>JAYKKO010000012.1:7500-5007500 GCA_037074685.1 Glyphodes pyloalis | reverse complement strand
ATTGATTTATCGCTTCCATTTACTAAAAAAAATGACAAGTCCTTTAAGAATATTGAAAACTCATCATGAATGGCACCAAAAGGGGAACTGTCTCCAAGTTTTTAAGTGGCATTGTATTTAATCGGAATAAAGTTAGGTGAGATGATAGAGTCAATCTTGCTTTATTTTCTTCAGTTTTACCTAGGGGTTTAATAAATAATTCACCTACAATGAACATACATGCAACTGTACCTACTACCGTAATTATCAATATATATACGTACCATATCGCATGTAGATATAGCTTACATTTTACAATTCCACGAACTGCAAATGACCTTGCCTGCAGTAGCAAAACATGTTGATTATTTCTATCTACCTAGAAATGAACCAACGTTTACTGGCACATGTGATGTGTGTGATTTATATTTTATTCTTCATGTTATCTTTTAAAATCTATGTGGAATTATCTTTATTTTATACACAAAGGCAATAGTTATTTGACAGATAATAGAGCTCGCTGAGAAGTGACAAGGAATAATTGTTTGCGAGTGCTGAGTATAAAACCGAATTTTGTAACATTAAATGAAGCACGTGAAGACACGGATTTAGGTTTTCTTGGTCCTAGAGAATATAAGATGTTTAAAACTGATCACTAAATAATATACTAGGGGCCCGTCAAGGCGTCGAACGCGTATTACCGCGTAACCCCGTCTTTTCCACATTTTCTATCGATTCTTCCCTCTTAGTGGTCGAAGCATAATGTTATATAGCCTATAGCCTTCCTTGATAAATGGACTATCTAACACAAACATATTTTTTCAAGTCGAACCAGTAGTTTCAGAGATTAGCGCATTTAAACAATCAAACTCTCTAACTAAAGCTATAATATCAGTATAGATTTTGACCCTAATATTTGTAGCTTCGAAGATTTGACATAGACTGATTCCTTACATCCATACGCCGTAGTCTCAGCTTCAGGTTTTGTATGGTCAGAATATGGGCTGCGTGTAGTTAAAAAAGTGGCTATGATAGATATAATATACCTAGAATCTACGAGAATGTTCTCAAAAGCTGCTCACACATATATTTGCTCAGTTGCAGGAAATGTTTGTGCTTTGAATATTAACCAGAATTTTAAAGAAAACCTTTTTGCTGTAACTAGAAAGTTCGATAGATTCTTATTAAGAAGAAAGATAAGCGAAAGTAAACAACAACATAGATGCGACGTTTTGGAACTTGGCCAATAATTTGGTTGAACCAATAGTGGACACGTCAACTGTTGGAACGGATTCAACTCGTCATTGTGCATACCAAGATCGCATTTAGAAAGTAAAAGGCAATATAAAAATGCGTTATTCCATTATTTTCATCCTGATTTCTCTTTGAAGAAAAGGCTGAAAGACGCGTTTGTTGGTTCATTTTAGGAGTAAGATCCGTCTTGCATTGGCACATCATTATTGAATGAAAGATGGATTTTTCCAGTTAGTAGGGTATTAAATATTACATACATATTTCGTCTCTAACGATTCTCATAAGTTTGGATGGACTACCAAAGATTTTTTCAACCCGTGTGAGCCCTACCTGTCTAAATTCGGTTACATCCTAGTGTCTAACTCTACATACATCGTGGCCCCAATCGTTAGGCAAAACAGGGTTTCAGGAAGACTCCCTGTTTTAAGTCGCTAACATTGGTCAGCCGGTATCGTCATTATCGGATATTATGTGAATTACTGTTTATTTAATGTTATACTTACATTTTTTACTGTACTCTCTTATACCTTAAACTTTTGGTCTATTTTTCTCGATTACAAATTCCCCTTATATGAGAAATATTTTATGTAAAAGCCACGGGGATGTTATTAATGAAGTGATGTTCTATTGGCGTGGTTTAAAAATAATATTTTGTTTGAGGATTCAGACTATGCTCTTTGGTCACATGGGACCATTCCACTACCAACATTTTGTCATCTACATCATCGCCATTTTAAAAATATACTAGGACTAGAAGTTGTTTTACAAAACGTTTTGAGTTGACGATAAGCCAAAACGGTGTCAAAATTCACTAGGTATTTGCGCAGATAGCTGCCTTGAAAGGGGTGTTTTGGCACAAGTTGCTGAGTCACTTTGGTTGTGCGGATAGATTAAAGATTATACTTCGCGGTCGGCGCCTGCGAGGGGCCCAGGCGGGTGAATGGATGACGTAGTTAGTCCTGCCTGCGTATCTAGATCTATAGTGTGTATGTAGGCTGTCGCTTAGCATGAAAGCGGTGAAGGTCGACAGTTTCAAACACGGACGTGCAATCTAATAAGAGTGTTAATGGTAATTCTATCAAAGTTACCCCTTTTGAGTTGAAGGCAACATTTTGCTTTGGAAAGTTGAAAACATCTCTATACTACCAGTAGAGTAGGTATTAATTATATGCGTTTAGTTGCGTTTATGCATATTCGTTTTGCATTTTTATTCACATATAGTTTTCTGTTTTTGTGTTTTGGTAAAAATATATATCATATTTTGGATCTCGAATCCTAAATTGTTATGCAAATTGGTATGGCTGTGTTGTGAATTCTTCAAACAATAAATGTTTCTTTCAATCTTAAATTGCTTCTGAGACTTTCTAGGGCAAGGAAAAAACAAACAAATCGTAACAAACAGAAGGTTTCCTTTGAAAATCAACTTATGGCAGTTTACAATTGGACTTGTATTATTATATGTCGCTGACTTAGATCAAGGAATACTGAAAATGTAGTTTACAAAGTTTTGTAAGATTACTTAATTTATCAAAGAAAACGTCGAAATGATTAAAACCATATCTTTTTACGACTCATAGCGACTCGTAAAAAGTATGGTTGGTCGTATGTATTTTTTCTGTGCAAAACAAGCACAATCTTTTTGTTGGCATAGGTTATTCAACCGAATGAAACACATAATATGCATAATATCTATCCATACTAGACATGAGTAGGTACGTGTACCAGTCGGTAAACAGGTGAGTCATTGTCGCGTACAATGATCATGTTTGAACTTGTTTTTTGTTCTTATCATGAGTACCTAGTAGGGACTCCCTTAGAAACAGCGGCTGGCTCGTAAGTGTAGCTGTTTCGAGACATTTGATTAGTCATAGCATAAAGGGCGCCAAGTGTAGGTAGTGGCGCCCAACGGTTGGTGCTAATCAAGGTTGAAGAATCCAGATAAAAGGTGTATCCTTAGATATAATTAATTTATATTTCTATGGTTGTATCGAATTGCCGAAGCCTGAAAACGAAGTCGACGTAGAAATTGCAACTTTATAAAAACGAACAGTTCATTTCTTCGGTTGTCAGGTACAGCATCAAACAAACCCAGGCTTGTATTAAGAATACTTAGAACTAGTAAATAATAAATTTGCACCCCGATCAAAGCTTCATGCCGTCTTTTACGACAAAAGTACAATTCACAGATTAGATAAAACGAAAGACGGAACACTTATGATACCAACGTAATTTAAAATCAAATAGTGATGGTAATCATTTATTACGTCATCAACCAACAGTCAACCACCTACACTTAACAGAAGTTATTCATAATATATGTAATTGTTACTTTTATGTCGGAAAGCTAGAAATAGGTTAGATCACGTCAAATTAAATCGATTATCACAATAATAATAATCAGTTTATTGCTCAGACACATTCAAAAACAAATACAAAGATTTAAAAAGTAGAAATTTGAGCAAAAGGCAATGGCTCAGCTTGAACTGACGCAATCATAATGAATAATTATAAACGTGTGTTATTTTTTTGGGAGAAAGTTTAATATGCGTTTTTTTAATTTCATCTAGATTCATTTTGGCATGATAATGTAGCGAAAATTTACTTAACTAACATCATAACACGAGCATTTTATGAATTAAATTGGAGCCAAATATGTTGGTCAGACACGTCACAACCTATAAGAGGTGTGACCGAAATTGGTATAGGTTCTTTAACCTATTATTAAATGACCTTGACTAAAAGTCTCGACAGTCAAACTTGAAATTATGTAAATTGCTGATCAAAATAAAAATAGGAAACATTAAGTACGATTTAGTTACGGCCTTTGGTATGAATAATGCAAAGTGCTTTGTTATTTTACTAAAAAACAATTCATTACTTCAGCACCACAATTCTCTTCAAGAAGCAAATTGCAATGAGTCATTTAATAATACATAATATAGAGGAGAAAACAACATCGGAAACCACAAAAACGTTCCTGTTCTTTTGAGCGGCGTGAATCCCCGGCATATACAGCTATAAGCCGGTCTGAGTATAGCAATCAATGTGAAAATGCTAATGGTCTTGTGACCGTCGAAACTTATTCATGCGATTGGCTGTTTAGGTTGACGTCATTCGCGGGAACCAATGGCGGCGCGTTGAAGATATTTTTAGAACGCACATGTCGAATAGGGGGGATTGAGGAAAACTGTAGGGCCGACTCGGGCGCGAATATTGCACAATATTTTCTGAGCTCTGGTACGCCGCACGCGTGCTGCGCGCATCATACCTACTTCCGAAGTACAAACAAGTATTCGAGGACTAAAGCGGTTTATATATTGTAAAACAACTGCTTGTAAGCTTAGTTTGTTTAAATAATTTATTGTACAAATAGTAAAGTGAATATTTTCGCGACTGGTGGCGTTACAGTATTTGTTCGTAACGAGGTAAGACTTTACTTTTATATTATCATAAAAAAACAATTTGTGTGTAGTGGATTTTTGAAACTTAAATAATTTTAGTGCGGTTTAAAAGTCAGTATTCTAAATACAGTTTGAGAATCAAGGTTGTGTAGAATTGGAATGTGGAATTTGTTTTTTACTGACAAGTTGTTCGGATTGCACCATATTTTTTTACGTAACAAGAAATGTTTATGAAAGATAAGAAGCAGGGATTTTTCAAGAAACGACATCAAAGAGACGTGATAACGTTATTATTAATCTATAATGTTAAAAGAATTAAATCGACCTACAAAAATTAACACGTTTCGACTTGTCGTAGCACGTCGCAGTCACGTTTAGTGTGTGGGAGCCTCGGTGCGCATCGAGCTTGTGGATTGCCAACTATATGAGTAGGTTCATAGAGCTGCTTTTAAAATGAGATGTTAAACTCTCGAAATTTCGCGACTTGTTTTGTTCGCCGAGTAGGTTTTACGCCTTGCAAATATCTATGCGTGTCTGAGATTTCACGAATCATGGCCGGTCACGTTAGTTTGTCTCTCCCATGTTTTTCAAATGTAATGTTAAACTGTTTTTAATGACTATTTCTGTAATCGACTTGCGGATCTGTCGAATAATATTTTTTTATTCAAGTTGTTCAAGGTATTAGAGTTAGTTATTCATGGACAAAATTCAACTTTTTTGGTTTCCTCAACATTAAGCCCCTCTTATTCACTCGAGTTTTATTTAACATGGAAAACAACATGATGTTGTTTTCGATACCCGGGTAATATTTCCAAGTCATACATTAGTGTATCGAGGTCAAGCGCTATGCTATTCACGATAACATTTTCAATTGATTAATCATATAAGTCGGCGTGTAGGTCTATCATACCTACTACAGAAACGATGATGGCGGTGTTAGATAAAACTACATTATAAACTACAGAGTTAGTTTGGTTAGTTTTCTAGTTGGTTCTCCACAACAACAGTTCAAGGTTTCAGTCATCGTACATGTCATAATGTGGCTTTTGATATCTTTATTATCATAAGCGGGATAACAGAATACCGAAATTGGACATTTGGTTAATTTTCCCACATTGTTCTTGTCGTTGCTATTACAATATTCCATTGAATAGATAGTTTTCTTTCACGCGATAATTATCGTTGACCATATTATGCGTTTGAGTGGGAATCTACAGGGCAATGCATCACGACTCAAAGGAACTTTTCTATATCTTATACCTACAATTCCTCAATATTTTAGAAATTTTTAACAGGTAATAGGAGTATAGGACGCACATTTAACCGAGCCAAACAAATCGAACGATGCTCGGTCTCCTCCCGATTCAGCACGGTGTGTGATGTTTATTAGGATTTCATACAAAGAATTTCCGATCGACTGGTTCGGCCGGATAAGTGTCTCTTAATTATCTAAGACATTGTACCAACACCTAGTTCCAAGCAGAGCTTGAATCTTGGGTACGAAACAACGGTAGAATATAATGAACCAAATTCTATGGTATTGTAATGATGTTATTAAACAGAGTGTTTCTGTTGTTGCAGGCCTACAGTCGGCACAATTCGCTGGATAGCAGCTTAAAGAGCTAAGATTTCATTAGGAGCTCAAGAAGAGTTCAATCAAGTGAGTATTCGCACTATTCTTTCTTTTAATTTCTTATGTTACAGAATCAGTGCGTGAAGAATCAAGATGCAAGAAAAATTAAAAATCATCCCATACAAAACAATTCATTTACGTTCCCCAATTTCTTGCAAAATCGTATACGCAAACCTTTTTAAAGTTGATTTTAACAAATAATGCAAACAAACGTGACCATTATTTTTTAAATTTAAATGTTTAATAAAGTATTTTTGTTTCATCAAATAACGTTTAGTACCTACTAATTGTGTATAATAAAGTACCTAGCTTCATACATAATCTTAACGTGTTAAAAGTTTTGTTTCCAGAAAAAATTTTAATATGATCGTATTTGTCATCATCCCATGACCGTTTGCATAGTTTTTCATTTTGCATGCACATAAATTACCTCATCATCCACACAAAAACACCTCATTCCGTCCTTTATTCTATCCGTCTACACAGGTATCAAATGATTGAAGACAGCTTTTTTACCTCTATTGCTGAGTAGGTACCGAAAATCAAGATTTTTTAATTTAAAATAGGATAAGATGACTACAAATTCTGTTTGGTCCTTACTAAAAAAATATTACATTACGGTAAAATTGAGCGCGATGTCATTTCTTCGTACATTTCGTACGAATCAGTGACATATAAGCACTCTACTGAACTTTGATGCGCTCAATTTTCATTAATTTTCGGAGCAAAAATACATTTTCATTGTATTTTGAAAATGTAGCTTACGGGCCCTAGAATCTTACAAAGTCATCACTCCTATAATTTATTTTAAAGTGCTTATATTAGTCTATGTACGCGTTCTCGTAATCAGTGTTGCGAGTCATTAATTGCGTACCTACAATACCCACTAGTTTAATACCTTAACATAGTTTGCAGCAGATCCTGGACTTAAATTTACCATGCCAGTAAATCGAGTCAATTTAATAATCGTTAGTTTAAAAATTACACTAATTAGCGTTAGTTAAATTATTCATAATTACCGATAAGATAATATTTTAATCTAAACTTTAATTAAGATACCTGCGTAGTTTAATGCTTTTACTAAAATATTAATAAGTTGCTTGTTCCATGTATTAACGTACTAATTTACCTGAATCCCAATTGGTTAAAATAAGTAGAAAGGCTCCACCACTTCAAACTTCGTAGATACTGAGTTGATGATTAGTCGCGTGGCGGCCATCTTGTTGAACTTTAGTAATCAGAATACTTTTCTACTTGTTTTCGATTACATTATTTGGATGATGCCATGAACTATCAGCTATCATGGGCAGGTGACAATTATGTTGATTGCATAACTGAAGCAACTTCTTAAAAACGACGTCAAAACAACTTTTATCTAAATTGTTTATCTACAGTTATATGTATATATTCTTGAAATATGGTATTCATATTATGTATGCAATCATCATTCCTTTTCAATGCTAAAATCCTTTGCACATTTATAATATGTACCGTATCCTACATTATTTATGATTTTGTCGAGGCCTTGAGATGAATAATGGTGGCCGGTTTTCACAACACTTCATCCTTGAAAATTCTCCAACTTGTTCCAAAAGTATCATATCCTAAATCAGATGGGCATGTTCCGGTGTTAGAGACTTTCTGGGGGGAGCACGATATCGGAGGGATGTTTGTTAATCCACCGCTATAGTTTTCCTTCCAGTACGATTGCTACGTCCATTTTACTGTTAGTCTGAAGGCAGCTTCAGCCTAAACTGCAGCGCAGCCAAAGTAAATGTAATAATTAAAATGGGCGGATCAATCGTTCTTCTTCCCGAATCCATCTTTCCCCCATGCTTTATACGATATGCACAATATGTTACGTCGTATCATTTCTTTTTGTAGTTCTATTCAAAATGGTTGCTCAAAAGATCACCTGTCCGAGTCGGAGCGACGATATCGGAAATCAGTACATCTACTCAAACACCGAAAGATATGGTTTTTTCGCAAACGAGTCACAAGACTCAACAAATTTTGAAAGTGGTAGATCTAGATCGGTTAAAGTCCAACAAGAAGCAGGAGGCGAACGGAAAAGAGAACGGAGTGATTGCCGGCGGAGAAACAAAACAGACTCCCTCCGCGTACTCAGCGCCCAGCACCAGCTATTCAGAGGTAAGGCAGACGTCGGCCCGTGAGTACGTATGTTGTAATTATTTACCGTTATTAGTTATTTAATTTAAAATAAGCTTATTATTAGTTCTACCAATTCGTTTGGAATTTCTATAAACATTTTTTAATCTGATTTCAGGAATTTTTGAAAGCGGAGCCGGCATTCGAGAGTGCAATGTATCACGAAACGGACTTCGGGTTCTTCCACGATCTGGGGCAGTTGTACTCCGCTCCCGCCAAGGAAGAACAAGTACAGACCATTGGTAAGTTATTTTACAATTCAAGGTACATTTTTAAAATGACAGTTTGGAACTAAAATCTTGATCACTTATGATATTGCAAAAGAAAATAACAATAATAAAGTTTAAAATAAAAATACAAATGTTGTTGTTTGCAAAAACAGTTTATAGAAAATAATTTTATAAATATTAGTTGCAAAAATCGTAATACGTTCAATTTATTCCCAACAGATTCGCAAAGGAATACTAGAGAAAGGGCACTCAACAACGACACTTTACAATTACCACTATCACCCCACGAATGGGAGACACTGGACCCTAATTCCCCGGCTCAGGCGAGCATGTACTGCGTCACTCCTCACGACCCGTTATCGCCTATGGCGATGGCAGACGACTTCATACAACTCGACAAGCTCTTGGCGCAAGACGCCAGCTACAACCAGGAGCAGACTCTGGACTTGAACACGATGCCAGTCGTGTTCGCCGACCTCGAGCCGGAGAAGATGGCCGACGTGAACGCCGTGCAAGTCATGGACGCGATCGGCTGGGACACAGTTACCGATTACAATAAACATTACACACCTACACAAAACATAATGCCCTTCATTGATCTAGAAGACTCGCTGGACTCGAAATTCGTGTCTGTTATACCTGGAGAGGTGGAGAACGATTTGACAGTGAATCGATTCATACTTGACGCTGATCGGAGCCAGGTGGATGTTCCGGCGGAAGCTAAGAAGTCCAGCCTGACGGTGAACGTGCACGCCCGGGCCCCGGCGTGGGGAGACAACATCAGCACGCCGGACATCGTCACGTACGTGCAGCAGTTGGAAGAGGAAAAATGTCCGCTATTGGACGCTGTAAGTATCAAATTAACATGTGAAAGCGTTGCTCGCTTAAAAAACGTCTGTTATAATCAGGAATCAAATAAACTCATCTAATCGATTTTATTATTTTTATAGTACTATACGCCGTACTAGCGAACTTTAAATATTAGAAACAGAAAAATTTTATCTCCCCGCACCGCAAGGGGATATAATTTTTTTCTGTTTCTAATATTTAATACTCATCTAGGTTCAATGATATTACAAATAGAAAGGAAAACAATAGCACACAGAAAGAACAAGTATCTACTTAGCGACACTCTTGCCCGGATCCGTCCTTTTTATCACTTTTAGGTACATTAGTCATACCATGTTGGTTCAATACATTTACAGATAACTGCACTTGTTAGCTTGACTTCGATATTGCGCAGTAAGGCATTCAGTCATTGATGATAACATCATATCTTTTTTTGTTACAGACAATAGCAAACCAGTGGCCGGCTGAAGAAGAGTTGCTGCCAACAGTCATCAGTCCAGTGGCGAAGACTTCCCCTCTACTGGACTACGAGCCCATTACTCCCAAGAGTGAATCTCAAGCTGAATCGGAAACCGATACCAAATCATACTCCAGCATCAGGAAGCGAAAACACGATAGCGAAGATTCAGATGAAACGTACACGCCTGATGTTGAATACACTCCTCGCAGCTATACAAGAAGAAAACCTAAGAAGCCTAACATCCCAATAAAAGAGATGATCATGAAGTTGGAGGGATCGCAGGAGCTGAAGAAGGCGAGACGGGGCCGGCCTCCCAAGGTGCGCCGGGAGAGCACTGTCTCCGTTTGTAGTGTAGACGACAACACTTCGAACGTCTCGGCGCAAGAAGTGAAGTATAGGGAATTAAGAGATAAGAATAATGAAGCATCCAAAAGGTCGCGAATGAACAGGAAACTCAAAGAGTTGCAGCAGGAACAGTTGGCATTAGATTTAGAAGAACGGAATAAAAAGTTGCGAGTGAGAGCTGATATATTGGAGGAAATGACGAAGAAGCTGAAAGACGCTTTGATGACGGCTATCTTACAGAAATGATCGAGCTGGGAACTGCATTTTTGTAAATTGGCTTTTTAAGCTCGCACTTTGCGTCTCTAGTTCGTTCGCGGCTAGCATGTACTCTATATTCAACGTTATGACGTGCTTTAATGGGTTCGATGTACGTTGTCTTTCTGAACGTTGTATATGGATGGATTGTTTTGAATTGTTTTAATAATACCATGGGTTTTGGATGCATATTAGTATGTAAAAAAAAAAAATACAATCTACATCTAAAAAATAAATAAAAAAGATGAGATTGTGTAGTTTAACAATATATTTTAATTTTAGCTTAAAGGCACAGGTCACTGATGTGTCATAATTTAACATAAAGCTTGTTCATATATGAATGTCTTAATGAATAATAAAAGAAAAAAATATGAATTAAAAAAAATTATGTTAATCTAAAAATTTGTTATATTTTGCATGGTATTAAGATAAGTTTATTTCTGTTTTCTAATTGAAGTAAATGGTGTTGAATTCATATCGTGTTTTAAACTTTAAATGCATTCCATAATATTTCAATCCTATAACCTAATAGATAGATACATATACTTTATTGCACAAACATTTTACAGAAATTAAATTTATTTACTTAATTTGGAAGAATTTTGATGGTTTTCATCTCTATATAAAACTAGCGGGAGTCAGCGGATTTGTACGTATGGAGTTAGATTTAAACAAAAAAGCTAAACTAAACTCTTTAGAGGTGGGATTTCGTGAGGACCTGCCGAATTTGAAGTTTGTGAACTTTCTTCCTTGACTCGTTTGTTCCTGTTGTCCCCGTATGCCATATGCCCGTCACGGGGGACAGCGGGACGCGAATAAATTTATTTCCCGTAACGTCAATTTGGGTGAATGTCATGATGACGGGACCCCGGCTTGTTTTTCGTTTAAACTGTGCTCAATATTTAGTGCTCATTTCGAGTTTCTTCTTGTAAGAATAAAATCAGCACTGCATTTTTTAAAGTGCGTTCAAAGAAATGTCATTATAGAAAATTCCACATTAAGGTATTGTACCATGAGATGAAGCAAAATGGATAGTATGTGAATTGTTGCTTGCACTGACTGTACAGGCGTATCTATTGAACTTTTTTTTGTTATATTATTTAATTTTTTAAACATATTTTTGTTAATGTAAGTAATTTCAAGTTAAATCTTTTCGAGAAAATGAATATCTATCTATCCATCCATACTAATATTATAAATGCGAAAGTAACTCTCTCTGTCTGGCTCTGGATTTAAACTTTAATATTTTTCTTTTTGCTTATTTACAATAAACCCTCTAAATTATCAATGTTACCTTATCCTTAGGTACTAATTTAGTACTGAAATTTGTAAAGTACTATATGATAATTCTTTTTGTATATATATTTATGTCAGAAAATATGAATATGTATTTAATAATCGAGTGTAAATAAAAAAAACTTAAGTGTAATAACCCTACGCCTGAACAATCAGTGTAGGCAACAATTCGTATACTATCCATTTTGCTTTATCTCATGGTACCGGACATTAATGTGGATTTTCAGATAATGACATTTCTTTGAACGCACTTCATAAAATGCATTGCTGATTTTATGTATTCGAGAACAAAATGAAAACATAAGTTTGATGTAGTTAAACAATGTTATGATTAGTACTTTGTCAGCAACGATCGGTGGTCCCGCTATCTTGATATCAAATTTACGGGAGCACAAATAAATATGTGTTTCCCTTAATCCACTGGAGCACAAAATATTGAGCACAGTTTGAACGAAATACAAGCCGGGGTCCCGTCTTCTTGACAATTGCCCATTCGGCTAAAGGGAACAACGGGAAGTAAACTTTTCACATTGTATACTTACCTAATTTTTAGGCAAAATTGAGGGCATTCATATTCATAGCATAGATATTTACTATAATCTACTATTTTGATTAGGTATATAAAAAAATCTACTTGAAAACAAGGTCTAAATATTTTATACGAATCTACCGGGAGTAGCGGGTACTAAGACTGATTATCTACCAAAATTCCATAGATTTTGTTGGGTAAAAGATGCCGAATCACACAATACTACAGAAATAAGAAAAACGGGGACTATGAGCAACAATTTATACTTATATTTTATTTAAAAAGAACAGTGTACGGGGAGAACGGGACGTACCTATTTTAAAAATATTCAAATAAAGTATCCGTGTCCCCGTTTTTCGGGGACAATGGGAATAAACAGTTTTAATAACGCGTAATATTTTATTATTCCACTTTAACTTAATCCTTCAATCGTGTGAAAGTTTTCAATAAAGAAATTTTTTGAGTATATCCCGAATTATAATGTAGCGAATTTTTGACCTTTCTAAGGTTTTCTACATCAAAGACAAATTAAAATGAATACAATAATAATAGAGTGAGTGTTGTACCAAGTTAGTCCTTTTTTACGAATACATCCAGACTACGCCACTGTTGTCCTTATTAGTATCTGGTCCCAAGCGCGATTAGCTCTATTGGCATTTGGTCCCAAAATTCGATATATGATCATTTGTTTTTAGTTATTTTGGACTTGTAAGAATAAGAATATATTTATTAGCACACACGATCAATACACAGTACACAGACATAAAAGTGACACAAAGAAATAATAGGTACAGTCGCCGTCAGCATATCGGAGCAGACAAAGTGACCAAATACTTCTGAACAGTTAAAATGTCAAAAAGTTCCATACACCACAAGTTACCATAATATCTGAACCTATCTGAATATTCATTACTTCAATAATATCAGAGCAGGTGTCACGCACGTCATGTGTCTCATTTAGCTACCTGTATAGATAAGTGTTCAGATATTATTGGTAAGTTGTGTGTTTAGAAATTATTGACTAGCATCTGCTCAGATATTATTGAAGTAATGATTGTTCAGATTAACACTTTTACGTTTTTCTATTAAATAAATATTAAAATTACATTTTTGTCACTTTTTTGTAATGTTTATTATGGTCAATTTATGATTTAGAAGATAATTTAAAAAAATAACAAAAATATGCATAATCTCCGGTGCCATAATTTCGCTTGTGAATATTTGTCAGAATGTGCGTGCGACACTCGTCGGTAAGGGGCGGGGCGGGGCGCGCACACATAGTAGCCACGCTCCGTGCGTTTGTTGGAGGATTACATACTTCTCTCTTTCTACTATGGTGGCGCGGTGATAAAAAAGAAAGAATGGAAGAGAACAGAAGAATAATGACAAAAAAGAGAGAAGGAAAGAGGGGACAAAAAATACTTGTGGAAACATTCAACTAGTTTATAAAAGTGTTGTATTTGTTTAAACAAGCAACAAATCAGAATGGTCGCCACCATCACGTCATATTTCCCGCGGGAGCCAACAGTCGACCGTTTATGGTCGGTTTGTTATGCTGATTATCATAATAAATGGAACAATGTGATATCTGCCTACCCCTCCCTCCGGGAGGAGAAAAGTAGAAATTAATGAAACTCATTTTGGTTGTAAAAAGGTAATTTATTTATAATTCAAATTAGAACGAGGTTTACCAAACAAAGAATATTGTATTAAAATTATTCCAGTCATATGTAGACCATTTCCATAATCCACCATTAAATATCCTTGTGACCAGGCCCTAATTCTGTATTTTAGGTACTTATAAATTTTCAATTATCAACTAATATTTCATTACGATTAAGGCATCCACAGAATAATATATGCATACTTGCAACTAAAGATAACATTGCGCCTTTAATATCGTAGATCTATCTTGATTTTGAGTGTAAAGATAAATAATACAATTAACATTCTAATAACAATCTAAATCGACTAATATTAACACAAGACATTCTAAAATAAAGAAATTAGATAAGATTCCCTATAGTAGTAAAGTATATTAGAATACGAAACATTATTCACAAAAAATCGGAGAGCAGCACCTGTACCAATAATCAGTATGAAATGGAATTAGTTTATTTGCATTTATTGCTCTCGGCCATCTTGCAACCGTTCATACAACACTATTACGTAACAAACCCATAGAAAAATTTACACCAATCAGTACAATAATGGTTACAAATCGTGCGCCCCAGCCTCCACTGCAACTCCGTTACTTGACTATGAAATCAGTGAGCAAAATGTAGGCAGTTGAAGAGTCGAGTTGCAGCGAGGCGCCGGCGCGTGGAGGCTGGGGCCGGCCTCGCAGCTGCGCGCGCATCCCTTAACGTATATCCACACCGCACCGCACTAACGACTAATGAGTCCTATCATAGCACAATACAAGATCGTCGCAGTGCTCAGTGAGTCCCGCCGCACGTTAGACACTTGATACTCGTTAATTTACACTTTACACTCTAGTCTCGGTAAAATTGCAATATTTAGCGCACTCAGTTGTGTTAGTCGGATCCGCCGTCGTCGGCGTCTTCTAGGAAGCTGAATTTGTTTGACGCTACAAAGTTCTGAAAAGAAAATAAATAAACGATCAGATGTGAATATTTTACGCACTTATCCAGTCTAGCTAGTCTATTAGTATCTAAATCTACCTACTGAACTAAACTATAGTAAAAAAATTTATAAAAAAAAACTTACATCATTTTTGTATTTAACATAGTTACCATAACAAATAGTCATAAAATGATAACTCTGGTTTGTTTTATGAATATAGAATTAACCGTTCATGAGTATACTGATAATAACCATTGGAGATTAGTGGCCAAAATTATAAAATAGTAGACATAACTTTATGTAGCGTTTGACGGTGATGTAGGTGGAAAGTTTCAATGCTTACCGGTTTCTCCTGTTCTTTCATCTTAGGCAGTGGCTTATCATCGCGGTCGCGTTCGTCGGTGCGGTCGCGCGAGCGGCTCTGTCTCGCGCGGCCGTTGCTCTCCCGGGGTCGGTCATCTGCACGCTCGCGACTGGCGTCGCGATTGCGGCCTTCTCCACGGTCACGGCTTCCATCACGGTTACGACTTCCTTCCCGGTCACGGCTCCCGTCACGGTTGCGGCTTCCTTCTCGGTCACGGCTTCCGTCACGTTTGCGGCTTTCATCACGGTTGCGGCTTCCATCACGGTTGCGGCTCCCATCGCGATTGCGGCTTCCGTCGCGGTTATCCCGGTCAGAGGAGCCGTTCCGCCGCTCGCGCTCTCTGGACTGGTCTCGGCCCCGGTCTCTGTCTTCGTCCTCACGGGAGTCGCGCGAGTTGCGTCTGTCACCCGAGTAGTTGCGCCTGTCTCGCTCGTCCCTTTAAGGGGAGATTATTTATTATTAAGCAACATGGGTTTAACTAAATCTTATGGTGACATTTAAAAGCATTATGTTGCCTGTATTTGTGTTGCTCAGTAATATAAAGATATTATCTTTCGTCGCTTCATACTCAGATATAAATACATATTAAAATACATATATACATTTACTTGTAGTACCCTCGTAGGTACTCGGCAGATTCGCACCAATTTAAAGAGTATGAAAACTACTAGTTTTAAAAAGTTTCCCACCACTTCCGTTGCTATGCCACCATTACCCCCACCCCAGTTTACTTAGCTGTCAGTCTTGCCGTTCTGGCTCATTCCTTTTCGGTGCGCGGCAGCGTTCGCACGTCTCACTCACCACTAGTAACAGAAACGATTACTTTTTAGCTAAGTACTTAGGTTATTTTCTTCTTTCTACGAAATAAAAATGAAACGAACCTCTGCAGAAAAATTAGAATATTACAAGAAAAAAGTCCGGAGATACGAGACTTTACAAGGTAAGTGAATGTTTGAATAATTTTGCGAGTGCCTACTTATGCTGGGGGTTAACTGAGAGTTAACACAAATAGCATTATTTTGCCTAGGGGTTAGCTACGGGCTAACACAATGGCTAAACATACCGTCTAGGGGTTGACTGCGGGTCAACACGTGACGGTTGAATAAGTTGCTATCTGATTTAACAGATGATCAGCAACCGGGGCCATCACACTCTCCGACAAACAGCTCACTTATGGAGTCCTCAGAATCAAACGACTTTGAGACCGTTGTAGTTGATCCCTATGACGAGGTCGATATTGACGGAGCAATCGAAGATGAAGACAATTCAGGTTCAGTCTTAGTTGAACCTGAGGCGATGGCTACCACCATACCGGCCGTATATTTAGCTCCGACCCCAGCACTCGAACAATCTCCCCAAGAGACCTCAACTCCCTCAGTAGAGATAGAGCCCGAGTTGCTAGCAGCACTCGGCGAGGTTACAGATGATACACCTGAGTTTGGGGAATGTATTCTTGCTAACCTGGCTAATATTTGGACTCCTTTATTAAAAAAGGGCTTAACCAAAGAGGCAAAAGGGAAACTCTATAAAGAGTATCTAGTGCCTGAAAATTGTAAACTCTTACAGGCCCCAAACTTGAACGCCGAGATCTCGGCCGCAGTATCTGACCTAACAAGGAACAGAGACAAAAAAAATACAGACCAGTCAACAACAACTGGGTATTGGTATCTCGGCTATAAGCCGGGCGATGACCGCATTGTTGCAAAATGGTGATAAAGTAGCAGTCACAAAACACCTCAGTAATGCATGTCGGCTTTTGTGTGATCTACATTATTCAAAAACTAGTGAAAGAATTAAACTAACTATGCCTAATCTGGATAGATCTTTCACGCAAATTATCCAGGATTTGGAAAGAGAGGACACACTTTTTGGAAGTACGTTATCGGACAAGATTAAAGCTTCCAAGGCCATTGAAAGACAGGGGCTACAGATCAAAAAGGCTGTGACAAAGACGTCGCCAAATCAACTCGCTTCAGGCCGTCCAGTTATTAACAACCAGGGAAACTGGATCAGCCATTCTCGTTCGTCAAACAGGGGGGGGGGGCGAGGAGGCGGCCCGAGACCCCTGGCGAGTCGCTACAACCACCAGAGCAACCAGAGGCTTCCTCGAGCAAATCAGCAACCACCGGCGTCGCAACATCATCAGAGTGCAGCCAAGAGTGTTCCTCCGACACAACGACGCTAAATCAGGTACATGCTGGGCGCATCCATCATTTTTATAATAATTGGCTAAAAATATCCAGTAATAGTGAAGTTTTAAATTGGATCAAAAATGGTATTCACGTACCATTTGTTGATAAAGTGACAGAACCAACAGCCCCTAAATGTAAATGGTCACCTAAAGAAAGACAGGATATGATTTTAGCTATCGATAAGTTATTAGAATTAGGAGCCATACAGAAATGTCTGGCATCTAGAGATCAATTCATATCAAGAATTTTTTTAATCAGTAAACCCAATGGAGACAATAGATTTATTCTGAATTTAAAACCTCTGAATCAGTTTATTCAAAAATGTCATTTTAAGATGGAAGACCATCGAACTGCATGTAAACTTATT
The DNA here is from genome assembly GCA_037074685.1 of Glyphodes pyloalis. Taxonomy (NCBI): domain Eukaryota; kingdom Metazoa; phylum Arthropoda; class Insecta; order Lepidoptera; family Crambidae; genus Glyphodes; species Glyphodes pyloalis. The sequence goes on along the minus strand of JAYKKO010000012.1, from coordinate 4,989,591 downwards.
ATACCAGAACATGGATTTATGAGTAAAATTGATTTAAAAGAGGCTTACCTACTTATCCCTGTGGCGAAAGAATATAGAAAGTTCTTAAGATTTCAGTTTCCTTACGATGATCCTAATTCAGTTTCTTACTTTGAATTTACCGCTATGCCTTAAGGACTTTCTATGGCTCCTCGTATATTCAGTAAGGTAATGCGAGAAGCTATAACTTCCTTAAGACTTAGAGGTTTTAAATCAGTTATATACTTGGACGATATATTATGTATAGAAAATGATTACAAATCATGCTTGATAAATATAACGGAAACATCAAAATTGCTTGAAAGCTTAGGCTTTATTATAAATCGCACTAAGAGTGTTTTAGAACCATTGCAGACATGTAAATTCTTAGGTTTCGAATTTAATACTATTAATATGACCCTTTATTTACCACTTGAAAAACAAAATAGCATATACAACATTTTAAAAAGATTTAAATTACAATGTAGTATTAGAGAATTCGCTCAAATGATCGGAACACTTACTGCAGCTTGTCCAGCCTCAAAGTATGGTTGGTTATACACCGTTATTTTTTATTTACCATAAAAAAATTAATCACGTATGTAGACAAAGGTCTTAATTGTAAAAGTGCAAACCGATTTTTTTTTCGATTAAAATTGACTGAGTTATTACGCTTTGTTTTTTACTGAAATTGACAAAAAATGTGTGGACATCCGTCTTTTTACTTAATGAAACTATTGGCACGCAACATGTCAATGAAATACGCACGACATCTTGTTTCACTATCGCAGGTTACTGCCTACTACCTTACTACCTTTCTCAAAGAAAAACAAATTAACATGGAATCGGAATAAGGTTGAGAGTGCACTGACAACGCCCACTCAGCTGAGTTCCCCAAAAGGGCGCTTCCGCGCGTAAGCGTAATAATAATCAAATTAGTCAAAACACTTTCATTTTGTAATCTAACTCTCCCTTAATACTTTTTCTTGCTTTGGAAAGACACGTTACGTTTTGCAACACGTTACGTTACGTTTTAGTTATTAGGTATCTACTTATTTGTCGAAAATATCACGTTTTCATAACTAGGTAGCTACTAACCTACAATTGAAACGAATCTTGGCGTATTTAAAGAGCTATTTAGTGTGTGCATTACTTTTGTATTGTCCTAAAATCTACACAACATCTACCTACACGGATTTTAATAATTGTTAAAAATGTTTACCTTCATTATCAATGCACAGGCGCGCCCTTTTATGTCAGTTTCCTTTTACAGAAATAAGGACATTTTGTTGTTGTCGCACTTGGTTAAAAGCGTCTAAAATTCACTGCTTTAACACTTCAACTGTGTTTGGTTCACTAACATAAACACTTCACTTAATCTCAATAAAAAATTGACTTCAATCCGCGTAAACAGGCATTCATTCGAAAACGATACATTGGCGTTAGGATTGTTTAACAATCAATTAAACAAAGCAATCCTTGGCGCTCGGTCCACGGACGTCAGCTGTTGTAATTTTTGGTAATAGTATGGATGCAAGCCGTCCGAATGAATTATTTTCCAGGCGGAGTAATGAGCATATTCCAAACTGACGAGCGGCATCATTAGTGCTTCCTCGCGGGTCTTCTTCGAAGTACGCAACCACGTCGTCGTACAAGTGTTGTGAGAGCGCCGGTCTTCCTCGTCCTTGAGCATGTCTACTCACGTAAAACGAACCGTGTGGCCTGGTCCACAAGAAATAATTCTCAGTCCAGTGATTAATTTCGCGCGCGCGTGTCATGTGACGTTAAGTAGGTCACGGTCAACGGTCAAGACGAAACTAGTAGGTTGCGCGGGCGCGGGGTTGAGGGGTTGCGCCCGAGCCGTGCCTCGCCGCCCCCGCTGCGTCTCTCCCGCCACACACCCGCGTTATGAGTGTGTGTGCGTAAACAGGGAAACGATGCGATTATTCAATGAAAACGTAGTATTGATGCGCGCTAGTCGTAGTAAAATGATAGATTGCCTGCTATTTACTTCTTTTAAAGAGATAAATTACTTAGTCCGTTTTTTTATTTATAAATACATAAATGTAATAAGTAACTGATACTGATACTGTGGTTAAAATTTTTCTGGTAATTAAAAAATATTCCTGTATACAAAAACTTTAGAAAGACAAAAGTTTCTGGCTCTGCAAAATCATGATTATGATACCATAATTAATATCCCCAAGGTAATATTGAAAGATATAGATTGGTGGTTACAAAATATCTATACAACCTTCAATCATATAAGACCATTGCCATTTAAAATAGAAATATTTAGGTACAGATGCATCCTTAACAGGCTGGGGAGCATTCTGTGATGGTAAGAGGGTACATGGGGGCTGGAAACAAGATGAAAGTCTATTTCATATCAACTATCTAGAACTTTTAGCCGTTTTTCTAGCACTCAAATCAATTGCCAAAAACGAGTCTGACTGTTCAATATTATTACGTATAGATAATACAACAGCCATATCCTATGTTAATCGTATGGGGGGCATTCAATTCCCTTATCTTAACAATTTATCTAGGACAATTTGGCAATGGTGCGAGAGTCGTAATATTTGGTTATATGCATCGTATATAAATTCTAACGAAAATCGGGAAGCTGATGAGGAATCCCGAAAAATAAACACAGACACAGAGTGGTCTTTATCTGAGCTTGCATTTACACAAATTACTTCAAGATTTGGAATTCCAGAGGTAGATTTATTTGCTTCCCGCACCACGGCCAAATGTCTAGAATATGTGTCGTGGAAACAAGATCCTGATTCTAGTGCTGTCGATGCTTTTACTATAACGTGGAATAAATATTTTTACGCTTTTCCTCCTTTTTCTATGTTACTTAAAACAATTAGAAAAATTGTACAAGACCATGCTTGTGGAATTATAGTTTTTCCTATGTGGCCCTCTCAGCCATGGTATCCTCTTCTCCAAGATATTTTAGTTACCGATATGCTAATTTTAAACCCTGATATAAACCTATTAAGTTCTCAATACAGGCCTCATCACCCGCTTTACAAACAGCTTACCCTGGGTGCCGCGATAGTTTGCGCGCGGCCTTTGTGCAGAAGGGGACACCACCGGAGGCCGTAGATTTGATGCTGGCATCACTTTCAGACAACACCGTCAAACAGTATAATGTTACCTATAAACTCTGGTGGCAGTTTTGTCAAGGTAAACAATTACAACCTTTTCATAGTTCTGTTTAGTCAGTAATACTATTCTTATCTGAACAATTTAACAATGGAGCTTCTTACAGCTCTTTAAATACTCATCGGTCTGCTCTATCCCTGTTACTGGGAGATGGGCTTAGGGCTAATGAAAACATAAAGCGATTACTAAAAGGAGCTTTCAAGTTGAGAACTCCTAGACCAAGATATAATTGCACATGGGACCCACAAATTGTATTAAATTTTGTTTCAAATTGGTATCCCAATCAAGAATTGAATTTAGATAAATTAACAAAGAAACTGGTTATCTTATTGGCTCTTTGTACCGCCCACAGAGTCCAGACACTTTCTCTGATTGAAATTGAAAATATGCATATAACTGAACAAACAATACAGATTGTTATTTCAGAAATTATAAAAACATCAGCCCCAGGTCGGGAGCAACCTTTACTTGTACTCCCCTTCTTTGATAACCATAAAAATATATGTCCAGCTACAACACTACAGGACTATTTGCTTGTAACTAAAAATATCAGACCGAATAATGTAAAAAATCTTTTAATAACTCATAAAAAACCTCACAAAGAGGCCACATCACAATCCATTAGTCGATGGATTAAGCAGGTGTTGTCTGAAAGTGGGATCAACACATCAGTTTTTAGTGCTCATAGCACGCGACATGCAGCCACGTCGGCCGCCGCTTCTGCTGGGGTTTCTATAGAAACCATCAGACGAACGGCAGGCTGGACAGATAAGTCAAATGTATTTGCTCGATTTTACAATTGTCAAATATTTGAAAATAAGCATGTATGGAATAATAAACCTTTCATTTAGCAAAACTTTTCCTCTATCTCTAAACATCTACAAGTAAATGTATATATGTATTTTAATATGTATTTATATCTGAGTATGAAGCGACGAAAGATAATATAAGATCAAACGAACTTCTTGAAGTGAAGTTCGATCGATATTATCTGAGTCGCTTCATACGAAAGATATAAACTTCCCACCCACCCTGGACACCCATTAGTCAGTTTTGCTAAATCATATTATCTTTAAAAGAATGAGCCAGAACGGCAAGACTGACAGCTAAGTAAACTGGGGTGGGGGTAATGGTGGCATAGCAACGGAAGTGGTGGGAAACTTTTTAAAACTAGTAGTTTTCATACTCTTTAAATTGGTGCGAATCTGCCGAGTACCTACGAGGGTACTACAAGTAAATGTATATATGTATTTTAATATGTATTTATATCTTTCGTATGAAGCGACTCAGATAATATCGATCGAACTTCACTTCAAGAAGTTCGTTTGATCTTATATTATTACTTAATTCTTCCGTGGTTAATTATTATTAATATTATAAGCAATGTCGAAGCGAAGACCTAACAATACTATTCCCCTACGATAGCTATGTCTATTACAATTAACCCTGTATTATGACATAAATGTTGGTGTAAAGCGACCGAGTCTCGCATAATTAGGCGGGAATCGGTGTCTAGTTAACCTGTTTTGTTCTGGCACATGATAAACATTTTTCAACAATCTATGTGACTTTACACTTAGATGTTGTTTTATGTGCATGTGTGCTAATCTAGAAACTTATGAAGTTTGGATGCAAAGTGCCACTTAAATGGTAACAGAGGTTATCACGCTTGAATAATCCGCTTGGCACTGCACTGCGTAGGCATTCAGTATAATACAAATAGTAATGTTGCTAGTGATTGATTATTGAAATCATTATTGTCAAAATTAATAATCACGAAACAGTGGACCTTGTCACACTACGCAATGAACATTTGATAGCAACTACAATAAAATTTATACATATTAACATAACATACATTGCTCCCATCTGATGAATTTGCCATGGGCCTTAAATCAGTTATGGCAGCGACAACCCTATTTAATTTGCAGGGAACTGCATTATTCTACACTTACACATACCTATCTTGAAATATATCAAAAATCAAAATCTTTACCTGTAATCGCGCCTGTCCCGATCATCCTTGTAGTCACGCCTGTCCCTATCGTCTCTGTAGTCGCGCTTGTCCCTCTCGTCCCTATAATCGCGCCTGTCCCTCTCGTCCCTATAGTCGCGTCTGTCCCTGTCGTCGCGCCTGTCCCGGTCGTCCTTCGAGTAGTCGCGCCTGCCCTCTTCCTTGCCGTCCTTGGAGTAATCGCGCCGGTCTCTGTTGTAGCTGCGCGAGTCTCTGCCGCGGTCGTCGCGACCTCGGTCGCGATCGTCTAGAAACAAACACAGTTTACAGCTTCTCTCGCAAGCTCGTTCAAATGACACGCTTAATCAAGTGTGATGATGATCAACAATATAATGGACAGATAATCTAAATTAGCGCCCTTGGAGCACTCAGTGCATGTATATCAGCGGCAACTAACATCTGAGGAATTGGGACAACTTTGGGAAAATGTAGTGTTGACGTCAGTGTCAACTATTTTTGTATTTAATCAGACCATAAACACTCTTCTGTATTTATTTCTGTGTAACTATTTGTTCACTAAATACCATCTATTGGTACAGCTGATTTGTAACGTTGGTACATGTACACAAGCTGTACAATAAAATCTTACGGATTTTTGCATTATTCATTTTAGGATTAAATAATAACCTAGTTTATTATATCTAGTATGTCATCCATCTACCAAATTTAATTAATAACTTTTTGCGTCAATTTGGTTACTCCAACATTTATCCATCCATAAACTTCCTCTTTTATATATAAATAGGATAACTTACCACGTCTCGCACCGCCACGACGGTCACCAGAGTGATCAGTCTGTAAAACAATAACATTAGCATTATAATAAAATCCAACGATTTTGAATATCAACGAATGCCCGGTTCCAATATTTTACGATTCGTAATGTGTCAAAAAATACTATATGTTTGTCTCCACCAACCGATTACCAGCTGTTGATACCATTCCAAAATTTACTTTTCATACCAGCTGTCATCGGTCGTCCGTCAGTAGTTTATATCTTACGCCTCGTATAATTAATTACTATCCGTAACAATAACGGATCGTTTTTAAAATATTGGAGCCGGACATAAATAAATGAATGTTTCAGATACCGACCCTGCGGCCCCAACGCTCTTTCTCTTCAGCAGCGCGTCTCGATTCCTCTTCTTGTTTTAGTAGACGTTCTTCAATTTCACGTTCCCTGTTAAACAATGTAAATGTCAATTGTTAAACAAGATTTATATTGAACTGTTATAAATAGTTATTTATGACGTCAATGTTGGTGTAAAGCGACCGAGTCTCGCATAATTAGGCGGGAACCGGTGTCTAGTTAACCTGTTTTGTTCTGGCACATATTGAACATTCTACAACAAACAAGGTGATTTGACACTTAGATGTTGGTTTATGTGCTAATGTCGCAAACGATTTAGATTAACACCTGTTTGAGATTAATATGTAATAAGATTTATAAATAAATACCCACTTAGCTTAGTAATTAAAGCGTATTAATATTCATCCCTACTAATATTATAATTGCGAAAGTAGCTCTGTCTGTTACGCTTTCCAGCATAAACCTCTCAACCGATTTTGATGAAATTTGGTATAGGTATACGTTGAACCTCTAGAACGGACATATGTCAGTTTTTGTTTTGAAAACATGCAGTCCACGCGAACGAAGTCGCGGGCACAGCTAGTATAGAATAAATACGATGCTTCTGTGGAGAAGTTACAATAGATATGTATAGGCAAATCATATGAAAACTTCAGATAGCCTTTTTAATATTATTGACGTACTTTTTAAAGGAAGCCATTTTATTTGGACAGCGTGAAAGTATCGCGTAGACTCTATGTGTACAAGCGATCGCATGAGGTGACGTTAACATATTGCGTATGTTGAGACTTGATTAATGTTAAATAATTTTGGATCTACATATGTAACAACCGGTTGTCAGTAAGGCGAAGGTGAAACACCTTTCACCTGTATTCATTTTATTGAAATAATTATGAGAAGCTGTACATGTTTAATAATATAATTGTGTTAAACAAGAGATAAATAATTTAAACCTAATTTAGTGTGATTAGTTTCGTATCGAATTGATTTTCATAAACATGCTAACATTTTTTAAAATAGATTTTACAAAATCAAATAAACCAAATAATTGTTTCTTAATCACTGGATTACTAGTAGGAAAAATGTATGATTAGTTTATGTCACTGCATGACTGCATCGTCCCTATACACCTCTGAGTTATATAGACAGTTAAGTTAACGTGTCAAGGTATCGAGTTGATCGCAAAGTAAAGATGCCCACTGTACCTATTTACCTAGCATCATTACCTAGTTGTAGCATACTAAGTTTGTTGGTGTACGTACTTGGCGGCGGTGTCGACGGGCTTGGCGGCGCCGAAGACCTTCTCGGCGGGCACGGGCTTGGGCGCCGGCTTGGGCTCGTCGGCGAGGGCGGGGGCGGGGGCGCCGTCGGCCGGCTTCAGCGGCACCTCGGCGGCGCGCGGCACGGTGCGCGGCAGCAGGTTCAGCTTCGGCCGCTCGCGGGGCTTCGCGTCCGCGCCTGCACCACACCACCTCATGTTAACGTGTCCACACCATGCCCACAGAGTACCGACGGAGGCACATTGCCTTCTAACCAAGGACCACACATGCAGTACCGAAATTTCTTGCGTTAAGCCGAGGTCATAAGGTTCAATTAGAGTCACTATTTTCCTAAGGGTATAACTAGCTTACGACATTTGTTACAGTTGCAATCAAATTTATGGTGTACCACTTTATTAATTGCGTTAGAACTAAGTGGGCGTTGGCTGCAATCCCCCAGGGAACACTTAAAACATAGTTAGAACATTGCAACCTTAAATGATCTAATTGGCTAATATGATAAGAATGATGATACCAAACAACAGACAGTATATTAGTCATTGGTCTTTACTATGACCCAAATAGGTCTGATTTCCTTAGAGTTACAGATACTTGTGAAAGATAAGATACTACTCTGTTAAAGTGTGGAATAGTATTTACCATGTATTTAATGCACTTAATGGCTATCCTCGATACTTTATGTAAAGTGACATATTTAATTTAAATCACTATGTAAATACAGAAGAAACAATAAAAACAGTCACTTAAATTTTAATTACCTTCTCTTGGAGGATCACGATCGCGATCACCAAATCCTCTTCCTCCAAATCCTCTGCTATCTCGACTTCTGAAAATAAAATCATATTCAATACACCAGTCCATTAAATATTAATTGAATTTAAAATAATTAGTAAGTATACATACCCGAATCCATCGCGTTCAGCTGTGCGGAAACCGTCGCGACCCCCGTAGCCGCTACGCTCTCGGCCACTGTGTATCAAAAATTATTGATTTCATTCAAATACTAAACTTCACAAACATAACTTAATGGAAATCTTTGTACTTTGAAATCATATACAATTGATCCAGATATTATCTTAAAGTTAGTATCAGTCGTTAAGTTCAAGGCTATTCGTCTATTTGATAACATCTGACACTAAGGTTGAATAGCGAATGTTCGTCGCGCCGCATGTTGATTGGCGCCGAGATTAGCAGCGGGACGTATTCAGACTGAATTAAAATAGTTCCATACCGTTCTTCGCCAAATCCACGGTCTCTGCCGAAGGAGTCTCTTCCTCCATAAGGAGTCCTAGCTGGCTCGGGGGCGGCCCGCTCGCCGTCGCGCCAGCCGCCGGGCCTGTTGTCGGCGCTCGCTGTACCCAAACAGACATGTATTATAACATTATATCACTAACAGTTTGAAAGACACAATTAGTTTTAAGTTTCCATTCTTAATGTAAATGGCTCTAATGCAGAATGTCCTCTGGTTGCAAAAGCCTTTTCCTATTTATTTCTAAATTAATTTAATACTTATTTAATTAACTAAATTATCGGATAGGATATTAACGACCAGCGGATAATCTGCATCTGAGTCCAGTAAATCAATCCCCTTGTCATATAAAGTCACTCAGAGTCGAGGACTTACAAAGAGAGCAAGCCGAAGACTAGTCTGAATTGAGTTACGACCGACGGCCGCGTCGCAGATCGTGCTAAAAATGCCAGTCGCAGGGCTCCCAAAGACACAGACGGCGAAGTCTCATCCGTGTGGAGTCCTCGACGAAGCCGTCCGGTCCTAGTTTCTGATGCCCGTGCCGCCGCTATGGGCGGCGCCGCCCTCTAGACGGTTGATTCGCCAACAAATATGCAATGACCTACTCAGACCTTCCCGGGACGAAACGAGTAACTTAGGACTCAGCTTTAAAATTAATAAAAAAAAAGCTTGACTAAAACTTTTTAGAGGCTTCCCAAACTGTAGACTGCCTTCAAAGCGGCTATCAAAAATCCGTTTAAGAAATCCGTGACCATTGTACTCTGTGAGTGCGTCCCAAGTGCGACATTACAGCTTGCTCTCCTTGTCAGTCGCCCGCGTAACATCATGGTGACGTAGCGCAATGCGTTAAATTGGTGTATGCAATGAAACAATGTTATCTGTGTTTCGATAACCGTAATGGGATTAGTTAATCTGAATGTTTACTTTTTTTTTACAATGGCATTTGGTTCCGTTTCTGATATCGCTCAATCACACCATGTATATATTTATTAAACTGTATTTGTGTACCATTTCAATGCTGTAAAGTGGGGCATCAGCAATAGGGTAAAAAAATTATGTGTCTGCTACGACAGTTAGATTATCAAAAATATAACATACTTATTTATTCTTTTAACATGAACAGCATTTTACTCTGATACAGTGCATGAAAATTTGATGTGATGTCACTTTTTGGTACAATACTTACTCATTTAATTGAAGCAAAAATCATGTTTGCATTAGTTTATGAAAATCATACAGGTTAAAAGGAATAGATTTGAAAATAAGCTACAGTTGTACATGATTTGCGAATGTGGTGTAGTTTTGACTATATTTAATGTAGGGTGGTGGGAATGAGTGATCTTGGGATCTACTGATTCAAAGTCATTGTAAAGAGCACAAGCTCTTTCAATTTGTTTTGATACAGAATGCCTTCAAAACATTTTGGACGATAGTAATTAGAGATGCAACGGATAGTTGTTTGGCCGGATATCGGATATCCGGCCGGTGATTAGCCCGAATATCCAGTATCCGACTGCCGAATATTCGGCCGGCCACACGATACCTAAAGTTTGTCGGCGGGCGCGTCGTCCAGGTTTAACCTGTTACGTATTGTAGGTTCGCGCGGACAGTTTTCTAGCCAAGAAACGAGTTTTATTAAGTCATTGTGCGGAGCTATTTCGTTGCAGTACACGTGCGCCCGCCTATTATGCTAAATAGATAAGACTTTTTTTAATTTAATTTCTATATTGATAATTTGTTTTGTTTTCTTGTATACTAACCAATTTTCAAAGTTTATTATTATTAAACAGAATCACTATCCGGTATCCGGCCGAATAGTGCGCAACTTTCCGGTATTCGGCCGGATACCGGATATCCGTTGCATCTCTTATAGTAAGTGTCAACTGTTATAGCAATTAAATGTAACTCTTTTTTAAAATGTGTGGTATAACCGTGTACTCACAGTCCCGCTCCTTGTCGCGGTCGCGGGCCGGGTCGCGGGCGTCGCGCTCCATGTTGCGCGCGCGCGGCTGCGGCTCGGGCACGGCGCGCGGCCCGGAGCGCCAGTCGCCCATCGTGCGCTCGGGGTCGTAGTCCCTGCACATCACAGATACATCAATTACGTTTCACTTTGTGTGCTGACTTAGCTGCCCTACTACCAACTACGAGACGGTAGAGCAGACAGATAGCAGTCGTTAAATATCATAAACGTAACAAAATAAAGAGTTTTCAAAAAACAGAATATTATCAAAAACAGCATTTCTATTCCCAAACGTTAGTATGCCTACAGTACTGGCTTCGAGTTAGCAACAGTGTTTTCGAAATCCGAAATCAAGGATATACCTACTGTGGTGGACATAATGATTAATTAAGGAGCATTCTCCACCAGTCAACCCTTGAGTCATGCACATAGTTTGTTTACAGAAATTACCAACAGGCATTAGCTATATTCTTTCAATATGAAACATAAAATGGCAAGTACGAAATGCAGTCATTAAAAATATACAATTTAGACACAATTGCAAATCAATTACAGTATTATCTCGTATAACAACTTATGATCTTAATTATCTTGCGTAAATCAAACGACTGTCATTTTCTAGCTAAAAAATTCTAAAAGGATATTTTCTTCAATCAAAATATGTTATAAAAACGACTACCATAATAAGTAGGTAATTCTTGTTTCAATGCTTATACACTTCAATATTTTCCAAAAAAATATTAACACAAATGTATTGAGTTGCAATAAATCATACCTCTCCCTGTCGTTTCGCCCACTGCGCCCCATGCGCCTGTCGTTCTCTTGAGTCGAGACGCCTATTCTTATCCGCCGCCCGCTTATTGTCTACGCAACAAAAGAACACAGCTTTACAAACAGCCCTACCAACTTGCATATCTATTATCTCAAACTAAAATTCAAACAGACAATACTATTTTAGGGGACAATGAAAGGATATTGTAATGTTCCATTCCAGATTAGCAGTGCAAAAAGTTTTTTTAAAATAGACTGTAAAACCTTTCTTCTCAGGGTTTGAGAATGTTTAGAATTTCTGTGTACCTATAGGTGTTATCTTATATATATAAATGAATCGCTGTTTGTTAGTCTCGCTAAAACTCGAGAACAGCTAGACCGATTTGGCTAATCTTGGTTCTGAAATAATTGTGGAGGTCCAGGGAAGGTTTAAATGATTAGAAAATCTGGAAAAATAGGCGTAACTACGTTCGCCGGGACAGCTAGTTGTTAAAAATAAAACACACTCACCAAGTCGGGCATATTCATGGCGTTAATAAGACTCTCTCTGTCTTCAAAGTCCACATAACCATATCCCTTGAGACGGTCACTTTCCCTTGGGAGTCTCAAGTTGAGAATCTGTAACAATCAGTTAGTTATTATATACAAGGTTCCCGTAGCTTCATTTGCATTATTTCAGTATATGTTAACCTAGTAGCTCATCTATCTTTCCACTAATTTTATCCTAATGCAATCATCAGTTTTGGCATGAATGAGTAACAAACTTCATCCAGACTAAGTATTTCCTGTGATTGATTACTGTTTCACTGTTAGTTGAACTCGTTTTTATTTTTTTATTTGCAGTACAAACTCCAGAAAATTTTATTAAAATTCTTCTTTTTTTACTGAACAAAGATAAGCGGTCACTAAACTTTGATCTGGAAATATGCTGTGTTGATAAATAATACAGAGACAACATAATAGATAACCTGGATCCACTATTTATCCTTTCAACCTTCAACACAAGTCAATAACATTTTCATTGTCTCAATATGATTCCATTCAGTGGCTCTTCATTCAATGCACATAATTGACAGGAAGGGTTGGACCCGACACTAGTGAGTTGTGACAGGCTTTATTAATATTGAATCTTTACCAATACTTATGGAATTGTTTCATTGCAATAAAATTAAAGTAACTTTGTAAAACATTTTCATAAAACATAGATTTTATAGAAAATCTTTGTTCACCTCCTGGTTAACAAAGGAAAACTACACAATGTTGAAAATGTTCACACTAGAGAATAAAATATAGAGACAAACCAGACCTTTTTTTTTATTTTCAAACTGTACAAATGACGATGTACAGTAGAATCATATCTCCATTTTCTTTGTAGCCTGAGTGTGAATCAGATAGAAAACTGAGAAATAGATTTTGCCACATTTTTAGTGTGTTACCTTAAGTCCAGCGAAAAGCTCTGCTATCGCGCTCTCGTCGACATCATAGGGTAAGTTGGAGATGTGAGCAATATATGGGGGTTTCTTGGGGATGGACTCGTCGTCCACAGCAAGCCCCCCGCGGGCGGCACGCGACGCCGACGGGAGCACCACCGGCTCCCGCGGGCGGGACGAATAACCCCCATAGCTGGTTTCCGCTGAGTAAAAGATACAATTTATTTTAACATTAACCCGGCGTCGATGACGTGAAAATAATTACGCAGACAGTGACGCTGGGTCATCATGACCCAAATTTCAGCAATGGTTTGTAATAAAAATAAAAGGATTATCTTGATTTTCAAAATTATTTTTGATATATGGGTTCTTTGTGCATAACGAAAAACATAAATAATGCAAGTATATTTCATAAATATTTTTTTGTTGACTTAATAAAAGCATATGCAAAATCGACTATGAAAACATAACTACCGTATTTATGTCAGTTTTTCTTCATGTATTCTTAATGATGTTTATATTTTTCAATGTTACATGGAAATAGCAATGTTATTTAAACATTTAGTAATAATAATAATAATTGATAAGCTTTTAAACCTCTCTATCTAGGACTTGGAATTGTTGCAATTATTGGAAATTAAAATGACAGGGTCTGGACATTATGTTGATTTGGCATGATGCATAGGAGTGAAAAATTTTCTTTTCCTTTTTAAACGGACATAACTTATATGTCCTGCGAGTTCTAGGAACCTTTTTTGGAGGTTTATCAACTAATTTGCCTGTAAAATCTTATATGTAAATTGACATGTGTCTTAGGAAGTCGTAAATGATCTTGAATCTATTCAAGCCCGAGGTTTTTCAGAAACTGTCACCACTTGGTGCGAGTATCAGTATTGTTAGCTAGATATATTATGTTTGTTTTTATGCCCGATTTATTTAGCGCTGCAAAAAAGTCGTCAGAGGCCATTCTTTTGAATTTCTGCTGACATCGTAAGTTGCTCTAAGTTTGTATGACACATACTTTGTTTATTATTTCGATTAATATGTTTTTTAAAATTGCAAACCAGTATCAAATACGCGTTCAGACATGTAGCCTACATTGTTGACATCCAAAGCGTCATCTTTTCTTTGTTCAGATTGAGATTCCTCTAACACCGCTAAAATTCTCCCTAGATAGTTATTTAATGCCATTTTCAACAAAAAAAACTAAGAAAAAACCAAATATAATACATTTAATGACTAAACTATACATATTTATGATAAAAACAGCAAATAAATGAAAAGAAGCTAAATCATGAAAACACTACGCCGTCGATGACGCCGGGTCATATTTACCCGTTTTAACTTTACGCAAGTGTATCTCCTTCTGTGAACGTCGTCGCACTTCGCAAACTTGATATATAGGTAAAAGAAGATTGTATCTCCAGCTACATAAACATTCAAATCAAACGGTTGGCGGAAAAAAAACATATACCCATTTTAAATCGCCCCGGGTCATTTTGACCCAGTGTCAATGACGCCGGGTTAAAAAAGAGAATCTGAGAAATTAGCTATCTCAAAATGTTTTAATTATGTTTCATTTTCAGGCAATATCATCAAGTGTTTTTATCGTCAACAAACAGGTGATATAAATTTGTATTATTTTCTTTTATAGCAATTTACCATTGTGTGGCAAATGTTTAGCAAAATCTTGTTACTTAAAGTTTCTGTTGCAGTAATTAGTAATTAATTTTCTCTTAATTACCCAATTACTAATAATGGTTGGTTAATATTTGTTAACTACTTAATAGCAAATGCATGTTGACTTAATTTTCTGTTATCAGTTTCTTCTGTCTAGATGCCAATTCACTATGTTCCAAATTATGAAGATATCAAAGAAAAACCCTCAGAAAAATAGGGAGCAGGTCAATGAAAGACTAGTCTGAATTGAGTTATGACCGAAGCCATCTCGTAGATTGGGCTAAAATTGCGGGTCATAGGAGTTTCCAACAGTGGCAGCATCTACATCTCTTACTAACCACAACTGGCCAGTAGTCCTTGATTTAATGCAGCACTGTATTTTCTGGTTCCCCCACCTTCCTTGTAAAAGAAGCATCCTGCTAGAATGTGTTAGAAAACACATAAGACCTTTACTCAGACCTTCCCGGGGCGGAAAGAGTGACAGGCACTCGTTTGTGCGCCCCATGTACGAGATTAACATTGACTTGCCATTTCCCTTACTGTCATCATAGGGTCTCACAAATTACAATACAAACAGGCAGGATAAATGACAAAGAAAAGTTTACATACGTTCATCATCTACTGCATCTGCCCAGCTGTTCGCTGTGGGGATTGTAGTCGGCTCTGCAATGATATCTGTGATGCTGGCCGGAATCCATTTTGCCTTCTTTGATTTCTTGCCTGCAAAGGAATTGGGCGTATTTGGGTCATTGCACGGTGACGAGATTAATCAAGGATCATAATTGAAGTATCATTATTGAAGGATAACGACGCGATGACGCATTGTAAGTGAACGACCTAGTCCGATTTAGGAAAGCGGTTATTCGTGGACTCATGAAAGGACAATTAACATTTGTAGCACATCTGGATGCGATGGGATCATAAGATTTTATACATAACATGAAGAAAGTATAATTTTGCCTAAATTAGCACATACTATGCCAAATGAAGAGTTTGAAAAGTTGAAAAATGTGGCCACGCGGTAAATCCAAACGTCCGCAAAGGTGAAAAGATGACACGTTAGCATTATTAGATAACACCCTGCAGTAGTAAATATTACATCAGAATGTAACTACAACACATGCAAGTAAAATTAAATATCAAAAAATGAAAATAAATCACTAAATTCAATGAATTTTACCATTTTTTTCACGTGACAAAATTAATGAAACTAACCTGTAGCGGCCATATTACACGGCTGGGGCCAATGTTGCCACTAAACGCAACTCGTTTATTTATGAATGATACCCATCACAAAAAATACCTCCAAATGTTTCCAAAATCTACCAAAGTACTCAGACCACCTATTTTAAATCTGTGTTTGCTGATACGCATACACCAATAAAATAAAAAATTGTTACTTATAAATACAAATTAATGTTCTAAGAAAATATACAAGTTATTTTTTGATAATGACTGTAACAAAGGATTTATTGTGCAGTTTGCAAACTGTACGACTATTAATAAAGTAGCGTAGTATTTTACTATTTATTTTCCAATTATCTGGCAGTAAAAGTCTTATGTCGGTTAGGCTCTTTCAGAGTTTAACTGGAACCATTAACACTAATCTTTCAACAGAAAAAAAATGTTAATTATGTTACTTTCGTATATTTTACCAATAACCTTTATTACTTGTTCGGTAAACATAACATCATTTTTAACTAAATTAAAGTTTATGTATCTTATTTACTTAATTATTTATTTATTAATTGCAATACGTAAATACCTTATTATTGGTTAGGTATTTAAGCCTAGCATGCGCAATATGTAAAATTGTTCGCATGCGACGACAAAGGTTTCGATACTGTTGATTGGCAAATAGCACACCGCACTCGTATTTTCAGCCAATCAGCAGTTGACGCACTGACTTCCTTCGATTTTTAGGCCTACCATGCGCAATACGTCAAATTTATCGCACGAGACGACAAAGGTTTTGAATATGTTGACTGGCTTATAGAATACCGTACTCGAATTTTCAGCCAATCAGCAGCTGACGCACTGAATCAATCGATTTTGACGTTCATAAAATCGATTGATTCAGTGCGTCAGCTGCTGAGAGCGCGAAAAAAATTTAGTCGCGTGGCGCATGCTAGGCATGCAAGTGACACAATATAACAACATTAGTCTTCATCATTATAATCTTACGTGAGGATTACGTGAGGATTATGACAGGTCGCGATTCCTGTGACACTTAAAATTTTTCAGATTTACGATTACTATACCGTTCTCAAGAACTTATTTGATTAAAGTTTATATGAAGAAGTGACATCACGCTTATTGTAACTCACTGTATCATTTTTTTTTACATGATTACTGGCTTTTATTACCAAACAGTTATTTTAAAGTTTTTGGTTATATTAGCCAGTGACTTTTTTATTGCATCATTTTTAAGAGGTACAGTTTATGATATAAGATTTCTTCATAGGTGTTGTGGTTTTGCAGTATACATCGCAAGAGGTAAGGACTACCTTTACTTATTTTTTAAATCTGAATCTTCGAGCAAAATTTCCGAAGCCTGTGTTGCTTGAAGAAGATCTAAATAAGCTAAAAAGCTGTGTGTCATAGCAACAAATTTCTACTAAAAACTACCATTTTGCCAGCAGCTGGTGTCTCAATGCTACAGTCCTTTTTAACTTTTACACTGATGCACTGTTGGCGGGATTTTTGTATTCAAATCTAACTTTTGAGCTTGATTTTATAAGAAAGGTGTGAAGGCTGCGAGAGATGAAAATACTTAATACTACGTTGAATATTTTGTTATTTTTGATAAATATAGATACTTTATTATACTGGACATTTATGTATAGAAATTGGTTTTACGTACATATTAAATTACAATATAGACTATATTTACAATAAAGTCTTATCGCTAGAAGGCGATCTCTCCCAGATAATAAACTTTAGAAAGAGAAAAAGCAGATATGTACATACATTAAATCAGTAGGTACAGCGGTGCAAAAATATAAATTATGAAAATAATTTTAAGCACTTACATAATATTTTAAAATAATTACATAATTTTCACAACATGATAATCTAAAAATAAAAAAAAATCAAAATTTGTTTGCATATTTACGCTTTTTCATATGGAATTAAAACATTTAACAACATCCAATTACTCTAATTCCATGGTAAATAACTTAAACACTTGGGTACCATGAAATAACGACGGTATGTACATAATACCACACCGGAAACAATATACATAGTTCGGGTTCCATATTGACCGACCGGGTGTTGAATCCGGATCCTCTCCGCCTCTCGGTTATGAATATACATAGATTACAGCCGAGTTAGACAGATAGTAAGATATTCCGTAAAGGTGTTAAACTATGTTTTGTGATTTAATTAAGAGTGATCTGAATCCCGTGACATTGTTCCCATTATTTTGGGAAAAAAACTTAACTAAGTCCTCGATGTAAGCCCAATCAGAAATTTTACGAGGAAAACTCAAACGATTTTGCTAGCTTTTATACTCGTATTATGTGTAGGATCGTTAAGGAAAAACGGACGTTCCTTTTATCGTTAAATCCACTTTTAGGATTTACATTTGACAAGTGTTTTATTAATGAAGTGGGTTAAAAACTAAACAAGTTGTCTTCGAATAAATAGTAAGGTAGGCTAAGTATTTTGGCCACAGACCATTAAACAATTATCTTTCTATGATTTGAGATTTTGACTGTGTGTAGGTAACTAGCTATCAAGTAAAGTTGTGAAAAGCGTTTGAATGAAGTAAATAGGTATTAAAAGACAATATAACTAATTTTTGGTAATAAGTTTTTAATGCGTATCCTAAGTTTATAATGTTTAAATATCATTGGAAAAAAAAGAAAAACAGGAAGTAGGTAACCTTCTTTTATTATAATTTTTAGCTTTTGACCTTATGCGTGTACTATCGGGCTAGTCGAAATAAAAAATAGTTAATCATTAAGTTGAATACGTTAAGTAAAAAACAAGTGTTAATGTATTTATCAAGTCACAGCAAAGATCATAAAAGTAATTGAAATTTGACAACCAGATGTATGAGGTTAGTCTGAGGTAACTATGTATTCAGAAAGGACTTGCTACAATTCCAAGATTCACTCCATAATGGTATGAAACCGAGTCCAAATTCCTCGCGGACGAAGACACGGGCGCCAGCTAGTGCTGGAACACGAACCAATGGGTGTGACTTTGCGATGATAAAGATGACAAGGCTAAAATCTTATGAAGGTGTTTGGGTGAAAAGAGAAATCTCGTTAAGCGAGTAAGTATGTACATCTGAAAATAGTGATCTGTAGCTTTCTAAGGATTCTGTGAAGTGGAGGCCATTCTAAAATATATGTTCTTCTTTCAAGGCACAATGGGATCTAGTTCTAATGCCCGGTTCCAATATTTTACGATTCGTAATGTGTCTTAAATGACTATTCGTTTTTCTCCAACCGACCATGAGTAGGAAATTCCCTGACTAAGGGAATTTTTAAAAATAAAGTTCGTGAATACTTCTTCTCACTCGCTAACAAGTAATGATAGTCATGAATTTGTCAATTGCTGAACCAATTTATTTATCTGCTGAATTTATAGTTATGTAGATATTTGTTTTTATATATAAATTATTAATATTATGTAAATCTAAGTATACCTTCATATTTTATATATTATATTATAATTAATTTATATAGTATGTGTATTATTATCGTATATTTAAAAGATACCGTAATGTTAATTTTTAATGCTTAATTTATTGTTGTTTAAAATGATTTCTTTTTTTTTTCTCCCATGTTACCGCACCCATATACAAACTATCTGCATGACCCAAGGGTTGACTGGTAGAGAATGCCCCTAGCATTAAGTCCACCTGTTGTACCTATTTGTGCAATAAAGTTTTTAAATAAATAAATAATAATTTCTAATTTCAAGTTTACTTTCCATGGCGTGTGTCATCATTCGTCCGTCGCCGCATTTATCTTACGCCTCGTATAATTTATTACTATTCGTAACTCTAACGGATCGTTTTTGAAATATTGGAACCGGGTATAAACTAATATGTCCATGTGACAAGTTACTTGACCGTCGAAATTGTTTGATTTGTTTCCATTTCTAAGTTATTAATCGTTATTTACCTACTTAGTAAATCGTAGATACTGTACGCTAAAGCCACATCACTAATAAATAAAACCCGAAAATTATGCTTTTATTTCAATGGCCATGCGTCGAATGTCCTTAGGAGTAAATTTTAACGAGATTTAATTTATTTATTTTTATATTGATAGATAAATGCATAATATTATTGCACAAAACCTTTACAGATTTTAATACTACGTGTATCCTAAATAGAAACCACTCTGGTTGGTGTATAATTGTATATGTGATAAATAAATGTTTTTCTTTTTTTTAATAAATTTAATTGACATTAATAATTATATATACAAATTCGATTTTTAGACTTCATAATTGAAAATTATTTCTTTAGTTTGGAAATCTGAATAAAATCTGATGTGTGTATGATGTTCGTTGGATCGGGCAGCAGTTGTTATTATAGCTCTTAAATGGAATGCTCAAGAAACATTTAGCTAACTAATTATTTGATCCTTCGAGTCGGATAAAATTCAGTCATGTTAAAATTAAAAATGTAATGGGATTCTTATAGTGTCACACTATTTCATTTTAATAAAAAAACGGAGATCATTGCGCCGATTTAACAAGTTGATGCTTCTATCCCGGTAAATAAAACATAGGTGTCATATCTTGATACGGGTCGACTCTGGATAATCGTTTGTGTCTGAACGTTGATCAAGGCAGTGCAAGAGGTGGCCGCGGACTGCGCCAATACAAGCAACCATGATGAACTCGGTGTAGACGGCAACACGGCATTCAGGTCGCGCTCCGTTCACGCGCGGACGTACTTACACGCCGTGCACGCGCGCGCTCACCTCGTCCGTTAAACATTTCTATCGAAATTGTTTTTGTTCCGTTGCTTTTTTATTTACTCCGAACGGTCAGTCTGCGGGCGAGAGCTAGCACTAAAAAAAAATTAAGTTGTTCGGTCTCAGGGAGCGGTCGGAGTTCCTTTCTATTGGGACTGTTGGTGCCAATAAATTGAATTTCGTCGAGGTGACGTAAAGCACGGTGCCGGTGATAACGGAAAGTGATGTGAGTTGTGTTGTGGTGCGATGAGTGTTCGGTGTTGAGGTGGATTGATTACGATGGGGTATGCTTCGAGTGGGGCGGGGCGGGGTGCCCACGAGGCGCTGCTGGCGCGGCAGGATGCCGAGCTCCGGCTTATGGAGGCGATGAAGAGGAGCCTGCAAGCGAAGATGAAGAGCGACCGGGAGTATGCCCTCGCGCTGTCCGCTGCCGCCGCGCAGGGACAGAAAATGGACAAATGCGAGGAGCTCAACGGTTAGATTCGACAACTTGATAAACAAAGACCGCTCGAACTTAAGTCACGCTTTAGGCGGTAGGAGTTATCTACAGTTTCTGAAACTCGTTTAAAGTTGATATTTAGAATTCTGTCGACTAGGTTAGATAAGTTTCAAAACATTCACTTTACTACCTACCCTCCAAAGAAGTTTGTTGAAAGGAAAATCCTTTTTATGTTGCAATAACTTTATTTGATTCAAGTGAGTTGGTATCTAATGCCTTTGTAAGTTATAGTCGTACATATCAGTATCAGCATTTACCTATCTACCTACATTATTTGTTAATCTAGTGGCACTTGTGTTTAAGCACACTATTATCAGGTAATTCATAAATTATTATTGCATATCCTTGATTCATTAAATACCTAATGCCAACAGGGGAACCCAGCTGGAAAGTCCCACTCAACATACCTACTCAATGATAGTAAATATGGTACTCATTTTCCAACTGCATCACTGCCTAAAGCATTTTTTATAAAATTACCAGGAATATGTAAAATAAAATTGAATTATCATCAACATTCTAAGTAGCTTTGCATTTAAGGGTTTATAGTGTTAAAAATAACATGTCTAACAAAAACTTTCCGAACAAAAGATTGTGGTTCGGTAGGGCCAGTCCAGTGTTCATTGTTTTACACGGAAAGCTTCTTTGGCGACAGTAAGCAGTGTGTGCATTCGTCATTTTCGGCCATTCTTTACTGTTTTTTTTATTGAAAGGAAGCTCGTTCTTCACTGTGTAAAGTCTAAGAAATTTAGTCTCTCTTTTCTTATTAGATCATCTGATTTATTACAAACTTGCTCGTAGTAGGGGTTTTTTTTTCTGCGAATACTATAGCGAATCCTTTTGCGTGAATCTTTTTCCTAATCTGTTCAATTCTTATTAAGAAATCAGAGAAACCGATTTTGGGACTGAGTCGAATTTAAATGAAAGTATCATAACGGACCAAAGAATTAACAAACAATGGAGTCGGGGAAGAAAAAATATTGAACAGGTACTTATTATACCGTGACCATGTCACATGGATATCTTCCTGAATTTATTTATAAAATGACTTACATGGAAATAGATTTTCTGATCTGTATAGAGCATTTACTGAAATTTAATTAGGATGTGATGCGATTTATTAATGTTTGTTTATTAACACAAATTATATTGCTAAGAAAGGAAGATATTCTTGTTTTGCAGGATAGTTAGAAGGTAATATGTTCAGTTCGTTAGTAGTCACATAAAATGTTCAGTTCGTTACTCATCAGGATAATAAATTTACGTAAATACGAGTTTTAAATTTTATTTACTTTGGCACGGTATTTTATTTGATAAATCTATTCGGCCCTTAAAAATAGCAGGTATACCTATCATTTATTTTCCTCCTTAGGATATAGCTAGTGGTTGCCTGCGGCTTGTTCCGTTTTATTTAGGGATAAAAGTGAGCATGTTATAATCTAGCTACTATTTTCATTCCAATTTCATCTACTTTTTGTGCCAAAGACATAAATGCAGGGTACATTCCAATTCCATTAGGGATGACGTAAGATTTCTTGAAGCATTTCGAAATGAAACTACCTATATCTTTTTATCTTCTAACTTTCATTAAAATTTCAAACTTAACATAGGTACATGAATGGGGTAAAAATTCTGATTCTAATCTTAAATTGTGATACTACTCATATTTACACAATAATAACCGCATAATATCTAAGCACAACTTGCAGATTGATCCTCTTTGTTTAAATATCATCACTAGCCTGTTATCGTTCATTGCTGAATATAGGCTTTTTATAAAGCTCGCCACAGGAGCTCTACACCTAAAAACGAAATATGTCGGATCCGATTACAGTTAGCAATTTTTAATTCTCACAAACGTAACGTAACGTAACTCATTTCGAAACCGAATAAAGCGTTTTAAAAAGACAAATATTATATAAGCGAATCAAAAACCAAGTTATAACTCCCGAATTTTCATCAAATACTAAAACTTTCGTTTGTTCGTTTCGTTTTTGGGAGTAGACTCGGGTGATTGGCTGGTCTTCAGCTATTCCTTTTATATTAGCCACTTTGCGTATATTGTCAATCCACTTAGTTTCAATTAGAGTGTCTAGGATATTATAAAACATGATTACTAGTCTAAAGTTATCATCCAAATCGTCTGTTATCATTGAGAGGTACACCTTCACTCTGTTCGTGTTTGTCTATCATATCAAATAGGTATGTGAATTTAAAGATGCTGTAAAAGGATGTGTAACTCGCAGATCCAACAGAGTCCAACTCCTATCTTTGCCGGACCATAAAGAAGTGGAACTCGTTGCCGGTTCATGTGTTTCCTCCTTCCTTTGACATGGATTCCTTCAAAAGGAGCGTAAAGAAACATCTTGCGGGCCAGTATGGCGATGCTAACGGATAGGATATTTCGATATCAAATCTGTTTTCAACGCGATGTGGGTTCCTCTCTTGCTTACCAACAGTCTGGGAGGAGCCAATATACTGCGCTACTTATATAAAAAAAAGAGTCCGTTGTTTTGGTAATTTCTTCTTTCCACAGTTTCAGCCTGTTAGGTTATGTTTAAATTGTACTATAAGCGAGTGCATTGCGTTTGTATCTCGCTTGTTACGTTGCATATATGCAGTGGCAGTATAAAATCGAAGATGCATCTGGCGCGTGTGTGCCATCGGCTTGGAAACGACACTGTGGTCCGATATTGGATGGGCAACCATTCCGAAAAAAAATTGTGACATAGATCAGAGGCATCTCCGTGCTGTTGATCCCGACTGAGTCTATGCTAGGATTGAGAACATCTGACCGTAAGGTCCCTTTTCTTTTACACGTTCATTCACCGATCCGTACTGGGCCCGCTCGGTGGAGAATTGCCCATTTCATCGCAGAGATCAGAACTGATTCCAGCAGCGGCACGTATCTATGTGCCTGAATGAAGTCTTAACAAAAGCGTCCTTTTCGTTTCAGGTTCAGTGATAGCTTCGGCATGGCGTACCATGACCGAAGAGTGGGAGAACACAAGTCGGCTAATCAGAGCCAACGCGGAGGCTCTAGAGTCGCGGGCCCTCGACCGCCTTACCTCCCTCATGACTGAGCGGCGGAAAGCCAGGAAGGTTTATCAGGAGGACCACTCGAAGATTTCATCGCAGTTCGCTCAGGTAAGTCAAATAC
This sequence comes from Glyphodes pyloalis, assembly GCA_037074685.1. NCBI lineage: Eukaryota > Metazoa > Arthropoda > Insecta > Lepidoptera > Crambidae > Glyphodes > Glyphodes pyloalis. The sequence continues at coordinate 4,965,342 of JAYKKO010000012.1, read as the reverse complement.
AACATAGTTACAGTTAATGTCTCGATTTTTTAAATACTTTGCATTCGGGGGAAGGAAAGTGAAGCGTAGTCTTTCCAATTTGTTAGTTTTTACTGACTCCAGGAAAGGTGTAGGTTTCTCAATTAAGACAGAAGATTTTTACAGGGTTGGTACCAAGCGAGCTATAGCAACAATTATTAATATGTGGCAAACAGAAAGACTTATTTGACTGATATTTCTACATTCTTGTAAGTAACGGCTATCTTTCATATTATGATTAATTACATTGAAAGGTGCATGTTTGATAGTAAATCGATAATCTGGATGATTAACAACGATGAATTACATATGGGAAGATAATGTATAAACGGGTACGAAAGGTTCGTGAATAGTGATATGGACATTTTAAATTTCTTAATCTGTTCTTTATCTTCGATGTACTTAAGTGTATTTTTAAACTTGTCCAACATATTTCTAGAGGCAGTGACGAATGTAAATTCAGGTGATTTAGATAGGCAGCAAACATTTACATATTTGCTGCTAAAATAACTGTTCATAGAACTAAGGCAGTGGATTCGAATTCGAAAACTACGTGTTGTTTCTGTGTTAACTGAACTAGTAGATAGAGACATAAACTTTCCGTATCGGAATAGTTTCTGACGATATGTACACATACATACAGTCCCACCATTCTCCCGGAGGGGTAGGCAGATATCTCTTCCTTAAATAAAAATGATATAATGTCGCTTTTGATGGAGCCCGGCATATCGGAAGACGGTTAGCCTATTTCTGGGATCACGCTGTCCCAGGGCACTGTTCCACGCAACCAGCTAGGCTCTACCATAGCCACGCATCCGAGAGCACAGCATAATTTGGATTGCAGAGAGAATAGACAGTGTACGGGGGTTCAGTGTACAGTGTTGCATCTGCAAGGAAATAGATGAATGAGACAGGAGACGGAAAATAAGAATACTATTATCTCGAAAAGACTTAGTTCGAGTCGATAGTAGTTAAAAGAACCGGTATTAGAACAGTATACAGGTAGTATAATGTAGCAATTAACTAATTACTATCAGTATCGTGGATTATAATACGTTCAAAGTTGCCCTAGGTGCTTAGTACAAGAATATCTGGACTATAGTATACTATACTATATTTTGAACAGCATCTATTGATCTCTTATACTTTGGTATCACCGTATTGGATCACGTCCTAATGATAATTCTCGCTGACTCATAAAGTTTCCTCTGTGTTCAATTATCTGATACATCATACAGCACGTAGTCATCAGCTTCAGTTGCCACAACAAGAGAGAAATGATAGGATGAATGTTATCATTGAGATATCGAGTTTATTGATAACATTTACCCTATTGAGTAATATAAAAACATTCACGCACGGTTTATTAAAGCAAATAACGGAGTACCTAGGTTGTGATTAGGAACAATGGCGTAACTATACCGTCCCCGCAATATTAAAGTTCTGCAACAATAATATAAAGAGGAAAGATTTGTATTTTGGTAACAAATAAACTCAAAAACTGCCGTGCCGATTTCAAAAATTTCATTGGAAAGATCATTGGATGGATCATCAAACATTCACCCTGAGTAACATAGGCTATATTTATTGCTAGAAAAGACTAAGTCCACGCGGACAAAGCCGCGGGCGGCTGCTAGTAAAAAATAAAAGAAATGCAATTTAGCACTGATAACATAAATAGCCAGGAAAGCTTTAGGATACCTATAAAATATTCTCCTCTGGCTGGGGACCCGTTGCTACCCTGTATTATATTAACTGTGGTTACACTATTGATTAAAAACATTGCTTATTTCACTATTGGAAACTGTTAAATACCCCTTGCTTCACTTGATTTCCTAAAAGATTGTCTCATTAAACTTAGTAATTTTGCATGTGCTTAAATGACAAGATAAATACCTGTTGCATAAACTGAAATTGCACTCTTGATTGACTTTACGCTAAATAAAATTAAAATTAATTATATTATGAAATATTTTATATTATCATTAGTATTTACTTTGACGATGATATAAAAGAGCACGATGAATAATATTGGTTTATTACTTATGTAAATGTGCCGCGGGAGCCGATGCTTCGCTGGCCGTTAGGACCGGTTCAGCCGCCTCTAGTTCTTCATCTTCCTATCGCTGATCTACTCCAAGAGCGAATATAATTAGGTCTCAACAAACGGTGCAACGAAAGAACTGTGTCGAGGCCGGTTTCCACAGTCAGCTTTCCCTATAGACCAGTACTACCGTAAGTATACGCTTACAATGTGGGCTAATCTTTCCTGTTCGACGCAGCATCAACGATTTCGTTACGACACCCACCTGACATAGATGAACGATACCCAGTCACCGTCAATGATAGCAATGCTCAATATACAATAAATAAGCATAAATCGATTCGGAATGTGCTCCGTTTAACGTTGCGCGTGACGAGCGAGCTTATGAAGCGGATTTATTTTTCCAGTTTATTCGTCGTAAACCTAAAACCTGTTTATCTGCATTAGGATGCGAAATCTGCGGGTTATCGGTACGGACACTCGGCACGTCTGTAGGATCGGGCTGGTTGCCAAATTTTTCCCAGCGATGTAAATAAAACAACCGATATTGGCGCCGTTTAGCGGGCGCAGCGTTAGTTCCCATCTGTTAAAAATTTATCGGTATCTGAAATTGAGGTTGCTCTGGATTGAAATCTCGTTCGTAATTTTTAAGAAATCAATAGTTACATTAGTTTAGGCGGAAAAACTTTGTAGTAATGTGACTAAGCTCTTTAGAAAGTTTGTTAGTGTGCGCTTAGGTCTGTCGTCAGAGCGTAACAGGAAGGACATTTGTATGCGACGGAATGCACTTCATCTAATGAATGATTAAAAGCTTGGACGGCTCCATGGAATGTCGATTCGATCGAAGGCTCCGTTGTCTAAGGTCCAATGTATGAATAAAAGTTTCATGGATAAATATCCAAACAATTTCGATTATGACGATTAGATAAAAAAAGATTTACCGTAATGAAAGAGAAAAGCAATCTAAGAGTTAGATCAGTAAACAAAGGCTCAGCAAAAGTTACGGTATGGTGCAAATAACAGAGTCCTTGATCCAGGTTGGGTCTCATTCTGGCGGGAGGGCGCGTCCACGCAGTAGAAAGGAATATAATTCAGTGATTTCTAACCGAGTCGCGTAAAGTGACGCTCTGCATGGCGATTGGTCGCGCGGCACCTGTCACCGTTCATTGGCCCTGCTCCTGCACCGTGCGATCACCACCGATTTCTTCTTCGACTTTTATTTTACTACCATTATTTTTATTCAATTATTCTTCAAGTACAGGAAAATCTAAAGTACTTATCTACTCGTTATTAATTCAGCTCGAATTCCTGTTCAAAAGCGTGCACTTCCATTCACATTAACTTCAAACGCGAAGGTGACATAACGCATTAAGGTTCGTTATGTTTAACGAAGTTGCGTTTGGTAGATCCTTGCTTTGTGACAGACCTCCATTAGGTAATAACAATGAATCAATTACTGTGTAGCCTTCATACGCTCACGTTTACTCGGAACTGTCGAAATGTTTAGATCCGGAAAAACCAAAATCTTATACCTATCGAGTATTCGAGGTTGCCGGGGGAACGGAGGTGACCTAGTTAGATCTTGTGTGATGTGAATAAAAGCTAGTCAAGACGAAATGCAGAATACATCTTGGGTTCTTAAACATTAAGAGATAGAGGCTAAAATTGCAGGCGATGTAGGTATTTGTCAACATAGGCTAGAAATTAGAATTGGTGCTGGTACACAAATATATTGTAAAGTGGGACAAAGAATCGCATTGCAGATTTGACCGCATTTTCTCTTAAGATCGTTTTAATTCCATTTTTAATGAATAAGGTATTTAAATAAATATATGGGACTATCCCATTCATTTTAAGTTAGGAATGGTGATATAACTTTTTCAGTATAAGTAAATGTTTTATGTTAGACTTTCGGCAGCAGACGTTTTATTTGCCTAGCTTTTGTGAGCAATGTCAACCATTTGGAACCTTGCCATAATGGAATTTAGAAACAATTTATTAGTTTTTGCTGTAGGCATATGACACGTATTGCATATCGTTATGATGTTTACGTACCATAAAATTCTGTAAAGTAGATTTGATTAGTATTAGCTACTTACTTACTAACTGGAGAAGTTAGTAGGTAAGTAACTCGTACGTAACTCACGAGACATTCAAGAAAGTAAAAACTACTAGCAGTCTATGAAAATTATGAAATGGTAAAAGCTGCCCGCGACTTACCACTGGTGATTATTTTGACTATAATTACTAAGGAATATATCAAGCATTATATAGTGAAACATTTTTTTATATTCGTCCAGGTTTCTGAGTTTATTAATCTAAATAATAATACAAATCTTTCCTCTTCATAAAATTACCATAATTGTTACATCGTTTTCGTATCTTTTAATTGGTTTTCGACAGTTCATACTCTTGCCACAGGTAGTGTTATACGTATGACGACTCTGTACAAAACAAGGATTGTATTTAGTCTTTCAGTTAGATTATTTACTCCAAAAGTTGCCGTTATCTAGCTTATTGCGCTAAAAAAATGTAACTACGTACCTACCTGATGACTTGGCGATAAGTCATTGAAAGGGAATAGTACTAATGTGTGCAAGGGGTATAGGGTTTTTGGTATAAAATTTAATATAGTAGCAGGGCCGGCTTTAGGGTAGGGCGCGGTAGGGCGAAAGCCCAGGGCGCCAGCCATAATGGGGCGCTAGAAATGATATGTAACGGTGGGACCCCAAAACAGGCCGGGATGAATGTGCCGGATATGCTAATAGTTTAGTAGATGAGCGCAGTGCCGGTTCTAGAATTACTGGCGCCCTGGACGAATTTCCGCCAGCGCCCCTGTTAAAGCGTATACCAATACATCGATTTAGAGGAATACATCTGGGTACATCGGGCCCTGGATGAGCGTATTGCAAGACAAAACCATTGTCTTTATTAAAATATTGTGAGATTTTATCTGTCAATAGGAATGTAGGGTGACAATGTCATTGTAAAGCTGACGACATAGTTAAAGAGATCGATATGTCGCATTCTCTCAACGTCCGCACGCGTCGCCATTGTTGCGCAAGAGTCGATCCGCCTTCGGTGGGCGCGGAGAGTGAAATCGCCGATCAGTGAAAGTGCTACCCGCCCTGACAGTTATCTAATTTTGATAGCCGCCAGTGATTATGCGAAGCCACCTGGCCGACCAGTTTGAGCTTCTAGTACAAACTGTAGCTTCCTAGAGAACCATTGAGCCAGCGCTATGCTCTCGAGTTCTTAGACCGTAGCTAGGAAATTACTAATTTGGTGCAGCAGTTTGTAATGGTATTTTTGTATAATGAAACCTACTAGGTGAGGTGGTCATAAATATATAACCCATTCAGTTGTTATCAAGCATTATCAGTCATGTATCTGGGTAATGGGCGGTACCTACAATTCGAATAAAGAGTCTATCTATCCGGGTTTGATCCCCGGTTGGGTCAGTATGGGAAACGAACTTTTCTATATTGTCTCGGGTCTGGGTGTTGTGGTACCGTCGTTGTTTCTGATTTTTGTAACACAATTACTTAGGCTACCACAGAATCAGGGAAATGTATGTGATGTTTTTTTTCATTAGTTGTTTTTCAATTATAAGAGTTTTTATTGACACTGGTTTTGAAAACAATGATGATTGAAGAGCAAAGTTTGTCTATCACATCGCTTGACCTTTTGCAGAGTCTGTAGCGGTGCTACTCTATCTGTGTCAAAGCGAGACAACTATTACTTGGGTGACTTCTCTGCATGGAGACAGAGCTATAACGACTATTACGGAATTTAGAAGACAATGTTGTTCAAAAGACGGCGTTGGGTAACCTCTTTCTGTTCTAAGTAGAACAGAATTAAGAGACGGCAAGACAGTTAAAAGGAAAGGAGTTAGGAAGGGGAAGAAAAAAATACAAGTGGAAGAATTAAATTACAAGACGATGATTTAAAACTAATTGGGATGCACAAAGTGCATTACATCCCATAGTCTACTTGGCCATCAATTCGAGCTATCATACTTGTATGTGATGTTGTCCAATATTTATTTATTATTTATCTAATTTCAGTAGGATTCTTATGTAACCTAAAAAAAATTTGTGAGCGCAACTGTCAGCTTTGCTAAAATATTAACGCTATATTTGTTAATAACACGGTTTAATACGGTTTATGGAGCTCTGGATGTCTCTGGCACCCAGGAACTGTTTTACTGTTCCTTTGGATCTCACATAGGGTTCCTGCACCAGTCTCATCGCCGCCCCGCAGGCCTCCGCAGCTTGAAGCAATTCTGCAGTAGCCTGTTGCGATCCTTTATTTATAAGATCTAGTTATTGACAATCTTTGTTATCAAAATCTTCTAAAATGTTTAATTAAATTAATTGATACATTCTTCGCAAATGTTTGGCACACTCACAAGAAGGGTTGACAATGAAGTCAAAGTGGTACAAGGTATCTCTTTAACATTCGATTACTAATTATTATTTTTGGATTGAAAAATAATAATAAAATACTTCTAATAGACGTTTAACAAATATAGGTAAAACATTAAATAGGTATATTTTGAGTCCGAGCAGGAAAAGTTCAGATCACACCTTCATAAATAGGTATGCACTAAGTTGAGCATTACTACAGACACTTAAAATTCTACGAACATACCATGTTGGTAAAAAATACCACAAAAGCAAAACGATTCTTTGCTCACGAGTTAATTCGGTCATTATGCAATTACATAGGCATTTGGGACCGTAATGGATTAATATAGTATGGCCAGCGCCTGGGCTCATTGCCAAGGGTAAGCGCGTCAAATAAAACATATTTTCTATCTTTTATATATGTGTGGACTTGCCTTAACTAATGGACAAATTATTATTTTAGTACATCTATAATATGTCACGTGTCGTTTGAGTTACACGTGGATAAAGAAATAATGAGCAATACTGAATTGGTAAACATAGAAATTAACAAACAATGTATTTTTTAATGAAGCATGCCATCTTAAGAACTTTATTAAGATACATTGCAACTTTAGCAATCTGAGTTAAATTACCTAAAATTAAGATAATCACAAAAAATACTTTTGTATTAAAACTATTACACACTTCCTATATTAAAACCTAACAGTCACTGTTTATCTTCGGCACTACAGTAATTTTTCCTTGTTCAAAATCACAAGAACTCAGTCCGAGAATATCACTTTTGCTTACTTCTACTTCCGTTTTTGGAATATTTGGGCCAATGATAATGTGATCGAAATCTAATACTCTCGCACCACTGAATGCGTCTATTTCGATGCAATCACATGCACCAATCACTTCCACCGTTCCGATGTTTTGTTTCACTTTAATTTTGCTTTTCAATCCCACTAACAATATTTCGCCTTCGTTCTTCACAATGTTAACTTGATTATTTATTCCGATGAGTAGTAAACGGTTCCTGTTTTCTTTTAATTCTAACTTCAAGTTGTTTCCGGTCAAAATGTACTTCTTCATTTTTGCGTCAAAGCAGGTAGGTTACCATTTAAAATAAGTTAGCGTGTGGTTCTCAACCTCTCCACTTTTTCTCTTTGATTTTCCAGTTTGATCAGATAAGACAAACTATAAACGGTGTTGTCATCTTGAAATATCTGCGAACAGTGCATTGTACGACACGCTGTCTACGTGAAGGTCCGATCTATAGGTTATTCCCCAAAGATAAACGTAGATACATGGTATGAACAAAACAGTACATAGTTATACCTAATCAAAGTAGGTACCTGGAATTGATGTTGGTGTTTACTAACCTTCACACATTTGGTAAAAATAATTCATAATAGTAATAGGTGTAGATAACGGGCTGCTTTTCGCGACTCGGCTTCTGTGTGGTGAATTTTATTCGAAAATTATAAAAGGACGAATGTCTGTCCGTGTAATGTAACTTTTCTTTAACATATTAATTTATGTATCTGTAAAAGCTTCGATAGTGTAGTACCGGATTATGTTTCGTATTTATCGATTATAATATGATATTACTTATTTCGGATGGAACACCAACCCACATTTGCATTTGAAAAGAGGTCATAGTTCAGCAGTGGATAGATAAACAGACTGATACTCTATTTGAATGTTAAAGCACATAAGATAGGTATTTTGAACAGGCAATGCAAATGGCGTGTACCTGTATTAAGGCAATGTGTGAGTTTGGTTGTTGTTAATCTCGTTTGACGCGTCGCTGATGCAGCGTCCAAACTCAAAAGCAATTAATATCTGTGCGGCACACGTGCAGTGTTGACCTCCCGATGTCGGTCGCATAACATTATTTGACGCGGCAGAGTCCTCCTATCTCCGCTTCGCCTTTAATACGCCGACATCAACCCGGCCTGTGTACCGTCCATGTTAATGATTAATCCATCTTCTGTTTGACAGGTTACTTATCTACTGATTGGCTTACGAAAATTCGCGCACGCTGCTGTTATACGTATCAGTCCAGTTTAATCTTAGAGGTTTGACGAGGATGATTGTGTTTAGTAAAAATCGAAAGGTTACAATGACACGTTTTCAGACCACACATCGAAAAGGATTTTTGTGTATCACGATCTTTGTATTTCTTCTCAATTTAGTATTTTGCATGTTGGCATGCAAATAAATAGAATTAAACAAGAAACAGATACGGTCAAATTGAGAATCCTCCTCCTTTTTTTGAAGACGCTTGAAAAACAATTCTGTTTTGTTTTTGTAAGTACATATCATAGTCTAATAATAATTGATGACATCGCAATGGGTATGTGGTAATAATACAAGATCGTCTAGATCTCAGATATTGGAAGATCCGTACCAAGCACCGCTGATCTTATCTGACTCATAGACCATTTATATCATATTATTTATACGAGTAGTTATTAGTATTTTGTAATTATAATAAGGTGTGTAGGTAGGTAGCATTCAGCTGGCATTATATAGTCTATAAACTGGTATATAAAAGTAAGATCGCCATAATCTGTCATCTGGTCCATTGGGAAATTATTAATTGGCGCTCCTGGTTTAACCAAGTTGAGCTTTGATCCCTAACTCGCACCAACATAAGTGTTGTGATTATTATGTTTGTTGTGTGTCTAGGTGTTGATAAATTTATTTACGTGTGGGTTTCCATTGCACATGTGCTTAATCTATTTACTTTGATTGGATCGAGTTTACTATGTCTGGAATTTATAAAAAAAAACCACAAACATCGATCAATAAGGTACTGGAATTAATTTAAACGAGGGAAGGTCCTGCAACTTTGATAAAATGGGTAAGTAACCTTTCGTTTAAGGGGGGAAATTCATCGGTACCCTCTACTGCCTCGAGAAATGATACTACCGACTGAAACATCCTCCCCCCACCTCATCGTCTATTGAAGCCGCCATATAAATAGCAGGAACCTGTATTCCTAAATTAAAAAAAAAAAATCAAGTGGTTCTGCTCTATGTACCAAAATGAGCTACACAATTTCGGTTTGGATTTATAATATGTATTCTACACCACTAATGGTGTGTCAGCACTCGAGTATCTATCAATTTATGGCAAGCATATTGGGAGTTTTGAACCGATGCGTCGCATTCTTTATTATTTTTGTTGCTTGCGTTATTCGACGATGGCGCGATGGCGTGCCGTTTAATTTGGTCGAGACTGTTTCGTTTCGTCTACATTAGTGATGTGCATAGAATTGTTACCTTACTTACTTCCCAACTGTAAACAAAAACACACAACGTAATCTGTTTTAATACAGCCCGCACGTTTCTATTTGAATAGGTGTTTTGCGCGTTTTTCCTTTATGCGTGATTTAGTCACAAACCTGCATGTTTACTTTAAATACTAAGGATAATATGAACAGTCATTTTAGATGAAGATTTTTTTCTTGAGGAAGCAACTAGCATTAAACTGGTTATACGCGAAAATTAGCTGTTGCCTGATGTTGTCACCAACTGGGCAACCGTTAAAATGTAGAGTCAGTGACATTAAAAGAGGAAATTAGGTAATACTATCATACCAATAAATCTCAACTTAATTTGGACTTGAAAATTATGCTCTTGGTTGTTTTTTTGAATATTTAATTGTTGGTCTAAGTTTCGAATTATAATACGTATTCGAAAGGCGTCATTTCATCAAACACATTTTCCTCCTTTGCCTACTTACGTACCTGGACCCTCAACAGGAAACGTTAGCTAATTGGAATTAACTACAGATAATGTGCCACAAAGCTAATTGCATTTGGCATTTAGCACATCCAACGTATTTGAAGTAATATCCGCGTTGACAGATACCTGTAAGTAATTGGCTTCACACACAGTTGCGTTGGCCCATCACTACTGGTTTCGTATGGGTCGATTCCCTGTTATTTATGTCTAGTGACCGACCTAAGTTTCGTTTTTGTAGACAGCACGTCAAGGTAAATTATATATAGATAAAAGTTAGATATTAATTCACACACACGGTACAAAGTCCAAAGTGTGTAGTGTCTGACGTGGTTTTGCCTGTACCTACATAGTATGACACAATTGTTTCCCGCTCCCTGTGTCTATGTAGGCTTAGATCTTTAAAACTACGAAACGGATTTTGATACGGAGTTTTAATTAGATTAAGTGATGACAAGGTTTTATATGTAAAATACATACATATTAAAGTACAGAAAAGACAAGAAATTCATAGTATTTGCATTTTACGCGTGCAAAGGGGTGTATCACTAGTCATGTCATAAATAATAAGAAGCTTCGGTAAAGCCGAAGATCAGATGTTCGAAAGGTTTGGGGTTTGTTACCTTGCATATCACGATGATAGTTCCACAAAGCCTGAGGGTCAATTCTGCACACACCTGATACTGCGGCGAGTTGTGAGAAACAGAAAAAATCATCTTCCCTTGCGGACTTGCGGTGCGGGATTAAACCCACGACTTTACCACGTATCGCGCGTGCTGCTCTTCCAACTGAAAGCTTTTCGCCCTCAAGTGTTAAAAAACATCAATGAACATTTATAAATGTCTCATTTTCATTTCCGAAAATAATATTGAACTCTAGAGTTTTTTGTCCCTTTCCAGCTTAAATTTAAAATTATATTGGAACTATTTGTGTCTGGTTTGTTCTCGCTCAGTAACCCAACACCGCTCTTTCATCTTGCGTGAAATTACCCTTTGCCGCTGCTCGGTTGCTGTCGTACACCTTTTGTTTTGACGGCCCAATAAAGCAAACAAGGTCATGATGATCTAAATTCCGGTTTATAGACGAGCGGAACATGCGGAATTTTGTGTCTTGACGATTATGTAAATGTACTAACTACTTACGTATACGAATTTTGGTACAGATTAAATTTGATTACGTAAAATTGAATTTGCAGAGATCGTCCATGTAATCGACTGATAAACTGATTTGATATCGTACTCTGAAGTTTAAAATGTTGTATTCATAACTGCTGCGCATCAAGTTTACAGGGTACTTATCAATATGACCGTTTCCTTAAAAAGGTAGAGACCACGCACGAGAAATTAAGCTCCATAGATTAACGATATACGAAATAAATTTAGATTTATTTCAAATCTAGCGGTTTTCTGTGGCTTCTTTCGCGTTGTTTCGAGATAAAAAACTCTCACCTGTCTTGGTACCAAATTTTATCTAAATCCATTCAGCATTTTTTGAGTAAAAGAGTAAGAAACATACAGCCAGATGTATATAAAACCATAAACTCCTAATACTTTCGCGCTTAAAAAATTGGTAGTATAGTATGATGTCCTAATGTATTCAAAATATATTATACAGTTTGAATTTTGTACCGCCCCTATGTCAAACTGCAAGAGTTTACCTTGACGGACCCATCCAGATAAACAGGCTAAATAATCGTATTACTTGATGCTTTAAATCTCGTTGACTCTAATATGATTCTTACATTTCCTTATGAAATTTTACGATATTTTTTACGAAGAAAATTTGGCAAGAAGCCTTTGATTGATTACAGCCACGCGTGCTCATTAGTACCGAATCATAACAGCACTTGGGTTTTCTCTTGGCGGCGCGGCGTCCGACCATTCATTTTATCTCTCGCAGAACACATCAATTACTAATATTAATATGATATGCACGCAGAAATAGACTGCAGTGCACAAGCGCAGTGTAAAGGTACCCACACTGACGCCCGCCATCTGCTAATCTTTAATGCATAATTTTAGTAATGTTCCGACATTGTATATATCAATGGCTTTCATCGATAATTTAATGCGCGTGCTGAGATCGATTTGCATTGGTTAAACAGCTCGATGCAAATTGGGGGTTTCGAACGGGAAATAACTCGTTAGAAAGTAATTTAGTGGCTAAAAAACGCAAGAGGCCTTTTTGATGTTTTAAAACACTCGTTTCTATGCTATTTCAAAATATTTGGCACTGGCCACTGCTTGGAAGTTGGAAAGACAAATTATTTCAACGATTCTTTTGTTGGGTACGTTAAAATTTTAATAGTTCGGCAGCTATTCTAGAATCAAGAAGCTTTTTATTTATTCAATCGTCGGTGTTATTGTAACTTGCACTGATCTATGTCTCGAGGCAAATATTGCGTCAGCACAACAGCTTATAATCGACAATCGAATGACCGGTTTATACAGATATTGTGTGTAACTAAATCGATGGCCGAGTAAATTAGCCTGATCGACAAAGCTCGACTAGAGATCTGTAGGTATATGTAGTGTGCGTCGAAAAGTTGAAACAGTGGATCTGATTAGATGCCTAAAACTGAGTTGATTTTTAATCTTAATTCCTACACAAAGGTTTAGTAGGATTTAAATTACTTTGATATAATATAAATCTTTAAATTAAATATCGATTTCGTTTTTTGTAACATTAATGAGCATAAAAACTTTTTAATAAGGTTAGAAGTTTTGTTTAAATTAACATTTTGTAATAGTTTGTATCCTATATATTTATATCCATGGATCCATTTATTGACTGAAATAAAAAATCTTACTAACTTATAAACCTAAATCTTCATCATTTAAACATCTTAAAAATATTAAATTACAAAATTATAGATAGAATAGAATAGGGGCAATTTGGACATTCCGCTGATTTCACTTTGGATAAGGCAAATATTAAGTTAAGCAACCTTTCCTTGATATGGAGAATATTGGACCAATCTAGCTCCACTATTACTAGGTATTTATGAGGTGTTCTGAAACTTATAAATGTGGGAAGGTGTGGTTTGTACTGACTGTTCGATTCTCATATTCGTTCGGATTAATCAATTATTCACTTATTAAGCGTGAAATGTAAAACTTCCCACGAAGTTGATTTTGATTCGTCAGACTAAAAGCGATTTGGATTTCCAAACTACATCATTCTTGGAAAAATATTATGTTGTTAGGTTTCTTAAGTAAAAACACGAACCATATTGAGATCCTTGATTCCTTCCTTCCTTTTGATTTAAAGACCTATTCCAAATAATTATATTCAAATTATGAAGTACTAGCGACCCGCTCCGGCTTCTTACGGATGTAATGTAAATACTTAGAAATACTGACTTTTTATTGTTTTTGCTAATAAAACCTTACTCTTGAATCAATCTACCTATTAAAAAAACCGCATCAAAATCCGTTGCTTAGTTTTAAAGATTAGAGCGTTTAGAGGGATGTAGGGACAGAAAAAGCGACTTTGTTTTATACTATGTAGTAAGGACGGTCAACAGTAGATCTTATGTGCATGACATAAGGAAGGTTTAATCTTTTAGGAAGTGTTTAATCTCACGTGTCTTTTGTCTGTACCTGTCCACCTAACTTTACACATTATTAAGATCAAAATAAATGATTTTGTACTATGTATATCATAAACAGAAATGTAAAAAAATCAAAAACTTGTCAGCTGCTAACGAACTTGCTAAAACAAATTGTTGTGCCAGAATTGATTGTTGAAAACATTTCTCTATTTAATCAGACTGTTAAGCTTATGAATCAAATAGCGTACAAATAGATAGCACTCTTTACGTCAGTGTTATTTAAACTTCTGAAATTGAGTAAGTAATGCAATATAGAGCAGACAAGAGAATTCGGCTGGCGCACGGCCGAGAGCGGCGCGGGCGCATCGTTTCTCGGAATTGTATGTCGCACTGGCTCAAATAGTTCGTTGCACTGTCCTCTCGCCACTACGACCTCACATTCGCATCAAATTCACATGCGTCTCGTTTACATTAGCCATTATATAAAACATTACGACAAGAGTTTTTAATTGTTTTACTTGTTAAGAAGGTTTCTTTGCAAAAAGCCAGTGATTTCGCCAAAGTGACTCTACTTCTTTCGCTCAATATCTTAGTTTATAGCAACAAAAATAAATAAATAATCTAGTTTATGGTTTTCGAATTCACACATTATCTTACAATTCAAAAATTATCTAAATATTGGGCCAATTGAATAATGATAGTGGTGTTTATTTGTTATAATATGACTACCCTGATAATTTACAAGATAGTCCAAACTGTATGGTAATGTACCTATGTTATGATCATTTTATAGTGGGTACTTCGTATTTTAACTACAATTTAAATTAAAACTAAAAGAAATTCTTAACAAAACACGTCGTCTACTCCAATTTCAATCTTTAATCCATGTAAGAAGATAATATAGGAAACGAACTTTTCTATATTGTCTCGGGTCTGGGTGTTGTGGTACCGTCGTTGTTTCTGATTTCTGTAATACAAGTGTTTCAGCTACTTACCGCAGAATCAGAGCAATGTATGTGATGTTGATGTTGTCCAATATATAGACCGATTATCTTACATGTAAATCGTATCGTCCTGTTTTATGTAACAGATCGAATTCTATGTTAGATTGAGTGTGTGATTAATGAATAAATAAAGAGCATATTGGTTCGTTGCGCTGTCACAATTTAATTAGCTGGTAAATTGTGCAATTGGGGCTACGTATCATATGTCAATCAATACTGTTACTGGTATGCCTTTGTAGGTATAGTTATGATTGTGCAACTATTTGTTTGAATCTAATGTGTGCTTACATTAGATCGGTTCTAACGAAAGTACCTATAAGAAAACTTATACTTATAGTATAACTTTTTTTGTTAACGTTGTAGTATTTTTTTTTCTATTTTTCATTTCTCGACTTATACTTAATCAAGATTTGAACAATCAATGACTTCTCTGTATAATTTTCAAATGATAGTGTATTATAGAGGCGCGCTCTTACTTTACTAAAGTTTTTAGGGTTGAGAAGTTTTTAGTGGGTAGTCCCCGCCCTTTTGAGGTAGGCGCCAAGGGGTAGGTAACGTTTGCATCATGGAAGTTCCACACAAACCACAGTCCCGACTGAGGTAAATGAAGAGATAAACTTCCATTTCCGGTCGATATTTTTTTTTTAAAGTTATACCAAGATTTGTATAAAAGATGAATTCTGTATCGAGTCGATAAATAATAAAATTGTAAACAAGGAAAATTAATGGATGTAAAGGTAACTTAATAGCAACAACAGGTAATTTCCTTAGGAACAATAGGTGACCAAAATGCTTTCAAATATGGCAATACTTGTTACATCAATGATGTTAATACATTGCATTTTCTTCGTAATATCTGACGAGAATGATATAACAATATTGTTTAAAGTAGGTTGTATAAGTGCCGTGGGAATATGAATTACATTTTGGAGAAGCGCCAGATTGAACTTTGATATTGTCTCATATCTTGTGCTTGCATTTATTCCGCTGTGTAATTTTCTTTTTAATACCTTTTAGAGTCATGAAATCAGATTGTATTATTGTTTATTTTATTAAGGTAAAATTAACTTTTACTATAAATAATGGAAAAAATGCAGATGTTATGTCTGTGATTTTTAATATTACGATGATCACATTGGTATTTACTGATGTTCCAAAAGTAATTTAAGTACATATTTGATAAACAATACTACTAAAGTTTGTTTTATAATAAACTTATTTTTATTATGACAAAATTTTCAAATGCATACCCATGGCGATGATGCGACTTAAAAATCGATGGCAATACTAAAAAAACTTTAATAATTACTTTGTTTATTAATACTTTTATCGCAATCTATATTCATAATGTAACACCGTGCATCGTTTGGATCGTCATGTGGTTCTATAATTCAAGATTGCAGTGCAATAACACTGGGCCTGCTTCAATTCATATGTCAACTGGAAGGTCAATTGCCAATTTCCTTCGTGATTGTGACTGTCTAATTGCTGAGCCGAGAAGTTTTTAAGCTCATACGTACATAACACGATTAAAGATGATTGAGGCGTTATGTTTAACACCGATGGCAAAGCGAGCCCTTGTGCAGCCAGCTATAATATTTTAGATGTTTAATAGTAAGCCCAAGATCGAATGGAACTGGTTCCGAAAGCGATTCTAATGTTTAATAACTGCAGGTGTTCGAAATTTATCGCCGTTGTCTATTTTTCTATTACATCGGTTGTATTTTCTCAGAATATCGTTAACAAGCCGAGTTTTGTGTTTGGCTGGACACCGTCGCGGTTTACTGACTCATTGTGCGACATGAATATTTCGCAGTTTACGCTTATGTAAACTGATAATCAATTCTTAAACAATAGAACACTTTCTTTGACGTGACTTGAATTGAAATAAACGAAAATACAGCGTTATTGAGGTAGGTAGTTACAGTTTTAGCATTCAATTCAATTCAATATCTTTATTGCATTTCACATGGAGTAAGTTGACAGATTCTCTTAAGATTAAGTACATGTGAAGCCCTGTAGAGGGCGTTGCAATGATTCTATATAATTTATTGGTAATTTTGAAACAAATGTGTATCATCATAACGTAAGAAAATAATGACTGATAGTTACCAAATAACGGATGACTTAGGTAGGTACATTGTACTATAATCCGGTGACACAGGCTTTGATAGAAGCGGTAGACGCATTTGATATGTCAAAAGTCTTCGTTGAAGGTTAAAAAACTTTCCTTTGTTAAGTCTGGTGCGCGAATGCTAGCCTTGAAGATAAAGACATTAGTCAACATTTCAATGCCACTGAATCGTAGAAATAACTTAAAAGATGCTGAACTATCTAATTTGGATCTTATCTTGTTGACATAAGAGCAAATACGAACGTTCCAAAGTTAAATATACCCGGTAGTTCGCCTCACCACGTGTAATTTTGTGTTTCATTAGGTCTTTGATTTGAATTGAATGGTTGTCCCATGTATGGTTTGGTTGCTTCAATAATTATAATAACAGTCATCTTATATTTCCGTGTCAAATGTTCATTGTTATATTCAAATGTTGGTCAAAATTATTCATCGCCCACTTCTGTGATGTACTATGAAGTTTCGTAGGATAATCATTTGATAATTATTAATAGACTTAAATAGTTGCCCGCGACTCCGTTCATGTAAATTAATAATTATTATAGAAATACTATCTGCATGACACAGCGGTTGACTGGTAGAGAATGCTCCTAGCATTAAGCCCGCCATTTGTACTTTTTTTGTGCAATATGTTTTTTTTCCTAAAAACTAAACTATACCTACTTGTAATATGGTCTTCGCCATCATCGAAGTTCATTTAGTATATTATGCGTGAAATTCAATTTTTATATTTATACTAGCGACCCGCCCCGGCTTCGCACGGATGTAATGTAAATACTTAGAAATATTGGCTTTTCTATTCTTTATTACACATAAAAACCTTCCTCTGGAATCACTCAAAACCGCATCAAAATACGTTGCGTAGTTTTAAAGATTTAAGCGTACAAAGGGATATAGGGACAGAAAAAGCGACTTTGTTTTATACTATGTAGTGATGGTACGAGTACATACCTAGCATAAATATTGATATTTTTTTAAAATTAGGTTATAATGAAACCAACTTAAAAATAATCTGGTTGTGCAATGTTATTTGTTTTGATGGATATAATAGGTAGGTGCTCTTTTTGGAATCGTCTGTGAAACGATAACGATTGTACGGTTGAAGATGAATTATTAAAATTACATCTTTAAAGCATTTCACACGAATCAGGTCGTCACAACAATCTCTCACCGTAACAATAATGGGTCGTCGCTGGTCAGGTATCTAGCGCGAACTTGCACAAAAAACGAGACAAGTTGACGATGAACTTGCATTGGCCGTGGGTTCCGTGAAGTTGCGTTTATTAAAGAAATTATGATATGATAGTGCAAGTAGGTACTGTGCAATTTTATGTTTTCATTGACAGTAGTATCGCTTGTTTTTCCAAATGTTGTTGTAGCAGAATATATTTTAAACCTTCCCTTGACTACGACAAATATTTCAAAATCAAAATTCAGTGAAATCGGCCTAGCTGCTCGAGTTTTTAGGGAGACAAACTAACCACGAGTCATTTTTACATATATTCAGATTTACTGACTTTAAAGTAAGGAAGAACTTCATGCGACCTTATGGTTAAAAGAAGATCCAAAATATGAATGCTGGGTTTACATAAATAAATGATTAAAAGATTTGGGAACAAAATATTTAAGGCAAAATACAAAACTTCAAATTGTTCGAAACTAATGTCAAGGCTAATAAAATTACGTATCATTACGCAATACTTTCTAAGCGTTAAAGTCCCATTGTTTACGGAACCCTAATAAGTAAAACTGACAGCCAGCGTCCGACGTAATATATTAATGAAAAGATGGGGGTACAAAAAACGATGGGGATTTAAATTTTAAATGGCGGCGCGCTAAAGCAACTGTTACCGGAGTTTATTTTGTTTGAGTGTTCGGAAAAGAAAACAAAAGTTTGGACGTTCTTTTCTCCTATTTGCCTCTAACCTCGGTATTGACAATGGCTGCCAGGATGAAATATGGTGTGCCGCTAACGAAAAAGAGATTAGGTGGACGATCTATCCGTGGCCTATTGTGGGCAATGTCGGGCCGTTTGATTTTGTTTGCTGTTCCGAGCACCTCGGAGAAGAGGCTTTTGTTGTCCACATCGGGACTGCACTGCAAGACGGAGGTTTGGTGTAATTCAAACAGGACAAATGATGATGCATTTGATTTTTATTTACCACTATATTTACGGTGACTAATGACTGTTATTTATTTTATTTCTGTGTGGAATGCTAACTTATTACAAATAAGTAAGTTGTTTTCTGATAAAAGTAAAGTTTTCTACCATGTGCTCATCTAACTTACAATAATACTTATAAGATGGAATCTTAGACCGTGCCTAAGATTCATGTGCCTCGTGTCTCGATAATGAATAATCGCCTTTTTTAACATTGTCATTATTTATACTAGACGTATTGGAGGATTATTTGCATAACATTCCGCACTTCTATTCCAATGTTCATATGGAATAGCAAAATGTATTGGTGGTAGACCTACCTACTTCCAAGGCCATCAGTCCTTTATAAAGAAGTCAATGCTGGAAATTTATCTTTTGTCGATGTGGCGTAAATGGCAGCGCGAACACGAGGTGATACAATTGGCGCCGGAGCTGGGTGCACGTAGTGTAGTGGGATGGGGGGTGGCAAGGGGAGGGGAGAGGTCCTGAGGTAATGAAGCGGCGCGTGTGGTAGAGGGCAGACACAATAGCTGCCGCCGCCGACGCCGGCGAGCCTTCCCAGAACCGGTTGTGGTCGAGCACAGCTCTGCCGAATTTCGCGTCGACCACCCATCGGCCGGTCCGTCCCGGGCGATACTTATCGCGCCTGTATTTATGACTAGAAACGCCATTACCGATACCGTCCTCGGGCTAAGGAATCGCAATGCGGACCACCCGTTGCACTCCGTTGTCGAAGGATATAATAAGTTGTGGTCAGCCAAGCAGCGTTACCGACAACTGTTACGTACTTTTATGTATTTTTAAATTTCGTTTAAGTAACACTAGTTTTATAACAAGTGTTGAAAAATAATATGAAATCCTCTAAATGCGAGTATTGTGAGTGAGGGAGAGGGAAGACACCGCTCGTCGACACTCGACGCTGAGCGATACTTACCTCTGCACAGACCAGTGTTGCGATGTAAAACTTATTTGTAACCTATCGAGTTTTTGAAATGATTACAAGCACGTGGATTGTCTTAAAAGTTATTAATAATTGAACGAGAATAAATATGTTCAGGTTAAAGTAGTCTAGTTGTAATAAAACATTCCTCTCAGTTTTGTCTGGTATGTAATAATACATCATATCGTGCAGACTTGTTCGCGGTTGAAGTTGATAAATTGTTCTACGAGGTATTTTGGTCTGTGACTCTTAGACACGATAAATTAAAATAAGTGAGTGTCATTAGGGCGATCGTAAACAGAGTTGTCTGCTCCTTGTCGCGGGCACATTATAAAAAGGTGACGCATCTACCGAAATATAGTCGGCATCAATTCTACTGTTTGATAGCTAAAAGATAAATAAGACATATGTCTTACATTTTAGATTCTTGTGTTTATCATTCTCTAGAGAATTAAGTGATTTGTCATTTTTAACCCTTAAAAGTATGGTGTAGGATGCATCCTACATTAACGATTTGGCTGTATAATATTTTATTCCTTTGCCTTCCATGTTTAAAACTTACGTCTGTCAACGAAAACAACCTTATTTTATTAAATTAATGTTGGCACTACCGTTACTTTTGAAACATTCAAATTTTATTTGCTGATTTGTTTCGTTGGCGCGCAAAGTTGGAAGGAAGTACATTACCGTGTTTTGAAAGTGTTATTTTACGGAATTTTCGAAGTAAGTAGTGATTGTTTTTTTATTTTAGTCAATGTTTATATCCAAAATACGTGAGCAACATAAAATATTATTCATTTTTATTGTTTTTTGGTCCAATAACAGTATTTTTGTACATGTAGTTTCAATCCTACACTATGCATTGACTAGAAATTCAAACTTTTGATACTAATTTATAAAAATTGTTTATAGATGAGTGAAAAACGAAGGTTTACTGGCTCAGATGCAGACATTATTAATTATTTAGCCAGTCTAAATGGCAACGAATCAGAGGATGATGCTGAAGATGACGAGGTTGACGACAGGGATGATGAAAATATCCAATATTATAAAGATAGGGAGGAGTTGCAACAAGTCCTCGAAGCAGACAGTGATACAGGTAGGTACTAATACTAACAATTGTCTGGAAGATATCGCTCATAACGATAAAACTGTCAATATTTTAAATTCTTATTATTTATTTTAAATTATTGTGCATTATGTCGTAATATAAATCATTTTTATTTTTATTTTATTATGACCAGTTTGGTGTAATGGTAGTGAACGCTGCCTCTGAACCAAGGGGTCGCGGGTTCAAATCCCGCACAGTACAAACATTTGTGTGCATCAACACATCTGTTTGAATTGGTCTGGGTGTTTTCTATGTATTATAAGTATGTATTTACAAAAGAAAAGTATATATGTAAGTTTATCGGTTGTCTAGTACCCATAGTACAAGCTTCGGCTTAGTTTGGGATCAGATGGCTCTGTGTGGCCCTGAGTGGCATGTCCAGAAATTGATTTATTTATTTATATTTACAGAAGTACAGCAAAATGAAATGGATGAGCACTTGGCAGGTGATCCACCGCTTCTTGAAGCAGATCCAGATGACAGTGAAAGGCGACAACCTGGTCAGTCTGCCTCCACGTCGACTTCTCACGCTCGTCGACAAGTTCTCAGAGGTTTGGTGTGGAAAAAAAAAAGTATAAACACATCCCCAGATGATGTGCATTTTTTAGGCACTATTGAGTATGATTCAGAACTTAGATCAATTGACACAAAATACGGTTTTTTTACCTATTTCATGACTGATGACACTTTGCACAAAATTGTAGAGGAGACAAATTTATATGCTGTCCAAAAAGATCCCAATACAACTTTTACCATCTCTCTCACAGAACTAAAAAATTACATTGGTATACTATATTATATGTCTGTCATCAAATATCCCAACATCAGACTATATTGGTCAAATAAATATGGATTCGCTCCTATAATAAACTGTATGACTATAAACCGTTTCGAGAAAATCAAAAGCTATTTACATTTTAGTAATAATGATTTGTTATTACCAGCTGACCATCCTAACCACGATAAATTACATAAAATTAGACCCATTATAGATGCTCTCAACCAAAGATTCTCAAGGTTTCCACTAGAGCAACGATTAGCTATTGATGAGCAAATGTGTGCCACAAAAGTGGCACATTATTTAAAACAATATCTTCCCAAGAAGCCCCACAAGTGGGGGTTCAAATTATATTTATTGTGCAGTATATATGGTTTTGCCCATAAATTCGAAATTTATGCTGGTAACGAATCCAGTACTACACCTGAACCAAATGAACCTGACTTAGGCGTAACAGGTAATGTTGTGGTGAGGTTGGTCAGACTGATCCCGCGAAATATAAATCACATAATATATTTTGATAATTATTACACCTCTATCCCATTGGCTGTTTATTTACATAAACAAAAAATACACTGCTTGGGGACTGTGCAAACTAATAGATTGCCCAACAATAAATTCCCTGATGCGAAAACTTTCATGAAAAAGTCTGTTCCAAGGGGCACTTATGAAGAGATGATGACTACACATGATTCAACTGACATCTCTGTTACCATGTGGAAAGACAACAAAGTTGTCACATTGTTATCCACCTATGTGGGAGCTGAACCTTTACAAAAAATAGGCAGATATGACAAGTCTCAAAAACAAAAAATAGAAGTAAACTGTCCACAGATTGTAAAGGATTACAACTCTCACATGGGTGGAGTAGATCTTTTGGACAGCTATATAGGCAGATATCATATCACCTTCAAAAGTAGAAAGTGGTATATGCGTCTCTTTCACCATCTCCTTGATTTGTCAATCATAAATTCTTGGCTTGCATATAAAAAACTTAAAAAACCATCAGGTGAAAAGTTATGTAACTTGGGCAACTATCGTCTGGAAGTCGCGGACACTCTTTGTCTTCTAGGCAAGACATGTGAGTCTAAAAGAGGAAGACCAAGCAGTTCTATAGAAAATGAGATACAGGCAAAAAAACGTGCCAAGTGCACTTCTCAAGTTGCACCAGTAAAAGATGTAAGGTTGGATCAAGTATCTCATTGGCCAATATTTTGTGAAAAAAGCAATAGATGCTAAATGCCCAAGTGCACCGGTTTTAGCCAGACTATTTGTGAAAAATGTAGGGTATCCCTTTGTTACAATAAAAGAAAGAATTGTTTTAAAACTTACCATAACAATTAATTGCTAAGTTATGGTAAATTTAGAAATAGGTATTCTAAGTTTAGTTCATAAGTAAATAAAAAAAACACTATTATTTAATGTGGGTACATACTATCCACAATCTATAGTGGATGCATAGTGTAGGCTGCATCCTACATAGGAAAAAAAATTAAATAAACAGGTTTTTACTGACGAATATTTTTTTATTTATTTTTCCCCTTAAATTGAAGCCAAAAGACATTAGTCTATATTTATTTTATTTAAAAATAAAAAATCATGCATCTAAGGGTTAATACTTGATAAACAATATTGAAATTCATTAGTTTAGGTTTTACGGCTAAAATAAGTACCTATTTTTATTTATATCTGTACATTATATTTAAAACTACTTTGTTAAAATATTATGTCAAATGTACGACACGTAGATAGATGAACATCATCGATACCCGTAATATGCAAGTCAGCGAAACGTTGAAAATATTTAAACATTGTACACTATGTTTTATTTCTTTTTCTTAGTAAATTAATAATATTTTTAACGATTGACAAACTGGTTTTGGTGCAAAACTAGGGTTTTTCTCCGTACAGTTATAGGTTCTGAACCTGCTTTTTCATTTAGTTTGCATAATATTGATGTACTTTACATAATATTGAAATAGGCCTTGTTTTATGACGTGGTATATGTTCGTTTTGCAATATGTTCACTACATAGAGAAATTCAAGCGATAAACTGTTGTTGAGAGATATCGATGTTATCAAGCTGACTGATCCCATCCCTAAGTGTTCAGTTCATTGAGTAAACCCGTGTCCCGGGAAGGTGCGCGGGCGCAGGGAGACTGCGAGCGTGTGCGTCGTCGGCGACTCGTTTGTTGTGTTTCATGTCCAGTGTTGCCACCTTAGACATATGAAATAAATAAGTGAAGAGTAAAAAAGCAGCAGCACTTTTGAAAAGGCTGTTTAATCTAGCCTGCGGCCGAAAAAAAGTATTTAATGTCACGCTTGAGCAAGTTTTAAATTAATTAGTTCGAAGAGTTGTATTGGTTGGTAGCTGAAGTACTTGTATTAGGGAAATCACAACCATCAGAGGTATCTGAATATTTATATAAAATGTATCAATACAGACACATGATTACGTCCACAATCCAACCCACGACTCTTGGCGAAATATGCCATCGTCATATTCTTATTTGCCGACCTCGATGGCGCGGTAGCTAAGATAGTCGACAAAAGTTCAAATAGCACGGTTAGGATAATCCAGGAGACGAGTTTTTCTAAATTAGTTGGTATTCGTTTTCTAGTACGCACGGTTTAAGGGGCAACCATAGTTAGATAGCAGTTGGTTCGTGTAGTCTGACGATTTTTAAAGTGTTATATCTTTACTACAAATTGTATGTGAGTCGATTGCCAACGTATGAAATTGGTTCATAAAGGCGTACAAAAGTATCACAAAAGGTTGCAAATGCTCATATCTGGCAACGCTGCTTAAGTTTTAGCCCTCACCCGCTCTCCGACGTGTTTCGTTAACTTTAACAGTTGTTGTTCTTGTTTTATTGTTGTTAATAACTCGTTTTCGGTATCATGATTTATTTACACTTCGCTTTTAAGTTAAATCTCAATGTATGGGTATATCAACTAACGTCGACAGGTCTGGAAGACACTTTAGAGATGGATTGAGTGAATACCGTTTGGAAGTTAAAAAAGAATTGTACTGTGTAATCGTCCGTGTACCTACCCATTTAGTTGGATAATTTATCAATCTTCCAAACGATTGGGTTATTGAAAGCGTTTAATAAAGTTTTCGCTTCTCATTGTTGTCATTGTGAGAGGGAAAGTTTGTTTGCAGAAATAAATAATTTTAATGGTTGCCAATCAGAATATGGTGAAAGAAGTCTTTGCGATTTATTATTTATGGTTCATGTTGTTCTAAATAAGCTTGAAATACATATTACAAGCATTATAGAGACTAACTGATACTTAGTTGACAATTCAAATTGTATTGAGTGTAAGGTAAAAATATGTTTTTCGTTGTACTTAAAATTGAGTCGTCATTGTGTATTTGTTATAGTAATAATAAATTTATTTAAATATGTATATGAATACCATATATGTACCCATCATCAACATCAAATGCGTATGCAGTTGTGCAAATAAGGTCACGCGCGTACTACGTATTTATGTCTTGCTGTTCTTCAGTGGTGTCACTCAAGGATAGACTTTGGAATCCATATTTGATAACGATAGTGGACAAGATGATACTGTTCTGTTTACTATCCGGACATATAGTTTAGTAAACAATAGACGCAGTCAGACTTGAACTGGTGCAAGTGTACAAGCGAGTAAGGTAAATAACCCGACCCAGTTTAAAGCGATACCGTCGACAATGATGCTTTTATTTTACAGTTTTTCTTGTACTGGCGCAACTTCATCAACACTGATATAATTTAGCCACCATAATGAGAACTATTATGACGTAATACGGCGTGTTCCTTTGTTCGTTTAGAGTAATGGAACAGGGAGGGTCGGAAGGTCTAGGTAGAGTGGTGGAGCGCTATCAACAAACGTAGAGTTTGCTTAGCTGTGCAAATAGAGTCGGTTTGGTAGCAACGGTGCCACACGCGCGCATTACCAAGAACTTTCTCGTTTACATACTGCTGTACTTCGATTATGTTTACCTTTGTTGCCTGACAATGATAACTACAGTCGTATTACTAATGCAGACAAAATTTTGCTACTTACAAAACATGGATTATTATCTGTTAGAAACGGTGAAAAAGACGTGCTTTCGTTATGCTCATTAAATTACTTGTATATGCAAATTATCGATTTTGACTAAATGTTGGTTGTATTGATGTAATTTGTTTCAATATGTAATTGGTATGACTATTTAGATTCGTGTTGACTGCAGCCTATGGGTGGTTATTTATCATCTTGTGCTATAAATCTTAGGCGCATAGTGGGTGTCACCGTTGAATGACGTGCTGCCAAAGTGACTAAGCGTCATAAGTGCCTCAGCTGGGCGTCTTGGGAGTACGTGCCTATGTTGTTATTGTTGTGGCTCTATCTGTAATATGAAGCCGTAGTCACCCAAGTTAACGGTTCGCTTTAGGGTTGCCAAGACTTATCCTGAAATGTGGTCGGTCTACTGGGGGCTATCGTGCAATACCAATTGAGTCTACTACCAGTTCGAAACCTTGTTACACTGATAGCTAACGATTGAGCAAAGTATGGTCCGGATTTTTCGAAGATAGCAAATCTTTGTGGTGATCACCATCACGCATTTGCCTAGCGTGGTGATAAAGCCAGTTACCTATTGTTGTAACGATGACTTGATTTCAATATTGGTGGTTTTAGTCCTGCAGTGTGTCATTAAAATAGTCTTAAAATCTACTTGCTCGGCAAGAACTAGTGCTCTTACAGTAGCAGTAAATTACTTTGGATTGAAACTCATTTAAGATGATGTGGATAATTTCTTGTTGGCCTTATGTCTAATTAGTTTTGATGATGAAACGTAAGATATAGAAGCTTTATATACTTGTCTTTTTTTACACGATATAGCATACCAATAACGTACCAACATTTATATTTCTGTTCCCGAAGTAGACACAATAGATAGAAAATCCATTACTTAAAATACACCGGACTGACAAATTTTACCAACTGGAAAGACTTATACTTTGAAAAAGAAATAACTATAATAACAATAAATGAAATATAGAGAATATGCATTACTCTCATTTTTGGTAAGTAGCTAAAGCTTTTGTGTCACGAAAATCAGACACAACGACAGTACCACAAGACCCAGATCCGAACCTCGTTCGTTTGTTTTCCATATTGACCTGACCGGGAAATGAAACCGGGACCAAAGTCAGGCCTGCTCTTATCTCGGCTACGGTGGTCATTATATTTAAATATACTGTCAGATTTGGGTAAGATGGTGTGTTTTCGTGTGCAGTTTCGGAAAGGTCGTAGCCCTACTATAAGGGAAAAGCAAGTGCGTAAACATTATGGGACGTGTCGGCATGCTGGATGTCAACGTTCTAACTACTGCGCAGCTACTAATGTTTGTTTATTATTTTGAAAACATACATGAACTACACTGTTGTCAAATTGTTGCAGGTACTTAAGTTCATCTATTCGATGCCAGAACGGGTACCGTTTTTTTGATTTATGAACACAAATTAGTGGGTGTCAAATTAATTACGCTGGTGTAGAATTTCTATTAACTTTAAATGTTTTTATTTTTGTTCAGTTGTTGTGCTACTGTTGCATGATTCTATCCAATACAAGAGTGTTTATGTGTCTGTTACAACCCAGTTGTTTATATAAATTATTGGTTTACCGACTTGACGCATTCCGATTCGTAACACTTGAGGATTGACGTAAAAATAAAATATACCAGCTTGGGTTAATAAACAATTCTTTGAAAGTTTAGTAAATTGCGACGTCCATGGAACTTTGATACTTGTGACGTGAGATGTAGAGGTGTATTTAGGAGGTGAAGGAATTAACTGTTGGAGTTTCCTTATGAAGTTCATTGAGGGAGTCGGGCTCGCTCGCGGCGTTTTCTCACGAGCGTTCTGCGCCAATAAGATGCACGCCCATTAGTTGATATAATGCATTTATGCGAGCGCATACACTCGCATGCCATTGTGCAACCTAAATAAACGGTTAACATTAAATAATAATGCTTACTTAAACGTTTGTTAACATAGATACGTTAATGGCAATCAGATGATTCAGGGCTATTATTTCCTCATAGTTAAATCAATTAAAAATCAAGCTCTGATAAAGTCGATTTGGTCCAAGTCACGAGCTCAAAAGGTACGATTAAAAGCCCGCTCAACCCGTTTATTTTGGACTTTATTGCGTACGCATAAAATTCCAATATTCAATTGATAGTGTTTACCTTGTGCTTTGAGCGAACATAGGTCTAGACGTCTTCACAAATCGATTCGGTTCAATTGAGGTGTACCTACTTTAACATTTAAGATGGTAAAAATAAGTAATCCTAATCAGTTGAGTATACCTACCTCATTTACTAACTTGTATACGTAAGTTCGAGCTTAAAGTTTTATTTACAGCAGTCTAACATAGATTATAGTCTAATATAGTGTTCCGCATGTAAATTAAAAGAAAGTTAGAGTTTTTTTGGACTTATATCGTCTCCTGCCCTTAAAACGTCGGTAAAAGAAATTTCAAACTGCAATTGTTTACATGTGATGTGCTTGATCGTACATTTGCTATGTTTGTCAAATCTAGCTTCTGTAGCTAATACTGATGTTAAGATTAGTTTGTACTGGTTTCAAACATATACTCGTATCATGCTGACATAAATGAGGAGGTACTTATAAACATTTTCAAAAAACTTCGAAGTTTTTTTCCTCAATTTAGACTTTACTACAAAGTAAACATGCATCCAAGTTGTGACAGCTTACGTGTCATTTTGTAAATGTGGAATGTGAGTTGATAAACATTGAAGATAGTCATGCAACAGGTGTCAGAATCACATCATCGATGCAAATAAATCTTAGAAAATTGTCAATATTAGAAAAGAAACAAATGCGACTCTACGAGAGAAAAGCGAAAAAATGTTTTACTGTCAGTTAATTGGGTCACCAACAAAGTTACTGGATCTTACCTAATGCACATTTTATTTTCAATAGGCTCTGACGTGTTAGTTAATGCTCACCAATAATCAACTCTCAAAGTGGGTTAGAAAAGATCAAGTTCGGCATGTTAAAGGGAGTAGCAAAACTGGTGTCACAGCATCACACAATTGTAATTAGGCGCTGTTTACACAGTCGTTGCTCAAAGACGTCGACGAAAGCGACACGTGCGCGAGGACGTGTCTAGTTAAGTGTATTTAACACTTTCAACGTATTCAGTATATTCGTTATGACATTAGTTACAATCTAGGTATGGTTTAGTGTAGCAATGCTGGCTGACGCACACGCCATGCTTGCGAACAGGTGTCACCTTTGGGATAAGTCTACTCCAGCTTACCTTTGGAAAGTAAATATTTCCTTAGGCAGTTAATTTTAAAACGTTTTGTATTTGTACTCATTATCTTAAAATTTATATGACTTAGTCGAATGTAATTTACACATGACAATTACTTAGATATTTTATTATTTTGGTTTTCGTTTTAATGAAAATGATGGGAGTTATTCTTGTCTGCTATTTCAGCACCGCTAAATCCATTCCATAGTACATGAAAGTTACTACATGGTAAATACAGAATAGTTTTTTTTGATTTGATTAGTTTTTCAGATCATTCCAGTGTACGGTAAAGGGAAAAACTTAGTTTTAAAACAGTTGATTGGTGTGATTGTTTGTTACTAGTTGCAGGCCGCGGCTTCGCACGCGCATCATCCCGTTTTTTCCACATTTCCACTGAGTCTCCGCTCCTATTGGTTGCAGCCTAATGATTTATAGCCCAACCGAAACCTTTCTCAATAAATTAAATATTCAACACAAATATATTTTTCTATTTTAACTAGTGGTTTCTGAGGTTAGCGCGTTCAAATAAACAAATAAACTCTACAGCTTACAATATTAGTATAGATTTCTTATAAGTGCAGTTATCTTATGCTTTTGCTGTTGTAAGTTCATCTTGGGCGTTTAGCATCGTTTCTTGGCTCGGTTGCGCCTGCAGCACGTGTGCTGGGGAAAGCGGAGCCGGCCACACCTAGCTGCAGCTTTCCTATCCGCGGAGATTTACTGCAGAACACGGAGGTCGCCGCCTCGACACGCTCTTTACGTGAACACACCTCGCTTTAATTGTTATGTAATCTTAAGATTAGCTTAATAATGTCAGCTAAAGTTAGGCACATATTGAAAGAGCGTACGTACTTTCAACGTGCTAATAATTTTAATCAATTTTCATTTCACTAGCAACTTTAAATATTACAAAGGGGAGATCTAATAAGTTAAGTTAAGTTACTTACTTTGCAAAAAGAAGTTCATCGACGTATTTTGAACATTTTTTTTCACTATATGATGATCAATACACACTTGATGAGATGTTTTACTTTTCATCACCACAATTAAGAACAATGAGAATGACGTTACTAATTTATTCATTTTATGTCAACTTTTAAGGAAAATCAAGACGTGTTATTTTTAGTCGTTATTGACAGTCAAACTTTATCAAAATGACAGACAATACACTTTTATTTACTTGTTTCATCATTTGGGTAAGCCTCCCTTTCGGCGTTGACATGGTAAAAATTACCGACTTATATGAAATGAACACGACTAAGATTTTTTTTAAATAATGACAAGTACGTATAAACCTTACTATGCTAAAACATGTTCGGAGAAACGTTGTGCGTGGAATTTGAGCAGCCTTCCCCACCGGGCGGGTCCTGGCATTTACTACGTGCAACTAAGCACAGTGACGCATCTTTACTAAGCCTCGTCTGGGTTAAAGTAAACCATTAAATAGGTACTAAGTATCATATACGATATACCTATTTATTTAATGATCTTAGCATTTTGACATTTTGGAAAAGGGTTATCGTATATATTTAACGGATTCTATTATATAATAGAGCATCAAGAAAAATTAACCTTACCCAAATAATAAGTTGGCGACAAATTTATTAAGTAAGCCACTTGGGCTTGGGCTCAGTTATATTTCTCATTAACTCATTATCATGGGCTGTTAATTCTGGAAGACATCAGGACAGAAATGCAAGCTAATATAATAAAAAAGAAAGAGAAAAAGTTCTTCGTACAATTTTAAGAAATTGTTAGTGTCGACGATTTCTAACATTTTTTTGTGTTTGTTTTTGGGATGGACGTAGATATTATACGGAGTACAGTCCGATCTATCAAGTTGTTTTGTCGTGTTAGCCACGATTCTTTTGCCAATTGTACTAATACAAATTACTTACACATCCATAAAAAATTATATCTATTTTCAGTAAGATTAAGAAAAGTTAAGTTACCTTATTATGCGTTGCTGCAAAAACCCTAAGATTTTTCCGTTAATTCAATTTATCGAATTAGCCTACGGTATACTTACCTACACATAGCACTTTGTAGTTACGCAGCCGTCGACTGCATTCAATATTGGCCGCGTCTGCTTCACCTTCTGAGCTTGTGAGTCACAAGCCCCCAATTAAATTGTAACTGCCACTCGTCTCCGAATGATTCTACAATGCCATTCTAGTTCTACAGGGTCCGCTGCAGAAAGCCGGATGTTTTCCTTATACATTAATCGAACATACAGGCACGGCGCAAGAACAAAATTAAATGTAGAACAGTCATTTGTAAGGTAATTGATTTCGTAGGTACAGTTTACATCTATCTTACTCTTTACAGATAAATAAAATTGCAGAGATTGTAACTCTGTTATTAAAATAATAACCGGGGTTTACTAAATTTATTTGAACGGATTAATAATGTTAAACAGTTTTTGTTTCTCCGCTCAGTTGGGTCTTTTTTAAACGACTGGACTGGTCAATATCGTTGGGAATTTTACTTAAGGTTAATAATAAGAAGTGTAATGAGTTATTCCTCTTAAATTTAAACTATTTTTTAAGATAAATTAGAACAGAATATAAATTACACCCATGATGAGATGGAGCGTTTATGTTATCTTTACTCTTTTTGGACAAAACGCTCCACTCTTTCTTTCTTAAATGTCTGAATTATTTTGTAATTTTTAGTGCGAGCTAAAAGCGTGTTTTTTAGTTTTTTAAACTATTATTTTTATTTTCTACTTTTTAGTTTTCTCATGTATCAATAATTATATAATTCTTTTTCGTATCCCATTCAGCAAACCCTTTCATTTAATACCCATATCATAGGGGTGCATTTCAAATAGCCTGACCGTTATCTTGGACGCCCGCCATATTGGATTTGAATCACGTGACTATTTTTTTCGTATTCCTGACAGCAAACCCTTTCTTTTGATACCCATATCATGGAAGTGCATTTCAAATAGTCAGTTCGCCATCTTGGATTTGTAATGACGTTTCTTAGCTAGTCATGTATTGTCATCAAAACTCAGAGCGTGTGCAAAATTTCATCTTAATCAAAGACCGGGAAGTGGGTCAAATTAAGATTCAAAGATTCCGTTACATACATAGATACATACAACCCGAGCTAATAAAAGCGTGTTAAAAAAATACGAGTAAACTAAAGTAGTCAGGCGAAGTACCTACTGCAAATAAGTCAATCATTCAGGAACTTCCCATCTCTAGAATGCAACCAGGCGTTTGAATTGAAAACATGAAGACATTGCACTGCTAGTGCAACACGTATTCCAGACGTTTTATTTTTATTCCAAATTCATATGCAGACAACGTAACATGAGTTGTTACAGGATTTGCTATTGGTCAGGTAACATAAACTGCTTTATACCTACACAGTACTTCAATTGTACAGGCCACAATTTATAAAAGTACGTGCTTTAAGTAAAATAGTATGATAAAGTAATCCTACTTCTATAATAAACACGAAAGTTTGTACCAATATGGATATTTTATTTTATTAGGTTTACTTACAGTTTATTTACTAAATCTAGCTTAAATGAACTATACTTATACTTACTTGGTAAATATGTAAACTGGTTACATGTAAACTCCACTTACTAACATTGAAAATGAACTTAAAAACTAATTAAGTAATTACTTATGGATATATATTTCATTCACGCAAAAACTACTCAAAGGTGCTAGATTAACGTATGTTGACACTTTTTATACCGAATTACGCGAACATATTTGCAGGTACGAACTAGTAAATATTCATTTGCAGTCTATTCACAACTATGAATAGAAGTAGCGCAACTTGAAGCAGTAAAGAAATTATATAGAAAAGTTTTGAAAGTCAATTAACAGTAGGTATTCATATTGGTAGTGAAATTGTAATGGCCTAGACATTTATCAACAAAACATATCAATTTCAAGCAACACGATGTACCTATCTGACTGACACATGCATAAGTCTGATTGATCGATGAACGCGCGGAGAATAGCAATCGGTGATTGTTGTAGGTCATGGTCTGATAGAACCTAATTAATATCATCTGAGATGTTACTGGATGAGAGGTATTAAAATATATTTCATTGTTTGCATTGTATAGTCTTCAAAACAATTGAACCGATTTGAAATCTTTTTCAGTTTGAAATATAAAAAATAGGGATTCTTGCTAAAACTCCAATAATGTAATCCAAGATGCAAAAAGGTATCTTATCTACCCGTGCCATTCCGGGACGGGTCATTAGTCATGCTAATATTATGAACGCGATGTCTAGATGAAGGTAGGTATGTTATTTTTTCACGCAAAAACAGTAGTTGTACAGTAGGTACAGATTTGAAAGAAATTTAGTAGGAAAAGAGATGACTTACTAGAATAACATATAGGGTACTGTTTATCGCGAAATAACGCGGGCGTAGTCACAGGCAACCGCTAGTCTAGTATTAAATAAATGGAAATAAGAAAACCTTTAACACATTTTCGTAATCCCAAAGTACTGAGCTGGATCGCTTGTGCTATGGAAACCAAAACCAACAGTGGTACCAAAATACTTGAATATATTAAAACACCCAGACACAGCAAACACAACTGTTCGTTGTTCGTCCCTCGAATGTTTGTCCTAGGTGCGGACTGAACCCACTGCCCTTGGTTTAACAACCATGTGCGCTAACCAATCTGGGCCAGTCATATTGTTGTATATTAGGTACAGCCAGCATCGTTAGTTCGTATACACCTCAGTACCTTGTCATATTGAACCTCTGCGTAACTAATTACGTCAGTTGAACAGTTAACTCAATGTGACAAGGTACTGAGTTGTTTACAAACGAATGTACTAAATGCTGTGCAGCTATAGCACAGTCGTGGAATGGTCTAATTTTACAGACGCTGTAGACGCGAGCATTTAAAACTAGTTGTAAAATACTCGTGGTGCTTTGCTAATTATAAACGTACACAAAGCAATGGTCTCCGACTTCTGCTGTGAATAAATTTAACGTGATATTGTACGAATAGGTATTTGATATAATGTGAAGGTAAAAGTCGAGTCTGAGCTTACGATATAATGCTGGCATTTAAATAAATTCCGATGAAAATCCCAACCAACAAATTTATTAAGAGACACCAATGGTCGTATCTTTTAACAAATTTGTTTAAACTGTCGTGGGACAGTTTTATAGTTAAGGTAGATGCTAATTATTTGTTTGTACCACTCTGATGATAACTTCTATTTTTGCATAATCTGTTAGCTACTTTCGTGGCCCGTGATTTTTTAAATTGATTATTAATCACTACAACTTTTAAGAGAGGGTGAAAAGTAACAAACAAAAACAATGGTCAATATAGGTAATGTAAAACATAATATAGACTCTCTACAAAGCGCCCTAGCATCCGTCTACCACATATGGCACTGAGTCTCGTATGGGTATTGCACACATTCCATAATATGGCAAATGTCATCGATCACCAATAATTATATAATTTAGCCGGACTTTGGCGACGCGCCATCTCTGAAGTCCCGGGTTTGAGCCCGGTCGGGTCAATATAGGAAACGCACTTTTCTATATTGTTTCGGGTCTGGGTGTTGTGGTGACGTCGTTGTTTCTGATTTCTGTATCACAAGCGATTAAGCTACTTTGCTACTTACAACAGAATCAGAGCAATGTTGATTACCTACTTTGAGATCCAAAAATGTAAGTACATATGTGATATCTATTTATAGATGTGATGACAGTTAATTTTAATTCTTTAAAGAAAGGCTTAATAGCTTATGCGATTATGTTGCCCTAGTTTTGTAAGTTATTCTTAATTTAATTACAACAGATCTCAAATGTATTTGTTTGTACAATGTACCTTGGCTGAGTGCGATACAGCATCCGTCTACCAAATATGGCACTGATACTCGTATGGGTATTGCACACATTCCATAATATGGCGAATGTCGTCTATCACCCTTATAATAGCATAATTATGATACGTTGAGAATATCATAAATATGTAACAGTAGCTAGGGCCATCCATTATCATCATACTCATCACGTGATTACGACTTTCACGTTACATAATGGGTAAATAAATCATTGTTTGCATTGTGAAGTGCACCGACCATGACAATGCAGGCCGCGATGCATGTATCCGTCGCGACGGTCAGTGCCCACGATGCGTTGCGCTTGCGTTTGTAATCAGTTACTGATCACTCTTGCCAAAACAAATAAACGGACCAGGCGAACAATCATAACATCCGTAACTGTTATAAAACGGAAATGTATTTTATTTATTGATAGTTAAGTCGGTGCAGCTGAACCTTAGAAATATGTATCATATAGCTACACCGACTTAACTTTTTCTTCTTTTTTGTATGCTTTGGCAATTAAGTTTCATTTGCGAAGTCTATTTCTGTCACGTAAGGTGAGAATTA
The DNA here is from genome assembly GCA_037074685.1 of Glyphodes pyloalis. Taxonomy (NCBI): domain Eukaryota; kingdom Metazoa; phylum Arthropoda; class Insecta; order Lepidoptera; family Crambidae; genus Glyphodes; species Glyphodes pyloalis. The sequence continues at coordinate 4,929,726 of JAYKKO010000012.1, read as the reverse complement.
TACACTTTCACGATTGAAGACGGGTGTTCGGTGCTCTGTAGCCGTTCGTAAGATTTCGTGCAGGCCAATATTCAGTTTAAGCTCGTTTCAAGGCACACTCGGGACTGAAGCAAGTTGTTCACGTGGACAAGTGGCTAGATAAACAATGTGCGTTTAAATGCGGTTTAATTTATAAATAATTTTATTTATAACTTAGGTATGTACTATTAAACTGCATTGTATAAATCAGCACCAATTAAAACTCATGAAATCATAAATAAAAACTAATAAATCGGACCTACCATGTTTTTACCTCCATTACCGTCCACAGTGTACAGCGGTAATGGAAGATTGACGGTTGTTAAATTGAATATACCTATGTACTGATACTTTGGACAGGAGTCAAATCTTTAAAATACATATATTTATACCACGCTAGCTTTGTATGTGAAGGATACCCATAAACTGCTTGTTGTTTCTTCTTTAATTAAGATTTAATAATTAGGTAATTTAATGGAATTAAGCGTTTCGGTTTTCCATCGAGTTTTCTATCGTTAGAGGCTAATGGTAGACGCAGTTATCTGCACTGTAGTAACCAAACGTAGTTACAAAACTAATTTACATTCGCACATCGATATGCTACTAAGTATACCTAATAAAAACAACATCATATACATTATCCTGATCCCGAAGCATGTAGCTCAAGCAGTTGTGTTATTCTAAGCAGAACCATCCCCCCATCCCCCAATGCATACTTAAATACAATAATAAACACCCAGACACACAACAAAAATGTTTGAACCCACAATATCGACCTACAGGCCTAGCATACGCAATATGTCAAATTTGTCGCATGAGATGACAAAAGTCTCGATACTGTTGATTGGCTAATAGCACACCGCACTCGTATTTTCAGCTAATCTGCAGCTGACGCACTGACTTCAATCAATTTTGACGTTTGTTATAAGCGCGATAAAATTTTGTCGCGTTGCGTATGCTAGGCCTGGTTTGTTAACTAACACAAATACGATATGCATTTCCATAGGTTTGAATAACTTTTGGTCCTTCTTTTGTACAGAACACTCACGTCAATGCAAAATATATGTAGACCAGTTTTTGTCAGCGCAGTCACGGACCGGCGCTCGCGTCATCGTCCTGACACTGCCTCTTGGGTTCAGATGCGAATTTGTCTCGTAGAAAATTAGCACTTTACTGTAGCAGTCTCTGAACTCTCTACTGAATGACGTAGTATTTTCTTTTACCTACACATGTAATAATCTGTAGAGGTCAATTCTGTACATGAAATATGATGATAAGTGATCGATACTGATGCCAAAAATGCAATCAGTAAAATTTTTGTCTGTTTTCCGGATGATCGTTATAGAAATAAAAACTACTTGACGGATTTTAACGAAATTTGGTACAATTTATTCTTCATACTCCTGGGTATAGTATACTTTTCATCACGCTACGATTAAGAGGACCAGAGCAGTGAATGGAAGTGTTGGGAAAACGGGAGAAATTACTCCATATTTTAAGCTTCTGTCGAGTGTTTACCTATATACGGTGCATAACCAAATAACTTTTTTTTAAATTTTTGTCTGTATGTCTGTCTGTTTGTTCCGGATTTCTAATTTGGCTGGACCGATTTTGACGAGACTTTAATTGGCAGGAGCTAATGTAATAAGGAATGACTTAGGCTCCTTTTTTAGCAAAAATAAATTCAGAAACATGTAGTCCACGCGAATGAAGTCGCAATCACAACTAGTTGTTAATATTAATTGTATTGTATCCATGGTCTCTTTATTTATCTTTTGGCATAAAAACATGAAAACAAACATTTAGAAAAGTACTTCGAAACTCGATTTTCTTGATCGTCGAATTCTGTAATAATTTCACACCTCCTTTGTTCCCCTTATCTCGGCTTGATTCCACACTCATAAAATCTCTACGGGATAAACCTTTGAAGCCTCAATAAACAATTTCGGCTCGCATTTAAGTCTATTTACATACGATCATAAAAAGGACACGCTGGTCTGTATTTTTCTTGAGAAAAACGCTTTCTCCGCAGGCAGCGGCTATGCTCAAAGTATCGTGTTTAATGTCACCTCATTGTAATGTCGGCCACACAGGTTAACGACCCCGTTGCGTATCTTAAGCCATCTTGGTCAAGTTGCTGACAGCGGCGGTGGGTTTACTATTTGTTACTTGTAAGGGTGGTATCTGAGCTTCCTTCGTTAATACGTTTTTAGGTTTAATATCCGTTTCAATTGCTATGATTGCTACCAATAATTACCTATTCTAAAAATCAATGGCTGGATGCCATTCATTCTTCTTTTTTATGTTTATACAACGAGTTATTTATAAAATATAAATAACGTCTTGTTTTAACTTACTCACTGGCTGATAAAGTGAGATTGGAAAAATATAAGCATCATCAACACGTACTTTTGCAAATTCACAGAATAAAATTAATTGATCTACGTCAAGAATATGTTATATGATTAGATACCAATGTAGTATCAGAAATTAAACAATGAAAACTTCTAGTTCGTTAACGAAATCTCTATCTGTGCTGTATCTCATACTTATGTTGTAAGAATTAGATTTCACAACCCTAAAATGGGATGGACATGGATTCTCATAGGAATTTTAAGGGTACTTAGTTGCCCTTAGTAAACACGTTCAATAATAAACCCCTCAATCAGCTGTTCGCTTGCTACGTTCTCACGGCCGAGCATCCGTTCTCAGAAGTAATGTTCCGCTTTTAAATGCTTTATGGTGTAATATTGATAAGATCAGTCTTGTGTTTGAAGCAGTTGCATGGAAAGTTGAACTGTTTTTGCAGAGTCAAACATGCTACAAACAAGCAGGTTTTACATTTAGGTCTTATACCTTGGAATAAATTGGTTGGTTACTTTCTGTTTCGGAATAAAAAAATATCCTAATCTAGCATCTCATCGTGTCTACCGAATTTTATTCATACCTATTCAATAGCGTCTGCATGTAAATTTATTTTGATGATTTTGGACGGCCGTACTCATTTTTCACTACCTACGATTTCCTCTACCTGTACGTTGTCTGGAAGATATGCCGTTCCACAAAACTCATGGAAACAAAAGAACAAAACTTTATAACTTAGGCAAATTATGGAGTTTGTATGTAAAACCAATTTCTTTATATATTTTTGTGCATGTATCTTTCTTCTATCTAATAATTCTTGCCCGAACTGAGGTAGTTTTGTTACGAATGTTGTGAGATTACAAATCGTTAGTATGTCATTAAACTTAAAACCGAACACTTAAGTATTAAGAAACTAGTAGCATTATTTATCATTTAAACATATGTATAGCTAGCTGCATATTATGTACCGACGTGGGTTTTCCTAATAATTACCTTATCTGTAGGTGCGGTACTTATTTTGTACAATATTTTACTGTTTCACGTATAACTATGTTTGGGCAGTAAATTTTAATATCCAAGAAGGTGTGACTATTTTAAATATATTTACGAAAGTCACGTACAGTGCGATATAATTGTGTGACTTCTAATCAAACTTGAATAGAAATACTAGCAATAGAAATTCAAGGACATTTGGATAACTAGTTTGTCTGTGCAATGATGTATTAAATTAATACGATTGGTCAAATAATGAAGGCTGAATGTTCGAAGATGACGAATAGTGTAAAAAAACACGGTCAAAAGCAATTCAGGGTGAACATGAACTTCAATATTGGGTCTTATGCCTCCAACATAAGGGCGGTACATCTTAATACAAATAAAACGTCAGATAAATTGGCTAAAACGTCTTAGTAACGCGATAGATAACAACGCGCTCGCCAATATTTTTTTGTCTTTTATTAAATAACAAAATCGTCTACCTACTTGTTTTCAATAATCAACAGTATGATTATACGTTGCTGTTTACATTAGGTCTATGACGTCAGGCTTCAAATCAGTCGATGATGTGTGATTGCGAGCATCATCGTTTCGTGTAGTCGGACCATCTCGGCTTAGGTATGCCGCGTACGACGGCGCTATGTGGGTCACCGTTGACAATAGCTGTTTATAAATAGTAAATTTATACATTCAAGCGATTGTGCTCTTGCTAACGGTGCCGAATACTTTTTCTGAAAGTCTTTTTTCCTATTAAATTTGATTTGAGATAAGCTTGCTGAAGTCTGTGGGGTTCCTACCGAAAACCAAACTAGCAATCGAAAGAAGAATCGATTCGTTTCTGAAGAAAAAAATAAACGTAATTTTGATTTGCAGAAGTAATATTTAATTTTTTTGAACGTTTACTTCGCATTCAGAGCGAGTTGGTCACGATTATGAGAATTTATATTTGATATCGGATACGACATTTCGTTCTTTGTAGTGGGATTTAGCAACTCGATACGAAAGTCTTATTCAAGTACTAGCAACCCGCCCCAGCTTCGCTTGGGTGCAATGCTGATACTAAATACAGAAAACTGTGAACGTAGGCATGCTCCCGCCATCCAGTCCGGCCGCTATCACCGCAACTATTACAGCTATGTCCCGCAATTTTTAAATCTGTAATATCTTTGAAAATATTCATTTAAATCATATGCTCTATAAGGCCATATAGATCTATATTAAATCAATAATGTATTTAAGGTATTTAATTGAATAAGGGTTAATGCTGTATTGGTTATTTATTTATTGGGTAACAGAAAAAGCGACGTTGTTTTATACTATGTAGTCATGAATAATGGCATCAATTCGGTTGTGCACTTAAAAATCCATTTTTATTCCATTCAAACTGTTCCCAGAAATACTGTCACTACTTCCATTGCTTTGTCTCTTCCGTTCGAGACAATGTTACTTTCTGCTTTTGTTCCCAACGTACGGTTATGTTAGAACGCCTGTATTTATAGGTACATGACAATAGTCGCCAAGTCACTTGACAGGTTTTTAGTCATACTGATGTGGATTTTGCGGCATCAATACTTTCTCTTTTCAACGCAGGCAAATTATAAATAATTAAAGAAGTAACATTGTACGTAGGTATAATGAGTGCATATAGTTAATCGATTTCACTTTTACGGTCATCTGCAATGATGTTATGATTTTTTTTCCGTTGTATTGGAGATATAATTTTACCCAAGACTATGAATGTTTACTTATTTAGCGTCTCATAGTTATTTTGCACTACGTTGCCAAAGAAAGTATAAAATGTAAGTACTGAACATTATTTACCTACTATGTATTTTAACAATAGGTTACTAGGATCCAATGCTTTTTACCTGTGTAGTATTTAATTATTTACATTTCATTTACCTACCTACTTATTTTTTTTATCTTTTACAAGTCGAATATGACATTATGTAGGTGTCTTTATTTATTCCAGATTAAATGTACTTTTATTTTTCACAAGATACGTACGCAATGCAAAAAGAAAACAAACCGTTGAAAATAATTGTTTTCCTAGTATTTGATAAAATATTTACTTAAGTTAGAAATATTAGTAGGATAGGATTATTTAGACTTTTTAATGATAGTCTTAAGATATTTTACTTGTATAAATGAATGCATTTATTTTACAACTGGTACAAACTGCTTCAAATAATAAAATCGAAAGTGAGACTCAATGCAACTGTGCTCTAACAATCTTATTTGCAACCGAATAATAACAACTTTCTTTTCTGTCTGGATCCCATCTTCCATCGTATCGTTATTGAGAAGACTGGACATTACCATAACAATAATTTTGAAACGACGTTAATAAGTGTGAAGAAGCCATTGTTAAACGCTAACGGTGCGATTTGCACAGATTTTCTATACGATCATTAACAAAAAGATAACGGTATACAGGAAGGGAATCAACACTCGTTTAATTGCAAACCGTATTCAGATTGTGAGGTACATACGCTAAAGCAATATTCGATGTTCTTTAAGTACATCTGAAATACTCTTTGATATGTAAATTAATTGCTTTTGATAACTCTTCTGATGGTCTCTCATCATTTCTTTCGTATGTTCGCGTGACGGGCAATTTGAACGATACATATCTCCTACCTCGCGCGCGGTCTGAAGTCCTGATTCAGTTTTGGCGATGGCAATTATAATTTTATGGTCTGCTACATTTTACCGGCGATCTGCAAACTCAATGGAATGGGATTTTAAACAGTTCTTAACTCCCCTTTTGGAGTTGGTTAATAGCAAAAAAAATCTCCACGCCGATAATTTTTTACTAAAGGTAACCACAGAGATCCACATTTCTTATTATTATACTGGTATCTACTTGGTTTTAAATGTCAATGTCAAGATAGAATGTTAATAAATACCTACCAGGTTACGTGTTCGTTTCCTTAAATAGTATTTTATTATTCCCCTTTTTCTTGGTCCAATGAAGAGATGACAGTACTTTGGAGCACTTACATCGCTGTTCGATGTGCTGTCTACCCTAAAGTAGGTAGTTAATATGTTACTAGAACTAGTTATCGACTCAAATAAAAAGATCGTGTCTCGTACAGTCTACAGCACGTCAATGTAAAGACTTGCAGTTCGAAATTAGTTCTTACTAGCACAACATAAGGGCGGTGTATAGTCAAAAGTGTGTAGAATGTGTTTGTCGGTTCCTGCGGTAATTGCGTGACAGTTTACAAAGTAAATGATACTTTAATCAATATCCTTCGTAACGTGTTTTTAATTTACCTCTACAATACTCACAGTTAATAAAGGGTTCTGTCGGCTGTTGTAATGTGTAATATCATTAAGATTCGAGTGATTCATCTAATGATGGTCTTGACGTACGAAATGATGCAAAATAAGATTTATGGTTTTAAAATTTTTGGATTGAAAAACTTTAATTTTCCCGTGCAAAAATGTATATTGCCTTGGGTGTTATATTATTACAAATATTCCGCATGAATTAAGGTTATCAAATCGAAATGAATCACGATAGACGAGTTTTTGGATTATAGTTATTTATTCTAGGGTTTTCGCAAAGAAGAAGTAAGTTTAAATAGCAAAATTAGATTTACGGAGTTTGATCGATTATAGGTAAAATAATTTTTATTTGCCTTTAAATAATTATATTTACTACTGTAATACTTAATTTTTATAGGTTACATATAAAAATAAAAAAAATCAAACATACATGATTATTTCAAGATTCCGTAATATGAAACGACAAAAAAATCACTTATCGTCTTTATTCATGTTTGTGACGCCATTACGCACTTACTTGAGTGGTGTGGAGTGGTGACCAATTTGTGGGTAGGTAAAATCCCAAACATTGCTGAGAGCACTTTAAACTTAATTTTTAAGTAATGGATAATTTAAAAGCAAGTACTTAAGTAGTTATCGATTTGTATAAAAGAAAGGGAGTGATAGGTACTTTTCATAAATGAGTATTATTATGACATAATTACATGAACCATACCCTGCTCATCGACTGTATACCTACCTACGTAGTGAGACCCCAGTATCTTACGAGGTGAATAGAGTAGTTTTTAACGAGATATTCTTAGGGCGCCCATACATACCTGTTATTTATTTCAGTCCCGTTGTTTACATAATACGGCATTTTTTAAATTCTAAACTTCACAGTTTCTTATGAAAAAAATTTTAGATGAACAGTAGCAATAATTTGACGACCTCCGAAGCCGAGAGACGAGTGGGCCGGACTTTGGCGTCGCGCTGTCTCTGAGGTCCCGGGTTCGATCCCCGGTTAGGTCAATATGGGAAACGAACTTTTCTATATTGTCTCGGGACTGGGTGTGGTAACGTCGTTGTTTATGATTTCTGTAACACCAGTGCTTTAGGTAGCTACTTACCACAGAGTTAGAGCAATGTATGTAATGTTGTCCAAAATTATTTATTTATTTACATTCTAAACTCCACAGTTCCTTGTGAGAAAGAATCTAAGGGGAATAGTAGCAATACTCTAATTTGCAAAATGGGTAGCTGGGATTACGTTACGAGCGCGTAGGCGTGACCCACGCGGCGCCTGCGCAGCCGCAATCGAAGCGATGATAGAACAAAACAACAGCGGTTTATGATCGCGCGTTGAAATGTTGCCCTCATTTTTACAAATTTAAATGAATAATAATAAATACTACGCACCTGCGATTGACTGATATGGGAAATAATTTGCATATGCCTAGTAGGTAACCAATTCGTTTCCACTCATTGGTTGTTTTCAAATATTAGACAACATCACATACATTGCTCTGATTCTGCGGTAAGTAGCTAGAGCATTTGTGATACAGAAATCAGAAACAACGACGGTACCACAACAACCAGACCCGAGACAATACAGAAAAGTTCGTTTTCCATATTGACCCGACTGTGGATCGAACCCGGAATCTCGCGTCATGACGCCAAAGTCCGGCACGCTCGCCTCTCGGCTACGGTCGTCAAATGAGAAAAATTAAAATAGTGATATCGAAAATTTATAAATTTAACTCAAGATGAGCCTTTTTGCTTTTTCACGTTTTTCTTAACTTTAAAGCAAGATGATTTCCCCTAGCTACGGATCTGATTCTTTTATAAGGAACTGTAGGTACTGTTGCACTATGGGAAAAGTAGATGAAAATCTTATTATAAAGTCTAATAGGTATTAACTTTTCGCAATCTTAAACATAGTTAAGTACAGTAGGAACTTAATTTCACTAAACGCTTTTGATACATTTAGGTCAAAACATAAAATTTTTTTTTGTCTTAAATGTAATGAACGGTGTAATGAATTAAATTAACGTATTTCAATAATGAGAAAAGCAACATAAAATATGTAATCAAGTCTTTATTCTATTAGGCAATTAATTAAGACCATTGTATGCAAACCCTGGGAAAACTTTCTTATCAAGGTAAAATCTGGTAACACTTTTGTATAACGTGACTAGACTCATTAAATGAATTGGGGAAAACGTGTGATCAATATAATCATAATACTTGTATCAATTTAAAGTTAATTAGACTCTAATGACGTGAAATTTGTAATAAATAATTTCTTTATATCCAATATATGTATCGTTGCAAGCAAATCGAAAGCCATTACAATATTTGAAGTAGGTCACTAACACTAACAGATAAGAGTTTATTATTGGCGAAATCTGATAGGTACATACATTTACCTAAAGATCGTACCTACACTAATTTGGGCTGTGATGGATGTGTATTAAATGTCCCATAACTTGTTATGTTTACTAAGTAAAGCTAGTGCCTATCCCTTATCGTCAGGAGAAGTGAAGCTACTGTATCCATACTAATCCATACTAATATTATAAATGCGAAAGTAACTCTGTCTGTCTGTCTGTCTGTCTGTCCGTCTGTCTGTCTGTCTGTCCGTCTGTTACTCTTTCACGCCTAAACGGCTGAACGGATTTTGATGAAATTTGGTATAGGTATACGTTGAATCTCAAGAACGGACATAGGCTACTTTTTATTAGAAAATAAGTGGGGATGGGGGTAATACCACCTTTGAAAGTTTATATGGAAAAATGTTTATTTTTAAAGTTAGAGATATGAAATTTGGCACAAATATAGCTCGAAACTTGGATTAAAATGTAGACTACTTTTTGTTTCGAATATTAGGGGAGAAAGGGGTAAAACCGACCATGAAAGGATGTAGTCCACGCGAACGAAGTCGCGGGCACAGCTAGTAGTAACATAAAACAAAAATCTGAAATTGCCCACACATACGCCGCGTACACAGGCAATACATAAAATTTCTAAAATGAGATGACAAAAATGTAAACACGGTTGATTGACTGACAACATACCACAATCAGCAGTTGAATTTTATAATTTTTGCATTTGGAACTCCAAAAAGTAATAAGGCGATGTTAAGTCCAGACAAAAGCTCGTCAGATTGCGTACTTTAGACTTTGCACCGACCTTATGTCGTTTGCATAAGATCTAAAATCGAATTTCAAGTGTTTACTTTGACGAGCTGTATACCTTACAATATCAATGATAAATTAATGAGTGATGTATCTTTGTCCCCAGTTGTCGGAGGAGGTGCAGAGGAAACAGAGCGAGTACCAGAAGTGCCTTGAGTCCTACAAGCAGATGAGGGCCAAGTTCGAGGAGAACTACCTTAAATGTAAGTGTAAGTTTACGTTCACCTGATTTTTTTACGTAGTTAGTCTGTAGTTAGAACCCTTCCTGCTTCCGAATACCTGTTATCCTTAACTCCTTTATTGAGTAGGCAATACTTACAGATTTTATTACATTTTTTTTAATCCGCACAACTTTTTCTGTCATTCAATCTGGAAGTAATTTTAGGGCAACCAATAGAGCCTAGAAATAATTTTTTTAACCCTTTATACGGCAGAGCATCTTTACATTTTTCATTGGTTTTGGACCTTAATTGAAAGAAATAGGGTTTAAATTATGGTGGTCATATAGTAGACAGAGCTTTATAAAGGACCTGTAGTAGACTACCTAAAACGGAACAAAAAAACGGAAGTTTTCGATTTTGGTTTAGTATTAGATATATACATTGAAACTGCGGCAGTTAAAACCAGGTAATTTGATTTGCTTGCATAATTTTTTTTAAAATTTTTATTCGTATTCGAACTGTGCGCTGGAGAAGTGAAATTTGTTCCTTTTGTGGAAAATAAATTAATACTTTTTATCCAGGTGAAATTTATTATACACCCCATATTTCTGCGTAACTTTAGTCTGCGGAGCCACATGTGATATCGCACATAACGTAAATACCTATAGGGGAGTCCTGGGAGCTATATACCTCTACATCTAACCTATAAAAAAATCTAGAGTACATAGATTTATTTATTAATAAGAACAATTTCTTTTTCCAGGTCCCACAAGCCGAGGGGGTCGCAAGCTAGACGAGACTCGCGACAAATACGGCAAGGCTTGCCGGAGGCTTCACCGAGCGCATAATGAATACGTTCTGTTACTGGCTGAGGCGACGGAGTGCGAGAGAGCCCTGAGGACCGCTGCCCTCCCTGCACTCTTGGACCAGCAACGGAGACAAGGGGAAGCTACGGCGACGTCATGGTATGTTTAGGCATTGCCTTACGGTCTGTAATAGTCCTGTTCTTCTGACCGTATCGTGTAAGTAATTCACAGAGCATGTCTACTTTCAAAACAAAACGCAAGTTGTAACAACGCCCGGTGATATCGAAATCCGCTTTACTACGAGTAAAATAAAGGAACGGGTTTTTATGGTACCTACTGCTCAGCAATATTCAATAGAAATGCAGATCTATCTTAATTCAAAAGGTAGATCTTTGAGGAATTAATCGGCGATGAGTAATTTATAGATGATCATGATGCATTCAATCCAGTTATCGTAACAGTATGAAATGACAAAAAAAAAATAGGGAAACAGATTAGAGTTGTCAATATTTTGTTTGCCTTATTACAATGCAATTGGGTCTGTTGAAAATCTAAGACTGTTTTCTTCAAAAGTCTGACTTTCTTAAATTGTTTACAGGAAAGGAATTCTACTGGAGGTAGTGCAGAGGTCAGACTTCAGCACGGACAAATTCAGGGAAATCCAGGGCAAAATCGAGTCATCAGTGCAGAACCTGAGGCCGCATGAGGAGTACAAGGAGTTTATTGAGAAGTACAAGTGAGTTTTGTAGAGCTTATAAAACAAGTCAATGTAAAGTTATGGTTGTTACCAAGCATGAGATTAGTCAACCGTTCGACGACCTTTTGATTTATCACAGTGCGTGTTAATTAGGTAAATGCATGCTATATGGTTTTCCCGATGTGTAATATTGACAATTAACATTTCCTTATTTTTCTTTCTATGCAAATTTGCATGCGTAATTTAACGTTTTTTTAGAATGCATGAGTCATTATTTTACATTTAATTTCTGACTAAACGAGATTAATAAGGTGGTTCTACTTACAAGTATCAATTTGTATTAATTAAAATAAGTCTTGAAGTCACGGTTAACAAAGAAGCAGTGAAGCAGAAATAATCGTAATAGAGAGAATTGTGATGACGTACAAACTTTTGTGTTCTAATAATAATGGAACAATTGATGTTCACAGATCACCCCCGTCCACACCAGTATCATTTACCTTCGATGAGAGTTTAGTAGAAGATACGAGTGGCAAGTTGCAGCCAAACCAGCTGACGGTAGACAACCTTACAGTAGAGTGGCTGAAGGAGAAGTTAACCGAGCTGGAGTCAGCGTTGCAGGATAATCGGGAGAAGCAGACAGCTCTTCAAGGACCGGAGATCATAGGAAACGGCGTCTGCAAGAACAATAATGGACTTACCACTAATGGAGTAAATGGTATTGATAGGTGAGTAAGCTATTTGATTTTCCTTATCACTTTTTTTAAATTGCTTAAATTATGTTTTTGCCGTAAAATCTTTCTTGGCATTAATAAAATGTATAAGATGGCTAGTAGTAACAATTATCTGATATCGTATCTGAGATTTATTAAGATGATAGGTTTTTTTATTTCTATTTCAAACTTACAACATAGAGGACACAAAACATTTTGATTAAGGTTGAAAGCTTATTAAGAGGCAGGGGTAGTGATGAAACCGGTATTGAAAAGTCATCCTAGCCTGGCGTGAACTAAAAATATCAAACAGGAAGAATAACAAATCTAAGGGGTGTTGTGACAAAACCAAGGTATATATCTCAAACTTTTTGAGTTCAGGTAATAAGGTAACCTAGGTTAAATCTTTGACCCGTAATTAGGTGATAATACACGGGACAGGAATGTGATGCCAAATTATAAGCCTCATTCAAGGCAGGGTAACTACTTGAAGAATGAAAGCCCCCCCCCCCCACACAAGATGGATGTAAGAGCACAAAACTGCTGTTTGTGCAAGTCTTGAGGCAGAGGCCTTTGCGTTCTCTCGAGCTTAAGATACAATAAGAAGAATCCAAATCCGGAAATTTTAGAAAAAATGATTCATGTACCTTTCACGCAGGCATTCTCCTCCTCCAATTCCCGTGACGACGTCAGAGCCAGTGAAGTTGGTGGAGCTTCGCGTAGTGGAGCGCAAATGCGCCAAACAGGCGGAGATGATCCGGTCCGCGCTGGCCGAGCTGGGCTGCGAGGAGGCGCCCAGTGGCTGCCCCGACCTCTCCGCGGAGACCGTCGGCGTAGACAGCCTCGATGGCAGCTCTCCAGACCATCAGGTACACCATTATATTATTACCATGGAACTTTAAAAAAAAATCACCAAACTGGTGTCTTATGTGTGTCGGACATCTGAAGTATACCATTATATTCTGATGTTAGTTTTGGTGAAGATTGATGATTTTCTGATTTCTTCGTTTACGTACGTACGGTACGTAATAAATTGTATTTATTACCTTTGTGTTCCAATATACGCTTATTATTGAATTCTCATGTACCTACTGATCAAAGGCGACATTTTGGCATAAGATCGGCAACACAATTTGTATCTTTATGAGATCATGAGGTACTAACTACTGTATAGGGTGCTGTGAAAATCTTAAATTAGTGTATTTTAAAACTGAATGTTCATTAGTACGTGGATTTTAAAATGAACTCTCCAAATTAAATTATCAGGATCGTTCCTCGCTCGGCTCGAAGGCATCAGAGAACACGTTGCGGTTGCACCTCCACTCGATAATACCTCCGCGGCCGTTCTTCAAAATGTTCACACGGCCCTTCCGGCGTAAATCCGTTCCGTCCAGCCCCGCTTTGCCTCCAAAGACCTATCGGAGCAGCAGCGAAGGCCCAGCAGACACGGTAAAAGTCGGCTACCGCCGCAGACGGTTCAAGCTGACGCGCCGCCTGCGCAAGAATGACACCCTAGATGTCTATGTGCATTGTCGTGTGGAAAAGCGCAGTGTGTTTAGAAAGAGAAAGAAGAGCCGTAGTAGCGATACATGTTCTAACAGTGTGGTGAGTGCAACTAACCGCGAAGTAGACACGCATGGCATGCATAACGTGACTATTTATGTTCCTGAACGGAACGTCAACGACTATAAAGTATCGGTAGGTATTTATCAAAATAAATCTTCCTCGACTGCTTTTATGACGTAAGATGTTGGACATTAATAATACCCGAGTTGATCTATTGCACCTTGTTGTATCAGTTTCCGGAGATACAAATCTTGGTAAACGTTTGATGTTAAACTCTTTTCTTTTTATTGTAGCTCTAGTGAATCTTTTCACTGTCGTTATAAGTGTTTTGTGAATTATGAAAAATAGGTCGATCCGAATCGAATCAGAACGTATGGTCACGTTAGGCACCAGCAGCCGAGTGCATGACGCTTGCCTCCCACATCGCACCGAAAACGAGCGAATTGCTCTTAAAGCACTGTTTCGGCGTGGCAGTGATAATTTTAGCGTCCGTGCACCGCACGAACTTCGCTCCGGAATAAGCTTCGAATGAAATTAAAATAGCACAGGCTCTCACTAAAACTCAGTTTCAAAATCAAGGTGAAGCCGCTTGCGACGTTCCAGAAATGTTTCGCTGTTTACGCTGCGTCTGCTCACGCGGCAGTCGCGAGTTTTACGTCAAGTTCATCCTGTTATTGTGGTGTTTCCATCGGTCGGTGAAAATAAAAAGATAATAAAGTGTGGCAGTTATGAGTTACGCGGGCATTGAAGACGTCCGGTGCTAAGACATGGACCCGTTTGCGATGTACATCACGCATTCAGAACTGCCGCCGCCGGTGGTCGTGCCTCGACGGAAGAAGCGATTGAAGCAGCTCCAACTTGAACTGGAACAAGAACTGCTCCAAGACCTCGTATGTGGATGTCGTGTTGACGCCTTACTTTTACTTTTTGCCGATTTAAATCGTCGGTGGTCCGAGTTGTGTTCGATGTCATTGACCCAAATTGTTTTGCACAGCACAGGTTTTGCTTGTAACCAATAACAATTTATTGAGTTGAGTTTGCCAGCATGTGGCATGCCGCGTGGTTTTCTGTACTTTGATGTTTTGATTGTTGTTTTTGTAATCGACATAGGATTTCTGAATATTGAAATCCCTCTTTTTTTTAACTAAATTAACCATATAAGCCGTTACCGTAGCCGTTACGTTGTTATTTAACATAAAATATTTAGTTTTATCCATCTACCTGGTTCTACTATATTAAAGAAGTAGGTATTATGATCATAAATAAACAACAACAACCCCTCTATATCTTGAAGAACATTTTTTAACTTTATGCTATGGGTTGGTGTTGAATAAGTATGATATGAATTTGTATTGTATTTGCAATCTCGATTGATATATATCAATATTGATTGGTAGCGTAACGGGGGCGTCGCAGAATTATCGATTTGATTCTCCAAGTTGAGATCAAATTAATCGTCCTATTGCTCAGTATTTAAAGTTCTGCAGGACTAAAGATTCCATTATTGAAATACGGTCATCATTATAGGTAGGTATAAACTTATAGATATAAGCTTCACCACTCTAAATGTGGGTTTGTAATTCGAGGTTTTCATCTTCCTATAATGCCCCCCAGGTGTACCTAATATCACGCTATCTATAGAAGCCGTCAATGCATGTAAATACTTTATCATGAAACATGTGTCATGTGCGTCCAGGTGAGCGTGAGCGAGACCGAGCGTACGCTGGTGGAGCAGGAGTGGTTCCACGGGGTGCTCCCGCGCGAGGAAGTGGTGCGACTACTGCGGGCGGACGGGGACTACCTGGTCCGGGAGACCACCAGGAACCACGCGCGGCAGCTAGTCCTCTCCGTGTGCTGGGGCCAGCACAAGCACTTCATTGTACAGACTACGCCTGAGGTACGTTTCTGACAAAGGTAAAATCGACAACTCAAGCGACTTTAGCGTGGGCAAATTTACAGAATAGATAACAACAATATCAACTGTTGTGGTTATTTATGAGCGTCTAGTCAGGTGATGAGTAACAAAAGGGAGATAATACGAATAGATATATACATACACCTCCAGAGGTGTATGTATATATCTATTCGCATTTCGTGGCATTTGTCCAGACAAATGCCACGAATCCTAGACAACGGGGCTTCCCGTTGTCTATGCCCCTATTATACCTACTCTATAGTTAGGTATGTCACTGTCGTACAAGTCGATTTACATCTCACTATATGTAGGTAACAAACTTGCTTTTTCGGCAAAGGATTAGTGATTCCATCCAAAAAAGGCCTTAAAAGGTATACCTGTAGGTATCACATAATTTGATGAACGTCAATTTTGGACTGTTCACAGCTAATATTGTTATTTTTATCTCCTGTGTGCCTCCCTCATAGACAACTAATCTAATTGTAGAGGGGAATTGAATAGGTAGAGGCATTCAGTATCTAAGACACGATACGTAGAGAGCTTTTTAGTGCATCAACATCTAATTTTGGTCCCTATCATAAACACTAGCAGTTTCTTGTTTGTGTTCTTTGTTCACCCATTAGTTATTAAACCGGCGCTAGGGCGCTATACACCACCCACGGGTTCGGCTGTGATTACCCAGCGTACTGACGTCATAGAGCAAAATAGTCTGCTACATTTTAGATGGACCTAATGGTCTGTCAATGACGCACCTGAGTAAGATCACCTTTTCCTACGTGGTAACCTAGAGTTAAATATTCTTTACGCTGCCCATCCGTGTTAGAGTCGTAGATTTTCTTTCTCTCTCGAATTTCTGTCTCAGAACGGGCCTACCCAACTGGAAAGTTTGCCGGCTATGTAGGATATATTAATCTTTCAGCATTTACAGTTTCCATTCTTACGTAGCGCCATGACCATCGCTTAGACGAAGTTTTAAGGTGCTGAAGCTAACATTAAATTCTAGGGCCACTACCGGTTCGAGGGGGCGGCGTTCCCCTCCGTGGCGGAGCTGATCGCGTGGCAGCGCACGAGCGGCGTGCCCGTGACGGCGCGCTCGGGCGCGCTGCTGCGCCGCGCCGTGCCGAGGGAGAACTGGGAGCTCAACAACGACGACGTGCAGCTATTGGACAAGATTGGGAGGGTATGTTTGCCATTATACGCTTTAAATAATTGCACTGGAACACGGTATAGGTAGTTTTGCGATGGCGAGTCCTGTTGCGCCGTGGGACGGCCGCTTTACGGTTCTGAGCTATTTTTGACCATACTTGGAATCTCTTCTTCTTTTTTTCTTAAGGGGAGGAAATGCTTTACGCGTAGATAGTAATTAGACCTTACCGCGCCTATCTAAAATTTAACGTTTCTTTGAACAGTTTATACAAAATTGCGACGTAAGCAACTCTTAATTGATCTTTGTTGCGCATTAATTTTTATTTAATAACGTCTTCATAGCGTTTTGGTTCCTATTTTCAATTCCAATGAATTTAATACGTAAACAAAAACAAGCTAACATGAAATTATTGAGTAGACATATTATAGCTGTTGCACATAGTACCTATAGATAAGTGAAGATGGATCTGTTTTGAGAAATTATTTACTTAGTCATGACCGTTCAACGAGTTATTAGTTAAACGTTTTATTTCAGCAGGCAGGTAGGGACCTACTTTATCTTAATGACTTCTGTCTGTTCACGTTTGTCACGGCGTTATCGCGTGCACTGTCGTACACTGATGCTGGTAGTCTTATCTCTACATATATAACAAGGCTAATTGTTCGGTCAAATAGGTGAAGTTTCGATTGCTTAAAGTGTTACGCCTCGTCAAAAATGTATAATCACTTCCGAACTTGTTTTTGTCAATATAGCACATATAAGATACAATATTTCATGTTACGGTGGAGGAAAATGGAAAGAGTTTTATTTAAAATTGGACTTTAGTGACATGGATATCTGCAGCAGAGAATGTCACATAGCTAGGCATATAATATTTCGTCTCCGTCAATTAACCGAGCAAAGCTTATTGCTTCAACCTTCTTAAATTGGTCAATAACAGCGAGTACAGATTATTTCTTGTTGTGTATTAGGAATGAGATGAGTCTTTACTATTCCGTGATTTATGGACGGTTTACAATCCTACAATTTAATGTTATATTCATAAAGTTACAAGGTCGATTTTCTGAATCACTAAATAAAGGATAAAACGATAGCGTAATTTGGATTACACAGGAATAAGGCAGTAAGTACATAGTTCGTATTAACTACTAAATAGAAATGGTGTCGCGTTTTGACTCGTTAACTTATTTTACCTAAATGTTTACACAGGAATAGGTCACCGATACCGATTTTTTGCTGCTTTCGCCCTGTCTGATCGAGGTTTCGTATCGAAGCCCTATGCAATGCTCCACTTCACAGGAAACAAGAATGTTAAAACTGGTAGACTCATTTCCTGGCCTAATTATGACACTGAAGGTTTCAAAATGTTTGCAGGGAAACTTTGGAGACGTGTATAAAGCGCGGCTAAAGACGACAGGCCAGGAGGTGGCGGTAAAGACGTGCCGAGTGGCGCTTCCTGAGGAACAGAAGCGGACCTTCCTGCAGGAGGGCCGGATCCTGAAGCAGTACCAGCATCCCAACATAGTGCGGCTTATCGGCATCGCCGTGCAGAAACAGCCCATCATGATCGTCATGGAGCTAGTGTCTGGTGAGTTAATCTATTGTTTTGTTGCTGTTAGCTCAACTCAAGACGAACTCTTCACGGCTGAGCTATGCGCATGAGCATCACTCGCGTTGTAATCAAAGCCTGTGATACAAGTCTCAGTTCTTACAGTAAATCCAGATGAGAATTTTCTGTTACTTTAAAATAGGTATACGGACCGCATGTCTAGTAGCTTTTGATTAAATAGATATAGTGATCTGAGATAGACATCACTAAATTAAGTTTTTACTATAAGGGTCTTAGAAACAAATATTTACCAGATGGTTATTAGTATTGCAGGCGTTAGGTCCAACTGTAATGAGGACGGTGATTTGACAATGCGTCTACCGTCAACCCGATTGTAAAATAAATTACTTTAACTCAACTCTCTCTCTTATCAGAAATAATTTATTAAAAGTAAAACTTAACTTCACAAAAGATTTATGGAAGTAGGTTTATTAAATAAATTATAATACAATTTAGGTGTTCTTATCAATGGGAAGCAATCTGTTTGAGACAATCTAAATAATAATATAATAATAATAGCTTTATTTCTATAAAAAGTTACATTTTACAAAATAGTGGTAACAGGCGACCACGCTCTTACATAGGAGTATGATAAATGGAGGATAAATGGAGTCATATTTCAGTAATAAATGGGAGAACACTTCGCGATGTAATGCGAGCGACGTAAAGGTAAGGTCGGGTCTCGTCTCAGTCTAGCACAAAGCCACAAGCAGTGAATATGAGAGTACGATTTAGTTCAAAAAGTTTCTTCGACAATTGACAGAAGGGTATGTTGCAGGTGGCTCTCTACTAACGTTTCTGCGCACGCGCACGTCGAGCCTCGGCGCGCGCTCGCTGCTCGCGATGTGTCGCGACGCGGCCGCGGGCATGCGCTACCTCGAGTCCAAGAACTGCATCCACCGGGACTTAGCCGCCAGGAACTGTTTGGTCGGAGACGATAACATCGTCAAGATATCAGACTTCGGCATGTCGAGGGAGGAGGAGGAGTACATCGTATCGGGTGGCATGAAGCAGATTCCGATCAAGTGGACGGCGCCTGAGGCGCTAAATTTTGGTAAGCGTTCCTTCGTTGTTAATGAACCGATTTTGATTATTATTATTTTTTGTAAGAAATGATATCTTTAAATAGTGGTATGTTGGGTATGATAAGCGCAACCCCACACTAGCGTTCTTTGAGACGACGTCGACGCAACGCCGACGCGGCGTCGACGCAACGTCGACGCGGCGCCGACGCAACGCTTGCGCAGCGTCGCGGTCGAAATGACGAACGCCAGGACTGCGCTACACAGGCGCCGCGCCGGCCCGACGCGTGCCGCAGCGTTTATTTTGACAACAGTACAATGATCAACTCAATTGTTTCGGCCCGCCCGTGTTTTAGAATCAGTAGGTAGAAGACTTTTTAGCTGATAGCAAATATGGATGTAGCTTAAAATACTAGCTCATATTGCCGAAGAAACCCATTTTCAATTAAGTACTTTTAGTTTTCGAGAAAATAAATGCAAAAGTTGCCTTTTCGTGCCATGTGTCAAATAGGTAAAATATATTTTTTCCTTTACAAGTTGAAAGCATTAATTTATCACTGCAATATAAAACATTATATTGTGCGTTATTCAAATCTTACATTTCCATTTTCGAAATAACTGTACATGACGTCAGCGCGGCGCGACGCTCGAACGCGATGTGCAGAGGACGCCCAGCGCAAGCGCCGCTCAAACGCCGCGCCTACGCTGGGCGGGCGCCGCGTCGACGCTGAGCGGGCGCCGCGTCGACGCAACGCCCAAACAACGTCGGCGCGGCAAGACGCTGACGCTCGAAAGACGCTAGTGTGGGGTCCCTCTAAGACAACCGAGGTCTGATTATTGCAACCCTTAGAAATCGGGAAGAGGAAGAGAGGGAAAGTCGGTAGGTACATTTTTGTTATAAATTATATCGTTAAATTTGTTATTCTGCGTTTCAGGTAAATACACGTCGCTCTGTGATGTTTGGAGCTACGGCGTGCTGATGTGGGAGATATTCTCCAAGGGCGACACGCCCTATGCGGGCATGAGTAATTCGCGCGCCAGGGAGAAAATTGACACTGGTGATTAATATTTAATTAAAGTTTTTATTATTAGCTAAACATAAATGCAGATTTTATCTAGTCGGTAAATCTTTATTTTGAGCTGTAGTACATTACTGCAATTGATTTGACATATGTCAAATCGGTATCACCTTGACTTTAAGAGTGCGATAAAATTTATTCGCGTGGTGTATTATTTATTCGGTTAGCGCCCCGTAAAGATGCCGCTATATCTTTTTTAAGAATTTGCCAAGACCTGAACAAAAAAAAATATAACTTAAATTTCTACATTGCCCCAGGTTACCGCATGCCAGCGCCAGAAGGCTGCTCGGAAGAAGTGTACGCGCTGATGCTGCGCTGCTGGGAGTACGAGCCGGAGAAGCGGCCGCACTTCCACCAGATATACACCACCATCGACAACATCTACAACAGATAGCTACCACGCACGCTGCGCACTTTGTTCAAATTCAAAACTTAAGCCAATAGGCATTACAAAAAGTACATACTACACTTAACTGTAGTTTGCAAAAAAAAAAATTGGCTGACGTTTCGAGAGTCCTCTCACGACATTGATATTTTAAAGTGCGAATCAGCGGCCCAATTGCTACAGATTGCATAGACAAGTCGCGGTGAAATCATAGTTCATTCGCTAAATTAAGCGAGAAAGCAATAAGCAGTAGCAAAAGGTAGCGAAGCGAACTTTCGCTATCACCGCAAGTAAGACTTGTCAAGTGGCTCTGGTGTGCCCAAACATTGGTCTACATTATGTTAAGGTAGGTAGTGGTCAAACTATCGTTCTCGGCGTCTTAAATAATTTACAAGGACGTCTCTGTTGAACGTTTAGAAACATCGAATCCGAAAATTTACGCTCAACCTGATATCGATTTAAAAAGCCAATTTACTATTGGGTTAAGGATAGCAGGTAAGCAGGTAGATAAAAGTTATAATCAGAAAATGTCGATGATATTATATTTGATTCCGTCGTACTAATTGAATAAGTAACGAGACTGATGTCTCAAAAACTCAAAAACATTTTTGTGAAACCAAACAAACAAGCAAATCAATCGTGACAAATCATCAATATTCCAGTTTCGTGAAGTGCTTGATAATTCCATATTTTTCCTTTTCTTTTCCCTCAATTTTAAAGCCGCACAGAAAATGTAGGTAGGTAAAACCAAACGAAAGTCAATTAGATATTAAATTAAACAAAATAAATGAAACTTTTAGAGAGTTATATGTTTAACTACCAATAACTGACATATTTAGGATCAAACAGTTTCATATGACTTTATTTTTTACATGTTTTTATTTTATAATTGAAGTGCAACTATAGATGATACCCATCTTTTTACATAAAAATACATTTAGAAACCTCAGTAAATAATTATGTACGAACTTAAATGACTAACTTGCTTTTGTAGATAATACGATATATCTAGAATATGTATTATGTTCTTGTGTTATCAAAACAAGTAACTAAGTTACATTAACAAGTAGTTTGACTTTTTTTATTATTTTTAAATGTGATAGTTTCATTACACATGCTTGCTAATTAAAAATTTGAACCAAAACATAGTATGTACCTACAAGGTCAAATTATAGAATAAAAAGAAATTTGTATGTATTCCAAATAAATAAATTTTTTACAGCCTCTTCAAACGTTGTTTACATTTATGATTTTATAACTAGTTTTTCATTTGATTATATATTAAGTTATTTAGACAAAGCAAGCATGTTGTACTTGCTGTTATTAAGAACGTTTTTAAAGATATGGATTGTATTTACTGTATAGTATTATCGGAATGCCTCACGTTACGAAGTGTTGATCTCTTTCGAATGATACTTTAGCACTAAGCGAACCCATATAAGTGTAGCCAAGTATAATAATTATTAATATCGATTATGGATATAGTAGCCGTTCAATGTAAAATAGTTTATTTAGTTTGTCGACTAGTTTTAAAATGCTGGTTCGCTAATTGGTCTTTATTTTTCTAAGTTAAACTTTCCAACAAGACAGCGACAAGGTAATTAATTATAAAACACTAATAGTTCTGTATTTTAGGTTACTCAAAATTCAGCTTAAATGAGTCAGCACGTAAGGACTATAATAGAGTAAATAAGAGTATTTTTGTGTTTAGCCCCTTAGGAAGGCTCTGACAAGTGATGGTTTTATGAGTGCCCATAACAATTATAAAAGTATTCACCTTCATATTTATGTGAAAGTACAAGTTACTTATTGAAGTAGCTTTATTTGTGTTTATAATATTTTTGAATGTTTAAAAAACTGTGACAATTTGCGAGTAAAATGTATGTTTTGCAAGATGGTGAGAAATTAAGAGACAATAAATATTTTAGTAACCGTAATAATTTTGAGTATTCATCTTAGTATTTTAATTAATATCTTCCATTGTTTTATATTGATGTAGAATATAGAGTGCTATTTTATTTGGAATGTAATGTGGCAATAATAATATTTTATGTGATAATATTTTTCTGTTGTGCTTCCAAGAATTATGCCTTGTGCTTCCATAATATTATATCAGATGTTATTTACAATGGAGGTATAGCCTCGTGTATCCGAAGAAAAAGTATTGCATTGTTAGCCAGTTTTCGTTGAAGTGGTAAAACAGCAGTACCTACAATATGAAATACAACTACCAGACATTATCAGAGCAATTGAAAACAATAATGGAGATTCCTGAAAGATAAATGTGTACGAAATCCCGTCTTATACAGTATCTGTTAGGCTTTAATATCATACTGTAGTCTTACCGCATCAAAGATTGGCATTATGTTGACAAATTATGTAACACAGAGTGAGATATGAATACTAAAGTTTATTGAGTGTTTAGTATTTTATTTAGATTGTAAGATTTTAATTGACTGTAAATATTTTTTAATTTTTGTCATATTCAATAAAGTGCCAGACAATTTTGGAATAAATAATGGTGTTTTTCTCTTACTGCTGCATCCCATACATCTGATTAAAGAAAAACTAAATTTTTTGGCAATAACATTTGCTGATCTTATCCAAACATGTGACATTTGGAAGTATAGACACTGTTTAACTTTTTATACTGATGCCAGTGATAAAGTGGCATATAACCCATTTCTATATTACTAAGTTTGGTGGCACACTGTGTAGTTTGACCACGCCTTCTACACCAGCATCTTGGGTCTCATCTAGAGCCAATATTCAAACGATGAATAATAATATTTGGTTGTTCTGTGTTTTTATTAAAAAATATATCTATTGTATTTTTGGGTATTTATTTCGTGTTTTAGACACTTGCAGAAACATTTTAATGCCGCTTGACGTTATAAAATTGATACAGGTTGTCAGAAATCAAAAACAATCTAAATATATACATTATTTATTACACATTATAAATTAATCAGCAACATAAATCACAAGTACAACTTAATTAGTTCATCACTAACTGCGGAGGGGGTAAGTATTCCTAAATCAGTGAACAGTAATGTGATATAAGCCGGTGGTGTGTAGTCGACCAAGGGATGTTGTTTGGTGAGATCCTTACCGGATTTGAGGACGCTGGAGAGGTACTTGAACTCTTTGGGCAGGTCTTGTTGGTTGAGCGGGTATATTCGAGAGAACTTGAAACTCTCTGTTAGTACGTACACTGGCTTCTTGAGCTCAAGTGCTGCCATACCTAGACTGTAAGTTCCAATCTGTAATTATACCAAAACCTATTAATATGACGTAGACCTGTATTTCCTATATGGGCTTTTTACTGTATAGATAGAGTTACAACGCAATTTCAGCTCATCAAAATTTTCATAGATGAAATTTTTCACAAAAGCTATAGAAATAGACAGACAGATTGGAAAGTGTTACGAGGGATCTTGGTAATACTATATACCTACTGAATCCAATTGATTTTTTTCCGAAACTTCGGGGAGTGAAAGGTTTTTCCCCTTTATTAATATAAGCATTTACCGGTGGGCCCCCCTGCAACTAAACTCTTCTACTGAATACAATGTCATGCTTTGATAGTAAGAAAATCTTTTAAAATTGTTGTTATAATGACATATCAAGTTTGTTGGTATAAATCATTAATTAGTGAAATCTCAATGCTGACCTTATTGATGATTCCACCGCTTTCTGTAACGCCCTCGGCGCCAATCATGACCAGGTCCACTTGCTCCATAATATAGCCCACCGAGGAGTCTAAGATCAATGTTGCATCTATTCCCGCTGCTTCCAGTTGCTGATGCATTAGTTCACTGGAATAAAATTGGTTTCATTGTATAAAAGGATACAGATCAGAGGGCCAACAATGAAACAGAATGTTTGAAAGCGGATATGAGTAATAAAAATGTTAAACATATAAAAATTAAAACCTCTAAAGACAAAACTGGTTTTTAGAGGTTTTATTACATTTAACTTTTGAATTTCGATGACCAAAAAGACTGGACCATAGGTGAGTGGAATATAAAAAGTTTGTTTTAAGTAAGAAGGTTCAAATTCGCTCGTAATTCTGGTTCGAACTTTGAAAAGAAGCCTTCCAGCTCATTAATTATGATTTTAACTAAAAAAGGTAAAGTCGTACATACCCGCTGTTATCTGGGCAGGACATAGTGACAAACACTTGAAACCGTTTGTTTGCTTTTGATGCTTCTAACATTGCTTGTAACACTACTCTTGATCTTGAATGTGTCAAAATTTTCTGTGAACATTTTTATTTAATATTTATACATGAACGAAATGTTTATTAGTAATAGCCAAAAGGAAAGTTGGAAAACCCACAAAAAGATTAGACTAATAATATCATTAATAAACCCAGGTAAAGTATGGATAATATAACAATAGAAAGGACATGGAAGTGAGGGGAGAGATGAAGGAAACCATCATTCAAAAATGAATGATTATTTAATAAAATAAAAGTAAATCTCTAAAGCCTTTCAACACTTGCAATTACAGAACCTCCACCTTACAGAAGACCGCAGCCAAATAACAATCACTTCTGTGTTGTTCTGTTCCTGCGTGTGAGTAAGGTTTCCAGAGCTCCTGGGGGGTGCTACATTAGTAGCAGGGGTCAAGCCTTCAAGGTAAGGGTGACAAGCCCAGTAACAAATTTATTATGCTGTACTTGTCACCCTTAAGCTAGGACTTCATTACCACTTAACATCAGGTGGGATGAGGTCAATCTTGAAGTGCAATATAAAAAAAAAATGAAATTGCCTAAAAAAATTGCCCTACTAAATACTTTTATTTTATTTTATTTTTGCGAGTGCGCGTGCGCACGCCGCTAACTTGCAATTTAGTCACTTCAACATATTCGCCCAAAAAATTACTTGTATAATTTAAGTATAAACTTAAAAGATAGAAGACTCTTTAATTATTATTAATGAGGTTAGTCCCTTTCACAGATTTGATGAATACAATTGAAAAAATATTTAGTTGAATTGGGAGTTGTAAGACTTGACTAGACTAATAATAAATAATTCTATACTTATATTATAAAGCTAATTATAATATTAGTAAAAAATTATCTAAATGTCTTTCACCACTTTAAAATACAGAATACATACACATCCATCACTAATAAATGGTAAGGCTTGCTTGGCCACTTTCCCTCTTGCCTCGAGCAGTGTGTCGAGAAACCTGCGTCCCCGCTGCAGCATTATCTGTTCGCATTCTTCAAAAGACTGAAAACAAATACATTTGAAGTGTAGACAAATCTTATAGTATACATTTTATTAATATTTCTATACTAATATTTTATATGGTTAATAATATTAATAAATGAATTGTATATGATGTAAGATACAAAAGTGGGTAAGAATGGAATTTATCACTAGCGACCGCCCTGGCTTCACAAGGGTGCAACAGGTACTAAAATATGTATGTATTATACATAAACCTTTCTTTTCAATCACTCCATGCTGGCTAGCTGAGCGCGGTTTCTTTGTTTACATTATTGGAGTTTTAGTAAGGATCCCTAATCTACCCAGATCCCAATAATCAAAAGCACTAGAATAAACCTCTAGCTAAACCATAAAGGCCTTTAAATCAGGTAATCTAAATTATCATAAAACTAACCTTAACATCAAGCTTTGCTAAAGTGATAAATCTCATAAAGAGTTCACAGCCAGACGATATTGCAGTTACTGGTTGGTCACTATGTCGCATCGCATCCACTGCCTGTTGCAGGTTCAAATCCAGCTCTCTCACTGTTGCAACTGGAACATGTTCATTCATTCTTAAGAGTATCTTGTTTAGGATTATAAATGCATGTTTAACAAAATACAATAGTAATCCAAAGTTTGGGTTTAAGTATGTATAGATGTTTGGTACTCTTTAATACAAATAAAAGATATGATGAAACTAGGTAGGTAGACAGATGAGACACTAGGATAACATAGAAGATAATTTACATGCCTAACTATAGCAAGCAAAACCTGCAATTTAGACTATTTACCTACAATTTGAAATGAATGTTGTTACCTTTATAATTTTCTATGACTGTCAATAGAGTTCTAATAGCAGCCACTCCGGCTGAGACATCTTCTTCTTCTCTTAATATTTTCAGGAAAATATCTTGTACTTCTGCAATAGGATTCGGTATAAAATTAAAACACATTCACAGGACCACACAACTTTAACAAGAATCTATATTAAATTTAGGTTAGCGCATTCACCTTCTTTTTTCATAGTGATATTTTTGAAAAAGCAGTGACAACTAAGTTTAATGTATCTTAATACTTAAGTAACAATTGTTTATTTGGTTGATTTACAATTTAAATTGTAAAATATAACCTCTCAGAATTACATCAAATGTCAAAAACGTGACAGTACCTACAGAAATGTCAACGTCACATCGACGCGTTTCGTTATTTATGTATTTCCTATAATTCCAGATGAATAATTCTAAAACTCTAAAATCACACCAGAATCAATAGTGAAACCAAATTTTAAATACATGTAAACACCCAGACGGTACATTCACAATTCCATTAAATATTTTTAACATACAGTTCATAGATATCTCATCGTGCCTGGCGGGGATAGAGCCGATGTTATCATTCAAAAGAAAGAAGCATCATCAACCATATTATCATCACAAGAATTTATTTTGTGTCGGATAGTCCATTCATCGAGGAAGGCTTTTGGCTATTTATCATTAATCACACTGCAATTACTTATTAGGAGTAAATAATGAGCGGAAAATGAGGAAAAAAGGGGTACCTATAGTACGCGTGTGAAGCAGCACCAGGCCGCTAGTAAATAAATAATTGACTAGATCACATCTATTCTTCTGATTATGTGGTAAGTAGCTAAATTACTTGTTTTACGGTAATCAGAAACAAAGAGAGTACCTCAACACCCAGATCCGAGGCAATATAGAAATCAATTAAGCAGCCCGACTGGTGAAATACCTCTACCTTACACAATCATATAACAATGAGGACATCATTACCACTTAACATCAGGTGGGATGAGGTCAATCTCGAAGTGCTATATTTATATAAAAAAATAACGTTTTCTACTTAATATATAATATACTAGCTGTATATACTAGCTACACAGGCACAGCTAGTATATACTAGCTGTGCCCGCGACTTCGTTCGCGTGGACTACATCATTTCATGGTCGGTTTTACCACTTTCTCCCCTAATATTTGAAACAATAAGTAGTCTATATTTTAATCCAAGTTTCGAGCTATATTTGTGTGAAATTTCATATCTCTAACTTCAAAAATAAACATTTTTCCATATAAACTTTCAAAGGTGGTATTACCCCCATCCCCCCGAATTTTCTAATAAAACCTATACCTATACCAAATTTCATCAAAATCGGTTGAGAGGTTTAAGCAGGAAAGCGTAACAGACAGACATACAGACAGACAGACAGACAGACAGAGTTATTTTCGCATTTATAATATTAGTAGGGATTACCCGACCGGGAATCGAACCCCGAACTGGAGAGTTGGCGCCATGCCAAAGTTCTGTCCGCCAGTCTTTCAACTATGGAGGTCATCACCCATGTTTGAGCTATGAACGGCCCACGATATTTTTATTTCATATTTTGGTTGAAATCCTTTGCTAGACTGTGACTAACTACTAAATTTTTACTAATCAAGTAACTATTTAGTAGTTAGTCACTGGAAGCCGTGTAGATATAAAGTAATGTGTTGTATCCACCTACTGGTATATCTAATTAATAGATCTTGTTATCCATGATAAATTTATGATAGGTTAGTAGGTATAACCAAACAACGTTGAAATGACCTTCCCTACAAAACGATTTTCATTACGCCACCTAGTGACGAATAGGCCATCTAGATTTTATCGGACATCAAGGCGAAACCTAAGCACTTTGACAGCTCGAGTACTGACGAAAACGTACATGATGTTAAATTTGAGACGTAGGAAATGATGCGAATGCCGAGGGAAAGTCATGGCCGAGTGCTGAATGGCGGCTCACCTGTGGCTCGGTGGTGCCACAGCCTGTAGACAATGCGGCGCGGGTGGCCGGATGACTTAGACGCCTACTTCTCGGCTTGCGGGCTCTTGATAACGTGTTGAGTTCAAAGACGCGCGAATACGTAAACTTAGTGGACTGACCTGACAATGGGGAACACGGCTTCGATTAAAATGAGCGACAAAAGGCGATGGCAGTGAGTATTGATTGAACTAGTTTCCTTTACTAGGTATTTGTTATGAAATTAACTTTGTATGTAAATAGTAGGTTTATTATATCGATTTTAATTGGCTTTGTTATGAATTGAAAATGAAAATGCTCTGAGCTTCATTTTATTTGAAACAAAATGTGTTCAAATTTTGAATTTGCTTATTTCAAAGTGTAGATTAAAAATATCAATTTTAAATCGGACGCATCTTCAACCTGCGCATAATAAAATTTATAGGTATTAAGTGTGTAAAGGTATGATATAGGAAAAAGTCGTGAGTTAGCGTAACCCCACACTAGCGTTCTTTGAGCGTCGACGTCGACGCAACGCCGACGCGACGTCGACGCAACGCCGACGCGACGTCGACGCAACGTCGATGCGGCGCCGATGCAACGCTTGCGCCGCGGCGCGGTCGAAATGACGAACGCCAGGACTGCGCTCCACAGGCGCCGCGCCGGCCCGACGCCTGCCGCAGCGTTTATTTTGACAACAGTACAATGATCAACTCAATTGTTTCGGCCCGCCCGTGTTTTAGAATCAGTAGGCAGAAGACTTTTTAGCTGATAGCAAATATGGATGTAGCTTAAAATACTAGCTCATATTGCCGAAGAAACCCATTTTCAATTAAGTACTTAAAAAATAAATGCTAAAGTTGCCTTTTCGTGCCATGTGTCAAATAGGTAAAATATATTTTTTCCTTTACAAGTTGAAAGCATTAATTTATCACTGCAATATAAAACATTATATTGTGTGTTCAAATCTTACATTTCCATTTTCGAAATGACTGTACATGACATCAGCGCGGCGCGACGCTCGAACGCGATGTGCGGAGGACGCCCAGCGCAAGCGCCGCTCAAACGCCGCGCCGACGCTTGGCGGGCGCCGCGTCGACGCTGAGCGGGCGCTGCGTCGACGCTGAGCGGGCGCCGCGTCGACGCAACGCCCAAACAACGTCGACGCGGCAAGACGCTGACGCTCGAAAGACGCTAGTGTGGGGTCCCTCTTACTTTGTGGGTAGAAAGCCGTTAAGGTTTAGTTTGTATGGCAGTCATTTATGATCGTAGGTATAATGAATAAGTCTAGCTAGGGCGGCCGTGAAAGCTAGGAGTGAGATGCTCTGGGATTAATCTTACACTCTCCTGCTGGGTCATTGTTGATGTTATCCTAACGTAGCCAATTATTTTAATACTAGTGTTCCACGTGTGCGCGTGGGTTCCTCTCTTGCTTACCATCAGGCTGGGAGGAGCCAATATACTGCGCTACAAAAAAAAAAAATCCGTGGCATCGCATGTGCAATATCCCGGTTTTGTCTACAGTTTCCACTTATGCTTATAGCAGTTCGTAGCATAATGTAGGTAATTATTATAACCTAAGGACTGCCTCGATAAATAAGCTATCCTATACAACAATATTTTTACAATTCGAACCAGTTGTTTCGCGATTAACGCGTTCAAACATACTCAGGTTTATAATATTAGTAGAGATATACATGTAAACTTTATGAATTAGGACATTCTTTCTTCCATTGCAACGAAATGTATTCTCACTACTTTCGATATGCATTTTTGAAAGTAAACTCCTACCTATTAATGTATTAAAAGTATAATAAGCGTTTTTATTCACTTATTATGAAATTCGAGACATTTTTAATGTAGTTTATTTACATTTAACCAATGATGTAGGTGCTATTTTGTTCGATAACTTTTTGACCACAACGTACCTACAAGAACGTGCGCTAACGTCTATCACCAGTTAAGGAACCATTTTTAAGGAATCTGATTAATTCGCTAATAAAAATGGTTTAGTTTCATTACGTCGTAAAAATATAGGTAATCACAAATGAACACTCTGTTCCTAATGTTTTTTCATAGATCGTCAGATATGTACCCAATGATTTTTGCATAAACTTACCTTTTTTTTCAACTGCGCCAATAAAAATATATGGGGTATGGTATATAAATTTTATGGTCAATTCCTAGTTCTTCAGGTACTTTTTAACTACTAATACGTTGATCTTGCTCCATTTTTTCAAAACGGCATCCATTTTATTTTATTTTGTCCATACGAACACGTTTATAACTTTAGGTAGGTAGGTTAGGTTGTGTTGACGTTCAAAACGTGTGCACTATCCTCTATACGAATAGTTGTACCTATGTCATGTGTGTTTTTAAACTTTTTGACGAGTTTAAGATAATTTATAAATAGTATGAAAACTGCGTTACATTACGAAATAATGTAAATAGTTATGCATGCGTGTCAGTAACCGCGCCGTCATTAGGTATTACGCTGTTGTATACAATTTTGCGCTAGGTTAGTTACACACTGACGAAAACGTGCTGGTTTAAAGGGTGTTATTGTTTTGACAAACAGTGTTATGAAAGCCATCATGCTCTGATAGCTAATGACGACGAGCGTACCGTCGACAAAGAAGAGCTTCTTCGTTTGTTTGTTCAAGTTCCTTTGAACGTTAGTTCAATTTCTTTTAAAAATGTATGGTATTGTACTTTTTAACCGACTTCCAAAAAAGGAGGAGGTTCTCAATTAGGCCGTATATATATTTTTTCAAGTTTATTTTGATGATAAATCAATGCATGTCAAAAATTTTGCTGTTCATGCCTAGCATGCGCTACGCGACTAAATTTGATGGAGCTCTTAACAAATGTCAAAATCGAAGTCACAAAACAAAACACGAGTACAGTGTCCTATTAGCTAATCAACAGTATGTCGTCTCATACGAGACATTTGACGTATTGCGCATGCTAGTCCTGAATATCATTTATCAGTTTACTAAAACTAGCCGCGCTTTATTACTTTAATTAAAATAATTTAAATTTACTTGGACGACGTAATTTCATAGTTATTAAACAACAAACCCGATTATGACATGGGATAAAAGAAAAAAAGAAAATAGCCTACTCGTTCTAACAAAAATAGAATTTCCAAATCGCTCACCCAACAAACCTAAAAAGTCCCTAAAGAATTGTAAACTTACTCCTTCTTTAAAAATGGTCAAAAATAACAGTAAGGTTAGGTAGGAATGACGAATTCTTAATTTAAAATTACATTAAAAAATTAGACTAATCCCTACTGGAAGTAAGCATGTTATCTCTCTCTCTTTCAATATTGACCAAAACTTGAATTTAGTCTTTGTTAAACTATCAAGGTCGTCTCAAAAATTAATGCTACCTACATCTTTTAAACGTTTTTGACGTCGATAAGCGACACAATAAGTAACGCTTCAGGGCATTACAAACATTTAATTACTAGGACATGTCTTTTTGTATAATTTGGACTCCTAAATAGACCGAGGCACAATCCTTGACACAGAAAGGCCAGATCAAAGAAAAGGAGGTCGCAGATTAGCTTCCAACCTTTTTTATCATTGCTTATAACAAATAATTTGTGATGTGGCTTATTTTGATTTGTAGGTAAAAGGCAGTAAAAGGTTGTGCAACAGTCATATATCTACTACTACTACCTTTTTTACCAGTTTTATAGAAAACCTGAAAAGGAGATTCAATACAAAAACAGTACTAATGGCAGATTAAATGAGCACTGATATAGTTATAATAAAGTTTTTAAATTTTTACTTTTGTCCAAAATAATGTTGTATTCTAATTAAAATAAGGCATTCGTCAAATTTGAAATATAACCTCGTACAAGAACGTATGTAGAACGATTGGACTGATGTGCTTTTGTTTTTAAAATTATATTATTAAGAAGCTGTAAAATATAAAAAAAAATGCAAGAAATGCAGTAAAAAAAAACCTAACGATCAGAGTAGCCATTCTTGTTTGTTGCGGTTGATGATGAATAGGTAGGTAGATGTCGCTTTTTTACATGATGACTAACATAAGATGTGAATTAGGATTTAAGTTTTTGCTGGATTTAATAGATTTTATTAGGGTTTCGTACCCAAAAGGTAAAAACGGAATCCTATTACCGAGACGTCCGTCTGTCCCCAGGCGGTATGAAACAGTTGAAATTTTCACAGATGATGTGTTTCTATTGGCGCTATAACAAAAAACAATACAAAGTAAGTTTTTAATTAAGTGAATGTTCTGAATAATAGATACTTTGTAAGTATACTCACATGTTCGATACATGGCTAGTCTACCGTTCCATTACCCCTGACTCGTCATAACATTAAATGAAAGCGTAAGTTAGTCTCAGACAAGAAGTACGCGCCCTTGAAAACTTGAGGTAACTTTTTGCACGACAATTTAACACCTGGCTGATAATCCCGTTACTGCCTGATTGTCTCGCGTTCATTTGATATCGCAAAAGTAGTCGTTTTTATGAATATTTGTAGGTACTTTCGAGTTATGTACATAATGTATAATAAGAACACCATAGTTTTTAAGTTATCTGGTCCGAAATATTGTAAAGATTAGAATAACTAGTTTCTTGTCGGATTCTTCTCGGCAGGATTAGTTTCCTAGCCAAGTGTAGTTTCAATTTTGGTTTATATTCTTTTTGACGCTAAATAAGTGTTACTTTTTTTTTTTATAGTAGCGCAGTATATTGGCTCCTCCCAGCCTGATGGTAAGCAAGAGAGGAACCCACATCGCGATGACAACGGATTTGATATCAAAATATCCTATCCGTTAGCATCGCCATACTGGCCCGCACGATGTTTCTTCACGCTCCTTTTGAAGGAATGGTACTTGTAGCTAACATGAATAAATTAATTGATAATGATTATAATTATAAAACGCCAGATTCTGATGATCAAATCACATATATTTATCCAAACTTTTAAATTCAGATTTTTAGGTATCTACTCATTGAGAATAGGGAGGAGAGCTGTATTAAAATTTCAATCAGTACATAAGTCTGTAATAAAATGAAAACGTAGTTTTATAATTACTTTTCTGCTTATATAATATATTGTATCGTGTAGGTATCTAGGCCTATATAAGCGGCAATATATTTGTATTGATAACACATTTTTGGACTATTAATGTTACAAATCAGTATCCAGATAATCATTATCATGATTTAGAATTTCGATTGTTATCTCAAGTAATTTATAACATTATGCCGTGTTCACATTTCGCACAGACAATCTTTAGACCCTAAGAAAGGACCTTTTATTGCGAAAAAAAACCCTACAGTCCACGCGAAGTCGCGGGCACAGCTAGTAACAAAATATATTGGACAACATCAACAACATCACATACATTGCTCTGATTCTGTGATAAGTAGCTTAAGCACTTGTGTTACAGAAATCAGAAACAACGACGGTACCACAACACCCAGACCCGAGACAATATGGAAAAGTTCGTTTCCCATATTGACCCGACCAGGGATCGAACCCGGAACCTCAGAGATGGCGCTCGCCAAAGTCAGGCCCGCTCGCCTTTCGGCTACGGAGGTCGTCAAATAAATATATGTATATTCCTGTTTGCATAGTATAATACAAGACCACGAGATTTACCGACATCATCCATCAACCTTTGTGTGATTCTTAAGTGCGATACATAATATAGGTACACACCAACCCACCGACCCAGATATAGATATACTTACCTAGTGCTTTATGCAAATAACTTTTTAGATAGGTGTCAATAGTAAAGCGAATTATTCCTGTGTAATAATAACGTGGGCACTTTTAGGCGACTTCTTTTGTTGATTAGGCATCCAACATTTTCATATCTTTGCCTTAAAGCGCTTCATTTGTCTTACTAATTATGTATAAATTACATATATATTTAATTATTTTGTTTCTATAATGACTGGTCAGATTGTATCTGTAATGATAGCTACCTTCATTACATCCGATAGAGCCTCGCGTACTGGAAGAAGGTTAGTCTTTTTCTGGGCTCAACCAGTCCTAGGGCAATGTGGCGCGCTTACGGCTAGGTTCTCTCTTAGTTACGCATCCATCAGCATGGTAGATCAAACCTTCGGCTGGAGGGTAAAGAGCCGTCCCTTCTTTTAAAGTTCCCCGTGGAAAGGGAGATGGTGTAAAATAGATCAATAAGGAAGGAGGAGCGGAATATGGATAATAAATATATGTAGTTTCGGAATACTTGGGTTGAGTCAGTAATAACTCGAGGAGCCGGGGTCTCATGCTCGTCAGCAGTTCAGAAACCAGACATTGTTTTACGTCTTGGATTGTAAAATCAATTCATGGAAAAATAGGTAAGATATGAGGAACAATTTGTAAAGCAAAAATCATTGCTGGCAAGTTAAAAACATGTATTGTCACGACCTTGTATTTGTCAGTCGGTAGATACAGATTAGTGACAGGTTAAAATGCTCGTAATAGCAGGTAACACGGA
Source organism: Glyphodes pyloalis (assembly GCA_037074685.1). Taxonomy (NCBI): domain Eukaryota; kingdom Metazoa; phylum Arthropoda; class Insecta; order Lepidoptera; family Crambidae; genus Glyphodes; species Glyphodes pyloalis. The sequence goes on along the minus strand of JAYKKO010000012.1, from coordinate 4,894,264 downwards.
TTTTATTCGTCTGTCATCATCTTAGTAACGCGATTCGTAATCGCAGTGCCTCGCATCCACGGCCCAGATGAGCGTTTCCGCATAATGCATTGTCGTTTATTGCAGCATAAATCATCACACAGTTATGACATTATCTGTTCATCTCAAGACCTGTTCGTTCCTTGTATAAAAAATGATTCTAAGATTCTGAATTCAATAAAGAACCTGTATAGCCCTTCATGACACTTTTAAGTAATTCTTGATAGTAGGTGGCAGCTTTAGAACAGTCGAAAGCTTCTGCACCATAGATTTATTAGCTTCCTTATTCTTCCTTATCTATGTTGAAGACATGCACAGATAAACTCTCAGCTTTTTCAAAATAACGAAGGTCTAGCCGTAGCGGTATCTTGGGCTATATGATCATTTAGGAAAAAAGGTGCTGAGAAAAGGCCATCTGCGGCCATCATCTAAAGTCATATTGCTAAAAACTGTCAGGTTATAGCTTGGCCTCAATAAATTGCTTTACAAATTTTAAAATGTAGATTAAAGCTTCTTTCATTACACTCCATTTTACCCCACAGTGGGTTGAACAGTCAGTCTTAGTTTCTTGCAGCGGAACTAGTCTAAGTCGTTTCCGTTTGCCGTTTTTTTCCTATCGGACTATTGATGATGGCTGCGAAGCCTTATCATCTTCACCGAGCTTTCGGGAAAACGTAGGTGACTCTCACCCCTTATTCCACCCCTTATCCTCTTGCTCTAGGATCCACATTGTATACATAGTTAGGTGTGAGTTAAGATTACACAGAATGTATTTCCATCATTCACGCTTGTAGCTATTAGTTAAATGGGTTCCTTGCGGGATCTGCCTACGTACGGAGATAAAATCAATTATGTACGGTAACTCAAGCCTCATCTAGAGCGTTATTAGTAGGTAACGAAGGAAGAAAATCATTTTGTTTGAATTGAGCGAATCGCTTCGCGCGCATCCCCCATCATTCCCACACCACTCTGTCTCTCCGTGGACGAAAAAAAAACGGTGAATGTAGCTCTTTTTAATATTATTTAACATACACATAGTCCAATATTTTATTTTGGAAAAACATTTAACTCAATTATATCTGATGCCCAAAAAGATTTAAATGTTTTAAACACCTGGTTTCAGTCTAACCTTCTAACGATTAACATTGCCAAAACAAACTACATAATATTTACAGCTAAAAACAAGAAAATACCCCAACTTACACCTCTTACAATAAATAATCTTCCTATTAAAAGAGTGTACAAAGAAAAATACTTAGGATTAATTTTAGACAGCAGTATGACATGGAAATTTCATCTAGAAAAAGTTCAATCAAAAATAAAGTCTCTTACAGGAGCATTGCGTGGCATAGTTAGGTGTCTTCCGTGGAAAGTACGTTACACTATATACAACGCACTTGTTAAACCCCACTTAGAATATCTTATAGAAATATGGGGAACTGCTGCTAAAACCAACAGAACTGTCTTACAAAGAGCACAAAATAAACTTATTAAAAGATTGTTTAATTATAATTTTTTCACAGCCACCGACAAAATATATAAAGAAACAAAATTATTAAATATTAATCAGACGTATATTTATAACACTGTGATATTGATACGGAAAATTTTAAATAAAAAAATACACACACAAATTAATTTCACTAAAAAACACCAAATACAAAGAATTCAACTGAGAAATGCAAATAATCTTATGTTATATGCACCTCGAACTAACCATGGTAAGAAAAGCATTTTATATGAGGGGGCCAAGTTATATAATAAGCTGCCAAATGACATTAAGGAGACCAAATCTAGCATAACATTTAAAAGACTTCTTAAACACTACGTCTACAAAGTTATCAAATAAAATTAAAATTACCAAAATGGATTTATATATAAAAGAAAACGACGGACGGCCTACACGATTTGCTATTTTTTTTTTTTTTTTTTTTTTTTTTTTTTTTTTTTTTTTTTTTTTTCTAAAATAAAAGTAGCCTAAGTTACTCCTTGTTACGTCAGCTACCTGCCAATTAAATCCTATCAGGATCGGTACAGCCGTTTCAGTGACTGGCCTAAACAAACAGACAGACTGACAGACAAAGGTTGTAAAATATATTTATTAATTATATATATATATTGTATGTACTATTTAAATATTCATATGCATGTAGTAAATAGCAGTTATTTCAATATTGCCAAGGGACTCAAATTTTTATTTTATTTATATGTCTACATAATCTGTTACATGAAATTCTTAACCCGACTTATTACCTTCTAGCATTTCCAGTTGCGCACTAAGTCTGTGTTATTGAGGTGGCCGTTGTGAGTGAGCCGATTTTGCAAGTAAACTACCTCCGTAATACTTTTGTATAAAAAATCATGTTCTGTATGTTTTGTGGTGTGATCATAGTGTAAGAACTAAATACATTTGTGTAATTAACATAATGAGTGCAACAAAGTGTAAAATGTTTTATGTATTCTGTTTCTCATGTAAGTGATTTTTTTAATCTTTATGAGAAAATAAATGTCTTTAAACCTATAGTCTTGGTGATTTTGCGATTGGATTTTTAGTATTACTTCCTATTACCTACTCATTTATAAACATGAAAGTTTGATGGGTGTACGGTTATCTTTCACGCCAACACTACTGTAGGTACATATTTCGATTAAAATTAGTTGCTAGATAGATTAGATACTAGTGGAACCTATATGTTATTTTATAGGACAATAACGCTCAAAAAGTCTCGAGCAACAGCAAGTGTAGGAATAATCCGAACATAAATAATAATCAAAGGACTAATGGAGCCTCCGTAGCTTACAGCTCGTTATGTAGGTAGATGTAATTTGTATAAGAACTTAACAAGTGATGTGGACTGTATATAATAAAACTGGTTTAAATGGAAAAAAGTATATTAAAAATGAAATAAAATAACAAAACTTAAAAACCACAAGCTTACGTGACCAGACGGAAAAATAACTGCAGACAATCGAATTGTGTCATAAATGACATGTGCGTAAAAAAGTATAAAATAATAAAAAGAGGTTTGTAAACCTATACAAACTGTCGTCGACATACTCATATTGATTGTCCTCAAGAAATGAAGTAAACTGATAAAATGTATGTCAGTATTATGTTCACGTCCTTGTAATAAAGCAATGTGCTTCCTTAATTATATACTTTCTCCTTGACATGCTTAACAGTTGATATACCTCCATTAAGTAAACCTTATGAACAGTCGTGAGCAGTAAAATATAAACTCTTGAGCTCTTATGACGTTACCATTAGGTTCGCTTTAGATTTACTTTGTATACGTATTAGTGCTCGTGGCTGTACCGCTTCGTGGTTGCGTCGGATTACATTCAATCGTATTGTTAGGTATGTATGTTTAGACGTGCAGTTAAGATACGAGGCAATAAAGTTCAACAGATTACATGAATGAATTTGATAGAATCGTAAATTTTATTAAATATTTTTTTCATTTACTATTAAACGAACACAGATTTATTTTAATTTAACTTTCAGTCCACACATATACGTTACTTATCAAATAATATGTAATAATTATGTGCTGCGAGTTCACGATGAAAATTTAAATAAAAAATATCGGACAACATCACATACATTAATCGATTTTATTATTTTTATAGTACTATACGCCGTACTAGCAAACTTTAAATATTAGAAACAGATTTTTTTTATCTCCCCTTGCGGTGCGGGAATTGAACCCACTACAATTCCCGCACCGCAAGGGGAGATAATTTTTTTCTGTTTCTAATATATAAAGTTCGCTAGTACGGCGTATAGTAAGTACTATAAAAATAATAAAATCGATTTAGATGCCAAGTGTCTTCGATTCCGTGGTTTTCAAACATTTCTGCGACGAATGTACCGAATGTCGTTACCACGGGCCGATAAGTATGTAGTTCTAAACATATTCGGCAGAGGGCACTTACCAAAAGGCTAACGGTTGATACAGCAGAAAAATTTCATCGCCTACAATTACTTGCGGTTAGCTCAGGTAAGAGCAGTACGCGCGATACGTGAAGGTCGTGTGTTCAATTCCCGCACCGCAAGGGGAGATAAAATTTTTCTGTTTCTAATATCACATACATTGCTCTGATTCTGAGTAGCTTAAGCACTTGTGTAATAGAAATCAGAAACAACGACGGTACCACAACACACAGGCCCGAGACAATATAGAACAGTTCGTTTTCTACATTGACCGGGGATCGAACCTCAGAGATGGCGCGATGCCAAAGTTCCGCCCGCTCGCCTCTCAAAGTCAAAGTCAAAGTCAATATTTTTTATTCATGTAGATTACATTTGTAATACTTATGAATAAACTCAGCTACGGAGGTCGTCTTAAAATCCTACAATCAATTATATGTCATCTCTCTTACTACCAAAGTACATATTAATCCGTTTAGTAGTTTTGTTTTTACGTGAAAGAGTAACAAACATACAACCAGACATCCTTACACTTAAACCTACATTATTACAAACTGTCACTTTAATGATATAGGGGTAAGTAAGATAGAAACATTTAATATGTCTTCCTAATCTCTCCTCCCCTTCCTTCGGAAACAAGAGGTCCAACGGGTTTCGCGAGAAACCTCTACCCCATTCAAAGCAGAGATTAGAAGTCCACGCACGCTGTTGCTTATTCCACGTATAAACATGTACACATTTATAGATTGAGGGAATTAAGGGCATTAATGAGGGATAAGTTTCGAGGCGGACATAGCTTCATTTGATATAAACTTTAAAACTTTCGCGTTCCATTTTAAACATTAGGTTGTTGCAACCTAACCGAAACGTACCCAACGTTCGTATTAATAAGTAGTTCGTATTAACTACTAAACAAAAATGGTGTCGCGTTTTGACCCGTTTATTAGCTTCATTTGGTTAAAAATAAATATAAATAAATGAATACAGGACTGGTGATAAGGCAGCAAATCTATCGTTGTTTTTATAAGACGATACCGCGCTATGATGAGGTGTTCTAACGACATAGTTCTACGCAAATTTCCTCGTCATTTAGAGCTCTGGTAAGCCACAGGTTCCCATACTATTTCAAGTTAGCAAGGCGTTTGCGTAATTAAAAATGTTTAGTTATAAATTCGAAACTGTGTTTGGAAAGAGACGGGTGGATGTTTGTTGCTAGGTATATCACACTAATATAGGGAACGAAGTTATAGGCAATCGGTTAAAGTCATTACTTACTTGAAGAAAGTAAATGGCGAGCGACTTGTAATCTGATTTAAGAACTCATTTAAACATACATGTAAACCAAAGTATTTTCAAAAAATATCTTCTTTCTTTAAAAAACATTTTCAATAAAAATGAATACATACTACTAAATGAAAAACTGTCACATGTCATAGTAGCTGAGGGGCAGCTTCGCACGGGTGCAATGTAGACCCTAATTAATATTTACACTTTTCTGTCCAAACTCTGTTATGTATTATACATTTTAAACATCATCCTGAATGACTATCTATTAAACAAATCACACACATATACCTAGGGCCAGACAGCTGAAAGCTGCTCTGGTTTATATTAAGAACTCATTACTTTAATTCCAAATTAAAGAACGACATAAACATATTCGTACAATGTATTTCCGTTTGCACCTACAATTTATGTTTAATTGAGATTCTGCAATGATCTTATGCCTCAGAGCGTTCGAAGCACACACTTTGGGAACTCATGGCCTACTTAGTCGTATGGTTTCGCAAGTCAGGCAAAATAAAAGCGGTTGCAGACAGTCAGTAGACTGCTATGTCTGTCATCCGATTTAAGACTACGAGGTAGCCGATCAAATAGAACTTGCACATAGTATGATAGTGCAATAATTTTATGAGTCTTTAATGTTTTCGGCTTCACTTATCTCATTTGGAGCTAAACTGATTAAAATACATAGATATAGATATTTTGTTTGACAAAACATTACAGAAATTAGTATTACAGTAAAAAATATTGCACAATTTATGCGGTCCTATCGCTAGTAAGCTATCTCTTCCAGACAACCATGCCGAATTAGTAGATTACGAGAAATATTATTTATTTAATCAAGTATGTTTACCCTAATGTTATTTATAGTGTTCGGTTATTTTTGTTTTTATTATGATTCTTTTGAATGACTGTATGCACTTTTTCACTGATATATTAAACTATCTTCATGACCCAATGGTCGACTGGTAGAGAATGCTCCTAGCACTCCACCTATTGTACATCTTGTGCAATAAAGTTTTAAATTACTTGTAAAAAGTTATAAAATATCTTCAACAAAATATTACAATGGAGTTGTGGGATGACGAATACTCTTAATGAGTTCAGTAAATAAAGCACTATTTAAAGTTAATAAATAGTTAATAAATTACGCGCCAAACGTAGGCACGCATGTTTAAAATTAAACTTTAAGTTAATGAAATAATATTATAAACAAGTTTTATTTAAAAACATACACACGCCACGAATTAAACAATACCTTTAAAATAATTTAACGGGTCAAAACGCGACACCATTTTTATTTAGTAGTTAATACGAACTACTTACTGCCATACTAAATGGTGTCGCGTTTTGACCCGTTAAATTATTTTAAATGTTTAAAATGGAACGCGAAAGTCTTAAAATTTATATAAACAATACCTACCAAAAGTGAGACAACATATCTAAGTTAGTCATTTGTAATTCACATTACATCAGTTTTTAATTAATGATTTAGGTTAGCTAGGGTCGGCAAAAAATAACCTTACAGTTGAATGTCATTTGTTCGTCATAATGTCATAAGGTTGACTTTCCCTTGCAAACTCTTTAATTATATGATATGCTCAACCATCATAATAACAGTAGTTAATTTGATGACATTTTGTTACAACCAGTTGGTTCACCATTTTCATGGCTTATGTCATGTAAACAGTTTTGTGCGGGATTTTTATTATGAAATGTCAAATTCCAAATTATATACATAATAAAGTAAGGCTATTTTGTATTTTAGAAAAAAATCTAATACAAAAATAAAAAAAGAAGGTTATTCACTCACTTTAAATTTTAACTAGGTCATTAAAATGAAAATATTTTTTAAATAAATTATAGCTTTAAATTAATCTATTAAATCATGTCAAAATCAATTATGGAGTAAAAGCCCAAAAACATATTTTCCAAATAGATATTTTACTTTGGATTTTTGGAACGTTTGTCATGCGACTAGTCAGTCGGTTTAGTTGTGTAGGTGCTAAGGTATCGTTTTTCAACAAAGTAAGAGCTTGTATTAAAAATCACAAGTAATAAATATCTCGAAATTCTTATGTCCAAATTTTAAAATTACCAAACAAATGTAAATATTCACAATACCTAACCTACTCACGCCACAGGTTGATATCTGCAACGTATATAAACAAGTTCTTATCAGTCCCTTATCAGCTTTTAACGATCTAGTATATTTCCTCTTGCACGCGTTGTTTTATAGAGCTAGATAATGTGAGCATACAATATTTAATTTTTATGTACCCGTTTACATGGAGCGAAGTGATTTGGTCAATATAGACATCCCTGATCAAGAAAAACCGGCCAAGTGCGAGTCGGACTCGCGCACCGAGGGTTCCGTACAAACTTGCAAGGTTTACAAAGTTCGTTCATTACGACAATCGAATCATAACTATGGTATTTTTATTGCAAAATGAAATTCATAACATTACAATGGGGAAAGATGGAGGAGCATAAATATTTTGTAATTTAACTAAAAATTTAAGGTTTTCGGAATTTTTCCTTTATGTGTGCAATAAACCGTTGCTTCATGCCAAATTTCAAGATTCTAGGTCGACTGGAAGTACCCTTTAGGTTTTGATTCCCTTGCGAGTACTTGCGAGTTTCAAAATATGCAGCTTAAATTGCTGTTTCTTTTGATTGCGTTGACATAGAAGTTTGATTTTGTTACAGCTTAAAGGTATTATAGACCTGAGTATTTGGTATGAATTTCAATTTAATACCTCTACGCGTTTATGAGGAAATGGGTAGTAAGTTTAAAATTATTAAAAAATATATATTATGTGATGTAACTAAAAATTTATGGTTTTCGTAATTTTTCCTTTATCTATGCTATAAGACGTTGCTTCGTACCAAATTTCAAGATTCTGAGTTCACGGGAAGCACCCTGTAGGTTTTGATTCCCTTGCAAGTGTCGAAAATTTGCGGCATAAACGGCTGTATCTTTTGATTGCGTTGGCTTAGAAGTTTGATTTTTTCACAGCTTCAAGGGACAGTAGACTTGAGTAATTGATATAAATTTCAGCTTCATACCTCCACGCGTTCCTGAGAAAAAGGGTCTTGACAGAAGGGCGGACAGACGGACAACAAAGTGATCCTATAAGGGTTCCGTTTTTTCTTTTTGAGGTACGGAACCCTAAAAAAAATCAAGATTGCTCTAACACCACATATGAGCTAAGCCGACATAGGCTACATATATCTTTAAAATTAAATTATCTTTTTAAATTGTGTTATTAAAAAATCAATTTCTTTGTTTTTTTACCTTATACAGATAGATAGATACACTTTATTGCACAGAACATTTACAGAAATTAGTTATACAGACATATTCAAGTACCTACCTACAATTTAGGCGGTCTTATTGCTAGAGAGCTATTTCTTCCAGACAACCTAGATAGGTAGGGCATAGCGATTTATCGCTCGAACTGGAGCAGCCTGACTGGTGAAATACCTCCACCTTACAGAAGACCGCAGCCAAATAACAATCACTTCAGTGTTATTGTGTTCCTGCTTGTGAGTAAGGTTTCCAGAGCTCCTGGGGGGTTCTACATTAGTAGCAAGGGTCAAGCCTTCAAAGTAAGGGCGATAAGTCCAGTAACAGATTTATTATGCTCTGCTTGTCGCCCTTAAGCTAGGACCTCATTACTACTTAACATCAGGTCGGATGAGGTCAATCTTGAAGTGTAATATAAAAAAAGCCGGGGTGGTCGCTAGTTTCATATAAAGCAAGGAAGCTTTATTGGCTTTTTAAACGTTGATTTCCAATCAATCAGGCTTTCTCTGGCCATTTCCATAAACCGATCACCTGATAAGCGGAACCTTACGAATGGTCTGCGCGCGCGTAAGTTTGCCCTTGCCGTGATCTTGAGCCGACCGTGACATGCTCTCGCCTAACTAATCTATCACTAATGCCACCAGTTAACCTGGCTTTCGTTCAGTATTAGATCAACTTGTGACACTGGTAAGTACATACTTGTATGTGTCATTAGATACAGCTGTAAATGAAATATATTGAAAGTAATACTTGCGTTCGATTTAGCGTACACTAGCTACATTATAATGTTCATGTAGGACAACATTATGTCTTTGCATTTATAATCGTTTTTAGAAAAATAATTAGTTGTGGGTTTATTGTCATCTACAAGTCTATTTCCGTTTCACAGCTATCGCCTCTCTTTTCGCTTGATATTGATTTCAAAAAGGAATGGTTATGTAGTTGATGTAGTTGATTAGTGCGTTGGCACTCAAAACAGTATTATTCATTACAGTCTATCATTTTAGTAACGCTAGTTCCAGACTATCTATATAAGATTCTGAAATCTGTGGTATATCTAGGTATCAGGTCCATTTTTATTTTGTGCAAAAACAGTTTCAATTAATTGTCAGTTTGCTCTATAGGTATGTTATTATCATCTATCTTTAGCGTCCTTTTTCTAGTCTCTCAGTGGCGAAACTTAAGTAAAGATAACAGTAATTGTTTGATTATTAATCGTAAGCTGAAACTTTAGAATAATACTTCAACTTAAAAAAACTTATTTCCGAAAGGTAATGACTCAATTTATAAAATTGTGCAAACTTTGTCATTCAGTACAAGATAAAACAATTCGTATAGGTAATTGTGATGTTTACATAAATTTATCTTTACAAATTCATTAAGAATTGATTGATAATGGCGAGACCCCTGATATTAGCGTGATCAGCAGCATCCAACCTTCAGTCGTCATTTAGAGTTCATCAGAGCTCTATGGCACTGGATTAAACATCTTCAACAAAAAACTAAATTCTAAAATGAACAAAAGTTTCTAAAAAAACTTAAACACAATACCTCGTTTTCAAATAAAAACTTTTTAAGTTTCTTTGGCGGTCTGTGATACCATTTGATCTCTTTTTGATTTAATATACTTTTTAATAACAATGGAATTCCTTTCGCGTAAAGTCAAGTCGACAAACGAGCTTGACACCCGTCAAATGAATGGCGCAAGCGGTGTTCACAAAAACAAACGGTAAGTTTCCAATCATCTTATTAAATGTACATTTAAACAATTAAATTAAAAGTTAACTAATCTACTCCGTTAGTAAAAATAAACTTAAAAATGTTTCGTACCGTTAAATATATCCATGTCTAGAATAAGCAAAGGTAATGATTGTCCAATTTTACACTAAAATATCACAAATACCTACACAACTTGTTATATTTATATAAATGTGAATATACTTCTCTTTTGAAACTCGCAACATTTGTTATTATGTGTGAATTAAGTCGAGTATTTTGTGCTTTTCAAATGGACTACCTACTAAATTTATTTGAAATATAATGTGGAATTACTTCTTTACTTCGCTTGATTCCATCTTCTTTATTTAAACTAGTAGGGCGCCCTGGGTTCGATCGAGTGGATAGTTTTTATCACCTTGGGTTATTTTATTGGAGATAACTATGTTGTTCAGTGATATATAGCTATCTAACGGCAAGTTTGAAACCGGTGCAAGTTTTGCCTACAAAGTTACAAATCATTCTTCTTTATAATTTTATTGTAGATAGGAATTGCTAAGGACATTTTTCCTACCGAACCGCCGATGTCATAAAGTCTTATCATCTTCACCAAACTTTTGGGCGACCGCAGGGCTCCTAATCTGTACTTTAAAGCTCCTACCTATAATTCTAAGAGGTTTTGTAGTTTCGTTAGTAAATTATATTTTTCTTTGGTTTTGTAGTGATCTCTCAAGCTCTTAAGGCGGTGATTGCGTGTGGGCGAAGTTTAGGGTAAATAACAGCCTATAAGGAATGTTACTGTTTATTAGTAGAAAACCTAGGTGGAATTAGAAAAATGTACAATAAAAATATACCATGTTTAGAAATCTATTCTGTATGTTTAGTCATGTATGTTTGATTGCTTGCACTGATAACATTTTTTTAATATCCAGTGGTTCATATGAGCTGTCCCTGCCAAGAACGCGGCATGGCCTGTCCAGCTGTATTGATTAGGTATATCTATGTATAGAATGTACAGAGTAGTGTAAATTTTATGGTCTTTAAGACTTGGAGGGAAATAACTATATATAAACTCGTGATGCCTTATTAGTGTAGAAATACCTATTTAATAAACACTGTTTAGAAGTCTATCTGATTTACGTAGACTATACCGATCGCCCTTATGTCATAAGTATAGGATTTAATATCAAACTGCATGTGGTTGCCGTGATGTGCTGGTGACCTTACTGAGTAAATTTTAAAGTAAGATAATTGTACGTAGTCGTGTAAGTTCATCTTTACAAGACCTCATCTTCGTAGTGTGCCGTAGACGCGTAGTTGGGATGCTTCGTAGCAAATCATGACGTACATTTCCTTTTAACGTTGTTTTTTTGACTAAAGTTTATGGTGTTCTATATTTCGGTTCTTGAGAAACGATGTATTGTTTTCTTGAATGTAGCCTGTAGAATGTAGTCTTGATTAAAATACCCTCTTTTTTCATATTACCTATATTCCCAAGAACTTGGTGTTATACAAAATTTATTATTAATTTACCGTTTCGTAAGTATTTGTTTAAGTTATGAAAGGTAAATGGAAAATCTTAGCTGATAACAGTAATTGAGGTTCTCATTAAAGTCATCATAATTACTTCAGATCACATGATAGGTCAGATAGAGGCTATTTAAATCGTGTCAATTAATTACATTGGACTTATGGCTTGTCTTCACGTGGTATGCATAGATAAAATAAATTGAAATGAATAATTTTATAAATTTATTAAATAAAATTATTTTTTTCTGGATAAGATAGCGTTTTGTGGGTTGATTTGAATTTTTACTGACCGCAAATAGGTCTCTGACCGTTCGCAACCACAAACATATCATTTCCCACGCTGGGCAAAGACCGCGCCATCTGTTATCGCGCGCGCGCAACCGCAATGGTTCGTATCTGTGTCGCTGAAAATTTTCCCGCTTTCCCAGGAGCGAAGCCGCGATGAGTCCAGCGCCCCCCGCGCACCGAGACAAAACTGGCGCTCCGTTCGCCGCCGCCAAGCAGTCGCAAGCGGCCGCCGGAGGGAAGTGTACGTACGACATGATGGAGCGAGACCGCATCGGACTGTGGGGCTGCGGGGACGGCACGTCCACCAGCCGCCTCTCCGGCCTCGATCGCCTCAAGCACCCTGGCCTCAACAAGGTAAGCCCGCGCCGCCGGAGCGACGACCCCTCATGATTCGGTTAGGTCATGGATGCACGCATCGCCGGGCGGAAGTGCTCGCCTCTTACAGCAAATTGTATCATTTGTGTACACTGACCCAATTGTCGGCACGACAGCTGAGCCTGAGTTGCATCCGCTGATTGTATTCTAATGTTTGTTTTGAACTTTATTCCCGGCGTCGGAGTTCACGTGGGCCGATTGCGGCGTGTCAACAAACTTCGCTCACCTAATGTTTGTTGTCAAAAGTATCGCGTTACGGGTAAAGTTCGCCCAACATAACGCGCGCACATTGTTGAGGAAAATTTATGCAAGATCCGCGTGACCGCAAGCTAATTTATAAATACTGTTTGTGCCGGATAAACCGGGTCCTAATTGTGGGCATGAATTGCACAAAGTTTTGCATATAATGTCGTAACGCCTAATCGTAAAACAAGTGCCTACTCTTGCAAATGGTAAGACTAGTACGAGTTACTAAATGTGAACGTTGTTATAGTAGTCACAAATGTATGCGTCAGCTGATAAAATGTATTAAGCCTGAACAGCTGATTCACGCAGTCACTACCGACGATTTTTTAGCCAAAGTTACACGTGTGTGTAATCATCTCGAATGTATGCATCTAGACTTTCGGCTTGGGATTTACTTAACTGTTAGGTAATGCGGCAGTGCTCTCTAAAATATTTTCGCAATTAGCGAATAACAGTGCTAATTAAATAAAGGAGATTGAATTTATTTAAAACACTTCGTAATTAACGAAGTCGCTTCGTAGAAAATAAATGCGCAACAGTGCTAAAAATATTAAACCAAATGTAGGTATTTATTTCCACTGGTGATTTGAGCATATGTCAGATGCTTAAAATCTATGCAAAGCTTATGGTAATGTTCTAAACCTTTAAAATGTACATCTTATCAAAATAGTAATCTATAAATAATTGAGAATTTAAATTAATGAATTAAAAATAAATCTCACAAGAATTCTTGAAAGAACGAAACTTTCTTTTAGAAGCTAACTTTCTTTTAGCGACTCCCGACACGCTTTACCTAACAAAATTATTAAGGAGTGTGTACCTCGGATGAGACCAGGCTGAGTTAATAGGGTCCTAAATAGTGAGCTAAGTACCAAGTTGCTGTGCGCGAGTAGGGTCGAGCCAAGGATTTGTTCTAGATAGGTTTTCTTTTTTAAAATGCTAAACTTTGATTTTTTCCTTTTAATTGAAGGAATCTCAAAATTACTACTTGTTTATTTTAAATAAATAAATAAGTAGAAAAGGACATTGCTTTTTCAGAGCATACATTTTAAGTTTAGTTTGTGCCAGTATAATCTCTATTAGTATTTCAGTATTACCAAATAGCCTAATTTTGCAGTGGCCTATTCAAATCTTGTACCTACATTAAATAATATTATATTCTATGTGGTAATAAAACAACGTATACAAGTTGAAAATGTTTGTCAGTCTTCTATATTTTGAATATCCCATATATTAAACCAATTTTCCCTCTTAAAATTATCGGTCTAGACAACCCTAGGCCCGGAGGGGACGCGCGATAAGGGTCATTCCAGACAGGGGTTGCGAACAAGACTATTTTATAGTCCCTGGCCGACTAGCTTTTATTAAATTGCGTTATGCGTGCTCAGCGTTTCTGTCATATTACATTCTATCCACATCAATTTGATGACACGATGAAGTAGAATGAAATGTATCATATCTCTAAAACTAAATGGATGTCCATGTTCAGTCAATATACTCGTAGAGTTTCTTCCTTTTCTTTAATACAGCGGCGAAGTCACGCCCGCATGTACTGTTACACTTTACAACCAAAGCATTATACTAAATTCCAGAAAACAATTCATTAACTGCTCAATAACTTTGTATATTATTTATTATCTTTTTCTTGTAACTCACGGTACTCACGATGTAAAACAATTAATAGATTTTAAGGGGTTTTCAATGTCAAATCAAAATACCTAAAAATAAAAGGAAAAGTAAAATATGTAAAGTGTACATATACATACAAAATATCACACTTTACATTTTCAGTACTGGTGATAGCATTGAACCAATAGGAATGTAGATTTATACAACACTGTTAGTATACGACGAGTCTGTTGAAACCAAAATCAACACCAAATCTGTTAAACTTTTATTTTAGACCACCAAGGTTCTATTGTGCTATAGGATTTATGAGACTCTTAATACGATTTACTGTGTAGGAAAATATATTTTATTCCCCTTCTTTTACCTCGGCAAATATTTTAAACGTGTTCTTAAAGTTAAAAAGCTGGCAAGTTTCTGAACCGACAAGCTGAGCATTATTTTATTTGTTTCTAGAATCTCACCGGTCAGTTAAGACCTAAGAACACTTTATACTTTAAAAAAATGCAGATAGTCGATTGCTTTACATCATGCGCCCATAATTTAAAAGAATATTCAAAGTCCTATAACACAAGGGTAATACATTAAAATAAATGTTAATACTCTACATTTAGTTTAATTTTTAATGTTTAATTACCCAGTCAATGTTTATTATTATTTTATTGTTTATTATTAATTATCTTAATTCGGAATAGGTATCATTTCAAAATCTACCGGGGCTTGATTTTACGTAATCCGGAATGAATAAATAATAAAATTGTCGTGATTAATTTGTAATTCGAGAATGGCTTCATTTAACAAGAGGTATGACTAACATAAAAATAATTAATCGGACCACATCACATACATCGAAATAATTCCAAAGTAAGTAGAGATTCAATTTCAAGTTCACGGTGGTATCACAATAGATACTTAGATTAATATGATCACCCAGACACAGAAAAACAAATTTAAAATACAAATACTTGCTTTTGCCTTAAAAACTAAAATAGATAGAAAGATCTAGTACATACATCCAAGATTGGCAATTGCCTACCATTTTCAGCACTCAACCAAAAACTTAACGCGCGGACTGTGGCTAAGCTGTAAAAATTAAAATGGAATTTTTAAAGCCATATAAATTAGCACTATCATAGTAGCTTATTAGTCAACAGGCGACATTTGCTTCACAATCTAAAGTAGGTTTATTAAATGTCCATAAATAGTGCAGTGATTTGTGCGCGCTCGCTGTCATGTCGACGAATATCTATTGATTTGTATCGGTGCGCCGATAGCCGTCTGGCAACTCTTGCCTCATTCACCGACCGCAGCCTGACATCGGTACCTATCGAATACACTATCGAAATATTGCTGGTCTGGAAACTTTTGTGTGTTATGGAGCGGTAATGCATGGTCGTAAGATATAATTCAAACTTTATTTTTATTTTTTTTTATATTGTACTTCAAGATGGACCTCATCCCATTTGATGTTAAGTGGTAACGAGGTCCTACTTTAATGGCGACAAGTACAGCATAATAAAACTGTTCAGTAACAGTTTTATTAGTCCAGTGACTTGAAGCTCTTACCTTGAAGGCTTGACCACTGCTACTTACGTAGCACCCCTCGAGGAGCTCTAGAAACCTTGCTCACACGCAGGAACACAACAACACAGAAGTGATTGTTATTTGGCTGCGGTCTTCTAAAAGGTGAACATTTTGCATCACCTTGTGCTGCTGACTTAAGGGTGTCGGTCGTTTCAGCTTATTCATAGAAACTTCAAGACCGTTACAATATTTATACTGTGTTTACTAGTAATTCATTAGTTTTGTTACAAGCTGACACCTTTTACTTTCGCACACGGTGATACACGACGTCTTTCAAGGCTAACTTCACCTAATGATTAATATTGAACCAAAAGTTAATTAGAATATCCATATCAAGAAATTATATGTACTATACTTAGGCACCATTTACTCATTAAAAGACTTGTTTCCGCTAAGTTGCAATACAGCTCGTAATTAACTATTCAACGTTAATCGATTTTAATACAGTTACTTATAATTACTTTACCTTTAACTAAATGCGCCTACGACTTCGGCCGCATAAAACAAACTAGATAAGATTTAAAAATCGACTCAGTTATTTCTTATTACAACAGCTATGAAAATCCCATCAAAATCGGTTCAGAGATTACCCGCACAAAAGGACAAAATTTGTAAAAAGAAGTATTTTGGAAAATGTACCAAGTATATATTTAGTAAAAGCGCTTATTGAATAGCACAAATTTATTCAGTGAGTGCGTTTTTGAGGGTCTACTCCCAAAAATGAAATATGGCGAATCCGATTACGAATAGCTGTTTTTAATTCTCATAATCGTTACCAACTCCATTAATTAGAAATAAAGAGGTTACAAATAATAATTTATTATTCAAATCGAAAATCACATTTTAATTCCCGAACTTTAGATTAAGCTTAATAAACGATGATCTCTTGTTATTTTTATTATGCGTCATAGTACATAATATTTGCGAAATATAAACCAATATTTTATATCAAAGTGTTGTATTATATATTTTATACTTGATATTTTATACAGAACGTTAATAAATAGGCAGTGGTAGTTGATACTTCCATTGCAAAGCAAAAATGCTACGGGTATATAACCACAGACTGATATTATTGAATAATTAATTATTAAATACTTAAGTCTTTATTAAAGAAGTTACCATGACTTGCCAACAGAGCGCTCAATATCGTGCTTGAATGTTGATTCCCAGTTACTAGGTAACAAACAAATTATTCCAATATCGCTCTTAGCGAATGACGTCAGCTCACTGGCCGAGGTACCTACTATTTACCTAAGGATGTAATGCCATCAACTTACCATTTTATGACTTGTTTTGTAACTGAGCTCTTATTACTTTGACCATGCCTTCGATATTAAAAAGTTTTACGATCTTTGGTATCTACGTCACCTAAGCATTAACAACAAAATATCATGACCAGTCGTTTTGAGAATCAAAATGTCATTAGAATTGCGACAAGTCTGTTTCCACGATTCGGGGTATATTATGGTGACGTTATTTAATATGACACAATGCCAGTATTATGTATATATAAGTAGGTATACTTAATTGTACAAAACTTTTACGAAATTGGTTGTATAGACAAATTATAGTACAATTTAGGCGGTCATAACGCTAGTTAGCGATCTCTTCCAGACAATTTCAGGTAGAGGATATAGTGGACAACTATTCTATGAAATAGAAGTATACTTTATTTACGTGTATAAGAAGTCACCACAGAAGGTATTTTTTGTTATGCGTTTAATTGGGAATGGTTTTGTTACGGTAAATTATAAGGAAACATTCGCATTTGTATGTTTTCTATGATATGTCTATGACTAACTAGTGACCTACTCATTTACAATCATTTTATGTTAGTACCTAAATATAAATATCAACAAAAAAGATCCTTTGTACATCGTGAATGTTTCCTTAAACTTGTTTATCATAACTTTTGGGACATGCGCATTATCATAGGCAATATTGCGTGATTTTTTTTGTTTTACCAGTCGTTATTACCATTTGAATACGATTTGAGCGCGACGATAAATGTCTCGTCAATGTGTTTAAGAGGGATTTTTTGTTATTATTTCAGTGGGTTTAATCCAGTAATAACATTAAGGGGGTGTTGCCCTATAAACGCTTCAAACGGTCTCTTTGCCCTTTTTGATGAGATTCTGGAATGGGTCAACCGCACCACTTTCGCCGCGGCCGCGAGAATCATCCTTGATTGTTTAGACTCAAATAGGGTTACCACTACAATTTTTAAAAAGTTGAAACAAACGGAATTTCTGGTAATTATTTAACGCAGATTTTAGTTCCTCAATGTAAGTACTTATGTATTTGACCTCCGTAGCCTAGAGGCGAGCAGGCCGAACTTTGGCATCGCGCCATCTCTAAGGGCCCGAGTTCGATCCCCGGTCGGCTCAATATGGGAAACGAACTTTTCTATATTGTCTCTGGTCTGGGTGTTGTGGTACCGTCGTTGTTTTTTATTTTTGTAAACACAAGTGCTTAAGCTACTTACTACAGAGTCAGTAATGTATGTGATATTGTCTAATTTTTATAATGACTGTGTTACATATGTGAGTTTTACTTACTGGTATGGGTTAATTTAGTTAAAGTTAAAAGTCGGAAACATACGAATATGGTAACCCTGGATGTTTACCCAATTTCATCCACCTGAGCGAGGGTCAATTGCTTGAGATTCGTTACGTCACAAAACCATTTACATTTCAATCCTATTTCAGACTAAAAAGTACGCATTTTGATTAATTCGACGGCTGGCGATTGAAGAGAATTAATTGAAATTTACTTTAGTTCTGAATATACCAAGTTCTGTAGACAAGTTTATTTTAGTAACAGTCTTATTTTTCTTTAAAAAAATAAGTTATTACGCCCACGACATAAAAGCGATTCACTCACGAAACTTTTCAAGTCCTTATTAGGTACATATCTAAATCTAGGGATAAAACTTAAAGGTCATTACAATGTGCCCTACATTGGAAGGTTGTTCAGAGAGTGAGAGAGAAAATACCTGAAACACTTAGGCCATTTTGCTGCATTTTTGGAAATCGCAATTTTTTAATACTTAGTTTAGAATTATATCTACTCTTGTTTCTGACAACTTCGCAGAAAATGTAGAGACAGAACGATGATTGAAATCTTTAGTTTGTATTTTACTATCCTTACATTTAAATACTCCAGTTTAATATTATAGTATTATTTATTAAATTATGTATTATAATATTAAACTGGAGTAATGAAATGCTCACTAATAATTGGGTCAGATTTAAGACTTAATACTTGATAGGTAATCAACCATTAGAAAGACCCCTATCAAACAAACGGTATCTTTCACACTAGGTTGTAATTAGTAATAAGGCTAATCACTAAAGAAAGAAAGCAAATTCATTTATTAACCAAACAACACAAACATTACAAAAAATGGTTAAAATGGGTTCCTGCCTTTACAGTAGGTACATCTTATTCACTGTATTCTAAAAGCTAAATTTATTTGTGACTAGCTGTGCCCGCGTCTTCGTTCGCGTGAACTACATGCTTTCACGGTTTTACCCCTTTCTCCCCTAATATTCGAAACAAAAAGTAGTCTATATTTTAATCCAAGTTTCGAGCTATATTTGTGCCAAATTTCATATCTCTAACTTCAAAAATAAACATTTTTCCATATAAACTTTCAAAGGTGGTATTACCCCCATTCCCCTCTTATTTTTTAATAAAAAGTAGCCTATGTCCGTTTTTGAGATTCAACGTATGCCTATACAAAATTTAATCAAAATCCGTTCAGCCGTTTAGGCGTGAAAGAGTAACAGACGGACAGACAGACAGACAGAGTTACTTTCGCATTTATAATATAAGTATGGATGTAGGATGGGAATAGCATACTATTAGTAGAGCTGTTAAGAAATACAACGCCAAATATATAATTCATTCCATTTTTCACACAAATCAAAGCGGGGTGTAAAGGAATGTGTGCCGTCAATGTTTTAGGTAGGTTCGTAACTAAAATCGATACTAGGGGAACAAAAAATAGACGGGGTGGTTAACGGTTGTGACGATCGGATGGTTCGCACGAACGGCCCGGACGGATGGAGAGCTAGGTACTGCTTTTTTCTAGGTAGTTTATGGAGATAGTAGAACGTGTGTTATTGTATTAAGGAGAGAAAGAGCAGCTGCAAACGTTTTTATTGTTTGGACGTATAAAACAACTATAAAAAAATATAGCAACTTTAGTCGTCTGTCATAATGATCCTACTTTTGCACATTTCCAATATTTGAAAAACGATACGTTATAGTTACGGATTTCTTAATAAATTATAGAGGCATAAGCTAAAGACGGTTGACTGATGACAGTTGATAAGTATGGAAAGTAAATTTGAAATTAGAATTAACAAATCGTAATCGGATAGAGAATAACGGATAGTCAATTTTGACACATTAGGAATCGCAAAATATTGGAACCGTTCATTATAGGATTTCCTCGTAACTCGGTTATAGACTTTTATTTAAACCTGCAATCTACCCACATACCTACTTTTTCTTATATTCTTTTTTGATGGTTAAATAAATTTTATTCTTCACATAATGTAAGTAACATAAAATTAAAAAAAAATAAAGGTTTAATGTAGTTGTGAGAACTTATTCAGATAATTAAATTAATATTGGACAACATCACATACATTGCTCTGATTCTGCTTAATGATTCTGATAAAACCGATCTATTTACGTCTATTTTCGAGTTTATCAGCCTAATAGTGACGTCGTTATCCTAAGATAACATCAACTCTAGATTTCAATCAGCTGATCTTGGCGAATTATAAAACGTTCGCCGGCGGACCCATCAAATAGGTGTTCATTTATATCGCCCGTCACTATCTACCGAGTGCTTGATAAATTGTAGTGGTTGTAAGTGTACCTACTTTACGTGGTAATAACTTCCTAGTTAAATATAGTACAACATACAGCACTATAACATGGTTTTGAGGTACACAAACACACTACAATTAGTCAATCGTTACCATTGCACGTAAATATAAAACATGTTAGTGCTGCCAACTTTAGAAATCTAAGATTTTTAAAGACTAGTAGATACCTATATAATTAGTAGAAAATGTAATAAGAAAATCCGCCATTTGTAATTTATATTACTGAAAACATATTTAATACCTACTTAAATCTGAATTATGCAGAATAGTATTCGCAATTTAAATTTGTTTCGAAAATATTTTGAATCAACCATTTTTATAATTAATTAAGGTTTAATGAGGTTGTGAGAACTTATTTAAATAATTAGTTTTATTACCTCGCGACAAAAAATACTTGACAGTTAGCCACGCATGCATGTTATACTCGTACATATAGGTCTAGTGGTCCCGGTGAAAGAAATAAAGAAATAAATGTTAGCAATAATAAAGTAATAAAGCACTAAAAAAATAGGTAGGTACCTACTCAGCATTTGTCGAACACCTATTTATTTATTTTCTTACCTTTTAAACTTTCCCTGTACCTCCACACACACACACACACACATTTATTACAAACCTAAAATTAGCCAAATCGATTAATGAACAGCCAACCAAAATGGTGGGCTCGGTATTATGACTTGAGCAGTGACGTCACGACCACTGGTGACGACCATCGTTGACCATGTACAGTCTAAGCACGTCGCTTACCCAAAAATGTCAAATTTCTGCGATCAATACTCAATTTAATATCCCAAGAAGTAGAGCTCAATGTCTAGTGTGATGTAATGATATTTTGTGCCTGTGCTGCTGTCAGTACTCTGGGATACAAATAAGAGTTGGGTTTTATTCACTCCATTTAGCCCATTATACCCGCTTCGTACCTATTCGGTATTAGGGCTGATTCGTGCTCCGTTCTCCGACATGACGGCGGCATAGATTAGTCGCCAAAAATATTACTATATTTTTGGTAGCCATTATACCTACAAAGAATTGTTATTTTGAAATTAGTTCACCTTTGAGCGTACATGGTGGACCATGGAATAACAGATAAAATAGAAAACTTCTAATAAAATAAACCTTTGAACAAGTATGAACTCAGTGTATTTAACAATTTTGGATCGTAACGACGGAACGACGTGATATTTGGTTTCTGT
Organism: Glyphodes pyloalis; assembly: GCA_037074685.1. Classification (NCBI taxonomy): domain Eukaryota; kingdom Metazoa; phylum Arthropoda; class Insecta; order Lepidoptera; family Crambidae; genus Glyphodes; species Glyphodes pyloalis. Next base: position 4,872,256 of record JAYKKO010000012.1, on the reverse strand, counting down.
AATACATCGAAGTAAGTATACCGAACATTATAAAGAGGGAGATGGTTTAATTACCGCAATGTTACCGCAATGATAACAGTACCTACCAAATTAATAATTTGATTTACCGGCTGACGAAACATTTTTGGAAGGCTTATTTATTTGAAATAACTTTTAAAGGGAAGAAAATACGTTTGCCTTAATTAAGAACTTTGTGAATTAAATAAAGTTAATAGTCGCGTTGTTTGTTAGATATTTTTTTTGGAAATTATCCGTGCTGAAAACGTGTACACGAAATATCGGGTGTATATTCGATTTGGGAAACATTTACACACTTTAAAATGTGTGTACATACATTTTAAAGTCTTGTATCCACAAGGCAACAATCGACGCACACACAACACATGACATTCAACATGTATGGCAACGTTCTCATATGACGCGTAGACTGTTGTTTAGTTTAGAAACCATTGTTAGTTTAAAATCAATGGTATTTGTCAGCATGGCGTACAACATGTATCGCAAATTGTCGCGCGGCAAATGTTTCCTAGTGGAAACACGGCTTTACGCGTCAAAGGGAAAGATTTGATTACGCAAGAGTCTCTTTGCCGCTCTACTAATGCCCGGTTCGAATATTCTACGATTCGTAATGTGTCAAAAATGACTATGTATCCGTTATTTTACGAGTCGTTAATTCTAATTTCAAATTAACTTTCCATATCAGCTGTCATCAGTCGTCTGTCGGTCGTTTTTAGCTTACGCCTCGTAAAATTGATTACTATCTAGAACGGATCGTTTTCAAATATTGAAGGACTTTACCTTGCCATTGATCTATGATTGTGCAACAACTGTACCACTAGTTTCTCTAACTCGTTCGATTCGTTTTATTACCAGCCAATAGGTAGGTATTGCTTTTAATTGCATATTACCTGCCGACTAAATAGACTGTTGGTAAATCGCTTTAGATGTTTACCAAGATCTATTTAATTAAGTAGGCATGCTTCGATGTGTCTTAAACTTCAGTTTATCGTTTCACGAATTATAATGTAATTTTTTAACCATTGTTGAATAATTTATATCAAACTTTTATTTCACTTTGTTGCTTTTATTCTTCATTATCTAACAATTAAAAAATAAACACAGGCTTTATAGTAAGACCGATAGCAGAATAGTAAAGGGAAAGTATTTGATACGAGTAATTATTTGATATACTCTAATAATATTAGTCTGTGTGGTCTGATGTAGGAATCCTAAGAAGTTAATAGTCAAATGTCATAACTTTTATTTAACAAATTATGTTTTAATGTACTAATTCATTTTAATTCATTCCACGCGGACGAAGTAGCAGGCAAATCTAGCTAGTAAATCTTGATTCAATTCCATGCCAGCTTTTTCAAAGTTATTTTGCTTGTTTGAAATTTGTCCTTAGAACGTGGCTTCAAAGGAAATATCAAATCTTTCACATGTCGGATGAATTCGGGAATCTTGGAAATTCAGTGGCGCGGCAAATGTCAGGGTTCTATATGTTTACAGTCCCCGGGTGCCCTTCAGCCGTCAAAGGGCCTGATTGAAGGCACGCCAATTTGCAGAAACTATTTTCGGCATGCGAAATATTGAAATTCGACTTCTTTTAAGAAGCGAAAAGGCGACATTGCGAATCGAGGTGTATAGACAATATATTCTCAATGTCGCCTTATAAGATCCTTTGATTGAATAAGAAACAATGCTTTGAAAACATTACAGTCAGAGGAGTGAGGACGGGCCGTTGTTTTGACAAAGATTTTCAAGCATTTGTTTGTTGTTTGATACAATTGATTTTAGTATGTAGAGTTCCCGAAAAAAGTTCAATTTGAATGTTTGTCCTAAATTTATGATATTGAAGTTGTCCGTTAAATGTTTCATTGGGTATCAAAAACATGCATGTTGATGATTAATACCCACTGTGGCAACAGAAATTAATAAAATCATTGCTTACAATTTGGAGCCACTGACCTACATATTTTCTGCTAATGAAAATTACATTTTAAAATGACTGCAGTAAGGTGTATGTTACAGTGAACACTGGCGTTCATGCTATCTTTTATTGAATTTTGCTGGATTAATTTCGAGGCTGACAAATCGTCATTTCATGAGGGAAAATATAAATAGGTATAGGGGTTTAGTAGAAGGATCAGCGTTGCCATAGAAACGCGATAACTGACACTTGATTGCCATGAAAACGCCGTTTCATAAGTTTCGTGTTGATGGCTTAGTTCGGTAAATATTTTGTCGAACAATGCACGTGTTGGACTTTGTTACGTGCTGTTATTTAATATGTGTGAAAGTTTGTGTAATATTTTGTGAAACTGCCAATTGTTTTTCATGAAAAACTAAAAAATAACAATAATAAACTTATCCTACAACTTATTAACTTGCTAACTTAGACACAAGAACCGCGTATCCATTTTTAAAAATAAATTGACACACATTTCAAATTTGCATTTGGTATCAACCCGGGCGCAGCGTAGGTCTACGTAGATAAACGTTTTATCGAAAAATAAATAAAAGAAAACAATATCCTTTGTGATAATTAATGTCAACATTATAAGCTTAACAATGTCAATTATATCTTAATAAGTATATAAAAATGAATCCCTATTTTCCTTGGTCAAGCCACCACGCGTAAACCGCTGGAGCAATTGCACTTCTTTTTTGTTGTTGATTTGTGTCTCAGAATATTGTGTTTGTGTCTCCTGACTCATGTCAAGAGACACAAACTAGGTTCTTATTAAAAAAATATATAAGTATCCTAATTAAATAGTCGTCGTTAAAACAGGACAATGTCTGTCGGGGCAGCTAGTTTTCAATAAATATTAATACCGATTCGATCAATGCGTATGTAAACGCTGATATATTCTCGTTAAAGGTTTATTAAACGATTGTGTGCAGATACAGGCATAATGGGCGTTGTTTCACGCCTTGATCCAAATTCTAGATCAAGTCCTAGCTAAGTGCCCGACTATCCTTGCTCGTGCGCCGTTGTCACGCATGAAAGTTATGTCGTAAATGCTGTAATTAATTAACTAGTATTCGCTAGCCTGGTGTGTTCATGTCATTATTTAATAGTTATTAAGCTAGGTACTTGGTGCGATTTTTTGCAGTATAAAACACAGCAGTGTTTTTATACCGCAATGTAGATTGTTAGTATCAGTCAGCCAATAATTGGATGAGTACTTGTTTGTTAAACGACTTATCTTTTAAATAAATTAATCGAAGGTATCTAATTAAACGATACATTTTCACGGCAAACTGTCGACATTTTGTTTCGGTGCCAAAATATTTGATTGAGTACTGAACAAATATAAAAAATAAGTTGCTAGTCAGTGACTCTGACTAACTTACTTTAGTATCATTGTATTAATCTGTTGCTATTATCATAAGAAATGTATTTTAAACCCCACACTATATAATAAAAATAAAATACCCTGCCTTAAAATTGGTCAAAGTAAAGGTATTTAATCTGAATATGTAAAAATTTGAAAAGGAGCTCCTTGCGGTTAAAATAATAAAATGAGTCTCGCGATTTTTCAAAGAGCTGTCTTATTATCAGTTGTAACATGTAAGCTGTAAATCTTTTTCAGGCTTTGTGTTTTTTACCTATAGGAGACTATAGGTACCTAGTTGTTATGACTGTATGTGCCTATGATGTTATGTAAGTGTTTGCGATGTTATTATCTATCACTTTATTTCTTAAATACTGATTGAGGAAAAAGTATCTAATAAATTCAAATAAAATCACATTAAACCTTTCAACAAATACACGATCTTCCGTTATATTTCGTTGTTAGATGCGAAAGAAAAGAGGGAAATATGTAGCAAGAGTTGCAACGAACTAAATTCATTGATCAAAATAAATAAAAGAAATATTATTGCCCATGTAGTTCATACTTTAAAGAAACTCGTCAAGTGTGATCGTTGTTTAATTTTCATAAGACATTGTCAGCGTTTTAGAAACTGTCCGTAAATCTCGTGGTAACGATCTAACTAACTGGTGTGAATACTACAGCCGGCTCGCACGCCGCTCATGTCAGACCGTCTTTGAAACTCCGACCACAAATTGTCACGAACTTTCCAAACTGAACCGCTGCGGAATTGCTTCCCCCTATTTTTTATCCCCGACGCAAAAACGAAGGGGGTTATAAGCTTTACTTGTCTGTTTGTGTGCGTGTCTGTACCCTGCGAACGGGTGAACCGATTTTGATTTTGTTTTAGTTTGAAAGGTGACTAATGCCCGGTTCCAATATTTTACGATTCGTAATGTCAAAAATGAGTATCCGTTTGTGTCCAACCAACTACGAGTCGTTCAATAATATCATTCCATACAGCTGTCATCAGTCGTCCGTTAGTCCTTTTTAGCTTACGCCTCGTATAATTTATTACTAGCCGTAACTAGAACGGGTCAGTTTTCGAGTATTGGATCCGGGCCTTAATCAAAAATCTTCTTAGCAATGTTTGATGGAAACCCGTCCAAGATGGCCGACACCACAAAATGTCGGATTTCATATTTTAATGACACCCCCATAATATAGGTATCAAACAACATTATGATAAATGTCAAATCCAGATATGTTAATATTAAACGTTCGAAGAATTAAAAAAAAAATGTTTTTATCTTTTTATTTACCAGTTATTGACATTAAAGAAATTTCCTTCAGTTTGTTATTATTAGGTGAATTCCGAGTAAGGTAAAACGAGCTTCCCGTCGTTTTTTAATTTTAACTTTGTACTTATATTGGGGGCTGAATAATTATAAAATGACAACGAAAAAAGATTTGAAAACCATATTTTTAGAATACCCACTTTTATCAATTCCAAACCTTTTTGCGCCATTATTAGTAGATAGGGGTTTAATAACAATAAAGTGTTTGTGTGAATACAACTTGTTAATCTTCAAGAAAAGTAAAAATGATGAAACGAAATAATTTCGCTAAGCTCGGCTTAATTGCACCATCAACCACCATTTAGCAAGCTTAATTAAAATGTTTTCAAAGCGGTTGGATATTAATCACATTTGAGAAGATGTTGTTTTTCATCCAAGTTTTGTTATTGAATTTTCTAGACAGAGAAAGATTGATATTTTAAAAGTATTATCGTATTTGTAGGTACTTATTGAGTTTGTCATAAATTTGACTTCATATGATATAATGGGTATGTACACTACTTACTTTAAATAGTAAACGCGAAAGTAATTTCGTCTGTCTATAACATTTTCACGTTTAAATTACTAAATCGATTTAAATTAAATTTGAAACAGATAGTGTAGACTCCGAGAACGGATATGCTTTTTAATGCTTTCAGCTTGAAACTTATTTAAAACTTGTCATATGATTTAAAAAAATACATTCAAAGTTTGTAAAATAAATATGTACACTTAAGGTGGTATATGCGATGAAAGTTTATATGGAAATAGGTTCATGCGAATGTTTCTAGTTTGTGGAAAAAGCTAAAATATTATTTAGTTATTCATCAGAGATACCTACCTCAGTTACATTAACAGACTCATTACGAAATGTGTAGGTAACTGTAGTTAACGCGGGTAAAAAACATAAGCCAAAGTTATTAAGTTGCCAAAAATCATTATTCCACGCGGAACAGTATAAAAAATAATTGAGGATGCCTTCCGAATTATTCGATGTCTATACAATAAGTTATTTAAATTTGGGTACCAAGGGCAGGAACTGGTGTTAACTTTCGCTATCAAATATTGCTCAAGCTAATATTTTATTTCAATTAAAATGTTGCTGACATAATACTTAATTTTCTTCTTTGGTCTTACATAAGCAAAGGAAGTTATTTACGAGCAGGCGCTCGTTTCATTTAGCCATCGACTTTATTAAACGGCTGTCCGTAAATAACGGCTTATAATGCCATTACACTAATCGCTCCAAACAAGTGCTGACACTTATTAGTTTGAGTACAACTGGTGAATTAATAGAGCCAGGTCATAATCGGATTACAATCTGTAACATGTTATCCGCGGTTATTCGATTGAGCAATGTCCGTTGTCGTATAAGTTTGACTAATGACAAGCTCGTATGTGGTTGCCCTTCGTTGAACACACGGTTAAGATCAACTTATCTTCTAAAATCAATGTATAGGTACGGTCAGCTTTGTATCCAAAGCAGTACTTTGTCAAATTAAGTTGGCTGTCTAATTGACATACTACTTACTTATAAGGTTTAATATGACAGGGTACTGAGGAGTATACAAACGAATGATGCTGACTGTACGGTCGAAAGCACGTCAGACTACTCATTTTCGATATTGTACCGTCCTTATATCCCAGACATGAGAACTAAAATCGAACTGCACGTTTAACTGAACGTGCTGTTCACCTATCAAGAAAGATACTTAATAATTTGGGAAGTGAAACATCTTTTACCTACATACTTCTAGTATAATCAGCTGATTGACTCGATGCCTTGGCTGTTTTATTCTGAGTTTTAATACTCATTATAGTCAACGCATTTTCGCTCACTAGGTTCTTCGGAACATCAGCTCTTCGGTTTCAGCTGTTGCCATTTATTTTGCATGGTTTGGGTTATAAACTATCTAAATATGAGATAAATACAATATTAATGTGAATGGCTAATTCAATTCTTATAGTTTGGTCGATTTCAAAATTTTGTGGATAACCTGAAATATATTTTTTCAATCTAAAACCAAAATTTTGACTTTTTTCCCTAGGAAACTGATTCAGATGATAAATAAAAACCACTCTTTCGGTAATATAATGTTGGGTAAAAAGTGAATCTTATCATCACGTATGTACACCCATGAACTCGCATATTGCGGTAGATTTTAAGCAAATGTTTACCACAGAGGTAATGTTTACTTTGCTTGATTGCGGGCAACCATTTTGGTAATATTAACAGTAAAGCCTTCGTTGTTACATTTTTTGTTTAGTGCACAACGTGAGAGCAGAGTTACAAGTGTGTACAGGAAGTAGATAAAATGTTTATGAGATACTTTTCTGAGTAAGATATTTATAGTTACATATACTTTGGATTTTTTATCTCCACCACATTGCACAATGGTGGATTAGAGAATTGGAGGCCGAGCCGATTTTTCCAAATAAAGTGTACAATTTTTTTCAATCTAGTCGTTGAATATGTACCTATTCACATTCATTGTAAAATCAAGTACCTACGTACAAATTCTTTTTTTTTAAACATTAATGGGAAACAGGAATTATCCGAAATAATAAAATAATTAAAACAATCATGTATTGTACAAGGTATCTATGTTGTGTATGTGTAAAGCGCGAAATAAAAATCAAAGAAATAGTTGTTTTCTTGTGTTCAATTGCCTGGTTTTGATTTTTTTTCTTATTGTGGACACTCTTTTTAGTTTTAGCCCTGGTTGCCCTTCCCTAAATGAGACTCTGACTTTGCTCATACTGCATTCTTTACAATTCTCCAGGCAGTGTATTGCATTGTTAAACAATTTACCAAACAAATAGTAAACATTGATACTAATTGTCCTTATAAATTATGAATAAGATAATCCACATGGCCACGACATGAAATTATGAAAATGTAGCCGTATTGTAGTGCTGTAAATGCAAAACATTTTCGTAGTATTTACATTTCTGAACACATTGATTTTCCACTCAATAGAAGTACTCAAGACGGCACTTCACTTCCCTAAATAAACAACATGTTCCTTTATAAACATATCCGTAACTTCTTGACGACAAATTGGATTGACGCGAACGAAAGTAGGTGTGTGGGGGTATTGCAAACACGATTAGGCAGCCGACATCTGGTGGATTAGATGGAAACGTTCTTCCGCACTCGGAGCCTAGAATTTGGTCACATTTTCACGAAATGGTGCAAAGAATAATAGTACCTACTTAGAGCGTTGGTTAATTGAATATTGACTTAAATTATACTTTCGTTTGCTTTTAGTGTAAGTATTACTCATATTGTTCCTTTTCGAATATCTTCGAAAGGAACGATTTTCAGTAGTATTCCTAGGAAATTTTATGGTTTCTATTGAAAACTTGAGATATCTATGTATCATGGCAAGGTAGAGAATACATAGTCATGACAGACAATATAAAAGTTTAATTTGAGGAATAACCATAGATTGCTCGCCAGGGTGGTGATAGTTAATCAAAACAGGGTTTAATTACATAAATCAATTGCATTGAAATCTAATTGAGTCCCATCATTTGAAAAAGAAGAACTAATCTAGTTAGTCGAAATTAACTAAAATGTACTTTAATCGTTCTTGCATTTTCTAATTCGTTTGGACCTTTTAGCTCGATTTTATATAGAATGCGAAGTCGAAATGTGTCCCTCCCTTATTTGAACAAATTATGTTCCATATCAGACTTTGTGACATAACGTGATAAATGGAAGAAACATCTCCCTAAAATAAATGTTGTGAAAATTCATAACACTCTTAGTGACTCATATAGAGACGGCGTAGGTAGGCAAATGTAGAGTCACATATATAGAGAGAGACATGTAACTATTTATCGTCCTTAAATGGCTTCTGTTTCTGTTATTATTAATCTAGTTACATTTAGTGTTAGAATTGTAATAGAGAAACGGGCTAAAAATGTGTTTTAGTCCGTTAGATTATCCAAAAATATAAATATGGAAAATGCAAAATTTTGGCATATTCCACCTAAGCAAAAATCACAGCAATACATTGAATCTAATTGACGCTTGACGACATTAATGGGTACATAATTTACCTACCAGTGACGTAACAAACCCCCACCAGGCAACGTAGCATCGTTTTTTTAAGCATTTTTTTAACTAATTTCGTAAAAGTAAAAATACGTATCTAAGCTTTTTTAATGGCGAACTGAAAATAATGTGTTTTTTTTTGACCCAGCTTCTCTATTGGATTAATTGAAGTATATATTTTTATTATATATAAGTTTATCCGTCAATGTGTAGTGTTGCACTCGGTTGGTTAAAGTTATCTCAAGTTGACGGTTTCGAGTCGTTTTGAAATGTAATGAGGGCAATTTGCGACCGGCGACATGTCGTGATTCCCTCATTAGCTGGCCACCTGTCGCTGATCGAACGCAACATACGAGATACTGATTTAATGCCTACACGCATTCGGAACGCATAAATATAATTGCTATGATGAAATTTATTACATTGTAGTTGTAAGAGCAACTTTTAAATGTGTTCGTGGAACATAATAATTGACTAGTTCGCTCCGGTATTAGATAAATCACACGATAGGAGAGAATGAAAAATTCTATAAGTTTAATTTTAAATCTGATCTTGGTTTTCAGTAATTTTGTACCTACCGGTATGAAATAGATACATCTGGAAAACATACGAGTAATTGAGTCTTAACTTAATTATATAGACACAAGATTTTCTAGTGATTTTACGCCTGATTTTGTGATTTAATATAAGCTATTTGTTGAATTATTAACAGTTTGAATAGCATATTCAAATATTATTGGGTACTTTGCTGAATCTCCTCTTATTGTATTTTTAAATCAGTAAATTTTAGTTAACATAAATGAAATAAAGGTATTGCCTACTCATCAACGATTCCTGTAATAACTCGGCACGTTTTATCGCAATCATATAATTTATGATTGATGATAACACTTGTCTAGCGTCGATCGATCGTCCCTGCGCCCCCGATACGCCACGTTTTCTAATAAATTTATAATAGGTAGGTACTGTTTGTTCTTGCAACATGCATTTCTGGGCAGCAACCCCAGTCTTTACTTGGCTTCCGGCGCGTTGGCTCGGTAAATAGCTGTAAACTGGAGTAAACGTTGAGTTAAGAAGTACCTACATTGTTTTATATTGTCGCTGGAACGGCAGCTCAGCGCCCGCGCGCGCCCGTAAACTGCGAAATTGTCTCTAAAGGGGCTTATTCACTAGATATGTTCGAAGTTACCGAGTGGTGAGAGAAATCTACGCGTAAAAGTAAATATCATTACATTTCTTATATTAGCACTGATCAGTTCAGGTAGAAGATTTTAATGTCGAAATTGGACAGCTAAGTGTAAGAGCGTAAGGGAATCTGTGTGAGACGAGTGGTAGCTAATATAACCGGTGTATGGAGTAAAGGATAACTGGTAGTTTTTATGCCATCGACATAAGGGTGATGTGAAGTCCAACAGGTTATGTCTGACGTGTTTTGAATTATACCCATTAATCAATAGTCTTCCACACTTAGCATAGTATATTGTTTAGGTCGAAATGCTTCTTGCCAACATTTGTTATTGTATGCTTTAAAGAACAACTGGTAGTTCTTATGCCTACGACATAAGGGTGATGTGAAGTCCAGCGGGCTATGTCTGACGTGTTTAGAATTATACCCATTAATAATAATCAATAGTCTTCCACACTTAGCATAGTATATTGTTTAGGTCGAAATGCTTCTTGCCAATATTTGTTATTGTATGGTTTAAAGAACAACTGGTAGTTCTTATGCCTACGACATAAGGGTAATGCAAATTCTAACGGGTTATGTTTAACGTGTTTTTCATTATATTGATTAATCGATTGTCTTCCATGCCTTAAATACGTATTCTATAGCTCGTTCTGCTTCTTGCCAATTTTGTCAATGTTCCAATTCACAGGAGACCTCATCTTTCGATAAGATAAACTTAAAAGGATCGGATGTATTTCCTCATTAATATCCTTTATCTTCGTAAGATGCCGCACAACTTTTCACTTAGAGGCGTCTCGCTTACCGAGTGGGATACGTTCTGCTTAAGAGGTGGTGTCCCTGACTTCAGTTACCACCGCTATTGAGCACGTAGCCTTACGAGGCTCTTTGCAGACGGGATTTACGCAGTATTCGCCGATGCCCAATAAACGGGGAGAATTGATTGTAAAACTTTATGAATGGGGTAGATCGTATCTCCAGAATTATAGGCAACTTTGATTCATTGCAATTAATTGGGTGCCACTTGACTTTGTTTTATTAGAGCCATAATTTTAAAATTTGCTGGTAATCGGTGTTCCGAAAGTAATATGTCATGAATCGTACCTTGTGTATTTAAATATAAAATTAATAGTAAATCCTTGATATAGGTGTGTAGGGGTCAGAAGGTTGCGTAGTAATGTTGCGTGTTCAGATTTGGATGTTGGAATGTCTTTAATTTTGAAACTTACGACTATATATACAAATTGTAAAAATAAATAAATACACATTCTTATTGGCTAATTACAGAGGACAAATCAAAAGGCTTACATTTAAACCTATTACAAAATATTTACAGAAAGCTAGAACTACGTTATTGGATATAATTATTTACAATAATATGTACGAATCACAGGGCCTACATTTTAGCCAGTCAGGTGGCGTCTGTGACGTCAGGCGTTACCGGGCAGAGAGCCACGGAATTAGAGCGAGGCGGCATGCTCGGACCTCTCGATGCAAGGTAATAAATATAACCGGCGCGAAACTCGCGCGCTCCGCAGTCTAGCTACTAGTATGCACCGAGAGGGTCGAGATGCACTCTCCCATATCACTCCCCCTCAAGCGAAGCGTACGTTCTTCTTGACGGCTCGACCGGTTCTTGTAATGTATGGGAGACCGTCGCTCGTCGATGAAGAGGCGGGAGTCGGCGCGCTGCTATTGGTCGCGCGCGTACAATTTCTGCTTCTCGCCGTGACGTCAGCTGCAGGCGTTGCTACTGCGTCTTGCGTTTGTTCGTTGCACATGTAGGCGGGCTTCAACCTGTCGAGCGATATGACAGCTGATCGACTCGGTAGTTGTATCTTGAAGTGCTTGTCCTGGCGTTGAAGTACTTCGAAGGGCCCGTCGTATGGTGGAGTGAGCGGTGCTCGCACGGTGTCGTTTCGCACGAAGACGTGTGTACATGTAGCGAGATCCTTGTACACAAACGTTTGTCGGCTCGTCTGTGTGCGTTTTTCGGGTGCAAGGGACGACATTGTCTGCGTGAGTTGACGCACGTAGTCTGCATCTTCAATGTTCGACTGAGTAGGTACGAAAAAATCAGATGGTATACGTAGAGTAGCTCCGTAAGTCATCAACGCGGGACTGAGGTTGTTGTCGTCTCGTATTGCGCTGCGTAGTCCCAGAAGTACTGTGGGCAGCTCATCAGTCCACGTAGTGGTTGCGCCTCGTGCCATGAGTGCTGCTTTCATAGTTCTGTGCCATCTCTCTATCTTACCGTTAGCTTGTGGATGAAAAGCGGTAGTTCGGATTCTAGTTATGCCGAATTTCTTCATAAGAGCGTTGAACAGCTGCGACTCGAACTGACGTCCTTGATCGGTCGATATGCGTAGCGGGCAACCGAAGCGTGCTATCCAATTTTCGTACAATGCCTTAGCGACGATTTCAGCGGTGATTTCTCGTACTGGGATCGCTTCGGGCCAACTTGTACACCTATCGATGATAGTAATGCAGTATCGATAGTCGTTTGATAGTCGTAGTGGGCCAACTATGTCGATATGGATGTGTTCGAAGCGTTGCGACGGCGGGAACGATGATAACGGTGTAACGACGTGACGACTAACTTTAGCACGTTGACAGTTGATGCAAGCTCTTGTCCAAGTAGTGACTTCTCTGTTCATCGAAGGCCAGAAAAATTTCGAAGTCATCTGCCTCCGCGTTGTTCTAACGCCTGGGTGGCACAGATCGTGTTGCGCTTTGAAGGCTGCATAGCGATATGCCGCAGGCAAGTAGGGACGAGGCGTAGATAACGTGACCTCGCACGTGATTGGTCGGCTGAGTCCAGGCAGCGTTATAGCGCTAAACTTCAAATTGTCTTGTGTTTTCAATGTCTTGAGTTCTTCGTCGTTAGTTTGATCTATGGCCAGCTGATTGTAGTCGATCGTAGTCGGGCAATGTATCTCCTCGATACGAGATAAGGCGTCAGCAACTGTATTTTCTTCTCCTTGTATGTACTTAATACTTGTGCAAAATTGACTAATGAAGTGTAGTTGTCGCTCTCGTCGTGGTGTGTCGCTGCTACTTGCTGATCTCGATAATGCGTGGACGAGAGGTTTGTGATCGGTGTATATTGTGACGTCACAGCCTTCTATAAGTCGGCGAAAGTGTTTGACAGCCGAATACATCGCTAGTAATTCGCGATCGTATACGCTGTATCGTCGTTGCGTTGCGCTCATTGTCTTAGAGAAAAATGCCAGTGGTTTCCAAACTTCATCGATCTTTTGTTGTAGTACAGCGCCGAGACTGGTATCGGAGGCGTCGCTCATGATGACGAGCTCGTTGCCGCTGGATGGATAGGCCAGTGTGGTGGCTTCTGAAATGCTTTGGCGGCATTTTTCAAAAGCGGTTTCAGCTTCGGGCGTCCAATTGATCGGTGTCTTGTCATTTTTCTTTTTATTATGTAAGTATTGATTGAGTTCGCTTTGCAAATCGGCTTGATGAGGCAGGCAGTCTCGGTAGAAATTGAGCATGCCTAGGAAGCGTCGTAGCTCGATGATGGTCTTCGGTTTCGGGTACGAAGATATTGCTTGAGTACGTTCCTCAGTGGGTCTGATGCCTTCAGCTGATACTTCGTAGCCCAGGAAGTTGATTTTTGATTTCCCAAACTCGCATTTGTCGATGTTGACGGTCACGCCATATTGTGTCAGGCGCTTGAGAACTTGGTGCAGAGTTTGCTTCATTTCTTGTTCGTCATCAGCATACAGAAGAATATCATCAACGTAAGCCAAAGTTTAGGTTGATCGATTTTTCTCCATACGTTGCGATCGGCGTACTATTTGCCGCGTATAATCGGTAGGCGTTATCTTTCTTGCTAATTGTTCTCTTTGTTTTCGATGTTGCAGCTAGTACGGAGATGTCAGCGCCAGTATCCACGAGGAAACGTTCGTGAGTGTTGCGGTCGTGGACGCATAGGCGATTGCTTGGAGTGGAGACACCGACACTCGCCACTGTCGATGTCGACGTTAGTTTAAAGACGTCTTGTTGTTACTGTTTTCTTGTTGCCTTCTACTACACGGTGATTCGCATCTCTTCGCTTGATCGCCGAATCGAAAATGGTACTTGCATAACCATGTTTTGTTTGCAAAATCGCCTGGTTTCACGTCGCGCTCGTTCCGCTGCTTTGAGTGCGAGCGGGAGCGAGAACGTGAGTGAAATGGACGGCGATACCGTCGCTGCGTGCGAGAGGCGTGGCGCGAGAGTTCAGCGACCTCGAGCGCGAGCTTCTCAACTTGCCGTGATAACGCTGATAACGTTGATAACGCGTCGCTTTGGCTTGCTTCTCTCGGCGTAGTTGTGTTTGATATTGCAGCGATAGATGGTGCTTCTGAGTACTCTGCCACCTTGTCAGCCATCGCGGCGAGAGTGTCGAGTGTTGATTCCGTGTTGATCGATAACACGACTCGTATCTGCGCTGGCATTTGGTTCAGCCATTCGATCTTGAGACCTTCTTCTGTGATCATACCGCTACCGAGTTCTCTCATCTTCCTTAGCAGCTGTGAGGGCTTCTGGTCGCCTAACTCGAGTCCGCTGATGAGTTTTTGAAAGTTTTTCGCTGCGGACGTGTCGTACGTGGAGAGAAGGCGTTCTTTTGCTGCTTGATATTTCCCTGTAGCCGGCGGGTTGTACAGGATGTCGGTGAGATGGTGTAGGTCGACTGTTTGAAGTTGCTGAAGCAGGTAGGTGAACTTCTGTGCGTCGGATGTGTGCAGCGGGTCGACTGTAGCCTCGAAGTGAATAAACCACGCCCTTGGCATTTCACGCCAGAATGGAAGGAATCTTGACTGGACGGAGATTCCGGCAAGCTCGTGGTCGCGATAAGCCATCTTCTGTTCTGCCTGTTGCGGATTTTCTTCAGGAGCTTGAGCAGGGATTCGTGCTTCTTGTTGGTTTTTTTGTCCTCCGGCCATTTCTTCAGCGTCGGGGTCACCAGTTGTAGGGGTCAGAAGGTTGCGTAGTAATGTTGCGTGTTCAGATTTGGATGTTGGAATGTCTTTAATTTTGAAACTTACGACTATATATACAAATTGTAAAAATAAATAAATACACATTCTTATTGGCTAATTACAGAGGACAAATCAAAAGGCTTACATTTAAACCTATTACAAAATATTTACAGAAAGCTAGAACTACGTTATTGGATATAATTATTTACAATAATATGTACGAATCACAGGGCCTACATTTTAGCCAGTCAGGTGGCGTCTGTGACGTCAGGCGTTACCGGGCAGAGAGCCACGGAATTAGAGCGAGGCGGCATGCTCGGACCTCTCGATGCAAGGTAATAAATATAACCGGCGCGAAACTCGCGCGCTCCGCAGTCTAGCTACTAGTATGCACCGAGAGGGTCGAGATGCACTCTCCCATAGGTGTAACATTGTGACTACCTACATGTCTATTCGTGAGTAGATGTCTGATGAAATATTTAAAGTACGGATGTTAAAACTCTACAGAACGTTGGTGCCTAACTTACTCGTAATATCTTTAAATTCATCTTAATACCGCCCTCGTGCCGGATCGTGATGTTAAATTTTACATTGAAGGAAGCAATAAGACAGTGATAAAATTCAAGTATGTTTTAGTGAAATTGTGTTCCATAAAGTGCAGTATTCACGCGAACACATTCGTAACTTAATAGCTCAACGTTGATGGATGTAAATGAAATGGTAGTGTCTTTGGACTTGAAGAGTTGACTGGAGCCAGGAGACGGTGCGATGGAGCGGTGTTGGTGGCAGCTGAGTCCGCAGCGGGAGCTATACTGCATACCGGAATGCTTGGCTTCTCTGGACTCGAGGGTGCGTCGAAATGCTCTTTCTAAATGCCTACTGTGATACTATACATTAATTTGTCCTCATTCTACAAGGTGTCTTAATCTGGCCCTGATTGGTTCTTAAGTATTGATATCAAAAAGACGTTTATGTTAATATTTTAGATACATATAGCACCTTACATATTATAGTACCTACCTTAGGTAGAGTGCTTGGTTTGTGTAGACACATTACTTAATATGGGTTGTGTGAAAGTTTGATTTCACTCAGTCTTAATGTAGAAAAAATATTCTTAGAGAGTCTCTTAGGAATTTCTGATTCTATAAAATGTTAATCAACAATTTGTTTATTTCAATTATTGCACAATAATTACAATCTTGCCGTTAATACTTTACGAAAGCTACCGGTAATACAGTGCCTTTCATGTACGGTTGTAGATCAAAAAATTTTTTTTTCAAAACCTATCAATTTATCCACCAAATAAGTTTGGTTATGAATTATGTCAATAATGTACGTGCTTGTATAATACCTATTTTAGTTAGACGAACTTCATGAGATTGAATAAGTAAGTAGGTAGATATTATCCATATCTACCTAAATCGATACTAGAGCAACTGAGTTTGGTTGATTTGATTTAAATTCCGCCTTAAATTTAATTTAAAATGAAATTAAATAATCACTCAAGTTAATATTGTAGGAAATTGAATAGTGTGCAGCGAACACTTTAAAATTCTATTACAAATGGAACTAGAACGACGGGTCCGAGCTAAACGAAATAGATTTTAAAGTACTTCTATACACAGTCGAAGTTACCTTGCCAACCAGGCAACCAGGGTTCCTCGCCACTAAAGGAATATTTGTATTCGGTATATTAAATAGAGTTAGTAGAGAGAGAGTTGCAATTTCCGCAAATGTTGATGTTCCTACTACCTAATTGTTTATGTGTTGGACCTAGGTACCAAACAACCTGACACAATATTTGTGGACTGACTGTTCACAGGTAGGTACCTACGTTTGTAGTAGGTATTGTTCATTTTATTATGCACAGCAAAATTCAGTAAAGCAAATCTAGATCCAACTATTTGCGTCAGTCGTAAGTCTCCCAGATATGTGATCCGGCTTAGTGTAGATACATAAATACATCCTATTCACGAAAATGTAACAAATTAAAACAAATAAATTAACTGGGTTTTTCTGACTTATCTTTCTTAGAGAGATTAATAACAAATTTATAGCTATTAAGGAATCCCATATTCTTAATAACTTTGTTAATCTATGTCTAAGGCTCTTTGCCTTCCGAAAATGAATTTTCATTCACAAACTTTTTTAATTTTCCTTTGTCTTATTCGTAATGAAATAATACCAGTGAAGCATCTTCTTGTTGAAAGACGTAAATTTTCCTAACGTTTGAAGTTAAATTTTTCTTTTGGTAAAACCATGTCAAACGCTCCAAAAATGGTATTTACCTACATACAGTCGCGCACATTAATATGTGCACAAACTCATTGTAAAGTGAATCTTGTGATAGCGCCATAAGAGCTTCAGTGTTGACATGTTATTTTTGTGTTCCTACACATAATGAAGAGTTGAGACGGATTTTCTCGTATGAAACCGCTGGTTTTATTTTCTACCTGATGGTTTTTATTAAAAATTTATAGCAAATAAAAAAAGTAAAAACAGCGGGCTTGTGATTTATTTTGTGTGATGGTGTGAAAGTGTTGCTTAAAAGTTAATATGTATGTATGGTATCTTGTTTGAAAATTATATGTCTTGGTGAATGCTTCACATGTCAAAGTAAGCATTAAGCTTCACTGCTTAATTCTACATTGTGGGCCAGTTAACGAAGCACGTTGTCGGAACTTGCTTAATGTTTGGAGTTTCGAAGCCGGGAATTCCTCGTCTAAGTTTATGTACCAAAGCTGATGTTAATTTGGGTTAACATAATCGACCCGCGTCATTGACACGCCTCCACAGATATGATAAACGCGCGTCAGACTGTGTGTACACCGCCGATTAGTATATGTATCAACCGTATTAATTATTATGTTTTGTCAATGTACGAAGTTCATATCCTTGTGTACGCTTGCGAGGTATATTAATGTCTTATTCAATTAGCTTTAACTATCGGTCTATTTTGTGTTAAAATTTGTAATATGAATAGGTAGTTGTGTTCATGTAAAATTGAAGAAATAATGACGAGAATTAGTAAGAAAATGTATGGAGAAATTGTTGCATATTAATGTAGTACCGTATTGAGTGCTATCAAAACTTGGAAATGGTAACATTGCGAGGCCGGAGGCCGAGCTGCGTTGCGAGACCATAGGTCGAGCGCCGCGTAGGGCGAAGCCCGAAGCGGCTATATTCTGTGTAACTTTCGCGAGGCCGAAGGCCGAGCTTCGAATGCGAGGCCAAAGGCCGAGCGCCCGCGTAGAGCGAAGCTCGATGCGGCTGCCATCAAACACTTTGGGCTGATATAGACGAGACAATTGATCATGTAACCTACGCGAGGCCGTAGGCCGAGCTGCGATGCGAGACCACAGGTCGAGCGCCGCGTAGGGCGAAGCCCGAAGCGGCTATGTTCTGTGTAACTTTCGCGAGGCCAAAGGCCGAGCTTCGAATGCGAGGCCGTAGGCCGAGCGCCCGCGTAGAGCGAAGCTCGAAGCGGCTTTCGTCGAACACTTTGGCCATTTTATTAAAGTGCAATCCAAGTCACCCTAGGCGCGAGGCCGCAGGCCGAGCTGCGCCGCGCAGGGCGGAGCCCGGAGCGGAAAGGCTCCTTAGGCCACAGTTGCAAAACTCTAGCGCCGTACAAAAAAAGCACTAGGCCCCCATTGCGGACGGTCTAACACCAAAAGTCACACCCGCGAGGCCGCAGGCCGAGCTGCGTATGCGAGGCCGAAGGCCGAGCGCCGCGGGAGGGCGAAGCCCGGGAGCGGCCAGCGCCGCAGGCCTAGCTTTTAGCAGACTCGCGCGAAGCGCGTGCTGCAAAAGCTAGTATAAATTATAAAGATAATTGAATCCACTTAGACGCGAGCCGCTCGTTCCTTTTATCATATTTTAATTAGCAATGGGTGCACATGTATGCATGCTAGCTAATTTGACAGAGCGTCACAGGTGAGAATTGGCATAAACTCTCTGCGCCTCCCGCTTACCCCTCAAGCACCCAAGATCAAAAGAAGTGGGGCGCATCTTTGTGGATTCAATTTACTAAGTATACGAGCATAAATAAGGTACATTATAGTGCTAAAATCTTTACGTTTTTGATGACTACTTTGGTTTAATTGAGAACTGTTTCATTTTCAAATAAATCGCCTGGAATATGTATTTGGAATCGAAATTCAGCTCATTAGAATATTCTTATTCACTGCCGCTTCTTTATTATAAAGTCATGAATATTAATAGACGTCGAATTGCGGCCGATATCGAAGAAAGACCGCTGATCTGAATAAACCGTTGCGGATTTGAAAGATTTATGGGCCCTGTATAGAGCGAGCTGTAGCTCTTCTTTGCAGGGGAGCTTTGCGCGAAATCCCTTTGATATCTACTCTCAATGCGACTGCTAAAAAGAGTAAGGCAATATAAAACGGTAGTGTTCTTTTGTTTGAATAATCTTGACTTTTTGTTC
The DNA here is from genome assembly GCA_037074685.1 of Glyphodes pyloalis. Lineage (NCBI taxonomy): Eukaryota > Metazoa > Arthropoda > Insecta > Lepidoptera > Crambidae > Glyphodes > Glyphodes pyloalis. Next base: position 4,852,924 of record JAYKKO010000012.1, on the reverse strand, counting down.
CAAAATGGAATGCGGATTTTTAAGGTCCTTTACGGCTCAGGTAGGAAAATAACTTATTTCGTCATTTACACGAAACACGAACGTCATGTGTACCTACAATATATTTTCCATGACAAGTCGGTTTTGGACATAATATATATTTTTTTAAATTATGTGGGTAGGTATACCTCTTTGATTTCTTGATAATTTGTATTTTATGATTTGAGGTCAAAGGTTTTAACTTAGGCATCTAATTTATGTAGCTGTAGGTATGACACTATGCTTTGTTATAAGACAGATTTTGTTAACTTAAGTAACTACTTACACAAATATTATTGCATAAAAAAATAGGTTCATATGTGCAAAACTGCGACAAAAACATCATCATCACCTCTAACTAATAGTTAGGTAGGTTTAGTTGACAATACTGAACTTGATGAAGGTTTCTTAGAATCATAAAATAATTAAAAAATTGTTAATTTCCTTATTAAGGTTAATAAACGATTTCGCGTGGATATCACGCGCAGCAACTATTCACAAACGCATTCAATGTCAAGTCAATACTGCAATCGGAGCGATCTTGGCACTAGTTGTTATCGACACCACCTAGGGAACGGGGTCGAGTGAAACTGAACCCTATTTCCAAGCGATAACGGCTACTTGATTGCATGTGTAATTTGGGCATAACTGTATGCTGAAGGTCGTGTAGTGTGCCCACGTTGTAAGAGACAAGACTAGGTTGTAACAAACTAGACTTATTTTTTTTTTTTAATTTTCTTTTTTTTTTCTTTTCCATGCCTTATTATTAAGACACTATGTTTTGGGGTTTAATCTTCCGCCTAGCTTCTTCTTCTTCTTTTTCTCACTCGACTGATGCTGTGTATCCTTTTCATGTAAATTATTGTACATTTCTAAATTTTCAAATTTCGTGTCCTGTATATAAAACTATATGAAATTATGTTTACTGTTTGTATTGTTTTTATATATATTTTACTTTTATTTGCTGTTTTTCTTTGTATGGCCATGTAATAAAACCAACTTATCGTAACTTTTATATACGCTACTCACCACAAGGTCTCGCCTGAAAACCAGCGCTGATGTGGCACTGTGCTGCAGCAGCTCATGCTGAGGCTGAGACCTTATTGGCACATTATAATTTAAATAATTTTTAACCTACTGTATGTAAAAGTTTGTGTGAGCCAATAAATGTTTTTTCTTTCTTTCTTTCTTTCTTTCTTTCTAAGAGTATTGTGTGACCGGACCTTTTAAAAGTTATAAAAGTTTTAAATAATAGTTACAGAGAAACAGGTTTTAAATTTAGCTTTCCTTTAAAGTTAGTTAGCATTTTTTATGAAAACTGTGTTGTGGCCCTAAAATAGTAACATTGTTTTGAAACAATTCCTGAATTCAATAGATTTAGTATTTAACCAAACTTTTAAGAAAATCTTATGCCATATTCAGTATAAAAATACGTTACTTATTACCATTATGTACTATTAAGTAATTCGCATTAATAAGCTGTCATAACATGACTAGAACATCTACGAGAACGATATACCGACTATAACCTATTACGAGTGAATTTCTCGCTTATTTGGATTTTTAACCCACCGGTAGTATATTTAGGGATGCAAGTACCCTTTGTTGCTCTATGCGTGGTCACCGTCGGATCGTACGTCATGGTGACGTCACGGCTCTCAGCTGGCTGTCGGGTACAGCTCACACAAGCGGTTCATTTCCGGGTTGACGCAACATGCCGTTTGGAGTTTTCGAACTCTTATTGACTGACTCATGTTTGACTTGACACTTGAAAATGAATTACAGTGTGTGCTTTATATTGGCCTTAACTCTCTTATGCCCGGTTCATATTTGAAAACGATACGTTCTAGTTTCGGATAGAAATATATATATATATACTGGATGACTTTTTTTACCGTCAGGAAAAAAGAACTCTGTATTTTGTACCTAAAACAAGTTCTATACGTGAGTGTATTTATAAAATACAATTAATTTTATAAACTTTGGAATTTCCAAAAAGAATCATAAATTTGGAATACATTAGTGCATGCGTATTATTGTTAGGTAGGTAGTGTAGTAAAACGGTAGCGGCGGCGGCGCGGCGCGGGAGGTGCGGCCCGCCCACGTGTTCCTGAATGAATTGAAAAGAATACCTACCCAGCAAGACAACAATTCGCGAAAGTTTTTGTCTTATTCATTGAACAAATTTTAAGTAAATTTCAATCTTCCCTTCATACTTTTAAGGGCTTAGGACCGTCGAAGATGCAGTAGCAACCTACATTTTGTTAAGTTAAAAGAAATTCCTAGTATTTGTGACTTATTAACTTATTTTTACAACAAGCTAACTAGTAATAAGTAAGTACTACGGTGTAGTTGGTAAGTGCCACTACGACATCTGGGGCGTACTTAAAAGATTGGAATCAACTTATTTACAAATTACTGATTGTATTTACATAATTAATTAAAACGTACCTTTTAGCGATATTTTAACAACTGTTCAAAATGTTCGCCGTTTCTTTCCAAACACAAACTCGCACGTCGTTGTAAATTGTTTGTTAAACTGCGAAGAGTGTCTATCACTTTTTATAATTTCGAAAGCGTCTACTAGGTATGCGCTGTTTTAAGTCACTAACACTTTGAGCTTCCTCGGTATACACTAGCTGTTTCAACTCGGCTTACAAATAAAAATCTAGCGGCGTTAAGTCCGGTGAACGCGCCGGCCAGTTCACAGGCCCTCCACGACCTATCCATCTATCAGGGAAAACAGCATCCAAATACTGGCGGACAGATCGTTCGTAATGGGCGGGACAACCGTCGTGTTGAAAGTAGAGGCCTCGTAAATAAGTCAGGGGAACGTCATCAAACAGAGTTTCAATGAATCATGTGTAGGTATGTAGCACCCGTCAATCGTCCTTCAATCCAAACCGGCCCAATAATGCGATCGTGGATTATCGCCGCCCACACATTGACGCTGAACCTGATTTGGTGCGAGTCTTCTTTTATTTTATGTGGGTTTCGGAAGCTCCACCAGTGTTCATTATGAACATTATAAATGCCCACACGGGTAAAAATGGATTCGTCACTCCATAGGATATTCGCCTGCGCGTGCTCCTGTAGCCAGCGACAAAACTCCATGCGTGGTCCGGGATCCGGGGCGTGTAATGCCTGTACTTTCACTAGACCGAATGTAACACCTAACCATTGCTAGGTATTCCACATTTGAATATTCGTAAGCCATATCGCACGTTTACGTAATTACGGCGAGCAAACAATGCTTCCGCTTTCCGCTTCCGATACGGTCACGCCGGGTAACGCGCAAGGGCAGACTAATTGATTTGTTGTATGCAAAATGCGATCCTAGAGGTCTGTAGGGGCGGGGGCGGGGATGGGGCGCGGGTCGAGATGTCACGTGACTGAAGAAAGAGGCCGCCTGGCCGGCGCGGGCGCTTGCTCTTTCGCGCGGCGGTGAAATAGATAATAATAACAAGTGTTGTAAACTCGGGCGCATTCATTGATGTTTAGCGCGTTTAGAGTAGGGTGAATATGGGTTTGAGTTTTGGTCGGTTTCGTATTTTTATTATTATTTTACGCATATTATTTTATTAAATGTTATGTTAGTGAAAACAACTTAGAATTAGATGGTTATGAGGATAGGTAATTTATTTAAAAAATAAAAAACTACACTTTTTTTCTAAAGTGATCATGCTATCGTCACCTATATCATTTACCTATCTCCCACGTTTATTTTCCTGACGGTAAAAAAAGTCATCCAGTATATACGAGGCGTAATCTAAAAACATGATATGGAAAGTAAATTCATCATCATCATCATCAGCCTGGACATAAATTATGAGTGGAAAGTAAATTATGAAACGGTATTAACGACTCGTAGTCAGTTGGAGAAAAACTGATTGTCATTTTGCAATGATTTGCTTTCAACTGATTTGCCACATTACGAATCGTAAAATATTGAAACCGGGCATTAGAGGCTCATCGAGTTTCTTGTTGAGGATACGTTTGACCACAATCCTGCAATCAATTCTGACTTACAAAAGGTGGCCGCAATATGACTTAAATTTATTTAATTACGGGTGTGGCAAACTTCCGCTGGTTAGTGTAGTTTGAAGACGAGTATCGTACGCAAATATTGGCTCTGATACTTCTGTCTTAGTTTGTTACAAAGTAACCCCGTATAAACTTATTCCACAACTTGAACAGTCCTCGTTATCACTGCCTCTTAGTGCGTTTAACAGCACAGCGCAGAAAATACTTGCAGTCAAGATATATTAGGCCTTCTGCCCACAATTTAAGGGGGCCCATATCATGTTACACAGAATCTTTTTTGACCGACGCTACGTTTCACTGAAAAGCATTTCGCCGAATAAAACTTTGTATGGTTCGGCGAAACGACGTTTGGTTAAGCATACCGTCGGTCAAAAAAGATTCTGTAACATGGTATAAGCCCTATTTAAGGGCGGTAGGTACAGAGTCCAAAGGGTGCTTGTAAATAGTAAACGTCAACAAATCGATATCCTTCCACCTATGTATGACGTGCTTTTGAGTGTATCTACCTACATACCTAAACAGTGATCGCATATCCGTATTACACAACTGTGTGTAATAGCTAAATAGGTAATAGCTAAATGCTGTAGGTTACCTTAATTAATGTATCAGCAAGCTAAGATATTTGTACGTACCAATGAGAATAACTGGAAAGTCATTATTATATTTTCCGAGAGGTCTTAAGTTTACATTTAGGTACGGCCTAAACCAACTAAATTTGAGCGCTAATAGAGGTTTACCACCCCGACCTATCTAATATGTAAATCTTGTAATTTGTTGGCGAGAGTGGTTTTTGAAACAAGATTTAAATGTCTAAATGCTTCAAGTAGGTGTTTAACACGTTTATTATTTGAACAGATAACAATCACGCAATAAGACTTATGGCAAGTTAACTAGTATGATAAAGTTGCTTTAGTTATTTTTGGTAGGTTCTACCTATTAAGCAACAACGTTCTATACCTACCTATTACTCTCTTGAATACTGTAATCTCAAAATTATGTAGGTAAACAAACACATTTCACACTCAACAAACGAACATTATCGGTTTTGTAAATGATATCTTTTTTTATGGTCACTGTTATTCAAATATTGTGTTAAAAAAGCACTGCAAAACCATCCCTACCCAAAAAATAGGTACTTTCTCCTTAAGATAATTTCTACCAAAGGTGGAAAAGTTGGGTCGCCATAATTAGTTGCTACTACCTTGTCGTATTAAATGAATTGTCTTTGTTACCCGAAGTAGTAACGTGACAAGGTTAAGAGAGGAGCTAAAGTGTGTAATGGCGATGACGTACTTACTATTAGATTAATGTATTAAATGAAGTTTCTGTAAAGGTTTTCTATAAGCCTAAAACCTTTTCCATCGGCAGGGCATGGCATTCTCTATCGAGGAACGGCAGACATTGGGCATCCACGGACTGCTGCCGGCCAGGGTCAAGAGCCAGGAGGAACAAGTGCAGCTCTGCAAGCTGTCCATAGACCGTTACGAGGACCCGCTCAACAAATACATTTACCTTATGGGATTGCTTGTAAGTATATTATTACTAAGTACTTAAAATACCTCCTAGGGAGGTCCTATATAGAAACTTGTAGTTGACGTAAAATACAAGTTTTGACTTCTAGGTTCTCCTTTTATGGAAACCGATTTAGTTAATTAAAATACCATTTAGTCCAAAAATAATGCATGTCAAAAAGTATTTATCGTACCCGAAAGTGGATATAATGAAATCATGTTACTTATTATAAAGTACATAATTAGTCACTTTAATCTACTGGTGCCATTAATTTATGACCCACCTTTAAATTGTTATATTGTTTAAATTGTTATAATTAGGTATACAAAGGTTGTATTTTGTAAACTAATAAATAAAATAAAATTTAACCCATAAAATTGGATCGAAGTACAAGATGCCTTTTTCAAAGAGCTTTTCGGAATTAGGATCGTGACGTTTTCAGTGGCTTATCCAATAAAGGCAGTGTAGGTTGTATCCCTCTTGCTGCGACGCGAATTTATGTTGGAATTACGTAATTGAATCGTACGTTAACTAAATTGGATTAGCTTTGTTGTTTGTACCTATTTCATGTGAAATTCATGTCGCCCTTGAGACGAATTCCCGTATCTCCCGTCAATAATTAAAATTGTCCTCGATGTATAGCTGCTAGCTGCCCCTGGCCAATCCTGGGGTGAAATATTCGAAAATGGAAAACCGATTGATTAAAATCTCATGAAAATCGTTTAATTAGTGTGTGTTAATATACCAAAAGACTATACTAAAACATGAAGCACCTGTTTCTTGACACCTGTTTATTTCCCTGCGTATTGTTGCATCTACTGACAATACAACTCCGAGCATCCGACACTTGTCAAATTCTTGATTGTTTTGCACAATGGCCCGTCAAAACTAAAACACTGGTTTCGCAGTGAGAGGCAGGCGCCGCGGCGCGTAGTTCCGTACATGAAAGGCAAGGCCGTCCCATGCCTCGGGTTGCTTCTTGCCGACACGCCACGCTGATTAATAGTGTTGCGAATAATCCCTAGTCACGTTCGGGCCAAGGGCGACGCACTCAAATCCATTATCCGCCGTTTTATCGCCGTAGGGCTTTGGTAAAACTGTGCGGCCAAGTTCAAGCGTGCTCGATGTGCCCATCATCTTTATGGTGTGGCCGTGATCATTCAAAGTTAATGACCGTTTACGCTATGTCGTAATTTACTTTAAAAAGCTAAATTCTAAACAAGAACTGCGGGTTATCATACTTCTACATTTTAGAAATTATTGGACAACATCACATACATTGCTCTGATTCTGTGGTGAGTAGGTTTAGCACTTGTGTTACAGAAATAAAAAATAAGGACGGTACCACAACACTCAGACCCGAGACAATATAGAAAAGTTTGCTTCCCATATTGACCGACCGAGGATCCGGAACCCGGGACCTCAGCGATGGCGCGACCAAAGTTCGGTCCGCTCGCCTCTCGTCGTCTTTAAGAATAACTTTATATTAATGAGTTTATGCTCACAGTTTTTTTTGTACTTTCAAAAACATGCTTGACTAATATCTATAACACTTTGAACTTTGTACCGCTCTTATTTCACTAATATGGAACTGCCAGGGTTTACCTCGATGTACCTACTGTCGGCCTTACAGTAATTTACATACTTGCAAAATAAATCAGCCATAATAAATAGGCCTATGAAAATAAGCGTATCTACCTATCTATTTCTATGTTTACCTTTCCTGTTCACTTCAAAGTAACTAACAAGTGTCAGTTAGAAATACGTAGAAGATACATGATTGTGTTTATTTATTCTAGGATCGCAATGAGCATCTCTTCTACCGCTTCGTGGGCGAGAACGTGGCCGACATGCTTCCTATCGTGTACACTCCAACGGTGGGGCTGGCGTGCCAGAAGTACGGCCTGGTGTACAGGCGCCCGCGTGGACTCTTCATCACCATCCATGATAAGGGACACATCTACGACGTGCTCAAAAACTGGTAAGTTGTTCGAAAGTAACCTTTTTTTAAATTTAGTTTTATTCAAAGATCAATCCTGTACGTTGCAATCAGATAGGTACACGGATCTAAATCATAAATGAGAAAGGGTCGGTGCTGTGTCCTTGTACCAAAATTATATATTTTCATGGTGGTTTCATTTTTTCTTATAATTTTATTGAAGAGAATAATCTTCGCTGAGGAGTTTTTTTTACCCATTTCTTAGAATCTGCCGGATGTAATGAACTGAGAACGCAACCCGAGTTTATGCACTATTGTGTGCAGGCATGAAGTTCGTATTCATTAAGGAAAATGCTATTCGAACAACATTGTAGCAGTGATAAATCATCAAAACAAACGGCTTAAACGATTTTGTACCTAGATAATTATCTATAAAGGCAAGACATGAAAATGCATAAAAGTTCGTCAGGATTCTCGTCATGACTTTTGTTGTAAGAAACATAGTCGAATTGAGAACCTAGAAAAAAAACTGTTGATATTCCTACTTCTAGACTAAATACATTAGATGACGATATTTTTACCGCATCAATCATTAATTTAAAAAATCTGTATTGGAAAGATCTTATCCGTAAATAGTAATAGGTAAATGCTGTCATGAGTTAAATCAATAGCTCTGTGTGTACTATTGTAAATTGTTGAATCGGCCGTTATTAAAATTAAGTTTGGCAATACACAAAAAATTACTGATCATTTTCTTTCTAAAATCCAATATAACCTTGGCGCAGCCAAGGCTCTAATTTAATTAATAATTCAGTGAGAAGTAGAAGATTCAAGTATTTAATGTATGTTAACCATTTTCACTCTTCTGAAGCTGTCATCTAAAGGCCTAAACGCTAATTGATATGATATTCTGCTTGGAATATTCCGATGGTGATGGGCCTAATTAAAATAATGCGATCAGTGTGCTAATATGAAAAATCTATGTTAAATATTAGAAACAGAAAAATTTTATCTCCCCGTACTACATGCTTATGTGTAGTTCTAAACATATTCGGCAGAGGGCACTTACCGAAAGGCTAACGGTTGATACAGCAGAAGAATTTCATCGCCTACGATATCTTGCGGTTAGCTCAGTTGGTAAGAGCAGCACGCGCGATACGTGAAGGTCGTGGGTTCGATTCCCGCACCGCAAGGGGAGATAAAACTTTTCTGTTTCTAATATTGAAAGTTCGCTAGTACGGCGTTTAGTACTATAAAAATAATAAAATCGAAAATCTATGTTGTTATTTGCAGGCCGGAGACTGACGTCCGCGCTATTGTGGTGACGGATGGCGAGCGTATTCTGGGACTGGGCGATCTTGGCGCGTGCGGCATGGGTATCCCAGTGGGCAAGCTGGCTCTCTACACCGCCCTAGCCGGCATCAAGCCGCACCAGTGCCTGCCCATCACGCTAGGTACAGACACGTGCACTAACATGTATACCTACAACTTTATTCTAAACTAAACCTTAAAATAACCTTTTAAGAGCTCGAGTGTTTACATTTCATTGCTCGTGATTGTACATACAGTTACCAGATTCAATAGTCTTCACAAGCGTCCTAATGGACCATTTGTTAACCGTGCGAAGATGCCACACCAGCCGCACTTGTTCTCTTACACGAATTCTAGTATGGTAAATTCTATATTCTGCCACTTAAACGTGCAATATACGTCATTGAACTCGTTGTATGACTACGAAGGCGAAGCTATCCCGCGGTGTGCAATTATTTTTTATTACAATGAGTCTTGATGAGGACAAGGACCCCCCAGTCTACACTTGGTCCTGTGGGGAGGAACGAGCCACGAAGATTACCTTGACGTGCGGGGTGGTTCGCTGTCAAATAAGCAAGTTCTTGAAATATCTCAACTGGTTTAGTTTACCGAATTGTTCAGCCCAAATTTTTCAGTATTTAAATGCAATCCTCCTCAGCTGCAATGTTGAAATCAAGTTAGGTACAAACAAAAACACATTAGCATAGCGATTTATCGTATGATCTGGAACAGCCTGACTGCTGAAATACCTTCACCTTACAAGACCGCAGCCAAATAATAAACACTTCGGTGTTGCTGGGTTCCTGCGTGTGAGTAAGGTTTCCAGAGCTCCTGGGGGGCTCCTCCTCCTACATTAGTAGCAGGGGTCAAGCCTTCAAGGCAAGGGCGGCAAGTAAGTATAGTAACAGCTTTATTATGCTGTACTTGTCGCCCTGAAGCTAAGACTTCATTACCACTTAACATCAGGTTGGATGAAGTCACCTTGAAGTGCAATAAAAAACACTGAATACTTTGCACTACCGTCATAACTGCAAGAGTTTACCAGATTTGGCTTTACGGAATTATAAAATGGTATATTTCACAGATGTGGGCACAAACACCCAGACGATGCTGGACGACCCGCTGTATATAGGCCTTAGGCAAAAGCGCGTGCGCGGAGCGGAGTACGACGAGTTCATCGAGGAGTTCATGCAGGCGGTCGTGCGCCGCTTCGGACAGAACTGCCTCATACAGTTTGAGGACTTCGCCAACGCGAACGCGTTCAGGCTGCTGGAGAAGTACCGTGGCAAGTGAGTATTTCTCTATTTCCTTTTTCTCTCACAAAGACAATACAATAAATTATGTTACAACACACAAATGTTATCAAATGTCTAAGTGGGGGACTGGCGGCTGTACTAGGAATACCTGTATGACAGATTGCCAGTCTCTCCTCAACGGGCTGAGAAGAATTCTTAGGACATGTAGGTACATTTGATCTTACTAACATTATAAATGTGAAAGTTTGTGAGAATTGATGTTTGGATGTTTGTTACTCTTCTACATAAAAACTACTGAACGGATTTGGATAATTCAAATTCAATATTCTTTTATTCATGTAAATTACACCAGTAATATTTATGAACCGTCCATATAATGAAAATTACACTACCTCCGGTTTGGATATAATTTGGTAGGAAGAGAGATGACATACCAGATTAAACATTTAAAATACTTTTATACCAAAATAACGCGAGCGAGAGTAGTCGCGGAAAATAGCTAGTGTTCAATAGTATGTACGAATGCCAATGTTGTGGATGAATAAAGATGTGTGTATGAATGTGAGCGTGTGTGTGTGTGGGTGTTTGTTTTTTTTGTGATGTGTGCTATCTTGGATGGCACTGCTAACAATTATTCTGTTTTATAATAATCTAAGAATATTTTTAGCCAGTTCTCTTGCATTGAAATTGGTAGTAGTATATTGATAGGAATTCGGTAGATATAATGTCTTTGTTAAAATAATGGGTTCTGGCTACTGGATTAATTACCACTCTTGCCAAACGCGGGTTGGCGATACAAAGCCGAGGTATGATCGAAAAAGCTGAAAGTCTTACCTACATTTTAGAGTTATGTAGCAATTACAAAAAAAAATTCCAAAAAGGCAGTTGCAGAGTTAAGTACAAAGAACAAAACATAATGTTTAGCGTTTGTCTTCAGGTACTGCACGTTCAACGACGACATCCAGGGTACGGCGTCGGTGGCAGTGGCCGGCCTGCTGGCCAGTCTGCGAGTCACCGGCAAGAAACTCTCTGAGAACACCATCGTCTTTCAGGGAGCTGGCGAGGTACGTTAGAACAATAACCAAAAGGTATTAGGGGCGCATTGGGTAAGGCAGTCCCGGGTTAGCCGATTGTCGTTCCTGTCAATTTGGGTAACGAACTATTCTCGATTGACTCAAGTCAGAGTGTGGGTTGACGACCCCAGTTAGTGTCCGTCATCTGAATCTTATAATGACTGCATGGGTAAACCACTTTAAGACTACCTAAATCATTGAATGGGGCATATAAGGATATATAATTCATGCATACCTAAATAACAAAAGCATCAGCATCTTGATTTAGTGAATTAATAGCGGCCGCCCCGCGACTTCGTACCTACGTGTGGAGTTAAGTCTTTTCTAGCAATAAGTATTACCTCATATTACTCAAGGTGAATTTAGCTTCCCAATGGTAAAAGAATGTTTGAAATCGGCACAGCATTTTTTGGGTTTATCCATTACAAACATACACATTAAAATAAAAATCTTCTTTATATTGTTAGTGTGGATGAGTAATCTGTTCATCAAGAGAGGATCAGACAGTTTTTTTCTAGCTTTGTTCTTAGTCTAGTTAATATCTGCCGAGGTAGCAATCAGCTATTGGTAACGTTTTTGCTTATCGAAAGTTTTGTTTTTAATATTAGGCATCCCTGGGTATCGCGGAGCTATGCGTGATGGCGATGAAGGCAGAAGGCGCTTCGGAATCGGAGGCGCGCAGCCGCATCTACATGGTGGACTCCAAGGGTCTGATCGTGAAGAATCGTCCCGAGGGCGGCCTCAACGAGCACAAGGAGAAGTTCGCGAAGGACCAGCCGCCCGTGCGCACGCTGGAAGAGGTCGTCGACCTCGTCAAGCCTTCCGTGCTCATCGGTGAGTGGAGACAGAAATGTTCATTACTGTATCTATGGGAAAATATTATTTATAGTAGGTACAAATAGCATCCGTTAAATATGAGTAGGTACTTACCCGTAAAACGGATAAGAGGCTCTGATACCTGCGTACAAGGTGCTACGTACTATCGCTTCTATAGGTCCTCATAGATACCTACAAACATATGTCGTGTACAGCTATTAAAAATGTCAGTCGGAGACTCTTGATTAGTTTGTTCAATGATAGCAGATTAGTGGTAGAACGAATCTCTAAGAACATCCCGACTAGAAATTGAGTTAATGAGTTATGTTTTACTAAAACCACTTCTTTTTATGGTCCTTCAAGCCGGATACTGATTTATTTTATTTTCGTGTAACAAAGGCTTTTTAGGTCCGAATATTTTTAAAATAGGGTTTTTATGTCAATATACATTTTTTATGCATTAGGCTTCACGAGTCACAAAATATAAATTTTTAGGAGAACGTTAACATATTCTTATTAATTTCATTAACATTTTAACACACAGTTAACATATCGAATCAAACCTTCGTTGTTCGGGCTATCAGCACACATAAACTAAAAATGGGAGCAGTATGATACGTGATCAATTTTCCAATTTATTATGTTCTTGTATCAGGTGCGGCGGCCATTGGTGGCGCGTTCACATCATCGATCCTGCGCAAGATGGGCACGTTTAACGAGCGGCCGATCATCTTCGCGCTGTCCAACCCCACCAGCAAGGCCGAATGCACGGCTGAGGAGGCGTACAGCAACACGGATGTGAGTACTAACAAAAATTAAACAAACCAGGCTGTAAACTTCCCACAGGACAGGCGTCTTATCTACTATGATTACTCCACCACGCGGGCTACACACGTTTTTTTTCCTAACTGACTATAGATGATTGCCGCAGATAGCCATTTCATCTTCATCAAGCTTGCAGGGGAGCGGATGGCTCTCACCACTAACCACGAACGAATTAGCGGAGTGGCGTAAAAGACAAGTACCTAAGCATCTGCCATGCCTCTAAACGGGTCTCTTCTAAAAACTGTTTTTGGGACAAAGGACGGTTCGGTTTTGTTAATGCATTTTCATTCAAACTCCAGGACCGCGCGATCTTCGCATCAGGCTCGCCCTTCCCGGAGTACCGCACCAAGGATGGGCGCCTTCTGAGACCAGGGCAGGGCAACAACGCATACATCTTCCCAGGACTCGCGCTTGGCATCATCTGCGCCGGCATCGTAGACATCTCCGAGGACTTTATGTTGCTCGCTGCTGAGGTGGGTTTGTGAATTGAGATATATTGAAGGTTGAGGACAGAACACAAATACACCATCATACTAGTCAGTATGTACTTAATTTGAGAAATCGGAGATGAGGATATAATATTTCATGTACAATAATACCTAACGTCACTTAGCAACAAACAACGGGACATAGCTGTTTTTATTTTGGATGGTCCTTAGGGCCGGATAGTTTTTTTTTTTGGTCTTTAGGGTCGGGTAGAACTACCTTGTAAAAAATTTAATTATTTTGTTTTTATAGGCGTTAGCTGAAATTGTATCGCAAGACGACTTGAACCAAGGAAGCTTATACCCACCTCTTGAAGACATTCAGAACTGCTCTGTCAAAATCGCCAAAAAAGTAGTGGAGCACGCCTACGCATGTGGTAAGTGAAGATTTAACTCATTTTCACTGTACAGTTTCAAACAGGTAAATTACAGAAGAGGTAGATCTGGAATGGTAGACTTTCCTCCAACTGAACTTGCATCCCTTACTATACTACCGGTGGGTGAAAAATCCAAATAAACGAGAAATTCACTCGAAAAATTTGGCGATACTGTTGAACAAAGTTTCGATAGTCCTATCGATAGTATGACTGAATTTCGAGGTCACGATATTATCGATAAACTATTTCAATAGCAACAACACTATATTGCGTTGCAAAAGGTTTGTCCAAACCTCTGAAGAGAAATGTGTACAAGTTCATTGTACCTTCCTCAGGTAAAGCTTCAGTGGTGCCGCAGCCCCTAGACACGGAGCAGTTCATCCGCGCGCAGATGTACGACGTACACTACGCGCCCGCCGTGCCGCCGGTCTACTCGTGGCCTAGCAACGGCCCGCGGGTCGATCTCGTCTAACACGCGACCACGTACCTGCCCCACCTCTAGTACTAAAACACTGGACCGACGCTGAATACTTACACTTAACCAAGGCCAACAATCGGGGACTCGCGGTTCCGAAATCGCGGAGAAATAGTACCATGAAGATTTGGATTCGCATCTTATGCGAGAACACCAGGTCATTCGTATTCATTAGTGAATGTAAGATTGTTTTTTTATAAATTTTTCACAGTGCTATTTCGCTCGTTATTTCGGAGAAATCTTCATAGTCCCAGTCACCAGAGATATTTTATGCGATGCACGGCACATTGTTCGATCGATGTGAATATATTGTATGGGTATAATAATCAAGTAATTTGTTTGAGGTCGGTCCCGTGTATTAGTATTATGTTATTTGTTACCTGAGACCCACTGACATGCTTTGTGTCTGCATGCTTCGAATAGTGCAAAAATTCACAACAGTACAGTACTTTCAAATTATGAAAAATATTAAATAGCTTATCAATACGTCTAAAATAGAGCCTTCAAAAAATTTTTTGTTTATTCAAACTATTATCCGTTAAAGTTGTTTTTTTTTTGTTAAATCTACCTTTCATTAAAAAGAGTATGAGTATATCATTTGACTCTTTATTAGAAGCCTGCAGATGCTTATCTTTTAAACGTTGCTAGCGCATACAAATATTAACACCAATAAAATTGTAAGCTGTCTCAAAATTGTCAAAAGCTACTCTCGTAATGTATTCATGTTAACCAATTTGTCTATTGATTGTAAGTAATCACTAAAGTCTTGTATCTTAACTAAAATAAAACCAATTTTCACTTGTAAATCTCAATATGTAATCTCCTGAATGTTCTTTTTTTAAATAAAGTAAAGCGCTTGCATTGTTTAAATTACTATTTGTATGCTTAATAAATTAGAATTATAATTTTGGAGAGCGGCGCGGGAGGAAACATGTCGTCCATTCGATTAAGAATTATATGCAATTAGAAATACTATGACTAACTAAAATCGGATGTATAGGTTATTTTATGGGCTAAAAAAACTGACGACTCAAAAATAAAAATTAGAGGCATGCCCAACGTTTGTACATTACAGGGTGATTATTTATATGTAGTAACGTTATGCAATTAGTTACCACGTGTTTTTAATGTTTATTATGTAGAATTTTTGTATTGTCACAAATTAAAAGAACAAAATGAGGATTTGATGTTATTTTCTCGCGACTGTTAGTAATAATTATTAGAAATTACTAAAGCATTTAAAAGCTTGCCGAAGTACCAGCCTATAAAAGTTGCAACTGTACTTTACAAATATTTAACCATTCCAATCGTTTTGAATACTGCTACTTACTATACTACCCACTTAGGCTGTACCTACAATAAATGGGTAAATCTTATTCAAAATAGTGTTTATCGTTTTAAGTTAAATTTGTAAACAACATTTATGAGGTATTTTTATGTAAATTTTAAATAATAATATATTGATGAGAAGCTGTAACTTAAGCTAATTTTATTTAAATGATCCCATAAAATCATAAACACATATATACACGCCTTTCAATAATACAACAGTAATTACTAAACTGACACGAGCACGACAGGAATCACAATTCAGTCACGATATGCAATTTTGTGAATGTCAAGATGGCGGGACCCCGGCTTGTATTTCGTTCAAACTGTGCTCAATATTAAGTGACCTCATTTCGAATTTAGTGCCCCAGTGGATTAAGTAAAACACATATTTATTTGTAGTCCCGTCAATTTGATATTAAGATGGCGGGACCACCGATCGTTACTGACAAATTACTATTCATAACATTATATTAACTACATGACCACAAATAAATGTTTGGCCCACTGGAGCACTAAATTCGAAATGAGGGCACAAAATGAAACAAAATTAGCACTAAATATTTAGCACAGTTTGAACGAAATACAAGCCGGGGTCCCGCCATCATGACATTCACGCAATTTTACGTATGTTGCATGCATTACTAACTTACTCTGATCTTCACACATGTAATAGGGAAGCGGACTTTAAATATGTCATGCTCCTCAGCAACCCCTATGACTGTACTATTATATAGGGTCTTTCTAAATTAGTTACATTCCTTTTAATGGGGGTTTCTATACGTCATACTGAATACGTCCAAAAAAAATGAGCCAAAAATTCAGGCTAGTTTTGGAGATAATCAAGGAAACAACAATACTTCTTGTCAACATAATACAACGCCCTATGTCAGCTGATTTTACTACTACATCGTCGACAAACGCACACTATTAAACAATACGTTTACAATGCATACTATGAAACGGGGCAGCTATGCGGCTAGATAAAAATTATTATCATAAATTTTAACAGGGCTACCACTAAGTATTAAGGATTATCTTAAAAATAAATTATTTTGGGCTCTTGACAAAATGTAATTGTGCACTTTAGTGATTTAGTGTAGTGCCCTAAAGTGTACTATTTGAAGTATAAAGAAAGAAACATTTTCAATTCACTTTTTCGCGCTCTACGTGAAGAAATACAAATTTCTCAACTCTTCAATAGTGTATAAGGGTTATCTTTCTTAACAAAAAAAATACTATTAATATTATTGGCAATAAGTTACCAAATGTTTTCGCGCAATAGAATTATCGAGAGACGATAACATTTTTGCTAGGACGTGTCTCAGTGTACCAAGACTTCAGCCAATTGGCTACTTGACAGTTTTTAAAAAGTATTGTAAAATGTGCGCCCGTTCATTTAATATCCCAAGCAATTTGATTTTTATGGAAAAAATGTAAATAACCAGAGAAAAATAAGATTTTGTGTAACACATTTAAAAAGCGCGCGAAAACGCCAAGTCACGTCACTGTTGCAATTATGACGTCAACGTTCTAGACAACGAACCGATACGCATAGGAACGACTTAATTTAGATAAACGGAAAATGTTTCAATAAATTTTTAATACGATTAGAGACACAATAATTCAATTTAATCGGTAAAATAATCATTATTTCGCCACATTAAAATAAATAATTTTCGCCGACAGCAGTCATTTCCGAATTGCAATGGTGGTTTCCGTTTCGGTTATTTTGTTCTACAGATAAAAAAAGTAAAATTTGTTTTGCAAAAATAAAATACTAACTATGCTTTTAATTAAAAAATAAAAATGTAAAATTATTACCTTACTAATAAGCTAACATATCTAACACTTTTCATAATTTATTGTTAACACTGTCAAGTAGCCAATTCGAAATTTTAACGATATTCCATAATAAAAAAACATAATAAGTATTAACAGCATGAGCAGAATTAAAACGAATCTTATTAAAGTTATTGATAACATGAAAAAGTATTCTGGAGTTGGCACCCCTAATGTCAGCGGTCGATTACAAAAGAGCGACAAACGAGCAGTGTTGCCAACTTAGTGGATTTTCCACTAAACCTGGTGGTTTTAGCCACCCATTCAGTGGCGAAATATTGCTTTTAGTGGCTGGTGGATTTTTTAGTGGATAATTGAAATTTAATTTCAATTACTAAAAGTGCGATCTCTCACACACTTAGCCATTTACTTTTACTACACTTACACTTACGTTCTTATTAATTTTCTTTAATTCTTCATTTTTCATGGTTATTTTCTTTTCTCATTGCAGAAGGAATCCACCTTAAATACTATTGCAGTATTTAAATTATACTGTTCAAGTCAAACCAAATACAAGATAGCAGCCTTATTATGTTTACTAGCTACCTCAACCAATATTCATACGCGATACTATTGAATAATGGCCTACTTATCGATAGCGCAATCATATCGATACTATCGATAGTATCAATTATTATTAAAATTGTCATGGCCGATACTATCGATAATATCAATAGTTATTTTGATATTGATCTTCAATACTATCGATAGTTTGGCAACACTATTGGGAAATATTTGAGTGTGAAAAAAATTTTTTTAGTGGTTTTTAGTGGTTTTAAGAGTTGAATCTGGTGGAAAGCTAGTCGAACTGTTGGCAACACTGCAAACGAGCCGCTCGCGCCGAGTGAACGATTCGTGGCTTTTCGGCACGCTCCTTTCGGCGAATGCGCCGTACTTTGGAACACAAAAGACGCGCGCGCCCTTTGATTTTGCCGCGGAGGATCATCAGTTGTTGATTTGAATTCTTTCGCGAAGGTGCGCTTTGTGGTAAATTAAATCGACTAATGCCATACGCATACACTAATGTGGATTATCTACACATGGTACTGTATTATGCGGATTCTAATGATAACTGTGCGCAGGCTGCGCGTACGTACACGAGCATTTACGGAGATGCTGTAAACTCTTAAACGATTTTAGGACTGGGGTATGTTCATGCCTGTAGAAGATAGTGGAAGACCCCACCTGCCAGTGCAACGAGGAAACCTCCTACTGGACTTTTTCTGTCGGCACCCAACAGTCGATGCAGGAGATGCGTTCGTTGTGGCGGCGAAAAGTGTGTGGCGTACCTACCTATCTTACGGTGTGATGATCAACGTCCGTACCACTTCACGCTTGTTCAGGAGTTAAAGCCACAGGAGTTTGCCCCAGATAACCAGTTTTACCGGTGCTTAAGATTAATTCAAGAAACTCTGGGAGAATTGATTGCGGAGGTTACACTTCATACGCGTCGCAGCCTGTACTTCAAGGATTAGTACTTCAGGATGGTGCTCCAGCTCAGTTTGAAGGTGCGGTGTGTAACCTGTCAGAGACGTATGGCTGTCGGTAAATCGGTCGTGGAGGACCTGTGCCGTTACCGAGCCTCTCCCCGGACTGATGCCTCTCGAGCTCGACTTTTACGTGTGGGGCCGAGCTGAAGACTTAGTTTACAGTGAAAGTGGCAAATGTAACTCAGTTAAAGGAGCGCTTAGTGAACGTCTTTAATATCATGCTCAGTAAAACGGACACTCTTGTGAAAGTGGAAACTCCGTATTAACATCCAGGGTAGATAATTTCAGCAGTATTTGTAAAAGTTGCCCAAAGGCTTTAAAATTGTGAAGAATAATCATTAAATAAAATAAATGTTATGAAACTGAAATGTTGTTTTTTCTTCATAGACATGTAAGTACCTACCTATTTACTCTTAAATGGCATTAAAAAAATACATTAACTGAGAAAGTTATGTTAACAGAAATTTCCTTTTCTGACGATGGCCAATATTGATAGTTGTTATTGTAATTTTTTTGCCTAGCCAGCTGACAGACTCTAAAGCTTTACAAGTAAAAAAACAATTAAAAACAAATAAAGATGCTTTACGCGCCGCAAACATATTTTTTGTAGGTAGGTAGTGATTTTTCATTGACTAAAGACCTAGAGGAGCAAACTGCGTGTGTTGATTTTTAGATATTATTGTACCTAGTCTTAACTCTTTCATTCTTATTTACAACCTAGTAGGTATGAGTATTTTCCGCTTTATTCATCTCTTTCACTCTTTCTCGGACGCTAGATGTGTGAGAGAGCCGGATAATATCCGAATTTTCAGCTATCATTAGTCACAGTAGGGCATCAGCTGATAGTCGTTCCGTGTGTGCGTAAGCCGTAAACTACCAAACAGCCTATTGTGTACGTACAGTAGTAGTGTGAGTTGTATGCATGTACACAATCAATACCCTGCAGTTATGATGTGTGATACAGCATGATGTCTATTTTAAGGTTAAATGAATTTTTACTTTTGTTAGAAAACATAACTTTGTAAAATCATAATAAAACACCTACTCAAATTTTGTGGACGTATTTGTTACAACGTATAGATGCCTCCATTTAAAGGAACGCAGCTAATTTAGAAAGACCCTGTATATTAGGGTCGTATTAATGACTTTTTTCGATAGATTATTCTTATCTAGATTCCCTAGATATACCGCCATAAATTTGTAATTTGCAGATTAGGAAATTTCGTATAATATCAAGAAAATATTAACTAAACTCTTAAATAAATATGGATCTAAGAGACAGAACTTCGAGATTTAGGCTTTGCAACTTTATGTTAACGTTTGGATTGAGGGCCTAAGTTTTTATTCATAACAGTTAATTGAAGAATTCTCATGGCCCTTTGCCTTACATTTTTACTATTTTTTACTAACTTCTCATAAGTGTTATTTCGGTTTATAAGTATTTGAAAAATGGGCCCTCGATCCAGATAACATACAAAATTCTACTGAAGATATTACCATATTAGTGTTGACATAGATTAGCTAAAGCAAACACGAAATAATAGGCCGTAATAACTTTAAGACCGACAGTCTTTATTTCGAATAATTATTTATAAATACAAATTGAGAAGTACCGATTCACAACAAAATATTACCTAGATTACAATGTTCGACAAAATAATTATCACTTATCACTTCATTAAAACTGTACAAGTTTACACATCTCGGCGGGCGGGGCCCGCTGTATTGACTATCGCACGCGGCTGGCCCCGGCGCGGCTCACCTGCTCAGCGAGTGCGACCGCGACCGCGAGCCCGCGCCGCTCGGCCGCGTCCCCGCCCCCCCCGCCCGGTCATTGCCTGCGCACACGCAACACACTTAGCACCTGCTGCGACGACGCCATCGGAAGCTCTACCATGATCAACGACGATCGATCGCTCTGAACAGTTGTACCTATTATGGTTCTACATAAAGATAAAATGCCCCCCCCCCCCCCCCTGGACTTCTCTTACAGACATTATTGTTTTTGTATAGAAGTTAGAATATCTTTATTATTCTCCTTAATTTTTTTTACTGTCCGAAATATTTTCACATTGTACAATCGCCGTCAGATATATTGGAGCAGACAAAGTAACCAAATACTTCTGAACAGTTTAAAATGTCAATAAGTTCCATACGTAGCAAATTCCATTAATATCTGACCTAACAACTAACCAATAACATCTGCTCAGATATTAATGGTAACTTGTAGTGTATAGAACTTATTGACAAAGAAGTATTTGGTCACTTTGTCTGCTCCAATATATGTCACGACGACTGTACCTACTATTATTAATCGAGTCTTCATACAGTAAATAATCTTTCGATAATGTGATCTTGTGAGCTTCCGAGGGCATTCCATTAAGAATCCTAATAAAAAGGTACTTATCACAATAAAAAATCAACCAGATTACAGGATATTTCGTAATATTTTGTAACTGCTGACGCCAATATTTTTTTTGTTTACATAGGACGATCTGGTGGATTTTTTCTTTGCAATTATGCTACAAAAAGTAATAGTAAGACAACTAAAAAGGAAACTTTTAAAGTAATGATAACAACAAAAGATTCATCGGCATTACAGTAACATAAAGTAGAAAATAATAAAAATTAAACAAATAATGTTATGGACAGTGACAATAACGAATTAAGCGGCACTCAGTAGCACACCGACAACACAATATCAAACGAGTCATGTCGCAATATGTATTTAGTGAGAAAAAAAGAGAAGCTCTGAAGCGTCTAACAGCAATATATTGGGGCCTGACCTAAGGAATGATGGCCTTGTAAACGGGTGTCCTATAACAAAACAATCCTGCGTCACACAGTTGTTCAGCGACTAGGGGGGTCTCGAACAAACAATTGGTAAATGGTAATAAAGTATAATCTGTTTTTATCTATTCAGAAAAGAAGAGAATTCCCTCTCTTATTTTCAAGTAACATTTAATTTCCAATTTTAATTAATATAAAGTGGTAATTTAGCTTTTTATAATATATATATTAGTTACATTTCTATTTTATCCCTATTCAAATATTCTTCAAAAAGGGTTTGAAGAGAAAATGAACTTTGGTCTGCCACGACTAGATGAATGTGTGGATCCAAATAAAGATCTTAAATCGACTAAAGTGCTTCTACAATAAATAATTCTAGATATGTTTTTACGTCATCATACCGAGTACCTAGGTTATAGAATGTATGCGTGCGACGTACCGAGGCGCTGGTGCGGCGGCAGCTTGTTGAAGAAGGGGTGCGCCAGCGCGTCGCGCAGCGTGATGCGCTGCGACGGCTCGTACTCCAGCATGCGCGCCACCAGGTCGAACAGCTGCCGGTGCTCCTCGCTGGTGCTGCCCAGGTACCTCTGCAGAGACCACGCGTTACGATCACTCATACTGCCCGACCTTGTGACTACGCGTACATACATTCATTACGGCTACTTCACGTGCGGTGAACACCACATAAAGGTAAATACTAAATGTGTAATCTGACGTGCTTTCGACCGTACACATTGAACACTTATTTTATCATTTATTTTGTAGTTGCAGTCAAGGAACTATTGTACTTGACAATATTAAATCTTAACTAAAATGTAACAACACTCGCGTTATTATTTTAAAAGCAAAATTTGTGAGATTGAACATAATGTAGAAGTTGTTATCGTTTGACGCGTGCAAGCTAAATGGATCTAAATGAAACTTGTTCAGGTTTAGGAAAACCTTATTTTTAACACCATACAGGCAACGACGTAAAATTTTACTAAGTAGTAGAATATTTGTAAACTTACTATACAATCACGAAACTATCAAGGAGTTTCATGACCACCACCACCATTATGGTTCTGAGTACCATTATTTTTGTTTAGTTAACCAGTACCATTATTTTTGTTCAGTTAACCAAGTAATTCAAGTATATTTACCAAAAGCGGTTTGCAGTTTTCTCTCACATATCGCCCTGCTGACGATTTTTCATCCCAGTCTAATTTTCCGTGGTAGAAGTATTTTGTTCTTGTTTTACGAGCCATTCTGTAACAATATCACATGTCCATTGTTAAACTTACAAGTTACTTTACACACTTATATTAATGTGAAAGTAAAAATGTTTCAGACTAGCTTACTCAAGAAAAAGACACCTTAATATTTCACTGTCATTTTCAAACATAATTACAAAGATAGTTGAATTTGGGTACAAATTAATTAAATTATTTTTATTTAGGTACTATACCTGTAAGGAATGGGTCCGAGAATCCTCTCCATCATGGCTAAATGTTCCCTGTTGTCGTGTGTTTGGAAGAGCGTGATACCCAGGTGAAGCTCAAACATGATGCAGCCGATCGACCACACGTCGCACGGCTGCGACCAACCGAGTTCTGTTTTGCATAACAAAATTAAACTTAATAAAAAAAACACGTGCTTAAGTCGAACGAACTAAACGTCCGCCAATTCTCAATGTCATTTCAATAGAGTATAGAAGTTTTTCTTATCACAGCCTCAAATAAGTGTGAGATTTATGAATGAATATGATGAAAGTTATAGTTAAATATAACAAACTGGGTCTCAAAATAAGCACTTCGGAATGCAAGAGTTTCAATAACACGAGATAACGTGACGGAGGCAACAAAACTAAACATGGTATTATTGGTCGGTAACAGATTTTGTACTTGTAAACTCAACTTGAATGGTTTTGTAACAAAGCTTCTGAAGTCGTATCGTATACACTGTTTGTGTTGGATGTAAAGCCTCACCTAATATAACCTCCGGCGCTCTGTAGTGTCGCGTGGAGACGATGGTGCTGTGGTGCTCGTGGTCGAAGGTGGCGCTGCCGAAGTCGATCAGCCGCACGTCGCTGCGCTTCACGCGGAGCAGGTCGTGTGTCTGCAAGACACCAACGAAACATTTCAAATAAGGTAACGGGTAAAAACGCGACAACATTTTTATTTAGTAGTTACTTTAAAATTGAAAGTCTTAAAGTTTTTATTATACGACCAAAACAGATAGCTAACAACAACACCGACCATATAATTGTAAATTTAAAGTGAACTAACTAGAAGCTCTTTTGAAATGTTGTTTAATTTGGTTGGACTATTGGACCGTTGGTAGTAAAAAGAAACTATTACGTGTTTATTATATTACTGGTACAGTTTCTACTCCAACTGTTTTGATATATTGAAATGTATGGCATACACTTTACAAGAGGTAACCAAACCCAATAGACTAAACTATATCGCTTTTTGTCACCTGGGTTCGAAGTGATACGGAATATTATCCTCATAATGAACGCAATGATTATAAAATGTTGTATCACACATAGAACGCAATATTCTGCTTTACGTTTATTCTAGCGCTTGAAGGCTGTCTCAGTAAAATCGTAAGCGGTAGTAAACTTTAAAAAAATCTGTTATTGACTTCGAGTTTATCTTCATGCTGCCCGAATAGTGGATTTGTCGTTGCGTACCTACACCGTAATACAAAGACTTTTGTTTAAGACAAAGACATATTCTGTATCCCATGTATAAGAGCCATGAATGATTAAAAAAATATACATTTGCTGTAAATGCGACTAAACTTACAAAAAAGGATATAAAAAATATCCTTTGTAATTTCCTTATGTTTGTTTAAATATTGGTGCACCATCACTGAGGCTACTCAAATGTCTACACTAAAACGAATCTTACATTTTTTGTCTAATATTTCATCTAGAAAGTTTCCTCACCTTCTTAGAGCTACTGTATACATTGACGACCTCGTAGTCGCTGTCGACGAACAGGATGTTCTCTGGTTTAAGGTCAGTGTGCGTGAGCTTGTTATCGTGTAGGAATAGCACGCTGTAGATGAGCTGGTACGCGATGTGTCGCACCTGCTCCAGGGGGTAGGGCTGGTAGTTGTTGTCTTTCTGCAACAGAAATATTTACTTTTATTACAAACTAGCAAGTGTGCGCGACTTGCCGACGTTAAAATATCCTATGTTAATCTAGTGTCTTATATATCAACCAAATTTCATCTAAAATTAATTCAGAAGCTTTTGATTGAAAGAGTAACAACACACAATATGTCAAAACTTTACCAGCAATTTTTTTATTTTTATAGCCCAAATAGTTTTATTTTTATTCTTATAGTGCATCTCGTGGATTAAACCAACCACAGTGCTATAGTAAATACTTTTTTCTGTTTCTTTGAAATCCAACAGATAAATTTTCAGTCGAGCTTAAGCTAGTCGCTGGTTTATTAATTTCAAACTTCGGTCCGAGTCGGATGCAATACACACTTCCTTAGCTTTTTTGTGACAATGCTTTTGTGAAGGATCTATCAAAAGTTACAAAATTAATCTTATTCACATTTCTACTAAGTTATTTATAATTATATCGTTTTTGAAATTCAAGTTTCGCACACTAAATGAAAAGCGGTCTTGATACCTACCTATATACCTATACTCATGTAATTTTTTGTTATTTACTTGTTTTTGAAGCCCTAATAGGTGTACACATTTTTTATTAACGACTTTGTTTTACTTTACACAGTACGATATTTAAAAATAACGGTAGGTATCTAAAGAAAAAATATCATAAATAAACAAGGAATGGGAAATTTATATTTTTTTATCCTCTGTGCTACCGCTCATCATCAACTTAATAGGTTATTACATTGAAACGGACGCTACAGCGTTGATAGTTGATAATTACCACAAACTTTTGTGGTAATTAATGACTCAATTTGTACATTTAACTGTTATCGTTAAATGAGCAAACAATGTTATAATTACGATAAAATTACAAATTCAATGCCATATTTTTATTAGAATTATTCCTATATTATTTTTCACACATTTACTATAAAAAGTAGAGTGCTTTAGTGTAGCCAGAGGATATATAACCTTTTCATGGAAAACACTGAGAATGATTGCAAGCAGGAAATATTTTTATTATTTGCGGAAGTTCAGTATATCATAATGAGTCAGTGGTCATATCCCCGCGACGGCTACACGCTACGTAATTTAACTTTACGCAACCAGGATTAAGCAGTCAGCTGCCATGAATACGAAACAAGGCATTTATAAAACATATGATTACTCACCAGGAAGTCAAATACACTTTGTCCGAGCATTTCGAATGCGATGCACATGTGTCCGTGGTACTCGAACCAGTCTAACATCTTTACACATAAGCTGAAATAGAAATAAACATACATTAGAATTTAAAGATAGGTATATTTAAATATACCTACGCCAAAGGAACTACTTGAATCAACACAACCAAATAGGTTCCGCGCAGTAATCATTATTAGAACTTTCACGCAGTTTTAACAAAACAATGTGAAAATTGGAAATTTTTAAGAAAATGGGATAAAAAATATCTCTTCCAATTTTGAATTATCTGATTGAATTGTGCGCAATGATTTGTACGTCAAAAACTATCAAGGGCGTAAGGAATTGATTCAGTATCAAGGGCGTTCCACTTGTCCGCGAGTGGTTTTGATATTTCGAAGATTAGGGGCAAGCGGCAGACGGTATTTTTACGTTTAGAGTTGACACCGAGATGCTCGTTGGCCGCGCGCCAGCCGGGCCGACGTCGCAAACGCGCAAGGTCAAATATTGTTACATTGGACGCTGTCGACGCTCAATTAAATGATATCAACAACTGACACCACCGATTAATTAGTAAAAGGCTCACTTACTTTTTACAATCCGGGTCAACTTCTGCTAACTTCTCTAGTACGTTTATCTCTAGTTTTGCAGCCTCTCTGTACTTCTCAACATTCTTGATTATCTTCAAAGCCATTCTGTGCTCCCTGGAATTTATAAATAGACAACTTTAATAAAGCATTTTCGCAGAGAAATTTGAGTTGGCAATATTGAAAGTGGACGTTTGTATAAACAAAACTAAAATAGCGTTGAATAATTGAAGTGAGGTATGCAGTGCCAAACAATGTGTCATCATCCGGCGCACCGGTCCACTGGCCGGAGATGTGAACGACACTTGCACATCACACACGTCCCTTATTGTATAACCCACCTGACTACTCATCTACTCATACAAATAGATTCAGCACCGAAACAAACGTCTCCGGTGAACTAACCAACACAAAGGAAAAACAGAAATTATTTCACTCCAACCTTGATTATAACATGAAAGTCATCCAAGTTATTTATTGGGGTAATAATCTTATACTGACGCATGTTGCTTATATTATTATTTAGTAGATAACTGTTATGCTAGTTGACTTTTGAAAATATTACAATTTACATAAAAGTACGATGAACCTATGGAAGTTGTTCTTTCGCAGTTATTAAAAAATACTGGACATGGAGTGCTTATTTATTTATATGTTCGCTTTGCAATTTAATATTTTAGGACGACCGCATAATTAAGACCCTTCAATATCATGATTGCACAAACGTGAAGTGTCTCAGATCTCCCTATAACATCACCACCGATACAATAATCCTAGGTATCTATTTATGCTTGTCCTGTTTCTTTTCATAGTAATTTTAATTACACACTACCAAATACTAAATTATATATTAGACGATATTAGACGCAAAGGAACCAAGTCTACCACGTATACTTATTCAAGACTTTTATTTTACATTTTATTTGCTTTAAATTTTACATATTTTTTGTTCTGAATCGCTATTAATAAGTTTCTCTAAAAGTACTTTTTTCTATTAGTGATTAATTGCCTTCAGAGTGGAACAACAACACGGATTCACATATCTGTGTTGTTACTAATGAAACTGTTTCGTTGTGTTATTAAAATTGCACTAATTTAAACCAAATTCCTAGTCAAGTGAAAATTTATTAAAATATTGACACGATATATCTTGTAACATGTACTTGGTAAAAGCAAAAAGACGCCACAAAATAATTTTATCATGATTATTTTGTTACAAATTAATTGTTCTTTTACTAGCAAGTAAGACACCGAGCCGCACTGAAGCGCAAGATAAAATGAAGTGATTGTTTGTATTTGTATACTTACATTTCTAAATCTTTCACCTCGACCACCTTGCCGAAGGTGCCCTCACCGAGTGTGTCGATGATTTTGTCTGCAATTAAACCAAGGTAAACTATTAATTAACAGCACAATAACAAAGTCATGATGGAATTCGGCATTGGTTTTTAATTATAATGAGGTTTATTGAAACAATCATAATTGAATTTTTCAATAACAATGCTTTTATTTTTTAGAGGTAAAAACCAACGACTGCAACTCCAACATCACTTTAGGATGGTCTGTGAAATGCTGTATTGAAGTGAGAAATTAAAAAAAAGAAAATAAATTGATTCTCCTTTGAACACGAATCGCTCAAACGGCAATATCTCGACTATTTAGTGATTTTATCGGTTTCTTGAAATTTCAGGTTTTAAGATTTTAAAATGTGTAGCGTTCATTGTTTCAATGAATTCAATGACATTTGAAAATGATTTGTATGTATCTGTGTATCTGTATGTATCTATAAGTGTTTGTGTTTGTGAACGTGTAAGTATGTGGTGTGTGTATGATAGAGTAGTAACATTTGTTTAAGTTATGTGGACACGAACATCTCGCTCCCATGACATAGCCGGGCCAGTAGACCAGATGTCCGTCCTTGTCGTCCTTGACGGAGGAGCGTGCCCGGGAGCTCTGCAGGCGCCACGCAGCAGCAGCCGCGAGTCAGGTCCGGTCCGCCCGCCACGCGCCACGCCGCAGCAACGCCACACGCCACACGCGCCGACATCACGCCACAAGCCACGGAGAGCGCCACACGATCGCCACGACCCGAGTAGTGTTGTACCCAACAATCAGACAATGGAACGGTTGCCCGTCAGAGAAGCGACAATTGGTATGGTGTGTCGTACATGCTGTTAAAGGGCGGACGGGTGGGCGCTGCGGGACGGCCGGGCGGACGCCCGAATGGGCCGGCTGGCCTCGGGCGCCCGCGCGCGGGCTCGTTCGCACGGCAGGATCGGGAGCGGGACGAGGACCGGATTAGGGAACGGAACTGGAACTTGGGACTCACCGGGGGAGGTTCCGACGAATTTCAAACACTCATCTCTTACAAAACCATTGCTTGCATTGGATTTTAGGAATAACAGTGTCCACCCGATTGCCATTTAATAAAAAAAAAATCAAGTATGTACAGATATGTACTAACATTGCAAGTAAGCCTATCGGAATCGCGTTTTCGCTTTGCTCTTGGAAATATATTAACATAAAAGAAGGACATGTTAGTTTTCAAAACACGCATAAAGAATGTTATCACATGCACTATCATTGCACTTGAATTATTTACTAATTTTAAGGCCCACTTTAAATTTATGTCAACACGATATTAGTATTCGCAGGTATATTTGATCACTGACCGGTAACACAACCGTCAACTGAATATTGAAATGTTTTTTATCTACCCTACATTTATGACTTATTCAAATGACAGACATTTTTGTTCTAATCATGTTGAAACATACATGCATTCATATTTTTATCATATTTTACCGATTGTACGTTTGCCTCATTTATATTTGTGTACTTAACGTATTTCCCACGTTGATATTATTTTGATTTGATACAGAAGTATTGGTTTCGATTCTGTATGCTAAAGTTGCTAAGATCAGCGAAGATCAGAAAAAGATCACATTATAATGAGACGCAGTCGTTAAGTAATCTAATCACTATTGAATGTTTATGATTTCATGTGGTGAGATTCGCTAAGTGAATAGTGAAAACCACGGACCGGGTGTATGTTAGCGGCACACAGAGCGCAGGCGGTTAGCGGGTGCTTACAGGCGGCGTGACCGCGCGCCGCATCAGGTGCCGCGGCCGCTGCGGCCGGTGGCGCGACCGCAGCTCTGGCGGCAGCGCCACCACGTCACCGACCCCCAATGGCTCCGGCTTCTTCGTAGCTATTTCGTTCGCCACATCGTTATTCTCCTTTACCCCGATGCGACCGTACATCTCGTCCAAGTGCGCGTACTTCATTATTAGGCTCTGTATTTCCTGACGCCTTGTCTCTCTGTCACTCAGTATCCTGTCTCCGACCGGCGTCTTATCATCGTCCTCGTCGCTCGAAGGAAAGTAAATCTGTTTTTGCCGTCCCAATTCCTTCGTTGGTGAGGAAGCCGGTGTTTTGGTAACTTTAGTTTTGGTATCGTTATTGAGCGGCGAGATCAAATCGCGAACACCGGTTTGTATGTCTATATCTATGGGTCTTAGTGCTAACTTTCCTTTCCTTTCATTGTTCTCGCTTTTTTCTGCACGAAGTGATCTTCTCTGGTGCCTCCTATAAATGCTGTCTCGATCTTTTCCATAATTCTGACGATCTCTTAAAGGAATGTCGTATCCATTTTTATGTTCATCCTTATCCTTTTGTTTCTGACTGGAGGACAATCGACGGTCGGCGGTGTTTCTGAACGGTGTCTTATCTCTAGTTTTCTCACGAGAGTAATGATTTCGTTTAAAAGAACTTTCACCAAACACTGCAGTCGTTAGGCTTCTCATCAGACCTCTCGGCACGGGATCAGGTTCTAGCGTTTTGTCACGGTATTCTTTTTCTCTTCTAGCTCTTTCTTTTTTCTGAACTGCTATTCTATCTAACACGGAAGAATATTTGTCTTCTAATCGGCTCCGTGTACTTCCCAGAAGTATCGTGGTATCGACATTATTATTGGCTTCCTTGAGAGGATACCGTTTAGTGAACGGAGATGATTTATTATCTTTCAAGTGAGCTCTGCGGAATGAGTCACTGCGTCCGAGAGCGCTAATGCCGGAGGTGGCATGTAAAGGTGATGTGTCAAGCCGTGTTTTGGGCGAACTCAGGTAACCGTAGGTTCGATCATCATTTAGCTTCCTAGAGTCGGTCGTGCTGACGCCGCCGAGCAGTGGTTTATAGGACGATAATGGCGATATGTGCCTCGCATTATCATATCGTCTTACACTAGCGAGACTGGAATTTTTGTTGGTAAGCAATTTATCATCATAGCGAGTTCTTGCGGCACTTAGCTTTGTATCCGGAATATCTGACTTCTCGGAAGGTCCTCGTCGGGTGAGCCGGTTGATAATGCTGGAGTAGCCATCTGACAACAGTTGAGTCACACTAGTGGTGGAAGCCCGACTGTAACGATGACGCCGTGGGCTAGTTGTGCCATTTCCATTTGCATTGATTGTTGTCATGTTATAATAATGTGAACAATTATTTACACTCACTTTATCCAGGATAAATTACGTAGTATTCAAAGAACATCATAACTTCACATGAAACAAGAACGCACAAAACATTTTTTATCTAAGAGGTGAATGCTTCGGTACCGGCCATTAGACTGGGTCTATCTAGAGATTGGGAGCGTACCTAAGCGCGAACGAATTTCAGAAAGATCACTAGCGCAGCCGAGTGCGGCCACCGGTGCCAAGTAATGGTCGCGGACTAAAAATATCGGCAACCCGTGGGAGCGCCCTCCCGCGCACTCCCGACTGCCCGCCGCGCGCGCATTTCTTCGCATTACACTTGTTATAATTATTTTCACAAATCTTGTTTTTCTTCTATAAAACGAATTTTGTATTTTAAGTCTCCTCTCACGTCTATCGTGATTAATTTGACATGTTACACACGTATTCACGGAGTACAGGAAACGATATACATAGTCAGTCGCCTACGTATTTACCAATTTAATTTGGCAAAGATTTGAAACAGACACGTTAGTGACTTCTTTAACCCAAAACACCTCGGTATTAATAGCATTAGCGCTAATAAAAATGGACACATCTGTCATTCTCTTTAGAAATCTTTGGAAGAAATACAAAAAACTGCCATAGGTGGGCTGAGGAGCGGTGGTCATGACTGAAATGTACACCTTTCTCTGAAGTCGAGCTCGAGCGCCAAGACAGTTCTGTCAATAAGCGGTAAGTAATTGGGTCAGTGGGGCGCGTGTGAGCAGTGAACAATGCCGGCTGCGCACGCGGTCCGCACGCAACATAATCCATCTCGCAAAACAAACAATGGATATCCCTTAGGTCAGCTGGAATCTTTATCTCATGAGTTGGATATGAAGGAGAGGTTGAACGTGTGTTATCTATCTCATCGGGCATGTCATGCATCGCAGTGGGTCCAAAGCGACCGGGAACGAGCGGATGCGGGCGCCGCGATAAACTGTCCATGGACACGAACGCTCTACGTGTCTCACGCTTATCATATTGTAAACGATCCGTGTTACACATTTGTTTTTCGTTCGTCTGCACCGAGAATTCAGTTGCTTTGCAGATTAGAACCGATTTTACTCTTGGTTTCTTATATGAATATCAATTTTAAATATATTGATAAACATTAAAGCTTCATTACCAATTCAAAATTAATGTCATTAAAGGTTTATGCAGTTTTAGTAACCTAAGTACTAGCTCTCGACGGAAGTCGTTCACGTAAGTATCGGTGCAACGGAAGCACTGCAAAAATAGCCAACAAGCTAAACAGCTACATACATACCGCGCAACGACCTCGCACATTGCTTGGAGCTTTTCTCCTTTCACTTGGTTAACATTTTCAGCAATACGCAAGTACACAAAGTATCGATTTTATAACCCCCATAAAAAGGTATTTCAGTATGAAAATACGCACAATTATTGATTAACTAAGCTTGAAGCCTAAAGTAAAAAGAGGTCTTACCGCTGTTTTAGGTATGCGGAATGCATGTAAGTGGCAACAGTTTATTATTTACACAGATGTTTAAACGAGAACAGGTCAACAAACGTACCCGAGGAAATACATTATCGTCAGATATGATTGGATAGTTGTAATTAAATAACACTTCTAGCACACGCGGAGAATTGTTCGCTTGCACTTTGCATGATTTTATGACAAACAGGGTAATAACAAGGAATAACACTGATGCAACATATTCGTCTGCTAAACTGATAAACGTGAAGTAATATTGGTTTATATTGAAAACTGCATGTGAGCTGTTGGTGAGCATCTCACAAGAACTGTTGAATTGCACACGGACCAGCTGTTTCCTTATAACAGTCGGTAATAACAATGTAATGGGGAGCAGGTAAAGAGACCTCTTACGCTATTGGCTCGCTATATTTCAAAAGAATTACCGGTTCTATTAGAGATATTTGCTAAATTTAATATTGGTTGTGAAATAATGTTTGCCAGTGGACCAAATTGTACAGCAAAGCGACTGATATTTATCTTGATTGAATAAGCGTATTTTAATTATCATCAATAAGACTGACCTTGCCTACCAGTCGACTACATGCACCATCTACGTCGAAGAGAATCTCCGCAAACACTGAGAGCAGTTTCGCAACATCATGCCACTTGCACCTGTGCTCCTTGAGAAACCGCTTGTATAGCTCATAAAAGGAGGCTAGACGTAAAGGCACTCTCACGCGGTCGTGTTTAATTGATATTTCAGCCATTGTACACACTTGCACTATGAACGATAACACAATAATAATAAAACATAACCGACACAAGCCGAGCGTTAGGGGGCGGGTAGACACAGCGCCGGTTGCCTCACAACTGTTCTTTAGTGACGACCGATACCGCCGGTCGACCAAGACTCTTCTTTAAACGAACGCGACGAAATCATACAAACAAAAGGTATGAAAACAATCACAAAACGAAGCTAGCAGTGCCATTTAAAAATACAACGATTAATCAATTCGCTGCGTTCAGCGCCCAAGAACGAATGGAGGGAACTGACAGAAACAGAGCCGGCTGTACGTACTTTAATTAAAAATGTCCAGCACAAATCGAGCAAACAATTTGTAACGAGAGCTTTCGGTTCAAACAGGATTGATCCGCGTTGAAGCGACTATGAATTCACAATAAGTATTAGCAATAGTTATGCCGTTGCTCATTCAGCTCTTATTAATTTAACGCTTTCTGGATAAGTCTCGCGCCTGATCTAGTTACTTAGACTAATTCGGTTCGTCTAAGTATATTACTTAATTAGAAGTGGTACGACAAAACTACAAACTTCTAATAAAGTATTAATTTACGTATCAGTACAGTCAAAAGAACGCCAGAAAACATTTTGGGCGTCGTTCAACCTTTATGTCCTAGGTATAAGAATTAATATCGAATTACAAGTGTAAACCGTGTGCATGTGAATGTGGGTTGTTACGTTAACCGCTGCGATGGTTAATTTGAATGGCTGGATAGAGGCGATAACAAAATGTATAAAAACATATAAAGAACGTTTATTTGTATATCGCTAATTGAAGTGCATTTAATTATGGTACATTCGTTATACGCATGCGTGTTTGCTTTAGTAAAGCGTTTAGACAATCATAGCAGTAAACTTGAGTCTAGTGTCGTGGTTGGCGCAATACGCGGTATCGGCAAGGTCGACCGGAAGGAACTGGGCATTACCAAATAGATAGGTGGGTGAAACACCGGCCGTGCTAGGGCTTCCAATCCCGCAATTCAGAGATACCGGTAATCCAAGCGAACCCCTCGTCTTTCCTATATCTTATCCTACAGGACCATGCGTTTGCAAATCTGCGCGAATTGCTGGACTGGATAGAAGTATGAATCAACTAAATATTCCGATCAAATATTATTTGAAAATGTAAGGTAGAAATCACGTGGCTTGACCACTTAAACGCTTGCAGTTCAATATTCATTACATAAGGACATAAGGGCGGTACTAAGTTCAATGTGTGTAGTATGTCTTACGTGCTTTTGCATGTACATGTATTATGAACGAAGAACACATTTAGGGAAGTAAAATATTTCAATTACTGAATTTATTGATTTTTCTGAATTTTTACTCTTTATTTAACGACTAAAAGAAATTATAGATTTATTTCTGGAGTAACTATTGTCAATTACGAACATAGCAACAAAGACTTATTTAATTTGATCCAGTATTTCTGAAGTTATGCGCGTGTATACATTTAGGTAATTAATTTATTTCATACTTATAGATTCACAAAGATGTTAATTAAA
Organism: Glyphodes pyloalis; assembly: GCA_037074685.1. Lineage (NCBI taxonomy): Eukaryota > Metazoa > Arthropoda > Insecta > Lepidoptera > Crambidae > Glyphodes > Glyphodes pyloalis. Next base: position 4,818,195 of record JAYKKO010000012.1, on the reverse strand, counting down.
TATATATTTCAACTTGATGCCAAATATATTTAAATTTCAATGAACGGATCGAAACACTTGAAGATAGACACAGGATTGGAAGCCCTAGCTAGGCCGTGCCGCATTTATCAGACCATATCTCTGCCGCACCGTACAATGTATTAATGATACCCGATAGAACACTATCAGCGCTCTTGACCTTACAAGACGCCTTAATGTTAAGGTAACGTTATGTGAAATAGTAATTATTACGTGACAAGTAACACGAATCAGCAAGAGGAAAATGCCTGTCAGGAGCGAATTCGACTCGCGTGAATAGGGTTCTGTAGGTACGTAAAACATCTCGCTTGAGACGACAAAAATGTTTAAACTGACGATTGTCTAATAGCATACAGCCCTTGTATTTTATAATTTTATCGATTTTGACATTCGTCACGAGCGTGATGACATTTACTTGCATAGCTCATCCTAAGGGAATGGCAATAAAGGTTTTTTCATCCTATGGTATTTGATTGACCGTCGATAAGTCAGTTTTTGGTGTACTTTTGAACATGATTACCTACGGAAAGTGTTCCTATAAGGGTTCCTTTCTCCTCTAGAGGTAACCCTAACTTTCGATAATTTAATAAATAGTGAAGTTGATTAAAACGTATAATATTAATATACTTCCTTTTGTCATACTATTTTTTAAATAGAGAGTAAACTTAATATTCTTATGTGTGTGCAATGACATGACATAAACACTATTATGTACTTAAGAATTTTCCTTTAAAGTGACTTATAATGTTTATTAATGTATTTAAGTTATACATCCTGATATATGTGTTTTTGAACCATTACAAATTAACAACTTCAGTTAATTAATTTCGAAACCAAATTTTAATTAATAGGTACTTTTTTATCATCAATAAATCACGAATGTATAAATAAAATTAAAAATGAATCGCTAAAATGTATGTATTTGCATATAACTTCATTAATAAATTCAGGACCAAATTGGGTAATATATATACTTTTTTGTTATGTTCGTATTTGTCAGGTTGTAAGAAAAAAATCTTTGTATATTCACCGCGACGAGCCGTTACTGGCTAGTTAAATAATTGAAGTTATTAATATCATTGGTTCATTGACCAATGTGAATAATTTTTATTAACTACCCATATTTTGTAAAAAAAAACACGCAGATATTGCAAAACTGTACTTAGACTTCGCATAGATATTTTAATACGTTTTTGTTTCCCGCATATAAGGCCGATATAACGTAATATGATTACAGCAAGATTACGAGACTATTAACTTTAATGAGTTTATCAAACTGATAACCCGCTATATTTAAGGTTATGAAAGTAATATTACTTCATGTTAGAATAGTAGATTATTCCAGCATTCAAATCCAAACTAAAAAAGACCTTCACCGAGCTGATAATAGAATGAAACATATTTTATAACAAAATTTAATTATGAGTAACATAACAATACAATCAGTCATTGCATATTGTTGTACACACTCAGAAATCTGAATCACGATGAAATCCAAACCTAGCTGCTTGCAACGAGTTTCAATTTGTACATTCGGTGGCACAATTCAAAACAATTGAGACGCACGCTTCTTGATGACCGTTGATTAGCGAAACGTGGTCTCGCCGCCTCTCATTTACTTATGACATTTCTAATACCAGGCATATACTATATGCTGAGTTATTAGCTCCTCAGGAGGCATGCTGACAGACTGACTTACAGTTGATTAGCTATTTTGAGTTATTATATTTAATTTTAAATTTTATTAAGTCTAAAAAAGAAACTGTAAGAGAATTAAATGTCTTATGCTCCGATGGTGCTTGATATGATTTTTTACAAGAATCAGTCACAAAATTAAATATGTTCAAAAAATAACAGTAGCCCAACGTACTCCATAATACATTAGCTATATGTTAGTGAATTGGTCACAATTTGGATTGGATCAGAGATTAGCAGAAACAAACTTGTTGTGTGTGAAATTGTTGATACGTATCCGAAATCGTTTATCAGTTTTATAAGACAACATTGAATTTTCTAAGGTATAATCGGTTCCGGTAACAGCAGGTGAGCTAGTTTCACTTGCAGAAATGAGAATAACATGAAAACAATTTGCTGAACAAAAATTTTAATAGGTAAAACCCAAGTAACGATGGAACGCCAACATCCGACTCAGAAGACGTTTTGTTATCATGTTAACCCGTAGACAAGGCTGATTAGTTTTTTTTAATTACACAAATTGGTTGTTTTTGTGTTTAATAATGTAAGTAGTTTTTCAATTAAACAAAATAATCTAAAACATTTGTTTTAAATGTAAATAGGTATGTATCAAGTAATTATTTATTTCCACTACCATTATTTTAATATAACGCCACACTGTGTCATTCAAAATATTCAAGATCAGTGATGACGTGAAAACAAATGTTAGTTGAACAACTTATTAATGAAAAATTCATCACTAAGATGTCTATGTTCGGAATATTTTAAAAAGTAAGCGGTTACATACTCACTTGACAAGTCGCATCATTGTACTGTGTTTATAAACCACCATACTATGTGATTACAACTTTGTACATCGTTTACATCCCTTCTCAAAAGCTACACATAAATGAACTAATTAGTAGATAAGGAAGAAAGAAAATATCTCAAGTTACGAAACACGTTCCTAGGCTTTATTCCTGAAATACCTACAAACGAAAAATACTAAAGACGGGTACATATCACTAGACCTGACTTCCGAGTAGCGTTTAACTGGATCAAATTCTTGTACTGTTCTGTATTTGGTACAAATGCTGTGGATAATTATAGTTAGTACCAACATTCGCCCACGACTCGCCCGTACTGGTTAAATGTGATCGCATTATTACTTAAACGAGTTTATTGTTGTACGATTGTCAATTATTCATAATATTTTGTTAGCGTGGGCGTCGTCATGCAGCGGTTAGAATCGATATGATACACATCGCCGACGTTGACGGTCGAGTTTTCGCCTAGGTGAAGGTAAGCATCACTGTACTATTTCTGCGCGCATGCGTCGTCCATGTTATCAACAAGAGAACAACTGGCGCCATCTAACGATCGACATCGGAATCGCATAGCTCACGATAGGTGCCGATACTATTTTGGTCGATCATACATGCGTTATTAACTGCTATTAAAATTTTATTGTTTTGACGAAAATATGCAAACACCTTCCGCTTGCAAGCATTTTATACTAATATATTTATAAACCACGATGAAATCAGTTTTTGTTACTTACAAATACCAAAAAGGCATGCTGGGAAAACAACCAAAAATTGCAAGATGTGTTAATATTGGTTAAAATCGTCAACAAAGATTAAAAGAAAAATATTTTGGTATTTGCCAACTAACTTCTACTTTTAAAGTACAATTTAAAATCCAGGTAAATTTATATTGTTACATTAACATGGACTAGAGGATAGAGATGAATTAAATCCTTGACCCGATAGTATACTCAAAAATAGATGCGCATTGCTCTCAATATACGCGCGTTGGCAGAGCATTGCGCAGTTACTTTTAATATAGCGTTCATACATTTATTTCATTTGAGTAGCAAACATAGGATAAAGTCATGTTTATTGCATTTTTATTAGAAATCTGACCTCAACTTCCTTCGGTTGCTTATCAGGTTTGAGTTGTTGAGCTACGGGCGGTGGCAAGCGAGGTGGTTGAAATGAACAGGAAGGCTGTGGCTCTTCTACTGCTTGGTGGTTCACTTTGACAGGTGCTTGAGGGGAGGGTTTTAGATTCTTCGGAACATTCACAGGTTGACCATCAGCATTTTGTACACGTATTTGAGGTTTTGTTTGACTAGCAGTTGGTGAAACGTCATTAAATGGCCGTTTTGGGGCTAACCAGGCTGGAGGTACTGCAGGCGGCTGTGGCGCCGGTCTTAGCGCTGGTTTAGTATTTGAAACAATTTTAGCTTCTTCGGGTAGACGTCTTTCAAATGGCTGATCATCAATTTTACTACTAATTGGTTCATTGATGGCAAGATCTATGGGCTCTACTACTTTTACGGATTCTCCTTTGGATTCTGTTTCAACTTTTCGGATTTCCTCATTATCAGATAATTTATTAGGTACAGGAGGTAGTTTTGTTGGCAATGGATCGTGAAGTGGAATGGATGGTAATTGACTAAGAGGTAGGATGGCCAAAGCTGTGTCTGAAATAATCGTTACTGGCTGATTTACTTCGTGGGGTTCTTTTGTGTTTTCATTTGTCACTACTATATTAACCTTCGGATGTTCAGATGCAACTGGGGATGTCTCATCTCTGCTTTGAGAATAATCACTATCACAACATGACAATTCGTCAAGGCTCTGTACTACATCTAAGGCAGAGGCTTCTTGATAATCTGTAGAACATGGTGAAGTATCATTGCTTGTGTCATCCCCACCAATGCCATGAGATCTTTGTGGTGAACACTTGCTGCTAGGTACAAATGCCAAACTGGATGTAACATCATTCGAAATATCTTCATTTAATGATTCTTCGCTTTGCGTGGAGGATTCTCTATTAGTAAGGGTATCAACTACATTCACTTTATCATCATCACTCACTATGGTACTCACAATTGCAGCCGTCTCTAAATGTTCCTGAGGCAAACTTGCACGTTCTTTAGTAATTTCACTAGAACTATCTAAATTTGATGTGACTAGATCTTCTGAAAGACTATTACTGTCAGTAAACGTTTCTACTTTAGCTTGTTCTATTACAGGTAAACTCATATATTGAGGTATTGCATATTCTAAATCAGTCAGAGGCATATAGTGAATAGCATCCTGATCTCCCAATGGAGTTTCAAAATGAGGAGAGTAATACTCAAAAGCAGAGTTTTCATTGCCATAAGCAGACCAAGGATCGTTGGGTGGGATCATAGGTAACCTATCATAATACAACTCGGGATTAAAATTACAATCGACTAGAAGTTCGGGCTTATAGTCCCAGGTCGGCACGAACGAATCTTCAAAAGCCAAATAGTTTTCTGGCAAGACGACCATAGTATTGTTTATTTGCGTGGGATCCAAAGCATAAGAACCATCATAAAATGGATTATTGAGTACAAGTGGAGGAGGTTGTAAAGGTCCGAAAGGTTCCACTGTTACATCAGCTTCCACAAATAATCCATATTTGGATAAGTCAGGTTCGGATCGTCTATGCCTGAGTACACTAAAATCAACATCTGACGGAGATGTAAAAATATCAGAAATATCAAAACTATGAATCCTTCGTAAATAGCTGCCAGGCGGAAATTGATTTTCTTCGAACAGATCCTTTTGGAACACATCTTTGCCCTCTTGAGTTTCGTATAATGTATCGTAAGTCGGTATTCCCACGTTGTTTATTTCGTTGAATGCAGGTGCATCGTTTGTTTGACTATGAGAAGCATCGGTGGTAGCATTGAGGTCACAAATGTCACTGACGACGTCACTCGGTAAGAGCACCACGTGCGGTAAGGCTGGCGGAGGGCCACAAAACAACAAGTTGTTGGGTGGTGGTCGCGGCGGTGGAGCAGCCATGGCTCCGCGCTGGCCACCCGCGGTCCGACGCGACGGACTAGTATTTCGGCGCGGGGCAAAGACGCGCCGGGCGGCCGACCGAGCTTTGCGACTGACTGAAGGCGTTCCGAGTGACGAAGGCGAACACAAATAGAACGGGCGCAAGCGCGAGGAGGTCGCCGTCTCTCGCGCACATCTTCACGGGCGAAGGCGCACGCGCACGCGCACTGGTAAGCCAAACCCGTCCCTCGTGTTAGCCCAAACAGGCACGCTGACGTTTATGCTTTATTCTGGTTCCGCACTTCGCTTACGACATGTACCTATTCACTCTACTGAAAACATACAGGTTCTCGGGTGGACACTTAGTTATATATGGCGAGCGTCGAGTTTGAACCTCATCATACCATCCTTTCACTCTTAAAATAAAAACAAGTAATAAAGAAGAAACGGTGAGACTAACCTGCTCAGGTGGTGACCGCGGTGATGAATCGTCGCGATGGTGTCTCCTCCGCCTGTGAGATGTAGGTGAACGCCTGTGATGTGACCGTTTGGAACGTTCATTTCTCCGCCTCCACGAATGCTCCGAGCTGTGAAATCATCGATCGGCAGGCTGTAGGGTTAGTGAATAGGATAACGACGAAGCATCGCAACAATACATGTTTAGGTGAGATCGGAGTGAATGCTAAGAGCGATTGAGTATTGCCTAATACTAACGAGAGCGAACGTTCTCCGCAGCCAGAATGTGGGTCTACGAGATGCGCAAGTTGGTCCGTCGACGGCACGCAACAAGCGCTCAGGACCGCCCTCACGGCAGCCCAGCGCTGTTGCCTTACGCCCTTGATTATGGTCTATTGTTACCACCACATTAACATGTTTCCCATTGGTCCACATGTACATTGTTACGTAAACAAATCAATAGCAACGGTAAACGCATCCTTTAAAATTTACAATTGTGTCTTTCGTGTCTGCTATTTAGCAGAGTTACTAACGATAAAAAGGCACTATGGAGCACCATCGTAAATTATCACTTATGACATTTTGATTGAAATTGATGAATATGAGAGCTCTAAAAACGTAGATATAAGTTGTTATCGTAGTGCTAGTACTCTACAAGGACCGACGCGGCCTGTGGTCGCGAACAAACTGCTTGTTCCGATTCGCTGTAAGCGCACGAGATACTTGGTAAAGTGACGTACAATCAATGCTCGTTTCAAAACAAGCGCCGTCACAGAATACAACCGAACAATCAAAATTATACGTCACATGCTTCAATGTCATCATCATCTATGAGAACACGATACACATCGCGACGACTGTGTTTTAATGGTGTTCGCGGAAAACGCTTTGAACTTTTTAGGTTTGATTTGTGAATTGTTTAAGAAATGGTTATGCTCGAGCTGTACTTTACTACCAACTTACCAACAGATCCGCAAACCTTGCGGACTAGACGCATACAAATTTCCGTTGAGACTCGAAAAACTTTCACTTCTTTCTTTTGACAAAATTGATAATATCGAACTATGACGTGAAGTCATTTTCAATCTCTGTTAAAAAACGATCTTAAACTTTAGTTGGTATCTCAAAAGACGTGAGGAAGTGACTGACGTGACAATATAACGCAAGACAGTACTAGAAGTATAATAGAATTAAGTTGGACCTAATTGGCTTATTTGCCTAGCTTCTGTGACATATTAATAGAAAAACGGTAGGGTTGCAGGAATCAACCTGTAACATGATAGTGTTACTGAAACATTTCGTTATAAACTCTTCATGGTAACCTAAACTGTTAAAAAAACAAGCTTTATAAATTTTTCTTTTAGAAAAGTAATGGCAAAGAGGCTTAGCAGTTTAATTCGAACTATCATGAGGGATTTAAGCAAGTAAAGTTGAATTTTCTGATCTAACTTTAAGTATTATCTAATACTGCTTATGATGCTAAAATACCAACTGCTATACACTTTTCAGGTATCCATGTTTTTGAGAAAAAACATAGATGCACAATACACATGGCTTGTTACAAGATTTTCTCTTGTAAATTTAGAAAAATATTTTGTTAAAAATTCCACAATTTAATTTTAATAAATGTTCGCATAATATTCTACAAAATACAAGCCCGATGTGGGTTTTGGTTTGTAAATCGTATAGCATCAATCTCAACTAGAGGTATGTTTGCGTGGGCGTTTCTAATGTACCACGGACGTGTTACTGCATTGTGCAGCGCCAACTGCTTAGATGTTGAACTTGAAACACACGCAATGTTCCTTTACAATACGAGGCGAACCTTCGTATTCAGAATCAAAGAAGGTAACTTAGGAAGGAGGTCACTAAATCAGCCTATTGCTTTTAAGCTTTTACTTAAAAGCAAGTTTTGCTTAAGACCTCTCGTATAATACAAGTGGTCTGACTTCCTTCTATGATCGGAGTGCATAAACTGCCACCATTACAAGTTCCAGACAGAGCGCTGCAGACTTGACACTCAACAATACAGTGCACGTCTCATGATACGTAACGCATAACAAACATCGGAGCGTTCACTTTCATTCGAATGTTCACGGCGACACCGTGTTATCGATATGTTTGTTACGTTACATGTTCTTTCGAAAACTGGCTTTCGTAGAAATCTCAAAAAACTTGCCAAACTAGTAGATACGTCATTGTCATGTCATCGTTAGAACTCACGGTTATTGGTTTTATAAGCGGATCATGGTCTCTCTCATTAGCATAGGGTCGGAAACACGGACCGGTGAAACTCTTTTCGTAAGTACTTAATCATTCTGGATTTTTAATAGCAGCAAGTTAAGTGGTTAAAAGGGTGAAAGCGAAAATAGACGTAATTCACGTCCTGTGCGTTGTAATGTGTTCTTTGCGTTACTTCATGATAACTCATGTCAATATTGGAAGAGAATCTTCGAGAAAGTTTGGTTCACCTCTGTATTTCATAATGTTTGTAAATATTCTTGTGCGAATAAATAGCAAGCACTGCTTACTCTACAGAGGAGTATCAATGCTTTAAAAGTAGACGAGTTTAACACAAAAAGTGCTGCTATTCAATGTAGCACAAGAAACGCTTGTAATAAGGATATTTTGTAAAAATGATACTGTATAATAGTTAGCGACTGAGAACATGATAAGGAAAACATTAATTGTTATGCGGTCAACGTTCAAGCCAACGGTATTCAAACAACGGTTCTTTATATTTAGAAACACCAAACACGTGTATTGGATTGAATCATCATTTCTCTTTTTAGCCATATACTGGTATTTCTTGACCATACGTTCTGTAATTTTACTTTCGTTTGTTATACGTTATATGTTTTGACTAGTGGTTTATATTGAATAATATTATAACAGTAATTGGCATTGGGCTCCGATATGATATGAAACTGTATTAAATTAAGAAGAATAAAACGATCGAAATGACAAGCCGCGGGGTAAGGTCAGCGAGGCAACGGAGCAAGCAAATCGAGGCGAGAGTGGAACGCCTGAGGCACAATGACCATAATCGATCAGTCGGTGCACACTGCGGCCGCGGTTACGAAATCGAAAGCTGCAGTCTGCGACATGACACGAACTGTGCCCGGTCAAGGATCACTCGCAAAACAGACAAATCGTGTACGGCCGTGCAGGACAAATATTTAGTTAAGTTGAGTTTTTCGAAATACAATTCGAGAGTGATGGTTTATTTTACGGTCGAGTGGACGTACATCCTGACTAGTTTAATGGGGCGATTTTTTGTGAGCGATTTGTGAGCCGCTGTTAGCGCGCGGCGGTCGGTCGGGCCCGCAGACAAGGCCGCGCCGGATGAGCGATCGCTGTGAACCGTGTCAACGGTGCAGCCACGACTAATCACGCCCGCGCCGCTCGTGGGTCAATGACAAGCTCGGATCTAGCCAACTTTTATGGTGATACGAGATTTTTCACTCCGCTCGGTAATTTGTTTTAACCGCGTCTGAACTTTTTCGGCGACTTTTTTGGGCATGTTCTGAATAATAATTTTAAATGTCAATGATAAACATGCGAACTTTTTGCCAATAATAAGATATAAATTCATTAAAGATGCCCTATCGAAGGTGTTTTATAGATATAGACAACTACGTTAGCGATGATTCAGAAAGGACGGGGTTTCTGTATTTCGTAAAACACGTTGAAATTAGATGAATAAACGCAATTTTGAACAGGTAAGACTGTGTTACCTACGTTGACAAACACACAGCTAGTAGTGTTTTCCAGATGGATCAATTACAGGTTGAGAAGAAACGAGTTATCTGATACTGATTACGTACCATCAAGTGTAATCGTTATTTTTCCACCACAACACGGGAAGAATATGAAACAGTGATTCAGTCAATTCCAGTAGAATTCTTTAGAATACTGTAGTATTAATAAATAGCTGTATAAATAACAAGGAAAATTGTTATGTTTGCTTGGGTACGTACAATCACTTATAATTTCAGCTTTAATAAAATGACAAGTATGAAACATGCCGCAACTAGTATTTCGGATACAGCTTATTTGGCTTTTTTTTTTGTTTTTCTTAGTTTCTATAGTTAAATATAGACAACTATTACGTTATATTATGTTAAATGATCGAAGTTTAAAGAGGAACACTCCTATTTGTTTATACCATCATTCTAAACAATGTTTAGAATAAAACAATTCAAATGATACAGGTATGAACAATATTTTTACATACTTTGTGTGGTTTAGCAAAGGACAAAATCCCCTTGCAGAAGTCTGACGTTTGTTGTCAATTGTATGTTATATTAAGTGCTTCAGTTAAACAAGACGTGTCGGCCGGTGGTTGATCCGCGGGGCACGCACGTACCCACTCAGCAGGACCAGTCGCAGTGAAAGTTGATCATACGCGTGGTGCCAGCTTTTGACATTTGTCAGGCGTACGTGTGTCGCCTGCCAACGACACCATTTGTATTAGCATTACAACTTACAGTGACTGTTAAGTTAGACAAACACATTGTAATTCTTCGAAACTATTTGTATGCTGGGCTCCATGTAGTATATAAAGTTTTTGAGACATTATACAATTCCGGTATTTTCTATAACAGTATTCTATAACATGAATGACACCAAAATAATTTTTAACATTTTTGCAATAAACTTTTAAGACTCATTTCTCTAAAACAATACATTTAAATTGACCATTTGAGAACAATCTACACTCGTATTTTTTATAAAACTTAAACAAAGACCCAGGGTTTTTTTCTTAAGTTGTCAGGGACAAGAACCAAATAAAGATAACTGTCCAATCATAAAATTACAAGTGTTTCAACTCATAAGTGAGAGCTGCTGATGTCTGTGGAAAAGCCGCAAAGCCTACAGCGAAACCTTAAATGCTTTCTCCACAATTTTAAATTAGTTACCTAGGCAATCATTTGAGTGGATATTTCAGAGGATAGAATAATAAAAGACAATAAAGTATTATCATTACGTCATGACGCCTACCAAGTTGACAAATCCTTTGCGAGCGTTTAAACCAGGACGGGACCTTGAAACATTCACTGAACGCTATCAAGACGAATCTTTTGAGCAGCGGCTGTGCCGGGCGCCCACAATTCGCATATTGTTTACATTTACGCGAAGGCATATTAAACATTCGTGCATCGATACTGAATAACAAAAACAACAGTTAGAAGTTGTTTGCATGGATAATAACTCACGTAAGCATGATCGCGATGCACGGTCTGAAGACATCGAGGGCGATTTTATGTAACAGTGCATACCTACACGGGGAGGTTTTGAACTGGTTTAAGTAAGTAATATTTATGAAATGTTTTCATTATTTGAGCTGAGCGGTAGTTAGTCAAACGGCGATAATGAGCAAGAAGGTTGGGCAACTAGCAGCAGCGGGATGGAGCAAAGCGCAATGATGGTGAGTCACGGCGGCGGTTGTGCAACGAATTTGCACAACCAGTCCCCGAACCCTTGCTACTGTCATACTGTGTAATAAATTTTGTCAAATAGCTAAGTGGCACTGAACGGATTTGCGGATAAATCATATACGGTCAGGGTCAGGTTGCCAACCTTTTTACAAATGAATCTAAGAAAACAATAGAAGCAGGTAAAAAATACGAAATGACTACATGCTAACGGTACATTAATGTGCATGTATACAAAATTTAGCAACATCGTGCTGGTCATCCACCCGAGATTGATGCAGATAAGCGTTCCTATTATTATTATAGTTCAGACAAGCCTAAACTAAGTAATTGAACCTAAGTAAAATTCGCTTAATGATTGCGATAACATATTTTGTACGTTTTTTATTCGCGAGCGAGAAATTCAATGCAATGAAATGCGAAAGTTTTATCTTTTGCTTTTACGAGACCATTACTTCGGCATCAATATTTTAGAAATTTTGCAAACTCAACCGCTCGTTAACACACATCCGCTGACAATCCGGACGTGTCAATTAGACTGGGTAAGGACAAGATGTTAGTGAGATGCATGTCGTCATCGGGTACTACATACGATACGCTCCACTCGTGTTCGCGCATGCTCTTCTGGAAAGCGGCTGACTTGGGGGTCCAGGAGTCGACGCCGAGGTAGAGAGCCGGTAGCTCGGCTACCTTCACCTCCAGGCGCTCGGCCAGCCTTTGCTCCACGACGGACTTCGGTCCGCTCGTCAGGGGCCGCTGCTGCTCCTTCGCACCACGTCGCTCCGGCACGCCGTATCCATTCATTTTCTCCCCGTTACAAGACGTCACGCTTTTCGGACTATCTGTGCTGAGCAATTTGCTCTTAACTGTGTCCGTCTTACCGTAACTTTTATATTGCACCGACTCTGTTCCGTTCGCTGTCCGCGAATACTTCAAAGAATCGAATGTTTCGCCGTTCAGGCTGCTGTACTCGACATTGTTCAGGTTATCGACGCGCTTGGCTTCGTAACCATTTCGTTTACTGTAACGCTCCTCATGACTTTGTTTGAGAAAGTTATTTTCGAAACTAGTTTTACATTTAGGAACATTGTTTAGGAAGTCGCTATAGCTTAAATCCTTATTGTGTAACCCTTTATCACAGCCCTTTTTTAGTGTCTCTTGTATATCTATTCCGTTCCCATTAACACGGCTGTAACTGAAGCTCGAAGGCTGGTCATTGTTAACTCTATTGTCTATAGACTCGATTCGTTCACTATCCTTACTTTCGAATTCGTGTTTTACGAGTGCAACTCTTGAGACGTCGCCGTTCACGCCGTTTTTGTATTGAGATTTGGCGGCGAAATCGGCGGCAGTTATGCCAACTCTGGTTTGTTCAGTAGGGACAGTCCACGTGTCGTGCTTCTTCTTGTCACTGCTTTTGGAGGACCAGGCCTTGGCGAGCGCTGCCTTCAGGGCTTCGCGCCGTTCGTGCACGCTGACCCTCGGGTACTCGTGTATGGGGACTATGGCGGGCGCATACAGTGTCGACCGCGGTGTGGCTCGCGTTATGCGGAAACTTCTGAACTCCCTGTTGAACTCCGAATTCAGAGAATAAGCCGGTATTCTCGAAGTCACCATTTTGAGATCAAAATTTCCACTGGCAGTTATAACTTTGTTCACTATCAAACTTATATTTGCACCTGGCACACTGAACACATATCGACTCTACCTGTAACGTTGAAAAAGAAAATGTGTTGAACGAAAGTGTGTATTACCAAAATGTTTAGATTCCTTAAGACAGGATAAATGGAGGGCATCTTTGATCTGAATCTGATTTTTTTTTTTTTTTTTTTTTTTTAAATAAATAAATAAATATTGGACAACATCACATACATTGCTCTGATTCTGTGGTAAGTAGCTTAAGCACTTGTGTTACAGGAATCAGAAACAACGACGGTACCACAACACCCAGACCCGAGACAATATGGAAAAGTTCGTTTCCCATATTGACCCGACCGGGGATCGAACCCGGAACCTCAGAGATGGCGCTCGCCAAAGTCAGGCCCGCTCGCCTCTCGGCTACGGAGGTCGTCAAGATTAAGAATATCAAGACAGATTTGTGTGGGAAGTTGTATCAAAACGCTGAGAGGAAATCACGCTTATGTAAAGGAACGATATTACGTATAGTAATGAGATGGTTTTATTTTTTTGCTCATGTATGGGCAATTATTTTAAGGAACAAAAGTAGAACATATTGATAACAGAAAATATATTCGTTTTAATTTCTTGCACATTTGGCGTTATTTAGGTATATTTAGGTCTATTCGTTTCTGCACGCCCTATAACCAATGTCGCCTATGTATCAAGTGAGTTGTACAGAAAGAGTGTTTTTTCTGGAACGTTTCTCAATTTTCAATTAGAGCTTTTCTAAGTGAATGATGCCAGTGGAAGCAGTAGACGGGTGTGTCGTCGGGTAGTGTGGAGCCGTACGACCTTCGCGGTGGGCGGCGCGCGGCGGGACGACGCACTGGTCAGCGGAGTCAACGAACCGCCTCCGCCATCCACCCGGCTACCAACTTGCATAACACTCGCGAACCGAAGCCCTAACTTATGCAGTTATGCCACCGATCATGACGCGCATAATTCGATCGCACATACACATCATGAATACGACACTTTAATATTTATGAACGTTAGTCGGTGATAGATGAATCTATTAAGTCGTCCAGTGATAAGACGTCATTCAAGAGTGTTTTGTGGAGCAGTTATGCCGTATAAGTGCAACAAGTGTCGCCTTGGTGGTGTCCCTAATATGGCCAGTGGAGCCGGCCATATGGCCCGCCCGATACATCCTCGCCTGTCTCCACTCCAGCTGCACATATCACTGTACAAACATCTTTCTGGGCCAACAGACTACGCACATAAAGATACGACAAAGATCGGTTTCAATTAACCCAATATTTAAGCATTACTTAGATATCGTCTAATGTTAAATGTTCTGTTTTGGGTTATTCTGTAACTATAGACATTATCATTTAGCCGTCTTGTTCGGTAAGGCCAACGCACATTACATATGTATGAGCGCTTTAAGGCAGTGTTGGCTGCATTTAATGAATAAAATTCATCACATGAGATAACTCAGTCCTGTTTATAAAGGTATTAAAACCGTTAATATTGTTCTGTTATCATCGACGATATAAGGGAAAAACACGGTAGACACATTTAGTTTAACACATTTTCCTTTGATCCGAGCACTTTTCATTTAGAAAGCCGTCACTATTTTTCTTAATTTAACACTGACACTTGCGGTGGCTGCAACCCAGAAATAGGCGTTTATCACTGCTTAGCCCTAATGGGCAAAACGTTTGTTTATCATAATGGTATGTGCAGCAGACGATAAGGCGAGGCGATGTCGGACAAAGGAGAGCAGCCACCGGAAGCGAGTGCGTGAGTGTAGTGCGAGTGCGGCGGCGGCGACGACGACCGGTCGTGCATACCTTCTCGTTGCGCGCGCGAGAACTGCGTGCGGCGTGCGTGCACCGCGGCGACTATACTGACTGAAGGGAGGCAGCGCGCGGCCCGATGCGAGGACCCCACCGCTGCCGCCACCTCTCTCCTGCGGCTCACCACAAGTGACTCTAACGCCAGAGCACTACGGGTGGAATCGCAGGAGCACTGACCTTCGCTACCACAGCGGCATGTCGACGACATGCAAGCTATAAGCCAGTTCGAGCGTTCGCTTGCATCCCGTACCGAGTGCACTACTCCAAAGAGTTTTCATTTAAACCGTTCTCAAACAAATTTTAATGTGCATTTTTACACTGACGATATTTGTAACACCTGACTACCTATCGAACTTATTTGTTTATTTAAAAACTTCATTGCACAAAATAAAATGTACAAAAGGCAGACTTAATGCTAGAAGCATTCTCTACCAGTCAACCGTTGGGTCATGCAGATAGTTCGATTATTGCTGTTTGAAAAAAATATAAATCGGAGAGAAGCAATACTTTTTCTCTCTTCAGAGACGTTATCCTAACTATATATTTTTACAGTCTACATAATAAGATGCGTCCGTAATTGTCTCGCAAAATCTGCACCAAACGTAATCTTTACTAATAGTATAAAGCTGAAAAGTGTTTGTTGGAACGCGCTAAGGAAATACTGGTTCGAAATTAAAAAATATTTTTGTATTAGATAGTCCATTTATCGAGAAAGGCTTTAAGGCTATATTAGATCACGCTGCGACCAGTAGAGTAGAATCAGTTGAAAATGTGAAAAAAAAAACGAAAGAAGTACGCTTGTACGCTATATTAATTAGCGCGGCGAACGTTCACTGTAATTTACTAATAAAACTTTAAAATCTCTCGGAACTTGGGATCGATATTGTGCTCATTGCATGGATCTCTAATGACGTGACTGATTCTGAAATGACGGCAATTAGTACACGCGCGATCTCACCTTAAACATTTCTTGAAGCGCAACTATAACCAACGATTTATTACCTGAAACAAAATAATTTCGCTCATTAACACAAATCGAAATCAAGTCATAAATAGACAAATGTTATTACATTTGTCTAAATAATGTAAGTGTTTATTGAACGTATAAATATAACAAAATTTTAGTTATGAACAAATGTGTTTGAAGGTTAAGTAAGTTTCGACACAACTGCATTAACCGAAGATTTTAATGTATGCATTTAGGCCACTGACAAAAGCAATGTGTCTGCACGCACTTAAAGACGATTTCGATTATTATTTTTTTGACAAAGTAGACCATTACAAGCGAATTTCCGAATATAGGAGAAATTTTTGAAGCAATATTGACCACCCGATTCGAGAATAATTATTGCTGCCAGCGTTTATGGATTCGTTCAAAAATAATTAATATACTAGCCAACCAATAAGACTCTTAATGGGATTATGAATAAATTTTTGACTTACATGTAGTTATGGGCAGCGAAATATTACTACATATTTAGAATTATGAGAAAATAACTAACACGCTGAGCGTTGATAATGACTTGAGTGTTGATCGTTAAGGGTGTCCCTGTTACTGAATATGGTGAGGAAAACACGTTTTCTACGTTTTTTACCCTTGAACCATCTATGAAACATGTAGTCATAGAAATTGGAAACTATTAAAACTTGCTTAAATTCAAGCACTTAAAATAAAAATGTTAAGAAAGTACTAGTAAAAGAAAGTAATAGGAAGTTAGATTAGGTGAGCTTTTAAATCTGTCCATGTTCTTTTCTAACTTTATAATGGTGTGGGAACACTTGTTAAATCCCAAATACGGTTAAGTCAGTACTTGCTAAACTAGACGCTAACATTTACGCCAGCCAATGTTATCATCATAGCTATGTAAATGAGGCACCGAAATGGAGAAGACATTCGTTTGTTTGCCCTAAAATAATAAATGCAAGTGAAGTATAATTCTCAAACAAAATTAAGGCATGGGTCGCCACTTGATATTTATTTATGTGTATACAAATATGGCTTACACTGGGGCATTATTGCTTATTCAGTGACGATGTGTGTCACTGCCAACGATTATACGCCCGTATGGTTTTATTCCCCTTAGGGTAACTATCGTAACATTAGCTTGACCTATTAACAACGCAAATTAATAACATAAAATTAAATATTTATTTATAAACAATAATGTGAATATATGAGTGATAGTCTGACCACATAGAGGACATGGATTTTCCGTTGACATATTTTAACAAAACAACATTATTTTACGTCAGTATTCCTTTGTTTAATAGCACGTCTTCCTGGTACATTTTAATGACACGAAATTGATTGCGCTTAATTTACGTTCAACCTTGCATTTCTACACGAGATGTAAATGTTTTCGTCCAGGTCTTGTTTGATGACTAAACGTCAAACAAAAAACAAAATGTTGTTAATTTAAATATAAGCTACCATCTTTGAAAGCCGAAGCTACTAGCTTTAACATAAAATTGTGACAAATAACGCGAACTACACAATGTGTCGAAAACCCAATAATGAGTAATTGTCTGATGATTCAGCAATAAAAGTTCCCTAAGGGACCGTTATGGTCTCGTTTCTCACAACCTACACATGACTTCTCCGTAACCCTAACTAAATCAAAGGCAGTCCGTTACATGTGAATGGAAAGTAAAGGAAAACATGCTAAATATCATACGCGAGAACTTAACAAAAAGGTTTTGAGCTGCTATAGTAGGCGATCGCGTCAGACTATTCAATTGGCGGCACATAGATGGCGGCAAAAAAATAATGGTACCGGAGGCGGCTCGCCGACAAACGGCGAGGTCCAATGACCCAAATGGTTCATTACTAGGCCGCCTAGGCTAACGAAAGAAAAATCGGTCACTGTCTAGCACAACACGCCATTACCGACTCACCTCACTTAGCGAGCTCTTGCTCTAGAGAAACTCTACCCGATCCTCTATTAGTGTCAATTGATTTAACATGATTTTACTTTATCGGGTCCAGGAAGAGTGCTAGTCCGGTACCCGCACGAGACTTTAGAAAATTTCCGTAAACAAACTAGACCAAAGTACATGCAAGTCACGAACAAATCAATCTTAATACTGAATACTCTTTAAAAGGAAGGTTCTGAAGATTATCGTCACGAAGATGGATCAAATCTGCTCGCACATGCCTAGTTGTACAAAAAATATGGAATACTATATTCGTTTGCCACTCTAAACTAAATCAGCGTTGTTATTATTCACGTTCAACCAAAGCGAATTAATCCTATGCCATAAATGGCACTCCCACAGAAACCTGATCTGGTCAGTCCAACACAATCTAAACAATTTATCAAAATAGCGTCCATAAAAGGACTTCCTGAAGCCCTGGGATTCTCGTCTGTACCTACTTAATTTACCAGCAGCCAAAGTGTATACGAAATATTGATATTTGTACATAATTAACTGGAGTTTAATGACTGAATAAAAAGATATTGATTTTATATATACTCTTTTATTCATAATTTTCAAAATTAAGTGTTTGGTGGTACAGTTATAGGTCATTCAATTTAAACTATTTTCAATATACAACTTATAGATCAAGTTACAACTTAGTGCAATTTACAACAGAACACAGACACAACAAAAATAAAAATTAGTAAAAAATTTTGGGCAAAAGGAACCCATTCGCACTATAAAAAACCCATGCCCCTGGTTATGGACGATTAGACTTCTAATTACTATGCATTAGCGGTGATGATTTGTTTCAAAAAGTAACGCAATAAAAACTGAGTCAAACATAACGGTCCTCATTAATCATTGAGGTCAAAATCGGTCAAGCAACCAAGCGAACATTACTCGACATTCACGTGTCATCGCTTCTCCGACTTCCTCACCGCAAATGCTGACGGCTTAGTTTCCGATGTGGTGCATGCAACGTTATTTTCCTGGCAATCGATTTATTTAACCTACAATCATGTGTAGTCCATTATATATAATCCATCAATGTTATTACTCGCTGCTCAACTCCACAGAACCCACATCGAGCGTACGTTACTAAAATATACATAGATCCGTATAATCGTGCAACAATCGATGCCTATGCTGGTTCATTTGAAAAATATTTATACAGACTGGTCGTATTATAATAAAATCATGCTAAATGCAGTTTAAATTAGCAGAGTAGGAAATATGATTTTCATTGTAATAATAATTGGAAGATCGCCAACTCGATGGACGGACCTCATCAAAAGTACCACAAACATTTCTCTGAATGAGTGTTGCAGAAGTGCGAACAATAGGAGTAGATGGAGGCAACTGGCAAAAGCTACACTGAAAAGCGATGCATTATGATCACGACCACTCTGTCAAGAGTGCACGACTAAGAAGAGATGATTTTCATTGTAGAAGAATCTTAACATCAACCACACAATAGATTTCATTCATACTCGTCTGAAGACTGAATGAAAATGATGAATTCACTTGAACTTTACGAGTTCTTTTAATAATGCACTAAGTAGTAATAGTTCTACTAATATCCATCATTCAATGGCTAAATTGTATACCACGTTACAAATAAAATGACATAAAGAAACCCTAAAGACCACAGAAAGTTATAGAATGTTATTGCTAACAGTACTGTAACATGTACATAATACTTCCTGACGTATATGAAATCAAAGTGAACGACGAAAACAGTTAATCTAACGTATCAAATTAAACGAGACGTTTAATGATTTTTTACCTTTGTACGCCGAGACAGGAGAAATCAGACCGTCGACCGGCATTAAAAATACCTTTCCCACAAAGACGTGCCCGTTGTGGTTCTCGGAAGCACAACAAAGATCCTGTACGTGTTTGTGACTCACGCCTCTGGTAGAACCTCCGCTCCAGACGAACAAAAAGAAGAAAAACATTTGAGACACGCCAGCCGACAAGACAACACTAACAAGGTAAACCATGTTATTGTACCACCGCTCGGCCACTGAATTAATAACTGCACCAGACCTCTTAAAAAATAAGGGAATAAAATCTATAGTCTAAATGAACTAAGACTTGCCACTTTGCGAAAATAGTACGTACATAGATATTTTTACATACACAATTTTAGGACAAAGTGACAAACGCAATCACAAATCAGATATTTGTTATTCACTTGAAAGGTTCCATCAAGAAGAACGTTGATTAATAAACCTCGTCTTTCTCTTACCATGAGTATTCCGGTTGTGCATCAGTTATTATCCCGCGGGCCTCCTTAATGCCGCTACGACTATGATCCTGATTTGAAAATCTGTTTATTACATTAGTGTGATTACAATCTGACCTACAAGGGGAACCAGATATATTTGCATTATAGACAAGACCAACAGCATGACTGCACCTCATCATGACCTGCTGATACTTGCAATAAAATATTAATTGCTCAATTGGCTACTTGACAGTGTTAACAATAAAATATATAAGTGTTAGACATGTTAGCTTATTAGTTAGGTAATCATTTTACATTTTTACTTTTTAATTAAAAGCATAGTTAGTATTTTATTTTTGCAAAATAAATTTTAGTTTTTTTATCTGTGGAACAAAAGAACCGAAACGGAAACCATCATTGCAATTCGGAAATGACAGCTGTCGGCGAAAATTATTTATTTTAATGTGGCGAAACAATGATTATTTTACCGATTAAATTGAATTATTGTGTCTCTAATCGTATAAATAATTTATTTAAACATTTTCCGTTTATCTTAATTAAGTCGTTCCTATGCGTATCGGTTCGTTGTCTAGGACGTTGACGTCATAATTGCGACAGTGACGCGACTAGGCGTTTTCGCGCGCTTTTTAAATGTGTTACACAAAATCTTATTTTTCTCTGGTTATTTAGATTATTACCAGATAAATCGAATTGCTTGGGATATAAAATGAACGGGCGCACATTTTACAATACTTTTTCAAAAACTGTCAAGTAGCCAATTAATTCTAACCTATTTTTTTCCATGAACTTTTGACTTTCGACATTATGTCGTTTTTGCTGTCCGATTCAAAATAAAATTTCCTGAACTATATTTACAACACTCCAATTTAAATATTTTTTCAGGTCAACTCGTTCCAACTAAGGTTAAGTTATTTTTAAATACTATCTTGGATACTATAAATTGCATACAACGTTTTAAAGAACGACAAACTTATCAACTTGCATTTCCAATTTATAACTTCGGTACATGATCTAAAGAAATTGTGATGTGCAGCCGTATGCAATGTGCGTTGCAGCCTGCCTGCCGACGTATCGCGAAGCGCGGGCGCATGTAATTAGGGCAGAAAGCTGTCAGAGCCGTCGCGTACAGTTCAATTCGCCGAAGAAGAGCGTAGGAGTCGCCACTTTACCGACCGACGCTCGCCATCCTTCATACACAAAATTGCTCGTTCCCATAATTTGTATTCGGGGTCGCCGTCACACTTATGATGTGCGATTAGAAAGGAGATGGCAATTGTATTGCGACGAAGCGATCCACATGTGGGTGGTCATATCAGAACTTTACCAAAGAGAAATGCTGTATGACACTGCAATTAATAACAAACATAGTTGAAGAAAGTCAAGCGAACCTCTTGTGCTTACAGTGATAATGGTTTTACTAACCCGGTAGGTATATACTTAGTAAATTAACAAAATCATCATTAGCACCCAACCCGAGTGACGCAGATGCAGAAATAAGATGTGAACATACGATTTTGTGTTCGAAACGAGGAAATAGGTATATTTATCAGGAAGAAGGTTAAGCGATACGATCGACTCATCACTTTGTTAAAGCTCTTCATAACAACTGAAGGTGTAAAGAAAAGACTTTCGCTTATTAATATTTCTTTTATTAAAAGGGAAACCGTGTCACGTCAGATGACAAACGAGTGCAGACATTGTGCAGGCACGCAGGCGCGGGCGCGGATAACAATCAAGGCCGCGCCAGGCAGGCCGACGCCAAACGCCCAAAGACGTATGAAAACAAAAGTGTTCAGTTTACGCGAGATACGAATATCTTCTTGCGTAAACGGCATCAACTCGGGAGATTCGCATCTAGGCAGCAGCAGACGCTCTGTCCGCCCGCCTACGTCTAAGCTAACGATCCACAGTACATTTCCACATTTGGAAGACGTAGCAATTGGAGAAATGGTGACAATTAATAAGGATGTCAGTCTTGTAGAATTAACATTTAAGAAAGATTACTTTGCCAATGGCAAAATCAGAAAGTGAGAGTTTTTGTAACGCAATTGTATCACTTTCTTCCATCACACCAATTAATATTCCTAGGTTGATAAAGAAGAATGTGCTCGGCCTAACATCAAAGGGGAATAAAACAAGATTTTACTGCCTAACACTACCTATAATTTTCCGGACCATATAACTATGTGTTTCGATTTACAGCGAATCAGTGTCAGTTAAATACTTCCGTGAACGAACGAATTACCGAAAGATCGTTTGCAGTGTTTTAGTGCGACGCCTCCGTCAATATCTGAACAGTAAGTGGGCGGCCGATGCATTGCCAGTCCTTACACGGAAACCTTGTTTACTTACTTGTCTTCCCTAAAGGATAGCCAATATCGTCGCGCCACAAGGTCTCGTCATATACGCGTTCTTGCATCGTCGATATTAATACAATATTTCAATCAGACCGTCCTTCAAGATTCAAATAAGCAGCTGAATTTCCGTAATCGTGACCCGCACGGCGGTGACCCACACGAGCCTCACGAGTGCATCGCGATCGTTACTGTTTTTTATCCCATACAAAAAAGGAAATAAATGATTATATTTGCATAATCGACAAAGTGCTGTCACAGTTTGTCTTTATTTAGTAAGCTTATCGAATCAAATAGACGCGTATAAGTGTAACTGCATAGTGTTGCATAAATTGTCAATAAAGCATCATATTAAGATGCTAAAGATCTGTATAGGCGCAACAGCTACCAGCTTAATGTTTCCTATGTAATGCGTGCCGTGTATGGCGGAATGTGATGGTCAATGTCAGTGCCACACATCGACACGCTTTATAAACAAAGGGATTTGCATGAGTCAAAATCGTGTGTAAGTAACTTTAGTTTCCTATAACATAAACCGATTTATTGCACGTGCGTGTTGTACTGTATGGTAGTCATCAAGACGATAAAATGCATACATTATGTTGTAACCACGTGTGTTAGATGTTGTATTATATAAATGTCTTTCTTTCTTGCAAAATATGTGTTTTATGTATTATATAGCGGTAATAATACGTGTGTATAATAAGTACATTTAAATATAGCATTTATATTATATACTACTTCATGGAGTAAACTTAGTGTTTGGAAATCACTTAGAAAGTAAACGATCTCAAAATTCACATTTAAATGTCTGATTTCATACGGGTTGAAAGTTTTCGAAATGTAGCTGTCGTACAAGCCAAGACATAAATAACAATGGAAATAAATAAAGCAATCGAAAACAATTGTCGCGAGTGTAGTTATTTGACAATTCGGGTTAACGTGATCATTTGCCAGTGGTGAGTCAGGACTAACTGTACCAGCTAGGTTAGTCTGGCCCAATTCCCTACATCTTTTTAGATCGCATTACATTCAATACTTAGTGTAAACTCATTACGCCAGTCTTTTCAATGTCGCTTTTGTTCGTGTGTTTTGGCCGAGCAAGCGGTCGTTACATTCGAAAGTAAATTTGACTACGGTGCGACATATTGACATGAATTGAGGGCGACATATTATTCTGTATTGAGCTTAAGTATCTAACAATTTATATACGATCTATTTCGTATTAGCGACAAATGTATTTACACAATTTTTATTTTTAAAGCGTATTTAGGTAGGTAGTTGGATTATACCGTAACAAGTTCAAATGTGTTTTAGGTAGAATGACTAAGGCTTTCCAGCTAAAATTAAACTGTTCACCAAAAATCGTTTACTTATCACAATTGCCTAACCTATATAACTTACAGCGACCCACGCACTCGAACAAAACAATACAACAATAATGTCAGTATTCCGGCGAAACATGTAACGGATTTCGATACTATTTAACAAGCATACGCGTATTTTAATCCAACTCGATTAGCTCTCATATGAATACAATGAACATCTATTATCAAGAGACTCATCGATGTAACAGTTCGATTCGAAATAAAATCAAGCCCAACCGTTACCTAAACACTCGACTAAACATATTACCAACGGCATTAATTTTGTTATTCGGTGTGCTTAATGTGTTTAATATTCCTACACAATAAATTTAAATTTTAATGTTGACGGTGCAGACAGGTTTAAAAACTAAATTCGCGGTACGATTCCGTGAAATGGAGAGTTTAATTAATAAATGTGTTAATAAATAGATATAAACAAGCTCGTATAGAATAGCTTTCACTAGCTAAGCCCGCCCACCCGCGCCTGCGCTGGTCGCCACTACGCCACAACAGAAAACCAACGCGCTCGTAACACCTACAGATTTTAAATTTAAGCTAATTAGTCTCTTTTAATTGTGTTTAGAATTTGATTGACATAGTAATAGTAAAAGTGAAAACCGTCACGGCTTATAATTCTGACGGAGAAAGGCGTTTTGAGATGTACTAAGTATTTTGATAAATAAATATTATTCCTCATTCAAATATTACGTAAACGCGTATGGTAAGAAATGGTCAAGAGGTTTGTGATACAAACTGAAATACAAATAATATGTATACATTTTATAAATAGTTAACTAACTAGGTATAGAAAGCTAAATTTGATGAGTAATAAATATATTAATAATTTAATGAAATGCGTCGTTCGCATCGTTTTCGTGCCGTTTGTCATTTGCAGCGTCAGCATAAAACATTAATGTGTTGAACTTTCGCATTATTTAGTCAAAAGCTTGTACAAATCGGCTTGTGTTACTTGGTTATGGAACCCTAAAAATAAATAGGACATTGCCTTCGCAAAGTGCAGTAAAAATGGAGGTGAAACTCAGTTCTACATTTTAATAGCGCTGATTGTTAAGTAAAGTCAACATCTTAAATTTACACTGTCTTTAGACATCAACGACTCAGTTATTACAAAGCACTTTTTACCAGTACCCACAATTTATTATAAATATTTCCTTTGCAATCGAAATACAACACGTTATATTTTTGTTTTCCAGTATAATTAACATAACGTGTTAATCAACACTTATCTATTTTCTTAAGAAACAAGTTTTAAAATTACTAAAAAACATTACTAGAAAAGGAAAATGATGTAAAAATAAGAAAAATACATAATGACGACTAGATTAAACATTGTTGGGATCGATACTTTTCCCAGTTGCAGTATTACGGAGACGCGGAGATTGAACAATACAGCAGTAGTATGTAGCAATTAGACGTTCTTGCGCCCGAGGTACTTTCTACCAGCGAGTGTGCGTTCCACAATGAACAATCACATTATTATACTTTTTGTGTATATTAGTAAAAGTAAACACATTTGTCTTAGGCTCTTAATACTTATTGTAGCATTTGCAGACAGTAAAAGAGCAAGACAGTGAAAATACTCGTACTTTTGAACCGATATTGAATCCTATATATCTTACTTAACACTGATCTTAAAAACAATAAAAAAAACATGTCTTGAACTATCATTAGCCACCGTCTTTTAAACAGCCGGTTAAATACATTTTATTTAAACCCTTTAAATTTATATTATACTCGTAGTACGTAATTATGTATAATAATTAATACCAGCAACACCATCACTAACGGCTACGAGTAGTGGAACCATTTTATTACAAAAGAGCATTGTGGTGTATCGCCTACGTGTAGATAATTTTACCACGTATATAGCCCTTATCGGGGTCCAGCACGCTTAACTAAGTACCCACCGAGCGTGAATCGACTTTTAAAGGCCACTCGTGTGTGGCACCCATGAAGGGGAAAGTGCAAAAATAATCCTCTTTTATCTCGAAAATAATTAAACAGCTTACAAAACGGAGGTTAATAAGCCTACACTCGCTTTCGTCTCCCAAAATGGCGATAGCAATAACGATGAGTAATGAATAGAGAGCTGCTTTACTTCGCGCCGCTGCCTGCGCCCACGCAGCGCTCGGTACACCGCGCATCCACTCGGAACAATGCTTACTGGTTTACTTTCTCGATTGACTCACACTGATTCATTGCATATGTCTAAAGATCGGAATTAGATTAATGATACCGGTCTAGATTGAGCCCCCGAGACTCAAATTCGTAATGTCGACAAGTATCACTTTCATTGACACCGATACCGTGACAAATTGTCGGCGCAACAACTAAACAAGACTCTTGACAAATGCTTAGAAGATAAAAACAAAACAATTTACTGGTAGCACTACCAAAATAACCTGACAGAAAAGTCGTCTAATATCTGAGTTTATACAAGTTATGTTCTATCTATCTGTGGCAGACATAGTTGCAATAGTCCTCTGGGAGACGTGTTAAATAGTAGAGTCGTTAACTACAGTCAAAACCACATCACTATAAACACTTGCAGTTCGATATTAGTTCTTATGCCCCTTAAGGACGGTACAAAGTTCAAAGTGTATCCGACGTGTTCTTGATTGTACTTAATAAAAATACAAGCTTCCCCTTTTACCACAAAACCATATTTCTTGAAGTTTATTAAGCCCAACGAATGAATAATTCAATAAAAATGTCAAGTTCAGAGAAACAATAACAACTAAGACATTTGGCCCAGCAAAAAAAAAGCGGCCGCACACCATTTTTAATAATGCGTGAGTTTGGACATGGCGGAAAACAAAAATTTACAGCTTCCGCGATGGGGCCTTCGACCGGCATCGGTCGAGCGACCTTCAAGTAAATCAGCGCCTGGGTCACATTGTCTAATAAAAGAAATTAAAATCGGCATGTCATTAACCTCTGAAATTGGAACTGTGTGGCAATAGTACGAGACTTGTGGAATGCGTGCATACGTGCATCCTGCCCATTATAGGGATGAGTGCGCAGGAGTGCGCTAATGAATACGTGTCGCGCCGCTGACCCCCGACCCACGCGGGTGAACGCCCGCGATCCCCTCTCCCCCTTCATTCCTAGCTGGCCGCGACCACACCAGGACAATTCCAGACAAACGCGATATCGCACTTAATCACCACTGTTTGTCTCTTGTTTACTGAAGTCACATATAACAAACCTTATCACGTCAACAATATTAATGCGTTTTACTGCTAAGGTACATCCTGCTCCTGACAAGAATTAGATAAGGTTGGGTCCTCTTAATCATCAGGAAAATAGACAAGACGCTTTTGAGTAATTAGATAAGTTTAAGGAAGTCAATATTCGTTTCAACGGTGCCAAGGCGAAAAGAATGAGTGTAGATGGGACAGGCTCCTACCTACAAGGTTAGTTTTAAATATCATCACTGAATGACTACACTTTTGAAGTCAGCAAATATATTTTTTATCAACAAACATCAGGTGTACCTACGTTAAAACTCTAAAGCAAAATTATGTAACCGTTAACATATTATAAATATTTTACATATTCCTGAAGGAAATAATGAAATTATTGTGAGAACACACATAGCTTTAAGGAAGTAAGTTCCTATTTGAACCTTTAAGGCGAAACTATGAGCTGTAAATGGGAAAGGCATCCAAAAGGCCAGTGTCCACCAGATGGTAAATGATAACACAAAGCGGTCGCTTTTTCGAATAATGAACGGAAACGCACGCAAGTTATTGTCCGCTCGCGTCGTACATTGACAATGTATAATAATTAATCAGGAAAGTTAACCGGTAGGCGCTAAGTGATAGGTGGCCGTGGTAAGGTTTCTCGGTTTCACATCGATGTCTCCGAGCCGTAGTCGGCGAAGAAGACCGGTATTAAATTGAAAAAAAAAAACCATGAGTTTTCCTATAATTGTGACAAGCAGCGGAGCAGCCCAAGCGCACCTGCTGGCAATTACACATGAGCGGACGTGTGCAGTTAAATCAACCAGCTACTGACCAGTAGAACCCGTCATAGGCAGAGTGAAACTAGACGTGGTTTACTGTACTTTTGTATCTCCTGTCTTCATCGGAACACTTACAACGAGCTAGGGAATTTAATATAACTAGCTTTGTCACGAATGCTTCTTTAAAATAGCAAGTTAGTATTGAACAGCAAAAAGCACGTTTAGCTATGCAAGTGTCCCTGTGCCGAGGCGTGTGCGGCGAGGAGGGGGTACAGTGTGCAATAGCGAGAGGTGCACAATTTGTGTCTGTAGGCGCAGGCGCAGGCGCAGGCTGCGGCCCTCGGGAGTCAACGTACTGCGGGACCGGTTCACTAATCGATCCCGCACCGACTCGCGCTCCTGTCCGCACCTAAACATCAACTAACGGCTTCTTCGCAACCAGCCGCGACTAGATATCGCGGCTGGGTGCACTTTCTGCATTTCTTGCCAACCAGTTATTAAAATATAACATGATCTTACACCACACGGACTACTTTATCTACATAATGCAACCGGTATATGCAATTGAATTAAAAATTCCAAGAATTCCGTCCTAGGTCCGATAATTTTGTCCACTAAAATTACATAAATTCGTATACGTAACAAAATAACCAGACAGGCACGTATTGATTTACGCTCAGTTGCGTAAGAACAGTTCGATGGAGACAAACTATTAAGTTATTATGTCACCGTAATGAATGTTTAGACGTCGGACAGTGCAGCAGTCGGTGTGTGCGCTTTTTCTCTGAACTGATCGGATTGTTGCAACTTCGCGTCAATCGCGCAGTTCGCTTTCCGCGGACGTGACAATGGCGCTATTGTCACGTCCGCGGAAACTCTGTGAGACGCTGTGGACTCCTGCACAGTCACGAATGACTGCAGGAGTCCACAGCGCCAAGAAAATGTTTTTACGTGCCGTTTAGCGAACATGATGGACCAAAAATAAATGCTTCAGTTTTAATATAAACCACGCAATAAATATATTGATACCGCCAGCCTGCTTGTAGATAAAGGTGACTGTTATAGTTAAAATGATTTATGCTATGTCCAAGTAGGGCTCGAGAGAAGTGATCTATAGAACTCGATAACTCATAAATATTCCATGCGTGATCAAACTTTGTTTAATATTAATCTATTAAGGAACATTACGTTCGAAATAAGTCCTCTGGACTCACTAGATCTTTTTTAAAACATCACGCTGCATGACAGTTAGTGAAAATGTTTTACGTTTTAACAGTTTTACTCATGTAACTAAATCCATCCAATAAACGCATGCATCAAATATCATCACGCTATCATACTAGATGAGTAATAAATAAACGCTCGAAATACGACGAGACGCCAGCGTGTTAAGAAAAGAATAAATTCTTTCAGACGACAGAATCTTATACTGTTAAGATTTAGAATTTGGAGGAATGGCAATCGACATGCAATTTGGCACCGATTATAATCTAATATTAGAGAAGCAAGTGGCTTTGTTTTGCGTAGCTGATCCGTTACACGCTAGTAATGTGATAAACACTATCTATTGTTACGAGCTTCGGGTTCGTGACAATAAAAACAGCCGATAAAAATTACCAAAAGTCACACTTTAATTGAACGCCACTAATTACAACCTTAAAACGCACTAATTAAAACAATAATCGCTTCCAAGTCGCACTTCAAAATCGCTTTCGAAGTAATCACTTGTATCGCTAATTCAATACTGTCCCGGTTGCGGTGAATCCCGTCCTTTTATATTGCCGCGGCCGTTCCCGAACCTTCCAACGCAGAAACATCCGGAACATTCGCGCGCAGTGCGGCCTTGAACGGCCGTACGCTCGGTCAAGGTCATTGTTCTAGTAAATTCTGGCGTACGCGTCTTGACTCTCTGTAGTCCCGCCTTTCCACACTAGATGGCGCTGGTTACATCGATCGTGGCGCGTAACACTGCCCCCTCCTAAGACATGCTCGTCCCGAGCATTATCGGCTCCATAATAACGCGCCAATCTCTCCGCATGAACAATCTTAGGAGTGCCTCTTGCACCTTTCTGTTTCCGGTAGGTTACGTCATTGCCCCCAGTCCCAATCTGGTATGGTCCCTCCCATCTAGACTGAAGCCCAGGAGATCTCCCTCTGCTGTAGACTGAATTGCGCAACCTCATCTGTGGACCCTCGTCGAACACTCTACTGTTCACTTTGCGGTCACCAAGGGGTTTCATTTTTCCCGACATTTTCTGGCCCGATTGTCTGACGTGCTCACAAATGTCATTTATTTTGTACCGCCAGTTATTCGCATAATCGATTATACTGCCTGGAGCATCAGGTGGTATTCTGATGATCAGGTCTGCAGGTAGCCGTAGTTCTCTTTCTGCAGTTCGCTTAGGGCAACTGGATTGAAGGTGGCCCTTTTCCCCACAGCCGTAGCATCTAGGGCGGTATCCTTTATTGCAGTGCCGAACTGTAGCCGCTACAACCTCCCTGACGCGATGGGATCGATGATCCTGTCGCGCAGCTTCCACTTCCAGGGCATGGGCCAAGGCATCCTTTAGCGTCTCGTGGTGCCCGAGCCTCACAGCAGCCCTAACTTCAATATCGCGGATGCCGTCGATGAACGCCTGCACCAGGTTCCCATCAATAAGCGCTGGTACGGACTGGTAAGCTTTACGCACCAGCTTCTCTACTTCAAGGGCCCACTGCTGCAGGTTTTCGCTACTGCGTTGCACGCGGTCCCTGAGCTGTGCGCGAAACACGTGTTCCAGGTGAGCGTCGCCATATCGAGCCTCCAGTGCCTCAAGGAGCTGCTCGTAAGTCACTTCCTTACCGAGAGCTTCCAAAACTGATAAAGCCTGGTCACGAAGGCCTAGGGTGAGGGCAGTCATGGCCTGATTTTTATTCCAGCCGTTCGCTTTCATGACTGCCTCAAACTGGATTTTGTAGGCCGACCAGGAAGAAGTTCCGTCGAACGGTGGCACTTTGAATCCACGTAGCGAAGGTGTTGTAGCTACGGGAGCTGCAATTGCTTCTCCAAGTTTAAGACAATCCAGCGTTTTCTTAACGTCTGCCATCACGGTCTTCTTCACATCAGCCACTACGTAGTCAACCCGATTATTGACTTGGTCGATCCGTATTTCAGCTTCCAACAGGCGGTTGTCATGTTGAGCAACCTTATCCTTCACCTCCTTTATGTCTTTCCCGAAAGTAGCGTGAAGGTCCTTCAAAAGAAGCATCTGCTCATCTTGGCGGCGAGCCTGTTCCTCCTGGCGGCGAGCCTGTTCCTCCTGTCGGCGAGCCTGTTCCTCTTTGTCCCGTTTAAGCTGTTCTTCCAGCCGACGAGACTGCTCCTGCAGCATCATCATCAGGGCAGCAAGGTCTGGTGCTGCCGATGCTGCTGGTGTTTCTGTGGACGGGCCAGCCTCCGTGGTTAATAACTGGCTCTCCGACTCCTGTGGCAAAGCTCCACCAAAACGTCTCTGGTCCGTCTCCAGTTGGCGTTGACTCCGGGTACGGATACCCTCCGTGTCGTCTTTAGGTAAAATCGGCATAATTTAAATCCCACTTCTGACACCAATTGTTACGAGCTTCGGGTTCGTGACAATAAAAACAGCCGATAAAAATTACCAAAAGTCACACTTTAATTGAACGCCACTAATTACAACCTTAAAACGCACTAATTAAAACAATAATCGCTTCCAAGTCGCACTTCAAAATCGCTTTCGAAGTAATCACTTGTATCGCTAATTCAATACTGTCCCGGTTGCGGTGAATCCCGTCCTTTTATATTGCCGCGGCCGTTCCCGAACCTTCCAACGCAGAAACATCCGGAACATTCGCGCGCAGTGCGGCCTTGAACGGCCGTACGCTCGGTCAAGGTCATTGTTCTAGTAAATTCTGGCGTACGCGTCTTGACTCTCTGTAGTCCCGCCTTTCCACACTAGATGGCGCTGGTTACATCGATCGTGGCGCGTAACACTATATTTGTACTTCGCTTGTGGAGTTGTCTGTCACACGCGTATGTACACCTCGGCCACAATAATCCACTAATAAATGGCATCCTATTCAAAGGCAATTCGACAAAAAGCGCTGTAAATTGGCAACAGTGCATTCGATCTTCATGAAAGAACGGCTTCTTTAAATTTAACATTGCAGCGGGCCATAATAAAAACTATACCTGACGATTTGCTTTTCGATCCGATACTTTTACCTATGCTTATAATGAGTCAATTTGTAACATTGTCGATATCGTAATTAGCATAACAAAGCTCCAGTAAGTCAGGGGATTGCAAACTAAATGAATCAACATCTCTTCTCTCTTGACGTTCTTTTCTTATTTCTGTTAGTATATACGTTGACTATGATACAAGCCACAACAAGTTTAGCTGCAATGAACGATTGTAGAATCTCTGCAGCACTGACCTAGGAAATGACTGGACCGATTACACCATATACATAATACATTTTCGTCAGAAAGGTCAGATTTCCTCGCGAACTTTTTTCTCATTACAAAGCTTGCTGCTAAGTCCTTACTTAAGAACGGAAAAATCTAAAGAAACGACCTCTCGAAGGCATAAACATTGAGCTACAACTGCATTGTGATGAGCGAGCTTAATGGTGTGCAGAGGTGTAATCCTCAAACGACGTGCGCGCGGAGACCCTGGGGAGACCCTCACGCCGCGACTCCGAGATGACAACAAGGTCGGATGGGCCATTGTTGAAATAACAGGATATGATGATCCACGACCTCGCCATCGTAATCCGATACTTCAGCGGGAGAAGGAAACAATTTTCTTAATAATCATTACCTTGTAATATACAAAAAAATAAAACATGCGACAGTCAGTCGCAGAGGAATTTTGATCATTATTTTTTCTATTCATAATGTTATGAGTATTTCGTGATGTATTTAAAATGACACATTAATCATCCTTTGTTGATGTTTGGGAGTATAAAAAAATAAACTTAAAAAAAATATATTTTATGATGTATGTATTATTATTTTCATAGCTTTAGTATTTTTATAACAATGGGGTATGAAGGCCTATGTTTCATATAATGCTGTAATATCAGACATGCTTGCAAAGGTATAAGCCCATTGAAAAATAATTCTCCAGATCTCTACAAAGTATCATGCCTCTGAACCAATTTCTAAACATTTTTTCCAGTTCGCCGCAAACACTAAGGCCGTGTCCTCAGTAGGTAAACTGTTAGCGCAACTGTAACGCTGCAAACTGCGTATAGTGAGCGCAAAACTAGCAGACTGTGGACACTCCATTTAAAATATATGGAAGGCTAAGGCTGTGTCCCCAGTAGGCAAACTGTTAGCGGCCGACTGAGTTTGCGGCGTACCGATTTAGTACGCCCTTCCATATATTTGAAATGGAGTGTCCACAGTCTGCTAGTTTTGCGCTTACTATACGCAGTTTGCAGCGTTACAGTTGCGCTAACAGTTTGCCTACTGGGGACACGGCCTAAAGCTAAAACTTCTGGTTAGCATTTATGATAGGTATTTATTCACACTTATCTAAGTTAACCTTTCATATTGGTAAATAGTGAATTCATCTGCATACCAATAGAAAATTATCCCTCTCCCAAACCTAGATCTTGGACTGATTTTGGAAATAGCTTCGTCATAATGAACTTAGAGAAAGCTGTATGATCGACTGCATCTTGTGTCAGTTGCATCCCTTGCGCACCGGGCGTACCTATGTAGTGTAGTGTCACTAAAACTCATTAATCTGATTTGGTTAAATTTACTTCGGCATTGATTCCAAAAAACGACACGAGATACCGCGAGATAAAGATCCGCTACATCAGGAATGCAATCCCTATTTAGTTACTTATCGTAATAAGCATATCGTAGTGGTTCTGTGAGATTAATTTATGGAGATTGGTCACTGGTAATAGGGATGAATCCTTGAAAAAACAATGATTTTATTTAAACCACCAGTCAGATAAATATAATAAAAACCTATTTTTTTTTGCTTTTACAAATAAATAAACATGATAATGATACAGTATATAAAAGTTCAGTGGAGGGTTGTGTTTACGTCATTATTTCGTAAAAACTGTACGTAGAAGTGAAGTAAGTCTTAGTAAATGTTTGTTTACATGATACAAGAAACAATTTGGCAGTCTAACTGTGGGCCAAATCATACATTTTAATTATGTTACCAGCACAACTTGAAAAATAGTCGATAGTAATACTATTGATAGTTTCAAATTCAATTGCAGCGATATTACAAAAAGTAATAGTAAAAACATACAATCGAAACATTTCGAAACGGACAGAACTAATCGATATTATTGCTCATTGGTACTGTTAATACGATTGCTCATAAAGCGCTCCAGATAGTATTGTCACCTGGCATGTTTTGTCTGGTGACAATCGATATGCAGTCGTACCCTGTAAGACACGTGGGCGAACGTCTAAGGGCGGCTAGCAACAATCGCACCGGTGAAGCTAGGTGATAGGGAAGAAACGAACGGGGAGAGGACATAAATTGCAGCTTGAATCGCATCAAAAGAAGTTACTAGAGATTCCATTACGACAAGCAGCGGGCGGATGTCAGAGAACAGCTATCATCGATTTCACCGGTAAAGGACTGTTCAGCCAAACAGAAGGGGCAAGTACAGGGCATAAGTCGCGGATCGCATCGTAACAGAAGAACCAATACTATAGATATGTAACCCTACCGGTGTGGCATGCGGGTGGGTAGCGGGGGGCGGCTAGCAACAATCGCACCGGTGCAGTTCGGCGCGGGCAAACGAACGGGCGACGAGGCGAGCGCATAAATCGCGAATCGGATTGTATCAGAGCCGATACGGAGCATAAATCGGCGTCGCAGTCGCGGCGTTCCGCCTCGCGACATGGAAAGCGTTTCTTGGCCGAGATCTACGTAGATCACGCCAGATAAATCTTGCGCGTGCCGTACTGGGAACGCGGTGAAATCAAAAATAATGCAGTAACACAACACTGTTACATGCGCGTTTAGTTCACATTGTTTGGACACGCCTGTGTAGGTACATGGAAGAAAATGCATAATTCAAATAACTTATGTCTGCACAATATCCGCCTAAGTAGATCTAAAACTTAACAGGAATAAGCTTTTTGTTGTGCAATTGAAGGAACACAGTCATGACTTGGTAGCTCAAACTCACATACTGAACTCTGTAATGATGATATGAATTTAATTAGGTGAATGTTCATTTCAAAATATAATGTCAGTGTCAGATACACGTCTGAAAAGAGATTATGCTAGTTTCAATTATTTACAAAACATGACATCAAAAACTAACGCTGCATTACCTAGAATGTTCAAACGACAATAGTACTGGTTTTATAAGGCTCGCCTTGCAACAATGCTGGGCGCAAGACTGTAAGCCCAGACTGGTTACGGACGGCTAGCGCTAGCTTGCAAAAAGCTCGGCGTAGGCCGCAACTGCACTTCTAGCTGTTTTACTGTGTCAAGAACAACTCCTCTCGCCCCCACCCCGCGCGATACTCGCGCCACCATTTGTCAATGTGCACAAATCGCGAAACCTCTGCTAGTGATTCGATGTTTGAAACATACGCAATCAATGCCTAAATACCTGCAAAGCCTATGACAACACACCTTTAGAAACTTCCTATTTGGACTCATGGCCTACTGTTTTGGAAACAATGTGCCTAAATTTACGTGCCAAATGTCACGAGAAACAAAGTGCCAATGTTGTGTATTTATGCAGTCTCTTACCCATAATGGAATTCACAATTTAATTTAACGAATGACGTGATTGCACTTAGTGAAAACCAAAATTACGCTCAGTTTGCTTACAGATAACATAAAGATAACCGTTTTAGTAATTGACATTTCAGAGGTCCTTGACACACAAGCATTGCGAAACGCAAGAAAATGAAAATGTATCGACGCGTACATTGTGTCTGAAGAAAAAAAATGCGACCATCACTCCAAGGTACGCGATTATCTTTTATGAATAACATTGTACGTACGGATACCAATGTGGATTGTTATAAATTACAGTTCGGCATTAGTTCAGATCCTTGAATCAGACTCGGAGGTGCGATTAAAGAAATAATTTTCACAACACGTTCGTATGCAATTTGCAGGCAACCGGCAATTACTGTCGTTGGCCCTTTGTGCGAAATATTAATTTATGACCGAGCTCACTGAATACACTACGTGTGTGCAAATTTGTGAGTCTCATAGATAGCAATTGACTTTGGTTCTGAAAGATTTGTCGTTTGCATTTGCGCTGCCACCCCCCATAGGTATTTTGGTCACATATAATACATAATTACAGGGTGGATAAAGTAAAGTAAGTTAATAGCAGTCGGATGACTTGAAAGTCGTATAAAAATAAGGGTCTTCTACTATTAGCACAATTCAAAACGCCGGAAGAAATAGGACAACGTAAGTTAACTTAAACATGTGTCATTGGTACATGAGGTTGTCTTTAGGCTATTATTTCCGTAATTTAGATTTTAGGTACAACTAACATTTGAGGCACGTACTTAAGATATGTAAACGGTAAATTACTCCTCAAAACTTAAGTTCATCAATATTCATTACCTACAGTCGGCTTCTAACGGGACAAGAGTTACTTGTCAAAACGCAAACGACAATAGTACCCAATAAATAAGTAGCAAAGTTAAAGACACCGAGAGTTGGCCTTAAACTGGAGACGAAATGGGAGCAACAATTGTAAGTAACAATGTAACTATGCAAATACCTCACACAAAAAATATGCCACACAATAGTGATACTAAGTGTCGAAAAACTCAAGTGCGTTCCCACGTAGCGCTGCAAGTGGAAGGTCGCACTGCTGAGACACGTGTGACAACCGATGGATCTGTGGTGCCAATTTGTTCGACAGACACTCCTACTTAATCATACAACAAATTGATTGGCACTTCTTGACGAGCGCAGGTAAAAAACTGCACAGCACACACGAACATAATTTAAGTAAACGGCCAGTTTGTAAAATTACTTATTTATCGCCGCTTCGGGACCACGAGGACATATTTCACTTCGGTATCATGAGTCAGATATTTAATACAACACGCGTACGTACAATAAAGTATTGAGAAATGATTTGTTTACTTTTTATTCAACTTTAAAATTGAATGTGCTTGCTTCTGGGCCCAGTAAGTGTATACAATCAATATTGACTTCACATTGAAGCGTATATAAATTAACAAGAAACCTATACATTCATGATTTTTTTCCGGCATCAGTAATGATGAGATACTTCTGGATGGATTTAAGCGTAGTTGGTTTCAAATCAATATGTGAAACGTACTGAAGACTGGCCTCTATGAGGCACAGTTTAATTGTAGTAAGCTTTTAACATCAATATTACCAGGGTGGATGAAGCGTGAAGAAATTGTAAATTACTCTAGGGCTGGGAACCGGTTGAGCTAATAACTAAGAGCAATCAACCGAAACGTGAAAGGTTTCAAACTAAAATATTTACGATCCGGACAATTATGAAAACTTTTAATTTTTATTATACTATTCCTGACGAGTCGGAATTCTTTATAGAATCGGTGCAATCTCTGTTCATTTATTTGGGATGACTTTAACGGATTGTGACACAAGTTTGCTTTAATTTCATTATTCGGTTTTGATGGAATTAAATAGAGAGGTAAATAGCGAATATATTAAGAAGTCTGTTGAGAATACGTCACTTTGACATTAAATCATATCATTTGTTTAAACATGTGTTAAGGTTCATGGAAGAAACATCATTGGATGTCACCGTTTCCTGGCAAATATTTATAAGGGAAAGAGCACAGACGTATTGATATTAGTTCAGTTATTAGTCTTGTTTTATACTATAATATAAATCTGTTTTCCTTTTAATAATTGTGATTGCAAAGAAAAAAAGCATTTATAATTATTTTATTACTAGCTGCCCACTACTTCGTTCCCGTTATTTCGGGATAAAAGTACAATCATACACGTTAATTATTTATAATCTCAAATATCTATCTACCTTCAAAGTTTCACCAAATCCAATCAGTCATGTTTCCGAAAAAAATTCATAAACATCCATCTATACAAACCTCCGCCTTACTAATTAAAGTAGGATACTATTGCCACTTCGAAGCGATACAATTTAAAATGAAGGTGCCACCAGTAACAATTTGCAAGCAGCGTTATCGCGGCAAAAGCAAACATCGGACGAAGCTGGTATCTGGAAGCGAGGTCGATTGATTCACCCAGCACGACTTCCTGGGCGGCTTCTGACCCCGGGCCCGTCCGTCTGTGCATACCCCGACTCACCGTTACATTGCCCACATAGGGCTGCCGCTCTGAAGCTTTCCAGAAAAGAGTCCTAAGCTCTTGGCGACTATTTTTAAAGTGTTTAGTTTCAAGAATAATTTCGAGTTTTTTAAGATCACTTTTATTCGGTGTCGTCAAAATTTTACATTATGTGTAAGGTATCATTAGTATTACAACTATAAATTAAGTGCGGGGATTTTTTTCACATATAATATGTATGAACTTCTAATAAAATCTCTTTGGCTAAACTATTTGTATCTGGATTTGGAATCATTAAAAGTTTTAATTTTACAGGATATAATTTTAAATATTTAGTAACAACATTTTTGATTTGCATTATTCTAAGATGATCTTGAAGAAGTTCAAAAGTGCAGTCTGTGAGAGTAGTAAGTAGAGTTAGATTAAGCGTTTTCAATCCGTAAATTTTAATGTCAAAGATGCACATCCTTCTGGTCGCCTTTTATGGATCAAAATCTGACGTAGCTTACGAGATACCAAAAAAAAACAAATATTTTGGGTACCTCATGAGTGCTACAAGTAGCTAATGAACCGTTTATTATGCTTTGTTACGGTGTAATTACCATTTTTGAAGAAGCTGATTACTGGAGATGGAGAGCCATGGCAAATGTGGCAGGACCACCGAATTAACTCAACTGCGAACAACTGATAGAATGAAAACAAGAAGTTGAGAGAAAACGGACGGAATTAATTACGGACGGTTTGTAAAAAATGACGTAGTCCTAACAATTCTTAGTGAAGAAGGTTTTGATACCATTGGACTGATTGTTGTAATATTCAGTTTACCGATGGCAGCCCTGTCTCTTTAGCTATATCTCAATCATGCGATTCTATTGTCTACGGCCCGGCGACCAGCATGTTTACTGTTTTTGTCTATTCGTACACAATGTCATTAACTATCTGAAAAGGAATGCTATCTAGAAAACACTTTGTCCCACTTACAACAAAACAATGTTTTTTCATATAAATTACATTTCATCTTCAGGTTTGAATGGCTTCATATGAATTTTTTGAAACTAGTTATCCATTGAAAAATCGATTCTGGTAGATAGAGAAGACCGAAAACAATATTTAACATAAGTTCGTCAAAATTAAAGTACTCATCTCTAAGGACTAAAATCTATATTCTATTTTGATTGTAGATAATATATCCGAAAAAGTAGTTTGTTAAAGATGGTATTTCATAATTTTAGTCTACCTACCTAGTTTACCAAGTACTTGAGATAACAAGGCCCTAAATGCCCTATATTCACTAAGATTTTCAATATATAACTACACCTACAAATTTCCAAAAAATACAGCAGAAGTATACTTTTATCCGAGTTGATCTGTTATCAACTCGGATAAAAGTATACTTCTACTATAATGAAACAATTTGTGGTTTACTTAAATTTATTTAAATAATGCTTCAAATAACAATACCTACCTAGTATGTGTATGTATTTGTAATTACTTTGCCTCGATAAATTAATAAACTGATAAAAATACGATGATACACGGAATCGTTTCGACACACAGCGCCATCTTATGGAATAAATGAAACTTATCAGCGCCACCTGGCATAAAACGACGAAACTACTGAAAGCCTAAACGGAACACCAAGCATGTGGTTTGCTTTAAAGGTAGCGAAACTAGCCAAACCCCCATAGATGGCGCTGATATACTCGAAGTCCATGTGTTATTACCAGAAAAAAACACAATTATTACAAAATACATTCTCATGCGACATGTTTATACAGCTCTTTTATTCACTACTGTATTAAAATTTTCAAATCCAGAATTTATATTTATTTAAGTGACTTTCTATTGGATGCCGTTAAAGTTAAGTTGGTGGAATTGAGCCTGAATCTTAGCAACTCTAAGGCGTATAACAGGAAGACATTACAAGTGACATTATTTGATGTATTGAGCATGCTGGGCTTATAGGAGTTAACAGGAGTGATGTACTTTAGAAAATGTCAGTCTATTTAACTACTTACTACCCCAATATTTTGATGAATAGAAGCCATAACTTTCGAGATGACAATTTATGATTGAATTTTGGTACATCAAGGGCCTTCAACCTCTTATCAGATCGGTTTTAATTAAACTAGATATAAGAAGCATACCAAAATCTTTCAAAATATGTATACACGACAGAGCATCATATATGAAAATGTTAGCTTATTAAAAAAAGTAAATTGTCATTTGCAAACATACCTGTCACGATCTCTGCTTCTGCTTCTTTTCCTGTAGGACCCCTCCCTCGCTCCATCATCGAGGCGCCGCCGCTTCGCCTCGTAGGACCTGGAGCGTGACCGCGAATGGGACGTGTAGTGCTTCCTACGGGTGCGCGGCATCTGTCAAAAGTTCATAAACATTTTACATATACCCTTCAACACATAAGACACAAGCAAGGACAGGGTTTACCAAATCATTTTGATTTTAGCTTAAATTGCAATCAATAATAACTCTTAGGTCCACTCTACCTAATTAAATAGCAGCAGGAAGTTATAATTTCCATCTCCTACTAGGTATATTTGTTGACAGATTTGTGAAAATAAAAAAGATACAGACACAGCTTCATTTTTATTTACCATATAATATAAAAATAACAAAATTAGTGTCAAATTTACCATATTTTTATTTGATAAGCTGCGATGCAATACAAATGCAATACATTCATTCAAATTAATAGGTAGTTTAGTGGTAGGTAAGAAGGCTTACAGTTTTATGTAATGAGGTAGGTGGCAAAAAGGTTTGCAACAATTCCAAGCTTGAACAATACCTTGTGTAACCTTGAGAAAGTAGATGCATTGTCTAACTAAGACTGTATCTTCTTACAAAAACAAAATCTAAAAGCAAAGATCAACTATCACAAGTAAGTGGTAAGCCCTATCCTTTGTGTCTAAGCTTTTAGTAATAGAAATGGCGAAAGTGGTATACCATAAGCATGGCCATTGCTGTATGCTGTAGAAGCAAATGTTCAATGCAGTTATTAGTCAATGGTGATTAACAACTACAGTTAAAACCCTACATCTGGTGAAAGTTTGATTTGAATTATAGACTTTCATCAAGTTTACTTTTACATAAACAATTTGTACTATTCACACTTCAATTAATTTTTATTTCGTGATTGTAAAAAAAGTCAACATGCATAGCAAGATGTGTAAAAAAGTAATTAGAAATTATAGTAAGTTACTATGATTAAAAATGTAGGTGTACTTGTTGATTTACAAACTGAACTTGATCATTTACTGGCAAGGAATAATGGTAAATTAAAGTAAACAAGTCTTATTGCAGTTATCTTAGGGATGACATGTTTGGTACATACAAGGAATGAACACAAGCTGAACAGGCATAATAGGAAACTGGCATGAACAAGGAAATGCGATATAATGCACTCATGCAAGCCAGAAGAAAGTTGCTTAGTTAGATTTTTGTCTTCAAACACCATTTAAAAATCTCGTCACAAACCACTAAGAGTAAAATGCAACAGATTTAATTATGAATTATTAGTGATGATAACGACATTCGCAATAACAAACGACCTCACAGGTGAATGCACCTTTGCTTGTATAGCAAAATTTTAATAGAAAGCAATAATTATCACGTTTTTTCAGACTCATGTCGATATTAATCAAAAAACACTAAAGACATATTTGTAAACTTGTAACTGATATCAATCATGAAAACTTTAATTGTTTTTAGTACAATAACCATTTAATAATTACAAAGATAGTAAATTTTAAGATAACTGCAAAGTCCTAATCAGCTAGGGTCAGTTGCATAACTTAACTTTATTGGCAATGGATGATTCGACGATTGTCAAAACCGTCTTAAAGCCCAGTAAATTTATTGCAATTTAACAACCATCTAATTATCCCATACCGTTAAAGTTAACTTAGTACAACAACTATGTTCAACCAGAAATAACTGTCTTTTATTAAACCAATTTCTAATTTGGCAAGTTTTTAGCAAAGAAATCAAATACATATGTAAAAGAAATGACTAAGAAGCCAATGCAGCTGAAAACCAGTCATACCATTGTAGGTTTGTCATAAAACATCAATAATTTTCAATTAAAACTAAACTAAATACATGATGCACTGTGTAGTTTTTAAGTCTTGTTTTGTTTGTGATAATTATAAATGGATTCTGAAAGTAAAATGAACTTTCTAGTGTTGGTACCATTGATGTATCTTAATGTGCATGTGTGTGTAGGTTTAATTGTAATATGTTGCAGATACAACCATGATTTTAATAGTTATGTGAAATGTTATTTTATGTCAAGCCCACAAACAATTAGGAAAGTACTTTGAGTACTTCCACTTACCATAACAAGGATACCAAATACTCGTATCCAAGCAGTTAAAGCTGAAAAACATAAATATTTTAGTCCATTGGTGGACAAGCAGAATAAAATGGCATGTGACAAACCAACATGCAATTAAAGATTATTGCCCGTCGTTGGGAACTAATTGGTACATTATTTTGCATGTAAAGTTAACCACTGAAGTTGATTTATGAAAGTTTTGCAACTAGTAGTAGTCTTCTGTCATAAGCATTTTTGCTTAAAAATGTAATTAATTATCTAACAGAAAACAAGTCTTAGTTAAGTCGTAGCATGCACACTTTGATAATAAATGAAAATACTTTACATGTCAAGATAAATAAGACGCTGTGGTCACAACAACAATCCAGCTGATTTCTAGTTTCACACAAAGTCTGTCGAGATATTTGATTCGATCTGGTTTCGTGACTACTAATATTACTAGCTTTACCTAACCATACTAACACAAGCAGCCGTACGAACACGTATCAATGCGGATTTTGAGCGAAACTGAGAATCTAGATACTACGGTGTAAAAATAATTTGACCCACTACTTCATGTCACTACTACTACAAATGTGCACAGTAGATACATTAGTATAAATACCATTAAATTGTGAATTCTGTTCATGTTGCCATTGGGACAAAATGTCATTAGTTATTTACATTTTACACGCTGACGCCATGTTGGTTTCTATGGCTCGCTGGAGCCCTAGACGCATCCGTTTACAAGTTATTCTAAATATTTACACTTACCCTCAATTCACGTAAATATTTCAATTTACACCAAAGCAGTTGAGTAAAATTTGTAAGACAATTCCAAGTTCGCGATGCAGAACCTTGAAGAATGCTTCTTCGCAATAAAGGCCCGAACATCGATCCAAATCCAAGACAGCGTTGGTTGGTTGAATTGCGATGGCGTAAATCGGCTGGTGAATTTCTCTTCCCTGTCAAAAAAGTCCTCTTTAAATTAAAATCATGCTACTAAGTCAAAATGTTGATCTTAAAACCTTAAAATACAGATAAAAATTAATTCAGTTTTTTTAAGTAAATAAATAAATTTAAAAGTAGATACTAACCTGAAATCAAGTTATTAAATTACCGGAAATAACACTTTTAAACGCCATCTACTGGCATACGTCAATACTAAAGTTTACCAACATTATAAAGATAATTGTACGTTCAGATTTACGCAAGGTTATGAACAAAGAAATTAAATTTATAAAATAGTTATATATTATTTATATTTTATAGAAACTAATTTATTTCATTTCCCATTGCAGTGTGTAATGGGAATTTATTCTGTTCAAGTCCAATAGTGTGACGTGGTGATGCACTATAAAATTATTATTTTACCTTTTGGAACATTCCGAAAATTTGGAGTGAAGTATTTTTTCTTAATTTTATGTATTCATTAATAGATTTTCTAATTAGACTTTGGGAATCTGGGATATTTTGAAGTATCTACTACCCCAGTCTTTTTTATAACGGAGATATCTGGATCCGTCTTAGCTTCACCCTGTGCGGTATCTATGAAGGCTGGGTGGCAAGACCAGCCTCAACGCACTAAACCACAGGGTTACTGAGCCAAAACGTTTTAA
Source organism: Glyphodes pyloalis (assembly GCA_037074685.1). Lineage (NCBI taxonomy): Eukaryota > Metazoa > Arthropoda > Insecta > Lepidoptera > Crambidae > Glyphodes > Glyphodes pyloalis. Next base: position 4,774,186 of record JAYKKO010000012.1, on the reverse strand, counting down.
CTTTCAATCGTACGACCCCATTAGTTATTAACTTACAATTTTTTAGCTATCTTTAAGTTTAATAATTATAAAATGAACACACCTTCTTGTTATTTCACCACTTTTTACAGCATTAACTACAAATAAAATTAAAGTTATGTTTCTATTATTCATTTACTTGTAGTCTTGTACACAAGCCTGATCTGGTTTGTAATGATTTTCTAAATAAATGTCTTCCAAAATGTTTTACCGCGCACTGTATTAACTAAGTAATTCACCTCGCATTAGTTTTCCAAATTGTTAACTGCATTTAGTACGGTCCGGCGTATTTGCTTCAAATCTTTGTTTCGTAGTTCGTAGATGATAACACTAAGCTTCGCCAAGACGACGCTAGAAACCCATTCTGTGCAAATTTATACCCTATTTTACATGTATTTAAAATTTACATTAGCTATGCAAACTTATACTGCTTACATTGATAAAGTTACGAAGATCTTGTGCCCGATAACAAATTTCACGATCGTCGTATCTACTTTACAAGTTGTAGGTATGCTACGTTTAATTCGGAACACACCCTAACTATTTTGTTTATCTTGCTTGCGATAAAATGCTTATTAAAAAATTACATGCAGTCTCAAGCCCCTAATAAGTATTCACAATATTAAAGTAAGATCGAATTGAAGTGAGGTGCGGTGTAATTTACATACTTTTAGGTACTCTATGATCGTTTAGATGGCGTTAAATTTAAGAACTTTTCGAGGAATTCGATTTAAATTTAGTACAGGAATCAATATATTTTAAATAAAGGACTATATAACAATTATGAGACCCAGGGCTAGCACAGCGCTGGCCCCTTTTTATTGGGCGGGGGGAAATGTTTGATGCACCATATCCTCACGCGAGGTGACGGCGTGTGTGGGACTCTCCTGCTTCAAGAAGGGCAGGCCTACCCACTAAAACCCCCGGAGACTTCATCGCCTTATTGGTAATGCTGTGGGAAAATCTAGAACCAACACAACACCGACGGCAGGAATGCTGCTTTTTCAGTAGTCACGACTAGGGGGAATGCGGAGACGGCCAATCCAGCACATCTCTGGCCCTGGGTATGATTTATAATTTTATTCCCTAGGTAAAATAATTAATTTGAAGAAAAGGATTTAACTCAATACTATAAAGAAGATGCGTGCTGAAAACTCCTGTGACTATACTACGAGTTTAGTAGATTCCAGAGATACTTCACATTTTTCCGAATAATTATATATGAGAAAATGTATTATTGTGTTTTGGAAACGGTATACCATCTTTAAACAATATTATCAATATTTAAATATTTTTATACATATAAGTAGATCACATTAGTAACACCTACTTATGAATAGTCTCTATATAAATTGTATGATGCTACCTCCGGTTCGGAACCTATAACTACCGAGAAGATACCGGCAGGAAACAATAATAAACCTACATATTTTACTCTGATTATTTGTATGTTGTGGTTTCCTTAATATAAAATATAAAACTCTGGCTGCCTTTTCAATCATTAGATGATAAAAATATTCAATTAGGGACGTTATTACGTAGGTACCTAATTTTGAACTTTTATAAAAATAAGTCATACTGTACGTTATTCATTAGACCATAGTTTCTATACTTTCCTTATTCTAAGCATTAGACTGACAACTGACACTTTAAAATCTTCAACTTCAATAAAATTTAAAAAAATATATACCACAAATATGCAAAGCGTTAAAAGGAACTTATTTGTAGCTGGGGCTTGTGTCCCACTATATCGATAGCGTTGTTTACGTCATTTTAAATAAACGAAAGTTATTATTAGTGACTCATGTAGAAGTGCGCATTAAAAGTTATATGCGGTTAATATATTACCTTGCTCCTAGCGTGGTTTATAGATACAATTAACAATTGTGTATGTATATGTCGGTACTGCGTTGTTGTTTCTGTTAACTAATATGCACTACCGGGTGAGAGTAATGTGATGCTCTCCTATAATTTAGGGCTAGTACAGTGTTTCCCAAATATTGTTAATCATAGCCCGGTAATTTTCACAATGCTTCAAAAGTAGGTGTGTTAATAAAAAAAAAATCGATAAATTTTGCTATGGAACTGGTTTTACATTGTCAAACTTAAACAGTCGCAGAACTTGGTTGAAAAAATGATATACGGTCGAATTGAGAATCTACTCCTTTTTCCTTAAGTCTGTTAATATATGTATAAATACATGCGGTAGCGGCCTGGCGCCGCGGCTTCCCACGCCATCGCCATTTTTTCACATTATACCACTGTACATCACTATGTGACGTAGCCTAAAGCCTTCCTCGATACATGCGTTATCCAACACAAAATATTTTTTTAATTTGAGCTAATACTTTCTGAGATTAGCGCGTTCAAACAAACAAACGTCAGCTTTATAATATTATTATGGATATCATTATCTAAAAGAGTGCGGGGCTGATGTAAATTACCTATTATTTATTTTATTTTATGCGAGCGTCCCGCCGGCGTCTTCGCATCCCAGTTTTTTTCACATTTTCCGATGATTATTCGGTCATATTAGTCGCAGCGAGATGTTATATACCTAGCCAAAAGCCGTTTTTGATAAATGGACTATTCAACACAAAAATAATTAGATTGATTTACTTTATTGCACAGAATATTTACAGAAATTTGTTTTACAGACATGTTCAAGTACAATATAGGCGGTCTTATTGCTAGAGAGCAATCTCTTCTAGACAACCTTTAGGTAGAGGAAATAGTAGATATCGAGAAACGGGTACGGCCGTGCAAAATGTTTATTAAGAAAAATACTTACAGAAAATATGAATACCATAACGAGATTAATACCAAAAAAAATACATAAAATTAAATATAATAATAAAACTATAATAAATAAATAAATACCTATATAATTAATAAATATATACATTTCCATAAAGTATTAACGGTTTAAATAAACAGAAATAAATAGGTATATGAAATCAAATTAAATACCAACAAATGTTTAGCTTTATTTAAATACTTTGATAAAGGATACAAGTTCGCATTTAGTTAAGAGAAAGAAAGAAAGATTTTCTCTCTCTCTGACTCTTGATTTGAAAATGGGAAGGGACTCAGATTCCCTGATCGGTAATTATCCATTTCCAGCCAGTATTTCATAAAATAACCGCGTTCAGTAAAACAAACAAATTCTTCAGCTCTATAATATTAGTATGTGTAGGTACAGGTTATTCTAAAGTCATATGATGTGATAACTTTCCGACGAGTTCAAATGTTCACTCTGTTGCTAGTTGTGAAAATTTTTTTTTAATTTATTAGGGTAGACAAACAGTTACAAAATAACATGTTGATACAAATACAGTGCTACAAATAGTTGTGTACTTTTGACACCAACACCGTTAACCTCAAATTAATTTTTGCATGTTACCGTTTTTGTAAGTTTTTGAAAAGAGTAACTATCGAGTTTCTTGCCGGTTCTTCTCGATGGAAGCAACATTCCGAACACGGTGGTAGTATAATCTGACGATTCATAAATGCTTTTGTAAAAGTTTACATGAATAAAGACATTTTCTAATTTTACACATGTTAAGCGCAAGCACACAGCACACTACTAAAAATTAAAGACGAAAATAGGTGAAAAGTACATGCGCGAGCAACATACCAGATCACGCATGTACGTACTCATACAATATGAAGTAATGTAGAATTTGATTATCTAAGCTATATCTAAGCTAAGTATAAACAAATCTTAAAAACTAATTCAAAAGCAAAAAATATTTACTAATCACTTAAAAAACTACTTGTATACGAGAAGATGTCCTTGGTTATTGTCTAGTTGGTTCTCATTAGCAATTGTATACAGACTTAATCATGTTTTGGCATGCGAGTTAAAATGTAAAAGGTCACTCAATATCGCTGGTATCATAGAGCTGTCGCCAAGCTCCATTTTTATCAAGTCTTTTACTGTTAGTAATATCTAAATACATGTGTATATAACTCAAAAGGCTTGACTGACTAACATAGTGGTCTATCAACGCATAGCCCAAACCACTCACACGGATCGGGATGAAATTTGCAATGCAGGTAGATGTTATGACGTAGGCATTCGCTAAGAAAGGATTTTGATCAATTTTACCCCCAAGGGAAAACCAACTCCGCGCGTGCGAAGTCGCGGGCGACTGCTAGTCCTACTATTATATTTTTAACGCGAATGTTTGTAAGAATGTATACATGTAGAGATGTCTGGGTGTGTGCTTGTTACTCTTTCACACATAAGCTATTGAAAGAATTTTGATGGATTGCCGAAGGAATGAAGGCAATCATAGCATTAACACCAGAAATAAAAACAAGCTTGCTGTTCCTAAGCGTAGACTACATAAAATAGGTAATTCATTTGTTGCTTTAAGCATAAAAATGTTTAATAAACTCCCTCAAGTTATTGTTGAGTTAGCTTTATACAAATTTAAGTCATTTGTCAAACGTTGTCTTTTGAATAAAGGCTACTACAAAGTAGAAGATTATTTGAATGATAAGGACGTGTGGATCACTACCTAGTCTGCTCGCCTGTACTTGCGTGTTTTATATTATTTAAAAAATATAATATGACACATTTTCTCAATCAATGTCAGTATTGGGCCACGATGACGCATGTAAGTCCTACAGTTAATTTCATTTATTTTACAAATAGATACTTTTGTTTTATTTTATTTTTTTTCAATAATTGATTTTTATTTTTATTTTACAATTGACAAACTAACTGTGTGTCTTAGTGCAAAATTAGTAATAAGTTTAGCTTCCATTTGTAAAAAAAAACTACTGAGTTTCTTGCCGGTATCTTCTCTTTAGTTATAGGTTCCGAACCGGAGGTAGCTTCATTTGCTTTATATAATCTATGTGAATAAAAAATATTGACTTTGACTTTGACTTTGACTTTGACTACGCCACTTTAAATAGACTCCTGTGGGATTAGGAAGAATGTGTATAACCGGATTGTAGCCAGAACATAGTGCCCCCAAAGACAGGTAGACCTCCAAGTCTTCTCGATGAGCAGAATAGATATTTGAAAAATAGGCCTTATGGACTCTGGTGTTGATTTGAATAAGTTTACCATTTGAGCACGTCGTATACACGTTGGTTGACGAACTCATGCATAACCGTCTTCACTATACGGGCATACGAGGCCCGTGCCCAGGACAGAAAAGTGAATACAAAGTGCACGTTATCTTGTAATGAAATGAAGATCTGGCCCCAAATGGCAACATGCACGAAATCGCACGTACTTTCATCAGCCGCCTGAGTCGGAGGAAGAGCGTGAGCGAGTGAAAGTGCGATCTTCGAGCCGACCTTCTGGCGGGAATCAGCTGATCGGGTTTGCGCAGTGCGCAAATCGGCGGGGGGAGGGGTCGCGTGGGGCGCTCGCGGCGGCGCCCGGCCAGTCGCGCGCTCCGCGGTCCGCGCCCCAGCCAGGCCGCACCCGCGACGCGCCGCGCGCGACCCGCCCGCGCCGGGATCACTCAACGCTGCACCTGTGATATTTGTACAAACCCAGCCTCCTGGCCATGCGACTCGTCCGCGGACGTGCGAGGCCGGCCCAGCCTCCACTCACATTATGAGAGACGCTCAGAGCGTACCTGATTCATGTACAAAAATGTTCGACATGTCAATTCAAGAGGTGAACGGAAAGTGGCCGAAGAAGAGGAAAAAGTCGTTAGAGCGTATCTGTGATAATGAGGTGGAGCGGACGGAGCCGAGCGCCGGCAAGGAGGAGGCGCCGGCGAGCGGGCGCGTGCAGCTGCTGCACTGGCGGGACATGCCGCAGCACCTGCAGTTTAACCCGTACGTGCTCACCGGCTACCGCCCGCTGCAGGGCTGGGGCGGCTGTCTGGGCAGCCTCTTCTACTTCCACAACGAGACCATTAACATACTCACACATGGTAATTTTGCATTTTTTAACACCTACAACTTAGCATATAGCGAAACGTGTTTGAAAATGGAACTTTGATCATAACATTACGAAACTACTGCACTTATGCTTGGTTCTCATACACTAATGCAATGTTCAGTGAGGGGGGTTCAATGAGACAATTGGTGAGGGGGCCTATTAGGAAGTGTATATTCAAACATAACCTCTTTGTGCGTAATCTCAGTGAATTGATATAAATGATGGTTCTGACTATTTCACAGGCCGCTGACTATAATTACTGACTTAATATAGATATTTTTATTTGTGGTCATGAAACATAACATGTAATTAAACGAAACTTTTATGGGATGAGTGCAGTTTCGATAGTTACATCATACATATATTCGACGAGCAAAGCACAGATGTAATGTTTATATTATTAAAGTAAATTGTACACTTCATCAATTAAAATAACTCAAAAGGAAATATAAACAGCAAATGTAAAACCTTACGTATTCTAATGTTAGTTTCATGTCCAAAATTACTTCAATGCATGACTATGACATAACAAAGATGTTTGGTAAAACTGCATATAGTAAGATTATCTCAGGGAATGAAGAATATATCGCAAACCGTCACATTGTAAACGTTTTTCATTCATAAATTGGTGTTCACGCCTGAAGTTCGACCGAAATGGTATTATGAAAATAAATGAGCGTACTAATTATACAGTATATACAGGGTCTAATTATAAAAGTAATCAAAAATGTAATGTTGATCAGTATTATCCTTGTCATAAATTTCGTATAAATAGTCATAATACGCTTTGTGCGTTACCGTCACTTGTGAATGTAGGAAGCGGAGCAACCCCCGCATTACAGTAAAGATTCCTAGACTACTTTGGACTTTGTGCCGACGTTATGTCAAGGAGATAAGAACTACTATCGAACTGCAAGTGTTTACCCCGATGTGCTGAGGGGAAAAGGGGACGCAACATTGCTACGCTGCATTTTAATCAGACAGGTCTCTTAATGGTAGAAATTTTAATTACAATTACGTGCGTAGGTGAAACATTAGGTGATAACTCGATAGTTCCTTAAATAAAACATCAATAAATTGTGACAGGCAACCTTTTACTTGAAGTACGGAAACAACTTAAATTTTCAAGTACATGAGAGCCACGTGCAGTATAGGGTGCGATCGCGATGTAAGTAGGTATATCCAATTAACTACCTGGTCATATTTTTCCACTTTGACCCACATAGAATCATAGATGGATGGAGTGTGGATTGGTAAGGTGGTTTAAGGCAGTAAACTCAAATAAATGAAAAATGTTTACAAGCCCCAAATGGTCTTCAACTTGGCTTATAAAATGTCAGCTGAGACAAACAGCCATACGAACCATTCTTCGTTAGGAATGGTCACCCATCCAATATTAAACGCAGCGTGTATAGATTTCGGTTTCAGCCACGTCTCCGAATCGCTGTCCCTTTCAAAGGTACTTCGGAAAACACAAGTATATGTTACCGTTAGTATTTAATTTACTACCTGCTACACGCTAACTTTAATATAGTTATTTCGGGATAAATCCTATTTTAATTCCTATAATATGTTCATCTAGTATTTCATCAATATTTGTTTCAAAGTTCATCGTAGATTCAGCATGAAAGAGTAACAAACATACATCCATACATCTAAATATATGTACAAACTTACAAATTTTCTTGTTCATAAAATAAGTAAAATTCAAATATTATTAAATACTAATCCCAGTACGATACAATAGACAAAAGGTCGCCTCTAATTTACTCGTATGTTGCCGAGTAGGCACGAAAACAAATTTTGAAAAATCTTGTCGCCCATAATAGTACAACTTTTTAAACATAACTTGAAGTCTATATATAGTCAGTGAAATAATCCGAGTGAAGTGTCTTTTTAATTTAAATAGATATGACTGTAGCGAGGATGCTTTTTTGCTAGAGTAGTAAAATGAATATTGTTCTGAATGAATGTAGATAGAACATTCCACGAATTCCTATTGTTCTTCTCAAAGTTTCAGGGAAGCTACCTGCAAAAGCATGTGACCATTTTTCACAGAGCAAAGTTTTAGCTAGGGATGCTTTGAAACTCCGACACTGTAACCGAAACTATAGTATATCTGTTTAAACTTCGATTAATTTTGGATAGGTGTAGGACTTAGTGGCGAAACATTGGGATTTGTTTTAAGCGACCAAACTGAAATTTAAACTATTTTTGCGTTTGATAAATAAATATCAGGCAACATCATATAAATGTTAAAAATGTTAATCTGATCCCAAGGTATTTAACCATTTTAAGTAATGGTATTATGGAAACTACAGAGTCAACAGGAGTACAGTTTTAGTACAAATGTTCACCACATGAATTTTGTGCTAGTTGGCGTTGAACCCACTGCCCTTGGTTTTATCAGGAACCCTAACCATTGTTTTACCGAGCCGGTAGGTATTCGCGAGCTGCATCTCAAACATGTTATGTCTTTCAGAGGCGGCGCTAGCAGTGTATTTTAAATTAAATAGAGTCTAAACGACTTCGTTACCGAAACTACTAACTAATAATAATAATTCTATAGTCCGAACTATTTTCATATTCGTAACCGAAATCATAACCGACTAAATATCCAAAACCGAAACTTCATATCAATAACATCCCTAGTTTGTTACTGCGCTCTAGGGAGAGATTTTTCTCACGAAATTTTCGTAACAAAGACTAGGGCAGTAAGTAATAAAAACAGTTTAAATGCGACTTTACTGTAAGTGCGAAACGTATTCCACGCGGCTTGAATGTTAATTTTCGTTAAAAATTCTTTTCGCCTCAGAAATTGGAGCACAATATTATAGAACGTGAAAGTGGAGTAACGAACCGATTATGAATATAATAAATAGGAGAATGAAAGCATCGATGAAGTGGGATTGTGGGCATTCAGTGCGCGCGCCCGCGAGGTCAGGCAGGGTCGCACTGGGGCCCTCCCCCTCGAGACATAAATAACACCTCGCGTCTGTTTAAACAAACATTGTATCGACCCCGATTTCTTGCATTCAATTTATGTCTGCTCAAAAATGAATTTTCCCTTTGAACCCTTCTAGAAATCTATAACGCTCCGATGGTGGTTTAGGTATTGAGTTTCCTGTGTTGAACAAAAATATATAAAAGCTTATGGTGATTAATTGTTGTAACGATGGTTTGGTTTTCATGGTAAGTCCTTAGTCCTGCATTAGGACATTAACTATAAGCTATTTTCGAAAAAATCCTTAACATACAATTGCTCAATTCTGAAATGAAATCCAGGACCTCTAGATCATAACCTGGTAATTAAACCACTAGACCATCTTTGAAAGAAGCCGCGGAAAAACTCTATTTGCTTTTAGTGTCGAAACATTTCGCTACACAGATTTATTCAGTACCGATGTATTTATTTAAACTTTATTGCACGTGTTGAAAAAGTACAAAAGGCGGAATTATGCCCAGTGGCATTCTCTACCGGTCAGCCCCCCACATTTAAGTTACACATTCGTGTACACTTTTGTAAACGAACTATCGCAGTGGTAAATTCTGTCATGTTGCATGTCATGCTACAAATGTTAAGCAAATTTTCGAGGTTGGATCGGCTTCGAGCGCAGTTTAAATGAATGATCTGCTAAAGGAAATGAGCTTAGGTCGATGACGTGGGTTTTAGTTATATTTCAATTCCTTTGCGTACATATGCACTGACATTGATACCGTTTTAAAATCCTTGATGTGAATCAATGATCCGTAGAATTAATTTTGCATTTTTGTTTTACTTCTAGTTTTCTCGTAGTCCGTTCCCACGTTGTGGTACTTACCGTTGGTCCGTACGTTCGTAGTCGCGAGTGGCTACGGCCGCAGTTTTCACCTCTTCATGCGCTACGAAACGCGCCATAATTACGCGCTACTTACTATTTATTTCAAGTTTCCCGCGACCTCGCTTTCATTCAGGGTTACCGTTTTTATTCGAGTCAGTAATTTTTATAGCGAAAATCGTTTTAAAAATATTTTGCAGGCCGTAACATACATGAAAGTTTGGATTTGATATTTTTTATTGTTAGAATTTTTACAGTGTGTAAGAACGTGCGATGAGAATACTCAATGAAAAAGTGGCCTGCATGCAGCCAGCTCAGCCATCAATCTCATCGAGAATGAGACAGCAAAATCATGCTGAACACAAAATAGCTCTCTCAGAAATATTAGAAAATCGTTTAAGGCACTAGTTTTAGTTAGTTAGTTTAGGTAAACAGCATACAAACCCCGTGATAGCCAGTTTGCCACTTCTTAAAAATTTGGTAGTTAGACAAATTGGATAGATATGCCTTTTTTTTTCTTTTTGTGAACCAAAACTAATGTCATTTTATTAATATCCGATTTTTACTTATTATGCATCTTTATAATACTAATTACCTATTATTGATACATTACTCATTCTTCGGTGACACAATACACAATACGCTAACTATTCACTTACTTGCCTTTATCCGGTTACGAGCAGACTTGAAAGTTTAACAGTTATTTTAAAGTTAGCCCTCGCAACGGCCCTGTCTAAATTTTATAATTCCGGGGAGGGCCCGGACACAAAGGCGGGTTCTGTATTGCACCCGGCACGCGGGGACGTGCACCGCGTGCTGAGCGCGGCGTGCATTTACGTGCACTATTTCATAAATAGCATTTTATCGCAGGGGACAGGCATTAATAAATAAATATCAAAAAACATTATATTTATTAATATATTGTAAAATTATACATTCACCTGATTCCAAACTAAAATTCCAAATAGCTCATATATATATATATATATATATATATATATATATATATATATATATATATATATATATCGCCAACTCCTATTTATTTATATATAAACTAGCTGATCAGCTAGTTTATATATAAATAAATAGGAGTTGGCGATAGAAGGGTGAACATTTGGTTTTGTATGATATTTTAATGCTACATTACAAAATTTTTTTAATATATATTTACATATTCATCTGATCCTTAAGTGAGTTGCCGAACCACTTGTGTTTGTAATCTAACCCAGTGTAACCACAAAACAAAGTTTCTTCATAAGAATGTTTGTCCGCAATCCATGACCCTTGGTTCAATAGTAAGCGTAGATTTTTATAATTTCCGAATAAAAATTTAAAGACCATCAATTCAGAAATACCAGTATTTTAAAAGTAAAACAGGATACGCATTTATTGAAGCAGAACTATCGTAAAATCGAAGGCAACTCAATAGGGCGGGCTGAAAGCGCTCCATCGCCCCGCCCGATCTTTCGATTGTATTTATAACGCCCGCCGCTAGCGAGAAATAAAGAAGTCTCTTTGAGTATCACCGCAGAATACTGAACAATACACTTAAAAATCAACATTAAAAATGAACAACTGCCACCCGTTAAATATATACAAAATATAGGTAATATTTAAATTACACAAGTTAATAAAAACGATCAAGGCAATACAGTAGCAATGGCATAGCAATATAATTTGCCTAAAAACGGTGAGCAACTAAGTCGCTACTTTGCGATAAGTACGATTATAACCAAGAAGTATTGTGAACCAAACGAGTTGCTTTGTTTTATTTCTGTAATTCAAATATTCTACAGCTTCAATTTACTCCTGAAGATATAAATCACAAGAGTAAATATCTGAACCAAGTTTCGGCTCCAGGGATAAGATAAATGAAAGCCAGTTTAACGCATGCCTGTATATAATGGGGCCAAGAGTACGCTTGGCTAACTTTGCAAAGCCGCCACTTGCACAGAGACAACTGGACTTCAACCTTCAGGTCCGTGGCACCCGACCATAAATGTGGTAAAAGTACTAACAAGTTTATACTCGTCATTGATATTTTATTACCACTAGATTTGGCTCGACCTAGACAAGATTTTAATTCTTGGCCGAGACCGTGACTGACTATGAATGAACTGTTAATGGAAATGAAAATTTTGTAAAGTATGAAAAACATACACTGATTGACCACAACGATCACGATACACTTGAATTACAAAATATTTTGTTTTCAGGCCTATTGTTTCATCTTAGCAAATACTGCTATGCATTACATCTAACGTTGCAGCAGTACTCGTATTCTGGTAGAATCTACCAGCGTGGTAAAATAAGTACAACCAAGATTCTAGTTAATTTTCGACGCAAGTTAGTGGCGTTAGAAAATTAACATTTTCTGAAATTGTTGTAGGACGCAGGTTATAGGTTTGCCATCCATAAGAGAAGGAAATTACCACGGTAATAGGGACGCGATGGACACAAGTGCCATAAAAACGACGTGGAAATCTTCAGGAGACATCTATGTTCAGCAATAGACGTCTTTGGGCTAAAATCATCAAGATGAAATTGTAGTATAAAAGTTTGTATATGTTATATCACCACACATTCTATTATATGTGTAACTGTCCGCCTAGCTTTACTAAAGAAGCGAAATAAACGTAACCGGGCGCTAAAAATGTTAATCTCATCCATTTACAAAGGTACAGCTGGATCGCGTCCGAGAATCACGGCGTTTTTAGGCTGAGAGCCGAGATAGATTTCTCGATTAATTATATAGCCCAGAAAGCCAAGACTTGGAACGAGATCCTGACCAGCAGCCACCAATTGCAACCGGTAACATTGTAATGTTTCTCAGAAACAAGTTAGCCTTTATTTATTTAATGTCTTACTAGTTTTTGCTCGCGTTTTGGTGGAGGTTTTTTCGAGAAAAGTACCTACTATTACTCAAAGTTAAGTGTTACACTCTATTGGTGAAATATATTTCGAAATAGATCCAGTAGTTTTCAGTTTAGTTTTACACCCGCGACTTCGAACGCGTTAATTCGAGATAACAAGTATTTTATGTGTTGTAGTATTGTTTAATATATCTAGATAGCAAAATTCATCTGAATAAGTACAGTCAAAGTTAAATCATTTATTGCATTTCATGAATTTTATATACAGGTGGAATGAAATATGAATTACAGTAGGTACATCATATTACCCATTTAGGCATAGCAATATAAAATATTCAATAATGAACATGGATTTGGTCAACAAAACTTTGTAACAAGAAAGGTGCTGGCTAATTTTAAATTACCTACCTATCCTCATTTTATAACCATATTTATTTTGATTCCATCAGATCTAGTTTTCGTGTTACAGCTACTACCCACAAAATTAAAAGTTAACCGTTTTTATTTTACTTTCGCATTCACAGAATTTGTTTATTTGAAGAACATAGTGGTTTGTTCTGTTTTTAGAGTGAAGTAATTCTTAAATAATGTCAAGAAAGTGTAAAAATGATCCTGACATTTTTTTTACATTTGTGGTGACATTACTTTTAAAACTAAGCGAATGAATTTAACACCATTTTCGTAACTGAGTTATATCAACAGTATTTTGGTTTTGCCATCAGACAACAAGACAAAGCATAGGTTCCACACATCTGTGTGTTACATGGGTGGGTCTTCTCACTGGATGGGCGAAAAGATCTCGATCTATGCCTTTTGCAATCCCTATGATTTGAACGGAACCAACGAACCACTCATATGATTTTTATTTTTGTCTTACTGATACAAAAGATATTACAATTAAAACAAAAAGTAAAATCAAGTATCCTGATCAGCTAAATGACCAATCCCTCATAGAGAAGATCTATCGGTACCAGAAACACCTCAAACTAGCGATCTGTCCCTTACGCCACAAGTCGAAAAAAGAGACATTGGATCCTGAATTTCAAGAAACTTCCTAAAGAAAGAGAAAGAAGGCATATTTGTTGGCCCCAAATCAGGCAATTAATCAAAGATAATATATTTAAAGAAAAGCTTAGTAATTTTGAAAAATCAGCTTGGGAATCTTACATGATAGTAACTTTAAATTTTCTGGGGAATCAGCGATCAAGTGACTATAAATGTTTTCACAGAGCTTTTATCGACATATAAAGCTTTGGGCTGTAATATGTCATTGAAAATACATTTCCTCCATTCACATTTTGATATCTTTCCTGGAAATTTGGGCATCGTCAGCGATGAACACGGTGAAAGATTCCATCAAGACATCTTTAGTATCAAAAAAATATATCAGGGCAAGGAGAGTCCACGTATGTTAGCGAATTACTGTTGGACATTAAAACGAAGCAAAATACAGACAAAAATCATAAAAATAAATTTATATTAATGTAGCAATAAATCAAAATAACTTTTTTTTGTTTGTAACAATTCTAAATTTCCAAAATGTTATAAAATGGTATTACAAAAAAACTATTCGTATTTGAAGCATTATAATTGTATCTCTAGTATCCTTATCGTTGCCCCTAACATAACTAGACAAAAGTTCTCATGTTACACGCCAAAAATGTTTTTTTGTTGACCAATATATTTACCATTTACAGTGTTAATAAGTTTAGATTAGGTATTAGTAAATTCGTTAAAGTATTCGTTTAAGTTATAATAGCACTTTTTAATTAATGTTTCTTTAAGTTTTTTTATTATTTATTTTTATCAACTTCTAATCGCAATTCTAAAGGTAAGTTGTTATGAATTTTTATCCCTGAACAGTAGTAGTTGTTGCATTAAAGAGTCATAACCATCCATTTAACGGGATAACCGATCGTTCACGTTGTTAATATTACTTAGCAGGAATATTACGACGGTTCAAAATGTCCCAAATAAAAGTTGAATTTATCCATTACTAGGTGACCCAAAAACTGCGCATAAATTGTATAAAACTTTGGGCTATCCGTGTGGTCAGTTCGAAGTGAGTATGATTAATTCACGAGGCCGGAGCTAGGGTCACAAATCCTTCCGCACCCCCTTGCGGTTTTCTGCGCCGCTCATAATCTGTTGCATATTTCATTCGCGGTCGGCCGGAAGTTTTCGTCGACTCATTTATTTTTCACTTTTTTTCCACAGCCTTTTAAAAAGAGATGGATACTTTTTTCGTAAGCTTTTCCTAATTCGATCAAATAGTTTTTTTACTTAGCCTATAAACTGTCCCACTGCTGGGCAAAGGCCTCCCCAATACACTTCCAGCGCTCTCTATCAGGTGCCAAGTCTTGCCAACCTTGAGAAAAATGGTCCAGGTCGTCACGCCAACGCATTATCGGCCTTCCTCTTGGACGTCATCCGTCTTCTGGTGTCAAATAGTTAGATTACTAAATAGATCTATGGCCGTTATGGGCCTCCAGTTTCCCATAGCGTTGTCACTAGGTGATGAGAACGTGGGTGGGGCTTTTAGTTAGGGTAGTCCTCGCTCCTATGAATGGGGGAGTCCCTGACACGTCGCTGTCGTCCCCACGGCAGCGGTATGGTAAGAAAAGTATTTTCCCCACCTCAAAAAAAAAGGTTCCTATATACATACCTACAAACAACGATGACCTAAGCAAACTTAATTTTTAGGGTAAAACACAACCAGTGTTGCATATCTGATAAAAAATATGCAGATTTACCATCTATTGACAGCAGGCATTTTTGATATGTGAATAAATAATTACTGATCGTATATTTCTATAGTCTGTACCAGGATTCAATACATTTAATTCATACAAAAAATACAAACAATTTTCATGCCCACAAACAGCCTGACAAGATATACCCGAAATAAATTGATGATGTAATCTATATTATGTCAAGCATTATTTCAATAAATTGATTCACTAATAAAGTAAATGTAGTTTAGAATATCCGTGATAAAACTCTCATTCAATATAAAAATGAAAAAAGTAAGGGAATATAAAACGCGTAAATAACTAATGGATGCAATAAACGTGGATGAAAAAGTAATAGCTCAAACGATGTTGTTAAAAAATTTAAGGATAAAAGTCTCGCAGAGCTGAGTTTTACTATCGCAACAATAAATCCTTATAAGCATAAAGCTTACTTTGCAAATATTGTTCGACATCAAAGAGAATATATGGGCTCATTAATGACCTATTAATAATTTATACGTCATAATAAGCATTGTTTCAGATTTTATGAGACAGGAGTTCTTATACAAATTGGAACCTTTTAAGTAGCGTACTTAGCCTACGGCCTTTCACGGCAAAGACAAAGGAATGTATTAATAGCTGGAGTATCGTTTCCCAACCTGGGGTCGGGTAGGGTCGCCATTGTTTTTTTACCAACTATAATTTTGAACAGTCACACTCTCACTTCAAAAAGCCTTTTTATCTTTTCTCTAGAGCATATGAGAAAAGAAACGGTAAAATATCAGTAAAAAACAGCAATCGTAGATAATCTTTACAGTATATCTTTTCATTTTGAATTGATACTGTGAATAAAGCCGGTAAGGGAGAAATAGAAAAACCAGATTTGCGGCCTGTCCTTTATAAGCGCTTTAGAGCAAACTACATAATTGAGTCATGCACAGACCTAATCTCATAACTCTCGCTATGAGTTATAACAGGCCGTAATCTACAGCGTGTGTTCACAGACAGTAGATACGGTCAACAGCACAACAAAGTTAATACTTGCAGTTTGATATCAGTTCCTATGCGTACGACATAAGGGTGAAGCAAAGTATATAATAATATAATAACATGACGTGCTTTTGATTCATCTATTTATTGGCAAAGAAGTGTGTATAAGGCCAGGAGTCAACGACTAACATTGCGGTCAGCAGGGACCAAAAACTTAACGTGCCGACGGAAGTTGAAAAGCATTTTCAAAATAAATCAAATATTTCTTTATTTAATTAAACTACATATATACTTTTGAATTGACATTGAATACAATGCTAAATGATCCTTCTTCCGATTGAAAATCTATATCTATCGAGAAGGTGCCGATAAGAAACTCAGTACATTTGTTACAGTAGCAGTATCTAACTTATTGCTGTGTTGATCACTTTGGATCAAGTCCTACCTACTCGTAGTTTTGTCTTGATGAATGAAGAAATGATTAAGTATTCAAGTAAAAATATTTTTTTAAGAGACAAGCTGGAGCAGACCAGTACCTAAATTTAAATTTTTATTATACCTAAATTTAATTTAAATTTGATTTTTGTTGTCTCAAATAGGTGTGTACCAAAAACAATAAATAATGATTGGCAAGGACTAAGGATTGGTTTTTATGGGAGCTACGTCTTTCGACTAATACATAAAAGGCAGAATTTTCGTGTACAACTGTATACCTAACTTCGTTGAGGCGTAAGTGAACCCTGGTCACAGCCTTCACCCGCAAAGCTCGGTTGTGTAACGCTTGCCCATACTTGGCTCGTTGCCAATTGGTTTTCCTAGTTAGTAAATTTATGGTTGTCGGTCACCTGCTTTGCACTGTAGTACGTTAACATTTTCGTGTAAGATTCCACATATCAGCTTTCTTAAATACAATGGAAAAATAATAAAACCTGCCATTGGGCCATCTAAATATGTAAGTACCGTTCACACAAATGAGTGACTTGACATACACGATTTTATGCTTATTCTGAGGTATGTAGGTTTAATGCCTTTTTTATTTAATCAGAACCAATTGGACGTAACAATTATTTGGTTTGATTTTTTTTTTCAAAATGTATACTAACACAATTTAAATAATTTACACCAAATAAGCTTTCACGTTAAAATTTTTGTGAAAGTGATGATGAATATTGTGCTAAAATCGGATCACAAGAAATATCCGCAGAAATTTTCATAGCGCTATCTGATTCTATGTATAATTTACAATCTTGTGTACAAGAAAGCAAACCAACTTAATTTTGAAAACATTTACTGAATACGCCCAGACCAATACAAATATGATGGTATAATAAAAGTTAGTGATATCGCATGGAACCCGAATTTTAAATCCATAACCACCCGAACATCTACTTCGATCCAAAACGATCGTCAAATACAAAATGTTTGTATTTACTGCATCGAAAGCTTGATTTTTAATTAAGAGCACCTTCCATAAAACAAGGCTCCAAATAGTACTAAACTTTCTTCCACTCTCATTCGCTTCGTGCCCGTGCGCGTTACATTACGTCAGAAATAAATTTATCTCCATACTAATCTTGATAATATAACGTTTAAATTAGATTAGACTATATGACACTTTAATTAAGCCTTTGTTACTATTCTTGTGGTTGGTGGACAATAATTTGTTTATATTTTGCGTAGAACTGTGTTTCCACAAAATCTTTTGTTTAATTTTTATTTCTTGGCATCGGAAGAATTATTTTTTAATTGACAGAGCATATTCTATCTCATAGATTTATTATATTCCTTGTCCCATGTTCCATCCACTGTCATAGTTCAATTGCCGCTTTTAATAATCCACTCATCTAAATTATTTTGAGTGCTTTATGTTTTTTGTCCAATATTTCAGGGTCGCACTCAATCCTAATTGGAATCAGAGAAAGGGCGCCGGTTGTGTTTACATTAGGGATTAGTAGAGGTACAATACAATTGGAGAGTTCTAATATTGATACAACTGATTGACCATTGATTACGATCGAAGCAAGTTGATTTGGGTTTGCTTGTAGTACATGTTATGACTAAAATAGGGTGGTGTTTTATATTTTTTTAAATTAACGTAGCTTCATTGCTGTGTAGCGACAGAGACCTTAATTTTCGTCACGTTTTCAGAGAAAATTTTTGATCAATTAAGTACTATCAGATCAATTAAGGAAAATAAAATTACATATTAGTTAAAGAGTAGTATCATATACAAATGAAGCGTTTTTACACTATCATTTTTTTTTACTTTATTTGTGTCAACTAACAGTTTCACAATTAGAATTTCTAAAAAATTTGTGAAATAATTAAAACATTAGCGTAAAGTAAGTAACGAATAAAAAAAAATCACATTTTAGGTTTTGCACAAAATTGCTCTTGGAATACCCTCCTAGTATATAGATACGAAAAATCAGAAATAACGTCACTGCGGTTGATCTGATACGAATGCAGTCAGAAAGTGCCTGCCGTCCGTAGAGTCGAGGCACAAACATGGTAAGAGTCGCTTGGACTCGTCTGCGCGTCTTTTTTTGTGTTTTAATAATGTTTTCTGATTTTCTTTAGCGTATTGGTTTTTGCAGCGATAAAATTATGTAGTAATATTAAGAAGGCATGTTGTGTCAGAGGTATCTTTTACTTTTTTTGAGAACACATTGCTCGACCTTATTAGTTGGTACAGTCAGCTTTATAAAGATCTGATTGTCCAGAGTGGTCAGAATTATCTAAAGGACACAAGTAAAGTATAATATAGAATATATGTACTATAGAATTTCTTTATGCCAACATATGCGTCTGTCGGTTAATTATAATTTTATTCCATACCATTTAAAAAATCCAAATATTTTTAATAAGTTACACATATATATTTTTTTTGTTTTAATAAGCTTACATCATGATTATAAATCTTTCACTTTCAGCAAGTTACATGGTCATAATAGGTTATCGTTACACTAAAAGCAAAAAGCAAATCCTTACACATTCTAGTATTCTGTGAACGTGTATCGTATTCGTACAAGTCTGACTAAAACTTACTCACATGACCTTTAAATTGGTTATATACAAGGTTTATTGGTTATATAAAAACTCCGACCTCCGACCGTAGCAAATAAACTTTTCGCTATCGGTTAATTGACGTTCCTGCAAGCAGTCTACTCAGAGTGGATTGCCATTTCAGTCCGTTACGTTGCAAACTACTTGATGTTGGTTGAGTCAATAAGTTCGTTTATGAACTTTCTCCATTTCAGTTTTGCTGAGGAGCTTTGCGTAAAGTGACGCGCCATTAAGATATGAGATACACTTTGTATCCATCGTGTTATTGTAAAAAAATATAATTTTACAAATCAAAATAATATATTGGATTTGAGACGTATTGAGTCCATTTTTCTCTTAGGTTATTTATCTTCAAATCAAAAGTGCACAAGTCCGTATCTTACACGCAAATGTTCGTAAAGTTTCTTGTTCAAAATAAATTATCAATGAAATCTTTAAAAATATTGTAAAATCACATTTAAAAACATCATCTCTTAATTTAAACAACAATTTTCATGAAGCTAAATATGTGATAGTTGTTCACGGATGTCTAATCAAACCAACCGCATAAACGTTATCGCATAAACGTTATTCGTGTTCACCCGTTTGCGTATACCCCCCTAATACTTTATTGGGCAAAACTAAAAAAGTGATTTTAAAGATATTAATTTGCTGTAAGATTTTTTTGCACAGTATTTATTTTAACATAATATTTCTTTTACCGATTTTACTGAATAGGTTTAATAAAAACATGCTACTATTTTCCAAGTACTATATTTTATTTTTCCGACTGTATGAGACCACTGTCAAAAAGTAAATTTTTCTTTGGTAAAATATTTCGCTTAAAACGTGACATGGTATGTGACTACATTACGATGACTTTACACTAAACCTTCATCCGACTTTTCTACAAATTACCCAATTATGTCGTCATTACTATCTAATCAAACAAAAATATGTTTAAAAAGTGCGATATTCCGGATGTTCAATATGCACATATAAATTTATTTTATCAATATTTATTGGACAATGTCTAGGTCAATTTCAAACTGATTTTGACCGACAAATAAATGAAAAGTTGGTCAACTAGTCTATTCCAGCAGTGTGCCAATTACACGGTCGTTACGGAGCACGCTGTCGTTCAGGTAATCCGCTAAATACACAACGAGTCTGGTTACGTGATGTGCCAACGCCGCTCGCTGCATTATTCAGCGTTCTGCATCGACGCAGGCAGACACAGCTTTGATTCTGTTATATGTTAGAGTAGTGTTTCGTTTTAGTGCATCACGACATAATTCGCCAAATACGTGAAGGCCATAATTGCGAATCCCATACTGCGAGGAAAAATTTGAGGAATTTTATATTTCCCAATTGATTTTTCTCAAAATTCGAACTTTCCCAGGATTTCAATAAAAAGTTCGAACAATTAACAATTAAAAAACCTAATATGACTGTATCACCATACTAAATGTCCCACTGCAGCTTAAGTCTCCTTTATTAAAAACAAGTTATCGTTATCGACTTAAAAACCGATAGCCGACGATCATAAAATTTTGAAAATTTTAAATTATATTTAACTACTTTTATTTTTACACGAGAATCGAACCTTAAACCCCGAGATCCGATACAAAACCACGCGTCCATTTAGGTGTCCACATATGACTGAACTAAATAAGTTTCCAAATGCTAATTAGTTAATCATTGGCCGTTAAATGATTTCGGATGAAGACTGACAAAGGAAACTCACATTTTAAACACTCAAGGATATCCTCTATGCTGCGCCACGTAAAATTAACACGACGTTGTGTTGAGTGGAATACTCTCACTGATTTCCACATCTGCTCAACGATGTGAATAACTTTTACATAATCGTGTTAATATTTTTCTTTTTCGTTTCTCGCACTTCTATGTAAAGCTAAGGTTGTTATTTGCTGCTAAGACACTACACTTTCATGTGTGCACATATTTGTGAATTCCAGTCTGGCTTAAAACTGTATACCTACTTTGATACGTTATTTCTTTGTTGATTGTAATTTCTCATGTGTACTTAAGAAATAAAATAAAATAAAATAAAATATATGGGTATGCATATGTAAGTAGGTAGGTCCATTGGAAATTCGTTATTAAGTAAACATAAAGTAGGTAGAGCAAAAGATAAAGATGTTAGATAATCTCGTATATAACTATTGCTGCGAAACTAGTCGGTCGCTTAATAGGTATGAACTTCTAAAAGTTCAATCGTTTTTTTTAGTCGTTTCAATTATTAAACAATTATTGCTCACGATATCTCGAGATTCGTCACTGTCTAAGCTCATGTGCGTTGCAAGCAGTAGGCAAACCGCTCCCTCACCCCTGTCGCACCTAAGGCACGGCCAACGAGTTCCGCGCGCACTAAAACACTAGTTAGTTTACCAGAATAAAGTGTTCTTGTTCTTTGTCTCCCAAAACGTGGCAGACTCCTGACCTAGACCAGCCTTGCATAATTCAGAGTCCGTGGCAGAGCAGCTACTAAGTATAGATAATCCCTTGAGCGCAGTTTTAAGTAAGTTAACCTACTTACAGGTCAGCGTAGAAAGGGAATATCTGTATGGCATTAATGTTTAAATTTTACTGGTAAGAGTTTTAGAGTGACCTTGTATATTGCAGATGCTGAAAAGGATCATTATCTCGAAACATTAGCTTTTGTAAACAAATAATAAATATTGAATGCCAATTAACCTTTTGTGACTGTCTGGTACGGAGCTTTTTGGTCATCAATCAATCCAAGGTTCGGGATTTAAGACATTGTTTAATATTTTCATAAATAATTGTTGTTGTTATTGTGCTTCGGTTGCATTTCAAGTAAGTTGGTTACGAATATAGGAAATCAAAATTGCAATCAGTTCTCAGATGCAACATATTTTGGATTGGGTAATAGGTAACCAGAATCTTTTCTTCGAATCTGGGAAGAAAATTTTGATCAGACGAACATAAAGATGTTAAGGCTTGCACTTGCACCTATTCAATGTGTATTCTGGGAAAAAACAGGCATTTTTAATAAAAAAAGTTCTAGCTGTCATGTTATCTAACCTGAATTGAGCCCTATTTCGCACGAGAAATCCTTAATTTTCATAAATATGCCATGTTACAATTGTAAAAGAACATACATTATTTTATTAAAGTACATTGACCTCAGGTAAATGAATAGGTACAAAGTCCTCTAGACAATAATTCTCGTGTCACCAACTAATTTAGTCTAAAAATAGAGTCGCGCCTGAACCTATTGTGAGTACCAAATTGTCGACTATTCCCGTCCAAGCCAATTTAGAAAAGTTCTTAACTGGGAAACAAATGGACGCATCCAACCAAGGTTTAATCTAAAAATAGTAGTACCTGCTATAGCTGTGAACCTATAGCTGTGATTGAGTCTAATCAAGATTTTTCCTATTCAATTTAAAAGTTTTTTATTTGCTAAATGGATTTCTGGCCAAGTTATAGTAGTATTTCATTTAGGATATTTGTTGCTAACACTGCTTTGCTTTGTAGTAGGACATTAATTAGCCTATTTTTTAGTTTTATAGTACTTTACGCCGTACTAGCGAACTTTAAATATTAGAAACAGAAAGTATGTAACGATAAGTATGTAGTTCTAAACATATTCGGCAGAGGGCAGTTCCCGAAGGCTAAGGAAAGGTTGATAAAGCAAAAAAATTTCATCGCCTACCATAACTTGCGGCTAGCTCAGTTGGAAGAGCAGCACGCGACATACGTGAAGGTCGTGGGTTCGATTCCCGCACCGCAAGGGGAGATAAAAAAATCTGTTTCTAGTATTAATTAGCCTGTTACTTTAACTTCAGATTTAGTCTGAGACTAAAAGAGTAAATAACGTTTTTTAACCGCAATCAGAAGCTAATGCTTATTTTGACACATTCGTTGGCCCGCGCGAGCCGTAACTACCGTCCGTGTTCCGAACACGTCAGTGCTCCTTAATAATTCAGACCTTGCATTACCGGCTGGGGACAGCACAGTGTTTGCAACGTGTCTATATTTATACATCATTTGACTGATCACGTAAATAAATAAGGATGGCTGCTTTTTGCAAATTATTTTAACATGATCCTGTATTGCACAGTGCTTGTTTACAAAATTGCAATGTCCCTTATGTATTAAACTTTATATTTATAATCTTTATTACATAAAAAAAGTACAAAAGGTGAACTTAACGTGTGGCGCGGAGCATTCTCTTCCAGTCAACCCTTGAATAAAGAAGTAGGTATTTGATGTTGACTTGGGTCATTTAGTTTAGTTAGTTTATGGTTACTTGACCCGTCTGACTAAACAAAGGTAACACTTTCGATAGTATGATAGGCAGGCCTTCTGAACTAATACAAAAAGTTGAATAAATGAATTACCAACACATTGCAGCAACAAGGGATATAATATTAATATTAAATTATATTAAATATATATATATTAAATATTGGACAACATCACATACATTGCTCTGATTCTGTGGTAAGTAGCTAAAGCACTTGTGTTACAGAAATCAGAAACAACGACGGTACCACAACACCCAGACCCGAGACAATATAGAAAAGTTCGTTTCCCATATTGACCCGACCGGGGATCGAACCCGGAACCTCAGAGATGGCGCGACACCAAATTCCGGTACGCTTGCCACTCGGCTACGGAGGTCGTCATTAAATATTGACGAAACCTAATTACTCTAAAACATGTACACACAACGAACACGTTAATGATGCAGTGGGTCGATCATATACTACATCCTGCAGTAACATATAGATATTTTTTTATACCTATATGTAGACCATAATGTTCGATATTGTCTGTGCTATTAGGTTTTATAGTAATGTTACGAGTTGACATTATAGTACAGACAAATGTCGGTGTGCATTATAGGTTTAAAGATATTTATTTTCTTATAAACTTTAAAAATAACTGACATGAGAAACATAACACATATAACATTTTGTTAGACTCCTTATTACACAGGTACTATTATTTAGATACTGTTCAGATACCTTAATATGATAATTCTTAATAACCAAAATAGATATCCACATCATGTACTTATGTGTTAATTCACTACGAACTAAAACAAAAGAACTTTGTATTTGTATTGTTCAATATCACGAATGTATGAAAAGTATGCTTTTGCAAATAAAATAATCAATCGTAAAAGCTAATATTAGTATTCCTTGTGTATGATATCGTGAAAAAGCTTTCAACAGACGCAATTTCCAAAGTTCTACCCGACCCTAGTTTCCCCTTGCAATTTAAAATCTCACACCTAGAAATCCAGAACGTGCAATCAAAATATAGAGCAGATAGATTTGCGTTCCTTTTCCCCCACCCCGTCTCCTTAGCCAATTTGTCAGTATAAATTAAGTATGTCAACTGTCTCTGCTTTTGCACACAAGTCATGGAGTGTGACAGCCAAAGGGCGGGACGTGGGCGTTACGCGGCATTCGACAAAGTTTCACGATCACGAAAAACAGACGACATCCAAAAGAAAATGTCACACGTTCTATTTATGTATAGTACCTACTTCCTGTC
Source organism: Glyphodes pyloalis (assembly GCA_037074685.1). NCBI lineage: Eukaryota > Metazoa > Arthropoda > Insecta > Lepidoptera > Crambidae > Glyphodes > Glyphodes pyloalis. Next base: position 4,749,234 of record JAYKKO010000012.1, on the reverse strand, counting down.
CTGGCAAACGTCGTAACCAAATTTTCTAACCTTTTAAACCTTCCCTGGACCTCCACTATTATTTACAAACTAACATTAGCCAAATCGGTCTAGCCGATGTCGAGTTTTAGTGACACTAACCAACAGCGATTTATTTTTATATGACTTACCTAGATATGATACAAATTTCTAAAATACCTACCGATTACGTATCGAAATAAATTTTCGTTACAGATACTTTTTGTTATTTTCCTATGGGTTTTTTACTTTGATTAAGAACATTGTAACAATCAAGCTCAATAATTAACCTACCATATGTAGTCTTGAAATATATATCTGCTAAGTCTCATGTAGTGACCCTTTCTTTTGGTTCTATGTTAATGAATAATTTAAAGAGCACCGAAGCACAATGTTGAGATTTTTATTTTGTTTGAAACAAATCTTGATGTTTGTTTTTGTAAGTACTCGTAACATATAAATCATAAGCGTAGCATTTCGTTTCGTGATTTCAATCTATCTGGTCGGGCGAAACTAGCTGGTCATTAATTAACAACTATTAGTTATTAAGCAGCATCGTAACTAGTTTCTACAAAGATCGAACTATAACGCCCCGTAGAGAACAAGAATGGGCTTCTCATTTTCGTTTGTGTTTCTGGTACGCTACGGAACTGCCACTCGTACTTAATAGGTACTATCTCTATGCTTTAATGAAACAAACATGTAACTAACTAACTTTAGTTCAATGGCGTCGGAAACAGCCTTTCATTGTGTATTATCAGTAGTTAAATAATTACCTTTCATAAAATTATAATTAATGTAAAAAATTAAAAGGCTGCAAATCGACCGTCACGGTAAAATAATCGATCAAATCATGTGCTTAAATCTACGCGAACACAGGTGCATCCCTACATAATCGATGAGTTCCTAGTAGGTTCATAAATTGTTGACAATTATAAGCGAACGCTTTTACAAAGTTGATAAATTCCTCGCGAACTAAAGTGGCATGTTTCATTTTCAACAGCAGCGAGTACAGTAATAAATAATTTCACTTACTTTCACTAAAAAGTTTTCCTTCATATTATTGAGAAAGTTGCTTCAACCGAAATCGTTAGGTGTGAGTTCACGACCGACTAAACATTTAAAAATAAATAAACAATAGGTCAATTGATTGACAACAAAGTCACTATTATAGAAACTTTTCTCGTAAGCAGAGCTTTTTCAATAAAAAAATACAGAAAAAAAATCCTGGTACCACTGGAACTCAAAGTAAGCAGCTCAAGCACTTATGTCATTGAAACTAGACGCAACAGTGCTAACGCAAAATAAACTTAATATATAGATAGTACTCTAAAATTAACTTTGATACGCATAATATAGATTAATAACATAAATGTATATATCACTAATGCGTGTCCTGCATCCTAAATGCGCCACAACGTCGCGCGGAACGATCAGGCTCACTTTCGAATGTGCCCATCAACCAACCAACGGTATTTTTACCACCAGAATTATATTATTCTCACCAGATGTAGGACTTTGTAAAATAATGATCTTTATAATACACATACATTAGTGTTCCTACTATTGGTGTTGCAAATAGTACTCTTGATACTGACTAACCGAGACGCTGAGCTTGGGCAGACTTAGCGATAGCAAGGACGAAGGGTTAAATCTGGAATTCTGTTTGCATTATCACGAAATCACCGTGGCTCACATATTCGTTAAAAAAAGATGTCTTTTTGGGAACAGAATTATACTATCGAATAATCTAGATCCACTACGGACCCTGCTACTGTTTATTATAAGCATGATTTCTTAAACCGCATTTATTTTATACTAGCGGCGTGCCGCGGCTTCGCACGCGTTTTATCCCCGTTTTATGCATATTTCCATCGAATTTTCGTTCTTATTAGTTATTATTATTAAATAAACAACACTTTTTAAAATCAAACAAAATGCCTCGCAAACCACTTGGTCTGTGAGTCTCACGCTACAAAACAGAACATTATTTCGGATATATTAGCGAACATCAAAATTAACAAATAGTATAAATTTTGCACGAATAAGCATGATGTTATACAGCCTAAAATCTTTCTCGATAAATGGGCTATTAAACACACAAGAAGTAAGTACTTAAGCACGTGTAAACCAAACAATCTCTTAAGCTTTCAAATATTAGTGTAAATTTTAATAGTAATTATGTATGATTTTTCAGAAACAATAAAACTCCTTAATCGAAACATTGTGTAGTGAAAACATTTGAGGCAGCTAGTAGACGTTGTCGGTAAACAAACATTTCAAAATAAAACATGATGACATGATTGATGACCTCCGTAGCCGAGAGGCGAGCGTGCCGGACTTTGGCGTCGCGTCATCTCTCAGGTTCCGGGTTCGATCCCCGGTCGGGTCAATATGGGAAACGAACTTTTCTGTATTGTCTCGAGTCTGGGTGTTGTGGTACCGTCGTTGTTTCTGATTTCTGTAACACAAGTGCTTTAGCTACTTACCACAGAATTAGAGCAATGTGTGTGATGTTGTCCAATATTTATTATATTATATTATTATTTATGTGAAACACCTCTGCTCTCGACACTCGTGAGTCGAGCGGTGCTACATTTGCATCGATATTACATCGGCCGAGATTGCAGCCCCACATTAAATCTACTTACTTGGCTCGTTGCGTTTGTTGTTTATCGTATGAGGGGCAACTGGATTTTAATTAAATTGTTAAATATGTTCTTTGAGGAAATACGTTCGATTTATTAAATGCAACCAGTGGAAAATATACATGAGGTAAAATGAACTCACTCATTGCGTTCGGAGCCGGTATAACATGGATCGGTAAATACGTATTAAAACGATGAAAATGTTTACGAAATGAACGATATTTAATACTTGTTAGACGATATATATATCCTGCTAATCCTTGAGAAAAATGATACTATTGACCTTAGGTCTTTAATTCTGCTTATCTGTTCAGCTTTATTTAAATAACAAATAAATACAATGGACTGATGAAGTCACATCACTCTAAATATTTAAAGTACAAATTGTTCCATATCCTGCATTGTCATGTTACATCCATAATTCGGGCCTTCATGACGTATATTGACTGTCTTGTATTAATGAACTCTTCGGTGGATTATCAACAGCCACAATTGAATCAAAATTACCAGTAACTTGTTGTCTGGTATGCAAATTCGAGGTCTTAGCAGCCGTACAAATAACGCCGCATACAATACCTACCGCCTGTATCGTAATTTGCTACAAATCACGTTCATTTGCAGACGGCAAAACTTTCCTTGTCTTTAAAAATAGCTTGACGCTTGAAATAACTTTGTTTTGTATCGTAGATATTCTACAAAGACCTTGAAGATAAGTTGTCAATGTTGTGGCTACTTATAGTTTGTAAGTTTGTTTATGTTTCTAAAAAGCAGTGTTAAAAATTAATCAAATAGGTATACATCACCAAAAAGTGTATGTCTACTTTAATTGGAAAACTTAAAACTAAAATTGGTTGATAACTGGCATTACCTAATAGTACCAAATTATTGGCGATAGTTTCTAATACATATTTGATAGTACAGTATTATGGAAATACACTGGTTCCGGGGCAGCCACAAAAAATAACGTCAGCGTAGTCTTTTGCCTACGACGTAGAATTCGTAGCTCAATGCGTCGTAGTTTAGTTGAATCACCTAATATAGATAAACAGTAAGCAAAGTCCAATTTATGAAAGTCTCCAAGCGTACATAATTGATGATGAATTATGCAACATTTAACGCTTTGTGAACTACAAGGCGTTCAATATTGAGGGACTAGGAAACAAATTCACAACTATGAATTAAAATGAACACCGGGAACCCGTTTAATCTAGAATAGCAATATAATATGACCGAGTAGCAGCTGATATATTTCTCTGCAGTAATTAATTTGTATATCTAGATATTTTTCCTTAATTATAAGCTCCTTCCACATATTTAACATCAACATAATAATTGCTAGCGGTTTGTTGCTAATATTAGTACAGGCGCCTGAATAAACATAATCAGAACTGTATTATTATGTAAAAACTAAACACGTTTTTTTAGAGAAATCTCTTATGCCATTAAAAATATTGTAGTACTCTAACTAAAATTTTTTACTTTATAATATACGTAACTGTATGTTGTAGCGCGCCGCACTTCCTCCGGAATTACGGTATGGGAGATCGTTGGCCATAAATTCCAAGAGGAACCTACAAGTTCCCGCTACAATGTTAATATTTAATTAACAATTTGAACCCTAACCATTCCCTTTCAATTTACAATTAGTTAATCAAAACCGATACCAAAAAAACCGGATCAATCCACCCTTAGTGTCACACTGTACCAACCTCAGAATTTCCAGTATGGTGCAATTCACCCGACAAAATGATACTCTTTTCTAACTTAAAGGTACAAAGGCCCAAGTTTAACTGTTTATATCTGATCAAAGGACTATGTGCACGTTATAACCACACACGCTCTGCTCTATTCGAGCTAGTCTCGCCATATAACCTCATTACTCACTCTGTCCTACAGAGCGGCAGATACTCGTATAATGTGACATGAAACGGGCCAAATAATTCCTTATACCTAAGTATAAATACCAACGTAACGCTACGTTTGTGTCGTAAAATTTGATCATCTCAGTCCATCGCTCAAGCCTTCAAACTAGAGATGATCGATGCTCCACGATGTCGGCAAATATCAATTTTCATTATGGAAAAGTAGGAATCGTGTGCCACTGAAAACATCTATATAGTTGATTGTGAAAGTCTAGAGCGTTATTGTAATTACAAAGTTTATATTTTGCGATAGGTAGGTAACCCTGGAGACCTTTTAGCAAAAACGAAACGAACTAACGAGTGGTTTCGTTATTGAAGATTAAACGAAAGTAAGTTCGAGGGTTAAATGCGGTGTTTGGTATGCATGATTAATAGGTTATATTAGGTTTTTAATGTTCGAAGTGAGTTAGTTACGATAATGACAATTAAAAATTGACCCCTGATACCTCCGGTGTAAGCAATCTCCCTCTGCCCCTATATTCACAAATATTCAAAAACGGACTCAAGTAAGATTTTTTTCTTTTTAAACGATTAGATATGAATGGGACATGGACTTTCCGTTTTAGATATCCTTTACCGATAGTAATAAGAGGGCAGGGTCGATTCCCTGTCTAAATGTAAAGTATATATGTACAATTATCAAGGGTATCCTACATAATACGTAATATATGTACAAAACCATTAAAAAACAATTGGCTACTTGACAGTGTTAACAATAAAATATGAAAAGTGTTAGATATGTTAGCTTATTAGTAAAGTAATAATTTTACATTTTTATTTTATAATTAAAAGCATAGTTAGTATTTTAATTTTGCAAAATAAATTTTACTTTTTTTATCTGTGGAACAAAAGAACCGAAACGGAAACCACCATTGCAATTCGGAAATGACAGCTGTCGGCGAAAATAATTTATTTTAATGTGGCGAAACAATGATTATTTTACCGATTAAATTGAATTATTGTGTCTTTAATCGTATTAAGAATTTATTGAAACATTTTCCGTTTATCTAAATGAAGTCGTTCCTATGCGTATCGGTTCGTTGTCTACAACGTTGACGTCATAATTTCAACAGTGACATGACTTGGCGTTTTTGCGCGCTTTTTAAATGTGTTACACAAAATCTTATTTTTCTCTGGTTATTTACATTTTTTCCAGATAAATCGAATTGCTTGGGATATAAAATGAACGGGCGCACATTTTGCAATACTTTTTCAAAAACTGTCAAGTAGCCAATTAGGTACGTGCGATATGGCAACGACCGAAGTGAAATAATTATTAATAGTATTTGTCTTGAAATATGTGTTCTCATAAAACCCCCAAACATCAATAAAATAAAGTACCCCAGGAACCTTTACGTGTTGGCGCTGTGCCCTCGGGCAAACTTTCCAAAGGACCGGAAAGGCAACCCTTCCCTGGTACCCAAAAACGAATAGCAGTAACTCGTGAACATCAAGGTTGTTATTTGTATTCTGGTATTTGTTCTATTTTTAAATATGCTAATGTCGAAGAAAACAAGTACAGATTCGTTATTATCTAGTAAAAAAAGCGACATCTGTTTAAAAAAAAATATGCAACATGTATCCTTTCTTATGATTAGCAACGTAGGAAATACCAAAATTAACATTCGAAAGACAAAATTATTGTTGACTAGCTGTGCCCGCGACTTCGTTCGCGTGGACTACATCCTTTTATGGTCGGTTTTACCCCTTTCTCCCCTAATATTCGAAACAAAAAGTAGTCTTTATTTTAATCCAAGTTTCGAGCTATATTTGTGCCAAATTTCATATCTCTAACTTCAAAAATAAACATTTTTCCATATAAACTTCCAAAGGTGGTATTACCCCCCTCCCCCTCTTATTTTCTAATAAAAAGTAGCCTATGTCCGTTCTTGAGATTCAACGTATACCTATACCAAATTTCATAAAATCGGTTGAGAGGTTTAAGCAGGAAAGCGTAACAGACACACAGACAGACAGACAGAGTTACTTTCGCATTTATAATATTAGTAGGGATTATATCAAAAAGAAAACGTCACATGCAATCTATCACTTGAACCGATTGTAACGCAATGCAGATGGAGATGGATGAAGCTTAATTATCATTGTATTTATCTGGAACTAAGTAAAGTTATAAATTCATTATATATATATTTTTAAATAATTAATATTGGACCTTGGTACCTATGGTACATCCAAAACCCTGATTCTGTGGAACGTAGCTAAAGCAATCGTATTACAGAAATCATAAAAAACCACGGTACCACAACATTCGGACCCGAGAAAAAATATAAAAGTTCGTTTTTCATATTAAACCAAACGGGAATCGAATTTGCAACCATGACGATAGCGCGATGCAAGTCCAGCCATCTCGTTTCTCGGCTACGGAAGTGTACAGTATACTAAATCGGATATCAGTCACCCGAATGGTCTCACTCAGATTTTCCCATGTACTATTATTACCTGACGGTGGCGACTAGCCTACACCCTACGCCAATTTATAAAAGAACGCCCAAATTGGACTGTATGAGAATAGAATCCGGGACCTTTCGCGCTTTGGTCGTATAACTAAGCCACGACGACACTAGTTAATATTAAAAACATCGATGTTTATCGAGCTCTCCCTAGCTGCTCCAGATGCAGCGCGCTGCAGGCGGCTCGCTGGACGTAATTCGGCATTTTCCTCCGCAATTAGCCGCTGCTGTGTCACCCGATTAACGCCAGGAACGGTTTATGGACGAAATTGCTTACAAATGAACTAAGGTCCAAGCAACCCGATAAGGCGGAAAAAGCCCGATAGTCCGTAAATAAACGCTTGGCAACGTTTCTGCGTGACGACATTGAGATGTTATAAACAATATTACCATATGTGTATCAAATTAACAGGGCTCAGATGCCACAGCCATGTGTAGACAGCTTTTAATGATTTGTAGAAATTATAAAATACTCATGCAAGCATACATAGCATATTGATGTCGTGTAACACATATCATCTTAGAAAAAAATATATATACGGTCAAATTGAGAACCTCCTCCTTTTTTTGAAGTCGGTTAAAATCTAGCACCCATCATGGATGCTTAAAACAGTTCATGTCATATAAAGATTAAGTGCAACGCGACGTATCACGAAATGGATATACTTGACAAGCTAGAGCGAATGAAAAAAAAATAACATGACATTCATGAACATGATATCTATGACTGAGATGATGAGTTTTAACGCTGATGAACACAGCCTGCAGTAAACAGAACTATAAATCTGTGAACAGCCTTCACTACAAAACTATCTCGATCTCAGAAAATTCACAACTGAATTACTTTCATGGTTTTTTCTTTGCACAACCGTTACTCAGTTAACTCTTACGATATTTCCGAACCGATAAATTTAAGTCTTCCGGAAATAATTCTAGTTCTCGTTTCATGTAGGTTTTGCATTTTCTTTCAGCGCTTATCAGAAAATAGATTCTCATTTTTAGGGATCATCGTTGCATTAAGTGAGAGATAAAAGAGATAATAATATACATGCTAGCTGGAGTTGGTGCGGTATTCATTTGCCAAGGTAGTGATTAAGACCAATCTGAATTAAAGCACATTTTATTTTCTTCCACCAATTGAAAACAATAACTTTTATTTTGTGTCATGTTCTAATCAAATGCCCTAAGACCGAGTTAGCAACATTTTACCAGGACTAGACAAGAAGAATAATATTGAATACGTAGTACCATATTTTGCAGACACAGCTTACTCAAAGACTATTTCTGCTCAACGTATAATTACGTGCACTAATATGTAAAGGTACAACTTCATTCTGAACAGAACCTTAAAATAACGAAATTAGAGCTCGAGTGTTTCAATTCATAGCTCGTGACTGTACAAGAGTAGGTAATTAGGAACACCTACAGGTAGCGGTGAACTTTTTCTCGTTTCACTCATTTGCTAGTTTCCCCTCCGTACATCAATCTTCATTTGCACGAGTCTCGAACACTTTCACTCGTTTTCGATAAAACCCTTTGTAGGGTATCGAGATCAAGCTAGACTTTCCAGGCCATAGGCGCATAAGATTGTGTTCTACTTTTGCAATGCAACTTTAGCAATTCTATTTAGAAGTTATTTTTTTGCAAATAGTAATAAATGGGTCGTGTTTTGTTTTTCTCCAAGGTATTTATACTTTTCGTTTGGTTATAAAATAAATGCCTATCTGAGTATATTTTTTATGAACGCTTTTAAAAAAACAAAAATATTTTTTCAAAACAAACAACTAATTTTACAAAGACTTTTCCTATACTGAATCTCCATAATAATTTTTATTTAATTGCTGCTTAGATCAAATATTTCGAGGAAGATGCGATAAGACAGCATCACCAAAAGTCAAAATAATTTGTAAAGTTAGAAACTTTGGTAAGTAGTAAAGATTTAACTACGTTAGGGAAATTTAATTTATGCAAATGGAGTTTGTATAATATTCCTATGAAGGCGGTGTCAGCTGTCCTGCTATTACTATGATAACCGTTCGTCAAAAGATTGTGCAAACCGTGGCTCAAATTGTAATGTCCTTATTTGGGTATTGCGTCGTTTGTGTCTCTACAAAGATTATGAACGTGACAAGGGTCACTTGAAATGTGACGCTCGACCTTTCTGTGGGTTAACCTGCCTCTGGTAGATCCACAAGTCGGCAACGTAATACGCCTTAGGTATACGTACCTAAAATTTTTAAAATATATAATTTAATAAACTCTTTCACATCAACCAAATAATTTTAACGATTTTTACATATCTGAAATATATATATTTTTTTCTCATTCATGTATGTGTTTTATATTTTTTTAAAAATTAAACTATAATGTACACACTTTAACTACATAGATAAATAATATTAATTAGGTACGTATTGTGGCCCGAACTTGCAAGTGTGCTCATTAGAATAAAAGTCTTTATTATTCTTAAATAAATTTTTCCTCATATTCTCTGAAAACATTTTTTGAGTTCCTGTAGTTTCCGTCTACGGGTGATAATTGATCTATCAACGCGCGACTCAAGCACATAAGCCCGTATTCTGCAAATTGAACAAATAAAATGGTATAACGTAGGTACGATCGAAATCACGTTAGACTAATAAACTTTGCTTTGTATAATGTTCTTGTTTTGTACAAAAGCGCGAGATTCGCATTCGCAGACAACCACTTAAGAGTGGTTTGCGAGACCTTAAATATAATTTTAAATAGTGTTGTTTGTTTAATAATAATAAATAAAATATACGCTTTGGACTTTGCACCTCCCTTAATACGTTGGCATAAGAACTTATCGAACTGTATACCTTGACGTGCTGTTGACCGTACAATATCGGTGGGTAAAGTCGAGTGCAGCGGCTAATGTTCAATAAAACACAGTAATCCGCTTAGCGACAGCCGCTCGCGTGCACTGGGGCAGTTCACGTAGCCGCACTTTGTGTTCGCTGCGTGGCGATTGCCGCCCTTTGAACCGTTATAACCGCAAATTGTTGCGTACTTTGTAATAGGTACGGATAAGTAAATTGCGACTTTAAACTTTGTTAAGTGACTCACGTAACATCGTGAAAGACTACTATTGGCCCTTCGCGGCTTCGTACCATTTTTGCCACATTTTCCAACGGTGCCATTGGCCAAAACGTAATATTATATAGCTTAAAATCTTCCTCAATAAATAGACTATCAAACACGAACAAATTTTTCAAATCGAACCAGTAATTCCTGCGATTAACGCGTTCAAACAACCAAACACTGACTCTGAGAAGTCCAATCTTTCCCATAATTCTAAAATTACTTTTAGGATTTTAAAAATATCACACCTCCTTCTTAAAACAGATTAGATTTTTTTTCGAATTTTAATTATTAATGTATTAAAAAAAACTTATTAGATAAAAGAGTATTATTATTAGATAAGGTCTATTATTAGTTTCTCTTGTTGAGATAAATTTGGGATTTGTCTAAGTTGCGGTGGAGTTACAATATTTGTAGAGCAGAGACCAATGCTCAGATAAAAGGACCTACAGACCGAGCTTAGTGGTGAAGGGAAAGGCACATCTTCAGTTAACGGTACATCACGGCAAACATTTGCCTCGATATTAGTTCTTTTGTCTACGAAATAAGAGTGGTACAAGTACAAATGCATACCCTTACGTGCTTTTGATTCTCCCTATGTCTAATAGGGGACTGTCATACTCTGATGATTGATGATATAAGATAGTTTCAAATTAAATGACAAATGCTTCGATCAAACATTTTGTAATCTACAGTTGAATGCAAAATACAAACAAATTATAGTCCCCCTTTTCATGACGTACATAAGCGTCTGTAGATAAATCTCAAATATATTTATTTTATGTTTTACGCATGTATTTTATACATTTCTTTAAAAAAATACTGTGCTTTACTTTAATTACATAGATAAAAATATACGTTACTTACGACGTAAATAGGTGTCTGTATATCACACCTATTACAAAAAAGGTTCTAAGTGTTATAATAGTATAATCAAATTTAAACCTGATTTGACTGAGATAAGTATTGACGTAAAGTCACGCGGGCGGCCATGGATGAAACGGAAATGAATGAGATTGAAACAAGGCCTAATAATGTTTGATGCTTTGTAATTTTTTTCTCCAAAACGATACAAGAATCACGAGGTCTTGATGACGAAAAGTGTTTACTAATCATAAATTTGTATTAAAATTAAATAAACGGTTAAACTGTCGGCGAAAGGGATTAATTATTTGCAAAAACAGTTTGACCACTTTCATGTGATTTTCATATACCTAATGTGACGCAATGCGATTCGAATGATGTTTGCAGTCCCGTAATCATAGATTTATTCTAAGCCCGTAATATTGGGTATTACATAAAACAAGCTGACCCGACAAACGTTGCCCTGTCTTAACAACGACTTTTAATTATATATATATTTCAATTTTTCCTTTCTTAAGAACCTTTTCCTGACAATTACAAACACAACAAAAATTCGGCAGAGGGCACTTACCGGAAGGCTAACGGTTGATACAGCAGAAAAATTTCATCGCCTACGATAACTTGCGGTAAGAGCAGCACGCGCGATACGCGAAGGTCGTGGGTTCAATTCCCGCACCGCAAGGGGAGATAAAAATTTTCTGTTTCTAATATTTAAAGTTCGCTAGTACGGCGTATAGTACTATAAAAATAATAAAATCGAAAAAAAAGTGCTATTGGTCCAGCCGTTCACGCGTGATGGCGTGACCACGGAAAATAGAGATTGATTTTTATAGATTAAGATTTGATTAGAAAATAAGAAGAAGTTTCTCAATTCGACCGTAAACATATATTTTTTAAATTAAATTATCGCAAAAACATTACTCTTGTTAGATTTGCGATTCATATCGACATCACAACTACACGTAACCCTCAAAGTGCGTCGCTGCGGTTGTTTCGTCTTAAAATCCAGATTATAGTCAAATTTAGATTGTGCCAAGTCTCTTGGTAACAAGGTTACGCGTACCCTGGGTCTGCCCGCGTCATCGCGAAGTTCACCCCTTTGGGATTGCGCCTCATCCTGCTCATAACCTTCACACTCATCGACTAATCACTAACCATTGTTGCTACACAATGTGAGCTCAAAGTACAACGCAAGGAGCTTCTATTGTTGTTGGAAATTGGTGTTTATTTATCGGGACTCTATTGTATGAAACTTTAAGTGGTTTCATTTGAAACTATTTTTTGCTTCATTATTCATCAATGTACCATAGTCCTAAATGTGCCGCCGGAATTAAAAGTTTGTGCTTTCGGTGCATGTCTCCAACTGTACGCTTCGATCAACAAACTTATTCATGGTAATGATTTTTTTTTATCAACTGAAATAGGGTGCGCAATTCTTTTCTTTCATAGTAAAATCTAAGTTTTACTTGTAGCGGGCATTTTATTTTTCACTACCCGCGACTTCATTCGATTGGACTACGATACTTTCATGGTCGGTTTTACCCTTATCTCTCCTGATATTCGAAACTAAAAAGTTGTCCATATTTTAAGCCAAGTATCGAGCTATTTGTGCATCTCTAACTTAAATAATGATTATTTTCTCATATAAACTTTCAAGGGTGGTATTACACCCATCCCCCTTATTTACAAAACAAAAAGATGCCTATCAACGTATACCTATACCAAACTACATCAAAATCGGTTAAGTGGTTTAGGCGTGAAAGCCAGACAGACTAACAGAAAGACAGACAGAGTTCCTTTCGCATTTATAATATTAGTATCATTTCTACTAACTTTCCTGGTAAGAAATATACTTTGTAGTAAGGATGGTGCTATTCTCACATCCTAATAGAAAATAAACATCTCAAGTACTCGCCGTCCCCGCCGGCAGATTGTTGGAATAAAATCTAATAAACGTGCATACTGTGTGCACTTCAACGAGAAAAGCTTCTCCCCTGAAAGTTATCGCAATGCCACCAACTGCTAGTTTCATACATCTGAAATATTGTAACGACTCGTGGAGATAAAAGCTCCACTCGTGTTCAGGATGTTTACAGGTTAATAGCACGGAATTATTTTTGATAAATACATCAATTTAGAGGATGAAATTGAGATAGCCTTTGAAATCAATTGTTAGAAAAGTTACAACGAACCACATAGTTGTCTTTGATAGTTTGATAACATAATATATAGCTACCCATCCCGGTTTCGCACGGGTGCAAGTAAATACAAATGAAGTTTTGGCTTTTCTGTACATTCATATGTATGGATTATATATAAAAACCTTTATCATACGAGTACATCACTCTATCTATTAAAAGAAATCGCATGAAAATCTGTTGTGGAGTTTTAAAGATCTAAGCATAAACAGGGACATACAAAAAAGCGACTATGTTTTATGCTATGTAGGTATTGAAAATGAAACACCGAAATGTACGATCAAAAGCAACTCTAACTATACGCTTTACACATTGGACTCTGCACCGTCCTTGACGTGCGCATAACAACTAATTTAGAACTGTAATTGTTTACTTTGGCGTGCTGTTGATCATATACCATGGGGCCTAGCATACGCCACGCGACTAAATTTTATCGCGCTCTTAACCAACGTCAAAATCGATTGAAGTCAGTGCGTCAGCTGCTGATTGGCTAGGGCGGTGTGCTATTAGCTAATCAACAGTATCGAAACTTTTGTCGTCTCATGCGATAAATTTGACGTATTGCGCATGCTGGGCCTGCATAACATCGAGAAATGTCGGACTAAATTGGATATTTTTCTGATATGTTTGCAATTGTTTGCCATAAAAGATTTTGCAGGGATACTAAGCGTGCGTAACCGCGACAGGCCACTAGTATTTAAATTTATGTTATTGTCTACAAATATGGGTTATTATCCATCTACGCATTGTCCTTTCCTTTATATTTAATACTAGCTGCGCCCGCAACTTCGTTCGCGTGACTAAAATATTTAGAATTGATTATTTCTAAAACTAGACTAGTTACAACTTACCTGACTTCACGGAACAATCATTCCCTGAATCACAGATTTTTTAAGATTGATCGAAACGTTATTCGGTAAAGCGTAGCATCGATCAAAAAATATTCGGTATAGTGACACACGACCTTCACGTATCGCGCGCGCTGCTCTTCTAACTTCCAAAAATTATGTTTCTTTAAAATAGCAAAGTTCGCTAGTGCCGCATAAAGCACTATAAAAATTTGCTGTTATCATAGAAACACTCGATAATGCTGAACTCATGAATAAGCATAAATAATCCGGTATCAGATTCGGTATGGCAGAGAATAGGCAATCGGCGAGCTAGCACTCAAAGAGCAGGAAGCGGCGAACGCCCACACAACGGCTGGCGCGGGTCGAGTTGTGAACTCCTGGGAGCAGTAGTGCCGCTGCTCTATCGGTTGTTTCAAGGATTTTAAACACAAAGTTTCGCTTTGGAAACTAAATTGGTGGCGAAACAGTGCGACAATATGAGGACTCGCTAAAAAAACAATGATTATTTTTAGTCCGTTAATTAGTTTATAAAAATTCAATTAAACCGTTCTTTGAGCAATTTTTTTTGTCAACATCACATATGTATGTTGGTAAGTAGCTTAAGCACTTGTGTTACAGATATCAGAAACAAAGACGGTAACACAACACCCAGACCCGAGTAAATATAAAAGAGAGAGATTCGTTTTTCACATTGACCCGACCGGGGATCGAACCCGGAACCTCAGAGATAACGCGACGCCAATGCCGCTTGCCTCTCGGCTACAGAGGTCGTCAAAAGTCTACTAAATTCTGGATTAAAGACGTCGAGATTTAAAAAATGCTGCATATTCCCCCCCAACTTATTATCCAACTACTTAGACTCGCTCACCCGAAGTTTAGTGGAGAATGGTACATACCTACTTAGATTTGGCTAGAGTAGTAGCTGTAGCTGCCAAAATCATATACAGACGGGGATCCATGTATGAACCTAATGACCTGAAACGGGAACGGCCCGTGCCAAAAACCAAAACAACCGGAAAGGAAATGGGGAGTTAGGTCCCAATTGCAAATCAGAGCCGCTTTGTAGCTTTTAATAAGTAATATGTTTTTAAATGTTTATCGTTTATCTTTGACAGCCATGTTAAGTAAAACAGTTAAAATAACATTACAGGAACTTCTTTGCATGGTAGATTTTAGTAGAAGTAAATTTGTTTAAAACTATAATTGACAGCACTTTGTAAAAACAAATTATCTAGTTTCAAACTAAGCAGAGACTGTATTTGGTAAAAATATGTAATAGATTAACGATATTAATAACGTTTACAAATGTAAGCTATGTATTTATATAAAATATATACGGTCGAATTGAGAACCTCCTCCTTTTTTATTAAAGGATGTAGTCCACGCGAACGAAGTTGCGGGCACAGCTAGTTAGATAATATTTAAGGAAGGGCATAGCGATTTATCGCTCGAATTGGAGCAGCCCGACTGGTGAAATACCTCCACCTTATAGAAGACCACAGCCAAATAACAATCACTTCGGTGTTGTTCATGCGTGTGAGGAGGTGCTACATTAGTAGCAGGGGTCAAGACTTCAAGGTATGGGCGACAGGCACTTTGTTTAGAGACAGCTTTATTATTCTGTACTTGTCACACTTAAGCTAGAATCTTATTACCACTTAACACCATGATGAGGGCAATCTTGAAGCGGTCAATTTAAATAAGAAAAAATATATGTCGAATTCATTTATTATATATCTATATATTTAAACAAAGGACGGTAGGGATAAGCTGAAAATCAGCGCTGCCCGGGATCCATTCTCGAGACAGCATTAGCTGAGCTTTTTTCCTTTTGTCTCATAAACAATCCATTTATGTTTAGAACAGATTATGTTTTTTGTTTTGTTTGTAAGTTGAGTCAATAAATGTTTTCTTTCTTTCTTTCTTTCTTTCTTTCTTTCTTTCTTTCTTTCTTTCATATTAATAGTAATATTTGCACTATTTTATCCGTATAATATATGGAAAGCAATAAATAAGGCCCTTGTACCAAATAACTATGTCTAAACTCATGTGATGGGCGAGCGCGGCCCACGCGTCAGGCGCGTCGGTGTAGCCATTACGATTTTATTCCCGCCACGAACACAGCCCGCTCATTACTCATTCAGCTACCCTTATCATTTGTACCCTCATGAGCGACAATTTCAGTCATTTTTACGTTTGTTTTCTAAAAATATTGACATTGAATAACTATTTTCCACGTATTTGTAATAATATCTTTACATTCATGTGGACTGCATTTGCTATTAACTTTTTAATACCATGTAATGTAGTCAATTCAATACGTTTAAAATGTAAGTACAATTTATAAGTATAGGTATACTGTTATCTATATCTGAGTACAATAACAGCACCAGTGTTCTTCCATTAAATGCATTGCACACCCGCCCTTGAAGGTTCAGCGTTGCAATGAACCAATTCATGTGTTTCTTAATTAAAATAAAGTCATCGTTACTATAATTTAGCTTGTTCATCATGCGTGCCAAATGAGGATTCGTGGTATGACGTAAACAAGCTATGTTTATATGCGTAAAATATGTTTTCTATATTAAAATGTGTTAATGAAAATGATTTTTTCGATTCTCCGGTCCAAAAGCCCCGGGATTATTATCCAGAACTTTACCCACAAGGACATCGAGGAGACTATTTACTATTTTTTACATCCAAACTTACCGTTTCATGCAAGAATTACCTAGCACAACAAAACCACTAAAAATGCAGTGATATCTCAGTCCCATATTTATATACTTACCTACATAATTGATTTCCTTACATAGAAACTCAGAGACGTATTTTTCTTAGACTTAGTTACGTCTCCTAGCTTAATACGATCTAACTAAGCTGAAAGGCGTTGATTTTGCTGAAATAACCGTACCATTGTCGCTAGAATTAAGACACACACCAGGAGAAGTGCGCAGTAAGGCTTGGGTATTATAATATTAACGAGAAAGCAAATATCGTTGTCAACAGAAGCTCCAGACTAGTACCTGTATCGAAATGACAGCATAGAAAATTATCTTGGCCGATATGGATCTTCAAGTTAGTCACTAAGCCTAGTCAGCGATAATTTGAATGCTTGAGAGTATCTGACAGGAATATTGGTCACTTATGCCATCACTCCATGACACTGGTCTCATCGTGTTTGGAGAATGGTCCATTTTTCACAGTTCTTACAATCCCATATTTGAGACCAGTTGATAGTGTGGTTAGAATCATGAGGCTTATGCACATAAGAACAAGTAGGGTGTTACAGAGATTTTTATCGCTCGAACTGGAGCAGCCCAACTGGTGAAATACCTTCCCCTTACAAAAGACCGCAGCCAAATAATGTCACTGTTGTGTTTCTGCGTGTGCGTAAGATTTCCAATGCTCCTAGGGGCACTCCCCCGTAAGTAGCAGGGGTCAATCCTTCAAGGTAAGGGCGACAAGTCAAGGAAATATGCTGTATTTGTCGCCCTTAAGCTAGGACCTCTTTACCACTTAACATCAGGTGAGATGAGGACAATCTTGAAGTGCAATACAAAAAAATATATATCAGCTCATACGGAATTGATGTTTACTTGAAGTTTTGTTACTATCTACGTTAACGCCTGCCTGTTTACCCCTCGCATTAATCTCACGCCTCTACCCGTCTAGATTAATCTGGATTTGTCACTAAACGCTGTTTGGATCAAACTTGTTCAGACTCTGCCCGTTTTCTCAACTTTATCCACTAATAAAACCATATTATCCTCGGAACAAAGCATTAAAAATGTATGCGCTCCTTGCGAAAAAAACTTTGCGTCATAATAAGCAAGTTAGGTCTTGTTATTCTCAGCCTAGCTGGGTTAGTTAAAAGTTTCGCCGAGTTGTACATTTTGATTGTAAAGTTTAGAAAAAATTTAACACAACTAAAAATAACAATGTTATTGGGGGCTAACCCCAATATCATTGTTATTTTTATCAATGAGAATACTCTACCTTTGTGGGTACACATAAAACGTGAAATAGTATAAAGTGTTATATGTAAAGCCTTAAAAGGGGCCGTTTTTATTTACGGGCAGAAACCGTACTAGATATTATGTACAACAGCGAACAAACCTTGACCCTCTACTTGCCTTGATTTTTTTTTTAAATGTATCGTAACACGGTCATACAGACAAGACTGTTGGATTAATAGCATTTTGTCTGACTCGATACAGGTCTTGCACTCTTATTGTAAAATATATTTAGATTAAAGTGCTAGGCCATAGATCTTTATCGTTCAAATATTTTACTCTATATGACCTTATACATAAGCAAATTTTATGTGATCTTTAAACTTTTGCCTAGGTAAAAATCGCTTATAATAGTGCCAACAGGCCTGTAGATTAAGTATATATAAATAAAGCATGTTACCTTGTTCCAGGTGTGTCGCTAGTATATATGATGGTGGTGCTGCCAGGGCTGCTGCCGTGGGGCGGCGGCGGGTCGTGGTTCCTCTCGCTATGCCACCTCCTGGGCGCAATGGCGCCCTGGTGCGGTTCCTTCCTCTATCACCTGTTCATGAACCACACGCACGGCGAGGCCATGTACCACCGGCTGCTGCAGCTTGACATGCTCGGCATCTGGGTCAGCCAGAGTATAGGTAAGTTATTTATTGGAGACCTCGTGCTTTATCAATTTGCTTCTTAACCTATTTCTATGACCGCATATATTAATACTACACATTTCTGTTTAAGACCACAGCCAAATAATAGTCACTTCTGTGTTGTTGGGGGGTGCATTACATTAGTAACAGGGGTCAAGCCTTCAAGATAAGGGCGACAAGTCCAGTGACAGATTTATTACGCTGTACTTGTCGCCCTTAAGCTAGGATCTCATTACCACTTAACACCAGGCGGGATGAGGTCAATCTTGAAGTGTAATATAAAAAATATAAACAAAACATTTTGATGCTTCAATGGCAGGAATATGCCGAGACTTGTCTTGTACCGTCTAACGCGGCAAACCTCTAACTTTTGTTTTCCCGATTTTGAGAAAATCTAAGCTACATTAGCCATATGAATATGAAGTTGTATGAACGCTAATAAATTTCATTTTAATAAACTAATTCAAAAATAAGTGTTACCTTTTCCAGCAGACGATCAACAAAACAACCTACTGTCAAAATTTTTAGGTTATTTTATTATTAAAATAGGCCCTATTAACTTTTGTCGTTCAGGGGTTTTCTTGTACCATTACGATAATAATTTATTACTCTATTTTTACCTTATGCACGAATATAAAAAGTACAAAAAGCTAACATACCATAAGCTACCTAATCAGTGATAACGACAAACAATCTCGTGCACATTTGAAGCTCGAATGAGAGCCCGTCCGTGAGAGTTATTTCAAAATGGCGTGCAATACAATTTTTTTTATTCCACGTTACTGTGCCATGAAAATTTAAATGAGAGCATTTTATGTCGAACAACTCCAATAGGACTTTAAATTACTCGTTAACTGAATGTTAGCCACACACACAAACTTAAAGATGGCGGCGTAATGGCGCGAATACACAGCATCCTAAGATAAATATACTATGTCCGGTTTTGACGTCATTGTATATACATATTATTAATGTTTTCACGACCTACTTAGATTCGATTTTGCCACTAATCACAGTAGTATACCATTCGATAATTTTAGATTTTTTAATTTTTGATAGTGCTTCACGCCGCACTAGCAAACTTTTTAAATTTTAAAGTAACTGCAAAATGTCGTTTGCCCTTTCTGTGTAGGATTCAAACCCCCGGCCTGGTATGTAGTTCTAAACTCAAACGGCAGAAGGCACTTACCGAAGGCTAAGAGGTAATTAAAAAAAAATACATCGCATGTTATAAGCTGCGATTATCTTGGAAGAAAAGCACGCGTGATACGTGAAGGTTTGCGGTTTGAAATTTACAACGCAAGGAGAGATAATTTTTTTGTAGATAATTTGTCCGATAAGTGGATTAAAAGCCAAACAAAACTATTTGGTTGAAGCTACTTTACCTTATTTTGAATGTTGTCTTAATTATAGGTTGACACGACATGTAGACATGAGCGGCGGTTTGAACAATAAACACAATTACATTAATCTACGATACATATTTTATCAATACGATCGATGGGGTGGAGACAATTAGTCTAACTGTAAGGAGAGTCGTTATCACTTCAAAATATCATCATTGTTGAATAAGTCAATGAGTTATTAGTGATTGTTCGATATATTACACGACGGTAGGTATTTTTTTTATATTACACTTCAACCTACCTCTCTTAAATGCAGTCAAAATAAATGCATTTTTATTCATTACCTGTTCACGTTTTTTTTTTCTATTATTATTCTGCTAATCATAGCGGACATTCAAGTCCACAAAATTATAGATCAAAATCGGTCTAGCTTTTTAGATACACGATGCAACAAACCCTTTTAAGCTTACTTCTTACTTGCGCAATTTTTTTACTTAATTACGCTATTACCGCACCCAAAGAGAATGCCCCTAGCTTTAAGTCTACCTGTTGTACTCTGTGTAAAATGATGTAATAACAAATATTAACTGATCTTCGGTTAATATCTTGCAGGTTCCACTAAAGAAATCTTATTTATACCATTACAACGTTTGGAAATTAAACTCCACATTTTATCTTACGGATAACCTAAATCATGGCAGCTTCTTTGCATTTACATTGATACCACACAAGCATACGTATGCCCCACATGCCAATGGACAATTTTATTCAGATTATTCAGAATATAAATACGTATTCAGGAGCCGTCGCGCCTCAGCCCCCTCCTTGTTGTGTGGCGCTCGTATCTTTGCGCTCCCGAAAATTCTAATGCAATTTCCATAACAAAACATGATTTCGCAGCACTCTACTTTCGGATCGATTAGACTTTCGCCTTTAACAACAGCTGACCCTGAAAGCTTGAAACAGGTTTCCTTTATCGCGATTCAAGCTAGCCTTTTGTTGTTGTGAGAAACTAGGTGTGTGGGTCCTTTCATTCATACAATACTATGCTAAGTATTTAGGTGAATAGTAAAATTCTTTTATTCGATTTCTAAGACGTCATTTTTCCATGTCCATTTCAAATTATCCTCAACCTAAGCTTGCCTGGAAGAGATCGTCTACTGTACAATAATTTGCCTGCTATCCCATATACTGAAAATGTTCATACAATTAAGATTATGGATGAACCCATAAGGCATAAACGAAGCTTACGTAAAAATTCTTATAATGACCAACGAATTGGTGGCATGGTTTAAATATTCGTAAAGACCATTCGTCAATAATAATTATGTGTAAGCCCAAGCTCTACTTTGTTTTCATTTAGCTGACTCACTGCCGTGTATACTTATTAGAGTATTTTACATGTTACTCTGTACATAGATATGTATATGAACACTTATAATTTTGGTAAAGGAGTTTCTTTTTACAGATTCATGTAAATTTACCCCCTGAGGGCGTAAAACGAGGTTTCAAAATTAGTATTAAACTTTGCTATTTTCAAAGTTATTGGAATAAAATTCTTAATTGAATGTCAAATATGTAAAATTATTTTCGAAAATCATACCCTAAGGGCGTTAAAGGGGGTTGAAAGTTTGTATGAATGTTCTCTGCTGTCAATAAAATGTTCAAATTCGACTTCATTGATTCTATAAATTCGCCTATATATTGATTGATTTACATGTTTGTTTATGTAAATAACACCGCACG
This sequence comes from Glyphodes pyloalis, assembly GCA_037074685.1. Lineage (NCBI taxonomy): Eukaryota > Metazoa > Arthropoda > Insecta > Lepidoptera > Crambidae > Glyphodes > Glyphodes pyloalis. Next base: position 4,727,444 of record JAYKKO010000012.1, on the reverse strand, counting down.
TGCGAAATCGTGGTCGGCCGCTAGTGTTTTATAATTTTACTTCGAATCTCTTTCTAACGATCTGTGGGTGGACGTAAAAGTATGCGTAGAACAGCCTTATGTTCACAAAATGTATCACATTTCCCCTGGGACCACGCCAGATGTGCCTACGGGTGAAAATTTGATAAGTATCATCTTTTGTTTCGAAAAATCAACCGTACATTTCCTACGTGTTACATGTCACATCTCATGCTTGTTTATGATCTTTAAAACAATTTATTTCAAAACACTATTATTGTACTCGCATGTACACGCAATAATTATTATGTTAAGTGTCATACGTTAGACATTTAACAACACTACTCGTATAATAATTCTGTTAATAATACCTGATATAAAATATTATTAATATGAAATGTGTGGTAATTTAGATTAATGGTGTTGATTATTATCATAGATCAGGACGTAGGTAATAAACTCTTATTTCTAAGTATCGCAAATCTATGAAGGAACATTTTGACAGCAAATTAAAAGCATACTAATTTTCTATAGTCAATATGAAAATTCAATAATCCCTTAGGAAATATAGATATTAGTCTCTTATATTAATCTCTTAAGATTGGTAGAAAAGCTTATGTTACACGAGCGAGACCATGAGCAAAATCTAGTTAAGTAAACAGGCAAATAACAAAATTTTTATTATTATTAACTTCATTGTGTTGTAATTATTTATAGACGATGGATTAATTTGCTTTATCCTTCCATACGTTGAATGTTTCACAAAACGCACACCACACATGCATTATTATTTATACACCATACTTTTAAGACCTGTATCTATTTATAATTTGTGTACCTACACAGGCATATGAAATATGAATTGTTTTTGTAGTGTAAATGGTAGAAATTTCATGAGTTGAAAAAGGCTTGATAGGTTGAAAGCAAGTATCGTCATCACTTGTAGCTCGAAATTCGTCCTTATGCTCAATACGTCAGGGCGGTACAAAGCTCAAAGTATAGTAGGTATAGTAAGTCTGACATACTGTTGACTGTACCATATTACAGTTATCAAATGGTCAAAACCGCAGGCGTCTAACCAGACAACAAATAGGGCCAGTTTCCACAGTCAAACAAAAAAGGCAGCTAATTTAAGTTCGCTGCATATTTTATTCATAATACTCGTATCGTCTGTTGCTTTGCTGTTGCACGCTAATTTAAATGTCACATGTAGGGCTGCCCTTCGCTAAACATTTATAATTTAATTATTATTAACCTAAACATGAAACTGTTTTTATGGTTGCACTAGCCGTGCCCGCGACTTCGTTCCCGTGGACTACAGGGTTTTCCCAGTTTTCTCCCGCTAACTGCCGTTCCCGTGGGATTTTTTCAATATCCTGTTGCAACTAATCTTTAAGTTTACTAAGGTACCTGCATGCCAAATTTCAAGCGTCTAACTTAAGCGGTTTAGATTTTTCATACAAAAAGATTTATGATTGTATGATTTAAGATATAAAAATACAAGTAAGCGCCACTTTTGTGAGCCTTTATCTTCAGCTAAAAGTCGAAAACATTAATGAAGCAAGACGCCTACATGAAATGTAGAGCGGTATCGCAATACAAGCTGCTGATAAGTGAAGTGAAGTTCGGTGAAGATGATGGAACGGAAGGACGAAAGGAATAATCTCAAAAGTCGTAATGAGTGCTATTTAAAAAACGTCGATACCGCTGTTAAAAAAAATGGCTCTTACGTTTTCATTTTTATAAAAGTATCCAGGTTTTGGATCATACAATTCCAGATCGTACTAAATTTAAATTCTGACGATTCCATAGATTTGGTTTATAGACAAACAGTGTACCGTATACAAACACAAGAGATCTGGATACGAATAAAAAAAATGGAACGCGCCCATTTTTTCATCCGGATAGGTATACAATCTAAAAAAATAGTGGTAGCTAAGTTAGTAAAGGTACTTTTTTTTAATATGATGGCACCCCTAACTAGAATTAAACATTCAGCCAGTAATCAGTGAGGGGGTAAGCCTGAGGATCCACCCCTGCGTTTGTGACGGGTCTAATGACATGTTTTATACGAGTGTTTCACCGTTTTTTTTGTACAGTCTACAATCACTATCATAAAGCTATTAGGCTCTCAAATTTGATGCTTTAACTTTACTGCCTCGTTATGTTCTATGCTGAATTATAGCCTTTTCAGAGATAGATGTACATACATAGAGCTGTTACTTTTGTATAGCTAGAGAATGTAGCTAGGCATTATTGATCCTTGTTTTATATACGTGCAACAAAGTTTTAGTAAATGAGTTATTTTTATGAAAGCTATCTGTTTTTAGCGAAAGGGTTTTTATTAGCTAAGTAACGAACGGCAGAATTAGTTCAGATAGATGGTACAGGATCCTTAAGCTTTGTATACTGTGTTTTAAGGCTTAATTGATTTATTTGATTTATATTTAAAACCTCGAGTGTCGTGAGTTCGATTCCCGACCCAAAAATAATTTCGTGTCTAGGTGGTTGTACCTAATTATTCTGTGTCATTGAATTAATGTTTAGTAAGGTCGAAAGCACGTCAGGCTGACACGCTTTGAGCTTTGTACCACTCTTATGTCGCGGCCATAAGAACTGAAATCGAAGAGCTTGCCTTAATGTTCTATTCATCGTATCACAGTTGATTCTAGTTTTCTTAACACGACAAATGGTAGGTACGTATTTTGGGGTCTAATTGATGTAAATGATGTAGCATGATAGTTTAACGTATTGAACACCAATACGTCAAAATAATGTAAAGTCAACACCGCTTCAGACTATACACGTGGTCTTTATACCATAAAATCGTAGGCATAAGATTTAATATCGTGCTGCAAGTGTTTAGAAGATGTGCTTTCCACAGTACATCAAGAATACTTAACAAGTTAATACAAACGGGGCCAAGTGTCCTGTGTAATCGAGTTATGATTCACCGGGACTCCCGGAGTCTCCCTTCGCAAACACAGGACCTCGGTGGCCGCCCCTAGTATGCGCTCCTTCACACACCTACGACGTAGAGAAAGGAAAAACCCGGGTATTTTGAAACCTGGCTAAGGACACCTCAAAAAATTGCAGCTAGTTTTTAAGTAGGTAATAAATAATGTACGGTTGGATATGTTCAGACCAAAAATAATTTGTATTAAAAACTAGCATTTTTGGTCAGTTTGATTATTTTAAGTCGACATAAATCGATGAAATAGCAGTAAAGCCTTGCCTTTTTTACTTTGACCTACATTTACATATATTAGTTCAGATACTGAGCAAATTATGTCATACAGAAGTGCTCACGTTTGGTCTGATGTGGTGTGTTCTGATTGGCCTAAAAGTACTTTCTACGTTCAATAAAATCTCGGTGAGTACAATTCGATATACGGAGAATAGAACATTTTGAATCCCAAACTTTTATAGTGAGTCCGCTTTTTAACAAAAATCCTGAAGTTGTAGTTTTCTGTGACATGAGTAAGTTTCACACAGGTTGGCCACTACCTGCCGCACCGAGCCTAATCGGGTTACAGGATACACTAGATCAATTTAGTGCTCCTACTAGCCTAACAGAGACCACCTTAAATTGATAATACTTCAGTGCAATTATACTCAGTTTTACTCTATGGTATTTTACATTTAAGGAAGCCTCACGGAATATGATTCGATCAAATCTAATCTCATATTAACTTATCAATATTACTTCACGTAATGTGACTGTAAAGTTTCTAAGAAACCAAGAGTACAATGAAATGAATGCAAATTTATACTTTGTTGACAAAGAACTTTGCTGTTTTGAATTTAAAGTAGCAAATCGATGTCACGTCTATACTGTCACTAAGAAAATATTTTAATGAAAAACCTTACGTTTTAGCTATCATGTCTGTTCTCGCACCAATAACAACTTGTAATAGGTAAACTTTCAGATAAAAACGATAGTTTAATAAAACAGAAATAAGAAATCATATTTGGTGCATTGTTTGTGTAGCGTCAGCTGCTTCAAACTAATATCAACAGACAAATTATACTATTTGTAAAATCATCTTTATTTGCTTCATGTAGCAAGGCTCTCCTCATTCAGATACTAAAATTTGACGATAGACTTTTTTTTTGACGACCTCGGTGGCGCAGTGGCTAAGGTAGGCGGCCAAAGCGCGGTTCGATTCCGGGTCGGGTCAATTTGGAAAACGAACTTTTCTAAATTGATTTGGGTCTGAGTGTACTGGGATGACGCCCCGAGTTAGTATACGTCGTCTGGTACTCATAGTACAAGGGAAAACCTTAGTTTGAGACCAGGTGATAGGTGTGATTGTCTGGCGCATTTTTTTTTTTATTTTACTAAGCCATTAGAAAACAATAAAATTAATATAACTTATCCCGATTTGAATCTACCGGACACAGTGTGACTAAATCAAATCTTCAATAAAATCCAAGCCCTATTTGTATTGTTAAGGAAAGTGTACCTTAAGTCTCCGGAAAGATAAGTAGCCCCCGGGACTGGCATAAAAATATTTATCACTCACATACGATCATAAAAAATCATAGCTAGAATTTCACGCACCCGAATTTTCTTCAGAAAATAGTTCCAACAACGCGGTTCTCATAAAAAGGTTCGAATTTATAAGATAATAATATTAAATGGAGTGTTTCTACGCGCCGTGTCTATCTTTATTATAACTGATGATTTTTGGGAAAATATCACAATAGAGTTTCCTCTGCTTTCGCTTCATTTCAATCTAAACCCTATGCAAGATTTTATAACTGAAATTTTAGTATAGGTACATTTGGAATTACTGCATAGTATAAAACAAAGTCGCTTTCTCTGTCCCTATATCCCTTTGTACGTTTAAATCTTTGAAACTACGCAACGGATTTTGATGCGGTTTTTTTTATAGATAAAGTGATTCAAGAGAAAGATTTATATGTATAATAACATCCATTAAATAGTGCAGAAGTACTGTTATTTTTGAGGTTTCTAATGTGATGTCGTAAATAATTACATTTTTACCGCTTACATTGCAAACGCAGGCTGAACCCTACGAATTTTATCAAAATACTAAGTATTGTACACATTGAAAAGGTCTACAGAAAAGTCCGTGATGGTATATGTCTATCTCTTATGGATAACCCACAATAACTTTTTTGTCATTTACTTTTTACGACAAATAATGACTAATTTCGAAGCGATTGCAACCAATACAGCATTAATCCTTAACCAATTAAATACCTTGAATACATTGTTCATTTAATATAGATCTATATGGCCCTTTACACCGTATGATTTAAGTGAATATTTTCGAAGATATTACAGATTTAAAAATTGCGGGACGTAGCGTTTGCGGTGGTACCGGCCGGACGGGGCGGCGGGAGCATGCCTGCGTTCAAAGTTCTTCTGTAGTGTAGTTAGTACCAGCATTGCACCCGAGCGAAGCCGGGCGGGTCGCTAGTGATATATAAATAAGAAGTTGTGTGTTTTCCAATGTTTTTCATTATCGCTTATCCTAAAACTTAAGTTAGCAACTACAATTGCCTTGTTCTAAAATAATTAAATTTTACGATAACAATAAATTACGTATATTTTTTTAGTTTTAGAATAGGTACCTACCTAATAGTCATGCAAATGTCAACATCGTTAAAAAAATGCATGACATCTCAGGGCCCGCATTGTGAGCTCTAACTATAACGAGAGTTAATTATTTTTTAGTTTACTGAGCTATCAGAAACTGGATGTTAGTTACCTTCTGTGAGACTGACCCACTCCTCGTTAAAGCGTAAAATCTAATTAAGTCTAGGCGGTGCTACGCTCATATTAGACCTAAGCACCCCACATTCATGAGCAAGATGAGTGCTTGATATATCTAAAGTGGTTTGTGGGAAAAAAATAATCATAAGAAGTTACGCTTGCTGTAGTTTCGTAGCGTTTATAAAAAAAATAGAATACCAATAAGAAGCCTTTTTTATCATAATAAGATTAACTATTTATCATTTTGTCATTTTAAAATACTATTTAAGTGAGCGGCCTTATTACCCTTACTATAATAAAGCGGTTTTGGAACCGCATTTTACATTTATTGCTGAAAATTTATGTTAAAAATGAATTATTACATAATTGCATAAACATTCTCAATCGCCAACGATAAACAAACATATTTATCAGATAGTCATAGGACTTACCTCGAATAACAGATGGATCATACTTGTGTAGTTCCGAACACGGTGGTAGACTATTGAATTTTAACTTTTGATTCATAAGTGCTTTTGTTACATGAATAAAGATATCTTCTAATCTATTCTATATTATTGTCTTAACACCAAAGGTCATGTCACCAGGCAAATCATCGCATCACCTTATTAGTATTCTACTATTTATTAAGTTTAACTCCCTAACATATTAAAATAAGTGCCCAAACAGCGCGAAATGTAGTAAGTAGTTTCGAGATCTACGCTGGTCTAAACCGACAACCATATGAAACCGTTTACAGGACTTTAAAACTTCTCTTAGCCAACAAAATGAAACTATTCTCCCATATCAAGTGAACAATATCACGAGCTGAATAACTGTTTCACGTTTATATCATAATGACGTCATATTAGAGTGATAAATGTAATCTAATTATGCGGGCTCGCATCAACCATTTCGCGGCCGCTCCATCGGCATTGTTTGCCGCACTCAATACACTTATCTATACATATTGTTGAATGCATGTTTGACATATGGAAGTAACTGCAATTTTCATCAAAAGTACTTTTCTATTCACTACGATTTATCTCATTTATCTAATGACGTGCAACGCAAGTCTCATACGTTGCCGTGCCCGATAGGGTCCATAAGATGTACTCCATTCACTCCGTCCATTAGTTGTAAGCAAATTTTATATGTAACACCTACTTTACTTATGGGATGCAATAAAGAATATGAAATATATATACACGTTACATCTCGTACTCATAGCTATGTATAAAAGATGTTCAAGATATCTGATTTGAAAATAATTAAAGACCGCTGATTAACATTTTACGAAATGACGAACCATTTTATTTTGATATGACATCAAAGATACTTTCGTTAATTCGAATTATTTTGATTTGTACACGCATGACAGTTAAATAAAAATCATTATTACGATTACGATATCAACATGAAAAAAATACAATCATGACCACAAATCAATGACCAGGTATCAAAACTAAAAGGGATTTTGTTTGAACATTGTGTTCGTCAAACAATGACATAATTTGGCTGTCCTTGATTGAAAGAATATTACAAACTCATACAATAAACACATTTTACTATGAAAATGGAGCGATACGTACAAAAAGCGTGACAGTTTGCAAGTCACGTATCACTATTCGATTGTAGGGCTTTAAATCCGTTGTGTTTGTCGCTGGCTTTAGTGTTGTAGCTCGAATACCGTTAACGAATGAAAAATATTATCAGTGGCTCAAGTGTCGCTTTATCTTTACAATTAGACTGTTCTTTATTGATTCTGTCATAAATTTTTGTATTAAAAATTAAAAAAATCTTTTTGTACCGTCTGCACACGGTTAGGGCTATAAGTGAAAATAAACAACTGTCGGTTTTGATTAAACATATCAATAAAACAAAATGTTCATCTTAAAAACCACCGATCAAAAATTTGGCACATGTACAGTAGTGACCAAAAAAATGACACCCACAATACGCGGCTGCAAACAGTTTTAAGCATATGCAATGCGCGTGCAAGAAGGCTGGATGGCGTATTATAAAATCAAATACTTTAGGTCTTGTATGTAATTGAGAATGGAAATAACATAAAAAGAACAACTTACCTAGATAAAAGTTCATGGATTGAAAAACAATGGCGAAAAACAACGAGAAGAATTGTTGCTAGAGGCCTTTTTGCAATACTTGTATTGATATACATACAGACACCTATACACGGAGAGTATTAATTGTTTGTATTTTGCATGGAAAAGTGCTATCACAATTACAATAAAAATCATCAAAAACCATCAAAGTCTAATGTTCTCTGTATATATTTACACAATGCACATATTCTTTGTTCCAATTATCGACAGTGAGCTCTCGACGTATCGGCAGCACTGGGTGACGCCATAAGCGGTGGATCTATTCATCCATGTCTCGTGCTGCGGATCAAAAATTGAGGATGTCCGCTTGACACGCAGACATAAATCACAGGCCATAGTAGTACGAATATATCTTGTGCTGTCTCCAATAGCGATTTATCTATTTAAATAAAAATGAATCGCCGAAATGTATTTGTATGTAAGCGCATACTTTACGTAATTCTTTATTGTTTGGTTTTTAATGGTCAGCATATCGTTTATAAGAATAAAACCCATTTTCAATGGGATGTAAGGACGCGAAACCGCGTGCCAGTAGTCTATTATACATTTCTTATGTAAACAGTTTATAGTATGTGTAACATTTATAATTGGGTTTTATTAGTTGCGGATTTACACTTTTGCCGCCAGAAGGCTATTCAAATTTTGTCGATTTTAGAATTAAAAGACCAAAAACTGATTCTATTTAATTAAACATTTTGGGGCAAATTTGCCGCCCCCTAAAATGTGCCGCCCTAGGCTCCAGCCTACTCAGCCTTCTAGTAAATCTGCCACTGGGTTTTATAATCACTACAACGAAATGTTTACACTTAGCTTAGCTTCCTTTGTAAATGCTATATTATATTATAATAGTAATTTTCTTGTTCGGATCTTGTTGCTATCAACTAATAAAAATAAATAAATATCTTCTAAAATGGTTTAAAATTATAAAACTACGAGTTCGTGTAATTAATACTCGTAGGTGGATGTAAGTGAAATGAACTGTTTACTGCAAAAATACTGTTTTCCGAATAAAATTAAATGGATGAAAATTCGTTAAAGTCGCTAGTATTTCTATAGCCAGCCTTGCACAAAAATAACTACCGACACTGCAGTCCTTGAGAACTATGAGTATTACAAAACACTGCTTAGCCATAATTCAAACATGTCAACTTCATATGCATAGAAAAGTTACCGTGGCCTTTTTCCGTTTCAGAGACAAAAAGAAAGTTGGAAAGATCGCTTAGAGCTTCTTGAGAGCGTGATCCCACAGCGCATATAAAACACCTACAAATGGAAAATGTTGTTCTAACTGTTTATCAGAAAGCACGTTACGACATGGTGTGCAATCTATATTTGTGTAGTTTGAATTTCAGACTTGCCTATTGGAACATTGGAACAAAATTCAAACGCACTCGGTTCTATCCCCACTCGTGGCACATATTCGTGCGATGAACATGTGCAATATACAAATACATGACACCTTTCTCTGATGGCCATAGGCGACAGTGTTAACATTATCATAGTTTTGTCTATTTGCTTTCTAACTATCTTTTATTTTAAGTAACCTCAACCATGCGACGGTACGTGGTCCGTGGTCCATCGTGGACCTTGTTCCTTGAATAGATGTCAATTTTAAAGAGATTTGAGTGATAAAATTTAATTGTATTTATATGCAACTTGTCAATGTGCGATTAACATCCGGAAAAGAAGTTTTGGGCGCCAGTCTTCCACAAAGCTGTTTCTATCTTCTGCACTTACTTACTTTATAAGAATTTAGCTTCAAGGATAAGTTTTTAGTGAAAGCGAAATAAACATTATATCCCTACTAATATTATACATGCGAAAGTAACTCTGTCTGTTACGCATTCCCGCTTAAACCTCTCAACAGATTTTAATGAAATTTGGCACAGACAATCTTTAGACCCTGATAAAGGACCTACCTTTTATTGCGAAAAAAACCGTGTGGTCCACGTGAACGAACTCGCGGGCACAGCTATTTATTTATAAACCTTGCCTGAGTTTTTTATCTGCGGTTTCAGTCTAAAAACTAAACGTTTATTGACTTGGTTCAATTTACCTCTGACCCGGGCGCTCTGACGTAGCTGAGCAGGCTACACGAGGCAGGCTCGCGTGCCGGCCCAATTGTGAATGCATTTGTTTTCCATTTCATTTCATTCGGCGAAGCGTATATTTGCATGCCGGCTCGGTCTTCTGTTACCTACATCCCCGCACTTGACCTCGTAATTGTATAACATCAGATTCTTAAGACATGGGTCGTGGTCCAATTTTAGAAGATCTTCTAAAACTATATTTAGGCAATGTTTTATATGAAATCTAAGTTAACGATACAGGATTTTTTTCTCAAAGGTAGGACTAGACATTTATATACATTATAAATAGGTTAGTCTAAGTACGCTACCAGTAACATTTATTTGAAGTAGATTTTTTTTAAAGTAAGAAAATTTTAAATAGTAAACATTGTTAAAAAAGATACCTCCACCGTGTGGGGTTTTTTTCATGAAAAGTAGTTGTCTCATGTCACTCAAGAATAACGAAGGTGGGTAATTAATTAATTAAAATTGGATTAGTAGTTCTAGTAGGAGGTCACGCTGAACCTGCAAACTCACTTTCCATAGTAATTAAACGTGGGATACTTTTGAAAAGTTGATTTAAAAAGTCACGAAAGGAGTTGGTAATTTACTTGTAAATCTTAACTACGCAAATACAAACACTACTTACTGTGTAGTGTTTCATAAAGATTTCTCCCACGCCCGCATAAATTACCCCCACCGTAGCAGACGCCCGCATCGTAGCAATCGTAGCACGTAGTCGGGCGGGACTCGCTACAGTTCGCTAATTTGTGTTAAGGCGCTCTGTTCTGAAATTTCGCATAGCATACACGCTACGCACGCTATGTTTAATGCTAAAGATATTTCAAAACCTACCGGGTTATTTGTGATCTACTCATCCGTGCAAACGTGCCGAGGTACGATGTGCCAAAGTATTTTTTTCTTTCTTTCCGCCATGAAAAAAACAAAATGATCCCTGGATTTAAATGTTACTTAAATCACTAAAACATGAAGTCATCTCTTAGCGTATCTTACAAATAGATCTAGAACTACAGAGCTGTGTGTCAGCAGAGAAAACTACTGCAATTCAAATTCATTAGTCCTATTATTGTATACTTTGTTAATCTGTAAATTAAGTGTTAATACACAAATACATATATTTGTGTATTAAATTTATCAATGCATCTGGAATATAACACTTGTAGGTAAATAAAAAACTTGTGTCGCATCCTCCACTAATAACAAGCGACCTGCCAACAGTTATATTTTTTAAGCTTACTGTTTTAGTCAGTCTCGATGAAAGTAACGAGACCCTACTAATGACTAAATGTATAAATAAACAAACAATTAAATAAAAAGTTTTCTCCTGCGCCCGCATGTAACCCTTTCCGTAGCAGCCGCCCGCTTCGTAGTTGTCGTAGCACGTAGTAGAACGGGAGTCGCTGAAGTTCGCTAATTTGTGTTAAGGTGGAGCTTCACTAAAGTGAATAGCGTAACGCAACTTTCGAACATAGAAGTTTAGTTACATAGTCCGCAAGTGGACGGATTTGTACCCATTGAAATCACCTGCCTGACAGATTACGCTTAATATTACACTTTGCATCCGTTGATGCATTGTCAATACAACAACTAATACCGCACGTCAACATTCTTATCGATCGCTATTGATGAATAAGACTTAAAAGCTGTTAAGATACTAGGCAGTCAAACTTAGTACACAAATAGCGATTAAATAAAAAGTTATTTATAGCTAATAAATATACAATACACAGATATAAAAGTGACACAAACAAAAGATCATTAAAAGTTAACAAGCGCAGCTAACAAGGTTCCAGCCTGAGCATGAGCTATAACATTGGATCCAATCCTTAAGCTATTTGGCGTTCATTTAACAATAATTTAGGGGTAAAAATTATGCTTTCTGATTTAATTGTGTAAGAAAGAACTAGCTCAAACCTTAACTAGCAGCGTTTTTAAACGGTTTTATTTAGCTCACCCCGTTTTTCGTAAATTATTTGCTGTATACTCCAGAAAATTCAAAAAGTACTTTCGGCCCTCCACAAAAATACGGACCTACTGATTTTACGTTAATGAAGTCTAGTGCCCCTCAGCTCAACCTCAGGTTGGAAACTCTGCTAAAACACTAGCAGAATATAAACCAAGCACTTAAAACAAAAGTTTTCTTTTGAAATTAACCTGTGTCATAGCAGCAGCTGGCTTCATGGCATTCGTAGCACGTAGTCGAGAGTGGACTCACTAGAGTCCGTTAATTTGTCTACGGCTGTAGTTCGCAGCCATGTGCAACAAAATTATTATTTTTATCTAACCTTCAAGCTACCAAACGTCATCCAAATCAGTTCAACAGTTTTTGCGTAAAAGATCAAAGATATAACAGACAAACTTTTACATTTGTAATAGTCATATTAGCTGGATTTTATAGCAATTTCTACTTGCAAAGTTGCGACTAAACTCTCATTTTACATAAAAAAGTGATATAAGTGGTAGAATACCAATAGCTAATCACAATATCGAACTGTCAAGTCATTACATTTCCCAACACGGTCTAGTTTGTACCATCGCTTGTAATTTACCTGCAAATTGATCGCATACAAGCCATAATTTGCTGTAACTGCTACCTTTGCTTCAATAGAACTTCGTGATATTAGTTTTATTATTCTTCGTGCATCAAACGGGATTTTTGATATTTTTTGTCTCTTAACCACCAGTTTGCGGACTCGTGGTGACAGGTTGAGGGTACTGAGCTACTTGCGGAAGGAACCGCTTTTCTGCATCTGGAATATGCCAATTACTCAAGTTATTTCAAAAACTCCCATAAAAAATTATACATTGCTTTAAATATTATTGTTAGAGATGTAAAACATAGTAAATAATGAATCCTGCTGCAATTATTTTTAGGTCCACGTTCCATCACTCATTGCTATTCCGTAGCTGCGCACGCTACGTATGATGTACCCGGTAGCGGAGGATATTTTTTCCTCTAAATTACATCACATAAGGATATAAACCAAATCGACTTAAGGGCCAAGCTACGAAACATTTGCCAAACTACGTTATCGTTTCTATTTAATGACATTTCAAAATAACATGACTCTTTTAAATGAAGTACAAAGGAGCGTAAGATTATAAAGTAGTTTAAGTATTTTGTGATATGGAAACCATAATCAACTGTTATGTACGAAACATTCTTACATTCACAGAAAAAATACAAAGTTTTCTAATGTTTTTTGCCCTACCGACATATTGACACCAGATCAGTAGACCTATTACCAAAACCGAAAGTAACAAGCAAACATTTGTTTGTTAGTTAGTAGGTGAGTATGGTTTGTGAAGATTAATCGAGCCCTAATGCTCGATTTATCTTAAATTAAAATGCGGTATTTGATTTGCATAAATAACAATTTGTTTTTTTGCAAAAACATCATTTGCATTCGGAATGAGTTGGTTGGTACAATTATGACAATTCAGAATTTAAATTCGTAACCTCGTAGACCTCTTGAAACGGATTCGAGTTCGGTACCTATTCTATCTATTTTTAAACCATTATGAATAGATAGTGGCAAAGCATAGATATCCCGTTTCAGTAAAGTTTTTTACATTTATGAATAAGAGAGCTAGGTGGAGTGACCCTTGTCCAAGGGACAGGATCTTTTTTTAATGGACTCAATCTCGTGTTTTTAGACAACGCGATGGTTCTACTAAACCATATGGATTCCCGTTATGACATACAGGCCTAGTATGCGCCACGCGACTAAATTTTATAGCGCTTTTAACAAACGTCAAAATCGATTGAAGTCAGTGCGTCAGCTGCTGATTGGCTGTGGATGTGCTATTAGCCAATCAACATTATCGAAACTTTTGTCGTCTCATGCGATAAATTTCACGTATTGCACATGCTATGCCTAAATGACGTCAAGATACGTGTTGTGGGTAGCGTGTATCGCGTAGCGTGCACAGCTGTGGGTCGGAGGATTTACTCATTGGTCTAATTCTGAATACTAATTCGTTTTTCACTCCTATTTATCATATAATATGCGAGTTTTTTACCTGTTCTAATTTCAACCAAAAATGCTGCTTTATTTTTTAAAAGCTTTAACGCTGTACACTTGTTCTATTTATGGGATAAAGCCGTAGATAGTAAAGGAAAACAAGGAAGGACTCTGGGTTTTTTATAAACTGTGTATTATTAAAAAAAACACCAAATTACAGGTCATGTAACGTAGTTTAAATATTATCAGAAATTAAATTCCGGCTACAGGGCGAAAGCCTACATCTCTCCAATTATCCAATCAAGACATCATTGGTACAAAAACGGGTAGTTCTAGTGATTTAACTGATATCAGTTTTGTAAATACGTATATGATTTATTAACCGTTACAGCGTTTAGTTAGCAATATAAAGCATATTGCTAACTTTAAATATTTTATCAATAAAATAGCTATAAGTTAGTATTAAAAAGATGCGCTGCTTTTTGGTCTTCGTATTAGTTAAGTTTAAGTGATGGCGCTACTGTAGGTATAACATTTACGCTCTTAATATTAATTTTCTCAACTTAACACATTAAAGTAATGCACGCAAAATTTGAAAAGTATTTACTTCTACTCATTTCAAAACATACCAGTTGCTTATTGTGTTTTAGGTCATAGGAAATTATTACAAAGCAGCTTTTAAAAATATCCTATTTTATCTTCGCAGCCTAATGGTAGATACCTACTTTTACAAATCTACTCTCAGACGATCGCGGTCACCGCTGTCTCTCTCGCATCATTAGTCTTTCCAAATGCTTACGTGACGGCCCCTTTATTATTTTCTTCGCAAAAAGCGAACTGAATCATTAATTGAAAGCAAATGTAATGTCATACATATTTTGTGGCTGTCATTACCTCCTCTGAGGTGGCAGCGAGCCGCGACGAATACAAAAGGTGAGTAATATATTTTTGGATTATGGACATAACTGAGATAGGTTAGTTCCAGTAAAATGTATGTTGGTTAAAAAACAACTAGTTTTAAAGTTTATATTAATTTCAAGCAAGTACTAGACTACTTTATTTTTAGTATATTTACTGCATTGCAATGAAACATTTTTAAAATGACTGTGCAGACGGTGAATTCAATGTGTTTGGCAAATGATACATACTTAGTTCATTTACTACAATAGGAATGTTTTGTTTACAATTGATAAAATACAGTGTATGTCTTAATGCAATATTACTTTATTGTAATTAAAACTACCATTATTTACGTTTTTTTAGTTTCTTGCCGGTATCCTAACTGTAGTTAGGTATAGGTTCCAAACCAGAGGTTTATAAATTTCTTGACTTGGTTCGTTTAGACGGTTCGTCGATATAATTTCTTAAATCAACGACACGAGAGTGGTACAAAGTCCAAAGGGACTATCTAATGCGATCGGCAGTACATACAAAATACGCGCGGTATCTACATATAAACATTTCCACTGCAAATGGGTCAAAATAATTAGCACCATAATAAACTACAATACTAAATGAGAATAAACTACTCCTTTGCCATCTAGGACCTGAGTCAATGGAAACTAGTGTTCAAGACTCGATACTCTTTGTGTATCGATTTAAAAGGAAGTGCTAAATTTGGCGGCGAACTACCCCGGCAGCATCGCACAGTGCACAAATGTCAGTGGGTCGGCTCGAACTGGGTCGCCCCATAATGGATCTGTCATTCTGTTTAATCAACAATGAACATAGTGTTTACTTTCTTTATGGAGTGTGAGAGATATTTTTCAAGTACAGTTGTGCTTATAATATGCTTTAGAAGAAGAGCATTGTCACTGTAATGAATTGCACTTTTATCGTCTTAATTATGTCATGCTTTAGTCGGAATGAGTGCGAATTGTTAATCATGAAGGAAAAAAAAAAGATAAGTCACAGGTATTTTATTTCCTTGCACGATGTTTCAATGAAAACTACTTCATGTTAGAAGTATTTTTTTTTGCAAATTCACAGTTTAACTTTATTTCTCATTTGTAACATGTTTCAATTTGGAGCCCAATTGATTCTTATATTTAAATATTTATTATTGACCTAAATTAGTAAATTGCATAATTAACGAATTCTGTGACTTCTTTCATTCAAAAACTACAACACGGGAGAGAACGTACTAAATGAACATATAGGATTTTATTCCTAAATAACGCGGGTGAAGTCGCGGGCACCAGCTAGTTTGTGTATAAGGGAGTTGATATGTTAAGTTGCTGGGAGCATGTTGCGTGCTACAGTCCAGTGCACAAATGTCAGCGGATCTGGGTCAGCTTATTAGGGCGCCAGCCGCCACTACACTCGCGACTCGCGCCTCCGTCTAATTAAACCGTCTTGCGCTAACGACGCCTTAATTGCGTTAGGGTTGACTTGATGTCGGTTGGCGTACGAGCACGCATTCAACCAATTGTCTTTGTGGCTGACACATTACAAGTCTGTCTGCAGAAACGAGTGTGGTTATTTGTTGAGAAGTCCTAGCAGTGTAACGACACGCCTCCTGTCTATAAATCAATAGCTGATAGTTTTTCGAATTAGTTGTTCGTTACATTCCCTTTGATATACGTCATAAACAAGAACTTGAATGCTTGAAATTTCACAAGAAGAAGTGTCACCTTTGGAAACTGGTCTGCTCCAAATTACCTTTTAAAAAGTCAGTTCAGTCACCAAAATCATCAAATTAAAATAACTTGGTCAAAAGTGGTCTGCACATAGCAATAAGTTACTGCTACGGTGACTTATCTACAGAGTTTCTTACCGGTGTCTTCTCGATATTGATTGATTATTACATATTATTGCGCATTATGATTTTGTTCGAATTTCTAAACAGTGCAGTAATTCTTACCCAAAACATATTTTAAATAAATCATGACGTTCCCTTCGTAATAACAAACCCGCTAGGTACTTTTGTCGTTTGATACTGGCAAAGTGTTCCTTCTAATGATTATTTTTATAATATACTATACGAAGATAACATAACCAACACAAACATAGTTTGTAAATATAATGATTCTCACAAAATAATTACCCAATGTAAATAAGTTTAGAGTTTCCAAATCACATGAAAAAGAATGAAAAACAGTGCAAATTATGATGCTTACATAAATATGTATGTATTTACTAACACACATATCAAGTAGGTATGTGTCTACCCTTGTTAGGTTGAAATTATTTAGCTGATAATGCAAGAACGTTAAACCTTGTATGAAAAACTAAAAATTTAAATTGAATTCGAACGAAATCTTTGTACAATTTACAAACACTGAAAAAATAATGAGCTGTTTCTTCTGTTGAAACCAAGTTTAAACTTTATGAAAGTTTGCGTGAACTATATTGGAAATGTAACTATTATCGAACTCTTGTCGGCCAACTCTGTACCTACTCTGAGACGGTAATGGATTCAGACGTCGCGGAGCCCTGCTGGAGTTACACTTTTACAACTTCTGAGTTTTATGGAGATCTTTGATTCCATTCGTGTCTTCGGAGGAGTCACTTAGATACGTAATGCATTCAGTGAATTTTCCACACCCTATCTTTGTATCACAAGTCTCTCAAGACTTATTAATAAATAAATATTTGACAACATCACATACGAGTACATTGCTCTAATTCTGTGGTAAGTAGCTAAAGCACTTGTGTTACAGAAATTAGAAACAACAACGGTACCACAACACCTAGACCCGAGACAGTATAGAAAAATTCATTTCCCATATTGATTCCCGGGGATCGAACCTGGAACCTCAAAGATAGCGCGACGCCAAAGTCCACAGTTATGTAGATTTGTATAAATTGTCCTATTGATTTAATGATTACAAAACACAATATCAATGGTAGTTTTACAACGTTGAGACCAATTATGACTCAACGGTATCAACTGCACTCAAAATTGTTCAAAAATAAATCACACCCCTCTCATGTGTAAAGATTATAAATTGTATTAATATTTATTTAATACGGATGTTGCAAGTGACTGACGTTCGAGAGGGTAAAAAAAGAAAAAAAAAATTAAAACTTTTATGGACTATATTCGTCCTAATTCAGTAGTAGTTAATTATCCAATTTTCTGATGTCCTGTCACAATATTTACAGCCTAGGTTGAAACTATGAAACCAATTAACAAACTCAAAGTTGCAGTGGCTCCGTCTTATTATTTTGTTGGAAGAATAATTTAGCTTTATGTAAAGGCACCATTTTCATAAGGGAGCTAGATGTAAATTTGGTTTCTATGATAAATTATAAATTAAGAAAGGATTTCTAATCAAATTTTAATAAGAGAAGTTTATACAAAAGACTTACGTTATATTTTGCGACAAGAGTTTAAAAAATCCGACTCATACTTAATACCAATAATTGAAACCCCGATTCACTGTACCTCTAAAGAACGCTATTCCTAATATTGATAGCCCGAATGCACACTATCCCTTGAGATCACTTGAGACTTAAAGCACTGTTAGCCTAATATCTGTAGCCCTTAATCACTGTAAGCTGAAATTATTACTTTTTTGTCAATTATCATTATTCATTTCTTTCAAGGGTCAAAAAATCCATGCGTGGACAGTAGTTACTTTATTTTGCTTAAGATTCAGCAGATAAGTTTCATTACTAAGCAGAGTATGAAGGAGTAACATCGCAAATAGTTTCAGAAGTACGTGCCTAAGTTTGAACAAACTCGTGCATAACGGCTGTTGACCCTCGGGACCTCTCCAATAAATCTCCAAATTCTGCGGAACCCGCGCTTGCGTTGAAACGAAATTTGCCAAGTTTAATTCGGCTAATTCAACTGTCCGTGGATTACCATTTAACAAATTTAAAGGCTACATTAAGAACAGAGACAATGAATTTATTATGTACCATTAATTTTGGGAAGACCTCAAATTATGTCCAGGCAAACGATTAGATAAAGTATGAGTTGAAAGAAAATTACGCAGAACCCTTTTAGGGCTTAGAGGCTTAATACGGGATTAGTTAGTATGTACAAAGTATGACAGGAGATAAGGAAATAATGTCCAAAGTGATTCCCGTCCTTTTGAACAGACTCTTACGAGTTCCATCCAATATTAATAAAACATCATTAATTTTTTACTTTTGAGCCTATAATAGGTATTAAATAATCATCACGGATGTTTTTAGGCGGTATTCAAAATAACGAATCGTTTATATTTTACTAAGATATTTCTTTATTAAGTCTTTGGAAAACAAATTATCTTCACTCTTAATTGCTATGCTACGATGTCCACGAGATAAGTATATAACATTTACACTTAGATATGCACGTTTTGCGCAAATTAAGTGTATTTGTTCCAATAAAATAAGTTTTACTTCACAATTCAATGACGTACCAGCAATGCATTTAAACAAGAACTATGCAAATTAAAATAAATAATTCATTACATATTTTTTGCAGCACGATTCCAATTAAATTACTCATTTATTTATATTGTACCTGCCTGCCAATTTAACCTTTAAAGTCAATTAGTGCGGCATCGACTCGAACGTAAAAAGCGACTAGGCAAAAACTTTTTCAATTAAAAACCTACCAGGTTATAAACATTTGCATACAAAATGCCCGAGCTCAAAACAGGCAGCATCGTTAAAGTAAACGTGGGCAGATGAAGGCAACGTTTCCACAACTCGCACCCTCCGGTACCTACCAAATGATCTTTAAATTTAAAAAGTTAAAGGTCAAATTGGAATCTCTTTTTTACTGAAATTACATGCATAGGTACTAGTATTTAAAATAATTTAACGGGTCAAAATGGTGTCGCGTTTTAACCCCTTAAATTATTTTAAATGTTTAAAATGGAACGCGAAAGTCTTAAAAATGGGTACTAGTAGTTCGTATTAACTAGTAAAAAAATTTTCTCGGTTTTACTCGGTTTTAACTTATTTTAAATGCATACCTATTAAGTTAGTAACATAGTACGCATACATGCGTTATAGACAAAGTAATCCGATGTAAGTATCCGATGGGTAAAACTCCATGCAGTAAATTTTCTAGATCATATACATCACAATACACCTCATAAAAACAGTAACAGCTTTTATAAACTCGAATAAATACAGCCAATTGAAACGACTCTTAACAGCCGAAAGAGTTTAAATTTTGGAAAATAATCTAGAAGCAATAAAACGCCTGTAGAAAATAGTTCGATATTTGTATTATGTTAAAGACAATGACAAGATAAAGAGACAAAAAAAAACATGATGTCCTGCTTAAAACTTGCTGAATGCAGAATGAAACCGAGATTAGCTCATACACGCTTCTCTTTGTAAAGCTCCAGCTATGCATTCAATTAAAGCTGTTTCATACTCGTTCATTTGTAATTAACATGCGAACGACAACTAGAGCCTTTGTGACAAGCATTAAAAAGGACGAGTTTAAATAATTTCACCCATCGCCGTACAAAATACCCAATGGAAATTTGTATGACATCAATTTCCATTGTCTGGAAGAGCCATAGCGACCCTCGGAGAGCGCTATCGCGGGCCACAGGCGGCGATCACTGCGTTACGAGCTGTGTTCATAGTTACGCAACGTGTTTATTTTTACGGTACCCCCAACAAGACCTTTGGTGTCGACAAATATTATTTAGGGACTACCGCGTCGCGCTTATGTATGGCCCATTCATGCTTTATTTGCGTTGGTATGCTTTGTTACTGAAGAATTTAATGTGGACGCTTGATGTTGTTTATTCTAACCTCACGTAAATAATTTTAGTTTGTGACTGAAGTACCTACCTACTTGTTCTTTGGTACTTATAGAAATCATTTATATTTTAAAAGCGAAATGTTCAGGAACTACAACATTAATAGGAAATAGGATTGATTTCTGCAATATATATGATATCTGGGTAAAAAAAATTATAATATTGCCTAGTAATTTTCAGTTACATTTTCAAAACAATGTATATATTTTTTTTCTTTAACAAATAAATTAAAATTGGCGAAAAGACAGCGCATTAAAGTTCAGTGGAGAGGTGTGTTTACTTTATTATTTTGTAAAAACTGTACCAAGAAAATGTGAGTTGAATATTCAAATGATTATCTAAACAGAAGTTTTTAGTAGCCTGCCTTATTGTTTTCCTCAATTCTTCATCAAATTGTATTTCAGTGAGATTTATAGTGAGGTCACAAATAACAATATTAACATACCTATTTATGAACTGCCACATTTAATTATTTTAGTTTAATAATTAAAGTTTAAGCTGAGACAAAAAGTAGGTCAGAGCCTACTTTTTGTCTCAGCTTAAACTTTAATAGCATTGCCAGCCCACAAGAAACTACCACAAACTGCGCACCAAGTTATACCATTATTGCCTTTACAGCTCCCTGTTCTTAAGGAGCACAGTTCTCAAAGCTTTGCGGCATTCGCAGCGTCCCATTTGGATATTAATCTGGCACATCACAGGCGCTACCTACACAAAAACCAGGCGGGCCCGCCCGCTGACCCACTTCCAGCTATTCAAATACATTTGTGAGACTGAATAAAGCCTTTCAGCTGTAAAATAACATCTTTCCCTTTTATGTTATTCTTCACTTAATGGCCGCAGAATTAAGAGACAACGGAGGGTGCGAAGGGCTTGGAGAGGTCATCGGCGATTATTGGAGGCCCATCGAGCGCTCGCTTGTGATTCCTCTGCCCCCTCGAGCTGAGAGCTCTCGGCGCCGTACGTTTGTAACTGGCAGGAGCCCGCCAGCCCCACCTTACGGAGGGCAATTCGCAATCTTTATAAATCAGGAAGAATTTTTGAGTGGCATTCATAAATTGAACGAATTCGTGAGCGCATCCCTCATCCCTGAAAGATTGTTTGTACCTACAATTTGGATTTGATTCACAGTCGGTTCAATATGTAAAACGAACATTCCTATAGTCTCTCAAGTCTGGTTGTTGTGGTATCCTCGTTGTTTGCCATTTGTATAAAATAAGTGCTTTACGAGTAGCTATTTACTACAGAAACAGAGCGATGTAAGTCATGTTGTCAAATGTTTATTACTTATTAATTTGGATGTTGAAATTTTAAGGCATAAAGGTCGTAAAAGAAGACTTTATGTTCCAAAATGATTTAATAGTAAGTGTGTTAATAAGTAATATTGTGACGTCACAGCGTGCCATTAGGTATTTAAAAGCATCTCAGTCTACTAGCCAGTCTGTCAGCATCCCTATTTCGTCGTGTTCCAGTGACTCGTTTATTTATTCATAAACTCTTTATTGCCCCCTTCGTGCCCATTACAAAGGAGCTCTGTGAAAATTGTGTGCGAAATTCCTGAAGTAATAATGTGCCAGTTTACAAATCAAGAAGGTCGTGATGAACATTTGAGAGTACGTACTACTCCGGATTGAATTTGTTATGACAAACAAACAAAGAATCGAACAAAATGACACCCATATACTTTAGTTCAATGTAAATAAATCATATTTATGCTTTTAATTTCCATATAAAGAACAAAGAAACTTTTTGCCCAACCTATTATATTTCTGAAACATTAGATACCTACACACATCTTTAGCACGATTCAGGAAAATGTATATAAGCAACATTTAAAAACTTGATTTAAAATAGGTTCTGCATCACGCACCACTTGTGACGTTTTAAAAAATAAATCATCGTTACCTCCTAAAAGCTGTTGGCTTGTAACCGAAATTGCTAACTTCTTAAACTATTCGGTTGCATTGTTAGATCAATACGAAGGCTCCACTTCGAAGCCGCTATACGCTCGCGGTTACTGCAGAACTCGATAACGGAGGTTATGTAACCAGCCTCGCTTCTGGCTGTAATTTACGTTGCACGTGTGAAGCCGTGTTCTTACTAATGCCTACTAGCATAACAACCAAGTCTAAATGCCATATCTCCGAACCCGACACTACATATGACAAACAACAGACACATTAGTACTCGTAGTAACATCTTTAGGTAACTATAATTATGGTACATATCTCATAATCACCGAGAAAAACCCAAGCTGGAAATTGGTTATTACCATTCCTTATCCGAGTTCCAGAATCGAGCGTATATTTAGAGCATTAACAATAATTTAACCTATCAATAAACTGGGTCCATCAGATATGACAACTATTTAAACCCAGGGCAGCCCAATCAAAATAGTAGACGAGTATATTGTATCTCTCTGAGAGATAGAGTGCAAAATGCGGAGACCAGGCGACGCAAGAGAACTACCGGCACATTAGAACGAGTAACAGAGTTTGGCCAATGATGTGTGTCTATACAATGACGGTTGATGGACAGCCAGAGACCTCTTGTGGATGCCGAAGTGTAAACACACCAGCTGCCAGATGGTCGGACGATATTCAGAAGACAGGGCAGAGCTAGATGAGAAATGCCGCAAACGAAAGCAGTGAAAGAACATTAATAAATATTCGACAACACCACGTACATTGCTATCGATTATATGGAAAGTAGCTAAAGCATTTGTAGTACAGAAATCATAAACAACACCCAAACCCGAGACAATATGGAAAACTAAACTTTTCTATCAGGAACCCGGGACCTCAGAGCTAGCGAGATGTCAAATCGTTGCCTCTCGGCTACCGAGGTCGTCAAATGCACGAGGCATTATACTGCATTGAAAAATACACTAGAAAGAAGTTAAATGTAGAAGAATAAAATAAAGTGCCAAATTATGCAATTAGGTAAGCACTTGCAAAATTTAAGTACTTAGGAGTGCATTCAAAAGTTCTTAGTTAGCTGATGAGTGGCTGTTATCATTTACTTACGTCCTAATAGATATCGGTTAAGTTTCATATTAATAGTGTAAGGACTATAAAACCTTTAGCACCCAATGAACCGTTTAGCATAGTCCACTGATTTAAGGATACAACATTTGTCCCAAAGGAGCTGTTAATAGATAAGGTCTCAGCCTAGAATAGTGACCCCAGGAAATTGTAAAAGGTCGTGTGGTTATAAATAAAATTAATTGATTTTTCCCAATTCGGTTCTCTTTCTTTATTCAGCAATGGCCATTACACTGCAATGCACTTCATTCTCTTTGTTACAAAAGTAGGTCTTTATCCAATTTTTTTTTCTGTTTTCACTCGAAAAACCTTTTCGAAAACTATAAGTATTTCCCGATGAGTACTTAACCAAGATAAGAAAAACCGGCCAAGTGCAAGTCGAATATATACCATATTGACTAGATAAATAATATTAACCTAATTTATCAATTTGATCGGCAACTAGCAGCCCGCCGCGTTTACGACTTCCGTAGCCGAGAGGCGAGTGAGGTCCCGGGTTCGATCGCCGGGCGGGTCAATATGGGCAAACGAGCTTTTCCATATTGTCTCGGGCCTGGGTGTTGTGGTACCGTCTTTGTTTCTGATTTCTGTAACACAAGTGCTTAAGCTAAGTAGCTTCAGACCACGGAATCAGATGATGTTGTCCAATATTTACTTTGTATAATATGTCCATCCATCGTCTCACCTTGCCAGCGAGCCGACCTTAGCCTCCAGCGGCACCAGGGCTGATTGCTTCCGTGAGATATTGATCAGTTGCGATGTGCTTTTGGTGATGGGGCTGCTCAATCTGGACGCCCTGATTTATTGCTCCGAATCTTACTACAATGTGTGGAGAATGATTGACGTTATCGATTTCGGGGCTTGCCGTTTGTTTTCGGCTAGATCGCGATCGGGGATATGTGGTTTCAGACATCAGTTTTATTTAGATTAAAGAGAAACAACAGAAATTACTTAGGATGATGCAGTAAACTCGTAACACATTATCAATTACTTTTTAGGTTAACGGTCTGTCTAGAATTTTACGTCAGAAGTATAGCAAAAGCGTTGTACCTACATCGATACAGATCTCTTAGGTGTGAGTCAGTCAGGTGTAATTTTTAGGACAAGAGTGCTTTACCTAGTAAGAGACGGTTACACTCTATCATAAAAAATCTTAATACATTCCTGTTAAGAAAGGTATTAGTTCCTACTAAACAGAACAGTAAACAGGAAAAAATAACTCAAAATAAAAAAAAATATTTTTTTTATTGAAACGGAGATGATGAATATACTTATAATATAACTATGAATTTTTAGATGGTCATCGATTTGCAGCGTAAGGAACGTTATTTTCATCACTGCATAGTACACACGGCGCGTATGAAATATATTTGTTCTGTTTTGATCATGATCGATCGTATATTGTCGAATGCTGTCACGGTTGATCACAAAGATAGGCGGCATTAGTCGGGGCGAGGCGATAGGGCGCCGTGATCAGGGCGTGGCGACCATTGCTTGGAGACTTTGAAAGACGAATTTTATTGGATTTAAGATAAGTCTTCCTATACTAGAATTAACAATATTTCTCCCTAGAAATCTAGAATTTAGAATTTAATTCCAAAAAACAGAACATTCCAAAAAAAAACAGAATTCTATGAAAAATAATAGACACAAATACATGCTTATTATTTATTTTTACAAAAGTTATGTTACTATTTTCTTCTATTTATATACTTTATCGAAAAGTTTTTCTTATAGATAAGATCTAAAACTTAGAAGGTTTTTCACATTCTTCTCGCAATAGCACAACCCGTATAAGTACGTCCAATTAAGCCAAAACTCAGTGTGAATCTGCGTAAAACGATTACATCTTAACGTTATAATATATTACTTATGTTAAAGTTGACTTCTAAACCCTTTTCAAAACTTAAGCAAAGTTAGGTAAACATTGGCCTGTCAGCGAAGGGATCGCTTCCACTTTTATTATCCTTAAAAAATACAAAACCCTTGCTACCGTTAAAAGGTTTTAGTTATGAAGGGTCATTAGTAAGTTACATAATTCGTTTTAAACTGTCTAAGTAAATACATTTTATATAAAATTTTAAATATTTTTCAACTTTAAAATCTTTATGATTTAAACTAATCAGCACCACCATATTTACCACCTAATTCATCCTAAACTTTTTTACGTAGGAAATGCAAAGACAAGGGGAAGGGAGCGGCGTTTGTACGATTCCCCCGTTATTGTGTCGTTCAGTTAAACCTGGTGGATGGTGCCTGTATCGGTTCTGGTAGTATATATAAAAAATATGAATATCTTAGTGTGATAATCATATTAAACTAGCGGCGAGCCGCGGTTTCGTACCCATTTTTTCCATTTTCCATCGTCTATTCCCAGTTGACACATGGATTGCCACCGGTGGCCTTATTGGGTAATACCACTTAGGCTGTATTAGAAATTTTCTACAGCAAGTGATATTATCCAATAAGGGGCAGGTTTTGAATTAATTATTTCATGCATTCATTTTCTACGACGGCAAGAGCAATGCACAGCGAACTTAAAGTGGGGGCAATCACTTCCTAGTCGCCACCGGTGCCAATTGGGATTTTTCATTCCCATATGCCACCGGTGGCAATCCATGTGGTGGGAACTGGGAATAGACGTTTCCACTGATTCTTCGCCCCTACTGGTCGCAACATGATATAGCCTAAAACCTTTGGACCCTAAATTTTCTCTAAATTGATATGAAAGACACATATATTTTTTTTAATTTAGATCTAAGTTTCTGACATAAGCACGCTCAAACAAACAAACTCTTCAGTTCCATAGTAAAGATAAAAAAGTAATTACTTTTCAGTTTAATGAAAAGTACGTACGCACTTTAAACATTCTAACGTTGTTCTTTATGTCAAGGGCATGAGAGTAAATCGACAATCCCTGACTAAGGGTATTTTTAAAATGAGAGTCCGTGAATTCTTTTGTTCATCCCCCTCTAAATAAAATTTTGTTTGCTTAACTTGTTTTTCTTTATGTATTCACTTGTATTATATATATATATATATATTTATTGTTATTAGATAGATGTATATATTATTTTATTTTGTTTTATTATTATATTAATTTACCATGTACCTTTGTATTCTATTCTGGTGTTTAATTTGTTGCTATTAATTAATATTTTTTTTTTTGTTGTAATCTATACTCACATTTTCACTGTTACCGCACCCATAAACGTACTATCTGCATGACCCAACGGTTGACTGGTAGAGAATGCTTCTAGCATTAAGTCCGCCTTTTGTACTTTTTATTTTGTGCAATAAAGTTTTTAAATAAATAAATAAATAAATAAATATTCAACTGCAAATAAAACTAATCATAAATTTGTAGAACATTAAGTGACCACGGGGATGTTCATTAAGCTTAGTTTGAAAGGTGATTTAGGAGACGGGTAGCACGTGTATCGTTACGAGTTCTACTTTTAACGGCTCGGCACGTTGAACTTTTAATCTGTGATGGATGTTCGCGGTGAAGAGGTGAGAACTATCACAAAAACCTTAAAAAAAGGAAAAGAGCTAAGAGCTTGGAAAATATCGACGATCCTTTTGTTTCCGTCCTAACTTAAAAAATATCTCAAATATATACACAGGGCATTATTTATTTTCCCCTTGCCCGTTTGATATTTCCAGCCTAACGTAGAAGATATACTACGTTCGGTTACCTTTCTACTGTAAATAGAAGTTAAATTGAAATCATATTTTCATAGTAACGCCTTTGTTTTCAGACCTTTAAGATCCATGCATGTAGAATCTTAGTTATTTTTATTATAGTAGATGTGGGACTAGAGATAATCAACTATTAGATCAGGGCTGTCCAAACCATGGCCCGAGGGCCGCGCGGTCCGCGGCTTAAATTGTTGCGGCCCGCAGAATCTTTTTTTCTTCTTTGTTTAGATACATTAATGAGCAAATTATTTTTCGCGCGTCGAAATGAAATTGTTTTGGGAATGTATTTGATCACGCCGCACACATCACTATTCACTCGAAAACTCGACATTCAGAAATCAGATGGCTAAGTGCTGAACAGTGTTTGCAACGCTTTTACGCATTAAGAAAAGAAATACCATTATTTCTAAAAAATTTAATACCACCTGACACTTCCGAACTACAAAAGAAAATGCAAGATTCTCAGTTTCTGGCTGATCTTGTGTTTTTAAATGTTGACAGAATTGTAAAAGACAAATTAATTAAACAGTAGATAATAAAATAATGAAACTTATTATACCTGTATTTTACTTTTATAAATATTTTGCGGCCCCCCAATTTATTTAGCCAGTTTTGTTGGCCCTGAGTCTCATCTAGGTTGGACAGCCCTGATATAGATAATAATACCTATATAGACACATACGTATATATGACAATAAATAAATAGTGGACAACATCACATACATTGCTTTGATTCTGTGATAAGTAGCTAAAGCACTCGTGTTACAGAAATCAGGAACAACGACGGTACCACAACACCCAGACCCGAGACAATATAGAATAGTTCGTTTCCCATATTGACCCGACCGGGATCGAACCCGGAACCTCAGAGATGGCGCGGTGCCAAAGTCCGGCACGCTCGCCTCTCGGCTACGGAGGTCGTCAAATATCAGTACAATATGAGTGGTTTAGCTACTCATCGCTGCGGCGCCGCGACTACATTTGATACTGATACTACGTTTGTCAGTCCGAATTACAACTTGACCTTTTTTGAATGTAGGTAATTTTATCTGATACCACACAGTAAATGAACTTCAGTACAAAGATAAATATGTTTGGTATCGCGCCATCACTGAGGTCCCGGGTTTTTCCTGGTCGGGTCAATATGGAAAGCGAACTTTTGTATAATGTCTCGAGTCTGCATGTTGTGGTACCGTCGTTATTTCTGATTGCTCTGACAGTATAGCTCATTACCACTATATTACTATTTATATCATTTCGTTCTTAATATTGCGTTTTTTATTTTTCTACTACTTCACACGCGTTATACGGTTAAATCCGTGCTCAGTACAAGTATTTTTTTTAATTGTGTATCTAAATTGATCCTAATCAATTACTTTGCGTTGCCTCATCTGGTGCAAAAAGGTGCGACACTCCAGTAGGGATACACAACCCTGCCTGGTGGCCTAGGGTCGATTGTTTTTGCGAGGAGTGATGGATTTTTGATGAGGACCTGATACAAATTTTAGCCGAGCCCTTTTGAAGTCGAGGTTTATTTGTAGACGGCGTGTAGCGTGCCACCTCCATCAGAAAACACCCATGCCTACCCGTGAATGGGTCACAGTTTTTTAATTATATAACTGAAACTGTCTATAGGGAAAAATAATTAAACACTGCGCTGAATTATGTTATAAAACAGGACAATTAAATCTGCTCTCACAGTGTAGTGCTCTACTTTATAGAACACATTCTAAAAAAAAAATTGAAATATAGCGAATAAATAGCACAAGGACATGTAAAACTGAATATATATATAACTGTCTGTGGTCCCTGTGTAATATACGCGACCTACAATGACATTTATGATACTCCCAATTCGGTTTGCATGACATCCGTACACAAAATAATAATGATCAACAGACGAATAAACATACAACCTACAAGTAGGTATCATCTGTAGAGTAGGGAAGAAGATAAGTACTAAATTAAGTGCAGAGGAAAATACAAATTAAACTCACAAGTTTGACGGTCGGAACTGCGAAAATAAACCATAGTTAACAGAATGAATAGTTATTTACGTTTGAATATTTTCAGAAAACAAAACTGATACGATTAAACGAATAATATTTTTAAAAAGTTAAAGTGTTGATACCTAATTATTTTTTTAAATAACTACTTTATATCGCGTCCTCTTGTTTTCATTGATACCGACCTGATATTTTTTCCATTTTCTATGATTAAACATATTATAGGTTTCTTGCCCTCAAAACTCGTAATTTACTGACTTACTTGACTAGATTAATCATTAGAGCTATATCAGCTGTTTCCCTCATCAAGTTCACTTTTTTCGGAATGCAATATGGAATTTTATAGTATCTAATTAAGCAAAATTTATAGATCCATACGAACAAACTTTCATGTTTATATGGCTGTGACCCGCGACTCCGTTCGCGGTTGTTTTAAGATAAAAAGTATCCTATAAAATATTACTAGGATTAGGACGATGTTGCGGTGCAAAGTTTTACATTTTTATATTGCTTTTGTTACATCCTACACAAAATAAATTTGTTACTGGCCATAAAGGTACGAGTACAATGTGAGCAAAAACAAAGGTTATTTCCCAGCGCACTAATTACCGGGCGCGATATATCACTTTGCGAGCGAGCGCCTGCGCCCGACAAGCGACAAGCGTAATTTCGCTCGCTCCGCTTCGCTCCACCGCTCGTTCCGCTTTACCGACTCTCACACTCAATTGTGTACCACTACTTGCACTTAAGCAGATTAAAAATGCAACCAGTTTTAATTAACTAAAGATTCTTACAAATGCATCAAAAGTAAATAAACTTGCATGGTAAGTTCATTTACTTTTACTTAAACTTGTGAGTAATGAAATCACACAAAATAAGCAACACAAATTTGTTTGATTACTTAGATATCATCGATCCATATAAGTAATCCATTAAAATATGATCTTGTGGGACTGTTAATGACATAATTGAACATTCGGATATAACAGATAAGCCGAAAATTGGGCCATTATGGCGGCCCGATGTGGACACAAGTTTTGTAATAAATACGATTTTAATGGCCCCGGCGCTGATTCGGATCTCGCCCTAAATGCATAAAACATTTCGATCCAATCAAGCAGCTGGTTTGTTCTTCTCCGGCCTGAACAAACAGGTTCGTTGCGGCAAAACGAGAATCTAAACTAAGATTTGTTCAGTAGGTTTAAACTTTGAGCTAAGCTTATCTCAGTATATTATCTATACTAATTGTATAAAGCTGAAGAGTTTTTTGTTTATTTGATCGCGCTTATCTCAGGTACTACTGGTTCGAAAACAAAACATTATTTTTTTATAATGCACTCCAAGATTGACCTCATCCCACCTGATGTTAAGTGGTAATGAGTTCCTAGCTTAAGGGCGAAAACTATGGCATAGTAAAACTGTTACTAGACAAAATACATCAAAACATACAAAAGACATATTTTTGTCTTGGATATTCCATTAATCGAGGAATGCTTAGGAGCGAAGAATCAGTAGAAAATGTAAAAAAACGGGGAAAGTACGCGTGCGAAGCTGCGGCGGGCCACTAGTATGTAACATATTATGATTAAAAGCTTCACAGAACGATTTGAGATCTTATGCCAATGACATAAAGGCGCTACAAGTGCGAATTGAAGCGCTCTTGGCTGTGTGGTCTGCACAATAGAAGGAAGGTTCAGTAGGTTTTAGTTATGGACTAAGTGTCAAACACCGTTCATCCATTAATCGGTAAGCAGAGAGGAGAGGCACGGACAGGAAGAAAAGATTTATTATAAGAGAAATTGATAGGTTTACTTAGCTCGGCATGCGACGATTAATAAGAAATAACGGAATATTTCCTGTAACTGAATTATGTAGCGTTGATCTGGAAATACCCAGAGGAAGTTTATGTTGTAAACTTTCCGCGCATTGTGAAGTGTAAAATGACGAATCGAGTCCTATTATGAATAAGCTAGTTGCCGTTTTGAACGATATCGGTGGCAATTTTACAGGAAACTTTCACTAATACACCATTGATAAACTAATTAGATGAATTTATTAAAAAGAACCTACATGTATGCAATAGTGACGTAAATCCATTGACTGAAATCGCTTAATGTTCCTTTTACAAGGGAATACAAATACAAATACAAATACAAATACTTTATTTGCGAAATATGAGTGTACAATAGATGACAAATTAATATAAATAGAGCTGCCATATTCGGCCAAGAGCGGCATGCAAATATACAATTTAAAATAAGTTTCTCATTTATTAGAAATTGATAAATTATTAAAATAACACTAGACTCATTAGAACATGGGAATAAAACATTATTTTTTAATTATTATTAACAAAGACATTCAAAGAAAACTATTAAAAAAAAAATCTTCTATCAAGTTAAAATGTCAGTCTAAAATTACAGTCTACATGAATATAAAAAAAAAACATTAAGTACCATTAAATAAAATGATATTATTTAAAATGTCAAAGAGTCACTTTTAATCCAGTCCATTTTAAACTAGCGAGCAAAGCGACGCCCAACTTAGTCCAAGGAGCACAATCAGAATAAAACCCCAAGAGGTACCCATCTATTTATGTAAGTAAAAGTCAAATTTAAATCGATAAAATGTCAAAGAATTTAAGATTAATATTAATTGTATTGCCTGATGTTAAGATTATTATTTTTTTATTTGTAGATATTCATCAATTGAATAAAATGCATTATTAGTTAAATATTCAAATAATTTGTTTTTGAAGGTGATATAGTGATCACAGTCCTTAATGTGGTTTGGAAGTTTGTTAAATATTTTTGGTGCCATAGCAAACACGCATTTTCCGTACAGCGCCGTTTTATGTTGATGGTGATTTGTAATACACAACCTAGTGCGGTTGCGTTTCCCAGGCACAATTTTAAACAAGTTTGGGTGTTGTTTGATAAATATAATCAACTCGAAAATGTACAGAGAAGGCATAGTTAGTAACTTCAAATCTTTAAAGTATTGTCGGCAGGATTCAGTTTTTTTGAGGTTGCACATTCCACGAATGCATCTCTTCTGACATTTAAACACCTTGTCCCAATTGGTTGCATTTCCCCAAAATATTATTGCGTATCGTAACCTAGAAGCCACATACCCGTGATAAGATGCCAGTAACGTTGAGAGATTAGCTTTTCGTGATAAAAGATAAAGGCTGTATGACGACTGGGAAATCTTTCTGCACACAAATTCAATGTGAGTTTGCCATTTCAAATTGTCGTCTATATGTAAGCCAAGGAATTTTGTGGTTGTGGTCGGTTCAACATGTTTTCCATTATACTCAATTTGATGTATTAATTTTTTATTGCATCTTTGTCTAAATTCCATTATTTTAGTTTTATCTATATTTACTACTAAACTATTATCTTCTAACCACATTATTAATGACTTAAGAGTCTCATTTATTGTATTTACATTATTAAGTACAACTGTACAGTCATCTGCAAATAGTACCATTGGGTCATTTACGCATTTTGGCATGTCATTAATAAATATTAAGAAGAGGAGGGGTCCTAGAACGCTGCCCTGGGGCACTCCACGGGTAACTATTCTAGGCCTAGATTTAAAATTTGTTTCTTCTTTGGTTTTGGGACATATCCTACATATATTTGTAATTTGAGTTCTATAGCTAAGATAGGATCGAAATAAATCTAGGCAATTACCCCTGACACCATACATTTCAAGCTTTCTTAATAGAAGTCCATGATCGACAAGATCGAAAGCCTTCGACATATCCATATATAGGCCAAATACAGGGTCTTTTGAGTCAACCTTGGGATATATCAAATTCAGAAATTCATATATTGCAAGATTTATTGTCATGTTCTTGCGGAATCCTTTCTGCTCCTTTGTAAACATATTGTTATTTTCAAAGTAGTTATATACATTATTATATATAAGCTTTTCAAAGATTTTTGAAAATACTGGTATCAAAGCTATAGGCCTATAATTTTTGATGTTATGTTTGTCATCTTTTTTGTGGATTGGCTTTATAATAGTTGTCTTGAGTGTGGCTGGAAATATACCCTGCTCAAAACAAAGATTAATAATATGAGAGAGAACAGGTGCAATTATTGTGCAAACATATTTCAATACCAATACACTGATATCATCAAAACCAGTGCTATTGGTGTTTTTGAGGTTTCTAATGACGCTTACAACCTCCAAAGGGTCAGTCGGGCTTAAAAATAACGATTTCTGAGAGCTGTAATTACATGTCTTTGGAAGTAATTTATCGTTAGCGGGCGAAACATGTTCTACATAAAATTTATTAAAGTAGTCTGATATTTGTTGTGGATCTGTAATATAATGATTGTTAATTAATAATTGATTAATATTTTCCCTTGGAATATTTTGTTTGCTATAGTTAATAATATCCCAAGTAGCTTTACTTTTATTTTTAGAGTTTTTAATATAATGGTCATTTTGTGCTCTTTGTGTCAATTTTATTATTTTACTGAGTCTTTTAGAGTACGCCTTAAATATATTTTTATCCTTTGGATTTTTACTCTGTCTATATTTCCAGAGCAGATAACGTTTTCTTTTACAGCATTTTTTAATACCAGAGGATACCCACTTCGGCTTACTTTTGGTTCTTATTAGGTTTTTTGTAATAGGAAAACATAGGTCGTAAAATAGCTTAAACAGATCATAAAATTCCTTGAAAGCCTGTTCTGCATTGTGAGACTGAAACACGTCAGAGAAAGAGAGTGCACTGATCGACTCGCTGAATTTCTCAAGATTTTCTTTTGAGTAGTGTCGTCTGAATACAAACTAGTGATCAAACAAGCAAGTCCTTTTTACGGGACAGTTTAAGACTTGTGCCTTATGATCAGACAGGCTTAGCTCGAACAGCTCACATTTAGCACCGCGTATGTTGTGGAAAATGTTGTCTATACACGTCCCACTACTCGGTCTTGTAGCAACTCTAATTGAAGGTTTAAGGTTATAAGTCAAAGAAAGTTGTTCAAAGTCTGACGAATACCTGCTCATTTTTAATAAGTCTATGTTAAAGTCGCCACAGACTGCTATTTTTTTATTACCATTGCGTGTAAAAATACTCAGAATGTCACCAAAATTATTTAAAAAAATGTCAAAATATTTATTTATGTCCTTGTTCTTTGGGACTCTGTAGATACAAATTACAATTAAATTATGGTCTAATACTTCTATTGCACAGCACTCTATAATATTTGGTATGCTATATTTTTGTACATCTGTTATAACATTAAATTTCAATCTATTATTTATTAATATGCATGCGCCACCTTTACGCTTGTTTCGGGAGAAATGGGAGGCTAGGACAAAATTAGGAATATGGAGTAGTTCTACATCCCTATTGGTCATGTTGTGCTCTGTGAAACACATTATGTCAATATTTTTTCCTATTTCTGATAAGTCATTTAGGCATACTGTTATCAAATCCGACTTATTAATGAGTCCAGACACATTTTGATGCAATATGTTGAGATGCCTATACACGAAAAAGCTTATTGTAGTTATTATTTACAGGTTTTGATGCATCTGTACCAAAATCCGTCTGAGTGCCCTTATCTATTAATGTGTAATACGATTCAATATTATGTTTAACGTTATTAGAGATATTATCCAAAATACTAGGGGCCAAGTGGTCATTTGACATTTGGTATTTCGTCATATAATTTATACGCAGTATTTCTCTCAATATAAAACGGCCTGTATACAATGGAAAGTTCCTTAATTTGGGTTTTGACTTAGAGAATTCCATATCAACGAATGTAGTGTATGCGTGCTGATCGGTTAATTTACGCAATATGTTATTTACTTGTGTTTCTTTCAGATATCTACTTGACGAATTTTCGCATATAAGTATATTAGTATTGATAGTGCTCTCAAACCAAGCTAGAAGCCGCTCTCGCAAGCTAGATAGACTGTCATCATTTGTAAAGCCAATTAAAACCACAAAATCGTATTTCGTTAAGTTGGGAATATCTGAGACACAGGAGTTTAGGAGGTCATGAAGTTGTCCTCCAGGTTTCGAGAAGCAGAAGACATCATATCTGTCCCCAAGTAGTCGCTGTAGCACGTTCTGGAGCCCCCTTCCCTGTTGGTCAGCCAGGACAATTACTTTGCTCTTTTCATCTTTTATATTCGCCTTGTGCTGATCAGGACTTAGCTTTTCTTCGTTTAGAGGTTCTTGATTTTTGCATGATAGGGCCCGCTCGTGACATATTGTATTGTCTGTAATGGTTTTTTCTAATGTAAAAGTCAACGAGTGGTCACCACCTTCGCTATCTACCATGAGCTCATATTGTTCAATATTATGTTTTTGTAATTCTTCCATTTCCTCTATGATTTTCTCGTTCCGTATTTTTAATTTGGTGATGCGCTTTATGAGGCTGTTTATCTTTTTGCGTTGCTTCTTAAGTCTCTGCTTATATTTCAAAGAAAAGTGATTACTTCCGAAAGATTTGCTTGAGTTGGAAGTAGTTTGGGTGCATTGGTTTGTAGTAAGTTTGGCCTTTATGGGAGGAGATTTAGGTTCAAGTAATACCCTTTTTACCCTTCGAATAATTGGGGAATTAATTGAAGTGATTGAGTTTTCTGTGATGCCAATTTTCTTGTAAAGCGTTACAGCTCTTGATAATTTTTCAACTCTTTGAGAAAGATCTGAGTTTTCTGTGAGTAAAGCGTCTATTTGTTCGTCAGCGGATGCAAGCTTCAACTTAAGAGTGGACACCTCGTTTTGGTAATCTTCAATAAGTTCTTGGTTACTATTAGTAATGATTGGTAGACTTCGATTTGAAGAATCAAATAAATAACCGTCGTGTTCCATAATAATGTCCTCCAAGGAGTTGTGTACTGAAGACCGCTGTTTTAGCCTTTGAGTGACATTTTCGGAGAGATTGTGATTAGCCATTGTTTTGCAAGAAAAAATTAAGAATTATAACTTTTTTGTCACTCGGAGGATTTGAACTTAGGGTCCTGATGCAACGTGCGACTTCATCTAGAGTGTCAAACCGTTCGGCTAGCAGCCTCGTTGGCAAAGTCTTCAAAATTCGGTGCCGCTTAACTTCGCCGATGAATTATACAGTGATACCGGTTGTTTTTGATGCTAGTGCAAAAGCACGGAGTTTACGTTAAGATCCATAATGATGTGGTGGATCATTAAAAGATGTCACTAGTTTGAGTAGATTATGACTGATGTTTTGCTTTTAAATGTCAATTTTTGAATTAGAAAACGAATCGAGTAATGTACTTTTAAATAAATGTTTTGTAGATAGTAAGTTACTTTGATTTTTTTAAGGTATTTATTAAGTATTCACTAAATCACAATATCACTGAATGTTTGTATGGTGTACAGAGTTTTTATAGAATGTTAATCACTGATGAATAGTCACAATAAACTATGTTCTTTTTCTTGTAATAAGTATTATATATTCACTAGATAACACTGCCACTAACGAGTCTTGTACGTTTCTTCATTTTAAAAAGGTATTAACACGTAGAGAACTTGATTCACTATTTTTAATTGAATTTTAATACAAGAGCACGATGTTTACATGACCACAGCGCCATCTAGAAATGACGTCAATTAAGGTTTCGATTACTTATTTTTTGTATGCAAATTATTTTCAACTATTGAGTTTGTTATGATTTATCACAAACCACTTTGAAGGTGGTCGTTGTCATTCTGCAGACTTAATATAGGTTATCTCGCCGCAATAGTAAACCATGAAAATTAAAAAAAAAACAGAAGATGATTATTTTCTTTCCCATACTGCGAGATGAGATGAGTTTTTTCAGTTTATTTAAAACGTTTAAAACATTATTGATCTAAAATTATATTTATTAAATGCACTTACTGATTATTACCATGTGTACCCTTTTTTATTAATATTTCTTTTTTAATTCCAAAAAGGATGTAAAATACTATTTCTTGGAGATATTACATCAGTGTACAATGTAGGTCCAACACTCAAAATCTTTAGACAGTAGCTGTTGCGTATCATGCAAGTTAATCTAATATATTAACAATTTATTTAACCATTAATTCATACGTACTTCCATCTATATAAAATAACCTTCTGCGTTCTCCCGAAAATTCACTGAACATGGATAAGGATTCGCAATCATCAATATTTTGGTTCGAAAAAATCACCCATACAAACCATCTTGGCACATAAGGATACATCTTTAATTGAAATTATAGTAAGACATAAGCAAGCGAATCTCTGAAAAATTAATTAATATTAATAATATAAACTCCTTGTAAAATGTTATGTATTTTATCTCATAATCCAGTGATGCTAGCGGCAAAATACCGACGTAGATATTGAATTTAAAATGATCAGCCGTAAATCCAATTTGAAAAGCAAACTTCAAGCGATGGCCGAAGCCACAGCACCCTTCATAAATCCGCCCAAAAACGTTGGAAGCGAGACAAATGTACTAAGTAAAACCGACCGTATACCTACTGTGAGTAACAGTAACCTTATTACCTTCTGATTACAAATTTCCGATAAGTTATCTTCAGACGAAAATACAAAGTAGTACCTACGTACGTACAATGTTACAAACAGGAAACCGGATGACGTGAACACGATGTGGGTTTGATGTAAGAGGCTAATTAGGTGCCTAATTATCAACTTTACACATAGTAATAATTAAATCATTTCATTTTGCAATCTTAATATAAATACTAAAAATCGCACAACATCACATTCTTGAACACCAAAGCTTACTTTCGGATCAGGGGACTGCTAATATAAAACGTAATAGCTCAAGCGCGTGTTATATGAAACCACAATTACTTACTGGCAGTGGCGTAACTACAGGGTGGCAAGTCGGCAAAATGCAACGGACAGAGGGGGACCCATGTAAGAGAAGAATTCCAATTCCCAAGAATAATTTTTACATCAAACTTTCCTAAAGTGTGCACTGCATTTCTGGTATTTCCAACTTGGTAAACAAGTATTACACATTATTATTTCTTTGAAAGGGGGGGGGGAGGGGGGTTTGGTTGATGGATTGATGAATTTGCCACGGGCCCCGAATGGTATAGTTACGCCACTGCTTACTGGTAGAACCACAATATGTGGTTATGTAGTTACAATATACCACGAGCTGTACTTAAAAACACATAAGGACCCAACGATACAAGATAAAAACACAAATGCATGTCGCAAGAATGTTCATCTCGGGTGGAATCAAATCGAATCAAAGATTTACATCGCTTGCAAATAGCTGATTGGAACTTTTGTTACACATTCTAGGCGCACTCTCAGGTATGTTACGGCCCTTAAAGTAGATACTTTTACATATTACGCTGGCACTACGAATCAAATAAATAAATTGGCAATACATCTGAGGGAAAATACTTTTGCGAGACGCAAAGGGATGGTAAAGTATGTTGACCCTTACGACCGAATCTACAACCAACTACAAATATCCGTTGTATCCCAGGAGCACCGTCAATTACTTAGCTTCGCTGTAATACTCCATACATATTTTCTACTTTGTTCATTTTAACTTTTACAAATAGCACGATGTTCTTTATGTCGACAAATAGTTCAGAATAAACAGTTTATTTGAAACTCTTCAAGAACAACGTCTCGATGGTCTAGTAATTTAATCGTTTAGAATTCACAAAACAATTAATTACCCGATAGAAGCTGACGATTTTAACTGTGCTATTTACAATTTATAGTACATATCTGTAGTATTATTTCACAGTGGACTTTGGTTTTAACAGATATATATAAGAACTAGCTGTGCCCGCGACTTCGTTCGCGTGGACTACATCCTTTCATGGTCGGTTTTACCCCTTCTCTCCTAATATTCGAAACAAAAAGTAGTCTATATTTTAATCCAAATTTTGAGCTATATTTGTGCCAAAATTCATATCTCTAACTTCAAAAATAAACATTTTTCCATATAAACTTTCAAAGGTGGTATTACCCCCATCCCCCCCTAATTTTCTAATAAAAAGTAGCCTATGTCCGTTCTTGAGGTTCAACGTATACCTATACCAAATTTCATCAAAATCGGTTGATAGGTTTAAGCAGGAAAGCGTAACAGACAGACAGACAGACAGAGTTACTTTCGCATTTATAATATTAGTAGGGATTACAGTTGACTGGCCAATCAATATCCCTATAAATGCTAAGTAAACCGATTTTTATTTACGACTACTTTTTTTTCGAGGTGGATATGCCTACCGCACCGTCACTCTCTACGAGAAACAGAGAGTGGTGTGTCGGGCTCGCACCGACTAAAACCCACTCGGAGGCCTACGCTGCTCAGTTGTGGGGGAGTCGGGATCCCTTGCGGATTCTACGCAGGCTCCATCACAGCGCCTACCGCCAAGCGGCCCACCTCGCCGCGCAAAACGCAACTGGAACGTGTCAGGACACCTGACACGCCCCACCCTCTCGCCTGGCGTCTCCGGTCCAGTAGTGAATCTGCTGTGCGGCTCCGCTGCCTACCGCCTCTACGGACACCCGAGACTCTTAACCCAGCTCTCCCTCCAAGAGCCAGACGGAGTCCCGAGACCCACTGGCCACGGAGGATAGGGAGGCCGGCAAACGTAATACCGTATCCTCCTCTTCCTCCGCGACCCCACCACGACACGATTCGCGTCCCGTACGGCAGCGCGCCACTGCCGGGTCGCGGAGGACAGGGAGGCCAGAAACGACAAGAGAGCCACCTGCTCTCTGCGGCCCAGCTCGGGATCCGTCTTCGTTTCACCCTGTGCAGTATCGGAGGCTGGGTGACAAGGTCAGCCTCAACGACCCGGACACAACAAAAAAAAGTGAAATTGGTCCAGCCGTTCACGCGTGATGGTGTGACCAACGGAAATAGGGATTCATTTTTATATATTAAGAGAGATAGGATGTCATGCTGTGTATGTGGCTTTACCAGTGAAACCTGATTGTTGCAGGCGCCATCCCCATGGTGACTGCGACGGTGTACTGTGCGCCAGCGCCGCTGCGGTACACTGCTCTCGCCGTCTACTGCCTCGGGAGCCTGCTTGGCCTCTATAAGGTAATCAACTCAATTAATTTCGCATGCTCAGAAAAAAGGATATTCCCAGCTAATTAGTAATCGACATAGCTGTAAGGCACTCTCCATACTGGCGTCATTTGAACGTAGGACGTAGGGCTGCCGAAAGCCGTGTTGGCCATTACGTATTTTCGTTTCAATAAGGTTAACATAAGGGCTTCGTCGACGGAATCCATTTGGTGTCTAATTATACACCTAAGCGATATCCCAAGGCTAAAACGACTATGGTGTTCAGCGGCCACTCAGCGTCAACCCGATGCCGACGTTCAAAAGACGCCAGGGTCCATAAGAATTGGAAATCGAATGTTACAATCGGCCGTATAGCCAATAATAGCCTATGGGGCAGAGTTCTAAGGTGGCGACAAAGACAGGCGATCTTGTCACGATGGTTGAAAGCATGTGGCAGAAAGAATAAAAGATGTGAAAATCTTGGGGAGAGGCCAAAGCACAAAATTAGGCGCCTATAGGCTGGCATATAAATGGCATTATCAATTACTAACTAGTCAATTTTGAGAAAAAACAATATAATTTAGCGATTATATTTAAAATGTCGCAAATATAAGCTTTTGTTTCGATATTTCCAATAAAAAAAAGAAAAATATTGGAAATATAATGGAAAATGGAAATAAAGCCAAAAGACACAGGTTTTCAATGGACATTGCCGAAATGTTTCTTTTTATATTTTGAATTTACATAGACCCTCCAGGGTCACCCGCCATTTTTTATTTTTCGGTCTTAAGGCAGTCCTTCCGTTGCGGCATGACATTTATAAACACTCATGTGCAGATCGTCCCACATACGTCGGTTTTAGCTGACCAAAACACGTTCTGCACTCTTTTAACTTATACAAACGTCAATAAATCAAACTTTTAAACAAACATAACATACGCCGCTTGGCCCACTTAAAATAGAGACGTAAAAAATGACACGTGGCGTAGTGGCTCCCGATAAGACGCACAAGTTTGTGTACAAAATAAATTATAAGGGCTTGTTTTTTGGTTGTGACTTTAAATTTAAGAGTCATAAATAGATTTGTATTTAACAGTAAGGTTTTAACTGAAAACACTAACCTTTTTTAATGAGAAAAGTTTTTTGCCGAAAATCGGCAATAAATCTTAAATTAAATTTACACCACGATTGTGTTGTTTTGCACCGTGTTTATAATTACTGTGTAGAATATAATAGCTTAGTTTATGGGCATTCCAACAATGCAATCATTAAGTATAGGTTTCATAAAAAAATTAAGTTATTTTTAGGTTATTTGGAATTTAAAGAGGTAGGCAAATTACTTGATTTGACATCTGCGCTTATCTCTTTTTTTTTCAATATGGCGTCCTGCACGTAATTAAAACCAAGCGCGACGACTGCCACACGAGGGGCTATACGGGCAGAGCATTCTACAATGTCATAAACATACTACCTTCATACGAAAAAAAATCATATGGGCAATTTTTGTAGCGCTATAACTATCAAAAAACAAAAGGATTACGTTTCCATGTTATATATAGCAAAAAGCAACTGATGTAGCTATACTCTTTCATCATTATAATTAAGAAATGTATTAAGGAAAATTATTGATTGCTTCACAGAATTCCGTTAAAACGTATTGAAATGCCGTATCAGTAGAGGCGATAAAAATACCAAACAAACAATAACTTGGAATTTACCATTATTATATTGATAGTAAAGGTCAAAATTATATAGGGAATTTTATGACTTGCAAATTCCCCGGTTACGAAATCATTTCACTATAATCATCGATGAGGAAAAATAAATTAAAAAGTATTAAATTTTTATTTGTTATTTTATTGGATTGGTACTTGTTCAAATTTGTAATATTCAGTATTGCTTACTAATTTTAAGATGCAGCCAAGTCTCGTCCAATTGTTATAATCGGTCGCCGTTACTTTACCAAACGGCTTTTTACCATATTCACGGCGCCATTAGTTAGGTGACGAGAGGTAGGGGGATGATCCTCGCAGTAGCGTACCCTTACACCAAACCTTGGCCAGGAGGAGGGAGAGTAACAAAAATGAGTAATTTTCTTAATCAAGTAGTATTTTGGCTCCTCTAGTTACCAGCGCCTAAAGCTACCGCTTCTCTTTATATGCCACCAGGTCGATTACCAGAGGGTAATATATATATGAGAGTTGATATATATGTATAGATATATGTACAGAAGAATAAAATACTCAAACTAAACATTACGGGAATGGAAAACTAATCGACAAGACCATCTTTTTCAAATAGAAATCAACTCCAGTGCCGGTTCTAGAATTACTGGTGCCCTGGACGAATTTCCGCCAGCGCCCCTGTAAAAGCGTATACCAATACATCTATTTAGGGGAATATATCTGGGTACCTCAGGGTAGCTTTCTAGCGCCCGTTCAAGTCCGAGCACCCTGGGCTGTTGCCCAACCGCGCGCCACCCTAACGCCGGCCCTGCATAACTCAGCAACACTAGTTAACCCTGTTGATTTATATTGGAACTTTTAGGAACATATCAGGGAAAACAACATTCAATTCAATTTCAGTAGTTTTTGCGTAATGACATCAATTAAAAAAAAATCCTACACTACCTCTTTAAGAGAGCTTTTTAATTTATTTTAACCGACATCAAAAAAGGAGAATGTTCTCAATTCGACCGTATGTATTTTTTTTCTTCTATATTTCTTAAGTATGAACAGAGATTTTTATAATAGAGAGATAATAATAGTACCGAAGTTGAAACTTACCATATAAAATTTTCTGTAAGATCCAGTTTGTTTGTCTGAGTCAATCACGGTTAGAACTGTGTGCATTCTCATTCTCAGTTCTGATAGTGGAAGAGGAAATAAGAGCCAAATAAAAAGATATAGGCCAGGCCAGCTGACGAGGAGCTCGTAATAAACCGCTCGTAATAACTCGGACGGGACAAGCGGGGCTCGCACACGCGCCTGAAGCCCTGCTACCGACGCTCGTAAATACAACCTGCCTTACACCCTTTGCCCTTACACATTGGACTCATGCCCACGTCTTCGTTCACGTGGACTACATCTTTCACCTTCTACCTTAAGGTTATCTGGAAGAAATCGCTTTCTAGCGATAAGACCGCCTAAATTGTGCTATAATCAATCTGTAAAACCTATTTCTGTAAAGATTTTGTGCAATAAAGTATATCTATCTATCTTTCACGGTCGGTTTTACCCCTTACTCCCTTAGTATTCGATCGAAAAAGTAATCCATAGTTTAATCCAAGTTTTGAGCTATATTTGTGTCAAATTTCATATCTCTAACTAAAAAAATAAACATCACATATAAACTTTCAAGGGCAGGTATTATGTCCGTTCTAGTGGTTTAACGTATACCTATACCAAATTTCGTCAAAATCTGGTTTAGGTGTGAAAGCCGGACAGATAAACAAACAGAGAAACAGACATACTTTCGTATTTATCATATTAGTATGAATTTTAGCATCACTAGTAGAGCATCTGGTCTGTATTTTGTTCCACCACTTGTATTCTCACTTTTGTGACAATAAGTTTTAAATTGTATGACATAAAGCAGAAAATTCTTCTTGTGGTAACGGAATTAACATAACTCCGTTAACCATTTTTGTTTTTATCCTATTGTATAGTTCCTAGTCATTCTCCCCATCCCCATAATAGGATCCTATGAAGAATAATAATATGTTTGATTAAAGAGAGTGAACTGATTATGACTCTTTTTTGAGGATTGTCAATTGTGTTTGAGAGCCATGAAATCTTTTGCCCCCGATTGGCCGTTGCACCTGAAAATATTAAATAAAAATCATTAGGTACGTTGCCTGGAAGCGGGTTTCAATTGATAATAATTTTAACGGAAATTTCGTAAAAAAATATTTTGCGCATAAATCCTTTCAAATAGTTTACTGTTTCTCATGTTCAAAAGTCCTTTCAGAGGTTAAGATGACCGCTTAGGCGCTTATATGTATTCTCTTTAACTATTAAATAGACAACATCCCATACATTGCTCTGATTTGGTTGTAGCTTAAGCACTTGTGTTACAGAAATCAGAAACAACGACTTCACCACAACATCCAGACCCGACACAATATAGAAGAGTTCGTTTCTCATGTTGACCCGACCGGGTATCGAACCTGGGAC
Source organism: Glyphodes pyloalis (assembly GCA_037074685.1). Taxonomy (NCBI): domain Eukaryota; kingdom Metazoa; phylum Arthropoda; class Insecta; order Lepidoptera; family Crambidae; genus Glyphodes; species Glyphodes pyloalis. The sequence goes on along the minus strand of JAYKKO010000012.1, from coordinate 4,682,861 downwards.
CTCAGAGATACCAAAGTCCGGCGCGCTCGCCTCTCGGCTACGGAGGTCGTCAAATTGTCGTGAATCTAATATATTTTTTGTTGTGTCAGGCGATGCGTGCGTGGTCGCCGTGGGAGCGGCGGCTATGCTTTGCGGCGCCTTTCTGCATGCGTGTGCTGCTGGCCGGCGCACGCGCAGCCCGCCTGGGCGGCGGCGACCCCCACGCCATACTGCATGTCTTCCTACAGGTAACTACCCTAACCTTCCGTAGTTAGCCCACGCAAACGTAGACCTAGAAATATCCCCTTAGACTACGACGACGCTATAACGATTGCCATGGCCGACGTACAACGGCACGCAAAACCGCAAGTTTAAACCGACCACTATTCCGTCTAATATTTAAATAATAGTGCGATAATAATAGCTGTTACTGAACTTGTCGCCCTTACCTTGAAAGCTAGACCCCCGCTACTGTAGCAATCCCCTAAGAGCTCTGGAAACCTTACTCACACTCAGGAACACAACATCACCGTGTGATGTTTTTTGGTTGTATTATGGACAAAACATTTAGATACTCCTTGGCAAATGTAGTGTAAATCCAGCCATGAAGAGAATACGCAGAGATATAGAGATACGCAATATTGGTGATAGTTTCATAAACTCATTAATAAATACTTCTTACATAGCTCTTTTAAAAGAAATGAATTTTTTTCTTTCTATTGTTGAACATCACTGAAAAAACAACCTTCCAAAAAGGGATCCAACCGGAAATTCTAAAATAAGAATGCTGATTCGAGCCTAAAATTTCCCCCTTATAGGGATAATCTGTGGTGCTCGAAAGTATGAGCCCTAGCATCATTCGGAAATACTTTCTCGCGGACTAAGTAAGCCGGCATGCGATGTCAATAGCTTTAGTGGCACTCAGGAATCCGTGGCTTTATCCGCATTAAATCCGTTTGGAATGTGGAGTGATGTACCGTCCCCGGCCCGCTACTACGGATCTACCGAACTGAGCTCCTCTAGCAACATCGATCTTTCTTTTTACCTTCTCAGTTAACTCAAGAATACGACTTTCAATGCTATTCGTACTTACCTTAAGATATATTTAACTCCGCAATTGGACGAATCTTCAAATTAAAATACAAAAACACCACAACACGGTCTGAAAACACTTCCAATTACTTCTAGTCCAGAGTATATTTTTTTTGTTTAGCCTTTGTCCACGCTTGATTGTCATCATGTGTTATTTTAGTATCCATCGAATTTCCTCCATATCCATTCAGTAGTTTTTGCTTGAAAAACTTACAAACTTAATTTACAAAACTACATAATTCACTATGATAATATTAGAAGGTACAATTGAAACGGTAACACAGTCTTTCCGACCGATTCCGTATTTTGGCTATTTCTTTCTTTCCGTAGTTACTGTTTAAATATATTCGAGTGATAACAACAATCCGTTAATGCGTAGCCCAAAAGATATCAGTTACATCCGTTAAATAGGTAATGAGTCATTTCCTATGAAGATTCAAATAAAATGTTTTCGTTTCATTTTCGCAATCATACCCTTTTGACCACCTTCATCTATAGCCGAGAGGCAAACGGGCCAGATTCTGGCATCGCGCCATCTCTGATGTCCTAGGTTTAATTCCCAGTTTCGTCTGTTGTGTGGCCTGTTTCTAATTTGTGTAACACAAGAGAAAGAAAGAATGAAAGAAAAACATTTATTGGCACAAGTGCTTCTTACCACCAAAGCAGAGCAATGTAAGTGGTGTTGCGAAAAAAATAATATTCATTTTATTTGTGCCAAAGGCTGGTACTCAGTAAAATACAACTTCGTTTGTAATCTCGTTGTGGAACTTGAGTGACAAAACGAAACTAATTTAGCGAGTAAAACTAATTAGCTGTAGCCCTTGACAATACGGAAGTAATCGTAGGTATTCAATACCGGAATTGGCCCTTTGTTCCATTCCTTCATTTGGTGCAGAACTTAATTTCCCCAAAACAAAGGTGCCTAAGAGGGTCGTAGCGAGGTCTCGAGCTGTTCGTTGAAGCGAACCTTTCGTGAGAGGTTCTATTCACGCACAGTGTGTTGGTGAGTTTGGGGGCAATTAAAAATTAAAACATGATTAAGTGCGGATCTAGAAATCCATCGGCTTAAATCCGGATGACATATATCCAGGTTACAGATACTTAGTGAAGAATGAGGATTTTATTTAATCATACATAAACTTTTTTGATACAGCGACGAACCATATTGGCACGCGACGCGAGCCACATATAGCGTGACCGAAACTCATGGGGACATAAGCCTAGTTTAAATAAACACGCAGAACATAATATTAATTACTCATCATTTATCAGGCTTACGCATTTTCTAAGTTGATGACTCGTGAAGATTTTCCGTTTTTGTCTGTAGGCAAATAGATACGTTAATTTAAAAATGATGTGCAGCTTTCAACATATAAGAAATACACAAAGGCTAATCAAGAGACTAACTTTGTATTTATTATAGGTAACTGGTTTTGTAATCCAATATCTATTACTTAGATTCTATCGAGGTTCAGACTGGGTAAACACCAGCAGCACAGGCGTCATAACGTTACTTACCGTTCGACATATAATGACTGATGGAATGAATACTGCGCCCATCCTGCTATGCGCCATCCGCACAGACAATGGGCCGTGTGGCACCGGGCCAAATAGGGTCACCCACTGTCCTACATGACCTGGGACATCCGACTGATATATTCACTTTATATACAACGTGTAACGGAAAGGGTATAACAATATCAAAAATACCAAAGCAGTTAACGGTTACAAACTGTATGGGACCATTTGTAGCTGTGTACACGCATTTATTGATTCAATATTTTTTTTTGAAATATCAGTCAAATACAAGTCAAAATTTTGACTAAGTCACGCTTGCACAACACTATCACAGTATTGTTGGAATCGTCGAAAGACTTGGATGTACCTACCTATTATGCTATTAATTTAAATATCACAATGGTGGTTCATCTTTTAGTGTTTACTGAATCACATCTGAAATTTGTTGGTTTAGCGTTTCTCATTTTGACAATTCAGTTAAGTCATTGAGTTGTCGTCGTCGTGACAACATCTTGTGTTTTTGCCTTTCTGGATTACCTACTTACTTCGGATAGCCTAGTGATATTTCGTGATGTCTTTGAGTAATCAAGAATATTCGAGATGATTCTCTGTGTCGGAGCAACCGACGGCAGCGTGATGGCCGACCGAGAGCTAGAGAAAGAGATTTACGAAACCATCAAAACGTTCGTTTCCATCTGTGGATTGGGCGAGGAGGTCGTATCACATGGCCAGCTCGGTCACCAGACCTCACTCCGTTGGACTTCTTCTTGTGGGACTAATTTAAAAGGAAGGTATACGCTGTAGCATGCTCGTCAAGGGAAGAGATGATAGAAAGCATCAAGGCCGCGTTCTGTACAGTGACACCACAAATGTTGCATAATGTTCGCGCATCTTCTAAGAAAGTACTAGGCGCGCATGTCGAGGAAGGAGGTGTAGAAATTCAGGATCGCAGTGATTGTCGTGAAGTGATAACGTGATTTGGGGTCGCTGACCTCAATAGTGTTGTGATGCGTTTGTTTACGTTTTAGTCAGTCATTATAGTTAATCATTTATATAAACAACACAATTTATAATTAAAGTGCTCATCGCTTAACTAAATTAGGTAAAAAACATACAAAAGTAAAATTTGTCGAACAATTTCTAATTAACCTGAAGAAATGTACATAAAATTATCAACGTCCGGTAGTTAGTTAATTATTATTTATTTATTCGACGACATTGAACAAATCAATAGAAATGTTAGCTCACCCTGAAATTCAAAGAATGTGTTATGTAATGTTTAGCCGAATGCGGACTAAACCGCACTATTTTCAGTATTTCAGAAATGGACGGAGAATCACTTTTTAATTACTTTATAATCTTTTATTTTTTTGTTGTACATTATCATTTGTATAAAATAACCCAAATAAAAATATAATGTAATAACAAATTTATTTAACAGCTAACTTTTTTGTTACGAATCACTTTTGTATTCATAGTATTACACCAACTTCTATGTAGCCGTTACAATGTGTGAAATTCAAAATCTGGGTACTTTTTTGTGCCAACATATTAAATGTTTTATCAATATTTTCATTTACCACCCATTTCATCCGAGTCCTTACCAAATCTTGGCAACACTACCCCGGGCCAAAGAGCCTTGAACACAAACAATATATTAAACCCACACGAGACCTCCCGGGGGCCATTCCACGTATATTATTTAATTAAAACCCACACTCGGATTTTCGTCATAAACTACATCGACGACACTCATGCAGCGTTACGTCACAGGTCACGACAGTCCTCGGGTCTTAATCAAGGGTACTCTTTTGGCGTTAGTGCTTACATAAACCCCAGTACCTATATAAAACCTGAGACGACGCCGGGCAGTCGATGAACTTTGCTGAATAATCGCAGACTCCCTACATACTAGTGGCCAGTTCAAAGTGAAACGACAAAATTCTCGATACTGTTGATTGGCCGATAGCACACTGCACTCGTATCTTCAGCCAATCAGCAGCTGACGCACTGAATTTTACTCGTATACCTAGCGTATACTCAGAGGCCAGAAGCAGAGCTATGACTTTGGCGGTTAGTCGCTGACTAGTGATCTCTTAACGTAAGTAACGTTATAACCGATCCAACATCAATATATTTATACGTATAAATATAAATATTTGTATAAATATTTGAAATGGCTGTGACGTATAAAAATCAAAGCCATTGATATAAACGAACGTTTTCTAACTAAAATTTAGAGTCAAGCCACATTCCAAATCTTTTTGACAGGACAAAGTCTGTCGGGTTCGCTAGTATACAATAATAGCGGCCGCCCGCGACTTAGTCCGCGTGGAGTTAGTCGTGTCTAACAATAAATATTACTATTAGATACTCTTGGTGAATGTCACTTCTAATGGTGAAAGAATTTTGAAATCGCCATAGTTGTTTTTGAGTTTATTCATTACAAACATACACAAATCTTTCCTCTTTATAATATTAGTGTAGCTTGGTTTCTTACCAGTACTTGTCAATCGTCTCGCATCACTTTTGTTTGAAAGGCAACCGTGGGTGGAGGCGGTAACACAATATGCTTAACCAGATTACCCGATCGAAGGAAACCAACCGAGACCTGTGTAGGGCTTCAGTCGCCGCCTAACGCTCAAATATTAGGGTAGACTCCGTGTTAAAAGTTTAGGTATTAATTAATTAATAAATGCGATAGCCAATCTGACTAATCAACTGGTCTCAAAGTATAGTTCCATTGTACCTTCTATCAAAAGTATATTTCGTGGAGCCACAGTTTCATGCAATATATAAAACAAATTATTGAACCCGGCGTCATTACATACCTACCTAATTATTGCAAAAAGTTCTAAAGTGTCACACAGTTTAACCTAATCAATATTCCTCCAATCCTTCCGCTGAATGATCAAATGTGCCGACCGACCAGTAGGACACAGACATTTTTAAAATTGAATAACATTTTAAATTGAAGCGATTTGTATAGTGGACTACATGCTACGGTTTTTTGATTTATATTTATCATCATACATGGCGTCGTGATACTTTTTAAGCTCTCAAAACTAACGTTTCAGTGCAACTATCTCAAGACTACATAGGTATTATTAGGTAAATATTATCAGATAGTGATGTAGAACATATAATTACTCACCATTCCGCAGTATTTACTAAGAACATATCTAGGTGATGATAAAGCCTACACAGTTGTAATTATATGCCTGGAATAATTACAGAGTATTGTGACTAAACGGAAGCTGTTTTGCTCACAGTTTAACTAAATAGGTAGACCCGATGAATCTCTTGTTGAATCATACTTGAAACGTTTGATTACGTACACGCAACATTAGGTAGATTGGCGCCCTTAATCATTTAACTAGCGTAGACGCCCACCCTACGCAATATTGCGTATGCATAATCTATCGCCTGTCTCATATTCTGTCGTCCCTTTTCGACTTAGGTGACGTTTCATCCGCAAAATATTTGATCCTCGGATGAATCGTCCCGCATTCAAATCGTTAGTGGTCAAATCATCTGCAAAATATTAATCGTCGGATGAAACGTCATCCTTTCAAACTGTGAGGTGTCGAATCATCCGAAAATATTTTCACCATCATCAGCCGTAACACATCCACTGCTGAACATAGGTCGCTCCCTCCCGGTCGTCCGTCGGTCACAAATTCTCAATGACGTGTGCAGTTAGTTGCGCAGGGAATTGCTGCGATGTTTTCATACCACTTTCTCGCCTTATTTTTTTTATTGGGTTTTATGGTACCGTCGTTGTTTCTGATTTATGTAACACAAGTGTTGTTCAGCGAAGCCTTGTCGTGTCTTGCCAAAAAAAACGAAAGGAGTCATCTTTTGTATGTGTCACTTGCCCGGAAAAGCCTGCTTTGTGTGTAGTCAACTGTTTTTACACTTACCACACTGATCCTCGTTTTGAATAATTACATCTAAACATTCTATTATTGTTATTAGAAGTTAATTTTTTTTTATATAATCTAAACGATCAAATTAGTTATAAAACTAATTTTTGATCTCTATATCAAACTGTAATTGCTTGCCTTAAAAGTGCCTAAGAAATTTTGTGATTTAAATATATTAAAAAAAATAAAGTTACTTTTTTCCATGTCATATGTTATTTAAGATGCCAACGAACCTAATAACGTCATTTCCAGGATGCCTTAAAACACAAGCAGCCATATAAACTGTAAGACAGTTCTACGTTGTATTACGTAGTTGGCCCCGCATATTGCGTAGTAAGCATTCAATGTGTTAACCGACGTGCAAACTCAATTATTTACTTAAATTACTAAAGCGCTTAAATTAACTAACCTGACTAAATTTTGTTGACTTTTGCCTGGCACTAGACATGTCATATATTCTCGGTAATGCAGTGAGCAGTGCAGTCAATTTGGGAATTCTGTATTGTCATACATGTAGGTGTGCTTGGTCCTCGCTCCCAGTCAGTTTATGGAAACCTACTACCAAACACTACTACTAATCGCAACCAACTGACTTCGAATGGTAATAAAGCGTTTTCAAAAAAACAAAACATTGTTATTACAATTAAAAAACACGGTCCAATTCCCGAACTTTCAATGAAGATTAATTAAACGAAATAAAAACGAAACCTTTTGTTTATGGAAAAACTTAGTCTGATATCAGTTGAAGGGTGTGAATGTATGACGCATTTATTTTTTATGTATCCATTTAAACAGAACGCCTCCTTCCTGTCCTTAGACAGTTATAAAAAACCACTTATGTAGATGCATACATTATCTAAATTTCTACCCAGAAAACAAAAATATTAATTTTCGTAATAATTAATAGCCCATAGTAAGAAACATTAAAAGTGTTATAGAAAAGTTCCAGGAAAAAGTTTCTAACATTTAATGATGCTGTTCAATGACTGCAAAACAATATTCCTTTAAAACAAACCTCTTTCTCTCAATAAAATCATGATTTGTATAGAGGAAGTAAACGGAAAACATTCAGTCTGATCATGAACTTATTCATGTATTGCTTTGACAAATATGCGATTAAGTCTTTTCACCAAACAACATTATGCATTTTTATTTAAAGGCCAAAAGGGCTGTAGATGTTGGACAACATTGACAGCGGTTGAGAATTCTCTGATTTACATTTTATTAAGGCAACCTGTTTCTGACACCTGAAAACGTCCCTAGTTCTCGCAATGATGATGATACAAATGGAACATTTACTTCAACTGCTGATATCGAAGCTCTGTCGCAATATAGCTACCCAAGTAACTAGTGCAAACATCATCGTGAATAAGTTGCAATACAGAGATATTTATGAGTCTGTGTTTTTTCCAGGACGCGGTCTCGCTGGGCGGCGGTGTGATAGGCGCGATGCACATTCCGGAGAAGTGGTTCCCGGGAACGGTGGACCGGTGTCTCAACTCGCACAACATCATGCACGTGCTCGTTGTGCTCGCCGTCTACTCCATGCACCAGGTCAGCTTCATTAGGTTTATGCCCTGTACCACTTCCTGCGATAGACAGTGATGTCTGTGGCGGAGTAATAGGAGCGAGCCTCATTAACTGGTGTGTTCATCGTGCCCTCATCTACTCCATATACCACTGTTCAACATATCTAAGGTAGACAGTAGTACACACCACTATACAAAACGTATTAGTATACGAAACGCGGCGGAGGCGGTCCCTAATGAGTTCATGATCAGACTGAATGTTTCCGGCGGTTTCTACGACACCCACAGGAGGAGCGGTGGTGGTGCTATTTTGGGCCAACACCACTCGGTAGTGTGATAACATCCTATACTCAGCATGACCCAATCAATACCATATTTCACGTTTTTTATGAGAGAATAATGCGTTGATAAATGTTACTGTCTCCTAATGTCAGGACGATGTGTGGCGGTTAAACGGTTGGTTTAACGCTTTGGAAGTTCGGGTCAACCCACCAACGCAACAATATCTTACTTCACAATAATTGCCTAACTGGATCAACTACTTTATGTATTATTACCTTCCCATATCTTCTACTAATGGCGTCAGTAATTTATCATCTTTGTAGTATATATATTTCTTGCCCTATATTGATGTTGTTAGATAACCTATGAGCAAAGTTCAGTATGTGGCCTTCCCTAAACGACCAGTCGAAGCGCTAGTAGGAAAAAAACGTTAAAGGAAATTATTCAAATCTATCTGCAGAAATACAATCGTTTAATTTTATTGTGATGTAGGTATTCGTCTTTAAGGTCAAGTTCAACATAAAAAATAAGTCTTCGTAACAAAATAGCTTAATCACTGTGGTTACTAAACGTGCATTGATGATAGATAGGTATACAGAGAATAACCCGAGCTATGTTCTAAAAATGCATAACATACTTTGCTCGGCTTAGAAATTAACAATACAGTACTGGAACTAATAAGATCATAGAAACGTAAATTTTTAAAATAAGCCAATGTGCTGAAGCAACTGCGAATGCTAATTTCAGTAATTGTTTTATGAAACGTTTTACTGAAATGCGGCTTTAGAATATATTTTAAATCTTTTAAACATACTAGTACTACTATAACTCCTATTTACGAACATAAAAAACGTTTTCAAATGTTTTTCCACATGTCATAGTTTGGTATATTGGTTTCCAGGTGACGACTCGCGACCTAGCGTGGATGTCCCGCGTGGACTGCCGCGCGCCGCTGCGCCACCTCTGACGCCCGCTGTCCGCTCGCTTCGCTCACTCCGCTCGAACCGCTCGCTCAGCTCGATCGCTCCAGCCTCTTATCCGCCTCCTCAAGTGCACTCTTTCATTACTCTAGCTTTTTACGACAGCTCCAATGCTAAAACAGTTAATAGGTAGTAAATACCTTCAGACTATCTTGTTAGAACTATTGTATTTATTATTTTAGGATGTAGTTTAAGTAACAAGTTATAGAAATTTTGTCAACTTGAGAAAATGGAGTTTGTGGGCAACTTTTAGACTGTGAATAAGAGCAAGTCATGGTAGTATCCGGAGAACATCAAAGATGTTTCGTAACATTTTCAATAAATAATACGATTAAATTAAAAATCGCTGTAGAGTATGAAATTCTTAAAACATACTGGACATTGTCAATCGGCTAGAGAGAGACACGTTATGGAGGTCCACAATCGAAACGGATGTCCGAAAAAAAACTATGCGGAACCGTGAACAAAACCGATTAAAAATAGTTTTTTTTTCAAAATATGTATGGAAACTGAATGCGTCATAGGATAAATCAATAAACGAAACTGTCGGGTCATCTGAAATCATTATTCGGTGGTATATCCGTAAGCAAAACCGATATAAGAATATAAAATATTATTCTCTATAATATCTTTAACACATCTGATTGACATCACAATTCGCAATAGTTTCCAGTGCTATTATATTATGGTAGGCGTTCATTTACGGATAACTTAACTTTGATCCGAGAATGGCGTGACGAAGAGATCAAGCCATTAACTGCATTCCTTAAGTATATCAATTAATGCCGCCACACCTTATTTAAGAAACAAGTATGGAGCCACTTACTTATTATACTTGGCAACATATTAAAATAACAAATGCGGGTGAAACAATAAAAAAAATAGTCTTCACTGTTAAAGGGATTATGAGTATACATTAATGATTTGGAGTTCATACTATGCGCTTCTGTTATGGCTATCGCTGGCGCATTAATGATAAACTAATCTACATCATCATTCTTGAAAGGAGTATGCTGCTAGGTAAATGTATAATAACTAGGTAAATATCGAATAACATCACATACATCGACTTGATTTCATAATAAGTATCTATATCAATTGTAGGTATTATGGAAACCGAAAAAGCGTAGCCCACGAAAAGTTTAGATACATAGATATAACCGCTTGAGATAAACCACCAGAATACGTTTTAATGAATAATAATCGACAAAATCCAGTGTGACAGCTGGTGATTGGCTTAAAATACGAGTACGATACGCTACCAACCAATCAACAGTATTTTATCATCTCTTGTGTAAACGAACGTGACATATGGCGCATGGTGGTAGGTATAGACACAATTGAATATGCGACTCGATAAAATATTATTTTATAGAATTTGTAGAACAAAGGTTGTGGTTTGCGGTGGGTGTTGTTTATTGAAGTGCAAATGTACTCTTAATTGATAAAGAAAACAAAAGTTGCCCTTAGCTGCGTTATACAACTTTGTCTGTTATCAGTCCGCCGGACATAGGTAAGAGCAGTATTTTGTTCTTATGTACCAAAATATATTTTATTTAGACTATCATAAAACTGAATTAAATTCGACGCGAGTGTTGGATTCCTCAAATACTTATCTGTTTTAAACATAATATAATAAAACATTTTAAGCGGTTAAATACAAACGGTCTGGAAGGCATGACCAAACAAATAAAGCGTAAATTTATAGCTTAATTGTAACTTGTCTGCTACTGCATCATGAGAGCCACTAAACGAACTAGCTTTTTGTTCACTAAACTGACTTAAATCTACAATAATTTTGAAGAGGATGATCTCTGATGAGTTCCAATAAATTAAGCAAACAGTGTTCTTGTGATTCACAGTTAAATAGAATGGAGACACGTGATTTATAAATTAGGTATGCGCCTCGTTTAATAATTAGCTACCTACTTATAACCGAAATAATGTGACGCTTAACATTAGAGAATAACTCAAGGCGCGATTATCAAACAATTTAATAGGTGACACGATGAAAATATACGATTACTATACGTTTTGTGAACAGGTTGCTATGCAAAATAGCAACCTGTTCACAAAACGTCGGGATCGGATTTTAATTCGGAAACTTTGTTTTATCTCTTTCTTTACCTACATAAATGATTGGACAGGGACAAAACATGCATTTTCAGGATCGGAGCCGTTTCTGGCGTTAATGTATCAGCCCCTTGTAATACCTGCTAATCAAGTAGGTATCTTTTAAGAATCTCGACGCGTGTCGAGTCCCCAAAAACTTTAGTTAGTTTTTATTCTCAACAACGGCCAGAGCCGAGGTTCGAGTTCCGCTATGGAACACCCTCTGGCAGTTGTTTAACGTATTAGGGGTGAGAGCCTTCCGCTCCCCCGCAAGTTCGGTGAAGATGAAAAGGCCATCTGAGGCCATCATCACATGTCCTTTAGAAAAAAAAATACCTGCTAATCGAAATAAGTGAAGAAAGGTTGGCTGCAAACTGATAAGGATAATTTGCATCTGCACAAGACAGCTCCTGTCTTGTGAGAGATGCAAAAAAACATGATGAACAAACAACATAATGCAAATAAAATATGCAAGCCAGCCTTTATCACGTCATGTGAATCGTTCGGTAGGTAAATCAGGAAACCCAACGCAACTGAAGTTAATTCGTCTAATATAAGTACTTTTCAGTATACCGCGCTGCACAAAAGTTCTTGCCAAACGATTAAAACCTATGTCTTTGCTTATAAAAGTATATGAAATTGATCAATCCGACCACACAGTTCGTTAACAATGACACTTAGCGACCACTTACTTGCTAGATCACTTTATAAAACTATAAACATGTTTGAAACCAAGGCTCACATTTACGAATGTGTACTGTTTTTACTGTTCTGGCCAATTTATTGTTTTGATGCTTCACAAATTGCAGACCGATACATTTTTTACCAATGGAATTGTAATCAGACTCATATAAGGTAGCCATGCCCCACAGAGTAAGGCTGGCAGGCTGCGTAAAGGCCGACGTCACGGCCTATGCCCGTAACCCGTAGGAGTAGCACGCAATCGAAATGTGCCCTACGTATCTGTGTGCTTTAGATTACACAAACCCTTTACAAATGCTTTTTACGAGGGCACAAACTCTAAATCAACTTTCAATTCAATCCACCCATTGATATTTTTTTTCTCAGCTCTCTACCATGTAGTATCCACGAAACATCGATATATACGCGAAAAAATAATAATAACATCACTAGCATTTATTCCAAGCGAATACAAAAAAACTTATAGTTTTTATCAGTAGGTTTGGTATGGTACGCTTACACCGGTCATTGACCTGGATACTTATCGCAACGAGCGTACATGACAATTACTTAATATACCGACTTTTAACATAATTCTAAGTTCATGTAAATACATAGAGGTCATAAGTATTACATGGCTCATTTTATGTATAATAAGTTAAAAAGGATTGACTTGCTTAAAAAACTTGAAGGTCCTAAAGGACAGATATATCTTTAAAGGAAGATGGTCTGTTTTGTTTTGACCTATAGTTTTACCATAAATGTAAGGGTACAATTTTCTAAGGCACATAGATACTAAAACCCGATTCACACTATCTAACGATATGCCTGATATAACTTCTTATTAAACTACATTTCTTCATTGAAACATTGGGTCAAAACCCTTTTTTTTTTTCAAAGCCTTTGACAACGTTAAGTAGTATGAATCGTAATGTACTGGACACTGAAACAACTTTTTAACAATAATTAGGTTGTTAATATTACTTAGAGTTCATTTATCAATAATAGCGATATGATTAGTTATAAGTTTTCGAATACAATTACTAATATTAAACGGATAATGGACGCGGAACGAAATCTTGATCATAATGCTCTCCGTAGTCTCATTGAACTAGATATAGCGTAATGTTTAATTGTTACTACTCTAATTATATCGTCCTATTTCGGTCTGTCCTTGTAGTTTAGGTAATTGCATTCCGATATTCCTTATGAATAAGCCAATCGCAACATACCTACTTATAAATATTAAGCGGGTGTAGAGTGCCGATTGTCAACATACCGTAGGAATATGTTAACAGTTCTTTTAACTTGTTCATAATTATTTTCTAAGTGAACGAAGTCAAAGTTCTAGTCAAATAATAATAGTGCAATCATATTTTAGTACGTTACTTGTTAGTGATGATAATAGTGCGTTGATCATGTTATAAATGCTTCAACATATATACAAATAAGGTAACAACTAGCTAAGGTTTTTGTTTGATGAGTTTTCGCGGTTTGATGTTATTAAAATGTACACTTATTAGTAGAATAAAGCATTACGATCTATAGAATTAAAGTGCCCAGATATAATGTTGCAATGAATCGTATTACGTACTAGGTCTCATGATAGATAATATAGGATCTTTGTAAGTCAATTGAAGTTTAACTTTGAAAAAGCCGCACTCGTTGTACTTATAAATATTCTCAATATTTCTAAACGTTTAACTAAACCCGGCTTGACATTTAGACTGTCAAATGTGAAATTGTGTACCCACGTGCAAACACGAATCGTACCGTGACTTTCATATAAATTTGGAGTTTGTAAATATGATAAGCATTTCTATATCGTTGAATCAAAGCATGCTGTGGTGTGGCACATGGCTATGCCAAGGAATTTTACGTCGTTTCGGCTAAATGCTAGGTTTAATAAATGAAACGCACTTTAAATAAATTGACATTTATAACTTCTCATGGCGTAGATAACTATTGCTTAAACTACATTTTCTTCTGAAGTAAATGCTTTTGCAAAGTTACATGAAAATATTAGTACGTAAATAAAAGATTTAAATTGTGTTTTGATAAATCTGGCGGTCTACTCTCAAAAACGAAATACATCGGATAGCAATTTTTAATTCTCACGGTCGCAACCAATTCACTTCGAATGCGAATTAGGCGTTTTAAAAACAAAACATTATTTATGCAAATCAAGAACCACGTTTTAACCGCCGATATTTTTATAAATCTTCAAAAACGAAACCTTTCGTTTGTCCGTTTCGTTTTTGGGAATAGAACCAGGGGATTATATGTGAGATAAAATAGGGTTTAATTTGGCTACGTTGCGTGTGTATGGAATAGAAAAATGCCGGCAGAGTTTAATCGCTCGTATATTTTTGTATTACCTCGTCGGTGTTGTGGCTTGGTCGCTTCCGTGGCCGGCTGCCGCCTGCAGCCGGCCGCTGCGCGCTCGGTGCATCGCAGCACGGTGCGCCCCTCGGTAGCTGCTCTATAGTTCGTATTCATTACTCAAGATTAGTCTAACCGTAGTTTGAGTAGTTAGGTAGATTACAAGCAATAAATAGATGACAATTGTTAAGAAATTTGACAAAAGTAGTCGCGTAAACGTCCGATGATGATGATCACATAAAATTTTACACAGTTGTTGAAATTTTTTATCGAGTCTTTTTGATGGCTTTAATATCTACTTTTGTCAAAGGGCTGTTGTTTTAATTAATTATTTATTGTGATTGAAATAGTGTTATAGAGGAACGAAGTGTACTTGAGGTTTTTTAATAGTTGCGGCGAGGCGCCGGCGCAAGTTCAGATCAACAGAATTACTTTCATTTACTATATTTTTGGAACGTGAATATTTTCAAATGAGTACATCACATATTTACAATAGGACATATATTATTTTTCTGTGTGGTTACAACTAAAGACGCTACCTATATTTCGAATCAACACTGTACAAAAGTTGGTTTTTAATCTAGCGGTCAACTTAGTTTGTTGATAAAATTATTATATTATATTAATATTATTAATTGTGACTTATCTAAATATTCGTTATTTACACTGCTAAAGTATGACGATAATATTTTTAAGCCTGGAGGTCAACTCCCAAAAACAAAATATGTCGAATTCGATGACGGATAGCAAATTTTTAATTTTCATAATCGTAACCATTTCAATTCGAATGCGAATAAAACGTATTCGAAAAACAAAATATTATTCATGCAAATCAAAAACTACTTTTAAATTTCAAAAAAACTTGATTAATCTTCAAAAACGAAAACTTTCGTTCGTTCGTTTCGTTTTTGGGAATAGACCCCTCTGGGCTTAACAATGGCGGCTTTCACGGCCTCCAAATGAGAAATGTGATTAATCCAACGGAATTATATACACTTTAATAGCTTAAGAGCCTAGAGCTACCAGACGTGCGTTATTTTTTGACAAATAAAAGGACATTTTGTAGTGGTAATATGCACTTTGTATGACGCCAGTAAATCTGACACGTCACCTGCGAAAGAACTCTTTTTAAAGTGTAGCAAAGTACGAGGTGGCAAAGGTCTTTAAAAATAGGACTAACTCTGTACTTAATTTCTAATGGACAATTTGATGCTATTGACCCGTAGCTAACATTTTATATAAATAACATATAACTGATGTGCTGACATACAATGTAAATATGAACACCATTTGATGCCTTACATTTGATAATAAGAAATATCTGGTTGCTCTGGCTCTTAGTCTGATATATGAACCTCTTAACATAGCTTAGAGGATTTTAATTTATTGTATGCCCAAATGTCTGTTATATTAAATGTCATAACAATATCATCAGACAGCCATGAAGGTTGAAGCTTCACTAGATCTACAAAATTTTGTACTGAATGGAATATTTTACCAGATTTGGCTAACTGTATATGGTTGTATTAATATATATTCCTAGACATTAACATAAAATTTTTAAATATGCCAAAATTGTTAGAAAGTCCGGTAAATGCAAACACTTTTCAAGATTCAAGATATTATCTCGTAATAAAATTACTATCAGCTATATCGGCAGGTGAATTCTCAAAAGTACCTTAATCACGCTCACTTTAACATTTTGGCATATGTATGTAATTTACAGACAATGTGGCATTTAATAAAACAAGCATGATAGGTATTAAATTTTCCTTTAGAATGTACACACGACTATGACATTTATTAAAATGTACTATCAATTTGAATAGACAAATGACTTCTTACACGGTTCCCGACAATCGCTTACTGCAACCAATTTTTTGCCATTCGTAAGATTAAAAGTATTGTAAACTTACATTTAATGCAAGCTGCGACCTCGCGGTGAATGTAGAGTGATATCTAAAGCAATATAACAATGTTTTGTATAAACGTTTGTGCATCATTTTTAAGGAATATTCCGTTACTGTTACTGCACTCTCGTTCTAACTAGAGTACGGATCCTCTAACAATTCTGAATCAGTAGACGTTGAAGAGAGTATTAAAGTTTAATTTCAACTCAATTGCTGTTGTTTTATTTTAATTACCACGAATAACCCAGGTAAGTATAAACAATATTGCAAAATTTTCCTGAAGCATGATTACCTATTCTCGTTAATAAATATATAGAACAGAAATATACAGTATAAACTTAAGGACTTTCGCTTTCCATTTCTGATCCTTACTATCCTTACTAATATTATAAATCGGAACGTGAGTTTGTTTGTTTGTTCCGCTTTCACGTCGTAACTACTAAACCGATTGCTTTGAAATTTTGGAGACGTAAAGTTAGAAGTCCGGATTAAATAATAAGGTACTTTTTATCCCGGAAAAAATTGATATTCCCGAGGGAAAACCAAAATATAGTTTGCTTGATGGATGGATTGGAGATGGCGCTGTGTGTCGTTTAAAACAAGGTAAAATATTGCAAACGAATATAAACATGTAAATTTAGAAGCTAAATGATACGATAATGAATCCCCGAAAATGAGGAATTCCACACAGCGCCATCTCCAATCCATCTCGGGAACATTCTGTCCAGTCTGTCCAGGGTATGATTTTCTTCAGCATACCATTCTCCTCCAATAAAAGTAATTATATTAACTAACCAGCTCATATATTCCAAGTTTTCGCATATTCAAGCTGACCTTTATCTCTCTCTCTCTCCTGTCTAATGCCGCTTCGAATATTTTACAATTTGTAATGTGTCAATAATTAAAGTCGTTATTTCTAATTTCAAATTTACTTTCCATATCAGCTGTCATCAGTAGTCCGACAGTTTTTAGCTTACGCCTAGTTTCACTTTTTACTCTCAGTAACTAGAACGATTAGTTTTTTTCAACATTTTAGCCGGCCATTAATCGTCGTTATTTCCAATCCAAAGTCCATTAAGATCCATCCAATTACAAATTGAATTCGTGTAGTTATAATGTTATCGCACCAATCCTTAGAAATAAAAACGCTCTCGAAAAACGCAGTAATAAACATGATCTCTTGTTTTTATACAAAGTACTCAATAACATGGTTGATAGCCCAGATCTTCTATCTAAGATGAAATTTAAAATTCCTTATAGATGCCCCAGATATCCCATTAAACTCCTATGTCCTCCCCTCCGTAAAACTGTTTCAGGTTCTACTTCCCCAATTTCTAGATTATGTAAGATTAATAACATATATAGTACTAATATTGATGTGTTTAGTACCAGCTTTTTGAAATATCGCCGTTTTGTCCACTATTTGTCATCAGAATAACCACAACCTAATAATAATAATTCAATTATCTTTGTTATGCCTTACTTTAGTTCATAGTTAATGCATGTAGTGTTTACCTTTTAAATATTGTACATTTAAAATTTAAGTAATATTGTTGGCTACCATTAAATGTATTGTTACGCGCCACGATTAACGTTCTCAGTAACCAGCGCCATCTAGTGTGGAAAGGCGGGACTACAGAGAGTCGAGACGCGTACGCCAGAATTTACTAGAACAATGACCTTGACCGAGCGTACGGCCGTTCAAGGCCGCACTGCGCTCGAATGTTCCGGATGTTTCTGCGTTGGAAGGTTCGGGAACGGCCGCGGCAATATAAAAGGCCGGGATTCACCGCGACGGGGACAGTATTGAATTAGCGATACAAGTGATTACTTCGAAAGCGATTTTGAAGTACGACTTGGGAGCGATTATTGTTTTAATTAGTGCGTTTTAAGGTTGTAATTAGTGGCGTTCAATTAAAGTGTGACTTTTGGTAATTTTATCGGCTGTTTTTATTGTCACGAACCCGAAGCTCGTAACAATTGGTGTCAGAAGTGGGATTTAAATTATGCCGATTTTACCTAAAGACGACACGGAGGGTATCCGTACCCGGAGTCAACGCCAACTGGAGACGGACCAGAGACGTTTTGGTGGAGCTTTGCCGCAGGAGTCGCAGAGTCAGTTATTAACCACGGAGGCTGGCCCGTCCACAGCAACACCAGCAGCATTGGCAGCACCAGACCTTGCTGCCCTGATGATGATGCTGCAGGAGCAGTCTCGCCGACAGGAGGAACAGGCTCGCCGACAGGAGGAACAGGCTCGCCGACAGGAGGAACAGGCTCGTCGGCTGGAAGAACAGCTTAAGCGGGACAAGGAGGAACAGGCTCGCCGCCAGGAGGAACAGGCTCGTCGATTGGAAGAGCAGCTTCAGCGGTACAAGGAGGAACAGGCTCGACGCCAGGAGGAACAGGCTCGCGGCCAGGAGGAACAGGCTCGCCGCCAAGAAGAGCAGATGCTTCTTTTGAAGGACCTTCACGCTACCTTCGGGAAAGACATAAAGGAGGTGAAGGATAAGGTTGCTCAACATGACAACCGCCTGTTGGAAGCTGAAATACGGATCGACCAAGTCAATAATCGGGTTGACTACGTAGTGGCTGATGTGAAGAAGACCATGATGGCAGACGTTAAGAAAACGCTGGATTGCCTTAAATTTGGAGAAGCAATCGCAGCTCCCGTAGCTACAACACCTTCGCTACGTGGATTCAAAGTGCCACCGTTCGAAGGAACTTCTTCCTGGTCGGCCTACAAAATCCAATTTGACGCAGTCATGAAAGCGAACGGCTGGGATAAAAATCAGGCCATGACTGCCCTCACCCTAGGCCTTCGTGACCAGGCCTTATCAGTTTTGGAAGCTCTCGGTAAGGAAGTGACTTACGAGCAGCTCCTCGAGGCTTTGGAGGCTCGATATGGCGACGCTCACCTGGAACACGTGTTTCGAGCGCAGCTCAAGGATCGTGTGCAACGCAGTAACGAAAACCTGCAGCAATGGGCTCTTGAAGTGGAAAAGCTGGTGCGTAAAGCATACCAGTCCGTACCTGCGCTTATTGATGGGAACCTGGTGCAGGCGTTCATCGACGGCATCCGCGATATTGAAGTTAGAGCTGCTGTCAGACTCGGGCACCACGGGACGCTTAAAGATGCCTTAGCCCATGCACTGGAGGTGGAAGCTGTGCGGCAGGATCATCGTTCCCATCGCGTCAGGGAGGTTGCAGTGGCTTCAGTTCGCGACCGCAATAAAGGATACAGCCCTAGGTGCTACGGTTGTGGGGAAAAGGGCCACCTTCGATCCAGTTGCCCTAAGCGAACTGCAGAAAGAGAACTACGGCTACCTGCAGACCTGATCATCAGAATACCACCTGATGCTCCAGGCAGTATAATCGATTATGCGAATAACTGGCGGTACAAAATAAATGACATTTGTGAGCACGTCAGACAATCGGGCCAGAAAATGTCTGGAAAGATGAAAACCCCTTGTGACCGCAAAGTGAACAGTAGAGTGTTCGACGAGGGTCCACAGGTGAGGTTGCACAATCCAATCCGCAGCAAGGGGAAATCTCCTAAGCTTCAGGCGAAATGGGAAGGGCCGTATCGAATTGTGACTAAGATCAATGACGTAACCTACCGGATACAAAAAGGTGCGAGGGGTACTCCTAAGATCGTCCATGTGGATCGATTGGCGCGTTATTATGGAGCCGAAAATGCTCGGGACGAGCATGTCTTAGGAGGGGGCAGTGTTACGCGCCACGATTAACGTTCTCAGTAACCAGCGCCATCTAGTGTGGAAAGGCGGGACTACAGAGAGTCGAGACGCGTACGCCAGAATTTACTAGAACAATGACCTTGACCGAGCGTACGGCCGTTCAAGGCCGCACTGCGCTCGAATGTTCCGGATGTTTCTGCGTTGGAAGGTTCGGGAACGGCCGCGGCAATATAAAAGGCCGGGATTCACCGCGACGGGGACAGTATTGAATTAGCGATACAAGTGATTACTTCGAAAGCGATTTTGAAGTACGACTTGGGAGCGATTATTGTTTTAATTAGTGCGTTTTAAGGTTGTAATTAGTGGCGTTCAATTAAAGTGTGACTTTTGGTAATTTTATCGGCTGTTTTTATTGTCACGAACCTGAAGCTCGTAACAGTATGTTTGTGCAATTGTTGGCAAACCAATAAATAAATAAATAAATAACTTTATATAAATAGAAACAAAAATATATTATCAAGGCGAGTGTTCAATTAAAAAAATACTGACTACCTACTCATGAGCAACAATAGCTGAGATCTTATTTTGTAGTAGAATATAATTCAATAATTCGACCCTCACCGTTTACAAAAAGAAATCGTTCTAGAGTTTTGAGTTGCAATTTTGTGAGCAACAAATCGTTAGCTATAGTCGCTAATGTGCGAGCCCTTATTGTCATAGAAAAAAGATAATATCCCGTGATAAATTGTCTACGAACAGTGTATTCATCAAGTGTGCAATAATTGTATGTACATACTGTGTTTAATTCGTCACAGTGATATTATCTACAATTATGCAAGTAATAAAATACATACATATGTAGTTCTAACAGTCTGTAACGAATAGTCAATAAATCATAAATCACTACTGCGGAGGGTTAACATCTAACGCCATTCGTTTTATCACTACATAGTATAAAATAAAGTCGCTTTTTCTGTCTCTATATCCCTATGTACGCTTAAATCTTTAAAACTACGCAACGAATTTTGATGCGGTCTTTTTTAATGGATTAAATGATTCAAGTGGAAGGTTTTTATTTGCAATAATGAATAGAAAAGCTAATATTTGTAAGTATTTACATTACATCCGTGCGAAGCCGGGGCGGGTCGCTAGTTCTGAATAAAAGTAAAAAACACAAATAATGTAATAGGAGTAGATGCCCATTTATTTATAGTATAAATGTAAATAATAAACATACGTAAACCAAATAGTTGAGACTAGACATTCCTTCTTCATATATGGACGACATGTGCCGGTTACGTGAAAAGGACCATATGCTGGCCATCGCTGGTGGGGGGCAATTATGAATTGTCCACCCATACGTTATTTTCTTATATATAAAAAAATCGCTGTTCGGTAGTCTCGCTAAAACCCGACAACGGCTCATGTTGGTTTCGAAATAATTGTGAAGGTCCAGGGAAGGTTTAAAAGGTTAGAAAATTTGAAAAAAATAGGCGTTACGACGTTCGCCGGGACTGCTAGTAATATATAAATGTTGACTTCAATTGTATTAAAGTATTATATTTTTTCAAAACATTAAAAAGCAACATAGGTTTATTACAAGCGCTGCAATGGATACTAAGCTATGTAATTAACGTATTATCAAGTTTAAAACCGAATCCATCGAAGTTTTGGTTCATGCAGGTTAATTTTAGTGCATATAAGATAAATCATATCAAGACTCCTATCCAAATGTCAAACAGCAACCTGTCTTATCTGGTATTAATAAATTATTATTTTTAAATTAAATTTTAATGACTAATAGTGTCTCCCGACCGCCAATATGAATATATAAAAGCTCCGATTTTGACGACCTCCGTAGCAGAGAGGCGAACGTGCCGGACTTTGAAGTCTCTCCACCTCTGGGGCCCTGGGCTCGATGCCCGGTCGAGTCAATGTGGGAAACGAACTACTCTATATGTACTGTCTTGTGTTGTGGTACCATTGTTGTTTCTGTAACACAAGTGCTTCAGCTACTTACCACAGAATCAGATGTTGTGCAATATTTATTTATGTATTAGAGTTCAACGCGGCTTCGCTCGAGTTTAATTCGGTGGACACGGTTCCCTTTCCTGATTTTGAAGCACGAATTTTTGTTAGTCGCAGACAGTACGCATACTAATTTTGTGAAAGACACGCATATACACTTTCCTATTATTATTTATAAATTTACTAAGTACCTAAACATAGTATGCTCCGGCTATTTCTGAGGAGGTCGACATACTGTGGTAAACTTTGACGCTGTAATATAATCTTTCAGTTCTTAAACATACTCAACCAAGCCATAAGGGTTACCTTTTCCCGTGATATTAAACTAAGCTTTATATTATTCTCTTTGTATTATTGTGTACTCGTCATTACAGTATGTAAATGTAGGTATTAGCGTTGACAATGTAGCATAAGGAGGTGGTGCTTTATAGATCCTGCAACTGTTAGTGGATTATATACATAGTGAACTCTGATATGTGATGACAAAGTTATGTCTAAGGTAATCAGTCTTTCGCTGTTGTTCAGAAGTGAACGTTCACCGTTTTTTTTTCTTAATCTCCTTCCGTCACTAATGAGGAAGCAAGACCGCAGATGATGACGTCTTTTTATTCAAATCAGTGTTGGGGAAACTCGTCACGATTCTCATAATAATATAAAGGCATGTAACAGTTTTTACCTACAATACCCGCTATAGTATTTAGGATAAAAATAGAAGGTATTTAAAACGAACCTATTTTCTGCTCGACGTCGAACACAGAACTCAGTTAAGGCAATTTTATTGAATTGTCAGCGTTCATGTCGCCTTTAAGCTTAGACCTCATTACCACCCATCAGTTGAGATGAGGCCATTCTTGAAGTGCAATATTAAAAAACTAGCGACCCGCCCCGGCTTCGCACGGGTGCAATTGGTACTAAAATATGTACGTATTATACATATAAGCCTTGCACTTTATTTTAATACATTGACTCCTCCCGTACCCCAACCAATGACGCTTACACGGAGCATACATCGCATGCTGGCTAGCAGAGCGAGGTGTGCGGCAACCACGCGACTTTTTTCTAATACCTGCATTTTTAAACTCATGATATCTTCCGAATGAAATGTCCGAATTGAATAATTGAAAAAGTAATATAAAGGTATTGAAGCCGTCTTGAAAATAAAGTAACTTATTTTGATAAGTATTAATACCAGGGTACAAATAAAAAGCCCTTTTAAGCGGCGGCGTATTAATTAAATTATTAGATTAAAAAACCGCTTACTGTGACATAACTATAATATTTAGACATATGCTGTCGCGACACTTTTTGTAGATAATGATGAGTTCTGCAAAGTTGTAATACATGATTTTGTTCTATCACCAATAGTTTTCGCAGCGCACGCGATGTAAAGAATTTTTCAGGTCACCTTGGGTTAAATTATTGGAGTTTTAGTAAGGATCTCTAATTTTTTTTTAATATAATATAGCCTATGTTACTCAAGGATAGTTTAGCTTCCCAACGGTATAAGAATTTTTGAAATCGGTCCAGTAGTTTCGGAGCCTATTCATTACAACAAACAAATCTTTCCTCTTTATAATATTGGTATAGAAAAACAAAATTATGATTAATTCGCAGTTTAAAACAAAACGCTAACTAAATTTACTAAAAATAATAATGCCAAACTTATTGTGGATGATATGAGAGCATCGTAGGCCCGCTTTAATGGTCTTTATTTATTATTTCGTGTGTTTTAGTGTATATATACACTTTAGTTTTAGTGTGTATATATATATATTTATATATAACGAACTTAAATTGAACGTCAGCCTCAACAGAATCCTCGTAAAACCATAGAGCACGGAGCACCCGTGTTCTATCGTGAAATTGTATAATTCCCACTAAAAGTGATACTGGTAGGTAGACTTCGCAATAGAAGCTTGGTTGTCATTTCATAAAAAAAGAATAAGAAGGTGTATCCTCAATCTAACTTTTTATACCACGAAAATATTGTAAATTGCTTGTTAGATCGGACGCCCTCATCGGACTACGTGTCTTTCAATGGATTTCAATATACGAATATATTACTTTAGCGAAACTACATAAAGCAAGATATAAATATGCAAGACAATTTATTATATTGCTATCAACATCAATTGTTTTCTTTTTTTTAATAAATTTTGAACAACATCACAGACATTGCTCTGATTCTGTGGTAAGTAGCTTAAGCACTTGAGTTACAGACATCAGAAACAACGACGGTACCACAACACTTATACCCGACACAATATAAAAAAAGTTCGTTTCCTATATTGACCCGACCGAACCCGGAACCTCAAAGATGGCGTGACACCAAAGTCCGGCCCGCTCGCCTCTAAACTACGGACATCGTCAAATTGTTTTACAGGTAAAAAAGTGTTCTAAGTTCCTAACGGAACAGTTGTCGGAGTCCAGGAGTACGTAGGTACGTGTGTCACGACACGCTGCCATGTATCCGTCATATTCTGCGTCTGTCGCCCTTATGGCCCAGTATACACCAAGAGCAGAAGAGCAGCCAGCTCGTAAACAGCACCCGTAATCGTTTCCGACATTTAAGCAGATATGCACCCAGTTTGCGTCCACGTTGCTCGCGCAGGGGCACGATACGGGCAGAATGACGTGCGCCACCGCGCACGACCTCAATGCATTGCAAGAACAACATTATCTCGACGCGTTTCAATGTTGGCCATAATTCGCTTGGATGTTGGATTAATTCGTTGTTTTTGTAAATTGAAGTTCACAATTCTGTATTTGGTACCAGATAGCATTCCACTATTGAACTGATCCCAAAGTTTTTTTTTTATATTGCACTTCAAGATTGACCTCATCCCACCTGATGTTAAGTGGTAATGAGGTCCTAGTTACAGTACAGCATAATAAAACTGTTACTGGACTTTTTGCCCTTAATCACACGCAGGAATACAACAACTCAGAAGTGATTGTTATTTGGTTGCGGTCTTCTGTAAGGTGGAGGTATTTCACCAGTCTGGTTGTACCAGTTCGAGCGATAAATCGCTATACCCTACCTCTCTTAAACTACTATTATTACTATATTATTACTTGTTATGGAAACTAGACTGTGGTACAAAAACACATTCGTACACACATTTGCAAACACCTAACCAGACACAAAACTAAAACAAATGTTCATAACTGTCCTGGATGGTAATCACACCCACAGCCTTTGGTTTAAGAACCAGGAGCTCTAACCATTATTATATTAGGACGGGTCACCCATATAATGCATTTCAGTTTAAATTACGTAAATATAAATTAACCAACAAATGTCATCAATTTCTATTTTTCTTATTTTTTCACCCACTCATCAATATGTAGATAGCTGTTGGCGTAAAGCACCGGCAATGGCTTTGATATGTCCAGTTCAATTGTCATGTTTATATTAAACTAGCTGTGCATGCGACTTAATTCGTGACCTACATACCTTCATGGTCGGTTTTACCCCTTGGTCCCCTAATATTCGATACAAAATTATTTGTGCCAAATTTCATATCTCTAAGTGAAAATAAATATATTCCCATGTAAACTTTCAAGGGTGGTAGTAATACCAGAAAATAAGAGGGGATGTGGGTAACCAAATAATGTATACCAATACCAAATTTCATCAAAATCAGTTCAGTTTTTTAGGCATGAAAGCCGGACAGACAAACAGACAGACAGAGTTACTTTCGCATTTTTAATATTAGTATGGATGGCGAATAGATTTCTTAAGTGACGTCCATTTCAGTAACGTCAGAAGTAAACTAGATTATTTTTCCATTCAAGCCCAGTCCAAGTAAAATTATCCAATAAGTAGGCATATCAATGTACAGTTGGATTTAAAATAAGTCGCATGATACGTAGTCTATGCGACCAGTCACTTGGCACCCGCCCGATGTTTGATTGATAAAAAAACCCGATAAATTTCGCCTGCGAACGTCCACCTAACTTTCCAATTACACTATTTTATCTTTTACAAACAATAAAATTCCCCGCCTCACGAACTATCTGATCAACCACAACAGCAGCAGTTTTAAGAGAGGTAGAGCATAGCGATTTATCGCTCGAACTGGAGCAGCCCGACTGGTGAAATACCTCCACCTTACAGAAGACCGCAGCCAAATAACAATCACTTCTGTGTTGTTGTGTTCCTGCGTGTGTGTAAGGTTTCCAGAGCTCCTGGAGGGTGCTACATTAGTAGCAGGGGTCAAGCCTTCAAGGTAAGGGCGACAAATCCAGTAACATATTTATTATGCTGTACTTGTCACCCTTAAGCTAGGACCTCATTACCACTTAACATCAGGTGGGATGAGGTCAATCTTGAAGTGCAATATAAAAAAAAAATATATAAAAAAATAAAAGCAGAAACAAGCGTACGGGTGCCTACAGTACCACATACGCATTTAAAAAACCTAATTAAACCTAAATAACATAAAATGGGAAAAAAAATAAGATGTATTGTATGCAAATATACTTTGTACTGGACAGTGCGTGCGTATTTACTTTAGGTGATTCGTTCTGCAACATTAATTATTTTTGATTAAAAGTTTTTTCCAGTCAAGAACCAGATTAAACAATGTATTTGTCACCGTAAGATTGTAAGCATCGTTAGATTACAATCTATCTCGTGAGATTGTAAACTGTTGATAGATTGTGAACCGTAACATAATGATTGCAATTTAACGCATTCTTTTTCGATATATTATAATCTATCGATGGGAATCGGTTAAATTGTGAACCCGCATGGAACGGATTGTATCTCGCGCTCTGATTGGTTGAACGTTATGTGCCCCCGCCGCCACGGCATTCGCCATATTTGTTTTCTATTACATTTGTTGTCAGAGTTTTTTATAATTTTCCAATTTAAATTGTTTCTTCTTTCTTTTAATGTCTTTGATCTTGATTTTATTGTTTTTAAATTTTAGTTTATGTTTGAAGAATACATATTTCGTTAAATGCATTATTTTCTCCAAATTTATCAGATTTATTGATTACCTACTAAATAATAAATAAATATTTGAAGAAGTTTTCAAGAGCATTTATTTAACCGATGTCGCTTTTACATTTTATTTCTTACTCTTCGGGGATATACATAGAACGACTAGTCGTCATTGGTTGCTTTTACAATAAGACCGACCAATCAGGAAAAGCTATCGGACAGTTGACAATTTGACGCGGGACAGATTGTAATTTAACAGTTTCACTTCGATAGATATAACGAAAAATAATGCGTTAAATTGCAATCACATGTTACGGTTCACAATCTGTCGACAGTTTACAATCTCACGAGATAGATTGTAATCTAACGGTTTTTATAATTCTACGATGACATTCACAGCATCACACAATTATTTGGCATTTACAACATATTACCAATCTTAACTGACATTGATGAAGACGCCATCCAAACATTAAATAGGTGGAAACTTATTTGTGGTTAATTGAACTTCCTAAGTGAACTTCAACCAAAATTATATTAATTGTTGCATCCGTAAAGGTTTAATAATATGTAGTACGTTTATCTGACGTAATGCATCATCACACTATTATTTTAGATTTATTACTATAAAAAATAAAATTAAAAGTTGTTAAACGCTCCGACTCGTGTCTAGTTCCTGAAGTTGCCGACAGGTGGCGCTCATTCGTTTCAGAGTTAGGTCCAGTCATCGAGTTCTGCAATTAATTCATGGGGTTAAATTAGGGTTGGGCGGGTTCTTAAACCTTTACGGATGCAACAATTAATATAATTTTGGTTGAAGTTCACTTAGGAAGTTCAATTAACCACAAATTATACTTCATTGTTGCATCCTAGAAGGTTTAATAATATGTAGAAGTTTAGCGCTCAATTGCAGAAAGATTAGATTAGTAAAACTGGTTTGTTTAAAGACAGTTCAATTAAAATGAATTAATCACAGACATATTAACTTTTCCATTCTTATTAACATGGATACACTTAACACGGCCTATCTACACTCAACCGCGTTAGTACAGCTTTAGCGAAAGGCCCATCATGCAATGTATCCGTCAAAGGTAAATTGTAAAAATGTAGCAAAACAGAGAACAAACACTTCTATACCGCTCTCCTTTAGGGTTTATGGACTGAGCACTGGCCTTTCATATCTGAAAGGCCTATCGGCCTTCTAGTCGTTAAAACAATTTTGTTAATATTCAGTGCGTCACAAAAAAATCTTGTTTGGTCAATATAAGCAGAGAGGGCATTCGCCAGACAAATAGGCACATGGTTTATTTCTATACACGGTATGAACCAATAAATCGTCTTATCACAATACGTACCATAGATTCCCAGAAAGAAATGTTATTTAAATAAAGTTCCACTCTATTACATATATGTATATTAGATAGGGGTTCAAAGGTTAATTAAGAAATTGCTTCACTATATGACAAAACAATGTTTGGTTTCCAACTGCAATGGTATTTCAAAAGATTAGATTTTATAAATCTACTAATTAAATTATTTACGCAAATTGTTTGTCTATTATTATTGATAATACATCAGTGTTATTGATCACACTGAGAATTTAATTTGCCATATCGGGCTTTTTCATAATGCTTGAATAAAAACTTCAGTAAATTAGTAACCGGAACTTAAATAATCAAATTTATTTTATCAATAAATGCAAACCAAGATTTACATGCAACAATACAATTGCATGATACTTATTCGACAGGGAGTGTAAAATCACGTCCACTGTGTCATCATTTAATGACTGTCTAGCGAACGCTTGCCTGATAACGTCGCGCACACCAGGGTAAGCTTGGACCATAACGGGTGCGAGGTTCTGTAAGAGAGTAATAAATGTTCATACTGGCCCAAACATAGAACATTTGAATAGTTAATGACATAAAAACTATGGCTGGCTTGGCCAGCACAGGACAACTAGTCATCTTGTCATTCATTGTTTTTCGTGCACATTTTAATATGAAAGTAGACGGAGTAAATGCATAAAACAGGCGACTATCCCATGTTAATATGAAAGCGTCGATATCATAGGCTTCCAGATATCTTTTCCAGGAAAAATATTTCAAATATTTTTATTTATTCAGGACGCAAATAAGTCAATACTAGATTGACCAATTTCTTGAAACAAGATTGATGCAATTCCCAATCAGTATCAATATTTGTAAAAAGAGACTATATATTATAAGTTCCTTCTGTCCACAACACATATTTTGTGAGCTATTTTGTTTAAGTGTGGAAATTGTATTCTACCCATTTTGTTAATATAGCAAACAGCTGTAGTATTGTTTATTCTATTATTCATAAAAATAATTCTGTTTATTTTTTCTGGTGTATAACTAATATTCTGAACTCTGATTCTGAACAAAAATTTTAAATTTGTAATATTTTTACAGAGTCACCTCCAACAACTCAAAATAATTAATATAATTTCTTTCATTTTGTGCAATATACATATCTCTCTAACTAAAAATTATTTCTCCTGATAAAATTGTTAACCTTGTTAATTACATTTTTCCACCATAAAAAATCAGCAATTAATAGATGGTTGATTTTTAACTTTCATTCCAATCTTGATATAAGTGAAAAGATAAGATATTTTTCCCTCTAAAGTTTTTTGTTTATACCCCTCCATATGATACTGCTGAGCAAGCACCTGCGGGGTTGGTACCCTCACAGTAATGAGTGCAAGGTCTCTTGTTTTAACAACATATTTGATATATGCTGGGCCTGTCAATATATCTTACTAGGCCTGTTAAAATTTTTCAGATGGTAATTTTAAAAAAGGTGTCCAAACAATTAATTTGAAGTTCTAAGGTGTACAATTTTGACTAAGTTCAAAATAGCTTTTTTCATTATTTATCACAAAATTAAATTTTCCTCATAAACCATATCTGCAGAACACTAGATGTGATGAAAAATCGTACAATTACCGTCATACCGGAATCTTAAGCATTTTCTTAGGGACAAATACCTCTTTTAAATCAATTGTTACCATAAATTGATTGTTTTTATCAATTTAGTTGCAATATGAATATCCTCAAATTGGAACTGATATGAAATATTCTTAGCCTTTTTAGGTTTAGAATAAATGTATTTTATTTCTACATTTGAACAGGGTGGATTGGTCGGTTCAATTAGTATTACCGGCGTATGAGTAAGGTTTCATTTATAACCTTTAACTAAGAATTGTAATACTTGCCAATTGGTAGTTGTATCGAGGCCATTGTGTATGAAGCAGTGAATGCGGCCAGCATGAAGTACCTCTAGCTCAGCCGCTGCAGCAACTGCTCCTGCGGGCGCGGCTGCGACCGACGGCGGATGGCGCGAGGTCGGCGGCGGCGGCTGCGGCGGCTGCGACGGCCGCGGCGAGCGGCGTGCGGCTGGCTGCAGGCGGCGGCGGCGGCGGCGGGAGGTAGCAAGCGTGGCCGGCTGGCGCGCGCGCTGCTCCCTGCTGCTCGCTTGGTGGAGAGGCGTCCTCGAATTTTCCCGAAGCGCCGTATTGATATGTCCTTTGTACATCCAAATCGATGGAGGAATTTGAACAAATTGCTTAAGTTGCAAGCTAGATTTTATATATTTTCCCCCAAATTATCACCAAATATGAATTTTCCTCTTATAATACTTTCTCTCATCATGGAAATAATAACTGTCTTCAATTTATAGTCTCTTCATAATGGTGCTTGACAAGAATTTGATTTATTCACATAACTTTTTAATGACCTCTATCTCTTCCATATCCTGATTGATTAACAATGATGTTAAATCAGATATCCGCTGGGGTAGTAGCTGTACTACAGATTGATTTTGACAGACATGTACTTGCCACGGTTCTATTGTTGATTCTATTGATTATATACTTTAGCATTTAATTGGCTAGCTGGAAATTTTCAGGGATCAAAAATGTTTGCAGTAATGATTCCTTGTATTCTTTCACCAGTCCTTCCATCAGGATTTTTCCCCAAACGTTCAGAGATTTTTAATAGAATTCTTCTTCCAAATTTATCTTATAAGGTTTTAACTATGCCTAAAAATGAAAGGGATTTTCATCAGGGTTTTTACTACAGAGTTAATGAAATTGTTAGGTATTACTGTTTCTACCGGGGACCGGCAAATCTGTATTTGATTGGGAGACTGTCCTCAATAGCAAGTCAATACTGCCAGCGTCTGACATGGTATAATCCATAACTACTTCCTCCTCAAGCTCATCACCACAGCTAGCGTAGCCATCTGAGTGTGTCTCGTCGCACACATAGATAGTGTTATACTCCGGTTCTATCAATTAAATACATCAAAATTAGCTTAATCATTGACTCTTTTGGATGACATCACATGCTACCACCATAAAAAGAGATTTTATATGTACACAAGTGTGTATAACATTCCGGATGACATCTCGTGCCACCACTGAGGAATGTAAAAATTTTAAAGGACCACTTTTGGAAAACATCTCCAGCATTCACTGCAAATAGGTATTTCTTTCCGGATGACATCTCGTGCCACCACTGAGGAAAGATAAAGTATAAAAAGCATTGCTTTTGAAAAACATCTTGTGCTCTTGTTGCAAGTATATGTTTCTTTCCGGATGACATCTCGTGCCACCACAGAGGAAAGATCAAATAAAAAGCACCACTTTTGGAAAACAACTCTTCCTTTCGTTGCAAGTATGTAGGTATTTCTTTCCGGATGACATCTCGTGCCACCACTGAGGAAAGATAAAGTATAAAAAACATTGCTTTTGAAAAACATCTTGTGCTCTTGTTGCAAGTATGTATTTCTTTCCGGATGACATCTCGTGCCACCACTGAGGAAAGATCAAATAAAAAGCACCACTTTTGGAAAATGACTCTTCCTTTCGTTGCAAGTATGTAGGTATTTCTTTCCGGATGACATCTCGTGCCACCACAGAGGAAAGATAAAGTATAAAAAGCATTGCTTTTGAAAAAACATCTTGTGCTCTTGTTGCAAGTATATATTTCTTTCCGGATGACATCTCGTGCCACCACAGAGGAAAGATGAAATAAAAAGCACCACTTTTGGAAAATATCTCGTCCTTTCGTTACAAGTAGGTAAAAAGGTATTTCTTTCCGAATGACATCTCGTGCCACCACTGAGGAAAGATAAAAAATCAAAGTACCGCTTTTGGAAAACATCTCGTTCTTTTGTTGCATGTATGCATTTCTTTCTGGATGACATCTCGTGCCACCACTGAGGAAAGATATGTAGTTATCAAGATAACTTTATGGCGGGTATGTTCACATGAAAAATTATGATAGTAAAACGCCGTTAAGTATATGTTATTTCGGGACGACATCGCGTGTCTTCACTTGGGAAACAATTTGAAACATTCTTTTTTGCGTGTTTCAATCGAGATTACGCCATACAATACTTGTTAATCCAAAATATTTATTTACCAACCTTCATTACGGTCTCCATTTGGCGGGTATTAAGTACATGCCGCTAGTAACTTTTTTACGTGCTCGTAATTCTTATTCCAAACGTATAATCTTTGATTCCAGTTCTTCATCTGACTTTTGACTTGTTTCAATACCCATTTCCTGAAAATCAACACTTAAAACACCGTATTTTAACACAAAACTATAATTTTCAACGGAGCGAAAGTGGATGATGCACACACAGAAAACGAATGAGCGCCACCTGTCGGCAACTTCAGGAACTAGACACGAGTCGGAGCGTTTAACAACTTTTAATTTTATTTTTTATAGTAATAAATCTAAAATAATAGTGTGATGATGCATTACGTCAGATAAACGTACTACATATTATTAAACCTTCTAGGATGCAACAATGAAGTATAATTTCTGTACAGTGCTGAGTAGTACTGACCTAAGGAATAGTATGATCGAGTAGTTAGTGACAAACAAATATATATTTTATATAAGGCACATCAAATCAATGCCTTTTTATATTTGATGGCAATCAACATAGCGGTGTCCATTTTTGTCAACGTCACTGAAATATGATATTTCAAGTTCATGATATCATGCAGGTGTACTCTATAGCTTTCTAAAGATTCCGTTGCGTATAATGATTCAGGATAAGCTTGTTTCAAAGCACAATCGGGTTTTATGTAAGCTGTTCCCGTGACAAGTTACTAGACAATTGATGCTCGTTTGAATGCGGTCCACTTTATATCTTTTATTTATAGTCCCTTGCGAAACTTTATTGATCAAACCAACACCAAATATAAACAATTTGGAATAAAAACAAAACGACCATTCTTCACTTTCAACTATTCTCCGCTCCGCAGATTCAAATCCTGTCAAATATGTCTTTTTGTTTTCCATCTATTTTATTGCCGTTTTCCTCCAATCCGTTGTATTTGTTTTTATGAGGTACAGGAATTCTCATGACAACTGTAATCGGGTTATATGGTTTTTTATTCGTACACCTACTAATCGCCCGGAAACCAAAGGGTCATAACAATGGGAATAGTACAAGCGATGCGATTGTCACACATATCGGTACAATGACGAATCATTACTTTTGTCTTGGAGTGACTCGGCCTGCGAACAGAAATCCCTTCAGCAAAATAAAAAGGCTAATCTAGGTGTTACAATGTGTAGCCACTTTTCCAAGAAAGGATTAAAAATTTAACCACTTCCGTAGGATGAATAAGGACAACTGCAAATAAGTTGCTTTTTTTTTAATATTTACGACAAAATTGAGGACACCACAAGTCAGAATATAATATTAGTTTTATAAACCATGGATCCTTAATCTTTACAGATTTTAAATATGACGTGATTTTAATGATAAGGGGCCTTAGTCCTGAAGTGCGACGTAACATAGGCTAAGATAATAAATTTGATCGAAGACTTCTGTGCGGATTTTCACTACATAGTATAAAATCGTTCTCTAGCCCCAAATATTGTAAAGATTAGGATAACTACTGAGTTTCTTGCCGGGTTCTTCTCGGTAGGATTAGGTTCCGAACCGGCTGTAGCTTCAATTTTGGTTTATATTCATTTTGACAATGCATATGTGTTACTTGTAACCAACATGAATAAATGAATTAATTATGATTATGATTAACAAAGTCACATTTTCTGTACGTCCCTTTATATGCTTAGATCTTTAAAACTACGCAACGGAGTTTGATGCGGTTTTGTTTTTTATTATAATGCGATTCAAGAGGAAGGTTTTCATTTGCAATACAAATACAGCCAACATTTCTAAGTATTTACATTGCATTCGTGCTAAGCCGGCGCGGGTCGTCAGTATCCTATAAATATAACGAGAAAGAAGGCATTCAGTACTAAATGTTCACAACTCGTAATGGGAGGAAAAATATTAGGCGATTTCTTTTGGATCGTTCGATCTTTCGAAGAATAAGTCGTCAATGGTTTTTATAAGGTTTGTTGTAACAGGCATGATAGTCCCTATACGGGTATGACGCACTGCCTCACCGTGAACTCTTCAAGGTCGTTGGGAAAACCGTCTACCGTCTGTGCGGATTGCAAATGATAGCCTGCACCGCAATAGCCACGAGTGGAGTTAGCACTTATATCATACTAGCGGCCGCACGCGACTTCGGACGCGTGCATTTAGTCTTTTCTACCAATAAATATAGATGGTCGGTTTTACTCCCATCTCCCCTTATATTCGAAACAATAAGTAGTCTATATTTTAATCTAAGTTTTAAGCCATATTTGTTTTAAATGTTATCTCTAACTTAAAAAATAAATGTTTTCCTATATAAACTTTCAAGGGCATTATTAACCCCATCCACCCTTATTTTCAAAACAAAAAGTAGCCTATGTCCGTCCTTGATGTTCAACGTATACTTTACCAAATTTCATCAAAATAGGTTCTGTGGCTTAGGCGTGAAAGCCGGACAGATAGACAGACCTACTTTCGCATTTATAAGATTAGTATGATTTTACAAGAAGGAAATAAACACCCATTTTTTTGCGGTTACATAATTCTTCTGAAATGCTTAGTCAACCATTTGCCTGCTTTATCTGAATCCAGATTGTTATACCTACTCGTACACTTCGGAATAAATAAGTACTGTATTATACGGTGTCTTTTTCTAATTATTCGATATTATTTAAACTTCGGGACACATTCGGTCCATATATTATGACAACTCATCAGCTTATTGTTTATTCTCGCCATCCATACAAATTCCATTAAATTTTTAGTTGAATTCTTAAACTTTACGTTTATCTGTAAGAATTTTAACGTGTTTGGTATAGTGTCTACATTTTAAAATTTAAATGCGGACGTAAATATTAGTTTTCTAAGATATTTTCAAATAAAACCTGTGGCGGTACCCTGTTTCCCTTACGAGCACCAAAGTCCTGTACTTTAGCGCGCGTTGATGTCTTCGCTTCAGTCTGTCTCCCACAAAAAATGTTTTAAAATTGCCTTGTCTTGTCATGAAATACGAATGCGAAAAGTTATATTACCTAAAGAAAACCTTTTCGTTGAACTAAGGCCTTTTTACTGAATTTAAGTAAAAAAGGTAAATCACTAAGTTTAAAAGGTTGCAAGCAAGGATGTAACAAAGCATCGGTCATTTGTATTTGTTTTGTACCAGTTTAACTAGTTTTTGTTTTATGTTCAGGTATAGTTCATACTGTTTCGATAAAAGGTTTGCATCAATGATATTTGGCTTTACGAACTAAACCTAAAAACTTGCTTACAAAAAGTTATTTATAAAGATTTTTTCATAACGTAATTTTTGCTTTCATCTAAGTGTTACTTCAAGTGGTTCATTACGAATTATATACATTTCATCTGTACTTGCAACCGTTAGTTCCAGTTAACTAAGCATTCGTTGAATTTAATCTCGTTAATATTACGTGTTATACTTAATTTAAGCAGTGGCCTAAATAATGACGCGCTCTGACTGAAATGAAATCATAGTTTGTGCCGAATATACATAATAAGTGGCCTGGAAAATTATAAGAAACATTTTGATGCTTGGAAATAATGTTTGCTACACAATCTGTATAATTATCATCGAATGCTGGCTTGTGTATTAGGCCCTAGGTAAAAGGTATGTAAAAAAATGGTTTAAAAAAAAAATATTACGAAACGCGGGCTTTTAACAAATTTCACTCACAAATATTAAAATAGAATCCCCAATTATTGTCGCTTTTGACAGTTTTAATCGAAAGCCAAAACAAAAAACAATAATCATACAAAAAATTCATAAACCACATAAAAGAGGTCCCTTCCAGGGACAATAAGTTTTCTGAAACTAGCTGTGTCCCAGTGAACGTCGTGCAGCCTTTTTTGTTTTTAAATCTTTTACCTTTTTAAAGTTCCCTGGACCTCCATTTGTATATATACCAAAATTTGCTAAATCCTTTGGACGGTTCTTGAGTTTTAGCAAGATTAACGAACCACGATTGATTTTTATGTACAAGAGAAGATAGATTAGACGAAGGAATATTAAACAAAAATATTGGTCTTTATTTGATCAAACCATTCTAAATTTGAATATATGTATCCTAAAAGTAGACACAAATCATTAGGCTATTAAGAAATAGCCTGATCTCTACTTGAACGCACCTGTCTACCGCACTAATTCAAAAACCATGCTTAGTAACGGACTACGTTTAGTAAGGATCTGACGTCACAGCACTAATGAGAGTTGCGAACGTCATGTCCAAGTGAGGTATTTAATATAAAGCAGGTTGCGTGACAAGTTTCCGTAACAAACGCACGATGCTTGCCCGCGGACAGTTGTCAGTCGCGCTCGCGCTAGCGGTCGCAGCGTGCGTCGCCGCGCGCCCCGACCAGCCCGCCGCTAACAGTAAGAAATACAACTCAGTTACCAAAGGCGGTGAGTATATTTATCTAGTAACCCTAGGTAGGTGCCCTAAGGACGTTTGGATATGTTGTGATCGCAAATTAAGAAACGATACACGTTACATACAGGAACAAAAATATACACCTAAGTGTCTCTCCCCATCAATTATAGCGAATTAAATTCGTATTCTTATTTTGTTGAGAAAACGAAATAAAATCAATGTTCCATTCATTTTATTAAAACTAAAGTCATTAAAATTCAGATAAATGTCGTGTGTGGTGTTTTTATCCAGAGTGTTTAAGTGTATAAAGCTGTGCTTCGAAATCGCTGGAGCTGGTCAGACATACATACAATGTAAAGTACCAAATCAAGTATTTGTAACGTGTTACGCCTAAACTGCAAAAGTGACCAAATACTATAAAACCTGTATAATATGTGTGCGGTTTTGAATCGGCTTATAACTTCGTCAAACGGATTTTAAAATAATAGTCCAAACAAATGTGGCAAAAATAAGTTTTGCATCATACATAAATTGGCACTCGACCGCAAAATAACCTTACATTTAGAGATATTGTGGCTTAAGTCAAACAAAATAGTATATTTAATGACAAAATCAATTATGTATAACACTTATCACTAAAATAATACGGCTAGCCGATATAGATATTAAAACGTTGTTATTATGTTCCAGAGCCTAATACCTGTTATTACAACTATTTATTTTTATCGCGATACCTAAACTGAGCGCAACATATTAGCCAATTATTTCCCTAAATAGCTACGAGTATAATGATGGAACTTCCCAATACAAGTGGAAACGTAAACAATTCGTTTAGCTTAAACAGTTGCAGTTTACCAACGCGGATGTGATGAGTTATTATGCCGTTACCCAACTAATTGTGGTCATTACGAACCTATAAGTGCCTTCTGATAGATTCAATCTGGCGTCATCGAGATGCAGTTAATAGCTGTCGCGCTCTATTGCCGTATTATCGATCTTCTCCCTGTGAACACAGTTACGACAGTAGCATTCCTAGATTACCTAACCAACGCATAAAATAATTTAAATTGTCAATTAAGCCAAGTAAAAATAATTTTATCAGCCTATTTATTTGTCCCACTGCAGGCTAAGGCCTCCATCATTGTCATCGAGTCATCGTTAAAACTATAGGTGCTAGTTTTATTGACACGTTAGTTAAATGCAGGTCTTGTGATAACAAACCCAAGCTATATTCGAAACCGCTGAAACAGACTGTGCCCGACGAAGTCAAAACCAGGGCCCCTAGACCATAACTATAATATCAGTACGTTATTTTTACTTAAATTTAGTTTTATTTTGTTGTTACTTTTAAAATACCTCACCTGCCTAATGTAATAAAACAATTTTTCAGGCCCAAAACAAGTAGAAACTGTATCACCAACTGCGGACCACTCAGTGTTGACCTTCCCTTCTGATGATCAATCACAGTCAAAACAAGATGTACCAAGTCCAATCAATGAAGAACAAAATTCAGTGGATGATAACGTCAAGCCAACAAAGGATCTAAGCGCTGTTGATAATGTGGAACCGCAGATTTTAAAGAATATCTCCAAGCCCGTCAACAAGAGATTCCCCCACGCCGTGCTCTTTGGAGGCACCTGCGGCGGGACCATCATTCACCCCAAATGGGTGATCACCGCAGGTCACTGGTAGGTACAAATACATTTACAAAGTGTTACCTTAACAGTAAAAAGTGATAAGTTATGAAAATCTAAACGGACCAATCGCCTATTCTCTACTCTTACTTTCTAGTTTCTGCACGACGTCAACTTTCTCAAAAAAAGAGCATTTAGCTCACAATCGTCGCGGACAAACGTTCATTTATTATTACAGCTCTCGACTATTGTCTGAACTGCTTCCATCATACATCCTATGTAATAAAGGGACAAACTACGCGCAAAAAATAGGTACCGATACTGGCATTTTTATGACAGCAATTTACTTATGTAAATTAAAAACAAATTATAATGGCGGTTTTGGACTGGCCCACAAAATTGTCTATGCTTAAAAGTCCTACCATGGGAAAATAAAGTAATACTATAGAATTGGATCCTAAAAATTCTGCTTTCACTTTACCTATGTTAAAAATAGATAAACAAAGGAATAACTTGGTCAATAGTTATGATTCATACGGCGTCACGAATGTGGTCACAAAGCTTTATTATAATAATTATTAATGCACAACGTGTTATTCTTGTTTTTCCTTATTGTTGCTTATTTATCCGCAGACCTGTAGGATTCTTTTATAAATTATAATTAATAGTACCTTTTGACTTGGCGAAGAAAAATATGTGTTGAACTCACATTTAAATAAAATAAACGAAAACCTTGTTGGTGGAGATTTCCCGTCTTATGTAGGGCTAGGTACCATTTGTAACGGTTATTCACGTATATTTTAATGATATATTCAATATCTGGAAAACACTCAGCTTTTCTGTGTGGAATTTGAAACCCCATTTTATTTCCTTAGGATATGAATTTTAGAAACTCCTTTCTTTGGATATAAGTACGTCTGCGTCATAATACCTACCTGCGTGTAAAATTTCAGGGCTATCCGTTTAATATTATGTGCGTTCAGTATTGTATGCGTTTATAGATAAGTCAGTCGCTATTTTAATATAGCAGAGGATTTAATCGCGAACTACACACGCAACTCACCTTACGTAATAACCTTACAAAGGTACCATTTTAGATAAGGTAACATGTAGATTTATCATATAGAAAATTTCGATTCGCTATTATAATTAAATTCTTTATATAATATTGGCTATTAAATTCGATCCTAAAAACGAAAACAACTAATAGCTGCAGTGGGCAATCCGGTCTCTTTCAAGGTAAATTAATATGTGTTGTTTACCTCTTGCGATAACCCTTTGGCGTCGGCTACTGTACGGAGTATAGATTATAATGAATTTTCAAAAAAAAATTACCGTCAATAATGATTATTAGGATTATTAATACTAATTGATGTTAAGGATACAGTAAAAGAACTCTTTCAAAACCTTTATTACAAAAAAACTCTAATTTCAAAGTAGCCCAAAAAACGTTCAAATATAAAAAAAAATATTGCTGTGCCAAAGTAGGTACTCGTGTTAAAATTATAGAAGAAGGTAGGATCGCTAAGTTAACTATTTATCCAACTCATAGTTCACTTCACTGCAATGAAAACTATGGAAAACCTTGACAAAAGCTTCAAAAATGAGGCAAGGGAAAAACAGGTCGTAGGAGTAACTAAAGCGTTTGACGTAGTTGCCAAAAATCTAAACTTTTAATACTAGAACCTCCGTCAAGAACTCAACGGCTTAATACGAGCAGAACCGTTTTTTTACTATTAAGGGTACACGGGGCCTCACACAACTGACAATTTCTTTCACAAATTTATTCTCAAATTGGGTCAAACTTTTTTTTGGAGAAAATTTTATTCGACAGACAAGCCGATAAAAACCGTTACCGTAATCGTAACCAAAAAACCAGCATCATTCTAATGTTCTTAATGAAATTCGAGTATTTTATCATAGGTAGGCATCATAGATGCACGGAGGCTCGTGACTTGTATTGAGGAAGGCATAAGTGTTGCGGTGAACTCCGATAGGTTGATTGAGTGACTGACAGAAAATCTATACTTCTGATAAAACTATACCTACTAATTACGAGTACTTACTTGGAATCAATTATTTTTTTAATAGGAATAACCTCTAAACGGATGCAAATAGGTTTATTTAAATTGTAATCGGTATAATCAACTGAAATAATTGTGTTGTGTTGTGAAACCAGTTGTAATTAGTAATTACTTTCTTATCTGTGCAAGTAATTTCTTTAGTAATGACGATTATCTGTATGACCATTACAGACTTTTTTTGAAGGCCGCTGTGGACTTATGACTAGTTATGACCCAGAAGATGCAAATGAGTTAAGTTTAGATAACCCTGACGCTCGGGCAAGTATTGAGCAAGAGCCCAACAAATATTAAAGATGAATCAATGAGCAATGGGAATGATTTGCATGGGAAAATACTATAGAAACTTTAAACCATTACATGTTATGTAATGGAAATACAACTTAGTAGATATTTTTTGCTTGAGTTATGCCCGATTCCAATATTTTACGATACATAATGTGTCAAAAATTACTATCCGTTTCTCTCCAACCGACTACGAGTCGTTAAAACAGTCCATATTTTTTTCCATACCAGTCGTCATCATCTGACGTTCTTTATTAGTTTACGCCTCGTATATTAAATAACGGATCGTTTTTTAAATATTGGAACCGATCTTTAATGGTTTTAGTAGTACATTTCTATTCATATAATTGTTTTTATCGTACCTAAATAATATAGAATTATATGCTCACAATTGGCAAAATATTTTACTAACAGATGATAGAGACTGAATATAGATAGATAGATACCTACACATGACGACAAACATAATTGTCGAGAACACTAGTAGGTCAAACTAATACAAGCAGGTAGTTTAGGCAGGTACCTGTTTTTGCTGATTAATGGATTTATTTTAGTAATTGCTTATTAAACAAATACCTTTGGGATTACCTAGTTACCCATACTTTTAATGCGCACGTAGGTACCTGAACATTCTCAATAATGAAACCATTAACTAATCAATACTTCGGTATTAATTAAGATACCTCAGTAAATATGTAGAAAACATTTTTTTTTTATATAATATCTTCTTTGCACAGCTACTCTAGTACAAATATTTCGCATAAAATCAAAGTGGCATGGGTATTGCGAATGCGAGACGAGTTTTATAACAAAAATCTAACTACTTTCCCTCTTACCTTTCACAAATATTTTTAAGGTATCAATGCCGGCAAAATTGTGTTCTTGATAATTGGCCATGACCACAACTGCTCAAGTTGGCCACCGAGGTTTTAGTCGGTGCGAACCCGACACACCCCTCTCTGTTTCCCGCAGAGAGTAACGGTGCGGTAGGAATTTCTACCTCGACAAAAAAAAGTAGGGTAAGAAGACTAGGATAACGAAAATATGTTTCATCAACACCTCCAGACGATGTGGGGAAAGTCTAAATGCATGTTTTTTACTCTTTCACGCCAACACTACTGTATTTGGATGTAATTTAGATTACAGATGGATTTTATACTAGAATAAATATAGGATACTTTGTAACCCGAAATAACGCAGACGACGTTGCAGGCTACTACATAAATACGATTTTAAACAACCATGCCTATAGAGTACAAATAATACTGGTCCCGACAACAACTCATCATTGGACAACATCATCACATACATTGCTCTGATTCTGTGGTAAGTAGCTTAAGCACTTGTGTTACAGAAATCAGAAACAACGACGGTACCACAACACCCAGACCCGAGACAATATGGAAAAGTTCGTTTCCCATATTGACCCGACCGGGGATCGAACCCGGAACCTCAGAGATGGCGCTCGTCAAAGTCAGGCACGCTCGCCTCTCGGCTACGGAGGTCGTCAAATGCTAAAATAGTTCTTATCATCATGCTAAACTAGTTCTTATCATCATGCTAAACTAGTTCTTATGCCCACATCATAAGAGCTTTACAAAGTCCATAGTCAGACGTGCTTTCATCTGTACATTGTTACTTTGTAACTCGATACTACTGATTTAGGTGCAGTGATTTCATTATAAAGATCGACACAACATGCCGAATTGCCAATGTATCGAAGGTTATTTGACAATATTGAATAGACCACATTCTACTTACCTAAAACCATGTATATAGCATGTATAGGTATAAGGTACATAGGTACTTGTGCCTACACTTAATAAATAACAAGTTTGTCACATTAGCAAACGTTGTGCTCAAATAATTGTTTTGGCAATGTATTCCACTGATCATTTTTAATTATTGCGCAGTTTTTATAGATGAACTTAAATTAACAAACGTTTTTAATTAACTGACGTATAAGGTACCTAACTAATTTGCGCAAATTGCTTTTTCATGTCACTTTTTAGTCTAGACAATTTTGTGTGGTAGAACACCAATAAGTAGGTAGTAATTTAACCTGTCTGTTCATTTTAAACCCTAACTAGTTCATTACAAAATATTAATTATTGTACCTAAGTAAGTAAAAAAAACGTCAGACCCTATGACGAAAGATTTTGTAGACGCACAGTACCTAAAAAAATGCGGCAATGCAAGGCTCCATACAGTGTTAAGCCTTCTTTTACTCTTACTCATATCGTGACCACACGCGTGTCATTACGTCAAAAATGATTTATTTCATACTTATATCAGTCACATAAGGTTTAAATTAGATTAGAGTATAAGTATTAACACTATAGGCATTATTTGCAATGCTTGTGTTGATATACAAGCAAAAAACACCTATATAATTCATGACGCGGGGGACAGTAATTGACTTATTTGTATTTTGCATGGAATTGTGACTCTAAAAAGTCTTTGATCGAAGGTCAGACACTTCGGACTTTTCAATGCCCTTATGTTGTGGGCGTATGAAGTAATATTGCACTACACCTGTGATGTGCCGTTGACCGTACATAAACATATTAATAACTAGGAAATTCAATAAAACGATATGATAGGTACCGGCAGCAAATGAGGGATGTTATGAGAGAGTTATTATTTATACTTACGC
This sequence comes from Glyphodes pyloalis, assembly GCA_037074685.1. Taxonomy (NCBI): domain Eukaryota; kingdom Metazoa; phylum Arthropoda; class Insecta; order Lepidoptera; family Crambidae; genus Glyphodes; species Glyphodes pyloalis. Next base: position 4,639,310 of record JAYKKO010000012.1, on the reverse strand, counting down.
AATGTTCATAAATGGTTTAGTAGAAACTTAGAAAGAATAACCAGAAGTGATGCTGTGAGCTTCCATGTTGTCCAGGCGATCAAAAGTCCTACTCCGAAAAACTAAATATGTCGGATCTGATGACGTACCGATAGCAATTTTCAATTTTCATAATCGTAACCAACACACTCGAATGCGGATGAAATGTTTGTAAAAAAGAAAATTCAAAAACCACGTTTTGAATCCCTAACCTTCAAATAATTCTTTTTTATGATTCGTTTTTGGTAGTAAGTAGGTACTAAGACTTACTGATCCTAAAGTCAAGACTTTACGTAACTTTTCAGACATCAATATTCTAGCAAATAGGTAATTATTGTAAGTTCTTTGTGTTATATTTTCTATAAAACAATGAAGCATCGAACAGTTCTATTGGTTCTAGTACTCTGTTCACTGGCGGGCGATACGTGCTGGCCGGCACCAACAACTCCGATGACGGCTCAGGAGTCACCAAGAAGGTGAAGAAACTATACGTGCACCCGCTCTTCTCCGTTGGCCCCTACTGGCTCAACGCCAGGAGATTCGACATCAAACAGGTATTTATAATGTTAGATATCATTGGAACTCTCAACAGTTGATTTTATTCCCTATGGTCTTTGTAAAATTACTATTCATTGCATTTACCTTTTCATCCTAGATCCGGGAATCCAGAGTATTTAGATTCATTACTCTAAACGGCGCCCAGATTAACAAAACTTATTCGAATTTGAAAACTATGCTTTGTCTCTGTATTCTTACACACGATTGGACAGATTCAAAATCAGAACATTTCGTATTGGAATAGATTCTGACGTTGTTTCGGGGCTGATCGACCAACCGTTTCTAACAAGGCCTCAGGGCCTCGGTAGAAACGTTGGGGTGGGGACTGAGGCCCATGGGAATAACGAGCTGATTCCTATTTTATTTTTCAGTTAACACTTAAAATGTTTCACAGGTCGCAGCCAGATATGATTTCATGCTAGTAGAGTTAGAAGAGCCACTGGAATTGAATAACGAGACGATCGCTGTGGCTACTTTGCACGACAGCGGCGCAGCCCTGCGGCCCGGCACCTTCGTCGGTTACGCAGGCTACGGCACTGACCACCACGGTGTAAGTACTCACATACCTTTTGCGATGCAATGTTTCAATGACCGGCGTCTGACTATGACGAGTAACATCTGAGCGCCGATGTTACTTACTTATGTAAGTAGTTACCTAATGAGTGAACGAATACCTTCTGCAAGTTTTTGAATTTTAACCCTTATTTTTTTGGGAAGCAGCGGAGTTAGATGATTAAGCTGCACAGTGGCGCAGTGACCTATCTATTTACTTCAAACTCAAAATACCTAAATATTCAACTTTCAACATAAAGTTGTAACGCAATAAATTAAATTTTTATCATAATTCTATTATAAATAATTCAAAGAAATAAGGCGAAGTTTATTATAGCTATAACTTAGGTGTGTTTGCTACGTTTGATCAGTAACGTACGAGGAAATGTAGGTAATTGTTATTTACGAGATGTTTCAAGGAAACAGTATTAAAACCACGTACGAGTAAATTGCTAGCCACAACTGATACTGTGGCACATGTAGCATAAACAGGAGCCTTATTGAATGTTAATAAGATCAACTCAACTATATTAGTGCTAATAATTAGGAACTTCAGTAGTACCTGACAGTTTATAAATTATTCTGATTCCTACAAGGCTATTTGTTATAAATTCTCTTACCTACAAAAATATTATAACACACTCTATGAATAACCATTGTTAAACCACGTTGCAATTCAAATACCTTCTTAAACCAATGTATCTATTGACTTCACATAAACAATAATGTTCTATTGCAATACTGATGTAGGTATCCTTTGTTGATTGTATTCGTATTTATATAAGGTAACGGAGGACCGGGCATCATTGATACCAATAACGACATTATGTCATTAAAAAGTTATTTCTTTATACATCTATAGTACCTAACAATCTTGCAAAATCACTATGTGCAAAAAGTTATGGCGATTTAAATGTTTTCAGTAAAAATGGATTGTTTCGCATTACATCTAAAGATACTTAAAAACTTCCATGAAAGTCTTTTTATTTGGTCGTGTATTATGAGGTGAACGTGGTGGGATAGCAACAAAGGTTCGGAAACGTTACCGAATGCCAAGCTATACCTACACGCCGCTGTCTAGTATTGGTTGGGCGACCCTTCTGTTTTTCCCAGTTAATACCTATCTCCATATTAATCGTTATTCTTGTCAGAGACCATTTGGCGGCTTGAGAACATCTGATAATAGGGTTGGTCACCCTTAGCCTGTTACATCTCACAGTGGAGATGTTGCCTGAGCCCAGTATGGGATATTGAAATTGCTGGAATATTATTAAATCGCCATATCTGTAATAGCCCAAGAGCCCACAACATCCAAACCTTCGTTTTGTTATAAAAGCTGAAAGCACCCAATACTAGCCACTATTAGAGTTTGGGTTGTGGTTACGGGTAGGTTACCTACGTACAAAATATGCCCGCGCCACGGCCACTGAATTCGAGACAGGCCTTTCCTGTAGGTATGTGCAGCACTGAAAAAATGAAACTGTAGATTTTTTTTATATTATATTCTCATCAGGGCTACATGCGGTCGGACATGCACGCGATGAAGCTGAAGATTGAATCGGATGCGTCGTGCTCTGCCCTAGAACAATACAACAGTGAGGATATGATCTGCGCGAAGGGCTACGCGCCTGACTTGGACTCCGCTTGCAACGTGAGTATTAATTTCGTCTTGGTAAGGACCAATAAAATAAAACCAAACGCACCGAAAGAAAGGTGTTTAGTTGCGTTTGGGTCATCATTTAGCAATGCCATTTTGCTTCCATTCATTCGGCGCGTTTGGCGATGAACAGTGAGCCTTCCCCTTAACATACATTTTGCATGACCACCAGTTGAAAGTCTCTGGCACTGACAGATAGCACATGTGAAGTTTCTCAATCCGGTATTTTGTTTACTAGAACATTCAAACTGTAAACCTTTATTTATACAATTGTTTAAATAAAGGTATAAATAAAGGTTCTGTTTTAGCTATTCTCTTAGCTGATGCTAGTCGTCTAACCTAATAATTAAAATAATCAGGTTTTTTGTCAGAATTTTAAATGTACAAATATATAATTTTAATATCAAGTATTTAAATTGTTTCTAAACAGAAAACACTTCTGAAATTAAGGTAAATCTAGGTTAACAGTGATTGAATTGGGTACCTACCTCTAACATAAGTAGTACCGGCATCTTATAAAATATGTAAGTACTGTAGAACCGTAAAGAGCCGATCATGGTGATCGCTTATTCACGAGGCGTAGCGTTCTTAATATGCATTCAGTAATTAAGTCGCATAAATAAGAACGGACTAATGAAAATAATACCTATACAAACTATAACTATCGCAGTTGTTGTAGTTTGTTCACATGACCACTGAACTCTCATTATCTTGACTGTAGAGGTCGGTGGATCTCTCATAGGTATTTTACTCGTACATTGATAAACCATACATTAATAAGGCGTGTTCTGCTAGTAGTCATACTTTGAATCAGGGACTGTCTATTCAGGTGCACAATACATGGTCATATTTTTTAACATCTAGGTATACGAAAAGTATTTTCAAAACTGCCTCGGGTCCTAATCATAGTTTTGACGTTCATTAATACTTATCAAATCATTCCTGGGAGTCTACTTCCAAAAACGAAACGAAGAAAGGGTTTCTGGGAGTAGGGCATCCTGCTGAAATTAAATTTAAATAAACGAAAGAGTGGAAAGACTACAAACCAGACTTACATATAAAATACGAGCGAAAATGAATAAACCTTTCTAGAGGTGTTTTGTAAAATTAAGGCTCCACGAATACTCCTTGCACTATTCAGGGTGATTCGTCTTCGGAAGATGAAGGCATCCCTTCATCTGTGCAGGTGCCTTAGGTCTCCGATTTTAATAAGTATACGTTTGCCATAAAATAGCAATGGTGGACGCAAATCAATCCTAATGAGTCTACGTAAAACTCGGTTATGTAAGAATATCATATGGTTTGTTACCTTTTTGCGATAAAATTTTCATAAAATGTATTTATGGTTTCCAGGGCGACAGCGGCAGTGGGCTCGTAAATCGCGATGGCAAACTGGTCGGCGTCACGTCCTGGGTCCAGAACGACGCCGTTGAATGCAAAAACGGAAACCTGGTGGTTTTCTCCAAAGTGGCCAACCCGCTGGTGCGGCAATGGATCAAAAAACATGTGGGAGTTTAAGGATACATTAAACCGTAGCCTAATTAATCTCCTTAACCACCGCCCGACTTCAGGCATTTTGACAACTGTCTATGTCACTGGTGTAAGCCTTATGAAACCATCTTTCGGTGCCTAATTTGAAAAATGTTTTGAACGGTATTTTACAATTTCTTAAGTAATTGATACTTCCAAAGTCATGTTAAACGTGACGGGCACACGAACGGCGTTGACAACAGAGTGTAAGTTTTATTAGTCAATGTTGTAACAAACTTACATAGACTTTAATAGCAGATCGAATAGCATAACGTATTCCTTCTAAGTATGCGAGACCGTTATGTTTACTCCATTCCTTAATATCTACTGTTTACGTCCTACTATAAAAAGCTGCTGGTAAGCTCCTTGACTGGTCCTGTGTTAAGACAACAATAATTTATTTACTTGTATTGCACCATCACAAAACTATAGGTACAGTTTAACGGTTGTCATAGTTAATAAATACTTTTGACAGATGTTTATTCTTCAGTAAGAGTTGAGCAGTAATTTGTTAAATGCGAACATTTATTTGTAAACCGTTAATGTATATATGTAATATTGTATTAAAGCAGCGGCGGCACACTTATGCGTGTGTTACGCACCACACGGTGTGACAAAAATAATGTTTTGTATACCAACACTTAAAATGTAGCAATGAAAAAGATATATAATATAATTGCATTAATGTGGAAATTTAGCTACTTAAGCATGTTATAATCTCGCCACGTGGTATCTACATAACACGTGTAGTACCTATTTTATTGCAAAATAAATACATTGTGATTAATTTGAAGTGATGAGTAGCCAGCATAGACAATGTAGGTACTCGACTTGACCTTAGCTTAGACAAAACAGTTGTAATGTTTAATATTATGAACGGTCGTGCTATCAACAGCAGTGTTAAATATCGCTTGCATTACTTTTGTAAATAATTTCTAGTTCGTCTTAGTAATTTCATAATACGTATTGTTTGTAATTTTACTTAAGTTCTAGTCATAAACCCAAAATTTATTATGATGTATCTTTGATAGTGTTTTTTTTTTCAACAACATAAGTTGCCACGAAATAATTTCATGAACGAATGCCTACCCTTAACATCTAATACTATTAAACATGCTCTCTGTTAAGTGCTCGGAAGGACAGATCTTCAGAAAATATTGTATAGTACCTACTTCATATTGTACGGCTGTGTCGTCAATGATGTGTAGTATTATTTAATTAAAATTATTATTTATATTCATAATAATGTAAGTTTTTAATATTGTGTCATTAAATCGTACGAGACCAGATGGTCTTGATATAAAATCAAGATGTAAATTTAATTGTTCACTAATTTAGGGTGCTCTTATACATTGAATAAAATTATACAGATTGTTCATTAAATGTGTTGTTATTCGGGCTGTAAAAGTTAGTATAAACTAAAACGACGTTTATGTTCCTGAAAATTTAATGACTTTAATAGAAGAATAACTAAATTAAAACAGCAAGATAGAAGAAAAATCATTCATTATTAACATCATCTTTATCTGATTAAGTTCAAGCAAAAAGACCAAAATTAATCAATGACCTAACAAAATATACAACAAAAGTCATTAAATAATTAAGTCCAACCAATCAGTTAGTTTACTGCGACAACGATCGAACCAATACATAGTATTATTGTTTCAACTTCACCATTAAAATGAACTAGTTACATAATACAACTTACAATTTTGAATAATATTGTGATTAAAAGAAAAAGCTAAATAATTCTTTCCTACTTATATAATGTGTAATAATATAAAGTGTCGACTACTTATAATATGTATACTATCTTTAAATTTTTCACACATTGAGCGGAGCGAGGCATGCGGCGCCGGCCCGAGGCCGCGGCCGCACGTCCGCGCGCTCCCTTATGCCGATACACACCACATCTCGCTAAACACTAGTCACTTATGCCGAATGTTAGACAAATAAGAAAGCGACGACTTCCCAAACCAAAACGACAGAACTAACAATTTGCAGATGATGTCAGTTGATGGCCCGGGCGGCTGCCGGGGCCTGTCGACTGCCGTCAAGTGTCGACGTGTCGCAGACGCAGGGCGGGACCGACCCGCTCCTTGAGCTTCAGCATACAATTGTTATCTCGATTATGTTCAGCACGCTATGCTCTCCCTTGGAATCGTAACAATGTAGCTTTTTTTGGAGTTTTAATTTTTTACAATATATAGGATTTGTTTCTATAATTAATTATATCTAATATTTACAATGGAGGTGAATGGACATATTCAAAACTCTACTTATAACCTCGAAAATTAATCCTGAAATTCCTACCCGAAACGAACATTATCTACAACTTTTAATAAAAATTTAAAAGTAAACTCTCGCCACAAATAAATCTAAATACAGATAAAGATTGAGTTTGCACTTCTTATTCGTAATTTTGAAATTGTCGAACTTCACAATAGTCCTTGTTAATAATCGGTTAAGCCGCGACGTAAACCCGGTCGGTCGGTCAGGTGGCTAGCGAGGCGGACGACACGCCACCGATGTCATCAGTCAACTACTCGTAAATGAGAAACACAAACTCGATCTAATATTTATTTAGAGTAAATCAATAAAGGTATATGTAGGTGTGTGAGGTGAGGTCGGGTCGCGTCGCTCATATCTTGTGTATCTTCTGGGAGACGACGACGGGGTTGTTGCGTCGGATCTCCTGCGCGCCGAGCTCCCGGTAGTCGAACGAGCACTCGTGCTTGTCGCTGTACCGGTGCACGGCGCAGAACAGCCCTCCGCAGCGGCACTCGAACCCTACCACAACAACTTATCGTTAGCTGCATGCCAACAACGGACACAATACCACCCCGGGAACAAACCACGCGCTACGTATGCCCGGTTACAATATTTTACAATTTGTAAAATGTCAAAAATTACTATACGTTTTTTCCAACCGACAACGAGTCGTTAAATAATACCGCTTACGCCTCGTACAATTTATTACTATCCGTACCTAGAGCTAAATCGTATTTCAAACAATGGTACCGGGCATTAGACCTCATTTAACAGGGGGCGGCTTTAAAACATCAACATCGTCTAACACTCTACATTTAAAATGTAATGAATCAGCCTGTTCCCAATGATAAAAAAATAATATTTAAACGCACAAATACGGATTCTATTTGCAACTGAATATTTGTGTACATTTCTCCTCAAAATTATTCTTTGGAATCATACCTTTAACACTTAGTCTAGAATAAAATAAATATCAAACTATGTGATAAGTTAAATAACTCTGATAAGTTAAACACCACAGTTTGAAAACGATTAATCTTTCGCCAGATACGCACTTAAAAGCAAGTTGTAAGAGGAGAAACACTAGCGAAGCGATAAACTGCGCAAAAACAATGTTTAATAAACAAGTTCATACGCGGTTAATGTAGCACATTCTTTTTTGACATTTTACCTAAGCTGATAACAATGATAAAATATACTGCGGTAATGTGGTATATGAATATACTGCGGTAATGTGGTATATGAATATACTGCGGTAATGTGGTATATGAATATTTTAAAATACACACCAAGTTGCCTATTCTACGTTCAGTGTATTTTATTATGCTTCATTAATTTAAAGACTCCTCATAGTTTCGCCAATCAGGCAAGCGTTTCAATTGAGCATCAATTAACTGATTCAGTTCAACAAACACTTTGCAACAAAACCTTCATAGGAACAGTTTTTAAGTGAAGGTACGTGTGTTGTAAAGCTTGGCTTAATTAGGCGTGAGAGAAATATAAACCTTCATTTTGAACTGAACACTTCACATTAGACAGTTGTTATTAATGCCGCCCCCTGAATAAAATATACTTAGTTTAGTTAACACATGCCATAAAAATATCGAAATCATATCAAAAAAGTAATCATAGAGTGACGACAAGGGCGCTAAACAAGCTGAGTATGTAAAACTAAAGGTTGCAAATGTTCATTGTTTAAACGCATACATATTACATTGTTCATCGTTCTTTAATTAATTGTTGAAAGAAAAATACGTTTTCATTGTGTTTTGAGAATCTAACTGATGGAATAAATAGAATCATTTTACCGAGTCATCATAGGTAGCTCCTTATGATCTTCACACATGTGAATTTATAATATGACTAAGGTTTAAAAATTCTCTTAAATAGCTTAATTTCCCATTACATCACTCGAAAAATATTGGGTAGTACACACTTAAATTAATCCTTTGTATATGATACTTTTCATTATTATAGATTTTGTTTTCAACAAGTTTTGTTCAGAGTCTTTCTGAATTATGGTATAATAAAATTATTGTGATGGTGTATCAGTGATTTCGAAAATATTTATGTGTTCTTGGACTTTTGATGCTGACTGTAGGTACAATTTAATTTTTTTTTCGAGAAAGGTATCATATATCTCTCATCACCCCACTAAGCCTTTAGCTGTTTTGTTTTGTTTTAGGCAAAACCTTTTTCTTTTTTTAACAAAGATCCGTTGCTACGGTTAACAAATCGTCCGGTGGAAAAGTAACAATTAAATGTCATGCAGATACTGACCTGTGAGTCCAACCTTCTTACGGCAGACGGCACACCTATTCTTTTTCTTTTTGTCCTTGCTGGGATCCTTGTCGTCTGCGTCCGTATCCGAGTTACCGGTGCTGGTGCCGCTCGTGCCCGCTCCACTCTCCTCCTCCAATTTCTGAAATTGCACAGTATAAAATTATTTTAAAGTATTTTTACATCACACACAAATTTAAATTTGAAATTACTGTTCGCGGTACAGATTGATTACGGCGTGCTTCGAGATGTGACGTGTTTGAGACGACGCGACGAATCATTCTATACGTAAGTAGAGAGCATTATAATTTGAAATTCTATTTCACCGAGCGTGTAATTCGCAACCTACGTATAGACTACGTATGAATTAAAAATGTGACTGATTCATTTAAAATGTTTAACCAAGTTAACATGCGTAATACGAGATTGAAATAACAATATGAAAGAAAATACAGGCGGCACAATGTAGCATTACAAAGTACACCGCAAGGGCACGTGGAGCAGTCATGATTTATATAACGCATCTACGCAGTAGCTTCTTGGAATCATCTGATAACATACGATACTGTGTGAGTAATGAAACGAACCCTCTTAAGATTCTTTTTAATAGGATCTACTTCAGAAATGCGGTCGTTCTTCTTGTCCAACCGTGGGGAGATGCGTGATTTGGTGCCGTTTTTAGAGGCTGTGGGCGACTCGCCGAAGACCTCATTGAGCTCCTCCTGTATTTCGACGACCTTCTTCAGCTTCACCTCGTCCGAGGGCCCGACCTGGCTCGCGTACAGTCGCTCCTCCACCTTCGGCTTGTGCCCCGACTCGCTGTGCTCTTTCTCTTTAGTTCCATCGGGCATCGGCAGCGGGGTGCTGTCGTTTATCTCGATGGACAGACGCTTGTTTTCGAAACTCTTCGAGCGCGACACATTGATACTTTGTTCCATGGGAGAGTTCTGACTGCTATTATTGGACTTGCTGTTGCGACGTATTGCTTTCTTTAATAGCCTTTTACCTTTTGACTCTTTCTTATTAGGGTCATTTTCCATTATTAAGATTTTTTGGTGCTTTCAGGTTGGACATTTTGACTGCAATCAAACGTTACTTTGTTTGTATATTACGTTACTCAACGTGAAGCTAATCTAAATAATTAAAGACGCCCAAAACGCAATTTTAGGATAATAGCCCGACCGTAAGAAACACCTTACTTACCAATTATTACGAAGTAAATATGCCCCCCATCTCTAAGTGCGAACTTTGAGATAAAAGGGAATAAAAATATTACATTTTAAAAATTAACATGATATAAATATATTTTTTACTGAATAACTATATGGTGGCAAATAAACAGATCAGAAATAGTATTTTCGTAGTTTGATTGATTTACACAAAACGTCAACTTGACACAAAATTCGTTTTTCAAAGTGTATTAGTCAATGTGCACGACTTCAAAAGAGTTTGGCACTAAATCAACAATCGCAATGTCGCAACATTTTTTTTTCTTGGTACATTCTGAAAGACTGTATGTAGGGTCACCACCCGTAATTCAGTAAGAACCATGGTGTTATATTTCAGCTCTTAGTACTATATGTTACAGAACAATTACATAGTACGAATAATACCAAATTTGCATCAGTTATTCGGTTGTAACGCTTTTTATATTTTACAATTGACTGCAGCATTAGAATTTCATAACAAAACGCATTCACGTAGCTCACACGTCACGAAATGTGTTTGATGAATATTAAGAAATGTGTTTGGTGGATCATAGGGAATATAAATTATAATTATTTTCTGAAAATTAAATTGTCGCTCCGTTGCTCACACTTTACAGTCAAATATCTCGCATGAGACGACAAAAGTTTCGATACTGTTAATTGGTTGATAGCACACCGAACTCAACAGAATATTTTCGGCAGTCAGCAGCGGTTTCGTAAATTTTTACTTTGTGAGACCGCAACAAATATACTCATGGCGCATCCTCAGCGACATAGAAAAGAACCCTTAATAAATTAAAAATAATTAGAAAAAAAATTAAACAATCTTTAATTTTCCAATTTGCAGTAGGAGGTACTATATTTTTTGCAATATTTCGACAAAATACTATTATGACTTCAACAAAAGGTGACAACCCTACTTGTATGCGCCTATGTAGGTAGGTATGCAAAAATGGTATGTAGTTTTATGAATTGTTTTAACCTCTGGGCTCTAGAGCGCTGCAAGTGTCTAGACACTAGACACTTGCACTAGAGGCATTAAATAAACAATTTTAAATGTTCACAAGAGACTTCGTCCGCACACTCAACATTAGTAAACCTGTTAGATAAACCGAGTTTGTCACTTTTGTCACAAAATAATCATTCCAGAAATTGTAACGAAGTAATAAACAATTTGCATACGTTGAATCTTAAATGTCAGTCAATTTTATTATCATGTATCATAGTAGCATACATGTTGTAAATGTGTTTTCGTATATGTAGTGTATAGTTTGTTTTACTAGCGTTCGCACAGTATTCGTCTGCTAGTAAGGCTGAAGCTCAAAGGTCACACCAGATTCAATGAGATACTCCGTGTACGCACAATACAATGTAAATTGTTTGCAAAGCGAACAATAGATTTATCAATGTCATCGAAAACAAATAACAACAACATGTATAGTTTTTTACTGTCATATATGATAAAAGTGCCTTTTTCGTCAACGTATGCACTTACTTTTTAAACTATTTTTTTTTCTATCAGCCGTATCTAAAACTTACAATTTTCCTTTTTTCTCACAATACGTGTTCGACCCGAGAGAGCTCTCGGTTAGGAACGGTTGGGTGGAAGGAAATTATTTTACTTTTATAATGTTAAATGTTTTGACTCAACCCTCTACCGGATCAGGGTTTAAAAAAATTCAAGTAGACTAGTGTTTTGTGATAGGACTATATAAATTTCAATCTCCTCAGTGAGTCGTTCGAAATTAAAATTATTATTTATCGAGAGAGCAGGTGCATTTTGCTCGTAATGAAAACAAGTGAAACTTTGTATACGTACACATATGCTAAGACTTTTGACTTGAAGTCATCGTTCAATCAAAACATCACGAAGTACATTCGTCAAAACGTACAAAAAAATGGTCGTCACAGAGTCGCGAATGGCGTCGCGAATGGCGTCGCCAATGTCATCGCTCGCAGCGCGCGGCCTCCGCACGGTTGGCGCACGTGCGTAGGACGTCTCATGACGTAGCGTTCGCCGACACTGGCAGATCGTCTGCTGCCACTCAAGGTAAAAACTTCTGCTAATCAGCTGATATTCATTAAAATCCATCAACATATTAACTAAAAGCTATTCAAATATGTTGTTTCGTACATACGTCTCTCCACAGCAACAATTTATAAATCATAATAGTATATATCCATGTAATGCTGATTGCAATTTCCCCATCACATAATTACAAAGGATATTCAACGTAAAAACACTTCGATTACTTTAATTACGTAAATTATTTTGTATGACGCATACGTAGGTGCTTATATTCCATTCTAGAGATATGCACGCAGTGTCGACATGACATTGAGTGACTATGTCGGCAGTCAGCTTTCCGCGATCTACAAGGAAACCCGGCAGTCCGCGTCTTGCCGCGACCCACGCGTCGGAAGTAGCTTTATTACCGATCAAAGCTGGCCGTCCCGCATGATCGGCGAACGAAGCCGAACACGGCGGTGCATTATTGAGGCAACAGCGTTAAGCGATGATACGATGATTGCATAAATGTTCGGCTATTTTGGTTCGTGCATTTTCTAACCACTCGTTACGTATGTTGGCCGCGCAGTTATACATAGATGAACGTGCTAATATTTCAATCAATTAACTCTGAAATAAATTTAGTAACTGAACTCAGAGGCAAACAAAGGGCAATTAGCAATAGCTATACGGTATTTCAGATTATGGGATGGGTTTTGATGCATGCATCGATCGAATGACGGATTTACAGGAACAAATATTATGGTATGAGGTGGAATCTTTATGTCCGCCAGAATTTTGCTAGTAATATATTACATAAACAAAGCTATTGAGTTGGCTCTGAATTCACGTACAGTACGTGAGTTGTTGGAATGGGTCGATGATGACATCGTCTCTGTAGAAATCCTCACCCACTCGACAATAAAAAGTCATTTCTATGGGCATTACATTCATTAATTAAATCAACGTGGGCAACGTATAAACACAATGCTTAGGACTTTTGCCTGCTCAGGACAATTCAACCACAGATATTAATAAATAACAAATAAGACCTATGCAAAATTCCAGACACAATCATAGATTCTGGGTGTGTTTTTAGGTTAGCAATCTTTACATATTAGTGTTACAACGTTTAATCAACGTTATGCAGCGCAGAACAAAATGGAAGTACATATGAAACGGGTTGTAAATCTCGCACGCTAAAGACGCGTGCTGCTATTCAACGATGTTGCTCTAAGATCGTCTTAATTATGACGTACGCACACGTCTGCGTGTGCGTGCACCGTTATCGCGTTGTGTTGAGCTCCGAAATATATTTAGTGGTTGAAGCGTCCGGCATTTGATAACTCGAGCTATCCAATAGCTAGAGGGGGCTTGACAGTCCCCCAATAATGCCCGATCTGAACATTTTTAAAGTCTATTAACATTTCCGTATGGTACTTGCATATGGAAAAAAATACTTTTATCAGTGCCCGCAGTGCACACACGTGCTATCTCTATTTGTAACTATGAATCGAGTGGCAAAATGGTATGTCCAGTCGAACCCGGTTTCATCGTCTGCCGAAACTAAGCCGAAGCCGATTCTTATGGCAAGACTACGTATAAATTGAAGTCAGGTCGGACAGTAAAGATAAGAGAATTGTGGCCTCACGTCTGTGTGCGCCTGCGGCTGGACGGGGAGAGCGGGGACTGTGGGCGCGGCGGCGGCGAGCGGCGTCGGCGCGGCGGGCACGAAGGGCGCCGAAACGGGCGACGGCGTCGTCGCCGGCGGCTGCTGCTTCTTCTTTAGCGCCTCCTGGAAACAACCACAATAATAATTATATTCCAACGACATTTTGATGACAAAACTAGATCTTACTTTATAAGGAAAACAATAATCGCTAACGCAATTATTCCACCTGTACTTTTCTATTCACGTAATTTTACGACTAATTGGAACGATCGCAGCATAGAATCGCACTTTTCTGTACTTTTATCCTTTTAATTCAAACTCAAAACGATTTACCATTTACAGCGAGAAACAGAGTGGTCTGCGGCTGCACTCGACGGATGAGGCCCGATGTAATTTGCCACTAAGGCACCTCTGACAGAGTAATAATTTGATAGGTTTCAAAAGATTTTGATTTTCACAGTAGGGAGTTACTTGTTTTTCTACATTCGTTATTATCGGTTGTATAGATTTGTGGAGTCTTAACTTCTTATTTATCATGTCGATAGCACATATCTACTTCTTGTGACCAGAGCCTTTAAAGCGAGTAGACCCGCCTTAAACCACAAGGTAACTAAGATATTGCAGAATGCTATGATGTATCTAGGGATGTGATAATATATCCCAGAAGAAAATCTCACCATAATATACATTTTTCGCTTTTTTATTTAGTTTATTTTTAACAGTAAATATTTTGAGCATTTGATACAAGTTTGATAAACCCAACCGTTATGGGAAAATGTTAACAATAAAATAAATGTGTAATCAGCAACCACTACGTAAGTAGTTCGTGATAGTTATTAATAACAATAACCATTAACAGATAAATTGGTACTTCGGTACACGTGTAAAGCGCGCAGTAGTCTCGGCAAGGACAGACAGGCTACATTAAATACTAGTTTAGTACGATAAACCAGTTCGCAATGCCTTTCCATTAAAGTTTTCTTTCCAGGCAATCCGTTTCCTGGGACGATATGGCCGACCTTTCACATTTGTGAAGATTTATTTAACGTAAGCGCTTTGTTAATCTATGTAGAGCAATAAATAAACCAAAAATCCATCTGTAAAAATTTGACAATGGATTATTAAACAAATCTTAGAATTGCACACCAAATTTTAAATTTTAAATTTTGATCAAAACTGACAGGAAAGAATAACGTTTTACTTCGTTCATTCTTTAGCAGTTAAATTCCGATGTGTAATTCAAATAACCATGTACTTATTTAACATACGTTCTGGCAGCCGTAAAAAACGTACATATAATTTTTTTGTGTAGATACTCCCAGGAGTGTTTTTACTGTTAAAAGAATTTAGTATATTTATATTTAAGCTGTTCATTAAGCTCTGTCATCGCTATTTTAGAAGGAAGAAATACAACATAAGACCGGTACAACATACTCCAAAGTGTGTAAGTCCAAGAACCTTTAACTTTATAGACCCCATTTTTGCATAGGCAATGAACTGAAATAATAAAAACGGGGATTCTAAACAATTTCAC
The DNA here is from genome assembly GCA_037074685.1 of Glyphodes pyloalis. Lineage (NCBI taxonomy): Eukaryota > Metazoa > Arthropoda > Insecta > Lepidoptera > Crambidae > Glyphodes > Glyphodes pyloalis. The sequence goes on along the minus strand of JAYKKO010000012.1, from coordinate 4,624,022 downwards.
GCGTTTGAAGTGAGGGGCAAATCTTCGCGGTTGGTTATTATTAAAGTATTTTTTATAACGACGAATTCGAACTAAAAAGAAGTCACACCCTCCCCTTAAACAGTAGACACGTCATGCATGGCAAACTACATTCCATGTATTCTTAGAAGGGAAATCCCTGCTTCCCGTGACATGATGACTCACCCACCTAAACGGACCTTTCGATAACCGCCTCATTAAACAGAGGTGGAAGTGTTAAGGGGCTTTAATTCAGTACTATGTGGGACAATAAGCGGGTGAGGGAGAGACAAATTTAAGCCAAAGGCAAGAGTGGATGGAACGGTCGAAAAATCGCTATTCAAAATTTATGCCCGTAATAAAATTTATGTACGTAATAAATTATGTAAAAATTGGCATGCCCGTCCACCACGCAGGACACCTTCAAATTAACTGACGTCACATTAATAAACAACTTAAGTACAAAATTTCAACTATGTACGTATTTAGAAAAATATTTCAATTTTTTAAAAGTTAAATAAAAAAAAACGGCCCAGTGCGGGTCGGACTCGCGCACGCTGGGACTCGACTTCGCCAATTCATCAAATTTATTAGCACATTCTATTAACTGCTGCTTCTTTTACAAAATATATTTAAACACATCATCACATCGGTATGTGCCCCCATTACGCTACTAATGAGCAATTTAAATAGCTACATTCCAATAATTTACAAGTATAATTAAAATAGGTATTATTCAATTTCATTGAAGTAGAAAACACTATTATAAAATTTTTACTTTGTACGAACAGGTACCTACTTAACACTCTGCTATTTCAAATGTCGAAGAAATATTGATTAATCAATAAATAAACAAATACATTTAATGCTAAAGTTAAATAGATAGTCGTAGTAAGCAGGTTTACACTACACAATAGTTAGCACAGAAAACATATTGCGCACCATCAGTGGTGCAAGATACGCAGCACGAATTGAATTGAGCAAAGTTTGGTCAAGACATTTGGCTTACCTTGAAACAAACTGAGCAGAGTCCATCTGTCGACGGGTTGCCGTAGAACCCACACCCGGAGCGGCACAGAGCCTCCATCGGATTTGATTCACGCTCCATTGTTCCACAATAATTTCACTTGTGTCTAACAGTTTTATTCTTCACTTCACTCGTTCTAAAGTACGATTGCACTAATTGTTTATTGCACTGAGTCGTAACACACAATGTCCACAATGACAACACTGTGCTGCACTGAAACGGTTTAATTTAGACGTGATTTATCTCTGGCTTGCTATCCGCGGTAAGTGGCTTTCCTTGCCGGCGTAATCCAACTCTATGTCTTCTTCTATGTCAGGATCGTTGAGGGCCCTGCAACAATCATAAAGCATAAACTAAGACAAATGTATCTTTAAAGCTTTAAAAATAACTATTACCCTCACAAAAATAACTAGATATCCTTATCGCTAAACAGATCAAATCCTCCTAGAATGTATTACGAATGTAAGCTCGTATAAGAAAAAATACATTTAATAAATTATAGATAAAGAACTAAAAGTGTTTGTTCCCTAATTGTGTAGTGTGATCATTACACTTAATAGTTTGGCGACAATCTTATCAAAATATGTATTGTCATTGCCTCGCGTAGTGACAATATGCGCCGCGGATAAATTTGAATCGTAATTATGACTGCAAATTTGTTTATTTATACAGACGAACATTTTGTGAGAAAAAAAAAACAAACAACGATTAGAGTGACATAATTATCACTTTCTTTCATACAAATGAACGCAAATCTGTCAACACTCCACGAAATTCGAATTTATTTTGCTGGAAAAGTACAAACAGACTTCTGAACTAAACATTTCGAACGGAATCTCAGTGGCCCATACAAATACAGGGTTTCATGTTTAATTTACATCTTATAAGAATGCAAACAGAAGCAATAAAAAATATAATAAGCTCCAATGGCTAGCCCCATTTAAAAAAAATTAACACTACTTTAAACACTTTGCACATTTTAGGAATGTATTTGTGAAAGTTCTACTTTGCAGATTTTGTATTCGTGTCTAAGCGACTAGTTTCAGACATGCACCTACACTGAACACATTTGAGGCTTAGTGCTGGTCCGTGCGTGATTATTCCGATAGAAAGTGGAATCTAGGCGTGGAATATGTATTCGTAGAGGCAAAACATAATATGCATAACGACAGGTTTGCGTAACAAGAGAGAGCTATAGAGCAAAAGTGGAACGCGCCCGCGAAACGGAGCAGAGCCCGCGCGCCCCACGCGCGCAAGGTCGCCCCGCCGGACACTGGGACACCAACCAACGGTGCTTGCGCGAAGCGAGACACTTCTAACAGCCTACTGCTGTTGCCGAAATCACCACATCAAGGTTAACCTTGACTGCCTTAGAGGATTTGAACAACTTTGCTTAAGTTCGTAACGAACGCTTTCTAAATCGACCACATCATTTACCAACTTTGCTTCATACTAGTAAAATTCTTAATAACAAAGTATTATGTACTCACTACGTATTAGCCACGTCACGTAATTATGTCCGGAGAATATTATCAACGAGCAATTTACACCTACCAATATTATCAAGATAATATGAGTATTAAAGAAACTTGGCTTTCAGTATTTTAACGCCCCAGTATGACTAAATGTACATTATCATCATCAATAAGTTTGAATTTTCCATACGTAAATGAAGTATGCCAACAACGATTGAAAACCTGAGAATGAATGCACATTGATTGACATACAATAAGCGAAACACAATGTATCATTCAACGCACAACGAAACATGGTGGCTAATCGTCGTAGACTTGAAGGATAATGTTTGATAATCTCCATCCAGCGTTCGAGGACGGAATGTGTACCAATGATTGCAATTATGAATGTTGGGAGTGGAGAGCGTGCACCGGGTGAGGTCATTAGCATTGGGCTCGGACGGGAGTCATCGACCGGGCAGCACGCAGGGGTGCAAGCGGCGGCACTCGCGCCCGCGCATCTACACTTTATTACACACACCGACGCGTTTATAGCGCAATCCTTCCACTGCTAAGTCCAGTTTCACGCGTGACGAACAAACGCTAAAACGAAATAGCCCACTCATTAAACAATTCGCTTAGTTTACTAGTTTCGCACACTTTCACTACCTACCGCGTTTGTGAAATTAACGCCATATGCCAATAAACAGGTAATTTTGCTAGTTATTAATACTTTGATAGCACTAGCACTTACAACTTTTTTACGCTACACAATTCTTTACTGCAATTCCACAAGTAGATCGTTCAAATTTCGTATTTTATATGTTGGCAACAGTATGATTCATATCTAAAAATTGAATCGATATAGAACGTACAACTGAAACACTCCATGGTGAATTTAAGATTTCAATCTTAAACCGTATCTTCGTGTGTATTTGTATTTTTAAATCGTGAAATATATTATTTACCCTTAAATTGCCTTAATAGAAATAGCAAACATTTTAATCCTGTCAGATTTTACACAATAAGTTTTTTTACAGCAACTAGAGCCCTGCTTGGAAACAACGTTGATTAATTTGCTACAACTGCTTATTCAAATCCAGGTCAATTCTTCCGTTCACTTTCATCCGTTTCAGCCCCGTTACAGACTCAAATAAACATAGCACGAATTTACTGAATCACAATTAGTAAACTAGCAACTTCCTCAAGTAAACGTTGCAGACAGGTTTTACCTCACAGATGCTACTTTATCCGGTCTCGATGACGTCATTAATTAAACTTCCCTGTAATGGCACAAAATAATTCGAAAACCTCCAATGTATAACATGATCATGTTTATACTTAATCCGCTGGTTGAAAAAAAACGGCATTATTTTAATGAGGTTGTAGCGTCTATTAAGTATTTACATTTTGCAAGATAGATTCGTTCCATTTCCACTGAAATTTAAAAGGCCTTTGCAATAGAGTAAACCAGTAAATAAATAATTTAAAAGCGCACAATATTGCAACTATATAAGTATGCCAAGGCGACTATCAAACGCCGTCCAGTCGGAAACGTGATGTTCAATTATAGCATTACGGTAATAGCGATATCCAAACTCTGATGCCAAATTAAAGCTGTTAATTTGGACGTTTAACTATATGTATACAATAGGGTTACTTACAATATTCTCACGCAATCTAGTCATGATTATTGTTTAACACGTTTCCAATACGGCCAGAGGAAGCAGTTTTATATTATGGATGAATTGCATTTTTATGTTATTAAGTAAAGCACGTATAAGATTTTCTTGTTCATTTCCTGCTTTAGCAAAGACCCGACATAACTACTTAATACTTAACAATAACTTAATACTCTTCGAAGACATGATAAGAGAGACATTGTTCAATACGAATAAGTTGTCAATGGTATATACGTATTTGGATAGTCTAGAAGGAGATAAGGTCTAAGATATAGTATATCGCGCGGTGTATGTGTGGGCATAGTCTGTGGTCGGGCGTCGTGTATGCGCCGTGCCCTCCTGACCCACTTGCCGAGTGTTCGCTACGCAATTCGAGCGCGACCCGCTTCGGCGACGCCACCGACACGACGCGGCCTGCACCGACTACTGAATCCACTGACAGACTCCCGACAGATATGCGACATGGTGCACCCTTATGTTGTACACGTGTTCATTCGCATAACATTTTTTAAAACCAAGCTCGCCTCCCACGAACATCAACCCACTTTCAAAGACAATTTAGGCCTTACTACGTCACTAACATTAACTAAATAGGTAATTCAAAACTAAACAATTTAGTTTTTCCATTTACACAGCATTGTAAAACGAAGTTAAGGTGTTTCACAGCAACATTGACAAAGTTTTAATAGTATAGAGTACCACAAAACTGTCTTCAGATTTCTTATTTTTAATCACATGTATACCATCTGTTACTGTCACTACCGTTGAGAATATAGGTAATGGGTAAAATTTAGGCCAACCTCCCACAGACAAAAAATTAGTACAAGATGTAGCTATTCACATTGGTGTGTTCTAAAAAGTAATAAGAACGTATCTATAAAATAAATCATAAATAATGTACATTATCGAGGACGATGGCACCTATAGCCTAAAGGGCGCGCCTCCGTTAAGGCTTATAATACAGATACAGATCCAATAAACTGTCTCAGTTCAAGTAGGAGCGGTGCTCGATTTTTCTCCGGGTTGATACAAAATACAGGTCTGACGACTCGATGAACGGTAACAGTAACGGTACGAACCACAAAAATTGTGTAAGTGCAGAGAAATCTCCCAAAAAGACATGCCGCGTAAACTATCTATCCCAACCAATATACATTTTTATAGAACAGTGGAATTCTCCATTGATGTTATTATTTAGTCAGGCTAATATATATTTTTTTTATAACGCACTTCAAGATTGACCTTATCCCACCTCTTGTTAAGTGGTAATAAGTTCTTAGCTTAAGGGCGAAAAGTACAGCATAGTAAAACTATTACTATACTTGTCGCCCCTACCTTGAAGGCTTGACCCCTGCTACTAATGGAGCACCCCAGAAGAGCTCTGGAAACCTTACTCACATACAGGAACACAACAACCCCGGAGTGATTGTTATTTGACTGCGGTCTTCTGTAAGGTGGAGGTATTTCACCAGTCGGGCTGCTCCAGTTTGAGCTATAAATCGCTTTGCCCTGCCTCTCTTAATATAAGATAGATTATATAATATATTATAGAAGTATATAAGATATAATAGAAGTGAACACTATCACTGGTTTTAATTTTTTTCATATTTTCCACTGTTTCGACGCTTCTTTGGGTCACAACGTGATAATAAATAGCATAATATCCTTCCTCAATAAAAAAATAAGTTTTCAAATCGAACCAGTAGTTCCTAAGATAACCGCGTTCAAACAAACAAACAAACTCTTGAGAGCTTTACAACATTAGTATAGATATCGAGAGAGTAGAAGCTTTGCTAAAACCAAAGGATTTTTTTTTGGGCTGCCATCTTTTTAGCCATGCCTGCGACATAAGGGCTGTCTGACATGCTATCGACAGTACGTAAACCCAAGACAATATCTCATTTTCAAAGCATAAAATGTAATACTGTCTCGTCTCCCAGAATCTACGAATAATTTGAGAAAACAAATTATCAATGTTGTCAAACAAGTCCACGTCAGATAGCAAACACTATGACAGCAATTTTAATCGAGGTCAAACATTTCCTTGGCATGAGTTTCAACAAAAATCACAATAATAATCAAGCATAATCCGCGGTTATGGCCCACGTTACACGTCTTGTCTTGACAAAAACGTCAGTTACCAAAAATAGACTAGCCAGGGTCTTGCATCGATGCCTTCCGCATGTTTGAAAAACTAGGAAGAAGGCTTGAATAAGACATCAGTAAACCGAACAGGCGATCTATCGAGCTCAATGCGAATAACCAGTACAACAGGAAGGACAATGACATTAGCATTTGAAGGAAGAGCTTGCGTCACAACGTGAACAATGACGCGACGAAAAATCGAACACGCATGGCAAGATGGCCGACGCAGCGTCAGCTGATCGCGCACACGCAGCGCAGCTGTGGTGTGTGCCCACCGAACGGATCGGCACATATTGTTCTCTCTTTCGTTCGCACCGATTTTACACAAAGGACGCGAATCATTGTTTGAAACACAATGCAATGCTCAGTAGACGTTGCCACTGGTATCGATGGTGCATAGAAGTTCCTTAATTCTTTTTCAGATTCGATTAAGAAAAGTATTGAAATAATAGAAAATCGTAATAGGCGGTTTATGACAATCGGTAGACGATCACACTGAAACTAAATAAAGCTTAGAAACAAGGATTTTATCCAAACACACCCACCTGTTGTTCTTCTTCGGCGCAATAAACTAATCAGTTCCATCATAAGTTCTTTAAAAATCAAACGTCATTTTGCATAACGTCACTACCACAAAGCAATGTAATAGACAATTTAAAATAGTTTCGCCAACATACCCTAATTTAAAACAATAAAATCAACCTATTCCTTTCAGATCTAAGTAACGGTACAGCAAAATAACACTAACTCAAGAAATAATCCTTGCTTCTCTTTATAATTACTCAGGCATTTATTAATTATTCAAACAAATACATAGATACAAACAAAAGAATTGCAGAGTAGGTACTGCGTCTTCCGACATATCAATAAATACTGTGAGGATAATGCCTACCTTCATCTTGCTGCAACGTATAAATCATACGACTGAATACAAGTGAATCTAAATTGTTATTTGCTTGTACCTATTCCCTAAAATAAATTTTCATAATATCATATCATTGCTATCATATTTTTCATTCGCCTGCCAAATTTCAGTGTAGATTCTTATTTTAATCCCCATAAAAAATAAATTGAACAAAGAAATACAAAAAACAAAATAATATCTAACCTAAGTACAGTAGTAATGGATGATTACTTCAATAATTACCCTAAATTATCAAGACAAACAATGCAAACATGATCCACATACAGGATTTAGGTGAATAGCTCTACAATTGTTACTGATAATAACACGACAGCGGAAATTTATATAAAACTGATATGATAACATGACGTTGACTTATACGAATAGAACAAAACCAACCGATCAACCAATTCCAATGAGATTACTAATCTGGAAGAAGGTAGATTAAACAAAAAGTGAATCATACATCCTATCAACGCTACAGAAATACAAATTCTACTATAAACAAGCGAGTTATGTACAGAAAACAAATTGCAAGAAAGTTCAAAACAAAACACGTGGGGACGTTGACCTTCTGGCATCAAGGTCGGGGCGGCGGCCTTCAAGCAGCCTAGTCTAGCTGGCCCACAGGCTCCTCCCCAGCCACATCTCGCGTCGCAGACGCACACAAAAACACCACACACTTAAACCACGAACAAATATTACCTTCGAGTGGTAACGCGAGCCCATGGCCACGTAGAAACTACGCTTGAAAGCGCCTCGCACAGCACAAATTATATCACAGCCACAAAATGATCCGGGAGGAGAAACGCGCACACTAATTTGCACTATTATCTAAAGAGATAAGGTACATTAGTAGCACCTGATGGTAGAACAGTTTTGTATCATCTAATCGCGAGTGTCGGCCTCGCTAGTGCGAGCTCCGGCGCGGTCGGCGTGCTAGCGAGAACTGGCCGAGGCGCGCTCGCTCGTCCCCGCTCAGCGCTGCGACCAGAGCGGACTCCTCGGTTCGCCCGCCTGCAACTATTCGCGTCATTCCGTTTCACACGCGCACGCACTCACCAATACAAACAACTACTCGACGCGATGCGAGCCGTCTGATAAACACATGGCCGACTCGACCAGCCATCTCGACATCACACAACAGTAAGCTGCCACACTCATATCGACACATTTACATACACCACTCATTAACACCATTATCTTTGAACTTCTACGAAATACCTACACACAAACAACTGCTTATGAAAACATTTTAAGTGTGTTTTTACAACTAGAAAATCAACATGATTCATTCTTGATGTTGAAAGTATCTAAATCTTGGTATTAACGTATGACTCATTCCGTTGTTCAAACTTCCTATTTCCTATGGTGCAGAGGAGTATGTGACGTCATCTTTATGCTACTTTATGACGTAATCAGAGTTAAAATTTTGCTGCAATATAATTTTTGATTGGCGAGTTATTATGTACAATACAATTTTGTTTTCCAGCAACGTTGAACAAAACAAGAGTAAAACTTATTAATCGTTTTTGGTGATATATTAATTAAAATAAAGGGTTTTCAAGAATTTCATCGATGGGTGTATGATCTTTGTGGTGAGAAATAAACATAGAATTTATCCGTTTTTCATTCAATACAGCCAAAGACGAAATGTGAAATACTACACTTTTTTGGACAGAAAAAGCCCATAAAGTAGGTGTAAGCTGTTGAAGTATAAACGTCATTAGGTGAACTAGTTACGAAATATTTTGATGTCATTTAAAATAATCCTACATTTTATACTTAATTTCTTCTCTATCAATGTTAAAAATCGGTCCTTAGGCGTAAAAGCGTAACGGACACACATGTCCTGAGACTTCGCATTTATAATATTAGTAGGAATTACTAAACACTGAACAAAAATAAGAATAAGTTTGTAGTTCTTGCGATTTACAATATTCCACAGAATAAATAAATAATTAATTTAATTGGTAAAAACACTTGCCCAAAAATTAAGTAAGTTTGACACGCGCACGAAATAAAATTCTTTTTTTGTAATATTTGCCATGTTGTAAAGTCGAATTTCATTATTTTACCTACAAATAGGTATATCTTCCTTACAATAGATTTCATTAGATTTGCATCACGCACTTTTGATTTGGAAAATCATTTTTACGTGACGGTTAGTTTCCATAAAAACAGACTCATTAGAGGCACCTTTTAGAAAAATATTTTTCGGAATCCAAAAGTCCAATGCACTCGGGGATGAAAGTGAAAACTAAGGTCAATATTCGAATATCAGCGGCCGTTCAACCTCTCAAGTAAACAAGCGACCAATGTAGACGCAGCGATATTAAAATAATTAAAGCTGCGTGAGGAACATTTTTACAACTTTACCATTTTTTTTGGTGAATGACAAGGTGTTTTCGACATCGGCGAGAGGCCGTGTCAACAAAGCAAAGCTACGCAGCAGCAGCAGAGTTGAAATCTGGTTACCATAGCTTCAGTTTTTATTGGGACAGTATGAGAATGTTTTATGTTTAACGTTAAAACACCCACTATTAAGAGGACCGTAACTAGAAGATTTTCTCATTAATAAATTGAGTTTTAACCTCGATATTTGCACTTTCTGTGAACATTAATTCTTATTTAGCAAATCAAAATCTTTTCCGGACATTTGTCTGCAATGTTTTTATATCCGACGGACACAATAAGCGATCAAGCAAAACAACGTTTACATCGCACGATGACTCGCCACAACGCAACTGTTACTATTTTGGTAAAAGAAAGAAAGATGACATCGCAAAGGTCCAGCCGTTATTTCCTGGTGCATTGTGTCCGGTTTTTGTGTCGGGCTGAGCTGGCAACCTCCCGGCGACAGACAAAGCCACGGGCGGCGACGCGAGTCGTCGCTCTCCCCCGAATTAGTCCTGGGCCGGGGCGCTGACCTCGCAGCCGCCGCCGCCGCGTCACTCCGCGCGGCCCGCGCCGCTGCTCAGAGCTTCTTCACCCTGCGGTCTACGCACTGCCCTGACCTGACCCTCACACATCCCCAATACTGACACGCCAATGTGGCCTGAACATCTAACAGCGTCCCCTTGGAACACGTAAAAGTAACGCCTGAACATCTAGAGCGTTCATTTGCATTACTATTAACAGCTTATAAAAAAAGTTGCCTTTAGTTTCTCTAGAATTCTATCATCAGATCCCAACCTTATTGCTACCTGCAGAGTATAAGCTCTTTCAAACAAATAACATTTTCGAAATCAATTTAGATCCACAAGTAATTACAGAATATAAAGAAATAAAAGACGTATAAAAACCAAACTAAACCATTATTTTCTCCTTATTTAAAAGTTGGTTTAACATGGAATATGGTACAATTTTGCTTTTTATCTTAGATATGTAGTTTCTTAGTAAATTGAACTTGCCAATGTCACTTGCCAGTATCTTCCTAAAGATTACTGGAGTCGCTGTCATCGCTACAAGTTAGGTTGGTATTTCCTATTTTAGTATGAACGACATTACGTAAAAAAACTAATGACCGTTTGCTTCATAAAAATAAAATGTGTGTACATGTCAATAGTACACTTTGGATTTTATCGCCATTACGTCGTGGTCACAAAAACTATTATCGAACTGCAAGAGTATCCCGAAATACAATTACGGTAATCATTGAAACAGTGGCTTAATAATATGATTGAATCATGAAGGAGTGACAAGTAATAATTGTCTAGTTCCTACAAACATTCAGATTAAGGATTAAATAAGAACTCTTTTCACTTTCACTACTTAGAGAAATCTTTCAACAGATCCTATACGAAATTGCAGTTTACAACAAAATATAATTGCATCTCATTGGTAATTGCATCTATGTATAGTATAAAGAAAAATTATAATGTGCATATTGTGATAATCATTAGTAAATTAATTTATAATGGACTGGGAATAAGTCATTTTGACCACTTGAAATATCTAAATTGATTACTAACCACAATTTTGGAACTTACTAATTGAATGTTCACCTTAACTATCTACCTGTGTGTACTTGAAAATTTGAAATATCAAACACAATTCAACAAACTGGGTTTAAAACTTTATTTTCTTGTAAATCATTTAAAGTCCATTGTTATTTAGGCCACTGGTAGAGAATAGGTTCTCACCTGATGTTGGAAAAGTGAATTCCGTACCAGACAAATGTCTTTCCAAGTGCGCAGGCCCTTCAGCTCACAACCAGGCGACACCACGTCTGTGCAGTAGAGGTCAGCATCCACCGGCATCACAATGAATGGTTACACTACCTGTACACAAACATCAAATATTAAAGCACTACATCCATACATACTTTTAAATTTTAATACTGCAGGGCTGCAGGTCAGTTCTTATCAAATTTATTCATAGATTCTGTTAAGGAATTTGTATTTTTTGCTATAAAGCGAAAAGAAAAATAAACATGCAAAGGAAATTGAAAAAAAAAATTTTTGCTTTTTATAACATACCTAACCTATCTCAATTTTAATTTACAGTGATTTGTATTTATGATATTATAAACTATACTGTTTCCTCTAATTATTAAGGCTATACATTTCTGTTTGTCCAGGCAAAAAAAAAAAGTTTTGGAAGTGTGAGCAGGCTACACAAACTAATGATTTTTCTATTAAAATACTGATAAACATAGCATGATGGATGTAATATTTATATAAATTTATTTTCCTAACTACATAGCATATAGTTGCAAGAGCAATGTCGATATTTTCTACGACTCTCTCCGGCAGTTTAAATTGAAAATCCACGAATTGATAAGGGAAGAATAGGTATCATAGTTTGATGATGAAAAATTATTGTTGTTATATATATTTACCCCTATATATTTATATCTATGTATCTATAATTTGTTGGGCCATTCTCTAAAATGTTTACTTTTAATTTAGTATAAGTAGTATTTAATATAGTATTTAATTCGTTTTTGTTTAAGCATGATGTGACTGCCTTCAATAGATTATTGCATTTTGTATGTATATTGAGAAAGTTAATTTTTAAGTTTTTTAATGTGATTTTCTCTGGCATTCCAAATAAATAAATAAAAATAAATAGTTATTTCATCATATATACACTAAAACATCAGCATTAGGCTAAGGATATGTGGTAAACTTTTTGTCCTCATATGCCAACATTTTAAAATACATAAATACATACATAATTGGGATGTCGATACCATTCACAAATAATTTCAAGGTAATGGTATACCAACCATCAAAGAGAATGATATATAAAATTGGCCAAATTGATTTTTTGCTAATTTTCTTTAAAATGATATTTAAAATACTCTGAAACCAATTAAAACCACAAAAAAATTGTGATTCTCAGATTGCCACAGAACTGCTGGGTCTGATTTCAATACCCTGAACACTGGTGTAGTTTAGGTATTGTTTACAAATACCGCAAAGTAAAAAAAAATTTTTAGATGGGAGTTAATTCAAAATTTTAATTTTAATATTTGCATTTGGATGTAAGTTAAGGTTTCCCCACATAAATGCCAAAACATAATGCTATAAGTCTTTAATCAAATTATGCTGTATTAAAACTAATAGTCCAGAGGTATGGTTTTCTCAGAACTGCTGGGTCTGATTTCAATACCCTGGACACAGGTGTAGTTTAGGTATTGCATTGTTTATAAATACCACAAAATAACAAAAATTGTTAGATGAGGGTTAATTCAAAATTTCATATTCTATGGAATAAAAATACAATAAGTCGACATGCTCTATGACTCTACTGACAACCAAAAGATCCATGCAAGCCCAAGATGATTGATAAAGAAAGAATAAGGTTTACTTAATTCACTAGCATAATAATATTTATTTTTTAGGTAAGATGTACACAGAATCCACCACCTACAAGCCCGTCTAACTAATCATTTTACAAAAAATATTATAGTAGGTAGTTAAAAAAAACAAACAAACTAACTTATGTACATACTAAATCTACCAGTTAACTAGTTTTAATTGTAAATCCTAATTCAGAAGCCAAACTCTGGTTGGTCTAAAAAAACATATAATTTAAATCTCCTCAAATGGAGCATATTATGCAATAATTACAAATTTTGAGCAAGGGCACAAAAATCCAACAGGTTGCAATTTCTCCTATTTTTTTTTCATTTCTAATGTACTGCTACACATAATAGGTAGTCAGAATAATAGTATTTTATCAATGAATAGTAAATAAATGCCTCATTAAAAGATCATTTGTTTAAAGTCTAAGTGAAGACAACAAGTGGAAAACAAAAAAAGTTCCAACTATAGAACCAAAATTAGATCCATAACCGAGTATATTGAATCATTAGACTAGGCATTTGAATGTTCATGTCTATTATGTTAACCACGTTGATTTCAGTTAATTGGTTGATACAGGAAGTCTTCACATATTTTTACATGGGTCTAATAGCACAGTCGCAATTGTCGGACGTGCAACGTTGAGAAACAAAGCAAAAGTTAATAAAAGCAATTATGAGGTCTAATAAATGTTCATGTATTAGGTTGTGAAATAAACTAAGGTAAAATGCTTTCCAAGGTAGTGTCATGCAAAAAATGCGTATTGAATAATGGTACAATAAGGTGTTCTACAAAGACGATATAATCAACGTACATGGTGGTTATTAACCTGAGAACATGCATTTGCGTCTTGATTGCAATCCATTTATTCAGTAAGGTCCTCAGATTAAACAGAAACAAAGAAAATAATGAAGAATTTAGTAATTGGCATTCACGAAGAAAATGGCGTCATATCACTAGTCACGGAACAAGGTACAGTTTCGTCATATGAAAGCACAACACTTAATCACGTTGAAACACCACAAAAAATAAGTACATGCTAACCAAGTGATTTTCTTCATAAAATTACTCACTTTGAATAAAAATTCCAAAGAAAATCATCCAAAAACTCAAAGGACTGATGACAAGGCACTCCACTCACCGTTTGCAAAACCAGACTGATGTCACGTGACCATTTTAGTGTTGCCAACAAAAATATACAATCTACAAAGAAAACCAAAAGCGATACCTAATTTAATAGTATAATAAATAAATAAATGATGTCGGTAATGACTTGTGAAAAGTTACTTCTACCACAGAACTCTAATAATATAGCAGACGGAATATTAGGTACCATGCAGCGTGACATATCAAACGTACACTCATAGAAACGTACCAAAGGATGGACCGCATTTAGGATACTGTAAAATTTACGTTGTGTATATTTTTTGTAATATCTATTTGAAAATATACATGATATTAAAATGTTAAATTTTAAATTCTTGGCGAATATTATAAAACCAGAATATATAAAAATTAAGTAGGTAGGCTGTATTTTATAAAATACATACCCAGTCTAGTATAATAAAGAAAATTTAAAATGAAAAGAATTGTTGATTTTATTATTTATTTTAAATAATACAACGACCAAAGCTATATCAATTATTGTTTTTTTTGTATATTCGTCCAAAGGTGTGTTATTCAGTTTAACACGATAACTACCAGAATAGAACAAGTTAGACTCAAATGCTTTGAGCAATCCTGACGTTTTCATATTTTTTACAATACATTCCGAGCACTTTCATCCTTAGGAACCTGGAACAAAATTGTTTGTGTGATTAACTAATTACGTGCGTTGTATAAGTAGGTATCATAAAAGGCAATGAGCCTAAATATTAGTATACAAATATCAGATTGTAATATGTATATGTAACATGATCTTAATTGCAGATCGTACATTCAAATTCCAACAAAATACGAATGCGGAGATAATTTTATAGACCTACTAAGTCCGTCTTTTGTTATGTCAACAGGTACACTTCGGCTGTCCAAATTACATAGCGATCTCTTATTAAACTTTATCCTCATTACATATACCTAATTCTGTTTAGGTTAATACTATTCACCGATAGTATTTTAGATAAATAGTCTTACGTAAAATTGTTAGATAGTGTGATACTAATTCAATTACCTTGGAAAAGACTCAAAGTGTTTCGTTCCAATGCTCAATAAACACAAATAAAAACTTACTATGTAAACGTTAATCCTGGTGTTATATTGTAGGTAGCGCGGGCACATTGGTGCGAACCATAGTTATTTCATATTCTTGTTATGAATAAACGAGCTAATAAGAATTTTTTTTATATATTTATTTTAAATTAACACGATAACCGGGCATTTTTTTTTAGTTCATTCAGACTCTGTAAAAACCCAGCATCCCTGTAAGTGCTACAGGTCTATTATGTCACTCAAAAATTTCAGTTATTGCCACGCGCTTACATTTGATCATGTGTAAGTGAGTTTTACAATAGGTGAAAGAGAATCGCAAATGAGATGCCACTAACGAGCTGAAGCCGAGCAGGCCTAGCATGCGCCACGCGACTAAATTTTATCGCTTTCTTAACAAATGTCAAAATCGATTAAATTCAGTTCGTCAGCTGTTGACTGGCTGAAAATACGAGTGCGGTGTGCTATTAGCCAATGAACAGTTTCGAAAATTTTGTCGTCTCATGCGGGACATAATAGATATAACTTGGTTTTAACGTTCCGTCCGCTTTATTATTATATGTCTGTGCTTCAATCGAATATTGGCACCAAACACACACAAATTTATAGCAAACAAGCAATAGATACGCAATATAGTAATAAAGTATTGACACATTAAAAATTTTTTTAAGACTAATGCGTTTAGGGCGACAAAAAGAGGTTCGTTAAAAGGGTCGTTGGTTACGTCATCTCATAGAATGGGATGGAATACGCACTGTGATTGGTGCGCGCATATGACAAGCGCCGCCCGTGGAAACGGTATTCGTACCAGCGCTAGCTCACCCACCGTGCATTGCTTGTCATGGTGGCATTTTCAAGCATAAGAAATTCTTCTATGCTCTTTTCGTTCACTGAGTAAGAAGAAAAAGCATTGTATGTCTGTCCTGGGCACCAGCTAGTCATAGGTGTGGGGACACACCGACCGTTCTTGCACAGTCCTCCGAAACAGAGCAGGAATGGCTTCGAACGCACGGCCATTCCCGCGGGCCCTTTCTATTCGGGAGGTGATTCGGGATCTAAAAACAATTCGGCCTGGCCCCGTGGCAGTTCTGGGAAATCCATATTCCCATGGTGCCAACTAATAGTGACGAGACTGTGGCAGGAGCTTTTACTTCGGGTAGACCCTTCAGAGAAGGGGATACACGCTCCACTGCCTTCCCCGTGGCAGAGGAATATGGTGCGCAAAGGAATTTTCCCCCATTTAAAAATGGTCTCTCTGTACTCCGCCGGCGGTGTTACGGTTGGTTAGGTGGATCCGATTTTACATAACATCACGACTAAGGCGATGAGGTCTAACCGGACTTTTTTTTTCTAAAGGACATGTGATGATGGCCTCAGGTGGCCTTTTCATCTTCACCGAACTTGCGGGGGAGCGGAAGGCTCTCACCCATAATACGTTTAACGCGGAGTGTTGTAGTAGGTAGTCCTATCCAGGTAGTCCCACATTACGCCGTCACCTGCCTTGGGTGACGGTAAGCGCGTCAATGTATTCTTCCGTAAAAAAATGTCTCTCTGTATTCCATTAGCAGCAGTCGTGGTGGAGAAGCCTGTGTATAATCCGCAAGGGACGCCAACTCCCGCACAACTGCACAACGTTGGCCACTGAGGGAATTTTTGTCGGCCTGAAATAAACTTTTGTTTAAGATGTACTAGCAGTCCGCTTTGACTTTGCCTGTGGTTTTACACTTATATTTTTGAATTCGTATTATCATTCGAATAGAATGTCCTAAATAAATGGTTAAAAACCGTAGAAATAAATTAATTATATAAGTTTTTGATTAAATTAAAAATATGTATAAATTAAAGCAGTCTTGAATTTCAAATCATTTATTTTATTAACAAATAAGAGCTTTTTATAGCTGCGCCATTTAAATATTTAATACAAAAGGAGCAGTATTTTTGAGATTATGCATTACAAACGAAAATATAAGCCTTTTCCTCTTTCAATAAATGTTAAAGCGACCAATAAGAACACGCAATGTCACGATGTAAACCATATATAATTCTAACAAAGATAGGAGTTCCATTCATAGGATTTTAATCTAATGTTTTTTTTATTATTCCCTATCGAAAGCGCCATTGTACCTAAGAAATCATGGAAAATGGTTTGATTAAATGGTTTAATTTTTGGCATATTAACTGAACTGTCATATCAGTAAAACTTGCTAAACTTGTGAAACTTAAAATGTAATCTTCAGAAATATAAAATTATCATCGTGATGTCACAACTTTCATTAGACAAGTGACCTTTTTTCAGCTTGCTTTTATACATATATTTATTAAAACTTTCTTTTGTTTTTGAAACAACTCTAATTAAAAGAAAAACCACTTTCTATCGTATCTTTTTTAATCTTACTTATTTAGTTATTTATTTATTTCTTGCATTAAATATTATTTTACTAAAATAATATTACTAATATAATAATATGACTCTTTCGACTTAAAAAACTATGACCCATTGGAGTGAACATCCGCTCACTGGATCGGATTATAGTTTAGTCGTATCACATACATCATATTTATTGTCAATGTTGTCTATTTATATCATGGAATGGACTTAGTATAATAAACAATATTATTATATTGAGTCCACGATCTATGTAATATCTGTGAACTGTCATAATTTGTTTTGATAAGTCTAATGTATAATATAACCGGCCTATGTTTCAATCTTAAATTGGGGGATGGGGGGGAGGGGGATAAAATTACTTTAATTTTCTCTTCTTCTCTCTTTTTTGTGTCATCCTTCTACTACTCTCTTCCGTTGTTTCTGTTTGTTTCTTTTGTTTCATGCTGAGGCTGGGACTTAATTAGCCGCGCAATCTTAATGTTTTCTGTTTATTATTATGTTTTTTTTTGTTATTAATTCACTTTTACTTTATCTTTTGTTCGTGTCACTTTAATGTCTGTGTATTGTATATATTGATTGTGTGTGCTAATAAATAACTTCTTATTCTTAAACACTGTACAGTTAATATGAAGGAGTTTTTGAAGATTTGAATAACTATTGTGATATTTTTCGCCTGGTAGCCCTGAACTCACGTCAAATAGAAATCGGCTTAATGTGCTGGTATCCAAGCCGTGAATTTTGAACACAAAAAAAAAACATTAAAAAAAAGAGAACGAGAAGTAATAATATAACCTAAAATTTGTGGGTTGTGTACAGTTCAAATTTAAGCATTTGTAAATAAATATTTAGGAAACTAGAAGAATCTAAGTTGAATTTTTAAAATGCCCACAGTATCAGTGAAACGCGATGCTTTATTCGCGGCATTAGGAAAAAAATATTGTAATTAATTTGGTTTCTTGAAATTTTGAAACACGTAAGCTATTTTTCAAATAAAAAGTAATTGTTTATTTTAATTTCAGCTGATGAAGAATTCCAGGATTTATGTTTTGAGTTCGGGCTGGAATTAGATGAAGTTGTAAGTTATTTATGAAACAGTCGCCATAGCAGGATCCAACCATATGATTTTAGCAGTTATGAACGTTTTTTTTTTTACTTTTCCTCGTCTAGACAACCGAAAAGCAGATGTTAATGAAAGAACAAGGGGATCAGGCTGGTGCTGGAGTGTCTGAAGAGA
Source organism: Glyphodes pyloalis (assembly GCA_037074685.1). NCBI lineage: Eukaryota > Metazoa > Arthropoda > Insecta > Lepidoptera > Crambidae > Glyphodes > Glyphodes pyloalis. Next base: position 4,605,172 of record JAYKKO010000012.1, on the reverse strand, counting down.
TTTTGTACCGGATAGATATTCCTGCCAATAGATATGACTTGCTATGCCTTGAAGGGCTTGTTGATGGAATACTCGTCTTCCAGGGAAAGTGAGTTTAAATTATATAATACTAACTTTCATGAAACCTTACGGCACAATAATTAAAACGTAAAAATACACATCATAATATGTAGGTACAGTCATACCATGTCATATATCTGAAAGTTTGAATCTGAGTTAGGATTTTAAACAAGAAGATGAGGTTCTCATTCATTATTGCCAATAGTCTTGGAACTCCAGACAGTAGAAAACCAATTGTTCTTGACTTTGCAATGGGTTAATCCATGTAGCTCAAAAATATTCATACCATTGTTTGAGTGATAGTTGATTCATATTTTCAAAATGCAGGTGAAAAATTGAATTTTATTGATTTTTAAATTTGGAAATAGTTCTGTATTTTGTATACTATTTAATTGTGTGACACATCCTTAGCAGTATTGTCATAATTTTAAACTGTTCTTTGATACCTGAAAAGATCATTATTTTAAGTCATCAGTACCTACTCATGATCATTTTGGATCAGAGTTGCTTAGGCTTGGAATAAGCTCACAGAAGGCATATTTCAACTCGAAATTTTTACAAACTTCAAATCTCAACTGGACAACATTTGATAGCAATATGTAAGAAATCATTTAAATAGAAGTATGTAGGCATTTATCAGTTATTTCTATTACCTGCCTGATAAAATTACTAATAAATAAAACTACTATTATGGTACTTGACTATAACAATTAAATAGCCTATTTGATATAAATAGATGTATTTGTAACACCCACATCCTGCAATCAACCAATAGTGTTCAGCAAGTCCAATATAAGGAGGAGATATCAGAACATATTATTGGAAAGTGGAGCCTGTCAAAATAGTACCTATCATAACTTTTTAACAGTTGCTATACCCTGAGAACTTCATACAAGCCTCATAATATATATCTCATGCACATTATGAATGCTTCAAAAAGCAGCAATATCCATAAAATTATAATATTGCTGAATTATGAAAAAGCGTTTTTGATAATTTAATAAATTCCCTTTAGTGGCATTTGCCTATGGTCAGTGCTAAGAAAAGTATAAAATATTGATAAAAAATAGATATGTCTAACCTAATAATAATTTTCAGGAAGGCTCCACCCCAGTACCAAGTATTGAAATATGAAGATTGTTACTCTTTGCACTTGACACCGGCCACTGCACAGATCAGACCATATGCAGTAGCAGCTGTGTTGAAAGGAATCACATTTACAAAAGAGTCCTATGACAGTTTCATTGATTTGCAGGTACATACCATTTAGAATACTGTCATTGAAAATATCTTCTTAACCCTAGGAATTGGGACAAAATGTCAACTTAAAAGAGCAATATATAAAAAAAAACAAACTCAATTTAAACTTGTCATATTTTGCAGTTAGTATAATTGAGATATATTTTTTTGTTTCAATAAAACATTTATACAATAAAATCACACTGGTTTCAGTGTGACCAAGGTTTGGGCATTGCATGCTATCATGCCAATCTATACTAATATTATAAAGCTAAGAGTTTGTTTGAAAATGATAATTTAAATTAACCAGTAGATCCTTAATCTACTGGTTCAGATAAGAAAGGCTATAAAATGACATTGCAACCATTACATTTGAAGAATTTGTGGAAATATCAAAGGCAGGCCGCTAGAGCCTAATATTTGGTGAACTAAGTACAGTTCCAAAATAATATTTTTTTGTGAGTAACACAGATTTCTGGTATTCCAGGACAAATTACATCAGAACATTTGCAGAAAAAGGACTCTTGTTGCCATCGGCACACATGATTTGGACACAGTGCAGGGCCCTTTCGTGTACGACGCCTTGCCGCCAAATGAAATTAAGTTCAGAGCACTCAACCAGCAGAAGGAAACTACTGGGCCAGAACTTATGGAAATGTACTCTGTAAGTATGTGATAGAATAATTACACAAAATATTAATCTTCAAAAGCCTTTATCAATTCTGAAAGGCATGTTAACTGGATAGTCAGGATACTGGCTCAGGATATTTTTAACAATCTGTGACGTCACAATTTTACTTATCAACACAACACATAATTAGCAAAAAACCTGATCTATCTGATGTAACATAAAGTCTTTTATGTTGTCAGTACCTTAATATTATTTTCTGAACGCTGCCAAGTCAATATCTCAATTTATATTTGTTACAAATGTTGTAAAATGAAGATTATCATCCTGTAATATATTTAATTCTTATCTTACTTGTGCACCATTGACCTACCTTATATTTTAGCATACTGATATTGTAACATAGGTACCTACCTATTTAGTTGCAAGTCATTTAAAAATTAAGTAAAATCAACAAGCTATGTGGGCAGCCACTCAATATAAAGCAGATAAGCAAAGTTTTATTTTGAGTGAGACTGCATTTAGTAAAGGCATTTTGCAAAAATTAAATTACAAATTTAATGGTAAATAATGTATTTATAAACATACAAACATAATCCTCACAGGATAACCCTGATACAATTATGTAGTTTTTGATGCTATATTAATAGCCAATTTTAAGAACTCACTTGGTCTACTATAAAATAAATCAGATTGCTCCACCATGGCATTGAGTAATCAAAGTAATGGAGTAAAAGATACTTCTTTTACTCCAAAGTTAAGTTATTCATTACTATGAAGAAATGGCCCAATTAGTTACAGTTTAAGACTTTGCTTTTCTTAATGTCAACAACAATGTGCTTCTACACTATAGTCTTATCATTTTCCTAACCAGACTCATGCACAATTGAAGCAATACCTGCCAATAATAAGAGACAGCCCAGTGTACCCCGTAATCAAAGATAAGAATGGTGTGGTGCTCTCCATGCCACCCATCATCAACGGTGACCACTCCAAGATCACACTCAACACGAAGAACGTCTTCATAGAGTGCACAGCAACAGATCTAACTAAGGTAAAAATTTGTACATCAATGTCACAACTTACGGCCTCTGCTGATAATAGACCGACCATCTCTCTAGACTTCCATAACACTCGGCTTTGTTTATTTCCTATATCTTTTAGTATAAGAAGCCAAACAGAGCTGGGCTTACTCTCATCTCGTTGCCAGATGAGGTTTTTATAGTCTTACAAAATCTCGTCAATCCCTAATCGAGATACAAGTATTATGTGGTTTGTGAACCATTTTAGATTTTTAATTTTTTTTTAATAGGGAAGCAGACTAAAATTTTGTTTTAAGTCTGACTGTTAGATTATCCAAAAATTTGCATTTTCCACCTAATCAAATAATAACGGCGACTCGTTGACGTTGACGTGACGTCATTGGATGGTATATTTTTTCATCTCCCCTTCCACGACCTTCACATATCGCGCGTGCTGCTCTTTCAACTAAGTAAGATTACTCCTGCTCTGTCGGATGCTTACCACTTATTAACCCAAGCCAAATTAGAAAAGTTACATTGACTGATTGACAATCGATTCCGGGAACCTAATTAAGCTTTGGGTACCAAACCGAAATCACCAAACACTGTATTCAATACTAACTTTGTCAAATCGCGACTTCGTTCAAGTTATATCGGGATCGGATCGGAAAAAGTCATTAATTATTCTTCATTAATTATTCTACTAATTCTTCTAATATTTAAATGCGAAAGTTTGTAAGAATGTATCGATGTATGGTTGAATGTTTGTAACTCTTTTAATTACTTCTGTGTTGTTTTGTACCTGAGTGTGAGTAAGGTTTCCAGAGCTCCGGGTGGGGTGCTACATTAGTAGCAGGGGTCAAGGTAAGGGTGACAAGTCCAGTAACAGATTTATTATGCTGTAATTGTCACCCTTAAGCTAGGACCTCATTACCACTTAACATCAGGTGAGATGAGGTCAATCTTGAAGTGAAATATAAAAAAAACTCAAAAACTACTGAATGGATTTAAATGAAATTTGGTAGAAAGATTGATAAATAGTAGTAGATAGTTTTTTGGTATTGGTTTCATACAAAGTGATGTGCGTCGTTTGCAGGCTATAGTGGTCCTGGACACTATGGTGTGCATGTTCTCGCAGTACTGCGGGAACGCGCGTGAGGTGCAGCAGTGCAAGGTGTTCGCGCCCGACGGCACCTACCAGCTGTACCCAACACTCAACTACCGCGAGGAGACGATCAGCGTGGATAAGGCTAACAGCTATATTGGCATCAAGTGAGTATATTTCAAACTGGACTCGCTGTGCCCGCGACTTCGTTCGCGTGGACTACATACTTTCATGGTCGGTTATACCCCTATCTACCCTAATATTAGAAACAAAAAGTAGTCCATATTTTAATCCAACTTTCGAGCGATAGTTGTGCCAAATTTCATATCTCTATCGATTTTTATAATATTTTATATTATATTGATTATTGTGCTTTTTGACGCACTAGGGAACTTGAAATATTTTAAAGAACAGATATAACAGAAAATAATCATCGCCTCCTATAACTCTAGTTGGAAGAGCAGCACCCGCGATACGTGAAGGTCGTGGGTTTGAGCCCCGCACCGCAGGGGGAGATGAAATGATCTTTCTGTTTCATTAAAATATTCATTTGTAAAACGTTACGATGCGTTACAATAAAAAATTAAGAAACTAAACTTACAAATTGGCAACCTTTTTGGTTTCCCTACGGTTTCCGGGAAATCCCTCGATTGTATTAGTGTGGTCGTCTTTTTAAAGAAAGGGAAGTACAGAAAAACGTTACAGTGCGTTGCGCTACGTACTTACTTGAACGCTCCCTTATGCTACTTACATCGGTATCAGTTGAATATGTGATGTGGTCCAATATTTATGCTATATACTTGATGTTCCAGGGAGGAGGGCGCCAAGCTGGCGTCTCTGCTGTCGCGCATGTGCCTCGCGGCGTCGCTCGAGGAGGGCTCGCTGCGCGTGCGCGTGCCCCCGACGCGCCATGACGTCATACACGCCTGCGACCTCTACGAGGACATCGCCATCGCTTACGGGTGCGCACGATGACTTGATCAGTCGCCACGAAAAAAATATGAAACAGATCCCATACTATTTTTTTTTACAAACTTTCATAGCCGAGGCGCGGGCAGACCGGACGCTACGCTATATTTGAGGTCCCGGGTCGATCCCAGGTCGGGTCAATATGGGAAACGAACTTTTCAATATTACCTCGGGTCTGGGTGTTATGGTACCGTCTTTCTGATTTCTGTAATACAAGTGCTAAAGCTACTTATCACAGAATCAGAGCAATGTAGGTATGTATATGATGTTGTCCAAAATTTATATTACATTTTTATAATGAAAAAAATAAGTAGGTATATATTTTTATATATACTTATTTTGATTAGAAGCGGTTGCTCACGACGCCGTTCGCGTTATTACTAGATAAAAGGTTTAAAGTCCTAATAAACTAACAACTACAAGCAAAATTATTATCTAAAGGGCAAACTTCTAGGATTTTTCTCATCATAATAAAAAAAACTGCTGTTTGAAGTTTCTATAAAAAGAGATCCGTTAATCCCGTTCCTTGACGTAGGGGTGTGACAGTTCTATCTGCACTAGGTAATTAACGAATTGCTTCGACAGATACAACAACATAGTGAGACGGCCGCCGGCAGTGGTGACTGCGGGCGGGCAGGTCCCGCTGAACAAGCTCACGGAGCAGCTGCGCGGCGAGTGCGCGCACGCAGGCTACACCGAGGCGCTCACGTTCACTCTCGTAAGTGTACCGTAGCCTCACAGCGGCGGCACAGACGGCGGCGGGCAGGTCCCGCTGAACAAGCTCACGGAGCAGCTGCGCGGCGAGTGCGCGCACGCAGGCTACACCGAGGCGCTCACGTTCACTCTCGTAAGTGTACCGTAGCCTCACAGCGGCGGCACAGACGGCGGCGGGCAGGTCCCGCTGAACAAGCTCACGGAGCAGCTGCGCGGCGAGTGCGCGCACGCAGGCTACACCGAGGCGCTCACGTTCACTCTCGTAAGTGTACCGTAGCCTCACAGCGGCGGCACAGACGGCGGCGGGCAGGTCCCGCTGAACAAGCTCACGGAGCAGCTGCGCGGCGAGTGCGCGCACGCAGGCTACACCGAGGCGCTCACGTTCACTCTCGTAAGTGTACCGTAGCCTCACAGCGGCGGCACAGACGGCGGCGGGCAGGTCCCGCTGAACAAGCTCACGGAGCAGCTGCGCGGCGAGTGCGCGCACGCAGGCTACACCGAGGCGCTCACGTTCACTCTCGTAAGTGTACCGTAGCCTCACAGCGGCGGCACAGACGGCGGCGGGCAGGTCCCGCTGAACAAGCTCACGGAGCAGCTGCGCGGCGAGTGCGCGCACGCAGGCTACACCGAGGCGCTCACGTTCACTCTCGTAAGTGTACCGTAGCCTCACAGCGGCGGCACAGACGGCGGCGGGCAGGTCCCGCTGAACAAGCTCACGGAGCAACGAACAAAACAAACAGTAAAAGTAAATTAACAAACAAAACATTTGATTACGCAGCTAACAAGGTCAAAGTCCCAGCTTCAGCATGAGCTGCTACAACATTCGGTCCATTACTGCAGCAGCGCTGGTATTCTGGCAGAACCTTAAGCTGAGATTAAGAAAGTCCATGGTTTGTCCTTGTCCAATCTTTAATGTTAAGAAAGTAATAAAATATAGTGATTCTAATCAGATTCTGACGTTTTGCGAATAAGTAGGCTTTATTTACTTAAATGATGCTTCATTTCCAGTGCTCCCGCGAAGACGTGGCCTCTAAGCTGGGCCGTAAAATCGAAGAAGTCCCCGCCGCGCACATCTCGAACCCGAAGACGCTGGAGTTCCAAGTGGTGCGCACGCTGCTGCTGCCGGGGCTCCTCAAGACGCTCGCCGCCAACAAGAAGATGCCGCTGCCCCTCAAGCTTTTTGAGATCAGCGACGTCGTCCTCAAGGACCCTAGCGCTGGTGAGATGATTATTTTAACTAGCTGACCCGGCAAATATTGTTTTGCCGTATAATTTTAAGACAGATAGGGCATAGCGATTTTTCGCTCGAACTGGTACAGCCTGACTGGTGATAGACCTCCACCAAACAGAAGACCGCAGCCAAATAAAAATCAGTTAGGAGTTGTTGTGTTCCTGCGTGTGAATAACGTTTCCAGAGCTCCTGGGGGGGTGCTACATTAGTAGCAGGGGTCAAATCTTCAAAGTAAGAGCGACAAGTCCAGTAACAGATTTATTATGCTGTACTTGTCGCCTTTACGCCAGGACCTCATTACCACTTAACATCAGATGGGATGAGGTCAATCTTGAAGTGCAATATATAAAAAAATAATAAATTATTTCTAGGGAGAGGGATGAAAAATGATTAAATTACTAAAACAAATATTAAGAATTATGGTTTGGTGATAGAAGGGGGAAAATTTAGGGTTGTATGAATTTTGTAATGTCATATTATACAAAATATTAAAAAATTGTCAAAAAATGTTAGGTGTGTAGCAATGTTAATGCTTATTAATGGTGTCTGTCCGCAGAGACGGGCGCGCGCAACGAGCGTCGCCTGTGCGCCGTGCACTGCGGCAAGGCGGCCGGCTTCCAGTTCGTGCACGGCCTGCTCGACCGGCTCATGCTGCTGCTGCGGGAGCCCTGGAGCCGCCACGGGTACACGCTGCGCCAGAAGGAAGGTGCGTCCTCTGCATACACTCTGCACATGTGTACCGTACTTGCGTATTAAACCATGGATAAATAAATAAATATTGTATCACATACATTGCTCAGATGTGGTAAGTAGCTTAAGCACTTGTGTAACAGATATCAGAAACGCCCAGACTCGAGACAATATAGAAAAGTTCGTTTCCTATATTGACCCGACTGGGAATCGAACCCGGGACCTCAGAGATGGCGCGACACCAAAGTTCGTCCGCTCGCCTCTCGGCTACGGAGGTCGTCAAAAGATATGTGTCTGTCACACTTTTGCATACAAATTGTTTATGAATATAACAATCTTTCGTTTACGTTTTTCGTTGTCTCACGCCGTCAGAGGTGATATTCCTTTTAATGAGAAAACAATAAGGTAATTAGTTGAAACAAGCCAGATTAAAGATAAACGAAACTTTTGTTTTTGATCCAGCCAGAGCTAATGATGTAGGTACAGTCAGCGTCATATAGTTCGTGATACTCAGGGTACTCTAATAAATAGACGCAACTAAAAAGTCAATAATATCGGTACACACAAAGTTTTCTTATTGTTGTCAACAGTTTTGTCGCTCAAAAGGTCGACACACTCAAAATGTCATATAAATCGGCTCAGTCAAACTGCCATTAATATGGTTACAGTCTTCCCGCCAATGGTATCCAAACATTCTAAGTGTTCAAAAATATGAAACACATTAGAAAAATAAACCTTACTACTATACTTTTTAAATATTATTTTCCTCATCAATTAGTTTCAAAAAATGTAAACACAAAGTGAAAGCGATAGAAACTACTGCTGTCCTTTTCATTTTAAGCCCGACGTCATAGACTTCTCTTTTGTTTTGTATAGAACTTCAGAATTTCTTGCATAGCCATTTATGATATCTGGGGGCACGGCAGTGGGGAGGACCAAGTCAAGCAAAAAAAAACCGGCACGGCCGTACCATCCTTTTCAGGCCATTTTCGATCCCCTATAGCTTCCTTGTAGACAAAACTAGAAACTTGAATTTTCAGTACGGACGATATGTCTCAAGGTATGTTAAAAAAATATAAGCAATAAACAGCTACAGCTAAATAGATGTTAACCTCAATGATAATGAATATGAGTTATTAGGTATATTTCGTATTTAATTTTACTTGTGTACCTAACTGAAATGAACACATTCCGTATTAACGATAAACTGAGCAGTTCTGATAAAGCTACTTTCGAACGTAACAAAAGACGTAAAAAATCCAAATCGCATAATAAACCTATTTTGGCTATTTCACTGCACTGCCTCTAATATTGCACTTCACATTGATACGACTGATGGGTAGTTGATGGTTAGTTGACATACACTGACAGATAATAGAATTACATTCAAACACTAAATCTAGTGTGAAAATCATCAGCCAGCATGAAACCTCAATACGCGATTGCGTAATGAGGTTTCATGCTGGCGTATTTCTCTAATGTGTTTCATATTTTTGAACACTTAGAACGTTTGGATACCATTGGCGGGAAGACTGTAACCATATTTATGGCAGTTAGACTGAGCCGATTTATATGACATTTTAGGTGTGTCGACTTTTTGAGCGACAAAACTGTTGACAACAATAAGAAAACTTTGTGTGTACCGATATTATTGACTTTTTAGTTGCGTCTATTTATTAGAGTACCCTAAGTATCACGAACTATATGACGCTGACTGTACCTACTCAAAATGTGGCACTTTAAAATTATTGAAATTAAGTTGCCATAACATTGACTTTTTGAACAGTCGTAAATGAGTGCAAAAAGTGTGAAATATAATAAGAAATTATAATCAAATACTTAGATATGTATGTAAGACAAACTAAATTACAGCAAAGATGCCACATATTTCAAATTTCCGTTGGACATGGCAGTTTGCAACATGAGATAATCCATACTAATATTATGAATCCGTAAGTAACTTGTCTTGTCTGTCTGTCCGACTTTCACGCCTAAACCACTGAACCGATATTGATGAAATCCGCGGGCACAGCTAATAATAACAAATTTCAACAGTACTAGTGATATCTTATTGTAAATGTGGTAAGTATGTGTAATATTTCCCAAATGTTGTCATCTCAGACCCAGCGTACTTCCCCGGGCGGTGCGCGGACGTGCTCCTGCGAGGTTCGTCCATCGGCACCATCGGAGTACTGCATCCGCACGTGCTCGCCGCCTTCGACCTAGCCACGCCCTGCTCCGCCCTCGAGATCACTATACACCCTTTCCTATAACGGAGTACTTATTAAATCAATAAATACTATTTATTCATGTTTATAACGACTTGTTTTATTCAAATTCAGCTAAACGAAGCTCAAGTGTCTTATCATCGTAAACTATTATGTTTTATCTAAGTTTTTTTTTATTTAATTTTTGGCAAAGGTCTTTTATCCATCCAGGACATGTCAGCCCCATCTCATACCCATTGTTGTAAACTAGCTTAGCAAATGTAACTTGCTTTTTATCAATTGTCATCTTTTTGGCGTACTTTTCACTTTGGGTTGGATAAACTAGTATGTTATAATCCTACATCTGAATTATTTAATTTAAATACCCTTATCAGTGTCTCGCGTTCGTTTTGTTCCGGGTACAATCAATCAACAAATGTTGCAAATCTTCCAGTACATAGCACTTTTTTCTAAGATGAGAAATATAATGAGCCTCTTTCTTTTGAAACATTAGCAAAAAATCCAAACCAAGCTAGCTTTACAAAAATAGTTACCTACCACACTTAAACCATCCAATGGCTAGATTTGATCATTTAACTATTAATTCATAATAATCAAAATTACATCAGACTTACACTGATACACTTTGAAATTGAAACCGCCCTTACGTATTGGTCATTACAACTAATATCAAACTTTGTGTTTACTGAGATGTGATTAACTTTCTATTCCACCACTTATCTATGTAATTTGCTACCTTATGTTAAAATTGACGATAAACAGTAGAATATCTACTATTTTTAGACCGAATTCTTTAATGTTTTTGGCGTGCCTTTAATTTATCAGATTTTATGGTTATTCTGTCGGTTAAAATCCAGAAAAACAATATAATTTCTCATTCATTGACTTCGACTTCAGCAGCGAGTGTAGATCTCTAAAGCCTGCCACACATTGATTACAGACTAATCCAGAACGTCAATACACTGATAACACAATAAAATCTCATTTTCCACAATCTAATAGTGATAACGTAACAATATAACATTGACCAACTTTTGTATTGGAATCTGTGTCAAATGTGCCAGAAACTATTTTGTAAACTGTTGATTTCGCATAAGTCTGTGATATGGAAATGGGGTTGCTGAATCAACACGTTGGCAAAAATTGCGTATGATGGTCATCAACACGTCAAGTAAACAATTGCAGTTCGATATTCGTTCTTATGCCAAGGGTTTAAGGGCGGTGTAAAATTCAAAATGTATAATTTGACGTGCTTTTGATCATACCTACAACTTAGCTTAGTATACACACCTACCGTAAATATAAGTTAGTACCTGATAAAAAATTGTAAATAGATTTCGTAGTAATAGAAGAATCGACGATTTCCAGTAAAGTAGAGCCTTCCTACATTTGAGTCGTGTCTCCTGAAAGAAATCCCAATCAAATTTAGGCTTGGTTGTATAATTTTGCTGATAGCAAGCCCATCTGATTACAATACACTGTAAAAATGTTGCTCTAGATGCTTAAATTAAATCAAACAAATAGGTAGTTAAGTAGGTACTGTGCTTGTGAAGATCTCCCCTAGGATTATTAACCCTTAATGTGAATGAATGTGGGGTAAAAACTCAATAAAAAACAGAAATTATTGTCGAAAATACAATTCATAGTGTATGTGATAGTAAAACAATACAAACAATAAATTAGCTAACCACATTTATACAGTAGGTAGGTTGGTGTACAATTTTTAATACGAGTAAGCACATGACAAATGTTTCCTGCCTTGTGGCTTGTTTGATTAACTTTTGATACAACCTGAAACAGGAGTAACAAAAATTATTTCAAACTCTCATGTTATAAAAAAATCTTAAGTGAATAAGTAGGTATACATATAATTGGTTTTATTTTAGATTCTGATTTAGAACAAAAATGTAATTTGAGGTACAAGGTACATTTTATGCAATTAAAAATTTTAATAATATTTTTATAGATAAAACGCTGCGATTTATCAATTAAAAAATAATAATGCGTTACTTATTTTGTATTACATATCTCAGTAATAGAAGGTAATTGTTTTCATTGTTAAGGCACTTTAATTTCAATTGACAATGTCATAACAATAGGAGAGGCGGAAATCAATCGAATTTATACCCTAAACTACATTTAAAATACCTGAGGTATGCACTCACATACTCTATGGTGAATACACAATTTTAAACTATCAATATACAATTTTAATACTTTAAAATACATAATACAATACTACAGGTGTATAGGTACTCATTAAAAAGATGACATCCAGACTCCCTATTAGTCGTTTTTCATTAAATAATTAAACTTTTGAGAGTACACATTCGACCATTGCTTTATCTTAGTATGTTTAATTATTTTAGGTACCAATGGCATTCAAGTAGGTTAGTAGTCCAGCATTCTCTTCATATTGTAAATATATATAGCTTTGTATTGAATTAGTACCCTGACACAGCAAGTTGAACCTGCCTTTCCCTGATCAAAAAATACTGATTACTGTTTCAATCAATTTAAAAACTAAAAATTAGTTGACACATCCAGCACAACACAACCTAAAGCTAATAAATCAATAATTATGAAATATATTTTACCAAAGTTTCAGGTATCTATTTAATGTTTATTTCAGAAAACTTCATTTCCAGACTAAAGATGAATTTAAAATCAGCTACATTAATTTTTAGTATTATATACTAGTAAGTTCATAACAAATAAACAAAAGCATTTATTCTTGTCATTACAGCCTTAATGTATACTTGCTCAATTTATTAAATTGCACTTTCTGTTATTATAATGTATAAAAATACCAATATTTCCTTTTTCAAAATAAAATGAAAACTTTGTATATTAATGCTATAAATATGTATAATGAGGTGGACGGAGATCTAAGCTGTTTTAGTAAATACTAACAACCTTACATTTTTAATCAAGAAGTAACTGTATTTTGAACATTTTCTCTAGTTCTGATCGATTAAACTCTGGAGTGATAATAAAAGGACAAAGATAGAAAGAGAGCTCTTTCAGATTAGGAGCACTAGTTTTTATAACCTTTGCTACTTGCATGGTGACATGGTGGCATCTTGACAAACTTAGGTAGGTCAGATTTTGAAATGTATTATTAGAAAAATATGCAAGTAAAGCACTAGTGGAGAAGTATGAATGACGCAATTTCAGAGAATGTAAATTCTTTAACCTGTATAGGTGTAATAAACTAGAATCAAACAATGTTTTGCATGTCATTATGTGCAAAATCTGTAACACTCTGCAGTTTGAAATATACCGGATGATGTCATCATTTAGAGTGTCCCCATAGATATACAGTGCTTTTAATGTAGCCTGCTTGGTGTTAAGTAAAGACTCTAGAAAATCTGCAGGTATATTTTTCATTTTTTCCATGTTAATACTGACTAAATTTGGGCACTGCAACATACTATAAAGACTACTTTGAGTCAATGCAAAATTGGATAGGATAAGAGTCTCCAAACATTTCAACTTGTCAAAAGGTAAATGGTACACAAAATTCCCATTAGCATTTTCTGGATTTTGTACTATTAAGGAATTACGGAAACTCAAGAACTTCAAATTGGGCCAATGACCTAAATCATCAAATATGCAACTATCCACCTGAGATATACTTATTTCTAAGCGGGTCAAATTAGGGCAATAGCTTATCAAGGAAGCCCTCACTTGAGGATACAATTTGAAATATTGCAATTTGACATTTTTCAAATACTTTGCAACAAACGGTACAATACTCTCACTGATTTTCACATAATTCTTCATGCAGACTATGAGGCGAGTGTTGTCCCACACAAATGGTGTCAGGCAGAGTTGCTGCCATCGCATGCACACTTTTGCTACTGCCAAAAGTGACTCAAAGTCTATCATCGAAAATATGTATATTAGTATCTCATTTGGCAGGTCATTAATGGTCAGATTGTGGGGGGCCAGTTGGACATCGGTCATCTCGAGGTGCACCATCCTCCGCACTCCCAACCCACACTTGTGCAGTCCTGCAACAGGTTTTATACAATAATACGGTAACTTCAAGTCAGCCAATTTTACTGTTGTTGAAAGTTGTACTTATATTAAAGCATTTTCGTAAAATTGTGAGGTGACAGACCTTGAACACTACTTATTAAAAAAGGCATTTTTTTTCATGAATTACTAAAGAATAGTTAAACATTACCTGACAATTAAAAGGCTTCCTTTTCGAGAAAATTTTAATGTTTGCTTTAGTAAAATCATAATTTATGTAAACTTTGCTCTAATTATAGCCACTGTTTACAATATACAAAATACTTCAAAAAGTAATACTTTTGGGTTCGCAGATGAATACATTTTTCTTCAGAATGCAATCAGGAATTAAAAATCAATTTTTTAAAGATTATTAAAAATAACTTTCATCTTGATGCTATTTTTGTATGACGTTTAACGTCGTAAGAGATGTGAAAACCCAGCACCTTAATGTTTGCCTCACATCGATACTGTTCCAAAGTACGATAATTCACATGCTACGATACAAAAAAAAACAAACGGAACAAGCAGATTACTCTTTCATAGAGCATCAAACTAAAGATCGGACGATGATCACCACCACTACCTTGGTATTATTATGATGAATGTAACTTCAGATAAAACGGGGAAGGAGGCCTGTGTCCCCAAAAAAGCCTATTATTAATGCAGTCAGTTAAATTAATTTCGCACCACTTCCCATACATCTAAATCCCAAAACAAATCAAAATGAAATGCTAAATATTTAAGGCACTCGCTGTTGTAAATCATTTTTTTTTACTGCAATCTAACAATTTATGCAAGAAGACAAAAGATCAACTTTTCACAAAAATAACAAAGCTGCAGACTATAGTAAAATGCTACTGCAATCCTCGACTTTAAATTAAATTTTTCGTACATACTTTATATATGATATTCTTTAATGTATAGCTTCAACATTTCGATAAATTTTGACTAGTTGGACATCACTAAAATTCGACGTTGAAGACAATTGACATTAGCGTTTTGTTTCACATCGAGAAATCGTAATTTTTTACATTAAATTTAGACTTGTATTTTCCATAAGTAAGATATAAATCCTTCTTATTAATATTTTTCATACCAAATAAACTATAATTTCTGTAAATTAAACCATGAAATGGGATAGTCGTGCATAGGTTTTCCGAAACGCAATCAAAACTAAAAACACCGAGCACCAAACCACGGGCAAGGACCTTCGAGCAAAACAAGCTTCCACCGACCTTGTTCGAAGCCACGAACGGATAAACCGTCGAGCAACGAAGTTCGGAAGCCTATTTTGCTTGAAGGGATAAACACGGCAAATAATAAAAAAAAAACGGCCAAAAGCATGTCGGGCCACGTTCAGTTACGGTTCTGTAGTTTTCAGTGCATCACAATACTTAAGTATCCCCACTTAAAGTTAAAAAAATATGTAAAGTAAGAAAAAAAAATGCTAGCATATACGCTTAAATTACAAGTTTAGTTAAAAAAATATTCAAATATGTCAAGAACTATTGTACCCATCAGGTTCAAAATAATTTTTCTAGAAAGCCTTTATGCAGTTCTATATTCTAGATTTTTTCATACTTTTTGAACTAATGGTTCAAAAGTTAGAGGGGGGGGGACACAATTTTATTTTCTTTTGGAGCGATTATTTCCCAAAATATTACAATTATCAAAAAATTATCTAAGTAAGCCCCTGTTCATTTTTTTCATTCATTTCATTTTTAAATACCTATCCAACGATATATCACATGTAGGGATTGAAAATTAAAAAAAGCACTCCCCAATTTACGTGTAGGGGGGGTACCATAATTTTTTTTTATGGTACCCCCTACACGGAAATTTGTTTTGCACTTTGTTGACGTGATTACCTAATATGCATATTTGTACCAAATTTCAGCTTTCTAGTGCAAACGGTTTCTGAGATTATCCTGGGATGGACAGACAGACAGATAGACATGGCGAAACTATAAGGGTTCCTAGTTGACTACGGAACCCTAAAAAGGGGTTGACCGAGGAGATTGGTATCAGGGTGGAATTAAAAAAGGATTCAATTACCTGACTTTCACTTTATAGAACAAATCTTTCAATAAGTATTACAAAAATATCGTCATTTAAAATTCCAAATATTTTCTTAGTTAACTATCGTCAAATGGTAAAACGGAGGAAACATTGCACATATTTATTTTAAATGTATAAGTATATCAAAAAACAGGCGGCAAGTAGGTAGAAGCTGGAGTAACCACTGAGTTTTGTCCTGGAGAGCCTGGCTGTACATTCGGAGGCAGATAACTCGATGGAAGCTCTGGCAATGGTTTGGGAGCTGGAGGAGCTGGGGTAGCCAGTGGTGTAGATGATGGAGATTGCGACGGAGGCAAATATGCGGCATCAGGTGTTGGCGCCGGTGCCGTTGATCCAGAACCTGATGGAATGTTAACCGTTCCTATAGTCACCCCAGATCCACCTGTGTTGGCGCCACCAGTAACAAGCGGAGGTAAATATTTCGGTGCATTAGTTGTAGCAGTTGGAGCAGTCTGATTAGGTCCCACGGTAGGGGCTGGAGAGTTATAATTATATCCTGCCTGACCAGATCCTGTTATGGTTTGCGTGGGCGTTCCTGCATTATAACCTCCTCCGGAAGAAACGGTTGCAGCGGTAGTGGGCCCAACTGTAGAAGGCGCGTTGTATTTGTAGCCAGGCTGGGCTGTGCCTGTTGATGTCGCCGCAGAAGATCCGACGTTTGAATTTCCATAGTTATAACCCCCGGCTCCGGATGAGACAGCAGCTGCGGTGTTACTAGCTGTGTTCGAGGCAGTACTTGCGGTAGAATAACCGATGTTTACTGTGTCTCCGCCGCCGCTTGGTGCAGGATAAGCGTAGTACATGTACTGAGATTGGGTCCTGTCCCCTGCTGGTGCTGGTGTGCTCACTGTTGGAGCGCTAGTTGTCTGCGCCACACCTCGTCCCGGCAGATTAAAGGACACACTCGGCTTGTCGTACACGTAACCGTCTTGACGTTTTACGCGTAGATTTTGTACTGTTCCTGATGACACATTTTGGTTCAAAAGAATGAGGAGGAAAACTCCTATATTGTACTTTAAAAACATGCCCATTCTTGTCAACCATCTGTTTTAGTTTACGCATGTATAAAAGGCGGCAGGCAGATAGATTTCCAGTATTTATAATAGTTTCAAGGAAGTCATTTCTAAGAAATTGAGAAATGTTTCATTCTTAACCCTACATGTACCTACAATGTAAGTGGTGAGGTACGAGTTCAAGTAATATTTTTTAAGATAAATTACTTATTCTACTTACTTTTCATTCATTCGGGCGACATAATTACTAACTGGGCGACAAATCGCCCAAGTACCTAAGTAGGTACATGAAAAGGTAACAACTTACCACTTCCCCATTTCACCACCAACCGCCAAAATGACCTTATATACATATAAATAACTTATTAGTAGGTAATATGTATTTTAGTTTAATACAATAGGTAGGTAGGTATTTATATTATATTTATTATATATTTATCTTTTAACGTCCTACAGGATATCTAGTTCGCTTTATAAAAAATCTTTATAAAGTTTTTTTTTATCCCCCCAGGTGCTCTGGAAACCTTGGTCACACGCAGGAACACAACAACACAGAAGTTATTGTTATTTGGCTGCGGTCTTCTGTAAGGTGGAGGTATTTCACCAGTCGGACTGCTCCAGTTCGAGCGATAAATCGCTATGCCCTCCCTACCCCTCTGTAAGTAGCATATACCTATTCTACTTATACATACTTTCAAAGTCTTCAGTAATCTCATATTTCTCGTTAAACATATCAAATGGTCGTGTTTCAACGGCTCATCCTCTTCAAAGGGTTAACAGTAAGTTGCGGTTTTGGTAAATTACTTACTTAGTAGGAATTAAGTTATTGTACTTATCACCTGGTTGCCGGTTACTTAACTGAAATAGCGCTGAGTTTCTAGGCACTAACAATTTCATTTCTATTACCTATCTTTTCAAGCTTCATTTAAAGATAGGGTTTTATTTTGGATGGAAATCTAAGGACAGATAGAATTTGGTCTCATCTTTTAAAAATTCCCTAAAGTCAACAGGTGTTAAAAACCAAATACGCCCCCCCCCCCCCACTCCACATACGTATGTACCAGTATGGGTACAGCTAGGGTTACCACTGTTTTTTTCATATAAAGTATATTGGAAAAAACGTACACAGTATAAAAATAAAGTAGGTCCAATTTATTTTTCATTAGTATTATATTTAAATATAAAAATAAATATTTTTTATTGCTCTTTATAATGTTTGTTCAATTACTATCTTAGGTCGTTTTCTTGCTTAGGTGGCGCTGGCGAGGCGAGTGGCGACATTTATTATAAAGTACGGGTGGCAACCCTAGGTACAGCCCCCAAATAAAAAGATTTATCGTATTTATTTACTTATTTATCGTTTCACCTTCAAATATGACGAAATTCCATACAATCTACTATCCCACTAATAGGTAATTTTCGCAACCCTCGCATTAAAAATTAAGAATATCTATTTCCTTACTCATTTTTAAGACTATCTGTGTACGAAATGTTACTTGAATTCGATTCAGTAATTGTGGCGTAAAAACCAGACAGACAGACAGAGTTACTTTCACATTTATAGTATTACTGTCGCAGGCATTTTGAATAAATCCGCCGTTTACATACGGCGTCGTCAGTTTCAAAACGCTCGCTGATATGTAATATGCCGAATGCAAAATCAGGCAAAATGACAACAGTTTGTTGTAGTTTTGGGGTGAACATGAATAAAACACTGTTTGGACAAATAAGACCTACTTCATTAAAATATTCAAGTAACAAAAAGGACTTTTATTGAATATCAATTACTTAACCTAAAGTTAATTGAAGTAATGAACGATTCCATTGGTTAGGTTAGGTTAGGTTAGTGAATAAAGCGAAGCGCAAGCCGAGCGAGCGTAGCGAGCGTGCCGCGGCAGCGGCCGGCGAAGCGCCATGTCTAGCTTATTTGTAATAATATTATAATAATTAAAAAATAAAACATTAGAGAAGTAATTTACTAGGGATTTCATATATATTTGAAACATTACATATTTTTAACACTATTAAATTTACAGTTCTTTAGTTTTATAAATTTCAATAATACTGTCCTTTGCAAACCAAATTGTATGGTCACCCTAGCTTTGTCAAGCTATACTTCAATTTGCCGCGTCATTATACATAATGACATTTTGTCCTCGGCATTTTACAAACCAGCATTCGTTTTTAAACTGACGACGCCGTATGTAAACGACGGATTTACTCAATATGCCTGCGACATTACTACTACGTCGCCATACGTCAAATGACCCTCAAAATAGACTAGCAAGTGAAAGGCAGTAGATACGGCGTACGTAACGTTCTCTCAACGCCAGTCGCAGCCCATTCATGCATGCAGCGGCTGTGCCGGCTTACTACTCAGACGTTCACTCTCGATAGGTTCGTATTTCCTTCCTTTCTGGTAGATTAATTACTTAATTTTTAAATGCATTTTCCTATTAACCAACCTCCTCTAACAATTTTAGAAACTAACGGCTAATTTAACTTGCTTTACGTTAATTAATTAACGTCTTAATAATCTCACGTTGTATTTTTTTCCACTAATGAACCTCCTCTAATATTTTTAGTAACTAACTGCTAATTTTTCTTGCTTTACGTTAACTTGATGGACGGGGAATTCCATGTAATTTAGTTACATTAAATTTTAATTAAACGGTCGGTAGTTAGTATTTCCATTAGTTGCCTAGGTACGTCACATGAGTCTTTCATAAAAGGGAACGTATTAGTAAGTTACTAACAATGTACTAATTAATTTAAACGGGTTATGTTGATTCCAAACTATGAAAATACGTTGCAAATGTTTTTTTTTATCAGTCCTTTTTTATCTTTTTATTTCTCTATTGGTCATGATTATAATGTGCAATTTTTTGTGCCTAAGTAACTAACCTTCACTGTAGCAGGAAATTAATTCGGTCCTCGTGTCTCGTATTTATCTGAGATTATTGGCAAAGAGTTCCTTATTGTTTAATTAATACAGACTCGAACTTAGATTCTAAAGTTCTTTTTGTCATATTTTTAATAGGGGTTTAAACTGTTGCCCTTGAAAACGGTAATCGGAAAGTGTTACGTAAACACTAAATAAAATAGTATGTAATTCGAAGGAGCGGTGGAACCACAGAATATTAAACAATGATCTGAAGGTGGAACGTTGGAACTGCTGATATTGCCAATATTGTTCTGTAGAACTACGACTCCAATACCATTTTATTGAGGAGTCCCATACACGCAGATGAAGTGCAGATACGGTACGGTACGGTTCGTCAAAAATTTACTCTAGACAAAAAAAAGAAGGGGGGTGAATGTACGTCGGTACCAATTTTTAAATTACGCTTGCTGTTATAAAGTTATATAATATTACATTTTTCAGACAAAAATGATTCTTAAACTATACGGTGTGTCGGACGGGCCACCATCACTGTCGGTACGTCAAGCGCTGACGCACTTAGAGATCCCCTTCGAGTTGGTCAACGTAGATTATGGAGCAGGAGACCACATGACGCCAGAGTATGCCTTGGTAAGAATTCTACCTAAATTTTTTTTGAGGTGGAAATGTAGGCATTTCCACCGCACCGTTATTTTCCGCGGGGAACAGAGAGTGGTGTGTTGGGCTCGCACTGACTAAAACCGACTCGGTGTCAAACGCTGTGCAGTTGTGGGGGAGTCGGGATTCCTTGCGGACTCTACATGCTCCCCCACAGTGCCTACCGCTAAGCTGCCCTCCTCGCTGCACACTACGCGCGCGGCTGGAGCATGCTAAGTCACCTCACTTGACACACCCCACCCCCTCGAGATCGAGGTGACCCCGCCGGAACTTCTGCCGTTGACTAGTGAGATCCTAAAAAGGACGTGGCTAGCCTCCGTTGCCTAGGGTGCACCAGGCCCACTTCCCTCAGATTCGCGAGAATACTCAGGAACCAATAACAAGTAGGCGCATAAGGAGTTATTCCGAACCAGAATGTAATCTATGTGAATAAAAAAGATTGACTTTGACTTTGACTTAGACAACCCCAAAAAATAAATCATAGAATTTATATTCGCAGACCAAACACAATAAATGTTCGTTATATGAATGCAACAGCACGTAAAAAACCACACTTACTGTTCGATATTCGATCTTATGCGCACGCCATAAGGGAGATGCAAAGTCAACCGTCTATATTCTGATGTGCTTTAGTTTATACAATATTGAGCTAGTCAGTCAATTAAATAATGTCTTCACTTATTTCTTATGAGAAATTCTATGAGAAGGATTATGTGGCTTCTTAATGGATCTTATAAGTAGGTCATGTCTTTTACTAAGTTATCAAGCTAGAATAATAATACTACTATTCTAAGTTATCAAGCTTATTCTATCGAAAGATAGCTTGAGATTCATAATCTATGACTAAATATTAATAAGTTTTGGAATTTACTTGAAAAAAGGTTGAAAAAGGGCGGTACAAACTTTATAGTCTAACGTGATTACGAGCGTACCTACCTACTATTACTAACTTCGGTAACTTTGCACTTTCAGATGAACCCTCAGAAAGAAATTCCAGTATTGGACGACGACGGTTTTTATTTGGGAGAGAGCAATGCGATCCTGCAGTACGTGTGTGACAAATACAAGCCCAGTTCACCGCTCTATCCTCAGGAACCCAAAGCCAGGTATTAACTTTTAAATATCAATAAATATTACATACCTACACAATAGAAAGAAAGAAAGAAAAACACAATACATTATTTGTGTGTTTTCATTAGAGATTATTTGAATATAAACTTGTATGAATTGATACTAGCTGTTGCCCAGTAGTTTACCCGCGTTATTTCCGGATAAAGATCCTATTAGGTATATGTTAATCTACGTAGGTATTATGTCATCTCCCTTTCTACCAAATTTGTCCAAATCTGTTCCGTTGTTTTTGCGTGAAAGAGTAACAAACACACAACCACATACCCATGCATTCTTATAAACTTTTGCGGTTATAAAATTAGTGTTATTTAATATTCCAGGGCTCTCGTCAACCATCGCCTGTGCTTCAACCTGTCCACCTACTATGCACACATTTCTGCATATACGGTAAACAATACTGTTAATATATTTGGTACCAAAGTCATGTTATTTTAAATCAATTTGATTTCTGACATTGAATGTATAACATTGCAGATGGCTCCAATATTCTTCGACTATGAACGCACGCCGCTCGGATTGAAGAAGGTTCATATAGCCCTTGACGTGTTCGAGACGTATCTGGAACGCTTGGACACTAGCCACGCCGCAGCCGACCATCTGACAATTGCTGACTTCCCTCTCATTAACTCCACCATGACACTCGAGGCGATTAACTTCGATTTTACCAAATATAATAGGGTAAGTAGAGCGCAGATGATATAATTTGTCTTTGCTTCAAAAAATTTGAAGAGTTGATGTAATAATAAAAATGTCAAGAAACTTGACTCACATCTTATTGTAACTATGAAATCAGTAAAGAAGCAATCCACGATTAGCAGCTATTGGCGATTCATTACAAATTCTTGAATCATCAAAGATAGTTAGGTGTTAATTAATTAAGTACCATTAGTCACATACGTTCCTAAAATTGCTATTTTTCAAGCAGTTTTAAATTGCCTCATATTACTGTTCTTCTGTCCCACCAGGATAATCCTAATCGGAATTTATTGATAGTCTCAAACGAGATTTCTAATAGCTATGTATATCATTAAATATTATTTACGAGGGCAACTGTTACTCGCTTTCATAGGAAGATCCAAACCTCCGTTATACTACCTGTACACCCAGGGTGTAATAGGTAATCATCTATTTGCTGATGGATTGTTTATTCTTTTAGCCTCACAGCAATATAATATAGTTCCAACAGGAGTAACGCAATGGCTCCTTTAAAAGCTATCAGACAAGAGCCTTTTGTCTGCATAGGGTATCTCTACGATCATCTTCAAGAAATACTAAATACTTCTCATTGACTAAACGATTGATGTTCTAAATATACAGGAAACTCACAGGAGTAATAATGTGAACATTAACAGGCGAGGTCAGTTACCAGAATTCATGCTGAACAAATTAATATATGTAACATCGAACGTATATTCGAACAAAAACTACTCTGACTACAGCGCAAAAGAAAATTTGAAAAGGGCCTCATCAGTGTTGTAATGGGGGGTTACCGCGCGTGAAAAATTCGCTAGATGACACTACGGGGGCGTGAGCTCCAACTGCTTCGTGATTGGTGATTAACATGTCATGGTGACACATCTGTCAATATCATGTCAAAAGCAACCAATCGTGTAGCAGTTAGACCTCAGACACACGTAGTGACATCTAGCGGATTTTCACGCGCGGTAGTCCCCATTGTAAAAAGTCTATAAAATATTTTTAAAACATTGTCATTAAAATATGATGACATAATTTTCTCGTAATTATGTATTTTCAAAAATATTTTACTAACTAGCTGTGCCCGCGACTTCGTTCGCGTGGACTACATCCTTTCATGGTCGGTTTTACCCCTATCTCCCCTAAAATTCGAAACAAAACGTAGTCTATATTTCAATAGAGCTATATTCGTGCCAACTTTCATATCTCTAACTTAAAAAATAAACATTTTCCCATATAAACTTTCAAAGGTGGCATTACCCCCCCCCCCCCCTAACTTTCTAACAAAAAGTAGCCTATGTCCGTTCTTCAATGTATACCTATGCCAAACTTCATCAAAATCGGTTGAGAGATTTAAGCGGGAAAGCGTAACAGACAGACAGACAAGAGTTACTTTCGCATTTATAATATTAGTAGGTAATCCCTACTAATATTATAAATGCGAAAGTAACTCTTATAGATTGTTTCCAAAATCGGCCACATTTGACCTCTGACTACAATTTGTAAGTAAATGAGAAGTATTCGTTTAATAGTTTTCACAATTTTTAAATAAGTTTACCGTAAATCCTCAAGGATTTTTAATGTTAAAAATGTTTTCCTGTGGTATACTTATTCAATGATGGTGAATTTAAAGGAATTTTGACACTTGATAACACATGTTAAGATATACGAAGAATTTGAGAAAGAGCAGTAGTTAAAGTGTAGTTAAAATTAGATTGCGTAAATTTAGACAAAATAATAAAACAAAGAAAAGGCTTAAAATACAAAATTTTATATTACAGATACACAAATGGTACAACACCTTCAAACAGGAGTACCCGCAGCTATGGAAGATTTCAGAAGGTGCGATGAAAGAGATTCAACACTTCGCAGCAAATCCCCCAGACTTGACTCACATGGACCACCCTATACATCCTATTCGAAAAATTGCTAAATAGATTTTAAAATTATAGACTACTTAATATTGTTGTGCCTTTATTAGAAAATCTTCTGAATATTTTTAAAGTAAGATGTTTTGTCAAAATAATAACTGACACTGTAGTCTACAAGAATGATGGCACAGTTTGAATATAAAAAGAAGTACAATATTCTGCTAGCTCAGTTGGTTTTGACCAAGATTGTGCAGATTTAATTAAATAAATTCAAATCGATAAATACATGTTTTTTTTATAAAAATACAACACAAATTACCATCTCAGAAAGGCAAAACTTTTGAGAAACCTACGCTGTTTGTTTATTCGGCTAATGCCTGAGGTCTAGGAAGCAGCTAGGAGACACATCTCCTGAGGTATCCTAAACATGACCTTGTGCAGCAATCACTGTGGTTTATGCACTGTAAAAGAAAAATTGTTTTATGAATAAATTTAGTAAGTGGTTATTCATCGAACTTCGGTGATGTACGTAAATATTTGACAATCAAAAAATGCTCTCGATCAAATTCGGTAACATTATTACCATCTCCTTGACGACGTCCGTAGCCGAGAGGCGAGCGAGTCGGACTTTGACTTCGCGTCATCTATGAGGTTCTGGGTTCGATCCCCGTCTGGTCAATATGGGAAATAAACTTTTCTATATAGTCTCGGGTCTGGGTGTTGTGGTACCGTCATTGTTTCTGATTTCTGTAACACAAGTGCTTAAGCTACTTACCACAGAATCAGAGCGATGTATGTGATGTTGTCCAATTTGTTTGTTGTGGTGCGAGTATAGGTACCTTTCAAATTGTACTTACGAATTCGCCAATCTTTTTGCACTTCGGAGTAGCTTCTTCGGGAACATCTTGTACCGCGTTTTGAATTGTTGTACCTGAAGCCACCACCTTCATCTCATCTGCTTGCTCAACCGCATTAGTCGACCGTATTAAACTGCTGTATCCGGTAGCAAGTACCGCACAAAGTACAAGAGCTAATAAGCATACACGAGACATGGTTGGTTGGCGGCAAACTTTCACGATACTACACCTTGATTTAAAGTCGGCAGCTTTTATAAGCTACAAAGTAACACTAAACATAATGAATGCTACCCGCATACCAAACAACGGTTCAAAGATAAAACAGCCAACAGGTAAGCAATAGGATGATGTTTTATTGTACTGTATGGTTCGTTTTGTATGGTGACTGGAATTATGAATACAAAACTTTCGTCTTTCTAGGAAATTATTGTGTTAACTTAATCACGCCAAAACGGCTAAACGGATCTGAATGAAATTAAATTACTTACCAATGAAGTTCGATTAAATCAATAACGTACATGATATGTTACTTATTCCGCTATTCAATAATGTCTTGTAATATTGAATAAATTTGTTTTTTTAATGAGTATGTATCAGTTATTAGATTCCGATATATTTTACTCGTAGTTAAATATTAATAACGAATAATTTTAAGTGACGCATGCTGTTTTTTACTTGGTTCATCCTGTATGTGCTCTCAAAAAATAATATCTCTAATCTGTGTCCACATTAGTAGAATTTTTCAAGACATACTTTATCACTAGCATTGACATTAATTGCTTCATCATTTGCACTAAATAGCTGACTTCGAGTGCTTTTTAAATAAATCATTTTAGTGTTAGCATGAACAGATTAAACTGTTTACACTTGTAAAAGTACGTTATGTTTACCTTATAAACAAAATTGGACTTTATTTATGCTGTTTCTGAGATTCAATCTTTGCCAACTATATAGTTGAGTGAAATACCAAGAATAATTTTATGAACATATTTTTATTTTATTGAAACTAGGTATATAAAAAATGCACTGACTATTATGGCTTGTGGAGTTACCCTCCAAAAGGATTTAAACTTAAAGTTGGAAACTTAGTCAAATTCTTGAGCCCCGGTTGTTTGACCAGATTTGTGATGGGTTTCAGCTGCGTTACTTTTAAGTCGTCCAGACTTGGCAACTTCATCTGCAAGAGCTCCTTGATTTCATTCGAACATAGACTGCCCGCTATTCTGTCCACCATATTTCCCCAGAAACCCATCTGGCAAAACCTAAAATACGCAAATTTATTCAATTAGTCTTAAGTTCAGATTTTAGCTCGATAGAAATGGAAATAAGAGTAATTGTAGTTCAAAGTTTGTAGGTGCTAGAAGTAGATATGCAGAATATGTAATGGTTCGGTGAACCAAAACCGAATACATTATGATTTATATTATTTATAATATTTTTATGATAACAAATATAGGTATTGTGTTGAACTCACCTAAAGTTTTTATCTAACTTGACCTCATCAGTGATTTTTATGAACGCATTATTGTCCAAAGAGAAAGGTAACAGGTTGAAAAGTTTGGAAGCGTTTTTTCCCGGTTTGCCGACATCGTGCGCGAATTTCGTAATGAGACCTACGAAGGACTTGCGCACGCGTTGATCCATCTGTGACGCAGATGGTTCCACAGAGTTACCATTCTCGTCTAATGGTTCGAAGATATATGCCAGTTCATCCCCATGCGACGGTCCTGAAGTTTTTGGTTGATACAGTGAGTTGCTGTTATCTGTCTCTTCTGTAACAGACAATTTTACAAAAGGTTGGTCCATAAAAAAAAACATTTTGTAAGTTTCTTTGTTCAGATAAAGAGGTTTTTATAGAGTTTTCATTATTTATCCTAAGCATTACACAATACATACCTACCTATACTATAAGAAGGAAAACTGACAAATTATTTATAACTCTGGCTTAGCTATAAATTCAATTCATAATTTGTAACACCTGCAAGGTTTTAAAAACATATTATGTCTCTTTGGTAGCATGTTATTATTAAGATTCATAATAGAGCACAAAGTCGTCCATATTATGATTGAGGGTTTTTGATGCGAATGTGATAGTTAGTCTAGTAAGTAATAAAGTGGAAGTAAAGAAAGAAAAATAATAATAAACTCACCTGCTAAAGGTACGCCTGGGAGGAAGTAGGAGCCCTTGGTCAAGTTACCAACAAATTCAAAACTGTAGAGGAAGGCCGGCGCTCCGGAGCTCCACTCCTGAACGCTCTTGTAAGCGGGAAAGTTGAACAGCGCATCTCCTACGCATTAAAATAGAACAATTACTTAGAAGATAGCTACAAAATTGTAATCTATATGTTACGAGTGTGGTTAGCTAAAAAACACCAACCATTTAAATTCTACTGCTCGCTCACTCCCCCTCACAAACTCGATTTCGATCGATTAAACTACGGAATGTTTTTGATTTAGGTAAGTATTGTTTTATATATGTTTTACCTGTATAATTATGTAACAGGTCAATAAATTGCAGCAAAAAAAAAAAGATAACAAAAGTATTTTTAATGTATTTTTTGAAAGAATTGGCCTTGAAGCTAGAAGGGTCCGAGCCCTGCCTGCATCAATTGTGCAAGTTGTTAGGGTCCCCTTCAACAGGTTCAACCAAAGGGTCTGGGATACCACTGAATTGTTCAACATTGTGTTACTTAAGGATTTTATGCAGAGTTTTTGACATTTGCTAACTAAGGAATGCAAATCAATTTGTTATAAGTGGTCGGCCTCAGCTTTGCAGGATAGAGTTTATTTGCACCTTAATGTAGTAAGGATCCCATTTTTAGGGTTTCGTAGTCAACTAGGAACCCTTATAGTTTCGCCATGTCTGTCTGTCTGTCCGTCCGAGGATAATCTCAGAAACCGTTTGCACTAGAAAGCTGAAATTTGGTACAAATATGTATATTAATCACGTCAACAAAGTGCAAAAAAAAAAAAGTTTTTCTAGGGATATCTCGTTGGATAGGTATTTAAAAATGAACAGGGGTTTACAATATTTGAAAAAATATATAATAACTAAAGTTTTAATTTAAGGATACTTAAGTATTGTGATGCACTGAAAACTAGGGAACCCTACACTGAGCGTAGCCCGACACGCTTTTGGCTGGTTTTTAAATATAATTGTAGTCTATGTCACCCGGATATAGGTAGCTAACTACTAGTGATTTTCACATTGTTTACGTAGTCTCAAAACCTAAGCAAAGTAGAAAATGTTTACTCTTTATTACTTATAATAGATTAGATTTTAAGCAAAATCCCACTATCGGACATACTATTTGGATGCAATTTAAATTTTTGATGGATATATGATATAATCTAGGAGTGTTCTAATCTGTTGTAGCTTTCCATCTGAACACATGTTTGAAGGTATCCTACGAACACATGTTCATGCAGTTTCCATAATACCTACCTGTATCCCTCGCTATTGCAGTCAGCCCTTCCAGTATGTTAGCGTTGGCTGCCTGCGACAACCTCTCGTAATACGCTTCGTAGTCACCCAGGGGAAGGATATTCTTCAAATCCGCCTTCTTCACCGGCAAAAGTCCCTCGACCTCCTCCACAACATTGTTGAGACCACCAATAATTTCTTTTTTTATAAAGTTCTTGATGTTCATCATCAGATTCGCCAATTCAGTAGCATATTTACCTAAAAACAAAGCAGCATAAAGTTAAAAAGGTCGCTGGGATTTGACTGGTTGGAATCGGGAAGAACTCATGCGAAATTGAGTATTAGGTCACATATAAATATGTAAATTTTGATGGATTCGGTTCAAACTGTGATATCGTTTCGTTTAAAATGATTGACACTTCACTTAGGAAATCCACGTCATCTTGAAATGCCAATCCCCAATTTAACTTGCAAATTTCTATATCTGTCACTCGGTGAGGATGTGCAAGAGCTTACCAAACACCGCTCGCACTGTCTCTGCAGATGTCACCCCCGTGAGATATGGAATATTCTGCTTTTTATTCTTAAGGGATTCCGCTGGCTGCTCACTAACCAAAGTGGGTAGCCCACGTTTATCATCCTCTCCCTCCACTCGCACTCCAGCACCTGGCGATATCAACAAAGTCAATCGTATAAAAAAAATAAATAAATAGGTAGCTTAACTAACGACATCTTTACTAGTAGTGATGCACATACGCAAACCATCGCATAATTTCTTTATGTTCTTATATTTTGACTCTAGTTCATAATGTCCATACCGCTGACACAATTATTAACACAACATGAAGAGTGAATATCGAAATAAACATATTCTGTACTATTTACATCATATCCATAAACGTTTCCTTGAAAATTCCCGAAAATGTGTCTCTAATAGAAAAGAAAGTCATCTTTACCATTACGTCCGATTATTTCTTCTAGGAATTTCTTCGTATCTACCAGATCGGAGGCAATTTCGCTATCAGCCTGCAAATTAAAAAGAAAGTAAACACCTACACAAGAAATGGGTAGTTATGTATTCTGTAGACAAAAATCCAAAGCACGTACGGAATGTTAAAACTTAGGGACTTTGAAGATTCACTCGGTCTTATCACATTAGTGGATTTCTGGTGTTTGTAAGAGGTAGCCACTGTGCAGCGAAGAACACGTAGGTCGATAGCAAATGTAGAGCGAAAACGCTACATCAAACAATAATAAAGTAAGATGTTTTTGCAATAGGCTAGTGGAATATTATTTTAAAGAAAATAAAAACACACCTAGAAACTGTTCTAGTAGATGTTTCCCGCCACTTCATTCATTTCCGAGTTGAAAAGGATATGCGCTGTTCTATTATTGAATATTTCTATAAAATTTTGTTTAAATCATTAGTCGTTTTAATTTGAAGGAGTGATCATCATAGAAATAAACTTTTACGTTTATACGAGTAATATTAGTTAGATTTTCATTTTACCTACCAAAACAATTTTTTCAGGGCTCTGCTTCCTCAAACAGTGGACTAGTCTCTCCACGGGAGTTTCTGGACAGCCTGTGCGTTTCGCCAGCTTTCGGGTATGCTTCTCAGGTTCGGAGCGGATGGTGCCCGGCGACAAGGCAGTGCCTGACAGCGCCACCACGCCCTGGTTGCTGCGGCTTTCGGCAGACAGCGCCATCACTGACGCCGCGCTGCCGCCCGACCCTTGACCCATTATGGTCACCCGTGAGGGGTCCCCGCCGAAGAACTCAATGTAGTCTTTCACCTTTAAAGATATTTAATCGGCTTTGGTTTCACGGATTAGTTAAATGATATTATTAATCTAAGTGAAAAACTTCCGAACCGGAAGTAGAATCACTTTGCATTGTATTCAATGACGATTCAAAAGTGTTATATGTAACCTACTTGAATAAAGAAATATTTGAGTTTGAGTTTGCTAACTGTGCTATTTATTCTTACAACATAAGGGGGCGGTACAAAATCCGAAGGTGTCCAACCAAAGTGCTTGAGTGTCAGCTTCGATCATATTTCAAGAAGTCAAACGTGCTTTTGTTTGCACGAAAGAAAGAAATAGGAAACCAAAGCCTAACTTGAATTTTAAATGGAATTATTTAATGGATTTTTATATTTTTTGAGATCTCGTTCGTGTTTTCAATGTTATGAAAACGAATGTACGTAACACAATTATCTATACTTATAATAAATCTGTAAAGAGGTCAATTCTGTACATGAAATATATTTTCAAAATAACTATCAGGGGGTGATTAGTGATCGATACTGATGCCAAAAATGCAATCAGTAAAATTTTTGTCTGTCTGTCTGTCTGTCTGTCTGTCTGTCTGTATGTTCCTTATAGAAACAAAAACTACTCGACGGATTTTAACGAAACTTGGTACAATTATTCTTCATACTTCTGGGCAGGTTATAGTATACTTTTCATTACGCTACGATCAATAGGAGCAGAGTAGTGAAGGGAAATGTTGGGAAAACGGGAGAAGTTACTCCATTTTTTAAGCTTCCGTCGCGTGTGCAGCCTTAATGGTTAAAGTTACATAGAAATTATGTATGACAGAAATATTTTACATAAAATTGACTAAAAAATATCCCGCAACAGCATAAGACATATGCTGTATCTTTTATGGTTGACTCACAATAACACGTGTAACTCCTGATAGCTTAGCAGTTCGGAGCATTCTGATTATATTTGTTTACTCTTACGTTTATAATACTCTCATTCATCCCTAATTTAAAAAAGTTATCATTATTACCTATTCAATAAAAAAAGAATCATAGAAATCGGTATAGAAACACCATATAATAAATGCGAAAGTAACTGTCTGTCTGACTGTTTATGTGTCTAGCTTTCACGCCTAAACCACTATACTAATTTTGAGGAAATTTGGAATAGTTATTCAACGTATGCGAACTTCTAGAACAGATACAGGCTACTTTTTGTTTTGAAAAAAAAAGGGGGATAAGGTTTAAACCGTCCTGGAAAGTTTAATGGGAAAATGTTTATTTTTTAAGTTAGAGATACGAAATTTGGCACAAATAGCTCGAGACTTGGATACAAATATGGGTTACATTTTATTTTGAATATGAATGTAGATAGGAATAAACCGACCATGAAAGTATGAAGTCCACGCGAACGAAGTCGCTGGCACAGCTAGTCTTTTAATAAACTTGCATTATACTGGCTTCTTACCAATTTAATACACAGTGATCATTCCAACCTTAGTATGTCATGCATGATCTCAGAAGGACCAACTGACTGGCGTACTATTCATGACTTATTTAAACGATCTCTTATACATGAAGTTATCACGGATGCTTGGAGGAGATAGAACAGCTGGTCATGTTTAGGATTGGCGTCATACCGGATGGAATACCTCAAAACATCAACTTGGCGAGGCCGCAAGTTGCACCAAGAAGCTTAGGACATTAAGAGGCTAACGCCTTATTTTATTTGATAGATAAAGATGAACTCACCCAACTAATAGCCGCATGCAAATCGAAGAGTCCGGCATTTCCAGAGGCTTCTCTCTGTCCATTGCTGATGAATCCAAGAGAACCCAAGCGATATTGGGGGACTACGAGTATGGTGTCCTCCCTTGTTAGATGTTTGCCCTGAAACCATTGAGATTAAACATATGTATTTAGGTACGGAAATAAAGCCAGTACCGATTGTTGCAATAACAATGATAAAGGATCTAGCTCTGCATTAGGAGATTAGACAGGGCGATACTTTAGTATGGAAGTAAGTATTTTTCGTGAGCCTTAAGCAAGCCACGGGCATATTTAAAATTAGGTAAGGAAGAAGAAAAATAAAAGTTCCAAATAAAAATGAGAGAAATAAACGAAGTTGCAGGTTCACGAAAATATTAACACCCACAAAAATAATTATTCATGCTTTGGAAGGCACAATAAGCCCTTGTTCCATATAGGTCTGTGTCTCCTTGTAAGGGTTTCGGAGTTCAAGACCCCTAGTGTGAGTACCATTAAATGTCAGTTGGCCCTTGGTGACTGTAGAGACAAGTGGATCGAACTCTATCGCTCCATTGTAACAACCTAGCTCGTCAAATTCGTACTATAGTTAAAGCAGACCCCTGGCTCCTTAATAGATGCTGAACCAGAATACAGTCATGCTAACTATGATAATATAGTGCGTAAACTGTAAAATTAAAGTGTATTCAGATACCAGCCCTTAGGTTCACAAAATGACGGAAACTATTATTTGCTCTTTCATAACATGACGAATTGAACTGAAGACAACATGGACTTAATATAATAAGTCCATGGAGGACAAACAGTGTATGATATTTTTTTCATTCTTGTACCTGTATCGAGAGCAAATAACGTACGGTCGAAAACACGAAATACACTTGTATTATAATATTAGTTCTTATGTCTACGCACCAAGGTGGTGAACTGTCAATAACGTTATTGTGATCATTATTAGTTTTATGCGAAGTTTGTAAGTTCGGGTCTTTTAATGTGGGAGGACATTTTTATCTAAATATTGTAACAAACTTACACCATAAGGTGATGCGGATCCAGTGCGATAGTTCCCACCATGGATAAAGACTATCACTGGTGAACCTGTGAAAAAAAGGCAAAAATAAAAACATGTTCTACAATAATTACACTGAAAATTACAAACCCGTGCAGATCTTTTCAAAGCAAGATCAATAGCATGTGACGAAAAGTTTTATTCCAACAGTAAAAAATTGACACCGACACGTGATAATAACAGTTTGTAACTTAAACTTAACTTCAGTGGAAAAGACTCGGCTTCATCGAAACAATTGGCTACTTGACAGTTTTTGAAAAAGTATTGTAAAATGTGCGCCCGTTCATTTTATATCCCAAGCAATTCGATTTATCTGAAAATAATCTAAATAACCAGAGAAAAATAAGATTTTGTGTAACACATTTAAAAAGCGCGCGAAAACGCCTTGTCGCGTCACTGTTGCAATTATGACGTCAACGTCCTAGACAACGAACCGATACGCATAGGAACGACTTAATTAAGATAAACGGAAAATGTTTCAATACATTCTTTATACGGTTAGAGACACAATAATTCAATTTAATCGGTAAAATAATCATTGTTTCGCCACATTAAAATAAATAATTTTCGCCGACAGCTGTCATTTCCGAATTGCAATGGTGGTTTCCGTTTCGGTTCTTTTGTTCCACAGATAAAAAAACTAAAATTTATTTTGCAAAAATTAAATACTAACTATGCTTTTAATTAAAAAGTAAAAATGTAAAATGATTACTTAACTAATAAGTGTTAGATATGTTCACATACATGTATCTAACACTTTTCATATTTTATTGTTAACACTGTCAAGTAGCCAATTGTCACTAGTACGTGCTGATATCATAAAAGGGACTTGTGTAGCAAATGTACTTTTAATAATAATTTTTAAAGTTCGCTAGTGCGTCGTGAATCGTCTCCGATTCATTATTTTTTTAAACTTTTCTGCAACGATTCTACCACGGGTCAATTAGTATGCAGTTCTAAACTCATCCGGCTGAGGTCAATTCCCAAAACAGACAAAGAGGTTATTAAAACAGAAAAATTCATCGCCTACGAAAACTTTCAGTTCGCTCAGTTAAAAGAGCAGCACGCGCGATACGTGAAGGTAGTGGGCGCATATCCCACACCGCAAGGGTTAAAGGGGTAAGTTTTTCTGTTTCTTTAAAATAATAATCCTATTTTTCTTGTCTCGGGTTGTCAGTCGCTTCCGTGACCGGAATAAAGGTACCTTTTTCATCTCCCGGCATTCTAGGAGCAAAGAGGTTGAGACAAAGACAGTCCTCGTGTCCCATCATTTTCCTGGGGTCGTAGGGGTTCGGCTGAGGACACGCCAGGCAAGGCTTCGTCGCGTTTTGCTCCCCGGCCAGCAGGCGACGAACCGGTCGCTGGAACCGTCGAGGCCCTGTGGGCGGCTCTGCATATCTAGAAAATGATAACCGTGGACGCAGCCTTGCTTGACATATTAAAGGGCTGTCATCGAGGACCTCAAATAACAATTGAATTCTTATCTGCAGCCCAGGCCAAAGCAAAACGCTTGGTTTATTCCTATCTGACATGCTTTATCATCTTGACCGAGATTACGGGGAAGCATTTTACCGCTAAATCCTACACACGGCCCTCTAACAAATGCACTATGAAGTGCCGGCCGACTGGCCCTTGGTGGTTGTAGAGGCAGTGGAAGGGAGTTGGAAAGAGGCGTCAAATTTCTGTTTTTCTTTCTGTGGAAGTAAGTTTTGGCCACTTGAAAGACACGTCAATTTTGATCAATCTTTTGGGGAAAGTAGGTATCGGCCAGTGGCCAGGAACGCATAAATGGATATTTGCACAGATTCAAGGTAGGTAGGTAATTAGGTATAATTACATGCAATTAAAAAAAAATAAAGTATTGCTTCATTAATTTATGTACACAGTAAGATTTGTTTAATTGGCAAGTCTGGATACCATGATTGATATACATGGGCAAGGACTCGATAGAGCATAACCGTTACACGGACTCGACGAAAAACCATGGTCAATTCGATTTGGAGATTTTTATTAACAACTAGTTTGTAACCTAGTGGTGGTTCCGACGAAAATTGTACCCGCTTTTTACCCTGATCTTATAATTATTGTCAGATGTTTGCTCTAAGCCATTGAGATTAAACGCATGTATTTAGGTGCGGGAATCAAGCTAATTGTTGTAACAATGACGACCTCCGTAGCCGAGAGGCGAGCGGGCCTGACTTTGGCGACCGCCATCTCTGAGGTTCCGGGTTCGATCCCCGGTCGGGTCAATATGGGAAACGAACTTTTCCATATTGTCTCGGGTCTGGGTGTTGTGGTACCGTCGTTGTTTCTGATTTCTGTAACACAAGTGCTTAAGCTACTTAACACAGAATCAGAGCAATGTATGTGATGTTGTCCAATATTTATTTATTTATTTATTTATAATGATAAAGGATTTAGCTCTGCATCGCAAGATTAGATAGTTCATTTCAATGAATGTTTCTTATTCATCACGGAAAAACGACTTATGCCCGGTTCCAATAGCGGCCATTCCGCCGGCGGTGTTGTGGATGGAAAGGTTAAACCAATCTCCCACAGCGCCGCCACTAAGGCGATGAGGTCCACCGGGGGGTTTTAGTGGGTACACCAGGTTGGTTGGCAGGAAGGGAGTCCCACACACGCCGTCACCCTCCCTCAGGGTGACGGTATGGTACATCAAGCATTTCCCCCCGTAAAAAAAAAAAAAATATTCTCCCCCCGCCCGCGCCTATCTTAATGGATGCAACAAGTGACCTCAGGTCAGAACTAGTGAAGTCACCGCGCGGTGAGGTCGCGCACAGTTAGGTTAGGTTAGGTAAGTCATTTTAGACACATTACGAATCATATTATTTAATGATTCGTAATGAACCGGGCATAAATGGATTTAGATACAATTTCATAGTATACTAATAGATTAACACATTACTATTATCCAGTGAACGAAGTCGAGGGCTACCAGGGCAACGAGGCCAGTCCCTATCCTATAACCTGAATCAGGGATCATCGCACCTTAAACCATAGAAGGAATAATATCCGAAGGTTTGGTCCCTGATGCCTTCGACGCGGGCGCTGCGGCCGTGCCGCTGCGTGAAGACCACGGCGGCGTCGGGCTCAGGCGGCGCCGCCGGCCCTCCGCCCACCACCGCGCCCGTCGGCGCCGCCGCCAGAACACCCAACAACACGCACCACATTACGAACATGTTTGCCGACTGACATAATCTCATGCTGCATCCCACATGTTAAGCGGAAACCGCTTCCTGTGATATGCGTAATCTTTATTTATTCGTATTTTTTGCAGTCATTTTGTTGCCTTTGTCTAAAAACTGAGTGTTTAATAGTCACCTGCAGGGATATATATAAAAATATATATATTTTATCATACTATACATAGTATGATAATATATATATATTTTTTTTTTTATAATATAATATAAGGTACACCTTAGGTACCTTATTCCATAAATGCGAAAGCGATTCTGTCTGTCTGTTTGTCTGTCGGGTCCGGCTTTCACGCCACTGAACCCATTTTGATGAAATTTTGTATACATAAGTTGAACTTATAGAAAGGTCATATGCTACTTTATGTTTTGAAAACAAGAGGGTAAGACCACCCTTAAAAGATTATATAGGAAAATTATTATTTTTCAAGTTTCAATATGAAATTTGGCACAAATATACTTAGCTCGAAACTTTATTACAATATGGACTACTTTTTCTTTCAAATATTAAGGGAAATAGGGGTAAAACCGACCATGAAAAAATATATTTGAAAAAAAACCTGTACCCACGCGAACGAAGTCGCGGGCACAGCTAATGTTCAAATACCAACCACGTTGATAAATCATAGAGTCGAGATGGCTTGTAACTTTCAATAAGGGGGTCTTTAATGTAAGTTCCAACCAAACTAAGACTTAACAAACCATATATTGATGAGTTTTCCTATAAAAATGGCGAGTAAAGAGCGTTTCCGATAGAAAAATTCGTAATATTCTTCTATTTCAGTAACATATCCTTGCTGGTGGTTCAATGGATTCGTTTTTTAACATGACTGAATTCTGCGTTCGACTATTTTGTCTCTCTTAATTGGCGGTGTTAAATAAAACCCCAATTAAAAAACTTTACAGGCTGATTTTCTTGACAGGGTAGGTATAGTTAGAGAGATTTAATTATAACAAGTTTATACGTAGGTTCGGACAATATGTCAGTTTAATCACTTGCAGTTCAATATTAGTTCTTATGCGCACGACATAAGGACGGCGCAAAGGCCACATCGCACCTTTGGTAGAACAAGGGCACAATTGCTGTTTTTGCAATTTTACAGGGATGATCGATGTTAGAATAACATCGATGTTGACATCGATATCATAATCGAAAGCGAAACATCGATTATCGATATTTATCATACACCGAACATCGATGTTCGATAACATCGAACATTTTTTCACTGCGAAATTGTCACCAAAGTAAATACGGTGAAATCGATCGATTTTATTCCATAATGTTTTAATATTAATCAATCAATTCGGATTCTGAAACGATTCGCCCACAATCGTTTGATCCATGAACGTTTGACCAACATAATCTTTGAACATTTAACTTTTCACCCAAAAGACATTTGGCCAATGAACTATTCGCCAACAGAACGGTACGCCATAATATACATATCGATGATCATCGATCATCTCTCAGCAGAGCCATTTTAAGGTATTTTTTGCATTTAATGTGGTCTAGGGCTGTTAGCATTACCCTAAAGTTGTCCTCCTTTGCAAGACATAAATACATTACGACATTCGAGAGAGGGTAGATCATCTATGGTCATGTAAACAATAAGCTCTGATAAATTTAATCCTTAAAAATATAATAAGTGACTATTTTTATAATGTTGTTTTAAAGGCAGTTGACTATTGTGCCCCTGTTCTACCAAATGTGCGATATGTCCAATGATCGTATTATGCGAAAAGTGTTTTCCCCACCATATTTTGTACATTTATTTTTTAATACGATATTTTTTTATCTACTTTTACTTTGAATTGAATCATTCTGTTTGTAATTAATTTAGTTCGATTTGCAATAAAAGCGTGTTTTTTTAAAGTTTTTTTTTTTATAAATATTCTTTTTTCTAAGTGTGTACTTGCATTTCAGGTCCTAATAACAAAACGGGCAATTTAACACATAAAACCATGGACTTAGTATATTATAATTAGGTCCATGCATAACACCAACATAGGGGTAATGGTGATCGCCCTAGGGGCAATCGGAGTCGAATGAAATGTGACATTAGGGATGCTAATCGATGGTGATCTAATCGATTATTTGGTACTTAAATAATTGGCTACTTGACAGTTTTTGAAAAAGTATTGCAAAATGTGCGCCCGTTCATTTTATATCCCAAGCAATTCGATTTATCTGGAAAAAATGTAAATAACCAGAGAAAAATAAGATTTTGTGTAACACATTTAAAAAGCGCGCAAAAACGCCAAGTCATGTCACTGTTGAAATTATGACGTCAACGTTGTAGACAACGAACCGATACGCATAGGAACGACTTCATTTAGATAAACGGAAAATGTTTCAATAAATTCTTAATACGATTAAAGACACAATAATTCAATTTAATCGGTAAAATAATCATTGTTTCGCCACATTAAAATAAATTATTTTCGCCGACAGCTGTCATTTCCGAATTGCAATGGTGGTTTCCGTTTCGGTTCTTTTGTTCCACAGATAAAAAAAGTAAAATTTATTTTGCAAAATTAAAATACTAACTATGCTTTTAATTATAAAATAAAAATGTAAAATTATTACTTTACTAATAAGCTAACATATCTAACACTTTTCATATTTTATTGTTAACACTGTCAAGTAGCCAATTGCGTAGCACCGATATCAATTATTCGATAAGTTTGTAGCATATTCGGCAGAGGACACTTACCGTAGGCTAACGGTTGATACAGGAGAAAAATTTAGCGGTTAGCTCCAGTTAGGGTTGCCAACCGTGCTCTAAAATAGAGTATTGTCCTCTATATCATGTAGGCGTACTCTATAATCTATAACACTAATAAAGTACGCTAAAATACTCTTTTTTCACAATTCCTTTAAAAACAATGAAAAATTGTTATGTGCCGCAAAAAGTACAAAAACATACCTTTTTAAACGTAAAAAATAAATGATACTCTTTTTTGTAAGCCCGTACTCTTTATTTACCTCCTTTAAAATCAGATATACTTTATTTCTGCTAAAAAAAGTTAGCAACTCTAGCTCCAGTATTGCCACCTTAGCCTTTTTGGGGCTAGATCGAGCGCTTTTAATTTGATATATATTTACTTGATTAGGCCTTTGTAGCTTCAGAGTTTTGTAAAGCGTTTTTTTTTACAGTAGGTTTTCTTAAAATAATATTTGCTCTATCTAGCCCGTTCTAGCCCTTTTTAGCTTCGTCAATTGACCCATTACTAAAACTAAGGTGGCAACACTCAGTTGGAAGAGCAGCACGCGCGATACGTGAAGGTGTTGGGTTGGGATCGATACCCGCATCGCACGGCGTGAGCGTTGGGACTCCCTGCCCTGAAAAGGGCAGGACTACCCACTAAAACCCCCCGGTTGGACCTTCATCGCCCTAGTGGCGGTGTTATGGGAGATCGGCTCAGCCTATACTTCCACAACACCGACTGCGGAAAAGCCGCTTACGCGGCTCCGTCTGCTCCCCCCATAGTGTTCGGGGGGAGACTGGGAATGGCCGGTCCAACTGAACTATCCCCACTTCGCAGTGGAGACCGGTGCAATGCCAGCTGAGGTGCCCTCACACCATCAGCGCGGTCCCCACGCGGTAGCTGGGCGCGGTCATATTGCCGCCGCGCCCTCAGAAAGAACCACCTGAAATTAGCTACTCGACAGTGTTAACAATAAAATATACATTTATGTTTTTATTTATTATTAGTTCGTATTTTATTTTTGCAAAATCAAATTTCCGCGTGCGTGCCGCGATAGTGGCCGCCAGCGGAAACGCCACGTCCAGATCATTTTTAACAATATTCAATAAAAAAAACAGTAAGAGAGTCATGCACTAGGGACTATATTTATTTGAAACATTTAATGTCTTCAAACACCATTTAATTAAAGCTTATTATTATTGAGGCGAATGAAAAATTAATGGGGTAGATATAACCTATTGACATCTACAAAAATAACTGGGCAATGTTTAAGTAATTTGGCTTTAATTATATTGGATAGCCAACAATTGCAAAGTATTTTTTATAACGCACTTCAAGATTGACCTCATCCTACCTGATGTTAAGTGGTAATGAGTTCCTAGCTTAAGGGCAAAAAGTGTAGCATAGTAAAACTGTTACTAGACTTGTCGCCAGGCTTAACCCTTGCTAGTAATGTAGCACCCCCCAAGAGCTCTGGAAACCTTACTCACATGCAGGAACACAACAACACCAGAGTGATTGTTATTTGGCTGCGGTCTTCTGTAAGGTGGAGTTATTTCACCAGTCGGGCTGCTCCAGTTCGAGCAATAAATTGCTTTGCCCTGCCTCTCTTAATTTTACTCTTTTCATCATCATGGACACTATGCAGCAATATGGGATCTTGCGTTTAACTTCTATAAATAAGTCAGAAATAAAACTTGCAACATTTAAATTGCATGCCATGTTTTACTTTATTTGCAGCTTACATGTAACACCACATATTATGTTAATTATCGGCTAAATAACGATCAGCGAAACGATTACTATTTAATATGACTATCGGCGATACGAGTGTTCGTACTGTTCGTAGAACTATTAAATGACAAAACGAATGCACGTTCAAATGATCATCGGCGAAACGACTATTCGGAGATTTTTCAATCGGAGAAACACGGTCGGAGTTATGATTTACACTCCGAAAATTGGCATGATGTGCAAACTTATAAATCTGATTTAAGGTTTATAAAATAATTAAAGTCGATAGCAAATATAAAAGGTTGGCAGAAACGGTGGAGCACAGTATTATGTAAAAACTGGCAGCATTAAAAAGTCATTTTAAGCTTTAGTTTTATTTATACTGGTATCGAGTTTTTCTTTTGGCAATTGAATTTATGGTTGAGCGGAAATTCGAAAGCAACTAAAAAGCACAAAATAGGCATTCATAAATTGTAAAGTAGAGATTTCTATTAAATTAATTTTAGGTAGTATTTAAAACAGGATTGAGATCTTTACAACAACATTACAATTCGTAAATACAGCTGTTTTCTTTCAACATTAATATGTTGAAAGAAAACAGCTGTATTTAGTACTCATCAAATATGTATCTATATTATGTATCTAAGTAAGTATATTTCCTTTTTTAAAAAAAAATATTTGGAACAAAAATGCAAAGTTAATTTGAACTTTATATGTGGGTTAATAAACTTTTATTTGTCCTGTAAGTAATATGTTTTGTCCCTGACCAAGCCATAATCGGTTTAGGATTTTAGTAACAAAAAAACATTGTGGAAAAAGATAGGAACTTTTAAACTTTTTTGTTGTGTAAAATTAATACTTAGCAACACCGAGTTCACATCATGCTTGTTTAATTTAAGCACAATGGGGACCACATAGGGTTTACTTTCGTATGTTTTAAAATCCACAATTTGAAGCCGGCGCAACTATGTGAATACTACGAAAACACATGGTTGAAATATAGTTTAAGGCTATGGGTCCGCTCATAGATTTTTCTTCCGTTTATTCCAAACCTGACCCGAAAACTTAACCCGCGGGTTAGGTTAGCAATTAGAAAAAAATATTAATAAATATACGAGTTGTTACTAGAAAGCTATATCTAATATTTTTGCTATCCCGTACGGTTCCCAACCCTCCCGTATTGCCCGGGAGATTCCGGTAAAAGTGATTAACCTCCCGACCTCCCAGGGAGCTATAATTTCTCCGGTTTTTTCCTAAAAATTAAATGCATACGTCGCTCGCTCCCCGTTATTCATTCGCTTTGCGGGCACAACTAGTCTCGTTGATTGAAACCGACATTGAATAGATTTGAACTAGGTGTAAATAAAACCACTGTGAACTGTAGGTATTTCCTTTCTTTCTCATTTTAATCAATGCAACCAGATGTTTTATATAAATCGAAAAACACAATGATAGCGCGATCTAAAATACAGGCAACGCCATCTATTGAATTTCTTATGAACTAAACATGTAAACAAACCCTAACCTGTCAAACTGACTTGAACATTCCGCATATATCAGTCCTCTAATATATGTCGGTTTCAATGTTTTGATCGCCCTATCCCATGTTGGTCCAAATTACTATTGTCAATTGGAGGCATGGTAAATGTAGTGACTAAATATACCTAAGGTAAATTCGTTTAATTTAATAATTTTACTCTTTTCATCATCATGGACACTATGCAAAATCCCATATTGTTGCATAGTGCTCCATGATGGATTTCGCCATTGACCTTTAATATTGGTACAATTGGAGAGACACAATTTGATGGACCTTATACTTCCTCAAGTATGTCTGTTTGCAGCAATTCCTTAATCTTTTCTTCAACCTTTGTTTCAAGAGGAATAGGTATTCGACGGTAGGATTGTGTAACTGGCTTTACTGACTCGTTGATCGGTATTTCCACCAGCAAGTCTTTAAATTTAGGAAAGGCTTTTGAATCCACATTATTAACCTCTGTCGGTATGTTGATCTGTAGAACTCCTAGTGAGGTTGCGGTAAATTTCCCCAGCAAGTCGCGAGTACCCCCAGATATGACATAAAAAGTAGCATTTTCCG
The DNA here is from genome assembly GCA_037074685.1 of Glyphodes pyloalis. NCBI lineage: Eukaryota > Metazoa > Arthropoda > Insecta > Lepidoptera > Crambidae > Glyphodes > Glyphodes pyloalis. Next base: position 4,562,273 of record JAYKKO010000012.1, on the reverse strand, counting down.
ATCTCTTCCCTAGTTGTATATCAGCATCAAATGATCCCAGTAATTTCGCACTACCATAAGCAACAAACTTTTTCTGAGGGTTCTTGTTTTGGTTAGAAACTTTGGAATTATTTAGCTTCATACATTGCCACGTTTTGCCTGTAATTAAATTGTGATTGCAGCCTGAATCTATCAGCATATGCACGTCCGTTCCGCCTATTGTACACGGGACTGTGCTATTACTATTTACATTGAAGATGTAGTCAATATCTTTACTCGTAGACGCCACGTTAGCCATTTCTTCAACGTTGTTAGTACGTCTGAACCTTTTCGAATCATTTTGCCGACCTCTCTCCTCTTGATATGATTTCCGTTTAATTCCCTCTCTTGTTCGGCACTGTTGAATATACCTGTGATTCCGCATTTATGACAGCTTTAACCCTTAGCAGGGCATTTCTGATCCCGTGTAAAATTATTCCAGCTTCCACGTCGACCACAAGTGGCACGTTTTTTTTTCCGTTATAATATTCTTGCTTTTGTCTGACCATGTAGTTACTTTATTGACTTCTTGACTTTCATATGATGTGCTTCCGAATTTTCCTAATTGTCTTTCTATTACCTCTAACGCATTTGCCTCAAAAACTAAGTCTTGTAATGTCATTTTATCTCCACTTTTCAATATTTTTTTCCTTAAGTCATCTGATGAATATCTTTCTGTTATTTGTTCAATTATGTGTTCATTCACATTTGTGAACTGACATTTTGTTTCCTGTTGTCTTAGTCGTATCACAAATTTTTCGAATTTCTCCTGAGGCTCTTGCTTAATAAGTCGAAATATATGACACTCGAAGCCTTTGCTCTGTTTCAGGGCAAAGTACTCATCCAATTTTTTAATCGCTATTTCAAATACCTCATCATCGTTAGTATTGTCTGGTATGACATTCGCTTCGGGTATATTGTAGAAAACATCTTGTAATTCGCGAGCCCGTTTCTTAATCAATGTTCGCCGCTTCCAAATATATACTTAAACTGCGTTTCCATCGTTTCCATCTAATAGCAACAGATCCTATTTCCCCTTCACATTCAAACTTAGCAAGTGTAAACGAAGCCATCCTGTTTACCTGTAATAAGCCTATAATGGCTATTTAAATATTCCAATCTGTACGAGTTGTGTTACGCAATTTATTGCAACATATTTTATTATTTTAATTAATGCTGTGATCTCTAAATAAATAACGATTTAAAACTAGTCCATATTTATCAATCGCAATTGAATGCCAAATCATTTAAATTACCTTTTAATCAACTTAGATTCGCAAATTAATGCTACTAAGTCTCCTCGTCTCGCAATTTAATGCAAATTACTTTTTACCCTATTTTTTTTTGAGATTAATGGCCTTGGATCACTCCGTCCATACAGCCAATATGCTAAATCAATACTTATTAGGTACAATTAAATGACAAAATAATACCACAGATATTTTTTTATTTTTTATTTTAGCAGAAATTTACATATTCATTCATTCGATAACAGTTCAATAACGTTAATAACCAAATACATAAAAGAACAAAGTAACCAATTTGTTCATGATTGAAATAAAGTAATTACCACTACAATGTTAAACAATACAATTATCACGTATCTATCAAGTACAACGGATATTTCATTAAGAGACAAAAATCAGGTATCACCACAAATAAGTCTAAAAATACTTTATAGTTGTCATGCGAGGTAGCCGCACGCGATAATTACAATGATATGTACTTAAATTTTATTATCACAGCTTGCACAATATTCGATCTCAATTTCACATCACAAAACTTTTCTCTTATTATTTTTTATTTGTTGGCTTTGGCTGTTTGAAAAATGCCAAAGCCATTAAACTTTTTTTTTTGTTTTTGCCTAGGCTGTGTGCCTGTTGGCATGTGGCAATAAACATTGTTGAAGTAAAAATAAAAATAGCCGCGTCAATTTGCTTATTGTCAAACTTGCTCATTGTTTTCGAGACATTTTGCGGTTGCGAATCAGACATTGCTGGAAGCGTCCATGCGTGAGAAAAAATATATTTTTTATAAATTAGGTTAGCAGGCATGATCGTTCGTTGTATTTTAAGTTAGTTGTAGTGACTAAATATACCTAATGTAATGTAGCAACAGTGTGTTAGTATCGGCTCGGTGTTCTCACATCACCACGTCTTCACCGGGCTTGGGAGGCAATTCGGCCACAAAAAAACTCATCTGTGTCCGAGTTTCCCCTTTTCGAATTTCAGTGTAGGCTTTTCGGCCAATGCTACTGGATATTTGGCCGACTCGACCACGCAAATAAATTGAGGTAGTATATTCGGCCAAAAATCTGAGCACAATAATCTAGCTATATTTTTAAGATAAATCGATATAATGAGAGAATCTAAAGTAATAAAAGTCTTTTTTTTGTACTTAATGAATGTATTTTAATTTAATATCAACATAAACAAAGGGCTATTTTGTCGATACAATGACCTAATGATATTTCATTGTCAATATATTCTTTTAAAATAGAGTCTCCTTTTTTCTGGCGTATAATAGAGTCAGTCGTTCTTTTTGATATGTAATTGTTTTTTAACCAGTAGGTGTTATAATAATCTGAATCTTTTTTTAAGGCTCGCAACAATTTAGCAATGTCTGGTTTAGGTTTTAATTTTTTGTTAAGCCTTGAGTTCCAAGATTCCGTGACATTGTTTGTTTTCATTTTTACGTCAAAGAAACTCCATTTGTCAGATAATGGGCCTTTTTTAAACCATGTTGTTTCGAAATATTTATTAAAAGCATCAATCTTGTTATTGTTTGTTACGCTATCTCCTAATATATAGGTCCATCCATCAGGTTGGAGTTCTTTTGGAATATATGACAAAGCTATACACCGCTTGACATGTGATTTATATAGTTTTGCTTTCGATATTCCATGTATTTTCGCCTTTTTCCAAATTGCTTGAGAAAAATGAAACAAGCAACCTTTGCTACTAGCGCTCGGGTAAATTTTGCTAATTGCATTCATAGCACTTACTTCAAAATCAGTTGTTACAACAACTGGATTGAAGGAAGGCACTTGACTTTTAAGTAAACCAAAGAATGTTTCGTAAGTCGATTGTTTTTTGTCGGGTAAGAGTCCATAAACTGCTGGTACAACGTTCAGGTGCTCATTGTTGGTACTGCCAAGGTTTACATGAAGACTGTAAAGCTGCTTGAATGGAGGAGCTGTACATTTAAACGTCCCATCGCAAAATACTTCTTTTCCTGTTTCCAAAGCAGCCCTTCCTTGGTAAGTACTAAAAAGTAATAATCTTTTGTTGTTTTCTTTAAAATCAGCCAGCAAAAATTCACTAAAAATATTTGGTACAATTACGTCTCTTAATTTTGAAAAAGATATTTTTTTTGTTTGCAAGGACTGATTACGCTTCTTATAAATAGTTTTTTTTATACTTTCATATTTAGGTAATTTTTTTATTAAATTATATCCACTATCTTTCATTGATTCTAAAGTGTCAGCGTAAATGGTTGGTACTGGCGTGTCTTCCTTTTTGGCTCTTTCAATACATTCATGTAATTTCAACTTTATTTCATTCTGGATCGAGTCAGGAGCACATTTATGATTTTCCTGTTTTATAATAATAGAATCTAAGTTCATTACTAATGAAGCGTGACAAGAGTTTTTTTTTACGCATTGCCATACATCATGCCCAGTTTTATTTCTGCGCCTAAAGTTGTACTTATAACCATCATGTAATAATACTTTTCCACCTCTTTGTGAAGGTATTATTGTGAAACAGGGTTTTTTACTCGTAGATGGCACTCCCTCCATGACTAGAAATATTACAATTAAGTACATTAGAAACAACATATTTTTGATCACTTACAAGCACTTAATTTAATAAAACCTTTAGTAATACTGCTTACCCGTCTGGATCTGTCATAAAAGCAAAATGTAAATAGGTTTCACAACAAATATGAAACTTGAAATTTTTCAAACTCTCAAAACACAATAGGTATACGATTACACAAATAAGAATTACTTATGCATTCAATTAGTACACCACTAAGTCGTAGTCGTTAAGAAATAGTAAATTATATCATGTTCTACCCTCATAATTACTAAAAACTTTATAACTAGCACCATAAAATGCAACATAGTTCGTTTCTTACAGATGGCGCTGTTTCCTAAGGCGCGGCTCAACTATTTTGAAATATGATTGAAACTACTTATATGACAATGTAGACTCAATTTTAGAACAATTTATTGACAATGGAATATCATTAGGTCATTGTATTGGCAAAATAGCCCTTTGTTTATGTTAATGTTAAATTAAAATACATTCTTATAATACATAAAAAAATACTTTTGTTACTTTAGGTTCTCTCATTATATCGTTTTATATTAAAAATATAGCTAGATTATTGTGCTCAGATTTTTGGCCGAATATACTACCTCAATTTATTTGCGTGGTCGAGTCGGCCAAATATCCAGTAGCATTGGCCGAAAAGCCTACACTGAAATTCGAAAAGGGGAAACTCGGACACAGATGAGTTTTTTTGTGGCCGAATTGCCTCCCAAGCCTTCACCGTGCGGCGGTCGGCACCAGATTCCTCACGTGATCACGTCAGCTGTCACACCGGCCCCGCACCCTGCATGGGGTGTAGATCCGAGACGACAGATGTCATGTTTGTGTGTGTGTACGTGTGATAGTGTGTTTGTATGCTTATATCATTATTTAATATTGATGTACATGTTACATTAGTAATTTAATAAATGATAAAAACTAGTTTTTATTTTGCTCACTGTTCAGTAATTATTTGAAAAAAATCTGGCAACCCTGGCTCCCTGTGATAATTACTCATCATTACAAACAGACGACTAAGACCTATTTTATGCATACATACTAAAATTTTGACATACCATCGTTGTGTTGCGCTGCTTATTTTCGTAAATTCTGGTTTCGTTATTGATATTATAAATATTTTCATTTGTTACCGAAAACATTTTAAAAGTAACGTTGTGAAGTAGCATTTCAAATACAATAAAGAATTGATTTCAAATGAATTCCATGTATTTAAACCATAAATGATATTAAAACAAACTGTGCAGAGAGGCGTTCGCCGCTTGTCCTTGTGACGACACGGTACACGTCGCGTTTGCGTCATCATATCGTGAACAGCGCTCAAACGGGGAGGACGTGGGATGCATATGCATAGTGCAGTGCTTAATTAGAAACAAAAATATATTTTTTCAAATGTTTCTAATATCGAAATTATAAAGTACAAAGTTATTAGGATAGGTAAATATTTTTATAGTTAAAACTATACGGTTTACATTTATTTGTTTATTTGTTGTGAACAGCGTGCTAAAGTGGTATATTTATTTCAGGTTTCTCGTGAAGACGCCGCCACCATGGCGTCGGACGAACAATTTTCATTATGTTGGAACAATTTCCACGCAAATATGTCAGCAGGCTTTCACGGCCTGCTGTCGCGTGGAGATTTAGTAGATGTAACGTTGGCTGCCGAAGGCAGGTTATTACAGGCTCACAAATTAGTTTTATCAGTCTGTTCTCCATATTTTCAAGAAATGTTCAAAATGAACCCAACTCAGCATCCCATAGGTATGTATATCTATTGAAGACTCTAATTGTATTTTTGTGTGTGTGATAACTGGTACCTAATCTTTTTTTTGTTTTGTTTCAGTATTTTTAAAAGATGTTAGTCATTCTGCGTTAAGAGACTTATTACAGTTTATGTATCAAGGTGAAGTTAATGTTAAGCAAGAAGAATTAGCGTCGTTTATTAGTACCGCGGAACAGCTTCAAGTAAAAGGTTTAACCGGGAATCAAAATGAAGAGAGTTCCACGCCATCCAAACCAAAGCCGACTTCGCGGCCAGGCCCGAGGTCGTCCCAGCAGCGGCAATCTGTTATGACTAAGTTAGAGACTGATTTAGATTCTAAGCCCTCCTCCACACCCGTAGCAATTAAGAGACCAAATAGGCCATCAATAGCATCAAATAATTCGTCATCATCACAAAGTGGACCCGCGAAACGAAAATGTGTGGACCCATTAGAAGCAGGCCCTTCGGGATCAGCGAAAGAAGAATTCGTAACGATACCGGACGAGGACGAAAACAACGCTGTGGCACCGAAAATGGAACCTGAATTTGTCAATGAAAGTATGTGGGATGATGACGAAGAAGGCGCGAACAATGACGATACGAATTTTGGCGAAGATGACTCAAATATGGAAATGACTGGTATGTATGCAGTAACAGTGTATGTAATCTTCCATAGAAAATACCAATTTCGTCGATTCTAATATAATTTTCATTTCAGGCTTTGACGGGTCTGCAACTGGCGATGGGAATATAACGGGGGGCGGCGAAGGGGGCGCTGTAGGTGATGCACAAGGTAGGTTTACTAATCTTGTTCCAAGGACAATTTCGTCACGTCTGTGAGGAAATTGTCTTTCTTTTAACGTGCATGATCGTATAGTTGAAAATATTTAATTAATTAATCTGTTTACGATCATGTACGTTTTAGTAAGTAGAATGAAATTTGTAAGTTAGAATTAAGTACGTAGTGGTAGAATTTAGACTTAGTTGTAGAGTTTATCAACAAAGTGTACGGTAAATTCGGTAAGGTACTAAAAGGTAAACATGGTAAAGTTGAGGAAGGTTAATGGTAACAGGTATTTGTTGAAGGTAATCGGTAAGGTAACATTCGGTATTTTCACATGGTAAGGTACAACAAATAAACAAGGGTTCGGTAAGGTAAGGTAAAGGTAACGAAGTTTTCGGTTCATCTTTACGGTAAAGAGGTTGGTTTGTTAAGGTAAACTAAAAAGGAAATGGCCGGTGTATGTATGTACAAAAGGTTTGTATATTTCAGAAGTGCTATGGTGAGAACTCTAATCTAAGGCGCCGGTAAGGTATTCAGTGTTGTAGGAATGGTCAACGGCACGTCACTGTTAACACTTACCGGTATTTGGTTCTTATGCCCAGGATATAAGGGCGGTCTAAAGTGTATATTGTCGTGACGTGCTTTTGGCTGTACACTGCTGATTTGTAGGTACGCCTTGGGTGCATAGTACCTACTTACTCGTAAATAGGTAGTTTCCTTCTGAAAACTCTTATCGGTAACTACATACTATGAATAGCTTAGAAAGGAAGGGATACTATCGCATGAAAGTAACACTCGATAGTGCTGTTGCTCGTATGTAAATAACAAAACATCAGTCGTTTTAGACTATCGATAGTTTACCAATTTGCAATATATTCGATACTCTCCTCGGTATTTCCGACATTTTTAATTTACGAGCAACAATACTAGGAGAGCCTCTCCCCTGAAAGTTCGGGTAAGATTTCTCAGGTGGAGTACGTTACTCCGGCAAGAAAGTAGCTAGTAGAGTGATATGAATGGAACTATCAACAAGTGCGTAATCTGCGCTGCGTAAAAAACATGTGCTTCAAGCTGGAATCCTCATTTTTGAAATTTTAATTAAAACCAATTTTGACAACGCTAAAAATACTCCTGAAATAGTCGTATAAGTAAAAAAAATCGTCGCATTTTAGTTTCGGCGTTAAAGCTAAAGGTTAGTGAGGATTATAGCTTGAACGTCGAGCTGTAATCCTCGTCTCTGGTGCAAGCAAACCGTAGAGTCTATCGAATTGGCTAAGGTTCCAAAAAATAGATCAACTATTTGCCTACTATAGCCACTATGACATAACTGAGTAACTAATACTAATACCTACTAAATTAAATTATCTTAATTTATTAAAAACATCTAAGATTATTTAGATTCCGTAGCCAAATGGTGAAAAACGTATTCGTTATGGATTCGTCTTGTCTATCTGTCCATCCGTATGTTGCAGCCACTTTTTTCCGAAACTGTAAAACCTATACCATTAAAAACTTGGTATGTGGATGTATTCTGTGAACTGTATTAAGGTTTTTCACAAAAATAGAAAAAAAAACAATACTTTCAGGGGTGCCCCATATACCTACAATTTTTTTTTTCATTTTTTCTTAATTGAATAGTTTGCACGAGAGTTACTTCCAGAGTGGTCAAATATCCCCCCCTCCCCTTTACCTTTTAAAATAAGAGAATGATAAAACAAAAAAGTATGAATGATGTACTCAATAAACTTCCGTTGAAAATTGGTTTGAACGAGATCTAGTTAGTAGTTTTTAGGGTTCCGTAGTAAACGTCATATTTTGGGAAATAATCGCTCCAAAAGAAAATAAAATTGTGTCCCCCCCTCTAACTTTTGAACCATAAGTTCAAAAAGTATGAAAAAATCTAGAATATAGAACTGCATAAAGGCTTTCTAGGAAAATTATTTTGAACCTGATGGGTTTAATCGTTTTTGAAATTTTTGAAAAAATATTTTTTTAGTGTATCCTACCTATGTCAAGTCAATGTAACACACAGATAGCCCATTTTTGTAACTTTAAGTGGGGATACTTAAGTATTGTGATGCACTGAAAACTACGGAACCCTACACTGAGCGTGGCCCGACACGCTTTTGGCCGGTTTTTTTAATATGTCATAAATCGTTAGCCGCAATAATTTCCAATAAGAATACTTAAGACTTAATGACTATGGTTTTAACTACACATGCGACAATTTTTTTTACTTATACGACTATTTATGGATATTTCAGGAGTATTTTTTAACGTTGTCAAAATTGGTTTTCATTAAGATTTCAAATATATGAGGATTCCAGCTTAAAGCACACTTAAAAACTAGTGCATTCTGTAGTTTTGGAAAAAATGAATAAAACGATTCCTGCTGGAGTACAGTCGGCGTCATATAGTTCGTGATACTCAGGGTACTCTAATAAATAGACGCAACCAAAAAGTCGATAATATCGGTACACACAAAGTTTTCTTATTGTTGTCAACAGTTTTATCGCTCAAAAGGTAGACACACCTAAAATGTCATATAAATCGGCTCAGTCAAACTGCCATAAATATGGTTACAGTCTTCCCGCCAATGGTATCCAAACGTTCTAAGTGTTCAAAAATATGAAACACATTAGAAAAATACGCCAGCTTGAAACCTCATTACGCGATTGCGTAATGAGTTTTCATGCTGGATTTTCACACTAGATTTAGTGTATAAATGTAATTCTATTATCTGTCAGTGTATTTCAACAAACATAATATATCTATGCAACAAACCATCAACTACCCATCAGTCGTATCAATGTGAATTGCAATATTAGAGACAGTGCAGTGAAATAGCCAAAATAGGTTTATTATGCGATTTGGATTTTTTACGTCTTGTGTTACGTTCGAAAGTAGCTTTATCAGAACTGCTCAGTTTATCGTTACGGAATGTGTTCATTTCAGTTAGGTACACAAGTAAAATTAAATACAAAATATACCTAATAACTAATATTCATTATCATTGAGGTTAACATCTATTTAGCTGTAGCTGTTTATTGCTTATATTTTTTTAATACCTTGAGACATATCGTCCGTACTAAAAATTCAAGTTTCCAGTTTTGTCTACAAGGAAGCTATAGGGGATCGAAAATGGCTTGAAAAGGATGGTACGGCCGTGCCGGTTTTTTTTGCTTGACTTGGTCCTTCCCACTGCCGTGCCCCCAGATATCGTAAATGGCTATGCAAGAAATTCTGAAATTCTATACAAAACAAAAGAGAAGTCTATGACGTCGGGCTTAAAATGAAAAGGACAGCAGTAGTTTCTATCGCTTTTACTTTGTGTTTACATTTTTTGAAACTAATTGATGAGGAAAATAATATTTAAAAAGTATAACAGTAAGGTTTATTTTTCTAATGTGTTTCGTATTTTTGAACACTTAGAATGTTTGGATACCATTGGCGGGAAGACTGTAACCATATTTATGGCAGTTTGACTGAGCCGATTTATATGACATTTTGAGTGTGGCATCGATATCTGGGGGCACGGCAGTGGGAAGGACCAAGTCAAGCAAAAAAAACCGGCACGGCCGTACCATCCTTTTCAAGCCATTTTCGATCCCCTATAGCTTCCTTGTAGACAAAACTGGAAACTTGAATTTTTAGTACGGACGATATGTCTCAAGGTATTAAAAAAATATAAGCAATAAACAGCTACAGCTAAATAGATGTTAACCTCAATGATAATGAATATTAGTTATTAGGTATATTTTGTATTTAATTTTACTTGTGTACCTAACTGAAATGAACACATTCCGTAACGATAAACTGAGCAGTTCTGATAAAGCTACTTTCGAACGTAACACAAGACGTAAAAAATCCAAATCGCATAATAAACCTATTTTGGCTATTTCACTGCACTGTCTCTAATATTGCAATTCACATTGATACGACTGATGGGTAGTTGATGGTTTGTTGCATAGATATATTATGTTTGTTGAAATACACTGACAGATAATAGAATTACATTTATACACTAAATCTAGTGTGAAAATCCAGCATGAAAACTCATTACGCAATCGCGTAATGAGGTTTCAAGCTGGCGTATTTTTCTAATGTGTTTCATATTTTTGAACACTTAGAACGTTTGGATACCATTGGCGGGAAGACTGTAACCATATTTATGGCAGTTTGACTGAGCCGATTTATATGACATTTTAGGTGTGTCTACCTTTTGAGCGATAAAACTGTTGACAACAATAAGAAAACTTTGTGTGTACCGATATTATCGACTTTTTGGTTGCGTCTATTTATTAGAGTACCCTGAGTATCACGAACTATATGACGCCGACTGTACTCCAGCAGGAATCGTTTTATTCATTTTTTCCAAAACTACAGAATGCACTAGTTTTTAAGTGTGCTTTAAGCTGGAATCCTCATATATTTGAAATCTTAATGAAAACCAATTTTGACAACGTTAAAAAATACTCCTGAAATATCCATAAATAGTCGTATAAGTAAAAAAAATTGTCGCATGTGTAGTTAAAACCATAGTCATTAAGTCTTAAGTATTCTTATTGGAAATTATTGCGGCTAACGATTTATGACATATTAAAAAAACCGGCCAAAAGCGTGTCGGGCCACGCTCAGTGTAGGGTTCCGTAGTTTTCAGTGCATCACAATACTTAAGTATCCCCACTTAAAGTTACAAAAATGGGCTATCTGTGTGTTACATTGACTTGACATAGGTAGGATACACTAAAAAAATATTTTTTCAAAAATTTCAAAAACGATTAAACCCATCAGGTTCAAAATAATTTTCCTAGAAAGCCTTTATGCAGTTCTATATTCTAGATTTTTTCATACTTTTTGAACTTATGGTTCAAAAGTTAGAGGGGGGGACACAATTTTATTTTCTTTTGGAGCGATTATTTCCCAAAATATGACGTTTACTACGGAACCCTAAAAACTACTAACTAGATCTCGTTCAAACCAATTTTCAACGGAAGTTTATTGAGTACATCATTCATACTTTTTTGTTTTATCATTCTCTTATTTTAAAAGGTAAAGGGGAGGGGGGGATATTTGACCACTCTGGAAGTAACTCTCGTGCAAACTATTCAATTAAGAAAAAATGAAAAAAAAAATTGTAGGTATATGGGGCACCCCTGAAAGTATTGTTTTTTTTTCTATTTTTGTGAAAAACCTTAATACAGTTCACAGAATACATCCACATACCAAGTTTTTAATGGTATAGGTTTTACAGTTTCGGAAAAAAGTGGCTGCAACATACGGATGGACAGATAGACAAGACGAATCCATAACGAATACGTTTTTCACCATTTGGCTACGGAATCTAAATAATCTTAGATGTTTTTAATAAATTAAGATAATTTAATTTAGTAGGTATTAGTATTAGTTACTCAGTTATGTCATAGTGGCTATAGTAGGCAAATAGTTGATCTATTTTTTGGAACCTTAGCCAATTCGATAGACTCTACGGTTTGCTTGCACCAGAGACGAGGATTACAGCTCGACGTTCAAGCTATAATCCTCACTAACCTTTAGCTTTAACGCCGAAACTAAAATGCGACGATTTTTTTTACTTATACGACTATTTCAGGAGTATTTTTAGCGTTGTCAAAATTGGTTTTAATTAAAATTTCAAAAATGAGGATTCCAGCTTGAAGCACATGTTTTTTACGCAGCGCAGATTACGCACTTGTTGATAGTTCCATTCATATCACTCTACTAGCTACTTTCTTGCCGGAGTAACGTACTCCACCTGAGAAATCTTACCCGAACTTTCAGGGGAGAGGCTCTCCTAGTATTGTTGCTCGTAAATTAAAAATGTCGGAAATACCGAGGAGAGTATCGAATATATTGCAAATTGGTAAACTATCGATAGTCTAAAACGACTGATGTTTTGTTATTTACATACGAGCAACAGCACTATCGAGTGTTACTTTCATGCGATAGTATCCCTTCCTTTCTAAGCTATTCATAGTATGTAGTTACCGATAAGAGTTTTCAGAAGGAAACTACCTATTTACGAGTAAGTAGGTACTATGCACCCAAGGCGTACCTACAAATCAGCAGTGTACAGCCAAAAGCACGTCACGACAATATACACTTTAGACCGCCCTTATATCCTGGGCATAAGAACCAAATACCGGTAAGTGTTAACAGTGACGTGCCGTTGACCATTCCTACAACACTGAATACCTTACCGGCGCCTTAGATTAGAGTTCTCACCATAGCACTTCTGAAATATACAAACCTTTTGTACATACATACACCGGCCATTTCCTTTTTAGTTTACCTTAACAAACCAACCTCTTTACCGTAAAGATGAACCGAAAACTTCGTTACCTTTACCTTACCTTACCGAACCCTTGTTTATTTGTTGTACCTTACCATGTGAAAATACCGAATGTTACCTTACCGATTACCTTCAACAAATACCTGTTACCATTAACCTTCCTCAACTTTACCATGTTTACCTTTTAGTACCTTACCGAATTTACCGTACACTTTGTTGATAAACTCTACAACTAAGTCTAAATTCTACCACTACGTACTTAATTCTAACTTACAAATTTCATTCTACTTACTAAAACGTACATGATCGTAAACAGATTAATTAATTAAATATTTTCAACTATACGATCATGCACGTTAAAAGAAAGACAATTTCCTCACAGACGTGACGAAATTGTCCTTGGAACAAGATTAGTAAACCTACCTTGTGCATCACCTACAGCGCCCCCTTCGCCGCCCCCCGTTATATTCCCATCGCCAGTTGCAGACCCGTCAAAGCCTGAAATGAAAATTATATTAGAATCGACGAAATTGGTATTTTCTATGGAAGATTACATACACTGTTACTGCATACATACCAGTCATTTCCATATTTGAGTCATCTTCGCCAAAATTCGTATCGTCATTGTTCGCGCCTTCTTCGTCATCATCCCACATACTTTCATTGACAAATTCAGGTTCCATTTTCGGTGCCACAGCGTTGTTTTCGTCCTCGTCCGGTATCGTTACGAATTCTTCTTTCGCTGATCCCGAAGGGCCTGCTTCTAATGGGTCCACACATTTTCGTTTCGCGGGTCCACTTTGTGATGATGACGAATTATTTGATGCTATTGATGGCCTATTTGGTCTCTTAATTGCTACGGGTGTGGAGGAGGGCTTAGAATCTAAATCAGTCTCTAACTTAGTCATAACAGATTGCCGCTGCTGGGACGACCTCGGGCCTGGCCGCGAAGTCGGCTTTGGTTTGGATGGCGTGGAACTCTCTTCATTTTGATTCCCGGTTAAACCTTTTACTTGAAGCTGTTCCGCGGTACTAATAAACGACGCTAATTCTTCTTGCTTAACATTAACTTCACCTTGATACATAAACTGTAATAAGTCTCTTAACGCAGAATGACTAACATCTTTTAAAAATACTGAAACAAAACAAAAAAAAGATTAGGTACCAGTTATCACACACACAAAAATACAATTAGAGTCTTCAATAGATATACATACCTATGGGATGCTGAGTTGGGTTCATTTTGAACATTTCTTGAAAATATGGAGAACAGACTGATAAAACTAATTTGTGAGCCTGTAATAACCTGCCTTCGGCAGCCAACGTTACATCTACTAAATCTCCACGCGACAGCAGGCCGTGAAAGCCTGCTGACATATTTGCGTGGAAATTGTTCCAACATAATGAAAATTGTTCGTCCGACGCCATGGTGGCGGCGTCTTCACGAGAAACCTGAAATAAATATACCACTTTAGCACGCTGTTCACAACAAATAAACAAATAAATGTAAACCGTATAGTTTTAACTATAAAAATATTTACCTATCCTAATAACTTTGTACTTTATAATTTCGATATTAGAAACATTTGAAAAAATATATTTTTGTTTCTAATTAAGCACTGCACTATGCATATGCATCCCACGTCCTCCCCGTTTGAGCGCTGTTCACGATATGATGACGCAAACGCGACGTGTACCGTGTCGTCACAAGGACAAGCGGCGAACGCCTCTCTGCACAGTTTGTTTTAATATCATTTATGGTTTAAATACATGGAATTCATTTGAAATCAATTCTTTATTGTATTTGTAATTCTACTTTACAACGTTAAATGTGAAAAACTTAAATCTCCGCTACAATACTTGCTCAGTTTATCGAAGTTAGGTGAGAATGAGTTAAGAGCACTGACGACAAACCTCAGAAGACTTTTTCTTTTCGCCGTTTTCGTTTTTTGCCGTAAGTCCAAGAACAGAAAAGATCCTCGTTTGCTGCAATGTGTTCGTACTGGAGAGTTTTTGTCAATGGATTAGCTTCAATTAAATTCATCCAGTAGTTAAGACTAACTGGGAGCAAAAGCCCAGCACACCTAGCTTATTTAGAAAAAGCCTTGATGATTTTGATTTAATCGTTGTTCTGTTCCTGCGTGTGAGTAACGTTTCCGGAGCTCTTGGGGGGTGCTACATTGGTAGCAGGAGTCAAGCCTTCTAGTAAGAGCGACAAGTCTCGACTTGTCCTCTTTGTGACTCGTCACAGATTTATTATGCTGGCCTCGTCGCTTTAAAGGTAGGATCTCATCTTAACATCAGATGGGATGAGGTCAATCTTGAAGTGTAATATAAAAAAAAACACTTTGTTTTTGATACCCATTGCTTTTTGGGCGCCTGCCTCTTTTCCAGCTTAGCTTCTTTCATGAATAATGAAAGAAGCTCAAGAAGTGATTATTTTTTTCTGTGTTTTTTAATTCATATTCATCAAGGCTAGCATGTTCCACGCGAGTAAATTTCATCGCGCTCTTAAGATATGTCAAAATCAATGCGTCATACGTCTACTGATTAGCTGAAATTATGAGTACGGTGTACTATCACCCAATCAACGGTATATAAACTTTTGTCGTCTCATACGAGAAATTTGATGTATTGAGCATGCTAGGCCTAGTAGCGTCTACGGTCCATAAGATAGGTACAGCCTGGTGACAGACAAACGAAAACTGTTTTCGGCAAAAGAAAATAATTTATTAAGATTCAGACTTTTTCAAAGTTTGCATAATACCTAAATACCCTTTTCTTTAACACGAAGTTCACTTTTATTTATTAGATTGTGCCTACTTGTCTTTTAAATTAACTTCATTTATTGCATCATAATTTTAGTGCGCTCATCATTGAGCCTGTTATGTATTAAATATTTAGGCCAAAATAATAATCTAAATGATATCATCTTTGTAACTCCGCACCGTTCCCTAATTTGTAATCGTTATTAATAACAATTAGTTAAGATTATTTCTATTAGAATATTATTAACCACTCGCTTTATATCTGTTGTACAAGAAACACATTACACGCACTAGTGTCGAAAAACTAAGTTTTATTTATTCGTCAACTCCTGAAGGGAGAAACCCTCTCACTCCGATATAACCAGGTCACATCGTGTGTAAGATTCCCACAGTAATCCCTTTAACCTATTGTGTTGTCAAAAAATTTAGACAAGTTGTTATGTACAGTGTTGTGGGTTATACTAATTACACTGGTCAACAAATTTGTACTTTTTTTTTGTCACATGGAAACTTACATGAAATTTTTAATATATTAGGGCTACCAAACAATATAGTACAGGATCCGTGGCCTATTTTTTCACTTGATTACTATCAAGCTAATTTTCCGTGAGTAGCTTCATTTTCATAAGACGCCCAACAATTTCCTGTGCGAAAATTTTTGATTGTGGTAGCTAACAGAGGTAGCAATGATAAAATATGTCGATTTGATGATTCTTCAATATTTATAACTAACTGAATTGTTTTTATTAAATCTTATGATAATTATCTAAATTATTTGAAAAAATATTTGTCCTACAAAATCTATGGTTTCATCAAAGAGTCCTCCCCCTCCAACATGTATTGATAACGAGATTTTTTTTTTCATTACTTAGTTAATATATATATAATGTAACGGTCATATTGTCCTACAAATTCCGTGGTATGTTATCCCGGTCCTACGCTCAGAAATTGTTAATACCATAAGACCATTTTTCTCATTAATAACTGTAGGACAAAAATATTACATAATAGGTTAGTGTGTTCAGTGCCCAAATAAAACAATGTCCTACAAAAAAACAGGTATGTATCACTAGTCCGACAAGAATTGTCATTTTTTCGTTTTCCTATTTAAAAAATTATAAAATTTGTAATTGTTTTATTTATTATCATTGAAATAATCAAAATAAATTAGATATCGATAATACCGCTATTACCAATAATAAATTTAAGGACATTTTCACCTTTGTACATTTGAAGGCAGATTTCGGCTAATAAAGGCCTATTAAGCACCACTTTTCTCGTATAGTAATTAAAGGGGCTTAGGGTCTTGCGAAGATTTTAAAATGACTAAGAAGTCATGAATTTTTTTTTTAATTTTAAATTAAACTCTTGACTCACTCTAACCTAAATTATTTATTTTCGATCAACATTTTTATAAGTTATATTAATAGTTAGAAGCTGAGTATTTTATGTATGAAAGTACAACTCATGGGAATTATGCTACAAAAAAAAATAAAAAAAAGTTGCAGAATTTTCAAACAAAAAAATGTTTAAATCGGTTCGGTCGAAAATTCTTAAAAAAATTAAAAATAAATCATTACTCGAAAACTACAAAAAATCGCGGAACATACATGGGGTATTTCCAGGTACCCACAGATGTCAGGAATCCAAAAAAAAATTTTGGACGTCACCTTTTGGACCACCCTGTATATTCAATGCATGCAGGATGGATGGATGGAAGTAAAAAAAAAATCAGCTGGTTAATAATCATTTTTGGTGATCTCGTTATCAATACATGTTGGAGGGGGAGGACTCTTTGATGAAACCATAGATTTTGTAGGACAAATATTTTTTCAAATAATTTAGATAATTATCATAAGATTTAATGAAAACAATTCAGTTAGTAATAAATATTGAAGAATCACCAAATCGACATATTTTATCATTGCTACCTCTGTTAGCTACCACAATCAAAAATTTTCGCACAGGAAATTGTTGGGCGTCTCATGAAAATTAAGCTACTCACGGAAAATTAGCTTGATAGTAATCAAGTGAAAAAATAGGCCACGGATCCTGTACTAATAATATGTATATCAAAAAAAATGTACACATCCGGTTTTCTTGTGACATCAAAAAATATATTTTCATACAAAGTACAAAAATCAGCCACACTTACAAAATTATTATTTAAGTACCAAATACTTGAATATTTTATTTCAAATAAAGTCTTCAACAATAATCTGCTACCATTCCTGGACTCACAGGAAAACCAAAATTGAAAATAGTCTTAATAGCACTGTTCCATTAGTGAAGTGAAATTTCGACGCTGAGATGTAAAAGTTCATTCTCCACACACATAACAAAATTTGTCTGGGTTGTTCAAACACTTTAGTGGCATATTATGTGTTATGTAAACAAAGAAACGTATATGAGGTCAGAAATGAATGTAGTTGTCACAAGAAAACTGGATGTGATACAAACAAAACTGTTATATATTTTTAATGAGGATACACCAACATACATAAAAATCATAACAAAGTTCATGTGTTTGACGACCTCCGTAGCCAAGAGGCAAGCGTGCCGGACTTTGGCGTCGCGCCATCTCTGAGGTTCCGGGTTCGATCCCCGGTCGGGTCAATATGGGGAAACGAACTTTTCTATATTGTCTCGGGTCTGGGTGTTGTGGTACGTTCATTTTTTCAGATTTCTGTAACACAAGTGCTTTAGTTACTTACCACAGAATCAGAGCAATGTATGTGATGTTGTCCAATATTTATGTATTTATTATTTATTTACAAAAACTTCCTTTCTTCCTGTCTCCTTATTTAAAATTCGTCTGTCTGTGGTACAGTCGACAGCACGTAAACACTTGCAATTCGATATTATGACCTCGACATAAGGGCGATACAAATATCAAAGTGTGTTATCTGATGTATTTCTGTCTGTACACCGACTTATATATTTATAAACCAGTAGATGCAGAAGTTGAACTCTTCCTGAAATTGACTATTTGGCAGACGGACGCATAAACTCACGACTGATTCTATGAGTATCCCGCTTTTTCCGATCAAACCCCTAAATAACTAAGCTCTGGCCTCTAAAATTTAAATACGCCATTATAACACAATACTATTTAGGTAGGAAGACTGCAGAGCGTGAGCCCGAAACATGTTTCAGGATGCTTTCTGTGCTCTAAGACAGCTGTTCCGGCCCGGTAGATGGCGCTGCGAGAGTAATATTTGAATGCTATTTTCGCCTTGAGTGAAAGACGTTAAGAATGATCACGTCTTAAAGATCAGAGAAGTAAGTATTTAGGTACTCGGTTTTTAATTAATTTTTTGTATGTAGTCTCAAACTCATCCAGCAGAGGGCACCAAGCGAAGGCATACACCTACTTACAAATTATTATCTTTCTGTCTGATGTATCTTACATCAAACAACCTCCTAATACGTAAGTTCGGAAAACACCATCTGGCGTCGAGAGTTGATAATTTTGTTTATTTAAAATAGCTGATAGCTAGACTCACGTGAAAGACAAAACATTTTTGAAATTTTAAAGTTTAGTAGAACAACTTGAGGACCATCGACGCAATGATTGAAGTAATTGCAAGTATAAATGATAAGCGTAGCACTCAAACTTTCCACAATATAAAAAAAACTAGAACGTGTGTGTTATAAAGACTACTCAGTTACTCAAAAGAACGTCGAGAACGGTTTATAAGAGCCTTTTATAATAAAAAAAAAATAATTAGGGAGAAATAAAGTATAAGTGAGCTGATGCTCAGTAATCTATATCTATACTAATATTAATTAATTCAATTAATGTAACTGGCATTTGCCGTTTTATTTGAACGCAAATAAATAAATAAATAAATAAATAATAAATAAATAAATAAATAAATAAATAAATTATAAAGCTGAAGAGTTTGTTTGTTTGTTTGTTTGAACGCGCTAATCTCCGAAACTACTGGTGCGATTTGAATAATTCTTTTTTTGTTGGATAGTCCATTTATCGAGGAAGGCTATAGGCTAAATAACATTACGCTATGACCAATAGGAGCAAAGACAGAGCGGTAAATGTGTAAAAAACGGGGAAAATTATTCATCCTCGAGGGCTTCCGTTGCGTGCGCTGCGAAAACGGTTCAAGATACCAAAAATATATGTATGAAAGAATAATTCCTATTGAAATGATCTAAAAAAATGTCCACGCGGACGAAGTCGCGGGCGGCCGCTAGTGTGAGATAAGTATGTGGTGAGTGCCTGGCACAAAAATATATTGGTGCTATGTATCCCATTCAAACAATATTAAAGGATTGTTTTCGATTCTTCTTAGTCTGATTTGGAGACATCGACACTTTGCACCGGCTAAGAAGGTTTATCCTACAAAGGCAAGCGCACATATAACCGAGGCGAACGCGTCGAACGAAACGCGCGAACCTGATTTGAAATTCTCTTTAAGAAATCTCGTATACTTGTGTCTTGTCCGTACCGAATCGTCTAGATTCAGGATTCAAAGCAGTCCCGTCCCATACTGCTTCCTAATCGCTCGGCTTAGATAAACATGCATCCACTTTATTAGGCCTAGCATGCGCATAAGACGACAAAATTTTCTAACCGTCGATTGGGTGATAGTACACTGTACTCATATTTTCAGCCAATCAGCAGTTGACGCATTGGTTTTGACATTTCTTAGAGCGTGATAAAATTTACTCACGTGGCGCATGCTAGGCCTGTATGTTTAAGTTTAATTACATGAGTTAAGAGGTAGGTAAGCTCATATGTAATAAAATATTTTCCGAATTTGCCCACTCAAATGCACAAAAGTCTGAAACTGATTAAAATTCGGAAACTGTACTCCCTTGTGCGATTGGTTAATTGGTTAAGAGACAAAACGTAGATATTCCGTCTTATCAGATTCATTTCTGCTGATATTTGTGATAGTGCTGCCAAATACAGATCTAAAAGAAGACTAAGTTAACGATAGGACTATCTAAAGAAACGATATGATGTCAACTATCGATCGATTACATTAATTGGTGAATCAGCTACATCAAGAGGGTTAATCACAAACAGATACGCATAAAAATAATATTTACAACATATTTCCATTTCTAATAGGTAAGGTAACAAACGAAACAAAAATCGTGTTAATTGTTGTTAAAGATTTCTATTTTTTATTTAAATTGTTCATTTCATACAATTAAATTTTCATTTTGATATAAAACACACTGGTGGATTAAAAGCGTTTTCAAGGCGGAGGGCTAAGTACGCATCGAAAATCGTGTGCAGATGTGCAGTGAACACACTGATCATGATTCCGGCCACGTAGCAAAACGTAGCAAACGTATAGCAACAGGAAGACGTGAGAAAAAATGAACACTGAAAAAAAAACAATTCAAATTTTCTAATACCGACTAAAACGGTAAATAAAAAGGTTAATTTATTATGTTTTAATTATCAATGAATTGTCTTTTACTATATCGTAGGCAGCGCCATCTCGCCACTTTTCATTTTGTTTCACGTGAACAAAAAACTTAATACTAACAAAAGAGTTTCTTCTGTTGCAAGAATTAAATATGTAATCTATAATGTTTTTTTATGAGTTATCAAGCTAGCTTTTTAAGATGCTTTATTATTAATTATTTCTTAATATGATGGAACTGATGATAAAAATTATGAAGACGTTTGCGTGACAAGGAACATAATTCCGTTATTTGTGGTCATCCGTCTTCACGCTGTGAAATCTATGGTTGTAATTGTGTCAGTCAAGGATTGTTTACTATTTTGGGATTTATTAAAAATAAATGTTGATTTGTAGCAAATTTAACTACGAAATCTGTTAAAGAATTTTATCAGTGAAGTGTATGACAAAATGATTTTGATTAAAATTTTTGCTATCCAAGTTAACTGTCGATTTAGTGATGAACATGTTTACGTCAAGTGTTTTCGATGATTTTGTGTTTTTATCGTGTTATTATACAGTGATTGTTTTTAAAGAAAGTGTGATTATCATAGTTATTCACCAAGTGTCTGCAGTGTACATGATTTCTGTGTTTAACGTCGGGGAAAGTAACACGACATGTAAAACCATTGCAGGTTGTCAACGGGAGTACCAGGTATTGCGTTTGTTTCTTCTGACTAAGATATAGCTAGGCTTTGTTGTGAGAAGTTGTATTTAGTCACTATTCTTGATTTGATTTTACATGCTGGTTGGCAAACAGTTCGTTTTACTGAGATATTTTGGTAGCTTGTAAACATAACCTACAAACTGTGTCACTACTGTGATGTTTTGGAAATGTGGTTATTATTTTTCTGTTCAAAACTGTTTACAAGTCACCTATTGGTTTCAGTTACTTCACTTTAATGTGGTTTACAGCATTTTGTGCCAATTACTACGTAATTTAATGGTATACCATTTGATTAGCAGGTTTTAGTTGCTAAAATGAACTATGAAAATAACATTGTAAGGATGTACATATCTTGGATCATGAGGAATCATGAACTACTTATATGTAGGGAGGTGCTGTTCTGTAGAATAATTGTCTTATAGTAGATTATAGAAGTATGTCTCTAGTATATTCTAGACTTATAAATATAAATCCTTAATTACTCAGATTGACTTTGCTGGACCTAGGAAAAGTATGGTTGATTGAATGTATTGACCATTTTTCAATTTGTAATGCTTATTCAGTGGTCTGTAGTTACATTGTGAAGAATCATCGGGATAACAAGTGGTAGTTTTAATAATTATATCATATTAATCATACATGTTGTGCCTCTACTCACATTCACAATATACTTTTGATACAATTGCACCTTGAAACATACATAACACTGAATGATGGGACCTACATACTACATACTGTGTGTTACTCTTTATTTTAGTACACTCATCATTATCAATATGAACTTTCATGAGTAAGCCTTATAACCATTTATTTTAATCAAATCTTTGGCTTTTTTAGAAAATCTTTGGCTGACGCTGGGTACTTTAAACATGGCTTTTAAAGTACTTGTAAGAATGAACCTGTAATGATACCACACATAAACATGGCAAAATATTGTTTTCTATGCAAAATTAATCGACATAACTTTTGCCATGCTTTTGCATTGAAAGGTTATTATTATCACTTTGTTTTTTTTTAAACATAAAGACACCATTTTTACCATTCCAAAATTACATTTATAAAATTACAATAGGTCACAATTTGACATGTCAAATACATATGGTGCTTATTTGCCTTAAGAACAACATGCAATACAGCAATTTGATATGCTACATTTCCATGTGTGCTAAGGTTTGTTTAACATTCACAAACTCCTTACCCAAAATCAAAACAAATGCTTGGATGCTATTTTATATGCTTCCAAATGAGTTTGTTACAGTCAGGAAAACATGACTGATGAGGATATTATGTTTGGTTTGACATGCTCTTGAAATAATAAACAAAAACAAATGTAGGTTGAAACAAGGTTGTTAACGATGCAGTGTAGTACCTCCCGTTTGGTACAAGCTTGTGAGCTTTTGACACTAAATACATTACTTATGTATTAAAATGTTCCAATTGCTTCCCGTAACCTTTTTTTGATCTGTGTTGAAAAAACAACTTTAGCATGGATCGGTGGCAAGCTTATACAAGCCAAGCCAAACACCCTATTGCTAGCAAGCTTGAGTTTGTGGAGACTTGTTGACCCTTACCAAGCGTGGTTTACAATGATAAAAAATGTATGTAGCTAATTTTAGCATATTTGCTAATTCATTATGTGGTAAAAATAATATCAACCTCTTGACTTTAAATGCAAACAAACTTGCAAGTGCATAGTCCTTTATCAACTAAACCTGAAGACAATAAAACATTTATTTAATTTTATGGAGTAAATACCGAAATATATTTTTTAGGAACTCAAAACAAAAAAACCTGTCTGGGCAGAACAAAAATAGTATTCCATATTTCATACAGTCACTATTACACTTTTTCACATAAGATGATTCCTATAACACTTTATGTTTAATCATTTTAATGAATTCATTTAGTTTACCTATCTTATACAATAAATCTAATGCCAATCAAAAATATGATCATTTTGGTATACATTTCAAAACATTAAATTATCCTGAATCTCCACTGTAGTCAAATTTTGTGATGTCGACACAACTGTTTCAGTCAAACTGCTCAAACATTTTTATGCAGTTAGAATTAGTTAATTATTTTTATACAGTTAGATAAGTCTACACCCATAAGAAGTTGCCAACAGTTGTGTGGTCAACATGTGTAAATTTTTTCAGGTGGAATTGTGCCTTTACTCAATTACTTACTGTACAGGTTGCAAAGAAACTTTCTAATTCTTCTTCTTGAAAAATTATATCTTGCATTGAAAGACAGAGATTGTTAGACACACTTGTGCTTAATTTCTGGCAGAACAACAAAATTATTTCCACCAAATATTTACATTGAACTGACTACAAATTGTCATTTAGAATCATATTTTTGATGAAGATTAAAATATATTCTTTATGTAATAATATTTTATAGTAAGTAGGTAAGTATTATAATTTACTTAAATAATTACAGAAAATGGGTTTGTAAACAGTATTTTAAATATAATTTATTTTACTTAGTAGGTATGCATTCATATTGGTCACAAGATTCCCCTAATACTGTCCAATAGTAAATATAATGTATAGGCATCAAAGATGTCAAATCAGAGTATTCAAATAATTAGATACAACCAGTCAGATCAGAACGAATAAATCACATATTAAATGTTTCAACCTATAGAGCAAACATATTGATGACTTAAACATGGGAACTTTGTTTGCACCAATGTTATTATTGCCTTTATTATTTATAGCTGTGCCCGCGACTTCGTTTGCGTGGACTACATCCTTTCATGGCCGGTTTTACCACTTTCTCCCCTAATATTCGAAACAAAAAGTACTCTATATTTCAATCCAAGTTTCGATATAAGTTTCTATATTTGTGCCAAATTAAGTACATATCTCTAACTTCAAAAATAAACATTTTTCCATATAAACTTTCAAAGGTGGTATTAACCCCATCCCCCCCTTATTTTCGAATAAAAAGTAGCCTATGTCCGTTCTTGAGATTCAACATATACCTATACCAAATTTCATCAAAATCGGTTGAGAGGTTACAGCAGGAAAGCGTAACAGACAGACAGACAGAGTTACTTTCGCATTTATAATATTAAGTAGGGATATATACCCTTGAGTTTAACTAACTATTTGACGCTGACTATACCTGATTTCTATTCAGCTGAATTCCTGTGGCCTACCCAGCAGTGAAAATAGCACTATTTATTATATTTGAGTGAAGTGGGATGCCACATTGCTAATACTTAACTACTTAATATTATATAGACAAAAGAATAGGCACTAAAACTACTTAGAATAATTGCGCCGTTGGGGACTACCTAGGTGCCATCAACAGCATGTCAAGGTATGTTTACCTTGCATTTCCATATTAGGTTGTTCTTAAGCCTACATCATAAGGGCTGTGCAAAGTCCATAGTGTACAGTCTGATGTACTTTAGAACATACACATGATCCTTAGCAATTTTTCATCAAGTTATAAAAAAAATATGGGCAGACTTTCAACTAGCACCTACTCATAAATAAAAAATATGACATTTGTCACAATGTGTAACTTAAAGATTTAGAGACAGAATGTTGTCCTTGATGGAAAGTACAACCTGTGTTTCAACATTTAGGAGCACTAACCATTGTACAATTTGGAATTAGACTGTATTAGCAGGTTCTCATATCCTTTATGCAGTAAGAACTACTCTAAAGCCTGCTAATAAGGTCTCTAATAAGTCCATGGTCCGTGTGTAATATGCAATGCTTTCAAGAAAGTATGTGTGTCAAAACATTATTATTATTAACACAGGAAAGCTTAGGTCTAGCACAGGCAAAAGCACTATGTATGGACTTTACTCTGACCGTATGTTCTTTTCATAGGAACTTATATTGAACTGCAAGTGTTTAAGTACTGTGATGTGCAGTACTCTGAATAAATAGGTGAACTAATTTTATAATATCCTTTTTTGATTCAGAACTGAAACCCATCTATTGGTTATTAAAAAAACGAATATCCAAGAAAATAATGAACTGCTGATTTCATAACCGTGAGAAAGTAACAGGCTATGTATCTTGGGGTCCTGGGTTTGATACCCTATCATCATTTGTTTGTATACAGCTCAGTACCTTGTTACATTTCAACCTTCACATGGCTAATAGTCAGATAGACTATCAACTGGCATGGTACTGACAATGTTTTGTATTTCAGGTTGAATTTGATCACAAAGTTTGGTTATCTTAGTAAATTTAATTTAACTATTTAAAAATTAAGCTAGAGACGCTTAAAAATCAATTTTTAGGAAAATGTCTACATTGTATCCCTAGATTATAAAGTCCAAGTAATTATCAAATGATCTTTCTTAATGCGTATTTGTTACTATTGTGCAATGGCGGGATTTGTTTCAATTACTCTGTATACATATTTACACATCCTTAATGAGGATTTCAAATGTTTATTAAAATTGAAAAACTTAATTGCACGAAAAAGGACAACAGGTGGACTTAATAGCTAACTAAATTTGTGCTAGGTAGACTATTCTCTACCAGTCAACCATTGGGTCATGGAGAGGGTTTAAAAGTGCGTAATTTAAAAAAATCATATCACTATAGCTATAGGTATTTAGCTCAGACCCCTTGGAAATTTTTATCTTTAAGTTTTTCTTACGGGTTTCCTTTATTACCTAGTTTTGGGATAAACTCGATTGTGCATCCATTATGGAGGCAAGAGTCCGCAATTCCGCATCGACTACGATCCGGGTTTGACGAGTCTGATTATTTCAATAGAGCGATTGCCGTTTGACCTCAACCCTGACGAGGGGAACCAGAACTATGTCCATCCACCAAGCCTAAGAAAACGGCTTAACGTGCCTTCCAAAGCACGGAATCATCATACCTACATAATGGTGATGATCAAGCCTGCAATGCAAGTCATCTAATTTTAAGATAACACCTTGTAAACACTATAGATGCAATAAAACACTGAGTATTAAGTATTAAGCCTGTAATGCCTAAACCAAACTGGAAAAGTGTTACAAAGTGAAAGTGTCCTCCACGGGATTTGAACCTGCGTCCTCAGGAATTTTAAGCCTGATGTTTAAACCACTACACCATGGAGACTTTCGTTTGTTACTTCGTAAATTTCAATTACTTACTTAGGTAAAATATATTTTTTTGGTTCAAGTATTTTGTGGCGCTTTCGTAAATTCTCAAGTAAGTTTTTTTGTAGGTACTGTTTTTTGCATGACATGAAAAGGAGGAAGACTGAATTAAAAATATTTCTCAACACAGGGTACTGTTACATATTCTTGTTAATTTTCTTATCACGAATGCGGCTTAGATTTGCTAATCAATCGTATCTAGAAAATTGAGGCAATTTTAACATAGTACCAACACGGAGTAGTTGCTACCACTGCTACTACTGATTCACCTTGACCAAAAAAACTATAAAGGGAGCGTTAAAGTATTGCGTTACGCAATTTTTGAAGATTTTTGACCCCCCTCTCCCATGTAACGCACCGTAACGTTTTTCTGAACTCCCTTTCCCCTTTTTTTTAAAAAAAGGCGACCACACAATGATTCCCCTGGAACCGTAGGGAAACCAAAAGGGTTGCCAATGTGGGAGTCTCATTTATTAGTTTTTATTACATCACAAAGTTTGGATCGAAACGATCTTATTTATCACTCTCGTTATTGAACGCCACTGTACAAATCGAAATTTGTGAAAATCGAACTTATACCCTAAAGCTCACGAAATCATAATTAAAAACTACTTAATTGAATCGATCATGAGTTTCCTTCCATTACCTTTAATAGAAGCCTTTCCACACACTTATCAAATCCTTTTCATTGGATCATTGGATTTTTAGCCTAAAAGGGCTAAATATTATTCATTTCACAAAATATTAATTTACATTTTGCATATAAAAGTTATTATGGATGTTTGTTTCTCGAACTTTTTCGTCTTTACGCACCCTTTAACTATGCAATATACCTATATAAAATTGCTAGCTGTGCCCGCGACTTCGTTCGCGTGGACTACATCCTTTCATGGTCGGTTTTACCCTTTTCTCCCCTAATATTCGAAACAAAAAGTAGTCTATATTTAATCCAAGTTTCGAGCTATATTTGTGCCAAATTTCATATCTCTAACTTCAAAAATAAACATTTTTCCATATAAACTTTCAAATGTGCTTTCAAAGGTGCTTTAATCAAATTTTCGTTGTGTGTTATAAGTATAACTAAAATAATAGTGGCATAAAGAATGTCATGAAGGTCTTTTGACCAATTCAGATTCTTTCTAAAAGATACCCCACCCCTATACCGCCGCCTAATACTCAGCGTGATAATCCGTGGGCCTAGTCTGGTATCTCGAGAAAATGTACTTGCCCGTCCATCGGCGTCTCCAGCATGAGGTTGTAGATTTCGAGGTTTTAATATTATGTCTAACAGGCAAAGGGTTATTGTAGGTTACATAAAAGTAAAAACCACGGTCATAACCTTAGAACTTTAACTTTTCCTGAAAAATAATAAGATTTGTGACAAACGAATGTTTACCACTTCTGAACAGTTTCAAATGTAAATACGTTCCATACACTACATGTTATAATTAATATCTGAACATTCGTTGCTTCATTAATATCTGAGCAGATGCTAATCAATAATTTTTATCCACACAATAAACCAATAATATCTAATCATCAAAAGCATTCTGCCCGCCAAGGCATAAAAGGTTAAATTTTACTTTTAACCTATCCTTTCTAGTTAGAATAAAATGAATCATTATAGAACATCTCCTTTTGTAAACATTGTTTAGCTCATACAAGGTTGAAACCCAACCGCCCATAGGCGAGGTCAATATGTCATTTAAAAAGTTTCACACGCCGATGGGCGGACTTTGCACTCAGTGCGCTGAAATAATACTTTAAATTTGAATTTGTGTTGTTATTTGTGTCGGAATATATCTAGTGGCATTCTTTATCCTTACGATTTGCTTGTGCGAGATATGTAAGTACTTGAATTTTTTGACGTTTATAAATTGAACTTTATTTTGACCATACAATAATAAAAAATCTACTAATAAAATAGGTAAATAAGAATATTTGGTGTTTGGAGGTCAGAGAGATTTGCAGTTTAGTAATGTACGTAAGTATAGCTTGATAAAAATAAGTTTGAAATCCATTTGAGGTCACGTAAACAAACGTTACACACAATCGCTTAGTCCGAAGTACGGGTAACCGCAAGTCAAGGTAAACATTTACAGTTCGATATTAGATCTTATACGTACGACATAAGTGCGGTGCAAATTCCAAAGTGTGTAGTCCGGACGCTCAACAACACATCGCGGTAAACACTTCCTGTTCCTAGGACTACGTGATGTAAAAAGTACAAAGTCTGACGTGCTAGTGACGAGTCATATGCTCGTGTTTATTATAAAAGATAAATTTAGTATTCCATAATCAAAAATTATAAGATCAATGTGCAATAAGGTCATCATACGCCTAATAGATAGGATGATTTAGTAGAACTTTTGTCACTGCCTAACGTGGTAATACATAATATGCGCCGCCGACATTTTTGTAACATAATTGCGAGTCTATTTGTTTATGTGAGATCAACGTAAATGAGGACCACGACAAAAATGTAACGAATAAATTATTCTGTGGCATATACAATTTAAGTCGGTTACTAAGCTACCTATATCAATTATTTTATACTCTTAATGATTGGTTCGATAAAGTTACAAATTGTTTTCTTTTTACTTTTGTATGTTTTTCTAGGAGATAAAATGTTGTTTCAAATTTTACAACTTTGTGGAATTGTAAACTTTGTGACTAATAGAGTTTAGTTTGTTCCTGTATTTTTAATTGCATAGTTCTCTTCCATTTTAATAGGTTCTGTAAGTATGTGGCTTTTATTTCCAATTTACAAAAAATACAGGTTGCTGACTTAACTAGACGATGTTCGCATACATAGGTACAGACAGCGGGAAGCTTTGATTTTATATACGTAATTGTTGTTGGCTTCTTTACTTTATTATATGTGGATTAAATACATTTCAAAATGAGTTAAACATTTGTAGTTAAGTAATTGAAACTAGTACAATAAATGTGCCACATAACTTCTAAACTCGACTTGATCATTGTTTTCTGTTTTGTTTTTCATATATAACTTTGTTTTTTGTTGCTGGCAATAAATGTGTCTTACTACAAATAGCTTTTTCTGCTGAATAACAATGAAAAAAACATGTATTCTATCTTCATTGAATTGCTGTTTACACTGTGTTTATTTCAGGCATAATAAAGATCAACATACTTTACTTATCG
Organism: Glyphodes pyloalis; assembly: GCA_037074685.1. Classification (NCBI taxonomy): domain Eukaryota; kingdom Metazoa; phylum Arthropoda; class Insecta; order Lepidoptera; family Crambidae; genus Glyphodes; species Glyphodes pyloalis. Next base: position 4,532,394 of record JAYKKO010000012.1, on the reverse strand, counting down.
TTTGTTTTATTTTTGACTAATCCACAGTAAAATTATTAACGTAAAAGTGACTTGTTTACAATTTAAATATAACACAGCTAGAAGTAATTGTAAACATTTCCCACAGTTATAGGCGCTGTGAGCGGCAACATAAAAGGCGACTTGCACTTCATCCAGACGAAGAGCGGGCACCTGCAGTTGATCTACGAGCCGTACATATTCGTGACGGACAGCGTGCGCAGCGGGCGCACCTTCTGGCGCTGCATGGAGTACGGCAAGCGGTGCCGCGCCCGCATCACCTCCAAGAACAACGTGCTGCGCATCACCAACCCGGTCCACAACCACATCGAGAACCACATGCAGAAGATCACCAGGAAGTACGAGGAGGGCGAGGTGGTCACCTGCCCCTCCGTCTAGTTCCGGCTGTGGTCGCGTTTAGAACTGTCTCATGCTTCCTCTACACGTAGACAGATTCGTATGCAGGTGGCATCGCCAATCAAGTCAATCACCCCCTCTACGGACTTGTCCGCCGACGTGTAGAGGGTGTGATTTGCTCGTCTGCCGATATCAAATACCTACCACAGACGAGAAAATCACACCATCTACAAGTCGGCGGACGCCATCGCGATGCCATCTGCAGACGAATCTGTCTACGTGTAGAGGCGGCATTACTTTTTAATCATATTTTGTGTGCGTGTTAATTTGAGTCGGTATAAATCTTGGAACTGAACATAGGCTATTGTTTTAGTTCATGATTTTTGTTTTGTTTTAAATTACTTTCAAGTGTTGTATTATTAGTATTGTCTAGAAATTGTAAAATAATTAAGTTTAAGAGTTAAAAGATTAGGCGTAGATTATAATGTTCAATTCAGATTTTTTTTAATGAAATGAAATCCCAATTTTCGTAGAAGTACATGTTAATATGTGTAAGAAATTGTGATGACATAAGATTAAGAATTATTCTTAAGGCTTCAATAAAACAAAATAGTATGATTTACTTTTGTTTCTATTCCTCCTTGTAACTGAATCAATAATGTAAATTGTCTTATATAGTTTGTGGAAATATAATACGACAGGGAATTCGTCGTCGGAGGTACGGTATTCGGTGACGCGTCGTGGAGCCCCTTCACTGTTGGTGGATGGATGCGCGTTTGTAGTGCGCAAGCGGCGTGGCGCGCGCGTCTACTGGTCGTGCCGCCGTCGAGGGCAAGGCTGCACCGCGCGGGCCCTGACCCTCGAGGGCCGCCTCCTCGCCCGCCCTTCGGACCACAACCACGGACCGCACGCGCCCCTCCTCGACGAGCACACGCGCATCGAAAGCCTCATTGAAACTATTACTTCCACAAAATAAATCTACTAAACTAACTCAGTAATCCTGATTTCTATTCTACCAAATGACCCTCGTTCGCAGTCACGTAGAAATCACATCGGGCTGTAGCTGTGTTCCATTCAACAATGCAATGTTCTCTATCCGTAGTCGTCGATATTAAAATTCTTATATCATCCCATGAGTTCAAATAAGTCTGAGCTCAAATTGTAAATAGCCTCAACGTGACTAGCTCTTATTGCGGGTGCCTAAACCTGCTCACCGTTGAGCCCGCAGCTAGTATCTGCTTTCTACGTGAATGCTCCCACGCATGTGCATAGATAACGAGTTTTAAATATAATTATGTTGGCATGCCGGCTTCGGATGCGGTTTCTGATAGTGATGGGTTGTGATGTTTTCAGTGGAGTTCGTGATATCGAATCGTGGGAGACGGCATATGCGGCTCGGAGGGTTTTCGTTTTACGCGGAGAAGGTGTTTCCGGAGAAGAGCAAAGTCCGGTGGCGGTGTACGCGGCGGACGTGTAGGGCATACGCACATACGTTGCACGACCGCATATTTGCGCTGAGTAACGTGCATTCGCATGAGCCCCCCGTGGTGCCCCAGGTTGTGATGACGGCAGCGGCGCCCGCCGCGCCCGCCGCCGCCGCCACCGCCGCTGCCTCCGCCGCGCAGCGCGCGCACGCAGCGCAAGCGAAGGCTATGCTCGATGACTAACCTTAACTTTTACTTACTCTTTTGCTTGTAATCTAACCTAATCTAGTCTTTACGACCGATGCCAATAAATTTGAAGTTACTTGCAATTTTGACTTATGAAGGTTTCGAAAATAACCCATTTAGAAACTGCCACTGTTTGGTGATATCGGCTTGTATTGTGATTCGCACAGCACAAAGCTACCATTGCACTTGTCTTTGCAAAAACGATTACGTATTAACTATAAAAGTTCGTTGATTTGTGTGGTGCGAGTCGTACTTCAGTTCTGCAGGCGCAACTCTACAAATGTACGAACAATTTTCGAGTTTAGAGAGTGAAGAAAATTACCATTAGTTTTGATTTATTGGGATTGGACGTAAAATATTGTAATTTATCTCATACCTAACACTTACTGCGCACAGAGGTAACCGTGTAAAGTAAACTCAGATGAATTCGGCAATAAATAATGTGTATGATATAATAATATAAAATTGTGTTTGTGTTTCATGTATCTGAATCTATTTGCCACGGTGACTCATGAGGGCTTGCTTAAACTAATGATGATAGGAAAAGGTGATGGAACTGATTCTAGTCAAATGTTTGTTTACTATGTATCTACTAATTTATAATGATAATGGCCATATAAAGCACAAATTATAGGTAGCCTGAATGGTGCATGATATGTTAAAGAGTCCAGAAGCTAAGAATTTGAACCCTGAACGAGTTTTGATAGAAGAAGTCACTTCATGTGCCTTCTATTAACATATACGACAAACAATAATAAATCCATGATCTCGTTGATTTTATGTCTGGTTTAAACTCAATTTATTTGTCCTGGCTTATTGAACTAGCAATAAATTGTTTTAAATCTGAATGCTTGTATAGAATATTTATATTGATATTAAAATTGTCTAGTGAAATAAAGTACGAAAACATTTATGATAATAAAAAATATTTGGTTTATTTTTAAATTATGAGATTACTATCTTGAAGTAATTGATTTAATTTAAACCGGATAGAAATCAGGATGAGTTACACTTTAAGCTTATTAACATATAATTTGCAAGATGATAGACGACAAGAGCGTGAAGTGTTTGCAAATTCCTAACACATTTGAATGATGGTGAACCTATGGCGCGATTAAAAATTGTATTAGAAATCCGCATTTAAGTTATATGTAAATTTTCATCGTGTTAGGTAATTTATAGTAAGTTAACGTGTCAAAACGTGATACAATTTTTTAGTACTTAATACGGACCACGGCGTTTCGGTTAGGTTGCACAAACCGTGATCACGAGTTGACTGACTGACCCTTTAACCTATTTTAAATGTTTAAAATTGAACGCTAGAGTCTTAAATTCTGTAATAAGTAATTGTCTGAAAACGCAAAAGTTACTAGGTTCGCAAAGACTGCTTTTAGGCCGTGCATGGATAACAGTATAAACATCGATCGTGTTTCATTGCATGGTTTGCTTTTAGAAAAGAACGTGCGCCTGTGTGTGGGTCCGGGCGGGCGGCCGCGTCTGTGGGTGCGCGGGCGCAGCTTCTACGCGGCGCACACGATGCGGTCGGGCGTGGTCCGCTGGCGGTGCACGATGGGCGGCTGCGGCTGCAAGGCGTACACGCAGAAGGGCACGCTGCACAAGCTGGTCGGCGAGCACAACCACGCCGGCCGCTGCGGCCGCCGCAACCTGCCTGCCAAGCACGCGGCCCCCAACTCGACGCCCACGCCTCTCCTCGTGCCGCGCATGCCGCGCATAGACTTCGACAATTTCGACCCGAACGCCTGGCTCGTCAGATATTAGACTTAGTAGTTGTAGTTGACAATTTTAACCAGCATTTCCCAATATTTTCACGTCTAGATCATTCGATTTTAGCCGTAATACCACTAAGACATTTGAACCAGCGTTTTACGATCTTGACAGCGGACCACTATTAGATAGACTCACTTAGATCAATGCAATCAGTTTACGTAAACTGTAAAGTTATTGTCGTTCTACGAAAGTCTATTTATTCTAGGGTCAGCCAGCGGCAAATAGTTAGTGACACTCAGGGTATTCAAATAATAACAATTCGATGCAACTAGAAAGTAAATAATATCGGAACTCAACCAATAAAAAGCTGGAAAATAATTAAATCTGGACAATTGATTTCATCCGTTTAATCTTGATAGAGATTAGTTGTTTTAAATGTTATTAAGAGATTTCTATCAAATAATAGAAGGCGAATCATGCTCATAATCATTTCCTTCAGCAATATCATCGCTTTTTAAGAATGAGTGCATATCAAGTCATTATGATAAATGAAATCTGTTCCGATAGTTTTAGGATTGCAATATGTAGAATTAATGTGCCAAAGAAGGTGTCAAAAATTTCATGAGACTCGTTTATTATGATTATGATCGATAGTAATTAAGAATATTTTACAATTAATTAATTGAATAGCCTATCGCTGCCAAGGCTTTCCGTGCGAAAGTTGTTTGTGCCATAAAATATGACTTTTTACGCTAGTCATAATTAGTATTTTTTTATTTTTTATGAGGATATGTTCTTCTGAAGAAGAAGATCACTCCATAAGATCTCAATTTACGTAGGTTAAGTAAGTTTAGGTGCCAAATGTTGAGTTACGTTTTTGTGATTATTACTTTTACAAAACTAGATCAAATAATAAACGATCGATACCTCCTTTTTGAAATAACTATATGTAAGTAGAAGGTACATACTAGTAAAATATTGTGTGTTATTTTAAAATATTTTAGGTCATTTATCTTCTTGATTGAGTCTTCCTTTGAGTTCTACTAAGTACACACTTGTGATAAATTGCGTAGTTTTTTTTGGATCGTGTTATTTTCCTTTCATTTTCGAAAGATCGTTATCTATTCGTAAGAATCGACACTGATTAAAAATAACACTTAATTTGTTTATTGAAAAGTGCCAACATGAATTGCTCATCTTATGTCTCGTAGAGAAATAAATACAATGTTTCTATTTTCTTCATCTACCTATGTTTGGATATTGAAAATGTTTGAAATCATGAGTTGTGTATGTGTAAATGTGCTAAATAAATAAGTAAAATATTCCTATCTTTTATTTTAAAAAGTGCAAATAAACTGATAGGTATAAACATTTATTTGTGTTTTTATTACCCCGAACACCATCTAATACCTATATACCTACCATGGTAAAAATAAAACGGTAAGGTAACATATTAAGCTTAAGGTATTTTTAAGTTTGTTTGATTAATTTTGTAAAGCTACATGATGATCAAGCAAACTTGTATAATTTTAAGTAGATTAAGGTGCCTTGTAATGTTACCATTTACTAAAGTGTAACATTTCGGTTTAGCTCGTTTCATCCGCGCCGGCAAAGGTCGGCTGCTCCTGCACCGCGGCTACACGTTTCGCCTGAAGAACAACCTGGCACACGGACGCAAGCAGTGGTACTGCTCGTCCCGTCTCACCTCGCGCTGCCTCGCCGACGTCAACACCGAGGGCCCCGAAGGTCACGAGCGCATAGTGCGCTCCCGTTACGCGCACAACCACGCGCCGCCGAACGTGCGCCGCTTCGCTGACGGCCGCTACGTGGTCCGCACCCCGCACCAGAGCGGGCACCGCGCCCCCGCCCCTCTCGACCCGCACCACCAGCTGCTGCAGCTGCAGCACGCGCTTGCGCTGTACGCCGCTACCGCGCACGCCACCGCCACCGCCAACGCCACGGCCGCCGTGTCCGCCACCACCGGCGGTGCGGCTCAGCAGTCGCCCAACTCGCTGCCGCCGCCTGCGCAGCACCCGCCCGCAGCCAAGCCGCTGCTGGTAGATACTCCTTGTAACGAGGAGGACTAGATGCAAAGATAATTCGACCAATACTCTAAAGCAGGGACGGGGAACCATACGCGTCTCTAAAGGTAGCACACGTATAGAGAAATTGGTATCCCAACAGAAAACTATAACCATACTAAATTATTTCTATGTGAATGGGTACTTCAAAACTCATAACGTCTTTTTATTGATAATATGCAGGGCAAAAAGGTTTTTTGGGAAAGGTTCGACATCCCTGCTCTAGAGATTAGACGACGACGGTTAATGAAGCCTGGTTCTTTACGATAAAACGCGAAATCATGAAACGATGCATAATATCGAGCATTTCTTGCATGCCTATTGGCGTACGAGTTGTAGCGTTAATTATATTACGTAGATTAATTTTAATACTATAAGTTATAAGGGGATAAGGTGTCGTTAAGGATTCAGCGATGGCTATTGTTGGGTTATTATCATCGGTATTGTGAATGTATGTCAACCATTATGTGGATGTTTTGGTGTTTTGGATGTTACGACCAGTGAAGGGAACAGCGAGTACTATTATATACCAGTGGATATGTCGTGACGTGCTTAGGTTAGGAAATCTCGACGAGACGGAAGTTGTTTAGGTATAGGTGTGGGTTATTTATGGAATCGATTAAGAATGTTAAATGTGTAAGAACTTTCTGCATGTAAAATGGTGTCATCTTGTGTCGATGTCAGGTATAGATAGATGGTTATTATCCGGAATAAGGTCGATTTTAGCGTTTGATTTAATGTTGGCTCAGTCGATCCGTGCAGCATCATCCGTATTGTCGCGCTAAGCAGGCCGAGGGAGGTACAAGCAAGCTGGTCAATAGGTCAGGTTAGACGAGAACTAGAGTGCGAACACGTTACCAAGTCAGAAGGCGAGTGTTGGAAAGGTCGGCGGCCCGGGCCGCCGGCGACGCGTCGGTGACTGAATACGGGAACTCGGTTCGTAACAAGCAATAATTGGTCCCCAGACTGCTACTTAGAAATACTTACTTAATTTATTTTGAGAGATGTAACTTTACAAGATTTCAAATATTGCTACTTAGACGATTAGATATCCGCCTCCTTTAATCTATAAGAATGTAACATTGAAAGCGTTCGATGTTGTCCAAATATGTACTTACCTTTGGTGGTAACGCCTAGCCCCTGGGAGGGCAGCGCGCGCGCAGGTAGTCGATGTTGTTGTGCTCTTTGGGATTGATTTAAGTACTTAAGCTCAATCATCTACCTCTTCACTTTTTTATACGGGTTTACAGATTAGTTTAATTATACAATTTTATATACATGATTGAATACTCAGAAGCTTTACTCGAGTAAGGTGTGTAGACGTAAGTTAGGCTAAGCTAGGCTAGGCTGGCGCGCCGGGGCGGGACGCCGCGCAGGGTCCGGCGCCCCTCTCACTACCTCTAGTTATTATCGGAACTCAACTACCTCTTTACTTAGTTTTAACTTGTATTCGATCGTTCACTGTTGACGACATTAATATAAATAGACACTTTTTGGGACTGTTGTCTGAATAAATTTTATTAATTGTTTTATGAAGGAATAATTTGTTGCTCGACGATTTTATTATATTCAGTAAGATTGTGGTCCCGCTTTTATGTCTACCACTCTGATTTAAGTACAAATATTACTAATTTAATTGTTATTTAGATGTCTTACTAATAATTTTTGGGTCTTGTGATTTGATGGCATAATATTGGATGGATTTTATCGTATAAATGTTTTGATTAGATCTGCAGAAGTGTGTATCAAACAATTAGGGAGGAATGATTTCAGACGAAGCGTGTTTTTGAAAGATTGATGGATTTCTGAATGTATTAAGGAACTGCTTAGTCTGAAATAATTTATCATATATTGTTGTAATATTACCTTATTTAATAATCTACTTGTACCTTTAATGTATTTATGTCTAAAGTACGCACGCCAGCGCACCGCGCTGTGCAGGTACCTGATCAATACTATGTCATTACTTAATTAAACCAAATACGACGCTGGGGGGTCCCAAACCGTGGCGATAGACTTTTTGTAAATGTAATCGCAAAACACATTATAATTATAAATATTAGTAAGTTTAATTGTACATTATTATATTTAGAGCAATGACAATATAAGTCAATTATTTAAGATACGATTTATGAGTTGATATAAATATGAAGAAGGAATTTCACATACATTTCTTTATGTATATGTATCTTATGCATACATGAACATTGAATTATCCGGTTTTCAATATTATCCTCGCTTAAAAATGTATTTTACACCTTCGTATAATCGAATATTATGGTCTGAACGGTAATGATGATTGTGATTTTGGTCGCATTGTTAACAATTGTGAATCTCTTAGGTAGTGCACGTACGCGTACGTAGTGTAGTCGCTACCGCCACGGCTTGGGCCGCACAGACCCACTCACTCTCATAACGAACTATCTACCTCATTCACTGTTACTACTCTTATACAAGTCTTTAGCGTAATTTTATTCTTATACATTATATAAAATAATCATAAGTTTTGGTTCATGTACGGGGTTCGTTTTGTGAAATCATATTAAATTGTACTTATAAATAACCGCTAGTTTCATTTCATCTCCTCTAAGTTAAGAACCCCAATATAAAATCTTGTCATAAGTTGGTATTTCTGGTATACGGGTTATTTAATGGCATGTGGTGATATTCCTATGGGCTAACTGACGTATTTGTTTTCAACAGGTATAAAGTTTCTCAAGTCGCGGCGCGGGAAAATAATAATGATGGTGAATACATTTCCGTTCTGCGAGGAGTCAAAGCTGAGGGATAAGGTGATTTGGAGGTGCACGTCGAAGAAGACGAACTGTAAGGCTCGGATACACATGCTCGGGTCGAGCGTGGTGGCGGTGAAGGGGATGCACAACCACCCGCCGCGCGCGCTGTGTCTGCCGCAGCGGCGCGCGCGCAAGCAGGCGGACGCGCCCGCCGGCCCGCCCCTGCTGCCCGTGGCGCCCAGCCTTATGGACGCGCTCGCTTTACAGTCAGAGCTCAAATGATGCGCTTGAACGCAACAAACAATGGTAAGAGCCATGCTACACGAGCGGTGCGGCGCCGCAGGTCATCTCGCCGGATTACCGTGCACACGGTGAGTGCGGCGCCGCAACGTTTTGCGGTACCGTAGCAGCGACGGACTCGAGCTCCGCAATACATACACCCGGCGCCGGAAAACATACACCTCTCAGCCTCGTCAAGATTCCGATGCGTGTGCGGTGCAGCGCCGGAGCGCATCAGACAGCGCCGTGTGCTATACCATACATTTTTATATGTAGGATACTGGAGCGGCACCGCATCGTGTGGCATGGCTCTAAATCCCAACCGATCCTACTCCACAAAAGAAACTTCCTATCTTTCCCTACGCAGAACTGCATCTGTAGGCGTTCATGACCACTGGTGGTGCTTTTTTAAGGTCTTAATTGGGAAACAGTAACAGAGAATGGACTGAGCAGATATCCATTCTCCTGAATGAAGGTACATACATAATAGTGGCATACGTAATCTTTAAGCTAAGTTACTGCTGCTCGTACAAGCTCTCTCACTTTTTTGCCAATATTTAACATTAAAGCACGATCGCAAAGGCTCAGTCCAAAGAATGCTTGAACATCAGTCTGATATACAATAATCACTAGTTGCCTATCTATTTAAAATGGTAAATATACTTATTCGGGAGGTGTGGCATTAACATTTTAAAAAATCGGGAGGACAATTATTATTTAAATTGATTTCTTACTGACTGATATTAAAGAAATAATTATTGGGAACTGATTAAAAGATTCGTTAATCATTTCGCGGTTACGGCTGAAAGTTGCAGTGTAAGTGAATCTTTCAGCTCAAGGAAACAGTCTGATGTTGATTTGTTATCCATTGTGTAGATAAATGTGTATTTATGTAATTTAGTTCAACGTCATGAAATAAAGTGACAAGACAATATTATATTAGGTGTAGTTAAGCAATAATTGCAGAGAATCACTGAAAAAATCCAAATGTAGTGTTAAAAGTATGTACTTCAATATTTCATTCCATTTGTACAAACGCCTTAATGATTTGGCATATTCCGGTGCTCATAATGAAGGTTTATCTATGTATTTAAAAGTTTATTAATGAGTATGAAACGCTTTATAAAAGTGTTACTGTAAAGAAATCGCTCAGTCTGATATATATCTGTATGAACACAGTAATAAACTTCGTTGAAAATGTCATGTAGCTTATTAAGCGCACTGTTATTAAAATGAAGTTGTGATAAGATGATACGACACGATAAACTAATTAGACATAGGATATTTTGTTAGTTACATGTTTTACGTAATTTTTATATTGTACTTATGAATTTTGATATTAATAATGTTATGAACTCAAGTGTATTTTTGGATAAGTGGGAAAGTGCCTTTTATAAATGCCTATGGTAATGATGGGACCATTGTCAATTATACTAAACATTCCGTATTTAAAATTTTAGCTGGTCTTTTATAAAGTACCTAATTCCAATTTTGATATCTTTATATCGATATACACGATGTTAAAGTTTAAAGTATTATGTCTTAAGATTAATTAAATGTATTTAATTGAAAAGGGAATGTGTTTCTATTTTAACTTCTAGGAATATTTTAATTAATGATCCAAATATTTCTATAATTAGGTATTTACAAATTCACACAACTATTATCTGCTATATTTTTTGTTGATTATCTTTGAAAATAGTTATATCTAAATAATATCTTGGCCTCTGCTGTAAGTTACAAAACAGGTATGTATGTGCATACGGTTCATAGATTACCTAGTGAAAATAGTAACTACTAGTTAAGTTGAACTCTGTATGAATGGCATCAGGTCAAACTATTTTCGGTTATTACATATTTATTAAAGACGACATTTGGTACTTTAGAAAACCAACTTACTTACTTTAGTGTTTCACGGTTAGACCTAATACCATGTCATCTAGTGGGCTCTTGTGTTGCAAATCCGTTATAACTAGGTATTTTCTGGATTGGTATTGTATTAGGTAATCGTAAGGCGAAGGAGTCGAAGCAATTCCGTTTCGGGAGCAAGGCGCGCCGGGGCTCGAAGGAGCCCATGATCTGTTGTGGGGAGCATTCGTTCGTGAAGGACCTTGAGTTTCCCAACGGGAAAACGCGTTGGAAGTGCGCGCACACCTCCTCCAAGTGTGGGGCGAACATTTACACCATTGAAGACGATGTCGTTTTGTTCTACGATAAACATAATCATGACTGATTGCTTAAATCCAAAGAAGGTCTAAGGTAAAACCAAGCAAAGGCGTCATGTCTGTGTTGCTATTGTAAAAATCTGCGTATTATTTAAAATTAATAAAATAGCGTATCAATTTTGAATATACCTACTTCTGATACAATATTATAACTAAATCCAATGAATTGCGTTTTTGTTATCTATTTAACGGTATGCCCTCACTACCGCGTAGGAATCGCGTTCTTGTGTAATCGAGACCTCATTCCCACAACAATCCTATTTTGCAAGAAAAATGTACGATTTTTTTTTATTTTTTACTGCATTAACCAAAATTTTACCCAACTAGTTTATTATTACTGGGTTTAATTATGATGATTGTGATAATGCTAGTAAGTAAGTATGTAACAAAATTATTCTGTAAAAATATGCTTTGTTAGAAACTGGGCGTCTACTCTTGAAAACGAAACGAACAAACGAAAGGTTTCGTTTTTGAAGATTGATCAAAAGTTAGGGAATTAAAACGTGATTTTTGATTTGTATAAATAATATTTTGTTTTTTGATAATGCTTTATTCGCATTCGAAGTGTGTTAGTTGCGATAATGAGCAATAAAAAATACTAAACGTCATCGGATCCGACATATTTCGTTTTCAAGAGTAGACGCCCTGATTCGAATTCGGAAACTATGTCTCTTTTTTAACAATTGGCTTTCCGAATCGGGAACGCTTCTGAAGTTTGTAAATAAAGAGGCTGGGGTTAGTTTGTTTGAGCAACGAATTCATTACTATAATCCGAGTCATCGTTGGGGGCGCAGCCAATTTATTTTTCAGTCTGAGGTTACCGGGAATAGTTACCCTAATAAAATAGGACCCGAATGAATTGCTTTTCTTATGTTTTAGTAAAACTCGAACTGTCAGCGGCATACATCCCAACTGGCAGAGGCAATAAGTGTCTGGTTCTGGACGGGTACTCGTTTACGACGTCTGGGGGCCCCAATAGCTGGGTGTGCTCCAGGAAGAAGACCGCGAGCTGCCGCGCCACTGCGCGCACCAACAAACGCGGAGACGTCGTCGCCGCCAACAACGATCACAACCACCCAAAGCCGAGCTTCTACCAGAAAACCACCAAAAAAATTATCAAATTTTGACAACAAACGATTCTTTTTAATTCTCATTTCTAGAAAGCGATTTTGTGACAAATTGTACCATGACTCAATAAAAGTAATGTTTTAATATCATTTGTTTAAAGTGGTAAACATAACGTAAGTCGACATTTATTTCCTGTTTTGCTAAAGTCAATTTCGTTTTCTAATCATATGAGTTTTAATACCGGAAGAACTGAGATGTCAGTTTAGTTATTTTGTTATGAAAACACAAAAGTAAAGGTAACTTGCATTTGTGCGTCGTATTATGGAAGTCGACTCTTTAATGGTGAGAAACCATCTTCTGCATTTTTTCAAAGTCTTCGGACCGTTCTAGGTATTGTGTCAACGTTGTCAGCCGCGTATGTGCCTACCGGCAGGGGCAAACAGTGTTTGATACTGGACGGGTTCTCGTTCACCGAGAGTCCGCCGACGTACTGGTTGTGCTCGCGGAAGAAGAAGCTGAACTGTCGCGCCAGTGCGAGGACCAACAGACGCGGGGAAGTAGTCGCCGTGAACAACAGCCACAACCACGACCGGCCTCGCTTCTACCAGAAAACAACCAAGAAGATGATACAACTTTGATTTAACTAGGCTTAATCAAATTTTAAGAAAAGTTGTTCCTCCTAATCATCAAAAAGGAAGCGGTGACACGAATTACATTCTGAAACTGATCAGAAATCATAAAAAAACGTTATTGTCGATAGACATAGATTAAATGTATGAGTGAATGGTAGATGTAAATATTGCATTCTCTCTTACAATTATGCTCGGGTTTTGAGATTTATTGACTGTATTGCCCCTCAGTTTAATAATATCCGTTATCAAGGTGGTTTATGAATATGAAACAATATAGAAATATTGATTTAATGTAAATATAGAGTAACATTAAATATTTTTATTTACACTCTTTGTGTGTTTATGTTATTTGGACCAAAATAAATGTTTACTTTTACTTTTGTTATCTATTCTGTTCAATCTGTATCAATTATTAATAATTTGTAATTTTTCAGCTTTTTTCTTACCCTCTCGGGCGGGCAAGTCAGTTCTGATTTTTCAATATAATAAATTTTGGGTGAACAATCAGTACAGGGACAAACTGAACTGGGCTTGCCGGGATAAGGACACAAGAGGCTGCCTCTGCAGGGTCCAGACCACGATGGAGGGACATTTTATCCGCATCAAGGGGGGTCACAACCACGAGCCCAACTTCACTCCACAAAATTTTGACGCACCGAGTTTAGCAGAAAAGTCTAATAACGATTTACTTGTTCCCATGAAAACTGAAAAATTGTCTAAATTTGATCTCTGCGACAAGACCGATGTAAAAATGAAAATCACGAAGACAAGGTCTCTAGTATTGTAGCCCATGACATTATTTAATAAAACGGTTTCGACGGCTGTGATAAACCTACGTTCATTGTAAAAGACATATTAATAAGACATTCCTCGTTTCATTATTTTAGTATTTTCTGACTTATGCATGCTGATCATGAATTCCATTTGTGTCATTACTTTAATCAACACTACACTTATGAAATTGTAGGTGATCTCTGTCGGAAAAATAATTCCAATAGGTTTTAAGGTGTGTGTGGATATTTTGCGTGTGATACCTTTTTATCGCGTAAATTAGGATCATGATGCTTATGAAATATTTCTTGTGTCATTTATTTTATTAAATCATAAGTTCACAATTCTCGATCAAAATGTAAACGATTGTGCCTAGTGTATACAATTTTAACCTAGTAAATAAGAAATCCTATGTGACTGTTCACTTAATTGTATCATTCTATGCGTTTTGAGAATAAAGAAAAAACTATTTTGTCATAAAATGTATGCAGTTGTTATTTTGGTAGACTAAAATGGTAGAAGATAAACAAAAAAAAGATAAACAAGATAAAGCTTTAACAATTCTGACTAGTGGTATTGGTAGAAAGAAGTATTGTGTGTTTCAGTGTATTGGAGTAAGTCCCGTTACGGTAACCCGGTGCTGGTGATAAGCGGGGAGCGGTTCCGGAGGTCGGGCGGGTCGCGCAAGTGCGGTCGCGACACCTGGATCTGCATCAAGTCCGACTCCGGCTGCAAGTGCTATGCCATCACGCAGCACGACAAAGTCATCGAGATGGGCTACTCGCACATGCATGAGTTCAGAAAGCGCAAAGGGAAACCTCGCCCGCAAGAGATACTGAGACCGTTCTTAAATAACGGAGTCTCTTCATATCAGGAGTTGTTCGAATCTATATTCTCATAGATCCCTACATTGCGGATAGGGCTTAGGAATTTTTAAATAAATTTGTGTAAGTTTAACTTGTTTTTACAGGATGTTTGCGTACTGAGATAAGTTTTAAAATTTAAATAATAAGGTTGTTGTGCTAGAATTCCTAGTAAAAACACGTGTAGACTTAAATTTATTCGTTTTGGAACTAGATGGAAGTTTCGTGAACTGTTTAAACGTGATTGCAATATTGGCTGTTCTGTGTCGTTAAATTGAGACGTTGAGCTCTAGTCCAGCAATAAAAAATATTTTTGTATAATTGTTCCTATCGATTATATTTTTTATTATCTTTTTTTTTATTTATTTATTTTATATCTAAGTAAGTAAATTACTAAACTATGTAGTAAGTGGAAACCTATAAAAAACACTTCATATAGTATCGTATAGTTATATAGTTTAAAAACAAGTTATGCGGCAGTTACTGATCGATTTGGGAACAGTTGCAGGCGCGAGAAACCCAGCGGAGACGCCGCCGACGCTGGGGCTGCCGTTCCCGTTTCCGTGTTTCCCGGGCCAGTTCCGGTACTGCCTGAGCAAGCGCGGCAAGCCGGCGATCGAGGTGGGCGCGCACAGGTTCTGCTTCAACGGGCGCGCCGCCAGCGGCAAGGTCTGGTGGCGGTGCTCGCGCAACCCTCGCTGCCGCGCCGCCGTTCACACCTTCGGCTTGCGCGTCGTGCAGATGAACAGCGCGCACACGTGCGGTGTGCGCGCCACGCCGCTCAGACCCATGTTCTAATGATTACAAACTAATCCGATGACGAAGTCGCCTCTCTGGCGAATTTCACACGGTTGTACGGCAGCGGCGGTCGCTCCCAGTTAACAATTAACTCGATGCTTTACTATGTGGCAGCCAACTTTACTACTATTAAGTAAATTTAAGTGTTCTACAAAAGGCAATATTTGTGATGTTCACTAAATAATATATAGCAATTATTTCTGTGTCGAGCTCAATAAATTCGAAGGCTAAGAGACTAGCCACCTAGTTAAAAAATGTCGTATTAGATGTATTGGTTTCAAATGATATGGTAGACACAGTTTAATGAAAAGACTGGGCTGTTGAGAATAAATTAAGCTAGTTGGGCACATCGCTTATGCAGGTTGTTATCGTGCGCAAACGTTTTTATACCTAAGCAGTGTACGGTGTCGCCGCTGCCACAGTACCATGTGAATGTACTCTTTATTGGATATCGGACGATGAATTTTAGTTAGACATAGGGAATGTAAAATGATCTGGTCAAATGAAGGCATAATATAGAATTTAGGAAGAGATTAGGAATGCATTTGTTCTAAATAATATACGAGTAGAGACGGCGGAATGGAACTGGTTAATTATTGACGCGACGAGTCAATTTTACCGCGAACGTTTGGCCACCGGCGAGTGAAATGTTGTTGGATATTGGCACAGTTTTTGATCTCAGCAGATGTTGGTATGTGGCGTTTCAGCTGGATTCAAATTATTCTTTCGGATGGAATGTTATCTTGCTCTTGTGCCTTTCTGCCGGTGGACCACAGCACTCCAGCAATTGATACGCTTTTATCTATTTCAACTGTGTATACTCATGAGATTTGGCAAACTTTAGTTTGCACCTTTAATTGTATCTTGTAACGATATTCTCCAAAGAGATTATTATGATGTAGACATAATATACTACGGTAGTATTTTGCGCTGTGTACGAATAAAGTATACGATTATGAATAAGCTTTAGTTTAAGGGCCGTATGTACATTTACAACTTGAGACTGTTTGACCGAACAAAATGTATACGAGATCTGCTGTATTGTGATACTAATGGAAATAATTTCTAGATTATAAACGAAATTCTTCCACAGCTCCTGTTATTTGAGCTGAATGTGGAGTTCCAACAGGTGTGTTGAGGATCTGAACACTCTTCTGTTTCGTTTAAGATGAATATTCATATCGACATTAGGGGAAGGTCCTCACAATAATGTCGTTCAGTATTAAATAGCATTTATTACGGATTGCGTGACGTATGCGTAAGTCGTCTCATGATCTTCCGCGCTGCGGCCCCTAGTTGTAGTAGACTGTACAAAGTGATAGTTCTCTTATGATATCCAAGTATTTTTATACATTATTTTTACATTATTTTTTTACTATTTTATTCGTGGATTTGTACATAAATATGATGGTTGTTAGGGGAGCGCGTCTCCCGGATGGTCGGTTTAGTTTGCGACAGGTACGACACGGATGGTTATGTTGTTCGCCGGAGCATGGAGTCAAGTCTTGTATACGATATTATATGTAATGTAACAACTTGTTAAAGTAGGAAACGAGCATTTATTGATTATTGACTTAATATAATACTCATTGTATATGTTGTAGTACTAAGCTTTTTTATTAAGTGAGACTTTCTATGTTTTTTTACCCGTTAAGATATTTTGAATAATTTTTTCAGATGATTTTTATTTGAGTACTTAATGATTATTTTGTAATAAAGGGTTTATTATAGCCTCGGCTGTACTTACACAAAGAATTTTAATAATGTTTACCGATACAAACATTTTACCATGTGATTTACCATGTATACGACCGTATTTCTATGTTAACCTTTGGAGTATTATTTAAAGTATTATTTTTTTTGTATTGTGATAAGATATTTTTATTATTATTATTATTTTAATCCAGAAAGTATTATGGAATAAAGGTAGCTAAGCTAAGTGGCAGTTGTCGATCTGAGAATGTTTTATGCTGTGTAGTGAATACTGGTAGATGGAGACTCGTTCTCTTGTGTATAGGTACAAAGAAACGATTATATTGCGCTGATGTAACCATTCGTTTTTCATTTTAATTTACCTCTAAAGATTTACTTCCGTATGTAAAACCTGCTGCGAATAAATTCCTAAGCCATCTAGAACCAAATCAATTCTAGGAATTAAGCCAACTGGATTAACTTGAAGCTGTCGAACGTAATTTGCTAGAAAATCATAGCAAATATCAGATGGAGGAATCCGAAAAGGGGAGCACTGTGAGTAAATCAAGGTAAATGGCATGTTTGGCTATTAACCTTCTAAGGGCCATGACGGGCGGCTATGTAATTAGCTATAAAGTGCACGCTAATTAGGAAGTTTATAAAAGATGTAAGTGGGACTAACTTTGTGCGTCTTTACAGGATGGTTCTATATACGGTCGGCACGCGGAGGGCTTCACCTCGTCGCTGATGGCCACATATTCTACGAAGACGGCGGCTCCCATCCCCGACGGGTGACGTGGAGATGCGCCAGGTCCTACCAGAAAGCCGAACGGTGCCAAGTTGCCTTATGTCTCAGAGACGGACGACTAGTCTACTTCAGAGGTTCTCACAACCATCCAGCGACGTACAACCCCGCGAAACACGATTCTAGAAAGTTCCAAGTGGACCCAATGGGCAAGTACAAAATAGTGGCGTGTCCGGCGCCTCGCAGGGTGCCCCTGGTGGCGGCGCCAGCGCCCCTCGTGCCGCCCGCGCCTCACGCGGCGCTGCTGCTCTAGGCCTGGCGCGACCTCCTCGTCCGCGGTCTCCTCGATGGAAGGCACTGACCGCGACTTGGAGCGTCGCCTTGTTGACTGACTAGTTGTTCACTTCGAACATCATAACTCCTCTCAATTTTCAAAGATACAAAACTCTCAAACTAGTTTCGCATTCGAAATGACTTGCGTGAGAAATGTTTTCCATATTTTAATTCTATGGATCGCAGTTACGCCGACTTTTATACCTAACTACACACAGTTCCTCAAAGGAATATGTGCGTGTAATAACTACGAATACAGCTTTAGTGCCAGTAATTTCCATAATTGTTAAGCGGAACTAAAGGCGGGTTTTGTATCTTTTTAAAAATGTTGTACTTCCTCCGAAGTGACCAAATGATTCCAACAGGTTTTTGATTTGACGTATTTATTAGACTAGTTATACCAAAGATGTGAGATTATTAGTTAAAAAGCAGTATACACATTGGTGTATTTGCAACGTTTTTGCTAGAGCCAAGAAAGTGATTAATTGTTGCTAATCCTTCTTGGAGTACCTGCATTATGAAATCGTGTTTGGTTGTAGTAACGACGTATAATGAATTATTATGGCTTTAAAGTTCCATTTTGCGAAACTGAAAGGTTCGATGTGTGAATGTCGCGAGAGCCTGGGCGTCCGGCAGCTTCGAGCGTGGTTGCCGCGCTGGTGATGCCTTTAGGAATCAGAATAACAGATCCACCGATCTGAAAGACGCTTTACGGTCGCCTTGCACCAATGCCTTAGCGGCTAATTTTAAGTAATAATACGATGAAATGAATTAATATAATCATTGTATGATCTGGATGTGCAATATTCTCTTACGAAAATGTTTAGAAATTATGTATACAAACTGTATAGCTTTAATTATAGTGTAGCCGTCTTGTTGATGCTTTTTTATAAAATTCTATTTATTGACCGCGGCGTAGATTGCGGACCGACTGATAGACGATGTTACGAAATACTCCAATATTTACGATCTGTATTTAGCTGTAGAAGTAGACTACGTAGGTATAATGATGTACCAGCTTATGAATAAAATAATACAAGCGATAGTTTTTATAATAGAAGCATATTATATGAAATAATGTAGAAGCCCATATTTGTACATTAGAGCGATTGAGAGCATGTAGAAGAGTACTTATGTAACCGGTTTGTGTAGGGTCGTACGGGACTTGAATATACGCGATTGTGACGCGCGCCCGCCACGTACTGTAATCTAGAACATTCGGTGCGTTCATTCAGAAATACCTTTATACCGTTTCGTAACTGTTCGTGATGAAACTAGATCAGTTTATAATACCAAATAATAATAATATTCGTTTTAGTCACTTTTGCAATATTTTTAATATATTATTTTACTTAGTTTAGTTTATTTATTAAAAAATAAGTTATATTTAAACCGATGTTTATGACTGTATCACTATTTTATTTATGCCAAACCAATGAAATATATTATTGATTCGAAACACAGTCGCTGGTCATATTGCTTTCCTTTTCCATCAATTTAATTTTCTTATAAAAATTTGAACTTTTATGTTTTATGATGAGTTAATGAATGATTATTGCATGTGGACCGGACCATATTTTTAAGTAAATTAACGTAATAGCTTTACTTCTTGGTCAAGGTACCTAAATTGATTTATTGAAAATCGTTTTGTACTCGTACCTTGTGTAGCTGTGTGTATTTTTAATTTATTCGCTTTTTTTATCCGTTCAGTGTCTTCCTTGTTTGAAAATTTTTCTTTATCAATTTGTTATAATTTATTAGGTACTTCGTGTTTTGAATGTTAACTGATTTTTATATGATGTAAAAGCTAAGCTAGCCCTTTTTTTCCACATGAGAATATATACGCGCGCTGAAAGCGCTACCTGATGGACTGATTGGCTATAGATGATTATTTGATGATCTGATTGTGCGACGGATAATTATCCATAAACAACCATCAATGGTGTAGGACTCTACTTACTGCATACTGATTGGACCATGGTTGGAGTCCTCATTTATTCGGTATGAAGTTCCCGGTCCCGGAACCAACAGTTCCCGGTCATACTAACTACAAAAGTGGTAGTGGTAGTGGCAACTCGTTTATAAATGATTTGATTACATTGACTGGTATGAACAGTTGCACCTTTGAGGACTGGTCTGCTCCAGTTTACCTCTTAAAATAAATACTTAATATTTTATTCACTCACCAAAACAAAACTATATGAATTGGTCCAAATTGGTCTATACAAAGCTATAAGTTAGATACTGCTACTGTAACTAATCGGCTGAGTTTTTAATCGGTGTTTTCTCGGTAGATATGGGTTCCGAATCGGAAGTAGAATCACTTTGCATAGTATTCAATGACGATTCAAAAGTTTTACATGTAACCTGCTTGAATAATGAAATATTTGATTGATTTGATTGATTGATTGGACAGCGAATGGTGCGCTTGAGCAGAGCGACGGGCCGTTGCTGAAGATGGGTGGGCACTGGTACAAGCTGGATGCGTGCTACCGCGCCAAGCGCCGCTGGCTGTGCGCCCGGGACTGCGGTGCACGCATACACACCTCCGGCAAGAAAGTCGTCTTCTCAGACCTTCGCCATCGCTGCAAGATCCACCATCACACCATTTGACTTGTGATACGCGATCTCTTCTCCGAGTTCCTATTTTTTATCAAAACCTTCGTAAAGTTCATGCTCGATAGAAAGGTCTTCCTTTTATGGATCCATAATTACGGTCAGTCTGGTCCGGGTGAACTATCTTTGTAGAAATAACTTAAATTATTACGTTTGTCCTAGATCTGAACAGATATTTCTGATATCGTTGAAATTAAGAAATGTCTATTATTTGTGTTTTAACTTTTGTGATGAGTTGTTTTAACATAATACGTACTTAAAACCCCCACCGTATTGTTAACGTAACTTGTATAATTGATATAATTTATATACTGTTACTTGTAAAGTGTATCGTTACAAATAAATATTACGCATAAAATGGACTCGTATTTTTTATAAGGTTGCCTAACGTGGCTTTGTTCGAGAGCTAACATGCAGGTCGTGTTGCAGTGCGGGTGATATACAGTCAGACTGGGTACCCGAAGCTGATGCTGGACGGGTATTTCTACCGGCCGCACAACGCGTACCGGAACCAGCCGAAGGTGCTGTGGTACTGCGCGGCGCGGAACAAGTTCCAGTGCAACGCGACGCTGCGCACGTACAACCGCGAGGTGGTGGCGGTGGCGGGCGCGCACAACCACGACCGCTGACAGGCGCGCGCGCGTGCGCCCGACCGGCCGCGCGTGCGACAACCCTCGCTCACGCACCTGCGCGAGATATTCAGGCTCTACGGAGAGAGGCTCGCCTGCCGCTCCGCCTCTGTCGCAGATCATAGCGCCTTGTCTTAGTGGCCAAAAGTTGTTTAATCTGCAAAGGGGGCGTCCATTAATCATGTGATGTTTTTTGGCCTTTTTAACCCTCTCTCCCCCTTACATGGTGAGGTTCAAGACTACTCCCCCCTCCCTACCCCTATATCATCTGTTTTTTTTTGCATTTATTATAAAATATAGGTTTGAGTTTCATCAAATTTTATAAAAAAACACTCGTGAAATATTACTACATCCACTTGTGATATTTCGTATTTTTATGGACTCCCCTTTCCAGCTTCGTATGGTTAATGGAAGGCCCAAAAGTTAGAAAGTGGAACGTTCGCCAGTGATATGCATTCCGATTTGTGAATTTTGGCTGTTTATAAAGTCCTCCCTTTATTTAAGAAACTAAAAACTCTTTAATAAATGACTAAGTGATTTTAAGATTCTCATGAGTAGGTATGGATAGGACGGCTTACATGATTAAAAAGACAACATCATATTGTTATTTAATTAAACGAGTCAAAAAGTAATTGTTCTATTTGGAGAAATTAATATAATGTGTACATAAATACTTAGTACGAGTATAACTCGAATCGTTGCTGTCAAAAACTACTGCCATTGTAGACTGTGAAAATAGCAATACTATAATGGGCGTAAATCTTATAGAATACGTCAGTTCCTATGGTCTCGTTGTTTACTGTGAAGTCTAATGTGTCATGTATATTAGTAGTAGAATTAAGCGTATGAACCTGGTACAATTTTGTAAAAACTTTGATTTTCAAAGTAAAAAATATGTAAGTCACAATCTTTAGCTCTCTATATTTTATTATTTATTAATTGTGCAGATGTAAATGTGTCTGATATTATATAAAATATATTTATTACAAGTAGTATTTTAATTCATACATATTTCCGGAGTAATTTTGCATAGAAAGTAGATGTGAGGTAGTGTTGACAAATTGAAAGACGCAACTACAGTCGATGAAATTCCGCTCGAGCTGCCGTGCTTTGGCGTTCCAACGGAAATTTGTTCGATCGCGTGTGGATGACTGCCATCGGCGCAACTTTCCCCCTCTACTGAGAACTGCTATATTTCAATTTTTTTGTGAGAATAGGCATCAGGCTACCCATGTACTACGACGAATAACGTGAGATTATCAAATAAATTCTGTCATAATACCTCAGGATATTTTAGTTTGTCCCTGGTTGGGTACTATTTGTTGTGCCGTCTCCCGTTGTCATTAGTAGAGTTGCGCCGATGGTGGGGCACAGCTTCGCCTCACGCTGATGGTTTTGACGCAGCGCCGGCTGTGTACGTGCCGTCGAGGACCGGCAAGTCGCTGTTGCTGCACGACGGTTACACATTCTACCTGAAGAACTTGCAGGCTCACGGCCGCAAGCAGTGGTACTGCTCCTCCCGCGACATGGCGGGCTGCCGCGCCGACGTAATCACCGCGCCCGCCGCCTCCGGCGACGGCGACATCCTGTTCCTGGTGCGCGGGAGACACATCCACGGACCGCCCAACTACTATTTCACACCTGACGGAAAATACGTCAGGCGGAAGGACGTCTACCACCGGTATAGGTAGCAAAGTCTATGCGCACACGATATTGATGACCTTTTTTTGTATTAGCAAGTTTTTTATTTTTTTTTATTTGTACACTGTGCCATTTTTAAGAGTTTTTTTTAATTATGTATTTTTGCTTCCTTTTTTTTAGATTTTTTTTAAAATCAATTGTTTACTTAATATTAAATATATCTAATAAATATTCAATTGAATGTGAATTGAAAAGTTCCTAAATTAATGTTATAAACATGGTTCAACAAACTTTCTCGTGCCTATCATGTTAGCAGTAGTTTGCCATGTTCTGGTTTTTATCGAGTTGAAAATACTAAATAAGAATGTTGAAATTAATCTTTAAGAATGAAATGTTTTGTTTAATGTATGTATATTATAGGCAATAATCTGATAGGTATTTTAAAATGAAAAGATATCGATTTTTATTCTTTGGTTCGTTTTGAACCGCTTATTAACGTGATCAGTATTGCGTCGTATATATTTGGTTTTATTTGAAATTATATGATTGCCTATAATATGCGTATTTGCGATCAAAGTAGATACAGTTTCCTTTTATGTTAGTTGACAATACTTCCTTATTAAGTTTTCTTCCACGAAATACTCTGTAATGGACAGTCTGAACTTTTATTAAAGGGTACAAACATTGTCAACGTGTTTCCCTGAAATTCACGTGGAGGCGCTGCGTAGTACGGTTTAGCCTCCATTCATGGATTTTCTACGTTTGATTGTAGATTTTACGCACCGTGCAATAAGGCTGATATTCAATTCTTAGGGAGGTTTAGCTGCAGAGGCGGCCGCGTGGGCGGGTAGTACTATGTCTACTTACTACGTCAAACATAATGCGGAACGGGAACATAGTAACTTTGGTCGGTATCTTTCCTGGAAATACAAGTACATGTCGTATACGTACAGGTAAACAAGGAAGTAATATTTTGTCGTCAGGAACGAGTGTCTTGTTTATTTTTTAAGTTATACATGCGGTATAAGGTTTCATGGATCAATTTAATTGTTTATGTATTAGCTACGTTGGGGCTATGCTGTGAATTTGAATGCGAGATCAAACATGCAAATAGAAGGGTTACCATTCTAATCATATAAATTGTTATTGTGATTGGTTGACGATGACATCATAAAAGAGAACTAGTAAGAACAATTCCTAGTTAGATTGGTTTAGAAATATTTTCATCTATAAAATAATAACACAAAACTGATTAAAAATATTTTGGTCTCCTAGTTTCGTTAACTAGGAGTAAGTTCCTTTTAGATAATTTTATTTGCAACAAAGAATGTGTGTGTGAAAGAAACGCAACACAAAAATATTATTTTAATTAAAGCATAATTTTTTTAAATAAAATATTGTCGGACCCCTGAAATTAAATTATTTTGACACTGACATTTAACGTTTTACATGCTCTATTTTAAAATACATTAAATAATGACGTATTTTTACTACAATTTGCATTTATTTCAGGCAAATAACAAAATAATAAAAGTTTTGTTTATCATAAATCCGTATTAATAATTTGAGTGGGTTCAAGTATGCTCTTTTACCATTAAGTTATTTTTCGTCAAGTAATTACTTCTTTAAGACAGGTACTCTACGTATTTCGTCAAACCAATGAGCACCTAATATCTAAATTATTGTACTTTAATATTTATTATTTCAAATGAAAACATACGAGTTCACTAAATAATAAAACATAATTGTACTCAATAATCATAATCATACATGCCATAAATATCAAAAGTGAAACAAATACCACTATAATAATGTGATCTGATCAAACGCTCATTATTAAACATTCAGTTCCCGATGCCGCGTTGCAATATCCGATGTATTCCGAAAGATATGAATTGCGCAGTTGTGACGATCAATACAACCTACGAAGTTATGAAAGAAGAAAGTTCGGCAGGGCACGGGATCGCTTGGGCGTGCCCTGCCATCTCCGCTCAGCCTAGTTACGCCCTGTATGCCCTAATTTTGATGTACGACGCCGCGCGCCCGCTGTGGGCGTCGCGCGCCTGTGTGCGTGATGCCCTGCCATCCACGTCATCCTTCCCACAGTCGATCAACGGCAGCGAGGTAATCTATCCGCTAACGACGTAGTAATACGTCTTTCCATCACAAGTACCCAATTTAGGTTGAAAACGTCGGGGTCGTGACAGAAAAAGCGTTCACATTCTTAATTTTTAAAGTTTACGTGAAAATTCGCGTGGATTTTTAGATTGTGTCGTTAGCAGACTGTGCCTTACTGTAGTTCTAAGTATACTGTGTGTTGAGTTGTGTCGAGCGACGCAATAAAACATCGCATTGCGAGCCCTGTGAGCCAAACGGCTCATTCCCAGAGCGGGAACTTTAAAAATCAATGGGAGCTCCCGCGTATGTCGTAGCGGCCACATGATGCGTGCACTTGTTACTTTATGAATATGATACGCGGCCATCTCGTCTCGCCTTGGGCTGACAGCACGTAATTATCTCGCATTCGAATTATAGGGTGCATGGATGATGTGTTGCAGACTCTGTGGAACGTATTTGCTTTCACTTACTGTTCATTTTAATTCAATAATTCGTTATAGAGTTGTGAACATAATATAATCGTTTCTGCTCAATGAAAAAATAAATTGATCTAGTAATAACCGAACAAACTATAAAATTTTACTTCGTTGTTACATGTCTAAATCGGAAACGTTTTTTCAAATCGTTTGATTAGTATTTAATCCAGTTTGAAAAAAGTCTTAAGTTTTATAATCAGCAGGCTTATTTTTATTAGAAAGTTGTTTTATTCAAATCACTTACATTTTGTATGGTTCTGAGAAGATATAAGAACAACATTGACTTATTCGGAGGGCACAGAAATAAATTGTTTTGTCCGCCTTTGATGAATAATTAATTAAGGCTCAGTTTCACATTGTTTGATGGTATTTATGCAAGTGATTTGAAACGCCATCAAACGGTACGTTATTGTTCCAAAATTGAAATTCTTATTACGAAAATAGGTTGGCAAGAACTAAAAATAAGACGTTGCTCAAAATAGGGATCGTGCGTTTATTTACGCGGCTATTATTAGCCGCTGATCGCTGTAAGCAAACAAATGAGTCGTGAGAAGCCGTTAGGGTCAGGGAGTCGTTCTCGGCTCGCCTCGCCTCGCCGCAGCTTTGTGGCACTCGGCAAATGCAGCTAATTGACCACAAAACTACCACTCGACGGAAGAATACATTAACGGCTTAAGAAGACCGCTAGGTGTGAAAATAGTGGCTAAGCAAAATTTTCCACTGCACTTTTGAGGACGACACCAACATTTTTGTACAAAGTTTGTTAATTAAAGCCGCTGTCAAAAAGTTGCATAGGTTTTTTCCTAAAGAGCCGTGCTCAACTGCCAACCGCCATTTTCAAAATTACTATAAAAACAAAACTAAGTTTTAATATCTGCATTCATTATATTATCCATCCATTTGTATGCGATATATTTAAAAAAATGTAATTGTAACTTAAGTTTGAACGTTTTACGTAGCGCGGCTAGCCTCCAGGTCTAGCGTTCGATACGTTCGTCAACAAGTAGGTAGGTAGGTAGGTTGGTGTAGGCGTAGGAACGCTGTTACAAGTTGATCAAGCCTGCACCGCGGCACGAAGCGCGGCGCGCTAGATGCGCGCGCCTGCACGCCTCCGCTCTGGTGATGGGACTCCCAATCGATAATGCCCCAGAATCTACAGCCCCTCTCTCCTCTCCCGATGCCCTAACTCACCATAACCGACAAAATATAACATCCCATTGCAGCAATAAAGTCGTTTTTACATTACAGCCTCTCAAATATATTTCCAGCGAGCTTAATGGCTGCCATAAAGGAACTTTTAACACAGCAATCGCTTTGTATTTCATTGTTTTCGACACGGAAATGTTATTGGATTTTTTTTTTATTGTGAATTTCAGAAGTTTTGAGTAATAAAATTTTTGCTCGATATTGAGACTATTACTGAAATGGTTTACATGTAAATATATCATTGCTACATGTTCATTGCACTCATGCCATCATATCGTACACTTGGTTTATACTGATGAGAGATACGTATATGGAGGTGGATGTTGGTGATTGTAGCGCGATGGGAGAGCAGATCCTGGCAGCTGGGTGGCTGCCTGGTGGTGTGGAGGCGGGTCTCGGTGAGCCTGGTGCACGCGCCTTCCTGCTGCATCACTGTCTACGCTGCCAATCGGTGCTCCTGCCTCTTAAAATTATCTTTAGATATTATACACGTTAGACATTAAACAATAGAGACTCTCCGGTCATTTCCAGTCACTCAGCATGGTTTAAGATTTTGATATTTAACTGCACTGTACTATGAAGTTGACGCCGTCCGTAAAAAGAGTCCAATTCAAAATTACTAAAAGAATTGAGAGTTTGCCATTTTATTACGTACAACTATTATTGTATTTTTAATCACAAAATAAACTGCACTAAATGTATTATAATAACATAAAACCACATGAAGTGCTTGTAAACATATAGTAGTAATAATTACTATTATAATTAAAATGCTAATTATTCAGATTCACAAACTAATAGATTATATTATTTATGGAATATAGTTGCCGTCCAATTTTGTTATTTATTTTAAAAATGAAACAAACTAGTATTTTTTATATATGTGATATCAAATTGAAATAAAGTGAAAATATTTAATTGAATTTGTCTTTGATATTTTATTGTTTGGGTAAAAGTCCATCTAAACATATTTTTATTCTTTTTTTTTTTTTGCACAAATTTTTTGAAGTTTGTGTGTGAGCCTTAACCAATAATTTAATTTACTTTTTCTTTACTATTCAACAATTTAATTTAGGTTGTAGTAACGCTGACGCATGAGATCTAGTTCCGTTAAATTGAGGCCTAAATTTCTAAGCAGGGACTTCGCGCCAAGATTATTCAACGCAATAAAGATTAGTTCCAAGAAATTTCTATTGAAAAACTTGTTTTAATATGTATTTGTGTCAATTGAATAATTTGTTTATATCTAATACAAAAGTGGAAAATCGGTTTGAACTTCAATCAATAAAGTGGTTGATTTTTTTTTGTAACGGCTTTCGCTTAATTTTAAGGATTTTTTCGTGAAACTTATAATTTGAGATCACCTATGGTTTTAAGCTTTTAGAAAAATAAATTTCTTCAGCTAAATACAATAAATAATTATTGATTATAGATACTAATTTTAGTATCGAATAAATCATTATTATTTATAATTGTGACATTTCGCCACTAATCTTTTCCAAAGTAGGTACCTGGTTGAGCGAACCAGAAATACTCAAATTTGTTGCTTCACAAACGATACATACAACAATATTACTTTTTACAAATGTGTGGCATGTGATTTGAACATTGCTCAGATTTCTACCTGCTCGTTCTGGGAACTAAAAAAAAAGAATGTCTAGACGTCCTGCCTTTAAAGCATTTCTATTAAAAGTTTTTATGTTAAGCTTCCAAAGGTCTAGTGCCAGGGGCCCAAGGGCCAGGTAGCTGAGCTCGCTTTGTTCGTTGTAGTACTTTATTATCTGGAATTAAGACATCTTTTCACTTAGAACGGCTGGGACCAATAGAAAGCTATAAGTGATGCTTCGTTTTTTTCTTACCTAGTCCCTCTATTGATGTACTTAGCTACAGGTAAAATGGAATAGTAAGTTAACCGTTTGTAACGGCCGTGGTATTTAAGTTTAATTTGTGTTACTTTGCCGCAGTAATATTCAAAAGACTACAAAAATAAACCTTTATCCCATTTTAGTTAAGTATATTGTTGAAAATGTACTATTTTTAAATAAAGGATGGCAGTTTAGTAGTCTTTATTCGAACAATAGAATGATTTCATACTTCCCATCGGGTCGAACACTGTTGCTAATTTAATGTTTTCAAATTGCCCTTTATCATTGTCTGCGTACATTTTCACCAGAACTAAACGAATTTTGCTTAAGATTATAATTGCGCCATGATTCGTCTCTACTTCCACTAAAATCACGCCAGTATCATCAAATAGCGGATGCGTGTCTAAAGGGAATGAACTGTCGAAACGATATCATCTTAGTAGCCCTACGAGGGGCCCGGGCACCTGGCACTACTCAGGCATTCTGTGTACCGTTACGGTGAACAAACTGCCTATAATCATTCTCTAGTTTAACAAGTAACTTGAAGTGATTACACTTTTTTGGTGGACTTTTCTATCCAAATGACGCTTTCTTGATAGCTTTGAAATTGCGCTGCGAAGTTTATACGAAGATAGATATGTATAGGCTTAGAAGAAACAGGAAAAGTACTTCGTTACACAGGTAGGTACATTATACCTAAACTTGCTTTTACCTGCAGCCTCGTCTTTGGGAATGTTTTTTTTGCATTAAAAACTACCTTATTATGTAATTCAGAAAAACATAGCGTTCTAGTAGATAATATTTTAAAACACTAGTTTTATTACTTCTAACTTTTAGAAAGCTTGTTTCTGAATGACATAAGCTAGTTTTTAATGCCAAAAATCAATCCCGACGCGGGCGACGAGACGACGACTTGCAGGTAAATGCAAGTGTAGGTATAATGTACCTGTGTTGCGGTGTAAGTTTCCTGTTTCGTTATTTTCGTTCCCTGTTTTTGATTCTATACAGTTACCTCATTCTCTTATTGTGTCAAACTCTTAATGTGCATGTAGCACGAACAAAAGCGGTAATCTAATAGTATTACTTTGGGAGAATACAGTATCGAATGTCGTAGCGCCGCAGCGGCGAGTGGCGGAATTACTGATACTGCCATACATAATTGTTACTCTGTAAATCTTCTCGATTACTCGTTTTCTTCCTGTTAGGATAAAGGGTACTGGTGTAAGGATAATGTATGACGTAGGTTGATATTTTACAATGTTCTGTTTGGAAATCCACTGGATTAATTAATACATGCATTCTATTAATTAGTACTTATACTTCTAATGCCATAAACGCAATAAAACGTTAGCTGTGCTTTGTTAAGATTTTAAATGTTCTAATTTCAATAAACCGGAAAATGTAGAATGATCTACCTACCAACCCGCCAAAGATTAAAAGCATGTACTAAGGGAAACTTTAAATATAAAAAGGTAAAGAATAGTTACAAATCTCCTCGTACTAACATATCAACGTTTTAATGAATACTAAGTTACTTAATTCAGTGAATGAATTACTTATTATTCATAGAGTCGATTTTTTATCAACACCTACGTCACACAAAATATAACACTCGTTCACAAACAGCTCGTATCATTTCAACTATAGGTATTATTATCACACAAATATCTGACTAAAGCATTGGCACGTGTACGAACCTAGGAAAAATAGTTTTTTGTGTTGTTTATGTGATTCATTTCTTAAAAAACTAGCTCTTGTTATGTCCCGTTAAAGAATTCTGTTTTTCTCGACACCTGTTATTGTAGCTCTGAATTAACATTCGTTCCATGATTCATAGTTGTAGAATTTTCAAGAACGTATTATAATGGGTACTATAATTTTGACGCTTGATACGCTTACGAGGGGAATAAATTGTTACTGTTTTCCTCAAATATATAACCTGGCATGTATTCATGATAACGTGGTGTTTTGTAGGTCAAATGGAGCATCTGGGTTGCGTGCACGTATTGTGTTCACATATTTTAGTACAAACGTAAACAATTTGTTAGATTACCAATGAAGATTGTTACGGATGAGGAACCTATCATCGTCATTAGACTGTAGTTGCCATACTAAATGGAAAAAAGGCTATTTGTGGCAGTGTATCGTCAAGATAGGCCATGAACTTATTAACGCTAAAGCTTTTTTTATGTTAGCTTAATTATCGCTTCATATTTGGTACCTACATAAAATATAACTCTATAAAAATCTTTCATACATATATATTCTCAATTGTACATATAGATTTCTTTTTTAAAAGAAAATGATGTAAAGTTTAATGAAAGTGAATAATTATCTGATAAAAACGAGTAGGGAAACATCGGTGTAATGCATAAATCTGGCAAACAAGGAACAAGCAAAGTAAGGGGCCAGTTTTTTGCTTGAAGTATCTAATTTCTGGACATAATATATTTATTTTTTCAACTGTACTTGAGATCTTGGTTTATGTTCGAACTTTCATCCAAAAGTTTCGATCTTTCCCCACTATTCATCTGACCTAGAAATTTACTTTAACATTTCGAAATTTCCTGCAGATATTCGCCACCCGCTAAGGAACACGTTTAATTTAAATGGATCGCAAACAGCCGGTATGGGCTCATAAGAAACGAAAGATGCAAAACAGTGAAGATGTGTGTAGCGTTCCGTGAGAATGCATGCAAGATATTGTAGCGATCCAGCACCGGGCACCGTTAGCATTGTTCGAGCCCGCTGCGTTCTCATCTAGGTAATTGTGCATTCAACTATTGTTCATTTTATAGTTATTCCGAAAACTGCTAGGTTAAGCACACAATTCGGGCCTGAATACTTTTTTTGGTGAAATTGTAAACTTTCCTATTTACAACGTCCGGATGCGGCAGAAGAAGAACGTGTGGTTGCTCTACTTATGGAAAGGTGATCTTTATCAATGCCAATTTAGGACACGTTGACTTCTTTGAACACATCCTTTTAAATCATTTGCTAAACAGGTCTCAATCCTGAATCCAAGTAGCTGAGGTAGCTGTTCTAAAGATCTCGTTTTTAATATTTTGATATTCAGGAAGCCTTAAAAGTATTGCGCTGTAGATGACTTGTCTAACACTACAGAAACACTACAGTGATTGCAATCACTCTATACTGTATTTCTTAATCATAAATATTTCCTTAAACGCGAATGAATTGTAATCGTTTTAGTGGTTCGTTACAACCATAATAATACACGAATCGTGACTGTAGTAACACTTTTCTATTATTTGATGAGTTCTAGATACAGTCAGCACATGACCGTAAACACTTGTAGTTCGATAGGTATCAAGGAGTTGTCATACCCAAGATCTCCAGGTCCAAAAACTGACGTGCTTTTGACTAAACATCAACAAAGTTTTTTTTAAATCTCAATATTTTATTCCACAACGTGTGAAAGTAAAACATTCTGACTTTAAAAAGCTAATTGAAAGTCATAACATTCAATTAAAATACAGCTACGTCCAAATGTTATTCGTCAAACCCGGTATTCATACGTCAATAATTCATAGAAATGATATGTACCTAAACATTGCTCAAAGTATATCGATTGAACTGCGTTGCCTAAGCAATACACAAGGAAGTTTCCTGTTATCCTACCAAACCACTGAGATCGAAGTTACTATAGCAACGTCGTAGGTATCTTCAGTTACCATAATAGAGTAGTAGCTGATAGTACGCGTATTTATTGTATCGTACGAATCCAGAGATAACGTAAAAGTGAATCATGCGAGAGTGGCGCCCTCAAACGAGATTCTTGTAGAATTCGTAGGATTGTCTTGAGAGCAGGCGGGAGAGTTTTACAGCCGTAATCCTAGATGGCGGCAGGAGTGTCTTAAAGTTTCGTGAACTTGCTAAATTGAGTGTACCGATTAAGCAAAGATGTAGGAACATGAGGTTTGTTAATATTTCTGTCCCTTCGTAAAAATATTTTCATTTTGTCTCAAAAGGTTAACAAACTCTTTATTGATAGGAATGCAAAAATGACTAAAAGTGAAACTGATATGAAATGTTAGCTTTTAGAAATGTCTTATTAAGTATGCACAGAGATGTGAGCTTGTAGTCACCTACAATAGTTTATATTACATAACTATAAAGAAAAGTATTATATTACTATTGAGTATTGAGTATTGAAAAGTACATATAAAAAGTTTCATAAAAGAAAAAAAACTTATATTGCATATTATGGGAATCCCCCAAACTAAGCGCGTGTCTTCAAAGTCCACGTTTCCAATTCACATTAATTTGTGAAAATTAATGAGGCATGGTCATGTAGTGGTCAACTTTGGAATAGTACTAAAAAATTGGCATATTTATGTAAAAAATAACAAATGGCGGAATTTATTAATTTCTCGTAGTATTCTCTTCGACCCCACCTGAGATATCTGAATTATGGTCATGGTGACTATAGCTTTCTACAAACTCCTTCAACATTATTACGTTTCAATGTAATTCGCAATGATCCAATGTATTAATTAAATCATTGCAGTCTTTTTTAATGTGATTTTAATTATGACATTATCATAGAAAGGGTCATAATATGCAATTTTGGACCCTCCACCTAATAATAAAAACTGAAACACTGAAACTTTGAACGTTTGGGATATTTGACGACAGATGGCGTTAGTAGTGTTGTTTTGTCAGCAAACTGTTTGCTTTTTCAGATCTAATTATTATTAAATATGATAAAAAGTAAGATGTAACGTTTAAACCCATTGTTACCTGTATATACGTCTATTTTTAGATCAAATATACGTCTGAAAATTTTGTACTTAAATAGAAATAAAGTGATCGAACACGCAGAATATTGAGTAGTTACCGAGTAAACGGTGCAAGTCATTTGTGAAATGCCAACACTTCAGTCATCATTTAAGATGAAGCTAGAGCTAAAGTTTAAATCTGTTGATTCTATCTGTCTATCTATTTGGTATCTTACAAATTACATTATATCCAAATTTAATCTACTGTATAAAAATAAGTCGGGTTTTCCTTCCTGACGCTATAACTCCAGAACGCACGAACTGATTTCCACGGTTTTGCATTCGTTGGAAAGGTTTCGGGCTCCGTGAAGTTTATAGCATAGAAAATTCAGGAAAGATTTCAACAGAAAAGCGGGAAAATCCTCTAAGGCGAAACGAAGTTCGCCGGCACCGCTAGTGCTGTATGAATATAGTCAACACCCACTTGAATTATTCAGATCTTAAAGCGGTATTTATAATGGAAGCACCACGTTGATTTCATGTTGAATACCGAGGTTTGGTCACTCATTCGTGTATTATTAATTCAGTGATTCTCAATTAGAGTTGAGTAAGAACGACCTTGACTGCGATTTGTTTATTATTTATTTATTTATTTATTATTATTAATTTAATAATACTTAAATTAAAATCAAAGGCCTCGCAAACCACTGGTATTCTATATTTCATTACCAAGTCGGATTTGAAAACTTTGAACTTTAACCAATAGCTCCAACTTTCAGGTTTAATGTTTTTAACTTCATCGCGTGGGAATCCACTGCTTATCTTCAAGGGCAAGAAGTTCATTCACGAAAGTACAAAGACAATTAACGAGATCGGGACGCTGAAGAGACGGTGGGTGTGTAGCAAAAAGAGACGCGCTAAATGCAAGGCTGCCATGACCACTGTTAACGGAGCAGTCTTCAAAACCGTTGGAGAACATAATCACTGATTTATCGGTGAGTATAGACCGCATCGTTACAACTAATACAAACAGTAAAATAATTAGGTCTCTAAAGCAATTTGAAAATTTTGATGAGTTCTTGCGTAGGTCAAGTCCAGTAACAGCTTTGTTATGCTGTACTTGTTGCCCTTAAGCTAAGATCTCATCGGATGACACCTGATATGCAAAGTAAATTTGAAATTAGAATTAACGAGTTGTAGGACAACGGATAGTAATTTTTGACACATAAAGAGTCGTCAAATATACTGGGCATAAGTTACGACTTTAAAAGTGGATTCCGAGATACTTTTGTTCGACAATATTTAATATGGACGATATCCAACTTCTGTCTGATCGTTTTTATAATATACTTACTTATATTGTACCGACATGTTTTAACTTTAATGTTACATTACTTAACTAGGAAACAACGCGGGTTCGGCGACATCGTATTGCGACAGTGACTCTAGAGTATTTCACAATTGAGACACATTTTACATTTTACACACATTTTGAACCTGTTCGTTTTAAAGGAAGGACAGGCAAATGATATGAATCGAAAGATAATTGTTGATGGAAAAAATAATAAGTTATTTTTAACTTTAAAATAAATAACAATTACTATCTACACAAGAACATATTTTTATTAGCTAAGTTACCAAAAAAACGCACAAAATATGCACAATAATTACTACAAAATAGGAAAGATATTCTAATAAAAAAAATACTCAATGAAAAGAAAGTTATAGATATGGTAAAATTCAATGTGTGGTCAATTCCTGACTTTAATACTTGCAATGTTACTTACAATAATCTGAATTACGGTAATATTTTGGTTCTAGTCTGTCTACCTTTTATATTTTTGCAAAAAGTTCTTTATTTTTCTCGTAAACTACATGTAGCGGTTTTTTATCAGAAATCTTAAAAATATCGATAGCAATGGCATCATGTCTCTATCTACAAAATGGCGGATAAAATCTCGAAAAAAATGGCACCTATCTACATGTCAAATGTAAATAAATTATATACCTAAGACATATTTTGATTTTTTATATTATTTCATATATTTCAAAGAAACTTTCTATCCAACCTATGATATCATTAAATACAATCTTTTGGGGGTCAAAAGCTTCCCTCATTTCGTGTCTTTGTACGATCAACAGCACTTCACACTATACATTCTTGGCACCGCCCTTATGTCGTGCGCTTAAGAACTAATATCGAACTGTAAGAGGTTACTTCGACATGATAAAGACCGCGCAATGAAACGTTTGGACTTTTAAAAAAAGCAACAAAGTCACAACAAATGTTATAAAACATCAAGGCGTCCTTATAGTAAAAATAGAAACTGCACGTTGTCTTGATTAACGGCCCGCAGTGTTTTTATATTATTTTATAGATTTTGCATTTCTTTTTACTATATTGGTAGAAAATAATAAATAATGACAATATTAAATTGTATTCGTATGAACACGAACACGTGTTTAGCGCCTTATTCACGGCCAAAACTGGTTGTATATTAAATGTTATTATTTTTTTCCTTCAAAAATGGCCTTGTGCCTTTCAATCTATTTAGTAATTTTAATTGGCCCCGCATCATATTTGATCTGGATAACCCTGGTGTAGGCTATACTCTACCTTAACAGTAGGTTTACATTGAAGATTCTCTGATTGCTTGTTTTGAAGCCATGTGCTATTAAGACAAAACAACAATCTGCATTAAAAATAAATATTTTACCTTCATTTATCTTCCCGTACATATGTTTTTAGACATAAAAATAATCGTCACCACTACCAGCCCGTATTAGCTTAATGCTGGACATATGCCTCCCCTAAAGAGTGCTATAGCACCCTGTCTTCAGTTTGGCAAATTTTGCAGGTAGAGGACGTTTGATACTACGTTTGCCGGCTTCCACCCAGGACTCATTTTTTCCTGGTTCCGGTTTCAAAGTGGCCATTGATCATGACCAAGATTATTGCATCGCGATGCCGCAGCTAGGACTTCCAACATTCCGTTAAACCATTCTAGGGACTCGGCGACAAAGTTCCAGTGCAATGTCTCAAACATATCTTGCAACTATCCAGAATCGAAGTTATCTCTTAGAGATGTGATGTGAGGCATGTGCAGGAGTCAATCAGCAATAGAAATGTTCGATCATGACGGCACTCTGCAGCTTTGACAAAATTATTCTCCTATAGTGCGTTCATTGCTTCTTCAGATTTTTTTGACGAAGACGCTTGGGTGGCTTTCCGTCTCTTACCAGCCCGATATCTAAGAATTTCTATAACTTGCCAGATCGCTGCTTTTGGCAGAATTGTTTACCCTTATTTCTCAATGCTACGACCCCATTTTGGTCTTCAATGTCATCAAAACGATCCAAGACTATAAATTTCTCCTAGAGTAGCTGCTGGGACTTCTCAAGACCGCTTTTTTAGGATAAAATGTACACTTTGTGATCTTCATTTAATTAATATAATAATTTTATCAATGAAGTCTTGAATTGATGCACCGGAACTTCCAGAGCCAGTATATCATGAACTATCTCATACTACCCGAGTTCCATGCGCTTTAAAATATTTTTTTAAGGTTTTTAATAATGAGATAAGATTGAGATTTTTTTTTCTGTGTTTAAAGAAGTTTGATATAAAAAAGTTTACGTTGATGATTTGTATAAAAGCAACTACTGGAATTCAGAAAATCAAAAGTTTCTTAGGCCAAATAAAATAATGAATAAGATTTTTACCTAGTTTTTCGTACTTCACTTCATAAAGTGCTAAATGTACTTACAGGGCCCTTGTTCTTAACGTCACGCCAAGGCCATCCCGTAGTCATATTTGAGGATAAGAAGTTCCTTTACCACGAATCATTCGGCCATGCGAATGCGCTCAAGAAGCGCTGGGTCTGCTGGAGGAAGAGGAAATGGAAGTGCCGGGCTTCACTGACAACCATCGACGGGTACATCGTCAAAGTTAATGGTCAACATAACCATTATCCATAGGCTTTTTTTGTTATGCTGGATGTTCTCTTCTTGCCTTGGTTGGCAGTGATAATGGGTGTTTAAACTTTCAACTCTGCTATCGATATTCAACTCTAGGTGTCTAGGTCGTACCATTTACGCAACTTCATCTGTATATAATGAACATCCCATTTGGATGAAATCAAATGTCCTATTGTAAATTAATATTTATTGGGTTTGGGTATTCATTAAATGTATAGGAAATAAATGTTATTCTTAAAAACAAGCATTTTTTATTATTCTTTTCGACTAACTTAATTTTTTTTATTTATTAGTGTTGTAATGTTATAATATATTATTTTACAATAACGCTACCACGGTTTGGTAAACAATTTATACGCCTTCCGATTTAGTACATATTGTACATACAAGTCGGCATGACGGGCTAAATCACAATCTAAAATAGGGGAATTCTAGATGTTCTATGGATTTGGAGATTATGAGATGATGTTGTATTTCATGCATATTATGATCTAAGAGTGCTTTTACACTAATAACCCTTTTTATCTGGACTATTGAAATTTCATTCTTTTAAGGTATGATGTAAGAGTGCATTTACTGAAACTTAGTGAAACACATGGCTGAACAATTAAATGGCACACCTTTTTTTACTTTCCTATGCAAATATAATATTGATAACTTCATACATACCTAAAGAGGGTTTATTTTCAATCTTAATCAACTCATTATAAACAACAAATACTAAATTTGAACTATCACTCAGAAATTTATTGGCTCATTAAGTATCATCATACCATATTGTAATGCATTACTGGGAAAAGCCTAGCTCTTGGAACACGTTGTTTAGAAATTCATAAAATTTTCAGTTAAGTGTTTAAAACAAATGTGTCTAGTAGCTGTCATTTCATCCATTGCAATCATGTAATTTCAGGACCATTATTTGTAACGTCGCGACGCGGAAATCCTATGATTATTTTCGAGGGTATGAACTTCATTCACGAGAGGTCTCTAGGAACAGTGGTGCGGAGAAAACGATGGGTGTGCAGTCGAAAGAGGTGGCTCAAGTGCAAAGCTTCCCTTACCACAATTGATGGTGTTGTCATCAAGACCTACGGAGAACATAATCATGAATGAAATATCAGTTATCTGGATTTCTCTACTTTTTTTTGTATTATTTTGGTTGTCAATCGGTATGTACAATGATTTCAATCAATTTTTTTGTCATTTAACATACGACTTAGCAAATTTGCAATCAACAGAAAATAATTGTCCACCAGTATTGATGTACTCGCCAGTGGCGTGGTTTCAAACTTAGGTATATTTCCAATTACTGTGCCTGCAATAATAGTGTATATTTTTGGTACATTCCATGTTAAATCGTTTTCTATAATTGTAAATATAAATGTTAAGGTAACTTTCTTTTTGGAATCAAGAATTTTCTACCTCAGGTAAACCTTGTCAACAAATCTTAATAGAAAATTTTAATAATTGAGTGAGTGATTGGCTGAATTACGAAATTATTAAAAAAAGTATAATATTTAAAAATAAGTTATTAAGGTAAAGAGCGTTGAATAATAATATTTGCAGAAAATATATATAAATGAGAGTATGACAATAGTAATAGATTTTATAAATCTAGATTTTTAAAACCTAATTAGATAAATGAGAATATTTACTGTTTATTACAACCATCAAAAGTGTTGTTTAAATCGGAATGCTAAGTAATAAAAATATACTACTACGAATCCTAATTTATAACCTGCAAGTTTTTATGATCATTTTGATGATTCAACTATAAGTTGACCGGTTAGCGGAAAATTACAGAGCAGTCTCAAAGGCAGGTACTGACTCGTAACTGGTAGTAGGCGTACAAGCCGAAATCAAAGGTGCGTGGACCGGGCAGTAGGTACCCATCCACTTATAATTGGTCACTGACCTACAGTCGGAACAGGTACGCTAGTTGAGTGCCTAATGTTAAGGTACAGTCGCGCTTAGAATGTTAATGGATGTACCATCATAATTTCTCAGCGGCTTTAATTAACAACTGACTTTCAAGCCAGCTTGCAAACCAATAGATAGTCGGTTGAGATGGGATGTACTTGAATGAATCGACACAATTTAGGTACTTCATCTAGTCCATTTGCATTTTTTGTTCACTCTATCCGAGGTTAATTTAGTTGTGTAACTCTGTGATAGAGATATACATTTTAAGACTTTCGCGTTCCATTTTAAACATTTAAAATAATTTAACGGGTCAAAACGCGACACCATTTTTATTTAGTAGTTAATACGAACTACTTACTGCCCGACGTTTCGGTTACTAAATAAAAATGGTGTCGCGTTTTGATCTGTGATAGAGAGTAAAACGTACCGATACTACGGGTGTTGTATAAAGTAAAATCAATTTTCTGTACATTATTTTCACGTTATGTACGTAATTTTTTTGCACTTTACAATTATTATAAGTAATTGTAATAGCACTGTACAGTACTCAGTCAAACGTACAATTGAACTTAATGAAATGATACATTTCTTTACTTCGAAATGAACTACGAAAATAAATACATCAGACTTTTCACTCAATTAACCAATTTTGCGCATGTACTGAATCCTGTGTGAGTTTGGGCCAAACTTGACTAATTATAACTATTTAGCCTTATTTTGAAACAAAGAGATTTAATAGGGTTTTATTCTGTATAAAATATAGGTATGAAATATTTCTGACATCGAAAACGTGACAAATGTTATATTATACTTAAAGAACAACACAAAAATTATTGGCAATATATAGGAAAGAAAAAAAAAATCGTAAATAGTAATTATTTTACACTTTAAAACAGTAAAAATATTTGAGACATCGGTAAAAAGTTATTATTTATTTGTTCCGAATGAAACTACTTTTGTCAGTGACAGTCCAAAGTTGTTATTGTAAGCTTGTATTTCTTAATCATGATGACTAGGATTTTGCTACATTGGAAACAAACTGGATTTTTTATAGTTCGAAGGTAGTTAGGAACTTGCTGGACGTAAACATATTTTATTAGATTATGAGATTAATGTGTGTTGACCATAGGGGGCCAACAGCACATTACTAGACGCTTGCAGTTCGATAATAGTTCTTATGCCAACGATATAAGGACGGTAGAAAGTACATAGAGTATAGTATGACGAGCTATTGACTGCACTAGTTGCCATATAATAATATCTGTATGTTGACTAGATATTAAAAATACTTGTTCTAGTGGACATTTTGCATTTCTTCAGTTAATTCTGGAATAATCTACCTTGTACATCAATTTCGGTGTGCCGATTTGTATTTTTATTTTCTTAAATTAAATTAATGTAGATATTATAATTTATAAAAATATGTAAACGGCGCACTGTTTAAAATGCCTAAAATATGTTTTTTTGTCACTGATCATAACAAAAACTGCAGCTGTAGAAACAAAAACATCGTGGTGGAAATTGCGTTTTTCAACAGATAGGTAATCCTTTGTCAAGCTTATAAACTCATTAATAGTCGCGAAGGATATGTAAATAGTTAAGATATAAGTGGACGACCAGGCCTCATATTAAAAAACGTCAGAAATAGATTCGAATTTGGAAATTATGCTTTCTTTCTTTCCTTTTATTTACGAAGTTAAGGATGCAGGAAGACAACAACTGCAGCCTTATGTTGTTTAGTCTCTAATAACACTTAAAAAGCGTTCGTTTCGTCATTCATAATATGCACGTGCTATGGAATGGGATTCGCTCAAGTCTCGCAAAGTCTGTATTCTTCAAAGAATATGACACCGGTATGTTCAAGATACGAATAGCTATTACCATTTATAAAGTTCGTTGGGCCAGTTTAATCAAGTTCAAGTTCAATTAAGTCGATCAAGTTACATAAAAGACAATAGCCGGTATTTTATTCAATAAAGAAAAGAATGAGGTTACATGTTAAGACGACAATTGAAACATACGTAGTGGCAATAAATAATATGCAAATATGTATTTAAATTACGACTGGTACTATTTTTATAAAGTTATTACATGTGTTTCACTGGTTTTACTGGTACATATAATTTTCAGTAATATAATGTGTAAATATGTATTATATTATAATATAAGTAAAAC
This sequence comes from Glyphodes pyloalis, assembly GCA_037074685.1. Lineage (NCBI taxonomy): Eukaryota > Metazoa > Arthropoda > Insecta > Lepidoptera > Crambidae > Glyphodes > Glyphodes pyloalis. The sequence continues at coordinate 4,491,054 of JAYKKO010000012.1, read as the reverse complement.
ATAAAACGATAGTTTTGATCAAATCATAAGTACCAATGGGGACTACCGCGCGTGAAAAATCCGCTAGATGTCACTACGTGTGTGTGAGGTCCAACTGCTACACGATTGGTTACTTTTGACATGACATTGACAGATGTGTCACCATGACATGTTAATCACCAATCACGAAGCAGTTGGACCTCACGCCCCCGTAGTGTCATCTAGCGAATTTTTCACGCGCGGTAGCCCCCATTGAAAATTGTTAATGACTCTTTTGAATACCATTGTTGTGCCTACGTTAACCCTTTAACGCACACCTGAACTTTTTTTTGAAATTACGATATTTTTAAGTAGTTTTGTATTCTGTAGGATACATTTAATAACATGCATTAATAAAATGATCAGAAACCTGCTACTTTTCGTGAAAATCCAAAAAAACGAATGGCCAGTATACTGACCACTGACCGTTCTGCGCCAGTAACTATCTCTGTATAATCACTGGCCTGTAAACTGGACACCCATAAAAATCGGTGGTTTTTGGTGTAAATAACATGATAAAATAAAACCATTGTGTATTTCATAATTAGTCTTTTAATCAGTCGTAAAATGTAAGGTAATAATTAAACCAAACCATACAATTTACTTCGGCTTAGTCTAAAAAAAAAATTAAAACAAAATTAACAACATCCTTCTCTCAATTATCAGTACTATGTTATTTAATCAAATAACAAGTATGTAGGTATATTATAATTTTTTTCTTGTGTCCCGAATTGTGAAAGGGAATAAATACTGGTATTCGGGGTAACATCATCGAAGCAGTCGTCAGCGTCGGAATCGCCACCAATATCTGAATGGATAGCTTGGTCATCAGTAATGGCCATAAGTTAAGCCCTTTGGTCGTCATTCATTTTCATACCTTCGAGTTCCTCATAATTGTATTAATTCCTAAAACCAACTAAAAACAACACTAAAAATCCATAAACTCAGGTTAATTTTACACGCTCCAACCCATCGACAATTCGATAAAAAAAGTACCTAAACAAATACTATTATATGATATAACTGCCGAACCTGTTAATGTGTACATATTTTGTTATTATATAATATAAAAAGACTATATACTACGTACAAAATAATACATTATATGTGAATTAATCAAAATATACTCCTATGAGAACATCTCAAACTCACATGTGTAATTTAAAACCTAACTTTTTTTTAACTCACCCATCGCATTGACCCCCAGAAATTACATGTTTGTTGTACAGTAATTGATTATATTTTCACATAATAATAAAGTATATACTTTGACACAATTGTTTTACTCACCTTTTATTTTACGACATATTTGTTTCATTATTATTCACTAGGAGATACGTAACGTCTGATTGCGTTGACAGCAAATACTAGTGCGGGGGTGTGCACTGGCCAGTTGACAGGCCACGGCAAAAAAAGGCGCCAATTTTTGATTGCGCGGCACGTCCCGGAACGCTTGCCAGTTTACAGGCCGCTGTGCGTTACTGGTTATCGTATTTAATCATAAGAATCAACTTTGTTTCAAAAATCGTTGAATTATCGACCTTAAGGTGACTGTCCAGTTTACAGGCCACTTTGTATGGGCCGTCCTATAAAGGGTTAAATGAGACATTGTTGAATGTATTGGTTAAAGTATTATTTTAATAAAAAATATTTTCAAAAGTGGTTTTAATTTTTTTTTATTTTAGACAACACAGTACAGCCTACCTATTCACAAAACTTTGGTATCGGATTTGAATTCGAAAACTTATGTTTTGTCTCTTTCTTGACATATATGATTTGACAAAGACAAAACATATTACGAATCGGAATCGTTTCTGACGTTTGTGAATCAGTCCAGAGACGTTGACCTGTTCCCAAAGTGTAACTCAAGCACGTGTACTATGGAATAAGCAATGATAGTACAATAGTTATTTAATGAGAAATAATTTCACAGGCACCTTTTTATTAATTTGGGCGACAGAAATACTGCCTGAACCATAAGTCGCCCAAGCTTAAGTGGCTTACTTATTAAATTTGTGGCCAATCTAATATTTAGAATAGGTTAGTATTTTTTGATGCTCGGTTGAATATAACCCTTATTTAATTATATGTTTATCATATAACACTCGCAAGACACGGAACAAACACAAATGTTCATCACAGGAATATTGGTACTGGGTGAGCATCGAACACGTGGCCCCATTGTCTCCACAAATGCGGGAAAGATGTCAATCAATGATTCAATAATATATCTTGGCATAACTTAGCTTTTCTTTCATCATATCTTCTAAATTGTGGTAATGAATCACGTTTTCTAGTTCCGATATTTAATCCTCTTTACAAATGACGTTTCGAACGTCAAATACGATTTATCTGGCTGAAAGACTGGCGATTAAGTATATTATTCTAATAAGGACTTCATTCTATGATGTAAATGATATGGAATTCTTCAAAAGGAGCGTGAAGAAACATCTTGCGGGCCAGTATGGCATTGGTAACGGATAGGATATATCGGTATCAAATCCGTTGTCATCGCGATGTGGGTTCCTCTCTTCTTTACCATCAGGCTAGGAGGAGTCAATATACTGCGCTTCTAATAAAAAAAAAAAATAGTTGTAATGTCTAAGATTAAAAAATGCAAATATTTACTATTGAGCGAATAAATGCTATTTGTCGTATCTGAGGATTGGAAACTTGGTCCTTAGTGTGTTGCTTCGCTAGATAAACACAAAAATAATGTTTCTAAATTACCATCAACTACTTCCATGACCAAACGCACAGTTATTTTCAAGTGACAATTTTAGTGATTTTCGTAGCCAATTTTTTTTTGTACGCAATTTGACGCGTTGGTTAAATATTGAAGGTGGGTTAGATATATCATTGTTATCTTCTTGCAGAGGCGTTAGCCAGATTCCTGAAGAGTCAGGGACGAGCATATTCATTCTACGACTTAGAGATAGCCCTGCACCACTGCTCCAACGATTAGAAGAATATACTGTTATACTTTGCAACTTTCCATAGCCTTGCTAAAACTTGAGCAAGTTTTGCGTTTCTGTTCTCTTCAAATTGTCTTCTATACAATTTTCATTTTGGACTTTGTATAGTACCAATACAGTTCCAGAATATGTTCGTGAAGCAGAATGTCTAGAAGTAGCTGTTACAAATCTTTAAATAAGCTTTAGACTAGAAATTATGCTTGTTGAATTGAAGTTTTCTTCTGAATTTGTCATTGAATTCAAATGTTCAAATGGTAAAAGAACTCCTTGCTTGATAATAGTTATTGAATTGGTTCATATCGTGTCATACCAAAAACAGTTCCTAAAAATTTGCGATCGATTTACTGTTTATTTTTAAATAGCGTGTAAGAAACAAGGTGATTATAATGGTTTAATAACTAATGACAATAAAGAAACGAAAGCCTTAGTCGAAAGTTGTGAACGTACTATACCTATTTTTAGAATTAAGATCGTTAATTGATTACAAGGTTGTGAAATACTATTTAGTTTTTAAACCATATTGGGTGTTCAAGTATTACGTAAACATCTTTTTGAATATTTTTGACTAACAACGTCACGAAACGAGAGACCCCTGCCTCCAAAATTGGGTAACGTCATACTTGAACGCCTCTTTGGGAAATAACATACAATGCAATGTGAAGTGAGACAGAAATTAAGAAGCAATAAGACAAGAGGTTAGCTGTAGAAAATGTTAAGAGGTCACTTAAAAGAAATTGGTAGCCGACGCACAGACAGGTATTTGGCCCTAAAAGTCGCTCAAAAATATTTTTTTTCATTTATAATTTTATATTAGTATTTTATTGGATTTAAAGGTAGGTTAGAGTATTTCAGTGTAGAAAAAGGCAAAAACATAATTATAAATCTTATTTATTCGTCATTTTTCATAGTATCGTCTTCATTTTCAATATTAACGTTACAAATGTCGTTTTCGTCAAGTAAATTTAAGACATCAATCAAAGGGGTTTCTTCTTTATCGATTTCGTCTTCCTCATACCTGTCAGAAGAGGGTCTGATGTCAAAAGCAACCTGTTTAGAACATCTTGGTTGCATTCTATTCTTGAAAATTTTGAAATGAAATGGATAAAGTGAAACATACAATTCAAGTCAGCTGACCGAAGATCTTTTGTTTTTCGTCTCTTACTGCCTTCACTTAGTTCTGAGAACGTCTTTTGAGGTCTACCGGGACTTAATCCTGTAACAATGGACACAAGATAGATAGATAGGTATATTCTTTATAGCACACACAAATAACGTTTTAAGTTACAGGTTACAAGGTGAATCATTACTATAGTAGGGTACGGCACAATCTGGGCTATTGGGTTGAGGTGCTAATGGACTGGGTAACCGGGACTATGGGAAGGACTATGGCACCTGCCCGATCTATGTTTAAAAACACGATTAAAATGGGCAGGTGGTCACTCGCCATCTCACTGTCATGGGTCCCCCATTGGTCGCCCACTCAAGGCACGAAGCAGGAGCGACGGGGGGCAACATTGTGTGAGCGGCTCAGGGTGTGGAGAGGTGTGCACCGCTTTCTACCCAGTGGCTTACGCCACTGTGCCAACTCGCGACTTAGGCATCTTTCACTTCCACCCTGCGAGCATATAGCTCTGACGCCCCACTCTGGACGGCCGGCTAAGGCAAGCCAGAGGTGAGAGTCCTGCGGCCCCTGTGGGGTCCACTCCCACCTGCCAACTAAGGCAAGCGGAGGAAGGGGCCTGGTCGACACGGGTCCCCCGTGCCCCTGAGAGAAAGGGGTGTCAATCCCATTCAGCCCGCCACAAGCGGCCCTGGGGAGACTGACTGCACTGATAGAGAGTTGTCGCTCTTCATGGTGCGAAGATCACCAACTTTCACCAGCGGGCGATGGGCTCGTCACTTCCCTACGCCTTTATTATTATTATTATTATAAACTCACATAATCTGGTAGTTTTTCTGAACTAACGGTGTGTTAGTAACTTCTCATATTTTGCATTATCAACTTCCTTTGGTGTTTGCTATAGAAGGAAAAATATGCAACGTCCTAATTGGGATGATGACATCATCCACAATATACATATAAGATATCAATGCCGTTAAAGAGGATTCAAAGTCGGCTATATTTATCATTTGCAAATTAGTATTACTCTCCTTACCTTGTCGCATACTATTTAATAGTCAGTGTGAAAATGTGAGGATAAGTAAACTTTGTGACTTCATGGATGCGTATTTTCGTAGAAAATCTATGAAGAAATCTTGTTTTGAAAGTATATTCATCCCTATTATGCCACCATTTTCTAGTCACATCAATACCCTTTGAGGGAACTTAGCGATGATAGTCAAGTTAGGGAAATGAAAATATTTGGAGTAGTTCTTGTGTAAGTACCACTATTAGGATTAAGTAGGTCTGTTTTGAGAATTTTATCCCTCAATAAAGCTTCTAGGCATTTTCTATGTAAGCTTCATGTACATCTTCTTTAGATGTTATTTATTATATAAAATTCTTATCTAAATCTCTATGATCGCAATGTTCAGTCATATTTTTCCTTTCTGCAGCTCAGTCAATACGCATATAATAATAACTTAGCACAAATATTGAATGCATTTTTGCGATAAAATAAATAAAACAATTTGTAACAAACAGATTTTCATGTTCTAGCATCCTAATATTTTCTTAACTTACTAACTTTTTTAAAGCTCCTTGCCATATTATTGGTTTGGTTCCTCAAGTTTTTTAATAAATATAATAAACTACAAAAACGACTGTTTTATTCCGTATCTTTTTTCCTGCGTTTAGAAACAAGGTAGTGATTCCACCAACGTAAAGTGTAATTAGAAAGATTAAACTAATATTATATTGACTGACTCGATGGAATAATTGTTAGCAGTCCTGGTAGTTGAACTAAGTATTGGGGGTTCAATCCCTACCATAGATACATATTCGTTTGATGAGAATTAGGGTTTGTTCTGTTTCTGGGTGTTTATAAATGCATTAAAGCATGTATTATGATCTACCACCATTGATTTCGACTATCCAATTATTTCCTCTCCTTCTTAACGAACTTGAGTGCTTTGTGATTATTTCTAAACTTTAAGGTAGCGGATAGAACCCTGTCTCTTTATTTATGGTTCGTTGGAAGCGGATTGGAATTAGCAAACTATGCTTTGTATCATTCATAACCTCAACGGTAGGAAAGTTAACGGTTACACTGCATCGGTTTTCCAAATCGGAGACGTTTATGATGCTTGTGAATAGAATACAATTTTAACAAATTGCAACAAAAAATGTTGCCAAAAAGTTAATGGCAAATTGCCGACTTCATAACACTTCTGACGACTTTACTTTTTTGATCCTAAGCAAATCAAGCTAGTTGATTAGCACCATTCAGAATGGCAAAATGTTGAAGGCTGTTAAATCAAACTCAATCTATTTATCAAAATAAAAATCATTATTTAAATTGATTTTTTTCGCATTGCTTTTACTGCCATGTTATGTTGGCGAGTTAAGTTATTGTATGTGACGATAGCATCGCGCGAATGTCGTTGCGAAAACTGTGATCACAATAATCTCGCGGTCAAGAATCGTCTAATGAGCTTACGGGCTCACTCATACTTACACTAGCTACCGTAACACTGTTAAACTTTTTTTAGTTTACAATATTATGTGTGCACATGGATAAATAGGAGTCCATTTATAATATAATTATAATGTAACATAAATATATAAATATGTAATGTATATAATAATGTTTAATACAATAAGAATAATATATGTGGTTCGGGTTCGATCTTCGGTCGGGTCAATATGGAATAGCGAGCTTCTCTATATTGTCTCGGGTCTGGGTGTTGTGGTGCCGTCGTTGTTTCTAATATCTGTAACACAGGTGCTTTAGCTACTTACCATAGAATCAGAATAGTGTATGTGATGTTGTCAAATTTATACTTTATTTATGTAGTAAAACATAATATATTAAGCACACTGACATTTTTAAAGAATCGGATAGAAACTTTTTACTTGTACCACGCGCTAATTGTACGAATACTACAAAAAATACACGAAGCCGACCAGTGAATGCCTACTGTTCGACGCTCAGTCGCCGGGCGTTAATAGGATTGTAAAACTATTTCTACCCTCCCTAATTTGAATATTATTGTCGTTTTACAATAATATTCAAATCAGGGAGGAACTATCCTAGTTCAGGTATCAGCCCACCATAGTAACAAATTGTGACCTGTGAAAAATTGTATTTGTACTTAATGGTGAGAAATAAATCTATTATTATTATTATTATTATAATATATTTGACTCCACTTGATAATGACTCCATGCATATAAGATTTACGAATGCTTCCTGGAGTAAAAGATTCCTACCATTGCGTTGTTCTCTTATAGGTGCGTCGAAGAGCGATCCCATTTTCATTCCCACGCGGTCGGGTAAGAAGCACCTGATGATGCTGGACGGGTTCACGTACTCGCAGATAAACTACTCGGCGCACTGGTTCTGCTCGTCCAAGGCCCATGGCTGCACGGCGCGCGTGCGCCTCCACGCCGGTCGTGTGCTGCGCGTCGCCAGCGAACACAACCACGCTCCTCCGAAGTACATCTGCAAGAATGGCGTTTACATCAAGCTGTGAATTTGTTTAATAAAAATACATTTAATGGTACGTTTACACACTTGCCAAGGACAAGCATCCACAAGCCCCAAGAGTTCACAAATGTCGCTTGGCATTTGGAAGTTGTTTACACGCTTGCAAATGCGTCTATCCGCTACGGATATCTAAACATGGCGGAATCGAACTTGTATCGGCTATTACGTTCGGTTAAATTTTATTTCAAAAACAAGCAATCCCATGGTTTTCCCACTAACTCGGCGAGACGACTCCAGGTATCTTCAATTTTCTTTTTATCTTTATGATTAACGTCTTTGGGGTTCCAAATACACGGTTCACTCTAGGCTATTGCCGGTTATTCTTGGAGTCCAAGAACATTAAAATTTCTTCATTCGACTAGCCACTCATTTTGAAAAGAAAACTGTCTAGTTTTCTTTTCGTGCGTTTGTCACGAAATCAAATAGGCTAATAAACGCTCGCTAACGTGTAAACGTGTCGCAAGCGCTTGCCGCAAACGCCCTTTGATCTGTGTCAAAAAACAGACACTAGTCCGAGTCGGATTTCGAAGCCTCATGCCGCCGGCATTTGAAAAGCCGCTCGTGCCGTCGGGTATATGTGGATGCGCCATTGCACGCTTGTGTTTGTGGATATTTGTTGAGCCTTAGCAAGCGTGTAAACGTACCATAAGACACGATTGAAATTTAAATGGCCTCGTGTATATTATGAAGCCATGGTTGGCTCTTGAAAGATGAAAAATTATACGTGAATGAATTTTTGTAAATAGTGGTTTTAAATGAGTGATTGATTGAAGTTTAACATTAAACGGAATCTTCATTTTACTGTCTTTAGTTTTGATTTGATTTTGTAGTTTCTACCTACTACTCCTAGTTATAGATAAAGTATGGGTGGAACAGCATTCGATATGGATGGACTTCCATGTGATAAGATGCAACTATTGCTTTATAGATCTTTTTATTGAAATATCAATATTAAGATGACGTAAAAAGTATTTCTTTTGATTAGATAATGTTTCCCATACATACGTATTTTAAGTGATCTATAAGAAAATATATTTTTATCTTAGAGTGGGATCGTAATAATTGCGTGACATTTGTCCTGTAGATACGTTTGAAAGCTCTCCGACGTTCATTCCGACGCGGTCGGGTAAGAAGCACCTGATGATGCTGGACGGGTTCACGTACTCGCAGATGCAGTATTCGACGCATTGGGTGTGTTCGTCAAAGGCCCAAGGTTGCAGGGCGCGCGTGCGACTCCTCGAAGGTCGCCTACTACGCGTCTCTGTGGAGCACAACCATTCGCCGCCGAAATATATCTGCAAGAATGGCGTCTACATCAAGCTGTGACGTCCTTCTTTCGGTTTCTTAATTTTTAAAAAACCTAGGTCGATGGCTGCTTAACTTGAACTAGGTAGATCGTTGGGATAATCTCTAAACTTAAACCTATTTTAGTTGTATTATTATTTTTTTGTAAAAACTCATGTTAAACAGAATATACGATAGTTCTTTAAATTAAGATCTTCCTTGTTAATTTTTTGCTGCAAACCCGTTAAGTGATTAGGCTTTCAAATGGAAAATTCCTTACTGCCTTGCCATGCATTTCTTATCAGTGTCCCATCAAAAAAAAATTCAAATTAGTTTTTTCCATTTTATTCTGATTTCATTATAAGGAAAACCAGTAGTTAGGTTTGTAGGAGCGATGCCTAATATTTGAGAATAACTTATGAAGCTGATATGAACATCCATAGGTATAATTAAGATGAGTTAATGATGTCAGGCATTTCGTGGCACATTCCGGAGAAGTGTGTGATGATGCTGAACGGGTTCATAGACACGCAGATCAAATACTCGGTGCATGCGCCCATTTGAGTATCGGTATTATTTTGTATGAAAATTGACTAATTATTTTACTTTATCTTTTGTTCGTGTCGCTTTAATGTCCGTGTACTGTATATATTGATTGTGTGTGCTAATAAATAACTTCTATTCTATATTTAATTGTTGATTAATAACTTTTTAACTTACGTATCTTACAAAAATGTCATATCAAAAATGATAAGATGGAAAAGTGGTCCTAAATTCATTACGACGCTTTGAATTATATATAAGATGTTAATGCGCAGAATGTAACTTTATTCTACCATGTGGAAGTATATTATGCCCTCTGAGCTAGGTAATACGTTCGGAGGCCAAAGCCCATTTACCATTTGTTTAATTCACTGCGAAAATATATATGAAAATAAAACGACGTAAACGCTGTTATTGACATGGAAAAAGACAAAATCTAGCCAAAATAAAGTTTGTGGTTAATATCAAAAGAACTCACGCACTCACACTTAATCTGAACCTACTAAACGTCTATCCACAACATCACAAATAAGATTAAAATTAAGCGAGAACTAGAATGTAGAAGGCTACATTTCTTCTTTTAGCGTAACCTCACCTCGTCTTGGGTGTCTGATCGTTGTCCATTTTACCTCCGAGTTGAAGGACATAAATCTTTTCGAGAGAATAGAAGAGAACATCGGCAAGGCAATGTTGCGAGTTGTGTAGTGGAGGTCAAGGGTGAGAGTCTCCGTTTTGCTATTGTCTACTGGTGCACCAAATACATATGTAACAATCGTCTTGGCGTTTAAAAAATGTTTCGTGTTCTTGATTATTGGTTAAAGATACTTTATTTCTCTCAGAATACAATTCACTTACTGAGAAACAATAAAAATACAAAACAGGGTAGGTATAATGAGACATAAGCTACACAATTTAAAAATAAAAGTCGGTAGTAGTAAAATTTACCGAATAGCAGCCGCACCGGCAGCTATTCACAAGGCGATTTAATAACGCGCTTAAAACATTTATTTATTTAGATTACGGTCCACTTATTGAGTTATTTGCTCTGACTGTTCTCTTTAGGTGATGGCCCGATATTCATACCGACGAGGTCCGGCAAGAAGTTCATCATGATGCTGGATGGGTTCACGTACTCGCAGATCAACTACTCGGTGCACTGGGTTTGCTCGAGCAAGTGCGGCGCGCGCGTGCGCCGGCTGCGCAGTGGCGAGATCGTGCGCGTCAATACGAAGCACTCTCATCCACCGCCTAAATATATCTGCAAAGGGGGACAGTACTACAAGATCTAGGCGATATACCGACAGGACATATTGGGCCCTGTATTGGAGTATCTGGGCTCATATCATTTTACCAAATCTTTTTCGACCGACGCTATTATGGTTCGGCGAAATGATGTTCGAAAAATCGTGGCGTGGCGTTGGTCGAAAAAGATTCGTTAAAATGATTTGAGCCCGGAGTATCTACGGTATTGTGAGAAATAAATTTTACATACTTACCACTCTCCAAGCAAATGATTTCTACTCGAAACATACGGAAGAGATGAAGTTGTTGGCGCTGGGACCGGGTCGTCTCCCATTGGCTGACTTATATACAGTAAAAGCTCCTTATTCGCGGAGGTTACGTTCCACAAATATGCCGCGAATATGGAAACCGTGAATATAGAATGGCTATTTGTATGGTATTGTAGGAGATACGTTCCAAGGTTCCGTTTTAATTAATTTATTTCAATCAAAATAGTCATTTTGCCATAGAAAAATAAGATTAAAAAGAGAAAATGACTCAATTTGCACAAAACAATGTACTGCGCATCCATTTTCCAAGATACATGCTACAAGAAAGCCCTTCGCTAAGGTTTTCTAAGATAACATTATCAGTACATAAAGAACTTTGAGATTCGCCCATTTATTTTATTCAAAACCTACTATATCCGCGAATATGGAAAACTAGTCGCAATTTTTTAACCCGCGAATAATGAAAACGCGAATACAGGAACCGTGAATATGGAGATTTTACTGTATGTAAACAAAAGTAGCATATCATCGCTTTTAAACAATGCGAGTATAGAAGAATATGTCAGTGCCATGATTCGAATACTTAAATAGCAGTTTGTTTGCCTACTGACGATATTATGTTCTGTTTGAATCTGCCCAGTCAAACATGTGAGTACTTTGTTTATCAATAATTTAGATGACTGACTTTATTGATGTTAAGTTTTATTCTGTAGTTATATTTGATATCATTTATTGATAAATATACACATGCCCACTTTAGTTACATAAAATGTGTTTTATTAACAAAACCAAAGACCGGCATTAAATTGCTTGCTATTAAATTTGCCATACATAGAAGTAAAGAATTGTTTAGGAATAATTCCGGACTGTTCTAAGACATTTCGACATTCCAGACGTGCAATTCATTCCCACGGAGAAAGGGAAGTACATTCTGGTGCTAAAAGGATACACGTACTCCCAGGTGGGAGGGCGGTTCTTCTACTGTTCCTCGAAGCATACTGGGTGCAGGGCGAGGGTGCGAATGATGAACGGCAAGCTCGTGGCTTCAGGCGATGAGCACAACCACGCCCCGCCTTCGCATGCGCGCTGCGGGAACGGCGCGTTCGTCCAGTTGCGCCCGCGCAGCCAGCCACTCTGCCCCTCTCCCACCATCCTGCCCTCACCGCTCTCCTCACCCAGTGCTGCTGCGCTAGCACTCCATGCTTTCAACTTTCCAAGACTGCTTCCCAAAACGGACTTGTGGCTACGACCACCGAACCCTGAAGTGAAGAAAGATCTGTAGCGTATTTTAATGTTAGCTGTCTATGTTCGTGTCACCCGATTTCAGGCTATGTCTAGAAAAATGTCACAGATACTTAATTGTATGTAATACTTAATGTTTATAATTGGCTTTAGATTTGTTTTACGTTGTTTGTATAAGATGCATTACGTTTAGCTTTGTTCAAGTGCCCATTTGATTAAAGATAAATATTGGTAACACTATATTTTTGTGATAATAAATTAGATCGACAATTCAATCAAAGCAATCAAGTACTTTGTTTAAATTGTTACGAGATTTAGAGATCTGTAGGTAGATTGTATACGTTTAGCTGATTCCTAAGTTGCTCTCTCCGACCCGATATCGATTATTGTGTACACGAAGTATTTAATTAAGCTGTTTTTTACATTATCTTTGGCAGAATTATATTTTAGACCATTCTATTTTCGTTTGAATTCGGGTGTCGCAGATGACTGGTATTTAATTGACAGCATTCCAAACAAAAATATTGATGGTTTACATGCAGTACTCGTGATATTTTTGTTGTTGTTGTAGTAGATCGTTCATTTTGTGTGCCTTTAACACTGAAACAAGGAAAGACAACGATTTTACTAACACATAATTATTATCCAAGGTTGTCAATTGAATGCATTGAATTATGTTTTTATTTTATAAGACATTGTTGATAGTGCTATATTTAAACTTAGATTTTCGAATAGCTTACTTGTTGATCTCTGTAAAAATCTTTGTATGATTCGGCAACTAAGGTTTCTGAAGCTTCGCTTGTGGTGATATTTCGACGCGATACGTAATTTGGTGATATTTGTATTAATTATTATGAGCCTTATTATTATATTAAATATTAAGAATGTCCTATTTAGTGCTACAATCGATAATGTAATGACGAGTTGTTTTTGTATTTAAAAATGTTATTTTTACTATAGACTTCTCCTTTATTGAATTATACTGTGCTTAATTTAAAATTATTTTTATTTTATTTTTATATCATGATGATAGCTAGGAGAAAAATAATTAAATAACTAAAACATTTATTAGGGATGTTGTGGAACACTGTGAGGGCGTGTCCGGCCCGTAGCAGGTTTGTAGCGAGTGTACAATGAACCCGTAGCCAAAATGAAAGCGATATCGTAGCAAGCTCATTGCGTGTACGCAGAATTCTAGGTGTCTTTTCAATAAATTATTTCACAGGCTGTAGTTTATGTTGACGTTAATATTTGCTTGTTGGAAAACACATCACATCACTCTAACTTGATTTACAAGTTTGTATGTATTATTTTGCACTTTTTATGGATAAGTATAAAATATATCTTCTTGCTTCCGAAGGCATATCTAGTTGGTCTTGATTGTATACGTAGAACGTAGATGGGATTTTTTGGTCAAATGCTGTTGGTCCATGTCTGGCGATTACGATGGTTAAACGAAAATCTATGAACCCCCCACTTACATCTTATTATGATGTTATCTTTTAATTTAAAAGTACGATTGTCCTCAGAGATTAGGTTCAGGACGACGAAACGCGGTAATCTTTGCTTAATCATGGGAGAGGACACGTACCGGCGCGAGTACCAGTCGGGCGAGCGCGCCACTTGGCGCTGCACCAGGCGCGGCTGCTCTTCCACCATCATCACCCTGGACGATGCAGTGATCACCACCAAGAACCGACATGTACATTGATGATGAGGAATTAAAAAATATTATTTTCGGACATCAGACCTTATTTTTTTATTATATCACCGGTCGTGACAACCGGCCATTACCTGTAGATATGGTTACCAACTATATCGTTAAAAACAGTATTCAAATGTTTTTCAATAAATTATTTTTAACTGTTGACCAAAAAAAAGTATAAAAATGCATCAAAATGTAATAATACCGTAAGTGAAACTTAGAAGCTCGCTCACACATTTTTTATTTTTATGTAACTACCTAATCAAAACAAAATCGTACATGCGTTACCAGGGAAACGACAAAACAATTGAAAATGTTTCATGTTGGTCTTTCTTGATGTATTAATATAATAAAGATCCTTTTTAAAACTTCAATATTGTATTATTCATATTATTATTGCGGATCAACATCAGATAAAATGAAATTGGAATGTCTGCTTTTTATAAAATAATTTGAAACTGATCACAGTAAATTATGCCAAATTTATTTAATTACTAGCGTTGCTCGCGACTTCATAAGCGTGGACTACATACTTTCAAAGTCAGTTTTACCCCTATTTCCTCTATTATGTAGCCCATGTTTTAATCCAAGTTTCGAGCTATATGGGTGCCAAATTGCATATCTCAAACTTAAAAATAAACATTTTCCCATTTAAAATTTCAAGGCCGCTATTACCCCCATCTCCCCTTATTTCCAAAACAAACAGAGTTACTTTTGCATTTATTACAAACAGACAGACGAGAGTTACTTTCGCATTTATAGTACATATTAGTATGAGTCTTTCTTAAAAATTTTGCTCGGTTTTACAAATAGCTTGGACACGGTCTTAAACTCGGAGACTTGGTAATAGTACGTTTTTAACGCAAGTCTAGGAATTTGCAGGAACCGCTGTGTTCTATGAGACGTCGAAGGGGGCGGTGGCGGTGGAGTACAACGGGCAACATTACTACAAGAACTACCTTGGTCAAAACGGGACCATCTCGTGGGTGTGCAGCAAACGGCCTTGCAAGAGCCGGATCAAGACAAAGGGCTCTCAGGTCGTGTCTGACTCGCTTCACCATATTCACTGAAGACAGACCTGCTCCCGAAAACGGACCGAACAAACGGATGGGTCCCTGAAGTTGAAACGTGGTTTTTGATTTACAAAAATAGTATTTTGCTTTTTTTTAACGCTTTAATTGCATTCGATGTGAGTATTTATGTAAGGTTAATGAGAATTGAAAATTGCTGTCCGCTATCGGATCCAACATATTTTTTTTTCGGAAGTAGATCTACAGTTTCGCTTTCGCGGAATCTTGATGTGGAGCAGAGCAGGACGACTGTAGTGGAATTCTATAATTAATAGATCTATGCATTGTTGCGTTGACACGTTGCTGCGCCCCTAAAATGAAAATGATCTTTAAGTGATACTGTTTTAAAATGGAATTACAGGATTTTTTTATGTATTAAGAGAAGTTGGTAGGTATAACGATGAAATATTTTTTTAATAGTTCATTTATTGAAGAGTTTGAAATGCATTTTGCAAAGTGGCCAGCAATAATACTCTAAAGTGGAGCCATGTTGCGATTGTGATGTTAAGTATAAATTATAGTGGTACGTTTTATAGTATTTTTGTCAAATGTGTGAATCTCGTGTAGATTTATTTATTGTACAATAAGTAAATGATTGACTATGGGACTGATTGAAGTAGGTATTTATTAAAATAATTGATGTTTTGTTTCTATGTTACATAGTTGATGTTGTCCTGGGCAGTGATTCAATGCACTCAGTACACAGGTAACTCACTGTAACCTTACTCTCAAATGCGCCATTAAACAAGTCAAGTATATGTATTTAGCTTTAAGTAGGTATTATTAATGTACTAATGAAATTAAAAGTTTGTTCAAACGTGTTTGTTTCGATTTATGTTTTAACTAGTAATTAAAGTCACTTCAGGAGGGGTACTCTCAAAAACGAAACGAACAAACAAAAGGTTTCGATTTTGAAGATTATTCAAAAGTTTGGGAATGAAGACGTGGTTTTTGATTTGCATAAATAATATTTTGTTTTTTTGAAAACGCTTAATTTTCATTCGAAGTGATTTCTTCATGATTATGAGGATTAAAAATTGCCATCCGTTGTCGGATCCGACATATTTTGTTTTTGGGAGTAGACCCACAGGATTTCGACGGGGGGCGAAGGGACAGCATGGTCGTTTCGTTTTAATGGTTTATTTGGGTTTTAGTGTTTGTGAATATGGCGTTAATTTAGTCAGTGGTGTGGTATTGTGGGTTAATTTTATTGATGATCTATTAACTAGCGTAATATGTGTTGTATTGCCAAATTATGTTAATATTTATTACAGAAAAATTACTTCGTTTTTGAGAGTAGTAGATAGGCATTGGACATACAAAAATAATACTTGCGCGATGTTACGACTCGACGAACCTTTTTAAGCTTAGTTATAGGGAAAGATTTAGATGTTTGGGAAAACGTGGGTCGATATCATGTTTTCCCTTCGCCCATTTTTCATTCAATCCTCCATTTATCTGAATTGTTGACTATCAATTGCGCAGATTACCTATATTAAAATTATAAGTAGAAAACCTTATTGTTGGGTGATCAATACCTACCGAATAAGAATAGTATAAATTATTAAACATTTCTGTTTGGTCAAACAGTCTGGTTGTTAAAAAATATAGGGCACATATTTTTTTAAAAACATGTAACCTAAAATTTACTAAGATACTTACATTCCGATAAAATTTAATGCGACGTCATTTGTTCGCACAGTTTTTACGAATTAGTGATGTAAACGTTTTTAAAAAATCTTACTGATAAAATAGTTTATAACCTACATTTTTAACTTGTCAGTATCCCTATTTGACGTCTTCTTAATTCTTTCAGCCTCTTGAACTCAGCTCAGCCTGGTACATACGCCACCGACATCGTATTATCGTATTATGTAACATCGGCTTGTTAGAAATCTTAAATTGTATATCTTGCAACGATATATGTGGTGAATATCTCTTGACAGTAATGTTCGTGACGAAGAACGGCAAGGTGAGCGTGATGCACGGCGGGCACCGGTTCTCGCGCAACTACCAGAACGGCGCGCGAGTCTCGTGGCAGTGCAACAAGTCGGGGTGCAACGCGCGCATCGGCACCCTCGGCAGCGAGGTCATCGGCTTCAAGAACGACCACAACCATTGCGACGGTTGAGAGTGAATATTTGATCGCTGTTCAACATTGGTCAGAGTTAAAGTTAGAGAGATGACACCAACGACAGTTTTTTACAATTTTTATACTGCTTCACGGCGCCATAGCGAACTTTAAATGTTTTAAACAAACAAACAAAACGAATATCACCTTCGGGAAATCGAACCCGCTCCAGATCGGAGATGAAATTTTCTGTTTCTTAAAATAACATACGGAAGTGTCTCTTAATCTTAGCTCGGAGGAACCTAGGCCTTTTCAAATTACTTTAAATTTATTAGTGGACTGCTGTAGGTCGACTGCTTATCATAGTCACTTCATGTGAATTAAAAAAATCCGTTTATTTTAGACACGGAGATAAATATCTTTGACATTTTTAATTACTACACAACTCTTCAGGTAGTTAATGAATATTTTATGGAGTCGCGTTGAGTAAAACGTACCCAGTAGTTGACACAAAAAAAAGTGAAACATAAAGGGATAGTCGCTCTTAAGCGGTCAGCCTGTATCGCAAGATTGTCCTGCAGCAGGAGGAAATCAACCATATGAATCTCAAGTATAAAAGCAACCTAACACAATGTGCAAGAGTCCCAAATTCCAAAAAGCTTCTGCTCGCTAAAGTTAGACAAAGATCTCTTAGAGAGTGCAAAACAATTGCTTTCATAGATACCGTCAAGATGTCACACGTTCTTACTGATCTTCAGGTCTTCGTACCAAACAAAGGTAAAGAAACATTGCCTTGCTGTTCAAAATTGTGTCAAAGACTTGTCACTTTGGCATGGATTGACGACGTAGGCAGAATTGTCGATCAATATCGACTACCTAAGCTGTTATTGCAATTTGTCGAAGAAACCAATAGATCAATGACAATGAGTTGGTACTATAACATTGTGTATCTCGAGAATAAAGTCTGAATTTACTTCGCATCCTTTTTAAGTCTAGTCATTTGTTGTGAATCACGGCTCACTAGGGAACTTTAATTTTTTGAAGTAACAGAAAAAAAAATCCACTCTCGCAATGTGGGACTTGAGTCCGCGACATTCTCTATAATTTCTGCAATAAGTGTGCTACAGAATAGTGTGTCGTTTTAAGTCATCCAGCAGAGGATACAGCAACCGACGGTTTAGAGGTTATAACAGAAAATTGCGTCGCCTACAACAACTTGCATGACGACCTCCGTAGCCGAGAGGCGAACGGGCTGGACTTCGGCGTCGCGCCATCTTCGGATCTGGGTTCGATCCCCGGTCGGGTCAATATGGAAAATAAACTTTTTGTATATTCTTTCGAGTCTGGGTGTAGTGGTAACATCGTTGTTTCTTAGTGCTTAAACTACTTACCACAGAATCAGAGAAATGTATGTGATGTTGTTCAATATTTATTTATTTATTATTGCATAGTTGGAAGAGTTGTTGGCTCAAGTCTCACATTGCTAGAGGAGATGATTATTATGTCTTTCTTCTCTACAGTATTAATGAAGTAGTTTATTATCTCGTATTTGTCAACGGGGCTAGTCAGGATTTTGAATCCTTATCCTTCTTGAAGATTGTCTAGTTTGTAGTACCTAATTTATTATTACTAGTTTGTGTGTATACCAAATTAGATATGGTAGAATTACTGTGATTTAAGTAGGCTTCTGTGTGAAAAGTAACGCAGAAGAAAAATTTTATTTATTTGACAAAGTGCTTTTTTTAAAACTTTTGATTTTTTCTATTCTTTTGGATGCTGGGATTTTTATTATTTTCATCCCAACTAATTTATTTTAAGATTTTATTTTAGCAGAAAGATTTATGTTGACAGTATATTACTTTGTGAAAGTTTCAATTTATTATGAGTTGTTACTATGACGGTATTATTTGTAACTATAATGGGTTATTTGAAAAATATATATTTGAATGACTTGTAAAAAATGTTTTAATACCTGAACTTCAATCTGTTTGAGTCTAGTTCTTATTTTATTTCAATTTAAGTTATATTTCCGAAAATGAAAATTTAACGTAACACCCTAATAAGACGTGAACATTGAAATCCATTAATCCATCCAAAATGCAAAATTTGATTCGTTTTAATGCGTTCAGAAGTCAAAACTTTTCAGAACTGCGTAAACTACTAATTTGTATTTAATGATGATTACAGTCAGGAGCTTTAGTTCGTGAACAACTTTGTACCTTGTCACATTAAGTCACTCTCTATCTGACTTGATTAGTTACGCTGAGATTTGGTACGACAAGGTACTGAGGTGTATACGAACTAATGATGCTGGCTGTACCCCTAATTTGGTTCGTAGAACTCTTGATTCTGGTGTTCTAAACACAAGTTCACAAGATACTCATTATGGAATTTTGTGGCTGATGTCAGGTTTTCTGATGTCTAACTAATCAATAATTGACCGATTAATTCTAGAAGAGAGCGTCGATTACTATTTCGCCCGGAGCAAGTTCGGCAATACGGTGCTGGTGGTTGGAGATAATCGTTACAAGCTGAGCAAACCCATAAAAGGCAAGAAGCGACGGTGGCGCTGCATCAAGAACAAGTGTACTGCTTACGTCATCACCGAGAATGAGGTCATCGTCGTCATCAATGATGAGCATGCCCACTAATTCGCGACTCCAATATTTGAAACAATTTTTTAGCCAACTCCCTGGATAATTTCACCATCAGCAAGAAAGTGCGGAAAACAGTTTACGTGGGCAAACATGTAGAATGTCCATATCCGGATATCTAGTGATGGATAGTTGAATATTGAAACCGAGCCCAAGTCTAAATCTTGCCCCAAAATTTAAGCATAAATACTTTTTGAATATTGTAATGGTTTCGTTTATTATTGAAAGCTATATTTAAATACTAATTGACATCATTACCTCTCAATTTTGATCGAAATGTGTTCGTGTTACCCGTTGAAATGAACAATTTATGTTGCATCATGACAATGTTTTAAATTTAGCTTAAAATTAGTTAGCCTATTTAAACATTTTGTATTTAAAACTGTATCTGTTGTATATTTATATATTTTTTTTATTACAATTAGGATTAGTAGGGTTATTACAGTCGTTGAATGAAAAGCACTTACGTACTCTAATGTCATTTAAATTATTCTTAATTTTTACATGAGTTTATTTTTATTAAACTCGGAGGCGACGATGTGTATGTTGTTTGTTTAAAAGATTTTGGCTATGTTTGATGGTAATCGGTCCAAGATGGCCATCGGCATAAAATCTTAGAACTTTGGCAAATTCCCAATTAAAGGTATCAAATAAAATTGCTAGTAGTAGAAGAATACCATACGCGGCCATCTTGATAATTATCATAATAAATTTCAAGTCCAAGATGAAAATGGCGAAATTAAATAAGGACAGTCAACGCCATGTTTGATGTAGAAGTTTCATTTCTTATGCATGACCGGCAGTATCTAAATGTCGGGGATTTATAAATTTTATTTTATATATTTGTGAAAGTTTATAACTTGAATTGTAGTAATTGGACTTAAATTTGTTACATTTGGTACTTACACGTTTTGACACAGAGTGACTTAGGTTGTTAGTTAAATTAGTACATAGGACGAACGTGGCGAGTACAATAAACTATATCAAGTGAGTAAATTGTTAATCACTCATTTACTTGACATGACGTAAAGAAATATTAAGAGTCATAACCATTTGAAATGTGATTGTTGATTTATCATTAATATTAAGAATTGTTATTATATATATATGAATTGTTTGATATTTTTATATTACAGATAGAAGTTTCATACTTATTTATTATTCCGTTTCAATGGATAAGTTGTAATATATCATTTACAAAACTGTAAATATGTATATCAAAACATGTTACTTTTAAATAAGAATATTATATATATTTTATTGACATAGCTTTGTTTGACATTCTTTGTTTTGTCTAAACCTTCTAAAGGTTTATCCATTCATTGATTCGATTAAGATTTGGTCAAAGATAAAAACTTCTATTCTTTGAACGTCTGAGATCAACTCTACAAAGTATTTCCACCCCGATCACTCGTCTTCATGCGGACATCCTTCCAACTTCCTTTACATGTATATTCATAAAATCCATCCCGTTATACGAAAAATTCTATTCTGATACCCAAGGTTAGTTTCAGTCATCGAGTTTTTGGAGTACTACTTCGACAAGAGCAAGTACGGTAACCCGGTGCTGGTGATCGGTGGGAATCGGTTTAAGTTCTCCAAGGCGAACGGCAACATGAAGCGTTGGCTGTGCATCAAAACCGGCAACAATTGCAACGCCTTCGTCGTCACCGACAACGAGACCATCGTCAGAATGAGTACCTCTCATAGCCATTGAAAGATGCTTTAAGTTTTCCAGTTACATTTTGAACCGTATTTTTAAAGAGCTTTAGGCATAACAGCTCTGTCAAGGATGTAACATATGGAATACCACAAGGATCAATTATAGGCCCATTATTGTTTCTCATATACGTAAATAACATAGGTTCAATAGGATTAACGGGTGATTTAACTCTATATGCAGATGACACATGTTTATTTTATTTTGACAAAAATTTACATAAAATCATAAAAGATGCTCAAGCAGATCTTGACATGATTAATAATTGGCTTAAGCATAATTTACTTACAGTTAACACATCAAAAACATCATTTATGATATTCTGTACCAAAAATAAAGTTATACCAAATGTCACACCACTTACAATAAACAATGATATGCTTCAACAAACACAACTGGAAAAATATTTGGGTTTGATGATAGACGATAAGTTGTCATGGAAACCACATATCGAGCACGTGAAAACAAAGTTAACATCACTATTAGGAGCATTACGCAAAGTCTCTAATTGTATTCCAAGTAAGATCCGTTATATCATCTACAATTCTCTGGTTAAATCACAGCTTGAGTATCTGATACAGATATGGGGTACAGCTGCAGTTACAAATATTAAACGATTGCAAAGAACGCAAAATAAAATAATTAAAGTTCTCTTTCACTATCCATTCTTATTATCTACAAATGAAGTTTATAAAAAATCAAAGCTTCTTAACATAAAGCAACTGTATATCTACAAGACATGCTTGTTAATAAAAAACATTATTTCAAATAACATACAATCGAATATACATATAGAACTAAAAGAAAACAAACACAATCTTAGAAATAAAATCAAACTAAAGTTAGCTAAAACACGAACAAAAATTGGAAAAAAAACAATAATATCAGAGGGAGCACAACTTTTTAACAATTTGCCAAATAATATAAAAGAGTGTGAAAATATAAATATATACAAAAAAAATCTAAAGTCCTATGTCCAATTATCACTATAATAAAAAAACGCTCAAATTATCTGACTTGTACCATACGCCTACATGGCAATTCCTTTTATGTTCCATTTGCCAACTTTTGTACTAGAACTACCTACCCCCAACATAAGAATAATTAAACAGGTTACGTATCGTCTTGTTTGTTTAAGGATTATAACTAATTTCGTATATTGTAATATAATAAGTATTTGCATAGACTAAGCCCATAAGTTATAAAATGTATTATTATTAAGTAAATATATTCCAAATCTCATTCTAAGTGAACATTGTATAAGTTCTTATGAGAAATAAACGTTCTTTAAACCTATAACAGATTTCAATGTAGGTACTTTTAACGTACATAATGTTTTAAAGGGCAGGAAAGCAACGGATTCCAGTCATTCTGTGTCTGACATCTACAACTCCTGTACTTTTAGTCATATCCTGGCAAGTTTAGATTGAGAAGAATTTCATCAATCTTTAGTCGGTCATCCTATAAGCAAACAATTACATATGGGTCACTATTTTATTCGAACTGAAAATACTTTAATGTTACATTCCCGAGTTGATCTATTGATAAAGGCCCAAATGCCCACTAAAATGTTTTATTATGTTTTTTTTTTAATTATAAATGTTACTTTCTGATCTTAGTTTCTTGTTAATGATTTTTATTCGTTGGATTATATAGTCTGATTCTAATTTAAGTACTGTTGAATGATGAAGAAATGAATCGGTCAGTTCAAAAACCTCATAAGTCACCTTTTTTCCTAACATGCTTTTTTGGAGAAAATGATTCCCTTTATAGAGTTGCGTATTCTGTGTATTTAACATGCAAGTCAATGAATTCTTTTCTCTTCAAAAGGGGCCGTGTAAATTATAGATTGACATTAGACGGTTTAACGCAAATTGGGAATAGCATTTTTGAAGAGCATATGCCATTTAATAACAATATTTGGTTAGTTTTAGAAAGTCCAGATAAAAATCATAGAGAATATGATTAAGTTCATTAAATATATTTAAACATGACAAACTAATACATCTCAAATGCTAATAAGTCATAATTTCTGTGTAATTTTCAATAATAAGCAATAAAATATGATTTAACTATAATTTTGAGTAAATAATATTACCACTAATCCCATTTCCTGCTAAAACAACATAAGTCAAGAATAGTTTTTCAGGTTTTTTTTATTATTTGCAGTAATAAACTACAAATATTATTCGCTATTTCAATTTAATACGACCGAAATAATAAATTAAGCATAAAAAAGTGATTTAAAATTTACTTGTTTGAGTGAGAAACAGTTTTAATTGAATCCTGAATTTTTTTTATTTTGTGACTTATGAGGTTTTTGAAATGACCGATTCAAAGTCAAAGTCAAAGTCAAAGGATTTATTCATGGAAATAAGGTTAGACAATATCGATGTTAACAGCTAGATGTAGTAGGTACAAGCTTATCTCACCAGCGCAGCTGGTATATGAATATTAAAAATGTCCGTGCAAACAAAAACTATTAAAATATTAATTAAAACAATAATAATTCCCAAAATATTAGTAACATTCAAATTCATTCAAACATGTTGTCATAATATCATAATAATAATTACAATCGAAGTTAAAATTAGTACGTCAAATAGTCCTTAATCGTATAAAAACATTTGTCAACTAATAAATTAAATAACTTCCTATTAAATAAGTCTCCTTTTAGGTCCCTTATCTCGTTCGGTAATTTATTGAATACTTTAGTAGCCATTACATAGCAGTTACGGCTACATAATGCAGACCGCGTATTTGGGCGCGCTAGCTTGTTTTTATGTCTGCCACTGAACTTGTAAATTTCTTCAAATTTAGTAAATAAGTTCAAATGGGTCTTTACAAATTTACATAGTTCAAAAATATATAAACAAGGAAATGTCAAAAGCTTATGTTCTCTAAATATTGGAGTACATGGTGTCCATGGTGGTACATTGAAAATAGCACGTAAGCACTTTTTTTGCGCAATAAATACATTGTTACATTTAACACCATTACCCCATAATATTAACCCATACCGAAGCAGGGACGCGACATAGCCATGGTAGGCCAGTAGAGCAGTCCTGCGGTCGGTTATGCTTGACAATTTCCAGAGTGCATAAACGAATCTATTGATTTTAGAATTAAGCAAGTCTACATGAGGTGTCCATGAACAAGTATGATCTAATACAATTCCCAAAAATGCTATACTATCACTTTCTGAGATTTCTTCACCTTCATAATTAACTTTAAATCTGTCAATTTTAGGTTTCCTATTATAATAATGTATGTATTTAGTCTTGGAAACATTAACTTTAAGATCATTTTTTGTCAACCAATTTATGCATAGTCCCACTATTCTATTAACTTCAGTTACGTGGTCGTCAGTATTATCATTACTTACAACTATAGATACGAAAGATATTTTATTACCTGATGTTGTTCTTTACCTACTATCCTTTTTAGGTACAATACGTGGCAATGCTGAGACTTGGCGAGCCTCTGTGATGTTGATGTGGTGTTTAATCTTATCTTTCATGGCGCGAATTTTTCTTTGTGAAGCGAAGCTTGTGTCTATCTGTTCGTATGTTGCATCTGAGTAAAATTTTGGAATTCTGCTTGACGGCTATTCTTTTTCCCGTAGCCTCTACTCCAGCAGTAGCAGCTGCGTCCTGTTCGAACCCAATCACGTTCCAGACGACCAGGTTCGGTAACCCGATCATAGCCTGGGGCAACTACCGGTTCTTGAAGAAGCTTAGCCGCCGCACCAAGACCTGGTGGGAGTGCCAATCGCGAAAGGCCTGTGGTTGCAAGTGCATCGCCGTCACTGTTAACGACAGGCTCGTCAAGTTGAACGGCTGGCACAACCATTAATGCTTTCGTTTTATTTAAGCTGCGTTGTAACAACGTTGCATGATATTAATTTGTTTATTAAGCCACAGGTCGAGTTGAAAAAGTATTATTTAAACAAAGTACAAAAGTACTTTTGTTGGTAATTATATTTTTATAAGCATATTTGGTTACATGTTAAAGTATCCTAGTAAATGTTATTTATTACCTTTAAAAAAAAATTTATGATTTGTATGACAGTCTCATACAAAATATATTTTTTTGATCAAATCATATATATGTTTTACTTTTTTACGGAAGTCGTTAAATTATAGTTTTATTGCTTTTCACTATAGTATTGCAATCTAGGTATGTACATACTTTTAATGTGTCATTTATTTTATCATTAGACAGAAGAAAAACAGATTCGCAAAAAATACATGTGTTATTTGATCTACAATTAATTATTTGATACCTTTGTGTATTTTTTTATGTTAGTTTTTATAATGTTTATATCATTGTTAAACTATATTTTATTTTAAATTTCATATTCAAGAGATAAGCAAATTAAATAAATAAATATCGGCCAACATTAAATACATTGCTGTCATTCTGTGGTAGGTAATTATCTAAACACTTGTGTTGCAGAAATCAGAAATAAGTAGTAGGTACTAAGAAATGTTTCTTATTGATGAAAACCGATAAAAATTATGGCCGAGATATAAATGTTATTCATGAAGCAGGTGTATCAAATAAATAAATAATTCCATGCGAAATTAATGAAAATAAAGTCATATCAATCAAAAAGTTTGGCTACACCAATTTTGTATAAAAATGTGGGTGAAGTAATTGAAAACATAAAAGAGACAGATTAATTTGTTGAATGGTTGAATTGTGTAACTGAAAACGAGTTAAAGAGAGTTTAAATACTACGCTACTTATTTGTCTCCACGTGATCTCGTAAATACGTAATAAAAAATATCGACAAGTGACTTCGTGAATTGATGGCTGTGTAATGTCTGCCTAATAGAGGAAAAATCAAGACCTTACTGAAAGCTGTCTCATGTACCACAATAGCTTACTAAGGTTTTTGCAAAACCACGACTCACGATTCAGGTTTAATATTTATAAGCTGTATGTATTGTACATAGGTCGGTAATTGGTCAAATGTTATTTTGGAAATAGCTAAGTAATTTGTGCCATCAACCTACCTACGGTATGGGAAACGTAGGGAATTGATAAAATAAATAAAATCAGATTTTACTCTAATATGGTTGTTATTATAGAATCTATCAATTTATTTTTAAAACGTTGAGAACTGACAAATGTGTCAGAGGAGAACCTTGATTAAATTTTAATGATTAAAATTTTATTGTCATTAGAATCTCACGTTTACAATGTATTTTGTATAGGTAGAATCGTTCTCAAGTAATTGCGAAACTTTGAACTTTAAACCTATTATTGTTTTACTAAGTAGGTAGTTGGTGAACAATTGCTTTCATTTTCTTGTTTTAAGGTGTTCATGTGTACAAAAATAATTTCTCTAAAATAATATTTAAAAATAGATGTTAGAATGGATGTTGTAATGGGATTTTAATTATTAATTGTGAATAAATAACTTTATATGAATATTAAATTTAACTGAAAGAACCGGTATTTTTATATTGTTTTGTCTATTACTTACCGTAATTTATGACATAACTACAGGGAGTTCGTGGCTTTCACAGAGAATTGTCTAAACTACCAACTTTTTTTTTATTAGAATTTAGTTGCATGACATTTAGGTATATACTCTTGAATGATTGACGTTTAGAAAAAAAACATACCTCTAAGGCAGAAAGTATAAAAAACAGGTTGTTTACCGAATTTTATGTTAACACGTGTAATTAATTTCCAGAGCCGAAGTTCGGTTTGTCGCAACGAGGAAACTTAGTGGTACAAATAGGAGAGTGGCGGTTCAACAAGCACGCTTGCTGGGGGTCGAAGGTACGATGGACGTGCATTAAGAAGAAGTCGGGCTGCAATGCCGCCATCACCACAGTTGACAACATCATCGTCAAAACCCTCGGGAAACATAATCATTAAGAAATATTTTTCTGAATTAATGTGACACTTCGTCATAGGTAACATTTCCTTTTTTATTATTTTAGCTATAGTGTTAATTATAATTAGGTATATATAATCTCTTTCTTTTTTAATATTAATTAATAAACATATTGATGTCTTGATAATTTAGATCTTGTAGTACGAGTATGAAGGTTATTGTATGTAAGATGTGATTACGATCCAAGTAGCATCAATTAAAACTTGAACGCTTTATAGTTTTCCATTATACTATATTAATTAGGAATAATTAAGATTTTAGAGTGATGTAAGCTACTTAGAATACGATTAAATTGTAAACATCGGAAATTGTTTTGGCGCCATTTCGAACAAAATATTGTATGGAACTAAGAAATCGAATTACGAAAATAAAATTATAATGTTCTCTATAAAATTAAATTTGTTTAAAATCCTAAATGATATTAACTTCCGTAACTAGATTAATAAATGTAATGTTAACTTTAAGCGAATAATGATATTGAACTAGAAATTAAAGTACATTGCCTTAGATTTATCATTTACGCAAATAAAATAAGTTTCTCTAATTGTTGAGATCAGTCTATTTTTTTGAACTCATTCAGCTTTGTTAGCCATTATCCTTGTCCCAGCAATGATTACAAATTTAATACTTACGAGTTTTTATAAACTGAAAATTGAGTTTGTAGAACTACCCATACAGCTTTCTGTACTCCTTTGAGTTATAAAAAGAAAACAACAAAATATATATATATATACAATATAACGTGAAAGTCAGCATTCTCCTCGTCAACCGGGCGGAGCAAACAATGACAAGTCATAATGTCCTAAATAAAAGGGCCTCACTCAGCATAAGTCATGCCCCACATGTTGGGTAATATTGTCGATCATGCAGGTAAATGTTAAAAGTTCTCAAAGGAAAATCATATGAACAACTCCGTATGGGTTATGAAAGTGTAATGTTTTATAGTGCAGACACTAACATACGTTCTTTTTTTCAGATTTAAATCCAGTTTTTGCGCAGTCTCAGAGAGGCAACCCTGTGATCATGATTGGGCAGTACCGATTCAATCGCGTGAACAAGTACGGTAGCCGGACGAGATGGGTGTGCGTGAAGGCTAAGGCGGGCTGCAGGGCGTCGCTGCACACCATGGACAACGCCATCGTCCGAGTGTGGGGCTTCCACGATCCCATGGCGCATACCAGTGCGAACCGGTTTTAAGTGACTTTTGACGCCAAACGGATTTTGTGCTGCCAGGTCGTTAAGGAGTTTACCTTAAGAATACTCCACTTTTCGCTCACGACATCGAAGGGACAGAAAAAAATGTATACATCTAGAACACGATATGGTTATGCGAAATATCCAAAGGGACTGCGTAAACCAGTTCAGTTGTTTACATTCGGCGGTTGTCAAGATTGGCGAAAGCGTGTTTGCGCGTCTCCTGTACTTTACGAGGTTTTCTAGTGGGATTTAAGAATCAGAGTTTTAAGATATTTCATTAGTAGTCCAGGATCGTGGTCCTGCGACTTGTAAATGCGAATTTTCGTAAGAATAAATTTCTTCACCTCATTTTGTTGTTAAAGTATCTGGTCTTACTAATGGAATACCAAAATGCCTGACTGGTTACGTTATTACGACTTGCAATAATTAAAGAATTAAGTCTTTTAATATCGTAGGATTATCGAATTGTATGATTGTGTGTATGGCTGGAAAACTATTTACTGTTAAGTAAATTATTAACAAGAAATCTGACTTTTATCATATTATATGGCAGAACCATATTTTGACATCGCAAGTCAGAAGTGCTTTAAACATCGAGAGACGTTTAAAAGTTTTATTTTAAGCGAGTAAAATTGATGCGTTTTGCACTTTTAAACTAAACGTAAAATATGTATCCTACATGAACCTCGAAAAGTATGCATTTGTTGATCCCCATTAAATGGTAGGCTGTCACAGTCCACATCGATAATGACTGTCTTTTACAGAAGTGACTTTCTGAAATTCCTATGAAATCATGACAATCACGGTGCTTTTTTCAATTGACGTTGCTTATTGCAAAAAGTCGAAATAAAATTTAAAAATTAAATAAATAATATTCGAGGCTTGAAATTGATTTCACGGACAATGTAAAAATAACTAGGAAAATAATTATAAATTGAAATGATACATAATTTTAAGCGCATATTTTTGTTGGTTTAGGGTTGGTAGTGATAAGTGTTACAACATAGTTATAAATTGAGTAGCAACTAAATTTTCATCATTTTATGATAGCACTCTACGCACTTACAAAGTTACTAACTTCATAAATATTACTTAGGTTTTGGTGGTGGATAAAATAGTGAAATGCTTTTATTCAGTATTTAATCATGAGTAATGTTTATCTTGACTCGATATTTTACTACTTACATCATAGATAAACTTGTATTTACGATTTTTATTACTCTGGTCTTTTATTTTGAAATCCTATTAATTAGAATATCATCTAACGACTAAATGCTGAAGGTTTGTATGATGTGATTAAATCGCCAAATGGTCGATGTTATCGTTAGTTTTTTTTATTACCAAGGAGGTGTTAAGCATGTTTTTTATTTTCAGTGATGCAGGTGTGGACGAAAAGGGGGACGCTGATGCTGGAGGCGGAGGGGGTGAGGTTCACGAAGGACCGCGAGACGAGTCGCAAGGCGCGCTGGCGCTGCACCACTCGGTCGCGCACCAAGTGCACCGCGTACATCATCACGGCCGATGGCGTGGTCATCCGGACCAATCTAAGACACAACCACAAGCTGTGCCAGAAGAAAGATGCCTAAACTTGTCAATATTTCAAGTATTCTAGGGGCGTCTTTACAAACCACTAGCTGGTGCGACCTAAGCGCTGATTCTCATCGCCACGTGATGGTTTCATTTACGTTTTTGTTGACGTTTTGACATGACTCGAGTCGGAAACATCAATCACGAAGCTCAAAGACTCGAAGTCTAGAGGCCCTAACCAAGTGACAAGTATAGGACTTGGATATCGTATCGACAAGTTTAAATACGAGATCTTGAAATATGTATATGTACATTTAAATTTGTGTAAATTTTTCGACCTGCATGTCGGGCGAACAGACGGGATCGCGAAAGGTGGCGAGATCTCATATCAGATGCCAAGACACACATTGGGTCACTGACCTATGAGGCAAGTACTAAGTAAAACTAGTTTATATGACATCGAAGTTGACAACTGTCACTTGGTTAGGCAGCCTACTCACGATATTACCTAATTGTTATTGATTACAAGGAATCCATTGATGTGAGCATTAACTAGAATATAAATTAGTCTAGCATAATTTTATTTTTAATACAGCAAGATTTATGAAGATTTGCACTTTGACAATATACCTTTAGAGCAATATTTGAGTGTAGTACTATCACTATATAAGGGGATGTGTGTGGAAGTCTGTCTTGCAATAATTGAACAATATTTGCAATTTAGCATTAAAAATATTGTTGTACTCGTATGTGAGTGTGCTGTATTTGTTGTTCTTTTTTATCGTTTATAATCGTTTTAAATCATTTATAGTGTTTTGTTTAAGTAAAACTCATGGTTTTCTCGAGTTATAGTTTCGAATTTAAGTCTGCCTATTAAAGGCTCTAATTCCCGGTTCATTACAGTCATTTTTGACACAATACAAATCGTAAAATATTGAAACCGGGCTTAAGTGTATAAGTAACGTAGATAATGAAGAAGCGGGTGGCAATTGACCTACTCCTACTAACTTAATTCAGAATAGATATGGTATTGAAAATGATCTAGGTCACGTAGAGCTAAAGTCGAGTCGAGACACGTTGTGGGCTGGTCCCTGGTTGTCTTGAAGTTTGTATCCTCGTCTGTGAGGTGATATGTTTAGTATGTACTTACGTGGAATAAAATAATGTTAAAATTATAATGAACTAGTCAAGTACCTACACTTGATAGAACTGCGGCTGTTTAAGGAAAATATTTTTAATGATATTGAGAAAATATGTTTCGGCAATGCAAATACTGTTTCATAGACAGATAATGTACCTACTACTTCAGAAGATAAGGGCGTTATCAAGCAAACATACATACATATAGATGGAAAATACAGACTGCTATATTTGTAATGATTACAGATGATTGTATGATGTACAATAAGGATAACAGCCGACATGCATCGTGTAAAAAGATAGGTATTTCGTAAAAATAAAGAAAGCTTTGACACCTGTTTTTATTAAAGGGTCTACTAAATTAAGTTGATTACTGGTTCATTAGAAAGCAGGACGATCGTGAGGGAAATATACTATAAATAAAGGACCTACTTTTTTTAAATAATCGAAATGTTCTTAGTTCAATTTTACAGCAACATTTGTCTTCCAATTACTTATTTCGCTACTTGCGTGGACTAAAACACACCGTTTTGGATTCGTGGATGATAAATAGATCCTTATATGTTAATTCTTACTTGTTCTTTATTAAAGCAATAGATATAGTACATATTTATATTTCAATATTGGTCACACGGTGACGGAGTGTTATTTTATTCTTAATATTAACAATTTTAAGTTTTAAATCAGAAATGGAAATAAAATAGATCTTATATGGTTCGAAATGTAATGATTGCTTATTCTCCTTCTTATACCATAAATTATGAATCCTCAACCAAATTGAATTTGACTTTGACTACGAACATTTTTGGTACCTATATACATGTATGTGCCTAGACTTAATGGTAAAATAAAACAAAGGGTTTGTAAGCACTGTCAGCGTCATTATTTGCAGCACTTTACAGTACTTTGTCATATCAAGTTTACTGATTGATTTACTCAGTTGGGTAGAAGATTATGATAAGTTTATTTATTTAAAAACATTATTGCACAAAAAATAATAATTACAAAAGGTGGGCTTAATGCTAGGAGCATTATCTACCAGTCAACCGTTGGGTCATGCAGATAGTTCGTTTATGGGTGTAATGGTTTAAGTTACGGAGGAGGTGTGTAGCAACAACTGATGCTGACAGTCCCAATGGGTAAGTAAAATCATTCATTGAATAAAATTATTGAAGTCAATCCATATTACTATTTAACAGTGAAGATTTAGTGCTATAGTATTGATAACATTTACCGGTCCACTTTGGACCGCACTCAAACGAAAGTACTTCCACTTTTAGTAAAGAACATGCGTTCCGTACAGTATCTTGATACGATATCATACTGGACGATAGGTAACAATGGAATCCTGGGAAATCTGATGATCACCTTATACCACGTTTCTCACTTATAATCGTGCACAATTTTAACGCTTCCCGATTGTTGAAGAAATGTAGGTACTTCTCTGAAGAAGTAATGTACTTATTTATCACTAGAAGGAACACTAGATGATATTGATGCCTAACAAATTCCCTTTCAGTATTCATCACTAAGAGAGGCACGGCGATGCTGGTGGCGAGAGGGTTCAAATTCTCCAAGTCTTACAAGGTTGGTGACAAGACGCGTTGGCAGTGCTCCACCAGATCGCGAACCAAGTGTAGGGCTTTCTTCATCACCTTGAACGGCCAGGTGGTGAAGAGCAGCCAAGAGCATAATCATTATGATTAGGTTTTAATCTTTAGTTATTGCCTAAAAAAATGTATTGCTTTCTTTAGTATGTAAGTGTACTTTCACTTAAGACTGGTTTTCTTGAAGAAAATAAACCTTGATATTTTTATAAATTTGCGTAGTGAGTTTCCTGATTGATGTTCGGCGTGCAATGGGAGCGTCAGTATTACCAACTCCCAAGTACACACCCATATCTGACTTTATTTTCAAACCTGAAGTTACATTGGTATCCGGTGATCATCTTTTTCTTATCGACTCCCAAATTGTCGCAGATATTAGGATTGGTGATCCTTATATTGACTTTTTATGGGTGGTCGAGCTATCAAAAGCTAATAAATGTCCTTTTCATAACCTTCACTTATATTTTCACTAAATTTGGGTTCACATAAAAAGCCGCACTTGTTAAAGATAGGTCATGACATAACGTTGAAATATCATGAGGTTGACCTAGAAATAGCCCCTTAACGTCCCAAACATCTCACATCCCTAAAACAAACCCAGTTCCTATTTTCTTCCTACATTCAGGGGGAGGCCCATAAACCTGGTAACATTGGAAAGTCAGATCAGAATATATGTCCAGTAGTTGACCAATATAGGAACATTTCTCGCTGAATGTAAACGAGAGGACACTATTTCAGTGGTACAGATCCGCACTCGGCGGGGCACCACGATGCTGCAGGTGCAGGGGATGAGGTTTACGAGGGACCGCGCTGTCGGCAGCCGCACGCGCTGGCGGTGCACCACGCGCAACCGGACCAAGTGCCGCGCCAACATCGTCACCGTTGATGACCTGGTCCTCAAGACCAACCTCCACCACAATCATAAGGACAATTTTTCCTTAGAGGCGATTCGGTCTTCGGTTCCAACTTGATTGCGGTTTGTTGATGAACGCCTTCATGGTCTAGTGGTTTGATTACTGATAATGGTCTCGGAGAACTGGATTTCATTCCCGGGCCGAGCATAGAATGTTAGATGATGGATTTTTCGAATTTAATTCGGGTTTGTATTATGTTTCAGCCATTATTGAGATGATGTATCACTTATACACTATAAATTTCTCACTAGAAATTTGTTGGTTCATACTTAACTGATGTTTCATATGTTTTTTAAATGTATTGTTACAGGGTTGTATGTTATTGGTTGAACACTGTTTTGGTATAAATTATAATTGCAAATAAAATGAAATCACCCTCACCTTTCGCTACGAATGAAACAATAGTGCGATTTCCTTTTTTAGTTGGCTAGTATAAGTTTTCCTAATCAGACTATCCGTTTTTCGGCAGTCAGAGTAAACTTGCTAGTTAGACATTAAATTTTATATTATCTTGTTTCGCCTGAGTCAATTTTCTTTTGTGATTAAGACATATATTATTTTCCTTAATTCATCAAATAACTAATTAGGTCATCTTTATAGTGTGATTAAATGAACTAATTAGTTATCATAATAAGCTTTCCTAACCGGACTTTTTGCTGCAATCTAGCGAGGGATCGGATTTGGTTCTTCTGCACGTAGGCAGGTAATATATTGTTGATAAATTTACCGGTAGGGAAAAATAAACATTGACCTACAGATAGTGAAATGAGCGACGGAACAACTGTGTTTGACTATACCGGATCGGAATTTCATATACTTACTTATACTACTTAAAATTGTTATATATTTACTAAAATTAAATAGGTACCGAGAAAACAAAACATATAAATATTATACTTTCAATTGACTTCAACCCTATTCCTAAACCTTGAAGATTTGCTCTTATTATTATATTTACATGCTATTAGGATACCCTAAAAACGTAAAGTATACACTTTACTCTACACTTAAAATTTTGGCCTTTATCGAATTTTTATCACAAAGAGTCACAAAAACTTCAGCCGTATTCTGAAACATAAGTACAAGATAGACTTTTGAATTAAATACAAAAAGTTAAACAACTATTTGATTCGTAAATTAAGTCTGTGTCTAATAATGAACAGTTATATGAAGGAGACAAGCCTTTTAAAACCAATGAGTTTCTGAAACTTACCTAAATGAGTCTTTAAACAGGACCTAAATAAGGTACATCTTAGATCAAACTGTAAGGCTGTATGTGTATTTTTGAACGGTACTAGAGATTTTTATAAATTGATTGTTAAATGTTTTAGTGCAACAGATCCGGACGAGTCGGGGCACTACAATGCTGCAGGTGCAGGGCATGCGGTTCACGAAGGACCGGGTGGTCAGTGGGCGGACCCGTTGGCGGTGCACCACGCGCCACCGGACCAAGTGCCGGGCCAACCTCATCACCGTGGACGACCTGGTGTGCCGGGCTAATCTACACCACAACCACGGCATCAACAAATCATATCGCCCTCCGTGGACTTCTTGAATAAATTTTGAACTAAAGGTACTCCTCACAATTAGGTTAATCGTAAAAAAAAAATATAGTACAGTTGATGATTGTTATACTACACTAGCTACCCGCCCGCTTTGCACGGGTGCAAGTTAATACAAAAGTTTTCGGTTTTTTTGTACATTTATACTGATCTCCGTGGCCGAGAGGCAAGCGGGTTGGACTTTGTTGTGGCGCCATCTCTGAGGTCCCGGGTTCGAATGCCGGTCGTGTCAATATAGAAAACGAACTTTTCTATATTGTGTCGGGCCTGGGCGTTGTGGTGCCGTCATCGTATCTGGAATCTGTGACACAAGTGTTTTAACTACTTACCACAGAATCAGAGCAATGTATGTGATGTTGTCGAATATGTATGGATTTATACATATAAACCTTCCTCATTCATCAATATCTCTATTAAAAAAAATACATAAAAATCCGTTGCTTGGTTTAAAGATCTAAGCATACATAGCGACTTTGTTTTATACTATGTAGTGATTTCATATTTCGAAATACGTCCGGTACGAAAGACATTGGTAAGTTTAACCTCAAATAAGTTAATAGCAGCCGATGAAATACAAACACAGTTTAGGAAACCGTGTAATTTGAACTAGTGTTGTAACGATTAATAATGTTTGCGATCATAAAAATTTTGTGTAGATCAATTATTTACTTGTAAATTATAGTTCTTGTTTATATTGTAGGACATAAGTAAATTTTAGTCTAATTTAAAGACATTTTCTTAATAACTTTTCAATGCAAATAAAATATCTTTATAAATAGCATATTTTTATTTAAAATAAAATCGTATTTGAAATAAGCGTTTTGTTTAATTTTTTTGATTTCTTTCTGCATTCCATGACAGATATTTACGTCAATTTCGGAAGGTAGTATCATAAGTATGTATTCATGTTAAACCGAAAATTTTCACTTACACTTTTATCCTTACTTACGATATCCTTTTGGGGCTGTTGGGGCATACTGCAATAAAACATGTACTGATAAAACTTTGTTCTGGTTTTGGATTTTGACATGTATTCAATGGCTTTTAGGTCCAATTTTCGGTGTGACGAGGGCAGGCAACCCGGTGATACAAGTGGGCCCGTACCGTTTTAACCAGGTGAAGCGTAGCATCAAGGGGTCGAAGGTTAGGTGGGTGTGCACCAGGAACTCGACCGGATGTCGCGCGGCGCTGACCACTAATGAAGACGTGATAGTTAAAACGCACAACGAACATAATCATTAAGTTAGTGAAGAATACAGAAACGACATTCATAGAAACATTTGTATCAGGCGATGTACAGTCGCCGTCAGATAGGTATGTTGGTGTAGATAAAGTGATCAAATACTTGTGAACAGTTTAAAATGTCAATATGATAGTCAATAACTTCTAAACACACAACAAACTAATAATATCTATTATCAATTTTAAAAATACTAGTGAGATAAGTGTTCAGAAATTTTTGGTTACTGGTGTGTGTAGAAGTTATCTGCCAAGCTAGGTATAATTTATTAATGAAATAATGAATATTCAGATATCAATGGTAACTAGTAGTGTATAAAACTTATTGACTTTTTAACTGTTCAGACCAAATAGGTCCAGCACTTTAGCTTTAGCACTTTGTTTGCCCCAATATATCTGACGGCGACTGTACTGCGGTAATCGCTTGTCAATATGTATACTGTTGTGAAAAACTTTCTGACAAAAGCACGTCAGATGACACGTATTAACACTTTAGGTTTTGCACCGCCCTAATATGACGTACCGTCGGCGTAAAATATTAGATCTTATGCCCTCGAAATAAGGGCTTGACTTTGACTTGCTCTTGTACCGTGCGTCAAAGTGGCAACATTTTGGCGACGAAATGATACGTTTAAAACACGAAGAAAAATTTTAGCTTAAGCACGTCGAAGAAAGCTGTTTTAAAGAAATCTACCAGTTTCCAAGTAAAGCTAGAAACCGATTGGCCTAACATTTTTAGCCAAAGATAGCGTTAGATTTTCCTACCTAATGAACATGTTGCATGCAAGACTGGTTATAACGAAGTTGTGTTGGGACGTCAGTTTGTAAGTCAGCCTAACCCTTCATTTTACCAGTTCATAGCTCATAGTTAGCTTATTTGTGATATTTCTTGTGATTTGGTAAGAAATCTAATATGCCCTTATATGACAATATGTCTATTATGATATGGACATTAACTAAAACCACATATTTTATTTATGTAAACATCATCTTGGAGTACAGGGTATGTTTGTAACAATATTCCAAAGAGGTATCGACCTCTTTTGACTCGTTTTAGATACGTAGGCTTTTTATTTTTATACGGGTTTTTATGATACTTATTGACTTGATATGGCTATACGAAAAATGTATGTTGTTTTTTTATGTTTGAGCTTCACTTTTACTGTTGGTTAGTGAAAATGGGGAAACAAAGTCACCCTCAATAAACACCTTCAAATACATATTAGTGTGAAGCTCAGTTACAATATACTTGAATATGTTTATTAAGTGTATGCTTTCCTGCTTCGAAATGCAGTAGTGCCTATTTTTATAAAGTTGATTATTATATTACTTGTTTTATTACATTGATTAACTAATAATTAGTTATAATTTCTAATTAATGATTTTGTTAACTAAACATTCCAGATATAGTTTATGATTTATGTTATTCCTTCAATTAAATAGGTTCGAAGTTCTTCTTTGACCTATGTAGAGGTTAACTTAGATTTAAGTTACTTGTATGAATTTTATATAATGAAATGATACAATAATTAGAATACAAGAGTTGAAATTTCACCACGTAAATGTTGAATAATCGTGGTACTTGGTTTGGACAAATAAGTGCATATTCAAGCTATCTATGGTAAAATACAAAAAAATGGGGAGTCTATTTCCTGGGCTTCATGATGAGGTTAAAGTTAAATAGGGCTGGGTGATTCAAAGAAAAGGTCCCAAGTATTTCCCCCGCCAAAAAAGGTACATACTTGGGATAGTGAGTATTGTTCCTTCATTTTGATCGTCATCTGATCTAATCATAACCTAGCTATTTCGAAAATCGTAAAATAACTGTATGAACTATTCATATCATTGTGTAACATATTTCTATGAATTAATGCTAACTAACTATGCAACGCTACGAAGTCATGGCGTTACGAAGTATAAGTTCAATATTTTGGTGATAAATAATGCCAGAGGTCATATTAAGTAAGATATTTTCAACATTTTTAATTTTCTTTTCATTTAATTTTAAGTATAAGTTAAGCTTTTGAATTATAAGTTGACATACATTGAACATTATTATATTTGATTTAATTTTGCTTCTATTTGTTTAGATTTGTAGATTTTAGGTAGGTACAACAGAATTAAGGATTTTTTTGTTTGTAAACTGGCATAGCGGTAAAAGCATATCAAACAAGCTTCGAAATCAACATTTAATAGTAAAGATGCCAGGGCAAATTATTACCTACCTATATTTTATTTTAGTTTGGTTTTTCTTAACATTCGGCACGAGAGCATTAGAGCAGTGACCAGTTGCGCATATCATGAATACCACGTTATACCATAATGTTCGTTCATTACCATAAGTGTCTTATTCGGCCGTGTATATCGTGTGTAGCGGCATAACATGCACTGCTCAGGGGCTGTGCCCTTATTGAAATGCTAGTGTGCACAATTATCTTTTAAGTTTTAATATTAAAATAAATTTTTGACATTTTTGCAAATGTTTTATTATATTTTGTGGGCAAATATTACCAGTATGTTATTTTACCTTAACAGTTGGTTACCTAGTTTTTATTTGTAAAGTTTAGTTTGGCTTGCAATTTATTATTTATATTATCACCGCTGCTGCTTGTGTATGTGCGGGATAAAATGTTATTTTATTTGGTGGAAAGTAAAATATGTATATGCCTTTCATCAAAGTTTTTTGGAAC
This sequence comes from Glyphodes pyloalis, assembly GCA_037074685.1. Taxonomy (NCBI): domain Eukaryota; kingdom Metazoa; phylum Arthropoda; class Insecta; order Lepidoptera; family Crambidae; genus Glyphodes; species Glyphodes pyloalis. Next base: position 4,451,822 of record JAYKKO010000012.1, on the reverse strand, counting down.
GAACTTCTAAGACCTAAATGTATTCTGTAAGTACCTATTTTCTGTTGTTAGCTGGTTTGTATTACGAATGAAGTCAATGATTAAGGTATTTATATAGGGTGACATATTTATATATATGTCACCAAACGTATGAGAACACTTAATGATGTAGAAACACCTAATCATACCATTTTCACAATGCATATAAGTCTATTAGTATTTCAGTTGCTTTTTTCATACAATTTTCTACATGTTTGTAAAGAAGTAAATAATTGATGGTTTCCCTCCAGTTCAAGGGCAGGTGGTGTTCAATGTGACGCGTTTCGGTAATCCTATTGTGGAAGTGGGCCCGTACCGGTTCACCCGGGTTGCGGTGCTGAAGGACGGCCGGGGAAGTCGATGGAAATGCGCCCAGTACCGCAGAGGGTGCCGCGCGTCCATCTTCACGGTCGATGACGTCATCGTGAGGACCAATAACGAGCATCAGCACTGATGGAGGAAACCTGCGACGCTGCTGGTGCAGCATCCTCGTATAGGTACTTGACCTGAATGGATAACTTTATCTGCTACTTTATGAGGTTACAGTAAGTGCCATGATAGATGAGACTTGGTGACTGGCACTAGACAAAATAGAAATAATAAATTGTAGCTACTTCAGTTTCGTGGGTACAATTGTATTGGAAGCTGGATATTTGTTTAATAATGCTTTATAAAAACTAGTGGTGATCAAGCTTTGTCTATCGTGGTACTTATAACACATTCATTACAGTATAGTACGAGCTACATAGCCAAATATGTAACTATCTTTTCCGTTTCGGAAACTTACTAGTATTTATATTGTGTTACAAGGATGAGCTTTTCAATTATTTTGTTTTTAAGGGCATAGTTATAAATAAACATAGCAAAAATGTTTGTGTTATGAAATACCATCCTACTGCATTGAGAAAAATCACAACAGTGTTTTGTAAAGTGGTTAAATAATAAAATAAGGAATCACTTTATGATTAAACCTATTTGCAGTATTATTTATCAATGTTTTTGCTAATTCGTAATTAAAACTATTTTACCCTGTATAATTTATTTTGTTTAGTGTATGTAGTATTTGTAGTAATGAAATTGCCCTCTGCATCTGGGTTTCTCGGTTCTTATAATGTAACAGTTTACTGGTAATATGGACGATAAAGAAAACACATTTGGAAATTATATTGTACATTTTGTTACACAAATGAATTCCAAAATTATTAGGGATATTTTATCCAATCAAGGTCGCTTAATGGATTACAATTACGACCTGTTCATTTGCTTGGTTTGACATGTAACTAACATTTAGAACAAAGAACCTCATTCACAACTTAATTAGTTTTTTGTCGTGTGGTTGTACTTAAAATAATTAGTGGGAGTAATAAATATCGAAACATCATTGTGTGTTCTGTTTAAGTAGTTGTATAGTAGATAGTGCATGTTTTATTCAAGAATGACTGCATTTGTTAACAAATGTGTTAATTTCTTAAAGTTTATTTATATTGTCGTGTCATTGGATATGTTTTGTTTCTTGTTTTCCTCAGGCCCTATTTTCGGTAGATCTCGGTTCGGGAGACCTATGATTTTGGTAAGCGGTTATAAGTTCTGGCTTGCGGGGAAAAATGCGAAAGCTTGTAATCGTTATGTGTGCAGCTGGAAGCGTTGTAAAGCGACTTTGTTTACAAAAAATGATATAATTGTGAAAACTGCCAGTGAACATATTCATTAGATTTGTATTCAATTTATGCCCGGTTCCAATATTTTACGATTCGTTAAGTGTAAAAAATTACTATTATCCGTTTTTCTACGAGTAGTTAACTCTAATCGATTTTATTATTTTTATAGTACTATACGCCGTACTAGCGAACTTTGAATATTAGAAACAGAATTTTTTTTATCTCCCCCTGCGGTGTGGGATTCGAAGCCACGACCTTCACGTATCGCGCGTGCTGGTCTTACCAACTGAGCTAACCGCAAGTTATCGTAGGCGATGAAATTTTTCTGTTGTATCAACCGTTAGCCTCCGGTAAGTGCCCTCTACCGAATATGTTTAGAACTACATACTTATCGGCCCATGGTACATTCGTTGCAGAAATGTTTGAAAACCACGGAATCGAAGACACCTTGGCATCTTAACCGATTTTATTATTTTTATAGTACTATTATACGCCGTACTAGCCGCACCGCAGGGGGAGATAAAATTTTTCTGTTTCTAATATTTATAGTTAACTCTAATTTCAAATTTAATTTTTATATCAGCTGTCATCAGTCGTCTGTCGGTTGTTTTTAGCTTACGCCTCGTATAATTTATTACTGTCCGTAACGTATTTTTCAAATATTAGAACCGACCATCACACCGACAATCACTATAGAAGATTATGCATCGTCAGACTTTCATATTCGTGATAGTGTTCAATTATTTTCAAACATTTATATCTGCATGTTATTTTTATTACTTATGTTGCGATAAAGTTCAAATGCTATAAAGTATATTGTTATTGTAGTCTAATGTTAAGTTTGTCTGTTTTATATTCAAACTCAATGAGTAATGTTATTATAATATCCTTATGTCACTAATATATATACAAATAATAGGTATATAATTCAATGTTGTGTTAGTGATTCTGACAATTACATAAGTAATAATGATACCATAGGACACTATTTTCTCTGTTTGTTGTCAGTTATCAAATAAAATTAGATAAGTTTCAATCGAAATATTGTTCCAGCCTATGTAGGTAATTATAGTTTATATATGCGGAAAGAGAGGGTAAATGCATATTAAATGTGCAGAATGTTATATGTTTGACGCCAAATCATTGGGCCAAAAATATCGTAGATAAGATAAGAAATGTGTTGCTCAAAGATAATACCTAGATAATAAGTTAAGGTGTAATTGATTGTGAAAATTAATTAATAAGTATTTCTACTCAAAGACCAAAAAGTTGAGGGATATTGTTCAGAAGAGTGCTATTTTTGTTCATAAGAAGAATTTGTTTTGGTTTAATATATCAGTTATTCGGAAGTTTGGCGTGTAGTTTTATTTCAAATACATCCTTCTCTTTTATAAAACCATAGGATCCCTCAAGTTGTGCTCCTATTTGCATTAACATATAGATATATTAACTTGTGTATGATGTACAGTTTTGGATCAGATTGGTTACGTCAGAAAAAACAGGTCTTTGCCAATACTACTTGAATCAATTTAGCTGTTGAAATTATCATTGTTTAAACTTTATTTGTACTCAAAGCGCATTGTTAAAGTTTTATACGTTTGCTCCAGTGATGTTTCGAGACACCCGCTTCCAAAGCAAGACGTTGCAGATGGGCAGCTACAAGTTCTACTTACACACCTCCAAGTCTCTGAAGAAGCTTTGGCGCTGCTCCAACAGGAAGTCGCAGTGTCGTGTCCTGGTCACCACCGTGGACGACACCATAGTTAGGGTCACCAACGAGCATAATCACTGATGCGTGTTAAAAGCTCGGAACGCTCTCATTGCTGGACAATGAGGGTGTTTGCGCTAAATCTACCAGATGGCGACACGTAGATGTGGGATTGTTCTTTACTAATTAATATTTTACATAGACCTTAGGCATGCATATGCGTAAGCATGTATGTAAAATTGATAAATGATGACGCCTAAATGATAGTTTTTTTATTGGTCTCTGCGTTATTCGCTATGATTTTACTCGTTCCAAATGTATCATGATAACATAATTATCATAATCAATTCATTTATTCATGTCAGATACAAGTAACACTTATGCATCGTCAAAATGAATATACAGTAGAACTCCAATTATCCGAATTAATGGGGACCGGGACCCATTCGGATAATCAAATATTCGGATAATCGGATTTTTTTTAAAAATTGCCATTGGAGCGAATAAAAGCTACGTTTTGATATTGCACTATTTTTTTATGGAATTAAATGAAAGAAACATGAAGTTTAGAAATAAAAATCATTGTTTTTAAAACATCTCCGTTAATGTAAGCTGTTTTGCGGCTTCGCGGGGGGAAGAATAATAGCGCACTTAGACTTTTTTTGGACATTTTGTGATTCGGATAATCGGCGATTCGGATAGTCGGAGTTCGGATAATTGGAGTTCTACTGTAATAAAAAATTAAAGCTCCAGCCGGTTCGGAACATAATTCTACTGAGTAGAAATCGGCAAGAAACTCAGTAGTTATCTTAATCTTTCAAATATATAGGATTAGAGAGAAGGAACTTATAATATATATGTATTTGAAAAAGAATAATAAAAAATTTACACTTTGCGTAGACAATTAAAAGATTCTGACAATGGCGAAAAATAACGAATGTACGTTGCTAGGCGACCGTGACGCATGCGTGCGTGAACAATTTTTAACTTTAATTATTATTTTTTATAGTACGTTACGCCGTAGTTACTAGCGAACTTTAAATATTAGAAATATAATTTTTTATCTGGGAATCGAACCCACGACCTTCGTGTATCGCGTATCGCGCGTGCTGCTCTTCCAACTGAGCTAACCGCAAGTTATCGTAGGTGATGAAATTTTTCTGCTGTATCAACCGTTAGTCTCCGGTAAGTGCCCTCTGCTGAATATGTTTAGAACTACATACTTATCGGACCGCAAGGGGAGATACAATTTTTCTGTTTTATAATATTTAATGTTTTAAAATTTTCTTCTGAGTAATAATAATATGGGGGGCATTTCCAGAAATCTTTTTCATTGAAACAAGCGGTGGTCGCAGAATACTGTGCGTCGACAAGTTCAGGTTTAGCAAGCACAGCTCCTCGCGGGGTCCGAAGGAGCGGTGGATCTGCACCAGGAAGACTTTCGGCTGCCGCGCCACCGTCATCACGTTCGAGGACACCATCATCAAGATGTTCAACCCACATAACCACGTCACCAAGAGGAACAACAAGCGGCCGATGTGTTGGGACTTGTGATTGGGAGCCGCGTTTATTATTTTCGAGATTAATAACTTCGTCATTATATTGGACGACCTCGGTGAAGCAGAAGCTAAGATAGGCGCTCGAATCCGGGTTCGAGTCTCGGTCTTGTCAATTTGGGAACTTTGACTTTTCTAAATTGACTTGGCAACCCCAGTTCATTGTCTGGTTATCGTTATTATTATTGTTTGTTATTTATTTTATTCCTTTAGGCCCACTTGCAGAATTTCTTCTAATCTAAATTTATACTATGAGTGGGCCTTAACCCGTCAAAAGAACGCGATTTCACCTAGACTGGATTATAAAAAGATGTGTTTAATGGAAAATCATCATCGACTACGCAGACGCATGTTATCCTGATCTCTCTGAAACCCTAATGAAAAAACTTGATCGTCTTCAAAACAACTGCATCAGATTTGTCTTTGGGCTCCGTAAGTATGATCACATTTCTAATTTTCGCAACCAACTTAAATGGCTTCCGTTACGTCAACGTAGAAATACCAGGATACTCTGCCTGCTCTTCAATATTCTTCACAATCCATTGTCCCCATCCTATCTAACAAAACAATTTCAATATCTCTGTCAATCTCATGACCGATCTCTTCGCTCCTCAGACAACCTAAGCTTAAACATTCCTCGACATCAAAGTGACTTCTTCTCTAAGTCTTTCACTGTGCAAGCCGCTCGGCTTTGGAACGCTCTGCCCGCTGATATCCGACAATCCCTGACTAAGGGAATTTTTAAAAATAAAGTTCGTGAATACTTCTTCTCTCTCGCTAACAAGTAGGTAATGATAGTCATGAATTTGTCAATTGCTGAACCAATTTATTTATCTTCTGAATTTATAGTTATGTAGATATTTGTTTTTATCTATAAATTATTAATATTATGTAAATCTAAGTATACCTTCATATTTTATATATTATATTCTAATTAATTTATAAAGTATGTGTATTATTATCGTATATTTAAAAGATACCGTAATGTTATTTTAAATGCTTAATTTATTGTTGTTTAAAATGATTTCTTTTTTTTCTCCCATGTTACCGCACCCATATACAAACTATCTGCATGACCCAAGGGTTGACTGGTAGAGAATGCCCCTAGCATTAAGTCCACCTGTTGTACCTATTTGTGCAATAAAGTTTTTAAATAAATAATAAAATCATGGTGAGATAAAATCGTAATAAGTAAAGTGATTATTTTTAACAAATGAAGGACGCATACTGTGTAGATTGGAGATAAATCGTTATTTTCATATTCATATTTTTACGGGCCTGTTGTTGTAATTTTTAATAATTATGTTCAAAGAACAATAATATTATAACTAGGTATAAATAAGTGAGCTTATTAAATTTTCAGTTAAACCCAAACCATGAGATTTTATTTATGAATTACTTGTACATTACTTGTACCATTACTATTAATTTCGAAAATGCTTAACTAAGTTTAAAGATTTTGTTTATATTAATTTCGAACCTAATGCAGAATCCAAATAAATGAGATGAGATTTTTATTGAATCTGCGAAAAGTACCTAGTAGTGAATAAGTTGTACATATAAAAGGCATGCGTAAGTAGTCACGGTGTTTTATTTTTTAGTTAAACTTCATTAATGTATTTGATTATATGATTCTGTTCACTTCTATCTAAGAATTTACTTAGTTAAAATACCTAAGGCATACTTTATAGATTCTTACTAGAAAGAGCAAATTTTGAGACCATTTTTTACAGCAGTGAACGATTATCAAATTAGAAAGTGGTATTTTAGTTTGAATAAAAAGTGTTTTTCTATCGTTCTATGCAACATTCACTGGCTCATTTATTATTTTACAAAGGTCCATACTTCGTTTCTACGTGGAAGGGCTCGCAGGCGCTCTGCATCGGACCCTTCAGATACAACAAGCACAGTGCCAGCAAGGGCTCCAAGACTCGCTGGACTTGCGTGAAGGCCAAGTTCGGCTGCACGGCCACCGTGCTCATGGTAGACAACGTCATCATGAAGACGCTCAACGAACACAAGCATTAGCCGCTGGACACTTTAAACAAAATAAGCATATACCAAAAACTATTGGACTAGTGGTTGCTTTAATGCCTCCTCTGCACGTAGACAGATTCGTCTGCAGATGGCATCGCCAATCAAGTCAACCACCCCTCTACACGTCAGAGGACGCTTCCGTCGACGTTTAGAGGAGGTGATTTGCAGGTCTGCCGATATTAAATACCTATCACAGACAAGCAAATCACACCCTCTACAAGTAGGCGGACGCGCCAGCCGATGTCATCCACAGACGTATCTGTCTACGTGTAGATGAGGCATAATGTGACTCCAGTTACTGACGTCATAATCATCCTACAAAAGTTGAAATTAGTACTACATATATACAAATCTCTTTAAAAACATTTTAAATTTCTTTAATTTATAAAATTTTGTGTGTATTACAGTTTTACCTGCGAAAGTATTGAGAATTGTTCTTGGTTCTATTTTAATTGTTAAAATAAGTCGGGCCAGTGTGCCTACGATATATACGAGTGCCTCTGGTAGGAGAGTTGGTAAAAATATTACAAAGATTAGGTAGATTCGATTATATGAGGTAAGGTTGGTGAATAATTTCAACTGAGATGGATTTCCATGTGTACCTAATAGTGTCTAATAATAAATTGTGATTTTGAATTTCATGAATGTTTTTACGATAACTCTTTATTTCTTCATGTTTTCCGAGTTCATACGCCTGAGCTTAAAAAATCCAGGAAATTCGTTATCTTTTCGTGTACCATTCTTCATACTACAGGTCTTTTCCAACAATTTCTCCACTTAAACATTACACTTTGTAAATCATTTCATATTATTGTCTATTGCAATCTCCACACAGATTTAGTGACTTAGCTTACAGTTCGCACTCTAAAAATCTACAACAACACTAAATTTTCTAGATCCTCTGTGCGAAATTGCTTGCACTATGTGAGTTTTAAACTAATGTTTTGACCTTGTCGCAAGGTCAAAACTTCTGAAAACAATTTAAAGTAATTGTTTAATATTTTGTGACCTCTTAATTACCTGTTTCAGGGCCACTCTTAGATAGCCGGGGTGTATTCGGTACGTCTCGGTATGGAAAACCGGTGATACAGATGGGGCCGTATCGGTTTAATAAATGCTCGTCGAGCCAGGGCCGGCGAGCTAGATGGCTCTGCGTCAAGAGGGGTAACGGGTGCCGCGCGAAAGTCATCACTGTCGACCAGGAAATTGTTGAGTCCAATACTAATCACAATCACGGTTAAGAGCGAATAAAAATCTCTTCGGCTTTTCTTAAGAATCGTAAATTTTATCGTGAGAATTTTCGATCGAAAATAAGTATGATTTTTCGAATGTAGAGTAAAATATAAAAGATGTTAAAAAATATTTTGAACCCCAAAACGTGTGTTTGTAGTATAAAAATATATGTTTTTTTTAAATAAAAAATAAAACACCAAAATTAGCTTTTTTTCATTTTCACATGAATGTCGAGGTTAAGGAGAAAAAGTACCCATCCAAAAGTTAAAGTACTTATAATTACCGACAATTTCACCGTTTAACTTTTCGACCTGATTTTGATGGACATTGAGACGGAACTAGGTATACCTATCTGCTTGTTAATTTTTCGCTTTCAGAACTGTTATTCACAACGTCTCGGTTTGGAAAACCGGTTATCCAAGTTGGTTGATACCGGTTTAATAAATGGTCCGGTTGCCGTGGCCGGCGCGCGCGATGGGTGTGCGTCAAGACTAACTTAAGGTGTCGCGCGAAGATCATCACCTTGGATGAGGAAATTGTTGAAGCCAATTTTGAACACAACCATTAAAATCAACGTATGCGGTTTATGTACGATCAACTGCACGTCAGACTAAACGCGATGGACTTTGCACCACCCTTATTTCTTGCGCATAAGGACTAATATATTTCACGTGCTGTCGACCGTACAAACTAGATATAAAAGTATTTGGTAATATAGACGATGTCTTGAGAAATTAAATACTTCTATGACTATCTCGCATTGAATACTTTTAATACATTTTCTATGTTTTTTACAATAAAACTAAAGAGCATAAAAAATAATTCAGGTTCTCTGTCACATTTGTAGGGAGTAAGACGAGAATTAGCAAATTTATTCTCCAATTGGGAAAGTTATTGTTCTTTTTAGATGTTCTTTAACTAAGGGCAACTGTTACTGACATTTACCTCTCAAACCTCTGAATAGATTGGGCTGAAATTGTTATGACGTAGGTGTTCGCTAAGAAATGTTTTTTTCCCATGAGGGGGTAAAACGGGGGTCTAGATTGCACTTTGACAGTTTCGGGTTGACACCAAATTAACACAATTTTTATCAAATAATGACAAAGTGTGTAATAATAATCATGTGTATTCAGTTCCATGGATCTATATATTAATACCATGGAGGTAGATTAAATTTGCACATGAGATTTAGCAAAAGAACTAAAGAGAAAGGAAGTTCTTATAAAAAGCGTGACACGTGCTTCTTCCAGAGCCAATTTTTACGAGGTCATCCCGGGGGAACCCTGTTATCCAGATAGGCCAGTACAGGTTTAGCAAGTGGAGCGGCAGCAGGGGCTCGAAGATCAGGTGGATCTGTACCAAAGACCACGGCGGGTGCCGGGCCAAGATAATCACCATTGATGAAATGATTGTCAAGTACTATGACGCTCACAATCATTGATTTTGTGTAGGTTTACCCATGGTGTGATAACATTGTAAGCTTTGCAAACAACATGCATGGCATAGTGATACCTGTACATGGTACAATTTCTCGCCTTTTTCAGTACGTTATGTTTTATGATTGTGTCTTGTTAGTGAAAATAAAGTGAGAGAGAAAATAGCAAAGAACCTGAAACAATTTATTTTGTTTGTTAGAAAAACAAATCAAAATCACTTTAGGCACTTCAGGCAATAAACATTTTGATTATATGCGAGTGTATGCTAATTTAATCTTTAATATTATTTTAATAATAATTACACCAATCAGTTCGTCGATGACTAACGTTTTTCCTTGTTTTATGAGAATCAGATGCGGATATTAATGGCGTCAGCACATACCAAGTTTTAGAAAAGTTCGTGTTCCAAACTGATCTGATTGGGAATCGAACTCGGGACCTGTCGCAATTTTAGCACCTACCATAGCCACAGCTCTATTAAGGCCGTCAATTTAATAATTCCTTTATGTTTACCATAAATAAATCAATTGAAGGAATTAATAAATTGATGGCCATGGTTTAGTATTTCTATTTATTGTATTATTGAAATATCTGCCAAAATCATATTAATATGTATATATTGATTTGATCCCAGAGTAATTAGCTCAAGTACTTGTGTTATATAATTTATGGATACCCACCCATATCAACTGTAATACAACATAATAATTGTGGTAATCATCATAAAAATTTAACCCAGTTAGTACTCCTGGTGCAGATAGCAGGGTCATCATCACCAATTGTACTGCGAATTGTCATGAGCCACTAAAGAAACCTACATTGCAGTGTTATCTAATCATTTTGTAGTTCTGTCGTACCGCATTATACTTTTATTAGCTTTTAGCAGTGTCCCCAACTGATGGCAGGATTATAAGTTGCCATTTTGTGTTGAAGATGCAGCCGTGTTCACGGTGTCTCGGTACGGTAACCCGGTGATCGTGCTGGGCCGGCACCGGTACAACAAGAAGGCTTGCAAGGGACCCCGCGTGCGATGGGTGTGCGTCAAGGTCGGCCTCACTGGCTGCCGCTCCAAGCTCTTCACCGTGGACAACGTCATCGTCATGCACGAGGAGAACCATAACCATAATTAGCTTGTCTACTTCCATTTTGAGTTGGGTAAAGCAGAGTTTTGGTTAATATAGGAACACGTATTCGGGTGAGAAGAGGCGTGCTACGAAATATGATTAGTACAATTTATCGGGGTTGATTGGATATGGGATCTTCTTTTGTTAAAAACGTGCATTCGAGAGTTTTAAATTTCGAAAATCCCTTCAGAGGATTCCTATCCTTGCGGCACTTGCGACTGGAGGACCATTGACCAGCAGCAGATAAACAAAAGTTAGCTTTGTGTACACCGTTGCAAACTTAAAAGGATGTTAGATATACATTTAAGGTTTAAAGGAGCTTGATAGGATAGGATGAACTTGTAACATTTAAATTCTTTGACGGAAACAGATGTTAAGTACAACAGAGTGATTTTAGTTCGGATACAAAAATTTCAAATTATTAATTTTGAACTGAACTAGTAAATGTTAGGGCAATAGTAGGTATGTAGGAAAATTAGTACAATGTTATTTTTAAATTTTATATTAGAACTAAATAAAATATGTGGATGTTAATCTTAACTAGATTTGCAGATTCGTTTTGAGAAAAAACGCAATTTAAGCCGTGAAAATTACAATTCAGCGAGTTAAAATATTTTCCGTCTAACATTCCTCTTAATCTGTTGTTTAATGTTTATATAGCTGTGTTACATATAGAGCATTTTAGAAACATGATTATTTTTAGAGAATACCTAACCGACCTATTTTAATAAATATATCAATTATTATAAACTGTGTTGTTTTTGCTTTAGGCATAATTTTTTATCTTTGATTTTCTTTTTAATGACCTTTGCATGTTTATCGTTGAGGTCGTGACATATTGAGATGATAATATCAAGATATTCTACTTAATAGTGATTTTATGTTAGAAATACTAAACGGTCTATGATATCTTATATATAGATTATATTTATAATTATTTTCTTTCTTACATCACATCAACAATGGATGCAGGTGCAGCCGTAATAAATAATTGCTTTTCGTTTGTTATTTAATTTTTATTAATATATTATATACATTTTAGTGTTGCACCTACTCAAATAATTATTGACATACGATTATATGACTGGGTTTTCTCTTTTCAGGGCGCTAACACCTTGTCATTATTATTATGACCATTAGGAATTATTTAGAGATCCTCATATTAACCCAAAAATGGAGGCAAATGACGATTCTAGCCAGCAAATAGCTTTAAGGAAATTAACTAGATATCAAATATTACAAACAGAAAAATTTTATCTCCTCTTGCGGTGCGGGAATTGAAAGAGCAGCACGCGCGATACGTGAAGGTCGTGGGGATTTTTCTGTTTCTAATATTTAAAGTTCGCTAGTACGGCGTATAGTACTATAAAAATAATAAAATCGATTAACTAGATATCAATTTAACCCTTTCTCGTCTTTTCAGAGGCTGATCCACAGAAGGTCCTCGAGGCAGTGTTTACTCTCTCCCGTTACGGCAAGCCCGTCATTCTAATGGGCAAGTACCGGTTCAACAAGTGGTCGCGGTGCCTCGGCCGGCGCGCGAGATGGGTGTGCGCCAAGACCTGCTACGGCTGCCGGGCGAAGATCATCACCATGGACGATGTCATCATTAAACTCTTTGATGATCACAATCATTAACGGTTCACTGGGAAAATGTACTATGCCATTTATGCTGACATCATGTTGCCATGTAGTGTGTAGTACGGCTCATGCGTTGGCTACAATCACTTAATTATAAAACATCGGCTTTGCTAATGTTTGAAACAGAAAAAAAAACACGTATGATTGTGAAATAATAATTTAAAACTTTTATATAGTTTCATTCATTAACACTTTATTGATAATACCTGCGACTTTGCACACGTTATTTTAGGATAAAAAATATCCTTATCCTAATTCATTCGTTACTTTTTAGCGTGAAAGAGTTGCAGCATCGACACATTATAATATTAATATACCTTAATTATATACTTAGTATACATTGGTGGATAATTATGACAAAATCTTCTGTAAGTACCAATGTATGGGTGACACGATTTTTTCGTTTTCACTTCTCAACATGATTTTTGATGTCGTTTGTTTTATTTGACTTTTTATACAAGACATTTATGCGTGTACCATAGATGTATACGACATGGTGTTATAGCTTAAGAAGTTATGTTAAGTTTTTCTTCAAGTCTCCCAAGTCTTGAATGTTTTTTTATATAACGTTAAATTTAATTTAAACGGTTAAATAAGGCAGTCCATAGGATTAACTGTTTTCTGATCGGAGGCTTGAGGCTCTCCATATGTTCTTAACTTTTTGCGCTACTGAAATATTGTCAGTAGCGGATAAAATCCCTTACATTATTGGAAAACGCAATACAGCCAATACGATTTGGGGCGAGTAGGTTTTAGTTTAATGATTCCGACAGGGAACATTTATGTTTTGTCTCTATCCAATCGTATTGGTTGAGAATGGTATAAAACCTCGTATCAGGGTTCGAATCCGTCTGGACTTCGTAATAGGCGCCGGTGGTGGTGGTGGTGGTGAGCCGAGTTTCCCACAGCACCATCATTAAAAGGCGATGAAAAACAATCGGGGGATTTAGTGGGTAGTCTCTGCCTTTTGCGAGGTAGAGGAGTCCCACACACGTCGTCATCTTCCCTCAGATGGCAGTACGGTTTGCCGAAGAATTTCCCCCCGAAAAAAAATGAAAAAAAAGGGTTCGAATCCGTCTCCGACATTTTGTGCATATAGTAGCAGGAATCATTTGTTTTGAGACCTTAGAACGCATTAAATAATTATGTTTTAGGCGATTAAGATTACGCCGTGTTTTCATAATAGCTGCTTGATTTGATTGCTTAATTACTAGTTGATTTGATACAGGTGTTTGAAAGCCAGATTATTTGTGTCTGTGTGATGGCCTATCTTTTATGTATTTCATTTAAAACAGAAACATAAGTTTCATTCGTATTAACGTATGTTACCTATATCGACTTAAGAACCACACCTTTTGATGTTCGTGTTATTATGACATAAATTTGTTTAATACTTTTTTTGGGATTTGACCGATTATGATTGTGTGTTATATTTTAAGAACGCTTAATCATTCGTTACCTTGTAACTTACTTTAGGGCTAATTTTAAACGTCCTTTTCTGTGTATTGCTAGTTTATGATTTATTTTTATTTCAAATTGCATGTGAAATTTTAATAAATTAAATTCTTAATTGAGTTAGTTTTATTTTTTAAACTTCCTCTTACATTAGAATGCTTTTAAAAATCTTATTGCTACAAAACTTAATGCATTGAGAAAAAGTTTGTTTCGAGTTATAGATTATTTGCTTTGATTAGACTTCGATATTAAATAATGAAAAACAAATGGACACATTTTATTTTTTTTGTAAAACTTTACGTGTTTGTGTAAAATTAAATTCTATGAAGATCATTTTAATTTTTCAGAAACAGTCTATCTGCATCACATACAGATTTAAATATTTGTAGGTGTTTTTTTATAGTCAAGGTATAAGATAATATATTACCTACTCATGAAATATTTTCGAATTAGTTGAATTTAATATTAATAAACGATATAAAATCCGGATATATATGATGTGTACCTATTCCAGTGCCCATATTCTCAGTGTCGCGTTACGGGAAACCGGTAATTCTGATCGGTTCGTACCGGTTCAACCAGAAGGCGGGCATCGGGCCGCGCATCCGTTGGCTCTGCGTCAAGGAGCGGCTGACCGGCTGCAAGGCCAAGATCTTCACCGTCGAAGACACCATTATTTCAACTGAGGGCGAACATAATCATGGCTGAATCTATCGAGTGTAAGAGTTGGACACAGTTTATACATGGTCTAAGACTGATCATAATTCAGTTATTGATTCGTTTCATTAATCTCGTAAGGCTCAACGAACATGCAAAAGTCAGACACATATAATTGCAACGAACATGCAAAAGTCAAACACAAATATTGTGTCGGGTTAGGACCTAAAATACTAGACAATGTACGAGGTATGAAGTAAGTAAAGCTATATTTGTAAGTAGATAAAAATAAAGCGCAAGCAAAGCGTTATGTATGTTACGGCCTTAATGCCTAGAGGCGATCAGTTAAAAACTACAATGAAGATCTCGATGTTACAGTAGTTTATGTAGTAGTTGGGATAGATAAATTAGATTTTTACATATTAAATTCGCGGTAAGTATTTGAGCGTTTTGGGTGCCAGATTATTTTGATCAGATAGAAAATATTAAAGTTGTTTAGTTTTACATAATCTTAATGAAATCTGCTTTAGGTACATACTAAAAAGGTACCTGCCTATTTCAATGTACACGAAAGACAGCAGCACGCTGTTTGGCGAATGTAGAATGAAAAATAAAATAGTCTTGATGTTGATTTTCGTTATTATCTGGACTCTTTGATTCATATATTCATATATCCACTGTACACACACATACACACACATTAGTAAACATTGATTGAAAAGATATTGGTTTTAAATATTGGGCAAGTATTTTAGATATAACTTAGAAGAAAATTAAATTTAAAAAATCTGCCATTTTGTTACAGCTGTCAGAATATTTACGAGAAAAATATAACCTTATGATCTTTAAAACATGCTTTAATTGTGTGCAAGTATAAATTTGAAAACTGGCGTAAGACTTTTTAACTGTATTTTACTTTAATGATTAAAGTGTCATTAATCACCTATTTCAGAACCTGTATTTTCGGTGTCACGGTACGGCAAGCCGGTGATCCTGATCGGTTCGTACCGGTTCAACCAGAAGACGAGCAATGGGCCGCGCATGCGCTGGCTCTGCGTCAAGGAGCCCACGCACCGGTGCCGGGCGAAAATCATCACTATCGACAACGAGATCGTCATACACGACAATATGCACAATCATAATTAGGTCATCTCTTGGTGCCAAAAACTTAAAGGGGCAATGAATTCTATTCCAGTTTTTAGAACTAAATCGTAAGCAAACTGTCTATTATCCATTCACTTATTAAATTAATATATTTCCTAATGCCTGGTTCCAATATTTGAAAAATATCGTTTTTCAAGTTCTACTTACGGATAGTAATAAATTTTACGAGGCGTAAACAAAAAACGACCGACAGGCGACAGCTGATGTGGAAAGTAAATTTGAAATTAGAATTAATGACTCGTAGAAAAATAATTTTTGACATATTACGAATATTGGATCGTAAAATATTGGATCTGGGCATTAGTCAAATTGTGACGTTCGAAGACCATAGATTTTGTTATTGTTCGAAAGAATTCAAATTGCCGCTTTTTCCGTTTACAAAATTTAGTTCACGGGCCCGATCTGGGACGTTTGGTGTCGTTAGACGTTTGGACGTTTGGTTCACCGGTCTTGACCAGAGGAGGTGAACATACATATATTCTAAAGTACCTACTTATATTATGAGGTACTTTTAATTTGACAATACAGGGTACATTTTTTATATTCTTAATATGCAACAGCATCGATTATTTCTTTTTTTAAAAAGATCTCCAAATAAGATGCATAGGTATGTAGCAGACGTTAAAATAAGAAAATAATTTTATACAACGTATACCTACATTATAAAAAATACTTAAAGGTTTGATTTTTAGACTTTACAAATGATACGCATGAAAATGTTTATTTTTCGCATGCCTTTTTAATTGTATGTTGCGTGTCAAATTATGGGATTCTATTTATAAAAAAGAATTAGACAATAATGTTGGCGAAAAAGTAAAAAACTTTTAAGACTTTTGCATTCCATTTTAAACATTTAAAATAAATCAACGGATCAAAACGCGACACCATTTTTATTTAGTAGTTAATACGAACTACTTACTGCCCCACGTTTCGGTTAGGTTGCACCAACCGTGGTCACAAGCTGACTGAGGTGTCGCGTTCTGAACCGTTAATTTATTTTAAATGTTAAAATGGAACGCGAAAGTCTTAAAGTTTATATCTGAAATTGTGCTTTAGTAAAAAAAAATGTTCGATATGTTTTGTGAATAAGGTATTTGTGTGAAATTGATATTTTGCAATAAAATTTTTCAATTTCATGGTTCTCTGTCTGACTGTGTTCATGTAAAATGGACATACTGTTAATATATCTTTTGTTCACTAAATTATGATTCCAAACATTTTCAAAGATAACTGGGCGTCTGTAAACTTATTTTTAAATGCTGATGTGTTGAGGTAGGAAACAATAAATCAATTGTCATTATCAAAGGTTTTAAAATTTTCAGATTCTGAGCCTATATTTACGATGTCTCGATATGGGAAACCGGTAATACAAATCGGAAAATACCGATTCAACAAAAAGACCAGCTGTAAAGGACCAAAGGCAAGATGGGTGTGCTCTAGGGACCACACTAAATGCCGAGCAAAGATAATAACTGTAGAAGATACTATTATTTTTCTAGATAATGACCACAATCATTAAATTTTTGTTGCTCAAATTTGTCTTTAATATTTCAACTCTCTAACACTATGTTAAGCATATAAAAAAAACTTTAATTTTAAAAATAAGCTGCATTTTATCTTCAGCAAATGGGTGTCAAGTGCTTGTCCTTTTGACTCTTTTTATTATTGCTTTTTTTATTTTTTTTTTAAAGTAGCGCAGTATATTGACTCCTCCCAGCCTGATGGTAAGCAAGAGAGGAACCCACATCGCGATGACAACGGATTTGATATCAAAATATCCTATCCGTTAGCATCGTCATACTGGCCCGCAAGATGTTTCTTCACGCTCCTTTTGGAGGAATCCATGTCAAAGGAAGGAGGAAACACATGAGCCGGCAACGAGTTCCACTTCTTTATGGTACGGCAAAGATAAGAGTTACCGAACTTTTTGGTTCGTGATGGAATATTTTCCACGGTGAAGCGATGACATCGTTGGCCGGCTCTTGTGGTTCTGTGTAGGAAAGGAGAGGGTGGGATAAGGGAAAATAGTTCCTCGGAACACTCCCCTTGATAAAGCCGATAAAAGACACTTAATGAACCAATGTCTCTACGTAGTTGAAGAGATTCAAGGTTCCCAGTAATCTCTTCATCGTTAATTATGCGCACAGCCCGTCGCTGCAACCTATCAAGGGCATCCATGAGGTATTTGGCGGAACCGTCCCAGAGATGCGAGCAGTATTCCAGGCAAGACCGGACTTGAGTCTTATATAAAAGACAAAGCCGGTCCGGCGTGAAAAACCGACGCATTCTGTTCAGAATCCTCGTTTATTTCAGAGCCGATGTTCCTGACCTCCCGCACCGGCCGGCCTGTCATCCAGATAGGCCGGTACCGGTTCAACAAATGGAGTGGCAGCCGTGGCGTTCGAGCAAGGTGGATCTGCGTCAAGGTGCACTCGGGATGCAGCGCCACGCTCATCACCTTGGACAATGTCATCGTCAAACAGAAACCACACAATCATTAGCTACTGTACTCAATATTTGCAAAGCAATGGTAATAAACAATGTGAACGATAACTGTCAATTGAGATACTTCAAATTGAATCAAACGTACTCTTATATTTTGTTTATGAAATTATGAACTCAATGAATTATAATTACTTTTTTTCATTTTTGAAATGTCTACTATACTATGTATCGGTGTTTACGTCGTCGTATTGATGTCTTTACGGTTTGAAATGTTAAAAGAATTCGTGAATGGTGTCAAGATAGGAATTGGCCAGCTTATTTACGAACACCAGTAAAACAATTACGTTACAAAAGGGTTTTCAAATTCGAATCTGTTTTCCACATTTTGTGAATACGTTACGATATTATTATAATGTATTTCATTGTGGCGCATTTATTACACTAGAATCATTAGCTTGCGTTAAGTTTATTTGTTGAAAAGATCATTTATGCCGAAAAATTGCATGTTATTTATGTATACTCGCTGGCTTTTAGGGCATTAAACGAGCATTGTGTAGATATGACCATGCCATCGAAAAACACCGTGGTCAGACTAAGCCTGGTAATGGCAGCTTATATTAGAATGAACCAGTTCTTCGATCTTACGTTGTAAAATTAGTCACAAAAAATATTTTTTGTAATGCTTACGATTCAGTTGTTTTATTTATCTTACATTAATTTCAACCGTTTTTAGTTATGCATTATTCCAGCGTCGGCTCCTTTATTTATAAAGGGCATGAGACTGTCTATAAAATGAAGGGTGAAATTTATCGCCGTGTCTAATCGGAAACTATTATTTGCCTCTTTCTTAACTTGACTATGCACGACAGTGACGAAGCATACACGTTGCGAAACGTGAACATTTCTGACTTTTGTGACTAGGGGGTATAGTATTCAAAGAATGAAAAACTCTAGTTATAATATGTAGTTATTTTCTTCTTGAAACTGATGATGATGGCAAGGCTATATCGAGGAGAACAAAAGTAAGCCTAGAGAAATAAAGATATTTGAAAAAAAAGCATACAAATGTTACGGACTCAATTACATTAAAATATTATATATGAACTATTCATGACGGTCCTGCTGTTCCTATATCTTTGTCTTTAATCTGGTCTTTCTTGCCACTTTATATTTATCCTTTCTTAGTTTCGAGAATATTAAGGAACTGATATATTTTCCTATTCGTTATTGTTTATTCTAGAGCCCGTATTCTGCACCTCGCGATTCGGTCGACCGGTGATCATGATCGGGGGGTTTCGTTTCAACAAATACCACCGGAGCTCGGGCCGCACCGCTTTCTGGACCTGCTCCAAAGCGAGAAGTTCTGGTTGTAAGGCTTCTCTCAAGACTGTGGATGACATGATCATCAGAGCCTGTAATGAGCACACGCATCGCATTGAGATGCGTCCGTGAAAATTTACTTCAAGGTAGAAGTTGGAATATTTCTTGAAATATTTAATCTTTTATCTTGACGAGCAACCAACTACTGAAGTGCATCACTTCGAGATTGATGAATCTTGTGATTGTGATTGTTAGTTGAATGGAATAATGCCAATATTCGCTTATAGCCCCGGGCTAAATTAAAAAAAAAAAATTGTATTTTTGTAAGTGTTTTCTAGTAAATAAAAAAATTAAAGTGAAAGAATTTACATATTTGGTTTTTTCGATAGGATCTCTGGTTTTTTAAACATAATAATTACACCATAGCCCTCGATGGAGACCAAATCGAAGGATACAATCGGATGCATTTTCCGAAAAAATATTTAAAAAAAGTTGAAAAAATAGAACGTTCACTTCCATCCTCCATTCGTCAATTTTATAAACATATGTACGTAAAATAAAAAAAAGGATATATTCTTAGTAAAGAATTGGAACTAAAGATTATCTTTCAAACATCCTGTTCTAGGCGTCGAAGGTAAATTCATACAGTCGCGTTACGGGAACATGATGCTCGAAATAGACGGCTACCGTTTCAGCAAGCACCAGAGCTCAGGGCGGAGGATAAGGTGGGCCTGCGCCTCCAAGCACCGCACCGGCTGCAGCGCCAGCGCCACCACCTTTGAGAGAGCGGTTATCAAGTACAGGAACGACCACAACCGGGACTGCAGAAACACGCAGATGTCTAGCTCGTTCTCTGACGTTAAGTTCTGGATATAGATGTTTGAAAGTTGCTATTCGAGAGTATGCGTATTGTTTTATCACATTCCAAATTTGATCGTAATGCGTGATTATATCTTCATCTCGACATCCCAGTTTTTTGTAATGAAATAGCTTCGAGCATTGCTGAATGTAAGCGGTAAAAGGGCCTCTGTGTATCTGTGCCGTTACGTATGATTATGTTATTGACATATCAATTTTCTGTAACAAGTATGTTAGTTTTTGATGGTGATTTCAAAGCAAATGTCCCTAGTTAAGTCCTGCTTGGCTGTGATTTCACGTTTGAAATTTGAATACCAAAGTGTTACATTAATAGTAAAACTAAGAATTGAATTCCGCTAGCGTGCCATAATCCTGGGGACATTTAGCTGTTTAAAATGGTATTTGTTAGTTAATGCAAAAATTGGATTATTTTAATTTGTTAATTAGTTCAATTGTTGTTCAAATGTATGTATCTGCGCATTTAATAAGTTCTGACTAAATTTTAATCGTACGGTTGTTGTAAAAGTTGTTAATTTTATTTAATCCGTAATAATTTTAATTTGCATTATAATGGGGATATATAATATGCCATAAATCTATGAAATTTTTTGTACCGAACATCTTTGGAGTTCTGTAATTTTATTTTATTTTTGCATCTTGTCCTTGTTATATTTGCTTAATAAATATTCTGATTCTGTCATCATAAAATGATTGACTGGTACAAATCATCTATTTCAATTGTTTTTTATAAAACGTTTAATTTGTCTTGTTTATTTGCTTAAATACAAGGAATAAAATAAATGATTTTTTATTGCCCACATTTTATTGCTTTTTAAATAATTAAAGCGTATATTGTATTATTTACTCTTGCTAATACCGTTTATATGCATTTTTAGATTTTATCCCAACATACTCAACGACAGTCTACGGTAACCCTGTCATGCAGTTAGGGCACCACAGGTTCAACAAATACCACCGCAGCAAAGGTTCTAAAACAAGATGGGTGTGCACTAAAAAGAAGTCTGGCTGCAAGATTGCCATTACCACTATTGATGGTGAGATCATTCGCATCACGAACGATCATAATCATGATTGATACAGCCTTTTCATGCTTAGGATAATTAATTTAATAATGGTGGCGATTCTGTTAGCACAAATTAAAGTAAGCTATGTTTTACGTTGCCATATCGCGTTTGCCACTTGTTACAGAACTGAAGTAATATAATTTAACTGTTTTACTATGACTAAACTTCCTATGATGTAAAATCTTGGTAATTTAGTTCTGAAACGAATGGAAACGCATTTGAATTTAATATAGTTTAGGTTGTGCCAACAAACTCGCCACCACTGTTTGTTATGAAACGAAGTTTAAGTTATGAGAAGTTAGAATAAATAAATAAATAAATATTGGACAACATCACATACATTGCTTTGTGTCTCATGGTAAGTAGCTAAAGCACTTGTGTTACAGAAATCAGAAACAACGACGGTACCACAACACCCAGACCCGAGGCAATACAGAAAAGTTCTATCCCATATTGACCCGACCGGGGATCGAACCCGGAACCTCAAAAGATGGCGCGACGCCAAAGTTCGGCACGCTTGCCTCTCGACCACGGAGGTCGTCGAGTTATAACTATGTACAAAACAAAGCAGAATTGGTGTAAATGATGTTGTTAGTGCAACAAGTTTTATTTTTATCTTTTACTTGTATTATGTAGGACTACCTACGTCCGCTATAATTTGTCTTTAGTTAATGTACTAGGATGTTACTAGTATGTTTCATAGTATTATTTTCATAGGATATAATTTCAAATGTGTGAAGTGGGCATGTTATAAAACAATGTCAAACAAAACGGACGCGTTATGTGATTAAAATATTGTCACATATCACGTAATCTGTACACATTGTTTTCCTATTTAGTACCTCACTATGTTTCACATTACTATCAATTCGACTTTATTGTGTTTAAACTAACTGTTCTTATTTCGCATTATGATGTTACTATTAACTGTATCATTTTTTATGGATGACAAAATGATACGTATTAAAATTAAGTTGTTTACAGAAAACCGTTTCATTGTAACTAATTTTTATTGCCTATGCAAGGCTTAAAAAATGATTTTCTTTCTTTGTTTATTTCTTTACTTATAAAACCTACGATTGAAAACGATTTTTACAATAAGAGTTATTCTGAATCATTAAATAAAAAATTGTGAAAATTAGTGAGATATGGTGAACCTTAACCAATAACTTAGAAAAAAAGGTATGGGCGCTCTTAAAAAATCCATCTAATATTTTTATATTATAAATTAGGCGATAAACTCACAATAAGTTAGTCCAATTATGTAGTACCTAAGTTAATTAATTGTTGAAATGATCTGAATCCAGCGTCTATTTTACGTACTTTTGTACAATTTATTTAGATAAGTTACTTCTATTAAATTGTACTTTGGTTTTAGTTCCGTTTGTATTATATCTTACTACCTAACTCCAGCGCTTTTATGATTCTTGTATGTTTAATTAATTAAGTTTTTACTGAAAATATTTATTAGTGCCTCTGAGTCTGCACTACAATAAGAAAGTACTCACCTAGTAGTGACGCCTTCAACAACTTGAATATTGATGATGTTCTAAACATTTTTAGATTGCATAGTGAAATATACAACGTCCCGGTTCGGGAAACCCGTTTTGCAAATGGGTAGTTATAGGTTCAACAAATACCATCGCTGTACCGGGCCCAAGGCGAGATGGGTGTGCACGCAGGCGTCCCACGGCTGTAAAGCCACTGTTCGCACTATCGACGACTCTATAGTCTACATCAACAATGCTCACAACCATTAGACCAATAAAACATAATTTCATACAAATACTAAAGCTGTGTCTGTATAAAAAGAACAAAGATCATTGAAAAAGGCTATTTTTTTATTTTTATTTGAATGGAAATCTCAAAACTGTTCCCAAAATAAGCAGACAACAGCCATAACAAATGATTCAATACACTTATAAAAACCCAGACACAGAACCAACAAAAGTGTTCATCACACGATTGTGTGTCCTGGGTGGGGATCGAACCCACTACCATTGGTTCAACACCTAGGAGTGCTAATCATTGGTGCAACGGTACAGAAAGTATTGGTGGTGTGTAATGCATGTTCACTGGATCAGGAAGTAAACATGTAAGTATAAGTGTTCAGGCTAACTTCTATGAATATTAAATTTAGTCAGGCTAAGATTATGAGTGATAATTCCATAATTAAAGGTAATTATTGTAATTAAATCTTCAGGTACTAAAACTTGCTTCAAGATGACACGGTTCGGCAACCGAGTGTTAGAAATAGAAGGTTACAGGTACAACATGAAGTATAATTGTTCGAACGAGCAGAAGGTGCGGTGGAAATGCACCAATGCAAGCGGGGGCTGCAAGGCATACGTCATCACATTCAATGACGAGGTCCTTACTATATACAACTGTCACAAACATAAGACGCCACAACAGAAAACTTCATACTCATTTGCACATTTAGGTTAAGATAATTATGTTAAGATGAAGTCGTTTTTATTTATTGAAGAAATTATAAGAATGGAAAAGTATTCAGCTGTATGTTGAATAGTTCTTATTGTGTGTTTATTACCTGAAATTATAAAAAATATTTGCAGCACCGTTGCCAGTCGGCTCGATTTTGGTGTACATCCCGATTTTTAAATAAACAAAAATCAGGATTCCAACTTTGTGGATTTTTAATATTTTTTATAGTGCCGCTGCACTAGAGAACATTAAATATTTTAAAGAAACAGAAAATTTTCATCTCCCCTTGCGGCTCGAAGCATGACCTTCACGTATCGCGCGTGCTTCTCTTCTAACTGAGCTAACCGCAAGTTATCGTAGGCGATGATTTTTTTCTGTTGTATCAACCCGTTTGCCTCCTGTAAGTGTCCTCTGCCGAGTATGTCATCATCATCATCATCATCAGCCTGTTGCAGTCCACTGCTGGACATAGGCCTCTCCAAATGTTCGCCACTTCGCTCGGATTTTCGGCGACTCTCATCCAGCTCCCGTCAGCCGTCCTGCGCAAATCGTCACTCCACCTGGCCTGAGGGCGTCCTACACTACGTTTACCGAGGCGTGGTCTCCACTCCAGAACTCGTTTACCCCAACGGTTGTCGGCTCTGCGGCTGATATGGCCAGCCCACTGCCACTTCAGCTTGCTAATCCTGTGAGCTATGTCGATGACTTTAGTTCTCTGCCGGATCACCTCATTATGGATTCGATCCCTTAGAGAAACACCGAGCATAGCTCTTTCCATAGCCCGCTGAGTGACTTTAAGTCTGTGAACCAGTCGTGCCGTCAGTGTCCACGTCTCGGCTCCATATGTCATAACAGGTAGAACGCACTGATTGAAGACTTTTGTCTTTAGGCACTGTGGGATGGACGATGAGAAGACTCGACGTAGTTTCCCAAACGCTGCCCAGCCCAGCTGAACCCTTCTATTCACCTCGTCCTCTAGGTTGTTTCGACCCAACTGCAATTTTTGCCCGAGGTACACATATTTTTTAACAACTTCGAGGACGGCGCCTTGGACTGCAATCGGTTCCGGTAGAACATGTTCATTAAACATGACCTTGGTTTTATCCAAGTTCATCCGTAGGCCGATGCGTACAGAAGAGTCAGCCAGGTCATTCAGCATATGTTGTAGGTCTTGCAGCGTCTCTGCCATTATGACGATGTCATCTGCAAATCGCAAGTGAGAGATGTGTTCGCCATTTATGTTGATGCCACGTCTTTTCCAGTTAAGCGTCTTGAACATATCCTCCATTGCATTTGTGAACAATTTGCCGAGTATGTATGGAAAACATTTTAATTTATTAATTTTTTCTGTTTCTTTAAAATATCCAACTTTGTAAATGTTCGAATCTGACAACGCTGACCTACAGAAAGGAACTGTTCAAATTGATAATGCTTTAAATTCAATGTGATGCCGTCATACGAATGGGCGGCGAATGCGAACAAAATTACCACCTAGGTATTTATAGTATTTAATTCGAAAATAAGTGTTTGCTTTATAATCTGGATTGATGTTAACATTTCTCTAAAATATAATGGGACTGTAAACTTAAGTTTTATTTAAATGGTTTAAATAGGACGGTGTTAATTCTAATACTACTAACCAATGTGGTTTCAATTAGTCCAGTACATAATTCATTATTTGCCTCGTCTCGCCTATGATATTTTCTAGCCAAAACTGTCGTATTAATACTTAGGCACTGAGTCACTGAGAGACCAAAACTCCGTAGCCAAGAGGCGAACGGGCAGGACTTTGGCGTCGCGCCATCTCTGTGGTCCCGGCTTTGATCCCCGGTCGGGTCAATATGGGAAACGAACTTTTATATATTGTTTCGGGTCTGGGTGTTGTTGTACTGTCATTGTTTCTGATTTCTGTAACACGAGTGCTTAAGCTACTTGCCACAGACTCACAGCGATGTATGTGATGTAGTTCGATATTTATATTTACATATATATTTATTTTGGCTTTGTGTTACTCTTGCTCCACCATGGTAACCACATACATGGTTTGGGATCAGATCCGTATTATATTTTCTAACTGGTTAAAATCATAACCTTCCTTTTTGCCTCGCTGTGGTGAGGTAAAACATTTAAATTTATCATCAATCAACTTATGATCTTAGTTTGAATGCGGCAAATTAAATTAATATGGGACGTTACCTAGTTCGTACTTAAAAGACTTGCTTAACGTAAAAGAAACTAATACTTCCTGACGCATTTTTGTAGCTCAAAAGGAATCGTTAGAAACGTACGATACGAAAGATGGGGTGCCGGAGGTGTCAAAGCAAGTGACATTCACGAAGTCACGGTTCGGGAAGCCGGCTCTGCTGCTGGGAGGGCGCCGGTACAACATTTACCACAAGTGCAAGGACCAGAGGAGGGTGCGATGGGTGTGCACTAGGACCGGCGTCGGCTGCCGCGCCAGCGTCATCACCTTCAATAACGAGGTCGTTAGTGTAAATGACAACCATAACCATTAGTGATGGTGGAATGTTTGGTGCTCATTATTACTATTATTATCTATTTATTTATTAAACAAATCAAGTAAATGTATAGAAACTGGCAATAGCATTTGACCAATTGTTTGATTTTTCATTCAGAGTTAATATAATTTCGTATTGTATATTTAATTTTTGCTATATATCCTTTGTATATATAATACAAAAACAAAAATACGTGTATAATTACCAGTAGGCTAAAATGTTTCATGATTTGCTAAATTATATTTTGACAATCTACTTTCATTGTTTTTTGTATTCAAATAAACCCTGATTACCTACGTTTAAGGTTATTAATCGCTTTATGAACGAACGGTTCATGAATTGGGCCCAGTTCCATTTCGGTTGCCAGTGAAAAACAAAATGTCAAGTGTCAAACAATTGTTAATATTCTGTCTAAAGTAAAAATGTGGCAAAGTGCGTTCAGATAATTTAATATCAGATGCAAGTGGAGAGATGTTAGGAGTTTGACGATTATGCCTTTTTTTTTTGTCGCGGGGTAAATACCTACCTACTGCATCGTCACTCTTTGTGGGGAACAGAGACTGGCGTGTCGGGCTAGCACCGACTTAAACCCGTTGTGGTTTTTTTTCATTTAAAGTACAAGAGAATGAGCTATATTTCAAAATGATGTAAGGCATTTTTGGCGCACGGTGACCTGATTATTTAGCATTGTTCCTTACACTAAGTATTTTACATTTTTATACCTGACTAGCTGTGCCCGCGACTTCGTTCGCGTGGACAGCTTATTTTCAAAACAAAAAGTAGCCTATGTTCGTTCTAGAGGTTCAACATAATACCTATACCAAATTTCATCAAAATCGACTGAGAGGTTTAAGCGTTTCCCGTTAACAGACAGACAGAGTTCCTTTCACATTTATAATATTAGTAGGGATTGTATTGGTGAGTTTTATATTTATAACTGAGGTCAGTGTAATTATTAATATTCTGTATTACGCTTTGTATTATTATCAAGTACAACTTTTGTGTTGAATTTCAGTAAATGAGCCTTTATTTCTAACCTCGCGGTATGGCAATCCCGTGCTTCTGTTGGGAGAAAACCGGTACAACAAGCACAGCCAGTACAAGGGCCCGAAACTGAGATGGGTGTGCACCAAGGTCTCCGTCGGGTGCCGAGCAACCGTCACCACTCTTTATAATAAGATTTTACATGTTAATGATAGTCACAGTCACATTAGAAAATAGTATTTAGACGTATAGACGAAATCACATCAGACCACATGTTTTGGACTTTGTACAGCCAGCATCATTCGTTCGTATACACCTCAGTACCTTGTCATATCAAATCTCCGCGTAACTGACAGTGACTTAATGAGACAAAGTACAGAGTTGTTTATGAACTATAGCTACTGACTGTACCACCATTATGTCCTACGTTCGTTTACCTTGACGTGCGTTTGGTCGTACCTTTGAAAATTTTAATTTTATAAATTGTAAAATTAAAATTTTCGTCTTAACGAAAAGCTAAGAAACTTAGCAGTTAATATCGAAACTTTTGTGAGACCTAATTCAAAGTGAACACCCCTTTTCGTACCGTCACCCGAGGGAGGTGACGGCGTGGAAAGGAATACCCACTAAAACCCCCCGGTTGGACCTCATCGCCTGAGTGGTGGTGCTGTGGGAAGATCACGACCCCTATAATGCCCCTATTGTAATTGAGGTAACGAGAGTTGCAAAGTAATAAGTTTTTAAGGATTGTTAGAGAAAAAAAACAACTTTATACAAAAAGTTTAAAAGTTGTGGATAAAATTAATATTAATGTAATATGTTTTGTATTTATATTGGTTGAAATTTAGTTAGAACGTTCTAGTTCTCAACATGGCCTCTCAAGATAGTAAAATATGAAATTATTTGACATGTAACTTTGTATGAAAATAATTACCTATTTCTGTTTCTATTGGTATAAATAAATAGTTTAAAATACAATATTTTTTATTTTGATTAGCAAACATTGTCTTTGGGTAAAGTACTTACATAGTTGGTTCCATTTTAACTTGCAGATGTTGTAGCTGTATTACCAAAATATCGATTTAGAAACCCTGTGTTCAAAACACTCAAGATACATTACAGGTTCGCGCAATAAAATGTAAATACTTGGGTTCTTATGATGTTACCGTAAGGTTTACTTTAGAATGAGGTTGTATATGTTATTGCACGTGGTTGTACATACTGACAAAGCTACGGTACAAACCCGACTGGTGAAATACCTCCACCTTACAGAAGACCGCAGCCAAATAACAATCAATTCGGTGTTGTTGTGTGCCTGCGTGTGAGTAAGGTTTCCAGAGCTGTTGGGGGGTGCTACCATTAGTAGCAGGGGTCAAGCCTTCAAGGTAATGGCGACAAGTCCAGCAACAGATTTATTATTCTGTACTTAGGACCTCATTACCACTTAACATCAGGTGGGATGAGGTCAATCTTGAAGTGTAATGTGAAAAAAAGAAAATTAACTCAATAAACGTGTTGCGGTTCTGCATAACTGAAGTTATTCACGTAAATCGATTTCTTTGTTTTCATTATTATTTACATAAATTAGGATGGGGACACACAGTCTTTATATTCAGTACGCCGTAATAAATATGTGGACTCTTCTGTGTCCGTCTAGGTATTAAATAAGTCATGTTGTTTAGAAGTCGAAACTTTTGTTTAATCACGTTAAAAATTGCTACATTAGTATTTTATTAGCAGTCGTGTTAGTTAAGTTAAATCTGTGAGTTGATCAATCAATTTCAAAAATGTGTGTATTGCCATAGATCTAATTAGTTGTATTTTTATGCTGATCTTTTCACCACTATTTTAGTTCAGTGTATCCGTATTATATGAAAAATAGCTAAAAGCACGTAATAGTGACACGGGATAGCAAATGACCGATGTTACAGGTTTTCAGTAATTCGTTTCAGATTCAGTGGTTTTCACAAAATCCCGGTTCGGTAATCCTGTTCTGCAATGTGGCAGGTACCGGTTCAACAGGCAGTCTAGTTACAAGGGGCCCAGAGCGAGATGGGTGTGCACCAAGATTTCTAATGGTTGCAAGGCCGTTTTCAACACAGTCAACGACACAATTATTAGTGCCAATAACCACCACAATCATCCTTAGAAATACGTTTACAAAAAGAAAAAAATACCCACGTGTTTCCAGAACTTGGCATTAATATTTTTAAAATAATACCTAGTTATTTTTTTTGTTTCTAACCTGATAAAATAATCCTAATTTAGCCTCTAAAGGTTTTGGGTATTTCGATACTACGGGCTGCATTCACGAAAAAGATGACGTCATTGTCCCGTTATGCCCATTGTCGCGTTCCGCAAGCGAGAGCGCGGCACGACTCTTTCGGGCAAGGCATGATCGGGTCAGCATTGTGACGTCAAACTACCCTCCATAAATTTAATTATTTAAACGACTGAATTAATTTTTTATTTGGATATTTTTATGACTTTCAACTGAGGCCCTAATTCTTATAAATATTATAGTAATATTTTCATAAGAATTTTATGATTGATTATATGTGTGAGAATTGGAAAGTCACAAGCGTATTTGTTGTAACTCTATTGTGATGCTTTTTAAATATTATTTCAGATGCAGAGTTCATAGTGTCTCGTCGAGGGAATGCCATGATCCGGCTCGGGGAGAATCACTTCAGTCTGAACAAGAGCAAGACTCCGTGCCTTAAGCAACGCTGGCTGTGCACCAAGTGGGCAAATGGCTGCCGGGCCGCCATCATCACCTTGGAGAATGTCATCATTAAGTGCAAAGATGTACATCAACACTAAGGAGTTCACATTTTAAAGAAACAGAAATATTTCATTGCCCCTTCTGCCGTACTAACGAAGAGTGCAGTAAGTCGTGTTTTTGTGCAGGTTGACTTAAGATCATATCTGTAATTAGATATGGTCTCAATTTGCCTAGAAACGCGACTTACTGCACTCTTCGTTAGTACGGCAGCCTTGCGATGTGTGTTTCGAACCCACGACCCTTACATATCGCTATTTTCATAAAAATTTTCTGTTCTATTAAACCTAATTAAAAACAAGTAGAAAAATTCCATCTCACTCTGTTCAGATATTATTGGCTAGTTGTGTGTATAGAAGTTATTGACTAGCATCTGCTCAATATTATTGAAGTAATGAATGTTCAGATATTAATGGTAACTTGTAGTGTATGGAGCATATTAAAAATTTTAACTGTTCAGAAGTATTTGGTCACTTTGTCTGCTCCAATATATCTGACGGCGACTATACATTCGTTGCAGAAATATATGAAAACCTCAGAATCGTAGACACTTGGCATCTGAAGATATTTTTCTTGGGTTTGAATGCCACACTGTACGCGGAGATGAAATTATTTTGTTCCTTTAAAGTGTTTGAAGTTCACTAGTGCGGCGGCACTATTAAAATGTGAAAAAAAAAACTAAAAAGTTTAGACGCCGAATTTATTGTCTTGGTTGAGTGCGGGATTCAACTTACGCGCCTTAAACATGTGTATTTGCACTATTGATTGATGATTCGGTACGCATTCTACAACAAATAACACTACACTATAAAAATAATAAATTGGATGTAGGATACTTTCAAAGCGTCTAGGCTAAACATTTGTCAGATTCAGTTATAATGCTGTGCAACATAGAATGATGTCGATATAATAGGTCAGAATAGGGTTCTAAATAAAATGTGTAATATATTTTTTAAATAAAATGTACTTTGGCTAAACATTTGTCAGATTTAGCTATAATGCTTTGCAACATAGAATGATGTCGATATAATAGGTTAGAATAGGGTTCTAAATAAAGTGTGTAATATATTTTTTTAATAAAATGTACGCAACTAGCTAAGGGATGATAGGACTGATATATATCTGCATAAGACGAAAGTCCTTAAAATAGTAAAGAGGAAAAAAAAACATAATCATCATACTTTAATAGATAGAGTTTAGGCACAAGAATTGGCCATCCCTGAAATGGCCTACTCAGGGTTGCCAATCTGTGGGGAATTCCCCAAACTGCGGGGAATCTCAAGATGGTTGGGGATTTATTGGGGATTGGCATTATGTGGGGAAAATGCGGGGATTTTCGATCGGAGAATATTTCGTCATTTATTATTTCATCAAAATCGGTTGAGAGGTTTAAGCGGGAAAGCGTAACAGACAGACAAACAGAGTTACTTTCGCATTTAAAATATTAGTAGGGATAACCATAGCTGGGCATTAACTCGTTAATCCGTTAATCGTTAAAAACGAAGTTAACATTTTGAGTAACGGATTAACTTTTAAGTTAACTTGAAAAACTGTTAACGGTCTCATTAACTTCCGTTAATAATATTGAAGTCCGTTAATCGTTAATCCAATGTCTACTATCCACCGCATGGCACCGCGAGTGAAATACTAGTTCGAGTAAGAAAGCTGCGAATAGATTCATTTTTACCCACAACGGAACGGAGCAGGTGTATGCGTTTAGGGTGAGCTATGTTTGTGTGTGCGTTTGTGCAATGTTGCCACCTATCTTCTAAACTAGTGAATATGCAATAAAAATATTGAGTATTGAGTATTGAATGATCCGATTTTCATGCGGTTTTCAATAACGGGTTTGTGTTTGGTGAGTTCATGTTCTTAGATAGGTGTCATGGCTGTAACTCACTAGAGGGCGCCAACTCACTAGAGGGCGCCGCCATATTAGTGTAAAACAATGTTTCAATATAATCAAAACGAAATGTCCGATTCAAATTCAGTTTTCAGAAATGTGTACGTGGTAGTTTAAATGCATGTTCCCAAATAATAAAAATTACGTCTATAACTCACTAGAGGGCGCTACAATATTAGTGCAAAATAATATGGCAATAATATTAAAACGGATTGTTCGATTTCAAAAAATAAAATAGTTTTTCTAGTGACGTATAATTATTGAAGACCTGTAGATGTTTAACATAAAATACACTTATGAGTATGATTAATTTTTTGTTGAAATTTCACATAGGGAAGGCAGCCCCTGACAGATATTCCTCGGTTATGTATCAAAAAGGTAAAATTATTATCGCTACATTTACTCGTAAGTATATCTCCGAGAAACAGGGGGTCTAGTACAGTAGACGCCCAGACACGTCAGGAAAAAACTGTAAACATCGATATTCATTGTTTAGGTACTTATAGTATATCTATTACCAATTTCCCGAGATATCAACCCTTTTTTTAGAAAGTATTTTTACGTCCATTATAATATTTCGTTACATAATAATTGGGTTAAAATGGGGGTTGTATTTTTTTCCCGATTTTTGCTGTCGTGGGTTTTGTTTCAAATTTTTAATGTACATTTGATTTCGTCAGTGTTTAGTTAGAATGACGACTGCTGTGTTTGTTTTAAAGAAGGGAGCGTACAAGTATTACGGAACGCATTGTTTAAGATCCCCCCCCCCCTACTTTACGTAACGCACCGTAACATTTTTCAGTAATCCCCTCCCTCTTTTTTCAAAAAAAGACGACCACACTAATACAATCGGGGACTACCCGTTCAAACCGTAGGGAAACTAAAAGGGTTCCAAATGGGAGTTTCTTAACTTATTTTTTTATTGAAATGCATTGTAGCGTTTTACTAAATTACTGTCAGTGATCCTATCATGGGAGACATGAAATCGGATTCTAGGTTTGGTCCATTTTGATTATATTTTAACGGATTAACGATTAACGTTATCTTGCGTTAATTCGTCCGAAATGTAACGATTTAACGTTTAACGAAGCTAACTTTTTTAGTAACGGATTAACGATTAACGAAGTTAACTGTTTGATTAACGGTGCCCTGCTATGGGGATAACAACATTTTTTTTAATCATTAAGTATGCTCAAGTACTTATGATATGACGGCACATCCCTTCCTTTTCTTCTTTATTAAATGTTTTGTTTTGTGACTGATAAATGAATGATTGAACATGTAATGCATGCATTGGCTTCTTTCGTTGTTGTTTGTAGTTAATTAGTAGATCCAAGTTTTAAAAAGTTGTTTTTGTTTCTGTCAAAGTAGCGATTTTACGAGCATTTTATAAAAAAAAACTTTTGAGGGGAATTTGTGGGGAATCAGCGGATTTTTATCCCCAAATTTGGGGAATTCGATCAGGATTTTTGGGGATTTGGATGAATTGGCATTGGCAACCCTGGGCCTACTACAACGCCGTTACCTAGGACAATCTTATTTTTAAGAGCAATGATGTTCAATGTGACTCACGCTTCGGGTTCGATTCCCGGTCGGGTTAATATGGAAAAAGTAACTTTTGAAAAATATAATAATTACTAGTGAAATTATGTGCGCAGTTTGTTAAGCCTTGTTAAGTTTTTATTCGCATCTTTAGTTTATAATTAACTATTATGTTTAATACTGCGTGTATAAAAAATATTTCTAGGTATTTACATTGCATTCTTGCTAGGCGGATCGCAAGTATATTATATTTTATGTGGCCATGATATATTTTATATTTACAAATTTGTTGTTTTATTCAATACATCAAATTAAGAAAATAAGCTCGCTGTTTTAGTTGTAAATTTCCTTTAAATTTTAGTTTTTGCTAATCCAAAAAAATATCTTTGGAATAATCACAGTAAGTACACAGTATTTTCGAATTAATTTTTTTATCCTTTTTTTATATAGGCAATAATAAATGCATTCACATTTTAAAATATTATGATTTAGAACTGGAACATGAGGGAGTTAATAAGAAAACGGTGGCCCGTCTCCGAGGTTAATATCTAAATTAAATTTTGTAATGCCATCTGAAACGATGGTTTATTTCAGATGCAAAGTTCGTGTGGTCTAAACGCGGCAACCGTATGATCAGCATTGGCAGGTACAACTTCAGCCAGCACAAGTACTCTGTGAGGGGCGGCAAGGCTCGCTGGGTCTGCTGCAGCACCGCCACCTGCTGTCGGGCCTCTGTCACGACCTTCAATGACGTCATTGTCAAGTGCAACAACGAACACAACCACTGAACATGAAGAAAGCATCTTCTTCCTCAGTACGGGACCCACGACTCCAAGTATCGCGCGTGATGCTCTTCAAACAGATCAAGTTGTTATAGGTATTTTATGTCTCTTACTTAGTCACTATGTAAAAAATATTTTGATTGATTCAGTGGATAAAGCAACGCATGAAAATACATTTTACATTTTTATAAAAAAAAAACTAGTTGAAGTCACCAAAGGATTGCATTTAGCATTAAAAGGAAAAGGAAAGAAGAACGTGTTTTCTTTTTTAAGAGTTTGTAAATTTTTCGTTGTAGAAATGTAAGGCTTTATGTTATGTCTATGGATCTGAAAAAGCAAAATTTAAACTGGCAAAATTAACTTAAAATGGAACGAGTAGTCTATGAAAACCTTAGGCTCTAGGTGAACTCCAGGTCATGTTATGACTTGCAAATACATACCAGACTTTCTCTTACAGAAGCCAGAGCAAACTTCGTCTTATCCCGCCGGGGGAACCCCGTGGTAGTGATGCGGGGCCACCGGTACTGCCTGAAGACTGTGCCAAACTTGAACTGCGCGCGGAAGAGGTGGAGATGCATCAAGTGGAACCGCGGCTGTAGGGCGCAGATGTCTACCGTGGACGATAGGATCGTCACTCTCTTTAGCTTTCATACACATGAATGAAATTAGCTAAATATTCGATATACATTAGCGTGGGTTAGCCGGCGGCATTAGTGGGATTTCCCCACACTGAAAAGATTATCTACTAAAGCGCCTTGATCCTTCTCATTGCCTTAGAGGTTGCGTCGCTATGGGAAAAATGTAGACCATCTGGACCTAGAAAAGTTTAACTAAGACCAAAGAAATACGTTATGAAGTACTTATGATCTTCCATTTAATATTTTTTTACAATATGAATTATTTTTGTAAGTAAGTTGATA
This sequence comes from Glyphodes pyloalis, assembly GCA_037074685.1. Classification (NCBI taxonomy): domain Eukaryota; kingdom Metazoa; phylum Arthropoda; class Insecta; order Lepidoptera; family Crambidae; genus Glyphodes; species Glyphodes pyloalis. The sequence continues at coordinate 4,416,550 of JAYKKO010000012.1, read as the reverse complement.
TTTAGGTACATATTTTTCTAATTTTACTGTATGATTGACCATAAGAATATTGACCTAATTTATTTGCTGTCACTTGAAGAGAGGTATTTTGTTTTTGTAGAAGATAACTTTGAGAGTAAATGCCGGTGTGTTACTGTTAGAAGATATTTTTTAGTTTTAAATGAGAGAAAGTGTGACATTCAGGATTTTGAGGTAATTTTCTACTGAACACACTATTTAATAGAGTAAATGAAGCATTTCATTCATTTAAATAAAATATTCACATTATTATGTACATTTAAAGGTATATTTAAATGCTATATAGTACCCAAAAAACGGATTACGTTGTATTTATTCCCGTCACATCAAGAAAATCGTGCACAATTATTAACGAAACAATAAATGGAACGTAGTAAGTACATATTTATTCTTGTGGAGTATTTTTTTTTCTTACCTGTAATATTTGGATAATAAATAACATCTAGTGAACCATATTGAATTCTTGGTATGAAATAATAAATAGATTACCTTGCTTATAGTCATATTTATTATTTCATAAAAAAAATCTAACAAGCATAATGAAGTCTCATTATGCTTGTTAGATTTATTTTTTTATTGTACTTCACTAAGTATGTTGTTCTAAACTCAACCGGCAGAGGAGACTAAAGAAGGCTCTGAGGTTAATACAACAGAAAAAAACATCAACTTGCAGTTAACTCAGTTGGATGAGCAGCACGCTTGATACGTGAAGGTCGTTACGGGTGTCGAATCCCACTCCGGAAGGGCAGATGAAATTTTTCTGTATCTTAAATAATGTTTGTGTGTGAGCCAATACAATGTTGTCTTCCAGATACGCCAAGGTTCATCACGTCGAGGCGAGGCAACCGTATGATCTGCATGAGCAATTATACCTTCACCCTCCACAAGTACTCGAGCCAGTCGGGGCACAAGAAGCGTTGGGTTTGCTCCTCCAGTCGTCACTGCAGGGCTTCTCTCAAGACCATTGATGATGACATTGTTTATTGCAATAACCACCATAACCATTAAACATAATTATGGCAGTGTCCCTATTATTTTGACATCCTGCTCTTTTAGAATTCACAATACTAGATTTTAGAATTCTCCTCCTCCTTGGGTCGTATTCCTCATTGCTGTGGGTCGTGACCTCCCTTTTGCATCACTTTCACTCGTATGATTTCTCTCCAACTAATTCTGTCTCTGGCGGTGTGAAGGGCGTTGTTAACTGCAGAGTCGAGAGCAGTGCGAATCTGATCAGACCAACGCATTGTGGTGCTTCCACGAGGCCTTTTTTCATCTACTTTGCCTTCTAGAATTCTAGTAGGTGATATGGCCAAGGTCTGTTGAAATTGGCTGAAAACATAACCGATGCTAAATATTGTTTTTAATTTATGGTTTTGCTAACGACAACTCGTTTAGCGTACTGGAAAACAACAAACAAACGCCGAGTAAGATGTAAGTAAAAATATATAGAAATATCATCGTATAAAACAAATTGGGATATAACAACCAATTACTATTAGAAGTCTATTAATTCCAAAAAGATTAAATTAGAACAATAGCTTTGTGTGATCTTAATTTGTTTTAAATGATCCTAATTTTTGAATTTCGTCATTCATGTTGATCATTAACGCTCTGGGACTCTTTTAAAATATGGGCAGGAAAAGGCTGCTTCACTGTGATAGAATAAGAACAGGAAACCATGATTGAGAGGTTATATTGATATAATAATTATTGGTAAATAGTTGGAAAATCGTCTTCAGCCAGAAATTCGATTAACTTTACTTGTCTAGGAAATTCTTAAAAGATGGGTGTACCAACGAAGATAGTTTATCCACATCGGATATGTTTTCAAACTGATTTTTTTTTACTTTCATCATTCAGGGCGCATGACCATGTAAAATGGTAATGACAATGACTCAAGTTTATAAATAAAAAATACATCTATCATCTCATTAGCACATTATTTATCTTCATCAATGTTTAAATGAGAGACTGAAATATTAAGGCATTTGAGTGAAGACTCACTGAAGAAGCTTCCGTTTTTCCAGACTGTAATTTAAAGTACGTGATGTCGCGGCAAGGGAACCCCATGATCGAGTGCGATGGGTTCCGCTACAGCCTCAAGAACGAGCAAGGCTACAACACGGTGAAGCAGCGCTGGAGGTGCAACAAGTGGTACAAGGGCTGCCGGTCCATCATCACCACCTTCAACAACGAGGTCATCTCCTTCAACAAGGAGCATAGGCACTGACAAGTGTTCATGACAATAAGAAAGTTGGTTGGTTTTATACGTTAAAATATTAAAAACAACAGAAAGAATTTAAAAATAACAATCAATGGTAATAGAACAACGTCATTTGTTAATTTAAAAAGACAATAGTAACAGTACAAAATAGCATGATATACCTCTATATCAAGTCACGCACTCACCCATTTCTTTCCACAAAGAGTATGTGGTTTAAAATCAGCGAACCTCCAAAACAGTGCCTACGCGATTCTTAATATCTGTAAATGCAGACTCTCGGTGTCGCCCATGTCAATAAGAAATGTTATGACTTCAAAGTTGATTTGTCTGTTGGTTTACCTCCCTATTTTATGTCACGTGGGAAATTCTTTTTGCCAATTCAAGTATCAGATTATCGCTAATTTAATTATAATCGATCTACCATATCGTCTTGCAAGTGACATAAGCATGCCAGTTCTAATTTAAACAGGTGGTCAGTATTTGTAAATTGTTTCCGTTTTGTATAAGGCGTTGAAAGGTAATAAAATACTTCTAATTTTTTTTAAAACAAAATATTAAGAATATCGTTGATGGTTGTTGATTAATGAAAATAACGCCTGAAACAACGTTAGGTATATCAATTTCAATTATGGATCCATTCAAACATTTAAATTAATTGGTTGATATTGTAACAATTCTTATTTGCTTAACACTTTTATAAAGAAATTGAATAAAATGATTAAAGTTATTTTTAGTTTTTATTAATTGACACAGATTTTTTTCATCTACAAGCAATGCTATCTAAGAACCCTAAAGAAATAAACAAGTTGAATCAATTATTCACATCTCATACCTATTGAATATAACGTAAAGACAAATAAAATAATGTGTTTTTGGTTAGAAGTTCATGGTTTTAAATTGGTATGTTTCGTGTTTGCTTAGTAGTTCTGAAGAGCTTTCTTTCTGAATTTGAATTGAATGCTATAATAGATTCTGATATGTTTTATTGTAGGAATTTGGCGTGCTGAGCCCCAGGCAATGGTGCGGTTCGCGAGGTCGAAGCGAGGCAACAAGGTTGTCATCTTCCAGGGGCACCGGTTTAATATGAAGTATCCCAAGAGCGATACGCTACGGAAGAAGTGGAGATGTATTAAGTGGCCCAATGGATGCCGGGCCACCTTGAGCACGATTGATGATAAAGTGGTCTACAATCGCGTGTTTCATAATCATGACAATTTCATACTAACGTAAAACAGCACTTTAAACTGACTAAATGCGATTGGCATTTGTGTCAAAAATGTTTCAAATATTATTTTCTTGAATTATTATTTTCTCGTCAAACAATAGATTAGCTTTGCTTGCACATATCCAGATCCTATCCAACTGAATGTCCACGGCATTTGGATCAAAAATGTTTCTTTTATCGATTTATCATTTTCTAGTCGAACAATACATAGAGATTATCTACTACTGAAATTCAGGTATGTGTTAAGATAGCTATGTTGGCACACATCCAGTTTCTGTTGCACCAACTCTACTTCAAAGGTTAATGACGATTTAACTTTGTTTTTGTAAATATATTAGATTTCACAATCAACCCCTAAAAATAGTTTAAACCCACAGAAATAGTTACGCAAATAGAGACGCAAATTTTTGCGTACCTAAGACCTTTGAAAATAAAAGAACTTTTGCTTTCTTGTTAAAATTAAATTTCATATAAGTAATGTTACTTTTGCAGTGTACTTTTGAGCGAAATAATGTGTGTATTATTTATTTTTTCGAGGATTTAACCAGTTGGTTGGTTTTCTTAACTGTGTTATAAATAGAAATATGCAAATAAAATGTGTTGTGACATTGACACCGTCGTTTTATTGCATACTAGCTGTGCCCGCGACTTCGTTCGCGTGGACTATATCCTTTCATGGTCGGTTTTACCCCTATCGCCCCTAATATTCGAAACAAAAAGTAGTCTATATTTTAATAGAGCTATATTTGTGCCTACTTTCATATATCTAACTTTCGCACTTCTAGATTGACCTCATCCCACCTGATGTTAAGTTGCGCATCATGCCACTGCCGTGGGGCCGGCAGCGGCGTTTGGGGGGGGTCTCCCCGGCAGTCCTTTTGCGAGACAATTTACTCGTTGAAAGCAGCAACTGCCGTGCAGGCCTTGCACCAACAATGGCGGCCAGTGCTCGCTCAGTGTCTGCCGTCGCACCGCAAGAATGGCACAACGGCGACTCTTCTCGCCCGATTTGGTGCAGGTACTAACACGCCCGGTCAGTACCTGTACCAGTCTGAAGGATAATTAACCGTGGTTGCGACTCAACCACTGCTCCAAGGCTGGATCGACGGCGTCTAAAACCCGCTCCCTAGGTCGCTCTCCTTACAAATTTCCCCCCCAACGCAGGACCAATGCTTCTTGGGCTATACGGCGGACCGCTGCCACCTCAGTTGGAGAGAAACGTTCACCCAACGCCCTCCTCTCTGTCAAAGGCCAATAAACCTAGGCCTGCACTCCTGCATCAAGGGCCCATGGTGGCATGCCGGCCAAATCATATTTCATCAGTCTGTTAACGGGTAACGTTTATGCTTCTTTTGTTTAATCTTACTAATCTTTTTTTTATCTCAGTCGTATCCAGGATACAGTTCTCGGAGTCTCGTCGCGGGAAGAGGATCATTCTGTGTGAGGGTCACCGCTTCAGCATGAAGAACCCGAACAACGTGAAGAAGATGTGGCGCTGCATCAAGTGGCCGAGCGGCTGCCGCGCCTACCTCAGCACCGTCGAGGACCAGGTCGTCTACACCAGGCTCACTCATACACACATCTAGTCATGCTAGACTATATCTATGCTAATACAGTGGACCCCCCGGTAGTTCGGGCCCTGTCTTATGCATCTCCTGTAGTCCGCCATGACTTAAAAATGCGTGTTTCACGCTCCATCACTATTGTACTCGTATTGTTTTGATCTGATTGCCTATTTTATACTAGCTGTGCCCCCTACTTCGTTCGCGTGAAGTACATACTTTCATGGTATGTTTTACGCCTATCTTTCCTAATATTTGAAACAAAAAGTAGTCCATATTTATATCTAAGTTTTGTGCTAAACCTGTGCTAAATTTCATATCAATAAAATATAATATTAACATTTTCCCAAATAAACTTTTAAGTGTGGTATTCATCCATCCCCCCTTATTTTCAAAACAAAAAGTAGTCTATGTCCGTTCTAGAGGTTCAAAGTATACCTATACCAAATTCACCAAAATCGGTTCAGTGGTGAAAACTGTACTACGATTTACCTAGACTTCAATAAAAAAAGATTAAAAAACTAAAAAACACGCTTTTAGTCACGTGACTTAAACTTTATTCGTATTCCTGACAGCAAACACTTTCATTTGATACCCATATCATGGGGGTGGATCTCAAACAACCAGTTCGCCATCTTGGGGAGGCCGCCATATTGGATTTGTAATGACGTTTCTGAGCTAATCATGAATTGTCATCAGAACTCAGCTTCATGAAGTCAGAAAGAGGTAATCGAGGTAAAGAGGTAGTCTCCGTTTCATATATATTTGGTATAATGAGTGTCTTTTATAAACACCAATACCCGCTCAGATAATTCATTTAAATGTATTTTTTCAGTGTCAATGGATGGTCCGAAGTTCGTGAAGTCCAAGAAGGGTAACGTGAACATTGCGATGGGCAAGTACCGGTTCTACCTCAACAAGGCGACTGAGAATAAGGGGCTGTGGATGTGCGTGCGGTGGGGTGCGCGGGAGAAGTGCCGCGCTACCATCACCACGGTGAACAACGTCGTCGTGAGGATGACCAATGAACACAACCATTGAGTGAGCATTCTACTAGTAGGTATTCAACCCTTAACCTTCGTAGCCGAGAGGCGAGCGGGCCTAACTTTGGCGTCGCGCCATCTTTGAGGTTCCGGGATCCCCGGTCGTGTCAATATGGGAAATTAACTTTTCTACAATGTCTCGGGTCTGGGTGTTGTGGTACCGTCTTTGTTTTAAATTTCTGTAACACTAGTGCTTAAGTTACTTACAACAGAATCAGAGAAATGTATGTAATGTGGTCCAAAATTTTATTAAAAAAAAAATCTGGCAATGGGGAAATAGTTACCACCGTAATTTGAATCTTATGACCTGGGCTTACGGAGCAAACCAATGAATAATGGCGGTACTACCTGCAGCATTAAGGGAAAGTAAGGCAAGCTGGATACCATACCTTTTATCTTTTTTTTTTGCGAAGCGAAATACATGCCCTGATAAGGGCCATAATACCCACTAAAACACACCGGTGGATCTCGTTGACTTGATGGTGATGCCATGGGAACATTAAACCTACCACAGCAGTCCGGCATCAGCACTCGGTTAAGGAAAAATAATCAGTTCACAGAATACGGGACAGTCTAGTCTATTAAGATCACCTTAAATAGAACTTACGCTAGGACCTCATTACCACTTAACATCAGGTGGGATGAGGTCAATATTGAAGTAAAAATTAAAAAAAACAGAAATCAATACGCAATTATGTGGATTTACCTAATTGGTTGTCTCATAAGATAGTGTTGCTATACGTATGTCTAATCAAAGCCATGTGAGAAATCACTTTTTATTTTTTCTAAACTGTCTGTAGTCATTTAAAGTCAGTAGTCATTTGTAGTCATTTACATTTACTTTTTACTTGTAGGTGTATTTAGCATAAGATCAAAATGTTACATCTAAATAGCATTTAAGTCTTTTTTATTGTATGCCTGAGTATAGATGATGTGTAGATAAATTTGATAGTCACCTTTCGTATTTGGAACTCTTGAATATGCCATGTATGGTTCATGAACATTTAGGGACACATTTGAAAACAGTTTTAACATTGTCACCATTGCAAGGAGAGAGTCTGGTTTTATAAAAAGAAAACTGGATTTTTTAGGATTTGCGATTTTTTTTTTTTAGCCGCCATGTTTATGTATGAACATTTTATATTTTTTTATTACCTGTAATACAGTTAGTTCATTACAGTCGCCGATTGTACCAATCTCGCTTAAAGCACTAAGATCTAATAATTGTAACTTTCTGAATCTCAATAGTTTAAAGTAGTTTTAATGATATTTTAAAATGTTTGTTGAGTTTTAAAGATATTTTTATATAATCCAATTTTTAGCATAGATGCAAGATTAGTAGTCAGTTATGATATGAGTAATTAATTTTGCCTCTGCTCTATGGGCGAATTAAGATTAAATGTAGGTTACCATACATATTACACAAGTCTCTCTGTAAGCTTAGTTACTTTTTTTAATAATTTATTTAGGAATATTAAAATGCATTAGCCTACTAATAAGTATAGAAACAGACCGTACATAATGTACTTTCTCTCTAAATTTTGTCATTCTCATAAACCCCGTTTTACGTATGTAATCGCTTTTTTAGGATTAAATGGATTTGTGACAAAAGTATTGCCTTTTATTTTAAATAAAATTTTGTATAAATGATCCAACATATTAACGAAAATTGTTAATCATAGTAAAACAATTAGGCGATGAGGTTGTAAGCGGAGTTGTAGTTTTGGGATCACACTAATGTTTTGTTTGATGTAGAGATGGATAATTCCTGAATGAACGTTTTAATTGAAGTACTTTTACTAACTGGTTCATTTGCATCTTTCGTTCACTCTTTCCCATATAAGTTCAATAATTACATATATTAGTAATCATATGAGAATAAAACATACGTATACGACGTGTGTTTATCAAGAAGAAATATCTATTTGCTATGAAATATATATAGTTAACTTGTAATTTTAAACACTTTTATTAATTTTAAAGGTAAAAATTTGAATTTTACATCATTATAATAGAACTGCACATGACTGTAATAATGCAAATGAACTAAATGAAGTGAGTTAAATTGTACATACCAAACCTACTGAACTAATTGGTAATTGATAAATTATACATATCTTTAGTTTGTGATGAATCATAACGTCACTCTTTTCACTAGAGTGAAAAATTCTGCGCATATAAAGCCTGATGTCTATTTATGGTATTCAAGGGCCGGTATTCACATATTCGAAGTTCGGCAAGCCCGTGATCATCCTGGAGGGGTTCCGCTTCAACCAGCACAGTAACAGCAAGGGAGTACGGGGGTTCTACGTGTGCGTCAAGTGGGGTCTGGGTTGCCGGGCCTCCATCACTACCATTAACAACGAAATCGTTAAGATGAGGAATATACATAGCCATCCATAGCATGAGTTTCTGATGAAAAGTTTCCGTCCATTTTTATGTGTTTAAAATGAGAATGCAAAATAGGGGGTGTTACTCAAAGTGCAGCTGTTTTAAAGTGCTTATGTATTTGGCGCATTAATTTAAATCTTATGGGTAATACTTATGAGTCCTCTCTTTACAAATCAAATGAAGATACCTTTATTATAAGCTACTAGTAGTTGCCCGCAACTTCGCCCGCGTTATGTCGGGATAAAAAGTATCCTATATGTTGATCTAATAAATAATTTATTTTCCTATCAAATTTGATTTAAATCCGTTTCGTTTTTGCGCGAAAGAGTAACAAACATACAACGAGACATACATCATATAAATATAATTAAATATAAATATTGGACAACATCACATACATTGCTCTGATCCTGTGGTAAGTAGCTAAAGCACTTGTGTTACAGAAATCAGAAACAACGACGGTACCACAACACCCAGACCCGAGACAATATAGAAAATTTTAAGTTTCGCTTTTGTTATAATATAAGTAGGATTCTTCGAAGTGCAACTTTGAGTTGCACTCATGAGGAGCGCTTAATAGTGTTTATGGTTTAATGCATGTTCATAAAGCCAATTCTGCGATTCGGCACCTCAGCTAAATTACATTTTTTGATATTTTTGTTCTGATAAAATTATCTACAATTAGCTATAATTGTATAAATCCTAATTTATTTTAAAATAAAATATTAAAAATGATTACAATAAGACAAAGGTGCCTTCAAAAATTTGTTATATATGAAAATTTTAATACAATTCTTGTTTAAAACGAAGTGAGAATCTGGAGATTAGGTGTTGTAGTTTGTATTTTTTTAATTCGTTGAAATAAATGTTAAAAATAAAGATTTAATTGTGATTTCGTTTTTTATTTAAAAACGTTTAAAGATTATTGTATTTAAAAAAAAAGGTGTCTAGTTATCAAAAAGCATTGAATTAAATTTTATGGAAAAAGGGCGGTCTTTAAGGGTGAGGTAAAAATTTACGAAGACAACATTATTAATTTGAGACGAGTAATTCATCACGTAGATACTTGAGCTAACTTATAAATATATATATCCAACAATAATAGTTTGTTTTAAATTTTTTCTACTTTTATTTTACGTAATTATTCTTGTAGAATTTTACCTCGCTCCGCTTCGATGGGTAGGTTGCCGTATATTATCTTGGCAATTGTTCTATGCAATATTTATTCCGGAAATAGTTTCAATCCCTGTTATAGAGGATTCATAAAGGAAGAACATGTGTCAAGCCTAATACAGTTTTAGTTCACGCATGATGCATTCACTAGGTTTTCTTGTTAAATTGTTTTTTTTTTCAGATGTGATTGTCACTACGACCAGGTCAGGCAAGCCGGCGATTATTGTTGGAGACCACAGATACAACCAGTACAGCGCCAAGGGGTCGAAGGTCGTCTGGAGGTGCTACAAATGGGTGGGCGGCTGCCGGGGCACCATCGTCTCCGTAGATGACACCATCATCATCAGGAGGGAAATTCACAACCATCCCGGCACTCAGTAATTAAATACTAGGAAAATAACACTTCAAAAAGGCCTCTACTGAACGTTTGTCTGGAAGACCGCTTATATTGTAACTACTGTGTGTTTAAAACTAATTTAATATCAAACGAATACAATTGAGTTCAATTGATACCTTTCATATGAGTAGCTTTAGTGTCATAAATTTCTATCTATAATTAAGAATTATTTTAACAATGCATCATTTTATGAATTGTATATAAGAATCTCTTTCATTACTATAGTGATTAGGTTTTTAATAGTAAACGGCTTTTGGTAAAGTTTGAATATATTAGTTTGATTTTGAACAATGAAATAATGAAATTTGTTTTATTTTCCCACATCTTTTTTAAATTAATACATGATTAGTAGGCGTCTACAATAATATTGTAAAATCGGTAGACAATTTGACTGACTCCTTTAATATTTATACTACATATCAGGCTTACTTACCTACATGGATCATTAACTTGGAATTTTCTACGTCTTTTACGGTTATATTCGGTTGTGATGAAGGATGAAAAATATTATAATACAATTTGGCACACACCTTCCAAATCATACACACATGTAATTTTTCGACGTCTATTTACACTTTGTGAATTGCTAATGATACGGCCCTGGTAAATTTGTGAGTTCAGTGTTTATGATACTATGTAAGTATGAGAACAGTACTTTAAATAATGGTAAATGTATTTTGAGAACTATTTTCTTTTTCAGATGCAATAATCTTCACCAAGACGAGGTTAGGGAAGCCGTCGATCATCCTCGGCAACCACAGATACAACCACTACAGCTCGAGGGGGTCCAAAGAAGTGTGGCGATGCTACAAGTGGTACGAAGGCTGCCGGGGTACCGTCGTCTCTTTTGAGGGTGAACTGATTGCCAGACGCGATGATCATAACCATGCGAGCGGAATAAACGTTCAAAGTATGAGGCTTCCGTGCCCTTGAAGAATAAAGAAACACAATGTTAATAAGAAAAACAAACATTTAAGCAGCCAAAACCAACACTTGAGTTTTGACGAAAAGTAATTTACTGAATTAAGTAAACTTGTTGTCGAAATATCCAAAATCGCCGATTTTCTACTCGATACCTGGTCGTTATGACATTTACAGTTTTAATTAGAGACTAAATAAATTACGCATTAAGTAAGAATTACTAAGAAAAAAAAGTAAAATATTTTTAAAAGGTATTAATTAATATCTTTGTTTTTGTCTTCTCCTCACGCGCCAAAATAAAAAAAACACAAAAAGTTCATTGTTTCAACTGGCCCGCTGCCGCATTTGTTTAACCTACTGTTTACACAGCTGTTACAGTTTACAGAATAAGGGCAATGTATCTGATGTTGTCAAAAATATTTATTTACTCTTTGTTTATTTTGATGTAATGTTTTTACGAATTCAGGGCTAACGTTCACTACTTCCAAATTCGGCAAGCCGGCAATAATAGTGGCCCAGCATCGGTACAACCATTACAGCACTAAGGGTTCGAAGACAGTATGGCGCTGCTACAAATGGAGCCAAGGGTGCAGGTGTTCCGTCGTCTCCGTCGACAATCGTATCATATACACGCGTGGGGAACATTTACATCCTGTCTAATGGTATTAATATGAAAGCGCAAAGGACGGGCCTCGATGTAAGAGATATACAAATGACTCCATCGATAATGGCATCATTTTTAGTGATGACAGCATCACTAGAGCAAGGCTGCCAAGCTCTGAGGGTCTATGGAACCAAAAACCCGATAATTTATGTTATTATGTCCGAAATTTACGTTCGTGTGCTGGCACATGGACGTACATTTTTTAACGACTCAGAAATCTTTAATTCTCTTTGAAATTGTTTAAAATTTACGTTTGACATTTGTGGAACATTATGTTTATATCATGAGCAAATTAAAGATAATAAGTTTGTTTTCGGTTAATTTTTACGGCATGTTCATGTTTTATATTTTCCAGTCATGTTTTGACATATGTACCAAAAATAAACTATAGATCTTAAATTGATCATTTGACTCAGATTAATATTTGTTTTTCATTTCCATCGATCTTTTAATATTATGCTTAAGTTGTCATTTATGCCGCACAAAATGAGTTGATAATGGGAACTATTCTATTGTCATTTTAAGTACTAAATTGATGTTGTGTAATCTGGAGAACTGACTCAGAAACTCTAACGTAAGATTGTAGTGGTCAAGATATAAATGAAATTTACGTTTGCAGACTAGCTTTTCTTTCAAAAATAAGACTGTCAGAAACACGAAAATGGAAGCCGATGCTGATGAAAGGCAATTACCGTTACTACCAGCATAGAAGCTTTAAAATTGGAAACTCAAAGTGCCTGTGGGTTTGCGTTAAAGTGGGGTGGACCGTGGCTCCATGACCACATTAGATGGAACTGTCATCAAGATAAACGAGGTGAATATACAGGCATACCCATTGAAATAGCTCAATCACTATATTTAGGGCACGTGTCTTTAATGTTGGTCGTACATACTGTATATTTAACCTTAAAAAACAAAAAAAATCCTTGATGCCGTTTAATGGTTGCACACAAACAAATCGAAGGATGTTTTTATATGTTAAGAGTTGAATAATGGAAAGATGTTACGATGGTTATGTATTTTATTTAATTAAATTGCCAGCAGATCGTAAACCGCAAAATGAATAGACGACACTGGCACGTTGGTTTATACCGAAAATCGAACATGTGACGAATTGATGAAGGAATCATTGTGCTTGGGTCAAAATGAGGCTCAAGAATAAAGGCAGGCCTTAAAGCGTTTCTAAAGGGTTAAAATTTAAAATGTGTGCATGTGTGGCTTTTATATTTCAAAGATTAGTAAATAATGCAGAAAACAACTTGTAGAAAGAAAATCAATCTGAAATTGGTATTACCAAGACAAACTTCATTATTAGTTTGGTTTTCAGAAATAATGCTGACAGAATCACGGAAAGGAAAACCGATGCTGATGAAGGGCGAATACAGGTACTACCGGCACAGTAGCTTCAAGGAGGGCAACGCGAAGTGCCTCTGGGTCTGCGTCAAGTGGTGCTCCGGTTGCCGAGGGTCCATGACCACTTACGAGGGAAGCGTCATCAAGATCAACGAAACACATACACATTGATGGATCTTTTTTTCCCTGGTGGATCTTTTGAGTAGTACGCAAAGTTAAAATGCCTTCATATGTTTGAGGTTTGATGTTGTAAGCTATGATTGAGCAAATAGCTCATACATGACGCGACCAGTCGCGCAAATGTATGGAAGATTCTTAGAACCTCACCAGTATCGGCTTAGTAGCGTTTAACCAAATTATTGACTACTGATAAAAGTGCTGTGTCGCAGTGAAATAGAACCAAAGTTACGTTTGGCAACAATAAATATTGATTGTTTCTCGTAAACCTTAGCTGACAGTTTACAGTAGGATTGACAAAAAAATCTACTGTGCCAAATTATTACCAAGTGTCTTGTCGCATAAAAATTTGCTTAAAACCCAATAGTGCTTTAAAGTCTGCTTCTAAGGGTAGCTCGGAATCCTCAAAAAGGGATAAAATAGCTATTAAATTTATTTATACAAAATTTTCACTTCCATTGTCTACGACAATGAACCCCCAAATGGATCTCATAACTAAGTTTTAATACCTATTGTTAAAAAAAAGGCAAATACAATTCTTGGCAGAACAATAGTTACTTATGGTAGTTTTTAATGTTCATTACAGCGGAGAAGGTAAACGAATGAGCATGGTTATGTAATTTAGTTGACAAAAAATGTTATGTATAATTAACACACAGTCTAATAAATGAACATTATTTTGATACCTCACATGTTTTATTTCGCATAATGATTGTATTTAATTGACATAAGACTACGATTCTAAGTGGGACAAGACTTACGAAAAGCTAGAAACTGTTAATTTGAATAATACAAGTATCATAGCACTCTCTCCGAAAGGTAAGTTTTAAAATACTGTAGTTTGCGGGACATTTAATAACCTCTGTGAGAATTAATTTTATTTGTTTGTTGCTGAAATTTAAAACTCCATACTCGTTTGTGAAGAATAATTATTTATATTCATTCATCGTTAAAACTGATTGGACATCGATTGATTCCTTAATGCACAAAAGGTCGATTCCGGAAACGGTGTCTTTTTATTAATCTATACGATTAGACAGTTACAAAGAACTTTTCGTACCGTTTCTTAAAAGAAAGTTGACTAAAGTCACGTTGTCATTTTTTGATCTGTTTTAATTGTACCGTATCTTATTCGATGAATCCATGTTTAATTTCTCATTGGCTGCTTCCAGCTCTGTATGCGACTTCGAGACGTGGTAAGCCGATGATCATCGTCGGCGAGTACCGCTACAACAGGCACAGTAGATGCAAGGGGCCCAAAGTGCAGTGGTTGTGTAATAGATGGTCCTGGGCAGGCTGTCGAGCCTCCATCACCACCATAGATGAGAGGATCACTAAGATGATGAACTCTCACAATCATTAGATGCATTGGTGGTTAAATAACAGAATTTTCGTTAATTATGTGATTCAAAACACCTGTGATAGCTTAAAGTAGTTATTTAGGTGTTGATAAATTTACATGATGTAGTCCTCTTGATTTTAGGCATTTAGATGGTTCTTCCTCAGTCGAATACTTCGGAAAGATGCTTGCTTATAATTCGCTTCAGCTGAAAATCCAATTTCGGTATATAGTGCCTTTTTTTATATGGCCATTGATCAGATTGTTCTCAATCAGATTGATTACAAACGTAATTAAAATATTCTATATTCTCTGTGAGAAGGGAAGCTGCGTTCTAGTAGTTTCTGTCGCAATCGTTCTATTTACTTTCATGTCTTAATCAGATTAGTTATTAAAAGGATATTAAGAACGAGTAGAGTTAAATGATAATGTAGGTTTTTTATTTGATTTGTTACATGTTTTGGAGTGTTTTTTTGGGTAGGCAGGTTGTCAAAACCGTAAAACCACAATTATCACAGCAATAAAAAAATAAAAATTGATCAAATAAAAACAAAAATTTTTTTTTTTTCATTCCAACCAATGATAAGTTACCCTTTCTTCAATACATCTCTTCCTTCATTTAAATTTATTGTGTTTTCTTCACGTTTAGCATCAGACGCCATGATAACGATGTCGAATCGGGGGACACCGTTGATCCAAATGGGACCATACCGTTTCTACAGGCGGAACTGTTATAAAGGACCGAAGGTAAGATATTCTTTGAAAGTTTTGATAATTATGGTTTATTCGATCTCTATTTTTCCGACGACTAGGTGCTGCTATTGAAACCTATAATGCGAGTGCGAATCTTAATTGTTGAATTAAATCTAGATTTTTTAAAAGTACCGACTCGATTGAATGATAGTTAGCGCTCCTGCCTCTTGAAGCTTCTGAAGTCAAGGGTTATGGGTTCGATCTCCATCCAGGACAAACATCCGTGTGATAAAACTGAGGTTTATTTAAATGTACTTTAAAAATAAGTTAACTTACTTTAAAAATAAGTTTTCATAACACATATTTTAGTTACCTTACTTTACGATCAGGTCGAAATAAACAGTTTGGATTTTTTTGTAAATCCTCATAGTCTATTTAATGTTCTAAGTTATTTTTTTACTTTTACATGTAGGTTCTTTAATATACAGGTGCAGTGGCTATGCTCCAAATGGACTATGTTGGGGTGTCGAGCGTCAATCTTCACATTCGAGGATGAAATTTTAAAGCTGAATGGCACGCATAATCATAAGTGAAGGATTCAGCAGAACCTTACCGTTTCAATTAAATCGCAGTTTACTTACTTCATTGATGCTATATTGGGTTGCGCTCTGATCAAGTTGCTAACTTATGAAGTCTCTGCTATTCGTTCTCAATTTGACCCGGCTTTAAAGACGCTTGTTTTCATTCATTTCATCAAAGTAACTGTATTTTACATGGTGACATATCTACCATCCGTATAATAAGGTACAAAATGTTTGGCCAACGGCGTAAGCGCACAGAACTCTGTACCTTGTCATGTATATTTACTAAACCTATGTACTGACTAGAAACCGATAACCATGTATGTTAAAAACGCAAAATGATAAAAAGATTTAATGAAAGTTTAATAAAGGTTCAGTGAATTTATTGTCATGCAATAATATTGTCCAATATGCATTTTTAACATACATGGTTATAGCTTTCTAATACTATGTAATGAATAAGATACTGTCAATGAAGGCCAGTAGTTTTTTTTCATCGGAAATTTGTAACATGCAATGTTAAGTACCTAAAACGTAGATCTGACAGGTGGCAGTGACCACAGTTCACTAGAACTGCACAGGCCCAAGGGCCCTAATAATAATAAGTACCTAAATAGGAAACTCTTTAGCAAATGAAGGCTAATTTGAAACATTACAAATAAGTTAACGGGTCTAAACGTGACAACATTTTAGTAGTTGATAAAAGTAGCTAATTTGCCATTTCACTAAAAATTTTTCTTTTTATAATTATTGAGTTTTAATTGTGTGTATAAATACTATTATTATGTTTTTCGTTATCGTTTGTTGAACATGTTAGACGTTAGTAATACTTAGAAATCATATTTACGTAAACCGAAGTTCCTGGTTTGTGAATGTGTGATGTGTGGTACTGTAGTCCTTATTTTTTATAGTAATCAGAATATGAAGGATATTTACTTGTAACTGGAAATGTTTAAAGCTTTTTATTTATAAGGAAATTATTAAACAGAATTCAGTAGTATTCCACAAGCGTATAAAATATTTTTTTTTGGAGTGCAATTAGGTATTAGGTATATGGATTGACTGTTTCTGTCATAATTAGATATATTTATTATCATCTGTTTTTGTATTTTGTGAATATTGAATCCTAAATTAAATATGAAAACACCATTATGTCTTTCATTGAATTAACTGTTGTTAAAATTAATTAATGACTTGATTGAGATGGAGTCTTCCCTAAAGTGAATTTTTACAGCTGACATGTTACTCCTGTTCATTACAAGCTTTTATTTAGTTTTTTTTAAAATGATAAAGTTTGTTTATAATTTCAGAGCCTGAAGACAACACTTTAACCGAGTTCAGAACGCCGGAAATTCAAATTGGATTTTATCGGTATTTTCGGGACACTCTCGGCAAGGGGCCGCTAGCTCGGTGGGTTTGTAGTCATGTGAACAAATACAAGTGTCAGGCGACACTCATCACTAATAAAAATAAAATTATAAAAATTACGAATAAGCACACTCATTGAGGTATGTAGGTCAATTCGTGTAAAAATCTCGCAGGGGTCAATGACACATTAAAATATGTCGATGGTTATCGTTATTACTTGTTTCCAACGCATGTATACTGAAATGTATGCAATATTGCAAACAATTTAACTGATTCACTGATTACTACGGTATGATTACTATTAAAAACAAGTCATGTAATCGTCACCATACAGAGTGGACT
Organism: Glyphodes pyloalis; assembly: GCA_037074685.1. Taxonomy (NCBI): domain Eukaryota; kingdom Metazoa; phylum Arthropoda; class Insecta; order Lepidoptera; family Crambidae; genus Glyphodes; species Glyphodes pyloalis. The sequence goes on along the minus strand of JAYKKO010000012.1, from coordinate 4,399,076 downwards.
CATGTTTGTACGTTACGAAAATGAAATGTTTTGATTCCGAAAATGACTATTTAATTTGTTAAGTTCATGTTTTTGATGAATCTGATGTGTGAAATATAATTGCCTAGTTGGAACTTTGCTTGTATCGTGACAATATTCTCGTAAAAAATATTTCTTGATGTATTCGTAAGTAGGTACCTATAGACAATGGTAACTCTTTGTTTTCTATCTACATATTTGTATTTTATGAATAACATATTTTTGTTAGGTACATTCCTGAAGACGCCCATCAGCCATTTGCTGAAACGAAACACAATCTTAACTAATAGGCATTTATAATATTTTCAAAGAACCATTAAAGTTTTTATTTAGCATTCATGCAAAAATTATGATAAACGCATATTAGATGTTAATATTTATTTAATTAAGCTTGTATATTGCAGAGTATGTAATGTCTACGTCACGGACAGGGCGGCCTGTAATACAAATGGGCCAGTACCGGTTCTACAGGTGTACCCGCACCGGTAGCAAAAAGATACAGTGGCCGTGTATTAAGTGGCGCTCGCTCGGCTGCCGCGCCTCTCTGTACACGATCGACGAAGAAATCTTCCCGTCCAAGAATTTACACAACCATCACTAACTAGTAACTCTTTGTTACTTTCTTAACTTTCTTCTTTTGCTAACAGATATACCAATTAACGTTGATTTGTTTTGTGGGTATATCGTAAACACTTTATTTTTAATGTATGCTAGTTCATGGTTAATAAATCAAATCGTAAAGCATGAGCTTCCTGATTTTATTTAGTAAGTTCGTACTAAAGTTAAAATTAAATTTACTAAGTTAGAAACGAAGAAGAAATTAAATGAAGTGATGTAGAATCCACCGAAAACTTTGTACGCGAATGAGTTAATAAAAGTTAGAAGCTGGAAGTGGAAATGATAAAAAACTGTTTCAAGTTGAAAGAAAATCGTTCTGATTGATGTACGTGAAAAAATGTGTATTGGTGTTTATTGAGGATAAATATTAAACGAAATCATATTGCATGATTCATTTGTGTGTATTTTGTTTCGGATTTCCAAAAAATTGATCACCATTTGGATTTTTTTACATGTATTTTTTTAATTTTCAGAGGTGACTTTTACAAAATCCAGATTTGGTAGGCCCGTGATCCAATTAGGTGGATACCGGTATTACCGATGGAGCCGCGTGAGAGGGCTGAAAGTGACTTGGCCCTGCATAAAATGGCGATCGGCTGGCTGCAGAGCTTCCCTTACTTCGGTCAAAGACGTCGTAATATCGTTGAATAAAGCACACAATCATTGAATGTGAAAAAGTGGAAAAAAATAATTGGGAGAAAAAAGTAACTAAATAGTTGTTTATATAAATAATTTATGGTTTTATAAATACATTTCAAGACTCACCATTTTTTGATCTCTAGTTGAAATCAACCAGAAAGGTATATACTATAATATTGAACTTGGTCTACATTTTACATTTACGTTTTTCATGGGTTATCATTTCTTTTTGTATTAGTAGAACGTACCTACTTATTTATAATAAAATTTAGTTATTAATATACTCCGCAAAGATAATGTGTAAAAGTAACTGATTAAAACGTATTACTTGAAATCGGTTTATTTCATATACCATTTTCTCAGTAAGCGACTTCTATCCTAACAAATGTATAATACATATTATAACTGGGTTTTACCCAGTCAACGTAATGAAAACGTTTGCGTTTTACACCAAGACATAAAATGCTTTTTTGTATTTTACGTGGAAATAATGTGGTATTCCGATTATATATATTCAGTTAAAGATCTTGAAATCCCATAATGATCGGCTGTCAGAAATTTTAATAACAGAAGAAGTACCTAAGTATTTCCAAAATAATCAACAAATTTAAAATTGTAATGAAAAAAAATCAAATTTTAGATTCAAATAACACATGGTGCTGATCGGTAGTACTGTTGGCTTGAAGCTGGCTTGACAAGCTTCCGCGTGTCTCGATAGATCAAAGTATCAGGGTTTCGTCGCTTTAACCACCTAAGCCAGGCCACCTAAGCTGCGGCACCCGAGGAACTTTTATCGGCCTCTGTACAAATTTCAAAATCAAATACGACAGTTCACGATTAAAAGCACGAGTGCGGTGTGGTGTAATATATGGTGTGTATAAGGAAAAAATGAATTTGTTAATTGTAGCCAATTGTAGCCAATTAACAAATACATTTTTTCCTTATCTCGTGCGTGAAATTTCACGCACTGCGCATGTTAGACCTACTGTATACGATTTAGATGTTTTTTTTTCACTTTCAGTCGACCTTTGGTATAGTATATCTCTTCGCAACAGACCGGTGCTCAACTTGGCGGGGTACCGGTACCACGCGCGCAGCCGCTGCCGGGGCCCCAAGCGGCAGTGGGTGTGCCAACGATGGGCGCGCGGCTGCCGCACCACTGTGCACACCGTCGAAGGTGACGTCATCAAGATCAACGGAGCACATAACCACTCAACTATGTGTATACGCAGCCTTTGAAGAATCAGCCAAGGCACTGTACTAACAGTGGCATTGATCTGCAATTGGTACACCCATGAGTATTTGTAACGATATTTCTCACGGAACATGCCACTTTAATTTGATCACGCCGTTGCTGGTGATCAGTCAAATAAATTATAGAGTGAGAATAGAAAAGTACTCAAAAGCACGTCAGACAACTCTGTGTCGCCCTTATGTCGTAGGACTCATAGCGATTAATTTCCATTATTTACTGCGACGTGCTTTTGATCTTATTTTGCTCATAGACTATGTACAGATAGATAAACATAAGACTGTAATTAATGTGCAATTTTAATGTTTAATTTGATTATATTTAATTTATTTTTGTTTTGTCAATAACAGTACGGTATAATGGGCACAAGTTTTATTGATCTTGTACTTTTTATATATTTATTAAAGCTTTAAATTTTTTCATTTCAGGTAAAGATTCCAGCGATACCACGATTGGTAAGTCGAAGAACAAAGCAATCATTCAAAACTTTTGAAACATCATTTCGTTTACAGGTTAACAACTTAAAAAAATAAGCTAATTTTTTAACTGTGTGTAATTAGCGTAACACTATCTAAATAGTGTGTGTATTAATTTCTATTAATGATCATATATTTTCCATGAACAGAATGAGGCCCGTCTGCAAGCCAGGACAATAGCAAAAAAGGGTATTCCATATCCACCATCCTCTTTCGCTATTTGATCACACGTAACTATTTGTTGTAACATGAAGTCTTATTTTATTTTATAGCTTCAACAAACTTTTCAGACTATAAGAGAAGCGAAGTATATTTTGGCTTCATCATCACTTACCATCGGACGAGACAGAATCAACAAAGACTGTCAATCGCTTGTCAGTCTTTGTTTTTCAGGAAGTTAAAGTAATATCAGTGCACATTCTTACAACAGTGCAATACGTGCATGTTTCAAATATAAACAGTTTGAATCACATTTGATTCAAGCCGCGTTCATCATTATGAACGCGGCTTGACAAATAGTGTTACTAATTAAAGGAATTATGAAAATCTAGACGAGACAGTGTATAAATTTCTCGCAAAATGCGTCGAAATCTGTCTGTTAAAAGTACTTGCTTTGCCGAATATACTTTTCTTTTCATAATATTATGTGACATAGCAGTTCACCAATATATAGTTTTGAATTCCGTACTTGACTTTTATTTCATAATCCATCAATAGGTCCTCAATAAATTTCTGCTTAGCCTTAAACTCCTAATACGAATTAAAAAATGAATTGTCTAAAAAAGAAATTGGTATTAATGAAAAAAAAATGAAAGTATCAAACGATTGAAATGGAAATTGAACTTGAAAAAAGTAGTATAGATTGACAACATTAGATTTTCTTTGAATAAAGAGATCCACGAAGTAAACGATGTTTTCATTAGAAAATAGTCAAGAATATAGATTGCGTGCTGTTTTACAAATAAATGTAGATTAAACCGACAAGCATGGTATATTCTTACTTGTAGATCTCAATGAATGCGCACACATTGTAAAGTTTGATTCCCCGGTTCCAGCGCTAGTGTTCACAACATCTCGGTACGGAAAACCGGCAATAGACTGCGGTCACCACCGGTACAACTTGTATACGTCGCGGCCCGGGGGGCTGGTCGTGTGGAGGTGCGTCAAGTGGGCCAGCAGTAACTGTCGTGTCTCCCTGACCACTGCCAACCAAGTGGTCGTGAAGACTACCAATTTACACAACCACTAGTTAAGAGTAATAACATTAATAACACCAATTTTGACGACTTTCTTAGTCGAGAGGCTAGCGGGCCAGCATTTGGCGTTGCACTATCTCTGAGGTCCCGTGTTCGATCCCCAGTCGGGTCTATATGGGAAACGAACTTTAATAACATTAATAACACCAATTTTGACGACTTTCTTAGTCGAGAGGCTAGCGGGCCAGCATTTGGCGTTGCACTATCTCTGAGATCCCGGGTTCGATCCCCAGTCGGGTCTATATGGGAAACGAACTTTTCTATATCGTCTCGGGTCTGGGTGTTGTGGTACCGTTGTGGTTTCTGATTTCTGTAACGCAAATGCTTAAGATACTTACCACAGAATCAGAGCAATGTATGTTATGTAGCCTAATATAATATAAATATATAATATAATCGATCTGCTTTAGTGAATTAACGTAATCAGCTGTCCTATGAAAAGCCTGGTGGTCTTTTCATAAATTTCCAATGAAAACTTTCTAGACTTTTCATAAAACGGCGGCGTTCAGTTCTATTCGTAAAGTGGGTGTAAGATAATATTCAGCTAATACGACTAAAATGTTAATTAGTGAACTGATTTGTAATGTATACCTATATAATATGTTTGTTACTAGATCCATAGTTAATCTAGGATATCGGACGATATGCCTGAATAAGTTGGCGAAACGGCATTTGACGATGAACTCATTAGGTTATTAGCCCTTAGATAGGTTATCATCAATCCTTAACAGAATTGAAACCATAATAAAGTATGTCATCTTATTTATGTAAAAAAGTGCCGATTCTAGTTACTAGTCATTATTTATTTTTGAATATTTTGTAAATAGATACGGAAAAATAAGACCGAGTTATAGTTTTTTACGAGTGTCAATTGTGTTTTATAGCTGTGTTAGATTTATTAGTGTCTCTTACACTATTGAGTTGTGTGTGATAATTTTTTTTGACTTCATGGTTCTAAGTTGTCGCGAACACACTTTGAGAGTTTCGAGTGTGTGTTTTTTTTATTAAACTTGAATTAAATGAAAATTTAAATATGTTAAAAGTCTGCTTATACCTACATTTTTTTAAGTGCGATAACGGCGTCATGAGTTTTTAGTATAAGGGTGACATCAGATTAGCCGCAATATTTATGCGTTACGGTATATACAAAAGATTTTAAAAGTATATCGTTATGTTAATATTATGCATTTCGATTCTGCATGTGCCAAAAATAACTAAGACAGATTAAGGGCGGTATCCTGCTGAACACCAGTTTATCGATAGAATGATACGTGTTTTTCGCGCTTCATCCGTGCGCTTTTTGCGACTAATTTGAAGACCTCCTGTAAATGAAGTATTTTATTAGTGTCAATATTGCGATTCCGTTGGAGACAATGTTATATTGCTGATATGTTACTTTATTTTAGATTATATTAATTTAAGCAGATTTGAAATGTTCCTTTTATATTAACCCTATGCATTATTAACTGATACCCCCAATTACTCGATCAACCAAAGTCTTAGTAAAAATATTTCACGTGTTAGACAGGATTTTATTTTGAATTAAAAAAAATGAACTTTTTATGTTTTCTTTCTTTATGTTATTTTTTAAATATTATTGTTTTAGATAGAGAAAATGTATTTGAATGGGGATTACCGGAAAAAACATGTGAAGATCAACATAAGCTGACTAAAATTGAGAAAAATAAGTTAAGGTCTATAAAGGGTGGTAGAATGATAAACGCGACTTCTAGAAAAGACTGTAGAAACTGTTACAAAAATAGAAGAAGGACGAACACAACCACTGAGTGTAAAATGTGTCCAGGCAGTCCACCGCTGTGTACTGATTGTTTTTTTTATTCACATTATTGTATTGCTAAGTAAATTCCAATGGTTCATGGAACTTTTTGTGATATCCCTTGATAAACATGTACAGTACAATATACTTTTGATTTTTTTCTTTGATATTAATAAACATTTTATAACACTATTCAGACTTGTTTTGGCCCATGTAATCGAGCAAAAAGGTTTTAACTCCATATTTTTAGCTTATCGATTGACATGTTAATTTCCAGTGCCAGTATACTCTACTTCTAAATTCGGCAAGCCTGTGATCCAACTGGGGCCGTACCGATTCAACATGAACAATAGAAGTAGACCTCCAAGAGCTTGGTGGTCCTGTAGTCGAGCCCGCAGCAGCGGCTGTCGTGCCACTCTTTCTACTATAAATAATACTATCATCAAAATAAACGATGCTCACAACCATCAATAACTTGTTATACAAAGTGAGGAATACCAAACTGGTGCACGTACAGATTAAAATCAGCACATAGTCTTGACCTGGGAGCTTCTAGATTAGTTTTCAATCTAATATGAGAATACCTGTAGAAGGCGAATTAATGATTGAATAGGAACGGAATGTATTTATGGGTGATATCTTAATAATTGATGGGGTAGTGATAGATTTCTATTAAAGATTATAAATGCACCCTGTAAGGTTGCATTATCATTAAAGCACAGGATCCAACAATGGGGACTAGCCTACTCTTACCTGAACCGGAGGTAGCTTCATTTGCTTTATATAGAGACTATTCATAAGTATTACTAATGTAATCTATATGAATAAAAAAGATTGACTTTGACTTAGTCTCTGTGCCTATGTTAATATTATTTGTATTCTCCTTTTGCAATAGTATACGGTTTTGAACAGAACTATAATTACCGTGTAATATTTAGGAAAATTTAGTTTGGAAGAGTGAACTAACTGGCTTTTCAGATCTTCAGAATATTTCCGGTTTGTTGTATTGTGTCGTCGTGCCAGTAAATGTTTTGACGACTGAAAACTACAAAACCTGAGGGTCTACTCCCAATATCGGATCCGACAACGGATAGCAATTTTTAATTCTCATATTCGCAACCAATTCACTTCGAATGCGAATAAAGCGTTTTCTTAAAACAAAGTGTTATTTATGCAAATGAAAAACCACGTTTTAACTCCTGATATTTTGATAAATCTTCAAAAACGAAACCTTTCGTTTGTTCGTTTCGTTTTCGAGAGTAGACCCCCTGTGCTATTTTTATTTATATTTTTTTTATCAAGGTCCTCACTTTGGCCATTGTTGATGTTTTATTACAAAAATCATTTGAATACTTCAGAATTTGTTTCATTTATGGTCCTATAGATATATTTTATTTTTAATAATACTGGCATATTACAAACGAACTCCAACTGGACTAATAACTTTGGGTCTAATTATACTTTTTTACATTTACTGACGTGAGTATATATGAGTTATAACAGCTAAAAGTAATACATTTACATTACATTTACGACGACCTCCGTAGCCGAGAGGCGAGCGGGCCGGCGGAGGAGTTTGGCGTCGCGCAATCTCTGAGGTCCCGGGTTCGATCCCCGGTCGGGTCAATATGGGAAATGAACTTTTCTATATTGTCTCGGGTCTGGGTATTGTGGTACCGTCGTTGTTTCTGATTTCTGTAACACAAGTGCTTAAGCTACTTACCGCAGATTCAGAGCAATGTATGTGATATTGTCCAATATAAAAAAAAAATATATATATATTCAACACTACCAAATGACGGGGTAATCTACATCTACACTAATATTATAAAGAGAAAAGATTTGTACCTATTTTTGTATGTTTGTAATGAATAGGCTCAAAAAGTACTGGGCCGATTTAAAAAATTCTTTCACCAATAGAATGCTACATTCTTACAATTTGACATAGGCTACAAAATTAGCGATCCTTGGTAAAATTTGAAAAATTTCAATAAAATTTCTCTAAGGCGAAACGAAGTTCGCCGGGACCGCTAGTTATTAATATTTTTTTGGTAATCAAATTAATTGTAATATTTAGGTGTATAAACTAAGCTTGCCAGACATTTTCTTCTAGCTATCAACTTACACAAAAGATGTTTTGTAACAATAAACATTTTCCTGTGTCATTTAGCAGGAGTTTGTTACGATTTAATATTTTTAATATTTTTTGTTTCAATTTACTTACAAAGTTTTAAAAAAATATATTTATTAATTCTACAGAACCACAGTTCTCGATGTCGAGGTTTGGAAAAACGGTATTAGACATAGGATGCTACAGGTACTACAAGAACAACCGCAGTACTGGGCCCAAAGCCGTGTGGTTCTGCAGCAAGAGGCGGATAGGATGCAAAGCGTCGGTCACCATCTACGGAACCACCATCATTGATAGTAGAAACTATCACTGTCATGATTTGTAGATTTTTTTATCTTCTATTTTGTACTTCAAATTGACAATCCCACCTGATGTTAAATGGCAATGAGGTCCTAGCTTAAGGGCGGCAAGTACAGGATAATAAATCTTTTACTGGACGTGTCGTTCAGTAAAAGATTATTTTTTTGATTGATTCTTCTTTCTCTAACAGTCCTTACCTTGAAACTCGACCCCTGCTACTGATGTAGCACCTTCCAAGAACTCTGGAAACCTTACACACACACAGAAACACAACAACACAGAAGTGATTGTTATTTCGCTGCAGTCTACTGTAAGGTGGAGGTATTTCACCAGTCGGGCTGGTCCAGTTCGAGCGATAAATCGCTATGCCGTACCACTCTTCATCTGTCTCTCTTCATTGGGTCTGTCATGAACTGATATTAGAGAGGTCAAACCGCTATGTTTTGAATATGCTTACTCCTTTAAATTCTTTTTTGTGCGTGCTAAGCAAATATTGGTAAACCTCAAAGATCGGTAATACTACTGCTATTTGTTCAAACTTATATTTATTCTATTCTAAATACCTGGTGTATTTTGAAAATACCTTTTCGTAAATAAAGTCTAATTGAAAAATTAATAGGCATTGGACCATATGCATTCATAAATAAAAGTATTTATAAACAATGTTCCTTCATTTAATACATTTTTTATCTAATTTGCATCAATTAATCGATCAGGACCAGTTCTTTGAATTTGGTTAGAGTAACATTTATGTTAGTATTTTTACTAAAAAAGAGTTTCTTTTTTAAGTATATGTTTATTTTTAATAAGTGAGGAAAGAAGCATTCTGTTAATGCAGTGGTTTAAAAATAAATATTATTTATTATCAATTATGTCTTTGATTTATATAGTCTTTGTATAACTACTTTGTCAACATTATCAATGTCTATAATGTGATATTTAACGTTATATGGTTGCTTACATACTATTTTAAAAATATTGTTTGATTAACATGCTGATGTGTCGTTTTAATTTATTTGTGCATTTTTGCTATGTTACAAGTACAATTTTCGTAGTACTCAAGTTCAATTTTATACAGATAATAATCTAGCTTTATATAATATAGATGTTATATAAAGCTAGATTATTAGCTAGATATAGCTAGAAGTAATGATATGAAATAACAGATTTCTTCGATGTACAGTTCGATGCGAGAGGTTTGATTAATAAGTGTTAAAGTTATGATTTGGAAATTGTTAAATTAGTCACTGTACAGATATTTTTCAAATTTTATCATTAATTAGGATATAGAACGTTTTAAATATCTGAACTGACAGTTCCTACAATACAATACCTTTTTATTTCTTCAATACTCCGATGTCTTCAGGTTACGTGATGAGCACGTCGCGTGGTGGGCGCCCGATGATCCAGGTGGGCAAGTATCGGTTTTTCAAGAACAACCGAAGCAAAGGCGTGAAAGCCACTTGGTTCTGTTCCAGTAGCAGCAGTAAGACCAGGCCTGGCTGTCGGGCCTCCGTGATTACTGTTGAGGATCGACTGATATTTATTAACAGCTACCATAACCACTAAAACTTAAGTGAAAGAAACCAGATGATGACATTGATGTGTTTGCTACTTTTGAACAACTGTCATAAAGATTGGTTAGATTTGTAGATTGTGGAAGAAAGACCCGCAGATCAAATATACCATATTCAATTTTATATTTTTAAAATAATTAAAGAAAGATTCTGACTAATAAAATTGTTGTACACTAATGCACTTTGAAAACGATCGCGAGCAGGCAGCTGATATCAATGTTTCAAATTCAAACTGCAACGTCCAAAATTTTGGACTTTTATTAACATATGGCAATCAGAATGTAGTGATATTTTGGGTCCTTTATTACCAAAATATTCCCTTAGTTTTTAAATCGAATTTCCCTCATTTTAGGGATTTCCCCACTAAATCGGCAACGCTCGCAAGACACCAGTGTAGGTATGGCCTAAAATAATCTATGAGTTTTTAACTTGTTTTTTTCACCATACGTCTATATTTAAATCAATATTTGTAAGTCTTGATCCTATTTCACTTATTAATTTTGTGTGACAATGCACTTAATCAAATTACGAAAAAAACTCATCATTCAATTAAAGCATTTCAAGACAACGTATCATTTTTAAAGTTGTTTGTAAAATGTCAGGCTTAAATGGTCCAGTGGCATAAGTACTAAATGGGTTTGATTCCCAAGTTGAGCAAAGCTTGTTCGATATTTCAAACATATATCTGGTTTGTGACCACCAAACTACAAATGGAAAGTGTGGTGATCAAGCCAGTAGTTATCACCATAACGATGATTTGATGAAGAATAATGAAGGCTTTAGTCCTGTAATGGGAAATAATAAGCTGATATTGTATTTTAGTTTCAATTATAAATGTGATACCTTTTTTATAGGTTACCAATTTTGCACATCGAAGTACGGGAATACTGTGCTCATAAATGGATGTTACAGATATAGGCAATCGTATCGCTACGCAGATGGGAGTAGGATAAAGTGGGAATGTATCCGGGTGGGTAAATCAAGGGGGGCGTGTACGGCCACAGTGGTGTCACAACACGGGGCCGTCTTATACTTCAAGGGTCCTCATAACCATTGACTCCTGACGCTTATTAACATGGAATGTAATGTACTTCGTTCATACTTCGAGGTTCTTCAGACGGTTAAGATTATCAGAGGTTAGATCTCTGTCATTTTAAGTTCGAAATCAAAGGACGATAGATACTCATCACGCTATGAGACCTCAGAATTACGGGAGTTAAAATAGCTTGCGGTGCAAATTGTGGAAAAAGGATACAGGATGCGTGCGAAGATGCGGCAGGTTGCTAGTAATATTATAAATGAGAAAGTTTATAAACGTGTATTAATGTTTGTTACTCTTTCACGCCTAAAATACCAAAAGAACAACTAGATTTAAATAGAGGATATTTTTATCTTGAAACAACCATAACTAGTTAAGAGAAAAACAGATATAGCGGATCATATAACTTTAATGGGCGCCTACCTTTTCTAGTGACAACTGAATAGAGAAAGTTCTCTTATTACCGTTTTGTAATAATTGTCTTTTAATAAAAACATTAGTACATTTTTATATATTTTAGGATAGGAATAAAAACCACTGCTAAAATTTAATAACACGATATAATTGTGAGAATATGATACACTTGTACATATGGTAAATATTTGTAAATATAGTATTGAGATCATTGAGATAACAATTACAGCTGTACACAGTTATTTGTTGAAAATATATTTTTTTAAATATCATGTCTTTTTTAATTGTATTTTTATTTGCAACTTTTCAAAAGGTTCAATGTTTATGATTATTTATTTATCATTACATTTAAGGACGAGTCTATAGAAAAACGAATTGTAGGTAATGCCAATTTGCAATCATAATAATAAACGGCATAATGTAGAAATAAACAATTGCTTTTTTATAATAATAAATATTCATTCAAGATATTTGGTTATATCCTATAGCCCCAATCTAAACATAGCTTGTATTTTCACGACTGAGTGACGTTCTTAATGACATTAAAATGTTATTAGATAGTGGGTATTATTGGTGAAATCATTTTTAAAAGTGTCTTTGATAACATCATAATTGGCAGTAAATGGCGTGGTATTTATTTATTGCAGCTATTATGATTTGCATCTTATCTTGATTTTACGTGATTACAGTGGCCAAATTCACAACTACTCGTTTCGGGAAGCCGGCCATCCAGTTGGGCAAGTACCGGTTCAATAAGAACAACCGGAGCACTGGGGCGAAGATCCTCTGGGTCTGCTGTCGGGTCAGTGCCGGCTGTCGGGCGAGCATCACCACATATAATGACGTCATCATTAAGGAGAAGACCTTGCACAATCACTGACATTTACATAGTCATCTTGTCTCAAGAGGCGGGTGGGTATGTGGTCATAATTTCAATGATAAACTTTTTGGTTGAATGTTTCATAATAGACCCAATTTCTACTTTTGTAAGTTTTCCTGTACTTATTGTACTTTTAAAATTTACATTTTATTTCATTCTTAAGTAATTACATGATCCTAATACATTTATCACATAAGTTTATCTTAAATTGTTTTTATTCAAATCCTTCTAAATTTGTATTTGTACGTCTTAAGACGCGAAGTATAATATGTATGTTTCACTAAATTTTGTAATTTTCTGATTTGTTTTGTTTTGTAAATGTCCTTCTTATCTGTTAATATGTGTATATTTTCTTTCTCTTTAAAATTAAAGAATTAAATTATAACTTGTTTATTTATTTATAATGTGTAAAAACATAAAGGTATAGTGAAGTTTGATTATATGTAATAAGATCAAAAACCGACCGAAATTACTTCAGTAATTTAATATCTCAAAATTTAAGTTTCTTATACTTTTCCCTTGCCAACCACTTATTATGAGGCCTTACTGATGTATTTTATCGAATATCAAAAAAATATTCGACGTAGCACAACAAAGTGTGAACAATTGTAGTTGAAGTTAATTACCCTGTTTAACCGCATATTCTCTTATTTATATTTCAGAGGAAGTTATTTTGTCGACGTCCCGTTTCGGCAAGCCAGTGATGATAATCGGGCCGAATCGATTCAACCTCAATAATAAGTATAAGACGGAGGGGGCGAAACGGCTCTGGTGCTGCTCCAAGGGCGGCTGCCGAGCATCCGTCATCACCGTCGGGGATGATATTATAAGGTTCAAAGGAGAACACAAGCATTTACAGAGACTCTCGATGCAGTCTAATAGTATATGAACTATTATATACTATTTACTACTAGAGTACCATAGTATTGGCTAATACGAATAAAACTACAAAACGTATGTTTGCAAAAATGTGTTTATTTTAATTTAATGGGTTTTAGCAAAACACTAATTCAGCTACTGCAAAATAATCAGGTCAACATTGTCATGCATTATTTAAATAAAATTATGAAGTATTTTTATTGAGAATTTTGATTCTAATTTGCTGAACTTTGATTGCAAGGTGATTATTATATTGGTTATACTAAGTGAAACCAGAAAACTAAATTTTGCTGTCAATTAGTATTCAGATAGAAATTGTCAACATTGCAATATTAAAATAAAGTTATGAAGTTTGTTTAATATATATTTTCTTTTCCAAATTCTCTGAGCCTGCATGATACAAGCTTCTCCTGATAGTGGATATTTATGGGTGAGGCCTGTGTCTAATAATATATTTCCAGTGTAAATTACTGGTCAGACTCCACTCCTCAATCCACCAGTTTTAGACACTTGATACATACAAATAGACCACACAAACCTAGAGCTGCAAGACATATCTTATTTTCTGAAAGACAAAGTGTAAGGCATTGAGTCCCGGTTATATGTATATTCAATGTCAGCGTATCTGCTAATTTAAAAAAGGGGGCAAATAGACAGGAACCAGGTAGCAAAGGTGATCCAAAACTTATCGTATTTTCTGATGTTTTATAACTGCTGACATTGTAAATATTTTATAGAGATATGTAATGTTATGTTGTAATCATATACAAAATCATATTACATACACTTAGGTATAAGGGCAGGTATGTAAGTCAAGAAGATTAAATTTCGGCGGACTCGAGTGTGGGGTGGAGGAACCATGCTTCCTGAGGTGACGTTGGAATACTAACGTCCAGATATCAGACTATATGCGATCGGTATGGTCATCCATCCAATAAAGCAGTCTGATATGTGCACCATCCTTCAATACCATTGTTCGAACCTTGTCACCAACGCGCCTCCTCAGTAAAAAGTCAATAATTCTTTGTGATTCTTCGATTGAATTTCAGAATCAGCGATTCTCACGAAATTCCACTTCGGTAAACCAGTTGTCGTGATTGGTGACAAACAGTTCAATCTATACAACAAGTATAAGGCTGAAGGCAACACGCGGTTGTTCTTCTGCTCATAATGCTCTGGAAAACTCATCATAACTATAAAATCATAATATGAAATAACCTATTGAAATTTATTGTTTTTGCAGCTTACACATTTGTCTATAAAGGTTGCAAACGAGTTCATGAATTAGTTCATGCTTGAATAAAATTACCCTACTTATTTATAAACTGTATAGTTTTGTGTGACTAATCGACATGCAAAGAGATATTTTAACTACTTTTCTCATGTCCTTTATGCTTGGAATTAAAGGTTGAATTTGAGGTGGTAATTTGTAGTTTACGCTATACAAGGTTAACAAACAGTCCACTAAACTGAAAGTCTACATAACGACTAAATCCGGTTTGTATGTACATTCTCTGAATTTCCCTTGGTGTAGGAAGTATTGGAAAGCGGTTATGTAGTAATCGATAAAGGAGTCTCTTTTATCGTCTTTATTTCCCCAGAACCGGTCTTCTCGACGTCTCGGTTCGGGAAACCAGTGATTCTGCTGGGCAGGCACCGGTTTAACCGCCACTACAGAAGCAACGGCCCGAAGGCGCACTGGGTTTGCGTAAAGAAGATCACCGCCAAGTGCCCAGCGAAGCTCATCACCATCAACGATATCCTGGTACATGACAGTGATAATCACACGCACTGAATTGAGGGTCACATTAACAGCTGAAGCTCTCACCACCGCGCAGTTTTCGTAAAATAACGTGTCTCTAAACATTTGACATTGGCAGAATCATCGCGTTGTCTAAAGATGCGAGATTGAGCCTACCAGCTGAAAGTTCGCTGTCGCTGTTTTGTGCTTATTATAAATGAAAGATTTATGCTGTCAATTGAAATTATATTTTTTTTGCAACAAAATACGACTTCTTCTCGATTTATCTTGAATACCACTATCAGATCCTGATTTCTGTATGATTGGACTAATGCTGAGATATCAGCTTTCCTTAGTTATAAACGAAGTTGAATATAAATTCAGTCGAATTGAAAGATCTGCATTTTTCAAGTCTGTTAAAAAGTGTCTTCATATTATGTGTAAATAAGTTGCTTAGACAAACAAGAAATGTCATATTTTATAAGCAGCTTACTTATGGTGTGTTTAGGATAGGCAGTTCCATTCATTAGTGGAAGTCTTTCTCATAGTGCCATTTGATTGCTGCAATTATTATTTTTTTCCATGAACATAAAATATTTGTAGTTAGTATTATACTTAAATATTTTTTAAAATTTAATATTCATTCAGAATAAAAATATTTTTTGTTGAATTGTGTAGTTTTTTTTATTTCTTTAGTTTAATGATTAACTACATTTGTTTTGCTTTATTCTCTTTTATAAATACGCTTGGCCTGGACTCGATAAAAATATATATTTTTAAAACTTGGAATAGCATTAGTAGATTTGTCAGTCATAAATCATTCCAAACAATGTTTAGACACAATCATTAAAACAGCTCTACATTCCTATGTTATATATAACTTTCTGGATTTCTGAATTTATGCGGAAAAACTCTGCCTATCTGCCTAGTCGTAACACGAAATTTAATGTGTGACGTCATAAGAAGAACAAGCCGTTTTCGTTCTTGTGAATCCAGAGATTTTTGTAAAGCCTCTGTCCTATCTTTGATCACATTCACATTTCATGGCTTCGGCTTTAAATATATGATGTTCCTTTTTCAGAGGCAATATTTGCGACCTCCCGTTTCGGTAAGCCGGTGATTCAAATCGGTAAGCGTCGCTATAATCGGTACCATCGCAGCAAAGGGCCCAAGGCCACGTGGGTCTGCGTGAAGGCCTCCAGCTACGGGTGCAGGGCCTCCTTGACTACGGTTAATGACATCATCATTAAAGTCAATGGCAACCATACCCATGATGATTAAGGTTTGTTTGGTTCGGCTAGGATTTATTCCGTATTGACATTCCCAGTGTATTTTTCATAGTAAAAAAATGACGTTTGATATTTGAATAAAAGTGACGTATTTGTTTGTTTTACATCTCTCCTGAATTAGAAACTTACAAAAGAAACATTTAGTGCTTGTTAATTTAATCAACAAAATTAATTGTAATAAAAGGGTATGAATTTAAAATGGATTTAAAATTTTACCGAAAATAAATTTATTTTTACATTTTCAAAAAGTTAAATTTATTTTGACATAATTTAAACATTTCTAATTTTACACTAACTGACTGATGAGACCCAGATATTTGTTCTATTAGAGAGTTTTAAGTTTCAACCTTTACAATAGTTGATGACTTATTAATTTTGTGTCCTAGATACAATAGCACTTCTGCAGACGAAGAAAGGGAAGCCGCTCCTCCAAATAAACGAGTTCAGATACAACTGCAAACGGAGCATGGGTCTGAAGACGTACTGGGTGTGCAACAAGGCCCCCCAGGGCTGCAAGGTGACGATCGTGACCTACGATGACACCATCATCAAAACTAACCACGAGCATAATCACTCGTAAATCAATTAATTTTGAAAATGCAACGAGTTTTAGCCAGTTTTAGGTTTTAAAAACCGTAGGATTTTCTCCGCCTTGTTCGAGGAGATAATAAGTTCCTGGACTTTTGAACGCCGTTTTGATTTTAGTTTTATACCAGTGCAGTAATATTTGCGTAAAAGATAGATATAAGTATTAAAATTTGACTGCAGATAAATGTTATTTTAATTTAGTACATTAGTAATTTTTTGATGTTAGATAGCATTGAGAAATGAAAGTATACGAAAATTTACATAATTGCTCATTTTGCCCTGAATGCCTGGAGTAGTGGATGCATACATTAAAAGGGAAATTACCGTTTCAGCATGGGATAAACAACGGTCTTTAATTTTTCAATGAATATTTTTTAGATCTAAATGTGGCTAGACAACTGCCACGCCGGCAAAGTCACGGGCATAATCTAGTCATTTAGGTTTGTCATTTTTATTTATTTGATGATTTGCTAATACAACATAAAAATAAATAATGGAATAAGTTAAAAATTATTGTTATTTCCCTTTTTGTAATTGAGATGTTAATACCATATTAGATAACATATTTATTAGTAATTTCGTGAAATAAATGTGCAATACCTTTTGGTAATTTCATTAAAAGTTTTAGATTTGTAGCTCTCGTTTTCAGTAGATATACAATTGTAAACGTTTTGTCTGTTATTATTTACTTTTCTTAGTTTTTATTAGAAAGATCCCGCGTTGCACCTATCTTAGCTACTTTTGTTAACTTGGACCTTTGACTCTAACTTTGATATTTAACAATTTCTTAAATATTGTGCTTTTTACAATAAGCGTACAACAGATTGAAAAAAAGAAGACATGAATCAATTATTTCTTGCTCTTTATTCACAGGGTCAGTTTACAAGTTCATCATAACAGAACGAGGAACATCGATACTTGAAGTTGATAATTATAGATTTAATCTGATACGGTCGATAGGACAGAAACGTTATTGGGCATGCAATAAGACCCGTCGTGGTTGCAGAGTAAAAATAACTTCATATGAATCGGAAATTATCAAGACGATTCATGAACATAACCATTAATATGTACTTTTATTTCGCGGACTTTTGGCATTGTAATGAGCAGGTAATATGAACAAAAGGTACAGTTGAAAATAAGGAGTATTTCAACTACACTATTTGGACATTATTTTGATCAACTGGCTGGAACGATTACTGATAAAGAAGATTTATTTGATTAAAACATTTTTTTTCCAACTTAAGGAATACACCTATTTTTGTTTTGCTTATACCGTTTTGAAGGCAAGTCGTGTGCTAAAGATTGACTCTCATAAATATACCTATGTGATTTCTAGAACACTTAAACTTTTATTATTCCACTATTGGGCCATACCACTATACTGATGGGATTCACTTAGACGTAAGACCGCTGCCAAATATCAATCACTCCGGTGTTGTTGTGTTCCTGCATGTGAGTAAGGTTTCCAGGGCTCTTGGGGGTGCTACATTAGTAGCAGGGGTCAAGCCTTTAAGGTAGGGGCGACAAGTCTAGTAACAGTTTTACAATGCTATACTTTTCGCCCTTAAGCTAGGAACTCATTACCACTTAACATCAAGTGGGATGTGGTCAAACTTGAAGTGCGTTATAAAAAAAAAAGACATCATATGAAACTCTATCTGGGCGTTCCTTTAATCATTTTTAATTTTCTTTATTTAGTTTTTCGCTTTATTTATTAGTACATACTTACTATGATTATTAATGCCTATGTCTATTTGCTTGTTATGTTTCTATGTTTTATTAGAGATTATCATGAAATTTGATGGAACTAGGCGCAGTTTGTGACCTTTAAATTTGTTTATTTGTTTCGTTTGTCTAAAACGTTTCTTTTAAAAGTTGAAATAAGGCCTATCTGTGAGATGTATATGTCACCGTTAGATTGTAAAAATCGTTAGGTTACAATCTATCTCGCGAGATTGTAAACTATCGACAGATTGTGAACCGTAACTTGAGATTGCAATTTAACGGATTATTTTTCGCTTTATTGTAATCTATCGAAAGGAATCGGTCAAATTGTGAATTGACGTAGAACGAAATGCATCTCGCGCGCTGATTGGTTAAGAGTTATGTGTTAATGTTTCGGTTCACAATCTGTCGACAGTTTACAATCTCGCGAGTTAGATTGTAATCTAACGATTTTTACAATCTTACTGTGACATATAGAAGTCATTTATTTTGTTACATGGGTTTTTATTATCTTTAGTACAGGTTTTTTTAAATTTTTTTCTCGAAAAAAAGCAACATCTTTCGTGGCTTACGTTCAAAGCTTATTTAAATCATGAAACGTCGATTTAAAATGTTAATTATCTTATTTTGATATTTTATCTATAGGTCCAGTCATAAAGATGTTGGTTACTGACCGAGGTAGACCACTGCTCAGCATTGATAACTACAGATACAACTTCATCACATCATCAGGCTCCAGGTGGTACTGGGCGTGTAACCAGGCTCCACGAGGCTGTAAAGCGAAGATTTCCACAATAGGAGATGAAATTATTAACGCGAAGAATGTTCACAATCATTAAAAATATGTACATGTTTTTTTTATGATTAGAAGAAAGATAAACAAAATGTAACTATTAGTGTATCTCTAAGGGTATTAGTATGTTTTTAAACCCGTGGTTTATATTAGTATGTAGGTCCCTACCTACATTAACATATTTTTTATATCGTGGCAGTACTCAGGTTCTGAGCCAGGGGCGGTAAATCACATTATTAAAGCGCTTAGTGAAATTTATTTACGTGCACATAATTTTTTGTTATTTCTTTAAACATTCAATAATGAGATAATGACTCCGTAAAAAAATCTAGTGATTCTAATTTGGCTGTCATTTCGATTTTCAAAATTCAACAAACACGTATATTGTGCGTTAGCATTATTTAACAATAAATTAAAAATTGATGATACAGCGTCTCAAATTCAGCGGAGGGGTGTATTGTTCACACTAATTGGTAAAATCTTTACGAAGAAGATACACCGCGATAAATTTTAACGCAATTTATCTTTGTATGGTTTTGATATTATTTGATGATATATAAATATATAAGGTATTTTTTTGGTAGACTAACTGACGAACCAATCCAAAGTTTGAATCGGCTACCCTATTTTGCTTATATTACAGCGAGAAAGGGCGCGTCGATCATTTTTTTTAAGTTGTAGATATATTGCAATGAAACTAACAAAAAGTTTTATTCTTCATATCCAATGTAGATGGTAAGTGGGAGGGACTTCCGCCTACCCTGCGTAATCAGATCAATATTATATATTATCACAGTGGTTACTTTTAATTTTGTTTTAGGCAAATAGTAGTATTTTAATTAAATTTTATATTTTAATTCACTGTTTCAATGTATATCCATAAACATTATACTTTCAATAAAAGGGTGGTGGCGCTATGTGGCGGGTCTTTACGTACCCTTATGTATATGGTTGAGTGAAGCGATGGCTGGCACATAGGTCATTCTCAGAACTCGTGCCACCTTTGAGGACTGGTCTGCTCCAGATTCCTTCATAAAAACAAAACTGTATGACGTGGTTCAATGATTTCTACACATAGCTATAAGTTAGATACTGCTACTGTAACTAATCTGCTGAGTTTCTTACCGGTATCATCTCGGTAGATGTAGGTTCCGAACCGAAAGTAGAATCACTTTGAAGTGTATTCAATAACGATTCAAAAGTATTACATGTACCCTACTTCAATCAAGAAATATTTGATTGATTTATTGTTTGAGTGTAAATACTAGAAAAATTTAACTTACCGCTTGTCGTAAAATGTCTGACCGAGCGTGTTATTTACTTATCAAGATTATCTCATCAACTGCAGAAGCATTTGGATGTGAAAAGTAATTATTTTAATAATTCATGATAAATGTTAACTTTGGAACATTTATCACAAAAAAAAATTAAAGTAAATTTTCCAGTGCTATCTAATTTGTTTTTTTCTGGGAGATGTAATCAAGAGGTTCTGAGAAGAATGAAGGATAAAAGAAGAACAATTGACTTAATAAATAGGAAATATATGTGAAAAATGTTTTGAACATTTAAGTCAACGTATATAAAACGGATTAATGGAAGAACCTTAATAAAAAAACTAACGAAATTTCGCTGTTTGAAAAAATATTTATTTCTTCTGCACACAAAAAAAAATCTATAGCATAATCGTATGGAGTTTGTGTAAGCTTTCGACATATTTCAGATGGTCTAAATTGCGTGATATCTCTGAAAATAATTAAGATATTGCCAAAAAATACCTTTTAGATTCGGTCTCCTGCTGTAAAGATACAATTATTTTATTACCTACTCTTGCTTTACCATTTATTGTACAATTTTGTTTCAGTTATGTTCTGCATGTCGCAGAAAGGAAACCCCGTAGTGATTGTGAACGGCCAGAGATTCAAGAGGACCTCTTACTACGGATGGAAGTCCTGGTGGCATTGTATCAAGAGGAGCTCCAGAGGATGCACGGCTAGCGTGAGGATGTCACAGGATAAAGTGGAGAGGTTTAACTTGGTACATAACCATTAATGTGACGAGGAATAGTCGACTTTTTAAAAACTTGTAGCCGTAAAAAATGCTGTAGTAAGTCTAGTTAAGAAAGGGATGTTGAGCTGGATAGCAAATGTTGAGACGGTTAATGAAGTGGGTTGATAGAACAGCTGAATGTGGCGCGTGTTTATTACCTGAGGAAAGATGGGAGAACTTTTCACTATGCTTTTGTTGATGTTATGGGAAAAGAACACCTTGAGGGTCTAGTGGCTTAAGTAGTGGGTGATGATCTTTGGGGTCCTCAATTAATTTCCTGGTCGCGATAAGTATGTTGCAATTTTTTCAGGAAAGATCACGAACCAGCATGTTGGTTAACCCAGTGCCCATTGTTTCTAAACTTACTTTAATAATAAAGGTCTTGGCCCTGTGTGTGTCTGTGGTAAAATGTACACAGGCTCTTACTTTGTTTACTGGGAAAAACTACACAGTACTCTAATCCGATAAGCGGGTATGGGAAGATTGATCCATGTTAACGAAGTAGAAGGCCGTATTAGTGTGAGAATATAATCTGTGTATCCCGTGTTTACTCATAAAACAAGATAAAAAAATCCTCCAACCTAGGTGCTACATGTTTTGAGACCAAGGTCACTTTTTCAGTCTTGATGTTTGAACTCCGAATTAGCGTGGTACTAGGATTTCGTTGAATTTGTATGGCGTATAGGAAATCTCATAAATTGATTTGGTCATGCGCGCCATCTATTGGAACTGTTGGTGTTTTCGCTTTGTGATGTAGAAGTAAATATACAGCAAAGGTATTATACAGTTACAGTTCCTATAGAAATGAAGATTTATTTTCGCTAAGACTTTCTAGCAAAATACTCGTTATTTTTTACGGAATCTTATAACAAACGTTTTTAATGGTATCATGAATGCTCTGTTTATTTTTACATTTTAATAATAGAGGTTATTTTACTCGTCGATTTTATTAAAAAAAAAAAAGATTCTGGTTGATGTCTTCTAGAACAAATATATACTTACCTTTTTATTTCCTGTTCGTACGTGTACGTTCCAACGTACAAATAAAATATTTTTGAAGTAAAATTAAATAAATTTTAGTGGTGCCATAACGGTGAGAAGTGGAACTACTAAAGTTATTGAACAACGTCTTAGTGAAATTTTAATGACACAAGGAAAAAGAAAATGACAACGGAGTATAAATAAAAGAGTAAAAGTATGATTAAATAAAAAGCTGGATACATAGATGAACAGGTCTGATCGAGTTCTATTAAGAAGATATCAATGCGTTATTTCAAACTTAATCTATGGTCAATAAAACAATATATTTTAGTAAATTTATTATAAATTATAAGATCTTAAAAGTTTAATCTGGTATTATGTACACATAGGCAGTTATAGTATTACATCGATTTTTGTTAAACTATAAGACACTTGTTAAAAGTCATAATGTAAAAATGATTATCATGTAATCTTTATTTGTTAATTTAATTATTTGAGATGTCTAATTTTAGGCATAATTTAAATGTATTCTTTAAACTAAGCTTGAAAAGCTAAATTTTACTTAACACTGATTACTAACTCGGTTTTTTGATTGATGCTTTATTTTATGTTTAGGATAAATAAATTTAATCAACATTAAGTGAAATTAGTGCCTTTTATATTAGTTATGTTACACAATTGTACTAAAATAATAATTTTGATTGTTTTTTGTGTACGTTTGTAAAAATTGAATAAAGAATCGTATTTGAATTAATTTTGTTTTACGTCTAGCAAAAACATAAACTATTTAATTAACGTGAGACTGGCTTTGTATTGTTAATTAATATTAAAAGCATTTTTAACCGATGATTCCTTGCGTGGCGAACCAAGAAATGTTTGACTAGGATAAAAAAAAAGAACCAGAGAGTTACATTGTCAAGCATTCCGCAATGGCTATAGTTTCACTCAGTATACAATCTTTCTAGATGCATTTTTATATTATAGTACATACATTAAAATGTTGGTTTGAGTATCTTGAAAAAGTATAACCTCTGTTTAATTTATTGGGACGCTACAACAAAATATCACTGCTTACGTGGTAAAAAAAACGCGTACCTATGTAATCAAGGATTAATATCATTAAGTAAAGTACTATTATTTGCACAGCTTATGGAATTCCTACTAAATGGTAATTTTTTAAATGATATTTTTTTTTATTTTGGCATCCGAAATCTGTTTTACAGCAAGTAACAAAATCAAAACCATCAATGCTTGTATGTTTCTTTGACATGTATTCTTGTTTCAGAAGTTAGAGTAAGCAGAACACAGAGAGGCAAGCCCGTTTTGGAGATAGGCCCGCACAGGTACAACTTCAAGCACCAGCGAGGACAGAAGGCCTATTGGTCCTGCAACCGCGCCAACGTGGGCTGTCGCGCCACTGTCACGACTTTTAACAACGTCGTCATCAAGACTAAGAACGAACATGTGCATCCGGAGAAAAAGTGTCTCGGCTACATCACTAGTGTGTCCTTTGGGACTGCTACTTTTTGAAAGTTTGGAAAATATTAGCTCTTTACAGGAGGTCCACAGGCCACTGTGTTATTTGGAAGCGCTTAAGGTTATCCAGGAGCAAATCAGATTAAATGAAAATCAAAACAAGAATGCCCATAACAAAACAAAACGAAAAGGCATATTCGGGTTTTTTAAATTTTTAGCCCAACAAATTTATTCGGATTTATGTGAATTTGATGCTCGTCGATCATAATACATTTAGGATTAAAATGAGGGAATGGAAAATAAAAAGTTTTCGGTTAATTTTACGCAGCACAAATTAGTAAGTGATTTTGGACCGTGCTTTAAAATGGATTTCATTGTGATCCCCATTGAGTAAAAAACGCGAAAGTTTCTACAAAAATGTGAATGTATCTTTGTTACTCGTTCAAAAATTACTAAATGGATTTGGGTTTAATTGGGATACTCTTTATCCCTAGATAACGAGAAATTGGGACACAAAAAGCGTAAAATTTGCAATGTGGTTCTGTACGCGTTCAGAGATTATGTCCCTCATAACTGTAAATAATGTAATATTACGTACATAGATATATGTACTTTATATTTATTGTTTTTTATTTAATTCCTGTGGTGTTGGTTTTCATTTCCTCTAAAACAAGGTTAGTAGAAATATCGCTCTTGCATAATTTATTTACTGTTTGATTAATACAGTACATACCTAAAATTTTCAGAAAGTGAATTAAATGAAGCGCTTTTGTTTATATTTAATGTATAGTGCACAAGAAGACGATGGTGCAGAGGTATACCTTCTTCTGAATATAAATGAAATGTAAATTAGAAAAGGGGTGATAGCTTAGTACCAATATTATTATATTTTCATGTCTTTGTTCATATTCTCATAGAATATGGTAATGAAGGTGTTCTGGTATTTATGAAGGGTTTTCTGACTGATCGATTAAGAATCTTCTTTTCCCGATCTGTGATTGATTTTTAACGACACACAATAAGCTGAACTTCTCTTATCAGTTAATAGTTTTTTTTTCAATAAGAATATTGAGTTGGGAGATTATCTTATTCTTTTAACACACATACCTAGTATCCTGGCATTGACATATCTGATAGCCCGCTAACTACGCTGGGAGTAAATGCTTAAGAAGATTGACTGAGGCAGTTAATTGGTTAATATTTTTTTTTATCAGGACCCCGGTTCAGCGTTTCCAGAAAAGGGAATCCTATCATCACGATAGGAAACCTTCAGTACTACAAGGAACGACAGAGAGGTCCAAGGATCCGCTTTGCGTGCATGTGGAAGAAGATGCTTAGATGCACAGCCTCGATCACGACCTTCGAGAGAACTGTCATAAAAACAGCTGGGTCTCACAACCATGAGGTGGATATTGAACTGAAATGAAAAGTTAAAGAAAGGAATTGGCATTTTATTTTTGAAAGCATTATCATCCAACGTTCTGGAATCATCATCTGTGTGATCCAATGTTTTCAAGTTTGGTGATCCTAAGACGCTAGTTAAATACCCTTATATTTTTTTTCCTAAGTAGTTATTAATGATGGCCGCAGATGGCCTTTTTATCTTCACTGAGCTTGCGGGAGAACTGAGAGCTGAACGGACCCCTAATCGTGATGGTTTAGTTTACGCGTTTTAAGACTGATTGACTATGTCTGTCTGATAGGATAAAAAGTCAATGCTTTGGAAGAGGTATGTCAATTTTGCTTTTATTATATCTTCAGGTTTGTCCTATGTAACAGCTCCATATACTTTGATCTATATTTAACAAGTTTCATACCCATTAAAAAAGTCGGTCAAATACCATATCCAAGATTTGCATATCAACTTGAATACAGGCAAATGTAATAAATACAAAATCTATTTATGAAAAGTGTGGTCTAGCTACTTTGTTTATTTCAAAGCAGATATTAAAAACGGTCTGACTGATATTTTCGCATTAATTGTATGCCATTAAGGACACAAAAATCAAATAAAGTTTTAAGAAGGAGAACTTTTTGACGAAGATATTACTCTTACCAATGTCATGTAAATTGAGCATAATCATTGGTTGTGCTGTTTTCTAGGAGGCTATATGGGTACACTCCGTTGCCGTGTTAAAACAAATTTAACAAAATTTACCTCCGCAGAAGAAATCGCCATAAGCCATGACTTCAAAGAAATTACTTAATAATTAGAACATGTATGATGTAGCAGCACGCGGATTTTACCACCATATTTATCACCAAGCACTTTGTTCCAGAATATCCTACACCGTTTTTTTGTACGACTCGGTTAGGGAACCCTTCAATGATCATCGACGAGTACAGGTACAACAAGAGAAGTGACAGCAAAGGCCCCTTCACCAAGTGGGTGTGCATTAAAAAGGATAGGCAGTGCCGCGCCACTGTCACCACTATAGGCCAGAAGATTATCCAGTTAAGGAACCTTCATAACCACTGAATTGGTTGATAAGTTCCTGGTTTGTGAAAGCAGGTGGAACTCGCTCCCAGGTCATGTTTGAAAAATGTGACACAATCAATCAAATGTTTTTTCATTTATATAGGTTGCATTGAAGACTTTTAAATCGTCATTGAAGACTATTAAAAGTGGCGATTCTACTGCCGGATCGAAACCTGAACCTACCGAGAAGAAACTTAGTAAATATGTTACAGTAGCAGTACTTAATTTAATGCTGTGTGTAAATAACATTGAATCAAGTAGGTTCGTTTTACTGAGTGAAGAAACAATCAAATGCTTAAGTAATAAATTGATACACTGGCTACATTGAGCAGTTGAAAATTAAATCGATACATACGAGTATTAATTTTGTGGGTTCGAGTAGAAAAGTTTAGTGTAAAAGGTTGGAAGCCACATGGAGTCCGTAGTTAGCAAATGTTACTTTTATGTTACGACACATCAAATTTCATTTAAAAGTTTATGTTATCTGATCAAACTTCAAAGGGTATTCTAGTTAAACCCCAGATTACTGTTAAAAAATGTTTTAGCTAACAAAATGATAAGACAATCTTCATTCAACGATAGTTCCTCGACCCAAAAACTTGTAAGTTTGAGAAATAAAACAAATAGTTATTGCTTTAGTAAAATCGCGTATTTATTAAACAAGTTGTTTACGTAAAAACAGATGTTGTATTTTATTTTATATCTTTCTTAATGGAAAATGAAATACCTTGTATGTTTAAACAGGATTAAAAGCTTTAATTATTATTTGCATTTATATTACATGCTAAATATATGAGAATAATTTGAAAAAAAGGGTTTTCCAGTATTTTGTTGCATTAAATTAATTATTTTTTAATTAATAAATTGATATAAATCTAGTCAACCGTGTATAAAAATAATGATTAGAATACCTACTCATTATTCATTCTAAATCAGAAAAAATTGTGAAACTATTGCAATGTACTGTAAAATACTGTCAAGAACTACTGGGTGGGATATACCCAGTAGTTCTTGCTTATATTTTAAAGTTGTATACTTTAAGATATATTATAATGTGATCATTCCCTTTTTAAATATATGTTCTGAGATTTTATTTTGTTTGATTATTTTGGCGATTTAGCCTTAGTGTGTTCCATTAAATAAACTTTTGTTGACATAATGATACTTGAAGCTTGTCAGCTTAAAATATTTAAATCGATTGAGTCATGAATGGGTTCAATAGGTTATTAATAATTATTAAAAAGTTTTGCATATAAGCTTAAAAACTGAATTTCGACACGCGTTTGTTTGACGTTACGCTACTTTGACAAAACGTTACTCCGACAAATGGTTATTTTTTATATATTTCGTCTATCTTTATAGATTGAACTAGTCCATTTAGATCAGAACTAGTTAGGTTACACCGCAGTCTGCCCGCACCGCACCGCACCTACCTCCGTTTGGTTAGGTTAGGTTCGTGTAAAAAACATTTATCGGAATAACTTTTTGTCGGAGTAGCGTACTGTCGAAGAAGCGTGTGTCAGAATTCAGTTTTTAAGCCCAGGTCGTATCTAATCGTAGTCTTATAGTAAACGTATCGTTACATCTACAGGATCTGAAATAAACGCGTTGCTTTCGCACTGCTGCTGTGGTTCAGTGGTCATGAACGTGGCTTCGAATACCGTTAACTTCAGGAGTAAACGTATTTGTTGTTTTCAGTTGGTTAATGTTCTATACAATTCGAATGTTTAATTGAACATTGAAAAATGCCTCTTCCGACGGAAAAAGCATTTAAAATAGTCTTGTCTTTTTTGTATTAGACTTGTCTATAATCGTGTCAGTCTGATCCATTAGATTATGATGGAGATGTAAAAGACGTATGTTACACTTGATAGCACTTGTGTGTTGTGCAAACATTCGGGCATTAGAAACAAATTCCTGTACAGTTGGTTCATTTCAAATTCCTGTACAGTTGGTTCATTTCAAAGGGATTGCCCGAAATCGGCTCATGCCCGGTTACAATATTTGAAAAACGATCCGTTTTAGTTACGGGTAGTAATAAATTATACGAGGCGTAAGCTAAAACCTTTCCACGCTCGTAGTCAGTTGGAGAACAACGGATTGTTATACGAGGCGTAAGCTAAAACCTTTCCACGCTCGTAGTCAGTTGGAGAACAACGGATTGTTATACGAGGCGTAAGCTAAAACCTTTCCACGCTCGTAGTCAGTTGGAGAACAACGGATTGTTATACGAGGCGTAAGCTAAAACCTTTCCACACTCGTAGTCAGTTGGAGAACAACGGATTGTTATACGAGGCGTAAGCTAAAACCTTTCCACACTCGTAGTCAGTTGGAGAACAACGGATTGTTATACGAGGCGTAAGCTAAAACCTTTCCACACTCGTAGTCAGTTGGAGAACAACGGATTGTTATACGAGGCGTAAGCTAAAACCTTTCCACGCTCGTAGTCAGTTGGAGAACAACGGATTGTTATACGAGGCGTAAGCTAAAACCTTTCCACGCTCGTAGTCAGTTGGAGAAAAACGGATTGTTATTTTTGACACGTAACGAATCGTAAAATTTTGGTATTGGGCATGCGGCGATATGATCGATGAGCCCATCAGCCTAAATGAAAATTCCAATTTACGTTTGACATGCCAATCTGACAGCTCGGCTATATCGGGCCATATCTCCAAGCAGACTGCGCTCGACACAGAGATTTTGTGTTCATTCCTGGTGACCTGTGTCACAGGTTTCTTCGGAAACCTACTTCAGGCACCAGTCTCACACAACAACATAGGTTCTAACTCACTCTTACTGATGCATTATATTAACATTACCATTGTTATCCTTCTTGTGTTGAGAAATTAAATAAATATATTATTATATTATTATTATATTATTATTATATTATTATACTAATGTTTTTTATATTCCTGTTTAATAATTACAGAGGACAAACCAGTTTTCAAGACGACGGTTTTCGGTAGTCCGGTGATAGAATTAGGGGGGTACCGGTACAACAAGAGGTCAGATGCGAACGGCGCTCGTGTAACTTGGCGGTGCATAAAGCGGCAGCGATTCAGCTGCAATGCCCAAGTCATCACCATCGACAATGACGTCATCGAGATCAAGAACAAACATAATCACTAGTACGAGATAAGTCTAAAGGGGATCCCCCTCTTTGTCGGTCATTGGTCCGTTGGAAAAATGGTTAGCACTCCTGTTTATTGAACCAAGGATTCTGGGTTCGATCCCCACCTTTTTATACATAATCTAACCCATATTTTGTAGTTAATTTATACATATAGTTAATTTATGTTAAACAACTGTTCGCTTGAGTTTTAAATTCAAATTGAAAATTGTTTGAAATTTTTCCGGTCGATTTAAATCGCTAAAGTATTCGTAGTAAATGTATCAAGGCTAAATACAATTTATTTGTACATAATAATTTAGAAATAGATGCTTAAAACTGAGTGTTTTGTTATTAAACATTGGCTGTCGTGTCTGACGATCTTTCTTTAAGATATAAAAGCTCTGAATATGATATTCGCAGTACCTACACACGCTCTTTGAGTTTTTAAATTGTACCTACTCAGATTCATATTATGGTGATCGAGGTCCAGCAGTATGAACGGTATGGTAGCGATACTGAAATTTAATTCGAGTTGGGTTTGATACTGAATATCAACAACCATAATATCGACAGTTCAAATATCAACCAACGATTCAAAATCTCTACATTTCAAAATATCAACAGCTTATTAAGTCAACAGGTCACTTGACCAAAGCTTAAAATCATAACATGCAAACATTTTGGGTGGCTAATTAATGAAAGCGATACAGAGATACATAGTTTACTGTGTATAATGTACACTCATACATGATTTGACGAGGGATGCTTACCTATTTTGAACATCATTCTGAAAACCTTTTACTTATTTTTAAAACATATATGTAAGAAGTAAATAATGTAATAACAAAATGTCTAATCTTATAAGGCACTAAGGTCAGCGGAAGTGAACAAGCCTATTTGGATTACGAAAAAAGTGCAGTTGCGAATTGAAACAATGAATTGGCTTAAGATAATTAGCAATACGTAGCAAACATGAACTAATCTATGTGTAGAGACGTGCAACTTGGACCATAATACACTCACCAGTGCAAATCGTTTATTTCAGAGTTGAAGCCGGTGTTCACGAAGTCAATATTCGGCAAGCCGGTTATAGAGTTGGGGGGGCACAGGTACAACAAGAGAACGGATCGGAACGGTTCACGTATCACCTGGAGGTGCGTCAAGAGGCGTCGGTGGATGTGCAACGCGCAGCTGGTCACTGTGAACGATGATGTTGTCGAGATAAGAAATTGTCATAACCATCAGTGAGCAATGGAGAAGAAAAATCAAGCCCGTATTTGAAATGAAACGCATTCTTCTACCATGAACTTACCCGTTGTTTAATGTCACGCCTTTTGTAGCTTGTTGTGCCATAACCTCATTTCCGTCTTATGAGATACAACTCAATCGAACTTATTCTAAGTGTTTCCGAATTGTGGAACACATGTACAGTGTCCGGTGATAAATACTGCATATTGGCCTTTGTAAAGCAACACCGGCTAGTTTCAGCTCCGTATAAACATATTTTATTCTTAGTTACAATCAAAGTTTTTTGGTCGGTTTTTTGGGAACTATTTTTTGTTCTGGTTTCCGAAGCCATGGAAGCCATGTCTGTTGAGATAATAAGCTAAGAGCTTGTCTGGCATCTGGTCAATCTCACTGAGGGAGTTTTGTGCGCCATGTTTTAAATCTCCATTTCTCTAAAATGATCCTCCCTTCGAGGTTAAGAAATAACTTTTCAGCCTTCTTTTGCTGTTGACTTTCATCTCCTCTCAGTGCTAGTGTAAGCTTCTTTGTAAGATTTGCAATTTTTTTCAGTATTCTAGTACAATATTTTTGTAATTTAACAAAATACACATTTATCTTTCGTGAGCTATATTAGGGAAAAATTAAATCTTGATTATGTTCGGTGTGTTATACCTTTTAGCTGATAAATACTTTACAATAAGTCAATATTTGAAAATAAATATATACTGAAATAGTGAACACTAAACTGAATGAAATTTTTAATCATAAAGCTCACGAGAATCACTTCTGTCTCATTACAAAATGTAACTTTTTACAGTATTTTTGTTATTCCCTTGCGATACAATTGGTGTTATTCACAATACATATTCTTTTGGTAGTTTTCTACTGTTAAAAGGTGTAGGATGTCAACGTTCTTGGAACTAGTCAAATTATGAGCTTATTATTAATGAATATAACTCAATCAATGACGATTGTGCTGAAATTTGGCACAAAGTCAGTAAGATAGAGCTTATATATGTTACTGAAAATGTAAAACAAAAGACCAGTATTGATGTATCAAAAGATTGATTGATTTATTATTCCAGCCTGCATATTAAACGTACCTATAAATGGTATGTTTCTTTAAATAAGCAGCTCGTATTGTATTTTGAAATATGTTTCACAAAAAGACACTTAAAATACGAACGAAATAATTATAATTCCAATTTGTTAAATTTAAACATATGCATTGTGCAAATACTCAATTTCACATTTAACAGTTACCCTGGATTATTTTTTGTAAGGGGGCTTAAAAAAAAGTATTTAAGAGATATTGAATCACGTACTG
Source organism: Glyphodes pyloalis (assembly GCA_037074685.1). NCBI lineage: Eukaryota > Metazoa > Arthropoda > Insecta > Lepidoptera > Crambidae > Glyphodes > Glyphodes pyloalis. The sequence continues at coordinate 4,367,030 of JAYKKO010000012.1, read as the reverse complement.
TTTAATAATCATCCAGATTAGTCTTAGTCTTTGGTATAAATTTTAAGACTTTCGCGTTCCATTTTAAACAATTTAACGGGTCAAAACGCGACACCATTTTTATTTAGCAGTTAATACTTAGTCAGCTCGTGACCACGGTTGGTGCAACCTAACCGAAACGTAGTTCGTATTAACTGCTAAATAAAAATGGTGTCGCGTTTTGACCCGTTAAATTGTTTTAAATGTTAAGTCTTTGGTAGCTGTGATGGTAGGTACGTTTTGTAGAATTGTAATAAATCATCCCAATAGCTGTCTTGTTGTTTGTTTTAAACAACTTGCACAAAACAGTACAACAATCTGACTTTGTTGATTACGTTTTTGTCAAATTACTTACTGTTATATTGAATGTTTGTATGTTTAAGAGCCACTAGTAAATATTAAATTAGATAATGTACAAACGTTTGTAGGTAAAACGTGATCTCTTTAATGTTAAGCTAATTTCATGAATCTAAAATGGCTGTGCCATTTTTATTGTAGATGTAGGTACATATTTATACAATATATATTATATTGGTGCATTAATTTTTTTGTGAAATAGTTTAACGATCTTTAAAATTGAATTTCAGAACAATAACTTCACACAATACTCTGTACGTTTACGTTAAGTTACGTTACTCGTACTGATACCTAAAATTAATTATATGAAAATCATATTCATTGAATATTAATATCGGCACGTTTCAACATAAAATTGTAAAACTAAAACACATATTACCTTAGGTCAAAAATAAATATATTCTGTGATTATAATGTGAAATTTAAGGTGACCTGTAGCAAGTTAACTAAAACTGATCACTAAATATTGAAGAATATAATAGCAATACTTGATATCTGGAATATGATAAATATTATATGTTTGGAATTTGCTGTGTACACAAAGACACATTACATTATATATTTTTTAATATCGTGTAATATATTGATGTGGTTTACATTTTGGACAGATACCGTGTATCGTAATAAGAAATAATTGAATCTCATAAATTTTTCATTTGTATACATAATTTCAGTTTTTTAGTATCTCTTGCATATTTAGTGCGTTCAACGTATATAACTATGTATTCATTTGTGAAAAGTAGAGGTCAAGACCTGAATTAAATGTTAATTGAATGGATTTCTCGTTGTTTTATTTGAATTGAAACCCGATTATGCACGGCGAGTCAAGGTTTAATTTTATTAAATACGCGTTTCATATAATTTATACCTACTAAAAAAAATATTTACCGAAAGTGCAATAAAATTAACTCTCATCACTCTTATATATTATTTATTTGATTACAGACAGAGATCTACTTGTTTAACTTGTCTTAAAACCTGCTAATGCCCGCGACTCTTTCCGCGTTTATTTAGGATAGAAAGAAGATATGGTATTTTTAATCTAGTATCTCATCTATGTTTCTATTGAATTCCAGCTAAATCCATTCTGTATTTTTGGCGTGAAAGAGTAACAAACATACACCCACACATCCATACAATCTAACAAACTTGGCCATTGTAACATTAGTGGGATCGAAGAAACTTCTTCTTACTTTGTATGTAAACAAATGAGCCTAAGGGTGTGGTTATATATTTTATTTTTATTTATTTAAAAACTTTATTGCACAAAAAGTACAACAGGTGGACTTAATGCTAGGGGCATTCTCTACCAGTCAACCCTTGGGTCATGTAGAGAGTTTGTACATAGGTGCGGTAATAGTAAAAAAGTGGGTAACTAAGTTAAAAAAAAAAGGAAATCATAATAAATAAGAATTACTTAATCATTATAAATTACTTTTGTATACTTACAGAGCCGGTGATGATCACGACATCGCGTGGAAGCATGAAATTGTTGTTCGAAGGGCACGTGTATATGAGAAATAAGACTTGGCTCAATGGTACCCGGGGTCACTGGGTTTGCTACAGAAAAAACCACGGGTGTAAGGTGACGGTACTTACTGTTAACGGCACCATAATGAAGGTCCGGGGCTCGCATGATCATGATGATATTTAATATGTTCATGTGTGTTGTGAACAGGACCTGGGTTTATTGCACCCAGGGTCACCGGGCACACAAGACTGCATGTTGGACGTATGTTACGTAAGATCAAAAACATATGGAAGGTAAACGCTTGCGGTTTGTCTAAGCAACGAACGGCAGAGAGCTTTTGACAAAAAAAAACCATTAATTTTCAAGCTATTTCGGACGAACTGATAAGAGGATCGTTTTTTCATACTTTGTCAGGGTTGTTAATTGTTACTGTATTATGTTTTATGAAAACAGAACTTAAATTTTTAATAAATATTAAAAGTTGAATAGTACATGAAGGGGTTATTTATTTCTTTTACATTAAGTAGGTACGTACCCGTCACTTGTATAAATTATTTGAGAAAAATGCCAGCCTTTGTTCAATGTTAGTTAGCTTAGCCTAAACCCAATTATGCACAGCGAGTCTGGGTTATTCATTTTATAAAGACGTTTGGTATTTCTTATTATTGTACTGTGAGTTACTTATAGCTATAATCTAGCCAAGTTTTAGCAAGTAGAACTGGCGAGCAGCACCGTGTTAAAAAAAACATTTGGAAACCTTTTATTAAAATTGAATTTGTAAGATGTGCATGTGCTGCAGCTTTTATTTGAATACTATTTTTCAACCTCAAAAAATATCAGTATTTTTTTTAGGTCGACTGCTGTAGAAATTTTTACGGTTCTAACTAATCCTAAGAAGAATTTCATTATATGGTAAAAATGTGTCCAATGTTATTTTATTACTATTGCAGAGGCGGTGATGATTCCAACATCGCGTGGTGGCAAGAAATTGCTTTTCGAAGGAAACGTGTATATGAAGAATAAGACTTGGCTAAATGGCACCCGAGGTCACTGGGTGTGTTGCAAAAGAAGCTACGGGTGCAAGGTGACGGTGCTCACCGTCAACGACACTATAATGAAGGTTCGAGGGTTCCATGAACATGACAATATATAACATGTTCAGACGTGCATATTGGGAAGAAGATATTTTTTTTATGGTGGGAAATACATTTTCGTACTTGACCGCCCCGGGGAAAGACACGGCGTGTGTGGGACTCCCCCGCTGTACACGAGCGGGGAGTACCCGAACTAAAAACTCCCGATTGGACTCCTTTCCTTAGTGGTGGTGTTATGGGAAATCGGATCAACCTGAACAACCTCAACATGATCGACGGAAAGCTCTATTTGCGAAGCCCAGTCTTCTTCCCCCACGTTGGGCGTGTGTACTCCTTTAGTGCGGGGCCTACCCGAACTTAAAGAAAAAGCCACCGATTGGACTCATTGCTTTAGTGGGGATGTTGGGGTAATCGAATCAACCTGACCAACCACACCATCGTCGGAAAAATCTGTTCCTAAAATCCCCACGGTGGTAGGGGGAGAGTGGGGATAGCCGATCCAACTGGATCTTCCCCATCTCGAGATAGAGACGGCGACAGAGGGAGAGGGATAAAGATCTGGGTTAATTACACCCAGGGTCACCCAGTCATCTACAGGAGAAACTTCGTAGTTTCGTAGGTGTCAGTATGCAAGTGGTGAACAAGACCTGGGTCAACGTAACCTAGGGCCAAATTCTTACGCGTAGGTAATTTGCGAGTAGGTTGAATGTATGTTAAGTAAAATTGTTTCCTAAAATGGTGCTTAGCTTAGATTTTTCTTAGTTACTGGATTAGAGACAAATAGGTTAAGAAAACGAGAATATGTTTTCGACTGTGAGGACTATTGATACCAAAATGGGGAGACAAAAGACGAGTTAACTCTTTTCTTATATATAAGGACAATATGTAGTAATTTATTATACTGTTAAATATTTCTGCATTTTAAATTAAGTTTTTAATTTATGTACTCCTGCAATTATGTTTCCAGTTTCCACCAAGGCAAGATGTTTTTATGATGTTCCAAATATAAAATATGTGTTACTCAACTGTTTTCATTATTTTCGAGCTCCTTTTAAAACTTCATAGTGAAAGTACGAAACACTAACATATCGTTTATATTTCAGCATTTTTCGGTTACACGTCGACTGGGAAGCGATGTCTGGACATTGGCGAGAGGAGGTACACTGTGCATCAGAACGAAGGACTAAAGGTCAGGTGGCGATGCGTCAAGAAGACCACGGGTTGTCAAGCGTTTGTCATGACCATTGATAACGTCATCATCAGGATCCGACAGACGCATAACCACTGAGGATAATGTTTTAAAACGACTGCGCGATGCAAAGGAGTGGTACTGTGTTTATTTAGCTATAGCTAAAGCTAGATTTAAAGAAAAATTTAGTGCTTCAAGTCGCACTTACGAACTTTATACATCTTACAGAAACAGAAAAGTTTTCTTACCTTCGGTAAGTGTTTTGTTGGATGAGTTTAGCCGATAAGTATGTATGTCTAAACTCATACGGCAGAGGACATTTATCAAAGGGTAAGAATTTAGTGCAACAGATAAAATCGCCTACGATAACTTGCGATACGTGAAGGAAGAGAAGCACGCGCGATACTTGAAGGTCGTGGGTTCGAATCTCATACAGCTAAAGGGGATGAAATTATTCAGCTTCTTTAAAATGTAGCCAAAGCTGACCCTGGGCTTGAACCCCCTTTTTAACCGACTTCAAAAATGGGGAGGTCGAGAATCCTTCGAGAATATTTTTTTGTTCATAAAAGTCGCAAATTATGCTTTTTTCTTTTTCTCAACCTGTACGATTGGATAGTAATTTTACGTATTAGAAAGATTTCTCACATGTGTAAATAAAGGTGAACGCACCTTTATCCGAGCCGAACGCACCGAACACCGAACACGAAGCCACACGTAACAAAATATTAGAATTAATTTTGTATGAAATCTCATCAAAACTCGTACTATGATCCGTACCGAATTGCCCAAATCCCAGCCCAGAAATCATTCGATTACTTCGGCGCATGCGGCTCGGAGATGTGGGCGTTGACCATAGAACGACTGGTAATTAATATCATATCTAAAATAGATTTAGATGCAAGAGATGAGGGGAGAGACCGCCAATAATAATGTTTTCTTATATCTTTTCACTATGGTAGAGTTTTGACGCTGGTACAAATTTTATTATAGCTTTTATTTAATTTTACACTTGTTTGTACACTATGTACATAAGTTTGTCATAAGTATTTTAGGTAAAACACACTATTTGTTAATTGTTACAACCACATTCCATGAGGTTTTTTTGTAATGAAAGTGATTATCTGTTTGATAAGTATTCGTAAAATAGTGTAATTTTAACTACTTTAGTCAATTGACTAAAGTGCTTAAAATTTACTTAAACAGTTTCATAAAATAATCCGACAAAAGTTTCGATATTAGGTAACAGGGTTCCTTGAAAATATTTTACATAGATCGTAATAATAGAAAAATATAGTCGTACAAACAGGTATTGTAGTAACTCTATTACAATACCTGTTTGTAAGACTATATTTTATACACACTCGTATTAATAGTTATAATTCAGTATTTCTATTACTTGTATATAAAACAATACTAGTCAGTTACATATATTATTCTCATTATTATTTTTATGGGTAAAAGTTAATGAGTTTTTGATGTTCACATACCTCATAAAAATATAGATATTTAATTTACTACTATACTCAGTAACAAACAACTTATTCGTGACTTTTTACCTGTTATTTCAGGATGAAATGTATACTGTATGTAATTATAGTAGTATGTATATGTGGTACTTATTATCTCCATTATCTTACATCGATTTATAACCAAATCCATTGAGAAGTTCTCTCGTGAAGGAATAACAGACGTAGGTACACCTATAGATTCTTACAAACTTTCGCGATTATAATATTTAGTAAAAGTTGTAAATTTAGAACAGACACAAAGTGATGACTCTAAAACTAATATGAACTGAATCTAGCATTTAATTTTAATATAATATAATTGTGTGTTAGATTCTGTTTTATTCACATTTATTTAGTACTAGACATGTATTTATTTATCAATTGTAAATCCTGATTATTTCTTTAATTAATATCGAAAGACTTTATTGAATCATTGACTTTTAATGAAGCCATCATCCCTAATGTATAGAATTAATAAATGATGCCGTTATTGTCATTAGATGAAGTCCACTTTATGGTCGGTCCACGCGGGAGGCAAGTGATGGTCTGGAACGGTCATGGGTTCAACAAGGAGCGCACCAATGGGCCTAAAGAGGAGTGGCGGTGTCGTAAGCGCAAGATCACCCGGTGCCGGGCGATGGCCTTCGTCATAGGGAACACTATCGTCAAGAGCTACGTAGAACATAACCATGACTAAAGGATCGATACGTGAATGCAAACAGCATACAGTTGTAAACATAATACATTTCTGCGAAACGAAAAAGAAGAAATAAGAGAGGTAGGGCATAGCAATTATCGCTCGAAATGGAGCAGCCAGACTGGTGAAATACCTTACAGAAGACCGCAGCCAACTAACAATCACTTCGGTTTTGTTGTGTTCCTGCGTGTGATTAAGGTTTCCAGAGCAACTGCTCCAAAATAAATATTTTTATTTATGCAAATGAAAAAAAACCTTTTAATTCCCAAACTTTTGATTAGTCTTCAAAATGAAAGCTTCCGTTTGTTAATTTAGCTTTTGGGAGTAGACTTCCTGGTTTTTCAGTGATTGAGTAGGACTTTGAAAGGTTCCTGACCTTGTTACCATCAGAGCATACAGCGGACTGATTCACAAACGTGAGAAACGACTCTCATTTGGAAAGTCTATCTTTTGTCTCTGTCCAATCGTTTATGTCAAGAAAGAGATAAAACAGGAACTATCTAAATTTGAATTCAATTTAGACGTTTTGTGAATAGTTAGGTAGATCAGTTAAAGAAATAGCGTTAATTCACGTTGGTCACAATGGAAATATGTTATGAGTGTTGTAATTAAGAAAATAAACATATTTTATAGGAGACATTACGAACATCGTTATTTCTGTGCCATGTTTCGTGTTTTTATTTATATGATTGTCTTTAGAGGAAGTATACTTCATGGTGGGGCAACGCGGACGACAGGTGATGATCCTGGAGGGGCAAGGTTTCATTAGAGAACGAACTTATGGACTCAGAGAGACGTGGAGGTGTCGTAAGAGGAAGTCGACGCGGTGTCGGGCCATGGTCATCATGGAGGGCAGTGTCAGAGTCAAGAGCTTGCTGGAACATACCCATGACTAATGGCTCGATGAAGATAAACAGATGAAAATGGATCATAAGCAGTGCTGTGGTGGAGCAGAGCTTGAAAGCACCTACATTCTTTTCACTATCGTGTCTTGTGTCATCATTCATTCATCATACATCACAATCGTAAAATGTTGGAACTGGGCATAAAACATTTTAGATGTTCCGTTCTATTAAGCGACTTTTTTTGACCACATTATGGGAATTTGTTTGCACCGATGTTATTTACTTTTTGGTTGCGTCTTATATAAATACACTGAGTGTGAACTATTTGATGCTGACTGTACTGTTACATTTAACATCTACGAGACAAATCAGATAGATAGTTGACTTGTATGCGTAACTTGAAAAAAAGGGACTTTCATCTTTTGTTTTTGTTTGACGTTGTTTGAATTTTACAACTATAAATAGATTGTTAAGTTCGTCAATGGAAATGTGCTTTTCAAAGAAATCAAAGGTGATGGCTGTATGGTTTAAAAACAATTTATTTTCATTATTTTTAGTGTTATAATTATTTCGTGTTTTTTAAACTTTGTGCTTAATTTTCAGTTCCTATCGCCAAAAAAATAAAATTTGTGCAATTTGCCCGTACGCAAAGCGAAGAATGACCAAAAGTTGTTGCACCAAGTGCAAGAAATCCTTGTACACAAACTTAATATTTGTCATAAATGTATTAAGTAATAGGATTTTATAAAATGTTACCTCTTTTTCTGATTTTATGACTTAATTTGTATAAAATATATATTTTTAAGTTTTTGTTTTTTTTAGATAATAATATGTTAGAATTAAAAAAAACACAAAATGTTCAAATAAGTAAAAAATGTTGTCTCAGTTAAAAGACTGCCAATGTAATTATAATATGATTTATTAAATAAAAAACGTATAAACATATTAACGGCATAAAACATTTTAGATGTTCCGTTCTATTAAGCGACTTTTTTTGACCACATTATGGGAATTTGTTTGCACCGATGTTATTTACTTTTTGGTTGCGTCTTATATAAATACACTGAGTGTGAACTATTTGATGCTGACTGTACTGTTACATTTAACATCTACGAGACAAATCAGATAGATAGTTGACTTGTATGTGTAACTTGAAAAAAAGGGACTTTCATCTTTTGTTTTTGTTTGACGTTGTTTGAATTTTACAACTATAAATAGATTGTTAAGTTCGTCAATGGAAATGTGCTTTTCAAAGAAATCAAAGGTGATGGCTGTATGGTTTAAAAACAATTTTGATGATGAGTAGACTGATTGAAAATAATTAAAAGATTTATCATCAAGACTATTTTTTTTTACAATTTTAATGTTACCTGACCGGACTAATGAAAAAGACATAAATTGAAAAATAAGATAGGAAAAAAACAAAAATGCTAGAGTATACTTAACTGCGGTTGGTATACTTACTTACTGACTAAGATGGCGCTGCGACCCAAAGTGTGTCTTGTCTTCCGACAGTAAATTTCCACCTTGTTCAGTCCTGCTCCACCTCTTCCCAGTCATTGACGCACGCACAAGCCCAATTTTGTCTGCTCCATGGTTGCCATAAATATGATCTATATTCCCATGGCGCCCTCACTAGGCGGTGAGGTGCGGGAGGTTCTAGTCCCCACTCTCTTCAGAGTTTGGGAGTCCCACATATGTCACTACCTTCTCCAAAGCAGCAGTACTTTACGCCAATACATTTCCCTCCTTTAAAAATTTTGTCTCCTCAGCTGTATCTATTACCGGTCGTAATCGCCCACCACATGCAGGTTGTATGTTAAACCCAATTTCTGACCTAAAACTTAGTAAAGCGTTTAAAAGTTAAATAAATTAATAAGTTAAGCGTTTAAAAGTTAATGCGGAAATCCTATTAAGGAACGGACTGGATGAAAATTCTTTAGTCATGTTACATAAGGTTTTTAAGCATGACTGACAAGATCAATGACGATACAAAAGCACCAACTCGGGGAAAACTTTTCCAGATTTGTGGATATTGCTACGTTCAATCCAAAATATGTTATCTCACTTTATGATATATTTTCTTATTTGTGCAGTGGAGCCATTTTTCACTGAGACGAGCCGCGGCAAGCGCCTCCTCATCATCGGGTCCCACGCTTTTGTCAGGGAGCGGCAGAAGGGTTCCAAGTCCGAGTGGCGCTGCCGCAAGAGGACCACTATCGAGAAATGCAAGGCCAACGTCATCACCATAGATGACGTCATTGTCAGAATCTCTTCGCAACATAGCCACGCTTAGAATTCCACTGTTTTCAGTCCTAATATCTCCTATAACTAGCTATTTTCAGCCCCCGACGCAAAAACAACGGGGTGTTATAAGTTTGACGTGTCTGTATATCTATGGCATCGCAGCTCCCTAACAAATGAACCGATTTTGATTTTTTTGTTTGAAAGATGAGTAAGTCGGGAGTGTTCTTAGCCTTGTATGATAAAAATCGATCCAAGATGGCCATCGTCCCAAAATTATGGATTGTATGTTTTAAAACGAGTCCCACAATAAGGGTATCATATAAAATGGCTTCAGCAACAGAATCTATTCATAGTGACAAATTGTATGATAAAAATCGATCCAAGATGGCCACCGTCCCAAAATTATGGATTGTATGTTTTAAAACGAGTCCCACAATAAGGGTATCATATAAAATGGCTTCAGCAACAGAATCTATTCATAGTGACAAATTTCAAATCCAAGATGGCCGTCGCCAAAAAATTACGGATTTCCAAATTTTTTTGTCACAACTCCCTCAATATAGGTATCAAATAAAAGGGCTTTTTTCACACTTTTTGTGTCGGTGGTTTTTAAATTATTACAGCTACTGATGCTACTATAGTCAAGCCGTTGAGTAATTACCCAGCGGCGTAACCTGGTTACTCTGACATTCCAATTACCGATTTGACATATGTCATTATGTATGTTACTCAGCTTGACTTTAGCTAACTACTCGTATTATTAATATTTGGAGCCTATGCATACGGCGTATGGCCCCTAAAAGGGGCAGACGACGACCAGGAAACCTTTGTAAAGGCCCTTTAATTTTCACACACATTTTTTCGAGTAGGTGGGTTCCACCAGAATACCAGCGCTGTTGCTGCGTTAGAAATAATGCCTTTGCAGCATTTGCTAACGTGGAACCCAAGTGATTATGAAATGTTCTGTGTGTGTTTTATCTTGTTAATAGTATGTTGTTAAGGTATATTTATGTTTACTAAAATATATTTCTTTCTTTAAACAAAATTCAAATTCGATACAAGTGCTAAAATTTGCTTTTTGGTCATCTACACTGCCGTGCCTATATAAAAATACGACGACAGCGGCGTAAAAAACGCCGTGTGCGTACTTCTTTAATGCATGTGGACTTTTACTGTAAAAATAATAAACGCAAAAGGAATTTATTGGAATAAAAATGTTTTTATTTTAATAATGTGTTGTGAATGTAGTGTAGTATGGGATTCAGCCCCGGAATCAATTCGTAACGTACTTTGTTCGACCCGGGAATCTGATACAGGATCCTGAGATCATTACCAAGTATTGAAACTCCTTGATAATTTAAGGACCTATAGATTTTTCGAATTTAGCTTGCGATCACAATCCGCATTTCGCGGAGTGGTGATTCTGTCAATACCCATTGTTTCAAAGTTGACTTTATTTAAATAATAGTCTCCCGTGCAGTACATCATTTTACTAAAAAGTTTTCACTACTATTCAACATAAAACTCCTAAGTATCCCTATTATTCCAAATTCCAAAATTAAAAAGAGGGTTTAGGGCAGGAGGGGTTTAAAAATAGAACGAACATGGAGACTCAGATAAGGCAAGGGTGAGAAAAATAACTAAGGAGTTCTTCTAACTCTTCCAGGCGAGCCATTCTTCGCAGAATCCTCGCGCGGGATCCGCTTGCTCATCATGGGGTCACAGACATACGCCAGGGAGCGGCAGAGAGGCCCGAGGACCGAATGGCGGTGTCGAAAGAGACACACCGCTGACAAGTGCAAAGCTAGCGTTCTAACAATTGATGACGTCATCGTTAACATAAAATCGCAGCACAATCATGATTGAAGTTAGATTTTTCGAAAGGTTTTGTTGTTCTCGCGTCATGACTTACGATCGTCAAGGTAGAAGAGCGGTGCATAGTCCCTAGTGTATAGTCTGACGTGCTTTTGATCGTACATAGGTGTCTGCTTATGAACACAAGTATTGCAAAAAAGGCCTAAAGTAATATGTAGTCTAATCTAATTTACTGAATTGTGACCGAGTTAAATGTGGAAAGAAATTATTTTCGACGTAATGTCACGCTCGCGGCCAAGGAGCAAATGAGAGTGAATGAAGGCTTAAAACTGTTTGTAGCCCTGTTTTTCGTTCTTAGTTTTTAGATAGCAACTGAGCATCTCCAATTTTTTTTATCGAAGGTCAGATAAAATGTTTTTTGAATTTCGAATGCTCTGCTTTTTCAAAATCACTCGCTTCTCATTTTTGCGTGTGCGTCATGTGATTCGGTTTTTCTTTTGGTGATGATCGTTATGGTTGTGATTTGTTTATAATTTTTATTGACAATTATTAAGTAACCTGTATATGTTTTCTGATTCTTCGATATTCGTATTTTACGCCACAGGTCATCCAATTGGTGCTACTCACGTATAAAAGTAATATGGTAACAAATTTTACTTCTTCATGAACTCATATAATTATTATACACTGCTAAATAAAACTAACCAATCTTTGTAATAGTAAGATTTTACTCTAACATATTAAATACATGGCTAGTATTGCATTTTATTTGTCCTAAGTAATTTTAGTTTGCGGCCATTGACACTAGCACTATAAATTGTGTGTGGCCAGTATAATAAAAGCTGAAATATGCACAAATTATACAACAATACAAATATTGGATAATCGATGGCATTGTCTGGTAACTGACGATATTATTATTTATTTACTAGCAAATCGCCGCGGCTTTGCATGTGTAACTTTTTTAATATGAACTTTATTGAATGGCAAATTGACTCTATATTTTCGTTAGAAAACGTTTGTATTGGAAAAAGAAAAGGGCTGTCTATAGGGTTTACCTGGCAGTTATTTGAATTTTTCTTTGGGCTTCAACAAACATTAAAAAAAAAGAATTGTCAAAATCGGTCCAGGCGTTGTTAATTTATGCGCTTAGAATACATTTTGCGTACTTTGCTTACAATATATTTTTATATTATAGATGGATATGCTTTATTGCACAAACAGTACAAATGGCTGGGATCATTTTCTACCATTCTGCCCTGTCATGCAGATAGCATGCCGGGTAGCAATAGCGGTTCCTTATTTAGATTTTAGGTTTCGTTGTTAGTTTTTCTGAATTGCTAGTTGATTTCAATAGTTATTAGTCTAGAGTTATGTGTTATTTGGCTAAATTTTCAGTATAAACCTGGTTCTTAATTTTAGAGTCGTACCTGAAATTCTCACTGACGTCGCGTGGGCATCCGTTGCTGGAGATCGGTCAATTCCGTTTCCACATGGATCATTATAATGGGAAGGAGGAGAGCAAGCGCATCTGGAGGTGCATGAGGCGCAAGATGGGCTGCAAGGTCAGCGTCGTCACGTTCAACCGCAGCATCATCAGTATCAGTGGTAGTCATACCCATATAGACTAATCATTTAAAATTTTGAGTAACGGCCCTAGCAGAGGTGGCACTTTTACTATCGGTTATCAGTGAGCTGCTAGCTTTTTAAAAGCTGTTTGCAGAGACTACTCACTCGCCGCTTACTTGAGAACGCTAAATGTGGCAATTTAGTCGCATATTGTCCAATGTAATTTAAACCTTCTTAGAAGCTTGACGCGGGAAAATTAGGGTCACAGCAGACATGCTACTTTTAGTATCGGCGATCGGTGATTTAGCCTAGAAGCTGACTGCAGCGACCACAAAATCCTCACCGCGCACTTGAACAAGCGGCGATTCAGTCGATTTTTAGAAGCTCAACGTGATAGGTGGACATAATGGCCACCAGGTAGATATGCTGCTTTTAGTATCGGCGATCGATCGCAGTATGAAAATCGCGCATTTTTGTGCGATTTGAAGCAATATTGTGTCGTATGTCAAGCTGCGGTGTCGAGCTTTCGTAAAACGACAGAATCAATACAATAATTGCAAGCATGCGTTATCACTGTCAAAAGGGGTTGTAATATCCAGTACAAGTTATCTAGTCTGACTACTTATTTTACGCAGTCAATTAAATGCTAGTTCAGGCGGCCTGAATTATATCTTCATTAGATATCAGAAATGTTTGTGTCACAATTTGTAAACATTTCTTTAAATGGTACTTACAGTTTTTGTTATTAGTTTATTACGTCTAATATCATCATTATGGAACGTGAAGTTTTGCTCTTGCTTTTAATAATATTTTATTGAGTGAAATTGAATTTCAATAAAAAGTTCAAGAACTTTGGGTTTTTTTTCTTCGCACACCAACACTTTTTAATTTAGAACATAATAAGGCCAAAACTATAAATATGTAACGATAAAACACGAACAAATACTTAAGGTATATACTATAACATTAAGAAGAATAGCATAAGATAGGACATATCTATTATCATTATCATCTTCAAGCTTTTAAAAGTCATCGTAAGTTCTGATCATAAGAATTTCTAAATTGTTGATTTGTTTATCCTAACAGAAAACCAGACGAAAATCCTAATATAATTAATAATTCCAGGTGACTACAAATTTGAACTTTCGACCAGAGGGAACCCAGTACTCATAATAGACGGGCAGCGCTTCAACCGTGATCGGGAGCGAAGTGGAAAAATCTTCTGGCGATGCGTGAAACGGAATTATGGGTGCAGAGCCTCGGCAGTCACCATCGGCGAACAGCTGATAAGGAGGAGTTACACGCATGCGCATATTTAGCTTAAATAACACGAGCAATACTGCAAGAGCACGCCTTAGGAAATTAATCATCTCTATTTGTGTTAAGTCAGGTATGTTACGACCAAAATCTTATTTCTAAAACTTCAATTAATGTTTATGCAAAACGGAACGCGCAAATCTTAGGTCTTGGGCAAGGTATCGTCACCTGTAAACTGTAAATGTATCAAGATCAAGAATGAAAAAAAAATGAATTGTTGGAATAAATGAATTGGTTTACGAGATTTTGGTCCCAGCATATCGTCGTTGTCAAACCAAAACCTGTTATGTGTCAAATCTGTTATGTGATTTTTATTCTCTTGAAACGAAATAATAATAAAATCTACTTAATTTAGATGTTTAAAAACAAATAAATAAAAGTGTAACAACTATAACTCTCATATAAAATACTTCTAAAAATAAACCTTTGTATGATTTTTGTTCTGGAACCTCATAGATTTGGAAATATTAAAAAATGCTTTTTGCACATAGCAGTTTTTGGTTTGACAACGACGATATGACAGATTTCCATCGTTGGCATTGCCATTTATGAATGATATTCGCGTATTGTATTGATTTGTTAAGTTTTGCTGCTGTGACATCAGGTTTTTCGCCAATGTATTGCCGTCCATTGAGAAACTTTAAAGGCTTGCTTGAACTATCGACACTTTTCTTATGTAGTTTTTAAATAAAATTTTAGTCCTAGACAAGGTTGATGTGTCTTTGTGGCAAATGCAAGCCTTTACTTGTTATTTTTCTTAATTTAATAAACCTCTATGTTAAGATGAGAGTAATTTTTTTTTTATTAAAACTAACTTGAAAAACTTTGGTGTGATTTCGGTGGCCTAATGAATACGGTTGAAGTTATGAGAATACAGGAATTATGTCATATAATCGTCAATTAGTTACAGAGATTAATTGCTAGTATTACTGTGCTTATTTGTAACCACACATAGTGTTTAAGAAGTTGAATGAATTGATTATAATAAACCACGATAGTGCCCAGAGGCTTTGATGCCCTAATAAACTTTGTTTCAAATGTAATTTTAATCATTTTTGAATGGTAATTAAAGTAATAGCATCTAGTCTAAAACAACGTTAAAATTTCATAAAATGTTGATTTTGGAATTTAGTTACTTTTTTTGTTGCAATTCTTAATATGGTAGATTTAATATAAAAGCACGTTGGATTAATTCAAGAGCTTTCACCGAGTGGTGTAAATATTACTAAGATTATTATGAAGAGTAGTTTGTTTAAGTCATCCATTGAAGAGTTGGAATTGTTATTAAAAAATATGTGGTGTTAAATGCACCAGATTAGACTATAACTTTTATACAAGATAACGAAAGGGAAAATATTGTTTTCAAATATTAATTAGGTAAGTTGTAGATCTATTAATTGTTATTATAAAGTTTTATAATAATATAATTTTGATTTTTAATACATTTTTGATTTTAATTATAATATATTTTTGCTTTTATTTCTCATCCTTTGTGTATTTTCAATTTACTGTGAATAAAACGCATTTTATATTACGTAATTCATTAAATTTCTTCTACTCGGAAATGTACCTACCTACACAATTTCGAAATAATATTGTAATTATTCAAATACCCTATTTTATTATTTTGTAGGACAGCCGCTTTTTTTATCGATGCGGTTTTTTACGAAAGTTGATGAAAATGAAATAAGCCATGATCCAATCTTAATTTGAAAGATACGAAAAAAAAATGCGAAATAAATAGTTTAATTGAAATTTGCAACTTGGTTCATTTCTGAGCACTTTTTGACAACACAGTGTAATTCTTAAAGTCCTCTGCATGCCTTTTGTAAATTCTAGTATGGTTGTAGATATTTTACATAAAATTCATGAACAACTACTGTTTGTAACTGTAAAACCTGTTTCTAATGGTTATATTTCCAGGTGAGGTTTACATCTCGTCTCGAACAAATGCCCAAGTGTTCGTACTCAGAGACAACCGGTTTTATAAAGACAGGGAGAGCGGGGGGAAGATATTCTGGCGATGTGGAAAGAAACGCCACGGGTGCAAGGCGACTGCAATTACTTTAGACGGAGAAGTTGTGAAACTGAACGACTGGCACAATCACACGTAATTAAACAGTTTCATGTTTTAATTTACTAATAAATATATATTTTTTTTCATTTTATGTATGCGAAAATCAAATGCAGTTTCATTTCAATCGTATATGCTACTCATGCATTGTGATCATCGCCTGCTTCCTCCACAGGATAGGCTTAGCCTAGTGTAATCAGGTAATGTTTTTTTATGCGACCTCCGTAGCCGAGAGGCGAGCGGGCCTGACTTTGGCGAGCGCCATCTTTGAGGTTCCGGGTTCGATCCCCGGTCGGGTCAATATGGGAAACGAACTTTTCCATATTGGCTCGGGTCTGGGTGTTGTGGTACCGTCGTTGTTTCTGATTTCTGTAACACAAGTGCTTAAGCTACTTACCACAGAATCAGAGCAATGTATGTGATGTTGTCCATTATTTATTTATATTTATTTATGCCTCTGAATCTTTCTGTCAATAAATTATTTGTGGTTAATTGAACTTCCTAAGTGAACTTCAACCAAAATTATATTAATTGTTGCATCCGTAAAGGTTTAATAATATGTAGTACGTTTATCTGACGTAATGCATCATCACACTATTATTTTAGATTTATTACTATAAAAAAGAAAATTAAAAGTTGTTAAACGCTCCGACTCGTGTCTAGTTCCTGAAGTTGCCGACAGGTGGCGCTCATTCGTTTCAGAGTTAGGTCCAGTCATCGAGTTCTGCAATTAATTCATGGGGTTAAATTAGGGTTGGGCGGGTTCTTAAACCTTTACGGATGCAACAATTAATATAATTTTGGTTGAAGTTCACTTAGGAAGTTCAATTAACCACAAATTATACTTCATTGTTGCATCCTAGAAGGTTTAATAATATGTAGAAGTTTAGCGCTCAATTGCAGAAAAATTAGATTAGTAAAACTGGTTTGTTTAAAGACAGTTCAATTAAAATGAATTAATCACAGACATATTAACTTTTCCATTCTTATTAACATGGATACACTTAACACGGTTTATCTACACTCAACCGCGTTAGTACAGCTTTAGCGAAAGGCCCATCATGCAATGTATCCGTCAAAGGTAAATTGTAAAAATGTAGCAAAACAGATAACAAACACTTCTATACCGCTCTCCTTCAGGGTTTATTGACTGAGCACTGGCATTTCAGACAGGCCTTCTAGTCGTTAAAACAATTTTGTTAATATTCAGTGCGTCACAAAAATATCTTGTTTGGTCAATATAAGCAGAGAGGGCATTCGCCAGACAAATAGGCACATGGTTTATTTCTATACACGGTATGAACAAATAAATCGTCTTATCACAATACGTGCCATAGATTCCCAGAAAGAAATGTTATTTAAATAAAGTTCAACTCTATTACATATATGTATATTACATAGGGGTTCAAAGGTTAATTAAAAAATTGCTTTAATATATGACATAAAACAATGTTTGGTTTCCAACTGCAATAGTATTTCAAAAGATTAGATTTTATAAATCTACTAATTAAATTATTTACGCAAATTGTTTGTCTATTATTATTGATAATACATCAGTGTTATTGATCACACTGAGAATTTTAATTGCCATACCGGGCTTTTTCATAATGCTTGGATAAAAACTTCAGTAAATTAGTAACCGGAACTTAAATAATCAAATTTATTTTATCAATAAATGCAAACCAAGATTTACATGCAACAATGCAATTGCATGATACTTATTCGACAGGGAGTGTAACATCACGTCCACTGTGTCATCATTTAATGACTGTCTAGCGAACGCTTGCCTGATAACGTCGCGCACACCAGGGTAAGCTTGGACCATAACGGGTGCGAGGTTTTGTAAGAGAGTAATAAATGTTCATACTGGCCCAAACATAGAACATTTGAATAGTTAATGACATAAAAACTATGGCTGGCTTGGCCAGCAAAGGACAACTAGTCATCTTGTCGTTCATTGTTTTTCGTGCACATTTTAATATGAAAGTAGACGGAGTAAATGCATAAAACAGGCGACTATGCCATGTTAATATGAAAGCGTCGATATCATAGGCTTCCAGATATCTTTTCCAGGAAAAATATTTCAAATATTTTTATTTATTCAGGACGCAAATAAGTCAATACTAGATAGATTGACCAATTTCTTGAAACAAGATTGATGCAATTCCCAATCAGTATCAATATTTGTAAAAAGAGACTATATATTATAAGTTCCTTCTGTCCACACCACAATATTTTGTGAGCTATTTTGTTTAAGTGTGGAAATTGTATTCCACCCATTTTGTTAATATAGCAAACAGCTGTAGTATTGTTTATTCTATTATTCATAAAAATAATTCTGATTATTTTTTCTAGAGTATAACTAATATTCTGAACTCTGATTCTGAACAAAAATTTTAAATTTGTAATATTTTTACAGAGTCACCCCCAACAACTCAAAATAATTAATATAATTTCTTTCATTTTGTGCAATATACATATCTCTCTAACTAAAAATTATTTCTCCTGATAAAATGGTTAACCTTGTTAATTACATTTTTCCACCATAAAAAATCAGCAATTAACAGATGGTTGATTTTTAACTTTCATTACAATCTTGATATAAGTGAAAAGATAAGATATTTTTCCCTCTAAAGTTTTTTGTTTATACCCTGCCATATGATACTGCTGAGCAAGCACCTGTGGGGTTGGTACCCTCACAGTAATGAGTGCAAGGTCTCTTGTTTTAACAACATATTTGATATATGCTGGGCCTGTCAATATATCTTACTATGCCTGTTAAAATTTTTCAGATGGTAATTTTAAAAAAGGTGTCCAAACAATTAATTTGAAGTTCTAAGGTGTACAATTTTGACTAAGTTCAAAATAGCATTTTTCATTATTTATCACAAAACTAAATTTTCCTCATAAACCATATCTGCAGAACACTAGATGTGATGTAAAATCGTACAATTACCGTCATACCGGAATCTTAAGTATTTTCTTAGGGACAAATACCATTTTTAAATCAATTGTTACCATAAATTGATTGTTTTTATCAATTTAGTTGCAATATGAATATCCTCAAATTGGAACTGATATGAAATATTCTTAGCCTTTTTAGGTTTAGAGTAGATGTATTTTATTTCTACATTTGAACAGGGTGGATTGGTCGGTTCAATTAGTATTACCGGCGTATGAGTAAGGTTTCATTTATAACCTTTAACTAAGAATTGTAATACTTGCCAATTGGTAGTTGTATCGCGGCCATTGTGTATGAAGCATTGAATGCGGCCAGCATGAAGTACCTCTAGCTCAGCCGCTGCAGCAACTGCTCCTGCGGGCGCGGCTGCGACCGACGGCGGATGGCGCGAGGTCGGCGGCGCACACTGGTCCGGATTTTTAATATGGAAGACTTAGGACCCAATGTCAATATTTCGGGCTGAAAAAAATCATGTGGATAGATAAATGAACGTTCATCAACGTTTGTTCTAGCAGTTTTTATGAAATTGGTTATTTTTGCGAAAAAAAAAACATTGAAAAAAAATTTGTATGGAGAAAAAGTGAAATTTTTTTTTTTTTCGAAAAGTTCAAAACTGTTAGCAGTGAAACCTTTTGTGTGTTATTGTATTACACTTATTCGTTAATTCCATATTTTTTTTATTTGCATATACTTGCAGCCTTGGCCAAAATATGCATCGGAACTTTCATTGTATTTATTTCAACTATTTGTGACAATTTAATTTTTTTATTGATTTATAGTCACATAATTTACGCATATTTTCAATATAATAAATTTTAAAATCCATTAATGATTTTGAAAAATAGATTACAATTAAATTTTAAAAATCAAAATAATATTTTACTTCTTAGTGGTTAGCTGTTGCTCAAAGCGCAGTTAGTGATCGAATGAGGCATTGCCTGCTAATATTCCCCTCCCATTCCCTAATATTGCTATCTCTTTCATTTCCTACTATCGCTATCTCTTTCATTCCATACTTCTCTCTCTTTCGCTCCTTGAAACCCTTGCTAGTTGAGCGCTTATGAATCAAATAAAACAGACGGGAGCTCATGTTGGAGCGTCATTAGACATTCAACCCTTGAAGAGTCAACATACCTGGAAATTTTAACGTGAATAATCTAGCAACTTGATCATGGCTGGATTTGGCACTAACCTGGACATTTACGTGTTTCTGCGACAAGAGGACCTCAAGGATTACAAACGACTGCATCAAGCAATTTTGGATTGCGTTTTGCTTGAAATTTCGCAAGAAGATTCAGAAAAATTATTGAATTTTGCAAGATCTTTTACTGTGAACTTAAATCGTCGATGGACCGAGGCACACAGGGTGCAAAAAACATTCATGAAGAAGCATATGAACTGGTTGGAAACAAGAATTAAGTGGCCTGAATGTGAATCAGTAAATCTCACCGAAATTTTTGAAGGGACCGAAAATTTGGATCCTCGTTCTACAGAAGAAGAAGCAGCTGTTCAACCCATTCCATCTACTTCGAAGGCGACTAGTGACATTGGAACATCTACAGACATTGCATCAAGGAAGCCATTTGAAGACTTGGGGAATAAGCAGAAGAAAAGGCGATCGGGTACATTACTCGACTATCCGGAAGAGGAACTGACTTTTGCTTTTGTCACGAAGCTAAAGTCTAATGGGAAAGAAGGTCTTGCTCGCATCATCGATCACCTTGTGAAGAATCCTGAAAAGGTTGAAGCTGTCGAATCACTTTTATCAACAAACGAGAAGACGGACACTATGCAGGAAGATCAAGCGTTGGCCCTTACTGCATCATTGGATCTGTCAAAGTGGAAGTATCTTACTTTACGGTCAGCATTGTCACAGCAATTGAAGCTTCCGTCTTACTACAAGTTGTTGGAAGCTAAGCAGAGGTGTTATCCAGATACCAGAGATATTGAAGTATCAGAACATTTAGTGAAGGTGAAACTACAAGCACTGTTAGACGTGACAACTCGAAGAATACTGCAAGTCGTTGGTGATGATTTAAATATGTGCAGTGAAAACTTGAAGCTTACCTCCAAGTGGGGATTCGATGGATCTTCAGCACAGAGCAACTACAAGCAAAGAAGTGAACTGGCAGAATTCGACGACTCCTCTGTGTTCATGACGAGCCTCGTTCCTTTGAAGCTCGAGAGCGGCAATGTTGTTATTTGGAATAATCCAAACCCATCTTCAACATCTTATTGCAGACCTATTAAATTTCAGTTTGCGAAGGAAACGACCGAATTTGTTAAGCAAGAACAAGCGGCAATGGAGGAAGAAATACGAAATTTGACTATTTCAAGTTGCGGAAACTTGGAAGTTACTCATGAGTTGCACATGACAATGATTGATGGGAAAGTGGCTACAATTATTACAGATACTCCATCTGCAGCTACGTGCAATGTTTGTCTTGCAAAACCTAGTGAGATGAATAATCTTTCAGAAATGTTTTCAAGACCTGTACGGGACGATGTGTATCAATATGGACTATCAACACTCCATATGTGGATTCGAAGCATGGAGTGTCTTTTACATATTTCATATAATTTAGATTTCAAAATGTGGAGTGCACGAGGTGACAACAAAAACCTTAAGAAGTTAAGGAAGGATATGGTGCAATCGGAGTTCAAACAACAAATGGGACTTTTGATTGATGTTGTAAAGCAGGGCTTTGGAACTACTAATGACGGAAACACGGCCAGAAGATTTTTTCGGGAATACAAAAAAAGTGCTCAAATAACGAAGATTGATGCTGATTTGATAAAGCACTTCGCAGTTATATTGCAAGTGTTATCTTGTGGAAAGGCTGTCAATATCGATAGTTTCCGTGAATACTGCAAGGAGACTGCTGAGATCTTTGTACATCACTACCCCTGGTACAATATGCCTTCCAGCATACACAAAATGTTGATACATGGCGCTGACATATGCAAACATTTCTCTTGCCTTCCTATCGGAATTTTGTCAGAAGAAGCAGGAGAAGCAAGAAATAAGGACTTTCGAAATACCAGAGAGCGACACACGAGGAAAACAGGAAGACTGCAAAATAATGAAGACATTATACACAATTTTTTGATATCATCAGATCCATATATATCTCATCTGAAACCTAAATACACCAATTTTAAGTCATCAAGGATGTTTCCAGAAGCTACGCAGTTGATATTATCAGATGAATTAATAGAAGTTGAAGAAGAAATTGAAGTTGATGAAGAAGCTCCAGAAAATGTGCCAGATCCTTTAGAATAAGTTTTAAGTTATTTATAACTATTATTTTGCGTGTTATATATAGATAGTTTTAGTCAATAACTTTAGTTTTAATTTCATTTTAGTTATTTTATTATTATTTCCTATTTACTAAATTAATGAAAAATGTATTAAATTTAATGTAATGTAAACAACCTTCAATTATTTTCTATTGTAGTTTTAAGTTATTTATATTAATTTGTATGTTATGTATAGATAGTTTTAGTTAATTACTTTATTTTTAATTTAATTACTTATTTTATTATTATTTATTATGTACTAAATTGATAAAAAATGTATTAAATTTTATGTAATGAAAACGACCTTCAATTTATTTTTTATTGTACTGCAAGAATTATGCAATAAACAATTTTTAGTTATTTTGTAATACATTTACATACATACCCTATGCTACTTAAAACTTCGTCCGCGTGAATAGCGTCGCGATAACCGACATTAATGCGGACGAAGTCGCGGATGGCCACTAGTTATTCATAAATCAACTTCAAAATGTATAACAAAATAACCAGAAATAGTTTATTGCACAATTCTCGCAGTACAATAAAAAATAATTGAAGGTCGTTTACATTACATTAAATTTACCGCTGCACCACTGAACCGATATAGATGAAATTTGGTATAGATATTCTTTGGGACACTAGATTTATTTAGTAGTTTAGGCGTGATTGAGCGACAGAGAGACAGACAGACAGAGTCACTTTCACATTAATAATATTAGTATGGATTTTATCTTAGTACCGAATTTACTTTCCCGAAACCACTTAAAGAAGCAAAAGTACTGATTTTAAATAAATATATATTAGGATAAACGAAATAAACGCCAAAGCTGCAAGTAAATATTTTGTATTACCAGTAGAGCTCTTGTCTATTTTATCTGATTTATAAGCGTGGAACACCACTTGTCTTAAGAAGAAAAAGAGTGAGCAAAAGAGAATGAAAGAGACAGCAATAGTAGAAAATAAAAGTGATAGCTATATTAGGGAATAGGAGAATATTAGCAGGCAGGCAATGCCTCATTCGATCACTAGCTGTGCTTTAAGCAACAGCTAACCATGAGAAGTAAAATATTATTTTGATTTTTTAAATTAAATTGTAATCTATTTTTCAAAATCATTCATAGTCAACAAATAATGGATTTTAAAATTTATTATATTGAAAATATGCGTAAATTATGTGACTATAAATCAATAAAAAAATTAAATTGTCACAAATAGTTGAAATAAATACAATGAAAGTTCCGATGCATATTTTGGCCAAGGCTGCAAGTATATGCAAATAAAAAAAATATGGAATTAACGAATAAGTGTAATACAATAACACACAAAAGGTTTCACTGCTAACAGTTTTGAACTTTTCGAAAAAAAAAATATTTCACTTTTTCTCCATACAAATTTTTTTTCAATGTTTTTTTTTTCGCAAAAATAACCAATTTCATAAAAACTGCTAGAACAAACGTTGATGAACGTTCATTTATCTATCCACATGATTTTTTTCAGCCCGAAATATTGACATTGGGTCCTAAGTCTTCCATATTAAAAATCCGGACCAGTGTGCGGCGGCGGCTGCAGCGGCTGCGACGGCCGCGGTGAGCGACGTGCGGCTGGCTGCAGGTGGCGGCGGCGACGGCGGGGGGTAGCAAGCGTGGCCGGCTGGCGCGCGCGCTGCTCCCAGCTGCTCGCTTGGTGAAGAGGCGTCCTCGAATTTTTCTGAAGCGCCGTATTGATATGTCCTATGTACATCCAAATCGATGGAGGAGTTTGAACTAATTTCTTAAGTTGCAAGCTAGATTGTATATATTTTCCCCCAAATTATCACCAAATATGAATTTTCCTCTTATAATACTTTCTCTCATCATGGAAATAATAACTGTCTTCATTTTATAGTCTCTTCATAATGGTGCTTGACAAGAATTTGATTTATTCACATAACTTTTTAATGACCTCTATCTCTTCCATATCCTGATTGATTAACAATGATGTTAAATCAGATATCCGCTGGGGTAGTAGCTGTACTACAGATTGATTTTGACAGACATGTACTTGCCACGGTTCTATTGTTGATTCTATGAATTATATACTTTAGCATTTAATTGGCTAGCTGGAAATTTTCAGGGATCAAAAATGTTTGCAGTAATGATTCCTTGTATTCTTTCACCAGTCCTTCCATCAGGATTTTTCCCCAAACGTTCAGAGATTTTTATTAGAATTCTTTTTCCAAATTTATCTTATAAGGTTTTAACTATGCCTAAAAATGAATGGGATTTTCATCAGGGTTTTTATTACAGAGTTAATCAAATTGTTAGGTGTTACTGTTTCTGCCGGGGACCGGCAAATCTGTATTTGATTGGGAGACTGTCCTCAATAGCAAGTCAATACTGCCAGCGTCTGACATGGTATAATCCATAACTACTTCCTCCTCAAGCTCATCACCACAGCTAGCGTAGCCATCTGAGTGTGTCTCGTCGTACACATAGATAGTGTTATACTCCGGTTCTATCAATTAAATACATCAAAATTAGCTTAATCATTGACTCTTTTGGATGACATCACATGCTACCACCATAAAAAGAGATTTTATATGTACACAAGTGTGTATAACATTCCGGATGACATCTCGTGCCACCACTGAGGAATGTAAAAATTTTAAAGGACCACTTTTGGAAAACATCTCCAGCATTCACTGCAAATAGGTATTTCTTTCCGGATGACATCTCGTGCCACCACTGAGGAAAGATAAAGTATAAAAAGCATTGCTTTTGAAAAACATCTTGTGCTCTTGTTGCAAGTATATATTTCTTTCCGGATGACATCTCGTGCCACCACAGAGGAAAGATTAAATAAAAAGCACCACTTTTGGAAAACAACTCTTCCTTTCGTTGCAAGTATGTTGGTATTTCTTTCCGGATGACATCTCGTGCCACCACTGAGGAAAGATAAAGTATAAAAAGCATTGCTTTTGAAAAACATCTTGTGCTCTTGTTGCAAGTATGTATTTCTTTCCGGATGACATCTCGTGCCACCACAGAGGAAAGATCAAATAAAAAGCACCACTTTTGGAAAACAACTCTTCCTTTCGTTGCAAGTATGTAGGTATTTCTTTCCGGGTGACATCTCGTGCCACCACAGAGGAAAGATGAAGTATAAAAAGCATTGCTTTTGAAAAACATCTTGTGCTCTTGTTGCAAGTATATATTTCTTTCCGGATGACATCTCGTGCCACCACAGAGGAAAGATGAAATAAAAAACACCACTTTTGGAAAACATCTCGTCCTTTCGTTACAAGTAGGTATATAGGTATTTCTTTCCGAATGACATCTCGTGCCACCACTGAGGAAAGATAAAAAATCAAAGCACCGCTTTTGGAAAACATCTCGTTCTTTTGTTGCATGTATGCATTTCTTTCTGGATGACATCTCGTGCCACCACTGAGGAAAGATATGTAGTTATCAAGATAACTTTATGGCGGGTATGTTCACATGAAAAATTATGATAGTAAAACGCCGATAAGTATATGTTATTTCGGGACGACATCGCGGTCCCCACTTGGGAAACAATTTGAAACATACTTTTTTGCGTGTTTCAATCGAGATTACGCCATACAATACTTGTTAATCCAAAATATTTATTTACCAACCTTCATTACGGTCTCCATTTGGCGGGTATTAAGTACATGCCGCTAGTAACTTTTTACGTGCTCGTAATTCTTTTTCCAAACGTATAATCTTTGATTCCAGTTCTTCATCTGACTTTTTACTTGTTTCAATACCCATTTCCTGAAAATCAACACTTAAAACACCGTATTTTAACACAAAACTATAATTTTCAACGGAGCGAAAGTGGATGATGCACACACAGAAAACGAATGAGCGCCACCTGTCGGCAACTTCAGGAACTAGACACGAGTCGGAGCGTTTAACAACTTTTAATTTTCTTTTTTATAGTAATAAATCTAAAATAATAGTGTGATGATGCATTACGTCAGATAAACGTACTACATATTATTAAACCTTCTAGGATGCAACAATGAAGTATAATTATTATTAATTAGCATTTTAAGATACTGTTTATATAGGTAATTATATAAGCAGTCTTTTTAGTACTTTGCTTTATCTTAAGGCTACATGTGTGAAATTTTTGGCAGCATGATTTGAAGATCGTTGATTACATTTAAATCTAAAGGTGTATGTATAATACGTTTTATCCAAAAACATCTGATGTAGGCGAAGATGGGCGAATTTGCCTACTTTTCCTCTTATTTACAAACGTTGGAAACGAATGTAAATAAGAGGAAAAGTATAAAATACTACTACCAATACTGAATGTATATTGTCTCTGTCCAATCCTAAACGTTAAGAAAGAGACAGAGCATAGTTTCCGGCACAAATCTGTTTCTGACGCTTTGTAAATATGGGGTAGGTCTGACATCCTGTAGCTTTACGGAAAAAGCTACGAGACTAAGCCTCGTCTCGTCTTTGGCACACAAAAAATAGATCTTGTACCATATACATGTTACACTTGTGAAATTATTTTTTTTTAAACGTAGTCTTGTCTGATACAAATACATATTATAATGACATAAAAAAATCATATCCCTTGTAGTATAGGATTCGAACTCACGTCCTCTACGTATCGCGCGTGCTGCTCTTCCATGTTTGTGCATATTTCTTGAAAATATTTTTAGTTCGCTAGTGCGTCATGATAAACAGTAAAAAAATTAAAAGACTATAAGTATGTGTTTTAGTCTCTTTGTATGTTGTGTGTGTCTTTCTGTTTTAGATCCAGTATTCATCACGAGTCGCTTCGGAAACCAGGCCCTGATGGTTGGGGAGTACCGTTACAGCAAATCTAGGGGGTTTAGCAGCGATGGGAAAATGACTTGGCGGTGCATTAAAAGGAATGGCGGTTGTAAGGCTCACGTCATCACGTACAATGGTCAAATCATCAGGTTAACTGATCATAATCATTACTAAGATGCTATTTACTATTGCTTGTGGAAAGAGTGTATTTCGATACTGGACATGTTCTTCTAGTCTAACTGTTGGTATTGCGAATCAAGATAAAAAAATAAAATATGTATCGTGTCTGTTATTTGCAAATTACAATTTAATAGTTAATAAAAGCAGTGCCAAAACAATGCTTGCCAAATGTTAATAAATAAAAAAAACAATATAACTCGTTAATTTTCACTAAAGAGTTAGTTTGTTTTTCATTTAGCTCTTTAATGATCCTATTATTATATATTTTTTCGTAAGATATATTATATTGGAATTGTCGAGTTTTGTGTTTTATTGTATTACATGAAATGAAACGTCCTTTTTCTTTAATTATACTTGTTTTGTTTGCACTCGCAGACATGGTTAAGAAATTGATTTTTTTAAGTAGTTGTAGAAGACAGATAATAATTTTTGAATCCTACAAATTGAATACAAGACTGAATACATAATTAGGGCATTTGCAGGTTACCGATGTTTTGGTTACACCGTGGTCATGACCTGACTCAATCCGTTCGGGACCATGGTGGGTTTATTTTAAATGATTCAAAACTTTTTGAAAGAAAACTTTGTCAGAGAGTCCACATTTTCCAGACCCCGGATATATAATAAGAGGATTTAAGTCCTCCAAGTTCAACCATATTCCATATCTCACACAGTGGTTATTACAGTGGCAAGGTTCATCACGAAACGTAATGGGTCTCGGATTCTCATCATCGACGGCTACACGTTCAACAAGCAAGCGATCTCTGGGCCCAAGGTGATGTGGAGGTGCAACCAACGGAACCTGGGCTGCAAAAGTAAGGTCTGGACTGTTGAGGATACCGTGCTAAGGTATTCGGGGGACCACATGCATTCCAGGCCTCCTATTCCTAATTCACTTTTAGATCTGAATCAGTATTGAAGGAAAATTAGATAAGTACGTGTGTATGAAATGTTTAGCCTTGAGCTGTACAATATAAAATAATCTATGTTAGTGCATATTGGATCTTCGTAATGTATAATATAGAAATAAAGTCTTTCTCGTCTCATTTATATGATCATAATATTTTTTATAAAATATATTTTTGTTTTTAATTGTACTAATGATAGTTCGAGCATTTTTTTATGTGTATGTTGTCTGCCAATAAATAAGTCAATCATTTAGCTTTAATAATTCTCTAGACTAAAATTTAGGACCTCGATGGCGCAATGGTTAACGTAGGCGTGCAAAGCGTGAAAGGTCCCGTGTTAGAATCTCGATCAAGTCAAATTATAGATAAAATAAACTGTTTTAAATTGGCTTTGCTTTGGATATGCTAGGTTAAGGCCTCTTGTTCGTTAAATAATCTGGTAGTCATAGTTAAACTTAGTTTGCGACCCGTTGATTGGTGCGATTTTAAAAACATAACAATTGTTTTGTGTCTTTCGGATATACTGAAATTAATGGAAACAGACTTTCAAGTGTGTAATAAATGTGCCATATTGATTAATTATTTCAAACTTGGTTTCCAACATAGCTCCAACTCATACAAAAAAAAATAAGTGTATTTTTTAAGAGTGTGTTAAAAATAATTACTAATGCAAAACATACATGTTAATTTGAATGTTAGATATAAAATAAGTAATCGGCCCGCCGCCGGTTTGGACGTGTACTGTCTCCTTTTTTCACTGAAAAATCGCTTCTATTTATTGGCCGCAGCTTGATGTTATATAGTCTAAAGCTTACCTCGATAAACTGACTATCCAACATTGAAAGATTTTTTCTATTTGAGTCATTAGTTCCTGATATTAACGCGTTCAAACAAACAATCAAACACTTCAGATTTATAATATTAGAATTCAAAACCGTAATTTTAACATTCCAGTACACTGGATACCGAGCCGGTACAAAAAGAAGAATATGCTAATGGTGAACGGGTTCACGTTCTCTGAATACCGTCCGAACTACTGGTACTGCACCAAGAGGGGCCAGGGGTGCCAGGTGAAGGCACGGACCCATGGCAACCAGGCTCTGAAAGAGATAATAGGGGAACACACGCATGAACCCCCCAAGTACCACGTGACCTCGGATGGGCAGTACATCAAGCTGGGGTGTTGATGCTTATGGAAGTATAGGAGAATGTGCTCAGAACAGCGTTGTTCATCATTTCGGGGTCAGTTCTCGCTAAATTACGAGGACCTACTAAACATCTGTATAAAAGAAAGTCGTGTTAGTTACACTATTAATAACTCAAGAATGGCTGAACCGATTTGACTGAAAATTTGTGGGGAGGTAGTTTAGAACCAAGAAAAGGACATGGGATACTTTTTTATTATTTTTTTTCTTTTTTTTTTAAGTCTGCTCATTTATTGCTTCTAAGGCGAAACGAAATTCGCCAGGACTGCTAGTTTTAGTATGAAATTTTCTTACTTTGAGGTATATTACCATAATGCAACATTGCCTCCGTTTGTTTATCTTCGTATTTGTATTATATCTACTAGACAGAGATGAATCAAAGTCGGTAGCTTCCTTAGACAATATTACAAGTGTATGGGTCATAAAATCATTTTGTCTCCTCTGAAAATGAGGCATGTGTTTAGTTTTCATCAAGGATAATCCGCTATTAGGTACATACGCAGATAGCAATAACCTTTTAATTTTCAAACCTCACCTCAGTTCTGAATCTCGATGTGATAGTAGACTATACAAATATTTTATCTATCTGGGGGCACTGCCGTGCCTCCGCCAAGTCGTCTCTAGTTTTCGTGAAAACGTAAGTAAAAAAACCGGATTTTGGTGCAGTTTCGTAATTGTAACAGTTCGCATGAAGGAAATATTTTGTCTACAGATGAAAAAGTGTTAACGTTAATTTATTAAATTGTGTAGAATTATGTAAAGCGCCATAATTTTTGCACTAATATTTTTAATACAGACATAGTATTTGTTTTATTTACCCTGGTTTTCTCTTTTTTAGTTGTTTACCACATAGAAAAGCATCCAAAATAAACTATACCTACTGTTTAATTTAATTACTAAGCCATGCAAGAGACGACACCAAAATTAAAGAGTCTCGTTTGTTTCAGATATTGTGACAGCGATACTACGGGCTCGCTTCGCCCGGGAGTCCACAAACATCTACATCGGTGGACACAAATACTTCAGACATTCCAGGTCTTTGATCGGGGACCGCATCAGATGGACGTGCTCCAAGAAGCATAAGCACAAATGCAAAGCCTCAGCTGTCACTATTGATGGAGTGGTTGTGTCTACCACAGGTTTCCATTCGCACACTTAGAAATGAAACTAGGAATTGTTGACCAGTTTTAGGGCGTATACATTAATTATAACGAATTGAGTTGGCTGATACTACTGAAGCCGACACTGAATCGTCATTATTATACATAGTAGTATAAGAAAAAGAATTTTGTGTCGGCTACCAATAAATCTGACCGTTCTTCAGTTTTTTTTGCAGTTGGTTTTTCTAATTGGAAGCTTTTGTAAGCGGTTTAAAAAACCAAAGTTTGAGTGCCTCGTATGATTGTAGTCTTATCAGAGAACTGCATACAAACGTATTTTGCCTTTTTTTGAGGTTTTGATGTATTGAGGAGCCAAAAACATTATGTTGTATCTAAATATGGGACGGAAAGAGTTTTCTAACTATTAAATTGGTGAAATTAGTGCCTCTAATGACGAGTAGAAAATTATCATTTAGTAGTACCCATAATTTGCTGGAAGAATCTGTAACGGTACAGAACTTTCTAGATTTATTTAACTTTACATTCTAGCAAGGAAATTTTGGGTACGTCCAGATCTCGCGAATCCACCAATGTTACGTCATTTCGAGGAATGTTGCTGATTAATAATGGTGTTAATGTGTTAGAGGAAAATGTTGAAGAAATTCTTTCTGATAAACGATTTACTAATGCGTGTGAAAAATACCATAGACTTTCGGATAACCTTAAATTAAGAGGATTAACAGGTATTGGTGGCGGACTGATTAAATTAAAATAAAAATTCTTGTTATGTTTCTTAAGAGATATGTAGGTTAGTAAAAGAGCAAGTGCAATTTAAAAATTTAAAAATATTTATACGAAATTCAAGGTTTGATTAGGCAAGGTTTCGAATGGCTGTCAATCTTTTTCTTCCTTTACAGTTTTTTTTACGATATAAATAACGTTGTTTATTCGTATTATATTGATGTGTAACTAAACGGTACCAATAATAGGTAATTTATCACAATCATAATCAAATTTTGTCGTGATATTTTTCCATGTTTCTAAGAATGTGAGTTTTAATATGACATGGTCTTTCGTGATATTGTATAGATTTACATAAAGCGATTTAAAATATCGTTTCCTAATAGATCTTTTATTCTTCGTGTGTTTTACTATTATTTTGTCGTAGTTCTTTCGGTGTGGGATTTTTTTTGTAAAATTAAATGATTTTGTTGTTTTAAATTATGTTTATGTGAACGGGGTTCAATTGAAAGTAAAATCGTATTTATAAAAAGGGATCATTTCGTGCAATTAAATTCCTTTGTTGGTCACTTTTAATATAATGTATTAATGAGTATTTTATATAAATTGGTTTTCATGTGTGACACAACTTTTATGTATCACGTATTTAATATTATTTTGGAACAACGTTTATTTGTATACTTCATTTTGTATTATCAATGACTATACGACATTGCCAATCCAAAAGTATTAATTATAGTTAGTTTTGATTTTCATGTTTGTTGTGTTAAGTTTTTCCTACTATATTTAAAAATGCGATAGGTATTAAAATTTAATATATTTTTATACTATTTAACGTTAATATTAATGTTTTAATAATGGTATTTAGACATTCCAATCGATTATAAAAATATGTTGTATGTTTTGTTAATTGTTTATTCAAAGAAAGAATATGTTGCGGTAAGATATATAATGTTACCTACCAAAGGAATTCTTTTCTATCTAATATAATATATAATATTTATATTTAAACGTAAGATAAATGGAATTTGGAAACAATTTTGGAACGAAATGTGATCAAAATTTTAAAAAAGTAATTTTTAAATACAATTAGTATATAAGAGTATTCGTAATTATGATAATAAAATTATTCTTGACTACATAATATTCTAATTATACCTTTTTACCTTTTTGATTTTTTACACGTACCCAGGGTTAATACTAATGATGCTAAAATATTTCAAAATTGATCATTTGTTGATATGTTCAGCTCTCAATTTGCACCAAAAAAAATGGTTTTTAATAAATAACTTTTTGAATATTGTATTCTATTTAAATGATATGTTATCTAAAAATCCTTAGATAATAATAAGGTTTAATATGTGTAAGCCTGAATTAGCTTAGTTAAATTGAGCTTTTACGAAATAGTCTAGTACCTTTTTTAACACGCTTTTATTAGCTTGGGTTGTATGTATGTAACGGAATCTTTGAATCTTAATTTGACCCACTTCCCGGTCTTTGATTAAGATAAAATTTTGCACACGCTCCGAGTTCTGATGACAATACATGACTAGCTAAGAAACGTCATTACAAATCCAATATGGCGGCCTCCCCAAGATGGCGAACTGACTGTTTGAAATGCACTTCCATGATATGGGTATCAAAAGAAAGGGTTTGCTGTCAGGAATACGAAAAAAATAGTCACGTGATTCAAATCCAATATGGCGGGCGTCCAAGATAACGGACAGGCTATTTGAAATGCACCCCTATGATATGGGTATTAAATGAAAGGGTTTGCTGAATAGTATACGAAAAAGAATTATATAATTATTGATACATGAGAAAACTAAAAAGGCGAAAATAAAAATAATAGTTTAAAAAACTAAAAAACACGCTTTTAGCTCGCACTAAAAATTACAAAATAATTCAGACATTTAAGAAAGAAAGCGTGGAGCGTTTTGTCCAAAAACAGTAAAGATAACATAAACGCTCCACGCTTTCTTTCTTAAATGTCTGAATTATTTTGTAATTTTTAGTGCGAGCTAAAAGCGTGTCTTTTAGTTTTTTAATTTTAAATATAAGTTATGCAGGGGACGGTTTACATTCGGTTGGCTTCAGAAAAACAACAGCTTATAAATTTTAATTATTGATACCGTGATTTACAACCAGGAAGCTAGTTTATAGGAATTGGAGGAGAAGGGGTTTTTTTATACGCGTTTTGTGAAGAAATACAATAATTTACATGAAAAATATACATTGTTGTCACACATATTGGTTTTTCGAGCAGGATTACTGGTTATGTAGTTACTAGTGTGAAACTGTGGCAATTTGAACCGCCTTTCTTTAGCATAAGAACTAATAACTTTCACGTCTTTTGTTGTCTTATACCGAAATTTTTCATTGCTTTTGTCAAGCCCCGTATGTCAAGGTCATAAGGTTTCATATGAGGTGGAAACTATTTTCCCATTTGTGGGTTAACAGTCTAGATAGACTTTCGATATGACGTCAACTATCGATAAACTATAGATAGTCGATTATCGATTGGTAACACTACCGTACAGTGAACAGCTCGCGTGCTTTATATCAATGGAAATATTAGATTCGTTTAAAATAAGTCCTTTTGTTTCATTTTCAGAATGTCAGGTTATAAGGCTTCATACCGGCATAGAAGTGCTCCAATGCGGCGGCTATTCGTACAATAGGAAACGGCCGACGAAGTTTAACAGGTTGCGTTGGTACTGCATCAGCTACCACCGGGGTTGCCGGGCGCATCTGGTGACCAACAAGGAGTTAGTGGCAATGGAGACGGGGGGAGAACATAACCATGTTCCTCCCCAGTACCATAAAGGGCATGATGGGGTTTACTTCAGGTTGTAAGCGAAAACAGGCTGTAAGCGTTGTAAACAATTTGTACGGGTTCTTCTTTCTTTCTTTCTTTAATGGCGTATACGCCTCAGTGTTTCCCCCGACAGTGTTCCTCGCGTACCTCCCGGATGTCACTTATAACATGTGTGCCAAATGTAATAATTTAGTGCTATAGACTTATCATTTATTTTATGTGGGCATCCAATGGGAGGGAATCGTAACCTAAAAAATTCAACACCGAGTCATAATCCCAACCTTAATTTAAAACCATATCGTGGTCTTCGTTTCTTGGTCTTAATTAAGGTCGAAAATTAAAGGGGATCTGTTTTAGTGATCTCAGAATGTTCTTAAAGTAAAAAAAAATGTTTTCTTACAAGCTGAGACACCGCATTGGAAACGCTTTGACTTCTGACCTCTATTAAACAATGTGGCGGAAGAAAATCCAATTGTATAGAGAAGATGCACGGCTTTTCTTATTCATTCAAATCTGTCGCCATACCTAGCACAGGTAAACGAGTAAGAAAGATATTTTTAAATATGTTAATTAATTGAGACCTAAGACTTGAATTGTGACATAATAATATGTACATCTTATATATAAAAATGAATCGCTGTATGTTAGTCTCGCTAAACCACGAGAACAGCTAGACCGATTTGGCTAAAGTTCGGAAATAATTGTGGAGGTCCAGGGAAGGTTTAAAAGGTTAGAAACTAAAAAAATAGGCGTTACGAAGTTCGCCGGGACAGCTAGTCTTGTTATATTTACAAATCTATTTTCAAAAACTGGATTTTTATTGTATCGAACCAATATTCAGATGATTGTCTGTTGTGTTCTACTATTCAGCAATTGTTGCATATTTCTATTTCGATGTATGATGAGCAGTTAAGTGTGTTTATAAGAGCCTTTCAATAAAGTGTCCGTGAGATATCTGGATAAAGTATATAGTATTGTATTATAGTGGAGTGTGCGTTTATGTGTCTGCTCTTTACTTTAGCAGTAGTTTGTCCATATGTACTTAAAATATTCGTCATGTATGAAACGCGTAAATTGTTTGGGTACTATTATGCCAATGAAAAAATTAATTGTCATTTTTTATTTTTATGAAAATAGAAAACTACTTTTAACTACACATTGTTTGTTTTTTAATTTGAATAAACATCCAGAATCTAACTCTGTGTAATTATATTTTTTGTTCAAAATACAATGATTTTACAAATCATTTTGTATGGTTTTGGTTTATCATTCAATGAAGATTTATTCATATTATGTTCCGTGGAAAATGAGTAAGCGAATTTTGAGTATTGCTTGCCCGTTGTGCTATAGTGCGTTCTTCATTAGCCAACGATTAGTAAGGTACAAATGATGTATGTTCTAATTAACGTTGAATTTTTTAACCGCAGCTAACCTAATCCACATGGCAAGAGGCGGGTCCTTATTAAGGCTGGGTAATTTCTTGTACAACCGGCGAACTATGGCGAAGAACAATCATTATAGGTGGTACTGTACGCGGTACCATAAAGGCTACAAGGTGACACTGATTACTGGCAAGAATTTAGTGACCAAACAATTAATGGGAGTACACAGGCACCCGCCGTCGCGGTTGTTCCCTTCAAAGCAGAGATTTGTTTGCATAAGAATTTAAATTAGCGCCTCTATCATCTATGCAAGTATTTTATTTAAGCTAGGCTTATTGAAAATGTTTGGTGGCATGACATTGAAATTATTAAGGCAAAAAATTCAAATTATTTACTCCTTTTCCCTCTACCAGAAGGTCTTCTGAAAGAGATTGCTTTCTAGTGAGACGACCGCCTAAAGTGCATTATAATGTACCTGTAAAACCAATTTTATCTGTATGATTTAAATCTATACTTACTTATACTCGTATTAGAAAAGCTGAAGTGTTTGTATGTGTCTTTGTTTGAATACGCTGGTCTCAGGAACCACTGGTTCGAATAGAAAATAATGCTTGTGCTCTAGTTATTTACCCAGGAAGGCTTTAGGCTTTATAACATCATGCTGTGATCAATAGGACCGAAGAGTCAGTGGAAAATGTAAAAAAATTCCGATAATATGCGTGCGTATTAAATTAAATATATTTATTTCAGTCTGTGCGCATGATACTGTTAGTAGTTATTATAAACTTCTTAAATTACTATGTAAATGTAATAAGGAACAAAAACAAAAGATTGATTCAGGTAGTGTTCGCCTTCTGGGGCACCAAATGTTTTCGCTTGAACCCAGTGCCGTAGAATATCCAACGCGGGCTATCCAACTTGTTGCTGACCACGCTTAGTTTATTTAGATTTAGTAGTTTTTGTGCAGTCAATAACATAAAAGACTAGACTTTGGACTTTGCTCTAATGCCATAGACATAGGAACGAATGTCGAATCGAACGTAATTGTTTATTGTCTGTACACAAAACTTAGGTTTGCGATCACTAATACGTATTTTGCGGACGCGGCGATTAAATGTGGACGTACACTTGTATAGGATGTGTGGAACTTTACAGGGTTTCATGATGAATCAGAATTCCTATTAGCTATAGAATGCGCGTTTGGCTTGATTAAGTGTGGCCTTACCACAAGCCAGCACGCATTGATGTTACGGTGACCCGATTTAAATGTAGGAAATCATAGCCTTATAGTAAATACACGGCTGATAATTGCCTTTTTATTTCGAGTAATAAAGACCCAATTTTCGTTTTAGTATGTAGTACCTACTTTAATTCATTGTCAAGTACTTGTGTAAATAAAACAGTTTCAAATTTAATAACATATTTTTTAAACTGAAAGTCACAGGCGGTGTTGCTGTTAGATTCCGCGTTTAAATTATTGTTAAAAATACGGATAAGAATGCGGGCTAATGACAAGCACAGATTTTATTTTATCTATTTGTCTTCTTTATCTTTAAAAAAATATAAATGAAAATAAATAAATACCGAATCCCGGTGGTGGAAAATGAAGTGAGGAAAAGTCTATGACCGTTTTTGATCTGTTGGGGTTGGGAATAGTTACCATAAAAAAGTCAAGGCACGGTTCGATTCTCGGTCAATATGGAAAACAAACTTTCCAATTCTGTCTCGGGTCTGGGTGTTATGGTACTGGTTTCTGTAACATACGTACGTGCTTTAGTTATCTACCACAGAATCAGAGCTATGTATGTCATGTTGTCCATTGATTATTATTTGTTTGTAATTTCAGGTATTGTCATTAAAACCCCATCAGGAAATGATCTGATGCTTCTCGATAACTACACGTACAATCGCAGGAGTAAGATCAAGTCGAACAACTGTTGGAGGTGGTACTGCTCCAAGTACCGCAAAGGTTGCGCAGTCACGCTCACCACCACCCAGGAACTGGTTGTGGTGGATGCCAAAAATATACACGACCATCCCCCACCCAAGATTTTTCGGTCTACCGACGGGTTTTATTTCGATTAATAGTCGGTTGAAGTTCATTCAGGGCTTTACATTCCCTTCAATATGGTTTTATTCCCAGTTGCCTCCACAAGGATTGCCACCGGCAAATATAAATGAAAATTCCCAGTTGCCACCGGAGTCGACTGGGAAGTTATTGCCCCCACATTCTCTAGAAATAAAGCGATGGCTAGCACAAACGTCATGCTTGAGAACAGGGGCCACCTTTGGGGACTGGTCTGCTCCAGCTTTCCTATCAAAACAAAACTTTTTTACTTGGTTCAAAGCACATACACATGGCAATAAGTTAGATAGCCACCAGAAGACTGTTACTGTAACTAATCTCCTGAGTTTCGTACCGGTGTCTTCTCGGTAGGTATAGGTTCTGAATCAGCAGTAGAATCACTTTGCATTGTATTTAATGACGATTCAAAACTGATAGAGTTTAATAAAACTGATAGAGTAGGTAAACCAAAAGTAGTTTTATATACTATATTATCAATTGAAAAAGTAAATTAATCCTTTTTTTACCATTCTTCTATCTACTTTAATCTACAAAATATAAGAGACACCACTTCGAGATTACTTATAGAAAACGAAACATTGACACTTAGTTATTTTGGAATCAAACAAAAAAGTTACAATTAATAAATCTTTTTAAACTTCATCCGCATTTGCTGAAATCTTGGGGAATGCTTTATTGGAAATATTAGATTATAATAAAACTAATAGGTTTGAATCTTGTCATAGTAAAAACTTTAGTTGCGCAGCTGTTTGCTGAAGCGAACTTAGTCTAAATAAATAAATAAATATTGGACAACATCACATACATTGTTCTGATTCTGTGGTAAGTAGCTAAAGCACTTGTGTTACAGAAATCAGAAACAACGAAGGTACCACTAAAATGTTTTAATATATATTTTATTGCTTCAGATATTATGGTGGGTAAATACAGTACAAACCGCATCGAGTTCATATTACTGACAGAAAATGAAAGTAAGACAGAAAACATATTATATGAAAAAACTGATGATAATGAGCCCAATTGTCCACCACAAGAGATCTGTGAAAACGAGAAAGATGTAAAGTGTAAACGTATATGTAAACACGAATTGAAAAGATTGAAGCACTA
This sequence comes from Glyphodes pyloalis, assembly GCA_037074685.1. Lineage (NCBI taxonomy): Eukaryota > Metazoa > Arthropoda > Insecta > Lepidoptera > Crambidae > Glyphodes > Glyphodes pyloalis. The sequence continues at coordinate 4,328,244 of JAYKKO010000012.1, read as the reverse complement.
CAAGCTTAGAATGGAAGGTAAAGAATACCTGGGACGTTCAAAAGCGAAAGGAAAATCGAGACATAATCAACTAAAGGCACCTAGAGAAATGGGACCAAAATGCAATTCGAAATTTTGCGATGCCGTCCAAAACAGATCGTGTGCCCAGGTACCGGATGAGTGTCGTCAACTATTGTTCAATCATTTTTGGACTAACCTTGACTGGAACCAGAGAAAAGTCTACATTAGAGGATTGGTGGAGCGCACTGAAATAACTCGAAAAAAAACATCTAAAGCTGTATCGAGACGAACCAGTACCCTGAAATATTTCTTGCCACTTAATTTTAATAAAAGTGAAAAGGTGCGAGTGTGTAAAAAAATGTTTGAGAATACATTTAGCTTGGGACCTAAAATTGTTTCGTTATGGGTGGGCGAAAATTTAGAACATTGTCAAGAGATTAAAAAAAATAAGAAAAACTCCAACCATAGATGTAGAGCTAAAGCTACTTAATTTTTGTTTGACAAATCTAACGTTTTCACATTTAAATACTAGCAAACTTCAAATATTTTTAAAGAATTATAAAAAATAATCTAATAGGAAATAACAGCATGCGTGAAACATGAAAGTCGTGGGTTCGAAAGTCACACCGCAAGGCGAAATTAAATTTATCTGTTTCTTTAAAATGCATATTACTTGTTCATTTAAAAGTATTTTTTTCATCAGATTGAAATAAAAAGTTTTTACGCTATGTAAACGACATCATCATTTTTCTTTCGTGAAACCTGTACAATACTAGAAATTCTTGTTAAACAACATTAAAATTGTTATTACGAAATTATCAGTTTTTTTTTCTAGATAATTTATCTTACAGTGTCAACGCACAATTTTCCTCTTAGTTGTGATAGTTTTTGGGAGTAGGCCTCTTTGTGCGCGCAAGTTTGGTGAATATCCCAATATTTTAATTACAAATCTTGTCCTTCGTTCCGAAGTAAACATCGTTTTTACAATCAATTTGTACTTAAATACACTTTAATGTTTCAGGTACCAGTTCGTCTTCTGTGCTGGATAACAATAGTACTAATCAAATCGAGTTAATATTACTTAGAGTAAAAGAATGTGACTCCGAAAACAAATTATGTGAAACCCCTGACGATGATGAGCTTAGCATTCCACCACAAGAGATCAATGAAAACAAGAAAGGTTCGAAAGAGCATAAACGTTTAAGTAAAAATGAATTAAAAAGATTGGAGCACTACAAACTCAGGATGAAAGGTAAAGAATATTTGGGACAGTCAAAAGCAAAAGGAAAGTCGAAACACAACCAAGTAAAGGCACCTAGAAAACTGGGACCGAAATGCAATTCGAAATTTTGCAAAGCCGTCAAAAACAGATCGTGCGCCCAGATATCCGATGAGTGTCGTCAACTATTGTTCAATAATTTTTGGAGTAACCTTGACTGGAACCAGAGAAAAGTCTACATCAGGGGATTAGTGACACGCACTGAAATAGCTCGAAAAAAAACGTCTAATGATATTTCTAAGCGAACCGGAACAATGCAATATTTCCTTCCACTTGATTTTAATAAAACTGAAACGGTTCAAGTATGTAAAAAAATGTTCTTGAACACGTTTTGTTTGGGATCTACAATTATTACATTGTGGGTAGTGGAATACTTAAAACAAAATTTAGAGATACAGGTAGCTAAGAAAAAATCTAACCGTAGGCGTAAGAAAAAGTGACTTGATTTTGAAAATTTTAATATTATAAAAAGTTTGACATGGCTGGCTACTCATTTTATCTGAGTTTAAAATAATAGGGGATTTTTGTATCATATACGAGGATGTCGTTGCTCGTTTGTAAATGACGCCCTCGGTGGCGCAGTGGCTTAGGTAGGCGGCCAAAGCGCGAATGGTCCCGGGTTCGAATCCCGGTCGGGTCAATTTGGAAAACGAACTTTACTAAATTGACTTAAGTCTGGGTGTGCTGGGATGACGCCCCCAGTTAGTATGGTCGTCTGGTCCTCATAGTACAAGGAAAAACCTTACTTTGAGACCAGGTGATTGGTCTGATTGTCTGGCGCATTTATTATTTATTATTATTATTATAAATCCAATACGATCTTAATCCTGATGAAGAAAATAAACTTTGATTGTGAAATTATCCGTTTTTTTCTCTTTCAGATAATTTCTTTTATGTTTTAGTTTGAATACATTGTAAAGATTTTTGATTGTTTCCTTGTTTAAAAACTGAACTGCCTATTAAAAAAAACTCAAACAAATCGACTGCATAATAGGTTTCTTGAATGGGTTGGTAATATAGCTTTTTTTTTACAGTGGCGGAAATAGTGCTATCAAAACGTGGAAGAATCCTTAAAATAGGACAACTGAGATTCATGAAGGATTACTTAAAGGACATCAAAACAAGATGGCGCTGCATTAAAAGAGGATGCAAGGCCTTTGTTTTTACACTTGAAGACACTACACGTATTTTGAAAATTGGTGGTTTCCACAATCACATTTAATTAATTTTAGAGAATGTTGTTTCTTTGTTAATCGCATTGAATCGCAACTGCATCGCTTAGTGCTTTCTTACACTTGCAATTTTTTGGTAATTTCATGGTGAGCCGATTTAGCCGCGAGATTTAGTTCTGATAACGTATCCAGCCGTCAGTGGAGTGGGCCTTGAATTCTTATCTCAATTTTATTTCCGCTTACTTTAATGACGAAATGGACGAGGAAATAATTTTAGCTGTCCTGCTGAAATAGCGAATTAATCTAAAAGGGATACTAAATTATCGGAAATTTTAGGACAATCCTGTATTACGTTTCCATTTGTATAAAGTGGCTATTTTGTGGTTAACTGTAAACAAACTTTTAACTGTAAATAGGTACTAACTGTAACCCAGTCTTCTCGATTCATGGGGACAGTGATTTATTATTTAATTTTGTAGAAACAAGTCTTTAAATTACTGTAAATTCTAATTTTACTAACCACATTTTATGATAATCTACAGTTAGAGCTGCCAAAAAGTGATTTATAATTTAATTTTGTAGAGACAAGTCTTTAAATCACTGTAAATTCCAATATGACTAACCACATTTACGATAATCTACTAATCAGTTAGAGTTGCCAGATGTCCGGTATCTGGTAAGCGTACAGTCCGTTATTTTTGAAGCCTGTCCGGTAAAATATAAATGGTCATACCGTACAGAACAATGTCCGGTATTTTGAAGAAAGTCTGTACTACTGATCACGAGCACCTACAAAAGTAGACATAAGTTAAAAAGTAATGCAACATATATTTGTTTTAGAAGAATGATTCAACATTATTATTTGTTTATTAGAAGTTTCTATTTTATTTGTTTCACATACCTAAGTCGTTTTAGGTTTTGTTAAGTAAGTAGTATATTATGATATCCATACCATTGTTTAGTAAAGACTTTGTCAAAGTTACCATAGCCTTGGCGACCACAATTTTATGACTGCATTATATTTTGTTACAAGTACTGATTAAGTTGATAAAAAATATTAGTAACCATCTTTTTGGCGACCTACCATTCCACTCCCCAAGTTTGGGTAGTCCGGTTTTTTTCGCGACTCGCCTGGCAACCCTATCTACAGTATTGGTTTATTCGGGGGTTTATACGATCAAAATCACGTCAGACAATACACTTTGAACTTTTCATCGCCCTGCCCATAAGAACTAATATCGAAAAGCGAGTAAACCTTGAAGTGCTGTTGAGCAAACTATGAATCCAGTTAACTTATTTTGTTTGCTTCCCACAAAATACATTAATCAAGAATAAAACGAAACTCTCGCGCAATCTAACTTGTTTGAACAACAATTGTTAGCGACCGAAAGAGACGCGGAAGCAATAATTTTCAGTATTTAGATAATAATTTACAAAGAATTAAAAGCCGGTGGAAAATAGTGCGACATTTATTGAGCAAAGAAGATAATGACAGATTAGTTATTCTAAAAGTAAAAGTATCAAAGACAAACCAGTAAAACACGTGCGTTCTGCACAACAATTTTGTTGGTATGTTTTGTTGAGAAGGTTAATTTCCTTACGTTTTATTATCGTTAGTGTTTTGTAATTAGAATAAACATTTAAGTAACTAGTTGTTACTAGTTGTATTTTGTATGCATGCATATAAAATAATTGTAAATTAATAAATAAATGAACTCATTTAAAGGCATTAGCGTGGGATATTTTTGCTACTTACTAAATACATTATTGAGGTAACGAAAACGGTTTGTTAGTAAGTAAATACATCATTTGAGGTAATGACAACATTTTGCTAGTTAGTAAACATCATTGGGAATTCTTTTTTTTTCAGAGATTGAAATCCTAAATAGTACCCGTGGCAGAACTCTTAAAGTGGGTAATCAAAGATTTGTGAAGGATTACTCAAACGATCTGAAAACAAGATGGCGTTGTGTCAAGAAGAAAATAGGTTGTAAAGCGTCTCTTTTCACATTTGAAAACTCCATTATAAAATATGGTAGCTTCCATAATCACAACTAAATAACTTAAATGATAGGTACAGAATAAAAGTATTTCCCCGTTTTTATTAATTCGTCTCTTTCTATTTTCTTTTAATCCTGCTAGTATTATAAACTCAAAAATGTACAACAATGGATGGATGTGTGAATGTATGTTTGTTTGTTTTCCCCTAAAAACTATAAAACTGATTTGGATGAATTTTGATAGGAAGATAAATATTAAAAAAAATAATAAAATCCGTTTATTCAGACAACATGATCCATAGATTTGTTAGTAGAAAAAGAAAAACTTATTTATATAATGTTAGTACCTAATATAATCGACATAATAACAAAAAAAAACTCAATTTAAAAAGATTCGGACTGTGCTATGAGGAAGTAAAGAAATTAGTTTCGGTGGTTACCCTCCGCACCAGGCACTTCCATAGCGGTAATCTACCTGCCAAGGTCATCAGGATGCTGTTGCGGCTCTCTTTACCCTGCGGATCAGAGATGCGGAGAGATCAAGAGAGATGACGCACTAGATTACCATTTACTTACTTTTATACCCGATATAACACAGGCGACAAAGTGAGCAATAGCTAGTGCGAGTTATATTGATTTTTATGAATTTTGGATATAAGAACATTGAGAAGACAAAAAAAATGTTTTTATAATTTCATGGTTTTTTGTGGTCGACAAGGCCATATACTTAGAAGTCCCTGTTCAAATCCAACTATATGTATGGTTTCTCATTGATATTAATTTTTCAATTCGCACCACATATCGATGACATCAATCGTGGTCTGAATTTTGTTATTTCTGGTCTTTGACGTGGAGAAACTCTTAATGTTGATGAGTGATTTGTTCTTTTGGGTAAGACCAATGGTTTCTTCTTCTATGTTATTACTAGCGGCCCGTCGCTGTGTCACTCTCGTAGTACCCCGTTTTTCCCACATTTTCCGTGGGTTCTTCGCTCTTTTTGAAATCACAGAATCAAAGCAATGTATGTGATGTTGTCCAATATTTATTTATTTATATTTTTGGTTGTATTGTAATGTTATATAACCTCGATAAATAGACTACCCAACACAAAAAATATATTTTAATAATATTAGAATAGATAACTTACAACACATACTGTTCAAAGAACACACAGTGGTATTTAATATCTTTCAGTTTTTCGAATGCTGTCTATCGGATTCATCAATTAAATAGCGTTGAGGCATATCACTTAAAAATTGGGATGGGAACACCATCACGAGAATCTTCATGTTTAATTTGTATATGTGTTTTATTCCAATTTCAGATACAGATGCGGTGTATGAAACGACTAGTCGTGGAAGGCAATATCTCAAAGTAAACCGACAGAAGTTCGTTAAGGATTACACTTACGGAAGCAAAACAAGATGGCGGTGTTTCAAAAAGAATTACGGCTGCAAAGCTTTCATGTTTACTATAGACGATGTTATTGTAAAGGCCGGTGGGGCTCATAACCATGATATTCTGGAAAATTTGTGACAAAGTACTATTTAATAGCATTATAAGATAGCATTTTAATTAAAGTTGGCCGATTGATTTTCAATATTTTGTCGCTCGACTTACTTTTTGAACTAACATTCCCTTTATTATAAAACATTAAGCTTACCGGCCGTTGTTTTGCCAAATGAATGATACAATTTATAATTAATATCGCTTTTAAAAAAGTGTGAGAATTTGATCCGTTATCTAGTGCAGGTTTGATCGGATTTTCAATATTTATAGTAATAACCTATGGTAAATTTCGACCGATCTGAGTAGCTTGATGCTGATGTTTACATGGAAATATGTACAGTTCTTTTATTTAAATAAGTAAATAAAAGATTCCACTTCTGTGTAGTTTGTTTGATTTGAAATTTTATAACAGAACTCTATTCTTACTTCTTTCTTTATACCTACTCTATTCTTCATTTGAAGCCACATATAGTCGTATAAATAGATTAAAGAGGTATTTATTTAAAAAGGAGTTTATTATTTATCAAAAATATGAAAACAAAAAGTGTGTATTAAAAACGGAAAATGACTTTCCTTTGTGTTTTGATGACTTCGATGGTATTGTGGATAAGGTAAGTGCACAAAACTAGAAAGGTCCCGGGTTCGATTCTGGGTCAGACCAATTAGAGAAACGATTTTTTTGTAAATTGTATTAGGTCTGATTGACGGTTTCAGTTAAGCGGTCCTAAGTTTTAGACCAGTTTAGTTTATTGGTGTTATGGTGCACATCCAAAACCATACAATTAAGAGCCGATTTAATTCTGAAATTAAACCGAGAATCAAATCCAAGACCTTTCTGCCTTGGATTAAAAACTAAACCATCATATTAATGTAAGTCTATTGACATTTTTTGCTATTACATTTTACTTTTGATACGCCAAAGTTTGTAATAAGAAATAAATCGCTGTATTCGTTTTTTTCCAGCAACATTCGCATACAACAAGCAAGGAAAACGCGTGGCACTTCTGTCTGGGTATACCTATTACAACTGCGATAAGACGCAAAGAGACGAAGCTGGTATGTGGAGGTGCACCAGCGGGTATCCTTGCAAGGCCAGGTTCAAAGCCACAGCTGACGGAGAAGTCATCAGGGTCACCACCCTGGAGCACACGCACGAACGACCTGTAGTGGTCGTGCGTAATGGATATTTGTACAAAGTTTCTAAAAAGACGTGTAAAGAGTATTTTGTGTCCGCGCCAAATTATTTTTGAACCTTTTTTAACGAAAACGGTTTTCGAGATCTGATAAAAAAGACTTTTTTGAAATAAGGTAGTGTATTTTTACAGCATTTACTGCGTTTTAGGCCAAGTCAGACCTATGGCTTTTTGTAACTGTTTTATTTATTCATTTAAAGTAAAATATATGATAGTAACTTGTCTGAGTGATATATAAATTAAAAATAAATATTGGACAACATCACATACATTGCTCTGATTCTGTAAGCACTTGTGTTAAAGAAATCCGAAACAAACGGACTACAACACCCAGACCCGAGACAATACAGAAAATTCGTTCGTTCTCCATATTCCCGACCAAGGATCGAACCCCGGACCTCAGAGATATTTTATCATCATCTCAATCCACAACCTATTTTTGGATTATTAAATTTAGTTGTTCCATTCCATTTCTACCTTCTCTCATCCATTCCATATTATTTACTGTTCTTGTGTCTCCTGATAAATTTGAAAATCAAAGTAAACATTTTGAAAACATCGTAGTGACGAGCAATATTAAATGCATTTTTTATATTTTATACATTTTTATTTTTTTGATACTAAGTAAGCTACTTGGTTATTTTGAGATCACAACAATTAATGTAATGTACTATATATTATGTTATTTATTTTCTAGAACTAGAAATTGAAAGCAATAAACTTCAACGAAGTTATATAATAAAATAAGATATTAAGACATACCTATACTCAATAAAATCAATAATTTTGTGAGCGTAAATTGTACAAAATTAAGGATGTTGCTGAAATGAAAAAAGTATGGATACTCTTTTATAAATGGACGAGTTTTCATTTGTATCACTTCCTATATTTTAATACGAAATAAGTATATAATACAACATATATTTTTTGTTTAATTTTAGCTTAGTACGGTTCCAAAATTATACACCTACAGCAAAATTAATGACTTCGTGTCACAAACATATTTTCTGGTTAGCTCATCATCAAACAACATAGTTAACTGTATTCAAAGCCTGTGTTAGATCTTATTAGAGTTATATTAACCATATTTCGAATAAGTAAGTTCCAATAGAAAGTTTAATAATTATTTACGTATGTACAGTCACGACCGATAAATGTAACACTTGATCTCTGACTTTACCACATTAAATTAAAGGGGTGAGAGCGCTCCCCCGAAAGCTCGGTGAATATGATAAGGCTTTGCAGCCATCATCGATTGTCAGGTAGGAAAAAAAAGACTTTTCTACAAAGTACACTTTAGAATAAGATTGTTTACATATAAGTACTTGTGACTGTACATATTGATTGGACAGTAACCTAATTGGCTTAGTTGTTTCAGTTGCATTTGTGATAAACAAATCTGGAAAGCAGTTGGCAATCGTGGACGGGTATACGTACTACTGCGGCATCAGGGGCACCAAGAATAACATTTGGCGATGCACTCGATGGGGGAACTGCAAGGCTCGGTTCATCATGACCCTACTCGGAAAGTTGGTCGACGCTCACTTATACCACGACCACACGCCACCAACATATGTCATTAGAAATGGAACTTACTACAAGATTTGAGAGGATTAGACATGGTTGAAGTTCTGAACGGTACTTTAAAGTAGGCAAAATTATGCAAAGTTATATTGCTGTTTGTAATCGCATTACAAGCGAATTAGCTTATGTTCATGTGGACCCTTGAAATAAAAAGATATGTATAGCTCGAAAAAAAATGTAGTGCCCTATTGTGGAATTATTTCTGAAATACATAAAGTGTTTTATTTATTTCAGGAATTTATTGGTTTACAATTAAAATATAAATATACTTCGTCTTTGTTAAGAAAGTAAGGATAAATTAATCCAGTTTAAAAGTCAATAGATATAGTAAATACTCTATGAATAGAAATATACTTACTTCAAAACTGTCACATTCATTAGTAGTTTATGAATTCATTTGTTTTAAATTAAAATACAATTCTTTGTCTCTGTCAAAAGGTAGGATAAAATAATACAGTCTGAAGTCAATGAATTAGTACATACTCTATGAATAGAAACATACTTCAAAACAGTCACGTTCGTAATATTGTTAATAGAGTTTAACTCCGCCATATTCAGAGTTAAGAGAGCTTTAGTATAATTTTTTAAGATCTCAATGTGAAACATAAATTATATTAAAGTATTAATATTATGTCAAAATAGTGTTAACTTATGAATTAAAAATTGTAAATTAAAACTACTTTTTATCTATACATTTTCGTTGTACGTCGCATCACTATTAAGTGTAAGTCACGCTACTGTCTAGTGCTGCTATATATCAGACAATTTAATTTTGAAATTGTTTCATTTTAGAAAGGTTTTGAATATTTTTTAAATCGATCTACGGTTTAAATAATATTCAAAATATTTCAGATGCCTAAAGCACCCAAAGTAACAACTATTTAAAATATATTTCTACAATAAAATGGGTTCTTGTTTTGTAATGGTAATCGATAATTTCTAAGGAATTAGGTATACGAGTAGGCAACGTAATAAATCCCATTTGAAGTGAATTTATAATCAAGACAATATGTTCAATTTCTCTTTTTTTATGTTTGTAGCAGTTGTTGACAGTAAAGGTTATTATTTCCGCACCGAGTAGGAATAAGAAGGTAAGGGGTAGCCCATGTTTGAGAGACAGTGTCAGTATTTATTTTGGGAGTAACAGAAAGCATACTGATTGCAATAGTTTAGATAAAACGGTTAGATTATTGGCCCGATACAAAGTTATTTGCAGAAACCTCTACTGGGATTCTGTAAAAGGGACGTTCACACCTATTCTTTGTAAAAAGTATATAAAACCTTATTAATAGCGGGTAAGGAGATATGTTAAAAACCTTCACGTTGTTTAAGCTTTAAGCTTTGAAGTTTATAAAAGTTGATCATATCTAGTGCCTTTTAAAATGTTTAAATATTATTTACAGTGCAATGGGTACGCGGCGTCAACGGTAAAGAAATCCTCATCATCAACGATTACACGTACTACTGTCAGCGGAAGCTTCACAAAACCAACCATTGGTGCTGTACTAAAAACTTAAGATGCAAAGCTCGAGTGACCGCTACGAAGGATAACTTCATACTCAGAGGCACCATTCACCACGATCATCTACCGGGACAATATGCTATTAGGAATGGAATTTATATCAAAATTAGCTAAATTTTATCGCTGATACCCCCTCGAACAAAGATTTGTAGGTTTTTTTTATATTGCACTTCAAGATTGACCTCATTCCACCTGATGTTAAGTGGTAATGAGGTCCTAGCTTAAGGGTGACAAGTACAGCATCATAAATTTGTTACTGGACTTGTCGCTCTTACCTTGAAGGCTTGACCCCTGCTACTAATGTAGCACCCCCCAGGAGCTCTGGAAACTTTACTCACACGCAGGAACACAACAACACAGAAGTAATTGTTATTTGGCTGCGGTCTTCTGTAAGGTGGAATTATTTCACCAGTCGGGCTGCTCCAGTTCGAGCGATAAATCGCTATGCCCTACCTCTCTTAAAAACAGCACAGACACGATGTAAAAAAATGGCACCGGCAAGACAAGGCTTCAAACAGTATTAAGCCTTTTTTCAGTCTCATTGGCTTTGTGGGTAATAACGTATGAACGTTATGTCAGTTGCATACGGTTGAAATTAGATCAGATATACACTCTAGCCCTTTTTTGCAATTCATGAATGCAATTAATTTTGTACCGCCCTTATGTCACACACATGAGAACCAAAATCCACCTGCAAGTATTTACTTTAAACTGCTGTGCCCTACAGACATATGTATATGTTCGATCAGACTACAAACTTTGGACTTAGCACCGCCTTTAAGCCGTCCGCATAAGATTTAATATTGAACTACAAGTGGTATACCTTGAAGTGCTGATCACCGAAATTCATATAAAACGCGGGGTATAATAATTTGTATGTAATTTGTACGGAACTGTGATCTACAAAATCTTTGATCGAAGATAATGTAACATGAAGGGCACAGTGGAAAAACATGCAGTACTAAGGATTAAAAAAAATTCTACGAAAACCCCAGAATTTATTCAATCTGCTACAGTAAAAAGGTTTGAAACTACGACAGTCAATTTATCGTGCTTTTTAAACACAAAACACATCCTAAGGCAAAACTCGTTGTTTAAACCATGCTGTATCATAAAATGCATATTTCTCGATTTTTTATTTTGTCATTTAATTGTGCCCTTTACATATTAATAATGTTTTGTATGCATATTTTGGTTGTATGTGAATTAATGTTTAATTTATTATGTCGCAAATAAATGAGATTATGATCAAAGAGACGCGGGACCGATGTCAATACACACGCGTCCTCCTGATTGAGGCTTTAATGTGTTACGAATGAAATTAATTCTCAAATGGTTTATAACAAATACAATGTTTAATGTAACTATGGTGTTTTTGTTGCAAAATCATTCAACCACCTTTCGATGTACCTAAATAATTTTCTTTTTGTATATGACCCACTAGTCTCAGAAATTATAAAAAATGGCGTGTCTTTCCCTTGTACTTATATTCTACAATAACGTATTTTTTCTTTCAATTTTAAAGTCAATATCAACAAAGAGGTTTATTACAGGGGCTAAACTATTAATAATATATCAAACAAAAATAATTATCAAAAAGAAATACCGACCTAATATTCTTTCACTAAAGTGAATCCGTTTAATTAATTACAAATCGTCAGCAATATTAACATTTCTTGTAATAACAGGATAAGGGTGGTGAAACGCACGAATTACGTTGTCCAGAGTTATAAAGTACCCGAGGCTTAATAATGGAACATCAAAATATTTTTTTTTATTTCAATCTAGGTGTATTTTATTAATGTTCCATGGTTTTTGGCTTCATTGAATTTGCAAATAACTGTAAAAAAATAATTAGTGTAGGAAAATTGATCCCCATGGCGTGTCCATTTAATACATTTTGATCAAACTGTAGAAAAAACTGTAACTTAGGGATAACACCAGATGTTAAAATTACATTTTTATATAAAATGATTAGTCTGTAAATAGATTAGTCAATAATAATCTTCACTAAAGTATTTATTTATACTTTGATTTGGAATCAAAGTTTTGTCCAGGATTGAGAGTTGATACCCGTGGTACGTCACAATTCTTCACTTGAAGCTCTAGTAATAAAAGGCGTAAGTGTACCCACGCCGAGTTACGAAGGTAAATATTTGATTCCCGTGGCATTGTTTCTTTACATCGTTAATTCCCGTGATAGCCATAAAAATAATTTTATCAGTTTTTAGGATCGCTTCTTATAACAAATAAAAACTATTGATAGTGCATTGTTTGTTTAAGGTTCCATTTAAAATATATGTTAAGTACTTAAAGAGTAATCGATAAAAATTAACGAATTTTGATTCCAGTGTTATTGATTCCCGTGGTTTTAATGCCATGGGAATCAATTTTTATTTATAAAATGAAGATGCTGTGCCAATGTATGTGTGATTGTAAGTGCGTAATCACTCGGCAGGACTCACTGAAAACCAGCGTCATGGCCTGCGCCGTGGGCCATGACTTATGCTGAGTGAGGCCCTTTTATTTGGGACATTACGCTTTGTCATGGTCTGCACCGCCCGGCTGACGAGGAGATCGCGAGGAGATCGATTTCTCGTTTTATTGTATATATTTTTTTTGTCGTTATCTCTTTGTCTCCTCTCTGTATATGTGTACTTGACAATGTTGTGATGTCTTTTAGTAATAAATGTTTCTTTCTTTCTTTCTTTCTTTCTTTGATTCACAGATATTCTTAATTTGTGTCATTACTTTGTGATTTGTTTATTAACACTAAAATAGTTACATTCAATTTTATATTCATTGAAACTTTTACATATTTCAGACCCAAAAATGCCTCCCAAAAAGTCGAAGCAAGCACTATTAGAAAAAAAACGCCTTGCTGAACGTCGTCGAAGGGAAAATATAAAAAATGACCCCATACTTCGTGCTCAATCTCAAGAAAAAGAACGGCAAAGATATTTAAAGAAGAAAAGGTCAGGAAAAATTGTACCAGTGAGTGAAATGAGTCCACGCCAAAAGGAAATTGCGAGAAAAAAAAGTAGAGAAAGTTCAAATAGACATAATCGAAAATAAATAAAAGAAAAAATTGCAAAAAATAGAGGAGCTAGAACTAGAAGAACATATTTATTCTCGCGGTAGTGATACAGAAGCACACAGCGTGAGTAGCCGTGAAATGATGGTGTTAAGACTTGGTTCCTAAATTCGTTATAATTTGAAAGGAATAGATATAAACTTTCTATTTCATTTATCAAAGAACTGATGAAGAACTGAAATTTTGAAAAAAAAAAATTGTATTAATAATTTAAACAAACAATTGATTTGAACTATAATTAAGATTGTTTTATTGATTCTCATGGCTTGTTTGTGTATATTTTCGAAACTAATTGTGCAAAATGAGTGCCTATTAGATCAATATGTTAAAAAACTATCTAAATTTAATATTTCATTATGATTTTGGCATATTTTTATCATGTAACATTTTCCACGGGAATTAATCAAATACGCCCAATTTCAAGATTCACCCATAATTGAGTTACTGTGGGAAATGAGGCATTTATAAATGTGGTTTCTTGGTATCAATGGATTGTCATCAAGCAATTGAATATCAAGAATTTTTCACTTTCACGCGTAGCGACAAATAAGAATGCTCTTCTTTTAAAGTTACCACTTTGCTTAACTTTTATACTTGCTTGTACCAGCGTGCCTTAAACGTGTCACCTAAAATCTTCATTATTATTTTTCCTTTCAGAATGCGTAGTGACCTGGCTATTGAATCGGCAAGGTAAAGAAGTCGGTTTAATAAACGACTACACCTTCTACTGCCACAAACGGTACAAGAATACCAGCCACTGGAGCTGCACCCGCTGCGCTTGCAAAGCTCGCTTCACCACCAACGGGTTCAAAGAGGTCGTCAGAGTCTACCTCCAGCACAACCATGTGCCGGCTCGGTACTTCGTCAGGGAAGGGATCTGTTATAAGTACTAAGTTCTGTAACTTAGAGAGATAGGGAACTGGAGCAACCAGACTGGTAAACACCTCCACCTTACAGAAGACCGCATCCTAATAACAATCACTTCGGTGTTGTTGTGTTCCTGCGTGTGAGTATGGTTTTCAGAGCTCCTGGGGGGTACTAATAGTTGAACTTACCTAGTGACTTTTAAAATGTATGTTTAAATAAAATTTGCGGCGTCGTAATTGGTCAAGCCTTCAAAGTAAGGGCAACAAGTCTAGTAACAGCTTTATTATGCTGTACTTGTCGCCCTTAAACTAGAATTTCATTACCACTTGACACTAGCTGGGATGAGGTTAATCCTGAAATGCAATAAAAAAACTGCAAGGGAGACACCATTGGGAGTCTTTCAGGCTGAGTGTAGACGTAAATCCTCCTTCTTTAAAATCGGTATACCGAACGTCCAATCACACTTATTTTGACTTTTATTGATTTTGACGTTATTGTCAAAACGCTATAAATGTATGTAATTCGACGAATTTGATAGCATTTAAATAGTAAGTACCTAATGCTGTGGGTGCCACACATTTTATTGATCTCTGTGACATGATACTTAAAACGCAAAGTAAATTCTTGTAAGTGTTTTTAGATCATAGTGGAAGGTAAGCCCTTAATTAATAATCAGAATGTGTACTGAAAGCTAACAGTAGGTTAGTAATCTTAAATTGTAAATAATAAAAAATGTACAGAAAGCAATAAAGTAAGGCTGAAAGACTTCCTGAAAATATTGTAATAATGAGATTCAGGAATGTATAATAGATATGTTTCATTCTTCTTAAGTTAGGATAAAAGTATTATCAATCTTTAAATATATAGTAAAGCTACTTAAACTAATTTTTTAGTTTGTTATAAATTTGAAAATATGATTTTGAGTTTGCATGGAATATTATATTTCACTTGTTTCATTTAATAACCTGCTTTGGAACCGCTTAACTCATCTCCACTGAGAAAACTGTGTGATTATGAACTTATTGAGCGGTTGTTGGTTTAGCCTCTCCCGCTCGCTTAAGGATAGTCTGCCCAAACTACGAGTATTTAATGTTACTTAGCTGGATAAATAAATAAATTGAATGCACGCGGTTTATATAAAAAATTTATTTCTATAATACATTACATATAAACGATGAATGCGATAAAAATTGTTAAATTGATCAAATGAGATCAAAAAAATACTCAGTCTATTAATAAAACCGCAATTATTTTTGTTAGGACTATTTCCTTACATTCAGAGGCAGAACGCAGCAATTAAATTAAATAATACCTACCGTTGACCTGAATAGTATATTGGACAGATTCAAGCAAATTGTTTCTTATCAGCTTAGTATGGACATAAGACCTCATGGTAAGTGATCTTAGGAGATTGTAAAATTTTTTATTGTTTATTTGTCGAATATTTAAAGAGAGGAGATGACTATCGAACAAATAATTGTGTCACCTTCTTGTTTGTTGTGAAAAAGGTAAAACACCTAACTAAGGATTTTTTACGCCATAATTTTGTAGAAAAATCCTAGTTTGTGACTGGAACGTGTTTTAGTTCTCATCAAAATCACACTAAACTTTTAGCTATATCAAAATTGCTTTTAAAAAGTTAACCGTGGAATCACTTATAAATGAATTTGCTATTTCAGTGAGGTGGGTCCAAAACCGCAACGGACGCCCTCTCGCCCTCCTCTTCAATTACTCCTACTACTGCCACAAGACCTTCAAGCACTCCAGCCATTGGTGCTGTACCAGGGCCAATTGTAACGCCAGGTTCATAGTGGACCAGTACAAGGATATCATTAAAGCCTCCATAGATCATGTGCATCAGCCATCGAAGTATGTCATAAGAAGTGGAGTTTATCATAGATTGAATAATGTTTAAATATTTAGTAAATTCATTACGTTATTCGGCGTTCAATGAACGCAGCGTAACTTCGTTCATGCGTATTGCTTGTTATTTGGTTTATGATACATAAACTAAAGCGCAGAATATAGATACCCGTGGTACAGAATTTTTATATGCACTTACAAAAATTCTGTACAACTGGCGGCAGCGGCGAAATGAGTATAGATTTTTAAACTGTTTGTAGTGTTTCGCGTCTTCAACTTTATACAATTTGAAACAGGTAAAATCATCTCCAATTTCGGGTGGGATTCAAACCCACGACCTTCACATATAGCGCGTGCCCTATCTTACTTGGGCACCCCTCATTATAAATAAAACGGCAAAGGAAGAAACATTAATAAAATCATATGGCGTTTAAGACTGTAAATAGTGGATATGTCTATGTCGTCATTGTTAGGTAAACTGATACACACAACGACTGTCTTAATGATTTAATTTATTATCGACGTACTAAAATAGAATAGGTTGAAACAAGTGTTAGGCCATATTTTTTGTAATATCATGGCGTACTATGTGCCCTGATGTTTCCATTCACGTCATGCAATCTGATTAATATATGATTGTTATAACTTTTTACAATTTTGCGGATTATAATGCAATCGAATGAAATGAAATGATTTATTTCTGCAAGTGGATTTACAATAAATTCTTTTGCACGTCAATTATTTTTTCCTACCAGCGCCTCGACGTTGGTTCTGTTGAGAAGAAGCGCCGCAACAAACTCAACAGATATCCTCTTTTAAAAAAAAATGACAACCATCACAATTGGACATTAAAATATTTGAATTAATAATATAAATTATCTAGGTGCAGATGGACATTTTAACAATTCCACATATTTTTATCATTAAAAAAATCTTGTACAGTGTAATAAGCCTTTTTGATAAGCCATGTTTTAATTTGAGTCTTAAATCTATGCATGGGCAAGTCAATAATGCTTTGTGGTAACTTATTAAATATTTTTATACTTATCCCCATGAAGGAATTACTACTTTTATGAAGTCTGAGTTTTGGGACGGCAAGCTTTTGTTTATTTCTTGTATTAAATCTATGGGTATCTGATTTTTTAGGAAGAAGCGTATAGTTTCTTCGTACATACAAAATACAGTCGAAAATGTACTGAGACGCTATTGTTAAAATATTAATTTCTTTAAAAAATTCCCTCAGTGAGTCACGTGGTCTAAGGTCGTAAATAAAGCGTATGGCTCTTTTTTGCAGTACAAAAATTGTCTGGATATCTGCTGCAGAGCCCCATAACAATAGACCATATGACATAACACTATGGAAATAACTAAAATAAACTAATCTTGCCGTATCTACATCAGTTAGGTTTCTTATTTTCCTTACAGCATATGCAGCCGAACTAAGTCTTCCTGCCAGAATGTAAAAAATAAATTATTAACTAATACAATTTGAAATCGTCTTTTACTATCCCGTTTTATTATACACCAAGACTGCATAATAAAGTGGAAGCAATTGACCTCTCAACAAAAGAAAAATAAATAAATAAATTTGTTTAAATTTGTTGAACTCCCCTTTCAATTCAACGCATGAGAGCATCGTATAGACTGATATTATTGCAGCTGTTATATGCGTAATATCTATTCAAATCCTTTTTTTAGTGGTCATGAATGGTTAGTTATCTTGTCTGCTTCTTTGTGTTATGATCTCATCATGAATACTCAACGTTTTATTCCCCAGCTTTGCTTTCTTTAACTACAAACAGCTGGCTCCTGATTTGTGAAAATAGACAATTAAAGCCCACCGCTGTGTAGTATTTGTGGGCTTTCGCGTATGTCCTTACATTTTGGAGTTCACAAAACCCTCTCTTCTGTTAGTAATCCCCTGTTTTGTCTTTTTTGTAATGTAATGTGTATAGTATGTGATATACATGATAAGCCCTTGTTATTGATAAATTTATCCATGTGGTAAATATTTGTGTGTGTTCTGAGTTTGGGTATTTATAGATGTATTTATGCATACATTATGGTCCCACTGTTGATTCTGGAATCCATAACACAAGTGCTTATTAAACTTCTGACATTAAGATCAGGTCATAGTAAGATATGTTTAATATTTATTATATACTAGCAACCTGCCACGGCTACGCGCGTATGAACCCTGTATCCTTACCCCTGTCTTGATACTAACAAATATAATTAAAAAAATAAATCATATTTGGTCCAGTATTCCTTCATGCCCGTTCAGGTAAACGGCATAACAGCGGTACAGAATCCAAAATGTGTAGTCTAAAGTTACTTTGTCTGTAATACCTCCGTAATATACCAATAGATATGTAGGTATATTTGTGAGACTGAAAGTTCAACAAAATATTGTATGACGATTTGTGTTGAAATATAAAACTAAAACTAATCTTGTACTGAATTTTCGATTCAACCCTGAAAAAAAGTGTGTATTTACATTAAAAAAAACATCTATGTCGTGTTTTTTATTTGCAGATGATGACGAATTTGAAGAAGTGCCAAAAAAAAACGAAGATAGGTCATCAGTATGGTTTTACTTCCTCAAAAGTAAAGACAAAGTCACTTCTAAGTGCAAGAAGTGTTCTAAAGTGTTAAAGTGTACTGGCGGCTCGACAACTGGCCTAATTAAACATTTGCGGCATGTACACAAACTCGAAAGGTTTTGACACCTTCCACCGCTAGTATTTGTTGCTGAGATTACCGATTATGGGGAGTGAAGTAAAGTATGTTTTAATTCAAATCAAGCAGTGAAACTGCCATGTCGACACTACTTTGGGAGTTGGGGACGTTGGGGTGGCATTGAATTGGATGTGCAATTACGCCTTTTCTTGCTACGCGGACGACAATAAGCAATTTGAATAGAACTAAGCTATTGTTAACATTTTTCTTGTTTGTTTTATGACTTTTAGCAATAATAAACGTTTACTGTATTTATTATGTTAATATTGTTAGCTGGATGGATGCGAAACAATGACCGATTTTAAAATAGACCATTGCGGTAAGTTATCGCAATGTGTATCGTTTCATTTAATATTTTTACTGACGTTCAGTTAAATTATGAGTCGATTTACATTACGAGTAGTTTAATAAAGTCACAACTTGGAGACCAAGTTCTTGGAGACATTGTAAGGTATGGCTCTGCTTTTGATTAATATATTTCTAACGTTGTTTCAGTGATATGGGCCCAAAGACTGTCCGGGCACGGTACTGTCATCATTTGTGGGTACAGTTTTTACTGTGGCCGGGAGCTGTCCAGCACCAACCACTGGTACTGCTCCATGAGGAGTTCAGCACGATGTAAGGCCAGGGTCATCACGAATAAAGGGAAGCATATCATACAAGCCAACTTGGACCATTGTCATAATCCACCGAATTACGCTATTCGGAATGGAGTTTATTTTAAACTGTGATTAAGAATAACAAGTAGAGCGTTATTAACAGCTGATTCAGTTAACTGGTTGAATCAATTAAATATTTATTTACATATACTATGATAATATTAACATGATAGTTACTGCTCACGCATGTTTTATGGACCTAATAAAGAGTAAAATGTTTTAGTTACTTGGTATATACATAGTCGTGTCTAAGAAATATATGGATGGAAATAAAATTATATAGATTTTTGGACTATGACAAGCAAATTAAACATTTACAAGTTTCTAGTATGTGCGTCAGTAATTAAAAAGTGTGATGCTTAGATGGATCTTATAAATTATATACATTCGTCAACTTTTATTTATAAATTTTAAGACATCCGCGTTCCATTTTAAACATTTAAAAAAATTTAACGGGTCAAAACGGGTCTGCTCAGCTCAGCTCGTGACTACGGTTGGTGCCACCTAACCGAAACGTAAAGTAAGTAAAGTAAGTAGTTCGTATGTACTACT
Source organism: Glyphodes pyloalis (assembly GCA_037074685.1). NCBI lineage: Eukaryota > Metazoa > Arthropoda > Insecta > Lepidoptera > Crambidae > Glyphodes > Glyphodes pyloalis. The sequence continues at coordinate 4,308,211 of JAYKKO010000012.1, read as the reverse complement.
AAATAAAAATGGTGTCGCGTATTGACCCGTTAAATTATTTTAAAAACTTTAATTTAGGTAACTTTTACTTAAACTGCCTCCGCAGTTTAATGTTTAGAGCGTTAGGTTAAAAAACCCGGTGATTGTGGGTTCAAATCCAGCAATCTTTGAGCTTTTATTGTTAAGCCAAGATTGTTAGTGCATTGCCGGCTTGAATCACCCGATTGTCCAATAAGAGCTATGATTGTGTGTTTCGGAAGGCACGTAAGATGCTGTTGGTTCTGATTATGATCCACTATTTTTAGCAAAATTGGGATAAACGCTATGAGAAAAATTTTGGATATTTTAAATATGTTCTGAGAACTTTTAAGGAGTAAGCTCCATCACTCCATCCCTCTTTCATGTTTGTCGATTTCATATTTTACGTAGGTCTACTTTTAGAAAAATATTTTCGTGATTATGGATATTTGTGTTTGTATATTTAATGATGCGATTTTTGGTTTGATTTTTTATATCGCTCAAAATGTTCATTTACACATAACTGTCATTTTTTATTTACAATAAAAAATATTAAACTATTGAATCATATCTGATCTACTAATTATAATCTATATTTTTCGAAATGTGTTTTATTTTTGTGTGTACAAAAAAATTAAATATTTGAAATAATTTGAATATTCGCGCGCATCTCCGTACTACGTTGGTCTTGGACTTCTGCGCGTGCGCTTAAGCTCAGTTTACGCGTAAACGCACCGGAGCATGCGTCACTATTATGCGCAATTTAAATGTGGTATTGGTTTATAAAAAATGTGTGCGTGGGTGCGTATGTTTAAAGTGAACGATTTAAATTATTGAAAAAAAATATCAAATTGTTTAATTTTATATTTACCTACATACTGCAATTGATTTTTTCTAGAGATTTAGCTTGATACCCAGTTTGAGTTGGGTAGAAAATGTAGTCAAATTACAAGACAAATAAATTTCTAGACCTATGAGATTGTTCTTATGTGTGTGAGAGATTTTTGATCTACAATATATGTTTACACGGTATTAGTGGTGCAATTGTGTGTGAATGTTGATAAAGAATGACAGCGACTGGTAAGTGTAGTATGTAAGTTTATATATTTTAACACGATTTGGATATAACACTTTTTACTAACGATATAACTTTGGGAAATCTTTGGTTAAAAGCGTCATCTTTAGGAATAACTTTTTGTTATTTGTAACCGTTGCCAAAAAAGTTCCCCTAACTTAATAATACCGGCTTGCATACCCTTTGTTGTATGCAGGTAAACGGTTTGACAGCTGTACGGGAGCGTTAGGGCACGATTCAAAAACAGGGGGAATATAAACCCGGCGTTTCGTAGCTGTTGCATTTTAATTTGACCTTCATAACGTTAATGTTATTTCACTTGATAACTTTGTTATTGCTCGTTCGTTAAGAGTAAGCGAACTAAAAACACTTAGGTCTTCGAAACTTTGGTCCAATTAAATAATTTTTTGAAATCTCGATTTATTATTTATTAAAAATCTTCATCTCTAGGATAAAACATTAATAAAATTGTGCGACTGTGATTTTTGCAAATAACGCGTCACTATGTTGTTATGCCTTAGATAATTTTTATATGTACTTTGCTATTTATTTTTTTAAATAAATATGTATTGATTTTTGTTGCAATTTCCTAGGAACGTTTAATGGGTGAAAAGGTCAATGACCTTCAAACTTAATAGATGTTAGAGGGAATATTTGTTTGTCGATTGACCAATATGATTGTTTTCTCGTTCAATTCTGGCAGGGGGCAACGTCTTTTTGTACTGTCTCCAGTTTGGATAAGACATTTGCAGATTGGTCATCGGTTCGATGAGGAGAAAAGATCCATACTGTCGGAATAGCATGTAAATGGGCGTTCCTATGCTTGATCTTACCAGTCTTACCGATGTGCCGTCCCATTGGATTATGAGAGTGAAGTAAGAGAGTACAATTTTGTGTTGTGCAAACAACCAGGCACTATAAGTCCTTTCGGAATTGGTTCATCTCATTGAAATTTGCCGTCTCGGCCAAAGTCGATCGGCATGATGTTATAATTATATTACTTCATTTTAAGTGCTTACGTGATAGTAACGTATTGATGTATTTATAATTATACAGTACACAGATTCGGAACATATAGATTTGTTCTTTAGGATAAGTAAAAATAATGGTTTACTGTCGTTTGCATGTGCACTCTTATAATATTGTAAACGTCACACGTTGACCCTTTGTGCGTTTGTTATTCTAAAGCTATTAAGGAACATACTAAAAAAAGGTACCACTTATCTTGGTATAATCTTGCATGGTTTGATTATGAATGCCATTTTTTCAGAAGTATTTTTATTAAAAGTCGGTTTTTTGATTTTAGTTACTTTCTTGACGAATCCTCGTGGACAACCGATGGTGGTCTCCGGAGGGTACACTTTCTACTGCCACCGCCAACAGATGACCAGCGACTACTGGCGGTGTACCGGAAAACGATGCAAGGCGTCTATAAAAACGACTAAAGAGGGCAGGGTGGTGCGGACCTCCTTGCTGATACACTACCACAAGAAGCCGACTTTCTTTGTCCAAGACGGCGTGTGTATCAGACTGCATTAATTTGTGTATTCTGAATAATGACGTCATACCTTTTTAAAGATACAGGTTCGGGATAGACTACAGATTGCAACCGTTCTAGGTACAAGGTACAAGCCGTACTAAGTAAAAGGTACATGGTACAAACTGTACTTGTTACAAGTTACAAGCCCTACTTAGTACAAGGTACAAACCGTACTAGGTACCCAGCATATGATGTACTAGGTACAAGGTACAATCCGTACTGAGTCCAACTGACAAGGTACATTAATAAGGTTAATAACCTTTTCTAAATTGGTTGGGTCTGAATGTCTTGGGCTGATGGCTCCAGTTAGTATACGTTGTCTGGTTTTTTACAAGGGAAAACCTAACTTTGTATTATATAGATTTTAACTTATCACTAACGATACGGTAAAATAAAAACATTGAATAAAAATAATAGAGTAAATAACTACAATAAATTATGTAACGTCTATACTGATCTAAGTTATCATTAGATAAGTATTTAAAAAATAATGTAGGCGTCGGAGATTAGTTTATTTAGGGATCCGGCTAAACATTCCTCGTTATTAAGCATAGTTAGTTGAATAATTGAATTAAAGCTCAAAAGAATTGGTAACATAATAAAAATAATAAAGGAATATAATCATAGACAAGTACATACAGTTATCTATTAAATATGTATTGGTCTACCTTATCCCACCAGAGGGTGGGATAAGGTAGACCTTTCTACACAGAACCACAAGAGCCGGCCATCGATGGCATCGCTTCACCGTGGAAAATATTCCATCACGAACAAAAAAGTTCGGTAACTCTTATCTTTGCCGGACCATAAAGAAGTGGAACTCGTTGCCGGCTCATGTGTTTCCTCCTTCCTTTGACATGGATTCCTTCAAAAGGAGCGTGAAGAAACATCTTGCGGGCCAGTATGGCAATGCTAACGGATAGGATATTTTGATATCAAATCCGTTGTCATCGCGATGTGGGTTCCTCTCTTGCTTACCATCAGGCTGGGAGGCGCCAATATACTGCGCTACAATAAAAAAAAACCTACTGAAAATGAATTTCATAAAGTTCATATAAATAGTATTTACGAACTTTGAAAAATATGTTTTGAATATTATTACTGGGGTTAGTTAGTTTACTACAGTATCAAAAATTTTAAGCAAGATCATTCATAATATTTTGGTCGATCAAATGATAAGAAGTTTGTAAATATGTACTCGTAAATTTTAATACTGAATAAGAATATTTAATACTATATTTATTACGAAAGAAGTAAAATGAATTGTTTGTTAATTACTGTTTTATTATATTATTTTTAAATTTTATTTTATGGGTCATACATAGTATTGTCCATACTTTTATTTTGTTTTGGGTTTAGGTAATTAAGATGTATTTAATAATTAATACATAATTTTAAGAAGATGTGTTTACATTTATACAATTTATGAAATAAAATAATTGAACAACATCGCATTTTTATTACCTATCAATGACGTAGTAGGAATCTATGTTATAATAAGAAAAAGGCAGATGCCTACATTAAACATATCGAGAACAATATTTAACATGTAATATGAAGACCTCCGTAGCCGAGAGGCGAGTGGGCCGGACATTAGCGACGCGCCTTCTCTGAGGTCGGTTCGGTCCCCGATCGGGTCAATACTGGAAACGAACTTTTCTGTATTGTCTCGGCTCTGGGTGTTGTGGTACCGTCGTTGTTACTGGTATCTGTAATACAAGTGATTAAGCTACTTACCACAGAATCAGAGCAATGCAAGTGATGTCCAGTATTTATTTATTTCAAAAAAATATGTCTGATTAGATTTTGAACATAATAATTTAATTCATCGTCACATTAACATTTCGTCCGTAACACCAAAAATACACTAGCACTAGCACCCGTCTGAACTCGTTCCTCGATAAAATGTATCCCTTACTACTGATGCTGACCATACTTTTGTGTTGTTGTTGAAATAAACTCAGGGCTATTCATAGAAATTTGTTTTTAGTGACAATGGCTGTGAATGTCCGTGGTCAGCCGGTTATAGTAGCTGATGGATATACTTTTTACCGTCGAAGGGAGCAGCTGTCTTCGGATTACTGGGCTTGTACCGGGAGACGGTGCAAGGCGAGGATATATGCCACCAAGCAAGGGGAAGTGTTCCGAGCTGTTCTGACTCACAGCCACAGACCGCCATCTTTCTACATAAGAAACGGAGTGTGCATTAGAACTTAACATGCAAAGGCGACAGAATCAGTTTCGCCGACTATATTTATACAATTTTTTCTTTTATATTACACTTCAAGATTGACCTCATCCCACCTGATGTTAAGTGGTAATAAGGTCCTCGCTTAAGGGTGACAAGTACAGCATAATAAATCTGTTACTAGACTTGTCGCCCTTACCTTGAAGGATCCCTGCTACTAATGTAGCATCCCCCGAGAGCTCTGGAAACCTTACTCACACACACAAAAACTTAGAAGTGATTGTTATTTGGCTGCGGTCTTCTGTAAGGTGGAGCTATTTCACCGGTCGGGCTACTCCAGTTCGAGCGATAAATCGCTATGCCCTACCTCTCTGAACTATGCCCTAACTCTCTGAAAATTATTAGATATAGTTACCTGCCATCAATTAATTGTAATAAGAAATTCTATGCACGATCAAAATCACGTCAGACTTCACACTTGGATTTTGAATCGCCCTTATGTAGTGCGTATAAGATATAATTTCGAATTGCAAGTGTTTACTCTGATGTGCTGCTGATCGTTCGATCAAAAGCATGTCAGGCTACACACTTTGGACTTTGCATCGCATCTAATAATGAAAGTATTGAAGAGCACAGATATCTTAATTTTGACGCGGTATTTTTGTGTTCGTTTACGTAATACACGTATTAAATAAAGTAGTTTCTTTAAACTGGAAGATTTGGACAGAATTAGGTATATTTATTTACTCAATTTGCAGTGTAATGTTCGGGACTCTTTCCGAGGTATATTTTTATGTAGAAATTGTAATAATACGTTAATTGTCAACGGTAAAAAAATCAACAAAAATATGGCTTTATGGTTTCATCCTGTAATTTATGTTTACACTGAGATATGCTAAGCGAAAATGTAATTTATTTCAATTTAGAATAAACTGTAAGTTTGTTAATAAGGCAAGAATTATCATCTACTTAATATTTCTGTGATTAAATTATATGATGATGAATTTTGACATTTACAATTTGGTTGATTTTATGTTGTAATAACATAATTCGATTGGTGGTCCGGATCATTTTTATTATTGAATCTAGTCATCACCTATGCTTTAATCGTTTTTGTTTTATTGGTAATGTTCAAATTACACACAAATTTCAAAGAATTATTACAGTTTTCTTTAAAAAAACAGACTAATTTGTAATATGTGCATCATATCCATAGTTAATGGTGGTATTTTATTAACATCAAATCTAAAAAAAATTATTAAAACTTACATTTACAACGTAATAATCTTTTATATTACAATTGAAACATGATATGTGTTCAATGTTTGCTTGTAGTTACATTCACGACGAATCAACGTGGTCTGCCAATAATAATAGCTGGTGGTTACACCTTCTACCGTCATCGGAGGCAGAAGAACTCAGACTATTGGGCTTGCACGGGGCGGAAATGCAAGGCTCGCGTCTACACGAGGCAAGGCACGGTGTTGAGAGCTATACTCACTCACTTACACAAGCCACCTACTGGTACAAGGCTGTCGAGATATAAATAAAGTAATTGTGCTATCACAAACACATAATATATTTATGAGCAAACTACAAGGGTATGCAAGCCTTGCGTGTAAACAGTAAGGTACGGTGCTATGAACAACCAACTCGTGTCTAAAAGTTACCTGCTGGTATAAGTCTATTGGAGCTGGTATAATTATGTTATGGCGTTAAATTTGTTTCATTAAATAACGTATCAACCCATTTACATAAACTGGTTTTTATTTGACGTTGATACAAATACGTTGATCAATGCTTTTTGTTAAAATATAATTTATTTAATTTAATTTATTTTGCACTTCAAGATTGACCTCATCCCACCTGATGTTAAGTGGTAATGAGGTCCTAGCTTAAGGGTGACCAGTACAGCATAATAAATCTGTTACTAGACTTGTCGCCCTTACCTTGAAGGCTTGACCCATGGACCCCCCAGGAGCTCTGGAAACCTTACTCATACGCAGGAACACAACAACACAGAAGCAAGGTGGAGGTATTTCACCAGTCGGGCTGCTCCAGTTCGAGCGATAAATCGCTATGCCCTACCTCTTTTAAATATGACGCTTATTTATTTAAATGGTAAGAAGATGAAAAAAATACAAAGGAATATACTGAAAAAGTGGTTACCTATCATTTTACCGAATAATATTTGACTGAGGCTACGCTTCACCGAACAACGTTTCGCCAAATCATACAAAGTTATATGATTTGGCGAAATGTTGTTCGGTGAAGCGTAGCATCGGTTAAAAATAATTCGGTAAAGTAATAGGTAACCCTAATATGTGTAGGATTTTTTTCAAAAGTTGTCACCGTAATTTATTGTAAAATAAATCCTAAAATAGATCATGTACATGTTGAGCTACAATTGTTTCGTGTTTCTTAAAGGTATACATTTTGCTTTGTTCCAGTAATGTTTGTTAAAAATGTACGTGGTTTCCCGACGGTCATATTGGGAGGATACACTTTCTACCGCCAGAAGAACTACGTGGCTTCAGGTAAATCAGTATGGTTGTGTACCCGAAGGATATGCAGAGCTAGACTCAAGACCACTAAGGAAGGGCTTATTGAAAACTCGATGCTGAAACATGACCATAATCCGCCCAAATTGTTGATTAAAAACGGTATTTGTATCAAAATCTAGGCCGATTTTGAAATTGCGTCTGAATTTATCGCGACACTAGTCAATGATATTACTTACTACCTTTGTCTCTAGCATATTGTTCTTATACTGTTTTATTTTTCGATGATATATATAATAAGAAATTGGCAATCTAATCCGTCTACTATTATAAAAGCAAAATTCCGTGTGTTAACTGTTACGCTATAATTAATGCACAAATTGTTATGAAATCTGATAAAGATACAGTGAAGGCTTTTATCCAAAAAATATTGTTTTTCCACGAATGTCACCTAAATATTTTTTAATTATTTCACTTGATTAGTGCGTTCAAATAAAGAAAAAACTTTTCGGCTTTATAACATAGTAGGTATACTTGTATGTTCTTTAAATTAGTAGTTAGATATGTAGTTTTATAAGTCTCTTTGGGTGCGTGTTCTTAACTGCAAAATAAGTTTCAGTGGAATTCGTGAAGAACACTCGTGGTCAAACAATAATTCTAGCTGGCGGGTACACTTTCTACTGCAGGCGGCCTCAGACGGTCACCAACTACTGGGCCTGCACGCGCAGGGGATGCAAGGCTCGCATCTACACCACTAAGCAAGGGGAAGTGGTGAAGATGACGCTGGTACACGACCACAATCCGCCGACATACTGTATGAGAGATGGTGTTTGTATTAAGATTTAAATTAAGTCTAGAAGATATAAATATACACAGGTATGTTTGAAGCTGGCATGTACGGTCAAGGCAAACATATGTAGTTCGATATGAGATCTTATGTGCACTTCATAAGGGCGATGCAATTTCCAAAGTGTGTGGTGTTACGTGCTTTTGTCTGTACTATACTTTTGTGTGCGCTCGTGTGTTGAGAGTCACAATTCATTTATAGTCAGTTGATAAGGTTGGTAATCAGATTTTGTTATTGCCATGAGATTAGAGTCGAAATTATTTATATTGTTGTGAATATTTTTATTTTTTTTATTATTTTGCACTTCAAGATTGACTTCATCCCACCTGATGTTAAGTGGTAATGAGGTCCTTTTTTTTTTTTTTTTTGACGGGGAGAAATGCATTGTAGCGATGCCCGATACGTATCGATATTTTGGTGTATCGATACAACGGAATGCGATATGACGATATTTTGTATCGATACACATCAATGCGATATTTGGCTATATCGTATCGCTTCGCCCGAATATCGCATCAAAAATATCGTATCGTACCGAGATCGAATCTGTGATATATTAAGGATAACAATAACAAAGATTCATAATGTAAACAAACTTATTTTTCTTTTGAAATGCCGCCACACTTAAAGGTGCGGCCGGCTCCACTTTTGTGTAATACGATGCGGGTAGATCGAAATGTGACTTAGATAATTTTTATTAATATGATGTGTAGGTTCTCGAAAAATGTTTATAAACAAACACTGAGTTGTGGGTGGGTTAATCTTGATTCATTCAGTTGCCATGGCTCCGCCAAAGAAATCAAGTGTGTGGTCATTTTTCATTAAGAGTGATTTGGGTGCGAAATGCAAGTTATGTTTGTCAGACGTAAAAAGTAAAGGGAATACTACAAATTGGCTACTTGACAGTGTTTACAATAAAATATGAAAAGTGTTAGATATGTTAGCTTATAAGTTAAGTAATAATTTTACTTTTTTATTTTTTAATTAAAAGCATATTGAGTATTTTATTTTTGCAAAATAAATTTTACTTTTTTTATCTGTGGAACAAAAGAACCGAAACGGAAACCACCATTGCAATTCGGAAATGACAGCTGTCGGCGCAAATTATTTATTTTAATGTGGCGAAACAATGATTATTTTACCGATTAAATTGAATTATTGTGTCTCTAATCGTATTAAGAATTTATTGAAACATTTTCCGTTTATCTAAATTAAGTCGTTCCTATGCGTATCGGTGCGTTGTCTAGGACGTTGACGTCATAATTGCAACAGTGACGAGACTTGGCGTTTTCGCGCACTTTTTAAATGTGTTACACAAAACCTTATTTTTCTCAGGTTATTTAGATTATTTCCAGATAAATCGAATTGCTTGGGATATAAAATGAACGGGCGCACATTTTACAATACTTTTTCAAAAACTGTCAAGTAGCCAATTTGAATATACACTTAAAAGACACCATAAAGAGGTTTTGTGCGGTGAAACTGGTGAACATGAACAATCGCAAGCTCGTCCAATAGTAAGTAACTACTGCCCTATTTATTTTTTAATAATTATATATGTGTTTGTTTGTGTTATATTTGATAGGAATCCTATGAATTTTATTTATTAAACTAGCTTTCCGCTCGCGCGTTTTCCCGCGTGGACTACTGTGTTTATCGTGCAAGCGAAGGCCCACCAGTGAAATGAAAAGTGGGTGGCATATGTGTTATATTGATGTACTTATAAGCTATATTATTGTAAAGTTTCCCTTAAATCCGTTCTGTAGTTTTTGTGTGAAAGAGTAAAAAACATACAAAAATACTATCGTGTTTATAATATTAGTATTGATTTAACTATTATTATTTTTATTTTTAGGTTAATCAGACCCAGCAGGAACCTGTTCCTTCCACAAGTACTTTAGGTTGGGATCCAATAATAAATAAATAAATATTTTCGATACGATATTTACAATATCGATACAAAGGCATTCGATACGTATCGTGTATCGATACAATCACTCGCGATACAGTATGATACGATATATCGATACACAGCAGTATATCGGGCATCGCTAATGCATTGACGCACCGTACCGCCACCCTGAGGGGGGTGACGGCGTGTGTGGGACTCCCTGCCCTGAAAAGGGCAGGACTACCCTAACTAAAACTCCCCGGTGGACCTCATCGCCTTAGTGGCGGCGTTGTGGGAGATTAGCTTAGCCTTTCCATCCATAGCACCGCCGGCGGAATGGCCGCTTTCGCAGCCCCGACAGGTAATGAGGTCCTAGCTTAAGGGTGACCAGTACAGCATAATAAATATGTTACTGGACTTGTCGCCCTTACCTTGAAGGCTTGACCCCTGCTACTAATGTAGCACCCCCCAGGAGCTCCGGAAACCTTACTCACACGCAGGAACACAACAACACAGAAGTGATTGTTATTTGGCTGCGGTCTTCTGTAAGGTGGAGGTATTTCACCAGTCGGGCTGCTCCAGTTCGAGCGATAAATCGCTATGCCCTACCTCTCTTAAATAATAATGCGACTATTATATTGCGACTGGGTCAACTTTTGATCTTCAGCATCTTAAGAAGTGAATACTTTGGCTGTTTCCTGATTGCCGTTGCATATCTTGTAATTAGGTCATGTGCTTGAAAAATATTTCTAATGAAACAAATAAAATGTAATAGTTGATAATGTCATATGATGCATGGGTTTTAAGTTTGTTGTTTTGTCTTGTCTTAATTAAATAAATTATGTTTATTCCAAAACTTTTCACAGACAAACATTTTGTTTAAATATTTGAGTGTTTGCAACTGGTAAACCGTATTATTGAGTGTAGCGTTTGTACCCATGCATCGCATTATTTGAAACCAATAATTACTTATTAAGTTTACCGTGTGTACCCCCCTTATTTTTTATTGTTTGACCATTATGTCTCATGGTATTTTACTTTTCTAGTTCTATTTATTACAGGGAATACCATTAAGATAAATTAAAATAAAATAAAGATTGTGTGACGTATGTGTTATTAAGAGCTTTAGTCAATATTCCTGATACATATTTTTATTTTTGAAGGCTGATTTCAGTTAAACTAATTTTATATGATGACTTATTTTTGTATTATGGCCAAATTAATATCAACCTAACTTGATCTTGCCTTTGGCCTAACGTTCTTAAAAATTAGGTCTAGAATAGTCTGGGTAAATGTAGGAATTGGGTAGGTTGATATACATGACTATTTTGAGTCTAGATGATAGGTTAAAAAGCTCGCTATACAAGGAATTTAGTAAATTAATGCAATAGGGTTTTATACCTCTTAATCTAGTCATTATTGATAAAATTATCTTTTATAATAAGCACTTGTGATATTATTTTTGTTCATAGCTTGATTGTATGCTTTAAAATGTCTTATATAATGTAAAAGCTATTCTTCTCAATGGAATAAATAATTATGCGCACATTAAAATTTAAAGTTTACAAAACCCACTCCTTTGAAGAAATAACTATGAAATTATATAATATTATATTCATTATTATTAATGGCCTTGCTGAAAGTTTTCAGTAATTGATAGCAGTTCCCGATTCCCTTAGGGTATTGATATGCAATTGGCCACGTTATTATTTCCTGCTGTATTAATACGATATTTTAAATTGTATGTTTCAAGTTCAAGTTTTAATTTAAAACAAATATGAAAATTGACATAATGAATTCTACTGAAAACAGTTTTCCAACTCAATACATGCTTTTAATACACATATAAAACCCAGACACAAAACAAATACAAATGCTTAACAAATATTTGTTCTGGGTGGAGGTCGAACCCACAACCCTTGTTTCAAACACAATACAGCCAGCCCTTCCTAATCATTATTCAATAAGTCAAAGCCTTGTGGCAAAACGTTTTTTGTGATGCGGAGTAAACACAAGGCCATTTTTATTCTAGTCGAATTCGTGAGGAATCAGCTTGGGCAGCAGATGATAATTGCGCAAGGGTATACCTTCTACCGCATTCGGCAGCAGCCGAGCACCAACTATTGGCGTTGTACCAGCGGTACACGTTGTAAAACCTTTATCTACACCTCAAAGCGAGGTGATGTGTTGCGGGCTTCGTTCACACACAATCACAAGCAGCCGAAGTTTTGTGTCGAAAACGGCATATGCTTCAAAGTCCACTCAAGGCATCAGGCGAAATATCTTTGTAATGTTTATGCGGAATAAAATGTGATGAGAACTGAATTGTGTGGTTTGCTAGACATTATTTTCGCTTATTATTTAGTTTCACGCGCTATGGTGGTGTTTTCTAAGACGCTCTTACGACTGTACCGTGTGGATTCTGATCTCGGGGAGCAAGGAGTGTAACAAATCTTCAATCAGAGATCTGGGTTGTGATTACTAATCAGCATTGGCAATAGATGAAAGTAAGCTACTACCTATTGATTTTAGTTATGGAGGCCATGCTCTGCTATGAAATATTAGTAGGCATATTAGGCACTTAAGTTAAAATAAAGGAAGCTATTTATAAAATAGCAGATGGAGTTATTCCAAAATATTTTTTTTATGTGAAGAACCACAAACATCTCAAATACAGTAGTATAAAAATTTTTTTTTTTTACAGATTACCAAAAACTGTGGAAGCAAATGAAAAAAGCACTAACATTAGATCAAAAACGAGAAATCGATCGAATACGAAAAAAGAAGAAACATGAAGAAATTAAGAAAAGCCCTGAAAAATATGCAGAATGGAAAGCAAAAGAAAAAGAAAGGTATCTAAGAAAAAAAAAGCACAAAGCAAAAAAAGAAATGTACGTGCTCCATAAATAACGCCGAGAATTGAGTGACAAAAATGGCAGAAAAATGTGAAACATACAGGCCTAGCGCCTGTATGTTTCACATTTTTCTGCGCCACACGAGTAAATTTTATCGCGCTCATAACAAATGTCAAAGTCAATGCGTCACCTGCTGATTGGCTGAAAATACGAGTAAGGTGTACTATTAACCAATCAACGGTACGTATAGAAACTTTCGTCGTTTCATGCGAGAAATTTGACGTATTGCGCATGTTAGGCCTGATAGCCATGAAAATAAAAACGTGAGAAAATGTGATTCAACGGACAATATTCGATTATTTTACTCCTAGCAGTGTTAGTGATCTACTAGGTTGCAACTAGATTTTTAATATGCTTAACATTAAGCTCTTGCTAGATCAGTATTACGCCCACACAATCACTTAGAAAAAATATGTACCTAGAAGAAGTTCAAACTAATAATTAAAAATGTATAAGTAAGGTTAATACAGATAAAATTATTGTACCTATCCAAGTATTTTTTTTACTTTAGATCGTGGTTTAATTTGCTTTACCGATGGGGATAATTATGGGCAGTTAATTACCATAGATAAAAACTAGTTTTTAGAAACATTTTTGTAATTATTTTTCAAAAGTAAATAGGAATAATTGTTGCTCGTAATTATAAAAGAAAATTTGTATCTAATAATAAAATTTAAGTTTTTCTATTAAAATTAAACAGTGTAAACATTTATTCTGTCTCTGCTTTTCTTCTTTCTTTAACATAACAGCCTGTATAGTTTACATCATCCACGTTAAGGTACACAAGTTTGCTGTTTTTTGACGAAAAACAATAACTCGCATTAATCTAACCAGTAACTAGTGTGAGAGTATTATTTGAACAAGTGAAGTGTGGATATTAAAAAAAACATTATTGTGAATCACCCTGATACCATAATTTCTTGGATGGTAGAGCCTGCAGACACCAAACATATCACTCTATCTATTAAGGTAAAAGTTTTTGACAGTAAAGATGACTGGTATTTTGGTTTAAATTTCAGTTGGTAATGTAAACTATGGCGCGTACCTCGAGTTAAGTTAATGTTTGAAAATTATTTGAGTGATACGATAAGTATGTAGTACGGAAAAAGCTTCCTTTTCTACCCTTTCTCCAACTTGCCACCTAATTCTCTGATGCTATCAGTACTATCAGTACTATCAGTTAGTATTTTTGGTACCAAACCACTTCCCTACTAACCACTCGCTCGTGCGTCTCTCGCTCGCTCCCCACTTTTTTCTTTGGATACCCTGTCGTCAGGTAATTAACCCAAAAGATGTATGGCATAGGATAAACGTGGCCCGCTCATTGCCACTTTACTTTAGCTGAGTGACATCAGTTACGAGCTTCTATCTAATAGCTTAGTATCGAGAATGCGAAATGAAATTGCGGCGTTATTGATCTCTGAAAAAGAAGAAGTTATGAGAAGTGCCTCAACTCCAATAAAATCAACGAATAAATGTCTATTTTAAAGTCTGACTTCAGGACAATTGATATGAAGTTCATTTTCCGTTTCAGTGGAGTTCGTGAAGAATCGCCGAGGTCAGCAGATTATAATAGCTCAAGGGTACACGTTTTACTGTCAACGGCAGCAGGTGACCACCGACTACTGGTGCTGCACCACTGGTACAAGGTGTAAGGCACGCATAAACACCACTAAGAGCGGCGAGGTGGTGCGCGCTCTTCTCATTCATAACCATAGACCACCCCAGTATTATGTCCAGAACGGAGTGTGCTTCAAATAGATATCGATATTTTTTTTTTTAAATAAAACCAATTTCTTTAAGCCTAGAACTTTTACCTATGACTATCCGATCAACAGTTCGAATGTCCCACCCACTGCAAGGTCTCCATCATTGAAATCAAAACTTTTGTTACAACAATAGGAATTGGCATACTTAACTTAAGAACTGGTTAAACATTTTTGAAAAATGTATCACTAAGCCAAATCATTTTCGAAATACCTTAAACTTACTTTAAAAAAATAATCAGGGTTACTTCTGTTCTAATAAATACTTTTTCTTAACACTGATTGTCTCATTTTGCCTTGTTTTAGTCAGTTAATTTTAATGGTTAAATAATACGCATTTTTTTTAATGGCAAACTTTCATTTATGTTCGTTTTTCTTGTTGATATGTTGGGGTTGTAACTTTCCCAATATAAGTTATACTTGTACTCTTTACTAATATTTCCATTCCATTATGCCAATGAAAGCTAGTAGTATCTTTAATTCTAATGCTGGTCTTGAGAGCCTATCTACCTATCATTAGTAGGAATTTGAGTCACTATTCAGGGGAGAATATTACTTTTTATCGACATCATGTAATAGGAATTTTCAGTGTAGATAATGATTTCTATCCTATTTTATGCATAGTATAAATCGATGATTTCCTAATTTTAGATTGTATTTGGTGAAAGGTGAATGTGATTGACGAAAATTTCAATCACAATAACATTAATGAAGATTTAGTTAGGAAACTGCGATTTTCTTATTTTCTATTATTAAACAAACTATAAATGTATAGGTACTATTTTAATCGTCTTCTTCTTTTCAGTTGAGTTCGTAATGAACCGCCGAGGTCAGCAGATTATAATTGCACAAGGGTATACTTTCTACTGCCTCCGGCAACAGATCACAACAAACTACTGGTGTTGTACGACCGGTACCAGGTGCAAGGCTCGTATCAACACCACAAAGAGTGGTGAGGTGGTACGCGCCCTGCTCACGCATAACCACAGGCCACCACAGTACTACGTCAAGGACGGTGTATGCTTCAAATAGAAATTATTCTAAAACTGGATGTCAACTTCAATACCTGCGTTATACTAAAGGACTATAAAGCATATTATACCATAATATGCTCTGATCTTATGCCAGGTTTCATTAAAATGGCCTACAGGCCAGCAGCTACATCGAGCCCAAACGTGTTAAAGAAATTCATTTATAATCAACACTTGCCCTATAAATAATAGTTTACATTAGGGTCTTGTAATTTCAACCATCAATGTATAACGAAAATAAATGAATAACAATAAGATATATTTTTAGAAACTACTAATAGTTTAGAAAATAAAATGTATGACATTATATTTTTTTTTATTTGCGTTTCTTGTACGAAACACTAACTGTCAATGGTTTAAAATAAAATAGACATGCACCCGATAAGTTTTGAGAAAGTCTACTCTTACATATTTAGTAATCTCATGGAATACAATTAGACGCATGAGCGATGTTATAATAAGTTTGTTGTCAATGTAATTTTCTCGACGAAAGATTGGTGAAAAACTAAGTCTTCATGTTTCAGCAGTGACCTGGTTAAAAAACCGATTGGGGAAACCTCTGGCCCTGCTTCAAGGTTTTACTTTCTACTGCAACACCAAGAAGGGGCAGAAGAAACAGTTCTGGAGGTGTACCAAGGGTGGCACTTGCAGGGCTAGCTTCATATTGCACCCTGATGTCGGAGTCGTCTTGAGTCATACTAATCATGATCACATGCCGCCTAATTTTGTCATTAAAAACGGAATGTACATTAAGATTTAAATGAAGGGATTTCATTGTCTGGCGGTTGTTAATAATCTTAATAATTAGCTGTACAATGTGTTATTCATCACAATCTATTCAGTAGTTTTTTCGTGAAACTATATTGTATGTTCATCCGTTTCAAACTTTTGCGTTTACAATATTGGTAGAATTGTTTAAAAGTAGTTATGTCCGATATAGAAAACATTAAAATGTTTGGTTATTAAATATGTTAAACCAATGTTATGTCATTAATATATACCAAACTTATCCAATAGTCCACCCCCGCTGGAAAAAAACTCTGTTTGAACTCATTTTGTTAATGCTCTTATGAAAGTAAGAAAAAATAGTACGAGCCGAAATGCTATGGATGTAATGAGTTTCGTCCAAGGTTTTTTGTCTCGTCCATTTGTTGTATGACAATCAGACAAGCATTTCCAATATCGTGCAGAGGAATGAATCAATATTTAGAACAAAGACATATGAATAAGTGCTCGGCAATGAACCATGAGGTACTTAATAAACTGAAGTAGTTAAGATTAGCAACGCTCTATCAAAGTAGGTACTTAGTGAACGAATGACGTATTAAAATTTTGTCTAAATTTTAGTTAGATACTAAGAAATATATTAATTTTCAAGTACAGCTAGTTTTTTCCTTTCCAAAAGTTTAATGTATGTTCCTGTTGACTACCAAGCCAAATTATGACCTTTGAGTTCTAAGTTGTTCATTATATATTTTTTGAACAACGTTTGTTTGAAAGAAAGAACAGAAGAAAGAAACACCATAATGAGGTATTACTCATGTTTAAACATACCTAAATGAAAACAATGTTAAGTGATCTAAACGGTAGGTACCATCCTTATCCTTACTATTCATATTATAAATTGGAATGTGAGTTTGTTTGTTCCGCTTTCACGCCGTAACTACTAAACCGATTGCTTTGAAATTTTGCAGACGTAAAGTTAGAAGTCCGGATTAAATAATAGGGTACTTTTTATCCCGGAAAAAATTGATATTCCCGAGGGAAAACAAAAATATAGCTTGCTTGACGGATGGATTGGAGATGAGGTTTGCGATAGATGGCGCTAGATGATGGTAACGATGTGCTTTTTAAAATTCGTAAGAACAGGAATGATAGCTTACAATATTTAGTTCTTGAGGTACGCGATAGATGACGCTGGATGTTTTAAAAAAAATGGTAACGTTGTTTTTTTAAGACACGTAAGAAGTGGAATGATATGTCGCGCTTTAACCTGTAGCTAATACACTTATTCGGTGCACTTTTCGACTCATTTACTTAATTGCTGTTGTATCTATATTCACAGGTTTTCCCTTTTTTTGGTTCCTACCATTTTACATTGAATTGTGTATGTTGTGCTTTATACCACAATATAAACGAATTCCACGCGGGCGAAGTCGCGGGCGGAAAGTTTAAAATAAAGTATTCGCTGCAGAGGTGATGCTGTGCGCACCATGACCTTGGTATTCTTCGATTCGTTATTACTTGTATCCATTATGGCTGTTTAAACGTACATAAATTCTGATGGTATTGGCTGATTTTAAGTTAGTGGATATGTGTATTGCATAAGTCAATGCACTAAACTCATGTTTGTTGTTGCATCGGCCATCCTCAGTCTCCCCCCAGCAACCGTGGGGGGAGTAGACGGAGCCGTGTAAGCAGCTATTCCGTGGGGGTGTTGTGGTTGGTAAGGCTTAGCCGATTTCCCAAAACACCGCCACTAAGGCGATGGTGGTCCAGCCGGGGGAGTCAGTGGGTAGTCCTGTCCTACTGTCCTATTAGGGCAGGGAGTCCAACACACGCCGTCACCTTCCATCAGGTGACGGTACGGTGCATCAAGGCATTTCCTCCCTGTCAACAAAAAAAAATGTTTATTGTTGCATGTTACATTAAATCTCTCTCAGCCTAGCCAGCCTAAAGCTATTAAAACTAATCATAATATTTTTTTAAAGTAGATGAAAATTCATGCTAGCAAATTCTAATACGCTCAAAAGTTCTAAAATAAACACATTTTCCGTGGATTGTTGGAAAGTTTATTTCCCCTAGAGAAAGTAGGTGGAGGGTACCGTTGTAGTTCCGAGTCGAACTTGACTATTATTTTTTTATTGCAGTTGTATGGGCGTATAATAAGTCAGGCAAAAAGTTAGCGATCGTCAACGATTATACTTATTACCGTGACAAACGTAGGCTGTACACCGACCTATGGAGATGTACTAGATCTTCGAAATGTAAGGCGAAGTTCAACATCAACAAGGCAATGCAGATCGTAAGAGCAATGTGGTACCATGACCATGAACCTTTGAAATACGTCATCAGTGATGGGATATATGTTAAGCTTTAATAAATTATTTTTTAGAAGTATTCGTTTTGTAATATGAATACCACCCTATTTTTAGTATATGCGAAACCTCGCAACAAACCAATAATATCTAATCAATAAAATTAATAGGTAATTCTAGAGTGAGATGAGTGTTCAGATATAATTGGTTAGTTGTGTGTTAAAAAATATTGGCATCTGCTCTAGATACTAATAAAATAATGAAAGTTCAAATATTTATAGTATCTAATAGTGTACAGAACTCATTAAAATTTTAATTATTTATAACTGTTCATAGGTATTTGGACCGTCAGGTATATTGGAGCAGTCTAAGTGCTGCTCCAATATACCTGACGGCGAATATACATGCGCCTCGCGTCATACGGTTACCAGGGCCAGTGTCCGCGCCGGTGATGCTGTGGTAGGTCTTCTGTTCCCATGGCATCACCATCAAGGCGATGAGGTCCACCGGGGGGTTTTAGTGGGTATTCCTGCCCGCATAAGGGCAGGGTGTCCCACACACGCCGTCACCTCCCTCGGGTGACGGTACGGTGCGGCAATGCATTTCCCTCCGAAAAAAAAAAGGGCCTGTGTCCGCGTGGAAGTATGACAATCGTGTAACTTCGTGAATTTTTGAGATACTCTTTATTTTTGGTTTTTACTGTTTCTTTAACCAAATTCAGGTTTCGCATAAACCAGAAATGGGGTTGTATATTACAAAACCCAATAGAACCTGTGATGAAAATGTCCAGACGTGTTAACGAATGTTAACGAAAATATGGATGCTTACTATGGAAGCTTCTTTTGTACCAAAATGATTTAACTTAAATATATATTTAATTTGACTTAATTCGAATGAGTTTTATATATTGAGTAACCTTATGCACGTTATACATTAAAATTTTATATTTAAAATGTTAGTTTTTGAATATTGTCAAATCATCTGTTTACAGTGAACATACATTGTGACTTGAAAGCAAAATCATAGATTTGAAAAAATATTTTGTTAATGATCATGAAATAAGACCGTTTTTTATATTATTTATTTCTGCTTTTTTATATTATTATTCTTCTATTTCTACATCTAGAATGTGTTTTTTAGTCTATCACAGGAATGGGCTACAGATGTCAGATTAATATATCTTTTTCACCTACGAAATGTAGGTCAAATACACGTCAGCTTAGACTTTGGACTTGTATCACCCGTATATCGTCTACATAAGAACGAATTAATAGATATATAATTAGAACTGCATGTGCTGTTGACTGAACGTAAAACGACGCAGAGTTTATGGCGACTCTCAACACGTTACGGTATTATACAATACGCTATTGAAGGTTTCAGCACGACGGCCCTTACCCAACGTCGACGTCAATATACACTTTAGTCTTGAACCTACGCGAATTTCCACTCAGCTTCAGACCAGCCAACGATTCTATCGGCTTTAATTAAACTGGTCCGTTGGAACTATAAATTAGATTTCCTGGTTGTGAACCTAAGGTGGTGTTTCCTTGGTCTGGGTATTTTTAAATATATTTATATTATCATTATCAGACTGTTAATTCAAACGCTTAAGTACCTTACTAACGTTACTTGCCTCCTTTACTAAAAATTAATTGAAATAATGTATGGTATGGTAAGTATATTGTATGATAAGCTTATATGGTGATTAATCACTAAATAACTATTTCGCATGTCAGTGAAACTCCGAGTTCATTATCAGATCAGAAACTAAATTTTACCTTTCATTGCAGTGACGTGGGTGCAACATCGGAATGGGAAGCAAGCGGTTATTGTGAATGGATTCACGTATTATTGCAATAAGAAAGGCTACAAAACAGATATATGGAGATGCACAAACGGTTCTAACTGTCGAGCTCGCTTCGTTATGTCCAAGGACGACTGGAGAATCATACGGGGAAGACTGTTCCACGACCACCGCCCACCTAATTTTGTGGTCCGGGACGGAGTTTATATTAAATTATAAGATAGTGTTTCATTTTCAAAGACTTCTTTCTGTGAACAAAACGGTCGGTGACATTTCGGCTGTCTTGAACTTTGTCACGTCTTCTGCGGGTTAGATGCTGGTTGGAGGCCTGAAGAAAGGTGAATTAAGCTGTCTTTGTTCCCTATTCCGGAATTCTATACGCAGCATATACTCTCTTTCCCGTGTGAGGTCATACCGGTGTTAGCAGTGAATACGCCTGGACAAGACACGTAACGTCAAGTCTTCAACCTGATAACCTGTGAAGATACTGAAGACAAAAAACACAGCCGCATTATCACAACGATTTTAAATTGTGACATTTGGACTACGCAGTCCACGTACCTACACACGTATTCCTGCACAAAGTTCAGGGCGGCCAAGGTTCGTTGACCCTCTGTACTAGTCATGTTATTTCGAACTAAATTATGTATTAGTCAAATGAATAAAACCTGTTCTCAGGTTGTGTAGTGCCGATTTGTTTTATTAGCGAAGTCGTACAGAATGCCGATACTTGACCGTATTTGCGGAATGAGTGCACCAAGCATTTGCGTTCCCAAAGGATTAATCGAAGAAAGGCTTCAGGCCTGTGTTTACAACAAAAACCATGATAAGTTTGTTACTCTGTTCTACTTAGACTCGGGAGAAATCTAAGTAGGCTAAGGGCGTTCTTGCAATCGGAGTAACTTTATTTTTTAATAAAAAGGCACTGACGTTGAGCAGAGTAGAAAATAGCCCGCTTTTATTTAAACTATCTTTGTTGATCTGGCTTAAGTTTTTTGAACTCATTACATAATTGTTTCAGCACCGCAGATACCTTTGCGAAATAGTTTGTCAGAGTGAATATAATATTATTACTGTAATCGATTCGTTTGCTAATGTGGGCCCGATGCATTTTGCTTGGTCAATTCCGTGATTGGTGTTGAAGTATTGGATTAGGCAATTTGTTCTAAGCAATATATTTGTTGAAATAAATCAATCAATAAAAGTGTAAAAAGTTGTGTATTAAAACAAAAAGTCTTAGTCTATTACACTATATTGACGTTACGCTGAAATAAACTCTGTTTATCAGGCCTAGCATGCGCGATACGTCAAATTAAGAGAGGTAGGGCATAGCGATTTATCGCTCGAGCTGGAGCAGCCCGACTGGTGAAATACCTCCACCTTACAGAAGACCGCAGCCAAATAACAATCACTTCTGTGTTGTTGTGTTCCTGCGTGTGAGTGAGGTTTCCAGAGCTCCTGGGGGGTGCTACGTTAGTAGCAGGGGTCAAGCCTTCAAGGTAAGCGCGACAAGTCCAGTAACAGATTTATTATGCTTTACTTGTCGCCCTTAAGTAAGGACGTCATTACCACTTAACATCAGGTAGGATGAGGTCAATCTTGAAGTGCAATATAAAAAAAAAGAAATATATCGCATGAGACGTCAAAAGTTTCGATACTGTTGATAGCCTAATAGCACACAGCATTCGTATTTTCAGCCAATCAGCTGATGCACTGACTTCAATCGATTTTGACGTTTGTTAAGAGCGCAATAAAGTTTAGTCGCGTGGCGTATGCTAGGCCTGTATGTCTCATAGATGCAAGTACCTGTGGACATAACGTGATTGGTTGTTGATATGGCACTGCTGGTTAATATTTAAGAAGTCTTTGTTTGTTCAGTTCGACCAAAGATCCAATAGTTTAATAATTTATTACAACCATGCTATCACTATAACATTTACGACCCTTCAAATACGGATTTTGCTCAGAAACAGAATTGCAGTCTCGGCGAACATATGGCTTAAATTTGTTGATACGATTGGTTTATAGTACAAATTTTAGACGTTTGAACTGATTAAGGTAATATCATCATGCAAATGAATAATGTTACTCGTGTCAAGGACAGTAGCGACTCTCCTTTATTGTAAAAATTTCTAAATCTATTGGTAAAACATTCTTGTTAAGCTATTTGAAATTCGTTGAAGTCTTTCACTCTCATCTACTTCCAATTATATCGTCTATATCAATGAATACACTAACAAATCACATTTCTTTCTACACTGATATAAAAACGTCTTTGGATTTCATGTTGGAACATTCTTCGGTCGAATTGAACACTGATCGTGTGAAATAAATTATAAGTATTTTTTTTCATTAGATTAGTATGTAAATTAGGTACGTTCATACGGTAGCGAAAATTCCCGAAATCATTCAAGACAGAAGATTTTATGCATTTTGAAATTAAGTTCATAATTGTTGGCAGGAAATGACATAAGGATAAATATAATGATGCCGTATGCACGTATGCAAAATTCTTAGAAAAGATAACAAAAAACAATAATGAAATTATATCTCAGTAGCAAAAAATAGTTTAAAATACAAGGATTTTCTTCGTAAGGAAAATCTCCTTTTGTGTATACAACGTGATTGTGTCATTAAATAATGACAAATTTTTGTTTCGAACTATCATGATCAATAGTTCTATGGACACTTGCTTAATTTAAACACTACTCAGTGCTATTTATATATTTATTATAATTACAGCTTTTAAGTTATGTAAATTTTTTAATTATAGTATCAACTGGTGAATAAAAACAAGTGGCGAAAAAAGTCACTTCTATACAGTACTTATTGAAACGAATTAATTTTGTTCTTCAACTTTCAAAGGACAACATTTCAGTTAAGGTTATTCAATTTATTATTTTAACTGAAATGTTTAATTATCCGTAACAGTGAATAAGCATATCCATCACACGGTTTTTTATTTTCGTATAAGTCTGGTTTAAAAAACGGGATTTATAAATATTTCAAGATAATTAGTATATATGTAGAGTGGTAGACAGAATAGATGAGCATTAAACGTATTACTTATTCGGTTTGATTTGGCTTTAGAATTTAAGATGAGACCAAAGCAAAATTGAATATATTTGCTTAGTGTCGTTTTAAACAAAATAAATATCCTCAAAATACTATAATTAAGCGCCTGTCACACATAGTATACTTAACTTTATGAAAGATCGCCATTTGTACTTAGTGCAAAATGCACCATCATCATTCGTTATTCATTGCTGACAGGTTGGAAAATGTCTAAACTATCAATAATGTACGTAATTTATAAATTTACGTGATAATAACAGTTAAGGATTTATTGAATTATTAATATTATTTACAATCACATTATTACAATCAGGTTGTTTTCAAACGCTTAAACAGAAAGCTAAATGTTCATTACAACTTCTATTCGTATATTCTTCAATCAATCTTCTAGCTCACATCTACTTCTGTTCTGTTCTGTTCTATGATGATGACAGTTATTTTCGTTTTATATTTATACGAAACATTCCATTTTTAGATACGTAGTTTAATGTTTTGACGTTGTAGCGTTCTTGGTCGAGTCAATATGCAAAACCAACTTTTCTATATTGTTTCGGGTCTGGATGTTGTGATACTGTCTTTGTTTCTGAGCACAGCTAATCATACGATCTGAGCAATGTATGTTATGTTGTTCAACATTTTTAATTATTATTTTAATTTAATCAAAATTTTAGCAATTTTTTGCAATTGAAGGTGTTTTGAAATGTAATGTAATCACAAAAATATGAATGATTCATTATCAATATTAATCATAATTTTATTATGTGCTTTGAATTTCAAATGAACTTTTATTAACAAAGTTCTATCTTTTTATGACAATTACGAAATTAATTACGTTTCGTTGTTTTTGCTTCATGAAATATTAAAATCTTGTCAAGATTAAGAATTAAGGTGTAATATTAAATTATGTTTGTGTGTAATTTTGTTTTATTTCTGTTATGGTCAACACGTACTTGGTAAATTATTAATTGGAGATCAGTTCAATTCATTTATAAATATTATTGATCTCGTGTTGTCTTGAAGTAAAAGTATTGCATGTAGAAAATTTTAATATCAATATGCTATATTGTGAATCGTTTTAAGTAAATGACGAATTTAAAAGAAAATAAAAGTGTCATACCTAAATCCAGTGAACTTTAAAGCAACGATTCAGCAAGTCAGCTTCTAACGAAATGTTGATGAAACTAAAAAAAAATATTAAACAGTAATATGGCTCCGAAATGCTAAGTGACACAGTATTTAGATCAGCTGTTTTATTAATGTTGAGGCCTTCTGTTCCCACGGCATCCTCATCAAGGCCATGAGGTATACCGGGGGGTTTTAGTGGATATTCCTGCCCTTGTTAGGTCAGAGAGTACCACACACGCCGTCATCTCCCTCGGGAAACGGTACGTTAATGCATTTGCCACTTTTGCCAATTTTTTTTTTAATATTAATTCCAATTTGCTTAAACATTGTTTTGTTTGCAGTTACTTGGGCTAAAACACCAGCTGGGAAGCAATAGGTAATTCTGGGTGGGTTTACCTTCTACAGGCATTCATGGACTACAAGTGTGGACAACTGGGGGTGTACCGTTGGATCCTGCTGTAAAGCAAGCTTTTTGATGCTACCGGACAATGAAATGCTTTTGAGGATTAACACAATACAGAACTACATTGCTCCTGTATGGGATAATGTTTATATTAAAGGAACGAGGTAAATCTGTGGAGTGTTTCGGCTGATTCATTGTTTTCTTAACCGAAGAACCTAATAAAAGATATAAATAAAGACCTTTAGGTGAATAGGGATTACTTTTCTTTGTGTAATAAATATTTTGTAATAGAAAGTGCGTTTACCATATTGAAAATGAAGATTAAAGACACATCAACTGCGAAAGAGATGAGACAAACTTCTCGAATCACAATTTTTTCAACAATTCCTGTCATGCAATTCGGCAAGCATTTTTCATCATTAAATACTTTTGTGTTTTGTTTAGCTAACGGAATTCATTTTAAAGTACCATTATATTACAGAATAATTACGTTTTTTTAACTATTTTTATTTTTATTATAAACATGATGTGGAGTTGGGCTATACGATGTATTTTTACCAAAGACAATAATTGGTTAGTATTTCAAGGATACCTTTTGGAATAACTCTCACCTCAAAATAATAAAATGTATGTGATAGACAGTAGCTCGAATACATGTATGATCTGAAATTTTGACCTTTAGTTCTAAAAACAATATAAATTAATACAATTTCTAACATTGTAAATACAATAGAACGCCTTTTGATTTTATGCATTTAATCACTTCACCCTCAATATTGGTATAAAAGGGCTTGATTACGAGTAGAATAGAGTTCTCTTTGAAAATAATATAAAAATCCAATATGGCGGCCTTATAATCCAATAAAATAATGAGCTTTTTTTATTGATAAATATTAAAAATCACAATTAGTAGTTGGTAAATATTGTTTCCACCAATCCAATGTTGGGGTGACACAGATGATAATATAATGGTGATGTTCCAGTGATGTGGGTTGTTAACAAAAGCGGCAAGCAGATCGCTGTGATTGGCCAGTTCACGTACTACTGTGCAGTCAAGACGTCTAGTACGCGGTTGTGGCGCTGCACACGCGGCGGACAGTGTCGCGCGCGCTTCATCATCAACATTGAAAACTGGATGATGAAGCAGCATCTGGAGCACAGCCATCCGCCTCCGAACTTTGTCATACGGAATGGCATATTGCTGCGATGATGGGAGCAGAGGGCGAATTTTATGCTGGAACAAAGATAGAGAGCCAAATAACAATCACTTCGGTGTTGTTGTATTCCTGCGTGTGAGTGAGGTTTCATGAGCTCCTGGGGGGTGCTTCATTAGTAGCAGGGGTCAAGCCTTCAAGGTAAGGGCGACAAGTCACAGCAGACCACACCCTAGCTGTGCGTCCAGCTTGCCTTGCTTGGCCGGCTGGTCCCCGCTAGTATTAGCGAGGGCGTTATAGCGACGCCTCGCGCGCAGTCTCCGTCGTCTGCGGAGGGGTGGGGCGAGGGGATCATCCTCTCGCTCCCTCTCTGCTGTCTTCATCTGCGAGATAATTTGTTCGCAGAAGGCGGAAACTGCCGCCCAAGCCTCCTCACTCTCAATCATGGCTGTAATTATGCTTGGGAGCGAGAGGTCACTCCCAACAATGATGGCCAACTCGGCTCGATCGGTCGTCCAAGCTGGACACACAGCTAGGGTTTGGTCTGCTGTGACTTGTCGCCGTTACCTTGAAGGCTTGGCCCCTGCTACTAATGAAGCACCCCCAAGGAGCTCTGGACACCTTACTCACACGCAGGAACACAACAATACAGAAGCGATAGTTATTTGGCTGCGGTCTTCTGTAAGGTGGAGGTATTTCACCAGTCGGGCTACTCCAGTTCGAGCGATAAATCGCTATGCCCTACCTCTCCTGAATTACTGTATAGAATTATCTAGTTTAGGTCCAACTAAGGAAAGAAGTAGACTTGATATTACGCCTAACTTGGTGGATAGTCTAACTTAACCTAAACGAAGAATCGTTTTCAGTGAATTTATATTTATCAACGCTCTCTAGCGCTAGGATCAACTAGATATTCTGACACAATGATTTTTGATTCATTCGTAACAGCTTGGCCTAGGAAAAACTAGTTTTACTGTAACATTTTGTAAATATTATGCCATCGGATTTTGTAAATATTATTTTGTTTGATACACATAGTGACATAGCTTAGCATAATGTCAAACAAAAGAAACTTGAACATTTTGTAATGAGTTCATTGAATTGATGGCTTTTCTGATGATGTTTTTAGCTTTCTAGGTACTTTTCAGTTCAGTATTAATAAATAGTTTCCTAAATATGTTCCAGAATAAGGGATAAAAACATTTTTGTTTTGTATTGTGATTTTTATGTGATAAAATGTAGCAACAAAAACCTTGACCATGTCAGTTATACCTTTATTTTAATATTGATATAATTTTAAAATTTAAACACAAGTATGATCCGTCTCTGGTCTCTGGGAATTAATCATATATGATTACCTTAGTAAGTTTCAAAATGCTTAGTTGTATACAACTTAACGTAGTAACTATGTCAATCTATTATTCTTTAAAGCTGATAAGTTTGTTTTGAATGTGCTTATCTCAGGAACTACTGAATGGAATAAAAAAATATTTTTGTGTTGGATTGTCCATTTATCGAAAAGGCTATATAACAGCACTCTGCGATTAATAAGATCGAACAATCAGTGGAAAATGTAATAAAGCGGGTAAAGTTAGTATGCGTACGAAGCCGGTGGCTAATATTTTAATAAGTTTTAAGAAAATTGTTCATACAACATTGATAAAAGTAGAAAAGCATTTACTAATTCATAAAATAAAAATATACAGTCTTATTAAATATATAAGTCATATTAAAAATTCTACCTATAAGTCTTTATATAAGTCAGAAATGTATCAGCTGTGTAATAAAATGTAATGTCGTTTTTTTTTATTTACATTTTTCTGAATAATTATAAATAAATAAATAAATATTGGACAACATCACATACATTGCTCTGATTCTATGGTAAGTAGCTAAAGCACTTGTATTACAGAAATAAGAAACAATGACGGTACCACAACACCCAGACCCGAGACAATGTAGAAAAATTCGTTTCCCATATTGACCAGACCGGGGATCGAACCCGGGACCTCAGAGATGGCGCTCGCCAAAGTCAGGCCCGCTCGCCTCTCGGCTACGGAGGTCGTTCTAAACTTCAGGCCAGTAACTTCCAACTCATGGCATGGGATCACAGTGGTGTCAGTGAAAAACCTTGATGAATGAAAATGACTTCAATGTGGCAATAAATGCAGTAACAATAATAATAGTAAAATTTTGTATTAAAGTGCCACTGTTTAAATCGAGACAGTAAAATTTGCATATACAAATTGGTAGTTTTTGTTTCAATCCTATCGGAAACTTGATTTTTTTTGTAAATTTGTATCAAGTTAGGTATTAATGGAATGTTAACATGTAATTGTGATAGCTATGGTGGCAAAATAAAAATGTCACTGGAGCCAACGATTTTTATTTAAATCTTCAAGGCTTCAACGCAACGCAATTTAATATTAAGATGTGATATTACTTCTAATTTTGGACAAAAATAATACTGTAACCAATGTAGGATATGAATAAAAGATAATGATAGAAAAGAGGTTGTAATAGTTTTCACAAATGGAGTAATTTTCAGTCCAATGGGTGAGGAAGGAGAACGGAAAGGAGCTTGCTATCGTGAACGGGTACACCTTCTACTTGCACAAGCGGAACGAGAAAACTCTGATATGGAGTTGTACCCGCGGGAAATGTCCGGCGCGTCTCATCACCTCCAGGAGCAAAGATAGGAGCTTGCAGCGGGCCAGAGTGGATCATGTGCACAGGCCTCCTTTGTTCATGATAAGAGACGAGATTTTCTGCAAGTACTAATTTACAAAATTAACAGGAACTAAGGAATGGTTTATTCTTAGGCGAGTTGCAGACCAAGTGCTATGTAAACTTTTTTTTTATAACGCATCAAGATTGACCTCATCCCACCTGATGTTAAGTGGTAATGAGTTCCTAGCTTAAGGGCAATAAGTATAGCATAGTAAAACTGTTACTAGACTTGTCGCCCTTACCTTGAAGGCTTGACCCCTGCTACTAATGTAGCACCCCCCAAGAGCTCTGGAAACCATACTCACATGCAGAAACATAACAACACCGGTGTGATTGTTATTTTGCTGCGGTCTTAACTTCTGTCAATTCTGGTTTTAGTAACAAGTGCAGTGCTTATGCTACTTATGGTTTGGATCAATTAATGTTGTATCTGATATTTGTTATTTTGTACTAGTAAGGTTGGGTAAACTTACATATTTAGCGTAGTTTATCGAATCGGAGTCCTAGTCCTTGCTAGATAAGGTTGAGCTGAACCAACTTACCTTTATTGTGGTCTGCAACTTACGCTAATGCAGTTGAAGTTAACTCGTTTTAACACTGGTCTATTGTGGATGGAAAAAAAAGATGAAAGACTAGGGTTACTCTTTGAAATCTAATTCAATTTAAAAATAAATGTATTTTGAAAACAATGTCTTTACTAATGAAAAGTAAGTATTTTATATTTAAGACCTTTTGTAAATACCATAATTTATGCAAATAAATGTTATTATTATAATTAGTTACCGCACTTTGAAAAGTCAGTTAATGCTGTGATTTATTTATTAGTATTTTTTATTTCTATGTTACCACTTATGACAGTAAATATTTTTTATTTTGTTGGTGTTTTGAATTTTATAATATTTTAATAAACTCTATCTTAAAATTTATATAATGTATGGCTAATTAGGTACATATTAACATTTAAAATGAGTTAAGGAGTCAAAACGCAACAACATTTTTAGTAGTTAATACGAACTACTTAGTACCCAAAAATCTCAAATTCTTTCGATTTTACATATAGAGTAATTTATTTTGTGTAAGTGTGCCATGTTTTAAGTATGAATATTGTTATTTTTCATGTTTTTAGTTTCATGAAAATATTAGAATTCCTTGAAATATGTTTGTCAAAATAAGGTTAAGAACCAAGTTTACTTTCAATATTATACCATACATAAGTACTTATGTGTAGACTTGATACCAAAGTAAGACAAGTATTTGTGTTGTGAAAATCAGTATCAATGTTGTTACTATATTATGCATATAATAAAACATACTTAGACATAACAAACACGCTATTCATTGGATTTATTATGGTTTATTGGGGGTATAACGCTAAAAAGAAAAGGCCACCAACAGGCTAGTCAAAACTGTAGCTAACTGCAGTTTAATAAGATCAGCCCTAACTCCAATTTCTATTTCAGTGATACTGTTAGCAAAGTCGCGCTACACCGGCAAGCATCTCGTCATGTTCAACCACTACACGTATTATTGCAAAAAGCAATGCAAGAAGACCAAGTACTTTAACTGGTACTGCTCCACCCACAACTATAGAGGGTGTAATGCCAAGCTGAAACTTGATGAGCATTTTGCTATCATCGGGCTATCGGACCAGCATACCCATCCTCCAGCCAAGTACTTGATACAGGATGGGCAGTATGTGAAGATATAGTTAATGATTGTGTGAATTCAAGTGGACTGTGCCAAATCGCCTTGCGAGTCGTTCGCCACTTGATGGGTCGAGTGATTATGGAGAAAACAACAAATCAACTTTACCAATCATTGTAGAAATATCAGCGGTCAGTTTAAATAATGTTAGTCTGTTACTATCAGTTTCATTAAGTTCGTGCAATACACGTTTAGAATAATGGGCAAGGTGATTGGTATTTTTTGTTTCTTATCAAATAACAAATGAAGGTTCTGCAAACGTTTTGTTGTTTTTTAAACCTTTGGTGTACATACTCTGTTCAATTTTGTACGTTAGCCTAAGGCCTAAATATTTATGCCTGATTAAATGAATAGACTCACATATGCGTAAAGTTTCCGCGGCGCATATTGTTACCAGACTAGGAGGTGACAAGATTTAGGCATTATGACCATTGTGGGCAACTGATTTTGCTTCTATTTGTATTTATATGTAGAAACTACTATCAAAGATTGAAATATTTTATTATTTTATCTTATTTGACACATACTCTAATTTGGACGTTTTCTTATAAAATGTTCTTAGTGATTATTTATTATAATTGGTGCCTTTTTTCCTTAACTTTTCCTGCATTTTATTTCCTTTCCTATATTCAAATACTAGAAAGGGGCCATACGATTATCTGCACTTACAGCTGCTTATATTCATGATTAAAAATCGAAATCATAATTTGTTTTTAGAAGTGTCATTTCTTCATACTCCATTTTTGTTGTCTATTCGATATAGTTGTAAAAACAAAATTATAGTTATGAGTGTCACTTAAATGTAATCTATTTTCATAATAAAGTTCTTGCTTAGATTAAGGAAGTTTATATATTAGTCTGCAATTTAGGGCGTAAACATCAAACCATGAAAAGTTAATAATAAATTGTTTTGTTTTTCAATCTTATTCCTTAATCATAGTTCTGAAGAAGAGCATGCCAATTCAGTTATATTAAGAAACTATGTATTCGGGTGAACATACATTTTGACGTTGATATTTAATTTTCAGATTACCTCCAAGTCGAAATGTCGTTAGATAAGCCAAAACGTAGAGCGTGGAACGCTAATAACATGATTAAAGCAATACAAGCGTTAAGAGAAAAAAGGATGGGATTAAAGAAAGCTGTCAAAATGTACGCTGTTCCCAGGTCGACGTTAAGAAGATTTGTGCATAGTGACTTGACTCCAGAAGTTGCAGTCAGCAAATGTCTCTCAAGGAAGCTTATAAGAAAATCAAGCGTCAAAGTTAAAGAGATGGATGATGTTTACCATCTTTCATATCTATCGCCTTTGTGTGAACTTGGTGGGTTGGATTTGGAAGAAGATGGGGGGAGTGAAGACGACGATCCGTTGCAATGATTAGCTCGAAGTGTTTCTGTATATTTATTTCGTTGGTCGTAAATATCGTTTGATAAGGTTGCCTTTGCGCTGGCGGACATTTGGGGTTTTATGGGTCCATTCTGTTGTGATTACTAAATAAAATAATATGCGTTGTTTTCTATTGTGTTACCAAATTATAATCATGGTCATTTTATATGTTTTTCATTCAAATAGGAGTATATTTTTTGTTTTTTATTTTTATTTATCCGAATAAGTTAAAAGCTTATATCCAGCTACAACCATTAATTTCATTTGTCATCAACATGCATTTTGTCCTATTTAAATTTCTAGGAAAATTGATACGATGCATTTTTTTTACATTATTACGAGTAATAGGATTATATTGTTTGATTTAAAATCGTTGTTAATGATATAATCATTTACAAATTCTAAACATTGATATTTTTAGTTTCCAAAAAGCGAATCGTGTTCTTTGTGGTTTCCTGAAGTTAATATTTAAAAAATTTTAACCTTCATATGTAATTTTGTAATAAACATTCACGCTCTAGATTTATTTCATATTTTTTATTTTTGTAACTTGTTAATACAAAAAAACTTAAATTATACAAAAAAGATCAATTGTTCTATAAATTACTACAATACCCTTGTTGGGTATAAACATAGTTAAGAAAATTTGTGAATAAGATGGTTTAAATTATTAATATAGTGGTTTATATTTTAAAACGGTATATTATTTATTTGGGCCAACTCTTACAAGATATTATGTATTTATTATTATGTTATTAAAAACCATGTTATCTTGAAATATGCCAGTCGCATAAATTTAAGATAGCTTCTTGAAACTGACTCTAAAGATGCAGATACAACTTTATCGAATGAAATTGGCTTTGCTTTCATTTTTACCTCATGAAATTAACAATGTCTTTCAATGTTTCTTAACCTTTGTGATATTCTAATTCACCTGGTAAAGTAGTGGCAAAAAATCAGGAGGGTACTATTTAGAGAGTTTCAATGGTCTTGTGGTTTCAGAACTTTACCTACATGATCTCGAGGCCCTAGGGTTGATATGTTACAAATTATTGACGTATCTTCTTTATCAATGTACTTATTGTGTCTTATTCAAAGCTAAAAATATCAACTCTATCTTATGTTATTCATATTATGCATTATGTAAAAACCATAGGCCTGTAATCCTCTTTGCTTTTTGGAAAGACCACACAAATTGATTTCCCTTGATTATTTTAGACAAGTCCAGGGAAACTCATGATGGATGTGCATAAGTGGATGAGCAGTTCACTTTGGTACGTTTAAAAGAAAAAGTGTGTACAAAATCATGGTAATAGATTCAACTCGTTTGCAGGCATCGAGCTCATTCCTTTGACCACTGGGGGTCACCTACTTCGCATTGGTTCTTTCTCATACTCAACAAACAACAAAGTCCTTTCTGGTAGCAGCACCTGGTATTGTTCCAAGAGGATCAGCAAGAA
Source organism: Glyphodes pyloalis (assembly GCA_037074685.1). Taxonomy (NCBI): domain Eukaryota; kingdom Metazoa; phylum Arthropoda; class Insecta; order Lepidoptera; family Crambidae; genus Glyphodes; species Glyphodes pyloalis. Next base: position 4,274,577 of record JAYKKO010000012.1, on the reverse strand, counting down.
GTGCCCGGTGCGAGTAAAGATGTATGACAAGATACTACAAACAATTGTTGGATACCACACGCATTAGTTTCGAAGAATAGCCACATCAGGGATGGCGAACCATACTCTCCTCCTCGTTAATGTGTGCACTCTTTCCTGAGTGGTCGTGGTCTTTCGGTATCGTTTCTCTCATAATAAGACGTCATGTAGCTTATAGAGGATATCATCACGTCATACTTTTTGTTTATGCTACAGTGTGCCACACATTTTATAAGATCTATCCATAGTTTTGTTAGAGAGCGCACGCGAAATCCTTTTAATTCTAAGCGCGGTCATAATAAACATGCAAGTTTTAATGAATTCACTTGAGCTGAAAACTTACACGATTATACTGAACATCATTTTAAATAAAATGTGAAAAATCCCTTCTAATTCCAGTATGTTCACTCGTATTTTTTTCTGTGTTGAAAGACAGTACCTATTGCGCTCTTACTCACCCCTTGCGGTATATAAACAACTGCTAGTCTGCACTTTGCGGGCATACCATTTTTGTTTTATAAATAAATTAGCATGTTAGTCGTAAGTGTTCTTTACTTTAAATGTTTTGAAGACTCGGGCTGAAGGCCCACAACAAGTTAATAATAGGTGATGGGCATATAACGAAGACTAAGTAGACCTCTAATTGACAAGGGAAGCAAAATATTTGTGATTTAAAATAAGACGAAAACAATAGTTGTAATTTTGTCAATGGCTCTCTTTGTGGCGCATTTGGTGTTGTGATTTTCATTATGCCCGACATTTTTATGTATCTAAATACGATTTATCATTTTTTTTTTAATTTTTAAAGCAAATGTTATTTTAGCATTGCGTCACGTACTTTGCATTTCAAAATTAGTTGATTATACTTTTGTTAATTTCAACCACATAAAAATGTAATATTATATACAGATATAGTCATATAATTATGAGTAAAACCATCTCTTAGCTAACTTCAATGTCAAATTATACTAGTCAAAAAAGCGAGCACCAAAATTCTTAACTATATTTTATCTTTAATTTCGTTAATCTTCGAAGCATTTGTACCTAGAAATACTAGTCCTAATTCGGTATTAACCTCTAAAATAAATTTTGACTTTTAATTTTGATTTTGAAGTTCATTTTTTTTGCATAATTGACCTACACATCTACATACTGGTATCTATTATACATACGTGTATGTGATTTTGGGTTACATTGTTTAACATAACTACTGTTTTAACAAAATGTGTGATAGTTTATAGGTTTCCCTTTGAAGACAACACGTTAATGGGGGCTGTCGCGCATCAAAAATCTGGTAAAAGGTTATAAGTGGCTGTAAGGTACAACGGTTACATGATTGATGGTTTATATGTCATGGAGACATTTGTCAATGTCAGGTCAAAATTAACCAGTCGTCTACAAGCCCACAACACCTTAACCCTACGAATTGCCATCTGCCAGTCATCATCCATTGATTTGGAACATCTTTCTACTCCATTTAAATGTGATTCAAATGGTGTGTAGAAAAATGCATTCTGACCAGAGAGATGAAGTTCAAATGGATAAAGTTTCAGGCGGTCATTACTACTACCGCCATCAACATCCTGTATAAACGCAGGGCGATGATGAATCTAGGATATTCATACAAGCCTCTCCTTTGGCAGACCAATCTCTCGGGTTCTGAAGTCTTCGGCTCTTCTTGTTCAATATCTGCCAATTGCCCAATGACATTCTACATAAAGTGCACGCCATCTTACCTTTGGCAATTCGTCAACTTCACTCTGCTCCGCTTGGCCCAACGGTTCTTCAGCATCTACGATTGGCCTATTACCACTTTAACTTATGTCTATTTTAAAGACTTAACATATTTTAAAGAAACATAAAAATTTGGTCTCCCCTTGCGGTGTGGGGGTCGAACGCACGACCTTCACGTATTGCGCGTGCTGCTCTTCCAACTGAGCTAACCGCAAGTATTTTTTTCTGTTGTATCGACCTCTTAGCCTCCGGTTAATGCCCTCTGCCGAATATCTTTAGAACAAATCGATTTTTTTATAGTACTTTACGCCGTACTAGCGAACTTTAAATATTAGAAAAAGAAATAATATTAGAGACGATAAGTATGTAGTTCTAAACATATTCAGCAGAGGGCACTTACCGGAGAATAACGGTTGATACAGCAGAAAAATTTCATCACCTACGATAACTTGCGGTTAGCTTAGTTGGAAGAGCAGCACGCGCGATACGTGAAGGTCGTGGGTTCGATACCCGCACCGCAAGAGGAAATAAAATTTTTCTGTTTCTAATATTTTTAGAACTAGTTCGCTAGTGCGGCGTGTGGCACAATAAAAATATTTAATAATCTATTAAGTGCTTTAGTTTGGCTTTTAGTTTAACGTTTATCCGTTTGATTGATTCCAGCATATGAAAAGATTCCATTGACTGGTGGTAATTACCTGATAAGAATTGGCCCTTACACCTACTCCACTAATTACAAGGACCTGTCAAGGACGTCGATATGGTACTGTTCGAAGAGGTCCAGGAAAAAATGCAAAGCGTCAGTTAAAATGTACGGCGATGATATTTTGTATTTGAGAGGGGAACATACGCATTGATGTGGCAGGTATTGAATTTTAAAAAAGTAAGTTCTTTCATTTCATTTCAAACCATAGGCTTCACAAGACCAGTAGAACATTCGTTGGATTAAGTATAAAAATATTCAACAAGTTACCGCAAGATATCATTGACTTACCCATGCATAAATTTAAGGTCTATGTTAAATCATGTTTAATGAAAAAAGGGTACTACAAACTTGATGAATATTTCAATGATAAACATATATGGACATGATTGTCTGCTCGCTCGCACACCATATTTTTAAGTTCTCTAGTTCCAAATATTGTAAAGATTAGGATAACTACTGAGTTTCTTGCCGGATTCTTCTCGGTAGGATTAGGTTCCGAACCGGATGTAGCTTCAATTTTGGTTTGTATTCATTTTGACGATGCATAAGTGTTACTTGTAACCAACATGAATAAATGAATTGATTATGATTATGATTATTGCTTTTAAGGCCTTATGTAAAGTTAAATGCGCTGACATTATAAAAGTGTGAATGAAATTTTGTATAAGATTTATTTGGAACTTCTTTTTGAAGCTTTAAACTGATTGTTCAGCATTATTTTGTATTCATAATGATTGTGATATCGATGGACAAACCATGCATTAGAAATAATTTGATTTAGTCCCATTTTAGGCACCTCTGCCACTTTGAACCTTATGTGGATTTTGTGCCTGACCAAAAATAAACCTATCGAGAAATACAGCTAGAAACGTATTGATTTATCTTATACTCTACAGCATTGTTCATAAAGTTTTACCGTTTAAAATTTATCATGTTTGTAGTAGTTTTTTTAATAAACGTGATTAAAAGCGGAAAAATAAGTCTATGCCTGTGTAAGTCATTAATAAATTGCGGTAACTTGTTGACTATTTTTATCCAACCCAAAAAAAGTTGAATTTTTCTACAAAGCCAAGGATTTGAAATGCCGAGCTTATATATTTATTTACTGGTAAAAATGTGTGTGTAGATCAGATTTCTTGTAGAATAAATAATTTTCTTCATATAAAACCTTTATTTATAGCTGAGTAAATATACTGGCATACAATGTACAAATACATTGATAAAACTCTACGATACGAAATGTAGGGTACATTATTGTTATAGAGAAACCAGAACTCGCACAATGTAATTACGCATTTGAAAATATGCCTTTCAATAAGCCGTATACTGTTCGCTTCATGAGGACACTGCCTTATTTACTATTGCTCCAATATACTTTACCGTACATAATAACTACGTAATATACGAGTACTAAGTAAATATTGGTATTCGGGCATTAACACATGGCATTCTTACAGATGTAGAGTTATTGCCGACCAGAGGCGGTAACTACAAGCTGCGATACGGCGGTCACACATTCTGGTGCAACTGGTATAAGATGACAACAGCTTGTGACAAGCCAAATCGCCGATGGTATTGTTCCAAGCGGAAGGTGTCTAAGTGTCCAGCTTGTGTGAAGACGTTCTACGGAAAGGTGGTTGCTGTGTATGGTGATCATAATCATTAGAACCAACATTTTTTAAGAAGGGCAATGTTTTTGTAAAAATAACTATTGCCATATGTAAAGTAAGTATGGTTCGGAGATGTGGATATGTAACGAGTTGCCAAATTAGGACTGTTGTAAGAATAATTGTGATTTAAAAATGCCATATTGAGTAACTTTTGCCAAATTTATTTTTTAGCAGCCGTTGAGTACCTGTTTATGTAATAAGGAAGTTTATTTTAGTTTAGTATGAATGTATCAAACTCCTAATTAGTGTTACGATGTCCAATTTGTAAAATGTCTTATACGACATTAATCTAAGGTTTAGATCTAGAGACTTAATGTCAGTATTAGTGCTCTGCTCCCTAAATTATACCCATTTATATTTGATCAAAGATTGATCATTACCAGATATGTGTTAATGAGATCGATGTACAATCAATAGAAGAACTTTTAAATTATGCTGTATCGACAATTTACACAAATGTAATTAAATGTTATTAATTACATCGTAATTATTTGATTATTTTTAAACCCTATGACATACAATTTATGCCTGATATAAATCATAAATCATCTTTTATTTTTGAGAACATACATAGGTACAATAAAAAATATACATTAATTTTACGTTATTACAGTCCTGTATCATATTATTTAGAACCTTGTTTACAAGCTCCTATTATGATTAATTGGGAACCATCGGATTTTTTTTTATAATTTTAACGAAAATTATCTTTTTAATTCAATTTTTTTTTAATTTGGCAAACTTTTTAATTTGAAAATGCATTTTTTATTGCGATTTTTATAAAAATCCCGGCGCCGTATCTGTTTAAAACTGGAGCAGCCTGACTGGTGAAATACCTCCACCTTAAAGAAGACCGCATCCAAATAACAATCACTTCTGTGTTGTTGTGTTCCTGCGTGTGAGTAAGGTTTCCAGAGCTCCTGGGGGGTGCTACATTAGTAGCAGGGGTCAAGCCTTCAAGGTAAGGGCGACAAATCCAGTAACATATTTATTATGCTGTACTTGTCACCCTTAAGTTAGGACCTCATTACCACTTAACATCAGGTGGGATGAGGTCAATCTTGAAGTGTAATAAAAAAAAAAGTTATGCATTTCTAACGCCTATTAACAAACTGCTTGCTTTCTTTCTATTTTCAACGATAAAAACTAGTTTACAGCTTTTTATAGAAATTTCGTTAAACTATTACTTTGATAACAATTTTATCAAGACCACATTTTCCAGCCGAGTTTTTGCCGACCGAGAAAGGTAACTACAAGCTAGCGTATGGTGGCCACACGTTCTGGTGCGACAAGTACAGCTTCATGAAGAGGAAAGCCTGCCGCTGGTACTGCTCGAAGAAGAAGAGGAAGAACTGTCCCGTGTCCGTGAGGACCCTGGAATACGAGGTCATCGCAGTCTATGGGGAACATAACCACGAGTTGTAGTTAGTTCCTTTAACAACGTTGCCTATACCGCGAAAGTGCACTTCGTTTTCAAAATTATATATTGAATAATTTGGACTTTAATCACTATAAGCGCAATGGAGTTGCGATGTAAGTACGAGTTTTAGAGGTGTTGAAAATAAGAGGAATGTAGGTTTTGTCAATTGTTTTTTTAACGTGACAACGTCTAATAACTCGATACTTCGGGCTGCATGCACGATAAATATGACTTTATTGTCCCGTTACGCTCATTGTCGCGTTCCGCAAGCGAGAGCGCGGCACGAACGAGAGAGAGGCATGATCGGCTCAATTCGGCTCAGGTAATGTTTGACGTTGTCACGTCAAAATCGTAATCCGACGTTCTAATAAATGGAAGCGTAAACCATTTTAGTAAGAAGTCAAAACTAAACTTCGACGGAAATGTTCTCAAAACCATTTTGATTCTCTCCTATATAATGTCAGTTTGATTTGTTTCCTTTTACCCTGAGCATAAATAAAAAAAATATTTTTATGTATTGATTAATGATAAGTTGTTCAAAGGTGATATTTAAATGATTAAATAGTGTTTTTTTCATCTGTGGGTTTAATTCAAAACCTTTCAAACAACACTCATCTACACAGGTAGCCAAATGAGACATATGACGTGCGTGACACATATTGACGTTCTGAGTGCTCAGATATTATTGGTTAGTTGTGTGTATAGAAATTATTGACTAGCATCTGCTCAGATATTATTAAAGTAGTGAATGTTCAGATATTAATGGTAACTTGTAGTGTATGGAACTTATTGACATTTTAAACTGTTCAGAAGTATTTGATCACTTTGTCTGCTCCGATATATCTAACGGCGACTGTACTAATATTTACGACATAAAAACTATCCAAGAACAAACTGTTACGTTGATTATATCTATTATTTCGCCATTTTGTGATAGCGGGGATTTAAAATTTGTCATATAAATTTATTATATATATTTTTATATTGGTACTTATCAAGATCTTTTATTTAATACTAGCGGCCGCCCATGACTTTGTACGCGTGGAGTTCTTTTCCAGCAATAAATATAGCCAATGTTACTCGGAGTAAATGTACCTTTCCAATGGTGAAAGAATTTTCGAAATCGACACAGTGTTTTTTGAGTTTATTCATTACAAACATATAAAAATACAAACCTTTCTTCTTTATAATATTAGTGTAGATTAAGGGAGTTTTATCAAAAAATTTAATCTGACATGTTACATCAGCGACCATCTTCCTATCGGGATTGTATTTAAAAAAAAAAACAGTGGGTTAGGTAATTAACATAAATTATTTTTGGTTTCTGCCGAAACCGCTAAGATATTCATAGATTCTCCTATTGTTTTTTTTTTCAAGATTTCCAGTACTTCCTCACCGACAAAGGAAACTTTATGATAATTTACGCTGGATGTACCTACTGGAGTACCAGCAAGAATCCATCTGCGGTGAGCTTAAGGCGCTGGTACTGTTCAAAGAGAACCAGAAAGCGGTGTATGGCATCCGTGAAGACTTATAATGGGAAAGTGGTCGCCGTTTATGGAGAACATAACCATGACCTCAAGTTATATGAACCGTGAATGATTTTTGTGTTTCCGGATCCAAAGCCGATTGTGACCTTTGAGAATGTAAGCCATGCAAATATTAGTATTCAAATTGGTCTTACTAGAAAGTTGCAAATAAATACATTGTTTGGCACGTTTCCATGTCGTTTCAGATTATTTTCTTGAGCTCATTTAAATACAGATTAGATCTAATTAACACTTACGTTTGATTAATCTCATTCCATTATTTCAGGACTCCAGTTCAAGTTGACCGGAAAAAGGAATGACTCTGTTTTGTACGAAGGATTCACTTATTGGTGCTACAAGAACAGTTTTTCGATGCACTCAATACGATGATGGTATTGGTCAAAGAGAAAAGGGAGAAAATGCCAGACTTCCATTAAGACCTTGGAAGGGAGACTATTGGCAAAGTACGGAGCACATAACCACAAAATCTACGAATATACGATCAGGAATAGATGGAATTAACGGAAACCAACAGAAGTTACTTTAAGAGAGGTAGGGCATAGCGATTTATCGCTCGAACTGGAGCAGCCCGACTGGTGAAATACCTCCACCTTACAGAAGACCGCAGCCAAATAACAATCACTTCGGTGTTGTTGTGTTTCTTCGTGTGAGTTAGGTTTCCAGAGCTCCTGGGGGGTGCTACATTAGTAGCAGGGGTCAAGCCATCAAGTTAAGGGCGGCAAGTCCAGTAACAGATTTATTATGCTGTACTTATCACCCTTAAGCTAGGACCTCATTACCACTTAACATCAGGTGGGATGAGGTCAATCTTGAAGAGTAATATAAAAAAAAAAGTTTAGTGGTCATCAATCTTCCATTGTATATACTAATAAATATTATAAAGCTGATAAGTTTGCTTCTTTGTCTGTTTTAACGAGCTAATCTCAGGAACTGTGGTTCGAATTGAAAAAAAATATTCTTGTGTTGACTAATCCAATTATTAAAGAAGGTTTTAGGTTATATGACATCATCTTGAGACCAATAGGATATTTTTTTAAGACCTTTGCCCAGTAATCGGCTAAATATAGCTATGCCTAACTGACGAAATAAAAAAGGCTGAATTTAATCTTGTTATCAGGTGACCATCCTGACCTATCAAAATCGCACTCAGATCGAAAATATCATCCATATAGCAGTTTGCCTGAAGATGTTCTTCGGCATTTTCCTGTTAAGATACCTAATGGCAAAAGTCAACGATGCAGAATGTGCAGTATGAACAACACAAGAAGTAGTACAAGCTTTATGTGCAAGGAATGCAATGCTTACCTTTGTGTAGTACCGTGCAGTGTTGAGTATCATGCATTGCAAAGAAAGGTAAAGTGATCAAAATGCGATAATATTTTTAGTTTACCATTCTAAAGAACTAAAGGTGCAATACAACTTTAATGTAGGGCAGTTAGTACATAGTTAATAACCTCCATATCCGAGAGGCGGTCTGCCCAATATGGGAATCGAACTTTTGTATATTATCTCGGTAGGTACTGGGTGCTGTGGTACCGTCGTTATTTCTGATTTCGGTAACACAAGTGATTTAGTTACTTACCATTGAATAAGAGCTATCTTAAGAAACAATTTCAATACCTATGTCTTTCTCATGACCGCTCTCTTCGCTCCTCAGACAACCTCAGCTTGAGCATACCTCGACATCATACTGAGTTCTTCTCCAAGTCTTTCACTGTGCAAGCCATCCGGCTTTGGAACGCTCTGCCCACCGTAACTCGACAATCCCTGACTAAGGGTATTTTTAAAATGAGAGTCCGTGAATTCTTTTGTTCATCCCCCTCTAAATAAAATTTTGTTTGCTTAACTTGTTTTTCTTCATGTATTCACTTGTATTATATATATTTATTATTCACTTGTATTATATATGTATATATATATATATATATATATATTGTTATTAGATAGATGTATATATTATTTTATTTTGTTTTATTATTATATTAATTTACCATGTACCTTTGTATTCTATTCTGGTGTTTAATTTGTTGCTATTAATTATTATTATTTTTTTTGTTGTAATCTATACTCACATTTTCACTGTTACCGCACCCATAAACGAACTATCTGCATGACCCAACGGTTGACTGGTAGAGAATGCTTCTCTTAAGAAACTTACATTTCACTTGTCCCAAGTCTTGCATTTTAAAAAGGCTTATTGGATGGGTTTAGTATGGTAACGTTCACACTGGTAATGCGTTTTGTGTTGTGATGGCTTGTTTAAATGTATGAACCAATACCGTTCTGACTCGTCACGTCACGACACATCAGACAAATATAAATCCGCCTTAATTTTCTTTTGTAAATATTATCGCCACATTTTTTCTTTGATTAAATATTTAGTAGAACCTCATATCTATACCTATCTCAGATATTATTTAAAATGAATGGTATAATCAATCCATTATTGTTTTGGATGTCATTAAATAAATAACTATTAGACTGTTGCAATGTTGCTAGTTTCTTTTATTTGATTCATTATTCTAGAGAACATACGTGTAGGAATAATAAGAGCCTGTGCGCGCGTTTTAGTATACTGAAGCCTGAAGTGTTTGATACGCTTTTAAGCTCTTATCCCGAGACACGCAGAACAATGAGTGGGTTCTGAAAACGCCCTCATATAGACGCATTTCAATAGACTCTCCCATTATAATAACTGTCCGTGTTCAATATAATAGTGTTAACTTACTTATAAAGACAAGGTTATTTTAAATCAGCCACAACGGCTCAAAACGCGAAAACAATTTTAGTTCTAAACGATGTTCTTCCCGACGTTCCGCAATCAGCTCGTAATTACGGTTTGTGCAACTTCACTAAATGCTTAGAAGTAAGGTTTTCGCATTACCTACTAAAAGTGTTTTGTCTGATTAATTTATTTTAAATATATAAAATGGAACGCGAAAGTCTTAAACCCTGTGTACAAGGAATTAAAGTTGTAACGTCGGCGATGGTCCAACACGGTATAAGTAGATTTTTCTATAATTTCTAATTTGGGTTGAAATATTAAGTAATAACAGACAAAAATAATCTTTATGGAAAACGTATGGAAAGTGCGTTATTGCACTATCCCCGACTCGATGGTGAGTAGGCTCTTTTTTTTTTGACTGCGCTATTATGTCTAAGTGCTGTGTTTATTCTTCCAGCGTTTTTCTTAGTGTCGAACAACGGGAAGGAACAAATGGTGTACAAGAAGAGTAAGTACTACAAGCAAGTTGAGGGGGCGGAGAAGATCCGATGGCGCTGCACCAAGCGAGGATGCAAGGCGTACTACTACGTCGTGCATGGAGTCATAACTAGGATGCAGGAGACTCATTCGCACTATTTGAAATTCGATGACCGGCCTCAACGTTTGTCGTGAATTACCGTGGGGAAGCGGCTTGATGCCGCGTTCCAATATTTTACGATTTGTAATGTGTCAAAAATTACTATCCGTTTTTTTAGTCTGTAATTCTAATTTCAAATTTGCTTTCCATGTCAGCTGTCATCAGTCGTCCGTTGGTCGTTTTTTTAGTCTTTAATTCTAATTTCAAATTTGCTTTCCATATTAGCTGTCATCAGTCGTCCGTCGGTCGTTTTTAGCTTGCGCCTCGTATAATTTATTACTATACGCAGCAAGAACGAATCGTTTTCAAATATTGAAACCGGGCATTAGTCAAAAGTACAACATTGTTTTTAGTTCTTTAGTTATTAACAACATATTATATATAATATGTCTAATATATGTACATAGCTGAATTCCGACACACGTTTTTTTGACGTTACTGTTCTCCAACAAAATGCTACTCCGACAAATATTTACGAACCTAACCTAACCAAACTGAATCAGACCTAATTGCGGTGTAACCTATTTTAGTTCTGACCTAAGTGGATAAGTTCAATTCATAAAGATAGACAAAACATGTAAAAAATTTGTCGGAGTAGCGTAACGTTGAACAAACCTGTGTCGGAATTCAGTTGTTAAGCCACATTTTTTTTTGCACACATGCATGGGTTGGTCATGCAATTAATTAGAAATTAATTCGTTGAGTTGGTAACATACAACTTTCATACGTAAATGTAACTTACCATAGACATCACACACTATTGCCTTCTGGCAAATTCCTTCATTTATTTCCTTCTATTCTATCTATTTACTTCAGGCATGGCATTTCGTCTTGCTTTCTTCTTTTTTTTTCTTCTTCTTTGACGACCTCCGTAGCCGAGATGCGAGCCGCACTTTGGCGTCGCACCATCTCTGAGGTCCTAGGCTCGATCCCCGGTCGGGTCAATATGGGAAACGAACTTTTCTATATTGTCTCGGGTCTGGGTGTTTTGGTACCGTCGTTGTTTCTGATTTCTGTAACACAAGTGCTTAAGCTGCTACAGAATCAGAGATCAATGTCAATCAATGTTGTCTGATATTTATTTGTTTATTATGCAGGTGTCTATTAAAATAATAGTACGTAAATCTAGTCTGTAAAAATAATTGTTGCTCAATTTCTAGTCGATATTTATGTAAAAGAACATTATACGAGACATGTTATATAAGCTCCCGACACAAAAGGGAGTTGTGATAAAAATATTGGGAAATCCGTCATTTTCTGACGGCGGTCATCTTGGATTTCAAAGTCAGTACGAGTATATTCTGCTAGCCCTTTTGTATGATACCCATATTGTAGGAGTTGTGTTGAAACATGCAATCCATAAGTTTGTGACGGCGACCATCTTGGATCGATTTTTATCAAATATAGCTAAGAACACTCCCGACTTATACATCTTTCAAACAAAGAAATCAAAATCTAAATCGGTTCATTTCTTCGGGAGCAGCGATGCCATAGACAGATACAAACACACATGCACGTCAAACTTATAACACCCAAACGACGGGGTTAAAACAAGAAATATATGAAACACCTAACTTTGGTGATCTTCAGTTATTTTTAAATTTGTAAAAGTATTTAAAACATATATCCTTTGAAGTTGTAATGTTTAATAAACACGTCTTAGTAGACGAAAAAATTTGAAACATTATTTTACGAGATGCGTGTGGATTGCGTGCAAATCATATTTATATATTCGTATATGTTAAAGGATGAAATTTGGTAGGCAACACGAATCCCTAAATATAAAGTATTTCTATTAGTAACCTGAGTTTTATTGTAATCCTTATAATGTATGTCTGTTGTGACTACAATATTTTGAATTAATTCTTTCTAAAATATACCATGTTTTCTGAAATAAAAGTAGCCTAAGTTTTTGATTGATTTCTAAGATGAAGAAAATTTGTCCAGCCATTTCAGAGATAGCCGGAGCAAACAGACAAACTGACAAAAAATTTAAAATATTGTTATTTTGGTATATTTACCGTATATTTTTCTTATGCATGTAGTAAGAAGCGGTTATTTTAATATTACAAACAGACACTCCAATTTTATTTTAATGTATAGATAAGGATGTGAACGCAGCAATGCAAGTTTTGATTGCTTCAAATTCGCGTAGTCGTGCAAATCCAAGAAACGGTTTAAGATGCCGGTTGGAGAAAAATATGACTTAACATATAAACAACTAAATAAATGTACTAGACATTTCATGTCTTCCTTTGTACTATGAGTACAAGACTAGGACACTAACTGAGGGCATCAATCCAGCACATCAGACCAAAGATAACTTAGAACAGTTCGTTTTCCAAATGGACCCGACCGTATATCCGGCTACTTAAGCCACTGAAATGTTTTTTTTTATATGATACTTCAAGATTGACCTCATCCCACCTGAAGTCATAATGACCTCATTACGACTAGCTCAAGGACGACAAGTACAGCATAATAAAGCTGTCACTAGAAATTAACTCTCGCCCTTACCTTGAAGGCTTGATCCCTGCTACTAATGTAGCACCACCCCAGGAGCTTTTCAAGTATATTTATAGATATTAAGAAAAACTTAATTTTTACCAGGTACCATCATATTGACTGCTACTGGGAGGGAACGAATGATCCTCCGAGGGTATAAGTTCTACAAGCATTCGTGTGTCGCAGGCAAGACGAGATGGTGCTGCACCAAGAAGCTCTGCAATGCTGGATGCTACACCGTGGACAGTGAGATCGTGAAGATACGGGAAGTGCACAATCACGCTCCACACTATCTTTAGTTATAGTTCATAGCTGCCGTAAGCTGCGACACCATTTTTGTTTAGTAGTTAATACGAACTACTAACTGCCCGACGTTCGGGTAGGTTACGCCAACCGTGGTCACGAGCTGAATGGTCTCGCTCGTCTTCGTCTTCTTCTCACATAACAAAATCAGTGTCATATTTTAAATGTTTAAAATGGAACGTGAAAGTCTTAAAGTTTATGTTGTAAGCTGGTTTGGTTAATCGATTGTTCGCAAATATACAGGAAGGTCTAATTAGTTTACAGCGACCTCCAACGACCTCCGCAGTCGAGAGGCTTGTGGCCCGAAACAAAGACCCTTGTGCCGTCTCTGAGGTCCTGAGTTCGATTCTCGGTCGTGTCAATATGGAAGACGAAGTTTTCTATATTACCTATCTTGGGTCTGAGTATTATGGTACCGTCCTTGTTTCTGATTTATGAAACACAAGTGCACACAAGTGTGAAATTATGTCTTTTTAAAACCGAAAGGTATAGGGTTTAATACAAGGAGGTTGTTGATATTAAAAAACTATTTACATACATTTAGACGATCTCCGTAGCCGAGAGGCGAGCGGGCCTGACTTTGGCGAGCGCCATCTCTGAGGGTTCGATACCCGGTCGGGTCAATATGGGAAACGATCTTTTCTATATTGTTTCGAGTCTGGGTGTTGTGGTACCGTCGTTGTTTCTGATTTCTGTAACACAAGTGCTTAAGCTACTTACCACAGAATCAGAGCAATGTATGTGATGTTGTCCAATATTTATTTATTTTTATTTAGGTGGTGGGACGCCACACTCGTAATGACGCGGGGCTATAATATGGTTGTTATTTTGCATAGAACTGTGATCGAGGAAAATTTTTATCGAAGATAAGAAGTGAAAAAAGACTGAGAAAATAATCCTAATGTAAGGGAAAGTTACAAAACTCTTGGTGTGCGAGTCTAACTTGCATTATGTAAATTTTTGGAATTTTTACCTTCCAGTTTGCATAAAAAGGTAGGATAAGAAGGTAAAATAAGAGAAATAGGGTATAGCGATTTATTGCTTGAACTAGAGCAGCCCGACTGGTGAAATACCTCCACCTTACAGAAGACCGCAGCCAAATAACAATCACTTTGGTGTTGTTATGTTCCTGTGTGTGTGAGTAAGGTTTCCAGAGCTCCCTGGGGGGCGCTGCATTATTAGCAGAAGTCAAGCCAAGCTTTCAGTACTTAACAGTTCAAACCCAGACATTTCTATGTTAGCGTTTTTTTTATTTGAAATGTATTATAATGTATAGTGCTCTTAAGCCTTTTATATGATACCTATATTGTGGGAAATGTGTCAAAATATAAAATTTGATGAGGCACACCGGCCATCTTAAAACGATCTTTATAAAATTTTGTCAAAAACACCCCCGACTGATTTAGCTTTCGAACGAAAAAATCTAAATCAAAATCGGTTAATCCGTTCGGGAGCTATGTGGCCACACACAGACAGACAGACACTTCAACTTTATGACACCCGTCGTTTTTGCGTAGGGATTTAATAACTTATTTACTACGTTTAATCGCAATAACATCATTCGCACCTTGAACATAATGCATAATTGCTGTTTCTGCAATTGTACAAGAGAGCCATTTTAAGAATTTGACTTAAGAGCTAACATTGAACTGCAAGCGTCTACTTTGACCTGGTTGTACAACTTGTTCATCACTTTGGTACACCTTAAGTTTAATGGATTTAGTAATTAAATAACCTGACCGCAAGTGTTTATTTATTTTATTTATTTAAAAACTTTATTGCACAAATAGGTACAACAGGTGGACTTAATGCTAGGGGCATTCTCTACCAGTCAACCCTTGGGTCATGCAGATAGTTTGTATATGGGTGCGGTAACAGGGGAGAAAAAAAAGAAAAAAAGAAATCATTTTAAACAAAAATAAATTAAGCATACGTATACGTACCTAATCATAAATTATCTAGATACGCTAACATTTTACAACGACTGTTTGCTATGTATTTTGTTACGATATTTTTTTAAATATATTATACAGCATTATTTGTTTTTAATTTTTTTAAGCAATAATAACCTAAGCATCTTTCAGATTGCATTCTTCAGAGTTAACTTTGAATTCACAGTTCTTGCTATTCTTATGCCCGCTTCCAATATTAAAAAAACCATCCGTTCTAAATACGTATAGTAATAAATTATACGAGGCGTAAGCTAAAACGACGACTGATGACACCTGTTATGTAAAATAAATTTGAAATTAGAACTAACGACTCGTAGTCGGGTGGACACATTACGAATTGTAAAATATTGGAACCGGGTATTGATCTCCTTCTATTTTTCAAAAACTTTTTTGTTGAATTTAATAATCTTTGTTTTTTTGGATGTCTATGTTTTACTTGGAATATTAAATTGTTTGGATTCATCTTTTACAGCCGATTACGTCTTCACCAGCCGAGGCTTTAAACTACTGGTACTGAACGGGTATACTTTCTGTCGGAACTGTGTCTCTAAGAACAAGACTAGATGGAGGTGTTCAGTCAGAAAGTGCTCGTCTAGAGTCCACACAATCGAGGATATCATCGTATATACCATGGAATGTCACGCCCACCCACCAAGGTTTTAAGGGTATAATTTAACAAAATGTTTTATGTATTTCGACAGGATTGTTTAAACAATGACTTATGCGATACCCAAATACGATAACAATTAAAATTATGTTTAAATAAAATTTCAAAATTTGGCAAGGTACCGTTCCCGAGATATTTTAATAGTTATAAAAAAAACATTAATAGTTATAATAGTTTGAAAGAAAAAAACATGAATCCGGTAATCGGCGTCGTTCATTTAACGCTGAGATTGTTTTGATACACGAGTTAAAAAAAAGTATCTGCCGTGGCTGCGAGATACAAAAAAAGGAATACAGGATTATTTTATTTTCAAAACTAGTCAATATAATATTAAATTGGGACTGACCCTATGGAACAATGGTCGTTGCAATTGGTAGTTGAACACATCTTCAGACAGGACAAACATTCGTTTGATGACCAAAGACATATGTGTTTGGTCTGTGTCTGGGAGTTTATAAATAATCACATACATTGCTCTGATTCTATGGTAAGTAGGTAAAGCACTTGTATTACAGAAATCAGAAACAATGACGGTACCACAACACCCAGACCCGAGACAATATAGAAAAGTTCGTTTCCCATATTGACCCGACCGGGGATCGAACCCGGCACCTCAGAGATGGCGCTCGCCAAAGTCAGGCCCGCTCGCCTCTCGGCTACGGAGGTCGTCAAAATATATTTAAGCATGTCATCAGATCGTCATCGTCATACATCGTCATAGAAAAGAAGTGCTAACTGCTACTTACATAATCAGGTCAATGTATGTGATGTTTATAAATATTTTAAATATGTATATTACTTTTAAACCAATACTTTACAACGAAAATGCAATATTAGAAACATGAAGTTTCATTCATTTTAATGAATTTACGGGAGTGCAATATGTAGTAAATAATATATTATATTTATTATTGCGCCTAAGAGTGATTTTGTAATTCAATGTGTAAAAAACGGTCTGCGCAATGGTTTACAATAAAAGGAGTAAAATACTGACGATTGTATATTTTTTTCGTAAATCATCGGGCGATTTGGCACCTTTCAAATTTACTTAATATTTCTATCGTCAACTCGCACGCTCGAACAAAGTACAGCCTGGTAACCAATTATAAACTGTTTTTTTTAAACGACTTCGAATAAAATGATATTGTACTCGTATTAAATCTTAAAATAAAGCTATTCTGACGACCTCCGTAGCCAAGAGGCAAGCGTGCCGGACTTTGGCGTCGCGCCATCTTTGAGGTTCCGGGTTCGATCCCCGGTCGGGTCAATATGGGAAACGAACTTTTCCATATTGTCTCGGGTCTGGGTGTTGTGGTACCTTCGTTGTTTCTGATTTCTGTAACACAAGTGCTTTAGCTACTTACCACAGAATCAGAGCAATGTAAGTGATGTTGTCCAATATTTATTTATTTATTTATTTATTGGCTAGCTTTTATCGGCCGTATTCCATTAAAGAGAATTCCGACGCCAAAATAATAGCGCTCCTGTGTTTTCTTGACTGGCATTGGAATAAACTATGAGACTTAAATTAAATGAATAATTATGAATATACTATGAGTACCTATTATGTGAAGTTTATAAAAAAACTGTTTTGCCTGAATTGCCTTAAAAGATAACTATTCAATTAACAATTCTTTTTTTAGGACTTGAATCACAACCTGGTCAATCTAGTTCTGGAAATGGTCTGCAAACAATTGTTTCACAAAGAGGAAATCAAATACTTCTTCGTGCGGGCCATAAATATAACTTACATAGAAAAAATAAAATATCCTGTGTGGAGATGCTCCAAACGAAGTATATGCAAAGCAAAGCTTATTATAAATATTGATAACTCTATCAAGCGGGAGGACAGACACAACTGTGAACCGGATTTAGCGTCAAATTAATTGAAAGTTAAATTCAACGAGTGCATAGAATAAGTGAAAACTGATTATACTGAAACCGTACCAAGTGTTTTTGAACAAATTGTTGCAGACCTAAGGGACAAAGGAATCAACTTCATCCAAAAAATTCCTCATTTCAAAAATGTTAAAAATAAGTTTTAACGAAATAGAAATAAGTCACTAGGTGTAAAAAAACAATGTTTTAACACATTAAAGCAAGTTGACGTGCTCGAAAAGTTCAAAAAATTGTATAAGCTGATAAGCTCGAGGAACAGAATTTTGGTTTTCGCGTGTGAGAATTGTAAAATAATATTTGCATAATTATAATTTTGTGAATAATTGTAATATATATATATTTTTGACGTTGAGTTTTATTTGTAATTTGCTTTGGTTTTTTGAGATGTTTTTGTATGTTGATTTTTAAAATATATTTAAAATTATGATTTAATTACATTTTCTTTTATTTGAAGTCAAATCATAAATTATCAAATGTTTTTAAAAAGGTTTTTTGTTGTTAACTGTACATATTTACTTCACATTTTGTGGTCGGGCGAGTTGACAACAGAAATATTATTTAAATTCTAAAGGTTTGATCGGGCAAGTTTATGTCGGTGGAGGCAACACTGAATCGTTACTAATGATTTGATTTACCCTATGTTATTCAATCGTGACAAACTGGCCATTTTGTTTTTCAGAAGAAGAGCCACAGTTTAGCATCAACCAGAGAGGAAGTAGAGTACTGACAATAGGAGGGAACAAATACAGGATTAATAAGTCTATGGGTAGAAAAGTTCGATGGAGGTGTGCCACACACGAGAGATACAGCTGCAAAGCTAGAATACATACTATTGACAACAAGATTGTTTACTTCGTTGACGAACACATCACTGCAGAGTATATTACTAGTGATTGCTTTTGATAACAGATGGCAAACACTTTTGTTTTTTTTTTAATTATTCTAGTTTGACCTCATCCCACCTAATGTTAAGTGGTAATGAGGTCCTAACTTAAGGGTGACGAGTACAGCATAATGAATTTGTTACTGGACTTGCCTTGAAGGTTTGGCCCCAGCTACTAATGTAGCACCCCCCAAAAGCTCTGGAAACTTTACTCACACGGAGGAAATCAACAACACAGAAGTGATTGTTATTTGGCTACGGTCTTCTGTAAGGTAGAGGTATTTCACCAGTCGGACTGCTCCAGTTCGAGCGATACATCGCGATGCCCTACCTCTCTTAAATTCTATTTATACGCTGGATCCAATATAATCGGTGTTTAGTTTTATGCAAATTGCATGAATAGAAAATGTGGGCTGTCATCTATCTTCTATCGCTTGGGGCCAACATAAATAAAAAGTCGTAGATTGGCAATCTGAATACTGGATCTTTGTTAATTAGTAATAAGATCTATTATTGCATCTTGTTGATGTTCGGCTTTTAAGCCACAAATTTCGTGTTCTATTACCATAGTGCCTTATCCTCACGTATCTTAATTAGATTTAAAGCAAAGCATATATATATTTTATGTTAAAATACTTAATAGTTTTTAGTTAAGAAGGTAATGCTACTTTTTATCTTTGTTCGATGTGGGTTATATGAGGAAGATGATGTTGAAAATGATCATCGATTTAAAAGGTGGTAAATTCGATATAAATCGTAATTAAACGAATGCAAGAACATTATCTGACAATGGCAATGCAAAACTATATGAAACATCTAACAACACTTATTAGGTAGGTGCTTATACATATTGCGAATATTTTAATCTTGTTGAGTATACTAAATAGTATTTTTATGAAGTTGTTATGCTTGATTGTGAAGTTTTATTGTTAGATTTAGTTTATAAATTTAGGATTTTCTTTAGTTTGAGAACTGTTGATATTTTATTTAGTTTGTACCACGACGAAATATTTAAATACTAAGCGGCACATTTTTACGAAATAAAATATTTTGGTATTAATACTATCTTGTTTTACTGTACCTAAGATACAGAAGGTATTTCCAGAATTAGTTAATTTTATTGATAAAAGCATCGTATGTTACATCTTATTACATCAACTATAAAATAGTGTTAGTCCCGTTAAAATCTATCCAGCCGTTTCTGAGATAAGCCGGAACAAATTAACAAAAAGACAAAAATTGTAATTGATTATTTTGATATGTAAGTATACGTACATATGTTTTAAGTAAAAGACACACCGGTTTAATTTATAAGAATAGATTTTCAATTTAAAACTTTAAGCGCTGGCTGGCCTCTTAAAAATATGGCTATTATTGCATTGTCATTTGTTGAACCCATTTGTTGCATATTCCTTCATTTAAATTTGTTGCATATTCTTCGTTTTAGTACCAGAAGCAATTTTTGTAATGAATGATAAGGGCAAATGCATTCTCATCGTGGAGGGCTGTAGATACAGGAGAAACGGCGTCGGAGGCGGCGGTAAGGCTCGCTGGCGCTGCACCACGCATGCACGGTTCGCCTGCCGCGCCGTCGTCCACACATTGGACCAGGAGATCGTCTACTACTCTAACAACCACACCACCTGTGATATATTAGACTAAGCGGCCTGCGGCGGCTCCGGGCACGTACCTACTATACCCGGTTTTAGCAAATTTCTTACTGATTCTTCACTCATATCGCAGGGTGATGTTATAGGCCTTCCTCAATAAGTGGACTATTCACAACACATGGAATATTTCAATTAGAACCAGTAACTCCTGAGATTAACGCGTTTAAACAAACTCTTCAGCTTTATGATGTGACTAAAATTATGTTATCTGAAATAAAAAGATGCAAGATGTTTTTAAAAAGCATGTCAGATACCAGATTGAAGATATAAATATTTTTTTAAAAAGGTATCTGAAAAAGATAAAATTCTTTTATATGAAAACCACATTTAATTAAACTTAAGTTTATTTATTCGAGTAAATAACTTTCAGATACTAGATAAAAATAATTTTCTAAAAAAGGTATCCGTAAAAAATAGTATATGTATACCAAAAAACCTTTGAAATACTTTTAAAGAAAACTTTCGTAAGAAAACATTTAATTGAACTGATTTTTTTATGTAAGACATTTTTTTTTAGAATAGATCGCGTTGATACGAGAATCATGCAACTGTGTGCTCTAAACATGCTGAACCCTAAACATGCGTAGGCGCATGTAGTATTCACATGCAAACAAAATGTAATGTAAAATACGATTTTCACCCTTGTGTCATTAAAATTCCACTATGTTTTTTTAATTGAATAAAACCTTTTATACCGGCCATCGATGTTTTGTATCCCGCCTTGATATGCATGTTTCCTGAATTCCTCAATTATCGCCCTTCATTTAGATGTAGGTAAATATGTCCTTATGGCTAAAAACAGTAATTTATTTCCAGGTTTGAATGCGATGTTCTTCACCAACGAAAAAGGGAAGGTTATTTTACTTGTGGACGGATGCAAGTTTCGCATGAACGGAGAGAGTAAAGAAAAGGTTAGGTGGCGATGCACATCTCACACGAAATTCGGTTGCAAAGCTGCTATACATACAGTCGACAATGAAATTGTGTACTATAGAAGTGATCATAAAACTTCTGATGATTTCAATTAGTCTTTAATCGGCGTCATCTGCTAAATGTTAATTAACAACTGCCATTATGTTATTATTATCATGTTAATAGTTCAAATGTTCATAAAAACAAAGCTTAAGAAAATAACAACATGCCTGAAACCAAAAAATCCTGATGACGAATAAAATTTCTTCACAATTTAAAGTTTATATTTCTTTTACATACTATTGATTTCAAATTGCTAATGGCGAATCTTCTTTGAAAAGTGGCTTTTAAATGCGCTTTTGGGGATGGATCCCCGGATTCCAAAGAAGTTATGTGCAGTATGGAAGTTCGTTGAATTAAAAATAATATGCAAGTAACTGGTTTTATTTTCAGGGCTCGTCATCGTCATGTCGAAAAGAGGCAAGCCTTTGCTCTGTCATGCTGGATACAGATATTACCAGAAGGTGAAGACTGATCTGAAAACCACATTGGTGTGTTCCACCCACCACCCCAAGGGGTGTAATGCATCTATAGTTACAGTGGAATCGGAAATAATAAGAGCCAACACTAACCATAATCATTTGCCTGCACCTCAACTTCTTTAATCTTATTTTGAATAGATGATGACATTTTGTAATTTTTTATTAAAAAAATAAGTACTTAATCCGGTATTTTTACATGATTTGAAACCACTTGTTTGTTATTTTACTTCCTGACAGGAATACTCGAAAATCAGCTTATGAAATTAAAAATGAGGACTAGAAAACAATTATTACGCTTTACTAAAATAGTACCTGTATTAAAGATTTCTAGAACGTCAATTTATGATACGGTATTAGCGTTGATTAATGCAGTTTGACTGGCTATATATGTCTGCGTACCAAACATTTGTTGGACATTTTATTCGTTAAACAATTCGATTTCCATTATGAACGATGAATGCATGCCATGCCATGCATAGAAAAATATGCGCAGAATATTCTAATATAATAATCAACATTTATTTCAGAATTTAAGCAAATTACGTCGAAAAGGGGAAAACCGTTGCTTCAATTTGGCAAATACACGTTTTGTCAGAAGAATTCAAGTGGAATTAAGATGAGATGGGTGTGTTCTACCCATCACAGCAAAGGGTGTCTCGCATACTTACACACAATTGATTCAGAAATTGTAAAAATCAATCAGGTCCATACACATTAAGAGTTCGTATGAGTGTATATTATTTTTAATGAAATAAATGGCTTAATACACCACCACTAATAGTTTTTATTCGTTATTTAAGAATTTGTAGTATTATTTCGCGTTTTAGTGATATACCTAAGACATTTTAATTGGTTTATTTATGTTAATAAAATTCACGGACCGATGCTATATTTTTCGCTCAAATCTTTTTGCTTGACTAGTTGAGAATCTTACTTGGAATTACAACGGCATCTTTTAATTGTATACGTGTGATAAAGTTTAAATTAATAATTTAATGTAAGTAATTTACATAAAATGCTCAGATACTATCCTACTTCATGGATGCACAAATTAGTAATTCTTCTAGTGCCCCTTTATCTATGGGAATGCCCCAGGGTACAATATTGGGAGACCTTTACTTTTTCTTATATTTATAAATGATGTTCCCTAAGTTACAAAATATATTATGTGTGATAGTTTTATACGCTGACGAATGTTCACATTTTTAAACCTGTCATACAAAAAAATATTGGACAACGTAAATAATAGAACTCAAATACTAAAATGTTTTATCATTAACAACCTCTTACTTAATACTAGGATAACTAAATGTGTTAATTTTCAATACCAATGATGTCAAACAAGTAAAAAAATCTATATACTTGCGGAGAACCTCTATAATGCATAATTCTACAATACATTTTAACCTCACTATCGACTCGAGAGAAAATCTCTTTTGTGCAGTAAATTTCGAAGCTTTAACTTTTGCCTTGTAATTTTAAAGATTTTCAGGAAAATCAGTGAATTTATGTATTTTTACTCCACTCCAGCTAAAATGAAAACTATAAAACGTAGATATAAATTTTCGTACTTCAAAATGTTTAACAAGTATCTTTGTCAGTTGTATTTTTTATATTAAATAAATTGTAAAACAAAATGATTTTTATTGTGACATTAATATCAGGTAGTATAGGTTGGCAGACTAAAACACGTCAGACCTCTCTTTGGACTTTGTACCACCGCCCTTATGTCGCCCGCATAAGAAATAATATCGAA
Organism: Glyphodes pyloalis; assembly: GCA_037074685.1. Taxonomy (NCBI): domain Eukaryota; kingdom Metazoa; phylum Arthropoda; class Insecta; order Lepidoptera; family Crambidae; genus Glyphodes; species Glyphodes pyloalis. The sequence continues at coordinate 4,251,028 of JAYKKO010000012.1, read as the reverse complement.
TTGCTATTGACCTTGTCTTGCTGACCACTGTGCTTAAGATGACAAAGTGTTTGTTTCTTTCAGAGGCGTTTACTCAAGTGATGTCGTCGAGAGGGAAGCCATTGATTCAATACTGCGGACACAGATTCTTCAAGAAAAAGACAAACGGGCTTAAAAGTACATGGGAATGTTCCACTCATCACAGCAAAGGGTGTCGAGCTATTCTTAAGACCGTTGACAATTGTATAGTGCAGGTTGCTGGGGTACATAACCATTAAGAAATTATGAAAGGTATAGTTCACATATGTTGATTATGTGTGCTAAAAACAAATCATTTGATTTTCAACACCAGTTACACAAGAGTTTCGCGTTCCATTTTAAACATTTAAAATAAATTAACGGGTTAAAACGCGACACCATCTTTATTTAGTAGTTAATACGAACTACTTACTGCCCGACATTTCGGTTAGGTGGCACAAACCGTGGTCACGAGTGTCAGCTCGTCGGGCAGTAAGTAGTTCGTATTAACTACTAAATAAAAATGGTGTGCGTTTTTGACCCTTTAATTTATTTTAAACAATTAAACAATTAATTACGTAATAAACATTAGGTACGTAACTAAAAGCTAAAGCTATTTAGTTAAAAAATAACGAGTATAGTTGGGGTTTACATTTGAAAATTGTTACCTTATTTTAACTTATGATGCTACATTAGGTAAAATGCTGAAACTAAGAAATTTCTGCCAATGTGAATATGGATATGTCACTATCCCTCTAACGTGAAATGTATAGTAAATTTATGACTAAACGTTGATAAAAACTTCAAACAAGAAAAATAGTTTTTGCTGTTTTCATGTAGTTACTAGTTACACTATCTTTTAGTGCTAGATGTTCGCATTGCATGCATCCCTCATGCTCTTTAGTAACGTTTATTAGTACAAATTGATTTTATATTTTTAAACGAAAATAGACATTATAACCACGGATTAAAAAAAAAATTTTTTTTTCAGTTGTACAAGTTCGTTCTCTGAGGGGGAAACCGTTGATCCAGTATGGGAAATACAAATTCTTCAGGAAGTATCAGTACAGAACTAAAAGCACCTGGTCTTGTTCTACCCACCATAGCAAGGGTTGTCGAGCTTTCTTACACATTGTAGGGAATCAAATCATTTATGCTGGCAATAATCACTCGCATTAGTGTTTTAGAGATCAGACTGTAACATTTGATTAATCATGTGCATAGTTATTTACTAAGACCCTAGGATGAGGAAGAACCCTAATCACATGGATAATTAATTAGACACTTTAACAGTAGTAAAGAACCTCAAAGAAGCCCAAACCAACAAAGTTAAAGGACTGAGCTGCCTGGAGACGCATGATATAAAGGGCCGACCCTCAAATAAAACGGGACAGAGCCAGGCCAGAAGAAGTTAAGTTCTTATATTAGTTATCGGCCGCACATGACTTTGCATATTAAAATTACCATCGCTTGTTTTAACGCCAAAAGGGGGTTGATGTCTAATGATATTAATACACCTTAAAACGTTCTAAAATTTAATTCCATTTTAAATCTCAATAGTTTTACTTCAAAATCATAGTACACTTTAGTACAAAGCTCCAATCCCCGTTTTACCATCTTAGGGGTGAAGTTTCGTAAAATCCGTAATTTTGTTACATACTTAGCATAATGTTTACCTAGAAGGAACCTAGCAGCCTAATTTCAAGTTTGTAGCTGTTATATTTTATGAGATTTCGTGATACATTAGTCAGTCAGTCAGTCAGTCTATGAGTTTTGCTTTTAAATATACATATATGTAGATTTAGGTGCACTTGAGCATACACGAAAAATGTTATTTAAAACGCATATGAAGAAATCCTTAACATAAATTCTCTGACAAAATATCAGATCTGCAGTAATTATATTTGAAAAAATGACAAAAAGTGTGCTTAGGTATGAAACAACTAAAGTTAGAAATTGTGCGTGCGTACTTTAAATGAAGAAAATTGTAATACTCATTTCAACAATAACACAAATGTAGCAACAATAAAATGTTAAAATAGATTTTGTATAAATAAAATGTTAATATAGATTTTGTATAAACATAGTTAGTTTCAAACAGTTCAGTGTGTATATTATAATTTTGACAATATCATAGTATAATTAGATTAAAACGGAAATTTAAGTCAAATCTAACGGTTAATTTACTTAGTATTCGATTGAAATAGTCTTCAGCTTAAATAAGTAGATGAGCATGTTTAGTGTACATAAATAATGGAATCTATTTTAATATAGCATAAGATTATTTTATTATCAGTCATATCCGAGCATTCATAATCGGTTTTAGTAATAATTCAATTTAAAGTAGGCTGTAGCAATAGCTAAGATAAAAATCTTATTCGATGATAACATTGTCAAATTGTCAGTTTACACATAATCTATTCTCATAGTGTTTATAATTATAGAGCAAGTATATCACGATTTAGCGGACAAATATATAAACACGGGTAATCTATGTTTAGTCATGTGATAGTTTTGAAGTTTTTTTTTTTTAAATATTTATGTGTGTTTGTGAATGTAAACTATATATTTTGTGAAATAAACTATTTGTGAAATTGTCGAATATGACTTTATTATTGATTTCATAAGAGACTACGACCAGTATTTTATCGTTATGAATTATTTTGTGCAATTTAAAGAAGATTTTTATATATTTTTTCTTTTTACTATTTTTATTTCATTTCAGAGTATGTAAAGTTGGTATCCAAAAGAGGGAAACCTCTGATCGAGCTAGGAGGTTACAGATTCTATAAAAAAGAAGAATATGGTCCAAAAATAAGATGGGTGTGCTCTACCCAACACTACAAAGGGTGTCGAGCATTCGTCTATACCGTAGAGGATGAAGTTATCAAAATGCGTAATGTACACAATCATTAAACGGTTAACATAAAAAAAAAGGTGTATGGTTTTAATTAAGTTTATTTTTAATAAACTTATTCACATACAATATTAATTTCAAAAATGTATTTGATATAGAAAATAACAAATACATATTTATTCAATGATTTTAAGTGAAGATTGCATTAGAACTCCAAAAGTTTGTACCTTGTTATTTTTTAGTGGTGTGTATGATCATGCCGTTTAAGATGAGCCACGCGAGTACACTTTATCGCGAATTTTTATTGATTCGAAAGATATATTATTTGCGTATTTCAATAAATTCTTGGATGGTTTGGAATTGAACGTACCAGGTTGTGCTGCTTTTCGTGGCAATATCACGTCTGTCGGATCCACTTGTTTTTACAATGCCTATCTCCGTAGACATTGTAAATCTAGACATTGTTGAGGGATCCTGAGCTGCTTACTAACAGCTGCTGGTCTGAGCTCCTACCGAAAGGAGTTAGCAGAAGACATCTTTACTGATACCAACATTTATGTTCCAGAGCCGATTTTCGCACAGTCCAAGAATGGAAAACCGCTGATATGGCTTCACGGTTATAAATACTTCAGGAAATACTCTGGTCGCAAGGACAGTTGGATGTGCGCCACACACCACGCTAAAGGATGCCGTGCTTTTCTCCACGTTTATGATGGAAGTATTTTGAGGGAGAACTGTATCCATAATCATTCGGTTCGGAAAGACCAGTAAAATTTAAGGGCTAGAAACGTGGTGCCTACATGGCTCTCATAAGAAAGCTCAAACTCACTTGACATGCGATGGAGCTATGCTAAGATTTACTCTTGGGGGCCTACTCTCATAAACGAAATATGTCAACAACACAGAAGTGATTGTTATTTGGCTACGGTCTTCTGTAAGGTGGAGGTATTTCACCAGACGGACCTCTCCAGTTCGAGCGATAAATTGCTATGTTCTTCCTCTCTTAGAGTGGTATAGGGAGGTCACATACCGCAGACAAAAGATGGCTGATGAGGCAGGAAGTCTTCAGTCAAGAATCCTAATGTTTCATCAGAGTTCGTGCTTGTAAATAATTTTTTAGTCAAAATTACTAAGTTAAATTTAATTTTTACATGTAAAATAAAAAAACGGATCTATTTAAATAGTATACGGCATTATTTTAATGTGTAATAAATTACAGGCAAACGTATTATTAAAGTGCTTTCTTGAATAAATTCACCCATATCCGCTCCAAATTTAAATTATATGTGACATGCTGAACCAAAAATAAGTAAAGTATATGTTTTATATTTATAAAACGTGTGCTCATAATCTTATACAGTATTAAACAAGTCTTTCTTTGCTTTTTCATCGTTTGTTGCCCCATTTATTCACAAACTATAAAATCGATGCCTATATGGAAAATCTATGTTCTGTCTGTGTCCAATCATTAAAGGTAGGAAAAAGACAAATAAAAGCTTTAAAGTTCGAATCTGTTTCCGATGTTTTTACCCCCAATGGCGGCATTAGCTGCGTAATCTGATCCCATAGACAAACTGTGTGAAAAGTCTTGTGGGAGTCTGCCAAATTTGTTTCACTTACTTTTTTTTATATTGCACTTCAAGATTGACCTCATTCCACCTGATGTTAGGTGGTAATGAGGTCCTAGCTTAAGGGTGACAAGTACAGCATAATAAATCTGTTACTGGACTTGTCACCCTTACCTTGAAGGCTTGACCCCTGCTACTAAAGTAGCACCCCCCAGGAGCTCTGGAAACCTAACTCACACGCAGGAACACAACAACACAGAAGTGATTGTTATTTGGCTTACTTGTTCCGTTAAATAAATAAATAGCCCCATGGCGCCGTCACTAGGCGATGAGAGGTGTGGGAAGGTTTTAGTGGGTAGTCCCCGCTCTTCTCATATGAGGGAGTTCCACATAAGCATTCCCTGACACAGCGGCACCAATGCATTTAGCCCTCTTAAAAAAGCCTTTTTAACTATCTTCAAAAAAAGGAGAAGGTTCTCACCGTATATATTTTTTGTTCATCAAATACACGAGTATATACGATTGTGTCATCGTCTTAATTTCGGAAATTTTAGCTATTCCTTAGAAGATCCACCACATTTCTTAACTGACTTCATTTTTGATTATTTTTCCAGGTACTCAGTTCACTATCGCCATCTCACAGAGAGGAAAACCAATGATCAAATGTAATGGCTATACATATTACAAAAAGGACACGAACGGGCGTCGAATCCGGTGGGTTTGCTCCACGCACCACGCCAGGGGGTGCCCGGCGGTAATTTATACTGTAGATAACGACATTGTGAGAGTTAAGAGCGACCATACTCATGTTAATTTCGTTTAGCATATTTTAGCAGCGGTAATCGTATAGCGGTATACAGTTCAATGTTAGTTCTTATGTTCAGGGCTTAAAAGCGGTACAAAATATAATGTGTTTTAGTCCGACTTGAAATAAATTCCTCTCCAATATAAACTGAAAAGTTTACTATCTGGTTTTAAAAGCTTGCAAATTTGATTTGATTTTTTAATGTTATAATGTATTCCATAAAAGTGAGAAGTTAATATTTAATATTCACATTAAAATATATTCACACAGACCCGTTTTTTAAGTAATTCCCGTTATTTGTATTTAATAACGGGAATTAGTTCAAAAACGGGTCTCAATAGGCAAACGACAAAAATGATAATTTCCTTAAAGTTTTATGAATTTTACCATTTGTAATAAAAAGTAATTTTATTGTAGAAATGGTTTTTATTTCATACTAGCGGTCCCGGCATTGTACCGCCTTTTTTATATGTCCTAACATTTTAATCCTTCTCTGGACTTCCATATTAATTCCAATATAACTATTAGGCGAGTCGATCCAGCCGTTCTCGAGTTTCAGCGAGACAAACAAATAGCGATTCATTTTTATTTATCAATGGAAGTCCTTATTATTGAATACAATAAAAATTGTTCTTTTAAGTTGATCCCTCTACTAATTTAATTTCAGGCCTAAAGTTCACGTGGTCAAAGAGAGGGAACCGGATACTTCTAGAAGGGGGGTTCAGATATAGAGTGAACGGCGTTCATGGTGAGAAGGTGAGATGGAGGTGTGCTACCCATGAAAGGCATGGGTGCAAGGCAGTGCTTCATACTGTAGGACATACGGTGGTGTACAGATTCGGCAAGCACATAAGCTGACCAAAGTGTTGAAATTTGTTTTGTCCTATGATTTATGGAGTACAGTCGCCGTCAGATATATTGGAGCAGACAAAGTGACCAAATTCTTCTGAACTGTTAAAAATGTCAATAAGTTTCATACACTACAAGTTACCATTAATATCTGAACATTCATTACTTCAGTAATATCTGAGCAGATGCTAGTAAAATAACTCCTATACACACAACTAACCATTAATATCTGAACACTCATCTACACAGGTAGCTAGATGAGACACATGACGTGCGTGACACGTATTGACGTTATGAGTGTTCAGATATTATTGGCTAGTTGTGTGTATAGAAATTATTGACTGGCATCTGCTCAGATATTACTGAAGTAATGAATGTTTAGATATTAATGGTAACTTGTAGTTTATGGAACTTATTGACATTCTAAACTGTTCAGAAGTATTTGGTCACTTTGTCTGCTCCAATATATCTGACGGGGATTATATAAGCTGATGCCCGCAGCTTCGCCTGCATTATTTCGGGATAAAATTTATTCTGTAAATATATAGATATAATTCCTTGAACAAAACATATCTAGAAATCGGTTTTACAGACAAATTATAGTACAATTTAGGTCTTATTTGGTATCTCATCTCCTACTAAATTACTTCTTAATACTTTCTGTAGTGTTTTGCGTGAAAGAGTAACGAACTTGAATCCAAACGTTCATACATCCAGACAATCAGACATACTACATATACATATATTCATAGAAACTTTCACGTTTAAAAGATTAGAAGGATCTTGTTGAAAGAGGGAATCCTATTATATAAAGTATTTAAGTTTTGGGCCAATGACTGACCCGATCGAACAATGATTCAATGTTCCTGGCTGTTAAAGGGTCGTGGGTTCGACCCCCGCTCAGAAGAAATGTTCGTGTTGGTTTATAAATATATAAGCATGCATTTTGGTATCACCGTAGTACCACAATGCTGGTTGCTGCTTCGTTCTAGTTTATATATTAAAAGGGTTTCAGGTACTTATTTTGTGATCACGTCAATGTATGCGATGTTATCTGATACTTATTTATAATATCTTATACTGATATATCATTTGATACCCACGTTGGATACCAGTCTTTACATATCAGGATTTGGGAAGTCTATTGTTCTTAAATTACATATTTGTTTATTATGTCTTTGTGACAGAAATATATGCGTGTAGGTAAAAACATTTATTAATGTAACGTATTAAAATGACAAAAGAAAGAACTGCAATTAAGCTAAGAGTAATATCATATGTAATAAGTACTTACCTAGGTACTTAGAGAATCTATATGAATTGAAAAGGGCAAACGGTGTCTTTAAAATCATTGTAATATTACGATCACCTAATAAACCTATGATAAAAATAATTGAGACTGAGAATTCATCTGATATGAGCTAAAATTTCGTATATAACAGTGAACTTGTGAAAATAAAATGTACAAGGATTTAAGTAAAGTAAGAACTTAAAACTTAAAGCGTCGGTTTTGCGACTGGAATTTAAATGATTTTTTCTAAGCAACGTTTTATTAATATTGTTAAGTATGTTAAACCCAAGTATACATTAATGAAGAATCTTGTTCGTTATGTTGAAATACAGATTGAAAGGTTTATAGGAAGTTTTTAATAAAGGGATATTTTATTATCAACAGCGCTTTTTTCATTTATTTCGTTTAGTGATGTTATGTTTTGTTTAAATAGCCTCGTTAACCCGGTCAAAATTTTAAAGAACCAAACATTTTGAGTCATTCAAATGTTTAAATCTTGTTTTTTTCTGTTAATCGTCTCTATACATCATTACATGGATCCACAGGGATAATTACATCAATAGGATATCTGTAACATATTATTTTGTTACTTGAAGTGCTGGGACTGACACAGTATAAAAGGTTAGTCGTTTTTGAAGCACCTTCGGTCTTACCTCCTCCTTGAAACATTTAACGTCTCGGTATTACGAGGATAGCCTGTACTCATTCTAAATATTTAAAAAAATATACTTTTTATTTATTTTTTTGGAAGATTTACAGTGTAAATAGATACTATAACTACGTTTACATTAAAAAGAGATCTATACCAATTACAAATCTCCGCCAATTAAGAAAATAAAATATATTTTTTAAGGTAGCTGAATAATACTAGTCTTCTAAATTTTAAGACTTTCGCGTTCCATTTTAAACATTTAAAATAATTTAACGGGTCAAAATGCGACACCATTGGCCAGCGACGAGTGGTCAGCTCGTGACCACGGTTGGTGCAACCTAACCGAAACGTCGGGCAGTAAGTAGTTCGTATTAACTACTAAATAAAAATGGTGTCGCGTTTTGACCCGTTAAATTATTTTAAATGTTTAATACTAGTCTTCTGTCAGATCAACGCGAAAGATATTGATGAAATGTAATTTTTGTATCTATTCGTGGAGCAAAAGGTAAAATTGTAGTTTTAGTATACTATTTTTTCTATTCAAAACAAAAAATCTCTTTCGTTTTCCATTTTAATTTAACATCCTGGTAGGACAAAGTTGGTGTAATGAGTTAAATAACAGCTTACACCAACTTTATCCCATTATGGCGTGCAATAAAAAAATAAAGATCGAGTATGTATAATATTCTTGGAAGATTAATTTATGGACACGGCTAATTTCGTATTTTATTAGAAAACAAGAATTATAATTAGTATGGACCCGGCATAGAGTTTCTTTTGCTGACACAAGATAATCTGTTCCTTATTAAAACGAACATTTTTTAGGCACAGGTTACACGGTCATCATCTCAAGAAGAGGCAACCCGATGATTTGTGTGGACAATTACAAGTTTTGTCGGAAAGCCGTCTCTGGCAAAAGAACGAGATGGGTGTGCTCGTCCCACAACCACAGAGGGTGTAATGCGGCTGTCATGATGTACGAACAGGAGATCATTAGATTAAATAATAACCATAATCACTGAGAACATAGCCAAATGGAATTATGCCCGGTATTTTCCTCAATTGATTTTATTTAAATACAATTTATAAATATTGATTAATTGATAATGGTTCCTTTATTTGTCAAAATCTGTAACAATAAATAAAATAATGACCGATGGAAATATATAATTCAAGATTTTAAAGAAACATAAATATGTCATCTCCGAAGATACATTTTTTTTGTTTCCTTAATAAATATATTAAAAGTTCGTTAGTGTGGCGTGAAACTTTATAAAAATTCTTTATCAATTACTAGATTTCGTAACAATTTTTTTTACTTCTTATTTTTGATTACAGTAAAGTACATCACATCTCGGCGAGGCAAGACCCTTTTATACATCGACGGTTTCACTTTTTGCACACGTGCTGTGTCCCGGACGGGGGAGAAAGTAAGATGGGTGTGCTCCACCCACAATCACAGGAAGTGTCACGCGCGAGCGCATACAATCAACGATTCCGTGGTCAAGTTAATGAATGTGCACACACACGGATCTATGGTGACCCGCCTCTGTTAGCTTTAATTAATTGAATTGTAAACATTTTGTGTGAATTTAACCATCTTCTTCGATATGTTTTCGAATTAGCACAAAACCAGAAACAAAACGGAACGGAGACCATTTCTTTTGAGTGTTAAAATCAAACAAGGTTTTATTAAAAAAAAATTACAACGGAGCTTTTTTACATTTTACTTAAATCTATCATCTTTATATCTATATAGGCACGCGAGAGAAACTTGCAATAAACATGTGATTTTTGTTACGTTTCCTGGAGGTCTACTCTCAAAAACGAAATATGTCGGATCCGACAACGGATAGCAGTTTTTAATTCTCATAGACGCAAGCAATTCACTTCGAATGCTACTAAAGCGTTTAAAAAAAACACAATATTATTTATGCAAATCAAGCTTTAACTCCCGAACTTTTGATAAATCTTCAAAAACGAATCCTTTCGTATGTTCGTTTCGTTTTTGAGAGTAGACCCCCTGATACCTACGCGAGGGCTAGGGCACAGAAGTGTCTTATTGGTGTTATTTTTTATCCGATATGTTCTAATTTGCAAGAAACTATTAATTAAATAACAATAAATAGCAAACAACTGTTTTAATAATTTGCGAAGGTGTAATATTTTATGTGAGTCTTTCGTAACAAAAAAAGAGTGTTTGAGGGTTTACTTGTGCTTATTTGGAAACACGTTGTATAAATTATTATTATATCTGAGATCTAGTGCAGAGACTATTATTCGTAGAACTAGAACAGAAAACCTGAATTTCACATAGGTCTGATCATAAAGCCTACAAATTGTATAAATATTATTTTTAGGCTACATATTTTTTTCTTTTTATTATTATTATTTTTTATTTTTATTTGGGATATAAAAGTATTGCTACAAACGGGTTATCTGTAAATATTATTGTAATCATGCATCCTAAACTATTATCCTATACCTATAAACTATTATTATTAGTATTAGAAAACAATAGGTACAAACAAACACATTCGCAAACAGAGACTTTATTTTAAACGCAATCAATTTATTAATTTACGGTGAACTTATGTAGAAATTAGTCATTTTTATAAAATATAAAAATATATGAAGATGAGAGCCACTTTAAGAAAAAAAATATAATATGAAATATAATCACTCTGAGTTGTCTTATTTTTATTAAAGGATTCACTAGCAAAATATTGTTAATCTTATTTTTGTTAGAGACAAATTTAATCTGAATGGTTGGTTCTCAATAATGTGGAACCATTCATAGCAATATCATACCTAAGTAATGAAATTAATAGGAATATTGACATAGAAAAGCAAGCTTTACTACCTATCTATTTATCGTCCATACATGTGTGTGTTGTATGTATCATTGTAGAGCGTATATTAGTATTATGTTGAGTCTTGTAAAATATATTTTTTTAATGAAGATGTGAAATATTTCGAGTAATAGATACACAGTAATTGTAATTAAATATATTTGTGTAATGTCACATACAAATATTTTTCATAACAAATCACTGTCCTCACTACTTTTCATATGATCTCCAGTCAATATGCATAATAACCAGAGGTGTGACATATCTTAGATCTGAAATACAGATATAAGATACAAAATACGTATTCTGTTATATGTATAACCGTACATCTTGTGTTTCAAGTACTTTATTATTTTTTATCTTATTTAAAAACTATTTGCAAGTATTTTGAGGATACTTCGTTCCAATTCTATCAAAGTAAACATCGCAGTTTTTCTTTCCGAACGCAACGGAACGCAGCGCGTCTTTTAAAAGTTTGGTCAATATTGTCGGGAGCCAAATGAATCTAATCCCTATATATATATATATATATATATATATATTATAATTATAAAATATATATAATAATTTTATAAATGCAAAAGTAACTCTGTCTGTCTGTCTGTTACGCTTTCCTGCTTAAACCTCTCAACCGATTTTGATGAAATTTGATAAAGGTATACGTTGAATCTCAAGAACGGACATAGGCTACTTTTTATTAGAAATTAAGGGTGGAATGGGGGTAATACCACCTTTGAAAGTTTATATGGAAAAATGTTTATTTTTGAAGTTAGAGATATGAAATTTGGCACAAATATAGCTCGAAACTTGGACTAAAATATAGACTACTTTTTGTTTTGAATATTAGGGGAGAAAGGGGTAAAACCGACCATGAAAGGATGTAGTCCACGCGGACGAAGTCGCGGGCACAGCTAGTTTAATATAATTTGCGACTAGTTTTAACTCGGCCTTAATAAAAGATATCAATCTGTGTAACTGTTCGAATTAAAATGTAATGAACAAAGAAACAGAAAAAGCTTTTACTTGAAAGACGGTAATAGTAGACAGTAGAAAGAAAGAGTAATATTAGTAGGAGGTAATAAAATAGTTGCTTATCCTCAAAAAGTCTTAAAAACGCTATTTGAGCAGTAATCTGAAATCCCAAAAGGAGCTATCTCTTTTACCTATTGACAGTGATAAAATAGTCTAAGTCTAATTTTTCCAGGATAAAACACTTAGATTCTTTAACTCATAAAGAGTCAGAGAGAGTGCCTCCAAAACCGAGAGGCGAGCGTATCGGACTTTGGCATCCCGCATTTGATTCCCGGTCAGGTTAAATTTTTTTAATGGTCCCATATATTTTGAAGTAGCATCAGTGTTGGTTCTATATTATTAGAACACATCCCGCCGACAAAAAAAAACATGGATAAGCCAACAAATATTTGTATCGTAGGTCAACAATATAGAAGACACATGAAATTCTCATGCCTTTTGTGTAAAAAATTTGGTAATTTGGTATACAAAAAATACTGATTTAAACCTTATTTTTCACTTATCAGGTATAAGTTATTAAGCCGATAAAGTTTATGCTGATTGAATGGAGCATGTCATTTAGTAATTTTATTACCAAATAATTTTTATATGGCACTTCAAGATTGACCTCATCCCACCTGAGGTGATGTCAGCTTTAGAGGAAATTAAGCTTAAATCCGATCACACAGGTCCCAAATCCGATCTATGAGTTATCTCGAGGGCGCTAAGAGTATATTGTAATAGTAAAACAGTTTTCTCTTTTACAGTAAAATTTGTGACGTCACAACGTGGGAAGCGTCTACTCTGCGTTGAAGGATTCACGTTCTGCACGCAAGGGGTATCAGGCTTGAAGACGAGATGGGTGTGTTCTACCCACAACCACAAATACTGCAGGGCGGTGGTGCACACGTTGGGCAATCAGATCATCAAGCTGAAGAACATCCATACGCATGATATGCCGAGAAGATTTTAATAAGTTTGATATTTGTTAAAATATATGTTAGTGTAAAACGATTGGTATTGGTAAATACAGCATCATAATTGATCGACACAGTCAAATCTGTATTCATATTTCTGCTCTTAAAACCATTATATATTTACATTGAAGGTGGGAGCGAGCCGAATTGCGGTGTACGATTCCTAATATGAAAAAAAAAACTTTCCTATATTGTCTCGGGTCTGGGTGTTGTGGTACCGTCGCTATTTTTTTAGTAGGTTAGTTACTTACCATACACCAAAAGCATTGTTTGTGATGTTGAATTCGTGATAGTAACTGAAGCCTTTAGAACTTGAGGCATTTGACGTCATACTGATTACACATTTCTACCAGCGTAGCTCATCTGCGATTAGTTAACTGGCTAGTTCACTAAAAACATTTTATTTATGCTCATATGAAAATATATTTCTGTTTAATATTATTAATGTTCGTGAAATCGCAGCGCGGTAACACGCTTTTGAGGTCAAATGAACCTATTGTTTGAAAATGCAGTCACATGATAATAAGAGATGTGTACGAGTATATTCAACCCAGAAAACTAGCTATTAGGCCTAGCATGCGCAATACGTCAAATTTATCGCATGAGACGACAAAAGATTCGATACTGTTGATTGGCTAATAGCACACCGCACTCGTATTTCCAATCAGCAGCTGACGCACTGACTTCAATCGGTTTTGACGTTAGTTAAGAGCGCGATAAAAGCGCGACTAAACTGTTGTATTTACTAACATAACTTAAAATAATTATATATATACTTAATTTAAATTAATTGTATTTAAAAAGTTTGTTTGCTCACCAAGCGATTTGTTATAATATATGTGTAAACACGTTTAGGACTACAGTTCTGTTTATAAGTTAAGTTGGAATGTCTGTTTATGCAATGATGATTGTAGTCTGTTGTGTTTTCCAATAAATAAATAAATAAATAAATAAATTGAATCGCGTGGCGCATGCTAGGCCCGTATGTCGTGCTTACGTGCCGGTGGACGACAAAATTGTTAAACTGAGAAGTTAACATACACAGCCTTACCCCACGAGATGTTTATGTTATTAAATTATATATTAAAGAACTAGTTTTTTTTCTCACATAAAATATAAGAGTATATAAAATAAGAAAGAGGAGTCCCCATTTAATATTTGATTCAATGATTGGCACTCCTGTTTGCGGGACTAAGGGCCGAATGTTCGTTACCCACTTTGGACCTACAATCATATAACGAACATTTGTTTTTGTTTTCTGTGTCTCTATAATATATTTATAATATATTTGTGTATTAGAAGTGGTCGGTCAACATTAATGGTCTTCTGGCCTACATTCAAACAAAAATTACCCACCACACATAAAACAACGAGGCCTGTTAACCTGTAACTAATTTTATACTTACACTGAATAAATATTTTTCTATTCTATTCTAACAGGTAAAGATTTTTTTTAATTTTTGTATTTTTTTTTTACTTTAAATATTATATTGAATAAGAAATAGTATCTTTATTCTTAAGTGCAATTATGAATACTGTTTTTTTGATTAGAGGGTTGCATTGAATCTTTACCGGTAGCTACTTAATGTTAAGTTAGACTCAAGATAATGAATCAGTCGTTATCAAACTATCGGCAGAATTAAAACACCTTGTCTTTAATACAATGTTAGTAGAGATAGCATTAGTGGCATGGTGTGAATTATTTTTCCTTCATACTTGCTTTCATGGTTAAATTTATTTGATGACATTATTAATTTCAGTCCAATTTGTCAAGTCACAACGCGGAACGATTCTTCTCAAGATTGATGGTTTCACTTTTTGTAAACACGTGACGAATGGATTTAAAAAAAGATGGACATGTTCTACCCACAGTCATCGAGGATGCCGCGCGATGGTACAAACTTTCGGCAACGAAATAATAAAGTTAAAAAATATTCATGTGCATGACAGGAAATAAATATGAAAGGGTGCCAAATATTAAGAAAAATATTCAGAACCAGATATGGTTATCTTAATGTGCGATATTTAATTTAGCGTAAATTTTTTATTATAATTATTAAAAAGATTAACTTGTGCCATTTTTAGAGATTTGTTTGAAGAAATCAGTTTAAATTCAAATGTTAAGTTGATTCTTTTCTGGATTATACGATTTTATTGTAACAGTGTAGGTATTTAAATTGTTTTTTATTATTCTTTGTTAAGTGTCTATACTATTTAAGAGAAAATAACCCAAATTGAGGTAACGGATAAAGGTAAAGGAGGATAAAAGATAAAATCCTAGTTAGAAGGTTTTCAAGATAAGTATTTTAATCGATTTTATTATTTTTATAGTACTAAACGCCGTACTAGCGAACTTTAAATATTAGATACAGAAAAATTTTATTTCCCCTTGCGGTGCGGGAATCGAACCCAACATTTTCAAACATTTCTGCAACGAATGTACCACGGGCCGATAAGTATGTAGTTCTAAACATATTCGGCAGAGGGCACTTACCGGAGGCTAACGGTTGATACAGCAGAATAATTTCATCGCCTACGATAACTTGCGGTTAGCTCAGTTGGTAAGAGTAGCACGCGCGATACGTGAAGGTCGTGGGTTCGATTCCCGCACCGCAAGGGGAGATAAAATTTTTCTGTTTCTAATATTTATAAGTATTTTATTCATTCCTTCCTTATGAAAATTATTTCCTTTACTTGTTTCAGTTAAATTCATAAAATCGCAGCGCGGTAATACTCTACTAAGCCTAGATGGCTATAGTTATAGTCTTAAAGTGCAGTCACACAATAAAAAGAGATGGGTGTGTTCCACCCATAAAGGCCGTAAGTGTCGCGCTTTCGTGCACACAGTGGGCGACGATATTGTCAAACGGAATAAAGTGCATACGCATCCTAAGACTACGAGACGTAATAATTTTGCTGCAGTTAGCAAGAATACCGTCTGGTTGCAGCGGTAATCGTGCCTATGTATTAAGTATTGTAATAGCTATTGCCTGTGTATGTATCAGAGTTTTTTCTTAATTTTATGATAAAAAGTATTATATGTGTTATTCTATGATTTAATTTATCTTCATGCTAAATTTCATCCCAATTCATTCAATATTTTTTGCATGAAAAAGTAGCAAACATTGAGACATTTACGCATTTAAGAGAGGTAGGGCATAGCGATTTATCGCTCGAACTGGAGCAGCCCGACTGGTGAAATACCTCCACCTTACAGAAGACCGCAGCCAAATAACAATCACTTCTGTGTTGTTGTGTTTCTGCGTGTGAGTAAGGTTTCCAGAGCCCCTGGGGGGTGCTGCGTTAGTAGCAGGAGTCAAGCCTTCAAGGTAAGGGCGATAAGTCCAGTAATAGAATAATTATGCTGTACTTATCACCCTTAAGCTAGGACCTCATTACCACTTAACATCAGGTGGGATGAGGCCAATCTTGAAGTGCAATATAAATAAAATAAAAAAAAAACTATAAATTGCCATATATTTATTTTAAACATCTACACGTTACATTGTTTTCGTTTGCATGCTATGGCACTAATGTGCATTTAATTTTGGTATGTCCTTCGAAAATAAATACAGTGTAGTCACATTTGTTTCTTATTTTAACATTCGTTTATATTTGGCCACAAAAAATATATAATAAATCTTGGTTACTAAATTTTCAATGAAACACACGATGAGTTTATTTTTTAATAGCTTATATTTAATTCGCAGTGAAGTTTATCCGATCGCAGCGTGGTAAAACGCTTCTCTGCGTGAACGGGTATACTTTCTGCTCCAAGTTGGTGACTGGCTCGAAGAGGAGATGGGTCTGTTCCACCCACAACAATAAACGGTGTAACGCAATCGTGTACACGGTTGATGATAAGATCGTTAGGATCAAAAACGAACATACACACGCTCAGAATACTACCAGAAGCTGCTACTGAGTCTAAATAGACATAGTATATTTTTAATAAAAGTATGGCAGACTTTCATAGCATTCATATAAAAAAAATAAATCAATTTAAAATGATGATTTGATATTGTACTATGGTATTAAAATCATTTCCATATGATTAAATAAGTGAACGAAATTATTTTAATTATGTGTTATTCATCTAGCTTACATTAAATTCTGGAAAACTCAAAAAATAAATTACTCATGTATTAATTTGTCTTTATTTTGCTACTTCGAAGTGACAATTTACTCTCACGAGCATGTGCTCGTATTATGTATGTACATAATATGAATATAAACTTTATCTGATTACAGCGTGTAGTTAATGATTTTATTTATTTCCAGAACCAAAGCCAACCATTATGACAACAAATCGAGGGACAACATACCTTAAAGTCGGTTCATACAAATTCTACCGGCGAAATTCAAGTAAAGGACTACGGGTACGTTACATATATTTTTTTTTTTATTTAGGTTTCATCATTTTAACAAACGCCTTTTCGTGTCCACGTCTCCCGCAGAAAATCCAAATTTTAATGGACAAATCTTTATTCAGAGCCTTTACTAAAGGTCGCCGACAGAAATGTCGGAGCAAACAATGTGACCAAATACTTCTGAACTGTTAAAAATGTCAATAAGTTCCATGCACTACAAGTTAATATTAATTTCTGAACATTATTTACTTCAGTAATATCTGAGCAGCTGCTAGTCAATAATTTCTATACACACAATCAACCAATAATATCTGAAATAATATTGGACAAGATCACATACATTGCTCTGATTATGTGGTAAGTAGCTAGAGCACTTGTGTTACAGAAATCAGAAACAACGCCGGTACCACAACACCTAGACCCGAGACAATATAGAAAAGTTCGTTTCCCATATTGACCCGACCGGGGATCGAAATCAGAACCTCGGAGATGGCGCGACGCCAAAGTCCGGCACGCTTGCGTCTCGGCTACGGAGGTCGTCAAACTATCTAACTTTTTATTACTTCTTTAGGTTCAATGGCGGTGCAGCAAATGGAGTTCAAATAGATGCCGAGCTGCCATTTTTTCAAAAGAAGATGCCATTATCGAGGTCTCTGGTGACCACAATCATTAGTGGAAAAAAGTGGAGCAACTCTTGTGGACACAGTGTAACTTGTTGTATCCGTATTAGCTATGTGGCATAGCTAGCTGTGTGAAAAGCGTGTCCTGCATTCTAGACTTCAGCTTAGGAAGTTATTAAGAAATATTTTTTTGTTATGCTAATGGCTGAGAATGAAACTCTCTGAGGATATCAGTTATTCCGGAACTTCTGGATATCTTTAAAGCCAAATTAAACAGTCTTGTCAAACGTGTACCATCCTAAGATAAATAATTAAATAAATAAATATTGGCCAACATCACATACATTGCTCCGATTCTGTGGTAAGTATCTTAAGCACTTGTGTTACAGAAATCACAAACAACGATAGTATCACAACACCCAGACCCGAGACAATATTGGAAAGTTCGTTTTCCATAGTGACCCGTGAACGGGAATTGAACCTCAGAGATGGCGAGACGCCATAGTCCGGCCCGGTCGCCTCTCGGCCACGAGGGTCGTCACTATGAGACCTAAGTCTCAGACGCCTTCCATCAAGTGTGATTGAGGTCAAACGTGAGCCTATTTCATATAAAAACGGACAAAACTTTACAATTTGTCGCTTTCGCTGAAACTCACGATTTAGGTATGATACCCGATATTTTAACCTTTAATCATGTTAGATTCACTCTGTATGTTACGTCTATGACCCCTCAGTACTCTCTGCCCTGTTCTGGAACATCGATCGACTCTATCCGGTAGTACATGTGTTGAAGCTATTCTTATTTAAGAAGATAAAAAACCTCTTTGTTCATGCTGGCCACAAATAACTTGCGGTAAAAAAAATATAAACAAAAAAAGTTGTAATGTCAAACAAATAAAAAAAACATAATAAATTGTAAGATTATTCATTCTGAAACATAGATAAGTCCAAGTTGAGACCACAAATTATATTATTGAAAAAAAAAATGCAATTCTCGACGACATTTCGTGCAAGTGAATGGTATGTCATTCAACTGTCTTTGTAACTATCATTCTGCAAAGAAGTGCTACAGTACCAATGTCAAAGTCAAAGTCAAAGTCAATCTTTTTTATTCACATAGATTACATTAGTAATACTTATGAATAGTCTCTATATAAAGCAAATGAAGCTACCTATAATAGATGTCAAATTAGTAAAAAAAGACATCATACGATTCTACACCAAACTTCATCCTTGGCAAATAGTATAATGATAAGCTTAGAAGCAAAAGTCATGTCGAGCAGCGGAACAAAGAAAATAAAACAAGTAAATCGCTTGTTTCGTGTTTATCAACTGGTCATTTTGTAGTAACACACACGCAGAATGCTAGAAGTACATTAAGAAAACCTGAAAAGATGTTCCTAAAACCTGTAAATAAAAAAAACAACATATACATTGAGAAGTTTATAAAACTAACATGTCTAAATTTGAGAGGAGCTTAAACAAAAAGTATCAACATTGGTTTTACATGGAAAATATATTTATAGAAAATAATTGGGTTGCCAATCAACTTTAAAACAAGTTAATGTATCAGGTAAAAGCGCATAATAAAGATAAGATTACTATGGAGACATCAGGGAAAGAATACATAAATAAAGACTCACCTACCTCATGATATTCATGCAACGACAAAAGCCTGGAAATTCTGATTCTAATAATAAGTCGGCCTTTGGGTTGAACTTGAAAAAAAGTAATGATAAATGTGAATTCGATTCAACGGATAAAAAAATACGAAATCTCACCGGGCATCGATTAGAAGAATCCTTCAAGTGTGACATTTCACGAAGATCTTGGAAATTATGTATGTTTATTGTGAATATTATGCATAGTTGTTTAAGTATGTGATACTAAATGACAACATACCGTGAAAACTTAATATATACTTATATTAATATTACTGTATTTAATTAGTTTGGAATTCGATAACATATAAATATCTTTTTACCATATTTCGCATTTCTACAATATCTACATATTTTGTCGGTAATACGTTTAGCTTAATATTGGGCCCTGCTAGTGTTAAAAAGTTCAAAATAAGTTATAAGTATTAATATTTTAGTTGTTATGTGTATTGTTAATCATTTAAGTGTTATATATGTTTAACTTAATTTTCACAAATTAAAACTGTGATTTTTTTTTGTCATGTCAAGCTTATTTTAAATTAATTCAGTCACAATTTAATTCAGTGTTTGTGTTTCTCTAAAGAACATAATATAATCATTATGTTCTTAGTGGACGGCATGTTGAAGCTATTCTTATTTAAGAAGATAAAAACCTCTTTGTTCATGCTGGCGACAAATAATTTTGTAATGTCAAACAAATAAAAAAGAAAGCATGTTATAAATTGTAAGATTTAGAATTCTGAAATATAAATAAGTCCAAGTTGAAGTTTAATTCTCTCCTACTGTTTTATTTTTTTACTGAATATAATATTATTACAAATGAGCTAGCAGTGTCTTCACTTTAATCCCTTTTTTTTGAGGGAGGGGCACCATACCGCTGTCGTGGGGACGACAGCGACGTGTGTGGAACTCCCCTTCCCAGAGAGGTGGGGGCTACCCGAACTAAAAACCCCTTCCCACCTTCTCATCGCCTATTGACGGCACTATGGGATATCGGGCGACCCATGACTGCCACAGCACTTTAATCACTAACCTTTTTTTTTTTTTTTGACCTGGATATAGCCGGAGTCGACCATTTCTATCTTGCATCCTCCCTGTTTGGCAACCGCAGCTACCACTTCTTTAAAATTCACCGAGTCGTCTAGGTGCGAGATACGCATCTCTGCGTATCTGTGCGGCCTGTCGATCAGTACATCCTCGCCTTCCATTACTTGGAGAAGTCTTTCGGCTAGCTTGTCAGCCTTGGCTCTACTCTCTTCTTCCGATCCGGGGATCTCCAAGATTATCCCACCCGTGATCGCTCGCCGGAACAGGAGATTCTCAATTCCGAGCTCCTCCAAGGAAATTTCTTGCTTGGCCTTGACAAGCACTTTCCTGTAGGTCCACCCTTCCTCCACGGCATCCGGCAGCAATGTAAGGACCACTACTACCGTTTTTGGGGGTCGGAGGTTCGACAGCTTCGGCCTCTGCACTGGCCCTTTGGTGGTCAAGGGCTGGGATGTTGCAGGAGCTTTTGCAGCCTTCCTGTTCCCTTTTTTAACCACCGTCGACCACGCCGCGTCCGTAGGCGCGGGGGGAGGTGGTAGGGGTCGGGGTTCACAAAGAGGCTGTGCTGCGGACTTTTCCCTCTTCTCAGTTGTTTTCCCCTTGGGGGGATTCTTCTTGTTGGGTTCTGGGGCGTTGGGTTTCCCTTTTCCAACAGGTGTGCCACGCGCAGGGGTCTGTGGGGCTGCTCCTGCAACTGCCTTCCCTACATTCTGCAGTAGTCGCCGCTCGAGGGATTCGAATCGGGCGTTCATTAGGGCCACGATGTCTCCCTCTTTTTCCCCTCTTTCTACTGGGGACGACTGTCCCTCAACGGTCCGCTGAAGTTGAGCGACTTGGTTGCGAACCTCCGCCAGCTCCTTGGCCTGTTTCGCAACCTCTCCTCGCAGCTTCTCGTTTTCCCGTTTCAGCTTTGTTGCCTCAGCTTCCACCAGGCGCGTCTCGGTCGTGGTGGCCCGGGTGTACAGAATCTCTGCTGCACGTTCCCACTCCTGGGCCACAGTCTTCAGGGCCTTAATATATGTGCCCTTCAGGTTACCTGAGGTTGACACGACTTTCCGGATTGTCTGCATCGAGTTCTCCATCAGCTCTTTTAGGAGGAAGGACGGTCTGTCCCCACCCTCCGTGTCCGGCATCTGCGCCAGTTTTTCTCCCGTCTTTTGGAGTTCGAGGTCCTGACGGGCTATCTCTCTCTCCGCTTCAAGTGACGCCTTCTCCTTCTCATTCTTCTGGATTTCCTTCATGGACTCCTTCAACAACTCTCTTGCCGCCGCCACCCCGACATATTCGCCGGTAGTCGGCGGGCGGCCGCGTCCCCTTTTAGAATTGCCTCTCTTGGGTGCGGCACTGGGCCTCTTACGCCCTTGGGATCCAGTTTCATCTCCGGAGACTCCCGACATACTGCTCCCCGATCTGGACCGCTCAGTGAGACGCTCAGAGCGCCTATTAGACCTAGTGGTCTCCCCCTCCGAAGTATCCACATCCGAAGCTGACACATTGTTGGAGTCAACCTCAATGATTTCCACCGAGGCTGGCTCCGAAGTCCGTAAATCACTAGCGTTGGTCGTCGTTAAGGGGCCCGAAGGTCCCGTGGCTTGAGTTGCCCCCCCCAGAATACGGCGGGGCTTGGACGTCTCCCCCGAAAGGGTGACGCCGAGGGATTCTCCTCCGGCGGAGCCGGAGGTACCCTCCTGGGGTAGTGTACTCTTTTTCCTCGAAGCCATTGTCTTACTTGCTCGTTTACGGGCGAGCTCCCCCCCCTAATTAACGCCTCGCCCTCCACTGCGCTTCTCAAAAACTGAGAAGCGCAGCAGAAGACGGTATTCCCCACCCCCCCCATTCCCCATTCCCCCCCATTCCCCATTCACCAACCCACCTACCCCAACCCCCCCAATGCGTTTGGTCCGCGGGAGCTACGCTCCGACCCCCGGCCGCCGTCCGCAGGGCATCCCTGTAAGCGGGAGTACCCTCCGGGCGGCGGCCGACGGCTTCCCCTATCCGCCACCGGGGGACGCGCCAGGTAGGGGTACACCTCCCCCCCTGGTTTAATCACTAACCTATCCTAACCTAACCAATGGAATCGTAAATTACTTCAATTAACCTAAGGTTAAGTAATTGATGTTGAATAAAAGTCGTTTTTTTAGTAGGATATTTTAATGAAGTAGGAAAAGAGAACCGGAACCTGAAAAGTCACCCCAAAACTACAACCAGTTGTTGTCATTTTTCCTGATTTAGCATTCGGCATATTACATAACAGCGAGCGTTTTCAAACTGACGACGCCATTTGTTCACTGAAAATGCCTGCAATTATACATTGTAAGAGGTGGGGAGGAATTTAGAAATCAATTCCCTTTTGCGCGTCAAGTGCAGGCTTCATTGTTCTATTTAGAACTCGAACGAAGTACGGCCAAACCTCAGTAACATACGAAGGTGCGCGACCTTATAATAAGATACCCTCTAAAAAAGAAACTAGCATTACACATAATTGGGTTTGTTAGTGCGTTTTGTTATTAACTAAAATTTAATTACACAACCTAGGCAGAATTTAAAGATCTGGAAATGTATGTTTCAACGGTCTGATTTAATGTTGTATCGATCAGTGATATTGTGTATTGTGGACTTATTTGTATAACTTCGTATATGTACTTACAACAACGAGTGTATGCTTTTTGTACGTATATTCTTGTTCTCATGTAAGTGGCGTAAATGTCTTTATGAGAATAAATGTCTTTAATCCTTAAAAAATCCCTTTTGGGGTTTAAACAGAGGATGGTATTTTCCACGCGGACGAAGTGTCTACTTTTATATACATGTATAGTTTTTTACCTGGTTCCAATATTTGAAAAACAACACGTTTTAGTTACAGACTAATAAAATTGTACAAGGCGTATGCTAAAAACGACCGACAGACGACTGATGACAGCTGTTAAGGAAAGTAAATCATGGAACGCATTAACGACGGTATTCGGTTGGAAAAAAACCGATAGTAATTTTTGACGCTTAACGAATCGTAAAATATTGGAATCGTGCATTAATCTACCTTCTTTTCCATTTCAGTAAAATTCATCACATCACAGCGCGGTAAAAAGCTTCTCAGCATAGACGGATTTAGATTTTATGCTCAGCACGTGTCAGGGATGAGAACCAGATGGATTTGTTCCACTCACGGCCACAGGAAGTGCCGCGCAGTGGTCCACACGGTGGACGATGAAATTGTGAAGATAAAGAATGTGCATAACCATAATACGCCTGCGGTGAAAAGTTGAAGATACAAGCAAACATGAATCGGGAAATGGTAAAAAATTTACCACCTCAAATTGAACTTTATTGCCTTGACTTACAGGCAATGATTGATGACAATCTCAAATTTATTGTTTTTTTTTTATATTACCCTTCAAGATTGACCTCATCCCACCTGATGTTAAGTGGTAACGAGGTCCTAGCTTAAGGGCGACAAGTACATGACAATAAATCTGTTACTGGACTTGTCGCCCTTACCTTGAAGGCTCTAGAAAACTTACTCACACGCAGTAACACAACAACACCGAAGCGATTGTTATTTGGCTGCGGCCTGGGCTGCTCCAGTTCGAGCGATAAATCGCTATGCCCTACCTCTCTTAAATTTCGAATATTAGGGTAGATATGGGCAAAACCATGGAAGTATGGTGTCCTCGGGATTGATAGCGCGGGCACAGTTAGTGTAACATAAATATTTTTAATGGTGGTGGGTGCTCGACTTGATTCGGCCCTCGTTGGCGGTTTCATTGAGCTACTGGTGACAAAGTATCGGTGAGCCCGTCTATCAGGGGTAAATATTCCTTTTGTTTTTGTTTGATTATACTTACCAACATAGTCTTTAAGTCTATGGATTCTTGGTCTGAAAATAAATTATTTTTAACTAACATAGTCTTTCAGTCTATGGATTCTTGGTCTGAAAATAAATTATTTTTATTTTATTTTAGTAATATTATTAAAGTAAGTAATACTTGAACGACATATCAAATTTTAAAAACGCAGATAAAAAGGCCTGTATAAGATGGACAGAGGACCTTGAGACGGTGCTTGAGAAACTAGGAATGCAAGTGTCACAAAGCTAAGATTTGCGAATGTCTTGGGGGTATACCTATGTTCAGCAGTGGACGTCCTTCAGATGAATAACATTTATACAACGTATTCTCGAATTACCACAAAACCTGATATGTGTTTGTTCAGAATCCACAGTAGAATCACTTTCACTATGTAAATGTAGGTAGGTACATAAGGATATATAAATAAAATA
The DNA here is from genome assembly GCA_037074685.1 of Glyphodes pyloalis. Classification (NCBI taxonomy): domain Eukaryota; kingdom Metazoa; phylum Arthropoda; class Insecta; order Lepidoptera; family Crambidae; genus Glyphodes; species Glyphodes pyloalis. The sequence goes on along the minus strand of JAYKKO010000012.1, from coordinate 4,226,195 downwards.
TTTTACACTTTTGACATTTACTTAAGTCTTTCGGCTTCTTAACAGAGTTGAATTAACTCTAAACGAGTGAGAATCTTGCGATATGCATGTGAAAATCACGTTTCCAGATATGCATAAAAATATAGCAAAGGCTTGGTGTTGTTTCGACGTAATATTCAACGCAGAGCTTCTAATTTTCAAGAAATGTAAGAAAACTAAAAATTTCAAATTAAAAATCTTTATAATCCGTAAAATTGTTATTATGATAATTTCAATAAAGGGTTATGGCCAATTTTCAGACTAGCACCGTTCAGTTTTCTAGCCTTGAGGGCGTATTAACGGATTATGCCGGTAAATAAGAACACTCATATAGAATAACGATTTTACTGCACGATACACAAATCACAATCTATAAATAGGTAGGTAAAATCTACAACGCCGTAAAAGGTTTCTGACGACGTGTTCATTGCTCGGCGATCGTAAGCAAAGTGAACGATGCTCCGCTCGCTGCTAGGTACGTCGTAGACTCCGTCAAACGCCTTATAGGTGGCGCTGGTGTCACGCTGCTCACAATGGCCGCTTGGTGGCGCTAGTGTTGGTATTTCCGACGTACAGTCAGCATCATTAGTTCGTATACACCTCAGTACCTTATCATACTAAATGTCCCTGTGACTCAGTAAGTGAAATAGACAGTTAGATTAATGTCACAAGGTACTGAGTGGTTTACAAAATAAAGACGCTGACTGTATATACATTTTTTTATAACCAAAAATAAGTTTGGATGTCTGATGTTTGTGCTAATTTGTTAAAACGTAGCTTATGCAAGATCCTATAGTGTGTTCATTTATTTCAGTACAGTTTATGAATTCTCGAAAGGGCAACCAGCTGATGTGCATTGATGGGTTCACCTTCTCCGCCCATAGGTGCCGCCGAGGCAAGATAAGATGGAGGTGCTCCATACACAGTTCGAAGCAGTGCCGTGCCTTCGCCTATACTGTTAACGATGTGATCATCAGAATGAAGAACGAACATACCCACTGTTCTTCATACGACTTTTGAAGTTAACCGTTCGCTGGGCTGGTATTATTTATTGTTCAGATATTGGAAGATATTAAAAATTCGTGATCACCAAGTCCGTTTTTTTATTTCTACTCGCAGTAGGTGCACCAGAGTGCAGTAATTTTTGGCTTATAACTTTTTTTGTCTGTCATACACTATAATATAGCTGATGTATTAAGGGAGTGCCTGACTTAAGTAACATTTATTTTAGATTTATAATATTTCAATATTAATGACCTCGGTGGCGCAGTGGCTAAGGTAGGCGACTAAAGCGCGAAAGGTCCCGGGTTCGGTTCCCGGTCGGGTCAATTTGGAAAAACTAACTTTTCTAAATTGACTTGCGTCTGGGTGTGCTGGGATGACACCCCCAGTTAGTATGCGTCGTCTGGTCCTCATAGTACAAGGGAAAACCTTAGTGTGAGACCAGGTGATTGGTGTGATTGTCTGGAGCATTTATTATTTATAATAATTAACAGTAACTATTCCGCGACTTGTCCCAGCTTTACACGGGTCCAATGTAGATACTGTTGAATTGTATGCTTTTCTGTACTATATATATATATAAATTAAAACGACTGACAGACTGCTGATGACAGCTGGTATGGAAAGTAAATTAAAACGACTTTTGTACTGTACAAATGTACTGTTTGCTTTAACTAAAACCAAACATTTGTTTCTAATACCAAGATATTATAACAGAGGAGTGATAAAACAATATATTTTGCTTTATTTTACCTTCCTTCACTGAAAAAAAATGTAAGCTAAATACTGAATTATAAAGTCATCGGGTATTATTGACGGGACAAGGTTTGTAAAAAATAGTTTTATCAGGATCATTCATCATCATCACAGTAATATTAATAAGGAATGAGATCGTCCGCGTGCAAAGCCGCTATAGGCCGCTAGTTCCCCTAACATTATGAACGCGAAATTTTTTAAGAATGAATGGATCTTAGGACGTTGTTTTTGACTCATTCACTTTAAAACAGGTAGGGCATAGCGATTTATCGCTCGAACTGGAGCAGCCCGACTGGTGAAATACCTACACCTTACAGAAGACCGCAGCCAAATAACAATCACTTCTGTGTTGTTGTGTTCCTGCGTGTGAGTAAGGATTCCAGAGCTCCTGGGGGGTGCTACATTAGTAGCAGGGGTCAAGCCTTCAAGGTAAAGGCGACAAGTCCAGTTACAGAAAAAAAACTACTGAACAGATGCATATAAAATTTGGTAGTAAGAGAGATGGCATACTATATTAACAAATATGATAATTCCAAAAAACGCGTGCGACGTAGCGGGCAGCAGCTAGTTTTATTTTAAAAAGCCGGTCCAAGGTTACGTCTGCGGGTACGTCTAATGTCTCCTCCACTTGTAGACAGATTCGTCTGCAGATGGCATCTGGGTGTGATTTGCTCGTCTGCCGATATCAAATACCTGCCACAGAAGAGCATACTATACCCTATACAAGTAGGCAGACGCATCCGCCGACGTTTAGACGGGGTGATTGGCTTGATTGGCGATGCCATCTGCAGACGAATCTGTCTACGTGAAGAGGAGGCATAATGAAGTGCACAGCTTTTTTTTTATAGTAGCGCAGTATATTGGCTCCTCCTAGCCTGATGGTAAGCAAGAGAGGAAACCACATTGCGATGACAACGGATTTGATATCGAAATATCCTATCCGTTAGCATCGTCATACTGGCCCGCAAGATGTTTCTTCACGCTCCTTTTGAAGGAATCCATGTCATAGGAAGGAGGAAACACATGAGCCGGCAACGAGTTCCACTTCTTTATGGTCCGGCAAAGATAGGAGACCCAATTTTTTTGTTTTGATGGAATATTTTCCACGGTGAAGCGATGGCATCGTTTGTCCACATTCAGTTCAGTGCACATTTATTTGCTAGGTACAATAAAATAGACCTTGTGAGCTCAAGTGTTTACATTTGATCGCTCGTAACTGTCCATCACATTATTTATTCCACAAAAATTCTTAACATCCCTTCTTTCATTTACAGTTCAGTTTATTGATTCGTCTCGGAAAGGCAACAAGTTGTTATGCGTCGACGGGTTTACATTCAGCGCCCAGAGATCAGGTGGATGGAAGAAAAGATGGGTGTGCTCGTCACACTACACGAGGCAGTGCCGTGCCTTTGTATATACTGTTGATAATGAAATTATGAAGATGAAAAACGTACATAACCACGCACGCAATCCGAAACTGCAACGGAAACATTTTTTTCAATGAAATTTGAGTATTGATTTTAACAAACTGTACATTTTTATAATTAACATATGTAACGTGATTTGAAAGAACAAATGTGTGATTTTGAAGTATTTTTGTTTCTTTTTTTGAAATTGAAATTATCAAGAATTTAGGCTCCTGGATTCGTTTTTAAGGGAGATAGAGCATAGCGATTTATCGCTCGAATTGGAGCAGCCCGACTGGTGAAATACCTCCGCCTTACAGAAGACCGCAGCCAAATAACAATCTTTTCGGTTGTTGTGTTCCTGCGTGTGACTATGGTTTCCAGAGCTAGGGGATGCTACATTAGAAGCAGGGGTCAAGCCTTCAAGGTAAGGGCGAGTAACAGTTTTATTATGCTGTAATTTTCGCCCTTAAGCTAGGATCTTATTACCACATAACATCAGGTGCACATCCGTGCTTATTAAATACGAATGGATGAGCAAAGGTATAGTTGCTTTTGTGATTTACAACCAAAAGTTAATTTATTCCTTTCTTTATCTTTGATGGTTAGGAAAAAAAAGTTTTCTTTTCACTTTCATAACCAAAATTATTCTACCAGTTTTGAACCTCTCAACGGTACTTAGAAGTTCAACATATGATGGACAAGAGTTCCAACTGGTTTAGATTTCTAAGAGTTAAGATATGGGTCCATTACAGCAGCAGGATCTAAATGACAATCCAAGAAGGTACTATTTGATGTTTTTTACTTCTGAGTAAATCTTTCTTCATCTATTATACCAAATAGGTATATAAAGATTATTTCAATACATGAAAACTAATAAAAAATATTTTCATTCCAGCATCTGAAGTAATTATTCACGACAGCGATCATTTTCTTGAGTTGAGCGATAAACGGAGAAATTGTGCAGGCTGTTACGAAATACTACGGAGAACTTTTGATAGCACCCAAGCAAAAACAAAAGTAAAAAAAGTAAAAAAATACTGCAGGAAATGCAATCAGCAACTATGCGCGGCATGTTTCAAAGACAGGCATGGGTATAAATAAAATACTTTTGTTTATTTAACGATATTCTTGTTTTACTTTTGACATAGGTATTTACTTTAAGAGAGGTAGATTTATATGACTTTAAGAGAGGTGGGGCATAGCGATTTATCGCTTGAACTGGAGCAACCCGACTGGTGAAATACCTCCGCCTTACATAGAGACTGCAGCCAAATAACAATCACTTCTGTGTTATTGTTGTATTGTCCTGCGTGTGAGTAAGGTTTCCAGAGCTCCTGGGGGGTGCTACATTAGTAGCAGGGGTCAAGCTTTCAAGGTAAGGGCGACAATTCCAGTAACAGATTAATTATACTGTACTTGTCGCCCTTAAGTTAGGACCTCATTACCACTTAACATCAGGTGGGATGAGGTCAATCTTGATGTGTAATATAAAAAAAAGCATCTGTCCGGGATAAAAGGAGAGACGTAATCTTATATGAATCGCTGTGCGTGAGTCTCGCTAAAACTTGAGAATGGCTAGACCGCTTTGGCTAATGTTGGGTTTTGAAATAATTGTGGAGGTCCAGGGGCGTTACGAAGTTCGCCGGGATAGATAGTGTATTTTAATAAAATAGCGATAATAACCTTTCTATAATGCGGGATGTCCAGTTTAAGCGCACGGTCTATATCCTAGCGGCCGCGACTTAGCACCCGTACTTTCACTGTATTTCACATTTTACATTGATAAGTCGCTCCCATTGGTCACAGCTTGAAAGTCTTCAGCCTAGCCTTCCTCAATAAATTGATTATTTAGCACACATTTTTGTTATCAAAATTATTAAATGTCGGTAAATATTAATTAAATGACGGGGTCTTATACCATAAATTACGACATCTACACACACCGTTTTCGTGACAAGTGAAGTATATGGAAATTTATATTGTACAAGTATTTACTAGTTAAATCTCTTTAAAAAGGTTATATAATGGGTGGCTATATTGTTCGCCAACATGAAGTTTGGTGTGCCTGACTGCCTGTATGTCTTATCTGTCTTTGGCGTCGTAGCTCCCAAACGGATAAATCGAATTAAATTAAACAACATTTTCAGTGGATCCCATACTAGAATAAGAGTGTGCTTTTTTATAGACAATGCCATAGAACCTTTCGTACGTCCGGCTCATACTTGGTGGAGTTTTTCGCTACATCTAACATTCAAGTCTTCAAATGGATGGAATGGAACATCAAAACACCTGACTTACACCTTTCCTCTTCAGTAAAAAGCAGTCTCATGATGATGAATTTTATTTTTTTGTTCCAGTAAAATTTGTGAAGTCACAGCGAGGTAAAACCCTCCTTAGTATTGACGGGTTCACCTTTTGTGTCCAAACCGCATCAGGAGTAAAAACAAGATGGATATGCTCCACACATAACAGAAAAGGGTGTCGATCATCTGTTCATATGGTTGGAGACGAAATCGTTAGAATCATTAATGTACATTCTCATGAAAAGTCGACCAAGCGGGAGTCGAACCCACACACCGAAGATTCAGAAGCATCGTATTCTAACCCTCCATCCACACCCCCTTCCTTTACACCATTAAAAATCAACTGGATGTAACCTCGCAAATACAATTTGTTAAAAGTAAAAACTGTATTTTTTTACACTGTTTTTTACATTGTTTTGGTCACATACAATTTAGGAGTAAATTTACAATCAACAAAACATCACAAATACTTGTAATTGTCTGTACAAACCAAATGGGCCACCACCAAGTTCGGAATCAATTCAATTGAATTGTTTATTGCATGTCACATGGGGTGAAAGTTTAAAACTCTTAAGGCTAGGTACAGAAGATACCAGCAAGAATATTTTTTTTTAAAATTGAGGAATTCAACTAAACTTATTAATTTTGCATTTTTCTTACATATTTTGCTTTTCCAGCAAAGTTCGTGCAGTCCCGTAATGGGAAGCCTCTCCTCACCATGAATGGATACACGTATTGCAGTAAGAACAGTAGGGGTCCGAGGAAAAGATGGATTTGCTCGAACCACTATCGCAAGAAATGCCGGGCGGCGATCTACACCGTGGACAATCAGATCATTCGTGTCAACAACAGCCATACACACGCAATCTGAGGCAATTCAGTTATTTTAATGGTGTACCCGTCCCATTGAGAGAGAAATTATATTTTGTAGGTACTTAAAAATGTATGTATTTAAATGAAAACCACATGGTCATGTGGTGGTATGATCCCATCCAAGCTATGATTACATTTAACACTTTCGAATCGTAATTGAATATTACCCGTTAGTAACCTTTACATACCGAGAAGATACCGGTAACAAACTACTGAGGTTGTAGATTGTTACAGTAGTAGTATCTAAGTTAAACAATGAGCTCTCCAAGTATTTATTTTTGAGAGGTAAGCTGGGGTAGACCTGTCTCCCCACTAGCACTTATTCGCAGCATTCGAAAGTAAGAATGCGCTACATAGCGCCACAATAGCTCGACCATTTGATCAAAAATTCGCTTTTGACAAGCGTTGTAAAAAAAATCAGCTCCCATTTAGCTTAAAGTTTTCATCTTCTTTTAAGTATTTTTATTTATTTTATAAATTTTCATGTTTTTGATAAAGTTTGCTTTGTTTTTTTTTGCACTTTTCATTATACTTTCCTGCCAAAAGCGATCTTTTCTTACAGTCCTTAAATAATTACATTAATAATATAACTAAAAGCATAGTTGGAAGGATGACTTTATTTTAATGATGATGACGGTCTATGACTTGCATTCCTACTTATGGCTGACCCTTTACTATTTGACATAAATATTTATATGAGTTCGGAATGTCAGAGTGGAGTATGTGTTTCATTATTTATACTGTATTGTACAACAGTGCAGTACAGTTGACTATATATTTCACGGCTGGGAAATAATGTCAATAAGGGTCTCTATTCAACATTAATGGTATATGCGCGCGTACGCTCTTTAAAACATATTTACTATTTCTCAAAGAACCGTAGTAATATTTTATAGCTGAATATAGAATCGCGATCTGCGTTAACAAACACATTATGGACCCTCAAATTTAAATATGTCAAATATTTTTTTTTATTTTTCATTTTATAAAAAATATGTACTAGAAAAATAATCCTTTCTATTTTTCTTTGAAAATACAATTATGTTTCTTATTTTCAGTGAAATACGTGCTATCACGAAACGGCAGGACCTTGCTCAACATTGACGGCTATACCTACTGCGGCATGAAGACTTGGGGTCTGAAGAAGAGGTGGATCTGCTCAAACCATTACCGCAAGAAGTGCCGCGCCAAAGCGGTCACTGTGGAAGACCAGGTCGTCGAACTGAAGAATACGCACACCCATCCCAGAACTGGGCAGATGTAATGTGTAGAGTTTTGTAAGGTCTTTGTTAATTTAGAATTGCAGGCATTGAGACACGTATTACAATAGTGTATTATATGACCTTTTCGACATTCAGTGGTGAAGTAAAATTAGACTTAACTACGGGTACCTATATATCAACGGAACTGACACCATCATACTCGTACATAATAATCATTATCATTTAATAATGTTGGTTACAAGTAAAACCAAAATTGAAGCTACAGACGGTTCGGATACATCTAACTACCAGAGTCAAAGTATATAAAAACAGTATTTTATATTCTTAAAACTAAGATTGTAAAGATTTTTTTTAATGTGCAGTTAGGTGGTATTGGTTCTTAACCGTCGATATGATATTTTCATCCGAACAATGGACCCAACGGGACCAACTCTCAGAAAAATTGCACAGTATTGTAAATCTTTGTTGTTGACTGGAAGGCAATACCATATCATTTTGATATTTGCATACGTTAAAAATTGAGGGAAATACAGAATAGGACATAGAATTGTAGCCCATAAAACTATAGTTTTTCACAACCCAAAGAATGTTTTTATTTTGTAAGAATAGTTTTCGGTTCGTTTATTTTGTTTTAATTTAGTGTAATGCAAGATTTTAACGTATTTTTCAACAGAAATAAATAAAGTAAATTCATTTAAAAAACTTTTTCTTTTTAATAAAAATCGTAACATATTTATTTTTGTTTTTGTTCCCGATCATACCATGTTTTTCATATCTGAAAGTACACTTATTCTCAACATTTCCTATTAACCTTTAAACGAGAACATATTTTTTTTGATATCTGCTTCCTGTAAAAAGCGGTATTAGTCTTATTTTATAGTTGTCATGTTCTTTACCGAATATATTTTTTTATTTTGATTTTTTTTAGTAGCTGAATTCGTGCTGTCGCGTCGTGGAAACACACTTCTCCGCGTGGATGGATACACATTCTGCATTCAAGGCTGCTCGAAGACTAAAATGAGATGGGTGTGCTCCACTCACAATAACAAGCAATGCCGTGCAGTCGCCTTCACATCTGGCGGCACAATTGTTAGAATTAATAATGTTCATACACATAACAAGTCTAACAGATTCGTATCTGCCAACCAATATTTGAATATGGTTGGTTATAACGGTGGCGATATGAAAAATTTGCCGGCCGCTGCTAACTGGGTAGGCTGGGGTGATCATTATCTTAATATGAATACTCATATTGATTTTAAACGTACATAAAGTGTCATTTAACCAGTCGCACACCACAATCCAAAATATAATATTATTCCCGCTGTCTACCACTTGCTTGTACCCCGCGGGTTGGAAGTGACATAAATGTTTTAAAAATCTCTCGCTGTCCACCCCTGGGGGAAAACCGAGAATTATTTTTAATTATTCCCGCTAGTCACCCGGATGAACAACGACACAAGGAGTTTCATATTACTACTCTCAATATCCACCTCCGGTGGACAGAGCTACTGCTTCAATAAACATAGTCGATGCCCACCCTTGCTGAATTTTGGTGTAAATAATAATCATAAAAATGATTAATTAGGTAGTTTAGTAATATTTTCAATACTATTGTGTGTTATTATTACACATAATTTTTTAGGTTACACTAATTTACAGCACTTAAGACATGTTTTCCGCATAATAATTAATAAATACTATCTACACTAAGCCCATCGGAGGTGGACATCAAGAGTAATAATATGAAACTAGTGTCTTTGCCCAGCCGGGTGGCCGGTGTTATTTCTCGGTGTCCCCCAGGGGTGGACAGCAAGAAGTTTTTAAAACATTTATGTCTCCGTCAAAGGAGGTGGGCAGCGGGATTAATAGAAAATATCGATTATTCCCGCCTTTAACCTTAGTTTGGCGACACTTTGTTCTTCGGAAGTCGCACCTAAATGCATTCAGCCACGTTACTTGATGCGACGCACATTCAAGCACCTATATAATTATATTGTTTCTATTACTATGTGCTTTTTTATCGAGCTTATAAATATAAAGTTTGATCAGTGAAGAGTCAAATCAAAGCCAATGCATAAAAAAAACATGCAATCAATACTAAATTCCACCTTTTACTAAATCATTATTCATTCTGTAGTCTTTACCATGGTGTCTCAGCATTAATTGGCATGTATCTATTAATCATCATCAATATATACCATATAAGTTACCCTGTTGGATAATATCCAAGAGTATATCAAATTCGTTGGTAATTAGAGACTTTTGTAGTCTCGAGTTTGGAATTCGCTTACAAGTTAAGATCCGCCTTTCTTTAATCTTTGGTAGGAAAATGTGTAAATTAAAACGAACGAGAAATGAATGTGAAACGTAATTGAGTCTAACGGGCCTAGCATACGCAACGCGACTAAATTTTATCGCGCTCTTAACAAACGTCAATATCGATTGAAGTCAGTGCGTCAGCTGCTGATTGGCTGAAAATACGAGTGCGGTGTGCTATTAGCCAATCAACAGTATCGAAACTTTTGTCGTCTCATGCGATAAATTTGACATATTGCACATGCTACGCCTGTATGACACACGTAGCTATGAGGGAAACATTAATTTGGAATCTCAAAGACGTCTCAGTTTACTTTTAATTGTATTTTAAGTTGCTACTAATTGTAATTTATTTCAGCTTGATCGATAGCAATTAAAACTATCATTAGATTTTTTAAATTTGCAATTATTTGATCTAATATAGTATGCTTAAGAAAGAGCTGATATATACATTAATACTTCGGCTTTATAAGTCGACAGTACTTTAAAGGATTAGTATACTTCAATGACGTTAGTTTTATTTTATTTTAATTTTTACTTTAATTATTATTTTTATCATTAGTATTTAAGATGAACAATTTACAATAATGTACAACGGAACATTTAATACCTCAATTATTTTTGATATTTTGATTAATGCTTTGACTGAATAAAAAAAAATTATTCTATTTATTTTTTTTTACTTAGGACTGATTTTTCAACCGTCAGATACAAAATTTACAAGCCCGTAAAATATATGCTAATTGAATTCAGAACGTCGTTAAGTCATAACATTTAAATAAGTAGTCTTATATTTTATATGACTGTTTTTTTGCATTTATCTTATTTATGTTAGTGCACCGCTCCCTGCGCAGCTGCACCCTATAATACTAGGCTAGTCATGGTAAACTTTTATGTTCTATGCGTATACTTACTCCTCATGTTGTTTTTTTGGCCTATTTTACCTATCCTAACTGTTGGGCGTACGATTCTAACGTCAAAATAAAGACTTTAGGAGTCAGGTCTTGCAAACTTTTTGACCTGTTCATTAGAGAGTTACGCCGTCTTTTTGGTACCTTCATTCATCTCTGATAGCTATACTCGGATTACAAAATTATCTTTGTGTATGCTAGTAGGTAATATTCCTCAGTCAATCCTATTTTAATTTCGTATTCTATTATATAAAAATGAATCGCAAAATGTGTTGGTAAGCGCATAACTCGACAACGCTTCGACCAATTTTGACAATTTTTTTAATGTTCGTTGAAATTCAAGGATGGTTTTTACGGCGAGAAAAATTCGCATAAGAATTTTTTTTTCCAGTACAAACGTTTTCTAATTAAAAATTGGAGACTCCAAGAAGAATAACTATTCTTCTGGAGAATCTTTTTGACAGGACGAAGTCTGCCGGGTCAGCTAGTCTATAATATTTATGTATTTTTCGTAAGCGAATTCTGACTATACTGCATCAGTTAACAAGTAATAGTAAATCTAGGATTCCGGTCGTTTGCTCTTTAGCAACCCTTGATATTGGATTTCTACAGTTAAATAAGTATCCCAGATAAATTACGAAAATATAAGCCCAATAATCGTATTGAGCTTTTATATTCGTAATTTAACTTTATCCTGTATTCGCGTGTAGTCAGAATTATATGGTAACATTCGTAAAACGAATGTAAGATGGATCTCAACAAAATATTTAGTCCAAATTTAATTTCCCTTTTTGTGTTTTCTTTTCCAGTGAAATTCGTAAAGTCTCGACGCGGAAAAACTCTTCTCTACATAGACGGGTTCACGTTCTGCGTTCAAATGGTGTGTGGCGATAAAACGAGATGGGTGTGCTCTACACACCACCGCAAGCAGTGTCGAGCCGTGGTGCACACCATCGGATACGAGATCCTTAAACTTAAGAATGTGCACACGCACGCTCAGAGTACACAGTATGAAATCATTTAACGTCGTCATCCAAAAGTCACTTGCTGGTTAAGGTTCTCTAAAAAAAATCCAATATAGGGTATTGGAATCGAATTCTAGCTACTTTTACCAAAAAATCGGTTCATAATATTATAGTCGATAGCTGAAAAAAGAACGGTAAGCAAGAAAACTTTAAAGTATCAAAGAAGAACTGAACTGCGATGGTCTGTCTAGTAGTTTCAATGCTGGAATAAGATCCTGGGTAAAGCAAGAAATGTTTCCTAATAAAGTTTGGGTGCATTGCGTGGTTTTAAAATGTCTATCCAGACTTATAAGTTATCTGATACTTAGGTACTTAATCCTAGGAGACGTAGGCTTGTCAACTAAAGGTATAAGAATATTAGGCAAGTATGAAATTCAATGCATCATGTGAGGAATAACTGGAAGGTTATATATAAAAAATGGAGAATAAGAACTGAGGATGATGACAATGGAATTATTTTAGCAGAATCCTGTCAAAGCGTAGAAAAGGTAAAAATCCTAGGGTACCAAGCAAGCTAACATGATCTTAAATTAGAGAATGTATATACAAGGTCTAATAATAATTATTGTCATGTTTTAGTTATGTGTCAATTATGAATTTTTAATGTAAAAGTAATACTGTTTAAATGGTAATTTAAATGTGTATTAGTACATACTAAGTATTTTGTCAAAAGTATTTTATTTTAAAATTAATCGCAGATGGTGTAAGTAGTCGAGAGGACAGACTTTTAAGTTGCGCCATTTCTGATACCAGGTACCAGGTTCGATTACCGTAAGCGTCAATTAGACGACATATTCTATATTGTCTCAGGTCTAGATTTTGTGGTACCGTCGTTGTTTCTGGTTTCTGTAACACAAGTGCCTAAGTTACTTACCACAGAATCAGATGAATTTTGAATATATGTGATTTTTCCGGGTAAATGGTATCTATACTAATATTATAAAGAGGAAAGATTTGTACCTATTTTTGTATGTTTGTAATGAATAGGCTCAAAAAGTACTGGGCCGATTTAAAAATTTATTTCACTAATAGAACGCTACATTCTTCCAATTTAACATAGGCTACAAAATTAAGGATCCTTGGTAAAATTTGAAAAATTTCAACAGAAAAGCGGGAAATATTCTCTTAAGGCGAAACGAAGTTCGCCGGGACCGCTTGTATTGAATACATTTATTTCTCCCTTGCGTTTTTAGGTTATATAAGTTATTATCTTGCTGAAATAGTTATTATAATTATATTACATCCAATAAAATGTACTTTAAGAATTGTTAATTTGAACTTTTTTATAACAAAGTAAACTTTTACTCAGAAACTTTCTACCATCAAATACGTCATGCTACTATATTTTCCACTAAAATCTGTGGAATTGACTGATAGAGAATACCACTGGGAATAAGGGACCATTTTTTGTGCATTTTCAAAACGTATTTTGCCGTAAGTTATTGCTTCGCTTTGTAACATAATCTTTATATTTTCAGTGATATTCGTGCCGTCTCGTCGTGGTAAGACTCTCCTCAGCGTGAATGGATTCAGGTTTTGTGCACAAAGGGTGTCGGGCCGGAAGACCAGGTGGGTCTGTTCCACTCACAACCACAAGCAGTGTCGGGCGGTCGTGCACACTTTGGACAATGAAATAATCAGGATCAACAACTTTCACACGCATTCTAATGCCGTTAATATAATTAATTAAATAAATATAAAACTGAACATCATGAGTTCTACTGCCATCATTTAATTGAAAGCTTGACTTACATAAGCTTGTGAATAAAGTCTGCCTACTACCAAAAACAAATACGTTTCGGTTTTGAAGATTCATCAACATTTTGGGAGTTGAATGTGGTTTTTGATTTGCATTTGATAATATATATTTTTTGTGAATGTATCATTCGCATTCAAAATGTTTTGGTTACCATTATGAGAATTAAAAATTGCAATGCGTCATCGGATCCGACATATTTTGTTTTTAGTAGTAAGCCTCCGTAATAGGTACCAGAGTTATTAGCAAACATATGTATAAGACTACTTTTGTACTTTTTATACCTTTCAATTGTTTGTAACTACCAGATATTTGAATTTCCGTGGTATTTTGGTAATTATTTACCCTAATATCAATACTTATAACAAAATGGCGTCGTATTTGATATTGTAAACGTCTTGTTTTATGTTTTGAAAATAGCAATTAAAAACTAAATGCAGTATAGTTTGCGTCTACATTTTTAGGTGTAGGGGTTACCTTCATTCGATTTACATTTTACTACAAAGTAACAAGCAAGTACAAAGTAAAGTTTGAAATTAAAGCATCTTACCAAATCACTCGTTAGTTACGACGCAAAAGGTCGTCAAAGCAAAACCATTGCCAGTTTTCCATGAATTGCATCATGTTCATCCCTTTTTGGAATAGTTTAATTCAGTGTTTCCCAATCATTGTTTTGCCATGACCCGGTAAATTTAACATTGCCCTTTCGTGATCCACCTAGTAATTTTAAACTCAAGCTGGTTGTTTATGTTTACAAGAAAGTATGTTATATTATTTATCGCATTTTTAGTCACTACATTTTACTGCGAAGTATTGAGCAGTTGCTTATTTTTTACTATAGTATTCAAGTTCGTAGAAATTGACGTAAAACAAGGCGGAAATGTTGCAACCCGGTATTTTATTTTGGTGGCCCGGTACCGGGTCGCGACCCGGAAAATGGGAAACACTGGTTTAATTAATTTCTTGTAATCGTTACCTATTTTTAGGGAATCGTTTATTACAAAAGCGAACGGTCTTTCTCATATTCAAGTGCCCTAACAGGTTAAATACTGGTCTAATTTTAAGATAACACACTGTAATTTAAAGAAGCAATTAACCATTGAGTACTGAGTCTGTGGATGGCATGTTGAAACTAAAAAACCCTTAATTGAATTGTGAATTTACTCACTGCGAACAGACTTGATTTTTAAATTGTAATTGAATTTCTTTACTCCTTATTTCTTTGTATTTCGACTTAAAACTTGTCAAAGAAATTATGAAACACTATGGAATTTAACCATATTAAAACAAGGCTAAGGCACATTGTTACAACTGAATCCATGTAAAATGTATGCGACAATGCATGTTAATTATACAAGAGTACTACGTAATAAGTGTATTTGAATTGAATAATTAAATTCAGTGCACACTTATGTACTTGTCTTTTTATTTCTTTGATTGGGCTGATGTTAAAATTATTAGCGTTGCTATTCGTTGAAGGTTGTATGTTCAATTTCCAACTGGGGCCATTTATTTGTAATAATTTTTAAGTTAAGTTTATTTTGGGCATGTGTTTGCATATATTTTAGTTCCACCGTTGATTCTAGTTTATAAGTGCTTGATCAAGATATGACGTACATACATATAATCACAATGTTATGCGGTATTTGTGTGAGAGGAAACGGTTTTTTTTTAAATGTCTCGGATCGAGCTATTCTACATTGTCTGTATAATTTCCCGTAGTTAACATCCGTCGTAGAGAACTCATAGCACAAGGGAAAGCTTTAAGTGTGCCTGCGGCAATAATAAATATGATGATCATTCATTTATTTATTTATGCATTGCTTACAGGCCGGTCTAATGTGGGACTTCATCGGACATCACTAACAGACGAAGACGAAAGTTCTTATGAACACGAAAATAGAATTGAGATTCAAGATTCTCAAAGTCATGTTCCTAAAAAATGTCGGCCAAGTCGGCGTAGATCAAAAAAATCAAGTACCGGAGCTTTGAGACGCACGGTAACAACTCTTCCTGACGAAAACAAAAAGAAATTAGGATCTCATTTACCAGAAGATATGACGAACATTGATAAGAACCGATCTAGGTGCAGATTACCTGGTTGTAAATACTTTACATTTGTAAAATGTGTTGAATGTGGTGTTTATTTTTGTTTTAACAGTAAAAGGAATTGTTATAAATATTTTCATGAAAATTAAATGTTTAAATGTTCAAACAGGTTTGTTAATTGGGATGATGATACTATTCAACGCGGACTATTTTTTATGTATTACCCAAAGATATTTGAACCAATTAAGGAAACTAGTATTATTTGTACGAAAGGCTCTGGGACCCTGCCCTAGGGCACAAAGAGTGGAACGGTCGTTTTAAGTGTTAGATAATTAAGAGATTAGAGGAGGGGTTACAAGGTGAAGCAAAGGCTAGTGTTAATTAAAGAGATAACTGCCACACAGCTTGAACCTGGAGGTTTTTAAATTGTAATTGATGGGTATTGGCTAAATCCTGTGTCTAGCTTCAGGGCCGATAGTGTTGTTTAAATGTTACTGACGCTTTTGTTCGGATTTCCGAACAACCGAATTTTCTAACAATTGCACGTCTTCCAGTTGAATATGTGACATCGCAGCGGGGCAAAACTCTTCTTCGCATCGATGGGTACACATTTTGTACCCAGATCGTATCAGGACCTCGGACCAGATGGATGTGCTCGACCCACCATCGGAAGAAGTGCCGAGCCGTTGTCCACACTGTGGACAACGAAATTATCAGAATCAAGAACATTCACACGCATCAGAAAGCAGAGAATTAAACGTATTGAATTGTATTGGTTTTGATTTATTATCCGGTCCTGTACGCCTACTGCCAACATTGTGAGGCGGGGGTGGTCCTGTTGGACCGGCCATCCTTGCTCCCTCCTGTTCATGATATGGAGGTATGTTGGAGCCACATAAAGGAGCCATTCCGCCGGTGATGCTGTGGAAGTCCATGGTTGACTCCGGATACCCATGACATCACCACTTAAGGCGATAAGGTCCGCCGGGGGTTTTTAGTGGGTAGTCCCCATCCTTTTCAGGGCGGAGCCGGGGTACGGTCTGCCTGTGGGAATCCCACACACGCCGTCGCCTTCCCTCGGGCGGTGGTAAGGTCCATCAACGGATTTCCCCTCGTCAAAAAAAAAAGGCCTACTGCCAAGAATGGAACGAACACGCGATAGGATACGTTCTTGAAGATGAATCGAGAGATACGGGTGTTTATTGCTGAAATACATATTTTAAAACGCTTTATTCGAATTCGATGTGTGTTGGTTGCATATAAAACGGGTTTTTTGCGATTTAGTTGGTTGCGATTATGAGAATTAAATGTTTCTATTCGTCACCGGATCCGATATACTTCGTTTTTAGTAGTAGGTCTCATGCTCCTACGTCTTATTCGCGAACGTAAGAAACGTTTTCGATATGATAAGACAAGGTTTTGCCTCTATCTGATCGTGTAGATAGATACACTTTATTGCACAGAAAATTTACAGAAATTGGTTTTATAGACATATTCAAGTACAATTTAGGCGGTCTTATTGTTCCAGACAACCTTTAGGTATATGTGCAGAAAAGAGACAAAACGTTTTCGAATTTCAATCTGTTTTCGGTATTTTGTATATAGAAGGACAGAAACCAATATGAGTTCGATTAATATCATAGTATAAACATTGTAGCACATGCATAAATACGATAAAGACGTTGCGCGTGCAAAACCGCGAAAGAACAGTTCGTATCGGCTTTTGTATGATTCCGAAAAGGAGGTAAAAAAACCTGGATATAGTCATTTAAAGTTTGACTATATTATATATGGGCCGAATTGTGTAGTAATTTTTTTGTGACCCACTGTAGGCTAATGTAACGTAAATAATTGATACATTAATCGTTTAGAGAGCAAGAGTTTTCAATGCCTTTGCGGTTACGCTGTATGAACATACTGCCCTTCCACAGTTTTCAAAGCGCGTCGACGACTACATTATTATTAATTATCTTAGTTTTAACTAGTTGCAAATTATTTGGCTTGTTATGCTAAAATATTTATTTGATTTTGCAGAGTGCACACATGAAGAAGTAATTAAAAGGAAGCAAACAAGAGAAGAAAAGTTAGAGAAAAAAAGGTTGGCGGAAAAGAAAAGGCTGGAAAAAATTAAAAGCGACCCGCAGCTATATGCAGAATTTAAGGCTAAGGACAGGGAAAGGCATCATAGAAGAAAAGCTAGAATGTGTAAATGTATGGCCCATCGCACATCACGATAAGCACTTGCTCGATATTCGTTCTTATTCCAACGTGTTAAGAATTTAAATTAAAAATAATGCATTTTTAAGAATACAGTACACCATTCTTTGCATAAGGGCGATACAAAGTCCAATCGTTTCACTGCACCCATGAAAAGCAAGTTTGTGAAATTGTCTGTATGTATGTTTGAACGAAATTCAGTAATAAATATTAATGAGACTTTAGATTAACATAAAGGATAGGTACCTACCTTAATTAGTCTGGGACTTATTTTTGTTCCCCGATTCTTTGCAGATTTCTGTACCGATTTTAAATAAATATAAATTCAATGATTTCGTTCAAAAGGGGATATTTTGCAAGTGGTTTATCAAAATCAATATTATAGTAGCTAAATATATATAATAATGTGTTATAAAATTTACATATCGTTACGTATGTTCATTGATTAGGTACTCGAACATTTTTGAACCGACTTAGAAATGTATTTTTTTGTTTGAAAGCGGTTTTCATTTTTATTAAATAAATACATTCATTCTTTTGGTTTCTAAAAAATAACAAGCGTTACCGGCTTACAAGGAGAAAAAGTACACACTTTTTCTTTTATTGCAAAGCCATATACTAAACTTAAGTTAAGTTCGTTGTTGAAATTAATAGGTAATATATTTATTAAAATTTGCATGTCTACTTGCAGGCAAAATACAAACAACTGTATTTTAACTTAAAGATGACATGTATTTTTATGTTATTGCAAATAAATTATTCTGATTCTACTAATTCAAAAGCAGTTGTTTTTGTAATTAGGTGTATTATCCTGTGCGTGATGGGTTTTAAACGCTAAATAAAACAAATAAAATACGTTTAACTGTATTCAGACATGAATAATTATGATTATATGTCTTTCTGTACGATTAACATCATTATTTTGTATACACCTCAGTACATCATAATATTTAATCAAATTAAATATGTAGTCAGATACTCAGTGTATTGTAGATATAAAAAAAGAAGATTTTGCTTCACCAAATAACTAAAAAAATTTTAACGCATCAAAGATCAGTGGACGTTTAACAAATTCGTAGAAACTATGAGAGTTAGTGACGTCGCGCTAAATTTTTACGCAATGTAGGTATCTTAATAAATCATTGTATCTATGATGAAAGAAACAAATACGTGTCCTAAATTTTGTTGGCATCTTAACTAATTGACTAAATTTAACACACATAACACAGGGTGTGACAGGAAAAACCAGTTTGGGAAGGACACAGCGCATGAATCCTTACAGCGAATGCTTGTAAGTAATGAAAAAATTAAACACTCATAGTGTTAAATTTTTACAGTTCCAATATTCTTCACGTCTCTTCGTGGGAGACAGCAACTTCGTTATGGACGTTACACGTTTTGTAAGAAAGCCTCCAATACGATTAAGACTAGGTGGGTTTGCTCCACCCACTGTTACAAGGGATGTCACGCTACAATCCACACAATTGAAAATGAAATTGTTATGAACAAAAATAAACATAATCATTAACAAGCGAATTCTTTGAGACTTTGATTTTGATTGCTAGAAAAAATCACAAGCTTATTCGAACTTTCACTGGCACGGTTGTGTGAACAACATAATATTTTCAATTTATTTGGGGTTTTAAAGGTGGTTGTGTAATTGTTTAGGAACTGTATGTGAAATAAAATTCGTTAATTTTCTAATCATCAAAAAAAAAATCCATCACGAACCAAAAAGTTCGGTAACTCTTATCTTTGCCGGACCATAATGAAGTGGAACTCGTTGCCGGCTCATGTGTTTCCTCCTTCCTTTGACATGGATTCCTTCAAAAGGAGCGTGAAGAAACATCTTGCGGGCCAGTATGGCGATGCTAACGGATAGGATATTTTGATATCAAATCCGTTGTCATCGCGATGTGGGTTCCTCTCTTGCTTACCATCAGGCTGGGAGGAGCCAATATACTGCGCTACTATAAAAAAAAATCAGTTTGTACGATCTTATCGATTCTGCAGACGCCAAAATGATTTAGTTTTACGATTGCTGGTTTACTTCTTTGGTAAGTACAATTTATCCGGTTTTATAGTAAAAACCTTTCTTTTAACACGAATCGAGAAAATGTTGGTATTGATGTTTAATGAAAATGTATTTGGTTATATTACAGGTCCCGAATACATCCTAAGTCAAAAGGGTAAAAGGTTACTCAAGTATGAAGGTTACACGTTTTTGGTGAAATCGACGAATCAGTGCAAGACGAGATGGGTGTGCTCCACGAATTGTTACAAAGGATGCAATGCTTTCTTGGTCACCATTGACAATGAAATTGTGAGGATTAAGAATGAACATAATCATTTGCCGGCTCATTAATTACCTTTTGAACCAGTGGTTCTTATCCGGTGGTTCGGGGACCACTGGTTCTTAACCGGTGGTCCGGGGACCACAGGTGGTCCCTGGAGGCATTCAATGCCATCCTAATAATATGTGACGGGACGTAATAAGTCCAATAGAAACAACACGAAGTCGCGCACAGCACGAGTCCGAAGGCAAAACGCTGTGCACGGGGTGGGGGCGGTGGTTTCATTCCATTTGTTCTTTGTTTTAGCGGCGCGGGTTGCCGATCGTCACTTGTAGATACAAGGTGGTCCCCGGCGAGACACATATTTGGTAAAATTGGTCCTTCATGACTAAAAGGTTAAGAACCACTGTTATAGAAAAAAATTTACTCGGCAGACGTTAGATAAGATTTACCAATGTTCAAGGTGAACAAAGGTTTACCTTCTCCGTGCAATAAACTGTTATACTGCTGCTGATATTAGGCCAGTTTTTAAATTAAATAAATTGAGTATTTTAAAAAGAAACTTATTACCTAGTTATTGTCTGTTTTGATTTTATTTGACCGATATTTCTTCAAAAGTTACTTTAGCTATCAAAAAGAAGTCTTGGTCAAGCCTTTAGTAATACATTTTTTCATTGACAGAAATTGTATAATGCACAACATATTTACAGAAATCGGCGTTATGGACAAGTTCTGATACTTATTGGATGGTCTCGTAGCTTAAAGGCAAAACTGTTTGATTTTTCATGTTTGATACACGTAAAATATGGACAAGGGTGTTACACAAGGGTTGACTATAGGCCCATGCCTCTTTTTCTCATTCAACAAGTACGAATATACGGCGTCTCTGCAAAATATATCTGTATGAATATCCTATATATCTGTATGAATATCCTGAAATAGTACTTTGTAAATAGTTACTTATTTTTTGCAGATGCGGAACTGACAACCTCAAAAAAAGGCTTTCCTGAGCTTCGTTTTCAAGGGTACACATTTACTAAGAAAAAGGGGACTTATCTTAACGGGAAAGTAAGATGGGTGTGCTCCACACACTGCTTCCAAAAATGCAATGCGTCCCTTGTTGTTAGCATGTAATGAAATTGTTAGCATTAAGAATGTCCATAATCATTGATATGTGATTTGTTGGGGAAATAGATGACCAACAAATGCTATGTTTTCCAATACTTTCTGATCAATTTTACGGCATTAGGAAAAAATAGGCTATTTAATACAAATAACATTTAATAATAAAAGGAAAGTTAAATGTCTGTAACATTTTTAATCTTTCTTCACAATTTTAGTATCGGTTATAACCAGTCAACGTGGAAAGACCCTACTGACATGTGAAGATTATACTTTCTGCGCCCAGCGAGTCCAAGGTGTCAAAACAAGATGGGTGTGTTCCACTCACAACAGTAAGGGCTGTAAGGCTTACATTTACACCTTGAATGACGTAAGCAAGGAAGTCCTTAAGGTTAATAATTGTCATTCTCATTTAAAACATTGTACAAAACAACTGCATTGAGCTGAAGAGGATAATTAATTAAAAAAATTGTATCGGAAAATGTATGCGCCACGTTCAGTGTATGTGAAAAATGAGACAAGTTAAAGTGAAAAAAATGGATACTATCACTACCGTGAACCCCTTAACATCCATTGCAGAACATAGCATAGAAAACCATCTAAAGCCAGTGAGTTCTCTGTTTCAGAGCGCTATGTGTATGTAAATAAGTGCACCTACGTAGTACACTGGACCTAGAGAAAAATATATAAAGTTTTCGTCATCTTTAATTTGTTATTAATGTATTGCTAGTGTTGAAACAAACACATTTTTTGTTAAAGCTTAAAATCAATCAAGTACAAAACTTAAAAAAAAAACAATTGCATCCGAACCAAGAACACATACAGGTTTTTTCGTATTAGGCAACATCGCATAAGTTGCTCTGATTCCGTGGTAAGATCTTGAGCACTTGTGTTACAGATATCAGAAACAACAACGGTGCTGCAACACCCAAACTCGAGACAATATCATAAAAGTAATTTTCCATATACCAGGAATCCAAAATTCGAAATTGCGACGCCGAATTCCGACCCATACGTATCTTGGCTAGCAAGATTTTCTCTTACATATGAAATTTTTGTAATTTGATATAGCCATATTTTTAATATGTAGATGCGATTGTTAATTGTATGTTCACACACTATGCTACTGTCAAGAATATGTATATTATCTTTTGCTTGTTCATTTGAACATTTGTAATTTAGCGTTGAATAAATACTATATTTTACTGAAATGTGCATATTTTTATTAATATGTTATTGTGTATATATACGTGTTTATTATTGTCTCTTCATTTAAGTACTAACCGATTTCTTATTTAAGATATCCAGTCTAAAATATAAAAAGCAATTGAGAGAACTTTCTACAAAACCTGTTCAATATTTGTCGATTCTTGATTGTCACTTATATATTTTTTTCTTTTCAGTGGAATTCATTACATCAAAAAAAGGCAAGACGTTACTATCGTTCGAAGGGTATACTTACAGGAGGGCGTACCTCCAACATGGGGTGAAGGTTAGATGGGTGTGCTCCAAAAGGAAAAATTGTCCAGGCAGAATTTATACACAGGACGACAATGACGTCATAATTATTAAAGGCAACCATAACCATTGACGTCACTACGAAATCGTTACGTTGGCGAACATTTTTAAAATTATATAATATAGTTATTTTAAGCTATTAGTTTAAACCTTATTAATTGTTTCCCAAAAATGTAGTCCTAAAATGTGTCTAACTTTTAAAAATATATGATTTTTTTTTTACCTTATATATAGTAAAACCAATTTCTTTTATCAATAAATATATCAAACTATAATGCCAGAAATATTTGTACAATTTTAATTACTGTTTGCCATTGCATACTTGTTGCTTGTGTGTGCTATTGGTAATAATGTTGTTACCGTCATAGTCAATTCGGAATTGATGTGAATTGATTATTTCCATTACAAACATTAGTTTATTATAATCAGTGAGTGAAAGTTTGTTTGTAGATGTCTTAAAATGTAAATAAAATACAACGCACATGTTAAACTTATTAATATTTTGAAATATTACAAAGATCGTTGTTATATTTCTATCAAGCATGTTAAAATAAAGAAACCAGTTTTTGTTAGATGTAAGGTTTGATTATAAATACTTAATGTTTCATATTAAAGAGATATCTTTTATACTGGACCTATATAATCGACGATTTGTTTTCTTGAAAAATTACTACATCGGTTGGTATGCGAAAGTTTTTTTCGTATGGTTTTTTACCAAGAACCGATAGGTATTGAAACTAGATAGTTTTATATTTCTGTATCTGATACATATACTCATCGCATTTTTTTTATGGTTTTTATGCCTTATTTAAAATCCAAATCTCAATTAACTGATTTTTAATTAAGGCAAAAAAGACTTTCTGTACCATACTGTTACCGAAGAAGGACTGCGGCAAGCGTGGAACTTCTTCCCTCTAATAAGAGCGGAAACTACCCACAAACCTATTTTCTTTTAACACTTTTTATGTACAAGTACTGGATTCAAGTAGCCCAATCTAGAAAGGGTTGGAAATCCTTGGAAAAAGCCTTCACCTGCAGAGGTGATCTCGCAGAAAACGAAACTTTACAATATACATATTCTATTCATTAAGAAATCTAGGATTAAACGAAATGTAAACTAACAACTAATTTTTTAACATCAAAACCTTACTACTAACACATTTATTCAAACGTACACTAAGAAATGTTGTTCTCAATATTTGTATTCTTCATCGAAATAAAAGGCTTTTTATTTTATGTACAAGTACAATTTAAAAAGTTTTTGTTTCAGTGGTCTTTACAACATCGAGATTTGGCAAACCGATGATAGAGTATAAAGGCCACAGGTACCGGCAGCATCAGACTACTAAAAAGGGAATGCGTTGGGCGTGTTCTAGGAACAAGAACTGCACAGCCTGCTTGCATACAAGGGACTATCAGCTGGTGAAAGAGGCAGGAGAACATTTTTCCACGTGCTTGCTCAGGGAGTAAATGCAGTCAAAGAAGCAAACGCACGCAACTGTAGTTATTATGTTTAATTAAAGAATGTTTAATTTAATAAATGTCTTGCCAACTCAGTTGGTCATCCCAATATTGGTGCCGGAAATGTTGGTTATCATCAGACGACGATTAATCACGTGTTCGGTTTAGAATCAAGATTAACTTATAGGATACGTTAATGGCGAAATGACACCAACTAATGGAGAGTGGGAGTGGTACCAAACCATTTATTTGAGACCAGTTTTACCAATAAACTATAGATATACTCATACCAATGTGGAATATCAATTATCTTTTTATTGTGCACTGGTTCTGGGCTATAATTTTTTAGTTTGCGTTGGAAAACCATTTGAAAATCCATAAATAACTATAGATAAAGTGATGATGTTAATAAATGCCAATGACATTTATAAGGTTTAAGCTAAAGATCTAATGTAGATAATAATGTTATGTTTTTCGTTTAATGTAATATGTACCAACAAATGATTTAAAAGGCTGTTGTAAACGATTTAACAAAAATCTACAAAATATGCAATGAAAAGAATAAGTATAAAGTATTTTCAATTAACTTCAGGAAATAACTTTTTTATTTAATCGTTTTTATCTTGACTGTGGAGTTCAACGTATCTATACAGGGTGTCCTGATGGGGTCATGTAATGCAATTTTTTATTTAAGTATGTTTAATTTCTCATTTTATTAGTTAAAATGTTTATCAATTTGTAGTTTTTAAGCGTTTCCAAATAAGGAGAAGGTGATTTCCAATAATTATTTTTGAGAAATTATTTATTTGTCTTTTGGCAAAGATGGGAAAACATAAAATGTTATTTCATAGGAAAATATTTTATGCTTAGATAAGGTAAATTTAAGGAGTACTATAAGTATACTTATAAAATTATTATTAAATAATACGTGTTTTAAAAATGACGTTTATTAATTTTCTGCTTTATACAAGTGGATTCATTTAACATATTTATTTTTAATTTTAACTTAAGATCGTGGGGGCAATGAGGCGTGTCGCATATCACTAAATATTCCTTTATCGTAGGATGTCTTTTGCACATATCTATATTTCTTGTATATAGGTACATTATTTGTTAATACATTCCTTACTTACGTAACTAAAAATGAATTACCATATTAAATGTACGCGCATAACTTCAAAATGATTGGTGAAACAAATTGATTTAGTGATAATGTATTTTAAACGCGTGCGAATCGACTCCTTCAAGAACTAAACGCATACTACTATCTTGAAAGAGTCGATTCACAAGCGTTTAAGATACATTCGTGCGACCTACGCCTACCAAAAAAATATTTATGGAAATGGGACGATTCGCACATTCGGGCGAATTAATTTCGTGCCAATCGACTACTAACCCCAATTCAGTAGTTTGATTTTAGATTTTGAATCTATATGTATGTATGCTTGTTTTGTTAATTGTTATTTTATTTTCAGATATGTTCAAAGGGAACCTGATTTTTACTCAATCCCGCTATGGAAGTCCGATGTTGATCATGAATGGGTACAGGTTTTATTCCAAGTTAAAGTCCAAAAATTCAAAATCAGATGAGATGAAGTGGACCTGCTTGAAAGGGCTTGCGTACAAATGTAAGGCGGCTGTGGTCACATTTAACAACGATGTTGTGGCTTGTATTAATGACCACAATCATGCGCCGTAAAATTGTTTGTCGTTTATTTATGACTGGAATTGCTTTACAGTAGCGTTTGTCCGGCATAGACTTTCGAGCGACGCATGCGCAACGCAAACGCGCGCGTTTTGGAGAGTGTAATGCCTGCTCCACACTACTCGCGAAGTTACTCGGCGAAGTTCCCCCGAGGCGAGGCAAAGTTTGACGCGGCGAGCACGAGGCGAGCCGAAGTGCCTCTCTACACTATCGTATTCGTCTAACTTCGTTCAACTTCGCGAGTAGTGTGGAGGAGGCATAATGCAGTCTTACAGGGTATTAGTGTAGCCGTACAATCTATTGTGCATCGATTATTAATCGATAGTGCAAATGGTGCCCAAATAATCTAAAAATCGATTGGGCGACTAAGAATCGGTTTTATCGATGTATTATATTGTTAACTGTTCCTCACAGGAAATGCTTAGCCTAGTGTGAGGACCAACAAAAATGTAAGTTGTTTTAATAAATAAATCTAAACAATTATAATCTAATAATTGTTTATACTCGAATATATTCACCTTAAATAAAAATTGATAGTACCGATCGGATCGATACTATCGAGAGCCCTGACGATTTTTAGATTATTTAGTGTGGACAAAATCGATTAATCGGCAATTCGTTATTTGCAGAACTGCAGTGGATCGTAATTATCTGTAGAATACTTCAGATCTTGAATGCGTTGCATTGTAAGAATACCCTTACGACCCGTGTGTTGGCGGGGCCTTGATGTTATAAATTGTAGCAAAGTTTTTTTTTACAAGCGGCGTTCAGTGATACTCTGCAACAACAATCGGAGTAATCTTGCCATACACAAAAAAGATAAATAGTGATGATAATTCGTGAAAGAACAATGATTCCAATGGGACCGTAGGTTAGATTTAAAAAATATAATGAAACTGTATTTTTTTGCTTCAGCAATTAAACCAAAATTGATGATTAGGCAACCCATCAAAGTTAAGTAGAGTGGTATGTTTACATCAATATTTCGTAAAAACTGTACGATGAAGTATCGTCGCGCTAAATTGAAACGCAATGTTTCTTAGTATTTTTTTCTTTTATCATGTAAATTCAGTTATTATATAGTCTATTATTTTTTTAATATAACTGATGGACCAAACATACATTTTTTTCGTATTTTTAATCGCGCATGAAACATAGAACGCTTGTCATAGCGGCTCTTTCTAAAATGTGTTAGTCTACGCTCCGCTTGCGTAGTAAACAATTAATTCTCAGGTCTGGATGTTGTGGTACCGTCGTTGTTTCTGATTTCTGTACCATAAATGCTTTAGCTACGTACCATATACATTTGGAAATGTATGTGATGTAATACAATATATAAAAAAAAGCCGCAGAAAACCGGGCAATCGTTACTGTGAAAGCCATTTGTTTAATTACATTTTTTGTATTTATTGCCTCAAGAGTATTGAGTATGTTTAAGAGTAATATCTCTTAGTCGCCCTTTGTCTAATTATCGAATGTACACGGCTGATTGAATTGAATTTGTTTGTTTATAACTGTTGTATACTAATCATTATAGTTCTTTTAAAACATATTAATGTTATGAGTTGAAATCATTATCATGGTCTTGAATCTCGTCGTCGTGTTTCTTATTTAATGGTTTTATAGTATTGAAAGTATTAGTTTCTAATAGGGTCCATCAACATTTAACAAAATGTGTATTACCTGTAAGACATATGAGCGTACCGTGTGCTGATTACTTATGAATTGTATTAGCATTTGTATCAATAGTTGTTGGCACAATTGATTCAACAACATGAGTAGGTACACTTAATTTAAATTGTGTGCCATCTTTTGCATTTGCTTTAAGTTTTAAGAGAGGTAGGGCATAGCGATTTATCGCTCGAACTGGAGCAGCCCGACTAGTGAAATACCTCCACTTACAGAACACCGCAGCCAAATGACAATCATTTCTGTGTTGTTGTGTTCCTGCGTGTGAGTAAGGTTTCCAGAGCTCCTGGTGGGTGCTACATGAGGTCAATCTTGAAGTGCAATATAAAAAAAAATAGTAACAGTAGTGCATAATAAATTTAATTTAATTTAATAGAACAAATCTTCGCCTGAGAAGTTTATTTGTTACTTTACGTCTGTAAAGAATAGAAGACCCAAAAAAACATCACAACGTTTTAACCTACTTTCAAATGCATAACATTATTTGTTAAATTATTTTGTAAAACTAAATGATAATTTTATTTCGTATGGTTCTTTTATCTACTGTGGAAGCTCTTAATGCTTTATTCAGTCATCGAATTTAAATTTTGATTGTATATTTCTAGTCTTTATGTAAATAATGCTTGTATATTTCTAGTCTTTATGTAAATAATGATTAAATAAAATTTGTTCCAATTTATCGTTTTTGGTTTGTTGGAATATTACTTCTTTCACGTTTTTCATATCTTCTAGATATATAAATTTTAAGACTTTCGCGTTCCATTTTAAACATTTAAATAATTTACCGGGTCGAAACGCGACAATGTGCGGGTGGATGAAGATTTGCAAGCTCTCTCGAACAGACGAAGGCGAGCAAGACCAGTCAGCTCGTGACCACGGTTGGTGCAACCTAACCGAAACGTCGGGCAGTAAGTAGTTCGTATTAACTACTAAATAAAAATGGTGTCGCGTTTTGACCCGTTAAATTATTTTAAATCTTCTAGATATATACGGAAAAAAAGGTTTATAAGTAGGTAGTAGTAGTTATTAAATTTCATTTTAGGTATATGTTTACCTCAAATTTACTTTCGTGTGGTGACCAAGTTTTGTTATGTGTCTGGGTGTTTGTAAATGATGTAAGTATGTATTATGCTATTACTATTGTTCTAGTTTTCAGACACCTATCGTTTAACGATTTATTTTGGACTGAAGCTACTCTTCATCGAAACAACGTTTTGCCGAATTAATCCGCTTCTCTATATAACTTGTATAATTGCGCAAAACGTTATTTCGGAAATTGTTAAAGTTGTGTAATGGAACGCAACCATTTTTAATTCCTAATTTTGACGTTTGGTGGCGCCTTCTTCTCTCTCTCTCAGAACTTGTAACTAGATGTAAAAGTATCCAAATAAATTAATTCTCTCAGTTTACATTTTTTATTATATGGTGCAACTTCACATTTTATTACAGAAATAATATTAAACAAATTAGGATGTATGACAGTGTTATGATTATAATATTTTCAAATATGTTTTCGTTTCAGTGACCTTAATAAAAACTAAAAAGGGCAAAACCAACATAAAAGTAGGCGATCATACGTTTTATCTAAAGCCTGGGAACTATAAAACAGACAAAAAAAGATGGAGCTGCACACAGAACAAATATTGTAAGGCGTGTCTTCACATTGTTGATAACAAAATCGTTGCCATTTATAATAAACATAACCATGAGAAGAAGTAACATTTAATAAACATTCAATGTTGCACCTACTTGGACATTTTATTTCTATAGCATGTGACTT
Organism: Glyphodes pyloalis; assembly: GCA_037074685.1. Taxonomy (NCBI): domain Eukaryota; kingdom Metazoa; phylum Arthropoda; class Insecta; order Lepidoptera; family Crambidae; genus Glyphodes; species Glyphodes pyloalis. Next base: position 4,196,765 of record JAYKKO010000012.1, on the reverse strand, counting down.
TTTTTGAGATATTTTCATAAAAAACATATAGAAGACGACCTCGGTGGCGAAGTGGCTAAGGTAGGCGGCCAAAGCGCATAAGGTCCCGGCTTCGATTCCCGGTCGGGTCAATTTGGATAACGAACTTTTCTAAATTGACTTGAGTCTGGGTGTGCTGGGATGACGCCCCCTGTTAGTATCCGTCGTCTGGTACTCATAATACAAGGGAAAACCTTAGTTTGAGACCAGGTGGTTGGTGTGATTGTCTGGCGCATTTATTATTATTATTATTTAGTATAATAATATGGTTTGTTAGTAGTTTTACGTGTTATATTTTTTTTAAAACAATGGTGAATCTTATCTAAATGATACCACTAGCAAATCCGTTTTAAGAAACGTAGTATCTACTCGTAAAATAATATGATACAATATTTAATGCATAGTTAGGTGAGTTCTCAGCTTTACATTGTGGTGCTGGGCATCTGAGGTCAGGAAGACGATGACAAGATGCTTGAATGCTTCTAAAAAAGTGTTATGCCGTGTTTTTGTTAAACAATTCGTTAGATTCACTGCTGAACCCGCGTATCGGGGAAGCGTGTGGATCACCAAGACGGCAAGACGTCTTGGTGATCCACACGCTTCCCCGATTCTCGACCTGGCGAAAGTTGATGAGACGGGGCCGAGGTCCGAAGAATCCCACATACACATTATTATTATTTTTTTATATTGCACTTCAAGATTGACCTCATCCCACCTGATGTTAAGTGGTAATCAGGTCCTTTTTTTTATATTACACTTCAAGATTGACCTCATCCCACCTGATGTTAAGTGGTAATGAGGTCCTAGCTTAAGGGTAACAAGTACAGCATAATAAATATGTTACTGGACTTGTCGCCCTTACCTTGAAGGCTTTACACCTGCTACTAATGTAGCACCACCCAGGAGCTCTGGAAACTTTACTCACACGCAGGAACACAACAACACAGAAGCGATTGTTATTTGGCTGCGGTCTTCTGTAAGGTGGAGGAATTTCACCAGTCGGGCTGCTCCAGTTCGAGCGATAAATCGCTATGCCCTACCTCTTTTATTTATTGCTTTGAAGTGATTTTATTTTTCTATGTTTGTTTTGTCGGAAATTAACATAAAGGAGCGCTGGGGTTCTGTGGAGCTAATGGGTGGGAAAGCATTGTCGACCCAATTTGTTAGTTAATATTTATGATTTCGTGAGTTTTAGTGTATAAATTAATTCTGGAGAGCAAAATACGCACGTATTTCCTTATCACAACTACCCGCCTATAATAAACCGATATTTTGTAGAAATACTGATTCGTTAAGATAGTGATTATTTCAATATTATTTAATTGTCGAGTGTTGAACAATAAAGAAACTATTCAACTTATCAGGTTTTCATTGGAGTAATGTTTGTTATAAGTTTTTTACACGCGACGTAATTTTTTATAATGTTTTTTTGCAGATTGGGATGTCATGTTCACGACATCTCAGAAAGGTAACAGAAACATAATTCTTAACGGTTACAAATTCTATCAAAAAATTGACTCACGGCGCCCAGCAAAATACAACAAAGTTAGATGGGTGTGCGCTAAAGGACTTCATGTGGGATGCAGGGCGAAGATAACGACGATAGATGACAATATAGTGGCTGTCTTCGACGGGCATAACCATCTACCATGAGGCATGCCTATGTTGATTATGTTAATAAATTTATGTTTGACAATTGTGTTTTTGTTGATTTAAATAGTTGTTGAAGACCTCGCAATAGATAGGGGAAACAGTGCAGCTGTAAGCACTAGTTACGCATTGTTGATTCGTAACTTCTTATTTACTTTGACAGTTTTGACAACTGAATAGAAAACAAATTATTACCAATAAAAATATTTTATTTTATTTTATAATTAACCAAATGATTCGCACCTGGATCGTAACACGGAGCTTGAGGCCTTAGTGGTGGTTCGAGTACATCTGATAAAAAAAAATGTATTTCAAAAGCGTATCCACTATATCGCGTTGTCCGTAATAGATAAATTTGCTGAAGTGTTGTACATGTCCTAGCACACAAATTTACACAAAAGCTGTGGGATATGACAGTTTTGACAGCTGTCATATTGTCAGTTACCATTAACAGTTACCTACGTATGGTGCAACTTCCCTTAAATGTCGCCCGGAGGCATAGCTTCAATTGAAGTCAATTTGCAGGCAAAAACCTACAGATAGATAGTTAACGGAATTTACTCTTAATAAAATAAAACTAATAAGAAGTATTTATGTCGGTTTTTTTTCACACTGAACTGCTCATATTAGCAACGTTATGGTGTCTTACAGAGTTTCCCAAACTGTGAGTCGCAAAGCCTTGGGGCGACATGAAGCTACCCACATCTACATATGTTGTGTTTTTTCAGTTGGTTTTTGAGTTTTACTGGAGTTGGTACTGAGTGAGCTGTTTGGTAGGTTTCGCTTTTTATTCATAAGGCGTCACAAAAATTACGATTTCCCAAGAACATCATAATTAAAGTATTTTTGGAAAGTACTGGTATAGATCATTCCCCACATAAGTAACCGAGATTTATATTTAAATAAATAGTAATAGGAGTATCATATATACCAACTTTGTATATCACGCTTTATTTAACATCAAGGTATATATCGAGGCTGCTTTAATAAAGTATAAATAAGCTTCTTTTTAGAATGCATCACTATTTGTACCTTGCCGGTCAAACAGTGAAAATAACCTATTTTTTTTTCTTTCCAGGAATCGAGGCAACATATGTAACAACACGCAAAGGCAACAAGAACATCATTCTAGGAGGCTACAGGTTTTATTGTAAAAAGGATTCAAGAAGATCGATGCAGGATTTGAAAGTGAAGTGGGTTTGTTCTAGCATGAAGACGCAGTGTAAAGCGAAACTTATCTCTATTAATGATTCGATTGTATCTTGTTTGGGAGAACATAATCATGATTGTACCGTTTGAAACAGGACGGCTGTTAGATTATCAAAAAATTTGTGTCACGTATTTTTGCATTTACCACCTAATCTAATAATGACGGCGATACATTGAATTGAATTGTCGCATGACGTCATCAGTGGGTATAGAAATAGAAATAGAAAATGTCTTTATTCATGTAAGCTTTTACAAAAGCATTTATGAATCGTCAAGTCAAGTAAACTACCACCGTGTTCGGAATGTTGATTCTATCGAGAAGAACCGGCAAGAAACTCGATAGTTACTCTTTTCAAAAATATTATATTTATTACGTAACGAGATCCACCCTGCAACTTGGCATAATTTTATCTAAGTATCGTTTTATTTATTTGACATATGCAAAAGTGCGTGTCTAATATTTGTTTAATAGCTATTTAACGAACTAAAACAATTTTTGAACCAGTCTGCTCTCCTATTGTATGACTCCGGGCGTTGCAGTGGCGTTTCTGGATGGGTTCACGTAGTGGAGATGGTCTAGAAATTCAGTTGTTTTCGTTCCAAGAGATGAACACGGCTAAAGTTATTTAATTTATTATGTCTAGTAACAATACTACTATTGTACAAATCAATCAAAGATTTGTTACATTTAAAAGTTTATTTGGACTAAAATATATATATAGGTATACGGTCGAATTGAGAACCTTCTCCTTTTTTTGAAGTCCGTTAAAAATATTGCCAAAAGGTCTTTGTATGTCACGAAATCAAGTACAAGTTTTATTTTCATAATAAATTATATGGTATACGGAATAAATAAATTAACGTGATTTTTTGTTTTAAATCCACAGTGCTAGTCACTATATCTTAGGTAGTAGGTAGGTGTATACGTAAGCAACTACGGGTATTTTTAGTTTGTAAGTATCAGTGATAAGTATTTATAGTATTTAAATGCTAATGAAAATAAAACTTATTTTTTAAGAATAACTAGTCATTATTAAGTCATGTCTGTAAATGAGAAATTTCATTGACATACCTGTAATAAGTCCACAATATTTTGCATACCACAGATATGTTACGGCACTCGAAGCAAAGAAGTTCTGTAATGTTCAATTACATTAGTATAAATTATAGCTTCAGGTAATCGGAATGATGTAAATAGACATTTGTTATAAGATATGCAGAATTATAGATAGATAGATAGATATACTTTATTGCACAAAACTTTACAGAAATAGGTTTTACAGATTGATTATAGTACAATTTAGGCAGTCTTATCGCTAGAAAGCGATCTCTTCCAGACAACCTTAAGGTAGAGGAAATAGTAGATGGCGAGAAATGGGTACGGCCGTGCAACATTAATAAAGTTTTATTTCTTGAATTATATTCATAGTATAGCATGATAAACATACATAAACTCATAGATATATAACATAATATATAATTACAGAATTATAGAAGACCGTAGAACATACGATAATGGGGGGTAGTTGGGGTGGTCTGTTAACTAACTAACTCAAAAGATTTCATCTAGCAGTATCAAGAAATAAATATTTTTTGGTGTATATGCTGTAATTTTTCGCTTTTTTACCTTTAAACTCGTCTAACTTTTTTGTGACCAGATTATAAAATTAATTTTAAATTTTTTGAATTTGAATTATTTAGTCCCTTTCAATTTAAAGTTGTAAATTGCACATTGCTAGAAACTATTTTATGTGCCCTCAAACATGAAATAAGAGTTAAAATGTATATTGAAACTCAACTTCGCAGAGCATTTAAAAATAAAGTAAATGTGACGGATGACTTCTGACTCGTTAAAACATTTCCAAAGTGTGAGCTTTCAAACGATGTGTAGTTAGTTTGTTAATATTTTTTGTGTAACCAAATTAATTGGACGTTTTCTACCATTTCGACAAAAATCTACTTATATGAAAACTTAAATGTTTTGCAAAGTTAATTAATGCAAAGGTCAAAATAACTAAATGGCTTATTACTCTTTTGGACCAACAAATCTAAATTTGACAAGTACCTACGTAATAGTGAATTATCCCAATTTACACCTCAACGTTCTTCCGAACAGCCTGTATAAAGAAACTTTTGGAAGCATAAGAGAGGTATTTAAAATAATTTAACGGGTCAAAACGCGACACCATTTTTATTTAGTAGTTAATACGAACTACTTACTGCCCGACGTTTCGGTTAGGTTGCACCAACCGTGGTCACCTCGTAACCTCGTAACCGTGGTCAGCTCGTAACCACGGTTGGTGCAATCAGCCAGCTGCTTAGTCAGCTCGTGACCACGGTTGGTGCAACCTAACCGAAACGTCGGGCAGTAAGTAGTTCGTATTAACTACTAAATAAAAATGGTGTCGCGTTTTGACCCGTTAAATTATTTTAAATGTTTAAAAAAAAACATAAGAGAGGTAGATTTACAGTTTGTATAGTTATTCAGTTATGTTACTAATACTTAAAAAGATGTTATTGAACATTGTGGAAAGTTACTCTATTTCTCATTGAAATCTATTTGCTTATATTGTTTACACAACAGAATATGACATTAGGGAACGCCGTAATGTATGTAGTAACAATTAATGAAGTATTTAATTTATCGATGTTAAATATCAGAATTCTATTATATTTTAATTCATAATATATTGGTTGTTATCTAGCGCTCAGGCGTTTCAATGCTTTCATGTTAATTACTATCTCGATAGCTAAGATGCAAGCGGGTCACGTTATCTCTGTGGTCTTGGATTCGATTCCCGGTTGGCTCAGTATGGAAAAACGAACTTTTCTATATTCTGTCTTTTGTTATCTTTACTCTTCTATAATCGTGTCTGGGAGCTGTGGTGCTTTATTTCTTATATCTGTAATACAAGTGCCTTAGCTGCTTACACATGATCTAATTAATAATCTGATTTTGTTCAATGTTTTTAACTTTTAGATATGAAACTAATTTTAGTGCTAAGAACTGATTATAGAACCAAAAATCTTTTTATTTATTGCTTGAGTGGTCTGGTCTGAATTTTGAAACAAATTTAAATGCAAAAATACCTAAGTAATTGTTTGTTATTTATTTTTCATTGTTTTTATTGTTTAGAGTGTCGGCGTAATATATTGTTTTCTTTTGATTTAACGTCCTCGTAGGTACTGTGGCTTAGATAATATGAAAGGGCCAGGGTTCGACTCTCAGTCAGACCAATTAAGACAACGAACTTTTCTGAATTGACTCAGGTCTGGGTGTGCTGGGATGACGTTCCCAGTTTGTCTCTGTCGTTTTAGTTTGACAAAGGTAATCTTTGTTTGTGAACACATGATTGCATGATATATTTATTATACCTAATTATATTATACTATATACATATATTATAGGAACTGTCCTTAAAGAACGTGTAATAAATATGTTTGGACATATGTGTAAATCTCTACCTATTGTTAAAGACTTGATTTGTTTAATAAATAAATAAGTTATTATTATTTAGCTTCTTACTCTCCACTTCAATTTCATTCATACCATCTTTTCTATATACAACGAATCATTTTTTAATTAGTCATACTTAATGCACTCTTCCTGAATATTTATATAGATCACTCTTTTTTCGGGTCACTTTCATCTCTCCTCATCCACATAACCAAATTAAACTTATTTTTTTCTCCAACAGCTATTTTTGTCAGGTCTCAGAGAGGGAATACTCTCCTAAGCATTGCTGGGTACACTTACTACCATAAAAAGATCGGTACAAAACCGAACTACAAGAAGAGATGGGTGTGCTCCACCCACTTCAGGAGAGGGTGCCGAGCTGTCATCTATACCATCGATGACGTCATCGTGACAGCCAAGAAGGACCACAACCATGAACCCACTGTCAATCATAGAATACCAGTCTGGTGCTCATAACTGATTTTGGTAAACCCACCAAAGAAAGCGTAGCACCCACAAGAAAGACGAAAGCGTGGTGATTAACCATTCTTAAATGAGAGCTGAGTTTTGATGACAAATGAAATCAGTGGAACCTAAAAATAAAATATAAAACTTAAAGATTGTTAATAGTGCAGAATGTTATTTGAAGCATAAATTATACGAACGAATTCGATAATCTGAATTTGTGAAGATTATTGATGTTCTTAATTGCATGTGACTATAAGCCATAAACATTCCACTAAAATATAAGTGTTTTTTAATGTATCTCAAACCAATATCTGTAAATATATAAAAATGCTTCCCTCTTTGGCAATAAACTTTCTAAACGGATTATCAGTTTTTGATTTGCCCCAAATAATGTTATTAATTTTATTTTAACATGCCTGTCATTATTTTGAATCAACTTGTCACATTGACTTTGTAAGAGTATCAATTAGACTTTTTGTTTATCCCAAATAACAAAACCTGACTAATTAAAATGATAATTAAAAAAACTCTACGTAAAAAATAGGTAATTGTTGTTAAAAAGCCTTAAAGCTAAAAGCCCAAAAAAAACAAGAGCTGATATTCTTAAATTTCTGGACCGATTTTAACAATTATCTAAGAAACACTGCAAAGAAATTGGCTTTCAAATAAAAAACCGCATGGGAAACGCTCCATCACGATGCCACAAGCACATCGTGTCTACATGGATAAAGAAACAGTTATAAAATGACGAGGAACTTGCTAAAAAGATGCGTTATGCTCAATATAAAAGAAACGTATATACCTTATGATTTACTCATAAAAAATTAGATAATATTCTCCTAATGCTTTTCTTTTCAGTTGCGTTCGTACGTTCCAGACGCGGCAATAACCTTCTAAGTGTCGAGGGCTATACTTACTACCACAAGAGGTGCAAAAAAGATACGAACATCAAAAAGAGATGGGTGTGCTCCACCAACTTCTGCAAAGGCTGCAGGGCGGTCATCTACACGGTCGATGACCTCATCATCGAAGCGAGGATGCAACATAATCATGAGCCTATTCCGAGGCCATGATATGTGAAAAGATTTATAAGGTGATATAAACTTTAAGACTTTCGCGTTCCATTTAAAATTATTTAATGGATCAAAACCACAACCAAGTCAGCTCGTGACCACGGTTGGTGCAATCTTACCGAAACGTCGGGCAGTAAGAAGTTCGTATTAACTACTAAATAAAAATGGTGTCGCGTTTTGACCTGTTCAATTATTTTAAATATTTATAAGGTGAACTTGATTCTTACTGTACCTGATACTTAATACCTGATATTAAAGTCAACTTGTCGAGTTTGACATAAATGTCAAATCGGTATTAACTCAGCGGCGTAATCTAGCTACTTTGACATTACCATTACCAATTAGACATTGTCAAATCGGTAATTACTCAACGGCTTGAATTAAGTAATGTTACCACTTAAGGGAAAATAAATAATAGTGCTGTACCCTTACCCAATCGTTATTCAATCGATGTATTCTACCACCTCATTGATGATGTAAAAGAAAGATTTATGATAAATATAATAATTTCGGACAGTAGCGAAAGCGACAGCGAAAGCGAAAGCGACAGCGATACTTCTCTTCTTATCACGATTTTTTCCTCACGAAATTATGAAACTTTAATAACTTATTTTTCAAGCATATTTACTCCTTAAGTGTGGAAAATTACCCTCTCTAGTCTCAGTCTTAAAATCCACGTGACGAATGTTTCAGTTAAATAAGAATGGGAAAATGTTATCAATTATGCAGCATTACTAATAGACATAATTTTTTGGTCTTAATACTTTGCGATTTTGTGAACCTGTGTTAACGTAATGAGGGTTTTCGCGTTCGAAAAATCCACCAGATGGCGATACGTAGGCGTGGGGTCCAAATGCTACGTGATTGGTTATGGTTTACATGACATTGACAGACATGTCACCATGTCAAATCACCAATCAACTAATAGGTGGACCCCACGCCTACGTATCGCCATCTGGTGGATTTTTCGAACGTGAAAACCATTTAATTGACAAGAACGAATAAGGGCCTGCGTTCACTACATGATCGAATTTTTGGGTGTAGAACCATAACGTGTTGTTACAATAAGGTTAAAATTTGCAAGTTATATTGTAAATTAGAACCTTAACATAATAAGATAAGTCATAAGTCTATTATGACTTAATCGCCAACTGTCGAGCGACTTTTTTTGTCGTCAACTCGCTCGATCATGAAATTGACGTATATATAGACAGCTATAAAACGTTACAACAAATTTAATTTAGAAAGGTCCTTACCTACTATGAATGTATAAGACAAGAGTTTTAAATAAAACAAAATTATATGTAGTTTTTGAAATCAGTGAGTACTTCATAGAATCAGCCAACGTGGGCAATAAATCAATTACATATATATAGTTTTTGGTAGAAACCGGTTTTTATTTGCCTGTACTTTATATAGACGCGCGAGTTGACGACATAAAAAGTAGGTAAAATCGAAAAGTGCCAACTCGCACGCGCTCGCGAGTTTCACGATCGCCAGTTGACTAGTATGTAAAAAAATACCGTTTGTTACCTAAAAGTTACTTACACTGCCTCATCAATAGCGGGCACAGTCTTTGATACGCATTGTGAAAAGACGACAGTAAACTGTGTAAGTTAGCTAATGTATAATTTTACCACATGTCATTATTATCAAATTAACATCATAATATTTCCTAACAGTAACGTACGTGAGGTCCCAGCGCGGTAAAACACTCATAAGCATTGGCGGCTACACATTTTACCATAAGAAGAGTGAAAGAGACACTAACGTTAAAAAGAGATGGGTGTGCTCTACTAACTTCTGCCGAGGATGTAAAGCTGTTCTCTACACTGTTGATGATGTCATCATAATGGCGAGGCAGGACCATAATCATGAGCCTAATTATAGATCATCAGTGTGACCTTCAAGATCAAATATGACTGCAAATAAACTTTTTTAAGATATTTCATAAATTGTTTTTTAATTCGAAAATAAGTAATGTTTTTTTTATTTTTTGAAGTATGATGACGTATCAATTTAACCCTTTAATTCAACATTGAATTACGCGCTCTAAACGGTTTACACTACACTTGATCGGTATGGTTGAATGAAGTGTGCCGTATTATTGTTAAAAAGCAAAATTAATTATGTAACTTCAAAATAAAACGTGAAATCTATGGTAAAAAGTAAATACTGCCACTGTAACAAGAGGAGTAACAATGAAGTCCTTATTAAATTTTGGGGCGAAATCGCGAGTAAAACTATATCGTGAAAATTTTATAAAAACAATACTTAATACCCTGATAAAGAAGTCTTTGAATAACGAACGTTAGGATTTATTGGAAGCTCTCTGACTTAAAGGCGATATCACATTACATACGAGGTATGTTATAAAATTTGTGTTCAACTTTCAGTGAATCGCGCCAACTTCATCATATCCAACCGTGGTAATAGAATGGTCGAACTAGAGGGATACCACTTTACACTTATGAAGGATAAGAGAAGAGGGGAGGTGCGGAAGGAGCGGTGGACCTGCTCCAAGAGGATGAGGTACCAGTGCCGGGCGAAGCTGTTTACAGTAGGGGACAAAGTGGTATTCGCTTATAACTCCCACAATCACAAGTGAAGACATCTTCCGAACTCATGCATTCCTGGTACACCACACGCTAATTTGATGTTATTTGATATACCTATTAAACAAATTTATTCGACGACCTCCGTAGTCGAGAGGTGAGCGGGCTGGGCTTTGATGTCGCACCATCTCTGAGATCCTGGGTTCGATCCCCACTCGGGTCAATATTGGTAACGAACTTTTCTATATTGTCTCGGATCTGGGTGTTGTGGTGCAGAATCAGAGCAATGCAAAATGGATGTGATGTTGTCCAATATTTATTTATTCATTCAAATGCAATGAGGAATTTATGGTTAGGTTAGCTTTTCTCTTTTTAGGGTTCCGCAGCCAAATGGCGAAAAACGAAACCATAATTATCGATTTGTTTTGTATATGTCACCGTAAGATTATAAAAACCGCTAGATTACAATCTATCTCGCGAGATTGTGAACTGTCGCCAGATTGTGAACCGTAACATTTGATTGCAATTTAACGCATTATTATTCGTTATATTGTAATCTATCGACGGGAATCGGTCAAATTGTAAACTGACGTAGAGCAGAATGCATCTCGCGCGCTGATTGGTTGAGAGCTATGTGCCCCCCGCCGCACGGCATTCGCCATATTTGTTGGTTATTTCGTTTGTTGTCTTAATATTATTAATTAATGGTATGTTTAAAGGATTGAATATTATTTTTAAAAGAGTTTCTTAAAATTTTCCAATTTTAATTAATGTTTAAAGACAAAATATTTAATTTATTTATTTTTTTGTAATTATCAATTTTAATTTTGAGTATTTGAAGAATAAATACTTCGGTACATTTATTTCTCAACGTATATCAGAATTATTGATTACCTTCTAAGTAGTAAATAAATACTTGAAGATTTTTTGAAATGCATTTAAACGACATCTCTATTTCCATGTATAAAAGAAATGATTTGAACTGAATTGAATTTCATTCTTAACTTTACGGGGACATAGAAAGGCTGGTCGTGATTCGTCGCTCATTCAATAAACCGACCAATCAGGAAGAGCTTTCGGACAGTTGACGGTTTGACGCGGGACAGATTATAATTTAACAGTTTAACTTCGATAGATTACAATATAGCGAAAAATAATGCGTTAAATTGCAATCATAATGTAACGGTTCACAATCTTTCGACAGTTTACAATCTCACTAGATGGATTGTAATCTAACGATGTTTATAATCTTACGGGGACATATACATTATGAAAGCCAGTCTTATTACATAATCAAATCTTTTACAAATGCTTAATAAGCCACACACAACATAAGACAATTTATCGCACCTTAGATGTACATATTTTCAGTTTAATTAGCATTGCTCTCTATCAATGTGTCAAGATTTTTAGGGTTAAGAGTGTCAAAAGCAGGTCGGCCTATATTTTTATGTAATGGGCATAAGATCTAACTTTGAACATAATTTTACTGATGCGCTTTTGAACAAACCTGGTTATTTGGACCAACAGTAATGCTGTTAATTGATATGTTTAAAAGTTCTAGAGTTTAAAGAGTTGTTGTAAAATGACTATATCGTTATTACAGATTGTATATGTTAAGCGACTTTTCTACTCGTTTGGGTGTTATTAAAATGTTATTGTAAAAAGAAAACTTGTTTAAGTTAACGTTGTTCAGGAGCCAAAATTAAAGTTTTATTTAGTCTTAACTAATTAGATCCCAATGTAATGCCTCCTCAATTAAATATTTTTTCAGTGATTAGTATTTTGTTATTAGATTAAAATTTTAGTTATTTGTTATCGCAAAGACAAGTTGATTGAAAAATTTACCCATGTAAAATGTATTTTTATAAGTCCTTAAAAGAATAAAAAATAAATGATGTTTTTTATATGTAGTTGTATTGTTAAAAATATATACGGTCGAATTGAAAACCTCCTCCTTCATTTTGAAGTTAGTTAATAAAAAAGTAGCTTTTTCATTTGTGACACTGCAATTTCTTTTGAAATACAATTACAATTTTAATTTTATGATGTATTGAATTGTGTCATATTTTTGTTCGGCAGGCAAAAAGTATTTCCGAAACCTGAAACCAATGTTTGAACTATCGAAGAAGGGAAACCCTATAATCATCTTGGATGGCTATTGGTTCCGTCTCAAGCGGGATTCGAGGACCAGAAGCAGCGACAGCAAAAGATGGGTGTGCATGAAAGTGGGCTGCAAAGCGAAACTGACTACAGTTGAAAATATTATAATATCTAGTGAATGTAATCACGATCATCCGAGAAAAAATAGAATATTTAAGCCATAGTTATTATTTTTCACGAAATAAGCTGGAGTAGCTAAATGACAAATTTTATATGAAACGCCATGATTTTGCATGTGATGTGACAAATTATTTTTATAAATGGATAAGATTAAGAAAGTGAATATTAACTTTGTTGTGTAATTTTTAATACTATTTGATACAAAATTGACAATATAACAAGTTTTTTATTTAAAAAAGAATCCCTGTTTTTTTTAGTTTCTTTAGAATTGGACCTTAGCGAATATTTATTACATTGATATTTTCATTAAAATAAGTCTAATTTTTGTTTGTCAAGTTCCTAATTTTAAATTCAGATTACGATGTTTTGAAAATCGAAGCGAGATAAACAAAAACATTAAAGTCATTTAAACCATTTACTATTTAAGTGGTGTGCCACTATGGCAAACGGGTTTAACAATCCCTTGATGGTAAGTAACCTTAGTACTAATGAAATACATTAGTGTTGCCGATCGATATAATCGATGCACTACTACTATAGTGCAAAGTCAAAGTCAAAGTCAATATTTTTTATTCACATACATTAGTAATACTTATGAATATTGTGCGATTGTCAACTATCGACAATCCGTAGATTGTCGATATTTGATGTCTTGACGTCATATCAATAATATCGATAGACATCGATACTAGTGTTGCCGATTGAGAGTTGACTTTCGATCGACTACCGGTTGTTTATTCATAGTTGACGTATCCTAATATCCTATATTAAAAAGCCTATCGAACCAATCCATTACGAGCAAAAATACTGTCTAATAGTTTTTTCTTTTTGAATTGGATAGAGTTTCAAGTATTTCAAGTTTTCAACTGTACATGTTGGTGGAAACCACCAACTGTTACATATCATGGGTTGGTATATTTACATATTTGATTATTACTAGGTATTTCACTTAAGTATGTTTTTAAAAACCTTTCCTCTATTCAAGTTTTTCACAGCCGTACTCATTTCTCAGTTTCCTGAAGTTTGTCTGGACAAAATCGGTTTATTATAATATTACCGTCTAAATTGTACCTAATTTGTCTTTTCACTAATATTTTGTGCAAAATATACTTAAGCTTATATTTTTGTTTCTTATATTCAGGGTAACCTTTTTGTTTCAGGTAAACCACTATATTTTCCAGTTGGTTCCTCGCGAGGCAAAACTGTGATCTGCGTGGAAGGCTACCGGTTCTCCATGGTCAGAGACAGGAATTGCAAGAGTGCGAAAGTTCGATGGAGGTGTTCCACCCACCGGAGCCTTGGGTGCACTGCCTTGATGCATACTATTGAGGACCAGATCGTTTACTTGCGGAACTCTCATATCCACCCGCCGACAGGGGACACTCCAAGATGAAACAGGAAGGGGACATCAAGCAAACTGACGACTGCAATCAAGAGGCCAGGGTTGTCGAGATGCTAAAATATTTTATGAATTATCCGGAAAGCCAGTGTGTTTGTTATAATAAAATGCTAACTTAACGTTGAATTATGTTTTTTTATGCATTCTATAGTCTTCGATCATATACCTATTCTTTTGATAATATATTTCGTATATCCCCATGCAAATTATAGGCCCTCGTGTCATTATTACGCACATATTCACGCTCACATATATTACATACATATTTTACGCACATCGATGGTTTTAAGTGTCCCAGCCCATTTTGCAATATGATAATACTTACAGTTTAATCTAATTCTAATTAATTCTATTGTACTAGGTATAATTAGTCTGTAAGACCAATTTCTTTAAAGTTTTGGTGCAATAAAGTTTATCTATCTGTCTATAAAAATTTGAATGAATTCAAAACAAAGCATAATACTGTTCTATGCCTTGTTTTTCCAGTGCCTTTTTTAAGGTTTTTTATTTTCTTTTTTGTCGCAGATGCTATCAACTCACGTAACATCTACAACTGATTCTAATTCAGAAATTATACTTTGTCTCTTTCTTACCTAAACTATTTGACCTATATCACATAGACCACCTGCTGATTGCATGAACCAATCTGCGAGAGCTTTAAGAATTGCATTCTTAATTTGATCTGATCTTCAACGATATTTTCAGTATTCCCCCCCTACGAAATCCAGCGGTCTATCAGAGGGAACAAAATCATTCTCGTCGATGGGTACAGGTTCTCAATGGGCAACAAGTTCAGATGCGGGAAGGTCAGATGGAAATGTTCCACTCATAATGGGCATGGTTGCAACGCGTTCGTTCATATCCTTGATGGAAAGATAGTAAGAATAAGAAACGAACATAACCACCTTACAACACATCAAATGAAATTTACTCCTTGGATGCAGAACGAAGGGAATATAGGAACTAGTTGAGCTCGCGACTTCGTTAGCCTGGACTGAATGCTTTTTCCCCCAAATTAACATTTTCCCATATAAACTTTCAAGGATTGTATTACCCCATCTTTAAAAACAAAAAGTAGCCTATGTTCGTTCTAGAGGTTCAACGTTTTTCTACTCCTAATTTAATTTAAATTAAATGCTTTAAAGGTCCATTAAATGCACAATGTATTTAAGATAGTCGAATATTGATGTTCTATTTCTCATTGGTAAATAAACCAATATTTCTCGTAGACTTAGGGTTTGTTTTTGACAATTTTGAAGTGTACTATACTGTTGTACATTATTTTAACACTAGAAGCGCGGCACATTCTGACACCCCTAGAAGCGCGGATGGGTCAATATTGTCCATTTTATGTTTGCTACCATAATGCGACGATATTTAAGCAATTTATGTATGAAAATTTTAGCTGTAGGTCTTCCGAACATAAAAATAAAACTTGTAATTATGATATAATGTTTTTATTATATATTACACATTCTTTTGGTGTACTTTGGCTTGAAATACAAATCACTAATTTCAAATAATTCAAGTCGTAAGGTCCGGAATACTATACACAATAGAAAATTGTACTTGTATTTTGAAAGTTATCCAGGCGTTACGGGAAATTAAAATTAAACATAATTAAAAAATGGCAGTATTATTACTCGTCAGAATCGCATAATGAGCAAATGAAAAACTCTTTCGTTGTGCACTTCTTGCAAACCGTTTTTTTACAAGCTTCACATTTCACACACGATTTATTACCTGCACAAGAAGACTTTACTTGACAACGAGTACGTTTGTCTTGACGTCCAGGTATTTCGTTGGGTATATTTATACGAATGTGAGACGTTTTCCTGCTTTTCGCATATGGCTCAGCTAGCTCTTCTCCTAACTGTAAGATAAACTTCCTTCTGCTGATGTTTAGTCCATTTAGG
Source organism: Glyphodes pyloalis (assembly GCA_037074685.1). Taxonomy (NCBI): domain Eukaryota; kingdom Metazoa; phylum Arthropoda; class Insecta; order Lepidoptera; family Crambidae; genus Glyphodes; species Glyphodes pyloalis. The sequence goes on along the minus strand of JAYKKO010000012.1, from coordinate 4,180,737 downwards.
TTACGATATAATATCCAAGAATTTATAGCTGCTAAGTCTAGCAAATTATAAAAAGTGTGAACTGGCCAACGCCTACATGGGGCTTTGACAGAGTATTTGCGAGCCATTTGATCCACCACATCTACCCCATACTTTGAACTATTGTAAAATGTTACTGCATCTGGTTTTTTTTTTGGACCACTTTCTATTTGAACATCTGGGTGCATAGTGCTCAGAATAAGAACGTTTTTTTTGTGCTTCCCTTGATATACAGTCAAAGTGATATCATCTTTTTTCAGGACCACTGTACTATATAACTCTTCTTTTGCTTGTTTGACGCAAACAGGTATTTCCCGGCGAGCTCTATTTATTGTACCTACAATACTTGTTCCGCTCGATTTTAGTGTTTCGGCAAGGGACAGAGATGTGAAGAAGTTATCACAAGTGACATTTCTTCCTTTCTTCAGGTATGGCTGCATCAATTTTTTTACTACGTAATCTCCAAGACGTTCGTCGTTTGACCTTATTTCGTCCTTTCCCAGGTACGGAAATGCGTTTATTATATATTTAGAGTCCTTATCTACAGCCAACCAGAACTTTTGTCCGTATTTGTCGGGCTTTGAACCTATAAACTGAGTAAATCTGCATCGACATTTGGAAGGAAAAAGTTGTTCATCAATTGTTATGTAGGGCCCTGGCGTATAACAACTTTGAGCATTAGAAATAAAATTATACCAAACTTCAGATATCAATCCAAACTTGTCAGTTGTCAGTCTTTGTGTTCTTGTAGATCTCACGTCGAATCTCAAAAACTTCATAATCTCCCGAAATTTATCCCGAGACATGGTGGCTTTTACAAAATCATTGCCCCATTTGACTGACCATAGTGAATCTAAATCTAAACATTTTGCTCCTATTGCCCCACGTACATAAATAATAGCCAGAAAAGCTTCAAGCTCTTCGATTGTTATGACCCAGTCGGGAGAGTGAGTACGTCGGGCTTCCGCTATGGTGCAAGATAAAATATGTTTCAAAATGTTTGCGTCAATCATAAGTCGCCAAGCACTACTGCAAGTCTCATCCACCTTACGTTTAGCATACGGAGTAGGTCCAGCACGTTCTTTGAATAGATTTTGTTGGCCCCGCCTACCTGGAAGCGCAGAGTTTGTTGATTCAACTTTCCAATTTGTTCCATCAGGCGCAGTAATTTCTGTTCCCAATGCAATTTTTTTTAGCGAATTATATGTATGTGATGGCTGACTCCGGCCCTGGCCCCGTCCTTGACTGCGTGATCCACCACGATTTCTGCTTCTTCCACGCCCCTTGAATTGTCTAGCCGTATTCTCATCTTCAGAATTTGTTATTGTTATTTCTTCAACTAAAAATAATAATTATTATTTTCCACAAATAATAAATAACTCCTATATTATTATTTTGAATAAGAATATTTACCTGGCCTATCTTCAATTTGATTTTCATTATCGGATGACGAGTCGCTATTTGTGGGTATTTGTTGCCACTCTTCGTCGGAGGAATGTAATGGCTCGCCTTCCGAGTTTTCTTCGTCGATGTCTTGAAGAAATTTAGCGATTTCCGCAGGTGTTAGGTCACGTTTAGCCATAGTGAGCAAAAAAAACTAGTTACGTAAGCGCGATGTGACTAAAACAAAACACACGTTACGCTCTCGCCACTGTCGTCCGCTTAGTAATGCAGCGATTCCAAGGCCACGCCGCCCCCTCTCCTCACACCCCCTCATCGCTTCGCTGCTAATGTTTATATGGCGCGTTGGTACCTACTTTGACGAAATTTTGATCATCTTTGAAGAAAGATACGTATAAACTCCAATATCCATTGCTGGGTCAAAATTGACTCAACCGCGCTTAGAGGTAAATTTAGATTTTATTTTTTTTTTATTGAATTTACGTGGTTGTAATCTCGTATAAATAATTACCACCATATTTTATGAAAAGTCATAAAAAATGACGATTTTACGCGTAATAATTTATTAACTAGGGCAGGAAGAACATCGAAGTGGGTCAAATTTGGGACGCCCGCGCTTCTAGTGTTAATTAATTTCGTAAGGTATATAGCTAGCGTCTGCAATATAAACGCAAAAAATTGGTCATGACATTATAAAAATCTAAATTGATCAGTGTTTTTTTTACTTTATGTTATTTATTTTATTTATAGTTAAAACATTTTTACATTTTAACCTTCCTTTTGAATAACTCTCTTAAAATACACATATTTTATGGTAAATGTATACTATCAATTATTTCGCATTGTCTAGTCTGTCTAATTGTTATCAGTCTACCCAATTAAAATTCTTTAAACATGGAGTTTATATTACTATTGCCAGAAGTTTAAGTATCTGCTTTAAAATATATAGAAGACAGAAATGTTTTTTAATCATCCACAGGCCCCAAATACCACTACGCCGAGTCCTTGAGAGGCGACCAGCCGATTGTAGTCGTCGATGGCTACCGTTTCTCACTTCGGAAGTCCTCTAAGAATGGCCTCAGTCGGTGGAGGTGCTCCACCCACAACAGTTTTGGGTGTATCGCCAAATTTCACATGCATGATCACAAAATTGTCAACATCAACAATCAACATAACCACCTTCCAATCTTGAAGAGACACAAAAAAACGGTTAAAGTACAAAATTAAAAAAAAAACATCTGGTTTATTTATTTTAAATTTTCATATCCTGGTCGATTGTATCTTCGACAAAAATCTGAGTTATAGCAGAAGATTTATCATGGTTACAATAAAATAGCACCAAAGTTGCAAAAATGATCATGTGTTTTATTTGACTCTGTTTTATATACATTACGTTAAGTAAAAGGAGTAAATATTAAGATAAATTTAAAGAAGAAAAAAATGTAAAAAAGAATAAAATTTCAAATATTATATTTTTTACAGATCATGATGTAAAAGTGGAGTACTCCAGACACGGCAAGCAGATTATAATTATAAGTGGATACCGCTTCTACAAGGCTAAGAATTATCCTACTGGAAAAGCAAGATGGCGGTGTGTTAACAAGAGAAGTGGATGTAATGCATACCTTCACACTTTAAATGGTGCCGTCGTTAAAGTTCAAAATGTTCACACTCACTCTACTCAAAAGAAAAAGAAACAAAATTGAATACTGATCTCCTAACCATAGCTCATACTTCCTAGACTGGTGATTATGGCTTTTTTATAGTATCTCTTAAGAAGCAAGTGACATGCTACTGTATAAGCATTCAAACAATGCAAATAAAATTAATGAACCAAGACGCTAGGCAGCTATACCAATTTACTGGTAACAAATTATAGGTTTTCGTTGCACTATGAGCTACGACAGATACGACCTCAATTCAGACATTGATCACGACGACATTTGGTGACCTCCTGAGCCAAGAGGCGAGTGGTTTCAGGTTCAATCCCCAGTCTAGTCAAGGGAAACTAACTTTTCTATATTGTTTCGGATCCGGGTGTTGTGGTACCGTCGTCCTGGTTTCTGTAATACAAGTGCTTATGATACTTACTACAGAATCAGAGCAATGTTTGTGATGTTGTCGAATATTATTCATTTATTTATTCATTTTTATCACACACAGAACCGAGACGATTTATACCCGGTTCCAATATTTTACGATTCGTAATGTTTCAAAAATTACTATCCGTTTTTCTCCAACCGACTACGAGTAGTTAATACCGTTCCATTATCTACTTTCCATATCAGCTGTCATCATCGGTCGTTTTTAGTTTACGACCGTATAAGTTATTACTATCCGTAACTAGAACGGATCGTTTTTCAAATATTGGAACCGGGCATTAGAAAAGTTCGTTTCCCAAATTGACCTGACCAACATTAGAAAAGTTCGTTTCCCAAATTGACCTGACCAACATTAGAAAAGTTCGTTTCCCAAATTGACCTGACCAACATTAGAAAAGTTCGTTTCCCAAATTGACCTGACCAACATTAGAAAAGTTCGTTTCCCAAATTGACCTGACCAACATTAGAAAAGTTCGTTTCCCAAATTGACCTGACCAACATTAGAAAAGTTCGTTTCCCAAATTGACCTGACCAACATTAGAAAAGTTCGTTTCCCAAATTGACCTGACCAACATTAGAAAAGTTCGTTTCCCAAATTGACCTGACCGACAATCGAAGCTGGGACCGTTCGTGTTTTGGGCCACTGCGACACTGAGGTCGGAAAGCATTTTCAAGTGACAATGATGAACTTGATGTTTTATTTGAACTCTTTTATCCATGTCTAGTAAAGTTTATTTTAAAATTAATTACAATTGATTTATAGGTAAAATAGCAAATCATTATACATTTCAAAGGAGTTTCATGTTTATGTTGCGACTGAAGGAGTAAACTCTGAAAGAAAATGAATTTATGTGTGAAGAAAAAATACAAAATGAAGTGCATGATGACATACATTTAAACGCGGAAGTCCACGAGCTTTAAAACTCTACAATTTTAAAAATACAAAATAACTAAGACTTTATTTACTGTCATGAACCTATTCGACAATTAGGTTGAAGCTTGTTTTTATCTTGTTACTCATATAGCCTTAAGCTCAATATAATATATTTGTTATACAACCACTCACATTTAAATCTTTAAAACGATATATTCAAATCATCTCTTATCATAATGTGGGTATTAACTTCAGATAAGTAAGTATTATAAGTACATAGTTAATACGATATAAGAAATGTTATTATTACTAATGTTATTTAGATTTCGTTAATTTAGTAAGCATGTCTAATTATTTTTTGAATAAACTTTCATTCAACGAAAGAAATTGCTTTCTGTTCTTTATTCTATGATAAATGAAAGTAACTTATTATGGTGAAAAACTTAAGCATTGAAAAAAAGAAATGCTTTTTTGTGTCAGTTATTTGTTATGTTACAATATGTTCGTTATTAAACAAATATACATATATATATTCGTTTGCAGGTTATATATCCTGCCAAATGGAGGTGTCGAGTAAAGGTAACCGTGTTTTGGTCGTAGATGGCTTCAGGTTCCATAAAGCGAAGACTTTATACAGCGGCAAAGAGAGGTGGAGATGCAGTACAAAGAAATCTGGCTGCTACGCCTTTCTGCATACGGTCCACAATTGCATAGTTAATTTAAACAATTCTCATAACCATCCCTGTCCGTTGCCAAAAGAGTCAAATTAGTTACTTTTAAAAAGGATAATAGCAAGACTTTTTTACAGTTATTTATTTATTTGTAATTTTTTCAGCAAAACGATTGTTATTTTTGCATTTATTTTTATAATAACTAGTTTTAAATGAACTCTATTGGTTAGAACGAGAGATCCGAGGCGGCATGTGACGTGAAACGGCGCGTACGCCATGCAACTTCAAAAGCCGTGCACACACTAGTGTTGTAGGATAATCGATTAATCGATTGTGTCTTCCCTAAATAATCAAAACATCGATAAGACTGTCGATGGTATCGTTAACATCGATTAGACCAATAGTATCGATATTAATTTTACGTCAGTATAATAGATTAGAAATAATTATTTGATTATTATTGTTGAGATTCACAATACTATCGTTTTAATCAATTATATCGAAACTGGAATTAATTTAATACTATCTGTTCTTTATTGCAATAGATTAAAATGCAATTATTTGTAAATATAATTGTCTTTTGTATTATTTCTTTTTAGACATCTTCTGTAGCAGGGGTTTCTTTTCTTTTTATATAACACAAAACGCCATAGTAAATTTGGGTACTTTAACTGTAACATACTAGTAAGACTATCTTAGTCGATATGTCAATAGTTCGATATAATCGATTACACCATATTGCTTCAAAATATGATATCGATACTATCGGTAATATCGATTCTGGAGGAATTGTAGATCTACAAAATTGTTCCACTAATGTGGTTGACATTGTAAACATACCGAAGTGTTCAATAGTTGTCAAACTGTAAATAACAGTTGAAATGGAGTTGATGGATCTCACGTTGAGCGTACTAGATAGCTCTTTAAAAGGGCACTTACAATATTTTCTGACAGGGATTCCTTGAGGCAGAGTGGTCGGTTTAAAATATCTAAACGTATTCGATATTTCCAAGAGCTTGTGTACATATTTATGAAATAAGAAATAAGACTTAAAGTATTTTACAAAGATTTTGAATGTTTGACCATTTACTTTCAAATGCAGTAATCGAATACTGCTTTCTAAAGCCGTATTTTGAACAGAGTTTAACTTGTCATTTTGGTATGAAGAAAAAAGACAGTTGTACAGTTTTCAGTATACTGTATACTTATGACGTAATTAAGAGTAAAAGTAATGGGAGCAGAAGGTTATGTTTAGGATAATGACTTGATTCACGGTTCCATTGTTACATCTCATTCATATTGACATCGTACAATAACAGATGCTTTTCTACAGTAAATATTTTTAACCTCAGGAAAAAAGCTTTAAGTAAAATGAAATTTTAGATACCTTTTGTTAGATACCTTATGCATAGCAGCAATCTTAACACATATATGTACCACACCTGCATAAATACACACATAACTAAAATTGAACTTGACATACTTTACACGTCACATTCAACCCTAGCATTTCGGAAAGAGTCTTAAAACAAATAATTGTTTAAAAAGAAGAAACAATATTTTCTACTTTTTAGTGGGATTTGTAATAAAAGCGTGTTTCTTTTTAGTTTATTTTTAAACTATTATTTATTTTTTAATCCAAGTCTCTATGAATATAAATTAATCGAATTATTGTTTTGTTAACGGTCCTTAAGACCTATGCAAAGTTTAAAGTTTATCAGAAGTTTAGAAACCGGTGGAAATTGTGCTCTAAAATTTCATTATACATACATAGTTTTACAACCCAAGCTTATATAAAAGCGTATTAAAAAGCAATAAGCTGTCAGTAGTAAATAGTAAAAAATATTGTAAACATACATTTTTAAAGGATTAAACCAAAGAACGTTATTTTTAGGTAATTTTATATAGTGCTCAGTACCTACGTAACATGGTTTAAAATACCAAAAATACTAAGGTCTATACCAGGGGTTCCCTAAGTGTGCGCCGCGGCGCCGTGGTGCGCCGTAGAAAGTAAAGAGGGGCGCCGTGAGTCGATCCTCTTATTATTGGACACCAAAAATATTGGCGGGTACCATTTTGAGTGTTCGCATAGGAAACGAACATAGCGTCGTAGAATTTTTTTTCGTCGTCGCGTTGCGTTCGTTCGCTCGCTAAAGTGCCTACTCGCTTGAAAGCTTGAAACCGTTGATGCCATACCCCTCCCACGTCTTCACCCGCCCGCGCTCACTCGCTCGCATCGCAACGCAATGCCCGTTTATTTACCTACAAGTGTGCCGCGCGACGGACGTTTTGTTTGTTGTTGTTTTGTTTTCCTTTCTTTTTCTTCAAATATCTCACGCAAAATGAACAGATTTTTGTTAAGTAAACAAGTTGGTAGTTCTAATGGTAGTGATAAAGCATCTACTAGTGGCGGTGGGGAAGCAAAGAAGCGGAAATATCGTAAATACGATGATAGTTATTTGGACTTTGGTTTTACTTCAATAGAAGTAAACAATGAAGAAAAACCCCAGTGTGTGCTTTGTTTGAAAATACTATCATCCGAATGTATGCTTCCAAGTAAGTTAAAGCGACATCTCGAGACAATTCATCCGACTATGGCTGATAAATCGCGCGATTTTTTTCACCGGAAATTACAAAATTTAAATAAGACAAAAAACGTATTCACTCAGCAGACCTCAGTACCCAAAAACGCACTGTTAGCATCATTCAAGGTGGCATACAGGGTGGCAAAATGCAAAAAACCTCATACTATTGCAGAAGAGCTTATTTTACCGGCTGCTCGCGACATGGTGAATATTATGATGGGAGAATCAGCTGAAAAATTAATTTCCAAGATACCCTTATCTAACAATACCATCAGTCGAAGAATCCATGACATTGCCGAGGATCTCAATCACCAATTAATAGAAAAAATTAAAAGCAGGGATTTTGGTTTGCAACTTGACGAGGCCACTGACAGTAATGATGATGCACATCTTATTTGCTACGTACGCTTTCTGGCTGACAATATCATCGTCGAAGACCTTTTATTCTGCAAAAGCATTACGGGAAGTGCGAAAGCCCAAGACTTGTATGAAATTTTAGACAAGTTTTTTAGAGAAAATTGTTTGGATTGGAAAAAGTGTATCGGTGTATGTACTGATGGTGCTCGATCGATGTCTGGCAAGTATGGGGGATTACAAGCGCTTATTCGTAAAAAAGCACCGAATGCTATGTGGACCCATTGCATCATCCATAGGGAAGCTCTTGCATCAAAAGCCATGAGCTCTGAACTGAACCAAGTACTGGAATGTGTAATTAGTTCGGTAAACTACATAAAAACTAGGCCTCTAAAAGCCAGACTTTTTAAAAAACTATGCATAAATATGGGAGCTGAACATACAGCTCTGCTGTACTACTGTAATTCACGATGGCTTTCACGTGGAAATGTTTTATTTCGTGTGTTTGAATTACGCGAAGAAATTTGCACTTTTTTACAGCAAGAACGTCAAGAAAATGCCAAATATTTTACTGAACCTGATTTTTTGCTAAAGCTAGCATATTTATGCGATGTGTTTGAGAAATTAAACAATTTAAATCTGTCTTTGCAAGGCAACAACACACACATTCTGAAGCTTTCGGAGAAGATTGCGGCGTTTAGAAAGAAATTGCAGTTGTGGATAACAAAGTTGAAGGAAGGCGGCGGTCAAGATTGCTTCCCGCAATTGTATAATTATGCGGCATCCAATGAACTGGTTGTTTCACAAGACCTGATTACCCTTTTCACGGAACACCTAGCGAAGCTCACCGAATACTTTTCGAAGTACTTTGCAGATGATGATGTTGAAAAATTTGCGTGGATCCAAGACCCTTTCCATGCACAAAGTCCACAAGGATTTACATCACAAGATGAAGAGAGTCTCATTGAACTCTCTTGCGACAGCAGCCTAAAAACTAGATTCGCGAGTGTCGATTTGGTGGAGTTTTGGTTATCAATTCAAAATGAGTATCCAAATTTGACTTGCAAAACACTAAACATTTTCATTCCATTTGCAACATCTTACCTATGTGAAGCTGGATTTTCAGCTGTAGCTGCGATAAAGAATAAATATCGCTCAAAGATCAATGTGGAGCAAGAAATGAGAGTAGCAGTGTCAAGTCTTATTCCCCGCTTTGAAAAACTGTGCGGAGATCACCAAGCTCACCCTTCACATTGATTTGACTGAGTAAATGTCGTACTTAATTTTTGTTTTTTCTTAAGTCTTTCTTGTTGTTTTCCGTTTAAATTCCTTTATAATAAAAAAGTCTATTTTATATTGTGGTGTTTTGATTTTCGCTACGATCAACCTAACCTAACTACTATTATTGTAGGTACCTATTTCTTTCGACAATTTTCCTCAAATAGATAACTAGGACAGGGCGCCGTGAAAAAATATTAAACTTGTAACTGCGCCGCGGGATACAAAAGATTGGGAACCCCTGGTCTATACGGTTATATTGCCATTTATAATTTCCTTGTTTAAGTCCAAAACCGTTAAAGGCATTTTTTTAAGGCAAAAAAACCGGGCTTCTGATAAACGGATCCTTATGAACCAGCCCCCACCTCTGTGTAACAAATCACCCCCATTTATTTATTTATTAACTTCAAGGCGCAGGTATAAGTTTTACTTTCTATTAGTTACTTGACAAATTATTATTTTAGTTTTTTGTTGTTACATGGAGAATAATATTCAGAACTTATTCAGGGTTTGTGACGATTGGATTAGGGGCCATGCAAGCAATGCAAGTACTTAAGTAGAAAGTATTCCTTTGAGCAAGTACCTTTATATAATCCATCTTATCTCATTGCAGGTGACAAATACTGTACATAATTTCTTAACTTATTTCTTTTTGGTTTGAGTTCAAGACTGAATGCTGCCTGCGTGCAGTAGTGCTCACTCTCTAGGCACATACGGAAGACCAGCGTCGGGGAGTCCTCGGCCCCCCCGACACATGCTGAGTATGTTCCTTTTCAGTGTTTTGTGGGTGGATCAACTTTTTAGACACTCCTTTGAGGAGAAAATTTTACACAACATTTAAAATTATTTTCTTATGATATGTTAAAAAAGGCAACATTTTTATAAAATATTACTATCAAATTACCCCAATTAGTGTTTGGCGCGATGTCTGAACTGTATTTTTTGAGATTTAAGGCAAACAGTGACGAAGAGGAGCTTTATGTATCCACTGCGTTACTATTTTGAAAACGTTAAAACGAGAAATTAAACAACAGTTTTTTTTTAAATTAGAATAGTATCATTTATTACAGTCTAAATGCAGTCTTTTTGCATAGGCAGGAACATTTGTTAATACTTAAAATAAAAGTTATATTGACTTGAATCTCCACTGCGTTACAGTGGACACATTTTTACGCATAACTTCGAAATAAATCTTTATAGGTAACAATCAGCGTCAAACGCTATAAACATTTGTATGAGATAAACTTCAATACACTTATCTATGGACATATTATCGTTAAAGTAAAATAAATTATAAAGTAATCTCCTTCACACTTTGGAAAAACTAAGGGACATTTTGGTAACGCAAGAGATAAAAATGGTAACGCCTGAGAAAGTAAGCCATTATTTTGCCTTCTTTCTCCGCCGGTGTTATCAGTCATATTTTCAACAATACAACTATTACAATAACACTTATCACTAATAATTAAATTAACTAGAGCGAGATCTGAAATAATCAACTTCTTAAAATTATGAAAAAACTAACATAAAAAAAGTCAGTCTCACTTCTTCTCGAACACATTCACTGTATTTTTGAACTCAACATAAGTTCTATGACCTTTGTTAATGATATCTGGTGTGGGCAAATGCTGGATAATATCATCATATTCTACGTAAGCGATATCTTATCGTCCATCTGAAAGCGAGTAGCTTTTTAATTTTTAACTTTTAAAAACATTACCTTAAATTCTCCGTCTTCCTCTATATCAGACAATGCTTTACATGCATATATGTATACCTTTTTACGCGATTGATCTGAATGTGCTTTAACCAGCAAGTAATTGCCACCTTTAATTTTTAAAATTTTGTCATAGCTTGTGCATGGTTCTTCTTCCGAAGGAGGACCGTATATTTCTTCATATATACTTTGGCGTTGGTTGGTTATATCCTTAATTTTTTTAGAAATTTGAATTTCACTTAAGGGTTCCTCGTCGTCTGAAGACCATTCCAGGCGTGTAGGCATATCTTCGCATTTATGCAAACCGAGAGTATTAGTAGTTATTGATTCCGTTGACATATCTGGGATGTTTAAATCAGAAATAACATTATCTTTTGTGTGGTCTGGAGTAGAATCTGTAACTATAACAACTTCGTTTTCGTTTTGACAGTAACTTCTTAAATCATGTCTCAGGATTAAGGCAATCACAGAATCCTCTTTTATCATAATATCATATTATCATTTCACAAAAGCAGCCCAATTCTCGGTATTTTATTATTCCGTAACTATCTGTAAACACTTGGTGCACTTTCAAAGTGCCGATTAGTCGTCGAATATTGTTGGGAATATGTTTTTGTTGATCATGGAAATCGTCCTCGTCAATGAGATACAACACTATTTTGCTTGTATCTTTTAGTCTCTCATAAAATTGTTCAACATCAGCAATGTCTTGACCATCAGCCACAACTTTATCCGCTGATCTCTTCAGGAACCCCCGATCCCATCCGCTGGGCCTTTTCCATGCCCGGCTTCGAAAAATGACTACGTTATATTGCTAAATCCGTAATCAAATATTATCTTCGTGCACATAAAATAGAAATTATGTTTTTGGCGATACTGTGTGCTGGGGCCATCAGAATGAAAGTGAATTGTATCGATGTTAACAAGTTTAGATTTTATCCATATTAGTATTGGGTCCAAATGGCTCCAAATTGCCGCAGGTTGATGGTTGTTTGATCCGGAAATTGTACAAAATGAGTGGACATCATATCCTTTAGGAGATTCACCATTATAAATATATACTACGACAGTATGCAATGATATTTGTTTTCGAGATCCTCCGAAATGATGCGATTGTATTTCTTCGCTATATTTATAATTGTAATTTTCGCTAAAGTCCACTACAACAATGCACTCATTTGGTCGAATTTGATCAACACAGCGTCGAAAATTTTTAAATTCTATCTTTATGTTATAAACGTGTCTTTTAAATATTGCCAAATCTCTCTCGAATTTTTGTATAAAAATGTCTGCTTCTTTACTTAACTCTTCTTTAACGGTCTTCATCGTTTTTATCGCTCTACCTTCTTCTTCATATATCTCTTCATTTCGGACCCACTCCAACCATCTTACAATTCCATTAAAGTTTTCAATATTGTAATTGTATTTTTTAGTGGCACATTTTTTGCATGTACCATACATGCAGTCCTTTGAATTGACACAGCAGACTGTTGACTCGATTATTATATTAGGATCATCCGTTCCCATTACGCCTTTCTTTTTAACTGATTTGGCTTTAGAAGCAAAATTTGCATGTATTTTGCAAAGGCAAGTATCTCTGGCATCAACAGACGCACTGACAATAAAAAACGGTTTATTTTTTACAAAATAAAAATTTTCTTTCTTGAATTTTTTGTATAAAGATTTCATTGAGTCAAGTAAGAACCTCTTCTGTACTTTAGTCCCGTTCTTTGTTAAGGTTTCTTTCTTTCCAGCAGTAGCGCGCGAAATGTCGTCTCTATTATAAAAATCCTTGATAATTTTCTTTAGTTTGGTATCTTTATTGAAAGATATTGTCCATCAGCAGCTTTTTCTTCATCCGTGAGTCTTGTATTTCGGATGAAGTAAATATTTTTTTAATTATTGCTCGTTCCTTTTTATATTTAGTTAATTTTTATGCTTTCTTAATAGCGCCGCTGAGAATTTTGTACTTTGTATCTTCAGCTACCTTACTTGCTTTGTCATTGTCAGTTTTGGTTTCATTCCTTCTTTGAGACCTTTTTTTATATTTTTCATATTTCCGCTTTAGTTTCTCATTTTCTAGCTTTAATTGCTCGTTTTGTCTATAAACCCTTGATCTTCATTTTTTCACCTTCTTCCTTCCTCTTACTGTTGTTGACTATAGCACTGGTGCTCTTGATGAAATTACACACGGAGAAGTCACTGCTGGCGGTACAATTACCTTTCTTTTGGATTTAAATCTTTAACTAACCTTTTAGTCTTACTTACTTTCTCTGGCGTTACTGGTAACGCAGAAGAATATTTTTTGAATATACCTTATTACTGCATCTACATTCTATTAATACCTATTTTGCGGCATCGACCTTGACTTCAGACCAAAATGGCTTCGATATTTAGTAATAATATTGAAAAAGTAATAATATTTACCAAGATTTTCGCGGTAACACAGTACACCAACAATAAACCCACGCACACCTCTCGAGAGCTCACGCCATACTGCTGACCAATCGGAGCGACATTGATCGTATCGAATAATATGTACAAAGAGCAAGACACATGAGCTAGTATTGGCGATTCATATAACGCCATCTCTGTATAAATTGCTACATTATATTAGGTAACGCAGTAGATGTGGTTTTTTACTCAATGTTGGGGACGAACAAACAAAAATTTTTAACAAAATTATTAATTTATAAATAACATGTTTGGATGGTTTTAATAAAAGTGTAATTGATTCTTTTTCTAAGAACAATGTACAAATACAAGCTTCTTATCTAACATTTTAAAGATATGTAGAAAAGTATCATCAGGGGTACCATCGGGGACAAGATTTTTTACTATGGGAAGCATTTTTCCTCCACTGAGTTACTACGAAACTGTCTATTAATAATGAAAAAAATATTTATATTACATGGAGAATAGTATTGTAATAGATCTAATTTTTGAATTATCGAAGTTCTTTTAAGTTTAAACTTTATTATAAGACTTTTTTTTCAAATTTATCAGTGGGGACATGAAAGGAGTGCCTAAAAAGTTGATTCACCCTTGTACCTATTGTTTTTTTTTTTTCATGTAACTAATTTTATACTTACACTGACTAAATATTTTTCTATTTTATTCTATTCAAGTGAGATGCCGCACAATATTGCACTCTAACGGCCCACGCGGCTTGGCACCCGTACTATCCCAGTTATTTCCACATTTTCCTCTGATTTTTCGCTCGTTTTAAATGCAGCGTAATATTTTATAGCCTAAAGCTTACCTCGATAAATGGACTCCCCAACGCACAAAATATTTTTTTCAATTCGATTCAGTAGTTCTTGAGATTGGAACGCAAACAAAGAAACTCTTCAGCTTTATAATATTAGTGAAGATTTTTTTAAATAAATGCTCCAGACAATCACACCAATCACCTGGTCTCAAACTAAGGTTTTTCCTTGTATTATGAGCACCAGACGACGGATACTAACTGGGGTCCTCATCTCAGCACACCCAGACTCAAGTCAATTTAGAAAAGTTCGTTTTTCAAATTGACCCGACCGAAGATAATACGTCCTCCACAATGTAATACGTCCTGCTTTAAGAGCAGAGTAAACCCTTAAGGGCTACGTACCAAATTTATGGATCTCAACTTTATGCGTATGTTGGAAGGGCTGATATTTCGATAGTCGTGAAAGAAATTATAGACCTTTTGGCGGCTTTAAAACACCTGACAGAGAGGTTGATCATTTACCTTACATACAATAGGGGTGAGAGCCTTTCGCTCCCCCGCAAGCCCGGTGAAGATGAAAAGGCCATCTGCGGCCATAATCTTTAGTCAGTTAGGAAAAACAACCTTACATAGATACAAACTTTCTATGTTAAATGTTTCGTTTTGTTTTTTTGCAAGAAGTGACAAGACACAAAACCTGGTATGCGATTCTCTATTTGTAGTTAATAGTATTTGATCTCAAGCAAATCTTTGTTTTGAACTGACGAAATTGTGATAGATACTTTTTAAGTTCCAATGTATTATTACAATTTAATTTGTGATAAATAAATATATTTTCTACTTCTTTATTTTATTATTTTTATTGGTATCAAAATCCATATTGGTGGGAGAAATGCATTGGAACACCGTTCCGCTAAATCGGGACAGCGATGTTTGTGGGTCTTTGAAAAGAACTGAGACTACCCACTAAACCTCTATTATGGCGTTATAATACTAACGAATTGAAAGCTACCGCGGCGTTACTACATCCTACCTATTAAATAAAATATTTACGAGAAGCTAACAAAATAAATTTATTTCCAGATTTTTCCTGGTACGAAATATCCAAGATGACTGGCAAACGGATTATGGTTTTAAACGGTTACCGTTTCTACAAAGAGAAGACGTCAAATAAGGGAAAAGTTAGGTGGCGGTGCACGAACAAGAAGGGATTATGCAATGCATCACTACAGACGGTTGGAGATCAAATTTTCAATATTAAGAATAAGCACAACCATCCAATGCCGCGGCCAAGGTCTCCGTACAAAAAGTAGCAAGTCCTTGGTGTATTGCAAAAGAAATTGAAGATACACCCAAAAATGTGCAGCAACAAATTACTCAAACTCTTCATCATCATAAGCCTATGTCGGTCTATTGCTGGTCATAGGCGTCCTCCATGACCTGCCACTGAGCTCTTCAGGTTTCTCCCAATTCTTCGTCACCCTTCGTACGTTGATCCACAACTTCATCTATTTTCAGAGCCCCCCATTCAACTCATGTTATGTCCGAATGGTACCATTCACCGTATGAAACATAACTCGTTGTTTAAATACGGTTGATATTGACAAAATTGCCTTAAGAGGCCAATTGGGTTCCATAACAGCAAATGCTGCAACGGCAGAGCTGGTATTTTGGTGGAATGTATCTGCTTGGAATAATAGCAAGAGCTCTACTTCTTGCTAGTTACCCACGCAAGCGAGTCCCGTTAGAAATGTATACATTTGCAATCCAAGATTTTAAATTTTTCTCTTAGTACTTATTTCCTTCCATCTTCTTTTAACTGAAAACTCTGTAAAGATGACAAGGCTTTGTAGCAATCATTAAGAGTCGGGTAGGAAAAAAACTAACTTAGTAGCTCTTTAGTTGCATAATAAAGGATTAGGGGTTGGCATTTCAACCTGGTGACAAAAGATTCTATTGTCTGGTCCTATGTATTTTTAACATAAAATTTTGGATTTTATTTAAATTAATTTACAACATGAAGAGGATGAATAATGGTAGGTACTGTAGTTTTCCAATTAAAGATTCTTATTTATTGCTCATTTCTTCTTGTCTCCAAGTCTTCATTAAGGACGCTTGGTCTGTAATCATAATCCAGGATTGATATCTTTCTTACCTTTCTGTGATAAGATGGCTCGTGGCAGTAACTCTATATTAATTAGTTCCGAAATGTAAAAATTGATTATCGATTTTATCTCGAGTTTTTGTATTCTATTGTATGGGTTGTAAAAGCATTGTGATTTAATTTAGTTATAAATGCATGATTATTTAAATAAAGTTTTGTATGTTTTGTATTGGTGTGTTTAATTTATTGGGTTTGTTGTGTTTTTGTATTTAAATATTGATGGAAAATATTTCAAAACTGATATGCCCCATACAGCCTTTCCTTTTCAGACGCATTATGATGTCATCAATAAATTAAAAATCTTTACCTAAAGCCATTTGGATTTTTAATTTTTTCCATGAAACCTATCCGTATATAAGGTTTCAAGTTTGTCAAATAATGTGTTTTACACTTTTTTTAAAGATCTTTCCTTGTTCTTATGATATTTCATATTTTTTTTATAAGATTTAAGTACTTTGAACAAGTAGTACCTTCAAATTTTCAACTTAATTATTGCAAATCTAAAATGGAATTAGAAGCTTATAACGGGTATTATTATGTGATTATATAATAAAATCTCATCACGTGATGCGCAACTGTCAAACAGTAAAAAAGAAAATTGGTGACGTGTTAATAATCAGCTGTAATTTCACAGAAGGCGCTTTATTCGGTGTTGAGAAGTCGAAAAAAGGTAACCGTGTAATCGTGGTGGACGGTTTTCGGTTTCTGAAGGCTAAAGTATACCGAAGCGGTAAGCAAAGATGGCGTTGCGCCAATAAGACCAGTGGATGTAGTGCGTCACTCCATACGTTTGGCGACGAAATTGTAGGTATTAAGAACATTCATAACCATCCGAATCCACTGAAGGAGAAGACTTAAATGGAGAAACAACTGGAGATAATAAAAACGGAAAGAGAGGTCTAAACAACAAAGTGAAGATATACCTTATCGTTACTAATATTAAAAATGCGAAAGTAACTCTGTCTGGCTTTGTCCGTCTTTCACCACATAACTACTGACCCGATGTATATTCAATTTGATGCGTGGTGTATCGTGACTTAGGGCGGGGCATGGAAAGTCGCTGAACAAGAGAACGTGGCCTGGTTCAGAGGGGGAGCCTGGAGCGATGCAGTGGGTAGCGGCGAGCTCATGCAGATCTGTTTGCAGTGCGGTTCTACAAATAGCTTATACTATTACGTCAAAGTATATTCTACGCAAATGAAATCGTTGGCACAGCTAGTACTAAATTAGTTAACCTTTGTGGTAAAGCTGGTTTATGTGTGAATGTCGTTAAATCTCATGTCAACTAGAAATCAACAGTTACGTTTTTGTGATGTTCTGCCCTAGTTACGGAATATTGTTTCCACTAAGAAATTTGTAAAAATGTTAATACTTAGATAAATTGTACATTTGTTAATTATGTAAACCATGAGGAAATGGTAATTGTAATAAAGATAAGATGCCTGATGAAATCATTGTGAATTTTTTGTTTTATTGCAATTTTTATAAATATTTTTTTTAGAGTGCACTATTCCCTTACGATATTGAGAATATTTTTTTTACCAAATTCCTTCCCATAAGCCTCTTCTTTAAAGATTAAGAGGACTGAGTAAACAGTCCTAGAAAAATGTTAACCTATTGTTGTAAAATGGTTTTTATAAAAATTTGTTCTTAGTAAGTGTTGTTGTTATGAGGGATCAGGAAAGGAAAAGCTTTATATGGATGTAAAAAAGTCTAATAAGCTTATAGCAGAATGACTAATTGAAATGTAAACATAAATAATATCAAAAACATGTAAAATATAAAACAATAATTTAAATAGAGAAACAAATAAAAAATACATGTATGTAGGTTCGGTTGGCCACTGTAAGTATGGAGTATCATTAGTATAAGACCTAAACTAGTATACGTATTCCTATATTTTAGGGCACTTCTAACCACTCCTTTTTGTTTCAGGAATCCGTTACGAGTTGACCGAATCCCTGAGAGGCTCCAAAATAATTGCGGTAGGAGGTTACCGTTTCGCTGTGAAGAACAAGAGTAAGGCCAGAGTACCAACGAACAAGATCCAGTGGCGCTGCTCTACCCACGGCAAACAGGGATGCAAAGCGGTTCTCTTCACGTCCCGAGATGAGATCATCTACTTGGAGAACGTGCACACTCACCCTCCGCTGGGAAACGACAGAAATGTCAGCAAGTTTTTCTTGCCGATTCATTCTGTAAAGTTCTTTCACGGTTCGTATTAAAGCGGTAAAATTTGCGGCACCAAATTCAGACGTAGTTGTTTCCATGTGGAAAGGTTAAGTGTTTTGCAAAGTCACTTATATCCGGAAGAAGTAAGTTGAGGTATCAGTTTCCAGGACATATAGTATGCTGAAGTGAAAACCGTTTTAGAAGGACTGTTTTGGAGCGAAGATGTACAGTCAACAGCACGTCAAGGTAAATACTTGGCATTTGATATAAGCCCTTATGTATACGACATTAGAGCGATGCAAACCCCAAAGACAGACGTGATTTTGATTGTACATTGAAAAAAATGTTGCGTACAGGTGATAATGGCTTAATTAAATGTGGCCTGCTGGATACAGCTACCCAGTGACTTACTTTCGAAATGTTCGAAAAGGACTTTTGCTGTACAATTATGAAACTACATAACTTCAGTGATCCATTGCAAAAAATCTGTGGATATTTTTGTCAGTAGAAAAATAGTGTTACTACATCTACGTAATTAATACCTATTAATGCTTTTCGGAATATACTTGTGTGTGTTTTAAACGGTGGGTGACCAACATATATGGTTAACATTCTATATTGCACCTAATACTAAGTATTTTTAAGTAAGTAAGTCGATATAATAACAACTATGTAATTAAGTCTAGTCAGTGTGAGTAGAATATCTCTTTACTATTTATCTCTACTATATATATTTCTATTTATATACTTAGATTAATAAAGAAAACTTGACCATCTATCTTTTAGACTCATATTTCAAGAAAACACCATGGTTGCGCCATCGGTAGCGCCACAATATCTAAGGTATCTAAAAAATAATACTGATAAATACTGAATCAAACACTTGGGCAATCAGGTTCAAAATAGAGAGAAATTAATTATTATTGTTTGATCTGAGTATGTGGCTTCTTAATGTGGTGTAGTTTTTGTGGATTGAACTAATAATTCAAATACATTTTATTCCGGTTAAAATTTGCTGACACTTTCAATTTTGCACTTATTTTCGAACTGACATTTCACATTTTTAGGTTTCCTTCTTACGAAAAAGGTCTTAAACAATTATGCTATACCTATGTATGACTATAAACAAAGTTTGACACATCCTTAGTGACACATTTAGTGACTGATTCAAAATAGTTTGATTGGTGAAATGGTGATTTAGTGGTCGGCAACAAATCGGATCAAGCTGAACGCCAGATTAAATATCCGTAATATAACCGTATACATAAATATTCTGCTGAGGTCAGTTTTTACGAAACGTTTTAATCTTCATTCCTTTAAAGCCAAAGTGAACAGACACTTTCTAGACAAATGTGTTCCACTTTAGACCTCATCTACGCCTTTTATCATGCGACATTGCGGTCTAACGTGAGGCTGTTTTAAAAAAAAAAATCTTTGTAAAAAAGTTTATTTCTATAATATTGGCTCCTCCCAGCCTCATGGTAAGCAGGAGAGGAACCCACATCGCGATAACAACGGATTTGACACCGTAATATCATATCCGTTAGCATAGTCGTACTGATTAGTGACCCGCAAGATGTTTCTTCACACTCCTTTTGAAGAAATCCATGTCAAAGGAAAGAGGAAACACATGAGCCGGCAACGAGTTCCACTTCTTAATGGTGCGGAAAATAATAAGCTACTCGTACTAAACTTTTTGGTTCGTGATGGAATATTTGTCGGTGAAACGATGGCGTCGTTGGCCGGCTCTTGTGGTTTTGTTGTTTTTAGTGGCGCAACCAAGGTAACTTATTTATCTTAATGTCATTTATTAGTTGACTATACCCAACGCATATTGTGCGATATACGAGATAAACATGTCATTTGTTTAAAAATTGACCAAAAAAGTATTAAATGGATTTTAGGTAAGCGACTGACGCAAATAATACATAATTTTTAAATTAGGTATATATTCATACGATAATACATAAATAAAGTCAATACTAAAATTCAGTAGTGGCATTCGGTTTTAAATTGTAATATACGTGTATTTTACTATTAAAAGTTGAAGTTACATGGCTGACCGAATAATGGTCTGAAAAATCTAGTCGGAATTGATAATAAGGTTTTTTTCGCATAAAATATGTATTATTATATTGATACTTCATTTTGAACGAAGAACTAAGAAAAATTGGAAATGTCAAAATTATTTTTATAAATTTAAAAGTCGTTTGAAAATGGAATGTCATTTAGAATGTCAAATGATGATAAGTGTGCTCATCGGAGTAGTGGTGCTAAAATTGTAATGAGGCGGATGCTTGAGATGTTAAATGAATACGTGGCCACTTGTTCAGTAGTCGAAACGGCTGCCATAATTGTAACTTAATAATACTTATCTCAAGACCAAATACATTGTATTGTGTAAGAAGCCTTTGGTCAAAATAAAATAATTGTCTCCAATGTAACTGCGAATCATCTGTTTTTAGGGTTCCGTACCTCAAAAAGAAAAAACGGAACCCTTATAGGATCACTTTGTTGTCCGTCTGTCCGTCCGTCTGTCAAGACCCTTTTTCTCAAGAACGCGTGGAGTTATGAAGCTGAAATTTATATCAATTGCTCAGGTCTACTGTCCCTTGAAGCTGTGAAAAAATCAAACTTCTAAGCCAACGCAATCAAAAGATACAGCCGTTTATGCCGCAAATTTTCGACACTTGCAAGGGAATCAAAACCTACAGGGTGCTTCCCGTGAACTCAGAATCTTGAAATTTGGTACGAAGCAACGTCTTGTAGCATAGATAAAGGAAAAATTACGAAAACCATAAATTTTTAGTTACATCACATAATATATATTTTTTTAATAATTTTAAACTTACTACCCATTTCCTCATAAACGCGTAGAGGTATTAAATTGAAATTCATACCAAATACTCAGGTCTATAATACCTTTAAGCTGTAACAAAATCAAACTTCTATGTCAACGCAATCAAAAGAAACAGCAATTTAAGCTGCATATTTTGAAACTCGCAAGTACTCGCAAGGGAATCAAAACCCAAAGGGTACTTCCAGTCGACCTAGAATCTTGAAATTTGGCATGAAGCAACATTTTATAGCACACATAAAGGAAAAATTCCGAAAACCTTAAATTTTTAGTTACATTACAAAATATTTATGCTCCTCCATCTTTCCCCATTGTAATGTTATGAATTTCATTTTGCAATAAAAATACCATAGTTATGACTCGATTGTCGTAATGAACGAACTTTGTAAACCTTGCAGGTTTGTACGGAACCCTCGGTGCGCGAGTCCGACTCGCACTTGGCCGGTTTTTTTTTCATTAATTGAAGAATTTTACATTTGCATGTAAGGAAACAAAGAAAGTTTCGTTCAATAAATAATCCAACTTAACAAAAAGAGTTTTGTTTGTCTCAGACAAGACTTGGGTTTCCTTGTATTAGTAACTTAGGTTTCTAGGTTTCCTTGTATCTTATCTATCTAAAAAGTAAGTTTAACGGGAATATATAATCAAGGAACATAAAAATATATGTAAAATAAAGGTTAATCATTTACACATTTTTTTTGTTCCTTTATCATATAAACTAGCGACCCGCCCCGGCTTCTCTCGGGTGCAATGCTAATAATAAATACACTACAGAAAAACTGTCAACGTTGTATGTTATTGTGGGATAACCATATGAGATAAATATACCGTCGCGGACTTTTCTGTAGACCTTTTAATGTGTACAATATTAAGTACATTATTTTGATAAATCTTATAGAGTTTGCAATGTATAAGCAGAAAAAATGAAACTATTTACGACAACACATTAAAAACCTCAAAAATTACAGTATTTTTCCAACATCCATTTAATATGGATGTTATTATACATATAAACCTTCCTCTTGAATCACTCTATCTATTAATAAAACAGCATCGAAATCCGTTGCGTAGTTTTAAAGATTTAAGTGTACATAGGGATATAGGGACAGAAAAAGCGACTTTGTTTTATACTATGTAGTAATTACTGATATAAAAGCGTACTAAATTTTTTTTGCGTGTTTTAATAACCTAGTTTAGCTTCCAAGATGATTGTATGGATAATGTTGCTCTATAAAATCTTGACTAGGTATATCGAGAATTTCATACCTAGGTTTAAGTAACAAGGTAGTCAAATCGGTATGTATGAAATATGGTTCTCAATATAATACAGTATCTTTAGTATTTAGCTTAAACTTAAGGTGGGATACCTTTATTTGCCATTTTAGGGCACGTCTAACCACCGCTTTTTGTTTCAGCAATCCGTTACGAGATTACTGAATCCCTGAGAGGTGCAAAGATAATTGTGGTCGAAGGTTACCGTTTTGCTGTCAAAAACAAGAGTAAGGCCAGGGTGCCAACAAACAAGATCCAATGGAACTGCTCCACCCACGGAAAACAGGGATGCAAAGCGGTCCTCTTCACGTCGCGGGATGAGATCATTTACTTGGAGAATGTGCACACCCATCCTCCCCAGGGTAACGATAGCTCTGTCAGCAAGTTCTTCTTGCCGATTCAAGCTGTTAAGTTCTTTTATAGACCATTTTAAAGCGGCAGTAGTCGACGTGCCTGCTGCACCAAATTTAAACTTGGATGATTTGATTAAAATATATTAAGTATGTAACTAACTGAAAATGCAAGAAACAAAAGTTACTCATATCACGAAATAGTATGTTAGCATATTGGTTGACAGGACAAATAGTATGCAGGAGTGAAAAGAGTTGTAGAATAATATTCTAGAGCGAAGATGTACACTCCAGATTATACATCTTGGACTGTCATAATGCTGAGGGCATAAGAACTAATATAATTATGGTGTATTTAACTGGCAGAATACAAAAAGTTAATGTTAACGGAATCAATTCTTCTGGCGCACCACTAGTCATGGGAGTGCCCCAGGGTTCTATATTAGGACCTCTTCTCTTTTTGATTTATATAAATGATCTTCCTCACTTTAGCAAAAGTCTATGTAAGATTGTGTTGTTTGCGGATGATACATCTCTGATTTTCAAAGTTGACAGGCATAAGCAATCCTACGACGATGTAAATAATACGCTCTCACAAGTTTTGCATTGGTTTACTACTAATAACGTCGTCCTTAATGCAAAAAAGACTAAATGCATTCAATTTACAATGCCAAATGTAAGGCAAATAAAAACTGATATAGTTATGGAATAATGAACAAATCGAGGTTATAATTTCAACAACTTTTTTAGGAATTACTATAGATTCCAAGCTAAAATGGGGTCCTCATATATGTGCTCTGGCAGGAAGACTTAGTTCTGCTGCATACGCAGTTAGAAAAAATTAGGCATCTTACTGATGTTGAAACGGCGAGACTAGTTTATTTCAGCTATTTTCATAGTTTAATGTCATACGGTCTATTGCTGTGGGGCTCAGCTTCTGACATACAAACTATATTTGTATTACAGAAGAGAGCTATTCGATCTATATACGGCCTTAGATCGCGTGATTCACTTAAAGAATTATTTAAAGAAATTAATATTTTAACTGTAGCCTCCCAATTCATCTTTGATTGCATCATGTATGTACGTAAAAATCTTCATTTGTTCTATAAGAAATCCGACATACATCATTTTAACACAAGTAATAAACGTAAGCTCGCTATTTCAAACCATAGGCTTCGTAAAACCAGTAGAACATTCGTGGGATTAAGTATTAAAAATAATCAACAAGTTACCGCAATGTATTATTGATTTACCTATGCAAAGATTTGAGATCCATATTAAATCATGTTTAATGCGAAAAGGATACAATAAACTTGATGAATATTTAAACGATAAACATATATGGACATGATTGTCTTTTCGCTCGCACACCATAGTTTTAAGTTCTCTAGCTCTAAACATTGTAAAGATTAGGATAACTACTGAGTTTCTTGCCGGATTCTTCTCGGTAGGATTAGGTTCCGAACCGGCTATAGCTTCAATTTTGGTTTGTGTTCATTCTGACGATGCATAAGTGTTACTTGTAACCTACATGAATAAATGAATTGACTTTGACTTTATCGAGGTGCAAGAGTTTACTTTGACATGCTGTTGACTATGTTCAGAAATTAACAGAGGTTCTGATGAGTCGCTAGCCCTCTCCGGATACGTTTCCATTAGGAAACCTGTGAAGGAGAGGTCTGATATGGAAGTGGGTGTGGTTCATAATAATGACAATGGTGAAACTACATGATAATTGAAGTGGACGTTTTCGAGAAGGTAACTTTAGTATTTCTGTCAGTTGGAATAACAGTGTAGCTATTTGGTATTAACTTGGTTTTTGTGAAAAAGTTGTGTAGATTCTAAAAGATGACCCGTATAAATTTTCGCATAGGTTGCAAACCTAAATTGTATCTAATTCTAAGTCTTTGTTGTAAGTCGATGTAAGAATAGGTGTGTAATTAAGTCTAGTCAGTGTAAGTAGAATCTCTATTTCATATTTGTGTACCTAGATTAAGTTAAGCAGTCATTCTTTTAGATACCTATTTCTTTGGGACGCCATGTTAACGCCATAGAGATATCTTGAGCACAAATCAAACAACATGGACGTGAGATTTAATATAGATGTTTAACAGATAATAGTTCATTTGCTAAACGGAAATATAAAAGAAAGTATTACGTTTATTCGGACGGTAACACAGTCAGGTACTTAATGACGTAGAACATAAAGATGTGATGCTGGCTCGACCTATTGGGGTAATTATGGGGTCCCAATGGAATTTGGCCCTAAGTGATACTTAACCTCAATGTTAATTAGGCTATTTTCTTTTTTACATTTTTGTTAAAATTTATTAAAAAATAGATTAATAGGGTTTTAGGTGCGTTACTGACGCAAAAAAATCATATATGTATAGGTATTAAGTTTATGACATTTATCAAGTCGATACTAAAATTAAGGTGTGCCATTCGGTTTTAAATTGTGATATGTGTATTTTATGATAAAAAAAGGAATTTACATGGCCCCGATAAAAAGTGCACTGAAAAATCTAGTCAGAATAGATCACATAAATGCAAAACATTTTTGCAACGATAATATGTTTGATCGTATTGTTTAATTTTATTGTTAACTAGCGGACCCGACAGACTTCGTCCTGTCAATGAGATTTGACTCTAAATTTTAGTTAGAAAACGTTGGTACTGGAAAAAGAAAAGGGCTGTCTTTACAGTTTTCCCGGCAATTATTCGAATTTTTCTCGCCGTAAAAACCATCCTTGGACTTCAGCGAACATCAAAAAAAAAGAATTGTCAAAATCGGTCCAAGCGTTGTCGAGTTATGCGCTTACCAACACATTTTGCGATTCATTTTTATATAATAGAAGATTAATAATGAAAAGTCTGACCATACAAAGAGAAAACACAGGCCTTTTTGGCGCCATGTATTTAAACGTTTTATGTCGTGTTTTATTTAGTTTTTATATTTTTTTGTTTGTTATGTGCATAGTTTATGAATTGGTTATATTTTTGAATGAAGAACCCTTAATTAATTTAAGATATTATATCTATTGGACAAGATTACACACATTGCTCGGATCCTGTGGTAACAGCTTAAGCACGTGTGGTACAGAAATCACAAACAACTACAGTACCACAACACCGAGACCCGAGACAATATAGAAAAGTTTGCTTTCCATATTGACCCGACCGGGGATCGAACGGACCTCAGAGATACGCGACGCCAAAGTCCGGCACTCTCGCCTGTCGCCTACGGAGGTCGTCAAAGGAGTGATAAAATGGAATTATGTAAATTAATAAAACAAAACAGTATGAGTAATTTTCAGGAAATGCCTTTTAAAAGGTAAAATGATATTTATCAGTGTGCTAAACAAACTAGCATAACAAACTGTAAAAAATAGGCAGATTGCTTGAAAAGTAAGAATTCAGTGTTTGATGTATAAAATTATTACTTGGCAACTGGTTCAATGGTCGAAAGGCCTGCCTTATATGTAAGTGAATATTCATTTGTAAAATACCTAAATCATATCTTAGACATATTCTGTGTATTCAAATCTGTAAGCGTGGACACATGGTATAAATTTAAGAAGACTTTGATCATGCAAAATAAAAATAAAGATCTTTAATGCTGAGTATTTGTTTTTTTAGTGACGTTATTTTATTTATAAGTAATTTTCTATAAATGCAATGTATGTCATGTCACTAAATAAACCATTTTTTCTTTCTAAATATGATAGTCATACGAATACTCTGTTTTTTTTACATTTGTAAAATAACTAAAACTACATGTAGCTTTCATCCGCAAGTATTTTCATGTGAATATTTTTTAAACTTATCATAAAGCTTTTAATAAATTAGTCCACTTGATTTCCAATTTCCGAAATAGTTGACAGTTATAATAAAAGATAGTCAAGAAAACTAAGAGATAATAAGGAAGTGTATGAAATAGATTCAAAGTATACGCGTATATATTCCAAAGCAATTTGTCTACTCTTTTATCTCTATCCACAACCCTATTGTTTTATCTTTGTATTAAAACTTTATCACCAAAATTACAAAGTTAAAACATATGCTTATTTTTATTTTTTAATATATGACTTAACACTACTTTTTCCTTCAAAAATAAATCATTAAATATAGAATAGTAGCTAACCTTAATAGCGAAAAACTAGGTTGTTTTTTTAAACGGTATGTATTTAACTTGTTTCTATATATATCTGATTTCTTTTGTATTACGGCTGCGCTATCCGTACAATCTGGGACATGTTAAAACACTGTTTTTTTGTTACAGCAATCCGTTACGAGATGACTGAATCCTTGAGAGGCGGTAAAATAATTGTGGTTGAGGGCTACCGTTTTGCTATCAAAAACAAGAGTAAGGCCAGAGTACCAACGAACAAGATCCAGTGGCGCTGCTCCACCCACGCCAAACATGGATGCAAAGCGGTTCTTTTCACGTCCCGAGATGAGATCATCTACTTGGAGAACGTGCACACTCACCCTCCGCTGGGAAATGACAGATCTGCCAGCAAGTTTTTCTTGCCGATTCAATCCGTGAAGTTCTTTTATGGACCATTTTAAAGCGGCACAATTTTTATAAATTCAATTCGAGTGGAATAGGTTAGTTAGGTATTTCGCGATTTGCAAATGTAATCGACTGAACTCACTCGACATTTAGAAGGAGTTAATGAATGAATGCAGAACTGATACCTAACCGTTAAATGAGTTCTGGAGAGTAATTTCCTATAAAATACAGCGTACCTAATGATGAGCATGGCTTGATGTAAACCTAACCCTTATCAGATGCAAGGAAGCTTCTCAATGGCGAGTTAGATATTTTAGGGGAAGACTTGTGCCGTTGTGAATGTGTAGTTGGTAATAGTAACAATGGTGAAACATTTGATGCTGAAGTGGAAACTATAGAGCGACTGTTAATATTTTAGTGCGTTGACAAATTGGTGGTAAAATTGCTTTTCATCAAACATACTTAAGGTTTCAATTGATGTCTAACATAAAAGTTTGCAAGGCTTGAAGCCTGAACTGTGTCTAATTCTAAGTCTTTTTATTAATTCGATGTAAGAACAATGTGTAATTTACTCTAGTCAGTGTTAGTAGAATCTGTTTTTAGATTTACGTATCTAGATAAAGTTGCAAAACTTTGCTACGATTTCTTTTAGACCGACGCGGCGCGACGAGCAGCATGGTGTTCTAAAACGTGGCGTTTATTGTAAAAACTGGTTTTTATATTTTGTTGGGATTTGGTGCATAACTGACGAAAACAATATATTTATTTTTTATTCGTATAAAATTTTATATTTGCATGGTTTTGATAACCATGCAAATGTCGATGATATTTTATAATAATATTCAGCTGTGCCATTCGGTTAAAATTTGTGATAAGTTTGTGAGTTTACTAATGCATATGGAAGTAACCAAAGAGTGGTCTAAAAATCTAGTCAGAATTGTAAACGCTTCACATAACGATAAAATATGTACACGAGTGATTAGGACCTACTTCATTTTGAATGAAGTTCCCGTATAACAAAATTGGAAGTGTAAATTTTTTTTTTAATTTCTAAGTATGCCTTATATGCCTTATATAAAGTGCAATCTTGTTGAGTGTTCCGCACAAAAGCAGTGGTGCTACGAGTAAAATTGTAAAATGGAGCCGAATACTTAAAAAGTAAGATTTACTCAAAGTTTTGATACGTAAAATTAATACTTGGCAACGGCTTCAGTCGAAAAAGCTGACATGTTTATGCAAAAGGAATCATATCTTAGTCGTTTCAAATTAAACAATATGAGCACATTACGATTGAGATTGCTGTTCGTATGACATCTTAAATTTAAAAAAAAAATATTACGAAACACAATCGTAAGTAAATTATTATTATTCTTGAAATAAAAGCTTCAAAATTCAATGTTATTTTAAGATGTTACTGTAAGCTGAAAGTGGCATAGTGAAACATGTTTCCACCTGTTATGACCCGTCATAAGAGTTGTTTTTTTTTGTATCTTTTTTTTTATATTTCACTTCAAGATTGACCTCATCCCACCTGATGTTAAGTGGTAATGAGGTCCTAGCTTAAAGGGTGACAAGTACAGCATAATAAATATGTTACTGGACTTGTCCTACACAACACAACAACACAGAAGTGATTGTTATTTGGCTGCAGTCTTCTGTAAGGTGGAGGTATTTCACCAGTCGGGCTGCTCCAGTTCGAGCGATTAATCGCTATGCCCTACCTCTCTTAAAATCTCATTATCAATTACGATTTGGCACGACCAAAATAGTTATTCAGTTTACCTTTTATCAACCTCCAAAGCCGAGAAGCGAGCGGGTCATCCATATTACCCAATCTCTGAGGTCCCGGTATCGATTCTCGGTTGGGTCATTATTACGTATAGCGAACTTTTCTCTACTGTTTTTGCATTGGGTGTTGTGATATCGTAGTTGTGTCTGATCTGTGTATCACAAATGTAATAGCTATTTATCACAGGAGCAGAGCATTAGGTGATGTTGTCCTATATTTATTTATTATTTCCTTTATTTACGCTTATAGGTTTAAAAGAATAAAAATAGCAAGTAAGTAAAATGTATACGAAGATTCTAAATAATGTCAAAGAGTTTTTTTGGAATGAAAAAAAAAATATATCATAAAATAGCAAAAAAAACAAAAATTACAAATCAATTAATCTACAAAATTTGTTATATACTGAGATTATTATACAAAAAGGAATCAACAAATTTAGTATTTCTTTCCTATTTGAAAAGGTACGCCGTCAGTTGAACATTATGGTCCTTACGTCCCATTGCACTTCAACAATCGTGTCAAAATGTTGTCATGGTCTAGTAGTAACAATATTCAGTTTGGTAATATTGTGATAGTCAAAATTATTATTGCATAAACTAAACTACAACTGAAGATATTGACCGGATTTTTTATAAAACAGTAGAATACGAGTATAATAGCAGTAGTATAAGTGATTTAATTAATAAATATAGCAGGTGATTGTAAGATAATATTGATGTTAGAATATTTACATTTTGAATGTAATAAAAGAAATAAAAATAAAAATAATGTGTTTTTTTTTAAATACTTTAAGACTTTTTTTTTCAGGTAATGTGTTTTGTAAAATAATTTTACTAACCTGTTCCAATGAAACATCAAGTCAGATTTATCGCTTCACACATTTTTTTATTTATTACTTTAATTAACGCATTGCACTCACTGTGCTTGATAAATGACGAAAGCTTTTGGGCAATTGGTTCTGAGGGGGTGAGGCGTGTCTGTGGCCTGCCACGCTACAGCCACGCGCGTTGTGCGGCGAGGAGGTCCGCTAAGCGGTAAACACTGTGGGGGAGCCCGTGTAGAGTCCTGACTCCGCCACAACTGCGCAGCGTAGGCTACCAAGGGGGATTTTGTAGGTGCGAGCCCGACACACCACTCTGTTCCCCGCAGAGAGTGATGGTGCGGTCCTGTTCAAAAGCAAAGGCTTTTGGGCAAACCCTATAGAAGAGTTTCTAAAATATCAATAGTAATATGTAATAACCTATGAAAACTAGTAACGCTATGGATGGTATTGATAGAATCGATCCTTATATTATAGTATTGACACGATATTGACAATTGGTACATTATCGATAAGCAACTCTACTATTGATTTAAAAAAACTGTATTTATCAAAGATTTTTTTAGATCTATACACGCGCGGAATTAAATCTTAAGGTAAACTTATCGTTTTTTACAGGTGTTCAGTTCCTAAGGTCTCGAAAAGGCACCAGATTATTGAAGCTTGGAGAGTACACCTACGGAATCAAATATACAAACGGCTCTAAATGCGTCTGGAGATGTTCTACCCACAATTCAAAGGGATGCGTTTCGTTCGTCCACACGATATGTGACGAGATCGTCAAAATTAGGAGTTTACACAACCACTAGACAAGTACATTAAAATGTACCATTTTTATTGCATTGAAAAAAAAAACTAAATATCAAACCAAAACCGCAGAACATCAAAAAACTGTTTTGATACAAGCTCTACTTCCTAACTAATTTTATTCAAGCATTTTTGTTTTTTGATGAATTTGCAATCCACCATTAATTATTTTGTACTTCATCCATTTCATACGACACACGACACCATTTATAAAAAATACATTTTTCATTTCAAGTCTCTTACTTAAAAACATAGGACTTTTACTCAAACTTCTAACCATCGTTTTACCCCCTTGGGAGAAGAGTTTTGTAAAATCAAGTTTGTAGTTGTTAAAGTTTCTGAGATTTCGCTATTAATCAATCAGTCAGATAGTGGCGTTTCGCTTTTATATATCTATATATTGCTTATAATTTCAGAACCCCACTTCATTAGCTCCCGCCGCGGGAACACGCTCATCGTCATATCAGGGTATAAGTACTCATGCAAGGAGTCCAGAACTGTTGGAAGCATTACCAAAAAGCGATGGCACTGCTCCACACACAATGCTAGAGGTTGCAAAGCCACTGTAAACACTATTGACGATAAAATCGTCAAATTAAGCGGAATACATAACCATGGGAGTGTTTATGTGTGCTGATTGATGGGATATGTGATGAATAAAAGGGTGTGGTGTAACAAATCCACAAAATCTGGTTTTGTTATCATTTCGGTACTATAATAACGAATAATACACGAAGACACTCCCCACTATTTTAGATCTTGGTGCTGCGGTGCGTGCGGGGTAAGCGGGAGGCGGGGAGAATTTATGCCAAACTTTAGTTTTAGTTTACCCCGGACATGCTGTCAATGTATCTAGTATGCGTGTACACCCATTGCTTATTAATATGTGGTATAGAGGATGAGCGGGGCGCCTCTTAATGGATTGAACTATCTGTAGGAGTGGTCAATAATACAGTCCCCCTGATTTACAAGCGTACCTTGATATTAATATCTAATTTACGTTACACAGCAAGGTTTTCTTCAGTGACTAATGTCATCATAATCGTTGACTTAATAGTCAACGATGATAGGGACACTGGAATCATCACTTTGCTTTCCAAATGACTGGTGATCACAAACTCCATATAATACTGGGTCGTAGCATTCGATCAAAGATTTAGTAGATGCATAGTCAAGACCTACAAATGGCACCGGCAAAACAAGGCTTCAAACAGAATCAAGCCTTCTTTCACTCTCTATCCGCTTCTTGGAATCCTGTCAAAAATTATATATTTTCACAAAATAAGAAAATTAGAATACACTATAGACATTTTTTTGCAATGGTTGAGTTGATATACAGGCACCTATAAACGGTTGACAGTACGTCAAAGTTAATGCTTGTAGTTCAATATAAGTTCTTATGGCTACGACATAAGCGCGGTGCAAAATATATTTTCTGGCGTGCTTTTGTTTGTATCTCTGGATGTGGGGTCGAATAGTAATGGGACTGCCAACCAGGTTTTACATTTTACCGATGCATAATTTTGTAAACTACGTGCGGGATGTACAGTTACATATTTCGAAAGTGCAAAATAAAGATGTTTATATTTTAGCGTGAAAGTCCTCGTGAACACATCAGCGCAATGTTTAATCAGAGGCCATTGCTTTCCAGATTTTATTTACGGGATGCGGAAAAAACAATATATTCCTCGTTACTCAAAGGTCTACATACCTTCGCAAGACGAATCTGGTTCGTTACCATCACTCCATCGGGGAAGATGCCGGACTTGCCCACGAAGCTTGGACAGGAAGACCACACTGAAATGCGAAATTTGTGAAAATTACCTGTGTTACGCACATAAGGAAAGGATATGTAAAAATTGTGATATGATTTCATGAATATTGTACAGTCAAAAGCACAGCATACTTTGGAATTTGTACCGCACTTATGTCTGTGGCATAAGAACTAATTTCGAATTGCAAGTGTTTACCTTCACGTACCTACTTGCTGGAAGTACCTACATGCCTGCGTCAAAATAATAATATAAATAGATATCTCATTATTGTTCATAGGTACGAAAGTTTTATTTTCTTCACCATAGTGTCCCTATACCGATTTTTTGTTCCCCTGTAAAACGTTATTTTTTTGAAGCGGAAAAATACGTTTGTCTACCGTACCGCTGACGTCCTCACGTCATGTGTGATGTGTTTGGGAATCCCCCGCTTTACCGTGAATTACCCTAACTAACTCCCTCTCCTACTCATTGCCTAGTGATGCCCCGAAGAGAAAACGGGAGACTCATAACTGACCTGTGGCCCCTATGAAACGTCCTTGATAGATTCCATTGAAGCCTATAATTTTATGAACGTTTGATTGGAGAGAAGAAAAAGATAAACCTTCCTACGTATAACTGTGACGCGCCATCCACTAAAGAAAATAATGATGATTGTTTTATGTTAAAAAAAATTAATTCTCGGCTAGTTGTTTATCATCTCCCAAACGATTGCATCGCTTTTGATGAATTTCGTAGTTGAGGATTGTGTAGTAGGTACATAGATGGTTTGAAAATAAAAAATTAAGCCGGGAAATTTTGTCTGGAAATGTTTAGAATCAGGACAGCAGATGTTGAAAGCGCTTGGTCATTATCCATTCTTATCTCATCTACCATTATTTTCCTACAGGCAAACCAGAGTTCGTGTACAACAAAAGAGGAATCCGCCTCATCAAGTCTAACGGTTATTACTACTCCACGCATTTGACCAGACGTATCGGCGATGGGATGGTTAAGACCAGATGGTACTGCCAGACACGACACTCCCAAGGATGCAAAGCAGTCATCTATACGATCGATGATATCATAGTATCGTTCAAGCCAATCCATAATCACTGACGACAAATATTCGTTGGTAACGTCCCACCGCTAAGCATAAGATACCTCAGATATGAGATGGAACCAGTGACCGATTAAAGGTGATTTTCCACCAAAGGGGTGAGACAAGACGAGGCGTGAAGAGAATTGAAATATGTATGGCCTATTTTCAATTCTCAAAGAAGCGCTAGGAGAGGATTTAAAATTTAAACACACTATTGCTACAAGTAATCTATCTCCTATCCTTATGTCATCTAGTATTGGACCTTTACCGCTTAAAACATTTTAAAATAGGTTGATGTAAAACGCTCGAATTTTCAAATGTGTATTGCCTCTGACTAGGCTTAACGACGGAGGTGTCCGTCAACTGGCGAGTATTTTTGCGATGAAAAAAAAATGTATTAGCATTTAGGCTCAAAACATAAGGAAAAAGTTAAAACTAAAATAATTATACCACATTTTTAAAACTAGATGAAATATTTTTAAAACCAAATTAAAAATACTACTATTGGCAAGGATCATATATCATTGAAGGTTTTTGTACTTTTCTGACAAAATGTTTCGTAAACGTGGGTTCGTATACTTTCGTGCTCCCGTTGCGTAAGTTTGGTTTCATTGTATTGTTCATTTGTTTGTTCACATACGGTTTATACAAAACAATTTTTTAAACTGTGTACTAAAAAGTGTGTTGATTAAAAATATAACACTTTTGTTTGAGTATTTATGTCTAGAATTTGTTTTACTTTTTACAACAGACGAAACAAAATGCGAACTAAATAAAAACCAAAACTTGTTACAGTGAATTTTAAGGTTAGTGTGTAATTCTTATACCGAAAGCAATAATGAAGTAAAAACGTTTGGTTGAAACTGATTAAGAAAACTCATTCGTTTAAGGAAACTGTTTTGAATATTTTTAATAAATTCTTTGTTTGCAAATAAAATATGTATTTTTTACTATCTGTACTTACGCAAATTAGACATAGAGCATAGTTCGACGAACCGATGGCCGATGGGGCAAAAAGGTTCTCGAATGGCGACCACGCACAGGAAAGCGCAGCGTGGGACGGCCTCCCACCAGGTAGTCCGACATACGACATAGTTAAGTTCGCGGGGAGCCGTTGGTTACAGGCACAGAACCGCACGCTGCGGATAAATTTAGGTGAGGCCTTTGACCAGCAGTGGACGTCGATAGGCTGAAATGATGATGATGGCTTACTCAAGTCAAAAGTGATATTTTTAAAAGTCCCTTAATCAATCCTTTTTTTTTCATTCACAGGACCTGTATTCGGAGTGTCTTCCAGAGGTAAAAGACAGCTGAGTATGTATGGATACAAATACTCAATCTGGCCCAGGTGCGAAGGGAAGGAAGTCTTATATTGGTACTGCTCCTCGCATCATTCGAAGGGATGCAAGGCGTCACTGAAGACAGTCGATGATGCTATCATTTGTTCACCTGGTACTCATAATCACGAGCCTTCTAAGCGGCATAATAATAAGAACTAAATAGGTATGATGTCAGGCACACATTTGCTGCTCGATATTGTTTCTTATGCGCAAGGCATAAGGGCGGCAGGAAGCTCATAATTTATAGTCTGACGTCGTATTGATCGTATAATCGTTTTGACCAGGTTATACAAATTCTTAATTTTTTTCAGGTCCTGCATTTTTTAAAGATCTGTTCATGTAATTAGCTTTGTATGATTTCAAATAAAACCAACCTTTTACAAGTGGTCAAGTTTTTATTTAATATACATATGTAGTATAAGATAAAGTTTTCAGGAAACAAGCAAAAGTACACAAATATATTTAGTCATGGATTTTAGTACCTGGTACCTATACTACCATTAGGTACTAAATAATGTGTACCATAAATAGGTAGGTGTGTTGGTAAGTGGCAAGTTAGTGTTAACAACTGAGTGTTCTTATTATGTAGGTATTCTTTAATGTTATGTATCATTTCTCATGGTTTCTTTTCAATACCTTTATAGAATGTTTGTCGTCGGTAAACGACCAGGATTTTGGCATATTTTGTCAAAACCAGAGTGTGTTTTAATGGATATTTTTTTTCTGTGTCTTTAAATTATTTTAATTCACTAATGTGGCGTGCTACTCAGAAACAAACCTATTAAAGTCATGTATGTCGTATGTACATGTCATGCATGGTAGACAATTGTTAAATCTGTTAATAGCACTACACTAATATTGGTTTTAATTCTAGCAGAAGAGGCTAGGAACGTGGAATACATTACATCGCAAAAGGGAAAGAAAATGATACGTCTGAATGGATACACGTACTCATCCTTAGGAGCCAAGAACGACAAGATCCGGTGGAGATGCTCCACCCATTGCAACGTCGGTTGTACAGCTTCCATTGTCACTTTTGGTTCAATGTTGCATGTAAAGAAAGCTGTCCATAATCATATGCCTCCTGCTAGAAAGTCTCAAGCTCATGGTACAACTGCCTGGAATCCTTTGAGAGAAAAGTGAATAACTAATCAAATGACGACACGCATGGGATGTGTGTTTTAGGCGTTCTCAAATTCTGTGGTGAGCAGAATTTCCCATAGCATCACTGTAAAGGTGATGAGATCTAATCGGGATGATTTGTGGGTGGACTGTACCCTTCTAGGGTAGAAGAGTTCCCTCAGGTAGAGGTACGGTTCATGAAAAAGACTTACTTACTTACTCACTGAGAAAAAGGCGTTCATAAGTTATGGTGACCGCTTTTCATTAGGCGTGCTGTAAACTTGTTGACTTGTCGATCACCAAAGTGGTGTTGCTACCATCAACCATCTTTAGTTAATATATCGGTAGTTGCCTACGAAAATCATATATCATACCGATAGGCTTACTTGTTATACGGATATTATTGATAGTTCTGGTGCCATTTCATTGATGCACTTATAATTGTGTCATAAATTTTACCTACATATATCATGATTTAAGCCTGAGACTACTTACTTGGTACTTGTTAATATTATCATGGCAATATGAGACGATATTTTGCAGACTTTTAGATTATACCCTAGCGTCATAGAAAAATTGATGTCAACCAAATTTTTGGAACACCACTGGTTTCACCTGCTATTTATCTTGAGAATTTGGGTTCACTAGTCAAGTACTTTACAGTATTAAACTAGGAACGGGTGAAATACTGATTCCAGATAATACATGGATTTTCAATTATGTTATCTGATCGCTATGACACTCTCTACTATCACACAAGAAATAGATAACTTTTTAGGGTTTCGTATTATAAAGATATTTAGTTCCGTCATATCAATATTTTCCACGGCTACTCACAAATTTATAGTTTTAGTTAAATTTCATTGAAAAAATCAGGTATCTACAGAATTGTGCAGTTGAATCTCAAATTCATCTACACGTGTGTTAAATTTGTAGCATTTTAGCTCTACTGTCACATTCATATAGAATTGTAAAAATTAAAGGCACCGCAGTACATTACATATTCATTGCCAAGCTCATAGCTAGGTAGTTATTAAAATTTATAAATATTGATCTGGTTCTTTTCTTTTCTTCCATTTTTCATCGATTGACATTCCGCTTAGGAATTAAAAGTCAAAAATACTAAATTGCTTGTCCAATTTCATCACCATCATCATCGTAACGGCCTTTACGACTTTCGGCTTTGACTACTTACATCTTTTGGGGTCCTACCATGAAAAGGTCACTTGTTCATCTTATGGGGGACATCCTACAATGCGTTTTTGGTTCGTGGTTGCCACTCCGCTACCTTTTTGTCCTGTCCTCCCTAGTTTTTCTGTAATATTATGATAATATTCATATATTCATTATTATTGCTGTCATAGCAATGGTTTATTTTACTAAGAACCTTTATTTACCAATTAATAAATAAATTCACAACCTAATGGAGCTTTTTCATCGACTTCAATAGTACAAAGAAACGAAAGTAATATAGTATTATATGTAGTAGGCGTTTCCTAGTTTTACCCCTTCATATTAAAACCATGTTTCAGAACCTAACTGATTAAATGAAATTTAAATTAAGTTATTTTTTACATCAATGATGGAAACTCATATTCTATAGTATGGGTGTTTGCTTTTTGCAGAAAAAAACAATCGAAAAGCGTGGAAACTGGAAGGGTACACCTGTGATTTGCCAATTTTCGATATTCAATTGAAATCGGAGTGTTGGATGAAAAAGTTGAATGAAAATAACATACACTCGCCAAATCGTGCCCTAGGCCGCTGTTCGGAATGCAATCACGGGAAAAATAGAAAGACCAGGTTTTATTGTAAGAGTTGCCAAAGGTTTTTATGCCTAGAACACACTACTATAGTATGCCAATATTGTTATGCTACTTATTTGAAATGAATGTTGAATAAATTTATTTTTGTTAATATTGGTTTTGTATTTGGCACGTCAAATAATCAAGGTGAAAACAATGTATTAATCTATTGATTTTAATTTAGCTCTTGGCCATTTATTTTTGTGTTCTTTTAGTGGTTTTTAACTTTCACTTTAAGTGGGTGACCTTCAAAGCTGAGAGACGAGCGGGTCAGACTTTGGAGTCGCTTCATCTCTGAGGTCCCAGGTTCTATTCCCGGTCGGGTCAATATGGGAAACAAACTTTTCTATACTGTACCGTCATTGTTCCTGATGTCAGTAACGTAAAAGCATTAGCTACTTATTACAGAATTATAGCAGTGTAGGTATATGATTTTGTGCAATTTTTATATTTATATACAAATGAAGAATACCTATTATGAATAAATACTAGCCCGACTATAACCAGTCAAAGTTATTTCCCCTTTATGTTTGTTAAAGTTCGACGCAAAAAGATTATCGTTTTACAGTAAACTTCTGTTATTACCTTACATTTTTTGAAATTATATCTCTATAATTTTCTGATGATGTTTTTAAAGTATTAGCCTTAAGAAAATTTTATTGTAGAAAATCGAATATAAAAAGCATAATAAATTTAAGCCCATTCAGTTCGTTCCATGTAACTATATCACGGTTTAAAGACTAATCTTCTTCTAGGAACGTACGTTGTCTCCAGAAGAGGCAGGCGCCTGCTGCAGCTAAACGGTTATACATACTGCTCGACCCCCTCTAAGGGGATTAAGATCAGGTGGAGGTGTTCGACCCACAATCCTTCGGGATGCCGTGCGGTCGTCCACACCCTTAGCGACGGCACCATTATCTGTGCTTACGAGGGCCACAATCATGGCCCTTTGAATTTGAAGTGAAATGCCAAATAAAAATTGAAATTTTTTGTCGTTGACTATTTGTTTCTTTGTCTGTGCCCATTTAATTTTAGAGTATCTTACGGGGCCCTATGCTTAAGCTCATTAGTCATTTTTCCTTCTATTTTCAAATAAAATATAGATGACGTTTCTGTACAACTAGGTTATTAATTACAATTTCCGAGTTTGCGTCACACTAGCGTTTTTTTTCCGTTCGTGTCATGACGGCTTTCCATTCACAAATAAACCCAATTTTTGAGGTAACAATGCCGTAAAATGTCCTCTTTAGGTCGCGTTATTTTACATCAACCAGTTTTTTTTAAATGCTATTTTAAGTCCGGTGTAGTTTAAAAGTCAATGTGTTGACGCTTAAAACTGTGACGTCACAGGTTACTATCTCCGTAGAGGATCTATAAAAGAATCGGGTTTTGACAGTTATTTAAAAGTATCTCCGTTGACTAGCCAGTCAATATTCCTACTGCAGTGTTATTGTACGGAAAGACATTAAGCAATTGACGATAACCCATCTCTTTTTCCCCGTTCCAGTGCAATATATTGTGTCGAAGAAAGGTAAAAGGTTGCTGCGATTGAATAATTACAACTTCTACCCGGAAGCCACGAAAACTAAAACCTCTGTTGCATTAAGATGGCGCTGCTCCTTCAGAGGGTGCAAGGCATTCGTCAAGACCGTCTATGATGATCTGGTGCAGGTAAAGGAATCGCATCATCATCCGCCATCAAGGATTTAGTGTTAGGAAAACTAGGACAATAGCGGTGCAAACGCGATTTACAGGCGCGCGATTGCATCGTGGCAAAGAAATAAATATATGTGTTGACCTTAACAACACTATTTAAACAAGATAATCAATTCACACACAGTATATTTTATAGTCAATTGGGTTCCAGCTTAGCAAATGCTGGTACGGCATTATTTCTAGCACCGTAGCAGTGCTGGGTTTCTTGTGGAACCCACCTGCTTGGAAAAATAACTGAAACCAGGGCTCTTTTATTATGCCATTTAGGGCTCTTTTATGATGCATATTTTATCATGTCAACAAAATTATAATAAGATAATATATCGTGTTAAAATTTTTCGCACAGTTTTCAATAAAGTGGCGTAACACTGGACTTCGATCCGCTGTATTATCGTCAATGTTTATTTGTTTGCTGCCGCAAAAAATACGTTTTCATTGTATTTCAAAATTCTGACGGAGTAACATAATCATTGTATTTTTTTATCTAGTCATCAACCCTATTCAGACAATGACGTTTTTTGGATGTTTCGTATTTTTTCTTGTAAAAACTTATTAAAGAGTAACTGCACAATTATGATGTTTTCATTTTATATTGAACTGAAAAATATTGAAAACTTTTAGTAATAATAACTGGTTTTTGTATGTTCTAGCAAACGCACATTTGTGTAAAACTAGCGGCCCGCTTCGCACGCGTTCTCCCTTTTTTTTCCTTCGCACTATCCCCGTTTTTTACAAATTTTCCACAGATTCTCCGGTCGTGATTTTATATAGCCTGAAGCCTCCCTCGATAGACAATCCAACGCAAAAATATTTTCGGACCAGAAATGTCTCGAGATTAGCGTGTTCAAACAAATAAACAAACAAAAAACCTTAAGCTTTATATAATACTAGCTGTGCCCGTGACTTCGTTCGCGTGGACTACATCTTTTCATGGTCGGTTTTACCCCTTTCTCCCCTAATATTCGAAACAAAAAGTAGTCTATATTTTAATCGAAGTTTCGAGCTATATTTGTGCCAAATTTCATATCTCTAACTTCAAAAATAAACATTTTTCCATATAAACTTTCAAAGGTGGTGTTACCCCGCTCCCCCCCTTATTTTCTAACAAAAAGTAGCCTATGTCCGTTCTTGTGATTCAACGTATACCTATACCAAATTTCATCAAAATCGGTAGGGAGGTTTAAGCAGGAAAGCGTAACAGACAGACAGACAGACAGACAGACAGACAGACAGACAGAGTTACTTTCGCATTTATAATATTAGGGATAGATTAGTATATAAAGC
Source organism: Glyphodes pyloalis (assembly GCA_037074685.1). NCBI lineage: Eukaryota > Metazoa > Arthropoda > Insecta > Lepidoptera > Crambidae > Glyphodes > Glyphodes pyloalis. The sequence goes on along the minus strand of JAYKKO010000012.1, from coordinate 4,139,656 downwards.
AGAAAAGTTCTATAAATGACATTTCGCATGACGGACTTGCTTTAAAACCGATTCTGTTTTAAACGAGTCAATGATTGGCTTCAACGGAATCCCTGGAAAACTAGGAAATAGGAATGATCTTTGCGGAGGAAATCTAGTTGCCGTTTAAAATAAAAAAAAAATTTGTTCATTTTCAGACTTAGTGCTGAGAGAGATGGGAAGTCACGTGTTAGTGATGATGGGAGTATACAGAAGATGTAAATATTGCTACCAGGAACTCAGGAAGACCATCAATAGATTGGATGCAAGTACAAAAGCTAAGCGTGTGCGAACTTTCTGTAGAGGCTGTCTAAGATGGATGTGCGTTGATTGCTTCGATAAAGAACATTATTTCGAATAGTAAATTTTTCTAATTTAGTAAATTGTTCAACAACTTGATTGTTTTCTTTTTATTATTATTAATATTTGTTTATTAGGCAATGGGTCAATCTGAGATGGCTTTGATAAATATCATTGATATCGTGTTTTATTTAAAAATAACCAATAACTATTTTTGAACTTCCAATACATATAAAATGCTGAAAATTTTCCAGTAAACTGGAATTGTTAAAAAAAATTTTTTTTTTCATACTTATACTCGTTGTATCCGTACATATTATGTTGTATATGTTTTCATATTACTGAGATACTGAACTAAGTGAAGAAATATGGGATGGAGTGAACGAAAGGTGCATTTGGACTAGTTAAGTAGGTGAAGTACTTCAATTGAGTCAATAATTCAGGAACTGCCCATCCTTGTTACGAACTCATATCAACTCTGAAATATATCTGCTGCAGTCAAATGTCTAGAAATGCGTCGTTTTGAAAAAACAAAGGTTCCTGCGAATTTTGCTCATCAAGTAAATGGTATTAAGATAAAGGTAAAAGTTTAAAGTATAAAACTCCCAGCACGAAAAGGTGAACGATCTTAATAAAATATTTCTAATGCTAGAAGACTAAAAGAGATAGCCATAGCAATTTATCACTATGCCCTACCTTTCTGAACTGGAGTAGTCCGACTGGTGAAATACCTCCAACTTACAGAAGACCGCAGTCAAATAACAATCACTTCGGTGTTGTTGTGTTCCAGCATGTGAGTAAGGTTTCCAGAACTCCTGGGGGTGCTACATTAGCAGCAGGGTCAAGCCTTCAAGGTAAGGGAGACAAGTCCAGAAACAGCTATTAGCTGTACTTGTCGCCCTTAAGTTAGAATTCCATTACCATTTAACATCAGGTCGGATGAGGTCAATCTTGAAGTGCAATCCGAATAGGAATACTAAATGCCTACCGCACCGTTACTCTCTGCGGAGACCAGAAAGTAGTGTCGGGGTCGCACCCGGGTAAATCCCTCTCAGCTGCTCTCCACGGCCCACCTCGGTATCCGTCTTCTCTTCATCCTATTGCCGAGCCTGGATGGCATGGACCACTGGGCTACTGAACACCCTCATCGCGACAAGATTCGGCTCCCAGCGGGGGAGAATGATAGAAAAGCTACGTTTAATAAAAAAACCGTGCCCATCTTCATAGAGAGGCGCACGCATAGCTTTCAAACTTACAACAATCTTGCATCGGTTTTAAAAACAAATTGGCCCAAATAAAAGTTTCTTTATGTTTTTATTTTGTTGTTCACAGCATTCTACATAACCTCTAAAAGAGGCAAACGATTATTAGTGCTGGAAGACTATACTTTCTACACGGCATATACAAAGGAGTGCATATCCAAGTGGCGCTGTTCTACCCACAACAGTCGCGGTTGTGGAGCGATAGTTAAAACGTATAATGACGTTATAATCCACGCCAAGAACGATCATAATCACCCCTCAAAGCCTTGGTGATGAAAACTGATGAAAAATACACATGTGAAGGCATAATAAACCTTTTTCGACCTTAATGTATTTTTCTTGTTCACGAGTTTGTATGATTATATTCTATTTTACATTTGAATGAATACAATATTATTGGGTTTTATTAGTGCCTTATTTTTAATAAACATATGTAAGGTTTAGAATCATAATTAAATTTTAAGCTTAAGAATCCGAATAAATGTTTGATCAATACTGTTGGTGCATGTTTTCATAATTAATAAGTAGTTAAATCATAAGTAGAGACTGCAGCAAAAGTGTACCTCGTAAGTCAATAAAAAAATAAACTCGTTTATAAATAAATACATTTTCTCAAACAGCTGTATTATGGAAATTATGCATGCAATTAAGTTCTTTCCTCCTTGAAACATCGGGAGCGCATACGAAAACGAAATCAATGCTTTCAATCATCAATTGCGATTGCACTGTGACAAATCATTTTCGAGTTATGGAAACAACTGTTTCTGATTTGTGTAACACATATGCTATAAACACTAACCAGAGAATCAGAGCAATCTATCTTGGAACATGTAGTGCCCTAGTCTGGCCCAAAGCAATGCATCTGCACGTTAATTAGTTTTTTTACTAACACACCACCTGTTTGTTTTGCAGTTGAGTTCGTGCCGTCACAAAGGGGCAACCGTCTTTTAAGATACGACGGGTATACGTACAGCAACAGCAAAGGGTGTTCGAACAAATCGAGGAAGGTCAGGTGGATATGCTCAACTCATCAGCGCAGGGGGTGTCACGCGCATATAGTGACGTACAACGATGAGATTATTTCCTACAATACGACACACATACATAGCTCCTCACAGTACACCATAGTTGAGAGGAAAATTGATGTGGCCCAGAATTTTCAGTTGCTTAATACTTCGTGAATGTTCAACGTGTTTTTTATTGTATGTTGTCTAAGCGATGGATTAGTTTTTTTTTCCATTATCGCTATCCAGGCGTATTTAATTTAATAAAATATGTAAAACTCAAAAAGTATTTGAATTAATTGAAATGATACGCAGTCGAGATTACCCCTTTGCCACGCTAATATACCACATAATTACAGAGGATTTTTTTTTATATTGCACTTCAAGATTGACCTCATCCCACCTGATGTTAAGTGGTAATGAGGTCCTAGCTTAAGGGTGACAAGTACAGCATAATAAATATTTTACTGGACTTGTCGCCCTTACCTTGAAGGCTTGACCCCTGCTACTAATGTAGCACCCCCCAGGAGCTCTGGAAACCTTACTCACACGCAGGAACACAACAACACAGAAGTCATTGTTATTTGGCTGCGGTCTTCTGTAAGGTGGAGGTATTTCACCAGTCGGGCTGCTCCAGTTCGAGTGATAAATCGCTATGCCCTACCTCTCTTATTGGTATCAACGTCGTTAAAGCAAGTCGTCGCTTGTCTCGCTTAGAATATACAGAAATATGTTTAATTACGGTAATAGAAGTAAAAGTACCCGGGCTAAATTACCCGCATATTTTTGATAAGTAAATGTGATAAGCAACGACATGATGTTTTCTGCAGTGTCATGTTTGTATGATCAAAAGCACCTCTAACTAACTATATCTAGTACTGGTACTAGACGACATCCATAGCCGAGAGGGGAGCGAGAGAAACGAACTTTTCTATATTGTCTCGGGTCTGGGTGTTGTGGTATCGTCGTTTTTTCTGATTTCTGTAACACAAGTGCTTACCACAGAATCAGAGCCATGTATGTGATGTGGTCCAATATTTATTTATTTATTATTTGTCTAATATTTATATCGACACTGTGGACTTTGCAATTATTTTTTTTACTTCTAACTTAATAATGTCGAACATGATCATAAACTTCTTTTTAATTTAAGCAAAAGTGATCAAATGAAGCAGATTGAAATAAATAAGTCGTATATTTAACCGTAGTTAGTAAAAAAAAAGATAAATACTAATGAGTAAATGATAAACAGTACTCGAGAAATAATAAGTTATTTAAGAGACTCCGCGCACGTCCAAGGATTTTTAAGTCATTGACAGTAATATGTTTCTAAGCTACCTATGTTGTAATTCGCAATATTGGCAACAATTCTCGTAAAATGGCGAGCTTGAACCGGAAATTACAGCGTAAGACCCTACAAGATGGACAGACGAGGCACAAAGCCAAGAGTTATGGAAGTCTTGACTGAGGACCTGAAGGCCTCATCATCATCATCATATTTAATATTCAGTAGAGGACTTCATCTGAATGTAATGATCATACCATGATGATAGTTAGTTTATTTGAGCTCAACACATTCCCTTGTTCTTTAGTTTGTCATTTCCAATAATTTTTCAGGCTTTTATTGCAAATCGAAGAAAGGGAAACGTTTGCTTACTCTAAAGGGGTATACTTATTACATGCAGACAACAAATGGTTTGAAGAGTCGATGGGGCTGTTCCACTCACAATAGGAAAGGATGCCGGGCGGCTGTGCACACCATGGAAGATATGGTGGTTTGTGTGAAATACCAACATAATCACAGTTCTGTAGTTAGCCCTTAATGAGGTATGCAGTATCGAAATTTTTCATAGGTTTTCGACTGTATGTCAAGGTCATAAGATTCAAGATGAGGTGGTGACTATTTTCCCATTGCCCGATTAAGGGTTAATTTGTAATTAACAATTTAAATAGTAGTTTCTTGCCGGTATCTTCTCGGTAGTTATAGGTTACGAACCGGACGTAGCTTCATTTGTTTTATATAGAGACTATTCATAAGTAGGTAATACTAATATAATCGTTGTGAATAAAAAATATTTCACTTCGAATTTAGTGCAGGGGGTCTACTCTCAAAAACGAAACGAACATACGAAAGGATTCGTTTTTGAAGACTTATCAAAAGTTCGGGAGTTAAAGCGTGGTTAATGATTTGCATAAATAATATTGTGTTTTTTTAGTAGCATTCGAAGTGAATTGCTTGCGTCTATGGGAATTAAAAATTGCTATCCGTTGTCGGATCCGACATATTTCGTTTTTGAGAGTAGACCTCCTCGAATGTAAAACGGAACGAATTACTGGGACGGCACGGCTAAGTATTTTTACGTAACGAACATTAATGTTTAAACTTGTTAAAATCACGGAAAATGTAAAATTAAACTTCAGTGTAAAAACAGTTACATTACTGTTGTCACCTAAAAATCCTTTGCCAATTTGTCCTGATAATAGACACAATCCTAGAAAATGAGTGAGATATAAAAAGAAAATTGAATGAAAGATGAATGAGAGACTGTTGACTTACTTTTAGGAATACAGGCTAAGCTCTTGGCTTTACTTTGTATTATTCTGATATGGATCAAAAAATAAAACTAGTGGAAAGACAAGCATCTCTTATTATTTTTACAGTGTTACTTTTCTCACATAGTCCCAATAAATTAACCTTGATTTAAATTCTAAATCGTTGCAAAATTTATATTGATTCTTAGATAAAACTATAACGAACTTTCTAATATACGAGTATCTATGCGTAGTTAGATAGATAGATACACTTTATTGCACAGAAAAATTTACAGATATTGGTTTTACAGACATAATTAAGTACAATTTAGGCGGTCTTATTGCTAGAAAGCAATCTCTTCCAGACAACCTTTAGGTAGAGGAAATGATAAGTAAAAAAAATAATAATAATAACACAAATAAATAAATAAAAATACATACATAAATATATATCAATAAATATATACATATAAATAAAGTATTTACTGTTTAAACAAACATATAAAATAAACATATGAAATCAGATTAAATACCAACAAATGCTTAGCTTTATTAAAATACTTTGATAAAGAAGTTATGCGTAAATTAATCACAATGGTGTTTTGTCACCCTTTCTGCCTGAACAGCTAAATGGGATCTCTCTAGAGTGCGTATACTACTTATTAGAAAAATAATCCACGCAGGCCATAGTTTCCACTAGTATTGATTTTAATATACCTATTATAAAAAAATAACATTTTTTTTCCAAAAATATATCAATTTTGTGGTCTGAGACTAAAATAATTTTATGACATAATATCTCCTATGTACAATCAACAGCACATCACAGTAAATACTTGCTGCTCGATATTACTCCTTATGCCAACAGAATGGGGAGGCACAAAGTCCACTTACACAGTCACACAGTTGGGGCTTACCCCTCGAAAGTAAATACTTACTTGAGTACTTCATTGTTTCATCACTCATCAAAACAAAACAATATGACTTAGTTCAAAGTGAGCACACATAGCAATAAGTTAGATACTGCTACTGTAACTGATCTGCTGAGTTTCTTACCGGCGTCTTCTCGAGAGATATAGGTTCCGAACCGAAGTAGAATCACTTTGCATTGTATTCAATGACGACTCAAAAGTGTTATATGTAACCTACTTGAATAAAGAAATATTTGAGTTTGAGTTTGAGTCTAAACTGTATATGGCTGTACTTTTTTGGGCAACTAAATTATAAACAAGGCCTGGGAAGTCTCAACGTATCCCTTTAAGGGGGTAAGAGGATCAGTGCGCAACTAATTATATGACCTCTATTTCCAGGACCAGCAGAATTCGTGACGTCACGGCAAGGCAAGCGCATGATCCTCTACGAGGGGTACAAGTTCAGGTACTGTTCCAGGAGGGGAGATGTTAAGGAACGCTGGCGTTGCTCCTCAGGTCGGCACATCAAATGCCGCGCCTACTTACATACTTTAGATAATAGCATAGTTCGTATATGTAATGAACACAATCATTAGAAGTGGAAAAAATAAATAAAATCACGAGTTATTCACAGCGAGCTCTTTCATTTGATATCCATAGCTACTGTAGGAGTGTCTTAGCTCATTGGCTATCTTGGAGGTTCCGCCGTGTTATTTCGGTGCCGAGGGAGGTTGTGGCTTATCAGGCCTAGGCTAGTCAGGTGGCCTGGCACGATCCAGCTGCGTTTTGGGTGGCGAGGTGGGACGCTTCTGTTCCCCGCACATTCGCCCCGGAAAAAGAAGGTTCCGCCATATTGGAATCTAATAAATGTCGAGTTTTTGAACAAAATGTTTAATTTTAATTTGTTGTGGATGAATGGATTGGTCATCAAGCGAGAGATGAAATTCTGCGATTTCCAACTTAACGATTTAAAGCCCTTACAAAGTCATAAAATTTACTGACAAGCTTATTATACCGTAATGTCCACTTTGAAAAAATAAAAGAAAGATATATTTATCGACATATAATGAACAGTTGCAACTAAAAAAACGCACAAAAAGACGTTTAAAACAACAAGTTACGGCTTCAGCATTTGTTTCCTCAACCGGTATCCTTATGCACACACATTAATCATTAATATGGTACATTTACCAAACATGCGAGAATGAGAGCAATGATCCTTTCTTTCAGATGCTTGGCCTGCAGCAGAGTTTATCCTCTCACAGAAGGGCAAGCGGATGCTGATGTATGACGGGCACAGGTTCAGGTTTTGTTCCAAGTTCGGCCTGAAGGAAAGGTGGCGCTGTTCCGTCGGGAGCAAGAGCAAATGTCACGCATTCATTAACACTGTTGGCGATGAAATTGTTCGGGTCCATAATTCGCACTCCCATTAATCTTTTCAAACATATATTAAATATAAGACAACTTCACATACATTGACCCTTATCCCAAAGAAAGTAGTTCAAGCATTTGTGATAAATAATAAATAAATAAATAATAATAAGTATTGGACAACATCACATACATTGCTCTGATTCTATGGTAAGTAGCTTAAGCACTTGTGTTTACACACACACAGAAATCAGAAGCAACGACGGTACCACAACACCTAGACCCGAGACAATATGGAAAAGTTCGTTTCCCATATTGACCCAACCGGGGATCGAACCCGGAACCTCAGAGATGGCGCTCGCCAAAGTCAGGCCCGCTCGCCTCTCGGCTACGGAGGTCGTCAATATGATGTCGAACCAATAGTGATACTACCACATAAATGCATTGATAAACATCTAGTAGGCATTACTGCGTGTCAATTAAAACGGATAACTGGCTAGTTAATGAAGACACTTTGAAAACTAGTCGAAACACGAATTCTTCACACATTTTTAATGAAAGTACAAAACCATAACATATTATCTATTAAATAGTTTCAATTGATATTATAGCATTGACAAAATAATTTGCAAGCAATAAAGTCCTCTTTTACGGAATTGAAACCTTTTAATTATTTGTGAATGGAATCATGATTTTCTACTTTTAAATATACTAAGCACCATATCTCGTCTGAACAATTTATAACCCTGTATTACGATTTCAGATTTCTACATGTCTACAGAAGCACAGTACGTAGTGTCGCAAAGAGGTAACATGCTGCTAAGGTACAATGGATACACGTATTATAAAAGCAAAGGACAGTTTAACATTAATAGCCGAAAATCAACATGGCGGTGCTCCACCAATCACAACCGCGGATGTATCGCAAGAGTGTATTGTATTGATAACCAAGTCATACGTATCAAAAATGTCCACAATCACAGTCCTAAGGGGATTCATTTGACTACTATGGCGGAAAGGATATCTGAATACTAGTTATTGTCTTGAAAGTCGCACTGTAAGTTGTAGGAGAAATGTCAATTCATTTAGAAAAGTCACGTGATCTTTGAAACCCATTTTAAACTTATAGAAACCGCCAACTGCGTAGGCTAGGCTAGCACATGATTTAGCGGCTACCAGTTTTTAGTATACCGGCAAATTGTTTAAAGTCAAAGTTGTCTTAATTGATCTAAAATTTTGTAGATCCACAGTTTTAAGCAAAATATAAAATATTTCTTGCCCCTGCCTCATGAAGTTCATAGCTACACAAATATACAAACGTATATTAACACAAGCATTGCAAAATAAGCCTTAAGAGTTGTGCAATCTTGCACAAGAGTCATAGTCTAATCTAATTTAAACTCTATGCATCTGATATAAGTATGGTAATAAATTATTCTAGTCGTCATGTCACGCGCGCGACCACGAAGCAAATGACAGTGAAAGAAGGCTTATGCCTTTTTGCCAGTGCCATTTTAAGGTCGCAACTGTACGTATTTAAATTGTTTAATTAGAGACTTAATATGTGTATATATTATTTCTAACTACCTCCATGGTTTACCTAGTGGTTCGAGGGTGAGGTTTCAACCTCCGAAAATGTATGATACTAAAGGATTGAAAAGGGAAGCGGACTAAAATGTGTAGACCGTCTTTTAGATTATCCAAAAGTATAGGACACGTATTTTTGCATTTTTTATCTTAACAAACAATAACTGCTATACATTGAATGTAATTGTTGCGTGACGTCATTAGTGGGTCCAATACCTCGCAACTTGACATCATTTTATCTAAGCATCGTTTTATTTATTTAGTGTAAGGAACGTAGGTTCTTTACTAAAAGTGGAAGTACTTCTGCCGAGCTAGGTGTCATCTGCTCGGGGACCAAGGCCCAACTACCAATCTTGGTTTGTAGTATATATAGTTAGTGGCGACGAAAAATCTGACATCGCGATGTAAATTCAATATATTGTGCATTACGTATGGAGCCTTGTTTACTATGCCAATTCTGCTGACGCTGTATTTGTGTCGATTTGTAGGTAATTTCGTAGAACATTAGCAAACGAAAAAGTACGAGTCCAATATTTTTTAAAAACAATTTAACGTACTAAAAATAAATTCATATTTTTGATCCAGTTTGCTCCCATATTACCTGCATCTGAAGAATGGAGATTCCGAGCTTGAGAAAGCACTTTCAGCCGTTAATCCTGACTATGATTGAAAAAGGTCGTTTCCCATGTAAGGGTTTGGCAGATCAGATGGCAATGGCAGAATCGTCAGAGCCATAGCAGTAGGGAAACTTGTATTACACAAGCTTAGAGAAAGAACAAGCAAATCTTTCGTAAAAAAAGGTGCCGTATTTTCGAGCATATAACCTTAATTCTAATAGATACCTTAATTCTTATAGACACCATATATTGTTATGATCATTTTGCAAAGTAATCAAGTATGATAAAAGTTTGAATTCCAAAAATAAAAGGACGAAGTATTCAATAAATGCCTTTCTTAGCTAAAATAATGTAAATCACAAAGTAATGTCACAATTTAGAATGATCAAGCTTAGTTTAAATTAAAATAATATATAAATTTATAGATTCTTTTATGTATATAACTTTAATTTATATTAGCGTAAGTAGCACAGTGATATTTTATTTGGAATATAATAAATCAATTGTATTGATTAAACATGGATTTTAATTGTTCGCGTTCATTTATATGTTTTTAGAATTATTTTTTTAGCAAAATTTTGGTTGGCACATAGTTTGACGATGTACCTATATGTGTTACTTGTAAACTTCGTTAATAAATTAATTTAAATATAACTACGGAGAAGAAAATGTCTGAAAATGAAAGGAAATAGCGTGATAACGTAGTTACCCAAATTGTTAATTTATTTTCATTTTGTAACTATAACATCAACATACCCTAGGTTTATTTTGTTACTTTAGTACTAATATATTTTACAAGCATTTTCAAAATTAAACTTTGTACAGGAAACAACAAAGTTTAAAGTATTATGTCACAATTATTTATTTTCAGACTCTATTAATCCCAAATATTGTAATAAGGCGCAGTTTGTAACATCAAAAAAAGGTACAACTATACTAGTATATAATGGATATAGATTTTATCGAAACGAAAGCTACGGACCCAAGACTAGATGGCGATGTACCCATCAGAAACGTCGGTGCAACGCAAGTATACATACGATAGAAAATGATATAATACGTCTCAAGAACTGCCATAATCACTAGTAAATGTTCAATTAAAATTAATACCTGTTTGTAAGTGATGGTATCTTCACTTGTATTGGACTATGTATCCTGCCAATGCTAATTTCAATCAATAGCGACGTCACATAAACACTGAACTGATGTAATTTAGGCCTGTCTATACATGCAAAGTTAAATCGCAATTAAAAATCGCAATTTTGGCGCTGTACGTTACAGCGGATAGTCCGGGGAACTAAAATGACTTGGAAAAGTGAACTAGGGGAACTAAATTGATTGACCGGTGTCGAAATGTTTATCGATATCATTTGATGAGATTTGCTGTTAAAAACAGTGAATGTTCTACTAATTACAGTTATGACTGTAACTGCTACCGACAGACGACTGATGACAGCTGGTATGAAAAGTAAATTAGAAACGGTATTAACACTCGTAGTAGTTGGAGAAAAACTAATAGTCATTTTTTACACATTACGAATCGTAAAATATTGGAACCGGGCATTCGTTCACACTTAGTTACACTATGAAATACTTTAAATAAAGCCGCATAATCAGAATTTTCGTTTAATTATTCCCAACCCCGTGACATGAGACGTCCAATGTTTTGCGCAGTAATCTAAGTTGTGTTGTATAAGGGTTGAACACAAAAGTGTAAAAAAAAGTGTTCAAATCACATAAAAAAAAACTTACATTATATTTGAAAATGTGAGTTTTTATTAAATTTAATCCTTTCTTGATCTTTTAAAATGCAAAAGGCTACGAAGCTATTTCCTACTATTCAACGATTTTTCCTAATTATACATTTAAAAAGTCTCGCTCTGTAGACTGTTCACATCCTAAGTTATCAAATTTGAGATGTGCTTAAAATAATCTTGTTATTCTTTTAATATTTTTTCCGCCCTAAAATGGTCTACAAATAAAGAATCTATCTCAGTGGACAGAAATAATATCTTGAATAATACTTATGAGATATAACGTACAAACAATGTGTTCTAAATTTTATCGTCTATTTCTGTAGATACACAAATCAACTGCAATTTATATCCGTACGAACGCATCGCTAAATTTTCGTTTTTTTTTATTGTAGCGCAGTATATTGACTCCTCCCAGCCTGAGGTAAGCAAGAGAGGAACCCACATCGCGATGACAACGGATTTGATCCTATCCGTTAGCATCGCCATACTGGCCCGCAAGATGTTTCTTCACGCTCCTTTTGAAGAAATCCATGTCAAAGGAAGGAGGCAACGAGTTCCACTTCTTTATGGTCCGGCAAAGATAAGAATTACCGAATTTTTTTGTTCGTGATGGAATATTTTCCACGGTGAAGCGATGACATTGTTGGCCGGCTCTTGTGGTTCTGTGTAGGAAAGGAGAGGGTGGGATAAGGGAAAACAGTTCCTCGGAATACTCCCCATGATAAAGCCGATAAAAGACACTTAATGAACCAATGTCTCTACGTAGATGAAGAGGTTGAAGGTTCCCAGTGATCTCTTCATCGTTAATTATGCGCACAGCCCATCGCTCAACCTATCGACTGTTGGTAGCACTGTCATCTTCGACATTTGGTTCCTCAAAAGAGAAGAACAAAACGTTTGGAACAGTGTATATTTGTAAATTTCATTACACAAGATTTTGTCCGAGATCAAAGATTACTTCCTGTGTAATACAAAAATTGGTAACTACAGTAGTAATAAATAATCAAACATTAATTATCTGTTACGTTGTTTCGGGTGTAATTTTTAAAAAATAGTTTTCGTTTATGTCTAACCTCAAAATGTTGTCAGTTGTGTATATATTTATTTCAAATTATCTCTCCTGTAGAAATCTTTTCTGTAGACTCAGTCTCTACAGGAAATAATTATGTCTACAGAAAAGACGTACAGTAAATTCTGTGATGTCTACAGAAAAGTAGGTGTCTACAGAGGTTAAAAGATGATGTTGTATTTGGCAATTTCGCTTGCAGTTTGAGTATGCTATGATTGACATCTAATTTTTCTTTCAGTTTTAATGCCGCGAACGAGTAAACCCAGAGTTCAGCTTTCTGAAGAAGAAAAAAAAAAGCTGAGGCGTGAGCAGAAGAAACTCAGTTTACGACGTGCTCGTGCCAAAATGAATGAAGCAGCGTTAGAAGAAAAAAGACGACAAGATAGAGAAAGATACCGTAGCAAGAAAGAACAAGGAAAACTTAAAACCATAAAAGATTTTACACCAAGAGAGCAAAGGCAAATGCGAAAGATGTGGAGAGAAAAAGCCAAACTAAGGCGCGAAAAGGCAAAAATATAGAAAATTGAAGATGACATACCTCCGTCTAGCTCATCATTTTCCCGTGAAAATGCTGGAAGAGAAGTTGTAAGACGGAATAGACGCAAATTATTAGTAGAAAATAATAATCACAAAGAAAAGCTGCTTGCGTTTAAGAAAAATGTGGCAAAATACAAGATAAAATTAAGTAGATTGTGTAAAGTATCAAAAAATAAAACTACAAAACCAAATTGTATAATATCAATTACCAGGACAGAAGAAATGAATAATGCAATACAAGAATTTTTAATACAAGATGAACAAAGCAGACTTACTTCAGGAAAAAAAGATACTATAACTAGACGGAAAGTGAAAAAACAAATCCGTTTTTTGAACGCCTCTTTATTAAACTTGCAAAAGGCTTTCATAAATAAGACTGGTATTAAAATATCTTATGAAACTTTTCGTAGACATCGCCCATTTTGGGTCTTGTTCCCTAGAGTAGATAGATAGTAGAAACACTTGCCTGTGCGCTATATATGCTAACAACGACTTTATTGTTCGGACGTTATTTAATGCCAGAGTTTTAAAGTATGCATCTGTGACGGACTTGCTGAATTCATTATGTTGTAATAATACTGTAAATGTAACTTGTTTGCAACAACAATGTTCAGATTGTAGAGGCAAAACAGTCTAATGTAATTATTTCAATAATAATGATACGATAGATGAATCACAAAAATTGTAACGATTGTTATTAAAAAACAAACATGCTGCATGGGTTAGGGGCTATTCAAATATTAAAGAATATAACGACTGCTGAGGGGTTACTCCATATTGACTTCTCTGAAAATTATAGTTGCAAATATGGAACAGAAGTTCAGTCAGCCCATTTCGGAGGTTCTAAATCTCAATTTTCTTTGCATACTTCAATCTTTTATAGTACCCAAGCTAATCCTCCTAACAATTATGTACAAAGCAAGTCCTTTTGCACCGTAGAGAACCTACGACATAATCCAACTCTCATATGCGTCCACTAGATGGCTTTAATAAAAATAATAAATGAATTGTCACCTAACTTAAAAAAATTGCACATTTTAAGAATTGAAAGAAATAATTTGATTCTAACATTTATGAGACTGATCTATTTAAATCAGATAAAAGGCGTTAAATATACTTGTTATGTTCAAAAAATACTAATTTTATAAATAAATATGATTTTTTTTCTCGGGAAATTTCGAAATGCCTTTTTTGTGTATGACCCATAAACGGTTATTCCTTAACACATCAAAGTGAAACCCGGTCATGTACTATAACCTTATTCCCTCCCCTTAAAGGAGAGTATCTCCTATTTTAAATTCATCTTTAACTGCTCCAGTTAAACAAAGGTAAAAGTGCTAGCATACGCCACGTGACTAAATTTTATCGCGCTGTTAACAAACGTCAAATTCAATTGAAAATACGAGTGCGGTGTGCTTATTAGCCAATCAACGTATCGAAACTTTTGTCGTCTCGGTAAACGTAAAATTTTCTATTTTAGACACTTTACTTGTGATCGCCGAAAAGTACCCTTTAGGTTTTTGTTCCATTTTTCAGACACAGTTTATTCTATTTTTACTTAAAACAGGTCCTAAATCGTATTCCGATCGTGCCACTAAGCCGTCTAATGAATTTTGTACTCATTGCTTCAGATCCTGATTTCTTCGATGCCGAATACGTGTTGTCGCAAAAAGGCAATCGTTTATTAAAATACAAAGGATTTACATTCTATCGCAGCTCGAAAAATGGTGTCAAGTCTACATGGAGGTGTTCCACCAACCAGGTTCGAGGCTGCCTGGCGACCGTATATACTGTAGAAGATACCGTAATACGTACTAGGAATGACCACAACCATTGAAGTAGTAAAGACTCACATGTAAAATTATTATAAAAGTATATTATTTAGGAGGCAATTTCATGTCCATCAGTCACAACAGCTATTATTGATGTTTATGTTGACACACAAAGTGTGTAAAAATGTATGGAATAAATGTGTCATAGTTATAACCCGTAGTAATGACCTTTACCATCCATGTTTTTGGTGACACAGAAGTTTTGTAAATAAAACACATACTCACTAGACATGATTGATATATGTAGACGATAGTATAATAATTCATTTCGTTAAATTATAAGTATGACCTCAATAACTGACCTTTCATTAAAACTAAAAATTATTATATAACCCGTCAGCTAGATTTGCAAAATACAATATATATTTTTTTTTTATGTTGCACTTCAAAATTGACCTCATCCCACCTGATATTAAGTGGTAATGAGGTCCTAGCTTAAGGGTGACAAGTACAGCATAATAAATCTATTACTGGACTTGTCGCTCTCACCTTGAAGGCTTGACCCCTGCTACTAATGTAGCACCCCCCAGGAGCTCTGGAACCCTTACTCACACGCAGGAACACAACAACACCGAAGTGATTCTTATTTGCCTGCGGTCTTCTGTAAGGCGGAGGTATTTTCACCAGTCGGGCTGCTCCAGTTCGAGCGATAAATCGCTATGCCCTACCTCTCTTAAAGAGGTATTAAATTGAATATATTACTTATACAGATTTATACTATTACGGGTTTGTATAGAGCCCTCTGTACGCGAGTCTGACTCTGATTTTTATATTTGCCTTAGTAGGTACATTGCAGCCAGTTACTGGATATATAGGCGTTAGTTACAGACTTTTCCTTTAGCTACTTGTAGTAAAATATTAAAACTTTGGATTAATTTATATTCCAGCTGCACGGCTAATCAACTATCCCTCAGCGCAGTATACCATATCTCAACGAGGATCAAGATTGTTAATATACATGGGGAAGTCTTTCTATTTCGGCCGAAAGAGCGGTTACAAGGAAACGTGGCGTTGCTCTAGGAATCATAGACTTGGGTGCAAGGCCAGAATATGCGTGATCGACGGTCGGATAACCGCTTATTTTGATGTGCACAACCATAAATAGTGTGGTAAATGAGTATGGTTGAGTTCATTGTTTTATTTCGTCGTTACCAACAAAGAAAACAACTTTTACATAAAAACGAGCTTTTGGGGATGAAATGTAGCCTTAAGTACTTACTAGTATCTACTATTGTCAGATCTTGTGTCTTCAAATGGCATCTGGCTACTCTACTAAAAATAATAGTGGAGTAAGCTATAGTACTATTTAGTAGAGTAAGCTCCACGACTAAATTCACGCTATTAGCCGGGACCAACAGTTTAACATACCTTTTTGAAGCACGAAGATACAAGTTAGTATTACTTAATAAAAAAATATTTCTTCACTTAACATAACATGAAACATACATATTAAATTGATAGAAAGGAAGAAATATTTATTTAGTGACGTCACATGACAAAGCTATAAATGATTTTAACATCAACTTCAAAATAAAATTATGTCACTAAAAGGCAAATACTCAGGATTCGGTCATAATGGTCATCTACCCAATACCGCATCGCTCGTAACCACGCACTGAAATATTGAAAATACCTTTACCTCTGTAGCTTACCAAAAAACGGGGAAGGAAGTCGATAACAGGAAAGAAGATAATAGAAAAAATCTTTCGACCTTCTGATTCTTTCCAAAATAATAAAAACCGGCACGTGCGTGTTTCTCGGCAAAAAAAAAAAATTGTGGTGTGTTTTTTTACTAGTTTTTCCTATTCTTAAAGTACAACTTACCTGCGTATTCTGACATTCTTTTCAGGTGTCATCTATGTAAATTGCCAAGCAACATTTGTGGTATCAAAGCGGGGTACTAATGTACTCAAGTTCAACGGACATACATTTTATTGCCGAAGAAGAACTAAAGCGAGGGACACATGGAGGTGTTCTAGAAACCAAAATATTGGATGTAAAGCCAGGGTTTTCGTAATCGGTGATATAATAACCATCTATTATAATCAGCATAATCATTGATTGAAACAGATGTTTAATGTCTTCAGGCGTTAAACGTCTTTGACATGCTGTCAATAAAATTGTGAGGGAAAAAATGCGTATTTTAATAATAATCATAATAAAGGCGTAGGACTCTCTAGGTAGATTATCTTCGCACCATGAAAAGCGACAACTCTCTATCAGTGCAGTCAGTCTCCCCAGGGCAGCTTGTGGCGGGCTGAATGGGATTGACACCCCTTGGGACCCGTGTCCCTAAGAGTCAACTAGGCCCCTCTCTCCGCTTGTCTTAGTTGGCCGGTGGGAATTGACCCCATAGGAGCCGCATTACTCGGCCGTCCAGAGTGGGGTTTCAGAGCTATATGCTCGCAGGGTGGAAGTAAAACATGCCAAAGTCGCGAGTTGGCAAAACAGCGTGAGTCATTGGGTAGAAAGCGGTGCATACCTCTCCACACCCAGAGCCGCTCACACAATGTTGCCCCCCGTCGCTTCTGCTGGCACAAGCCATGTTGTGTATGCGACCAATGAAGGGCCCATAACAGTATGACAGTGAGATGGCGACTCACTGCCCATTATATTCGTGTTTTTCAACATAGATCGGGCAGGTGCCATAGACCTTCCCATAGTCCCAGTTACCCAATTCGCTAGCAACTCAGCCAAATGGCCCAGATTATTTTTCCACTCCATTCCATAGTCCTGGACAGTCCGGGGACTCTATCGCCGAAATTAAGTGTAAGTTGTGATTTAATTTACGTTGTTAGGTATATTTTAAACAAAGTTAGCAAAAAAACATTGAGAATTTAGTTCCAAAGTTTTTGTTTGTGATGAATGAACAAATTTATTTGGAATCAATCGTGTTTCGAAACGAGTTTAACGCCATAATATTGCCCTCCACGGAAATATCCGTAATTATGGCAGAAATTGACTTCATTATAAATTCAAGATGCCTCGATCATAAACAAATATGCTTTTTGAGTTAATTAATTTGCTTTTTCCTGTTTCTGCGTTTTATTATTTGGGCACAAACTTCCTTTTTGTATACGGAACCAAACATAGGACTTACCAAGATGTAATTGTTAGTTGACATAGTTACCTTGACAGTCAGGGGAAATGCTTTGACGCACCGTACCGTCACCCGAGGGCCCGAAGGGGGTTGACGGCGCATGTAGGACTCCCTGCTCTTATAAGGGCAGCATTACCTACTAAAACCCCCCGGTCGGACCTCATCGCCTGAGTGGCGGTGCTGTGGGAAATCGGATCAACCTGACCAACCAGTACATCACCGGCATCTTGGCAGACCTAACATCCGTGATGTTTCAGAAGCCGTACCTCTTGTGGAATTCGTCAGATCTCGAAGAGGGAACCGCTTGATCAGATACAACGGCTACTCTTACTACTGCACCCGCCGCGGGCAGCAGAAGCAGCTGTGGAGGTGTTCCACCAACCACAAGTATGGCTGCCTCGCCACCATCCACACTGTAGGAGATGACATCATCAGCATCAGGAACGACCATAACCACAGTCGGTTCACGCCTTGCGTCTGCAAGCCCGCTAGGGGGAAGCCTTATTCTCGTCAGCATCAGCACTGAGCTTCAGTTCTTGATTTGACACTAGCCGCAGCTTCGCACACGTACTATATCCGCTTCTTCCAAATTCTTCAGTGATTCTCTGCTCCTATAGGTCGTGATGTTAAATAGCCTAAAGCCTTCCTCGGTAAATGGACTATCCAACACAAAATAATTCAATTCGAACGAGAAGCTCCTAAGATTAGCGATTTAAAAAAATAAACAATCTCTTCATCTTGAATATCTACTCTATAAAAATAAGTCAGGTTTTCCTTCCTGACGCTGTAACTCCAGAACGCACGAACCGATTTTCACGGTTTTGCATTCGTTGGAAAGGTATCGGGCTTCGTGAGGTTTATAGCAAAGAAAGTTATGGAACGATTTCCACAGAAAAGCGGGAAAATCCTCTAAGGCGAAACGAAGTTCGCCGGGACCGCTAGTATTAGTATACATATAGCTGAAGCTTTAACTAAACTATTAATGTTTATTTTGTAAACAGGAAAATGTCTGTGATGCGGTCTCTAGATATTTATTTTATTTATTTCAGGGTAGTATTTAAACCAGGTATTTGCGACTGATGAAATGATTTATTTCTGCAAGTGGATTTACAATAAATTCTTTTGCACGTCAATTATATTTTCCTACCAGCGCCTCGACGTTGGTTCTGTTGAGAAGAAGCGCCGCAACAAAATCAACAGATATCCTCTTTTAAAATAAATTACAAACATCACAATTGGGCAATAAAATATTTGAATTAATAATATAGATTATCTAGGTGCAGATGGACATTTTAACAATTCCACATATTTTTATCATTAAAAAAAACAGTGTAATAAGCCTTTTTGATAAGCCATTTTTTAATTTGAGTCTTAAATCTATGCATGGGCAAGTCAATAATGCTTTGCGGTAACTTATTAAATATTTTAATACTTATCCCTATGAAGGAATTACTACTTTTATGAAGTCTGAGTTTTGGGACGGCAAGCTTTTGTTTATTTCTTGTATTAAATCTATGGGTATTTGCTTTTTTAGGAAGGAGCGTATAGTTTTTTTGGTACACACAAAATACAGTCGAAAATATACTGAGACGCTATTGTTAAAATATTAATTTATTTAAAAAAATCCCTCAGTGAGTCACGTGGTCTAAGGTCGTAAATAAGGCGTATGGCTCTTTTTTGCAGTACAAAAATTGTCTGGATATCTGCTGCAGAGCCCCATAACAATAGACCATTTGAGATAACACTATGGAAATAGCTAAAATAAACTAATCTTGCCGTATCTACATCAGTTAGGTTCCTTATTTTCCTTACAGCATATGCAGCCGAACTAAGTCTTCCTGCCAGGGCAACGATATGAGGATTCCATTGCAGTTTGGAATCTAAAGTAATTCCTAGGAATTTTGTTGAATTTACAATCTCGATTACTTCATTGTTCATACAAATACATGTATTTATTTGTTTGATTATAATATTGAGGCCGCTTCAATATTTTAATATATATTTCAAAAATGTATTTATATTTGCTAGTGAACTAAGATATAACTTAAGATGGACCATTTGGTTACAAAATTGTACGGATGGATGTGATGTCAGTTTAGTGTTATTAAATTATTGGAAATCGAAACATGCCAAAAATTATATCTCTATAGCAGAAATTTTAACGAAACCATAATAAAAATTTATTTACCCGTATAAATACTGTAATTAAGCGTGATACAGAGGTCAAAAAGTTCGAATCCCACGTGGGCACATCCCTACGTATTGTGGTGTGTGTAATTGAGATGTTCAATTACACACAGTATTCAGATAATCAAATAATTTATCTCCAAAATCTGCTCGACAGAGCAATATTTAATTAGTAAAATATACTTTCCACTAATAACGACATTATAATGGCATAGTCATTTACTTAAAAGTATTGAATTAAAATTTTACCATCATTTTATATTTATGTAAAAGTTTTTACATTCTGTATAATGACTTTTTTTTAAATTTGGATAAAGGAAACACTAGTATAAATAGTGTAGCTCGCTGTGTGTGAAGATATAACTATGTACTCAAAATGGCATATATAAAATGCCTTTCAGCATGGTGGTTTTCAGGTGACTGCTTGCTGGCCACGCATGCAATGTTGGAATTGCAAATCGAACCCGGGACTTTTTATGTTGTGGGCATCATTTTATTAGTATTCAATTGATAAATTTTTACAATCAAATAATTATATTATGCTTCTCGAAAATGATCTCAGAAGAACTTAACTTTTTTTTTAAAGTACATTATCATAAATTGTACTTATAAAGTTTGTAAGTTACATATTGATGTATTTTCATCAATAGAATATGAAAAAAACTACTTAATTTAATTACTTATTTTAAAACAAATCTTTTTTACTATTATGTATTAATAAATGTTTAATATTATCTGAAAATGTACTTATGAGTCAGTAATGAGTCAAAATTAAATACAACTCACAACTTCACAATATAGCTGATAACCACGATTAGGTAATTTAAAAACTCATAACAATATAAAATCTCATAACAATATAAAATCTCATAACAATATAAAATCTCATAACAATATAAAACAGACAGACGAATATCGAGGTGGTCTTTTACAATTTACACTTTCCTTTAATACGGAACTCTGATAATAAACTTTTATCTGTAACTTAAGACCTCATTTGTTTAATTTTTTTTTACATTTGTGTTGAATAATCTTATTCATATAATATTTAAAAGAAACATAAAAATTTCGTCACCCCTTGCGGTGTGGGGGTTGGAGTTTTTTTTTTAAATAACAGTCCTTGTATTTGGAATTACTTCCATGTTTTCTACTTTTAATACTTATTTATCGCATTACTTTTCTTTTCAGAAATAGCGGAAACTACTTCGGAGGTGAAGGATAGAGAGCAATATTGCGTAATGCTATTGGAGGGCGGGGAGCGCCTTTACAGAAACGGATGGAAGTACTCGTATTATCAAATTTATAAAACAAGCAATGGTAAAGTGGTCTGGAAATGCACCCAAGATAAATGTACTAGCATTATAATCACAAACATATCAGTTATTTTGAGAGAAGATCCACATTCTTGCAATCTATGAACATGATGTTGCTAATTAATTTGCTTGAGCTACGAATCTGTGTAATCATTTCTGCGTATTTTTTTTGTGTTCTTTTTTTTAATATGAAACAGCGTTTGCAAAAAGTTTTGTGTTTGATTTAATTTTTTTTTAATTAAAAAATTGATAATTTTCATGTTTTTTACTAGTTTTTAAAATTCCGGACTGATAAAGGATCAAACATCAATAAAATTAATAATTTGACAAATATTACAAACACTACAAAGACTCATGAAAACGATTTTATTGGCAGACATGTCTTTTAGGCCTAGCATACGCAACGCGACTAAATTTTGTCGCGCTCTTAACAAACGTCAAAATCGATTGAAATCAATGCGTCAGCTGTAGATTGGCTGAAAATACGAGTGCGGTGTGCTATTAGCCAATCAACAGTTTTGAAACTTTTATCGTCTCATGCGATAAATTTGACGTATTGCGCATGCTAGGCCTGCTTATGAGGATAATTTCTCATCCTCCTTATCATAAATAGTAACTAGAATAGTATAAATCTTGTCTCTATTTCGGAATGACATTCACCCACCTATATAAATAGTTTTTGTAACAAAAAATTAAAAGCCTGTACCAAATTTAAAAGCTACTTCTGGTCACGTTATCCGAATTGTACTATATTTTTGTATTTTTTTTTCTTAAAGCATATTACGCCATGTCTCAGAAGAAGAAACGCCTAATAAAGTACAAAGGGTATACGTACTACGCTAAAGGCATGGCTGGCGCCAAAGTGAGATGGGTGTGCTCCACAAACGAGAAACACGGATGTAAAGCGAAGTTGATCACCATTGCGGAGAATATTGGCATCGTCAGGTCACAGCATAACCACCCACCTCAGGGTAGCCACGAAATCATACTACTGCCTTTGAGCAGTGTTGAGGTGATAGATCATGCATATACAGGGAACGATGTTTTTTATTGAAGAGATACTTGTGATTATAGGGTCTTTAGTGATCTAATTTTAAGATAACACATTGTAAACACTATATATGCGATAAAATATTTAGTATTGTGTTCATAATAAGTGGTTTGTCTCTTATTTAATTATGCTATGGAGCGGAACTCTTTCCAGGTCAGTTTTTTCTGATCTGGGATTCTTTAAGGCCTAAGTGATCGGACACCTTCTAGGCACACGTGTTCTATTTTAGGCCCCATCGACCACCTCCATCAAGCGTAATTGTTATCCAATGTGTGCCTTTTTGTATAAAAATAAATTCGGGTTTAAATAAATTTATTATGATTGGGATGCAAAGAAGAAAATTCATCAAGATCCATGAGTGAACATGTTCTGTTGGAATGTATACAAACAATTGTACGAGTAATTGTACTGGAATAGAATGAAGGGCCACAGCAGAAATGCTTTTTTTGTATCCGCAATCGGCAATATTGCAACTCCTGATGCTGAATCGATTATTAAATTTCGGCATTTCAGAGAGTCTACAAATGTATTGTAGAATCAATGTATAGCAACTTCATGCGTTTGGGCGTGGTATTATATTGAATCGAGTGTGATGATCAGTTGCAGTAATGAGCAACCAAAAAAAATATTCGTTAAAAAGAGCATGTCTTCTGTGTCCTTTAATTCGGAGCTGTTTATTTAGTGCTTAGAAATCAGTATAAAGTTCGGATTATTTAATATTAATTTTAATCGGTATTCATATTTTTCAAATAACTTGTAAATAGTTTGGAATTAAAAACACATTTGAAAACAATAATTAGTCATTTTATTTTGTGCTTGTAAATCTAATTTTTTAAATGCTGCTTATCCACAAACATAAAGCAAGCGTACTTAGCAGATAAACTATTGAATGAGTTTTGCTGAATCGAAAATGGTATATTTTTGAAGACACATGTGAAATGTCTTCAAAATGTATCTCTTTTTTTTCTTTTTATTAAAATATCCACATCCAAGTTGATTAAGAAAAGTTATCAAAATGTACTTCTTAAGACCTTATTTCATTACGATGATGTAAAATATAAGTTCAGGGAGGTAGGGCATAGCAAACCTCCAGCTTACAAATGACCGCAGCCAAGTAATAATCACTTGGGTGTTGTTTTGTTCCTCCGTGTGAGTAACGTTTCCAGAGCTCCTGGAAGGGTGCTACATAAGTAGCAGGTATCAAACCTTCAAGGTAAGGGCTACAAGCCCGGGAACACAGCTAAATTATACTGTACTTGTCGCCCTTAAGTTAGAAAGATAGGACCTCATTTCCTTTTAACATCAGGAGGGGTGAGGTCAACCTTGAAGTGCAATATAAAAAATATATATATGTAATAACACTTAATAACATATGTATAATTACTTTACAGCGGAAATCATCCTCTCAAAAAAAGGAAAGCGGATGATACGGTACAAAGGGTACACTTACTACTTCCAGACCCTCATTGGCAATAAGGGCCGGTGGCTTTGCTCCACCCGAAGCCACCACACCTGCCGGGCCAAGATTCATACCTTCGAGAACACAATTGTTGCTGTAAAGGGGGTGCATGACCACCCCCCACCTGAAGACAACTACACAGAAGTATATGCACGGGTTTATGTTCATACGTCGTAACTGTTCTTCGTATATTATTAAGGTGTAAAATAGTGGACCTATATTTACTGCATTGTTACAGCTTTTGGAGAAATTTTAAATGATTTTCTCTAAAATCGTAGAATTAGAAATATATTTAATACTTACAATTGTGCTTATTTCGATCTTCATATAACCGTATGTTAGTAAAATTAAATTTTATAGAAATAAATAAAAAAACGTTGTCACTTTGTTTCATTGTTATCTATCGGCAAACGTTTGATCTGGGAAGAATGTTGGTATTGAAATTCTTGTAGCCATTGAGCACTAACATCAATATTTACAAAATGTCTTCTAAACCTGCTGAACTCATTCGTTTATACTTTAAAATTCTCTCCGCTGACCTTGATTTCTAGTCATTCAAAACCTATGTCATATCTTCAGGAAGAGGCGATGGTAATAAACTTGATTGGTCTGTTTCCATCACTAAACGAACTCATGAAGATCGAAACTAAAAACCTATTTGCTTTTTAGCGGTGTACGTCAGGTCTAGAAGAGGGAACCCCCTGATAAAAATGGACGGATTCACGTACTACCCGGCCAAGATCAAGAAATCCGGGATCCGTTGGAGATGCTCCTCAAAGCCTGGCTGTAAAGCTTTCCTGAAGACAGTCCTCGACGAAATAAGGACGGAGAGTACTTTTCACAACCACAGTCCGCCGAAGAGGCAACTCAGTTTTTATTAGTTCGATTGGCGACTTTAGATGAGACTGAAGTTGGTGCTAGGGATAACGGAAGTATTCTGAAGTCAGTCGAAACTGCTTCGTTGCCAAAAGAACACGAAACAAAAGAATAATGATGTGATTTTCATTCATTAAATCTACACTAATTAAATGGTACAACTTATCCAAAATTATTTGAATATTCTTAAGTTTTTAAGTTCTCAATACATCTATTAAACTCACAAAGATTAGCCTCAAAATCAAAATGGAACCCAAAGAATGAACTAAAGTCGAGTCTTTGGTTGAAATTTTAAATGTGTTTTATAAGTTTTTCATTACTATTACGGTTATTTTCGAAACGTTTGTTAATGTTTCATATCAGTTTCTATGTTGCTTCGTTATGTGTTTTTTAGATTAATTTGATTATTTTTCAACTACAATAAAGTTTTAGTAGATTTGCTTTGAAGTGTTTTGTTTTAATTTTCAGCAGAGTGCGATTTTTCAGTTCTTATAGTAATTTTGTGTATCATTATTGTTAAAATAGTTATTGAGTTACTTTTTATTTTAGTTCCACATTCTAATGATGAGCATTATTTGATTCTACCTCATAAAAAGCTTTATATAAAAAGTCCTAGAAAGTATAAGAGGGAAAAAGGTTTCACATTACAAAGTATAGAATCACGAGCAGTAATTAAATTTTCTAACTCAGGTGGAATATAATTTCACAGAATTATGAAATGGTAATAACACAGTAATAATAATAATATATATAAATGAAATTAGAATGTATTGTATTTTTATCAAAGTCAATAAATATATAAAAAGCTAACCCACTATTACATGGCCTTCATCAAAAAAGCACATACTGAATATATTATAAATGAAGCAGTTAATAAAACCGTCCTCTTTTCTTTTCAACTGAATTTACGTGCATATGCATGCAGTAGAAATCACTATGAATCTGAATCTACTATGCAGTAGAAATTTGATTTAGAGTTGAAAATAGTCAACACTAGAAAACCTTTACATTTTTAACACAAAAAAAATATTCAAGCTTGCTCGGTAGCTATTCAAATAAAGTTCTTGCAAAACATGAGTAGTAGTAATGCAAGAATATACTTTAACAGGTTCATTCATCTGTTTCATCTTTTACAGTAGAGTACGTATACTCAAAGAGGGGTAATCCGATGTTGCTGATAGCTGGGTACACATTCTATCGGCAGACAGTCTACAACAACTCGAAGGTCAGGTGGCTGTGTGCCACACACCACTGCAAGGGATGCACAGCAACAGTACACACTTACGATCAAATGCTACTCTCTGTCAGGAACACCCACAACCATCTCCCGAGGATGAATTGGTGCACTGGAAAATCGCAGCATATGGTGAAATCTGGCCACACGTTTTAGTGGCGTGTCAGGTTTAATTGGCAAAAATAACTGCCAGCGTAAATTCGTGCAGATCCAAAATGGCCTCGGGAGGTACCATTATCAGGTGACACCTTTATGGTCTGCGCAAGCTTGTACGATTTTCACTTTTAGTGGCGTGTCAGGTTTAATTGACTACAAATTAAATCAATCTTTATGGTGGCTGGCAAAAATAACTGCCAGCGTAAATTCGTGCAGATCCAAAATGGCCTCGGGAGATACCATTATCAGGCAACACCTTTATGGTCTGCGCAAGCTTGTACGATTTTCACCTTAAGAAGCCATCAATCAACATTGGTTCGAACTGTACAGTCAATAGCACGTCAGACCCCACACTTTGGATTTTGCACCGCCTTTATTGCGTCGCAATAAGAACTAAATTCGTACTGAAAGTGTTTACCTTGGTGTGCTGTTGACTGTACTTGTATTTACAATTTATAGTATGCTCTTGTATTCCTGGTATATTTCAGTTCCAATTGTTAAGCATTATTAAGAATAGCAATATTAGTCTAACTCTTATAATATGTACTCGTACCTAAAAATTATTTGATAAATATACCTAAGTAGCTACAAATTAAAGTTCACACTTGGAAATTTATACTTGAGAGTTTCAAGTAGTTTGCAGCGAAAGCTTATGAATATATGTTCCTAAAACATTTTTAACATATTATATATAGATAAACGTCATCTACTATATAATTTGTCGGGTTTTCCTTCCTGACGCTATAACTCCAGCACGCACGAACCGATTTCCACGATTTTTCATTCGTTGGAAAGGTCTCGGGCTACGTGAGGATTATAGTAAAGAAAAACCAGGAAAAAATTCAACAGAAAAGCGGGAAAATCCTCTAAGGCGAAACGAAGTTCGCCGGGACCGCTAGTAATACCTAAAAATTATCTGATAAATATACCTATATAGCTACAAATTAAAGTACACACTTGGATTTTTTTTACTTGAGAGTTTCAACTAGTTTGCAGCGAATGCTTATGAATATATTTCCTAAAACATTGTTAACATAATCTATATTAGCGTCATGAAATAATATAAATACAATGTTTATTGCCTGCTCCACACTACTCGCGAAGTTACTCGGCGAAGTTCGCCCGAGGCGAGGCAAAGTTTGACGCGGCGAGCACGAGGCGAGCCGAAGTGCCTCTCTACACTATCGTATTCGTCTAACTTCGTTCAACTTCGCGAGTAGTGTGGAGGAGGCATAAGACCTTAATTCGTAGTCGTTCTAAATATAATGTAAAGTAACGACATGAGACGACATTAACGGGCCTCATGCGATTGGGATAAGCAACAAATTGATCTCAAAATGAAAAACTATTACGATTCAAAATAAAAAAATCTTAATCGTATGAACATTTAAAATTTTTTGTTTATTCGTTTTTTTTATTATGAGTGAAATTTATACTGTAAGTAAAATGTATCTAATTGTACGATAGGTAAAACGTATTTAAGAAGTGAGTATAGTTCTGTGCTTTTTTAACCGACTTCAAAAAAAAGGAAGAGGTTCTCAATTCGACCGTATATAATTTTTTTTATGTGTGTTCGGGCATAACTCCGTGGTTTGTGAACCGACTTTGAAAAAAATTTTTTTTTATGAATATTGTTTGATGAAGAATTTTTAACGGCTTTTATGTTTGTATTTTTTTTACTTTTTTTATGGGGATTATAGAGTCGCAAAGATATTTAATCAAATCATGTTTGTCAGTACGTTGTATGACAATTTTAGTGATATAGTGATAATATTAGCCTTTTTATATACAATATTCATTAATGATTCAAACTGCAATAACTTTAAATTATCATTATGTTTAAGAATAATTATATTATAATTTTGATTAAAATAAAATACACGATTTTCTAACCACATTATCTATTGCGATATTTTAGAATACTTAATTAATTATTCTCTATTCTAAATTTTGGGTGTCATATTATTGAAAAAATTATCCTAGTCATATGTAATAAGGAATCAATAAGTATTATATTAACGTGCATTTAAATTTAGATCTCATATTAGAATAAATAAAGTATTTAAAAAAATATGACTTACGTGCAATTTATATGAAACAACATTTGCTCCAATATTTTTTTTCAGATCAAGCCATTTTAATCTTAGTGCAAATCTCTGTAGTCTGCCTATTTCCAATACGGACGAAAGTCTCTTTCGAGACTAATGCACAGTTTTCCAACCGACTACAAGTCTTACCTATTAGAAACAGAAAAATTTCATCTCCCCTTGCGATGCGGGAATCGAACCCACGACCTTCACGTATCGCGCGTGCTGCTCTTACCAACTGAGCTAACCGCAAGTTATCGTAGGCGATGAAATTTTTCTGCTGTATCAACCGTTAGCCTCCGGTAAGTGCCCTCTGCCGCATATGTTTAGAACTACATACTGATCGATTATTATTCGATTCCCGCATCGCAAGGGGAGATGAAATTTTTCTGTTTCTAATATTTAAAGTTCGCTAGTACGGCGTTTAGTACTATAAAAATAATAAAATCTACTACAAGTCGTTGATACCGTTCCATAATTTACTTTCCATACCAGCTGTCACCAGTCATCCGTCAGTCTTTTTTAGCTTACGCCTCGTATAATTTATAACTATTCGTAACAAGAACGGTACGAAGGCATAAGAGAACCAAAGGACCTAACCCATTTTATGAGAATGAGATTAGATGACAAATAAAAAAATGTATGTATCTATTTATATTAACTAACAATATAGTTTGTTTGTCTTAAAACGTTACTTCTATCAGGTTAGGGTAAGAGATAACTATATACCAGGGAGGTGCTATTGACTTCGGAATACCTACTTTAATGCGAGGTTTCTTTAACCTTGTGCCGCGCTGAAAGAATAGAACAGAAAATGTCTTTCATGTAAACATTTACAAAAGCATCTATGAATCGTCACATTATATGTGTTTGGAATGTTGATTCTATCCAAAAGAGATGCAAAAAATATATCTATAAACAATATAGCTTATGATTAGTGTACATATATAGACTATTTGTTAACAGAGACTTAAATCTATGCATAGGTGATGCAGTGGCCTGTTCTGGCACCTTATTTTAAATCTTAACCCCACAAAAAAAATCTAATTTTATGAAGATGTGGAACAGCAAGTTTGTGTTTATTTCTCGTGTTAAAGTTATGAAATTCTGACTTCTTAATATAAGAATGTTAGTTTTTGCGTTCATAGACAATACAATCAAAAATGTTATGTGAAGCTACTGTTAAAATGAATTTTTTTAAAAGTTCTTTGAGAGAGTCCCTTGTTTTAAGAATAAATAGAGTGCCGAATGAGGTTTGATACACCTTGCGTATTGCACCTCGCGAAAGCATCACGTTACGAATATTCTGGATCGCGTTTGAGTGTATACTTCAAATCCCTTTTTTTCTTTGCAGGTGAAATCCAATACATCTACTCGCAGCGTGGCACCATGCTTCTATGTTACAACGGTTACACCTACCATTTGAAGCAGTTTAACGACGTCAAGAAAGTCTGGAGGTGCTCACAGCACTGTTCCCTTCAATGCCGGGCTACATTAACCACGGTACAGGACCAAGTGTGTAAGATGAACCATGGGCATAACCATCCGCCAAATTTGGAGCAGCGGCTTGGAAAGATAGAGGAAGCATAAATAGGTCATAATAATATGGAAAACGAACTTTTCTATATTGTTTCGGATCTGGGTGTTGTGGTACCGTCGTTGTTTCTTAATTCTGTAACACAAGTGCTTAAGATTCTTACCATAGAATCAGAGCAATGTATGCATTTTTTTAATTAATACATAATAATATTATATGGTAAGTAGCTTAAGCACTTGTATTAGAAATCAGAAACAACAACGGCACCACAACACCCAGACCAGAGACAATATACAAAAGTTCGTTTCCCATATTGACCCGACCGGGGATCGAACCCGGGACCTCAGAGATGGCGCGATGGCCTCTCGGCTAAGGAGGCAGTCAAATATAAAATAAAATATTAAGGGACAGTAAGGATTTAAGAAGTTACTTTAAATTAGAGACGAGTCATAATAGATCTGATATGTCCCAGTGACCTCAGTTCACTAGAACCGCATAGCCCAAGTACTTTAATAATAACAATAAAGGGTTTATGTGATCACGCTAAAATCCGGTATAAAATATGTGTACTCTATGCTCAATTTACATAAATAACTCTAATCGTGACGTTTTACTGTCTGAAATTGTCGACACCTGATTTTGCTAGGCTATACATTATCTAGCATATCCTTTTTGTACAATCAAAAGAATTCTAACTATGGGTACACTTATGTTTTGTACACTTTGTACTTGGCATCGACCTTATGTCGTTTACAGAAGAACTTATATCGAATTACAAGTGTTTACCTTGAAGGGCTGTTGACTTGTACCTTTAGTAAAAACGGATTAAAGTATGTTTTTCTATCCAAATCTCACGTATACACTTATAATATAGGATAAGCAAGTTGCTTATGTTAGGTATAGAAGCTATTTGGTATTTATAATTCTAAACGGTCCGCAATCAGAAAACCGTTCCGTTTGATGACTAACTATATAGACAGGTATTTTATTTTTATAGTAGGTAATTTACACCGTAATAACGAACTTTAAATATTTTAAAGAAACAGTTTTTTTTTCTCCTATTTATCAGTTGGAAAAGCAGCACGCGCGATACGTGAAGGTCGTGGGAGATAAAATGTTTCTGTTTCTTTAAAATAGTTAAACAGGATCTGAGTGTGATGCTTAAATAAATCCTAAGGGGATTCACTAATAATTAATGGAAACTAGTTTTCATAAGAAAAGTCAATTTCTGCCAATGCCGAGTAAAAATAGGGGAAGGTGGGGCAGCTTCATACAGTTTTTATATTTTGTCGTACAGGATTTTCTCTAGCATCAATATCTGTATCAATTCATCAAAAACGAATAGTCTTACTATCTGACTTTATATCAAAAATATTTAATTTGTGTAAATGTATTTACACAATCTGTCAAAGTTAATAAAAAAAAAGAAAATTGTATGAAAGTGCCCCACATGCGGGGCACTTTCATACACGCTATGGGGCAGATTCATACATGTAAAAAAATAGACAAATTAAGTGTGAAATGTTTTATCAAAATCACAATATGAAAATATAATATGTTCGAAAACAAAAGCAATTAATACAAATTGGCATATACCACTAAGTAATAATCGAATCATATCAACAATTTTAAT
This sequence comes from Glyphodes pyloalis, assembly GCA_037074685.1. Classification (NCBI taxonomy): domain Eukaryota; kingdom Metazoa; phylum Arthropoda; class Insecta; order Lepidoptera; family Crambidae; genus Glyphodes; species Glyphodes pyloalis. Next base: position 4,108,226 of record JAYKKO010000012.1, on the reverse strand, counting down.
AACAAATCTTAAATGTTCTCTTCTACACTAATCAACATGAAAATAAACTTTTTTGAAACAGCTTTGAAGTGTTTATGCATTAACTCCATATTTGGCAGCTGATTTCCGTAAGGAGAGATTATTTTCCAAAATGTCATCGATAGCTTTTATCATTGACTGTTCGTCCACATCTCTACTCCTAGTTCCCTTTTTCTTGTAATTTCTCACCATATTTTCTCTGTCAAATAGAATTATGATATCAGTTCAATTCATTTAAGATCAAGTCAGATACGTTTAGCGTGACCTAGAAGCAATGATTACTTCAGTTCTGACGAACGGGGCACATTCATACAGTATGAATGTACCCCGTTTACTACTGTATGAACCTGCCCCATCACAAGAAAATGAAATAATAAGATTCCAAATAAAAAACCAACCTTATTTAACATTATTCACGAATAAATTTACAAACTTGACCCTATTATCTTTGAAATAAAATAGTATTAAATAATCTAGAAAACAGCTTACATAAATAAAAATATGTTCAAAGAGAGGTTGTAAAATTACTTACACGTGGCCAAATCACGTTCCGTGTTACTCCGTCGCGAGTTTCGGACCGGGCTACTGTCAAACTCCGTGAGCCAACACAGTCATAGACAAGCTACGTACTCACGCATAAGTCGTTGAATTTCTTTGCGTCTAACAACAGATATCTCTAGTGTATGAAGGTGCCCCTTGTATGAATGTGCCCCACTTCCCCCTACCTACCATATGTATATTATTCCACTATAGAACAAGGCTGGTTTTACATAGCTTTCCCAGAATTCCGAGGAAGCCGATGATATAGGATAAGCAAGTTGCTTAAGCACAAGTTGCTTAAGCAGTTAAGGCACATTTCAATGCACAATGGGGTCTTAAGTAAGTTGTCGTCACGTGGACAAATTGTTCCGCTTAGAAATCAGATATAATTTACAAAGTATGATAAAGTTCGTTCAATCGAAATCTGCCTGATGAAATATAGTTACCATAGGTATATATAGGTTATCAATTCAGCTGAAGGATGCCCACTAGAACATTCTTCGATCGTTGAACATATGTTTACTTCCAATAAAATTTAAATTTATTTGCATGTGTAACTGGAAAAACTGGTTTAAATATGGCATTGAAAAATATCAAAAACTGAAGACGAATGATAAATATAAATTAACTTAAGCAAATGTTTGATCTCTCCGAATGGTGTATGTATGTTTAATAATGTTTGTAATGTAACATTTATTCAATTCATAATAAAGGTGCTCAATTATATATGTATTTAGATGTGTAAATTACGAAGTACTCCAAAATAAATAAGAGTAGAATTTTCAATGATTGAAGGTAGGATTTACATACAACCTGTGTAAAAGATGTACTTTCTATATGATTAAATTTTTTTATGAAATAATGAATAGCGTTATTATAGAAATATGAAAGCGAAAACCTGGTAAGTTTAAAATTAAACGGTTCAAAATGGCTGCCAATATCTCTCGTCACATTTTTCTCTAGTTTTAGCGTCTATGGTTAACAATTCCATAACATGTATTTTTCAACATTTTAAAGTCTCGATGGTTTTTAAAACAGTTTTAATTTCAGGCGGGGTCCGGTTCGTCTGCTCGAAGCGGGGGACGACGCTGCTCAGCCTACACGGCTACACGTACCATATGAAGTTAGGAAATGACTGGAGGAAAGTTTGGAGATGCTCCCAACATTGCTCCCTTCAATGCAGAGCGACTGTGACAACTGTGAAGGAGAAAGTGTGTAAGATGAACCACGGTCACAACCATCCCCCAAACTTTGAACAGAAGCATAAGCGGTGGGACAGGTGAACTTAAAAAGTTGATTAAGCTGTAACTTAACATTAAAAAAATATTGGATATTTTTCTAAACGTCTTTCAAACTTACCCTCTTGAATAATTTCACGATTCTAGATAACTGGGAACTGTACGTTTAAAATTTACTAGTTGACACTAATATATATATAATTTTTGAAGTATTAGTAATGTTTAACTTATTGATTTCTTGTGCTCTATAACTGTTTTGTATGGTTTTTATAGAAGAGAGTTGAATAAATTATTTTAATGTCATTACTTTGCGAACAATGTTTTTGTATTATCTATATATTTGACTAATTCACTAACATTTGAATGTCAAAGTACGAGTGTGTTTGTTCAAATAAATTGAAGAATGTGATTATCTGCTTTCGTTTTGGTATAAATAAACATTTAACATTTTAGTTGCTTTGATTTTATATCCCAAACAATAGGCTTTTAATAAGAACCAACAAAATGGAGGTAGTATTAAGACTATGTCATCATGCATGTAAACAAATCGAACCAAAAAAAAACTTTAGCTGAAGACTTCAGTATTGACTGTACTGGAATTTTCAACAGATTTTAATTAACAATGCAATTCTCTACTTTAATAATATTGAGTGACAATACTGCGTGACTACTAAATAATGTAAAAACTAATTGTCTCTCGTGACTTTGTCCACCTGTACTTATTTCATCGACTTAGATATTTCATTAACAAACACCCTTTTTCATAATGACGGCGAATTTGCAAAATCTGTGCCAAAACTCGCCCATTTTTAAATTGGTATCCAATTGTTCCATAAAAATACCATACTAAGGTCTTATTTTGCAGGTCCAATGTTCGCGACTACCTGCAGGGGTGCCACTCTCATCATTCTCTCGGGGTACGAGTTCGCTAGGCACCGGATGCAAGCCGGCAAGGTCAGGTGGTACTGTAGGACTCACTACAACAAGGGATGTTCTGCTGTCCTCTTCACCTGTGAAAACGAGATCGTCAGAGTCAATAATAGACACACTCATCCGCCTAAACCTAGTACGAAGTTACTTTAGCGACAGCCGGTCAGCCAATCGCTGTGCTCTTACATTTTCAATCCAATCGCTGTGCTGCTTGCTGAGAACAAATCAGGCTGGAGCAATACGCGTCCATTCCCTGCTGTTTATCCTTATCAGGAATACTCCTAAGATAAATTAATGGCTTAGACACAGGTAGACTGCGCAGCTTATAGAAAACTACGTCAAGCCTTTTCGTCAATTATACTATAGAGGTTAAAATACAAGTCTTCTATGAGTGCGTCCTGCCTATTACAGCATACAGAGCTGAGGCATGGATAGAAAGAACGAGACGTTTATTTATAAACATATAAAATATCAACTTAATTAAATTTGAGAAATATAATTGTGTCACTAAAAAGGCTAATACCCGACGCTGGCATACTGACAATCAATAAATTTGACGCACCGCTTAGCGAGAAAAGGCTTGGGGTAATTCCGAAGGTTCCCATCTGAAATAAGGTTATCCGACAGAGAACCAAGGTTTTGGAAGTAGCCCAATGGATAAGCAAGGTGAAGTGGCATTGTGATGGTCTTTTACAGTCCTTTACAGGACTGATAGCTATAGTGGCTGGAGTTGAAATCATTTCTTAGCAAGCGAAGCGTAAGACGGTCTCCAGTTAACTGAAGTGACGATATACGCAAACGGAGACAGTTGGAAACGAAGTTATAGACCGAGTTCTGACTGAGCAGAAGAGCTTGAGTCCAACAGTGGACGATAACGGACTGATGATGATGATATGAATGACCGATCAACTCCGATTAGTAGATTATACAAAATTATGCAGCTACAGTACTATAAGTAACCATCTATTTATACTATTATATCTACAATGTAATTTATAAAAATATCAAATCTCTTCCGTTTTTTTTAGCAAGAATTATGGCAAAATCCGTTGCGCTATTGAGCGTATATATATATATAGGGGCGTGGGTCTAAATGATACTCGGACTTCTTGAAACTGTTTATTACACTTGAATTTAATTTACAAATAATTCTTGCCTGCATCCCAATGGCGTCGTCGTGAGAGAGTGTGTGTCGGTGAGTGAGTGAATGAGACCGACGATGAGACAGGTAACAGGAAGTGTTACGTTCGGAAATTCTTACATATATATCCGAGAAAGTTAATGTTGTAAATGGTAAATAGTTACTTGAATTGTTTAGTTGCAATTGTAAGAAAAACTGTTATAAATATTGTAAATACTGGATAATTTTCTTTAGTTAAATTTTCACTACTTAAATAAAATAGGTACGAACAGTTATCATTTATTCTAATATTGTTTCTTTAATTTGTGTAATATATATATGACAAAACATTTGTTTAACATTACTTATAAAAACTCATACAGATAACTATTTCGTTTTGTATGAGCCTTCAAAAGTTAATATTCCTACGTACTTGTTTGAAGCCTACTTTGAGTGCTATTTGTAACAAAAACGTGTAACTTTAATTATACATGACATTTAAACAATATCCCATCGTTACATCTAGCTGTTTAAAAGTGTACATTCTCATAAGTATTTATTTTTATATAAACATAAGGATCATAAAATCTATGGACTTGCTTTTATGGTTTTGTTTTAGCTACTCAGTGAATAATTGTTAAACCTTAATTAAAAAAACAAATCTTTCAATTTTGTGTTTTTTTTTAATTTATAGAATTTTTAAGTTTTATTTCCGCTGATGTAACAAAAACTTGATTGCGTGTGGTTTTCGGTAGGTAACTTATTTTGCCCACCTATGTACTATCTACCTGTCTAACTTTCCCTACTGATTCCTCTGAATTTCACTCATAATCTTTAACTATTCAATCCATGCGCATATGGAATTTTCTACATTTACCTGTTTGCCAATCTCTGTTCCTTCTCACTTTAAAGTCTTTAGTAAACATTTCAGAAACTTATTCTTCAAACCTCCCAAATATTACATAATCTTATGCGTTTATTTTAGTATGTCACGTTGCTGTATTTGTTTTTTTTTTTAATTATTATTATTGTCTCCATTTATGTTATTGCACGGTCGTAGCCATTTCTCGTTATGTTCTATTGCGTATACCTTAAAGTTGTCTGAAAGCGTAATAAATATTGGACAATATCACACACATTGCTCTGATTCTATAGAGAATCAGAGCAATGTGTTGTATTTGATATTGATTTGTTAGTGTTGGGTTAGCTACTATTAGCTATCGCACTTCTGCCACAGATATCAGAAAGAAATAGTACTAAAACACCCGTAGAAAAGTTCGTTTTCCAAATTAACCTGATTAGAAACAGAATCAGGGGTCTCAGAGATGGCGCGACGCTAAGATTCGGCCCGTTCAATGTTTTTTTCGTATACCTAATTAAAGCATGTTCCATTTCAAACAATGGCACACTTCTCAATGATGAATGATTGTAAGTAGGTGCAAAATTCTAAAAGTTATTAGTAATATCTGGTGGTTCTTTGCAGGGACCTTTAAATTTCAAGATTGCCCGTACTTCGACCCAGAATCTCGAGTGATCCTGATAGACGGTTTCAAGTTCACCAAGCACAGGGTGAGAGGACCAAGGGTTCGGTGGCACTGCTGTCGGCAGAAACACAAGTGCAGGGCAGCCATATTTACATGTGAAAACCGCATCGTCAAGTACTCTGGAGAACACAACCACTCCCCGATGTTCGGCGTTAATGATACAAATGTGACTTTCTGTGATAATGTCAATTGGATTGGTCTAGAAGGAGCTCATTGTGTGGAACCAACTTTAACGACATTCCTATTAAACTCTGAAGATTCGTTTCATTGTGCATAGCCTTATCATATTAAAAAATCTATGCCACACAATTTAAAGTGGATCTTTTGAAATGTAACAAATTTTCTGTGTGTTTTGTTTTGAATAAATCTATCGCCTATATTGTCTGTAAGTTTTCTGTTTGCAATTATATCCTTTAACGGTTTAAGACACTTAGAGAATTGCCTGCATACTACAAAAGTTACTCATCAGTTATACAAATGAGTTTGGTTACAATGACACAGGCTACTTGCCGTGGGACTGAATCAATGACTGTAATGTTATCGTATATTAATTTATTAGTTATAATCAAGTACAACATGAGTAACGAGGATGAAAGGAAGAAGTTTATTGACGTTTCATGCGTGATTAACATAATATTAGTTGAATCTATCGCAGGCATACAGACCCCAGCTAACAGTGTTATTTTCTTCACAGGTGCCAGATATATGAAGACCCCAATCAATTTGACTTCCTGCGAACCGAACATTCGACAATACAGTTTCGGCTCTCCAAAGAAAGTGATTTTCTTAAATGGCTACAAGTTTGTCAGGCATCGGGTTAATGGGCCGAGGATCAGGTGGCAATGTAATCGGCAATATTATAAGTGCAGGGCGGCTCTTTACACGTATGAAGATAAGATTATTCGATACAAGGATGGTCACAACCATCCGCCAACAGAGAAGGATATGGCTTCTGGTATAAGCTGGGTGTATTAATAGTCAGTTTTACACTGGTAACAGGATAGGCGAAGCAATATGCCGATTCACCTACAAAAAGGATGATCTAACTCGCTGTTTAAAGTGTATTAGTTAGGTAAGCATAAGTTATTAAGTAGAAATGTTTATTCTATAGTCATATTCATATTCATATTCATATTATTTATTGCACTCCATAAGTAAGTAATGATGTTACATGTAGTTTCTTAAAAACTATAAGTACAAGTTATGGACCCTGGTGGGCACGGCAAAGATAAGAGAGGGGAAGATTGAGTTTTATGTTAGAAAACAATTTATGAAAAATTAAATAAATTAAAAATATTTTTTGTAATTAGTAATTTTGTTGGTACATATATGATAATTATATACTTATAATTTGTCCTGTAGGTAGTCAAGTCACTGTCGTCCTTCACTTAATTATGTATAAGAGAACTCATATTGATGGCGTGTCATGGATTGACCTATACCTAATTTTTAGCAAGGATATATGGTACATGCTAATATGTTGTAGATTTTCAAATTTTGTTTGTTTATACTCTTGATTGGATCTAAACTGTTATAATAGCTACTTAAAATGCGTTTTAATAAATCAAAAAGGCTGATTTTACTGAAAACCCGCTTTAGGAGTATTTTTTTTCTTGGAATAATCCCAATAATTTGCAAATATTTTTTAAATCTTTAATACCGTATAACTGTATTATAAAGTCCAAAATTTTAGCGTACATCAAAGATTCAATGAAATAGCATTATTCGATAAAATATATTATTTTTGTTGTCAACTTTTTATTGATGATTCTTCTGACAATTTGAGATTGGAGGTATCGACATGTCCTATATCACACACAAATAAATATCATTTGATTTGAAATCAATATGATATGAGGCGCATTTTACCTGAAGAATTATATAAGTTTCGGACATTACTTTGACTATCAATGTTTTCTCATTTAATTGTTGTTTCATCAAGTATTCGCTTAGTTCAGTAATTATTAGCAACAAGTTAGTATTGTTAAATTTGGTGTTAGTGTTAACATAACTACAATAATTGACCATTGTACCCATAATTATATACAGGTCATGTGCCATTTGTTCTTCTCTGAGTTAGGGTGTTTAAAAAGTATTTTTGCCTATATTGTGTTTTGGAAGGGTCATCAATTCCTTTCAGTTCTATCATAGTCATCATCGTCATCAACTGTCTGAGTTAAATATTCATAGTGCTAGATCTTGTGCACACTTGGCTGAGAGCATCTTGAAAGTATTTTTTTTTCTGGCCTCGTGGAACAATGGTTAGCGCTAAAGGCTGTTCAATCATCGGTCGTTGGTTCATTCCTCATTAGGACAAATATTCGTGTGATGAGCATTTTGTTCAGCATCTCGGTGTTTGTAAATTATTAAAGCACCAGGTCAACGCATGTCGTCGGATATTATTAATTTATTTTATTTTTATGCATTTTTTTCCAAAAACATTGTTTGACATGACAACGTCTAATAACTAGATATTACGGGCAGCATGCACATGATAAAGATAGCGTACCTATTTGTCCCGTTACGCTCATTGTCGCGTTCCGAAAGCGTAAGCGCGGCACGAACAAGAGGGAGGCATGATCGGCTCGAGCGAATGGCTCAGACTTGTCACGTTAAACCATGCGCCATCCATACCATCCGTGAACCGACTTACCCAATTTTTTCTACTGGAAGAAATGCCCAATCACCGTCACTCTCTGCCAAGGGTAGACAGAGAGTGGTGTATCGGACTTGCACCGACTAAAACTCCCTGAATAGAATAGAATAGAAAATATCTTTATTCATGTAAGCTTTACAAAAGCACTTATGAATAGTCAGTACAAATAAAGTATTCTACCGCCGTGTTTGGAATGTTGATCATGTCGAGAAGAACCGGCAAGAAACTCGACACTTACTCTTTTCAAATATAACAATGCGTCCTTAAACTAGGTACTTAAATAAAGTATACAAAGCTATAGTAAGATTTCAAAGAATTAAGTTATTCTAGACCCATACATTTTTGTCATTTAAATAATCATCAATTTTGTAGTAGCCCTTTTTTATTAAACAATTTTTAACATGAGACTTAAATCTATGCATGGGCAACTGGATAACATTTTCAGGTAACTTGTTAAATAATTTAACGCTTAAACCCACAAAGGAATTACTTATCTTATGTAGTCTTAGATATGGAACAGCAAGCTTGTGTTTATTTCTAGTGTTAAAGTTATGGAAGTCAGATTTTTTAAAAAGTAGATTATAATTTTTGCGTACATACATAATACAATCAAAAATGTATTGAGATGCAACGGTAAGTATGTTAATTTCTTTAAATAAGTCTCTGAGAGAATCCCGTGATTTAAGACCATATATGGCGCGGATAGCCCTCTTCTGTAAAACAAAGATAGTCTGAATGTCAGCAGCTGTTCCCCACAAAAGGAGACCGTATGACATAACACTATGGAAGTAACTGAAATAAACTAGTCTTGCCGTCTCAATATCAGTCAAATTACGAATTTTTCTTACAGCGTATGCAGCTGAACTAAGCCTTCCTGCCAGGGCAACAATATGGGGTCCCCATTGCAATTTAGAGTCTAATGTGATGCCGAGAAATACTGTAGAATTAATTATTTCAATAGGTTCACCATTCATAGACAATTTGATGTTGACTTTTTTAACATTCGGCATTGTAAATTTGACACATTTCGTTTTCTTAGTGTTAAGCAGGAGATTATTATTCGTGAACCAATGTAGCACTTGTGAGAGAGAACTATTTACATCTTCAAATGATTCTTTACATCTATCAACTTTGAAGATGAGAGAAGTGTCATCAGCAAATAACACAATCTCGCAGAGATCCTTCGCAAAGTAAGGAAGGTCGTTAATATAAATAAGGAACAACAGAGGTCCCAATATTGAGCCCTGGGGCACTCCCATCGCTAGAGGTGCACCAGAAGAGTTAGTTCCATTCACATTGACCCTTTGAGTTCTGTCAGAAAGGTAAGACTGTAGAAGACTCAGTGAAGTGCTTACAACACCATAATGCCTCAACTTCATCAGCAACGTTTGGTGATCAACGCAATCAAATGCCTTTGACAGATCACAAAAAACTCCAATGGCGTCCTGTCTTCTCTCCCAAGCATCAAAAACATGTTTGATAAGTGCCACACCTGCGTCCGTAGTAGATCTACCTTTAGTGAATCCAAATTGCTTACTATGTAACAGAGCATTAACTGTAAGATGAGCTAATAATTGATTGAAAATAATTTTTTCAAAGATTTTGCTAAGTGCTGGTAATATGGAAATTGGTCTAAAGTTAGACGGATCACTTTTATCGCCTGATTTATAAAGTGGAATAATTTTACTTAATTTCATTAAATTAGGAAATTCACCAGCGTCAATACATTTATTAAATATGAAGGATAAATAAGGTGCAATTCCATGAATTATGTTTTTGAGTATATCAATGGAAATGCCCCATAAATCCTCAGTTTTTTTCATACTTAAACTCTTAAAACTCTTTATAATTTCCGCAGGACAAATATGAGTAAAGTTAAAATCAGCTTGACACTTATCTACATGAGATTTCAGGAGAGACTCAGCAAGACGGGGGCTGGAGTTTAAGCTACTCGTCGTAGTGACAGGTATATTTGTGAAGAAAGATTCGAATACATTTGCAACATCTGAATCGGAATCAAAACGCCTATTGTCTAATTTGAGAGAGAACTTGTTGATTTGTGTTTTGTTTTTACAAGTCTCTTTATTTATAACGTTCCATGTTGCTTTACTTTTGTTAGGAGCAGATATTATTTTTCCTTTCAAATAGTTACATTTCGCAAATAAACATACCTGCTTAAATATTTTTGAGTATTTCCTAACATAATCTATTAATGAAGGATCGGTTGAGTTCGCCTTTATTTCATACAATTCAAACAATTTTCTTCTACTTTTATATATACCTGTTGTAGCCCATTCATAAAATTTTGATTTAGTGCTACTGATTTTAATTGTTTTTTTCGTAAAAATCTCACGAACTTCATTTTCAATTATATTAAATAGGTTTCCATATAGTTGATCAACATTGTTACCATGGAAACTTAGAAAAGATACTTTATTAGAAACTTTTTCTCTAAATCTGTCTACACGCGATGCGGTGACTGGTCTACAAACAATACTTAACGAAGAGGGGGCATGTCGGTGTTCAAAAACAGCTAATTGACCAGAATGATCTGAATTTATAAAGTTAATGATTGATTTTTTCAACACAACACAATTGCAAAAAATATTGTCTAAACAAGTTGCTGTTGTGGGAGTAACTCTGGTAGGTTCGTTAAAAAGTTGTTGCAAATTAAATGAATTAAAAAGATTAAGAAACCTTGTTGAGTTTTGAGTCGTATCTAATATGTTGACATTGAAATCTCCGCACACTATGATTTTTTTATTTGATTGAGAAAGTTTTTTTAAAACATCTTCCATGACAGACTCAAAGATCATGTAATTAGATGAGGGGGGTCTGTATACACATAAAATAATATGTTGCTCTGTCTCTGTACATGCTAACTCAATTGTTCGTTCAATCGAAAGAGAAACGACATCTTTCCGTTCTTTAGACTTAAGGGCCTCACGTACTAATATGAGTGATCCGCCTCTTATCGCGGATTTTCGGGTAAAAAAACTACTAACTTTATAATTGGGAATACTAATAATTAATTCGTACTGTTTCAACCAGTGCTCAGTAATACACAAGACATGAACATTCTCTGCTTCTAAAAATATCTCTATTTCTAATTCTTTACCAGAAAAGCCCTGTATATTTTGATGAATAATATTTAGGTAATTGGACTTTTCCTTGGTCACATGAAACCATCACCTGAGCCGTCTGCACCAGTGGTGGGGGCCGGTATTCCACGGAGCGGACGAACGCAGACCCCCACCGACTTTTACGGAAACCTAGCCTAGCTGTTAAGGAAGTTAATTGTGTGGACCATCAATCGGAAAAGACTAAAAGTCTTCTTCTTTTAGTCTTTTCCGATTGATGGTAACACATTGAAGAGAAAATAAAATAAAATATTGTTCTCTAAATGTACGGTCAGTATCTTGTCGCATTTGATGAACTGTACGTTTGACTTACTATACCTAGGTATTACATAGAATTTCAATCTAATAAGGTACTGAGGTGTAACTAATGATTGCAACTGTACATACCCTATTAATCAAATATGCCAGCTTTTAACCTGTGTTTACTTATTACAATATTGTAAGTAAGTGTTTATTGTGTAAATATAAATCTGGCGTCACAAAGGTTAACACTTTGTATAGTCAATTTCTGTGCTTCGAAACGTTGTTCGTAATTGCCATGTCTTGAATTGTTGTTGTATTTTGATTTTTCATCATTTTTAGCTGTTTTTTGACCTATTAGGAATGTATGAATAAATATTTGAAAATTATAAAGTTTACTTTAAATTCCCTCGTACTTATGAATTAACATTGCCTACAACATCTTAACTTTTTTGTCGTTAGTTCCAGAACACCATTGAAAAAGAAGTATATCAGACTTTTAAAAGGGCATTCGGCTTTACGAGTATAAATTATATGAACACATTACTAAGTTCTATCACAGACAAAAAAAAATGTACTTTTGTTTCTCGATAATATGCTCATTTAAATATTCAAAATATTTCACCGCTCACTGCACGTCGCCTTCATAGATAATACATTAAATGCCGCTTAGGGTGCGATGCGAATAAATTTTAAGATGCTCTTAACATACGTCATAAAATTTGCGCAACCTGTTTATTGGCTAAAAATAACAGTACAGTGTGCCATCAGCCAATCAACATTAACAAACCTTTTGCCGTCTCGTGCGACAAATTAGACGTAGATAATGCCTATGCTAATACGCCAGAACTATGAAATATCTACTCATATTTAAAAGTCGCACCACAGACCCTGCTGATTCCCTACCAGTTTCGACTTTTTCGATTATTTTCGTTTAATACGTATAGTAATACCTCACTTTACGCTAGATATACGTTACAGGGAAATCGCGTTAACTGAAATTCGCATTTATCTATCGAAACAAATGAGAGAATCCCCATAGTACAAAGTTGATGGGGAATCTCTAATTCTTCAATCAGAATGTTTAGAAGAAGCGAAAAATTCTGCGACCATAGAGAAGTTAATGACTACATTATGTTTATACATATTATTTTGCGTAATACGCACATTTAAACGTGAACTTTAAAATTCACCTTATAGTGACCACCCGTATAACAGGGTCGCGTAAAGCGAGGTATTACTTTAGTTTAATTTCCATTTTCTTCCTCAGATTCTGGTTTACCGACGCTCCCCAAGTTTATACGTAACACGAAAATTGTAAAATTAGGATCCAAATCTACTAATGAAACCACCGTGTTCAATATCCAACCACTGGATTTATTTAAGAAAAGCGAACAATAAAATTTTGTATGAAACACTTATACGTCCTGGCAGGAACACAATGCTTGCGCGTTGTAAAAAGGGACAGCGCCATCTCTTGGCGCCCACTTACAACTAATTACGTGCTATCGAAATACATTAAACAATGAGTTTGGACATACCGCCCACCAAGGACATCTGTTTATGTCCTTAACTAAAGAATGAAAACAATCCGCCCTCCACGGGGCCAGAGGAAACAAAATTAAAAATGTACTACAAGAGTAAAATTATATAAATTATATACATACAATTTTTTCTACACATTTTGTATTAATCTACTACAGGTAGAATACATAATTTGGACGTGGGTCGTTTAATAATAGATCCATTGCATTTGAGAGATACGACTCGCGTAATACCGTCCAAACCCGGGTGAGTTTCAAGAACCTTGCCCATAAGCCATCGAGCTGGAGGAAGATTGTCTTCCTTAATCAAAACAATGTTGCCTATTATTGGCTCTGGCGTGTGCTTTGTCCATTTATATCGTTGTAGCATATGTACTAAATATTCAGTTGACCACCGTCGCCAGAAATCCTGCAGCATACGCTGTGTAACTTGCCAACGTCTTAAACTACCTACATTACATTCGAGATATTCTCGATCCGGTACAGTGACAAGAGGCTCTCCAATCAGAAAATGACCTGGCGTTAAAGGCATGGGATCTTCATAATTGCTTGTCAATTGAGAGATCGGCCTAGAATTGAGACAAGCTTCAATCTGGCTAAGTAAAGTAGTCATCTCCTCAAAAGTAAGTGTTGAATCTCCGATTACACGCTTCAAATGAAATTTAGTGGACTTCACTCCAGCTTCCCAAAGTCCGCCAAAGTTAGGAGCATGTGGAGGAATGAAATGCCAGGTAACACTATTGTCATTTAACCAACTCTTAATTTCATTAGCTACTGAGGATGTTTCTAGAACGACTACAGAATGGAGTTCTTTAGATGCACCGACAAAATTGGTGCCATTGTCACTCCATATTTCCCTACAGTGCCCTCTCCTAGCTACAAACCTCTTAAATCCTGCTATAAAACCCTCGGAAGTTAAATCACTTATGACTTCCAAGTGAATGGCTCTTGTAACCATGCAAATAAAGAGACAAACGTATCCTTTATACGACTTGTTGCCCCTACCCTTAGACATTCTGATATTAATGGGTCCTGCAAAATCAACACCGCTTTTCAAAAAAGCTCTAGCAGGTGTGACACGGCAAAATGGTAACTGACCCATGTATTGAGTTTTTGTAACAGCAGCATGTCGCACACAAGTAATGCATTTGCGGACATGGGCTTTCGTCACATTTTTTCCAGAAATTACCCAATATTTTGAACGTAGATAATTAAGCATCATAGATGGACCACCGTGAAGTGTTTTCTTATGTGCTTCATCAACTAGTAGATATGTGAAGTGACTGTTGCGTGGTATAATGATCGGACTTTTCATATCTTCATTCACCAGAGCATTCTGAATCCTTCCGCTAACACGCAAAATACCATTCTTATCCAGTATTGGGCATAAAGGTTTTAGCTTGCTTTTATTATTTACATTTCCAGTTCTTTTAAGTTCAGCTATTTCTTTATTGTATTCACTTTCTTGACATTGTTTTATACACAGCGTCAACGCTTCTGAAAGTTCTTGGCTTGTTAGGTAAGACTTTATTTCACCTTTGCCTTTTCTCATCCGGATCAGGTTCAAAAACCTTTTGCAAAGTGCTATGACACGAACTAATTTGCGTAACGAAGAGAACTTAGTCCACACCTTGCTGTCTAAAGAACTATCAGTAACAACATGTGATTTTAGAGCTCTCTGTTCCATGGTTGTACTGATTGACTTTGGCCTTGTGTACGTAATAGAGTCTTCGTGCAGCCAGGACGGTCCTAACGTCCACAACGCATTGTTTTGAAGCTCTTGAGGAGTTAACCCCCTTGAAGCCACATCGGCTGGATTCTGCGATGTCGTTACATGAGCCCAGTGAGTATTATCAAACAGCGACAGAATGTGGGAAACTCTATTTCCAACAAATGTTGTCCAGCGGCTGGGGTGACCACTAAGCCATGCGAGGACTACTGACGAGTCGGTCCAAACATGTATATTTGACTTTGTGATTCCCATGACTTCCGCAACTTCAGTGATCAACTCAGACAACAAAGACGCTCCCATTAGTTCCAGACGAGGAATGGATTGCTGTTTGACAGGTGCAACCTTAGTTCTAGACGTGACCAAGCTTACCCTTACAACACCCTGAGCGCTAATGACTCTGACATATACCACAGCTGCATAAGCTGCCATGGAAGCATCACAGAACCCATGCAGCTCTACTAGAGTATCGTCTTGTCGAGTTTCAACCCATCTTGGTACTTTACATTTACTTATGTGCGTCAGATTGCTTCGATAAGTTTGCCACTCATCCAACAACTCAGGTGGCAACTCTTCATCCCAATCTATTCCGGAAAGCCAAAGCTTTTGAATGAATATTTTGGAGATGATGACACACGGTGATACCCAACCTAACGGATCATACAGCCTAGATATGTCTGAAATTACCCTTCTTTTTGTAATGGGAATTTGTTGAGTAGGAAGCTGTACTGAATATTTGAAGGTATCAGTTTCACGATCCCAAGAGAGTCCCAAAATTTTAATAACTTCATCTAACTTTATATCTTTTCCATTTTGATTTTCCCTATGACAATCCGAAATTTGTTGATTTAATGCTTTGTTGCTACTTACCCACTTTTGCAGTTGAAATCCGCCTTTATCAAGTAACTCTGTAATTTTCTTTTTAATTGTAAGTCCCTCTTCTATTGATTGACATCCTGTCATCAAATCATCTACATAAAAGTCTCTTTTTACTAATTCAATTATTTCTGGATCTTGACCGTCATCTTCTGCTAATTGCTGCAGTGTTTTTACAGCTAAGTAAGGAGCTGATGCTGTACCGAATGTAACACGCTGCAATCGGTATTCTTCTAATTCTGATTCAGGGTTGTCTCGCCATACTATGCGCTGAAAATCACTATGTTCATTGGAGACCTTGACCTGGCGGTACATTTTAACTATATCAGCGCATATTATGATTGGATGCATTCTCCATCTCATGACAGTATGACGCAAAGGCGGTTGTAATGTTGGACCAACCATCAGGTCGTCATTGAGCGAAACACCATTCAGACCCTTCATTGATGCATCAAATACTATCCTGACCTTGGTCGTGGATTTATCTTCACGTATGACAGCGTGATGCGGCAAATAAACCGCTGTTGTCATACATTCCGCACCATCGTGAATACGTTGCATATGACCCAGGTCAAGGTACTCATGCATAACTTCGGCGTACTTTTTCTTAACCTCAGGATGTTTCTTGAACTTGGTTTCAAGAAGCAAGAACCTTTTGATCGCAAGTTCCCTAGAATTTCCGTACTGAGATTGTGGATCATCATTACGAAATGGAAGATTGACCACATAGCGCCCACTTTGATCTCTGCTAGTGGTGACTTTATAAATTTCTTCACAGCGTTGCTCCTCCTCTGACAAAATCTTCTTAGGAATAATCGATTCAATTTCCCAGAATTGCTTTAGTAACTCATTGCCATCTGCCTGATTAATTGAACTGCTTATGACATGATGACAATGAACGCTATGTTGCTCAGAACTAGTTTGACCAGAAAGAATCCAGCCCAATGCTGTATTTTGAGCGGTAGGTATCCCTGAAGATCCCTTGATTAAGCCTTCCTTTAGAACAACACCATAAACTTCTGCCCCAAGTAACATGTCCACCTTACTTGGCGTATGGAACTCTGGATCAGCCAAGGTGACTGATTGAAACTCTGGCCAGTAATTTTGACTTAACTTCTCTGATGGAAGAAGAGATGTTATGGAACTGAGCACATATGCCCTAACCTGGACTTTGAAATTTGGATCCAGACGAGATTGAATCGTCACCATGACGACAAACTTTGACGCTAAAGAACTCTGATCACCGCCTATTCCTGAAATGACTGACTTGGTAGGTATCTTCTTTAGTCCTAATAACTGTACTGCTGATTCGGTTATGAATGATGCCTGGGATCCTTGATCCAATAACACCCTCAACAGTTGATTGAAGCCGCTACTTGTCTGTGCTTCGACAAGAGCTGTAGCTAACAAAACTTGTGTAGATACTGACATTGATTCCTTGGAAAAATGAGTGACAAGATTGGAAGTGGTTGGTTCGCCTTCTGTCAGCTGTGCTTGAACTGTAGAAATTGGTTCCTTAACTTCGACTGCTGTATTCGTTTCTTTTACATTTGCAATGAAGTTTGAGATAGATTTGGTGTGTAAAAGTGAATGATGCTTTTTGTTACATATGCGACAAGTGTTACTCTGACGACAGTGTTTGATCGAATGGTTAGCCCCCAAACAATTGAAGCAAAGCCCATTTCTTTGGACAAAGCTATGACGCGAATCGTAACTTTCTTTTGCAAATTGTTTACAATTGGCAATTTTATGATTATCTTTACAAAATGGACAAGAAAATACATGCTTAGAGCCATCACTGTTGTTGATTGCGTGCATAACCTTTGGCTTATAATTAGTAGTACTGTGTTGCTTAGACTTGTTAGCATTAACCTTTGGATCTAGGAATTCAAGAGCACGAAATCTAGCTTCTAAAAACTCTTTAAATTCAGAAAACTTTGGCAGACTATCATGTGAGCTTATTTTTGATTCCCATTGTTTTCGCGACTCAGGGTCCAATTTGGAACTAACAATGTAAATAATGATAATGTCCCACGTACTGACATCAACATTGAGATTTTTTAGACCATTTAAACATTCAACAGTTGTGTCCAAAAGACCCTTTATAGAAGTAGACGATTCTACTACAATAGGTTGACTCGTGAGTCGCTTCAACAAAGAATTGGATAGAAATCTCTTATTTTTATACCTACTGCTTAATTGAGACCAACACTCTTTGTAATTGGATGCTGTAATCGGTATGTGCCTAACAAGTTGCTCAGCTTCACCTGTCAAAAGACTTTTTAGATAATGCATCTTTTGCACATCATCTAAGCGTGTGTTCCTGTCTATCAATGATAAAAATAAATCTTCGAATGTAGTCCATTCCGTGTACAAACCAGAAAAAGGCGGAATGGAAATTTGAGGTAATTTGACAGATGAACCTTCATTTGATTGACTTGAATTATGTGAAACCTGCTGCACATTAGATTGACTGGCGGACGTTAGATGATCAATGGATTCCCTCAATTCGGACTTGTAGGTAAAGTATAACTCTTCCGTAGTTTCATACATGTCTTTCTTGAAGTAATCATCCTTAGAATGTTCGGGCGTAACTAATCGAATTATGTTTTCATGTGTTAAAATAAACTGCTTCCATTGATCGTCCAACGCTTCTAACCTTGTTTGTAAATATGGTATTTTAATTCTGTCTTTAGGCGATTTTTTGTAATTGTTTCTCGCCCTTTCGATAGAGCTATATTTATCGAATTGTAACTTGTACAAGGACTCCATGGTTAACAACTATTTTTGGAAAATTTTCTAAGTCTTTTTTACATGTAAATTCGGTACAAAATCAGGCATAGGTTCCCCGTCTAACCACTTTTTGCTTAATTATTCTAAGTCTAAACTACAGCTACTGTTTACTCTAATTTCATTTCATAAGTCTATAAAAAGGCTTGAGGTAAATTTCTTGATGTTATCCGGTTAAAATAAAATGTACTCACAATTCACTGCACCTCACTCACACTGTTAACTTCCGTGATGTTACGATTCGCCTTGTCTCCTCCGGCACCTTTACTTCGTAGTCAGCGACGTCAGCGCCCTCTAGCACCTGTAGCAGCAACTCCGCCAACGCGCCGCCTTCACTCCTTGAAGGTTTGCCTGTCTGCACTTCAGTGGCAATCTGCCACTGCTTACTATGCAGTCAGTCTCTTCTCAAAAAAGTCGCCGGAAGATGTGACCCACACACACTGCGTCTTAATATCCGACTCGATAAGGACCATGTAAAATTAGGATCCAAATCTACTAATGAAACCACCGTGTTCAATATCCAACCACTGGATTTATTTAAGAAAAGCGAACAATAAAATTTTGTATGAAACACTTATACGTCCTGGCAGGAACACAATGCTTGCGCGTTGTAAAAAGGGACAGCGCCATCTCTTGGCGCCCACTTACAACTAATTACGTGCTATCGAAATACATTAAACAATGAGTTTGGACAAAAATGATATGTATAAACGGATATACGTATTCTTACCACAGATGTGCAGCTGGTAAGGTCCGCTGGCGATGTAGGAAGGAGAAAAGTGTGCGGTGCCCAGCTGTGGTCTTTACTGTAGAAAATCTTATCGTCAAATGTACTGACACACACACACATCCGCCGAAGTGCGAACATGAACCAGACTACGACTGTGTGAGGGAAATGTTGCCGTTTAGTACGAATTTTAGTCGAAATCTGTTTTTCTAATGCATACTATCAACGAGTTTGGAACTGTCTACAAGTACAGTCGCCGTCAGATATATCGGAGCTGACAAAGTGACCAAATACTTCTGAACAATTAAAAATGCCAATTAGTTCCAGACACCACAAGTTACCATTAATATCTGAACATTCATTACGTCAATAGAATATTATTGATTGAGCAGATGCCAATAACATCTGAACGCTCATAACGTCAAAATATGTCACGCACGTCACGTGTCTCATTTAGCTACCTGTATAGATGAGTGTTCAGATATTAATGGTAACTTGTGGTGTATGGAACTTTTTGACATTTTAACTGTTCAGAAGTATTTGGTCACTTTGTCTGCTCCGATATATCTGACGGCGACTGTACATAAGCGATTTTCTTTTTATGTTTCGGATATTTACCTAAATATCGATTAGTTACCCAGTCAATCGAAACTAAGTTTTAAAAGACAGAAAGTCCGGGATTGTAGGAGTTTTAAGAGATCAGGTATCTAGGGGCCGTCCATTAATCATGGGAGCCTCAAAAGGGGGGGTCCATAAAAAGTCAAGATATATCACAAGGGGGGAAGAGAAATGTAGTACTATATCACAAGTATTTGTTTCATAAAACCTGATGATACTTAAACCTACGTTTTATAATAAAAAAAGACACGTGATATAGGATAGGGTGAGGGTGGGTAAGTCTCGAACATCTCCACTTATCACCAAGGGGGAGGGTGGGTCTAAGATGCCAAAAAAACATCACGTGATTAAGGGACGGCCCCTTACCTGAAGTGCTGCCTTATTTAAATAAAGTTACGAGTAACTGTTCCTTTCTTTTGAATTTACTATAAAATAGACCAATATTAGAAAATATATTATTATTTACAAGATATAAAATGTTTATTGATTAATCAATTTTTTTTTTTAATCCTTACACTTCGATTAAGATACATTATAATACACTATATTCTAGACATTCCTCTTTGATTTCATTAAATCAACAGATAAGTACTTATTCCCAATGATAGTTAACTATTTAACTTAATATTATTTTAAGTAGCACTTTGAAGAACAGACAACCAATACATAATCTCTAATCAGTGTATAATGGGACAAATATTATATATTTATCTATTGAATATGTGACGCCAAAAAATCCAGATATATTACATTCTAACAGTTAATCTGTTAACACGTTTATACTATCTATACGTATAAGGTACCTACAGTGTTTAACCACGATTACATTTCACATCGTGATACCAACCAAACAAAAAAACAAACCTACCTACTTCGTCTTCTTCTTTGTTCGTTTTTTTTTATTAAAATTACAACCAAGCTTCTTCAGCAAATCCTATTTCTGCTAGAGGATCACGTGAGAATTCTGTTTTGTGTGATTATGGTTTTTGTTACAGATTCTATGTTAAACCTAATTTTCAACCCTATTGCAAAGGTATTAAATTTTAACGGAAATACGTACTCCCGTCACAGGATGAGGGCAGGAAAGATGCGCTGGCGTTGCAGTAAAAACAAGCGACAGAAATGCCCGGCGTGCCTTTATACAGTGGAAAACCAAATCGTATCATACAAATTTGATCACACCCATCCACCACAGTCTTTCAATTTTGAAGAAAGGTATGGCATAGCGATTTAGTGCTTGAACTGGAGCAGCCTGACTGGTGAAATATCTCCACCTTACAGAACACCGCAGCCGAATAACAATCACTTGGGTGTTGTTGTGTTCCTGCGTGTGAGTAAGGTTTCCAGAACTTCTTATTCTCCAGCTTAAACATCTTACCGAATAGTCAGGCAGTAAGTAGCTCGTGTTGACTACTAAAAAATGATCCCGCGTTTTGACCCGTTAACTTATTATAAATGTTTAAACTGCCAAAGTTTCGCTTTAGTATTTATTTTTGAACAACGTTAACAACAAATTCTATGTAAAGCCTCACCTGTCATTGTAAATGAAATGTCATAATAAATTGTTGAATAAATTTTACAGGAAAGTATTTTCTTTTAATGTCCTCGGAGATCAGCAACTAGGTTAAAGGTGCGGTTCTTAGAATTAAGATCAGGAAGGGAGCATTTGAAGGAGTAATCTTTTTAGTCCCAGAGTCTTAGCCTAAAACATTTGCAGAGCGAACAGTTGCTAGTCACGCGTATTGTGGAATTATTTGAAAGAAAGAAACATTTATTAGCCAAAGACATCACAGCACAGCCATACAAGTAGGCAAAACAAAATAATTTGGGGTTTTAAGTTTTTTAACTGTTGTCACTGTAACCTAATATGATAGTTAGATCCAATTTGCAAACACTAGAGCGATCGTTTAATAGTTGTTTGGCAGTACCTGTAAACGTCACAGTCAGTTTTATGAGAATGTAAAGCATTCTCCAGCTTTAACTACGTACTGATTTTAAGCTTGTTGAACTTCAAAAGGATATCAGTCTGCTCATAGAGTAGCCTCTAAAACTAGTATAGAATGTTTTAATTCTTATTGCCTAAGTCATTATTTGTATTCATACGGTAAGTGATGATATAATTGATAGATAAACACTATCTTGGCAGTCAACGATTGATTTTTGTACTATACTAGTGAGCATTTTCGCACGCGAACTACCCGTTTTTTCCACTGATCGTCTATTGGTTGCATAGTGATGCTATTTATGTAAATCCATCCTCTATATATGGACTATCTAACACAAAAACATTTTTCCAATTCGGACTAGTACTTCCTGAAATTAACGCGTTTAAATAAACTCTTCAGCTTTAAATTATTGGTATCTATATTATTTATTTATTTATTTAAAAACTTTATTGCACAAAAAAAAGTACAACAGGTGGACTTAATGCTGTGGGCATTCTCTACCAGTCAACCTTTGGGTCATGCGAAGAGTTAGTTTATGGGTCTATAGATGATTTAATAGTTATTTTAGGGCATAATATATCCCGTAGATGGAGAACCATCGGTGTATATAAAATGCTGACGTCATGTGTGAATGTGTATTTAATAGATCACTGCTACCTACTTTATATGAGATATAAGCTCGAACATAGAAGCTAAATTTAGTCTGATTGTCTTTTCAATATTGTTCGCGGTTTGTAATACCATTTTTTTGTTTTAAGGAGCAGTGTACAAGCTTTCAAATCGAGGTGGCACAGTGCTATGTCTAGATGGGTTTCGATTTAGCAGACACCGCTCTAACGGCTTCAAGACTCGCTGGTATTGCGCCACACACCATCACAGGGGATGTACAGCAGTAATTTTCACCTTGGACACAAATGAAATAATAAAGTGTAAAAATGTTCACAACCACCCGCCGACGGAATATGACTTATGTAATAGATATTGAAAATAATGTATGTTCGTTTCTCTTAGTCAGTAGGCCTTCTGAACTGAAATGTTATATACATGTAATATAAAGTGACACGGACAAAAGTAAGAGAGGTAGGGCATAGCGATTTATCGCTCAAACTGGAACTTACAGAAGACCGCAGCTAAACAACAATCACTTCAGTGCTGTTGTGTTTCTGCGTGTGAGTAAGGTTTCCAAAGCTTTTGGGGGGTACTACATTAGTAGCGGGGGTCAAGCCTTCAAGGTAAGGGCGACAAGTCCAGTAACAGATTTATTATGCTGTACTTCTCGCCCTTAAGCTAGGACCTCATTATCACTTAACATCAGGTGAGGTCAATCTTGAAGTGAAATATATAAAAAAAACCTGGCATTTATGTTAATTATCATTTAAATTTCAGCTATTTTATAATATCATATGATAAAATAGCTGAAATTTAAATGATAAATGTTTAAATTCGTCTAACGAAGCAATAATGTGATAATAAATAAGTATAGAAATGTTAATTACTGAACACACCCGCTTTATGCACTAGTAACGAAAATAAAGTTTATTTTTTATTTTTATCTGTGTTTAATTCCCTAGTTTTTGGATTTTGTACCAAAGACAGATGAATAAATTTGAAATTGGAACCATACTTTAGTTTAATTTCGCTAGTTTTCATTTGTTTGAAACAGTGAACGAAAAAAACATAGACGCATTTTTAACGCTTGAAAATGGCACCACGAAAAGTAAGGCACGGTGGGCGTGGCTTAAAAAAGTGAGCTAGCGCCGGTACGAACATCGTTTTCACGGACGCCGCGAATATTGCGTATCTGTTCCTTGTGTTTCTTGTGTGTGTATGACGGGAATTCTCCCATGTTTTTTTCGTTCACTGGTTTAAGACCAGTTGATTGGAGTGGTTGTCTGGCGCATTTAATTTGGGCAAAGTAAAACTTCTACGCGCAATGCGCGACGTCCACAGTTTGTTCGGGAGAGCTTTTGTATTGTGTGCTTTTCAATACATAAGATATCTATTATGAAGGACAAATATGTAGTACGCTTATTCCTCGTCTGTAGTCTTTAAACTGTCGTCCTCTAATTTTCTTTGTGATATGTCTTAAACCTTCATTTCTTGTCCACAGAGCCAGTTTTCTTTATATCCTCCAGAGGCAACTTAGTAATGATGCTGGATGGGTACACGTTCTCGGTACACAGGAACGGCCCCTTCAAGACCAGATGGTACTGCGCCACTCACCACAGCAGGGGATGCTTAGCCTTTGCTTACACGATAATAGACGGCACAGAAATCCTGAAGAGTCAGAATGTGCATAACCACCCTAAAAGTAGATCCAATGATTTTAGTCAATCTGGTCAAGTGCAAGATAATTAATTGATTCACCGTGTGGAGGATACGTCGTAGAAGAAGTATGCACCAGAAAAATACCAGGAAAATGTGAATGTATGACCTAGCGTTACCAACTGCTGGTGGTTATGACTGAACCCAGTTTACCACAGTTTTAAGGCGATGAGGTCAGGCATCGGGTTGTAGTGGGTAATCTCTTCTCTTTTAAGAGCAGGGGAGTTCCACACGTGCCGTCACCTTCCTTCCGGTGACGATCCGGCTTGTAAAATAATCCCCCCCCCCCCCAATTAGAATAGAAAAACCCAGGCCTTATAATTAAACTACCCTTCTTAGGGCAGAGGAGTCCAGCACGCGCTGTCGCCTTAACGGCTTGAAGTTAAGTCCCCGTTTTAGCAGTGGGTGTTGGTTTAATCACCACGCTAGCCAAATGCGGAATGCTAATCTTTAACCCGAACTGTGTTCGAAAAATAAATCATTTTAGGGACTCGAACTGTTTTTTTTTAATTTAGACTGTTAGTTTAAATGTGGCCTGTGGCCTTATAGTGGGACGCTCATTGGCTAAATTTGTTCGGTGTTAGGTTTCAAATGAATAAGCATAAATTCTGCTTTCTGTTTCAAAATAATGATTTATGTATAATTTGTAATGATGAATGTAACTTATGACACCAAATTGAACGTTTATATTAAAACATTATAATTTTACAGCCGTTTTTTTACTGTATTGATAAAGGAAACTACGTAATAAATTTATAAATATATAAAGAAACATTTAATAGTTAAAAACATTACGACGCAGCCATAGAAGAACCCAAATATATATAGGACTAGCGGTCCCGGCGAACTTCGTTTCGCCTTAGAGAATTTTTCCCGCTTTTCTGTTGAAATGTTTCATATTTTACCAAGGATCCCTAATTTTGTAGCCTATGTCAAATTGGAAGAATATAGTATTCTATTGGTGAAAGATTTTATTAAATCGGCCCAGTACTTTTTGAGCCTATTAATTACAAACATACAAAAATAGGTATAATAATTCCTCTTTATAATATTAGTGTAGATAGAAGACGGAAAAGAGAAAAAACGTAAATGTCAAATGTTTGAACCAATATACTAAGATAGAATGTAATAAGAGCCGTAACGATTTTTCACCGGACCAGCCTTAAAATTATTTAAACTACATATTTAAAATTAATTTGTAAGTTTCGTGACTTATGTACTGTTAATTCATTTTTCTTTCAATTATTGCTGAATCTCATCAGTAGAATTTACTCAAAATCCTAACAGTTTTTCTATTTTTAAATTATCACATAAAGTTAATCTTCGGAAAATTTTTTTGGGCCAAAAAATACTGAGATCTCGTATTAACGATCTCGACTCGAGATTACATATCCTATTTTGAATGGCACCATATAATCTTATCGTAGGTACCAACTTATCTGATGTATTCCTTGTTTCAGATTTCTACTATAAAACGGCACCTAGAGGTGGACTTGAACTGTACGTGGGTGGCTACAGGTTCACAAAACACCTCATGAGGGCTGGCAACGTTCGCTGGAGATGCGCTATGCATAAAAAGGGGTGCAAGGTTGCAGTATATGTCAACGACAATGATGGAGGGATCAGAAGCTTCGTCAATTACCATAATCACCACTTTATGTAGTAGTAGTACACCTTCACCCCTATCAAATCTAGATTTTAAGCTGTTTTTACCGGCTGACTGGTGGGTTACAACAAGCCATTCTGATGAAGAGTGTTCGGTTTTCACCTAATTTAAATACCTTCAAACAATGATTGGAAATGTATATCTACTCTCTTCTTCTCGGAACCGACTTCAACGATTTTCATGATATTCAGTATGCACGGGCTTTCGGGGGCGATGAATCGATCCAGATAGGTTTCATTTTTATTATAAATATAAGCTATTTAAATAATTAATTTCTTTAATTGATTAACGGATGTTACGAGTTAAAAGTTATAATTTTACTAACTATCTTACTGTTAAAATGTTACACGTATATCCTACCGTCATAATGACACATTTTCATAGTTGTAAGAATTATGTTTAATAAAATTATATTTGATTTTAGTATTTTTTTTTTTAATATTGAACAACATCACATTGATTGCGCTGATTCCATGGTATGGAGCTTAACCACTTATGTTATAGAAATCAGAAACAATGACGGTACCACTATTCCTAGACCCGAGACAATATAGCTATGTTATTTTTCCATATTGTGTGAACCCGGGACTTCCATATTGTGTGAACGGCTGGCGCGATGCCAAAGTCCGTCCCGCTCGCCTCTCGTCATCGTATTTAATTTATCACTTACTATTGGACTTTGCCATACAAATTCATACACTAAAACTTACGAAATTATTAATAAAACCCAATGAATTCGACTGACCATGCTGTTACCTTCAATACCTTCCATAGGATCACTCCTGGACAATGAGCGTTCGGGCGTCCTAAGAGAATTTGACTTGCTGTTTTAGGCTTTGCACACTTCATGAATAAAAGTTTGAATAAATAACACGATCAAGTAGCATCGGCTTAACAGTTTAAACCCCACCTGTTTAAACATTCGTAGTTTACGTGTCTATGTTTCATATTCGAATAACATATGTGTTTTATACAACAAAAGTTGTTGTTGACAAAACGTGAGAGAAAAAATAGGTAGGTATTGTTTCTCGAAATCGTTTTATTGAGAAAATCAGCAACAACCAAATACACGGACCGGGAATGCGGTCCAGCGTCAGCAGACGCGTACCTATTAATGGTCCTTCGAGCCAGATTTATTTTATTGTAACAGTGCTTAAAACCCTACCTTTTATATTGCAGGCTTATTCAATGGAAGGAATCATACCCTTCAACGAGGTAATAAGAAGAGACGCTGTGTGGGATGCTATAAGAAATTAAGGCTTGCACTCAGTAGCGCCGATGCATCTCAGAAAACTAGAAGAATAATTACGTTTTGCGGTCAGTGTCAACAGTCTATGTGCTTGCCATGTTTTAATGAAATCCATTGTATGTAAATAGATGTTTACTAGAATATTGTATGATCAGCACGTTATTGGTGCGGTTCGATATCATTTGAAGGGTCGACTGCAATAATGATGAACGTCTTTTTTTGTTTCGAGATATTTGGGTGTTAAGTTTATAAAAGTTGTACAAAATTCAGCCTTATTGCCGTTAATACCTGAGACACTGTTCTAGACGTGTAGTCAAATATCAGAAACGGTTTTATCTCAGGACTGGAATAATTGCCTAGTTAGTAAACGAAATCCCTTGCTGCATGTATGAAGAGAGCGAATTACGTTGATTACATAGATTTTAATATTTTGGATATTCATCATTATTGCCGTGGATCCTTCATTTGTTATTTGAGTACATGATATTAGAGCCTTAAAGAGTCCTAATTGTATGGTCTGACGTGTTTTGAATATATAAGCAGCATCATTCGTTTATATCAACATATCTACTTGTCATATTAAACCTCTGCTTAACTGCGTAAATTAAACAAAACTTACTCCATGTGAAATGCAATAACGATATTGAATTGAATAGATTGAATTGAGTTGTTTAGAAACTAAAGATGATGACTGCAATCAATATTTAAATATACTTGGACTTTTTATTAATGTTGAACTGCTAGTGTCTATCGTGATGTAGTTTTGATCAACATAACATATTTCTTATGCATGCCGTGGCAGCCTTTAAGTAAGGCAACACTATAGAAATGTATTTTTATTTTTAAGATAATTTCATGTATGGTGTATCCTTTGTTGGTTGTCCTTAAATAAATAAATAAATAACGCAAGCTAAAATGATTGAGACTGTAAAGCCAAACTTAATCAGTTTAGCTTGTCTTATTGTTTAGTCGAATAACGAAAAGAATACTTAACGACTTCGCACGCCGCGTCACAATGTAACCGTTTTGTAATTAATACGATTTGTTCAATAAGAGCACGTAGGTGCATCTAGAATTAAAGACATTCGCGTTCCATTTTAAACATTTACCTAATATAAATTAACGGATCAAAACGCGACACCATATATATATATATATATATACGGGAAATAGGTTTAATTTAAATATATATCTATATATATATAAATTAAACCTATTTCCCGTTGTCACGCCATAACATGAAAACGGCTTGACCGATTTGACTGTTTTTTTTTTAGTTTTCTAAAACTCTGAACAAGGTTCTTACGGGAAAAAAATATTAAGAAAATCTCTCAGAAATATTGAATGATATACATAAAATTTATGTCAACGTCACTCACAGCCATAGACTATATTGAAAGAGCATCGTTTGTTCGGAAACATGGTTACTTAATTAAATTCTATCGCATTAATTTATTAATTTTTGAAAATAACTTGCCACGGAATAGTTTTTCACTAGTTAGCTAGTTTTTTATACTGTTCATACGAACTTCTTTCTGCCTGACGTTTCGCTTAGGTTGCACCAACTATGGTCACGAGCTGACAGCTGAACTGACAGCCTGGCTTTATGGTACATCAGCCATATTTACTTAATGTAGATTTTATTTCAAATAAGAATTCCAAATACTCCGAAACTATTTAATAGTTAGTGTGTTGATAATCTTCAAGAAAACTTTGCAGGCATAGTTCTTTTCAGGTATTTAAAAATAGCTCAGTCAATTGATATGTTTAAATACCCATTACTTTTAAAATGTCGCCCCGCTCTTACATTTAACGGGTCTTGTACGGGAATTTACCGTCTCTGGTTTGTCCTACTGAACACTAGGTACGTCCAGTCTAAGTCGATACATAACTACAGCTATTTTGTCAATAATAATTATGAAATAGCGCACAGATTCGAATAATGAAGTTAATGGGGCTCAACTCAATATAAAAATTTTCTGTAGTTAGATGGTAAGTTATCATCACTGTAATTTATGTTCTTTGGTAATTATTTGTAGACAAAAGATTGTTACCCTGCAAGTAACATGCTTATTATTATGAATAAAATACTCAACTTCGATGAGGGTTTTTATTTTGAATACTTATTTTTTAAAATATGAATTGTGTGTTAATGATTCACATTTGCTCCTGTACTGTTTACTTTTTCCTTTATCATTACAAGATAATTATCGGCTCACTGCCTTGCGCGCCGCACGCTCTTTCTTTCCGCCTCCTAGCTGTCCCACTTACCATAGACATCGATCAACTCCATAGAGAATACATAAACTCTCCAGAGAGGGCAGTACGACCCTTCATGCTAGATCAGCGCACGGCACATAGGTATGAGACGACAGAATAAGTTGCACATACACTACAGCTCCAAAAGTAGGTTCCTAATATTTAAAAAAAATCAATACGATTGCATTATGTAACTATAGATTGTCATTAAAATGTCACAGGATCAATAGAAAGTAACAACATGAATAGTTCCTGTCATACACTTAGTTGTTGTGGAAATAAAGGAGATATATGAAAAAATATCCTGTATAAATTTTAAACGTTTTCCAGCGCGAATTAGATAAAAAATATATAGCACACGCCACATCGAACATTTTTCATAAAAAAAATATGTTTATTTAAAAAACCTTTCAAAATTCAATGTTTGCTTTTCTTCTCTCTTAACAACCTGTATGTATTTGATAAGATCTAATAGAAGATCATGTTGCAAATAGCCAGATTCACCTAAGAAAACATATTGTAATTTTGTTATTGTTAAATAAAATCCTGAGACAGTCGCATCAAGTAACTCAGGCTAAGGTATTCCCTGTTAATATGAGTTCCACCAAACGATGGATAAATGGATAATAGCTGTGAGCTTTAAGCCAGCATACCAAGATCCAAGCCAATAAAAAAAAACTATTTCCTAAATGACCTGACTGAGAATTGAACTCATGACTTCTCGCGATCTGACCACCACCACACCACCGAAGTCTTCGAAATAACTACAATGTATTATGAACTCTACGCGTTAACATTATGTTCAGATGTGAAATAGCTGTACAATCCATTTTGAACTCTACGTGTTAAGATGGTATGTTTCTTTTTCAGATTTACAATTCAGTCTAATAGAAACGAACCGAGGTGGTATACTTATTATGATCAACAACTACACTTTTTCCAAGTGGACAAAGACAAGCAAGGTTTGGACCTGTTCAAAGAAGATATCTGGCCAGTGCGACGCTAAAGTCAGGCTGGATGGCGACATGGTTGTGCCTATATGTCTCGAACATAACCATGAACCTCCTAAATATCATGTTACTAAAGATGGCAAATACATAAAAGTGTAATTAAATGCTTGATCTTGTTAAGAGTAGTGAAAGCATGGTAAATTTTTGGTTTTGATTTATAATTTAGAACTGATTTTATTAATTTTATAGTACTTTACGCCGTACTAGCGAACTTTAAATATTAATTAAAAACATAATTTTTTTATCTCCCTTTGCGGTGCGGGAATTGAACCCACGACCTTCACGTATCGCGCGTGCTTTAACTGAGCTAACCGCAAGCTTACTGGAGGCTAACGGTTGATACAGCAGAAAAATTTAATCTTTAAAATTTTGCGTATAGTTAACAATAATGAAGGTAAAAATTAATGAAAAACTTATTCAACGTATGCGAATTTGACAACGACTTATTCACTTGAAAAACAGTTTTTTTTTTAATTTCTGGAATACTTATGATGGAATTTTATTTGGAATGCTTTTTTCTGAGGATACAAAAGTCGAGGCTTAGTGAATTTTAAATGTGCCAATATGATGTTGATTTGTTAATTACTCTTCAGAAGTGAGTGATAAAATAATTAACAGGTCAACAATGATTTTGTTGCACGAAAACTAATTGCTGTTTTAAACTAAAACCGGCTTAGGAAAGCCGAATCTGGCAATAAAATACGTATATCACCTATAGTTTCTGAGATATTTCACTTCAAAATCTTAAAAACTGCCTTTTTGGGTCTACTTTAAACAGATTTAACTATTTAACTAATTATTTTAAGCTATTTTAAATATATGCCAAAGGAAGCAAAGACCTTTGCCATGGAATTCATATTAGATTTATTTATAAATTTAGTTTAATTGAGAAAATATTTATGTTATCCTCAGCGGTGTTATTTTTCATACAATTGATTAGTATCATTCTATATGGAAAAAAATGCTGTAGTTAGAATCAAGAATTACTTCATAAATAATAATGCTAGACTGATAATTTAAATTATATTTCAAATACGAGAAGTATTTGTTTATTTTGTAATATTCAATTATACAATTTACTTGCTCGAAACTGTCTACAGACCATGGTAAAATACCTAAAATTATTGAATTTTGTTTTTTTTATGCAAGATTACTATACATTTTGAGGTGTTAGAAAAAAAATAAAACTAGATACATGTACAGCAGACAAATAGCTACAATAACCGTCGACTCGCTTTAAAGCAACATGCAAAACATACAATTTTGTTGCCTTGAATCTATCGAGTAGACAGCTTTCAAATGCGCATTGTGTCAAGTGACTTGTCCATGTGTACAACTTGCTTAAGACCCTTATTGTGCTTTGAAAAGCTTAAACTGGATCGTCGATCGACTGGCCTCCATATAATCCTTGCCAAGCTAAGGAAAAACTAACTCATGTTATATACTGGCATTAGGTACGAGTATATCAATGCTCTCGTGATATTGGCAAGGACAGTATTTGCCTAGAAGTTAGTTAGGTATTTGTCATGAATAATGCTCGAAATCGAGTTTGATATGACACAAAAACTCGTAAGAATCTTTTGCTTTTACTCATTTATTTATTTTAATTATCAAAAGAAGTACAAAAACTTGATTCAATGTCTTGTGGAATTCTTAACCAAACAACTACAAAGTTTGTAACATATAATATTGTGCCTTATGTAAACTATTTTGTTATTGTGACTTAAGCAAATGTTTCTTATTATTTAATTACTATTCAAAAAGTATTTGATTTTTTAGTATAAAAAGGGTTTTGAAATTTTGTCTTTACTTATAATAAATACTTTATTTGAAATGCAAACTGAAAGCAGTGTATAATTTCATGCGTTCAAAACAGTATACCTCTATTTCAGTTATATGTAACGATTTTGAAAAATCATTAATAATCTACCAAGTTAATGATGAATGAAGCAAATCTAATATTAGCTTAACGATTGTTTTGTCATCGATGACTACATATTAAAATATAATTAGTAACATCATTTCAGAAACTAATTTAGCAACACAAAATAACAATACTATGCCTACAATATCGTAACGAATATGCATTTTTACCCAAGACAGAACGGAGAAGGGGGTCTACTCCCAAAAACGAAACGAACAAACGAAAGGTTTCGTTTTTGAAGATTGATCAAAAGTTAGGGAATTAAAACGTGGTTTTTGATTTGTATAAATAATATTTTGTTTTTAGATAACTCTTTATTCGCATTCGAAGTGAGTTGGTTGCGATTATGAGCAATAAAAATTGCTAAACGTCATCGGGTCCGACATATTTCGTTTTTGGGAGTACACGCCCAGGTATATGCGTTTAGGGTGAGAGATGTTTGTTTACTAGCGAAAATATTAAATGAATTGACATTTTACTTACATGTTGTGTTTATTTTGCAGCGGTCAAATTCGGAAAGACGGATCGAGGCAACACACTCGCTATCATCGAAGGATACAATTTCTCAATTCACACCAGAAGGCCGACACATACTTTGTGGAGGTGCCACAGATATTACCGGGGATGCAACGCTCGGCTAATGCTGTCCACCAAAAATGTTATTATAAAGTGCAAAAACGAACACAACCATCCCAGACCTACGAAGAAACTAAATAAGGTCGAAACTCCTTTACGAAATAAGACTTCTGTTATTAACCGGACAAAGTCTACTGAGGGGTTCGAATCAGAGTAAAAGAAATTATTAAAAATATACCTTTTTTGAGAGAGTTGTGTAAAAATATGTACGTAATCCGCACATTTTTTCCTACCTCTAGCTTGAACTATATCAATCAAGAGCAAGAAAACTCTCGAGTAATTTAGCTTTCAAACAAAAACCAATCAAACTCTGTTCATCTTTTAAAGCTACGATACCACATACAAAGAAATACACACACACACAAAAACAGAAAGACT
Source organism: Glyphodes pyloalis (assembly GCA_037074685.1). Classification (NCBI taxonomy): domain Eukaryota; kingdom Metazoa; phylum Arthropoda; class Insecta; order Lepidoptera; family Crambidae; genus Glyphodes; species Glyphodes pyloalis. The sequence continues at coordinate 4,075,123 of JAYKKO010000012.1, read as the reverse complement.
GTCAAACAGACACGTTAAACTGCGGTACAATTAAAATAGATAATACTAGTTCATATAATTTTAGTTCAAAATGTATAGTATACGTCGATACGTATGACTCTTGGAACTAAATTTGGACCTAATGGTCCGCATTAATGTACTTTTGTAGTTACAATTAATATTATAATTGTGCCACTAAAGACTTAGAAATGCGTATTCTTAATATTTGATATGAAATAGCTTGTGTTCATAACCATGATAGACATTTATTTTTCGGGGGGAAATGCTTGATGCACGTACCGCCACCCTGAGGGAGGGTGACGGCGTGTGTTGGACTCCTACCTACCAACCAACCCGGACTACCCACTAAAACCCCCCGGTTGGACCCTCATCGCCTACGTGGCGGCGCTATGGGAAATCGGCTCAGCCTTTGCTTCCACAGATGATAGACATACCTAGTATAATAAGTACTTATTTATTTCACGACTCCAATAAGGAGTACATTGAGATTTATGTAGATATTGATTTCTAAACTGTGTTTGTTTTTGTTATAATCTTATTTCAACTTTTTCAAATATTATGTACCTACATATTATAAAAACTAGATCATAGCGTCATATTAAAATCATAGTTATAGTATTGCTTATTTTATTTGATTGCCTTAAAGTACCTACCAAAAGTATCTAAGCTGACATTTGAGGAATTCTGATATGCATTACAAATAATTTGATGATTTGATATTATTAATGGAATAAAAAATATGTCAAAAATAAAAAAGATACAGCCGTTTCAAGCATATGATATATTCGTTCTGATTATCAAAACATAATTATATATGGAAGTTGCATTCCCGTGCACCGATAACTTTGAGATGTTACAACAACGGTTGTAATGTGAGAGATTTAAAAAAATGAATAAAAATATCCACATTTCCTGTCTCAAATGGGTTTAATTAAGAAAAAATTGGTTTCGTCTAAATATTTACTTTATTGCTTTTTTACTTTGTTAGTTGAACTATGTATCTTTTTATATTGACGAAGCATTAAGCGCCAGTACTTTTAAATATTTTCCCGGAATATGGATATGGCATTTAACCCCACCACAAAATCTCTTGATAAAAATAATCTCGTAAGTTGCTATGGTAATTTTTTTTCTCAGGACCTATCTTCAGGACAACATATCGCGGTGGAATAGTCATGCTCCTGGGGGGATACAGGTATACGAAGCAGTATCAAACGGGATACAAGACAAGACGGCAATGTGCCTCCCATAACACAGGATGCCATGGTGCAGCCTACACCGTTAATGAGAACGAAGTTGTTAACTGTAAAAACGTTCATAATCACCCTAAAGTGTTTGATGTTAGGGATATATTCATATGAAACATTTAGTTACTGAAGTTTGCTTATTTACCAGTACTTGATAGATTAAAGCAGTTCCGTTGGAGAACGTAAGGCAAGCGCACTGCGTTTGTTACACCAGTATGATATGCGTTAAGGAACAAAAAGTAAACTGAATAAAATTAAAAACTGTTTTATAATGATAAAAGTACGGTAAAAAATAATATAATTTATAAAAAATAATATATTAACAAAATCTAAACGTAAATTACGTGACCAGATGGAAAAAAACAAAAAATACATGATAATGTTCGTTGTAGGTGTACATTTTGTTCTTCATTTTTTTACATGAAATTATATAACATACTATATTTGCAGTTCATTCGGTGCAGCGAATACACCGTTGGTAAGATTAGCATTCTATTGGAACAATGATATTTCTTAGTAATAAATATGACAAGACTGCCTTCAATAATGTTTTTCCTTTGTCAGTATAAACCCCACTTTATATTAGTAGGAAATGTGAAGCAGTTGTAGTAAAAAAATGGGTACTCAACAATTCTTCTAAATAAACGAGTTCTTGTTTTTTTTGGGTTTTTATTTATTTTGTGTTACCTATTTAACAATGAATACGTACTCAAAATTAGTGTTTAATACAATGATTTTGAAGAAAAAAGCTATTAAGAGAAATTTTATAATAGAGACGTTACTTAGTAGCTAGTATTTATTTGAAATTAAATTGTAGCATATCGCGCTAAACATTTGCAATTATATATTAGTTATCGTACCCTCGAGATAAAAGTGACCTTCCTAGGTTGCTGTGTCTGATCTCAAAATGGAAGTAAGGTGACTTTCTCTGTTGTGGTGGTTATAAAACTTTCCCATAGCATTATCAAGGCGATGAGGTCCGGGGGGTTTTAGTGGGTAGGCGTGCCCTTCTTTGGGCAAGAGAGTCCCACACACGCCATCATCTCGGGAGATGGTACGGTGCGCCAAGCATTTCCCCCGCCAAAAAAAATAGGTAGCACTATTTAATATACACTGCAGGTAAGGTTTAGGTAAGTACATAAGATTCGACATCACGCCTTGAGACTAACTTATAATTTTTGTTACAGTGCCAATATTCAGTTCGTCTGGACGTGGTGGGTTGGTGATACTGTTGGGAGGTTGCAAATACGTCCAACATATACATCAAGGGCACAAGATAAGGTGGCGATGCAACCAGTACGCCACCGGCTGTAAAGCTGTTCTGTACACTACATCATACAATGAGATAATTAAGGTCCGACAGGAACACAACCATGTTATAATTAATCAAGGGGGGGTATAAGTAATTATCGTATAACCAGTGCTAGATTTGCATATTTGCCTAAAAGCTTTAAAATTAACGACCTTCGTTGGTGAGAGGCGGGATTTAAGCATCGCGCCATCTCTGAGGTCGCGGGTTCGATCACCAGTCGGGTCAATATGGGAAACGAACTTTTCCATATTGTCTCGGATCTGGGTGTTGTGGTGCCGTCGTTGTTTCTGATTTCTGTAACACAAGTGCTTAAGCTACTTAACACAGAATCAGAGCAATGTATGTGATGTTGTCCAATATGTATTTGATTATCATGTTTACCGTCCTTTCTAACCTTTAAAATAAGATACACTGTTTACGTAACATTTGAAATGAAATGTCAAACCTATTTTTTTTCCGAAGCTTTACTTTGAGTCCGTGGCCTTACTTTTGACCTTAATTTTTTCGCTCTAAGCTTCAACTTTTTCAGCTTTTATGGTAAATCCGGCACTGGGTGTAACTAACCTAAGAGATAACAAAATTAGATGTAAAAATTGGGAATAAAGGGCATGTGTGTTTATGGATTTTTGTTTTACTACAGGGCACCTACATGCAACATCGTCCATGTGAAATTTGGAGCCCCCTTTTAATCTCTTAGGGGTTCTCTCTCGTGACTTTTGTCCTTATGGTTCTCCCTTACCAGTGCTGTATCAATGTTTGAGTAATAGTAATGGTTGTCCTTAACTAACTATTAGAGGAGATTACAGTTTTTTTTTATTTAAAGTATTTATATCTACTCAAAATATTATCATCAGTCTTTACTTACATACCTGTGTTTTTTATGGACTCTTACTTAATATGTTCAAGCAATCTATGATGAACATCTGTATTGTGTTGTTAAATAGCAAAAAGTACCAAACGGTACTGTGCTCATTATGAGGACGGCAGGGGATTTTAAGGTGACGAACAGGTAATATACCTTATACTTTTGCCACAAAGGTGAATTTTTTATAACCTCCTATATAGGCTCAGTTGCACTAACTTGTCGTGAAAAGACGAGTTAACTGATGTCAAATTGCAAAAAATGTGTGGGTTAAGCCGGTTTTGACAGCTGTCAAATTTTTAGATACCTGACAGTTTATTTGGGGCAACTGAGCCTTAGTTTACCTGTCAACAGGTCGGCTAATTTTGAGCGAGGTTATGATGAGAGCCATTTGTAAAAATCAAATATTGGAACATATGGAGGTGATCAGTCGATTTTAGGTATGAATTACTTCCGATAGCGCTGTGGTTGTTACAGTTTAAATATATTCCCATGGCGCCAACAGTAGGCGATGAAAGTGGCGGGAAGGTTTTAGTGGGTAGTCTCCACTCTTTCCCGAGCGGGGAAGTCCCACATAAACCGCTGCCTTTTCCCTAAGCAACAATATGGTACGCCAATGTATTTTCCCTCCTTAAAATAAGGTACGAATTCCTTATTGTTACACTTTTTACTTTCCAGACCCCGTATACTGGAACACATCAGCTCGTGGCGTGAAATTTTTATTACTAGACGGATTTAAATTCACCAAACATTACGATCAGAAACTCACCACCAGGTGGCGCTGCTCATTCCAAGCAAAAGGATGTAACGCGGTCCTGTACACTTCCATTCTTGATAATGAAATACTAAAGTGTCAGAACGTTCACAATCATTCAAGGCCATACAAATCACTTCCATGATTAATTTTAGAGTGAAAGTAGATCTGATGAAGTCTATCTTACTAGCCCAAATCAGAGAACCATTTATACTTGATATCTGAGCAATGAAAGCAAGCGGAAATCACCGCCTTATCACTAGTCATTTGGTTTACAACTAAGCATAGTCATAGTAAAGAAAACAATTTGAAAGTGTTTTGAAAGTCGGTCGTAAACTCAATCAGTAGTGTCCACTGAATCCTTGGAAAGCTATAGAGGATTGAACCTCCGTGCTCTATCGTTTAACTATATTAACTCAATGGTCAAGTGGCATTGATAGAAAAAGTTTCGCGAAAGATGTCTAGTTACCTACTATTTAACATAAAAAAAAATATTGACAAGAACCAAAGACCTGTACTTTATATTAAATGGGCTGATCTTTAACTAGTTGTAGCATTAAAACATGAAAATGTACAAAATAAATAAAAAATTATAAACATTATTTTCACATGTTTATTTTTGGATTCACGTCTTTGCATAATCTATCTACATCGCCCGGACAAAGAGGAGAATGCTCACTCTTTTTTCATTTTTATTAAATGGTAAACTATTATGTAAAATTGTATGGCTGTGTTGTGAACCTTTAAGTGTTATTTAATTATGATCAACAGAATAAAAACATCTGATTAGCATTATGACTTACACTTATTTTAAATTACATATGTTTCGATTTATGATTCTTTACTTTACGATTTCATTTTCTTGTGCGACTTGAAATTCATAAAAATAATACCTTTTCTTTGCAGGCCCAGTTTTCCTCACATCTTCTCGCGGTAGAACGGTAATATTTTTAGACGGTTACAAGTTCACAAAACATATAGAAAACAAAACAAAAACAAGATGGCGGTGCGCCATGCAGTATCTCGGGTGCAACGCCGTCATCTACACTGCTGAAGATAACATTATCATAAACTGTAAGAATGTGCACAACCATCCGAAATAAATAAAATAATTGTTGATATTGGCTTTTTATAGTTAATAAGAATTATTCACCCGTAGCAAAATACGTACGTTCATTGGATAAAAATATGTAACGAGTTCCACTGGTTGACAAAATTGTATTAAAAAATCTAACAATAATTACATACTCCTGAAATTATTTCTATGAGCTCGTGCCGTTGCGTATTTTTTAAGAGCTCATATCATTTTAGATGAACTCTTTTGACTGACTCACCCTATACCGTACGTTATCTAGTTTTCTATTGTGTAGACCTCAATTGTTTTAGTTAAAACATCGCAATTTCAAAAACGTTGCGACTCTTAGACTTTTCGGTCGAAAGCAATATTGTATTCATAAGTAGGTGTTACAAGATAAAACTCTACACTGACAGAGACTGGCTAATTGGTGGGATGTAATACTTGTAAGATAGATATTATATGTAGTTATTTACTACGAATATGGTTGAATATTTCACTATCAAAAACTAATACGTGCCTCAACTGTAGTTTGAAATCTTTCTAAAGAACTTTCTCAACTCTATGACTATATATTTATGTTAACTGTATGCAAGGCCGTCTTAAACAAGCTTGGGGCCCTTAGGCATATACGAAATTGGGGTTCCTGTGCACACAATGATTTGCGGCCATTTTGGAAAGTAAAAAAAATCTAATTATACTTTTTTTTTATATTATATGACATTAGAATGCTGCTGATTCTTTGGTGAGAAAAATGGTTGGTCTTTTGGGGCCCCAAGACAATGGAGGCTCTGGGCATGGGCTCCATGTGCCTTTATGGTGATGCCGGTGATGGCTGTATGTATTACGTAATGATTAATACATTTACAGGAACCGACCCACCGCCTCTATGCTACAGTATGACAGAACGCGGCGTAGCAGTGATCATCTTACACGGCTATAAGTATACGAAGCATCTGAAGAATGGTTTCAAAACCCGTTGGCGCTGCCCGTTCTACTACCGAGGGTGTAAAGCGAACGTGTATACAAAATACAACGAGATTATTCGGTACTCTGAAGTTCATGAAAACCATTAGGATTATCCGTATTAAAACCTTGTTTGGGCTTAAACCACGTTTTTTATAGAACGCAGAAGTGAATATATTGTCAGCGTTTAAAAAGTATTTATTTTTAAAATGATAATAATGATAAGCGACTTACTATGCTTTGTTGCAAGACAATGACTGATTATGGAACAGATAGCGATGTGTTTTATTATCCCTAAAGGGTTTCCAATAAAAAAAAAAATTTTACAGAGCAAAAGATAAAAGAGAATTCAGAGCTGAAGACAAGATACATTTGGAAAGACAGGAAAATAATAATAAATTAGTTGAAAAATTTAAATTATAATAAAGCTGCAACAGAGAAGTCCTTAGAATAGAACAAAGGTTTGTACAAGACACATTGACTCTTCAGGTCATGCAAATTAAATGTCAATGGTTATAGACAAAGTGACGGGTTAGCTAATTGTTAAAACACATTCACATACAAGCTTAATAAGAACTAATTAAAATTAATCCAATATACAATACGTGTCAATTTATAATAAAACTAGCTGTGCCCGCGACTTGTCGCGTGAAATACAGTTTTTTTCCACATAAATATACTTTCATGGTCGGTTTTACCCCTATTTACCCTAATATTCGAAACAAAAAGTTGTCCATATTTTGATCCAAGAATCGACCTATATTTGTGCCAAATTTCATATCTCGAACTTAAAAAATAAACATTTTCCCATATAAACCTTCAAGGGCGATACTACCTACCCCTATTCCCCCTTATTTTCAAAACATAAAGTAGCATATGTCCTTTGTAGAGATTCAACGTATACCTATACCAAATTTCATCAAAATCGGTTCTGTGGTTTAGCCGTGAAAGTCGGACAGATAAACAGACAGACAGAGTTCGCATTTAAAATATTAGTATGGATGATCACTCAATTTATGTCAAAATAATCACTTAACAAATACTATAATGGATGTTTTTATTTTCAGTCGAGCCGATGTTTTGTTCGACATCACGCGGCGTCGATATCATGCTGCTGGAGGGCTACAAGTACACCAGGCAAACTCGAACGGCATACAAGACGAGATGGCGGTGCCATTTGTACTACAAGGGTTGCAGGGCTGCTGTCTACACTACAGAGAACAATGTGGTCCTACAATGCATTAACGTACATAATCAGACGCAGTGTAAAATTATGGAAGTTTAAATGTTCTGGTCGCTTAAGCTAGGACCTCATTACCCCTTAGCATCAGGTGGGATGAGGTCGATCTCGAAGTGAAATATTGAAATCCCTACTAATATTATAAATGCAAAAGTAACTCTGTCTGTCTGTCTGTCCGTCTGTTACGCTTTCCCGCTTAAACCTCTCAACCGATTTTGATGAAATTTGGCATAGGTATACGTTGAACCTCAAGAACGGACATAGGCTACTTTTTGTTAGAAAGTAAGGGGGGGGGGGTGATGCCACCTTTGAAAGTTTATATGGAAAATTATATTAGAGATATGAAAGTTGGCACAAATATAACTATTAAAATATAGACTACTTTTTGTTTCGAATATTAGGGGAGATAGATAGGGGTAAAACCGACCATGAAAGGATGAAGTCCACGCGAACGAAGTTGCGGGCACAGCTAGTAATATATATTATGTCGTACTTGTATTACGAACTAGTTCTTCAGGCGAACTTGGTAGTGGAACCTTAATAACAAAAGAAAAACGTTTCAAAACCAGCTAAATTGATCTCGTAATGTAGCGAGAGATAGATAGATTTTATTGCACAGAAAATTACAGAAATTGGATTCACAGACATATTCCAGTGCAATTTAGCCGGTCCTTTTGCTAGAATGCAATCTCTTCTAACAATCTTGTAGAAGAAAAACCTAGATATCGAGAAATGGGTACAGCCGTGTAAAATATTGACAGAAAAGATAAATATGGTATTTATTGACGTGAGGAACGTAGACGTACACAATATACATAAAAATTAATAAAGATAAATGAACACCGATTAATTTATGTCGGAGTAATAAAAGTTTGTACATATAAATAGGTATTGCTTACTCTTTTACGCAAAAACTACTGAACCGATTTGACTGAAATTTTGTAGCCGGTATATGTTACTAGTATAACATATAAATAACTATTAATAAACAAATATTGGACAACATCACGTACAGTCGCCGTCAGATATATTGGAGCAGAGAAAGTGACCAAATACTTCTGAACAATTAAAAATGCCAATTAGTTCCAGACACTGCAAGTTACCATTAATATCTGAACACTCATAACGTCAATATGTGTCTCGCACGTCATGTGTCTCTTTTAGCTACCTGTGTAGATGAGTGTTCAGATATTATTGGATAGTTGTGTAAATATATAAATAATTGATTAGTATCTGCTCAGATATTATTACTGAAAATGTTCAGATATTAATGGTAACTTGTAGTATATGGAACTTATTGGCATTTTTAACTGTGCAGAAGTATTTGGTCACTTCGTCTGCTCCAATATATCTGACGGCGACTGTACATCGCTCTGGTTCTGTGTTAAGTAGCGGAAGTGTCATTTGATAAGATACTAAGGTGTATACAAATGAATGATGCTGATTGTAGAATTGCTTGATTTGCATCGAAATGATATTGTATCCTTCACATTGCAATGTTTGAAATCAATTTGTGCACCAAGTAACACACTTATTCACTACACTTCGGACTTTGTAACACCCTTATAGCATGGGCATAAGAACTAATATCGAATATTTATCGGTTTTCTTTCTTTATATGCCGTTGCCCTTATCTTATTTGCAACATCTAATCTGAAAGAGGTGTAATAAATGGGATTCAAAAGGCCTCTAAAAAGATTATGTATACATTAAATTATATAAGAATGAACACGGAATTTCACAATTTTAGCTACCTTTTAGATATTACGTATCAACAACTGTACATATTATACTCTTCTATGTAATTCCAGTAGAAAATTATATACTATCCAAGATACGAAAGATGGTCTTTTATTATAAATCTACTGGTAAGTTATTATGGCGTTTATTTTTTTGAGTAAAATATTAATTATCCGAAATAACCAGGAATAGACAAATGGATTTCTTTAAATTAAAATGATAACGAAACTAGATAGAGACGCGGGAAAAGGTTTGCTTATAAGAAACTCTCGAAATGCTTTAAACTAATCCTTACAATATTTGTTTCAGCTCCTATATTCAGTACAACACTACGCGGTGCGCCAATTATGTTTCTAGAAGGATTTAAGTTTTCAAAACACATTCAGAACTTTGACAAGATCCGGTGGAGGTGTAACTTTTACCACAGAGGCTGTTTGGCCATTATACATACTCGGAACGGGATTATAGTCAGAGCAAAAAATATACATAACCACCCTAAAATACTCTGGGAATAATATGAATTTTGCTTCTTGAAGGCTAATTACTTAGAAATACTATAGGAATTTCGTAAAGGTTTCATAATAAGTTACTTACTGAAAGAGATATGAGTGTCCGAAACCGACTTAAACGACAATTAGGTATAAAGCTGAAGGATTTGTTTGAACCCGCTGTGCCGACCTACGACATTACCTACAAGTCGGCACAAATACGGCGTCAGCAGAATTGGCATAGTAAACAACGCAACATACGTAATGCACGATTGGCCAATTAATACATCGATCCTACATCGCGATGTCAGAGTTTTCGTCGCCGCTAACTATATATACTACAAAACAAAGATTGGTAGTTGGACCTTGGTCCCCGAGCAGATAACACCTAGCTCGGCGGAAGTACTTCCACTTTTAGTAAAGAACATATGTTCCTTACAGCGCTTATCTCAGTAACAACTGGTTTAACCTAATAACCGCCAACTACTTCTATAGAAGTTCAGGATTTTCGTGCCATCAACGCCACTACTTCTATAGAAGTTACTCATTGTACCTACTTTAATTAAATACCTTTATGGTGCATTAAACATTTGTTTCTCTTGTAATTTTGTAAGATGGATAGGATTGAAGCCCATTTTTGTTATTTCGCCAGAAGAAACAGGCTTTATAGTGTTTTAAAACAGATAAAAACAAAAACGCCTGAAATATTTTGATGTCCCATACGCCAACGACTTCATATCAAGTAGGCTAGTGATGTGACGCGATAGTTGCATTCATTACAATCCTACATGTTTACTTTGTTTTGTTCCATACAAATATTCATAGATTTTATGATTGACAATTAATTCCGGTCTGAAAATAACGTATTACATAATAAATATTAAAATTAATTTATTTCACGAAGATCCTTACTAATATTATAAATCGGAAAGTGAGTTTGTTTATTTGTTTTGCTTTCACGACATAACTACTGAACCGATTGCTTTTAAATTTTGCAGACGTATAGTTAGAAGTCCGGATTAAATAATAGGTTACTTTTTATCCCGAAAAAAAAACTGATATTCCCGAGGGAAAACAATAATATAGTTTGCTTGATGGATGGATTGGAGATGACGCTGTGTGGCGTTTTAATCAAGGTAAAATATTGTAAACGAATATAAACATGTAAATTTAGAAGCTAAATGATACAATAAGGAATCCCCGAAAATGAGGAATTCCCGAGGGATGACGTACAATTTATTTTATCGTCTAAACTGATTTTTACATCTACTTAGGTATATAATATAGTGTACTATTCAGTTTTTGTTTAACAACTAATCGTATCCAGCGTTTTTCCGTGGAAATGAGAAGTTTTCTTATAGTTGTGCTTTATACTGCAATATAACCAAATTCCAAGCGGGCGAAGCCGCGGGCGGAAAGCTAGTTAATTTATAATTTATTTAGGATCTTCGATATTGCAACACCCATCCCTACGCAATAACAAGATTTCAGTGCTACGAGCGCCACCAACTTCAATGCAAGTAAACCTGTGGCGTCGTAAGCGTACAGGTGTCAAGGTCATTGTGTCATAGTGCCGGCCGTTACAAGCGTGCGCTCGTCCGTTTTTTCTTTCGTACAATAAACATTAAATATAATTATCGAAAATATAAAAAGTAAAATATTGAAAGGTAAACTTACACAAACTATAAAAAGTTATAAAATATACGAATAATAACTTACCATTCATTCTTTTGTCTTACTTTTCACCGTAACATACTTGTTATGATTTATTACTATCGTACAAGAGCCGTCTTTTCTTAATCAAATCGTCTAGAGAGATAGAGAAAGATTCACTCAAGGTGAAGAAAGAAAATCATAGACAACACTTCTATTTGAGATATTTATCTTGCCACGAGCGCCAACGACTTGATATGAAGTCAACGGACTACGTTATAAAATGAATAGTGAAGTGCCTTTTATAATAAATGTGTTGCAAGATTATGCATGTATTTTTGTCTATGATAATAGATACTCGTTTTTCTTACTAAAAATGTTCATAAAATAAAACAAATTACTATTATAATGTATCAGGGTTTATTTATATTTGCAAAATTTAAAAATAAATCTTGATTTAGACATCAATTTTTTTTATCGATATGACGTTATGCCACATCCTTGCTTTCGTACTATAGGTACTGTTATACATTTATACGTTGGCGTACAGCGGGCCACTACGTTTAAGATAGCTGGGCTGGGTAAAGGTTAAATTGAAAAAAATATGTTTGTGTTGGACAGTCTATTTATCGAGGAAGGCTATGGCTATATTACATTATGCTACGACCACTAAGAACGAAAAATCGATGAAAAATGTGAAAAAAAACCGGGTATAGTATTATGCGTGGTACGCCACGACAGGCCACTAGTAACGTTATTAAGAAAAAGAAGCATTTGCTTCGATCAATCAGAGGTCCAAAAGAATCATGGATGCATAACAATTGTGATTACCATACGTTTTAAAACTTCCAATGAAGAAAAAATTTGGAATAATTCTCAGGTGGAACGATTCATGATGATGATCTTTTGGCTTAGTCATTTTATAGACAAACGTTTCCAATTTTGTTTTACGAGGAGGCCAGCCTAGTGGATTTCTGCCAGAAATCTACTAGGCTGGCCTCCTCCAGAAATTTTCTGGTACAAGCAAACGATGCTGAATTCATGTCAAACAAATATGGTATTATTTCTGAAATGTAGAGCTGTGAAATTGTAATCTTACGAGCAATTTAAATATATAAATATTGTTCTACGACAAATGTATTATAAACAAATATATATTCTTACCTTTTTTGTTTTGTATAAAATGCTGGTCCTGGACTCAGCGAGTTGAGTCTGATATAAATAATACAAGAATAGTTTTTTTTTTAAATCTAAGTAGTTGAATGCGTAAAGAACCTACTTACCACTTTATTAAAAATATTTATTAATAGATTTCGTTTTTTTCTTGCCCGTTATTTTGGTTGGATTTATAAAAAGACATTGCTTAAAAGTAATACTATCTTTTTAATAAAGTTGTTTTGGTACTTGGCGATCCTGTTGTGGGCAGGACAGCTAAGCTCTAAAAAGTAGGCTCCAAAAAGTGATTATTTGTTTTAATATGCGAAACAGCAAAAAAACAACAAATTTTGGTAAGAAGTTGATGTTTTAGCATTTTTATACTTATGCACTCTGTATATATACGTTTTGAAAAACCTATAATTTTATTAAATACGCGGCCCAACAAAAATCCTACTCCACAAAATAAAATTGTCTTTAATATTGCTACTTGCTCACAATATTGTGATTTTCTAGATGAACATACCAAATTAAATAATTCATTTATTATTCAATATGTTAGTAGATAGGTATAGAAAATAATATTTAAGAGAGTTACGTTATATTTAAAAGAGTTACGTAGTACGAGAAATATTAATACAGAGTAAACAAAAAATGACACATTATTCAATAAATGTTTGACTACTTACCATAAGAGCATAGCATATTATGTTATACACACATTGTATCGATTTTAGGTGGTAGTAATTTAACTTTTTAAGGTCATGTCTTTATGCGCCGTACATTCTGCTGCTTGGGCAAAACAGCAGCGTGTGATGGACTTCTCCACACAGACATGATGGAAATTATCCGCTGACACCCCCACCCTACTTATCAGCCTACATGGTGGGTCTATGGCAATATAGATTAACTTTAATGACCAGGACAATATAACACTGCCTTTTGAATAACGAGACCGAGACAAGGGCAATAGACAAATCTTTGTGGTTGTTAGGTACACGTTACGAAAAGTATTTTCCCCATCTCAAAAAAAAAAAAAAAAGGTACACGTACTAAGAATGGCGTCTGCCTTTTTTACTCCTCTTTTAAATGCAATAAAGTTTTAATTAATAAACAGATAATCCTCAAGATCTTCAATTTTACAGTTATCGCAGACGTTTTTCCACCATACTACAAGAACATGAAGCCGTTTATCAATTTCGACTCGGACTGGAAACATAAGATATCAGTGAAGGAGGGGTTATGCAAATCTACAAGACGAACCTGTGTCAACTGCTACAGGAAAAACGTGCAGACTCTCGGAAGGAAATTGGCCCGTAATAAGACGAAGCAAGTCAGGACATACTGTATGAGTTGCCCTGGGGAGCCCCATTTATGTGTTAACTGTTTTAAGGATCTGCATACGAACAAACGTGAAAGTTGAAGGGTGACTGCTTCATGTGGTCTCTAAATGACAAAAAAGGCTCCGTTTAAATTGCCTCTTAAAACCTGAGTTCTCTTATACTATGACTTGGGTTACTTTAATAGTTTAATGCTGGTCGTCTTTTTAGAAGACTTTTGTCATGGCACACAATACTGGCAAGGCAACAGCACCGCCCCAACCCAGCAATTAACTTGCCATTCCAATTGGACCATTAAGTTTTGAGTCGTACAATATATTTTGCAATATTAACACAACAAACGGCGAGCAGTCAGTGCGTTAGCCGCTACTATGTATCTCAATTCACCGCTCTCTACCTCACAGCGCGCTGACCGCGTCTTTACGGCGCTTTGACGCCGTGCTGCGTGCCTACGCGCCGTCTTGGCAAGTATAGGCGTGTTCACAAATGCCATATATGTAACAGCAAGCTTACACCTCGCAGAAGACACGTAGCTAGCGTGCTGACGGCTAGCCGTAGCCTAAATTCGAGGCGACCCCGTGCTGCAGCGGTGCTAATGCCGTGCCCGTACCTAGCTTGCCATGACCTTCAATAATTATCATCAGGTAAAAAGGCACTAATAGTTAGATAGTCATTAATAAGAAAAAAATTGATGAGAACGGATTACGTTTCCGACTAAAGAATTGTGTATGGTCGCATAGGACTTTGCGTTTCCTTAACAAGAGAGATTCCGCTATTTTGAAGTTCATGGTTGAACTACGAACGGTTTTGCACTACGTCAAATGGAACGAAAGAAACACAAAATCTTCCATATGTTCACAATCGAAATAAATGGTCTTTCATGTTGCAGTATTTCTACGATTTCATAGTCTTGGGTCATGATAGTTAATGGTTTTGTTGTGCCATTTACTATAACCAGAAAAATTTAAGCCTAAGAAGTGATAGGTAATGAATAATAAATGTGGCTGTCGTGCATAGCGCTGGCGAACCATATGTGGCACGCGTGCTAATGGTTTGCCATCTCTTTTTTAATGCCAACTTAGTGCCAAATAATTAATGTATTCAAAAATCATGTATGTATTTCGGTGTCAGCAAATGTACTTACTATACTAATTTAAAACCTTTACCAGTTACATAATGTCTAAACACAATAATTGTTATGATCCCGGTAATCTGCTAAAAAATAAACGTTATCAATAAACAAATTCATATCTTCATTTATTTTACTAACTGTCGTCTGTATATTTAATTGATATCTTGGTTAGCCCTTCTTTTCAATTTTCGAATCTGCCAGGAGTTTTATCTGTGGTTAATTCCTTCCTACGTATACGGCAAAAAATCCGACATTGACCTAACATATTTTTCAGGTCCAATCATTTTCTCGAGGCCAAAATGTAAGAGGAACGTGATCACAGTGTCAGGGTACACGTACTCCTTGCACCAGCAGTTCGGCTGCCGTATCAGGTGGCGATGCGTCAATTACTGGAAGGGTTGCAAAGCGTCAGTCAATACTGTCGACAACGTCATCGGGAAGTGCAACTTCAACCATACTCATTGAAGTTTTTTAAGGTATCCTATAAGACAACACCAGCTGACTCCAAGCCACCGCCCTAGATTGTATGAATGTCTATAGAAGGACTTCCAAGGCCAAAGAAGGGCAGGCCTACCCATTTAAACCCCCTTGGGGACCTCATCGCCTTAATGGTAATACTGTGGGAATTTTTTTAGAACCACCACAACATCATCGGCATTGCTACAGACCCTTGTACCAGTTTTGAGGTGGACCGCAGAGTTTGTACATCATATTCAAAACGACATTACTGAGGTCTTCCTCATGTTGACTCGAAAAAGCAGGCCTTTATTAAAAACAAAACACTTTTCGTATCCTAAACATGGTCATAAAATTGTACGGAAATTGTTATAGCGCCGCACTGGTATAGTGTGTAGTAGAACTACTAGAATTGTCATTCAAAATAAAACTGCTTGATTACCGTATCTGTTCAAAAGGTTGCAGTCCAAATCGGTCTTGAACCTAACTTCATGAGCATAAACAAATGTCCTGCAGATGGAGATGCCGTAGGGTTTTGTCCATCAACGGCTTCATCGTTATCATATTGAGCAATATAAACGACTTCCAATTAGCTTTACTTATTAACTTAATTTGTAGTGTACCTTAATTCCTTTTTTTAAAACCTATACATTATTTGGTGATCCACAAAAGTACATAGTCTATTTAAGTTATATCAATAAAAATTTACTAATTTTTAACTGTGTTTCATATTACCTTGTTTGTTACGGCGAATTATTGCTCAGGGAAAAGAGCAGTGTTTAATTTATTTAAGGGGAAGGTAAGTTTAATAAAACAGATATCGTACCTTTATGTAAACGTGGTGGTGCTTCGTCGAACATACGAAGACGAGCAAGATCAGTGAGCTCGTGACCACAGTTGGTGCAGTCTAACCGAAACCTCGGGCAGTAAGTAGTTCGTATTAACTACTTAAAACGATGTCGCCTTTTCACCCGATAACTTATTTATAATGTTGGACTAAACAGAAGTGTTTAATCATATATCCTGGCTGGTAGCCAACCACGGAAAAAATAGATTAAAAAAGGTCCTTGTATTCAAAAGTCGTTTACTTCATTCCAGGTCCAATTTACCAAAAGACATCGCGAGGGGCAACCGTACTCTATCTCCAGGGGTTCAAGTTCCTTCGTCACGTTAAGATTGGTTTCAAAACACGATGGTACTGCGCTTCTCACCACCACAAAGGCTGCAGAGCTGTGGTCCACACAGTCGATGATGGGACTATCATCAAGAGCAACAATTATCACAACCATGACAATCATATTTACCAGAATGCATATCTCATGTAACGTACCTACCTGTTAAAAGTTCAATGTATATTTTGCAGTTTTCTGTTTCTCTCACTCTCTCCTTTTTGGTTTTGACTAATTTTTAGCCAAGAGGCAAGCGAGCTGGACTTTGGCATTGCGCCATCTCTGAGGTCCAGGGTTCGATTTTTCGTCGGGTCAGCATGGAAATAAAACTTTTCTATATTGTCTCGAGTTTGGTTTTTGTGGTACCGTCGTTGTTTCTGATTATGTACTTTAATACAAGTGCTTTATCTAACCACAAAGTCAATATAAAATTACTCGAGCTAAGTTTTTATTTATTTTTTACTTTTGACATAAACTTTTCCTTTATCTGTATGTTTTTGAATCGTTTAAAAATTAGTATGTTACTTTATCTTTCTTTATCTTAAAGCTTGTTTTGAAAGAGCCAAATTTTGCATACGGGTTTTTTTTTAATCATAAATGATTAGAATTTCAAGCATTTCTATTCAATTTATTTATTTATTTAGGTTTCAAGTCACATCGCTTCATTGTCAGTAGAAATATAAACAAATTTAGGTTTCCAATAGTGTGCAATGAAAACATTGGTAAAGATATTATAATTTCAATAAAAATTTAATTTTTCGTAAATGCATTTCAGTTGCTGACTTATTTACAATAAACGCTTCATAATTTTGTATTTTGTAAAGACCAAAGGCTTAGACCCAACATGTGTAATTGGTTTTATAAATACTTGACACTCAAAACACAGATGACAAACATTTATAAAGGGAATAAACCAAATTTAACGTTATTGTAGCCTAAGTATTTACTGCGCTATGTTTGTTTTTGTGGCAATGAGTTTTTCAACATATCAGAGAGATTCAAAAAATTTAAAGGCTAAAAGAAATACTAAATAAAGTAGTTAGTAGTTGTTTAATGCAATAAGCCATTCTCTGCGTTTTTTTTTTGTATAAAAATCAACTGTATTTTACTTGAATAAATTGTACTGTTTGCCATGCCTTTTTACAGTTTCAAAAGATTCCTCTTATACTACCCATATACTAGCGCTTCCTATGACATTATCGTATTTAGTTAACAGAGATAAAGAAGAAACTAAATTAACTCATGAATTAATGAAGAGTTTATAATAACAATAAGTATTTTAATGCCTTACTTAATATTTTATATCTAAGAGTAGGTATAAAAAACGGTAAATTTTACTCAAACATAGTATTCAATCCAAAATATACCAAAACCCATCTCAACAAAGCTCATTTTACAGCCGTATTCAGTACCAGTTCTCGAGGTACGCGCATGATCATCATGTCGGGCTTCAAGTTCCTCAAGCACCTACACATCGGCGCCAAAACGAGATGGAGGTGCGGCTCCCACCACTCGGGGTGTCGGGCAGTCATCTTCACTTTAGAGGAGACTATCGTCAAGATGAACAATAATCATAACCATTAGTAGTTTAAATACTCTTTCACTTAATATCCACTAGATGTTTCCGAATTATTATAAGCACTACATCAATATAATAAAAATGTGTATTTGTGAACAGCCAGACTGTGCGCTGTGGAATATTTGGTAACATGACACGTTTTATGTTGTATTTTGAATTAGGTAAAATCTGTTAGTTTCTAAGACTGACCCCAATAAAATAAAAGCAATTAAATTTGAAACATTACTTTTTTTCTTCAAGTATACCATTTTTTTGCGGGGAAAATGTTTGGCGCACCGTACCGTGACCCAAGGGAGGTGACAGCTTGTGTGGGACTCTGCTAAGGCAGCCCTGATTCTGTCCCCCGGAATAATCGAGAGGAAACGTGGGGACTATCGATCCCCTAGACCATCCTCACCTCGCATTGAGGACCGTGGTCTTCAAGTACACCATAAGGGAACTCCTTAATACAAATCTTCGAACACCAGCCGTAACTAACGTATCTCTCAGTTTCAGCATTCAACTTTCAATACATCAATTCACCAAAGAACAAGAAGCCATTGCTTCTCCTAAACCAGTACACATTCGCCCAGACGACTTGTGACGGCCGTTACTGGAATTGCAGCAAGAAGTTCTCATCGAAATGCCAGGCTAAGCTACGCTTCAATAAGGAAGGTAGACTTGTAAGCTACTACCTCAATCATACTCATGAACCTCCCAGCTACATCAAGACTCAAGATGGCCGATACGTCAAAGTTTAGGACAGTCACAATAAAGTAAAGCCGATGTGAAATTATGAACATCGAGATTTTAAATGTTCGTTTGTTGTTTTTATGTAAGTAGATAGTCAATTTAGGGTTTTTGCTGAGATATATTTTTAATCAATACTTTTACGACATGTTATTTTATTGAAACTCATATCATAAAGCTTAAGTGTTATACCGACCGTTTAACTCGCGTATCGCCTGCGCTTTAAGAAGGTCGTATTTGTAGTGAATGCGAAATGAAAGGAAGCAATTTGTAAAAAATCCAAATATATTAAAGTCGATTTAAATAATAAAATACATTCTGCACATTCGTCGTCTTTCGTCCTCCATATCCAACTACATACCGGGCAGGCGAATAGAGAGAGAGGTAGGGCATACCGATATATCGCTCGAACTGGAGCAGCCCGACTGGTGAAATACCTCCACCGTACAGAAGACCGCAGGCAAATAACAATCACTTCGGTGTTGTTATGTTCCTGCGTTTGAGTAAGGTTTCCGGAGCTCCTGGCGGGTGCTACATTAGTAGCAGGGGTCAAGCCTTCAAGGTAAGGGCGACAAGTCTAGTAACAGATTTATTATGCTATACTGGTCACCTTTAAGCTAGGACCTTATTACCACTTAACTTCAGGTGGGATGAGGTCAATCTTGAAGTGCAATATAAAAAAAAATGCGATACGCGCATTAAACGGTCGAGCTATAGTTTTAGCGCGCTCATCTCAGGAATTACTGGTTCGAATTGAAAAATTTATTTTTGTGTTTTATGTCCTATTTATCTAGGAATATAAAACATTAGGTTGCGACTACAAGGAACAAAGAATCGGTGGGAAATGTGGTGAAATTGGGGTAATACGCGTGGGAGCCAGTACATTAGGAAAATGCGTTTTGGAGCTTATAATATAGTCACCGTCAAATAGTTAGTGACACTTAGAGTATTCGAATAATTGGACAAAATAATTAGACAAACAAAGCCCTTAATCTTCCTAGCTTAAGGGCCACCATTTAACATAAGGTGGGATGAGGTCAATCTTGAAGTGCAATATATAAAAAAATCAACCAAAAAAAAAATTACATTTTTAATTTTTCGGTTTATTGGGGCAACTCTAATGTTGACAACAATATGGAAACTTTCTTTGTACCGATATTTGTAAATTTTTGGATGCGTCTAATTATTATTTGAATACATTGAGCATCACTGTGTGCCGCTGAATGTACCTTAACACAATACTTATAGTGCTGATTTACTCTACGTGATTTTCTATCATTTATTTATTTATTAAACAAACAGTGGTTTACATAAGTTAACAGTACTTAGTCCCACAAAACTTACATAATTTGTCTGTGGGATCATGAGTCTTTAACTTAATAAATAAAAACTTATTATTAATAATTTATTTTTCCGAAACCTACTAATGTCAGCACTTTCGTTGTATAAAAAACAAAGTATAATTTGGATTCGACAACAAAATAAAATTGTTGTTAATAGGAAAATAATTAGACGTGTCTTCTAATGTTTTTAGGTAATTAATTTTTTTGATTGAAGCTCTCTAATAAATGTAGGTAGTTAATAGAAATTACTCTGTTCTGTCATGAAGCTATGATTAGATTATTATTGTTGTTTAGGAAATTATTTACTTTACATAGTCTAGTAATATTCGCCTAACAATATGAAATGCGTTTATGGAATAATAAAGCTTTTGTGTTGCGTTTTGCGATTTTTCGTGCAATAAATTTTTAAAAGTCCATTGGCTTATTACTTACTCAATGACGTTCACGTTCGTCCTTCTAAAAGACACCTTAACAACTAAGCATATCTCGCACGTGCACTCACAATTAAATCACTGCCGTGACATATAGTAGTTTATATGTAACGGTGGTACCTCAACCACGGTTCAGAGAAACACTGACCGCTCGATTATCGGCTTAAATCGGCCTTATATAATTTTACCGAATCTTTTCACCGAACATCATTTCGCCGAATCTTAGAACTTCGTATAGTTCGGTGAAGCGTCACGTCGGTCGAAAGAGATTCGGTAAAATTATATGAGACCGTTTTAAATAGAAGCTCGAGCGGAGCGGACCGACGCGACGCCTTACCGAACATCGTTTCGCCGTACCATACGAAGTTCTAAGATTCGGCGAAACGATGTTCGGTAAAGCGGAGCGAAAAAGATTCGATAAAATGATATGAGCCTGTTTAAAACAGGTGAAAACAAAGATCCGACACATAATTCCACTTACTTTATGCAAGAGCTGATCTAAGCTGCGATGAATCTTTACAGGAAGTTTGTCACAAGCCGGTACATTTAGTAATGAAACTGGATATGAAATAGTTACATCCCAGCGTGGAAAGTCAATACTACTTCGAGCGGGTTATAAATACAACAAAGATAGAAGAAACAAAGATGGCTCCTGTATTTGGAGGTGTTCAAAGAGAGCAATGTGCCTAGCGAGACTTATTATTACTAGCAACGGGTATATTAAACGAGATGACAACCACAGCTGTGACTGTGAACTTGATTCTGGAGCAATCGATTAATCTATCAGGCCTAGTTTGCGCAATACGTGAATTTTCTCGCATTAGACGACAAAAGTTTTGATGCTGTTGATTGGGTAATAGCACACCGCACTCGTATTTTCTGCCAATCAGCAGCTGACGCACTGACTTCAATCGATTTTGAGGTTTGTTAAGAGCGCGATAAAATTTAGTCGCGCGGCGCATGCTAGGCCTGCCTATTATTAAAACTGAATATCTGTACCGGGTATACGTTCAAGGTAAAAGGGGTTCAGTTCGATATTGTACCGCCCTTATGTCGAGGGGATATTCCAAAAAAAAAATAAAGTCGGAGAAGATAGTCTTGTTTATTCCCATGATTAATGCGTTGTTAAACCAAAAGTATGTACGATTGTTGTTACTTCTTTTTAAAGTTTTCATAATAATTAACCGAATTTTTATTTTTGTTATATTGATTTAAATTATATATCTACCTCAAAATTTTGTTTCACTTTAAACTCAAGCCTTACAAAGTGTACATTTATCTGAAGAGATTTATTTAAATTGTTGAACAGTTTTTGAAGCCGTTCAGTGTCATTCGTTTGAATTCAGTACCTTGTCATATTGAGCCTCAGAAGTGAGTAGTACGTCAGTTAGACAGTTAAACTAATGTGACAAGGTACTGAGTTGTAAACAGATTAAAGTCAAGTGCCAGTTTTCTAACTTCAACATCGGGGCGATAAGTCTATCGGATTGACATTAAAAATACAAGCAGTTTCCATACATTTTCAGCTTGTCGAAATGATACCTAAAGATGAGAAAGATAATGACCACTTGGCTAGGCCACAATACCCTCGAAAGATGAGATTTTTTTCTGTGCATCTATAACGCTGGTATAGCCGATTAAAGAGCTGAAGGAACTGAAATGCCAACTGTTTTCCAACCTGAATCTCTCTTTTGATAGTGCTGGTCGGGTACCTTGTTTTGTAGCATGCAAATCCCTCGACATAAACAAAAATGTATTTCTCTAAAGAGGCCTAGTTGCCATTAAACGTAAAAAAATATTTTATGTGAAACTCAAAATAATTCACGCTTACGTCATCGAGCCACATTATTTATTTACACGTATAGGTACATTAAACGCTATTTTTGTAGCTCGAAGTCTGTTTTAAATTCACTTTTTGTTTTATTAGCTTTCACTGTCACTTTTACTTACATTATTTACAGTTATAAAGTGCATACATTGTTAAACATCCGTTTTATCACTTCCTTCACGATTATTCTTTAACTGGAACACCAAGTATATTTTGGGGGACAGATAGCAAAACAAATAACGGAGGAAGGATTTATTAATATTTTATTTTATTTTCAGCTTATTTCGTAACATCAGGTCGAGGGGCCCGTATTCTCTGCGTGGGGGGTTACAAGTTCCGTCGGCAACGGGTCCAAGGAACCAAAGACAGATGGTGGTGCGTGAATAACCAGAGGGGGTGCCGAGCTGTTTGCTATACCATTGAGAATGAGATCGTCAAGTATTCTTCTGAACATAACCATCCTCCAACGGAAAGACAGTGAAAACAGTTATTTGTGATGGTAATATTTGAAATGTAACCTGACTGATAGAAAAAAAAATTAAAAAAATCTCATCTGTTTCGGAGTAGGTAACTGTGATTTACCAAGGCACCCATACATTTGTTACTTTATATACTACTATGGGAATGATAGCAATGCATTGTCAAAGGCCGACATTTTCAGGACAAAAATATTATATCGATACTATAACTGATTTTCGAGGCTACGATAGTATCACGATATTATCAATAGCCTATCGCAGTCGTAACAACACTATTCGCAAAGACTTGCTCGCACGGAGGCTTGCAAGGGGCAAGGCCGCCGCTGGTAAAACCCTTATACATTAACAATGGGCCAAACAGATTGCGAAGATACTCATTTATTTTTTAAAAGATGGACGATTTTAGTACCAGTCGTCTTTTATATATTACTTATCATAATCATGACATATGGCTATGCATTAATTTATCACGCTGCGCCAAAATTGTCCAATGGTCATAGGACTTTTGACCACCGCGGTAACTTGTATTGGTACTTCTGTTTGGCGTCTTGTCGCAAAAAAAATAGTACAGAATTGTAAAGTGTGACCTTGAAATACAGTTTTTAACAAAAAAATTTATTATTCTCATACAGGTTTTCTTCGATTTAGTTTTGAACTTACGCTTTGTATGAAATACAGTTTTGAACAAACGATTTTCTTAATTTTTCTCATATATTTATCGCCCATGTAGTTTAGCATACACCTGGTAAATGGATCAATTGTAGACTGCCTCACTTTTGTGGTGTGGTATGAGGGTTAGGGTAATCTGGAGTTCGTGCGTTCGAATCCTTCAGAATGTCCCACAAAACTGATAACACAGCTTATCTGTGTGATCAGGGTCTTATGAAAGTAAACACAATGGTGCTAAAAGGTACCTGTGTATCGAATTTCTTCTAAAAAATATTTTGCTTCATTACTCCTGTCGGATAAAATTAACCCTGTCTGGCGCAAACTTGAAATTGATTTTTTTTTTCAGGATTAATATTCAAGTTCTCATGGAGTTCCCATCATCTTTAACCTGGCCAGTACGCGTTGTAACTCTAGCATGGTTCCAGAAAGCTTTATTCAATAGTCATAGTCGTACGAATTTTATATTTCATAGAAATATATAGAGTTTATTAATTTTGGTATAAAAAACTTTAATTGTAAATGGCACCTTTTTTATTTTAACGTGATTTAATCCTAATTCTTATCTGGTTTTTAAGAATTTTAATGCATTAATTAACTTTGTTAGGGCACTGTGCTTGCGAGATAAAAAATAAAATTATCCTCCTTCAATTATACCAGGATAGGTTGAGAATGAAGTAAGGGTGTGATGTAAATTAATTTAGTATCAATTTAAGGTCAGTTATAGAAACATTAAAATGTATCTAATTAAACTTCAAAAAGTACTTAACCTTAAAATCGTGAAACACTCAAGGGTAATTTAATTATTTGGCTCGCAAGCATTTTTTTTTCATTCACTTTCATAATCTTAAACAGAAGATAACTTTTGTATTTACAAAAGTTAGAGGTTAAAGATTTTGAAACTCCTGGGTACAATATAGAATTTATTATTTCTTTATAACGTCCTAGGTCGGATTTTGAAAATAATAATCAAAAGCCCAATAAATTACTTCAAGAATTTAGTAATGCAAAAGTGCAATCTAATTTAATATAGTACTTCATTGGATCTTTTAATTTAAGAGATCGAGCCTTAAATAATGAAATAAACATTACTGAGGAGTATATTTTATGAAGTAATTTTGAAGGTTGATTGAACACAAAAAGTGTGGTAACGTAACAAGGGAATATATGTGTTTTCTCTTTGTTAAAGGTACTAAATATTGACCAATGATGACCATATTTTGGATAAGGTAAGTCCTTAATTGACAGTCATTTTGATATACCGCGACGACACCTTCTATCTAGTATTCATAAATTTATTGAATTTAAATTGAATCGTTTTCGAGTTTTGAACTACCAGATAGGTTCACCGTGACATATGGACCTGAATCTAACGATA
Organism: Glyphodes pyloalis; assembly: GCA_037074685.1. Taxonomy (NCBI): domain Eukaryota; kingdom Metazoa; phylum Arthropoda; class Insecta; order Lepidoptera; family Crambidae; genus Glyphodes; species Glyphodes pyloalis. The sequence continues at coordinate 4,050,101 of JAYKKO010000012.1, read as the reverse complement.
TTTCCTAGTCCAGCTTCGCGTGAATAAAATGGCAAGTCACAATAGATCTGACAGCTTGCAGTGACCACAGTTCACTAGAACTGCACAGCCCCAAGTACCCTTACAATAATAAATAGGCCAGCTTAGACCTTTACCTTTATTAAAATCAATCAAACATCACTTTGAACTTGCACTACATGAAAAGTTCACTCTATTACATTTCACAAAGCCGATTCGATTTCAGGAAATTAGCAATCGAAAAGATAGTTTATTACAAAAGGCAGCTGAGATCGAGATTATTGAGGAACTTGGTGTTGATTTGTTCAGTCATGTTAAGTGGTGAGAGGTTAAATTCTATAAAGTGGAAGACATTAAATCGCGCATAGAGTGGCAAGTGTCTATTTAGATTTTTTTTAATTCAGACAACATTCTTTGGACCCGAGTACCTATGCCATGAAGCGTGCTTAAGAATTATTCATTGGCCTCCATGGAATCTTTAAAAAACTGTATAGTACCGATATCAGAATGTAAGTTTGTTACTCTTCCAACTAAATGGATATGGTTTTAATTTGGTAGAATGATAGATAAGAAACTAGATTAACATATAATATACTTTTATCCTGAAATAACTCGAACGATGTCTCGAGCAACAGCTAGTCAAACATAAAAAAGTGTCGTGTTGTGTGATATAAATTATTCATCGTTTTTTCTTTTCTTACACGAATATTTCTTTTCAGGGCCACCATCAGCGTCTTCTATCATGCAGTAACACTATTTTTTTTATGAAATTTGAAGTTTCAAGTCCACTATTATTAAATAATAATTTGAAGCAAAAAAGTATATCACCGAGACAATCTAATGATGTGTAGATTCAATAAAATGTTTGCACAAGTGAATACCTTGAATACCTATTGTACTGTTTTGTGTCACGAATGAAATAGGCGATTTTTAAAATGTTTTAGACGTCCAGTTCCTGCAATTGCCTAGAGGTCGGATGCTGACTATTGAAGGTTACGATTTCATGAAACACATAACGAAAGGCAACAAAACAAGATGGCGGTGTAGGAGACGGACCTGTCGAGCTGTAGTCTACACCATCGAAGACGTCATAGTAGACTTTAAGAATTATCATGACCACAGTTTGTGACTTAACACAGTTAAAAGCATGTCAGAAATACTTTTGACTTTACTCCGCCTTTATGTCGTGAGCATAAGATCTAAAATCGAACTACTAGTGTTTACCTTTCTGTTCTATCGTCTATACGTGCAAATTAAATTTTCTGGTTTGCCAATCATATAGTAGTGTAAAACTTTGTAGGTATAGGGATACAGGGTGTGCAAAGGAAATCGATTAGCTGAGTATTTTACTTATCATCCTGAACAATGATTTATACATTTTGGTTATATCTGCCATGCTAATTTATATTAGTAGTGCGCCAGTCACAAACGGACGAACACACGTCTTGTACATAGGACAAAATCAATGTGTGAAAACTATAACTACATAATATTTATGGGTTTGGTTGAGTTAGGTTAAAATTATAAAATTTCATATGAAAGGTTACCAGCTGATTCAATGACTTATATCAATCAGTATTAGTTATTGTTTTTAACCATCAGAAAATACGTCGCTACGATATTTACCAAGTTCAACTTATAGCCCTAAAGAATACCATAAAATGTGTATAAACAGAAGCATTAATCCATCTTGAAATTTTTGAGAGAAATTATATTTTTATACAAATAAAATAAAAGATCGAAATTAAATTAACATTTCTAACGGTGTGTTTTTATTTCTTGGAAAGGAATTTCATTTTTCAATAGAATACGAAATGCTACTTCACTAGTAGTCATATTATCACGAAATCTTTTAGATCATAACAATCTGAAAGTCTGCTCTTTACGCATCAAAGTTCTTCTCATATTCAAAGTAAAGGCTACCCATTTCGGCACTGGACTTTCCTTTCTTTTAACCATTATCGTTTAGACAGAAGACCACTGTTAAACACATGTCACCTCCTAGACTTACACAATCTCGGCGTTGTACCACTTGCTTTCATAGCCTCCCAACCATCGACTCAAGGTCCATCATATGTTGGCTTCCTACCCTGCATTTACCGGCTCTTGATGACTTTCCTGTAAACAAGCTATGTGATCTGCCCATTGCCACATTAGTTTTGCTTAGGTGACATTAGTTGTGGTTAAGATATTCTTGAATTCATCACGTAGAAAAACTCTTATCATAGTACTATTTACCATATCCACCCCAAAATGTTCATGAAATGATCAGATCTTGTTAACTGTTGGTCAAATCAACTAACCAAAGCTACTTTTAGGTCCAGTATTTGCGATGTCGTCGAGGGGTGCCAAGATGATATCTCTGCAAGGCTACAAGTTCCTAAAGCATTCAGTATCCAAGGATGGGATGAAAACGCGATGGTGGTGCGGAACCCACAACAACAGAAGCTGCCGGGCCGTCATCTACACCATTGACGAGCAGATCATCAAATGCAGGAACGAGCATAACCACCCTCCCCCGGCCGTGAACCCTTGGGACAGGCCAATGAGCTACAAGATGCCCAGGGCAGTTCACCACATGGACACAAATTCATCGTCGAGTTCCTCAGGAATGCAATATAAGGAATTCTAGCTAACATAGTCCTTGCCACTTTACCGTGCAATTAATGTCATTGACACCTTCAACAAAAGGTCTTGCCACTTCATTATATTTCATTTAAGAGCCGATGGTACTTATATTTAAAGGAGACTTATACCAAGTAGTAGACTACCTTGACTTTGCGAATGCGAATTGCATTCAAGTTATGAATATCTTAAGTAAATGAAATTCGATATGCATCTACAAAATAACCGAAAAACACAACCTAAGTGAAGAATTGACGTCACACGCCGGGTTCGATGACCTAAATTGCACGTTTGTACGGCACGAATTATAGTTATATAGGTAAACTTTTAAAATTGTATTAAATCTTCCATTAACCGAAGTCTTGGGAATTCTCAGAAAATTCAGGTAGGTCAGATTATAGGCTTTGAGTTATATTTATTCTCGTCTTTATTTGTATTTTTGATCGAAGCTTCATTACGAAGGTAAACTTAGATTTTGAGTTACGGGATCTACGTACCTATTTTAGACAAAAATCAACGTATTTAGGAAACTAGAAACTGTATATTTTCCAATTCTTTAATCGTTAGGTTTAGTCCAAAGTGTAGATGCAACGCAACTTCCAAGAACTGTTGCATTAAACGAAGATATTGGTTACCATTTAACTTTGTTTAGTTGAGCACTTGATAAAACCAATCTTAATTATAATTGTTTATGTAAAATCTATGTGGTGCTTCGGTAAAGTTTATCCGGAACATTATTTAGTTAAATATGAGAACGATCAACTAATCTCAACCGATTTATAACGTCTGTAGAGATATAAGCAGCGTATCCATAACAGCACACGCTACGCACGATTTGCACGGCTGAGGTGACTATTTGTATGATAATGACGTCATTATAATGAGGCACGGATGACGTGTGTTTACGTGGATTAAAACACGCAGGTAAGGGGAGTCCTTTAAAGGTAGTCAAACCCACACCATGGGTTAACTATTACTGTATTAACTTTTAACTTATCATCTGTTTCAAATGTCCTAGTTTTAACAAGAAATCAAAGTGTAAATTTGGTTTTGACGAGCAAATAAAAAAATCAAGAAGAGAAAATTTAATCTTTCGTTTCGCGTAAAAGCGCATTGAGCGTCAAGTGATTTGTCGCTCGAACTACTTGCTTTAGACCCCATGTTGCTGGACTCTCGGAATGACTATCCTCTATGAAATCCATGGAATTGAACACCAGTGTTCTATCGTGCAATTGGTAATTTATTTTCACGCAAAACTGTTGGCAATGAATTAATTGCTATTAAATGGGTATGACTCCATTAGGTATATATATTATTTATATTTTAAATATATATTATTTATATTAGCTATATTTTAAAAGAGAAAGGAACATATAAGTGTACTAACTCATTTGTTTACTAATACTATAACGTTAATACTAATGGTGAAATGGATCTATGATGACGGAAACATACTAAACATTTTCACATTTGTATCGAGATTAGATTGTAAGGTCAGAAAGCTATTAAAATATTTGAATAAGTATTATAAAATTATAAGAAATTATGATAATTTTGATTACGAAATTGAGATCATGTTAGATTGTTATTGATCATGTCAATGGAACTCAGCATGTTAGAGTATTTGCTTATCAGTCTATGTTCGGCTTCAAAATGCAAATGAAAAATACTAACCCATTTAGTAAGAGGTAGGCTAGAAATTAAATATTTATCATAAATATTTTTTGTTTTATTTTTTCCTGATTGCAAAACTAAATCATCTTTAAAAATACATATAACCTCCTCCTTTTTAAAATTCGTTACAATAAGCGATTGATATAATTTTATTACTGGGTATTAGTAACTCAATGGACATATTTATAAGTTAACTATATGACAAATGGCAATTGAGTCCTCCAAATAGGTTTGGATCAAAGTATTTACACAAGTTCAACGTTGGTAAGTGTAAGCGCAACGTCAACCTACCCTTATTTTTCAGAATTCCAACAAAATCTCTGACTTATCTAATGGTGGTGGTGGTGGTGCTCTTAGAGTAAAAGTTCACCTTTTGTTCTTTAAATCCCTAGTTGAATACTGGGGATTTAGCCTAGATAATTCTCATAGATTGAACTTTAACTTGAACTATTTTGGCCCGATTTCCCATAACACCACCACAAGGCGATGCAGTCCAACCGGGAGGTTTTAGTAGGTAGTCCTGCCTTTTCCAGGGCAGAAAGTCCCACACACGCCGTCACCTCTCTCGGGTAACGGTACGATGCGTCAAAGCATTTCACTCCGTCGCAAAAAAGGGGACTTATGTAAATTGGGTTGACTAGTAGCTAATGACCCTAGTATTAAGTCCACCTGTTGTACTTTTTTGTGCAATAAAGATTTTAAATAAATATATAAAAAACAAAGTGTGTAATTCATCTCGAGAAAAAGAAATTAATCGCATTACGAAACTCCGACTTTCATATCACCTGGTTGGAATGTTACTTTCTTGTCTATACTGCAAAGCAAAGCATTACCATCAAAATCATGATGCATGAATAGCCGAATGAGCAATGAAGTGCAGCGTCTCACTTCCTCAAAGCAATAAGTTTTTTCTCTCTCTCTTCTGGTAGTTAAGCTGCTATCTGTTATTTTCTGTCACCCAGCGGTATTCTATTTATTTTTCATTTCCCCCCCAGGTCCAATATTCCGAACGACTCGGCGAGGAGCTCGTATTATCGTGATGGGAGGATACATCTTCCATAAGCAGTTGACTTCCAAGGACGGAAAGTCGCGATGGTGGTGCGGTACCCATAGAATGATGGGCTGCAAAGCGGTCATATTTACCGTAGAAGAGGAGATTGTTAAGCATAAAAACTGTCACAGCCATCCGCCGTTTTATAATGACAACTCTTATTATAATTGAAGGCGATGCTTTATAAAAAATTAAAGTATATTACTAATTAGTAACATTTGTACATTGCCTATAAAAACCAAAAGTAACTACGGTTCGGAAACGAGGCAAGAACAATTTGCAAATGAATTTGAACTACTTTTGCCCTACCACAATTAGCTTGCTAATAGGGATCATGGCTCGGTAAAACTTGACGATTCTAATTTAGACTACCGTTCAAATTTTAAAATACAATTAGATGTATTTTTTTCTTCAACAACTTAGTGAAAATTGATGAAAAACAGCGCAAAGTTCTGTAGAGGGGTGTGTTTACGTCATTAATTCGTAAAAACTATACGAAAAAGTGACGCATTTGCACCTGGACTAACCCTTCAAATCCCAATGAATGTCAAGGAACAATTTTCTGTTCCGGTAAAGGGTTAAAAAACAATTAGCAGCGCGCATATTCTTCAAATCACTTAAAACACTATGCCGAATCACATGTGGAGTTTGATAATACTCAATCTTATTTTTAAAAACCTACCTAGTCACTTATGTATTCTTTTTTATCAAGCACTTTACTATCATATATTTAGTTGAATACTATGTATTGATACGCATGTGTAGGTACTTTGCTGAAAAATACTCATCAGCCTTAGAAAAACACAACGATGTGAATTTCCTAGTTATATACTTAAAATTTACTTTTGTTCCATAATTCAAATCCAAAAAAATAACACACTTAATTCATAAATCGGGAAAATATTACATACTAACTAATGTGTCTAAAACAAACATGGTGAATAGATTTAGCACATTAAAAAGCATTGCAAATTAGAACACTTTCTTGTTGTAAAAAGAAAGTATTTTTAGCATGACTAACCCATTTATTTAATGTAATCGATCAGTATTTGTTTCTCTAAAGGTGACCATATAGATACAGAAATATAAATAAACGATTGTGAGCAAACAGACGTTTTAATTTAAAAAAAGTAAGCTTTAAGCTGTGGATACATAAGTGGAGGGTATCTTGCACACTAGTGAATACATGGCTTGCGCTTTATTCGCAACTTCAGACAATTTTTATTCCAATGCAAATATACAGGAGTATCAATGATGCTTGGTTTAGTTAGCATAAATACACTTGCGAGCAAAAAAAATCTTTACCACAATAACTCTTGAAGTGTATATGTAATTAAAATAAAGATGATTTTGTTTTTTTCATAACATATATTTATTTACATATAAGTACATACATTTCAAGTTTCAATTATTTTTATTCATCTTCATAGTCTCTTTACACCCTAAAGACACTGTGTGTGGAATTGCGGTTTATGAAGAGTTAATCATTTAATTCCTAAAACCGTACACACGAGAGTGATTCGATTTTTTTTGTCGCAAATGTAGTTGTGATAACTAAAACAAAACATTGAAAGCTTTAAAATGTATACATTGATTAAAAAATATTTTAACTGGAATACACAAACCTCCCCAAATAGCATTAGGCCGCCCCTTCTGGCTACAACTGAAGACTATGATCTCTATTTTAGTTAAGTGTACTTATATGTCAATTGGAATACACCATTACCATAATTATTACTATAACATATAAATTAACATTGTCAAATATATGTATTTATCAGAGCTTTACTTTAATAATGTCAACTATATCGCTACTTTTGAGAATAATATTCAAAATTCGCCGTTAAAGACTTAAGCACAAGAACCAAAATCCCATTCCAAAGAACTAACCCCACCACTCATCCGCAGATCGGCCGACGTTCTTCACGACGACCATTGGCGCTCGCATCATGCAGCTCCGCGGATACCACTACACCAGGCGGTCGGTCTGCTCCTCAAAGGTTAGGTGGCTGTGCACGGAGAGCCGAGACAGGAACTGCCACGCCGTCGTCGTGACCATAGGCCACACCATCATCGACCGGCACAACAAACATAACCATCCCCCCAAATAGCATTAGGCCGCCCCCCTCGGGCGACTACTGAAGACTATGATCTCTATGGACAGTTAAGTGAGCCAGTAGAAGACTTTGTATAGTTTTTTGAGAAACAGAAAGATTTCATTTCCCCTTGCGGTGTGGGGTTCGAACCCACGACCTTCAGGTATCGCGCGAGCTGATAACCACAGGACGATAAGTATGTAGTTCTAATCTCATACGGAAGGCACTTAGGTACCGGAGGCGATAACTTGGGGTTAGCACAGTTAGGGGGATTGTGAAGATGAAGAATCGTCAACGCCACCCGGGAGGTTTTAGTCGGTGCAAGTCCGACATCCCAATCTCCATCTCCCCGTGATAGAGTGTGACGGTGCGAAGGCATTTCATCCCGGAAAAAAAATGTTGGAAGAGCAGCACTCGCGATAAGAGAAGGTCGTGGGTTCAAATGACACTCGGCAAGGGGAGATGATTTTTTCCTGTTTCTTTAAAAAATATTGAAAATGAGCTAGTGTGGCGTGAAGCGTAAAATTGTGAAAATCTATTAAATCTTTGCAGCTACGGCAATTGATAGTGGTGCAAATTCTGTTGGCGTTCTCATCTGTAGGATAATGAAAATACGAGTTAACAACCAATGAACTGTATCGACATTTTTTTCCATTTGATGTTAGAAATATGACGTTCTGATACAAATCAAGCGTTCGGTGAATTGAATTGAATTTCTAACCTTTTAAACCCTCCCTGGATATCCACAATTATTTCAAGACCGCTGTCTGAACCAACAGGCCTAGCATACGCCACGCGACTAATTTTATCGCGCGATACGTGAAGGTCGTGGGTTTGATTCCCGCACAGCAAGGGGAGATAAAAAAATTCTGTTTCTAATATTTAAAGTTCGCTAGTACAGCGTATAGTACTATAAAAATAATAAAATCGATTAATTTTATCGCGTTCTTAACAAACCCCAAAATCGATTTAAGTCAGTGCGTCAGCTGCTGATTGGCAGAAAACACGAGTGCAGTGTGCTATTAGCCAATCAACAGTATCGAGACTTTTGTCGTCTCATGCCAGAAATTTGACGTATTGCGCATGCTAGGCATATAAGGAACAGCTATCCATTTTTATATATAAGATAACTTTCATTGTATTTGTAAATAACTGAATACTCTCTTAAGATACCTATGAACTGTTGTGTCTCAAGACTTTCGCATTGCCCTAACCATACCTATAAAATAAACAATGTAAACAATAAGCAATTACTGTTTTGATATGAAATCAAGTGAACCCTAGACTTACATATAATGAAAAAAAAAACACTTCATACACACTCATACATTTGATATTTAAATACATGACAAGTGTTTAAAAATAAGTTGTTTAAAACCATCTTCCAGTTTTTTCTTCAACAGAAAACACTAACTGGTACTTTTTGGAGATCTGATCCGAGTCAATTATATATGTATTATTTCCCTAGCTAAACACGATTATGGTACAGTCAACAGCACGTTAACGTTAACACTTGCATTTCTATATTAGTTCTTGTGCGCACGACATACGGCACAAAGTCCAAAGTGTGTTTAGTCGTGACGTGCTTTTGACCGTACTATAATGATCATTGTTCTTGCTGTTCAATTTTTTTTAGTAGTTCTGTTCAAGTTGATATGTCTGTAATCATGCAGTCATATAGGTAACTTGTTACTTACATGCATTAATTAAAAACTCATAAAAACAAATGTACAACAAAAACTAAAATGTACAAAAACGCTTGTATAAGGCATATGAAGGGACCACGGCAATAATGATGAATGTTCAAAAATATTGAAATCTATGTGATCAACGTCATTCGGTCACTTCATACATGCAGCTAGTAATTTCGTTTACTTACTAGGCAATATCGCTCCCAGTACTGAGATAAAACCGTTTCTGATATTTGACTACTCGTCTTAAACGCTTAGAGTCCCATGTATTCACGGCAATAAGGCTGAGTTAAGTACAACGTTTAAAAACGTAAAACCCAAATATCTCAGCACAAAAAAGAAAGGGCGTTCATCATTATCGCAGTGGACCCTTCATATGTTATAAAACAACTCATTCCATTTTGTGATATTATCTGTATAACCATCCAAATTTGTAACATAACTCTTACATAATAGAGTTTTAATTTATGGCGAAAATGTCGCATTTTTCGAAAGTATAGCCTTCTTATTAGGAGGGATGATAACCTGTGAAATATTGCGGATATATGCTGGATACCTCAAGCAGAAGATAGAGCGCTCATAACACATATATGTTTTACAGAACATGAAGGGCTGATGATGCTTATTTCTCAAGGTTACATCTAAATCTTGTCCAAAACATTATTAAAAATGCTACGTAAATAATGTAAATATTAAGTTTCTATTAAATGTTTCCTATAGAATTTGTGATTATTATGCAAACAAAATATTGTGATATTAATTGTAGATTATAATGTTGAAATCTCTACTCTCTACTTATGTATAAAACTTTCCCGTTCATAATATAATAAGTGTTTTGTAAATAAATTATAGCACATTACTGTAAACACAGTTTGTTTTAACATGTTGAGATCAATTAAAATGTATTAATTGATAACGTTCTCATTTCTTCGAAAGAAATTAATACTCATAAGGTCGTTATTGTATTATAGTAGTGTACATTTATTAAGAGCAGGTTACAATTAAATGTTTCTAGTTTGGATCACAATCAGTATACAGATTTGCCGTTAATAATTTTAAAGAGTGCCAAAATTAAATGTTTTAAAATTTATGTTATTGACGTGACTAAGTGGCAGATAATATTTTAATGACAAACATTCTGTCATCAATTGGACTTGTTTTAAGAAGGAATATAAATGTAATTTCTTGTAATATATCTTTCTCTGTATCAAAGTATTCATCAGTGTGCCTTTTATGTCTATATTATCGCTAATTATTTGATGTTGCAATACATGGTAAGGAAACTACTAAAATTGATTCGAATGCTGTAATTGTCTGGCGTATATATATATATATAATTTATCATACTGCTTCATATTTTGTAACCGTTAACTTCCGTTTACAAGAAACGGTTATAATAGGGAAGTGTAAGTCGCAGTACTGAGATTGTAATACCCAGTATCATTTCTGCTATGAAACTACTGCTTTTTTGTATTTTTGTGATATAGAAATGTTTGTACGTCTGCCTTCTCCTTTTAATAAATCGATGATTCAATTTTTTTCCGTTTCTTATATTTGTTTGTTGCTGTGAGCTAGAATGACGGTCGTTTGTCCAAGTTTTGGCGAAGAGACTGTTGGTATATGAACTCGTATGTGTATTAAATAAACTGACAAAGAAGAATAATAAAACTAAAGAAATAATTGATTTAGGAACCGCCCCTGGATAAGGAAAAATAAGTTTTTTTTATCCATTTTATAGTGTAGATTGTCTTTAGAAAACATTTTTTTAGAAATCATACATTTACCCACATAGATATGCAGACAAAGGTTTGTATTGTGTGGATATCAAGTCCAAGGCTTCTGAATCCTATTCCCATATTCCTAAAACCTCGATAATGGCTTCGACATTCGGAAAGTATGCTGTATCTCTTTCTTAAAATAAACTATTGGAAACAGTAAAAATATAGTACTTTCGAATCAGCAACGTTTGTGATTAACAAAACTGAACTGCAACACAAGAGCTAAAATATACAACAAGATAAAACAAAATCTATTACAGGCTTCGATAATTCATAGTTACATGCAAAATGCTAACTTATATATATTGGTAGTCAATTGGCATCATTACGTACATATATTGCAAAAAAAATTTAAAGTGTCACAAGTTTAATCTAATTCAAAATGACAGCGAAAGAAGGCATAATATCTTTTAATGCCTTATTTTCCCGGTACCATTTTCTGGGTCGCAACTAAGAACTGACGAAGATTACAGAAAAAAATTGCTATTTTTGACATTCCAAATTCGGCTAAAATTTTAAAAAGTTAGAATTAGAACACAAGACTTTGACCTAATCCCATCTCTGGTCCTGACGTTATCCTCATCATTTCAGTGGGCCAAATTGTCCTCACCGAGCGAGGTACCCAAATGCTGACGTACCGAGGCTTCAGGTACGGTTACCGGCGGCAGTCCGGCCCCAAGAAGTGGTGGCGGTGCGTGCGGCATAACAGCCAGTGCAAGTCCATGCTGGTCACCATCGACGGCCTCGTGGTGGACGTCAAGGAGCACAACCACACCAGCCAGCAGCTGCGAGCCGAGCAGAAGAAGGGAACGGTGCTGATGTCATTGGGGAGACTCACTTAGGCTAACAGCTCAACCGGTGGTGATGTAGTAGTTCAACATTTATCGGGATACCCATGGCACCACCAATTAGGCGATGAGTTCCACCGACAGGTTGTAGTGGATAGTCCCCGCCCTATTAAGGGCGGAGTCCGCGGTAAGGTCACACGCCGTGGTTTCCCTGAGGCAGCTAAGGTTATGTCCGTCAAAACATTTCGTGTCGGTAAAAAATGCCAACAACTCGCGTCGCGGATCACCAAACATGCAAGTTCGCGAGAATGCCGGTTTTTTCCCACAGCATCACCATTAAGGCGATGAAGTCCCCCGTGGGGTATTAGTGGGTAGGCCTGACCTTCTTAGGTCAAGAGAGTCCCACACACGTTGTCACCTCCCTCGGGTGACTGTACGGCGCCAAGCATTATCTTCCGCAAAAAAAAGGAGGATTCTGGTTTAGGTTGCACACAAAACAATTGATTTTTCAAGATAATTGCTTACTAAAAAAATATTTAAGTCTTAACCCAAGGATAATTTAAAAGACTAACATTTATGAAATGAAATTATGATAGCTCAGTAGTCCTATTAAGCGAATTTACTGTTGACAAAAATAAGGAAATTTCGTTTGCTAACAATAATATTAACTTGTTTTTGGACTCTATCTCGCATCTATAGATAACGCGACGATTTCACCAATGGCAAGTGTTTAGAGAAACAATGAACTTTCTGGTTGTTTCTATTTATTTGAATACCCTGACTGTCACTAACTATTTGACGCGGACTGTACAAATTAACATTGTTATGACGTTGGTGCATCTATGAGCAAAGCCGTTTTTTGTTTTAAATAAAATGAATCTATTATGTATTTGAGAGTGGGGCCAAACCAATTCTAAAATAGCAAATGGTTAGTTAAAATCTTAATTTGGAAAGGTATTGTAAGTACATATATTTAGGGCATCGTTATAAAATTAACTCTCATTGTTTATTTCATTAATTGTAAATTTAACACGTAATTGTTATAATTGACGAATTTTATGTGCTTTATGATTTGTTAATTGTTTTTAAGTCAAGTTGTATTAGGTAGCGTATTGGTTTATTTATATTAAAAAAATATTAAAAATCATGACATAATTAAAGTGTTTTTAAAATACTTTTATGTTGTATGTAATTTAATAAATTAGTTTATAAGTTAATTACCGCTGACTTTCGTAAAACAAACTTTGTATGTGTTATTTAGACACAAGTAAAGTAATATTTTAACATTAGTACTTTATTAACCGCCCTCTAAAATGTATGCCTTTTAAGATTCTTTCAAAATCTAAAAATACTATTAGTTTAATGCATTAGTTTAATTTCTGTTTCTATCTCATTATTATCTTTATCGAGTGATACTAAACGCATATATAATAAAGTGGATACTATATCCTTCATAGAAAAAGTCAAAATCCTACTACTCGTGTAAGTTACACCTGGCATCATTATTTCCGGACACCTAAGTATAACTTGGATATTTTCAAGAAAAAAGTGCTAAACTTCATTCACTGTTTGCTTACTATAAGGTGAAAAATAACACTAGCCAGTAAAAAGTTGAGCGCACTGATAAATATATACATTTTTAATTCTTATGTGTTTCCTCCGAAAAGGAACGAAGTCGCGAACACAGCTTAGTAGATAATAAAGTCGTAAGTCAATATTTATCACTTTTTCGGAATGATCGAGTAAACAAGTTGGAGTGAAATTGTTTCCAGTACATCACATTACCTGTTTAGGCATAGCAAAATAAGTAGCTAATTGTTATGCACTTGAGTTAGATCATAATTATAGGATTCGATCCCGGTCATATTTTAGTCCCTCATTTAATCATTTCTTTGTAATTCAGTATAGACAATATGACTCTAAAGATCTTGGGCTACTATCCTAAAATGATTACTAGAAATGGAGAGGATGGGAAAACCTGGTCTGTACCTTTTATTTGACCTCATTCATCATTTGGCGGACTTCAGTGTGGACAATAAGACTCCACCAATCTTTGAGCTGCTATCTTGCAATCATAATTGGAAATGGAGTAGATAGGAAAACCTATGTAGGAAAGTCTATGCATTTTATTGACCTCATTTATCATTTGGCGGAATTCAGTACGCAAATCCTTGGACTGCTATCTCAAAACCATAACTAGAAGTTCATTGCCATTTATCACATATAACAGAGCATAGCTAGTTTGATAGGAATGTTAAAAGAAATGGTTTTTTTTCAGATGACTCGGATGAAGAGCCCATTTTTGAGGTTTCGAGCCGAGGGTATCAGAACGTGATATATGCTGGCCACAAGTTCACTCTGCTCTACACAGGCAAGACCCGTAAACGATGGCAGTGCACGCAACACAGCAAGAGGAACTGTGCGGTCACCATCATAACTTCGGACAACCAGATAGTCAGCATACGGAATGAGCACACACACCCACCTACGCATCAGAGCTTTAAAGCGGAAAGTTGAAATGACGACCTTCGTAGCTGGCCGGACTATGTCGTCGCGCCATAGCTGAGGTCACGGGTTCGATTCCCGGTCAGGGCAATATGGAAGACGAACTTCTGTATTGTGTCGGGTCTGTGTGACAATTTTCACGTTTTTAGATAAGCAAGTGTAACTTCCTTTGGTTCTTCCTTCCTTAATTTGGATTACTCAAATTATGAGGAGTTAAATAAACATGAATATTATTTGTGACAAATTTAATGGGAATTAAGATGTCTGCCATGGTTTCAACAAATAGATAATGTTTTACGGAACGGACCCAAAAACATTTCACTTTTACGAAGTACAATTCTTTTTCCTTTTTGTATGGTGCATTCTTTTTACCCGTTAAATGTTGTGTTAAGATTGTATGAACTTAAAAAAATGCATATGATCTTTCAGTTTTTAAATTGCCAGTTTTCATTTAGAATAATGAAGTACCTATTCACCTATAATATAATTCACTGAAACAAATAAAATAAACAAATACAGCGTATTAGACTTTTAATTTATTGCAAAAAAGATGGAGCTGGCTCTTTTTCAGGTTTATTAGTTTATTATTTAAGAGAGGTGGGGCATAGCGATTTATCGCTCGAACTGGAGCAGCCCGACTGGTGAAATACCTCCACCTTACAGAAGACCGCAATCACTTCTGTGTTGTTGTGTTCCTGCGTGTGAGTGCTACATTAGTAGTAGGGGTTAAGCCTTCAAGGTAAGGGCGACAAGTCCAGTAACATATTTATTATGCTGTGCTTGTCGCCCTTAAGCTAGGACCTCATTACCACTTAACATCAGGTGGGATGAGGTCAATCTTGAAGTGTAAGGTGAGGAGCGGCAGAGTACGAAATTGTAGTTAGTCCCTTAAGTTTTGCGCTTTATTTTATGTATTTAAAAGGACACACAATCCAAAAATGGTAAATATTTAATAATTTTTTGTTTACTCTTTAATGCTTAGACGTTAGAAAACAATAAAATTGTGCCAATAACCTTCCTGCTATTGCTGTATCAATCCCTACTAATCCCTACTAATATTATAAATGCGAAAGTAACTCTGTCTGTCTGTCTGTATGTTACGCTTTCCTGCTTAAACCTCTCAACCGATTTTAATGAAATTTGATATAGGTATACGTTGAACCTCAAGAACGGACATAGGCTACTTTTTATTAGAAAATAAGGGGGAGGGTAATACCACCTTTGAAAGTTTATATGGAAAAATGTTTATTTTTGAAGTTAGCGATATGAAATATAAAATTTGGCACAAGTATAGCTCGAAACTTGGATTAAAATATAGACTACTTTTTGTTTCGAATATTAGGGGAGAAAGGGGTAAAACCGACTATGAAAGGATGTAGGCTACGCGAACGAAGTCGCGGGCACAGCTAGTAATCAATAAAGCTCTTATTCACGAGGATTTGTTGCTGTTATTTATTTTATGACAGCCAGATTAAGAAAGATAAGACATGTCAATATCTAAAAGTTTTAATGTAGGTATATACTGCCAGTCTGATATAGTTAAATAAAATAATAGTAAATGCGCCAGATAACCACACCAATTACCTGGTCTCAAACTAAGGTTTTCCCTAGTACTATGAGTACCAGACGACGGATACTAACTGGGGGCGTCATCCCAGTACACCCAGACCCAAGTCAATTTAGAAAAGTTCGTTTTCCAAATTGACCTGACCGGGAATCGAACCCGAGACTTATCGCGCTTTGGCCGCCTACCTTAGCCACTGCGCCACCGAGGTCGTCAATATTAAGATGTACAGTATTTGTAAATTTAAACTTAATTGGCTATTCTCTTGTTAGGAACAAAAAAATATAAAACTTTATAACTGAATTCTTTATTAAGTATATGTACACACTTTGGTCTTTGTACCGCCCTTATCTCGCGTGTATAAGGACTAATATTGGCTGCAAGTGATTACATTGCATGTAATACATCAAGATCTGATGTTCATAGTGACTAAAACATTATTTTTCAACAGATTTTACAATATTAGAATCAACTAATGGCCGTAAATACCTTCTACATAAATATCACAAATTTACACTTGCATACAAAGGCAAAGCTAGAATGAGATGGGTGTGCACGAAGACTTCATTTCGGAATTGCAGGGTCTCCATCATCACGGAAGGAAGAAACATTGTAAGCATCAAGAACGAACATACACATTCTCAGGAAATATGATGTATTAAATATGATGTAGGTATTAAATATATTTTGCTTCTTAGCATATTTGTTTATTTTTTTATTTTATTAATTAGAAAACCCCAATAAAATGCCATTGTTGAAGCCAGAAAGTAATAAATTAGTAATACCTAAGTATAGTAATAAAATAAAATAAAACTTTATTAATGTTGCACGGCCGTACCCATTTCTTGCCATCTACTATTTCCTCTACCTTAAGGTTGTCTGGAAGAGATCGCTTTCTAGCGATAAGACCGCCTTTGTACTATAATCAATCTGTAAAACCTATTTCTGTAAAGTTTTTGTGCAATAAAGTATATCTATCTATCTATCTATAGTAGTAAGTTCTTTTTTTTGCATTAGAAAGAATAACATTTGGGTGATATATATAAAAAAAATATTATGTAGTAAAAAATATCACTTGTGTAAAAAAAGGTTTAATACCACTTATGAAATCGAAACCGAACCGAACGAAATTGATACCTAAAAACTGTTTAGGTAGGCAATAAGACCATCAAAAGTTTCCGACCATTGCTTTCAATTTTTATTCTTATATAGTTGAATATGTTTTAAAATCGTTAAACAATGTTTCGAAGACGTTCCCTACGGAAACCATGCACGCCCATAAATTTGGCTGTCGATGTAAAACAATAAGCGCTATGAAACATGTGTGACCTCATTTAGCAACGTTTAAAATAACGGTCGGTATTTTTAACACAGTGACTGCCATTATCGAGGTGTCAAGCAAGGGGCATACGAACCTCATCCACAACGGATACAAGTTCTCTCTCCACTACGAGGGGAAGAGCAACGGCAAGAAGCGCTGGCAGTGCTGCAAGCACGCCCACCAGAACTGCAGGGCCACGGTGTTCACAGCGGGGAACCAAATACTTCACGTCAAGCATGAGCATACGCACCCACCTAGCTATACATAAGATAAACGCAGTTTTTTTTAAATAATAATTAGTTAGAGGTTGGGCATAGCGGTTTATCGCTCGAACTGGAGCAGCCCGACTGGTGTAATACCTCCACCTTACAGAAGACCGCAGCCAAATAACAATCACTTCGGTATTGTTGTGTTCCTGCGTGTGAGTATGGTTTCCAGAGCTCCTGGGGGTGCTACATTAGTAGCAGGGGTCAAACCTTTAAGGTAAGGGTGACAAGTCCAGTAATAGCTTTATTGTGCTGTACTTGTCGCCCTTAAGCAAGGACCTCATAACCACTCATCAGGTGGGATGAGGTCAATCTTGAAGTGCAATATAAAAAAAAAACTTTATTGGAAAAAATAAAAGCAAGGTACAGTAATAGTGACTTCTGCACTAGGCTCGAAAGTTGCAGTAGGTTTACTACGAAAATGGCGGTGGACAGAGGAGCCCCGCAGCAGATCCGCTGCTAGGACCTGACGCCAGGCTTCCCTCGCGCCTGGCGTTCGCAGCTCAGGGCCGTTACCTCAGTACGAGAGGTTGAGTCATGCCAGGTGGGTCTCTTAGTGACAGGCGCGGTGGGGGAGCCTGCGTAGAATCTGCAAGGGATACAAACTCCTCCACAACTCTGCAGCGCCCCGAGGACGTTTTAGTCAGTGCGACCCTATAACACCACTATCTGTTCCCTGCAAAAAAGAAGTCTACTACCAAAAACGAAAGGTTTTGTTTAATCAGAACAATCGAAAGTTCGAGAATTAAAACATCGTTTTTTACTTATTTCGAAAACGCTTTAGTGAATTGGTTGCGATTATATGAATTAAAAATCGCCACTCGCCATCGGATCCGATATTTTCGTTTTTAACCTTCTGCATGGTACAGATAGTCTAAGACCCTACTGCAGGCCCATTTAAAGGAAACAGAAAAGCTGTATATCCCCTTACGGTGTGGCATTCGAACCCACGACTTTCACGTGTCGCGCGTGCTTCTCTTCCGACTGAGCTAATCGCAAGTTATCGTAGGCGATGATTTTTTCTGTTATGTTAACCTCTTGCGTTTTGTAAGTGCCCTGTCATACCATCGATTATAGAACCTCGTCCCAGTTGGAAGAGTAGCACGCGCCATGCGTGAATAAGTTGATTACTTTTTTTACTAATCTCGTGAGTATAAAAATGATGACTACCTATCAATATTGCACGGAAGAGGAAATTTGTATTTATAGTGCTTAAGTGTTATGTTTAAGTCTAATAGATCTTAAGATCTTGAACTAAAGTTTTATATGTGTTTGGTCTATTGTTTTATTTGTTTAATTAAATTATTTCATTAAATAATCCAAACGCACTTCTCACACAAACAACCGCTTACTTTTGCCTTATTTTGGACGCAGCCTTACTTTTGGATTCAAATAAATTTACACGCCGCCATACATTGCTTACCCGAATCCGATAATTTCTTTCGTATCTAGCAGGACCAAAACTAATTTTGTGTAAATAGAGATACTGCCCAATTCAAAAGATTCCGTTTTGATATCAATTAAGAGGGAAACATACATGCCATAATGACGGTCTACTGACATCTCACCAATATCACTCCCCGTTAGCTACTTCACCCCACCATAAATCTTAGAGCCGAAACACAGCAACAATATTTTACTACACATCAATAAACTCCTTTACGATAGCAGCCGTAAAGGTAGACAAGCCAATTTATTTTTTAGCTCCATTGAGATAGGAACTTGTTGAACTTGCATTCGTTTGTTATTTTGGTGTTCAAACTAGTTTTGTTTCTCCAGACATGCCCGTCTTCGTAGTCTCCAGCCGTGGGTACCCGAATCTCATTTACGCCGGGCACAAGTTTAGCCGTATCAGTAATGGACGCGTGAGGACACTTTGGCAGTGCACCAAGCACTACACCTGCCGCTGCCGCGTCACCATCATCACTGAACAGGACTACATCGTCAGGATAAACAACCAGCACACGCACTGACGTTCTGCCATTTCATGTCACACACGCGAGCTTCAGGCCTCAAATCTATATCGTGGCACCTTCTTTTACAAGACATTATGAAGAGTACAGAGAAAAACAAGGAATGTCACATAAAACTCGAAATTGAGGTTATAACACTATAAGTTCAGAATGCCTTAGCAGACAGATTTGTGACCTTCCTTGTTTTTTCCCTGTACTCTTTACATACAAAAAACCGCAAAGCCTATAAAACACTCTTGGAAAGAGCCAAGAACCATGCACTGGGGTAAAGGACATTCTGCGCTTCCACGTGATTAGCCGCAGACAACCTTTCGGAGCCTGACGTGTTTTGTTTAAACTAATTACATAATTGTTTTCTTATCAAATCATGAACCGAATGCGTCTAAGATTAGAAGGCATTTGGCAAGATCCGAGAGCCATGCACCGCCCGACTACCATTAATTATATTATATAGCATATTTTCGGAATGAATGATACTCTACGCTTTCATGGGATTGGTTGCAAACTTTGCGATCATAGTATTATATTATCGTATCATAGTATATGATATAGCTGTTTTGTTTGAACTATTTACCTATTTGTTGTCTTAACCGTCCGTCACTTCCGTACAAAGTAGGTGTTTGGTACATTTCTCAAATACGGTAAAAGTGTTGACTCTGACGTCTATGCACAATTACTAACCTCCGCTTCTGAAATCGTTAGTTTCAAATCTTACTTTATTTTGAGATTGGATATTATCGGTTAAAATTACTGTTTGTTGTATGTTTGTTATTAATTTTATTGAAACTAAAATGAAGTGCGAAAATTACTACCCACTACTACTGTTAATGACATTTATGATGTTTGTGTGACGATCATGCCATGTTAATGTCGTTATAAGTACAGAAACCTGTTAATTAAGTTATTTTTATACTATGAATTCCTAGTTATTATTTTAGTGTTTTCCATTGATTACAAATTTTCTGGTAATTGGTAAGAGTAGTTTTTGACTGCTTGCTTTTTAATTAACCATAAAATAAATAATGCCTTAAACAAAGAAATAAGAATTTCAAATTTACAAACACTTTATTTGTAACACTATCGGAGGTAAAAAAAAATTTACGTGAAATATCGGTTCTTAAAACAAGTGCTAGAGCTAACTTACTTTGGGAACCTGTCTATTGTGTGATGTTGTTTAACCTTTACCCAGCCCAGCTATCTTAAACGTAGTGGCCCGCTGTACGCCAACGTATAAATGTATAACAGTATCTATAGTACGAAAGCAAGGATGTGGCATAACGTCATATCGATAAAAAAAATTGATGTCTAAATCAAGATTTATTTTTAAATTTTGCAAATATAAATAAACCCTGATACAATATAATAGTAATTTGTTTTATTTTATAAACATTTTTAGTAAGAAAAACGAGTATCTATTATCATAGACAAAAATACATGCATAATCTTGCAACTTATTTATTATAAAAGGCACTTCACTATTCATTTTATAACGTAGTCCGTTGACTTCATATCAAGTCGTTGGCGCTCGTGGCAAGATAAATATCTCAAATAGAAGTGTTGTCTATGATTTTCTTTCTTCACCTTGAGTGAATCTCTCTCTATCTCTCTAGACGGTTTGATTAAGAAAAGACGGCTTTTGTACGGTAGTAATAAATCATAACAAGTATGTTACGGTGAAAAGTAAGACAAAAGAATGAATGGAAAGTTATTATTCGTATATTTTATAACTTTTTATAGTTTGTGTAAGTTTACCTTTCCATATTTTACTTTTTATGTTTTCGATAATTATATTTAATGTTTATTGTACGAAAGAAAAAGCAGACGAGCGCACGCTTGTAACGACCGGCACTATGACACAATGACCTTGACACCTGTACGCTTACGACGTCACAGGTTTACTTGCATTGAAGTTGGTGGCGCTCGTAGCACTGAAATCTTGTCATTGCGTCGGGATGGGTGTTGCAATATCGAAGATCCTAAATAAATTATAAATTAACTAGCTTTCCACCCACGGCTTCGCCCGCTTGGAATTTGGTTATATTGCAGTATAAAGCACAACTATAAGAAAACTTCTCATTTCCACGGAAAAACGCTGGATAAGATTAGTTGTTAAAAAAAAAACTGAATAGTACACTATATTATATACCTACGTAGATGTAAAAATCAGTTTAGACGATAAAATAAATTGCACGTCATCCCTCGGGAATTCCTAATTTTCGGGGATTCATTATCGTATCATTTAGCTTCTAAATTTACATGTTTATATTCCTTTACAATATTTTACCTTGATTAAAACGCCACACAGCGCCATCTCCAATCCATCCATCAAGCAAACTATATTTTTGTTTTCCCTCGGGAATATCAGTTTTTTTCGGGATAAAAAGTAACCTATTATTTAATCCGGACTTCTAACTATACGTCTGCAAAATTTAAAAGCAATCGGTTCAGTAGTTATGTCGTGAAAGCGAAACAAATAAACAAACTTACTTTCCGATTTATAATATTAGTAAGGATCTTCGTGAAATAAATTAATTTTAATATTTATTATGTAATACGTTATTTTCAGACCGGAATTAATTGTCAATCATAAAATCTATGAATATTTGTATGGAACAAAACAAAGTAAACATGTAGGATTGTAATGAATGCAACTATCGCGTCACATCACTAGCCTACTTGATATGAAGTCGTTGGCGTATGGGACATCAAAATATTTCAGGCGTTTTTGTTTTTATCTGTTTTAAAACACTATAAAGCCTGTTTCTTCTGGCGAAATAACAAAAATGGGCTTCAATCCTGTCCATCTTACAAAATTACAAGAGAAACAAATGTTTAATGCACCGTAAAGGTATTTAATTAAAGTAGGTACAATGAGTAACTTCTATAGAAGTAGTGGCGTTGACGGCACGAAAATCCTGAACTTCTATAGAAGTAGTTGGCGGTTATTAGGTTAATATTTTATATATATAGGAAATCTATGTAAACTGAACTGTTCTGTTGTTGAATGGATGAAGGACACATCAAATAGTTTGTTCTCAGCTTAAATGAAAAACTGATTTTGTATGAACTGTTTTAGGCGTGTAAAGATAGTAGACAATTTAAATGCAATAACGCTTTATTATGTTTAAAAATTAAAAAAAGTTAATTGCCCAACGTTTTTCTTACTCATACCTATCTACTACATTCCTGTCCTATCGGCCCGAGGTTACTTTGTTATAGCAATGTTTCAAAAATCCATAGAATCAAATACATCTTGGCATCTAATTCGGTTTTTTTCATATTTTACAGCATCATACTGCACAAGCGATCTTTAAATATTTTCAAGTTTCTAAATGACACTAACCGAAGACCTAGACGCAAAACGAAAAATTCGTCTACTACGATGCCCTGGAATTAGCTCACTTGAATGAGCAGCACGCGCGATACGTGAAGGTTAAGGGTGCGAATACTTCGAAGAGTTTCTCTTACTATCGAAACCACTCATGCCTTTTTTTAAACATTGATTTGCATAATCGCCAGATCCTGACTTTTGTTATTATTTCAGGTGATGACTACTACTATATAATAAGCACAAAAGAGTTCAAGAACCACACCATGTGGTACCATGCAAAGCGGCGCGCCTGCACCGGATGCTACCGCAGACTCCGCCGGGATATGAGTAGCAGAGAGGTCATGGGAAAAGTGAACAAAGTGAGGACTGTCTGCCTAGAGTGCGGCAAGTCCTTCTGCAGAAGGTGCTTCAATGAGTATCACTTCTTGTGATGATAGTAGCATTCAAATGAATTCAGGTCTTAGGAGCTCAAGTCTACCTTTCCCCCATTCAAACAAAAATCCTGAATCCGCTACTGCTAGCCAAAGTTTGGCAAATATTGTAAAATGTTTCATACGGGTGCTGTATATTTTTTGTAACAAATTTCAAATAAGAATTATAAACATCTATTGAAATCTGGGAGCACAATAAAAAATATTATGATTTGATTGATATTGGGAGCGATATTTTTATTTTCTGTTTGATTAATTAGGCTTAATTTTCTGCATAAGTTTAAAAACCAGTTTGGATTTTAGTTTTTAGTATCGATTGGTATGGTATTATTTAATGTAATTTTAGTTTAAACTTAATACTTACTTACTTTTGTATCATAAACTTAACTGAAAGTTTTAATCTTGTTGGTTTTCATTAAAGATTTTAACGATTTCAAGTATGTTTACTTTGTGTACGATCTATTCTATTCATACAATGCGTTTGAGCGTATTATGGAAATCCTTCTCTTGTTTTATTTTTACTGAACACTTTTCAAAGAACGTTTGAAAACGTTTAATGACATCTGGAGGAAAGAATATACTTATACAGCTTTTGGTAACTATGATATTCGTACACAATATGTATGCTTTTTTAATGTCAACATTTGCCATTATTTTATTTAGTGTACAAAATACAATGTTAATATTATTGAATACTGACTTATCCGTGATAATTTCAACTTTTCAATGGTAATGCTTAATTTAATTCAATATATAATATTTTTGATAATTGATATTAATTTAATAACTGAAAAAAATCGCGTATATAGTGACATTATTAAAAAGCATATTTAGAAATTATACTAGACAGACTTCTGAAGAGAGGTCAGTATGCCATACTAAGGAATAGTAATTTACTATAAACAACGGTAGTCGAATTGAGGAACCTTAATAATAAATAAATATATTTCAATAATATTGTAATATATGTATAATATATTTCGTGAATAACTTCGTCATTTATGCACATATTTTGAGGACGTTTTTATTGGAAAGGAGATATGCCGAAGGACCTGGTAGGTACCAACCTACCATGATAAGAGTACCAGGATGTGCTGATAACATCCTAGAGAAATAGTTCATCCTGAATCATGTTCTTGGATGGAAAGACCCTCATGGCAGTACACCTTAACTAAAGGAGTTCCTACTCACTGAATTGGATTGATATTTCGCCTTCTATATTTATATCTATAAGATATTTTAGGGTTTGTGATAATTTTGAAACTGTTGCATAGTTTCAAAACTGTTAAGACGCGTCAATATTGAAATCGTCGTCCTCCTAATAAAAATATTATCTCTTTCCCCAGGTAATGTCTTCAATGTAGAAGTCAAGAATTCGGCTAGATACGTAATAATGAACGGTTATAAGTACAGTCGGCAGCGATTCAACAGAGGCCGCGCGAGGTGGCGCTGTGTCCGCCAGTGGGATAAATGCACAGCCATGTTCATTACCATAGACGACACAATATACAGGATAAAGGAGGAGCACAACCATCTTCCAGACCCGGTATATTTTGAAGAAATGGGCGTGTGCATTATAGGAACATCTGAAGAGTAACCAAAGAGGTGGCCTTCAAACTTTATAGATATTATGTTTGTCCTCTAAAGGAAGACATCACCTTATTTTTGTGATTTGGCCTGAAGGACCAAGTGACTTACTGAAAGAATTGTTCAAATAAATTAACATCCTAATAATCGCATTTCTATATATTCTCTGTTGAATGCATGTAAAGACCTAATGTTTACACCACACATTAAACAAACTGTTTTATATCTATTGGTATTCATTTCAAATTGAGATAACATAGTTCTAAGTATATTTGAAAAAACAGTTCAGAATAGATATATTCTGAACTGTTTTTATTTATATTCTGAAATTAATAATAAAATTCGAGATGATCGTAGTTCTCCGATTTTGGGGCTTTTCGAGTTATCACATTCTTCCACTACTCTCGACCACAGCTCAACCGACACAGAACCCTTTAAAGTCAAAAGTTGCAGCAAAAACAAAGGAAGAAATACTTCCTGTACAGATAATTCGATGCGTAACAAAAGAAAGACTTAAAAAAATACAGGCGCCAGTTTTATTACTTAAAAAGGAAAATATATACAAGAGAAGAAATTATTAGAGCCCTGTCCTAAGACTTGTCGATTGGAATTCTATAATAATTTATCTGAAGAACAGCGAATGTTAATATTCAAAAAATTTTGGGCTCTAGGGAGCCGTGTAAAGCAATGGCAGTATGTTTATAGAAATACAGCCCGTAAAACCAATAGAAGTCGCATAAAACCAGAACGCTCATTAAATCGACGAATCAGGATTTTATATTATCTTCCTAGTGAGTCTAAACTTAAGATAAGAGTATGTAAGACAATGTTTCTGAACACTATAGCTTCAGGAGATAGAATTGTCTTGACTGCCTGGAAGAAATTCGATGGAGGCTTTGAAAATGTAGAAGACAAACGTGGGAAACATTCTAAGACAGGCAAATACAGATAACTTGAACCACTATGGCGATAGTTCGTACAGGTAAAGGTAACGGTCTAAAAACACTTACGAATGTTTTGAGTGGAAATTAAACAAGAAAATGTTACAACAACGCATTTTTTTATTTATATTTATTTATTTAGTATATCTACAATAGTAATAAATGCTTAAATTCGGATCATCATTACAACACATTGTCAGTGTATTTATTTAATAACAGTGATTTGGAAATTGCATAGTAAAGTGAAATTCTGTTGAAGAAATAAGATTTATTAAATCAGAGATAAAAATTACTTACATATTTTTCTTTAATCAGTCATTGGTAATAGCAGGATACCCTCTACGTTATTTTGAAATGGTATAGTACCAAAATATGCGTCAGGGGTTTCCACTTCATCTTCATTATCAGGATCTAATTCAGAGATGTCAACGGATACCCTAAATCGTTTTACTATGCATGGTTCAACCTATGTGCTGCGATTTAAACTAAGAATCATTTTAATTATTACATTTTGTCATAGATTTTTGGTTAGATAAAACTGCAAACAATGGCTTAGCGTCGATTAAAAACTCAAATTTTAACAACGTCTATTCTGCAGTCTATACCTAACTGCAAATACATAATTATGTCGCTTTCTGTTATTCAGATACTAGTAGATTTGTTAAGTGAAAAGGTAACATAGTCTTTGGTATGTATGGGTTTTTAATATCTTCTCTCTGCCTCTATGGTTGTAATGAACTCCGATAATATAGTAAATTACCCTTTTCAGGCGATTACAAACCTTCTATTGTGACGACATGCAAAATAGAATCAGTCGAGATGCCAGATTCCGTCACCTTCGAAAACAGTACATCGGAGCCCTCATCAGATAATATTTCAAGCCAAACCCCTAGTTCTTCAGCACCAGGAAAAAACATAAGTTCACGTGATGAGGACTGTTTACGCAAGAACAGAAAGACATTGAAAAACAAAGGCGCCAGTTTTATAACAATAAGAGGTAAATATGTTCAAGAAAAGAAGTTATTGGACCCTTGCAACGAGACTTGTCGATTGAAATGCTCTGAGAAGCTTTCAATAAATGCGCGGAAGGTTATTTTCGAACATTTTTGGGCTCTAGGTAGTCGTGTTGAACAATGGAAGTTTGTCCTTAAAAACACCCACAAGGAGCCAACGCGACGCAAGAAGAGAGATTGCACCACGTACAATCGGGAAAATACATTTTTATATTTTCTTACCGACGAGTCTAATAAGAAAATAAAAGTGTGTAAGACGATGTTTTTGAATACAATAGCTGCTGGATGGAGAATCGTAATAACAGCTTGGGAAAAGTATACTGGAGACGTTGAAAGCATAGAAGATAAAAGAGGAAGACCGTACAAGATAAAATGAGATTAACAATTTGATAAATTCTTTTATTCGTCACAACAGTTTCATGTTACCAGAAAGTGAACTTAATTCAATTCATCTTTGAAAAATCAAAACAGAGTAAACATGCAATAAATTGATTTAACTATTTTGTGATGATCTAGAAGCCCAAAATTTTCATAGCTTCAACACATTAAAAATACTATAAAACTAAACACGAACCAACTAATTGATTTCCATTTTGCTTATTTTATGATACGAGGTCTATGTGTCATTAAGATCCACAAGGCTGAATTATACCCGTTTCAATTTACAAAATACGGGTAACAGACACACTGTTTGAGCAAGTAAATCATATTCATATTATTTATTGCACTCCATAAGTAAGTAATGTTGTTGCAGTAGTTTCTTAAAAACTAAATGTACAAGCTACGGTCCCTGGCGGGCACTGCAAAGATAGGAGGGGATAATTTATTTTAAGTTAGTAAGCAATTTGTGAAAAATAAATTCCATTCAAATTATAAATTGAAAACATTCTTCGTACTTAATTGTTTATACCTATTAGTAATTTTGTAGATACAAACTTGATAATTATAACTTATCTGCTGACAGCACCATGATATCCTTGTTAGTAAGTAGTCGCTCTTAGTAGAAGTTGAGTGAAAAATAAATAAAAAAAATAAGTATAGAACTAAAATAAAACATTTATTCAGACCAAAGAGGCGGATGGTTGTGATCATCCTTGAGCTTGTAGATGAAGTGGTCGAGCGTGAAGATGGCAGCGGTGCAACGCGAGCGCTGTTTGACGCAGCGCCAGCGTCCTTTACGTTTGTTCACCGCCTGCAAGCTGTATTTATACCCATGAACCAGGATGTACTTTGATGACTTCAGGTGAATGATTGGGTAGAGATTACCTAAAACGATTTGGAAGGTCAAAAGTTAAGTGATAAACATGTCTTACAAATTAGGGGTAAAGATGAAAAGGCAGTCTGCAGTCATTATAAATAGTCAGGACGAATTGCGAAAAGCAAATGATGGTAGAAGCACATGATGATAAAACTTGTAAATCTAATTTGGTTCTTATGCCAGCGACATAAGGGCGGTAGGAACTTCAAATTGTTTAGTATAACTTGCTTTATTATACTGTGATTATGAATATACATAGTTTCTTTGAAAGTAGTAATAATTAAGGTACTTTGCGTTAAAATGTTATTCAATAAGTTTTGTTTTGAGGAGACTGCATTGTTTTATCAGTTGGCTAAGTTGTATTTTGTTTTTACTTTTATCTTGACCAAAATTACTACATTAAGGACCAAATCAGATTATTTTATGTTTTACTAGCAAGATTTTTATCGTAATGTAACTTAAGTACAGTGTAGAAAGAAAATAATAAAAAACATTGTATCATTAAAAATTTATTAATAAAATATTGGTTTTATTAATTACATAACTATTGTCATTCACATTACATTTCAGCACAATTCAAATTTTAATTTTGAATTAATTATTGCTGCTGTTACATTCTTTACTTCTATTAAGTCATCTATTACATTACCCTAAGATAACGTTGTGCATTTTTTACATTTAATAGGTGTGTTAAAAACAAAGCAAATATATTAGTTTGAAGGTAATCTTCTGTAGTACACAACAGAAAAAATATTGTACTAAACTTCAAGTAATTACGTTTAATTTAAGTCAAATAGGTAAGCATCGCATAGTACTTAAAAGTTGGTATTGAACTTTAAAACTTTGGTTTTCTAATTAAAAATAGTTCTTACTCATTATGATTTAAATATGGTAAACATACGCTTCCTGTCATTGCTTGATATTTTTCTAGATGTTTTTTTTACACATTTAACTTAGTGAAACATACAATTGAACATTTACAACTAACGAGTACATGTAAAAAATATTAGATGCTGTAAAGCTGTATTAAGTAGAGGAGGTAGGTAGATCATATGCTTCTAATTTAAATAAATAATTTAGTACATGTAATAAATAACAATGGAATGTACCATTTTCACCGTAAATCTGTTATAGCCTAAAACCTACTATGCTATTATATACACATGCTCTCAATCACGTTTATACTTGAACAACAACAAATATGTATTTTTCTGTTACGTTGAGATTATTAGCTGTACCTAAGCTATATTTATTGAGTGATTATCTTTTGTATATGTAACGTAGAATATAGCCGTGATTTAATATCAAATGTTTATGAGTCGGGCTATACTTATGTAAAAGAAGATTATGTAGAAATACTTAAAAGGTTCACCAAAAAAATTAAAAATGTATATTCTTTAGTTTTAGATTTGAACCTACGGTCTTTCAATATAAAGATAGTGATGGTATCTTTGAGAGTGTTGTCGTGTCGAAAGGCCGTAGGTTCAAGTCTCATCCTGTGGGTACATATATGTTTTGTTCTAGCCTATATATGTACACCTACTATATATAAAGCCATATGTACCGTAATTTGGTCGGTGATATTACATAAGAAGTGTTATATGTGTTAATTAATAAATATATTTAGTATATTGATAAATCACTGGTTTCATTCTTGCAACATTTGAATTCCTTAATTAATTTAAAAATATAACATAAATAAACACTTATCTACAACTAGTAATCATCAATTGCAAAATTAAATCAATTGTACACAATTTACAAACATATTATTACTATCTAAAGACATACAATTGTATGAAATACAATCTAACATCAGATTGCGTAAAATATTAAGGTACAATAATTCACTAATTTGGATTTTTAACATTTAATTTGAATTAAAACAATTTAGTCTAGAAGCATAAAATACCGAATAATGTCTATGTATATACATACATACATGTTTATCAATCTACTACATTTATGTTATTGTAAATAAATGTAACTTTACTTACGAATACTAATATTTCTTTAGTATTCACTGTCTGCGCCAGATTTCGACCAAAAGATTTACAAAAAAGCGTTAAGAATGCCTGCGCCAGTTTCTGAACGTACGTTTTAACAATGAGCGTTTTTAAAAATAAAAAACTCTCTTGACCACACCTTGTTCTATAAAGTTCGCACACCGCTCACTAATAATAATTTAAAATTAAACTACGTATGTTTTATTGTGAAACAAATTGTTAATAAACAAATTCATCTACAAAATAAATTTAATTTGTCTCCAACGTAGACATTCACATTAACTATAAAGTTTTGCTAAACACAACAAGGTGAAACATGATGACGTATAAAACATATTAATGACCAACTTATACTATGAAAACAATGGGTTAATAAAGTTACACATCACCCATATAAGGGTGACATCACTTATATTCTATAGTTATAATAGGTACATTTTTAATATGAAAACCTCAATATTTTAATCGAAATTTATTACAAATCTCCAAAAATAAACTTACAAATGTAGGTCAAATCTTAGTAACATTTTTATGAGTATATATTTAAATATTTTTACAATATACCTACCTACATCACATTAAAAAGGCACGCCAAAGGCACACTTATTTGTAGATATTTAACAATTCTATGGTTTGTAGTCAAAAGTTATAACTATGGATAAAATTCTAAGAATCTGAGCATGCAAAATTTAGTATTTTTTGTAAAGTTTTAACAATGTATTAGCTGAACGTGAATCAAATATGGTTTAAAAAAACTACACTAGCGTCATAAATATAAAAAAGTTGCTTTACGTCAAACATATTTCGTAATCTTTGACCAATTCTGATGTCTTACTCTATTTTTTTTAATTTTTAAATATCATAACTAATGGCCCACTCCTAGAGCGGATAAAACAAATAGGTAACTACCACATAACAATCTCCTTATAAGCATTCACTCTAGGCTGTGCCCCCATTAGACTAACTGTGAGCGGTAATAACATTCCTGTAGTTTGCTAACTATAACTCTTAATTTTAATTCAAGACTGCATCAGAGATGTGCTGGATCATTACCAATATATGTAGATCCGCGGATATGGACAGAAATAATCATGCCTGTCTAGATAATGACTTAAACTACAACTACTACTTATAGTGGCGTAGCTAGGGGTGGGCGGCCCGCACCCCTAAACGGGTGACACCCGACTGTGAACATTAACATAGTCAATGAAAAAATTGATGCTATTATTTCTGCAATTGAAGAACTTTGCAAAAATGCAAGTGATAAAAAAAATGGACATGATGGTCTGCTCGCTCACACACCATACTTTTAAGTTTCTAGTTCTTAATATTGTAAAGATTAGGATAACTACTGAGTTTCTTGCCGGGTTCTTCTCGGTTCCGAACCGGCTGTAGCTTCAATTATGGTTTGTATTCATTTTGAAGATAATAAATGAATTGATTATTATTATTATGCAACCGAAACCAAAGGTGCTGCTCATAATAGTTGTCTTTTTGGGATGCTGTGCTTCGGGCAGATCCGCACCGCCCACCCATGCTAGCTACGCCACTGACTACTTAACAATCTTCTTATAAGCATCGTGGTCATGCACGTTGTAAATCTTGATGATGACGTCATTCTGCGTGGTCAGCTTGGCCTTACAGCCTTTATCACACTTGTTGCACACCCAGTGCGTCTCCTGGCGCTGGTTGCTGAATCGGGAACGCTTCTTGAAGCGATATTCGCCCAGCATGATGATGGCGTTGCCTTGCCGCGACCAACAGTATCGGGGAACCAGTTGGACCATTGGACCTGGAGAAGAAAAAGTCAAATAAGAAAATAACGCAGTATGTAAGTATGTTACTAATACTCAACTGACCCTATTCATATACGTCCGAAACGTTCCTGAATCGAATAGTCTTTTTTTTGTCTCTCATCGCACTGGTCAAGTGAAAGACAAAGCCAAAGATAGGTAGGTAGTATCTGAATATGGAACCGCATCTGACATCTTGTGAATAAGCGAATTGATTACTAAAAAAATCACACTGGAAATTAAACCTTATGAAACGCCTTATAGTATTCACAATAAAACTTTTTATGTTGTATGTGGATTTGGATTTCAAAGAAACACAAATAACGTACTATTAAGTGAAATAATTTAGCCATCACAGCTGTGTAACCTCTGATCCACATACTAGGGCCACTAATGAAAACTCTAGTAAACGGAGATAAAAGAAAAACCTATTTGCAGTACATTAGCAAAAAATTAAGGATTGTTATGTCTCTTGCTCAATGTTGTTTGAGTGAAAAGACGTGGCTATCCCAAATAACAATTACACTTTTTATGTGCATAAATACCTATAAATGCAAAAATATCTATAAAATGATTTATTTACCCTGTAAATGTTTTTATTTACCCAAAATAAAACCAAACAATGAAACGATACAACAACATTTATTACAAATAGAAGTAAACTGTACTTAATTTTCTATTATGAAATAATATACGTCTATGAAAATTCTTAAATAAGTACTAAATAATTTACATTTATTAAATTGCACTTTTGCATGAAAATAATACATTTTCCATGCGTTTGCACGAACTTAAAGATTAATTAATTAAATTGCCACAAACAATGACTGTGCTTGGATTTTTCTTAGATAAATCGACAACAGTGAATATTTTTAACATAATTATATCAGAAATTGGAACAAAATTAACTTAGTACCATAATAAACGACATTGAAAAATCCTTCTTTAAACACCATAACTTTAAAATAAATTTTGGTTATGACAATTATGTAATTTTGTCATGAAATATGCAACATGACGACGATTCATTTTGGTCCGTAATAGTATAACCTATTTGTATTTTTTTTATATATATCTTTCTACTTTTATTTTAATATCAAATTTTCGTATGTACCTACAGTTATTTTAGCTACGTTACAGTCTTGATTTTCATTATTATATGCCTCAACGGCGTGGTAGATACCTACAGGATTTAACCACTTTTATTTTTTTATCAACTTATGTGTACTTATAAGAGTAAACAATTCGTTTCATCAAAAATTTAGATAAAAATGGTTCGAATTAAAATACTCCATGATCCATGTCCAAATTGGCG
This sequence comes from Glyphodes pyloalis, assembly GCA_037074685.1. Classification (NCBI taxonomy): domain Eukaryota; kingdom Metazoa; phylum Arthropoda; class Insecta; order Lepidoptera; family Crambidae; genus Glyphodes; species Glyphodes pyloalis. The sequence goes on along the minus strand of JAYKKO010000012.1, from coordinate 4,017,097 downwards.
AAAGAATAACTAAAAGACACATTTAGAGTGCATTACCTACTTCAAATGTGATAGATTTTTAAACAATATTGTCATCTTCATTTAGGTTCAAGGAATGTAAAACTCTGTCATTCCCGACATACGATAAAGCTACTTGCAGAAAACATTGGTAAACCGATTTTTTAATTTTTATAGTACTTTACGCCGTCAAACAAAAAAAATATCTTCCCTTGCGTTGTGGGAATCGAACCCACGACCTTCACGTATCGCGCGTGCTGCTCTTCCAACTGAGCTAACCGCAAGTTATCACGGTCCGATAAGTATGTAGGTCTAAGACATATTCGGCAGAGTGCACTTACCGGAGGCTAACGGTTGATACAGTAGAAAAATTTCATCGCCTACGATAACTTGCAGTTAGCTTAGTTGGAAGAGCAGCACGCGCGATACGTGAAGGTCGTGGATTCGATTCCCACACCGCAAGGGGAAATAAAAATGTTCTGTTTCTAATATGTAACATTGGTAAATTTGCGGACATTTCAAAAGGTATTTCTCAAAAATTTCGGCTTGCCCTTGCTTTTAAAAGTCCTTCAAATTCCGCAGAAACCGGATCTCACTAACAGAGCACACCATAATAAGCATTAGGATGGCTTCTCCTCTTCACCATGTCAGGGTTCATGCCCATCTTTAAACACTTCATCAGCCTGCACCTCTTGCACCAAGATCTAGTCTGGACGCTCACTCTGCACCGCTCCTTAGCCGACTTGCAGACGTAAATAGTGTGTTTGTCTAGCTGGAAAGACCGCTTGAAGAACAGCTTGCAAGACTCACAGGTTCTTACACCGTAATGCACCCCTGAAGTGACGTCATGGCACACTGGGCACATTCTCGCATCTGGAAATAAATTCAACGTTTAACTAAGCACTTTTTACTATTCGCAATTAGACACGATGTAAAACTAGTTTTGTTATCTTTCCGTCATGTAACCCAGCTTTATACCGGTGGGAGACGGAGACCCTACAATTAATATTGCAAGGTTGCAAGGAGGAATTGATTATCCGTGATAATCATCGTTTCACTACTAAATAGGTAACATATCAAACTATGCAAGTCTGTCAAAACTTCCCAACCGAAAGACTATGTGCTAAATTAGGCCGAGAACTGACTGAGAACTACTCACGCATTTGAGAAGGATGATGAAAAAATGGCTATGCTACCAACTAGCACACGATCTAGCTAATAAAATTACTAAAAATCTTCCATCCATAGCTGCTAGATAAAGTCTGCTAGATAAAGTCTATGTATCAATGCAAATATAGAGAAGAACAGGAAGAATTTCATCCCTATTATACCGTGAAGAAGACAAATGTCATCTCACACTACCATGATATCTTTTTATAGGTCATTTGAACTAGGCGAAGTGAAACTACAATTATTTTCTAAGGCTTTAATAAAACTAGAAAAATGAAATTGTCAACAATAAAGTTGAAATAAGCGAAATTTAATTTATTAGTATTTTCTACAAACATCTATGCAAAGGCAAACGAACATTACCCTGAAAAAAAAAATAAACTTACTTTAACTAAAAACAATTCCAGATCGCCATCATGAGCTTTAAAATTTTTAACAGCCTACCTGAAATTGAGATGATGTCACAAATATTTTTAAGGTACGAGTATTAATAGGCTAAAAGAGGACTTTTGTAATGTTGGTCATATTTATTGTTTGCAAATTATCTTTAACCCTTAAACGGCCAGAACATATCAAAAATTTTTCGCCGCTAATTCAAAGGCATAAGGTTCAATTTAAGGTTGGAACTATTTTCCCACTGTCCGATTAAGGGGTACCAGCTTATTTTAAAATCAACTGAAACTATTTAATAGTGTGCTTTGTTACATCATGGATTCGTATTTTCATAGAATATCTCTGAAGAAACAGTTTTGACAGGTAAGTAATTAAAAATATCTCAAATGACCTCCTTCGAAATCATAACTACCAATCAGCTAGTCTCTCATTTGATGTAATCTTTTTAAAACAAAGTGTTTTTTACATTTCCTATCGAAAAGTAACAATAACACAAATATTTTGTAAGAATGGCATTGCTAAGTCTTAACATGTTGTTTGTTGTCCCATATGAAAGATCATCTAGGAATAATAAATGAATAAAAAAGTAAAAGACTGTCCGTTTTTATCTATCTCTCCCTAACGCCCTTCGGGTGTCACACAATCTCTTCAGATTCTATATAAATATGAGCATGAGTCGGACTAGTAACATATTGACACATAGATATTATGTGGTTTGGCAAAACCCTGACCATATCTGGATTCATCCCGACACTGAGACACTTCTGGAACCTGCACATTTTGCATGAAGATCTACTCTGAACTGTGATGATGCATTGTTCCTTAGAGTCTTTGCACTCATAGTTCAGATGTTTATCCTTCTGGAAGGACCTCCGAAAGAATGATCTGCAGGATTCGCAGGTTCGGATGCCGTAGTGCACGTGGCCGGTGACCTCATCATTGCACACTGGGCATGTTTGTGACGCATCTGAAAACAAATTAGGCATTTACCACTCATGTGCTTTTTTCTTTTTTTATATGTCAAATAGCAACTAAACTTCTCGACGAATTATATGTCTGTCTTGAATTGAGTTTGTGAGAAATGATACAACTTCACGATAGAACAGGATTTTCATAGTTTTTCGGTGAATCCGTGGAGGGGAATTTCTATTTAAAGCTTATTTTCAACCACAACCGTGTCTGAAGCAAGTTGTTCACGTGGACGTGTTGACCGTCCTTCCTATAAACTTAGGTTAGGTAATTTTAGAAGAATAAACACATTAATATTAGAATTAAAATTGCAATCTTGATAAAAAAATAATAAATCAAAAAGAGGATAAAATTAATTATTTGGACAGGTACCAAATATTTAAAGATGATGTTTAAACACAATTATTATTTTTCCATAAATGCAGTTTATTTATATTTTTTCTATATGTCAATTAATAATATGAGTATTGATCATGGTAAAATACATAATTTACTTTAAAATGTTCATACTCCTCATGTATGTATATTAGATCGATTTGTTTTTAATGAATCAATTAATAATGTGCTACGTTTTAATAAAACTTTAATCAGTCGCCTCAAGGATGGGTGCTTTCTGACAATGATTCCATTAAATATTTATCTACGTTTAGTAACTGGCACATCCAATATTACAATATGACTACAATGATGAATGATAAATATTGATTATTTCAGAATTATTAGTACTTATTTAACAAAATCTTTTCCAGAGAAATATTTGTAATCTAAACACTGCATCTAAATAGTTTTGGATCATCTTTCTAATAATATTTTATTTTCTTGGTAAGTATTTTCAAAAGGGCATGACAATGTAAAATTGTATTAATTATTTCATAAAAAAACTCGAAACAAAAATTAGTTGTGAAGTTTGCTAATAACAAAACAAACATAAAAATACATACTCGTCATCTAACAATCACGGTAATAAAGCTAAATATTATATATTTAAATCCGCAACAATCCGTATCATTTAATTAAATTATGCTAAAGATATTCAATAGAGAGAGATAAGACTTTTAATTTTAAATAGGACTCTTCTTTACGAATAACATTTTAAGACCTAAAATAATGTTTATCGTTTTTAAATTTTAAATTCTCTTTGGGTTCTAGAGAGGTTTTTCATACAATATAATATACATCGAAATAATACTAAGTTCTCTCGTCTCGTTTCCTTCAAGGCACCTTTCTTATTGTGCAAAGATAGCACTGGCACATGTATATTTTTTTGACTAGAATAAAACAATAAATGCCTTGCTAAAATATCCGCCACCTATGTGCGCTTTCAGAAGACGTATAAAATATTTTGCGGACAAGAGCCGTGCCGCTAATAATATAATAAAATCAGTCTCAAAATTCAGTACAATACCCCCTAATAGAATAAATATAAATTTCTCGATAATCATAGCAACAATACCAACAATATGAATACAGATCGGATGAACAGTGATAAACCCCAGTGATGGAGATAAAGATGAAGAGTATATGTCTAATTTATAAATTACATAGGTAATATTATACATTTGTTGAACACAATGGTGTAATTTACAAATACACAATTTGACTGAATAACCAATTACATTTCATAACTTTACTAAAGCAAAGCGGTAAAATTTAGTTTACTCTTAACACAGATTCTTCACAGGCATCAAGCTATGAAAGGCTACATTTTCGCTTATCTAAATTACTCACTTCTATAAATTCAAATCCTTCAACATACATTTATATTTCCTACCCAGATTTTTTTTGGCTGCGCAGATCTATCGGATGGCCCTAACCCCTTATTAATAAAGCAGCAACCAGAGTACTCAACGGGACTCAAACCTCGACTCGAGCTGCTACTAGGACTTTGTAACCTAACGTACCTATGTTTAGGAAGAAAAGCGACTTGACACGTGCCAGTAACGGTCAAAGCATCCTATTGCTAAGGGAGAACGCCACGTGGGCATCTGCTGGCAGAGACGCCTTCCCCTTCCTTTTTATTAAACATCCAGCTTTTGAAAAAATAACAATTTATTCCTAGTTTCCACGCTAAAAATGCTAGCTGGAGAGCAGATCTCTCTTATTCTTTTTCATCGAGAGTTTCAAACATCTCATATTTGGCTCACACTAATTTACTTTCTATTTACAAACCAAACGGTCCAAAGGGACCAAGAGACGTCGATTTCCTGACATACATCGCAGACCTGCCTCCCCTCTGCTTTGATATCCTAACCAGATTGGGCAGCATGCCCGCTCCGAGACACCTCAGGAACCTGCACGATTTGCATTTGTTCCTGGTTTCGACGGTGAGGATGCAGGTATCCATCATCCTGGGTTGAAGAGCAGAACACCTGTAGTTGGGGTACTGTTTGTGGGTGATCGCACGTCGGAAGAATAGTTTACAGGACTCGCACGAGTAGACTCCGTAGTGGAGGCCGTTGGCGACGTCACTGCAGACTGGGCACACGGCGTAGATTGAAACTGGAAATAGAGTAATTTTAGACAATATTCTACCTCTGCATTCCTCTAATTTTAAGAATCTAAATTATTAACTTACTAATGCAAAAACACACACACCAAAAATTACATCTACAGATAGTCTGGATGTGCAAGGATACCAACCAGACTAATTCTCTAATGGGTTTGAACGGCCGACTGCAGTCACTCCATCTTTTAATGAATCAACATCACTCGCGTATCATGATTGTTCTAAAATGTACGCATATATCTATATCTTTTAACGCATAAGGATGATGATGCTGCCCCCAGCCAAATCCTCAGTCACACATCCCTTTGATATATTATTTGCATTTAGGTATGGGACGATTAGCCATGACTGAGCCGACTTTATTCATACAAAGATCAATTACTAGACCTTGAATTGATTGTCGTAGGTTAATTATAGCTTCCCCACTGGGTTCCGCATGTTGTCGCGATGTGGGGGCTTAGTAACCCTGTGGTCCGGGACGTTGAGGCTGGCCTTGTCACCCAGCCTCCAATACCGCACAGGATGAAGCCAAGACGGATCCCGAGCTGGGCCGCGGAGAGCAGGTGGCTCTCTGCGGCAAGCCCGCAAGGGCAGAGGTAGATCGCGGAGGAAGAGGAGGACCTCGGTGTTTTGATGCCGGCCTCCCTATCCTCCGCGACTCGGCAGTGGCGCGCTGCCGCGCGGGGCGCGTATCGCGTCGTGGTGGGGTCGCGGAGGAAGAGGAGGATACGGTATTACGTTTGCCGGTCTCCCTATCCTCCGCGGCCGGTGGGTCTCGGGACTCCATCTGGCTCTCGGAGGGAGAGCTGGAGTGAGAGCCTTGGGTGTACGCAGAGGCGGTAGGCAGCGGAGCCGCACAGCAGATCCGCTGCTGGGACCGGAGATGCCAGGCGTGGGGTAAGCCTGGCGTCCGTTACCTCGGTCGGAGGGGGTGGGTTTTTATGCAGCCCGAGATTAAACGTGATATCTCACGTTTAATCTCGGGCTGCATAAAAATAATATATATAAATTCGTCACCAGAACCAATTGGATTCTATGGCTTAAAGGAGAGAAAACTTAATATCTACACATAAAATGAAAAAAAAACGGTCAATTTTCTACATTTATTAAAAAATTTCACCTTAAATAGCCGTTGGTCATACCAAAATTACAACCCTCTTTAACCCATTTGTTTACCGCGAAGCATACACATTAGTAAATCAATGGCATTACAGTATACAAATTCAATGTTTTCAATTTACCACAATTGCTTGTCCTTATGCCTATACTATCTAGCGTATGATCCCCATCGTATTCCCATAGATAGATTAACTAACTATATCAGGCAGTCATTTACACATATTGTAATATTGAATTAGGGGTCATGGTTATGGCTGATATTGCTGTACTGCGTCACTCCCCTCTGCAGTCTGATGACGGCCTTGCAGCCGAAGGAGCTTCGACGACTGCACATCCACCTCTCTCTGTCGTTCCTGGTGTAATGGAGCGAGAAACGGTATCCATTCACAACCATTATAGGCCGTTGATTTCTCGATATGCCATAATCGTAATGAACTACAACAAATATCGAATATGAGCAATTATTATTGTAAAGGATGATGGATGGCAGTAGCTGATACAGGACTTGGTTTGGGAAGGGCTTTATTTACCTTGATGACAGGTTGAATCATGAAAAAATGGTTGATTTAACCTGGTAAAATGTAAGAATCGTCTCATAAACTTTTCCTTTAAACTTAAACTTGTTTAATTGACCATAATAAAATGAAATTGTACGGTTCCAAATTATATGATCCGAGTAAGCACAATAAAGTTTTAGATAAAAAATTGTGGCTCCATATGATGGGATATGATAAGGTTATTGAGTGGTTGTGTTCCAATTTTAAATAAAATGCAATTTTTAATCATTCCATATTATCGATTAATACAATTAAATTTGTGTTTATCGATTAGAGGCCAACATAATAATATGTCTAGTAGTAAGCCAATCTCCAAATTTCCTTATAGATAAATGTCTATAAGAAAATTTTCCCTTATATTTATGATCGCTTTATACGATACTAAAACAGAATAAAATCATTTAATTTTACATTTCTATATTAAACTATAAGAGCTAGCAGAGATACAGAAAAACAGTATAGATAGTCAAATAAATAATTCATAATTATATGTGTGTGAGTCTATTTATTTATATACTCAGCTATAAATAATACAAATCATATCTTTATTTTATCTAATCTGTTACATAAGTCTACTTTGAGAAGCTTATTAATCACTTTTATATCAGCATTTTTTTCTTTTATTTTGTCATTTTATAACATTGATATATATTGTGTAAATGTTATGATTTCATTTTATGAGATCGATATACGATTAAATAAAATATTACTTTGTGAAATACACTTAGTACAGCACATGCACATCAACAATCACTTTGGACTTGTCGCTCTTATTCTGTAGACATAAGAAGTAATAATAAACTGTAACTGTTCACAGTGATGTGATTTTGACTGTACATACATAAAAACTCATCGTCCTAATTGGAAAGGCAGTACCTACTTATTAATAATAAAAACTAACATGACTTTCTATCTTTATATAAATAAAATGAAATACGTTTAATTATTGTAATATCAAAAGCTTCGACGGTCAAGTGGTTTAATCATGGTCACAATCTCGGGGTCTAGGGTTCGATTCCCTGAGCAAAGTCACCTTATTATTCGCTCGAGTTTGTAATCACCAACCCCTATGTAATTAGCATGGTCATTAAGCTTGACCAATTGTTGTATCTGGTGTGCGCTAAAGCTCTACCCACACTCTCTCGCCTAAGGTACCGTCACATGCACGTCAGACTTTGGACTTTGCACCGCCCTTATGTCATCCTTATAAGAACTAATATCGAACAGCACCTGTTTACCTTAACGTGCAGTGACAGTACGGTACGGAGGCGATGATTGAGATGACGTTTGAGAAAACGCACATAAAACATTTGACAGAAAATTAATCTTGGGACAAAATATAAAATCTTTCATAATGGGTAAATCTTATAAATGTTTTTTGTCGAGGCTAGGTGACTAGCGCTTTTGCGTACTATGAGATTTGATTTCAATTCTAGGTCTTGCAATGGATTATTAAATATGCTGACACTATACAATGAGTTAAATGATATTGAAATATGATCTTGCTTTGTGCATTATAAAATAAATGCAAACAGGTAATAAAAATCCTGAAACATCTTCCTTTAATAAGGATATTAAGTGATTTCATGTTTACCATTAAAATATTAAATATAATTAACCTATGGCAAGACTAATAGACTACTAATTTGATATGGATAAAATCACAAATTTTACATAAACAACAAAGAAAATAAAACTTCTCAAAAATACATAAAAATATTGCTGATTTCATTAAGTAGTAGGTATTAGGTTTCATTAAGAAAAAAAACTTTTTATTTTTAATGAAACCGAATAGTTGATTAATTTAAACCCTTCTTAATCACTTAGAGCTATTCAAGTGTTACAAATCGGGTAAACTTAGCATTTTGATCATAGTTAACGTATAGATGTCTCATATTAACTCACATTAAGCCTATAGACATAATTTTTACAATCTTGATATAATGATAAAATAGCGACCATGGATTTAAAATGATATAAATAACATACATAATTTTACAAGTAATTTGTCCCGACTAGAAAAATAAATTAGAATCGAAAAATGTAAAATAGATCGAATGAGATATAGATAATATTTATTTATATTGTTTAGATACCGTTATAAAATATTACATCATTTTTATTTCATATACAATGCTCTATTTTTCATTCGTCTTATAAGAATTCAAATTTACCTTAACATGGTAAAAATGTCGGCCAAAGAAATAAATTACTCAGATCTAAGCGAAATTTACTTCTTACATAATTGTCTATGCTTATAGCATTTACAATTTAATTTAAATATAGATATAATATTATAAAAATTAACCATTGGAAAACTAACAAAACTACAACCAGGAACGATAGAAATAATTAAAAACAAATGATATGATCATTCTAAACAGTCTTCAAAAGATTAAATCACAACCAAAAATGTGTTAGACATTACATCTCACGAATTAACTATAAGAACAGTCAGTGTCATTCGGTCGTATACAACTCGGTACCTTGTCACATCAACTTAACTGTCTAACTGACGTACTACTTTCTTAGGAGCTTTAATGAGACAAGGTACTGAGTTGTATAGAAAATAATGCTGCTGACTGTACACAAACATGAAACAAAGAATAACAAGATACATTGCGTTCAAATTTACCGCGACACGATTTACTTCTTCCAACAGTTTACAATATATTCACGTCCATAAGCCCCCTTACAATATTTTACGATTGGTAATGTGTCAATAATGACTACCCGTTTTCCTACGAGTCGTTAATTCTAATTTCAAATTTACTTTCCATATCAGCTGTCATCAGTCGTCCGTCGGTCGGTTTTAGCTTACGCCTCGTATCAAATTCAAATTCAATATTCTTTTATTCATGTAAATTACACCAGTAATATTTATGAAACGCCTATATAATTTATTAGTATAATTTATTAGTAAAACTGATCATTCATAAAATAAAAAATTTTGTTGACAAATCATTTTTGATTGAATCGTAACTGTAAAATAGTCATTGTGTTCATAATTAACATTGTGATGACACACAGTGCTCATAGAAAGTATTTTTTTTTTATTGCACTTCAAGATTGACCTTAACTGACGGAATTTATTTTGACAGATATTTAAAAGTACCTCAGTTGACTAGACAAAGAACATCTATTATACTAATATTATAAAGCTGAAAAGTTTGTTTGTTTGTTTGAACGTGCTAATCTCAAAAACTACTGGTTTGAATTGGATAGTTATTTCTGTGTTGTATCGTACATTTATCGAGGAAGGTTTTAGACTATTTAACATCGCGCTGCAATCAATAGGGGCAAAGAATCATACTGGTATTCTTTTAATTGTGAATATTATTTGATATTGAATTAATTCGTGTCGCATCATAGTTTTACCATAGTACAGGTACCTTCGTTCTGCTAACTATAATAGGTGGTAACTATGATGACGAATATTTGCATCAACACTATGAAAAATATGAAACGGACTTCGTGAATACAAATACGTTATATAAACCGTAACATATAAATTAAGCACACCACTAAAAAATAGTACGACAGCCTAAATAAATCAACGTATTCTAAATTAGTAGGAACATAATTGGCAAAAAAACAAGAATACCTATTTTCATTAAATTTATGGTGTCAATATCCCAATTAAATCAATGAAATAGAAAATCCAAAGGAAAAGATTTATATCGAAAGCTTAACAAGATGTTAAAAATAATTAAATCGTCGTCTACAACAACTAAAACTAAGATCAGTTGGAAGAATATCAAACGTGTAGGTCGTAGGTTCAAATTCCAGACTGAGATAATTGTTTTTCTGTATTAAAAAAAAATAGATCCCCCCTTGCGGTGTGGGATTCGCCACCAACCACCCTTCCAATCGAGTATATTCAATAGGTTAAAATATATCAGGTTCGCTAGTGCAGCGTGAAGAAGTATAAAAATTGTAAATTTTTTCCGATTTTTTTGTCATATTTCATTTCGCTATCATTGCGTCTTGCACTATGAAAATTGCACATTCCCTTTTATCAAACAAACTAAAGAAACGAGTTAATTAAGTTGTGGTTTAACATAAATATTACTGTATGAAAGAGTTTTTTGATGATAAGTTATATTAATGTAATTTTGTTTTTATTTATTATGTAATTTGAGCTAATTTATTTTTTATTTGTTTTGATTTATTGTGATTTTTAATTTGTTGTTTGTGTATAGTTTAATATTGTTTAAGACCATTTTATGTTATTGTATTTTTCACAATGCCTTATGAAGGTAAATTTGTACCTAGTATAAATTATTAGTGAATAAATGAATATGAATATGAATAAATCACAGGGCAAAATATGCTTAAAAAATAGCTCTCGCTGGCAACTGTAAAAGTTCGTTCGAGATCGTTTACTGCGTATCTTAGCACTAGTAAATATCTAAGGTGACTACGAAACGGGAAAAAATATGGAATTAATTGATATAGATTGATTTTCTTATTTACAAATGTTGGCAACAGCAATGCGGAATTTTTATTCAATGATATTATTCGTTTCAAGTCTGAATTCGTTTTAATTTGTTTATTACGGGTAAGGACAGCATTGAAAAATAATTCCACAGTAATGCTACCAAATAGATATTTTACTGTAAAATACCCCCACTGTTTGAAAATCCGGCGTTAAACCGTCCAATTGTCCACATTAAGGTAATTATAACCAACATTATATGATGAATTCCTCATTACACGTTTTCACTAGAATCTGTTCAGATAACGAGAAATCATTCAAAGGCTTCCCTTTGTTGATCAGTAGTTCTGACGCGTTGTGGTTATGGAAACCTTTCACTTGGATGATATGCTTCCCCGAAGTCTTCACGACAGCCTTGCAGCATTTGTATGAGTGAGTCGAACATGTCCATCGGACTATTCCGTTCCTTGTGGAGTGCTTGCAGTACGTATATTCGTTGTAAACAATAAGAGGCTTCCCTCTTAGCGATTGGATGAAGAACGCTTCTTGACGACCTGCAGAATATTACTAATATAATACTAATAATAATACTACATTATATTTAGTATTATTTATATACTAATATATTACTAATAATAATACTACATTAGTAGCAGGGGTCAAGCCTTCAAGGTAAGGGCGACAAGTCCAGTAACATATTTCTTATGCTGTACTTGTCACTCTTAAGCTAGGACCTCATTACCACTTTGATATAATCAGGATTTCATAATTATATCCATATTCGTACGCCGATATGGCTGATTGCAGTGATACAATATGCTTATTATTAACACCCAGTGGCGACACTACCTGTGAATCACGAATCAATGATTTTGTATTTTTGTATTTGTATTTGTATTTACTTAACATCAGGTGGGATGAGGTCAATCTTAAAGTGCAATATAAAAAAAAAATTAAATTTCAATTCCTTTATTTCATTTTAGAGAGCAACGGAACACAAGTGCGATTAATACTGAAGAAAAAATATTACTAGTATATATCTACACAATGCCTAAAAGTAACTATTAAATATAAGGCAAGAATTCTCAAATATAGAGATCACAATGTTAAAACTATATCACAAAAAATAGCACCAGCAATACAACATTTAAATGTCTTTAAATCTAAATTGACAATTAATTGATTTGAAATATAACAAGAATAAAAGAGGTTTTATACGATAGGTGAACATGTATTATTATTTAGAAATAAGGATCAAATCTTGAGAAAACAAACATTATAAATATATAATATAGCTTCTTTACGTATATCTATTTTATATCAATGAAATGTATATAACTATGTGTAACTATGATATGGCCTCTTTTTGGAAATCTACCAAGATATAGGAACGAATATAAGACTTACAAATGAAAAAATATACATTATATTGTTTGAATTAAACGGTACTCTATTTATCAGGCTGTTAATTAAGCTAATCAATAAAAAAAATTCATCATTAAAAACAAACAATAACGTCTTTTAAACTTACTTCGCTTTCAATTAAAATTGGAAACGAAATCGTCCATTAAAAAATATCGATTAGATTCAATGGCGATCGATTCTCGTTAAATCAGTTATGAAAATTATTTCAACTTTTATCGATTTTACAGACAGGTCGATTGCATTTTTACGCCAAAGAATGGGCTACGTCCCTATTTTACAAACAGTGAGCGGCTACCTGTTTGCTTGCCGTTTGCTACAGTTTATTGGATGTTTAATTAGATAGTGCTCAAGAAACGCGTAATTTGTGCAGTTGTGATAGCTATGCCGCTCAGGCAGCCATTTATCTTTTTGGCTCGTTTCGTCAGGTATCGGAAACTGGGGGTAGGTGGAGCGTCTTGAGATTCGGCTTCGAGTCTGTCAGGATAAGTAAGGATATACAGGATATCTAGGCCTAAAGAAATGATTCGACCATGCGAGGTTACAAGTACATGCTTACCTAGCGATACATCGCGAGAGATGCCTCTCAACTGACGGGACGCTTTTGCTTTGTGCACTAAGACTGACTCGTCATTCTTCATCGCTCATGTCTCGTCATTTCATCAACATTTTTTTCCAAAAAACCACGAATTTAAAGTATAAGACCGCATTCGCAAACTGAACAACGCAAGTCACTTTCTTCGTCCCACATTTACTTTTAGATAGTAAGAACAGTTAACTATAAAACTCCAACACGAGCGCTTGCGACTGATTTTGAAGTTATAGGGCTTGCTCCTAGTGACCTAAGCGTCTTATCGCAAACCTGTGAGCGGAATATCTCAGTGCCTGTTGGAAGTTCACTCCGAAAATTCGAGTCTAAAGCATATAACAAACAGGTAATAAGCATAAAGTAATCGTCATACAAAAAACTCCGTAGGCGGGTGGTTGTGCAGATTCTTCGCGTAGATAAGTTCATTCTTCTCAGTGTAAACCTTGGCTGAGCACCCGTGGTCGTGGTGGGTGTAGCATGACCAGTAAGTCCTGAAGTCAGCTGACTGCTCGCTGGTGAAGGTGAAATCGCCAAGTTTCAGTAGCCGCTCGCCGTTCCGGGAGGTCATGAATTTGACTGAAAGAAAGATAGCTGTAAGGGTATTTTAAAGTTTAAACTAACGTTATTTCCTATGCTGATTATTTTTTCTAAAGTTAGCATTGATGTATCTTCAAAATGATTGTAATTTTACTTCATTACATTTAAATGAGTATAAGTATATCAATATTTTATTAATTCTTAATTACAAAAGAAAATAAAAGATTTTTGCGCGAAAAGCGTAGCTGTGTACTGATTTTGTTTTCATTACACAATTAAATTATTACCCATGAAACAATTAGTAAACTATGAAAAAATAACCTTATTTATATTACCTTAAAATGATGAAGACTTAGTCTCCAATGCATATGACGCTGTCATGAACGAATACGACCATATAAGTCATTCCAATCATTGTATGACTTCAAAGTGGTATTTTTAGTAAAGTCTTATCCACACACTTCTTTTATAGAAATTATGAGGACGATAAATTTATCTCCTCCCAGAAGAGCATGCGACTGGTTTTTAATCTGTTGACTTACTAACTGACTGACTTCTATTACCGCACACGCGGGGTTGCTTACACGAGCCAGTAGTCAGCATCTTTAGTTGCTGAACAACTCAGTACCTTGTCACATTAAGGTAACTGTCTATTTGACTTACTCAGACACGCGGACAATTAATGTGACAAGGTATTGAGGTGAACGAACTGGTGATGTAGACTGTATAAACGCGTGATGCTACCCAATACGACTACGAATGATTACCTACCTTGATTCCAATGTGGTAGGTACATTTGCATGGTAAAATATGAACTTTTACTACTTTACTTTTTATTAGAGTGCGTCTAAATCTCTGAACAACGCATGATTATTGTCACATTAAACTTACATGTGCGTTACCTAAAAAAGACAGCTCACCTACTCCTAAGGTGAGCAGAAACTATGTGCAAACTGTACTTAACAGTTGTGAACATTACTTATAGGAACAAATCATAATTACTTTGCTCCAAAAAGTTTTTAAATAAAACAGGATCAGTCCTGTACCCATTACAAAAAAAACTGTCCGGACAGGTTTTTTTAAGTTAATTGCATTCTATGTGAACAGTTATCCAGGCTTCAACCAAGACAATTCAATTCCAATTCTAAAAAATAAATATTTTCAACCTCCTTTTATTGGTGTATCAACAACAAAAATAAAAAATAATAATACTCTGTTTAGTTACACTTATACTTTATTGCAAACCATTAAAGACATATCACTTAGTACGATAAAATAAGTTACGTAATATTTTACACTTGAAATTTTGGCTGTATTTCTAGTACAAAGTATTTAAAAGAACCGCAAAGGACTTTTATATTTAATTAACTAATAGTTAAAAATTATTGAATGTAAGTTATCATTTTAACTTACATTCAATAATTTTTAAGGCATTTATTTAGTTTCAAACAATGACTTTGACAGTACCTAATTGTATTGAAACCTTAACATGAACCGCACAGTTAGAGATTTTTTTTAAATAAAGTTGAATTAAAAAAGTTACCCAGGCCTATCTTTGCAAACTTTACAACAATCTAAATAAATCTTTATTACTTCCTTTGACACATTACAGTATTTAGTCTTTATTTGTGTTTCCATTACATCTTTATTAGCATGCTTTAACAATAAATGCATTGTATGTAAAACACCAAACAATTCGTCAGTGGACACATAAAATTTAACGCAAGAGTTTGACTCGTCACATGGTTTTATAAGCTTTTCTTTCCCATTTATTTGCAAAATATCATAATTTGCTAACATTTTATAGTCTTCAAAGTCTTTAAAGTATTTACTTTTTATTTCCTTTATTTCTCTAATGAAGTCTTGATATCTTGAAGTGTTGATGAAGTATGCACTATTACTCTTTTTACGGGTCAAAAGTCTGTCCAATTTCTCGTTAAATTCCTTCTTCACGGGTGCTACTACATTTTTATCGAATAACTTGAAACCTGTGAACAGGATTTTATACATAGACAGTTTGGCATGAAAATAAGCAGCATTAAGTACTAAAAATAAAATACAAGATCTAAGGATAATTGAATAAAAGAACTGATAGATTTTAAAACCAGTTTAATTCAAATTAAAAATTATATTTACATTTTGAGCTATTCCATGAATATAATTAAACTGCATAATTATATATTTTACAAGATACAGACTTTTTATCAAATATTGGAGAATTATATTAATAATACTGATAATAGAAATCATAATTCTGAATTAATTTAATCTGAATAAATAGCTTTTAGCTCCATCGAATACCTTTTAATCAAGAACAAACGACCTGTTCCTTACACACATTAGAAATACTTAATTATATTGATCATAATTATTGAGAGACAATATACAAGAAAACAAAAGTATCAATGAAATACAATAATATTGTTACGATAATGAACATAAAGAAAGTTTTGACACAAATTACTAAGTACATTGAACAGGCAGGTACAATATGTAGTAGTGATTTCTTTAAAGTTTGTTATAAATTATTAACAATGCAGCAACCAAACCTTTCAAGCAACCAAATTACAAAAAAGTATTGGCATACATTTTAAAATCAGTTGTTTTAGAATCACTGTTGGTACATGCTACTGTTGAAGAATGTTTTCTCAATTTAAAAAAATGGTAACTAAATATTGCTAGGTGATCAGATAAAATCTATAAATATTTGATATCATTTGTAGTTGGTAACTTTACCTCTATGGCACTTTAAATAAACTTAGTCATATCCCAAGAGTTTTAAAAGAATTCGGTTCGTAAAATCTTACACAGGCAAGTGGCAGGTCTTCACAGCTGTTGATAAAGATATTATTATCAATTGACTAACCTTGTCTTTTGAGCTGCAACCATCAGGCAATTATTAACACTTTTCTTTGTAAGTAAACAAAACTTATCAAGAGAACTACACATTTTGAGGTTATGTTGGACACTTTGTTTATTACAATTTAATCAAGCAACAGAGCACTATCTATTACACTAATTAGCACATACTCTTAAACAAACAAACATAAATTATTGTGTAAAATAAAGTTAGTGTTTTTTATTTCCATCACTTTCACACAAAAACGTCACTGTCAGTGAGGAGTTGCGTTTCGTTATAACTTTGCTTCTTTGGTGTGACGTTTCCCTTTTCTATGTTGCGTTTTATTACAAGTGTTTATTGATATCAAATTTTTACAGGGGACGTAGGCTTCGAGACCAAAAGTCGCGAGTTCGAATTCCAATAGGTAACCCAGTTTTAAAAAAAATGTTTAATAAATACAGGTCTTTGTGTGATCAATACTTGTTCTTCGACTGTATATAATTATGATAATAAACGTAGACACATATCAAAAGTGTATTTAAGTATTATTCCATTGAGTTATCGTGGCCAAGAGGCGAGCGGGCCGGACTCTGGCGTTGCGCGATCTCTAAGATCCCGGGTTCGAGCCCCGGTCGGCTCAATATGGGAAACCAACTTTTCTATATTGTCTCGGGTCTGGGTGTTGCGGTACCGTCGTTGTTTCTGATTTCTGTAACACATTGAATGCCAACTACTCAATATGACATACATTTGGTACGCAATATTACGTAGTTGGCACTGTATGTGTACAAGTGTTTAAGCTTGTCCAATAATTTCGTTTGCTCAATTGATTTGCTTTATTTATTCACTTGTTTGCATATATTTATATATATTATTTTGTTTTATTTATATATACATATATATTTATATTATATTGTTTAATTATTATATTTATTTATCATGAACTTATGTTAATAATCATAAATAGCAGAAAATTACACACGAGAATAGAATATTCATATTAAAAATTATATCAATATTAAAATTCGTGAATGTTTTCTATAATATCGAGACTTGGCCATCGCCTGAAAACACATGTAAATTCAATTATTTAGTGCGATGGCCAAGTCTCGATATATTTATATACAACATTCACGAATTTTAATATTGATATACGTCACTATAAGATGCTGTTAATTATTACGTAACAACGTAATGCTTCGAGTACGGAGATTCCAGACACAATAAAATTGATTTTCAATTGTTATGGACCACGATCGTGGTCTTAGAGACTGGACGTATTAAGACAGAAAGTCACTTAAGTAGAGACTGAATAAATTAATAACCGACTTGGTATTACATGGACCTCACTACTTTTTACCGCAGAACAACTGAGTTGCGAGACTTGGTTTTTTTGAGTTTTTGATGGGATATTTATTTATCTTATAAGTAAACAAAGTTCACAAAACTATAGGTGTACATAGTTAAGAATTAAATAACTATTAAAGATAGATAAGCCTAGCTTAAAATGTTTCATAATATATTTTAAATACTTTTTTTATTTCTAATAATTGTTTTGCGAAACGTTATAATTATTGAAAACTGCGCGCTTAAAATTGGGTGGAGGATGATTGTGGTACAAATTGCATGGGGTTACCCGTCCTTGGTTAAATCTAATTTTGGCAGAACATTGACTCGAAGACCTACTGCAACACAACCACATCTTGCCTGCCTTAGAGTTTTTGTAGAACCTGTACTCGTTTATCACAACAAGAAGCTTGCCTCTTGAAGAAGTTGACAATCTGAAGTTTACGTCTGGAATAAAAATGATAATAGGTAAACAACTAAATGGCTTGATACTAAAAACGCTTTATAAGTATAGTAGTTTAAAGAGTAGTATATGACCTCACTGTCTTTAATTCCATTCTCACGTCAAGCAATGTGTGCAACGGATTTTTCGAAGATAGCTCTGATTTGTGATGATCACCAATCATCATTTGACCAGCGTGGTACCCAATATTGTACAATCACTTTCATTTCAATGATAAGGCATTTACCCGGGAAAAAAATGGCGAACATAAGGAAAACAAGAAAATATATTTTAAATCTATAATTGATTATGTAAATAGTAAACTTTAATAAAACATAATTAACATCCACAGTCCAGATATCCTAATAAAAGGAAAATCGAGTATATAGATCCGGGGCTGATGAATATAGGTAAAAGAATACCTGAAAACGGGCATTTTCCGTAATAAATAAATATGTGGTTCGTTGACTTTAATTTTATTGTAGCTATTTTTATCAAGTTATAGTTTGTTCTAGCCAGAAATTAAATTGAGAAATACATGTTGAGATTTACATCGTATCTGTTTAAAGGTGCAATATTTCGAACTTAAAACATTTATGTGCACAGTAAGCGTCAGTATCTAGAATCGAAAAAGTCTTAGTATAAAGTGTATATAGCACTTAAAATTTACTTTTTACAAGTAGGTTTTAAAAATTTAAATTAGAATAAAACGTTTAATTTCAAAAATAATTTAATGTGATGATCTTGTGCTGTGTATTATCCCTTATTCCAATGTGCAGGCTAGTTTAAAGGAGAATTTCGCGCAAAGCCGTAGCTAGCGAGCATTGCGGTAGAAATCCCTGCCTTGAAATCACAATGTCCTTAAAAATACCTTAAAGATACTAAAAACTAAAATAAATTATTACATACAAATAGTTTGTACATTGTTTGAGATCAAATAAACTGTGCTTATAGCTAGGAAATGGGATCTTAACTTTTCCGAATTTAACACATTCCGTTTAAAATTTTTGTAATAATTTTTTGTTCTGTCTATTTCAATTATGATATTCTTTTTACATTCATCCTTCTTGTACCATCCGCTTCACGTTAAATTCGACTCTAGCTGCAGCTCTCATTACCTGCAAAAACAGGATATCCCCGTCGGAAAGGCCCTAACATTTGACATACTGCCCGCTCTTTGTCACGTGGTATCTAGGTGGTGGATGGTTGTGCATCATGTTTAAAGGCATCACTTCACTGTTGTTGAACTTGATCCTAGCGGGGCACTTGGTCTTTGAGTACTTCCCGGAGCAAACCCACACACTGCTAGTAGAACACATCTTGGAGAAGGTGTACCCGTTGATCATGACGAGATAACCGCCTCTTGGAGTGCTTATTAAATTGTATGGTGTTGAACCTGCAAAGAAGATGCATTTTATCGTAATGTATTAGTTTACATATTACAGTTTACATATTTATAAAAAAATAAAAAATTGCTCGAAAAATTAGAACATTTAAGAATACTATTGTTGTCGTGGGTGAAATAAAATTCTCAAATATTTTTTTTTGTGACTTTAAACATGAGAAGGCCATTAAGAAAAATAAATGTTAATTTTAAACATTTATTAGGGTCCTACTTTTATCAGATAAATAGGTATACATTTTTTGTTAAACCATGTTAGAAATTTGAAGTAATGTCTGATGCTTTGCCTACTTATGACGATTATTGTAACCGAGAGGCAAATGGACTTTGTTGTCACGCTATATGTGAAGTCCCATGTTCTAACCCCGGTCTCGTTCGAATTGTCTCTGTTCTGGGATCGCGACACCGTTTTTGTTTCTGATTTCTTAAACATATTGACTTCAGCTCCACGCCACATAATCAGAACAATGTACGTGGGATAATGAATGTTTCTGAACAAGTGAGAGAGAACGAGTGGGATAGATGAAGTATGACAGGGATTTGAATCGGTTAGGAATGTTATGAGAGATCAAACGACGTATTTAAGGACGACAGTTATGTTTTGGAAGAATAAACGACATTACTACTGGAAACCTGTTTGATTTTCTACCTCGATCTCACATGTATGCTGTCCAATATTTGTTAAGAGAGGTAGGGCATAGCGATCTATCGCTCGAACTGGAGCAGCCCGACTGGTATAATACCTCCACCTTACAGAACACCGCAGCCAAATAACAATCACTTCTGTGTTGTTGTGTTCCTGCGTGTGAGTAAGCTCCTGGGGGGTGCTACATTAGTAGCAGGGGTCAAGCCTTCAAGGTAAGGGCGAAAAGTCCAGTCACAGATTTATTATGCTGCACTTGTCACCCTTAACCTAGCACCTCATTACCACTTAACATCAGGTGGGATAAGGTCAATCTTGAAGTACAATATAAAAAAATATACCTTTACTTATCCCCTAATCTACTCTAACATATTCTCCACTATGCGTCACGAAGTACTTTGGAGGAGCATGGGTGTGGTCCATGTTGTGGGGTGTGACCTCCTTATAGTCGAAGCCTATCTTGGCCGGGCAGTTCCCGGAGCAGCGGCTGGAACACAACCAAATCCTGCTCGTCTTGCCGTTTCTATAGAACGTGTACTCGTTTATCATGACGAGGTGACGGCCCCTGGACGTCTTAATCATTTTGAAGGGTATACCTAAAATTACATATGTTAATTAATCTTAAACGGTATTTCGGATATTCAACTAATGCCTGGTTCTAATATTTTACTTTTTTTCGTTATTCGGAGTAAGCCTACAGGCTCATAGTCAGTTGGAGAAAAGCGGATTGTTATTTTTTTACATAATTACGAATCGTTAAATATTGGAACCGGGCATAAGTAGTAGTATTAAATTCTGATTTCGTAGTAAAGTCATAAAATAGATTTTTTTAGTGCTCCACGCCGCAGTAGCGAACAAAATGTTTTAAAAACACAGAAATATATTTAATTAATGTAAGATAAGAAAGACGTTCTAAGCACAGGCGCCAGAGGGCACTTACCGTATGCTAAGAGAGTAATACAACAAAAAGGTCGTGGGTTTGAATCGCACACCGCAAAGGAGTATTTTGTCATCTAGCCTGAGACCTTTAGAATTAAAATGATATTTCTGTCGTCAACTTGCCCGATCATAAAATGTGAGCTAAATATGCACAGTCAACTACAGAAATCCTTTTAAAAAACGTTTGTTATTTTATAATTTGACTTTAAATAAAACAAAATGTTGTAATGTTAATTTTAGTTACATTTCGAAAATAAACATACAAAAGCATCTCAAAAAATCAAAGCATATGACAAATAAAAATAAAAACTAAACGCCAAAAAATATATAATACAATTTTTCACAAAATTATAATTATGCCAATATTGTTTTACAATTCTTACTAGCGAAAACCAAAATTCTGTTCCACGAGCTGTAGTAATCAACTTATATATTTTTTTTAAATTCTCGATCACGTCAACTTTCTTTAACGAGTTAAAACATAGTTTTTTTTACACCTAGTGACTTATTTCTAATTCGGTAAAACTTATTTTTAACATTTTTGAATTGAGGAATTTCTTGTAGGTTGATTCCTTTGTCCCTTAGCTCTTCAACACTCTGTCGAAAAACACTTGGTACTGATTCAGTATAATCAGTTTTCACTTTTTCTATGCACTCGTTGAATTTTACTTCCAATTCATTTGACACGAAATCCGGTTCACAGTTGTGTCTGTCCTCCCGCTTGATAGAGTTATCAGGACTCATAGTAAGCATTGCTTTGCATATACTTCGCTTGGAGCATCTCCAAACACAGGATACTTTATTTTTCCTATGTAAATTATATTTATGGCCCGCACGAAGAAGTACTGGATTTCCTCTTTTTGAAATAATTATTTGCAGACCATTTTCAGAACTAGATTGACCAGGTTGTGATTCAAGTCCTAAAAAAAAAGTTATCTGTTAAGGCAGTTCAGGCAAAACTTTTTTTATAAATTTCTACTATATATTCGTAGTACATATATTCATAATTATTAATTTAATTTAAGTCTCATAGTTTATTTCAATGCCAGTCAAGACAACACAAGAGCGCTATTATTTTCGCGTCGGATTTCTCTTTAACCCTTAGAGAACCATAAGATTTCCAAGACTAAATTTGCCACTACAACCAGATATTTTAGCTATTGTGGGTGTAAAGTAAGAGTATAACATAAGAAAAACATAGCAGGATGTATAGGTTTGCTAAAATTTCATGGGATATATTTTTCCCTATGGATCATAAAAATAAATAAACAAAGAGTTATGTATATATTATCGGTATTTAATTATTGCTTAGTAATACAAAAAAAAACTGAATAAAAATATCAGAAAAGTAAAATATATAGTTAGGAATGGTATTCTACGAAACAATTTCGTTTACTTGTGAAGCACAAGTGGACACTGCACATAACACATTTATTATATGTTCTATTTTCGATACGCCGTTTTGCACAATTAGCGCATCGCTTCAGTTGTTCTGCCTTTTCCATATTGTGCGCTGGCAAATTGCGTTTATTTCCAATACGGACCTTTTAACACGTTAGCTGCGGCACCAATTTTTGCATACTTTCCGTTCCTGCGGCACGAGGTATAATCGGCCCGTACCGTGACCAGACATTAGGGCGACACGCGGTCTATTAGACCCCACCTCCTTTTACAGACTAAAATCCATTTTCTGGCGCGAAATCAAAGATAAATGAGAATTTTGGTACTTATTGATATAGACAGTGAATTGATGAACCCTAATCCACCGTCGCACCGGGATCTGATGGCTAGTTTAGGAATTATTAGCAAAACAAAATATGGGATCTTATACACCTCGTAACGCACTGAAATAGGGCAAATTTTCGCTGAGATTAGTGATGGGAGAAATAATATCGACGTTTTTAAACTGTCTTAACTACGCAACGACTTGACCGATTTTGATCAATTATATCTCATTAGATCGTTTTAAGGGCAAAACGTAGCAAAACAACACAAAGCTATCAAAGGATACATTTTTTTTTAATAATCTAAATTGTGCTTGAAGGTGCCATAAAGAATAAAAAACCGGCCAAGTGCGAGTCGGACTCGCGCACGAAGCGTTCCATTCTATACCATTAAGAGGCACCTATTACAGACTTATTATTGGAAAATAATGGATCACGGTTTATGAGGTTTATCTATCTATTTGTATATGAAAATCTTAATGCGGTTCACAGAATAGAAAGGCAACCAGAAGTAGAAAATAAACTGTCCTATTTATTCTGCCTCGGGCTTTAAAAATACACTTATTAGAACTTGAATTAACATTAAAAAATCAGTATCAATATACTTTTTTTTATAAAAATCTCAATATATATGTTGTACTTATTTATGAGTGTTTTTCATTGAAACAGGGTAGACAATAAGATTTTTTGCACTGAGTGCACTGAGTCAAAATCTTTCTGGATTTTTTATCAGCTTCACGAGATGGTAAAAATGTGCGTAGTTTTTGGTAACAACCAACACATCTTCTCCTTTTTTCACCCTTTTCGAGGCAATGGCGTGCGCTTTCAGGTGCTGAAAAATAACAAAAATGTAAAGATAACGTAATAAAACTGACATTGTTACTTAGGTTAGATCGTTAATGAGAATAACAATGATAATGTAGATATAACTGCATCAAATGAATGTGTTTGTTTTATACTTAAAATGTTGAAAGAGTAGGTAGATAAGGTAGCTTAAATTCAGAATAATAAATAACTTAATAATGACCAAATGTCAAGCTTAGTTTATGAAAGCTTCAACACGTTGACTGTCAAGAAATATATCTAAGCATTACATTACCACGATATAGAATAATAGGTAATTCTAGATATGTTGCAAAGTATTAGGTCAATATTCGTTATTACCAATAATATCTTTAGGTATAATATACTTAAGTAATAATATCTTACACTTACTTTAGGTACATAGCTACCAAGATAAGAAAAAACTAGGTACTTACTGAAGATTTTTTCATCAAAAACGTACCTGTTTTGGCTCTGTTTCTGAGTTTTTTAAAATTTACTTCTTCCGACATCGTTTAGACATGTTCGGCGCTGTAAAAGGACGTGCTCTCCAATCGACGTGATGCACAACACTGGTCGCGGGAAACTCGCGTTGGGTGCGGTACGAGGTCAGGGGGGATATGGGACGTTTTAGCCTCGTTCCGCACTGCATTAAAATTATATTAATTCAGTGCGGCACGAGGCCTAAGACATCCGGTACCAAGGTAGGTACAACACAGAGTCCGGAACCATTAGCGCATCTCAAATATATATTTATCTCTTTCCTACACTGGACCAAACCAAAGCTATGCCATTCGCACGACAGAGAAACTCACGTTTTTGCTTGCCGCACCACAGGGAAGTTGCATCAGGGGTGATTTAGGCCTCGCTTCGCACTTAACGTGTTAATAAGAAACAAAAGTGGGTCTTGATCGCTGTCTACATGTAAAATTATGTATTAGACCTCGTGCTACATGTTGGCGAAACTCGAGGCTGCTCAAAAGTGGACCTTCTACTCGATGTTTTTCGTGCAACTTTATGTATACTAAATACGAGTTATTCATCGCGATATCTAAGATATCAAAAAAGAGGCGAAGGTAATATTTGATTTTAGCTTTGCGATCGATCTTATAACATGCTTTGCGCTGTTCCATAAGGTCCACACCGCCCATATATTTATTTTAGCGCATCACTACTTCCGGGCATATGAAATTTATTTTTTAACTAGCTGTGCTAGTTGGCACCGGAGATATGAAATTGGTCAACATATGGACTGCGTTAGTATCCATCCATTTCACGAATGTTATACCATTTGTACTTACAGCATGGATGTCGCCTCTATTCATACTTTTATCTGATGGTAATGACTTTAGCACATCTTTTCTATTAGTGCGAACAGTGCCGCAGGCTTTGGTGTTCTGCATCATAAGTTTATGTTGCAAAGTAGGCGAGTTGAAGAAATTGTCAAAATATACTTCACAACCAAGACCCTTTAGTGGTTCCATCAGATAGAGTACTACTGACTCACCAAAAACAATTTCTGTATTAGTTTTCTTTCCAGTATATAAATCAAACTGGTATAGGTATCCTGTTGAAGACTCACATCTACACCACATTTTAAATCCCCATTTTATCGGTTTATTTTTGTTGTACTGCTTCATAATGTTGTGCCCTTTAAATTTAGTCATATGTTCATCAATGGATTGCCTTTGCGAGTTATTCATAGCTGCTTGAAAACATAAATTAAAATGTTGCATAACTGGTCTTATTTTGTACGCTCGGTCACTCGATTGTGAGTGATTGTTATTATCAGAGAAGTGTAAATTTTGTATCTGCTCAAATCTAGTTCTACGTATAACATTAGCAATGAAAGGCACACCCATGTCTTCATCAGTCGACCAGTAACTCCTAAGAGTTGGTAAAACGTTATAACTCATTACAAAACACATGCCTAAAAATGCCTTCATTTCATTCAAGCCGACTGTAAAAGGTCTTCCATTTTGTTGTGCGTATTTAACACTTTCTTTTATTATTATATTAGACACTAACAGATCCATTTGTGTTACCTCCATAAAAATGACCATTGGCAACAACATTCCATGCCGGTTAGATAATGTATTTATGCGCCCAAAATCATACTCACTTTCATTGAACGTGTGAGGAGCGTATGAGTTATTTTTCCATTTGAAAATAGGAACAGTCTTCGAAGTATCTGAACAGGTGGGTAATGAGTTCTGATATGTCAATTCTTGAATAGAATCTTCAATTTCAACTACATCTGTTCCATTTTCTACATCCTGAGCTATGTACTGCTGGTCTTCTTGGTCTAACTGTAAATCGTCTTCACCGTCACTATTATCTGCCATGAGTAACTGCAATATTTCTTCATCTTGAATATGAAATTCTCTGGAGCCTCTTTTAGCCATTTCTGTAAAAAAAACATGAAGGTAAATTATATAAAAATAATAAATAAATGAAACACTACATATAACAATACTACAACAAATACACCAGATATGGACCAGAGGGAAAAATATTTCCCTTTATGTAATTTTCCATTTTTAGGTGCTTATGCTAATATTTTGCAGTTTACTCTTTTATTAAATAAAATAATACTTACCACTTAATTTAAAACACGAAACGAAACACAGTTATTTTATTTTCTGAAGCCCAAAACACTTTCCAGATATTATTAGTTCAGCCCGCGAATGTTTTGGTTTTGGGGCAATTAAGTTTGACAGATCTTTTTTTTATTTGTTCAGAAACACATTTGCCGCCTTGAACACGTTTAATTTTGACATTCTTCGTTCGTTTAATAATTAAACATTTGATACCGATTTTTGTAGAAGGGAAAAATATTTCCCTTGAGCGTGAAAGGGTAGAGTAGGTACGGTCGATAAAAGTTAGTCAGTAGCTTAATTTTAGAATAGAATAGAGAAATAGCCCGATCCAGCCAGTTTAAGCGACGAGTAATACCGCAATGAGACTTATTTAAAGTAGTTTATATTTTGGCTCTGTCCAATCGAATATAATTAACAAAGTAGCTAAGGATAGTTAGCGAATACGAATCTGATTTGCGAATAGGTATGCTGTTTTTAAATGTTTTATAGTTTGTTTGTTTTATAGTGATATCAATCAAACTACCATTTGGAAATTAACATTCATCTTTATTAAAATAAACTTCCCTATTCGTACACTATCACGGTTCAAACCTAAATTCTAAGTAAATTACTTGTTGTGTGACTTTCTCTTTATAGAAAAAAAATATCCTTAAGTTCACTGAACGTATAGATACATAGATATACTTTATTGCAAAAAAACTTTACAGAAATGGGTTTTACAGATTAATTATAGTACAAAATAAAATTCTTATATATATGCCTATTACAGGCGTACACAACATTGAACAAGATAAAAACACATACTAAAAACTAGAATTAGATATTAAAATGACTAAAAATAAAAAATAAATACTAGAAACGGGTAGTTTTAAATTAGAAAAATCTTAGTTTTTTTATTTGATTTTTTTTTCTTATTATCTTATCGCTAAGAAGCTATGTCTCCAGTCAATCTTAAGGTAGATTAGAGGTAAGGTATCGTATCATCTATAAAGTATCCATTAAGATTGGTCGGTAAATATCAATGGCCACACAATCTTTTTAATGGTTTAATATAATTAGATGGGACGTCAGAAAGTAAGGTCTTTAGATGTGAAAATGTACATATTACAGTTCTGTTTTTGAAGTCAAATATTATCTTTTGAACAATTAAAGCTTGATATAACGTCCTTCCTTAGAAATATAATATTTAGGAGGAGGGTGATTGTGTTCTAAGGTATACGGGACCACTTTATCGTTCTTGAACCTGATCCTTGCTCCACATTGGTGTTTTGAATGCTTGCTTGAGCAAATCCATATGTATCCTTGCTTGCATGCCTTTGAGAATGTATAGTCGTTAATCACGATCAGATGACCACCTCTTGGGGAATTTATTATGTTATACTCTGTAACTGATATCATATCGTTAGTTTTTGCAAGAAAAGTGTCATTAAAAATCAGGTGTCAAATTAGGTGTGTCTTTGTAAGGCTAAGGACGCACTACGGTTTTTTCCCGCTAGCGGTAAATCGCGAAACAGCGAAACCGCCCGAAACGCACGCTCTACGGTTAAACCCGCGTCGTTAATATAAGTTCTATGGACTACGGTACATTTTGACGCGCCAAACAAACGCCAAAAAATCTCTAGCAAAACGTGGTTTTAAAATCAATCGCGAAAAAAAAAATCAGCGCAGCCGCTTTCATTACTTTCTTTAATTCACAAAATCAGGCGGTTAAAATCCGCGGCGGTTGAGCCGTAGTGCGGCCTTACATATTATCCATACAAAAGGTGATTTAATTCACACAAGACACAATTTAATTGTCGAATGAGACTGTTTTACTCAATTACTTATACGTAAGAAACTTTATTTTAAAGTTTGAGAGATAAATTTGCAAGGATGATCATTCAATAAAAGCACCGACTGAGCTGTAAGATTTCACCCGAACATACAAACATACATTGTAAGTTAAATAAAAGCTTGTAAAAAGAAATAAACTATTCTTGCTTATTTATATTTTTAATAACATAGTTTGTACTTTAAATTACTTGCAGTTACTGGCTAACGCAAATATATAATGTCAATCTTAGATTTACATGCCTTAGTAAATAATAAGGGAGTGTTATTGTATATAGAATTATTAGAGTTTGAGTATTAATACTTGATATAACGTCCGTCTCTAGCGACGTGGTAGTTGGGCGGCGGATGGTTGTGGTCGAAGTTGACAGGCGTGACCACGTCATTACCGTATCATAGAGAATTATTAGAGTTTGAGTATTAATACTTGATATAACGTCCGTCTCTAGCGACGTGGTAGTTGGGCGGCGGATGGTTGTGGTCGAAGTTGACAGGCGTGACCACGTCATTACCGTATCATAGAGAATTATTAGAGTTTGAGTATTAATACTTGATATAACGTCCGTCTCTAGCGACGTGGTAGTTGGGCGGCGGATGGTTGTGGTCGAAGTTGACAGGCGTGACCACGTCATTACCGTATCATAGAGAATTATTAGAGTTTGAGTATTAATACTTGATATAACGTCCGTCTCTAGCGACGTGGTAGTTGGGCGGCGGATGGTTGTGGTCGAAGTTGATAGTCGTGACCACGTCATTATCCAGCCTGATCTTGGCCGGACATTGCAGGCAATTGTTGCTCGAGCATATCCAGATTCTGCCTGTACTACCATTCCTGTAAAAAGTGTATGAGTCCACCATGATAAGACGCCCACCTCTAGACGAGTTAATAATCTTAAATTCTACACCTGAAACAAAACAATACCATAAAATTGAGACAATGTGCAAGAAAGTATCTTTTTAACGCCCATTCTCAAACAAATGGTTTGAGTAAGTTCGTCATCATCAACATAAATACCTTTGTGGTGAAAAAATATACCTATATTAGAAAACACCACAATATAAATAAGTCTGATTTGGTTTTAAGAGCTACAGTTATAAAAACAACGACGGTACTGCACTACTCAGACCCAAGATAATATACAAAACCTCGTTTGCATTATCGAAACCCGACCGGGAATCAAGGGCGGATCCAGCTTTGGCGCCTGGAGGGGGTCACATAGTCGTGGTCAAGTCAAGAAATTAAATTTTAACTAGCTGTGTCCGCGACTTGGTTCGCCTGGACTACCCCTATCTCCCCTAATATTCGTAACAAAAAGTAGCCTATGTCGGTTCTTGAGGTTCAACGTATACCTTTACCAAATTTCATCAAAATCCGTTGAGAGGTTTAAGTGGGGCAGACAGAGTTACTTTCGCATTTATAATATTAGTAGGAATTTTAATAACAAAAGATATAAGTAAAAAATAGATATTTTATAAATGTACGTAAGCACTGCACTTAAAATATATATTAATATTTATTGTACACTTAAAAATGTACATATTGCCATTTTCTCTTATCAGAGAAGCACTATCACGTACGGAATGAGGCAGCCTATTTATATTCCATAAACGTGGTGAATGATTTTTCATAACACCTAGAGGTATACCTCTAATAGAGGGCTAGTATGACGAAAAACTCCGCAAAAGTGAAGAGGGACAACAAGGTTTTCCAACAAACAAAATAGAAACGTACAAAATACATACATTTATTTAAATTATAAAATCAATTTTTCTTTTACGTCTTCTACTCCCGAAACGCGTTATTACGTCATTTACATCAATAGGTACATTTTTATGAACGTGGAGAAGTGCTAGTCCGGTTAGGCCATCTTCAACCATTGAAGATCTTAGCCACGATTTAATTCTGCGCAACGTAGAAAAAGATCTTTCTGTTGTCGCTACACTGACGGGTGATGTAGCCATAATACATAAAAAAATCTTATATTAGGATACATATCGATGTCACAATTTAAAGTAAGACCAGCAATCGACTGCAGTATATCCTGGCACCGCTGCCACGCCTGCCACTTACTTCACCATCCACAACTGATATTCATTTACAATGACAGAAACTGGAGTGTTATTTAATAATAATGTATAGTCGGTAGCTAGTTGTTTCACAGTTTCAATGTCGTGCTCTTGATTACTTTAATCGCTTTTTGGCATGAAAACGCTTAGCTGAAACAAATTAAGTACATCAGGAGATCGGCGGTCCTGGAGATCACTTATTATTGAATCTAGAAAAGGGGTGTAGTAGGTATATAGCTCTGCGGAAATACTGTTCAGCAGATTGAGCAGGTTGGTTATTGGCTCTATGTATTTGTTTTGATACTATTCTGAGGCATTTAATTTCTACAGTTAGCTGCTCAGCTACTTCTTTAGCCCCTTCAAAAAGCTGTCGGTAGACTACGTCCACATTTTCTTAATAATAAAAGTATCATTAATAGCGTCCGGAGTTTTTTTTTAAATCAATTGAGTTTGATTGCAGTATTCTGCTTAAAGATACAGTAGTACATGAAAAATAAAAAGAAAGTGACTGTGAATGTAGTGCATAAACTAAGCATTTATAAATTAATATAGACGGTATGTGCTCATAGCATAAAATATTAACAAAACAACAACATAATTATAAAGTAGATTTCGTATTTTCGTATAAGTTCACTTGCCAAAATATAAGAAATAAAATAATTTAAGAAAGTACCCTCCTAATACATCACTTAAACAGATGGAGAATACAATAAAATCGGAACTGCGCAATATTTGCAGCAAGCAATGCGCATCATTGGCAGTTTTATTGTCTTGCCAAACAGAAATCTTCTCCAAACCGCTACAAATTTTGACTACTTAAGTTGTCTCCTTGAAATTGAACATGCCCATCATGCCTCTCAACCCAACGAGTCTCACAAATACCTTGCATGGCAGCTCCGAGTTCTATTTTAAAAATGTCATGCCTCCTAGCGGATGCATTGGCAAATGCCACAACTTTTCTCATTGTGCCAGATATATTGCGACAGGAAACTACTTTGGATGATCATTCCAATGAGTTATTGACCACATGGTTGTTACACGGGCAACGTTTAGCGTGAATGGCTATTTTCATCAATTCTTACACTGCATCTTTCAGGCGCCGTTGCCGGGAATCGACCCTAGGACCTCAGACATAGCGCGACGCCAAAGCAGGTCGTCAAAATAAAGGGTTAACATTTAAAAATTGTCTTATTTACTGTGTGACGCCATGAGAAGCAGAATGGCCTAACACATTTTAGGACTATAGAACCAATGACATTGGACCAGATTATACTCGTATTGTCGGAATTGATCGGTTATCAAATATTAGAAATGAAAAACTATACAAAATAAGAACACAAAGCAAGTTTTTATTAAGCACATTTAGATACCTACCTATGTATATTTAAACCAACAAAACATGGTAATTACTATGTATTGTTATTTTTCTGCTAAAACTAAGATAATAAGTAAATAATTTTATTTTGGTTTTAATAAATTAAAATTAAACTTGAAGGAAGTTTTGTCTAACATTAAATTTAGTCAACAAACAAAAATATAAATATAATTTATCAAACTAAGTTACTACTTACTTAATTTTAATTAAATTAAATTGTACCATTTATAATTTGTTTTTGTTTAACTAAAATGAATTTCAAACAGCAACATGAAAATGTAAGTAAAACTTATATTTACACTTCTTGTATGCTTTACATCCGAAGAATATTATGTAGGATATTTAAAAATTTCATAAAAATTCACGTTTCTGTACTTCATTATTATTATGGACAATAAAAAACTAAATACGTTCTCAATATTGGGGCAAAAACATATAAAAAGAAATACTAGCCGATTTAGCGAAGGGAGCCTGAAATACCTACCTATAAAAAATAATCTTTACCCTTGTACTACAATAAACATTAAGTAAAGTCAAAAGACTTACTTATTGTATAGTTTTAAATATGGCTATTATACACGTATTTAAACACAATTTTCATACTTCTCCTAAGTTACATGTTATTCATTGTATAGGTACAAGTTATAAATGAGTACATTCGTTTTTAGTTTAAGATCATAAGGCCGAGAAAACCTGACACAATTGAAATATTGTATTTATGTATAATAAAGAGCAACTGATCTATAAATGGATAGCAATTAGACATACACAACTTATTATTGAATTAGCACAAAAACTGAAACAATTTGTCCAAAAGGAGAATCATTACACTGATAGAAAATATAGGTCAAAATCTACAAAACCTATCATAATATGTCAGATATAAACTTTAAGACTTTCGCGTTCCATTTTAAACATTTAAAATAAGTTAACGGGCCAAAACGCGACACCAATAATATTTTGTCAGTCCAAAGTCCGAAAAAAAAAAATTGATGGAAACACTTGAATCTATTTCTTTAAGGTGTGTTACATTCAATGAAACGATACTTCAGCATTTCTTAGGGTGCCCAAGCTGCGGGAAGATAGCTGCAAGCGTGAATTCAATCATCGTGCGAGTACAATATGGCTGCGAGGGGATATCGACATCAACTGACACGATAAACTATGTTCTGCGTGATTTACTAAGCTGCCATAAAGATTGGAACTGTATATACAGCAAACAGTTGCAGTTCACTGTCCAAAGCCTTGGTTCAAAAAGTATTTTTCTCAAGTAAGCACTTGTTCGTTTTTAATCGCCTGTGACATTTATATTGAGATCTTCATTGTATATTGGCACAAGGAACACCACACTAGAATACTTAAATATTTTAAAGAAACAGAGGTCTCGCAATTTGGGACTTATAACAACTTCCCTTATATGACTTGCACTTAACTCAGGTAGGGCCAACAAAAAGCAATGAGATGTGTCGGGTAGTCCCCGCTCCTTAAGAGCGGGAGAGTCCCACATACGCCAGTGTCGTCCCCGAGGCCGTGGTAAGGTATTGCAAATGGATTTTCTCTCCCTTAACAAGCGTTATATGAAGGTCGTGGGCTTAAATCCGCTCAAACAACGAGACGGGTTATTATCCATTTCTTAAATACATTTCTATAGTTCGATCGTGTGATCTTGGACGTGAGGTTACATTTAAAGTTCCAAATACCGTTAATTAAAACCTAACATATCGACCATCAGTGGTGACGTGGTATTGCGGTGGAGGATGGTTGTGCACCAGCCCTTCTTTCGGAGCAGCAAGCATACCATTGTCCAGTCTAACCTTCGCTGTACATTTTCCTTTCTTGTTGGAACACTTCCACCATTTTCCCATCAAGTTTATTCTGGCGAAAGTGTATCCGTCGACCATTATAAGCTTGCCTCCTCGGGTGTGTTCTATAAATTTGTAGTCATGGATTTCTGTAAAAAAAAAACTTTATGTAGCAGTTTGTATACAGCGTGGACATCTCTCTAATTAAAAAATAAGGCATATTTCTTTGGAAGCAAGAAGCAGAGCGCTCGGAGAATCGTAAAATGCCTACCTACCAACTTGGAATTCAATATTAGAAACAGAAAAATTTTATCTCCCTCTGCAGTACGGGAATCGAACCCGCGGTTAGCTCAGTTGGTAAGAGCAGCACGCGCGATACGTGAAGGTCGCGGGTTCGATTCCCGCACCGCAAGGGGAGATAAAAATTTCTGTTTCTAATATTTAAAGTTCGCTAGTACGGCGGTAAGTACTATAAAAATAATAAAATTGGAATTCAATCTCTATAAATCATAAAGTTTTATTATTTCGAGACAACACTCCATTTATTTAATTCAAAAAGTCATCCCAAGTACAATACATAATATATATAATAATAATACATAAATCATTATTTGTTAAACATTATTACATTTGAGATCATCGAGTAATTTCATTTTTGGCAGCTTTTATCAAAGTATAAAGTGAATAAAACACTTCATTAATATTAAATAGTCTTAATCAAAT
This sequence comes from Glyphodes pyloalis, assembly GCA_037074685.1. NCBI lineage: Eukaryota > Metazoa > Arthropoda > Insecta > Lepidoptera > Crambidae > Glyphodes > Glyphodes pyloalis. The sequence continues at coordinate 3,982,842 of JAYKKO010000012.1, read as the reverse complement.
AAAAACTAGTGAGGTAACACATTATTTATTTTTATTGACTAGGTAATGTAACGTGGGAATTAAACATGACAGCTCTTTACAGTCTCATTATATGATAAAAATGTTCCAAGTATTTGTGGTCCAATTTGGCACATTCAGATCTCAAATGTTCATACTAGTTTAAAAAAACTGCCCAAAGAAAAACTCATTAACATGTTTTTCATGAATAATACAGCAACTACTGGATCCAAGTTGACATCGGTGTGGCAGTTACCAGATCCACACAGGTGTGACTCTTCATTTTGATCACGAGATTATCCTGAAATAAAAAATGAGTAACCGTCGAACACTTAGAAGTTTTACAAACTTAGACTATAAATTGACTGCTAAGCGTAATCCTATGCCAACACTCGTCAAAAGTGGATTGATCCATATTGATAAATATCGTAGGTATGCGATATCTTTAAGCATTCCACATAGAATCATCGAACAGACATACGAGTAAGTAAATGCACCTTTGGCAAAGCCAGCGAATTTCTCTTGATAAGACAGTAAAGTATAAGTTTAGTATAAGCCTATTATAAAGGTTCACGAAAGAGCTAACGACTCCATCAATGATTTTAAGTCATCATTACAACAATAGGCACCTTTGCCTTAATTGCGAATACCACATCTATAGGTAATATATGTAGTAGATTTGTATATATGTCTTATAAAAACTTTTACCCTCACTGTAACGCTGCCAGTACACCCCAGTTTCTTGTACCGAGAGCACCTCCATATGACAGAGAGGTTCTTGAACTCCTTAAGCTTGTGGTAGAAATGTTGGGCGCAGTTCAGCACTGTGCCGCCTTTCTTCTTCACATACTGCACCTGGGGCCCGAACTCGTAGTTTCTGCTGATAGACCATCCTGGAAAACCACCGTATTTTATTAACTTTAGCCCTTTCAATCATTCATTTACCTGAACATGTTTGAATGTTTGATAGTATCTTCAGTTTCTTTGTGAGGTTCTTGTATACAAGGACAAATTTAAATGCTGTCACACAGTAGACTGGAGTTAGAATAAAAAGAAGTGGTTCGATAACAGGTTATATTAATTGATGCGCTTATAATGACGGTTGAGAAGCACAGAAAAAATACAGAAAACATATTAAATAAATATCAACATCACATGCATTTACCAAAAACTAGAGTTATGGAAACTAGAACCAACGGTGGTACTGTTAATACATTTTATTTTAATAAAATTATAAACACCCAGTCACAGAAAAAACACAAAAGCTCAGCATATTAATGTTTTGTACTGGAAAGGGTCGTCTACTTGACTCGTCACTATTGAGCACACACTCAACAACTATTATTATTTCGAGTCTGCCAAAAAAAACAAAATTTTTACATTCATGTTGCAAAAATATGCACGGTCAAGTACAGACAGCGTCTTTCGTTTTTAAACAACTGAGTAGGTACTTTGTTACATTTATTTAACTGTCTAACTGACATACTTACTTACTTAGATAAGCAAAATTTTAATGTGGCAAGGTAATGAGGTGGATATCGTTTGTTTAAATAATGCTGAGTGAACAACTAGTGTCTCTGTCACTACACCCTCTACACCACTGGTTTTAACTTTAGGGTTAGAAATACAACTTGGCAATAAAATTCTGGCAACGCTCATCTTTATGATACGTAACAGATTTCAGCGCGTTTTATTTTCAAAACAAAAAGTAGCTATATCCATTCCAGAGGTTCAACGTAAACCTATATTAAATTTCATTAAAATCGGTTCAGTGGTTTAGGCGTGATGCCGGACAGACAAACAAACAAACAGACTGAGTTTCTTTCGCATTTATAATATAAGTATGGATACTCTTCACTTCAACAGGTACAATTAAGTATAATACGGGTATATTTGTTTCCTAATATGAATAGAAGTATGAAAAAATTCAGAGCGATTTGATATATGTTCCATCAGAAGTCACATGGAACTTCGGAGGCGGATGATTGTGCGTGAGCTGGTAGTAGACCAGCACATTGCTCTCCTTGTCGATTTTGACTTTTGCTTCACATTTGCTCGAGCTCCGGCTGGAACATGTCCAAACGCTGCAGGATCTATTGGATCTAGAGAAAGTGTAGTCCTTGACCATAACAAGGACACCACGAGATGAATCTATTAGTTGATAATCGACTTCCTCAATAAAATCTGAAAACAGAAGAACTTAATTCTAACATGATTCTTGGTGAAATAAACATTCTAAAGAGAGAGTTGCATGAGTTTAACAACGCATTTAGGGTGCTGATGGGGCTGCCCAGGTACTGCAGTGCATCGGGGATGTTTGCAGAAGCAAGGGTAGACTGCTTCTTCGCGACCATGCGGAAGCGATGCGCCTCCCTGGTGCGCCGTGTGCGGGGCAGCCCCAACAGCATCCTAGCTATGATAGCGAGCAGGCTTGACTGTCGCTATATGAGGTACTGTAGCACTACTTCTGCTGGAGTTGTGCATTAATCATTATGTTTTATAAATGTATGTACTAACATAGGTTAAGTCTTTTATAACTAACTAAAATGAGTCTTGTTACTTGAAATAAATAAATAATAATAATAATAATAAAATACACGGATCTCAAAGACGAAGTAAAGCGAATGTGGAAGTTACAGAAAGTAACAATAGTCCCCATAGTCTTATCAACTACAGGAGTCATCCCTCACCAACTACACAAATCACTCAACACACTTCACCTGCCACAATATACTTACATTCTGTTACAAAAAGCTGTCATATTAAATACATGTAGAATTGTCAGAAGCTTCCTACAGATTGACGACGAATACACTACCCAAACACAGTCCCGCACTCACATACAACCTAACATCCTCTCGCAATCACCTGCATCTGAACAAGCAGCCACACTTACCCATCCACACAACAGCATATTTGATTAGTAAACCTCAGTTTCAAATGTAGGGATAATACTTGGCTTAGGCCCGTATATTCCTGAATTACCGGTATTTTATAATACCGAGTTACTTAATGTATAAATAAATAATAATAATAATATTTTTGACCGGCCTCACAAAGGAGGTATGTAATTTTTTTTGTAATACTTATATACAGTTTGGAAAAACCTCTTTGCGTGTTTTAATTTACGTGTTGGTAAATTTTTAGACATTTCATAATTGAAACCATATACCAAAATGTGATCTTAATGAATGCCCCGTTCCAATATTTAAAAAACGAATCGTCTAGTTATGTATAGTAATAAATTATACGAGGCGTAAGCTAAAAACGACTGACAGACGACTGATGACAGCTGATATGGAAAGTCATTTTGAAATTAAAATTAACGACTCGTAGAAAAACTGATAGTCATTTGTTATGATACATTACGAATCGTAAAATATTGGATCCGTGATATAATTTTTCAGGATTACCTACCTACTAAACGCCGAAATCTTACGAAAACAATTCATTGAAGAAACCCGGTATAGGTAGATACCTGGTATAGGTGATGCTAGTCAATAATTTCGATACACACAACTTACCAATAATATCTGAACACTCATTTTATTTTATTTATTTATTAGGTACACCAACGATTGTTACAATATATCCTAAATTGTACTATAATCAATCTGTAAAACCTATTTCTGTAAAGTTTTTGTGCAATAAAGTATATCTATCTATCTATCTATCTATCTATCTAATATAAAATATATACCTAAATCTAGCTTAATAATACCGCGGAATAATTGCACAATCACTTATAGGCGTACACTGCATGCTAAATTGTATCTGGACAAATTGTTGTGTAACAAATAAAACTTAACTAAAACTAAATTTAAACAGTAATAAAACAAAGAAAACTTACAATCCACTCTCTTATAATCTACTGATTTCCCTTTGAAGTATGTAACGATACTTGCCAAGCGACATGGAATGAACATCTACATCAAGTGATACATTGCACTTGTTGAACAGTCTACTTAATCGTGTTATGGGCGAGTTTGCTCCCAACGCTGTTCTTCTGAGTGGCGGTGACAGGAGTTGGACAGGGTTGCGAGGCAGACGCGAGGGCACACGAAAAGAAAAGCTTTGCAATAGTTTAGAGCAACGGATATGGTTATTGAAGACTTTATATAAAAAGATCAGATCTATTAGGTTACGTCGTTTCTCCAAACTGACCATCCCAAATTTTGACAGTCTATCTTCATACAAAAAAGATCGTCTCGACCTACCAATGCTGTACGCCAAATGACGCGTAAATTTTTTTTGGACTCTCTCAATTCTCAGGGAGTGAGTTGCATAATGAGGGCGCCACACGGTGCTTGCGTATTCCAAATGTGACCGAACAAGGGAATTGTAGAGAAGAACCTTAGTTGAGATTTTAACAAAGTGTTTTGCATTTCTTATTACAAAACCCAACATTTTGGAAGCCTTCTTTACAATATGGTCGATGTGGGGAACAAAAGTCAACTTTTCGTCAAGTACGACACCAAGGTCTTTGATCACACGGACTTCGTCCAACTCCATTCCGCTAATCGAATATTTGTACGAAGTAGGGTTCTTTTTCCTAGTAAACTTTATATAGGAACACTTTTTGACGTTTAACTCCATCCCATTTATATCACACCATTTGACGACTCATCTATACAGGTAGCTAAATGAGACACATGACGTGCGTGACACATATTGACGTTATGAGTGTTCAGATGTTATTGGCATCTGCTCAGATATTATTGAAGTAATGAATGTTCAGATATTAACGGTAACTTGTGGTGTATGTAACTTTTTGACATTTTAACTGTTCAGAAGTATTTGGTCACTTTGTCCGCTCCAATATATCTGACGGCGACTGTACCTAATCCACATGACGTTGTAGTTAAATTAAACGAAAACCATAATTTAATACTTTATTAATTATCTCTTGAATACAGAACTTCAAATCACATTATTTAATTTTTCATGTGAACCTGTTTTCATGACATAATTTTATTTCAAAATTATAAACTTTGTGATGTCACAAATAAAAAGATAAATAAATTATTTATTCTGTACATATTCCTTGGATTGAAACCTGATTTATTTTCTAATTGCACATATAGTATTACCTAGTCTACACTTATTGTACTGATATTGAGCTATGAGTAAGACGTTTCTCTTACAAACTAACACGAAACAGGAATTTTGACATTTGTACCCAGTGCCGGATTTGCAGTCTTCGCCCTAGGCCCCAAGCCATAAGCCGCCCTTTACTCAGCATCCATCACATAGACTACATAATGAAAAATTTTTTTTTTAATTGTTGATACGAACCTCTATTGTGGCGAAAGGTCTATTACATAATAATAGGTTTTTTAAAACGATTGGGGCCGCCCTTATAACTGGCCGCCCTAGGCCCGGGCCTACCGGGCCTTAGGGTAAATCTGCCACTGTTTATACCCAAATGTAGAAGATTTTACATGTTAAGTTGTCAGCTCTTAGTACAATATAATATACTACCTGTTGCTTCTAACTTCGTCCATGTTATTCTGGGATAGAAGTACTCTTATTTAGTAATCTTATTTACCATTCTGATATCAGTTTAACTACCTACCTTAACTCATAATTTCTTACCAAACATCCATACGCCAGACCATCTTAAAAATCACTCACAAAATTTCACATGAACTATTTTAGTAGGATTTTTTGCCATCTCTAGCAACCTATTAATTAACCAAAATAAAAAGAAACCTATTTGTAACTTGAGATCAATTAAAGATTATGTACATCGCTTATATATTTCGCCCAAAACATCTATTCATAATCACAAACATCTATTTTCAGGTGATTAGAAATTATAAGGAATACACACGATTTTTTATATCTCAAAAAGCTTTTACATGTGTTATGAATGGTATATAAATATAATATTTTTGCATATTGAATGGCAACTAGACTTTTAGCGAAGTCTATGATTGCCAAGGTCGTGTGAATTTACATAATTCCTACCTGTCCCTGTAAGCTTTTGTATGGGTACTAGGTACATAGATATGTTAAGTACTTGAAAGTTCAAAACCGTTCCAATTAATGATACGATAATTGTAGGCGAATCGACTCGATCAATAGCGGTAAAATAGTTATCACCTCATATTGAACGTTATGTCCTTGACTTAGCGGCGAAATCTATGAAAATTTTCCATAGTTATGTTCGATTACGGGTTAAAAGTCCGCCTTTTTGGTGCTACGCACTTATTTTTTCCTTAAGTCTCTAACATACAATCCTTGTTCATTTATTTGGAACTTCGCGGGTGGATGGTTGTGTACCAGATAGCAATCTACCAAATTGTTGTGGGATCTGTCGAATTTCACTTTAGCCACGCAGCTGGTCGTCATTCTGTTAGAACAGATCCAGATTGTAGATGTCCTGTAGGATTTGCTGAAGGTGTAGTCTTGGATCATCAGAAGAACTCCGCGTGTAGTGGTTATGAACTTGTATTCGACCACTGCAATGTAAAACCACTGATTAAACTCTATTCAAAAGGTGAATTCCTAAAACTAATAGTGACTGACATTTAATTTCTGGTTAGGTTATGACTGCTGTTCAAGAAGACTTGAAGCAATGACCTAAAATATTATATAGGTAGTGTGTTTAAATCCCTTAACCTTTACGTGGAGGCTACTTTAAAAACTATCTAACTTTAGAAATATAGAAAACTGCTAAAGTACAACCTTAAATTTTGCAGGGAGGTAAACTACCTCCTAGTTTTCTAGTTATATTTAGTAGAAGTTCGATAAGAATGGATTTTATGACAGGACTCAATTACGCAAGTCTAGTCTTCTTTCGCTAATTTGTAGGAATGTGGTTAAGCAAATTCATGAGGTGAGTTACAAGTAGGTGCTTGATGCTATCCAAAATTTACAAAAAAAAAACATGTTTTGACGACTTTTTTAAAAATCATAACAAATGAACATTGGAACTATCCTTTTGGAGATACACCTATAGGTGCGAGTTTTTAACTCATGAAAAACACTTGTAATAGATAAAACAAACTATCACAATGACAAAAATAAGTATTTATTGTTTGCCACAATGTTGCCCGCAAAATTTGTTTTACAATTTACACATGTAACACTAAAACATACTGCAATAGCGAAAGTAGGGAAGAACATGTGATTGCTCATCAGGACCCTGCCTTAATCGTATGATAAAATCAAAGGTAAAGCTAACATTTCCTCATAAGAACATAGTAAGTAGTATATTAGATACATGACAAATTAAAGATCCTCTTTATTAGAATTGGAACAAACCCCTTTATTCTTACACGACAAACTGGACATATTACAAAAATAATAACTCATCATCTGCTATCAAAGACAAGAATTCAAGAAGACAAATTATAAGGCAAAAGAGATCCAATTGAATAATTAAATAGTCAGAATTCAAAGTAATTTTGCCCTCAGTATCTCGAGAGAAACCTCTGGACCACAGCCAGCTGGCCTTGAGATAGATCGAAGAGTTCGGTAGGATAAAACCTGATACTACCGGAAGGTTTTAGTGGGTATTCCCGCCCATATAAGGGCAGGGAGTCCCACACACGCCGTCACCTCCCTCGGATGACGGTACGGTGCGTTAAAGCATTTCCTCCCCCCCCCCCCCCCACAAAAAAAAAGATAAAACATGATAGGTCCTAGAAAAGTGGAAAGAAAGAAGGAGCCAATGCATAGTCTTAACCCACATGGAAAAGCTCCACTGTGGCGTTTTATGGTAAGAAGAGACTTAAGTTTAAAACATACAGGAAAAGTATTTGGTTCAATCAACTGCACCAGTCCCCCGTTTAAATCCTTATATAAAGCCCCTCCTTCGAGATGTGGAACTTCGGCGACGGATGATTGTGGTCAAGCGAGTAATCGAGTAGCTGGTCCTGTTTATCAAACCGAACCCGCGCCTCGCACCGGCTGCGCGTGCGCCCTGAGCACGCCCACACGCCAGAGGTCTTGTTTAGCTTTGAAAACGAGTATCCCTGGACCATGGCTAGCTGACCTCGGGGCGAGTCAACCAGCTTGAACTCGAATGCTGTACAAGAAAAAAACATCCTTATCAATAGATACAAAACTAGGTTAAGTGGAATTTGAAGGTGTTACCACAATGAAAAGTAGGTGGTTTTTAATTAGTCTTGTTTAGCTTTGGACACTAGAAGCCTTAGACCATGGCTGGCTTACCTTAACCAGCTTGAATTCGAATGTTGTGCAAGGAAAAATAATCTATATCAATACATACAAAACTAGGTTAAGGGGAATCTGAAGGTGTTACCACCACATTAAAAAACAAAATGTTTTAAATAATTTTCATTTTTTTAAATTACGAAATGCAAACGTATTTTCTTAAACTCTTTCTTTAATAATGGCAAAAATAATACAGTAACTCTCTATATAATTAGTTTATCCACATAATTAATTGATTGATATCTATCTACAAAATAACACTTTAAAGAAACATTTTTGAGTTAGATAACAAAATAAAACCCCAACGATTTTTTTCATCTTTAACAACGTATCAGTCCTTTCTCTTAAAAATGTGATTGCTGCCGTTTACTAATACTAACTGACTTTATTTTTTTTATAAATTACAAAAGCCATGTTTCAAGACTACAAAGTATTACTCTCGTATAAACTGTTTTGTTGTGTACTTTTGTGTTGTTGTGTTTTTGCGTGTAAATAAGGTTTCCAGAGTTCTTTGGGGTGATACATTAGAAGCAGGGGTCAAGCCTTCAAGGTAAGGACGACACGTCCAGTAACAGATTTATTATGCTGTACTTGTCGCTATTAAGCTAGGACCTCATTACCACTTAACATCAGGTGGGATAAAGCCAATCTTCAAGTGCAATATAAAAAATAAAAATAAAATTATTTGCTGTGTTAATTATTAGGCATTTTAACAAAGTCACGGAATCAAATTAAGTTCTAGTACTAAATTCAATATTGCGTACTTACTACCTAAATAAATAATAATAATTTTATTTCATATTCATGTTTGCATGAAGTTCCATAGACTCAAGAGTCTTATACTTATTGCGATGACAGTAAATAAATAGATCACCGTCATAATCAGCTCTAACCCTGGTATATGAAAGTATGGCATGAAAATGGTAGAACCGATTTCAAAATCTGAGGTCTCATTAAATTCTTATTTCTTGGGAGGATTTTGTCTCGGATCTGGGTGTTGTGGTATCGTCGTTGTTTATGATTTCTATAACAAGTGCTCAAACTACTTACACCAGAATCAGAGCCCAGATTGTGATGTCGTCCAATATTTATTTATTATTTACTAACTGACCCGACAGACGTTGTACTGCCTTAACGACGACTATTTAATTTATATATATATATTTTTTTCTTTCATATGAACCTTTTCCTGACAAATACAAACACAACAAAAAAAAGAATTGGTCCAGCCGTTTCACGCGTAATGATGTGGTCAAGGAAAATAGGTATTCATTTTTAAATACAGATTAGCTTAATATTTAGTAGTACATCACAGTAAATCAAATATGATTATGATCCAAGTTGTATCTGGTGATATTGTGGTCCTTGTCCAGCATAATCCTCGCTGGGCACTTGAGCGACTTCCTCTTGGAGCAGTACCAACATCTCGCCTTCCAGCTGTTTGAGTACGTGTGGCCATCATACACCATCACTGTCTTCCCGCTTTCAGTCTTTATGTACTCCAAGCCTAGAACATAGTTTAATCAGAGTACCAGTTTTTCTTTAATACTTAATCCTTTTTACAATTGCGTTATAAGTATTGCACACCTTCAAAAGACACCGATATAACAATGACAATATCATAAGTCAAATATAATACAACCAAAAGACAATGCCATGAAAAAATATTAAAAAGAAAATGTATATTTTTGCAGTGTTTTTAATGTTAAAAGCAAAGATTTTCCTACATATATAAATGATTATGCTTATTAATATTTTACGCTTATTTCTAAACAATGACTATACCTAAAATGTACATAATATTTTTTTATTTACGTTTGCTTAAAATAGTCCTCTGTTTTCGTCATCTTAATCGACCCATCATTTACGAGTATGTATTAAATTTTTATCGCTCTGCGGCTCTAAATCAATGATGTTTATTTTAAGGATGGTAAATTCTACCATAGATTGTGTAAAGTATTGACTTATCTTAGGTTTTTTTCGGAAGAATACTCCAGAGACAATAATTTTTAAATTTGTAATTTGAATTTTAAGCGTATTACCAATTTTTAGGTTGGTATTTGTCTCCTCTCTGTATATGTGTACTTATAAGACAATGTTATGATGTCTTTAAGTAATAAATGTTTCTTTCTTTCTATATTGACCCAACCGAGGACCTAACCCGGGACCTCAGAGATGGCACCACGCCAAAGTCCAGCCCGCGGTCTACGGTGGTCGTCAAACGTCAAAATATATATTTATTATCTTAGTTATAGAAGGCTGGTCTCATCGTCTGATTCCCCCTATACGTGCAGACTGGAGGATCGTGGATATGATGCAGCTGGTACGAGACTGGAGCCCCGTACTCGTCCAAACGAACCTTTGCAGGGCATCCCCTCGATTGCTTCTTGCTGCAGTGCCAGTATCTGTTGTCTGTCGTGGTCTGAGTGAAGATATGACTTTGCACCATCAGGAACGGCTTCTTCCGATTTGGCGTTTTGAACAATTCAAATTTCAACTCTACGGGGAAAAACGAAGCGTGTCATTAAAATGGACTGATGTAATATGGACTAACCCCATGTTCTGTATGCTTACATTACCAACAGCAGATTTAATTCCCTTATCATCTTCTATTTGAAAAGAAACACTTCAGACAGTTAGGCTTTTGAAGGATATGCTTTGAGATTGTTCCTATTTTCACTTGAATTCCTAATTTGGAATCTAAATAATGAACTTCTTATTATTATCTTTTTATTTTTTTTTATTATATTCTGTTATCCTTAGCGCAGAGACTTGATGTAAATCATGGCCTCCATCAACATCGCCACTTTGCTCTGTAGTCAGCCGTCTGTTGCCAGTCCAGCCGTTGACTAAGATCCTTCTCAACCTGACATATCCAGCGATACCTGGGGCACCTTAGCCGCTTCCAGGATGGTCGACTAATACCCGATTCAAATATTTTACGATTCGTAATGTGTCAAAAATTACTATCCGTTTTTCTCCAACCGACTACGAGTTGTTAAATAATGCCGTTCGATACAGCTGTCATCAGTCGCCTGTCCATCATTTTTAGCTAACACCTCGTATAATTTATTACTATTCGTAACTAGAATAGATCATTTTTCAATCATAAGTTATGCTCTCTTCGCAGCCCGACCTAAATCCATCCTTTCAACGAGGCCTAGTCCAAGTTACTTTGTCTTTGATAATTAAGTCATGCGTGTTGAAGAAAATAAATTTAGGCACAACAAGATTCTGCCTCATAAAATCTAAACAAACATAGTTAATTGTTTTATTAACAGTTTTATTATATACTTGCAAAAATATCTATGGCATTTTTTCTATGGGATAACCTTTACACGCTGAAATATAAATAAGAAATATTTGTTGCGTTTATAATCACATTTATTTATATCTGAGTTTAGCACATAATTCAACTGTTATGATGGCCCCTATTATATTATAGAATTCTTAAGAAAACAATCACATTCATAAAAAAATACACATATTACTGTAATTTTACTTCCAAAGTAAAATTGCCCTTTACAACAAACAAAGTAATGATAATCTAGGATTCTACCAGACCCGACAAATACATGAAAAAGCAACTAAAAAGACTATAACAGAAAATTTTAAATCTAGACTGCACAAAATTTTAAACTCTTGCCTCAATGCTAAAAATACAATTTAAGCCATAAATACGTTTGCCATACCCGTTCTCACATACTCGTTTGGAATTGTTCGCTGGTCTCAAACTGATCTCAAAAAACACCAAAGAACTATCAACACTTACATGACAAAGTACAGGAAGCATCACCCTAGATCATGTACACAGCGTTTAACTTTGCCGAGACACGAAGGTGGGCGAGGCCTGATTGACATCCAAAACCTTCATAACAAGCAAATAACCACACTCCGTTCATTCTTCTATAACCGCGCACATAATTCTCCATTACATCAAGCTATTGTTTATGCAGATTCTAAACACACCCCACTTAACCTAAAAGATTACACGAGACAGACTAATGAGTCTATTACTTTACCTGACCATAAACTGGAAGCCTGGCTGCAAAAACCCCTGCACGGTAGACATCGCCATGATCTGCTCAACCCTAATGTCGACATGAGTGCATCGAACGCATGGTTGAAAAGAGGCGAACTGTTTCCGGAAACAGAGGGGTTTATGCTAGCTATTCAAGACCAAACAATAGATACCAGAAATTACAGAAAACACATAATTCGTGACCCAAATATGCAATCCGATCTCTGCCGTCACTGCCACAGCTCATCCGAAACTATACAGCATATAACCGGGGCTTGTAGATCAATTACCCAAACAGACTACAAGCATAGACATGACCAAGTTGCTGCAATAGTTCACCAATACTTAGCATACAAGTACAATCTAGTTTCCGAAAAATTGGCTTATTATAAATACAAACCGCAAACTATCCTTTAAAACCACCATTATAAGATGTATTGGGATAGAACCATCATAACTGATAAGACCATACATCACAATAGACCAGACATAACCCTTCACGACAAAAAGAATAAAACCGTTTACCTCATTGACATTGCTGTCCCTAATACACACAACCTGACCACTACCCATACGGAAAAACTCAGCAAATACACAGACCTTTCCATAGAGCTTAAGTCACAATGGCGCGTTGATAGTGTTAAAAACGTCCCAATCATAATCTCTGCTACCGGCGTTGTACCAAACACCTTGAACACAAGTCTTGAGGCGCTCCAAATTCACCCATTCACTTCCATCCTTATACAAAAAGCCGCGATTCTCAACACCTGCCGAATTGTACGTAAATTTTTAACATTAAATTAGATTCCGCATTTTGGTTCTGGCCAAAAGCCTGCTAAAATGCCTAAAACACCCCAGAAATGGGAGATATTCAAATGATATAAAAATAATAATAATAATAATAACATGAATCAAGTAACTATTGTGCCTATTGTAGTGTCTACCACTGGAGTCATCCCAAAATAACTCACACATAGCCTTAACATCTTAAAGTTACACGAATACACTTATGTTACCTTACAGAAACCAGCCATCCTTAACACATGCAGAATGGTTCGAAATTTTTTACAGTTAGATTCAGATATATCCTAGTACCTAGCCCATTTGCCAACCCTTCCCTCATTTTTGCTTGGCCAAAAGCCCGTGAAGATGAAAATAACCCCAAAATGGGAAAACAAAAAAAGATAAAAAAAAAAATAATAATAATAATAAATAAATAAATTAATATTGGACCACATACACTGCTCTGATTCTGTGGTAAGTAGCTTAAGCACTTGTGTTACAGAAATCAGAAGCAACGACGGTGCCACAACACCCAGACCCGAGACAATATGGAAAAGTTCGTTTCCCATATTGACCCGACCGGGGCTCGAACCCGGAACCTCAGAGATGGCGCTCGCCAAAGTCAGGCCCGCTCGCCTCTCGGCTACGAAGGTCGTCAGTAGGATTTCTATTAACTTTCTGGCAATAAGTAGTAATGAATTTTGAATTCATATCATAAGCTGTATAAATTACTTTTCACGAATATAGTTTTCTCCAATTGAATTTTGATATAAAAATACATTTATGATCAAGTATATTTTACATGTAAAAAGTTTTCATATTTTGTGACCACCGTTAAGACGTATTATTCAATAATATTATTCTTAACCTAAGATAAATTATACAGATTCTTATTCCAAATAGTGATGTCAAAACTCCATATCAAGTTCTCTTTTTGGGAAGAAAATTGCAATTCCCTGTAGGCAACAATACACAAATCGACTCAAATGTATCCTCACTGGTACATACATAAAACGGGATATCTACACACTTATACATAACATTTAAAGTACATATACTTGTTGCATCTAAGATACAGATACCCGTATATACAGACAAGTACCTCATAGTAGTACACAAGAAGTAACGATATTTCTTCTGTCTATGGAATAAATATCGACACATAATTATGGGTAGAGTTTAAAAGTTACAACTGTTATCCTAGAAATAATTACTAGTATTTATTTCGTTAAAATGCAGAATATTCTTCTTATTTGAAACTGTCTAGAACAAAACTCAGCTACTGAGTTTTGTTAGAAATATACAGAAATGTTAACATTTCTGTGTATTAAATATGTACTCGTAGTTTATTGACTTTTACTTACGCTATCGCATAATTAAGAATCACCCACAAATCGACTACATAATGAGTTTTGTCACTTATAAACGTTAACTCATTATTGTATTGTCTATACTATACGGGTGAAGGAGACCTCACATATCTTATATGATTGTTTCCACTTTAATATTCTGTTCATATTTGATTCCCGAATCAGATTCATGATTATGGTCCAGCGACCAGTTGACAACCTTCAAATCTTCGTTCAGCCGAAACCTCGCATTGCAGTGTAATGCAAGCTTCCTGCTGCAGTGCCAATAGCGATAACCACTTGTTGTCTGTTGGAAAACGTAACCTTGTAGCAATATTTTACGTCTCTTGTTGGGTGTTTCAAGGAACTCATATCCAAGATCCAAATTTGGATAATCGACTCTAAATGTGGGCTGCAAATCGTACTTTCCGTCACCAGTCCTGCAGAACGCAGGCGGTTCATGGTTATGGTTCAGTAGATAGTAAGTAAGGTTGAACTTCTCATCAAAACGAAGTTTTGCTTTACACCTCAAACGTGGTTTTCTGATGCAATGCCAATAACGTTGCGTATTCGTTGTCTGGACGTAGATGTGATTCTTCAGCATTAGATGAGGTCTTTTAGCTCTGGTAGATTCGATGAATTCTAGTTTGAGACCTGAAAGCAAAAAAATAAGGTTGGAAATCGGCGTCATATTTAAGTTTGTAAATGGTTATCACTAAGTCCTCTTACAACTCTAATCGTACTATATCGTAATAAAGACATGTGGTGATGAATCATGCCCAATATTGAAATGAAAATCTTACTTATTTACATGCATTTAAGGAAAAAAAACGAGTAGGTACAATCGCCAAAACTTGTCTTTATTAAAATTGAATACATTCTTTTACCGGTGTAGTATAGAATACATTTGTTATTTCTATGGTAGAATAAATTTATTACTATGTTAGTTATGTATATTAAAAACAGATATAGTTTTTTGTCGATATTACTCGGATTCGCGTGCAAATCCTTAAACCTAGCTATTTTATCTAGGTAATAATTGTGGTATTCGTTTTTATAAGATTAATCTTAGATACTTCTGTATTTTCAGGTATTTGGCCATTTCTAATATCTTCGCTAGGAGACAGCAGACATTACATTAACATTAAAAAAGTCTACCAATGAACTACCAGACTAGGATTTATGTGTCATAAATAAAGGTCGAATTCGGTGGAAGGTAGTGGAAAAAAAGCATACGATTTATTTTTGTTTGTTTTATAAATTTTAGTGTTATTCAGTAATCTTAAGAGTGCTAAATAAAATAATAATCAATAAAGAGTACCACATTGTTATGCAAATCGAAAGACAAGCAACTTGGGCTCGTAATCAACATGCCTAACACTTTCAACAAAATTTGGCCTCACTGGAATCTTAGAGCAGCTATAGAAAACCGAACACCCGTATTCTTTATAGTAGCATTATGTCAATTCTTACGCGATATTAGCAGAAATAGGTTATGTAAAAGAAGTTTAGTTGCCATTTTATATAAAAAGAATGTTTTTTCCAATATGTGGACTTATTTGACAAAATAACGATTAAAACATTAGCGAGGCCGATAAAATATACAATGATAATTATACTTCATTGTTGCATCCGTAAAGGTTTAATAATATGTAGTACGTTTATCTGACGTAATGCATCATCACACTATTATTTTAGATTTATTACTATAAAAAAGAAAATTAAAAGTTGTTAAACGCTCCGACTCGTGTCTAGTTCCTGAAGTTGCCGACAGGTGGCGCTCATTCGTTTTCTGTGTGTGCATCATCCACTTTCGCTCCGTTGAAAATTATAGTTTTGTGTTAAAATACGGTGTTTTAAGTGTTGATTTTCAGGAAATGGGTATTGAAACATGTCAAAAGTCAGATGAAGAACTGGAATCAAAGATTATACATTTGGAATAAGAATTACGAGCACGTAAAAAAGTTACTAGCGGCATGTACTTAATACCCGCCAAATGGAGACCGTAATGAAGGTTGGTAAATAAATATTTTGGATTAACAAGTATTGTATGGCGTAATCTCGATTGAAACACGCAAAAAAGTATGTTTCAAATTGTTTCCCAAGTGAAGACACGCGATGTCGTCCCGAAATAACATATCCTTAACGGCGTTTTACTATCATAATTTTTCATGTGAACATACCCGCCATAAAGTTATCTTGATAACTACATATCTTTCCTCAGTGGTGGCACGAGATGTCATCCAGAAAGAAATGCATACATGCAACAAAAGAACGAGATGTTTTCCAAAAGCGGTGCTTTGATTTTTTATCTTTCCTCAGTGGTGGCACGAGATGTCATTCGGAAAGAAATACCTTTTTACCTACTTGCAACAAGAGCACAAGATGTTTTTCAAAAGCAATGCTTTTTATACTTTATCTTTCCTCTGTGGTGGCACGAGATGTCATCCGGAAAGAAATACCTACATACTTGCAACGAAAGGAAGAGTCGTTTTCCAAAAGTGGTGCTTTTTATTTGATCTTTCCTCAGTGGTGGCACGAGATGTCATCCGGAAAGAAATACATACTTGCAACAAGAGCACAAGATGTTTTTCAAAAGCAATGCTTTTTATACTTTATCTTTCCTCAGTGGTGGCACGAGATGTCATCCGGAAAGAAATACCTACATACTTGCAACGAAAGGAAGAGTTGTTTTCCAAAAGTGTTGCTTTTTATTTGATCTTTCCTCTGTGGTGGCACGAGATGTCACCCGGAAAGAAATATATACTTGCAACAAGAGCACAAGATGTTTTTCAAAAGCAATGCTTTTTATACTTTATCTTTCCTCAGTGGTGGCACGAGATGTCATCCGGAAAGAAATACCTATTTGCAATGAATGCTGGAGATGTTTTCCAAAAGTGGTCCTTTAAAATTTTTACATTCCTCAGTGGTGGCACGAGATGTCATCCGGAATGTTATACACACTTGTGTACATATAAAATCTCTTTTTATGGTGGTAGCATGTGATGTCATCCAAAAGAGTCAATGATTAAGCTAATTTTGATGTATTTAATTGATAGAACCGGAGTATAACACTATCTATGTGTGCGACGAGACACACTCAGATGGCTACGCTAGCTGTGGTGATGAGCTTGAGGAGGAAGTAGTTATGGATTATACCATGTCAGACGCTGGCAGTATTGACTTGCTATTGAGGACAGTCTCCCAATCAAATACAGATTTGCCGGTCCCCAGCAGAAACACCTAACAATTTGATTAACTCTGTAGTAAAAACCCTGATGAAAATCCCTTTCATTTTTAGGCATAGTTAAAACCTTATAAGATAAATTTGGAAGAAGAATTCTAATAAAAATCTCTGAACGTTTGGGGAAAAATCCTGATGGAAGGACTGGTGAAAGAATACAAGGAATCATTACTGCAAACATTTTTGATCCCTGAAAATTTCCAGCTAGCCAATTAAATGCTAAAGTATATAATCAATAGAATCAACAATAGAACCGTGGCAAGTACATGTCTGTCAAAATCAATCTGTAGTACAGCTACTACCCCAGCGGATATCTGATTTAACATCATTATTAATCAATCAGGATATGGAAGAGATAGAGGTCATTAAAAAGTTATGTGAATAAATCAAATTCTTGTCAAGCACCATTATGAAGAGACTATAAATTGAAGACAGTTATTATTTCCATGATGAGAGAAAGTATTATAAGAGGAAAATTCATATTTGGTGATAATTTGGGGGAAAATATATAAAATCTAGCTTGCAACTTAAGAAATTTGTTCAAATTCCTCCATCGATTTGGATGTACAAAGGACATATCAATACGGCGCTTCGGGAAAATTCGAGGACGCCTCTCCACCAAGCGAGCAGCAGGGAGCAGCGCGCGCGCCAGCCGGCCACGCTTGCTACCTCCCGTCGCCGCCGCCGCCGCCGCCTGCAGCCAGCCGCCCGCCGCTCGCCGCGGCCGTCGCAGCCGCTGCACCCGCCGCCGCCGACCTCGCGCCATCCGCCGTCGGTCGCAGCCGCGCCCGCAGGAGCAGTTGCTGCAGCGGCTGAGCTAGAGGTACTTCATGCTGGCCGCATTCACTGCTTCATACACAATGGCCTCGATACAACTACCAATTGGCAAGTATTACAATTCTTAGTTAAAGGTTATAAATGAAACCTTACTCATACGCCGGTAATACTAATTGAACCGACCAATCCACCCTGTTCAAATGTAGAAATAAAATACATTTATTCTAAACCTAAAAAGGTTAAGAATATTTCATATCAGTTCCAATTTGAGGATATTCATATTGCAACTAAATTGATAAAAACAATCAATTTATGGTAACAATTGATTTAAAAGAGGTATTTGTCCCTAAGAAAATGCTTAAGATTCCGGTATGACGGTAATTGTACGATTTTACATCACATCTAGTGTTCTGCAGATATGGTTTATGAGGAAAATTTAATTTTGTGATAAATAATGAAAAAAGCTATTTTGAACTTAGTCAAAATTGTACACCTTAGAACTTCAAATTAATTGTTTGGACACCTTTTTTAAAATTACCATCTGAAAAATTTTAACAGGCCTAGTAAGATATATTGACAGGCCCAGCATATGTCAAATATGTTGTTAAGTTTTGTAAAACAAGAGACCTTGCACTCATTACTGTGAGGGTACCAACCCCGCAGGTGCTTGCTCAGCAGTATCATATGGAGGGGTATAAACAAAAAACTTTAGAGGGAAATATATCTTATCTTTTCACTTATATCAAGATTGGAATGAAAGTTAAAAATCAACCATCTATTAATTGCTGATTTTTTATGGTGGAAAAATGTAATTAACAAGGTTAACAATTTTATCAGGAGAAATAATTTTTAGTTAGAGAGATATGTATATTGCACAAAATGAAAGAAATTATATTAATTATTTTGAGTTGTTGGAGGTGACTCTGTAAAAATATTACAAATTTAAATTTTTTGTTCAGAATCAGAGTTCAGAATATTAGTTATACACCAGAAAAAATAAACAGCTGTTTGCTATATTAACAAAATGGGTGGAATACAATTTCCACACTTAAACAAAATAGCTCACAAAATATGTGGTGTGGACAGAAGGAACTTATAATATATAGTCTCTTTTTACAAATATTGATACTGATTGGGAATTGCATCAATCTTGTTTCAAGAAATTGGTTAATCTAGTATTGACTTATTTGCGTCCTGAATAAATAAAAATATTTGAAATATTTTTCCTGGAAAAGATATCTGGAAGCCTATGATATCGACGCTTTCATATTAACATGGGATAGTCGCCTGTTTTATGCATTTACTCCGTCTACTTTCATATTAAAATGTGCACGAAAAACAATGAATGACAAGATGACTAGTTGTCCTGTGCTGGCCAAGCCAGCCATAGTTTTTATGTCATTAACTATTCAAATGTTCTATGTTTGGGCCAGTATGAACATTTATTACTCTCTTACAGAACCTCGCACCCGTTATGGTCCAAGCTTACCCTGGTGTGCGCGACGTTATCAGGCAAGCGTTCGCTAGACAGTCATTAAATGATGACACAGTGGACGTGATTTTACACTCCCTGTCGAATAAGTATCATGCAATTGTATTGTTGCATGTAAATCTTGGTTTGCATTTATTGATAAAATAAATTTGATTATTTAAGTTCCTGTTACTAATTTACCGAAGTTTTTATTCAAGCATTATGAAAAAGCCCGATATGGCAAATTAAACTCTCAGTGTGATCAATAACACTGATGTATTATCAATAATAATAGACAAACAATTTGCGTAAATAATTTAATTAGTAGATTTATAAAATCTAATCTTTTGAAATACCATTGCAGTTGGAAACCAAACATTGTTTTATGTCATATAGTGAAGCAATTTCTTAATTAACCTTTGAACCCCTATGTAATATACATATATGTAATAGAGTTGAACTTTATTTAAATAACTTTTGTTTCTGGGAATCTATGGCACGTATTGTGATAAGACGATTTATTGGTTCATACCGTGTATAGAAATAAACCATGTGCCTATTTGTCTGGCGAATGCCCTCTCTGCTTATATTGACCAAACAAGTTTTTTTTGTGACGCACTGAATATTAACAAAATTGTTTTAACGACTAGAAGGCCTATCTGAAAGGCCAGTGCTCAGTCCATAAACCCTGAAGGAGAGCGGTATAGAAGTGTTTGTTCTCTGTTTTGCTACATTTTTACAATTTACCTTTGACGGATACATTGCATGATGGGCCTTTCGCTAAAGCTGTACTAACGCGGTTGAGTGTAGATAGGCCGTGTTAAGTGTATCCATGTTAATAAGAATGGAAAAGTTAATATGTCTGTGATTAATTCATTTTAATTGAACTGTCTTTAAACAAACCAGTTTTACTAATCTAATCTTTCTGCAATTGAGCGCTAAACTTCTACATATTATTAAACCTTCTAGGATGCAACAATGAAGTATAATTTGTGGTTAATTGAACTTCCTAAGTGAACTTCAACCAAAATTATATTAATTGTTGCATCCGGTTTAAGAACCCGCCCAACCCTAATTTAACCCCATGAATTAATTGCAGAACTCGATGACTGGACCTAACTCTGAAACGAATGAGCGCCACCTGTCGGCAACTTCAGGAACTAGACACGAGTCGGAGCGTTTAACAACTTTTAATTTTCTTTTTTATAGTAATAAATCTAAAATAATAGTGTGATGATGCATTACGTCAGATAAACGTACTACATATTATTAAACCTTTACGGATGCAACAATTAATATAATTTTGGTTGAAGTTCACTTAGGAAGTTCAATTAACCACAAATAAAAAGTATTTCGTTAAGCGAATGATAAGCAGCTTGATGAAGCATCCCTTGATAACTCACACACGCCAATAAATACTGTACTCCAATGACTGATTGGTTATTAATTGAGCTAGGTCATATCGATTAGGCAT
The DNA here is from genome assembly GCA_037074685.1 of Glyphodes pyloalis. Lineage (NCBI taxonomy): Eukaryota > Metazoa > Arthropoda > Insecta > Lepidoptera > Crambidae > Glyphodes > Glyphodes pyloalis. Next base: position 3,961,542 of record JAYKKO010000012.1, on the reverse strand, counting down.
TGCTAAGGAAGTCAACCTCGTCTCTCAATGCACATTTTTAATATGTTATACCACATTAGTAGACACTTTCAGGGTAAACGTGCACCGCGCCACCTTAGGCTCTATCTACGACATCTATGAAGCGAGATTGAGGTCAATCATGAACTTAGCAGCTAGTCAAACAGGCTTGGTTTAAATATCTTTGCATTTCATAAAATTTTCACATATTTCCCGATGTACATAGATACTTTTTAGGCAAATGCTAATCACATTAGGCCTTATCTACGCCTTCCATCAAACAACATTAAGGTCAAACTTGAGCCGAAAGAACAAACCATCCAGGCTTGGTTTACATATTTCTGCATTTCAATAAATTTTTACATATTTCCCGTTTTATTATTTAAACCAGGCCATATTGATCAGGCATTTTGAAGTAAGCCAACCTTATACTTCAAGGACACACGTTTTACTGAAAACGTTACTGTTTTTTCACATACTGATGTGAAGTTATACCACATTAGAAGACAGACACTTCTTAGGAAAACGTTCACCACCTTAGGCCTTATCTACCCTTACATTAAGCAAGATAGAGGTCAAACATGAGCTTAGCAGGTAACTAAAAGGATTTGATTTCCATATCTCTCTGCATTTCATTAAATTTTCACATATTTGCCGTCCTGAGTCTTGAAGTATCGAGGTGGTGCGTGGTTATGTTTCAGTTCCTTGTGTGCAAGCTCGCCGTTCTTGTCAAATTGTATCTTAGCAGTGCAAAGCGTGCTTGGTTTGTTATTGCAGTGCCAATAACGATTGCTGGATGTAGTTTGAGTGAATGTGTAGTTCTCAACCAGGAGGAGGGGATTTTTCCGATTGGCCGGCTGTATGTACTCGTACTTAAAGTCTGAAACGAGATATGCGTTCAAGGTCATACACAAACTTATTAGAAATTAAGTACACTCGGCGAAGGGAAATAAATTATTTTTAAAATATTTTAAGTTCGCTCGTGCGGCGTGAATCACTATAAAATTTCAAAATCTATCACAGATATTAGATGAGTCTTGGAATCGTTGCTTGAACTCTAGTTTCAGATCGTAAAAAAAATATATTATTTCAACAAACTTAGTAAACGTAAAGCCTATTCAATGTCCCACTGCATGGCAAAAGCTTCCACAATTAAAATAAACTTCACGTTACTGCAATGGTGTAAGGATGAAGTGTTAGTAACACGACCGGCGTTCCAAGAATCAAGACATCTTTATTCTTGACCCGGGACTTTAACATCGAAACGATAAATAAGAAAATTAAGATGAATTTTAACGCTAGAATTAATAAAGATATGAAAAAAACGACAAAGTATTATTATATTTATTTTGATTCATTTTTTTGCCTCTAAAGTAAATTTCTGATTTAAGATGTTCATTTTGAAAAAGTAAGAAGATAGGCTGGCTGGTAGCAAAATCAGTGCTCAGAAAACATCTTCAACCCAAATTTTTGCAGAACTCACTTTATTACATACCAAATGTATCGGGATAATAAATTTGGAGAAGGCTAATGCCCTGTTCCAATTTTTTACGATTCGTTTTGTGTCCAAAATGCCTATTCGTTTTGTGTCCAAAATGCCTATCCGTTTTTGTCCAACTGACTACGAGTCGTTTATGCCGTTCCATAATTTACTTTCCATATCAGTTGTAATCAGTCGTCTGTCGGTCGTTTTTAGATTACGCCTCGTATAATTTATTACTATCCGTATCTAGAACGGATCGATTTTTAAATTAAGAGAGGTAGGGCATAGCGATTTATCGCTCGAACTGGAGCAGCCCGACTGGTGAAATACCTCCACCTTACAGAAGACCGCAGCCAAATAACAATCACTTCTGTGTTACTGTGTTCCTGCGTGTGAGTAAGGTTTCCAGAGCTCCTGGGGGGTGCTACATTAGTAGCAGGGGTCAAGCCTTCAAGGTAAGGGCGACAAGTCCAGTAACAGTCCATTATGTTGTACTTGTCACCCTTAAGCTAGGACCTCATTACCACTTAACATCAGGTGGGATGAAGTCAATCTTGAAGTGCAATAAAAAAAAAATATTGGATTAACAATATTGATTATCAAAATAATATCCACTATTGATAGGCAGCTCAATCTTATATTCAGGTATGTCTTAAACTACAGCTTGACGTATTTCCCTATCGGTGTTTTGTAGTACCGCGGCGGGTGATGGTTGTGCTCTAAGTAACGAAATACCAACTTCCCCGTTTTGGTAAACTGTATCTTGGCCACACATCCCGTGCTCGGCTTGTTGTTGCAGTGCCAATACCGATTGTCCTTCACAGTCTGCGTGAACATATACCCTTCTACCAGCATAAGAGGCTTCTTGCGGTTAGCTATCTGGATCAGCTCGTATTTAAAATCTGGAATTATAAGTACGGAATGAACTGAATATAAAAAATGAGTATTTCAGAAGATCAACGCATGGGTTGTGCAAAATGTTTCGTTTATCGAATGCAACTTTATGATAAGAATTTCTGAAAAACATTTATGCACTGTTTTTCTATATGACCAGAATAATAACTAGTACTTAGAAATGGTAATAATCGGCAACTTCTTATCAACTGGTAGGGATATTGAAAAAACATGAATTATTAATATTTCAAGTTTTAATGTAGGTATATATACATATATATGTTTGTTGCCCTTTCACGTTAAAGCTACTAAATTGATTTGGATAATACTTAAATAGACAGACCGATTAGATACTGGAATAGCACAGATACTTTTTATCCAGATGTAAGACGGACAAATTCGTGAGAAAATTGCCAATTTGAATAGTAATAATGTTTGCCCTACCATGATTGCTCTTGCCTGTGTTTTTAACTTGGAAATCTTAAAGCACAAACAGAAATTTTCTTTGAGATTCCTCTCCGTGTTAAAGTGTCTCAATAAGGCAAGTTAACTCACTTATATGACATTTTAACCTATACCGCCAGCTTTACGCATTTCTTATACCTTGACGTACCTATAGTAATATGATTTGAAATATTATAATTTCAACTATTTGAAGCGGTTCACATCATTCTACTTAAATTTACTTAACAATTTTCAGTATTCGAAACTTTATTTTCTACAAATACGAGGTGAGGGATTCCACCGTCATTATCATGATGACTTCCGTTATCTAAATACTCACATCGATTTTTGACAAGTCATCCAACTATCAGTTAATTATCATGAACAATAGACACAGTCGAAGTAAAGTGAAAGGATTTATTTGATGCTAATCGTATGATACCTCTTAGTGAATTGAAATATCTGTGCAACCTAGAGCCTTTTTACGAATTTATTACAGTTCATCGGGACTGCAAGGAAAGTATATAAACTTTTAATAAAAACTGTTTAATCAATTAAGCCTAACATAATTTCCGTCATTGGTCATGAAGTACTTCGGAGGCGAATGGTTGTGGTTGAGGTCATATGACGTGACCCTGTCATGTTTATCCAGGTTTACTTTCGCCTTACACTTCATAGACATCTTCCGGGAGCAGTACCAGTTATTGGAATACTTGTTGGTCCTCGCGAAGGTGTATTCTTGAACCATGAGCAGCTGTCCACCTCGTAAGGAGTTGATAAACTTGACTGAGAGATCTGCAATAAATATCCATCGATATGGTAGGTATGATAGAGGATTTTTTTATTAGCCTTTCTCATTTACCTAAAATAACTTACTAGCGATAAATATGTTTAACAATGTGATGTAATTATCAAATACAGTAAATGTTCCATGCAATAAAGAACATATTTATATCAAGTTATATGATAATCACTCCTATACGAGTAAAATTTGTGTTAATTACATAAAAATTAAAGTGTAAAAAGGTTGTATTTGGTTCTTGGCAAACTGAGGTGATACTTTCAACACAAAAAAAGTTGTGAACGCTTATTTGGAAACAAACATTATCTTCCTAGACTTCAAGATTACAATTTTGATTTATTTATATATCATGTTTCGTTTTTTAATAATTAGGTACTAGCTGTCCAGGCGAACGTCGTGCCGCCTATATATATATATATCAATCTTTTTCTTTTAAACTTTCCTTAGACCTCCACTATTATATCAAAACAGCTAATTCGATCAGACTAACGAACCGCGATTGCTTTTATTAATACCTAAAAAATCCGTTTAAGTGTCCAAAAATATACTATTCTAATGTCGGTTTACAACGGTTCAATTGATAAAGCTTTTGAAGGATACATCTCAGCCTTGACAAAAGGATTAGAAAAAAAAATGCTTGTTTATACATTTTTATGATTTCATATTTACTTTATTTTATCCAAAACATGATTTGTAGCCACTAACAATTAATTTTGAACCCGATCATTTCCCAAGGACATTTCATTTCACCCCCTTGTTAGACATCAAGGGGGTCAAAATGGGATGAAATTTATTTTGTAATGAGTTCACCCATTAAATTTAAAATATATTTCCTGTCTTTTCGGAACTGGTTTTTGTTCCATATGTATATTCGCCGGTGTCAATACGAAACCCCGACGCGGGTGGGTGTGGTCTAAATTACACACGCTAACATGGTTATTGTCATCCATTCTCACTTTGGCCATACACTTTTTGGCCAAGCGGCTTGAGCAACACCAATTCTGTGACGACCTGTTGGCTCTTGCAAAAGTGTATCCGTCAATTTCTAGTAGGTATCCTCCACGGGATGATTTGATGAGCGTGCAGTGCAGACCTGCAGCGAACGGCCCTGTGAATTGAGTACAAATTTACTTACACTATTCCATTTTAAGTAAATATGGTTTATTGGAATGATCCCACATACCACACCTAAACTCACCCTAATAATTATAATCATAATAAATTACCATGAAATTATATTTTACCATGAAGTTAGCAAAACTAAGCTTTACAAGTTTCCAAGTAATACCATACTGTCTTTTATTGTACATAAAGTACCAATTATTTTATAATAACATATAATTAGACAAATAAATAGAACGTTAAATGTTAAATTAAACGCATTTAAGAATTCATAGGAAAAAATCAATTTATGACTGCCCTTATGACTCTAGTCAAATCATTTTCAAAAATATCTTCCTTTGACGTCGTTGGGAGAACAGATAAATTAATTGGCACAAAACATGACATAACGTGCGAAACATAAACATCTATGGAATGTTATTCCTTATATAATATATCCCCAAACAGGAATGTTTCTCCTGTGAAGGGATCTAGAAACCTCTAGCTCAGAAAGGTTGGAATTACTGCCAAATAAACCATCGAGACCACAGCTCGACCTACAAGGCCAGTCCAGTCCTGTCTAAAGTTCAACATCTTTGTTTATACTTAATAGGTATTATAACCGACTAATACATTTTCATAAGATATTAAACGATATTTTGGGACTTAATTGATTTATTTATGTGACCCTCCAATATGTTCACTCATTTACACTGGCCCGGGCAACAATTGACGCTCAACACATGACGCTGAATGTGTACGGCAATGTTGCGCAACATAACCCACGGCCTGATATTTGTTTAGAAACTTTATTGACCATCATTTGCGATCATAAACACATTGTACAACAAGTACAATGTGTTAATGATCGCGCGCCAATTGTTGCCCAGTGGAAATGTGACCTTATTCGCACTCAGCATTAGATTAAAAGGTACAGGTACATATATCACTTCAAAAAGTTACTATAATACACATTCGTTAATCGTCCACTCAATCTTTAACTCCGTATCGGAATCGTTTCTAACGTTTTTAACTACGTGGCCAGAGGTACCTACATCTCGACACACGACTAGTCTCAATAATCTCACTTCTCTCGCAATCCACTTAACTTTAAGGTACAAAATTACTTTATTTTCGTGCCTCATAATTTCACCGTTTATTCACATACTTATTAGGGCTCGTTTTAATAATGTAACCGTCCGAATTCCTGTGAAGTCCCGGAGGAACGTGGTTGTGTGTCAAGTCCGCATTCACGATGACCTGGCGATGGTCCAGGCAGACGCGCGCCCTACAACCCTTATACTTCCTGGAGCAGTAGAAGGTGGAAGGGCTGGCGCCCTGTATGGAGAACGTGTGCCCTTTCACTAGGATGAGGGGGTTCTTGCCTTTCGCTGAGGGCAGCACTTCGTAAGGTATTGTACCAGAGGCTGTAAAATAGAACTATACATTAGGCCAAATCAAGGATCAACTTTACTGATATGGTGGAAGGTTTAGGTCTAGCATTGCTATGATAGGTTTTCAATTAAAGACACTAACTTTACAAAAACTCTCTCTCAACTGCAGTATTTAAGCGCATCCACACGTACCCACTGGCACGGACCGACGGCCAAGTTGACCACAGGAGCGGTTTTTCAAATGCCAGCGGCATGCGAAGCGGCAAAGCAGCCTGATAGCCGGCGGTTTGTATGGATGCACCATAATGTACAGTCGACGGCACGTCTAGGTAAACACTTGCAATTCTATATTAGTTGTTATGTAGTATGTGTAGTCTGACGTGCTTTTGACTGTGCCAGTTGAAATACTCAAAACGATTACATCGTCGACAATAATCTTTTTGAACACATGGAATGTATTTTTGCGACCAAATATAAAACACCACATACACATTTTAAATTAATATATTGAAAAATAATTTCTGACATATTTGGTACAGTTTATTAATTTTCATCATATGAATGTATGAATATAAAAACACAACTTGTTTGTAATTTGAGAAACAACACAGTTGCTATAGCAATCAATTAAAATGTTCAATGAGTAGGTACTTAATCAGCAAACAACTAATCGGTTATACCTACCAGTTTGGAAGTTCATAAAATCTCAGTAAATCTACTTTTATTCCTGATTACAAAACTTACTATAACTTATTCTATACTATACTAGCCATAATTAAAGTTGCGAGTAATTCATAAAGAATATAGCTGATTTGGAAGTTCTCATTCCTTTACTTGGCGGTTCAAATCACTAAACCCGGTTCCGATATTTGAAAAACTGATTACAAAACTTACTATAACTTATTCTATACTATACTAGTGTTGCATTCCTAGTTGCAAGCTTATTAAAACAGAAAAGATAGATAGATGAGGTAGTAAAAACAAAATTAAAACTTTAACAACTATTTATTTTATAGAGAGGGTAGACGAAGAAAAACACGAAATTCTAGGTGTGGGTCCGAACTATTCGCGAGCCGAAATGTGTGGAACGACCGTAAATGACACACTGGCCTTGAATCCGTAGCGCAGTACACGGCGGTAAGGTAGATGCAGTAGGTAGCAGGTCCCGTGTGTCTCTTCACGACGGGCTGTAGATGAGGTCCAGTACAGTAAGGCAGGAAGGTATCCGAAAATGTACGGCGTTAGGCGTACGGGTGAACCCTGGAATGCATTATTTGCCCACTTTAGGAAATGCCCCTTCTTGAGTTTGACTGCCACATCCGTGATGATGATAATTGCGCAAGCGAAAGCAAGCAGTGATGTCTACGCAATGAATAGAATCTAAGATGAGGCAGTCAAACAGATACAAAACAAGTATGCACAGCAGAAAAGCACAACAAATAGTCTTCTATAAAATAGTTAATATTTATCTTATAGTGGTAGGTAGGTAAGCTATGTTTTGTGCAGTTAAAAATACGAATAGGACTAATTAGCGTTAACGCTTGAAACTACATTATTCTAAAGTAACGTCTATCAAAAGAATAACGGATGTAATTTCAATTATAATTACAACGTTAAATTATTTTATTTTAGTTAAACATAATTATTTTCTTTTTATCATTCTGTAGTAGGTAGAACTAATCATCGGTTTAGATTCACCTTCCGAATACATTTATGGTTATCATTGCGATTGTATAACGGTCAGCCACCCATCAGACGTTATACCTATTACACAAAACAAATACAAGCACATTACATACACTAAAGGTTTGCACTAAATACAAGGTTCAAAGCGTTCTAAACTACAATGTTATGAACTGTAACACTCACCCAAATCGGGGTAACACGGCACACAATAATTAAATGGGTATCTAATCCGTATGTAGACACTGCAGCGGAAATGTAGCACTAAACTATGCACGGCATTAGTACTGTTTGGTTCGGCGTCAGTTTAATTCCGTCCTTAGTGGAGATCCAGTGACGAGTGTCGATCGCAACCACCGCGGCCGTGCGCTTGCGCTGCGTCTACCCCGTTTCTTAACAATCCGGTTTTGTACATGCCGTCGACGCGTGTCGCGAAACATATCGCGCGTATTGGGTTTGCATCCGAGTTAATGCGACCAGTTTGTTTCGAGACAAAAGGGTTTTTTTTTATTAGTTTATATTTAAGTTTATGTTACGATATTTAAGGTAATTAAATTAGTTTATATTATATAGTTTTAGGTAAGTAATTAAAAGGTTAAGTTTAAGATAAGAGTCACAATTATTTAAGTAGAAGCTATGTTTAGGATTTATTTTACTGGTTTGTAAAATAAACCGTCACATACCCCCCTTTTAAGGTTAGGATTTTACCTACGAAAAATCCATTGGTGAAATCTAAGTAAGTTTAAAATCTTTTATATGCCATGTGCCCAAATTGCGGCCTGTCATATCCTCCAGATCGTAAACAAGCTTTGACCTTTTTGCAACTATACGACACTTCATAAACTTAGGAGCCAACTTTCTAGAGAATCGATTGTCCTTGTCACTTTGGTAAAATGTACGTTTCCAGACTATATCTCCTACATTAAATTCGACGTTCTTGCGACGCAGATTATAATTGGAGCTACTTCGAGAATGTGCTTTAATTAGTGAAAGTTGGACCTTGTCAAATATTTTGTGAAGGGCACCAAAATTTTCAGCATAACTGTCACGAGGGGTAAAAACAATTTGATTCCCCAAATCAGCATCAATATAATGAGAACCATCGCTAGGTAGTTCGCGACCGAATACTAGGAAGGATGGAGTGAAACCAGTTACCTCATTGACAGAACTGTTCAAGGCAAACTGTATTTTGGGAATGTTAGTGTCCCAAGCTCGATGGTCACTTTCAATAAATGATGACACAGCTGTCATCACAGTTCTGTTATATCTTTCTACTGTGTTTACCTGTGGAGTGTACAGTGGGGTAAAGAAAATGTTAGGGATGTTATAGAAGGTAAATAAGTTACGTACCATGTTGCTGGTAAATTGTTTTCCATTATCCATTATTATGGTACTCGGGATACCATGGACGAGAAAGACATTTTCTTCCAGAATCCTACATATAACGTCTGACGTAGCTCGTTTAATGGGGAAAAGAAGGCAGTATTTCGAAAAACAGCAAGTTATTACGAAAAGAAATGTGTTCTGTTTTCTAGAAGCGGGTAAGGGCCCAACTAAATCTACACTCAACATTTGAAAGGGGCGACAGCAATCTTTAGGTCTGCCCATCGTGCCTAGGGTCGAGTGATTAGGGTATTTGTGTGCTAAGCAGACTTGACAAGCTGAGACAAAGTTTATTATGTCTTTGTGTAAGCTAGGCCAGAAGTATTTTGAACTAGTGCGTTTATATGTTTTAAAAATACCAAAGTGACCTGAAATGGGTTCGGAATGATTTTTGGAAATGATATCCTGGCGGTATTCGGCCGGAATAACCTCCTTCCATTCGAATTCTCTGGTCAGGGGATTTAATGATTTTATATAGCGGTAGAGCTTGCTACTAGTAACACGGTAGTTCAGAAATGAAGTAGGTGAACTTTGGCATCCACGAAATACACTTAGATACCATGGGTCACTAGTTTTTTGTGCGGGAGTGTCCTGCACGTTGTTGATGGTTGCCACAGGGACTGAGCGGCTTAAGCTATCCGGCACAATATTCTCACTGCCTTTCCTGTGCTTAATCTCAAAATTGTAAGCTGAAAGTCTTACGCCCCATCGAGCCAGTCTTCCAGTCGGATTGTTTAAATTTAGGAACCACTTGAGAGAGGAATGGTCAGTGTAGACTCTAAACTTCTGGCCATTTTCTAAGTAGTAACGCCAGTGCTCTACAGCAAGAAGTACAGCTAGAGCCTCGCGTTCTGTAGCACTGTAATTGCGCTCTTGATGGGTTAGGGATTTGCTCATGTACGCTATTACTTTTTCCTGACCATTGATTGTCTGTGTAAGTACTGCACCGATGCCATAGTCGCTAGCATCAGTGTGCACTTGAAAAGGCTTAGTGTAGTCGGGACAAGAGAGTATAGGTGGAGAAACGAGGCATTTTTTTAATTTTTTGAAAGCCTTATCGGCTTCGGAAGACCACGCGAAAGGTGGGGCGTTTTTACCTTGAGACGTTAATTTGTTCAAGGGACTAGATAGACTACTGAAGTTTGGAATAAACCTGCGATACCAAGAAGCGGTGCCCAAAAATCGTCTGACCTCTTTGCGATTGGTGGGAGTAGGGTAGCTTGTGATAGACTCTACTTTTTCTGGATCAGCGTGTAACCCACTTGCGTCGACGATATATCCAAGATACTTAAGTTGGGTCCTAAAAAACTGACTTTTTTCAAGGTTTATGGTTAAGTTTGCAGTTTTAAGTTTTTCTAGAACACGCATAAGCAGAGAGATGTGCTGTTCAAAAGTATCAGACACTATAATTACGTCATCGATGTAGACAAATACCCTATGCTCAAATTCTGGCCCATAAAATAAGGTATCTACCAATCGTTGTTGGGTAGCCGGTGCGTTAGTGAGTCCGAAGGGCATGGATTTGAACTGGAAGGTACCACGGCTTGGAATGTAGAACGCTGTTTTCTGTCTGTCTTCTTCCCTTATCAATATTTGCCAAAAACTTTTGGATAAATCTACGCTTGACAAATATTTCGCGTCTCTTAAATTGTCCAAAATCTCCGAAATATATGGTAGGCTGTAAGCATCTTTTTTTGTTATTGCGTTGAGCTTCCTGCTATCGAGGCAAAATCGAAGCTCTCCGTTCTTTTTTGGAGTCAAGAGGACTGGAGAGGACCAGGGACTTTCACATGGCTCGACAATATCCTCCCTGAGCATTTCATCTAACTGCTCCACAAGTACACGCTGTTTTTCCGGTGACATACGATAATAGCGTTGACGGATGGGGGCAGCATCCCCAGTGTCGATGATATGTGTAGTTAGAGAAGTGCGACCTAGACCACGATTTTCGTAAGAGATTTCCTGAAATTGTGATATTATATGATCCGCTGATAATTTTTGTTCATAAGAGAGAAAGTTGTAGGAGTGCAAAAGTTTAGGGTTTTCGCTATCCAGATCAGACGTAGAACAACCTTCCGATTTTTTGTAAAAAGCTATGTGGTCCAAATTCTTTGGGAGCAACCCAAACGCACGCCAGAAATCCATTCCTAATATTAGATCATGTTTCACATTAGGAACGACATAGGCTATCAAAATGTGAGTTTGGTCTTGGAAACTTAACGGAAGGTGAATAATACCGATAGAGTCGAGTTTTTCACCACCTGCGGCGACAAACTGTGTTAGATCACCCGCTTTCAGTTCAAAACCAGCCTTAAGTAAGCTGTCATGACTTCCATTACCTAAAATAGTTGCAGATGAACCAGTGTCTAGGAGACCAGTAAGATAATTTTTATGAATATTTACAGTAACATACAGCCTTGACTTATTTACACTATTGTTATCGCGGATTGAAGAAACAGCGTTGAAGGTAAAGAATTTAGCTAAGAAACTTAACCAATCCTTCCATTCTGTTAAGTTTGTTTTATTATGGCTAGCTGTTTTCACTACAATACCATTCTTACAATCCTGCCTACTTAGTTTTTTGTCTTGCATGCACTATTAGAGTTGCAGTTGGGACATTCCGAGTATCGAACATCCTTTGTACCACACTTAAAGCATATTAAGAAGCGTTCTCGCTTGCATGTTTTCAACGTATGATCGTCAGTTCTACACCTAGGGCAAAACATTGGTTTGGATGAACTAACAGTAGTAACAGCGTCAACTTCGATATCATTTACGTTGGGTTTGGGTCCAGTGTTTCCACTTTGGTATTTAGTATAATTATAAGGTTTAGCGTAGTTATGTAGATTAGGATTATTGTATATATTTTTTTGATTTTGATAGAATTTGTTTGATAAGGAAGTGTTGGGTGAGTTTGTAGATTGATTATATGCAAACTCAGGAGCTAATGTAGAACTAGATGCTTTAGGTGGTTCGCGAAAGTAATTAAAACGTGACTGGATATTTTCATAGTTCCTGCACAATGTCTTAAGCGCATCAATACTTTTAATATCAGGTGAAGCAACTAAGGCGTTGGCGTAACAGGGACGGATATTATGGAGTAGTATCTCTAGTTTGTCCTCTTCGAGGAACGGTTTGCTAAGTCGGGAAAACATGCCTTGCATAATAGAGATATAGATCACAATATTTTCGTTTTCCCCTTGAGTGCGCGATCGGATTTCAGCTGCAAGCTTGTAATCGTAATCGCTACTACTAAAATCTTCTTTTAGTCGGACACACAATTCTTGCCAAGATTTTACATTATCCTTATTACATCTATACCAATGCAAGGCATCGTCTGTAAAGATTTCGAATCCTAAGGCTAGGATTCTTTCATACGAGATACCCCTCGAATGTACAAACTCCTCAACTTTTTGCATGAATGATCGCACACAAGATTTTCCTGAAAATTTTAGCTTAGCGATATCGGCAGATAAGCTGCGCTCACAAGTGATCGCTATAGGAGGAGATGGTTCTGTAGAGGTTTCTGCAGTTGCGGATGTTGAGGCTGTAGTCTGAGTCTGAGGTGTGGGGGAAGGTTTTAGAGCAGATAACTCCTTATACTGAGCTTTAAAATTAGATGCGCATACTTTATATACTTCCGCTACATCAGAAGTAGCATGAATTCGGTTGATGCGGTGGTATAGATGATTAAGTAAATTTTCAGCTCTTATAATTAAGTTTTTTTCTAATTTAGACTTGAGAGAAGCTATATTACCCTGTGATTTAATTAGAGATTCTTTTATTCCTTTAAGATCGTCTGAAGGATCTAAGTGAGATTCTACGATATCCTCTGATGGTAATAGCTGCGATAATTTTACAATTTGTTTTCGAAGATCTTGAACAGATCCACCCACACCACCACGAAGTTCTACTTCGTACTCTAGTTCAGCTTTTTGGAGGGACAGAAACTTAATATTATAGGCCATGGTAACGCTTGGGTGAATGTTCCAGTCCAAAGACGATATAAAATAGTTGAACTTATACACTGATTAATGAGCTGAGATGAAACTAGTTACTTAAAATTAGTAATCGCCTAATGTGTGGGTAGTTTTAGAGTATTTCTTTTTAAATAAGATGCTAGGATAATACTCCCAATTAGTTGGAGCAAAAATAATGTGATTAAAATGCCACACAGTAGTCGACTATGCAAAATCAACCTTAAAACTAATTTTATAGCCAACACCAAAGATATCTACTAAAAGCGATTAAGCAGAACAACACATTTCGGTCGCGAATATACCTACTTTAGTTGGGCGCCATTGTTGCATTCCTAGTTGCAAGCTTATTAAAACAGAAAAGATAGATAGATGAGGTAGTAAAAACAAAATTAAAACTTTAACAACTATTTATTTTATAGAGAGGGTAGACGAAGAAAAACACGAAATTCTAGGTGTGGGTCCGAACTATTCGCGAGCCGAAATGTGTGGAACGACCGTAAATGACACACTGGCCTTGAATCCGTAGCGCAGTACACGGCGGTAAGGTAGATGCAGTAGGTAGCAGGTCCCGTGTGTCTCTTCACGACGGGCTGTAGATGAGGTCCAGTACAGTAAGGCAGGAAGGTATCCGAAAATGTACGGCGTTAGGCGTACGGGTGAACCCTGGAATGCATTATTTGCCCACTTTAGGAAATGCCCCTTCTTGAGTTTGACTGCCACATCCGTGATGATGATAATTGCGCAAGCGAAAGCAAGCAGTGATGTCTACGCAATGAATAGAATCTAAGATGAGGCAGTCAAACAGATACAAAACAAGTATGCACAGCAGAAAAGCACAACAAATAGTCTTCTATAAAATAGTTAATATTTATCTTATAGTGGTAGGTAGGTAAGCTATGTTTTGTGCAGTTAAAAATACGAATAGGACTAATTAGCGTTAACGCTTGAAACTACATTATTCTAAAGTAACGTCTATCAAAAGAATAACGGATGTAATTTCAATTATAATTACAACGTTAAATTATTTTATTTTAGTTAAACATAATTATTTTCTTTTTATCATTCTGTAGTAGGTAGAACTAATCATCGGTTTAGATTCACCTTCCGAATACATTTATGGTTATCATTGCGATTGTATAACGGTCAGCCACCCATCAGACGTTATACCTATTACACAAAACAAATACAAGCACATTACATACACTAAAGGTTTGCACTAAATACAAGGTTCAAAGCGTTCTAAACTACAATGTTATGAACTGTAACACTCACCCAAATCGGGGTAACACGGCACACAATAATTAAATGGGTATCTAATCCGTATGTAGACACTGCAGCGGAAATGTAGCACTAAACTATGCACGGCATTAGTACTGTTTGGTTCGGCGTCAGTTTAATTCCGTCCTTAGTGGAGATCCAGTGACGAGTGTCGATCGCAACCACCGCGGCCGTGCGCTTGCGCTGCGTCTACCCCGTTTCTTAACAATCCGGTTTTGTACATGCCGTCGACGCGTGTCGCGAAACATATCGCGCGTATTGGGTTTGCATCCGAGTTAATGCGACCAGTTTGTTTCGAGACAAAAGGGTTTTTTTTTATTAGTTTATATTTAAGTTTATGTTACGATATTTAAGGTAATTAAATTAGTTTATATTATATAGTTTTAGGTAAGTAATTAAAAGGTTAAGTTTAAGATAAGAGTCACAATTATTTAAGTAGAAGCTATGTTTAGGATTTATTTTACTGGTTTGTAAAATAAACCGTCACACTAGCCATAATTAAAGTTGCGAGTAATTCATAAAGAATATAGCAGATTTGGAAGTTCTCATTCCTTTACTTGGCGGTTCAAATCACTAAACCCGGTTCCGATATTTGAAAAACGATGTCACGAATTAACTATACGAGGCGTAAGCTAAAACCTTTTCAGACTCGTAGTCACTTGGAGAAAAACGGTTTGTAATTTTCGACACATTACAAATCGTAAAATATTGGAACCGGGTCTTATATAACTTAACCTAATAGTTACTTGTTCCCTAAATCTTAATGATAGTTCCGTTAGCAATCCTTCGTAGCGTGGGAGGAGCATGGTTGTGAACCAGATCAGCATTCACAATGACCTGCTGAGGGTTCATGTTGACCCGAGCCCTGCAGCCCACGTTGGATTTCCTGGAGCAGTACAGCGTCAAAGGATTCCCTCCTTGGACAGAGAAAGTGTGTCCTTCAACAATAATCATATTCTTTTTTCCTTTGGAGGATGTTAGGACTTCATACGGAATGTAACCGGGCCCTGTAATGATGATTAGTTTTACAAACTGAATATCAAATAGTTAATTGCTATCATGTTGTAAAATATGGCTCTTAACTGAGTAAATGAAGTTTCATACATGAACCCCGCAAGGGCACTGCAACAAAAACTTATGAAAACACCATAGTCTCTGTTTGGACTTGAATGGTCGATATTTTCTTCAATACTGAGATTTTATTAATTATTTCAAGGATATTACTTGGTATCATTCTCCCACTTACATACTTACTGTCTATTGCTAAGTTTCACTGTCAATTTATCACGTGGCTAAAGATTGTTATTAATAAAAATGTTATCCTTAAAATTATTTTATTCCACAATATCATATTTTCCTTTTCACACGGTACATATTATTGCTTCTTAAAGCTCTTATTCAATACTTAGACAAGATTAGAATATAAAATACACAAACGAATAAAGAAATTACATCGATTTTTTTTTAATTTCTATTTACAAGACAAGGCAGTAAGAAATACTAGTTTGATGAAATAATTTTGTTTCCAAGTAAAAGCAAGATAATGTTTGCAGCAATTATATCCACAAGAAAATTTAACAATTCGATGATGTGTATGGTAAGAACTTAGAAACAAATAAATTTTACAAACCCCTCGAATAGCCTTGCACTTCCATTACCCATTTGTGACATTTTTTAAATGAACATAAATTTAATTAAGATTCAGTCAGAAACAGTATTTTATTAAAAAAATAATAGTTTAAAAAACTAAAAAACACGCTTTTAGCTCGCACTAAAAATTACAAAATAATTCAGACATTTAAGAAAGAAAGCGTGGAGCGTTTATGTTATCTTTACTCTTTTTGGACAAAACGCTCCACGCTTTCTTTCTTAAATGTCTGAATTATTTTGTAATTTTTAGTGCGAGCTAAAAGCGTGTTTTTTAGTTTTTTAAACTATTATTTTTATTTTCTACTTTTTAGTTTTCTCATGTATCAATAATTATATAATTCTTTTTCGTATCCCATTCAGCAAACCCTTTCATTTAATACCCATATCATAGGGGTGCATTTCAAATAGCCTGTCCGTTATCTTGGACGCCCGCCATATTGGATTTGAATCACGTGACTATTTTTTTCGTATTCCTGACAGCAAACCCTTTCTTTTGATACCCATATCATGGAAGTGCATTTCAAACAGTCAGTTCGCCATCTTGGGGAGGCCGCCATATTGGATTTGTAATGACGTTTCTTAGCTAGTCATGTATTGTCATCAGAACTCAGAGCGTGTGCAAAATTTCATCTTAATCAAAGACCGGGAAGTGGGTCAAATTAAGATTCAAAGATTCCGTTACATACATAGATACATACAACCCGAGCTAATAAAAGCGTGTTAAAAAGAAAGAAACTTCCTTCGTTTACCAAATACATTAAAGGCACACTAAATCATGGTAAATTGGTTATATAGTTTTTCATTATTTGAGTCATAGAATGAGACACATTCATGAGAGGAGGCGGTGAACCGGATAACATATAATGCAGTGCTCTGTTAATAGGCAAAGCGATGATATTTGTGCCAAAGATTGGGAGAGGATAGTTGAAGATTTATCAATTTAGACAAAAAAATCCAAGCTGAATCTCCCCTCAACAGTCTTGCATCAAACGTGTCCTTACTACTGTGACAAGGTCTGCGTATTCCGGTACGTAGAGTTATGTGGGCTGCCCATTGCTTTTAAAGAAGACTTAAAGTACGTGCTATGGAAGAGGTCTAGCTCTATGGACTGATGTTGTCAGAGTGATCTAAATCTTGAAGTACCGTCCATCAGCGCACTTGTAGAACTTAGGCGGAGGATGGTTGTGGTCGGTGACGGCGAGGCTAATGCGCCGGCTCTCATCGAGCTTCAGCTTAGCTCCACAATGAAGCGTGGACTTCTTGGAACAATACTGGTGCTTGAACGACGGCCCTTGCTGCGAATACGTGTACTGTTTGTACAGGATCACCTTCTTACCGTTCAGGGTTATCTGGTCATACGTGTCTTCCTGTTCTGAAAAGACATGTTCGACTTAATGATGGAACACCATTCAAAGGCTGTTAATGTAGTCTAGATACTAACAAAATAAAAGGGAACAAAATGTAACTGCAGGTTTCCAGTAATATATAAGTTTAATCTTTACCATACATTTTTAAATATTTCGAAATGGATATCAATAATAATATAATCTAACACATAAAAGTTACCCAATTATCGTCATCAGCAGACAACTGGTATTAATTTCGTATGGTAACCTGATAACAATGTTCTTGCTAGTACCTAGCACAAAGATTCATGAATAATTACTCGTATTTTACTTCATTTGTATCAATAGCAAGTGCTTACATATTACTCGTATGAACACCGAACTTAAATCAACATTTTCAGTATATTCACTTTTATGTACATATTATCTCTTTAAATTTAAATATTTCATTCATAGTATTTTTTTCAAAGTCTTTCTCTCCTTTCAATAAAAATTTGATCAAACTGCTGTTTGGAGAAAATCAGAGTGGGAACAAGCTAGGCTATAATTTTTAATTATACCTTACATTTTAAAATAAGATAGAAAGTGATTTTCTTTTAATGCCAGAGCACACAACGATACCGTTGATAGGGCAGATGACTAAAATAAAATATTTGTATATTTTTCTTTTATCATGTAAACAAAAATAAATTGCTTCAAAATTTAGCGTGACGTCAATTTTTAACACAGTTTTTGTTTTGTCGACTGAATTTTGTTGCGCTAGATCATAATAAATTTTTATTTAGTTCTGGAAGTAAAAAATACGATTGTAATCTTGGATTTAAAAATCTAGAAATTAGGGACATTAGTATGGCTCCAACTCTTTTATTTCCAGCTTGATCAAATTTTTAAATGTTCATTTTACCTACCTTGCACCACCACCTTATTCGCAACTATGTTGCTTTGTCATTGTTTATGCTTGCATTTTTATATTATTTTATTTATTTATTCATTATGACTAGTTACGGTAATAAAATATAACGATAAACTCGATTTTATATTTCTTTCTTTAATATTATGTAATACTTTTCTTTGGTTCATGTTCAGATGGAGACGCAATAACGCACACACCTCTTGCAAAAATAAATTTCATAATCGCATGACATATGAGCCATGGTTAAATATTACCTTCGTAAAATATTTACTTAGCGATGGTCGACACGACATAGATATAAAAGTTTCTGATCGTATATACAAGTAAAAACAAGAAAACGCATTGTCGCGCATACACTACATTTGGACTTACGAAGAATATTTATCCACATACAATAACATTAGATACATTAATGTACAAACATTATATACTATCTGTTAAAACATATTTTCTGTATTTTGTTAATTTTATCTATTATGTATTGATCTTGATCATGTCATAACAGTTACATATTAAATCTACCTTGATGTATTCATATTCTGTAGGTCTATTCATGGAAACAAAATCGACTCTCATAACTTCTCTCACGGAAACCAATAAACAAATTTTAAATTCTCGGGAGTTGTGAGGTTTAGTACCGAAGAATATAGGAAGGAAATCTTCTCGCTTCTGAGATATTTCTTCCGAGACATCGCGATTAAACTATTTTGTGAACTTTCTCGTCGGGAGTGTGTTACTTTATATAAATAAACCTTGAGCTATTTGTTAGTATTTTCCGGCCTTTCTTTCCTCTCTTTCGGCAAATGGTGGATTCTGTGAAACGATTTCTTAACATTCTTTCGACGAAGTGAGCTCTCGGTATATAAAAAAAGCAGCCGAAATAATATGAATATATCGTCTTTGTACCAAATATTTATGGTATACAGTGATTGAAGTATACGTAAAGTAAAATTTAATTCACATAGCCTCAGCCTGTTCAAAAAGCAATCAACCTTTCGCTGCGGGTAATAGATCTCAAAATTCAATAATGCTTCTCTATAAAACACGGCAGGCAGAAAGCCCTGTTGCACTGGTCGCAAATTGAGAAGACCTTCTTCACCTTCCTATCAGCATCGCGGCTGCTCAGCGCCATCCTCAGCCGCCGGTAGCAGCTCACGCAGTTCTTACGTTTGTTCATCTTTAGCAGCCTGTGGTTCATGTCTATCACTAATGCAGCTGAAACTATACAAGAGTATTAGCTGGGATACTTCAATAGTACCTACCATTTGAGTCGCCCAACTATAGACAGTTCTACGATACATTTTTGTAAACGAATACTATTGTCTAGTACTATATCTACCCTATTGATATGATGTAAACTGTCAATAGGTAACTTTACCTACCATTTAGTGCACATATTTACAAGACTTTGAAACCGTATTCGAATTCCTGTTGCATACTTTGTCTCTCTCTTACAATCGAACAGGGACAAAGCACACACTTTCTAAATCAGGGCACTGATTCACAGACATCTGAAACGAATGCAATTTTGAAAGTCAAATGTTTAACTGTTTTAATTTATGAAAGAGACAGAACATAGTATAAGAATTCGACGTTTTGTGAATAAGTAAATTACAGAAACGTTTCTGACGTTAGTGAGTAAGTGAGTTGGTCTGGTCCAGTGTGTTAATGCACTGCCGGCAGTGAACGAAAAAAATATGGAAGAATTTCCGTCATACTGTTTCGAATATCGGCACCAAAACACACACAAATGTAAAGCACACAAGCAACAGATACGCAATATAGTAATAAAGTATCGACACTTGAAAAAAAACTTTAAGGCGAATGCGTTTAGATCGACTTATAGACAGTTCGTTAGTTTATAGACGCCATTTTATAGAATGGGATGGACCAAGCGCTGCGATGTGACTGTGTACCGTTGCTAGCTCACTTTTTTAAACCACGTCCACCGTGCCTTACTTTTCCTATTTTCGATCGTTAGTTCAAAATTTTTTCGTTTACTGGCTGCCGGCCATTCAGTTAAAGATACGCTTTTCTTTTGAAGACTTGAAAGTCGTATTGGTCCGGATATACCGCTGGACAATGGGTTCCACAGTTTGGTTGAAACATTTCATACAAGTACATTTCATAGGTATTATTTATTTGTATCCTTAATCATAATTTGATAACTAAACAACTTAAGCCCTGTAACGTATTTACCTAAATCAAACAAGCGAGCGAGTCGACGAAATGAAAAATAATTTCATTTCGTCGACTCGCGTGCAATACCGCGTATCTACCGTTTGCCATAAAGATTAATTTTGTCTGCTATTTCATATTATTTCAATCCAAATTAGACTTTACCGAAAAATGTACTTACGCAGTATTGCACGCGCGTCGACGATTTGTCATTATATATTTTTTCAGTAAAGCTATGGAAATCAAATAAGACGTAAGTATTATCACTATTTCAGATCTTCATAATATCTGCTTTGGGGAAGTTACACATAGGTGTCGGCAGCTCTGTAGTCAAAATCTATATCTCATTTTTCTCAACTTGGCTTGTACCAAGTGCTAGTCAGTCTGTAATAAAAAATTACAAGAATGTCCTCACCTAAAACATTTACTAGAGTTGAGCATTAGTATGCGGCCCACATTATTTATCATATCATCTATTACTCTATTGAACATTATTGAACAAATCAATACCAAATAAACTAAATAATTCGTTTTTCATGTTGACCCAAACGGGAATCGAATCCGGGACCTCACAGATGGTGTGACGTCAAAGTACAGAACACACAGAGCACAGTTCAAAACCTCTCGACCACGTAGGTCGCCAATAGTGAGTACTGAGTTATTTTAAAGAAATAGAAAAAAATATATATAATTTCACAGACACATTTCCATTAATTTAAGCCACAGAATTACTGACTGTGCCACAAGTGCCTCAAGTCCAAGTGGCTCGCTTATAAAATTTTCCAACTCATTGTTTTGGTTAGGTTTGGTTAGTATTTTTTAGGATGTTATGGTTTTTACCATTTTTCCATGGCACCAGACGCACGTGTAGTCCCCTCCCTTTAGGGCGGGGGAGTCCCACGCACGCTGCTACCGTCCCAAGGCAACGGTATGGTGCAACGCCTTTTTTACCCCTTAAAAAAGGTTAATATTTTTCGATGGTCGATTAACTAGGTCCTTGTTTTCAGTTAAAAAATGTAAACAGCCATTCCACCAGTTATTACAACTTTACATAGCTGCCGTCCCGCATTCGCACTAAACTAGGCGGCGGGTGGTTGTGCTCATTTACTTCTTGCACACCCATCATGTTTCTGTTGAATTTGATCTTAGCCGAACAGTTCATCCGAGGCTTCTTGGAGCAATACAAGACGCCCGCGCACCGGCCCTGCTTGGAGTACGTCTGGCCTCGGTAGAGGTACGCTGTCCTCTTGTTTATTTGTATTGTGAGCAGTTGGTCTGGAAGAATAGAAGGTGAGTTTTCAGGAAAACGATCAAGTCCGAGAAGGCTCGCGCAGGGTTGCGTATCAATATCAAAAGATCAAATCATGTCTGTTGTGCGGGTGATAGCCTTGATGACTGGTTTATTTTAATTTATCCCACTAATATTAATAGCCCGAAAGTTTGTAATGTTATGGGTATCTAGATGTATTTTTCATTCTTTCACGCAAAAACTACTAAAGCCGGGTCCAGACATGTATCATTTGCCCAATCCTATCACCGTATTTGATCACCGTATCCGTATCTGCGTGTTGTATCAAGCCCCGTATCAAGTTGTGGACGCCTCCGATTTGCTCCGTAGCCGTATATTCACAATAGTCATGATCGCGTATCAAATTGCCCAGTTCAGTTTCTCGTTATCTGTATCACCTTTGATGATCGGACAAAAACCGACACGACATGGGACGGGCCGTATCATAACGGCGTATCGAGATCGCGTGCCATTACCACAAAGTAGCCTATGTCCGTTCTTGAGGTTCAACGTATACCTTTGCCAAATTTCATCAAAATCGGTTGAGAGGTTTAAGCGCGAAAGCGTAACAGACAGACAGACAGACAGACAGAGACCATTACCCGTCCACATATACGATCATGATACGCGTCGACGATACGGATACGGTGATCGGATGGGGCAAATGATGCATGTCTGGACCCGGCTTTATGGATTCGGTAGACATTTTCTAGAAAGAGAGGCAACATACTTTAGATTAACATAATTATATGACACTTTTTAAAGCAAAATAACGCCGGCAAAGTCTAAAAAAGCTAAAAAGCTAGTTTGATTTTATATTTTTAATTTCAATAAATATCAGATGTGCTTATTTCAGGCGTCTATCTGTTGCCATTATCAATATCTAGAATACAACTGTCTATTATATAGAACCCCCCTTAAAAACTTTATCCAGCATTTTAGTATGTAGTTGTTGTAAGAGCAACAGAAACACATCATCTCTTGACATTTCACTGTCTAATAATCTTAATTCATGATATTAGGTAACATACGCACATTAAATCGGTAACGGTAAAACCCTTTGTGTACGGAGAACTACAACCAAAAAATAGCAGTCAAATGAACTAGGTACTGGCGCAAAAAATAACATGGAACAAGTCATTGTTATAAGAATCTTGTGTTAAGTGTGATTGATAAGGCATGCCACTATGGTCTAGTGGTTAAAGTACTGAATGATCTTGGGGTCTTAGGCTCGAATCCCGGGCTAAGCAAATTATGTTAAGAATTTTCTGAATATGGTCGGGTTCGTGATCACCACGGATCGGTATTTAGCAAGTGATTAAAGCTAGTTACGCATGATTGCGGTGACTTGGTCCCAATAGAAGAGGTCATTATTTCATGAATAATAATTAGGGTAATCATTTATCAAAAGTAGTTTAGCTGCTGATTAGACCGAATGGTCTAGTCAAATACCTTAAATTATAATTAGGTTTAGATTAAAACAAAAAAAGAGATTAAATTTATTCAACTTTATCAAAAATATATGTTTAACTATATATACAACTTTATGTAAGACTTAAATGAAGATTTTCTTTCTTATTTTAGATCAAAGTCAATATACATAGTAACATGGGAATGCATATAAAATAATCTCAAAGAAACCACCTTTGAAAGTTTATATGGGAAAATGTTTATTTTTTAAGTTAGAGATATGAAAGTTGGCACAAATATAGCTCTATTAAAATATAGACTACTTTTTGTTTCGAATATTTAGGGGAGATAGGGGTAAAACCGACCATGAAAGGATGTAGTTTACGCGAACGAAGTCGCGGGCACAGCTAGTATGATATAAAACTAATCAATTAACGAGTAACACTTAACAGGAGTAAAACTTATAAAAAAAAACAAATACAGTTTTGACCTTTGCACCATTGATCATAATTGTGCCTGTAATTTTCTGAATGTTGTTTCCTTTATTTTTGCTAAAATTAAGATGTTTCTTCGAGTGGCGGTATGGTGTATTTTCCACCATAAGAACCCGAAGCATGTGAGAATAAGGCTTGAGAATATCTGACAATAAAGTTGGTTATTTTGCCTTGAAAGCCCTTCCATCATCCGATACCACTTAAAGGAAAACAAAAAGGAATTTTGTACTATCACATATACGTAATTGAAAAACACTCGAGCTGTGTTGTATTCATAAAAAGCACCTTATTAATTAGGGAAAATAAATAAAACTGAGCTATTTCTTAAATTTTAACTTCACAAAAAAGGACTTTCAGAATTTGATTTGTTCCAAAATCATTCATTTGTATGTAATCGTAACCAAGAATGACTAATATTTATTGATTCAGTCCCTAATTTAGAAAAAAAATATTTAACAAATTTATAATATAATTGCTCTGATTCTGTGGTAAGTAGCTAAATCAATCAATATTATTACTAAAAATCAACGACGATGTACCATTACACACACATTTAATTTAACAATTTATTTCTCACGTTTTATTGCGAATCAAACGTAATTTTAATAATGTACTAATCAGCCTTGAAGACACGATATTTCACTTTATTCTGTAAAACCATTCAAACTCTGCAGTTGTCAAAATTAAAAAATAGAGTGCGCCGACACCGGTTCTTTTAATACACCTAATTAATAATTAGACTAAAATTCAGATGAGGGGGAATGAGGCATTTACACTGCATCGTGTGGCATATTCTCTTTGGCTGCATTGTTCTAAGGTGCGGGACTTTAAACCTTGATGTAGTCCCCATCTTGCAACTTGTACAGTTTCGGCGGCGGATGGTTATGTTCATCATCAGAAATCGCCGCCCGCCTCTCATCGTTCAACTTAAGCTTGGCAATACAGCCCTTGCTGTTCTTGTTAGAGCAATACAGCGTCTTAGTGGAAGTCCCTTGCTTCGAGTAGGTGTAACCCTTGTATAGCATCACTGCCCTCTTGTTAACTGTTATCATCACAGCCTCATCTGCAATAAGAATTATATCATCATCATTATTATCAAACGTGATTTCTAGAAAATAGACATATTTTCTTTTTCTAGATTATCTTCGCTTTAGAACTCGGCCTCTCTTATATTATGTAGGTTTAATAAGACTACAAGAACGCACAACAGTAGGTTCTTTAAAAGTTTTATAGAAAATAATTATAAGAAATAAAAGAGTTTATATGAAAATATGAAAATAACAAACTTCATTAAAACAACAATTAATTTTACCAATAAGGTTTTTACTTTTGCCCTTATTTAAAATGGTGATTTTTGAAGAGACCTTTATCAGAGATACAACCATCAAATTTCAAAGAAGTGTCCAGATAATTCTGGTTAAACACAACCATACAAATCTCACTGTTGGCGTCATTAACCAGTTCAAGGAATATGCTCAAACCCGTAGATATTTTCCGTTGTGCAGTCTATGCAAATTGGGAGGTGGGTGATTATGATGTTCGTAAGATAACACTTCTCCACTTTTAGCCAGCTTCAACCTTGCGCCGCAACTCTTGGCCCGCTTGTTTGAACAGTAGAGGGTCCTCGGAGACATCCCACGCTTGGAGTAAGTATAATGTTTGTATAACACTAAAGTCCGAGTATTCACTTGAATAGTAGCCACTGCATCTGTAACGATGTATCTCAATTGGTTTCTTCTAGCCCTATATCAATTCCCAAAGCTTGGAGGGATTAGAATTACTTACTCGAAATAGTACTGGTGTTAAGTAATCAGAGTCAAATAGATGGAAACTACCTTTTATGTATCTATATATACATCCTTTTCTAGAGCTCTGTAATGACAATTTCCTTAAATAAAGAAGATATTAATAAAATTCTTGATATACATTGAGTTTATCTTTTGAAAATATTTACAGTTAAAATTAACACTAACAAGTGTAAATCGACAAAATGAACAAGGGTTTTTTTTCGTTGCCAAATTATATTCATTTTACGCGGAGATTAAAAATGTTAAGAAAACATTATAGTGGTAAGCAATTAAGTATATTGAGATATAGTAGCCATGTACTGGAGGTAAATAAAAAAAGAGCAGCTTATCGAAACGAAGCAGTGGTTAAAACTAGTAAAATTGTAATACTACTCGACCCATGGAACCGAGGGTTAACTATGATGTCTTAATATTTGAGCTGAAATCGTGACCGAAAACAAAATTGTATATCTTCAATTGACCCAACATTCAAAACATTAAAAATGTTTAAAGTCAGTGTAAATTTTGTGGCCTGGTAACGTTTAAAATATTAAATGTTAAAAGAAAATAATTCAAAACAATTCCAAAAATATGTATTTACGCAAAAGGCTACCTAATGATAAAACATTAAAACGACTCGAACTTTTAACGACAACGTCATCAAAAAAGAAACTTGCGACACTTCACCATTAAAGAGATCTAACGGTACGTACACCAAATACCAATGGAGGTCCTTTACTGGATGGCAGTCCCACATATTAGGGTATATTTTAAAGTCGGAGAAACTTCCCTTCGCTATTCATATGGTACATAGGTGGGCAATGGTTGTGGCTCTCGTCTGCATACATCACATTCCCAACTTGGTCCACCGTGATACGAGCCTTGCATTTTAACTTGCTCTTCCTTCTCGAGCAATTCAGGTACTTCATATTATTCTTGTTTATATTCGAGAACGAATACGTATAGTTGTGATACATGTACACTTTTCTATTATTTTCTAGGATTAATAGGGAAACGTCATCTAGAAAAAAAGAAATAGAAAATACTTTGTTAGGTTCACTTTAAGAACTTATGTTATCTATAAACATATTTTCTCATTAACTCTTCGTAGACTTTTGTTAGAATGCAAACAATTTACCCCTTTAGTTCAAACACAAAACAGCATAAGAGTTATATTTAGATCAATTCATACAAAGTAGGTACATTGTAAGGAATTTTATTTAAAGTACATTTAATGTCAATAAATTACTTATTTATTTAAAACATTTAATTACACATTTAAACCCAACATTTACTTTACTTTAACCTAACTAATATTACACAAATTATATTTTTTTTCTTATTTATTTTTGTAAAAATTATCAGCTTTGATAATTTTTACCAAATTATCTTAAAACCACCTATTCATAACTATTTGGTTTTTAATTTAACTATTTTTTGTTTTTTTTTGAACGACAGTAATGTACTGTTATTATTTCATTGCATGGCACGTCATAAAGCTTAACCACTACACTCCATTCTTCATGTCTTGGTAATACTTATTTTATTTTTTCTATATTATCACACTGACTTAAAAAAAATATCTATAGAGATATTGCCCTGTTGGTTTTGTGACTAGATTTTGTTCCTGTAAATTTTATCCCTATCTATATAACTTTTGACTATTACACCATTGTAATTTTTATTTACATCTTCAGGAATTGCCCTTCACTATTCATCCGGTACACCGGCGGCTCATGGTTGTGTTCCTCATCAGCATACGTTACATTGCCAACCGCATCCACTACGATACGAGCGTTACATTTCTGCTTGTTTTTCCTCTTCGAGCAATTCAAATACCTCACGTTGTTCTTGTTTGTGTGCGAAAGAGAATACGAGTATTTGTGGTACATGTACACTCTTCTGTTGTTTTCTAGTATTACTATGAAAACTTCGTCTGAAAATAAAAGCATCAAAAGCATTTTAAAGAGTGTTCTACGTCGTATTGCAGCATTGAGAGGTTATAGCAAGTTAAGGAAATGAAGTGCAATAACTATCATTAAGCCACTTTTTAGTTCTTCATAAACAATTGTATTTTTATAGAGTTATAAAAAAAACTTTCAAATTAATAGATTTAAAGATTTCAACAAAACACAAAGGTGATGTAACAGGTTCCCGTATGAAAATCTTTCAAGCAATTAAAGCATAAGCCATTTTCACAGATTGTATATTGTTGGTAACTTTCGTGGCCCTTACACGAGCAATAGAAGTTGGATCGCCTCCATGAAGTAAATTTTTTTAACAATCTACGTATCTTTTTATAGGAGACCTTTCGCCAGATGTTTTGGTAGATAAAAAAGTGTTGCGAGTATTTGGAAGGTCGGGAAAGTCCAGTCTCGGTATGTGATCTCGAATTATACTTCACAGTTGCAAACACTTCTGTTGAAAGGTCGATCCAGTTGCATACAATAAACAAGAACTTTATATATTTTGTCATATACGAACACAAACCACATTTATACAAAAATCTTTTCTTTATTTACTTCTGCAAAGAGATCATCATAATGTTTACTTACAATGGAAGTGGTACCTATTCTTACGCAATAATTATGATTAGCGTAGTAAAATAATTTAAAGGTAGGATATCGCACTATAAGTTTTTTTTTTCATGTTTCAGCTAAATTGGATGATACAATATTTATGTATTATTCGGTACCGTTCCTTTTAAATTCCGACTACAGTATTTTTGTGCCAAATCTCTTTTTTCTTTTTTTTCTTTTCAATTATCTCTTAATACTGTTCGGGCATCATCGGCGGCGCTCCAATCAGAATACGTTTTACATGCTGCTTTTAGTCTATGAGTAAATACATATGAGGATCTCAAAGCCTAATATAAGTTCCGTTGGTAGTCTTCATAAACTTAGGCGGTGCATGGTTGTGGTTCAACTCTGATGATATGACGAACCCATGGCCATCCACAGTAATCCGAGCCTTGCACTGCCTATTGTTCCTCTTCGGGCAAATGAGATACCTCTTAGTGCCCCTTGTAAACGAGTAACTGTACGAATAGTCGCGGAATATTGTCGCTGTTTTGTTATTCGTTAAAGTTATTGTAAATATTCTATTGGTATCTGAAAACAATAAAATACTTATAATGAGCAACTAAAATAAATGTTAAAAGACGTAATTATATCGTTCTGACCGGATATCCTTTCAAATTAATGAGTTTCAAAAGCCTATTAGTTTATTTATTCAAAAATACAATCGGCGGGCACAGCGGCAACATGGCCTAATATAATGTAAATGACAAGAATGGAGTATTTACTTTATAAAAATGGCAATGTAAGATGTCAATGAGACGGATTATCTCTTCTGAGTTACTTTTAATTAGCTTATAATTTTGATACACTCGACTCGAAATTTTGTGGGTCATAAAGCAAATTAAACACAACTTTTAACGCTGACAACATGCATGTACGTAAACAATCTCCGGTTTTTTCACGTTTTCTATTCTTCTTCACTAGTTTTGTTTGCAGCATGATAGTAAATAACCTAAGGCCTTTCTCGATATATTGACTCTCCGTCACAAAAAAAAATTGTTAATTCGAACCAGGAGTTTCTGAGATTAGCGCTTTAAGATAAAGATCCAGCTTTATAATATTAGTATAAATATAGAACGTGGATGATTAATTATCAAGTAACTTCAGAATCAGTTCTCTCTTCATGCAACGAATTCCAATTCATTCTGAACTTAGGTGATTTGGCAAAGTGAAATCGAATAAGTTTAGAAGGAGATCGACGACGTTCGATTCTCACGTTTAAGAAATGGTTGGAAGACATGCTTTATGCCTCTTCCACACTATTCACGAAGTTTCTCGGCGAACTTCCTCGGCAAACTCCGGCGTAGTTTTTTTTTTTTAAAGTAGCGCAGTATATTGGCTCCTCGGTTTGTTTGTAGTTTGTAGGTGTAGTTTGGTTTCGTAGTCCGAAATGTGACTCTACACACTCGTTCAACTCCACGGGAACAACCTCGGCACATAATTTTTGGAATTTAAAAGAGGGCCGAACCCGCCTTCTATCTCTCGCGACATTGGCGGACTTCAAGTTTCTATTTATAATAAAAATAAAAACGCATATTCAAATAAAGTTGATGCCACACATTTAATTTTACTATCACACGAACTTAAACCTTACAGCTTAACATAAGTTCCATCTGAGAACCTGTGGTACTGAGGCGGTTCATGATTGTGCTCTGTGTCAGCAAACATGACGTTCCCGTATGGATCCACTCGGATCTTCGACTTGCACTTCGTACTGAGACTCTTGGAGCAAGTCAAGTACGACTTGCTCCTGTGCGAGTACGAGTAGTTCCGGTACATTATCACCTTTTTCTTATTCGACAAGGTTATTGTGTAAATTTTGTCATCACCTGAAAAATATTAGCAGTTTAGTCATTTTACAAAATTGTTTTCAGTGCTTCGCACTAACTAGCACTTACCTTGTTATAAAAGTTGAATTTCGTAAGTCATTTATTTTGTGTTATGTAAAACACTCTCTTCCTAGGTTAAGTGATGATATTTGTAGGCACATTGCGATTTTTTCAAGGTACGGTCCAACTTATCATTCTTACCGGACGGTCAAGTTATTCATCCCTGCAATGCCCTAACCAAACTGGTAAAATCTCATAGAGTAAAAGCTCTTGCGATTTAAGCCCACATCCTGTTGGTTTTTGAACCAAATGTTTTAAACACTACACCACGGAGGCAGTCAAATATCTGAGATTGAAGCTCTTAATTTCTACCTGCCATATGAGATCATTGGTTAAATGTGGAGGTTGCTTTTGATTATTCTAAAATCTTTTAATCAGATCCTAGCTTAGAACAAATGAAACTAAGTTGGTAGTGGAATCGGTTTATAATAAGCAAAGATTTATAGTGACAAGCATTAAATAATATAGATCATGGTTCTCTATTGAGTATTTTGTACAGAAATCATCATTCGTTTGTACCTTAGTACCTTGTCATATTAATAACGCGTAACCAAGCAAGTCAGATAGACAGTGCATTTACTGTGACATGCTAAGTAATAATTTAAAATTGATATTGAACAACATCACATACATTGCTGAGTCTGTGGCAGGCAGCTAAAGCACCTGTGTTACAGAAATAACGGCGATACAGCCAAAACCAGACCCGATATAATATATAAATTTTAATACTTCATGAGGATGATCGAACCGGGTATCGAGCCCGGGACCTCAGATGGTGCTACGCGATAGTCTGGCATGTTCGTCTCTCGGCTAGGGACGTTCATGTTACTGAGTTGTTTACAAACTAAACCTGCTAATTGTACGATGAACAGTCCATCAAGGCCAACAGTTCGATTTTAGTTCTTATGCCCGCGACATAAAGGCTACAAAGTCCATACACAACTGATCAGATTATAGTTTGACGTAAATCCCATCCGCCGTCCTATGGTACCGAGGTGGTGAGTGGTTGTGGTCCGTATTTGCTGACGTCACGTACCCCTGCGCGTCCACCGTAAGGCGAGCCTTGCATCTGGTGCTGAACCTCTTAGAACAACTGAAGAACTTCTTACCACTGGCCACGTTCGAGTACATGAAGGAATACTGTCTGTATATGGTGGCAGTCTTGTTGTTCGAAAGTCTTATCGTAATTATCTTGTTGGTTTCTAAAATAAAAAAAAACATTAAGCAATAATAAAGCAACATATCTAAAATAAAATATACATTAAAAAGTTCGATACTAGAGCTTATGTTAATGCCACAAGACCGCTCAAACTGTTATATCTGCGTTGACTGTACCTGTATACAACGCACCTCATTTTATAAGTCTATGGCTTCCTATTTATTTTGTTTTAATTATTTTTATACGTCTTAGGTTCCTTTGTACGTTTTGTTGTCATGTTGCTTCTTTTATTACAATTATTATAAATTACAAGTTTCCAATATTTTTACCAGCATACAGTCCTTCATTTATAGTACCTGTTACATAATTTCGCCATTTTTTTACTGTCCGCCATTTTGGATTGGAAGTCTGTCTTGGGACAGTGTTACTGTTATAGTCTTAGATATTGTCTACAGCTATATTATTCCATCTTTAAGTTCATTTATTTGATTCCTAGAATGAGGAAGTGGTGCCAAAATAATATAATCTGACATTATGTGGCGGCGGCCATTTTGGACTGATTTTAATTGAACATAGCTAAGAAAACTCCCGACTATTAAATTTATCAAATAAAAAAAATCAAACTCCGTTCAAGCTTTCCCTTCGATTCTACATCAGGACAATCTGGTAAACGCGCTTATGTAAATGTACCTGAATGTATAGGGTCGATGTTCCCAGTAACTATTATTTGGTCATAATAGTACAAAACATTAGTTAGGCACCAGTTGATTAGATAAAATGTAATATTCATAAAAATCTACAAAACTCACATGTAGATAGCTAGTTAAATATAGTCATTTATGTAGTCGAACCACGTCACTGCGATTATGAGAAGAAAACAACAAAAGAAGAAATTGTCATTTTATTATTAAAGTCTCCATCTATTTTAAAAATTAATTTGATCTTTTAGCCTTATAATTGTTGACTGAAAAGTACAACTAAATAAAACTTGTACTAATTAACAATTCGTTGCATAAGTCTTTCGAGTATGAAGTCGTTTGGCATAAAAAAATTAGGTGGACCTTGTAAGCGGAGGTGATCACGGGTCACTTTGTAAGCACTTTTATGACATATTAAATTTTCACATGTTTCCCATCATGAGTCCTGTGGTAGTTCGGCGGGGAGTGGTTATGCTCAGTAAAGGCAGATATCACATTCCCCTCGTAGTCCGTGGTGAGACGAGCCTTGCATTTCGTACTCAGTCTCTTGGAGCACGTGAAGTATCT
This sequence comes from Glyphodes pyloalis, assembly GCA_037074685.1. Taxonomy (NCBI): domain Eukaryota; kingdom Metazoa; phylum Arthropoda; class Insecta; order Lepidoptera; family Crambidae; genus Glyphodes; species Glyphodes pyloalis. Next base: position 3,929,145 of record JAYKKO010000012.1, on the reverse strand, counting down.
CTTGAACCCCCACACGGATGCGTTTGAAAACGAATGATTCTTGTAGATGGTCACTGTCCGGTTGCTCGCCAGTCTTATAGTGTACGCTTTGTCGGGATCTTAAAAAACAGTTGAATTTTAATACTTCTTTAATTTACCTGTACCTAAAACATTTACAGATATTGATCTATCTGTAAATGTTTTGTGGCATCGAGTGTTTCTAATTTACTTCAAGTTAAAAATAAATATAAATACTACAGAAATATGCATTTATTAACATAAAACAGTTGATCATATTCTTATAACTAGGTAGTTCTACGTTTTAAAAGTCTAGTAGTATTTTGAATGAAGAAATGAATACAAACGTATGCTTGTATTTGAACTAACTAAATAAGAGAGATTTCTTCGCCGATATGTCCAAACAGGACTGACCCAGTCTTTGAGTTGCTCTTTTACAGTTTAACGTAAGTACCGTCCAGGGTCTTGTGATACTTCGGCGGGTCGTGGTTGTGGGTCGTGTCTGCCGCTGTCACATATCCGTTGGAGTCCACAGTCAGCCGCGCCCTGCACTTACTGCTGAGCCTCCTGGAACAGGTCAGGTAGCTCTTGCTCTCCCCCATCACCCGATAAGAGTACGTGTGGTTCTGATACATGATGGCTGTCTTCTTGTTCGAGAGCGTTATTGTGTATATCTGATCATCTGGAAATGGAGAGAATATTTGAGAATGTCCAATTCGCTGAATAAGATCTAGTAGCAAACATTTAAACACAACACCATAAACTTGATTTCTACTTTTATTGTTTATTTGACAGCACAATGAAGTTGCGGATTCAACTTAACAAATCAATGATTGCTAATGAAACAATGTTTAAAAAGGAAATGCGTATTAAGAAAACTAATGCAAATTCTAAGAAAGATATATTTCAAAAGAAATCTTACAAACAAGCTTTCAATTATGAGAAGGCACCAATCCGATCCAATTGTTGGGTTCCATTCGAAAAGTTGTTTTCGTTTTAATGCAGCATAAAGTTGAGGTGTGACCTAGTTGACCACTTTAAAGAGTGTTAATTTGCCTTATTTACTTTCATCCTGACCTTAAATACTTTATGGATATGTATATATTTATTGATATATATTTATGTATGTATTTATTTATTCATCTGTGTTATTATTTTTTATGTATTTTTTTTTATATTTATCATATTATGGTTTTAATATTTCCTGTTAATACTCAATAAATATTATGCACGGCCGCACCTGTTTCTCGATATCTACTATTTCCTCTACCTAAAGGTTGTCTGGAAGAGATTGCTTTCTAGCAATAAGACCGTCTAAATTGTACTTAATTACGTCTGTAAAACCAATTTCTGTAAATCTTTGTATGCAATAAAGTGTATCAATCTATTTTAGAACAAATGAAACTAAGTTTGTAGTGGAATCGGTTTATAATAAGCAAAGATTTATAGTGACAAGCATTAAATAATATAGATCATGGTTCTCTATTGAGTATTTTGTACAGAAATCATCATTCGTTTGTACCTTAGTACCTTGTCATATTAATAACGCGTAACCAAGCAAGTCAGATAGACAGTGCATTTACTGTGACATGCTAAATAATAATTTAAAATTGATATTGGACAACATCACATACATTGCTGAGTATGTGGCAGGCAGCTAAAGCACCTGTGTTACAGAAATAACGGCGGTACAGCCAAAACCAGACCCGATATAATATATAAATTTTAATACTTCATGAGGATGATCGAACCGGGTATCGAGCCTGGGACCTCAGATGGTGCTACGCGATAGTCTGGCATGTTCGTCTCTCGGCTAGGGACGTTCATGTTACTGAGCTGTTTACAAACTAAACCTGCTGATTGTACGATGAACAGTCCATCAAGGCCAACAGTTCGATTTTAGTTCTTATGCCCGCGACATAAAGGCTACAAAGTCCATACACAACTGATCAGATTATAGTTTGACGTAAATCCCATCCGCCGTCCTATGGTACCGAGGTGGTGAGTGGTTGTGGTCCGTATTTGCTGACGTCACGTACCCCTGCGCGTCCACCGTAAGGCGAGCCTTGCATCTGGTGCTGAACCTCTTAGAACAACTGAAGAACTTCTTACCACTGCCCACGTTCGAGTACATGAAGGAATACTGTCTGTATATCGTGGCAGTCTTGTTGTTCGAAAGTCTTATCGTAATTATCTTGTTGGTTTCTAAAATAAAAAAAAAACATTAAGCAATAATAAAGCAACATATCTAAAATAAAATATACATTAAAAAGTTCGATACTAGAGCTTATGTTAATGCCACAAGACCGCTCAAACTGTTATATATGCGTTGACTGTACCTGTATACAACGCACCTCATTTTATAAGTCTATGGCTTCCTATTTATTTTGTTTTAATTATTTTTATACGTCTTAGGTTCCTTTGTACGTTTTGTTGTCATGTTGCTTCTTTTATTACAATTATTATAAATTACAAGTTTCCAATATTTTTACCAGCATACAGTCCTTCATTTATAGTACCTGTTACATAATTTCGCCATTTTTTTACTGTCCGCCATTTTGGATTGGAAGTCTGTCTTGGGACAGTGTTACTGTTATAGTCTTAGATATTGTCTACAGCTATATTATTCCATCTTTAAGTTCATTTATTTGATTCCTAGATTGAGGAAGTGGTGCCAAAATAATATAATCTGACATTATGTGGCGGCGGCCATTTTGGACTGATTTTAATTGAACATAGCTAAGAAAACTCCCGACTTTTAAATTTATCAAATAAAAAAAATCAAACTCCGTTCAAGCTTTCCCTTCGATTCTACATCAGGACAATCTGGTAAACGCGCTTATGTAAATGTACCTGAATGTATAGGGTCGATGTTCCCAGTAACTATTATTTGGTCATAATAGTACAAAACATTAGTTAGGCACCAGTTGATTAGATAAAATGTAATATTCATAAAAATCTACAAAACTCACATGTAGATAGCTAGTTAAATATAGTCATTTATGTAGTCGAACCACGTCACTGCGATTATGAGAAGAAAACAACAAAAGAAGAAATTGTCATTTTATTATTAAAGTCTCCATCTATTTTAAAAATTAATTTGATCTTTTAGCCTTATAATTGTTGACTGAAAAGTACAACTAAATAAAACTTGTACTAATTAACAATTCGTTGCATAAGTCTTTCGAGTATGAAGTCGTTTGGCATAAAAAAATTAGGTGGACCTTGTAAGCGGAGGTGATCACGGGTCACTTTGTAATCACTTTTATGACATATTAAATTTTCACATGTTTCCCATCATGAGTCCTGTGGTAGTTCGGCGGGGAGTGGTTATGCTCAGTAAAGGCAGATATCACATTCCCCTCGTAGTGCGTGGTGAGACGAGCCTTGCATTTCGTACTCAGTCTCTTGGAGCACGTGAAGTATCTCTTGAACCCTCACACGGATGCGTTTGAAAACGAATGATTCTTGTAGATGGTCACTGTCCGGTTGCTCGCCAGTCTTATAGTGTACGCTTTGTCGGGATCTTAAAAAACAGTTGAATTTTAATACTACTTTAATTTACCTGTACCTAAAACATTTACATAATATTGATCTGTAAATGTTTTGTGGCATCGAGTGTTTCTAATTTACTTCAAGTTAAAAATAAATATAAATACTACAGAAATATGTATTTATTAACATAAAACAGTTGATCATATTCTTATAACTAGGTAGTTCTACGTTTTGAAAATCTAGTAGTATATTGAATGAAGAAATGACTACAAATGTATGCTTGTATTTGAACTAACTAAATTAGAGAGATTTCTTCGCCGATATGTCCAAACAGGACTGACCCAGTCTTTGAGTTGCTCTTTTACAGTTTAACGTAAGTACCGTCCAGGGTCTTGTGATACTTCGGCGGGTCGTGGTTGTGGGTCGTGTCTGCCGCTGTCACATATCCGTTGGAGTCCACAGTCAGCCGCGCCCTGCACTTACTGCTGAGCCTCCTGGAACAGGTCAGGTAGCTCTTGCTCTCCCCCATCACCCGATAAGAGTACGTGTGGTTCTGATACATGATGGCTGTCTTCTTGTTCGAGAGCGTTATTGTGTATATCTGATCATCTGGAAATGGAGAGAATATTTGAGAATGTCCAATTCGCTGAATAAGATCTAGTAGCAAACATTTAAACACAACACCATAAATTTTATTTCTACTTTTATTGTTTATTTGACAGCAAAATGACGTTGCGGATTCAAACTTAACAAATCAATGATTGCTAATGAAACAATGTTTAAAAAGGAAATGCGTATTAAGAAAACGAATGCAAATTCTAAGCAATGTATATTTCAAAAGAAATCTTACAAACAAGCTCTCAATTATGAGAAGGCACCAATGCAATTCAATCGTTGGGTTCCATTCGAAAAGTTGTTTTCGTTTTAATGCAGCATAAAGTTGAGGTGTGACCTAGTTGACCACTTAAAAGGGTGTTAATTTGCCTTTTTTACTTTCTTCCTGACCCTCCCCTTCCCCCCTTCCCTTCTTTCTTTCCTTAATCTTTCACTTAATTTTTTCTTTCTTTCACTACTACTGAACCAATGATAATATCTTAACATAGGTTTCATCGCAAGTTGTTTTCGCTTTACTGCAGCAACAAGCTGAGGTGTAACCTAGTTGAGCACTTTAAACGATGGTAACAGTGATCAAAAAGGAATATGAACACCGCATAAAGTATTAAAAACTATTAAATAATTCTTAATCTTTTACTTTATTTTTTCTTTTCCAACCACTGGACCTATGATGATATCTTTGAAAGATATTTATTTATATGAGTATTTTTTTTTCTGTTACTAATGTCATTTATAATATAATTTAATATCTGTTTTATTACCAAATAACACAATAATCAATAAATCATCAACAAATCCAATATTTTAATTTAAGAAATAACATTCAGTTTAAAACAGAACAACAATACACGTTAAAAAAAAATATTTTTTATTAGTATTATTAGATTATCTTGACATTGGTTCCGTCGCAAGTGGTTTTCTCTTTGCTGTATCATAAATATGCGTTGTCAACTAGTTGATCACATTAACGTTGTTAACTTCCCATTTCTTTATTTCCGTTTCTTCCCTTCTTTAGTCCTTCATTCTTCTCTTCCTTAAATCTTAACTTTCTGTTTTCCTTTTTTTTCTTTCTTTCGTAACAACTGACCCTATGACGATATCTTGACGTAGGTTCCGTCGTAAGTCCTGTGGTACCTAGGCGGGTCGTGGTTGTGAGCGGTGTCCGCCGCTATGATATGCCCTTGCGCGTTCACCGTCAGCCTCGCTCTGCAGTTGTTGCTCAATCGTTTGGAGCAGGTCAGGTAACTTTTATTCTCCCTCATCGCCCGGTAAGAGTAAGTATGGTTTTGATACATTATCGCCGTCTTATTGTTTGCGAGTATTATCGTATGTATTTGTTCGGCTGAAATACCAAAAAAAAGAAAAACTCACTAGAAACATGGGGTTGGTAAAAAATATAATATAATAATAACCTGTCGCCTTAGAGATGCAACTCGTTTACGCATAACGCCATAAAAATCGTATATGCTCGCAGACTTAACATTCGAAAGCTGTGGAGGGATTTGGTGAGGATTTTCCTCGACAAAAGGAGATTAATTACTCGTACTAAATACAAATATTTTAGTGACAACATAATATATTAAGTATTAACTACATACATATATAAATAGTCATTACTAACAAGACAATTTAAATAAAAGACGAAATTTAAACAATCTTTTAAAATAGTTACACCTAAGCAAAAATAACGGACGGAAAATTATACTACGGAGCGACCTTTAGGTATTGTTATGTATATTCTAACTACTTTAAAAAGGAAACATAGCTACTTTTCCTTGATGTACCTTGATATTATTAGATAAATACATTTCATATTCATATCAAAGTTTCTGTCAATTTTCACTTTTATTTTAAAATGCCTAAAGTCGCATGTAATAAAACAATCTTGACTGTAATAAAACAATCATATCTGTCAAAACAAATCCATTAAGAAATTATGACAGACTTGAGTACAATAATATGTTGCATTGCGCATGCCTTCACTGCCGTTTGGCAAAAAACTGAAATCAGTCCGAATTTTTGGTATTGAGTTGAGATTTTATAACAAAATCAAAACAAGAATAAGTATTTCAACATAAAATTGTAATGTTGGGACCGGGAGTGATCGAAAGACGTGTTGTCAACTCGAGTATAGTTTAATGTCTCTCTAATTACTTAGGGCTAATACTTATATACTAGATGAATACATGTGTGGAGAGGTGAGTCACACACTACACCTCCCCTATTATTGAAAAAAGAAAAACATAAGTACTTTACTTTTTTTTTTAAATAAAAAAGTTATGAATAATGTTTAGCAATATAAAAACATGATTTTATAGATAGATACTCTCATTATCCAAATATTATTCAACATATTGTTCAAAGTTACAAATAGTAAACCTTTTTGGTCAAAAAAATATTGATTGAATATTACAGAACAAGACAAGTGTTGGTAAAAAAAAGAACCTGATTTGTTCAGAGTACCTACAAATACACATAGAATTACAAATCTCGCAAAGTCAAAGCCTTAAAAAACTCATTTAAATTATACTTATTTCATTACTTTCTTCCTCTCTTATTTCCTTTCCATAACATCCATATTTCTATATCTACTATTCATTTCATATCTCCTGGGGTTACTATTATAATTTGGGCTGGCCAGCCGTATTCTCATTTTCCTCATTTATATCATTATATTCCTACGGTACAGACAATTATTTATTCCACTTATCATTTTACACATTTCATAATTACTCATAGGGTCAACAGGTTTAAGATTTACCGATCTCCAACTATTTTCACGGAGCGAAACTCGTCGACACCAATGATCAAATGAAGGATCTGAGCCCTAGTCTGTACCTTTTTACTCATTTCATATTATTCCCCATCTTCATAATAACATTAACTCATTATTTCAGACATCCTTATACATTCAAAAATACCTAATCCTTCAGTATAAAAAATAGTTTGCTTTTGGGTGATCAGTCCAATTGTTAAACGAAATATTTAAAATACATAATTCCCAACTCATAACACTCAATATCCAAAACATACCTTAATCAATCAATGAAATACACATAAAACAAAAAAAAACAATTATAGTTTTGTATCTAAAATTAAATTTCCATTCGAATATATCATTAAAGTTCAAAATAAGTAATGCTGTAAACTCTTTTAAAAATTTAAATTTCTAAATGATTTATTGTCTAAAATGTCTAGATCATACTCGAACATAAGACAAAATTATTAGTACGTCTAATTAACACCATCGATAAACTGTGCAAAAGTCTTCAATGTTTATGAAGCACGCTCCTTATTCGGAGGTGGTGTCATTTACTAGCGCGCATAACTTTGTTCGCTAATAAGGTCATCAATTTTACAATTTGTTACTATGGACTTTGCTATGTGATTTTAAACAAAGTAGATAACAAAATAATTTAAAATACGGTTACGTTTTTAATGTAAATTAATGTTTAATCAAACCTGATTATAGAAATTTGAAAATAAAATTAAAATTTAAGGAACCAAATGTTCAAGCTGATTATTAAAATACACATAATTGTCAAATAACTTGTAGTTTAAATTTAAAACATTACTAACTTTCTGTACCAAAATTATCAACATCTACAAAAACTTGCTGTAATTTGAAATAATCTATTTAAATTTACACAAAACTAGGATTCATTTAAAAATGAATGAATTAGTTAAATACATATGTTAATTATTATTTCAAATGTCATTTTAATTAATTGAGAGTATCTATCATTGGATAAAGTTACATTTTAAAATGTTTTTAAAAAAAGGAATTATTAAAAAAAAAACATTAAAATATAAGCAGATAATAGTAAGGTAGGGCCCATTAATTAAACACTACAGCTAGTTAAGCACCTTAAATCTTTAAATAAAAGAAATGACAAAAATAAAAGTAAATGTTACTAAATAAAAAAAAAAATCCCGCTTCGGTGTCATGTTCACATATCTCTCCCGGCGCGTTCAACGGTCATCACCTCATGTTGGACACCGACTCTCCCGGCAGCCAGCAACTTTCCAACCTCTGACTCGTACTCTCCCGGCTGCCAGCATTCTCTCATTTTCAACATCATCACTTGCAGCACACAGCACATTAATAAAATTCGTCTGGTGCCACGATTTGCCAGACGCCCAGGAACATCACACAATTGTTTTTCGCTATCAGGAACTGTCTTTTTTATTTTTAAGCAACACTTTTTATTTAAATTCTGTAGTCTGGTTTCACTTATTACTTTTCACATTTAACTACTTAGTTAAAAAAAAAATCCATGCGCAGCACTGCCCAGAGGCAGCACTGGCAGGGTCGCCATGTAATGTTGGGACCGGGAGTGATCGAAAGACGTGTTGTCAACTCGAGTATAGTTTAATGTCTCTCTAATTACTTAGGGCTAATACTTATATACTAGATGAATACATGTGTGGAGAGGTGAGTCACACACTACAAAATAACAACTGCCAATATCAAGTCTAGTAGTTAAACGCTCGTCCTAGAACAAAATGCCTGCATTCTATAACGATAGAATGCAGGAATTTTGTTCATTCAGGGTTTGTAACGACAAACCCTGAAATTTCATACACTCAAATTAAATCCGTATAAATTTCCCATCAGGCGCCCTATGGTATTGAGGAGGCTCATGGTTATGTTCTAAGGAGGCCAGCACCACCTTTCCGAGGTCGTCTACCATCAGTCGGGCCCTGCACCTGCCTCTACGCTTCCTTGTGCAAAACAGATACTTCTTGCTAGAGTCTGCGTACGAATAAGTGTAGTTATCATACATAATTGCTGTTTTGTTGTTGACTAGTGTGATAACACATATTTCATCTGGAAATAAACACGGGAAACTTTTTTAAGGGCAGAGAAACTGACCACGTTAAGCCACGATTTAAACAGTGTAACAATTTAGAGAAAATAACAGGCGCAATGCACGGACAGCAATTTGTATAAAATTTATATATGATGACATCACCGAGACAACCACGTGTAATACGTTCTATTAAACGTCTACAATAGCTTTAAAATGATAATACGCTTTATCTTAAGCTACCATTGAACAAAGCTTGTCATAAAGAATACATCTTTTTTAGCAGTTGTTTTATAAAAATAAATAAAAGTTAAATAATTCAAATTGTAAGTGCTAGAAATATTGTAATAAAAACCCATACAAAGTTTGTTTTGACATTTGAACCTTAGAAAACGATTGAAATTCAAAGTAACGACTATTAAAATATACTTTTATGCGTTAGTATGTGTTCCATAAATATGCAACAGAATATCAAGAACTTGTACTTCTTTTTTTTTCTTAATTATGTGAGAATTCAGAAAACGAAAGTTGTTCAAAGTAATGAGTAACACACCTGGTTAAAACGTTGCATAATTTTAATATCTCCAATGACAAAAAAAAACAACTTGCAGCAGTCTTGGACTACCTTCTTGAAATCACATCTCATATACGTTTCGCCATTTCTCGTACTATCCCTTTAAAAACAGCATATGCCATGACACACTTTCAAAATCTGAGTTTACATATCTCAGCGGCAAATAGTCGCTTTAAGTTTTGTTTTAATACTGAATTTCAACGAACTAAGCCACCTTGAACGCCGGGATTTTTGCGTCGCCAAAGTTTTCGCTTAGCTTTCTTCTTAGTTGGGGCAGATCGGGGTATAGAGGAATGATGTATAACCGTGTGATATGAACTTTGAGAAAGTTTTTATATCTTAGATCTCCAACAAAATTATTTCCCAAAGTGAGAAACTTTCCATATTCCACATCTCGTTCTGTTACTACGAAAACGTTGTCTAACTTTCATTAGGACCTTTACTAAAAGCATTTTAATGGTTCGGGTCAGCATAGGTTCCAATGAACATTTAACTTCGGTTATATTCTGGCCTGTTCTATGTAGTGTCGTGGTGATGAGCTATGTGTTTCCTGCCGGTAATTTTACTACTCAACGGCGTATAATTTCTACGTGATATGGGCACTCTGCCTCAAAGCTATTGGCGCCGTAGTCGCTATTCTAGCTTACTTGCCTTCGATTCGAGGTATAATTTTGCCATTCCGTCTGACGCCATGGCCGTAATAGTTCAAAGGGCGATGAGACGCTTTCAGGGGAGTTTTTAGTTCGGGTAGTCACCGCTCAGGAGCGGACTCCCACACACGCCGCTAATTTAAGGCAGCGGTACGGTGTGCAAATGCATTTGCTCGCTCTTAAAAAAGCTTACTTGCTTTGCCCGTATCCATAGGTCCAATAGAAACTCCCATTATTCCCGACTCTATTGGTAACACTCTTAAAGCTTGATGTAACTTCCACCAGCAGTCCGGTGGAAATTTGGAGGTTCGTGGTTATGGTTCGTGTCGGCACAGGTGACGTTACCGTGGGCATCCACTCGTAAACGGGCTCTGCATTTACCCCTACGCTTTTTCGAACAAACCAGGTACCCTTTTATTTTATTTTCATAAGAATACGTGTAATTTTGGAAAATTATCGCCATTTTATCACCTTGTAGCGGCATGTAGTAAATTTTGTGATCTGGAATGAAAAAATTAAAAAAAACCTAAAAATAATTTAGTTTGAATTCTAAAACACAGTTTTTATTTCCTTTTTTGCCACTGGCTGGCTCCTTGCTTTTGATTATCATACAGTAATTTTTTTCTCACTCTTCACAAAAGTTTCATAATAACAACTAAAAAGGAACCGCAAAAAGTACAAAACATATGATAACATTTGTTTAATATGATGGACGAGTAAAATACGAGACTAAATGTTGCATAACTTTACTTTCAACAATTAAATAAAGACAAGAGCCTTAGGCTCCAGTGACAATGTTCTGCTCATGCTCATGCTAACGGATTACAACTTGATTTAGCATTCAGAATTAGGTTCATGCAAAGCAGATGACTTACAAAACCAAGTTTCGAGAGCTCAAAGGGAGAGATCAGACCAGTTCTACTGGGTGTTTTGGTTTTGACTCGCTTCTGTTTCAAGGATACTTAAATGTACCGATCTCTATATCCACAGTTGCCGGCCGGCTCCCTGAAGTTTTCTGATCAGAAATCTTATGATCTGATGATGTTTAACTAAACATCCCAGATCTCCAACTTTAAAACGCCACAAAGTAACTGTAGCTACAGATTCAACCGTGTTCAATACTTGATCAAATGAGATAATCGGTTCTTGTTCTTCAACGGCATCAATATCATACCTCATCTTAATTACTCGTATCTAACGAAGTTAGATTTTTTGTTGCATCTAATTCTATATCTCATCGTTTAGCTAACGTGATAACTTTAGTTTTATCTGCTGTTTGCCTTGGTGAACTTTTATAACAAATTCAATATACGTATATTCATGCTAGCACAGGTGGTTTGTATAGGCTTTGAGTCCTCTTACGGTCGTTATCATTATGGAAACCTTTCTAGAGGCCATCCAGCGTAAAAAGTCACTTTAAATTGGAGTCGAGTCGAACCATGTGATGTTTTGAACTATTGCCTGTTCAACCAGCACTGAGGCTTTGCCGCAAAATAATGGAACTATTCAAACCGAAGCTCTGCTTCAGTGACATAACAACTGCTCCTCACTTACTTTCCTCATTCCAGTGTACTCAGCTGGTACTATGACTAGAACTTCATGTAACCTCCAGAAACAGACCGGTGGAAACTTGGTGGTATGTGGTTATGCTTCGTGTAGGCACCCAAGACGTTTCCTTGATCGTCTATTCTTATACGAGCCTTACATTTGCCCCTCCGTTTCTTGGAGCACACTAAAGAACCTTGGGTTTTAAAGGAGTAGGTGTAATTTTGGAAAACGATTGCTTTTTTGTTTCCTCGTAGCGGTATGTATTTAATTGTGTGATCTAGAAAAACAAAAATTAATTACTTTTTTTCTCGTAAGCCGTGGAAGATTCTTCTTTATAATAAAAGAAACCCCTCACTGATTCAGCAATCACGTTACAATTCAAGCCACAAAACAAATTTGGCTTTATTTTAGTTAGCTAATACTAATTATGACGTAGGCAACCGATAAGTGAAACCTTTCCTTCTTGAATATTTAAAAATATATACAGAGTTAAGAATTAGCGGGCAATCGCTAGTGTGTTTATAATTACATAGTTATAAATCTTAAGTATAGAATAAAACTATAACTACTTTTATTATCATTTATTTATTTATTTATTTCTTCATTAGGTTTACCAACAACTGTTACATTACATACAAGCACATAAATAAAAAATAAAAAATAAAGTCCTTGGCTAAATGCACAGTCTCTTAGAGGTAAACACCGCAGGCAAAAACAATTATCAGAGTAAAACTACATCATCATGATGTTGTTATTAAAAATCGTATGTTATACAATACCTAAGTACACCACAAAAAAAATAATTAAGCATCGGCACAATTCACTTGGGTCTGGCATACAAATTTCAATCGGTTTAGAAAAATCGGTTTATCTGTCTGTCCGGAACTCATGGCATGTTTATTGCTTGAAACTAAAGTTTAATATAAAATGATTGAATTCGGCCACCGCTGATAAGATATGGTATTTACTACTTTATTGTATTTAATTTCAATATTTCGTACAAGACATTGTTCCTAAATTTGATTAAACAAGTTGTTGTCTTCGGAGAGGCATAGACAGATGATGACTCTCTAAAACAACATTTCTTTACTATGTTAATCTACTCACATAATTCTAAATTTTATTGTAACGGTAGAAAAAAAATTAAACAACCTTATATACTTACTTGTAAATATTAGAAACATATTTTTTTTATCTCCCCTTGCGGTGCGGGAATCGAACCCACGACCTTCACGTATCGCGCGTGCTGCTCTTATTATTTTTATAGTAGGTACTATACGCCGTACTAGCGAACAAGGGGAAATAACATTTTTCTGTTTCTAATATTTAAAAGTTCGCTAGTACGGCGTATAGTACTATAAAAATAATAAAATCGATTAAGATGCCAAGGTGTTTTCGTGGTTTTCAAACATTTCTGCAATGAGTGTACCACGTGCCGATAAGTATGTAGTTCTAAACATATTCGGCAGAGGCCACTTACCGGAGGCTAACGGTTGATATAGCAGAAAAAATTCATCGCCTACGATAACTTGCGGTTAGCTCAGTTGGTAAGAGCAGCACGCGCGATACGTGAAGGTCGTGGGTTCAATTCCCGCACTGCAAGGGGAGATAAAAAAAATCTGTTTCTAATATTTAAAAGTTCGCTAGTACGGCGTACAGTACTATAAAAATAATAAAATCGATACCTACTTGTACTCTCAAAATAAAATCGAATCTTATCTAGATCTAAAAAACGCCTTTATTTTTTAATTATCCCTCTCTCTTTCTCTTAAATAACGAAACATTTCACACTTATCTAACTCTCACGTATTTTTCTCTGACCTTCCTATAGTTCGGTGGGTCATGATTATGATCACCGTATACCAGGGTCACGTTACCATAAAAGTCGACCCTCAGACGGGCTGGGCATTTGCCACTCTGCTTTTTGGAGCAGATCAGATACTTTTTACCACTACCAATAAAACAGTAGGAGTAGTTTCTGTAGATGATCGCCATTTTATTGCTGATTAGGGTTATGTAGGAAATCCTGCCGTAACCTGAAAAGTAAAATAAAAAAACTAGAAATTGTATGGCTAAGAATCAAAATCGCGCCAGATCTATTATGGTTGGAATCATGCAGAAAGGATTGTGGGCCTGATATATGGAAGGACTATACACAAATACTATACATTTAAAGAAGAATGACGTCCGCTTTTCGATGTCGAGAAGTTTTCATTTTAACAGGAATCGAATACTTAGCAGTCTCTTTGAAGTTTTTATATCGAAATCTTGACGGTTAGTCTCTCTGCTTACGATAAAAGTCGCGAGGTAAACAAAATAAGCTCTGGTCAACAAATATTTAAAAAGACGCGTGCTCCTTTAGAGTTTCTTATTCAAAGTCAAGTCAATATAACTATAACTACCGAAAAGATACCGGCAAGAAACTCAGTAGTTTTTTTTACAAATAAAAAGCTAAACTTATTACTAATTTTGCACTAAGACATACAGTTAGTTTGTCAGTTGGAAAAAAAAACAAAAAAAAGTATATAGTTATTGAAATAAATAAAATAAAAACATTTAAATTAAAATAACTGTAGGACTTCATGTGTGATATTCCAATACATCATTTTTATACATTTTGACCTTCATGCTTCTGTGTGGTCTTAATCTGACATTGATTGAGAAAACTTATTAAAATAATATACAACCCGTACCTAAGTACAGGCGAGCAGACTAGTTAGTGATCCACGCGTTCTTATCATTAACTAGCGGCCGCCCGCGACTTCATCCGCGTGGATTTCGGTTTCTGTACAAACTTTCACCCACCTTTTCAACCCCGCACACTACGGAAGCCCTCAAGGAAGAATAATTTTCCCCGTTTTTTTCACATTTTCCATTATTTCTTCGCTCCTAATAGTTGCAGCGTGATGTTATATAGCCTAAAGCCTTCCTCAATAAATGGTCTATTCAACACAATAATATTTTTTCAATTCGAACCAGTCGTTCCTGAGATTAGCGCGTTCAAACAAACAAACAAACAAACTCTTCAGCTTTATAATATTAGTAGATTTACTCTTCTACTTTGTAATAGCCTTTTTTCAAGAGACAACTTTTAACATATGTCTTAAATTTATACAAAGGTAACTCAATAATTACTTCAGGAAGTTTATTGAACATTTTTATGCTTAAAGCAACAAATGAATTACCTATTTTATGAAGTCTACGTTTAGGAACAGCAAGCTTGTTTTTTATTTCTTGTGTTAATGCTATGAGTGTCTGATTTTTTAGGAAAAATATGTTAGTTTTTGTAAACATGCATTAAACAATTAATTAATTTAGTTTTAAGAGACGCAGGGCAAAGCGATTTATCGCTCGAACTGGAGCAGCCCGACTGGTGTAATACCTCCACCTTACAGAAGACCGCAGCCAAATAACAATCACTCCGGTGTTGTTGTGTTCCTGCGTGTGAGTTAGGTTTCCAGAGCTCTTGGGGGGTGCTACATTAGTAGCAGGGGTCAAGCCTTCCCCCCCCCCCGCTGGGTTCCGCACCCCCCCCCCCCCGCTGGGTTCCGCATCTTGTCGCGATGGGGGGGCTCAGTAACCCTGTGGTCCGGGACGTTGAGGCTGGCCTTGTCACCCAGCCTCCAATACCGCACAGGGTGAAGCCAAGACGGATCCCGAGCTGGGCTGCGGAGAGAAGGTGGCTCTCTGCGGCAAGCCCGCAAGGGCAGAGGTGGATCGCGGAGGAAGAGGAGGACCTCGGTGTTTCGTTGCCGGCCTCCCTGTCCTCCGCGACCCGGCAGTGGCGCGCTGCCGCGCGACGCGCAAATCGCGTCGTGGTGGGGTCGCGGAGGAAGAGGAGGATACGGTATTACGTTTGCCGGTCTCCCTATCCTCCGCGACCGGTGGGTCTCGGGACTTCATCTGGCTCTCGGAGGGAGAGCTGGATTGAGAGTCTCGGTGTCCACAGAGGCGGTAGGCAGCGGAGCCGCACAGCAGATCCGCTGCTGGGACCGGAGATGCCAGGCGTGGGGTAAGCCTGGCGTCCGTTACCTCGGTCCCGAGGGGGTGGGGCGTGTCAGGTGGCCTGACACGCTCCAGCTGCGTATTTGCGCGGCGAGATGGGCCGCTTGGCGGTAGGCGCTGTGGGGGAGCCTGTGTAGAATCGCAAGGAATCCCGACTCCCCCACAATTGCGCAGCGTTGGCCACCGAGGGGGTTTTAGTCGGTGCGAGCCCGACACACCACTCTCTGTTCCCCACTGAGAGTGACGGTGCGGTAGGCATTTCCCCCTCGACTAAATAAAAAAAAAAAGGGGTCAAGCCTTCAAGGTAAGTGCGACAAGTCTAGTAACAGTTTTACTATGCTATACTTTTCGCCCTTAAGCTAGGAACACATTACCACTTAACATCAGGTGGGTTGAGGTCTATCTTGGAGTGCTTTATAAAAAAAAAAAACAGTCGAGAATATATTCCATGTTAAAGTCAGTTTATATCCAAGAATTTCAGCAGCCTTGCTCGTCTTGGCCAAATTAAGTAAACTGTCTATCTAACTTACTTAATTATGCGAAGGTGGTAACAAGCTTCTGAGCTAAAGGATTTTAAACTTTTAATAGATGCAAATGTATGCAATGATAATCTGTTGTTTTTACTATGTATTAGTTTGTAATAAAAGTTTTAAACTTTAAATGTATGTTGGTTGGCCTTATCCATACTAATATTATAAATGCGAAAGTAACTCTGTTTGTCGGTCTGTTTGTCTTTCCGGCTTTCACACCCAAACTGATTTTGATGACGTCTGGTATACTTTGACCCTCTAGAACGGGCACATGCTACAGTTTTATTTGGAAATAAAAGGGTTTAGGGCTAATACCGCTCCGCAATTAGTTGTTCGTATTGAACTGCACACTTAATTAAAAACACATTCAATAATCATTATCACATATATATTTGTTGCCTTTAGCTTCGTAAATTTGAAATTAAAACTTAAATTAGAACAGTTCAAAATAATAATAATTTTACTTATTATAAGGTTAAGATTGATGATGAACGGAAACTGATTGACTGTCTCATGACATGACAGGAAATCCCTACTAATATTATAAATGCGAAAGTAACTCTGTCTGTCTGTCTGTCTGTTACGCTTTCCCGCTTAAACCTCTCAACCGATTTTAATGAAATTTGGCATAGGTGTACGTTGAACCTCAAGAACGGACATAGGCTACTTTTTGTTAGAAAGTAAGGGGTGAGGGGGGGGGGGGGATAGTGCCACTTTTGAACTTTTGAAAGTTTATTTTTTAAGTTAGAGATATGAAAGTTGGCACAAATATGGCTCTATTAAAATAAAGACTACTTTTTATTTTGAATATTAGGGGCGATAGGGGTAAAACCGACCATGAAAGGATGTAGTCCACGCGAACGAAGTCGCGGGCACAGCTAGTATTTATATATTTCCTTAAAATATTAGTATTATGATACACGTAAAGTACTTTGTCATGTAAAAAATTAAATCACCTAATTCTTTAGAATCGACTGGTTGACATTTCGAGCCAATAAATTTATGCCAAGTCGGTGCAAACAAATACAAACGTACAGGACCTTCCCTATTCAGAGATTCGATTCAGATTATCGAGTAAGTCAAACATGTTTTACTTGAAAAATAAAGACTCTAATCCTAAAATACAAATCAAAATAACAGAATGTTCCACGCGGCAGCAGATACAGAGAAGCACTAAAGTTTCACATAAATCCCCTTAAATGTCCGATGGTACCTGGGCGGGTCATGATTATGGTTCGTATCAGCGAATACCACAACACCATCGTCGTTCAATCTCAACCTTGCTCTACAACGCTTGCTTAGCCTCCTCGAACACGTCAGATGCTTTTTCCCGACTCCATCGTAAGAATACGAAAAGTTCTGGTAAAGTACCGCAGTCTTCTTATTTGCTAGGGTTATTATTGTGATCTTCTCTTCGCCTGAGCAATCTGAACAAAAACATAAATTATCTAGGAATTATCGAATTAGTTGAGATCTCATTAACTATGAAGCGGAATGGAGTACTACCTATAACCTATGAGAGAGGTAGGGCATTGCGATTTATCGCTCAAACTGGAGCAACCCGACTGGTGAAATACCTTACAGAAGACCGCAGCCAAATAACAATTACTTCGATGTTTTTGTGTTCCTGCGTCCTTCAAGGAAAGGGCGACAAGTCCAGTAACAGATACATATAATTATGCTAAACTTGTCGCCCTTAAGCTAGGATCTCATAACCACTCAACATCAGGTGGGATGAGGTCATTCTTGAAGTGCAATATAAAATAACCACACAGGCCTAATGAAGTTACCGATGAGGTGTGTGTAAATCAAGTGATCAACTGTGTCAAAGATTTATTCAAGCAGCATAAAGGTTTCAGTCAAGGCCTGACGACCAATTTCGAGTATCAACCGGGACCTGTTGGTTGGTTCTGCAGCGGATACATACTGATTTTGAAAGCTGTTGCTTAATGTACCTTCCAGAGCACTGAGACGCTCGTAATAAAGGTTATGTCAAAAGTTATGTTCCAAAATAATTAAACAAATTAAAAATCGCTTTAGGAAGTATTTTTTTATTATCTGCTCACACAATACGGGATTTAAAGTCTGCATTAATGGACACGTGTGATGACGTCACGTAGTTAACTCAATGTGCTGTCGTCAATGTGCTGATCACCTAACAAGGGAAACCTTTGTTTGACTGATGAGATTGTCTGGCGTATTTCTTTATATTAAATTTAATTTCATAAAAGGCACTGACTTGTGCACGGGCTAAAACTGTAACAGGCTGTCATAACTTGCGAATGTGAGTAAATGAACTCTAAAAATAAAAAATCTACATTCTTGCAGTAAACTCAGTGGTAACCTTTTAAATTAAAAAACTGTTCTAATATGCATATATTCACATCTGTTGAGCCCTTTTGACACTGGTTATATTTTTACTGAAGCCTGTTCATGATCATATGGTGGACCAGATTGCTCTTTCATCCTGTGATCTTAAATGGAAGATATCGTCTCGTAAGGTATGTTGAAATTTGAGCCTCTCCAACGAGGTCTCAATCTTTAAATAATATTAGACCCTAACATACTTCCCATTAGGAATCTTATGGTACCGTGGCGGTTCGTGGTTGTGGTTTGTATCTGCGTACGTCACGTACCCTTCGTTATCGATCCTTATCTTAGCTTTACACCTACCCCTCTGCCTCTTGGAGCAGGTAAGGTGTCTCTTGCCAGCGTCATCGAAAGAAAACGAATAATTCTGATAGATGATCGCCGTCTTGTTACCGTTAAGAAGAATCGTGTGTATTCTGTTTTCTGAAATGCAAAATAAAAACTTACTACTAACAGGTATTCATATATTTTATATTTAATTTTAGTTTAATAACATCACGATTAAGGGTTGGGATAAAATAACATGTTCTACTTAGGTACCCTTAATTCTTAATTACATTGGAAAATAAAACTAAAAATAAGCTGAATATCCTTTTAATTATACGCATACAAAAGTACAAAGCAAACTTTTAATTTACATCCAAAGCTTTAAATTAATTGTAAACCTACCTTCAACTACATAAATAAAACTGTATCTCCGATATGCACCTACGAGTATAGCTTCAGAAATATTTACCCAAATCGTATAATTATTTTTTGGTGTGAGTGTTATTGCCAGGAGGTTTGTAAGATAAAAATCTTTGGATATTCACCGGAATAACACGCGTGCGAAGCCGCGACAGCTTTCTCGGCTCGGCTACTTTCACATAAAAAATATAAGAATATAAATTAATTTACCGTTAACCTAAATATATGATCCATCAGAACTATTATTATGAAACCACAGTCAAGGATCGGCCATCCCTGCTCCCACCCCGAACATCCCGGGGGGAAGAGATAGAGCATAATATCGGTCATTCCGCCGGTGGTGTTGTGGTGGTTCTGGCTGAGCCGAGTTTCTCACAGCACCATCATTATTAGGAGTGTTCGTTATATTAGATAGCAGAATAAATATTACTAATATTTTTTTGTATTAATATATTCGAATATATTCAAATAACTAGACTTAACTAATATCCAAATAGTACCAACATATTTTTTCTTATAATTGAGCACAGCGCCATCTAGCATTACTTGCGTAAACCAGTAACTAAGATTTTGATGGCGGCTATTGAGATAATATTGGATGGAGGCGTCTATGAAGTGATTTATAGATTGGACAGAAGATGTCGCTGTTGTCAAATAAAATAGTTTTATGGTAAAAAAGCAGGCACGACGATGTCACGACTAGAGCGAGACATAATCATAATATATTATGACGGCGTCTTTGTCACACTATTTCTAACGTATGATTCGAGTGGTACTTTGGATTGGTAGGTAATATTTTTCAAATTCAAATCAAAAACAGTTCGTTCGAGGTTTTAACGTTGGTTTGCTGTCTCGTTTTCTTTCGTGGACTGATTATTTGTCTTAATTCAATTATTAAATTATTATTAAATAAACAGTATTGAAGTAAAATTGTTAATATAGTTCATAAGTAGTGTAATTTTTTGAAGTCGGTTAAAAAAATATTAAAATCACATATTATTAAGTTATATTAGTCAATACTCAGTAGCGTACACCGTAACGAGTCAACGATTATCGCAACCAACGAACGAATTGTTTATATAAAAATATTGATATCGTATAATAAGTTATATTAGTCAACCTTCAGTAGCATACACCGTCCGTAACGAACGGTTTTCGCAACTAACGCTCGACGAAATTATAATACAAAAATATTAATAGCTATTTGAACTAATATATTAGAGCTAAAAAAATAATAGCTTAAAATATTATAGCGTAACGAAATATCACGTTGGCAAAATGTAGCCGTTGCGAACACTCCTAATCATTATAAAGGCGATGAAATCCAACCGAGGGGTTTTAGTGGGTACCTAGTTAGTTTCTGCCTTTCGCGAAGTAGAGGAGTCCCACACACGCCGTCATCTTCCCTCAGATGGCGGTAGGGTTTGTCATAGAATTTCCCCCCGAAAAAAAAGGACTCAAATATAAAATATCCATAAGTTAATATAAAATATAAGAATATAAGGTGAAATTAAACCCAGTCCTTTAATTTATACGCCAGTGTAACCACGAGACATCTGTCTCTTGTTTCATTGTGTGCGTAGCTAGGGTCTAATATCTTCGAATGTCTATATGTATTTACGATTCGTTATGTGTCAAAAAACTATCCGTTTTTCTCTAACCGACTACGACTCTTTAATATTATTATATTTATTTATTTTATTTTTATATTTATTTTAAATGCTTATTTATTTATTTAAAAACTTTATTGCACAAAAAAAAGTACAACAGGTGGACTTAATGCTGTGGGCATTCTCTACCAGTCAACCTTTGGGTCATGCGGAGAGTTAGTTTATGGGTGCGGTAATAGTGACAAAGTGCATAAGTAATCTAAAAAATAAAATAAAAACATAACACACGAGAATAGTAACTATCAAGCCTTACAAAATTCATTTCGGAAACAATTAAATATACATATAGACATACATGAATAAATATAATATATATATAAAATATGAAGCTATACTTAAATTTACATAATGAGCATATATATATACTTAAATATACATAAGTAAAGAATACCACTTAGAAATATAAAATAAATAATAACTATATATAAATGGATTCAGCAATTGACAAATTCATGTCTACGATTTATGTATTAGCGAGAGAGAAGAAGTGTTCACGAACTTTCATTTTAAAAATTCCCTTAGTCAGGGATTGTCGAGTATCAGCGGGCAGAGCATTCCAATGACGGGCGGCTTGCACAGTAAAAGACTTTGAAAAGAAGTCGCTATGATGACGAGGAATGTTTAAGCTTAGGTTGTCAGTGCTTATTTTATTGTTGTTTAAAATGATATCTTTTTTTTTCTCCCCTGTTACCGCACCCATATACAAACTATCTGCATGACCCAAGGGTTGACTGGTAGAGAATGCCCCTAGCATTAAGTCCACCTGTTGTACTTATTTGTGCAATAAAGTTTTTTAAATAAAATATTGTTCCATAATTTACTTCCCATACCAACTGTCACCAGTCGCCTGTCAGTCGTTTTTAGCTTACGCCTCGTATAATTTATTACTAGACGTAACTAGAACGGCCCGTTTTTCAAATATTGGAACTATTGCTAAAGTACCTACTCTTGTTTCCATTATAACAAAATAAACTACTATAACTTTATCTAATCTTAACATACGTTCCATCCGAAGTTTTGTGGTACGTCGGCGGAGGGTGGTTATGTTCAGTGTATGCCAAGAGTATCACTTCACCGGTCTTATCCATCTTCAGCTTCGCCTTGCACTTCTTGCTGAGGATACTCGAACAGACCAGCAGTCGCTTCCCATTGCGGTACGAGAAGGTATAGTTCTGATATGTTATTATAGGGGTGCCTCGGGCGGTTGGCAAAAATTGTACTGTATCTGGAAAACGTATAAGCGATCAGACATCTATAAAGATTTTGGTATGAACTTGAAATATTATGATAGCGCGCCGTTGCGACCGCGTTTTTCTTTGAAAGATTTTTTTAAAGGTATTTACACTTTAACCCAGGCTTTACTCATTTATGGTTGCATTAAGTATTGTGCGTGCGTAAAAGTTTGCATATGCGTGCTATTTAAGCTCATAGGTATTGTAAAACTAGATACCACGTATGCGTGGTATACCAAATTATTTAAAAAGGTATGCATTTTACTTACCCATGTATAAATTAAAGGTCCTAAATATGTATTGAGCTATTTATTGAAGAAAGTAGTATATACAGGTTTCTAGTTATGTATTAAATGTTGTGTTTCTACCATATTTTAACACAATATACATGAATGAAATATATGTTCACAATAGGAGGTTAATCACTTCAAATCATAAAAGGCGTTAAATATAGTACATCGACCTGTACAAATTACAATTAAAAGGATTTAATTTTAATGAAGTTAAACAACTTTTTAGCTTAGATGTGACCGGGACTTACATTACTATTCGTTAATATGGGACTATTATATGATAATATTATATATTTAATGAGAATTATATATTTAAATATGTTTATTAGGAAATACATGATTTATTTTAATAATCATAAATGTATGTGTATCTAGCCACGGGACAAAGTGCAAAGTTCTGTGGTTCCCGGATTTCTTTGCCATCGGACAATACTAGCAATGTCTTGCCGATTCGCCTAGTATATTTAATCTTATTTCTTCTGGACGAGGAAGCTAAGTATACTGCTGACGCGGTCAGCAGGGTCGACTGGCTCTTCGATCTGATGAGGTGGAGATCTCTCAACTACAAAACGCCCCGGGTTCAGCTCTCTGTATCGTCTGTAATACCGTAGGAAATGTGGTACATGCTGATTTCCTAAAAGAGATACAAAATGTTTCTTAAACTTTTTTGCTTTAACGCAATAAATAACTCCTATTGAATAATGCAGGCTAGTTAGTTTAACGTAATATACTCATGTTCTTATAATAAAACTGAATTGTAGTAAGGAAAAAGACGTATCGGACATTTTTATCAAAATCCTCTTAAAAAGTCTAACTTAAACTAAAATGTAACCAGTTTTGATGTAATGTCATACACGCCTTTTTTTCACGGGATGGCTAAAATGACAGAACGTGATTTTTCAACATTTTTATTAGGACACTTTGTAATCGTCAATTCAATATTGCCTTACACTAATTATCCATTTACCTCTACAGTATAAACTCAAAATTGTTAAGTTTGCCTAAGCGAAGAATAAAAATGCGTCTACATTGACATGCACGTATAAAATAAACATTAACCTATTGTAAAAGGTTCTTCTCGCCCGACAATTCTCACAAGGAAGCTTCACTTCACCTAACTGAAAAAGACTTAAAATGCAATTCCAAATGTGGTGAGCCTAAGGACGATGCCCTTAATTTCAGTTCATTGCTTGCGAATTTTGCAGTATTTGCCAAAAAAACTGCATGATGCTCTTATGGATAGATGGACAGTTCATAGATACGGCTCGTGGTTCATGAACAAAACACTAATCTTGTTTATGAAAAAAAAACAATCCAGCTGGCTAGACATCCAGTTATAACCGGCTAAACCCGGTATAGCTGGCCACCTTCAGAGCGGTAGAGCGTTGGCGGCGGGTGGTTATGGTCCAGCGTGCCCTGTACTACCCTACCATCGCTAAGTAACAGCCGGGCCTTGCATCCCGACGCCTTCTTGGAGCAGTACCAACGGTGCTTGTTCCGCATGTTGGCAAACGTGAACCCACGGAAGACGAGCACCTGCCCGCTGCCGCGCTGGCTCGACATGAACTCCAACTCGTCTGAAACAAAACCAATGACAAAGTCAGTGGAATTTATTTTAATATAGCACTTCAAGATTTACTTCGATTCACCTGATGTTATGTGGTAATGAGGGCCTAGCTTAAGAGCGACAAGTAAAGCATAATAATAGCTGTTACTGTCGCTCTTACCTTGAAGGTTTGCCCCCTTCTTCTAATTTAGCACCCCTCCAGGAGATCTAGAAACCTTATTCACACACAGGAACACAACAGTACGAAAGTGATTGTTATTTGCCTGAGGTCTTCTGTGAGTTGGAGGTATTTCACCAGTCGGGCTGCTCCAATTCAAGCGATAAATCGTTATGCCCTTCAATTTCTTAAGTTTATTACATCTCTACTATTATACCATCTACGTTATCAGCTACGTTCGCCACTTAATCGGAATCTTGATCTATCAGGATTTGTAGTCTGAGTATAAAATATATTTTAAAGACCAATACAAGGTGGAATAAAAATAAACTAAATACTTCAGTGCTGAATTTATTTTTAAAATATAAGTAGATGTATTAATAAAATTTACGCTATACAAGGTTAACAACTTTGTTTAATCTGTCAGAATACATGGCTTAGTAACTGCTCTCATATTAGGAATTCCATAGCTTCCATAGTCATCTAAAGCTATACAATCAGACAGATAAAGTTAGTCAAAAATAACATTCAGTTTTAGTCAATCAATATCTTTACATTACTTGGCTAATTTAGTCCAGATACGGAATGTTGTAATCATACTACAGTGGTTACTTACAATTCTTAAAGTATTCTCATATTAGGGACTGTGGTGGTACTATCATATAACCATATTCACAAGGACCTCACGTCTGAAAATATCGTTTTACGGGTACTTTTTTCCTCTCATCAAGACATACTCTCCCGAGCTGGTGATATGGTAATGGGGCGGTTCATGGAAATGCACGTTGTCAGCAAATACTATGCGTTCATCATTGTCCATCTTCACCTTGGCTTTGCAGCCTAGCTTTTTCTGGGAGCAATACCAGTGCTTCGCCGTTATCTGGGCAAAGGTATACCCTTCGAGCATTATCAGCCTCTTCTTCAAGCCCGATGGTATGTATATGTATTCAAGATCTAAAAATGCGAAAAAGCCTCTTATTATCTTATTTTTTAATTCCGTAAATGAATAAAAATCAGGAAATGAGGCTGGTTTGCTTAAACTTTTCTGCTTACATAAGCAAATACACTAATAATCACAAACTGGTTCATAGATTTGCGACACGATGCATCTAAGTAATTTTTATTTAATTCATAAAACAAAAAATATGAGTCTTATATTTTTTGTTACCAAACAAACATTTTTGGCGCATCTCTTTAGATTAGCAAAATTAATTTTAGTCAACTGGCCTATCATAAATATGCATCATAAATAATGAAACTAATTAAGAATATAGACAAAATAGTTAAACAGTACAATTAACGACTTTATTGCAAAGACAAAGAAACAAAGAACGCAACATTTATGGCATGATACAATTAAAGATGTTTGTATCTTAGAGCTAAAGATATATATTTATTTATCAATTAGGGTTGCCACCCGTATTTAAAAACAAAGTATAGTCAATAAGTTCAGGTATAATCAATAAGGTGACAACCCTAATATTTCATAACACATTATAATATTATTTACATATTAGACATTCACACCAATTCACTTTACTTTGCAACTAAAGGTCTACCTTTAAATATTTTGAAGAAACAGAAAAATTTCATCTCCCCTTTGCGGTGATTTGTGTATAGTTCTAAACATATTCGGCAGAGGGCACTTACTGGAGGCTAACGGGATGATACAGCAGAAAAATTCATAGCCTACGATAACTTGCGGTTAGCTTAGTTAGAAGGGTATCACGCGCGATACGTGAAGGTCGTGGGTTTGAGTCCCGCAACGCAAGGGGAGATGAAATGTTTCTGTTTCTTTAAAATATTTAAAGGTACATCTTGTATTACGAGTAGAAGACGATGGATATAAAGGGTGCACCGAGACCCAAGCTAATTTAGAAAAGTTCGTTTCCTGAACTGCGCTGACTTAGTATCAAACCCATGACCTTTAGCCTTTCGTTGACCTATCTTAACCACTGCGCTGCGGTCGTTAATCTTAATGGACTGCTTTGGCTTTAATGGGCAGTAGATTATGATAATGCATGTAATTACCATCTTGTCCTGCCATACTTAATCACTGGCTTAAATCTAGAAAGACGTAAACGCACGCGAGTGCACATGTACACACACATCATATAATATAATTATTTATTTACACATTCCTCTCATCACACACTTGATATACATTATCTCACCCCATGAGAATAGTATGTTCTTACTATAACAATGATGTCTCCATCTATTCCGATTAATTTTCTAAATGGTTAATGGATTTATCTATAAACAAACTAATTAACATGTATGAAATCTATCAAATCAACCATAAAACAATAGTTTTTGTTATAAACCAAAAAGTCGAATTTTTAGTACATGAATAAGTTCCTATTGCCCGACTCCAATATTTGAAAAACGATCCATTCTAGTTACAGATAGTTATAAATTATACGAGGCGTAAGCTAAAAAAACGACCGATGGGTCACTGATGACCGCTGATATGGAAGGAAAATTATGGAACGGTACTAATGACTCGTTAATGGTTAGAGAAAAACGCATAGTCATTTTTGACACATCACAAATCAAATAAATAAATAAATAAATATTGGACAGCACCACATACATTGCTCTGATTCTGTGGTAAGTAGCTAAAGCACTTGTGTTACAGAAATCAGAAACAACGACGGTACCACAACACCCAGACCCGAGACAATACAGAAAAGTTCGTTTCCCATATTGACCCGACCGGGGATCGAACCCGGAACCTCTGAGATGGCGCGACGCCAAAGTCCGGCACGCTCGCCTCTCGGCCACGGAGGTCGTCGTAAAATACTTGCACCGGGCATAAGACGAAGTTTTATCTAACACGTATTTTTCGTCATCGACGTCACACGATACGTCCTCCCATACTTAATCACCGGCTTAAATCTAGAAAGACGTAAACGCATGCAAGTGCACATCTTCACATCTTATAATATAATTATTTATTTACACATCCTTTTATTTATTTACACATCCTTTTCATAAGTACGTATTTCCCAGCATTGGTGATGTGGTAGAATGGTCGGTCGTGCCCATGCATATTATAGGCTTCAACTATCTCCATTTGCTCATTTATTTTTATACGCGCTCTGCAGCCTTTGCTGATTTTCTGGGAACAGTACCAGAGCATCGGACGGGTGCTTTGGGCAAACGTGTACCCATCCATCATGAGCAGCTGCTTCTTCCGACCAGAAGGTATAAATTTGTAATCTGAAAACGGAAGGTGGAACCACATCATTTTTTTTGTTTAAACTACTGGATACGCAGAAAATCCATAAAATAAGGTTCAAAGTTGAATTATTGATGTCAAATAATTTGAACATTATGGTACTCTTCGTCCGCAGGACTATTTTTCGAATTAAATTAAACATCTCATATCTTGATGCAAAATTGTTATCGATTCGAAACATATTTTGACACAAGTAAATTTGAACAAGACTTACTGTACCTTAACTTAAGGCTTAGCAACACAAACTAAACTTACTTTCGATAGTAACCAATAATTAGCCGGTTAACAAATAAAATGTATATGTATGTGTCATATAGAATGTATGTGATAGTTTTGGCAGCCGTCAAATCTGTAGGGAAGAGAGAGATGTGTAGGTGAAGAATAATATATCACAAATATTGTACCAGAGTTTATTTACACGCACTCCACCAATAGAATCTATCTACAAAATTATATGTACAATGAGGTTGGTATCCAAAAACTATTATAATTAAGGTGGTGAGACGCCACAAATCGTTGACGTCAGGATGGTACAACTGATATTAAAGGGTGTCACCAAACGAATCGATCGAACATCGATCGATGGTAGAATGGAATAGTCGATGTCGATAGAGCAAACAGCTCAAGCGTCAATCGTGCCGCGCGCCGACCGTTCCCCATTTGTCACCGGTGCCATCGACCGGCAATCGATCGACAGGTTAGTCGCTATTTATCGATCAATTAAAGTTACCAGACCAGTCGATCAACTTCGATCGACGTTGATCGATAATCGATCGATTGGTCTGGTAATACCTAAAAGTTTAACTATAGAGTACTGAGCACCAGTGTTTTATCGTGAGGTTGTATCAATTCTCTCACGTATACTGGCAGACGTAGACTTTGCAAAATAACTTCGTTTGCCGTTCAATACAAAAATAAGTAAACATAAGTAGCTTAAAATATATGCGATCTGATGGTAATTTGAAGATTGAGCTACTCAGAACACATGTCATATCTACATGGCGATCAAAATATAATAAAAAACTTATCAAGGTAACCTCGAAATGCCTCGCGTAAATATTTACGTTTTTATTTCAAAAACACGTATTCCCCTTGACTGGTAATATGATACTTTGGTGGATCATGGTCATGCACATTATAAGCTTCCACGATCCTCTGCTCCTCATCCATCTTGACTCTGGCCTTACAGTTCTTGCTGGATTTCTGTGAGCAGTACCATCTCATCGGAGTATTACTTTGGGCAAAAGTATAACCACCTAGCATCAGGAGCTTCTTCTTGCGTCCGGATGGTATGAATATGTAATCTAGAACCAAGATTATAAGTTAAGCATACAACTTTCATATGAATGTAGACACGTTACCCGTCTTAGGCGACGTAATATGTCCAGGTGTCGCCATACAATTAATACCACAGAACAAAAATGCACCTTCAAATATTTAAACCCTTTATGACTTTTATAAACATGACATTAATCACGCATTTAGCAAATGGGAAATATCACAATGTATGATACAATAATGGACCTTTTAAAATGTCATCATAAAAACACGGATGCAACCATTTCAGTGGATTATTAATTCCTTTTGACTTCCATTTATTGTTTATTTATTCATGAGAACGTAATCCCCAGAACTAGTAATGTGGTAAAGAGGAGCTTCATGGCAATGATCATTGATAGCATCAACTATCTTCTCATTCTCGTCCATTCTCACCCTGGCCCTGCAGCCTCTTCTTAACTTCTTGGAGCAGTACCACAAACGGCGGCTGTGACTTTGAGCAAACGTGAAACCACAATACATCAGCAACTTATTTTTCTGCCCAGACGGTATAAGAATGTAATCTGCAAATGTTTACAATTAGTACCATTATTTGTATCAACATTGGCATTTGTATCCGTTACCGACAAAAGTGTACCAAGGCAGTCATTGAAAATTATCATCGTCCAGTCACAACCGAATTTATCAAAATGTTTATCTAACTCGTCGTAAACATTCATTTTAATACTTTTATTCTGCCCGTTAAATTGCGATCTTCGTCTATCTGACTCGTACTTCTAAAATTTCAATGAGGTAAAATTCTAAAAGCTTTCATTTTTGTTGACATTACTGAGATTTATAAAACATCAATGTCATCATAATCGCCCTTTAAAGATTATAAAAATTCAACGAAAATTGTCGAAACTAAAAAAAAAGCTGCGCAAATTACTCACAACAAGCCAATTCTGAACGAAACGTTCCGACAAGAACGAAGAAACAAGTTGTTATGATATGAGACTCCACTTATTTTTCGATAATATTAACAATAAATACACGAAATAAACTAGAAGAAGGAATTAATAGAATTTTAAATAAAATATCTAAGACTTTAATGTAAATAAACCTACGTATTTGATCAGAACAACAGCATAACCCAATAACTACAACGTAGGTTTGCAATGGATAATTTTGAACGGAGAATTTACAGGATGTTTTTCCTTTTCCTCATTTCCTTATCTCACTCAGCAGACAAAATGTGGAAAGATGTCCCTTCTAACAGATCAAAACAACTGATGATTTTGGAGTGTTCACGGACTAGATTCTCATTTCTTATTATGACTCCTCAACAATATAAACTGTCCAGTGCTCGTCAAGTGGTACTCAGGGGGTAAATGGCAGTGATTGTTGTCAGCGTAAACAATCTGATCGTCCTCATTCATCCTCACTCTCGCTTTGCATCCATTTCGCTTCTGAGAACAGTACCAAAGTCGCTTCGTGTGGTTCTGTGCAAAGGTAAACCCACCAAGCATCAGTAGCTTATTCTTATGCCCCGAAGGTATGAAGACGTAATCTAAAAATAAATCAAGGGTTACAAAACATCAGTTTAGAACGGATTTAACTGAACTCTGTATTCGTTTCTAACGTTTGTGAATCAACCCCCCCACCCCTGTGTAAGTAAAGTGATATAATTTTAATAAATTCATAAAATCTTATAATAAGTGCGGTCTTTCCTTACATGATCATTCGGAGCAAGACTATACACACCACATACTCGTCAAGTCTGAGCAGGGTATCACGTCACTCCCTACAGTGCCTCGAACATCGCAGTATATTTTTCCTCTTTCCTTGACATGAGAATGAATAGTCACGATACAGAAATATATTCTCTCCTCCAGATGATATTCATTAAATGTTAAGTAAAAAATTAAACAAATGAAGGATTTCCGTAAAACGGTAAAACGCTTTGCGTGATTGAAGGAAACATTTTAAAGGAGACATTCAAAATCCGCTACATGACATTACGTGGGCTGAGGTCTAACTGCTACGTAATTGGTGATTAACATGTCATAGTGACACATCTGTCAATGTCATGACAAATACAACCAATCACGTAGCAGTTGGACCTCACGCTCACGTAGTGTCATCTAGTGGATTTTTAATTTGCGGTAGATCTATTGAAGGCGATTGACGTTCATGATAATGATAAATCCAAATACAATATTTTTTAACTTTTATTTATCCTATTATTAGTGTCTGTTACATAACAAATATTGATTTACTAAGGTATCCATTAGTGTATCTTTTCATTATACAGTTCTGGATAATCTTTTTAAATGTGAAAACCATGACAGGTAGCTTTATTTGTTTTAGGTTTTTAATTTGAAATTGAGATTTGCCATGAAATGTTAAACCTCGCTTCAAAACCTCTAACGTTACGGGCTTTTACTTCATTTTAAATTACAGAAACACTCACTTATGTGCGCACAAACATCCTGTTGAGTGACAAGTGTACGATTTTAATTGTATTTAATATTTAATAACTACAATAACTATTTCGGTTTTATACATTTTAAGACTTTCGCGTTCCATTTAAAACATTTAAAATAAATATTTCGGTTTTATGTAGGAACTTTTAGTCTATTCACTTTTAGAAAAATTGACAATGAAACCGCGATATCAGTAGGTAGGTACCCATAATGTTCAAATAATACTTAAAACTAGTACTCTGTAGTTTTGGTCTTGGTAATGAATACGTAAACTGCTGAGTTTTTTGCCGGATTTTTTCACAATTGAATTAGGTACCAAATCGATTGTAGCTCTAAACTAAGTGTAATTATATTAACTTTAACTATGCATAAGAGTTACTTGCTACAATATATACTACATCTAGCAATGGAAGTTATAAAAAACAAGACTGCAGATTTTACGAAATCTTCAGATAATTCCCATCTTGTGTGACGTGGTACCTCGGAGGTTCATGATTGTGATCATCGCGCGCGTACACCACCTGGCCCTCCGCATCAAGCCTCAGCATCGAATTACATTTCCCTCTCACATACCTCGAACAGCGAAGTATATTTTTCTTTTTACCATTAAAAGAGAATGAGTAGCCATTGTACGTAATTATATTTTTCCCGTCTTTCGTCGGCAAAAACTTTAATTCCCCTGAAAAACACCAATGTTTTCAGTTTCTTTTCAGGCATAACATATTACCTTAGTCCTTAATTAAAACGTCCCTATCAAAATATGTTGTTTGTATTTATTTCTTTACATATATTTATATTATACCTACTAATCATTTTATTTGTACTCATTCCTCTTCTGCTACATACAGAACCAAGAAGACCTTCTGGTCTTTACTACTACGACTCATAATTCTAGTAAAAACACTTATTGTGACTTCCTGGCCACTAAGTGAAACAATTGACTGTTAATGAAATATCTTTAATTTCCTTATCTTAACATAATGTATTTTTTACTTCTTAAGAAATTTTAATATATATTCCTTCATGCGTCACGTGGAACTTAGGTGGGGCATGATTGTGGTCTTCCAGAGCATTTAGCACTGTCCCATCCTCAGCTACCTCCAAGACAGCACCGCACCTCCCCCTGCTATACCTAGAACACCGCAGTACGTTCTTCTTCTTTCCAACATACGACTTCGAGAAGGTATAGTTGTTGTACATTATTACTTGTTTTCCATCCTTGTTCGGTAAATGTCTGATCCTTCCTAAAAGTGCACGCACATCAAATAGGCAATCAATAAAAAACGCCTTAAAAAACAATTACTCTAAAAACATTGTAAACATTATAATTGGCTACTTGACAGTGTTAACAATAAAATATGTAAAGTGTTAGATATGTTAGCTTATTAGTTAAGTAATCATTTAACATTTTTACTTTTTAATTAAAAGCATAGTTAGTATTTTATTTTTGCAAAATAAATTTTAGTTTTTTTATCTGTGGAACAAAAGAACCGAAACGGAAATCACCATTGCAATTCGGAAATGACAGCTGTCGGCGAAAATTATTTATTTTAATGTGGCGAAACAATGATTATTTTACCGATTAAATTGAATTATTGTGTCTCTAATCGTATAAAGAATTTATTGAAACATTTTCCGTTTATCTTAATTAAGTCGTTCCTATGCGTATCGGTTCGTTGTCTAGGACTTTGACGTCATAATTGCAACAATGACGCGACTAGGCGTTTTCGCGCGCTTTTTAAATGTGTTACACAAAATCTTATTTTTCTCTGGTTATTTAGATTATTTCCAGATAAATCGAATTGCTTGGGATATAAAATGAACGGGCGCACATTTTACAATACTTTTTCAAAAACTGTCAAGTAGCCAATGGTTAATAGGGTTGGCATAGATATAGATAGAATTAACGGATTAAATAAAGTATCTTCCGAAGTAAAATCATGAAATCAGAAAGTTTAAAAAAAATACTAATAATAATAATGTGTTTATTTACAACAAAATCAAATGTAACTTGTTATTGAACATGTTTAATTTAATAAATAAATCAGTAAATATTAAAAAATCTTCAAGAATCGGTGAACGGAAGTCTTTGATTTT
This sequence comes from Glyphodes pyloalis, assembly GCA_037074685.1. Classification (NCBI taxonomy): domain Eukaryota; kingdom Metazoa; phylum Arthropoda; class Insecta; order Lepidoptera; family Crambidae; genus Glyphodes; species Glyphodes pyloalis. Next base: position 3,895,860 of record JAYKKO010000012.1, on the reverse strand, counting down.
TTTACTAGCTAATCTATCTTTAATAGTAAAATTGCTAACATCCTGGTAATATTATAAACGTAAAAGTGTGTTTGTTTCCCTTCAAAGTATAAAGTACTGAATTCATTTGAATAGATAGCTAGACAGATTAGATAGTAGAATAACGTATAGAATACATTTTATCCCGCATTATCTGCAATTCTGGGTACATCTGAATGATGTCTTCAACAACAGCAGTGAAGGAAGGTTAACTCATATATGAGAAACCAATTCCATATTTAATTTCAATGCAATTGTGTAGATAAGATACTTATGTAGTAGACATCAAAGTCGCAAGCACCTAAGTCAATCGCAAACATTAACTTTAGAAGTCATTAAACTTATTTGTACACTTCATCTGATCGTATTAAATTTCTGTATAGTAAATACTCACATTTCAGTTCATGGTTTAGATCCGTATACTGTAGACCATCTGATATAAAGTTTTGTAGGTCAAATTAACCTTCATAACAAGAATTTAATCGCTAGAATTATTCCAATTTGATTTGTCTTACTTTTGCATGTACACCGTGTTTTGTGTACTACTGAATCCCTATTGGTAATTCATTTTTCTGCCTAATGACGTATCCATCCCAGTTTCTTCTTCAGAGGTTTTTCGACGAATTTGTTGTCGTACTACTCTCCGAAATTTGTACATATTTGCATCTTATTTACCTTCCTTCCTTTCATTTACTTGATATACCATCCATCAGCAGTAATGATACCGGTCGGCGGAGGATGGTTATGTTCATTTAGAACTTTGATGACATTCCCATCACGGTTCACCCTGAGCTGCACTTCACACTTCCCTCGAAACTGTCTGGAACATCGCATCAGCTTCTTCGTGGGCCCATAAAAAGAGAATGTATACTTTCGGAACATGAAGAGAGTCTTGCCGTGAAGTGTCCTGAGAGGTATAAGACGGAAATCTGGAAGAAATTCAATTTGGAATCATTGCTTTAGTATAATTTCTAATAAGAGAAATAAGCTTGAGGTGTTTCTATTGTAATTGTCAAAAATCCAAAAGATAAGGATGTCAATGTTTTTTTAAAGTATCACATACGCTTGGTTTGCATAGACGTCCACCCCAGAACATTTTTTACCATCCACCCCAGCGGTTTTTGGATCTGCAATAGATGTTGCAAGTGTTTATTAAAAAACTTTCAATCGTCAATTTCAATATTCGAAATAAAATTTGTTTTTCAATTTATGGATCTACCGCGTTACTCAAATTATTCCAATAAACAACTGATTATTTTTGATCTACCAATATTCTAGAATTATGACCACACAGCGACGCAATCTGACGTTATTAAAACAAAAAATATTATTCAAGTTTATTTTTGCTGTAAAGTTAATATTGTAAAATATAAGCGAATATAATATGTTTTAAAAAGTCAACACAAGTTTTGCTAAAGCATTCTTTAAATCTCGAAATACCCAACTCTTAATTTAAAACGTTTGTGTCAATTTGAAACAAAGCATAGGAACTAAACGATAATTTGACGTAGTGTATAAAGGCTCCAACGGTTACTAATACCATACTATATAGAATATAAGCCTATAATCATGCTTGCTTTGGAATTTAAGTACGTTACAGCCTTAACAAAAATCCAATTAATCACCACTTTCAACTAGACATCCTCTTAAAGAATCCTCTTTCAGTCTGTCTGTACACAGGCGGCGGATGGTTGTGTTCCTGGATGCTGTACAGCACATAATTCTCCCCAGCGCTCAGGGATATCCTGGCCTTGCAGCCCTTGGCTTTCTTAGAGCAGTACCAGTACCCTGGCGGAGACAGGGCGAAGGTATATTTGTTCGACATCAGCAAACGCCTCGTCTCCGACAAATATATGAACTTCATATCATCTGAAATATGATGAGATTACCGAGTTGTATGTGAACATTTTAATGCAAAGCCATTCTAGTTGAAACATGTCAATTCTTATAACACAGCTTTTAAGAGAGGTAGGGCATAGCGATTTATCGCTCGAACTGGAGCAGCCCGACTGGTGAAATACCTCCATCTCACAGAAGACCGCAGCCAAATAACAATCACTTCTTTGTTGTTGTGTTCCTGCGTGTGAGTAAGGTTTCCAGAGCTCCTGGGGGTGCTACATTAGTAGCAGGGATTAGGCCTTCAAGGTAAGGGTGACAAGTTCAATAATAGATTTATTATGCTGAACTTGTCGCCCTTAAGCTAGGACCTCATTATCACTTAACATCAGGTGGGATGAGGTCAATCTTGAAGTGTAATATAAAAAAAGCTTCTTTCACTGTAGCGCTACCACATCGAAGTAGAACTGATGCATTTCCTACTGCAAATGAAATGCGAACCACATTATTAAAGATTTTTATTTTTGACCCTTCAAGTACTAAATAAGAACATTCTGAACACTAAGTTTCTTCTACGTTAATAACATTTAGAATAACTTGTTGTAAGCACCTTGTTTGGATATTTACAATTGCAATACAATGCAAATAATTTTTCTTTTTTTTAGTGTGAATTTCCTTTATCTTCCTTTTGCACGAAGCTATCAAAATAGTTGAAAAAACAAAGTAATCTGATAAGGCAGTCTCTTTCAAATACATAAATCTTAATTTATATGTTTGAACGGCTGTACCTATTTCTCATTATCTATTATTTTCTCTACCTAAAGATTGTCTGGAAGAGATAGCTTTCTTGCGATAAGGTCATCTAAATTGTACTTAAAGTGGTAAACCTAAATGCTGTAAAGGTTTTGTGTAATAAAATATATCTATCTAAATAAATAAAATCATACCGATTTCTGAACTTTATTTTATTTTTATTGGAAAGCAAAATAAACCAAAATTAACTTTCACATTTCAAATCTTATTTTCTACCAAGCAAATAAAAAACATAATTGTAAATTTTAAAAAGGCAAAGTTAAAAAAAGTACATTTAAATTGATTAACACATAAAATTTGAAAAAATTACCTAATCATAGCATGCATGCAATGGATTTAAAAATATTAAAACTAAAATTAACATTACTAAAAGGAATGTGTCAATGAAAGCAAATAAACGGTTATAACATATTCGGAATAGGGAAGCGAACTTAAAAATGATGGTAAGTGCCGTCTGTTAGATTATCCAAAAATGTGGGGCAAGTGAGGGGTTCAACCTAATCAAAAATTGATGCGATACATCGAATGAAATTGTCGCGTGACGTCATTAGTGGGTACATTTTTACCCACCGGTAACGAACTGCTATAATTTATTCTAAGTATGTTTTTACTGATGTCGCAGATGAAAAATACGCATCTAATATTTTTTTAAGACCTATTTAACAAACTATAAACGATCTGGTATTATTTAACCCCGTCCGCTTCCTTATAGACCAAACAGAAACATTTCAACTTTTCAGTTTTCTATAGTATCCACTTGCAGTCCGCGCGTATATAGGGGGGGTGTGACAGTGTTCCTGGTCGCACAACAGTATAGTCCTCTCGTCCTCTGTGAGTGATATCCTAGCCTTGCATCCCTTAGCTTTCTTGGAACAGTACCAATACCCTCGACGAGTCTGGGCGAACGTATACTTCTTTGACATGAGCAGCCTTGTGTTCTCAGACAGGTATATGAAATGCCAGTCATCTAAAAAACAAAAGAAACAACAATAACTTGTCTGCCAAAAAAATCGATTCAATAGGTTTCCAGGACGTCAATAAAAAACGTAGTTTCATCAACATTGCAAAATACAGGAAAGGCGATAACATTCCCGTTGATATGAAATTGCTGGATATGACCTTACATTAGAATATATAATCAAAGCAAAACTATGGTTCATCACAGCTTACTATGACTAAAGTAGCGTCATAAGAGAGTACTCTGCACATTGCAGTACAGATCAGTAGTTATAGGATCTACACAAGGTTATTGTCAGTTATTTATTTCAGTTGGTTTATCAAGAACAGAAACAAAGGTAAAGTTCACTATAATTATAATACTTAAAATATTTCGTGAAGGAACCACATTAATAGTAACAGTAATATAATACATATATTGCACTCTGTGACTGTAATCAGATCGTGCAAAATACAAACTGCACATCACCATAATAAACGGAACAATGGATGAAAGACAATATTTTAAACACACTATTTTGATACATATAGAGATTACAAATAATTTAGGTTTTGCCTCTGGACGAATCTGTATCACGCATACTTAAACAGCTTAGGCTCTCATTTGGTACTAAATCTTCATATACCGGAATATCCGACAAAATAGAAAATCAATCGTTTCATGGGATACCAATAAGTCACTGGGATTTGAAGGGTTAAGGGCGTTATATAACTTCTTATGAGATAGCGGGTCCAAAGGCAAAAATGAAACGTTACTAAATAATTGTACGTTCATGACAAAACATAATAGCCATATAAATATTTGTCTAATGAATATCAACGCCACTCATATTAGGCAAACCTAACCTAACAGTTCGACTGAACAAACATATTTAGTCGTCTATCCTTTTATTTTTAAAATTATACGCGTACAAACATTTGGGAGATTCATTTTCATTTATATTAGATTCACATTCCACAAGCCGAGAGGGGTTTGTCTAGTGCGGAGAACTGCACAGTGAAATTATAATCAACATAAAGTTCCATACGGTTTACGAACATAAGGTGCAAAGTTACAAATTTAACTTGAAATTTTCGCATAAAAACCATTAGAGGTCTGCATGTACACTGGCGGAGTATGGTTGTGGTCGTGGCTCTCTGACACCACCTCACTCTCGTCCTGATTAAGCGAGATCCTTGCTTTACAACCTTTCGACTTCTTGGAGCAATACCAGTAGCCAGGAAAAGTCTGGGCGAAAGTATATTTCCTTGACATCAGCAGGCGCCTGTTCTGGGATAAGTATATAAATTTCACGTCATCTGCAAGAGAACTTTACCGTTTATACACTTTTGTACATAATGTATTTCCGTCAAAGCCATCTTTAATATTTATACTATATTATCACAATATTATTGAACTTAATGTAAAAAATATATATTCTTGTAATAATTGAAAATTTCAAAAACTTATTTCATCTAAAGCATATATATTACTAGAGTAGGTAGGTATGATGGGTCGAAACCATAAACAGTTATAAAAAGGCAGAATAAAGGAAGAAAGAAAGAAAAGTTTATTTTCAGTGATATGAAAATGAGAACAGCAAGTTAAAATAAAAATGTCACTAAAAAGCCAAATATTCAGCATTAAAAAAAATATTCGTTTAATTAAATGATTTCACATTTCACAATAATGGCATACAATGTCTGATTTCTCATTTATTTAAAAGTAAATTTATGCCGCAAACAATAATATTGCAAATATTAAAACAGTATTTTATTCGGCATTCTTATATTTAAAACAAACCTACCTTAGGACAAAAAAATCTCACTAAAATCTTATATTAAAAGTATTTAAATGTAAAATAAGCTTTTTAAAATGGAAAAATACTGACAGATTCTCAAGTTATGCTTCACGTAGTAAAATAGTTGTGTAACTATATAAAAAACTTATAACTTTTGGTCGCAGTTTCATCTGCGCGAATATATTGATCAAGATCGAAATTATACAATGTCCTTTTTTAAATTTCAAACAATCCCTATATTTTATTTTATTATTCTACGAAAATCCGTGATTTCATTTTAGCGCGAATTGGTAACAAACGGACATCCGTATTCATAATATTACCAAAAAATAAAAGGAATTCACTCTTCACCGAGTTCCTAAACTTGATATTGATTATATATGTGCAGTAAATTAAGATAAAACTAAAGAAAATATAAGTTAAGTATAAGTAAAAATATAAAAAATCACTTTCTGTAGTAGCATGAATAATACTATTATTATTTTTACTTAACTACTATATTCATATGTTGTACAATGTGAGGTTTGGGGGTGGGTGCGTGTGTATATTGTAACTATATATAATTTCGCTGCTGTCTGTCATCCTGACTCTTGCTTTGCAGCCAGTCTTCTTCTTGGAACAGTACCAATGGCGTCTGCTGTGCTGCTGGGAGAAGGTATAGCCACCGAAGAGGAGAATTTCATTCTTCGACCTGTCGCAGCGAATGAAACTGAACTCAGCAAGTAAAAATTTAAGGTTGTAAATAAAATCAGGCACTTCTACACACAGAGTTAATATCGATTGATAAGTTTAGGTACTAAACCAGCGCATGGTAATTTTAATACCATTACCACTTTGTTATTTCCTATTTAATGTTACTTATTACCAGAAACAGTTTTTAGATACTTAATACGTAATCTATCTATAGGAACTAAAACATCCCATCATAAAAATGTAACCATTCCTTAAAGCTTTTATTTAAAAGATAGATTTAAAAGAAAAAAAAGAAACATGTATGGAATATTTATTACTCTTACTATATAATACTGTACATATATTTTTTTTATATTACATACTTCTAAATTATGTGTTCTATTCTATAATCACGCAATGGAAACATGAACAATAATATGATTTTCTTAATGTTCAGGTTTTACTTCAATCCCATTGCTCCCATTCCAATGAATTTAAGCTACTCTTATCTTCATAAATAAGCCACCTTCCTCCAGATTTTGTCTATGATGTTCGTAAATGTTCAATGTGGTACAAGCCATTGATTTACATTTAAGCAAGAACAATTGATTGATGTACAGTCGCCGTCAGATATATCGGAGCAGACAAAGTGACCAAAAACTTCTGAACAGTTAAAATGTCAAAAAGTTCTATACACTACAAGTTACCATTAATATCTGAACATTCATTACTTTAATAATAATGAAGTTGTTTAACTTCGCAGCTTAATATACAATCCATTAGATGTTTTCTTATACACCGGCGGCTCGTGGTTATGTTCTTTGAAGTACACCATAACTCTGGTTTCGTCATTGTTAAGGAATATCTTCGCTTTGCAGCCCTTGAGTCTCTTGGAGCAGTACCAGCGCCTTGCAGCAGTGTGCCCGAAGGTGTACTGGTTGGCCATGATCAGTCGTGTATTGTTGAGGAGATGAATGAATTGGAAGTCATCTGCTGGAACACAACTAATCTCTTTAAAAGCTCACGATTTTGTTAGCATTATTTGGGGAAAAATAATCTTAAATGTCATTAAAGTCCTGTCTAGCATCCAAATTTCATACAAATATTTTATATATATTCAATTCTTTTTGCGCGTAAGTACAACATACATCTAGACATCCATTTATCAATACTTTGACGTTTATTTATATTATCAGAAGGATAATATTTAGTAAGATCATGTTACCAACGTTTCATAGATGGTATCTAACAAAGTATCAGCTACTTTATATACGAGATTTAAAATAACCTCCATCAAAAAAATATTATTTCATGTATTTTATTTCGTATAAAAAAACTATTACATGTTCGAAAAGAATTAACCCATTATGAAACTGCATAATAGTTTCACAGATGGCTATGACTCTTGTAGTATACCTATTTACCAATGACAATATTTCGGGTACCTAACGTATAACAATGTCTTGACAAATAAAAGTAACTATGCAGTATTGAGTTTTTGTGTCAGTTTATCTAAATAACATCTTTTCGTATCGTGTTAACTAATGTGCGAAAACAAGACACGTTAAAATTGCACTACATAATTATAATCTTAGGATGTACCTTAACCAAAATAAGCTTTGTATGCCAAAAGCTTTTATGAGAAGTCAACCCAAATGCATAAATACAAACTATCACCTCACACCCGAACATATGTCCCATCAGGAAGTTTCATGTATTTTCTCGCTGGGTGAGAGTGGATATGGGAGAAGCTGCTGACTTTGCCCTCAGCGTCCAGCCGAACCCTGGCTTTGCAGTCAGGAAGCTTGGAAGAACACATCCACACAAAATGGTTGCTACTGCTCTGGCTGTAGGTGTAGCCTTCAATGAGAAGCATATCCTTGCCTCTTTGCGACTTCACTATTTCGTACTGAACACCTGTTACAAGAAACTATATTTTAAAGCCTTACTAACCGAAAGAAACTTTTATAATAAAAAAATAATAAAATAAAAAAAACAGTAACAGTAATAATATATTTATTGAACATTTTCCAAATTAATATACATACAACGAAAACCTGTTCAAATATCATCAGATGTTAAAAATTTTCGTTTTCATATATTTAAGAATCTGGAATGTGATGAATAGGTATTATTCAGCAATTCATATAAACTATATCAATATTTGATACCCAATTGGCGATCAGTTTTTACCTAAAATAAAAATTTAACCATTATGTTGGGGAATTTTTGTTGAAAAAAAGAGTAGATTACGAGTTTCATACGGTCTTCTATATGGTGTCTTCTTTCCTGTTAGGATTATGAATCGAAATAGTTTGACAATTTACCTACACTTTGTGCTGTCAGAAATAAATCCTATTAACTTGAATAAAAGGAGTACAGGACATCTATAAACTGTCCGATAATTTAGACTTCATAGTTAACATGAAAATATTTTAGCATAAAAAGGTAATAAACTAAATTTTACATTTACCATGGTAGGTATCAAAAGAAGAAATCGTACCCAAAGTTTGGGCGGTAATCCAGGCAAATTTGCATTGTGAACAGGTAAGCGAAAACATTTTTTTATCTTCCATTCACTCAAAAACGAATGTATAGTCGTCAAACGAAATCGGAATCCGAAAAGACTCCAAAGTATCTTATAATTTCTGTGCGTTTCAAAATTCAAATTCGTGTGCTTGATTTCTCACGTTTTGTTTTATTGCAGGCCCTGTAGTATAAAAATAGTTGAATTCGGCTTTACTACTCTAGTCGCTCGATTTATTATCTGCTGCCATTATTTCAAAGGCTACTGGAATCCTCGTCTTCCTAAACTTCGGAGGGTGCGGGTGTTCGTTGCGAAGGGCGACAACTCTCCCATTTTCGTCGAGCCAGACCTTAGCCCTGCACCCAGGCCGCTTGGTTGAACACACCCACACCGTTCCCTTAGGAGTGCTGCTGAAGGTGTACCCTCCGATGTAAAGGACGTTCTTGCCTTTTTGCGACTTCACTACCTCGTATTCAATATCTAAGCGGGATGTGAAGAAAAAAATAATTAATAAACAAAAGTGTTAGATTCTACTTGAGTAACTTGAAGGACCACATGATAGGGGCCAGTCTTACATTACACATACAGCCACTTATAGGCAATGTTACATTACAGTGCCATAACACAAACATATTTTAGTACAATAAAAGCCGCAAAAATAATAAGTATCTACATTACAACCGTACAAAACTATTCCATTAGTACCTATCTTGTATCGAACTGCAAGTTTATACAGTGTTTATACAATGTTTTAATAAAGTTTTGATTTTTAGTATATAAATAAAGAAATAAACAAAAATATTGCTTGTTTTATATTGTGCAAAAAAACCTTATCAAATTATCAGCTGGTTGTAGGCTGTGACATCATCCTTAATGAAATATGGAATTCTTAAAGCACTACAATTATGAACTAAACAGAAAACTTCATGTAATAAATCATTTTTAGATATCAAATGAAAGATTTATAAAAGTTTAATTTTAACTAGCGAACATTACATATTTTTATGTTTCTTTTAATCTCAATAAAGTACATTTCAAAAATAATTACTGTTTTTTCGCTCACTGATGCATTATTCAACTTCCGATTATTCAGTAAAAAATAAGTAACTCATCGTCATAAAGCAAGTTTAAACTCTGACAAGCTCGCCACTTCTACTCTTCATATACTTCCTCGCTGGATGAGTGTGGCAGTTGTTGATACTGGTAATCTGACCATCTTCTAGCCTCAGCTTGGCTTTGCAGTCAGGTAGCTTGGTGGAGCATATCCACAGATTGGTGCTCATTTGGCAGAAGGTATATCCTTGAACGAGAAGTAGCATTCGTCCCCTTTGCGATTTTAGCACCTCATATTCAATTACTGTAATCCAAACAGAAAATAAAAGACACACCATTAAAAATCAATACAAGTATGTGTTACGGTATAATGAAACTTACGCAAGATTTACAGTGCTTTATTTTTATATTACTAGGTATTGTATCATTTTCAAATCTTACAAATGTCAGCTCTAATTGCAAGCATAGACAATTGACAGGCTTTGTTCCATTCAATATTAAAATCATTTTTATACATTTGTATTTACAGTTTTATGATACCGCATTTATCATTTGTATACGTGGTACCATCTAGAAAAGAAAAGGAGAAGAAACACAAAAAACACAATAGTAATAAAAAAGCATGTTTTTAAAAAGTAGTTTAAAATAAAAATAATCAACAAAATTACATAAGGCATGTTGTCATGCCTGTATTATTAAACATATAAGCTAAAACTGAAGTTCAACTTTGGGTGATTAAATATTTCTAACTGCAATGCTTATTACATTCTTTATTCAATCACTTTAAACACAATCTATAAAATAAATACTTAACAATGTAAAGAAACACAAAAAAAATCAGGTGACTGCTTATGTAAGTGTTATACAATATGCAGATTCGGTATTTAGCAAAGAGTGTGATCATCGACCCCAATATTTCCATGACTGGCCAAAGAAAAGACTTAACAAGACGACACAAACAAGAATTTATTCAAACTTGTTCCTACTCTTATTCAAGGCTAGCTTGCTGACAAAGCCCTCATCTGTTCTCAAATATTTAGCCGGATGACAGTGGTTATTAAAGCAGTAGAGTACTTCCCCATCGCTGTCAAGCTTCATCTTCGCTTTACACTTAGGATTTCTCGTGGAGCAGACCCAGTAATTATTATGGACCACTGAGAAAGTGTACCCATCTACCACAAGCAAATTTTTACCTCTTTGCGATACAATGGTCTGGTAAGTTACTTCTGTAAGGAGAAACTTGACATTTATAAGTTAGCTAGAGTTCGGCTGCAAAATCGTTGTTAAACGCCAATGAGCGTACGGTAAGTTTAAACTTGAGTGATAAGCTAAAAAAATATCACAGCCATCGCATTGTAAAAGTTAGAAGGAACATTTTTTCAAAGAAAAATGTATGGTTAAGATACCTTTATCTTCTTTGAAAAAGTATTTTCGATAAAGCAAGGGGTTTATTCACAAACGTCAGAAACGATTCCGTTTCGGAACGGGTAAGTTATGTCTATGTCAATTTATTATATAAAGAAAGAGACAAAGCATAGTTTCCGAATTCGTATCCGATTCCAACATTTTGTGAAGTGTACTGAAAAAAAAAAATTTTTCTTTCCCTTTGAAAGTACTGGATACTAACAATCGTTTGCACAGTGAGATATTTATTTATTTTTATTTTGAATTGCCAGAGAAAATCACATTAAAATTAACTTTCACAATATACGTACAAAATGTAATAATCTTTTGAAGGCAGTTACATCATGCTTAAACTAAAAGTAATTAAATACTAAATTAAATTAAAAGTAAACATATTAGAGAATGGCCCAATAAAATTAAAGATACTTACATAGATATAAATATAAAGGGGTATATATATAAATCAACAATATATTAAATAATAAACCTGATAGTTATTATTGTTTTTTGATATGGTCATAGAAGTAAAGAACTGCATCATAGATCTATTGCTTTTATTCGCAGTAGAATTGAACGGTTATATCCATACAAGATAAATATTAATACAAAGAACAATATTTTTTTTATTTACCATCTTTCAATTTATGTTCACTATACACCCTGAACCTTATTGATTTTTCATCAACGTCAGCCGTCCGATACTTGAAGAACTAAACTCTTACGTACTTTCCATCCCTGGTAAGGATTATTTTCCTTTGACTGTGGTTGTGCTCATTGTACATTTGAGTAATTTTAAGGTCCTCATTCATCTTCAACTTTGCCTTGCACTTATTGTTGGTACAACACCAATAGTTCCTATTCTTGTTGGCGAAAGTATAATCGTTCACGATTATCAGGTCTTTGCCTCTCTGCGATTTGCAGACTGCGTACTGTATATCTGCATTTAAAACAAACACACGTATTAAGGGGTACGTTCCATTGGAATTTATAATAAATACTTACATTTCTGCGCCTTAAATTTTATTTAAGTGTTACATCTTTTTTTTAAACACGTGCACAGTTTGAAAATTTTATTTCCATGAAATGGTTACATAGTTGTACTTTTTTTACAAAGCATAAAGAAGACGAGAAGCTAGATTCTTATATATTTCCCTGATTTGGTGAGGTAGAAATTTCCAGGAGGGTGTGTATGTTTATTTTTCGCGCACAGAATGCTGCCATCTGCGCCTAGCCTTAACCTGGCCTTGCAGCTCTGATTAGTAGAGCAAGCCCACAGATCCTTCGATTTGGAATGAATCTTATAGAACGTATACCCATCCAGTAGTATCAGATCCTTCCCGCGTTTCGACCTTACGATTTGATACTTTAAACCTGATGAAAAGAGAAAAGAGACGAATTAGGCTACTTATTTTTGAGTAAATATATTATGTACACCAGTTATTTTGATGACATTCAATCTTATCCTCACGCATAGAACAGTCTAAGGCAGTTATATACCTGCTTTGATGGCTATCAAACAAAGCTTACTACACAAGTATTAGGTAAACGCAAAGTAATTTAATGCCACACGACAAAACTACTTACATAAGCTTCTGTGTTTTTAAAGAATACAATCTGAAACGCTATTAAACAAATTTAACTTTAATTCTAAAATTCAATTTTAAAAGTTTAACTTATGAATTTGTTCTAAATTCCTAAATATATACCAATTATTCTTCCTTTACATTATCCTTTAGTTTTTATGAATCGAGTTCCAAAGATAAAAAAGGTTCTCAATATGACCAAACATTTTGTCGCATTTATTATTCACTTTAATTTCTTAAACAAATAATGATATAAGTAGTTTTTGTTATCTCAATAAAACACACTGGTAACATCACTTACATTGTTTAATAAAAATAAACAGATACTAATAAAACTATTTAGCATTGCATTAGTCCAATTCACATATGAGACATTCTATCAGTGTATGTTTATCATTACGAAATGTTAATTATTATACTACGAAAAAAAATATCTTGATCTCTGCGATATAAGTCAAACTGACATTCCTAGGGTGGTCATGATATAAAAAAGTCGATATATATTATTGACATTTCTTACTATTGTCGATGCTAAAGTAACATTTAATTGGGTTTAATTTAATTACAAACGTTGCTAAATTAAACGAATATTTGAATATAAATTACATTTATTCTTGTAAAGGAGTAAACCCCAAATCCATATCTGGATCCGTTTCTGAATCGCTAGAACAAACTTGTAAATTTATTATTAACTCTTTTTCGCATATATTATGATTATGTTAATAATGTTATGATATTAAAATTAAAATATACAATATAATTAAAAAAAAATCAGTTTTATTTAAAATAGCGATAGCTTATAGTCAGTGGTCACGTTGATTCATCGCCCATCATTATGTAGGTCGGCATGCCCATAAAGTATGACATTTACAGGTATTGTCTGTACTACTATGAAATTCAGAACTTCTTAGGCGTGATTTATATTCAAGCCATCTTTAACATAGTATAGTGACGACGGGCTAAAACTTGACATATTGCCCGTTACTGGATACATAAAATTTTTTCTTCGGGTGTGTATGTGTGTCGTCGCGAGACGTTATAAAGCCCTCCTGGTCGAGTCTCAACCTGGCTTTGCAGGAGGGATAAGAGGAACACATCCAGTAGTTCTGTTTGACCTTAGAGAAGGTGAATCCATCCAAAAGTATAAGGTCCTTCCCGCGCTGTGACTTGATGAATTGGTACTCATAACCTTAAAAATAAAGTAAAATTTTAACTGTTCATCTAAATTTTATTAAATAATATTGAGGTCTGGTAAGAATTAGTTGGAAGGTACTAAGGAAAAGCGTGGCCGATCCGTTTATTGGTTTTTATTTCTCCTTTAGTCAATATTAGTGTAGGCTACTTGTTTAGCTTTGTACAACAGTGTGTGATAAATAATATATAACGTATAAAATGAACTTTATTCAAAATGTGCATCAAGTGTCAAACGGTTTAGTTTACTTTACTTTACAACCTGTTTGTCTTCAGGAGAGAGATTTCCAGCTTCACGACGACATCGTCAAAGGGACAAAAAACTTGCGAAGTGAAAGATAGGATAGGCGTTTATATGCCTCAGAGATGGCGCGACGCCAACGTCCGGCACGCTTGCCTCTCGGCTACGGAGGTCGTCAAACTATATAAATGGGTATATTATGAACATAATTCTGACTACTACTTAAACTGAGCTAACTCCTCCAAGAACAAATAAACAAACAAAGAGACACAAGCTTATATTTGTTTAAATGATTTATTTACGAACATTAAACACAGTCGAAACAACGCATTCAGTTTTTATGGATTTAAAATTAACATAAAACCTACTAGGGCCCATTGTAATGTTAATTAAATTTATTTAGAAAATTCCTTACGAAATAAATGTATAACACAAGTAGGTAGATACCTACTTACTAAGATTCACTAAGATTTTTTAATGAATATATAACAAAAAAAAACTAATTATAACAACTATTCACGTTTAAGTTTTCCATGCTTGTTCAACATTTTCTTGATTGACATGACAAAAATACTTTTTGAAAGATAAGTATAAAGCCTTGCTTGACATTTTTCCGGACAAGTCCTTGGACATTACATGGAAAATGGGATGGGTTGTTTTAATATTAATATTTCTTAAATAATAAGCATATTTTTTAAACAGTGCGATTTGGGTATTGGTATCTACGGTTGGTTTTCGGCCTCGATTTTTTTTCACCTTTGTTCCTCTTTTGAGTATCTTCAGAGGGTCTGAAACATTCATCATGAGTTTTTCAAGCTGTATTAGCGAACTTTAAACATATTAAAGAGACAGAAAAAATATATCTTCCCTTTCGGTGTGGAATTTGGCAAACCCCAGTTATCCCGTGACGTTCTGTCAATTTATCTATGTCCACCCATTGCTAATTAACACGTGATATTAGAAGGAAGTATCCTTGTATATATATCTATATACTATGGGTACATTATGAACATAAAACCAAATAAGTAATCAGAGTGCTTTATTAGGCGCGGAATTTTAAATTTGAAAATACGATACCTTCAACTTACTTCTCTTCGAATACAATAGTTTCTGTATAAACTACAAAACAAACAAACTATTTTTTTTTTAGATCTTTATATAGAAAAGTTAAACTAACACGAGACAAAGCAAGATTTTTTTTACTTTAGCATGAATATAAAGCCTTTTTTTTCGGGGGAAAATGCATTGACGCACCGTACCGTCAGCCGATGGAGGTGACGGCGTGTGTGGGGCTCCCTGCCCTTGTTAGGGCAGGAATACCCACTAGAATCCCCCAGTAGACCTCATCGACTTGATGGTGATGATGACAAAAAAGTCTAGTAAAACGATTGATAACATATTACAAAAATAGGCTACGTACTCCCACACAGAAAATTAACTCAATTTATTGACAAAATTCCTCACGATAGAAAATGTACTACGACACAGGTAAGTTTTGGGCCAAAACAAATTTTTATTTTTATTATTAAGATAAACCTTCCTATAACAATTATGGTAGTTTTAGTCCGTCCTTGTTATAATTTTTTTTTTTAATTGATAAAAATTGCTTTTGAACGACATATGCAAAGCTTTTGCTGACATTTTCCCGAACAAATCTTTGGACATTAATTTAAAAATCGGATCGTTTGTTTTAATATTGGGTTTTATGAAATAATCAGCACATTTTCGAAACAGTGCAACTTGTGTCTTAATATCTATGATTGATTTGCGGCCAATATTTGTTTCATTCCTTGTTAGCCTTTTGAGCACCTTTTGCCATTTTGAAACATTCATAATCAAATAGTGCATATTCCGTATTTGTACTTAATAACATTTATTTCTTTAACTTCATTAGCCATATATCATTACATAGGGGTATGCGTGGGTACATTATGAACATACTTCATTCTGAATACGTTATCAATACATCAATCAGTCCGTGAGCACTTTACCTTTAAAATAAAATACCTTCTACTTACTTCCCATCGAATACTACTTATAAAAAGAATCCTGCAATAATAAATAATAATCAAAAACAAGACTTAAATTTGTTTTTTATTGTCTAGTTCTTTATTTACCAAAAAAAAACACTCATGAGACAGCAATATTTTTTTTTATTTAAGCACAAACATAAAGCCTATTAAACAATTGAACATTTCTATCCATAAGAACAGGTTAGTACTGCCTTACAAGTTAAATCAATTTAAGAAAAAAAAACAGGTTAGTAAATTAGTGATATTGACTTCATTTGTAAGTTACCCTTGAGACTGGAGTCCATTTCATTAAATTTTATCAGATTAATGATAATCTTAATATATAAAAATAAATCCCTTTTTTCTTTGGGCACGCCATCACGCGTGAACGACTGGACCAATTACATTTTTTTTATTGCGTTTGTTATTATCAGGAGAAGGATTTTATGATAAAACTATATATGTATATACATAATTAAATGGTTGTCGCTCAGACAAGACAACGTCTGTTGGGTCAGCTAGTGATACGTAAAAA
The DNA here is from genome assembly GCA_037074685.1 of Glyphodes pyloalis. Classification (NCBI taxonomy): domain Eukaryota; kingdom Metazoa; phylum Arthropoda; class Insecta; order Lepidoptera; family Crambidae; genus Glyphodes; species Glyphodes pyloalis. Next base: position 3,879,237 of record JAYKKO010000012.1, on the reverse strand, counting down.
CAACGTTAAACTATTAGCACGTTAGTTAGCACCATTTTAACATTTTAATTTAACAACCTACGTAGCCAAAAAGGCAAGTAGGCCAGGCTTTGGGAGTCGCGCCATTTCTGTGGTCCCAGGTTCGATTCCGGGTCGGTTCAATAAGAAAAACTAACTTTTCTATTGTCTCTGGTCTGGTTATTGTAGTATCATCGTTGTTTTTGATTTCTGTAACACAAACGCTTAAGCTGATTACCACAGAATCGAAGCAATGTATGTGATCTTGTTCAATTTATATTTATTCAATTTGAACTAAGATTTCCTGACATTAGCGCATTCAAACAAACTCTTCAGCTTTATATAATAAAATATATATTATACATACATTGTTCTTATTCCTAAGTATGTAGTTAAACCACATATATTATGGGAACTAGAATCAGCGCGGTGCAAAAATGCAAAAATTACTATTATAACTCAAATATGTATTTTATTTACTGAACGGAAACTACGGGTTTCCCTTGGAGTATAAACCAGGAGACGGATACTTGGGGTGTCAACCCCATACACCCAGAAGAAAAGAATATTTATTCCTAAATCAACCGTTACTTACAATTAATTAAATACATTCATTCTTAAAAAATGTAGTTTTCTTTTGAACGACAAGTAAAAAGCTAGTTTTGACATTCTCCCTTGTACATCTTGAGACATTATTTGAAAAATCGGATCAACCGATTTGAGGTCAGGATTTTTCAAATAATCAGAATATTTACAAAACAGTTTCATTTGTGTAGCGTGGTCTACAACTACATTGCGTTCTTTCTTTTTCTTTGTAATTTTTTGTATTCTTTTCAGCAACCCTGTAACAACAACAGTATTTACTTTTTTGTTTAGTTTATACAAATTGTAAAATTTATATTTAATCATATTAATTTATTTGAAAAGTGAAATTCACGCCCTCTTCTAAACTAAATGACATGTAAATAATCTAGTTTGGGCGTGTAATGGTATAAAAAATCTTAAGATAAAAATTATATCAAAAATTAATAAAAACAACAATAATTTTTAACTGTGTATTGTACATTTACAGCCGATTGTTATATTTATTAAAAATGCAAGTAAATTTAAAAATTGCATCTACTGGATGCAGCTTTTCAAAACTTAACTACGAAAACTTTCTCATAATTATGCTAAGTAAAACTAAAACATACAAATAAAAAAGAACAAAACTTTTCTTTTCTTTCTTTAATGATGATGGGTAAGCCTTACCATATTCACCGAAGCCTTACCATGTTCACAAAACTTTTGGAAGAGAGCAAAGAAGGCTCTCACCCCAATTACTTATTAATCTTAACATACTGTCCTGATTTCGTTATATAATACTTATTAGGTGGGTGCGTATGAGTGTTGTCCACAAAAACTATGTTATTATGCTCATCCAATCTCAGTTTAGCACGGCAACTTGAGTTAGTCGAACAACCCCAATACTTCGGGCTAACTTTGCAGGAGAAGGTGTAGTCATCCAATAAAATCAACTCTTTCCCTCGTTGAGACTTAACAAGCGAATAGCCTTTACCTGAAAAAGAAAAGGTATTAAGGATTAAATTCTCACTACAGTATCTCTAGACTATATAAAACGTCATACGGTCTTCAGCACGTCAAGGTAAACACTTGCAGTTTGATATTAGTTCTTATGAGCACGACATAAGGACCATCTAATGTCCAAAGTGTCTAGTCTGACGTGCTTTTGATCGTACAGGCAACTGCAGCTGGCCAAAAGCTACACAACGAATTTTATGAAATCAAACTCTGACACTTCCTGACAGCCACACAGCGGTAGATCCTTGCATATTGCAGACCATAGGGGCAGTCCTCGGCCACTCTCTATATGGTCACACTGCACCCATATGCATTCGGTTATTATATCCGTTATACGCCTCGGCATTTAGTTAAAAATAAATTTACATAAATAACCAATGAAACAGTTTAAAAAGATACAAACCGTTATGACTTTTAGTCAGAATTCAGTTCCTTATTTATTAATTTAAACTTAATGTGGTGAAATTTATGACTAGTAGCATTTTTAATAGTAAGCCAAAAGATTTAAACGAAGTATAGTGAAAAATATATTTAAAACTTTTATTTCATGCTTAGTTTATTACGACCAGTTGACAACATGTATTAAAACCTATGTTTTAAAATACATTTGATTTACACAAACTATGTACATTTTACAACCACATTCGGTTTCGACAGTGTGATTTGAAAAAAAAGACGTATTCGTGACAATTTATTCGGTTAAATTATTGTATCGGTACTGAAAAATAAATGCGCGCAATCCGTGAAAGACGTGGGTTCGAATCCCACACCAAAAGGGATACGAAATGTTTCTGTTTCTTTATAATATTTTAATTTCACTAGGTCGGCGTGAAGCACTTCAATTTAAAAAAAAACTTTCAATGTTTGATATGGTTCATTGTCAAAGTCAAAGTCAATATTTTTTATTCACATAGATTACATTAGTAATACTATGAATAGTCTCCATATAAAGGAAATGAAGCTACCTCCGGTTCAAATGAAGATACAAGGCAAGAAACTCAGTAGTTTTTTTTTACAAATGAAAGCTAAACTTATTACTAATTTTGCACTAAGACACACAGTTAGTTTGTCAATTGTAAAATAAAAATTTAAATCAATTATTATTATATTAGAAAAAAACAAAAGTAATTGTATATTGTATTATATATTGGAACATTGTATACCAGTCCCTACGGTTACTTTGCTATCATTTTTTGTTTTCTTGTTTTTGTCTTGTTTCTCCAATCTTTATTTTGTAAGCTTACTATATAAATTTAGCTATTTTTGAAAATTAAACTGAGTTAATTGCATCTTCTCGGTAGTCACAGATGCTAAAGCGGTGGTCTCATCAATTTTGCTCGTATGTAATGGAGTATCATAAGTGTTACTTTTAAAATGTATAAGAATAAAAAAGACTTGACATTGAATTTGAACGAGTTCCTTGCTGAATAAAACCATCAAACTCCTGGTTTTGGAACCTAACACCTCTAATATCAAAATACCACAGAAGTAGTTACAATTATACTGAATGGGCGTTCTCTCTTCAATTTCAGTGCCCTTACAGGGTTTTTTGTGATCAAATTTTAAGATAACACCTTGTAAACACTATAGATGCAATACAAAATTTAGTATTGAGTACTCTGATTACATGTGTGAGGATAAATCGATGTATCGCCATGTGTATCGTTTAGAATTCTTTAAACCTGCTCTAAATTTTGATGAACTTCCCATCGCTGGTTACGTAGAATTCCTTCCGCTTGTGAGAGTGGACGTTATGAACGTTCAGGATGTTGCCATCGTGGTCCAGCCTCAGCCTGCCGTTACAGTTCCGGTTAGAGCAGGTCCAGTATCCAGGCCTCTTGTTGGAGTACGTGTAGCCGTCGAGCAAGATCAGATCCTTGCCTTTTTGAGACTTCATCACTTGATAACGGTTATCTGCTAGCAAACGTTAGAAACTACTTTTTCTATCGGTTTTTACATACAAAATACATTTAAAACAGTAGCACGGTTGATACTTCCGAACAGCATACCTTCAGAGAGCCGGAATCGGATTCGAATTGTGAAACTATGTTTTATCTCTTTTTTACATAAGCGATTGAAAAGAGACAAAACAAAAAAAAAACAGAGACAAATCAAATACACTAGAGGAAAAAATTTAATGATAAAAAAACACAGTTTTTACCGTTTTTAACTGTCTGTATTTCCCTTGAAAATTGTCCTATTAAAATTTTAAAATGAGCGTTTTAAAGCTTGACGTTTCAGGTTTTATTATTTTTGGAACAATTTTTGTCTGGCAATATGTTTTATTTAATTTTTTTCTAACCTTTATTTTATTCCTTTAGTTTATATTTTAGGCGCCATTGATACTTCACTGTTTGTTATAAAATTTAATTATATTCACTTTCACTGATTTCCGCTAACTTTGACAAATTTTCCTGAATCCGAAACGTAATAATTACACCGTGAATGGGAATGCACATTATAATTACACATTATATACCCTTCTGGATCTAACTTGAGCTTCGCTTTGCATCTTCTGTCCGAGCATGTCCAGTAACTTTGTCGTATTCTGTGATAAATGTATCCTTCTGAGATTATCAGACTGTTCCCTTTCCGCGACCTCACTATTTGATAGCCTTTACCTGATGGCAAAATGTGTGTTAGGATGTTAAACCAAAAAGTCTTTGATACGTTCCGACTGTATTCTGCATTCATGATTCTGGTTTTGGACAGTATTTGCATGTTATGTAACTATGGATTACCACGAAACATATAAGCGTGTTTGACATTACTCAAAGAGCATTACAAAAATCAAAACTTTAGTGCGCAATTATTTAGAAGCTGTGGTAAAACTGTACATCTTACGTTAATTCAAAAAGTGATTGTGAACAGTGGTGATATTATTTTGCAATGCAGCACGTCCAGTAGTTAGATGGTGCTTGGTAAAATTCATGGTCATCACGAATCCCCCGTTCCAACTAAATTAATAAAAACAGGTGAAATCAATATATTAATTTTGGCCAAGGTGGCCAATCTCATTGAGATCAATCTATTAAGAAGGGCTTGGATTATAGTGCTCGAACTTTTGCGCAACATACAAGTGCAATGTGAATTACTGAGTAATGCGATGAACCTAGAGTAGAGTACCGAGTAGATATGTGCGCCGATCGCCGCGGCGGCGTGGCGCACGCGCTGCCGACGTTTTTTTTTCCGGCGTCATTGGCGTCTATAGTTTAAATAAAGTCAGTCGACAGAATCATACTTATACATGACAACTATGACATGTGCAAGAAGCAAGTACAAAAGCTAAAATAATTTGCATATTATTTGTACTTGTTATTTATATTTTGATTGTACTTCCTTATTTTATAATTTTTCTGTTTTTGATGGTCGCCATAAAGTTTTTTTTGTTATTGCTATTTAAATGTTATACAATTGTAATTGTATTGTGTGATCTTAAATAAGCGTGCCATAATGATGAAATGGAAAGAAATAAGAAATTTAATGGTGATTGAGGCGTATTTTACTCATTCTCACCATTCACGCCGATTATGCCGATGACGCCACCGCCGCCGGCAAATTAGATGCCAGACGCCACCTCCGGTCAAATGAGCATCGGCGCACATGTCTAGTACCGAGTGCATATGAATAGACCTTAGTCGGGATATAACCGATGAAGACTTAGGTAAAAAAGCCCATTGATAAGTTTTGGAAATATATATCGCTGCTGACGGTATCCCGTATAAGAGGTTGTGGTTATTATTATATATCCAAATAAAACACAGTTTTATACTAAAGCTTTACATATTCTCCAATTTTAGTTAAGTAGTAGTTCTTCAGTGGGTGCGAATGTACGTTTTCAACGAAGACGACGTTCCCTTCATTATCTAACTTCAATTTGGCCTTGCATTTTCTGCTGATAGAACATTTCCAGTACTTGGGACTGGCCTCGGAGAAAGTACTACCGTCGATCATTATCAGATCCTTTCCTTTCTGAGACTTTACCAATTGGTAGTATTGACCTAATTGTAAAAAAAGTATAAAAAATAATTATGACAAGAAAAAGACTAATAAGAATTAAAAATAACATCCCTTTTTGAGAGGTTGAATCAAATAAATCAAACATGTAATTTTTAGGGCTGTAAGTCCATGGTTCGTGTTAATTTTATCTCCAATCAAATAAAAGTCAGTGGGATAATTAATTTTATTTCAAATTCAAATATACTAGAATCTATTAACTATTACAAGTCAATGAAGAAAGGCAAACTGCTTTTCCAGAAAAGGAGTATAATTTCATTCTTGCGGTTAATTAATATGATAACACTATTTTTCAAATATTTTTTATACTAACTGGAGTCTACCAATCGGAGAAATCTTCAATCTAAATCTTGACATATTCACCGGACTTTGTAACAAAAAAGTTGTTTTTTGAATGAGAATGCATGTTATCCACAAATATAATGTTACCATGCTGGTCTGCCCGCAGTTTCGCCGTGCAATTCTTGTGAGTGGAGCACCTCCAATACTCAGGTCGAAGTTTTGAGAACGTAAACCCATCCAGAAGTATCAAGTCCTTGCCTCGCTGAGATTTCACGATTTTATAGCTTTTTCCTGAGGACAAATTAAAAAGTTTATTTTTATAAATATGTATATTACCGTCATTGCATGTGCAACATTGTCTTCGTTTAATAATCTCACAATTCCGAATTATAATTGAGCGAGGGATCAGACAAATAGTAGTTAGATCAATCGTTAAAAAAAACCTATTGTCAGATAGACTTTACGACAAATAAATTCCCTATTCGAAGAGCAAAGTTAGTATCCAATTATTTCATCAATACTATCGAAATTATTGATGATGATCTAACGATAACCGAAACGGTATTAGCATCCCTATTTTAATATTCCCTATTTATAGTCTATTTTTCTATAACATTATCAAATTCAATATATTTCTTGCACATTTCTGAATTTAGTTAGTTATTCATACTTATGATTGACAACTTTTAAAAATAGTTCAATAAATTTATTTGTGAAATAGTTTTCGTGGGTTTTCATCTTAGGATTGAAGAATTATCTTTTTAACCACTCTACTGATTTAAATTCAGTTTTCAGCAATAGATAGGTACGTCATTTTAACAGTAATTTTTTTTGTAGATATACCTAATACATACACAACAGAATCACCGAATTTAATGTTCTACGAAAACATTTATCTTAAAAAATCCTATTGATAAAATTAGTATATGCTTTTTAATCTGCCAAAGACCACGCTAGTAACGAGTTTTTCTATTACACATTTACATTTATTTTACACGTTACAAAAAATTTAATAAACACTAAGTAGACATTTTATACAATATGGTATTAATTCTTATTCATTTAAACATACGTTTCACTTTTCATGTAGATCAAAGCTGTCCTTTGCAGTGTTTCACTAAATTGTATAAGATATCACAAAATATCAGTGCTTCAAAAAGCGGACCTGCGGAAAATATTCCACACGGCATATAGTATCATTGCATGTGTGCGAAGCCGGGATGAGCCGCTAGTCTGTACTTCATATTATTAAGCTGAGGAATTTGTATGAACGCGCTAATCTCAGAAATAACTGGTTCGAATTGAAAAAATAAGCTTGTGTTAGATATTCCATTTATCATGAAAAGCTTAAGGCTATATAACATTATGCTACCAACTACAGGAGATAATTACCTGTGGAAAATGGAGAAAAACCAGGGACAGTCCGCGTGACAAGTCAAGGCGCACCGCTATACATCATGAAAATAAGATTGTTACTATCGCAATCTATGTAAACTCTATCTTAACATTTCGATTCCTGAATAAATGAGACATATACGTAATCATTTACAGCAAGATGATTGCATATACTCCATTGTCCAAAAGTAATTAAAATCTAGATCTTGATATATTCTCCAGTTTTTGTAAGACAATAGTTCTTCTGCGGATGTGAATGCACGTTGTTCACAAATACAATGTAACCTAGATGATCCAACTTCAACTTCGCTTTACACTTCATGCTAGAACATATCCAATAATCAGGTCTTATCCGTGAAAACGTGTAGCCGTCGAGGAGTATCAGGTCCTTCCCCCTTTGAGACTTTACTATTTGATAGCTTGCACCTGATGGCAAATGGAAAAATATGAAAGCGATTGTTTTTAATTGGATAGCGATTTTATTTATTTTAGCAGCAGTCACCTTCACTTGAGAAATATGAATTCGAAATAAACGAAGTGAAACTTCTCTGCGCCTGTAAGCCTCCTACCAAAAACGAAACGAACGTACGAATAGTTGTTATTGAAAAATATAAATAAAAAAAACATTACTTCTGATATGAAAATTTTCTGATTCTTTAAAATATTTGAAGTGCGGCGAAAAAACTATTGCAAGTATAATCCATTGCATTAATTATGTTTTGTTTTTTTTAATATTTGCGTTCAAAGTGAGTTGGTTACGATTATACGAATTAAAAATTGATATCCGTTATCGGATCCGACATATTTCGTTTTTGGTGATAAACTTCCAGGTCTTCAATAAAATAAATTAAGAAATATTTAACAATATCGCATACATTGTCCGATTCTGTGGTAAGAAGCTTGGCACTAGTGTTACATAAACTGGCTGGCTCATGTATTTCCTCCTTTCTTTGATATGGAATCCTTCAAAGGTAAATAAATAAATAAATGCGCCAGACAATCATACTAATCACCTGGTCTCAAACTAAGGTTTTCTCTTGTACTATGAGCACTAGACGACGGATACTTACTGGGGGCGTCGTCCCAACACACTCAGACCCAAGTCAATTTGAAAAAGTTCGTTATCCAAATTGACCTGACCGGGAATCGAACCCGGGACCTTTGGCACTTTGGCCGCCTACTTTAGCCACTGCGCCACTGAGGTCGTCAAGGAAAAGGAGCGTGAAGAAACATCTTGCGTGCCAGTATGGCGATGCTAACGGATAGGATATATCGATAATATCGATTCGATATCAAATCCGTTGTCATCGCGATGTGGGTTCCTTTCTTGCTTACCATCAGGCTGGGAGGAGGCAATATACTGTGCTTCCATAAAAAAAAACTCGACCCGAGTTGATGAAACGTTGATTTATCATATTGACCCGACCGGGGATCGAACCCGGCTCCTCAGAGATGGCGCTACGCCAAAATCCGACCCGCTCCCCTCTCGGCTACGGATGTCATTAACTTTTAATTTGAAAAAAGCTTTTTTTTTATAACTTTTTTTTTTATTCATAACATAAATAGTGAAGAATATTTTGTTCAAAAATATCAATTAGTGCTCATCTAGTTTGTTTCTTGGAATGATAAGCATGTATTAAATGTTACACATTTTTTTATTTATCCATATTCCAAAAGATTTTATATATGTATTACATACTGTCTTTAGCGATTACAATTATTTTTATCTATGAAGGGGCTTTGATAATTGCAAGATATCACACTAGCTTTATAAATAAAATATGGCCTTGGTTTAAGCCCATATTAACATCGAGTAAACTGAATCCTAAGTGTGGGAAGGTATTATATAAGAGTGAGGTATTGATTAACAGTAATACATAAAAAATTGCTTGGTTCAAACCCAGAGCAAATATCAAAACTGGCCTCACCTTGGTAATATTAAAAATATTGACTACTAACGCTCGGTTCGAATATTTTACAATTCGTAATGAGTCAAAAATGACTACCCGTTGTTAATTCTAATTTCAAATTTACTTTCCATATCAGCTGTTATCAGTCGACCGTCGTTTTTCGCTTACGCCTCATATAATTTGTTACTATCCCAAAAACGGATCGTTTTTCAAATATTGGAACGGGGAACTAATTTTCATAATGGTTATTTTATATTAAACCAGACCTTTACCGACAGCGCCGTGGCTGCTATAGATTATCTACATTGCCATGACGCCGTCACTAAGCAGCGATGAGGTGCAAGGGTTTGACTCAAACCCCCCGCACTCGTACCAAACCGTTTGAGTAGGTAGTTCCCGCGCTTTTTAGAGCGGGGGAGTCCCACACAAGCCGCTGCCTTCCCCAACGCAGCGGTACGGTGCGCCAATGCATTTCCCCCCAACTTCTATCATTTTTAACATTACAGTTTAAGGTTGAAGTCTAACATATTTTCCGGTTTTAGTGAAATACAATTTTCTCGGCATATGTGTATGCGATTGCACTAAATAAATCAGTTTCCCTCTTGCATCAAACTTGATCTTGGCTTTGCAAATCGGTGAGTTGGTCGAACAGATCCAGTAGTTGTCCCTTTTCTTCGCATACGTGTAATTATCACGAGTCATTATCAAATCTTTATCCCTTTGAGACTTTATCATCTTGTACGGCACATCTGAAATTTAAGGTTAGTGTTATCTACCTAGATGTTTCCTTTGATTGCTCTGACATAATTTATATACTTACTATTTGTTTATTTATTTTGGTTAGTAATAAACTTGATTACAGATAAAAGTACAAAAGCTGATACGATTAAACAAAAGTTTTGGAACAATAAAGCATAGATAGGTAGATAGAGAGATAGACATCGATAAATTTTATTGCACAGACAAATTTACAGAAATTGGTTTTACAGACATATTCAAGTACAATTTCTTACATAGATAACGCAATTTGAGAATACAACTACATATTAAGTTTAGCTTGTGGCAAAAAAATTGCACCAATAGCTTATAAAATTAAAATTAACAATGTCCAAACTACAGTATAGTATTTCCCTGCTAAATAAATAATAAATGCGCAATTAAAATTCCCTTGTTCCTATCAACGGGTCTGTATTAAACACGATTGAGTCAATTTAAAAAACCATTTCCCAAATCAATGAACTCAGGACTTTTTGCGAGTTATTAAGTAATAATTTCCATTTTTGTGGTCGCGTTTATGTGTCAATTAATTTAAATGACGTCATATATACATAGATACAACAAGACAAATATCATAACTATCCATGTATTAATTTTAAGCAAAGATAACAAAGAAATAAACGATTCATCTTCGATCATTCGTATACTTTATTATTTTGGTTATAGAAGACGACTTTATTATTTTAAAAGAGGGGGCATAGCGATTTATCGCTCGAACTGGAGCAGCCCGACTGGTGAAATACCTCCACCTTACAGAACACCGCAGCCAAATAACAATCACTTCTGTGTTGTTGTGTTCCTGCGTGTGAGTAAGCTTTCCAGAGCTCCTGGGGGGTGCTACATTAGTAGCAGGGGTCAAGCCTTCAAGGTAAGGGCGACAAGTCCAGTAACATATTTCTTATGCTGTACTTGTCACCCTTAAGCTAGGACCTCATTACCACTTAACATCAGGTGGGATGAGGTCAATCTTGAAGTGCAATATAAAAAAAAAATATCCGTAGATTTGCTACCAAAATCCGAATTTTCGAAATTACTAAAAATCCGTAGGTATGGAACCACTAATCACAAATAATACCTCCACATAATAAAAAATACACCTTCTAAATAGGTACAAGCGACCCATTTTTCGCAACGTGGAATTTTCTCGACGGGTGTATATGTTTATTATCTATGAATGTGACAATCCCATTCTTGTCCAATCTAACTCTCGCCTTACACTTGGCATGGCCCCCAGAACAGGCCCAGTAATTTCCCTTCTTCTCTGAGAACGTATAACCTTGGATCATCAGCAGATCCTTGCCGCGCTGGGACTTCACGAAAGTGTACGTTAAATCTGTGGGGAATAAGTTCATTTTGGTATCGTGTCAAAATGGTGATAATAATATAAATGGGTAAAGTTTTACGACAGTACCATCCATAGCAATTTGCTACCTACTTCGTCTACAATTTTAATTAAGTATTTACTGTGCATAATCAAATATTTCGTAGTAGGTACAAGATTTTAAATCGAACTAAAAGTGTTTCTCGCGATGTAGTACTGGCTGTACTAAAAAGTATGAACTATGGGTAGCTATTCTCAATTATGTACTTAACATTAATGATGATAGATTATTTAAACTTTCACGATCGAGTTTCTTGCCGGTTCTGCTCGATAGGATTAACATTCCGAATGCGGCGGTAGTTTAACTGAATTTGACGATTCATAAATTATTTTATAAAAGTTAAGTTAATTTTCTATTCTATTTAAATTTAAAGGTGAATTACGAGTTGACGGTTTTCAAATTGCAAAAATTTATAGGATACGACAGTTTTGACAGCTGTCAAGGCGTCAGTTACCGTTAAAAATAAGTTGGTGCGATTAATACTAAGATAGCACATACCCGAGCGACTAACAAAAGTAAAAAATATAAAAAGTGAAAAAGGAAATAAACATACGAATTAACTTTACTTGAAATTAAGGCGAGACGCTAACATTTTCATGTTGGCATTTAAACAACTAGTAGGAGATTCTGTGTTCTGTAGCAGTTATAGAGTTAGGTACTACATTCCCATCAATACAGAGATGATGTTACTGACTAAAAAGGTGTATGCGGTGCATACCTTTAAGTAATTGTACATGTAGCTTAAAACTATTTTCTGTAAACCATTTTAATACCGTGTATTATTGTAACAATTGTTGGTAAACCTATTAAATAAACAAATGACAGGTGCGGTGGGAGGTTAGTTTGTAGTCCCCGCTCTTCTCAAAGCTCAATGCGCAAAAACATTTCTCCCATTTGAAGAAAGGGGTCCTGATTAGACTGGAATATACTGTCCATCTCTAGTCAAGACAAATTGCCTGGGCGGGTGTGTGTGCGTATCATCACAGTACAATATATTGCCTGCTCTGTCCAACTTCATCCTTGCCTTACAAGATTGGCCATATGTGGAACACGACCAGTAGTTGAGCTTCTTCTGGGAGTATGTGTAGTCATTCAGCATTATCAGGTTTTTCCCCTGACGAGACTTGATGACCTGATACGGTATACCTGGTGGTTTTTCACCAAGAATTTAATAAATGAAAATCAAACGATGTTCTAGGTCAAAAAAACTATTTTAGCAGATGTGCAAGGAAATAAAATAATTGTGAACTTTTCATTTTCGCAATTTTTTTATTATACTATTTCCTGATTATGCATGTGTTCATTCCATTATTTACGCTTTTGGTGATATACAATATTCATAAAAATAAATATGATTATTGGTAAGTACATAAAACAAATTCAAGTACAAAATTCAAGGAATCGTCATAAGATTGACATTATTACTCAAGAATTCCTCGGAGTCATTATAAATTAACTTAACATATTATTATAGTTTACCTGTAAATATGGGATACAAAAAGCTATGATGCAGTTAGTAGCACATAAGAGTATACACTAAGGGCTTTGTACCGTGCCGTATTAGGCATAAGAACCAATATCGTTTACCCTGATGTGCTGTTGATGGTACCGACGATAGCATATGAAAGGATCCGCTTGCTGTTCGATATTAATTCTTATACTCAAGACATAAGAGTGCTGCATAGTGGATAGTCTGACATGCTTTGGACTGTACATTATTTAGCACAAATCATTCCTCAAAACGTGATGTAAGATCCATCGCTAGTGACGTGAAAGCGCTTCGGTGGATGTTTATGCGCGTTGTCGATAAAAGTAACGTTCCCAGCTTTATCGAGCCTGACCCTCGCCTTGCATCTGAGTTCTGAAGATCTAGAGCAGGCCCAGTAGTTGCCCTTTTTGCTGCAGTACGTATAATTGTCGATCATGATGAGGTCCTTCCCGCGCTTTGATTTCACAATTGAGTAATAAATACCTGGTGAGAGGGAATGTGTTTTAGTATTTTATATTAAGCCTCATTTTTTAATGAGCGTTTACAATATAAGAAGGCCTATATACAGTCGCATTTACAGAACATGGTGACATTGATCTACATTGCCTTCTTGTATTTTTCACCTAATAAAAAATAACGTTAATAAAGATATAACTGCAATGCGACTCAATATAGGGAAATACAACGTATGCGGAGGACACAGGGGGAGAGTTTCGATGTTGGTGATTCTCGCCCTGTATTGATGCTGTTTCAGCTCGTACGAATCCTATGTACATCACGCTGGTATGCGTTACCTCTTTCCTTCTTCCGCTTAGTGCGTTCAGTAGTTAGCTTTCCGAATTATATTATAGCGCATAGTGTATAGTTAAGCTGCTGGGATGATGAAGGCCTCGACCATCCCGGGGGGAAGAGGGTGCCGCATAATAACGTCTATTCTGTCGGTAGTGCTGTGGTAGTTATGGCTGAGTATAGTAGCACCCTACAGATGATGATGAGGATCGGGGGTTTGTAGTTGGTAGTATCTGCCCTTTTAACACACACACATAACATTACACATATAAAGTTTGTGAAGTTTTAGTTAAAAGTTTAATATTTTTTTTTCCACAGAACATACCATAATGTAGGGTAAATTGATTGTAAAAACTTAATTTTACAGGTATATCAATTCGTATTTCGACTAGCTTTTTTACTGCTAACTTTAAAATTGTTTTGGGTTTATTTTACTTAATTTGTTCATGAAAAATTAGATTTCAATTGCTTGCAAATTATAAAGAGTTAAGTTTGTCAAAAATAGCTTAAAAATGTCATCAAATAAAAATACAACAAGCATATTACAAATGCTTTGTTCGTTTATAACAGTCAACATTTTTATAAATATATATAAAAAATTTAAACACAGTTATAACCAGTAATATATTGCATGATGAATTACTTAAACATTTTATTTATAATAAAAATATTTCTTAAAAAGCTTACAAGAGACAACAAAATACAGCAAATCCAACTACTGCTAAAAAGGAATCCAGTAAATTATTAACGTTACAGAGTGATATCTGCAAAAATATATTTTTTTACAACTTTACATTTAAACGATCATACCGAACTTAACTTTCAGTGCCAGCTTTCTTGATATGAATTATATAATTTTGTTTGGATACAAAAAAAATATCTGAAATCCTATCAATTTTTTCCCGAATGTTTTCGTCTCTTGAACAGAAAACAATAAAGGAATTGACTTACACCATCAACTTTTTCTGTCACACTTCTGTTTTTGTATTTCTACTTAGATGTTCGGAAATTCTCTTCAAAATGAAAAGTAAACATAAAAGTATCTTCAGTAGTTCATTAGAGCCATAAGGTGTCGCCTAGTGACTGTGTGCTGGTGTAACATGGGCGCAAGAAGTATTCTACCATCACGACCCATCAGAATCTTCTCCTTACAAGTGGGGTAATGCGTTGAGCATATCCAGGTATTCGGACTATTCTTGGCGTATGTGTACCATAAACTAGTAGCAGAGCCTTTTCTCTTTGTGAAAGAACCTGATAAGGTATATCTGGAAGATATAAAATTATGACATTTTTTTAGACCTTTAATACATTTAACCATTAGAATTATCTTTATTTTTTTTTTATATTACACTTCAAGGTTGACGTCATCCCACCTGATGTTAAGTGGAAATGAGGTCCTAGCTTAAGGGCGACAAGTACAGCATAATAAAGCCGTTACTGGACTTGTCGCCCTTACCTTGAAAGCTTGACCCCTGCTACTAATGTAGCACCCCCCAGGAGCTCTGGAAACCTTACTCACACGCAGGAACACAACAACACAGAAGTGATTGTTATTTGGCTGCGGTCTTCTGTAAGGTGGAGGTATTCCACCAGTCGGGCTGCTCCAGTTTGAGCAATAAATCGCTATGCCCTACCTCTCTTATGTAAGGTGGAGGTATTCCACCATATCTGATCTTCTATCTGGTCCCAAAGAAGTTTTGACCCATTTACAGTATCATTAAAAATGAAAGTAAAAAAACGTTTAGCAAATATAATCATTGTATATGTTTCCTTTAAATATAAAATCTTCAATAAAGTAAATTTCTTACCTAAAAATTAAGCTAAATGCTTTGAATCCAAAGCAATAGAAAAAAGGGATTTATTTAGTCATCTATTGTTAGAATCTTCAACTCACAAAACATATTTTTCCAATCTAACCTATGGATCATGAATGTGAAACAAATACTTGTTACAACAAAACAAATTAAGCAACCTCACTTAAAACATAAGATAGAATGGACACGTCACCGTGAAGTAATAACAATTTAAAAAGCTTTCCTGAAGAGCATGCTCTAGTCCTTTGAATTGGACACGGGTCTACTCTACTCTAAGACGATGCAGATGGTATATTAATACGGACAAATCTACCATCTAAAGTTTTGATATACTTTCGGCCGGGGTGACAGTGCTCATTAAAAATGTAAACAATTTTCCCTTCATTGTCGAGTTTCAATTTTGCTTTGCAATTGGGGTTCTTTGTAGAACAGACCCAGTTCAGTTGGTTATGTTTTTGTGAGAACGTATAATTACCAATCAAAATGAGGTCCTTACCCATTTGTGACTTCACGAATACGTATTGTTTACCTGTTGAACAGGAAAAATAATTTGTAGATATAACCACATATTAAATCGAAGATATACGAAGAAAGGTCAAAATAAGTAGGTAACTGGCTGAGCCCAGGCTCAGTTACAGACCGGTTTGAAATTTGAAGAAACCTAAAGAACAGTTACAAAAAGGCACCAAACATCTAATTCATATTTATTTAACTTAATCTGGTTAAACAATAAATTAACAATATTTTACTATTGTATTATCTAGAATTAAAAATATTTCAAATAAAATTGACATTTTAGTTATGTTTTGTTGATAAATACTTCTGCTACCTATTGATATTTTTTACTATTGACTGATGGTATCTTCAAAACTTAAGAATGTGCATTACTATTAAATCAGTCCTTAACCTTGCCGTTGGTGTCGTGGTAAGCTGACCTGATCCGAACTTTACTCAGTAACATCTTTTAAAGCAACCGGGAAGTTCGAAGGGTACTTTCTGACATCCTCAAGAAAGAGGTGTCCTATTCACATTGTGGCCTTTCCTAAGGGAACATGCATTGTAACGTTGCTCTTAAGCAAACGTATAAATATTAATGTTGTCAACCCCATAAAAGGCCTTAATGGGACCAATAAGGCTATCTCTTGCATTAAATTGCTACGTTTAATTTTTAACATTAGTCTCATCCATGTTCAAGGATAATGTTAAACACTAACATCCGATAATTAACGATGATTTATCACAGTCTTATCACGGTTCCGTCCTTCAACTTCATATACCCTCTGGGCTGATGACAGTGTTCATTGTTCAGCATGAAGATTACTCCATTGTCCAGTTTCAGTTTCGCCTTGCAATTAGGATTCCTCGTAGAACAAATCCATGTAACACTCTTCTTTACTTGGCAAAATGTAAAACCATCAACCATTACCAAATTTCTTCCCTTTTGAGAGGTCACGATGTCATATGCTACACCTAGAAAAAAATAAATAAATTGTATTCCTTATCAATAGGCATATTTACTCATGGCCAAAAATATTAATTAAAATAACTTTTTCTTTCACACCTTACAATGGAAGGCAGATTTTGTAAATTAATTCATTCAACTACAACCTTAAATAAAATTACACACACGTAGTCACTTTATAGTGTTGATTGTTTTCTTAATTTATAATATCATTACTGATAGGAAGTGTCTTAATATTGGCTTTCAGAATGTTTATTGAGACAACAAACGGAGTTGTATGAGTGTACTTTTAGACCTCGTCCCTTTTGACACTGTGTCTGCGTTGAGTATTCTTAATAATTAAGATAATTTTGGAATTCGAACACCCACAATAGTGGAGACCAGTATAATTTTGTTGGGAAATATTTTATTTTTAATATCACATACGTTTTTAATACAATTCTTCAGTCATAACTGACGTCTACGGCTAAAACGTTATTGACAACATCACCGATTTCAATATTTGACATAAGTCCCAATCAACGTCTTCATATATCTAGGCGGCACATGGGTGTGTTCAGTGAAAGCCGTTGAGATGCTGCCGTCTTCTGCCAACTTAACCTTAGCCTTGCAACCAGCATCCTTCTTCGAACAGTAGAAATTCCTCGTTGTCTTCATTTGAGAGTACGTAAAACCATCTAGCATTAACAAATGCTTTCCACGTTGCGTTGGAATCATCTGGTAACGCCCGAGGACACCTGTGAATATTGATACCCTTAATTATCCATAAATAAAAAACAAACATTATTCGGTATAAAACAGCAATAAGTTGGCTGCTTAGTGGACGTTAAAATTTGGCCAGCATGACAATTTATTTCAGGTTAAAAATATGCTAAGGAATGATCAAAAAGTAAAGCTAAAAAGCTTTAAGCTGTGAAAAGTTTAAACAGAATAAAAAAAACTTCTCTTTATCTCTTTCTTTCTTTCATACATTATTCTAAGCCAAAATGAAAAGTATCAATATTTATGATCAACACCTGACTCACGTGAGTGAACTAACAGTGTTTATGAATTTGACTTTGTACTAGATTTGTTAAAGTTTGCCAGTACTTTAGTAACACCATCTTACCATTTAGCTGGGAGATATCCCCGTTATGTGTTAACAATCCTAGGGACCATTTACTTTAAGGAAAAAGTTACGAAATAAATAAGAAATTTAGAAGGAAACCTTCAAACATTTCATTCACAAAACATAAGTAATTTGCCCGAAAACACGTATTAGCACATTAGAAATGAATAACACCCAATTTGAAATAACCTCTGTGCGGTTTCACACCTATTTATTATTTTTATGAATACTTAACCTATAAATTGTCTTCATTCGCTTTCTTTATCTTGATATATTGTCCCGAAGCTGTTATTTTATATTTTGGACGAGGATGTATATGTTTACAATCGACCTTTATTATCTGGCCATCCTTTTCCAATTTAAGACGGGCCTTGCACCCTGAATCTTTTTTTGAACAGTAATAGTTGCGCGATAATGATCTCTGCGAAAATGTGTAGCCATTCAACATGATCAGCATTCGTTTGCCTTTAGATGACGGGATGAATTTGTGTTCTAACGGTCCTGAAAAATATTTATTTGTGACTTTAGACAACATCGATAAAGAAGCGGACTAAGATTTTAAGACCGTCTGCAAAGTTTTCCAAAAATGCGGGTCACGTATTTTTGCATTTTCCACCTAATCAAAAAATAACGGCGATACATTGAATTTAATTGTCGCATGACGTCATTAGTGGGTACATACATTTTTCACCTACCAGAGATGTGACAAGCCCAAAACCCGCAGCTTTGCATCGTTTTATCTCAGTATTTTTTTAATTTGGAAAATTAAAAATACGTTTTTAGTATTTTTTTATTGCTATTTTACAGACTTGTTTGTAGTCTGGTGGTATTTGTGACGCAGTCCGCTCCCCTATTGTGCAATTTAGCTACTAAATTATTTGCGTAATCTCGATTTTTTTTACTGCAAGGAAATATCAATTTTGCTAATTTGATATACGGACCACAGACCACGCAGACCATAGACGCAGTCTGTGACGCAAATCACAGACTGACGTTGACATTTTTTATTTTTTATTTTTTATTTTTTTTCTATGTTTTCTTCCCCTGTTGTCTTCTTTTTCTTTTTGTAACTTTCCATTGTGTGATAACTGTAAATTGGTTTGTTAATGTTGTAATTTTTTTTTTTTTGTGTTGTTTAGCTCTTAGACTTATATACCTTGTTTTATTTTTATTTTTGTTTTCTGTTTCTCACGCCACTCAATTTAAGGTCCCACCAGAATACCAGCGCTGCTGCCGCATTGATTCCATTGTCGCAGCAGCTCATGCTGAGGCTGGGACCTTATTGGCTGCACTGTCCCTATTTAATGTTTCTCATGTGTTTGTAATTGTGCTTTAATGTGTGTGCCAATAAATGTTTTTTCTTTCTTTTCTTTCTTTCTAATTTTGGTCATGCATCAAATAAACGAAGATAGTATTACAGAACAATTTAAAACAGTGACAACAGACCCGACTAAACATTTTAAGGTAAATATAAAAGACGAGTGGCACTCGGGGACTGCCGCGGTAAAGGTATTGCATACCATTTTGTATCAACTTATGCAATTAAAATTTTATTTATTTATTTTATTCATGCAGTATTAATTCAAGTTACACTTTTTGAGCGTGGTGACCGATAAGAAAACAAATTTTTCTATTATTAAATAAAAAATTAAATCAAATCATTTTTCTTAATCCAACTATTTTCTTTATCACTTAATCCTAACCATGTGACAAACAAACGTACAATACGTCTAATCGCACGCCGTGTCGAAGACTGCCGAACTGAAACGACGTTAGACGATGCACGGCCTTCAAGCCACACCTCCTTGCCCGTCGGAGTGGGGAGCGTGAGGTTTTTTCGTTACGGAAAACTAATAATATTTTAAATAGATTTAATCTAATTGAATTTCGTAACAACACATACATTTACAGAAGGGACTTTGTCATTTTGATAAAGACACGTTCACAACATTTGTGGAACCAAAACTTTCATTTCCTGCTATAAAACGATAATAAATAATAATAAAACACAGTTTAAGATTACAGTATTATTTACTTAACATACAATAAATAAAATACAGTTACACCACTTTCTAATAAAACATAAATATTTAGCGATACAACTCGTGATCTCTCATTTCTTGACAATAAATACACTGAACCCTTCATCATTTTCTGTAGTCTGCTCTTGATACATAACAATTTGGTCAGGATGTTTAACCTGTATGTGGCTAAACAGCAAATCTTGCTCTTCGTCATTACATTTAATAGTTTCATCACATTGTTTGCAGAGAAATGACCCATCCTCAAGCTCGTCGAAATATGCCTTATCGAATTTAACCAATGTCTCTGGAGCTTCTGTAAACACAACACTTTTTGACTATTGGATGCTGATAAGCTTAATTTCCTTGTCACATTTGCATGGAAGCTAATGATACTGGAAACACAAGAAGTCTCGTAGATGATCACGTTAAAAAAGTTATTTATAAGTCATTATGGGAATATCAAATTTTTATACAAGGACGTATGGTTCTTTTGCAAATGCACGCAGTAATTTAAAGAAAGGAAAGGAAACAAAATTTAAAGGGAACGGAGAGTGTAGGTACATGTTTGACCTCACAGTTGTCTGAGATAACATTAGTAAAAGAAATAGTTCTTACTAACCTGAACTTGACAAAACTTTCAAAAAATTTAATGATCCGGCTCTATGCAAGCTATCTTTTGAAGGAGCGTATTGAATTATTGCTTCGTATTCTTTTTGATGTATATTTTTAACGTGTCGATGTAAATTTCCTGCACCAGAAAATTTACATGCTATTTCTCTTTTACAAAACATGCACTTGTAGACAGTAGGATTCACACTTTCGAAGAAATTCCAGATACACGATTTATTTGAGTCTGAAACCAAACATATATTTTTTTAAGTAATTTCATTTTGTCCATTCATTAACATGTTAAAAACAACGTCGTTATATCTTCACTTTTTGATATACTTTATTATAATTTTAGTTAAGGTTGATTTAAAATCAACAAATTGTTATTATGTTTTCTAATATAATAATAACTATTTACTAATCACTAGTGAAGATTGATGATTCATAATTGTTTAGAAGTGCAAAAAGATTTTACCAAGCAGTATAATTTTAAACAGAAATGTCGTTTTTAATACGTACGTTTTCCCGAGACCGATTTGTAGCACAACTCCTTAATCATTTCCACTGTTTCATCATTTAATGAAGTATTGCTCCTTCTGCGCAATTTCTCAACTAATTTAATGTTTTCGTCGTCTTTATTTGTTATTATGGTTTTTCTTCTAAATAGCGAATCGTCCACCGGCGCATGTTTAGATATTTGCTGGAATATTTCAGGATGTCTTCTTGTGATATGACGAGTTAAATTGGCAACGCTTTTTGGAAATATTGTTATATCTTTAGAACAAAATGTGCATCTGAATACAGTATCGCCACATACATTGTTGAAAAAATTCCAGATACATGTTTTACTTTTCACTAAAAAAAAGAGTAGAAAAAATTGTTGATCATAATCTGACATCCAAACGAATACGCTAAAATTATACTTTTTCTACTCACCTTTGCCCAAAACAGGTTTATTGCATAAATTAATAATTTTACTTTCTAATTCATCACAATTTTGTTCTTCATCGTTAGGCTGCTTTTTAGGCCAAATTAACAGCTTCTCAATTTCAACTTCTTGTAAATTATCGTCAAAACAATCAACGCTATCATTTTCATTTTCATCAATACTTTTATCTTTTGAGGATCTTCTTGTAACTTGATGGTGCAAGGAGTCATTTGCCGGTGCATGTTCTAGTATTCGACTATATTCTTGACTGTGACATCGTTTGATGTGGCGTTTGAGATTCGAGACATTTTTTCTGTCCACTGATATATTTTTCAAGCAAAATGTGCACTTGTATACATTTTCATTTTCGCTCCGCACATTTTTAAAGAAATTCCAAATGCATGTTTTTCCTAAAGAAAAAAGATTTATCCTATACTAAGTAACTATACTTTATTGCACAAAAACTTGACAGAAACAGGTTTTACAGATTAATAATACAGTAGGCGGTCTTATCGCTAGGAAGTGATCTCTTCCAGACAACTATAAGGTAGAGGAAATAGTAGATGGCGAGAAATGGTTACGGCCATGCAACATAAATAGAGTTTTTATTTTAAAATTATATTTATAGACAAATTTAATTGGTTGCCTTCAAGGTTTCTTGCTTGTTTCTTCAGTTGATTGAAATCAAGGAAGCTTATTTTTTTTTTTTTGCTACTCGGATACTACTAAAAGTTGATAACTTACGATTACTTTTACACCCCAAGATAGATTTGTTGCATAAATATCTAATTTTTTTTTCTAATTCTTCATCGATTTCCTCCTCATTGGCAGACTGTTCATATGAAGAATCATCATTGTCACCAGTATTTATATCTTGCGCTGATCCAATCATCATATCGTCGACACTATCTCTGTCGCTTCCATCATATTGTTCGACTGGTACGTCGTCGTATGTATCATTATTTTTTAAATACAGTTTCTTTAGTCTGCCTTTACATTCTTTCCAATATTCATCAGGATGCTTTCTCCTAATATGCTTTTTTATATTTCCGTTTGAGTTGCATTGCACTTTGATTTTTGCTTCACAGATTAAGCAACGAAAGGTGTAGTCGTCTACTTTTTCACAGTAGTTATTTACCCAACCATATCTAGGTTTACCTGTAAACAAAAAAATAACAATTTTTATTTTATCTAAATTTCACTCAGAATTCGAAGACCTAAAATTATTATTATCACTAATAGTTAGCTACTTACGTATTTTCATCGTGACAGACGTAGATACATCTTTTTTCAAATATTAGAAGGAATTTAAAATGATAAATTTTATCAAATTAACTTCATTGAAGTCGCTCATCTAATAAACATTTATGTATTTTAGAGGACAACGTAATTTTTTTAAATTATTACATAATTCTAGTTTGTAAATATACAGGATCTATGAGAATCAAAAGTCTTTCCTAATATATATAATATTTACTCGAAGAAGTTATGCTTTCATTTGTTGTGTTGTGTCAAGTACATTAGCTCTGTAGCTTCTGTGAACCACGCCCAACAAAAGTGTGCATTTGTTCTTTATCTTTCCAAAGTCGCTTTGAGTAGGTAATTGATTTTAATGCGTTTTTGATCAATACACCGGATAAATCGAAAGCCCTTGAAAGCATAAAATTAAAATCTTAGAAGATTTACAAAAATGTGGGGCCATAATAGCCTTTCAGCCATTACTAATATTATAAATCGGAAAGTGAGTTTGTTTGTTTGTTCCGCTTTCACGCCGTAACTACTGAACCGATTGCTTTGAAATTTTGCAGACGTAAAGTTATAAGTCCGGATTAAATAATAGGATAATTTTTATCCCGGTAAAAATTGATATTCCCGAGGGAAAACAAAAATAAAGTTTGCTTGATGGATGGATTGGAGATAAGGTATGCGATAGAAGGCGCTAGATGATGGTAACGATGTGCTTTTTAAAATACGTAAGAAGTGCAATGATAGCTTACGCTATATAGTTTTTGAGGTATGCTATAGACGGCGCTGGGTTTTTTTTTTAAATGGTAACGTTGTTTTTTTAAAGACACGTAAGAAGTGGAATGATATCTCGCGCTTTAACCTATTCATACACTTATTCGGTGCACTTTTCGACTCATTTACTTACTTGCTGTTGTATCTTTATTCACAGGTTTTCGCTTTTTTTGGTTCCTACCATTTTACATTGAATTTTGTATGTTGTGCTTTATACCACAATATAAACGAATTCCACGCGGGCGAAGCCGCGGGCGGAAAGCTAGTCTGTCAAATATATTATAAACATGATGTTTGTGATAATATAAATTCAAATACATTGGTAGGTCTTTCTTACTTTTGTTCACAATCCTTCTCGCTTTTTTGTACTACCTACTTTTGTTTTACGCATACGAAGTTGACTATGTCGTCGTCTTTTCTATCAGGTGAGAGTAAGGCAAAGGCTTATATCGGCATCTTCAGAAGGATACCCATCTAGGCGTGTAGCATATAATGTAGCTGAAACTGTATCAAGTGAGTTTATACTGAGCGAGTTTGTGCCTACGTACTTACTTGATACCGTATCAAATACATTAAATGCTACAGGGCTAGGTAAGCTTTAAAGCCGTAGCTCGTAGCGGGTTCGTAATTCGTAGATTTAGCGTTGCAGTACACAGTGCTTACCGCCATATACTCGTAGGCATCTTAGTCGATAGTTTTTTTTAGAAAAACTATCGAATAAGATCGAAAAGAAAACAACACCATCTTTAAATTAAAACAACTTTTTATTATTCTTAAAGTTATTTAATTATTAATACTTACAGCTATCATTTTATAATCAGATTTTTCAGGCATAGCGTTTTGATTTTTTTTGAAAGTTGTTTACGTGACTGAAAAGGCTCTTTTTTCCATTTAAATAAAGTAGCTTATGCAATTCAATAACATATTTTATTCAATCAGAACCGAGATTGGAAGATTCTATAAATATCCTATGTTTTTGAAGAGCCTTGAAATTTAAATTGTATGATCTCTAGAAAATGTGGACGTGCAATAACAACCTATCTTTACAAATGACACTATTGGGGTTAAAACACGGGGATGATAGTTTCCAGACATACGAAAGCAGCCGCTAATATTAGGTATTTGACGATACATATTATAATTTCACTACAAACGTGACGGTTTACGATAACAGTGACGTGTTGTTTATTATATGATACTACGCTACATTATTACTACAATTAAAAAGTAACATTAAAAGCAAATTTATTAGCTATAAAACGAACAGAAAAGTGTATCCAAACAAAACAAAATATTCATAAGACAGTAACTTAAAATTTAACATATTTCCCACTAGGAGTAACCATATATTTCGGCGGTGGGTGCACGTGAAGAAAGTTGGCTTGTCTTATACTACCATCCTTATCTAATTTTACAGTAGCCTTGCATCCATAGTCCTTTTTCGAACAGTAGTAGTTCAATCTCTTGGCATTTTGGGAGTATGTGTATCCGTTCAGCATAAGTAGGCCTTTACCCTTCCTTGAAGGAATAAACTTGTAACTCATCGATCCTGAAATAAACGCTCAAACATATTAGTTAAACAAAAGTGGATTATTATTCCTGGATGCGCAATACGTCAAAATTTTCGCATGAGACGACAAAAGGTTCGATGCTGTTCATTGGCTGATAGCAGCTGACGCGTTAAATTTATCGAATTTGGCATTTGTTAAGAACGCGTTAAAATTAACGCTTAACAGACACATTGATGCCTTCTTGTATTGATTTCAAGTCGGACAATTGAGACGACATCAGATACAGACACGGTTGTAAGACCAAGAAAACCAGACGCAATAGAGAATCAATTGTGTCTAGCTTTTAATTAGCTTTGGCCTTACAAATGAACATTAACCTTAACTTTAGAAAGAAGAAAGAAACAACAATATCAATAAACTCAGCAGAGATTTCGATAATCTAAAGACATTTGTGCTGGTCTCAAAAACAAAACTACTCTAAACTCTAAACTAACTCTGGAATTCCTAAAGAACTTCTATCTCAATCCGGATCATAAAATACTTACAAATAACGAATGAATTAAGGATTTAAGGAAATTATAAAACTGAAAATGGAGATTTTTATCGTACTTATTAATAATTAATTATTAATTTAATTAAATTATTTAATTTAATTATTTGAAGAAACAGAAAATTTTCATCTCCCTTTGCGGTGCGGAACTCAAATCCACGACTTTCACGTATCAGTTGGAAGAGCAGCACGCGCGATACGTGAAGTTCCTGCTCAGCGTTGGCCACCGAGGGGGTTTTAATCGGTGCGAGCCCGACACACCACCCTCTATTCCCCGCAGAGAGTGACGGTGCGGTAGGCATTCCCCCGTCGACAAAAAAATAAGTCTTGTGTTCGAGTTTCGCACCGCAAGAGGAGATGAAATGTTTCTGTTTTTTAATATTTAAAGTGTGCTAGTCGGCACTATAAAAATAGTAAAAATCGAATAAGCAATTCCTTTGATAATTGGTTTTGGCACATATGTAGCTAAACATTTGAAATGCGTATAAAATAGTATATTTTTTATTGTTTATAACAATATTGGATTTACATATATTAATGTATGCTTAAGTACATACTTTAGGAACTAAACTTAAATTACATGAAGGATTCGTTCAAATTTTCCTGTATCTTACAAGCCATGATTGTGATTATCCTTAATGATCATTATGGTCTCATCTTCTGTCACCGCAAAGGCAGTGCACTTGGTCTTCGTTTTGATGCACACCCATCGCCTTTTCTGTCCGACTACTTTGTTCAGCTTAAATCGATGTCCGCTCACGATCAGCATTGTATTACCGAATTTAGTCTTCCCGAAGTGGTAGTCCATAGAAACTATGCCTAGAACAGTATCGTAACATTAAAGCCATTGGTTCAAGAAAAAAGCTTGTTTGAAATTCAGATAAGATGTTGTACAAATCTGGAAAGTGTTTTAGCTCAATAACTTGTTACTAATGATGGGCTTTTAAAACTTAAAATAGACTATTGACATGTTCCAAATTAAAATTCAATATGTATATCAGTGTAGATATGCAAGATTTCATAATTTTAATGTATCGATACTAAATTTTCAATTAAATATTTATGGACAATGGTCGAGATTATTCTTGCGTTTTTCTGACGGATGATATTTTTATCATAAACCAAAGAAGACAAAAATTGTATATCAAACAAATTATCTACAGAATTGTCTCTGTTTTTTCCACTAACGTTTCTGTCATGTAACGAATATAACATACATACATCACGCGCCAAAAGAAGGTTATATACTGGCGGTGTACGGCGTGGGCGACGAGGGCCATCGCCTACGGGCTCGCGGTACAAGGGGCCTCGCGCCTCAAAAAATTTTATGCATTGCTTGAAAGCGAGAACAAAATAAAAAAATATATAAATTAATTTTGTTGTGAAACATGTTTTCTTTTTGTTGGGTTCCACCAGAATACCAGCGCTGTAACTGTGTTAGAAATAATGCCGTTGCAGCATTTGCTGAGTTGGAACCCAATTGACCATAAATTAGTGTGCATGATAACTAGTTTATACATTTTTGGTTCGGTCAATAAATTTATTTCTTTCTTTTCTTAGTCTGGCAACATTTGCTTACGTTGCGTAACTATCGCGAGTAAATCCTTGCTGGCGCTGACCAGTGCGAGGAATCTCTTGTTTTATTTTGTTTACTATCTGTCTTCAGGTCGCCACAAAACAGGGCTTTGCGAAATTTATCTTGCCCACATCAAATTTAGATCTTGCCCCGCCACTGTATATAGTGGGGTTGATAATTCTGTCTCTTTAAAAATATTTTAAGTTTGCTAGTACGGTGTGAAGAACTATAAAAATTGATTAATAGTTTAGTTATTTTAGTACGGAAAATATAAGGACGAAAATAAAACAATTTTAACTAATAAAGAAATTTTATTCGTCACAAAAAGTCAGATTTTGACATATTGCCCATTGGCCATAACCATGTACTGGGGCGGTTTATGTTCATGATTACAGTCTGATGGTGTCAAAATTCCGTCTGCTTCCAAACTGATGCGGGCTTTGCATCCGTAGTTTTTCTTCGAACAGTAGTAATATTTTGAATGGTTTTTCTGCGAATACGTATACCCATTGTACATTACTAGGTGCTTCCCCTTCGGAGTAGGTATAAACTGGTAATTGCGAGTTCCTTAAATTAAAAAAAATAGTTAAACAGCTTCTACCGTGTAATTTACCCTTAACGGCATCAAGAAAACTGACGTGATAAAATAAGTCGGTTTTAGTTAACGTCCAAAATAAACCAAATATATTGCAAAGTGTGTGTGCAAAAAAAAACCTATAAATTGCAAAATTAATATTTATTCCATAATATTTTTATAGCATTCAAAGGTAGGCACGAATGACCCATCAATTTAATTGTGACACTACTTAATCATGATCATGATATTTATTCGCTAAACACATTGAAAGGATATCAAAAATCATAAAACATATTACAAAACTAGACAATCAGGACTACCTAACACATTAAACTGTACAAGTGTATTACAGAATGTCAGAGGGCTTCCTATCCTATTATATTAGTGTTTCGTGTTCCATTTCGAAATTGTTGAGAGAACCATCTGAGAGGCATGATATCATCCAGTTACTAGTGTTTGCATTGAGACAAACATGTTCCAGGTACACTAACTAGGTCTCAAACGTCTGCTATGCTATAGACTAAAATAAATACAAAATAAACCGGTGTTAGCTAGACGATGGCTGGCACATACGTCATGCTTGTGAACAGGTGCCACCTTTGGGGACTGGTCTGCTCCAGCTTACCTCTCGAAAGTAAAAACTTACTTGAGTACTTATTTGTTTCATCACTTATCAAAACCAAAACTATATGACTTGGTCCAAAGTGAGCTACACATAGCAATAAGTTAGATACTGATACTGTAAATGATCTGCTGAGTTTCTTACCGGTGTCTTCTCGGTAGATATAGGTTCCGAACCGGAAGTAGAATCACTTTGCATTGTATTCAATGACGATTCAAAAGTGTTATATGTAACCTACTTGAATAAAGAAATATTTGAGTTTTGAGTTTGACGTAGTTGTTTAGGTTGCTATAGTTAGTTAATTAGAGCCTATAGTTGTAAATATATATTTACAACTATAGGCTCTAATTACCATATGGTCCCCTAGAATATGAAGTAGAACTCTCTTTAAAATCGATTTCCCCGCTTTTAAAATCCATAAATCTTGCGAACACAAATATAAGTAAACCATCTTCACACCTTTATGTACTGTCCAGTAGCGGAGACAATGTATTTCGGAGGGTCATGATAGTGATCGCAAAGTGCAAGCTTCACCTCTCCCGTAGGACCCAACTTGACTCTGGCACGGCAGCCTGAGGACCTCTTCGAACAGTAGTAGTTCCTGCTTCTGTTGTCCTTCGCGAATGTATACCCATTCATCATCAGCAGGTGGTTGCCTTTTGGGGTTGGTATCATTGTGTATCCTGTTATGAGATGAACTATTGTAATGGTGTTTAAGACGAAGGAGTAGACAAAAAAATATCAGACTACATCACTTATATCAACCTGATGAATAAAACCAGTCAGAAAAAGATCCAGGACATAATTTGGGCATAGGATAAACAAGCAATCTTCTTCGCGACGTTTGCCTTTGCCCAAAGAGCAAACCATTTAGAATTGCAAAATCTAGACTAATTAACTTTACAACACTATTCTTGGACACGCACCTACTATTATTATTCGAATTAAGATTTCAGCCGTAAAACGTCCAGCAGTGGACTAGGGTTGCGATTCAAAGCCTTTGGCCGGTTAGGATATTCCTTAAAGAGAAACAATGGGCCAACTGGTTCGTGTAGCAATTGTTTGTGAAACAGAAAGCCTTTAATTCTTTAAAGCAATAACAATGTCAGTCATACCACCGGAGACACAAAGATTTTCTGCCACATTGAACTTATTTATGACAATAACTAGGTGAAAACCCGGCTTCGCTCGGGTTAGTTACAAAATGTAGGTAGATACATATTTGTGTAGTAATCGGTTCTCAAGGAATATTCAAGGTAAGCAAGGCATAAACTCGTATGGCTTGGCTCATTGTTTTTAATAAATGTAGTGAATAAAAACCGCAAAAGTTTATACACAAATATATTTTTAATAAACATTCAAAATAAACTAAGGTAAATTTACAAATTTATAACACATGTCAACAATGATTTTGGTGCACGCAAACCAATAGCTGTTTTTAACTAAAAAAAAGGTACAAGGAAGTCAATTCTGGCTATAAAATATTTCTATCGGGTATCATTTCCGAGATATTTTGCTTCAAAATCATAAAACCTGCCATTTTGGGTCGTCTTCAAATACGTTTAACTATTTCATTGATTATTTCTGACTATTTCAAATATATGCAAAAAGAAGCAAAGACCTTTGCCATAAAATTTATATTTGGTTTAGTTATAAATTTTGTTTAATTGTGAAAATATTCAAGTAGTTCTCAGCAGTGTTATTTTCCTTTCAACTGATTAGTTTAATTATATATGGATAAAAAGCTTGCAGCTAGACTCAAGAATTACTACAAAAGTAATAATGCTAGAATGATAATTTAAAATATGTGTGGGATAGCGGATGTATCCGAACGTTGTGCATGAGCGATGCCTGTACGTTTGAATATCCGAATGGTGAGAATGTCAGAGTTAGATTTGAACGACGAACGACGATGTGCAAGACGTGTGTGTGATAAATTAATTTTATTTGGTAAATATATTTGGCTTATTCCTATTTGCTTCTTTCATTTCCCATTCCACTACATATGTTACAAATACGAGAAGTAGTAGTTTATTTTTTACTATCTAATTATAAAATTCACTCGCTCGGGACTGGGAACAGACCATGGTAAAATCCCTAATATCACTGAATTTTACTTTTATGATGTCAAATTCCTATGAATTTGGACGTGTTAGAAACACTAAATATGCAATAAAAATATTGAGTATTGAAATAAAACTATATTCATTTATAGCAGATAAACAGCTACAACAAACGTCTATTTATTTAAAAGCACCATACAAAATGTACCTAAAATTTTGTTGACTTGTGTAATTTTTAAAATTGATTCTTTGAAATACTTATATTGTATAGCCTATATTGTACTTAAATATGTCTGTAAAACCAATTTCTGTAAATTTTTCTGTGCAATAAAGTGTATCTATCTATCTATCTATCTTATTCTGTGAAAATTTAGCGAGCTATTACGGTTCTTGAGACACAGCCTGGTGACAAACGGACGGACAAACAGCGAAATTGTTGTTCTTTATTCCAATGGGCTAAATCAAAAATAATTGTAGGAGGTATGCAAATTGTAATTTTACAATAAGTATTCATCTGAGAATTTGGCAAAAACAAATATATCGGCGGTTAACAAAATGATAAATAGGCATCATCAAACAAAGTAAATCACTAATCTAAACTATAATTGAACATAAAACTTCTACGTTTATGGTTTTTTTTTCCTATGGTTGTTATCGCAATCGGCCAATCTCAGGGTTAAAGAAAAAACACTTTAAAGAGTTTATCATAAAAGGCAAGGCAATATCGGCAAAGCGTACCTAAGATGGCAACTGCATTTTGTTTGTCAGTGCTATTAGAATTTAACGAAATACTGTATAATCCGAATTTTACGGATATATGTTGTCGACTCGAAATCGTTTTTTAATGCTTTGTTATTCATCTAAGATTTCGATCGAGACTACCGTAACCCTTGACGAAATTATTATCTTAAAATGTATCGATTTAAACTAACAAAAAAAAAGTTTTTATATCAAAAGTAATTTAATAATCATAATCAATTCATTTATTCATGTTAGTTATAAGTAACACAAATAATGCATCGTCAAAATGAATATAAACCAAAATTGAAGCTACAGCCGGTTCGGAAACTAATCCTACCGAGAAGAACCCGGCAAGAAACTCGGTAATCCTAATCTTTAAAATATTTGGGGCTAAATAACTTAAAAATATGGTGTGCGAGCGAGCAAATAATCATGTCCATATATGTTTATCATTATTAAAATATTCATCAAGTTTGTAGTACATACCCTTTTTTCATTAAACATGATTTAACATAGACCTTAAATCTATGCATGGGTAAGTCAATAATACCTTGCGGTAACTTGTTGAATATTTTTATACCACTTTACTCCAACTAATGTTTTATTGGTTTTGCGGAGCCTATGGTTTGAAATAAAATAATATATAAATAATAAAATAGTCTGAATACCTCAATTACATTCATCTTCAAAGAATTTATCAAATGCCTACATCACTTCTGAAGGTGACAGTTGATCAAGACATTTCAAAAGTAGTGTGTAAGAAATAAGAAAAGCAGAAGTTAACTCTTAAACAGGCAAAGAAAAAACAGTTACCAAACTACTGGAAATCTTATTTGTTATGAATTTAAAACAAATTTATGGTTATTCTGACGAAGAACATTTCTCATGTTTAGCCAAGAATTTCAGGTTGTTTCGGATGTCAGACCAGATTTGTTTCTTAAACTTTCGCCGCGGATAAGAAGTATTATGTCTTATGTTTATTCTTGTATCTCATCTATGTTATTAATTACATCTAAATCTTATATATAGTCCAAGATCTCACTACTCGGCTGCAATTATTTTTAATTAATTGCATAATTTCCTTTGGTAAATAAAAATATATGGGTCAATATTTGATATCGGCCGAAAACGACTCCAAAAAAAGTTTGTATTTTTTGTCGTATTTTATACATAATTGATGTTTAAGTAATAGAGTCAAGTTAAACATATGTAGTAACTACCAAATCAATACACTTTATTGGATTTTAGGGATTTTTGAGCCATATTTGCAAATATACAGACCAAGAAAATGACACTGACCTGCCAAGCCAGGATAATGAAATGATGAATTTTAACTTACTGTTTTAATCAACGTACATATAAATCACGCCTCTTACCTTGTACCTTTATATTATATTCTACCTTTAATCTAATAATAATCAACAAATAAGTAATATTATTTCATTGAAGAGTAATTATGAATAGTTAAATCAAATACAGAATTTTTAATCAGTATCTTGAAGAATATATCATTTTATAGATAATAATATATATTAATTAGGTAGTTTAAACATTTCAACTTTAATAATAGGAATAAAAACTGAATAATGTTCTTCATTTTTAAAAGTAATGACTAAAATAATATAACAAATAGTTTATAGAATACATCTAAAGCATTTTCGAACTTATAAAAAATACGTTCCCCTTTAAGTGGTCATAGCAATTATCATCAATTTTAAATAGTTTACCATCACCAATTGTTTTTAAAATTGTAACTCTAATTTCACCATCTTTTTCTACTTCTCCCATACACATAGAAATATACAGAATATATAAAAATACAGATATTTTTAGAGATACATTTAACAAGAATATTGTCGCCATTATGATAAATTACATTTTCTTTTTTTGAAATGTTAGACGAGCTGGTTGACACAGCGTGATCTTCAACAGCATCAAAATGTATATTTGATGTATTTGGATCGATGTTGTCTTTGGGTGTTGGAATTTCGTGTTCATTCTCTGACTCTGAACTTGTGTAAATGTGTTCAAATACTGTATATTCTTACGTTTATTTATTTCTGACCTCCTACGACCTTGTATTATTCGTCCATCTAAAACTGGCAACTCTTGGGGTACGACTGGAACTATATTCTCATCATTCATAGATACTTCATTATCAGATTGTGGTGGAGTTGTGTAGAAATAAAGCAGTATTTTCCAAAAGTTTTTTTTTCTTTTCCCTATATTTTGCTGTATTTTCTCTCCACGCTTTTCTTTTGTCTCTTTGACACAGAGATGTTAATTCATCTATATTTTTAATTTTACCCTCCGCTTTTCTTTTTAAATAGTATTCTTTTTTCTTTTGTTTCATTGCGTTTTTTTGTTCATTATCGTTCTTAATTTTTTGGTATCTCAGTTTCTCCAATTCTCGCTTTCTTTCTAACACTTCTATTCGTGTTTTTTCTTTGGAGCCATAATTATTGCACGCTGAAACAAAAATACAATAAATTCTATATATTATTAATATTTATTTATATTATTATATTATTTATATTATTTTCCCGTCCTTGTTATGTTCCTGTTCTTTTAGATTCTTATAACTAATATAACTACAAAAATATAAGGTGATACGAATTATACCGTAATTTGAAAAAAAGATTATTATTAAAAGCAAAATAATTTACTAATAGTTCACCTCCTAATTGCCTCACAGGTAAATCGCCATCGCCAATCAGTAACATAGACATCGCGTCTTTTTAGAATGAGCTCATTCCTTGTCCGCGACATTATAAAACTCAGTATATTCAAATTTAAATTTCGACAGCCTCATGACAGCCGTGACTATTATGATTTTCTTGAGTTTAATATCTTATAATTTTAAATAAAATATTGAACAGTTTTAGATTAATGCATATACAATGTAAATATGGTCAAGCTTTTATAATTTATTTTAAATTCCCCATGTTATTACTTAAAACTGTCATCGAAATGGAAAAGTCCACCAACAGGAAATATGACATTTAGCACATTTTGTTTATTTGTAATATATGCAAACCAAACATATACTCACCATAGTGGTTGGGTATGTAAACAAAGTATTTAACTACATTATTAAAATACTATTAAGTTTAAATATTAGATTAAAATTACAAAAAAGTTATGGGGACCTGTTTTGTGGGCGATTATCAAATATTAACCCATATAATATATAAGTTGCTGCCATGATTTTTTTTTATTGAAAGAGGAATGAGAAAATTTGATCAACCAGTAATTGGTTGATCAAATTTTGCGGGACTTGGATTTTAGTACCCGAATTTTTCCTAACCAAGCATTTTACGTGATGATTCTGAAATCCTATCAAACAGGAGACAATATACAAAAATGTTGACCCTAAGGGAAGCGAACTCACTACTTCGGGATCATAAGCCTAAACTAATGAAATAAGAGACTCAAATAAATATTATTTTTTGGTAAGCAAACGTTAAAAGTCTTGTAAGTCAAACAAAATCAAATTTATTTAAATAAAACGTACAATTCTCCCTTTATTTTATAAAACACGAATTACTTCACAAATCCTTCAATTTCTATGAAATGTTTAATCTTCTCTAGCTTTGAAATAACAATAGTATACAATAATCTTAGAATCTGTTTCAGAAGAAAATCTTAAGATATTTTTTTTAATCCTTTCTATCTCTCACCTTCTCTTGTTTCGGTTTTCCAATCATCTTGTATGGTGCATGGCTATATGCACCATGGATGAGGATATGAGTGGCCCAAGTCGCCGGAAGAAAATTATTTAATTTTATGGATCAGGCGGCTGGGACCGCGGTCCCAGTTAATTGCGGGCCAAGTCGCCGGAAACCTCATAATCCTACTATTATTATAAACGGAAAATTTGTAAGAACGTGTGTATGTCTGGATGTATGACTTCTTGCTCGTTACTCTTTAACAAAAATCTCTTGACGCCCGGTTCCTATATTTGAAAAACGATCCGTTCTAGCCACGAATAGTACTAAAATTTTACCTAACGACTCGTAGTCGGTTTAATAAAAACAGACAGTCATTTTTGACACATTACGAATTGGAAAATATTGGAACCGGGCATGAAACCTGATAGCAAGATAATATATGAGATTTACATATAGGATAATTTGTATTCCTGAATAACGCGAACAAAGACGCGGTTACAACTAGTTCAAAACAATTACACCTTAATATAATGCCCAGAAGCCGTTAAAACGTATTTGGGAGGGCTATGCGTATGCTCGTAAAAACCGTGCACAATCTTTCCGTCACTGTCCAACTTCATCCTCGCCTTGCATCCAGCCAGCTTCTTGGAACAATAGTAATTAGTACTTTTGCTGTCTTTTGAGAATGTGAACCCGTTCAGCATTATTATGTGATTGCCTTTCTTCGTCGGTATTATTTTGTACGTTAACTCTTCGCTGTCTGCAAAGACATTAAATTTCTTATTAACAAATATATCAGTCGCTCAATCTTTGACTGGGTCGGTGGAACAATGGCTGTTTATTGACCAAGGGTGGAATCGACCTCCAAACATTCGTGTACCTAGCGAAAATATATGTTCAATCTGTCTATGGGTGAATGAAACACATTCAGATACCGTTAGGTCTGATTTCACAACACACAGATGCTTCAGCTCTTTTGTGATGTTTTCAATACTCCTAAATTATATTTTCTTTTCTAGTGTTATTTTGAGTATTTTTGCCAGCTATCCATGTGTGTGGTCGATTATGTTATTAGGCATCAAGCCGCTTTTAATACTTTTAAAATAATTGCAATAAAAATTGTGAAATAAATTGAAACAAATTAGGTGTATACAGTTTATTACTAAAACATAAGGCATAAATCTGACAGTTTGTTAATGCACAAATATTTAAGGCCAAGTTTCGGACGTTTCTAAGTTTATTTTATCGCAGAACATTTTAGCTTTAGCTGTTTTCTATATTTTCTAGCTTTCTCTCTCCATTTCTTTCTAAGAGCTCTTTGTTCTTTTCCAGTTACATCATTGATAATCTTAATTCGTCTCTGTTCTTTTTTCTTTTCATATTTTTGCTTATCTTTCTCTTGGAATTCAGCTTTTTTAACTGGATCATTCTTAATCCTTTCGTAGCGTAGTTTTTCCGCTTGTCGCTTTTTTTCTAATCTCTCTTCTCTAGTCTGCTTCTTTTTAACATTGGTCACAATATCTAAACGTAACAAAGCATCTGGAACAAAATTATATTTTTTTTGGGTACAAACAATATCAAAAATACCCAATTAGATAAAACAAAAAGAAATAGGATTATTGGTACAAAAAACACTGATTAGGATGATGATAACTTATATTCATGAGATTTAAACAACGACAGAGTAACAATAATTTTTAGATGTATGGTGTTCAAAAAATTTTCATTAATTTTATTACACACTTTAAATTGTGAGTGAATTTTCATTAAGGCCTATATATTGCAGAATTTTAGCTACTAACAATCCTATGAAAAAGTGATAATAACACAAAATTCAATAAAAAAAGCAAATAGAAAACCCACATACTACATAATATGTATATTAAATAACATTTAAACATAAAATCTAAATTATGTTAAACAGCTAACACTTTAGCATTGTATATATATAACGTTGTTAGTTTTAATGATAGTGAACCAGATTTAAATATATATTACTGTAGGTATATTCCAATCTTTGGCCAATTACCCGTACTTAGGTACTTTAAGAAATACGTAGGTACTTTAAGAAATACGGTACGTATATATGCCCACTCTTACTGTTGAAGATTTAAAATTAGGAGAACTTCATAATTTTTAAACATTAGGAATAACACAAAAAGTTTCTAGTGAATTAGTAGGATATTTAAAATTATAACGTAATACTAAAGTAAGTATACAGCGAATGTCTAAAAGTTTAAAACAATTATATGTCGAATTCGTTAATTTACAGTATTCATAGCCAGATAGCTAAGGATCGTT
The DNA here is from genome assembly GCA_037074685.1 of Glyphodes pyloalis. Taxonomy (NCBI): domain Eukaryota; kingdom Metazoa; phylum Arthropoda; class Insecta; order Lepidoptera; family Crambidae; genus Glyphodes; species Glyphodes pyloalis. The sequence goes on along the minus strand of JAYKKO010000012.1, from coordinate 3,842,042 downwards.
TGGTAATCAATAGCAAAATGTATCTTGACTAATTTAAAACAAAATATTGTTCTAAATAATGGTTAACAGATCATAAGCGCAACTCCTGCACCACATGATTCATCATCAATTATGTGTGATCATTACGGTGCCTACAACGAAAAGTTCATAAGTTAGCAATCTTGAGGCAGGTTTCAAGGGCGTGTGGCCTCCAGTGCTCTGAAAGGAGACTCCTCTCATCAGATTCACAAAATCGCACCGCAAGGGGAGATAAAATTTTTCTGTTTCTAATAGATTCACAAAACGTCAGAATTGGAACTCGGTACATGTGGTATACATCTCTTTGTAAACATAAACGATTGGACAGAGACGAGACATAGTCTTTCCGAATCGAAATCGTTTCTGACGTTTGTGGATCAGTCTCGAGAACCTCTCATCCTCTAAGAAGAGGCACCGTGAGAATAAAGATAACCTATACGACCTGACACCTAGATCGGGATCAACAGAAAGCCTCAGATTTATTTCATGAAGTGGTTCCACTCCGTAACTGATAGCATCTTCGTGGCCTTATTTTTTTCTCCAAACTTTGTTGCTATGTTGAGTCATTCAAGTTCAATTGTCTGAAGACAGTATATTTATAGATATCTCGCCATATTTGAGGACCCAGTGTATCCCCAGTCCGCTCAATATAGAAAACGAACATTTCTACATTATCTCGTATCTCTGTGATGTAGTACGTCCGTTGTATATTATTTCTTTAACACAAGTGCTTTAGCTACTTACTACAGAATCGGAGCAATGTATGCGGCGTTGATCAATATGTGTTCATATTCAAAAAATGTTGGCTTATAAATCAGAAGAAGAACATTGACCGCTACCGCCATAAATCGACGGGGTGTCACTCCGATACCTTGGCAAATGCTGAGTATTTGCTGTTAAATAAATGCTATGTCATGGCATAAGTACCATAAAAATAATAAACATTTCTTTCTTTCTTTCTACAAAGAATGCTTGTTTCCCTGTTGACCACTCCTTACTTAGACACCGCAGGTTTAACAACTTGGCGCTTAGCCTTCTTCGGTTGAGGGTGGTTATGTGTAACATCGCACCTCTCAATCAGCCCATATTCATTTAGTTTCACACGGGCCCTGCAACCGTAGTTCTTCTTCGAACAGTAGTAGTTCATAGACCGGCAATGCTTGCTGAACGTATATCCGTCTATCACGAGCTGGTAAGAGCCCTTAGGGGTAAACACGCACTTGTAGCCGCGTCTGTTGTATCCTGAAAGAACAAAGCTAATTTACTGTTACGTTCAAAGCACGTCTTATTTACAAAATTAACCCACTATTATTCGTACCCAGAACACGTTTATATTTTTAGTTACTTGAAAGACAATATAGTATAAAAAAAGTTGTAGCACCTCAGCGCTGAACAGTCGAACTACTGAAATTGTGTTATTGTCAGATTTATCGTGAATTTGCTTAATCCTCCCAATAGAGCTGTTATTTACAACTTACCCAACCTTATCGTTATAGGATGCCTTAATACTTACATGTTTGTTTTTCCTACATTGTGAGTACCTTAGTACTTAAAATCTTTCCAGAATAAATATTTTGAAAAAATTGGGGCAATAACAAAGGTAATTGTAGTAAAAACAGTAAAATAAACCATTTATTAAACTTATAACAATATGTCTTAAATCGAAACAAAAACAATTTGAATAAATGTTGTTTTACGGTAAAAAAAAAAAAAATTGCACGATACTCGTTGATACTTATAAATACCATAATCCAATTCACCAGTGAATATCCAAATGTTCACGGATTCTACAACATCAAGTCATAAAACCATGGGACTAGAATGGCTCCCTACTAACAATACAAATTGAAGAAAACGGAATAAAATGCTAATTCAAACCCATAGTTGCCACTACTACAAAAAACTAACTAAATATCAAGCCTGGTGCTCTCACACCGTTGTCAATAACTTTGTAAACACTGTTCAACAGTTGATGATTTAATTTAAACAGGCTATCTGTAATTTGTAATATAATCCTAACTGTATTTATATCTCAAATCACGTCAGCTTTCAAGACATATTACATAAAATTTACCTAATCGGGCTCTGTATAAAATTTAAGGGTTCAGAGTAAAGTATCTAACATATTACATGAATTCTTAAGTCCATTACAAATACTGAAGTCCTACTAAGTATGTCATCAAAATCAGTCTATGCGTTTAAGGAATAATTGGTCAAGCTTGTACAAGCTACAACACTTAATCCACTAGCGTCAAAATAGAATATGGCTCGCATTTTACAGGCATGAATTATAAAAAAACATTTGTTTAACAAATTATGTCTCCTGTACAGTACAGTAACATTACACAAAAAAAATATTTCAAAACCCTATTAAATAGTTCTGAGCAAATCAACATTCCTGCTTATAGTTATTTAAAAACGTCGATAACAGATTGAACTGCACGTTAAACATATTTCTGCGGTCCATCATAGAGGAAAGTACCCGTAGAACAAAATGAGCAAGCATTTCTTCTTGAATAATATTCTTCTCAACAGCTACATATTATCTACCACAGTAGTCAGATTCCGAATTGTAGTCCCAAAATAAATAAAGAAATGAGATTTCACAATCTTTACTCACAGTTTAAGAGGTTCACAGGCTTTTGATAATTTACTTATCTAATGCAGAATTAGTGACACTATTCCTAAATAATTTGAAGGCATAAATATAAGAGAATACTTTCGAAGCGTCAGCTATTTTGTTTTATTTTTTTTTCATTTTATCTTCGGTTTTAAAATACACTGCAATTATTCACTAATCCGTAAGTTGTTAAGTAAATTTGTGACGTCAAGTTTCGTATCATTTTTGTTATGGCTATGCACAAGTTGTGCTGAAGCCAGGGGCGCTGATAGGTTAGGAAAACGTGTATATGAACCAAACAGGAATGGACATTTGGAAGCGGTATTACTATGTGTATGTCTATTTTAAAACTGTATTTTACCTGTCAAAACACAATCTAAAATCTACTTTAAGGTATTTCAATTCAATTAACGATATAACATGTCAAGATCCCTATTCTGATACTTAGTTCCAGTGGTAGCACCAACCCAGTTTGGGTCTACAATTCGAAATCCATCTTATAATAAAATCATAGCTTATAAAACTGTCCGGTCTGCATCTGCACATAGGTTGGCGGCGGATGGGTGTGGTCTAAGTTCGCACTGATGATCTTGCCATTATCGTCAAGTTTGACCCGTGCTCTACAATTTCCAGACTGCTTCTTGGAACAATAGTAGTTGTTTGACAGTTTCATTTGCGAATACGTGTACCCGTTCATCATCAGCAGATGCTTCCCTCTAGGAGTTGGAATGAAGTTGTAATCGCAGTCTGAAAATAAAAAAAACACATTTTCCTACCTTTTCATAAGTATTGTGCTGCTAACAATAAATAACATTAACGGTCATGATTGAAAGGTTAGGGGTCTCACTCAACTGATGTTTTTCCATTTTTTTAGGGCATTGAAGGTTGATACACACCTGATTATTCGATAAAAATTATGATTACGGGTTTCGAAAGACACGTGAAGCCGTTGATGCTGATATTTAATTTATTTATTATTAAAAATACTTTGGTTTCCCTAGTTTAATGTCCATACTTAATCAATGTTTCCTCAAAAACTAGTTTTCCGGTTTTAAAATGCCGTTTATATGTTAAATTATACTTTAGAATAGTTACCAATATTAGATATACGTGGACATACTAATATTGGTTTGAAGCAAAGTGGAAGTCACAACTTTCGTTACCAAGTTGACATATAGGCCTGTAGGCTATTGAAGCCATAACTTTTTAAATTTTTCGAGATAATCGATAGTAATATGATATAATAGTATCGATACTATTGCTTCTAGCCAATAATTACACATACTATTATTGATTGGAAACAATACTATCAATTTAACTATCGATTGGGCAACTCTATTTTCTACTTTGCGATACGTACGGTACGATAAGTACGATAGTCAAACATCTATATACGTGAAACATAGTAAATCAATTAATTTGATACTAAGGTGGACCTTGTTTTCTGCTATGAATATATTATTTAAATATTGATTATAAGTTCTAAGCTATTTCTAAATTTATTTAAGTTTCTGCGCCGAATTTGGACGTCGGATTTCATAGTAGAGCGTCAGGAACATTTACAATGTGATGACAATTATCAGGAACAGCATTATTAGTTCCGTCTATTAAACCTGCTGGAGTTGAAACCTTTATAAAGTAGCACGATACCATTTCGGTAGTGTGGGTATCTTGGTGCCACTGCAAAAAAAATCCATACAGATTTGTAACGTTTCGCACAAAACTACGAAATAGTTTCCGTATGAGATAGCAAATATACTGCTCTAAAAAGGGTTTGTACGATCAGAAGGACATAAGCCTATCAACTTTTAATCGTCGTTATGACGGTGGCATAAGACTATTATAGACTACAAGTGACGTGCGTTGACGTCGTGCTGACCACATTGTACAATGTGAAGATTTTTTCAAGTTTGTGTTCAGGTGCGTATATGTAACTAACTTAGTTGGAATAAATGAAAGCCAGAAAGATATATAATCGTTTATTTCATGATGAAAAAAAATGTAAAATAATTCTATTGGGAATGAGATCAATCAAATAATTAGATCTTTAAAATTATTATGTAAAGTACGTATTTATGTATAAGTTATACAGTTTCAACAGTGTGTTATGTATAACATAAATTAAATAATTTACTATTGAAATTCTTAGTAAATTAATAGACGCCTGTAACAAATAAAATATTTACAAAAGTATTCATAAATACGATTTTCTTTTTACTTTGTCTAAAATCAATATGGTAATTACATGTTTGGACTATAAGGGCTCTCGCCCACGAGCGATGAATCGCTGAGCGATTATTTGTTGTAGAATATAGGAAGGATAGAGTTCAATACTTTGACCAACCACCCGGCTACAAAATGTCAGTTTAGAACGTAGTCACCGAAATAGTAGTTAGTAGCGATTTAACGAGTTACAAATAGTTATACGTGGGCGAGCAGCCTAAACTGAAAATCAAATGCAAAACCTAAGAATACACGGCAAAACAATGAAGATACCTTTAAAAATGCTTATTATAGTAACTATCACATTTTATTTTAATTAAGTCCCATCAACATTTCTGTACTTTATGTGACTTATTATGAAGTATTGAATGCACTCTCTCCTTCTCAAAGTGGTATACTAGAAAATTGTATTTTATGGATAGCCAAAAGAACGATACACTTTGAACTTTCCACCACCCTTACGTCGCGAGTAGTAGTAAGAGCTTATATGGAACCGCATTAATTACCTTGATGTGCTGTTGTTCGTACAACTCCTAGAATAAAAGTTTTATGATGCATCCAGCTCTGTTAAGTAACGTCATATAAACTTCGCGCATCGTTTAAACGTGAGTTTCTTTCCTAAGTTTATATTGAAGCCATGAAACACACAAAGCTAATTTAGTGATTTCGTCCCTGGACATCACTTTTATCACAACGAAATGTTTCAAAAACGAAGTAAGAAGGTATTCATTATATATCTGAAATTGAGTTCAGGTGACTTGGACAATGTAAAGTGGTAAAATGACTTACTTTCTATCGTATACAATTTTTAACGATCATTATTTGATTACTTCCTTGGTATACGCTGGAGCGCGGCCAATGTACATTATGGCAGGCAAGAACATAATTAAAGTGCCTGTATCAAAGTCCTGCAGAACGATACTGTCTGAACGTTTCTATGGAGGGTCGAAAAGTAAGAATAGTCGATCTGAAGTGTATAATTCTGGTGCTTAAGCATAGACTTTTTGATTAAGTTTGTGCCTTGAAACAAGTTTAAATACTGATGATTGGCCATAACCGAATTCTAGAATGCTAAAGAGCACCGAATATAGAAAGAATCAGTCCTACCGTATTATAATACGCAGATGCAGTCAGAAAATGGACTTCGCTAGAAGATAATTCGTCATTTAAGATTAAAAGAATACTACTTCCCTAAGGAAAAGGCGGCATTTTCGAGTTTTTGCCAATCTCCATCTTCCCTGATCAAAATTTAAGGCTAACACTGTATCATTGCTTGTGTGCGAACGAAGTGCACACGCGCCCATTATAATGCATTTTACAATTCGTTTCGTCGCTATTCAATGCATTTTTTTTGGTGACTTGTCTTTATTTCATTTGAATTTGGTTGGTCTAGAATTCTAGGTGTTCTTACTCCAAAATACCTAAGTTATATGCATATTTAGACCTGTCGTGGTTATGAGATGTGAAAGACTTTAATATACTAATGTGGTCATGTGACATCTTGATGAAGGCGAGACACCTCTGGTGCCGCTTGGAACAATACCAATAGATGGCGCCTTTGTTTCTCGCGTCTTTCCAATAGGTATAGCCATCCAGGCGAAGCAGGTAACCTTTCCTTGTGGGTATAAAATCAATTCTACCATGTATTTCTGCTGTAATAAAATCATAAATAGAGTTACAATTCAACCAGAATATATTTTTATTACTAAGAAGTGTATTAAATTGTATAAGTCAATAAAACCAAATCATATTGAAGGTGTTATTTTCATACCTTCCAAAACTTTGATAATTAAATTCTGTTAATTCAGGCTCCATCAAACACCTTACATAAATGTGATTGATAATCAAAATAGCCATTCAGGTTTAAGCCACATAACTTAATATATAATATCTAAATTTAACTTAACATGAAATAAGTTTAAAATGAAGACATGTCACAAAATTACAAAACAAATTGTGAGAAACTTAAAATTTGGAATATTAGTAAAACAAATTTACAGATTTTCAGTACTTCTTACTATTAGTAATTAAGTAAGTAAATAAATTTCCACCAACAGATAAAAAGAGTTGCTCATCATAAATAAGATGAAACAAAATATAAAAACAAATGTTTTTCAAATTTAAACATTAGAAAAATAAAATCTCTTCATTTAAAATTTAATTTCTCATACACCGAACATTCTTCTTTCCCGCTAAAAAACATTTCAAACCACTAAAGTATTTGCACATTGTTTTGTAAATATCAATATGACTCTGTGTATTAATATGCATGTAATAATATTTAGGCTAGAATTGTTCATCGAAAAAACAACCAAATACCTTAACAAGTACAACTCTTACGAATGTTATACTTATCGCTTGTCTATATTTTTGAGTAATATAAATCTACAATAATTACAAGTAAATTTAAGTCGCATACACAACTACTGACACAAAATCACCCAGATACCAAGTAAACATCTAAAGAAATTAAGAGAAGAAGAACAGAGAATATAAACTTGTAAACTGTAAAAGTAAATATGATGTTAATCATGTTACAGACTCATTATTACCTCAAGTATAAGATTGAATACGAACTATAACACAGTCAAAGAATTAAAACAAAACAAAAATGCGTCATATTATGAAAAAACCCCTAAAAATTGATGTAAATAAACAACCAAGTTTGGTGTCTACTTTTGTCTTTATATCCACTTACCGGGGCGCTGAATATCTGCAACTGAATTAAATACACAAATACACTACTCTACACTTTCACTAAACATATCACATGGCATTTATCACAAAAAATTTACACTAAAACACAAAAAATTGTTATTTAAAACAGATTTTGAGGTTATGTCAGAGTCACCACAGTTAACCATTCCGTTTAATTGCTACAGTAATGTGTCTCAGGGATTTAAACACAAAATAGAAACTTTTAACATTTAAATGGATTTCACTAACGATAAATTAATTTGTTTGATCACAAAAATATTTTGATCAATTTTTGACATTAGCTTTGTGTTTACAACTAAAGTTTTCAAGCGCGAAATGCCTCATACGTCATTTGTTCTCAAAATGAGTTCAGCTATTTGCTTCTCTTTAATTTTTAAAGACGAAAGAAAAGTCATTGTTTAATTTATATTTTTAATCTTAGCCATTTTTTATACAAATTACTTGTTTATGATGACATAAACTTCATAAGTTTTATGATATTTTTTTATGCATACATTCATGCATATAAACCTTTGCGTTTTATAGCAGTAAATATTTTTTCTAAAGTTCTTGATCCCGAAGACAAACTGTTTGAACAATTTTGACGGGTTCTGCCTATTTTTTCCTGATTTAAGTTAAACAAATAATTAATTATTAACTGTCTTACTTTTACAAAGATAAAATCATAAACATGTTTCATTTTCTGAAGTTTCGCTATAACAACATCAAAATTAAGCTTTTATAAGCTAATTAAATAGCTTGCAAAAACTGTCAATACGATATTTATCTAGTACAATATATTGGTCTATATTGCTTAATTCATTGTTTCTGGTTGGTAAAAAACGAACGGCACACTCAAGCATGAGCTCATGGCCACGCTAATTTGTACCTTCCTATACACGGTTATTTTAATTCGTATGTTCGCATATCAGCTGGTGTACCTGCACGAGTCTATCCGAGGACACCGACCTATATTTTCTTAATGTATTCTCAATCAGACGTTAAATGGTCTTCGAATAATGACTTAAATAATTATAATCACGAATGAACATAATAGATCATGTTTCGAAACGCTTTTATAGGAATTGATAAAGTGTAATTCAATCTAAAGTTGGACAAGATACTGATAATATATGAACAAATACTTTTGTATTGAAACACTCCGTGTATAGTCGATTTTATTATTTTTATAGTACTATACGCCGTACTAGCGAACTTTAAATATTAGAAACAGAAAAAAATTATCTCCCCTTGCGGTGCGGGAATTGAACCCACGACCTTCACGTATCGCGCGTGCTGCTCTTACCAACTGAGCTAACCGCAAGTTATTGTAGACGATGAAGTTTTTCTGCTGTATCAACCTAGCTTTCCGCCCGCGGCTTCGCCCGCGTGAAATTCAGTTATATTGTGGTATAAGTAAAGCACAAATATAAGAAAACTTCTCATTTCCACGGAAAAACTAAGAAGCATTGTTAGTAGAAGTAGCGTAGTAGAAAGAAGTTGTTAAACAAAAACTGAATGGTACACTATATTATATAAGTAGATGTAAAAAAAACGTAGATGTTTAGACGATAAAACAAATTGTACGCCATCCCTCGGGAATTCCTCATTTTCGGGGATTCATTGTCGTATCATTTAGCTTCTAAATTTACATGTTTATATTCGTTTGCAATATTTTACCTTGTTTTAAACAACACACAGTGCCATCTCCAATCCATCCATCAAGCAAACTATATTTTTGTTTTCCCTCGGAAATATTTTTTTTCCGGGATAAAAAGTACCCTATAATTTAATCCGGACTTTTAACTTTAAGTCTGCAAAATTTCAAAGCAATCAGTTCAGTAATTACGGCGCCGTGAAAGCGGAACAAACAAACAAACAAACAAACTCACTCTCCGATTTATAATATTGGTGAGGATGATATCTGATTTTAAGAAAAAAGTTTTTAAAATTTTTAACATCTCACGAGTCACGACGAGTAATAGTTATTTAGGAGCAGATATTTTATCACGTGACGTACACGAAACTTAGTTTTTTTAACTACGACGCTTCAACATAACCTAAAATCTTGTTTATTTTCGTAGTTTTCTTTTGATAAGTTTTTAAAATCTCTTGCTTAAACATATGTTCTCGTTTATTTTAATAGTTCTGTGAGTTACGTATAAATAAATTACTTTATGTATGAATATTAAATATTGTCTACTTGTGATTTATTTGGTTAATTTAATTGTGATTTATTTCCCTGAAACTATATTCTCAAAGTGTTTTGATGTGATTTCTTAATAGTCGTGTGAGCCAAGTATTTATTTTAGTGTATTGTGCAGTGTTTAAGTAAGATTGATAATAAAAGAAACACTTAATCTTGCAATATTGACAGGTAAGCATCAATACAATAACATTCAATTTTTATTCAATTTATTATGTGCTACTTTGTGTTGTCATCTGTGCATAAATTGAAAATGTATTGTAAATAAACAGGTAACTTCAATTTTGACTCGAAATACTGCGCCAATTCTACTCGATAAGGAAATGTTTGACTTACAATCATTAAACTGTATGGCAATATGAATTAGAATGTTGATATAACAATGAAGAGATTATAATTAATGTGGCATTGGCTTTAATGCTTGTGCTTAAAAGTAGAAAACGCTTTATTCTTATTATCAGGTTACAATTTAATTAACATGTACCCTACATGACTAAAAGTTTCCTATTTTATTCTGTTCATTTCGATCCAAAAGTTAGATTAGTTAAAAATAAAAGATTTACATTATCTATTTACCATGTAAACAGAAATCTACTAAAGACACATTGCATTAAAATTTAGTGCAACATTTGTTTTGTGCACAACTTTTACGAATTAGTGACGTAAACACACCACACCGAGCTTTGATATCATCAACTTTTTTTTATTTGTCGTTGAAACTAACATGATGTAATTGTATTTTGGACAACTAACCCAGTACTGCTAACCCTGAGCATGAATATTATACAGCATGTCTATCCAGAAAAACTGTATAACAGAAAAACAGACTGGAATTGTTTTAGAGAATTGGTTGAAAAGAACATCAAGCTAAACGTTGCTCTCAAGACGCCAGATGAAATTGAAATAGCAGTCAAATACATCACAGATCTTATACAGGAAGCATGTTGGAGAAGTACGCCCTTACCTAACCCGAAAAAACAGGTAATAAACTACCCTCTGGAAATAAGAAAAGCAGTATTAGAAAAAAGGAGGGCCCGTCGTGTCTGGCAGGCAAGCAGACTTACTGCTGATAAAACCGATTTTAATAGACAAGCAGCACGTCTACGCGAAATGCTAAGGAATTGGCATAACAAGACTCTTGAGGCCCAATTGGAATCTCTCACACCTACTGCAGCCACTGATTATTCTCTGTGGAAATTTACAAAATTTCATGATAGACCACAACTTGCAAAACCTCCTTTGAGAAACAGCAATGGCTGGGCTCGCACATCTCAGGAAAAGGCTAACGTATTTGCAGCACATCTTTCGAACGTGTTCAGCCCGAACCACGCCAGCGATACAGATTTTGAGAAAGAGGTTGAATCTACACTAATCCAGCCTTTACAAATGTCGCTCCCACTTAAACCTGTCACAGTACAAGAAGTTTGGAGGATAATTAATGACCTCAAAGATAAAAAGGCACCAGGATATGACCTCATTACAAAAGAAATCTTGAGGAAACTCCCAAGAAAAGCAGTAGTTTTTCTAACCATGCTGTATAATGGAATTCTAAGAGTCCAGCACTTTCCAGACCTCTGGAAGGTGTCCCAAATTCTCATGATACATAAGGGAGGAAAACCAGTTAACCAAATTACCTCATACAGGCCAATTAGCTTATTGCCTATTCTGTCAAAGGTCTGCGAAAAATTGATCCTTCATAGAATTCTGCCAATATTAGAAAACAGCAACGTTATCCCAAACCATCAATTTGGATTTAGGCAGCAACATTCTACTATCGAGCAAGTACACAGAGTTGTTGAGAAAATAAGAAAATCTCTAGAAGAAAAAGAGTATTATGCATTCTTAGATATCCAACAAGCATTCGATAGGGTTTGGCACGAGGGACTTTTATATAAGATAAGAACAAACTTGCCGCACAGCTTCTATATCTTGCTGAAATCTTATATAACAGACAGAATTTTTCAAGCTAGAGAGTCCGAAGCAACCTCCAAATTCTACAGTATAAGAGCAGGTGTGCCTCAGGGTTCGGTATTGGGACCAGTTCTGTATACTCTATATACCTCAGACCTTCCGCAGGTAGACGGAGTAATGACTGCCACATATGCCACACAGCAGTAATGGCGAGTGACAAACAGCCCGAACGGGCCTCAGAACAACTCCAACAGAGTCTCGATGCTATTACAAAGTGGCTTAAAAAGTGGAAGATTAAAGCTAGCACAACAAAGTCTGTACAGGTCACTTTCACACTTCGAAGGAAAAACTGTCCTCCTGTACGCCTTGAAAACTCAATACTACTACACAGGGACAGCGTAAGATATCTGGGATTACACCTCGATCGTCGCTTGACGTGGAACCAGCATATTAAGAGTAAGAGAGAAGAACTAAATATTCGTCACAGAAATCTTTACTGGATGCTTGGCCGAAACAGCAAATTGTCAATGGATAATAAACTTTTAATATACAAGTCCATATTAAAACCAACTTGGACCTATGGCATTCAACTCTGGGGAAGTGCAAGCAACTCCAACATCGCAATATTGCAAAGAATGCAGAACGCAATATTAAGAACAATAGCTAATGTTCCGTGGTTCATTACAAACACTGAAATTCATGCACATCTAAATATGACCACTGTAAAAGAGGAAATCCGGGCCTCAACAGAAAAATACCAGAAGCGGCTGGAAAATCACCCGAATGTACTTGCAGCAAATCTAATCAAGCCCAGTTATCGAAAGCGCCTCAAGAGAAAAGACATACTCTAGTTAATGTCAAATATATAAAGAGTAGCCATCCTCGCTGGAGGATGCACTCGATCGGACAACATCTCACATCATATCTGCTTATAGTGGACAACTGATTGCAGATTAGCACCAAAAAGAAAAAAAAAAAAAAAAATTTTGGACAACTAACTGACGGATTAAATACATTGTTTTCTTTTAATTCAATTTAATTAAATATTCTTTTATTCATGTTAATTACATCAGTAATATTTATGAAACGTCTATTAATGCAAATGACCATAATTTACCCAGTTATCATCTCCATTATCACTTTGAGCCGTTAAATATAAAACAAATCTATCATTTTTCATGTTTTGTCTTAATTTCAGGTAAGTTTTAAGAGTTCATGATAACGGAGAAGAATTGAAGGAATTGGTAAGTGCTATTGTTTATTAATTAAGCTTTGAAAATATTTCATACAAAATAAAAAGAAAGACTTAGTAAGTTTTTAAATGTTTTATTTGGTTTTTGTTGCGTTAATGGTTAAATTTTTTGAGTGCCTAGCTATTTAGCGATGATTATTGTCAATTTACTCTATGCATATAATATGTTTTTCTTTATATAATAAAATATATAATAATTTCATTTAAGAACATACCTATTGAAATACAGATATGATATACAGATATACAGATTTGGTTTTGGCACACTGTAAACAATTGTGACTGTTATTTTTTAAAACTTGTGTTTCAATTTAAACTAATTATTGGCTATAAGATTGGATTGGATGCAATTAACACTTTATACTGAGTATAATGCCGAGTATAGTATACCAAATGACATTTAAAATAATAATTAAATAAAGGATAATTTAATCATCTTAATAATATTTATCCTTTATTATTTTATATGAAAACAGTGCTGGCGGACAAAATATAGTACTACATTTCAACTAAGTATTACATATTAAATCAAAACATAAAATATTTTATTTACTTACTTACAGTTTTGTTAATTTTTATAGTTCTGATAAATTATTTTTATTATTAATGATAAAATAACAGTCTGTTAAAATTCATATTAAAATTTAAGAAGAAGGTCTGAAATTACAGCCTAGTGTACTACAGGCTGAATAGACTATATGAATAGAGAATAGAATTATGCTGTAATTGGTAATTAGTGTAGTTGCACCCAGGTTGCAGTTATGTTAAGTATAATGTTATTTTAATAGTTATAAACTGGTACTCATCTATGTTATGGATATGCATGCTATTGCTATCACATATTTTTGTGTAAAGAAAAAAGAAAACAACTTATTTAATGATTAAATTCAGAATGCCACTAAAACATAGTATAAGAATAGAAAAATTCTAACTTAAAAAAAAAGAGTTCTATTTTTTTATGTGTAATTTTGCTTTTTTTATAAAAAGTAATAAAATAAAAATATTTTTAAATACATTCATCATACAATTGTGTTATTTCTAGTAGAAAATTTAATAGAAACAAAATGAGTAGCAGATACCTATATCTCTTTAAACTCTCCTTTAATATATGATATCATAATCACACTTAACTATTTACAGCTAGATATGTTAGAAGCGTCCGTGGCGCAAATCTTCTACTGTTTAGTGGATATGTCTACAGAGTACAATGTAAACCTTCCAAAGATGGTTTCAAAACATGGTACTGTGTCATGTACGGTAAGAATCAGTGCCCTTCAGTCCTAACAACAGATAATAAAGAGCACATTATTCAAATAAAAGGTATGCACAACCATTCTGCCCCGCAAATAGTTCACACTAACACAGGGATAATTCACAAGCATAAGGACAAATTGCAACCTGGAAGAAAGCCTAAAAAAGAAGGAAATGTAGTGAAACGTGAGAATAAAAGTGAAATTGAAATTTTACCATAAAAGGGGAGTTTTCACATATTTTTATGATTCGGAGTCCTAGGATCTAATTATTCGCACGCTTCGAAAATATTTATATAAGGGAAAACAATATGACATGTGCAATGCTAAATGTAAATTAATATAAATGTACCCCTGTTTTAAATGTTTAACATGCCATTAGATTCGTAAAGATTAAATAAATTTGTAATTTGAAACTGGAGCTTTATGGAAAGCTGACAATTGTGCCATAGGTAAATTGATTTGATCTTTAATGTTATTTAAAATTCCTTAGAATACTACATTTCAACTATGACTTTACAAATTATTCAGCATAGTCGTAAGTACCATTACTATAATATGATAATGTGACTTCTGTAAAAAAAGTCAAGATAGAGAATCTTTGCGATTAATGTTATTATACTTTATTCTTTTGTCTATTTTTATTAAATATATTTAAAAAAAATACAACAGAATAAACAATATTAATAATACAGAGTTCTACTCTGTTCTGTCTATTTTAAACACAATTATGGTTAGATTTTGTTACTTTGTTTTATTAATTTATGGATACTCAACTTAAGAGGGGGTACCATGCCAAATTGTCGATTTTAGATTCGATTTTTACACTTGAAAACAAGCTGTAAATAATTTGAGTTTTTTAATATGAATATTAGACTATATTTAGCAGGGACTGGTCTGAGCAGAAACTGGTCTGAGCAGAAACATGAAATTAAATTTAATTGTAATATCTTCTCGATAGAAAAATATCATAAAGTTAGATCTAATTTTTAACTAGATTCGATTTGTTTTCAAAGCTATTCATACAACTGAATTTATATTTTAATACATAATAGAAAAATATATTTTCGAGGGACTGTACTAGCGGTTTTTGAAAATATAATTTATTTTGCGAGATATTTAAAAAAACTAATTCGGCGCTTACTACGTTTTTATTCCGCGTAGAAAATTGTCATTCTATTTCACCTGACACATGCATGTCAGCATGTTTTGTTTCATCAATCAGTCGTGACTGCTCTGTTGAGACGGGAGGTCTATGTCACCATGCTCCAGCCCAAAAACAATTTAAAAAAATGATAGTAAACAAAAATGATAAAAGAAAACGTTTTAGATGAGAACAGAATAAGTTAAAACTTCAATTTATGACGTATTTCCGAAGGTTTGTATTCATTTATTGTATTTGTTTATCTTTGTGTTGTCAAAAAGCGTTGAAGTAATGGCGGTGCATGCAGTACATGCAAAATAAATCGATACTTCAACCACGTGACATCACGTGATGATGTCGGTATGAGTTTCTATTATGTATTTGTTTACATAATAGTAAATACCACCATAGTACTAGTAGGAAAATAAAATGTGACAGAATCTATTTTTATTGCATTTTTCGTACAAACCATTTTTTACATAGGTATTTATAGTTTATATCTTTTAGCTTTTAATATCACCAAAGCTAGTTAAGTCATGCGGTTAAAGCACTTAAGAAACACCTTTCAACAAGAACTTTGTAAGTTTGTGTCTTTTTTTATTTTGGACTAGCTGTGCCCGCGACTTCGTTCGCGTGGACTACATCCATTTATAGTCGGTTTTTTTCCTTTCTTCCCTAATATTCGAAACAAAAAGTAATCTATATTTTAATCCAAGTTTCGAGCTATATTTGTGCCAAATTTCATATCTCTAACTTCAAAAATAAACATTTTTCCATATAAACTTTCAAAGGTGGTATTACCCCCATCCCCTCCTTATTCTCTAATAAAAAGAAGCCTATGTCCGTTCTTGAGATTCAACGTATACCTATACCAAATTTCATCAAAATCGGTTGAGAGTTTAGTTTCGCATTTATAATATTAGTAGGGATTTCAAGCGTGAATGAATAGAAGTAAACAGAGCTATGTCATTATTTTTCTAGATAAAAAAATAAATTTCTAGTCTTACAAAGTATGATAGCTTTCGAGTCATTAATAAAATAAATTCCACTTTGAAAGGTTACTCGTACAATAAGAAACATGCCTTACCCAATAAATAGACCCAAGGCAAGCATTATCTGACTATTTGTTACGCTGAGTTGGGTGGCATATGCTGTAACTGACTGATTTGTAGACGGCAAGATTGGTACATTTTGCCTATTTTCACAGCGTCATGTCGTATAGTCTGATTTTATGGGGATCTGTGCCCGACATCCAGTAGTATCTTTGTGTGACAAAAGAGGGCCATCTGAGCCATTTACAAGCTAAGACCACGTGACTCGTTGAGATAATTATTTAAGGAATTCGAAATCCTAACAGTTTTATCTCAATACGTTTTCAACTGTTTAATGTACGTATACAAAAAAACATTGCATATTTTCCCTAAAAAAATCAGACTCTTCTAGCATTAACACTAGAAATAAACACAAGCTTGTGGTCCCTAAGCATTGACTTTTAAGATTGGTAATTTATTTGTTGGTTTAAGTATAACTTTTTTAAATAAATGGCCTCAAATCATTGTTGATTTAACTGGGGACAAATTTAAGACACTTGTTAAAAGTTGTCTTTTAAAATATATTTTACAAAGTTGAAGACTATATTAATGACAAAGTTGTGTGGATCACTAAAGAGTAGGTATATTCGCCCTCACATAAAATTTTTACATATTTCTATTTTTACACATTTCTTTAAATTGACAAATACTCACAAGTTGGTAAAATTCAATTCAATTAAAAATTCAACTGGCAGACTACAAAAATTAATGTTAATGGAGCCAATTCTTCTGGCGCAGCACTAGTTATGGGAACATTCCACGGCTCTGTATTAGAACTCTGTATTAATAATATCCCTTACTCCACCGAAAGTCTATGTGAGACTATATTACTTTCTTGCTAATCAATTGATTATTAAAGCTGACGTTAACAATTGTATGACGATGTAAATATTTCTTTCTCACAAATTATGCATTAGTGTAAAGATGATAATATTGTAATTAATATAAACAGATTAAACTCATTTATTTATAATTTTTTTTAGGAATCACTTTAAACTAAAAACTAACAATAGGACCTCATATCAGTGCGCCTCAAGCAAGACTTAGTTTGGCTGTATTTGCAGTAGGAAAAATAATTAGATTAGATTAAATACAAAATAGTTTTGTATTACAGAAGAGAGAGCTATACATACTATGGCCTTAGATCTCGTGATGACCTTAGACCGTGTTCACTGAAATAATTATTTAACAAAGTCGACTTTTTATTCGTTACTTCATCACTCATCTTTGAATTCATAATATGTTAATACGTTTTCAAACAAATTTCAGAAAAAAATATTTATGTAAGTGAAGTATAAAAATAAATTATAGTTATTTAAAACTAGGTGACTACAAACTGATAAATGAATTTTAAAATATATAGACATGACTGATATACATATAGTCTGCTCACACACTATATTTATAAGATTTCTATAGTCCTAAATTGTAAATAATGGAATTACTACTTACCAATAAGAAACTGGTGGTAACTTCATTTTGTATTGTATTTATTTTAACGATGCATAAGTATTACTTGTAACCACTATATTTGTTAAATATAAATGCAATATACCTAATATGGATACAGATGAAAAGTTAAATGATTATTATTATTATTTTTGTAATAAATATCATGTCCGCTATCATGATTGGTCTTGCCAAATTTTATCACAGTCATATTTTTTTATTAGTAAGTATTAAAAATAACTGGTAGAATAAATAATTAAAGTCACGCAATACCATTATAAACTTTCTTACCTTTTCGAGTTATTTACCACTATCAAAATTATTATGATTAATATATTTATTTTGTGTGCAAACTTTGGTTAATCCGACTCGCACTTACCCAATCCTTATCAGATTTATCTAAATTTTTTGCGTATACTGTGCCAGTGCAAAACATGACGCGGTGATGATTTCGATGCGTGGGACGAGTGCGGGGCGTGTGAGGTGCGCGGGTGAAATTAGATATTACTCCGGCACCATACCCCCTCTTAAGATATTGTTTCTGAAGAAATTTAGCTTAATATGTAAATTGTAATACTTTCTTTTAAGTTTTCGTATAAAATTTTGTTGTACGTCATTTAGTTCGAGAACTAACTTTTAGCAATTTATTGTACCTGTATTATTTTTATGATTTGTTTGTTAAGTATGTATTCTTTGAGAATACAATTAATATTGTTATCTATGCACTTGTTGAGAGGTCTCAGATGAGAATATTACAAATTTCACTCTAGTTATAGTTTCATATAAATACTTTTCAAAACCAATGTCTTCTTATTTATTATCCTTATGAAAAACATACTTCATTACTAACACTTTTTAAATTTAATCATAGGTAGTCTTTTGGATAGTTATAAAAAGCAAGGTCTTCCTTTTAAGACCCTTCCTAAAAACATTTTCTTTCGCTACTTACATTTTCTTTCATTTCAGCGTAGTAATTTATTATTATTGCACTGTTCCAATCCAAAACGAATTAATTAGAGCGCCTACATTCATTTACGTAAATAAAAATATCTGACACATATAATTATAGGATTGAGATAAGTCAGGCAAAGCCGTTAAAAAGGGGCTCATATCATTAAACTGAATCTTTTTCGACCGACGCTGTGCTTCACCGAACATCGTTTGGCCGAACCATACAAAGTTCTAAGATTCGGCGAAACGATATTCAATCATGCATAGCGTCGGTCAAAAAGATTCGGTAAAATGATATAAGCCCGAAAAAGTCCTGTATTAACACGATACGTTACCGAATTTTCAGAAGCTCTCATAATTCCATCGAAAAAAAGATGCGGTCAAGGCATGGTATTGTTTCGTGGTTATACGTATTCTTGGCGCAACAGAAAAAGGCACGGTAACTACTGGACCTGTTCCAGTCACCAGAAGAAGGGTTGCAAGGCAAGTGTCACCACTGACGAGTCAAAGAGACCTTTTGTGGTTACTAATTACTATGATGATCACAATCATCCGGCGCCGAAGGTCACATTGCCACCAGATATGGAATTTATTATTTAGATTAAGTTAGGTGACAAAATTGTGTGATATTTTGAAATATAGTTTATGGCACTGTTTTATTTATGTTTTATTGATACTTATTATGAATACGGAAAAAGAAGATACAAAAACTGTTGTAAAATAAAACATTTATTTTTTCCATGGTTTGGTATATTCTAAAGTTGCCTTAAAATTCAAATGATTTATACACTATATTATTTGATTTTTCCGTTTTAAGTCAATAATTTTCGTAAATATAAAATGTTTTTAGTATACCACTAAAATGATATAATTGTTGTTAAATTGTTACAGAAATACATTTCATAACATCGAAAAAGGGGTACAAATTGTTGGTGTACGAGCAATACACTTATGCTCAGAATTTTAGGACTAAGTACAGAGTAAGGTGGGCTTGCTCATCAAGATGTTCCAAGAAATGCTACGCCCAAGTGGCCTTGACTAACGATGGTGAACTTTTGGTCATAAACAATGAACACAGTCATCCTCCACCGATCTTCTACGTCAACGACAAGGGCGAATATGTTAGGGTCTCAGATAAACAGTTAAACAAAATTTCGAAGGAAGATATACAATCTGAAGAAGAAATGATTGACGAAGAGACAGATGAAAATCTGGAAGAACTGTTGGATACGCAGTGACTTTAAAAATATGATTTAGTTAAATACTTACGTCTAAAATTGTGTTTATATAATAATGAACTTTTAGATAAGTTTTTTAAGTATGATTTTAGAAATCTCACTGTTAAGATGATGTATTAATAAAGATGGCGGCACATAACTTGAACCAAAATGGTTCAGGATTGGACAAATAATACTAACGAATAATGTTTAGAGTATAGCATGCATGTCACTGCGTTGCTATGTTTACGCATTTCCCCTCGCGTCTCACTGCATACCTCATCACAATGGAGATCTGAAATGTTGCTTCTGCGGATGGTTCAACTTATGTGTCGCGATTTATAATTAGTTTAAATGAATGTGTTGCAAGTTATTGTCAATCTTACCTATTGGTCCTATTACTAACATCTTCGAAGGTTTTTTTATGTTACCTTAATTATTTTAGTCTCGTATCTTTAGTAACCGCATTAGTTAAACATTTTAATTGTGCTGTGCTCTTATTAAATATATGTTTTTTAAGACCTCTTGTTTTAATTATTTTATTATTGTTCATCTACCTACATTTATATTTACTGGTGTCTTAAAAAAAAGTTTAAGTTTTAAGTTCTAAAAAATTGTTGACCATAATTAATTAATCAACGAAGTCAATGTACCTACGTTTGTTCCTTTCATGCATGTGGTGTAGTTCTTTAAAAATCCATCATTTTGGCAGAACCATTCGTCAGTTAGGGCAGATGTTTGTGATAGGGACTTTACGAGTAAGCGGTGAAACCGGTACAAAAAGTTTTAATTGTAAGTATGCCGTAACATTAAAGTCAAAGTCAAACTCAATTAATTTACTAAGTTAAAAGATGTTCCCAAAAAAGCGAATGAGCTGGGTTCCTAAGCAAAATATCGGCACATTGTTTGACGATTCTTACCGATATAATTCTTGAACAGAATCAAGCCACACTTTGAACACGTTTACTTTAAAAGTATGGTGGTGATGTTAATTTCTTAAATTCTATAATACTAACACAGTTTGCTTAAATATATGTATATCTCGACGTTTACCTACTAACTGGTATATGAAGAATTGTCATACAAGCTCTAACGCAGTTACTCCTGCTTTATTAAAGCAATCCCTAAACATCTATCAAGATACGCAAACAAATGTAAGTTCTGAATGGTGAAGTAACAAAATGCATTATTGGTGTAAGGGTTTGGATGAATAAGCGACGGAAAACGAATGATACTATCTCTTGTCTACTTGAAACAAAACAGTTTCTAATCATAAGCAAAAATATTAGCCAAAGTAAGAGCCGCCATTTCGCTCAACGTTGATCAACAGATCTCTCTATCTTTCTTTTGTTGTCGGTTAAATACATGGTAGGTAATTTGAAACAGAATAATGATGAAAAATCTGTAGTTTGGAAGGACCTTCATATACAGCAGGTTATTTTACTATTGTCCACCTTATTAGCTGGCTTTACACCGTTTGTCCTCTACCACCTTCACCATTATCGATAAAAGTCAATATTTTTTATTCACATAGATTACATAAGTAATACTTATGAATAGTCTCTATATAAAGCAAATGAAGCTACCTCCGGTTCGGAACCTATAACTAAAGAGAAGATACCGGCAAGAAACTCAGTAGTTTTTTTTTTACAAATGAAAGCTACACTTATTACTAATTTTGCACTAAGACACACAGTTAGTTTGTCAATTGTAAAATAAAAAATTAAAATCAATTATTAAAAAAAAAAATAATAAAACAAAGGTATTTGTAAATTAAATTAAATTAACAGTATGACTTACATGCGTCATCGAGGCCCAATATAGCGATACCTTCAGAAGTTTAAACCTGCTACATCGTCATGATAAATCCGTTAAACCAGCTCGCAAAAAACACCACGACTTGTCGCCCTTATCGCTGAGCTTCCAATTGATGTCGATTGTGAACAAACGGAAACGATTTTGATATGAGATATGAATACTGCGAATTCGGACCGCACACCACAACTGCTTGTTATTGTATCAAGTGGTTAATACTGTTGTTTTCTATCCATTTGTAATGCAATCGTCTTTGTAGTCCGATTTAGACTTGCACATTTGTTTATCGATTGCTATAACTTCATTTGTATTAATTATGTTAACAAAATTTTCAGATTCTGACATCCGAAGAAATTGTAATGGCCGAAGTTTTTACATCTTCTGTAGTAGCTTTTTGTTTTCCATCGGAAAACTACTAGTTGCTTATATAGTCCTTATTATATTTTGTAAAAGAACTTAATTAACAAATTCGATAATTTCAACAGCATTTATAATCAAATCTTCTCGCGGCGAGCCGATGTTGATCCACCAAGACTACACATACAACAAGAGTTACTATTCGAAGAAGGAGACTTACACTAAATGGTACTGCTCCTCCAGGAATGCCAAGTGCAAGTGTAAAGTTAAAGTCATCACGGATATAAATAATAAAATCACCCATGTGTATGGGTCGCATACACATGGGTCAAGACTTCGTGCCATTACAAAAGTTCCTATGAGCCTTCTGAATTCACCAGCTGAGAGTGCAACTGGTTTGTGCCAAACTGAATACTCGCAAAAGCCAATCCCATGAAGTGATCTCAATTAATAATCTTGGTATCTCGTTAGTCAATAGAATAAGATTATTATGATAATCAAAATCTTTTGTGAATTTTATACTTTCGTGTCTTGACTTTGCTTCGTCAAAATATCGTGTCTTTTTTTTTAATACCTCTTATTATTTATTGTCCATATGGATATTAAGATAAGTACTTACCTACTATGATGTTGTAAAACATATCGATATAGATTGTGCATTTAATAGGTTTCTTTATTTAGTGCTATGTAAGAAAAAATGGTGTCTTTATGACAATAGTACATTCAACTATTGAAATTATGAAAGTTTCCATCGTCTTGGATAATATTTTTATGTTAATAACAAATATATTTCTTCTGTTTAAAAAATCAATGTTTATTTTCTATTGTACGAAATGTTTTATATGTGATTTTTTTCATCTCGTTTTAGAAATTAATAAATTGGATTCCTAATTGTACTTTCATATAAAATTATTTTATTTTTGATAATATTATGGCTGTAAATATAATACTTAATAAGTATGTAAGAAAAATAAATAAAGTGATAGTAAACTATACAAATACAATAACTTGACTTTTATTAAACAGATACGATTTTTTTTTCCCAAATTCTTGTTATTATGGTATTGAAGTTATTATGGTAATCCTTGCAAATTGAAAGTTACATGTGAACTGAACATCAAAAAAGTTAACTCAAGAAACTCCCATGATTGACATTTAAGAGAATTGGTACTTTTGCATCGTATTTCGTAGATACTTGGCTACTTTTGTGTCATATTACGTAGATGCAAAGTATAATTTCAAAATGAAGTAATGAAATCTGAATCAACGTCTGGTACGGTAATCTTGTTGATTAGTCATAGATTTTCGTAACTTGAGAATATCAGTTGGATTAGATAAGGTTATTTAACTGTACAATACCGAGAGATGATAATAAAAAATAATTATTTCCAGGTCCTGTGATGATAAAGATAAAGAATGGAAAGTACAATCTGTTATATGGAAAATACACGTACAGAAGAGTTACTAAGTCGAAGAAGGGAATAGTTTGGAAGTGTACTTCTAGCAAGAGTGAAGAGTGCAAGGCTACCATCACCACGGATGACAACTTGAATGTCGTGTTGACAAAGAAGTCTCACTCCCACAAGCCGACAAGCGAAACGCCTTCTACCCCTAAGCATGTGTATTTCGCGACTATATAATGTTTAAAAATGGCATTTAATTTAAGAATATCGTTAACATGGCTTGTTCCTACTGTGTCTCATTTAAATTCAATAAAAATATATTTTGTTGTACATTACATGAGTAATATTTATGTATAATGCAATGGAATCTACCTCCGGTTCGGAACCTATGACTTACAGAGATGATCCCGGCAAGAAACTCTGAAGTTTTCATTACGGATAAAGCTGTACTTATACCTAATACATGAAATGATTATACAGACAGTGTGGTGTGTCCGTTGTGAAATTAATTTAATTACATAATTCAAAAATTTCAAAAAATCATATACAAAACATTAATAGATAAATGAGGCAGGATAATTATTACTTAAGATATTTAGTTGTAGTAAGATAGTGTTGTAGAGCAATAACATTAAGTCATGTGTAGTGTCAGATAACATTATTTTGTAATTTTTAAGATTTACGTTAGTACTTAAGCTTTCAGAATCAGAATCAGAATCATTTATTGCTTTAAACTGTGTACATTTGTTGCTGTTGTAGTTGCATAATTTAGGCACATGAGACAGTTTGCCCAGACCGGGCATGCAATATTAATTATTTTTTACGCATTACTATTATTTACATTAAATTCCTTTTCAAAATATTCTTGCAAATTGTAAAATGATTTTTGAATAAGCCACATTTTTAATTTAATTTTAAAACTCTTTACCGTCTAAGATTTTAAGATCTG
Organism: Glyphodes pyloalis; assembly: GCA_037074685.1. Classification (NCBI taxonomy): domain Eukaryota; kingdom Metazoa; phylum Arthropoda; class Insecta; order Lepidoptera; family Crambidae; genus Glyphodes; species Glyphodes pyloalis. The sequence continues at coordinate 3,817,489 of JAYKKO010000012.1, read as the reverse complement.
AAGGGAGATTGTTAAATATTTTGATACCCATTACAAAAGTACTTTTCTTATAAACATTATTATTGATAATTGGTAAACAAAGATTATATTTATATTTGCTACGTATGTTCAAACGCTTTGATGATTTCTGTGTGAAATATTCCATGTGAGTCTTAACAAAAACACAAATTTCCAATATATATATACATGTGAGCGTCAGATATCCATTTTGTTTGAAAGTATTTCTTAGGCTTTCATCCGAGTACATATTGTGGATGATGCAAAGACACCTTTTTGTAAAATAAATGTTGATTGCACATCCACTGAGTTACCCCAAAAAATTACTCCATAAATTAAGAGTGGATAAACTTGACCGTAATAGGCAGCTCTGGCTGTTTGTACTGAAGAGGATTCGACAAGGACTGATAGAGCATAACAACAACTAGCAAGTCTTTTATTAATGTTTTCTATTTGGTATTTCCAATTTAAATGAGTATCCAAAACAACTCCAAGAAACTTTGTTTCATTAACCTCTTCAATTTGGGTACTGGATTTCATAATGTTTAGATTATAGGGATTTGTTTTGTAATTTCTGAATTGCAATATTTTTGTCTTTGTTAGATTCACCTTTAGGTTAATGGTAGAAAGCCAATCAATAGCACATTGCAAAGTTTTGTTTATTTCTTTTTCGAAAGTATTAACATTTTTTGTTTCATCCGAAATAAATATAGAGGCATCAACAGCAAACATGACACATAGATGATCAAAAAGATTAGGAAATTCATTAACATAAACCAAAAAAAGTAGGGGACCTAGTATACTCCCTTGTGGAACACCAAGAATAACTTTTTTTGATGTTGAGTAAACTTCATTGTACGTATGTTTTTTGTCATCAAAAGTCTCTATGACAGTTTTTTGTTCTCTATTCTGTAGATAATTTTTAAGCAGCCTCAATGCTACACCGCGTATACCTAGATTTTCAAGCTGTACTAATAAAATGTCATGAACAACACAGTCAAATGCACTGGACATATCAAGAAAAAGGCCAATGCATGGAGTTTTTTCATTCACTGACTTCCATACTCGTTTCATCACATTGAATATCGCTAATGTTGTAAATTTTCTCTTTCGGTAACCGAACTGATTTTTGCTTAAAATACTAAAAACGAAACAAGTCTAACATATATAATTTTTTCAAATATTTTAGAGAAACTTGATAATAAAGCAATTGGTCTGTAATCGCTTATATTTCTTTTTGATCCCTTTTTGAATAAGGGTTTAATTTTCTTGAATGCTCATATTTTAATACAAGAGCAAGTTTTGATTTTTACATTAAATGCAACAAAAATGTGTTGAGTTTATTACGTATTTCTTGTAGTGGGGACTTGTCAAGTAGGTAGTTTAAAAGCTTACTTACTTACGTTTTATTGTAATGATTTTTTTTTCATGAAACAAATCTTCATACTCGATATTAAAAAAAACTACCTCAATTTCATTATGTAGGTTTTAAACTTTGCTTATATCTATGTAAGATATCTAGGTTATTTTATCGTGTAACATGCGTGCTGATGCACAATATCATAAGACATTTAATTACAATTTCATATTTCGTAAGTATAAAAATAAGTGAAATTTTAATATTTTTGGAAACTATTCTGTTTTTGAGTATGGTGTGTTAACACGATTTTTAAGAATTATACTGTGTGGAATTTATTGTAATGTTCGTAACATATATGTTTAAATTCTACTATACTAACAATAAAAGGTTTCCATTTAATTTGTTTTTTAATTATCAACCTTAAGTATACATCTAATTTGTAAATATGCAAACAGGTGTCGAAGCTTTTCATAGCATATTCTTTCTCAGCATACTTAGTTACTTGATCTTTTAGTAATATTTCCAGTCTTTGCAAGAGTGAAACGTAATTCTAGAACTTTTTCCTATATTGGAAGGAAGAAAATTATTTATTAGGCAAAAACTAGGTAGGTACACGACATTACGAAAGATGAGACTTGGCTTAATAAACAGACTTGGCGAGCGTCGTTAGTGAGTCACTGTGTACAAAATAGTCATACATAATGTGTACCCACATCTATTCAATGAGTATTAACAGTACCATTGGGGGCTAGATGTTTTTTTACGATAATACTATTTTTAAAACCACATTAGGTCAAGTTTCAACTATCGTGGCACGTATTTTCAGAACACATTGATATTATCCAAGCTGTGCATTTCACAGACTACGAATCCACGTTAATCACATCCAGAAGGGGTAATCTCTTGCTGCTCCATCGTAGCTACACTTACTGGAAGCACCATACATCCATCAATAAGATCTGCTGGTACTGTTCTTCGAATACACGCCTTGATTGCCGGGCCAGGGTCTACACAGATCATGAGAATAGATTCTTGGAGAAGAAGTACAACCATACACACATGCCAAATTTTATGATGGACTGACAACATCACAGACAGCAATATTGTCTAACTAATTATTGTTTTTTTATGTATTTGTTGTTGAGAATATAGAATAAATGTTTATTCTGATCATTTATATGGAATATTTATATGTTTTCTCTGTTCATGCATTAATAAGTATAAGACAACGATGTCAATATATCATTAAACATATCACTCCCTTGCAATGCCTACCGAAATATGTGTTACAGCTTACTAGCTGTAACATATCACACAAACACTTTAGTTCAATATTGGTACTTATGTCGACGACATAAGGGTGGTACAAAGTCTAAAGTGTGTAGTCTGACGTGCTTCTGAATGTATTTACCCGAATTGCGGCAAAGTTTTTGCCGGTTAAAACTGCCCACTCATAAATGTAGCTGGTAGCCATTTTACTCATGGTCAAATCTAGTATGATCCGATTGTTTTCGGGTAAAGCCTGGTCTAATGATTCTAGGTTAAGACAATATTGACCGATCTTGAGTTTTAACGAGATTAAAGGTATGATTCGGATCTTAACAGCACCCTACAGTGTGGCCATTGTGGTGCTGTGCAACAATGCTGCCTTTTTAAGGGGGGGAAATGCATTAGCGCATCGTACCGCTGCCTTTTTTTTTCTTTGCGAGGGGAAACACATAGATTTACCGTACCGTGACCCGAGGGAGGTGACGGCGTGTGTGTGTGTGGGGACTTCCCGCCTACTAGGACTACTCATTAAACCCCCTGATCGTCGTTAAGGTGATGCTATGGGGAACTCGGCTTAGCAATAACCAACACAGCACCACCGGGTCGTACCGCTACCTAAGGAAAAGGCAGCGGCATTGGTGGGGCTCCGTCGCTCTGAGAAGAGCGGACACTGCCTACTGATACTTCTTCTCATGTTGCCATCGTGAGAAGCCGCGTTGTGCTGTCTGCCGCGTTGAGTCCGAGCAAGCTGACAGTCCTGCGCTTAGCCTAGGTAATCAATTCACTTCGAATGCGAATTCAGCGTTTTCAAAATACAAGATATTATTTATGCAAATTAAAAACCACGTTTTGATTCCCAAACAAAAAACGCAACCTTTTGTTACTTCGGTTCCTTTTTGGGAGTAGACCTTTAGTCCCCTTAGTATAAGGCCCCCGCGGAAACAATGCATCATGCTGCCAAGATCGGTATCATACCTTTAAGAAAAATATAAGTAGTTTTCATGTTATTATTACTTATGACTGTGTCTTACCTACTTGTTTATCGAAAATTATGGTTTTGACATGTTGTTACCTAATTGTTTTGTAATAAATATTAATGGTAGTTATTATTGGTAAAATCCTAGTCACGATATAAGTTTTATTTTCGGCTATGCAACTGATTCCTAACATTTAGAATCAGCCAATAATATTTAGAGACTACCTGATGCAATACATTTAATATGATTAGCTTTATACGTTCGTGTTAATTTCTACTTATAAGATTCAATAAAATATTTCACATTATTGCTTTTGTTTTATTTTAATTTCAAAATATCAAATTAGATATGGTTTCCGATGTCAAAGATTCACTTTATCATAAAGTTAAACAGATGCTTGGGTATTGTAATGAGAAGCGAGATTACTTTAAGAAATTTAGGACGATCAAAGGTTTGTTTAGACAGTGATTACTTTAGCTATAATGCACTATTTAGCTTTTAACGCATCCTTGGAGTATTTCAATAATGTCCAGGTATGGTCATAAGGTTGAAAACCAAACATAATAGAAGATCGTGTCTGACTTTTAAAGGGCTATGGGCCTTCCGAGGATTTAATCCAAATAGAAATGAGCGTAGACTTTTCTTGATGTGATCACGGCTAGTGTCGGTTGCTTGCAGTGTCGGTAGTGACGGACGTGACGGGCGCGACGCTGCTGATGCTGAACGGGTATTCCTTCACAAACCCCTCGCCGATGAGCGGTGGCGAGCGGTGGTACTGCTCAGGGAGGAGCCAGTGGAAATGCAGCGTCTGTCTCCACGTCAACGACGACTACGAGCTGGTCTGTATATCGCATGAGCACACGCATCCGCCCCCGGTGTATGAGAAGACACCGGCTGGACTCTACATTGAGAAGCCCTGAGCAGTCATAGCTTTTTACATACAACCTTTTGCGAAATGTGTTGTCTCCAGGTACCGGACCTTGGTCTACGATGTACTTATCCGTCCCTTTTCTTCTCCATTGTGTGCTGTATGTGTAAAAAGGATGGCTACTACCCGTAGTTCGTATTTAGGAGCATCGGTAGTGGGGACTCACTTTCGTTTGTGTGTTTGCTGTGCTACAAATGGGTATTGTATAGTTCCCATACCTTGTTACTTGTCTTGTAATGTAATAAGATTTCCATTGAAATAATACTTATCCATATTTTATGGGAAAAACCAATGCATCTGACTTAAGTTAACTTTCTGTGTGAGTTTATTACATTTGTTAATGTTGTGGACATATTAATTAATTTAAGCAATACTTTGGGTTTAGAAATAGTGTGCTAGTACCCCTGTTTCATAAGTGATAAATGTACGTATGTAACAAATTTATTTCAAGCAGTTTTTTTTTTAAATCTGATATATATCAGATTCCAAAAAAAACTACTAAATATTTTTACAGGGTGAATAATGTTAATAATAAATAATAATGTGTTTAATTAATAAAATACCGCCTAAATACATGTAGTAAGTTACTGTTTTTGTGAAATTCTATAGAAAAATAAAATGGTAGGAACCAGACAATGTGCTGAAACTGTTTATTTTTTCTAAAGTATAGCCATTTGGTAAATTGTTAAGAATTTGTATGTTTTTAAATAAAAAACTTAATACTGTTTTGACTTGACCTCAAAGTATTTTTTTTCAATAATTTTATACCTAAAAATATTTTTTGAATCTGTGCACTAATGTTAACGTATTTTGTTGTAAATAATAGAAAGAGTAGGTACTCTAAACTAAATGTATTATGTATGAATTGTACATATGAAAATACATTTTTTGTTTTAAATGCTGATGTTTATCTATTCCATATTATTAATCATTATATACTTCATATTTAATTGCAAAAAAATAGTTTAAATAAACCATTAAATAAATACAAAAATATGTAAATATATTATATGGTATGGTAGTGAAAGTAAAGTGTTTGTCTTTTATGCGTATAACATCTCTGTTAAAAATAATTTCGTACTGTTAATAATGAGTAGTACACTTCTCAATAGAATAACTGCGGCACTGACATACTGGCTTTAAAAACCACATTTCGCGTGCGCATAAGACATTTTCTCTCACTCATCCTCAGCATCGTTAACGGATCTGTATCCCTATATACATCCCTATTCATAGGTGGCAGAGAATAAGCAGTTGAAGGAAGCACACTCTGCCACGGGGAGACAGAGAGTGGTGTGTCGGACTCGAACCGACTAAAACCCCTGGGGTGGTCCTACTCTGCGCATTATTGGGGGGGGGGGGCGGGATGCGCGATAGCGATGCTACACAATCCCCCCCCTAGACGCAATGCCGCGCATAGCGCAGCGCGCCTCGGTGCGGCAGGTGGAGTTGCCGCACCACGGGGCATGCCGGACCACCCAGCATGCCCCGACTCCTCGAGCGACGCCAGAAATCCCTGTTCTGGCGCCTTCGGAACTCATGGCCATTTGGACCTTCTGTCTATCTAGACAACGTTACAGAACGCAATAATCTCCTATTGCAGCAGTTTCGAAGCCTGAGCTTGCAACAACTTTGTTCTGTAAAAATCCTTTTATCGACACCATCAAACCTTACAACACAAATTTACCTTCTGAAGTCTTATTTTAGCCCCAGTTAATAAAAATGGTGTAAGCATTACTTATATTTGATATAAGGCAGGTACGACATAGTGACTCATTGAAAGCTCAATAAATTATCATGACCATCTCACGAAGAAATTCTCCACAAAATCTATGATACTAAAGACACGATGCTTGCTCTTTTTCTGAAATTGGGAGCGTGCCTTGATGCAACCCAAAACCACCTAGTCACCCATGTAGTATTTTAATTTTATATCATGTTTCAGGATTAATGATAACATTATATAGCGGGCGACAGCTTCTTCTATTTCAAGGTTACACATTCAGCAATCCCAATCCGAACAATACAAGAGAATGCTGGAGGTGCACTGGACGAGGAGGCAAAACACGATGCAAGGTCTACCTGAAGACTGACCAGGATTTGAATGTTACGGGTATGACCCACGACCATAACCACGAACCGACTAAGTATATTCGAACCAGCGTTGGACTTTATATTAGGGCTTAGAACAAGATCTGAAGATAAATAATACAGTATCTGTTTCAAAACTAAAGAACATTCCAAAATAGATTGTTAAGTGGTAGAAGAAATGTGTCTTGTCGGAGCGGTGTGAATTAAGTGAAGAACACACAGCCACTTCCTTGGGCTTAAATAGGTATATCAGGAATATTTTTGTTTTGTACTTAAGTCAAATTAAAACCTTTTAAAAATATGTTCAAGTGTTCTTAGTTGTAAACCTGAATCCTACGTACCGAAAAGTGGCAAAGTTCATCAATAGAATGTCACATTAAACGTCGGGTGGCATTAAAGTAGAAATAACATAACTCAATAGTTCTGCTGCGGTCTTATTTATGCAAAACTTTATTGGACAAAAAATTACAACCGGTGGACTTAATGCACGACCAGTCAACTCTTAGGTCATGAATAGGGTTGGTTTATGGGTGTGGTAACAGTAAAAAAGTGCGTAAATAATCTAAAAAAATCATAATGATTTTGAATTTGACGACCTCCGTAGCCGAGAGGCAAGCGTGCCGGAAATTGGCGTCGCGCCATCTCTGAGGTTCCGGGTTCGATCGCCGGTCGGGTCAATATAGGAAACGAACTTTTCTATATTGTCTCGGGTCTTGGTGTTGTGGTACCTTCGTTGTTTCTGATTTCTGTAACAAAAGTCCTTTAGCTACTTACCACAGTATCAGAGCAATGTATGTGATGTTGTCCAATATTTATTATAAAAAAAAAATGATAAATCGTTTTATAGTATTGTAACTAACCTGTAACCTTATGGTAACTATTAAACATATGTACATATATTAAAAATAACTAAGTAGATAAATAAAATAAATATATTCAGCAGTTGTCAATTTGTAACTACGATTTATGTATTAGCGAAAGAGGAGAAGTATACACGAACGCCTTCGACACATTTTTGAAATTGTCTTTTATAATTTGCCCTGTATTTTTCAAGGTATGTGTCAGCTGAAGAATCACATATTGATACGGAAGGAAGGTCCTAACAGGTTGACCAGACACCGCTGTTCGGGCTGCTACAGAATTAACGTTACTGTGTTTGGAAGCAAGCTCGCAAAAAATAAAACTAATAAAGTTTCTACTTATTGCTCCCAGTGCCCTAATAAACCATACTTGTGTGCATCTTGCTTTAAATTTAGACATACATAATAAATACCCACTTGGCAAAACATGTACAAGTAAAGTAAATCCCGTAAATTTAAGTTTGTATTTAAATACCCTAATCAAGACTGAATTTACTTACCTATATTTTAAATAGAATAGGAACTCCCAATATTTTGCAACAATACGGGGTCTACTCTCATAAACGAAATATGTCGGATCCGACAACGGATGGCAATTTTTAATCATTCATAAAGAAATCACTTCGAATGCAAATTAAGCGTTTTCAAAAAACAAAATATTATTGATGCAAATCAAAAACCACGTCTTCATTCCCAAACTTTTGAATAATCTTCAAAAACGAAACCTTTCGTTTGTTCGTTTCGTTTTTGAGAGTACCCCTCCTGCTTCCGACTGTGATTAAAAATGTATCAAGATAGATTTATAATATTGATAAGAGAAAAATATATGCGGGAAAAGAAAGAATCCCATTATGATAAAGGTCGTAAAGCGTGATGTCATTTAAAAAAACAACTATGTAACAAAAATAAAAATACATTATTTAGTTTTGACATAAGTGTGTTTTCTTGATACTCATGGGACATTTTATGTAGATGGCCTATTTTAAGAAATTTATGCATACTAAGTAAGTTACATATTATTTGTTAGAAGTACATAATGCAATGTATTTTCTAAATTTCAATCTAAACAGGAACAGAAGTTGTGTATGTACTTTAAGTATATTGATTTTTTAGTAAATACATAGAAATCAGTTATTGATGTTTGTTTTCCTGTCGTTTAAACCTTATTCGTTATTAGAATTCCAGTTTCAGACAATTTGATACGCCAATGATATCAAGTTGTTTCTTGTTCCACTTGCTTAGTACTACAAATAGGTGTTAGTGACCTTTAAAAGATAGGTCCCCTGATCTCATGAAATATTAAGATTCTTCTTTTGTTTTGTCCCGATGTATCCAATCAGGAGGTTCATTCCCAAAAACGATATGAACAAACGAAAGATTAGGATTTTAAAGATTAATCTAAAAATTGGGGATTAAAACGTGCTTTTTTATTTGTGTATCTTATTTTGTTTTCTGAAGATGCTTAATACGCATTTAAAGTGTATTGGTTACGGTTATTAGAATTAAAAATTCGTACATCGGATCCGACACATTCCATTTATGGGAGTAGACACCCAGATTCGTGTTCCTATTTCCCGTAACACCACCAAACGGCGATGAGGTCCAACCGGGGTGTTTTAGTGGGTAGTCCTGCCATTTTAAGGGCAGGGAGCCCCACACATGCTGTCATCTCTGTCATGCCTCCTCTACATGTAGACAGATTCGTCTGCAGATGGCATCGCCAATCAAGTCAATTACCCCCTCTACACGTCGCATTTGCAGACAAATCTGTCTACGAGTAGAGGAGGCATCAGGTGACGGTACGCTGCATCAAAAAGCATTTCCCCCGTCACAAAAAAAAAGGGTTCGTGTTTCTATGCCGAGGAATTTTATTATTTTAATTTTCCCTTACAGATGCACCTACTACATATACGTACACATTCATACCGCCGAATAAAGGGAAAAATCCACTTCTTATGATCGACGGTCACACATTCAATCAGACTACGAAGAATACTAAGTACTGGACTTGTTCTAAACGAACTTCAACTTTTTGCAAGGCGAAGATACGGCTCGATGACGAAGGTCATATTTTATTTTACAACACAGAACACAATCATCCCGCTCCAAAGTTTTTTGTGTCTGAAAATGGCAGATATATTAAGTTGAGATAATCCGTAGATTTTAAAAACGAATGCAATGTATAAATGTTGAAATAAAGAAACACGTGCAATAAGATCAATGGAAGCTAGTTTGTATTTTTTTGATGTCCTACGTGATCCCGTATAAAGTTATAGTAGTTGGTTGTAGGTTTTTGTTTTCTAGAGCAAGAAATAGTAAAATCACCAGTTTTAATATGCAACTTACATTTTGGCGTCAAGAGTAATGTTTTTATGTTAAAAATAAGTCATTAACCAAGTAGGTAATTCCATTACTTTATTAATGGACTACAACATCTTTAAATTTGCATACAGACCACATATACAATCGAGTTTTCGTATAAACAATTACATGCAATTAGTATCATATCTTTTGATTTTGCTGAGATTAAATAATCCGTTATTTTACAGTTATTGGCGACTGCATTTTCTAATATTTCGCTTTGACAAGCCGGTTGTTCTTACATGGTCCTTAATATTTGTTTGTTTTGAAGCGTCGAATGTTTTAAATGTCAGTTAAAAAAAGATCTAAAAATTGTTAAAGGTTCAAAATGCGGCAAACGCCCCCCCTGGACAGGAGAGAGCTTGTCAGCAGCTCTCACAGCCGTTCGTAAAGGCCAAATGTCAACTTACAAAGCTGCAGCCCTTTATGGTATACCCCGAAGAACGCTCCGAAATCATCTAGAAGTAGGTATTTTCAAAAAGAGCTCAGGAAGAAACGCTGTATTCACAAAAGATCAGGAACGTGAATTCGTGAACCATGTTATCCAGTTCGCCGAATTAGGTATTCCGGTTACTCCGAAAATGATAAGGATACAGGCCTTTAAATTTTGCCAGGAGTTAAACATTCCCAACAACTTTAATGAGCAGTTGGGATTAGCTGGGAAGGGGTGGTTACGACTATTTTTAAGGAGAAATCCGGATTTGGAAAGACTTAAATCTAGTTATAGTCCAGAAGATCCCGAGGATCTAGACTAGATATGGTAGTAAAACTCACCATCTACCCAATATATTATAATTTAGCCAATGTTAATGTCAAGGGTTTTTAGGGATGACTTATTGTACGTACCTACCATCTTGAGAAGTTCATCCAATGAATTTTCTACTTTTTGAAGAATGCATGTATTCAAACTAGTTGCCGGTTAAGATGATATTGGAACAGTACAAAAGCGTAGTTAAAATAGTTAAATACATATATAAATTTTGGAAGTGTTTACGCAGAAATTTGGCAAACAAAATTATTGCAGATTTTGTATACTTGTAGTTTTAAGGTTTTATTATTTTTCAATTTCTATTCAGAAAGTTTCGTTAAATAAACATCTTTTAAATTACAAGTTTATTATTTCCTTTATCCGTACTATTTTATATATTATGGCAACATATAATCAATATCTTATCAGCTGATATTGACATTCTATTTTCCCATGATTACAAATATTAACTATTTTTAATTACTTCTTGCATTCACTATGTACCTATTCATATTAAATTTAATCATTATTTTATTTAATTACTATTTTGTTTTTATGTATCTATACTACTATTATTAAACTGAAAAGTGTGTTTGCTTGTGTAATTATTTATGTTATACCATCAAATCCACGCGAAACATTAAATATTAATCTTGTTTTACTACATGGGTTGAATTTAATACAAGCATAATGTTTTCAATATAGTTGAAAAAGTAATAAAACTTTTTTTTCTATTCAATAACAGTTTTATTTCAAAGTAAATCTCGTTGCATCGTTATTGTTAGTGGCTTGATTTTCCACAGGATTGAGATACGAGTTCATCCCGTCGAGTCATGGAAAGCGATCAGTTCTCTTCTTGGAGAAACACACTTTTAACCAGGTATCCGTAGATGGGCGGTACTGGACGTGCACGAGAAGGACTTCGAGCAAGTGCAAGGCCAGAGTCCGCTTTAATAACCACCATAACATTATACTTTACGACCGGGAACATAATCACGAGCCTCGGCAAGTTTTAAAATTGAACGGAAAATATTTTAAAGTTTAAATATCTCGGTAGAGATGCGGACGAATATCTAGGAAGGTGATTGTAGATTCTAGTCAATGTTAGAACTATTGGAGACAGAAGCGTGGGGACAGCTTTAAATCGACACGATTACCTAGGTGGCGCAGTGGCTAATGTAGGCGTCCAAAGCGCGAAAGGTCCCGGGCTCGATTTGGAGAACAAACTTTTCTAAATCGACTTGGGTATGGGTGCGCTGGGATGACGCCCCCAGTTAGTATTCGTCGTCTGGTGCTCATAGTACAAGGGAAATCCTTAGTTTAAAACCAGGTGATTGGTGGGGTTGTCTGGCGCATTTATTTATTTAAATATATCTCACCTGGAGCACGGAGAGTTTACATTAATTTGATGCAATAAAATCACCTAATAGTAATTAATTAATACTAATGAACAGTTAAATTGCTATACTGATAGCGTATGCATGGGGAAAGGTAATGCAATACGTTTACCTAAGGATAAATGAAGATTTTTCTTTATGTTTTCGACCCTATTTCTTAATTGAAGTGAATATGCTCAGGATACCATTTTATTGACTGTTTTCCGCTAGATGTTATGGTCTTTAGTATCGTATAATACTAACTTTTACAGCTAGCAGCAATGCCTAGCTATTTAGCGAACATCAGATTTGATTACACTACATCTAATTTATTTAATAAACGTATGCTTACCAAATACTAACCAATGCTTTTTTTAAAAATGAAATACCTACTTGTGTACCTAATTTTCCTTTGTCCCAAAGACTTATTTGCATCCAGGAGAAATTTCTCAGCATGATATAAGGTGATGTACCTAATGTGGACTATGGTATTATCTATGACTCTATGATTTCAGCTGTGCAATGCGAGTTTCTCACATCCAGTCGAAACAATCGGCAGTTGCTATTAATCGATAATAACACCTTCTCTCAGATCAACGACAGACACTGGGTCTGCTCCAGGAGAACATCAAGCAAATGCAAAGCGTTAGTACGTTTTGATAAAACATTACAGATCATTGTGACATATAGACAAGAACACACTCACGCACCTCCGAAATATGTGGTAATTGGTGGTCAATTTATCGAGTTGTAGCTAAGAAAAACATTATGTCTAGATGCATTCGGTAATGAAGCCAATTGTACTACAAGTGTAATATAAAATTTTGCTATTGATTTTGATTGTCACAATCATAAATGCTTTTCTTACAATATACGCTTATTTCGATTTCCTAACATAATATGGACTAATACTTTCGACTGACGACATCCGTAGCCGAGAGGCGAGCGGGCCTGACTTTTTTTACAATATGGGAAACGAACTTTTCCATATTGTCTTGGGGGTGGGTGTTGTGGTACCGTCGTTGTTTCTGATTTCTGTAATACAATTGCTTAAGCTACTTACTTACCACAGAATCAGAGCAATGCATGTGATGTTGTCAAATATTTATTTATTTACTTTCTGTAGGAAGAACACCAGTTCAAGATGGTATGTATGTATGTATGTCTATATGGTATGGTATGTCATTTAAATCTAAAATAAATGGTCTGTTCAATTTAGTTAGTGGGTACAGAAACAGAATAACTATCGATATTGTTTAAAGTTTTAAGGTATGGCGGGTTCCAGGATATAAAAGCATGGTCAGAAGATATCTACAAATCGAGTTGAAAAATCAAAAATTATCCCAGATTGGCTAGACCCCCAAACTGTGTGAGATATGACAATGTTGGCCACTACGTGTCCACCACTGACAAAGGACGCTGCCGTATTTGCCAGAGAAATACAAGTGTTTATTGAGTCAAATGTAACTTGAGACTTTGCTTTGTGACTGGCAGAAATGCCAGAAATTGTTTCATGCAATTTCACTCTGAATAAACTAACCCTTCAATCGTTCTTCTCTTTGGTAAATCTCAGGTGACTATGGAATAATAATAACGATGGTAATTATAATAATAACGAATACTAAAAAAATAATGACGTACTTAAAAGCTAGAAAAAAACTATTCGAAATGAAGCCCAAATGTGATATTTAAAATGCACTGGACATCTATTAACTATAATTTTGATGTAAAATCGAAAGACAACAAAAGTGGGAGAAAGAAAAATCAAACTTAAGGGTGGATCTCGAAAACTTTCTTTGAGACATACCTACTCAAGTGAGTGACAGAATATTTCAAATACATATATATTTGAATAAGAATTTGAAAAAAATATCTTATAGGTAATAAAAAAGTCACCTAATTGCATAAACAGTTATGCTTTGCTCTCTCTGCAACAAAATCATTAATGTACCTACCTAATATTGAACGTAAAAAAATCATTTTTTTTTATACTTAAAGAAGATCAAGACAGTCGAAATAAATATGAACAAAGAATGTGCTATTGCAGGATTTAAAAGACGATTCACTTTTAAGGATTTTAGCCCTAGAGCTACAACCGATCGTCGATTAAATCGTTTTATTAATCGCTATAAACTAATTAATAGGTTAAATAGCAGTTATTATGTTCCTTTACAGATTCGGAGATACATTACGAACTCATGCCGTCGACCCACGGTAAACATAACGTTCTCAAAATCGGCGACTTCACGTTCAATTTGCAGACGTCATCAGACGGCAAGTCGTGGACCTGCTCAAAGAAGACATCCACAAAATGCAGGTCCAGGGTGCGTTTCGATAACGACCTGACACACATACTGTTCTACCAGTCTGAGCACAACCATACTCCAAGCACGAGGTATATAAAAGTCAACGGAAGGTATGTTAAAGTGCCTATATAAGTAAACCCCGACCCCGTTGGATTGAAGAGTTTTGAAGTTTCATTAACGAGCGTAAAAGTGACGTAAGATATATAGTGAGTTAACAATAATGTTGATTAAATTAAATTATGAAAAAGTTTAATGTGTCTTATTTCTTTTTGATAGGGGCTTTTTTTCTTGATAAATAAATATTGGCAACATTAACTTCATTGCTTTGATTCTGTAGTTAGTCACTAAAGCACTAGTGGTAAAGGCATCAGAAACAACGACAGTGTTACAATACCCAGTCCCGAGTCAATATAGAAAAGTTAGTTTTCCATATTGATCCGACCGGATATCGAACTTGGGACCTCAGAGATGACGCGCCCTCGGCTCACACGCCTGCCTCTCTGCTTCGGAGGTCAGATATATGCAAGTTTGGTATTATCAATGTGAGATACTTAAAATGTAGGTACTACTTCGTTTTTGAACTAATTAGAGATACTTACCTACATTTTGGTGACACCACCATTAATTAAATAAAGTATCCTAATATTCTAGATGAAACAACATTCTCAATTAAGTCGTTGGTAGATACATGATAGTTTTGATTTAAAGCAATTTTGCGTTTTTATGGAATCCGCAAGTGCAAGTCCAGGGACGCCACCAAAGAAACAGCCGAACTTCAATTCGTAAGGTTGTCCATTGCACTGATAATACTTTACAACTGACTTTTTTTAACTATTGTTACGAGCTTCGGGTTCGTGACAATAAAAACAGCCGATAAAAATTACCAAAAGTCACACTTTAATTGAACGCCACTAATTACAACCTTAAAACGCACTAATTAAAACAACAATCGCTCCCAAGTCGCACTTCAAAATCGCTTTCGAAGTAATCACTTGTATCGCTAATTCAATACTGTCCCGGTCGCGGTGAATCCCGGCCTTTTATATTGCCGCGGCCGTTCCCGAACCTTCCAACGCAGAAACATCCGGAACATTCGCGCGCAGTCCGGCCTTGACCGGCCGTACGCTCGGTCAAGGTCATAGTTCTAGTAAATTCTGGCGTACGCGTCTCGACTCTCTGTAGTCCCGCCTTTCCACACTAGATGGCGCTGGTTACTAGGACACCATCGATCGTGGCGCGTAACACTGCCCCCTCCTAAGACATGCTCGTCCCGAGCATTATCGGCTCCATAATAACGCGCCAATCTCTCCGCATGGACAATCTTAGGAGTGCCTCTTGCACCTTTCTGTTTCCGGTAGGTTACGTCATTGCCCCCAGTCCCAATCTGGTACGGTCCCTCCCATCTAGACTGAAGCCCAGGAGATCTCCCTCTGCTGTGGACTGGATTGCGCAACCTCATCTGTGGACCCTCGTCGAACACTCTACTGTGCACTTTGCGGTCACAAGGGGTTTTCATCTTTCCAGACATTTTCTGGCCCGATTGCCTGACGTGCTCACAAATGTCATTCATTTTGTACCGCCAGTTATTCGCATAATCGATTATACTGCCTGGAGCATCAGGTGGTATTCTGATGATCAGGTCTGCAGGTAGCCGTAGTTCTGTTTCTGCAGTTCGCTTAGGGCAACTGGATCGAAGGTGACCCCTTTCCCCACAGCCGTAGCATCTAGGGCTGTATCCTTTATTGCCGTCCCGAACAGTAGCCGCTACAACCTCCCTGACGCGATGGGATCGATGATCTTGTCGCGCAGCTTCCACCTCCAGGGCATGAGCCAAGGCATCCTTTAGCGAGCCGTGATGCCCGAGTCTGACAGCAGCTCTAACTTCAATGTCGCGGATGCCATCGATGAACGCCTGCACAAGGTTCCCATCAATAAGCGCTGGTACGGACTGGTAAGCTTTACGCACCAGCTTCTCCACTTCAAGGGCCCACTGCTGCAGGTTTTCGCTACTGCGTTGCACGCGGTCCCTGAGCTGTGCGCGAAACACGTGTTCCAGGTGAGCGTCGCCATATCGAGCCTCCAAAGCCTCAAGGAGCTGCTCGTAAGTCACTTCCTTACCGAGAGCTTCCAAAACTGATAAGGCCTGGTCACGAAGGCCTAGGGTGAGGGCAGTCATGGCCTGATTTTTATCCCAGCCGTTCGCTTTCATGACTGCGTCAAATTGGATTTTGTAGGCCGACCAGGAAGAAGTTCCGTCGAACGGTGGCACTTTGAATCCACGTAGCGAAGGTGTTGTAGCTACGGGAGCTGCAATTGCTTCTCCAAGTTTAAGACAATCCAGCGTTTTCTTAACGTCTGCCATCACGGTCTTCTTCACATCAGCCACTACGTAGTCAACCCGATTATTGACTTGGTCGATCCGTATTTCAGCTTCCAACAGGCGGTTGTCATGTTGAGCAACCTTATCTTTCACCTCCTTTATGTCTTTCCCGAAGGTAGCGTGAAGGTCCTTCAGAAGAAGCATCTGCTCCTCTTGGCGACGAGCCTGTTCATCCTGGCGGCGAGCCTGTTCCTCCTGGCGGCGAGCCTGTTCCTCCTTGTCCCGCTTAAGCTGTTCTTCCAGCCGACGAGCCTGTTCCTCCTGTCGGCGAGCCTGTTCCTCCTGTCGACGAGCCTGTTCCTCCTGTCGGCGAGACTGCTCCTGCAGCATCATCATCAGGGCAGCAAGGTCTGGTGCTGCTGATGCTGCTGGTGTTGCTGCGGACGGGCCAGCCTCCGTGGTTAATAACTGGCTCTCCGACTCCTGCGGCAAAGCTCCACCAAAACGTCTCTGGTCCGTCTCCAGTTGGCGTTGACTCCGGGTACGGATACCCTCCGTGTCGTCTTTAGGTAAAATCGGCATAATTTAAATCCCACTTCTGACACCAATTGTTACGAGCTTCGGGTTCGTGACAATAAAAACAGCCGATAAAAATTACCAAAAGTCACACTTTAATTGAACGCCACTAATTACAACCTTAAAACGCACTAATTAAAACAACAATCGCTCCCAAGTCGCACTTCAAAATCGCTTTCGAAGTAATCACTTGTATCGCTAATTCAATACTGTCCCGGTCGCGGTGAATCCCGGCCTTTTATATTGCCGCGGCCGTTCCCGAACCTTCCAACGCAGAAACATCCGGAACATTCGCGCGCAGTCCGGCCTTGACCGGCCGTACGCTCGGTCAAGGTCATAGTTCTAGTAAATTCTGGCGTACGCGTCTCGACTCTCTGTAGTCCCGCCTTTCCACACTAGATGGCGCTGGTTACTAGGACACCATCGATCGTGGCGCGTAACACTATGATAATGGCCTCAAACGGCTTTTTCATCTTCATCCGAGTTTGCAAGGGACGAAAGTCTCTCACCCCTAAGGGGAGTCCCACACACGCCGCTGTAGTCCCCATGGCAGTGGCACGGTACGAAACGTATTTTCCTGACCTCAAAAAAGGTAGTACCTGCGATAAAATGTTCAATAATACGAATCGTTCTTTGCTAAATAGTCTCCGTATCTTAATTCTTTCGTCAAAACATTGAATTGTTTGGTTAAAGTGTTATCGTTTTACAGGTATAGAATACGATTTCATCCCGTCGACTCACGGGAAGCATTCGGTGTTGCTGATCGAGAACTACACGTTTAATCAGATAAACTCGAAGGAGATGCGGTATTGGTCGTGCTCCAAGCGGACGACAACTAAATGCAAAGCAAGAGTGCGTTTCGATATCACATTGACCCAGATTGTGTTCTACGATTCGGGGCACAACCATCCTCCACCCAATTATAAGAAAATCAACGGGAAATATGTTCGGTGCTGAGCGTGATTTCGTTTTCGATTGTTGAATATTTTTTTACTTAGCCTATAAACTGTCTCACTGCTGGGCAAAGGCCATGCAGTTCCAGCGCTTAAGTATTTTTTTATTTTCGACTAGCGGTCGCCCGTAACATCATAAGCTTGGAGTCTCTCCAGCTTTTTCAGCAATAAATATAGCCTATGTTACTCAAGGTGAATGTACATTTCCAATGGCGAAAGAAATTTTGAAATCGGCAGTCGTTTTTGAGTTTTTTCATATATACACAAAATACGCACAAAAATACAAATCTTTTCTCTTTATAATATTAGTGTAGATGAACTGGGTAGTGAAGTGGCAAAGGTGCCTTAAGCACATAAAGTCCTGAGTTCGATTCTCGATCAGGCCAATTTAGGAAACGATGTAAGTTAGCTTGGGTCTGGGTGTGCTGGGTCGACGCAGTTATCCATCATCTGGAACTTATAAAGGAAAACCTTAGTTTGAGACCAGTTTTATGGTATGATTGTCTGGCGCATTTATTTATAAATATTTTTATTGATTATGTTAATAAACTATCTGCATGACCCAAGGGTTGACTGGTAGAGAATGCCCTTAGCATTAATTCCACCTGTTGTACCTATTTATGCAATAAAGTGTTTAAATAAATAAATAAAAATGTATCTAAATTAAATAAAATATACCTATGAGTTAAGTTGTTTTTATCGGTTGTCAGGTATTTCTGCGTTATTTTGTTTAAAGTAAAATTAATCTATATATCTAATGAATTTAAATAATGTATGCACTATACTACTAATAATACGCCTGTGCTAGAAAATGCTTGTTCAATGGATGCCATGAGATATATTTTTTGATAGTTAACTAAAATTGGTATGTATCGTAAGGTTAATGTCTGATCTTTTACAAGTAGTTTTAGCAATAAGACATTTAAAATAAAACCCACTAATCATAATTATTGTCTAATTATTCCAACTACTTGGATATTCCTTCCGAGTAAAGTAAGAATGCATCAAATGGCCTATTTATCTAAAGCTAACAGTAACCTGATTCCCTTCATCAGCCACGGCTAGCAAAATTATGAATAAACGAAGATTACAATTTTATTTGGCTCCATTTATTTTTAAGTTAAGAACTTTTTATAAAATATAGTTTTGTTTTGGTTTGTCTTTTATTTTTTATCGTCTCTCTTTTCTAACCTAAACAATGTCATATAAATATTTTTATGACTGAGCGAATTCAGAATTAGTATTATTTAATAAGGCTTTGTTATTTTTCTTGCAAACACATAATTACCATAAATGTTTCGTATGCAGATACCATCATAACCTTTATCAACGTCGAAGAAGAGGAACAGGATCCCGAAGATGTGGCAGTGTTCTTGGAGTCGCGGAAAGGCAAGACCGTGCTTCAATACAAAGGGCACCGGTACAGGAAGGGCTACAAGTCAAAGAACGGCTTCCGCTGGGTGTGCTCCGTGAAAAATAATTGCTCTGCCTTCCTCTATCTGAACCACAAGGATGAGATCATTATGTCGAACGAAGATCACGAGCATGCTCAGCCAACCAGGTTCGACTACGTGGACCAAGACCAGAGTGGTAAGTTAACCGATTCTTTAAACCTATCAACAGTGCCGGTTCTAGCATTACTGGCACCCTGGACGAATTTCCGCCAGCGCCCCTGTAAAAGCGTATACCAATACATCGATTTAGGGGAATACATCTGGGTTCCTCAGGGTAGCTTTCTAGCGCCCGTTCAAGTCCGAGCGCCCCGGGCTGTTGCCCAACCGCGCGCCACCCTAACGCCGGCCCTGCCTATCAATAAGGAAGCGGACTAATGCCCGATTCCAATATTTAAAAAAAACGATTTAGTTACTGATAAATAAATTATACGAGGCGTAAGCTAAAATCGACCGACGGACGACTGACGACAGCTGATATGGAAATTAACTATGGAACGGTATTAAGGACTTACTATAGTCCGTTGGAGGAAAATAGAGTTTAATTTTGGCACATTACGAAACGTAAAATATTGGAACAGGGCATAAAGCGGGTTTTGATCAGTCTGTTAAATATGGGACACGTGTTTTTATTAATATTCAATAATATTGGATAACATCACATACATTGCTCAGTTTCTGTGGTAAGCAGCTAAAGCACTTGTGTTACAGAATTCAGAAACCACGACGGTAGAACACCCAGATTCGAGACAACAGAAAAGTTCGATTTCTATATTGACCCGGCCGAGAATCGAACCCATCCTTGTCCGTGAGCTTCCGGGTTCGATCCCCGGTCGGGTAAACATGGGAAACGAACTTTTCTATATTGTCTCGGGTCTGGGTGTTGAGGTACGGTCGTGTTTCTAATTTCTGTAATACAAGTGCTTAAGCTACTTACCACAGAATAAGAGCAATGTATGCAATTGTAACTCAATAGTTTAGTACTTACATATTGAGTGTCAAATAATGAAATAACTGTGAGAGCTCAATAGAAGCATATTTTTGCAGTGTCTATGGTACAGAAAAAAGTTCGTCAGACTTCACACTTTTGACTTTGAGCTGCTTTTATATCATTGGCATAAGATTTGATATCGAACTGCAAGTGTTTATAAGGACGTGCTGTCTACAGTACCTGGCCGAAGTTATGAGTCATTTAAGCAGCTCACTATCATTATTTACCTTTTTCACAGACTCTGCAGTTTTAATCACGTCCCGCAAAGGTAAGGAGATCCTTCTCTTCCGCCAGTACACCTACCGTAAGCAGTACATGAAAGGCAAACGGTCACGCTGGGTCTGCTCCAACCTGAAGAACTGTCGCGCGTGCGTGTTCACTGATGAGAACAACTTCATCACCTCAGCCTTTGAGGAGCATGGCCACCCGCCGCCCAAGTACTACTGTAAGCCAGGCAATGTGATCGGTGCGCTGAGGGAACGCGTCATCTTGGATGCCGACTAGCTGATAAAGAACGTTGCTTCGTGAAACATGTAGGGTATTACTTGCAGCTGCAAGTGGTAGCCGTGGTGATTAACAAAAACTCGACTTGGATTTCCTCCAGTGTTGGCCGAACAAAGCACCTAGAACTAGACAATAAGTACACTCGCTATCTTACCTCAATTCTGTTAATGGCTGGTAAGTGTCGCACATACCTCTTGTTATTTTGTCACTTCTGGCTGCAATGAAGTCAGCGATTGACACTGGCCGTTGATTTTTAAACACTTCGATTTTTTCTTTTGTACAGATGCAAATCAACAATAAAAAATGTCGTGTCATGGGTATGTAAGTAAAAGCCTTGTTCAATATCTTATGGAATTCTATGTACCTAATTTACAAAAACCTATTGGTAATTCATTTAAAGTTTAACTTTACTTTTGTCTTACCATATTATTTTAACTCAACTTAAACTTTTTCGTACTAACCTTTTTTATTTGTAGACAAGTTCGTTTCGTATTAATTATTTAATTAGGATACAACTAATTAACAATTGCATAAATGAAGCAAACCTGTGCATCAAGCCAGCCATCTTATACCTATTGTTGACCTTAATTCCTATGAATTATGTAACTGATTTTTGTAAAATAACACATCACTGATTGATACTTTCTGTGGCAAATATTTGGATGAAATTTTAACTTACCTACTCTCAAAAAATCAAAGACAATAATTTTACGGCATTACGTGTTTGAAATAAGTGTTTAATACATAATTTAGTTTTTAAGTTTTATCAAATAAATTTTGGTGTTTGTGTTTAATTTATGGATCTGTTTTTTTATCCCAATACCAAGTTATCTGTCGAAACCAGATAAATTTCCATAGGACTGAAAAGGAAACTTTTGATATCGCCATACATAATGTTTTCTTATGTTCGTGCGAAGGGTACAGATGGGGACAGGTCGACAGATCTTAAGAACACTTTATCATTTTCTTTTGTAAACCTAATATTTGTGGTAAACTGCTTTTGGCAGACTCTGTACAGTTTAAATATGAATACAATATTTAAGCCCTCTTGGGTCGTGGTCCACCTGTTTAGTTCACCTGGGTGGACCATGGGCACTTTTTCTTGCCGGTGGATCACCTTTTTAATAATATGTAAAATGATGTTGCAATATCTTTCCTTTTGACCTTTGTGTAGTTATTCTTAGAGGAATAAGTATCCTTCTTGATAAAGTAATGTTACTTTGATTTGGTCTTAACTACATAAAATCGGAAGGTAGTAATATAAATGAAATTATTCCTTTTTTTAAATACCTGGCAGGATTTTGGATGACAACAAATTTTGATTCCATCAGGCCTACCATAAGCGCGACTAAATTTTATCGATTTCGAACGTCAAAATCGATTAATATCAGTGCGTCAGCTGTTGATTGGCTGAAAACACGAGTGCGGTGTGTTAGCCAATCAACTGTATCGAAACTTTTGTCGTCTCATGCGATAAATTTGACATATTGCGTATGCTAGGCCTGCATGTTATCTGTGTTTGGTGAAAGACACCGCACAAATAATGTTACCGGAATCTTTTCATTCAAAACTAAATAAAACCCTTAAGAAAACCAATACTATCATCTTGCGTCTTCTAACTGAACTGAAAAGACTTGAATCCAGTTATTCCAATAAAAGGAAAAGTAAATATACAAATGACGACGATGATATAATGAAAATACAATTAAAATGGATAAACAAACAAATATCTGTTGAGAGTCGCTTTGGAAAAGTTACGAAATTAGTCAGTGCATTTTTTTAAACACATAAGGCCCACTTGCTATTTAATTAATAACAGCGCCAAATATATTCAATCTTTTCCGTTTTCATAAGTAAAATACCTATTAAGAATTGCTATTTTACTTATGAAAACGGAAAAGCTTCAATATGGTTGAGTGAAGCGATGGCTGGCACATACGTCATGCTTGTGAACAGGTGCCACCTTTGGGGACAGGTCTACTCCAGCTTACCTCTTAAAATAAAATAATACTTAATGGTTTTTCACTCGTCAAAATAAAACTATGACTTGGTCCAAAGCGTTCTACACATAGCTACTTATAGATAAAAGTTAGATACTGCTAATTTTCTTACCGGTACCTTCTCTGTAGATATAGGTACCAAACACAGATAATATGGAATCAAAATTTGTTGTCATCCAAAATCCTTCCAGGTATTTACAAAAAGGAATCATTTCATTTATATTACTACCTTCCGATTTTATGCAGTTAAAACCAAATCAAAGTAATGTTACTTTATCAAGAAGGATAGATACTTATTCCTCTAAGAATAACTACATAAAGGTCAAAAGGAAAGATATTACAAAATAATTTTACATATTATTATAAAGGTGATCCAGCGGCACAACAAATGCTTATGGTCCACCCAGGTGTACTGAGGTGATCCAACGGCAAGAAAAAGTGTCCATGGTCCACCCAGGTGTACTGAGGCGATCCACCGGCAAGAAAAAGTGCCCATGGTCCACCCAGGTGTACTCAGGCGATCCACCGGGAAGAAAGTGCCCATGGTCCACCCAGGTGAACTAAGCAGGTGGACCTCGACCCAAGAGGGGATGTATCGTCCACCGCTTACCTGCCTCCCAGCTAGGGTTGCCAACTCCGGGGTTTCAGACGTGGGTTGTGTTGTGGCTGCAAAGCGAATGAATAACAACGAGGAAAACCGTAAAAACGAATTTATTTCTCCCCAGGAGATCAGGAGGTTAACCACTATTACCGGAGTCTCCGGGAGGGTTAAGGACCCTACCCAGCAGTAAGTAGACCGAGGTTCGATTCCTTAGATTGTTTCTGATTCGCAGACATAATCATTCAGAAAAAAAAGTGTAGTAGGTAGGTACCACTGATTTTTGTTTCATTCATCCGCCACCATGCAAGGCTACAATTCAAACAACGAGGGCAGAACGCGTCTCCTTGAATAAGGCGTTATGATTTTTTGACAATCAATAGGTATGTTGATAAAATTTATGTAATTATCGAGTTGATTGTTATTTTAACTTAAGATTTCAGGCTGTTGTTAGGGTAGATTGTTTTACTGCAGTTTTAACATCTCGAATGTAATGTAATAAAACACCTTAAATTTTAATAAGACATGTAATTATTTTAATACACACGCCAGCAAATTTACCTTCCAAAATCTTTCAAGTCTTCCAGATAACTCTTAATCGGGCAATAGGAGAATTGATACAACTCTAAATTGAACCTTATGATCTTGACTAACTTGAGAAAACAAAATAATGAAAAGTTTCGATATTCCTTGCCTCATTTAGGGATAATTGCCAGTTGAATTTTTTTCAATCCTATCTTCATTATGAAATTTTGACAGATTTAGTAGGTTGACGTTATACTGTATGTATGAATACAGATATTTCATTTAATTAGGTTAAAGATGTTTACCTTATATTTAATTATTGTGATTTATTTTCAATACATAATTTACAATTTGCTTACACATCTAAAATTAGTAAATCCTAACTATGAGCAAATATTTGAGCATTATAATCAATTATTAAGTACTGTAATGGCTAGTCATCTGAAGGGACACTTACACTATTTCTATTGGCTAAGGAAAAAGTTTTGTAAAACTATGGAATAACCTTTTACTCTTAGTTAAATATAAACCAATCATAGTTACAAGTGGGCCTTAGGCTAAAGAGTATGGTTACAAATATAAATTCTGAATTAATCTTAGGCACTATGATAAAATCAGTGTGACTGAATATTAAAAAGTTAAACAACTTAAACATCACAACACTATGTTGTTCAAGTTCAGATAACTTTTTTCATATCAACATACATTTAAAATCACCATCAATTTATAAATCATTTTCAGGTAAATGGTAAAATTAAAAACATGACAATATTAACTTTTAATCTTTTTTCAATAATACAGATTGTACTATAATCAGGTTATCTGCCCGACATCATTTAAATAATAATATATTTATTTTTAAAACTAAAAAATGCTAACAAAATATATGAAACGAGGTAATTGAGTATTCAACATCAGTCTTTTTATTTTGACAAAAATTTATTATAAAAATAAGTGTCTATTCTAATTTATTTATCAAAATTAAAATAATCTTTGCTTAATCTAAACTTGTATAGTAAGGTACAATCAAGAATATTTTTCTTAAAATCAGTCATAACTTACTAGGTACATGGGTCAAAAATACTTATTATTAAAATTGAGGTCCAAAATGAGATACTTGAAATAAAATGGTAATCAGTCTTTCAATTAAAACTTATACAACCTTAAATGATCCATCATTACGACGATAGAATCCTGGTGGTGGATGGTTGTGTACATCACGGACTCTTTTTATCAAGTTTCCTTTACGATGAACAACTGTGGTGACATCTACATGGCAGCCAGTCTTGGTCCTTGATGTGCAGTACCACTGTTTTTTTCCATATGCCAACTTGTTCTTGAGTCTGAATGCAAATCCATTATGCACCAACAATAGGCTGCCCTTTCTTGTAGGTATGAAGTTTGCAACTGAAAATGTTTAAAAATTAATTCTAAATTTCATTTAATATCATAAATCTAATGAACTTAATTACTTTATCTTATAAACATATCTTATACAATAATCTGGGTATGGTTTAATAGTTGAATGAAATAAAACAAACAAGAAATCAACGTAATTATTTATCATTTGTTCCTATACTACACATAGGTACGTAAAATCAGATAAAATAAAACCTAAGCAAAGAATTATTTCAGTTTTATTTTAGTAATCGAAAACTTGAGTATTTCAAAAGTAAAATTTTAACAAGCTTTCAATGAGTAGACGCCAAACAAACCTAACCTAACCAAACAAAACAAACAATAGTTAATGAATTTACTAATGAAGAAGGTATATTTAATATCTTGTCGGCATTAAAAATATTTTCACAAAATAAAATACACATAACTTTTTAACTTAAACACTATTTTAACTAATGATGCACTTTAGAATTCATCAGAATGCACGGAATGCATCAAAAAAGCATCGAGGCAAGGCAATCAAAATGTCAATATGTAATGTCAAAACGAGAAGGCCAACTCCACAGATTCAATCATAAAACAAAATGTGTCGTAAAATCCGAACGCAAATAGTCCTGCAGAAACAAATAACATGTCTTGTCCGTAGATTTTATGTTGTTTTCTGCTTAATTCATTTTTCATTGTTTTGCAATACCACTAATGGCCCAATAATATAATTCAAAATCGAGAGAAAAAAGTGTCGTTAGTGCCATAAAAAGTCTAATTCAATTGTGTATCTAAACGTGTACATTATTAAAGTTTTATCATCTGTTCATAATTCGTAAATGTCATTGTCAAAAGTATTACGATCTACAGTTGTCGCATGTTTGCTTGTTACATGCAGAAAAATTAATTATGATGACCAGATCTTTATTAAATTGATCGAAACTGTAGATCATTTGTGTTTTTAGTGAATTCAGTGGACGTTTAGTACTAGTAACGTGTACATAGTCAATGAAATTCATTTGTTAATAGTGCTATGAACGATCTAATATTTTTCCAAAAAAAGTTCTTAAAATCAAGGAAATTCCGACTACCAAAATCTAAAGCGCTGTTCGTTACATAATATACTTACTTTCCTCCCAAATTAATATCCAAAGTAAAACTTTTAAAAAGTTAGGTCAAAAGTTTTTGTTGTCAAAGTTTGAGGTGTTAGCTAAACCAAGGTTAAAATAAAATATTTTAGTTCTATGAACTTAAAGAAGATTTCATCAATTCAAGCGTTAAAAGTGTTAAAACATTTACATAAATAGCGATTGTAAATTAAAAATTTTGATTAAAAATTAACTGGGTTGTAAATTAACTGTGTGTAACTACTTAGAATGTTGTTGATTAAAACTTACAACAGTTGTGTTGTTTCATTTATCTTACCCTAGTTGTACAAGTTAAAGTAAGCAAGTAAGTAAGTGTAATTTTTCAACGATTTTAAGCTAACATTATTTTTGCAGGTATTTTTATTAACACAAGAGGAAATTCCAAGCTTTTCATATACCAAAATCACACATTTAGGTTTATGTATAAAAAAGCTTACGGAAGTCAGCTGTGGTATTGCTGGTACTTCTTTAGTAGATGTTGTCCTGCTAAACTACGGATAAATAATGCTGGAAAGGTGACGGAGAGCATAGGCCGCCACAATCATGACCCTCCCACTTGCTGGATGACACCCGACGGGAAATCATACAACCTTCCACCTTTACCCGATAAGAATTCGCAGTAACTGTGACGAAATAACAATTATAAGTATTTTTACAAAGCTTTTTGCCTTTCACTGCCCTTAAATTATTGTGAACGAAGTGCCTACCTTTATTTGTGATTTGAGATTGTTTTGTTCACGTTTGATTTTATGGAAATTGTATTGACTTAACAAGGGTATTCTAATGTGTTATTCACAAATTGCAATACCCTATCCTGTTTTACCTTCAATATTAGTTTGATAAGCATTACACTGTATAAAACATGAAATGTAGACATGTTTAGAATTTAGAATATTAAGTATAAATAAGTAGAGATTCATATTTTTAGATAGTAATTATTTTTAACATTTATTTTAAGCAGCCATTATCCAAAACCGGCTTCTAAATAGTTGGTTTGGATAAAAGCTTTAACTATTTCGTTTTATCCCTCAGGTACAACCAAATATTTATATTGCATTTGCTAATTTCCTAACTGTAAGTCGGGAAATGTTACTGTACATAAAACAGAAATTAACTATATTACTAATTGTTGTAAATTGTATTCTATTGTTAGTTTTTTATTTAAGTTTATTTAAATTATATTTTTATACCAGGCTTATGATTTGTGTTGTAGAACTATAATTCGTTCAATCAAAAATTACACGAGACTATTGATAGTATTCATGAAATATTTAAAATAATCTAATTTTCAAAACTACCCTACCTATATTGGCAGTACAATTGTACCCAAAAAACGATTATGTTATTACTGTAAATGGATTCCTTTGCCGCATTTTTGTTAAATAATTTATCTCAGGTTGTCCTACAACATGCCCAAAGACATCATCTGTTACTCAGGAGTACTCCATTGTATCATTACAGCCGATATTAATTTAAGATAAGCTCTTTATTTCAAGTTTTAAAGTATTGTCTGCTATAATTACTTTCTTTTTTGTAAAATTGGCTCTATGTTAATCCAGTGTTCATGTAATAAGTTTTTATTATGATATTCATAAAATTAAAATCAAAATAAATTGTTTTTATTTGTTACTAGCTGTGCCCGCGACTTCGTTCGCGTGGACTACATCCTTTTATGGTCGGTTTTACCCCTTTCTCCTCTAATATTCGAAACAAAAAGTAGTCTATATTTTAATCCAAGTTTCGAGCTATATTTGTGCCAAATTTCATATCTCTAACTTCAAAAATAAACATTTTTCCATATAAACTTCCAAAGGTGGTATTACCCCCCTCCCCCCCTTATTTTCTAATAAAAGTAGCCTATGTCCGTTCTTGAGATTCAACGTATACCTATACCAAATTTCATCAAAATCGGTTGAGAGGTTTAAGCAGGAAAGCGTAACAGATACATAGACAGACAGACAGAGTTACTTTCGCATTTATAATATTAGTAGGGATGTTCGTTCCCATTCTCAGCCATTGCATTATCTGCTCGAAAATGTAGGGGTGTGAGCTTTCCTCCGAAAGTCCGGTGAAGATGAAAAGGCCATCTGTGGCCATCATCAGTTAGTCAGTTAGGAAAATAAATCTACTCGAAAAGCTATACACGCGTAGTTTGTTTACCCATATAAAAAACCAACATTCCTAACTTGTTTTTTTCTATGGTATGGTTTGTTGCGTGTATCTAAATCCATCTACTACTAATATCGATATTAGTTCCTATGCTAAGGCCATACGAACAGTAGAAAGTCGTTTATAGCCTGCTATGCTTTGAAACTTTTGCAAATGGTCTTTATTACTAAAACGGCAGTTTGAGATACATTCTGGAAAAGTGTATTCAATCTTATTATTACCTGCTACTCGTAAGTAGTACTAAGTAGCGGCATCGATGGGAACATGACCTTTAGCTCTCGACTATCGGCTGACGTCAAGAACTATGACGGACTATGTCCACGCCCGATTAGTACGAGACTAAGAGCTGTGACGTCACTTCAGCAGTCTCCGGTGTAAACTTAGGAGGCATGTACCTATATTGTCCGTAAGCATCTTAATTTATAGACACGTTTACATTACAAACATAAGCTATGATTACATTTACATACTGTTATCGTTAAAAAAACTAATAAGCCCTATCGTAAACGTTTCGTTGTTTATTTAAAGATGGAACGCTGTTTTGTTTGAGGTTTACGTACAATCGCGAAAAATTAAATGTCTATAGGTATTTAAGCTCTTAAAATGTACCTACGTGTCCAGATGGTCAACAGCAGATCACGGTAACAACCCAATACTTATTACTTATTACGTCCACGACATACCTAACTTACCTTAGAGCGACTCCAAAATCCAAAGTCTGACATGGATTTTGTGTATGGTAACCTCAACACTAAGATTGATCACTATACATTATTCTACTTAGGCGAAGGTAATGTGGGTATCTTTTGAAAGTTAACTGAACATTTCGTGTTCCGTTGAAGCATCTATTTAACATCACACCTAAAGTATAAAATTAAGCCAAACCTTATGTTAGAATCAGTTGAGTTTGCCAATGGAATCAATTTTCAATAGGGGAAATTCTAGGAAATATTTATTAAATTAATAATAGAATAGGTACATATGTTTTTATTTTCATTTAATTATACAAAATCATTTATGAACTATAGCAGTGTTTTTTGCAGGTTTGAAGGTTATTTATCGACAAGAATCGACAAGAAACTTTAGTTTAGGCTGTTTTCATAATAAAAAAATATGACTTAAAATGTCAACCCACGAAAGAATGACTAAAGTCCTAGATGTGGAATAGAACATCTAGAATAATAATATAATTTTAAGAGAGGTATGGCATAGCGATTTATCGCTCGAACTGGAGCAGCCCGACTGGTGAAATACCTCCACCTTACAGAAGACCGCAGCCAAATAAAAATCACTCCGGTTTTGTTGTGTTCCTGCGTGTGGTGAGTAAGGTTTACAGAACTCTTGGGGGCCTGCTGCATTAGTAGCAGGGGTCAAGCCTTCAAGGTAGGGGCGACAAGTATAGTAACAGTTTTACTATGCTATACGTTTCGCCCTTAAGCTAGGAACTCCACTTAACATCAGGTGGGATGAGGTCAATCTTGAAGTGCATTATTTAAAAAAAAAGCACAAGCTTGTTCCATTTATTAAATATTCTTCAATAGTGTACTCCAATTTCGAGCAATTACCTACATTTTATTTTACGTTGATATGTTCTGTGTATTTGATGATCAAAGAGTATTAACATAACAATAATTAATATCACCTTCTAGGACGAAAGGCATTGACAGCCGCAGAAAGAGCTAGACGTTACAGGGAAAGGTTAAAACGAAATCCCGGAAAATATAAAGATTATAAGCAGAAACAATCAGCGAGAACAAAATTGTACCAGAAAAAGATAGCGGAACTGAGCGAAGCTCAAAAAAGGAGACAACGAGAGATATGGAGAGAACAGAAGAGAAGGCAGAAAGAAAGAAAAAGGTATCAAGGGAAAAAAAGGGAATGCATGTCTTCAATTCGTGTTATGAATTGTTTTTCTGGTTTTTGATTTAATTCTTGAGGTCTGTCTAAAAGTAAAACATCTGTTGTATTTCACGTATTTGACAGCTGGAAACCGTTTGAATTAAATACATATGAAAAGTAACCTAACATGTGTCTGTATACACTTTATATATCTATTGCACCGCCAATCCGCCATTATATTATGCGCATAAGAATTAATATCGAATTGACAGTCTTTATCTTAACGTGTTGTTGAGTTGTTGACCGTACCTACACCATTGTTTGTTCAATAAAGAAAATTATCAACTATACATTTTTTTTTTTAATCCTTGCAATGTTTATTAAGCTGTAATTTCTGCTTTTGCAAAAAACAGGCAATACTCTAAATAGAGCATGTTTTAAATTGTAGTTTCGATTTTACAAAATAGCAGAATAAAGTTCAACCCGTCATTCATTTTGATGATATAAAATAAATAAAATCAACGGATGTTTTAATATGATTAAAATGAGGATACAAAAAAACGAGGCATGTAGAAATTACGACTGAACGTTATTTCGTTGATTACTAATTCTTAGAACTTTATCGACAACTCTCGTTCTCTGTCTG
Source organism: Glyphodes pyloalis (assembly GCA_037074685.1). Classification (NCBI taxonomy): domain Eukaryota; kingdom Metazoa; phylum Arthropoda; class Insecta; order Lepidoptera; family Crambidae; genus Glyphodes; species Glyphodes pyloalis. Next base: position 3,786,113 of record JAYKKO010000012.1, on the reverse strand, counting down.
ATTTCTATAACTGAAGATAACGGCAATAACACAATAGTTAAGTTCAAGTATCTAAGTCATTGCTATGCGTCAATTATTTAGGACCAAGTCATACAGTTTTGGTTTCAAGTGACTTCGCTCTAGACCTTTATGCCGCCCTTATGTGCTAAGTAGGTATAAAGTTAACTTATATTCGACCTGCAACTGGTAACAGTGATGTGCTTAACTGCAGTCCCCGGAGGTGGTAATCATTCTCGAGCATGACGTATGGACCAGTCAACTATTGCCCCTATAGGAGCGGATCATAAATATCAACCTCTTTAAACGTCTCACTGTAGGGCTAAGGCCAACATTGAAATCGAGTCAACGTTACAACAATGGGTACTGGCTTAATAACCACGGTTGCGGTATACAAAGCCTAGCTCCGTTCGAAAAATCTTCGAATGACGTCGTGCGACAGATCGTTGTGGCGAAAACTTTCATCTTGGTTTGTTAGAGCGAAAAATATTTGACGCGAATTCTATAAGGGCGTATAACACTGCAGTGACAAATATTGTGCCGAAAGATGTATCGCCACAATCCATTTTACTTAACCTGGGAATCGAAGCCAGGTCCCGCTTCTTAAACACCTATGTCACTTAGCTAGTAGGTATTACACTAACCGCTTTAACCTGTCTACTATCTTCATAATTATATGTTCAACATAACTACTTTATGCTTATCATTCTGCTATACCTATGTACTACTTAACCGTTATCTAAATAAAAGTACGTACCCACCTACATTACGTTTAAAGTAGGTACCTATACAAATGTTGTGGACTGACGAATACGATAGTAGGTACCTATTTAATTGAAATCTTATCAGCTTATGGCTGAGTTTGTTCCATATGTTTACTATAGTAGACCCACTATAATAACCTACTTAATAGTCAATATTATGATTTATTATACCATACAAAAAGTACGAACGAAACTTGTCAGAAACCATTGCTGTGAAATAGTGTTAATATTTACTGTTTGATATTAATTTAAAGTTCGTGATTCATCGGTAAACATTCCTTCGCAAGATTATTTTGTTGCAGATTTGGTATTATAGCTTTGATATGTTATCTATGAACAATATTTACGTAGGTAAGCCGCACGACAGGTGGACGCCTATGGCTGCGTTTCTATTATATCGTGACGTCAGATTATCGTGTCGGATCTTGAATTTCAATACAGGTGTTCATAAATAATGACAAGATTATGTACCTGATTTTTAATGTTTTTAGCCCTTCACGCCGCACTAGTGCGATACGTGAAGGTCGTGGGTTCGAATCTCACAAGGGGAGATGAAATTTTTCTGTTTCTTTGAAACAATTAAAAGTGCCAGTAGGTACCTACCTACTAAAAATTGTAAAAATCTATTGAGATGCCAATGTGTCCTAGATTCTGAAACCGCAACGAATGTACAGTAAGGAGCAATGAAATGTACCTAAACACTTGAGCTCCTATGACGCAACCATAAGTTTCAGTTTAGAATGAATATCAAGGGGCTTGTACATATGTATATTAGCGCACGTGACTGTACCACGGGTCGATAGTTCTATGAAGTTCTTTACGTATAGTACCCAAGGCTAAGGTAAATTCAACAGAAAAATTAATTGCCACATGCGGCTAGCTCAGTTGGAAGAGCAGCATGCTCAATACATAAAGGTCTTGGGTTTGAATACCACGCTGCTAGGAGAAATTACATTTTTCCGTTTCTTTAAAATATTTAAAACAAGATAACCTGTCGTCTACGAATTCAGAAATAGTGACTGCAGATCTTCATGTCAATTGGAACTGTTTTAGCGATATTATTTATACCGATACAAAAAAGTATCGTTTTAATCATAGCCATTTTAAATAAACAAACGTCTTAAATGTGATTGTGTCTGTTAAAAATAATTAAACAACACAGTGTGACGATTAACAGTCGAGATCGAGAAACAGTGATTACGGGCGTATTCCAGTAGCTTCCTCTGGCCTCACCCTCAGGGGGCAACTGACATTATTTTATGTTCCAGTCCAAATCAGTCGTTCTCGTAAAATCCCAAAAAATCGTTAATAGGGGTGAGTGCTATCTGTGTTCCCCGAAAGCTCGGTGAAGGTAATAATGCTTCCTAGCCACCATAGATAGTCAGGTATGTAAAAAACCCCGCAAAATCGGTAACAATTCACTTCGAATGAGAATTAAGCCTTTCCAAACAATAATATATTATTGATGCAAATCAAAAACACCTTTTAATTCTCGTACGTTTAATACTTAGAGACGAAACCTTTCGTTTGTTCGATTAGTTTTTGGGAGAAGACCCTCAGATCCGCCCAACGTTGGTTTTCAGGGAGGATATGAATTCGTTGACCCCATGTCGCATTGCGCCCATTAACGGGTCAGACGTTGCCACCATAATAGTAGCACTTTAGTTTTTATTTTTTTATATTGCACTTCAAGATTGACCCCATCCCACCTGATGTTAAGTGGTAATGAGGTCCTAGCTTAAGGGTGACAAGTACAGCATAATAAATCTGTTACTGGACTTGTCGCCCTTACCTTGAAGGCTTGACCCCTGTTACTAATGTAGCACCCCCCAGGAGCTCTGGAAACCTTACTCACACGCAGGAACACAACAACGCAGAAGTGTTTGTTATTTAGCTGCGGTCTTCTGTAAGGTGGAGGTATTTCACCAGTCGGGCTTCCAGACTACAGGATAGGAGTAGGCTCGTTTCTTCAAAATCCCTAAGACAAACTGGAAAGGGGATACCACCGCTTAATCTTGATCCTAAAGTCGTTCAGTGCGTGGTAAAAATGCCGTTTAAAACGTAAGGGATCGTGGTATTAAAAAAAAGGCTTGGTGGTATTAAAAAAAAGAAATCCTTGTTATCTCCGTCATTAATTCCAAATAACATGTCTACTGATGCAACATCTTTTCGCAAATGAAGTCTTAAATCGATGCAGTAAGGTACAAAGGGTAATCTAATCACTCGTTTCACAATGTTGTAGGCCTTACCTACCTCGATATAACATCGTATCGGTTAACGAAACAATGAACTGCTTTGTTTTCCTAGTTGCTCGCTCCCAAGGTTGTGACGATTAAATCAAATAGTACAAATAGGAATAGTAGTTTACTTCTCTGCTGGACAATATACGACGTGGTGGGATGGGTTGGTAATTTAACGATTTCTTATGTCATTGTTTGGGTCAGTTGCACCAACGTACAGTCGCCGTCAGATATATCGGACAAAGTAGACAAGTAGACAAAGTGACCAAATACTTCTGAACAGTTAAAATGTCAAAAAGTTCCATACACCACAAGTTACCATTAATATCTGAACATTAATTACTTCAATAATATGTATAACTGAAACGAATAAAAAGACGGGACCCACGAAAACACGCTCAAGTTGTTTATTTTGTCTTTGGGTGTTGTGGTACCGTCGTTGTTTCTGATTTCTGTAACAGAAGTGCTTTAGCTACTTACCACAAAATCAGAGCAATGTATGTGATGTTGTCCAATATTTATTTATTTTCTGTGTTTGGGTGTTTATATATGTGTATTTAGGAAAATATTGTGTTACTTTTAGTTACTTACTTCAGTATCACTGGTCGAATGTATGTGATGTCTGATATTTTGATATAATTTCCGAAATACAAAAAACTTGGATTCAGATATAATTAAACTCGAGGTATTTTCAAATGATTCCATTACACCTGTTTGTCTACAGATGAATATTCTTAACGCAGTTTGTTTTGTAAACGATATTTGATAGATACTTAAATTCATCTGCAGAATTTTGGATTCAGAACGCAAGCATTTGTAATACTTTTATACTTACTTATACTATGTTCTATACATATATCTAGCTAAGATAATCGTACAATTTGCTTTCGTTCTTACTTATAGTTAAGATAGCAGTATGTTTATACTTTGACCCAGGGAATCGTGGCATTTCAAACATGCTTACAATAACATTATCTTAAACACACAACCATCGATTTATGATCGAAGTACTATAGCAATGCATCGTAAGCTTCATGGTATGCGAATCATTTAAAACGTATAGAAATTCACAAATAAATAAATGTAACAATCATACCGATTAATTAGGATTTTACCTTGTAAAGTGAAACGCACATAATTCCTACTTCAAGAGCATGTGCAATGCCTAGGTACGTCAAATTTCTCCCATGAGATGACAAAGTTACTTTCGATTGGCTAATAGCACACTGCACTCGCATTTTCAGCCAATCAGCAGCAGATGCCCTGATGAAGTTATATCGGCTATGTTGAAGTTATATTTTAACATGCTCCGAAACTATCTCTACTACTCGTAATATTATAAATGCGAAAGTACTTAACTATCTGTCTGTTACGCTTTCCCGCTTAAACCTCTCGACCGATATTGATGAAATTTGGTATAGGTATACATTACATCTTAAGAACGGACATAGGCTAATTTTTGTTAGAAAATAAGGGGGGGGGGGGGTAATACCACGTTTGAAAGTTTATATGGGGAAATGTTTATTTTTTAAATTTGCGATATGAAATTTTGCACAATATAGCTCGAAACTTGGATTAAAATATATACTACTTTTTGTTTCGAATATCAGGGGAGATAGGGTTAAAACCGACCATGAAAGGATGTAGTTCACGCGAACGAAGGCGCGGGCACAGCTAGTAATTAATAAAGTGTTGATAAGTGAAATTTGGGACGATTACATACAGATAGACGATACAGATTGCTCATATAAATCGTTTTGATAGGTATTAAAAAAAATCTCTGGTTGACCAACATCCCTATTATAGCCTTAAACAGCTTTTTGATATGTCCATTGCGGATACCCATCCGTGGCCACCGCATATCGAATGTCAATCAATACAGTCGCCAGACGGTTTATTGATTAATCAGCCAGATCAATAGCACCAAATTGATGTATCTACTGTCCTGCTTGCTCAGAACATCGTGACGGTTAAATTATCGCAGGAGTTTGAGTTGATATTCAAACAAAATATAGGTAATTTGTTTTTTAAATTGTATAGTGATTCACGCTGCACTAGCGAACTTTATATATAAGAATAAGAATAAGAAGTTATTTATTAGCACACACAATCAATATATACAGTACACGGATTTTAAAGCGACACGAACAAAAGATAAAGGAAAATAACAAAAAAATAAAAAAAAAATAAACAGAAAATATTAAGATTGCGCGGCTAATTAGGTCCCCGCCTCTATATGTACTTTATATAATATTTATATATTAAAGAAACAGACAATTTTCAGCTCTCCTTGCGGTGTGGGGTTCGAACCCACGACCTACAAAATTATATTAGACAGATAGATGTACTTTATTGCACAAAAACTTTACAGAAGTTGGTTGTACAGATAAATTAAAGTACCATTTAGGCGGTCTTATCGCTAAGAAGCGATCTCTTCAAGACTACCTTTAGTCAGAGGAAACAGTAAAATACGTTTTTGAAAAAAAAGTATTATTTATAATCTACTAGCTGCCCCGGCGGACACCGTAACGCCTATTTCTTTTTAGTTTCTAACCTTTCAAACCTTCCCTGGACCTCCACAATTATTTCAAAGCCAACATTTAGCCAAATCGGTGTAACCGTTCTCGAGTATTAGCAAGACAACGAACAGCAATTTATTTTTATATAAGACTAGCTGTCCCGGCGAACTTCGTAACGCCTATTTTTTTAGTTTCTAACCTTTTAAACCTTCCCTGGACCTCCACAATTATTTCAGAATCAAGATTAGCCAAATCGGTCTAGCTGTTCTCGAGTTTTAGCGAGACTAACGAACAGCGATTCATTTTTATATATAAGAAGATTGAAGATGCAAATCATCAGGTCTGTACTCATACTTCCATTTCGTTGGTCCCTGTTGGAGACGTTACCTTAGTCACGTACTCCTCGACTCCGGCGATGGCATCATTGCTGTGACGAAAGTTCCATGAAGATGATACAGTTTCGCAGCCATCATCGATAGGGAAAAAGGTGCTATTCATAGCATGATTCTGTTGCTGGTGTTGTCGACATTATAAACCCTACTTAAAGGCCTTGTATTAAAACCTTCTTACAAGATGGCCTTTAAGTAGGGTTTAAACTATTTTCGAATTAAGAATATCGCTTTTGTACAGCGAGCGTGTTTTTATTGTTTTTTTTGTTGTTGTGCTAAAAATAGACGTGAATGTGTGTTCTTTGAGTCCATAGTTTTATTTCACAAATATTCCTCATTATCATTAACAGCTGGAACTATATTTACCTAATAATAACAATAATATCTACAAATTTATCAGAATTGCAGCAATCGAATGATCTTAAACTACAGTTTCCTTACTATGTACCAGGCGATAGAGACTAATTGAAGGTGTAAATCTAGCTCATTTCACCTTTTAAATCCAACTTTTTTACATTAGCACCTTCACATCCAAATTGCCATTACTAAGAATCAAATCTAGGATCTTTCAGTTTTCACGGTTCGAACGGCTATCCTAGTTACTGAACCGAGGTCCACACTTAATTTTTTTATTGGATAATTTTAATTGTACAATTGGTGGATAGGCTAATTATTTGCAGTATTTTCTGTTGTTGATACTTATTAGTAATTTTTCAAAAAAATGCTGTAAACGAATAGGAATTTAGCCGTGTTGGCCATCGAGCGGAAACTTTCTGTTCCCAGCAGAAAGTGACGGTGTCGTGCGAAAAAAAAAGAAGGGATGTGCTATTTTACAACGGAGCCGCGAAAGAGGTTTAAAAAACCTTTTAATGGCACTGAATTTAAAATATATTTAGGAAATATAATTAATTAATAATTAATTAATAGGATTCAGAAGTCAGAACCCGTTGGCAGCCGGTTTAGATAAAATTTGGGAAAGAACTGACTCTTACTTACGATGTTTTATTAATTTAAGTTGCTGACACGGCTTTACGATGGTAGTGTCAGTGCTATTGCTGATATGTACAGGGTAGGTAACGGTAAGTACGTTTATGCATATTGATCTAGTCTTAACTAGTATCTAGATCAGAGGTATATCAAAAGATAACGTTGGAATTTCTCTTTAATCTTACTAAAAAATGACCGATAATAACTAATCTTGAGATAAGATTTTACGTAATTTGCAATCAATTAAAATTGTTTTTAATTGGATTTGAATCACGTTTTGTGACAATCATTAATTGTTTAGTCAAATAGGTGAGTATTTGGAATATTTTGAAAGCTGACGATAAAAATTGGTAGTAAGCGATAGCAGGTCACGGTAAACACTTCCAGTTCGATATTGGTTCTTATGTGGACAACATAAGGGTGCGAACGGTACTAAGTCCATAGTGTGCCTTGCTTTTGTCTTTAGTTATAGCAAAGTGTGCGATTTTAATATGAGATGTAAGACTATATTCATATATAGTCTTACATCTTTCGAAATTTTGGTTACATAAGGGTCATCCCTTATGTAACCAAAATCTCTGTCACATAGTAGTAGGAAACTCAAGTTTATGCAAAATTTTCTTTAAATAGTATACGACGACCTTCGTCCCGAGAGACGAGTATGCCGGGCTTTGGCGTCGCGCCATCTTGGGTTCGATTCCCGGTCGGTCCAATATGAAAAACGGGCTTTTTTATATTGTCTCGGGTATGGGTGTTCTGGTAGGTACTGTCGTTGTTTCTAATTTCTGTACCACAAGTGCTTCAGCTACTTACCATAGAATCAGAGCTGAGAGTGTGATGTTGTCCAATATTTATTTATAGTAAGTCTACGGGCCTGTAAATGATCTACCTAGACAGTATTATTTTTCAATACATACATACATCACTTATTTTCAAAATTAACAGACTGATAATCTTAATGAAGGGACGATCCTCGCAATTCGGTATTACAATCTTCTTTTTGTTGCTAAGAAAACAAAATGTGTATTCAATACCAAATGTAAAGCATGCCAACACATTAATCAAATAATAATCAAATGGTAAATTCATTGATAACGGATCAGAATGTAAAAAAAAAACATCAGAGAGATTAATATAAAATATATAAAAATATATACTGGCTGGAAGACGTAAGTTCGGCTGCATAAGCAATCAGAATCATAAGTCATCTAATGAATTTAGAAAATATTTGTTTATTTTAGCTGTTTCACAGCGTCATGTCACTTGTTCTTTTAATATGGGGGGCTGCGACCGATATTTATACTATATTTGTTTTACAAAAGTGAGCCATTTGATGCATTTACAAGCTAGGACCCTAAAATTTGCTCAAATAATTATTTAAGGAAATCAACAGCCTTTGATAAAGTTGCATCTAAATAGCTTATTTTTTCTAAGCATATTCTTGACTGTTATGTATATAATAAACTAAAACTTGCATACTTGTCCTTAACAATCAGACGCGACTATCATTAAAAAATTTCGATCGATCACTGAAAAGCGATCTCTTCCAGATGACCTTCAGTTAAAGATAATAGTAGATTACGAATAATGGGTAGGTACGGCAATTACAACTTTATGTTTCTATCATAATAAAAATACATATAAAAAGTATTTAACAAATGAGTCTCACATATGGAAGATTAGTTAATGCAGTGCAGCGACTTGCCAACAATCCTATAGGTATGACTAGATAGATAGATAGTTAAATATACTTCAGTACACAGAACATTTACATAAATTGGTTTTACAGTAAAATATAGGCGGTCTTATCACTAGAGAGCGATCTCTAAACTACCTTCAAGTATTGGTACCCCTTAATCTTAACAGTGGGAAAATACCACCTTTATTTTAACCTTATGCCCTTGAATTTTGATATGTCCTGGCCGTTTAAGGGTTAAAAAGGGCTGGTGTCCGCAACTCGACGTCATGATGACTTAATACGCTGATTCTACGTGAAATATAGGTCAATCACTTTTTCCAGATGGCGAGCTGATGTTTTGCAAATCTCAGCGAGGAAGGCCGATGATCACAGTTGGCGAGTACAGTTACCAAGTGCACTCCAGGGTGGGACCGAAGGTGCGTTGGCAGTGTTCAAAGCAGCGCTCCCTGGGGTGCAAAGCTCGACTCCTTACTATGGAGGAACATCTTGTAAAGAGAATTAACCTTCATAACCATTGACTGCAGGAACCTGGTCTCCAAAGTAGACCATTAGGCCTAGCATGCGCCACGCGACTAAATTTTATCGCGCTTCTATCAAACGTAAAAATTGATTGAAGTCAGTACGTCAGTTGCTGATTGGCTGAAAGACGAGTGCGGTGTGCTATTAGCCAATCAGCAGTATCGAAACTTTTGTCGTCTCATGCGATAAATTTGACGTATTGCGTGTGCTAGGCCTATATGTATGGGAAAAAGCAAGGCGGAGCGACAGTTGCGGTGCTTTAATGAGAACAGTGGAATAAAATGTGTACAGGAAAACTAATGTGTTATTTTAATTACTTAAGATTCATTTACCTCTTAGGTGCGACGTTATTATGTAATAGAATGGCCAAAGTCAAGACTGAGTCATAAAACGGTCTGGATGGGAAATAAGTAATGGTAGTCATGGCCTACTGGCACGTGCCATACATCAAATTTGTCGCATGATATAAACACAATTTTCGATGGTGATGATTGTGTGATAGTGTCCCGTTGTCGAAATGTAAGCCAATCAGCAACCGGCGCACTGAATTTTATAGATTTTGACATTTGATAAGAGTGCGATTAAATTTGTTCGAGAGGCGCGTCCTGAGAAGCATGATTCACGTTTTATTAGATGTAGGTACAACGTAAGCGAGTCAGACCAAACGCTTTAGACTTCGCACCGCTCTTAAGTTTTTGGCGTAAGGACTAAATTTGCGAAGTGCAAATGTTTACTATGATGTGCATTTTACAAAATTATGATGTCAATTTGCAAATACAGGTTACCTCCTTTTTTTTTCTCAGGGAGAAATGCGTGACGCACCATACAGCCACCCGAGGGAGAGGCTACCTGTTTTAACTCGTCGTGTCAATCATACATAAGATTTTTAATCATAAGGAACCTTTTATTTTGCACATTTGTTGCAGCGATAATGTTTTGATTTTTTTGGTCAGTTTTATTCGGAACTTATGCCATCTAAAAGATACCGAAAAGAAACTCCGTATCTACATAATATGTTACAGTGACAGGATATAACTTATTACTATGCTTTGCTATATTTATATAAAACTATATACTTGAACGTATGTAGTTTTAATAGATTTAACTGGAACAGATCAGTCCCCAAAGTATACACGAGCTAGACATAAATGCCAGCCATCGAATGTTTTGTATGAAATTACTACAATTCAGATCAGCCCTGGATTTTAACAGGAATTGACTGCTTAATGCCCCCTCCCCTTACTATTTTCGTATTTTATTATTCCGATCATCAACTTTTTTGCCCTCAGATAAGCATTATATACCTAGAAATAGACCACTTGGTAAGTACGAAAACTGGTCTAGTGCTATTTGTTAGGTAGATACCCTTTTTTTGCAGAATAAATCGCAAGACGTGTTTATTGAGGACGGACAGCAGCATGAGTGCCCAGATTGCTATAAGATGACAACTTGTGTATTCCGCGTTATTGATGTTTATTTTGCTGCCCAGGACATCTGTCCCAGCTCTCCAGGTGGTAAGACATGGCCTGGGGTGGCCACTGCAGATATGGAATTTATTCAGACCGCTCAATAGATCAAAAGGTACTACCGATCCAGAGTTTTGCATATATTACTCTGCATTCAAACGTCAATAAAATATATTCAAAATCATGATTGAATTGAAGGAAGTTTACTAATGTGCTAATTGGAGTAAATTGAATTCAATAAGTACAGCGTGTTCTATCCTGGTGCTAATGTTTGCGCAAAATGTTTACTATGTAGACGTTAGTCATGGTGTTTGCCAGGAATTGTTATTACTCGACTTTGGATTTAAATTATTGAAGAGGGAAATCCCAAGAACTGCTTTACGTTGTGCAGGAAGTCTTATTAGATAAGTTAACGCTAGCGGCGTAGTATGCTAGGCAAAAATTTTAAATAGATGACCTTTCTAAATATCCCTTAGTTACTACCCTTCCTCAAATATAATGGTTGATGTATTTTGGCGCCTCTAGTAGGTACCTAGAGCCTAAGGCGATCCTTCCACTCGCTCAAACTTAGAGCATGTGCCCCGGCACGATTTTGGCAAATAACCCATACTTTGGCATTTACAAATAGTCATGGATTATTTTAAGACGTTTAGACATCTGATAATGGAAATTGAATAGAACATATGGTGCTTAAACGCTAACTAACTAGTAATAAGTACCTACCATTTTATAACCTACGGAGTAGGCTAGGATTAACACAAACGTAAATGGATCCTTGCTATCATTATTATTTTAGTGACTTTTGGTATTCGCATTTTGATTTAATTAAAACTTAATTAGCCAGTTGCACCTTATGACCTACTTACTTTATACTTTCTTCGGATCTCAGGTAATAGGAGAAAAACTTCCAGGATTATAAAATTGAAGCCTCTATGTTCAATATAAACGCTATGCCTGCTTATCCTCAATTAATTCAATATACTCAGTAATCAATCCGTTTTCGTAAACCATGGAGGATACCCAAATGTTAACTACATATTATATAAACCTACAGCGATAAAGAGCCAAGGTCGCGGACTTTGGTCGGCTAATCTTAATGATATACGTAGATTGCTCCGACAGAACGTTCCGTGTTTGCTATCTAAAAATATACTCAAGCATACTGATTTTTGGATCCGATAAAAAGATTTGGCTGATTGCAGTAAAGAAGAATGGGTAAATTTGTTTGGAGTCCAGTACACAATTAAAATAGAGTACTTAGTTTTGGCTTTTGTAGTTAAGGGTCAATAGTTATGATTAACTATTGACCCTTAACTACAAAAGCCAAAACTAATGCTGAATAAAAAATAATGCTGAAGTAGCTATCAAGCTACTTCAGCATTATTTTTTTAAATGAGCTAGGGCCTATGCCGGAATTTTGCTTGCGTTTCTTATCCTGTAAGTCCTTTTTTCTGCATGTCTGATATCGAAATTTATTTATAGATAATAATTCGTCCGTTCATTTTGATATTAGGTAACAAACGGAAAAACGTATTTCCATATAAACATTAAAAATAAGTTAACATTTTTTAGTAGTTAATACAAACTTCTTACTGCCTGATGTTTTCGGTTAGGTTACGCCACGGTGGTCACGAGCTGAGCAGAAATATTGTCGCGTTTTGACCCGTTAACTTATTTTAAATTTTTAAAATGGAACGCGAAAGTCTTAGGGACTCTCATATATTTTTTAATTACTTCGTTTTACTCTGTATCGCACTTAGTCCATATTTGCATACAATAATGGTTGAATGTGATAAAAATAAAATTATACACCATTAGCAGGCCGCCGCGGGTTCGCACCCGTACGATCGCAGTATTTTTTTTACAAACCTTGTCCTGTCGATTACAAAAAGAACTATCTATTTTGGTAAATATTTCTGAAGTTATGCCCTTACATACTTTTTTTTTCATAGATTTAGTTCGCTATTTGTATAAAAAAATATTATTTACACCAGGAAAACATAAAAACGCAAACCTACAAAATCATAATCAGTTAGACAGGTTTAACATATTCACGCGACTATCATGTTTTTCCTCTGATCTTAAAATGGTTTTGTTATTTCAATTCGCTGTGCTAACACGTTAATATTCGTTCGGAAATTGTCCTTGCGATTCAAAGTCCACAGTCCGCTATCTACAAACCTATAGTTTAAGTTAGTATTTTAATAAACATGTCAGTTAAATATAGAAACAGACATATTATGTTTATTGTTATTTGCTCTGTTGGACTGATTTCCTGATGGACGTGTATTTATAGTTTACGAAGACCGGCCGATTTACACGTGTAAAAGTTCCGTTTTATTCGTGTCTACTGACCTTGAAAATAAGGTTGTCAAATAAAGCTGATGAACTATTGTTCTAGGCATAAGTAGTCTATTGTAGGGTATGCATAGGAATTTTGGGTGACAACAGGCAGTGGCGGATTTACGCTGTTGACGCCAGTAGACTATTCAAATATTGCGACTCCTACATTTCTATACCCTCCCCCCCCACAACAAGAAAGAAAATTATTCTATTTAATTTAAAACATTTGGAACTGTATGGAGTTTGGAATTGTATACAAACGTAAAATACCTACATTCGTAAGATTTAGGTATTCTTTTTTTTTCTATTTCTGTAAGACAAAAAAAATATGCCGCCGCCTAAAATCTGCTGCGGCTCTAGCCTACTCAGCCTTCTGGTAAATCCGCCACTGGTGACGGACCTTCAATCACAACTGACGCTAATTACAGTCAGCCCTGGGTATTTCTTTTTGAGGGGAAAAAATTCATTTGCATACCGTACCGCTGCTCTGGCGAGGCAACAGCGTAAATAAACGTATCTTTGAATAAAATACCAAAATAATATAATATGATAAAAATATGTAATATTATGCATGCTAATCCATTAAGCTTTTCTCCTAATTAGGCTATGCCCAACTGGGTAACATGATGTAGTGTAAACAATTATTTAACACTTGTCATTTACATTCATGGACGCAATAAATACTTTGACTTTGACTACCTAACGGAAAACCGTCCCATTTACTAATCGCCTAGTAACGGCGCCATGGGAATCAAAGTCAAAGGCAAATATTTCTTAATTCAAGTAGGTTAGGTACATATTGTACATTTGACGACCTCCGTAGACGAGAGGCGAGCGGGCCGGACTTTGGCGGATCTCTGAGGTTCCGGGTTCGATCCCTGGTCGGGTCAATATGGGAAACAAACTTTTCTATATGGTCTCGGGTCTGGGTGTTGTGGTACCTTCGTTGTTTCTGATTTCTGTAACACAAGTGCTTAAGCTACTTACCACAGGATCAGAGCAATGTATGTGATGTTGTCCAATATTTATATTTATTTATATGTATCAAAGATTCACTTTTGTATCAAAGATTTATAACTACTACAGCAACCGGGCACTGCGTTTTCATTCATTATTATCAGCTGACTGCCCATAAATGTAGGATTCCCTCTAAGACATCCACAACTCTCGGGTTTGTGCCACTTTTATCTAGGGTTGCCACTTTTTTTTATCCAAACACTAGGTACAATGACAGTGAATTTGATGTGACAAGGGCGTCTACTCTTGAAAACGAAATATGTCGGATCCGATGACGTTTAGTATTTTTTATTGCTCATTATCGCAACTAACACACTTCGAATGCGAATAAAGCGTTATCAAAAAACAAAATATTATTTATACAAATCAAAAATCACGTTTTAATTCCCTAACTTTTGATCAATCTTCAAAAACGAAACCTTTCGTTTGTTCGTTTCGTTTTCAAGAGTAGACGCCCTGGTCCTGAGTTGCATACAAACTAAAGCTACTGACTGTACATATTATGCTTGATAACTAAACGTCAATATTATTATTCTCAATCAGATATATAGATAGTAAAATAGTTTCATAACTAACAGTGTTCGGATTTAACCTTTTTAATGTTTTGGATAAAAAATGTGCACACATATCTTTAGGTATTTAAGTTTCACTTATGATTTGATATAATTAATTAGTTTAGTTATTTATTATCTGAGATAATGCATCACGTAATACCTTATCTGATGGTCATGAACACTTTAAAGTACCTACCCATGAAAGTATTTGAAACGTAGATTAAAAGAAAGATAGGACAGAGGGCCTCAAGATGTTAATATAGAATACCTATATGTTTGTGAAAAATCCCATGAAACCAGAAACATAAGCGGTTACCACGTATGGATGAAGTCTAAATTTTTATTCTTAATTAATTTGACATTCCAAATCGCACACACAGCAGATTATTAACCATAAATGTTAAATTGAAGTTAGCGTATCTAAATAATATTTATCGTCTGGTTTCCCGACAATATAGAAATCATACCACAGCCAGGTGTCTGATATTTTTCTAAACTTATTAGTCATTTAATTACACGGAAAAGATAACGCTATTTAAAGGTAATCAGTGAGTTTGTTTTCAATAAAAAACAGTAGAATCAATATCTACCCATTACAATCATAACATTTTTAGTCGTTTTTAGTTCGAATTCTCAAAAGTCAAGGTCTTGCAATATATCTCCTGGCTGTTAAGTAATTTGATACCCACCATTAAGCATTAGTTCTATTAAAAACTAGCTACCCGACCCGGCTTCCCGCGGGTGCAAGTAAATACAAATTAAGTTTTCGGCTCATCTGTAGGTAGATTATACTATTAACTTTCCTCATACATCGCTCTATCTATCAAAAAAAATCGCATAAAAATCCGTTGCGTAGTTTTAAAGATATGCTATGTACATAGGGAAATACAGAAACAGCGACTTTGTTTAACCTTTACCTGTTGTACCTTTAGAGTTGCGATTAGAAGTTGATAAAAATAAATTTATAAAAAAACTTAAAGGAACATTAATTAAAAAGTGCTATTATAACTTAAACGAATACTTTAACGATAAATTTAGTAATACCTAATCTAAAACTATTAACACTGTAAGTGGTAAATAATATATATTAATGATCCATGTTCATTATTGTATATTTTATATTGCTATGCCTAAATGGGTAACTGTAATTTATTTTTAATTCCACCTGTTTAACATTCATGAAATGCAATAAATGATTTGAATTTGAATTTGACTTTGTTTTATACTGTGTAGTGATTGTGTTGGTTCAATCTTTAGAAGTTTTTAATTGTATTGTATTGTATTGACTTTCTGGAGACCGATTACCAACATCGAAATATGGATGTAAAATCGGATGACTGATAGAAATGTTTACCTAATTCTCATTATCGTAACCAACTCACTCCGAATGTGATTAAAGATTTTTTTTATCCTAATTAAAAACCGTTTACCAACCAACGTTTTAACTCCCGAATTTTTTCATTAATTAAAAAAATATACTTAATTGTGTCGTTTTAGATAGTAGGCTTACCTACTGGTTTCCATGCGGACTCCTTGATGAGGGCCGTAGATTATTATTTTTTACTTTTTTTATATGTCTCTTGACTTCATTCTATATTTATCTTTTACTATCGCTCTGAATTTTACATATATTATTTTATTTTCCGTAATCAGAACTCCATCTCCTTTTTCTTAACACAAGTCCCCCAAAAACGTAATAAGTATGTCGGGTCCGATGACGAATAGCAAATTATAATTCTAATCATATCCATATCACTTAGCATCCGAATTAAGCATTTTCGAAAAACAAAAGAGTATGCAAAACGAAATACAGGTTTAATTCCCAAACTTTTGATTTTTCTTCGGAAACGAAACCTTTCGTTTGTTCGTTTTCGTTTTTGGATGTAGACCTTCTGTACCCATGTCATGTTGTTCCATATTTATATTGGTACAGTCGACAGCACGTCAAGATAAACACTTTCAAAGTCAAAGTCAATATTTTTTTATTCACATAGATTACATTAGTAATACTTATGAATAGTCTCTATATAAAGCAAATGAAGCTACCTCCGGTTCGGAACCTATAACTAAAGAGAAGATACCGGCAAGAAACTCAGTAGTTTTTTTACAAATGAAAGCTACACTTATTACTAATTTTGCACTAAGACACACAGTTAGTTTGTCAATTGTAAAATAAAAATTTAAGATCAATTATTTAAAAAAAATAATAATAATAAAGCAAAGGTATTTGTAAATTAAATTAACTGTATGACTTACATGCGTCATCGAGGCCCAATTTTGACATTGATTGAGAAAATGCGTTACATATATATTTGTAAAATAATATAAAACACGTAGGTACAGGCGAGCACACTAGTCACTGATCCATGGCCGGATCGTGAATTTGTGGGGCCCTGGGCTGAAACTACTTGGGGGCCTATCTTAGTACTCAACTAATAGCCATGCCAAAAAACTGTTTCTATAATGATATATTATTATTTTACTTACATATATTTTTTATTGCACAAAAAACATAAATATTATTAGTCGTACAAAAAGCGACCTTATTGCTGTGTAGCAATCTCTTCCAAGCAACCTTTGGGTGAGAGAGAAACCGACATAGAGATGTATATTGTATAAAAGAAAATAAAAAACAACAAAATAATTTTATTTATTTATTATGAATTTATTCTTAAAAGAAATTATAATTTATAAATTTCTACATTTTTGTGCTGCAAATTCTTTTATTTGGTCATCACATTGCAAGTCTTTTGTTAAATCACAATTTATAGACAGAAGTGACAAATGGTTTTGCCATTGTTGTCCTATATTTATTTTCTATATAGGACATCTTTGACAGTATAGCAATTAGGGAACACGTCAATTAGTTTATTTTCATACATGATCTTAAAAATGTCACTGCAAGAGTTGTAAGACTCTGGCTTAGATTGGAGTAAGTATGATTTTAATTGAATGCACTCATTCACTAAATGCTTGTCTACGTCATCTGGATAGTAATCAATAATATGACGTGCATTTTCCAAATCTATATTTTTGATAGTTTTGTCTTGCAAATCCATTAAGATTGCCCTCTATAATTACTCAGTAGTAATCCATTTGTTTCTATAAAGTATTGTAAGATATTAAATAAAAGTAAAGCAGTATGACTACTAATTTTAATGAAGGCTACACATCTTTCATAAACTTTCCCCCGAAAACAGTATCGTAATACATAGAAAGTTGATCATTGTGAGACAGATCTGGTGTAGAATCCATCACAGTTGAATAATACTTTGTGTCGTCGTTTTTGATTTAAGTTATAATTTGTTTAAGTAGCTGTTTGCCCATAATCTCAATTATTTCTTCATATACTGTTTTTGATAAGTACGATATTATCGCTTTTGGTCGCAGCTCAACAATTTTATTTTTGTACCATATGTAAAAATACCATAAAAAAGAAAGAAATGATTTAATGTTATTAATTATTTTTACTTACCATAACCAAATAAAAGCAAGAAATCACTGACGTAAACAAATTTTACTTATTTATACAATAGGTAACTTTTAAGTTGTCACTTATTAGCACACACTCATTAAACACAGTTCAAACAATTATGCCGTCAGTTTGTCTTTTTTAATGACGAAAAGAGAAGTGCAGAAAAAAAACAACGTCAACCAGCGCGGTGGGAAAGTCCCGCGTAAGAGTAGATAAAAATACAGGGAAATCCCCGTTCCGTTCCATAGACGGGCACATACATTGGTTCATTTATCTCAGGGTTGCCATTATTAACTTTAAAAAATTAATGAAAAACAGCATGAAAACAACCTTTTACACGTATTTCCCCCCTCAAGTACATTCATTAAAGTATGCAATTTTTATTCAATATTTTCTTATGACGTTGTTACGTAAAAATATCCTCCGTAAACCGACTTTACAGACAACTATTTTTTTTTCAAATTATGGCCTACTTTTTAGCGGGATCTGGGGGCCCCTTGTATCCCCGGGGCCCTGGGCCGCAGCCCAATCAGCCCATAGGTAGATCCGGCCATGCACTGATCCACACGTTCCTGTCATTCAAATACTCTTCTATTTTGTAGTAGCCTTTTTTCAAAAGACAACGTTTGACAAATGTCTTAAATTTGTACAAAGGTAACTCAACAATAACTTGAGGGAGTTTATTAAAAAAAAAAAAGTTTCAGTTCGATATTAGTTCTTATGCGCATGACATTGGAGCTGTGCAAGGTCCAAAGTGTATATGTCACCGTAAGATTTATTAAACATCGTTAGATTACAATTTATCTCGCAAGATTGTAAACTGTCGACAAATTGTGAACACTAACATTATGATTGCAATTTAACGCATTATTTTTCGCTATATGTTTAAATATATTGTAATCTATCGATGGGTATCGATCAAATTGTGATCTGACGTACAACGGAATGCGTCTCGCGCGCTGATTGGTTAAAAATTTATGTGCCCCCCGCCGCCCCGAAGTTTACAATCTCGCGAGATAGATTGTAATCTCACGATTTTTATAATCTTACGATGACATATAGACTGATGTCCTTTTGTTCAAACTAGCTTTCCACGATTGCGTCCGCGCGGAGTAAAGAAATTTAATTTATAAATATATAATTAAAAATTAAACTATGATTTAATTTATAAAGTCACTCCTTATTTCAAGTGATGACCTTGAGACCAGAACACTGGACCTGTTACTCAGTCAGATTGGATTCTCCGTGACATCATCCTGTGTATAATGTTCTATTAATATCAAGGTTATTATTACTTATTCATTTAGACTTGGACTAGCGAATGCAATTCGGCGCGTTTCGTTTTAAATAATCGTGAGGTAAATGTTAGAAAGACATGTGTACCTACCTACATCCCAAATTTGATTATATATATATTATGTCAATCACAAGAGTCTCATTAGTATAATTATAATCGCAAGACTAGGCTAGAAGGAAACTAGGTTTTTAAAACGATATTTATTTTAGATAACACGTGTTGTGATATTTTATTTTTAGCTTTCATTGTACAGTCAAACGCATGTAAGGCACGTTGAACCAACCTTATGCCATCAGTATAAAAATTAATATCAAAGCTGCTTAAGAATCCGCTGTGTGTTACGTATCTGTATTATTAATATTATTACGATAATTTTATCGAAAGTTTAGTCCAGTTAGGAGTATTGATCCGTATTATTTTTTCGCATACAGGGCTAAACTTGAAATAAATTGTAACTCACAACAGTTTGATGATTATCAAATCTCGAAAAAATACGAAATTCAACAGATTGACAGCTGTTAAATTGGTAATGACAGTTAAAATTGAGTTTGTGCAAATTCTATTCTAAGAGTCTAAATAATATTTAAAATACATAACTATGATTTTTTTCCAAAAAAACTATCAACTAAACTAAAAGTTAAGGGTACCATCTTACCTAATATAAAATCAAATTGCCACTGCCTTAATTAAACACTTTTAACGAAAGTTAACGGGTCCGTTCACATATTTCAAAGTAGGTAGGTAATTGAAACGATATTCTGTTACTGAAAATCTCTAATTCGTTAATTAATAATTAACGGATAGAGTTATGTAAATTCTACCACGTAGGTATTCTAGGATGCCTTATCGAACGAAATACGATACTGATTCAACAGGATTTGTAAGTAGGCACCTATTTAGGGGAAGACTTTGGAAAAGCCAGTCTAAACAAATGCGTCATTTCTTATTAAGTACACTTGTCCATCCAATTCACTGACTTCAAAGCATTTACTTAGCTCAAGCTGTAACAATAATTCAGAGATACCCTGGATTATGTCTATAAGCATTTTGGCGTTTGAGAAGGAACTTCCATCAAATAGCAGGCTTTAAACCCGACCTCGACAGGTACCTTATCGTAGTTAAAGTGTAATCAATTAATGCATTTTAATTGCTTATCTCTATTGGCACTTCTAGTTCGTTATCATCACGTATTAGTTAATAATTACCGATTTAAGAATAATTTGTATTATTTTCACATTCTAAGTTTGAATTGCGGTTCTTTAGTCTACTGATTTCTTTCTTTTACTGATAAAAATTTAATAGTTTATTTTTAATCTCCTTCGACTGAACCTTTAAAACGGTTGATTTATAAAATATGTAGGTACCTACCTACAGTGTGGACAAAATCTTAGTTAAAAAATTAAATATAATTACCTATAGGTAGGTAGGTACCACCCGGCCGGCCGTGTGCATGACAATAAGGAAGTATTTAAAATACTTAGTGTTAATTTTGAATCTGCGATAGCCGAAACCGAATTAGTAGCTAAACGTCCACCAAACTCCAGACCCAACTTTTATGATATAAATAAATAGTGGTGACAAATACTTTCTCCAATTATTTTAATGAAGCAAAAAAATTAAATCTCCCCTTTATTTTCTGTAAAACTGAATCAAATTCTGTAAAATCAAAAATATTAAACTTCCGTGTAATAAGCATGTGTTAATGAGGATTTTTCCGGTGAAATCGCGCCTTTAGGATGCTTCGAACTTTTACCTAGAGGTCTTTTGCCCATGGGTATGTACTGAAGTTTATGATGCAATATATAATAATATAATTAAATTTTTAGATGAGGTTGACTGGAAGGAACTCGGCAGTAGTCTGTTAAATCAAGCAGTTTCGTTTTTCTATGGTAAGCTTTATGAATGTTTTGATAAATATATACCTATAAAAATACACAAACCTAATAAATATCCGCCATGGTACAGTTCTGCCCTGAAGAAAGTTTTAAAAGAAAAATCTAAATTCCATAATAAATACAAAACTTACGGTAACCTGTCAGACTACCAGTCCTTCTGTATATTGCGCACGAGAGCTGCCGTATTGGAAAAAAAGAGCTATGAAACATATATTCAAAATATTGAAAAATCTATTACCGAGAACCCTAAATACTTTTGGACATATGCTAAAAACAAAAGAAAAACGAGTCTACCTAATATCATGAAATATAATGATGTTACGGCTGACAATGGTGTTGATATGAGCAACTTGTTCTCAGCTTACTTTAAATCTACGTATTCAGAACCTGGCCTAGCCCAAAATGTTTCATATGACGACATCTCTTCACGCAACTCCGCAACTAACATAGGATCTATTGAAATTAATGAATAAGAGTTGTTCAAATTGTTATCTAACTTGGATCAAACAAAGGGTGCGGGACCTGACATGATACCACCTTACTTTATTGCCCAATGCGCCGGTAGACTCGTTACTCCCCTGAGTATTATTTTCAGGAGATCATTAGCGGAAGGCGTCTTTCCGGATATGTGGAAGTCTGCTTTCATAACCCCTATTTATAAGGGAGGAGATTCATCTAATGTTCTGAATTATCGCCCTATCTCGTGTCTGTTTGCAAAAGCCATAGAAATAATCGTACACAGACAGCTTTGTTAATTTACATTGTAGTTTTAATGAAGAGCAGCATGGCTTTATAAAAAATAGAGGGGATATAAAAAATATAAAAAATAAAAAATAGGTTTCTAATTTAATCCTCGCTAATAAATTTATCACCACAGGCATGGAGGGGGGGTCTCAAGTTGATGTAATTTATACTGACTATCATAAATGCTTTGACAGAATTGATCACAGGATACTTCTGTCAAAGCTTTATGCGGCAGGTATTCATGGTGATTTACTGCGTTGATTCTCCTCCTACATTGAACGGCGGTCTCAGGCAGTAGTTATACAGGGGTTTTCTTCGGATTGGATCTTTATACCTTCGGGTGTTCGGTCCTAGGACTATTATTGTTTACTATTTTCATAATGGATATAGCCCAGTGATTTATCATTCAAAATTTTTTATAAAATAAAATTTTATCTAACTTAATTAATTTAACTTAAAAATCTTCATATCATCAGATATGAAAATTTTGATTTTTAAGGTTATTTCTAGTGTATCAGATGTTCTTGACTTGCAAGAAGACTTACATAGGTTTCAATCATACTGTAGTCTTAATAAACTAGACTACGTATCAAAATGCTTTTGTATAACGTTCTCACGCAAACAATCTATCATAGACATAGGTTATGAACTACATAATGTAAAACTTAAGAAAGTGAACGAAGTAAATTTTTTTTTATTTTTTGTGATGTTTATGGCAGTGATCTGTTCGTGTACCAATTTTAAATAAATAAATAAATAAAATACTTGGGAGTTGTCCATGATAGCAAACTTGTTTTTGATAAACACATCGACTACATTGTACAGAAGGCATCAAAGGCATTGGGCTTTATTATGAGGATGTCAGCAGACTTCCGAACTTTGAAGACCGTAAAAGTTTTGTACTGTGCGTTTGTCCGTAGCCATTTGGAATGTGCATCGCAAGTATGGAATCCCCAGTATGCTGTATACGCTAATCGTATTAAAAACATTCAAAAATGATTCCTACGCTATTTAGATTTCAAAGCGCGTATGAAAAGTGCCAACTATAGACATCGTTGTAACTTGTATGCGATATCACTTTCTGCCGTTGGAAACGAGACGCAGCGTTAGTGACATTTGTTTCTTGGCGCAAATCATTACTGGTAAAATAGACAGCCCCGAATTACTCTCAGAGATATTTTTTAATACCAATTTACTCAGATTCCGGTCTCGCTCTGTTTTGTACACACCTTCTGCAAGAAGAAAATATAAGATGAACACGTTTTTGATTAGGAGTTGTCGAAATTTTTCGAAACTTTCCATTGATATCGACCTGTTTTTTGACAGCATCGCGACTACTAGGCGAAATTTGACTAAATCATACTTTGAAACTCACAAACTTTGACGACATTTTTTCTTTTCTATTATAAATAATACGAATGTTACTTTAATATTTTTATTTTTATAATACTTCGTATTGTAACCTCATCAATACTTTTGCTTTTTTTTTATTTTAAAATACATATGCGGAGATTTGTAATTGGTATAGATCTCTATTTAATGTAAACGTAGTTATAGTATCTATTTAGACCGTAAATGTTCCAAATAAATAAAGGACACACCAAAAAAGGGCTCGTATATGAAGTATAAGCTAATTTCAATTCGCCAAGAAATCTGAAATCAGTGAGAACTGTGTAGCTGGGCGCTTAGGCGACATTGCTTAGCCCTCTGATTAAATTAAAGTCGCTTTGAAATTGTTAAAATTAAAATTTAGAGCACCAGAACATAATAATATGAGTAACTGATCCAGATTAAATCCGTGTAAAGTCGAACACCCAGACAATCAGATACAATAGACGATGACGTGTTGTTGACCGTATCTAGGTACATACCTACTTACGTAGTCATACAGTCAACGGCGAAAGGGCGATTCAAAGTCCAAAGTGTGTTTTAACATACTTTTAACTTTACGAGTGTTTGTGTTGGTTAATTTGTAATTTTCTTACTTTCATTTTAATTGATGTTTATTTTATTTTATTCTGCTGTTGATGCTATTGTTTCTTTTATCGTATTGTCTTTATAATCTAGTAAATATTTTTTACTTTCTTTCAACATTTTATTGGTTAAATTTTAGAAAAAGTAAATAAATCTGCAGTTTTAAAGGATGCTTATTTTCCCGCGCTTTAAAATTATTACCTTTTTTTCTTTTTTAGATATCTTCGCTGACGTCTTCTCATCTGAATCACGACTGTCCTCAAAAAAAAGTAAAGACTTTTTACGAAAATGTAATGCATTTGAGCACTGGCCACTTTGGACTACGAAAAGAAACAGATGCATTAGTAAAGATTGTGATAAGAAATCATTTGTTAAACGTCAGCAGTGCAAACGTTACTTATGCTTGAATAAGGACCGGAATTGTTTTAAAGATTTCCACACGTATTTAAACGAAATTAGTTTGGAAATTGTTTCAGATTGTTAAAAAAATTAAAATAAAGATAATTTTTCACAATCTTGTTTTATTACAATTTTGAAGATACAAACCCTGAAAAAATCCTGCCGAAATCTAAATATTATTTTTAGCCAAGAAGCATAGCTGTGCCAATTATAGTAACGGCACAATAACATCATGGTAAACACTTCCAGTTTGACTTCTATAAGATGAGCGTTCCAAAGTCCAAAGTTTTTTTAAGATACGTGATTTTGAAATTTCCGAAATTGCTGGTTTGAACCAAATGAGGAATAGCCTAAAATACCTACTAATTATTATAGCGATTAATAAATACCTACCCCATAAATAAATTCTTAAGATTTGGATCTAGCGATGATAAATAAAAGGTTATTACGTCATTCATTCTGTTTGCAGTTGTAAGTACAAACAATTTTAAAGGCTAATCTGCGGTGAACTTTGTGGGTAATTTTCTACCCAAATATAAGCCACACTTTTTCGACAATTCATTGACATTGGGACGAGCAACCATGTTGTTACTGTACTTTGTAATTATTTTTAGTCGGTACTACACAGTAAAATTTGAAAATATAAAGCACTACCTACTTTGACCTGTGTTGTAGGTAGGTAGGTATCTTAAACATGACTGTGTTGCTCATTGGAATGAAACATTTTAAATTATGCTTAATAAAATGTTGAACGCATACCTAGGAACATTTAAATCGGTACAAAATACGTTAAACGTGCTATTACCACAAAAACATATTTGTAAATTACCTAATTTACAAATATGTACCTACCTAGGTATCTACGAAGATAATGTTGCAAACATCTGCGGGAGCGAATTATAAAATTTGAGCTCGGTCATTGAAGACTAGTAACGCCATCTATGAGCTATAACTTGTTGACCTAACCACGGAATGGTGGCGCTGTGGTCGCAAGTAAATTTTTACTCTATACTGCTTAGCGCATAAAACACTGTTTATGTCTTTAAATGAACGAACATAATATTATAATGACCAGTATTGGTAATTCTTTTAAAGCAAATATTTTTTATCAAACTAGTACGATGTTTATACATTTATTCCATTATCTTCATTGGTCGACAAAAAAAAGTTTCAGAAACGTCATAATGACAATTGACAGTTCCTGTTGCGTCACTGACAAATGCAAGCAACTATTTTCCCTCTATCATTTTATAATTATTCGTTGATTATTCTGTATTCCATATTTGCGTGTACTAAAATAAAATTGTAAATCTTGGTATACTTTTTGTTATTAAAGCATATTCACACGGTGACCATAATGACTCACAAATGTTATGATTCAACAAAAACAAGTGGAAATTTGGGATGATTTTTAATGTTTTGGCCGTTTTTTTACTGCTTGTTTTTCTAAACTTCTTACCTAAACGAACTGTGTGCTTTATTAATATCACGAGTGACTTTCAGGTGATGATTTTGTTCAGTGTGTACCTACGAAAAAGGGTCACCAGATTCTGTACAAAGGGTACACTTATGTTTTCAAAAGCAGGTTACAATGCGGTGCGGAGCAGTGGTGTTGCTCCTCAAGACAGAAAACAGGTTGTATATCCGTCATAAACATGCAAACCTTTGGTGTGGAGGTTGTGAGAGACTTTCACAATCACAAAAAACCAATGTTTACAGATTAATCTTGATTGATTATGTTGAGCAGTATTATAGTAGGTCCTGTGGTATAACAGATTTGATCTGATTATATTATTAAAATTTAGCCAGGTGATTTTATTAATAATTCATATGTAGAATTGTCAAGAGAATATAAGATCACTCAAAACCCAATTTAAATCGATAAACTTATGACTTGTATGACATGTGCATCACAACAATAACATTGTTTGATGCAATGAGGTTTAGTTTTGAAAACGAAAATTATATTACCTTTTTTTGCTTTTGTAGATCCAATTCATACGCCAATTCGTATACCGGCACCGGCAACCTCCAAAAAGGCATTTGCTTACTTGATGTGCAAAGTTTGTTCCAGAAAGAAAATCAGACGTGAAACTAGCTATAGATGTGTGGGATGTCCTAAGTACCCACAATTATGTCTTTCATGTTTTGAAGAATGGCATGAACAATTCTTTGAGGAGATTGTTTCTTTGAAATAATTTTACCAATGTTAAAATCATGGGGCTTCCAAGACTATTAAGTTGTATAAGACCATATGTTAATTATGTTGGAAATGTGTTGAGTTTTTGATAATAAAAATAATATATTTCTATGTTGACGTTAGGAGTGAATCTTATAAAGTATCAAACAATTGTACTGTTGTGATGCATATGCAATGTCCTTATGTACTAAGTGGGTCCGTATGATTTCAAAAGAAGTAATTTGTATTTGTACAAGTCGAGCACATATAAAAGCATGGATAAAATAATATTTAATGAACACCAACTACATTTCTGTATTTGTAAACATGTTATGTTTCATGTGATGACACTAATTCCACATATTATATGAACTCAGGAATCAAGGTTATCTGAAAATGCAATTTAATAAAAGGTTGATATCTAATAATTACATTATGGATCTGAAATGAATTCATAACATTATTTTAACTGTTTTTTCTCTGATAAAACATTGCATTGAAAGATCTACTAGATTCTAAACATTTATAATATTATTCATAGAAGTTAAAATAATTTTATAAATTTCCACGGCTTACTAAACATAAAAAAATAAAGCTATTAATTTTCAACAAGAATTTTATTTCCTCCAGCTATCAAAACTTGATTGTTTAATTTTCTTATTAAACCCTTTCTTTAAATGAAATGTGTTTTATTTCCTATTTTTTTTGTGTATATTATGATTTAATTGAGTACATATATGGGTACTGTAAAAGTAGTTTTATAAAAACTATTGTATTATTAGTATGTAAGATAAAAGTGACTTTTTAATTGTAAATATATACTTTGTTCAGCAGAAGGGGATGCAGAATTACCAGACTGGGTTTCTATATATTTCCTGATGAATGCAGAAAATGAGTATAAATGCAATATCTGTCAAGCGACTCTACACACTCAGAAGAAGTCAGAGGATTTGTTGGATCATGTAAAGGTCAATCACAAGGAAGTATATGACTTACATAAAGAAAATCCTGAGGCCACTGTTGGGTTTCGAATTGAGTTCCTGCATCTGAACATGCTGAAAGATGATGGTGATCCGAAAACGCAACCGGTCATTATAGGAGAGATGTGCGAAGCAGCAACAGAGGAAATTACCAATACTATAGCTGATGAAAAGGTTGCAGATTCACAATTAGTTGTAATGCCAAGTTTGAAGAAGAAGCCAGCTAGGCGTGAAAGTGGTATGTTAATTTTTACAAGTATAAAACTCTAAATTGATTCATAAAATCTTAATTTTGACCTATTTTTGTATGTATTTTTTTTGCAAGCCACATTTTCTTTGTGACATTTTTGAAGCATCTTAATTTTTTTATTATTATTAGTTTATGCTTCCCTTCAATTCAAACTTTCTGTCAGGTTTTTATTGTGACTCTTACTGCTTTGTTCAACATGTGTCATGTCTTGTGGCAAATGTCTACTTCAACTCTCATTTCACTTCTTCAGCTTATTATATTATACATTCTAATTTCAGAAAGCAGAAAAAAGAGTTGGGTATGGAAATACTTTACCCGTCTCAGCAGCATCATCTACCGATGCAACATATGCGACGTGGTACTATCCATCAAGGGGTGCAACACCAACAACATGAACCGTCACGTAAGGTCGAAGCACCCCAGCGTGTACCAGGCAGAGATGGATGAGAAGAAACAGGGGGAGCTCGACCTGAGTACTGACGTTGAATCGATCAAAGAAGACCAGATATGTCTGATTGAGGAGAATATAGACGGGAGCCAAGGTGAGTTAGTAATACTTGGAACAAGCAATTTGTAATACTTAAATCATTAATTAAATCCAGGTAAAACCGACCCTGAAAGTAATTTCTTTCAGGGTCGGTTTTACCTACAGATTTACATCTGTGGCCTGATACTAAAAAGGCCAAAGTAAGTCTTTGTATGAAATGAGATTTTCAAATGTTTTCCATATATATATATATGGAAAACATTTGTTGCGCCGAAACCATCGAACCGATTTTGATGAAATTTAACACATAAGCTATTTTTTGTCTCGTAATAATGCGAATGAAGTCGCGGGTAACAACAAGTCTTTCTAGCGCGATAAAATTTCTCGCGTTGTGCTAAGCTTACTAGCATTAGCAGTCAAAAACGTCAAATTTCTCGTATGAGACGACAAAAGTTTTGATACTGTTGATTGGCTAAAAGCACACCACACTTTTATTTTTAGCCAATCAGCAGCTGACATACTGACTTCAGTCGATTTTCACGTTTGTTAAGATCGCGATAAAATTTTGTCCACTGGCGCGTGCTAGGCCTGTTTGTTAGACTATTGTTTAAATGTCTTTTTTGTCTCAGCGACATCGATGCCGACTCCGCATAGGGCCAGCCTGCAACGTCGCAGCTGGATCTGGTTGTACTTCGAGCGCGTCTCCAGCACCCTGGCGCAGTGCAAGCTCTGCCACCGGAACATCTGCCACGGAGGGAACGCTACGGGCAACATGAACCGCCATCTCAAGATGAGGCACAATAAGACTGGTGGTGAGTAACCTTTAGGATAAGACCGGGTTTTTCCCGCAATCGTGAAACCGCGTAGCCGCCCGAAACGCACGCACTACGATAAAAACCGCGACGCTAATATTATTGTTCTGTGGACTACAAATATTGGTGCTGTTTTTTTCGCTAAACGTTTTGTAAACAAGCACGGTATTAAAATCAGTCGTGGAAAATAACCTGCAGTGCGGCCGCCTTCATTAGTTTCTTTAAGTCACAAAATGGCGGTTTAGCCGTAATGCGGCCTACAGAACATTTAAATAATTAAAACAAATCCTGACTGTTCGCCCTCCGTAGCCGAGAGGCGAGCGTGCCGGACTTTGGTGTCGCGGCATCTCTGAGGTGCCAGGTTCGATCGGTCGGGTCAATATGGGAAACAAACTTTTCTATATCGTTTTGGGTCTGGGTACCGTCGTTGTTTCTGATTCTGTAACACAAGTGCTTTAGCTATTTACCACAGAATCAGAGCAATGCAAATGATGTTTCCCAACCTTTAGAATAAACGAGACCATATGTATAATTTGAACAAGAAATTCGGACTTTTCGATTTAAAACATCTTGGATTTGAAATTCTACTTATATTAATACTAGCGGCGCTTCGCACGCATTCTTTACCTGTTTTTTCCCACGATCTCCACAAATTCTCGATAAATGTACAATCCAACACAAAAGTATTGAATTCGAACTTGTAGTTCCTGTAATTAGCGCGTTCGTTTACCTTAACCATAGTGCCATAAAACATTTAGTATCATGTTGTACCGATAGATGGCGTTGGTTAGTCTAGCTTTTGCGTACGTGTACTGTAATCTTCTAAATAAACTGATTGTCATAAAATTTATTTACATAATATTAGGAATCTGGAGAGGAACTAAGCATAAATTGTTATATTGAAAAAAAAAAAAACCTAACGGCCTGAAACTATTTTAAATTGTTACGTAACGGCAAACGAAAAATAATCTTTATACGATTATTATACGTATCAAGAATGGCGATAACGATGAAGCTAGACAGTTGATTTTTTTACAGATGATGTATTTCTATTGCCACTATAACAAAAAACTATAAAGAAAATAAAACAAATACCTATTCAAGCGGGGCTCTTATACAACAAACGTCATTTTACCGTTTCTTACTTGATTGAAATAAAGGCAACAAGGAGGCACTTGAATTATTCGATCTAGTTTGTGTACCTACCGTCAATGGTACAGAACCCTTCGTGCGCGAGTCCGCTCCTACTTGGCCGGTTTTTATTTTATAATAATACACCTAGTTAATTCTTACTTTCACCACCAGACGACCACACCTGGATCTGGAAGGTTTTCGACAACAGCGAGACCGACTTCTTCGCGTGCAAGATATGCCAGTACCGCTGCATGAAGTACAGCGATATTGAGAAGAGCATATCCTGCATTCTGCATCACCTGAAGCTGGCTCACGGAGTCGTCTCCGGGGAACAGATCATCACCAGCATCGAGTGTGGGGAAGACGAGGACTGATAGGTGTCTGTACGCTCTTTAGAAAGGCCCTGGTGTAGTACGCGGCACTACAAATGATACTAGACTATTGGAGACCTTGGGCCCTTTGAAGGAGGACGCAGTCAGATTTGGAGCTGCGTAGGTACTAACAATAAGTCCAAACTGGCTCATGGAGTCTTCTCCTCACCATGATCGAGGATTAGTGGGTCTATTCGCTCTTTAGAAAGGCCCTGGTGTAGTACGCGGCACTATAGATGATACTAGACTATTGGAGACGAATTTGGGCTCTTTGAAGGTAGCCGTAGTCAGTTTTGGAGTTGCGTCGCTACCTACAATAAGTCCAAGCTGGCTCATAGTCTTCTTCGGGAATAGATTAACTCCAGCATCGAGGACTAATGGGTTATTCGCTCTTTAGAAAGGCCCTGGTGTACTACGCGGCACTATGGATGATACTAGACTACTGAAGGCGAACTTGGGCTCTTTGAAGGTGGGCGCAGTCAGATTTAGAGCTGCGTAGGTAGCAGAGTTGTGACATATTTGAAATACTTGTATTTAAAATACAAATACAAAATACGTATTTTGTATTTAAATACTATTTTTAAAAAGTATTTGTATTTTATTTGAAATACTATTCGAGACGTATTTTGTATTTGTAAAATGGTTTGTAAAATACAAAATACTTTTTTATTCTTAACTTCATTTTTCTAAAGCATTCCGCGATTCAGAAAAACAAAAAATGGCCACTAGTGGCGCAGCAGCTTTGAAAGTCAATGCGAATAATGACAGATGAAACAAAACGCATATAAAACCTGACCATTAATCTAAGAGGGACCCCTCTTGACAATCCTCAAAGTAGTGTTGCCGGATAATCGATTATCCCCCCCTTCAATAATCTAATAATCGATTGGAATATCGATATAATCGATTATATCGAAATTAAGTTTAGGTCAATATTATATTATAATTGTTTAGATTAGACAATAATATCGATTAAATCGATTATTATGTTGCAATCTATTAATTTGCAATTATTTTTAGATTTAATCGTCATTCTTATACATAACATTAACATTCAAAATGAAACCGTGAAAAAAGTTATTTGTACCCTACTTTTTATTCATAAAACGTGATTGCTACTTGATACCTAAATTAATTAATTGATTGATACTTGGTACCTAAACTGTACCATCATAGCGATACTATCTTATCCGATAGGTAAATAATATCGATTATATCGATATAATCGATTTCATCGGTAGTATCGCTTCAAAACTTGATATCGATAGTATCGATTATATTATATTTGAGTACGCATTATAATCGATTATATCGATTGTCATATCGATTATTAGATTATTTGGGCCCCTTTTGCATAATCGATTAATAATCGATACACAATCGAATCGACGGCATCACTACCTCAAAGTCACTGATACGTTTTGCAGTGTTGTTCGTTCGAAATGTCTTTAACCGTAAAGTATTTTATTTCAATAAAGTATTTTGAAAATACATATTTTGTATTTAGTATTTAAATAAATAGCTGTGTGTTACTAAGTTTATGACTAGCATCAGCTGAGATGAGCGAAAAGTAATTTTTGTTTGATGGAAATTTCATCTTGTTGTAAATGAAGGGTCCACTATAAAACCGTATCTGATATTTGGCTACACGTATAGAAAGCTCAATGTCCCAGGTATGTACGGCAATAAGGCTGATTTTTGAACAACGTTTAAAAACTTAAAACTGAAATAGCTCGTAATAAACAAAGGACGTCCATCGTTATTGCAGTGTACCCTTCAAATGGAACTTATCGTCATCTTATACTGATCGGCAGTATTTGGTTACCTTGTCTGCCATAATAAATGACACGGCTACTATACGGTCAACAGCACGTCAAGCTAAACACTAGCATTTAGATTTTAGTTCTTACGATTTTACGACGTAAGGGTCGACAAAGGTCAAAGTGTATTGTATACTGAGATGTAAGTACAAAAAAAGAACGTTAGAGTATATACTCTCGTTCTTTTTTTGTACTTACATCTCAACATTAAAGCCAATCGTACCTGGAGTGGAGACTAGATGTACCAAATTGCCCTTTCATTCAAGTATTCAATCTATATTTTACATACTTTGTATTTCATGACTTTATTTATACAACTACTCCGGAAAACGAAATTGATTCACTTTAATAATATATATATATATATATACATAATATAATATCCTTTTACACCAGTAGCAGATATTTTATATATAACATGATATGTTTTTATAGTTTGGTATGCACACCATTTTAACATCTCTGAGCCCCCAGTGAAGTTAAGTGTGTAATTTTGACCGAAATAATTATTGTTAATGTGGTTTTTACTTGCTGAATGTTACATTTAAATTATATTTAAGCATTCAAGCGTCATATTAAAATCTTTTGTCTTGTCTACAAGTGTCACACCCACTTTAAAGATATTTTTAAAATATATCATATCACCGCGCAGTCTCTTTTGTTGACGTGTCTCTCTAAACACTTGACATTGGCGGAATCACTGCGTTGTTTCTAAACGCGGGAAAGAGTCCATTTAAAAAAAAAAAGATATTTTTAAACAAATAGGTGCCGTTTACGTCCTTATATGTGAATTGTTTGAATCCCTGTATGGAATGTCTGGTCCTTCATGGCGTGTTGGGAACTGTAGACAATTGATATTTCTGTAATCTTTTGCGGTAAATAACATGAACACTTGCTATTTTTAATTTTACACGAGTTTTAATTTCGCAGTGTTTGTGTGCGTTGCCTCAACTTGATGGTTTTGAAATATGCCCAAAACGCATAGTTTGATATTGACTTATGGCCTGTTCCAATATTTTACAATTCGTAATGTGTCAATATTGACTATCCGTTTTTCTCCAACCGACTACGAGTCGTTAATACCGTTCATAATTTACTTTCCATACCAGCTGTCATCAGTCGTCAGTCGTTTTTAACTTACGCCTCGTATGATGTATGACTATCCGTAACTAGACCTGATCGTTTTCAAATATTGGAACCGGGTAATAGTCAGAGTTGCTCCAGTTTGATGGTTGTTAAATAAGTTAGACCGCATACTGTTTACTGTGAACTGACAGCTGTCAAACGTTCAATAACAAGTCAAATTGTATTGGTGCACCTCTCTGCTAATTAAATGGAAGTCTCTAGTTAGTTAAATGGAAATAGTTTACAGTTTGCAACACAAGAAAGGGTCTACTTTTTGACTTATAAAAATGTGTCTCACCTTTGGGTATGCTAACAGAAATACATTTAAATATATTTAAGTTGCGCATTTCGCGTCATATTATTAACAGCAAGCCTTGAGGCGATTTTAATATATAATTGTAACTACTCTGAGTTCAGTAGATATACCTTTTTTCAATTTATTGAGAAAATAAGTGTTAAGTCTTTTACTGTTAACTCATAACTATAAAAACGTATTATATATTAGGTTCCTCTGTCCTAATTTAGTTTCATATTTGTAAAGGTAGGTCTTTTATTATTAATTCGAGTAATTAAATATTATACATTTTATGCCTTGATAGTCGTTAGTTTAATCGAAATTAAGACACTTTATTATTCTATTGGTAAGGTATTATTGTAAATAATCACTTTTTTAAGTTACTGGAATAAAATTGGGTATGTAAGTCTTCATTTCATTTTCGCAATCCAATCGTTATAAACAAATACCTATTGTAAGAAAAAAATATCAATTGCACCTAAATAAACACATTACCATTATACATATGAAGTACTCCGTACGTATAAGCGTAGCATTTAAAAAAAATAATATTAAACTCTTGCATTATATTTGTCTAAGCAACTGGTTAAAATTCATTTATCTAAGTAAATATTGGATGTTTAGTCAGAGCGTTCAAAATAAATCTGATTTTACAGAATGCACGATTTCTATACTCGTATCAAATTTGCTCTACATTACTTTGAATATAATTATTTTTAGTTTCTATATTTTTTACATTTCATTTTATTTTTTCCAGTTTTCTCAACGATGTATTTCGAAACCAAACCGATATTCTATGAACCAGTTCCCGACTGTGAACGATTGAGCTCTGACGAAGAACAGACTGATCACATTTCACAGCGGTTTGAAGACAGTGACACGGAACAAGAGTTGACGGACAATGAGGAGGAAGAAGATAGTTTATCGAACAAAAACCAGCTGTATTTCACTGGAAGGGATCGTATAACAAAATGGTCTTCGCAGCCTCTTGGTATCTTGTGTAAGAAGGCAGAACCCTTCCACCAGTTTAGAGTAAACTCTTTTGCGCGAAACGCTAAGACTGAAACCGAATGTTGGAAACAGTTCATTAACGACAGTATGTTAGAAGAAATACTTAATCACACAAACGCTAAAATAAAACAAAGACAATCAACCATTAAAGACATAACTAATAAGACTTTCACAAAAGAAACGACGAAAGACGAACTATTGGCCCTGTTTGGTTTAATGTACATTGCAGGACAAAAACTTTCAGATCGTCAAAATATAAATGATTTATGGCGATCTGATGGCACTGGCGTAGACATATTTAGAACGACGATGGCTTTGCAGCGCTTCTATTTTTTACGTAACAATTTACGTTTCGTAAATGCAACAATATGCCAAGAAAGAAAAGAAGTTGATAATCTGGCTCCTATCAGGTCTATTTTTGAACAATTCGTCTCCAATTGTAAAACTGCTTGCACTCCCAGCGAATACCTCACCATTGATGAGAAGTTAGAAGCATTCCGCGGCAAATGTCCCTTTCGTCAGTTCATTCCTAAGAAACCTGCCAAATATGGCATCAAAATCTATGTTTTAGTAGATTCGATCAAACACTATACTGTTAATCTTGAAATTTATCCAGGCGCACAACCCGTCGGACCGTTTTCCCAGAGCAATGAAGCTTTTGATGTTGTAGATAGACTAGTGCAGCCCATATCAAAAAGTAACAGAAATGTTACTTTCGATAGCTGGTTTACGAATATACCATTGGTGGCACATCTACAGAATCAACATAAGCTTACAGCCACTGGTGCAATACGCAAAGACAAAAAAGAAATCCCTTCCAACTTTATAACCAAGCGAGGAAAAGATGTACATAGTTCTCAATTTGCTTTCCAAAAAGACATGACCCTTGTTTCTTACGTTCCCAATAAATCTAAAGTGGTGTTGGTTTTATCTTCTCTTCATCACGACCAAAGCATAGACCCGGCCAGTGGGGATAAGCAAAAACCAAAGATAATAACGTTTTATGATTCTACAAAGACAGGCGTCGATGCGCTCGAAGAATTTACTGCTCCTTTTGATGTATCCCGAAATTTTAAACGTAGCTGGCCGATGGCAGTATTCTATATGCTTTTGAATATAGCTGCGTTAAACAGTGAAATCGTGTATTCTGAAAACAATAAATTAAAAACAAAAAAACGGGATTACATAACCAAACTCGGTCTGTCAATGCTGGAAGGTCATCTATGTATGAGGAGGAACGTAGAAAATCTGCCAACGGAATTACGTAAACGCATAAAAGGACAGACAGGAGAGTCCATCGACTTTCCTCCAGTTAAAGGAACTAAAAAATACAGGAGATGTAAAGATTGTCCTTCTGCCAAAGACAAGAAAACAAGATACGACTGCAGAAATTGCAACAAGCCCATTTGCTTGCAACATATTATTCCTCTATGCAGAAATTGTACGGAGTTTGATGGCGATTAATTTATGGTCTACATTTTTAAATTTATGCAGGTTTAAATTAAACTTAGCTTTATTCTTAATAAATATTGTAAAATTCTTATTGTGTGTTTATAATCTATTTTTGATTTTTGATTAACATATAATATTTCAAATCAAAGTAACTTCGTGGGAAAATCAAACCGTGTGATGGAATTATGTTGTTCTACGGTTCTACAATAAACATTTTCTTATGCCTGCGGTTACTTAGTTTCTGAAGGTGCTTCTGTATTAAGTTCTTCAAAAGAGGTAAAGGTCGTTTAAAAAGCAAAAAAGGTTTTGAAAGGCCAGCAAAGCGCATGAGAAAGAGACCTATAGTGTTCCATAGCTTACACCATCAATGTCGTGATCACAACCATACAGAATTCCTTTATTACCTACACCACCTCATATTTTGATGTCATTGTCTTTGCTATCATGTGTAGACTCGTCTGAGCAGCTTTGAGACAGCGTCTTATTAAAGAGAAAAAGTTCACCTATTTTTTTTTATTTTAGTTACTCGGTGGATACCAAACCCATCCGGCCACCATCATCTAGTTGAAATACCACGTCTTGGTATTAGAATAAGAAGAAAGAGATGTACAGAGTGCTATAAAAAGCTGAAAGCGCGAGGACAGGTGCCCATTAATGCGAAGCAAGTCTCCACTGAGTGCTCCGTCTGTATGAAAGCGTTTTGCTTGAAATGTTTCAATGAAACTCACCCTTGAATTTGCCACGTCAAGTTAAACAAATTAAATATTATAAATTGGAGAACATCACATACATTACTCAGAATCTGAGGCAAGTAACTTAGCGCTTTTGTTGCAGATATCAGAAACAACGACAGTACCACAACACACTAGACCCGATATAGGAACTTCCTATATTGTTTCCCATATTGTCCAACGCCAAAATCCGGCCGGCTCGCCTCTACACAAAGGAGGTCGTCAAAGAAATTGTAGTATTTTTCCGTGACAATATTTCAAAGTTATTCTACTAAAGAGACATCCTTTAGTAGGTTCTTAATAGGGCTTTTACATATTTTATGTTCATTTGTAAGACGACTTGAATAAAGATAATGAACAGTAAAGTACGTGTTTTAATATTCAAGTGTAGGGAAAACCAGTCGTAAAGGCATCCAAAAGTCATAGCAGTTGTTAATCCATGCCGCAATGATTACTCGTGGCTTATCATCGTGGCTTCATCGACCATTGTATTATTTTCACTATTCTCCAACAAATCCATCGGCAGTAATTATCATTACATATTTAGATAAGTAAATATTTCCAAAAAGTAGAAGTCTATACTTTAATTAAAACAGAAATGTTTAAATTTGCTGCTTATTTGTTTTTGGAATTTTCAAGACCGTACCAGATGTAAGGCATTGCTTTACTTAGCATTTGATTTTCGTGTTAGGGTTACTATTTTAAATTTATCATCTTCTTTTTTTATTACAGAGGATATGATATCGTATCCACTGATATTGGAAACGGTTAGCACTAGGAAAGGTGACAAAAAAAGATGTAGCTGGAACCAAGAAAGCATAAAAACAGCCCTCAATTTGGTTCTTTCGAGGCAGATGAGCTTGCGGCGAGCTGCAATCAAGTGCGGAGTACCCAAAAGTACGCTAAATGATAAACTAGCCTGCATCAAGTCTGGACAAGAAGTAAGATTAACACCGCAGTTAGGCAGATTCCATAAAACGTTCTCAGACGAATACGAAGAACTTTTAGTGAAACGGGTTAAGCATTATTCTGATAGAAATGTGCCTCTCACGAGAAAAGAGTTTATGAAGTTGGCTTACGACTTGGCGGAAGAGCGGAAGATTCCACATCGGTTCAATTGTGAGAAGGGTACAGCTGGTAAGAACTTTTACTATGATTTTGTGGAAAGACATCCTGATTTGCCGTTGATTGCACGGATCACACGACGTCGTCGGTGACGAGGCTGCGAAGTTCATGTAATCATGTCATGGAACATTAAGCAGGCGCTGCTACTCCAGAACACCAGCACGGTGTCCCTCCAGGTGGCGAGTCTTCGGCTGATCATGAGCGTTTTAGCTTCTTTTATTTCTCTAAGTCCGCGAGATGCAAGAGGAGGCATTGTTGTAATTGATTTCAGACCGTCTGTAAGATTATTCCAAAACATGCGGCACGTAGCATTTGTTTTTTCCACCTAATCAAAAAAATATTCTTTATACTGAAGGAAACAAATAAAACAATTGTTCAACAATATGACTAGTTTTATTTCTTACAAACATCAAATTACACATAAACGCATAATTCTACTCCTACACATAATTTGGCTGATATCACTACACTTGAATACATGTTATCTTGTTACTGTAACATTAAACCTAAGACACAACCCAATAATTTTATGCATTAATCGCACTGAAGGAGGCAATCTTGCACAAGATATGTTTTAGTCAGCATTAAAACGATACGTGTGTATGTTATATTCTAAACATTGTTCACACGAAGACGAATTGACGAAATCTCTTGTTTCTATGCGGTTGTAACGAATTGCTCCCTACCGACTTTTTCGTCGTTATTTTGAGCGTTAATATGATATACTTACATATCATTGACTTGATGCGTTTGTCTATATGCATATAATTTATGTTAGGGTTATGTTACTCAAATACATGAGTTCACATTAGTAGTGTTACGTACCACCACAAATTGTAAATGTAAAATAAAAATACTAGGTTTAAGGAGACAAATGCCCTATGACAATAAAAATAAATTCCAAAATAATATGAGAATAAAATAGGGTGAGATTTGTTCAACATTTATATTTTTTAGATAGAAAATCATGATTTAGACGATGGTGAATGAATTGACATTTTAGTTGTATCAAACTTAAGTGACTATTCATGTTATATATTCGTATGAATGCGTACCACATCAACACATTGTTCATTAATTTAGGTGGCAATTTGTTCATTTCTCATATTATTTTAGTAACAAACAAAATTATGTCTAAATAGTAGCAAGAGATTTCATCAAATCGTTTTGGTAAAAATGAATCTTGGGCCCTATCTGACTAGGACAGAACCATAAATTAATTAGATAGTCTCCCAACATTTCGGTGAAAACGCAATCGGTTGCTCCATCATGTCCTAATAAGAAACATGTAGGCCATACATGTAGTATTAAACTTGTTAAAAATTAAATTTCATAAAAAATATGTCTAATTTCAGATAGAGAATATTAAAAACATTTTATAGAAAAAAAATCTTACAAACAAGAAAATGATTTCCGTCATTGTCATGCACTCCAGTATAATAACTTTAATATTATCATAGCTACCACACAAATACAGAGGTAGATATTTACAATATTAGAACTAATATAAAACATGTTTTGTACATCTTAAAAACTAAGTCAATAACGCATTTAATTAAAACAATGATTTATTTAAAATATTGGCTTTAATATCAACATTTCAGTGAAATTGAGATATTGCTTATAAGTAAACACCCTGTATTTGATCCTAATTTTGTATTGCTGTTTGATGAATTCGTTTAATTTATTTACTGTATATTTTACTTTTAGATAAAATTAAATATGTCAGCCAGAGGCTGCAAAAAACATTTTCATATAGTTTTTTAAAAGTGAAAGATAATAAAATTTTAATTTATAATTCAAGTCCATATTCAAACGAATTCACTCAAAAACAATGTCGCCGTGATATATTTCAATTTACAAAAAATACGATATAAATATTGGCATGAGGTATTTTATTTCCTAATCTAATGTAAATGAGAGCGTTCTTATTAATAAAACAAGTAATCTATTTAAGTGCTAAAAATACAAGGACGGTAACTATAATATGTTACAAACATTTTTGTGAAAATATTGCCTTAATAATTTGTGTTATCCAAGATTCCCTCTTTGAGCTAGTAAATTATTGTACATGATGTTTATTTATAGACTTATAGTTATTTACATTTTTAATACATGTTAACGCCCTCCCTAACGATATACGCCTACCTTAATTTGTACTTTATCATCAGATAGTGTGAATTTTGTCATAGATACCGATTAGAAAATAATTTAATGAAACGATCGTGATCAAAAATAATTATTCCATCCAGAGTGAAATGTAGCAGTTCAATTCATTATTAAAAAAATAATTAAAAACAAGAGCTATTAGACACTAGACATAATCAGAACTCTATCGATAAAGGCAAAATATTTGCGCAAAAAGAAACATATATTATTTCATAAAAGTCGCATGTTTCACATAGACTTCTACGTTACTTTACTAAATTATTACAAGGAGGATGAAGCCAGTAGTGCAGGTCTCCCAAACGTCAAACTAGCGAACACGAGAGGTCCGCGAGAATCTCATAAAAAAAATTATATTAGGTAAAGGGGTAAAACTTTGTATCGGTGTATTTGCATGAAAGTACTCATAAATGGTTTTAAAAGTCCCATGACGTGTTTGATCTAATAGTGGTCTATTTAGCCGAACGAAGTTGAGAACCCATGCACTAGAGATTGTACAGATCAGGGTCCCTAGGTCGCGTGGGGCCCTGACAAAAAACCTTAGTGGTTAATCCAGCCCAACCATCGAGTACATAAAAAGATATCTTTGTCTAATCTTTAAGACAGTTACATTCTGGAAATATTTAAGATAAAATCTGTCGCATTTATGTTTCAATTAAAAGGTCCACACGGAGCACGAGACACGGGATAGTCTAAAACGAGAAAGAATTCTGAGGGTAGTGCAACCCATCGTAGTCTCAATTGACCGGAGGCTTCGGGCCACAGTTGTGCGTGCTCTGAATGTAGACTATCCTCCCTCGGAAGGTGTGCAGAGCGGCCTTGCACCAGGGTCCCCTTGAACACCTCCACCTTATCTTCCCGTTCCTCGCGCAGCCGTTGAACCTGAACCGGTAGCCGCCGACGTTGATGCCCATCTTGCCCTGCTTGCTGAGGCAGTAGGAAGCGAAGCAGTCGATGCCAGTGCCGATCAGCCCAACTGAAACAAAAGCTACCGTCACATCTGGAACTTGGAAAACGGCAGACACGACACTTAAGCTACACTACACTACATTAAAATAAAAACACAATTAAAATAGTTCTTAACTTGGTTGTTTTTTATCTTCCCACATTTTTACAGTTTTCTTCTGTGTTGAAGAGTATAAGAAGGTGCATACTTATCTGCAGCTGCAGCATAGGACATGGCGTAGGTTAGAAATACTGTCTCACCTACCCATCAGGAAAAATCAGAATTACCTGTTTCATGCATTTAATATGATGGTAAAAGGAGCAATATTGAAATAATTTATTTCTGCCTATAATTACGTCTGTCGTGTCCCATACACAACGCACAATAGCTAATATATCAAACGTTGGGCCGCGAATCCATTGCTGCGTAGGATATTCAAGTGCCCTACACTTTAGTCGTCGTTATCCTATCATGTACCTTGTTTTAGGCTAATAGTGAGCTGCTAAAAATTGCGCCATATCGCTTGCAAAACCATGTTAAATGAATACAAGTCAGAAATCAATGTCAGAACCTGCTTACTACGAGGATAAGCAAATAGAAAGCCGCTCACTGTTAGCCGCATGGGGATACAGTAATTTTAACGATTTGCTTACATCTCTCACGATTCCTACAGCCTCTTCTTATTTTTTAGTGCATTTCGGGTACTCCAACCGAGGCCACCTGGTGGTGCACGTCGGAGGGCACAAGTTCACCAAGCACGAGGGCTACAAGAACAAAGTGCGGTGGACCTGCTGCAAGCGCATCAGACACGGCTGCAAGGCCAGCATCAGCACGCTGGACACCACAGTAGTGAGGGCGTGTCTCGACCACAACCACACGTAACGATTACTCTTAGTTTTTAGTTTTGATGCTGCAGCGAAAGATGTGGGTGTTCAAGAAAAGTATACGTTACATAGACACAAACACAGAAATAAATATTTACGGAGAAGGAGCGAATGATGGAGGGAAAATGAAGAAATAGGCAACACAAATTAACGGCCACACCTTTCGCTACAATGCTATTTGTTTTTCGTAGTGTAAGGGTATTTTCGTAAGTCCCACGGTTCGTAATATTACTTTCCACGTGTTTGGTAGAGTGACTGAGTTATTTGGATAACGATGAAGATACAATATGAGTGGTGAATGTGGTGTGCGTAGCTCTACCATAACAGTGTTAAGACTAGGTACATACGTCAAAACTAAGACTTCATCGAGGATACCTCTTTCTCCTTGATTCAGTGGAGCACAGTGGTACCAGCCTGGTCGATCCAATACCTTGCTCTTTATTTATCATTAACTGAATTTTTATGTATAAAAGATCACATCTTAATTTCGACGAAATGACTGGGCACTAAAATGCACGTATCTAAAATTATTCGATTTTTTGTGTTTCTACTAAGAAAAATATTCAATAAAATCTGATATATAATTATAAGAAGCAAATTTCTACTTTATAAATCCTAGCAAAAAAATCCATAAGTAAATTATCGCTTCTCATTCCTTAATTTACTTTTAGTGTAGGAAAAATGTATCGTAAATTAAGTGCCTTTTTATGATTAACTATAAGGGTCATACTGGCTTTAACTACTTTTATAAAATGTTAAATTTGTCGTTTAAGATATAGCGTACTTTTTTTCGATATTGTATAAAAAGTCACAACAATTTTAAAAAATAATTTTCACAAAATTTTAGACATTACTTTTGTAAAATGTTAACTTGGTCGTTTTAATTATTATGTTGTTTTTTGATGTTGTATGAAACGAAATGTGTGTTTATCTATATAAATGTCACCACAGTTTTAAAAATTAAAGTCACTAAATTTGAAAAATAAAAAATAAAAATCATTTTAATAAGCATCTGCCCAATACTCTCAATATATTTATTATGACAGTCTCTTATCCAATATTTTCTTTGGCTCAAGGATAGAATCCACGTAGATTAATCAATTTTTCGCGTAAGTTAATCAGTCATGTCTGATGATGGAAATTTTTTTATTTACGATACGCGTAGTTGTTATATGTAACATATTATAATTGGATTTTATGAGGCCTTGAAGTGGTTTGTTAATTTAATTAAATATTTGAAAATTATTGGTTTGTCATTATGTGATGTTTGCACTATCATTACTGTATTGCTTTTAAAGAGTGTGTTATTATTGTAATGTTTTAAGGGTCACTTATTTTATATAGAAAAGAACAGTTTAGTAGACAAATAAGACGATCAAGGATCGAGTTATTTTACGTAAGGCTCCTTTTCAACCACGAGTTCAAAGGTAAGCTACGAAATACCGATTTCGAGCTACGCTAAGTTGTCGGATACCAAATGTTTAATTGATTATTATGTATGAACTGCACATTTCTGGTGGAAAAGCAGCCTAAAAGTTCTCTAAATGGGTCGAAATCGTGAAACAAATGTATTCAATAAAGAGAAGTGTTTGAACAGACATTGTTAAATCCAAATAAAGTTACATTTAACCTGATATGGCGTTTTTTTTATCTTCTGGTGTTTGATTTGGTGTATTTCATTGAAAATTATGTGACTTGATGACATAATACAAAGCAAAGAGACGTTAAGACGTGTATAGTATAAAAGGTTGTATGTTACATATAAAGAAAAATAAATCATTATAAGTAGGTATATGGCAAATATTATTAAATATGGCATAGTGCGGACCCTCATGCACGTGGCGCCAAAAAGATATCTCAAATATCTCAGCAGACGAATCAACAACAAACGAACGAACAAGTGAATAAATAGTAAAGTACGTACTTTCATCGTACTCATGAAGCATGCTGGTCATGGACGCTTAAGGTTTTATTCTACCCCTAAAAGTATAAAAGAGTAGCATATGGCACTAGGCGTTCATTATATATAGCGTAGTCCCGAGAGAATGTCCATATATAGTTTACTGAGGGTTAAAATGATGATGATGTGACGGTTTATTTTACAAACCAGTAAAATAAATCCTAAACATAGCTTCTACTTAAATAATTGTGACTCTTATCTTAAACTTAACCTTTTAATTACTTACCTAAAACTATATAATATAAACTAATTTAATTACCTTAAATATCGTAACATAAACTTAAATATAAACTAATAAAAAAAAACCCTTTTGTCTCGAAACAAACTGGTTGCATTAACTCGGATGCAAACCCAATACGCGCGATATGTTTCGCGACACGCGTCGACGGCATGTACAAAACCGGATTGTTAAGAAACGGGGTAGACGCAGCGCAAGCGCACGGCCGCGGTGGTTGCGATCGACACTCGTCACTGGATCTCCACTAAGGACGGAATTAAACTGACGCCGAACCAAACAGTACTAATGCCGTGCATAGTTTAGTGCTACATTTCCGCTGCAGTGTCTACATACGGATTAGATACCCATTTAATTATTGTGTGCCGTGTTACCCCGATTTGGGTGAGTGTT
Source organism: Glyphodes pyloalis (assembly GCA_037074685.1). Taxonomy (NCBI): domain Eukaryota; kingdom Metazoa; phylum Arthropoda; class Insecta; order Lepidoptera; family Crambidae; genus Glyphodes; species Glyphodes pyloalis. Next base: position 3,741,479 of record JAYKKO010000012.1, on the reverse strand, counting down.
ACAGTTCATAACATTGTAGTTTAGAACGCTTTGAACCTTGTATTTAGTGCAAACCTTTAGTGTATGTAATGTGCTTGTATTTGTTTTGTGTAAGAGGTATAACGTCTGATTGGTGGCTGACCGTTATACAATCGCAATGATAACCATAAATGTATTCGGAAGGTGAATCTAAACCGATGATTAGTTCTACCTACTACAGAATGATAAAAAGAAAATAATTATGTTTAACTAAAATAAAATAATTTAACCATTTAAAATAATTTAACGGGTCAAAACGCGACACCATTTTTATTTAGTAGTTAATACGAACTACTTACTGCCCGACGTTTCGGTTAGGTTGCACCAACCGTGGTCACGAGCTGACTGGTCTTGCTATTCGTATTAACTACTAAATAAAAATGGTGTCGCGTTTTGACCCGTTAAATTATTTTAAATGTTTAAAATGGAACGCGAAAGTCTTAAAATTTATAAAATAATTTAACGTTGTAATTATAATTGAAATTACATCCGTTATTCTTTTGATAGACGTTACTTTAGAATAATGTAGTTTCAAGCGTTAACGCTAATTAGTCCTATTCGTATTTTTAACTGCACAAAACATAGCTTACCTACCTACCACTATAAGATAAATATTAACTATTTTATAGAAGACTATTTGTTGTGCTTTTCTGCTGTGCATACTTGTTTTGTATCTGTTTGACTGCCTCATCTTAGATTCTATTCATTGCGTAGACATCACTGCTTGCTTTCGCTTGCGCAATTATCATCATCACGGATGTGGCAGTCAAACTCAAGAAGGGGCATTTCCTAAAGTGGGCAAATAATGCATTCCAGGGTTCACCCGTACGCCTAACGCCGTACATTTTCGGATACCTTCCTGCCTTACTGTACTGGACCTCATCTACAGCCCGTCGTGAAGAGACACACGGGACCTGCTACCTACTGCATCTACCTTACCGCCGTGTACTGCGCTACGGATTCAAGGCCAGTGTGTCATTTACGGTCGTTCCACACATTTCGGCTCGCGAATAGTTCGGACCCACACCTAGAATTTCGTGTTTTTCTTCGTCTACCCTCTCTATAAAATAAATAGTTGTTAAAGTTTTAATTTGTTTTTACTACCTCATCTATCTATCTTTTCTGTTTTAATAAGCTTGCAACTAGGAATGCAACAATGGCGCCCAACGTGGGGCGTTTTTTGGAATAAAAAAAAAACTTAATTACAAAATATTCAACTAACATAGGTACTAAAAGTGAATTCATTATTTTAGAATAATGGTATTAAAGTAAATAAAAAAAGGACTTCGTTTCTTAAAAAAGTTATAACTATTACTATATTTAAATATTAGTTAGGGCAAATTCAGGTAAGTTTATAAAATACGTAAGTATTTAATAGTTATCTGATTTGATAAGAAAGTTTGAGACAATTGGTAACTAGGTATATATTAATTTGTAATCTATACATTGTTATTACGATATACAACAGACTATTCTGTACAATATTTTTTTACATGGTTTACAATATTCAGGTGTAAAGGACAGAACAAAAATAAGAGACTTACTCACCATTATACTCGTATAATTATGAATAATAGTAGAAATAAAGAATTATGTTTATTGCCCTCACACACAGCTTCTTGTACCAAGCTAACCAAACAAAAAGTTTTGAAGAGTTGACAGGGGGCTTAGCCAAATGGTAGTTGTGGAACTTAGATATTGTTTCGACAAGTTCAAATCTATGAATTTGACATTTCATGATCACGTGACTTTTCGTGAAGTGTCAAAACCATAAATTTGAAATTTGTCGAAAGGATATCGAAGAATAATCGATTTCCTGAGATTTTTGTATAAGTTTAGTGATAATTGAAACAAAGAAGTTCAATAGTATTTGAAAAAAAAAATGTATAAAGTAGACGGCTTTCAACCGCGCTTCGAGTTTCAAGCCACTTGTGTAAGTGACTTGAAACCAGCTTTCTCTTGTCTCTATGGAAACGAGGTAAGAGAGAATTGTGAAATTGGTAACGCAACTGATGGTGAGAGTAGCTCGAACATATTACTGGTTCTTCGAAGACATTACCCCACCTGGTAATATTTTCGAAGCCTGACTAGCAAGAACTGAAAACATCCAAAGAACCGTGAAATAACGATTCCTTTAAGGAAAATACCAACATTTTCAGATCTCAAAGAGTGTCAGATCCGTAAATCTTTATCCTCGGTGTCTGGAGATGTTCATCACCTAACCTATCTGCATGAATGGAAGAAATCGCACGCCGACTGCACCAGACGCCCGTTCACTGTTTTGACGACTGCTTTGCACATGCTACTTTTCCTGTGGATGCAGTACCATAGCTGGACCGCGCTCTGCCTGTATGCATTGTGCGGCCGGAACATGTAACCGTAGCATAAAAGTTTCGGATACCTCTCCCCGTCATATATCACTGAAACAAAACATTCATATTTTTAAGGATTTTAAAAACAAGGGTGACGGGCCTGGTGATCGATCAGTGAGCCAGCCTTTAAAACTGATTTTGAGGTAACGGACATTCTAATGTACAGTCGACAGCACGTCGCGATTAACACTTGCGGTTCGATATTAGTTCTTAAACGTACGACATAAAGACGGTACAGAGTCCAAGTATTTCGTGCTTTTGTCGGTACTATTTTATAACACTAAGGTTGAAATTTGTAATATCCTTTACTATAAAAATTTGAACCTACGGCAACAAACTTAAGTATAAAAAGTGTATTAACACAATTGTAGGTGTAGTATTCTAAGTTTACTCGTAATTTTATAGATGCTAAAAATTCGACATTTAAGGTGAAATTAACTGTCCACGAATTATAGTCAATGAGCATCATTGAAAAGTTTAATGGTATATTAAGCTGAATTAAGTAATAAGTTAAACGATACAAACCGAACCGAATGAAGTACTTGAACTAGAGGAACGATTCGCGTATTTAACTCGTAATAAACTATTATTTTATATCAATATATTCATTCGAATGAACGTTTTTGCGCACGCTAACAAATTTATACGCACGACATTGTGATTTTTGCTATTTTAGCTAGTTTAAGATGTATGCGTCAAATATGCATAGGTATATACGCCATGCTAAGCCAGAGGTGAATTATTTTAAGAAAAAAAATGAAACATTTGATAGTATTTTTTTATTACCACATTAAAATTTCACATAGTACACTTATTATAACACAATATGTGTGATCTGATTCGACGAAGATATTTCCTAATTTAGCACTATGTATGTTATTTTATAGAATTAGGTTTGACGACTTATTTTTAGTTGTTATGCTATTACATTTAAGTTAGTAACAAAATATGTAGAAAAATCCCTAGCATATTATTAAAAAACAAAATATGACAACGCAACATCAAACGCAATAAATGTTAAGACTGTAGTATCGGATTCTTGGAATACCTAACCATTAAAGTCAAGCCATAGAGTAATTTCATAGAGTCAAGACATAAGTAGATATGTCAAATCGGTAATGGTAATGTCAAAGTAACTAGATTATACAACTGAGTTAATAACTCAACACCTTGACTATACTATGATGATAATACGCTATGAGTAGAAAATAAGATTAATTAATAGTCTATTTCTGTTCACTTATTTTTGGCAAAATTATTATTGCAGAAAATTGGCAAGCTGAGGCAACATTAGAAGAAAAACTTGAGCCTAAATGGTTGTGCGACCAGAATTGTGTCCTCAATTGCATGAAAAAAATGAATGAAATGGAAATCAAAATCGTTGTCAACGATTTTCGGAACATTGGTGATAAAGAAACGTTTATGGCGTGCCGTTTGACTAAATCCAAACATTACCTTCATCTAATGCCCCATGTCAAAGTGTTTTATTTGGATTTGCCGAGGAGAAAAATAATTGTTTGCCAGACATTTCTCGAAAGCATACTTGAACTATAACGCAGATTTCATACTATAGGGGCACAAATCGAAAAACATAATTGTTGGGAAAAGGCGTTTAAAGATTTTAGAACAAAGGGGGGGGGGGGGGGAACAAAATACAGGGGGTATTTTTACAAAATCTGTCATAAATAAATTGAACTAATAATAGCAAAATCATAAAACATCATAAGAGTATGTCCATTAAGTATAAAATATGAATCGCATATTAAATTTATCCTAGTACTTTAAATGTTGATAAAATAACATTTTTTAAATGTGAAAGGGACATAAATAGTTGTCGCGGCTCCACAGTATGCTCTGACTCTTTCTGTCAAGAGCATCGTGTAGACGTGATGATTATGTGCCCATATATTATGAAAACGCGTAATCACAAAATTTTGAAATGTGCCCTACAGTATGAAAGCTGCGATAAAGTGATTTCATGCTTGATTTAACATGGATGTCACCATTTAAATTATGACAAACATTTACGTATGTATGCTTATTTTTTTTTAAATTGGGGTTGATGAATGGTACCATTAACAAATAATTTTAAGTTATCAATGTCATAAAATATAATGTCTTTACGAAAAGTCGGCTAATACTTTATTTGCAAATTATATTTAAAACCCATCGCACTATTGATTATCAGTGTGTTAATATATTACATTCGTAGCGTCATCGTTTCATATTTCCTTAGTATTAAGAAATTGTGTTTCAGCAGGTTATTAAAAGTAACATAATTGACTAGGCAGGCATCCTTCCTTATTATCAAGAGGAAAGATTTTGATTGTTTGCATTGCATGGGCTCTGAAACTACTAAATCAAATTGAAAAAAATCTGTCACTGTTGGCAAGCTACAATACAAGATACCCAAGTATCATAGACTAAATTATCTTTTTAAGAGATCCTTATTGAAATACATATTGGACAACATCAATGATTCTGTGGTAAGTAACTAAAGCGCTCGTGTTACAGATTTCAGAAACAACCATGGTACCACAACACCCTGACCCGAGACTATATAGCAAAGTTTGTTTTCTTAATTGACCCGACTGAAAATCGAACTCGGGACTTCAGAGATGGCGTGATGCCAAAGTCCGGCAACGGATACCGTTGAATTTAAATTCAAATAATGTAACCTAAGCAAGGTGTAAAAACAATCTCCCTATGTGAAGCCGGGACCGCTAGGAACTATAATAATAGGGATTTCGCCACTCGTTCGATGAGTAACTAAAGTTACATGTTAAATGGACGTTTAAAGTTTATGCCTGTTGTCTCATGACAATCATACACGAAATCTGTGTGTTTAGAAAGTATTACTTTTACCATTCAACAAAACCCATATCGTATGTTTTTCAACGATGTTATTATGAAATAAGAATCTACTGGGTTTTAATTACCTTGTCAAACTCAATAGTTAAACATAATTATCAGAGATCAATTCTAATAATTTTGCACATTTTGATATGAATAATATGATCCTAGAGTTTATAACCGAATGTGTTTAATGTGTAAATGTAAAATCTTTATACCTTATAATGAATAAAATAATACAAAACACAGGTAAAGATATTTTAAATTTATTTGTTACTAGCTGACCCGATAGACGTTGTCCTGTCTTTTTATATAAGATTATATATTATATATATAATAAACAATTATATCTTTTTTTTATTTTTTCTGTCACAAGAACCTTCTCCTGACAATTACAAACACAACAAAAAAAAAGTAATTGGCCCGACCGTTCACGCGTGATGGCGTGACCAAGGGAAATAGGGATTCATTTTTATGTATTAAGATTATGGAAGATCATTTTTTCTATAAATAACTGTAAAAATACGAGTATGTACACAAAATGAGTAAATTGTCATAAAGATAAAAATAAAAATATATCCAAAATATATCACAATAAAAGCCCATTCGAACTTTTTTCTACTCTACTACTTAAGTTTTGTTTTATTTCGAAATGAAGACTCCTTTGACAACCGTCGCATTAGAGTAACAAAATATCCAGCTCAGAAGCAGGACACGATTTTTAATTACACTAGTAATATAAAAACTAACTATGAGACTAATAAATAAAAAAAAGACTTTCGTCTTTTCGACTTTTGATGTTTGAGTATGAATTTCAGCCGGCTGAAAGTTACTAAAAAAAGAAAGGGACCAATAATTTAGGCTTCGACATTTATGAACTGTGAAATATAGTAAGAGGATAATTGCATGACAATGAGGACGAAGATGACTTCTAAATTCAAGGATCCACTAGAACGCAATATTTCAAGCAATCACCCGTAGACATGTACGGTCTAACTACCACGTAATTGGTAATCTCAAATCATCAACATGAGCATCTGAGTCTTTAAAAATGTACAATACACGCAGCAATTGGACCTTACGCCTACATACTACTAAATGTTACTTTCAAAATACTCATTGACCTTTGCCGATGCAACTCAGCAAATGCTATCAGCCCAATTGATTTACAAATGATTATGGCTGTTGTTGAGCTTAACTATGATGTTCCCATCCGTAATGGCGATAGCGCGGCATTTATTGAAGGACTTGCAGCATCGCCAACGCGTGCGGCCGCTGCGACTAGAGTAATGCCTCATGAACCGCATGTGTCCGATCATAAGCACACGCCGACCATTCTCCTCCACGAACACCACTGACTGGCGCTGAGCTGCAATGATCAGGTGAGTAGGTGAGATCAGGTTTGTTCTCAAGTCTTAGAGGAAGAAGCACAGAGATACAAACATCAATTACAATCACCAGTTACGGGATCATCTTGGAGTGGGGCAAATGAAGCTTGAGCCACTGAAACTGAGAGGTCAGAGTGGGGGAAAGTAGGCCAATTTCGAGTTTCACCTGATCCCACTCCGCCCTGTTCAAGATTTGGGTCCGATGTTGTATAGGTTATATTGACTGTTTGCCTACCACATATTTTGAATAAGGTGCCAAAACACATACAGGTATTCGACTACTATGTGATTGGTGATTTAAATGTCATCGCAACTTATTATTATCTATCAATTTCGTGTTAACAGCAACTGACTTAGACCCTCGTTTGTATCTTCATCTAGCGAATTATTTCATCCCGTGTCCTGAATGAATTAAATGCAGATAATTGTGAGCGAGCATTACGCTCTACAACGGTTCGTCAATGACTTAACCATGACAAAGCTCAATGAATATGACACATCAAGGGGTATACCTAGTTCAGAGATCACTGGTCAAAGAAAACTTGTAGATACATATTAACATACTCTCAAATTGTAAAGGTATTGAAATGATTCCAAAACAAAATACATAACGTTCTAAATTTTATTCATAAAAGGCCACATTATTTTGAGTATTAAATCTATCATTGCATGTGTTTAACAAACCAATAAATATTAATGAAACTTAATTAACATACCAGATCATCAAAATACTAAAAATAACAGTTAGCTGTTAGGTAAAGTAAATTAATAAGAATTCATCATTCCAAAATACACTAAACTCTTAGAACACCGAGACTCACTTAGATTTCCTTCATCTTATTAAGTAAAAGACGGTATTTTGCAAAATTCAAACACAACTCAACACTTTGGTGCATTAAAATTAGCTATTTATCTTTCATAATTAACATAGATAAGCATAGTCAACAATCTTCAAATTCTGGAGGATGGGTGTGCATACCCGATACCTTTATTACCACGTTGCCCATAGTGGCAGCCGAAGCTTTACAGCCTGAATGCCTTCGAATACACCTCCATGATATTCTATTGCCGTGGTAATAATCTTGCCTATATTTAAAGTCTTCGTGATCCAGTATCAAGGCACCTCTTTTACTTTTCGTAATTGAAACAACATTCAGACCTGACAAATTATTGTCTGAAACAAAACAAAACATTAATTGGTTTAATAAATACAAACCCGAAGTTTTACCGTGTTAAAATAAAATAAAACATCGTTATACAATTAAAGGCAATTTAATATATTTTTTAATTAACATAAAAGCTTTTTTAGCTAATAAAATTGCACACCTAAATATACGAGTAGTCTGGTTCGTTTTAGTGGTTTAAATTGTTTCTGATTAATTGAAAGAATAAAAAAAGATTTTTCTTTAGGAATGGAGGGAACTAAAACAAAAAACGCTAATGAAACACAGCAGGAATTTATCTCCTTACACTCATTTGAAATAATAGGTGATGATTAAAATCAGAACTTTTGAAGATGAAAAAAAAGCGTACCTACTATATTATTTGTAAAAAATGCTATGTCAATTGTTAAGGACCACTAAAACAGGACCGAAACAGTAATTATAATTAAACAAAAATAATGAGAAAATACGACATCGCTAAAGAGGATAAATACAAAAATAATAATATTTAAACAAACTAGCTTAAGGATACATTTTAAATGGTGGATGCAGCTGTAGTAACATTAGGATCAACATCATTGTTTAACTTTTCTTGAACATCTAAATTCACTTTTTCGTTAGTTTGCTCGACGGTTGTGTTTTCTTCTTTAGGAACGTTTACAGTTTCATTATCTTGGACCGCTGGATCCACTGGAGTTGCTGGACTACCAACGTCGTTGTCAACCGCTGGTGGTGCATTATCTACGACAATGTCAGTCTGATCTGATATCTTTTCTTGTACGTTTTCCTCTAATATATCTTGATTGACAGAATTATTCTGAAGTGGATCATTAGACTCACTATTATCCAAATTTTGTTCGCTGTGCGTTTCCAAAATCGTCGGGACTGATGTAAAATGAAATTCTTGCATCACATTCGTAATCTGGTTCAGTTTGTTGTTTTCTAATTCGTTTTCTTCACCGTCAGACAGTATTTCAATTGGTGCCTCGTCTCTTACTACTTCTATGACGTCATCATCGGATAAATTGTCGTTAACTTGTGACGTCACACCACTTATGACCAGATTCATACAGCCATTTTCTGTTTCTAAAATACAGGCAACCATAATTAGCATTGTCATTAATTGACTTTTATTTCTTGTTATTTATTGATGGTGAAAATTACATAAATATAATTATTGAGCCAAGTCTTATAAATAATAACAATAATTCTATTGATTCGTAACTACGGAATTGTGCCTGAAATAAAACCAACAGGAAGGAGTCAAGTATCAAATCAATAATGATTTAATTAAAAGGTTTTAAAAAACTTAACTATCACGTTTAAAGTTTAGTTGCCAATCAATAAAAATATAAAAAATAATACAGTACAGTTCGCAAAATCTTAATAGTACATTAACCAATAAACAAAGTAACCAGTAGAGCTAACAAATAATTATATTGGTGGTGGACTCTATTTCAAATTAATTAGGTTAATTAGCCGTCATTAATAAACTCTAGGATGATTATGTTTATTCAGAATATTAACGATCTGTTTGTTAATGGTGAGAACTAACACGGGACAGTTCCTCTTAATCTTCTTACTACACCTCCAAGTTCTTCTGTATCCTTTCTTCCTATCGCCGAGGTATTTGTAGCCATCTAGCATTAGGTAAATTCCGCCTGTTGGAGGCTCGTGAAAAATAGGGCCTGGAATAAAACTCCTCTGATTATTAGTACCTATTAAGGACTTACAAATAAGATCAAAATATCCGAGAAATAATGTAACAAAACTGATTTTATTTTTTGCATCTATAGCTTTTGGCTTATCACCAAGGACAATTGTTCAAAACTCATATCGTCAGGGTTAAAATATCAATTGGAAAGTAGGTACAGTCAACTGCAGGCAGCGTGTCCAGCCAAGTTCAAGCAATGGAACTGGCTAGCCAGCGCCGAGTGTAATATTACACGAACCACTTGGTAAAATATACATACATATACTACCGAATTGAGAACCTCCTCCTTTTTTTTTAAGTCCGTTAAAAACAGGTTGAAACCAAAAACTATAAATAATTATTTTATTGACCGCGTTGGCCGATTCTATGAAGTTCTGACTCATTGCAAAAACTATGAATATTTGTTTTATTTTAAAACGCAAGTCTTAAAAAGTGTCTTTTACATTTGTAGTAGGTAAGTACCGAACTAAATTAAATTTGTTGTAACGTTTATGAAGCTGACATACATTAATACGTCAGATTTCATGATCGAGCGAGTAGACGACAAAAAAAAAAAAAAAACGGAGTTGTTCGTTTCGAAAAATATTTTATTTAGTTAATAGCTTTATACAAGCTATATACAAGCTTTGTAAAATAATAAGATATTTAACACTTACACCTTAAATTTTTGTCTCACAAAATAATTATTTTCTTACCAAATACACTATTATCTCCGATAAAAGTTTTATATCATACAACTAGTAAAAGGACGAATTTAATTGAACCTTTTTAGAACAGTTTATATTTTCGTTATTATGTTAATACCTTTATTTTGGTCCCTTAGTAATCGGTTGGATCAGACATTTATAAATCTAGCAGTTAATGAATTTACATCTTATAAGTAAACTACCAAATTAAAAATTTGTTTCTAATATTTCGTGACTAATCAGTTAGTCAGTTTGTGGTTTTTCTTTTTCATAAGTATAAATTAAATAAAACACTAACAATTAAATCTGTGGTGTTTAATGTCTGTGTTGGTCCAGTTGACTGCCTATTTCCCCGCCTATCATACAGCAAAATGGGACTGGTCTGCTCCCTTGTAGTTCCACCCACGCAGACTCCTTCGACATCCTGTGTTTAGGGATATTATCCCTTCGTAGTCCGATCTCTTATGTTTTTAAAATAAAGGAACAAAATGGTCGCCTGCTTTTTTTGACGGCAGTTGTCACAAAGTTGTTGAAAAATCATGGCCTACTATCTTGATGTAAAAATTGCTACGACCTTTTAATTTTGTAGTTTTAGATCATCAACCGTCAGTTCATAGCTGACATTGTACACGTTTGTTTATTATATTTTGTACCACAAACATGGTAAACTCGTAGAGCTCGTTTGAAGGTAAATGGCTTCGTAGCCTGATCAAGCCTTAGATATGCGATTAGAACTTTACGGTACATCAGGCACTGCTCTTCCAGTTTCAATGGTGGTTATGCGCCTCTATCACCAGCACACTGCCATCTATGATCCGCACCTTGCATCTGCAAGCCATCGACGCCCGCTTGGTGCAGCGCCAGTAACTCCTGCTCTCATTCCCGTACTCACGGTGATACCGGTACCCGCCTAGCAGTAGAACCTTACCCCCCTTAGAAGTCGTAAGAATCTGACCTGGAAACAAAAGAGCACTGGTAGCTTGGAAGTCGTCATCACGTCTACGAGAAATGCTTTTTTTGATTATCTAAATTTATGATATAGTAATTTCACCGACCCATCGGGGAGGAGAAGACATTGTCACCTAAGAGTAGAAGTGCATAGGCTTCAGAACCTATAAAAGATCGGATTTATAGGGTTATATTTTTTAGTTCGCAATTTTCGCGGTCGGAGATCCTGTCAGCATTTTGTCATCGACAAAAGTTTGACAGGATCTCCAAAATTAAGTTCCATTCTGCAAGTACAGTTACTATTGATGTCTGTCTGAATTTTTGTGACATAACATTAAAATAAATTCTAGTACATCATAGTTTACATCCATAATGTTTAAACTCGTTCCGTAAAAAAAATTAACAGCAAATGTGATTTTTTTTATTCTTTTAATTGTTTTTTCTATTCTGAACTTGACATGAATTTATAGTGACTGTTGCTTAAGAAACGATTTTGTTATTGTCAATGTCATCGGCTATACACATACTAAATACGTAGCTTAAGCTTAGCTTAGTGCTTAGTTCCTTTTAGGCCAGAGTGACTTTTATTATTTCTCGAAAACAAAAGACACGAATGCCTATAATATGATCCAAATATTAAGTGAAATAAAAGGCTCAAATATCTTCAATTTCCCATTTAATTATTGCTGTTGTACATGATCCATGTTGCTTTAATAGATCACATACTTATGAATTGGCTCAATTCAGGGAATGTAGATGATTAATGATTGTGCTTCCCACTTAATTGTGTTATCACCATTCCTTTAGTCTTCACTTTGGCCGGGCACTGCGTGATGTAGTACGATGTGCAGCCCCAGGAGACGAAGTCAGCAGCTTCGTGCTTCCTGTGAAACGCATGACCGTTCAGGTTGAGGAGCGTCCTCCCTCTTTTGGTAGTGGACAAAAAAACTGAACCTGCGAACATAATTCCAGAAAATCATCTTTCATTCACTCCTTTTATTTATATTTTCATTTTATTCCATTTATTCTTAATAATTGACTTTCTCATCTAAATATATAAAAGGAGAAATTGACTAACTGACATATATATACACAGCCTAAACGGCTAAACGTAGGCACTTGAAATTTGAAAGGAACGTAGCTTAGGTACCGTAGAGGTGCACTAAGAAAGGAATTCCTGAAATTCCTACGGGAACGGGAATTAGCGGGAAAATCTTTCTTATGATCTGATCTTTTGTATGAAAAATCTAAACCGCTTTAGATAGCCGCTTGAAATTTGGCATGCAGGTAACTTAGTAATCTTTAAGCTTAGTTGCAACAGGATATTGCAAAATTCACACGGGAACGGGAATAAGCGGAAAAAAACCTGGAAAAACCCCGTAGTCTACGCGAACGAAGTCGCGGGCACAGCTAGTTATATCATTCATAATGGATCTATGAGTGTGTAGTGGTTACTCTTTTACACACTTAATCTTTTTTTCTATTCTAACCAAACCTTTTAATTGATGGCCACATTTTGGGAGTATTGATAAAAAATATGTAGTCCGACATTTGTGGCGGCGGCCATCTTGGATTTAAAATATTACCTAATGCATAAAATTATATTGTCATCGTGTGAGGATAATGAAGATGAGATATCCCAAAGTGCGTATCAATCCGTAAGCAGTAAGAGGGTCAAATACAAATTATTTGATTTGATCGAAACAAACAAATAAAAAAAACACAGCAAGCGAAATAAAAACCATTTCAAATAATCGTATGCTACATCTGTAACATCTAAACGTAGAGAAAAGAGTATAATTTTTGTTGCTTAGGAATAAATTAAAAACCTAAGGGACCAATTAAAAATGTATTTATTACCACCTTCTTGATGAGAGAGATGAGATAGATTTTATCAAATTCCACAATAGCCTTTAATAATTATGAAATATTTGGAAACATGGCGTGAGACATAATCCCGGGAAATTCGGGCATGCGGGACAACCATAGAGAACGTCACATCTTTTTTTCTTTCGACTATAGCATAATCTACACCTTTTCCGCATCGTTCTTCCGTCGCGTTTTGGCAACATTTTCGGCCAATGTAATTTACATGCCGGCCGTTGATCAATCAGCTCATCTGTTGGCGGTAGACACATTTCTGAAATTATATTAGTTATTTTTATTTCACAAAGACAAATAAAACTGAAAAGACCCAATTTTCGAAGATATATTTTTGAAATGTTGTGTGTGTGAAGATTTAGAAAAAAAAATAAAAAAAAAAATTAAAATGAAGCTGAAATTAAATTGAGATGTTCAAACCAAATTACTAAAACGTATTAATAATGCATTAATAAAAAAAAGAGGATTTCATAATATTGATATTGATTTTTTTCCAAATAATCTTTAAAATGAAATTTTAAAATGCTCTGAAACTATTTAAGAGTCAGTTATAAGTAAAATTGTGACGTCTCAGTATGTTATCTGCATAGGTAGATAAACTATGAAGGAATCGTGTTTTGTTCGGTTTTTAAAAGCATCTCAGTTTACTAGCCATAGAAATAGGAATATAAATATATTTATTAACACAAAAACACGATGTATAAACAAAAAAACATACACACACAGAACATTTTGTGGTCGATTAGGTTCCACCACACAAATGCTGCTACGGCATTATGTGTTTCTAACACCGCAACAGCGCTGGTATTCTGGTGGAACCCACCTGCTCGGAAATATAACCGAAGCCGTGGACTCTTATTTCTTCACGCAAGCGAATAGCTACAGAAATACAAATATTAGGTACTAAGGAAAAGAAAAAAAAAAGAAACAGAAAAAATAGTCAATGAAGCAACAGTAAAATTAATCGAAAGATTCGAATGGACGTGAAGACCGGACGATAAAGACAGTGGGTACAGTCAGCATCATTCGTTCGTATACACCTCAGTACCTTGTCACACTAAACGTCCATGTAAGTGAAATAGACAGTTAGATTAATGTGAAAAGGTACTGAGTTGTTTACAAACTAAAAACGCTGGTTGTACAAGGTTGCGTCGGGGATAGCTATTGGTAGTTCCTGAATGAATGACTCGATTGAAGTACCTACTTCACCTTACTATTCCACTGCATCTTTCATTCACTCTATCCCAGATTAGTTCATTTAGTTTAGGAACTCAATAATTTAAGCGTAAAACGTACGAATAGGTACTTATAGGGTGTTAACACCTGACATGTTATTATGATCAAAGTTAGTTTAGTTTTTTGCTGAAATACATAACATTACAACTCTGAGTAAAATACTTTCCCAATTAAAAAAATATGAACCCTCAAGTATATGTTTTTATTTAAAATATCTAACAAATACATATTATTTTACCTAATTTAAAATAGCTTAGAACTGATCTTCCAATTTATCGATCTCGTCTAAAATGGATTGTCTTTGATTTGACAGTCAACATCTGTCAGATTAAAAGTAATTGAATAAGTTATTTACTACCATCTATTTATTTACATCATAATGTTAACGTTCTTCATCAATACCTTAAAGATTCACAAAAATCGATTAAGTAGTATACTAACGACAGTGAATAATGTAATGTATGGAAAATTTTCAAAAATTCTATTTAATTTTTCCCGATAGTTTAGACTAGGATTGCCAAGCCCGAATTAAAAAACTAGCATTTGCAAAGAAAATATTAACAAAGTTGCTTTTAAAAAAATAATAATATAAAATAGCAGCAATAGTTAAATGAATGTCAAAATAGGTTCGATAAATAAAATTCAAGGAAGGAGACTGAGCATTTATTTAAAAAAAAGTAATTATATAAAACAAACACATTTGTTCTTGATTTTTTTAAAATAATAATTTGTTAGAAGATAATATCTAAGAACAAATTATATAAAGTTTTTAATTTATACATCACTTAAAATACCTGTTAGCAGTAGAGGCAGGGCGCTTTTAAACACCAGGACGATATTTATTTATGTAATTATTGCGTAAGTACTAAAATATATGTCATAAAATCAACAATAAGATAAAAACTAAATAACATTACGGTATCTATTAAATAAACATAATCATCCCTTATTGTAATATATAATGTAATATATTTAATATATGACAATTAATTGTGCATTTACATTCTAAAACTAAATTATATTTTTTTAAACTAGCTTAATATATTAAAAATATATAGATAGATCGATATACCTTAAAAAGTAAATGGAGTCAACAGTTGACCAATTCTTGACCACAAGTTATGTATTAACTATCTAAGATATCCCAGAATACTATAAAAACTGGAACATGTGGGAAAACAGAACGGTTGGCTGGTAGATAATTCTCCTAGCATTAAGTTTTTTTGTGCAATAAAGTTTATAAATAAAATAAACGGTTGGCAACCCCAGTTCAGACAGTTCTCACTAAATCAATGGTTGTGTTCGTTTTTCACATGGAGTATTCTCTTTAATCCTTTAGTTTTGATTTTCACTGGACATTTAGTGGTATAATTAGCGGTGCAGTACCAAGCTATTACGTCTTCTCTGGTGTTCCTCTTGTTGAAAGAATAACCACCAAAGTGTAGCAGATTCCCACCGCGTTTCGACTTTGAAATGAATACTGGAAATTCTGCAAAGAAACAACCTGAATAATAACAAGTTTTACTTTTTATATACATTGTATTATTATTGCGTCACGGTTTAGTGTATTTGTATTTATGATAATCCATTACTGAATAATACTGTTTTAAAGAAACAATAATTTCATCTCCCTATGCAATGTATGAGTGTGTGTCCCACAATGCGAGAGGAAATTAAATATTATGTTACTTTTAAATATTTATTTGCGCTATTGCGTCGTTTCACCACATAATTCAAAATCGATGAATAAATTCATATAAATGTTTATTTTAATTTAAACAAATGAAACATGTATGTTTTTCGTTACCTACGTAACTAAGGTATTTATTACAAAATAATTTAGTATAATTTATAAAGTAAAATTTTTAAATAGTCAAAGAGCTAGAATGATCAACCTATTTAAGTAATTGTTTTTTTTTACCATTTAGTAGACTTAAATTTTTGTAAATGATGAAAATGTTCTGACTAAAGTTTCATTGTGGATTTTAAATGTATTTGTAAAAAAGTTCAAGCGTATCGAATGTCAAACATACTTACACGTAAGATAATAAATATAAACTTGCACGGGTAGTATTTAAATTCTCATGCAATTTGCAGAAATGCCTTCGCTGAACCATTTCTTTTAACATAAAAAAGTGACTAAATTAATTTTAATGTTTTGAAATATGAAATATGAATTAAACAAACTATTATGTAAAAATATAAAAGAGTTATGAGATTATTTACTACAATAATTCTTACAAAAAATATTATAACATCAACATTTTAATCGTTAAAAATAATAAAATTTGCCAAAATATAACAATTTATGTTAATACACACCCCCAAATATTTGGATTTCGATTAAAATCCAAGTAAAAAAGTAAATACTTACTCGAGTATTTTATTGTATCATCACTCATCAAAACAAAACTATATGATACTTTGGACCAACCAAAGTGAGCTACACATAGCAAAAAGTTAAATACTGCTACTGTAACTAATCTTCTGAGTTTCTTACCGGTGTCTTCTCGGTAGATATAGGTTCCGATCAGGAAGTAGAATCACTTTGCATTGTATTCATGACGATTCAAAAGTGTTATAATGTCACCGAAAGATTATAAAAATCGTAAGATTACAATCTATCTCGCGAGATTGTAAACTGTTGATAGATTGTGAACCGTAACATTATGTTTCCTCACCTCCGTAGCCGAGAGGTGAGCGGGCCTGACTTTGGCGAGCGCCATCTCTGAGGTTCCGGGTTCGATCCCCGGTCGGGTCAATATGGGAAACGAACTTTTCCATATTGGCTCGGGTCTGGGTGTTGTGGTACCGTCGTTGTTTCTGATTTCTGTAACACAAGTGCTTAAGCTACTTATCACAGAATCAGAGCAATGTATGTGATGATGTTGTATGTATGTATGTGATGTTTGCAATTTAACGCATTATTTTTCGCTATATTGTAATCTATCGATGGGAAGCGGTCAAATTGTGAACTGTAGTAGAACGGAATGCATCTCGCGCGCTGATTGGTTGAGAGTTACGTGCAAACGATGTTTATAATCTTACGGTGACATATATAACCTACATGAATAAAGAAATATTTGAGTTTGACACGTTCAGTCGCATTAATTCCTAAATGCCTCCCGTCGCGTTGCATCCTTGAGCAATGGTGTCCTTGGACAATGGTTGTGCTCCCCTTTAACGTGTATAATGATGCACCCACTGGTTTTCAGCTTTACGGCGCACTGGGTGGAATAGTAAGAAGTACAGCACCAGGAGGTGAACTCCCCGTACGTGTTGCGCTTGTTGAAGGTGTACTCGCCGATGTGGAGGAGTGTACCCCCACGCTGAGACTTGCTGATATAGACGCGACCTGCGGAGACGAGCACAGACAGTCACATGCTTAGGGCGCCATAGCTGATGACTGTTCCATGGGAACAGTGGAGCTGTCAATCTAGTTCAAATTACTGGGACAGTCCAAAAACCAAAATGTGTAACGGAGAAGCAGGACTGGGTGAATGACGATTTTTCGTAATAAAATTTCCTTTCCAAAAGTTTAGACAGGTACTGCACAAGACTATCTACGAAAAATGTAGTTTTTTCAACTTATGTGCTAACTACTTAATAAAGATAAAGAAAAAAAATACTTTTTTATATCACTTCAAGATTGACCTCATCCCACCATAGGTGCATGACACTAATGTAAATAATTATTACAGTATAGGAAGTATTGCAAAATAGAATTAATTAAACTAACAAATTATGGGAAAGGAAGTGATAAAAGGAATAAATAAAAAAGTGATTTGAGTTTTTATGCATTATCAGGATTTTTGTAATTTTTTATGCAATGTTTTTTGGTAGCATTAAAACAATACAAAAATATGACAGCTCCAATTAAAATTTTAACTACTCAATTCAACAACAAAAGTACTTAAGCTACTTACATTAGGATCCGATCGTTGTAGGCGATATTGTTTAACCAAAATATAAAATGTCAAAATCGATCCATAAACGATAAAGTTTTCCGCAATAATATTTATACAAAAAAAAAACATTATATGTAAATTTTTTTATATATTTGCCGATAATTCCGATATCGTCGTTGCGATATATTAATTAATTAATAATTATATCACACGGTAAAATTGACAAACCACATCCCTTTTTTGAGGTCGGTTAAAAATTACGAAAGCGTTATTGATTTTGACGTATCATTGAAAAAACCACATACTTTGATCAGATTCTGTAGAAAGAAGCTTAAGCGTGTGTTACAGAAATCAGGAACAACGACTGTACCACAACACCCAAACCCGAGACAATTAAGAAAAGGAAGTTTTCCCTATTGTCCCATCCAAGAATGGAGCCCGGCTATGCAGGTCGTTAATATTCGTGGAACTCTCGAAAGCATGGGGTGAGACAAAATCCTGGTGTATTCGGGCAGACGGAACAACCATAAAGCACCTGGCGTCTAAGTTTCTTCCTGTAGCACATTTTACACCTTTTCCTCATCGTCTTGCCGTCACGTTTTGGCAACGGTATCGGTAAATGTATTTTCTCCCGAACCGGTCGAACAAGCTTTGATCCATTAGCTGTGTGTGTTCGTAGCGAATGTAAATTTCCTGAAATAATATTTTTTTTCACTCTTTAAGTAATTTTTTACATCACACCACATCAAGATTGAAGAGTAACCGTGCACCAGACATATTCAGATTTGTATAAGCTTTGGCCTCACTCAAAACTTTATTTTTTTTTACCCACACCGTCATCAAACTAAATAAAAAAAATTACTTCGATCTTAAAAGCTAAGATCTTACTAAAATTATAACTATATTTGCATTATAGTATATACGTTTCATAAATATAACTGGTGTAATTTACATGAATAAAAGAATTTTGAATTTGAATTTGAAAATTTGAATTTGAACCGCGAATGTTTGCAAGAATGTGTGCAGGTCTGGAAATATAAATGTATGTTACTTCTTACTCTTTCGAGCAAAAACTACTAAGTGGATTTTGATGAAATAATCAGGTAGAAGTTAATAGATACTAGATTAACATATAAGATAGTTCTTATCCCAATAGAGAGTTATAGATATATTGGCAATTATATATTTTTAATTTGCATATCACAATTTGGTAATATAAATAGAAATGAGCAAATGCTTATGCAAATTTGCCATTAGCAATTGTTTAATACGAGAAATCTTTAATTTTATTAAAAGTTTAAATTCGAGAGAGTGTTTCAATGATCAGCTTACTTTGACGCTTGATCCTCTATGAAAATGAGGCCATTAAACTAATTACTACTTAAACTCTTAAAAGAAAAACAACCTTACAGTAGACCTCAGCCAAATAACAATCACTTCGGTGTTGTGTTTCTGCGTGTGAATCTAACTATGTAGCACCCTACATTAGTAGCAGGGGTCAAGCCTTCAAGGTAAGGGCGACAAGTCAAGTAACAGATTTATTATGCTGTACTTATCACCCTTAAGCTAGGACCTCATTACCACTTAACATCAGGTGCGATGAGGTCAATCTTGAAGTGTAATAAAAAAAAAACAAATTTTAAATATTTATTTAATATTAAGAGTAAACTTTGGTTTCTTAATTTAACAAATTCGTCCGAATTACAACAAGAATAAACCATCAACCAGTTTGGAAGCTGTAGTCACTTCAATTCTTAATGAAAGTATCCAAAATAGATGATAATATCTTATGCACACATGAGATGATTAAACCCTAAGTATAATACTACTTATAATAACTAATCACACAGATTGTCATTAAAATAATTGTTAACGCGTGCTGTATATGTTGTTTTATTAATACTTATAGTATTAAGGAATTCGCCACGTTACTAAATAAATACTAACTAGTGTTGCCGGATAATCGATTATCGATTAATCGATTATCCCCCCTCAAATAATCTAATAATCGATATGACAATCGATAGTATCGATAGTATTATTTAGGCCTCTTTTGGAATAATCGATTATAATCGATATACAATCGAATCGACGGCAACACTAATACTAACTGCTAAAGAAAAATTACAGGGAACAAATTGACATATTACGGAGTATACTAAAAAACGTCAACATTTTTCTAAAAAAAACTTAAATAATATTTAAAGCAATAACAACTTTTGAAAAACAAAATACGTTTTCTTTAACAAATCTTTTGACATGTAATCATAAAATTTTAACTGCGATACACAGAATAAGATTATGCATTATTTTCGTAACCAGCCTTTGTTAATTTACTTAATTATGGTTATTGAATACAATCGTTTCGTTGTTCAATAAACTTTCGCGTTATTCACATTTAGAGAAAAATTTTGCGAAATAAAAATGTTAATGTCAGATTCCCATAATATCACAGGTAAAGTACTACAAGTAATAAAATCAATGTGTGTTCTATAAAACTCAAATTTTAAGGTCGTGCCTAGTAAAAGTATTTGCAACATGTACCTAATGTGACTACTACACCTTGTGCCGTCTACTAGACCTTTTAATGAATTGTGTTGAATCAACTTGATAGTTAAATCATCGTTAGACCATAAATAATTATCTTTTATATTTGATGTGCACTAAGTCCCAATGCATTAATTCGTAAAACTCAATTTACCCCATTTTAAAACCGGAAAATAGACCAGAATATGATGAAATAAATAAATAAAACTTAGACTTGCAAATCTATCACCTAGTACCAAACTAAGATCATAGCTTACTATGGTTACTAGGATAACGGATGGAACATCCATGAGAAGAGTTCATCACACCAAACATTTGCAACATATAATCGTCGCGGAATTCGAATATGTAAAGGTATTCAATGATGCAAGTTAACCCAATGATACAATACGCGAACATCGTGTCGAATCCAGCAAAAAGTTTAAGTTAAGTAAAAACTTTACGATATATACTATTTTCTGCAACTCGAAGTCTGAGGCGTCTTTTTTGATTTTCTGGGGAGATATCTTGCATTTTTGTCGATTGATTAGATCGATAGATTCCTTAGGTGCTTCGTTCTACAGTAGCCCTATTAGTGTATCAGTAAGCGAGTGACTGCTTTCAGTTTGTGAGCAATGATTAAAATACTTGATTTGACTGAAATATTCAACTTTGAGCACTTTGATATCGTCTGGAAACTTCTCCATGCGGCACATATTGTCAAAGTGCCGCCTCGAAAGCATTAACTTAACATTATAGATTCAACTTTGACCATTAAATTATATTGTCTGGTTTTGAGTATAACTTCCCTGACGGACGAGCATTCACGAATTATTTAGTTGATTCAATAAAGAAAAACGATGTGAAATTATTGATGTTACAAATTGCATCAAGATATTACGTATTGAAATGCTCTCATGAGAGAGCACCTTAACAAATACGCACATCATTGAGCCAGTTGGCCATTAGCCACTCAGTGTAAGCCTAATGGAAATCACACATGTTCTATTGTCGTTGAGAAAAAACAAATAGAAGATTGTATTTTCAAATTGGTCGGGTGTATGACTAGACTGAGATCGTGCTACACTTTCATAAGTCCGGCTCCAAATACAAGAGAGTGCAGTTCCTCAGGTTTTCCTTAGTTTTCTTGACAAGCCTGCCCAGCCGCGACTTAGAGATCTTGTGCGTCCTTGCTATTGTTCTGATGCTGGCACCATCTTGGACTACCTGCCTTACTGCTTCTAACACTTCCACGTCGTCGTTTCTTGGTCGCTTTGTCCTGTAGATTTTACCTGAAAGATATTTTATATTTACCATCTACGTGCAAGAAACTTGACTCGGACCAGAATTAAGTATGAGTTAAAGCTGATAAAGAAAAGAAATTATCACAACTTATTTAATATTACTTAACAAATCAACAACGTGTACAGCCCGCATCATGAGTTTGTATACACCTCAGCACCTTGTCACATTTAACCTGTCAAGTTAAATATGTTCTCAGTTTCTCGGTTAACTTAATGTGACAATGAGATGTTGTACATACTAAAAATGCACTTACTTTCATAAAATGATTAATACAGTTCAGATGGACCTTGCCTTCTTTTTTACTACTCTTCACAGTATCTCAACAATCTTCAATTGCTCAAATGTCCATACCCAATCCAACAGACGTTTTTCCAAAGATAGACGAAGTAAAACTCAAGATAAAACATTTATTGCACACTACATGTTCATCAATTGATTAAATGACTCAAATAAGTCTCCAGATGGTTTAGTTTCATCCTGGCCCCGGGCTGGTGGTTGTGGTCATTCTTCAGGGAGACGATCTCGTCCTGAACAGTGTGAACTTTGGCGGTGCAGTCGGAATGCGTAGCGCACTTCCAGGTCTTCTTGATGTGGTGCTGGCAGTAGCTACGGCAGATGAAGGAGAAACCACCAATCACGAGCTGCCTCGTGCCCCGGACAGAGGTTCTATAAAATACTGCAAATTGACACCACATTAGTTGTATCTTCAACAATACTAACCACAGTTTTTTACTGTGTTAAGCATCCTCTTTGTAACTTTGATATCAAATGCCTGGCAAAACAATCTGATTAATCAGCAAAATCGTTAGTTTTAAACTAGGGACTACAAAAAACGGTTGTTTTTTATTTCTTCAAATCGGGAGTAAATTGGAAAACAAAAAAAAAACAATTATTAAATTTAACAAAAAAATACGGTACCTGGTCATTTCATTGTCATTTTCAAAGGTTTTTAAAGGAAACACGAGATATTTCCATATAGTTTACTTATCATGTACTTATTATAAACAAGGCAAGTTTTTTTCTTGATTTCAAAAATTAAATCATTAAATATTCGTGAATTTACATTTCGTGAAAATTATTTAAGATTTTAATCAGCTATAAATATGTAGTTTTATCCATTCCTTTTTAAATAATCAGTAAAATTATTGTATAAAATAGATCCGCCTACCGACCTCTCATTAATCAGATATACAAACAATCATGCATGTATCAACCTAACTTATCTCACGCAAAATTTATACAAAATCTCACTGTATTCTACACAGAATTTGTAAAAGTCAAGTTAATAGGCAATGAAGATAATATAGGATAAAATATAGGCAAGCACTTAAAAAATCTCTCTTGGATTTCTTTTAAAAATATTGGTGACATACTTTTAAAAAGGTCGTTTTACATTTAAATCACATTTATACCAGGTCTGTTTTATTAATAACGAGGTGTTTTGTTTAAAGCTAACTCTAACTATCTACAACATAATCTTACGAACATAACGTAATCCTATTTTTGGCACATCCTATTAAGATCTAATAAATTATGTATTGAAATTTTTCATCGTGTAGGGTTTGTTTGATATGGAGTAAATATTTAATGCAAGGCTTGTAAGGTGTATTGTAATGAGACCACGGGGGATTCAGTATTATGGACTTAATTAATGCAGCAATAAATGTTCTGGACTTAAATGAAAACAGGACATTTCTAGATGGGGCTTCAGCGTCACGCATTTGTTCAGCAGTTCACGCTTAGTTTGCATTAAATCGACTGCATTCTTCGCAGGGCTAGAGCTGAGACGTCTTCCGTAGTTTTAATTCATGGTAGAAAACTATACTATATCCTTAAGGCGAAAATTATGCACAGTATAGATTTAGTGGGTGGGTCGTGTAATTAGCCCTTATGGCGATGGGGAATCCCACAAAACGGCTCCCTTTCCCCGTGCGGGGTAATATGCAACAAACATTTCTCCAGTTTAAAAACGGTTACTCTCCATCTATTCAGGCATTTTGCCAGTGCTATCTATAGTAACGCCAAAGTCTGCATTAACACAGAATATAACGCGATTATCACACGACATCTTGATTATCACTACTACCGCATCTTTTTAACCCATGTCCCATCCTCTAGTTCCTCGTACTTTGGAGGCTCATGTACGTGAGTACAGCTGTACGCCTCTATCCCTTCTAGGGGATTCTCAGTCTTGCTGATGATCCTCGATCTGCAACCCTTGAGCACGCTCGAGCACCTCCACAGGATCCTACCCTCGGTCATGTTCCCGTACCGCTTGAACGTGTGCCCTCCTACCCAGAGGAGAGGGTACTTCCTTCCGAACGGAAGCAGACGCATATCTGAAAATATTAATTAGTTACAGGAGTTAATAAATAAATCATTGGACGGTTATCGAACATTTTGAATTGCGTATTAAAAAAAAACTAGTATGTTATTTAAAAATGATTTCATTTTATTGGTAAATCCAAAAACAGAACATAAAATTTTCATTTGGAACCCGCCATAAAAATAGTTAGAAGGCCTGTGTTTCGAAAAAAACACAGGACTTCTAACTATTTTTACAGATGACATGCAAAATAATCTTAAACAGTAATACATTTCACAAACTGAGACTACAGGTATTATTAACTTGGTCTAATTTACTTTACCATGGCATACCACTACGTCATTTGACAATCAATACGGCGCTATCATCAATAATGTTCCAGGAATTCGGGAACAAAAAATTGTGTTTCATAATATATTTTGCCAATCGTCTCTCAAGTTTTACAAAACTTGTAAGTGTTAACTTTTATTTTAAAACGTTATCATCACTGGGCCAGGGCGGGCTTAACAAGTACTTAAGCATTTTCTTTGATTTTTTTAGCTGTTTTGACTAACGTCAACATGACTCTTATAGTTTCAAAATTAAAATTAACGCCTATCACTTAAAGTTCAATTTTTTCACTCTTCTAAGTGAATTGTTTCATGCGTCTTTTATTATTTATTAGTCCAATGACTGAATGTAGCTGAATCCTCGGCCTGCAAATCTGTTTCCCTATCACCCGGCATCATCCACCGCCCCGTCTTCGTCCTGCACTTAGGCGGTTCATGGTTGTGCTCGTTCATGAACTCTATGTGTTCATCCTCCACCAGACAGTAGCATCTACACCCTCGATGAGTCATAACACACCGCCAGAACACCTTCCCCGATTTGTTCACTTTTATCCGTTTGTACACGTAATCTTGCAGCACCATTATAGGATGCTTTCTTCCAGAAGGCAGATAAGTTATATCTGAAATGAAAAATTGTGCTTACAAATAGACTTTAACCTGAAGAAAATGCCTTAGTATTGGACATTAGGGAAAACTCCGTATCCCGAATGGCAAACACATTGCATCTCCAAGGACGACTGATGTAAGCCTATCAGCCTACTACCAAAAACGAAACGAATTGATCAACGGGATTTAAAACGTGATGTTTGATTTGCAGTGCCAGTTGGTTATGATTATAAGAATTAAAAATAGCTATCCGTCACCAGAACCGATATACTTTGTTTTTGGTAGAAGGATTCCTGATTCCGATTGTAGGTTTAGTAGCTCGTCAAGCCAGTACTTTTGGTTGTTCTGTTACGTACGTTGCTGAGAATCTATTATTACATATTGGTGGGGCGCAGGCGGTAAGAGATCGGCTACTGCTGAGCTTCATGCGAAAGACAATGTTGCTTGTGGCTTGAACGCAGTCGTACAAATCTTCGGTTTTCACTGACGCTATGTGTATAAAAAGCTTGTGGTCGCGTCTACTGGCAATAAACATATTGATACACAGATGATACAGATAACACTGGTGTATATTGTTATTACTTAAATATGAATCTATAACAAATTAATTTAGTTACTTATGAATGGATATTTTGTCTAATAGTTTTAGTAATTCAGGAAAAACAACATTTGGTAAGGTATTTGCTTTGAAATCGCAGAAAGAAAAAGTGTTTGATGAATTTGTAACGTTTTTATTATTTTTCATTTAACCAGAGAAACACACAATTCAGTTTTCCTACAAAAGAAATGTGATAAAGTATAAATAGACTTAAGAATATTAATCGGACTTCACTTTGCATTTTGATGTTTGATAGGAACACTCGCTAAGATAATTGTCAATGACCTCCGAACGTGGAATGTAGGACTTGCATAGAGAAACATGTAGGGGAAGATTTTGATGAAGTTGAAAAAGGAAAGAATGCGAACTACTACGACTGGCGGTCTTTGACATAATCAGCCGTTTATGGTATGAGTTTTATTTCCTCCCAATCAGTATCCTTTTTTCCTTGGTATTGATGTCATTCTGAGGGACATGTTGCTTTCATCGATGATAGCCTTTACAGTTACACTATATACCCATGGTGGGGGTGGGGGTATTCTTAGTGGGTTTGGCGGTGAGCCGATGTAATGTAGCCCCAGATCGATACAAGTTTGAGATGATGCTCCGGGCGCTAAATTGTGATTCGGTATTCGAATTCACAAGTCAACATAGAGTAAATTTGGTATGATATCGTACTCATAAGCAAGCTAGCCGCAGCCACTAAAGGTGGGCCCGTCTAGGGATTTATACATCCCTTAAATGTAGAAAAATACAAAAAATGATCGTATATTTCACAGTATACTCCCTTGAAAATCATGTCCATTTCTAGAGTCTGACGGTTAAAGTGTTGACGATGAAAAAGTTAACATAGGAATGATAGTTAGAGGAAGGATAAACCCCCTCTGGGTCTATTTTCAGTATTAACTTTCCCGCCTCGAAAAAATCAATATCCGGGGCTGATGCCTGCGTACCGCAGTTGGATGATTGAACCCTTTACAGCATCCATCGGCCTGTCTTCGTCCTACACTTAGGCGGTTCGTGGTTGTGTTCGTTCCTGAACTCGATCTGATCATCTTCCACCAGGCAATAGCTCTTGCACCCTCTATGGGTCATCACGCATCGCCAGAATACTTTACTGGAGCGGTTCACTCGGATTCGTTTGAAGACGTAGTCTTGGAACACCATGATGGGGTGCTTCCTCCCGGATGGTAAGTAAGTTATATCTGGAAAGAAATTTCCGAGTTCATAATTTATTTATGCCCTTGACTTATTATAGAGCAATTCTCGACGAGTTCGAGAAAAAATTTACCTTTCATAGCCAGAAATTAACGTACGTTATATTTTTTTGTATTTTGATAGTTCTTTAAAAAACCTTCTTATTTTTCACGTCGAGTTACTTCTTTGGTGGAATTTATATACGACCATTTAAAAATGACAATAATCTATGATATTCGCTATCGCCAAATATAGCAGAGCACATTTCAAATCCACGTTTTTGGTAAAATAACATTTTGATATGTAAAAATATCATATCAGGTGCCTAATGATAAACAAAAAGTATACAGTTCGTATCTCATAGTTGCAAAGAGTTATTTTTAAAAAGTAGGGTAAAATTAAATTGCACATGGTTTACTTTACACTGTTTAATTATTTTTACTGGTATTTTAATTTAACAAATTATGGTCTCGTGTAAAACTCGTGTAAATGATACATTAATAAAATCCACGTATCGAAGTAAAATAAAATTAGATTATTATTAATCAATCTTACTAATACAAAATATGTATCAACAAAATAAAGAGTAAAGTTAGTATGTAATATTAAGTAATATTTATTAGCAGTATTATTAATATTATTTTCATACACATCACTATGTTATGTTGCATAGAAGAACTTTATATTTATAAGAAAAAAAAAATATTTAAGCTGTTTTTAATATCGTTTTTTTAAATGTAATATCCATTCAAAAATGAGTAAGGAAACTTTAGGGCTATTTACTATCTATCGTATCGTTTGAAAGTATACGTGTTCTTTAACATACTCTTTATATAAATTTGTTCAGATACAAATATCCAGTATTATGTGTAACCAGCATTTGTGTATAAATGAAATTAAAATGGAAAAGTAAGCTTTATTTAAGTTGAGGAATTTCTCATTCAGATAAATCTAAACGAGTATCCAATTAAAAAAATATATAAATACACTTATAGCTAATGCTACAAAAAGAATTATAACATCCACAAATTTAATTACATAGCAACCAAGTGCTATGTTTTTCTTGTGATCATTGTAAATATATAAAACCCAAATATAATATACCTCTTTAACCAACCATCAACAATTTTATCAATTTAGAAAACAAATATCTCTCTACTCAATTGGTCAACTACAACAGCATATTTTATATCTGTCCACTTACTCACGTTGAATTTCATTATTTATAAGCGAAAAATCACAAAAGTACGCACACTTCACATACGTAAGTGCGTTTTTTAAAAATGAAGCTTCAAAGAGCGTCTATTAAAGTTTTTCTTTCAAACACAACGCTTTGAACTTCACAGGTACTTTTTAAGATTTTTGGGTTAATTTAAATTTATTGTAAAACAGAAAGTTTGAAATATTTTTCTGTTTCTTTAGTGCGGTGCAAAGCACTATCAAAAATTGTAAAAATTTTGAAAGTTTTATAATAGGTAGGTTTTTGGAGAAGTTGGAACATTTTGTACAAATCTCATTAAAAGTTATAGTACAGAAATAGAAAATGTCTTTATTCATGTAAACTTTTACAAAAGCATTTATGAATCGTCAGATTATACTACCACCGTGTTCGGAATGTTGCTTCTATCGAGAAGAACCGGCAAGAAACTCGATAGTTACTCTTTTCAAAAACTTACAAAAATGGTAACATGCAAAAAAAAAATAAAAATACATATAAACAACATAGCGTATGACTATCAATTCCAAACATTTTTGTCGTTAATATAATCTTCTATTTTATAATATCCTTTCTTCATTAGACAATTTTTGATCAGAGACTTAAATCTATGCATAGGTAATGCAGTGATCTTTTCTGGCAGCTTATTAAAGATCTTCAGACTTAACCCCACAAAAGAATTGCTAATTTTGTGAAGTCTTAGATGTGGAACAGCAAGTTTGTGTTTATTTCTCGTGTTAAATTTATGACATTCTGACTTCTTAATGAAGGAATGTAAGTTTTTGCGTACATATACAATACAATCAAAAATGTATTGTGAAGCTACTGTTAAAATGTTAATTTTTTTTTTTTTTTTTTTATAGATACAACTTTGCAAGTCGTAAAAAACAGTAGTAAACATTGTAAAATATACTAAATCATCTTTCATAAATTATAATTTTTATAGATACTCTCTCGAACGGCGACGCTAGGCTGTACCGGGCATAATGACAGGGAAAAGGACTTAGAGAGAAATGAAGTTACAAATCGTGAATGAAACAATCAAAAATCTCTCTTCGCACTCCGAGTTATTGCAGTAGAGTCTACTACTCATGATAACTACGAACAAAGTGCATACCCCGACTCGCTCTTGGCCGCTTTTCATGGCATAATCGCTCGCGTTTTATCCTGACTCGAATCTCGTCATTGTAGTCCCTTCCTACACGACGATTATTTGAAATGTTCTTCGTCAGTTTTAGAGCGAGCTAGGTTTCTTCTTTTTTTTTGCTCTTCTATTTTAGGTATCCTGTCAACTTCATCTATCTGACATCTGGCAAGCAATTAAAGGGCAGTTCAATGCTGATCATCATAACGTATAGCCTCATCCCCAGCAGCCATTGTGATCGGGTTTGGTTTTCTTGCTCTTTTCTTGAGCGCCGCCAGTCTTGGCTGGTGGCAGTGCTCATCATACACTGCCTGGATTATGTCCAACTTGTCAGGAGATGTCTTGATAAACGCTTTGCACCCCGTCCTTGTTCTCCGGGAACAATGCCATAGGACCCCAGTGCAAGACAATACTTTGAAAGTGTAAGTGTAGCTCTTGTAAACTAGAAGTGGATGCTTCCCCTTTCCGGATGGAATCAGGATGCCTAAGAAAGAAAAACCGTTTCAGTCAAACAGCTTGAGGTTTTTGACTTAACTTACTTGTAAACGTAAGAAATAGTAGCTTCGAATCATACTCTCCTTTTTGTTACTGCCTCTATAGGGATTAAAGTATGGAAGTAGTTGGATACGCCTAGAAGCCTCGCGTAAGGAAGGATCCGTCCCTTTTCCCGTACCCATGTGAGCCATATGTGTAAAAGAGACGAATCTATAATAGTTGGAGTAGCGGATACGCTTTTTGTGACTTAAATTGAATTTGGATGATCAAACTACTTGACACTTAAAAATACTACGGTTTATAGCGTCAATACATTTTATTTTACATAATATTCTGTTTCATTAATGTAAACAAACGACCTACAAAAATGGTCTAGATGAATAAAGAAAAGAGAATTTGTTGTCTTAAACATAGGACAACATAAATGCAAGTTATCTTAAAATTTCATAATAAATAAGTAACTAATCATAAATTAATCTTATAAGTATTGTTAACTTAAAACAAAATATCCTAGGGCGTAGACGGATTTTACAAAAGGATAAGTTTAGTAACATAAGCTACAAACGATGTCTTTAAATTGTTCATAAACAGCTCCTTTTAATTAAAGAGATTAGATTCCAATGTTTTAAAGCTACTGTTAGGAAGTAACAATTTTAAATTGTAATGGTGTGAATGCTGAATATATAGGTATGCTAACATGATTTACATAGCAAACTACAAAAGCATTTGATATGTTAAAAATCTTTTAAAATATATAGGATTTAACATATCAAAATGGCGTGTTACTTATAAAACAAATATACCGTAACAAATTGAAATATTTCGTGAGTCTATCAATAGTAACTATCTAAGAACTACCTACTTTGATGCAAAAATATGCATATTACTTTTGTTTCTTTCTTTTGAGTTCAATAAAAAACCTATTCCTAGTTTTGTACGTATTGGAAGATTGTATTACTGTCTGGTGGATTATTTTAGGTTCAAACGTCATCATTACCTTAGTACCTTTTCTCATTAATCCTCTGCGTAGCTAAGTACGTCAAATAGACAGTTTATTTAATACGACAAGGTGTGAAGCAACAAATGGTGGCGACCGTATATTACAATAGGGATGATGGTTTGGTCAAAAAGAAACAAAGATTTAGTCAGTTGGATTTTAAAAAATACATCACAATTTGTTTATACCGCAGATATACCCGCGAATAGGTACACATAAAAAATATGAATACGGTCGAATTGAAAAACCTACTTTTTGGTAGTCGGGTAAAATACAATAAAAACTTATTTTTGCTTCAACAAATAAATCAAAAATGATGATAAAACACCGCAACAAAGTTTAGTAGAGGGATTTATAACGTAAACTGTTTCATAAAAACTGCGCAAAGAAGTGACGTCGTTCCAGATTTTAGCGCAATAAAAAAAAATTGTTTACACGATAAACAAAAAAAATTTTTATATTTTTTGGTATTCTAATTGTTGGACCAAATAACCGTTTGTAGTCATCTATTAATTTTGTTTTTATTCTGTCAAATTTCTGAAAAGGACCATGAGAAAGACAAATCATACAGCACATTTGTCATAATTTAAAGCTCAGTAAATTTGGAATGGTCTAGAAGGAAACTAGCTGCTATTTTAATTATTGTTGTTTTCTTCTACGACTCGAGATTATTCAATATTTGTTTTCATCTACGCCTAACACGAAAGCACTATGCATACATAGTTTTTATCACAATCTACATTAAATGTTTGTCTAAAAAGCATTATCTCGATAATATTTTGTACATATACATTATGTGTATGTGTCGCCTCTGGTATGTTTAGTTTAATTTAAGTTGATTTTGACCAATTATCTATCTACAGCATCAATTAGGCCCGATTTTTTAATTCTTCGTGAAACAGTTAGTATTTTTCAATTACTATTTAATCCATATTTATTATTTATTAAAGAGGTTTATATTTTATTATATATCAAAGAGGTTTTTTATTAAAGAGGCATGACTGGTATATTAAAGAGGTTTTTAAATTTCGTATAAATATTTTCAAACGTCTTCAGCTACCTAAGAAGACATTTTCTTGACTTTTGAGTAGTTTTTTTATCTTTATCATTAACAAACTCGACACATTGGCTTCACATCACCGCCGTTAGCGTCAGTCATAAAATAAATTAGGATTGGAAATTGACAACGACTTTGACCTGGTAAGGAAGTCAATTATCATGCATTTTATCTGAAGATTGAAAAATCGGCCCTAATTAAAGATTATACCATGATGTTAAATCTAGTCTGTTATCAAAATCTGTTTAAGGTTTAAGAACATAATTAAGATTTCAACATTATACTGTAATTGTTATTTCCATAATTAATTCGGAATGAACAAAGCGAGGTACTATAATAAAGTACATTACAAAGTTCGGACAGATATCACAAAAAAATCACCAATAAATATTTATCGATAGCAAATTTTCTATCGTTCAATAATTCATGAACAAAATCTATGGCCCAATAACTATATTGTAATTTGAAAAACGGATAGGATGGAAACTATCATTTGTCTCATTCTTAACCTTAACGATTGGATAGAGACCAAGAATAGGATTATCGAAACGGAAACGTTTCTGACGTTCGTCAATAAGAGGGCCAATCCAAGGCTAGTTTCAAATTTCAAATTCGTGTTCCCGAAATCAGATATTTAATTTTATTGAATAGACCACGGCCTTTGGGTCTGATTCACGTTTTAAGTCCTGTATCCTTATTACAAATACCTTGCGCTTCTAATTTATTGCTTGAGGTCCTATATCTATAACAGGGAAGCGGACTGGGTGTCAGATTTGTTAAATAGCTATTAAAATAACAGACACGTATTTTTCATTTGCTATTATTAATAAAAATATCCAGATAATACGACGCCATGTTGCTGTGTGGGGGTTAGTTACGTCACAGGTGGGGGAAAAATGTACCCACTATCATTATTATAACGACTTCATGCAACAATTCAATTTAATGTATGACCGTTATTCTTTGATTAGGTGGAAAATGGAAAAATACGGGTCCCATATTTTTTGATAATCTAACAGACGGATTAAAAGACCATTTTTAGTCCACTTCCCGAAAGTTCCCCTAAAACACAGCAAAGAGCTAAAGAAAGCATGCTTGCAATTTTGTTTCTTACGGTGACTATCAACTTTTAAGTATCCTCATCTTCAGTACAAATACAGATGGGGAAGAATATGACTCTCCTGCGGCTTCTTATCCACCACATTGTCAGGTAACTTGGGCGGTGGATGGTCGTGAGGTTTGTGTGAGAAGGCCCTAGTACCAAAACTAATGGCAGATGCCCTGCATCCCTTGAGTCTTCTGGAGCAGTACCAGGATATCCTGCCGTCGGCATTCTGTTTCTGGTAGCTGTAGGTATACCCGGATAGGAGCAGTAGGGGATGCTTGCCGCCCCTTTTCGTCCATAAGAAAGTACCTGGGGAAAAAGTTTATAGTTAATCTATACCCGTATAAAATATATTTTAGTACGTAATTCTGGATAAATATTAAAAAGCTTAAATTTTAACGTAGTAGCTTATTGTTAGATTGCCTGTTTCCCTTTATTAATTGATATATTTAGAAAAGTAATATAAAATACGTACAGTTTTATCGGTTAGTCGTATAATAATATAAGATTTGATAACCCCAAAATGGACAGGAACTGAAGAGTTTTTATGTTAGAGTAAAACGAAAACTTACCATTTACTAATAACTGTCTAAGTATTAAAGTTATTTGTTTTTATCGTTTTTGAAAAAATCTTTTTTCAACGAAATCCCTGGGAATGTGTAAATAAAATTAAGAGCCCGTAAAATGACAGTAATAAAATATAATCAATAAACTTAATTTTTAACAACGAATCTAAAATCTTTAACAAATTGATAACGACTTGCGTTATAAAATATGAATTGAATATCATAACCAAAGATAAGTTGATTCAACAAATCAGTTTCTTAAATGGAAGGCACATATATCAGTCATATTCATATAACAATACTAAGACAAACCACGAATTTGTAATTCGATCAATATTATATATATATCAGTCATATTTTTTACATAAAAAGTTTTCACAAATATCTGCTTAGTTAACAACAATATAAGGACCAAAGTCAAAACGCGATTATAAATCTAAATAAGACACTTACACAACTTTGGTGTTACATAAACAAAGTGCTAATGTTATAAATTGTTTAGCATCCCATTTTTAAACAATAAGGTCACTTGCGAAGATTTACATACTAGGTATAGTTATCTAAAAATTCAAAAATGTAAGTAAATTTGATATTTTTCGTATATAAAATGGAAACGAAATAAGAGTTCCCAATGATTTAAATGAAGCATTATCATAATACTACATACGACTATAAACTACCTAGTCACAATGCATTATATAGATCGTAAATGGTATATTCGATTCAATCAAAAATATTTACGTAACATGTTAATCGATACTTTATAGCCGTCAATAAAAGGAATGGCCTGCCATTTATTTTTCATCGAAATTTCCCCCCTTTTCACTAACGTCGTATCCGATATGGAAAATCTCTTTTTGTCCCTGTCTAATCATATATGTTAAGAAAGAGACAAAACATTTGGATTCGAAACAGTTTTCAACGTTTTGTTTTGAGAGGTCCATCTATTCACTAAACGCCGGAATCAGATTCGAATCAGAAAACTGTGTATCTCTTTCTTTCCTCAAACGTTTAGATAGAGACAAAAGAAAGACTTCCCGATACAGAATAAGTTCTGACGTTTGTAGATATATTAGCCCCCTTTAATGTTTGAGATTTATTTTTTACCTAATATTATAAATTGCACAAACGTATTTCAAACGTATTATAAGTTCCGTAACGGGTAAAAAGGTATGGAAGACGTTTTACCGTCATGAATATAGTTAAAATCACAATTCATCCGGTCATTATTCCTAATTTGGAACAACTTAATAGTATCACTTAACAAGTAAATTGCTGAACGCTTCTTATTGGTAAATTACGAAAACCTGACACGCGAAACAGACACAGAAGTAATTTTATAATACAACGTTTCAGCAGAATTACTAATACCAAGAAAAACTGAAGAGTACAGAGGAAAATAACTCGCATCAGTAAACAAGTACACATAAGTTAGGAAAAATCGAGATATAAACGTTTCTAAATGATTTGTCACACTAACAGGCCGAGCATACGCAATATGTCAAATTTATCGCATGAGAAGACAAAATATTCGATACTGTTGATTGGCTAATAGCACACTGCACTCGTATTTTTAGCCAATCAGCAGCTGAGGCACTGACTTCAATCGATTTTGACGTTTGTTAAGAGCGCGATAAAGTTTTGTCGCGTTGCGTATGCTAGACCTGTAAGGCATTAATTACTTTGTGGCATGATTGTTCAAAATATATAAAACATCTGCTCATCATAAGTTTTACATTTTTTCGTTGATCCATATACAGGAGTTAATTTAAACCTTTGGTCGTAACCGAATACTTGAATTTAATGTGACAGCTCGTTTTTCCCCTAAGTATTTAACTGACAAACAGTTCAAACAAAACATATATTTAATTAATAATGGCTTTAAAAGAAAATTAGAACTCTGTAAAACTCATCTGGATAGACCTCGTGCGAGAAGAATACATTAATGCTAAAACCGTTACGTATTGTAATGCTTATTAACATGCAGCAAATGTCATGCGCCAACGTGCAGTACGCGCCAAGTTAGGTAATCCACCTATGAGAGTCTTTCCATCAGCATCAACTCCTCAAATTCATCAATAGACCCTGACAAGTACATTATTCCGCTTAATAAACCTCGGTTTTCTATGACTGTGGCTCCCACTGTTATCCAGCACCATATACGATGCATCGGTGAACAGTTTCGCGGTGCAACGCTTAGCCGTGCCCGGCTGCACCATAGTGCACCGCCACTGCGCCACTGCATCCTTGAACTTCTGCAGGCTGTACGAGTAGCCCTGGAACACGACCAGCCGCCCGCCTCTCTGGGACTTAGCCAACGTTACTGAAAACACAGCACCATGCTAATAGCAGTTCTGATACTGGATGGACCATCACCAATACTTACTGAATGCACGCAGCTTGAAATCCTAAATGAAGAATGTGGTGGCATCTAGCGTGCCGCAACATACCTAAATTCAACAGTTGGCCTAGCCTAAGTAACCAAAATTAGATATCGTTTCCACAAGTTCATTTATACCATTGAAATTTCAATCAGAAAAGTCACGTGATCGGGACGTGATAGACACGTTAAAATGTCTATCCCATAAATTTATAAATTGTGGAAACCACTATAAATTGTGATTACCACTTGGCTAGGCTCGGGATGTCAACCGGATTGGGCTATACCACAGCATACGCCATACATTTTTGCACTCCAAACTCAAAACTTTAGTAACCTATACACCGAATGTAAATTTTTCGGTTGCTTGTTAGCAATGCTGAAGAATAGCAACGTAATATTGATCAAATTCCACTATGAATAAGGCGATGCGGACACCGAAAAGGCCGCGTCATTATAAAATGGTCCCCCGCCTCCCCGCGCACCCTCGCTCGCGGTCACCTTTGCGACGCTACTAAGTCCATACGTTACACATTACTAGATAACTTTCTATTAAGGTTTTAAATTGGTATTAAATTGATTTCAATGCAATATTTCTTTATGTATCATAACGAAATAATAGATCCTTGAGTATTTACAGGTGTCCTACGGGTAGGCACAGGCCTACAGTTGTATACAGATACAACGCACCGATATTAACATTTGGATCTTGAGACACTTAGCAGAAATAATTTTCGTATGTATATATAAATCCAAACTATAATTTGTCAACAAGAACCAATTGGTATTATTTGAAAAAAATTGCGACGAAATAACATTATAAACAAGGTTTCAAAAATGTTTAACGGTCATTATGTCGTTTATGAGTTTGTAGTTTATACTTTGTTGACCAACTAAAAATGGGTCTGGGTGTGCTAGGATAACACTCCTAGTATCCGTATCCGGTACTAAGACTGCAAGGAAATACCTTAGTTTTATGCCAGTTGATTGGTGTGATGGTCTGGCCCATCTATTTATTTATTAAATGTAGACAAAAAAGTATACAGCATTTTTGGTACAAATTCTATTTAAAAAGAACTATTACTTATTATAGTTGTATAAAACTGGTAGAAAATGTGTTATGTTTGTAAATTGGTAACCTCACTTTACCGAATTATTTTTGACAGATGCAACGATTCACCGAAGAACATTTCGCCGAATGATACAAAATTCTATGATTCGGCGAAACGTCGTTCGGTGACAAAATAATTCGGTAAAATAATAGGTAGCCTTATAAATGATGTACGCCTACGAAGTCTTTTAATTACGTAGTACATATAAAACAGGTCAGACTGCACTTTGGACTATGCTACGTCTTTCTGTCGTGCGCATAAGATCTAAAATCGAATTGCAAGTGTTTACCTTAACGAGCTATTGATTGTACAATATCTGTATTGTATCCTAAATTTGATGATTCATGATTCTTTGGCATTAATAATATAACTAGGTGTAACACTGATTATGTGGAATAACAACATCAATGACAAAAAAACATTATATGTAAGTATCTAATATGAGTAAATTTAAAATGACTAGCTATTTATCGCAACTTCGTTCGCGATGTTTATTTCTAAAATGTATTTTATACGATTATCTATAAACTTACTAACAAGTAACAAACATAAATTCATTCATACAAACTTCCACACGGGGTTTCAAAGTAAGTAGAAAACATTGCCGTTTTTGAAGTAATTTGAATGAAAATCAGTATATAAGTTCACGAAACATGATTTTTTTTTCAAAAATCCTTTCCTATGATAGTTCTCTGATTTTCATAGTTATTCCAATATATTTTTTCAAACAGGTTTTTCATGACATGTGTTAAAAAACACGCGTTACATAAATTTTCTTTAACCTAAATAAGAATACCATCCCTTGACGGGATAGAAGCAGGGGTGAGAGAGATATGGGGGGTGAAGTCGCCGTCGACCGCTAGTTTTGATATTTAAGCCGGAGCTAACAGCCCAACTATAAGACACAGCGTGGCTTTCAAAGCTCTCGTTGTAAGTGTCACCAAATTTGCTCAAAATGTTCCACAACACATGACCACAACTTTGATAGCTTAGCTTTTGGTATCGTTTCCGAACCACTGTTGCTACCGCGATACGTTTTAGTTTTTTCTCAGAAAGAAGGAGAAAGAGGGAAACTCTGATCAATGGTAAATATCATCATCACACAGCGAAACCAACTATTCTGATAAATTAATGCGTTGTCTGTTACACAGTAGATTACGGTACATTTGTGTTTCGGAAACCAGGATCTTATACTATCAACACACATAATTATAAACATTTAAAATAATTTAACGGGTCAAAACGCGACACCATTTATTTAGTAGTTAATACGAACTACTTACTGCCCGACGTTTCGGTTAGGTTGCACCAACCGTGGTCACGAGCTGACTCAACCCTTTGTTTTGACCCGTTAAATTATTTTAAATGTTTATAATTATGTGAGTTGAACATAATGTGTCTTCTTTTCCTTAAAATTTATACACATAATTATGTTCGTCCTGAAATCGAACCTACTACCTTTGGTACATCAGCCAGGAATCACTAACCATTGTTCCACCGGGTGACTTAAACAAGCTCATTCTAAAGTAAACATTGTGCTAACGTCTTATAGCAATTATTTCCATCTCACTGCTCATGCCTGTACTATCCAAGGCCTTTTAAGGCGCAGTACTCAGTCGTTTCTCTCCCTTCATAACCTGCTGGTCCATGGTGTTCTCCATAATGCTGCTGCAGCTGACGCAGAGCTTTACCTCGTGATCCACGCAGATGTACTGCTCGCACTTCCCGCACACAGCCCTGGTCTTTCGGTCCCGGGATCTAGCACAGAAGCGACACCTTCTCGGTTTCCTCCACGGAATTGCACCTGATTCCGTGGCCGTAATTTCAGCGCCCACAGTTTTAATTTTAGACTCCAGCAGAGCGTATTTTTTTTTAGAAAAGACTCCTTTCGATTTGGTATCTGAAAGATAGAATAGGGTTATTAACCGTTGATGATTGGTATCGGTATAAAATTTAATTAACAAGAGAAGAGGATTTAACTATGAATAGATTCTCAAATAAAATTAAGTCGATTTCTTGATACAAATGTCGGTTGTACTTACGTCATTAGAATATTTTTAATACTCATACATCAAAGATCTATATTTTTATTATGTGCAAAACTTAATCTATACTTAATGGAAAACGCACGTTTCATTTGGACCCGGTAAAAAGTCTCTTATACAAAAAGCACCTGAGTAAAGTTCAATTTTATTTTAAATCAATCATTACTTATATAGATTTCTTTTATTTATTTTTTTATTTCCTCCGACAAGCAACAGAAGTGTTTATTAATATTTGAAAGCAGTTTTCTCATTTTGGCTATTTCAAACCACCTAATTTATTATTATTGAAAATAAATGGTCGGCTTATGTAAAGTGTGTATCTGATTAAAATTATGTATGACAATATATATTTATTTTACATGTTACATTTATCACGGTATTTTGAATATGTTTTTTAAAATAAAGTCTGATTTTAAGTGTTTGCACGACCTTACTATTTGTCGCTATCTACTAAATATTTCACCTACCTAAAGGTTGTCTGAAAGAGATCGCTAATTAGCGAAAAGACCGCCTGCTTTGTACTATAATTTGTCTGTAAAACATATTTCTGTAAAATTATGTACAACAAAGTATCTACTTTGTTTTTACACTTTGTAAAATTTTTCAGAAATATGTTTTGTAAAATTTAACGCGAAAAGTAAGGGTAGTTACATAAACTACCCTTTATTTTCGCGTGAATTAATAACAAACATGAATACATCTATTTTTCAATTTGCGACTTGACCTCATTTGCAGCCTTAATTTCTTCTTGTTGCATTCGGAAGTCTTAAATCCCATAAATTCTGACGTAAGTCCCAAGATTGGTGACGTGGTACTTCGGCGGCTTGTGCCCATGAGTCCCGAACGCATCTACGAAGACGCCCTCGTGGGTAATCGTGATATAGGCGCGGCAGGACTGGGTATTAGTACACCGCCATCTTTCTGTGACACGGGAACGAAATGCGAAGCAATAGGTATATCTATTGTACATGTAGAACGATTTACCGGACGCCAGCTTGATGTGTTTGAAGTCTGAAATATAACACCAATAAAGAACCTTTTATACCACGTAAAACGACTAGTTAAAATGATAAGATTGCAATGATATTGAGTGCAAAAGCAATAAATTAAATCAAAGTATCCAATAATTTACATTAAATGTCTAGAAATAAAAACTAGGTAGTTTGAAAATTATTCTTCGTTACTGATTCTTGATTTAAATTAAAAAAAAACAGTTCAACCTACAGGAAAACTATCAAAAGGTCTGAAAAAGCGTTAAATAATACAAAATAAAATAAAGTCAAAGGCCCATGTTTTTATTTATTATACGCACTCATATTAAAAGATTAGGTTTAACTTTCGATGTTTTTGGACCCTCAAAAGTCCTGCGATTATTTGCGGGATTACTATCTTCATCATTAGTATTAATTCGATAATAATTCAAATAATCTTTTAGTTTAGTTACAAATTAACGAGCGAACGAATAATATGATAATAACCAGTCCACCGTCACTATCACCTCATGTCTCCTTATTTCAACTGTCTTTCTTATTTGCAAGTTCCTGGTGCCATTTATGGAAACAAGTAGGACACAGCGCTGGTTTGGAAGGGCACCCACCACACCTGTAGCTGGTTTCCCTACGTTTGTTACCTTTGAAGCACACCCTGCATTTTGCATACTTAAACTTTTTAGATCCATTCGACGACAAACGAATCGGCCAGTGGGGGTGGTCCACAGTGGGACCATATTTAATAAGGTTAACCTCTGCAAATACTTCTTCAATACACCGTTGATCCAGAACTGTAAAGATAAACAAGCGGATAGTGAACTTTATTAAAAATTAAAAATCACACTTAGAACTAATCACATTAACGTCGTATACATTGACTTGATAGTCTACGATATTCAATACGTCAAATATCCCGCATGAAACGACAAAAATATTTAACTTGTCAATTGGCTGTTTATATGTATACGACATTCGTATTTTTGTCAATCAGCAATCGACGAACTGAAATTTATCGATTTTGACATTTGTTAAGAGCGCGATAAAATGTTCTCGCGTGGAGCATCTTCAGGGTTAACCACACAGTGTGGTGGTACCACAAAGTGCTGCATTTACATATTTGCCGCCCCAAGATTAAAAAATTTTGCCGCCCCTACTGAAACCTACCATAACATACACAGTTTCCATAATGTTTGACATTAAATAAAATAAATATAAATATTGGACAACATCACATACATTGCTCTGATTCTGTGGTAAGTAGCTAAAGCACTTGTGTTACAGAAATCAGAAACAACGACGGTACCACAACACCCAGACCCAAGACAATACAGAAAAATTCGTTTCCCATATTGACCCGACCAGGGATCGAACCCAGAACCTCAGTGATGGCGCGACGCCAAAGTCCGGCACGCTCGCCTCTCGGCCACGGAGGTCGTTGAAGCGGCATTTCTATTATTCATCTAACTTAATTAATTTTACCTAGCCCCGCCTCGTGTCCTACCTTATTTTATTTGTATACGACTTTTTAATTTATTTATCTTTATTGCACAAAAAAAAGTACAACAGGTGGACTTAATGCTATGGGCATTCTCTACCAGTCAACCTTTGGGTCATGCGGAGAGTTAGTTTATGGGTGCGGTAATAGTGACAAAGTGCATAAGTAATCTAAAAAATAAAATAAAAACATAATACACGAGAATAGTAACTATCAAGCGTTACAAAATTTATTTCGGAAACAATTAAATATACATATAGACATACATGAATAAATATAATATATATAAAATATGAAGCTATACTTATATTTACATAATGAGCACATATATACATAACACATTATATATACATAAGTAAATAATACCACATAAAAATATAAAATAAATAATAACTATATACATATAAATGGATTCAGCAATTGACAAATTCATGTCTACGATTTATGTATTAGCGAGAGAGAAGAAGTGTTCACGAACTTTCATTTTAAAAATTCCCTTAGTCAGGGATTGTCGAGTATCAGCGGGCAGAGCATTCCAATGACGGGCGGCTTGCACAGTAAAAGACTTTGAAAAGAAGTCGCTATGATGACGAGGAATGTTTAAGCTTAGGTTGTCAGTGGAGCGAAGAGAACTTCCTTAGCCGAGAGATCTGATTTCTGTAACATAAGTGCTTAAGCTACTTACCACAGAAGAGCAATGTATGTGATGTTGTCCAATATTTATTTAATATTTATATTTATTTTATTTATTCTCTTTTGATCTATCGTGATGTTATGGAGCTCAAAGCCTTCCTCGACAAATAAACTATCCAACACAAACATTTTTTTAATTTGAATCAGTACTCAGATAAGCGCGTTTACACAAACTCTTCAGCTTAACAATATTAAAATAGATTAGGCGGAGGCAAAACAAACTTTCCCAATCTGAATCATTTCTGACGTTTTGAATGAGCCCCCTGGCTTGGTTGCGTAACCAATTTGTTACCGATATTAGAATTATCCGCTGATGGCGCTTCCATGATTTCCTGAAATAGGGGCCTTAAAAATTGAAAAATAAACAATACACAAAAAATCTACTTTATTAGCCACGTTACAATTTACAATACTTCCCGTT
The DNA here is from genome assembly GCA_037074685.1 of Glyphodes pyloalis. Lineage (NCBI taxonomy): Eukaryota > Metazoa > Arthropoda > Insecta > Lepidoptera > Crambidae > Glyphodes > Glyphodes pyloalis. Next base: position 3,698,710 of record JAYKKO010000012.1, on the reverse strand, counting down.
GGCGGTCTTAAAATACTTATGAGGGGGATGGTGATGTTGTCCAACCGCCTTCAACAGCTGTCCTTCTTCACCGACCATAATGTACGCTTTACAACCTGAGCTGCAGCGCCATCTCTCCCCAACCTTGGACTTAAACCCAAACGAGTACGTATAACCGTCCACCAAGTAGAACTTCTTTCCGTTCACCATCGTTATCAGCTTTAAGACTTCTGCGGCAGCAGCCTCTCCTGATAGAAAAACGGTAATATATTGTATTGTTGCTAGGCATCACGTAAACACTTGCTGTTCGATATTAGTTCTTATGGCTACGAAATAAGTGCATTTTAAACTTTGTACTGCTCTTCTGAAGTGCTTTTTATCGTACAGTGCGATATAGTTACCAAATTAGGCAGACGTCGTACCTAAATCATAGGCACTGGGTAACGGATCAACATAACATACTTACTTTTATGTTGTAAACAATGGCCGAACTATGTTGTTCGAAGCCTATTGCAAATTCATGCTGAGAGGGAGTTTAACTAACTTAAGTTCAAGGGTTTAAGGGATATGATGTCGTTATCGTTAAAGTAAGGTTGTTGCACCTGATCCTAGAAATTTAGTTGAGCATGATGATACATATATTAATGATAAAATTATTCTTGGGAGTTGTGATTTTTGCAATTCTCGGAACGCAAACGCACGCATTTCATTTCATCCAAATAGGCATAAAGAAGTTAGGTAATAGTATGAATAAATCTAAATATGCAGCTACCTACACCTACATTATATTGAATGTCAGTTGACCGAAAATCTAATGACCGAATACATATTAATAACTCATAACATGGACGTTCTTAACATAGACTTAAAAAAAAAATAACCAAACATGTAAAAAGCGTATCGAAAGTCAATAAAAATGTATTAATGAAATTTAATTACTATCTAAACTGGTCAGAAAAAAATTACATTAAATTTGAGTGCTTGAATTTTTACGTAAATCTCTTTCATAATAGCATCGTTAATGGCCTTTTTTAAGGCTGATGCAAACAATGAGATGCACGGGATTCCATCTCAACATAGGCATTAAACTTTTTTATTACCGCCAATTAGACTCTAAAATAAATCCCCTCAGCGGTGACGTGGTACTTAGGAGGTGGGTGGGGATGGGTGTGCCCTGCCTTCAAGAGATTTCCTTCCACTATAAGGATGTACGCCTTGCAGCCTTGAGAGCAACGCCATCGTCGTCGGCTTCTCGGTGTAGGGCAGAAGGTGTACCCATTGTACATATAGAACTGCTTGCCGCTCGATAGTTTGATTAGTTTCACTGGAATGGAAAAAAAAATATTTCTCTAAAAGAATAATCTAGATATTTCCATATAAAGCAGCCTATACTGTGGCAATAACCAATAATTAAAAAAAAATCTACCATACCTTAGTCAAGAATCACTGCGAGCTATTGGCTATCCAAATGGGAACTTAACTAGAATCTGTTTCCAATAAATTTGAGGCAATAACTCGAGTCTACCAAGTAAGTAGTAAAACTTTAAGTACGTTTACGTTTTGTCCAGTATATTCTGCATTAACATCACATACTTGATTGTTTCTAGAAGTAATGCCTACACATTGTGTGGACAACAAACTTGATGCATCTTCTGATACCATCAACGGAGAAGTTGCAAACAAGCTGGCAGCTAGAAATATCAGACATTATTTCTCTGGTACTCATGTCGAAATATGTAAAGGAAATTCGTGTATTTGTTAAGGGAAGATAGTAGCAGGGGATCGCTTCTCATAAATAAATGACTTTGAGCTTTATTTCAGTGAAAAAGTCAGGACACAATGTGGCTGGTTTTCTGAGCTTTACAACCTTAAGGTAAAGTGAAATAAAAGAAAAACATTTTTAAGTTTTATATTATCAAGACTAAGAACAAAAGAAGAACAAATCCAAATTAAACTTTCACGTAGAATCCGTCAGCTGTGACGTGGTATTTCGGTGGTGGATGAGGGTGGTCGTGCACAGCCTTCACGAACCTCCCCGCGTCAATAACAAGATATGCCTTACAACCCTGGGTACAACGCCATCTCTTCAAGCTTTCCGAGTAGTAAGTGTACCCTTTGTACATGTAAAACTTCTTGCCGCTTATCAACGTAATCTGAGTTGCTGGAATTATATTTTGGATATCAATGAACGCATCAAAGTATTTATGTAAGTACACATATAATAAAAAAAAATATGCATTCAAACTTCACAAGCGAAAAAAACCAAACAGACAATAAACTCGTTGATCAATTCGGCGGAATATTAATTTGTTATGATTATGAGGTTCTAAAGTAAGATATAAATATTAGCAAGACAATCTCTATTTTAAATCAAACCGAGAACTCGATTTACTTCAATTTTAATAAAAAAAAAATTAAGTCAATTATAATAAAGTTCGCTGATTCTTATACCTTCAAATAAAGATTTTTTTTTTCTAATATTTATAATACTTTTGATTCTTAATTATCATGAAGATCTGTTTCCTGTGCCTACTAAATATCGAAGAAAGAATGTACATTTATAAGTTACAATAAAAAAAGTATAGGACCCATTAGTAATTGGCACAATAATAATCCAAATTTTCATTAATTTTCTGTAATTTGTCAATGAGTGTGTTCTCGCATAAAAAATCCACTAGATCGCGATACGTAGGCGTGAGGTCCAACTGTTGTTTGATTGGTGATTTAAATGTCATGGTGATATGTCTGTCAATGTCATGTAAACCATGACCAATCACAAAACAGTAGGACCTCACGCCTACTTATCGCCATCTGGTGGATTTTTCGTACGCGAACACCCTCATTAGATAATTCTGAAATAAACTTAACGCAACTATTGACACAGCAAAAAACCCTAATAAATATTTTAGCAAACTTTCGTAGTTTATTCAGTCAAACGCTTTTGGAGGATCGCAAAGTTATATTTTGACGTAAGTGCCTTCAGCAGTGACATGGTACTGGGGCGGCGGATGAGTGTGCCCGTGGACTGCTTGCTCGAGTTGTCCGTCGGCGATCACCAAGTAAGCCTTACAGCGGCAAGTGCAACGCCAGCGCTTGGCGCAGCGCGCATCAATGCAGTACGTGTATCCACGGTACATGTAGTATTGCTTGCCGGACGCGAGTGTAATCAGCTGCACTGGAACGACACTTGACTAATAAATATAATGAAAAACAGACAGCCGGAAGAATTAGCTACGGCCAACAATAGGGCCTACTTTGTTTAATATTACTAGAATGTTATTATGAACAAATGGAATGGGATAATGCGACAAAAGAAAAACAATTATAATTGTAATTTTTTTTTTGTTTAGTGAGTACCATTAATATCGACAAAATTGTTTGCAATCTCAAAATCAAGCAGGAATAACAAAAAAGCTACCTCCAAATTGAGCATAGCTTGTGGTAGATTCCTGATCGTGATATATGGAATTCTGGTGGCGGGTGAGTGTGACCGTTACCATCCTTTAAGAGCACTCCATCTACAATAGTAAGATAGGCCTTACAGCCTTGAGTACACCTCCAGCGTTGGTTGGTACGGTGTGGACAATATGTGTAGCCTTCATACAAGTAGGTCTGCTTTCCTGATGATAACGTTATCAGTTTGACTGAAAAGTTAATGGTACCAATGAGACATTAAACATAGTAAACTAAAATTGCGTCTTACTTGCAAACTAATGTGTAAGAAGTTACATAGTATACAAAGTAATAAATATGGTACGAGTAGTTAGAAGAGTTGTATAATATACTGTTGTCAGTATTTTGTTCGCGTTATTTAGGGATAAAAAGTATCCTACAAATATGTTATTCTACGTCTAGTATCAAATCTGTCTAGCTACCAAATTTCTTTGAAAGCTATTAAGTTGTTTATGCAACAAACATACATACCGTTACGATAATTAATAATAAAGTTCGGATTATTCCTTATTTTAATGGCAAAATAGTAAACTAGAGGGAAAATAAAATGGCATAGTTTATTTTGTAATTTTCATTTCTACTTATAATTTGAGTAGGTTTTTCAACGTCCAAATGCCAAGTCACTTAAGCTTTTTTAGATTTCACACTTGGACGTATTTTGTGGTAGATCCCAGCAGATGTGACATGGAATAATGGTGGAGGGTGAGGGTGGCTGTTGCCCACTTCTAAGAGAATTCCATCTTCGATGACGAGATAGGCCTTGCAGCCTTGGGTGCACCTCCAGCGTCTGTTGGAGAAGTGGGGGGAGTACGTGTACCCTTCGAACGTGTAATACTGCCTGCCTGACGCCCATTGTGATCAACTTCACTGAAACGTTATTCGGACGAATGAGAAATGGTGATTAAACGAACCTACCTGAAGAGATGCGCAAAATTTGAATAAATTTAAAAAGTCTATTTTAAATTTTACATTAAGACCTGCATATTAACGGTACTTACTTCAGAAAATTATTTATAAATAGACGTTACAGAATAAATATGTAGACACATAGCTCTCTGTTAGTTCCGACTGATCTTCGACACGGATGGCCCGATTTCGACAGGATTTTTACTCGCAAACAGCTTATATTATAAAGAATAACTTAATCTACAGCCGCACCTTTCTTTCCTCCCCTGGGTACATCCATGTTCATCCCTTAAACGATATATAAATACGAGTAAGTATGACTAAATCACGATACCTACTCGTTTTCTATAATAGAATCCGTCGGCAGTGATACAGTATTTTGATATAGCAAAATGATACAATACTAATTTGACAAAACTAACTAGAATGGCAAACTTAAACATATGAGATACTAGCTGTGCCTGCGACTTCGTTCGCGTGTACTACATGATTTTTATTCGCAATAAAAGATAGCCTATGTTCTTTCTCAAGATCTAAAGAATGTCTGTGCCAAATTTCAAAATAGGTTGAGAGGTTTAAGCGGGACAGCGTAACAGACTGTTACTTTCGCATTTATAATATTAGTAGGGATATATGCTTCATTATTAATTGTGCATAACTCTTTTTCTTGTTTTTGCTTTTTTTTTCAATTTTTTTAATTGTATGTGTTTGTCGTTTATACCAGATTCATTCTCACACTAGACCGTAAGATTTAGTTAAATGGTAGGATGACAACATTTAAAAAAAATAAAAAATAAATAAATTAAACATCATTCAATTAATGAGTGGTTTAGTAGTTATATAAAAACATAAACTACGTGCTCACATAATAATTAAAGTAATTTTATTGTTAAATAAAAAATGAAAGAGAAATATTAATAGTTTTACCAACATTGCTTTTGTTTTTTTAATGCATTTGTTAATTTATCTTGCATAATGTTAAATAGTTATTAAATATAATAATATCTTTACAGAAATGAATAATGATAATTGACAAAAAAGTAATAATTTCAGCTTACAGTGATTAGGGCTACAGATATTAGGCTAACAGTGGTTTAGGTCTCAAGTGATTAGAGAAACCGTGCATTCGGGCTAACAATATTAGGAATAGCGTTCTTTAGAGGTACAGTGAATCGGGGTTTCAATTATTGGCATTAAGTATAAGAGTCATAAATGACTTCTATCGTATTAAGTTTGTGGTGCGATTGTGATACGTGAAAAGTTGTAAATAAACATAAATACATAAATAAATATTGGACAACATCACATACATCGCTCTGATTCTGTGGTAAGTAGCTAAAGCACTTGGGTTACAGAAATCAGAAACAACGACGGTGCCACAACACCCAGACCTGAAACAATATAGAAAAGTTCGTTTCCCATATTGACCCGACCGGGGATCGAACACGGGACCTCACAGAAGCCGCGTCACCAAGTTCCGGCCCGCTCGCCTCTCGGCTACGGAGGTCGTCAATTAATAATAGTTGTAATTGTGACATGGTCCTTTAAATCGCCTTGTTTATAATCGTCACTAAATGCACATAGCTGATGATGAAGTAGGTACTAAACTATAAGATGAGTAAAATGGAAATCATAATTGTTTGGTAGATATTTCATATTTTATTTCCAATGAAAATTCTTGGTCTAGTGTACAAAACATGGCGTGGCTATGCCCAAAGTCGCCGAAGCTTTTTGGTCACGTGTGACCAAATTGCTGAAGATTTACAGCGAATCATTCATCCATATTTGTTAATGGTACAAATTTCGCGTTTTGGCGTATCCTGAAGTAGATCCCATTAGGCGTGACGTGGTATCTCGTCGGTAGATGGTTGTGCTGGTGTACCGCCTTTACGAGGATTCCGTCATGGATCACGAGATACGCCTTACATCCGTACGTGCACTTCCATCGTTTAGAACACCTAGGCTCAGGGCAATATGTGTATTCTTTATACATGTAGTACTGCTTGCCTGACGACAATGTGATCTGTTTCACTGGAATATTATCACGATTAATGAGAATTATAAAACAACATTACGTATTTAATATATTTAGACAAAAGCACGTCACACGTTGGACTTTATATCGTTCTTATGTCGCTGGCATAAGAATTAAAATCTAACTGTGTTTACCTCACAATATGGTAGACCAACTGCTAAGGGGCCGTCTATTAATCATGTGTTTTTTTTTTGCATTTTTAACCTCCTCTCCCCCTTGGTGATACATGGTGAGGTTCATTACTACCCCTCCCCCCTTTACTTAGGGTATCACGTGTATTTTTACGTGGTACCTACAAAAAATCTTATTTTTTTAATATTTAGTAAAAGTATCATCAATTTAAAAAAATACTCGTGATATATTACCTACTACACCCCTCCTCCCCTCTTGTGATCTTTCATGATTTTGTGACTCCTCGTTCGAGACTCGCATGATTAATGGACGGTCCCAAATTATTTTGCATAAAAGCGTCTTACTGAAATAATAAAGAGTCAAATTAAATGCCACTCAAAAATCGCAGTTTGGTAAATTAATTTAATACTGACAAAAACGCTATTACATACTGTTCACAAACACTCTTACGTAGATAAAAATCAGGTATATAATGTTTCACGTGACTAGATTCTAACAAAACAGACCTTTAATAAAGTGGTACACACGATCAATTTGAAATTAAAAGATTCTCGGACTTGTCTCTCAAAAATCTATATTTCCCGCTTCTAGTCATAAAGATCCTTCTAGGCAGATGTCCGTGCTGATTCGGCTCCTTCCTTACTGTGAAGTCTTCGGTCAGCAGAAGACCAACGTAGCAATGAGTAGTGTTCACACACCGCCACCTTACCCTCGAATATGGCGACCGGGTGTAGAAGTGACCTTTGTACTTGATTATTTGTTTATCGTTAATAGTAGTCAGAAGAGCTATTCCTGCGAACAATTCAAACCCATATTCACCGATTTTTTTTATTGTGACTACTTTTCATAATTGATACTAATTTTTAAAAACCAAACAAAAAATGCTACAGATTTTTCGTGCAAAAGCAAAATCTAAAATACTAATAAACTTACCTCCCATAAAAACGGCGTATCTCATAATTTTTTTGTTCTCACAAATAACTAAGAATATCATAAAACGTCATCTACGCCAAAAACTACAGATAAGGTAACACAAAAATGCATTAATTAATACGTATCACATTACGTTCTGACGCTTATACACACGAGTATCAAGCTGCATGAGGTACAAAATAATTAGTAAATGTATGATCATGTATTTATATTTACCAGTTCTTCAAAAAATATATGTCTTTATTATAGCGGATTAATGTTGAAGTCGCAAGAACAAAAGTTAAAAATTTAATAAATACAAAATAAATTTAAATGTTAATAACGCAAGAAAATAATTCCACCGTATCTTACTTTATAATACATTTATTTCAAAGCTGTGTGAATGTGGATTTTAAAAATATAAGCGATTAAAAAACTTAAAACCTTAAATAAATAAATCATTTGAATACTTGTACGAACACAGTGTATAATCATAATCAATTCATTTATTCATGTTGGTTACAAATAACACTTATGCATCCTTTATGTATAGTTTATCTACTATATAAAAATAAGTCGGGTTTTCCTCCCTGACGCTATAACTCCAGAACGCACGAACCGATTTCCACGGTTTTGTATTCGTTGGAAAGGTCTCGGGCTCCGTGAGATTTATAGCAAAGAAAATTCAGGATATATTTCAACAGAAAAGCGGGAAAATCCTTTAAGGCGAAACGAAGTTCGTCGGGATCGCTAGTACCACCATAAAAATACTACAGAGTATAAAATTACCCAATTATTATGTAGGTACAAACAACTACTTGGTGATTTTAGATCAGACCGGCAAAGCATTTACTTGCAAATTGTTCTTTTTTTTGTTGGGGCGAGCAAGAACTCGAGTGGAGAATTGGGAAGAGTAAGGTGGGACGCCCTTTAACTAGGTGGAACCATAATATCAGATAGGCACATTGGGTAGCGGCCTTATACTGGATGAGAAGATCTGAAGACCAGTAGCATATCGAATACTATGTCCAGCAGTAGATCAACCACTGATGCCATTTCATTTGTAACGACTTGGAACTATCCGATTTTCTCAAAACTGGATTTTCAGTGCAGTGGACCGACATCTGAAGTGGATGATGGTGTCTAATTATTTGTAAATGCTTGGAACCATCCAATGTTCTCCGACCTCCTGGACTTTCCGTTCAGACATGAAGTAGTACTTCCCCGAATCGTTCATGACTGCTTGTCTAGGGGGATGAGCGTGCTCCGGGGGCGGTTTGAAGACTATCATATCGTCGTCCATGAGTAGACTGACGAAGCATTTACTGGTGTGGATGCAACGCCACCTCATCTTTGACTTAGGAGTCTTAGCGTAATAGTACCCTTTGTACTTCAACAGGACTTTGTCATCTACTGTTGTTATGAAGGATACATCTGGAAAGAAGAGTTATTTTTGGTTCATCCTAGTACTGTATTTAAACCCTATTAAGACTCTCATTGTCATTGATGTGCAGATTACAGCAAAACTTAGCCCTATCCAAAGCTGTCAAAATATCTCAATTAATATGAAACTATATGCATTAGAAATTAGGATAAAATTGTTTACAGTAATCTGACAAACATTGGTATACCGATGTGACGCTGACTTAATGACATTTAATTCATTATGGTTCGGTCCCGATCAAAAAAAATAAAAAAGGAAAGTCATCAAAACAAAAATCGATATCCAAAATATATTTTTTATTTAAATACATTTTAAGGCCCTTAATACATTAAAAGCAAAAAGATAGATCGGCCGGGAGTCAACCCAGGGCCGGGAAAGTGGCAGGCATTCTACCACTGAACCACCGAGGCCCACAAAAAAAAATCGAGTTCGAACACTTAGAAAAAAAATATCTTATTATTCTACTAACATAAGAGTATTTTATTCAGACAGATATATGTAACCAGTAGGTACATATATCTGTAAAAAAAAATTGTTCTATCAATTTTTTCTAATGGATAATGGAATTAAAAATGCGTATATTAAAGTAAAAAATCATCTGAGTAAATTTTACATATTTAGTTAGATCGATTTTCACAATCATAATGTTGACTGACATCTGATAAGAGACAGCTACATAAACGAAATATCTATTATTATACGTTATCACAAAAAACAGCGATCACAATACAAAAATCCTCAAATTAGGAACAAAAAAAATCAACACCCTTCTAACACTATATTATGACTTACTACTTTAAATCTAATGCCTTACACTGAAGGACTGCAGTATAAAAATATGACTATTTTGACACTTCATTACATAACAATTCTATTAATATCTACAAAGTCTTAGGGGCTGTAACGTATACTCCAGGGGTTCCCAAACTGTGCGCCCCGACGCCTTGGTGCGGAAGACAGGGGGGCCGCGAGCCGTACCCTCAATGGGCCTCCTCCCCCTCCACCTAATATATAAACCTAAATTGTGATCCATTTTTCTAAGATGGCACAGATTGGGATCTATTACAATTACTAAGCTCTATTAGTGATGGTTTTTAGGCTTTAATGCAAGGGGCGTCGCGCTAAAATGCTAAACTCAGAAGTGCGCTGCGTAGCGAAAAAGTTTGGGAAACCCTGGTATACTCTATTGAAGTCTATTACATGCTATGTATGACTAAGCCTGGGCCGTTGCCGTTAAGCTACCCCGTGCACCACCATTAAGGAACGAGAGGGGGGAGTGGGGGCTTATGACACAGCCACTGTCTTCCCAAGCAAAGCGGTGCCTTGTCTCTTCAAAAAAAGGCCTGCGTTGTAAAGCTACAGCTTATCCCGATCTCATAAATTTCATAAGGCAGCCTTACTTTAAACGGCGGTATTTTGGAAGAAGCCTCAATTTATCAATCATTATCTTAAGCTTAAGATTATTCTGAATAAATTAAGATAATGATGAATTGACGTGGCTAAATGCTATTGGTTGCTAAAAATATTATTGCTATTAAGTGCAGCGATGTATGATTGCGAAATCTTGGCACCAGTTCGGAATCACTCTGATGACTAATGTACAGTCCAAAGCGAATCTACACTGGGCTTTGTACCGCCGTACTGCAAGTGTAAACCATGATATGCCATAAACCATACTAGGAAGACGAAATGCCTGGTGTGTTGAGCTTCGGCAAGAAGGTCAATCAGCAAGCAAGGCTACTTTCACATATAAAAATACTTGGCCTCCTTGTCAATCTTATATCTACCATCAGGCATCCTCGTGAACCTTTTAGGGGGATGCGTGTGGACTTTCGGCTCCTTTTTCAGTACATTATCCGGGGAAAAGCACATGGTAACGAAGCAGTTGGAGGTATTGATGCACCTCCATCTCGATGTGGACAGCGGAACTCTACAGTAGTAGTGGCCCTTGTATTCTATTAGCTCTTTGTTGGATGCTGTTATTATCAAATTGCAGTTTGCTGAAATAAAAAACGAGTGGAAAGGAATAAATAAATTTTGTTCATTAGTAAGCAGACATGTTTAACATGCGACGTGATAAATATACAAGTAAAATTGACTTGCTGATAACATAATTTAGGCGTTTATTCATTAGAGTGAAAGTTTGACAGCATACATATAGCATGGGCGAATATAAATAAATTTAATGCAATAATATTTAACTGTGACATTTCTCAATCGCAGCTCTAGTTTCTAAAGCTCAGTTGTACCAACTTAAAACGGTAACTGGCGGGTTAAAAGTTGTAAATTGCAAAAATGTATGGGAAATGACAGTTTGAGCTGTCAATCGTCAGTTATCGTTAATTTCGTGCAACTGAGCCTAAGTCCTGTTACGTAACAATAAGCAAGAATATTTATCTCTTTCTAGGATCAAATTCAATTCAGCGTTTAGTTATGTACATTAATAGTGCTTAGATTTCTTGCCGAAGTTACCAATACAAAACGGTAAGATATATGTTACAAATAAATATTTAAACAGGACTGTATAAAAACGTAATTTTCAAAGTATTTTTAAATAGTAAATCGTAATACGTAAAATACAAACTCTAATAGGAACTCTTTTAAACAAAAACTACATGAGATCAAATATTTTTATTGCCATATTATGCCATCAAATAAAACATAGACATATTTAACTGGATCACTATTTAAGACGGCCTATCTCTGCTAGTTATGGCTGTTAAATTATCGGTCAATATCTTAAAGAGTAATTGTGTCAGAAGTTCTCATATCAGACAATTTAAGCAAAGGAGTTTCATAGGACAGCCTATCTAAGGTAGTATTGCTGATGTCAACCCTAAGAGTATCTCTCCGAAAATTGATGACATGTCTTTGACCTCATACAAACACATCACCATCTTAACTTTCACGTGGCATGTTTTTAGATAACATACTTTTTTAGTTGATCGTGAGTTTAGAGTACGTTTAGCTCAAAGCATGCACCACTGGAAGTAACAAGGGCAATATCTTTGACCGCCAGTGAGACCATTTATAAGTTATCTCAAAGAAAAATTGTATTTAGTCTTGTGAGGTCAATGGCGGTGGATCATAATAATTATTATCCTTGCCGTCTGAAGAACATGTAAATGGTTAGCCCTGCGCTAAGGCGCAGCGTTTATTCCTAGTTGCCCCCACAAGCATTACCACTGATGGAAAATGAAGTGGGGGCAATAATTTCCCAGTCGCCTCCGGTGGCAATCGGGTATTTTCATTCCCATTTGCCACCGGTGGCAATCCTTGGGGGGGGGGGGGGGGCAACTGGGAAAACACGAGGCGCATAGGTCAGCCTCTATACGGCTTCGGTCTAACGTCCCATCAGATTACAAAAATCCAGGCACTATAAACAAGTCCAGAACAGTTGGTTAAGCTCATTTCTCGGCAGGACGTTATTATTTCATTAAATAAACAGGGAATAAGCCCAGAGCCATCTCTTTTTGCGTCAGCCTCCTGTATCTTCCATCGCAAGTTTTGCAAAAGACCGTAGGAGGATGCCCATGTATCTTCGGTTCCTTTACGACCTTCCCATCAGCTTCCATCAGCAAACTGACGAAGCAGTTGCTCGTGTTAATGCACCGCCATCTTCTACCGCTCATAGGGTTTCTGGTGTAGTAGTAATTTTTGTATTTTAGCATTTTTGAACCTTGGACAGACGTGATGAATTCCACTGCAATTTATATAAAAACAATCGATATCAATAATGACTAAATACTTACAAAATACAGAGTTACTTTTGACATACTCTACTCGAAGTAGGAATAGTACTTGCGATTGTAAATGACGTGACTCTGATGGTATTGCGTGTTTCGTTTGTAATACTAGCTGCCTGCCCTTGACTTTGCCCGTGTTATGTCAATCTAGTACTTCATCTCTCTTTCTACCAAACTTCATATATTGCGTTACAGAGTAACAAACATTAATTCGGACATCCATATATTCATACAAACTTAAGCGTTTGTAATATTACTTGTAGTAGGATAATTTGTATAGCTGTAAATTAATATCTGTCAATAGTTGTCGTTTCTAAGTAATTATCGTCCAACCTTTGAAATTTTAAATCCTTATTAATTTAAACATGAATTAAATATTTTAAACCATAATGCGGACAAATTAAAAATAATGAAATACTTTATTATATATTCCGAATTTAAGTATATTTTTATAGATTATTAAAAATATTATTTTATCAAAAAAATTGTAACTTTAAAATTAATACTTATAATATTTTTTATGAATCACAGAATCACGAGCCTCCAAGCCAACATTAAACCATAAGTACAGTATCAAACTAAGCTAATTGAGATCTCTATCATGATTTTGGCATATTTTACAATGATTTGGTAGATTAAATACGCACGTTGTTAGGCACTAATTAATAAATAATACTTAATCGTATACTACTATTGTCTTAAAGGTATGGGCACACAGCGGTAGGACGAGAAGGCAACGGGCCGTAAGCGGAACTTCAACGAGACGTTCATGTCATACAAGGGGTAACGGTGTCCACGACGTCACGCCGGACACCTTATCGTCGGTTGAATGATCTCCCTTTCTAATTAAGAAAAATACTTTAGACGCATTCGAATGTTAAGCAAAAAAAAAAACACTCACTGACTGAATTATTAATCACGAAATCTCAGATACTATAACACCTACGAACTCAAAATTTAACCGTAAGCTTTCTTATAGGGTGTAGACAACCGCTAAGAATGGACTTTATGAGACTTCACCCCTAAAGGGGTTATCGGATGTTAATATGAAAATCGTATGTATTTGACGTAAGATACTTCATATTCAAATCTATAGATGGTGTAATTGTTTATCTTTAGAAATCAACCCCTAATGTCTAAGATGGAATAAATGTTGGATTTGTCTGAGACCCATTCTATGGAAACGTTTTTACACACACAATATTAGAAACTAATAGCGGCGCGTAGACGCCGCCCTGACCGCCTGCAGTGTGCACAAACCTTAACATACGCACTTATTAAGTACCTAGCTGGGCAATGCCTATTAAGCTCGGATACATTCCATAATCTCTTACTATGAACGACATCGGCTTATGCTCATGTTGCCCAATCATCCCCAATACTTCCATGGTTTCTGTGGAGTAAAGTTGAGTTCTACACTCACTATCTACACAGTTCCACAAGTACTTGATGTCATCACCGTTACTCACAGACGAGTACATGTAGTTTTGGTACAAAAGGCGCTGAGTCCCGTTTTCGAGTTTTACCATAATTCCTGCAAAGTTTTTCAAAATGTAGTTCATTGGGACTAGTTAAAATAAAGCGAGAAAAAAATACTCCCCCAAATGTATGACCTCCGTCCCCGGAAAATGGCCTGACGCCAAATTGCGGTGTCAGGTGACCAGAGATTTCCGAGAATTTCACTAATATTGACGATGTTCATAGAAGAGAGGTGAAAGCCAGGGTTCGATTCTCTGTCGGTTCTTAACTGTCTCGAGTGTGGGTGTTGTGGTACCGTCGTTGTTCCTGATTTCTGTAATACAAGTGATTTAACTACTAACCTACCACAAAATCAGTGGCAATCAATGTACTTACGTGATGATGTCTAATATTGAAAAAAAAAATACAAAACGTCAACTACAGATTGGAATTAAAAACTGTGAAATAATAACAATGTAAGTAGTTGACGAAGGAAAACATGTCTGCATATTCTGCACCTTTTAGTTTCTTAATCGTTTACATTTTTTAATGGTTTTTAAAGGGAAAGAGCGTTCTGAATAAACAATTAAACTCAAATTATGAACTGTATCACACTTAGTTAATTTAATCAAATCTTAATATAAGTACCGTCAGCAGACACAACAAATCGCTTGCTCGCGTGATTGTGGTCCCCCACCTTCGTCAGGATGCGAAGATCGTGAGTGGTATACACATGGGTCCTGCAGCGGGGGTAACTGGAACACGTCCATCGACTTCTAGATTTAGCTGCGAAATGCTTGAAATACGTGTAGTTCTCATACAGCATCTGCTGCCTGCCGCTCTGAACCCTTATCAGAACCCCTAAGGTATAAAATCAAGCAATAAAGAAACTGTATTTCTATAATAATACTTTTTGTAGTGCTCTATGCAGGCCTAGCATGCGCAACGTGAGTAAATTTTATCGCGCTCTTAAGAAATGACAAAATCGATGCGTCAACTACCGATTGGCTGAAATTACGAGTACGGTGTACTATCACCCAATCAACGGGTTAAAGACTTTTGTCGTCTCATGCGACAAATTTGACGTATTGCGCATGCTAGGCCTGATGGCCGGTAAAGAGTGACTGATGTTGAAGCATAATGGCATGTGTCATGATCATGCATAATTGTTGTTAAAGAAATTAAAATGATAAGAAAAGTTAATCAGGAATTTAGAGTAATAGACTTTAAATGTCGTTTCTTTGTTTTCAGGTGCGTTCAGTAGTTTTTGCGAGAAATAGTAACAAACATACGGATTTTAATTCATATCTCAAAGTAGTCGTTTCTGTGTGTAACTTGTAAAGTGTAATTAACGTCCAAGCTTTGAAATTTTGAATCCTGTTTGAATTACACATGTCACAATTAAAATTGTAAATCATAAAACGGGCAAATTGACACTGTACGGTACGATGCCAAAACCTCTTTTTTATGTCGCGTCTCTCTCGTCGACTATGAAAGACTCTCCTTCAAGGAATTATTCCTTATCTAGTATACTAAACGGGGTGAGTCGATATGGAAGGATGGATAAAATAAACAACAGTGTAAAATTCTTAAAAACTTTTTAATTTTTTAATAATAATTGTCAAAACAAAAAAAAATGCCCTGTGTGCTTTTGCCCGGTTTTTCTTCATGGTCTTCAACGCTATCTACTCACAGAGTCACACAGTATCCCACAGAGTCTCCCACTAGCTCTCCGTATCTGAAGATGGAGGAGTATTGCTAACTTCATTTTCAAAATATTTTTTCTTATTATCTCTATATTTCCTTGAAGCTCGTTTCCATTGTTGTCTTTGCTTACGTAATTCCCATTCTGTCATATCTGCTACTGTCTTTATTTTTTTTTCAGCTTTCTTTTTACGGTAATACTCCCTATCTTTAGCTCGTTTTATTTTTTTTTGTTCCTCTGTCATTTTGTCTAAGTACCTTCGCTTTCTTGCTCTGTTTTTTTCAATCAGAGCTAAACTTTTTTTTGTAAGTGTTATTTTACTTTTATCTTTATGATCATCCTCATTTGGTTCAATTTTTACTGAAAGCAAATGAAGATCTTTAAATTTTAACAAAATATTGATCACTATTAATATCAGAAACCACGGCGACAATCCGGGAACGCATCATCATGTACGGGAATCCTTAATTAATATTCCCAAAATGACGTTTTTAAAATTTCTCTCCTACATTTTCGTTGGTCGCAATCTTAGACATATTATTTCTAAGTAACAAATAATAGTTTTGCAGAATACTCATTAACTAATTGTTATTTTAATACAATTTACTATTGAGCCCTCCGATACGTAATGACGTTTGATTCCAAACCGAATACGCCACCATCGTGGTTTTGAGCCATAAAAGCACAATTTATTCCTAAAACAAATAGGTAGTACACCTATTTGTTTTAGGAATTATCAAGAAGAAAATAAAACTTAGTAAAATTAAAATAACCATTGTTTATTTGATCTCTTACACTAACTTTGAACTTGTTTTGATGATTCAGGCACATTATTAACATATCCATGGTATATATTGGACTGTGTTCGTTCACGAGAAGTAAAGTTTGTTAAGGCTTCCATTGTAAAACATATGTGTTTAATTTAAATTTCTGCCTACTGAGACTTAATGTGGTCTAGATAAGGTAGACGCATGAACTTAAATAGTGAAACTGTAGGTCATCAACATGAAAGTAATAATAATAAGTAATAATTGTGTATAGTTCTGAACTGTTATAAGCGTGATCATCAATCGATTCAGTTGGATTTAATTAAACCTATGTATTTAATTATTTCCTACATCCTGAAGGCTGTCCAGAAGAGATGGTTTTCTAGCAATAAGATCGCCTATTATTTTCTACATATAAAACCAATGCCTGCTAGTGTTTAGTGCTAGAACTAAATTAAATAAAATACTTGAAGTAAGACTAAAAGTCAACAATTACCTCCCTTTTAATAAAATACGTTTTGCATTTATTTAAAACTTTTATTGCACAAAAAAGTACAACATGAGAATGCCCCTAGCATTAAGTCCACCTGTTGTACCTATTTGTGCAATAAAGTTTTTAAATAAATAAATAAACATGTGAACTTAATGCTAAGAGCATATTTTACCAATCAACCCTTGGGCAAAATACTTGTAGCTGGCTTGAATGTAGTGGCTCACAAATAATTATCCATCCTTCCATCTGGGATCTAAAGGATCACACGCGGCAGCCAGTTACCGCTTGTGTGTTTACGAGTTAAGTACAAACATTGATTAATAAAAAGAAGAAGAAGCTCGAGACACAGTTCTCATGTCTTGGTCCCTGTAGCCGATTCTTACGGCACTAAATCTGAATGTATATTCCGTTTGAAGCCAGAACAAACTGCTTAGGGCCGTGGTTATGCTCCTCTACTTTATCAAGAATGAACAGGTCTTCGGTCGCGAAGAGATGCGCCTTGCACTTCGGAAAGTTGGTGCAGCTCCACCTGCGATGCTTGCGGGCGTAGTGTTTGAAGTAAGTGTAGTTCTCATACAGCATCGGCTGTTTACCATTTTGGAGGAGTATGAGTTTTCCTAAAACGTGAAGGCAGTAGTTTAATGTTACCGATATATTACATAGATTTGGATTGAAGCAGTTCCATGAATGTTCAAGTTACGCCTTTAAACCTGTAGTACGGAACAGAAGTTCCCAAACTTTTGAGTTGTCAAGGTTTAGTATGATGACGGTATATGTTGGATATGACTAACTGAAAACAGGGCGTGATGGCGCTCATTAGACACTACAGAGGACTATTAAGAGAGGTAGGGCATAGCGATTTATCGCTCGAACTGGAGCAGCCCGACTAGTGAAATACCTCCACCTTACAGAAGACTGCAGCCAAATAACAATCACTTCTGTGTTGTTGTGTTCCTGCGTGTAAGGTTTCCAGAGCTCCTGGGGGGTGCTACATTAGTAGCACGGGTCAAGCCTTCAAATTAAGGGCGACAAGTCCAGTAACAGATTTATTATGCTGTACTTGTCACCCTTAAGCTAGGACCTCATTACCACTTAACATCAGGTGGGATGAGGTCAATCTTGAAGAGCAATATAAAAAAAAATACAGGCGAAAGATCCCTTTATCACCAAAAGGATGACTTAAAAAATTTACAAGGCTGGTATTGTATTTAAGACCATTTGTTTTTATTTTTCGACAGCACATTAAGGTAAACTTTTGCAATTTCGGTATTAGTTCCTATACGTACGCGTTAAGGGCGGTGTAAAATTCAAAGTGTGTAAATCTCTGACGTGCTTTTATCTGTACAATTTTGCAAGCAAGATCGACGAAATAATATAGTAAGTTAGATATGAAATTTAGATTAGGGCACATTCAGCATTCGCTTTATTTATTAAAAAGTATCCTTTGTTGCCTATCATTACTTACAGCTAAATCACACAAGCGACGCCATCGCAAGTTCGCCGTTATGAAACGCAATGATAGACACGTACTAAGTTTGATAGACGATTTTGAACAAACAGTGACAAAATATACTAAGTTTGATAGACGATTTTGAACAAACAGTGACAAAATAGCAATGAATAAGGACAAGAGTTGAATCCGTATGATAACTAATTCAACATTAAAATGAAGAGTCATTTCGTGTACATAGTTCTTTTTATTTAATAATTTGATATTTTTTTAACCTCAGTCTTACCTATTGTCGAGTCCAGTATATACATAGTGAAATTCCAACACTTTCATAAAATAAAATTTAATACAGGTATTTTGTATGACATAATTGTTATTTGCTCGGGTTTGTCTAATTATTAATGATACCGATCTCGACCCCTTATAAGGTGGGGACGTAAGATACTCAAGATTGAGAAACGCAGTGTTTTCAACCTGGGATATTACGATGATCCATGATGATCATCGTAATATCCCAGGATATTACGTCGGAATTGATCCCTTACTCAGGCATATCAGTAAATAATTTTTATTGGTTTCAGTTACTAGGGCACAAGGCATTCTCACCTCTCTCGGGTGACGGTACTTACGGCGCGACAAAGAATTTCCGCCTTCGGAAAAAAGGCATAAGACATAAAGTTAAGTATAAAACATTCAAAATCCAGCAGATGGCGCAACCCAAACACTGAGTTCAATTCTCTTGTGATTGAGGGTAATCAGACACGCCGTAGTCGTTTAAATTGTTCTTTATTTTCATAATCCTATCATCTATATTCCCATGGCATCAAAGACCTGTTAAAAAAAAACCTTTATTATGTAGTATCTTTATTCAAAGGTAGGTCTAACGATACTCCTATTAAAAGAAAAGATGACTAAACAAGATACTATTTTGTGTAGGATAACTGAAATTTGTTTCGCTAAATAATTGCTATTATGCTAACAAATAAGATAATTCTTATCAGGCACGTGAAATTAGTTACCACCTCATATTGAACCTTATAACCTCGATTTGCCGGAGAAAACCAATGAAAAATTTCGATACTCTAGGACTGATTAAGGGTTAGGGTACCTTTTTTTTTTTTTTTTTTTTTTTTTTTTTTTTTTTTTTTTTTTTTTTTTTTTTTTTTTTTTTTTTTTTACGGGGGGAAATGCTTGATGCACCGTACCGCCACCCTGAGGGAGGGTGGCGGCGTGTGTGGGACTCCCTTCCTACCAACCAACCCGGTGTACCCACTAAAACCCCCCGGTTGGACCCTCATCGCCTAAATGGCGGCGCTGTGGGAAATCGGCTCAGCCTTTACTTCCACAGCGCCGCCGGCGGAAAAGCCGCTTACGCGGCTCCGTCTGCTCCCCCCACGGTGTTCGGGGGGAGACTGGGGATGGCCGGTCCAACGGGACCATCCCCACCTCGCAGTGGAGACCGGTGCAATGCCAGCTGAGGTGCCCTCACACCATCAGCCGGCCGGTCCCCACTCGGTAGCTGGGCGCGGTCATATTGGCGCCGCGCCCTCAGCCGCCTTCTTCGGCGGCAGGCGGGAGCGGATGGGTCGTCCTCCCGCTCCCGCTCTGCGGCCTCCTTCTGTGACATAACATCTTCGCAGAAGGAGGCCATCCCATCCCATGCCGTCTCACTCCCGAGCATAGCCTCGACTATGCTGGGGAGTGAGAGATCCGGCCCCACCAACGCGCGCAGAGTTGCGCGCTGCGCATCAAATGTGGGGCACACCTGCAGCGTGTGCCCTGCCGTGTCCTCCGCCGCGCCACAACTCAGGCACGACGGAGACAGTTCCCTGCCGATGCGGTGCAGGTACTGCCCAAAACAGCCGTGGCCGGACAGCACCTGCACCAGCCGGAACGAAAGGTATCCCGACTTGCGCTCGAGCCAGCGAATTATTGCTGGCCCGAGCGCATCAAGAGTCCAGCGACTGGCTGGACATTCCCGCAGGCTTTGGGACCACTCTTCAAACATGCGGTCTCGGGCCTCCCTCCGGACGCGCGTCAGGTCCTCCGGGTAGAAGCGCTCCCCGGAGGCCTTCTTAGCGGCCTGCCATTTGTGGGCCGCTGCCAGCACCTGGGCTTCCATCTCCCAGGGTGGCGTACTGGCCATCGCACACGCCGCCGCAAAGCCGACGGTGCGATAGGCCCGGGCGACCCTTTGTGCGATTGCCCTTTGGGGGCGACGCAGGCATTTTGCGTTTTCCCCCCTGCGCAGTGCATCAGCCCATATGGGGGAGCCATACAGGGCCATACTTCGTAGAATGCCGGCATATAGTCGCCGGCATTTGGCCCTAGGCCCCCCAAGATTTGGCATGAGCCACGAGAGGGCGTCGGCTGCTCTAAGGAGGCGAAGTGACAGGGCCCGAAAATGTGGGCCAAACTGCCACTTTGCGTCCAGGACGAGGCCTAGATACTTCATCTGGGCCCCAACCAACACCCGGACGCCCCCAACAAGAATGTGGGCGTCAGGAGGGCGGCGCTGCCGAGGCCTCGGAAAAAAGATGGCTTCGGTCTTCTGCAGCGCCACCCGCAAGGGTTAGGGTACCTACGCACTATGCGGTTAGCTGGAATGCGTTCAGCCGTCTGGCTAACCGCAATCAAAAATGTGTACGATAAAGTAGTTTTTATCCGCACTGCGATGCGGCTGCCGGCCGACCGCTCCGGTCGTTCTGAACGCTGTGGCCCGACTGACGGACAGCCGGACGGTTGGATACACACTACGCGGATAGTGTTAGTTTGTGGTTGCCCGCCATTGTGACGGTGTACGTGTTCGAATAGTGATTCCAAATAAGGATGCACCCAGTACCTTTTTCTTTGTTTCTTTTTCTTTATGTAACGCTAGTAAATATAATAAATAGCTGCGACCTCTTCGACGTCCATCTTGGAAATGAGTCAATCCAACCGCAAACCACGACGGTTTCTCAACCGCACGTTGCGGTTGTGGTTGCTGCTACCCGCCACCCGGTTAACCGCAAGCGCAACCGCATACTGCGGACGGCTGAACACATTCCGGCTAACCGCATAGTGCGTAGGTACCCTTAAGTAAGACTTATGTGGGCATGATGGCAAAAACTAAACGAACTCTAGCTATAACCGCATACTACCGCCACTTGCCCATTACAACTAGTCGCGCCGTCTACCGGATTTTTGAACGCCCACTTTTAGGTAATTAACGAGCTTTAAGATCTCGGCATAGTAATACAAGTTCCATTGTCCAGCTGAACGATATTCCTCGCATAGTGATTGTGTTCTATTGGCATACTCCACACTCTCAGATGCTGGTCCACTTGCACGTATGCTCGGCAGCGAGGGTACGACACGCAATCCCATCTCCTGCTTCTGTTCTTCGAATAGTACAGGTAACCTTCATACAAGAGTCTTTGTTTGCCGTTAGTTTTAGTAACTAGGTGCGCTGTAACGAACAATGCTTAGTAATTAATACACTTACCTATATAAGTAAAGGCAAATATATTAAAATTTTATAAATCAAGTCTGCCTTAGAACAGTTTGATTAACAATTGTTTATTATTATTAAAGGTGCAGTTCAGCAGCTGCTACCAATTCATTGGCATACGAGAATGACAAAATATATTTAATAATAATATTATCTTTAGAATCGAGTAGCTTGATCCTGTTATAATATATATTATAGGCCCGTGGCGGCTTCGCACGCATCAGTTGTTACAAAAAATGTGATAAACAAAGAACCGCTCGACCATTTTTGTGCAAACTTTACATAAAGCATCTACTAAATAGTTTAAACAAAGCCTAAACATTTGGTCCGGATTGGTGAGCGAGTTGAGTTATAAAATACACCAAAAAGTGGCATTGATTTTCGTATCTATTAATTTATCAGTTTAAATTAACCGGTAAAATGTTACTTTGTATATGTTGTAATGTTGACGACCTCGGTGGCGCAGTGGCTAAGGTAGGCGCCCAAAGCGCGTAAGGTCCCGGGTTCGATACCCGGTCAGGTCAATTTGGAAAACGAACTTTTCTCAATTGACTTGGGTCTGGGTGTGCTGGGATGACGCCCCCAGTTAGTATCCGTCGTCTGGTACTCATAGTACAAGGGAAAACCTTAGTTTGAGACCAGGTGATTGGTGTGATTGTCTGGCGCATTTATTTATTTATTTATACTTTGTTACCAATCGATACGTTTTAAATGTTTATTGTATAACTTCTACGAGTGGTTATAGGCCTTTAAGACGGCATAGTCGTTCCTGTGGACCAGGCCGGTGTTGGACTTGAGATACGAAATACACCTTTAGCAGAGGTCCGACTGGTAATTGCAATATTAGGCTTATTTCTTGTAAACTCTTTTTCTCGTTGGCCACCGTTATCAATTTCGTTAGAAGTTAAATTGAATCCCATTTGAAGTAATCGTTATTAGATTTTTACTTTTAAATTAATATAAGTATAATATATTTATACGATTGATATGATTTACTAATTATTGCGCTCGCCAAGATCTACTTTATTACGCTTGAAATATGGTAAGAATTTACGGAACGATTATTATATATATTATTATATATATATATATATATATATATGTATATATTCTGAGGTGAAATAAATGCTTCATTACGTTTTATATCTTCGACTTATCTTTAAGTTAATTACATTATTGTTAGTTAATAAAACAAACAATCATAATATTTATATCATATATTATTTAAAATAA
This sequence comes from Glyphodes pyloalis, assembly GCA_037074685.1. Lineage (NCBI taxonomy): Eukaryota > Metazoa > Arthropoda > Insecta > Lepidoptera > Crambidae > Glyphodes > Glyphodes pyloalis. The sequence goes on along the minus strand of JAYKKO010000012.1, from coordinate 3,675,507 downwards.
CTATGAAACATAATTAATGAAAGCATACATTTTACGTCATAAACTCGACCATTCTCAATTTGGCGTGCCTATTTTGTGAAAAATTGCAAGTCATCGAGTTAACGGGTCAAAACGCGACAATATTTAATAGTTACTGCAAACTACGTACGGCTACTTAATGTTTCGATTACGTTGCACCTACACGTGGTCACGATGTGACTGCACTCAGTCAAGTAGTTCTAAACTACTAAAAATATAGTCGCGTTTTGACACTTTAACTTATTTCAAATGTTCATAATAAAATTAAATGCGGAAGTCTTAATTTCTATATTTCTTGAAAGGACAAAAAGGTCGGCGTTACTAGATAGGGAATTTATTTGGATAAAAAGACAACAAAATAATGCGAGTAGTCTATAAATTAGGTGCAGAGTAAAATACAATATCAGGTCTTCATATACTTTCCATCAGCACATTGGATCAAGCGCTTTCTCTGGTCGGTATGTATGACCGAACACTCGACGATGGTACCTTGTTCGTCGATACAAACGTACGCCTTGCACTTGGGGAACACGCTGCATACCCACTTGTACCCACACCTCATCTTGTATCTGAAGAAGAAGGTGTACCCATCGTAGAGGAGTGTGTTCTTGCCGTTCAGCATCGTGATCATTTGCACTGGAAACAGTATGAAAACTCAAAACTAGTATTTAAGATTACGTGTCTAAGGTTTTAAATTTAACGTTTGAGCGTCCTGTTCATGCCAGTTAGTAAAGTCGTGATTACAGTAATTTGCCATTCTAATGTGACTTAGCAGGTTTGCAGCATTTTTTTCCGAAATAAGCCAGTACTTCCAATCTATTCCCAGGTGGAAAAGTTGGCAATTTGTGGGGAATTCGCTATATTGCGGGGAATTTGGAACCGAATGGGCAATTGGTGAGTAAACCATCGATGTAAAGATAATGCTGATTTCACAATAAGCCTAAAAAATAGGAATCGACAAGTTATAAAAGGCAACTAAATTTATTTTGACATTTCCCCGTATAGGCATATACTTGATTTCTCAATTTGTATACTTTGTACTATACTTTCTAGATCAGTATTGGACATTCTAGATGACTAATTGAGAAAACATTTTATTTTAAAATTTTATTTACCAAACACGATATAAACACCAAATGATTATTTTTATATTTAATTGAATTCTGAACCAATACTCCTAAAGTCGAAAAATAACGAATGAATTAAAATTACATATGGCACTAATTGCTTCAACCAAATTACACATTTAGACGTTTACTTTCCCACTTCTGGACACAGGCCTAAAGATGACTTGTGTGATGGCAACCAGGCAGGCCCAGTGATGTTAAGAGAACGGATATGTTTCATGTAGGTGTATATGTGTAGTGTGTATGATAAAGCAAATTGTTACGGAGGGAAAGGAAAGAGGGACAAGGAACTCAGAATAGGGTGAATAAAAATATATTTAAAATAAAAGTAAAGGAGAAAAATACAGTTGGATTGAAAGGTAAAAGAAGAAGAAAAATAACAAGAAAGTCAAAGTGACATATTAAAAAGAATATAAAAACATAACGTTTAACTTATAAGGAGTTCGTAACACAAATGGCCGACCGTACTAGATAAGACAGCCTTCCGCTCCCCAAAATATTGTTGAAGATGATAATCCTTCGCAGTCCTTTAGGCCTAGCATGCGCCAAAATACGAGTACGGTGTACCAATCAACGGTATAGAAACGTTTGTCGTCTCATGTGAGAAATTTGACATATTGCTCATGCTAGGCCTAATTATCGACATTCAGGTGGAAAAAATCTGTGACTTTTTGCTGTTAAGTGTTGCCGAATTATCGATCAAACTATCGATATTTTTGAAGAAGATGGTCTTACTCATTATGAGCACAATGCCATTGGATCTAAGAAAAACGGCAACAGGCTGAAGGACTCCACATATCACAATTCCAAATTAAATTTTAACATATCGCCCGTTAGTCATCAAGTGATAATTAGGCCGGGCGTGTTTGTGTATCCCATCGGCTGACAGCACAGTCCCGTCTGTAGTGGCAGCAATCTTCGCTCGGCACCGGGAGGAGTGAGTGCATCTCCACCTGTAGCCTTGCTTGATCGGTAAATGCCGATAGAAGGTATACCCATCACGCATCAAGCACTGTTTCCCGGACTGCAGTGTTATCAGTTTTTCTGTGAAAGATAATTACTCGTAAATACAATGCGACTGCAAATGCAACTCGCAGAAGAAAGAAGAGAAGTAAAAGAAAGAAAGAAGAGAGATGTTTACAGTCGATTTATGCCCGGTTCCAATATTTGAAAAACTGATCCGTGCTAATTACGGATAGTAATAAATTGTACGAGACATAAGCTAAGAACGATTGACGGACGACTGATGACAGTAGGAGGGGTACTCTCAAAAACGAAACGAACAAACGAAAGGTTTCGTTTTTGAAGATTATTCAAAAGTTTGGGAATGAAGACGTGGTTTTTGATTTGAATAAATAATATTTTGTTTTTTGAAAACGCTTAATTTGCATTCGGAGTGATTTCTTTATGATTATGAGGATTAAAAATTGCCATCCGTTGTCGGATCCGACATATTTCGTTTATGAGAGTAGACCCCCTGGTACGGAAATTAAATTCTAGAACCGTATTAACGACTCGTAGTCGTTTGGAGAAAAATGGATAGTTATTTTTGACACATTACGAATCGTATAATATTGGAACACGGCATTAGTAAGGGATTTTCTTTTTCATTCTAGAGTGTGGTAGTTTTCCAAATTTATCGAGCATAATGTTGTAATTACTATACCAAGCAGCTTGTTGTTTAGTCCTACTAATATTTTAAATGTAAAAGTATGCAATTATGTTTGTTACTTTTTATGCAAAAACTACTGAATGGATTGGAATAAAATTTGGTAGGAAAAGAGATGACATACTAGATTAACATATAGGATCATCATTTTTATCCAGAAAAAACGCGGCCAAAGTCGCGAGCAACAGCTAATATTTTATATCATTAATTAATATACTTACTCATTGTAATGAAAGGGGAAGATTAAAGCAATGAATGGAGTGTGTATAATATGGCTTGAATGAAAAGGGTGTGAATATTTTGTGACTGCTATTAGGGACAAATGATAAAGGAATCCCTATGGTGCCAAACGTGTTGTTGAAGTAGGCGGTTGGTTTCCTATCTTTGAAATTATATATCATTTAAATATTTTAATTGGTCTCGCATTCATACAAAGTATTGATAAGTACGATAAACCCAATAATATCATCAAAATATCTGGATCTGATGATTGTAAACATATTTAAATATGCGCTAAGGTGCCATTGTTAATGTAGTTTCTATAATATTTGGGTTGCTTCCCTTTCAATTTTTTTAAGGATCAATATTTGTACATGTATGATGTCAATGTTTATTATCTGTAGATGTATAAGATTTTCACAGACCACACCATGGATAAAACTCCAGTTAGCACAGTAAATCTTATTTATTACTTTTCAAAGCAAAATGTCATTTAAAATAACATCATATTACAACAATGACTATCTACAATCACAATAACTAATTATAGTATTGAAACTTGCTCTAAAACAAGTTTATCTATCTTATTAACTCATGTTAATTGTAAACAAGCAAAATAATTATAGTAAACAATTAGTTTTATAACAAATTACAAAAATATAACCTATAATATAGAATATGGCGAAATATTTTAACTATAAATAGGATGTTTTATTTACATGACTTGACAAATATTTATGAAATACCTACTAAGATTAAGTGATTAAAAACAGCTTTTTTTTAAAACACACTTTCAAGTATATAATTATTCTAAAGTAAACGCTAAAAGTTAAAAATAGTAACTCTTTACATTATTGCAATTACTGGCTGTTTTAAATCATTATTTTACAAAGCAGTAACATTATTATACATCATATATTATGCGTAATATAGCATGAATACTTATTGCTAAATTTCATTAAATATAAAATTTATGTTAAAAAAACCATGAACATTTATTTGTTTGGAAATTTAATTATAAATTTTAAAACTTTTACATGAAGGCCGATTTGTTTTTATAAAGAACAAATATTGGTTTAAAATTGGATACTAAAAGTAGAAGAATATTACTGCTTATTCAGTGAATTAATTTATTAGTCAACAACAAATATATAAACATAACTACTATAACTATGAAATACGTTTAAGTCTAACAGCACGAGAATCCGACGAAAGCTATTTACAACTGCTGTTAAAATACATTAAGCCTGCATCAAATGCCAAATAATAAATGGCCAATAATTACTTTGTATTTGTAATAGAAGTACAAACGGTCTAATGCAAGTCAGACAATCCACATTGTACAGATCTTATGTCATTGGCATAAGAAATAAAATGGAACTGCAAGTGTTTACCGCGATTTGATGTTGATCGTACAAGTTTTATAAATGTCAGGTTACAATTTCCGGGACATTTCTGCGTCACCAAAATGTAGCCTTTAGGTAATAAATAGAAAAGAGATAATTTATGCAAGTAGACTTTCACTCACTAAATGAGTATTTTTAAGTAGTCCCAAGCGCTTCTATGTGAAGATGTATGGATTTCTCATTTGTCAATTGCTTCACATGTGGGGTTGAGAACGCGTTTCTTTTAACTGCGTATCGTTTTAGCATCTCTAGTCGTTGTTATAACGTGATTTATCTACGGATTCGTATTAAACAGTTTAATTGCTGGATAAGAAATTCAAATTTTCTGTTTCTAATATTTAAAGTTCGCTAGTACGGCGTATAGTACTATAAAAATAATAAAATCGATTATTGAATTATAGGTACAAATTCAAAAACACTTTACGGAAGTCTATGAAAAAATAAAATACTGAGATGTTTTTAAATGCATCCTGGCTAAAACAAAATCGATAATCTTATCGGTAAGCTAATAACATTAACAATACTTATTAAATCACAACAAAACATTTTAGAAACCTATTCACTCACTATATTAACTTACACAATATTCCAATTAATTACATTTTTTATCAAAAAAATAGAACTTACTCTTCTAAGTAACGATAAGTATCTAACTGGAAATTACATTAACCATTAATTTCACCCCTACAGAAAATCTAATTACAATATTATGTGACTAAAGTAGTGTGATTATCACAATTAGCTCTGGTAGTAAAACAAGTTCTATAAAGTTAGTCCTAAGACCCTATTTAAAGTTAGTCCGTAATTGTATACTTAAAGTTACCCGAATTCCTTTAATGTATTAATTGTTAATCAAGTGTAAAACATGACATAGAACGAACCAATATTTTCATTATCATTGTAAAAATGTGTGATGTTTCAAGTCCTATAATTAACCAAGTTTAAATTATTTTACCAAATATCTTTAAAATCTCGTGTGTAATAATAAAATATTGTGATGTTTCTTCTAATCACGTTTAAACTGTGCAACTGAATTTAATATTTTGAAAACATTTAGGATTTCTAAAATTTTCGTTTAAACCGACTATTGTGCAACGAACTTAAATTTTGGAACGGTCTAACTACAATCAATCAAAATCACAAACAAACAGCCACAAGAAATATTTTGGATTATATACATACATTTAGCATTCGAGGATCACAAATTTCGTTCATAAGTGAAAGCTTATCTCAAACTAAATATTTAACAGCCTTTACACTCATCAAACCTAACCTGTGTTATTTGGTCCGAGGTAATTTGATTTATTACTGTGTATAAGTTGGATGAAAACTCTGCCGATGTCATCTCGGTAGAAATAGCTTCCAAACCGGTGGCTGAGTGATTTTGATTGAATTTAAATACGATTCCAAAGCTTTACAATGTAACCTAATTGAAAACATTTTTTTTTAAATTACCTACAACTGAATCGAAGATAAAAAGTTTTCGGTTCATTTTTACAGAGTAAATTCTCCCCCGATGTCAGCCCTAACTTAATTTATAACATCTTTCATATCTCCATCTGTTCTTTCTTCATACTTCTGCCTTACATCGAAGCCTTGAACGCCGAACTAAGCATGGCCGGCTGCGACGAATGGTTGTGCTTATTCCGATTCTCTATCTGATGGTTCACGATGTTTATAACCATGAACGCCGGGCACTTCGGCCCCTCGCAACACATCCACCGAACTATGCCACTCTTGTCCAACTTCCCCTCTTCGTACACGAAGCCTTTGAATATCAACATCTTTTTTCCAGTTGGGGCCTCAAACACACCGCCTACCACTATCTGTTTTGGACCTAAAAAAACATATAAATGAGTGCACGGTTATGACCAAGTGCTGTTGACAATCTTACCAGTTCGTTAATTAAGTTATTCTAACGCTATATATAATTTAAACTTATTTTGTTTAAATCAGATTAGTATCTAGAATCTTGAGATATTCAACGTCAAAGGGCCTTATCCCTTGTATTGACCATTTATACCAGGTTACATTCGAAGACACACATCGACCTACCCTTACCTGCCGTCTTTCTGCAACCGAATTACAATTTACTGTATTTCACGTAAAGCTCAATATCAGTTGGAATTTATTCTCAGTTCTAGCACATTTAGATAGGTTGATAACATACTGCATCATTTGTGGCCTTACTATGTTAGTAGTTAGTGATGGGTAGCAAGTGGGAATTCATATGAGTAATGAGGACGCACAATTTAGTTAAGAAAGAAGATTTATGAGTTGTTGCTGTAACGCTACTCCATCATACCACTGCTTTTCTAAATCGTGGGCATTATCCAACCCTGTGTAAAGCATGTTTCAAAACGGGTTGGTATCCGACAAACTGTAAGATATTCTGTAAATCACTTGTAATTAAGTGGATAAGTAAAAACAAGTAAGTAAAAAGATATTTTATTTATCCTATTAAAATCCAGTTCGTTGTTTTTAAAGTTATTTTTACAGTTTTGAAAACTAAAACTAAACACGCATTGTTCTTAAGAATCTGGCATATTTTTAAGACTAGAAATAAAAATATCTAAGTAAGAAGTATAAAATGAGATCTAGAAAAAGAGATATAATTACTAAGCCTCATAAGTTAGGAATCAGTATTAATGTCAAAGTATTTAATAAATTATACCTACTTAATGTATACACTTGGAAAATCAAATAGGAAATTGGAAATGTTTACCTTAAAAACTCACTAAAATTATTTCATTAATTTCAATACTACATATTGTACTGAATACTTTTAGTAACTTAAAGTATATACAAATATTTGTAGATTAACAATAGTATACTGAACTAAGTTCGAAAAAAATATTACTTACTGAAATTAAATACTAAACACCAAATTTTACTTTTACATATTAAGTGATTACGTTAAAACTGTCTTTATCCAGTCTTTTCCTTTAGATATACATTTATCGTTTATTGCACAAAAAATACACGAACAGATAATGCAGACAAAATAAAAAACACTTTAAGAGATCGCTCCCAGACAACAATCAGGTAGAGAAAATATTAGCTAAGTATGCGAAATGAGTTGTAAAATACTAACAATATTATATGGATCTCGCTTTGACGTGAGCCACCTTTTAAATGACTTTAAAGTTCTAAATGCCTTTTTTCTTTGTTTATTTGTTCACAATAGTGCATACCAGACTGTGTAACAAAACAAGCAATTTTAGACAATAGTTTATTCTAGTCACTAAATTTTAGTCACTAATACAGCACATACTGCCGCATCCATTGCCTCTTAACCCTTAATGAGGCTTGGCGCGCCGATTTTTTTCATTGGTTTTCGTCCATAAATCAAGGTCATAAGGTTAAATTTGATATGATAACTATTTTCTCATTGCCCGATTAAGGGTTAAAGGGCAATCTACTCGTCTACCAAATGGAAACTATGTTAATACCCTTCCTAATATGGACAGCTAGTAGGAAGATCTGTAAAGTCTAGTTTTACATGTTCTGTTACTTAGTCTGGACATCATTAAAAATAAATCTATCATTTATCATCCAATATTATATGGCCACATACATCCCGCTCGGAGTGACTTTGAACTTTGGGAACGGGTGCGTATGATCCAACATTGCTTTCATCACTATATTCGAATGGTTCAAATGGATGTATGCCCTGCAAGGGTTAGTGGTGTGGAACTTGGAACAGCGCCACCGGAAGCCATTCTTGATGCGGAAGTGACGGTAAAACATGTAGCCGTTGAAGATGAGCCCCTGACCGTTGGGCCTGCTCACGAAGATACCTGAGAAATCAATAGACATGTAAGCCTAGCATGCGCAAAACGTCAATTGTTTCGCATGAGACGAGAAAAGTTTCGATACTGTTGATTGGCTAATAGCACGCTGAACTCGTATTTTCTGCCAATCAACAGCTGATGCACTGACTTCAATCGATTCTGAAGTTTGTTAAGAGCGCGATAAAATTTAGTCGCGTGGCGCATGCTAGGCCTGCTGGTGTAATACATATTATGAAACGCAAGCAAGCTTGAAAGTGATAAGATGATATAGGACGCTTTTCATGTGATATACAGCCAAAAACACGTCACACTTTGGATTTTGTACCGCCTTTGAAGACTTCCGTAGCCGAGCGGTGAGCGGACCGGACTTTTCTGTCGCGCAATCTCTAAGGTCCCGGGTTCGATCACCGGTCGGGTCAATTATGTTGTTCTACTATCTTTACAGTCTAGCTTTCAAATTACTTCTAAATCCATTCAGTACTTTTTGCGTGAAAAAGTTAAAGATCCACACAAACAAGCTTTTACGTTTATAATATATAAAATTGTTACTTTTACAATATTAATGTTAAATTCAAATATGTTTCTGATGTAAACATTTCCCTGACATGAATTAATCGCAAGGCCGTGCGCAAATACCAACAAGATATTTATAGTTATGCAATATAGTGAAACTTTTCATACGATATCCAGAAAGTAATTTATAAGTAATTTTAGTTCAATGTTTTATGGCTTATACGAGTAGCGTAATTTTATTCGAACGGTACGGCGTGTCTGACTATCGGGCAATCAAGACATTTCTAACAATACCTCATTTATCCATATACCATTTGTGATTTAGAAATTATGAGTATATAATATTATGTAAGAAATGAACATGCATGCATACATACCGATTAAAACCAATACCCTCCTTTTTTGCTTCACCTTCATTGGGTAAACTGAAGATACTTAGGCCTTTTTGACGTCACAATTTTCTTATTATCAACACACTATTATACAATTCCGGACCATATAAAAATTGAATTTAAAGATATTTTCAAAAAAGCATAATAACGTTGTAAGCTAAAGTCATATTTTACCGCATTGATACCTAATTAATTGTTAATTGTGTCAATAGCCCAATTGTCCCAGTTGTAGTGTTGTGCCCAGTTGTAAATTATTTAGGGGAAGAAGTAAAAATGGCTCTTACACGTCCAAATAACATTTGAAATCTATTTTTAAACATCAAATTTATTACACATCGATACATTATTTGAAATAATTTACTAAACATTAAATTTTACCCAATAAGATATTACTATTTTGGTACACAAACTTTGGTTCTTACTTTTACATACCTACTATGTACTACTTTTACATACGTTGGAAAAAAATAAAACTATTTCTCCTCTACTGGTTCTTACGGCATAATTCACAATAAATATTATTCTTAAATATGTTTAACGCACAGAAATGAAATCGTACGTACGCCACTTAAATTCAGTTGCCTACAATCTATATGACTAGTACACGTGTTTCCACACAGGCTTCCCAAAAAACCCAAAATTTCCCTAAAAGCTATCATTACGTTACAAAGACCCTTAAACTCCTTACCCCTTGAGATCTGACCAGCTATATGCATAATACATCAAATTTCTTATATGAGACAGCAAAAGTATATAGGTATAGTTTTTTTTCTTATTTTAATTTAAGAACCCGTTTCGTGGCAAGACACGCCAGTCCTATACCTTTTTATTTTTCTTTTTTTTTTCTGACGAGGGGAAATGCTTTTACGCACCGTACCGTCACCTGAGGGAGGTGACGGCGTGTGTGGGACTCCCTGCCCTTACAACGGCAGGACTACCCACTAAAACCCCCCGGTTGGACCTCATCGCCTAAGTGGTGGTGCTGTGGAAAATCGGATCAACCTAACCAACCACAACACCACCGGCGGAATAGCCGCTTATGCAGCTCCGTCTCCTCCCCCTACGGTGGTTGGGAGGAGAGTGGGGATTGGCGATCCAACTCGAACGCCAGTCCTATACCTAACCTAATTTATACTATTGATTGGATAATACCACACCGCACGCGTGATTCCAGCCCATCAGCAGTAACGCATTACATTTTATCGATTTTGACATTTTAACATAGGTCGATTAAATACTCCCGTGGCGCATCTTAAGCCAGGCGTGGTAAAAATAAAAGGGGAGTTAGTTCCCTTATGATATTTAGACATCATCTTCGGTAGAAAGAGTCCTAGCATTCTCTATTACGGGAGTAAGTTGTTGTGCCTGATTCATTTCTTCAACACGGGCATCAGCTCTTTCTTTCATCCTATACAGCATAATTCTAACACTTTTAAACGATGGAAACTGTATTTTCTGATCAACGTCATTGTTTTCCAACGATGCCTTTGTTAATTTATAAGCTTCCTTTACAGATATATCTGGTCTAGAATACAATAGTTCTTGGCAGTCGCTGAGAGCTTTATCTATTTCGTTTTTTGCGTAATTTGCAGGATGTATGTGTTCTTTCACCCATAGCACATCGTCGTCCTGCAAAAAGAAATAAATTATATATTTCGTCATCCTAGAAGCGCTAGCAAATTGGTTCGCGTGATTTCGGTATCAAAAGTATCATTTTACTATTTGTTTATCTAGCATCTCATTTATCTACCAAATTAAATCGAAGAATCAAAATTTAAACTCATAATTTTCATATTTGGGGTTTTACAATCCTGTTTAAACTTTAGTCATGATACTATAAGATCTAGTGTCTCGCTTGTATTTCGAATAAGGCCCTTAATTAGGGAATCTCCGTAAAAGCAAGTATTGTCCTTGTTTTTAGAGTGTTCGTTCCCTCGTTTCGTTTGAGTAAGTACTGCCCTAGCTGTATAAATAAATAAATAAACGCGCCAGACAATCACGCCAATCACCTGGTCTCAAACTAAGGTTTTCCCTTGTAATATGAGTACCAGACGACGGATACTAACTGGGGGACGTCATCCCAGCACACCCAGACCCAAGTCAATTTAGAAAAGTTCGTTTTCCAAATTGACCCGACCGGGAATCGAACCCGGGACCTTTCGCGCTTTGGTAGCCTACCTTAACCACTGCGCCACCGAGGTCATCAGGTCGTATGTTTCGCTTGTGGATCAAGAGGTATATCAATATCTGCAAATAGCATTCCTAAACGTAAAATGGGTGTCTTTAATATTCAGTTTACCATACTTGGATTGCATTTTCATATATTCATACAAATGTTCATAGTATAAGTACTCGTTTATATTTGTACACGGGAGAGCCTTTGTATTAATGTCAAAGCGATTCGAAATATAATGATATAATGTAAGAATATCTTAAGTTTACAACTTACCTGTAGTGATATTCTTCCAGGACATTTAAGTTGTCTATTTCTGCAGCAATACCATGAGACGACTTCGTTTTTATTCAATCTATTTTTATGTTTTAAAATGTATTGATATCCTTGATGCAGTAAAATTTTACCACCGTTTCTGTGAATGTATGTGACGTCATCTTCCAAAGGCGTAAAATATCTTTCTATTAACAACGAATCTGTAAATGAAAAAACAATAAAGTTAGTAAAAATAGCGGTGGAAGATAAAATTAACTTATTTTACTGAAGGCTTCTTTAAACGCAAAGGTTTAGTGAACAAATAAACATATCAATATATTAAACGAATTTTATTTTTATTAGAAAAAAAATATAACATAAATGTAGTGTACATAATAAATGTAAACTTAATATAATAGCAATAAGTTTGAAAACCCAATGTCATCAATAAAAGTCAATTTATATAGCTGATCTTTTATTTTCTGCTAAACAAAACAAAATCATGTCACTTCATTACGAAAGCTATCTCCATCATTGTTTACACCAAGTCATGTTTACTTAAACACTTATCTGTAGGTACCTATTGAAAATACTCGCAAAAGCTGATCCATTTATTACCAACCTCTTAGGTCCATGTATAACTGCTGCGCAAGCCACATTCTTCATTTTAGTACTTAATACGAACTACTTACTGACCGACGTTCGTTAAAGTTGCACCAACCGTGGTTACGAGCTGATCGGCTTGTTTAGACCCGTGAAGTTATATAAGACGGTTAAAAAGTACATAATATCTGTATTTATTTTTTTAATCCTGAAATCTATCTTAAACTAAGTTTATGTTCAGAATTTCGGATTTACTATCACAGCTTAACCTTTGCATGAAAATTTCGAAAACAATGATGTCTAAAACGTCACTGGGGTGGTGGCGCTATGTGGCGGGTCGTTACATTCCCTTCAATATGGTTGAGTGAAGCGATGGCTGGCACATACGTCATGCTTGTGAACAGGTGCCACCTTTGGGGACTGGTCTGCTCCAGTTTACCTATTAAAATAACTTAATGCTTTGTTCACTCATCAAAATAAAACTATATGACTTGGTCCAAAGTGTTCTACACATAGCTATAAGTTAGATACTGGCACTGTAACTGATCTGCTGAGTTTCTTACCGGTGTCTTCTCGGTAGATATAGGTTCCGAACCGGAAGTAGAATCACTTTGCATTATATACAATGACGATTCGAAAGTGTTATTATATGTAACCTACTTGAATAAACAAATATTGAATTTGAATTTGACTTAAATCTAAAAAAAAAGCAATATTTGTAACCGATACGGGATTTACATTCCTATTCTATGCTTCGCCTCACTTTATCCCTAAATCTATACAACGAACTTTTAACACTCTTGAATGGTGGGAACCTAGTATTCTCATGACTCCCAGACTTCTTCATAGAATCTATCGCCGCTCTGTAGGCTGCAGGCACGGATATATAAGGATTTGCAATGAATTGCACCTTAAAATCGTTTATAAATTTATCAATTTCATTTTTACTGAAGTCTTGAGTGCATGTGTGTTCTCTTTCTTCACAAACTTTGTTATCCTAGAAAGTAACAAGTTTTAAATAAGGTTTTTCGATATTTAATCAGAAACCAAGGCTGAATCTGTGCCATAGATTGAGGTTGAAAAAAATCAATGAATCATTGTTTTTTTTTCTAAGATACATCAATACAACTCGAATATGATAACCAATTTAGAAAAAAGATGGTTCATTTGATTAATGGATGATAAAATGGAAATCAAAATTTTATAACTTTGTGTTGTTACATGCATATCCGTCATGCCGAAGACAATTACAATGAATTAAAATGAAATTTTTGCAACTTGAAGACTTACTTTCAGTAATATTTTTCCAGGACATTGAAATGGCTTTCTGTTTCTATAACAATACCATGAAACAAGTTTATTTCTATTAATTCTATCTTTATATTTTAAAATGTATTGATGTCCATCGTACAGCAAAATATTTCCACCCATTCGAGGCACATATTTCAAGTCACCTGTAAATTAATTAAAAAAAAATTGTGATCAATAATGTGTAAATTACCTCGATAAATAAAGATAAAAAAAATAAAAAATATGTAGTACTTCACGCCACACTAGCGAACAAAAATAATGTTAAACAGAAACCCTCTCTTTATGCTGTTGATAAAATTATATTGTAATTCTACGTAATGTGTATCGAATTCGTACATACTTTAAATAATAAGTACCTTACCAAGTTACCAGGTACTTACAGGTCAATAAATTATTAATTGAGTTAAAGCACTTCCCCGTCATCACTACGTAAAGATTTTTAAAATTTAATGGGTCACTTCCGTAGTAGGTATACCAGAGGTTTAAGATATGGTAGGTTCTTACTATTTAAAATTACATTAAAACCATGGGGCTGTATGAATAAACTGATTTGATACACAATACAAAACAACAAAGTAAGAAATAATTCCCAACAGTACAGCGCTTGTAGACCAAATAAAAGTTTTAAAACATAAATAAATAATAAATAATTCATACTTTTTTAAATATATAATCATCATAATAGAAAATATGGCACAAGAGTTTTATATGAAAACAAAAGTTTCATATATTTCACAGTTTCATATCAGAGAACAAAATCAAATAAATTTTCCATTTAGTTCACATTGCTCAAAAGCCTACTCCTAGTAAAACTCAGGTACAATCGATGACTTCCATACTTAACTATATTATTGCTTCTGAGGAAAGGTAGATTATTAGTTCCTCTCTTTCCTTATTTTGGTTCCACAATGGGAATATGAGGAAAGTATTACAGACTAGAAAAAAATCATCTTCTTTTACAAGTGCATGAAAAGTTACTACAACGTCTCCCAGTTAATGCAGTTAGAGAAGAATATCAGCAAACGCATTATGAAAGTCATGAATTCAGTTCAATAGGTAGTATTTACTACCAAAAACGAAATGGACAAACGAAAGGTTTAATTTTAAAACATTGATCATTGATGACATGAAAATTCAGGAATTACAACGTGATTTTTGAACTGCAAAAATAATTTGTTGTTTTATTGAAAGCTTTTTATTAACATTCGTAGTGAGTACACGACGAGTACGATGACGAGAATTAAAAATTGCTATTCGTCATCGGATCCTACATAATTATTTATTTTTTTGGCAGAAGGCCTCCTGATCGTAAGATTGTGGAGATGAAATTTCTTAATCTAGTAAAACTTGTTGACATTGTACTTAAAAGTAAAATAGGACTAGAATAACGCATGCCTTGCAGGTACAATCAAAAGCAGGTCTGAGGGTTGGATCACAAATGTTAGAAACGATTCCTATTCGGAAACTCTATGTTTTGACTCTGTCTATGCGATTATGTTAAGAAAGAGATGAAACATACTTTCTGAATTCGAATCAAATCCGAGGTTTTGTCAATAGGAACGCATTAGGGTATTCGACATAGTTAACAAATGTGTACGATTGTATTGAAATCTATAGCATTTTACTTGATTTGTACAAAGTGAATTTATATGAAAATATCTAAACTTGTTTTTTTTTTAAATCTTACATTGCAAACTTTCCAAATATTAATCCTCCATAGAGGTGAAATATTAACGTTACGTCATACCTTTAATTAGTCATGTGGTTTAGCGTTTCAAATGTATCTTTAAACATTATTTTGTCGTTTAAACCGCTAAATGCAAGAAATACAATCTTGAAGCATATCTTTAGTGACTTTAGGACATTTTAACGTACTTTTCGACAATTTGTCGAATACTCTAATACATCTTGGACTGCGTGTTACCAATATTGCTGAAGATTAAAAACTAGTACCGAACTGGAAGAGTTTAATGTGCTTTTGACTGTACTCCTGTAGCACCACAACAAATTGCCTCTCCAATTTATTATTCCACATCTTGTTCCGGTTTATAACTTCTATAATAGTACCCATCCTTTATAACGAAAGTAGGAGGAGGATGGTTGTGATTCCCGACCGTCTTGACCACGTGGGTCATTTGTTCATCTAAGACTAGATATGTTTTGCAATGCTTCTTACGCGAGGAGCATAGCCATCTCGTTTTCCCGCATATCATACTATTCTGTTTGTGGAACGTAAAACTATTCAACATAAACAGGATTTTGCCTTCCGACAGCTTGATGAAATGGGCCGCTGTAACCAAACCAATTGATGTAGATGAAAATGAATATTCTCAGTATATAAATACGCACAAGTAGAAGAAGTAAATCTGTATAGTAACATTTTTACCAAGCCTAGATTTGAGCGAAGTTACAATGGCGGCGCATGCAAGTTATAAGAGGAAGTAAACAAGCAACGGTTTAGTTACCAATAATAAACATGATTAAACAATAAAGTACGTTTTAGAAAGAAAGAAAGAAAGAAAGAAACATTTATTACTAAAAGACATCACAACATTGCCATATAAGTACACATATACAGAGGGGAGACAAAGAGATAACGACAAAAAAAAATATATATACAATAAAACGAGAAATCGATCTCCTCGTCAGCCGGGCGGTGCAGACTATGACAAGGCGTAATGTCCCAAATAAAAGGGCCTCACTCAGCATAAGTCATGGCCCACGGCGCAGGCCATGACGCTGGTTTTCAGTGAGTCCTGCAGAGTGATTACGCACGGACGCCAGCGAGGTTGCACAGTAACGTACCCATTCATTTTGGGTTTTCATAAACAAAAAAGAAAAAGAAGAAATAATAGTATTTGTACATACATAAATGATGATACTTTAATATACCTACACAAAAAATAAATATGAAAGTGGGTAGTGTCAATGGTGTAAAATATACAACAGTACGTGGGTAGGTTATTTTTACTAGAAACCTCTATATTAATAATAAACATACATACATTAACTGTATTGTATGTGGGTGTTGTGGTACCGTCGTTGTTTCTGATTTCTGTAACACAAGTGCTTTAGCTCCTTACCATGGAATCAGAGCAATGTATGTGATGTTGTCCAATATTTATTTATATAATTATTATTACTATAATGTTAGTAATACCTACAAAAAAAAAGACAATATAACGTAAGGTTGATTATTTGTACCAAATTTGGGCACATTTTTTTGCTTTAAAAACGTTTCCTATTGTTCTATTCTTTAAACATCTGAGTGTCTGTGCTTCATAGGTTTTTGGACATTTTTATAGCGTCGTAGAAAAAGGGTGACTTCCTATTAGGTATTATTTAGCTGGAACTGAGAAAATTATATCGATTTCCAAAAATAAAGGAAAATAATACAAAAAAGTTACCTGATCCTTATTGGTATGCGGGACAGCTACTGGTGTGTATCACGAAAATAAACAAAAGTCCCTTAGTCACAAATGTCAAATATCATTCCAATACAAAAATGTATGTTTTGTCGCAGCCAGGTAAGAAAAATACAGATATAGTTATAATTTAGTAGATTATTTCAGCATGCAAATGAGGGCAACTAAATTCGCTTCTCTGAAAAATACTACGTAATATTTATATACTAGAATCTCGTTTTTAAACTTGCTAGTTGATGTAAAGACAATTTTATATTCAATACAAAATGACTGGAATAAGACAAAATATAAAATTATTCAGAATAAATTTATAATAAGAGTCCATAATTTACAACAAGTAAATTCACATTTTTATTATAATAGCTTGGAATCAGATTTGAGAAACATAATTTATAATCATTTTCATTAGTAAATATACTCCTTAGACTAAATCGAGACCAGAATTTTGATTTATATACACAACTATAAATATATATGTCGCAGTCATCTGGTTGAATCAGCTATTTGATTGGATCACTAGCGCGTTTATTAAATGACGACGTTTAATTGAATCACTAGGCCTAACGTTGAATGAACAAGCTTCACTCAACGTCCAACAAGTTCGCGGATTGTAACATAGCCCTTTGAACATAGCGGACGTAAAATCAGTCAGGTGATTGTAATTTAGTCCATTTTTTTCCACTAGTGCTCATTAAAACAAAGATGGCGTCAAACAGCTAGTACAGATCTAATCGAATAGCACTGTGTTGATATTTTTTGAGTGAAATTGAGATTTAAAGTGACTTCTTCGTAAAAAAATATTTTTTTAGCCTAAGTGTCTTAAGACTTAAAATTGTTAAAATAAAATAAAAAATCCTATTATGGTGTACCCAAGCTATGTCATGGTTGTAGTTATGTCATGTCCTCATTTTTTTATCTAAAGTTAGTTATCTTTCACCCTAATCAAACATTACAAAGTCAGCTATATCCCATTCAACGACTATGCTAAATGACGTTCAGTCAAGAAGTTGAACGTTATATTAAACAATTTGACGAGTTGTCCTTTAGTCATTCAATTAAACGTCGTCATTCAATGAACGCGCTAGTGATCCAATCAAATAGCTGATTAAACCAGATGACTGCGACATATACATACATAATATGGCACCGCATAGTGGCACACCTTTGCTTATCACCGCTTTGCATACACACTCAGAATATCAATTCAGCAATTTATCCGAAAATATTTCCCATCCTTCAACTTCCCGTACATTGGTGGACCATGTGAATGACTAGAATTGACCCTGAGGATGGTGTTATCATCATCGGAAACCACAACAAACGCTTTGCACTTGTAAGTCTTCCTCGACGAACATTGCCACCGGATACCACCACAATATTTTGCGTTAGCCAGTTTGTGAAATGTGTATCTATACGCCATAAGAAGTTTCTTGCCGTTTATGAGCTCAATGTATTGGAAATCTGCAAACAAACCACAAAATACATCTATTGGAATTAAGAAAGTCATTTAAGAATTTGTGCATTTAACACGTTCACTGCGAAACCATTTTTCGTAGACTTTCAGCCAGTGCGTATGAGGTCTTTTCGAGTCAAGATTGAACTTCTTTGCAGTGCGTATGAGACCTTTTCGGCCTCACAAAATATTGTTTCTAAAAATACCTTAAATATAGCTCAGAAGAGACAATATTGGCTTGAAACTTTACCATTATAAACTTAAATAGTTGTTTAACTTTAAACTAGCTTCGCCCGCAGTTATGACATTTCGGTATTGAATAAATTAAAAATATATATATGACATCTGTTCTGCCTCATTTTGCACTGAAAGGTAGTTCAATTTGTGTCTCGACTAGGGATGGGAATATAATAAAATTGCAGTCACGATAAAATTATAATATTTGTTTTTAATTAAAGTGTTTTTCATTAAAACAGGGCAAGCAGTAGGATTTGTCACACTGAACACAAAAAGTTACAATTTTTTTGTTTTTTTTTGCAGCCTGAGTACTATTTAGTGTTAGTCTTAATTTGTCGTAGCAACCTACGCAGCGCTTTCGTTGACCACCTTTTTGAAGCGAATGCTTAGCACATCTGCCACTAGGAAATCCTGAAATAAACACATGCATAAGGCGTCTACAAATGCCATTTTTAGTTAAGTAAGTGTTAATGTGTAGAATGTATGCGTGTGTATGTACTTATTTGTATGGTCGGTGAGTATGTGTGTAGATGCGTGAGAGAAAGTCTGTGTGTGTGCACTCTTACTTATTAACTATACCAGCTGTGACCAATGGAGATACGAACTCGAATTCCCCAAAAAAGGAGATAGACTTCATAACTAAAGGAATCTGCAATTAGAAACCGGAAACATTAATTAACAAAAAGTTTAAACATACGACTAGGTACTTTTATCAAGTTTAAAACCACATCCATGCTTTATCTATGTGCATTTAAAACGACCCATACCTAGAGCAGGAAAAATGTCGCAAAGAAAAATTTCGGTCCTACTTTGAGCGCGTGCTTTAACAATCAGCTTAGCAAAAATATTTTAACAATCAGATTCAATTATGTCTGTAGAAAAGCACTTAAACTTACTTTATTGCAAAATAAGAGCTAATATTGCATATAAAAACATCGAATTATGACTTGTTTAGAGCAGTGAAGAAGTATTCACAGGAGTGTTCGCAACGGCTACATTTTGCCAACGTGATATTTCGTTACGCTATAATATTTTAACCTATTATTTTTTTAGCTCTAATATATTAGTTCCAAAAGCTATTAATATATTTGTATTAAAATTTCCTCGAGCGTTAGTTGCGAAAATCGTTCGTTACGGACGGTGTATGCTACTGAGGAATGACTAATATAACTTATAATACGATGTGAGTGTTGGTTGCGATAATCGTTGACTCGTTACGGTGTACGCTACTGAGTGTTGACTAATATAACTTAATAATATGTGATTTTAATATTTTTTTTACACCGACTTCAAAAAAGAAGGAGGTTTTCAGTTCGACCTGTATGTATTTATATTTGTCCTGATTATCTCGCGTTTGGCTTAACCGATTTTGATGCGGTTTTCAGAAATCTTCATAAACAATTATGTGCTTTTGTTTCTAATGATTTTTTAAAGTAGATATAGTAGTTTTAAATGACAAGACTCTTTTGCAATATATACACTCAGCCTTTTTGGCAACATTGTCCACAATATTAAAATAGTTCCAAAAATGTTCCTTACGCGGCATTTTTCCTAACCTATTATTTAAATCTAAACCTTACTAAAACTAAAATCTTACACTACTTTTGAATTATATTAACAATTTAACTTCAATAATTTAATTATTGAATTAAGACAAATAATCAGTACACGAAAGAAAACGAGACAGCAAACCAACGTTAAAACCTCGAACGAACTGTTTTTGATTTCAATTTGAAAAATATTAGGTACCTACCAATCTAACATAGCACTCGAATCATACGTTAGAAATAGTGTGACAAAGACGCCGTCATAATATATTATGATTATGTCTCGCTCTAGTCGTGACATCGTCGTGCCTGCTTTTTATTCATAAAACAATTTTATTTGACAACAGCGACATCTTCTGTTCAATCTATAAATCACTTCATAGACGCCTCCATCCAATATTATCTCAATAGCCGTCATCAACATCTTAGTTTAGGCAAGTAATGCTAGATGGCGCTGTACTCAATTATAAGAAAAAATATTTTGGTAATATATTAGTTAAGTCTAGTTATTTGAATATATTCGAATATATTAATAAAAAAAATTATTAGTAATATTTATTCTGCTATCTAATATAACGAACACTCCTATTCACGACCAGGCCTTAGTTTAAGCACAAAGTTTAAAGCAACACAACGTTGTGTGAAAGATTTGCAAAACGTCTTCTTGTGTACATTATTTAAAATCAAAATCGATGTCGAATGGAAGAAGAGTGGCGACAATTTTATTACGGATTTGTAAGTGTTAGTAGCATGTGCATATTATGAGTGTTAATCGTGCTATGAAAAATAAGCTTGAGTACAAAAAATAACAGTTACAGCATAACTATTAGAAGGAGTCCCGGTGTATGCCTCATTTTAGTGGAATTAGTTCAGTAGTTAAAATGTGATGGAGTAACACAACGTCAAAGTAAAATCATCATCACCGATCATAGCCCTAAAATAAACAAAAAGATTAATATTAGTGTGAAATAATAACATACCTCTTTCAGAAACGATCCGCCCAGTGAGTGCTTCAATGATTAATTCAGTGAAATCCTTCTTCGGCATTTTATTATTAGTATTATACATATTATAAATTATCCAGGCGTTCACAAGAGAAGTACCAAATAAAAATTCTGCCATGACTTTTCGATACCATTTCAGAACCCGTTTTAAAGTCGTGTAATAAGATGACATTTGGTCACTGTAGTCAATACCTTTCTTGTTTTCATTATACAAAAGGACGCATGAAGGCTTTTTAATGTCTTCGTTAGTGGCTCTTGTTTTCTTGCCTGTGTTTACTAAAATAGCATTGTGTCCTTTGCAGGTGGTGAGCATTAAAACTTGGCGATTATCAGACCATTTTATAATTTTTACGCCATTTAGATTCATTTTTCCTGTAGACTGACCTTTTTTTAATTTTGTATTTACAATTTTTTTAGGTAGTCCTCTGCGGTTGGATCGGAGGGTACCACAATAAAAAGTTTTCTTTGCTAAAAGTTCTTCGGCCAACCCAACAGAGGAGTAGAAATTGTCAGCAACAACAGTACGACCCTCATTTTCTAGCCCTCTAATTAGTCTCAAAACAGTATTTTTTTCCGTGGTCTTGTTCTTGGTTATTACCTTCTTTACCTGTATAAATAAGTGTATTATTCGTGTAGCCCTCAGGAGTACACAATTTATATATTTTGACTCCATATTTATGTGACTTATTTTTTATATATTGACGGAATTTAAGTCGTCCGCGCCAAGGTATCATCGATTCATCAATTACTATAATTATTCCAGGATGAAGCACTTGTTGAAATCGAGAATTAAACATGTCGTGTATTTGACGAATTTTGTATAATTTATCTCCAGTGTTATAAATTGATTCGTCGCAAAAATGCCAAAATTTTAATAGAATTAAAAATCTGTCTCTGGATATTGTGGAGCAAATGTACTCGTTTCTATATATAGTATTTTTTGACCAATAGTCGTTAATATGCGGCACTGTGTTTAGGCCCATTAGAAGTATGACTCCAAAAAATCTTTTCATCTCACCTTCATCTGTGGGTTTCCATGCTTTAAGACGAGATTTTGCCTTTATGACACCTTGGTTGTCTTCGAAATACTTTTCTGCATATTTATTCGTGTCTCTTATAATTTTATTTATAATTTCATCTGTTAAGAACAAATTGTATATTTCCATGGGTGACTTATTGTCTAAACGAGGAATAATAATAGCATTATCGAGGTTATTTTCGTCAAAATCAATACCAACATCATCAGATATGTCAATCCACCCGTCCTCGTTGTCAATGCTTTCTGGTTCAGCTATTTCGTTGTCGCCTTCCAATTCATTTTCACTTTCATCATTTTCTTCTATTTCTATCTCAGTTGATTCTGAGTTCTCAATCGAAATGTTTTCATCTTCCTCGCTATCGTAGCTTCTTGCTTGAATTATATTTTCACTCTCTGTGTTTTCATCATGCTGTTCACCGTAATTCTGCCTGTTTTGTTCTTCTTCCTGTTCTTCCTGGCCTTGATGTTCCTGTTCCTGTTCTTGGTGTTACTCTTCCTTCTCTTGTTGTTCCTCTTCCTGCTCTTGATGCTTCTCTTCTTGCTGACGGTTTTTCTCTTCCTGCTCTTGATGTTCTTCCTGATCAAAATCTTTCTTTTTCTGTTCTTTTTGTTGTTTTGCTTGTTCTAGTTCTTGATGTTCTTCTTGCCTTAATTTTTGCTCTTTTATTTGTTATTCTATTCGTTGTATTGCATGTTTATCTTGTTGCTCCTTTTGCTGTTCTTGTAGTTGTAATCTATAGTTATCTTGGTGCCATTTTTGATGTCTTTCTTGCTGTTTTGTTTGCAGTTCTAGAGTATTTTGTTTTATTACAATGTCCTTTGTATGTAAATCGGGTACATTATCTCTTTTTGATTTAGTATAACAAGACGAAGTCGTTTTTAGTAATTCTTGCATATTTTCATCACTTAACTGCACAGGTAATAAGTTAGAATATGAAATATTTCTCAAAGATGAACACCTACTTGTTTCACCAAAAATATTCAACGAATCAGGTGAAGATGCCCGGCTCTTGTTGTAGTTATTCTCTCGTTTAAATTTTTGAGTTGGTGTGAGCAAAATTGGGTTACATGAAACTTCTGGATTTAGTACTTCTGTATTTTTGAGAATATTATATTGTTTACCAGTACTTGGACTTACAAAAAAATTGTTGTCTTGTTTTGTCTGGCGACAGAATTCTTTATATTTGTGAGTGAATGAAATAAATTCGTTTTCAGAATCACTGTCAATCTTATTTTCTGACTTTGCAATAGATGGGGCGCAATTTTGAACATTTTCCAAAATTTTTATACTGTTCTTAGAGGTATTTCTGGTTGAAAACACTTTTATATATTTTAACTGTTTCACCTCATCCGATCCACTTGACGAATCTGAATCACATAATATGAGTCTCTTTTTACAACTTTTACGGTTTGATTGATTCATAATACGAAAACCAAGTACTTTAGGTACACTTATATTTCGTAAAAATGCGAGCGCACCGGCTAGCAGCGTGCGTCCGTATCGAAACTTATCGCGTCACTACGCTAAGATGCGTGGCGCCCGCGCCGCCCGCGCCGCCCGCGCCTCACTCCGTGCGGTTATGAGGCCTACAATTTTTGAGGCAGTTCAGACCTCACTTCGCACTGAACGTGATTAATTTCTATACAGTGCGTATGGGGCCTAATCGATCTCATATAATATTGTCTACGCCATTATGCTAGGCTTCGTAAGAGAAGCAATTTCATATACTTGTCTCTGTTGTACTCATAGAAATGTTAAATTAACGCCCCCCGCACAGAGTGAAAGAACGCGATTATGACTGCCGCACCTGCGATAAGTTATGCATGTGGCTTGTTAGACCCCATAATGCAGTGAACGTGTTAAAGAAACCAATAAACAAGTGTCACATCATCATTGGCGTGAACAAATATCACACAACCCTTCAATGCAGAATAATACTGTGATTGAGATTTATTGAACGATAGTACATCTTCTACTATTTCTTCCAATACAAAAATTGCATTGTATTTTAAAACTTATTAGGTACCGAACTAGTTGTTTCGAATACACTTAAGTTGATAACAATGATTAAATTTGTAATGTTTATTTTCACTGATTTGACAGAAAAAGACCTTGCTCATCATGAGTCTGAATCTAACGCTGAAAATAACAGAAAGCGTATTGATGGCACTAAACCAGATATAGAAGTTAAAGTTGAAAAATACTAAATTTCACTTGATTTAATACATTTTAATATTAACAAAGGGCCAACAAACCCTCAAAAATCAGTCTGATGAACAAACTACCACAACGAACTGGCTCTAAAGTTAATACTTGATCAAGCAGCCTTGTTTATCTACAAAGAAATGAGGCGGATCGTGGTTATGTTCCAGCTCAGCTTTCACTATTTCATTGTCCTTAGTAATGTGGATGTAGGCTTTGCAGTTCTTAGCTTTATTGGAGCAGGCATACCGAGCACCACCCATCCTGATTGTGGAGTTTTTGCTGAAGGTGTGCCCTTGGCACAAGAGTAGCGTGGCACCGGATAAGGTCTGCACGAATTTCACTAAAACATTCAACGATTTACATGAAAGAATTTGTATAAACTTAAGAACAAATAGTCACATACAATCTCGATCAAAATGTACCAAAATTATCTCTGTGCCAATTAAACGGAATAACTACTACTTTTGGAAAATCGTACAACATTTATTACTAAATTTGAGCACATAATATTTTTTTCTTCATGATTTTATGTCCATTGTTACAAGTGGAGGACAATAACAATTCTGAAAAATAAAAACTGATGGTGCTCCCTACAGGTAAACGAATTTACACTTTTATTTCTTTACTAGTAGTCGTAGAGTTGTAGAACTATGTTGAAATATAATACAAATCCAATTTTAAACGTGATTAGTATTGTCTCATACCAATCGGCGAAACTTTTTTGCAATTGTAAGTGACAAAGGAGATAAACACTAAATAATAAAATTAACACAGATAACTAAATATTTTAATGAAAAGAAAATATTAAACAGAACCTTTAATTAATAAGATAAAATAAACTTAAAACAAAACATAATATGCTAAATATGTTAATAAATTCTGTAGTATTCATACATTGACATGTAATAATATAATTCTTATATATCTTCTTATTAGTACTCTTACGTATATTACATTAAGGCTGTCATTGTTTACTTCAAAAAATTAATTTAGGGCTGCACAACTTCTCCTGATAATATCCGACAAGAAAAGTTTCAAACATTGTATCTATAGATTTTAAAATCCCTTATATATTTTCAAACGAGATGACTTTTAATTGGCTGAATTTAGCAAGTCACAAAAAATTTGCTGATCATTTATTTAGTAATTAATAAATCCAAGAAAGCCTAAATTATAAACAAAAATCAATTCAATAAGACATTTTGAAGGCTTGTTATACAAAATTATATAATCCTAATTCTTTATCTCTTTACAATATGTCCATCACTGGTGATGTAGAATTCAGGTGGTTCGTGGTTGTGCACCGTCTCCGCCTTCAAGATCTCTCCGGATTGCGACATGTGAATGTGGGCTTTGCAGTTCTTCAGTAACTTGGAGCAAGCGAACCTGGTGCCGCCTTTACGAATATTCCCGTTCTTGCTGTACGTGAAACCGTTAAAGATGAGGAGCATTCCCCCAGTGGATGTCTTTACGTATTGCACTGGAAATAAATGTATCAGTGGTAACTTTTTACAAAAATACCATTAACATTTCATATTTCATGTTAAAATGCTGTGGTATGTGTCATGATTATCACCATCGTAGATGTGACAGATAAAGTTACTATAGAAAATAGAAATAGAGAAAACAGCCCAATTAATTCCATTAAAAATAACTTACTTTGGTGGCTTTCCAGAGCACTTTGTGATATTGGTGGATGGTAAGTTTTCTTAGTATTTTGGGCATTTTTCCATACAGTTGACGCTGAAACATATTGTTTAAATTGTTAAACCGTTCAGTTTATTTTATATGACTCAAAGATAACGGACTACCATACATACTTTTAACTGATTCGAATGAAGGGTTCCAAGATTTATTGCTATCTATTGAAGAAAGCCCCGATAACCAAGCTGAAATTAATAATAATTTTAGTCTGTAAGTAACACAGAGGTATTGTTTAATTAGCATGTCTAATCATATCTAATCAGGCATTGGGCAATCAAAACCCGAATGAGGTTTAATTTTATTGTTATTTATTTTCATTTAGTAGTCGCAATATTTGTTAAAATATAATATCGACATCTAATTTTTTTTTATGGATTAACGTCAGTACTATAATTGATTAATCAACACAATTAGACCTGTTTGTTCAGTGTTATTGTATATGTGAAACTTTAATAAAACTCTTTAAGTAAAAACAATAGTGTATTCAAAATAATGAGACAATATTATTTTCATTTTACATTTATGAGATCATCATTTCTTTTTTATTCATTATCAATGGTATGTGGAATTAAACATTAGTCAAATCAATTTATTCCCGGTTCCAATATTTCACAATTGGTAATATGTCAAAAATGATCATCAGTTTTTCTCCAACTGACTACAAGTCTGGAAAGGTTTTTAGCTTATGCCTAGTATAGTTTATTAGTATACATAACTAAAACGGATCGTTTTTTAAATATTGGAACCGGGTATTAATGAAATTTATTCATACCACTGGTAAAAAAATACGACAAAATAACATAATATTTATTAAATTTAAGTAACTACGTAAAATACAAGCTAATGAGTAACAAGCGACCATGCCATTCTTGGATTATCCAAATTTTCGTACGTACTCGTATTTCACTGAAATTACTAAGATGAAATAAGTTAGTTACATAAAACTTGTAGGTATTAATTTATTCTTCAAAAACAAGAGGGGCGGAAGCACTGTGCGAGACCATGCCCGCACATGGCCAATTTAGGTTTAATGTTAGGTACTTTGTAAAAATTAAATTATTTAGATCCAAAATTTTGTTAAAAGTTAAAGGTATCGTACCGTAAAAGTCATAGATATATGCCCGATTCCATTATTTTACGATTCGTAATATGTTAAAAATTACTATCCGTTCTTCTCCAACCGACAACGAGTCGTTAATTTCAAATTTACTTTCCATATCAGCTGTCATCGGTCGTCCGTCGGTCGTTTTTAGCTTACGCCTCGTATAATTTATTACGATCTGTAACTGTAACGGATCGTTTTTCAAATAATGGAACCGGACATTAAACCGCACAAAGTAACCATCTCTTCTCGCATGGTACAGACTAGACATTCATAATTTGATTTAATAACCAGTTTGCATCATAGTATATCTTAAGGGTAGAAATATATACAAAATGACTCGAGTTACGAGAACGTTCAGCTCGCTCTTGTAGAGGTACGTCTTGCAGCCCTCGTTGTATTAACACAGCTGCTTTTACACGTTTCCGTTAACAAACTAAACAGTCTATTAAGACGACCTCGGTGGCGCAGTGGCTAAGGTAGCCGGCCAAAGCGCGAAAGGTCCCGGGTTCGATTCCCGGTCGGGTCAATTTGGAAAACGAACTTTACTAAATTGACTTGGGTCTGGGTGTGCTGGGATGACGCCCCCAGTTAGTATCCGTCGTCTGGTACTCATAGTACAAGGGAAAACCTTAGTTTGAGACCAGGTGATTGGTGTGATTGTCTGGCGCATTTATTTATATATTTTTTGTTGACCCTCTCTTAGTATCACTAGACTAGGAATCATTTCTTTACTTTGAAACATTCACGCTTTGTTCCCAACACGGGAATCCTTCCGTCTTTTACGGTCTTGACAAGCATCTTTCGCTTCTTCTACTTTCATCAGGTTACTCATACACTTTACTATACTACTTTTGACTCAGTTTTTTGTACCTTTCCAATATTATCGTGAGTCTTTTAGCCTAGATATTCTCCTTCAGATTCTTCCTCTTACCCTCACCTTTTGTTTTGTGTATCGTTAACTAACTTTCATTGCCACATGCCCAAACCAGTTTATCATGCCTTTCTCAACTCGTGTCACTGCATTGTCTTTCATGCAATGACACTCTCTGATCATACTGCAACTCTCTGATCATACTACTATTCTTCATCTAAAGATTGATGGTCGTCGTGATAGCATACCTTCAGGTGATGCTAAGCGTGTCTTCATGTATATGTATATAAGTCTTACAACGCTTGCTGATCATGCGAGAGCAGCAATAACTATAGACCCTAGCTTGTATAGAACAGTCCTTAAGTAATTTCAAACTAACCCTTACTTAACCAATCAGAGCAATCTACTTCTCTCCTCAGTACCAATAGGCTGACAACTAATAAAGTTTAATGTATTGGCCAGTCTTTGTAATAGCGTATCTCATAGGCGGGTGGTTGTGCGTGGTGACTGCAGTCACAATGATGTTCAGCTTATCAACGTGGAGGTAAGCCTTGCAAGCCTTGCTGACGGAGCAAGAACAACTATACCGAGAACCACCAGCTCTTATAGGGCCGCTCCTGAAGTACGTGTAATCGTTCAGAAGCAGCAACTTGGTGCCACGCGTTGTGGTGACGAAGTTGGCTGGAAAGGAAATGGCGATCGGGAGTTATTTACTGCTGGATTAATTTTTGGCGTAGTAAGCTCTCGTTTGTGTAGTGTGAATTTTCGTAACGCGTTTAGATTTTCTTATTGAGATAAAATTATTCAGAGATGTTCTTAAAACTTGTTAATATTTAGACACTACACTGAGCAAAACCTGTACGCGTTCAACTCGTCAATAGATGTTTTACAATTATCTATGATAGTTAAAATCAAAACAGATAATAAGCTACAGTTAATTAACAAGTGATGAATAACTATCATTTTATGAGAATTTTGTAATTAAAATTTCCAAATCTTTATCTTTATTTTTCCAATATCTTCGTTACAATGTTTTGCAGAGTCTTCCCGGTAAGTAGTCTTAATGACACTTGTATTGGGATTTCTGCATTAACTTCACCGTACTTTACAATAGATGAAGTTGGCATCTCCTAAAAACCCATCATTAATCCTTTTTTTATAATTTTAAAAAGAAAATATTTCTAGTATTTTTATTATGGTTGTTTTAAGTAGTCGCAATATTTGTTAAAATATAATATCGACATCTAATTTTTTTTTATGGATTAACGTCAGTACTATAATTGATTAATCAAAACAATTAGACCTGTTTGTTCAGTGTTATTGTATATGTGAAACTTTAATAAAACTCTTTAATTAAAAACAATAGTGTATTCAAAATAATGAGACAATATTATTTTCATTTTACATTTATGAGATCATCATTACAATCGACTAGTTTTTATTACCAAGGCAATAATAAGCGTAATAAAACATAACGAAAATTCACCTATGAAAAAAAACATAACAATTTTATAATAATTAAGAGTATTATAACTGCTAATAATAATAAAATTTGACCGTTTCGTTACGAAAACACAACGGTTTAAATAAATCTGAATTACTGAACATAACGCCGATATAACTCCTGATATTCTAATAATTTTACTAAGAGCACGAGTATTATTCCTGTTTATCAAATTTAAATAATTCACCTTTATATATTTATTAGATTAGATACATAAAAATACAGTACTTAGTAGTATAAATTATTCCTTCAGAACTGAAATAGAGTTTAACAAGTTAACATAATATTTGCGTTATATTTCTAGTGCATCGAAAACTTAATAATTTTTCCTTACCTACAGACAGCCAAGTGTATCAAGTACAATACGCATATTATTCAATTATTAAAAAATGTTAAGACTATATTTTCAAAACTTTTCAAATATTAACAAAATGTGTAACTTAAGTCTATTGGAGGTCTTTCAAATAATTTTTAACGTTATTTTCAGAATGACCGAAATATGCTTAAGTAAATTAAATGTGCAAACCAATCAATAATAAGACTAAATATGAATGAATTAAGGACTTACTGGAGTGTTTTATTATCATAGGACTATAATATTAAATTGACTTCTTACTAAACATAATAAGTGTTGTTAAAATAATCCATCTTTTATTTATGAGACTACTTTAAATACCTAACCTAATTATGCACCCATGAATGAACAAGATCAGTTGTCAAATAAAATTAAAATCTTAATTCGTCGTTCACCTGATTGTGTAAAAATCTACTCGACATTTTACTTGAAGACGCGTGTAATACTGTCAAATCTAACACGTGCCAGACAGCGGAAAAAATAAAATTAAGAGTTAGAGCAACTAAAATGCCATATTAAGAGCTCAAAAAAGTTATCTACTACAATGTGAATTAGTTTAGTTTGCGTACAGGCGTGCCAAAGGCGCTATGAGTATGTTCCATATTACTCCTCACTATCGTCATATCGTCTGCCAAATGCAGGTACGCCTTGCATCTGTGCCACCGGTTCTTGGTACAACCCCAACGGAAACCGCTCCGGGTTCTACTCTGCTTGTAATACGTGTAGTTCCTGTAGATCAGTCGCTCCTTACCTCGTGACGTCATGAATATGTTCACTGAAATGTTAGTTTGTTAGTTCACGATCGAGGATCCTTGTCAAGCTAACAGTGTCGGCCATCTTTAAAACGAAGCGGAAATTGTCCTCTACATCTTTGGACAAATAATAACTATTGGTTAGGATGGTGTTAGTAAAATTGTATCTTATGGTGCGTTTTAGGTACAATGATTCTAAGTAACAAAATATTATTTCAAAATATTTATTGATCAAAATACAAATCCGTTACATTAAGGAAAAATCACAAATCATGATCTTTAAAACGCTTAGTGATAAATAACTAAACTAATCATACATTCCATTATTTTTGTCGTCCAAAATTATTAATTAAAAGAAAAAGTATATTGAATTTAAACAGTGTCATAAAAACTGGAATGTACTTGGTAGCAATTCTCATCTTCAATTAAATATGCTTTAAATGGTCGGCATCAAGCTTTGACGAACTTTCCTCTCTTAACCAACGTATACGTTGGAGGACTGTGATGGTGTTTGAGTACGACCCTCTCGATGTCCAGATTGGCAGACACCATGAGAAAAGCCTTGCAGCCGTTCTCAGTGCAGAGCCAGCGGAAGATGCCGTCGCTTACACGACCGGAGTTGTAGTACGTATGCTTCTCAAATCTTATGAGTTTCTTTCCATTGGTGAGGGTTATGAGTTCTCCTACAAACAACGGCAGTTAAATAATAACATTTTATTAATCCAAATTTAAACGTCAATAACTTCTATCAAATATTCGGATGATCCACTGAAGATTCCAAACAGGGTCGCCGCGCGCCAGGCCACCTGACATACACCAATCCCTCGTGACGGAGGTAACGGCCGCGAGACTTATCCCACACCTGGCATCCCCATTTGCTGCAGCAGGTCTGCTGATGTGCAGCTCGGCTGCCTACCGCTACCACAGATTCACGAGACCTGCGGAGGATAGTGCGACCGGCCCACTCAATATCGCATTCTATCTACCTCCCCGGCTCCACCACGACTTACTTTGTTTACTTACGTAGCATCTTGCTTAAAATTTAGGGCACCATATAAAATTACACAAGGCAACCATATTGTATGTTTTGCATGCTGCTTTAAAGCGAGACGACGGTTATTGTAGCTATTTGTCTGCTGTACATGAATCTAGTTTTATTTTTTTTCTAACACCTCGAAATTTATAGTAATCTTGCATAAAAAAAACGATATTCAATAATTTTAGGTATTTTACCATGGTCTGTAGACAGTTTCGAGCAAGTAAATTTTATAATTGAATATTACAAAATAAACAAATACTTCTCGTATTTGAAATATAATTTAAATTATCAGTCTAGCATTATTATTTGTGAAGTAATTCATGATTCTAACTACAGCATTTTTTTCCATATAGAATGATACTAATAAATTGTATGTAAAATAACACCGCTGAGGACAACTTAAATATTTTGTCAATTAAACTAAATTTATAAATAAGTCTAATATGAATTCCATGGCAAAGGTCTTTGCTTCCTTTGGCATATATTTAAAATAGCTAAAAATAATTAGTAAAATAGTTAAATCTGTTTGAAGTAGACCCAAAAAGGCAGTTTTTAAGATTTTGAAGTGAAATATCTCAGAAACTATAGGTGATAGACGTATTTTATAGCCAGATTCGGCTTTCCTACACCGGTTTTAGTTTAAAACAGCAATTAGTTTGCGTGCAACAAAATCATTGTTGACCTGTGTTATCTAAGGTAGTGCTATTGATACCTGTAAGATTATCGATTATTGCGGATAATTCGTTTAAAAATCACTACATAGTATAAAACAATGTCGCTTTTTCTGTCCCTTATCCCTTTGTACGCTTAAATCTTTAAAACTACGCAACGGATTTTGATGCGGTTTTTTTGATAGATAGAGTGATTCCAGAGGAAGGTTTTTATGTGTAATAAAGAATAGAAAAGCCAATATTTCTAACTATTTACATTACATCCGTGCGAAGCCGGGGCGGGTCGCTAGTTTAAATATAAAAGAAGTTCGTTACAAGCTGTTTTAGTAGACCACTAAATAATGAATGGGTAGTTAAAGATGATATTATCTTTCATATATTTTTTTATTTAAATTATGTAACAAAAACAGTTGCATTACACGACAGGGATTCTGCGTGAAAACCAAGGAACACTTTTTATTCTCATACAAACACAACTACACAAACAACTAAACGAAGAAACATCCCGACTCGAAAGTCAAATTTTAACGTATTTTCCAGTTTTTGTTTTCATATATCTCTTGGGATAATGATTATGCTCAATCTTTGAGGACTCGAGCACTTGCAGCAAGTTGTCCAAATGTAAATATGCAGCGCATGTTGTCGAGCAAGTGCATGACCATCTCATCGCCTTGCCTTTCCTCACCGAAAATCTCTTGTAATAAGTGTATCCTTGGTGGAGGAGCAGCTGCTTGCCGTTAACCAATTCGATTAGTTTACCTGGAAATAAGAAAAAGAGTTCACTTTTGGGTGTTTGATGAAGAATTTTGAAAATTGTTTCTCTTATGTTTTATCTTCTTTAGAAGAATGTATTATTTAAAGTTGTTTTTAAAATCTGATGCCCAGGCAAGCGTTAAAGCTTCAAATTTGTGACCTATGAATTCCGGACAAACCAACACGTGTTTTTAGAATTAGCTACGAAAAGTTACGGTGGTAGCTGGTATTAGCTTTTGGCTTGAATAATACCCGGATTAAAAATTAAAGCTCCCTGAACGCCCTCTTAATTAGGAAGAATCAACTATGCTTTTTTTTAACTCAGCTAAGTTTTGTTGTATGCGCTTAATATTGAATCTACGGATGTGATGAGCATTTAGAAAAGGAAGTGATTTTAAATGTAGCTATACTCATTTTGTGAAGGTATGAAAAGCTAAAGATTTCAATAAATCATATAACAAACCTATTTATGCCTGAAAGATTGCAACAATATATTTTGGGTATTACCACTTTCATTAAACATTACACGTCGTGCTACTGTATACCTATTTGATTCTTGTTCCAACTAAAATGGTAATTCTCTTCTTTCGGGTCTTGCCTAATGCAAATTTCGTCTCTAAATAATGTTCGTTCCTTGAGATATTAAGAATGAGTATTATAGGTGAAAAAAAACTTTGAACATTTGATAGAATTGTATTCATGATTGCAACTAGATCTTGACATATTTCCCGTTGGACATTTTCAAAAGTTTAGTGGGTGGGTGGTTGTGCTCACAGCGCGAACTGGCCAGTACGCTCAGATTCTGGTCCAGATGCACGTAGGCGTTGCAAGTTGAGCCGCGCGTGCACACCCATCTAGTCGCTAGCCGCTTCTTCATCAGGGCCTTTTGGTAGTACGTATGACCGAAGAAAAGGTACAGCGTTTTTCCGTTGATCAGCTCTATTAGTTCCCCTGGAAAATTATTACGACAATAACCATTGATTTTTGAAGATAATAAATAGATGATTCCTTCAAAAGGAGCGTGAAGAAACATATTGCGGGCCAGTATGGCGATACTAACGAAAAGGATATCACGGTATCAAATTCGTTGTAATCACGATGTTGGTTCTTCTCTTGCTTACTTACTTACCATCAAGATAGGAGGAGCCAATATACTGTTCTTCTATAAAGAAAATTGTCGAGTTTTGTTTAGTATTGAAGTAACCCACAGTACACATTAAGAATTTATTTTACTTGTTTAATGCATTGAAGTTTGAATTAGCCATTATTTAAAATTTTATTTAATGGGACTAATAAATGCTGTATGCTCGTTATAGAAACAAAAACTACATGACGGATTTTAACGGAAATTGGTACAATTATTCTTCATACTCCTAGACAGGTTATTGTATACTTTTCATCACGCTACGATTACTAGAAAAAGTTACTCCATTTTCAAAGATTCCGTCCAGGGATAAGGCCGCACTACGGTTTTTCCCGCAAGCGTTAAATCGTGAAACCGCGAAGCCGCCCGAAAATCACGCACTATGGTTAAAAACCGCGTCTCTTATATAAGTTCTATGGACTACAAATATCGGCGCGATTTTTTCCGCGAAACATTCTGTAACGTAACGCGGTTTTAAAATCAGTCGCGAAAAAAAACCACAGTGCAGCCGCTTCCATCACTTTCTTTAACTCACAAAATCAGGCGGTTAAAATCCGCGGCGGTTTAGCCGTAGTGCGGCCTTAGCCTTACACAGAAATTATGTATAAAAAATATCCCATAACAGCATAATAATATATCTATCTTTTATGGTTGACCCACAATAACACGTGTAACTCCCGATGGCTTAGCAGTTCGGATCTTTTTTATTCTATTTGTCTACTCAAACAAAACACTCTCAGTCATCCCTGATCGATAAAAGTTAACATTCAACAAATCAGTATAGAAACACCAATGTTACAACACCATTTTATTGACCAATTTATTTGTCTCTACGGGAAACGGGCAGGTAGCTGATGTAATCACTACATAGTATAAAACAAAACAATAAAAGTTCTTAATAAAATTACCTAATTTTCATGGCACTAATGACTAAAGGAATTGGTAGATAATGACAAAAATGTAAAGAGTATTCTTTTTTATAATTTAAAAAAAGAAGTACATACTTATTTAACTCTATTTTAAACATATATATAAAATAACTAGCGGTCCCTGCGAACTTCGTTTCGCCTTAGAGGATTTTCCCGCTGTTCTGTTGAAAATTTTCCTGAATTTTCTTGCTATAAACCTCACGGAGCCCGAGACCTTTCCAACGAATGCAAAACCGTAGAAATCGGTTCGTGCGTTCTGGTGTTATAGGGTCAGGAAGGAAAACTCGACTTATTTTTATATAGTAGATAAACAAATATATTACAACTTGCGAATAGTTCAAATTCAAGATTTTTTCAATTTTAGAGATGAAAAACCTGTACAAAATTACAATGAAACACTGCCATTTTATGGTATTCATGTTTACTATTGCTTCTAGGTCTGTTGCCAGTGCAGCCAACCCTACAGTTTTAACTGTAGATCTACAGTTTTTTGAAAATTCTCTCAGTTTTTAGTTTAGGCCTCGAAATCTACAGTTTATTTATGTATATTCATATGTTACAAAACAATGTGATAAATGAAGAACCGGTCGACCAATTTTGTTCAAACTTCACATAAACCATCTACTAAAAGTCCAAACAAAGCCTAAACATTTGGTTTTTATAGGTGAGCCCGTTCTTTAGTTATAAAAGAACAATAAAAAGTGACATTAATTTTTAAATATTTAAATGCTAGTGTCAAATATTTTATTAGTCCGTTTCAGTAACACGTACTAAGAGTAGCTAGTGAGATTTACTAACATGTAGGCACTTGAAAGTAGCAACTTGATGGATATGATACTTGACTTGGACATTTAATTTTATTAAAACTTTGATAACTATGATTTTTGTCGTTTTAAATGCCCTCTATATAATGAATCATATTTTTTATCATAATAAAAAGGTAACATAAGAATAAATATGTAGATTCGATGTTTTCAATTTGATGTTTATAGTTTTCTACAGTTTTTTTCAAGCATATCTACAGTTTTGCTTTATGTTGGGGTTGGCAACACTGTCTGTTGCTTTAACCCTTTACCGCTCAGCAAGAATTTTTATGCGCTCCTAGTTTATTAGTTCCTATGCGCACGACTTCAGGGCGGAACAAAGTCTAAAATGTATAGTCTAAGGTGCTTTTAATCATACTATGCCAAAAATTGGTAATTTTGAAAGTCCTTTCACAGACGACTCTTCTCAAGCCACTCATGATACGGTGTAAAGCACTTCACACACAAACCAGGTTCCCCAGAACAGTCCAAGCACGCGTGGTGACTCCGCCGCCGCTTCTGGTCTTTCAATCTGCAGAACTGACATCTTCTCCTTTTGTAAACGCCTTGCTCGTTCTTATCAACTCTTGTTAGTTTATGAATTGATCCGTTATATATTATTGTTGCAATCAGTAGGTTCTCCGACCCTGGCGTTTGGTACACAATTTAAAGGGTTATTAATATAAATATAAAATAAATATTGGACAACATCACATACATTGCTCTGATTCTGTGGTAAGTAGCTTAAGCACTTGTGTTACAGAAATCAGAAACAACGAAGGTACCACAACACCCAGACCCGAGACAATATGGAAAAGTTCGTTTCCCATATTGACCCGACCGGGGATCGAGCCCGGAACCTCAGAGATGGCGCTCGCCAAAGTCAGGCCCGCTCGCCTCTCGGCTACGAAGGTCGTCAATTTTATATTGTATTGTGTAAGAGTTATGTGATCTTAATCATAGCTCCAGCGTTTGGTCGGAATTATCCTGTGTGTGTCTATTGACATTAAGTAATTTTCGGTGGAATATCACAAGAGTAGCATTATTTGAAAGCAATAAGAAAATAATTTCAAGGCATTGAGAGTTTTATAGGAATAGATGGAAATTTGAAGCAAGAAGTAAATCTCAAGTTGATGAATTTTCTTACTTTTTGGTTCACAACTGTAATTTTGTAAGTTAATAAACACACATTTCACTTTAATTACCTTTTATTAAAATAATAAAAGTAAAATGGTTTACACTGACTCTCATGATTCCATTACAAATTTATAATAATTTCCTGCTGATAATTTATTTACCAAATATTTTTTAATGTCCTCATTTTCAATGTCGCAAAAATAATCACAATAAACTATTATTATGAAAACAAATTCAAATCACAAATATAAATTTATAACATCACCCCAATTATATATATTACATATTTACACAAACGTATTTAAATAGAACGTATATACAAGCAAACAGTGTGGAAGAATTAAGTTGATTCAAAGCTAATTAATTACTCATTAAGATTATTTATAAATCTGTACAACGGCCTAGCTCAATACATAATTTCCGCCTCTTAATGTCCCTTTCTTTCCGTTCTACCCCCCTCGCGAAATTTGACATACTTCCCATACTGAGTCATGTACAGTTTAACTGGATCGTGATTGTGCGTTGCCTGACAGTGCACTATGTTCATAGCTTCGTCCAGACAGAGGAAGCTGGGACAGCGACCCGCAGAACTGCTGCATTTCCACCGCCAGGCGCCAACCTTCTTCGTCCAGTTTCTTTTGTGGTACGTATACCCGTCGTAGAGGAAGAGCTTAGATCCGTCCATTAGTTCAATAAGTTTTCCTGTTAATAATCTTTGTAATTAATTTCAACGTACCTACTATGTGAATTAAAAACCTGCAGAATTCATAACAATGTACAGTTAGGACATCCCTAGACTATGTGATCTACAAAAATGATGAGAACAAGATTTCAGATTTTCTTTATTACTAATCGGCTTTGGATATCAAAAAGTAAGATTTAAAATAATTAACAAATGAGAGGACAGTAATAAAGTAAATATGAAGAGATTGAACATGTTGTTCATGTATTACTAATTAGATAAGCCAATGCCAAAAGTTGGCATAAAATAGAAAAATTCTTAATGTTCTAGTCGGAATAATAAACAAGCTTAAACTATTAATTTCTGACGTTATAAGATAACATATCGTAACGTTATGATTCATCTATTGTGTAAAAGGAAATGAAAATACATTTTTTTAATGCTGATGTGTTTATTATTTGGTCAAACCAATTTTTTTATTTCAAGTTGAGCTTCAGTTATAGGTAAATTATATTTCAAGAAGTTAGCTTAACTTATGATACACAAATGCGCCACTGACCCGTTTATAGAGCAGCGCTTGAAGCTATACTTACTACAAATAATATTAACATACATAAATAAAACAAGATATTCAAATTCAGGTTGGGTATTGAATATGAGATTATTTGACTTTTGCCATCACTTTTTAACACTGTACAGTCACGAGCAATGAAATGTAAACACTTCGGCTCTTATGACATTACGATAAGGCTCATATTATTAGGATGAGTTTGTATGCATGTTAGTGCACGTGGCTGTTCCTCCAGTTAAATATCTTGGAACTAAAATACCTATAAGCTCCTTTCAATGATAGTACATGTAGATACAATGTATCCTTAAAAAATGTATAACACGAAGACACATAACCAATACAAATATTCATCATACAAATTTTGTTCTGTGTGGCATCAATCCCACGGCCTTAGAATCCCTAGAAATTGTAAAAATAGAAATATGTATGTACCACAAGTTTAGTATTCATTCATTTACCCATGACGGCGCACTAAACTTCGGAACGACTTGGATTTAAAACTTAATGGTTAAAAAACTCTTAAAATAAATAGATCTTCAAAAATACTCTTTCGAAATCTATATTTAAAGAAATATCACTTATTATTTTACTTCAATATCTTTGAATCGAGATTCTAACATGACTTTTAACCTACAAAAATGACTTGTTTCCCTAACTACTTGCATATCTCTAGTTGTCAGACTACCACTGCAATACTTTTTGTTCACACAAATCCAGTTAATGCAGCCATTTTTATAAACTCTTTTCTTGTTATATTTATGCCCAGAGTACAGTAAAATTTGACATCCCCTTTTCGAAGGTATGAAACTAATTCCCGTTTCATCTTCCGATCCTGTAACAGAGGAAAGTTAATTTAGTTTTTATTGTTTTGCCAATTAGGTTACAATTTTTTTCAGTTATTTTTTAAATTTAGAGCCAGATTCATCCGACGAGTTGTTCTTTATATTTCCTTAGATTGAAGCCTCATGTTTACCAGTTTAGTATAGTGCGCCTGACTTATTTAATACAAGCACTAAAAAATGCAAAAAGAAGAGTTGGCTCCATAACCCGGAGGTTGTAGGTCTGAGCCCTGTGGACACTTCTCAATTTGTTCAGACGTCACAGGCTTAAATCACCTGATTGTCCGATAATCATGATGTTTCCGTGCTTTTAAAGTCTCGTTAGTCCCGTCTTTTGTTGATGGCAAGGTTTGATTTAAATACACAGTTCAATAGAAAACCATCTTTATTTACGTATCAGCTTAACATCCTTGTCGTCATCAATTAATGCAATAACTTTACAGTCCTCACAAAAGGTTATCACATGTTCGTTGCAGACGTGCTTGCCGCATCGGATGCACGTCTTTTTGGTCCTACGATTCTTGCGTCTTGGACAAATTTTGCAAAAGCCATAAGTACCGACCGTTACTGCCAAACAACGTCCAGTAACTTGCTGACTAAACTTATTTTTATTCTCCTCTAACAAATTATCACGCAGTTCGAAAATATTTTTTACTTTTAAATCGGTCTGTTTGCTTCTACACCTCTTGTTGTCTGATCTTTTTGATTTGGTACTTCTTCTTCCTGAGCCTGTTTTACAAAAACTGATTTGAAACTTCTTGAAGTTGGACCATAAATAACGATAAGTTTATCTAGATGACATAGCAACACGACATTTATAATAACATTAAAAAAATGACTATCGCATTTTATTACACATTTTAATAAGATTCCTCAAAAATACCGACCACATTTGATGCTTTTACAAATAAATAAAAAGTGATAAAGATACTGCGCTTCAAAGTTCCTGTCACTATTTTGTAAAAACTGTACACTAAGCAGTGACGTCGTGTTAAATTATATAAACGCAATATATATTAGTACATTTCTATATTCCAGATAAAAGGCAAAATGGTCAAAATGTTACTGGAGGAGGAGGGCCAAGTCGTGGCCGCAAGTCACTTGTTAGGAGAGTTCTTCAAAATTAACAATAATTAAGTACTTATTATAAGTGTCGGGGTGAAGGATATCGCTTAAACGAAAATTTAACAATAACTGTTTTAGATCGACTGAAGCATTTCTTTACTATCTTAAGGCTTATGTTACGACGACTATTCCAAAAGTATAGAAGTTTCTCTGATAATTATTTTTACACAAAGAATTGTCTGTATCCATGTTATCAGTTTTATAATAAGCAACTTCGTAAGTCGTAAAAACAGCAACGGTTTTGAACTAAACATATTACTGTTAAGTACAGTCAATAGCAAGTCAAGGTTGCAGTTTGATTTTTGTTCTTATGCCCACAAAATAAAGGCGGTACAAAGTCCAAAGTCAGAGTAAACATAGTCTGACGTGCTTTTGATTGTACCTACATCAAGTAAGGCAAATAATCGCTTGAATACGAGTGTGTCTGTGTACGCTTATAAATCGGTTACAATATAGAATAGTCTATAAACATTATTTTTGTTGCATCATCCGGTGTTGTTGTGTTTCTGCATGTGAGTAAGGTTTCCAGAGCCTTGGGGGGGGGGGGGAGGTACTACATTAGAAGCAGGAGTCAACCTTCACCTTAAAGGTCTCTTCTCAATCTACAAGTATTTAGTGTTGTAAAATCTTATCTTGCATAAATGTGGTTTCAAACGATCATTTTGATAAGTATGACGTCATTTTATAGTAGTAGGTACCTATGTTTTCAGATTTTTTAGTCTTAGCTTAAACTTATTTCTAAACAATATAATAAGTATGTCACATTATAACATTATTCATGCAAACGATAAAGACATGAAGTTTACATGGTCAAATATTTGAAGATCTCTTTCTAGCGTTACAAATTCTCTCTTTTCTGTTGCTTACACGGTCAATAGCACGTCAAGGCAAATCGATATTTCTTCTCATATTAAGTATAGTGCAAAGTTCAAACCAACAAAAAAACGTTAAAACTCTTAGAGCCGAACGTATCTCCCGCTTGAAGTCCTGTGCAGTAATGGGGGTGGGTGCTGGTGCTGCCCCGTAGCCACTTCCACTATCCTCAAACCCTCATCCAAGTGTATATAGACGGAGCATTTCGCTGTAAGACTGCAACTCCACCTGGTCGCCTGACCGTTCTTGACCTTCTTCCGCAGTGTATAAGTATACCCTCTGAAGAGGAACATGGTTCTCCCGTTCTCGAATTCTATTAATTTTCCTGCCAATTTCATATTTTTTTAGTATTTTTAGCTATCATATGAAGTGTACAGGAAGAAAAAAGAATGTCACATTAAAACTCGAAAATGAGGTTATGACGTCAAAAGTTGCATCAACTCCTGTATTTTCACCTTGCATCAATGATAAATTACGAAACTTGTGGTTATTTCTCTTTTAAACATTAAATAATTTAGTGTATAATTTTTCTTTACTATTTATAAAATTAATTATAATTTATTTAATTTTTATTGTCAAATCTATTCATCTACCACAATTTTATAATTACCTGTTTATTTCATGTTATTCTGATGCTAACTTTATTCAATTTCTTTTGTGTAACACCTTTAATTAAGATAGCACTCAAACTGTTATATTGGCATGTATAATTTAGTATTAAACAGTGTATGTCTTGTTGGTGTTAATAAATAAATAAATAAATAATCATACGCAGTCACCCATAGGGGAATGCCTTAGTGCAACAGATCAGGTTGTATTATAAAATGCGCATTTCTCGATTTTTCAAATTTGTGACATTCCTTGTTTCTTCCCTGTACTCTTCAGATACTCTCGGTTAATTTATAGGTTTATATTGCTTTTTTGTGGTGCCTTGTGTGTCGCATTTTAAACACTTGCAAAGTTTTCTAAGACACGAAGGGTTTATTAGATACTAATCCTAATATTCCAATTCCTAATAATATTATAAACGCGAAAGTTTGTAGGAATGTATGGATGTCAAGATGTCTGGATATCAGAATGTATGTGTTACTCTTTCACGCGAAAACTATTGAATGGATTTGGATAAGATACTGTAATAACATGTAGGATACTTTTATGTCCAATAATAACGCAGGTGAAGTCTGGGCCAACAGCTAGTGTTTATGTGAGCTTAACTAATATTCTCTTCTGTTGTAGAACATCTCTCAGGTATCGTTGTTTCTGATTTTTGTCACAAATGCTATATAGCTTCTTACCACAGAATCAGAGCAAAGAATGTGATTATTTACAATATTTATTTATTATTATCGTAGGTATAATACAAATGTTTTTGTTCCAGGATTATGTGAATTCCAGAATAAAACCCATAGTCTTCCGTTGATCTATTGTGTTGATAGTTAAACGGTGTCAGCTGATATCACGTATAGTATTGATTCTTTACATGTGTTGAGGGCATAGTAATCAGACCACCCCACATTAACATGTATTTAAATAATGTATAAGTATTTACTTAAGCAAAACCAAACTAAGCATTGGTACTACAAAACTTACCTACTTAAAAACAATTTCTCAAGACCAAACAAAAATATACAAGTGTTTATCAATTTGTTTATTCCGGTCCATTGGATCATCAAAATAAAAATACAAAAGTCTCATGCGGTATTTTTAAGTCCCTGCTTAAAATAAATAATTTTATTATAATAGGTTCTTAGCCCTTTCTAATTTCAAATGAAAATCTACGAAACACGACCTCCCATTTTGCGTACAAAGAACCACTTTGCACGCGGAACAATGATAAACCGTGCGTCTGGGCCTGTCCCTAGTGCTACATTTGAAACATCTTCTCTTCGTGCCCCGCACTGGATGGTGTCTACCGCTATCAAAAAGAAACGTCTCAGGTATTCTTAATTCTCTTTTACCCTTTCTCCGCACACTTAAATGATTGCTGGAGTTCTCCTCTTCCGATCCAAATTGTATTTCTTCAATAAAAAAAATAAATGCATTAATCGTTTACAGAAAGGCTTAACCATAATTCTGTTTGGCTCTCTATTTAGTCCGTTAGTTAGATAAACTATAATAAAATCGTATTTAATGTTTACTGTATTATATTACATTTCTATTTTATTAAAAAAGTTCATTGGAGAGGTGTGTTAAAATATCTCTTATATTTTTTGTAAATCAAAATTTATGAACCAAACAGATTTGTAGTCCAGTGTCATACATAATCTCTGTGTCTAATTGTAATTTAAACCTTGGGTGATTGAGATAAGTATGAGAATAAATATTTTTTAACTTAATGTCAAGCGTGCGGCGACAAAAGCTGGTAATGGAAATAATACCCTTTTCAAAATACCTTATTAAATTGATTTATGAGCAATGAAAATAATATCAGTATGTTTATTATTTTTATTGAACTAAAATAAGCAAATAATGGTAAAAATCACACCCTTAATTTGTTAAAATAAGCAGACAAAATGGTAATACGTAGTAAATACTAAAACACAGTCAAGATATACGCAGTCGAAAATTCGTATTGGAAAAATATGAGATCCAAAATATGAGATACACAAATTATATCACAAACATCAAGCATGCAGTCTTAAAGTTAAAATGTATTAAAATATTACTACGTGTAATTTTCTTAGTATAATTCACTGTATAATACTGGATACGTCACAAATGCTGTTAAAAATATCACACAAATACTAGTACTACCCTATTGCTATAAGAAATTAAAGATATTTCCCCTAAGAACTTAAACCTAAAAGACACGGTCTACCAAAGGCACTTTTTGATATGTATGTATTGACTTCAAACAAACAAATAGACATACGATCGCTAATTATTTTATTAGAAAATATCCAAACTTTGGTTAGTCAACAACCAAATTTAGTACTTGTACATTAGTTTATATACACTTCAGTACCTTATCACTTTAAATATCAACGTGACTGATTAAGTTAAAAAGAAAAAATTGCTTAATGTGACAAGGTACTGAGTTGGTTACAAACTAAAGATGATGACTGTGCAGTCAGTAGCTATAGTTCGTGAACAACTCTGTACCTTGTCATATTGAGTCACTGTCTATCTGACTTGCTTAGTTACACGGAGATTTGGTATGACTAGGTACTGAGGTGTATACGAACTAATAATCAATTAAGATTTGGTATGACTAGGTACTGAGGTGTATACGAACTAATAATCAATTAAAGATGTTCATTGTGCATAATGGGTAATAACAACTACTTGAGGCGAAGACAATTATGTC
This sequence comes from Glyphodes pyloalis, assembly GCA_037074685.1. NCBI lineage: Eukaryota > Metazoa > Arthropoda > Insecta > Lepidoptera > Crambidae > Glyphodes > Glyphodes pyloalis. The sequence continues at coordinate 3,630,952 of JAYKKO010000012.1, read as the reverse complement.
ATAATCTTGTTACCTATGAGTAGTGACCATTTGCGCCCCGGACATTTTTTTAACGTATATTGTATGTCTATTTGATTACACGAAGTCAATTTATTTTTATGATACCTACATACGCATCAAGATTACTTGTAAAGTGCGGACAGTTTCTGCATTGAGAATTCATAGATTATATTAAAATAAATGCACAAAAACCCTACAATATTTTAGGAAGGATTATCATCCAGCCTGGCTGAAAAATGAGGTTACTTTAAAAATACAAGTACGGTGTTCGAGTGATTAATATATATATATATATATATATTAAAATCCATTTAGCTAAAACGAGATATTGTTAAGAATTAAATAATATTTTCCACGTTTTCTCGGTTAGGTTGGATAATCGGGACTGCCGCAGTATAATTAATACCTTCGTCATATATTACACCCAAATCAAGACGTTTTCTACTTGAAATACTCATTGCAGAAATCGATCGATCATAAAACAAGTTATTTTAATAAAATTTCTTTAAACTTTCGACACTTTTGAGCATCACAATTTACAGAACAATTTATTATTACAAGGATCACTTTCTGATAGTTAATAACACGAAGGACATAAAATGCTTAAGCATTCCAAATTCAATAGAAACAATTTAACTGCACTTACAATATTTTATAAGGTTTTCTTTAACAATACCAAATTTTTAATATCAAACAAAAGGAACTTTTTCTGAATAAGTTTCGTAATAATACCAAACATTATAACACAAGGAACTTTAGAGAATTTAGTGATTAAATGTTAGAAACAACTTATACTTGTAACTACAACAAAGCTAATAAAACAAGTTAAGCATTAGGTTTAAAATGCCTTGGAGCTTAAATAAAGGTAACAAACATAACACACTGAACTCTAGGCAAAGTGAAAAAATATCCTTAAGCAGCTACAGACGAATATTGAACATACAGTGACAAATTTCAAAGCAAACCTTCTTCACTCAATAGTTGGTGAACACACTATGAGCTACTAAATAATCGTGAAGAGGCGTAAGAGAATGATAATAAGATTGATTTTCGAGATCATTTTCTTTTTTTATGCGAACTCGATTAGGAGTTTGACGGTTTGCTTCATTAGGATTATCAGCGTTATTATCAACGCCATTAGATGTGTTAAAAGGGTTAGACAAACGAGTAGATTCATTACGGAAATGCTTGTTGTTGAGTTGGCTTTGCGTGAGTACTTTCAATTTGCCCTGAGTCATGCTTTGGACTTGTCCGTCTGGTTTCTTCCTAGATGGGGGGTGGCTGTGTACCACGTTTGCTTTCAGCACCTCCAACTTATCGGTGATGATGAGGTGGGCCTTGCACTTCCACTTGGAGCCGTAGGCTGTGCAGCTCCAGCGATGGGCGTTTGTGCGCGCCTTCAAATGCTTGTAGAAGGTAAAATTGTTGAGACGCAAGTTGATGCGACCACTTGGACGGAGGTAAAATTCCACTGTGAAAAGCAAAAGGATCATTAGATAAATCAGTATTTTAACCTTACCTTTTTTGTGTATATTAAAATTAAGGCAGACATACTTATTATCTAATTTTTGTTTACCTTTAAAAAACACGATAACATTAATTTTATATTAGTTAAAAAATGTGGTCGCGTTTTGACCTGTTAACTTATTTTAAAATGGAACGCGAAAGTCTTATATATTGTTTAAGCTAAACTTTAAAAGTAAATTGCTTATGCAGGATTCCATGAAGTATTGCCCGTGTATTAGATACATCAACAGAATCCGGCAAATCTCCCGGTTTTCGAAAGCAGATCCCTCCCTTTTTCTTGTCTTATTGGTATAAAAATAAGTATACAATCGATATTAATGTAATTTTAATAGACTAATCTTTAAATGTATATATAATATGCGACATAATTTAAGCTTTAAATTATCAAAACCATAATGCTAAATAGTTACAATCTCGCGTTTATCAAAACTATTTTTAATGATAAGTTTAAATGTAAATCAAAATTGGTCACACGAATCAATACCTATTTAAAAACACGAATACTGTCACTTAAGTAATTTTTTCATAAAATTATACTAACATTATATTTGTGACCTTATGTACAGTGAAATAACGTTTTAAATAAAAAGATACGTCGAATAAAGCTGAATGTATACTACCAACATCTACAATGTTCAAATTAAATTGTACTCATTGATTCAACAAAATTACAAATTTATTATTTGTAATTCTTTTACCTTATAAGTGTTACAAAGAATAAATTAAATAACAGGAGACTCAATTGCTGCGAAAATTACATTTATAACAATGTAGATATTGTCGGTGTAGCCTTTGAGCACTGGCTTAACAATTTGAAAATTTTAAGGATTACCGATTGCACCATTACAAATGCTTATTACTTACAAAATAAATAATATTTAAGCTACAATTAACTACACATAACGTCCTAAGGATCTATTTTTAGATTTACACATAGCTATTTATTTTAATAATATTTTTTGTGCCGTATCAAACGCAGTTATGAAATATGCTCATTCAATTTATTGTTACATTTTGTTACATGACGCATTTTTTGTAAGTGGAGTTGCAGGTTTACAAGCCTTAACCCACGTTAGCCTCCAAAAAAGGGATGCAAAAGACGATGGCCATGTCTTATTATTATGTATTTAAAATAGATAATCATATTATAAGTTACATGGTTTATCTGGCATAGAATCGGCGTTAGATTACTTATACTTATAAGAAGCAATTTATGTTTTAGATTAAAATAACGCCCAAAAACATTTTAATGGACTAATAACCTAATCGTGATTTATTCCTTAAATTCAGCTTTACTCTGTACGCTTGTTATCTTTAAAGAAAAAGGATTCACGTTCTTCGGATTTTTCTGGTCCGGTACATTCTTCGTATTCTTCTCAGCCTGAAACGAAAGGTGTTTAAGATAAAATAATTTAATGAAAAAAGTCGGGTATAGATTGAACGGAAATATACTTTGAGAATACAACACGCATAACATTTTTTTTTTTAAATTTAACTATAAACGGGAGTTGGCGTTTAAAATTTCATACGTTGAAAATAAATACGAACATTCTATCGTCATATTTATTTTTTAAAAGATTATTTGCTGTTTAAAGGTAAAGACAACCTGACAAATTGCTTCTCTATAATTGATTTACAAAATATAAAAGAAAATAAAAGTAAAATATTTAAGGTAAAGAAACTAACCTCAGCCGCTTGCTTCTTCGTGTTCTGCAAAAGATAATGCGATGGCTGATGCGTGTGTTCAGTTTGTGCCCTCACCACTAAGTTATCTTTAGTGACGTGCAAGAACCCCCTACACGACCTGGAACCCATCTGAGTGCAGCTCCAGCGGAAGCCATCACGGAGGATCTTGTGCTGATAGTAGGTGTAACCGTTGTGCATGAGGAGATGCTTCCCGTTGCGTCCCTTCACCATTAGCACTAAAAACAAAAACCACTGTTGTGTTAACGATGCAAACCAGACAGTGTTTATTACTAATTTATATTCTACCTCAATGTTGTCTAACATAAAGATTAATAATACAGCCAGCGTTAAATTGTTACTGAGACTCAGGGGATTCAAATAATTTGACACAACCAAAAATTCAATAATATCGGCGCAATAAAAGTTTTCTTCATATTATTGTCAACAATTTAGTTGCTTGTCGAAATATTAAAAATGTGATTTATTTGTTGCCATATTATTGATTTTTCTTAAATATCCTAACTGTCAACTGTGAACTGTGTTCACTTTTTGCCGCTTACTATAACAAATGGTATGTACGGTGCGGTCAATCAACACATTTCTTATTAAAATAAATAAATGTGGAATAAAAAAAATGTAACTCGTATTAATTTACTTTCATAAAACGTGCATACCACGACAATATATAATTGAATAACATAAATTTATACAACAAAGTCATCTAAGAACACAATATAGTTTTATAAATTAATGTCTTTGGAATGGCAGATATCGTCTTGCCATACGAAATTCAAGAACTTTTACTTACAAAGATATTGTTATAAATCTGTTTGAAAAACTTAATTAAATCCTTCTAGACAAGATAAATTAGATTAATCATCACATAAATAATCATTTTATTAAAACCCAAATATAGAGAAAAGGACGTCAGACTACACTTCGGATTTTGCACAACCCTTATGGTGTGCGTATAAGTTCCAAAATCGTACTGTAAGTATTTACCTTGACGTGATGTTGACTGTACCTAAAAACTTCACACAGTCATAATTTGGTCACAAAAATCAATGATATCTGTCGAAGAATGTCAAGGCACTTGTCCCATCGCCGACGATGAAAGAGAAGCGAGGAACCGAGTACATAGAGTTCCTATCACATGTGGCCACGTCGATCCGGCGTATATATTATTCTATGTATGTATATCGATGTGCTATAAGTCAAACACAAACGTTGCAAATTTGTCGTCCCATGCGAATGCGATGCTAGAAGGGCATGGGACTGATTCACATAATGAAAAAGAAGTCTATAGTCGCTGTACTACATGCTAGTATGCGAATGTAACGGGCGGATCTCGGCATGAATTCAGACCGCCAAGCGAGCACCACTGAGTAAACATTGCACGAGTATTCCTGTAGAGCAAATCAGTTGGACCAGTCAGCTATCAACAATTTCCAGGTCTTATAAGAAAGTGGGTAAGGTCCCATCCCCACTTTGCTGTCTTTTTTATTACACCTTACGGAATTTACACGGAAGTTTGAGATAGTAGCTGGCTATGGGATAAATGCCTAGCTACCGCTCTTTATTTAAAAACAATCTATCAATATCAACCACATTATCAATTTGTAATTTGAATACACTGGACTATAAATAAATCACACAGAGGTTTTTACCCCCAACGGTAGAAAGTAGAAGATGGTGCCTAAATCCGAACATACGTGCCGTCTTGCAATTCTATATAAGCCAACGGTTGATGGTTGTGCTCTCCCTGCCGCTTAACAATTTTGCCATCATCATCCAGTATGAGGTACGCCTTACATTTCTTAGAAGAATGTCTTGAGCACTTCCACCGCGTACCCAGGTTCAATGCCTTGTTTTTGAAGTAAGTGTGTTTGTTATACATGACGAGATTCCCGCCGTTGAGGGTACGGATGAATTTTGCTGAAAATTGTTCTTGGTTCATTAAATCAGTGATCTCATTAATGTGGTCGAACGAGGCGATGACTGACACATACGTCAAGCTTGTGAACAGGTGCCACCTCTGGTGACTGGTCTGCTCCAGCTTACCTCTCGAAAGCAAAATACTTACTTGAGTACTTAATTGTTTTGTCACTCATCAAAACAAAACTATATGACTTGGTCTAAAGTGAACTACAGCAACAAGTTAGATACTGTTACTTTACCTAACCTACTGAGTTTCTTACCGGTGTCTTCTCGGTAGATGTAGGTTCCGAACCGGAAGTTGAATCACTTTGCATTGTATTCAATGACGATTCAAAAGTTTTATATGTAACGTACTTGAGTAAAGAAATATTTGAGTTTGAGTTTTAATTAGGAATGAGAATTCGTTAAATAGTCGAAGGAAAATAAGGTCGCCCTGTTCTATTCGTTTTTATTTTTCATTTCGTGATCTTTAGTGTGTATATTCGATGTTAATTTGTTGAATAATCTTCATTAGTATAATTTATTCAAGCGACTTGTCTCCGTGGTAACCTTACTAGGGATCTGAAAGTGCCTAGCGAGCATATCTAATGCTGAGATTATTAATCGGTCTCCATATTTAAAGTGTAGTCAGTTATTCTCACATGATATTAGCAGAAACAGACTTCGCTGAAGAAGTTACTTGTAATTTATCATGAGTTTTAGTGTTAATGGTGTTGTTTGTAATAGTTGATTTAGTAATGCCCTGATTTTTTTAATACTCTGGCCACCTTTTCAGTACTGAATTTGTATAAAAATATTAGTGTTTCCAAAATCACTATTGCCTGTATATGGAATAATAATTTTATCCATGCAGAGGGTCTTTTCTTTTTTTTATGTTTGATAAAGGCTTCTATTTACCTAACAATGGCCGTACTTTCCACAGTCTATCTTTTAAATGCTCTACCCTTATCACTCAACCCTAATGGATCCAATACCATTTCTAGATTATTTCTCTTCTCACGTATTTCTAGACATGTATTCAGCAAATAGAGGCACGCTGTATTCTTCTTGCCATAATGTAACAAGACGATTATATTGGTTTCGAGTTTGCATTACGAGTTAGGTCTTCGAGTGTTAAATTTTTGATTAAATTAAGTTATTCAATGTCGAATTATATGACGAAAGCAAATCGAATTATATGAGGCCGCCAGGTTCTTAGTTTTTTTTGCGATTATATATTTAATTAAACGTTCTTACATCTTCAGCTTAGAATTTATCAATAATGTCTTCAACAATTTTAACAATACTGAACTTTTTATTTGATAAATTGCAAAGCCCTTGAGCATTTTGCTCGCTTGTGAGCATTTAGTTTTTTGACAAGTGACCTTCACAAAAATTCGTATATTTGGGAATCAAAACATTTAAAGAACATTTAAACGCGTTTTGGAAATTATAATTTGTCACTCATATTGATAGAAAAATATTTGAAAACACTCTTAGAAGAAGAACAATAAAATCTATCCTCTAAATTTGAAACATTTTCATTAAAACCTTTCACAACGCCACTAAAAAATCACTGTATTAGTAACAACATTATTCTACATTTTGATTTGTTATAAAAGAGTACTCTAAACGTAGTTATATCAACATTATCTTTGGTTATGTATATCCAGAGACAATTAAAGCAGCCTTGGAGTTGCAAAATCTTCAATTGAGCGTACTCTTATAATGTCCGTTTCCAGGTTTGAACACGTTTCATTAATTTTGTCACTCTTGTCAATGATCAGAATCTTTCTTCACATGCCCCTATAACTATTGTTTTTACGAGAACGTCAGTCCACTAAAATTTCAAATAAACCCCTCTGCTATCTCTAAAGTAGCGGAAAGGGGCGTGCGTATGATTGTCTCTTTTCCTCATAAGGCGGCCGTCTTCGGTCAGGATCAGATGTGCTCCGCAATTCTGGGAGAAATGCCTTGAGCATTGCCACCTCACTCCTGACTTCAAACAGTAGTGCTTGAAGTAAGTGTAGTCGTTGAACATCGCCATTGGTTTGTTACTCTTGTCAGTTCTTATGAATTTAACTGGAACATAACAGACGGTAACGAGCTTAAAAAGGATGTATATACTTATCATCGAATGCCTATACATAATACTATAAATCTTAACTGAAACTGGCCCCTAATTGGGGATATCAGTAAATAGTAAATTCACTAATATTTTGTCCAGATTTTGAGTATCCACACAGGGTACCAGAATAGCGATATTAGGGAAGTTACAGAAGAGGTCATTGTAGGAGACCGAACCATATATCATGATGAATCCATAATTAATAAGCCAGAAGACCAAATTAATCTATACGACCTAGCCTACAATTCAATAACCCCAACTTGTCTTTAAAAGGTCTTTTAATGAACAGCAAAATTAATAATAAAGCATACAATATGTCAATTTGTTATTTGATGGCTTACCAGTTTTCTTTAGTACTATTCCAATATATTATGCTCCTTTTAAGATATCAATATCATTCTGATTCTATGCCAAATATGGATACGTCTACAATCAGGACTGAATGCGTATTTTGTGATAGTGAAATATTGTCATAGTGAAAAATCAACAAAACGCATTGTAAACAAAGTTTATTCTCATTTCATTTTATTACGATTACATCCTAATGTAAATACCCTGCCCAGTACGACAATATTGGAAAGGTTGATGGGTGTGCATCTCGCTACATCTCAGCAACTGGCCATCGTCACCTATCACCAAGAAAGCGTTGCAATTCTGAGATCCTTGGCGGGTGCACCTCCACCTTACACCCTTCTTCAAACCATAGTGCTTGCAGTAAGTATAATTGTTTAGCATCGCTAAGAAATTGCCATTCTTTTCTGTCTGTATGAATTTGACTGAAAAGAAAAAAGTTTAATTGTAACTTTCAAGGCAGCAGTTTCTGGAGTCACATAAACTTCTAAAGTGACTTCTAGCTTTAACCACCTCACACTCCGTTAAAAGAGGACAATAAAAATATCCAAACAGTCACAAAAAAATAGACATTGAAGTTGAAATCTTAGTAATGGAAATAATAAGGTAAAAAATACTAATAAAAGTTGAATTTTGAAGATAGTTTGTAATTTTTTATTAAAACTATTCGCGCAGTTACATAAAATCCAACGCAATATTAGTTATAGCATTTGTAAGTTTTATACAAAAAAAAATACTAATTACTTAATATTGTGCAGTTTGGAGTATAATTTTTGATTTAGAAAAAACATCAATTTTATAAAATGGGTTAATCATTTAGTTAAGGCAACAGACACTACATCATAACTATTAAATACTTTTCTTAAGAAACCATTAAGAATTACAATTCTACCTATACATAACTTTAAACAGATAACATAGTGTACCCAAGCTGTTCACAAAACAACCTCGTATAAGTCCATGTTTAGACCGACAATATTTAAACGGCTCACGAGTATAAACGTCCCGGCACTCCAGAAATATTCCATTCAAATATATCTCAGTGTTCACAAGGTATGCCCATTACAACCTCTTATAAACTCAATTTTTAGACCAAAAGTCCTTAAACAGCTCATGAGTATGGACGTCCTGGAAAATCAGCAACATTCCAGTCAAACAAATAACTTAGTGTGCACAAGGTTTGCCCATTACAACCACGTACACCCATTACAATTATTAAATCGTTTACTACAAATTATTTAGGTTGATTTAAATCACTTTTATTTTAAACTGACATTTGTTAAATCTATTAGTAAAATGTAGTGTAAATGATTTTATTGTTGAAAGTTTTGAATTACAACATTTATAATTCTGAACAATTTATTTTGGTACTAATATTAAACATTTTTTTTCGTTTCCTTTTTCGGTCTTGCAGTGATTGAATAGAGTAATATTTGTCATAGAGTAATATTTGTCAAATATTAATTACGTTTCATTTTTATAAAGCTTCAAAATTAAAATGAGCACCATTTTAGAGCAATGAAACGAAACGAAAATATTAGGAAAGTGTGAAATAAAAGAATGAATAAAAGCTGATTTTTATTTTTATTTTAAAAATATTTAGATACAATAGTCCTTTACAGTCTCGTATATATTCCCGTCTTTGTACGATAATACTGAAACGGTTCATGAGTGTGTTCCCCTTGCTTCTTGACAATGAACCCATCATCATCCAGTATTAAGTACGCCTTACATTTCTTAGAGGAATGTCTGGAACACCGCCACTTAGCTCCATCCTTCATAAGACCGTACTTTGAATAGGAAAAATTGTCCAAGAGAGCCATAAATTTGCCTTCCTTTCTCTGTATGAACTGGACTGAAACAACAAAAATATAATAATAAATAAAAGCGAAAAGTAAAATTGTGATTCTTGTTTATCGGCCGATAGTCCACTATTGCTGCCACAATAACGTCACCGACAGCGATATTATACCGGCCGAGTTTTCTTGCGGTGTTGGCCATGCGACCATAGTAAATGTGTGCATCGCTAATTCAGCACCATCTTTTCGCAAAAGTCCCTAAGTGAAGACGAGTGTGAACATGTTCTAGAGTAGTTAACTACAAATTTAAAACAATGATGAATTTACGAAACCAATTTTTGATTTAGTTTACAAAAATGAGACGGAAGACTTAAATTCAAGATCATCTGCTACCGCTAAAATCTTACCAAATTATTGTCGTTTACCTAAAAATTTGCAAGTCCCAGTTAATCAAACAGTAGTTTTGCGTACAAATATGCACTAGTTCTCAAAGCTTGAAATATGTGGTTCTAGGGCTATATGCAATTCCCCAAGAGTACGGCCAATATGTAGGTAAGCAGAAAATAAAATCACTAGTTAACGTCCATTGTTATTTAAACCAAACTCTCATTCCTTACCATTGTAAGACATTTCTTAAACCTTGAAGATCTAAGGTTTTTTTAGTCTAGTAAAAAATAGTGTTGGATAGTAGTAAAACGGGTCGTGTGTGTGCCAGTCCTCCCTCTTCAGCACGTGGCCTTCGTGCCCAAGTATCAAGTAAGCTTTGCACTTTTTGGAGGAGTTTCTAGTGCACCGCCATCTCACTCCCTGTTTGAGCGGCAGATGCTTACAGTACGTAAAGCTGTCAAGTACAACCATGCTTTTCCCAAACTCGGTTTGTACAAACTTGACTGAAAATAGAAACAAGAAAGAAAGCTGAGACACTAAGATATACAAATCCTCGCCAGTGCATAATATAACTTCATGCGTTTAAGATATGTGAAGGCTAACATGTATTTTGTCTTTGTCTAAAATTATTGTGGATCAAAGATCGATTATATGTGCAAGATAATTTCAATTGAATCAAATTATTGCTTAATAAATAAAAAGAAATGGTGAATGGAGTGTCCTGTTTTACATGAAGAACTAAATTATCAACGTAAGTAATGATGAGTCCCAACGTACAACAGATTAGTCAATATTATTAAAACAAATTGGATTCAAACAAGAACTTTAATTTGAGTTTTTATAGGCACTACATCATATCATTAATATTTTTGGTCTGAGATCTACCATTCCCTTGTTTTGACCTCTCATATAAAGTATTCTCTCATATAATCTGTTTTATACATAAATATTTTGATAGTATAAACTACACATAGGAATGTGTATTAGCATTAGCAGTATTCATTATTTTTCCTTCACATAAACTCCATGTTTATTACGATAATAGTGATAAGGTTCATGATCGTGCGTTTCCTGCTGTTGCTTCACCTTTCCATCTTCGGAAAGTATGAAATATGACCTGCACTTCAGTGATGCGTGTCTGGTGCATCGCCATCTCCACTCACCATCTTTCCTCTCATGATGTTTCGAAAATATGTGCCCGTTGAACTTAGCCAAAACCTTGCCTTTTTTGTCGATCGGAATGAATTGAACTGCAAGCATTAAGCAAAATTTCTTTAAAAATTATTTGATATTTAACTTTCTGATGATTTTAGTTATGAGTTGTGAACCGTCAGAACATAATGTGTAGTAGTGTTAAAACCACGTCAATTGCTTTTTGGCTTTTAAGTTTTGTACCGCTCTGATGTTCTGAGCACAAGAACTCATATTGAAAATATTTAAATGCAAGTATTTACCGTGATGTGCTGTTGAGCATACATAATCATCAAAAATAAACTTTGGCATTAACTGTCATGGATTTAATATTTTTCTATTTATTAATTTATATTTATACCATGTCATTACTTCTTATGAGTAGCTTAGCTTAGCTCATTCATAAACATACGTCTTCAGAAATGTTATATGCAAGCTAATATTAGAATCCAATTGTAATAAAACGAATTCAGCAATGAAATTGTATTTAAAAATTTACTAACTAAATAATAAAAGGCATCAGTTATTATCTGTATATGAACGCAATCTACTTACAACGATAAATTTTAAATTAGAGACATCAGTTATAAATAAACGTTTTCTATAGATTACCTCCTGAATCGAAGGCCTGAATAATTTCAGCCGAATGAGAAATCCGAAATTTCGGCATTCAGACATTTGATCGTATCACTTTCTAACGACACCGACATGACCGCCAAAGCAACAAATCTGACTAGGTCACCGATTAATTTGCTATTTCTACCGAGAAGAAACTAGCAAACACCTTAGTAGATTGTTGTACTTAATACCAAAAAATAAATTAGTTTGTTTTCTCGCAATAAATAAATCTCAGAAGAATCAGGTAAACCGTCATAAAACAATTAGTACGATCCTGTGGTTAGAAAATGGTTTACAAATTTAAACTTTGATTGGATTTCACAGTAACTTAGACCACATTTTAATGAAAATATTTATTGTATGTATTAATTCACTTAATTTTGTTACCAAGCCTTCACATATTTTTATTGTTTAAATATTCCACATTTTTTTTTCATTATAATAAAGACGTCGTATTTTTATTCTCATTTTTATTAAGTCACTAACAGGCCATATGAATAAAATATATTTAGCCTACATATCAGTTCACTTAGCCCCTGATGAACTAAAATATTATATTAACATCTTATCCAAATAAAATAAGAAAATTTTTATCAAACTTTCAAAATAAAAATTAAACATATTTCTGGACCCTTATACATATTTGGATTGAATTGTAAGTATAGTAAATGGGTTGTTTTGTTTTACGATAACTTCACTTGCAACAATAATATGCAGCTTTGTATGCCTTTTCTCGCCTCTGGCAGGATAACTTAAAAATTCAGCTCTGCAAAAGCTCAAAATTCTAGCTTAAGTAGTATTTAGTTTTAAAAAAAAGCTTTATTGTAAATACAAAAGACAAATCAGGAAGCAATTACTATTGCTCAAAGATATCCTAGAGAATTGGAAGAGCATTGCAGTTTTCATTTGTTAAATTCTAACGTAGCTCCCATCAGAATTCTGGAAGAAACGAGAAGGCGGATGTGTGTGTATCTCGTTCCTTCTCTTAATAATCCCGTTGGCGGAGACCACAAGGAACGCGTAGCAGTTCCTGGAGGCGTGCATAGAACACTGCCACCTTCTGGCCCCGAACTTGAGCATGTAGTGTTTGCAGTAGGTAAACCCGTTGCTGAGTAACAAATTCCTACCGTTATGCGTACGGATCATTAGAGCTGGAACATAAGCTTTATATTAATCTTTTTAAATTGGTCTCACAACACATCACAGGTTAGGACGCATTTTTACTTTTAAATTTAAGCGAATGTGATACGAACACGAATTGTGCGGAAAATGTACGATAAAAATAAAATCTCATTGTATATACGACATCAAACCGGTTAACATTTCTCAGTAATTTTTTGACGTTTGTTTTCAATATTCATCGGGTAATTTTACCACATCAGCATACTTATTCACAAAAGGTTAAATTCGGATACAAATGCGGAAACTAAGTTTTGTCTCTTCCTTAAATGTTAATGATTTTACATGGACAAAATATTGATATTCCACATTAGAATCGTTTCTGACATTTGTGAATCAGGCCCCAGGGTAGTTTGACGTGCTGCCGTGTATCGACAATTGATATAAAAGGAAATCATAGGATAGGATTCGTCCTAAAAAAAGCCTAAGCTTGAGCTTGATTGATTGGATGTTCTTCATTCAATCAGCGGGCACACTGCAGAAGATCAAGAGTTGTGTTTTGTATTCAAAACTACGCATCGGACCATCAGCGCAACGTCCTTTCTGCATAATATGACTCTTCTTTCCATGTTTAATAGAGGAAGTGAACAGACCTTTTAAATATGTCAACAACAGCATTTTATTCAAACTTCACTAATTAAGTACACTACTCCGGTGGTACTTCGAAGGCTCATGGATATGATTCTCTACACGCTTTACGTAGTAAACATCGTGGCCTATAATGACGTAAGCATGGCATTTTGAAAGAAAGTTTTCCAGCTTTCAACTTGCTGTCACGGCCGTATATACCCGTTGAGTATCACCAGGGTGCTGCCGCTGCTTGTGCAAATGTAATTAGCTGAAATGTCCCAATTGAACAAGTTGGCAGACATGCACATAGAACAGTCTATGATTATATTAGGATCTTAATGACAATAAATTTATTTTAGTAGATCTATCTTAGAAAATTTGCCTTTTATCCTTGTCTTCCCTTATTAATATGAGCTTAAACCATCTGACAGAATATAGTCACCATTATTATTGTTGAGAGACCAAAAAAACGCAAAACGGTTTTTTTATAAGTGACTTATCATTTACGCTTTCTATACCTTCATTCAGTATAAAACTAATTAATATGACCGAATAACTTCTCAAAACGGTTAGGAAACCAAATTCTACAGCAGAAGTAGGTGAGATAGAGGCCACAAAACATGAAGAGTCACTCAGAAAGTGATAATAAAATGATGCAGAGTTAGTAAATAGAAAGCTAACCACTATCCGATTAGTGTCTGAGCAATTATTTATCTAAACCAATTACTCCGGCTAAAATAAGGGTTCGATTTTAAAGTCCTGTTCGTTGATCTATGTTATAAATGATACATCAATCCAAGTTAGTATTTAAAGTGATTGTTGCTATTATTAAAAATACTACATTTAGCTAAGTAAGATAGCTAGCAAGTCAACGGATTATAATGATATTGATAAAGTATCAAAAAAAACCTCAAAAATTACATACTCAAAAATAAAAAAAACCCCGACACAAAAAAGTGTGAAAAAAACCCTTTTATCTCATACATATATTGGGGGAGTTGACAAAAAAATTGAGGAAATCCGTTATTTTCTGGCGACGGCCATCTTGTATTTGAAGTTTGTCATTGTGAATATATTCTGCTAGTTAAGCCCTTTTATATGATATATTGTGGGAGTTGTGGTAAAACATAACATAAGCAATCCTTAACTTTGTGACGGCAGCCATCTTGGTTGGATCGATTTTTATCAAACATAGCTTATTAATTAATTAACATCACTACAAACTTATTAATCTTTCACATAAATAAATCAAAAAAGGGTTCATTTGTTCGGGAGCTGCGATGCCATATACAAATACACACTTATAACACCGCGTCGTTTTTGCGTCGGGGTTTAATGAAACTCAAACATTGTAAACCATTTTTTAATAAGCCAATGTCAATATTTATAAAATTTTCTTGGATCATGTATGTGCGTATTGGCTACTTTTACAACAAAACCTGTGTTATCTATGAATACGTAGGCTGTGCACGCCTTATTTGTGCAGACCCATCTTCTGATACCAGCTTTCATATTGTGGTGTTTCCTGTACGTGTAATTTTGGAATAGAGCTAGGATGGATCCTTTTCTCCTACCGGGTACGAAACATACTGGAAAATTTAAAATACACAAACATATTTACTAAAATTAAACAGTAAATGTAGTTTTACAGCGGCGAAGAAAAATGAAACGAGTATCCGGAGTAACTTCAAATCAGGATTAGTATCCGAAATAGAAAAACTGCAATTTAAGCTGCTACCGTTTCATTTTATTATAGAAATATCAACCTCAACATATTCGAACACATATTTATTTAAGAGACAACGAAGAATTTTACTCACTTATTCCATCACAAGAACATTACGTATTTGTTCACATCATTGAGCTATGAATTTTTATAATATTATTTTGAATAACTGATACTTTTCATTCATAAATTACGTCAAAGGAATATAAAGGATAAAAGAAAAGCACAATGAATACCTAAATTAACCCAACACATTTCAATTGAAACATACAACGCTTTAATATAATTATAATACTTAATAATAACTTGATTGATTTGAATATGTTAATAAAACGACTTTTCAAAAAATAATTTTACGATAACAACTTCTTCATCTAGAACAAAGAAGCTCAAGTTAAAACCAAATTAACATATTAATCATCAAAAATATTAAATAAATTCATTCATCACAGGATTGTGATTTAACAAAAATATTATAATTTACAAAATGCATGCACTGCAAATTATATCTAGTCTACATATTTTATTCACTTATGCAACTAGTATCTTTTTAGTTACATCCATTATAAACATACTCTTACCATTAAACTGACACAAATCAATTTAATAATACTGACTTTTGTAAATAAGAGGACCATATTTAAAGCCATTTGAGGATTCACTTAAGAAACAAATGTCTTTTAAGTTACAGTCCTGATAAAAACATGCTTATCATTTTCTGATACAAATAAATCTGTGATACAAAAACGTAGGTAGATAAAGGGTCATACTAATAATTGAGTGAAAATGGAACTCATGAACATTTTATTAAAGGTAATACAAATACAACAATAATGAAGATATAAAAATATTGTATATGGTCTTATAAAAATTGTTCCATGTAAGTGATAAACTTAACACATTATTAACTATTAACACACACATCACATTATTAACTATCCTAACGATTCAAAAAAATGCTAAATTCTAACACACGAATTCACTAAAGTTATGATTTAAAAAGTGCTAAAATTTTATTCAATTCAAAATTTAATATCGACATGATACCAGACGCTGTAGATTTTTATAAACAAATAAAATAAACATAAATTTAGAAATTCACCTCACGCTTTTTTAAAGCAATATTAGCAATTATTGCTGGCGCGGCAGCAGACCAGGCTCAACTCCTCAAGCGCCGCAAATATTCATCTCTTCTCAGAGACAATGAATTTGCGGCGTTTGCAGTTGAAACTATGGGTCCGTGGAGCTCCGATGCCAAAAATTTGTACGGATTTTTGGCAAAAAAGCTGATCCATACTTCGGGCGACCCCAGGGCTGGCACTTACCTCGCACAGCGTATTTCGTTGGCTATTCAGCGAGGTAATGCTGCCAGCGTCTTGGGATCGATCCCACAAGGATTTTAGAAGATTTTTATTTTTTGTAATGTTTTTATATTTGTAAATAAGTATGTGGTTTAGTATGGAGGTGATAAATATATAAATAAACCTGAAAATTATTAGTAGCTCTCCATAAGGACGTTAATACGAATAACATAATCTTGCAATAGAATGTAGTAACTCTAATAGAATTTAATTGTTTAAGAAACTTCATCGCTAGCCTCAATTCTAGTGTTTTTAATATTGAGCTTCGTCAATAACAATGTTAGTAAATCATTTTCACAATCATAATCATAATTTCGGAAGTTCTAACAGTCTTACTCATTAGGGGAACGCTTGTTAATTTATTACACATATTTTCTTATCATTCATATAATACTACGTATTTGTCTAAATGTCGCATTGCTTTTGTAGTAACTAATCCCCAGACATCACTTTCCTAGTACCTCTAAATTTTAAAGTATGCTCCAGCGGAATTCTTTGCATAAGACGAAGGCTCGTGCGTGTGCATTTCTCTTCTTTTCAAAACTCTCCCTACATTATCTATGATGAGGTAGGCGTGACATCTCATGCTCACACTTCTGCAACATTGTAATCGCACTCCTGATTTCAGAAGACAATGCTTCCTGTATGTGAAGTCATTTAATAAGAACAGCTCCTTGCCGCTAGCAGTCACGATGCACTGTACTGTAAACCAAATAAAAGTAGTGTTTTATTAAATAAATTCACCAGACAATCACACTTATCAACTGACCTCAAACTAAGATTTTACCTTGTACTATCATTACCAGTTTGCCACGTGAAACTTTATTTAATCCATGTAAAATTTTAAACCAATATTGGTAAGAATGCATGGATGTATGTTACTCTTTGTAAGTACTGAATAGATTCTGATGAAATTGGGTAAAAATATGTATGAGAACGAAGTCGCGAGCAATAGCTAGTGAGACATAAATACCTATAACCGAGTGTTATCGATGATGATAATGTGGCAAATACAGTTGATTATTTTTAATGGATTCAAGCGAAAGAACAGAAGCGAAAGACAGGTCTTTGCCTACCACAACAAAAGAACAAAGCATATTTAACTATCAGAATTAAAATATGTAGTTCAAGTTGACTCTAAATATGAAAAGAAGCCGGTTCGCTTGGTATAGGCATGTGATATGAAAGAATGAGTATTTGCGGATGGAAAGACAAAAAAGAGATGAACGGAGTGTGTGAAAGACGACATGAATGAAAAGGGGGAGGGAGTTATGTGAATGTCAAAAAAGGGTAAGGAAAACATATTACGCCGACCACAAATAACTTTGTAATAGGGCAGGAGAACAATGAAACAAAATAGTTCAGGGCAATAATGGCGTGACGTATTATTATAACATTTTATTTCGTGCATGATATAACGCAATCTAAACTATTAATACTCATGTAACTTGATAAATAACAAACAAAAACTCTATTTTTTCATATAGACAGTTCTATTTAGAATTTATTTTGTGCTGTTTTGCTGCACTATTTGTTTAGAAAAGTATTTGAAAAATGTTATTGTTTTGTGTTTAATATCGAAATCCTAATGTGTATATCGGCATGACGGCGACATCGTCATACGCCGGCATAGCTTAAAACTGTAAACAATACGTGCACCGATCACGCCATCATCGCGTCACCGCGAAAGCGTCCTTCAGTTTCCCCCGCCGTCTGACTCAACTTGTTTTGCACCGGGTATAAAAGCGACCGCGCAGCGACGGAGCAGGCAGTCTTGGCTCTGGCGTGACTCGGTGCACTAGTTGTACTAAGCTTGCTTATCCTAAGACGCTCTCGGATAATTAATTTAAAATTAATTATTATTCGTTGATTATAAAATTGCCCTGCCTGGTGCACTTTATAATCAACCAACCTATCATTACTTATGGTAATACCCTAGGTACTTGCCATAAGTGATAATTGGGGAATTTTGTGATTAGATTAAATTAGATTACGTGTAAATAACTGATAATTTAATAAAAGGTTGTACTACATTGTAATTCCTGACTTATAATTCAGCATGGCTGACCCCCCTTCCTACATCAGAAGTGGGATCTCACCCACCTCTAACTTTAAATCAACCACCCCCGCATTCTTTAAGCGAACAGATGTCGTTTTTTTTCAAACAGTATGGAAACTATCTTTACTAAAATAGCTGAAAACCTGTCATCGGGATCCAAAGCACAGAATTTTACGCCATTAGTTAAATTTGATCCCGATGATCCAGATTCAGACATAGAAGGCTGGTGCAAACTATCTGAAGTTATAGTTTTGAACCGAAAACTAAAAGGCGTAGAGTTAATTATGGCTCTGACTCATTGTCTTAAAGGACGAGCAGCCACACTTTTGACTAAAATTGCCCCAGATCAATTCGAATGGCCAGCAGTAAAAGAATTAATGATAGCCCAGTCCAACGCATTCGGCTGTAGGGACCTCATCTGCTTCTGTGGATGACGGTTTAGTCCAGCACTGATAGTGATGCTAATGGGGTTTAGCCCAGTCCAACGCATTTGGCTGTAGGGACCTCATCTGCTTCTGTGGATGACGGTTTAGTCCAGCACTGATAGAGTGAAGGGATCTTGCCTGCTTTTGTGGGTAACGATCTCAGTTTTGTCTCAATGTGACGACAAAATGCGTCGTGAGTTAAATTCCGTTGTTGTGAATGATAGATATCAACTTTTCCGTATTTTACGGGGATTTTCACTAAAAGTAGAATCTAAGAAAATCCGAATGTTGTAGTAGCTGATCGTCATAGATCTAATGATAGTGATTAACTGATTTGTGTGCCATTGTAGGGCTTAGCCGGGCCAATGAAAAAAAAAAATAGAAAAAAAAATTGAGAAAAAAAAAGAGAGAAAAAAAAAAGCAGAGTTTTGAAGGGCACATCGCCGGACCAAAACTAGAGTAGTATTGAAGGGTTCGAAGGAACTGGACCAATACTTACTATCTGAAGGGTCGATAGACCGGACCAGAGCAAATTTGTCTGAAGGGTCGATAGACCGGACCAGAGCAAATTAGTCTGAAGGGTCGATAGACCGGACCAGAGCAAATTAGTCTGAAGGGTCGATAGACCGGACCAGAGCAAATTAGTCTGAAGGGTCGATAGACCGGACCAGAGCAAATTATTACGTATCTGAAGGGTTAATGTTAACCGGACCAGAACAGCTAATTGTTATTTATCTGCAGGGTTATTGTACACCGGACCAGAATACATTGTTAAATGTGAGAAGATAAGTGTTTGTCAGGATAATCGAGCTGTACTTATTGTTTCAGAACCTTACTGATTTTGTGGCGGCGTGCGAGGACGTCCGCATGTCAGCATGGCCGTATCGGCATGACGGCGACATCGTCATACGCCGGCATAGCTTAAAACTGTAAACAATACGTGCACCGATCACGCCATCATCGCGTCACCGCGAAAGCGTCCTTCAGTTTCCCCCGCCGTCTGACTCAACTTGTTTTGCACCGGGTATAAAAGCGACCGCGCAGCGACGGAGCAGGCAGTCTTGGCTCTGGCGTGACTCGGTGCACTAGTTGTACTAAGCTTGCTTATCCTAAGACGCTCTCGGATAATTAATTTAAAATTAATTATTATTCGTTGATTATAAAATTGCCCTGCCTGGTGCACTTTATAATCAACCAACCTATCATTACTTATGGTAATACCCTAGGTACTTGCCATAAGTGATAATTGGGGAATTTTGTGATTAGATTAAATTAGATTACGTGTAAATAACTGATAATTTAATAAAAGGTTGTACTACATTGTAATTCCTGACTTATAATTCAGCATGGCTGACCCCCTTCCTACATGTACTTACTAGTATTAGGGTAATTCTTCTATTTCTGATGATTTGTAATACGATCTAAATCATAGTTCAGATAACATTTTATCAATGGACTATCGTACTAAGGAATATTAAGGAAACTTTTTCATCAAAATTACACTTCCATTACTGTCCTCCAAAATATGTCATGTTTTGTAACTTTTTACAGGACTATAATAATGAAGTATTGTACGATCAACAGTACGTCAGGTAAACACTTACAGGTCTATTTTAGTTCTTAGGCCGATGATATAAGGACGGTACTAAGTTCGAAGTGAAGTTTGACGTGCTTTGGTCTGTACCTAAGACATGATAAATGTTGTCATATATATGTTTATCTGAATATGAAATTACCGATCGAAAATAATAAAAACCCGTTTGAACCTATATTTCATTTCAAGTTAAGGTAACTCTACAGTTCATTCAACTAGAAAAATTCTCTTACAGGTATAGTTCTCGCCATAAGATTACTATGATTTTTACGAGGCCTAAAAGTTAGTTGAATGTATTCGCCATTCTCACTCAAATAATACTGTGGGGGGTCGTGGTTATGCCCTCTGTCATAAAACTCTATAGCACCTTCATGTCCTAGCCTAACTCTAGCTTTGCACTTAGTCACTGTTCGCTTGGAACAGTTCCAGTATCTGTGACACTTCTTTACTTGGCTAAATGTGTTGTTTTCGATCATGAGAAGACGACATTTCCCCTTACCGGAGATAATGAACTCATAATGCAAACCTGAAATCAAACGGATTTATTACATTTTTTGAACTCATAATGCAAACCTGAAATCAAACGGATTTATTACATTTTTTAAACCAATCTCTACAGGATTATGGCACATGAACTAATAATTATATTATATTGATAATTGGTTTATACTCCTCATAATGATGGCATACGGGAGAATTTTTTATAGGCTGGAAATTATTTAATCAGTTGCTTATATTATTCAAAGGATTTTCATTTACTACTATATATATTTAATCCATATTATGCTACTGCTAGTCTCCTCACACTTTTGGTTTACTTCATCTCTAAGAGTAAGCGTTTGCCAATCTTTAAAGCGGTATAACAGACCATTACGCTGTTTTGGGCCTCCCTCTTCATCAATAAATAAAATAATTACTAGCAATCATAAATAAAAAAATATTTATTTAACGCCTGATTGGAAAATTAAAATATCATTCTGATATCTGAAGTGAATTAAAAAAAAAACCGCACATTACTAATAAATTTAGAATAACAATACAAAAATTAGATAAACTATATTCATTAAAAAATACTAATAAAATATATTATATAAAAAAAAAATGCATCTGAAAACAACTGAAAACATATAAATTAATCCAATCCCAAAACTTAAATAAATAATAGAATACGTCAATACCGAACTAGTGTGTTGTCAGTTCTAGTCGCGCCTCGGTCTATGCAACTGAGCGCGTCGTCCTTTGTTTGTCGCTGGACGCCTGCTAATGTTAGTTTGTTTCTAAATTTGATATTGTTCTACCTTCGTTATAATTTTTTTTTGTTGTTTTTTGTATCGCTATTTTTGCATACTATCTGTGAGTGTTTTGCCTGTAGTTTGGTATAATTATTAATAAGTAACTTGCGTTATGTTTTATGTTTTGTACGTTTATTTATTTAAGCTAGACACTGTAATTATCTCACGTAAGTGAATACATTTGTAATTCTTGTGAGAATAAAGATCTTAAACCAGAATTAACCAGAATTCAATATTTCTGCACACATTTACTGAAATTATTTGTCTATTAATCGAACTTAATATAAACCATACCAAAATGTTTCATTACTATGCTATCTTTTAATAAAAACAGGGATAAGGATTCATTTTTTTATTTGTAACAAACTATTTCACCCTTAGACAAATTTCAAAAAATATTTTACCATTAGAGAATGTAACGTCATTCCTTAGTGACATACACAGTGGTGCAAGCAACAGCATATTTTATTTTATATGAATAAATATTTTCATCCATTACCATCACCATTACGCCATGTACAAACCACAGGCCATAAAATGATACTATACTTGCTTGAACATCGCCTTCATCTAGTCAAAATGACCAGTGGCACTAATACATTTATAGATAGACTGGTAGGTACTTAATCTAGCAGCACATTGATCTAATCATCTAGTAACATTTTCTATTTTGCTAATTGGATGCCCTTAACAATTACACACATTTCACAAAAAAAAGTTATTCTCTTGAAATTTTGTCTACTGATCCGTTTACCTCAAAATGGCATTACTCAATTGTTAGTACACTCACCAAACCTAAGCTTTAGGTTTTATCCAAGTTAACTTCTTATCTAAGTAACATATTTCTAATGCAATACATCAGTTTCTTCTTTGTAAATTGGTTCCGAACCTCCCGGTTTACCCCCGTAGACTAACTTTGTATTCCATGACGAATCAGAAGTAAACACTTTTACATTATAACTAATGTAACCTACTTGAATGAAAAAATATATGTCGACTTTTTGTTTATTTCAGACTAGCTGTGCCCGCGACTTCGTTGGCGTGGACTACATCCTTTCATGGTCGGTTTTACCCCTTTCTCCCCTAATATTCGAAACAAAAAGTAGTCTATGTTTTAATCCAAGTTTCGAGCTATATTTGTGCCAAATTTCATATCTCTAACTTCAAAAATAAACATTTTTCCATATAAACTTTCAAAGGTGGTATTACCCCCATCCCCCCCTTATTTTCTAATAAAAAGTAGCCTATGTCCGTTCTTGAGATTCAACGTATACCTATACCAAATTTCATCAAAATCTGTTCAGCCGTTTAGGCGTGAAAGAGTAACAGACGGACAGACAGACAGACAGACAGAGTTACTTTCGCATTTATAATATTAGTATGGATCAATAACCAACGGATACTGATTTCTTCAATTTTCAACTCATTGTATCCTAACATACATCCCATTAGTACTCCGATGATAATAAGTCGGTGCGTGATTATGCTCTGCATCGCAGGTAACCATCACCCCACTCAGGTCCGTCATCACAAATGCTTTACATTCTTTCGATAGCTTCTTTGTGCACTGCCATTTAATACTGGATTTAGATGTGTATTTCTTACAAAAAGTATAATCGTTCATCATCAGCAGTTTACTTCCAGTTTGTGTTTGTATAAATTGAACTGAAATTACAAATATACAACCAATTAAGAGAGCAGATAACCTTCAGGCCAGGTCAAAAGTTACATTTATGCCTTACTATTAACATTAAAATATCTTAAAGAAAATAAGTAACTTTTAGTTATACATTATAAACGAGGTGGGAACAATAATACAAAGTAAAATTTTCAAACCATGTATTTGATATAGGATACGCATGTGTCATATGTACGGTCAACTAAAATTGTAGTCTATCAGCAGACGATATATTTAATTTGTTTTTTTTTTCATAATCTAACAGAAAACCTTAACCTTACCATTACTTAGCTTCTATAGAAAGTTTTGACCACACTGATAACCACTTCTTTGGCCGATCGTGTCTCTTTCTGACAGGAACTTCATTTTCCCTTTCCATAGATGTAAGGATATTATATTATATTACAGGATTGAAATCAAACTTGTTTAAACATTAACTTATTTATTAATAAAATGTATCTCCTAAGCCAGAATCTAAAACTGAACCTTTATTAATCGACAAAATTTAAAAGAAAAACATCCGACATTTGATTAACTAACTCTAGTCACGGATTTTTAATCCTCTCTTTCTATAATTCTTACCCAAACCCCATCAACTCCCTGAAAATACCGAGTGGGAGTATGGTCGTGACACTCGTTTTTCTTCACAACTTTATTTTTCAAACTCAAAGTGACACTTGCCTTACAATTTTTCGAGAAACGCTTGGTGCAATCCCAGCGCTCACCAGCCTTAGAGGAATACTTCCGGGCATATGTATACTTGTTCAACATAATCAATCTTCCGTGCATCGTCTGCATAAAGGTTACTGCAAAATAAGTTAATCGTGAAATATTGCAGAATTTTGATTGAAACTGTTTACATATTGCTTATAATAAAAAGACCATAGATTAACCAATAATAAGCATACAGTTTCAACCAAATAAATATCCGTTTATTAGATTTTACACTTCAATGCTCCGTCACAAATGCATTAAACTCAAAAGTGTGGGACGTCACTGGTTTCATTACAGTTTAATTTGCAGTAATAATTTCTTATTTTTTTAACACGCTTTTATTAGCTCGGGTTGTATGTATCTATGAATGTAACGGAATCTTTTAATCTTAATTTGACCCACTTCCCGGTCTTTGATTAAGATGAAATTTTGCACACGCTCTGAGTTCTGATGACAATACATGACTAGCTAAGAAACGTCATTACAAATCCAATATGGCGGCCTCCCCAAGATGGCGAACTGACTGTTTGAAATGCACTTCCATGATATGGGTATCAAAAGAAAGGGTTTGCTGTCAGGAATACGAAAAAAATAGTCACGTGATTCAAATCCAATATGGCGGGCGTCCAAGATAACGGACAGGCTATTTGAAATGCACCCCTATGATATGGGTATTAAATGAAAGGGTTTGCTGAATGGGATACGAAAAAGAATTATATAATTATTGATACATGAGAAAACTAAAAAGTAGAAAATAAAAATAATAGTTTAAAAAACTATAAAACACGCTTTTAGCTCGCACTAAAAATTACAAAATAATTCAGACATTTAAGAAAGAAAGCGTGGAGCGTTTTGTCCAAAAAGAGTAAAGATAACATAAACGCTCCACGCTTTCTTTCTTAAATGTCTGAATTATTTTGTAATTTTTAGTGCGAGCTAAAAGCGTGTTTTTTAGTTTTTTAATTGTAAATTATGCTCGTGCATCTTATTCTAATGTAACAAACACGTCTTGGAAGTAGCCTCTAAAAAGCCTAAGGTTATAGGAATATAAATAGCAATTACATGTTACCTCAAAGACACACGACTTGCTAATACCATTTTTAGTTTAAGAACAGAGGCTGACCGCATTTATCATTACCGTACCCGCTTCCTCAAAAACATTCCATCTTCCTTTTCAACGAAAATATCTGGCTTGTGGTAATGACATCCCCCAATAGCTATAACACGCCTGTTGAAGCCGACCACCACGAAAGCGTTGCAGGTCCTTGATATCCGCTTAGTGCAGGTCCATCTCTCGCCCTCCTTGAACACGTACCTCTTAGCATAGCTGTGTTTGTTAACCAATAGAAACTCGCGATCAACACCGCCTTCCCGTATTTGGATAAAACGTTCTGGAAGCAAGAGTCAAATCAGATAAAGTTTGTAAGGGGCATGCTTCTTCATACTTATAAATGGAGACAAATTCAGAATTGGGAATTATTGTAACCATCCCTTATACTGCTTGTAGCTTTATTAACTTTGTATGATTTCTGCACCAACGCGATTAGGGTTTATTTACTTATTTAGTTTGTTTAGTACATTTTCTTTGAGTAAGTTTTTATGATGATTTTAGGAAATTAATAGTAGATACAAGATTTTTGAAGGCGCAAGGCAATGCTCGCAACATTACGACGACAAATACTTAATTTTTCATAGATAGATAGATATTCTTTATTTTACATAACAGAAATTAGTAGGTACAACTGACAAAACATTTACAATTAAGTGGCTAACAAAAGATAAACATAGTACAATAATAAACTTTTCGCAGCTATCAGGTCGTTAAACAAAAAAATTGCAGTCAGCATCATAGTTCACATTTAGAGTTCGAAATAAGTTTCTATGCCCGCGATATAAAAGCGGACAAAGGTCAAAGTGTATTTTTATCACAGGGGTCTATTTATTCAGAAAATCTTCACATACGTCCCATCACTCGTGATCCTATACTCGGACGGTCCATGAGTATGGTCCCCATTGTACTGTATAACGTTCCTGTATCCCGGTTCTTCTATACACTTGTCCAGAATCAGGAAGGCCTTGCAGTTCTTGTTCACGGCTTTGTTGCACTTCCATCTCTCTGTCTTCTTGGTGCCGTAGTGCCTGCAAAACGTGTGGTCCTGGAACATCATCAGGGTCTTGCCGCTCCTTAGTTCTAGACACATTGCTGGAATGATAAACCATCATATTGCGATACCACAATGATTGTGTCAGTGCAGAAATAGGAAAGTCATGTGGGAAATTGATCACTTGAATTTTGACTTTTGAGGAGTGACTTTGACTTAGTGTGGATGACGACATGAGACATTTGACAGCAGATTACATCTCGGGACAATGGTAGAATCTGTTGTAATGGGTAAATCTTCTAAATATGTATTTTTTGCCGACATAATGTGACTCAACGCTTCAGCGCGCACTAAAAGACGAAATTCTAATTAAACAAAGTACTTTAAAAATGTTATACTTCTTTATTGCGCGCCATGCCTTTGAGAACATTAAATGAAATCAATTATTAGTGTAATTATTTACATGATATCTATCTGTATATATCTATTTATTTATTTTGTTAATATTCTAAGTACATAGACTAGGATCACATTCCATTACATAAAATCACAATTCATATTTGGAGTTAAAAATTATGATCATTAACATAACGCATACGAAGATAATCTTTAAGTTTTAAACATTTAAATTCAATCCTTACTAGTTAACAAAGTTTTTATGACATTGAATTATTATCAATGAACGTGTATTGACTCGTACAGAATATTAGAAGACATCAAACGAAAAAAACATTCGATTGTTAAACGAAACCACAAAAAACAAATTCTTGCACTAAACTGGATAAAAAAGGTTAAGATTAAAATTGTTAGTTTTAAAATGACTGCAATGTAGCAGACCGTGAACAATGCTTAATTTGATACATTTGAACTCATTTCTAGACAGATAGTCTGAAACTAAAGTCAGAATAATTATGATGTTATTTTTTAGTGTATACATCTTTCTCTGATTCCGCAGTTTACTTACGGAGTCATCAAACAGACGCGACGCCTTAGAATAATAAAAATTGAAGAAACGTCGCCATCGTAATTAAGTTTTAATACAGTAGATATTCATTTTATACATTTTAATAAAGTCTGATTCGTCTAAACAGTGGAAACAAAACCACAACTAACGTTGAAATAAATAATTGAACCAGTTGTGATTTTGCCTACGGCATGCTACAAAACATCAAGGGGTTTCTAAACTGACGAGGCCGTATGTAAACGGCGGAATCACACAACGTGCCTGCTACATATCTATGTTGTTAAACAAACTGTATTATTCAATATTCCAAGAGTATTCAATGGTGAAATAGGCTCACTTTCGCGATCATGGGTTATTAGAATAATACTAAAACACGCAAAAAAAATATTTTATCCATATCACAGAAATAGTTATTTTTACACAAAAAAGACAGGGCCACACTAAATTTCATTTTTATACTTTAACCCTTAAACAGGCCGTGGGCAAATAGTTACCACCTCAATTCGAACCATATGATCTTCACTTACCGGCGAAAACCAATGAAAAATTTCGATACTCCAGGCCTGGTTAAGGGTTAAAGATGTTAATGATTGGACAGAGGACCAAAATACAACTTTCGTATAGATCCTATCTTAGGAAATTGAGTTCAATCTTCCAACTCCTAAATCTTGACATAAGTCCCATCACAATTCCTATGGTACTTCGAAGGCTCATGCGTGTGTTTCCCAAACTTCTTCACTACAGACTTCTTCTCACCCAGATTATTTCCGAGTATCAAATAGGCCTTGCAATTTTGTGTGACTCGTTTGGTGCACTGCCACCGTTCACCTTGCTTCGTATCATACTGCTTACAGTATGTATGCTGTCGGTACATCATAAGGAGCCTGCCACCGCGCAGGGTAAGATAACTGACTGAAATCGAAATAAATACATACAAAAATAATAACCAAAACTTTACTCAAAATAATATTTTTTTACGCAAAATAATGTCTATTTTTTTATTTTCAAGTAACATGAAACATACGAGTCTGCAAATTCCAGATTATTATTATTTTTTTATAAATATAAATTAAGTTGGTACATACTAAAATCTTGCAAAATTAATAATGACCATAATAGACAAATGAATTATTGTTAAGTTAATTACGAAGAAAATAAACAGTTATGACTTAGTTAATAAGTAAGTATATTTCAGAGTAAAATATTAAATTAAAATGTTTATAAAAAGCTACATCAACAACTATTTAAAAATGAAACTTTGATTTCATTCCTAACCACTTTAAAATTTGGCACAATTTTGAGAAAAGAAATATTTAAAAGTATTTAAGTTACATTTGACTAGGTATTAAATTTACTAAAATACAATACTAGTACTGGAATACACATTAACGATAATAATATAAAACTTAACATACGTCTTTAAAAAACTATCATTAGTGTGGGTGTTTGTCTACTAACAGAAAATGTTATCAAAAGATTCTTAGATGTTTCTAGGAGAATAATATTTCAAATATTAAACCCTTATTATTTTATTAAAGCTATTTAGTTTCAATTAATTTATTTCAGTGTTGAAAAAATAACTCCATTATGAAAAACTGGCGAAAGGTCAATTTGCCTTAAATTAATAACTGCATCTTGAAATACAAAATATTCCTTTATTAATAATATCCCAAAGTAAAACAGAACAACTCAACAATACTTCATTCGTAATGAATCTCTCTTCAGTCGATAACTTTCTATTAAACTTTGTAAATGTGTCAATAACTTGACAATTGTTATCCGCAGCAACGATTATGACTCATGTGTAGAGCCACATAGGGTAACACCTGATATTCACATTGGGCACCATTGTAGTCTTGAGCAAGAGAAGGTAAATAATACCTTTTTTCGTGACACTAGACTCTACCATGGTAGTCATAAGATCAGGAATTGTTTGAGTCTAACTTTTGCCTTTCGCTCTGAACTAAAGTCTTATCATCACAGTAGGATTTCAAGAGACTTGTATTTGCGTTTCCGAGTGTGTTCCCTAACATTAATCATTTAATCTTCTCGAGTCCTTTTTTTTGCTCGATAAGCAGCACAATATTCTTTCCATTTCTTCATCACATTTCTGTGTTCTTTAGGGCTCATGTCTTTAACTAGTTTCCTTTGCCCCTTTTCTTTTTTCATTTGATACTTTTGGCGCTCTTTTTCCCTCATTTCTTCCCATTTTTCGGGATCTTGTTTGAGACGTTCACGTCTCAACCGTTCCGCCCTTTTCTTGTTTTCGAGTTTCTCTTCTCTCGTAAATTTATTACTTTTCTTGGGTTGCGTTATTAAATAAAAAATATCTGAAATAAATGAAAAAATAATGTAAATAAGTATTTCAAAATCAAACAGAGGCTAAATAAACGGAAAAGGGAAACTAAAGTCAGTGTTTTATGAAAAAACATTGTCTTTCTATGCTCCTATGGTAGTGAAAAGAAAAGGCTGGCCTTATGATAAGTGGTAAGCGAAGCCTAATAATAATTCAGGTATTTATTTTTTACTTTACTCTATAAGATGGAATGGGTCATACTCCACCACAGACAGTAAGGATGGTGAAGGGTTGTAAGGCAAGGACGGTCCCTTACTGGAAAGTGTTCAAGTAACAGCAAACGACCTCTTACTACGCAGAAAAATTTAGACATCAACCGGGATCTATTGGTCCCGGATGCTTGCCTTTCAAAGTGCGGATGCTCGAGATAAATATTACTAAATTCCGCTGGAATAGCCACCAACACAGAGGTATACTTTTGGATGGGTAAATCGTGATCACTTCTGTGACCTATACCTGTTCAGTAACCTACGGACACCAAAGCCACCAGGGACATTACATGCACGTTTCCGATCTGAAATGATTTTCAATTTTCGATGTTCACCAACGAGTAATAACATCTTTCGCATAAAAATGTATGTTTTTAATAACTGCATCTGTCTGTGGTATGAGAGTTAGGCTCATAAACCCGAAGGTCGTGGAGAACACTTTCACTTTGTGAACATTTCCCAGTTAGGGTATTGCAGGCTTGAATCACCTTATTTTCTGGTAGGAACGATGATTCTGTGCTTTGGAAAACACGTTCGTTGGTCCTGACCAAAAGTGCCAGATTCTCATTATATGCGTTACGGATGTCAAACGGCATCGGATCCAATACGGATCATATTCATAGCGGCCTTCAGGCTGTTTCTATAAACATCATCATATTGAAATGCAACGGGAATAGTTTCGCTGATAGCGTGAAGCCTTGCGCGACGCCAGCATTAAAATATATATTATTGAAGTACCAGAGTGTGCTTTGTTATCCTGATTGATAGAAAACTTGCTATCAACGTTTCGCCTCTAATCTGAATTTTGAACCCATTAGTGCTTAAAATTCTCTATTTAACTATTTATTCATAAGTGTTAGTAATGTAATCTATTTGAATAAAATATTTGACTATTGGGATTATTAATTCAACACGACCATTTAATATATGCTTTTTAAAATTATAGTACTGATTTCAAAACATAAATTACCTTCTTTCAGTAGACTGTTGTTTGTGTGTTTTCCGCTCCGACATAACTTCGGCGTCTCTTGCACAAATATCTAATTTTAGATTGTTATTTTACAAGTTTAAGTCAAGTTGCTAATATTATTGAAATAAAGACTTTTTTTTAAATCAAAGGTATTTTCCGGGACTACTGAAGAGATTATTAACATGTTTCATTTAGTAAAAAAACACCCACTTAAACTTTAGGTCCAAAAACTAGATATGTAGTATAACTTACAACAATAACGTGTTAAGTATCACTGAATATCGTGGAATTTCTTTTATCTTATACAAATAGTTAAAATATAATATACTTAGGTTTATCTACTAAAAACATAAAATACTAAATTTATCAAGATACAACTTCGAGTATCATTTGACGACTACTATAGTCGACTTATAAAACTAAACTACATATATACAGCATAATATTGCTTGATTTTGCTACTAAGTAGCTAGAGCAAATGGGTCCTTAGACTCATTTGAGAACTTAACAAAACCCAGGTCTTTCTCACAGCACTTAAGATAACAAACAAAATATCTAAATTAATAAGTCGTCTTATGAAGCAAAATACTTCCAACAATACATTCAAATGTTAACAATTTTGTATAATATATTAGGAACCAGTTAAACTTTACATGTATCGAGTGTGATACATGATAGCATGTATCAGACTTGATACACACACGCGTAAACTCAGCATTTAGTTTTTTACGTATTTTATTTAAAGTATTTTAAAGAAACGGAATAATTTGATCTCCTCTCGCAGCATAAGATACGAACACACGATCTACACGTAAACCATTTTTTTTTATTTATCTTCAATGTTTATTCACGTTGCTTCTTAGTTTAGAACGTTTAATATTTAAAATAAATGCATAGAAGACTAGGGACATATAACAATTAAGGTCATTTACAACAAAAAAAGACGTTGTCTGGAATTGAAATAAAGAGGCTAATATGAATAATCGCACGTACTAAAGATATTTACTATGTTATCAGTTACGACCGACTGATAGGTCAACACAACTATCAAAGCCTACAACGAAGTCCGAACTTTTATCTTCTATTCAGTCATGAACGAAACTAGGCCCTCGAATGTCCGTAAATCCGAAAAAAACAAGATACTGTTTTTAATGGTTAATAAACCGTTTAAAAAAAACAGTGTGCCCAATACGCCATTTCAGATGTTAGATGTCATTGTAGGCTCATATTTTTAATGTAGGTAAATATCACTTAATTTAACATATTACGAATCGTAAAATATTGGAACCGAGCATAAAAAGGTTTGTAGCGTAACAAAAATTTGTATCCAACCTCAATATCGGTTTTCAATTGGCAAGGCTTAAGTTTGTGGCCCAAAACCAACAAAAAAATTACATATTGTAACTTGTATTGCCTTAAACTAAATGTAAATTATTATTATTTTAGTGAATATCGCAGATATATTTATCTTATTATGACTAAGTAGCAAAAATCCGAACACGTTTTATAACAACGTTTACAATCTCCTATTAATTAATAAGTTATTGAAACTAATTTCTTTACTTTATTATATATTTTTACACGATGATTTATCTAAGATACGCAGGAGCGCGATAGCCAAGTTAAATTTCCTATGACAAGACATATTTACTTACCAATCAGAGCATGAACATCTTAAAAATATAATTATCTTTGAAATAATTTGGCACCATGAAAATATAATGTGCAACTAAGTTACAGGCACACGAGAAAGTTTCTTTATACACATAGAAAGTACACTTTTAATATTTACAAGAAAAATAAAAACTCTACGATAGGAATGCATTGCGAACAATAACTCTCGAAAAAAAGGGGTCTATTCATCTAAGTCTAAGATGTCGCTTAAAATGTGATCATTTTCATAGAATCATGTAAACTTTAATTGTCCCTAAATTTAATAAAAATGTAGTGAAGTTACCAGCTTAAAACGACGAGCCATACTAAACAAACGTCATGCAACCTCCTACAAATTTGACATGATCAGCTATGGGCAAACACTGGCCAAGTATTGATTTTCACGACTATATGAAAATGTCAAGAGTTGCCTAAAAACTGACAAGAGCTCTCAACTGTTTCCAAAAAATACATATTACCTACGTTACAAAACAGTTCAGATAAAATTGACCCATTCATTTCGCGATACTTACTAAAAACTGCTAACAAAATTTCTCTTATAACGTGGAATGTTACAATTCTTCATCAGTCGTTAAAATTAAACTTAGTGTAGTTATCAGCGTGATTGTGGAATCCCTTGTGCTTGATGTACCGCCCTTCCACTGTGGTCTGCACACAACTGTTGCAGCCCAATCTCTTTCGATCCCTGCACGTCCAGTTTATGGTGTTCTGGTACCTGTTGTTTATCCAGTACTTGTTGTCTCTAAATATCAGCACCATACTGCCCGTACGATGGGAGGGAAGATAGTATATGCTGTCTTCCGATGCAGCTGCAAATAAAACCTTAGTTTATCACCCGGACATGGCAATTTGATTACACGACTCAAAACTAAAGAAATTACTAAGGCATCATCGAGGTAGACTTCAGTTACTTAAATAAGACGAGATCAAAATTGTACAGTTATGAAGTAATCTTAATTAACATTTTTGGATATTTTGCATCAGACTATGATCCTAATTAGATTTAAAAGTGCATGCAATACTTACAAGGCAATTAAGGATTCAACTAACAATCAAGGATATAAAGGGATCCTTTACGATGGTTCTAAGTATGATGCGCCCGCTCGCCACTGCTGATATGTCTAGTAGAACACGAAGAAAGTATATACAGGAAGAATTCTTCATAGTATTTCACAGCAGTTTTCTGGCTACAAAAGTGGTCTGGTCTGGTCTGAAATGTGACATCACCGTAACATGTTCGTTGAAGCATTTTTTTCCTTTTATATTCTAGCTTGTATGTAGGTAACTTATCTCAGTTTCGATAATACTACTTACTGGGAAACTAAAAGGACTTGAGATTTACTTTAGAAAATGAATTAAGATCCAAACAGCTACAGTGAACCTTCATGGTTCCAAGCAAGCAAATAATTTATTAGTTTGTACGGCTTCATGAACAAATCCTATGTTATGCTTTTCAATGAGGGGTAAAGTTTTTAAAATTTTCCTAGAAATGCAAAAAGTTTGTTTATAACTGGACTTTTTACATAATTGCGTAATGTTCCTGATAATTCAAAGTTTAAAAGAAAAAAATGCTTATGGATTCTTTTTTGTACAAACTACATGGGTTTACATATAATTATAAATGAAATGATGCACAAAAACTTGTATCAGAATACTGTATTTCTAAAATTCTCACAAAATTTATACTGTCATCTACAATCTAGCAGGTCCCTACAGCAGAAACATGCGTTTAGAAGACACCTTCAATACGATTAAAATAATAATAAGTACATCATTTGATAAAAATTCATAAAAATTATACAAAATAAAAACTTAACCAACATACATCACTTTAACGATTGTCTGTTTGAAAAAAAGTCTTTTTCCCTTATAAATCTACCATCGTGACATTGACGTAAACGAGGCGGATTGTGTATGTGTCTCCCACGAAATATGGAAATATAATCTCTTCCATCAATTCCTTTGTATGTTATTACATCAGCTCGGCAGCCATGGACGTCCCTGGATGAGCAGTACCACTGCTTCTTGCCATGTGCTTGATGGTTCTTCATGTAAAATGTAAATCCATTGAGAATGAGTAGGCCGGCCCCGGTACGCCCAGGTATGAACTGTGCTGGAACTGATAGCAAAACCAATAATTATTACCTTGTTTTTGGGGGGAATAAAACTACAGACTAAGGTTGTTTTAGCTTATTTTAATAATTAAATAAATACCTTTTTACCTCTTTAAAGTGTGTTTTTATAACACCGTTATTGGGCAGCTTTTGGTTTGGGGGAGATAGGAACGGATAGGTAAATAATTACACAAGCCGTGAAAAATCTTTATTTCTTTAGAAGGGATGAGGGTTTTATTTTATCTTTATTTAATAATAAAACGCTACACTTTTTTTATTGAATTAAAAATTTTTACAATACATTTTAGATTAAATTTTATAAAAAAAATATTAACAAAAATAGGTAACAAAATTAAACATTAAATGGCACCTGTATTACTTATGATTAAACAGTTAATAAATAAAGAGTTCCCAATGTTTAAAGGCAGAGATTATAAATTTCCATGAGTAAAGATGTAATTATATGAATAACTTCCATGTGTTAAGATTCTAGCCTGTACATGTAAACTTTATTATGGTTTAAAATTCAAATTAAATTAGTTTTCCATTTATTATTTTTTAAGAAACTAACCAAAATTTTAACTCGATATGTTAAGTTGAAATTTAAAAAAAAATAATTATTGTGAATTTGTGTCAAAGATGACAATGTGAACATCAAAGTGTTGGTAAAAATACTGCATTGATTTGATATCAAGCCCAAAACTGATTTTTACGGTCATGAAATTCTTATTATTATCAAATATAGTACATAAGTTGATAATTTTACCAGCATTTTCTATAAAAAGTGAGTCTGTTCTGGGAGTCGAACCCAGTTATTTACTGAAGATATAAAGCTGTTGTAACTAAGAGTAAACCTATCAATTTTAAAAGAATGTCAACTCTTTTAATTTATGATATTGTCTTTAAACAAATTTTGTTAATCTGGGAGTCGAACCCAGGATATGTAATGATTTTTCAAACCACTGTATTTATTCATTCGTTATTTTTAACTGGGATTCGAACCCAAGAGCTTTAGAGTAAAAGTTGTTACATCCCTAGTTTACATGATTTCTGCAAATCTGAATTGCAGGTACAGATAATTTTTCATACCAGGAGTCGAACCGAGTCAAATGTAGGTAACATTCCACTCATATCCAATCAAAATCAAATTTCATCTAAATCCGTTCAGCAGTTTTTGGTTTAAAGGGTGACAAACATACATCCAGACATCCCGACATCCACATATCCGTACATTCTTACAAATGTCAACATTTAAAACATTGGAATGTACCAGACAGTCATAGAAACTTGGGGTTTCTGCATCATCCTAACAATTACCTAATTGCAATGGGGATAGGAGTCCAAATCCAATGACATACACTTGCTGTTGCCACAACTCACATCGCATGATTTTAACGTGTATTTTACACAAAGCTTAGCCCAGGACTCAAAAACAGGTAATTAATGATATTTCAAGTAAATTAATTACTTCTACACACTGGGAGTCGAACCCAATAGCTAAATAATACATATATACTGTTGAAATGAGAACCTCCTCCTTCTTTTTTAAGTTGGTTAAATATTTGTACCAGGACTCGAACCTAGACACTAATGTTTCAAAGCACATTTGGTCACTATTCTCAGAAAGAGTTATTCCACTTTATAATTAATCCAGAATACCAGGGATCGAACCTGGCAACAACTTGTTCAAACTTGTAATCCTTACAATTACATTTTAGCACTGGGAGTTGAACCCAATGACTGGGGGCTAAGCTTACAAGTAATTAATAATAATTCCAATGAATCAGACATAAAGTTAGACCCAGGATTCGAACCTGGGAAACCTAAAACCAAAACTTAGTCTCGAAGTCTAGAATAGGGAGTGGAGAGGTATTCAAGGTGGAATGGAATCCAACGTTAATAAAACCAACGTACGTAACGTAATTTGTAAATTTCAGGAATCGAACCTGTAAATGGTCTTTTCAGAAAATGGTTTTTTCGTAAAATTTTACTACCAGATGTACTATCTAGCTTTATTTCATACTCTTTGACGGCGATGGCTCTCACATGAAGTTTTATTATTTACTATCCTATCTTTATTTTTACCAATGTCCTAAATATACTGAAAATATGCATCTTTGATGAAGATATGAATGAACCACATAAAATGATAAACTCTTTGAAGTAGGGTTTAAGTGTAGTAAATATTGTTTTTTTATTACATTCTAGGTTATTCCATATTCAAGAAAACAAATAACAAATATTCCACGCTATGTAACCCATCCAACATCATAAACTATTTTATTTAATCCTACAATAACCAAATCTGTATAAGTTATAAAAAAACATCTTTCTGTAATTTACTGTTCAAGTTATTGTTTATGAAATGGTAATAAGCTAAAACCCAGTTTTCTGTACAGACACGCATCATATCATGAAACCCTCAAGTTTACAAATAACTTATATTGCATTTAATGTT
Source organism: Glyphodes pyloalis (assembly GCA_037074685.1). Classification (NCBI taxonomy): domain Eukaryota; kingdom Metazoa; phylum Arthropoda; class Insecta; order Lepidoptera; family Crambidae; genus Glyphodes; species Glyphodes pyloalis. The sequence continues at coordinate 3,593,903 of JAYKKO010000012.1, read as the reverse complement.
ATCTTTATAGATTTTAAATTAATATGGCTTTTACATATTTTCTCATATACGTTTTCACGTATCCATGTAAACCTCTGCCTTTTCAAAACAAAAGAAAGTTGCATATGGAAAGCAGTTACTCAGAGAGATTTTCTCACGAATCACTTTTCATTGTGGATAAAGTTATTGGGTATTCTTTAATATAAACTTATTTACTATTACTCACCAAGCAGCAGCCAGGAACAGGAGCCAGGATACCTAAAATAGCGGGAACAAAAACTAACCTCATCATGAACACTTCACCTTATTTTTACCAACTTATCACTGCAGCACACATTTCACAGGGATAACACAAGAAACACAATACTTTTCTTTATACGAAAACACTATTTCAAACCGCGTTTAGTATCAAAATAGTCAGTAAAACACACCAAAACAAATTGACATTTCAAGTTGTAAGATCAACTAAAAAGCGCGTGTTTACTCGCAAAACGGCATTTGCGGTGCCCCGAACGCGATAAAAATGCGCGCGTACCTCAATTTCGATGCATTTTCACGAAATTTTAAAGACAACAAAGTAAAACAACAATATTATTTGGCATCGAAAGAGTTATTTTGACGTTTACGAAAGTAATTATGTCCGTATTCTGTAGAGTCAAACAACATTGGACGTCGCGAAACGGTACTACTGTTATCTCTATCGTTACTAAGAGGAAGATAGAGATAGCGGTTCCAGAAAAGTCAAGTCGACCTATCCAGAATAAGCGTCCCATAGACCACTTATAAAACCAGATTTTTTTTTATTTAAGAAAATAATTCGTTCCATTTCACAAGTTTTTAGTTTATAAAGAACGACCCGCCCCGGCTTCGCACGGGTGCAATAGGTACTAAAATATGTACATATTATACATATAAACCTTGCACTTTATTTTATTACATTGACGCTGTGAGTGGCAACCACGCGAATTTTTTCTAATACTTGCATTTTTAAACTCATGATATCTTCCGAATGAAATGTCCGAATTGAATAATTCAAAAAGTTATATAAAGGTATTGAAGCCGTCTTGAATATAAATTTTGATATGAATATTTATTTTGATAAGGATAAATACCAAGGTACAAATAAAGAGCCTTTTCAAGCGGCGGCATATTAATTAAATTTTTAGATTAAAAAACCGCTTACTGTGACATAACTATAATATTTAGACATATGCTGTCGCAACACTTTTTGTAGATAAAGATGAGTTCTGCAAAGTCGTAGTACATGATTTTGTTCTATAATTAATAGTTTTCGCAGCGCACGCGATCTAAGAATTTTTTCAAGTCACCTTGGGTTACATTATTGGAGTTTTAGTAAGGATCCCTAATTTAAAAAAAAATATAATATAGCATATGTCACCCGAGGAAAGTGTAGTTTTCCAACGGTGAAAGATTTTTTGAAATCGGTCCACTAGTTTCGGAGCCTATTCATTACAAACAAATCTTTCCTCTTTATAATATTATAGTATAGATTATATCGAATTATGTACAAAAGACATTCATTTTCAAGTTACTTCCTCGATGTAGCGGAGATATTAAAGTGATAACTTGGTCGAGATGAACAGAAAAAACAGATAACTGTATATAGTGTATCTGTGAACGCTTCGGTATTTAATGTGACAGAAAAGTGAAATAAACTAAACCACTCAGGTTTAACTTTGCTTTTTTTGCGTTCGACAACGAGATTTTCTCAGCTCAGCCGTTGTCAGGGAATTTATGCGAGAATATGCAATGTATGGAACGAAATCCTCTTTGTCTTTTCTCTTCTCGTCTTTATTTTGACATTCAGGCCTAGCATACGCAATATGTCAAATTTATCGCATGAGACGACAACAGTATCGAAACTGTTGATTGGCTAATAGCACACCGCACTCGTATTTTTGGCCAATCAACACCTGACTCACTGACTTCAATCGATTTTGACGTTAATTGTTAAGAGCGCGATAAAATTTAGTCGCGTTGCGTATGCTAGGCCTGGTTATCCGATTTGGTCAATTCCAGGCACATGTAGGCATAGCATGCGCAATACGTCAAATTTCTCGCATGAGTTGACAAAAGTTTTGATACTGTTGATTGGCTAATAGCACACCGCACTCGTAGTTTTAGCCAATCAGCAGCTAACGCACTGACTTCAAGCGATTTTGACGTATGTTGAGAGAGTTATATAAAATTTAGTCGCGTGACGCATGCTAGGCCTGATGGACGTCTTATCAGCCTATTTCTAATATAAAATGTACCTTTTGGTAACATCATTTAATGTCACCTTTGCAAGTTTATATGGGAAAATGTTTATTTTTTAAGTTTGTTAGATGTGAAAGTTGGCACAAATATAGCTCTTTCGAATATTAGGGGAGATAGGGGTAAAACCGACCATGAAAAGATGTAGTCCACGCGAACGAAGTCGCGGGCACAGCTAGTACATAATAAAGTATAAAGAATCTGCAATTGTCATTAAAATCTACATTGCAACCGTTCGATGCCGGGGGGCGGGTGGCTAGTTTATGTTAAAAAAGGAAACTTGTTCCTTCTTGTCAGGTGTCGCTGGTAATGGCTAGTTTCTAATGCTCATCATTGCAGATTTTTTGCATTTTTATGCTTGACATACCGAGGACACGTTTTGAATAAAGGAGCCGTCACAAAAGTAAGAACCAACGGTAAAATGTTCCCTAAAATGAAATCCAGAATGCATTCAACGTGCAAAAAAATGTTGGCTAGTGCCATCTGTCGAAACCACATTCAAGCTTGATAATGTTTATAGCACATTGTCTCAAAGGCATATCAGTCAGGTCTATGTAGGTTTGTAGAAAAATTTTAGAATGCCTCATTTTTATGTTGTAGTGACATCTATGAAAAATATGTATAAACCATTTGTGAAATTAAAGGTAGCGCCATCTACATTTTCTCTTAGGAATAAGTGTAACCTATTCTCTAGCATCTTAAACAAGCACGTGCTTATTGACGTGGTGAAGCTTCTATATAATTTCGGAAGATGGCGTTATATGCAAAAATATTATTGTTATGAAAACTACTGTGTAAAGAGTAAAACAGGGTTGTAAGTTTGTATGAAAGTCCCATGTTTTTGATTAAATATTTATTTCTATAGGTAGTATGAAGGTGTACCTATGGTGTGTCAGACTGTAGGTACACTTATAACGTGCGTATAAGAACTAATATCGAAATGCAATTGTTTATCTAGACTTGCTGTTTAACAAAACAGAAATACCTAAGCAGAATATTATGGTAAGGTTGGACAGTTTAGTTAGTGGTCAAAACATCTTTGCCATTAATATATCTAGTCTTAAATTTTGTAGGACCATAATTTTAAAATACATGTAGGTAGTCATTGCATTGTTAGTAGGAACACAATGGTTAGACTTATTGCTTTATCGCAATGCTGTTATAATTGCTTCCGCAATTCCGCCTGAATTGCGGTAGCGTTTAATGTAAAAAGGAAATCCAATTACAATCAGAACTTAGCAGAGCTTTTCGAAGAACCAGCGTAATATCCAATTGCGGGCAAATACTCGGTACTCAACCAATGCTTAAGAATTAAGCTTTACCGCTATTGCTATAAATAATCTATTGCAACAGCTACGGTACGTATAGACAGTGATATTCACTTGTGTAATCCTCAGTACTTTGTCACTTAAATTTAATTAAATTAATTAAACCTCCACGTACTTAACACTGAGCCAGATCTAAAGACAGTGAACAGACAAGGTAAATGAGTTGTCCACCAACTAAATCTTCAGACTGTACCTATGCATGACTTTTTATTTATTATCATAATATAATAAATAATACAGGTATAATTATATTACTCCAAACAATCACACTCATCACCTGGTCTCAAATTAAGGTTTCCTCTTGTACTATGAGCACCAGACGACGGATACTAACTGGGGGCGTCATCCCAGCACACCCAGACCCAAGTTAATTTAGAAAAGTTAGTTTTCCAAATTCATCTGACTGGGAATTGAACCCGGGACCTTTCGCGCTTTGGCCTAAGTCACTGCGCCACAGAGGTTGTTGAAAAAAAATAAAGTGAAGTAAAAAAAAGTGTAGTTAAAATTATAGGGTTCTGTATCCAAAGAGTAAAACCGGATCTTACTAAGACTTCGCTATTCTGACATACGTCTATTCATCTTATGATCCGTAATAGTAAGAATAGTCAAAAATCAAACATGTAGCCGCTAAAATAATCCGGCCATATTTTTATTTAAAAAAACAATTAAGACACTTGTACATATTAACAAACGAAAAAAAAATAGAATTAACATGTTCTGAATGACACTCACAACAATAAAAACAACACACCGCAATTACTGTAATATTAATGCGACTTTCCACAACACTCTGCCAATTTGAACGGGATAATATCCTGAGCAGATGTTGCCAAAAGTTTTGCAGCGTTTGAATTCGCTATCTTTATTATCATGTTCATGTACAACTAACAGCAAATGATGGTAACAACTTGCAGTTCAAAATAAGTTCTTATGCGTACGGTATAAGGGCGGTACAAAGACTGACACGCTTTTGACTGTACAATATTATTAACATATCCGTTGTCACAGCTGGCATTCTCATATGGTAAATATGACAGACAACATACTATGTGTCTATTCACTCAGCTAACAGATGCTTATAGTAGGAAAGTGAACTGGGTCAAAAATACCAGATGGTTTTTAGTTATTAAAAAACTTAAAATTAAAAAAAAATTTAGATATAAATTTAAATAACAGATTCAATAAAAACATGCAAATCATAAGAGCTAGTTAATCGCTCCCGTCAGTCTCCGACGCAATGGTGCCACGCTCGCCGCATTACTACGCTGAAGTCGCTGAATAGCAACGATGGTCTCCACACAGGCACAAAGCGTCAACAGGTTTTTAATCTATGGTTTTGAAGTTTCAAGACGACGTCTTTTTTCTAAATGGAGCGTTTGAAATACATTTTAAACTTATCGAAACGACATAAGCCCCGTGTTTGTAAAGTTACTGCTAATACTTTTTTACTATACTTTCACGGTCTTCCTACTCTCATAACTCTCATTGGCTTCATTTGTGTCTCAAAGGTTGTTTGTCTGGCTAAGATTCAAGAGACTCGCCTTATTCAATCAGAAACTTCGCTAATCAAAGAGCGGCTGAGTAGCATAATTTCCGTATACCAATACCGTCTATCCGGGTCGGTATTTACGGAACTCCGGATCAGATAGATAGCAGGCATAATTAGGCTAGCGACGGCGAAGCAATTATTACAATCACGCGATCAGATTTAGATGACCCGCAAATTCTGAACGTTTCTGTAGGACCATTAGTGGTTATTTCCAGATAAGATTGAACCTCTGTGTTCCAATAATTAGGGGCATTAGGATCGTTAATTTCTATGTATTAATAAAAGGGGAAAAAATGTGTTGCCAAAGTATGCATCATGCATCATGGTCAAAGTTACCTGGATGGAATCACAAAGCCCTATTTTATGAAATCATTACGGTGGTGCTTCTGGTCGCGATACCGTGGTGTTTTGATATACTAAGCGAGGAACGTTAAAACATACACTCAGTTGCAAAATAGACATCGAAAAGTGAACAGTTCTTCTGCTGGACGTACGAGTTTAATGACCGTTAGTGCATACTTGGTAGCAGAAATAGCTGCTAACTTTATATTGTGCCACCAGCGGTGGACTTCCCCTTCATGGCTCCCCGTAGGAGCCGTCGGCCCAGCCACGTCATTCTAGACTTCGATGGAGACATCACTGTCGCCATGATGACGGCTGAATAACTCGCGTCACAATCAAACATGACACACCGTCCGCTCTGTCGCCGCCACTGTATAGCAGGTGCCTACGCCGCATCCTTCTTTAGTTGTCCTTTTCGTTTTACCGGCACGTGCTGGGTCACTTTGTTCCCCAAAAACGTTCCTAGGTTACCTAATCCCAGTAGCAGCCCGAGACGAGTTTCAAGACCAGTTAGGGGGCGCCCTCCGCTTGTTGCTGACTCTGGATGGGTCCGTTACCCAAGTAAAGGTAATTAAATACTTATTTATGCAATGCCTCTTTCCAGAACCACACGTAACCACACGGACAGTTTTATTTCACAGAAATCGATCTTACACTACAGTAAAATAATTACTCTGGAAGAACAGTAGGAACACGCGATATGTAAAGGTCGTGGTTTGGACTTGGTAACTGTCTTGATATAGACAGCAATCTCTGCAACACATCAAAGTAATCAAAAGACAATAACCAAAGGAAAAAAAAATTGTGAAATGAATTTAAATCGAGCACAGAAGACAGTTGTGGGAGGAATATTGAGAGGGAAATAAAGCCAAAAAGAGCCGAATATCTTTTCATAGCGTCCCACGGATGACAGGTTCATTATAACCGGAATCTATTGGAATCGCTAGGAGCGCACAGATTCCGCGCCAATTCAAACAGAAATTGATTGGCCCCGATATTTATTCGTCGCATAAACTTGTTTATTAGTTTTGCGAGTGTCCTGCGATTCTGCAGCGGAATCAGTATTTGGAGAAACTTTTTAATGGAACGAAGTTTACTACTTTGAAGTATGTACTAACTATATTGTTATTACTTGAAACATAGTTTTGGTGTTAATTTTAGAACACATACAGTCTAAGAGAGCACTATACACTCCAATTTATAGTTCTCTCTAAGACTGTCTTAGCTCTTGTGTATTTGTGTGTTTTCCTGTCAGCTTGTCAATTTATTTCTAACTAGTTTTCCGTGGAATTCGTTTATATTGTGGTATAAAGCACAACATACATAATTCAATGTAAATTGGTAGGAACCAAAAAAAGCGTAAGCTATCATTCCACTTCTTACGTATTTTAAAAAACACCCAGCGCCATCTATCGCGTACCTCAAGAACTAAATAGTGTAAGCTATCATTCCACTTCTTACGTATTTCAAAAAGCACATCGTTACCAGCATCTAGCGCCATCTATCGCATGCCTCATCTCCAATCCATCCATCAAGCAAACTATATTTTTGTTTTCCCTCGGGAATTTCAATTTTTTCCGGGATAAAAAGTACCCTATTATTTAATCCGGACTTCTAACTTTACGTCTGCAAAATTTCAAAGCAATCGGTTCAGTAGTTACGGCGTGAAAGCGGAACAAATAAACAAACTCACTTTCCGATTTATAATATTAGTAAGGATGTTTAATTAAGTATTTGGAAGAACTGTTATATTATTTTTAAAGTATTTAAAGAAATCAATATTGGACAAAATCACATACCTACATTGCTCTGATTCTATGGTTTGCAGCTTAAGCACTTGTTTTACAGAAATCAAAAACAACGACTGTACCGCAACACCCAGACCCGAGACAATATAGAAAATTTAGTTTCTCGTATTCTCGTATTGATCCGATCGGGGACCAAATGTGGGCGTTCAGAGATGGCGCGAATCCAAAGTCTGTCCCGCTTGGCTTTCGGCTCGGTGGTCGTCCAATTATTTTGATTCTTAAATGAAAATGTAAAAACGCTTAATACTAGTAGTTTATATTTATTGTAGATTATCATATCAATTGCCAGTAAGTTTCGTTAAGTAAAGATAATTGGCTTCTTCATACATAATGTACTTTTAAAGCTCTATAATTTGTGCATTTCAATTTTTTTTGGCATGTCCGAACGATTTTTCTTTTAAACATGGGGTATTATTAGTAGGCAAACTGACACCCGTTGACCTAATTTTGCATTTGATATATTAATGGTCGGGTCAGGAGTAACCTTGTAACGGCCATACAAAAATGTTCGTGTTGGCATTAAATTATGATCCATTAACGACGTGACTTTTAAATTGGCTATCATATTTATTTCAAACACTTCGGACTTTTCAAGGTTATTTTTAAAGCTTCAAAAATAATTGTAAAAATTACAATTCAAGACTTTTCATAATTCTACCGGTCCTATTAAAATTTAAGTATTCACTATCTACAAATAACCATAACTGTCAAAAACATAAGTAAAAACTAATTTAAACATAAGCAAGGTACTCCGTCGGTGTCTGAGGGTAAATATGAAGTACCAAGAGTTCAAAATTATGTTTGCGATAGAAGGTTAAAAAATAACCATACCTTTGAAACATTTACTCTTGGACATCCGATTCTGATTAGATTATAGATAGATATAGAGACACTTAAGCCATAAGCTAGGACCTCATTACCACTTAACATTAGGTAGGATGACGGCAATCTTGAAGTGTAATATAAAAATAAAAGTTATTGTTGAATTACCTTTCTACTAATTCAAGTCTTACTCGTATATTCAAAGTTGTCTTTCGAAAAAAGGCTATAGTATAGAGTATAAGTGTTTGCTATTTAGCTGCAGTTTTCTGTAAACTGGAGGTATTTTACCAGTTGGGCTGCTCCAGTTCGAGCGATATATCGCTATGCCTTACCTCTCTTAAACTTGAGGCAATCAATTAAATATTTAAATACTTAAACCACCAAAATGAGAATTACAGTACAGTGATGCTGTTCAGATGGTAGAGTATGTCCTTTCGCATTGCATAGGGTCGTGTCTAGTTGAGGCTCACAGCTCATTCCTTGATGCTTAAACCTTCTTTAGCAGGAAGGGCATCGTTCCTGATGAATCGAACTCATTGAGGAGATTAATAGCCAAAGTCTGAACTAATTAACTTCGGCCGACAGTGACAATCGTTGTTCCGAGTTTGTGTAATCCATTATTTGGAAACTTTTCCCATTGAGGAAGCGGAGCGCGGGGCCTAGTCCATGGTGTTGCCAGTTTACGACCGCAGAATTTAACTTGTGCGTAAAAAAACTATGATAAGATTAGCAGTGTGCGTGATCTGGTTCGCGTGGAATTCAAAATTATCATAAATTTACATGAGTTATGAAAAAAAAATAGATATAAATTGCATTTACAAATATAAGTTGTTTAAGTTACTTCTTATTACATCCCGTCCACAACTTCAACTTATATCTTTCAGTAAAAGGCCAGAACAAACATAGAACCGGAACAGACATAACAAAAGTGGTTAAATTACAAACCTAAACTCCACTTTTATTTAATTGTATGGTTTCCATCAAATAAATGATGGAAACACCTGACAACATCAAAAACGAGGACAGTAAGATCAGCTTAAAAATATATAGTAGTAGTTTAATCACTTAACTGATTTGTGATGGACAAAAAATCTCAGAAGAAACAGAAAAACCCGTATCTCTAAGTAAAATTTATTACTTTACGGACAACGGCTATTAACAACAAATATAAAAGTACCATGAAATATCAGTACAGAACTGTTCTCATAACAGGCAATACTGAAGATGTTTTATGGCAACAGTTTTTAGGTTCCCCTCGCTCCAGAGCCAGATTGCGGTCGCAAGTTTGGGCCTGTCATACCGCCAAATGAATGCCAATTAGATTTTATTGCGGCTCGTGAAATGCAGAAAGTATAGGTCAAAATTCAATCGGTGGTGGCCACTTTACTGAAAGCTTTGGTCCGTTTTTTTTATTTTATTCATACAGACTTTTGCTCATTAACGTTTTTGAGTGAAAACTTTGTTACGGAGGGAAAGGGAAGAAGGAACTCAGAATAACTAAGAAAATAAATGTATGTTTAAAAATCAAAATAAGAAGAGAAAATGTAGATCGATGACAAAGATGGAACTCAGAATAGAGAAAATAAAACTAAATTTGAAATAAAAATAAACATTAATAATACAACGATAAGTATGTAGTTCTAAAGATATTCGGCGGAGGTCACTTACCGGAGGCTAACGGTTGATACAGCAGAAAAATTTCATCGCCTACCATAACTTATGGTTAGCTCAGTTGGTAGAGCAGCACGCGCGAAACGTGAAGGTCGTGGGTTCGATTCCCGCACCGCAAGGGGAGATACAATTTTTCTGTTTCTAATATTTAAAGTTCGCTAGTACGGCGTTTAGTGCTATAAAAATAATAAAATCGATTAATAATACATATTGATAGTATAAATAAAAAAGCAACAGGAAAGTTAAGGTGACAGATTGCAAAAGAGTAAACAATTATAGATTATTATAATTTTATAGTGTTTCAGGTGGTATTAGCGAATTTAAAATATTTTAAAGAAATATAATATTTTCATCTCACACTTTTCAGTGTGGGGCTCGACGAACCCACGACCTTCAAGTATCACGTGTGCTGCTCTTCCAACTGAGTTCACCACAAGAAAAGGCACCTACAACTTCTAATTAATAACCCTTCAAAATATTTTAAGTTTTCAATATCCTACGAAAACAGGGGAAAACTCCCAAAATAAAAAAGTTCGCGTGATTCGAGCGCTCGACCTCCATGCTTTTGGGCACAATTCTCCAACCAGTAAACCACAGAGGCAGTCTAATTCCCTGATTGTAATACATACGGACCAAGCCTAATTTCTTGATTAAATAATTCATAACACACGGCTTTTCCGTAATTGGGTTCTAAATTTCAGCAAAGCAATTAACTAAACGATGAGGGCCATGTTTTAGGTCTAAAGTTCATTAAGTACCTAGGTTATCATTATGTCTAGACCGAAATTGGGCAGGCTACTAACTTCATGGAGATTTTCGAATGGATTTTTAACGTCGACCCCGAGTAAGTTAATTAAGAAGTTCTTGGTACTTTTAGACTTTTTATACAAAAGCCAATTTAGTCATAAAATGTGAGACGTTTTAATAATTACCTATTCTTATAATGAAAATGGAGAACTGAGATAAATTGTAGGGCGTTAAAGATAACTAATTATCTAGTCAAATATGGAGTTCAGAATAGGTTTTAAACTTTTTTAAAGTTTTAATTGTTTATTATTCACAATTAATTGATACGGAAACACATTGATAACATAGACAGAATATATCAAATGGTTTTTAACATTCCACACTTTTTTACATTTGTCAAACTATTTAAAAGCAAACATATAGTATGATGGTATAAATAGGGTTGGTGTCTGATATTTCTATTTAGTCCAATAGTTATCAAAAATCTGTATAAGGCATACAACACATTTTGTTTTACCATGTAAAATGAATCCTAAGATACATTAAAATTTAGCGGCATATTACTTATTCGTAAAATTTTTACGAAACACGCACCTATACTGAACTTTGAAAATCTAATTAGATTAAAAAAAAGGAATTCACATATAAACCCGGTGCAATGAAAATCCTACTTATGTTTTAAACGAGAAAGTTTGTATGCATGTAATCTTCGTTCCCCTTTCACGCAAAACTACTTACTTGGACTTTGGATTACAATGGCTTTGCGTGCAGTTTGATAACTAAATAGATTTGTTACTAGTATTCCTTAGCAGACTATACCAGACCAACACTTTCACATGCTGGAGTAATCATATACCCATTTGAAATCCCAAAAAACTAAGCCGTTGATCTGCTAGTTTCGGATGAAACACACTTAGTTCTTAATTACCTTTTCAAGCCAGCAAAAAGGCCGTGCCTCGCAAATCGTGGCCCGGGATCATTAGCAGCTCATTAATTTGTGATTATTCTTAGCTGATTTTGTTTTAATCTGCCGACTTGGCCCGACAATTGTGGGCTTAGCAGGTGTTCTGTCTTAGATAGCTGATAGCTTAATTAGGTAAGGGGCGATCAAATAATAGTTAGTAATTTCAAGAGTTTTTGTCAAACGTCCTTGTCACAACTAACCGCTAATTGAAAGAGAAATACCTCTTATTACACATAAATTGGGCGACAGAAATACTGACTGAGCCACAAGTCGTTTAAACGCAAGTGAGTCACTTATTATGGCGCATCCACACATACCCTCGTATCTTTGCCGGACCATAAAGAAGCGGAACTCGTTGCCGGCTCATGTGTTTCCTCCTTTCTTTTACATGGGTTCCTTCAAAAGGAGCGTGAAGAAACATCTTGCGGGCCAGTATGGCGATGCTAACGGATAGGATATTTCGGTATCAAATTCGTTGTTGTAGCGCTGTAGGTTGCTCTCTTGCTTACCATCAGGCTGGGAGGAGCCAATATACTGCGCTACTATAAAAAAAATACCCACCGGCCCGGTGTCCAAGCCGATGACAAGAGCTGCTTTTCAAATGCCGGCGGCATGCGGCTTCGACGCATAGTAGGAAAGCCGGCGGCAAGGCAGCCTGAAAGCCGGCGGCATGTGTGGATGGATGCCCCATTGGGGTGTTTATTGAGTTACTATTAAGGATATTTAGAGTGGTTTTTTTCTTGAAAAATACTGTGATTAAAAATAATTACTAAAACGGCGTATTTTAGGACTGTTCTATAGAGCTTTTTTTAAAAACTTGGCAACACCTTGCAAGGTCATCCTGTATTTGTGCTTTATTTTTTGGTAACCTAGCTTTTGAATTTGTATACAGACGACTCATAAGTATTACGAAGGTAATCTACATAAATAAAAAAGATTGACTTTGACTTTGGATTAAACAGAAATATTTAGTAATCTAGCCTATTGCCAGCACTAGATCTGTCTCTTTATTTGTTTACCTGTAAAATACCTACCTACCATATACATTTGTTGTTTGACTTTGGAGAATGTGAAATATTTCGGCATTCACCTGAATGTTGCTTCCCCTAAAATAAACTTAGGCGGGGGAAATGTTCCTTGAGGAATATTCTCGAATTTTGCTCCTGTACTGCATAAATCGAGTTTCACAGAGCCATTTCCGAGCGTGTACACACAAAAGCACGTCAGACTATATACTTTGGATTTTACACCGCCCTTATGTCGTACGAATAAGAACTAAAATCGAACTGTAAGTGTTAATCTTCATGTGCTATCGACCTTACCGGGATATAAGGGGTAACACACACTTACAACTAATAGTTGGTCCATTTTTACATAATTTTGAACATAATGTTCCTCTTTTAATACGAATCGCTGATCTAGTAGTTTAAATACTAGTTTATGGTCCCAGGGCACTGTGTTCGAGTCCGGGTCGAGTACAGAATGATATAGATTTTCCAAATTAGCTTGGGTTTGTGGTAAGAAATCTGTATTTGAAAAGTGTGATGACTAATATAAGCGGTTGTCTTTAATATCAATGATGGAGATATTTCTCCTGAAGTGGGATATTATAGCTTGATACAATTCGACGACCTCCGTAGCCGAGAGGCGAGCGGGCCTGACTTAGGCGAGCGCCATCTCTGAGGTTCCGGGTTCGATCCCCGGTCGGGTCAATATGGGAAACGAACTTTTCCATATTGTCTCGGGTCTGGGTGTTGTGGTACCGTCGTTGTTTCTGATTTCTGTAACACAAGTGCTTAAGCTACTTACCACAGAATCAGAGCAATGTATGTGATGTTGTCCAAAAACAAAACAAAACAAAACAATTTTAGTTGCATTAAGAAAATGCACCAATTTATGAATAAAAAAAAACTTATTATTGATTATCAAAATATGTACTTCACATTGTACTGCTCCAATAACTATTTATTGATATCACGAGTTTACACTACGAGGTACAATTTAACAATATGAATAATTAGAATAACTTAACCGGGTGAAGATGGGGCGGACAGCTAGTTTATTTTATTTTACATAAGTTCATCTGTAGGTACTTATATTATAAGGCTGAAGAGTTTGTTTGTTTGTCTGTTTGAACGCGCTAATCTCAGGCACTACTGTTTCGAATTAAAAAAATATGTTTGTTCTGGTTAGTCTATTTATCGATGACGGGTTTATGCTATATAGATACTATTACGCTGCACCCAGTACGAACGAAGAATCAGTGGATTTTATTCATATTCATATTCTTTATTGCACTCCATAAGTAAAGTAGGTATTACACATTAGTTGCTTAGACCTAAAAGTACAATTTATGGACCCTGTCGGGCACGGCAACGTAAAATGTGAACGTAGTAATAGTAAGCGCGCGAATCCATGGCGAGCCGCCATGGATTGCGAAAGTAACTCTGTCTGTCTGTCTGTTACGCTTTCCTGCTTAAACCTCTCAACCGATATTGATGAAATTTGGTATAGGTATACGTTGAATATCAAGTACGGACATAGGCTACTTTTAAAATAAGCGGGGGATGGGGGTAATACCACCTTTGAACATTTATATGGAAAAATGTTTAATTTGAAATTTGGCACAATTATAGCTCGAAACTTGGATTAAAATACAGACTACTTTTTGTTTCGAATATTAGGGGAGAAAGGGGTAAAACCGACCATGAAAGGATGTAGTCCACGCGAACGAAGTCGCGGGCATAGCTAGTTTTTTATAAAACTCGACAAATCTATAGTTTAATTGTATTGAAACTTGTTTATACCAACAAATGCGCAACATGCCTGAATTGTAGGTACTCCTACCTCACTCTCAGTATACAGTATTCCCCGTCTTTGGAATTGCTTTTCGTTCAATATTTCACTACACTCGGTTAAAGTAATATGGGGCAGGAAAGTTATTGGACAGAAGAGCACCAAAAGGGTTCGAAATTGTTCATTAAACGCTCTTTTATGTGTCATTAACGCTGTCATTAATGGTGTATTACGAAATTATCGCGTGCCGGCTTCCCCAAAATATAGGGCTTTTGTTTACGTTTAAAAGAATAATGTATTTACGTGCTTCGGAAGATACAATTGTAAGTCTCGACTGATAACTTAATGTTAGTCTTTGAGGAATCAAAGGCTATTTGAAGGGTGGACGGGACCTTACGGTAAAGTTAGTTACATTTATTTATATATTGCACTTCAAGATTGACCTCATCCCACCAGATGTTAAGTGATAATGAGGTCCTAGCTTAAGGGCGACAAGTACAGCATAATAAAAAATGTCGTCATGGCTTCTTCCTTTAGACATCTCTCTACCAAACCGCAGGCGTAGCATACGCAATATGTCAAATTTATCGCATGAGACGACAAAAGTTTCGATACGGTTGCGCGAAAAATTTAAGTCGCGTTGCGTTGCTAGGCCTGCTGGGCTAATGTGATTGGATAGGTATTACTCATTCAACAACAAAAACTCAACAAGGCTTAACGATAAATCAATATTTATCACATATCAGCCGGGACAACCTATTTGTTCCAAAACACGAAAAAACTCGAGAAAAATGTCATTAAATTCGATTGGACTGGTCACCGATCTGATACCCGAACGCGGCGCGTAACGCTTAACCTTCAGTATCGTTTCCGAATTAACCGTTGTTGCTACCGCGCCACGAGATTCCATTCCATAATCTGAGGTCACGATATTCCACTCATGAAATTCGTTGTGAAGATTGCCACGAGCTTACGCTACTGCTTAAATATAAGGCAACGTTCAGGATAGGATTTTGGGGAATGTGATGGTCCGTAAATCGAAATAGAAGACATGGAGACTGACAAATAGTTGGCACTCAGTTCCGGAGGAAATGAGCATAAATTCCGAACAAGTGTCCGGTTTGTTTCGGGTTTATGTGTTTAGGACCGCTCTAGTTCACCGACAATGACTGGAGCCCTGTTTTGTGGATGGGACGTTTGGCAAAGAAAATAGACATACAGAAAGTGTTCATTGAGGCATATAATATGTTCGTAAGACCCAGGAAACAGGAGGTATTAGAAATCAATTGTGTCTAGCTTTTCAAAGGACTAGACTGCGAGGATATAATAACAATAATATAAAATACTAGCTGTGTGTATAGCTTCGCTCGCGTGGACTACATCCTTTCATGGTCGGTTTTACCCCTATCTCCCCTAATATTCGAAACAAAAAGTAGTCTATATTTTAATAGAGCTACATTTGTGCCAACTTTCATATCTCTAACTTAAAAATAAACATTTTCCCATATAAACTTTCAAAGGTGGCATTCCCCCCCTCCCCTTACTTTCTAACAATAAGTAGCCTATGTCCATTCTTGAGGATCAACGTATACCTATGCCAAATTCTTAAACCTCACCATGTATCACCAAGCCGCCCCCTTAGTGTTGGGAGTTAAAAAATGTTTAAAAAATGATCACGTGATTAATGGAGCCAGTAACTACTGTTATATCGATGACTTGATTTCAATGAACGAGGTTTTTGCTGAGAGACTTTGAATGATACTATAGCTCATATGTTTAGAGGTAGTGCACTTTATGAAAGTTACCTTTTCAGTAACATTAATCGAAATGTAGTTCTTTGTCAGTCTGTTTATGGATTTCTTTAAAGTTTGTTTTTCCATAGGGTCTTTGAACACTACGAAAGACATACTTACATTTAGTTTGGGTATGTCGTAGGTATAAAAATTCAATATCGGTGGTTTCAGTACTAGATTGTAATCGTGGGTTCGATTTCTAGGGTCTGCAAAGTATTTTATAGGACTTTCAAACATAGCCTGCATAGGAAAATTACTGCAGAATTAGTAAATTTACTTAAGATTACTGTAAGGAACGTATGTTCTTTACTAAAAGTGGAAGTACTTCCGCCGAGCTAGGTGTTATCTGCTCGGGGACCAAGGCCTAACTACCATTCATGGTTTGTTGTATATATACTTAGTGGCGACGAAAACTCTGATATCGCGATGTAGGATATCGATGTCACGCATTACGTATGGAGCGTTGATTACTACGCCAATTCTGCTGACGCTGTATTTGTGTCGACTTGTAGGTCATGTCATAGGTTGGCACAATTACCATTCTGTATCCATTTGAGTCTGTGGTATTGTTGAATGAACAATATGTCACAAGTTACCTATTTACTCGGATAGGTTAGATAAACGACCTCGAGTCTTGTCTGGGAGATGGTTTCGTCCTTATATAAGCTAGTCTTAACATAGATACCTATCTAATCTATTACACACATGTTTTCGAATGAACCTTAAATAGTAAGACGAAGACAAGAATCAATTCAACGAAAAAAAAGTAAGGAGTAACTAGGAATAAATAAATATTGGAAAACATCAGATACATTGCTCAGATTCTGTGCTAAGTAGCTAAAGCACTTGTGTTACAGAAATAGGAAACAACGACGGTACCACAACACCCAGACCCGAGACAATATAGAAAAGTTCGTTTCCCATATTGACCCGACCGGGGATCGAACCGGGGAAAAAAGCCACGCTTTTATAGCAAATCGAACAAAAAAGTAGAAAATATGTTTTTTACAAACAGTATAATTCAACTCAGAATGAAAAGCCGTCAAGTCATTGTGGTTTTCTTCATAGGAATAATACTGAAATATGAATATCAAACATTTTGTGTTTACATTTTTTTTCTTGTATTTTAACGTTGCACAGTTTATTCTTATATTCTTATATATAATATTCTTATATTTTATATTACAGTATAAAATATGCAATCAATTTTTAATCTAATTTCGCAAATACTAATGTTTTACTTTTATTATTTTATGAAACAATGTGCAAAATCAGGTTTAAGCAACAACCTATATTGTTCTTGTAATAGTCCTTCTTGCAAAGAGGATTGTGCGTTTATTGTCTCTTTTCCAAATTATTTCATCACGTAACCAATCCTTAACAATTTGCCATTCATTACAAACAATGTAAAACTTCGCCTAAGATTTAATTAAAAACCTTTAGGACCAACGTCCAAATTAGGGTGATTTTGGTGAGGTGCTAAGTAATGAACTTAAGACTAGTTTAGATCAACTAGTCGTAAAGTTTTAATTTAAATAAGGGCTTAGAAACAAAGGGCATTTCTGGTAGAACGAGCGATAATGTGCATATTACAAGAATATTGGTATTTTTACTTATACCCTTTTTTTAGATACAGGAATTTGATTAAATTTTGCATCAAAATCCGAGAACACTGGCCACAACTCATTAATTTGCAGTGAGGTGGTCTCAGTTGATACATAAAGTGCGAACTACTTAATATTGCGAAAATACGAGTATGTAATATTGAATAGTAGGCATTCAAGGTGTACAATAAAATGGGGACTTACATTAATTATGTAGGTGTCAAGTTTATCAAATAAAAATGTAAAACAAAGAAAATAAAATTAATAAACGGATACTCATAACCATTTTAGGTTTTGTTCCGCATTTATGTCCTCGGCAAACGGGCTAATAACGATAATATAACATCGGTGCATTTATTTACCTCAATGCTTTTCTTTCAATTTCTTTCAATAACTTAACAAGATCTTAACATGATTTGTTTGCGTTCAAAGTCGGATCCGACATTATTATTTTGTGTTTGGTAGTAGGTTTTACAAGCATGGGACTTGAGAATGTGAATGTGAATGATTTATGACATTATTTATTTCTGCAAGTGGATTTACAATATTTTTTTTTGTACGTCAATTATTTTTTCCTACCAGGCGCCTCGACGTTGGTTCTGTTGAGAAGAAGCGCCGCAACAAACTCAACAGATATCCTGTTTTAAAATAAATTACAAACATCACAATATGGCAGTAAAATATTTGAATTAATTATAAAAATTATCTAGGTACAAATGGGCATTTTAACTATTCCACATATTTTTATCATTAAAAAAGTCTTGTACACTGTAATAAGCCGTTTTCATAAGCCATGTTTTGATTAGAGTCTTAATGTGATGTGATTAGTTCATACTCCGCTTCCGCTTTAGCGGTAACAAAACCTTTACCTACTACAGTTTCCTATACTGTGCCATCGTTCTCTAGTCCGTCATATTTGCTCAACGCTTGGAATACGGGTCCATGTTTACGTGGTTGATTCAATGTATGTGTTCGTGATTATTTGTACTGGTTCTGCGGATACTGTACCCCCATATTCGAAATTTACTGTAGGGGGTTCCACTGAACGATGTGGTTTAGAAGTTTTTGTAATTACGGGAATAGTAGTATAGTAGTTTTTCTATGAGACGCGATCTTCTTCAGTAGGCTCAAAAACTCGGTGAATTAATTTAAAATGTAAATACACAGACAGCAATTTATTGAATGCTCATTATTATTTTGAACATGAAATAACATACAAAATCTGACGTTTTCTGATCTCAAAATAATTTAACCCTCAAAGACTTGGACCAAATTCTTAAACATTGAACAATGAATTATTAGGACAAAAGGTCTTTGTGCAAGCACTTTGATTTTCTTTTTGTTGCTGAGACTCATCAATTTTGCTTAGATTGCATCTGAACTTTGAGATTGACCGATACTGCCTGTTAGAAGCCTTTTGGAAGTCAACTCGTCCACTATAATTAACTGTATAATTGATATCTTTGTCTTATGGGTTAAAAAAGGCTTTTTAGATTTATCTAAGCTTAGAATACGGAAAGCAAGTAAATTTTATCGAACTCTTTATGTCATGATCGATAAAAGTGTATCAGCCAATCTATATGTAGACTTGTGTGTATATTTTTACGTAAAGACATCTGAAGTTAGAAATGTATAAATTGGTCGAATGTTGGATGAAATTTCGTTTGTTCAATAAAACCTGAGCAGCCCGACTGGTGAAATACCTCCACCTTACAGAAGACCGCAGCCAAATTACAATCACTTCTGTGTTGTTGTGTTTCTGCGTGTGAGTTAGGTATCCAGAGCTCCTGGGGGGTGCTACATTAGTAGCAGGGGTTAGGCCTTCAAGGTAAGAGGTCAATCTTGAAGTGTAATATATAAAAAAAGCCTACTCTTGTTGCTTCAATCTTTCATTTATGGTAAAATTTATAGAAACGAAGACACTGTATAAATTTCGTAGAGTATTAGGTAGATCGATTAGACGTTATGTGTATTAGCAAGAAGGGAAGTAAGATATAAGTGGTAATTAAAAATGATACATTTTGTAGATCATTCATGTATACTAAATCCTCAGCCTATTTAATATCCCACCATTAAAATCAAGCAATCGTTACCAAAATTAGTAATGGCTTGTTTAAACCAGGAATCGAATTCAAGTCCTCGATCATTCCGATGAACACTAGACCATGGAGACGTCACATCCCTACTAATATTGTAAATGCGAAAGTAACTCTGTCTGTCTGTTTGTCTGTCCGTCTGTTACGCTTTCCTGCTTAAACCTCTCAACCGATTTTGATGAAATTTGGTATAGGTATACGTTGAATCTCAAGAACGGACATAGGCTATTATTAGAAAATAAGGGGGGAGGGGGGTAATACCACCTTTGAAAGTTTATATGGAAAAATGTTTATTTTTGAAGTTAGAGATATGAAATTTGGCACAAATATAGCTCGAATCTTGGATTAAAATATAGACTACTTTTTGTTTCGAATATTAGGGGAGAAAGGGGTAAAAACGAACCATGAAAGGATGTAGTCCACGCGAACGAAGTCGCAGGCACAGCTAGTGTTGTATAAAATCAGATACTTCCATACGCGAGTGCCTCTAATATCTTCAAATAAAACTATTTCTGTACATGTGTTTGTAACACTTCGCCAAAAAAAAAGTTACGTATGCCTTTTATTGACGTAAGGAATTGTAAATAAAACGGCAGGCTATTTTAAACGAAAACAATCCCATCAGATAAAATACAACAAAGACTATGATCAGTTTTCAACTTAAGAGCTCAATAAAATTATAATAACTGCTGCATAGCAATATCTACCCGATGTAAAAGCAATATCGGAGTAGCAGGAAATATTGAATTATGAATGAAAGTTAACCATGTCTAGTTTCTAATACTGGAGAATAAAATGCAATATATGAAAACTTCAAACTGAATTGCTTGCATTGTCTCTTGTATGTTTTGGTTAGATTTGCATAGAAGTTCGATAAACTTGATTCACGTACGCTCAGTTGGTAAGAGCAGCACGCGCGATACGTGAAGGTCGTGGGTTCGATACCCGCACCGCAAGGGGAGATACAAATTTTCTGTTTCTAATATTTAAAGTTCGCTAGTACGGCGTAAAGTACTATTAAAGTAATAAAATTCTACTAATATTAAAAAAGCTAAAGTTTTGAAGAATGTATGGATGTATTAAAAGGCTGTGGACGTTCAGTACAATTTATTACTAGTTCACGTAAAAAAATATGAATTAATTTGCATGAATTTAGCAAATAGATACATTAAACACTTAGAGTAACATATTAATACTTAGAGTAAAATAATGCGAGCGAGAAAAGGCTTGTATTTAGGTACTTCACCCTTTGAGTGTTGCAAACTTAAAATTGTATCCTCCACCTTTATACCTTTTAGCCAGCACAAAAAGAAAAAAAAACTAGAAAGATTCCACTTTGTTAACATTTCTAGATGGTCGAGTTTTATATCCATACTAATATTTTAAATGCGAAAAAAGTAACTCTGTCTGTATGCCTGTATGTCTGTCTGTTAGTCTGTCCGGCTTTCCCGCCTCAACCACAGAACCGATTTTGATTAAATTTGGTATACATATACGCCAACCTATCGAACGGACATAGGCTACTTTTTAACACGCTTTTATTAGCTCGGGTTGTATGTATCTATGTAACGGAATCTTTGAATCTTAATTTGACCCACTTCCCGGTCTTTGATTAAGATGAAATTTTGCACACGCTCTGAGTTCTGATGACAATACATGACTAGCTAAGAAACGTCATTACAAATCCAATATGGCGGCCTCCCCAAGATGGCGAACTGACTGTTTGAAATGCACTTCCATGATATGGGTATCAAAAGAAAGGGTTTGCTGTCAAGAATACGAAAAAAATAGTCACGTGATTCAAATCCAATATGGCGGGCGTCCAAGATAACGGACAGGCTATTTGAAATGCACCCCTATGATATGGGTATTAAATGAAAGGGTTTGCTGAATGGGATACGAAAAAGAATTATATAATTATTGATACATGAGAAAACTAAAAAGTAGAAAATAAAAATGATAGTTTAAAAAACTAAAAAACACGCTTTTAGCTCGCACTAAAAATTTCAAAATAATTCAGACATTTAAGAAAGAAAGCGTGGAGCGTTTATGTTATCTTTACTCTTTTTGGACAAAACGCTCCACGCTTTCTTTTTATATATTATTGTTTTGAAAATATGTGTGGGTGTAATATGATATGATATTTTTTTAAATCAGAGATATGAAATTTGACACACATATGGATATGATATGAACTATTTTTTTTTTAAATTAGGGGATATAGGGGTAAAACCGACCATAAAAGTATGTATAAATAAACGGTAGTCCACGCGAACGCGGCACAGCTATCTTTATATATACCTATCCTACACCATTTTCCTTTAACAATTTAATGGATGTTGTTGTTCCAATCGTTTCATTATTCGAGAGCTATTTTAAAACGAACGATTGAATTGCAAAGAAATCGTATCAATTACTCTGTACTTACACAATAAGAGATCCATAATCAGCTAATTGCTCACCCCCCAAGGCCTATTACCTTCACAGACGAGCCCAATATTAAAATAAAGATCCAATTAGCAAATTGATTTATTTCCCGGTCCCATCTTAACGAGTCACGAATGTTGAGAGATAAATCTCTTGATACAAGGCGGACGCCAGAGGACGCTGAACATTTTAAATTGATTAGATGTAGGGTTGGTAAACTACCTATATCTAGAATTATAGATGTCAAAATCAATCTCAAAATATTTTATTTATGTAAAGTACATCCTACTACTATTATAATCTCAAAGTTTTATCTCTCTCTACTATTACAAGGTATGTTGTTAATCTTATGCAAAATCTACTCGTAATAGTTTTTCGTGGAATTTTCTAGAAAGATAGATGATATACTGGACTAACATGTATAAGTACTTTCTGAGAAAATTCAAGAAACTGAATATGTTACTAATTTTACATCAAGATATAAAGTTTTCTTTGCAATTTTCAGACAAAAGATTATGAATTATTATAAAATAATAGAAATAAAAAATATATACGGTTGAATTGAGAACCTCCTCCTTTCTTTTTTGAAGTCGGTTAAAAAGGGGCTATGGTGCAAATGTCAAAAAGAAAATTTATTCATTAAACAAAAGATATGACTAATTGAAAAAACAAAACATAATACGTTCGAATAAACTCTCAACAAACACTAAAAGAAAATTTTCAACCTGACGAGACTTCCGCCTGCTTATTACAAAATGTCGGAAACAAATTGGAATTCTGAAATTAAAAATCATTTTTTAGCAAACATAACAGACTTCCTCTTATATTGAATATGTCTTTTTCGAAAAAAATCAAATAAACGATGAAGTTAACGGTAAATCCACCAAACGAAATATATAATTAAGAAACCTCCGTTTTTGAAGAATACAATTAAAACACAATATGTATACAGAATACGAGAAATAAATAAAGACACAAATGTTACACGATAAATTGAGTCCAAAACTTGGCCAGCCCTCAAAGAATCGGTTGGTAATTTCTAAGACGTTATGAAGGCACAACCTTGGCAACCCCGAAAAGGTTTGGTTACGTAACCGATCGGTGCGCCAATTTATGGCTCACGTCGGTACAGAAATGGCTGAAATCGGTGGGTGAATGGAATTTTATATACAATTTCAGAAAATATTTTTCCAAACTATAATAGGACTCTTGGATTCAGTGGTGAAGTGGAAGGAAAAACATGATAGATGGATTTTGGCTTTAATTTATTATGACTTTGACGACAACATCACATACATTGCTCTGATTCTGTGGTAAGTAGCTTAAGCACTTGTGTTACGGAAATCAGGAAAAACGACGGTACCACAACACCCAGATCCGAGACATTAAGAAAAGCTAGTTTCCCATATTGACCCGACTCTAATCCGAATCGAACCCGGAACCTCAGAGAAACCGCTCGCCTCTCGGCCACGGAGGTCCCCAAAACATATTTATGAAGTATGTTTAAGTAATATTTGTAACTACTACCGATAGTGCATCAACCGATAGTATGGAGACCATGGAATATACTAACCTTGTGTTCTCTATTTGTGTCGTGACATATGTAGCTACTGAGTTCGCTGTTATAAATGGCTGTGTCTGGGGAACTTCCAAAAACTAAATATGTAGGATCTGGTGACGGCTCAAAGCAATTTACAATTTTCACAATCGTAGGTCACTCTCTTCGAATGCGACTAAAGCGTTTTGAAAAAAAAAACAATGTAATATTTATGCAAATCAAACACCACGTTTTGGCTCCCGAAGTTTTGATTAAGCTTCAAAAACGAGACCTTTTGTATATTCGTTTCGTTTTTGGCAGTAGGCTTTCAGAGAGCGGCATGCGGTTTTACATTACCGTTACAGTGTAGGAGAAACAGCGAATTGAGTGAAGCGGTGGCTGGCACATACGTCATGCTTGTGAACAGGTGCCACCTTTGGGGACTGGTCTTCTCCAATTTACCTCTCAAAAATCAATACTTAATGTTTCTCCACTTATTAAAACAAAACTATATTATGACTTGGTCCAAACTGGTCTATACATCTGCTCAGTTTCTTACCGGTGTCTTCAGGGTAAATATAGGTTCCGAACCGGCAGTAGAATCACTTTGCATTGTAATCAATGACGATTCTAAAGTGTTACATGTCACCTGAATAAAGAAACATTTGATTTGACTTGACTTGATATTTATTGTAAAGAAAAATTAGATTTAAATAAATAACAGATTTTAACAGGTAAAACGTTACAAGATACAAGGTATAGAATAGAACGAATACAGCTGATAGGGAGAAGGTAAAGTTGTTAAGTACACTGGAGGTGCGCGGATCGCTCGTAGAATAACCAAACGCATTTCATTGATGCGTTTCTAATTCCAATAATATTCAAGGAACAGAAAAGAGGTTGTACCCTCCTGAAGCTGTGATGTTATACGCTGTTCTGCTTCACAAATATCAAAACACCATTAAAGAGTTATGCGTTACCTCTTTGCTTAATTAAGCAAACGCGGGCGGGAATGACTCGCCACTAGCGAACTCGAGAGATTTCGGGCATTAATGATGCTGCCGGGGCGCAAGGGTTCAGTCGACTTAACGTAGTTAGCAGGTGAATTTAGTGCTCTTTAATCAAGGTATTTCTGACGCTTTTTAGCTTTACCTCAAGCGTCGGCATTATGAATTTCTGAACGGAATGGTAATTCTTTTAAACCTTAGTTTGAACTAACTTAAAATTTTGTACAGTACAGTGAGAAATTGTCAGAAAAAAATTGCTTAAACTTATGTCTAAGCAACCACCAAGCATTTATCAAACTGAGCTAAGGTTTTATAAGATTATGTTACCAAACGACTTATAATATAAATTTTAACAATTTTATAGTCACCCCGTTATAGCAAGATTTAATTAAAGATTAAATTAAAGTAAATGAACTTTAATAAATATTTTAGGTTAATTAGAATTAAGTGTTTGGTAAAAGCTTGGTGGTTGGTTAGACGTAAGTTTTTGTTATTTTTTTCTGTCAATTTTATGCATTACAATGAGAAGGTACATCTATTCACTGAACTGTACAAAATTTTAGTTTTATTTGAACATCACTAAACTTTGGTATTAGCATAAGACCAACACTTATTATATGTAAGGAAGGCCTGTTATTCGCCATTATATAAAATTGATATTGATATATAACGCTGTTGTTTTTCTAGGAAAATAAATAAAGAAAATAGTAATCTCCCCTTGCGGTTTGGGATTCGAACCTACGTATCTTAATTATTTTTTTATATTATTAATGATTTTTTTTATTAAAAATTTATTATTATTATTTTTATTATTAAAAAAAAATAATTAATAAAAAAAATAATTAATAATTCTAATTAAACGGTTTAAATTTTAACCGATTAGGTTTACAAACGAACCGGTAAGAAAATGCTTAAATTAGGGAATTTCAGTGCTTAACATAAGAAGGACCCACTGCAATAATGATAAACGTCCTTTGTTTTTTGTTTCGACATATTTAGGTGTTAAGTTTATAAACGTTGTCCAAAATTCAGCCTTATTGCCGTTAATACCTGGGACACTGTTCTAGACGTGTAGTCAAATATCAGAAACGGTTTTATCTCAGTTCTGGGAGCGATATTGCCTAGTTAGTAAACGAAATTATTAACTGCATGTATGAAGTGATCGAATGACGTTGATCACATAGATTTTAATATTTTGGACATTCATTATTATTGCCGTGGACCCTTCTATGTTATGTCTGTGCATATTTAGTCAATGAACGAAGACGTACAGCAAAGCAAGTATGTCATAGGGATTTCCTCAATACATATGCAAAATAAACTTTACCTAATAATGCGAGCTCAGGGAGGGCTTAGGCAATTTGCGTGAAGGCGTATTCAGATCACACGCTTTATTGAATATCTGATGTCCCATATATGGTTCTTTGTGATGCCGCGAGTTCCTCGATTGAATAGATAATGCCGACTGGTGTTCTGACTATCCGATTTGAGGGGAGGTGGATCACAGATTCGGCTTTGGTACAGCCCGGCGCAATCCAATTTCGACTTTTTGTGAAGCATGGTAAACCGCGTGAAATGTGGGATATCTAACAAATTGCAGTAGAGAAATATACGGTAGAATGAATTTTAAAAGGAATCACAGTAAATAAGATAAGATAGGATAAAAAATGTGGTAAACGGTTAACAAGAATATTAAAAGCAATCACATGCACGACAGACTAGGCATGTCGATTCACTTATTAAATATATAATTAATTCTAGTATTTAATCTACTGGCTACCAAATTTCAATACAATTGGAAGTCGTTTTGCCGTGAAATAGAAGTAAAGCCATAGGTCCAGTAATTTCCCGTAAATATCAAAAAGAAGATTTAGCAACAGATACCGTCACCTCACAGAAGACCGCAGCCAAATAATAATCACTTCGGTGTTATTATGCTCCTGCATGTGGGTAGAGTTTTCAGAGCTCCTGAGGGGGTGCTATATTAGTAGCAGGGGTCAAGCCTTCAAAGTACGGGCGACAAATCCAGTAAAAGCTTTATTATGCTGTACTTGTCTCCCTTAAGCTAGGGCCTCATTACCTCTTAACATCAGGTGGGATGAGGTCAAGTTTGAATGGCAATATAGAGAAAAAACTGTCCGATACTTCTGGTAATGTCTGAATTGTTTATGAATGTTAACTTACGGTTCAAATTAGAATAAAATTCGTACTATCGTCAACAAGACTACTTGTATTTCTCATATTAAAGCCAGGTATTATTCAAAAACCATAACCAGTTGTTTAATGGCATAATATTTGAATATGATCTGAAAGTTCGTTAAAATATCGATACTTTTATCGATGATTTTCCTTTGAATTAAGTCGATCGATATTGTTGTCATTGATAGCTCGATCATATCGTAATCAACAATCACTCTAAAAAATGTAAATACTATTATTAATATCAAAGCTTCTAGCTTCCTTGATTTGTAAATTTGCAATTTGTATTATTCATTATTTTATTTGATAAAATACCCATTTACAATAAAACATTTTAACAATGATAAATACGATAATGTATCCCCATAATACCAGCGCTGCTGCATTGATTCCATTGTCGCAGTAGCTCATGCTGAGGCTACCTTAGTGACTGAACTGTATCTGTTCAATGTTTCTCATGTGTGTGTGATTGTCTTTTATTGTGTGTGCCAAAAAATTTTTTTTCTTTCTTTCTTTTAATATATGAGGTTGTCGACGACAGGTTGTATAGGTTTACAAACCTCTTTACATTGTTTCATACTTTTTTAAGTCAGATGTCACTTTTGACACATTTCGATTGTCTGCTGTTATTTTTCCGTCTGGTCACGTAAGCTTGTGGTTTTTAAGTTTCGTTATTTTATTTCATTTTTAATATTTTTTTTACCATTTAAACCAGCTTTTATTACATACAGTCCACAGAGGTATTTACGACCGTCTAAACTCTCACTCATCATTCACTATTAATAGTATTACCTCTATCCAGAAATAAATTAAAATAAAATGCGTTTCTTTACCAAAAACTTAAGCAACACTATGATAAAAAGATACCAAATACCAAGTAAAATGAGTACTACTTACTAGTTCAAAAGAAATATAATATTGCGGTGCATTGAGTGTGTGGTATTTGTGTAATTGCACAAACGCATGTGTATGTGTGTGAGTCAATTGTATCATCCATGGGCTTGTTATCAGTAACCTACTGATCAAGCGGGTCAGGTTGCAATGAGGGCAATTTTGTAGTTAAATCCATACTAATATTATAAATGCGAAAGTAACTCTGTCTGTCTGTCTGCCTGTCTGTCCGTCTGTTACTCTTTCACGCCTAAACGGCTGAACATATTTTGATGAAATTTGGTATAGGTATACGTTGAATCTCAAGAACGGACATTGGCTACTTTTTATTAGAAAATAAGGGGGGGGGGGATGGAGGTAATACCACCTTTGAAAGTTTATATGGAAAAATGTTTATTTTTGAAGTTAGAGATATGAAATTTGGCACAAATATAGCTCGAAACTTGGATTAAAATATCGACTACTTTTTGTTTCAAATATTAGGGGAGAAAGGGGTAAAACCGACCATGAAAGGATGTAGTCCACGCGAACCAAGTCGCGGGCACAGCTAGTAAAAATATATTTTTAAAAACACATATTATAATGGAATAATGAAACTGTAACTACATTTAAACTCGTTCTATGGTCGTAGGATATATTAGGAAGTAACAAGACGATATTTACGCACACGCTCAGACTTAAATACTTATAAAACAAAAGGTAATAGAAAGTAATACATATAGATTTATATTAAACATAGCCAAAGGGTCAGATCACAGCACTCTCTAAAAACTCACATAAAATATAAAAATCATTGCCTTCTTCGTCATAAATCATCTGGCAAATGCACCGTCTAGTGTTTTCATTTTTATTTTTTCACTCTTTATTATCTTTCACTTACAACATTCATACAGAAGTCTCACATTCAGTACGATTGGTTACGTCCTTATCCCACTTGCATCCATCCTTTGATAACTATCGACATATTAATTATCGATAGCAAATTGACAACACTAACGAACAGGCGAAGCAATGAACATGTATAATTCATGTTCGTCGATGTTCATGCGAGCTGCTTGTCTGCCTCAAGTACCATTTGGTTTATGGTAATACTTTGTTTATATAGCTTTTGGTACAAGATTACTTGAGGCATGAAAGGCCAGAATTGCAGTTGAAATTTGCTTGCAAGTTCAGACAGCTACTAAAGTAGAATTTACAAACATTTTGTATTTAAACAAGCGACCCGCCGCGGCTTCTCATACGTAGGTATTATTCCATTGCTCTGATTCTGTGGTAAGTAGCTTAAGCACTTGTGTTACAGAAATCAGAAACAACGACGGTACCACAACACCCAGACCCGCGACAATATGGAAAAGTTCGTTTCCCATATTGACCCGACCGGGGATCGAACCCGGAACCTCAGAGATGGCGCTCGCCAAAGTCAGGCCCGCTCGCCTCTCGGCTACGGAGATCCGGATTTTATACTCTAATTTAATTTAACTTACGATTAAGGATTTTTTGACATACACATTTTAATTTCTATTGCAATTATTATGACATTATTACAATTTGTATTAATGTTAATTTTTTTTGGGAATGATTAATGTTTTAATAATGTTTTAATTGGTATCTGTTTGTACGGACATTTTTAATATTCATATGCCAGCTGCGCTTGTGAGATAAGCTTGTACTACATGAAACTTTTAACATCGATATTGTTTAACCTCATCGTAATATCCTCAATATTCCATGAGTAAATATTTGATTGATTTGATTTGATCATGCCATCCTCGATAAATGGATTATTCCACACGAAATATTTATACAATTCGAACAAGCATTTTTTGAGATTAGCGCGTCCAACATTAACAAATATTATAATATGTACTTATGTTGATTTGTGTGCTGGTGGATTTAATTATGTATTTATAAGGATTTTGTTAAAACTGTAATCCCTCTTGTGACAAAGCGACACCATTCAGCAACGCTTGTTTACTTTTCATTAAAATCAGCAATAGCTCCCAGAAATGGCAGCAAAAAACGATGTCGGCATTTTGAAATGTTCGCTTTGAATTGCGAACTTCGGTTAATGGAGTGAGCAAGCGAAAATGTTTTATTTTGTTTAATTGTTAAGGCTTTTGTTTTCAATGCACGTATTCTGATGGCTTAGCAATTTCGATGTAATACAAATATTCTGAGAAGAAAACATTGAAGTTTGTATTCAGGATTGAGTCTTAGAACGGAAAATTATGAACATGAAATTTGGACTGGCTGGATGTATTTTACTCTGTCACACAAAAAGTACTTACTGGATTGATATGACTAGATAGATTAATAGTTAAATAGCGGATAGGTTTTATTGCACCCTTTATTCCAAAAAGAAGGGGGGGTACTAAAATTACGACGACCTCCATAGCCGAGAAGCGAGTGGGCCTGACTTTGGCGAGCGCCATCTCTGAGGTTCCGGGTTCGATCCCCGGTCGGGTCAATATGGGAAACGAACTTTTCCATATGGTCTCGGGTCTGAGTGTGAGTACCGTCGTTGTTTCTGATTTCTGTAACACAAGTGCTTAAGCTACTTACCACAGAATCAGGGCAATGTATGTGATGTTGTCCAATATTTATTTATTTAATTCTGAGACTAAAGAACTATAATTAGGATTTAAACGAGAAATATAAGCAGGCGAATTTTTAAAGGGATAATATTAAAAGGCATACATTTAAACGTTTTAATTTTGCAAAAACAGCAAAGGACAAAATCTAAATGGTAATTTAAATCGATTTAATCGACTAATAATCGTTCATTCTATGACTGTTTGTCCCGGTTGGGGTATATGTGTTTTAATATGTATTTATTCATCCCTACTAATATTATAAATGTGAAAGTAACTCTGTCTGTCTGTCTGTCTGTCTGTCTGTGTGTCTGTTACGCTTTCCTGCCCAAACCTCTCAACCGATTTTGATGAAATTTGGTATAGGTATACGTTGAATCTCAAGAACGGACATAGGCTACTTTTTATTAGAAAATAAGGGGGGGAGGGGGGTAATACCACATTTGGAAGTTTATATGGAAAAATGTTTATTTTTGAAGTTAGAGATATGAAATTTGGCACAAATATAGCTCGAAACTTGGATTAAAATATAGACTACTTTTTGTTTTGAATATTAGGGGAGAAAGGGGTAAAACCGACCATAAAAGGATGGAGTCCACGCAAACGAAGTCGCGGGCACAGATAGTATTAAATATACTGTTTTTTGACTGTGAACAAGAGCGTTGTTTGTACTTGAGATAATTGTGCAATGCACCTAGTTTTCTTATACAAAATGTAACAAACTAACAATCTAGCGCTTACTTGGTTAAAACGTGTCGGACATAGGGCTGCCAGATGGCTAAGAAATACGAGATCCGAGAATCCGGACTTAGCGTTTATCCCTTTTTTTTTCCTAGATTCCGAAAGTTTATAGTTCACATTGTTTTTAAAAAATACTGTCAATATGTGGATATGCTAGTACGATAATCAAACATCAACGCTTTTTTTATCTCATGTTAGCAAAGAAGAAAATGCAGAGAAAATTATTTCTATGCTATTGTTCTTTTCTGTTTTATTTAGATTTTTAGTTAAGTTATTGCAGAGCATGTGTATTTTTCCTCTCATATTTTGTTGATAGAACCACACCCTACTCGCCCTTTAGTTTTTAGATATAGGGTGACCACTGAAAACCAGCGTCGTTACATTTGGGCCTCCTATCCAAATGTACGGCATAATGCTGAGTGGATAACCTTTTTGGCACATTGTAGACTTAAAACTATATATCTATAATTACTGTTAAATGTTTTGTGCCAAATAAAATTTTCTTTCTTTCTTTCTTTCAGATTGTATTGCTCGATCTAAAAGTGCTTGCGGTTAGTTAAAAATCATAGCGTTTGTCTAGTTTGCAACCAACACACCTTTCCACCAAACCACATTGGGCGAGATGTTGTTTAAGGCCTTCCATGCTGTGGGACATAAATGCCTAGAATAATATTAGTATCCCGGAAATTTCATCTCTATTTCTTTCATCCCTATACAGACTCAATGTGATTCAATTAGTTCTGCGCTGGGATGTCCCTGCACTACAAGATATTAAGTTACGTAATTATGAGCGCATTATTATTACAATGGGGGTTACCCCCCTTTATCTAGATAACTTAATTGTCCTCTAATAGAATTTGTTGTGGATTAATTTTGTTTTGATCGGTAACAGAGAGTAAGTATGAAACATTTTTGGCTATTCATAATTCAATGGTTACGAAAATAGATAGTTACTAGTGTTGCCGTCGATTCGATTGTAAATCGATTATAATCGATTATTCCAAAAGAGGCCTAAATAATCTAATAATCTTTTAAAATAATTTAACGGGTCAAAACGCGACACCATTTTTATTTAGTAGTTAATACGAACTACTTACTGCCCGACGTTTCGGTTAGGTTGCACCAACCACGGCGGTCAAAAATCGTCAGACTAATAAATCCGCGGTAGCAGAACATCTGTTAGAAATGGGAGTTAATCATTGGATGGAGTTGCACGACCCTAAAATCCTCTCGACCGATCGCCACTACCATACTAGGATAGTACGTGAAGCTATTGAAATCAAAAAGTACAAAAATTTCAATAGAGAAGACGGATTTAAGTTATCATCAGCATGGAATCCAGTGATTAATAAATGTTTACCGCGATTAGAACGATCAAAAACAATTCCGGATACTGTCAGTGTAGTGTGTCGAAGAGACTTCAATAATATTTTGTTATGTGACAATGTGCGGGTGGATGAAGATTTGCAAGCTCCCCCGAACAGACGAAGGCGAGCAAGACCAGTCAGCTCGTGACCACGGTTGGTGCAACCTAACCGAAACGTCGGGCAGTAAGTAGTTCGTATTAACTACTAAATAAAAATGGAATCTAATAATCGATATGACAATCGATAGTATCGATAGTATCGATACTATCGATATAATCGATTATATCGATACCTATTTTTATTAGATATAATCGATTATAATCGATTAATCGATTATAATCTAGGTCAAATACAATATAATCGATATAATCGATTATATCGATATCAAGTTGAAAGCAATACTATCGATATAATCGATTATTTCGATATAATCGATTAATTTGCAATTATTTTTAGATTTAATCGTCATTCATATAATGTCTTCTTAGACATAACACATTTAAAATGAAACCGTGAAAAAGTTATTTATACCCTACTTTTTATTCATAAAACGTGATAGCTAAGTTTCTTGGTACCTACCTGAACTGTACCGTCATGGCGATACTATCTAAAAATAATTGCAAATTAATCGATTATATCGAAATAATCGATTATATCGATAGTATTGCTTTCAACTTAATATCGATATAATCGATTATATCGATTATATTGTATTTGACTTAGATTATAATCGATTAATCGATTATAATCGATTATATCTAATAAAAATAGGTATCGATATAATCGATTATATCGATAGTATCGATACTATCGATATTATCGATTGTCATATCGATTATTAGATTATTTGAGGGGGGGATAATCGATTAATCGATAATCGATTATCCGGCAACACTAATAGTTACTAGTTGCTCGTGAGTTCGCCCACGGGTGAATATGTTAATCATCTCATCTCTCTTTATACCAGTCCATATGAATCAGTTATTATTGAGAACAAATATACATCCAGAAATTCTGGATACTGTCAGTGTTGTGTGTCGAAGTGACTTCAATAACATGTGAGAATGTGAGGGTGGATGAAGATTTGCAAGCTCCCCCAAACAGATGAAGACGAGCGAGACCAGTCAGCTCGTGACCACGGTTGGTGCAACCTAACCGAAACGTCGAACAGTAAGTAGTTCGTATGAACTACAAAAATATGGGGTCGCGTTTTGACCTGTTAACTTATTTTAATTTTAAAATGGAACGCAAAAGTTTCAATGTATGTATGCCTGCGTCAGGCATACATACATTTTCGACCGTACTTTTGACAGATTTATATAAAATGCTAAACAGTCTTTCAATATTTTATTGTAGGAAAAATATTTTCCAATTTAACATTTTATGAAACGTTCCTAGCAAGATTGATCACTGTTATATCTTAGTTCAGCAAGTAGTACGTGTCTGGCGAATGGTTTGATAGCTCCTGTAACAACTTGGAGCAAGTTTCCGATCCGAACTGGTCTGGGCGACCCCAATTTAACATTTTAGGGTAGGTATTGTAAATGGTATCAATTCTTCTCTGGAACTGAAGAGTTATATGGAAGTACGTAAATAGTTGGTAAATTTCCTACTCGTTCTTTCTCACATGCATTAATATAAATACAATCTCATTCTAAAATGAGCCTTTTTGTAAGGCATAAATAGTATATATTACAAGCGATAGTTTAGGATTTGGATAATGTACGTGATACGGCCACCCATCCGGTCTCCGTTTGCGGTTTTGTTTGCTTAACTTTCCTGGTGTAACATCGACTATAGTCACATCACTACTTGTGTCAATAGTCACTAATAGATGTCGTAAATAATACCCAACTGGAATAAAATATTGCTCCATATAAAATTGCAGACAAACGTATAATTTTGTAAAACAAAGTAGGTACATTCAGCGCTCTGCGCAATGCCAAGTACAGTCAACCATGAAAATATGTAAATATACCTACAGTTAACAGAGTTTGTAAGGACAGTAGCGCCACCTACAATTAAGGTTTCACAGCTAATAAACGTGTTTCAAATATAGTTATGGTGAATGTTAATGTGTTCTACGAAGTCGTAGGACATTATTGCTTATTCGATCATTTTTTTTATATTGCACTTCAAGATTTACCTCATCCCACCTGACGTTAAGTGGTAATGAGGTCCTAGTTTAAGGGCAAAAAGTACAATAGTAATGTTTTGTAGAGAATGCAACGTAAAGAATATTTAATGTATTTTTTACACCTTGGGTTTTATTATTTAAGATTTAGGGTCCTTATTTTTTTTAATTAAAACATAGACTATGTTACTTGATATTACTATATGAATGTAGCTAACAAACGGTATACAAATTTTCGAATTCTGTATAGTAGCTTTTAAGTTTAGTCGTTACGTACAAAAATACAAAATATATTGATTTTTTTATAATATTTGTATGCAGAGTAGACGTCCGTAAGTCAAAGAGGAAAGGTATATAGTTTCATACGCTCGTCTATCGTTGCCTCGTTAAATTCTATTCACTGTCTGATGGAGGCGGGTACTCTGGGGGACGTTTAATACCTGTACAAGTGAATCTGCATCTTGTTGAACGATAATAACGTTATGTATACCGACCTTAATCAAACCACCCGTGACCCGGATTCCCGAGGCGGGTCCATCGACCCTGCCAAATGAGTCTGGTGCCAGGGTTTCTTTCAAAGAAGCTCTCACTGCTGTTCGTGTGGGTGTCTGCAATCAGACACCTATGTCCAATGAACAGATGGGAGCAGTAAAGTATGGCATTCTCCAGGCCATTATGAATGATACTGGGAATGACAGATGCCCAATACTGAAGAGTTGCACCTTCAGATCCGGCTGGCTGCTGATCACCCTTGGGGATGAAGGCAGTCTAAAATGGCTAGAGAAGAGGGTGGGGAACATCAAGCCCTGGCCAGAGGCAGAGCTATCTCTCATGAGAGAGAGCGAGATGCCCAAGGCTAAGGTTGGTGTATTTTACTTCCCAAACTCCGAAGTAAAAACTCCAAAAGAGGCACTACGTCTTTTGGAGAAACAGAATGGACTGAGGACCAGCCTGTGGAGGATACTGAACGTCGTCGTCGAGAAAGACGGATCTACAGTGGCCGTCTCGATCGACGACGAATCAGTCGGGATCCTGCAGAGGCTGGACTTCAGGCCACAACTTGGCTTCAAGAAGATTCTCGTGCGCATCCGGGGGAAAAATACTTCCCCGGATACACACGAGAAACAAAAGGCAGAGTCTAGTTCCTCTGGAATAAAGAATCTGCCTAAACAGTTGATCCCTACAGGTGGGCCTAAACAGCCCGGCTCGGGTACTTATGCGGGGCGCAAAAACGTTCCGCAAAGGACTAAAGGCCGGGTGGTAAAGGACCACCCTAAGGGAAAGGGAAATAAGGTGGCAGGACCTACCAAGGCATCTAGGGGCGTTCACGACGAACCTAAGCCTAGCACGTCCACCAGTGCCCCTTAGGACCCTTCGCTACACTCTACACCGCACCACACACTAATACAAACACACATTAACACAAATGACACAAACCACATCAACACAAATGACACAAAACACAAATAAAAAAAAAACAAAAAACACTAAAGTGGTACAGATCAACTTGCACCACGCTAGGGCTGCCACAGCAGTCCTGGAAAACCTCTTCAAAGAGAAGAACCTTCACATCGCTCTGATTCAAGAACCGTGGCTGAGTAACAACAACACGGTATCTGGACTTGGATCCGCAGGCAAGGTAATATATAACGCCGACGGAAACAAGCCAAGAGCATGTATCCTATTCAATAATAATGTTGATTTTTTATGCATACCAGGGCTCTGCAGTGATGACCTGATTGCAGCTTTTGTAAATGTCAAGAATGGAAGTGGACGCCTTATAGTCTGCTCCGCATACCTAGACGGTGGGATATGCGATCCAACCCGTGAACTGGCGAAGGTGGTCGAATATGCAAACGAGCACAACGCTGAACTCGTAATTGGATGCGATGCCAACGCACACCACACCTACTGGGGAAGCACTGACATCAATAAAAGGGGTGAGTTATTGTACGATTTCATCTTGTCCAATTGCCTGAATGTGGTCAATAGAGGGTGCAAACCAACCTTTGTAACCAGATCCAGGCAAGAAGTTCTCGACGTGACTCTCTCCACAAATCACACGGCCAGGCTAATAACAGACTGGCATGTTAGCAACGAACCCTCTATGTCCGATCATAGACTTATCAAATTCGCGTTAGACACAACTAACACATGCGATACGACTACGTTTAGGGATGCCAAAGCCACAGATTGGAGTCTATATAAATCAAAGCTCCGAGAAAAGCTCTGGGACATCCCCAAGACGATACGTACTCTTGAAACTTTAGAATACGCTGTAGATCAAACCACCGAAGCTGTTACAAGCTCCTATGAAGAGAGCTGTCCTCCTAAAACCGTGAGGAACAATAGCGTGCCATGGTGGAATGAACGGCTTTCTAAACTAAGAGAGGAAACACGCAGGTTGTTCAATAAGGCTAAATTGACTAAAGACTGGAGTCGATATACCAAAGCCCTAACTACCTATAACAAAGAAATTAGGAAAGCGCGCAGGCTATCGTGGAGAAGGTTCTGTGAAAGCATCGTAAAGACTCCACAAGGAGCCAGAATCCACAAAGTCCTTGCGAAATCGCCCTCCAACCAATTGGGACTATTAAAAAAGCCCGATGGAACCTTCACTGAAACAGCGGAAGAGACACTAGAAATTCTGGCGTCGACCCACTTCCCGGGATCAGTATTAGATGATCAAACACTGAATACTCTACAAAACAGCCTCTCCAGGCCGCGCAACGATGACTGGAACAGAGCTGCGTGGATCTTCAGGCCAACAAAGATCAAATGGGCAATAGACTCATTTAAGCCGTTCAAATCGGCGGGTGAAGATGACATATTCCCCATGCTCTTACAGCAAGGGATGGACATCCTAACCCCCACACTGGTAAAAATATTCAGAGCAAGTTATGCCTGGGGCTACATACCAGATAAATGGACTAAAGTTAAAGTCCGTTTCATTCCAAAGGCTGGTAAAAAGGATTTCTCTCAACCAAAATCCTTTAGACCTATTAGCCTCACCTCATTCCTACTCAAAAGTATGGAAAAACTCATTGATGAATGCATTCGGGATGGGCCTCTACGCGAACAACCACTGCATTCAAAACAACATGCCTACTGCAAAGGAAAGTCTACAGAATCTGCCCTACTTGAACTGACGGACAGAATTGAAAGGGCTCTAGAAGACAAACAAATAGCCCTCTGTGCCTTCCTTGACATCGAAGGAGCATTCGACAATGTCACTATCGATACCCTTTCCAAGGGGATGTGTGCCAAAAATATAGACAGCACCACTGTTCGCTGGATACAAAATATGCTCCTTAACAGAACTGTAAGCATAAGCTTGCATGGGACCAAAAGAGGTTTCAAGACAACAAGAGGCTGCCCTCAAGGGGGAGTACTATCGCCTCTGCTGTGGTCACTTGTTGTCGACCAACTCTTAAATGAAGCCTCAACAAAAGGCTTAG
The DNA here is from genome assembly GCA_037074685.1 of Glyphodes pyloalis. Lineage (NCBI taxonomy): Eukaryota > Metazoa > Arthropoda > Insecta > Lepidoptera > Crambidae > Glyphodes > Glyphodes pyloalis. The sequence goes on along the minus strand of JAYKKO010000012.1, from coordinate 3,555,775 downwards.
ATATACAGGGCTATGCGGATGATGTGGTGGCCTGCGTAATAGGCCCCTGTCAAAGTACCGTGTCCTCTATACTTCAAAGATCGCTCAATGTCATCACAAACTGGTGCACTGAGAACAATCTATCGGTTAACCCGAATAAAACAACTGTAGTGCCCTTCACCAGGAAACGTAAGTTGGATAAACTTATAGCGCCCACTATAAAGGGCTCTACAATACCGTTTTCCACAGAAGCCAAGTATCTGGGAGTCACAATCGACCAAAAGCTAACGTGGAACTCACATATAGACAATACAATCCAAAAGGCCAAAATAGCCTTAGGAATATGCTCTCGTCTAGCAGGCACGAAATGGGGTCTGAAACCTAGCATAGCCCTATGGATGTACACTGCCATAGTCAGGCCGATGGTAACGTATGCCTGCGTCACATGGTGGAGAAAAACCTCCCAAATGACAATAATCAAAAAACTTGCCAGCCTACAAAGGGTGGCATGCCTTATAGCAACTGGTGCTGTTTCGACTACACCAGGAGCCGCTCTTGATGCTCTTCTCAATCTGCCACCACTACACCTCTTTGTAGCAAAGGAGGCTGAAGCGAGTATCTACAGAGCAACCATCACGGGAAAAGTAACATGGCACTCTCAAGCACTGAGAGCATCACATGCAGCAGTGCTCACACTTAAACCCTTAGAAATGACATCTGATGCCATGCTTCCACACTATAATTTTAATAAAAATTACACTGTGGAATTTCCCTGCAGAGAAAATTGGGCAACGAACCAAAACTCTCTAAAAGCAGGGAGCCTCGTCTGGTACACGGACGGCTCCAAAATGGGACTAGATGTAGGATGTGGAATATATGGTGTGAGTCCAAGAGTCAAACACAGTGTGAATCTTGGTAAAAACGCCACGATATTCCAGGCTGAGGTATACGCCATCATAGAATGTGCAGAAGCCAATCGTCAACGAAACTACAAAAATCAGACCATAATCATCTATTCAGATAGCCAAGCAGCTCTGAATGCCAATAATTCGATTACACTAAAATCGAAGCTGGTTAAAGACTGCGTCGATAAACTGAATGAGCTGGGACAACAGAACAAAGTGCTTCTGAAATGGGTACCAGGACATTCAGGAATCATCGGTAACGAGAAAGCCGATGAACTTGCTAAAGCTGGGGCGCAAAGCCAACAGTTTGGACCAGAACCATTCTGTGGCATTTCAAAGAACCAAGCTATGCAACTACTAAAAGAAAAACTAAAAGTCGAGTCGGAAAAATACTGGATAAATCAACCAGGCTTAGAACACTCAAAAACACTCATAGTTGGCTACTCGCGCAAATGGACCGAAGAACTGCTACAACTCAGCAGGCCTAGGGCCAGTGCGCTAGTTAGAGCCTTGACTGGACACTGCAAACTAAAAAGACACCAGTTTCATATGAAGCTGAGTGACTCTGATGAATGCAGATTCTGCAAGGAGGAAAAGGAAACACCTCTTCACCTCCTGTGCGACTGTGAATCTCTGATCCACAAACGAAGCATCCACCTGGGACGACATATAGCCCAACCGGATGAATTAAAAACCCTGAAAGCTAGGAAAATACTAGACTTCCTAGAATCGACCCGGCTAAAGGAGTTACTCTAACTGGTGGCGAGTCACAATAGATCTAAAAGGTCGCAGTGACCACAGTTCGCTGAACTGCATAGCCCCAAGTACCCCTAATAATAATAATATGTATACCGAAAAGACGAACGTTATGTAGATTCAAAGGACATTGGTTGAACAAACTATGCATAGAAGATGCAAATAGTTGAACTAAATGAAATCATGTTTCAGTTCTATTTATTTCATAACATATCCATTCTGTTATGACTAGGAAGATTTTTAAAAATAAAACTGTTTTTGCTTAAAAGATTGACGACTCATTTGTTATTCTTATCTACATGCCCAGCATCTTTTTATAATAATAAATAATAAATGATTTATTCAGTATCTAGTTTTACATTTCTTTGTTACGATTGGGGATTCCTTTTAAGTAAATAAATACTTGTGTTAGAAAAACCCGCTCTAAAACCTCACCTAAAAAACTACAGCGTGTGATAATGAAAGTGCAAACGTGATGATGTAAATATTAAAACTATTTACAGTACAAAATATATATTATAACTTGAACGTAAAACTGGTAGTCTTTCAGTGTGACACATAATTTTATGGATGAAAGAGTAACAAATATACGCTAATCTATTCAAACATTCGATATAAATTTCACGTTCAGACATCGAGTAATATTATTAACGCAAATGTTTGAAACGATCGAACAACGAGAATTGAAACATAAAAAGTCAAAACACCTTCAAAGAAAAAATCATCTTTGCGTCCTTTAAAGTACTTTAAAGTACACATTTTTTAATAAGTGTGAAACTGTACCAGATTGTATTTCAAAGTGAACAGTGAACGCGAACGTATTGTTTAATGTTGTTTCATTTGATCAAACTGTTTGCCGGCCATTTGTTTGTGCGAGTAACGAGCTGGCCTTCATCTTGATCAGGGAAATCAGCAAACAGATGCTGTTTATTGACTGGAAAAAACACGTGACCTTCTCAAAACGGCAACATGTTTTTTCCGTGCAACGGCAGCGCAGCGACCGCGATTAACAACATATAATCTTGAGAAGTGACCGCGAGCTCTTTAACAATGTCCAGGATTCCCGAATTTGAGAGAGATAAACCTCGACTCTGACGCTCGCAGTTCGAACTCGTTGTAGCTCCACAAAAACAAGGTGAAGATTTTAAATCCCATAATGATATTTCCAAGTTGTAGAAAGAAGATATTCAACAAATCAGTGTCTTATGTCCGGTTCCAATATTTGAAAAACGATCTGTTCTAATTACGGATAGTAAAACATTATACGACGCGTAAGCTAAAAACGGCCGACAGACGACTGATGACAATGTCGGTGATATGGAAAAATGCAACTCCCAAGTCTTTCAATTTGCATACGGTTGTGAGCGAAATGCCTCAGGTAAGCGGTTCCAATTTTACCTTCGTATCCTCTGGGATACCACTTGATTGAAGTGGGTTATTCTCAAAACGAGAAAGATGTGAATAGGTCGGAGTGAATACATATAATAATGTGTTCTCGTCTTTAGATGTAAAAGTATTGCAACAATAAATTAGATTATTTATTAATTTTATTTAATTCCAAAACCAATATCTGTCCATGTAGTACTAATACACTTTTCACATTATCAAGAATAAAGAGCGTACCCTTAATTATCTAATCGTAGTACCTATTTTTTTATTTGTCATAGATATATATATAGGAAATTAGTAATACCCCTCATAGATTTAAAAATAAGTACTTATGATATGAAAGTATTTATTCAGCACACAAAAAACGATATAAAAAAAGAAAGAAAAACAATGTTACAAGGAATTATTTTAGAGCTACAAATTAAACTAAACAGGTAACAGCTTACATCTAATTCTGCTTACCCTAATAGTACACATACAACAATCAATACATATACAATGAATACATATACGAACAATCTGGTGTAGAATAATCACATAATATGTTCATCACACGATTGATTTTTGAGGAGATTCAAACCAACACCCCCTGACACGGAGGGAAGGAGGGAACAGAATCTGATGGATTTGCAAAGCTGTGGGTGGTATGATGTTCTTTGATGATAATATAAGCAAATTAAAAATAAAATAAAATAATGATGCAAAATTGAAGAAAGCAAAATACAAAATTAAGATCTTGTACCTGTCATAGGCTCTCTACCTACTCCATACATTTCCAAAATAGCTAACCTATAGGAATCAATCATTGAGTACATATCTCATTGGCAGTTCATTAAACACAGGCGTTTAATTTAGCGAGTTTTGTTCAAATTAACCGTCGGCCTAGGCATCTCATTGAATGCAGGCGTTTTATAAATGTCCTAAGCAACATAAGCTGGTTTGTTGAAACAGATAGATGTAAAGTGCTTAACGTTACCTCGATTCCACCTAATATTTGGATAAGAAACATCGCAGTTGTCATAAGTACCCCATCCTTGCTAAGGGAGGCGGGCACTAATTTGATCTTCCAGAACATTTGACGGCTCTCTAAACAATTAATACAAGCAATCCCATGTAATTGGGGATTGTTTGCTTAACCCGTTCATAGAGTTTCTGAACGCAGAGGCATGATACGTATTAAAGTAGATATAATTTTTACACAATCACAAGATCAACGTTTTTCTGATAGAATGATTACAAATTGTAAATGACAACAATATGATTCTCAAATTTAAACACTGTTTGCTTGTAATGACGTCATTCTGACGGTATTCCGGCCAAGTATTATCATTAATATATCAATTAACGCTCGTTCCAATATTTTACGATTCGTAATGTGTCAAAAATTATTATCCGTTTATCTCCAACCGACTGCGGTTTTAGTTAACGCCTCTTATATTTATTACTATCCGTAACTTAAATGAATCATTTATCAAATATTGGAACTGTGGATAAGTAAACTTGTTTTATAGCATCCGAGATACATAAATGTTAATTATAATTGGAAAAAAAAATTATACACACACATCGTAACATAATTTAGGGGATCTTTTAGCTACAAAACCATAGGTCATAATTTAGAGCAAATTGTTGAAGCCATCATATCATTTAGCATGTCACCCAGCACCAAAAATTAAAAATCAAATAGGCATTAGTGTTGCCGTCGATTCGATTGTAAATCGATTATAATCGATTATTCCAAAAGAGGCCTAAATAATCTAATAATCGATTTGACAATTGATAGTATCGATACTGTCGATATAATCGATTAAATCGATACCTATTTTTATTAGATATAATCGATTAATCGATTATAATCGTAGTCAAATACAATATAATCGATTATATCGATATCAAGTTGAAAGCGATACTATCGATATAATCGATTATATCGATATAATCGATTAATTTGCAATTATTTTAAATAAATAAATTATTCGATTGTAATCGATTATATCTAATAAAAATAGGTATCGATATAATCGATTATATCGATAGTATCGATACTATCGATTGTCATATCGATTATTAGATTATTTGAGGGGGGAATAATCGATTAATCGATAATCAATTATCCGGCAACACTAATAGGCATAATACCGGCAGCTAGTAGCAGAATGGCCCATCTTCTTTTCCACTCTGTGCCACTGAGGTGAGCCCGATTTGTTTCGTTAAACACAGCCATTAATTTAAACTGCGAAGCGAGAAATTCCTGACGCCATTCTTTATTTTGTAAATCCTCAGGGGTGGCTGATAAGGACTGATTTTTGTTACGCGTCACGGGGTTAGCTGAATTGCTGTACAATGTAGGTAACGCACTTTTGAACTCGCTACTGTTAGTATTTTGAATACCTAACAAGAAATACTTCTGCGGTAAGATCCCAATCGCTGACATATTTCCAAAATTATTCTAAGGCCAAAGAAACTTATGTTTAAAAAAAAATATTGATGACGACCTCGGTGGCGCAGTGGATAAGGTAGGCGGTCGGTCGGGTCAATTTGGAAAACTAACTTTTCTAAGTTGACAGTCTGGGTGTGCTGGATGACGCCCCCAGTTAGTATCCGTCGTCTGGTACTCATAGTATAAGGGAAACCTTAGTTTGAGACCAGGTGATTGGTCTGATTGTCTGACGTATTTATTATTATCTATTTACCTATTTTTTATATTATAATTTAAAGTTGAAAAAGTTAATTACAAAAACCGCACGTCAAAGTTCATCTACGTACGAATTTTAGTGAATTATTGAGCTACTCAAATACCTACAAAAATTTCGTCTTTTCTATATCCAACGACTTATAGCCCGGATTTCTTTCACGTTTCGACGATCCTAGAAGTAGAGTTAGTTACCCACCATTATTTGAAAATTAGCAACAATACCTATCGATATCATAGATACTATATCATATTAGATAGATAGATAGATATTCTTTACTAGCTGTGCCCGCGACTTCGTTCGCGTGGACTACATCCTTTCATGGTCGGTTTTATCCCTTTCTCCCCTAATATTCGAAACAAAAAGTAGTCTATATTTTAATCCAAGTTTCGAGCTATATTTGTGCCAAATTTCATATCTCTAACTTCAAAAATAAACATTTTTCCATATAAACTTTCAAAGGTGGTATTACCCCCCTCCCCCCTTATTTTCTAATAAAAAGTAGCCTATGTCCGTTCTTGAGATTCAACGTATACCTATACCAAATTTCATCAAAATCCGTTCAGCCGTTTAGGCATGAAAGAGTAACAGAAGGACAGACAGACAGACAGAGTTACTTTCGCATTTATAATATTAGTATGGATTTCACAAAAACTTTACAAAAATAGGTATCACATACTATAGTACCATATTATAGTATCGGTCGTTACATTCCCTTCAATATGGTTGAGTGAAGCGATGCCTGGCACATACATCATGCTTGGGAACAGGTGCCACGCTTGGGGACTGGACTGCTCCAGCTTACCTCTTGAAAGTAAATGCTTAGTTGAGTACTTTTTTTTTTATCACTCATCAAAACAAAACTATATGACTTGGTCCAAAGTGAGCCACACATAGCAATAAGTTAGGTACTGCTACTGTAAGTGATCTGCTGAGTTTCTGCCGGTATCTTCTCGGTAGATATAGGTTCCGAACCGGAAGTAGAATCACTTTGCAATGTATTCAATTACGATTCAAAAGTATTATATGCAACTTACTTGAATAAAGAAATATTTGAGCTTGAGTTTGACCTTATCGGTACTGTAGCTTCCAATTAAAAGTATTTGTTAATTTGCAATTTCGATACTATGGGAGCTAATTCTAACAAATCTATTGTTATATATCAATACTATCGTCCTGTGTAACAATTTCAATACTAAACACAAACCATCGATACGAATGATATGACGGCAACTGATGATATATATATTTCTTTAATTTTCGCAAAATCCACAGCTTTTAATTAAATTACAAAACAAAAATTTAAATACTGAACTTACAGCTAATAATGGATTTTAAGTACATGAATGTTCTAAGTAATAATGACAAATAGACGATCGGACGCAGATGATGCACACATGTAAGTAAATAGCAAAAAATATATAAATACAATTGATAGCGGACTACCGATAGGCAATTCTACCTACAAGGGTTATTTAGTAGGACTGAAACCATCGAATCTATGCTTGGATCCTGAATTCCGCTCATTGAAAATAATTTCAATACCGGTATGCATTATTCACAAGTCTATTGAAAGTCCGTTCTCGATGTCCCAGATCAATTCCGAGCGTCGCAATCAACGGGAACTAAACCAGGCTGCTGAGTGGCTGGAGCGATTTCACGCTAAGCTTAGCTTAGTTAGCTTTAGGATTTATTACGAGAACTAGTTCTTAGGCGGTGGATGCAAGAGGTGCATAGACTAGATTTGTGGGAGTCACCTTGGGATGATGAGGATGAGTTTTTTTGTTATAAACAGCTCCACTACTTATATGGCTTTAGGATGGCAGACTCCGCTTTTATAAGAGTCGAGGAGTTCAATACACGTACATACTTGGTTGCATCCTAATCAGACATGGATGTCACTAAGTTTGGAAGCAAGAAGTTTGCATCTGCAGAGTCATCGTTTTTCACCCTTTGTGTGATTGCGACTAGTCTGTGTCACGGTTTAATGATAAAAAATTATCCATTTATGCCCGGAGTACAGGCCTCATCTCAACAATTAGATGAAGCGGGCCATACTACTGCTTCAAGTTGGTAAATAAGCTCAGACTAGGCTTAACGACTAGTCTAGAGATGCACGCCGAGATACAAAGGTGCTTATGGTAAACGTTATCTACTAAAGTAGGTCAGAATGAACACTCATCCAATGCTAGTTCCGAAACGAATCCGCAGCTGGAGCCAAAGCAAAGCGAAATAGAACCTCTTCAGTGGCCAACCATACGCTGTTGTTAGGAGTCAGGTACAATCTAGAACTTTCCCGACTCCGCCGCGCATATCGCGAACCTCGACCCTTCTCCCCTATTTTGATATTTAGTACTAATTTAGGAATAGAGGGTGCTAATTTTGATTTTTGCTACTCCCATTCCACCTAAACAAGAGGGGCTAGCTTGCTTTAGCCCCCTTTCATGTGCTCTTTTTTTAAAGGGGAAGGAAAATGCATAGGTGCACCGGACCGCTACCTGGGGAAAGACAGCAGCCTGTGTGGGGTTCCACCGCTCTGAGAACAGCGGAGACTTCCCATTAAAACCCCCTGCACCTCTCGTCACCTATATACGGCGCCAAAGGAAAATAGTTCAACTAAATAGGCCCCGACCGCCCCTACACCATTGCATAGCATTGAAGTACGAGTTACAAATGTAGCGTGAACTGGTCGACAGCCATTGCAACAAATTCGTTTTGAGACGCGACTCGTTGAATAGATCAGGAGCTCCGAGCGCTCGGCACGTGCCGATACTTAGTTGCGCCAGGAATTGGATTACTTGTAGTTGCTTTAGTTAAACCTGGAACTTGCTGAGAACATTCCGGGTCCAGCTTTTGCGGATTGCGCTATAGTTGAATTTAAATGCACAAAAAGTAATCACAGACCAGGCAAATGCAGTTATGTTTATCATTTTTCTTTGATTAACATCCCGAATGTATTGACACATCATAAACACAGTATTTTGGAAGTTTTGTTACTTGTCAATGTTATTGCGCTTTTCTCTGAGAAAATGTAAATCGTTCTTTTACCTTTTTCTTAGTCATTTTGGGTCGGCGCAATATGTGTGCCTTTTTCAGTGTTCCCAATCCGCGTAACACATGTAAGAACATCTCATTATTATACCTAATATGGAAATCAAAAATCATTCGCTAGCCACGAAGACACAGGTTTGCATTTATATTGATTGTAGGTACGCTAGTCTATTTGCGAATAAAATATAACTGTGTTCCGTTTATAACTGATATTTTATCATAGTTCAAACGACTGAAATTTTACATATACGGTTTTAATAGCAGCACCAGATCAGAAATGGCAGCAAAAACTGATGCAAGCTGATAGTTAAAAGACGAAGACATAGAACAGGTAACACTCCACCACGGGTTAAGAAGCTGTTATGATGTCGTAAGATCTATCCGAAAATGATAAAAAAATAAAAATAGTTTTTGAAGGCTTAGGCTACCGTAAAAGTCGCACTCGTGGTATTTCCAATGGGGTTTCTTCGTAGTTTCCGGACTGTATAATTTTTTATAGTGTTCCAGGTGAGGTCGTGTGTCATTGTCTGAGGGTTTGCATTAGCATAATCAGGAGGGTTGTCCTTAAGCCCTTAGGTGGTTTGATCGATGATAGCGCAGCAAGGATTACCACCCTTGGTTTAGATAAGAAAGCACAGTTTTTATGTTTGGTAAAAGAAAAAAATACTTTAAAACTAAAATTAAGATAGTTAAGAACATAAAAATATTGATGTTTTATTATATATTTCAAGAAAAACCAGATTTATTTTCGGAATAGCGACTACATTTACTGAACCTATTTACACAAGAATTCCCTTCATTTTCTTCTCAGGTGTGGGAGCCCCTTTGTCATTGTATTAAACGATCGAAATTAGCATAATGTAACGAGGCGACGCGTCAATGCCGGGAAAGAGGTTTACATTGAATTTTATTTAGACTCAAATGTTTTCTTTGGTTGGTGGCCATTAACTGGTGTTTAAGTATTTGTTTACAGTGTATATTTGTATTTTTGGTTGGTACATACACAATTTTTAAATTTAATTTTATCAGTCTTGTGCCCATTGGTCAGAAGCCTTCCCTAATAACTGCCATTGCACCGTGTTGCAGACGTATCCAGCTACTGCCAGTAACCTTTGCACATGCGCACAAACATGCTTTGTTTTGATCGCTTCAACTCACATTGCGTGGACTATGCTGCCGTCCTAATGAGGAGTGCATAATTAGTGTTTTTAGGCAAATTGCCTCAAGACCATATCCGCAATCAGATATGGTCTTAAGTCAATTTGCCTTGATTATTTTTACTGTTGATTCTGAGTAAGATAAATACAAAAATATAGAATAGTGCGATAGCTCAATCCTTAGACGCAATACAAATGAATGTGTTTTCTTGGTGGAAATCCAGCTTTCGAATCCTGGTACATAAAGCTTTACCAAATCTGCTATCAGGCCAGTCCAACAAAGCTATTTTGAACTTATTTGTTCCAAATACACTTGGCTACCTATTTTTCAATGAGGCGTTCGACTTTCCCCCGACACGATTTTCTAATAAACCCTCTGCTACGTTGGACGTTTTCCAGAAAATTTCGTTTCCGAATTAAAGACATTTGCACCTTTTATCCATTTGAGCACGGCAATACTGTTGTATTATTAACGAGAGTTTCAATTACACCCTACGAGAGGGGGTGAATTTTTAACGGCATCTTTACCTTCCAGTGAAACAGGTTTCTGTAAAAAGAACAAAGGAATGTTAGATATCGTTGTTAGGTGCTGATTAAATTTGCGAGTTGAAAACAGCTAAAAATATTGGCATACAATGAAACAGAAGGTTTCGAAGATCCGTAAATAAATAAATAAAATATATATTTAAATAAATGTTGGACAACATCACATACATTGCTCTGATTCTGGGGTAAGTAGCTTAAGCATTTGTGTTACAGAAATAAGAAACAACGACGGTACCACAACACCCAGATCCGAGACAATATAGAAAAGTTCGTTTCCCATAATGAAGGTCGGTTCAAAATGTGCACCACAATTTAAAAATAGATGAGAAATCATAAAAACTGAATCTCAACAATGTTTGGATTACCTTTTTACATTTGAGAACTCCATGGTCCTAGGACTCCATACTCCATATATTATTTCAAATGATTCCTTAGGAATAGGAAAAAATATTTTTAAAAATAAATTACAAATATTAACGTGGTTTATCTTTTTTTATTTGAGGAGAAGATGCCTACTACCGCACCCTTACTTTTTATGGGGAACTGATAGTGGTGTGTCGGGCTTGCTACAATTAAAACCCCCTCGGTGCTCAATGCGGCGCAGTTATGGGGAAGTCTGGATTGCGGATTCTGAATCGGCTGCCGCGCATAACGCGCGAGCCCGGACAGTGCTAAGCTACTAGGGACCGAGACCGAGAAAGCCAGGCTGGCGTTCCAGCAGTTCTGCTGTACGGAAACTCTCAGTCCGGCTCTTCCTCCGAGAACGGGATGGAGTGCCGGGAACTACCAGCCGCGGTGATAGGGGGGGTCAGTCATCGCATAATGCAATAGCACATCCACCTCTTCCTCCGTAGCCCACCACGACGCGATCTGTGCCCCGCGCAACGATACATCGAGGTCTTCCTCTTCTTCCGGGATCTAGCTCTGCCCTTGCGAGCTTTCTGCAGAAAGCCATGCGGTCGCCGCCAATCAACTGATTATAAATACTGTTGCTGGATAATGAATGCATTAGATAGTCACACCAATCAACGACAGCCTATAGAAATTTCCTAAGTGTTTATATAGTAATCTCATCTATTCATTAATTTGAACAAATTGATTACTTTTTGCGTGAAAGATTAACAAACATACTTCCAGACATCTGTATATTATTACAAACTTTCGCGTGATAAAATTCTAAGTATTCTGAAGGGCTCGTTCGTATTGATATAAACTGTTTGCAATTACAAAATCATTTAAGTTACAATGAATACCTGCACGTAATACAAACCGTTTCTTGGAATTCTGAAATATTTCTAACCAGTGCCGGTCAAAACAAACTCTAGTTAAAAATTAGGTCACTCTGCGGCAACTATTACACATAGAACGAAACTTATAGAAATAATAAAGATAGTGGAATCACGTAACTCTAATACCAGTATGCTTTTAATCTTGGAAAGATATGGATGATGCAATAGGCAAGTACGTGATTGCGCGGTCCATGGCAGTTATTAGAAATGGCAAGAAATATTGTTGCTGTAATATAGCTGTTGTGTCTAGATTGTTTTGAGTATACATTGGAATGAACTTCGTTGAAATTGCACTAAGTTCCCGTATCTAGATTTCTATGTATTCAGAATCCGCCATCTTTAATTGCTGAATACATCTGTATCTTGTCGTATTAAATTAAATGCATATTTTATATAGTTAATGACGCGGAAGTTTAAGTGATAAGGTATGAGATGTGTAGTAGTTGATGAGCTAATATACCTATTATATTTGGTATTAAGAAAGTTCTAATGATTAACAATGGGACTGACTAATAAAACAGAAATTAAAATTTTGTCAAGGAAAATTTATGCGTTGATTTGAGTTTCATTTTCAAAAATGCAAAGAATATTGCTTATTACACATGGTTGATCTTTCTTTTTAAAAATCGCATTGCATATTCATTATGTTTCAAAATAAAGCCTTAAAGTAAGAAACATGTCTTAAATTTTTCAAGAACTTTCTATACAAAGTGGTAGTACCAAACACGATTCCGAAACTAGGGAAGCAAATACATAGTGCTTTTTACTTCCCTAGAACTTGTAACGACCAGAAGTTGTTTAAGTTTAACAATCATCTTTCTGTTCGGGGTAACAAGATGATTCCGCCTCCTCAAAACTTTGCAGAGTTACTTTCCTTATTTCTTAGAGTTTAAGAACTATCTTGTTCTAGCTTTCTAATGAATAGAAAATAGATATATATACTTGATTGCACAAAATTTTTACAGAAATAGGTTTCACAGATTCATTATAGTACGATTTAGCCGGTCTTATCGCTAGGAAGCGCTCTTTTCCTTAATGTAGAGGAAATAGTAGATGGCGAGAAATGGGTACGGCCGTGCAACATAAATAGAGTTTTTATTATAAAATTAGTAAATACATTTAAAACATTCTTCTTAAGTCTGCTTAAGGCTGCTAATACATAAATAAACTTTAAGATCTTTCAACTTTACAATACCTAGAGTCTATGTAAGCATAATCAGAGAGTACTTAGTAATAAAGCAGTTTATCATTTTCTTTTTATTTAATTGATAAATGTATATAATGTGTTAAGCTGGTTAAGTGACGCTAAGTAAGATAATGTGTATTTTAGACTATCTTAATCTATTTTAAAAGCGAAAATGAGTAAGAATGATGTGATGTCTGGATGTATACTACCCATGTTTGTTATTTTTTCATGCAAATAATGCTGTACGTATTTGAATGAAATTTAGTAGGAGGAGAGATATCATAATATATTAACATATGTCATACTTTTTGTCATAAAATAACGTAAGCGAAGTCGCGGGCCACAGCTAGTTTATATTATGTAAAGTTTGCCTAATGGATATATCCCTGCCAAAAACTACTGATGGATTTTGTTGAAATTTGTTAAACATCTTAGATACTAGATTTAAATATAGGATACTTTTTATCCCGAAGTTAAGTCATCTATACAAAAAAAAATAAAGTTATTTAATATTAGACAAACTTACATTTTCAACGCTTGCATCCTTGTTAAAAATATACTAACAAATTCAGTTAAGTCCAACATTCAATTTCATAAGAGAATAATCACACACAATTTCATGAACAAACACAAAATTAAACTTGCTAGCTCTTGGACTAACTACGGTAAAAAACGATATTTGTAGAAGGAGTACAGCTTTATAATACACTAGCGGTCTCGGCGAACTTCGTTTCGCCTTAGAGAATTTTTCCCGCTTTTCTGTTGAAATTTTTCAAATTTTACCAAGGATCCCTAATTTGCTACTTGACAGTGTTAACAATAAAATATGAAAAGTGTTAGATATGTTAGCTTATTAGTTAAGTAATCATTTTACATTTTTACTTTTTAATTAAAAGCTGAGTTAGTATTTTATTTTTGCAAAATAAATTTATGTTTTTTTATCTGTGGAACAAAAGAACCGAAACGGAAACCACCATTGCAATTCGGAAATGACAGTTGTCGGCGAAAATTATTTATTTTAATGTGGCGAAACAATGATTATTTTACCGATTAAATTGAATTATTGTCTCTAATCGTATTAAGAATTTATTGAAACATTTTCCGTTTATCTAAATTAAGTCGTTCCTATGCGGTTCCTATCGGTTCGTTGTCTAGGACGTTGACGTCATAATTGCAACAGTGACGTGACTTGGCGTTTTAGCGCGCTTTTTAAATGTGTTACACAAAATCTTATTTTTCTCTGATTATTTAGATTATTTCTAGATAAATCGAATTGCTTGGGATATAAAATGAACGGGTGCACATTTTACAATACTTTTTCAAAAACTGTCAAGTAGCCAATTTTGTGGCCTATGTCAAATTGAAAGAATGTAGCATTCTATTGGTGAAAGAATTTTTTAAATCGGCCCAGTGGGTACTTTTTGAGCCTATTCATTACAAACATACAAAAATAGTTACAAATCTTTCCTCTTTATAATATTAGTGTAGATTGCCAGTAGATATAAAACAATGTGATAGTGTGCTTGTATTTAAGAAAAAACTCAAAAACTATATTTTGCATAATCTATACTTATAATAAATCTGTAGAGAGGTCAATTCTGTACATGAAATATATTTTCAAAATAACTATCAGGGGGTGATTAGTGATCGATACTGATGCCAAAAATGCAATCAGTAAAATTTTTGTCTGTCTGTCTGTCTGTCTGTCTGTCTGTCTGTATGTTCCTTATAGAAACAAAAACTACTCGACGGATTTTAACGAAACTTGGTACAATTATTCTTCATACTTCTGGGCAGGTTATAGTATACTTTTCATTACGCTACGATCAATAGGAGCAGAGTAGTGAAGGGAAATGTTGGGAAAACGGGAGAAGTTACTCCATTTTTTAAGCTTCCGTCGCGTGTGCAGCCTTAATGGTTAAAGTTACATAGAAATTATGTATGACAGAAATATTTTACATAAAATTGACTAAAAAATATCCCGCAACAGCATATGTCTATCTTTTATGGTTGACTCACAATAACACGTGTAACTCCTGATAGCTTAGCAGTTCGGAGCATTCTGATTATATTTGTTTACTCTTACGTTTATAATACTCTCATTCATCCCTAATTTAAAAAAGTTATCATTATTACCTATTCAATAAAAAAAGAATCATAGAAATCGGTATAGAAACACCAAACTTATACATGAAATAAGCCATCGCGCCGTCGCACGTGAATACTGAATCATGCTATAAGGATTATTTTTGTGTAACGGTTGCCGCGCTCGACACGGGTCGCGGCGGCGGTAGGGTATAAAAAGGCGGGAGGTCCGAGAGCGAGCTTCATTCAATATTTGGCTGTTGATGCGTTCAGAGCGATCGACCTTATTGACAGACAATAATTGATATTGAGAAACCGTGCTTATCAGCGCGACTTTTAGTGTTTAAATAGTTTATTTGAATTTCTTTTGTTGTTATATTGTAAAATATTCGTTCAAATTAAAAATTATTAAGCGTAGGTACTTTTATTAATTAAAGTAGTTATAAGTATTTATTTTTAAGTGAAGTAGGTATAGGTAGATAGTTTTGCACAGGCGTTTCAGAGTCCTTACTAATATTATAAATCGGAAAGTGAGTTTGTTTGTTTGTTTGTTCCGCTTTCACGCCGCAACTACTGAACCGATTGCTTTAAAATTTTGCAGACGTAAATTAGAAGTCCGGATTAAATAATAGGGTACTATTTATCCCGGATAAATAGATCTTCCCGAGGGAAAACAAAAATATGCTTTGCTTGATGGATGGATTGGAGATCCGAAGACCGAATTCCACGCGGGCGAAGCCGCTGGTTTGAAATAAAATTGTAAAAAAACCCAGCTACCTCAGAGGTATATTTGTACTTAGTTATAAGATTTATACTGTATCTCATTTTAAGTGAACTTGTAATGTTCTTATCCCTACTAATATTATAAATGCGAAAGTAACTCTGTCTGTCTGTCTGTCTGTGTGTCTGTTACGCTTTCCTGCTTAAACCTCTCAACCGATTTTAATGAAATTTGGTATAGGTATACGTTGAATCTCAAGAACGGACATAGGCTACTTTTTATTAGAAAATAAGGGGGGAGGGGGGTAATACCACCTTTGGAAGTTTATATGGAAAAATGTTTATTTTTGAAGTTAGAGATATGAAATTTGGAACAAATATAGCTCGAAACTTGGATTAAAATATAGACTACTTTTTGTTTCGAATATTAGGGGAGAAAGGGGTAAAACCGACCATAAAAGGAAAGTCCACGCGAACGAAGTCGCGGGCACAGCTAGTGAGAAATAAATGTCATTGATGCGAAGAAGAAAAAAGAAAGTCACGGGCAACTGTTAGTGATTTTATAAAACAGTACGGCATTATTATAAAAGTAAAACATGGAGGGAGAGAAAAATGATAAAATATTTTCAACGCAAACGGTCACGAGATATTTTATCCGCGTCCCTTTGAGGTAGAGGTCCCAGATAGATTGGATTATGGTACGGAACGTCCATTGTGCGATTTGGATTTATGCTTGACCGGTTTTCTGTTGAAAGCAGTCGGTACAGTGTTTTTCCTATACACTATCCTTGGGCACTATTGAATTATATTCAGAGAATAAATCACCATAATACTTTAATATTCATTTTGACGATACATAAGTGTTACTTGTAACCTACATGAATAAATGAATTGACTTTGACTTTGAATGTTTAAAGCGTGAAAGTAATCTCCTTGTGATAAGATTATTTTAAAGTAAAAAGAAAAATCACCATAATACTTTCATGTTAATGTTGTTTTTATTTAGTTTCAATTTTTTTTTGTGTTAATTGTTTTCTCATAAATAGTCATTACAATATAATACAGGAACCTAATGACTGAAAATTGATGTTTGGTCCAACAGTTAGTTTATCGGAAATTTCGTGAGCTTTTGATTAATTGATTATTAAAACGATTGTTTTGATTGTTCATTTCATTTAAATTTTCTTTCTTGTTCCAAATGAAAAAATAATTTCCTTGCGATAAGAGCAACTAGCGGCTTTATTTTAATGAAAGTTTATAATTAAAATAACTTATTGCGACGTAACTATAATTCCTTGTAAACAATGATGTATTCTACTGTAGTGTTTTACAAAACCCCTATACATTATTATAATATCATGAATAGTTTTCCCGAAAACGCAATGTAAAGAACAATTTAGTTGACTTTGTAAGTTCACTAAAATGTTCTAAAACTTTTACGTTCAAATAAATTAATGTCATTCTCATACAATTAGAACTTGTCATTGAACAATCTCAAAGTTCTTTTCTCTTTCTGGAACCATTTGTTCACACTTTAAAACTGTAACAAATTTAAAATAGCCTTTCTCCAATTTAGATATACATAGTTACAACGTAAATATAATTCTTCCTCAAATTTAATTAGGTTTTATTGTATAGGTAGGTAAATATAATTAGATAAGTTTGACAATGAATAAAACCTAACTATATAAACATTAAATTAAACGACTCAAAATATAAAAAAGGAATTACTATTATTCTTTAAATGGAAGTGTAGAGCAAGCATATTTTTTCAATCTAATGTGCCTATCATAATCACGAATTAGTTATTTAAAGCGAAAAGTAAATATTATTATTAGTAGATATTGCAATAAGTTTCGCAATCGATGCGATAAGTACTGACTAATCCATTCATACTATATTTTACCAAAACACAACTCTTATTTAATTGAATTGGCTGATAACTAGTACATGTATAGCATAAGATATTGAAATTTAAACCCTAAATACATGCCCAAGTAACTGCGTTTTAACATAACACAGTCTCAGACAATGTTTTGCTGATAGGTACACTACTATTGCAATCGGTTTTTATTTTAATTAATAAATATTAGAATTAATCATTGTGCTGACTCTGCGATAGGTAGCTTAAGTATATGGTTTACAGAAATAAAAAACAATGACGCTTCCACAACATACAAACTCGAGACAATTTTGGCTCCTGTGCATATAAAATTTATGTCCTTATAAATTTTCGTTTCCTGTCCATATAAAATTTCGTTTTCCATATTGACCCGACCGGGGATTGAACCCGGCACCTCAGAGATGTCATGCCAAAGTCCGGCCCGTTCACCGCTAAAAGGTTGTTAAAATAACGGTGTAGTTACATAAACCTATGACCCAACACACATTCTCTATGTACTCGAATCGGAGCTCATTCGGCGTCTACGCATCTCCAGTCATTTCACCTTTCTATTTATAGAACACAGATAGCCGCAACATTTTTCACCGCTATTGGTGTGAGCATCGGTGGTTCAGTGGTAGAATGCTCGCCTGCCACGCGGGCGGCCCGGGTTCGATTCCCGGCCGATGCATAATTTATTTTGAAGATTTTTGACACCAGATTTTTGTAGCACAGTCTAAAGGATCTGTGAAAATAAATAATAGCTTGTAAGTACATAATACAAGCACGACTCCTTTGTATTTGAAATCAGGTACCACGATTAGAGATGGATAAATAAACTTGGAAGTGAAAAATTTGTTCAAAACGATTACTTTTTATGTTATTTACTTATTACGTCGGATAATAGGTATAATAGGTTGTAATTGTATCCTTATAAAAAGTTGTCTGTAAATGATCGGGATAGGGATAATCTTTATAAAGAGATGGATAAAAATAAAAACAGAATTATAACTAAAAATAATTATAATAAAATAAATATATATGTGGGATGGTGAGAATGTGAAACGGAACGAAAGCGCAGTGAAATGGAACGTAGGATTAAGGAAAGGGAAGAATGAACGAATGAGTGAAAGAAGGAATGAGTGAGAAAAGGGGTATGACGATTTGAAGACGGACGACGAACTGCTCTGTAATAAAAAGTGTTTTTAAAATTCAATAAATAAGGATTATCGCAAAAAGCCCTAGTTTCTCTGAACCCACAATTTTGGGGGCTCACCGGGATCAAGAGAGACTGGAATTTCTGCGAAACGACGCGAAAATCCTGAGAGTGACGGTTACTGCAAAAAACGACGGTTACAACGACGACGACGACGACGCTTAGAAATTGCAGAAATCGTTATTCGCGATGCCTAAGGACACAAAAGAGCGACGCAAGAGCAGACAGGACGACTACGAAGACGCTGAGGCTGTTGCAACGACGACGCAGCCCAACACGTTACACATGTCGGCGGAATTGATCCCTGCATTCAACGGTCAAGATAAGACGTATCCTGTGACACGATGGGTGCAGGAGATTGAAGACAACAGCGAGATATTTGGCTGGTCGGAGTTGCAAACCTTGTTAATTGCACGAAGATCGTTAACGGGTACTGCATCTCTTTGGCTCAAATCGGAGCGCCCATTTAAATGTTGGGAAGATTTAAAGATGGCAATCTCCAATGAATTTCCAGACACAGTTGACATCAAGACGGTACACGAAATGATGAGTGCCAGGAAAAAGCGACCAGATGAACCGTGTATTGATTACATGTTGGTGATGAAGGAGTTGGGCAAACGCGGCAAGATGCCAGATTATGTCGCTATAAAGTATATCGTGGACGGCATAATGGACGACGAGATCAACAAAATGATGTTGTACGGAGTTACTTCGTATTCTGACCTGAAAGAAAAACTACGGGTGTATGAAACAATAAAAGAGAAGACAAGGAGCGGCTGCAACCTGCAAAATCAACGACGAGGAGGCATACAATATCATACTAATCATCATCGCACGCAAAGGCAGCATAATGTGTTATCATCATCAAAGACTTGTTATAATTGTGGTGGGAAAAATCACGTGTCATCGGAATGCCCAGATAAGCAACGAGGAACGAAGTGCTTCAAGTGCAATTCATTCGGTCATATTTCGAGAGAGTGTAATGGCGGCTCAGGTGCTGGTACGAGTACGAGAGCGAGCGAGACGGCTGACCGAACGAACGAAACGAAATGGCGGCGTGAGGTTGGCTACACTGGCGGCAAGGCGATGTGCGTCGATGTTCACTCGGATCCGAACCAATACGAGCGAGGCGATTCGTGTTTGCGTAGTGGTAGTAATGACAATTCAAGCGTAAAGTGTGTTAATGACATTTCCTCTGTCGTGAACGTAAACAAAGTCGAGAAAATGCATAGGCCGATGAAAAGCATAGTTTTATGTGGGAAAACGTTCGAGGCTTTAATAGATTCTGGCAGCGACGTTAATTTGATAAGATGGGACAGCTTCTGTGCTTTGCATGTAAGCGATTACGAGCAGTGCGAAATAGTGTTCCGCGGATTAGGAGCTTCGCATGTTCAAGCAAAAGGACGCTTTATTGTTACGGTGTGTGTCGAAAACAATAGTTTTAAAGATGTTTTGTTTTATATTGTTCCCAACGATGCTATGTCATACGCTGTAATTCTAGGCCAACAGTTTTTACAGAATGTTGTAATGATAATGAACAACAACAATGTTTCGCTTGTGCCTTCGAATGAGGAATGGTTGCATAATTTTACAGTTGTTTCTGATTTTGATGTTATAGGTAATGAGGTGAGTTTTGAAGCCCGAAAACAGGCAAGGCATTTGATGAATACCTACAGGCCCTTGAAGACGAAAGAGGCGCCGATCGAGTTGCGTATTATATTAAAAGACGATATTCCAGTGGCTCAGAGACCAAGGAGGTTAGCCTTGAAAGAACAATGTGAGGTAGACCAACAAGTAGCTAAATGGATGGATGAGGGAATAATTCGGGTGAGTCATTCTGAATATTCAAGTCCTTTGGTACTGGTTAGGAAGAAAGATGGTAGTATACGAGTTTGTGTTGATTATAGGCTTATAAATAGAAAAATGGTTAAAGACGAGTATCCATTACCCATCATCGATGACCTTATTGACAAGTGTAGGTCAGGAAGAATATTTAGTACGCTAGATTTAAAAAATGGATTTTTTCACTTAAATGTTCATAGAGACTCCGTTAAGTATACTTCATTTGTCACTATGAACGGACAATATGAATTTTTGAAGGCTCCATTCGGTTTGTCAATATGTCCAAAGGTGTTTACTAGATTTATCAATATAATTTTCAGAGACCTAGTAGAAAAGGGAATTGTGTTGATATTTATAGACGATTTGCTAATTCCAGCGGAGACCGAGAATGAGGCCATAGATAATTTATCAGTGGTGTTGCGGAGAGCTTCCGAGTATGGACTGGAAATTAATTGGGGAAAATGTCAGCTCCTAGAACGCAAGGTTGAATATTTGGGCCACGAAATTGAAAATGGAGAGGTGAGACCATCCCCAGGAAAGACAGATGCCGTTAGAAAATATCCGGAACCAAAGAATATAGTACAACTTCAAAGTTTTGTTGGATTGTGTTCATACTTTAGAAAGTTTATACCACAGTTTGCTATGTTAGCCCAGCCCTTGACGGATTTATTAAAAAAGAATAGAGAGTTTACTTTTACAGAAGAACAGAGAAAGAGTTTTGCAACATTGAAAGAAAAACTGGTAACTAAGCCTGTATTAAAAATTTATAATCCTAGATTGCCCACAGAACTGCATACCGATGCTTCCAGTGTTGCATATTCTGCGATTTTGATGCAACAGGATGATGGTGAACTACACCCAATTCACTATATGAGCAGGAAAACTTCAGAAGCACAGAGTAAATATTCAAGTTATGAATTGGAGGCTTTGGCTGTAATAGAAGGTATAAAGAAATTTAGACATTATTTGTTTGGTATCAAATTTAAAGTAATAACTGATTGTAAGGCATTTCAAATGACAATCAATAAGAAAGAGCTATCTTTATCAACAAGAGTGGCCAGATGGATTATATTTTTGCAAGATTATGATTTTACTGTTGAGCATAGAGGAGGTAGTCAAATGAGACATGCAGATGCCCTGAGTAGAAACCCTCCCATTGTGAGTATGTTGTTTTCAAGTTTGCATGAGAACATCAAATATGCCCAAGAGCAGGACGAGGGTTTGAAGGCGATTATGGATATATTACAACATCAGCCATATCAAGATTATTGTTTAGATTCTGGTTTATTATATAGAGGAAGTGAGAAGAAGTTGGTTATACCTAAAAGTATGGAAACTGAAATATTGAGAATAATTCATGGTAATGGACATTTTTCCAAAAAGAAGATGATGGAATTAATAAGTAAAGATTACTATTTTGAAAATATAAATAAGAAGATAGATGATTTTGTAGTAAGTTGTATACCATGTTTATTAGCTTCACGTAAACAAGGAAAACAGGAAGGTTTTCTCAACCCAATTGAAAAGCAAGAAATCCCATTTCATACAATTCACATAGATCACATTGGACCTATGAGTGAGACAAAGAAACAGTATAACTACATACTGACTATGATAGATGCATTTACAAAGTTTACTTGGATTTTTCCTACAAAGAGTACTACAGGTAAAGAGGTATTGGATAAGTTAAAGATTTTTCAACAACATTATGGAAATCCAACCAGGATAATTTCAGACAGAGGGACTGCTTTTTCATGTACTGAATTTAAAGAGTTTTGTCAAGATGAAGGAATTCAACATGTGATGATTACAACCGGTGTACCCAGAGGAAATGGCCAGGTTGAAAGAATACATAGGACAATCATCTCAGTGCTGACCAAGCTCTGTATAGAGAATCCTACATTATGGTATAGACATGTAAGTCGTTTACAAAGATCTCTTAATAGTACCTATCAGAGAAGTGTGGACAGTACTCCATTTGAACTGTTAATTGGAACAAAGATGAAGATCAAAGAAGATGTTGAAATTTATGATTTATTATTGCAAGAAGATAGAAGTAGTTATGTACAAGACAGGGAAAATTTAAGAATTAGAGCCAAGCAGCAAATATTAAAAATACAAGCAGAAAATATCAAGAATTATAATAAACAAAGAAAGAAGAGCACTCAGTATCAGTGTGGTGATATTGTAGCGATCAAGAGGACCCAGTTTGGAGTAGGAATGAAATTGAAACCTAAGTACCTTGGCCCATACAAGATTACATGTGTCAAAGGAAAGGATAGATATGAAGTAGAGAAGATGGATACTTCGATGGAAGGTCCTAGGAAGACATCCACGTCCGCTGATTACATAAAGGTTTGGCCGGATCCTTGCAGTCACTTTGTAAG
Source organism: Glyphodes pyloalis (assembly GCA_037074685.1). Taxonomy (NCBI): domain Eukaryota; kingdom Metazoa; phylum Arthropoda; class Insecta; order Lepidoptera; family Crambidae; genus Glyphodes; species Glyphodes pyloalis. Next base: position 3,532,692 of record JAYKKO010000012.1, on the reverse strand, counting down.
TTCAATTTCTCATCCTCATTATTAATTCTATTTATTATGTAAGTCGGGACACAGCGAAGTATTGTTGGTTGTTCAATCATATTTACTTTTAAGCTATATTTGTCAGAGATGGAAGATGTTACAGAAATTCACAGTTCATGTTTATTTAATGTCGTATGTAAGCAGGTGAATAAAAATAGAGGTTATTATGTTTAGTGTTTATGTAGTTTAAGCCGTGTAAAATGTAACTTCTAGAGTTACTGATATGTCCGCTCAGTCTGAGGGCAGACTAATAGCAGGATGGCCGAGTGTGGGATGGTGAGAATGTGAAACGGAACGAAAGCGCAGTGAAATGGAACGTAGGATTAAGGAAAGGGAAGAATGAACGAATGAGTGAAAGAAGGAATGAGTGAGAAAAGGGGTATGACGATTTGAAGACGGACGACGAACTGCTCTGTAATAAAAAGTGTTTTTAAAATTCAATAAATAAGGATTATCGCAAAAAGCCCTAGTTTCTCTGAACCCACATATATAATGTCATACATTGCTCTGATTCCGCAGTAAGTAGCTTAAGCAATTGTGTTACAGAAATCCGAAACAACGACTGTTCCACAACACCCAGACCCGACACAATATAAAAAAGTTCGTTTCCCATATTGACTTATAATAATACTTTTCTGTATTTGTAATATTAAAGAAAAATAAAATTATTACACAATATTTTGATTATACTGTTTATCACGCGAACTCTAGTTGTTGAATAGGTCATTGACATTGATCAAAATAAACATTTAATGATTCGGAATCTATCGTTATCAATGAAAGTCAGTGACGTGCGTGCTTCTGTTTTTTTACCTTTCTATTACTATTATTGTACTGACTGAGCGTTTTCATAACATTTGAATAAGCATCGGTGGTTCAGTGGTAGAATGCTCGCCTGCCACGCGGGCGGCCCGGGTTCGATTCCCGGCCGATGCATAGAAATTTTTACTCCAGAAGAAACCTGAACAAGTTTATTAGGCCCAACATCTCTGTATATAAAAATGAACCACTATTTTCACGGCTGGACCAACTTCCCTATTTTTTTGTGTTTGTTATTTTCAGGAGAATTGCTGGATAGTTCTGGTCTTAGATGGCATCTTCAGATTTCCACATGTTTCGGTAACTTCAGAATTCATTAGGCAATGTCAATCTTACATCACGAGAGCACTGTCAAAACTATTTGTCGCGATAATTTGTTCTGAAGTCCCAACATTTCTATAGCTTTGGCATCATGCTTCTCTCAGCAAGATGGCAAAAAGTTTTCGAACAAAATGGTACCTACATACTTTTATTAAATATAAATGTACCTACGTTTAAAAATGCGTTAAATTTAAAATAAAATGTTCCGTTTTTTCCCAGTTGAATCTGAATCTTAAAACCTTCTTATAAAACAAAAGTAATGCCTATGATACACAATGAGTAATAAGTAATATTTTCTTCAGCTAAAAAAACGAAAACCAGCTATGTAAACGCCGTGTTCCACTAAACAAACTAATAAATATTATAATCGGCCAACTGTTGGAACGGTCAACATCTCATCAATGTAAACACTGAAAACAACGAACAGGTGCTACGACGATGCTCTAACAGCTGACGTCATTATCCAACACGATGGGATCCCGCATTGAAAGAAAGAAAGAAAGAAAGAAACATTTATTACCTAAAGACATCACAACATTGTCAAGTACACATATACAGAGAGGGGATAAAAAAGAAGACAACAAAAAATATATATACAGTAAAACGTGAAATCGATCTCCACGCGATCTCCTTGTCAACCGGGAGGTGCAGACCATGACAAGTCGTAATGTCCTAAATGAAAGGGCACAATCAGCATAAGTCATGGCCCACGTTGCAGGCCACGACGCCGAGCGCGTCTTCTAGAATTGCCTATAGATAGCCAACTCATCGATAATATTGATAGTCTATCGATACGAGTTAGTACGGAAGGGTTGGTAACCTATGGAGTCTCACAGGGCAGTATTTTGGGTCCTTGACTCTTCTTGGTCTATATCAATGATCTGTGCCAGCTTGAACTAGACCACGGACAAATTTACTCCTATGCTGATGACACTGCACTATTTTATGTCAAAAACTGGAAAGGCCCTGGTAACAATGCCAACTCATGACTTCACAGAGTATATCACTGGCTTAGTTCTAAAGAGTATCTTCTTGGTGTTCAAAAAAATATATGAAGTTACCAAAGATTTGTTGATTAATAAAATTAAATAATAATTATTATTAGACAAACAGTTTGCAGTTGTTATGTTGCTATCGGGCTTGATTAATTTTCTGTCATCAGTCAGTGCATAATTAATTAATTTTCAACTGGTCATTTCTCTCATCAGAAAGGCATATACGGAATCCTAGTAGGTATTCATTTGGTAAATGATGCCGAATACTTAAAATTAAATCAATTAATTATTCCAACATAAAACCAATTGAATAAAAAAAAGCAACTAAACGTTATTCCAAACTATACTAAAATTTGTTATAGTATAAGAATTTTAAACGGAAATTCCTTTTATTCACGTTTTTCTATTTTTGGTAAAATTAGTCATTATTTCAAGCACCGACCAGGGTGCACTTCTGAGGGTCAAGTTGTTTATGACCGCCCCGTGGTTCCGTGAGGGTCGACCCCATAACCCACTTGAGCCATTTATAGGTAGAAAAAATAGGCATTGAATATTTCTCTTATTTTTTTATCATTCTGAAAGCTTTCCGTTGAATAGCTTTTTAACAAAAAAAATATAGTAACGGCTACAACTGATTTGCCATCAATCGTTTATAATAATTGTCTGTACGAGTTTCAGTCTAAGTTTTAACTAAATAAGTAAAAACGTATTAAAAAATTGTACGCTCTTTTGTAGCCATCGCAACATCGTCGATTTAAAAGATGTAACCATGAATACAATTTTAGTTAGTACTAGATTCTCATTTGTTCTCATTTGGCCTATTCAAACTAAAAAAATCTACAACATTAGCAGAGTGTTACTAACAATACTAAGGACCTACTTTTCAAAATGGTCGCATTCTATTTAAGCCAAGCTTGGACCAGCTGTAACTTTTCTTATCTATACTAATATTATAAAGCTGAAGAGTTTGTTTGTTTGTTTGTTTGTTTGTTCGTTTGTTTGTTTGTTTGAACGCGCTAATCTCAGGAACGACTGGTTCGAATTGAAAAATTATTTTTGTGTTGAATAGACCATTTATCGAGGAATGCTTTAGACTATATAATAAATTATTAATGCGAAAGTAATTCTGTCTGTCTGTCTGTCCGGCTTTTACGCCGAAACTACTGAACCGATTTAAATGAAATTATACACATATATTATAGAGCCTAAAAAAGGTCATGGGCTACTTTTTAATGCCAAAAAAGGGTTGTTAGGAGTTGAAAAGGGGGGTGAAAGTTTGTATGGAAACCGAAATCCACGCGGACGAAGTCGCGGGCGGCCGCTAGTGTTGAATATACTTTAATAAAAAAAAGGCCTAATATGTCATCATACTAAAATAAACAAAAATGTTAAACAAAAACATTGTCACCAAAAAGGTCATTTAGTTAATGGACCTGGCTCCAAAATAGAACTTAATACCGTGTCTGTCACATTACTGCCACTAAGAATCCATGTAAATGAACCTTGTAATGTTACGAGCTTTGCCGAAGCACACTAGCGCTAAGATTTAAAAAGTCTTTCCTACCTTCCTATCGGTCATGGCTGTGAAGCCTTATCATCTTGACAAAGCTTTCGGAAGAGCGCAGATGACTATCACCTAGTAAAACAAAAGTACCGTAGCGAAAAAAACATGGGAGATTCGCCCCATACTAACTTCATTCGAATATCGGTACCAAAACACACACAAATGTAAAGCACGTATTTAATGCTTAATAGTTTAGGTAAAAAAAAAGACAGGGATCGTTGTTTACGTCATTGCTTAGAGTGGGATGGATCATTTGTGCGGTTTTTTGTCACCAAGATGTATATCTAGAACAGCGATAACTAAGCACTTGAAATTTTCGCAAATGTGTTTAAAAAAAGACAAATTAAAATAAATAAAAATATTCAAGATGCCTCCCAAATAAAAATATTTTTTGCTAATTTTTACTCCATATTAACAAGTGGTAAGTTGTGTTCAAATATTCACAAAATAAAATAAATTGTATTTCCGTTTAATAATAAATTAATAAAATAAAAAAATAATAGATTCTTATAGTAGACCTACATACAAAAAGCATTATTTTAAAACAGCATATAAATAAACATATTATTATATGAAATTTGTGTACCAACTATTATTTACCTAGTCAACGGTATGAGATGATATGGAATTCATGCGGAAGTCCGAATTATAAATTCCATGGAATTTAGCAATTTTTTTTACATATAGGCGCTAGTGTGATGTTTTATTTCTCCTAAGTAGAATTAATTCTTATGGTTGGACAGCGGTAGGAACATGATAATAAGGTGATTTCTTACGAACGCCATTTACAAAATTAGATAATTTGACAGGCTTGGGTTGGGGCGCCTCTGTTCTGTCCATTAGGTTGACAGGCGAATAAACAATTGTTCTACCAATCTCATAGTAAAAGGTTTTTAATTCCTTTTTGTTATTTTGTCGATGTTGAGCGATTATCTTTTTACGGTAGGTGGGTACACAATTCTGCATTTTTTTGTTATTAGGTTAAACGTAAATAGTGCAACAGAATATATCATAGCAGCATACCATTACTCAAAAAAGTGAAATATAAACTTAGTATTGTGACGTCACAAACTATAAATTTCTTATAAAAACAATAAAACAAAAATGTAGGATGTACGTATTCAACTGGGAAGGTTTCTACAAAATTTATTACATTTGTGCTTGGTAGAAGAGAAGCAAAAATTCGGGCAAAAGTAGATTATAATTAAAAATATTTATTTTTATGTTGAAAACTACAAAAAATTGCATCGGCCGGGAATCGAACCCGGGCCGCCCGCGTGGCAGGCGAGCATTCTACCACTGAACCACCGATGCTTGCGTTAATGCATCAAATAAAATAGTCCTTATATCTACAGCGTGTTACAAAAGTGATTGCGATGGGTAAATCCGTCAATCACTTTTGCGTAGTCATCTTTTTATATTACGTGATTTCTTGTAGAATACATTGACCTCGGCTATGAAAGTTAACCAGACGAAAGTAAACTTTATTTTCTTGGTTTTAAAGTCCTGGTTTTTTTATTCCGTTATGTTCAGCTGATGATAGAAAATTTAATATGCAGAAAAATTGTGTTTTAGTGCGATTTTTTTTGTAAGTAGGTAAATTAATTTAATCATAATGCAAATTCAACTATTTAATACGTGTTAGGTCTTTGTGTGCTACTAGTATCAAACACGAGAATTTATATGTTTATTTTAATTAATGATATCTCTAAGTATAATCAGGACGTACGTAGGCGAAGTTTGTGCGGGTGATAATTGCAAAACAATTATCTGCTGCCCCACTGAAGCAACTATTTGAAAAAATGACAAGAATATTTACTGGTTGTTATTATTACTGTTCCAATTCTAAGTATGGTCAGTAGAAAAATCTACTTTAATGACAATGGATAATGGACCTCTATATAAGGTAGCATAAGTTATGAGTATGAATTGAAGATAGTAGGGCTATGTTTCAGTTTTTTTGGGATTACTCCATTGGTAGCCACAATAATGTATTATACGTAATGTATTAAGTAAACAATAGTTACTTGATTTATCTTTTATACTATTTTTATTTCATCTTGAAATTGTATAATCATTTATTATTGAAAGCAAAGTATCAGCCTATTGAATTTACTACAGCAGGGCTAAGGGCGCCATTACTAAAATCAAGTCATCGTTATTATAATGGGTAGGTACTAGAATAATCTCTCCGCTAGCCAAAGCTTATTAGTGATCTTGTGATTTCCGGGCCAAGCAATTGTGTTTCGTATTTTTCGGAAATAGGGGCAACACAGGGGAAATCGAACCCAAGACCCTGATGTTAGGTGAACCACAAGGCCATAGAGGCATCAAAGGAAATTCCTATATTAGTTTTCAAATTCGCATACGGGGTTACAAAACCAACGTTAACCGAAATTACTTCAGTACGTTATCTAAGTACGTGCCCTCTCGCACCCCGCGGGCACGTACCATTTGCAACCCTGCGTGTTTGGCAACACCCTTTATTATAAAGAAAGTTCAATGTCAGTAGAACTCGGTCAGTAGTGCACCATGCATTCTCAAGGGAGACATCAGGCTTTTTTCTTCTTTATTCTAAAGGTACATTATATTATTAAATTTTATTGCTCTCTGTTGCAAGGAAAGAGGCACTTATTTATTTATTTATTTATTTATTTACTATTTGAAAAAATGTCAAGAATATTTACTTAATGTTATATACTTAATGTTGATTTGTATTTTTACCTACATTATACGAAATATTCTGAACGAAATTGTAAGCTTTGTATTAGCGGACTAGATATTTTTATGATTTTAAAAATGTTTAGGCATAAGGTTCAGTATTTTTTTTAAAATGCCATGTCAATTTTTTATTAACAACCAATATAGATTTGAAGTCCCATATTAAGAGCAAACCAGTTTAATTTTTTTCTTTTTCTAAGGAGCATTAAATTTAACATTTTAATAAATGAAGACATGCCATGTCTTTGCGTGGTTTTAATGAAAATAGACGTTCTTAACATTAATTTTTCAACATGTCTCATATTTTATTACTGAGCTATATTTTAAAACATTTTCTGTTAGGTATTTCAAAACATTACGTTTGGTGTGAAAACTAAAAGTGAACGACGATATTTTCTCAAAAAAAAAATTACCTTTTGTAAAGCCGCTCTTAGTGAAACAAAAAACATTTTTAAGTTCATTCGAAAACCAATTAAGATATACAAGACAATATTCGAAGATAAAAAATAGTATGCCAGTTAGACATTTCAAATATTTTTGTATATGGAGCGTTAAAAATGACCAAACTAAATTTTGGTTCACAAAAATAAGTCGAGATTTTAGCAAAATGCATGGAAAAATGGTTTTCTTTTCTAAATTTTTAACTAGGATTTAGTCTATGTTAGTCCAATATAAACTTCGTATTCAATTTACAATATGCAAGAAACAAACATGTAACTGCTGTTTTAAATTATTTTACGTCATTGAACTAAATTTATAGTGCGATTATTATTCTTAATTAAATAAACTTTTAGTATTTTATAGAAACAGAAAATGTTCATCTACCCTTGCAGTGTAGGATTAGAACCTACCACCTTCACGTATCGCGCGTGCAATTGCCTGCTCTTCCAATTTATTTTTTTTCTGTTTCCTAAATATATTTAAACTTCGATAGTGTTTAAATATATAAAGAAAACAGGAAATATTTTTTCATTTAATAATCAAACTATTAAAAAAAAATCTAATAGTTAAACGTTTTAATAGCTACGAGTAGAGCTCTGCTTTATTCTGCAGCTCATTTATTGTGATCAACTTTTTATGACATCGAAATCTTAGCCTAAATGCTTTGATGAAACGGCTCTAGACGTGAGCACTCTCAGGTGGTAACTAGTGGTGGATATACCTTGATTACAAAGACCAAACTGACAAAATAAAAATAAAAGGAGATACCCAACACTTGTAATGATCAACTTGTAAACAAATAAAGAACTTTTTAATTGAAAAAAAAAATCAGTAAATACAGCAAAATTATGTCATACTTTTTCCGACCTAATATCGAGGGAATAAAAACAAATATTTAAAAGCAATTGGCTACTTGACAGTGTTAAAAATAATATATGAAAAGTGTTGGATATTTTAGCCTAGTTATGTAATATTTTAACATTTTAATTTTTTAATCAAAAGCACAGTTAGTACATATTTTATTTTTGCAAAATAAAATTTACTTTTTGTATCTGAGGAACAAAAGAACTGTTATTTTCGAAAGCACAAGTTCAAAGCAACTGTGTTCAGAAACGCGATCAGGGAAGTTTTTTTGGAAAGAATTCACTTGGAACTTTTATTATTTTTTTATTTAAATTTGTTCATTAAATGATGAAAAAATAGAGTTTACGGTGAACAGTACATCAAGGTAAACACTTGCGGTTCGATTTTGGTTCTTATTCCCGTGGCATAAAGGCGGTACAAAGTCAAAATCGTGTAGTCTGACGTGTTTTAGACCGTACAAATAGAGTTCCACAAAACTATAAACGTAAACTTACTACAAAAGAGAGCTTTTAACATTTTTTTCCAAATATTTATAAAACTCTCTAAAAAATTTAACCAAATTTATCGGTTCTAAATTGCATAACTCAAATTTGTAGTGAGACGCTTAAAATTCGATCATGCTTAAAATATATCAGCCTGTATTTTCAGCCAACGGCGAGCGTCAGATATTGTTGTTAAAATGTTGGCTTGTTAATTAAAAACTGCATCGGGTTTTTGAACGCCACCATTTTAATTTGTTTTGCTAAAATGTTTTTTCCTGTTACGTAAATACTTTGCTGGGATTTATGAAAGGCTTGTTGGTACTGTAGCATTAATGTTTTCATTAGCAAAATTAAAATGTGTTTTTACTTGCGCTCTCATTTTGTTTTGTTTGTCGTATGGTATTTTATGCTTTAATCCTACTAGGCCCACTATAATATAAATGCGAAAGTAACTCTGTCTGTCTGTTACGCTTTCCCGCTTTACCCTCTCAACCGATTTTGATGAAATTTGGCATAGGTATACGTTGAACCTCAAGAACGGACAAGACTACTTTTTGTTAGAAAGTAAGGGGGGGTAATGCCACCTTTGAAAGTTTATATGGGAAAATGTTTATTTTTTAAGTTAGAGATATGAAAGTTGGCACAAATATAGTTTTATTAAAATATAGACTACTTTTTGTTTCGAATATTAGGGGAAATAGGGGTAAAACCGACCATGATAGGATGTAATCCACGCGAACTAAGTCGCGGGCACAGCTAGTGTATAATACTCTTACACGCAAAATAGTTTGATTTTTTATTGAATAATAAATAAATACTTAATCAGACATTAAGGATACTAAAAATGAAAATCAAATAAGAAGCACGAGTAAAAAACACCTTATAAAATCTATTTAAATAACGAAAATTTTGCAATAAAGATTAGAGCCAGACAATATTTGATGATGTGGTTTAAATTTAGAACGAAAATTAGTTTTTAGGCAATATGAAATTCAATTTTTTTTTCGGGGGCAATTCTCGACTTAAATATTGTACAGCTCAAATACAACCCATATTTCTTTGCAGGCAATCATTGCTTGTTGCAATGCCTACCCGTCTGACTACTACGTGCCCATCCCTGACGTCACAGTCACCATCGGCGGCGCCATACAATCAGTTCCAGTACAGTACGAAGAGCTCACAGTCCCCATAGTCTTCGAGGCCCCTAAATCTCTGCCTTATATCGACTCCTTACCTATTGCCACCACCTATCCTCCCACCTACGACTACGTTCCCTTCCCTAGACCTGAATACCCCCCTATCATCATCTTAGACGACAGCAGCAACACCAATGATAACAGCCTGCTTTACCTGCTCCTGCTGCTTGGCAGAAGAAATAATAGGAACTGCTGTAATACAAGCCAAGGACAGTGCTGTGGTCAAAGTTGCTCACAAAACCAGTGTTACTCCCCAAGCTCATGCTATCCGGTGCAGCTTTCGTGCAATGGGAACACCAACGATTACTGCTCTGCAAGTATCTGTGAAGGAGAGTGCGGACCAGTTTTGTCGATATCATTCACTCAGTACGAATAACAGATTGTTTTAACGGGTCTTACCTGTAGCAAAATTTAAGTGTTCTTTTTAAGACCAAGATGCGGTCATTATAACCGCAGTGAATTAAATGTACTCCGCATTACATATGCTTGTCCTCATCTGATGTTACAAGTTAATTTTCGACTTATGCCCGGTTTCAATATATTACGATTCGTAATGTGTCAAAAATGTCTATCCGTTTTTCTAAAAGTCGTTAATTCTAATATCAAATTTACTTCCCATATCAGCTTTCATCAGCTGTCCGTCAGTCGTTTTTAGCTTACGCCTCGTTTAATTTATATTATATTTATATATATATATATATATATATATATATATTCAAATATTGGACCCGGGAATTAATCGTCAAACTCATGATAACATCTTATATTAATTTTTTATAGATTATGGTAAGCAATACCGAATTTCTATGTCAATTAAACTCCCACAGTAAAACTGACTTAAATGGGGTGTATTGTCGACTGTTAGGAATAAGTCAATATTATCGAAATTGTCAATAAAATTTTTGTTTACGCAAAACAAATCAACTATGATATTGATGCTCATAAATCAAAGTATCGACAGTGTCGTTATTATTGATTGCTTAGACTATCGATAGTTTTTATATTGCAGACAACACTGCGGTATGCAACTGAAAAATGCTGCCTTATTTTGCGATTTAGTAATAAAATTTGTTTGTTAATACATTTTAAGGGTTAACCGTTTTATTTTTTAATAATAAAGAAAACTAATTAAAAAAAGTGTATTTATTATTATTATATTCTGTTAACTTAGAAGATGTCAAGTAAGTTTTGATGTGTAAGTATATCATTGGTATTCAATGTGTGCAAGATTAGCACACGTGTTGGAAATACGATTAAAACAATTACGTACCTATATGACTAACAACAATTTTGGTGTTATCAGCACGAATTACTAATTGCAAAATACATACCAGTTCAAACTTTATCAAGACAGTTAATTGGCATGAATTTAGAACTACTTATGATTAGGAACTTAATTGATTACAATACGTACCTACACAAATTGTTTGATATTAAATTCTCAGATATGTTTTGCGCTGAGTGCCGCGCAAGTGGGCCTCGTGTTTAAATTACATATGGACATGGCTACAAATGTACAATAGAGTTTAAAATATATAATATGTATTCAAAAATATTGCATAATAATTAATTTGAACCGTCACTACACACCAAATAACACAGACACAGACATAATATATATGAAGAAGAGAAAGATGATGACTCCTCGCTAAAAACAATGGTTATTATTTAGTGCGACAATTAGATTAAAATACATACAATGAAAACGTATTTTTGCTGCATAAATAAATATTATGATTAAATTGAATAATTGATGATGAAATAACATAGGTATCTAAGTTCAGCTAAGGGGTGCGCTGATATCTTAATTCGTAAAAATGACGTCGCGATAAATTTTAACGCAATGCACCTTCTCTGTGGTTATAGACGCCGGAGGAAGCTTCATTTCTTTTATAAATACGTTTCATAAATACAACTACAGTAATTTATATGAATAAAATGTATTTTATATTTTTTTTTATTTTGCACTTCAAGATTGACCTCATCCCACCTGATGTTAAGTGGTAATGAGGTCCTAGCTTAAGGGTGACAAGTACAGCATAATAAATCTTTACTGGACTTGTCGCCCTTACTTGAAGGCTTGACCCCTGCTACTAATGTAGCACCCCCCAGGAGCTCTGGAAACCTTACTCACACGCAGGAACACAACAACACAGAAGTGATTGTTATTTGGCTGCGGTCTTCTGTAAGGTGGAGGTATTTCACCAGTCGTATTTCTCATTCTGATTCTCATGAACGTACGTTCTTAACCAAGATATGGTCACTGTTGGGAGTGTCCTGGCCTATTGTAGGTAGCCAGGTATACCACATTCTAAAAGTCTCGTGAATAGATTTTGTCGATTCACGTGTTCCGGTTTTGGCTGAAATCCGGGTTAACCCAAGAATGGAGGGCATCCGTCGTTCGGCAAATTGAGACAAAACGCCCTTCTATCTTTATTTGCGATCGTGTATCGGCACATCAATCACACTTACCGTTTTGAGGGAAATATATTTTAGGGTTTAACGGCGAAGATTGGATACCTGAACGATGCTAGAAGTAGGTATATGTACCGATTTATGCCTGGTGCCAATATTTTACGATTCGTAATTTGTCAATAATGACTATCCGTTTTTCTACGAGTCGTTTTTTTTTTTTTTTAAATGGACTCTTTCCCGCGTTTAGAAACAACGCAGTGATTCCGCCAATGTCAAGTGTTTAGAGAGACACGTCAACAAAAGAGAGTCGTTAATTCTAATTTCAAATTTATTATCCATATCACTAGTCATCAGTCGTCCGTCAATAGTTGTTAGCTTACGCCTCGTATATTTTGATACTATGCGTAACTATAATGGATTGTTTTTCAAATATTGGAACCGGGCATTAGGCACGCGACGTGTAGGTACCAGTAGATAGATAGATAGAAACACTTTATTGCACAGAAAATTCACAGAAATTGGTTTTACAGACATATTTAAGTACAATATAGGCGGTCTTATTGCTAGAGAGCAATCTCTTCCAGACAACCTTTAGGTAGAGGAAATAGTAGACTTCGAGAAACGGGTACAGCCGTGCAAAATGTTTGAGAAAAATACTAACAGAAATATCAATATAAATACCATAACAAGATAAAAATATATAAAAAAAATAAAGATAAATAAAACTATAATAAATAAATAAATACCTATATAATAAATAAATATATAAATCGAAAAGTTCAAAATGGAAATGATGGTTTTATATATTTTTTATATTTAAAAGCGTTTATTTAGCTGAAAATCAAATCAGATACTCAAAACTCCCCCACTGTCCTTAAGGGAGTAGTTTAAAAAAATCAAACATGCTTAGTTACTTCAGGAAGTTAATTTAATTTGTGACATAATCATTAGATAATTCTCATCAGTATGCTTGGTAAAAATTAGTCACAAGTATAGTAGTTTAATAATGTATATTAGTTCTTCAGAGAGGATTTTGCTCTAAAACGCTTAAATTGCCGGGATCTTCTCGGTAGGTACGTACTAATATTACTGACATGAATTAAGTAATTTTTGACTCTGTTTTGAATTAATATATAAATACTAAACGGTTTTGTCCATTCCATCCGACTGAGTCGGAAATTATTGATATAAAATCTAGTTAAATAACTATTCAGTTAGGTAATGCTGCCAGCGTCTTGGGATCGATCCCACAAGGCCCAATTTTAGAAGATTTTTATTTTTTCCAATATATTTATATTTGTATATATGGTTTAGTTTGTGTTAAATAACAGTGATAAAAGAATCCCGAAGAAAAACAGTATTTTAACAGAATTCCGCGCTGCCTTAACTCGGATTAAAATACAATCACAGCGTTCTTCAGTCCCGGATCATTTCCCCCGGGCGATCGGGATGAGTTTGCAGCGTGCATTCCTTGTTAATTAAGATTCATATGCAGTTTAGCAATAGTTGCAGTAGCAATGCGTCAATTAATCAAAATTAAGGAAGTCATACCATACTGGATTGATTTGAGTTTAGTCAATTATTCCTGCTCGAAGGACCAATCGATTTTAATGACTTTTATTATGTTTTACGCCGTACTAGCGAACTTTAAATATTTTAAACATATATTTATTGATAAGTATGTAGTTCTAAATATATTCGGCAGATGGCACCGTAGACTCACGGTTGATACAGCAGAAAAATTTCATTGCCTACGATAACTTGCGGATAGCTCAGTATGAGTGGTCAAAGTTAAGAAAGTAATATCATATAGGATATGATTGATGATGGAATAAGTTGAATTCAATGAATCCGGCTTGAAGGACCAATCTAAAAAATGGCCTCGGATTGGTGTCAGTTTGTGGTGGTTCCTCCAGAAATAAGTTTTTCTTCAGTAGCATCACTAAATATGATACTCAGATGAATTAATCAAACGCTAGTGGTTGATTCAACCAAATTAGCAATAGTTCTTAGATGACCTAATCTAAATATATAAAAGAAAGTCGTTATAGTTACACCATTTAAAACTCAAGAATGGCTGAACCGATTTGGCTGTAAATTAGTGGAGAGGTAGTTTAGAACTAGGAGAAGGACTAAGGATACTTTATTATTATATTTTACTTTTTTTTTTGAAGTCTGCTAATTTATTGCCTCTAAGGCGAAACGAAGTTCGCCGGGACCGCTAGTTAAGTTTAATAAAGGTGCTACTGTTATACAAAGGCCGTTTCTTGTTTCTAGGAACATGTACAGACTGTGAACTTCCTTATGTCGTTCATATAAGATCTAAAATAGAACCTTGACGTGCAGTTGGTCGTAATTTCTGGTTCCTTCAACTTATGCCCGGTTCCAATATTTGAAAAACGTTTTGGTTACGCATAGTAATAAATTATACGAGGCGTAAGCTAAAACCGTTCCAGACTCGTAGTCAGTTGGAGAAAAACACATTACGAATCGTAAAATATTGAAACGGGGCATTAGTAATGTTGCTATTTGCCTTAAGAGGACATTAAAAAAGTATTATTGTGTGTTTAGAATTTTAAATGTTAATATTGAATTGAAACCTCTTTGTTAATACTGGCCGGTAAGAATTTAATGTCGAAGAAAAATATTAGAAACAGAAAAATTTTATCTCCCCTTGCGGTGCGGGAATTGAACCCACGATAATATTTAAAGTTCGCTAAGTACGCCGTATAGTACTATAAAAATAATAAAATCGATTAAGGTCGAAGAAAAAGTTAATAAAAAATAATCTGTCAAGTTTAGTTATGTCACGTAAAATTAATAAGTTTTTGCAATGCCACAAATAATGTAATTTCAAGAAATAAAATGTTAAATGTGAAGTAAAGTTTCATTTTAAACCAGCAAAAAACAATGCGTTGAAAGATACGTAAACATTGTGAGTCAAGTTTTTTTATTTTAATACATTAGCAAAAGGGTTGATGTGAAAAAACACAATGTTTTATCGTCATTTATCTACAATAAACTCGTATGTTATCTTGGATTAATTTTTTTTGCAAAATACTAATGAAATAATATCAATGCTCATGGCAAGTAGATATAATATTTAAAGTAATTAAAAATGGAAGAGAATTGAAATGAAAATGAAAAAGCAATTGTTAAAAATATATTTGCATCGGCCGGGAATCGAACCCGGGCCGCCCGCGTGGCAGGCGAGCATTCTACCACTGAACCACCGATGCTTGTTTCCTCCGATCGAAAATACACGCCACTATATCGTTATTCCAAATTAGATAAGCGCGTAAGCCCCGGCGCCACAGCGGTCGCGACCTCGAAGGGATGGTATTTTAATGATAGGTCATGTTTGAAAGTATGCAATAAGTACCAATTTAAATTTCAGAATAATAAAACGGAATAATGCAAGTCTAATTTTCATAAAGATGGTTCTTCAACATTTTTTTTTAATTTTGCTGTCTTAATCTTCATTAATGAAAAGAGTTACACTTGGTCTAAATCTTGTCTATTTCGTTTATTTTTATCTTGCTTTCAATCATAATATATTTGACGACCTCCATAGCCGAGAGACGAGTGGGTCGTACTTTAGCGTTGTGCCATCTCTCGAGTTCCCGGGTTCGATTCCCGGGCGGGTCATTATGAGAAACGAACTTTTCAGTGTTGCCTCGGGTTTGGGTATCATGTCGTTGTTTTATGATATGATATCTTCTCGGTAAAAAAAAGTTCCGGATCAATGGTCACTGTGTCGACATTACCTACAAGTCGACACAAATACGGCGTCAGCAGAAATGGCATATTAAACAACGCTCCGTGCGTAATGCACGATTAGCCAATCAATACATCGATCTTACACCGCAATGTCAAAGTTATCGTCGCCACTGACTGTCGATACAACAAACCAAAATTGGAAGTTGAACCTTGGTCCCCGAGCAGATAACACCTAGCTCGGCGGAAGTACTTGCACTTTTAGTAAAAAACATACGTCCCTTACATCACTTTGCATTATATCTAATGGCGATTCAAAATTATGTTAAAAAATAGGCTAATAAACTACCTAATTAACAAATACTATAATATAATACCTTTTACATACATAAGCATATGCATGAATTTAAACAAAATTAAGTAACTGTCTCTTCAGGAGCATATTTACGTTTTCTTTTTTCTTTTTATCCCTCACATACCCAACACTACACAGCACCCATATCCTACTTACACTACCGATCACTGTTGCCAATACAGTGTGTTCAACTTGGGGGTTGGAGCACTGGAGACCTGTAATACGGGTTTCTTGGAAACCTATCTCAGGCTCCAGTCTCTCACTAACAAGGCAAACAAATGATATGTAACTAATAATATGTGTAACAATTTACAAAACCTTTGTGAGAGAAAAATAAATTATTATTATTATTAAATTATTATTATTATGTTCTGTGCTTAGGAACTTAAATCAAATCGTACTTAAAATTAGAATACGAGAATTTAGACGTTACAGGTAGTAAACGACAAAATCGCACTCGTTTATCGAGCCTTAACCATTGTCTAATTAAGCACGTTCGCGTTGTCACTTTGTTTTGAACTCTCCCGAAGTTCGGAGTTACGAAATAACCTTTATTTGCAAAGTAAATTTTCCGTTAATTAAATTAAAATGTTAGACGTTTAGCTCACGTGATTTTCGCTTCCTTGTTTTATATTGCGTCGCAATTGCATATGGTTTAAGAAATACAATAATATTGGACTACATCACATATTTATATTGTATGGACAACGGTATTCTTATCATGGTTATCATACGGAAATTATTGTAAGTAACTTAAAACTGTCCACTAAATGTAATTTCTTTAGGTGGAGAATTTTTATTATAAGTTCATGGCACTTGATTTAACAGACTTGAGAGCTAAAATTTAAACTTTGCACGATTGGGCTAGTCGAGTAAGCTTAATTAATGGTTATTTATTTTCTTATTTTCTATTTATTACTGACTATTTTTAATCCAAGCAGTTCGAGCTTTGAAGTTGGTGCCGAAAATAATCATCTACGACCGGGATTTATGCGAATATTTGAAGGATTTCTTAAATCTCTATGCAAAACAAATATAAATTATTTTCTCCGCATCGTGACACACAAAGAGGCTTGAAGTGTCATTAGTCTAATCTAATTAAAACCTAATCTAAACCTAAAGTAACATCGGTAGTGACTGAGATGTACATAGATTTATGTATGGAAATAAAAAATTTTGACGTTTTAACATGTCAATACGAATTAAATCGTTACATTCCCTTCAATATGGTTGAGTGAAGCGATGGCTGGCACATACGTCATGCTTGTGAACAGGTGCCACCTTTGGGGACTGGTCTGCTCCAGCTTACCTCTTAAAATAAAATAATACTTCATGTTTTTTTCACTCATCAAAATAAAACTATATGACTTGGTCCAAAGTGTTCTACACATAGCTATAAGTTAGATACTGCTACTGTAACTTATCTGCTGAGTTTCTTACCGGTGTCTTCTCGGTAGATATAGGTTCCGAACCGGAAGTAGAATCACTTTGGATTGTATTCAATGACGATTCAAAAGTGTTACATGTAACCTACTTGAATAAAGAAATATTTGAGTTGAGTTAAAGTGAAAAAAGGCTTAATACTGTTTGACGTCTTGATCTGAAGCAAGGCGAAATAAAATAAATGGGTGAAAATCATGTGTAAACGTTTAATGTAACAACAAATATTAAGTGCTTAGTACGTTCATTCATAACTTTAGAAAGAGAGAGAAATTCTTTTCTTTCAAAATTGTGTTGTCGATCAGTTTGTAGCTGCCCTTAGACCGAAGTCCATTAATGAGTCACGTACTCCTTGCACTGCGTCGTGCCGTCATGAAGTCCTAGTGCTTTGAGTCCACGTTGATACCAATAGATTTCTGACAAATGCTACCTTGCGTGAAATCAGAAGATTAGGAAATCTTTCGTTATTTCAATAGCTTCACGTATTATTAGTACGCGCCTTCTGTCAGATTTATATTCATTTTATTTTATTTTAAAAAACTTTATTGCACAAAAAAGAAAAGAAGTACAAAAGGTGGACTTAATGCTAAGAGCATTCTCCATTAGCCAACTGTTTTATATATTTATTTATTTTATTTATTGTAAAGTAGTGCTCATAAGTCGAGAGGATTATACGGTCGTGTAACTCCATCAAATTTTCAACTCCCATTTATAATACATAGTTGATCCCCTACTGTTCATAAGTCTGAAGATTTTTGACCGCCAAGGTGTGTTCTTTCACTCTTTCAGCTATTGTTTAATGTAAGAATTATTACAAGTTTTAAAATCGATTGATGAGCATTTGATGAGACAGTTTAAGACAACATAAAAAAAATAAAGTGCACTGAAAGCTGTCACTTTAGTACACACAGTTAAAAATCAGAATATAGGTAGGTACATTACGCGAGTTTTGTCAAAATACGTAATCCGACATTTTGTGGCCGTCGCCATTTTGTATTCATTTCCATCAAATATGTTTTTAATGTTTAATTCCCATTTAATATGAAAACAAATCAAAATCACAATCTGTTCATCTGGTCAGACAGACAAGCTGACAGATACATCTGACTTAAAAACTCATTGATTTTGCGAAAAATCTTATTACAAACCAAAACAAACAACCAAAATTTGCGCCGCATGTCAATAAAATAGCTGAAATCCTATTTTTAGATAAAAAAAATAAAAACACCAATCGTGTTCGCTAGCCTTACTGTCCAAATCATTGGTCACGTCCGGCATCACTCGAGTTGCCTCTCAACGCGATTAATGGCGGCTTTATTAGAACGACCGGGACATGTTTCGGAATAGTTCGTCCCGATATTGTTATCCTATGAGTAGCATTTGACTGAAAATCAAAAAATGTTTATCTAATATTAAATAAATTGCACATAAAATGCAATATAGTACTGAATGAATATAATACTAGATGTGTGGAAATAATAAGTGCTAACAAAAACCAAAACATAAATATCATAATTACAGAGTAAATCAAAAAGCGATATAAACGGAGTGCGAGAGAAAAAGTAAGCCCAAAAAACAAAAGATTTTTTCGAAAGTTATAAATTATTCTTAAAAATAATCAAATAAGGTTGCATTACAACCGGCTTGCCGACAAGATGAAAAAAAAATAATTACATTTTTTAGTTAAAAAATTTCAAACAAAATCACTAACCGAGATTCCTCTATCCGTTCGAGACCTACGATGCAACAGAAAGACACACACAGAGATAGGCAGACAGACAAGTCAAACTGATTCTGGATTAGGGTCTGGATTCAAATATGTTGTGTTCGGCTAATTTCAAACGGTGTAAATTCGTCCGCGTATTACTCCAAACTTCTGAAAATACTTACTTCATTATAGGTCCTCTACTATCTGCCGATAATAAAGTCAGTAGTGTCCCGGTTCATTGGCTACGTCACATCACTCGAGCTGATCTCTGCAACGCTATTAACCGAGGCTTTATTAGAAGCCGGGACATAACACAGAATAGTTCGTCCCAAAATTTTAGTGCTGCACCGTTTGTGCATTTGCAATCCACTTTTAATCATGAGCAAGTCATTTCAAAGAGCGAGAGGTATTTGGTTTGATTTGATTGCCTAAATTAATTAACTTAAGATAATGTATTCTTAACTAAACAATCCCATATTACCAGCTCATCATGACTGTCATTGTGGTGGCCATTATCTGCAATCGGATTCTATCTCAAACGGAAAGTGATAACGAAACATATATATATATATATAGGTATATATAAAATTGATGCTACATCGCATTAAAAAGCAGTAGAGGGTTCATGGCGGATTGTGTTTACACCGACGGCCGAGTTCCGCCGGTGAGGTTCCCGGCGTCCTTCGTTCGAACGCTGACGCGGACTGCCATGGGGTTTAGTCCGTGCAAGTCGGACATAACCCGCATTAGCTCCCGGGCGGTGTTGGTATGTGGAGGGATTCTCTATGTAAAAAAAAATCTATGTAAAAAATAGGACTATGTAGGTCTACGTAAAAAAAAGGACTGTGTTTACACCACTGCTTAGGCAAAATAGTGCGAAGAAGTGACGTTGTATAATAAAAACATGTATATTTCTTGGAACTCTATCTGATAGATCAAGCTGAATTTTTTAGTCACCTACCATATAGTCGTTTTAACTCTCTCTTTCTCTCTCTCTTGCTATAGGGCAATACGCAATGTTGTCACCCCAATATTCACTGTAGCTAACTTCACAACTACTAAAGTACCGTGTTGATGTGATACAGCAACGAGTAAATCCTATAAGCGCTGTCCACTGCCGGTCCAACAGACCGTTTGTGCCAGAGTTTCTCAAAGATAGGTGCGTGAACACCTAGGGGGTATTTATCATTTGGAGGTTAGCAAAAAGTGTCCGTAAGTAATGGTGGCAACAGGTCCACTTGCGAATCACAACAACATATTTAGTGGTAGGTATACGTCTTATTGCTAAGCACATGGCTTAAATTAAACTAGGATGACATCCGTATCCGAGAGGCGAGCACTATCTAGTTCCCGGTTTAGATTTCTGATTGGGTCAATATTAAAAAATTGCTTTTCTATATTGCTTCGGTTCTGGATGTTGTGGTACTGCCGTGGTGTCTGATTACTCCAACAGAAGTGCTAATTCATTATATATTTTAGCTACTAACTATAGAATTGTGACATGCATGCCTTTGTCCTATGCCCTTTATCTTGTCGCATTAAAAAGAAATAAGTCAAAATTTGTTTTTTCTATTAATGTTTTTTTTATGTGAAAAATATCATAGGTAATTTACCAAACTTCAAAAAATTGGTGAAGAGGTATAAAATAAAATTGACTAGCTCTTCTGTCACATGTTTTTAATCCGTCAAATGGCTTATTCATCTGTTTAAAACAGTGATCTGGGAAAAACGTCTTAACGTGTCATCTGAAATGTACGTGCTGGTGAATTAGTTTGAAATGTTCTTCCATCCGAAAACAAGTCGTGTCATTGTTATCTTTTGATTCCATATCGCTATCACACTATGAACACCTAATCAAACTCTGAGCTTTATCAAGAGAAAACTCCACCCTATTACAACATGAGGTGCATACGTGCTAATTCATTACACTCCCACTTTCAGTTCGTGTGTTCAGTTAAAGTCGTGAACTTCGCCAAATCTGACTCAAACTAGTTTAATCGAGTTCCAGCTCATGCTCATGTCGTTTGCTTGAGTTTTGTTTAGATTCAACTATCCAAACATGGAGTATTCTTACAGTAAGTTAAACATAAAGAAGGTGATCATTCATCTTCACACATTCGAACCAAAATGGTTGCTTGCATGTCATAGGATCAAAATTAAATAAACTAATGGTATTGTATTTGTTTTAACGAGTTCTGGAGTAGAGACTACCGAAGCACACGCAGTGTAGGTAGCTCTCAGGGTAAGTAGAGTGACGATGGGTCCGTATATCTCCTTGTGTGCCTGCTTGTAGAATCCTCAGGAACCGATATCCTGAGGATTCTCGTGAATTCGAGGAAAGTGGAAGCAAGCGAGCCTGGTAATAATGAAATAACCTTTTTACTACATGCATCTGTATATACATACGGTACATACACCGAAAAAAATACGATTTCGGCCTATATGTCTGCCTGTTTGTCCCGGAGTTTTAAATGGCCGGACCGATTTACAGGCCTAGCATACGCAACGCGACTAAATTTTATCGCGCTCTTAACAAACGTCAAAATCGGCTGAAGTCAGTGCGTCAGCTGCTGATTGGTTGAAAATACAAGTGAGGTGTGCTATTATCCAATCAACAGTATGGAAACTTTTGTCGTTTCATGCGATAAATCTGACATATTGCGTATGCTAGACCAGCATGACGGCTGATGTAATAAGATATAACTTAGGCTTCTTTTATTTTAGGAGAAAAAAATTCAAAATCATGTAGTTTACCCACGAACGAAGTCGTCAGCACAGCTAGTAAGAACTAAAATATCATTGTAAGAGTTTAATCAAACCAGTGATGACATGATTTTGGGTTAATATCTTAACTTTTAAAGTAATCTCCATCTTATACAAGTAATAAAAAAAATCAAACAATAATTTTCCCCAAGGGGTATAACAAAATACACATTTCAGAAGCAACAGCTATAAAAGAAGCAATGAAACACAAGAAGTAAGTTTAATTAATCGTTTGTCGCAGATACGGCCCTGGCAATAATTGTCTTTGTTGTTCGAAGCAAGACGTTGAGGGAAATGGCTCAAACAAATTTGTTTGAGGGTAAAGCCTCTATTGTGAGAGACAAACGCATTTTAGGGTTAAACATACGGCTTTACCGTGGGGGTCATGTAAAAAACATGTAATTTCGGATCCGTCTATGTTCTTTTACAAACTGAAAGCTTATGATATGCCTATCTAACAATTGAAAAATGCAAGTTATCGTAGGTGATGTATTTTTCTCTTGTATTAACCTCTTAGCTTCCGGTAAGTGCCCTCTTAGAACTATTGATGCTGATCGGCCTGAGGTGCATTCGTTGTAGAAATGTTTGAAAACCACAGAATCGAAGACATCTTGGCATCTTAAAAAAAATCGAATTGTTGTTTGTAAAGTAAACCTGTTTTCTATATATTTACTAATCACAGCACTAGCAACTTCAAGTACCTGGGAAATAAAAGGCACCTACCCTAAGTTTCCACAGGCTTTTCAATCAATTTCTTAGATTAGTACTGGTCGAATAAATGCTATCTGTCTGTTTATAAGGATTGAAAAATCGCTCCTTAGATAGAATACATCTTTTTACAGAATGAAACCCTACTTATTTATGTGACATCCGAACATTCCAAAGAGGGCATATCATAAAAAGACAAAAGGGTCGTCATATAGGGTACTCAGCAAAAATTGTCTCGCGAGATAAAAGTTGCAAAAGAAATTCAACAGAGTGTCAAACAAAATGTAAGAAAGTTTGTTAAAGTTGGGAATTTAAGCAGTTAAGAGAAGGGTACAAATGTATTAGGGTTTTTGCTGGTACTCTAAAAATATCTTTAGGCATTGAAGTTAGTAAGTAATTTATAAAATATAGGGGCAAAGTTAAAATGATAATTCCTCGATGGTCTGTGGCAGCGCTTTGAAAGTGGGTGTTAAGGGTTCTTTTAACCAATTACTTCTATCTTTAAAATTTAAACAAATCCAAATAAAATTCTTGGGCACAGTTATAAAAAATACATTTTCAAGAAAAACCCCGCCCTAAGCTATGGTTCGCCATTTTTACTCAAAAAAATCTACCGCACCTCTCTGCAGAGAACAGGCGTTTAAAGTCCCTGCCGCCACTGCGAACATCCGATACTCTCACTCCGGCTGTCCCTTCGAAAACTGGGTGGAGCAGCGGGACCAACCGGTCGCTGAGGAAAAGAAGGCCGGCAAACGCTACTGCGTTCCCGCATCATCATCTTCCTCAGCGGCCCCACCACGAAGAGAATCGCACGGCAGCACCACTGCTGGGTCGCGGATGACGATGAGGCTGGCAATGAAACTCCTCTTCTTCCGTGATCCACCTCTGCCCTTGCGGGCTTGCCGCACAGAGCTCTCTGCGGCCCAGTTCTTCGCTTCACCTTGTGCGGTCCCTGAGGCTGGGTGGCAAGGCCAGGCTCAATGCACCGGACCCAGTGCGCAATGTGCAACCCAGCGGGGGGATGGTTTGCCCTTGCGCTAAGACTAGGTAACCTACGACAGTTTTCCTAGACGCATCAACCCGGTACAACTGGGTGTAGGGGTTGACCTTAGGTCTGGACCTAAGGTATGGAGAAAAGCCAACAAAAGATTCTTGAGAGAGGCTTCGTAAAAAAACATGATCTATAATACGAGTAAAAACCTTACTTAAAAGCATAACGTTATACGCTTATTTCGAGCAACCACAAACTAGGATGCAGTAAAAGCTGCCATTTTGCCGAGTTTATAACTTTATTTTATTTTGCGAGACGCAATAACAGTCAACGGGCCGCGAGATAGCCGAACGACGGGCTTAGACGAAAATTAAACTTGAACATGATTTTAAAACATCAAAATTTAGACTTAGAGAGAAGAACAATACAATACAATTTGAGTGTATCTTTAGCTATAGAATACTTATAATAAATTGGACACCAAAATATACGCCATAAGAAAGGCTTATAACAATTTATTCACTAGTTATTGCCTTCAATACGTTTTCTGAGTTATTTTAGTATCTAATCCGTCAAGCCGTTTGTATAAATCCGAATCCGATTGTATAAATTCCATCGAAATTCATACAATCGTTTTCGCATGAAAACCTAACAACCATCCAATATGTGCTGACTTAGAGAAAAAGCATAACTGAGGAGTTTTTTGCCAAATTCTTCTTCGTAGGGTTAGGTTCTAAGTTAGATAGTTATTACTAATTCTGGTGTGTAATTTATTATTACTAAACATTAGTGTTGCTTGCACCTATATACAATTAGGCCTACTTATTTATAAAGTTGTTAGTGAAAGTTTGTTGGGAGCTTTACACATACTGTATATAAACATAAATTGAAGCTACCACATGCTCGGAATATAATACTAGAGAGAATAATCCGTAAATACGAGTATTTAGCAACTGACAGAAAGTGTGTGAATACTTTCTTTCAGTCACTGTAGTACTAAATGTTGCCATACGCTGTAGTCATAAATATTGTCGCCGAAGTCCTTAACATAATCATTTTTTGGTGAAATATATATATATATATATATATTTCACCAAAAAATGAGTCAGGTTAGCCATTATGTAGGATTCACATTTTAAGAGTTTAATCAAATGGTCACATGAAACATGATTAAATATTTCTGTTCATGTTAATGTTACTAGTATTTAGTATAAGTACATCGTTATAGGCTTGGTGAGCCACAAGACATCCACTGTTGGACACAGGCCAAACCCATTTTAAGATTGCAATAAGGTCCATCGGGAGCGTCCTAAATGTAGCAAAGTTCAGCGTTTCTACCCAATCAAGCCATCTGCTCGTTTTCTTGTCACAGATCCTAGGTTTTTATCGAATGATTTTAGGGAGTGGGGTGTATTTCTTAAAATAAATTATATAATAGTATCAAGTAACATTTTTTAAGCTAAAATAGCAAGTGGGCAAGATGAATTAAGTTGCATTACATAATCTACAACCTCTTTTTATTTATATTTGCCACGAGGAATGCCATAGTATGATTTGGTGTGGTGGGCAAACATTGCAAAATGTAAGTAATATATGTAATATTAATACGAATAAATACATTTGTGTAATTCTGCTTGATTTATGACGTTACTACATAATCTGGGTATTGTGTAAACAGTTGTGTGGAACTCTGCCTATTTGTAAACTTGAACAATTCTTTAATTAATATATAACACTATTAAATTGTAATAAGGGAAGCGTTCAGGGTCAAAAATACCAGATTTTAGCTCGGTAAATATCCGTCACTTATGGGTAAAAAATAGACCACCGAAGTCACGTGACAATTCAATTCAATGTGTCGCCGTTATTTTTTGATAAGGTGGAAAATACAATAATACACATCCCATATTACTGAACAATCTAACAATTATGATGGACTAAAAACAATTTGAAGTCCACTTAGGTACCCATTGCGAAAAAAATCAATAAAATGACACTTTATTTCGTCATAGTATTGCTATCCTACTCACACCAATCCTCTTTTGAGAGCGTGATAGCAATACTATTAAGAACCTAACTTTTGCTATCGTCGCATAAAAAGCCGCTCCTCTAAGTAATCTACAACCTCATTCCTCGGAGTATATAAGTAATCACAAAATAACAAGGAAGATCTATCCCAATAATCTGATGGAAAATTCCAGAATAACATAACCCAGACAAGACATACTCATACTTCAAGACTAAATTGTTATTTATCTCTGATTCTTACTGTACCACCCACGTCAGCCGTGTTATTGTAGATGTTACCGGCAATCTGTAAAATCCGGTATTCTAAAGAATCCCTAGATTATGTATAGAATCCCTAAATCGTCATCAGAGATGGTGCGACACCAATGCCTAGCACGCTCGCCTCTCGGCTACGGACGTCGTCAGAAATCGTGTAGGTAGGTAATGTATGAAATATTATTTATTTTATAGTTTGCCTAGGTATTCTATACAATACCGTATGCACAGCCAGTAATGTATGTAAGCAAGTTCAGAACATGTAATGTCAGGAAAAAATACGGTAGAATTCTGATAAATTAGCAGTCGTGTTACCGATTAGGCACTTTGTCAACTAGGCACAAAGCAAAGCATTTTTAAGACAATGCATTTAAGATAGGCAATGTATGCTATGGACAATAATATTCATAATATTTGATATAATTTCCTCGAAGACTCAGGTAGTATACATTGCCTAGGTATTATACAGAATACCTGAAATAAACAGATTGCCGGTAACGTAGACGCAAATATTCGTTATGTTTTTTCAGAGCTACCTAAGTTTTTCTAGACATGTATGTCCAGAGGGATACTTGTTTGTTATTTTCCCGACTGTGTTTGCACTAAGCAAACAACATTGGCATCAGAGGAAACAAATATTTCTCGATTTATTAAAAGAGGACTTCTGAATATTGCCGCTGTATCCGTTTGTTTAGTAGCTGAGGAACTGTCTGTGTCCATTGGTAATGAGTATACGCTCGTCGCCCAGAGATGGCGGATTAGATTTTGTGGTAGCAAGACTTTTGTGAAAATAATAATAATTTGACGAAACATCACATACATCTGATTCTGTGGTAAGTAGCTTAAGCTTAAGCACTTGCGACGGTACCACACATTCTGACCCGAGACAATATAGAAATGCTAGTTTCCCATATTGACCCGACCGGGGACCGAACCCGGGACCTCTAAGATGACGCGTTGCCAAAATCGAGCCCACTCGCCTTTCGGTCGTTTTAGTATTAGGACAACAGCAGATTTCTTTCACATTATTTTAATTCTACGCTAAAGTCTTTGTGTTCCAAAAATCAGAAACCACAATGGTACATTTCCTCTGTCATCCCAATTTCAGTAAATGTTTTGCACAATAAAGCATTTCTATATCTATTGATGTTTGTTACTCTTTCAAACAATAACTACTGAATCGGTTTGGATGAAATTTGGTAGACAAATAGATCAGATACACGTTCAGCAATAATTTCAACAATAATTTACCCAATTTTATTATTTTTATAGTACTATACGCCGTACTAGCGAACTTTAAATATTAGAAACATAATTTTTTTATCTCCCCTTGCGGTGCGGTAATTACGTAGTTCTAAACATATTCGGCAGAGGGCACTTACCGGGGCTAACGGTTGATACAGCAGAAAAATTTCATCGCCTACGATAATTTGCGGTTAGCTCAGTTGGTAAGAGCAGCACGCGCGATACGTGAAGGTCGTGGGTTCGATTCCCGCACCGCAAGGGGAGATAAAAATTTTCTGTTTCTAATAATTATTTACCCAATGGAAATTTGTTAAAATAAATTGTAATTTAGTTTAGACAGTGTACTGTCTTCTCTGTAGGCGTAACTAATTCTACATTTCTGCGCAAATCCAGTGGTTATATTTTTTGTTTCAAACTACATAGTTGGGCTCGGGAACTTTATCAGATAATTACACCTGAGAGAACTATATACTACAGAACCCTTTGTCCCTCCAGGGGCACATTACATCGAACTTATATTCCCACATAATACCACCTACGTTTTGATATGAAAGTGATTATGAAAATCTACGAATTTGGTTGATATTATGACTTAGCCTTAGGGATGTAATTGTAAATATGACCCTGACCTATAATTTTTAGTCGCAATGTCCTTACCAAACTTGGTATAAGTCTTAGAGGGATTTGAGTTTACGTCCCCCCAGTTATTGTAGGTCAACGACCAAACCACTACACTATGACTGACTTCCACAACTTTAACACTAGAAATAAACACAAACTTGCTGTTCCATATCTAAGACTACATAAGATAAGTAATTCCTTTGTGGGTTTAAGCGTTAAATTATTTAACAAGTTACCTGAAAATGTTATCCAGTTGCCCATGCATAGATTTAAGTCCCATGTTAAAAATTGTTTATTAAAAAAGGGCTACTACAAAATTGATGATTATTTAAATGACAAAAATGTATGGGTCTAGAATAACTTTAATTCTCGGAAATGTTTTATATAAGCTTTGTATATTTTATTTAAGTACATAGCGTAAGGGAACATTGTTACATTGGAAAGAGTAAGTGTCGAGTTTCTTGCCGGTTCTTCATGATCAACATTCCGAACACGGCGGTAGAATACTTTATTTGTACTGACTATTCATAAGTGCTTTTGTAAAGTTTACATGAATAAAGATGATTTCTATTCTATATTCTATTCTATTCTATGCTTACCAGACTAGCCAGCTAAGTGGACCAGAGTGGATAAAAAAGTGGAGTGCAAAAATACCAGATTGTTTTTAGTTTCTTAAAAAGTTGTAAAAATAATATTAGACATGCATTTTTTTGTATAACACTTCAAGATTGACCTCGTCCCTGATGTTAAGTGGTAATGAGGTCCAAGCTTAAAGGCGGCCAATATAAATCTGCTACTGGACTTGTCATCCTTACCTTGAAGGCTTGACCCCTGTTACTAATGTAGCACACCCAATGAGCAATACAGAAGTGATTGTTATTTGGCTGCGGTCTTCTGTAAGGTGGAGGTATTTCACCATTCAGGCTGCTCTAGTTCAAATTTGCTTAATTAACAAAAAATACTTGGATAAAACGACACTTTATACACATTAGCAGTATATCTTATAGGAAATCTGCCTGCCAAATTTCGAGTTTGTATATTTTACTTATAGTTTTTGAGATTTCGTGATGAATCAATCAGTCGTTTTATACAATAGATTTCGCTTTTATACAAATAGCTTTGATTTTTATTGAACAACGTGTGTTGATCTGTTTCTAGTCTGCTGTTCCGACTGAACGGACCACTCAATGAAAGTCAAATCCTGAATCTCGCCCTGGTGCCCCCAGCGCTGTATCGAGCGAAGCCGACTAAACGATGAACTAAACTTTGCCAGGAAGAGACAAAACTATATCCACCTTATTACGAAACATCTAAGCCTGGACTAAATATTATGTGACTAAATTGATATAAAGGCCTTGTTGGCGTTTAATGTAGATGGTGTATATGTATCTCTAGCAGGTAAGATATTAAGGGATGTTAAGTGAAACACAGTTAGATCGTGAGTGATTATTTATAAATTAATAAATAAAAATCACACTAATCACCTGTTCTCAAACTAAGGTTTTCCCTTATGAGCAACAAACGACGGATACTAACTGGAGGCGTTATGCCAACGAATTTTTCTAAATTGACCTATGGAGGCGTTATCCCAAGTCAATTTAGAAAAATTCGTTTTCCAAATTGACCTGACCGGGAATCGAACCCGGGACCTATCGCGCTTTGGCTGCCTACCTCAGCCACTGCGTCACCGAGGTCGGGTCGTCGTATTTTACTGTAGTATTATACAGGAAATGTTACATAGAAAAGAACTCCGTGCGTCATCATCGCCAGTGGGTTACATAAATTAATGAATTGCAAAATTGTATAAAAACGAATGCTTAAAACGTATACCTACAAGTGTGTTATGCATCGATTTTGATATTTGTTAAGAATGCGTTAAAATTTACTTGTCAGGCACATCTTAAGCGGGTAAGAATCGCTTCCAGTTCTCACTCTATCGAGGGTCGACAAACGTCGAGGGATTTGATTGCAGCGGATATTCGTTGTTTCGGAATCCGGATTTAGTTTATTTTTAACTGACATGCAATTGAATAACTATTATATAAAATCTAGCCGTTGAAAGCCGGAACCGTCTATCGATGCATGAACTCCAATTTATATGAGGCCTTATTGGCAAAAAAAGGAGTAGAAGAGTAAGAGAGAGAGAGTAAGAGTCCTGGTAGAAATGATGAATAGGTTTATGAATACTCGTTTAGATGAAAGACCACATTCACCATTTTAGAAATTAATACTCCTAATAAAGTGATCGGTACAACAGTGTGACGAGCAGGAGGATATACATATTTCTAAAAGGAATAATATGCAAAACATTGGAAAATCTAATTTCTGAGAAAACGAATCATTTCATTTCAATTGTACCGGGTTTTATTCGAATCCTATAAAATTCAAGAATTACAGTTTTCAATAAAGATTTGAAAAATATATTTTAAGGAACACATATATATATATGTATGTATTTCATAATTTTCTTTAAACTTTAATATATCTAGTGTCACTTATCTAATCTCGCATACTAAAATCCCTCAAGTAGTTCAGGGTGTATCGTGTGCTAGAAAAACTGTTTTTTTTTTCATTACACTTCAAGATTAACCTCATCCCACCTGATGTTAAGTGGTAATGAGGTCCTTGCTTAAATGTGACAAGTACAGCATAATAAATCTGTTACTGGACTTGTCGCCCTTACCTTGAAGGCTTGACCCCTGCTACTAATGTAGCACCCCCCAGGAGCTCTGGAAACCTTACTCACGCGCAGGAACACAACAACACAGAAGTGATTGTTATTTGGCTGCGGTTTTCTGTAAGGTGGAGGTATTTCACCAGTCGGGCTGCTCCAGTTCGAGCGATAAATAGCTATGCCCTACCTCTATCATACTCTCAAAAAAATAATAATTATGCTTTCTGAATAATATACTTAATAAACTTTAATAAGGTAAAGCCAAACTCAATACTAATTCAATGGCGGAACTAATCAAATAGCCTTGTACCTAGGGAAATTAAAAATCGAGCCATGTAAATATAATTTTCGCGCTCAATATTTCAATAAAACTATAGAAATTTGATCTACAATAATCCAGCATATCCCCTGTACTTTGTACAGTCGCCGTCAGATATATCGGAGCAGACAAAGTGACCAAATACTTCTGAACAGTTAAAATGTCAAAAAGTTACATACACCACAAGTTACCATTAATATCTAAACATTCATTACTTTAGTAATATCCGAGCAGATGCTAGTCAATAATTTCTAAACACACAACTAACCAATAATATCTGAACACTCATATAAACAGGTAGCTAAATGCGACACATGACGTGCGTGACACATATTGACGTTATGAGTGTTCAGATATTATTGGCATCTGCTCAGATATTACTGAAGTAATGAATGTTTAGATATTAATGGTAACTTATTGACATTTTTGATTGTTCAGAAGTATTTGGTCAATTTGTCTGCTTCAATATATCTGACGGCGACTGTACATAGTGCTAGTTTATTTTTGCTGGTTTTCAGTTCAGTAACGCTTTATCGACATGATTGCAATGACCTATTGTTTTTCGAACTATAGACTTCCGTTCACAAACATCGCTTCACAGATTTTGCACAATAGTGGCTCTCCACTATTGTAGAAGAGTGTAGAAGAGCTGATTTAATGGATTATTATTGGATCGCATCGCGAAATTTTAATCTATATTACAGTACACATCCACCGTAAAATTCATTTCAGTTTTTTTTATTCTTAGCAATAGTAATTGTTTAGATTACTAACGTGAAAGCCGTACTGTAATTGGCCATTTAACAAATCAATTTTAGGAATTCTTACGTGATGGTAGGCTCGTAGATTTATTAATAGGCTTACTAATGAAAACGAGACAGACAAACGAAATGTTTCGTTTTTTCAGATTAATCGACCTCCGTAGCCGAGAGGCGAGCGGGCCAGACTTTGATGTCGCGCTATCTCTCAGGTCGGGTTCGAGCGCCGGTCGGGTTAATATGGGAAACGAACTTTTCTATATTGTCTCGGGTCTGGGTGTTGTGGTGCCGTCGTTGTTTCTGATTTCTGTAACATAAGTGCTTCAGTTACTTAACACAGAATTAGAGCAATTTATGTGATGTTGTCTAATACATACTTACATAAATAAAACGGTGGGTAATAATTTTCATAAAATAATGTCGTTTTTTTAAAAAGGTGTTATTCCCATTCGTCAGCAGATCTGATATTTAATTTTGGAAGTTAGTCTCCGGGCTTGGCATCCGAGAATCATTGTTTAATATTTGTAAGAGTGCTTTGTGGTGTAGGTAATTAAAAGCATTTTATTTTCTCATTATTCGATTCCGGATTTTAACCTTCTAAAGTTGCCATTTCATCGTCATTTCCATTGTCAGGTATGTATGGGCTCCAAACTTCCCGCGTAGGCGTAGTATAATCTTGTGTGATAAATCACCACTAAGAGGCAGGAGTAGACCGCGATGTATGATAGTAGGTTATTAGCATATAATTTATAGTTTGTTGGGAAACGTCGCCTTTGTTCAGAGGATGCGTGTAATCGGACAATTAACAGTAAGGAGTCTGACTAGCTTCATGTTCTTCCAGTAATATGGTAGCGATAATCACCACCGTTTTTTTAACGAGGGGAAATACATTGATCTACCGTACCGTCATCCGAGGGAAGTGACGTCGTGTGTGGGACTCCCCGCCCTGAGAAGAGCAGGACTTCCCACTAAAGCCCCGCGATTGGACCTCATCGATGTTAGGTAATGGTGATGCTATAGGAAACTCGGCTCAGCCATAACTACCACAGCAAGCGATAAATCACCACCTGCTTACCATTTTACAAAAATTCGAATCGGATTTCAATTCTAAAACTACATGAATGTTTTGTCTCTTTCTTAATTTTAACGATTGGACAGAGACAAAACACAGGCTTTTTAAATCCGAATCTTTTCTGACGTTTGTGATTCAATCATCAGAAGTGGTTTAATAACCGGGGTCCTGGATTTGATGACTGACTCAAGCAAAATATGTTTACGTCACTGGAATATAGCTCGAGTTTGTAATCACCAATTAAATATGCCCTACATTGTTCACTCGTGTGGAAAGATTGATACTTAGTACATTGCAAGTTAAAGTCATGTATCATTTATCTAGTTCAATGAATCACTTTACTTGAAGAGAGTTGATTTGTATAGTTTTAAACTTACGCTTTAATACAATATACTTCACTGTAAGTGTTTTTAGACTGTTGCTATGTTATTGCTTAACTTTTGCGTGTGTAGAGACATAGAATTCACTTTGAATTTAGTGATGGAGACTACTAACTTTCGTTCGCGGTTTTACCCGCATGGAATAGTTACAAAAACATTTTGCTGTTGTTGTTTAAAACCTTACTTACTTCTAAGCTTTTGGGTGGAAACATGGGTCTTTAAAAGAATTAAACGAAAATATTATTTTATGAGATTAAATTATATCTACCAAAAAATTAAAAAATAACCCGACAGTTCGATATGAGTGATAGTTGGATTTGGAATTTGTCGTTATACTTAGTACTACTCAAGCTCTTTAATTTGTACTAATATTGAGGGAGTTGAGTCAAAATATTTAAAACGACATTTGGTGGCGGTCACCAACTTAGAATGATTTCCATCAAATATAGCTAAGAACGCTCTCGACTAATTCACATTTCAAATAAATAAAACAAAACCATTTCAGGTTTATTTGTTAAGCCATATACAGACACACATACAGGCACACATACAGGCAGACAGACAGGGTACACACACGTCTAAATTATAACATACTGACAAATTTGCATTGGGGGTTATAAAAATACAATTTGACAGATTTGATAGCAGTCTTTCCGTCGTCAGTCACAGCAAAAATTTAATTGATACTCTAAAATGACTTACAAAAATTTGAAATGTTTAGTTCTAGAGTCTGCAACGAAACGTTTTTTTGACGTGTTTGCAGGTGCACCATTTACAAAATTATATACGTGTATAATATATGTACTAATGGCCTGCCGAGGCTTCTCAGCCATACAATGATTCTTAGCTCTTATTTGTCACAGCGTGATGTTATATAGCCTAAGCCTCCTCCTCCTTGCGTCGTATTCCTCACTGCTGAGGGTCGTGACCTCCCTTTTGCATCACTTTCATCCGTATGATTTTCCTCCAACTAATTCTGTCTCCAGCGGTGTGAAGGGCGTTGTGAACTGTAGAGTCGAGAGCAGTGCGGATCTGATCGGACCAACGCATAGGGCTGCGCCCACGCGGCCTTTTTCCATCTACTTTGCCGGTCACGATAAGTTTCTCGAGGTTGTCACCTTGTTTCCTTGCAATATGACCAAAGTATTCGAGGGTTCTACGCAGACACTCGGATGACAGCCGCGAGGAAATCCTAAGTTCTCGCAGTATGGAGACGTTTGTCCGAAATGCTGTCCAATGAATACGGAGCATCCTTCTCCAGCACCACATCTCAAAGGCGTCAATGCGTTTGCGGTCTGCAGCTTTTAGAGTCCAAGTCTCGGCACCATACGAAAAGATCGAGAAGACTAGAGTCCGTACCAGTTTGACTTTCGTTTTTACGGAAATGTTACGATCTCGCCAGATTTTCTCAAGCTGAGACATGGCGCTCCTGGACATGCTAATTCTCCTACGCACTTCCTTTTCACACGAACCATCATTGCTGATATTGGAACCCAGGTAAATAAAGTTGTCCACTATTTCTAAGTTTAACGTGCCAGTGAGTTCCAACTTTCGCGATCTGTCTACCACCATGACTTTGGTTTTGGACCTGTTTACGGAAAGCCCCATCTCCCTACTAAATCGCTCCATTCGGTCTAGAAAAGCAGACATTTCTGACTCATTTGCTGCAAGAAGAGTAGTGTCATCGGCGTAGCGCAAATTGGTGATTTTCACGCCACCAACCATGATGCCTCCTTCCCAATTCTCGCAGGTACGTCTCATTATGTACTCTTCATAGGCATTAAAGAGAATGGGCGACAGAATGCACCCCTGGCGAACTCCTTGTTGGAATTTAAAGGGTTTTGAGGTTGTTTTATCGACTCTTACGACGCCCTGGTTTGAGTCATACAGGCTGCGGAGTAAGGCGACAAGATGGTTTGGTACTCCAAGTTCCCGTAGGACTTTCCACAAACAACTCCAGTTGACACAGTCGAACGCCTTGCTGTAGTCGACGAAACACATTATAACTGGCGTATCAAACTCGTATGCTTTCTCAACGAGCTGCCTGACATTGAGAATCTGCTCTCGAGTGCCCTTGCCTTTCACAAAACCCGCTTGCTCCTGCGGTATTTGCCAATCCAGATAGTAGCGGATACGATTGTTTAAAATATGGAGCAAAACTTTGCTGGCATGAGAGATGAGAGACAAGGTTCGATAATTGCCGCAATCCTTGGTTGACCCTTTTTTATGCAACGGAATAATTACGGATTCCGACCAGTCCTGCGGCCAATCGCCGCATTGCCAGATGTGTGAGCATACCTTGTGTAACGTCGCCACACCCAAATCACCCATGGCTTCAAGCACCTCTGCTGTTATTTGGTCACTTCCTGGCGCCTTCTTCTTCTTGAGGGACTGTAGGGCAGCAGTTATTTCGGAACGAAGAATGATGGGTTCCAGGTCTAGATCCTTCCAGTCTGGGACGTCGCCGGGTGTTAATAGCCTAAGCCTAAATAAATGGATTACGTAACATAAACATATTTTTTTAATTTGAACCAGTAGTGCCTGAAATTAGTGAGTTTTAACAAACAAACTCTTCAGTTTTATAATTAGTACAGATTTCTTCTTAGTATTCTACGAAAAACGGTTGAGTTATTCTGCCAAATTAACTTGAAAGTGGCACCATTAATATCCATACTACAGTATTCACTTTGCAGCGACGTAACAGCAATTTACATTGCTTATTGCGGATTCCATGCATGACGAATTTAGTAAACTGGCAATCTGGATAGATGCAGAATATGCATTGCATATGCATGTGGATGATTTGATAGTATGAATTTTTGCAAAAATTGTAGCGATCGTGCAAATATATAAATAAAATAAATAAATATAAATACTTTTAAAACTTTAGCGATATAAAATTAGTAGGATGTTCCCGTCGATAACAAATGATTAACCCGGTCTTTCGTGTCGAGTTGGTGAAAAACCCAGACTTGGGAGGCGTCTGACGTTCGACCTGTAATCGTTAATAAACGAGCGACTAGGTAATGTTGTCAAATCAAGACCTGAAATCGCGAACTGGATTGTAATCGGCAAGCTCTCGATTATTGAATTAGCGATTCGAATACAGTTGGTTTCTTATCACCAACGGCGAGGTTGGAATTCAATTGGGCCTCTGGTACAAAAGTAATGTTGATTGGAATTTGCCGCACACGCCCGGATACCTAAATTAGTATTATATAGTAGTGAATGCCGGTGACTTCGTCTGCCTGGAAAATTTCGTATAGGAGTTCTTTTATAGCGGATCCCTACGATATAACAACTATCTATGGGTAGAATTTCGTCGGAATCCGTTCAGTAGTTATCAGTAGATGTACGTTCAATAAAACTTCAGCTAAACTAAGGTAGCTTTATATACATTTTTATAGTGCTTTACGCCGCTCTAGTTAACTTAAATATTTTTAAGAAACAGATAATATAAGTACGAGTATGTGTAAGATATGAGTCTGTAGTTCTAAATATATTCGGCAGAGGGCACTTACCGTTGGCTAACGGGTTGATACAGCAGTCAAATTCATCATGGCATCGACTTCATTAGAATCAGGATTATAGTCGAAGGCAATTCCGGACTCTATACTGAGCGTATAACTGAGAAACACGCTAGGAAAAAGATATAGAAGAAGTAGAAAATAATTCATCCAACGCATCAGTAGAAAGATGGAAAGAAGCTTTTATTTATTGGCATGACGTACATTACGTTTATACAGAACATTAAATAAAAGCATGTTACAAATACTCAGCTGGTCTTTTGTATATGCCTTTCGAATAGTGAATAGTGCTGCACGCAGAACTTATGTAGATAATTGGAATAATTTGTTAGTAGAATATACTTTTTTTTTATTTTATATTACACTTCAAGATTGATCTCATCCCACCTGATGTTAGATGGTTATGAGGTCTTAGATTAAGGGTGACAAGTACAGCATAATAAATCTGTTACTGGACTTGTCGCCCTTACTTTGAAGGCTTGACCCCTGCTACTAATGTAGCACCCCCCAGGAGCTATGGAAACCTAACTCACACGCAGAAACACAACAACACCGAAGTGATTGTTATTTGGCTGCGGTCTTCTGTAAGGTGGAGGTATTTCACCAGTCGGGCTGCTTCAGTTCGAGCGATAAATCGCTATGCCCTACCTCTCTTACTTACTTAGTTGATTATGACCGCGAATCTATCTCATTAATAAAAGGCCTATGTTGGTGGCCAGCTAACTTCGGCTATTAAGGGCAAGTCCGACGAAAACACATAAATTTCATGCCTACACGGAAACAATATTAGTGTCTAACTCGCGTCAGAGAGTCTAGATGTTTTCCGGCGCGTTCTATCAAGGCCATAAAGGCTGTCCCACTACTTAGAGAATCCCAGTCCACGGATGTGAATAGATTTGTTTTCCGAACTGACGTATGATCATGGCCTCAGATGGCCTTTTCATCTTCACCGAACTTGCGGAGGACCGGAATGCTCTCACACCTGCGAATAAATTAAATGCTTAACCTACCCAGGTTTAATATTAAGAAGGTGGGTAAACCTCTTACTGGTTTTTCTCGACATCATCGAGATCAATATTCCGAAAACGGTGGAAGTATGCAGAATTTGTTCTAACGAGTCATAAGTGCTAAGGCTTAGCATAAGTGCTTTTGTGAAACTTATACAAATAAAGAGATTTTTGATTATTTTCTATGCTATTCCAAACCTAGCTCACTATCCTTGTCTTGTGTGCATATGAACTAATTTAGAACTACAGTTGTGTTTATCGTAATATGCTGTTAATCGTTCTGAACCAGTCCAGTTAATTTAAATGTCTCAAGCTTTCTTGGCACACCTGCTCTTACAAAGGTCCAGTTATTTCCTTTCGAGGTAAGGAATCCTAAAAGTCCCAAAAGAATGTGTAAGTGATGTGCGAATATGGATCAAATAGCGCTCGAAAACATCGTGAGAAAAATAAACTTTGTCTCAGAAGAAAACCAACCTTCTGCTAGGTGACTTCAGGGTCGAAGTCCTCAGGGGTCACGTTGAGATGTCCATTTTTTCTTCACATAAAACTAAACGAATACTTGTGTAGTAGACGGGAGATAATGCTAGCGACATTTTGTATCTGACACAAAGGGTAGACTTTTATACACATTTCGTGCTGGGATGTTTTTTCAATAAAGACCGTCCGCCATGGATAAATATGTATAAGGCATACAAAGTGCGAGGCTTTTACGAAATAATCATAGATACCATATTTAGTTTGTAATACAGACATAAAAATGGTTGTAGCATTAGCTATATAAATCGTTTTTTTTGTACCCCAAGAAACTACAATTCGTTTGTAAAATCAATATAGACAGATAGATTATTGCACAGAAAATTTTACAGAAATTGGTTTTATACTTTTACGAACCTATCAAAGTTATTAATATATTTGTATGCATTAATTGTTGTACTATATTTATGGATTGGGTTACATTTTCTATTGTAGTTTATCCTAATATCTGTAACCAAGTAAAATAAATAGCACTTATATCTATATCTATTAACTGAACGCTGAATTTTCAAATTCAAATTCAAATTCAATATTCTTTTATTCATGTAAATTACACCCGTAATATTTATGAAACGTCTATATAATGCAAATGACGCTACCTCCGGTTCGGAACCTATAACTTACATCCGAAGATCCCGGCAAGAAACTCTGTCGTTCATATTACAAATATAGCTGAACTTATAACTAGTTTTGCACTAAGACATACAGTGTAGTAATTAGATAAAATAATGTAGCAAATGGTAAAAAATAATTCATTAATTCAAAGTAATAAGAAAAATTAAAAAATATATATATTTAAATTAAACAAACTGTAGGTCCTAATGCACATTCGTGCTTAATAAGAATTTTGCCAACTTGCGAGTTGACAAATACGTAAAGAAATAGGTACCTCTTGCTGAGTTTGTATAAATAGAAATACAATTAGTACCTAAATATAATTAGTGAAATTTTCATGTGAGGGCGAACAGACTAGTTAGTGGTCCACACTTCTTTGTCATTAATATAGTCTTCTACTCTGTAGTACCCTTTTTTCAAAAGACAACCTTTAACAAGTAGCTTAAATTTGTTCAAAGGTAATCAACAATAACTTGAGGTAATTTATTAAAAAAGTTATACTTAAACCAACAAATGAATTACCAATCTTATGAAGTCTACGTTTAGGGACAGCAAGCTTGTGTTTATTTCTAGTGTTGATATTTCTAAAGATTGAGATATTACTTTAGTGATGGAAAGTTCGTTTATCGAGGAAGGCTTTAGGCTGTAAAACATAACGTTCCGAGAAGAACGAATAATCAGTGGTAAATGTGGGGAAAACGTGAATACTACGCAAGCATAGCTGCGAAGGGTCGCTAGTCTAAAATAATAATCATTTCTCAATTACATAACATTTAACATTGATTTATATATTTTAAACTATTGAACGGCCGCATCCGTTTCTCAATATCTACTATTTCCTCTACCTAAAGGTTGTCTGGAAGAGATTGCTTTCTAGCAATAAGACCGCCTAAATTGTTCTTGATTATGTCTGTAAAACCAATTTTTGTAAATTTTTCTGTGCAATAAAGTGTATCTATCTATCTATATTTTGTGTATATACCCTCTCTCAGGTAATCACTTTGCCTTCTTTTTTTTAAACTGATAAGGCATTGCATTTCTTTTTCTCCGTAGTTTTTGAGTCAATTAGGTATATACTTTTGTTAATTAGATACTTTACTAATAAGATTAATGACCACTGTTATAGCTACATTTATTAAAAAGAGTACAGTTTAATTAGATAACTTAAAAAGGCTAAAGGAGAACTGTTGTAAACCAACTGCGATTATTGCATGGCAAACTGTAATGTTGAATAAACGAGGATTTCTTTTACAAAATACACAGATCGTCGGTAACAAGACCTTGCGATACAAAAATATCTCGACAAAGTAGAGGTTTTGGGGACAAAAATACGGTCAAAAAGCACACTGATGAGGGTTCGGTGTCGTCCGTCACCCTCCTGAGAGGGATCTGATGTTTGCCTGAATTATTTTAACACACTTATTCTGGTTGTTCCTTATAGACATAGTGGAGATGTCTGAACGTATAGCTTGCTATCCGTACATAATAAATGTACAAATCTATTGAAAAACGATGCAATTTTTGCACAATTTTAGCTTCTTTTAGAGAGAGGTAGGGCATAGCGATTTATCGCTCGAACTGGAGCAGCCCGCCTGGTGAAATACCTCCACCTTACAGAAGACCGCAGCCAAATAACAATCACTTCTGTGTTGTTGTGTTCCTGCGTGTGAGTAAGGTTTCCAGAGCTCCTGGGGGGTGCTACATTAGAAGCAGGGGTAGCCTTCAAGGTAAGGGCGACAAGTCCAGTAACAGATGTATTATGCTGTACATGTCGCCCTTAAGCTAGGACCTCATTACCACTTAACATTAGGTGGGATGAGGTCAATCTTGACATGCAATATAAAAAAAAAATGAAAAAACTATTCATACTTAATATCATCATAAAAAGCACTCATAATCAAACTTTAAGACTGATATTTTAGGTGTTAAAAGAGATTATACTAAAATGTTGCCAAATACAAATCGACACGTACTAAATTTGCTCATATACAGTATCAATACCTTTAATTACCTTTATATAAGTAATGAATGTAATGAAACTATACATATTTATTTACCCTTTATCTCTGTGCCGACCTACGACATGACCTACAAGTCGACGCAATCTCAATACGAATACAGCTATTACAGCCTGCTTAAAACCTCAAATTTGATGAAACAGAAATTTTACTTAATCTTTTTTCCAAACTGGCTACCTGATTACACTCACAAACATACAGCAACGCATACGCACATACACACATGGTCACTCTCTTAAGTAGTCAGTTAGAAAAATGTTGGTTCTATAGTCAAAGTCAAAATCAATATTTTTTTATTCATATAGATTTCATTAGTAATACTTATGAATAGTCAGTTTCTATATAAAACAAATGAAACTACCTCCGGTTCTAAATATACATAGGTTTAGTTTGACATACGACGAAATTGTTTTATCAAGATTGGGTTAAAACTTTTTTATGACTTGTTTTACAAAATTGTTGAGTAATGCTAGAGCATTTCCAAGCGAGCTAGGAACTCGATTAAATTCGTCTGAGGAGCGCCCGAGTCGGAATTTAGCGAGTTGTAGAGTTCGCGACTTTAGCCGCAAAGTACACAGATTAAAAGTTGACTGAGATAAAGTCGGTAATGAATAGTGCCGTACAGCTAAAATATGTACATAAAAGGCTAAAATGTAGTGTTAACTGGACTACGAAGAAAATAAAAACCATCAAGAGCGATAAAATTGGGTTTTCGTCTTAATTTTTTTCTAATCATCTTCAGGTATTGTGTACAGCGTACTATCATCATTAATAGTACGAAAGACTTCATACTATCAATTAAAGTACGTTGTTTTTGTGTTAATTTTTTCTTTGGGTTGGTGTTAGGTTTAGATTTGGTTATAGGCTCTTTTGTAACTTAGTTTTGCTTCATTTTATAATATCACTATGTGTGTGTGTGTGTGTGTGATCGCTTTCTTCAATTCTGAAGGTCGTGTCCCTGAAAGTTTCTCGTAGCTTCGTGCACCAGCTTTCTCCACTTGTTCCGGTTCTCGGCTGTCCTTAGGGCGGT
The DNA here is from genome assembly GCA_037074685.1 of Glyphodes pyloalis. Taxonomy (NCBI): domain Eukaryota; kingdom Metazoa; phylum Arthropoda; class Insecta; order Lepidoptera; family Crambidae; genus Glyphodes; species Glyphodes pyloalis. The sequence continues at coordinate 3,491,088 of JAYKKO010000012.1, read as the reverse complement.
TACAACGGGAAGTCCAGTGATCGTCGTTACTTGGTCACACCAGCGACTAGGAGACCGGCCGCGGGGTCTCTTCCCCTCTACTTTGCCCACCACAACCAGCTTGTCAAGGTTGTCCGGTTGTCGGCGAGCGATGTGACCAAAGTAGCTCAAGATTCTTTGGTAACAAATTGTTGATAGTCTTGTCTATAAGCATTCATAACAAGTTTCTATTTCATCTACTTTTCCCTTTTCAGCTTTCAGTTTCAGCAACAGACACAGCCAAACCAAATTTAGAAAAGTTAGTTCATTGATTTAAATGGAAGAAAATTCTTCTAGGACCACACCAGCCATCAAGTTAAACACTCGCAATTCAATATTTGTTGTTATGACTTTGATATAAAGAAACTACATGGCCTTAATATCGATAGTATCTGTCCTAATTTAAACAGTAACTGTATGAACCTCTTTGGTTCTAAAGTCTGAGGATGAATGATCTTATTGTGAGAATAGGGTGGGTTGGGATGACGCCCCCTGTTAGTATCCATCGTCTGGTACTCATAGTACAAGGGAAAACCTTAGTTTGAGACCAGAAGATTGGTGTAATTGTCTGGCGCATTTTTTTATTTTATTTAATATATCGCTTGGCTAGTTAAATAGAAAAAAGATCAAAAAATATATACAGTCGAATTGTGAACCTCCTCTTTTTTATGAAGCCGATTAATAAACTAAATAGTCGACACATGGGATAACTGTTCGTGTTTCCGAGCGAGTTGGAAACTCGATTAAACTCGTTCGAGTTGAATTTCGCGGAGTTCGCGACTTTAACTAATCAACGAAACTAAAAGTTGAAGTTTGTAATGAATTAGTCGTGTATGCATCCCTTGTTGTAATAGGGTGGAGTTCCCTTTTTGCATAATTAGGCTTAGAATTAATTGAGAAGCTTGAGACGTGACAGGGACAACAGCTTGCCTCTTTCTGCGAGACCGTCATCTCGTCATGGAGAGGGAGCGCGAAAGCGACCCTGCCGCTCCGGCATGCAGAAGACGCAGGAGGCTGCGTGCAAGGCGACAGTTTGCCCGCCTAGCGCCTCCTGGCGGGGACCAGCCGGCCGCGGGTGTAGGGACACCCCGGACGGCCTTGCACGGTCCTACGCAGCAGAGCAGGAATGGCTTAGCACGTTCGGCCGTTCCCGCCGGCCCCCCCCGATCCAGGGGGGCGAGTTGAGGTCTAAAGACCATTCCGCCTGGCGCCGTGGCTGTTGTGGTTTTTACCGTTTTCCCATGGCGCCAACCAAAGGCGATGAGAGAAAAAGAAAAAAAAAAGGGGACAACAGTGAAACTGTTTGTCTAAAGCTTCAACGACACAACCGATTACCCTGACAACCGAGTAGTTTGTACAGATAAAGAATAAGCAGATAGGTAGTATAAGGTAAAAAAAATCGTATTATCTTGATGTTGCAACATGCAATTGAAATAGAATAGAAATATATTTATTGTGATCACATACACAGAACATTATGTGGTCAATTAGGTTCCATTTCAGCAAATACTGCCATGGCATTATTTCTAACACCACAACAGCGCTGGTATTTTGGTGGAACCCGCCTGCTTGGAAAAATTGCCAAAGCCGGGTGAAATACAAAGATTACTAAGGAAAAGAAAAAAATAAAATAAAAATAAACAGAAACAGTGCTCATTAAAGCAACAGTGTAATTAAATAACAATGCATCAAACATCTTAGTCAAATGGGAATCAGGAATGGTCTCGGTGAAGGTCGTTTCAGTTTCGGATCTTCTACTATTTCGAATAATACCATCACGTAGAGGATTTATGTTTTTATGCGAGAGCCCTCATGTGCTCGAGTCTTCAAGACATCATGTTTAGTTCTTGAAGGAGTCGATTCGCACGCGTTTCAAATACATTCGAGACGGGGACAATTCGTACGTTCGGGTGAATTAATTTTTTTTTTATATATTGCACTTCAAGATTGACCTCATCCCACCTGTTGTTAAGTGGTAGGTAATGAGGCCCTAGCCTCAAGGTGACTAGTACAGCATAATAAATCTGTTACTAGACTTGTCGCTCTTACCTTGAAGGCTTGACCTCTGCTACTAACGTAGCACCCCCCAGGAGCTCCGGAAAACTTACTCACGCGCAGAAACACAACAACACAGAAGTGATTGTTATTTGGCTGCGGTCGTCTGTAAGGTGGAGGTATTTCACCAGTCGGGCTGCTCCAGTTCGAGCGATAAATCGCTATGCACTACCTCTCTTAATTTCGTGCCAATCGACTGCTAACCCCAAATTTTGATCACGGATTTGTTCTTCAATGTAAAGACTAACTTTGAATCGAAAGTATCTGCAGCGATAGCTGACGCTGGAGTGACTTGCGCGTTCCGAAGATTACTTCGCAACTAATTAAGGGTACGAACGGCGAAGTCAATGTGAAAAACGTTTGCTTTAAAGGGAAAATGTTTGGGAGCGCATTTCTCTTAGTACATTTCGTTCAAACGTTTTGTTATGGATTTATTCTGATGATTTATGTAAAAAATTAAAATACAATGGAATTTTATGTTAGGTATATATTTTTTCTGGCTATGTATTACGTGCGTGAATCAAAAAAACAATTTTTATTCTTTATTATGTTAAAAAAACAAATTATAGTTTAATAAAGTTTTTTTTTAAATAAAATAAAATAAATTTAGTTAACAAAAATTAAGTTGACAATACAATTTGACACCTCGTCTTCAAACGCTTGGATAGCTTGCTCTAAACCCGTTTCCACCCTAAAACGTTGGAAGAAAATAATTTATTTTTATGGATCCGGCGATTGGGACCGCGGTCCCAGTTAATTGTGGCCCCACCCAGTCACCGGAAACCTCGCGTCGCAACGCCAAAGTGCAGCCCGCTAGCCTATCGGCTGTGGAGGTCGTCTTTATAAAACGCTCGCACTATACTTTTCGTGACCTATCATTACGCTGTTACTATCTTTTCGAGGTCACGGCCCCTGCGTTTGCGCATCTGTTCTTCCGCCTTTCTATTTAGTATACCTATTAAAAATAGTATTCGGTTATTTTACACGTTTCTTGTAAGCATCGGTGGTTCAGTGGTAGAATGCTCGCCTGCCACGCGGGCGGCCCGGGTTCGATTCCCGGCCGATGCAATTTTTTGTCGAGACTGGAAGCTGGATTATTAACATTTTTTTATTTTATTGGTTACTTGAAAAAGGAAGGTGGAACTATTCCGAATTTTGGCGTCGCGCTATCTCTGAGGTTCCGGTTTCGATTCCGAGTCGGGTCAAGATGGAACACGAACTTTTCTATATTGTCTTGGATCTGTGGTATCATCAATGTTTCTTTTATTCTGCAACACAAGTCCGTAAGCCATTAATCAGTCTACTGCCTATGTCTGATCCGATCATGGATACATATTTTTAAACAATTTTAAATAATCGTAATCAACTCGCTTCGAATGCGACTAGAGCATTAAAAAAACATAATTAATGCAAATTAAAAACCACTTTATAACTTCCGAACTTCCAAGGGTTGACTGGTAGAGAGTGCCCCTAGCATTAAGTCCACCTGTTGTTCTTATTTGTGCAATAAAGTTTTTAAATAAAAATAAATAAACTTATGAAAATTGATGACTGATGACTTCATGACGTTTTTTTAGTTGATTATCTTGTTTGCCAACCAGATATATGAATATCTTTTCAGTTCATTAAAAAAGAAAGGAAATGTAAAAACTATTCATAGTAAAATATTAAACTGTGCACAATTATTTGATTTGCTGGCAGGTTACATCATCCACTGTCAAATTAAGGGTTGCACATATGCATGTGTAAGTTAAAAACAAAAATACGGTAAAGGTAAATGATAAGAAATTTATTGTACTTACATTTTTTCCAACGCTTCTTGTTTTAGCTGTATTACGAAACATCAAGTGCGCATTACGTATTTGCACCCAGTAGAAAGACAAACTTGTTAGCGACTACGATAGCTGACGCTGGTGAGCGCTGCATTCTAAAGATTACTTCGCTTTAATTAAGTGAACAACTACTTAAGTCGGTGAAAAACGTTTGCTTTAAAAGAAGAACGTTTGGGATGCTTGAGCTATATATTCCTTGGTCTTGAACCACTTGACTTGAATCGCTTTAGGTATTGTGATTGTTACCAGTAGTTTAAACCTGAACCAGTGCACTATTTCAGCTTTATTGTACTATATTATGTATGTATCTATTATGCTTAAACCTTTGTCTTGTAGTTTCTAGACATCCACGCATTCTTATTAACTTTTGCGTTTTTAATATTAGTAGGTAACATTATGATGAAATCGTATGTTCAGGGATATTATACTAATCATCTATCATATAAATAAATAAATATATAAATATTGGACAACATCACATACATTGCTCTGATTCTGTGGTAAGTAGCTTAAGCACTTGTGTTACAGAAATCAGAAACAACGACGGTACCACAACACCCAGACCCGAGACAATATGGAAAAGTTCGTTTCCCATATTGACCCGACCGGGGATCGAACCCGGAACCTCAGAGATGGCGCTCGCCAAAGCCAGGCCCGCTCCTTTGCACCTTCATAGTCCGATCTCTTTTGTTTTTAAAATAAAAGAACAAAATGGTCGGCTTGTCAAATGGTTGTTGAAAAATCATGGCCTAAAAATTAATCTTGGTGTTTAAATTACAACGGCATTTAGTTTTGTAGTTTTGAATCATTAACCATCGCAATATCATCAGTTTATAACTGACTTTGTACGCGTTGTACATTGTTTGGTTATAAATAGTATTACAAAAATCGAAAGTTTCTCATTGGACCGTATATCTTGAATATGTGTTCCCTGTCAACTTCGTTATATAAGAACCGATTTTGTAACAGTAGTAGGTATCATAATACGGAAATTAGGATTTGATTATGGCTTCTTAGAAAAAATGAGGAAGGCGGTTGTTTTTTGCTAAATAATATTGGACATTTAGTAAAGATCCTTATTTTTTTTTAATAATATTATAACGTAGTCTTAGTACCCAGTTATAAAGTAATTTTCTAATGACACAAGATTTTTTAAAATAGGTCCAGAAGTTTTTAAGTTACACTCAAAAATACAAATCTATATTCTTCAAAACATAAATATAAACAATATTAAACAAAAGTTTTTTTTTGGAAAAACTTAGTACATACTTCAATAGTAAGTTCCAAAACTGAATTCATTTTTGATAACGCTCGTTTCCTGAACACCAAGCAAAAAGGAGTTCTTCGGCAAAAGATAACATGAATAACATTCCATATCAACAAGCGGCGTTCACCGAAATTAGAATAAAGAGCGAAGAAAGAATCAAGTTGTTAGGGCTCTTTTTCACTTTATTGAACCAATTTACCTGAAATTTTGAAAACATAATGGTAAACACTTGCAGTACCATTTCAGTTCTTATGTCCACAACATAAGGTCTAAAGTGTGTACTCTGGCGTGCTTTTGACCAACTACCAAACCTACCAGATATAACATTATTTTACATTTTTTTATACTACCAACGCACTTCATGAATGACCTCATCCCACCTGATGTTAAGTGGTAGCTTTAGGGCGACAAGTACACCATAGTAAAACTGTTACTGAACTTGTCGCCCTTACCTTGAAGGCTGGACCCCTGCTATTAATGTAGCACCCCCCAGAAGCTCTGGAAACCTTACTCTCACGCAGGAACACAACAACACACAACAAACACAACAAGTGATTGTTATTCGGCTGGTCTTCTGTAAGGTGGAGTTATTTCACCAGTTGGGCTGCTCCAGTTCAAGCGTTAAATCGCTGTGCCCAACCTCACTTAAAATGTGAATTAATGTCCAGATCTTAAGTGTATGGAACTTATTTATATTTGAAACTGTACTGAAGTTTTTGGTCAGTTTGCTCCAATATGTCTGACGGCGACTGTACCTAACCCAATTTAAATTTTATAAAAACTTGTCTTTACCTGTATTATTTCGGGTATAAAAATATCCTACGTTAATTGAATACCTTATCTCTCTTCCAACAAATGTCATCCAAATCTGTTGAGTATCTGACAACAGACATTTGTACCAATACGTTCAAAAATTGTTACAATTTGCACATGTATTATATTAGAAGTATATATTTGAATTCGTAGCATTAAGAAGATGAAAAACCATACGTTACTATAATGCTCAATTTGCCCAGCAATAAGTTAAAAGCGGCCAATTACATTACTGTTTGATTCGACACACAAGCGAATGAGTGTAAAGACGCCTGACGTACACCGTCTCGTAGAATATTTAAAAGCTCATGAGGCAGGAGAAACGGCAGAATGTGACATAAATAGAGATAATTCTTTTTATTTTTCATGCTACAAGGACGATTTATCTACGGTACGGTGAAACAAACATCAAGGTACACACTTGCGGTTCTATTTAAGTTCTTAAGCGCTCGACATAAGCGTTGTACAAAGTTCAAAGTATGTTGTCTGGCGTGCTTTCGACTGTATTATGGGTTGGTCTTGAAAACGACGCCATTTTTGATACCAATCGCGTGTTTTCTCAGCTGTGTACTTTGATTTTGTTTGTGAATTGATATAATTTCACGATAAGACACGTGTTTTGTAGCATGCCCTATTTGGGGCCAATGATCTAGTTTTTCTTGTTTGAAAGCGTAATGAAGTTTAAAGTAATCGATTTCTTATTTTCATAGAACTTTACGCCGTACTAGCGAACTTTAAATATTACAAACAGAAAAACCGGAGGCTATCGGTTGATACAGCAGAAAAATTTCATCGCCTACGATAACTTGCGGTTAGCTCAGTTGGAAGAGCAGCACGCGCGATACGTGAAGGTTCGATTCCCGCACCGCAAGGGGAAATAAAAAAAATCTGTTTCTAATATTCAGAGTCTAAAGTAAGTTTTAAAAATTAAAAAAAAAACAGAAAAACTTAATCTCCCCTTGCGGTGCGGGTTCGAACCCGTGACCTTCAGGTACCGCGCGTGCTGTTCTTCCAACCAAAGATAATTAAAATGGATTTGTGTCTTTAAAATATTAAAAGTTCGTTATAAAAATTATAAAATCTGAAGTAACTTATCCACGTACATAACTCGTTTGTCACAATGACGTTTCAATGACGATATATAGTAAAATAAGTGGGATATATAACCTACTTGAATAAAGAAGTATTTGAGTTTGAAAAACGAAACTGTTGCCTTTCGCCACTGCCAGTTGTCCACCTGCGACTAACTCCTGGAGGGGTACTCTCAAAAACGAAACGAACAAACGAAAGGTTTCGTTTTTGAAGATTATTCAAAAGTTTAGGAATGAAGACGTGGTTTTTGATTTGCATAAATCATATTTTGTTTTTTGAAAACGCTTAATTTGCATTCGAAGTAATTTCTTTATGATTATGAGGATTAAAAATTGCCATCCGTTGTCGGATCCGACATATTTCGTTTATGGGAGTAGGCCCCCAGATTCGTTCTCACCTGCCGTAAAAGATTTTAATTAATTGAATAACCATCTTGCATAGTCCATATTGTGATTAAAACTAAGATTAAATCATAAGTCAAAAATAAAACGAAAGGTACAGCCAATTAACTAAAATAACACAGTTCATTTAAACATCGAAAACATTTTGATAAAATAAATCATCCAAGTCCACGTCACGGGCGATTTTGAATTTTACGCGATAGACTTTAAACTGAAAGTTGATTAAGGCATTCCACAATATCAGCTGTTTTTGTAAAGGGTGGTATTCACAAAGGAATTCCTTCAGCTGCCAATATGAAATTTGCGGAGCTTTGTTGGTTTCTGAAAGGGTATTCGAATGTTTGCGTATGCGTGTTGGAAGCGCGTGTTGTTTTAGTCATTTTTAATTTCGACGTCGTAGGTAGGAAAGTAATGTAATGACAAAAAATACCAAAGTCAAGCTACAGGAGAGGTGATCTGGTGTTGGATGGGTGACCATTTTTAGATATCGCTAATTGATAATCAACAATAATAACAAGATAGTGGACGGAATAGCTGGATATGTACATTATGTGTGAAACGTTGAATTTAATTGTCGTATGACGTCATCAGTAGGTATTAATACCCGGTTCCAATATTAATAAAACGACCCTTTTTGGTTACCAATGTAAAGAACGTATGTTCTTTACTAAAAGTGGAAGTACTTCCGCCGAGCTAGGTGTTATCTGCTCGGGGACCAAGGCCCAACTACCAATCTTGGTTCGTTGTATATATACTTAGTGTTGTATATATACGTAGATGTAGGATATCGATGTCACGCATTACGTATGGAGCGTTGTTTACTACGCCAATTCTGCTGACGCTGTATTTGTGTCGACTTGTAGGTCATGTCGTAGGTCGGCACAGTAAGACCCGTTTTGGTTACTAATAGTAATAAATTATATGACGCGAAAGCTAGCCGATCCAGACTCGTAGTCAGTTGGAGAAAAACGGATAGTAATTTTTGACACATTAGGAATCGTAAAATATTAGGACCGTGCATTAACGAGCCCTTGCCCGAAACTAGATATCACTTTATCTATTATCTTTTTATAAATTGGGAAAATTAAAAAATACGTGTCTTATATTTTTTTAAACTATTAAACGAACTAAACAACCTGTTATTTTGGACCCAGTCCGCTTCCCTATTGCTATTTAGACTATTTAAAGTACAAACTTAATTACAGTAAATGGATCCGGGTACTTGTTTCATTTGCAAAAGCACACTTAACGAGTCCACCGAATGTTCCAGAATTACGTTACGAATATTTTTATTTCCATTCAGAGCGGAGCAATAAACACGGATTTTGTAGCGAGTGGCCTCCATTCAGTGCCCTGCGTTATACAAGAGTATTCGCGTCACGCATTTGGTATTAGCTGCTACTGGTATTGCTGTGGCCTTTATAGTTTAACTATGTTCACAAGGTGCTATCAATAGGTGATGAGAGGTGCGGGGGGTTTTAGTAGGTAGTCTCTGCTGTTCTTAGAGCGGGGTGTCCCATACGGGCTGCTGCCTTATCCCCAGGAAGCGGTAAAATGTTCCAATACATTTTCATTCCTTAAAAGAAGGTGCTACTGATATTTTTATTCATGCAAGCTAAGAGAGGTAGGGCAAAGCGATTTATCGTTCGAACTGGCGCAGCGCGACTGGTGAAACACCTACACCTTACAGAAGACCACAGCCAAATAACTATTACTTCGGTGTTGTTGTGTTCCTGCGGGTGAGTAAGGTTTCCAGAGCTTTTGGGGGGTGCTATTGCATCTTGAAGTGTAATATTAAAAAAAGAAAAAGCTGCGTTTGTAGATTAAGGCCCATATGTTGGTATGTGCTTTTCTGGGCTACGCCCTTACTATTTATTTATATTATATCCAGGCCCGGGATAGGTTTTGCTATTAGTGCTGTGGTGGTTTCAGAGTTTCCCACATCACCACCATTAGGGAGATTAGTGGGTCCCATATACACTCCTCGGATGATAGTACCTTCCGCCACATATTTACTTCCACCCAAAAAATAGTCCCGGGAAGTGATAAAATAATTCGCTTCTTTAACTATTCTTTAAATACCTCTTTTGAACGACCTCCGAGCCGAGAAGTCAAACCATGGGGTCAAAATATCATATGGGAAACCACGTTTTATTGTATTGGGTCTGGTGTTATGGTACCGTCGTTGTTTCTTATTTGTGTAACACAAGTGCTTAAGCTACGAGTACTTGCCACAAAATTAGAGCAATGTATGTGATGTTGTCCAAAGAGGCGTGCGAACTTGGTTGTGAGGGCTATGAAATTCGTTTCTTTCAAAGTAGGTTTTAATTTAAAAGACACTAATTTGAACACAGAATAAACTGATAAATGTAAAACCATACGTATATCAACCCAATTGGCTACTTGACAGTGTTAACAATAAAATATGAAAAGTGTTAGATGTCTTAGCTTATTAGTTAAGTAATCATTTTACATTTTTACTTTTTAATTAAAAGCATAGTTAGTATTTTATTTTTGCAAAATATAAATTTACTTTTTTATCTGTGGAACAAAAGAACCGAAACGGAAACCACCATTGCAATTCGGAAATGACAGCTGTCGGCAAAAATTATTTATTTTAATGTGGCGAAACAATGATTATTTTACCGATTAAATTGAATTATTGTGTCTCTAATCGCATTAAGAATTTATTGAAACATTTTCCGTTTATCTAAATTAAGTCGTTCCTATGCGTATCGGTTCGTTGTCTAAAATGTTGACGTCATAATTGCAACAGTGACGTGAGTGGGCGTTTGCGCGCGCTTTTTAAATGCGTTACACAAAATTTTATTTTTCTCTGGTTATTTAGATTATTTCCAGATAAATCGAATTGCTTGGGATATAAAATGAACGGGCGCACATTTTACAATACTTTTTCAAAAGCTGTCAAGTAGCCAATTGAGTCTAAATCGTCGTATCACATTACAACGCAGCGTTTTTCCAGACGCATCGTGTAGGTACAAGTAATCTGCATGATTTTTCTCCACCGGCAATTTCTTAAAGCATTCCGCAGCTCGTTCCGAAATCCTTCGATAAGCTCGACTACTCTAAAATACTCCACAAAGGCAGTTTTATTAATGCTAAAATCTATATGCCTTTCCTTGGCCGGTCTCGTTCCTTCCTTACGTAACCTCTTCATCTTTATTCAATGTGCTCGCATTTTAAAATAAAAATTTATAGCGAATTTTCCGAAGGAACCTTTGTAAAGTTGAATTTGGAAGCGAATTTAGTAGCGCACGATTTGGAAATGTAAACTCGGTACGTTATATACCTGTTTAACTGCGGATGAAATAGGCAAATACTGGTAAAGTGGTGATGTAGTTTTGCCATATAATTTTGTATGAGTACAATGTTAAACAGCGTGCGTGATCTTGGATAGACAGCTATTACAGATAATAGCTGTCTATACCAAGAGTTTCTCTACATGATGGGTTTAGGATAGTGGCTGAACTAAATCCATCGATATAACTCTTTTTATTTCTGTTTCTTTTCTCCCTTTTTTTTTCTTTGCTTTATATTTTTATGATTTTTCCCTCGTTAGATGTAATTTTTTGATTTTTGTCGTCACTCGTTTGCGTGGAAAGATAACAAAAGCCCCAGCTTCAGTTATTTTTCCAAGCAACTGGGTTCCACCAGAATACCAACGCTGTAGCGGTGTTAGAAATAACGCCGTTGCACCATTTGCTGGGGTGGAACCCAATTGACCATAAATTATGTGTGCATGTTAATTAAGTAGGTTATATATATTTTTTTTTAGTTTGGAAAATGTATTTCTTTCTTTCTTTCTTTTTTTGCGAGGTTAATGGATTGGGACACTACAATGCTGCGTCAAAGAAGACATAGGCGGGAAATAGGGCGATTTATAGATTTAAAGAACTTGTGTGTGACATTTTAAATATTTTAAATGTTTAGAACAAATGACAGGTGAAGCGCACCAATCAATTGTGTAGTTGAATCATGTCGAAACTTGTAAAGCAGTGACTGAATCGCTATTCGGCACGTTAAATACATTTTTATGTAGGTTAGATCTTCTGTGTTGGAATGTACTACCAAAAACGAAAAATGTCGGAGCCATTTTTAATTCATATAATCATAACCAACTTACTTCAAAAGCAACTAAAGCGTTCTGAAAATACAAAATATTATTTATGCAAATCATAAACCACGTTTTAGCTCCAAAAACTTTTGATTAATCTCTAAAAGCCAAAACTTTCCTTTGTAGGTTTCGATTTTGAGAGTAGACCTAAAGGTTTAAGAAAGAAATATTAAACTCGGATTATAAACAAACTTCAATTATAACCGTAACATTGTATAGGTTAAAAAAGTAAAAAAAAATCTACATTCGAATAGTAGCTCATTCAAGTGAAACTAATAAAAGAACTCAAAAGCATTTATTCAGCGTTAAATACGGATTAATTAATGGGAGTGCATTTTCAAAATCCGCGGTGAGCTTTCCCGCTGACTTCTGAATACGAAACATCGATACATCGCTATAATTTCGTCGATGTACATACGACGAGTTACAGGCTGCATTCCGCAGCTTTTAACTTTGTGAACTAACGCGAGTTGGGCAAACATTTCTCGTTTTGATGTTGAAATTTCTGTTTGGGTATGGTTCTTAATACAGACGTACGAGTTTGCGGGTCACCTGTTAGGTAATATAATTACATTCAGTGCCGGTTCTAGCATTACTGGCGCCCTGGACGAATTTCCGCCAGCGCCCCTGTAAAAGCGTATACCAATACATCGATTTAGGGGAATACATCTGGGTGCCTCAGGGTAGCTTTCTAGCGCCCGTTCAAGTCCGAGCGCCCTGGGCTGTTGCCCAACCGCGCGCCACCCTAACGCCGGCCCTGGTTACACTATGTGTTCTCATGTCTGTCGGCACAAAGTATTTTCTTAATTGCACAATATTTAAAAATACAAACCTTTCCTTCATACAGTATTAGTGTTGATGCAAACGTCGTGGTCATGTCGTTGATATGCTCATTTCATAAAATGAACAAGAATTTTATAAAAAGGTCACATTGCATGAATATTGTATATCGAACTTTTCTATATTGCCTCGGGTCTGGGTGTTGTGGTACCGTCGTTGTTTCTGATTGCTGTAGCACAAGTGCTTAAGCTACTTACCAAAGAATCAGAGCAATGTACGAGTATGTGATGTTGTCCAATATTTATTTATTTAATTATTTTATTTATTGTAATTAGGGGCCCACTGCGGGTTCACACGTATTCTATCCCTGTTTGTTCCACATTCAATCAGTTCTTGCCATTGATTATTCCCTCCCAATGGTTGTACTGTGATGATATGTAGTCCAAAGCCTTCCTCGATAAATATATTATTCAATATAAAATAATTTACAATTCAAAGTAGTCGTGCTTGAGATTAGCGCTTTGAAACAAACTCTTCAGTTTTAAAATATTAGAATAGATTAATTGTACTTTAATGTGTCTATAAAAACAATTTCTGTAAAAGTTATATGCATTAAAGCATCTATCTATCTGTCTACATTTAATGTTTCATTGTATTTTGGCTACATCATGATGGAATATGATCTTTTTTCAGCAATTGTATCTGTTTATAGGTAGATATATAGATACACTTTATTGCACAGAAATACAGAAATTGGTTTTACAGACATAATTAAGTACAATTTAGGCGGTCTTATTGCTAGAAAGCAATCTAATAGAAAAGGTATCTATCAAGTAATAAATTAGCTAAAATAGACGCTGTCATGTCGTCTTATTTACCATATTCATTAAAAATAATTTCGTTAAATTTGTAGCGAGCTGTTAGTTGAAAGGTCGCAGGCCTAAGTAATTGGGCGAGACGACATCTGTTCACAAATAGCCGACCCATTGGCCCACTTTATATTGGCTGCCAAGGGCGATAAGTTTGGACGCTTTCAGAATTCAACATGTACGTGACAAAATAGAATGGAAGCAAGGTAAATTGAATTAGCCTTTGAACTGTCTACCGGCTTGCGAAGGGGACGTTTTGATAACTGTTGGCCCAGCTAACGAATATTTTATCTTGTACAATGCACTATAGTAGAGAAGCAATGGATGCGGCACAAAGCTGAAACCCGTGGAAGTCTTGAAGGGTCAAAGTCAAAGTCAATTTTTTTATTGCTCTTCAAGATTGACATCATTCCTCCCATCTGATGTTAAGTGATAATGAGGTCCTAGCTTCAGGGCTACAAGTACAAAATAAAATAAATATTTCTTTATTTAGGTGTATAACATATTTACAACACTTTTATATCGTCATTGAATGCAATGCAAAGTGATTCCACTGTCGGTTCGGTACCTATATCTACCAAGAAGACACCGCTAAAAAACTCAGTAGATTAGTTAGTACATTAGCAGTAGGTATCTAACTTCTTACTATGTGTGAACCACTTTGATAATCCAAACCTGACTTGATAGTCATACAGATTTATTTTGATAAGCAAAGAAACATTAAGTATTTATTTTTGAGAGGCAAACTAAAGCAGACCATTCCCCTAAGTTGGTACCTGTTCACAAGCATTATGTATGTGCTATCTATTGCTTCACTCAAACATATTATACGCTATGGAACGGCCTACATTCGGAAGTGGATATTTTTGGGCTGTAAGACTACTTGCAGAACATACATGGATAAAAATGAAGTCATCGGTGATTGCTGACCAGTCAGCAAAAGACAAAAATAATATAGGTACAACCAGTTGTAAATCACTGAAAGAAACATTCTGCTTCAATCTAAACTGTTTCTGTATTTATAACCGCTTATTATGTACATCGTTTGGCACCAAATCTTACCCAAGCAAATTTTATAACGTGAGATGGATTTCCAAATTAAAGATTTTTTAAAGAAAATGTTATTCATCTGTCTTGCCACAAAATCTCCATAATGAAGGGAGAAGGATAAAAAGAAAGGCGAACTGTTTAAAATTACTTTATTTTTATCATTTAGTTCCTCCCAAGACATACCTACTAAGCGACTGCGCTAAAGAAGTTTACCTGCGATTTAACATAATATAACAAATATAACAAAAGAAAAATATATACTCTTATTAATCAGTTGAGTGGAATCAATTACAAATATCCAAACACATGGCAAACAGTAGGTAGGTAAGTACTTGTCGCTGTTATGAGGGATCAAGGAAGGAAAATGGATTAAAAGATGAAAAGGTTCGTTTGGCCACAGTACTGATACCATCACAATAGAATAGCATCTATTCGCACGCCATCTTCCCCTCCATGGCGCTTTCTCCAAACAGCATCAGGGCATCATAGATGTCTTCATGACGATGCTGGCGAGGAAACCTGGAGAAGACTACGATGTGTCCTTCGTCGCAGTCCCGCATGAGGAGCAGGTCTTTGACCAGCCTCCACTGGTCCGGGTTATCAGGAGTACGGTGGTAGGTGATAGTGGTAGGCTGGAAGTGACCCTTGCCTGTAAGAAGAAATGTGTTATTTTGTATCACATGTTATGGTGGACTATCCTAAGAAGGGTCCATTTTTTTCTCAACGCACCAGACCACAGGGTTACTGATCCCCTCCCCCCCATCGCTACAAGATGCGGAACCCAGCGGGGGGGTCCCTTAGGCGAGTCCATGTAGTAACATGTTTTTTTAGATTTACATGGTGCCTAACTAGCGGCGGCGGGTTTTCACTGATTTTTCGCTTCGTTGGGGCGCAGCGTGATGTCATAAAGCTTAAAGTATTCCACGACAATACATAACAAGAAGAAAAATTTTTTTTGCAATTAGAGCTAGTATCTGATGTTAGCGGGTTCAAACAAAAACTTAAGCTTTATAATATTAGTATAGATTTATAAATTTTAAGACTTTAGCGTTCCATTTTAAACATTTAAAATAATTTAACGGGTCAAAACGCGACACCATTTTTATTAAGTAGTTAATACGAACTACTTACTGCCCGACGTTTCGGTTAGGTTGCACCAACCGTGGTCACGAGCTGACTGACACGGTTGGTGCAACCTAACCGAAACGTCGGGCAGTAAGTAGTTCGTATTAACTACTAAATAAAAATGGTGTCGCGTTTTGACCCGTTAAATTATTTTAAATTAGTATAGATTGTTGTTACTTAAGAAAAACATCGAATTGTTTTAACGGTTTTAAAATTGTGTATTTTCAGCTTAACATTTTCTTTCTGACTTTGCTATTTGAAACCGTTATGCAGCAACCCAATCAAAATGAAAATCTAAAGCACCTTTTACGTTTTCATCGCAATATTCAATTCAGAATTCTATACTAAAACGAGAATAAACGTCAGCGCTTGTCGTACGAAATGCAATTTTTGTTCAACCCGCCATATCTTCGAAGGATTTTATTTATTTGCTAAAAGTTAATCTGGAAGTTTGTTTTGATATCGGAACCAGAACATCATTAGGTAGTCTGTCCTATTCAAACACAAGTTTAAACTTGTTCGGTAAAGTTTGCTAGCTTAAACTATGTTCATTAATATCAACTCGATTTTGTTCATTTATAATTCAAATGTGAACTACTTCATTACATAACGATATTACCGCGTTGATCAGGATATTCCTCTACTCAGAGTCTTTAATTGGTGGGGTAGACTACCATGAATGTCTTGGTGCAAAATTAGTTTTAAGTTGTGTGGGACACAACGAACGTGTTTTTTTTACCACAGGAACTAACTACATTTACCTACCTCACAATTCCATCATGTGAATGTTATCTGACTAGTAAACTATCCTTATAACATTTTATACACACAACAAAATTTGAAATATATTTTAGAACAGAAAATAAATGTTATTAGGCTTTGATTCGAAACATTATCGTGAATTCGATATTGGGTTGCACGGCTGTCGTATTTTAGTGAACAAAATTAGTTTTGTTCCGCAAATTAAACCACAATTTGATACACATTTCAAATTTCCAGATAATAAACATCGATGCCATGATTAATATTCGATACAATAAATTAATATTGTTTGGAGCACATTTCCGCTTAATTTCAAACAGTTCGAATATACATTGAGTGTCGGTAAAGCTTTGCACTAATGAGACAGTCATTATAAGCTTGTAATGACAATATATTTTAATTAGAGCTTTTGAAGTTGCATGCAAAATTGTTTTATTAATGAGTCTCGTTATGAGAGCACAGAGAGAGTGATTCATAATTAATTGTTTGGGCTGTTGAATATTAAAGTGATAATAAATTACAAAACATTGTGCAACATGTATCCAATTATTATTATATCTAAATTAAGAAAATGTCAACCTGTTTTGGGTGACTGAAATGGCATATTTTTGTAATTGAAGCAGTATACTTAATTTAAAGTAGGTACATTCAACAGAAGTTCAAAATAAACACTTGTAACGTGCCTGTTGAGTCAGCTCGTGACCACGGTTGGTGTACCTTAAGCGAAATGTCGGGCAGTAAGTAGTTCGTATTAACTACTGAATAAAAATGGTGTCGCTTTTAAAAGTTTAAAATGTAATGCGAAAGTCTTAATGTTTATAAACACTTGTAGTTCGATATTAGTGCTTACGCGACCAACATAAGGGCGGTACAAACATGCTTTTGATTGTACCTAATGCGAGTAAATGCTATTGAAAAATACTTATTCAATAGTCAATCGGAACTTATGAAACAATCTGGACTACGCTTCTTAGCATATAGGGTATCTTTGGGTAGTTGATAACATTAGGCATACGTTGACACTGATCTTTGACATATTTCCCCCGATCAAAGGGAAATACAAGTGTAACTAATTGAACATTTGACAATAACTAAAACTTAGATAAGGGCTCCCAATCTAATTAGAGGTTCCAATTCCGTCACCATAGTATAGTCTAAGTCTCTATGAAAAAGGGGGTTGTGACAAAGAAATTCTACGAAGCACCACAATATACATAGTTAAATTTATATAAATAAAATAAAATAAATAAATGCGCCAATCACCTGGTCTTAAACTAAGATTCTCCCTTTTACTATGAGTACCAGACGACGGATACTAACCGGGGGCGTCATCCCATATAAAACAGATAAAGAAGAACCCAAAAGTCTGTCTGGTTAAAGTTTTTTTCTGGTTGGGGATTGAACCCACAGTGCCTCAACAAATAGGTGCACTATTATTTAATACCAGTAAAATGAAGAGATAGTACCTAGCATATCAAGCTCGTTATGTGATGATACTTCGGAGAGGATGAGGTTCTCAAAGACCCCCGTGCTGTTGTCTCCCAATAGGAAGTGTTTCCTGTTGGAGTCTTCTATCGAGGAACCCCTGATCTCCAGAATACACTTGCTCCAGTCCACTGAGTTGCCAAAGTTGCCATATTTCTGCAGGTTCGCCTTTTGGTCCTGGAATAAGAATTTGATGCCAGAGTTTAATATCAAATGATAAAAATGCAGCCCGTCCAAAATGGCGTTGAATATCGCAAACACACTTTAAGAAAGGATAAGAAGGGCCAATGGACTTTACTGGATAATGATGATAATAGTTGATATTTCGGTTTTGGATATATATATATAGACTTATTATGAGATCAACGGCTTCAAAATATAATTACATGGTATAATTATTTCTATCGCAAAATCAAATGATTTGATGTCCTATGCAAATAATCTCACAAAGTGAAGGTGTTCTCTGCGGGATTCGAACCCACAACCTTCGGGATGTGGACCCAATCGCTCTTACCTCTGCACCACGCTAAATCATGAGAAGAGAGGAGCAAGATCGACTTTTAAATGTGGTCAAACAATGAAAGAAAGAGGGACGAATGATTAGCCAACAGCAACAACGGGCGGTTTTAGTTTGTTGTAAAAAAATCGTCTCTTGCTTAATCAATGTAATGAATGTAATGGTCACATTGTAATGAATGCTTTTTGCTGAGTAGTTGTAACAAAACCTGTGTTTAAAATCATTCTCATATATAGTTGTAGATAAAACATATTAAATAGGACGACAAGAAGGACTGTTTTAGAAACTTACGTACGAAACATTACAGGGATTTATCCGAGGGAACTCTTCGAAGGCCTCGGGTAATTTTAGCAAAATATTTAATTTGAGAAGGAAAGTAAAATTCCTTTTTCGTTCCTTATTATTGGAAAAGGAAATAATAATATTTCGGATGTTGCCCCTTATTACATTTTAATTAAGACCCTGTTTATTCTTAAAATTAAATAATGATAATGTGAAATTAAATGAACCTTATACACATTAAAAATTTACTTTTTGATTAATTTGAAAAATATTTTAATGTTCATAGGTATAGCTCACTGAATAACATTTTGATTTCGCACTTTGAATCGGTAGGCACGTTTACGGTTAGTCAACATTTGGTAAATTGGTTCCAACTATGATCCAATCAAGTCTGGTTAACTTTATGGTTTAAAAAGCCCATTGCAATAATAATAATAAGTAACGTTAAATATGTACAATCATTTTTTTTGTAGAGATAGACAGAGATATCATTATTCCGTTTACCACAACATTCAGCGTAGCATACGGCTTGCTTACACTTTTTAACCTACGTGAAAAGCGTCATTCAGTTACTTCTTAAATGCAGTTAGTAATCTCGTTTACAAACTCGGCAAAAATGCTTCATAAATAGGTTCTAAATTTTATCTAAAACGCTTGATTCGTCACAGGTAAGGCAGTAAGACCTTTTTACACCGTTTTTGCGATTAAATCTCAAAATAAAAAACAAAGGGCGTTAATTATTATTGCAGTGGAATATGTTTCCGTAGTTTTTTTAACACTGTATATTTTTCTTGTTATAGGTTATTTCTTCTAGTGATAATCTTTAACTAACAAATTTTGATTATTGTGCAATCCATGTTGACCTGATTGATAGATTAAGTATTATTAATTAAGTATCGGTTATCTTCAATACGAAAAGGCAACCATTACTCAATGTTTATTAGTGAAATCACAAAATGTACCCTGGGCAACACATTCCGTGATTCTAGACTACATTTCTGTTACCACAGCTCCAGGCTAAACGTCGACACGCAATTAGAGGGATCGTTAATTAAAACTCAGACAGCTCTCCCAGCTAAACACTCTTGGAACTCAAACGTAGTCAACATTGTGAAGAAATTAAGTTCTGTTTTGAACTGTATAACAACATGTTATGAGGAGTTATTTCGAGTTGTTTGGATTTATTTTATGTGGGGTTTGGAGTCTCTCAGTGCCGGATTTAGGGGAGGGCACTGACAATAAAACTGACGCGGCTCGATAAAATTTGGCCTATTAATCAAACTCAAGCTAGTATACACTAATAAAATTATTAATTTTATACTGACAATAATTTAGGGCCAGGGGCCTCCTAATCTCAGGTTTTTTGTCAGATACGTAGATGCTATATATTTGGTATTACAATATTAGAGCAGAAGAAAAAAATGTACCACAATTTTCTGATTGCTATTTTCATCCCTTTTTGGTAAAATTAACTACCAAGCTATTTCTTCTATCCGAATACAAACTCTATTAGTGGATGATATTACATTTGTTTAGATCCAGTCAGGGAATAAACTTGATATAACTTATTTTATTAACTAGATTGCATGTAATATAATAAAATATTTTTGAATAAATAAATTACAAAATCCTGTAATTCACGCGAACGCAATTAACGCCAGTAAATAATTCCAAGACCGGTTAAAGCGTGATTTTGGTGTGCACCTAGCATTTCCAATACTGTTGTCTACATCACCACAAACACAGTTCTAGACTAAACACCGACAGGTAATTAGAGGACTCGTTAATTAAAACTCGGCAGGCAACACAAATACACAGCACCAAATTCCAATTTAGTCAATATTAGGTAACTCCAAACATAAAGCTTGCTTTACAACTCGACACGACAACTTTCTCAATGTATAACCATGGGCGTACCCAGGTTCTGGGCCAGGGGGGGGCTAATCAGATTTTTTATAAGCTATGTGCTTAAAAAATTTAAATTAAAATAGATATATTTTATATAAATTCTTTAATTAGGTTATACATTGGCTATTTGAAAAATAACTTGCGTAGGTCTTCAGCAAAACGATTTATGACGTCTACCGTGAAAGAATCGCTCATACCTTTAACAAATTTTCTATGGACACTTAGCATACAAAGCCCATTTAATCTATCTTCGGTCATTGTCGATCTTAACCACGTTTTTACACGTCTAAGTGTGCTGAACGACCTTTCAATTGTAGCAGTTGAATAAGGCATTGCCAGCAACATTTCTAGGGCCATCTTCACCTTCGGGTAAAAACAATCTGCTTCTTGTATTAACTCCGCTATTCCAATACCTTTAAAATCCTGCTGCGGCTTATTTATCCAAAAAGTGCGCCATAGTGCGGCTTCAAATGTAATTCCTTCTAATTCATAAAAATCAGATACTTCCTCCATACATTTTTGTAATTTAGGAACTGTAATTTTAATTCTCTGAGTAGGGTGTAATAATGAAAGAGCAAACGCTGGTGAATGCTGTTTGCTAATTCTTGCCTCTTATGAAGATGACAAAGAATCCAAATAAGGCACGTATAACGAGCGACGAAAATACTCGCTTAGGGAAGCAGCTGGTTGATTTGCCCTATGTTGTTGGTGGCTTGCTGTTCTTGGTAAACGTAGCTCAATGTTCAAAGCCATAGCGATTTCTTCAGCTGATTTGATTAAATCTACGCTCCCTTCTTCCGCGGAACGCCGGTGTTCTGCAACTGCAGTAGTTATTGTTTGTATATGTTCTGCACATCTTAATATGTCCAGCGTTTTAGATTGCAATATGTTTGCGACGGGTTGCAGCATAGAATTATATTTGTCTAGAATATAATAGAATAGAATAGAAATGACAAAATGTTTTTTAAACATCGAAATACTTTGGTATTTATGGGACCATCTTGTTTGACACAGCAATGGTATTTTTGGAGCATATTTTTGACGCAAAACCGATTCCCTGAAAAAAATTATCGTATCTTTTACGGTTCCAATGCAGTTGCGGATCTCAGAAACATTATTTAAATCGTTTACAACCAGGTTTAATTTGTGACAGGCGCAGTGAAAATGTAAACCCTTTTTATAAGTTTCTCTTAATATTTTTTGGACTCCACCATCTTTTCCCGCCATAGTAGCACATCCATCATAGCCCTGTCCCACGCATTTATTGGCGTCAATATTGAGCGTATTAATAAATCTATTAATTTCAGCCGCTATCGTTTAGGCATCCATTTTTTGTAACTCCACAAAACCCATAAATTCTTCTTTGACATTTTTTTCCTTTTGATCGTAATATCGAAAACCTAATGATAGTTGTTCCTTACCCGATATATCTGCTGATTCATCAGCCAAAATACTGTAAGCACTTGCGGCTCTAATATTATCTACCAGTTTTTCTCTTATTAAGATACCGCATATGTTTAATATTTCATTTTGGATTTTAATATTTATGTACAATAAAAGTACTAGATAAGATACATAATTAGTAGGGACGTCAACATTATCCAGGGGGGGGGCAGCTGCCCCCCCTGCCCCACCCTGCGTACGCCCATGTGTATAACTAATTAAAATTGGTAGTATTAACTGAAAAGGAGATTTTGGAATTAAAATTTAACGCAAAATATTGAATTGGGTACCGAGAAAATAACAAATCAAAGCGGAGTATATCTACTTTAAAAGACGCAAAAGAGTAGGTAGTAGCTACCTACTATTATCTATATATTATTGGTGTATCGTGTGCACACGATACACCTCTCTTACACACTCGCACACCATAGTTTTAAGTTCTCTAGCTCTAAACATTGTAAAGTTTAGGATAACTACGAAGTTTCTTGCCGGATTCTTCTTTAATTTTGGTTTGTGTTCATTCTGATGATGCATAGGTGTTACCTACTTGTAACCTACATGATTAAATGAATTGACTTTGACTTCAAGATTGAAGAACCATAATTATAGCGATTATGCTATACCTACCTTAAAAATAAGTTAACGGGTTAAAAAGCATTTTAGGTGAGGTTTATAATATTAGCACAGATAACATTAAATTTATTAATGCTGAAATTGGCTAAATTTAAACTAAATAACAAAGATCTAAAACATACTGCTCCAATTTAAAACACCTCTACTCTAACTTCCACAGTCTATTTAACTTCTATTTTGCTAGTTAAGCAACAGTAAATATTTCCTTCAAACCACACGGAATTAACATCATTTTTAAATAATGATTCTGATACTGCTAACAAAAAAAAGAAGGCAAAATTAAACTGTTCCGTTAATTAGGCTATTTTAATCTGTATTTCCACTAATTACCGAGACTTGACGACTCAGGGAATCCACGAATTATGTTAACAAACCCGGTTTGAGCGCGTCAGGGAATTGTTCGAAATGCCCCGGACAATTACAGAGCTGGAAACTGAGAGAAGGTGGAACTGTTTTTGAGCAAGTTTATTTGGTGAAGGCACATTTAGTTTTTCACCCAAACTAAACCACATAACTGCATAGCAAGATTTAGTCAAATAATTGACACGGCCTTTGAATGTTATCGCATTCCCAAATAGCCACAACTCCAAATAGCTGATGGTGAGTCGTGGTAAAATACCACAAATAAAGTATAATAACAAAGTAGTTTTACGCATAGGTACTGTAACTGATATTAATTAATTTAATTTAATTTAATTTACTAATACTTTTGTTTTTTTTTTCAATAATTGATTTTTAATGTTTATTTTATAATTGACAAACAAACTGTGTGTCTTAGTGCAAAATTAGTAATAAGTTTAGCTTTCATTTGTTAAAAAAAAAACTACTGAGTTTCTTGCCGTTATCTTCTCTTTAGTTATAGGTTCCAAACCGGAGGTAGCTTCATTTGCTTTATATAGAGACTATTCATAAGTATTACTAATGTAATCTATGTGAATAAAAAAGATTGACTTTGACTTTATTCTAACATATCCGATATTACTTTCTTAACGATATCTTCTTGATAGAAATAGAAATAGTTTAATATGGAAAACTTTTTTGTATTGTCCCGGATCTAAGTGTTATGGTACCGTCGTTGTTCTAATTTCTGTTACACAAATGCTTTAGTTCCTCACCACATTTTATAATCAAAGCAACATTGCTACATACATAATATGTTGTATAATGCCTAATGGATGGCAAAGGGATAACGTGTTAAAACAATGCAACGATACGTGTAATCCTAACATGATTTAAGCTTTAATTTATCAGTACAACGGAGGTCGTTACCAGGCACCGCAAATTGAGTCGGTTTTCGATTTCCATGTCCGGGCAGGAATGGCTGTTTGCGGTCAATGATGAACGGCGCGCAGCGATGGACTCGCCACTACACAGCACGGGCCGTGTATTGTTAAGAGGTTGATACTATTTCTGCCTGGGTTAAAATGTACAGATTATACATTTATGATATGAAATCCTTCAAAAGGAGCGTGAAGAAACATCTTGTGGGCCAGTATGGCGATGCTAACGGATAGGATAGATATGTCGGTATCAAATCCGTTGTCATCGCGATGTGGGTACCACTCTTGCTTACCATCAGGCTGGGAAGAGCCAATATGCTGTGCTTCTATATAAAAAAAATGGATGCTTTGTCGCCTTTATGACGTCACCATAAGAACTAAGGCTCGGTTTCCACCAAAGCAGAGAGGAGAGGAGAAGGTAGGAGATGTGCTGTAAAGCTGGCAGGTTATTTCCACTAAAGCGGAGAGGAAATGTGAGCTGTGAGAGAGCAAAACCAGTGAAACTCTGTTTACGAAAGGAAGACGTCATGTCGTACGACGCCCGGCCGCCCGACTAGACACTTCTCCGCTCTGTCACGACCCTGGCCCGCTCGCGGCACAAAATTCTATAGAAAAATAAGACATCTGCTCTCCTCTCCGCTTGATACATTTCCATCGAAGCTAAGCGGAGAAGAGATGTGAAAATAACGAAATCTGATTGGTTTATTTCAATACATCTCCTCCCGTCTTCTCTCCTCTCTGCTTTGGTGGAAACCGGGCCTTATGCAGAGCCGCACGTGTTTACTTTGATGTGCAGGCCATACCCGAATTGTCGCGAATTTAAAAATAAAAATATGTTATGGTAAGGAGTTTTGTCAGTTTTTTTAATCTATTTTTCTATTTTCTGGTCCTATTGGACCAGTTACGTAGTTAAGCAATAATAAAAAATAAATAATTATGACTCAATGCTTATTTAAATTTAAATATAGGCCTGCTGCAGCTTCACAGACGTGTCCTGATCATTATAAACATAGCAAAAAAATTTATCAAATTTGATTTAGATTTAGATAAAGTAAATAAAAACCAGAACAGATGTTTAAGTTTTTTAAATACAATATTCTACCATTAGGCATAAATGTCCATGCATGCATTTTTTGACCAATCTATAAGAATAACATATTATCCATCATGACGTTACAAATGATCGTATATTTGTATTGTTGTAATTATGCGATATTGCCGGGTCATTTTTCTCCCCAAACGTACATTAGGGTACAAAGTCCCAGTAACAGCCCGAGCCGAGGTTCGAGCCCCGCTAGGGGGCACCCTCCGGTTGTTACTTAAATTATAGGGGTGAGAGCCATCTGCGCTCTCCCGACAGCTCGGTAAAGATGATAAGGCTTCGCAGCCATCATCGAAAGACAGGTAGGAAAAAAAAATCCCTATCGACTGGTAAGGACCATAAACAATAATTAAAAAACACTATTCAGATGGACTAGTAAACTAACTAGTTAGGTAATTATTACTAAAACAACTCCATGAATCATGTCATGGCGCGTGTGCACTCTTAATACGACTGTCAACAAAATAAGCGGAGTAATATTTCATGCACCGTTATTGCTCTCAAATTGTCGGGTAAATTATGACCTTTGATTTCGATCCCCACGAGAGTGATATGTTTACCCTCATTAAACGTTTGTTTATATGGGGACCGATCATAATAGGTAGTATAAATATGTTACTGGCTGAATTCAAGTAAAAAAGATTTAAAGGAGGTAGGGCATAGAGATTTATCGTTCTAACTGGAGCAGCCCGACTGGTGAAATACCTCCCACCGTACAGAAGACCGCAACCAAATAATAATCACTTCTGTGTTGTTGTGTTCCTGCATGTGAGTAAGGATTCCAGAGCTCCTAGGGGGAGGGGCGGGGGGTGCTGAAAAGTCTGTTCACATAGATATATGAAAATTTGTTACCCCTTCACCCCAATACTACTACTACTGCATGGATTTGGATAATATTTGGTAGCTAAACAGATGAAACAGTAAAATAACTTGTAGGATACTTTTTATCCCCAAATAATGCGAATGAAGTCGGAGGCAGCTTCTAGTTAAAATTTCACGATATCATCAAATTTTTCGAACGATGTGGGTACAAATGTTTTGTGAAGTAACATGAGTGATTTTTTTTTTCTAATTCTGAATTAGTTTCAACTCATCTTGCAATGGAGGAAAGCACTCGATTGAATCGAATTCTTTTTAATTAAAATAATATATTTTAGATAAATTTGGGACACATTTAAAAAAAATAAGTGTATACAAAATCGTATTTGCTTATTTGCTTTATTCTACCAATCCAAAGTTCTTAAAATTTAATCAAACAACTTCCATCGAAGTTTGACTTCAATTATATTAATGAACAGAGAGTAGCTTACCAAACATCGTTCAGGTACTTAATTTGTACAATAAGTCTTGACTGGCAGATATAGATATTCAATTAAAAGTTGCTAACTAGGGATGGGGTGGCTCCCTTTATTTTACCAGACAAACAATGTTTATAATAGATTTAACCAAGTTTGTTAATTACTATAAACATGGCATTTTGTAAAGGTTTGTTGTTCACATTGATTATTTCTATGAGATGATACAATGTCTTAAATCAAAACACGTGGAACTATAATTTTAGTCTTAATATTTGCACTAATCCACGCAATCTAAGTATGTAGTATATTACAGCTATACATATATGTAGTTTCTACACGCACAAAACGATTTTTAAAAAAGCAATAAAATATTTAAAAAAATCAAGTGATGAATTTAATATGTTGGATCCGATGACGGTTAGAAATTTTAATCAACTCATAACGAATGCGAATAAAGTTAAAAAAAAAGAAATTATCGAACTGGAGCAGCCTGACTGGTGAAATACCTCCACCTTACAGAAGACCGCAGTCAAATAACAATCACTTCGGTGTTGTTGTGTTCCTGCGTGTGAGTTAGGTTTCTAGAGCTCCTGGGGGGTGCTACATTAATAAGGGCGAAAAGTCCAGTAACAGATTTATTTATTTAAGGACAGACGTATGTGTATTTATTGGTGTATACCAATAAATATGCATAACACGTTCAGTTACAACTAAAGTGTACAGGGTTGCCCTTATTAATTATTATGCTGTACTTGTCGCCCTTAAAAGCTAGGACCTCATTACCAATTAACATCAGGTGGGAATAGTTCAATCTTGAAGTGTAATATAAAAAAATATGTTTAAACCATGTTTTAACTCTCAAGTTCTCTAATTATCTTCGTAAATATGATACCTTTCGCTTGTTCGTTTCATTTATGATGCTAATGAAAATTAAATTGATCAGCTTACCTTCTCAGTGGTCCTTCTAACGTGAATCTTGAAACAGACAATTTTTTCCGGCAGCTGATAATACAACGTCTGCCATACATCGGCCATTTTGTCCAAATCCATGGGCTCCCCGTTCTTGTACTGCGGACACAACTGGTCTCCTTTATCACTGCTGCGATTGACTTTCACCACTTTCGTTTTGTTAAAAACTGTCCCCATCTGTGGATCTTCATTCTCATCGTATTCTGTTTGATGAGGAATATAAAAGTCAGTGCCTAACTCCCCTTTTCTTCTTTCTTCGTACGTCCCCAAATCACTGCTGACATCAATGTGGCTTAAAACGAATGAGATAAAGATGAGAAAGAAAGAAAAAAACAGAAACGCTTTCGACCATCGCAACATGTTTTGGACTTCAATATTATTTCTTTGGAAGCTAAAACGGTAGTGATGGCTTGTGCTATCCGTCCTATCTTTTTATAAGGGCGATTGTTTTAAATCTATTGTGTTTTACGTAAATAAAAGGTCGAAAACAATAGTGCTGGAGTTAAGTCAATAATTTTGTTTGGAAGCGTGGTTGTAGTGTTGAAAAATATTGTTAAGAAATGTCGTATTAAATTAGCTGACGGAATTTTATTTTGAGTATTACGTTATATCAAAACCAACTTCCCTTAAAATGCCATCATTAGATTCTAGGTTCCCTTTTGGTGGGGGCAGCTATTCCGCCGACGGCGCTGTGGCTGCTACAGATAATCAATATTCCCATTGCGCCGTCACTAGGCTATGGGAGGTGCGGGGGGGTTTTAGTGGGTAGTCTCCGCTCATCACAGAGCGGCGGAGTCCCACACACGCCGCTGCCTCCCCCAACGCAGCAGTACGTTGCGCCAATGCACTTCTCCTCCTAAAAAAAAGTTCTCTTTCAGGGTACCACAGTCGGCATACATATGTTATTCCCTACAAGAAAATAATCAAAATTTGGTTTATAAATATTATTCGTATTTATTTATTTAGCCACGTTTAGTTTGTACAATCAACTGCCAGTCAAGCTTTACATTATGACGACCTCGGTGGCGCAGTGGCTAAGGTAGGCGACCAAAGCGGGAAAGGTCCCGGGTTCGATTCCCGGTCGGGTCAATTTAGAAAACGAACTTTTCTAAATTGACTTGGGTCTGGGTGTGCTGGGATGACGCCCCCAGTTAGTATCCGTCGTCTGGTACTCATAGTACAAGGGAAAACCTTAGTTTGCGACCAGGTGATTGGTGTGATTGTCTGGCGCATTTATTTATTTAGGACTTTGCATCACCCAAATGTCGTTTAATGCCCGGTTCCAATAATTTACGCTTCGTAATGTGTCAGAAATTACCTACTATCCGTTTTTATCCAACCGACTACGAGTCGTTAAATAATACCGTACAATACAGCTGTCGTCTCGTTCGTTAGTCGATTTTAGCTTACGCGTCGTATAATTTATTACTATTTGTAATTACAACGGATCGTTTTTCATATAATTATTGGAACTGGGCATAAGACGAACTAAAAGCATTTTCCTTGACGTATGTGGACCATACATTGTTTCATAGCTTTTTGTGTAAAGTCTTTAACTTTTCCTATCCTTCGGGATTTTAGCCTGATTGTCTTCGGCACAGCGAGTTCCTGTGTGATTGCAATCTCACTTTGCAGGACAGCAATGCCACTAGGCATTGCCCGTACAGCTGCACTCAATTATATAGAATTTCCTAAACCCAAATTCCGGGGTTTGGTGAAGCGGGTGTAACCCAGTAACACTATATTTTCTATTCAAATTTTGTAATAAGGCTGCCAGCTAAGTCGTGCTACATCGTGAATGTGTTACAGTGTAAAGAAGATGGCGGTGAGTAAAACGAAATTAGAACATCATTTATGTTTGTTTCTGATGAAGAAAGTATATGTTTTGTAAAAAGTAAAAAGGTAAACCACAGTTTCCGAATTCGAGTACTAAGTCTACTTGTAAAGTAAGATGTTCAGTTTTATTCCACTTTGTCAATCTATTGACTTTTTATTCTACTATGGTAAGTTATATACACTTATTTATTTATGGTACTGAAACAGAAACTCTAAGAGAAAGCGAAACAAATAGTAAGACGCTTTAGAAATGTGTAAAAGACTAATTCTAGAATAATTTCTATCCAAAAGTCTCAATCCTCTAAGAAATTTATAAAAAGTGTCTGTCTTCCGTTGTTCAAGCGTCGTTCCACTTACATTTTTTTCCTAATTTTCTTCTATTTAAACCTCTATAAATATATCAAAACTAAAATCAGCTAAGAGTAGTTTTAATATATTAGAATATAACTAACTTTTGTTACCAGATGTTGCTCACTAGCACTCGAAAATGTTGATCAGCAGATCACCAAAGAGTAACTGCAATGTGGACATTTGAAAATTAAAAAAATAACAATTCCGTATAAATTACGCACAAGCTGAAACTCAAATGGTTTACTGTTGTTTTCTGCTTTGTACTATGTTCGCAAGTCAAGTTTCGTACGATCCTCGAAGACTTTCTAGTACAGGTGCCTTACATATAAGCTTCGTACTATAAGCGGCTTGTGTGAAACAACAAGAATGATGAGAAGTTGGCTGGAGCAAAGGATATAGGGGATATTGAGAAGGATTTGACTGAAAGTGTCTATGACAGAGTTAAGTTTGGTGGGAGACGTGTAGTATATGGAGATATTTGACGACGTCCATAGCTGAGAGGCGAGCGGGCCGGATTTTGGCGTCGTGCCTGTCTCTGAGGTTTCGGGTTCGATGCCTGGTCGGTTCAATATGGTTTTTACGTTGTACCACCCCTATATCGTACGCATAACAACTAATATCGAACTGTTTATCTTGACGTGACCGTACCTCAAAAATTTTTTTGTAAACTTGTCCGTGCGTTACAACCAATATTCGACTTAATCGTCAACTGGCGAGCGCAATTTTTAAAAATACAAGAAGATGGTGCGCCTGTCGTAACATTAATCAAACATTTGTGAAATTCAGCATTCCCGTATCTCACGTTAGGTCGACAACACACCATTGTAATCCGTTTTAGTTCGAAATTAGTTCCTATGCTTCTGACATAAAGGTGGTGCAAAGCCTGACTTGCTGACTGTATTTTATATATCTCATTAAACCGGTCGACCGTCGATATTTCATAACTTTTTTAAGTGCCAACAAGACGGGTTGGTAGTTTGAAGGGCGCCCTTAACGTGATAAATTATGGCTGCCACCTTCATATGTTGCAATTTCACGCCAAGTATGGTTAGGAAGGAAATCATATGATAATTTTGTTTATTCCGTTTCATAATAAGGTCTCTACACCGCTGATAAATGGTTCTACCTTCTTTTACAAGTTTCAAAATCGATACCTATACGAAGTTTTACGTTTTGTCATTGTCCAATCGCTTAAGTTAGACAGAGACAAAGCATAGCTGTCGAATTCGAATTTCGACGTTTTGAGAATTTGCCTCTGCAAATGGTTCACGAACTCTGCTGATTGTGGTGTATCTTTACTTTTGTCAGTTTTGTCTTATAAATCAAATTAATTGTTGTTTTAGAGTTTTATTTTTTATTGGTGAATTATAAGACAAGTTTCAATATAATTAGTATGTATTTAAAAAGCAAAATACCATTCACTGACTTACTGACTGATGAATCACGTAATCTGAAAAAGTCCAATGTTTTTGAAGAAAGAGACATGTAATTTAAAATGCATAGTCTGTATATATATAGTGTGGAGGTGATTTAATGAGTATTTTTAGAAATCAACCCGCTTTTGGGTTTAAATCAGGGCATGATATTATCGTCTCGAGAAGCTCATGTAGTGCCCACATATGTGAGTCTAGATGCGAGAGACACACGAGCCCTTTACATAGATGCTTTCTCACAGACGTGGCATCACAAGTTAGCGTGGGTCTTTCCCCCAACGTCCAATGTTATCAAATTAAAATGTAGGTGTAAATTTATTAAATTTGGTTGTTGGTTGGTTAATTTTAACCTACAACGCATTATTTCAGTGCACTCGTTTCTCCGACCAACTGGGGCATTTTTAAAACGGGAAGAAATCCATTGGCGCAGCATGTAGCTCCCTAAGGAAAAAATATCGGCGTGTATGGGACTCCCCAGCTTGGAAATGAGCGGGGACTACCCACAAAGACCCCATTGGCCCTCTTATCGCCTATCAATGACGCCAATAGTAAAAGTATACTTAACGACCACAGCAAAGGCAGTGAAATCTGGCAGATCTGGCACACCACAGTATGAACATTGAACACCTCGGGGTTTCCTCACGACCTAGGTATGTGGCCTACCCATTGCGACTCCAGTCTCGACTAAAATTAGTGCCGGCAATACAAAAATATCCTGGGCACCATTTCAATTCTAATTTCTTTACATAAATTTGCACACAGTACCTGGCAAAGTTTACGTAACTATTCAACGCATCATAGCAGTTGGGACTTTTCTGCAAAAACCGCCGCACATTTATACCAAACTCACCTTTAAATCACACAACTAAGGCACCTTTTGGCTTGAAATGTGGCATTTGTATCGCCGTGAAACAAAGTTGTGGCTGAGAATGAATAGTACCGCAGTAGTTTCCTCGTTTCCCTCGTAAGTAGCTATTATTGTCACTGTGAAGGTTTGTGTGTGAGATTGCAGCTGAAAATGTATCCTTGTTTACAAATTATGACGTGTTGTTACTTTGCATTGTTTTTGACATGATATGTAGCTTTTGCTGGCCAAGAAGTACAGATGTAAGCTTTTTTTTCTAGGGGGAAATGCCTACCGCACCGTCACTTTCCGCGGGGAACAGAGTGGTGTGTCGGGCTCGCATTGACTGTAACCAACGGTGGCCAACGTTGCGCGGTTATGCGGGAGTCGGGATCCCTTGTGGACTCTACATAGGCTCCCCACAGTGCCTACCGCTAAGCTGCCCTCCTCTCCGCGCACAACGTACGCGGCTGGAGCGTGCCAGGCCGCCTGATATACCCCATCTTCTCGGGACCTACCGAGGTCCCGGGACTGAATCTAGCTCTCGGAGGTAGAACCGGAGCAAGAGTCTTGGGTGACCGCAGTGGTTCCTTTTTTCCAGTGGTTTTAGGTGGTTTAGCACGCCCCAACTGCTCCGTAGAATCCGCAAAGGATCCCCTCACAATTGCGCAGCGTTGGCTACCGAGGGAGTTTTAGTCGATGCGAGCACGACACACCACTCTTTGTTCCCCGCAGAGAGTGACGGAGCGGTAGGTTTTCCAAAAAAAAGGATATTGTCTCATACAGGTGTCGACCGGCTTTGTAATATAGTTTTATCTGTAGAATAGAATAGAAATCATCTTTATTCATGTAAACTTTACAAAAGCACTTATGAATAGTCAGTACAAATTAAGTATTCTACCGCCGTGTTCGGAATGTTGATCATGTCGAGAAGAACCGGCAAGAAACTCGACACTTACTCTTTTTTTTTGTATGTTATTGTATTTAACCTCTCCATCCACTTTCTCCATTTACTTGCTCAACAGTAAAAGCATTTAAATATTTCAAAACAGTTCAACGTAGATAAAATATCGATAGCATCAAGATTGGCGCAACTTTTAGCGTTTAAAGAAGCTGAAAATCTTTTTGAAAACGAACAGGCATTGGAGTTTTAACAGAACTTAGTTCGCCTACCAACAGAAAATCCGGCTTCAATGTTTTTTCCAAATACACTCACACTCGCAAAGGGTCAAAGGGATAAACACGCCTAAATTCGGCTCCGCGCATAGTTTCAAAGCTAGCTCTCTAAAAGGTAAAAGCTTTTTTTTTAACAAAGTAGATGTTTTTTTGTTTTCGTTTGCTTGTCATAAAACATGACTTTCTTTTGCTTTGTATTTTGGTTTAAACTACGCAAGACACAAAGCAAGACAGTTTATTTTCATCTGCTGCTGATATATTTATAATTTAGCGGGTGAGATGGTTGTACTCATGTCATGCCTTTTTAGGAACTCTTATACTTTTATATACCTTGATGTGTTTGATACATTTTTGCTTTTTTTTTTACCCTTACATGTCAGTATACATTTCCGTCACAAAGTAACTTTTCTTTTACAGTCCAATAAGTAATAATCTACTTTAAATATGGGGAAACACCCATTCTCCGGGGGTGCGATGGTTGCCTGAACTGAGGTCTCCCATCATTACAATTGGACGTTTGATGTCGTACACCGGTTTTAAGTGTGTTGTCTCAGGGCAGGAAAGTCTGTCATAGCCGTCGACCCCTAACCCCCTTAAGTGGTCATGAGGTCCTAGCATTAAGCCCTGGAGCTTTGGAAACCTTACTCACACGCAGGAACACAACAGCACTAAAGTGATTGTTATTTGGCTGCGGTCTTCTGTAAGGAGGAGGTATTTCATTAGTCGGGCTGCTCCAGTTTAAGCAATAAATCGCTATGCCCTACCTCTCTTATAGTATATTATAAAATGTTATACAAAGTTTTTTCCCTTTGAGGTATCTAAGAAGGTATTTTTAGATCCCTTTATGCCCTACACTTGGCCCTACGTTTCGTAAATACGTTTAGGCAAATGTTTTCTTCGCTTCGTTCGATCGTTACGGCCACGATAATATATTCATACGCCACTTTGCCTTTCCAAAAAGTTTTTCACATAGTTTGCAAGAAACTATTTCTATTTTGTTTATTGGAAACAATTTGAAGGGCGTTGTGTTCCAACATGGCGGAATATGTTAAGCGGAAATTTTAGTTTGTGTATAAGAATTTAGGTCTTTTTGTGGAGAGCCTTGTTTAGCGCATATTTATTGCATTTTTCACACAGTTTTGAATAATTAAAAACATAATTCAGTTTCACCAGTCCACAACGGTTAATTTTGCTTATTTTAAATGCATAGGTTTATGGAAGTTTTGGTGTGACACCTATGTTTAGCAGTATACATCCTTCGGGTAAAATTATGAAGTCTAATATTTTTTTATGAGCTATTAGTAATGATTACCCAATTTAGGTATGGAGATATATTTTCCCAATCCTTTCTTGTGCATCTAGCACGCACCAGCTTCATTTAAATAGTTTAAAGAAACAAAAAGAAATCTTCCCTTGGAGCTAGGGATTTGAACCCACGACCTTCACGTATAGCGCGTGCTGTACCAACTCAGCTAACCACAAGTAACTGTAGGGGACGAGTTTTTCTGTTAAAATAACCTCAGAGCTTCGCGTACACACGTTCAGAGCGGGGAAGTCCCACACACGCCGCTTTCTTTTCCTAGGCAGCGGTATGGTGTGCGCCGATGCATTACCCCACTTAGAAAAATAAATAAATAAAATAAAATAAATGCGCCAGACAATCACACCAATCCCCTGGTCTCAAACTAAGGTTTTCCCTTGTACCATGAGTCCAGACGACGAAAACTAACTAGGGGCGTCATCCCAGCACACCCAGACTCAAGTCAATTTAGAAAAGTTCGTTTTCCAAATTCGAACCCGGGACCTTTCGCGCTTTGGCCGCGTACCTTAGCCACTGCGCCACCGAGGCTGTCAAAAGGTTGAAAACCATCCCACATTGTGCACCAATAAGCGCATTAGAACAATAGCACGGGATTACAACTTTCGCCAACACAATCCCGTTACCGCTGGTTCCCGCCAGGACATACGCTGCAGATCCTATTAATGAAGCCTGTAGCATGTCAGAGAAACCTTTGATACGTCATCATTCAGACGGGCTTACGAACTTTGGCAAGGTAATATGGTACTATAGAAATTAATTATTCACTTTAGAGAAATAAAACACCTTAATAGATTTTTGCATTTTTTATTGTGCTTCACGCTGCCGAGCAAACTTTAAATATTTTAAAGAAATAGAAAATTTCACCTGCCCTTGCGGTGCTGGGATCTATAACACACGACCTTCCAACTGAGCAAACCGCAAGTTATTGAAGGCGATGAATTTTTTTTTGTAAATATCTCATTTCCTATGGGTTTCTTGCTATTCATATTTATGATTATATATTGTAGAAAAGACTAATCAACGTTACAGGAGACCCAAAGGCTGGCTGCTACCTCGCCCAGCGTCTTTCAATCGCTATTCAGCGAGGTAATGCAGCCAGCATTTTGGGTACATTACCACAGGGACCTTCTTTGTTTATTTAAAATATTAATTTTAGTTTGATTTTTTTTCAAGCTAGTGTTATATTAAGTTTATTTGTTTTGTTTATGTAATAAATTACTTTTTGTAGAAAACGATATTCTCTACAAATTTTGTTTATAAAACATTTTCGTACTGTGAACCGTTTTAGATATAGAGGGTGGAGAGAGCGCGATCACAACATCACTTCAGGTAATAAAAATTGACAAATATTTATAATAATGGATTTATCGATAGTTCAACGACTATATAATATGGCGCGTTTTCGACCGAAGGCACCGGTAGCACTGGGTATCTCGAATTCCGAGGTGAGCATACTATAATGACTGGACTATTATATGAATTAGAAAATTCGTTAAGGATTTTTTTTCTCTTCGCATTTTCGCAAGTTTATTACTTTAAAAAAATACATACAATCAAAATGAAGTATGTATTTTTTACAATGCTAGTTTACTTTTTTTAAGTCGGTTAAAAAGCCCAAAAGTGTGTATATTCAACTACACCATGACCATATAGACCAAAGATATATTTATATAACCGTAACACAAATATATTTTAATTACAAGGCCTACAGAATCACATTTCGTATCTTAAAAGTAAAAGCTCCCTAAAAGCTTAAGCCAAACTCAAACTTGACCAGTTTTATTTAAATTGTCGTAGCATAACCTTGCTTCAGTGTCGGAAAAGATGTCTTTTTACGGTTTATTTTTATTTTTATCGCATGCACAAAACTTAAACTACAAAGGAACCCTATCTGTCCTATTTAACGAATATATCATAATTTTAGTACATACCGGGTTGATTTGTAAGTTTTGATAATTTCTGGATTCGGTACCCGCGCTCAAGGCCCGCGATAGAAGCTATGCAATAGCTTAAAAATTTTAAGAATATATGGATGTCAAGAAGTATCGGGGTCTGTGCGGATGCATGTTTCGAATTGGGTTGAAATTTGGTAGAAAGAGAGATGAGATTCTAGATCAACTTAAAAGGTAACTTTTTACCCCTAAATAACGCGGGCAAAGTTGCGGGCTACAGCTAGTTTACAAATATTTAAGTTATAAGTTGTTAGGAGAGGTAGGGCATAGCGATTTATCGCTCGAACTGGAGCAGCCCGACTAGTGAAACCTTACAGAAGACCGCAGCCAAATAACAATCATTTCAGTGTTGTTGTGTTTCTGCGTGTGAGTTAGGTATCCAGAGCTCCTGGGGGGTGCTACATTAGTAGCAGGGGTCAAGCCTTCAAGGTAAGGGCGACAAGTCCAGTAACAGATTTATTATGCTGTACTTGTCACCCTTAAGCAAGGACCTCATTACAACTTAACATCAGGTGGGATGAGGTAAATCTTGAAGTGCAATATAAAAAAAAAATAAAAAAAAGTAACTCTAATTGTTATATTGCCAGTTCTGTAAGCTTAAACATGGCTTAGAACTTGATCAGCCACGCGGTCTTGCACTCTACTGATTTGAAGTAAGTCGAAAGCACATCAGTATACACTTTGGATTTAAGGAATAAGAACTCATATCGAACTCCTGTTTACCTTGATGCTTGTAGCCAGTACTTTATCTCTTCCAAATTTTTCCTATAGCAACGGGTTACCGTTTCCACCTGCGTCACGTCAATATTTTAAGCTGCAGACATTGTAGTTTACTACACCTCACCCAATCAGTAAAGTCTCGCTCGGGCACGATCTCTTTAACAGCTATTTTTACTGCAGTTTTACTGAGTTCGTAATGGAAGTGTCGGACCCAACTTCGGTAGTAGACTTGATGGAACTGCGACTGTTTGGTGCATTCTGCTAACATACAGTAGTAGCTGTTGCTTGTGAATTCGTTTGCGTTATTTTGAAATTGAAAATATAAATAAAACAGATAAAAAATGCAACACATTTGGACATAATGAATTGGACATCACTAAAAACAACAAATTGACTCCTGAATACCGTCAAACGGGGAAGATACAAAATAAGAAAAAAAAGGACATGAAAATCACTATTGTTTAGTTTCTGCGGCGCACAAGCACAGCTATTTAGGAAAATAACTGAAGTTAATCCTACAATTCGAAGTAAAACCGTTGTTTCTAAGCAAGTCTTTGTTCCGTTGAACATTCGTCCATTATACTATTTTAGCTGCCAGCAGTGGTTATCTACGGATACTATCCCAATAATTTGTTTGAATATTGCGTTAAATTGTGGATCTTCGAACATGTTAAAGAAGGGCGTTTTTTTTTCTTAAACCTTAATCACAGTGACGCAGAATAGGATGCGGCAGTTTCTTTAACTATTTCAGAGGAAATTTTACAATTTACAGTAAGCTCGAAAGTAGGAAAAATGTACTGAATTTTTGCGAGTTAAAATTGTCTCAGTGAATTTCTTCCCTAATTCCAAAGTTTAAAAGATTTGGCCCGCTGTACTATTTTAGCGTTTCCTCCGCTGACTTCCCCCGGGAGGATATTTTGTTTCTGTTTATACGAGGTGGTAGGTACTATTTCTTTTTCGTTTAATTGACTATTGCCTTGGGATGTGACCTTTAGGAAATTTCATCGGGAAACAATGTTTTTAAAAAAAGTTCTATTTGCAAGTATTAAATCAAGTCTCATTAGTACAAACGGTGCGGATTATTTTATCTTTTAACTATGGCTTTAAATAAATACATTTGATTCGTTTCTCTTTTCGAAGTAATTATGTGTACAGAAGGTACCTGTATACCCCAAAAGTGGTACTGTTATTATATTTAAACGAATGTTCAAATTATGAAACATTTTAAAATAAATTTAAAAATACTTTTCACTTTTGAAATTTAGGCAGAATCTAATTAACATATGAGAAAGTATGAAGGACCAAAACTTTTTCTTTCAAACTTGAGGACAAAGAGTACCTATTTGTAATTTTATTCTAGTTTTTACGTAAAAGAGAAATAATATATAAACATCCAGATCTAAACTTCTATCGTTATATAATAATTAGGATTTAAAGTAATGAGTAGGTTTTATAATTAATTTTATTGATATTCCGTCTAATTTAAATTCACGAACGATATGGCAGATCTTTATATAACCTTTTTAATAAAGTAATGTCAAAATATAAGGTTATGAAGGTGTAAGATTAATTTATTCTATCGTTTATTTAGGTCAGAGGGAAGTTAATGATTTGGTTTACCTACTTTTCTTGCCCCATTATTAACTTGTATTGGTAAAGCTGGCAAAATACCATTAATCTTTAGACTTCTGAGGTTTAATCTCAGCTTAATATAGCTAATTGATTATATATATCAATTATGTATATCTGATACATAATTGATTATAGAATAATTTGTTGGAATGCTCCAAAGTTTTTAAGGCACTCACCCTATAATGTACTGCATAAGTCGGCAGTTCGCTTAATGGGGCTGCCATTTTAGCCCTGTATGTCATATTGGATAGTCCGGAGAGCTAAAATTGGTACGGCGTAAGGGTTTTGGATCCTAATGGATAAATTTTCAGTTTTCATCATTATTTATGTTTATAAAAAAGAATAGAAAACATCTTTATTAATGTAAGTTTTACCAAAGCACTTATGAATCGTCAGTACAAATTAAGTATTCTACCGCCGTGTTCGGAATGTTGATCATGTCGAGAAGAACCGGCATGAAACTCGACACTTACTCTTTTCATAAAAGTTTATAGTTTTTCTACTTAATTATATATTTATTGCCTTCTTGACGGACACTGACAAATTGCTGTCGCGCCTCCATCGTATATAGAACAGCACAAGTAAATAATCCAAATTTAGCAAATTAAAAAAATCAGATCAATATTAAGTATTCTGAATAGACACCCATCTACAACCATGCCCGTTTTCAATTGATATTTACTTATAACACAAACAATACATATACAAATTCACGTCCATGATGATAACTCCCAACTTCCTTCGATTATTCTGGCATGCCATCATCAAATTCTGGTTTCCGTATCATGCGATATTTCTGTTCCAAAAAAAATCTATCAAATTCGAATTTAAACCACAAATTACTCCGCGGACACACATAAAACATTTATTGTCTTTTTACCTAACAAACGATCGAATTGAAAAACCATTTTTTTTAAATATGTAGTTTGAAAATTTCACTTTAGAATCTACTTATATGTTTTTTAACACTCCTTCCAGGAGAGAAATAACGAATTTATAAAAATAGCTCTCGAGCTCACCTGCCGGCTATGACGTTAACTCGATATTAAACTTCCCCAAGCGATGAAAACTCATTCACTCTCTTAATGTCTCCGTGAAAATTTGATCCCGGAATGGTCCCAGGGGTCATATAAAGCGAATTTTGCGCAATTTTTGCTAGGTACCTACTTTCAATCAACGTTGGTATGATATCATAAATACGACGTAAAAACATGATGAGTATTTTTCCGAAATACGTGCGTTTATGTTTTTAATCCTTAACGCAGTCATGACTTTGACGGGTATATGTACATATTTGGGTTCCGAACCAGTGTGTGGTATTTGGGTGGAAGGTGTAAAGAATAAAATAAAAGTGATGAGAATGGAATAAAGTAGATAAAATAAAGTGGAATGGAATGGAACATAATATAACTTTCTAAAATAAACGCGTGAAGTTTGCCTTCGTCCTTAATCAATCTGATTAAATGGAACCAAGAAGGGTGTTATTTTTTATTTAGAGGCTCTTTAAAATTCCATTGGTA
This sequence comes from Glyphodes pyloalis, assembly GCA_037074685.1. Lineage (NCBI taxonomy): Eukaryota > Metazoa > Arthropoda > Insecta > Lepidoptera > Crambidae > Glyphodes > Glyphodes pyloalis. The sequence goes on along the minus strand of JAYKKO010000012.1, from coordinate 3,451,187 downwards.
AGTTGATTGGTATTTGCTTCTTACATAAAAAATAATAACTAGGTAATAGATAAAATATCATAATTATTTTCTTACTCTGAATCAACGTTCTAGGTGGGCAGTCAGGTAATTCAATCCCGCAATCTAAATTATGAAAACCTCGAAAAAAAAATGAAAGTATGCCCCGGCTTTGAACCCATGACCTCTGCGTGACCTTGGAGTTCAGTGCTGTTGTTACTACGTCATTGAGGTTATTATAAATAATTGCGATGTTGACACCATAAACAAATAATTATAAGGTAGCAATGCCCTAAAAGAGAATTGTATGTTGCATCGGCCATTTTTTTACAATTATCTTTTAATAGCAACGAAACTATTTAATCGTCAGTGTCTTCATAATTTAAACTTTACAGTGTCACGTCACAGTGTACTTTATTAAAAATCTTTAAACACTGTGTTTTGACAGGTATTTAAAATAATATCCGTTGATTTGCCAGTCAACATTCTTATCCTACAATGACGATAGATTTACGAGTGGTATTAAAGAAGCAAATTTAGTTTAGATTAATGTGTTATACGTCGAGTAATCCTAGGTTCCAAATCAAGCATTCAATCACCACAATCCCAAAACTCTTATTGCGATCGTCCATCAAATGAAATAAATGATTAATTGCGATACTAAACTTGGCAGCGCCACATTTCTGCCCAATTCCAGCTGAGTGAACCCGTCTCGCTCACACTGGAGGCGTTAGCCCGGGAGTGGGGAGGAGAGCGGCCACCCATCCTGCAAGAATGCGGACGTCCTGTTCTAATCTCGGAGATGACCTTGAAAAAGGTGTGACTTTTATTATTCCGGCTTTTCTATATGGGGGAGACCGGAGTTGGTTGACCAATTTTTAGCTTTAAGGTTTTTATTAAAGCAAGTCAGAGTACATACTTTGGACTTTGCACAGCCCTTATATCGTTCACATAAGAACTGGTATCGAACTGCAAGTGCTCACCTTGATGTGGAGTGATCGCACCCCAAAGACTACAAAAAACAAATTGGTAAGAGTTAGGTTTCTTATTTAAACTGTATTTTTTGTCAAGTTTTCGGTCCCAAAATTAAATACAGTATCTACTTGTTTACCACATAGCTAGGTGTTATTTATATTTAGAAATTGAGCGGTTACGTGTTTTATTTACGCTAATAACACAAGTTTACAAAATTTTACTTTTTATTTATACCCCGAACCGAATGTATGTCAATATGTTAATCTACCTTCCCTAAACCTAAAAGTGTTAGCAGAAATATTTTATCACGTCGGATTTTTTTTCTGCAGTCAAATGTTTTTTTTTAACTACCCGACGTGGTGGTGATATTTTATTGTTTATTCGTTCGCTTCAAACGACAGTTACTTTGCTTTGGATTAATTTAAAATGGCTAGCAGAAAGTGCAAACAAAGTTCTGACCGTTTTTGTTATGTTTGTGGACAGTTTATATTTTCAAAAAAGAGAAGACCTATTGTAGATTCGTTAAAAACTGCATATCTTCATTTGACTGATATTGAAACGGCAAGGCCTATAATAATCTCCTGCTAAACACTAAGAAAACGAAATGTGTCAAATTTACAATGCCGAATGTTAAGAAAGTCAACATCAAATTGTCTATGAATGGTGAACCTATGGAAATAATTAATTCTACAGTATTTTTCAGCATCACATTAGACTCTAAATTGCAATGGGGACCCCATATTGTTGCCCTGGCAGGAAGGCTTAGTTCAGCTGCATACGCTGTAAGAACAATTCGAAATTTGACTGATATTGAAACGGCAAGGCTGGTTTATCTCAGTTACTTTCATAGTGTTATGTCATATGGTCTCCTTTTGTGGGGAACAGCTGCTGACATTCAAAATATTTTTGTTTTACAGAAGAGGGCTATCCGCGCCATATATGGTCTTAAATCACGGGATTCTCTCAGAGACTTATTTAAAGAAATTAACATACTTACCGTAGCATCTCAATACATTTTTGATTGTATTATGTATGTACGCAAAAATTATAATCTACTTTTTAAAAAATCTGACTTCCACAACTTTAACACTAGAAATAAACACAAACTTGCTGTTCCATATCTAAGACTACATAAGATAAGTAATTCCTTTGTGGGTTTAAGCGTTAAATTATTTAACAAGTTACCTGAAAATGTTATCCAGTTGCCCATGCATAGATTTAAGTCTCATGTTAAAAATTGTTTAATTAAAAAGGGCTACTACAAAATTGATGATTATTTAAATGACAAAAATGTATGGGTCTAAAATAACTTTAATTCTCGGAAATGTTTTATATAAGCTTAGTATATTTTATTTAAGTACCTAGCGTAAGGGAACATTGTTACATTGAAAAGAGTAAGTGTCGAGTTTCTTGCCGGTTCTTCTCGACATGATCAACATTCCGAACACGGCGGTAGAATACTTAATTTGTACTGACTATTCATAAGTGCTTTTGTAAAGTTTACATGAATAAAGATGATTTCTATTCTATTCTATTCTAATCGTTTAATTTGATTTCAAGTAGTTGAATTCAAGGAGAAAGACTATATGTTGCCTATAAGCCTACATGTTTCTAAAACAAATTTTGATCTTTTTCATGTGGTTGGCTTTCTATTTCCAACAGCTCTTTTTACCTATGAACCGAGTCACGTTATTTTAACCATATCCCAGAACCTTGTGTTTGAGAGTTGGCCACCCTAGTCCGGGGCACTCAAGTGCATCCTAATGAGTGGGGATCAGGCCACATCCAGCTTAAGGTGCCGTAGTTAATTAATCAAGAAAGAAGATGCCTGTGGTCGCCAGGGGTAGTTCTGCGAAATCAGTTTCAGGATGTTTTTCACTTGTATTTTGCACCTGGATTTAGATTTGGTTAAATTAGTACAAAAAAAATCGTTATTTGATTGGCAACGACGACCTTCGTAGCCGAGAGGCTAATTTAGCGTTGCGGCATTTCTTAGGTCCCGGGTATATGGGAAACTAACTTTTCTATTTTATCTCGGGTATATGTGTTATGGTAGGTTTTCACGTTGTTTCTGATTTATGTAACATAAGGGCTTAAGCTACGAGTACCTACTTACCACAGCGTCAGAGCAATGTATGGGATGTTGATTAAAATTAAAACAAAAAAACGTCCAGAAAACTGCGTCTGTCAGGCTAGTCGGCTTAGTTGTTTCGAAGCCGAAAAATCAAAATGTTTCTTCTTTAAAACATAAGTATACATCAATTAACTAAAAAAAAAGTCACATAAACGGTATGAATCAAGAAAATCTGACACCGTGACTACCCGGGTCTGACAATAAATAGTACCTACCCGGGTTCTAAACATTGCAAATACCCGAGTATACCCTAATCCGGATACCCTCGTTGTTTACAAGGGCCACTCAACACGGGGTACTATAAATACTTACCCACAATCTTAGGGCTTAGGCCAATACAAGACGCTGAGAGTACCTACGTCTTTAGGGATTACGTCAGCTTTGAAAAGTAAATCTTACCATTTCTAGACTCATCAACTTAACTTAGTACTTAGTACTTCAAGCTTATGATGAAAGATACTTGAAATATTAACTCCTGATGTTGTCCACATCTTCAGGTTCAGGGTTTGCTCAAATGAATCTAATGTTTTCAGGATTATTTATTACTTATTAATTATGATGATGAGTTACATGTTGTAATGGTCCGTATAGTTCTATATTCAATAAAAAATGTGTTTAGAGTACGTAATTCCGTAAGAAATAAAAATACTTTATTGATTGAAATTTTGTTTGTAGATTTGTCGCCTTTATTCTTATTAAAAATGTTTTCGTTTCAAATATTAGGGGAAATAGAGGTAAAACCCGATCAAGAAAGTATAGTCCACGCGAACGAAGTCGCGGTCACAGCCAGTATAATACAGACAGACAAAAAAAAAGAGATATGGAGTGGTAATTTTGCGTGACTGTTGGACAGCGGCCTGATAAATATTATGGACTTTATTTTTGATAGTGCACAAAGCAGATTTTTATATAACAATGGCTCAAATTACCATAAACGCAGAGAAAGTTTTCAGTACACGTTCCTTTCTCGCGAGCACCACTTGAAATTCACTCCCAAGTATTAAGTATAGTTCGTAACAATTAGTATTTCCTTGGCAAAACTAAACGTTGTCTCTACGAACGGTTGTATGGGAGTTGTATGTAAGTTGGGAACAGTCCTAAGTTTCTTGGCTGTGGTTTAATCGCCTGTAGTGCTGAGCCCCATACGGATCCAAGTTCATGAAGTTTAGTTTGGAAATTCTAGCTTAGTTGCAAAAAAATACTATCTTTAGTCCAAGACACGTCTGGCTAAACACTGAGGATTTTATACCGCCCTTATTACGAGGGGACTAGAACTAATTTCAATTTGGAAATGTTTACTAAAATTGTTGCGTCCTAAATTAGCACACTGAGGATTCCATTCTATTACTACTGATTAAAAGTCACTTTCTCATAACTGAGGAGTATGGTCATCGATGGCTGTGAATAGTTTCACCTAAATTGTATGAGTGGCTCGTGGCGCAATAGCAACAACGCAATGGTTCGGTAACGATATCGAAAGTAAAGCTAATGACCGTAAGGAGTAAAGGGTGACCAAGCCGACTTAATTTAGTAACATTTATTATGAACTCATACGTGCTCTCGATCACAGTATGTTGGTGGTCCCGGCTGATATTTTGAAATGAATTGTTAAGCTTTGTCTGGGGGCATTTGACGGTTTGAGAACATATGACAATAAATCGATTTTATTATTTTTATAATACTAAACGCCGTACTAGCGAACTTTAAATTTAAATAAAAATAAATTTAAATTTAAGTGCGCAAGGGGAGATAAAATTTTTCTGTTTCTAATATTTAAAGTTCGCTAGTACGGCGTTTAGTACTATAAAAATAATAAAATCGATTAAGAGCCAGGTGTCTTCGATTCCGTGGTTTTCAAACATTTCTGCAACGAATGTGTCACGGGCGATAAGTATGTAGTTCTAAACATAAAGCAGAAAAATTTCATCGCCTACGATAACTTGCAGTTAGCTCAGTTGGTAAGAGCAGCACGCGCGATACGTGAAGGTCGTGGGTTCGATTCCCGCACCGCAAGGGGAGATACAATTTTTTTTTGTAATATATGACAATAAAGTTGGTCATTTGTATTACATACACTACACTATAATATTTATATGGGTACTATGATAGGCTAAGAAGGATCATCGATGCATGTCCGTTTAGTGTTTAATTAGGTAGGATGGAAACTGTGGAAAAACAAAATATATACTTAACGTTATTTTAACCTGAAATAAAAAAATCCCCACAAATACATCTACGAAACATTTAAATTAGATGTTTTTTCTAATCAAGATTTTTTTCATCAACATAATCTATAACAGATCTTCTCATTCCGATTCCATTGTTCCTTTATACGAGTTCTTTATGTATTTAAAAAATTGTGCTCAACTTGATTAATAATATCTAGTATGCATGCTGTTATTGCCTTTAAGGCCTTATTACCAGTAAGGTTAATGAACAAGCTTTTTTTATAGTATGTAAGGCTGTAACTTACGTCCAATAAAAAAATACCAACTTGCATTCGCCTATCGTTGTGGCTTGATTTCAATGATGTACAGTCGCCGTCAGATATATTGGAGCAGACAAAGTGACCAAATACTTCTGAACAGTTAAAATGTCAACAAGTTCCATACACAACAAGTTACCATTATTACCTGAATATTCATTACTTCAATAATATCTGAGCAGATGCCAATAACATCTGAACACTCATAACGTCAATATGTGTCACGCACGTCATGTGCCTCATTTAGCTACCTGTATAGATGAGTGTTCAGATGTTATTGGTAAGTTGTGTGTATAGAAATTATTGACTAGTATCTGCTCAGATATTATTGAAGTAATGAATGTTCAGATATTAATGGTAATTTGTAGTCTATGGAACTTTTTGACATTTTTAATTGTTCAGAAGTATTGGTCACTTTGTCTGCTCCAACATATCTGACGGAGACTGTACATAGAAGCCTTAGTTCTGCACTGGGACATTAAAAAGGCTAAGACCTAACTTTCACTGTAGATGTTATTAGGATAAAACTTCCTAGCTAGGAGCTTCTGAAATGACCTTTATTGCAAGTATTTTACGATATATCCCCTAAAGAATGTAGTTTAATATTCTTGAACATCGTCTTGCGTTTAATGAGACAAAGGCATTTTTGTGCAGCGCATGAATGTGGAAAAGAAACATTTTTAATTAAGATTCCTAGGAAAAATTTGGCAATAACATTATGCTTCTAATCTGGGTGGAGGAAAGAGAGGAAAGGTGAAAGTATAAGACAGTTTGCATATTCAGCATAGTATGATATATGTTTAAAAATTGTGTTTAATCTAATATTTCGATTACCAAAAACTAGAAGATTTTTTTATTTTATCATGTAAAGTCAAAGTCAATCAAAGTCAATCTTTTTTATTCACATAGATTACATTAGTGATACTTATAGATCACCAATCCAATTCTGGTCCAAGCCTGCGTAGCATAACTTTCGGTATCGTGTGTAACACTAGTTGTGTTACCTCACTTTCCTCTCTGGGTACCAAATCTGTTACATGTGGTATGTTCTCTTTAGTTAGGCATCGTTGCAACTGTACAATAGCCTTGGTACGGTTGAGTGCAGTCTTGCCGTAAATGTTTTAGGTGCATTTGCATATTTCACAGGACGTAAGTAGTTGGTACTCCGCTTAGGTTCTACCAAAATAGTTTCTGTTAACCTTAAGGCTCTATTTTTCAATTGACAGATACAAATAACAGTCGAATAAAGTACAATACGACTTATTTAAAATGTTACCATAATATACTGTAAAACGTCAAAGATCTCATACTGTATTAGCTTGTTTTATCTTTTTAAACGTAAAAATAGATATTCCTGTTTTGTTGAGAATGGCGAATACTTACTAGCTGTCCCGGCGAACTTCGTAACGCCTATTTTTTAGTTTCTAACCTTTTAAACCTTCCCTGGACCTCCACAATTATTTCAGAACCAAGATTAGCCAAATCGGTCTAGTACTTGTCGAGTTTTAGCGAGACTAACGAACAGCGATAAATTTTTATATATAAGATTAATTACTTTACATAATGAACTCTACGTGTAAGTATTTATTTGATGTGTGAACCATATCTGGTAAATTAATGATTGTTCGAGATATACCTGATCCTCCTCGATATAAGTATACCTTTGCCTTTCTGAGTATTTAAATAATCATCGACCCGGTTGTACCATATGTACATCTTCTAAAATCAATTAGGTCACTCTCGCACTAGACCACCGCTAACAAAAGGCCTCCTTCAAGGTCCCTTAAGACAATCGTCCATACTATTATTTTATATGCGAAAATAACTATGTCCGTTTTATATGTTCGCCTTTAGCGCCTAAGCCACTGAACCGATTTTGATGAAATTTGGTATATAATATATTATATTGATTATACCTTGAACCTAGAACGGATATAGGCTACTTTTAGTTTTAAAAAGAAGAGGAACTGGGGTTAATACCGCCCTTAAAAGTGTATATTGGAAAATATTTATTTTTTAGTTGGAGATATGGAATTTGGCACAAATATAGCACGAAACTTATATTAAAACATCGACTACTTTTTGTTTCGAATATTAAGGAAGATACGGGTAAAACTGACCTTGAAAGGAAGTAGTCCACGCGTACGAAGTCGCGGGCACAGCTAGTCCTCTATAAAAACAAAGAAAGTACTTGACGCCCAATTTGCGTGCCGCGTTGCCCCACGCGCCGCGCTTGTTTTTTTTTCCTACCTGACTATCGATGATGGCTACGAAGCCTTATCGGTAAAGATGATAATAAATAATCGATAGTAACTTTATCATCACGTAAATGTTGAGGCCATCCAGCTCCTTGACAACACGAACATTGTGAGGAGGCGTAGTAAATTAGTGACAGAAAGTGAAGTGTGTGCCACTCATTAAGAACACAAGATCAAAGTGCCTTCCCCTTAATAGAGACAATAAGAAAAGTGTTAATGGGCGCATTCTAAGTAAACTATCATTAGGAGTCTAAGTTTTATATAAATTACTTATTAGTCTTTTCAGACTAGATTGTAATATTTTTGTCGTATTGATGCACAGTATCAAACGCCATTAAAAAAAAATAAAAATCTTTACCGAGCTTTCGGGGGAGCGCAGACTGATGGCTCGTTGCGCCGCGCCGTCCTACACTTCGCGTATTCTTAAATGAGTTCTTTAAGTATTGGTATCTACTGTGAGGTTATTATGCTAAATATGCACCCAGAAGGGCAATTACATTTGGCCGACAAGCAGTTATTACGGCTGCTTTATAATTCAGTTACAGAAAACAATTGTATATTAATCATTTTCATATTTATACATAACTGATGAGTACCAGTATTAATCTTCTGCCCCAATTTAGAAATCTTAAGTCCATGGCTAGCTTTGCCAATCTGTTAAGCGAAGTTATGCCATAGGTGTCGTAGTGGGACATAGCCTTGGATCTGCCTCTAGACAGCCGATGCAATAAGCCTATTGTGAAGCAGCATCAATGCTGAATTGCATGCACCCACCTGCGCCAACACAAAGGGAATCACTGTCATCGAACTGATGAGGTTCTTAATAGATCTAGAGCTAAAATCTATATGCTAGGACCTATCTTCGTCAGACATTTTGCGGTTGTCAAAATTTAAATATTCAGCAAGAAAATTTTAATATATATACAAGGTTTTATATTACATCATTGACAAACTTATGTACTTTTCCAAATTACGTATAGTAATTCGTTGCTCACCATACAACAAACTCAATAATAACTGATAAATAATAATAAATAAAAAAAAATATTGGACAACATCACATACATTAACTTAAATATCTTAATATAATATCAATGATTAACTAAAATATTTTGTATGGTGAACCAGTTTTTTTTGACGATACCTAAATGATGTGTGTTGTTAATGAAGTTAGAAGCATTATTCTGCTTGATGTTTTAATAATAACCCAGTATTTTTTTTGTCTTGAAAATTGTGAGTAATCAATCTAGGTCAGGGTAGGCGAACCTTTATGCATCAACGTGCCATTTTTTTCTAAAAAAAAGTTTAATGGGGTCATTCGCGTGCCATCAAATAATTTTGACTTTCTGATTATGTGGAAAATAATAATTTTAAATACTATCAAAACTCTTTATTAAATAAAGTAAGCAAAAGAGGTACATTTTGGTATGTTGTTATTACACGCATAAATTAAATTTCAGTAAAATTAGTGTGACTTCTGTTGCTGCAGGTTAGATGACCAATAATTTATGTTAGGGTTGTAAGATGTTACTTTTAGCAAAATGCATGCTGATTTAGATTCATCTGCCAAACGGTTTCTAACCGAGTTTTTAATGTTATTCATCTCTGAAAATAATGAGGAGATGAAAACATGGTTAAAATAGCATGAGCCAGCTTCTTCAATCAGTTAAATGTGTCTGGTAACGCATGTTTCCAGAATTTTATTATTAGCATTTTTACTTAAATTACTTGTCAATCTTTCTGTTTCAATTAATTCCAACTCTTTCCTTGTTTCAATAAATTTTTGAATCCATATTGAACTAGATTGGAAATCAATCAGCGCGTTCGATCGTTATAAAATACCTAATTCTGCGACGTGCCCAAAATATTGTGTCGCGTGCCATCAATGGCACGCGTGCCATTGGTTCGCCTTCCCTGGTCTAGGTTATTTGTCTTTGTTATAAGTATTTAATACTAAGGAACCCGTGAGCTTACTAACCAAAATTTTGAGGTATTTGTATTGACACTGCATTGGTTGGTAGCTAAACTATTAAAAATGTTATGCACAACTATTAATTCGAGTTATTAACCATTGCCTACTGGTTTCAATGTGGTTAGGGTGAATTATTCTCAATTTATGTTCAAAACTATGTTTTCCAAATATTTTGCTGTTGGAATTAACTTGAGTAAGAAATTAAAAACAAGACAAGAAGTAGACTGTTTGCGGAGTAAGCGTTTTTTGTAAGAGACAATCTAACAAATAGTGCACGCCCTTGGACACGAAGTTCACAGAAATAGCTTCGCCTTGGGCGTCTGGCGCGTTTACGTAACTTATATTGGCTACTGTAAAATTGTCTTCTTAGTAATATCCGTGGTTAGAAGTAAAAGCGTTAGGCTTAAAATCAAACCCCACTTGTAGCATTCTCACTTTGTGAGCTTTTCCCAGTTTGCTTAGGTCACTGCAGCCGCAAATTACCTGATTGTTCAACATGAATCATGATTTGGAAGGCATGTTAAGTTATTGATTCCGACTATGGTTCAAGTAAACTTGATTCCCTTGGGTCGATATTGAAACTTTTTTACATTGTCGCGAGCCTTGGTGTTGTAGTATCGTGATTCTTTCTGATTTGTATCATACAAGTGCTTTGTCACTTAATGGAATCTGAGCAATATGTGTGATGTTGTTCCACTTTAAGTTGAAGATACCTAAGAGAAGCTTCACTTTAAAAGTCAATTTAAAAAGCATGTTCCTAGCCCGACAAGAGACGGAAGAGAAATAGCCACCCCGGGCAGTCTGGGAGGATTGTGAATACACCGTTTACGATAGGATTAATTGTTAAAAAATTAATCACAGCAATTTTGTAAAAAAAAAACAAAACAGCACTTAATATAGGCAGTTTTGACGACGAATCGCGAATACGAGTCCTGTATCTATCAATCAATCAATCAATCAATCATTTATTAATTCATAAACATGGGTGTTACAAGATGTCACATAAAATATTGTTAGGTACAGCCATGATTCACCTTAGAGGTATATGAATATAATTTTAGTGGTTAGTATCAAAGTAATAATATTAAATTAACATTATATAGTATTATTTTAAAAATTTCATAAGACAAAAAATATTTAATTCAAAATTCATTCGTCATTTTACATCTTGTCGTCAAAGAATGATCTAATGTCGTAATAAACTTTTTCAGCAAGAAAGCTATTGAGGGCAGTTCTGAATCTTTTACTATCATTAATTGACCTGATATACAGTGGGATTTTATTATATATTTTAGGAGCCATACAATTTACACTCATTCTTCTAAGAAGAGGCTTACATCCATGTGTAACTTTAAGTGTGCCTTCACGACGACTTCCAGCAGTATGCATTTCAAAATAAGTTGGGTTATTCCGTACAAATTTTGCAATCTCAGATATATACATAGACTAGACTTTCGTAAATATAAGATACTGACACTAGTCAGTATCTTATATTTACGAAAGTACGGTTCACATGAGTCATCCTGCTTTAGGCCGAACATGGATCTGAGACATTTTTTTTGCGCTTTGAAGACACTCTGCTTGTCAGTAGTGTTAGCCCAAAACATAATACCGTACCTTATAGTCGATGCAACATATCCGTGATAGGCTGTGAGAAGCGTATTTATGCTGGCAATTTTCCGAAGTTTATAAAGCGCATAAGAAAACTGATTTTTTTTTTATTAAATCGTTAATATGAGGTTTCCATGTCAGTTTTTTATCTATAATCAAACCTAAGAATTTAGTTGTGTCTACCTCTGTAATTGAATTTCCGGAGTAACTAATTTTAGAGTTTAGGGGATCCTCATATCTTTGTTTAAAGTTCATTAGATGTGTTTTAGTCAAATTAATTGTCAAGTTATTAAATGTCAACCAATTTATTAGAGATGTCAATGTATTATTAATGTCAAAATGAATGTTATTCAGGTCATTATAAGTAAATAGAACGGTGCTGTCGTCTGCGAAAACAGTCATGTGATGATTGGTTACATAGGGAAAGTCGTTAATATAGATAATAAAAAGGAGAGGGCCTAATACGCTTCCTTGTGGGACTCCAAAATGCACTGGCCTTTCTTTGGATCTATAAATTTTGTTTTTGCCAGTCTTAGTATTAATTTTGGTTACATGCGTAATTTGTCTTCTATCACTTAAGTAACTTTCAATTAGTTTTAAGGCGTTACCTCTTACTCCATATCTTTCAAGTTTGTTAAACAATATTCCATGATTAATATTGTCAAAGGCTTTAGTCATGTCCATAAAAAGCGCTAGTGTAGGTTTCTGATTGTTAACACTCTTTACAACCTTTTCCAAAAATTCATATATAGCCATATTGATCGATTTATCTTTTCGAAATCCGTATTGATACTTTGAAAATATGTTGTTGGTTTCGAAGAAATTGCTTAAATTTTTATATATAATGTTTTCGATTATTTTTGAAAATATTGAAATTAGCGAAATTGGCCGATAGTTCTTTATAAGTTTTCTGTCATCTTTTTTGAATATTGGAATAGTAATTGATAATTTTAATATATCTGGAAATATTCCTTGTTCTAGACATAGATTTATAATGTAGCATAAGATTGGGGCTATTAAACTCCCTACAGCTTTAATGATCTTAGTTGAGACATCGTCAAAACCTACACTATTAGTATTTTTTAGTGAATTTATTGATTTAAGAACCTCAATTGGAATAAGGGGTGCTAAAAAAATTGAATTACTCTGACTATGTGGAAAAGAATTGGAATTAGGCTTATCGTTATGGATTATTTTAGATGAATTTGTAAAAAAGTCGTTAAATGCATTTGCAATTTCTGTCGGTTCGGTGATCTCTCTATTGGCACTATTTACTACACTAGTAATCTGTTCCTTAGGTAAGTTACTGTTATACTTATTAATTATTTTCCACGTTGCTTGCGCCTTATTTTTTGACTGAGCTATGTAATAGTCGTTCTGTGCCTTTTGAGTCAAATTTATAATTTTCTTGTACCGTCTACTATAGTTAGTAAAAACTGATTTATTTATTGGTGTCGGGTATAGACGATATTTCCACAGAAGATGGCGACGTCTTTTACTACAGGATTTAATACCCTTTGAAATCCATTTAGGTTTTTTTGAAGTGGACATTTTGACCTTGATTTTTGGAAAACACAGCTTATAAAAAAGTGTAAAGAGGTCGTGAAAAAGGTTGAATGCTTCATTTGGAGAGCTTGTCTTAAATGCTTCATTGAAACTTAGGTTTTTGATGCAGTCTGTAAATTTCCTTATATTTTCGATCGAAAAGTCTCTATGGTAAGTATACCAGTGTTTAAGCCGACAGGTTTTTTTGACAGGTACATTAAGGGTTTGAGCAGTGATCAGAAAAAGCTAGGTCTATGACTTCTCCTTTCGCTCCTCGAATATTGTGTATGATATTATCTAGGCATGTTTTACTCCGAGGCCTGGTGGGTTCATTGAATTGGCACTTTGTGTTGTACTTGGCTAGAAGTTGATTAAAATCTCTAGATATTTTATTATTTTTGAGCACGTCAATATTAAAGTCACCGCATAAAAGGTATTTATAGTTGCTATTATCGCTTAGAGAGCTTAATATATTATCAAGTCTACTGAAAAATAGAGCCACTAACTCTGAATTTGACCGAGGTGGTCTGTAAATACAGACAATATATAGCTTATGCTATGGTAACTTTATTGCCGAGCACTCCATCACATCAGGTATAGATTGGTTCATCATACTTTTAACATTCTCGTACTTATGATGATTTTTAATTAGAATACAAGATCCACCATTACGTTTGTCTGCAGTAGTAGGATGCAAGTTTGTAGTTGGATACATTGAGACGATGTAAGTCACCAACTATCATGTTGTGTTCTGTTATGCATATAATGTCAATTGGAGTACGTGCATCATTAAAATTTTCCAAATTAACCATTAATGAATCCGATTTAGTAATAAGTCCATCCATATTTTGATGTAGGATGTGTAACGAGTTAAACACGAAATAAATTGTCAGATGTATTATTACTAGGTTTAGAACTACTCTCAACAGCTGTATCGCAGTCAACTTGCGAATTTGTTAGAGGAAAGGATTTAAAATCAAAACGTATTTGCTCCATTACAGTCTGGTATATGTTCTGCAATCCAAAGTTATTTACGTCACCTGTTGTATTTGAAAACATTTCGTAAGTTAAGTTCATGTTTGAATCAAAAAAATATACATTAAGATAATTTTGTAGTTCTACATAGAGTAAGCTATTGAATAATTAGATTTTATAATTATGTATTGGTGCCCCAGGTACATACGTAGGGGTACATATTATCAAGTTAGTAAAGTCAATTTGTTTAATTAAAGTCCCAAATGTTGGTTTTAAAATAATTGTGGAGGTCCAGGGAAGGTTTGAAAGGTTAGAAAGTATGGGAACAATAGGCGTTACTATGTTCTAAATAAAAATAACAATAGAAAAACAATGAAAATAAATAAAAATAAAAATGAATAACCTTCCAATACGAAAAATAGGTTGGAATCATTGGTTACTATACTATGATGTTTGATAAGCAGAAATCAGGCAGCGTGCGTGAGTGGAATACCTAACGGCGGATGATGAGGAATCAGATCCGCGGAATCTGTCACATTCTGCCGGATTTATATCGGTCAGTCACGGGGCGGAATTTTAAAGAGATCCTTGTTTATCATCCGGATTTTTCCCCGAAAGGGTTGGGTACGGACTAAAATAACACTTCATCAATCTTGTATTTTTGGGTCGTAGAAGCTTTTCAGTGGTAGGTAGCCAGAAAATTATTGTACATGGATAATATAAATCAATTTTTTTTTTATATTGCACTTCAAGATCAATCTTGAGGTCAACCTCATCCCACCTGATCTTAAGTGGTAATGAGGTCCTAGCTTAAGGGCGACAAGTAAAGCATAATAAATCTGTTACTGGACTTGTCGCGTTTACCTTGAAGACTTGACCCCTGCTACTAAAGTAGCACCCCCCAGGAGCTCTGGAAACCTCACTCACACGCAGGAACACAACAACACAGAAATGATTGTTATTTGGCTGCGGTCTTCTGTAAGGTGGAGGTATTTCACCAATTTTTTAATATATATGGAAAAGTAAACTAGAAATATGTGTAGGTCACTTGCCACAGATAGCTTTGACAAATAATGAAATCCTAATCACCTAAACGAAGTTGATCTTCAATTCCATAAAAAAAAATATTAAAACTGGGCTACTTTAGGCAAGATAACATCTTACCGATAACCTTCAAATGAAATACAAATATAAGTATAACTACACTGGGTTTGCTTTTATATTACGAAAATTTCTCGCTCGAAACTTTTCTACGCCTCCGACCAACTTATTGCAGTTTCCTTATTTCTCCATGCGTCTCTCGACCGATTTTCGACTCCAACTTTTGTCGAAGATATTAGGTCAAACTTCACCGACCCGGCTTCACGCCAAACATAAGTTATTGATGTATCTGACTAAATATTTTAACGATAGAACTGATTAAGATATTAATGTTTACAAGAATTTCTACACATTTGCTTGTTTTGTTTAGCCTGTAATATTTTAGTTTTGGTTTTCCTTATGGTTTATTAGTTTTAACAAATTGCCATGCCCTACCAGGGCGTCACATGTTGACCTGTATAATGTAAGACCTTATTAATGCAATGTGATATTGTGCAATAAATAATTTGAATTGGAATTTGAATGTCATTAATATTCCTCCTGGTTCTTGTGACTCGTTAGTTTATAACTGCATTATTTTTGATTACTGATAGAAAAATCTTTCTACCTTATTAATGCAATCGCATTAATAAGGTTAATTTTTGCAAATAAGGAAGAAAATTATATGTTTTACTATTATTTTGTTCCATTATAAATTGCGGAGGTTTGGTGTTTGATATAAAGACAAGTGGCTTGCGGCGGCTTTGCGCGCGTACCATACCTATTTTCTTCCACATATGCCACTACTCCTATTGATCGTAGCGTGATTTCGTATAGCCTACAGCCTTCCTCAATAAATGGACTATCGGAAAAATATTAACACAGCTTTTTGACGCACACTTGTCAGCCTAGTCATGACCTAAAGTCACATATAATTGAAATATTCTCCTCAGTCCTAGTTAATGTTTTGAATTTTTAAAGTATCCTACACAAAAATATTTTTCCATTTCGAATCAGTACTTAAGGAGGAAAAGTGGAGGGCACCAGAGCACGTGGTAGATCACCAATGAGATGGACAGACCAGATCAAGACCAAATCAAGAAGCTCGGTTTATGAATGTACCCGGAGGGCTGCAGTTCGTGATGAATGGCGCCGTATCACTAAAATCACTAATAGTTACTCACCGTGATTCATAATGAGGACCACGACCACTCTGGCAAGAGTGTACAGACTAAGAAGAAGTTAATGAGGCTATCGTGTTCAACTAAACAAACTATTTAGCTTTATAATATTATGACGATTTATGATGACGACCTCCGTAGCCGAGAGGCGAGCGGGCCTGCCTTTGGCGAGCGCCATCTCTGAGGTTCCGGGTTCGATCCCCGGTTGGGTCAATATGGGAAACGAACTTTTCCATATTGTCTCGGGTCTGGGTGTTGTGGTACCTTCGTTGTTTCTGATTTCTGTAACACAAGTGCTTAAGCTACTTACCACTGAATCAGAGCAATGTATGTGATGTTGTCCAATATTTATATTTATTTATTTATTAAAGATGATTTTGTCGAGACAATTTGTAAGTAGCTGTGTTATAATGTTGTATGAAATCCGAACTATTATGTATTTTTATTTACCATACTTAAACGCTACAACTTGAAGAAAACAGGAGAACCAGAAATCTACAACCGGATCTAATTAGCTTCCGTTTTGACAGTAGAAACTCCTTTAAACATCATTTGATAGATTGTAGCAAGTTTAGAAAACGGATGACGAATACCTGAGCTGGTCCACATTTTAGCCCCCAAATAAAATAAGGGCAAAAGTTCTGACATAAATTCTAGATGAAAGACCCAGTAAGCCTCAAAGAACAAACAGAGCTTTGGAAAATTTACGGCCTAAGAACAAATAAGCATAAAATTAAAATTGTTTTGCCGCAAGCCTGAACCGTGAAATATCTGGGCGAATACAAATCTCCTGGGCCGAGCCGAGCTGCGATGATAACTTGTTGATAACGACTGAACAATGTGTTCCGCTTGCTTCCTTGCCAAATCTATTTGGAATCTTACCTTCTGCTATCAGTACGAACGACAGATAAAAACTAATCTTTAAAAACAAAATATATATCCAAAATGTAGGTCCCATGTACGCGCGTAACATCAGAAACTTAACCAACTTGGAAAATTCGTAAAAAAAATTATTTATCTTTATTTATTAATTTATTGATAAAGAAGGTTTGCAAGGAAACAGCTTTGAAAAATTACTGCAAAAGTAGGTACGCGTTGCGGGCGTGCCGTTTGTACATTATCAAACTAAGGAATTTGTTTGGTAGAAAGAGCAAATTTTCCATTCGATATGAATTTTTTTTTTTATTTTGTGAAGTCTATGAACCGAGAAATGTTTTAGAATATCACACTAACAATAAATAGAAACGACCGATCAATGAAAGCTGTTGTAAAAATAAGAAGAAATAGAAAATCATTTTGGGAGCTCCGTAGCTTGCGCTACGAAAACAGTTTAAGTTATGCAAAAAATATGTAAGATGTTTTTCTCTAAAAGTTTTAGTAAAAGTACACGACAGCATATCTATCTTTAAATATTCTCTAATCTTCAATCCTAATAGTTATCTGCCAAGTCGAGATTAGTCTTTACATATAACTTTCTGATGGTAATCCAATTAGTAGTTGTTTTCTACTGTACAATGGTCGGAATTTGTGTTTTTACTATTTATGGGCTTCTCTTTGGTGGAGGCTTTGGAGTTGAGGCTATATTCAGCCAAAACTATTAAAATCTCCTCTTATTACGAACTCATTAGAGAAATAAATCGTTTCCGGCTAATTTCAAATGAAACTTTTAGCAGTTTAAAACTTTCTAGCATTTTCTCACTATTAGTTCTAGGTAAGTGTAGACCTTGGAAAGAATTAATTCGATTAAGAATACGACTTGCACTTTAATTCCCTTTTTTCTGGAGAATAAATATGGCTTCACCATTCTCCAGAAAAAAGCCAGTCCAATGCGTTTTTTAACGGAAGGAATGCTTTTATCATGTCGGAAAAAATGTCAGTGTTAATGTGTTGTGTTAAATGGTTCATATATCAACTAATAATTTTGAAGAGCATATTTTTTTTAATAACACGGAATTGATTATAGACGACCTCTGTAATCGAGAGGCCCGTAGGCCGGACTTTGTCGTCATGCCATCTGTGAGGTGTTGGGTTTGATTCCCGATCGGGTCAACATAGAAACGAGCATTTCTACAATGTCTGGGTGTTCTGGTGCCGTTGTTTCTGATTTCTGAGAGTAATTTATTCCCTTACCTCAGAATCATAGCAATATATACCAACTAGAAGCAAAGAATCAATGTAAACTGTGGAAACGAAGATAGTACACGTGCGGAACCGCAGCGGGCCACTAGTGTGTTTAATGTGTAATGTTGATATTAAATAATAAATAAATAAATATTGGACAACATCACCTAGATTGCTCCGATCCTGTGGTAATTAGCTTAAGCACTGGTTTTTACAGAAATCAGAAAAAACGACGGTACCACAACACCCCGACCCGACACAATATTGTCCAATTAACATACCAAGCATATTTTGAACTCTATATTTTAAAGAGCAGGTTTTCTTTAAAACATTATGTCCTAACACATAATCTACGTAGCTCAACATTTTAGCTTGTCTGTTGTTTGCGATATCACGCCAGATAACGTAACAGAGTTATTAAGAAATGGACTGCAAGCTTGGTTAATTATTTAATTGCCTCAGGGCACTGAATTAGCTCCAAGTTTGCTGCACTTAGTCATTGGCCCAGACTGCGTCGGCTCGAGTTTCATTAGTGGATTACTTGGAAATGAAACTCTATAATTTACTAGGTGTAACTTGGGAACTAATTAGTGAGAGATTCTTGTCTTAGTTTTTAAGGATGTCGCTATAGATTCATGCGGACGAAGTTGAAGACATAGCTAGACTATATAATTAGTCAATCCTTATTTATTCATATTGTTTACATCTATGAATAGTTACATTTATGAAGTCTCTATAATTCAATTGAAGCTACCTCCGGTTCAGAACCTATAACTACCGAGTAGATACCGGCAAGAAACTCAGTCATTTTTTTACAAAAAAAAGCTATACTTGTTACTGATTTTGCACCAAGACCAAGATTCTTTCGTAGTTAGTTTATCAATTTACAATTAAAAATCAATTAAATTAAAAATACAAATAAATTGTAAATGAAACGAATCTCCGAAATGTATGTATGCGCATAACTTCACGACGACTGCACCAAATTTAATAATTATTCTTTTGATTTGTTCATTATAAACATTTAAAATAATTTAACGGGTCAAAACGCGTAGTGTAAAAAGTGTAGTGTGTCGAAGTGACTTCAATAACATTTTGTTATGTGACAATGTGCGGGTGGATGAAGATTTGCAAGCTCCCCCGAACAGACGAAGGCGAGCAAGACCAGTCAGCTCGTGACCACGGTTGGTGCAACCTAACCGAAACGTCGGGCAGTAAGTAGTTCGTATTAACTACTAAATAAAAATGGTGTCGCGTTTTGACCCGTTAAATTATTTTAATGTTTAAAATGGAACGCGAAAGTCTTAAAATTTATACATTATAGTCACGAAAAGGTTTTGTAAGATTTTTTTGGAAAATCATCGAGTACGCGTGGGAAACTAGCTTAGCTAGAAACGATCATAGACGGGCTGCAAACGCGTATCTACAGACTACCCGTTCTCCATGCACTTTCCAGTAATTTTCCCATTTAAGACTAATTGTTCAGACAGACGGACAGCTAACTAGTCGCACCGTCGAGCGGTTAGTTGTATTGACTTGCAAATTGTTCCCGCCGTGCGATTAGTGCCAGTTAAGTGCAGTTTTAGTCGGAATGCACTTTAGTTTGCAACACTGCTACTGCAATTAGTTGAAAGTGTGGATCATTGTTGTTAGTGGTAAAAGAATGTGTCTTGCAATTCCCGTTTGCACACCCGTGTATGATCAACACAAGTTGTAATTATGTCCAGGAGCGCCATGTCTCAGCTTGAGAAAATCTGGCGAGATCGTAACATTTGAGTGTCTGCGTAGAACCCTAGAATACTTTGGTCATATTGCAAGGAAACAAGGTGACAACCTCGAGAAACTTATCGTGAGCGGCAAAGTAGATGGAAAAAGGCCGCGTGGGCGCAGCCCTATGCGTTGGTCCGATCAGATCCGCACTGCTCTCGACTCTACAGTTCACAACGCCCTTCACACCGCCGGAGACAGAATTAGTTGGAGGAAAATCATACGAATGAAAGTGATGCAAAAGGGAGGTCACGACCCTCAGCAGTGAGGAATACGACGCAAGGAGGAGGAATTTTGTGCATCTAATTTGGTAACAATATCATAATAGGTATATTGATAGAAAATTTGATGCACAAAATGCATTTAATTCGGTTCGCTACTTGTTTATGACGTAATGATCCGAATGGCATTCGCAATCACCATAAATTGGGCATTATTTGAAACATAGTTGGTTTTTTTATATGGGCAACCAAAAAAGTACTGGTACAGAAAAAAAAGAAACAAATATTAACTTAAATTTAAGCATTATCTTAATTAGAGGTGGTCACGGTACATTTGCAGAGTAGACTTTAATTTAAGGTGTTAAAGACGGTTTTATACTGTTCATATTACTAAAAAGTTACAATAATATGTAATTTCCAGTGTCTATTTTGTCATCACATTAAAGGGCTGAAGTTTCTCATGCCTATATTAATTGAATTTAATTAATATTTTACTTCACTTGAAAAAATGGAGGGTGCTCAGAGAAATAGAATGGGGAGAGAGGGCCGGTTTTATTTATTATGATTACATTTATTTATACTTACAAAACATGTACTTTTTGTATATTCACTATTCATGTTAGCATCTGAGTATCTAGAAAACATTAAGTTTTCTCAAAAGGAAATGAATCTGTAACAAGTTGTATTTATTGAAGACCTCGGTGGCGCAGTGGCTAAGGTTGGCGGCGCAAAGGCGAAAAGCGCGAAAGGTCCCGGGTTCGATTCCCGGTCGGGTCAATTTGGAAAACGAACTTTTCTAATTTGACTTGGGTCTAGGTGTGCTGGGATGATGCCCCCAGTTAGTATCCGTCGTCTGGTGCTCATAGTACAAGGGAAAACATTAGTTTGAGGCCAATTAATTGGTTTGGTTGACTAGCGCATTTAATTTAAATTTAATTTAAGTATGTTTTATTAATTCGGCAAATAAAAAAATACATATCGTAAATTTTTATACCAACTACTTAACGAATTAAATCAATCTGGTATTTTTGCCCAGTTCGCTTTTTTATTACTTAACTTAGGACTTTTAGTACGAATAAAATATACTTCATATTTGTCTGCCATTAGACTCTCTAGGCACGAAAGCGGACATCATTACGCCCTGAGCGTAGAATCCTCATGTGCCATGATTACATATGACGTCACTCGTATGACGTCACACGGCTAGCAGCCATTTGTAATAATTTTGTTCCCACTTTCTTTACGACTTGGTTTGCAAATACATAGTTTTCTGAACTGTATAGTTTTCTGTGGTAATGGACATGACTTCTCGCTAGATTTACGAAATGACGTCTAAAAAGTCATCATGGGTCTAAGCTTCTAACTACTAAAATTTTTTCATGTTCAAGAGCTTATGTATATATGTTAAGAGATATGAGATCTATGAGATACTTTGTCATATTTTATCAAAGTTTCTCAACTATCTGTACATAATTAGACCTTAAAATAGGAACACAAACAAAATTCAAACTTGCTTCATTCATGTAGTTACATCAGTAAAATTTGTTACCAGAAACTAACGCAATATGTCTTATTACTAAGAACTATGAAAAGGACTACCTGATTTGGGTCTTCGGAATATGCAGAAACTTGAATTATGGGTTCAAATGAACCGTTGTCATGAACTACTAAAAATGTCGTCGCGTTTCGACCCGTTCACTTATTTTAAATGTTTAAAATGGGACGCAAGAAGAAAATTCTATACACAAAAGGTATAGAATTTTAGACTCTTGCGCCCATTTTGCCAAAACAAACAGCAATCAAGAACAAAACAATCGTACTTATTGGAAGGCGTTTGAAAATTTTCTAAAAAAAACCCAATTAAGAATATTTTACTTCACTCCATCCATTATTCAGGCATTCTCTCTACATTTTTCACTCATTACAATCAAAATCTCATTCATATGCAAAACCAGTGCGGAGAGACCGACCTCGCAAAATTACATGTCAATGCACAGTATCAATGCTCAGGGCTTGCCATAAAAATTCCCTTTCCGTCCTCCCATAACAAATTAGGCCCATTTGTCTTTCTACCAAAGCGAACGTGAAAGGGTGAGTTACCCTCTAACTCACTGAGACGCTAACAAAGTAGGGGAGACCGGAGATGGTTGACTGTAAGGGTAAGTTGATTAACTGTATATTACTCGTAGACGATTGACCTTCACGAAAGCCACATATTGACTAATAAGTACGTTCTGATAATTGGGGAGAAAGACATAAGGAGTTAATTGATGCAAAGATATCGTGTATATTACTTTTTGTCAATAAGTCAACGCACCCCTACAGTCAACCATCTCCAGCCATTAAAGTTACTAAATGTCCTACTCATTTGTCTACTTTCTTCTTCATGCTTTTCACTGTCCAATCCATACTTTTATGGAAATCTCTCTACCTTTACCTATCAGTTAATCTCACTCCGTTCTCATTATAAAATCTAGAGTAAATCTATACTTATATTACAAAACTGTGGAATTTGTTTGAACGCGCTAATCTCAGCAACTACTGATTCGAATCGAGAAATATTTTTGTGTTAGATAGTTCGCTTATCCAAAAAGCTTTAAGCTTCTAAAAAAATTTAACGGGTCAAAACGCGACACCACTGCTGGGCTCAGTCAGTCAGCTCGTGACCACGGTTGGTGCAACCTAACCGAAACGTCGAGCGGTAAGTAGTTCGTATTAACTACTAAATAAAAATTGTGTCGCGTTTTGACCCGTTAAATTATTTTAAATGTTTGAAATGGAACGCGAAAGTCTTTAAATTTATAAAACTTAAGCTATTTAAATCGCGCTGCGACCAATAGCAACGAAGAATCAGTGGAGAATGGAATTTTTGTAAAAGATAATCAAATGTCAGAAACATACAAATCTATAAATTAAACGAGTAATTTGAAAGTCATCACATATTTTTTATTGGCATCCTAGTGAGACATTCTTTTAAGCCAATTCTAATGTGGACATTGAAGCTTTGCTACTATAGAAATAAAGTTGATAATGCAAAAATTCCAAGCGACCCAGCGGACGCATATCACACAGTACATACTATAATTTGATGCAAGAATTTTTATGATTTTCTTGCGCTATTTAATGAGAACCATTTACGTTTCTTCATGACTACTGAGAAAATAAAATAACGCGTAGGCCACTAATATTTTTCTCGAAAACGTTACAACCACAACTTCCATAATTACATTGACTTCGTTTTGCTACGATCCAAAAGAGGTTTTACACAATTTGGAGTACGTCCTATGTATACATCCATTGTATTACCTAAGTAAAAAACTATGTGTGTAGTAAAAAACTAACTGTGTGTCTTAGTGCGAAATTAGTAATAAGTGTAGCTTTCATTTGTTAAAAAAACGACTGAGTTTCTTGCCGGTATCTTCTCTTTAGTTATAGGTTCCGAACCGGAGGTAGCTTCATTTGCTTTATATAGAGACTATTCATAAGTATTACT
Organism: Glyphodes pyloalis; assembly: GCA_037074685.1. Lineage (NCBI taxonomy): Eukaryota > Metazoa > Arthropoda > Insecta > Lepidoptera > Crambidae > Glyphodes > Glyphodes pyloalis. The sequence continues at coordinate 3,427,372 of JAYKKO010000012.1, read as the reverse complement.
AATGTAATCTAAATCTATGTGAATAAAAAAATATTGACTTTGACTTATTATTTTAATGTTGCATACACTTCAATTTTATTTATCAGTGTAGATGATCAGATGCCAATTTTTTTTAAGGGCAGTAATCCAGTGCTTCTCAAAAATTATTTCAGTACGGTGTAACAGTTGTCCAAGCAACCTAAAAACGAACGGCAAAGGAAACTTTAACAGACGTACCGAGGACTAATGAAACGCTCACGTAACAATTGGTCACCATTTTGCATGCATGATATAGTTCTTGGCTTGATTAAGTTATGCTTTTAAGTATACTTACTCGATTTGCCCGAAAATGTTTAAGAGAGGTAGGTCTTAGCGATGTATCACTAGAACTGGAGCAGCCCGACTGGTGAATTACCTCCACCTTACAGAAGACCGCAGCCAAATAACAATCACTTCTGTGTTGTTGTGTTCCTGCGTGCAAGTAAGGTTTCCAGAGCTCTTCAGGGGTGCTACATTAGTAGCACGGGTCAAGCCTTCAACGTAAGGGCCACAAGTCCAGTAACAGATTTATTATCCTGTAATTGTCGCCCTTAAGCTTCCTAGCTAGTAATGAGGTCCTCCTCATTACCACTTAACATCAGGTGGGATACGGTCAATCTTGAACGTGAAGTATAAAAAAAACAACGTCAAATGCCTATGGAAGAAGACTTTGTCAACTGATGGTGTTAAAAGCACGTCAGACTACATACACCCTTATGTCGTGATATCAAACTGTAAGTACCTTGTCGTAGTGTAGACCGAAATTTTTGTGTATTTTGACGACCTCCATAGCTGAGACCCGAACGGGCCGGACTTTGGCGACGCGCCATATCTGAGGTCCCGGGTTGGATCCCCGGTCGGGTCAATATGGGAAACGAACTTTTCTCTATTGTCTCGGATCTGGGTGTTGTGGTACCGACGTTGTTTCTGATTTCTGTAACACAAGTGCTGAAGCTACTTATCGCAGACTCAGACCAATGTATGTGACGTTGTCGAATAATTTTTTTTTGATACTTGATTGTTGACTTTATCTTCATTTTTGATTTCAATTTCAACTGTGAACATGTGACAAATTTGGAAACTAAACTTTTCCCCTATATATTTGTCTTAGTATATTATTAGATATATATTTATTTTCTAGGTTGCTCAATAAACCTATAATTATTAATGTGATAAGTTCCTTTTTCGGGTTCCTATTACTAAGGTTTTACTGTCTGTCTGTCTGATCGGCATTAGATTGTAACACAAGAACCACGATAGCTAAACAGTATAATTTTTCACAAATTATGTTTTTCTGTTGCCACTATTATTAGCGTGAACTTATACTATAAATAAATTTAAAAAAATATTTACAACGGTTCCTACAACAAACGCGATTTGTTTGGTTTTTTTTCTCGAAATAAACCGGTAGGCACTCGAAATATACAAAAACACTTAGTTGTATTACACTTATTTCTACACTCTTATAAAATAAATATTGGGCGGTGCTCCCTTAATAGCTTTTTTGCCTATAATATTGATAATAGAGTGTAATGTTGTTTACCTAATCAATAGTACGGAATCCTATGTGCGCGAGTCCGACTCACACTAGGATAATTTTTAATGTATTTCTTGTGTAAAGTATTTCTTGTCAACATCTAGTTAGTTAGTGGCCAACGAATAAAATAGGGTTGTTAGAAGCCGCCATTAATCCTTCAACGCGCCTTACTAATTCAACGAGTATTAATTACTTACAACTACACTAACGCACTCCACAAATTATGTTTTACGCGAAAATATGACGTGAATGTAATAAATTTAAATAAAACAAACTAAAAGGCAGGGCAGGTAAGATTTGACAAATTCCCAACGTTTCGTTGCACGAATAAGTAATGGGTTCTCATGAGTTATAAATTATACCTCATACGGTCTGTATGGGGAATGGTGAAAAGGGATGTTAGGGATATTTTAGGAAGATTGGGTTGACGTACAGTGAAACGAGTCTTTCTTAGCTTTCAAATGTACGAGGGATGTAAGCGTATGGTTAACTACTAATATGACGTAACTACATGTTTTTGAAAATATGATATCGTCGGGGATAGTGCAATACCGCGTAAGTAAATTTTTCCGTAAATTCTAATTTCGATTGAATTTATATGAGAGAACAGACAAAATTAATCTTTATGCTTTATGCTGGCATTTGCCATACGCGGTATTACAGTATCAACAACGATATACAACCTTATTATTAACAGCACAAACTACTATTGACAATTTTGACATTGGTATTAAGTATATACACCGTGAAATTTTAGTGGTTGTTTTCCCGCAGCAGAACGATTAACCTTTAGTAGGACTATCGAATAGTGCGAGTTTTTTTTTTAAATAATAATATTTTAGTTTTAAATTAATCAAAAAAATAATCATCAACTCGAAAGCGTGAGAAACGAATAGTTATATTCCGAGATTCTGACGTATAAAGGTATGTACTTCTTTCTGCACGAAAACCTTCTTTAAACCAAAAAAAACTCTTAAGTCCTAAACAATACAGCATAAACTGCAACGCACGCGCTCCGCGAAACGAACCGCCTCGTGACAAACGACACAGACACAAAGGCACCGCTCGCAGCGCTCGTGCGACTGTCTCACTCACTCATTTCTACTCCAGTGCACCGCGAACGCCGCCCGCGCAACCACTCAACGCGCCCAGTGCGCTACGTCGTGGAGTACCTACGTCGCTATGGTGCAATTGTACGCGAGAGCGAATTATGATTCGCATGCCGCTCGTCGGCTTTACGCAGAGCCGCAGCACATGGAGTCCCTTTGTCTTCGCAGTGTTCTGAACCCGCAAGTACCACAGGCTCGGACGATCGTAGCCGCAACCCAGCGGTTACTCGATCACGGGCAGTTCCAGACGCCAGCTCATGCTCAAGGCAGAGGTCACCCGGCCATTCATTCTTTGGAGCTTGACGAATACATCATAACCGTCGCGGCGGGCCAGTGCCGTGGCCACCACGAAGCCCGAATCTTACTCCGTTGGACATTTATTTGTGGTCTGAGGTTAAGCGGATTGTGTATCGGGAAGAGTACCACACTCCGGACGCCTTAAAAAGTGCGATAGTGGACGCTTTTGATGTGGTTAGACGTAATAGAGACACATTATTGAAATTGAAAGTAAATCAATTAAAACGTGCACGATTGTTTGTAGAACGCAGTGGTTTACACTTTGAACAATTACTCCGTTACCGGGAAGTGTAAGTATTTGTTTGTACATTTGTAAATAGGGATATTAGGTTAGGTAATTAAAATCATTGAAAATAGGTTGATTTCTATTTTTTAAATACGCCTTAAATACTTTATTGCCTAATTCAGTAATAAATTATTATTTTCAGACAATAATCTTGATTACATGTCACGTTGTTATGAATTAAAAATTATGTCGTGTTTAGTTAAGTATGGATAAAAGTATTTACGACGGTCCTAAGCCCGTTAAAGTATGAAGGGAAAATGGAAATCACTTGTTAGTGAATAGTGAGTTTTCAGCGAATTGATAAGCGCGAGAGGCAATGACCCGGCCGGCCGGCGATCAGCTGCGGCGCGGCTCCTACTATTGGTTCGAGGTTGCTTTCGAGTTTAGTTTATCACTATCCTAAAATTGCTATTTTTTGATCTGCATAAAAAAAACCTGCACAAATCTATTGTACTACTGAGATATAATCATTTTACTGCGGGAAAACAACCACTAAAAAGTCACGGTGTATATGCTCATTATGTAAATTTAAGTATAGCTTCATATTTTATATATATATTATATTTATTCATGTATGTCTATATGTATATTTAATTGTTTCCGAAATGAATTTTGTAACGCTTGATAGTTACTATTCTCGTGTATTATGTTTTTATTTTATTTTTTAGATTACTTATGCACTTTGTCACTATTACCGCACCCATAAACTAACTCTCCGCATGACCCAAAGGTTGACTGGTAGAGAATGCCCACAGCATTAAGTCCACCTGTTGTACTTTTTTTTGTGCAATAAAATTTTTAAATAAATAAATTAATAATTGATAGTTAAGTGGTATTTGAACATAAATGTCGGCATGCTTCGCATTTTAACGACAGTTGGAAGTAGGTACAGTCAAAAGCACGTGAGACTATATACTTAGGACTCATGTCGTAGGCATAAGATTTAATCTCGAACTGCAATTGTTTACCTTGATGTGCTGACATCCGCATATTAATTCGGATATGAAGTCAGTTATTTATTTATTTATTTATTCAATTATACATACATACTAGCTTACAGTGTCCCAAGGCGCCAGTATGTTTATTGGACATGTCAAAAACTTAATACTACATTACGTGTGTCAAATAAGATTAAGCAATGTCAATAGTAATAAAAAAACAATAATAAAAAATCAGATAAGAATAATTACAATACACAATTAAAAAAAAGATAGTAACAATGTCAATGAATAGTAATTAAAATAATCAATGATACACAAGTCAACAAAATTATACATTTTGCATGGTGCTTTAAAGTAAGTAAACTTTTGTTGTAGCTGTTTTTCTGCTATACATGAATATAGTTTTATTTCTTTTCTAACACGTCCAAATTCATAGTAATTTTACTTCAAAAAAGTAAAATTCAGTGAACTAAGGGATTTTTCCATGGTCTGTTGCCAGTCCCGAGCGAGTGAATTTTATAATTAGATATTAAAAAATAAACTACTACTTCTCTTATTTGTAACATAATTTAAATTTTAATTCTAGCATTATTATTTTTGTAGTTAATCTATATTCTAGCTGCAACCATTTTTCCCATATAGAACTAAACTAATCGATTGAAAGGAAAATAACACCGCTGAGAACTACTTGAATATTTTCACAATGAAACAAAATTTATAAATAAACCAAATATAAATTTCATGGCAAAGGTCTTTGCTTCTTTTTGCATATATTTGAAACAGCCAGAAATAATCAATGAAATAGTTAAACGTGTTTGAAGAAGACCCAAAATGGCTGTTTTTAAGATTTGAAGCAAAATATCTCAGAAATGATACGTGATAGAAGTATTTTAAAGCCAGAATTGGCTTCCTTATGCTATTTTTAGCTAAAAACAGCTATTGGTTTGCGTGCACCAAACTCATTGTTGACCTGTGAATTAGAATGTCAGATACAAGGGAAAACAGATAAGTTCACGTTTTAAAGTTATTGTCAACATATTGAAAAGCTTTCCTTGTCAGTAATCTAAAGTGGTCAGCAAATAGGTCAATACCGTAGTCATTGGCGAGCATGTCTCCTATCAGATTTAATGCACGTGCGGTAGGTGCATGCGCAGCGTACGCGGTACGTGTCTGTGGCCGCCGCAGCAGGCGCGGGAGTCGCCGCGGTGCGACAGTCCCCTCCTCGTTCCAGCCTAGACGCTTAGGAGCTAATAGGGATACTTGACTTAGTATCCTAGCAATCTACTTTGTCGCGTATTATTGATAAATAGTACATCAAGAGTTGGACTACCCTTCTAAATTCTAAGCTATTCATTTCTACCATTCCTAGAACAAACAGGGACGGGTACAAGAATGGATAATGGCCGAATTTTTTTTTATATAACCAACGAGCGTACTTTCTCTGTACCCTCTCTACAATAAGACGGTACTTGTCTTCATGTGGAGCCCAAACAATTGCACCGAACTCGAGCTTACTCCGAACATACGCATTGTAAAGCACGGTTGCTACTCTCGGATTGTCAAACTGTGCAGAAGTCCTAATTACAAAACCTAGAGTTTTACTTGCAGCTTTACAGATCGTGAGAACATGTTCATGGAAGTTCAAATGAGAATCCATTATTAGTCCCAAATCCCTAATGTAATTTACCCTTTTCATGGGCACGTCATGCAGATTGTAATCATTGGTAAAATGATTCCGTTTTCGCGAATACGTCATGATTTTACATTTGTTACTATTGAAAGGGAGACAATTTTGCCTACTCCATTTGTCCACAGCATAGATATCAGCTTGCAAAGTTTCAGAGCCGGACGCAGTATCGATACCTAGGCTTAATTTAAGGTCGTCAGCAAACAGGAGACATTCAGACGAACTAACACAATCAGGCAGATCGTTGATAAAGATGAGAAATAGTATCGGTCCCAGAGTGCTACCTTGACTCACACCAGATCTAGTGTAGTAGGTATTCGATTCAAAACCATCGACCCATACGAACTGACACCGATTACGCAAGTAGCTAGAGAAAAATACTAATAGCTTTTGTGTAAATCCTATTTTTGCCAACTTTTGCAGTAGGCGATCATTGTCGACCAGGTCGAATGCCTTTTTAAAATCAAAATAGGCAGTATCCACCTGCCTACCAGCATCCATTTCGGTGCACACATAATCCACGTGAGCGATAAGGTTAGACATGACAGATCTAGCTTTTCGGAAGCCGTGTTGGCAGTCATATAAGGAACCCCGAATCTGCTTATTAATGTGGCAGCACAAGATACTCTCAAAGATCTTGGCGAAAACTGATAGAACAGCAATTGGCCTGAAGCACGATACGCTGTTCCCAGCATCTCCTTTGGGAACTGGCGTCACTCTAGTCAGTTTCCAAGACTCTGGATAAACCGAGCTATTTAAAGCTAAATTGTAAATAAATAACAGTGGTGTCACAAGGACCGAACTACAATCTTTTACGAAAAAAACAGGGATATTGTCTGGACCCGTCGACGATCTCACCTTGAGCCGTCTTACCGCTAGTCTCCAATCTGCCTGACTGACGCCACCGATGGAAACACAAGCGGTACCTGTACAGGTGTCCCCTGTACGCGCAGCCTCAGTGGGACTAAGACGTGGTGCCTCAGCAAGAAATACCGAGCTGAAGTAATCAGCGAAAGCGTCTGCCGCAGCCTGGCCCTCTACCTGTTCCCCGCGATGCGAATAAGTGCCAACAGGTCTCCGGTCCTTCTTCTTGTCTTTTACATATGTCCAGAATTGAGCTGGGTTGTCAATTATATTTTTTTGGGTCAATTTCAAATACTGCTTGAACGCATCACTAATCAGACATTTGACATGCCACCTATAATATTTGAACATTTCTCTATTAAATTCCTTTTTTTCCTTTTTGTATAATTTTAGATGTAAATACTTTAATTTAATGTAATAAATAATTTCTTTGGTGTACCAATTAGGATATTTGTATTTCTTATGACTACTGGGGGGACATTTAAGCGGAACAAACTGACTGATACAAATATAAAGTTTATTATAAAATATTTCGACTGCCGAATCGACGTCATTTGCAGCAAGCACATCCGACCAATCTAGCACTTCCATAGTCTTGTACAAACTCAGATAATCAGCCTTATGCCAGTTCCAATTATGGTTTGATCCAAGCCTAACAGCGGTCCGAGGCAAAGACAGAGGCCGCGCGGGCGCCATATGTGGAAACCTGACTGTGACCTCGAGAGGGGGGTGGTAATGGCCATCGTTATGACAGAATTGAAAAAAAAAACACTTAACGATTAACTCTAGCCTAACAAAATGGAAAAGGGGCTTAATGCCTTATTAAAGGAGCTAAATTAGCGCGAACAATTCAGTAAACGAACTTTATCATATTATCTCGGGTCTGGGTGTTGTGGTACCGTCGTTGTTTCTTATTTCTGTGACATACTCAAAGCAACGTGTTGTCTAATATCTTTTTATTTATTTGATGAAATATATACGTAATATTTATCCCAAATTCACATGGAATGAATCCAAATATGTAATTATTAGTAGCCAATTATTTTTCCCCCATATCCGTTGCCTATATCTCACAATAGCAAACTAGGCAACATAATGTCCCTACACAGGAACTAGTAAGTGAATTAGTTCAGCCTAAATTATAATATACTGCATACTGCAGTTTGCCTGCAGGGCGAAGTTGAGCAGAGTTTAGAGATTTAGATGGTGGTTTGGGTAAATTATGCTGTGAAATTTAAATGATTTGCATAGTTGGTGCGGCAGAGAAAATGTGTAAAAATAAATTGGAAAATGCGGACTTTGGTTTTAGTTAAAAACCTTAAGAATACCTACCGTTTATTTCTGGTCTTCTTTAAAAAATATTATATTTCAGTTTTTTTATATATAAAATCTGATAGTTAGAATCTTCACCTTAAAAATTAACCTTGTTTCATTATGAAGCACTTCCCGTAAACTCAGAATTATACAATTTGGTACTTATCAATGTTTTAAAGCTCAATTAAAGGAAATATAGAGGAAACACATTTTAAAAAAATACTACCCCTTAATTAAATCTAATTTGCTACCCCAAGGAATGTGCTGCTATAGCCTTTGATCTTTTTAGGTTATTTATAAATCCCCTAAAATGGTCTTCTAACATTCCTTCTACCATAAAACATGCCCACTGCATTTCCAAAGCATGTTTTGAACGGTATGGTTGATGAACCATCGAAGCGTCATGTCTTAGAATCTGTAGGTACTATCTCATGCTAGCAAATATCACAAGACCGAATTGCAAAAGGCCTTATCAAGAGCACCCATCGTGGGATGATCAGATAACCGAGACTGGACACAAAACATTAAAGGAGGCATTAGTCTAACAAGTTACCCGAAGTTACAAACAAAAAAAAAATTGCATCTCGTTTCATTTCAAACATTTAAATATGGCGTCAATGTAAAAGTAAATTGGATATATTTTTCGGACTGACAAAACGTTATGAAAATTCGATTTCTTATGAGTAAAATTCTGTTATTGAAAAATCTTGGGAAAGTGCTTATAGTTGGAGAGCTATCGTTTAATTCAATAATACGAATTATATATTTGAAATGTAAATTTTATTAATGGAATAAAGTAAATATACTTTAAATGTTTCTTAATTTTTATGTGTCACTAGCGGTCCCGGCGAACTTCGTTTGAACTTAGAGGATTTTCCCGCTTTTCTGTTGAAAATTTTCCTGAATTTTCTTTGCTAAAAACCTCACGGAGCCCGAGACCTTTCCAACGAATGCAATACTGTGGAATACGGTTCGTGCGTTCTGGAGTTATAGCGTCAGGAAGGAAAACCCGACTTATTTTTATATAGTAGATGGTTTGAACTCAATAGTCACGTTTTTTCCTAATGTGTCCCTGACACCTTTTGAAAGAACAAATTATTTACTTTTTACTTGACACAACTTGTGATACATATGTATATTTGTGTTTGTGATAATGTGATTGCATAGTGCAACACGTAACACAAGCAAACTTTAAAATACGCAACAATTCATCTTATTAAAAATGATAAAGTTTTGTAATATAAGCTTGTGATATAGTAGATCAAATATGTATATTAACATCAAATTTTTTGTTAAAATAGATTACTAAGTGTAAATTTTAAGATTTTCGCGGTCCATTTTAAACAATTAAAATAATTAGTTTAAGTATTTTAAGATTGCTAAGTGTTTTGGCAGAAAATTCCAAACTTTATTCAAAGGAGTGCTAGTTACTCAATTTTAGATTTTTATTCTTTAAGGATTTTTTTGCTGCCTATCGCGTTCTTTCGGAAAAACGCGTCCATTACAAAAAACAGTTTAAGTATTTTTTTGTCGATGTTGTATTTTATAGATGAGTATTTGATAAGTGCCAATTTTGACTAAAATAAAAATATTTTAATGACTTTTTTATATATATTGCACTTCAAGATTAACCTCACATCATCAGGTGGGAACCTGATGTTAAGTGGTAATGAGTTAAGGGCGACAAGTACAGCATAGTAAATCTGTTACTGGACTTGTCGCCCATACCTTGAAGGCTTGACCCCTGCTATTAATGTAGCACCCTCCAGGAGCTCTGAAAACTTTACTCACACGCAGGAACACAACAACACCGAAGTGATTGTTATTTGGCTGCGGTTTTCTGCGGCGTGGAGGTGTTTCGCTGGTCAGGCTGCTCCAGCTCGAGCAATAAATCGCTATGCACTACATCTCTTCTCTCTTTTTAACACTCATACGCAAATAACAATACAAAAGTGCAACCAATTGTTAAGTGGCAATTAAATTTCATATGTTCCACACACATATACCACTTTCCATATGTATGATGACAGGCTCTAGGACTACAAAGTTCTAGGGTCTTATTTATCGGTCCTATTACAGGCGATATGTCTTTTCTATCCAATGAACACATCTTTGTAAAATCTTGTCTATGGTCGGGAATTTACGCTCGGAATAACAAATCTGTCTCACAAAGCTTTCGAACGATTGAAAAAAATCTTTTTATCTTTGCCTTGCATGATACAACGAGGATCGGGGGTAGCTCAAGTGAAAGGGTCCTTTTCAAAAGGCAGTAGGGTCGTAGCAAAGTTAAGATTTAGGAGATAAGGATCAGCTACGATTTTTGTTCGTTTTTGTAAAAACATATCGAATATACATGTACAAACCAATAGTTATTCAGCTCATTTGACCTCATGTCAAGTATTGTATTCGATTTCGATGTATCGAATGGTTATCGATCCATACTGTACGTAGTGTAGGGTATGTACGATACTGAAATCAGTTGCTAAATCCCGAACAGAGGACGTTCGGGTCTATACATTGGGGTTTAAAATTATCTCATTTAGAATATTATCTGTACTGAATCTACAAAAGAAGCAATGAACGATTGATTATTGAATCACTTAAAGTGTATTTTGAAATACAAAGAAACATGTGATAATTGTCATTAAATTCTATGCAAACACCCATCCGATATCAGACTATAAGTTACAAACCTATCTCTTATCAACAAAGTAATTCTAACTTTTGTAACACGCTCGTGCGATACTTAACGTGACCTATCGTTACGCTGTAACTATCTCTTCGAGGTCATGACCCCTCCGCTTGCGCATCTGTTCTTCCGCCTTTCTATTTGTCCATCGATGCTACTGGGTTATTTTAGTTCATATGTAATAAAACACGTTGAATAGTTGCAGATGGAAGAAGAGAGTTTTATTTTTTTTTTTTATAATGCACAAAGACATTTCAATAGACAAAAGATACTTTACAATTCTGTCACTAGATGTCGCATGGACTTTGTTATATTTAATTATTTTGATATTATTTTATACTAATAATTTTAACAGCACCACTTATCAAAATAATCCAAACATAGTAGGTATTGATTTACATAGTAACAAAAAAAAATTACCTATTCATACAATATTTTTCAAACCCAGTTTTTTAGCAAAATAATGATGTTTAGCAGAAGTTAGACTTTTTGTTAAAATATCAGCAGGCATCTCAGATGTTGACAAATAAACTACTTTCACAAGCTTATTAGAGACTGCATCTCGTATAAAATGATAGCGCACATCTATATGCTTTGTGCGTTTATGGAACAGGGGGTTTTCTGTCAACCTTTGAGCTCCCTGGTTATCATTGTAAATTAGAATAGGATAATCAACATTCAGAATTTCTAATAATAATTGTTTTAAATATATAGCTTCTTTACATGCTTCTGCAATAGCTATGTATTCTGCCTCGGTGCTGGACAATGCTACAGTTTGTTGTTTTCTGCATTCATAAGAAACTACACAACCTGATAATTTAAAACAAAGTCCCGTGTAAGATTTTCTATCCAAAGTATTTGAAGCCCAATCGGCATCAACAAAGCCTTCTAAATTACAATCATCCTTTTTAAACATTAAACCATAAGATTTAGTTTTTTGTAAATATTTCAAAATTCTTTTTGCATGATGCCAATGAACTGAACTGAAACAATTATTAAATTGACTTAGATAACTGACACTGTACGAAATATCTGGACGCGTCAGAACTGACAAATACATAAGACTGCCTATGAGTTGTTGATAAGGAAAATTTTTATCAACACATTCAGCTTTTTCTAATTTTAAGTTACATTCCATTGGAGTGTCTTTAGTATTACAATTTTTCATATAAAACTTTTCTAAAATGTGATTCACAAATTGTTCCTGATCTATAGATATAGAATTATCTTCATACATTTTTACTCTCATACCTAAACAATTCTTTAATTGGCCTAGGTCTTTTACTTTAAATTTAGCCATAAGTTTCTCCTTTAACCCATTAGTCATTTCTTCACTATCAGAAAAAATAAAAAAATCGTCAACAAAAATAGCAATAATAATTTGTTGTTTTTTACATTTTTTACTATAAAGGCATGGCTCTGATTTTGACTTTACATAGCCCATTTCAATCAAACAATCATTTATTCTTATATTCCATGCTCTGGCAGACTGCTTTAATCCATAAATAGCTTTATTTAATTTTAGCACACAATTACTTGGACAGTTTAAGCTAAGTGGAGCTTGCATGTAAACATTTTCATCCAAGGAACCATTTAAGAATGCTGTTACTACATCGAGATGTGTAATTTTAAAATTAAATTTAGCACTTAGAGCAAACAAGAGTCTAAGGGTAGAGTACCTGAGCACTGGTGCATAAGTCTCTTTGAAGTCCACACCCTGTTGTTGGGTGAAACCCTTAGCCACCAGCCTAGCCCTATACCTTATACTGCTATCACTCTCAATTTTCTTTTTGAACACCCATCGACATTGCACCACCCGATCTGCTTCTTTCCGATCCACGATGTCCCATGCTTTGTTCTGCTCAAACGCCTGAAGTTCCATGTGCATAGCCCTTTGCCAGTTTTCTCTGTCAGGACCCTCTGTTGCATCTTTATAAGTTATTTCATCTGTGCACAACTCTGACAGATTATCTGAAACACAAAGATTAGTATAACCAAACCTGTCAGGCTTTTTCCTGGGACGTTTTTCTGGTAACTGTGAGGTTCCAGCACTCTCCATGTGATCAAATTCTTCTTCAGACAATGTGTGATATGAATCTTCTTCAGAAATCATGTCTGAAATGTCTGATTCTAATACATATGTAGGATCGTTGTCTCCTTGAAGAGTTTCATCAAATATCTCTGTGGAATTTTCTTGTTCAGGCAATGGATCTTTATTTGTGTTGTTTATTTCAACCTGGGTATTGCTATCATTTCTTTCCATTATGATCACATCCCTGCTTGTACATATTTTTTTAGTTTCAGGATTATATAGTCTGTATCCTTTAATATTTTCAGAATATCCCACAAGAATGTATTTCACAGCTTTCTTATCCCATTTTAATCTGTTAGCTTTGGGAACATGCATCATCGCTGGACTGCCAAAGACTCTGATGTGACCAAGATCAGGTTTACGTCCTGTCCACATCTCAATTGGCGTTAATTGGCCTAAACCTGAGGCCGGCGATCTATTTTTAAGATATACCGCTGTATTGACTGCCTCGGCCCATAATTCCTTTTCCATCTTAGCATCAAAGAGTAGACATCTAGCACGTTCAACAACAGTCCTGTTGAAACGTTCACAGAGACCATTCTGCTGCGGGGTATGGGGATTCGTCTTCTGATGAATAATTCCTGACTCTTTCAAGTACTTCTCCATCATATCTGAACAGAACTCCCCTCCGTTGTCGGTTCTCAATGTCTTGATTTTTGTTCCTTTTTGATTTCTAACCATACTATGAAATTCCTTGAAACACTGCAAAACCTGATTTTTCTCCTTTAAAAAATATACAAATGCCATTCTACTAGCATCATCTACAAACAACAGAAAATATCTCGCTTGTCCAACTGATCGAACCTCCATCGGTCCACACAGATCCGAATGGACCAAATCTAGCGCTTTCTTGCTTCTATGTGGTGCTAGTTTAAAGGGTAAACGAGCCTGTTTGCCCTCACAGCATACTTCACAATTGGATTTCTGAATATCAGCTTTTGTATCATATGATACTCCTTCTACAGCACCATTTTTCATCTTCTGTAGGTCATAACTATTTACGTGGCCTAACCTTCTATGCCATTGCACTACTTCTGCAGATTTAACAGCTGCTGCCAAACCTTTCTCTGACTTTATTGTATCTAATTTATACACACCATTGTGCAAGGTTGCTTTTCCAATAAGCTCATTCTGCCGATTATGGATATGACAAACGTCTTTTGTGAAAGTAATTTTGTTTCCATTTGATATCAACTGGCTTACTGATAATAAGTTAGTTGTTAGGTTAGGTATGTATAAAATGTTGTTTACATTGATGTCAAACTGAGAATTGTTTACTTTTGTAGTGATCCGTGTGTCTCCGGTACATAGCACTGGCACAGTCATTTTATTAGCAACAATAATTTCCTTTGTTTCGTGTGATTCTCGAATTCGCAGTAAGTTTTCTTTGTTGGACGTCATATGGGCACTTGCACCCGAATCTATATACCAGTCGTCATTATTGAATTCACTGTTGAAAAAAGCGGCACTAAAAGCATTTATTGACTTATCTTTTAACTCTGGGCACTGGTTTTTGTAGTGACCAGTTTTTTTGCACTTGTAGCATTTAATAACCCTTTTGACAGTAGACGTTGACATATTGTTGTTGACATTTTGGTTTTGATGTCTGCCAACTTTACCTTTTGATTTTGACCATAGTGCAACTTCACTCTCAGTGCTACCAACCTCAGAACTCATGTCAAGCAATTTCGTTTTGATGACGTCTGAATTTATGGCGATACCCGAATGCTCTATTGCCATGATCATTGGTGCAAACTTTTCTGGAAGTCCCGCCAATAACAATGACCCGATCCACTCTTCATTGATTTCAAAACCTGTCCCCTTTAATCTTTGTGCAGTTTCCACTATTTGGCTGACATAGCTCGTCATGGTTTCACAATTATCCAATCTAATTGAAATTAACGTTCTCAATAAACTGATTTTTCTAGTAAAGCCACTGTCATCAAATAACATTTGCAGTTTTTTCCACAAGCTTGCCACTTTAGTTTCGTTCTTGATATGCACATATAGTTTAGAATCAATCATCATAACAAGTTTTGCCTTCGCTTTCTTGTCTTCGATTTCACTAAAATCATCTGGAATGGCGTCTATGTCGATACCTTCCAAAACGAGAAAATTTCTTGCAGCAAACGCCCAATCGTCGTAATTTTCGCGTCCTTTAAGCTTTGGCACATTGGCTATATAACTTCCCAATGACATTTTTAACACTTTTAACTAATTTACGAAACAAATAATTGTGCTTTTATAAAATACGTTACTGGGCCCATAACCTAATAAAACACGTTGAATAGTTGCAGATGGAAGAAGAGAGTTTTATTTTTTTTTTTTATAATGCACAAAGACATTTCAATAGACAAAAGATACTTTACAATTCTGTCACTAGATGTCGCATGGACTTTGTTATATTTAATTATTTTGATATTATTTTATACTAATAATTTTAACAATATGCATAAGCATCGGTGGTTCAGTGGTAGAATGCTCGCCTGCCACGCGGGCGGCCCGGGTTCGATTCCCGGCCGATGCAGAACTTTTTGCCTTGTTTTTTTAAATTATTGCACGTAGCAAAAAAGTGCAAAAGCTGGACTTCTCAACAAGTTTAGTTGTGCTTCCCGTATTATATTCTTTCGCAAATTGAATGAAAATTATGTTTTTTTTACCTTCGTTTGCGACTAATACATTACTTAATTCTTTGTCTCCTTTTTGTGTGGATTGGCGACTAAGCTTCTTTTGAGAAAACTACCTCTGTCAGTCTTATGTGAGTGATTAAGAACTAAGTTACTAAAGTTAATTAAGAACTCAAAATAAATAGAAACGAATACTACTACATACACGTGTTTAAAAAACCCAGAATTTCAGACACAAAAAAGTATTTTTTGTGGGTATATTTTTTTATGTCTGGTTATACAAACAAGTAGCTAGAATATATCGATGACTCTTCTTTAACAGAAAAAAAAACGCTTGATGCCACTCAGCCCGCCACGCGTGTCGCGTCGCCTGACTCCCAGCTCTTTGAACGATGCCTTACAAAGAAATCTGTGATCACTTCCAATGTGAAAAATTACTCCGACTATCCCACGATTCCATAATAAAGTGACAATGATATCTCAAAGGGGACTTTTTCATAAAAGCTGACGATATCTATGTCATTATTATAAAAAAAACATTAATCAGAGGACTGGATGAAAGGAACTTGTTACGCCTTAATCGAGAGAGGATTTGTCTTACCAACTCGAGCTTAAGAAATTTGATAAATAACGTTGTATTTTTTAGTTGACATCTCTTAACAATCATTTTGAAATCAGTAGTAGGTCTGTATAAATTATATTGGTTATTAGTAAGTTTCATACACTTATCCATATTAACTTATTATTACTTTTTTTTTTTGAGTCAAAATACTTTACTTAATTTTATATTTGATAAGCATGTTTATTTGTATATATATATATATATACATAAACTCATAGATATATAACATTATATATATATATATATATATATATATATATATATATATATATATATATATATATATATATATATAATGTTATATATCTATGAGTTTATGTATGTTTATAATGCTATACTATGAATATAATTCAAGAAATAAAACTTTATTAATGTTGCACGGCCGTACCCATTTCTTGCCATCTACTATTTCCTCTACCTTAAGGTTGTCTGGAAGAGATCGCTTTCTAGCGATAAGACCGCCTAAATTGTACTATAATCAATCTGTAAAACCTATTTCTGTAAAGTTTTTGTGCAATAAAGTATATCTATCTATCTATCTATCTATAAAAAAATAAACAGTCGACTAATGCCCGGTTTCAATATTTTACGATTCGTAATCTAAATAAGCTATCCGTTTTTCTCCAACAGACAAAAAAAGGTTTTTTAAGAGGTAGGTTTGAAAGCTAGACCCTCGCGTTTATTCAAAATGAAATTAATAAAAAATAAATATTAAATGTAGTTATAGAATGACATATAAAAGCCCGGCTGCACATGAGTTCACGGGCAGGTTTAACTTAACGAAGTGTCTACAATTTATGCACGTTCATTTTTTATCTTTGAGTTAAGTTTTTGTTCTATAAATGCTACCTCGAGTCACTTAATAAACATTTATTTCTGTCGTTTTTTCTAAAAGGAATTAAGGAAAAATATTATCCATCTATAGTTTTGTGCCGACCTACGACATGACCTACAAGTCGACAAAAATACGGCTTCAGCAGAATTGGCAGAGTAGACAGCGCTCCATACGTAATGCACGATGAGCTAATTGAAACATCTATCCTACAACGCGATGTCAGAGTTTTCGTCGCCACTTAGTATATATGTTACCGGCCAAACCCGATTTCAGGACAAACGAGTTTTGCCTAGGCTCAACTAGTTCTACCTATAGGTACACGATAGGATTAACCAGTATAGTCTAGTCCAAACTAATTTGTCCTAAGCCCCATAGGATAGACCATTGGTGGCCTAGTTTAAACTTTAAGGTATATCAAGAAAATAATCGAAATCACCTAAAATATCAACACACAATATTACCACATGCACATGCTGTAATTCCATTTATAGGAACTCAATTTATATTCTGGTAAACCACAAATGAGTGCTCATTTCGACTTGACCCGAACAATGAATATCTAGACTCCACACAAAGCCACTAGGTGGCGCTTGTGTCACATATTTTTAAAACTGTTGGCGTTACTTTGCAACCGTACTAATTAGGCAATTATTTATTTGTTAGATAAAAGACTTACCTGTTATTCAACCACTGATTAAAAACGAAGGTTTCGATTCTCTGATGATCTACCATATTGAACTGAAAAGAAATAAGCATCCCAGTATAACAATACCTACATCCAGAAAAAATAGCGATTAGAGAAAGTAATTGTTCCTCGTGTGGGTATTATTTTTAGATTACGACGTCATTACGAGAAGGTGGAATTTTCGGGAATCGCTTTATCCCAACAGGTTTTCCCGGGTTTAATGACTCTTAATCTCCAGGAGGCGCCTTGGAAGGGGAGTGGTTTTAATGCGAGTCCTAACCCGATATGGAAAGGTCACAAAAACTGTTGCTTATTGGCGGCTTCTTTAGTAACACTGACCAAAAACTTGCATAGGATTTTAGTCTTCTTCAGTCTTTTTAAACGTCTGCACGTATAACAGATCGCTGATGGGAAAGAAACTGCGATCAGGGGTATACCCTCAACAACGAAACGAACAAACGAAAGGTTTCGTTTTTGAAGATTTATCAAAAGTTCGGAAGGAAAAACGTGGTTTTTGGTTTGCATAAATAGTATTATATTTTATGAAAACGCTTGATTTGCAATTTAAGTGAATTAGATGTGACGATGAGAATTAAAAATTGCTATCCGTTTTCGGATCCGACATATTTCGTTTTTGGGAGTAGACCCTCAGGTACCGGAAAACATCAAAAGTTACCGGACCACGGTATGGGGTTTTTAATTATTATGATTATTCGTTTTTTACTCAATTAATTATTAAAATTATTTTAATTTTTAATCATTGACGAACTAACTGTATGTCTTAGTGAAAAATTAGTAATAAGTTTAGTTTTTTTAGGTACGTATATTCTTGCCGGTATCTTCTCGGTAGTTATAGATTCCGAACCGGAGGTGGCATCGTTTTATTCATGTAGGGACTGTTCATAGGTGTTACTGATGTTATATACCTATGAAATAAAAAAATTGAGTATTGACTATTGATTGGTGACCATACCAACAGAATGACAATTTCTTACAAGCATCTCCGATCTTCGAAGGTATGTTAAATTGTAGGCCTACTACCAAAAACGCAGCAATCACACGAAAGGTTACGCTCTTGAAAATTAATCAAAATTTTTGGTATTAAGACCCGTTGTCTTTGGATTTGTATAAATAATAATTTGTATTTTAAGACGCTTTACTCGCATTCTAAGTTAGTTCGTTTCGATTATGGTAACCAAGAGCGGTTTCAGATTAGCGTATTTTTCTGCGCTTAAACGGCCGTTTTAGCATACGTGCTCACACGCGCTAAAGCGCGCTTCAAAAAACTGGACTCACGAAAAACGGGAATATACGGGCGTATTCACTCGAACCAGTAGTTGTGTCATGTCAGTATCAACATGGATTCCAAAGAAGTAACATTACTATTTGCGTTGATCTCGCGGCTCGTGCTTATACGAGCTTAGAAGCGCGTCAACGCTCGAACGTGGTGAGCGTGTGCCAAAAGGCGCGCTTATACGCGCCTAAATACACTTACAAATACGAGCTTATACGCGCGTATAAAACGCACATTGGATCCCACATATTTCGTTGAGGACTTCGCTTCGAGCCTTCGATCTGTGCGCCGCCATGACTGGCGCCGACCAATTATTCGCCTGCATTTGGCAGGCAATTCTGCGCGACCCGGAGGTGGCCGAGCGGCTCACCTCGGTCGTCCCCGGGCTCCGAGAGTTTTTCGAGAGCAACCCGAAACCTAGCGTTCCCGGGCCTTCCTCCCCGGCCCCCGAGCCGAGCCATCCCACCCCGCCCAGCTATGACTCCCGTGTATCAGACATGGAAGTGGCTCAGGAGTCCGATAATGACTCCCCCTCGTCTGCCTCGTCTGACGAGTTTACCCTGGTGCAAGGGACCAAGGGTAAACGCGCCAGGAAGGCAAAAGCCAAGGCCAAGGCCGCCTCTGACCCCCCCGCCTCTCAAGGCCCCTCCCCATCCCCAGACCAGGCTCCCAAGCCCAAAAAAGCGGCCGTCAGTGGCCATTTAACCTTTAATGCGTCACCCGCATCCCCCCTCGCCTCCCAGCCCCCCGTTCAGGCTATTAAAGAGCCTCTTCCTCCTCCTCTCTACATCAGAGAGAAGGAGAAATGGTTGGACGTATCGAAGCGGTGTAACACGCTTAAGATACACTACACCAACGCCAGGTCCACCCAGCTGGGCATTCGCGTAGCGGTCCAATCCTCATCGGACCATCGTCGCATCACCTCCCTCCTCAAGGAGATGCGTGTGGGTTACCACACGTACGCCCTCCCTGAGGAGAAACAACTCCGCGTTATTATCCGCGGAGTCCCCAAAGAGCTCTCAAGCTCTGACATCTTATCGGACCTTAAGGCCCAAAACCTCCCCGTTTCCGAAGTCCACCGCTTACACCGCGGTAGGAACTCCGCCCCATATGACATGGTATTGGCGGTCTTAGAGCGTAGTAACGCCGGTAAGGCCATCTTCAATATCCAAAAGGTATGCCAACTCTCTGGCATAACCGTAGAGCCCCCCCGCAAAAACGGTCCCATAGGGCAGTGTCACCGCTGCCAGCTCTACGGGCACTCTGCCCGTAACTGCTTCGCCAAGCCCAGGTGCGTCAAGTGCCTGGGCGACCATGGCACCTCCGACTGCCTGCGTCCCAAAGATAGGACGCTGTGCACGGAGCCGCCCAGCTGTGTGCTCTGTGGGGAGTCTGGACACCCCGCGAACTATCGCGGCTGTCCAAAGGCCCCACGTAAGAGACACAGGGCGGCTCCGCGTGCAGCGTTCCGTCAGAGGGAACCCTCCGCGGCAATGTCCCCCCGCCCCGCCCCTCCGGCACTATCAGACTTCCCTGTTTTAGGAAAGCCTGCCCCAACCCCTATCCTAGCTCCTCAATGGAGAGTCGCTAGACAGACTCCCCAACCCCCCCCGACCGCCAAGGTAGTCAAACCGACGGCAAGCCCCCCCCGCCCCGCTGCCCCGGCCCCGAGGTTTTCACCACCTCCCGCTGGCCCAGCCCCCTCCCTCCTTGAAGATGTAGCGCTAGTCACGCGTTTCTTCGATTTCGTTGATTTCAGCGAGGTCACACGCGTGGCTGGCCTCATTAGGCAAGCCAAAGGCAACCCAATGGCGATGATTAACGTCGCTATTGAGTGCCAAGAGCTAGGCAAGTCCCTGAGCAACTTCCAAATTTAGCCCAAAAATGGTTGTAACACCCCAAACAAACAGAGTCAGACCGACTAGTCTAAAAGTAGGTTATTTCAATGCCAATGGTATCTCGTCCCAAAGGTCTGAAATAGCCACTTTCCTCACAGATCATCAGATAGATATTCTCCTAGTACAGGAAACATTTCTAAAACCCGGAACCCGCGATCCCAAAATCGCAAACTACAATCTCGTTAGGAACGATAGGACCACCTCTACCTTTGGCGGCACCTTAATATATTACAAGAGGGCCCTGTACTGTACGCCTATGGACCCACCTAGCCTCACTTACATCGAGGCCTCAGTCTGCCGGCTGGGCATGACGGGCCACCAGTCCATAGTCCTAGTTTCAGCATACCTCTCTCCGACCAATACAGGTCTCAATCCCAAATTCCTAGTCCGCAGCGACTTAGAAGCACTAATGAGCCTAGGTAGCTCCGTCATAGTGGCGGGCGACCTAAACGCTAAGCACACCGCATGGTGTAGCCATACCTCTAACAGCCGAGGTAAGCTCCTAGAAAGCTTGTCAGAGTCGATGCCGTTCGATGTAATTGCCCCAATGTCCCCCACCCACTACCCTGGAGTGGTTAGCCACCGCCCAGATGTCCTAGACATAGCTCTTCTTAAGAATGTCAACTTAAAGTTGCACTCTATAGAAGTGTTCCATGAGCTAGAATCCGATCACAGACCAGTCATAATGGAGCTGTTTCCCAGAAATGGTACCCCTAATGGGGCTATCCCACCCGAACCCATAGTGAGTGTGGACTGGGCCAGACTGGGCGAAAGTCTTAAGTCTGACAAGTCCCCTCTCCTAGACCAAATTCCAGACATTATTGTCTCTCCTCAAGACACCTTAACGGCAATCGACTCCCTCACGGGGCACGTGCAAAACGTCGTCAGCGACTGTTCGCGGCGGGTCCCATCGACGGCACACCGTCGATGGAACCTGCCGTCGGATGCACGGGCCTTATTGAGGGAGAAGAACGCCGCTATCAGGGCGTACGACACTTATCCCACTGAGTCGAACCGGGTCAGGATGCGCGCCTTGCAGCGAGCTGTAAAGCATCGCATACAAGAGCTTCGGAACACCCAGTGGGATAAACTGTTGGGCGACCTAGACCCCAATCAGTTCGCTTTTTGGAAGCTAGCCAGAAAGCTTAGATCCGACAACACAGCTACGACCCCCCCTCTTAACCGGCCTAACCAGCCGCCAGCTTTTGAGGACGAGGAGAAGTCGGAGTGCCTAGCCGACAGCCTCGAGGCCCAATGCTCACCCAGTACACTGCCAGTAGACCCAGACCACCTTGCCACAGTCGAGGCGGAGGTCGAACGCAGAATAAGCCTTCAGCCAACTTCACCCGCACTAGAACGGGTCACTTTCGATGAAGTTCAGTCCGCCATAAGAGGCCTCCACCCAAGAAAAGCCCCTGGCTGTGACGGTATCACCAATAAAGTGCTTAAGCACTTTTCCCCCCATCTAATCTCCTTGCTCACCGCCATATTCAATGCGGCTCTCAGCAATAATATCTTCCCACAATCGTGGAAACAAGCCATTGTCATTGGCATTCCAAAACCCGGCAAGCCCAAGTCCGAACCGTCCAGCTACAGACCGATCAGCCTTCTGTGTACGATTGGTAAACTCTATGAGCGAATCATCTACACGAGGCTTAGGGATTTCGCCCACGAGCGTAATCTCATCCCAGAGACCCAATTCGGCTTTCGAGCCAAACACTCATGTGTCCAACAAGTGCATCGCATAGTAGAGCATGTACTTGATAGTTTCAACCGACCCCACCCCCGCACAACGGGGGCGCTATTCTTAGATGTGGCAAAAGCGTTTGACAAAGTCTGGCACAACGGCTTAATATTTAAGCTATTCCAACTAGAAGTGCCAGACCGTCTCGTGCTCATCATACGAGACTTTCTGTCAAACCGCGAATTTCGCTACAGAGTGGAGGGTACTCTATCCTCCCCCCATCCCATCACAGCCGGAGTCCCCCAAGGCTCTGTGCTCTCCCCCATTCTGTTCGTGCTGTACACCAGCGACTTCCCTACATTTGAGATCTCAAAACCTTTAGTGGCACATGTCGCTCTGTTCGCGGACGACACGGCCATCTATTGCTCCTCCCGCACTCCCGGTCCCATTATCCGAACGCTACAACGCTCCGCCGACATTTTCGGCGAGTGGTTCAGGAAATGGCGTATCGAAGTGAACCCAGACAAAAGTGCAGCCGTTCTTTTCAAACGGTGTGCGCCCTTCCCCCCGAAACACCCCCCGGTCACCCTATTCGGCCGACCGATCCCCTGGGAACGGAAGGTCCGTTACTTGGGTGTAACCCTCGACGCCGGACTGACCTTTCACAGTCACGTCAAAACAGTTAGGGATCGCGCCGCGTTCGCCCTCGGCAGGCTTCATGGCCTAATCAATAAGCATAGTAAAATGTCCCTTAGAAATAAGGTGAGACTTTACGTCACTTGCATTCGCCCGATCATGACATACGCCAGCGTCGTGTTCGCACACGCTGCCCCCACCACGATCCGAAGGCTTCAAACCCTTCAAAATAAGTTCATGCGTAAGGCTACAGGTGCCCCCTGGTATTTTCGCAACGAAAACCTCCACATTGACTTAGGTCTGCCGACTATCGCGCAGTACCTTAAGCAATGCTCTTCCCGTTACTTCGACTCTGCCCCCCATCATTCGAATAGTCTAGTGGTCTCGGCCGCTGACTATGTCCCTTCCGTAGTCCGCCCACGTAAACGTAGGCCTAGGAACGTACTATTAGATCCCGACGACGCCATAACGATCGCCATGGCCGACGCCAAACAGCTCGCGACACAGCACACTTCACACCGACCGCTATTCCGTCCTCGACGGCGAGGACGCACGACGCGACCCCCCCTAGCAGTAGGGCCCCTTTCACGATACCGGCACGTGCCGGGACGCTTCTCCCCCCCAAGGTACGTTAGGTTACCATCTCCCAACAACGGCCCGAGCCGAGGTCCGAGTCCCGCTATGGGGAGCCCTCAGGCAGTTGTTTAAATTTTTAGGGGTGTGAGCCCTCCGCTCCCCCGCAAGCCCGGTGAAGATGAAAAGGCCATCTGCGGCCATCATCAATTGTCAATTAGGAAAAAAAAAAAAAAAAAAAAAAAAAAAACATATTTCGTTTTTGTGAGTAGACCTCTTGTTAGGTCCCGGGTGACATCTCATATCAGTCGTTAACCCTATGTGTGTGTGGCCATTTGGCGGCTTGAAAACAATTGGCGGTAAGGTTGCCGTATACAGATCCCTCCACCAATCAGCACTGGAGTCGCGATTAGGAGTGAGGTCCATTCCATCTCAAAGTTGAGATAAGGCATATGCCCAGCATTAGTATTGTATATTAAAGGCTGATTTAAAAAATAAATAGGTAACGAAAGCTAATTCGGTTTTAAAAATAAATTGCTAAATTTTTTTTTTTAAAAAGGGAATTATTAAATCTGAGTATGTGGTTTCTTAGTGTGGTGTAGTTTTATGAGCTGAACTAATAAATAAAAATACATTTTATTTTGGTTAAATTTGTTGACCCGTTAATTTTGATTTTATTTTTGGACTGAAAAAAGAGTGTCATCTTTGATTTCCTTCAAAGAGTTCTCTCTTCGCTTTGATGATGATGATGATTTTCTATCTTCTTACTGATGAGGTCTTAAATAGAAATATTAAAACTTCCTGTTGAAAAATGACGAACGAGTATGAAGAAAAATCTTGCAGGGGTCTTAGGTCAGTATGGGGATGCCAAGGAATAGGATATTACATTATCAAGTCCATTATCATCGCGATGTGAGTTCCTCTCTTGCTTACCATCAGGTCAGGAGGAGCCAATGTACTGTGCTAATAATAAAAAAAATGACCAAATGCACGTCAACACTACACAGCTCTTATGACGTTGGCAATACAAAACACTTTAATATTGAACTGACATATTAGAAACAGAAAAATTTTATCTCCCCCTGCGGTGCGGGAACCCACGACCTTCACGTATCGCGCGTGCTGCTCTTACCAACTGAGTTAACCGCAAGTTATTGTGGGCGATGAAATTTTTCTGCTGTATCAACCGTTAGCCTTTCCCGCACCGCAGTGGGAGATAAAATTTTTCTGTTTCTAATATTTAAAGTTCGCTAGTACGGCGTATAGTACTATAAAAATAATAAAATTGAACTGACATGACGTGCTGTTGACTTTACCTAAACAAAGATTCCATTGTGACGTATAATAATTAAGTGGGGCCCCAGTTAAAATTTTAGCCGATAAGACTTTAATTAAAACTTCAAATGGACCTTTAGGGTAAGTCCGACAGTTATCGTTAAACAATATTGCCTAATTAGAAGCCGAAATAGACTAGTAGCATGATTTAAATAATCCTGTCCTTAAGTCGAAGGATAAAGGTTCTTATTTGAATGACTACACAACCTATTTGGAAGATGCTGAAATTTTTTATGCAGTTTTCTGGACAAGTGAACCATGCAACGTAAAGACAATGTTGTGGTTTTGTGTTTTTGTATTTAATATCATTATAACGAATTTATGGCCATAACTAGTCAGCTTCATTAAATTTTTCATCCAATAAATAATTATTGGACAACATCACATACATTGCTCTGATTCTGTGGTAAGTAGCTAAAGCACTTGTGTTACAGAAATCAGAAACAACGACGGTACTACAACACCTAGACCCGAGACGATACAGAAAAGTTCGTTTCCCATATTGACTCGACCGAGGATCGAACCCGGGATCTCAGAGATGGCGCAACACCAAAGTCCAGCGCGCTCGCTTCTCGGCTACGAAGGTCGTCAAAATGAGGATACATTGTAGTTCTAGTGCATAATTTCATATTTTTATTCAAATACATTCCTTTCCATTTGCATGAACGACTAACAAATGTCGTTATTACTAAAAAAATATTATTTGACATGGATATTGTCCATTATAATGTGGGTCTATTATAAAAAACTCCGCCATTATCGAGTCATTACAGGGAAACCATTACATCAGTGTATAATCCTGTGACAATTTACAGATAATAACTCAAAATAACAGGTTGTGTTTCAACAAATGTATGTTACCTTTCGCCTCATATACCTGTCTACAAAAGGCTGTTAAATTAAAATCGTTCGCTCTTATAAAATGAATCTTTAAAATAGATTTATATAACGTTTCATTCACTTCTAGCGAATTTTTTGATACTAAGTTAAGTTCATTTATGCACACAAAGTAATATGGCAAGTCGTTTGACACTCACATTTAAATGCGTTTTTTAGATAAAAATTAATGATAGAACTAAATAAAATTACTCTCTACTACTAATCACATGTTTTACTATTAGTTACAGTCTGATTTAAAAAATAGCCTTAACCTTCTTCGATACATAAATAACACAGTCCATTTTTTTTTTTTCAAATCGAGCCAGTAGTTTCTGAGATTAGCGCGTACAAATAAACAAACATAATCTTCAGCTTTATATTATTAGTATAGATGTATGATGCCCATCAAATGGATTATGCTTTCCATTGGACTTCCCCCTTCCGAACCCAATTAGATTGGTTCCATACCATCGACTTTAATCACCACAATCCTAAACGGATATTACAAATTAACGTCTATGATATCAGTCTTTATTTAGCCATTTTAAAGGAAATAATAAGTTCCTATAAACACTCAAAGCATCTGATTTTAATAAGGATATTTCAACACAACATCCCTACTTATATCCTCTGTCGACCTCATAATATCCGTTTTATTATCACAGCCGGAATACCGGATATTAGTTCCGCAAATGGCTTGTCGTTAACCCGGTATCCGGATAAGGATATGCAGATGTAACCTTGCGACCTAGTTTTGTATTGTGGAAATTATTTCTGGCCTATAATATCTTGAAGACTTGCGTACTTTCTAGAATAGTAATAAGAGATGTGCCTACTTGTCATGCAAATAGACGTAAAGTTGGGGCACAACCTAAATAATAGTCCAGTATGCAAATAAGAAACAAACTATTTCACTTCGTCAAAGTCATCAAGTCACTTTATGAACACCTATCTAAATATGTTTTTTTTACTTATCAAGTTAGTGTACAAAAATGGGCAAAATCCTACAATTTTTTTTACGCAGTTTATCTGAGGTGAATTCCGCAAGTCATATCAGGTCTCATCAACTTTATCAATTGTGCCAAAATGGCTAAACATTTTTTTAATAAATATTATGCATTATTATTTGACGACCTCCGTAGCCGAGAGGCGAGCGGGCCTGACTTTGGCGAGCGCCATCTGTGAGGTTCCGGGTTCGATCCCCGGTCGGGTCAATATGGGAAATGAACTTTTCCATATTGTCTTGGGTCTGGGTGTTGTGGTACCGTCGTTGTTTCTGATTTCCGTAACACAAGTGCTTAAGCTACTTACCACAGAATCAGAGCAATGTATGTGATGTTGTCCAATATTTATTTATTTATTATTTATTATTTACCTTCGCATAACTAAGGAAGTCGGATAACATTATTACACGGTACTAAATTGTTTACAGTTGTGGTAAAGATTGGAAATTATGCACCATTGAATACCACAAAAATAAAAACTGCGCATGCATTTTTAAGAACTAGTGTTTTTTTATAACAGCTCAATATATTGGTTTCTCCTAGTCCAATGATCAACATCGTGCTGCCAACGGATTTGATACCGTAATATCCAATCCGTAAGCATTACCATACTGGCCCACAAATTGTTTCTGCACGCTCTATTTGAAGGAATCAAATTCATTTATTGATTTTGTTCAATACATGATTTTAAAAGTAAGATCACGCCGACTTTTAAAAGTACATCACTTTAATTTGAATATTGCCTATCGTAACTCATTCTCCTGACGTACTTTAGTAGGTACCTACTATAAGAAATACTCGACGCGATTATCACTTCATAAAACCGTCTCTTCCTTTTGATGTCATATACACGACAACTGCAGGTACTGCCTCTTGAAAGTCTTTATTTATATAAAAACTCTTAAATTCAAACACATTACAAAGCATTACTGCTTTGTCTCATCTAAAGTGAGATAATCTATGTACCCAATTACTCTGTGTTAAAACGAGGCTACTGTTACTAACTCTATCAAATTGTCTCCTCTCCAACACTTGTAAAGTTACACAGCATGTCCATAAGACGTGGGGTTGGGCGGTCATCGAATCGATTTTCTGTCACTTGGAATATCTCACTTACTACATCCATGATTAACACGTACAACAACTGTCTTAATATTGAAAGCTTAACTTGTATGTGTCGAGTGAGTAAAATAACAATAAATACAAAATAATATAGCAAAAGGAGCTGAAGGAATGTTAACGTTTTTGCGTGACAGAATAACAAACATACATCCATATATCCAGATACTCATACAAGCTTTTTTAATGAGTGTACTGTCAGACATTAATCATTTTCGTACTGTGGTAATGTAGACTGTGGTTGTGCTTCACTTCACAAAGATAAGCGTTTAAGGGGAGCTCAAGTTGCCATTGCTATGTAACATTATATCTTACTTTTACTTTAAAAGGTTTATTTCTTGCCTTCCGGCAAGATATGACTGTTTAAAAAAGGGTTCTAGTAAATTGAACATCAAAAAATACGCCTGGGTTCCTCTTTTACGTACCATCAGCCAATATACTGTGCTTGTATAAAAAAAATACTAACCTAGCCTAAATAATAGGTTGGAGACATTTTAATAAGTGAGCCATTTGGCCTTGGACGTCGTCTTAGGTCAGTCAGCATTTCAGGCACCCAAATGAATAAAAAGATGCCTGTGAAATTATTTCTCTTAAGAAAATGTGATGGTGACTATGAGATATCCCAGGCTTTAAGAGAGGCAGGGCATAGCGATTTATTGCTCGAATTGGAGCAGCCCAACAGGTGAAATACCTCCACCTTACAGAAGACCGCAGCCAAATAACAATGACTTCTGTGTTGTTGTGTTCCTGCGTGTGAGTAAGGTTTCCAAGGCTCTTTGGGGGGTGCTACATTAGTAGCAGGGGTCAAGTCAAGGAAAAAAGGGTTAAGCTAGGAACTCATTACCACTTAACGTCAGGTGGGATGAGGTCAATCTTGAAGTGTAATATAAAAAAAATGTTAGACTATACTGTTCTGTGGTCGTCCTATTAATATCTATTATAAATGTGATGTTGGGATGTCTGGATGTCTAGATGTATGTATGCTTCATGCTCAAACTTTTGAACGGATTTGGATGACATTTCGTAGAAAAGGATGTGAATTTATAGATTAACATAGACTTTTTATTCCAAAATGATCCAAGTGAAGTCGTGATCAACCGCTGGTTGTTCCAGATGGTAGAGGAGTTATTTTATTATTTTAATTTGTTTTTTTCATATAATGGGATTTGGATCTAATATGAGCTTTTTCATATTGTATATTGGACCAAGTGTAATGTTTATTTCTAAATCGTTTGTTTATAAATAAAGTCGATTGTGAAAAGGGTGTAAATAAAACAATGCGGTATTATGTACATACATTTATTAATCTATTATGCCTAGGTAAGTTCATATCATATTTCAATACAGCAACAGAAAAATTTCGAAAACACACAGGCATAAAATCCATTTAAATTACCAATAGGAACAACGCAACATACTAGAATATATAGAAAACTTAACAATATTTAGAGTCTAGTATAAAAAGGTTGTTATATTACCAAGGACCACAAAATCTAAATCAATTAAGATAAATAGTAAACAAGTACATCGACTACTTTCTAATACATTTATGAATAGACTACACTTAATACGTAAATAATTATCTAAGTATTTGAATAGATTTCGTGGTTGCTTTGAAGTTATAACAACCTTCATTAAAAAGACTCGCTAGAGATCTGTTATAAATATTATATGATATATTTTATGGGTTTAACATATTAAATCGAAGCTTTGATAACGTGACGTAAATTATCCAGCTTTTACAAATAAATAATTTATATATATTATATAATTCGGGTAACAATTGTGGCGGAACAGTATAGTAATATGAGTAGAATTATCATTAGATATGACTACAAGATATGCTATTCAATGATGAAATAGTGAATAATCTTTCGTTGTCACAAGACGCTAAGATTTGAGAAATACTAGAATTGCTTGAGCTTTTGAGTTAAAAGTTGAGATTTAAACTTTCAAATTCACATTTCGATCCGCTATGAAGAGAAATATTAAGAATTATACTATATTCTGAACACAGACACACGTAAAATTATATTTAAGATATTGACATGAGGCCTATTCACTGGTCATACAAGCGTTGAAGGCGTAGTTGTAGCTGCATTTTAGTGCATGCGGTGGCCTCAAGATGGCCAGTTGTAGGCCTGACGCACAAGGAAATTGAATTCTAAAGCCCTGTCATTTCAGTTGGAATTACATTGGAATCGCGACAAAGTTTCTTGGACAAATGAGTCGGTTAGAATCAAATAACGTTTTCCAAATTTGAATTTTAAGCCCTGCCACTTCGATTGCAATTACAGTTTGAATTAACTCTGTCACACAATCTTGGCTCTTACTTCTTTGTGACAAGGTTGGAAACAGGTCAGGATTCAACTTCCCCGACTTAAATGGAATGTTGGACGATGGCTTTGGCCGTCGCTTCCCAAGACTGGGTGTCTATGTCAACATCGTGGTGTTGTTTCGCTTAGAAGCTAGTTCGTCCGAATATAAAATTGCCGGGCGCGTTCGGGTCTTCGGTGGAGAAATACTCCTTCCAGAGTTCCTGGAACTCTTCCCAGGAGACGCTGCTTTTGCCCTGTTAAAGAAGTCATAATTAACGAACTATTCAAAAAAGAAGGAAAAAGTGTGAAATGTGAAGTATTTGACATTTATGGTTCATCCCAAACTAATTAGTGATAAGGGTTATTATACTCAAGCACGTATTTTTATATAAAAAAAAGAAGCTATAGGTACATAAGTTCCAATGTTTATAAAACTCTTTTATTTGGTTTTGTATGGTCTTGTAGCCGCATAAAGCAAGAAGTTAGATATTATTAAATAACAAAGAAATACATTTGGATGTTATCTTCCAAAAGGTTTTACGTATAAAAGTCGCACTTACAAGCCACGTAATAAATCGTTATTTGTTAAGGTAGATGTCACTATAAACGTAAAGTAATTCGGAGTCTAAGCTTAATCCCTACTAATATTATAAATGCGAAAGTAACTCTGTCTGTCTGTCTGTCTGTGTGTCTGTTACGCTTTCCTGCTTAAACCTCTCAACCGATTTTGATGAAATTTGGTATAGGTATACGTTGAATCTCAAGAACGGACATAGGCTACTTTTTATTAGAAAATAAGGGGGTGGGGGGTAATACCACCTTTGGAAGTTTATATTGAAAAATGTTTATTTTTGAAGTTAGAGATATGAAATTTGGCACAAATATAGCTCGAAACTTGGATTAAAATATAGACTACTTTTTGTTTCGAGTATTAGGAGAGAAAGGGGTAAAACCGACCATAAAAGGATGTAGTCCACGCGAACGAAGTCGCGGGCACAGCTAGTATACAATAATTTTCAATTTACTCACCATACTGTATGTCTTAGTGCAAAACTTGCTTCTCTATAAGTAATAGGGTCCGAATCGGAGGAACATGCGTCATTTACATTTTATAAACGTTTCATAAATATTACTACATGAATGAAATAATTTTGAACTTGAATTGAGCTTCAATGACGGTTGTATAATCAAATAATCTAGCACTCACTTTGGCCATCTTACTGAACGCCACCTTACACTCCTGAGGGTCAATGCCGTAGGAGGAGCAGACGGTGGTGAACTCGTCGCAGTCGATGGAGCCATCAGCGCTGGCGTCTTCCAGCTGGAACATGAAGTGGCAGTATTGCTGCTGCCACTTGAGAGCAGCTGATGGATTGAGGGCATAGTCGTTCCACATGGAGATCCACTCTTCGACGGATACCTGAGAAAGAAGGTAGGGTTTAGATATGTTTAGCTTAGTGACTTCGAATCTGGATCTACTGAAATCATCCTAAAGTTACAACGAAGAGATCGCTTACAGCTTATTGCTATACTGCTTAACTCAGAAATTACTGTTGTAACTAAGTCGAAACAAGGTAGGTAATAAAAATCCATCGTTCCATTTGATGAGTTTTGAGTTGCGGCCTAAAAAATGGCACCGGTTGGACAAAGCATGACATTAATGTAGTGACAAAATCATCTTGTGTACGTTTCTGATCCCATTATCAATTGCAATCCACTATAATTTAAAATTGAGATTTTGGTTTTGAATTGAGATTTTTAAATTTGGTGCCGAGGACACCAAATTTAAGATTCCTAAGTCAAAGTCAAAGTCAATTCATTCATGTAGGTTACAAGTAACACCTTATGCATCCATCAGAAAGAACACAAACCAAAATTGAAGCTTCAGCCGCTTCGGAACCTAATCCCACCGAGAAGAATTCGGCAAGAAACTCAATAGTTATCCTAATCTTTACAATGTTTTAGAGCTAGAGAACTTAAAACTATGGTGTGCGAGCGGAACAGACAATCATGTCCATTTATGTTTATCTTTTAAATATTCATCAAGTTTATATTATCCTTTTCGCATAAACATGATTTAATATGGACCTTAAATCTATGCATAGGTAAGTTACATTGCAGTAACCTAGTTGAAAACTTTAAATAAAAAAATTAAGCTGAGTGTTATTTGCAGGTAATTTTACTATGTCATTCTTTTTTGGGTTTGACTGTTGTTTACAAAGAATTCACAGAACAATAAACAGTTTTTTTATTTATATGACGACCTCGGTGGCACAGTGGCTACGGCAGGCGACCAAAGCGCGAAAGGTCCCGGGTTCGATTCCCGGTCGGGTCAATTTGGAAAACGAACTTTTCTAAATTGACTTGGGTCTGGGTGTGCTGGGATGACACCCCCAGTTAGTATCCGTCGTCTGGTGCTCATAGTACAAGGGAAAACCTTAGTTTGAGACCAGGTGATTGGTGTGATTGTGTGGCGCATTTATTTATTTATTATTATTTTTTTAGTTTTCAAACTGGATCGGATATCAAAGAAAGTCCGTCCAAAAAGAATTATAAATGTAGATTTTCACCGCATTATTTTTAAAAGCCCTTGAATGAACACACACTCGCACTTCATTTTATCCCTTATACGGGAACCCTTTGTATAAACGACAATGCCTCGTCTCATATCACGTTGTAATCACCAAGC
Source organism: Glyphodes pyloalis (assembly GCA_037074685.1). NCBI lineage: Eukaryota > Metazoa > Arthropoda > Insecta > Lepidoptera > Crambidae > Glyphodes > Glyphodes pyloalis. The sequence goes on along the minus strand of JAYKKO010000012.1, from coordinate 3,394,340 downwards.
TCCCTACGGAAGCTGAAAGTGTTCCTCCTTGCTGTACGCCGTAAAATCACAATACCTTTGAGATTAAATTCGAGCGTGAGCAAAACTCATAGTATAAATTGTAACTTCAAATACAAAATTACTTGGCATACATTTATAATAAAAAAATGGGATTTGGTTTGGTTCGATGGAAAGGCCAAACATGTTTATTCCTATTATAATAAAGAAAATAAATAACATATAATAAATATATAGAAATGTGAAACTGAAAGTGAGAATGACAGTGAGATAAATCTCTATCAATCGTTCTAACGATGCAATTAAGGAAAAGAAAGTGAATGAATTACATATGTATGTATTAACGGAAAGTTGAATTATTTTAAAAAATGCGGGTTTAGTAAGATCGTTTGTATTTTTTCTTAATCAATAAATCAGTAGTAAAAAAGGTCATGTTAAAAATGGATCCCTGCCTTTGCCCTCTTTGCCGTGACCACTAGAGTCCATAGCTTGTAGGTTCAGTTTTAAGAAAGTACATTTTAGATTCCATAAAGAATATGAAAATGAATTTGTTTAAGGTTTTCTTTTCCACAAACAACGTCTCAACTTGATCTTTTGATATCATATTCGTTAAAATACGGTCCTCGTTTTTCGTAAACGGCCCGTCCAAAACAGGTCGAACCTTCCGTAACTTTTTATTCAAACTTTGAGTAAATCAATAAAAACATTATCATAATTCCAGATCGTTAAATTAAAAGTGTATGTTTAAACGAAAAGTTTCCAACTTTGCTTGGAAGCAAACTGCTGTAGGGTGGTAAATGATCAAGACGTTTAATAAAAGAATTTACTGAGAATCTTTAAACAAAAACGAGAAAACTAATTGAATTTAAAAAGTCTGATGAAACGAAAGTTGTAAAGTTTGGTTTATTATTCTTATGTTGGATTTTTGCTTTAATTAAATGTTATTTAAAGTGATTGGTGAAATGAAGTGGATGGTTTCATGTTTTTTGAGGAAGATGAAATTTGACCAGAGCGGAAAGATGTTTCACTTAGAAAATAATGTTAAATGGTATTGAAATATTTGCCATCGTTGCATTTTTTTGTAAAACTACTATTAACGATGGTTAACATCGAAGTTAACATTATCATCATCTTCTTTTCAATTGAAGGATGTCTTTTGCTGGACAATAAGCCTAAAACTTCCTGAACAGTTACATGTTAACTGTTCTGGAAAGACCGCAGCCAAATAACAATCACTCCTGTGTTGTTGTGTTCCTGCGTGTGAGTAAGGTTTCCAGAGCTCCTGGGGCGTGCTACGTTAGTAGCAGGGGTCAAGTCTTCAAGGTAAGGGCGACAAGTCCAGTAACAGATTTATGATGCTGTACTTGTCACCCTTAAGCTAGGACCTTATTACCACTTAACATCAGATGGGATGAGGTAAATCTTTAAGTGCAATATAAAAAAAAATAACTTTTTCTCCTCGCAGTATCTACAACTTTAGTCATTTCATATGATGTGAAAGTTGTACCATTTCAATGTGCAGTGTATAGTTAGTGTTGTAACTACCGTACTGGTTTAAGGGCTGTTGCAATTAAATAATTCTCTTGCCTATTTTATCGAGCAGCCTTCCACAAGAAGTAATTCTCTTAGTGCTAGCAGTTTTAGCCAGGATTTAAGATTTTTTTAAGCAATTACATAGCCTGGACAGACTCGTTAATAAGAGTTTGATTTTGCAAACTCTTGGTCTTACTTATTGCCACATTTACTGCACAACCTTTCAAAATAATTCTCTATCGAAAATAGAATCCTATGATAGCACACAATCATGTCACTTACTGGTACCTTGATCTATACAAGATGCTTGTCAAAGTAAACAACATGTTATCTATGTATTCCTCACTAAACTACACTCCTGCTGTTGAAATAAAAAAATCAAACCGCACCTCACATTTCTTTGATTCTCTGCTACCCTCCAATTAAATTTCACAAACAATTGACCGTACAAACCCGTGCCTTTATCCAATAGCATAGACCACACATACTACAATGACCAAATTGCCACAAAAACGTTAATAAACCCGACCGTAATTTATTTCAACAACGAAATAACGCGTAATTAACTGGGCCTTTGACATTTTTACAAAGCCAAACCATTGGGCCGTGCGGTATTGTAACGAGTTGGAATTTGGAAATTCGATTATGGTCGTGTTACTTGCCTTTATTTGAAAGGGCACGAGCACTTTTTACTCACAGTTTACGTAGCATACTTAAATTTTTTATGTTTTAATTCTCCTCTTTCTTAATATAAACTAGAAGATAGAGATAAAACATTGTCTTTCCAAATCGGTATCGTTTGACGTTCGTGAACCAGTCCCTAGCGCTATCGTTAATTTCAATGTATATTCCATAGGAATGTCGATAATATATAACATATCTAAAGTCAATAATCTATATACTCAATACTGTGTCGCCGCCAACTAAGCACATCCCTCTATGTACTCTTAAAAGCAGTCACAAAAATCGAAACCGTCTGTCCTTTTGATAAATATGAGCGCTCGTAATTTACCCCCCACAGGGGAGTCACGCGCAATTAACGCGCTGTTGACATTTTTACAAAGAGAAAGAGAGTTCAAGCGTCACGTCAGTATTGTCACTGGATCGGGAAATGATGGAAGTCCATAGGGAACTGATCTTTTAGGACCAAGGAATTCAATGTAGATTTTTTATTACAATTTTAGGGTGGAATATTTTTATTAAATATAACTAAGGTTGCTCACTGACAAAGTAATCTATCAACGCACAGCCCAAACCACTGGACGGATCGGGATGAAATTTGGCATGCAGGTAGATGTTATGACGCAAGCAATTGCTAAGAAAGGATTTTGATCAGTTATACCGCCAAGGGGATGACATAGGGGATGAAAATTATACTAACTAACTCCGCGCGTACGAAGTCCGCTAATGACTTCATAAAGTTGATTAACGACTGTATCAGGCATCATTATATATTTACACTTTTGTACTTGTATTATATAAACAAAAAAGGATAATGTTATGTCAAGCGGCATCGTTTACCAGATCGCCATACAGATTTGAGGGGAAAATTTAGTTACTGTTTTTATTTATTTCAAAACCTTATTGCACAAAGTACAAAAGGTGTACTTAATGCTGTGAGCATTTGCCTGCATGTTGGCTGTTGCGGGTGTTCTGTTGAGAAATCCTCCATGTTTAAATCCAGAGAGGGAGGAGAGGAAATGATAAAGATTTAAGGTGTTTACGGGGAATAATAATGTATTGAAGGAATAGTAAGTGATAGAGACAGCAAGGAAGAAGTGACATCTAGAAAAAAAAAGAAAAAGGAATATCAAAAACGTAGGGAACGAACACAACATATGTTGATCATACGAATGTTTGTCCTGGGTTGGAATCAAACCTTGGTTAAACAACTGAGAGATGGTGCCTACTACGTAAATTATCACTATTAACGGGATTGGGCAAAAGTTAGAATACGCGATATTTAGACATTCTTAATATCCTAAATGTTTAAAATGCTAGGAAGGCATGGTTTATTTCGCTAGCTTAGCACTGAGGGAAGCCATTGTGAAGAAATTTGCTCACTCAGATAACTCCGGTCTTAAGCCAAATCCTGCCATTCGCTTTAACGGTGGAGTAAACGTTAGCAGATAGACGTGGGATTAACATTTAAATTATCACGGTGTTCTCGAAATGATTTTAACCGATACGCCTTACAAAAATAGAAGTCAGCATAAATTATATTGCTCGTCTTAATTTGGCAACGCTCAGGCAAATGATTCTTAATAAAATATTCCGAACTGAACATGTCTGTCCATTAAAAGTTAAAAACTTTTAGTGAGGCACAAATAGACGCAATCTGGGTTATAAATATGATCCATTTAACAGGTCTATTTATCTTTATATAAAAACTAGCTGTCCCGGCGAACTTCGTAACGCCTATTTTTTTAGTTTCTAACCTTTCAAACCTTCCCTGGACCTCCACAATTATTTCAGAACCAAGATTAGCCAAATCGGTCTAGTACTTGTCGAGTTTTAGCGAGACTAACGAACAGCGATTCATTTTTATATATAAGAAGATGAAACCCGTTTCCCGCTGTCACGCCATAACAAGAAAACGGCTCGACCGATTTGGCTGAATTTTTTTTTGTAGTTTTATAATACACCCTGTAATATACACCAATTTTATAATGTACCCTTGTACAGATGTACAAGGGTCTTACGAAAAAAAATATTACGAAAATCTCTCAGGAAGATTGAAAAATATACATTTAATTTTGCATAGACTATATTGAAAGAGCATCGTTTGTTCGGAAACGTGGTTACTTAATAAAATTCTATCGGACAAATTTTGAAAATAATTAGTTATTTATAGATAAATATCGATTTTCCGAAGAGAGGTCAGCTGTACAAAATAAAGTAGTGCATCAAAGCTATGCTAAGACGGTACGAAGTTCGCCGGGTCAGCTTGTTTATTATAAACTTAATTGTAGGAGAGACGGTGGCGTTTGCCCAGCAGCGGGACAGCTTAAAGGCTACATAAAAAAGGCAATTATTTAAGAACTTAAATGAGTACACTTGGTGTCAGTTTCATTGGTAAAGTTCCATAATCGCTTATCATTTTCTTTTATAGTGGGCCAATTTTAAATGCACATCCAGGACCAAGCGACTTGTCACGTGGCTTATGGGCTCCGCGAATTCCTTGGAAAGTTAATAACCCGTATTCTATTGTGAAATTGTTATACATCACACATCACATACATCATATCACATACATTGCTCTGATTCTATGGTAAGTAGCTAAAGCACTTGTGTTACAGAAATCAGAAACAACGACGGTACCACAACACCCAGACCCGAGACAATTTTTGCCCTAGAGTTTGCAGAAATTAACTTAACGCCCGGTTTATACAATATTTAAAAACGATCCTTTATAATAACGGATAGTATCAAATTATACGAGGCGTAAGCAAAAACGACTGACGGTCTACTGATGACAGCTGATATGGAAAGTAAATTTAAAATTAGAATTAAGGACTCGTAGAAGAACTGATTGTCATTTCTGACACATTACGAATCGTAAAATATTGGAACCGGGCATCAATGAAGAAGTCGGTCAACTAAAAGGAAAATATTTATCAGAAAAACCAAATCTTCAAAAAATACTGTTTACAATGCTCGATATGGTTCCGATTTACAAGCGTAAGGTTGCTTAGTGGTCTGAAATACTGACTTAATACGAGAAAGATTTCCATGTTCTAGCAAAACCACCTTTATGTACCAAAATAAACCAATGTCTGCTCGGATTCAAATCGGATTGGGATACGAATGGATTGCAGTGCGCCTAGTACCGAATCCCAATGCTCCGCTTGTAGCTTACATCTTGAATTAGAGCTAACAAGGTCGTAAATTCAGTTTCGACATCACATAGGGACTGTGGGCTCACCTCACACTGCAAGTACTTCAGAGAAACATAACAATTTCATCTCCTCTTGCGGGGTGGGGTCGAACCCTTACTTATCTTAAGCTTAAAGACCAGTTTCGTCTGCACTTTTTACTTGCAAAATAGTGTTTATTTGTATAACAGCTGTTGGCCACGACTTCATTTGTAATACTTCAGTATATAAAGAATTTAACAATAAAATGTAACACCTAATTTATATTCCTACAAAATATCATCGAAGTCCTTTCAGCAGTTTTTGCGAGAAAGAGTAACATACCTACATACACTTTAAGGAACTTTCGCGTTTATAATTTAAATAGGATTGTATGCCACGACTAGGTAATGATCTCGGAAGCTTTGAGTTCAGATTTGAGACAAGTAATGTTTCGGATATTTAGAACATAGCTTGGATATAAATTTTAAGACTTTCGCGTTCCATTTTAAACATTTAAAATAATTTAACGGGTCAAAACGCGACACCATTTTTATTTAGTAGTTAATACGAACTACTTACTGCCCGACGTTTCGGTTAGGTTGCACCAACCGTGGTCACGAGCTGAGTCAGCTGAGTATTAACTACTAAATAAAAATGGTGTCGCGTTTCGACCCGTTAAATTATTTTAAACATAGCTTGGATGTTTAATTCCTGCTAAATTGGGGATCAGGAAAAATATTTATAGTATGTCCAACGTTGGTAACACAAAATTTAATAATTAAACATATTCGTCCTAGCAAGGGATTGAATCTAACCTTTCAACAGCACCGGTATTTTTTTAAAAATGAATGAAAAAATAACTATAAGTTTCAAGAATCTATAAGAGACGTTTTACTATCAAGTAACTATATTCCTCACTACTAGCCTACATCTTGAACTGACACAATCAATATTGAATCTAGTTGTCCTCCGATCAAAAAAAAAAACCAACGAAGTTCGGGAATCAAAGAGTGGTTTTAAATTTGTTTAGAAGATATTATGTTTTCGAAAGTATTTTATTTTCATTCGAAGGGTTACGGCTATGAGAGTTAAAAATTGTTATTCGTTATCGGATCCAACATATTTCGTGTTTGGTAGTACAGGTCCCCTGCAGCGTTGGCTGCTTACTTCATGTTCACCGGGCTCATTATAGATATGTCAGCCGCAGAAGACTGTCTCGAGCCGCAACGAATCTAGCATCTAGCCTAGATAAGAGCGATATGTGCTGAGAAGTGTCTGTTGTTGAGTTACTGTCCGCTTACAGTCTGCTTTTTAACCGATTTCAAAAAAAGGAGGAGGTTCTCAATTCGGCCGAATATATTTTTATTATCGTTGTGTTTAGTTACACGATAACAACGACCTGTAGCTAAGAGGCGAGCTGGCTTGACTTTGGCAACGCTACATCTCTGAGGTCCTGGGTTCGATCCCCGGTCGGGTCAATATGGGAAACAAACTTTTCTTTATTGTCTCGGGTCTGGGTGTTGTGGTACCGTTGTTGTTTCTGATTTCTGTAACACAAGTGCTTAAGCTACTTACAACATAATTAGAGTAGGATGTGTGCCGACCTACGACATTACCTACAAGTTGACACAAATACAGCGTCAGCAGAATTGGCATAGTAAGTAACGCTCCATACGTAATGCACGATAAGCCAATCAATAACATCGATCCTACATCGCGATGACAGAGCTTTCGCCGCCACTTCCATACTAATATTATAAATGCGAAAGTAACTCTGTCTGTCTGTCTGTCTGTCCGTCTGTTACTCTTTCACGCCTAAACGGCTGAACGGATTTTAATGAAATTTGGAATAGGTATACGTTGAATCTCAAGAACGGACATAGGCTACTTTTTGTTAGAAAATAAGGGGGGGATGGGGGTAATACCACCTTTGAAAGTTTATATGGAAAAATGTTTATTTTTGAAGTTAGAGATATGAAATTTGGCACAAATATAGCTCGAAACTTGGATTAAAATATAGACTACTTTTTGTTTCGAATATTAGGGGAGAAAGGGGTAAAACCGACCATGAAAGGATGTAGTCCACGCGAACGAAGTCGCGGGCACAGCTAGTACTATATATACCACAAACCAAGATTGGTAGTAGGTCCCCGAGCAGAAAACACCTATCTTGGCGGAAGTACTTCCACTTTTAGTAAAGGAACATCCGCTCCTTACATATGTGGTGTTGTCCAATATTTATATACATATTTTATTTATTTGTATACATTTATCAATTTAACACTCACCTGGCCATCTTTATTAGAGTCAGCTCTCTTCCGTAAGCCGTCCCATATCTTGATCATCACCTCGTGTGTTTCACTGTGCTTGGCATCTCCAGGCTTCCAACCTCGTAGGCTGCAGATTTTCTGTTCAAAAATAATCTCTATTGACAAAGGAATAACACGAATTTTCAGCTAGGAAAATGTGACAAACGCAAAGTTCAGAGTGCATTGAGTTTATATTGCATTCGTTCAGCTATCAGAAGTCGCGAGAGGGGAAATAACGCGCTTGGCTTGATATGAATATAAAAGTTCCAAGTTTGCAAGATGACAACTTAGGATGACATGGACCAGAAACTAGGAGATGTGAAACCAATTTCCATTAGACATGTTACGGGCTCGTAAAATGTCTAAGACATACACAATAATATCAGTTACTAGCTGTTTTCACCGACTTTACTCGACTGTACTTTAAATGGGGTTATATTTAATTGAGCATCAAGAAAATACTAACATAACCTAAATAATAGGTTAGCCACAAATTTAATTAGTGAGCCACATATTGTGACTGGGTTGTGTGTGCAGCTTATAGGCCTAGCATGTGAAATACGTCAGATTTATCGCATGAGCGGACAAAAGTTTCGATACAGTTGATTGGCTAATAGCACACCGCCAATCAGAAACTGACCTATTGACTTTAATCGATTTTTAATTTTGTTAAGAGCCTGATAAAATTTTGTCGCATGGCGCATGCTAGGCCAGTTAGTCATTATTTCTGTCGCCTAAATTAATAAAATGGTGCATGTAAAATTATGTCTCTTTTATATATATTATATGTTATATTAGTATCTAATCTGTTGGCTACCAATTTTTATTTAAATTCATTCAGTAGTTTTAGTTTCATTAAAAAATATTTCTAAATTTCAAAACATCCAGATATGCAAGCATTTCAAGTTTCAAATATTTGAAGGATAGTTTATCATATACATTTTGCAACATAACTTAGTTCAAAGACAGCTTTCAGAAAATTAAGTTCATTATGAGGAAGTTGTAAAAGAAAAACGTACTTACTCATCATTAACAGTACAATTAAAAATAATAACAAACTCTGCAAACAAATTTTCAACGCAAAGCCGTCCAAAGAAATAAAAAATAACAATAAAATGTCTTCTCGATAACAAACGGAATAATTACATTGAAGAACTTCAAACATTTTTTTCTGCCCTGAGCAAAATAGGTACTCATTTCGCCTAAGGGAGTATTGTTTTTATCTTAATTTGTTTTTCTTATAAAGATGTACCGTTTAAACATAATTATTTGACCCATTGGTTTTGTTGTTACGAGTATAAACAGATATCTTTGGGTTATGCGACTATTGGTAGTCATCTTATCTTTAAATGAAATTGGCGATCCGCTACGGCTTCACACAGCTTTATTGCTATTCAACAAAGTTCCAATTGACTCTACATTTGAGTAAGAAAACGTTTGTATTGGAAAAAGATAAGGGCTGTTTTTAGGGTTTGTCCGACAATTATTCGATTCGATTTTTATATTACAGAAGATTATTGACATCAAATACCTACATCTATAATTTTAATTAACTCCGACGGAGGTCCCGTGGCCGAGAGGCAAGCGTGCCGGACTTTGGCGTCGCGCCATCTCAGAGGTTCCTGGTTCGATCTCCGGTCGGGTCAATATGGGAAACGAACTTTTCTGTATTGTCTCGGGCCTGGGTGTTGTAGTACCGTCGTTGTTTCTGATTTTTGTAACACAAGTGCTTTAGCTACTTACCATAGAATCAGAGCAATGTATGGGATGTTGTCCAATATTTATTTATTTAATTAACTGTCCAGTATTCTATAGCACAATTTTTCTTGCAAAATTTTTTACTTATACATCAAGATTAAAACTTAATTAATTTACTATGGCCAGTATATTCTTTGGTACCTACTATTTTCTTGCAATTTTTTTTCCTTGTACATCAAGATTAAAACTTAATTAATTTACTATTCTAGTAATAGAAAACAGTTCGTGTTATGATACCATTTGCGAATCCATTCCAAGTTAATAAATTCTAGCGACTGTTAATACTATGGTAACGTTTATTTTATTACCTCTATAGCTATTTCGAAGTCTTTCCTCTCTATTGTGCCGCTCTGGTTGACATCTGAAACAAAATGTTGGTTCAAAGGCTGTGAATAATGAGGCAACCATTTTTTCAAATGATTAATTACAGTTACCTTTAGAAAAGAGTTACGACGAAATAATATATTCGACCTTTTTAATTTTTCCATTCATTGAGCTATAACTTCTATTTAAGGTTTTGTCGTTGTACGTGTATTGAATTGTTGTCCGACTGTTTAACCTCAATGAATTAAATTTTTACTTTATGCTTACTTAAACATTATAATAATCTATTTCATAGAAAATGAATCTGACACGTACCTATAGAGCGGGCTGCTTTTTCAACTGAGCTAACCGCAAGTAGTTATAGGTAACCTATTTTTCTATTATAATATTCTAAGCTTTCATTTAGTTCTTTCTGCAGTATAGGTTTTGAACTATATACTTAATCAACCCGTCGTACAGTTGTACAGTTATTACAGAAATGTTCAAATACCACACTGCAAGATATTTTTTTGTTCTTTTTTTGAAATATTTTAAGGCACTAGTGCTACACTATAGCATTTTAAAAATCTATAAATATTAAATTCAGTCCAATGGTGAAAATCTTAACTTAACTACTTAGTCAAGCCTGTAAGACGACAATTAGTTTAAAGAAGTTTTCTAGATAAATCTAGAATTATAGCACTTGCTATTCGTACTATGTATTTTCGAAAACTTAGTTAGAAGTTGAGACAAGACTTATGACCAACAAACAAACGTATACGCCTGAATCTAAGGTTATTGCTGTCATTTTTTTTTAAGCAAAAAGTCTCTCAAGATTCGTGAATGGTAACATTCGTTCACACACGTATGTTTAGTTAATGACCAAAATACAAGATCTTATCCTCGAGTTACAGACGTAAATGGAAAAAGTCCTAATTCCATTTCAAATAACACAATAAAACTAAACTACTTTGTGCAGATACACTGTATTCTTGCCCAGCCAAGACAATAGCATGATCTCGTTACACTTACCGAAAAATACGTTGAATACGTATAGAAGCTTCTTCCGTCTGAACTCGGACACAGACATTTTCTGAATCTGGAACAAAGGAATAGTTTTATTTAGTTTTGTCCTCGGAACACCTCGGGTAGCGGTTAAGGGAGTGGAAATCTTTTGTCACCATCTTGTCAGAACAGTTTCGTTTCTTGGTTGTAGGAGTGTTATTGTTCTACAAAATATTACCTTTAGTAAAGTGGTAGTGGCAAAAACTTTTGTGAATTATGAGGAAAGTATTAAGATAAGAGACAGAAGTAAATTTGAAGACTAACCCATTAAATACAGTAAGTTTTGTACCTATCTTAGCAATTAAAATTAATTTTGTAATCAATAGGTAATTAACTACTGTAATGATTACTTGATTTCATTCAGCTGGCCTTTGCTTGTCAATGAGACATTAAATTTACTGATACTTTACTTTATACAGTTTAACTATTAATTGAGTTAATTACCCCATAAGGATAACTAGAATGCCCGTGAATGAATGCCTGTTTTGAATACAAATATCGGTTGATTACTGCTGGCTTTATTCGCGAAATTACCAAAGCTTTTGTGACCATATACTGAATGTTTCATCAGACGCATATATCCTGCGATTAATGGTCATCTTTAAATCCGCTGGATTATTGCATTGGAACGTAATGGCGATGCGGTGTTTTATTTTGGTTTATGATATATCATGATTCGTTCATTAAAATTATTACTTTTATCAACTTTTTTAAACTTAAGAGAGGCAGGGCATAGCGATTTATCGCTCGAACTGGAGCAGCCCGACTGGTGAAATACCTCCACCTTACAGAAGACCGCAGCCAAATAACAATCACTTCTATGTTGTTGTGTTCCTGCGTGTGAGTAAGGTTTCCAGAGCTCCTGGGGGGTGCTACATTAGTAGCAGGGGTCAAGCCTTCAAGGTAAGGGCGACAAGTCCAGTAACATATTTATTATTCATCAAATTCGGTTCAGTGGTATAGGCGTGAAAGCCGGACAGACGAACAGACAGAGAGGCAGAGTTACTTTCGCATTTATAATATTAGTATGGACTAGTATGGATTATTTAAGGCCTTCTTATTAAAATGAAGTCATCGTTACAACAGTTAGCACTTCAGTACTGACTTAATCAAATTATCCGAAAGCAGGTTGGTGATAAATAACAAATCCGAGAAATTTTCTAAAAATCTTAATTACACTTTGCTTGACCGGGCTTCGAATTCAGATCCCAGATATCATGACCTAATACTTAAACCTTTTGAGTACCGACAGATTAAATAATTTTAATTAACGTTAATGAGATTGTTAATGAACACAAGCCAAACGCTGATTATGTGTTACGTTTAATGTCACAGGTTTATTACAAGGAGCCCAGTTTCGAAGGTTTGAATAAAATGAACGCACCTGGAACACTTTAGTCAGATGGCCGACCCGAAGATCCGGTCAGGGTTGACAAACACACTTCTTAATGTCTCGAATATTTTAATATTTTCTTGCTAGTTTATCTGTTCAGGATTATCTCGATTAGCGAGACTAGCAGGCCTAGCATACGCAACGCGACTAAATTTTATCGCGCTCTTAACAAACGTCAAAATCGATTGAAGTCAGTGCGTCAGGTGAGATTTCTCGGTAACATTCAACAAAAAGTAACGTTCCTTAAAATTTTATGGCCAACTATGAAATATTCTTAACAGGAACGTATCACAACAAAATAAGTAATATTTAGGTATTTCCAGGCTACGAGTTCATTGAATATATGAATCTTGAGCAAAGATGGCTTTTCTTAGTCTAAATTATTTCATGCCCGACTTTATCTCCAAAGTATCCTCATTGAACAGCGTTATGGGCAGCCATTTAACTAAAAAACAGCACTTGCCAACCCTGACGAGTGATTACGCCCAGCTGCCGCTTGTCCCGGCTTATACCCGAGTTCAGTCTACCGGCCCTATTAATTGACACGGTGACTTATCACACGGCGTAACTTATTACATTTCCCAGTGATGGGACGGAAAAGGTTGAACTTATAAATCGGAGGTGACTTTGGGGACTATGCTTGACCCGGTTTTTTATATTTATTTATTAAAGAAATCAAGTAAGTGTATTGTAAATAGTCAGTCCCATTAAACTGTTACACAGTTTTTCTGCGAGATATTATTTTAAACAATAACATAATCGTGCACGTTGTTTTTGAAAATATTTCATAAGATTTTTTAAGATTTTATCGCCTAAATACTCAGTTACCAATATTACGGAGGTAAAATTTGTTGTTTTGCTCGGAAGTATAATTTTATGATAACTGAACCACTTTTGGAAAATATTTGGCCTTGCTACTTTTGATCAACAAAACGGCTACAGAGCCGACGGGAGAAAGCTAGTATAATTACAAACTTAAAGCATAAATAACAAATTAAAGTGATTACGCACACCTGTCGCGTATTCTTCCTGCACAATTAGGTAACTCGGCTCATTCATAGCTCAGCTACGCTCCAAGTTCGCTTGGCCGTGACCGAATTGATATTCGATTACAAAGGCAAAACTTCCGATAAATTTGCGGAACGTACTCAAGATCTAAGATCGTTACACGTAAATTGTTTTGCAAGTGACGGCCGTTACTAGAACGTGTGTAGACTCAATAGTTTACGACTTTGAAAATGTATTCGCTTTGTGGAGTAAATCGACAGACTATACGCTTGAGAACCTTTACTGCTGTTAAAAATAAAAATTAGACAGTATCACTACACATTAATCTCATCCCAAAGGAAAATTAAGAACTTGGGTAATGGCAATCAAAACTAACAGTGGTACCAAGAAGCATACTTAAATACATTTATAAACACCCACAAATTTTTCATTCGAATGTTTATTTTGGGTGGAAATTGAAGACACAGTGCTAACCTACTCAAGTCGACACAAATACAGCGTCAGCAGAATTAGCATACGTAATGCATGATTAGCCAATCAATAATATCGATCCGACATCGCGATGTCAAAGTTATTGTCGCTACTAGCTATATGTATATATATGTCACCGTAAGATTGTAAAAATCGTTAGATTACAATCTATCTCGCGAGATTGTAAACTGTCGACAGATTGTGAACCGTAACATTATGATTGCAATTTAACGCCTTATTTTTCGTTATATTGTAATCTATCGATGGGAATCGGTCAAATTGTGAACTGATGTAGAACGAAATGCATCTCGCGCGCTGATTGGTTGAGAGTTATGTGCCCCCGCCGCCCCGTCATTCGCCATATTTGTTTGTCTTTATACTATTAATTTATGGTATGTTTAAAGGACTAAATATTTGTTTATAAAAATTCTTAAAATTTTCCAATTTTAACTAGTGTTAAAAGACAAAATAATTGTTTAATTTTATTGTAATTTTCAATTATAATTTTGAGTGTTTGAAGAATAAATATTTCGGTACAATTATTTCTCAACGTAGGTATGTCAGGATTATTGATTACCCAGTAAATAGTAAATAAATATTTACTTGAAGATTTTTTGAAGTGCCTTTATTTTATTTATACGACATCTCTATTTCTTTAAATAAAAGAAATGATTTGAATTGAATTTCATTCCTAACTTTACGCGGCATACAAAGGCTGGTCGTGATTGGTCGCTCATACAATAAACCGACCAATCAGGAAGAGCTTTCGGACAGTTGACAGTTTGACGTCTAACAGATTGTAATTTAACGGTTTCACTTCGATAGATTACATTATAGCGAAAAATAATTCGTTAAATTGCAATCCCCAGTTACGGTTCACAATCTGTCGACAGTTTACAATCTCGCGAGGTAGATTGTAATCTAACGATTTTTACAATCTTACGGTGACATATACAACAAACATTAGTAGTTGGACCTTGGTGCCCTAACAGATAACACCTAGATCGGCGGAAGTACTTCCATTTTTAGTAAAGAACATACTTTCTTCACATTGGTGTTCAGCTCAGTCGGGGTCCCCAACGTGAGGAATGTATCGTACATCGTAGAACAAGGGTACAAATGGTAACTGCCTTAAAACAAAATTAATAAAAGAAACTGAAAGTTTTTAAGTCTTGTAAAGCTCATTTCTATAAACCATATAGGTAGTATACGTTTTGCAAAAGAGCACAGTACCTAATGATAAAAGAGCTAGACAGTATTAAATGCAAAAAAAATCTTAAAATGGCTCTCCTGTGATATTGCAAAAACTGCAATTGTGCTTTCGTTCTGCCAAAAGTGCGGTATGTTATTTACTAAAAATGGAAGTACTTCCGCTGAACTACGTGTGTTTTGCTCGGGGACCAAGGTTCCTTAGTTCAATACCCTGGAGTGCTAACAACTATTTCATCATCAGAATAGGTACACACTCTGTAACACTCTCTTCATATTGCGGTGGAAACTACGGAGGTGGGTTTTTAGCGTTAGGGTTTGAAACCCGGATTTCGTGAGCTTCAAATCCCGCGGGAAACACTAACAATGTATGATGTTTTCCCAGTTAGGAGATTGAAGGCTTAAATCCTCAGACTGTCCGAGGTAGATACAACCACGAAACAGACTTTCATGAATATAAAAACCAAAAACAGTTTCAGGCAAAAAATATTGGCGGTTTAATAATATCTCTATTAGACAAAGTTCATTTAACCTTTGGCTCAAACCTTCACGTATCGCGCCTGCTGCTCTTCCAACTGAGCTAGCCGCAAGTTATCGTAGGAGATGAATTTTTCTGTTGTATGAACCTCAGCCTTATATGTAAAACGCTTGTGCGGCGTAAAGCATTATATATTTTTTTTAAATCTACCAGACAAGTTTGTCACTTAGCCCGTTTAAACTCAACTAAACTGCACCAGGTATCAGGTCAGCTCTATCTTCTAGTTGAGGTATTTAATAGAGTATGTTTAGTAAATGTACTAGTGGCTAGAACAAGGTGCTTTCATAGTTGATTTGGTTTGCCAAAGACATAATTTGTAACTTTAATTTCTTTGCAAATCTTCGAGAACACAAAATTTTTTTTTAATGGTGGAGTTTATCCAAAAAAGTACTTAGTTCAAGCTTTTCAATGCAATTTGGAGACCTGTTCACACACGATATCTGCATACCTTAAGAACAGCGTTCGAAGGAAATGGTGTTTCCTTAATTTATTCTTCCTATAAGATTACAGAATTCTCTTAAATCGTTTTCAAAATACATAAAAGCACTTCATAAATGGTCACCAAAGCGTCCAAATAACTTTCCCTCGATAAAACTCGCCCGCGCGCGAATACTTCACGAGCTCTGATCACGACGTAACGACAACAAAGACTTGGCAATAAAAGGACAAATCTGTCCATCTCAAATACAAACGCCATTTAGCAGCCCCGAAACATCTGGATCTGAAGAGTCAAGTGAAATGGCGGAGATAAAAGATTTTGTGCGCGTGAAGTATAAAACCGGTAGATTTGAGATAGAAACAGCTTTCATTCCTTGATGTTACCTAAAGGTGCGGATCCACAGCGTCGTAGCATTCTAACGCTACACACGAATTCCACGGTCGATACTTGTATGGCAAAACAATATGACGTCATTAGTGTGCACGTTCTATGTCGCCGTAGATCCTTGATGATTGAGAGCATTTCTCAGTAATGTAGTGTACAAAACTTGCGAATTTATTATACAATACTGACCAAATGACTTTACAAGTTGTTGTCTACGCATTTGTTGATATTGCTTCGGGATAAAAAATATCCTGTTTATCATTCTAGTGCGACAGATCTAATCATCCAAAGTAGGTACCTCAGTATCTATATTATATATTATATATCTATCTATATATCTATATGCAAGTCATTAACCAATGTGTTTTTTTCCTACCTGACAATAGATGATGGCTGCGGAGCCTTATCATCTTCACCGAGCCTCGGGGGAGCGCATGTGGCTCTCACCCCTATTATTGAAGCAACAACCTCAGGGCATGACCAATGTGTCTTGCCAGCTATAGTATAACGGGTCTCATTCGAAAACTGAAATATTGTTTGCCAATCACTACCCTGTGTAAAATTCGGTCTTGTCCTTAACGTATCCAAAATACCTCAGAATCTTTAGGAACAAGGCTTTCACTAATATGTCTTGATAGTGATAACATATGAAACAGAAAAGTGGTGTATAACTCTGTTAAACTTCAGCTGGAAGGTGAAATATTGAAATCAATGAAATATTGATTGATTGAAATATAGCATATGGGTTTTACCATCACAGGTCTCATTTGAAATATTGTTTACAAATAACTACGTTTGTAATTTAGGGACTATCACTACTTCGGTGAAAAACCTGGAAGCAAACATAACCGGGTGACAGACTCAAGTTATATCTTCTTTGTACCCTAAATTCAGCCCTCTATAAACCGCGAGCGAATGTTTACGATACTACAAAGGGCCGTGAAGGCGTATCTTTATTCCAATCAGGGCT
The DNA here is from genome assembly GCA_037074685.1 of Glyphodes pyloalis. NCBI lineage: Eukaryota > Metazoa > Arthropoda > Insecta > Lepidoptera > Crambidae > Glyphodes > Glyphodes pyloalis. Next base: position 3,377,106 of record JAYKKO010000012.1, on the reverse strand, counting down.
AAATTACGACCGTACAAAGGCCTGGAACAATTCATTATGCTGAATTGCGAATTTCATGCTCTGATATGTTGTGGAAGCGAAGCTAATGAGGCCGATATGACTCGCTCAAATATGACGGTAGATTGGACAGCTTGGTTAAATTTGATTAAAACGCTTTGAGAGTACACGGGTATGTTAAATACCTGTTAACAACATTGCAACGTTATGAAGATTGCCAATTTGTTGCTTTTTGTTCTTAAACATCGAATTCTTTGAGTAGAAAACCAACTTTTCTATATTGTCTCGGGTCTGGGTTTTATATATAACGGTTTACTAACCACATAATGAGAGTTATGTATGTGATGTGATGAGATGTTTCATTTCATTTTTATTTGAAGCCTTTAACTGATGGCATCAATCAATTAATCAAATCTTTTCATGAGTAATATTATGAATCGTCGCTATTGAATGCAAATGAAGCTACCTCCGTTTCGGAACCTATAACTACCAAGAAGATTCCGGCAAGAAACTCAGTAGTTTTTTCTACAAATAAAAAGCTAAAATTACATCGCATAAGTAGGAAATATTATTATAAAATCCATACATCTGGTACAAAGCAGCTAGTAGTATTAAATAATATACATACCAAGCTTATATAAGTGCGGACTGTCAATATAAACGTGAGCAAAGTTTTCCTTTATTTACGTCGCAAAAGAAATAATCTCAAAAAGTTATATTGGTCAGTTACCCTTTAATATGATAGGTATAATCATAATATATCACAAAGGTTTAATTGAATTTTGAAACAATGAAACCTCGAGTTCTCAATGTAATAAAATAAATTGTTGTAAAAACACAGACAAAAGAAAAATACAAAGAATTTTTCGTAGAGGCACTCCCGGGCCATTTTCGGACGATGAAAATTCACTGGACCGAATGATTGGAATCGCCACTTGAAACATGAAATGGCAAATGGCACAGGCTTTAAATTCGATGCAAAACACCATTAGAACCTTCAAGTGAGACTCGATAAAAGCTTTGTTGTATGTACTTATCTACTCCAAAAAGGTGTAAACCTGTTTTGCAAAAGCAAAAGTATATATATGTAGCTTGTTATTTAACTCTTTTTGCATGTTAATATTTTGAAGGCAATTATTTGTTTTTTAAAATACGGGATTTCAGGTATTTCTTTTTTTGTTCACGTTTGTTTAAGATTATACTCTTTACTTTTTTATTTTGGACTCGAATCAACAGTTACACTTAATATGTATACATATATACATAAATAATAAGAAATAATAAATAAATAAATATTGGACAACATCACATACATTGCTCTGATTCTGTGGTAAGTAGCTTAAGCACTTGTGTTACAGAAATCAGAAACAACGACGGTACCACAACACCCAGACCCGAGACAATATGGAAAAGTTCGTTTCCCATATTGACCCGACCGGGGATCGAACCCGGAACCTCAGAGATGGCGCTCGCCAAAGTCAGGCACGCTCGCCTCTCGGCTACGGAGGTCGTAAATATATGGATATAAAACATCTAACACAGAATCGCTAATGCTTATCATGGCTGGAGATCGTAAACTTGGTTCAACAGACAGGGACGGTAACTATCGGTTAGTCAATTTATGCCCGGTTCCAATATTTTATACTATTCGTAATATGTCAAAAATTACTATCCTTTTTTTCCAATCGAATACGAGTCGTTAATACGTTCCCTTATTTTACTTTCCATACCAGCTGTCATCAGTCGTCCATCAGACGTTATTAGCTTACACCTCGTATAATTGATTACAATCGGTAAACAGAACGGATCGTTTTTCAAATATTGGATCAGGGCAATAGATGACCATCAATCAGGTAAAAGCCGAACTATTTTGGCAAATAAAACAAAAGGATAACTGTTATGTAACATAAAGTTTAGCCATGATTGTTTTTTTTTCCTTTCCAACTCCACCATAAAACCCTTGCGCATTTTTGTTGAAAATGGCTCTCATAAAAATATTCGGGGCAAACCTCTTGACAATCCAAACGGTACGGTTTACAAACTCTATGCCAAGGGGATTTCGTTCTAACGAAAGTGGGTAGGTAATTTAATATGTAAATATCTGATTCTGCCGGGAGACCGCTCCTGGCACGCACGGAAATGAAATTTATACACATACAGAAATGGAAAGAATTGACTTCTTACCTGCGTGATTGCAATCTGATTAACTTGTTCCGTATATAGAATTTTAACTTTTACGTTTCATTTGAATAATTTAAAGATAACGTATATTGTAAATGAAGGTAGATTATTGTTATCAGCAGGGGATGAATAATAAATATATTTCCGTCAAAAAAGATTGGAAACTTTTCAGGATACTGTTAGTCTACGTGCCAAAGTATAGTAAAATATTTTGTTAATGTTGTAGGTCACAGTGAGTGGAATACGAGCGAGATCAGTTCGCCCTTCACAATGACTATTGCCACTCTACTAAGATATCTTGCACCAAGTAGTTTGGAATTTTTGGTTTGAATCATCGACTTATTTTAAATGTTATTATTCTATTTTTAAACGTTGAAATATTTAGTTTTGGTTGCCTTGTTCAACGTTAACTTCAACGTATTGTAAAATTCCCACACGGAAACCGTGTGTTCTAATTGCAAAGTTTGATCATTAAAACTAAATCAAATACTTATAAATGATACCTATATGGTTCACTCTAAAATAGGTTTACCCAAAGCTTATCGGCTTTACGTGAGAAAAGGCCATCTATCGCGACTTTGGGTTGCTTATTACTATGTTACTCCCTAATTTTAAATTTCAATGAAACGGCAGATTCCTACAAAGTAGAGCGTGGTGGTTGGTAGGGAGTTAGGCTATAAATAAATAAATTTGAATAAATATTGGACAACATTACACACATGGCTCTGATTATGTGGTCAGAAGCTCAAGCACTTGTGTTACCCAAATCAAAAACAACGACGGTACCATAAAACCTAGACCCGAGACAATATAGACAGTTTGTTTCCCATATTGGCCGACCGGGGATCGAACCCGAGACCTCAGAGAGGGCGCGTTGCCAAAGTTCGGCTCGCTCGCCTCTATTTGTCGAAATATATTTGCTATGTATATACTTATATAGTAACAAAATTGTATAACCGTTAGATAAGGCGGCATGCGGCTGACATGTGTCACCCGACGGTTCGTGAACTCATCCACCACAGGCACCACAGCTGACGGCTTCGAGGCGAGATTAACGAAGTAAACCATTGTGGCTAAACTTTGTATATTTGTTGGTCGATAATTCAACGTAACAATACAGCTAGGCTGGGTGAAACATAAAAACTTTTTCAAGTCTTTTCGTTGTCAATTGGCTACTAGACAGTGTTAACATATTTTATTGTTAACACTGTCTAGTAAACGTTTTGGGTATGTTTGCTTATTAGTTAAGTAATTTTACATTTTTATCATTTGATTAAAAACATAGTTAGTATTTCATTTTAGCATAATACATTTTGATTTTTTTATCTGTGGTCTGGGAAACCACCGTTCCAATTTGCAATGACATTTGTCGGCGAAAATTATTTATTTTAATGTGGCAAAACGATGATTATTTTAGCGATTAAATTGAATTATTTTGTCGCTAACCGTATTTTTTAAACATTTTCCATTTATTTAAAAATTCGATATTTTCATAAAACAAGGTCGTTCTGACTGGTTTCGGTTTAATGTATGAAACGTTGACGTTACAATTTCAACAGTCACGTGACTTCGCGTTTTCGTGCGCATTTTAAATGTGTTACACAAAATTTTGTTTTTCTCTGGTAATTTACATTTTTGCCAGATAAAGCGAATTGGGATATAAGATAAACGGGCACACATTTTACAGTACTTTTTCAAAAACTGTCAAGAAGCCAATTGGTAGATATTGAATGCCTAAAGACATGACAGTTACGAGGCGAGATGAACGAAGTAAAAAGTTGTGTTGATAGTAAATTCAACTCAAGATGAATACAGTTAGGCTGCATGGGATGCCTATAGAATACTTTGGAAGTGTCTCTCGCGCAAGCTATTCAATTTAGAAAAAAATGTATAGAAACCCCAATATTATTACCCCTATAGTATGGGTTTGAAAAATAAAATTTGAGTATCAGTTTAAAGTTTGGGGAGTCGCAAAATTTATTGTTTCTTTTTCATTAAAAAATCTTAATGCATGCAACAGCATAGGTTTTATAGATTCGGAAAAAAATAACTGGGATATACGGACGGACAGACAGACATGACAAATCATTTCGTTTTGACGGTTCTGTAGCCAAATGGCACGACACGGAACCCTCAAAACGAAATGATATGAAACATTAACGGCGCCAAAGCATTAATGCAAAACCTCGAAGTCGCGCATACTAAGCGATGCGTCCGGCAAGTCATGCGCTCTGGAAGAAAGTTTTTTCGTTGCTGCCATTCGCGAAACATCTACAGTTGCGCTTTGAATACTTAATTCGGGTACTGACATAACATTAGGAGTACAATCTAACGAACAGTACAGTATGGAAACCGGGAGAAAAAGGCCAAAACGAGGCGCTCTGTGAATCTTGCGCGCTGCAATTTGTGCCATCATAAGTATTCCAAGGGTACTTATAGTCCACCCGCCAGGTTGGGTTTTAAAATTTGTCACTAATTGATTTGTAATCAAGATAATATGAGATTAGGTGTCTTTGTACTTTAAGTTATTGATGAGATGCATGTAAGTAATATGAAAAAAAAACAAGAATAAAAACATTTAATGACTAGTTATCTGAGTACATCCCTTAGAACGTATGTCGGTAGATACCGTACTGCAGCAACATTTAGATTGTGGACTGGACGAGGTTCAACATGCGCCCCACGTTGGGCGCCAATTCAGAGTACGTATAAAGGTGGCGCTGAAAAGTTATTAATAGGCCCCGTACTTTATGAGCTTTTTGGGCAATACATGAAATGGAAACATTCTTTGCATGTGTGAATTTTTACTTATTTAATATTCGAGAACCGTTTTTATCAAGGGCTTTGTTTTCGCATGAGTTACGACATAGCGTACGTCTTTTTACTTGTTTTTATTGAAATTAAGTGGATGTGTCTATGACAACGAGGTTACATTCATTTTTAATTTTTCTATATCATATTGTGACCTTAGCAACAGTTAGTAAATAATCTTCTTACAGAAATGTTCTAATTATTTCAATACATAAAATAAGTCTTTAAGTATTTATTATAAGAAAAGCTGTTACTTACTTCTTTATATACCTTTTACACAATATGGTATCCTCAACAATCGCAATACTTATGAAATATACTCATACGTTAAAAAACTTACTTAACCACAAAATTAGTTCAATAATCTAATTTTTGACGAATAATATTATGTATACTCATATATTCTTAATACATGGGCACTATCCTCACCAATATTGTAAAAAAATAATCTTTGACATATTTATATTATAATATATCTAGGTACTTACAACATTCGATTTATCATATCAAGTACCTACGAAATGTTAAAAAAATATATTGCATCACACTACCTACGTCATCATTTCGGTAGACTGAGGTAAATTGGTAGACTTCCACAATTCTTAGCCGCTTACATTCATGATCTCCCTACTACCATAACATGACGTGTCCATTTTTATGGTACGGGTTCACAGTCGTGTGCTGCAAAGTCGCCATGTTAGAATTTTTTTTGGACTATCTGTTATCTGTATATGATCTGCTGTGCTACGAGTTTTTTCAATTTTGGAACATGTGTGATGTATCTTTTACTTTGTAAATAAAACATTATTGTGCAATAAAGTATTGAGTATTGAGTTTTCTTTAAAACAAAACAAGAGTAAATAAAAAAAGAGGTTATTAGACTAAAAGTTATATTAACACCTGCATTTTTAACCTACATCAACGAAAAATATTACAAACAACGATAAATTTTACAAAAAATAAAGAAAATGCATTTTTTCTTATTTCTAGCGCCGCTTTTATTTCTGTATTCTTCGATTATTAGACTTATATCAGAGATATTACTTATGTAAAAGAAGAAATGTATTACAAAAATAAATGCGTGCTACAATCAAGACGATCAGCAGCTGGTCAAAATTTAAGTTCCTAGTATTATTACTATGAGTATCAGATTATGTATATCAACTGAGAGCGTAAACACAGCTCCCCTTGACTTAAGTAATTTAGAACAGTTTGCTTTCCAAATCCAAAGACCTGAACAAGAATACTTTTACTATATAAAAGTGACAAAGTATACATCTTTATATAATAGTGTTTGTCTAAATGAGTATACCTTGAATTTATTCCAACATGAAATGTCGTTTGTACTTGCTTCAAAATAAGAGCTGAGAATTCTCGGCTTGTCACAATTTGTTCCACCTTTGTTCCACTTCAGAGCAATTCTTTAAGGTATTTGTTTATGAGCATTCGCCAGTTTCAATTTTATTCTCAGCTGAACCTCGGCACAATTTTGAATTCAGATCGCATGTCTTGCTGCAAGCGAATACATATCATGTATCCGACTCAGCGTTTTCGAGAATATCCAGGTAAGTCCGTATTCTTTAGAAAATGCTTTTAAGTATTCAATAGCGGACCTGAAACCCTTTCCTTACAAATATTTTGGTGAAAATAATATATTTGAATACCCTGGCCCATTAACGGAGCTTTGTCCCAAATGTGAGTCGCGACAAGTTTTAGTAAGTGTGCAGTTTGTATACATTTGTGTGGTAATCTTTCCATTTATGAGATATATTTTGACGCCAATACCTGTAAATATTATAATGTATCATCGCCCACCCGGTGAGAGTTAGCGATTTTTGCACCATGAAGAGTGACAGCTCTCTATCTATAAATACTACCTAACTGTGCAGTTAGGTACTCTTGGAAGGGCAGCTGGTGAGTTCGTTCGTCCAGAGTGGAGCGAATGAACTATGTGTTTGAAAGTGTTAAATCTACGCAATTCTCCAAAAGGTTCTCCTTAATTGCGTAGCTGTTATAGCTGAACGGATAACCAGGATCCGGAATCCGGTGCATGATAGTTACCACCGTCCTACTGTTTGATTTGTGAGATATTAAATGCCAGCAATATAGCTCTATGTATCCTGTCCGGCAGTGTCCTGCCCTTTGTTCGAATCTTACGCAATAGTATGGCACTTGCGGAATGTATCATATTTATGCACTTAAAAGTAAGATCCAGCAAACTCACGCTTCCACGTGTTTGGCCTGTGTGCCCACGTAAGCCTTCCAAATGACTAGGAAGGTAAAAGTTCTAGTGAAATCCAAGGGAAACATCATAATAATTTGTTTGCATTAAACAGACATTATAATATTTACTCTGTAAACGTAGAACGACTACTATTTCCTAGAACAACCTTAAGGTAGACCTTAAGGTTGTCTGGAAGAGATCGCTTTCTAGCGATAAGACCGCCTAAATTGTACTAAAAACCAATCTGTAAAACCTATTTCTGTATAGTTTTGTGCAATAAAGTATATCTATTATATATCTAACGACTTCCGGCTTCTACAATTATAGCGTTTGGTGTGCTCGGTCCTGCGAAAGACTACAGGCATATGCCGGATACGTCAAGCTGAAGACGGGGCGCGATGACCCTAAATGCATATTTTTACGGTTGCTTATTCATTCAAACGCCTAGAGTCCTGAATTCTCAATTTTTTTGTTTTCAAACTTTATTGTATAAAAAAGTAGGTAAGTAAGTAGATGGATTTCCGGGACCAAAGTCCCTCGTCTGCACCGGCCTCAAGACTTGGTGACCTAAATACGAGACACTCGCGGGATTGTAAGCAGGGACATGAATGCTTTGTGACGTCTCCCCGCATCGTGTTGGAATTTAATGTCTAAAAATAGACTTGGGAAGGTGAATTATGCAAGGTAGCATTAAGTTTGATTATAAAGAATAGAAGCAGCACGGATGTTTTTATTTTAAATCAGACTGAATATAATCATTGTTTTTTTTTACCGAGTCGTTATACTTTTTTTTCTACGAGTGATTTGTTAGAGTTGGAAGAAAGAAGAAAAAGAAAAATTTATAAATATGCAAGTGTAATCTTGTAACCCTTGTAAATAAAAATATTTTTCATGAATAAGTTTTAATATCTTCATAGGCATTAATTTCCTTTTATTTTACTTTGAAGGCTACTGAGCCAATAAACATTAATTACATTTCCAGATTTTATTTGTCAGATATGCGAAGATTAATGAGCAGTAAACAAAAATTACACTATTTAATGAACGTGATTGATGTCAAAAAACTAACTATAAAGAGCCCAACCGGTGCTTAAATTAATTATACCGAGTAGTCAGAAGGACTTGGTTCCTTCAAAGCCTTTCAACCACTTATTCGATGCCACTAGTAATTTAGCTCTCTATTAAACAACTGATTTATTTAGCCAGATGAAATTATATAAGAATTGTTCATTGTAAAAATTAGAAACAGAAAATTTTTATCTCCCCTTGCGGTGCGGGAATTGAACCCACGACCTTCACGTATCGCGCGTGCTGCTCTTACCAACTGACCTAACATTTTAATATTAAAACTGACTACTTATCTACATAGATATTAGATTTAATCTGAAACGGAAAAACTTCATCACGTTAATTTTTAATAAGTTCGCACAGTTTTTTATAAGTACGTAACAAGTACTATAATATTCCACAAAATACTGGATCATAACTTTTTGAGATTAAATTACGCGTAGATACAACATACCTACATAACAAATACTTTTTGTTGGAATGACAGTAAAGAAACCAAACCAAAAAAGATTTGATATTAAGATTGTTTCTACATAATTCACGAAGTTGAATGAAACCTCCAAAAGTATCATATAAAGAAAAATTAAACTCCAGCACACAAAGAAAATATGAATGGCCGGAACCGCAGAAAAACAAAAGGCATTAGTCAAAGTTAGGGATGCTCGGAAATATCGATATTTATTGAAATACAATCTGCGATGGAATATCGATACTTACTCACCTCCCTTTTTTACACCAGGAAAAATACCATGCACTTTCGCAACATTTCGATAATTATTAAACTCTTCTAGCAAATAGTCGTTTTATTTGCAAATAAAGATTTTGCTTTTTCAGGGTACCGTTAAATAAAGTTTAAAGTAGTAAACTTTAAAGAAAGTAACTATTTTAAACAAATTAAAATTCAACAAGTCCGAAAAAAGATAGAAAAAGTTCAAATTCATTTAAACCCCAGGCAAAGATATAAGGACTTATCTAAAGTGCCCCATAAAAAGCTAATCCGAACCCAACCGCATTACAAAAACAATCCCACCGTAGAACAACGCGATACCGTGACTGCTCCGAATATTGTCACTGTGATTTCCACAAATCTACATCAAAGTTATTTAACCCTTTGCCACGTGCTATAATTAAAGCGAGGGTCGCATTTGAAATGGAAATGCTCTTCCTGAAATTATATGTACTAGTGACATTTGACCCTTTGAGGGAATCTGGTAGAAGGGAAAAGGGACTAAGTTGGTATTATCACGCTGCGTGTGCCCTTGGGGAATGATTGTGAATCGCGCCGACTATTGAACCACGAATTAATTAACAAATGAACAAATGTTAATTGTAATTATTTCTGCTGAAAAACGTGTACTGCGGGATTGAAGCCTACATAAAATATTTATCCTTTCTTTTTTATATTACACTTCAAGATTGACCTCATCCCACCTGATGTTAAGTGGTAATGAGGTCCTAGCTTAAGGGCGACAAGTACAGTGTAATAAAGCTGTTACTAGACTTGTTGTCCTTACCTTGAAGGCTTGACCCCTGCTACTAACGTAGCACCCCCTAAGAGCTCTGGAAACCTTCCTCACACGCAGGAACAAAACAAAACAGAAGTGATAGTTATTTGGCTGCGGTCTTCTGTAAGGTGGAGGTATTTCACCAGTCGGGGTGCTCCAGTTCGAGTGATAAATCGCTATGCCCTAACTCTCTTAAATAACCTATAATCCTGGAAAATTACGGAAGGTGGCTGGGTGTTGTTCTTGGTATATAATATGGTAAAAGCACAATGATGAAGTTATTTTTTGTTTCAACAAATAAATTAAAATTGATGATAATTTAGTGCATCAAAGTTTAATGGAGGGGCTTTTGTACTTCACTATTTCGTAAGAACTGTACTGACGTGTAAATTTTTGTTAACGTGATAAAATAAAAAATATGTGTGTAGTTGGATAGGACATTATACAGATAGGTGACTTAAAATGTCTGATGAGGAAAAAATGTCCCTGCTCTAGGAATAGTATATGAATAGTCGCTCTTGTGCCTGATCTCAATCTGCCGTTTCATTGGATTATGAGGGTGTGAAGAAGGAGAGAGTGCGCTCGTGTTTTGTGCAAACGTTCAGGCTCTTTATACATGAACCTACGTACTTAATTGGTTGATCTTAATGAAATTGGCTGCTTTAGTCAAAATCGATCGGCACCATGTAAGGACTCTTTCGCAAAAACTACTAAGCCGATTTAGATACGAAGAATGTCGCGGGTAAGAGCTATAGAGTCCAAAGCGCGTAAGGTCTCGAGTTCGTTTCCCGGTCAAGACAATTTAGAAAACGAACTTTTCTAAATAGACTTGGGTCTGGGTGTGCTGGGTTGACGCCCCCATTTAGTATCCGTCGTCTGGTATTCATAGTACAAGAGAAAACCTTAGTTTGAGACCAGGTGATTGATGTGATTGTCTGGCGCATTTATTTATTTATTTATTAGATTGATTGAGAGTCGTATCTTGTCCCAAAATGACAAGTGAATTGAAACGCAATCACAAATCAGCAAATACAAATTTAATCCGAACTCATAATGAAAACTTTGATTCAATTGTTTGAATTTAATATTGTAAAAAGAAAAACTTAGTCATGAAACTTATTCCGGTCTTATTATTTGTACATAATTCAAATGTCATGTTTTTAAGGCTTCAGATGATTTAGATAGATAGATAGATAGATAGATACACTTTATTGCACAGAAAATTTTACAGAAATTGGTTTTACAGACATAATCAAGTACAATTTAGGCGGTCTTATTGTTAGAAAGCAATCTCTTCCAGACAACCTTTAGGTAGAGGAAATAGTAGATATCGAGAAACGGGTGCGGTCGTGCAAAAGTTTTATTGAGAGAATATTAACAGGAAACATAAATACCATAACATGATGAACATGATTTAAAAAACGAAATAAAGTTCGAATAAATAAACGAAGGATTCAAAGATCATATTCTCGATTCAATTGAGCGAGAACAAACAATGTTTGCTTTATCTCATTGCTAATAACATTTTGATTGAAGTTATTTCATTGCAAAAAGATTAGATGAATGTTTTCCGTCGTACCTTTGTAGTTACTAATCACATAAATAATCGTGGAATGCAAAAAAAACGAACATTTTGTTCCTTAAGGCTCCCATACCATTTCTTTGTCTCTTTTTTTTTTCACAGGGAGAAATGCGTGACGCACCGTACCGCCACCCGAGGGAGAGTGGCGGCGTGGGACTTTCCTGCCCTGAAATGGCAGGCCTACCCACTAAAACTCCCTGGCGGACCTCATCGCCCTAAGCGGCTGTGCTGTGGGAAGCAGTAAAAGCACAACCACCACAGCGCCGCCAGGCGGAATGGCCAATTACACGGCCCCGTCTCCTCCTTTCTGAATGGTCAGGGAATTGAAGTGATTTCATTGCAAAAAGATTAGATGAGGAATGTTTTCCGTCGTGCCTTTGTGTGCGTACTAATCACATAAATAATCGTGGTATGAAAAAAAACCTAACATTTAGTTCCTTAACTTCCACTTCCACTCGATTGCGTGGGGAACTAGCAAGAGCCGGGGAATTTGCTAATTTCTCAAGCAAGGGGTTCCACCAGAATACCAGCGCTGCTGCGGCGTTAAAAATCGTAGCGGCATTTGCTGAGGTGGAACCCAAATTGGCCTCACAAGATATTTTATAATAATATTTATCTGTTGAATTGTCTTGCGTTTTGTTTGTATATATATTTTATGATGTCAATAAATTTATTTTCTTTCTTCTTTCTTTCTTTCCTTAAGGCTCCGATACCCTTTCATTGTATCTATTTCAAAGCCAATAAACACCTCAACAGCAGAAAACTTTTATCCCTGAGTATTTCCATTTGCAGTAAACCACCAGTGAGGTCATGTATATTGCTAGTCAACTGATAAAATGTTTATAGCTGCGTTACTAGTTTAATAGAAATGTACCTTATTAGGTTAGACTATGTGACTGACTGTGACTTCAGGTCCTTTATGAAATGCTTGTGTTGATATATTGACATTCTATGCACGTAATGTGGGGGACAATAATTTGTTTGTATTTTGCATGGAATTGTGGATTTTTGATCGAAGCTTACTGATAAACACGGGTAACGGATTTAAAAAATATTGTGATACTTGATAGAGTATATTAATAATTTATATTGGACTAGCTGTGCCCGCGACTTCGTTCGCGTGGACTACATCCTTTCATGGTCGGTTTTACCCCTTTCTCCCCTTATATTCGAAACAAAAAGTAGTCTATATTTTAATCCAAGTTTCGAGCTATATTTGTGGCAAATTTCATATCTCTAACTTGAAAAATAAACATTTTTCCATATAAACTTTCAAAGGTGGTATTACCCCATCCCCCCCTTATTTTCTAATAAAAAGTAGCCTATGGCCGTTCTTGAGATTCAACGTATACCTATACCAAATTTCATCAAAATCCGTTCAGCCGTTTAGGCGGGCAAGAGTAACAGACAGACAGACAGACAGACAGAGTTACTTTCGCATTTATAATATTATATTGGATAAAATTATAAGGAAGATCCGAACTAAAGTGTGACGTCTTATATAACTTATATTTATGTAATAATTCATTTTCATGAACAGTTGGAAATTTTTACTTCAAAAATAGAATATTTATATATTTCGTAAATTCTTGACTAAATTTTGGTTTAGAGGAAATATGGTGGCTCGCAGATTTTCCTGTTGTACAGAACAAGTGAAGATCACGCTTTTCAAAGCCAGACCTTGTACACGGGAAGTCTGTGGGTCGAGTATTCAAAAAAGACGTTGAACACCCTACGTGTCCAATATAATAACATCTTTAGGATGATGTTGGGACGGCCTCGCTTCTGCAGCGCATCGGGAATGTTTGCGGAATACCAAACTGACGGCTTTATGGCCATATTCCTCAGGAAGACCGGATCCCTGATTCAGAGGATGCAGGACAGTCGTAACAACATCCTAATGACCATAGCGGATAGGAAGACCTCAAAGCTGTGGAAGTGCCTGGTGCTGAGAGTGACCACAGAAACAAATTTCTTTGGTGGCTCTTAGCACACAGCTGCTGGTATTTTTAATATCTATTTTTATATATTACTAGCTGTGCCCGCGACTTCGTTCGCGTGGACTACATCCTTTTATGGTCAGTTTTACCCCTTTTTCCCCTAATATTCGAAACAAAAAAGTAGTCTATATTTTAATCCAAGTTTCGAGCTATAATTGTGCCAAATTTCATATCTCTAACTTCAAAAATAAACATTTCCCATATAAACTTCCAAAGGTGGTATTACCCCCCTCCCCCCCTTATTTTCTAATAAACAGTAGCTTATGTCCGTTCTTGAGATTCAACGTATACCTATACCAAATTTCATCAAAATCGGTTGAGAGGTTTAAGCAGGAAAGCGTAACAGACACACAGACAGACAGGCAGACAGACAAACAGACAGAGTTACTTTCGCATTTATAATATTAGTAGGAATGTTTTTTGTACTCTACTTTCATACTTAATCTTTAAGAATCTGAAACTGTAACTAACAGCTATGGATCTAGGTTACCCGTAATAAAACATTTTTATTTTTATTTATGTAAGACTTATACGTGGTCAAAATGTATGTTAAACATTCATCCTATTTAAAAAATATTTTAAAACGTCATGACCTAGTAGGTGGTTTAGATGGAGACAAAAATAAATCATTTATAGCGACTGTCAAAGCAGTCACAAAAGTAGCTCAACTGAATTCTGACGGCTTGCTATCGAGCTGGCCTACATTTGAACTCCTATCTTTAGAAGTATGAAACTAAGATCATTTAGATTGGCTAAACGGTGAAACCGAGACCACCTCGTAAGTATCATAAAATACCAAAACTGATTCAACCGTATTCGAGTAAGCAGTGTTCACATGGATTATACGAGAAAAACCTAATAGATGGTACAGCATTTCCGCACTTATTACTGGTAATCTTAAGGATTGAGGTACTACTGACGCGTCAATTACGAGCTGACCCTCATATTACCAGTGAGCGTCGCAAAAACTCCCGCGAAATTGCAACACATCACCGAGGCGCCATACGAGTGTAGCAATTTCCACAACATTAGTCTCGCAAACTGAAGTAATCTTAGTTCTTTGCGTGTTCATTCTACTGTGTAACCAAGTCTGGTTTTAACAACTGTATTCTTTAAGTATAAGCATATGAAGGAGGATTATACAACGACAGACACCTGCATTTCTGTGTTCGAGAAATTAGGAATTGCACATGAAATTTTTCTAAACGTATTTGTTACGTCATTTTGTAGTATCCCGTTCTTTCTTTATCATTTCCATAACTACGTGTAACGTTCACAGTAACACTGTTATTATGCTGTACTTGTCGCCCTTAAGCTAGGACTTTATTACTGCTGGCTGCAGCGGGTGGCACTTTGGTTGCCAGAAGAATTGGGCTTTTGGGCCTCAGGGTGGCGCTCCAAAAAACTGAGGCCATTTTCTTCCCTGGGCCTCGGCAGCGCTGCCCTCCAAACGCACATATTTTTGTGGGGGGCGTCAGGGTGTTGGTGGGAGCCCAACTTAAATATCTGGGCTTAATATTAGACGTGCGGTGGCAGTTTGGCCCGCATTTTAAGGCCCTGTCATCGCGTCTCTTAAAGGCGGCGGATTCTCTGTCCTGGCTGTTGCCTAATCTGGGGGGTCCTAGGGCCAAATGCCGTCGGCTCTATGCCGGCGTGCTCAAGAGCATGGCCCTTTATGGTGCGCCAATCTGGGCAGACTCCCTTGGTGCGGAGAATATCAGGACCCTCCGCCGCCCCCAACGGGCCATAGCGCAAAGAGTTTGTAGGGCGTATCGCACCGTCAGCTTTGACGCGGCGTGCGCCCTTGCTGGGACGGCTCCGTGGCAACTTGAGGCCCAGGCTCTGGAGAAGGCCTATCTTTGGCGGGTTGAAATGAAGGCCTCTGGAGAGCATATTTATCCGGAGGACCTGGCTCGCGTTCGGCGGGAAGCAGCAGAAGGAATAGTCGAGCAGTGGGTGGAGACTCTCCAGACGTGTTCCTCGGGGCGTTGGACACTGGACGCACTCGGGCCAATAATTTTACATTGGCTCGAGCGAAAACTAGGGTTTCTTAGTTATCGAATGGTGCAGGTACTGTCTGACCATGGATGTTTCGGTAGGTACCTGCACCGGATTGGTAGAGAAGGGTCTCCGGCGTGCGCGAGTTGTTGTGCGCCGGAGGACAATGCAGCCCACACGCTGAGTACATGTGTGGCGTGGTCGGATCAGTGGGAAACCTTAGTTTCGGCAATAGGACCGTACCTCACGCTCCCGAGCGTAATCAATTCAATGCTCAGGAGCGAGTCGGCATGGCGCGCGGTTGCTTCCTTCTGCGAAGACGTAATGTCGCGGAAGGAAGCAGCCGAAAGAGAGCGGGAGGACAACCCGTCCGCCCCCGCCTACCGTAGAAGACGGCGGCTACGAGCGCGGCGCCAGTATGACCGCGCCATGCTACCGCATGGAGACCGGCCGGCTGGTGGTGTGAGGGCACCCCATTCGGCATTGCACCTACGGTCTCCAGTGCGAGGCGGGTATAGTTCAGTGGATCGGCTTTCTCCGCTTACCCCCCAGACCATCCAGGGGGGAGGAGACGGGGCCGCGTAAGCGGCCATTCCGCCTGGCGGTGCTGTGGTGGTAATGGTTTTACTGCTTCCCATAGCGCCGCCGTTAAGGGCGAAGAGGTCCACCGGGGAGTTTTAGTGGGTAGGCCTGCCCTTCTGAGGGCGGGAGAGTCCCACACACGCCGCCACTTTCCCTCGGGTGGCGGTACGGTGCGTCACGCATTTCTTCCCGTTAAAAAAAAAAAAAAAGGACTTCATTACCAATTAACATCAAGTGGGATAAGGTCAATCTTGAAGTGCAATATAAAAAAAAAACATACCGGATGGAGTTTGCTAAAATCCTAATCCACTTAAGTAAACTAAAGTCCCATTTGTGAACAGACATAACATTCTAATGGACATCAATGGTACAAAATATCCATACGATCAAAGTGATTTCTGGCATTAAACTAATAAAACGCCTTCCAATAGCTTGGCTAATTTGGGTGATTGATTAGTAAATATTCTTTTGAGGAGGAACCTGCACATAAAGAGATGGCCGATCCAGAAATCGGATGCATATTCTACATCTGGAAACAAGGTAAAATTCACCATCAAGCCAGAAATGCAGTTTCACAAGACGTAATGAATAATCACCTCCATTTCAATTACAGGCCCATAATTCAAAGGAAACATATCAATTCACAGCTCACGCAATTTCCGGTCACGTCCAGAGAACACAGAAGGGGAAGTGGGCGTTATTTCCCACTGTACTGTAGTTCGACCGGGAAACAACTCGGAAACAATAGTTGCAATATCTCACTCGCGATAAACGGGCACGTATTCACAGCCAGTTGGTGCCCGATAAAGGCAGAAAGATCCGATACCCGGCAAATATTTGAGGATATTCGGAATTAACCTTCTCTTAGTAGTATCTTACCAGTACTTAGATGCGAAAAGTCGCGACAAACATTGTAATTCTATCTTTTTAATACATATACGGACTATCTTCTATATTAATAAATGTATAAAATAACTTCCAAGTTTGACTTACGGGGATAACATTACCAAAAATTTCGACCACAAATCCCGTAAATGGTTGGGGATTTGAAATTTTAAATCTGTATGAAACACTCATTAATATTTTAGAAGAGTCTAAAACTCTTCTGTTAACCAGTGGCGTGCGTTTCATAAAGACAGAAAGACACTGCCTACCCTAGGTCTGATAATAGATCCAATATTATTTTATCAATAAACAAAATAACATAAAAACTTAAATCATAAATTAACTCCACCGATCGAAGATAAGATCGACATGTAATTTGATTATTTAGCATCACCGATTCGCGCTGCACTAGCGCCGTCTCGCCCTTGCGTGCAAGTGCCACGGCAAAGACACAAACTATGAATCTCTAAAATTTTGTATGTGTGCTCTCGTGGTAAGTCGCGGTCATGCGGATTTAATATATGTGCGTTCCTGTAGCTACGTGGGCTTTGCTGACACACAATGACAAAAATCACGCACACAACTGCATAAAAAGCCAGTGTCTTTTTTTGTAGATTCCCTATAGGTAACACGAAAAATTACGACTCTTACCGAATATTTCCGAATGAAAGTTTGATAAGCAATGCAAATATTTTAGAAAATAACATTGTTTCATTGAATTTTATACATTTTGGTGGCAATATTTTTTTGTCGTATTATATTTCTCTTTTTTACTACTAATTTCAATAGTCAATAGTTGCCATATTGTTTGATGTGTGTTGTGTTTGTGACTACGCTTTCAGATATTTAGGATTTATCGTTGTTAATAGAGTGAAAAATTGATAATATTGTCTGTGAAAGATGTTTAGATGGTGTGTGTATTGAAAAAATAAAAAATGATACTTACACCACCATCTTTTCACTGCTTTCATTTAAATTTTGCAAATCACACAAACATTACAAAACATCATACAAACGCGCCGAAAGGCCACTTCAGATATCCGTAAATTAATATGTCTATAAAATCAGTAAATCTATGGATATTGAGCTAGCA
Organism: Glyphodes pyloalis; assembly: GCA_037074685.1. NCBI lineage: Eukaryota > Metazoa > Arthropoda > Insecta > Lepidoptera > Crambidae > Glyphodes > Glyphodes pyloalis. Next base: position 3,359,180 of record JAYKKO010000012.1, on the reverse strand, counting down.
TTTGGCAATTACCTACATTATCAGTCGACAAGACGATGAACCAAAACCAAAGTGTTTTTGGTGAGTGAAATTTTCTGCCTACCCTGTCTTAAAACTGTGTGCACGCCAAGCTGTTAACAGCAGATAATGACAGAGAAAACAATTTAATTTGTCTTTTATCCTCAAAAGGTTAAAAAATTAACACAGAAATATGACATGCCAGTCACATTAATTTCAACCAAACAGTATTTTATCCTCGTTTACCAGACTATAATTTTTCTTCTGTGAATGAGAATTCAGACATAATAGAAAACCAAATTTTTAGAGCGTACGCATATGAAGGATTAAACGAACCGTGAAAAAGGGTTTCCTGGCTATAGTAAATAATCTGGTACATTTTTATGGCAGTAATAATTCAAAGGAAACATATTGCTTTACACCTCACGTCCACACAACAAGAGACAGAAAGATGTAGCTTTATTTCTTTGAACGAGAAATTGCGCTTCGGTTGCAACTAAGAAATAATAAAAAAAACTACATCGCAATTTAAAGCATAGTATATTGGCTCCTCCCAGCTTGATGGTAAGCAAGAGAGGAACCCACATCGCGATGACAATGAATTTGATACCGTAATATCCTATCCGTTAGCGTCGCCATGCTAGCCCGCAAGAAATGTCTTCACGTTCCTTTTGAAGGAATCCATGTCAAAAGAAGGAAGGGCACCTTTTATTGGGGAATATTCCTAGATTAAAAAAAAAATAGTAAAAATATTATATTGGTGAAAATACTTTGTGAAAATATGATTCCAAACATGTTAAGCGAAATCCCTAATTTTGCTGTTCAAAAAATGTGGCTTTTGCAGTTACAGCTTCATTTACATGGATGATATATTTCTTCTCGAATTAAAATCGGTTCCCTAGAAAATAATCGCAATGATTTTACATCCCTTGCATATTTGGCGGCTTCAAAAATAGGCCTTCAAAAAAGTTGCATGGTGTTAGCCCTACGCTAGTTGGCTCGTTTTTTTTTTAATTACTGTATTTATCTTCCACCTAGTGATAAAATGTGGATTGTAACTGGATTGTGAGCCGGGCGCAAAACGCCAACAGCTCGGAAACAATAGACGTTTTAACTCACCATCGATAAACGAGCACTCATGGCTGGGTCCTGATTGCGATTGGAATCCATTAAACGGATTTTGTATTAAACTCATTTTTAATGCATGAAAACACGCTAGGAAAAAACTTAAGGGTTGCATACTTATATACTTTTTGCATATAAAAGTGGCCTTATGGCTCGCGTGCTTCTTAATTTATTAAGGTTCAGCATCATATTATAAATTAATTAATACCAATAGATGAAGCTTTATCGTGCACAGTAATATCACTCTTATGAACACTCTTTTTTGATTTACCTATAAAAAAATTTCATCATAAAAATAGTAACATTGCTATTAAGAAAAACTAGAACGTATCCTTCTTTTTTTTTAATGTAAGATGCATACCAACTGGATATGCTGCCGGTTTTTCACACATAAATTGTCTATGAATGTCGCCATTTTATCACTGTATGTTATGGCGGTTAGGCTGGGAAATTAAAAATGGCGTGGCAATTTTGGCAAGTTGGCGATTTCATTTGAAAACTTTCTCTGTTCGTTTCACATTATTTTTACAAAAGTAAGCTACTAAGCTTAATTAAATTCTAAGCAATACCATGAAACTTGTAAAAGATCCGAAAATCTTAACTGATATGTAATTATTCCTGCCGCCATCATGAGATTACTGTCAAATAGTTTTCGCTCACTCTCCTTAGAGGGCAGCACAGTTACAAAAAAATTTTTTTTTGACTGATTACCCTATTTAGTACTGATACTGTGAATGAATTTTCAGAAAGTGACACGTTATAGTTCAAACCAGTAACCCAAAAATTTTATGTCGAACGGTCTTCAAAAAGGTTATCGAAATACAGACAGTCAATCCCATAAAGAAACCTGATCTTTTCAGATTAAAGTGGAATTCTCAACACGTACGTGGATATAAAACATGACGTAAACATTCAATTGAATGAGCATCGCTGAGTTTCCTCTTCGGCACATTTTATATTGATCGTAAAGAGCACTATAAACAGTTTTAAATCGCTACTTAAACGCCCTAATTCTGTTTGAAACTTTTCCAATTCAAGATAAATGGGTCTTTGTATTTCGTTGCAATGAAGACTTATTTTAATTGATCCAATGAATGGAATATATGGACTAAGGAAATGTCTTGTATATTCTCTTTGATAATAGTTTTTACAGTCAGCCGTTCTTCTTACTATTATGTAGTACTCGTATATACAACCTGTAACGGAAAGGGGGTAACAATGTAAAGTAGGTGGATACTATACATTGTATAGATTCTATATACGAAATCCCGAATTAAAATAAACACTTTATTGTTTTTATGAAATAAAAAATGATTAACTATAATGACTGACTAAAACGTAAACAAACGCATCACAACACTATTGAGGTCAGCGACCCCAAATCACGTTATCACTTCACTACAATCACTGCGATCCTGAATTTCTCCACCTCCTTCCTCGACATGCGCGCCTAGTACTTTTCGGCGTGAGCGCGTGTCGGCTTGCTTGGGCGGCTTAGCACAGAGGAATCGGCGTTGTCACTAGGTAGGTACATTTTGTAGCGAACGTTTATGGAAACACCTGGAACAAACGAAATGAGGACTTATTAACGTGGCATAAAGACCAATTTGTTATTATTAATTACGTAAGTAAAATTTTTTACATAGTTTATTTTATTTCTTGAAAACCAAATTCTAATTGATAAATTGAGGATTTAGAACAAAGTTATCTACTTACTTTTCAGAGAAACGGTTCAAAATAGGACGTATTGTCCTTGAAGCTGGATGCATAAACCAGCTCGCCGATATGAAGATGCGCGAACATTATGCAACATTTGTGGTGTCACTGTACAGAACGCGGCTTTGATGCTTTCTATCATCTCTTCCCTTGACGAGCATGCTACAGCGTACATCTTCCTTTTAACGTAGTCCCACAAGAAGAAGTCCAACGGAGTGAGGTCTGGTGACCGCGCTGGCCATGTGATACGACCTCCTCGCCCAATCCAATGGTTTCGTAAATCTCTTTCTCTAGCTCTCGGTCGGCCATCAGGCTGCCGTCGGTTGCTCCGACATAGAGAATCATCTCGAATATTCTTGATTGCTCAAAGACATCACGAAATATCACTAGGCTATCCGTAGGAAGTAGGTAATCCAGAAAGGCAAAAACACGAAATGTTGTAACGGCGACGACAACACAACGACGTAACTGAAGTGTCAAAATGAGAAACGCTAAACCAACAAATTTCAGATGTGATTCAGTGTTTGGCCATAGCATGAAGTTTTTATTTTAATTTTTAATTGTCGATGATTATTTGTATTTGACACATTCTAAAATTGTTTTCGGGGTTCTCACAGGATTTTGACAATACGATGTACATATTTCTTTTCGCTTTATTTTAATTACACGTAAATATATTTCCACAAAGGATTTTAATTTACCAAGTGTTCGCATAAACATTCAGTAAACACTAAAAGATGAACCACCATTGTGATATTTCAATTAATAGCATAATAGGTACATCCAACTCTTTCGACGATTCCAACCTTAGAGTAAGGAAAATATTAATAGACAAAATTTAATAGGTTTCAGAATTAGTATGAACTTGCGTCTAAATATTGATTATTGAATTTTGTAGCATTACAATAGATTCACTGACGTTTTAAAAGTGTGTACGGCTGCGAAAGAGTGTACGTACTGAACGTCATCTGTCTCTTTTTCTCTTATGACTACTCCATGCTTGAGAAAACAGTACAAGTAGTCATTTCTGAATCACATTTTTAGCACTCTCTCTATTCTAATCTCTGTCTCTCTCTTACTGTGAGATTCCAACTACAAAGTTGTTACAATCAATTAGGGTTCAAGATTATTTTACTAAAACTAGCAACAAAAAAAATCTTTCATACTCATGGATTCCTGGTAGCTCCGTTACTTTGCATGGTCAAGTTTGAGGATTTAAAATGTAATTTTCAATTAATACTTTTTCTTTATTAGGTTTTTTCGGCGTTCTTACGTAAAATTATCGTCTGTAAACCGATTTTACAGACAACCAATTTTTTGGACATAACGTATACGATAAGATTTATCGTATTTTTGCTTGAAAAGCCTTTAATGCAATTACGAACTGTTCTAAATAAAGGAAGAAAACACCTGATAGTTTTACTGTATGGGGCACACAGTTGTGACATAATTTTACCAAGTACCTATTTAATACAATTTGCGAAAAATCTTAATACTGAAGGGTCATGAACATAATTTAAATGTTGGTATTAGAACCGCATCATTAATAACATAATTTTATTATTGTTGAAATTGTAGGAACGAAATAAATTAAAATGCAGAACCCATTTTTAAAATTAGCACTATTTTTGTACCAGGGCCATAGTAAAGTATCATAGCCACGAGACCCGCCCATTTTTAGGGTTCATTTAAAAAATAAGTTAACTCATTTAGTGGAATAGTTTTGTTTATTAAATATTTCACCGCTTATTTTTTTGATTTAAATATTTTTGATAAATATTTAAAAAATACTATTTAGCCGGAATCACTGGGATAAGATAGTTCTTGATACGACAAATTTGTTGATATCATTTTGTAACGGTTAGAACTGAAGAAGTTACATTTCACAATCCTTAATGTCAACTAGCTCGCTCATAACCTCTTTATTCCTAATTTTTTGGACATAACGTATACGATAAGATTTATCGTATTTTTGTTTGAAAAGCCTTTAATGCAATTACGAACTGTTCTAAATAAAGGAAGAAAACGCCTGATAGTTTTACAGTATGGGGCACACAGTTGTAACATAATGTTACCAAGTACCTATTTAATACAATTTGAGAAAAATCCTAATACTGAAGGGTCATGAACATAATTTAAATGTTGGTATTAGAATTGCATCATTAATAACATAATTTTATTATTGTTGAAATTGTAGGAACGAAATAAATTAAAATGCAGAACCCATTTTTACAATTAGCACTATTTTTGTACCAGGGCCATAGTAAAGTATCATAGCCACGAGACCCGCCCATTTTTAGGGTTGATTTAAAAAATAAGTTAACTCATTTAGTGGAATAGTTTATTAAATATTTCACCGCTTATTTTTTTGATTTAAATATTTTTGATAAATATTTAAATAATACTATTTAGCCGGAATCACTGGGATAAGATAGTTCATGATACGACAGATTTGTTGATATCATATTGTAACTGTTAGAACTGAAAAGTTACATTTCACAATCCTTAATGTCAACTAGCTCGCTCATAACCTCTTTATTCCTTACGAGAAAGGTGTTGTTATAGCAAGTTGGAAATGTGAAACCGAAAACGCCTAGTTTTCGATTCAGAGTTACAATCAATATCTAATTTTTCTTTACTCATTTTTACGATCTGTACGGCATTCGATATTCAAAAAACTTTTCTTTTTGTACGCCCTCATGATAAAATATGTTGAAACTACATTGATCACTGTTTGTCATCTTACATTTGCACATGTTTACAAAAATTTATAAAAGTTAGGAGATACTAGTTTAGCTTAGCTACTGTTCGTTTTTTTTTTATTTGTTAAAATGTAGGGAAATAATAATACATATTATAATCCCCAATCATAAGAAATTGAACAATGTATGAAAATAAATATCTGGAACCCATTTAAGATTATTGAATTGAATACCAGGAGTGCAGTGTGAGCTGATTGTTGTTGTTGACCCCACAGCTGTTACACCGTGAATACTGTGATAGTGTTGTGCAAGCGTGACTTAGTCAAAATTTTGACTTGTATTTGACTGATATTTCAAAAAAAAATATTGAAGCAATAAATGCGTGTACACAGCTACAAATGGTCCCATACAGTTTGTAACCGTAAACTGCTTTGGTATGTTTGATATTGTTATACCCTTTCCGTTACACGTTGTATGTGTATTTTAGTTGTGTATCCTTACAAAGTTTTGAGTCTACTACAACAGTGATTGCGATATGACGAGCCTAATTATTACTTATACCTATTGAAACGATTCCCATCTGAGTTCGGCGATCTTTACAAGAGAAGCATATTTGAATCATAGCTGGAACTAAAGATTTAACGACACCTTCCAAAACCCCATTACTTTTGAACCGCTTACGTTAACCTAATTTGAAGCTATCAGCGCAGAAGTTACCGTCAAGAAACTGTAATAGTAGTAACTTAGAGAAGAATACAGCAAGGGAAGTCCTTTGAAAATAAGTTAACAGGTAAAATACACAACACAAGACAATCAGCATATAAAATAAAAAATTTTAAAAACACCCGACATAAAAAAGTGTGATAAAAGCCCTTTTATTTAATACTTATAATGAGGGAGTTGCAAAACATGCAACCCATAATTTTGTGACGGCGGCCATCTTGGATCGATTTTTATCAAACATAGCTAAGAACACTCCCGGCTTATTCATATTTAAAAAAAAAAATTTAAATCAAAATTCATTTGTTCGCAAACACATCGACAGTAGACACGTCAAACTTATAACACCCCGTCGTTTTTGCGTCGGGGGTTAAAAACACTTACATTTTTTTTGAAAGAAAAATATTTATTAGGTAATACATAGGTAAATTAAACAATGTGGTTGGTATCAACTAACATGGTAGGTACCTAAAAGGTCTCCGTTCAGCATACGTCGTGGTGACGCTATGCGTACCACGACGCTGGTATTCTACGGAAACCTAAGGCAGAGTAGATACGGCGACCAGCGCTGCATCAAAATATGCTATAATTGTCTTATATCTAAAATAAACTAAAACACTTTTAGAAACAAAAACACTAGGTATTATAAGTGTTCCATAAGTACTAAAATGAAATTAAAGAACTTATACTTTGGAAAAGTGTAAATAAGGGGGTACGTTATATTTATATGAGTATACAGTAATAAATAATAATAATAATACTCATAAATTAATTTTAGTAGTCAATTGCCTTATGACCCATTATTTCAAACGTTTCAAATGGAACCCGTAAGTCATAATTAAAATTGGAAGTTCTAATAGAAAATTGGCGTTCAAACAACTTAATTTTCGAATCGTGTGCGCGAACCCAATTGCGTCTGAATATTCAAACTTAAATCGAATTTCAATTCGACGAAGTGAGCCAGTGATCAGATAATCTGTTTGTCTACCCAAGTGGTTTTTAATAGAACATCGTGAATGGAGGTTTAGTGAGGTGATTGCATTTGAACGAATCGGAAAGAAATTCCAACGTTATTTTTGGGATCTCTGGAGATAGATTTAAAGTGTAGAATTGTTTTTTTTAATTTGAAATACGAGTTAAGAGATCATAAAAAACGTAGATGTTGAATTGGGAGCGTTTACGAATTATGCTTCGCTTCTTGAGCTGTAGGGGAAAAATATATATCCATGAACAGGCCGGTCGAAGTAAGGATCTCACTTGGAGAATGATTCGTGTTAGTTATCCCAGTTAGTATCCTTGATCTAGTTATCATATTACAAGGGTATTAATATTTTCATGTATGGCGCATTTATCAGTTAATAATAAATAAATATTAGTAAACACTTGTGTTAAAGAAAACAAAAAGTACTACAGCTTCTAGACCCGAAACAATGGAAAAAAGTTTGTTTTTTATATTGACTCGATCGGGTCATTGAATCCGGGACCTCACAGATAGCGCGACGCTAGGCATCATCGAAGTCCCAGGTCCCAGGTCCGAGTCTTGCCCGCTTGTATATCGAATACGAAGCCATTTTGTCATTATAAACCTATGACAAATTATTGTGTTCTAATTTGTCATTCTCAATACCAAAGTCTAGCCGAATAGCAATAACAACCAATTTTGCTTGACCAATGTGGAATGTAACATGGATAACGGGCCAATCACAGTCCCCATTAGTCCAGCTAGTAATAACCGCCTATTAGTGTCTTCTATTGCAGTCGGGTCTCTGTAATGAGGCCTATTATTTTCCACTGATAGTAGGCCGGTGGAGGCATTTTATGATGGAACGGAGGCATCGTTCATAGAGATTGAAGATTGTGTTCACTACCCTGCATAGGGTGGGACGGGACTAAAGCGGAGATTGCATAACTGACTTCGCGATGCAAAGGAGGATAATTATAAATAATTCTTGGATAACATATTGTTCTGATTCTGTGATAAGTACCTTAAGCACATGTGTTACAGAAATTAGGCAACGACGGTACCACAACACCCAGACCAGAGACAATATAGAAAAGTTTGTTTCCTATCGAGGGATCGAACCCGGAACCTCAGAGATGGCACGACGCCAAACGTCGTCAAATGAAAATGAAATTATTATTATTTTTACAAATAAAAATTATTGACTGTACCAAGAAACATTAGATACCATTTTTAATACCTCAAGCATATATTTAAAGGTAACTTGATTTTGTTTAACCGAGTCATTTACCCCTGTAAAGAAGTTACACGAACAATTTTAAGTGCTCTCAATAATATACCTTTATTGTACCCAACTAGGCAGATAATAAATATTCATTGCAGAACCATTACTCTCTAAGGTTCTTAACGTTTGAACGAACGGCCTATCTCTAGAGATTAATAGCAATTCCGTGAAACATTTTTGTACAAAAAATAGGAGTTCTTTTAGCACGTTATGACAAGCAATAGAACCTTGCAGGATAATAAATTATTTATTCTGTTCATTCTGCTGAGTATTTTTACTGTAATATTCGTAATGTCAACGTATTAATTTCACCGTGAGATATCCTTTCAAAGTCAAATATTTCTTCATTCAAGTAGGTTCCATGTAACACTGTTGAATCGTCATTGGATACAATACAAAGTGATTCTACTTCCGGTTCGGAACCTATATCTACCGACATATCAAGACACCGGTAAGAAACTCAGCAGATCAGTTAAAGTATCAGTATCTAGCTTATAGCTATGTGTTGACCACTTTGGACCAAGTCATATAGTTTTATTTTGATGAGTGAAAAAAGCATTAAGTATTATTTTATTTTAAGAGGTAAGTTGGAGCCGACCGGTCTCCAAAGGTGGCACCTGTTCACAAGCATGACGTATGTGCCAGCAATCGCTTCACTCAACCTTATTGAAGGGAATGTAACGACCCGCCACATAGCGCCACCACCCCAGTGACGTTTTAGTGAGCATGACTAACTCCCAACTCCCTCCCTCATTATTAACGTTTAATGGTTAACACAATCAAACGCTTTTGATAAGTCGCAGAAAACCCCAACCACATTCCGTTTATTCTCCCGTGGGAGAATGAATGCGTGCATCAAACACATGCTTAATGAGTGCTAATCCTGCATCAGCTTTGCCTTTTGTAAATCAATATTGATTTTTCTTTATTCGGATTATGACTTTAATTTCATTATTGACTCCAAGTCATAGTTTAGTAGTTGATACCTATTGGCCCAATCACAATACAAGCCAATCTATCTGGATCTGAATCGGGAAATCAAAATGAGGTTTATTCAATCCTTAATTAGTCAGGAAATTTACTTCCTGATCCTGAGATTATGACCCAACCATTTTACTATCGAGGAGTTCTGATACTCCTTAAAAACAAAAGAAATTTACACACATAAATAAAATTGAAGCGACCCTGTACCCACATTGGCCCTGGTATAATGGATGTTTATTAAGGCGGTAAGCACTTAGCTTACCGCTTATTAGCTTTATAAACACCCAGAACAAACACAAATTTTCGCTACACGAATGTTAGTCCCCAATTTAAGAATTTATTATTCAAAGCTTTATTTATTTTAAGAGTATTTTAAGGAGCAGAAAAAATCTAAAACTGATTATTTCACTCAATCTACGTATCTTATTCTATCATAGTTGAGATGCTGTTTGTTCCTAGCAGTGGAACTTAGATGGATGTATTATTATGAACTAGCTGTTGTTTGTGACTTTGCCCACTATGTTTCGCGTTTAAAATATCATATATATAGTATATCAGTAATATATTATATCAGCTCTCTTTCTGCCAAATTTCATCTGGAACTCGTGCAGCAGTTTTAGCGAAAAAAAGGAAAAAACATATTTCCAGACATCCATGTATTTTATTTATTTATTGAGGACAGCCAACAAATCTTACACCAAATGACAGTAAGTACCTTATATTTGTAAAAACTTGCTAAGTGTAGATTCAGTTACAGGCTGCCACGACTTGCGAGTATTCTATTATAATGTCTGTCTTGATGATACAACATGACATCCAGACAGATATTATAATAAACTTTTTCGTTTATGACGTAAGTGGAATCTTTTCAGTAACTCCAATTGTTTTGTATTGTCTGCAACTGGATCTCCAGTTGCAGACAATACAAAACAATTGGATATTAATTGGAATATATCTATATTTCACGGAAAATCAATTCATAGTTGAACAATGAAATTGTAGTATTACGTTACCCATTATGGATGCAGAGTGACGGTTTTATTGTCTCTTTTATCTTCACGGAGCATAATGGATGGACTGAAATAATATTGTCGGTTGAAACAATTTTTATCAACGATCGGAATGTTGAATAATTTAATTTGAATGTATTACTTTCAACTGCACTGGTTATTTAAATAAACGTTATCGTCGCAGCATGTCGGGTTTATTTTTACGATATGAATATTTGACGAATGCTCTAACATCATTTTTCGTGTTCTGATTTTATAATGAAAAATGATTTATGTGTTTAACTCGTGCCCATTTGAAATTCTGTAATTTTGATACTGTAGTAATAATACCTAGTTAGCTGAATTTAATTTTAAAATATTTTTTTCTAGCATGCGTACAATACGTCAAGATAAATGATGGCGCTATGTGGCGAGTCGTTAAATTTTTTCATTATGGTTGAGTAAAGACACATATATACGTCATGCTTGTGTACAGGTGCCACCTTTGGGGACTGCTCTGCTTCAGCTTACCTCTCAAAAATAAATACTTAATGACTTCTGTACTATATAAAACTATATAACTAAATCCAAAATGGTCTATGCTAGCTAGTGGTATAAGCTAGATACTGCTACTGTAACTAATCTGCTGAGTTTCTTACCGATGTCTTCTCGGCAGATATATGTTCCGAACCGGCAGTAGAATCACAATGCATTGCATTCAATGACGATTCAAAAGTGTTTTGTAACCTACTTGAATAAATAAATATTTTATTGATACGCGACATAAAGGCGGTAAAAATTCCAAAGTAGGTATGTAATCTGAAGTGCTTTGTCAGAACAATGCGAGGAGAAATACGGATTTATTGACCACACACAATTAGTAGCTCAAAGATAGCATTAAAGCGAATCTGAACTCCCAAGTGTGAACTCATTAGCGTGAAGGTTCTTGCAATTCTAGACCATGGAGCGAGCTAATGTCGGAGCCATTAGACATGCACCGTTGCTCCGGTGCAACTTGTGAAGGAATTTTTCCTCTATCCTTTGTTGAAGAAAATAAAAAATTAAGACGAAAGTTTCTTTGAATATTACTGAGGAAAAGAACTCCTCTTTACAGTCGGGTAATATAGTTATGGTAAACTGAATTTGAAATCTTTTATTTTTAATTACTGTTGTACGATTGCAGTCTATGTCAGTTTCCAGGTTGATACGCACATTAACCACAAACCTGCACAATAACCAAAAACCGCTAACGAATTGAAGCCAATTTTGGTATTATAAAAAAACGAATAAATCAATTTTAGGTCAATTACATAAAAAAGTGGTTGGTTTTATTTTGTTTTGTTGTTGTTTGTTATTTGTGTTTTAAAAATTTACTTATGTTAAGAAATGAGAACACAAACAAAGTCAAGTCAAGTCTTTAAATAAAAAAAATATATAATTGTGACACTGTCTGTCAAAAAGTCCGATCGTGCGTGTAATGTCTCTGTTTTTTTAACCATTTATTCTAAAACATATAACTCAAGTTTACTTAATTTACTTTTATTCATCAACTAAAATAACCTTTTGAATAATCCGCATGTATTTTGTAGAGATTTGCAAAGGCAAAGTAACACTGAAATGTATGTAAATGTAATTTCTTATGTGTGCCTAAAATGATTCATAACTAATCATTAAATTTTAGTTTAAAATTTGATGTAGTCTTATGGTTGCAACTAAAAGCTATTATTTACAATACTTTGTAGTTAAATTAGTAGATAATAGATTTCTGTACACAAATGTTGAATAAGACACGCCACTTTGTAAATACTGTTTTTGTAGTTACGACGAAGAACAAAGAATCACGAATATAAAGCACGCATGCCAAATATAATACGCAAAGGAAATTGCAGACACGCACATCTGTTTTCATAATAAATCTTATCATATTAGTAATCTAAGCATGTTCATCATAACTTGCCATTCAAGTTCTTGTGGCCATATCTGTCTCATCATTTTATGGTATTTTAATACGTAGGTACTACGTACTTACAAGTAACTAGGGACTTGACCTTATAGATACTAATATTTTTTTGGCTTTTCTGTACTATTATATGATTATTATAACGTATAAACCATCGTCATGAATCACTCTATCTATTAAAATCGATCCGTGTACCTTTGAAGATCGGTCTAAAGCTGGCAAGAGACTTGTTTTATACTATGTACTGAAAAGGATTAGTTCACTTACCTAATACTCTGGACCACTGCAGAGAAGATAAAATCTGAAACAAATAAAGACCAAAATTGTTACTTTGCTTAAATTATATCAGATACAGAGGTGCATTTAGTTTTTCCTAATGAAATGCATTATTCGTAGAGTCTAGATAATATACAATAGGTTATTTGCATAGTAAATTTGGAGAACCGGGGATAGCTTCCCAACAATTAAAGCATTTTTCAAATTGGATCAGTAGTTTCGGAGCCAATTCAATGCAAAAACACACAATTAAATCTTTGCTTCTGTACTTTAACACGTTGTGCTAAAGGCTATATGATTCAGGATATAATTAAGTTTGTATCGAATGTATTAATTTGTTAAGTTGATTGATAATCAATTGACCTCAGGAATCTAGTTTGCATAGCACCATAAGCAGGTCACCTAACATGCTTAGAGTCGGGCTGCAATTGCAATTAGCGCATAATTAGGATAAGGATATTATCCTCGATGGAGACAAGAGGCTAAGGCGGTCTTCGCTAATTGATTGTAGTTCGTTAGTTATAATAAACAATGGTTAAGGTAACAAATTGAATCTTCTAGCGTTAGTCTCGGTAATGTATCCATTATAGAACACAGGTTCCGTTGTGATGTATGTCAAAAATGTATTTCCATTGCTGCAAAATATACCTCTCTTTAAGGCCTAGCATGCGCAATACGTCAAATTTCTCGCACGAGACGACAAAAGTTTCGATACTGTTGATTGGCTAATAGCACACCGCACTCACATTTTCAACCAATCAGCAGCTGATGCACTGACTTCAATCGATTTTGACGTTTGTTAAGAGCGCGATAAAATGTATGCTAGGCCTGTTTGACTGCCAAAGAGATGGTATTTCCCAGTGCTACAAAAAAAAGGATTCTGTTTCTTAATGCACTGTAATCTTGATTTGACGGGGCTGGTTATAACATTGGAGTTATTGTCTTTTGATCTTATTTGACGATAGGAAAAGCCTTTGTGCACCTTACCGCAGCCGAAGGTAACTGCGGCGTATGTGGGATTCCCAGGGAGCACACCTTACTACCGGCTCCATCAATTGTCAAACGAGTTGTCTGCGTATATAACTACTTTAGACGCGACTACTAGTGTTGCTTTCGATTCAATTGTATATCGATTATTAATCGATTATGCAAAAGGGGCCCAAATAATCTAACTATCGATTATATCGATACCCATCTTTATTTAATATAATCGATTATAATGCGTAGTGAAATACAATATAATCGATATTATCGATAATATTGATATAAGTTTTGAAGCGATACTATCGATGTTATCGATAATATCGACCTTATATTAATATCGATATTATCGATTTGATCGATATTAATCTTAGCTTGATATAATCGATAATTAACAATTATTAGGTATAATTGTTTATATTAGACAATACTATTAATCAAATCGATGATATCGATACTATCGATAGTCCTATCGATTTTTAGATTATTTGGGGGGGGGGGGGGGGGGGTATCGATAATCGAATATCCGGCAACACTATCGACTACCCGCGCTTGCTTCGCGTAGTAAATAAAAATGTTCGGCTTCTCTGTACATTCAAATGTATGGATTATACTGATAAATTTGCCTTATATGTCATACTATCTATAAAAAAAATCACATAAAAATCCGTTCCGTGGTTTTACAGATCTTTTACATGGAGACATACAGAAAAAGCGACTTTGTTTTATACTATGTAGTGATTGTGCCTTCAAAGAGTCTCATTATCCCATCCCTATTAATATTATAAATGCGAAAGTAACTGTCTGTCTGTTACGCTTTCCCGTTTAAATCTCTCAACCGATTTTGATGAAATTTGCCATAGGTATACGTTGAACCTCAAGAACGGACATAGGCTACTTTTTGTTAGAAAGTAAAGGGGGGGGGGGGTTGGGAGGGGAAAATGTTTATTTTTAAGTTAGAAATATGAAAGTTGGCACAAATATAGCTCTATTAAAATATAGACTACTTTTTGTTTCGAATATTAGGGGAGATAGGGGTAAAACCGACCATGAAAGGATGTAGTCCACGCGAACGAAGTCGCGGGCACAGCTAGTAAGACTATAAAATCACCAAATAGCGGTATTCTATCGTAAAATGAAATCATTTCCTTCATGACCTTGGTAAAAATAAACTTTGCGCACAAAGTCTACTTGCGACTAAACAAAAAAAAAAACAACAAGATCTAGGTAGACTAGTTTACCTCAAACAAAACTTATTCGTCAACAATAACGAAACAGCGGAATAAAAGTATACATAGCAAATATCCAGGCCACTAAGTGTGCCCAAGGGCGTGTTAATATATAATGGGATACGACTATTTTCAGTGTGGCCCTCGTTCTGTGGTTAGTGTTTTCTATCTTTTGCAAGATTCCACACTAAATGAGTACTAAAAAGATTTCTAGACTTTACGTCTCATTTATAAGAGTAAAACAAAAGTCTGTTAGAATTAATGCATCTGAAGATGGTAATTAAAGTGATAAAGAATAAGAGATATTACCTACTCTAAGTGAAGACTCAAAATAAAAAAAAATAACGTGGGCACTATGCTGGACTCCGAAACCCTCCGAGTCGCCGTTTGTCTTCGCATCGGAGCTAAAGTCTGTGTCCCACACAAATGTCCCTGTGGTACTTTTGTAACTGCTTTGGGGCACCACGGACTTTCATGTGCTAAGAGTGCCGGCCGCCTCTCACGGCATGCCACCCTCAACGACATCATCCGTAGGTCTCTTGCCACCATTAACGTGCCTGCTATGCTTGAACCTAATGGCATCGCGCGTAGTGATGGCAAGAGGCCTGACGGTATGTCTCTTATTCCCTGGAAGATGGGACGTGCCTTAGTGTGGGATGCGACATGTGTCGACACACTGGCACCGTCACATCTCCCAGGGACTATTAGGAGCGCTGGCGCAGCAGCAGAGGCGGCTGAAAAACTGAAAAGCACAAAATATAAAGAAATAAAAGAAAATTATAATTTTGTTGCTTTTGGAGTGGAAACTCTAGGTCCGTGGGGTCCTAACGCATTGTCTTTTTTTAAAGATATTTCAAAAAGACTTATCAACGTTACAGGAGACCCAAAGGCTGGCTGCTACCTCGCCCAGCGTCTTTCAATCGCTATTCAGCGAGGTAATGCAGCCAGCATTTTGGGTACCTTACCACAGGGACCATCTTTGTTTATTTAAAATATTGATTTTTTTTTAATTAATTAATTTTAGTTTGAATTTTTTGTAAGCTAGTGTTATCATAAGTTTATTTGTTTTGTTTATGTACCTAAATAAAAATTTTAATGAATAAAATAAAAAAAAAAAAAAAAAAAAAATAAAAAATTTCAAAACAATCATACCAATCAAGAAATGTTTCCTTTGTAGATAGTTATCTCAATTATAAAAATATTATTAAGTTAACCTCGCATACTGGTCTGACCGAGAGTCAAACTTGGGACCTTACGCGCTTTGGGCGCTGTCTTTGACATGCGCCACCTTGGTCGTCAATAAATCAAATTCAACTAATATAATTATTTCTTTGCATTATAACAAGCAACAAAGATTCGGGCGAAACCTATTCAAAAATATTTTATCATGAAAATAATGTATGGTGGGTAATTAGCATTTCAATTCATAATCAATTTCTTTGTCTTATTTCCATTTATGTTGTAATTAAATTAAACTTCACATTATCGATCCTATAATTTTTTCAATGCAAAACATTAATTCGCATTAAATACATAAAATGTGATCCCTTAATGCACGCTCGCACTTCACCATTTTCACACACATGACAACTTGACAACTCTGTACTTAACAGAGTTTCAGTTTCGTCACGATGCTTTACTTTATCGTTGAGCGAGAGACGCGTTTGAGAAGTCTGTACTTATCTTCCAACTTAAGTTACAAAAAGTCGGATCTAAACAGCGACTGACTTTTAAAAGCAAGTCTCTTATCTATAAGGGCGTGTCCCCATTAGGCGAACAGTGAGCGGCTAACAGTTTGCTTACAGTTTGCCTCTATTTATATGACTACGACTTCGTACTCGTGAACTTAGGCCGTGTCCCCAGTAGGCAAACTGTTAGCGGCCGACTGAGTTAGCCGCAAATTTGTGGTAAACTGAAATTTGAGCTAACTGCAAACTCTAATCAATTTCCGTGGGTCGCCGCCAACTAGAACACGTTTTGGTGGAAGTCAGCCGCTCTCTGCTATAGTCAGCGCGCGTAACGCTGCAAACTGCGTATAGTGAGCGCAAAACTAGCAGACTGTGGACACTCCATTTCAAATATATGGAAGGGCGTACTAAATCGGTACGCCGCAAACTCAGTCGGCCGCTAACAGTTTGCCTACTGGGGACACAGCCTTAGTCTTTTCTTGCAATAAATACCGACTGAACAACATTTGGAAAAAAAGAGGAATCAGCATCAAAACCAAGATCAGACTGATACGAGCCCTTGTATTCCCTATCTTCCTATATGGCGTTGAAACGTGGACAATTTTAGCCCGAGAAAGATAACGGATTGATGCATTTAAGATGTGGTGCTGGAGGCGAATGCTGAAAATACCCTGGACAGCGAAACGTACCAATGCATCGATCCTGAGCCAGCCTCATATAAAAACTCGCTTGTTTACTATGCCAACAACGCATCTTATCGTATTTCGGCCATACCGTGCGCAGAGGCGACGACAATTTGGAAAAATCGATTGTTGTTGGGAACACCGAAGGCAAAAGATTGCGCGGTCGCTCACCAACTAGATGAACCGATCAAATAAAAGAAACGTCGTCGTCCAAATTGTATACGGTTGTGAGAGACGCACTGGATTGAAACCAGTGGAGGCAGATCGTCCGTTCCAGATGCAACCAACATGCTGACCACGATCCTCATATATGAAGGAGTTTTTTAATTAATTCATTAAATTATACAACAATACAAATCTCTCTAATATCAGTGTAGATCGATGTTTTATCATAATAAATGAATAATTGATGAATATAAAAGTCGATTATTTTTTCGTTGAGTTAATTTTGTGCGTCAGTGTCATTTATTAGATTAGTTTGTTTTCAGTTTTAAAATAAATAGATTGTTAAATATTAGAAACATAATTTTTTTATCTCCCCTTGCGGTGCGGGAATCGAACCCACGACCTTCACGTATCGCGCGTGCTGCTCTTACCAACTGAGCTAACCGCAAGTTATCGTAGGTGATGAAATTCAGCTGTTAGCCTCCGGTAAGTGGGTTCGATTCCCGCACCACAAGGGGAGACAAAAAATTTCTGTTTCTAATATTTAAAGTTCGCTAGTACGGCGTATAGTACAATAAAAAAAATAAAATCGAAACAGATTGTTGTTTTAGCTATAAGGTCATTATTGTATTTTAATAACTGCAACTTTTCGAGTAACGAGAAAAAGACGGTTTTTAGTTAAGTAGTTCAAAGAGAGCAAATTCGGAATCGATTACTTAGTAATACATTTTTCTCCCTTCAAGTCACATCCCAAAATGTACTTCAAATGGTAACCAATCCAAAACCAAAGCACGGAATGATTTGAACGATATGAAACATTGACGGTCAATATCCCCTTAAACGAAAACAACGCATAGGTATAATCAAATTGAAAACTTCCATTCGAAGCCAGTTGGGTTATATTTTTTTTGCCTCTCAGTAACTTCCCTATTATTCCTCCGCACTTAGAACCATTAACGATACAATTCCCAACACAGGAAAAGTAAAGTTTTTACGCGGAAACGAAAATGCAGCATGTAATACTGTCATTAGCGACAACGACGTTCTTCGAGGGGCTTCCGTTATTTCTGTTTGTCACATTTGTGTGTGATTGTTATCGTTAAGTTACATTAGGAAATGATTAATCAAGATCGCCCTCTTTCATTTTATGTAGGTCACTATAGCTTTTAACCTGTTGTCGTTAGGGTGAAAATTACATGGACGGGCGAGCTGGGTCATCGTTACCCATTTAATTAAGTCCTTTCATTAAAGAAGCTACTATTTTGCTAAATAAATTGATCTAGACTTATTGAAAATAAATTCTAGTCACAAGAACGTTACTATTTTCTTGATCAATCGAGGTGCAGATGTATGGTAACTATTAAGAATAACGACCTCTGGTTTAATCATTATTCCAAATCAATATACAAATACGAAAAACTAATTAAATAAATTACATTACGTAAGGAAATTGCACAAGGGTAAGGGTACGCAAAATAGTTACACACATCACATGGGTGGGTAATACTTACACTTTTTAATTTTAATTATGTGTAAGTGTAGTCGAGGTATAACAGATTTTAAATTGAAAATAAAAATCACAAGAATAAAAATAACCACACCCGGTTCATTTGGATGCAGCTCCCTAAATTTTACTTGAATATGTCTGTCGAACCATTTCGGTAATTTGTTCTGTGCAATAAAGTTTCTCCATCGATCTCCCATAGAACCCGGTTAACCTATTTTCGCCCTATCTTTAATCAATTACAGAATTATATTTTTCATAAAACTTGGGTTATGAATACAGTTTTCCATTTATTATTATTTGAAAAGCGTGATGACTAAGAAAAATAATTCTAAATCCATCAATTTTCTAAGCCGCAACAAAGAACAACTTAATTTATTTAAATGAATTTAACAAACCTCATTTTCTACAGTATTCCTGTTTAACACAACATTCTTCATCTAGTATTACTCCAAAAGATCGTATTATACTTCATTCAACGCAATAAAACAAGCCTTACAGTAAGAAAATAAAACTTACTGCCAAACTTTATGACGGAGTAAATAAATAAAACGTACCACTTGACCCTGTTATCTTCATCCCTTGCTCAGGATGTATTATTTATCCCCCTGTACTACCCCTTACGTAACCGAGAAAACTCTATGCACCGGCCTTTAGATCATGAATATTTAGCTAGACAGAACGTTATTTTACACAAACGCACACCACACCGCATAGTTTATGGACATTGCAACAAAGCAACAATTGTGTATAGGTTTCATAAAAAATATGTTAATTTCTAGGTTTTTTGGAATTTAAAGTCTAAGGCAAAATACCTTTTTAGAAACCTGCCAAATAACCCTTTTTTTAATTGGCCTTCTTCTCGTAATTATTAACCAAAATGTTCCGTAGCGGGATGAATACCTCTCCAAATGGTAAAATTCCATATTAAATTTTAAATGCCACATGCACATTGCACAAATCTTTTTTCTTTTCAAATACTTCTATATACTACAAATATTTGGCAAAATCGCTTTGCGCAAAGCGACTGGTAAATAGTTACTGCACAGATACCAGTCTCTCGAATAGAGTTTTTTTTACTTAATCTCGTATCTCGAGACGACGCAATGTCAAGTGACTTTAATTACTTCTTAATATTAAAGGAAATTAGAAAAGAGTGGTTGATTATATTTTGCGTTTAGGTTTACCAGACTTCCAGTACTTACGTCAAAAAAACTTAGATATGTTTTATCAGATGAGCATCATAAAACATTTTCACATTGCACTTACAGTTGAATTTTAATGATCATTATTATAATGCACCCACGCCGACAATTACCTTTTCTAAAACTTAAATTCAATCACAAATTAATGCAGCTGGAAAAGCAGCAAGATTATGTTTGTGTGTTTGATTACTTATATTCATACATGCATCAGTTGAAGCGTCAACTCTTTATCTAGTCAAGTATTCGTGATCGAAGGCACCGGGTCACATCGGCCCGGCAAATCCCCTGGGAGCCCGATGTTTATTTTATGGCGACTCAAATGGGCCCTACGGTCACGCGATGCGAGAAACGCCATTATTTATAGTTCCTTCTGGGCGTAGTCGGCTAAATCGTTGGATATGAATCAATTTAAATCTGATGACATCAATTTGAGTGAATTACTGACTGACTTCGGTAGTTACACGTTCATTTGTGCATTTTAATTGATATGGAAATAGTTAGAGATGACTCCTGTCGAAATAAGTACTGAATGAATTTGGTAAAAAGATAGACTAAAGAAATAAATAGATACTAAATCAAAACGTGAAAACAGTGCTTGCAAACATTACAACAAAATATTTTTAGTTGACTTGATACTGTAATTATATTGCTCGTAGGATAATAAAATATGTCGTTTTTCACCGTTTATATATTTTTGGAATTTGTCAGGAGATTAACAAAGTAAAAATTTTATTTAACACATTCAGTATATTGAATAAGTTGAACATAATACCTCTATAACATATTACTTACGTTTAATAATTTACTTACGTTTTTTTTTTAAATAGTTTAAACGTCCGTTCGTTCTCTTTAGTATTGGGAAAATAATTTTTGTCTGATTAATCGGTATCGTAATCGATAAGATTCGTATTGGAGCATGAAATATTTCCCGCATTCGATTCTAGGTCAGGTCAATTAGGGAAACTAACTTTTCTGGAATGAATTGGGACGTTGACACCATTCACGAATAACTTTAAGGTATAAATGCAGTAAAAGAGGGCTTAAAGTTACATCGTCTTTTATTATTTTTTTGCTCAAATGAAATTATTTATAAAATGCTATTTTGAAATATTTCGAAACTATGTAACAGAGTGTTTATAAGTGAAGTTGTGACGTCACAGATTGCTATCTTCATTAGGAAATGTATAAGGAATCTGCTTTTGACAGGTACTCAACAGTATCTCAGTTGCCTAGTCAATCAACATTCCTATAAATTTTAAGACTTTCGCGTTCCATTTTAAACATTTAAAATAATTTAACGGGTCAAAACGCGACACCAACCGTGGTCACGAGCTGAGTCAGCTCGTGACCACGGTTGGTGTAACCTGACCGAAACGTCGGGCAGTAAGTAGTTCGTATTAACTATTAAATAAAAATGGTGTCGCGTTTTGACCCGTTAAATTATTTTAAATCAACATTCCTATTGAATATGAGTTGAGTTTCGATAGTGTATTTTGGTACTTATAGTTTAACACCAGTAATTGGTGTGTTTGAATAAGGCTATTATTCATTTAATTGAAGGTTAGATGTTTATGTAAAGAGTATTTAATTTTATGACACCAATCAAATCAATGCTACCTCGGCTCTGTGAGCATTGAACAGGCATTCGTATCCAGTTTTATAGCATTTATCACGAGTATTTGGGAAACACATAAACTCGGAGGCATATTACATAAATAAAATTTTACGTAGATACATTTTTACTACCGTTTTTATTAAGGATTTAAAATTTTGCGAACTGAATGACCGCCTATTGCTTTGATCTTTTATGGGTTTTGCTGAAGTAAAAGTTGCGCTTTGATTTTAATTAATACAAATAAGATGAATTAATTAGTAAAATTATAATGTTCTGGAAATACACGACGTAAATAGCTGAATGACATACAACATAATTTTAGCTGGTTTTATAACAAGATTATGTAGTAGATACTAACATTTTGGTAGGTACCATAAGTCTACCTAACAATAAGAGGTGCTGTAATGTGCTCAATTGTACTAGAATGTCCTAGAATTTGGCTGTCAAACTAATTTCTGTGAATGTTTTATACAATAAAGCATATTTCTGTACCCTCATCGATATAAATTGTATTAATATGCATTATAAATGCGATAATTTGTAAAAATGTATGGATGTTTGAAACGCTTTCACGCTAAAACCACTGAATTGATTTGGCTAATATTTAGGAAATACTAGATACTTTTTAACCGACTTTCAAAAAAAGGAAGAGGTTCTCAGTTCGACCGTACATATTTTTTTATTCCAAATAAAGCGATTGAAGGCGCGGGCAATAATCAGTAAAATATTTTATTTTTTGTAAAAAATGTTAAAAACGGGTGCAAATTATGCATTCCTAATTTAATAATCACCATCGACCCTATAAAGCTTTCTTTTGAATTACTATCTATAAAAAACTTCACTAAATTAGTTGTGAATTTTAAAGATTTAAGCATACATTGGTACATAAATCCAGCGAGAAGTGACTTTGTTTTATATTATGCAGTCATTTAACAGTTTTGAAAAGGATTAAGCAATTAAGACTTTATCACAAGGCAAAATATCAGCCTTTGGTTCTGACTCCTTGTCTTCCCTTTTAAAAGTGTTTAGTTTTAAGTGCTATCTATGTCCAGAGGTCTGAAACTCCCTCCAGACATATTCGAGGGGCCTGTAATGACTTAATTCGGCCCCGGCTTCAGACATCTTTTCAGTAAACAGTTCCCTAGAGATGAACGATGAAAGAATACGAATTCAAGAGGCCGCGGCTTGAAATTAGGTTAGGAAAGAAGTCAAGTGCCAAGTTACGTAACATTTGTTTGAAGTTATTTGGAAAGTTCGTAATAATAGGCTTATGAACATATATGTTACATTACAGTAACTTTATATCTTCATACTATGTAATCCCCGTTTACACATCAAAATTAAGCTCTAAACTTAAACCAGAAACTATATGGCTTAATTTTAGTTAAAGCCCTGGATATTGCATAATCTTCACCGTAGTTCTAATATACAGGATGGTCCAGTACGATTAGTTAAATGGTAATTAGGATAAAGCCCGTTAGCTAGTGTTCAAAGTACAATAAAAATGAATTTATGGCTTCAACAATAAAAAAAAACTATCTATTATACATTGTACGTATCAAAATTAATTAAAGGAATGTATTTACGTCTCTATTTTGTAATCATGTACAAAGAGATGACGTCGCACTATATTTTAACGCAATGTTTCTTATGATTTTTTTATTTACATGTTAAAAAAACGATCTTTTTTTATTGGCAATCTAACTGTTGTTAGAGCTATTATAAATTTTTAATCATATCACCTTATTTGCGTATTCAACATAAGACACTATTTAATTGAAAATTAAAATTAATGTACCCAACCTTAAATGCCATAAAAATAACACTGAATAGACCACAAACTATACTATGAATTGCATTGAGATACATTTAGTATTTCTTTGATGCGCAGAATAAATTTTCTTTTAAACATTTCTACAGCAATAGCAAATCTCATAACCATTTTTTCTTCAGGGGCCTACTGCACCGTCACTCCCTGCAGGGAACAGAGAGTGGTGTGTCGGGCTTCCACTGTTTAAAACGCCCTCGATAGGCTATATTATATCTTACGGCATGTGGCAAGAATATCTTTAACAATACGATATGTTGGATCAGTATTATTAATTAAAAAATTAAAAATATATTCAGAAACAACCTGTCGTAACGATTTATTTAAATTTTAAGGAATAATGTTGAAATAAGAACAGATTTCAGTGTTCTAACTGTGCATATCGCCCCAGGGCGTAGCGGTACTGTCTCAGATGGGTTGGAATCGATCCACATAGACTGGCTTTCTTTGTCGATTATCATTTTGTTTGTACTTAACCGGTCATTAAAAGCATTTACCCACTTAGATTGCTATTTTATATACGAGTAAGTATTTAAGCTTTCTGAATTGTAGATTGAATTTATTTGATATCATTTTTTATATTTAATAAATGTGTCTATTTTATATATCGATATTTTCTACTAAAATGACTTTTGGAAGGTTTTTTTTTAATTTTGATTAATTTTTATGCAAAAAAATATTTTGAATGATGGATGAATTCAGTTTAGTTTTATTTATGTTTGATTATAAATTCCATACATAGCCACCATTTTTGTTCTGCATAAATTTGTGGGCGTCATTGAATTATGCCTTTGGGCATTAAATGTGATTTTTGTATTTTAAATATGTTCAGTAAACTTCCAATTAATAAAATAATGGTTTATTTCGAGTTTTACAAGAAACTTGTTACGAGATTACTTCTGGTAAGTGATACAAAGGTGTCACTGTAATAATAAATTTGAAAAGCCCTGGCCTAGTATAGTATACTATAGTATCGACTTTAACATACATTTTTGAATCATGAATGTGCATTAAATACTATGATTTTTAAATAAAAACAGTAATAAACCGTTTAAGTAGTTTGAAGAGAGAGACATGGCTGACTGTTTCATTTGACCAATATTTCTCGAAGCAAACCTTTTATGTCTTTAAAAATCACGGGTCCAATGAGGGCTCTAAAAAAATGGTTATAAAATCTCTAGTTAAATGAAATCCAAACATTTTGTACATTATCATCCGTATTTTAAAGAAATCGTCAAGACGAAGAGTATCTACATTTATTTAATTGTAAAATAAAATCATTTTATTTAAATTTAGACAAGCAACGTTATTTAGAAATTGGAGTGATAGCCCTATTTATAAAAAAATATATATTTGAACTTGATTTCCATAAAAGAGGACTTTACTTCGGCCATATTTGTTATTTGCAAATAATCATTTCTTCATATTTATCTAAAAACCCATCGAAACTATATATTGGTCCGTGTCTAAGTAAGCATAATCTACGGTGACATTTTTAAAAAAATTATAACGTCATGTTTTCATATAACATTAATCGAGAAATAGTTTTTTCACAGATGTTTAAAAGTATATCTAGCTACTCATCACCCGTATCTCCTATCTCCCCTCGAATCCTGTGAACCACTCTGTATAGTTTAACGTTAATGTAATAAGACCCTCATACGGTTAAGAACAGAACTAACTTCCGAACTTGAGCCCACAACTTTAAGGCTCTGAAAACCGAAGCACACTCGATAAAACTTTCACGCCATCGCGGTGGACGGCTTGAGCACTTAGATAACTCAACAAAAATGGCCGCCAGTCCCAAGTTTTTAAAACGCTAATTCCTGATTTGAAATTCGCGGGATTGAGCAGTTCCACATTTTAATTCAAAATTAGCACGTGAATATAATATTCAGAGGAAGCTGTAGCAGTAATTTAAATTTGGAAGAACTCACTGAATCGTACTTTTTTTTTTAATTTTAGTCCTACTTTGTTTTAATCTATCACATCAGTAAGAATTTTATAACATTAGTTACTTAACCAATTACTTCCACTATTTTTATTACCGAGTAAGCTAATCATATTCAGAAAAAACTACAGTATCTGCCAAGGTGCAATTTAAAGCGTGTAGGAAGGTAAGGCGTGTAGGTAAAAAGGAATACTAGAAATAGAGGTATCGGTTATACCTTTAGAATTATTAATAGATATTGATACACAAATCACAAAAACTTTACCGTGTTTTAAAGTTCTAGTTTGTAAAATAATACATTTACATATTTTTTTTACTTTAAAACTTTTTAAGCACCCAAAAAAATAACCATTAATCATACACGTTATAATTTAGAATAGTTTTTGTTTCAAGTAATTAAATAATGATGACTTTGCATTCTTGCTCTTTTTTAAAACAAGAAAGTAAAAGCATTGATTTGATAATTTTACAAAAGTAAAAATTAAGAAATCACGGGTCGAGAGAAAGTCGAGTACTTTTTGCTTTTTAATTTTCATTCCGATTGTTTAACGGACTAAAATCAGTACGCGAAAAAAAAATGCAGCGAAACTTCGCAGATAAAAACTTCTTGATTGTAAAATTGCACAACCGTTAACTTTTTTTTTATTTTAAATTAAGTGGTTCTTTCTGGATTTGAGAAAAAAAGTTGCTAGCGAAACGGTCTTATTTGCGTATTTCCGTGAAAAGCGTTCTAATTTTGAAGTAGCTAGTAAAGAGTGGGTACCTGAGTTCGCGGCAGGCTCGCTCGGTGGTGCGACGTGAAATGCCGCGCGTCGTGGGTCGTGCTGCACCCGTTAGGACCCCAGCGATTGATCGGTCGGATTCCTGGGCAGTGCTGCCGGTTTTACCGGTGAGATATTTTTACCGGTAGCCGAACCGAATAATTACTACGTGCCGGTAGCGTTTTTGAGGATGAAAGTTGATTTTGTAACAGTACGGGACTTACTTATCTTTTTTGTTATTTTTTTGGCTCGCGACATAGCTGATTTCGTAAAAGTCGTAATCAATTGGTATTCAACAAACTACTAACAGTAAATAAAAATGTTTTATTTAATACTGCAATGAAGATGTTTTTTAAACATTTTTTCTGCAATTGAAAATTTTTTTTCTTGGAGATTTAATAATTTAGATTGAATTTTCAACATTGTGAACCGCAGCTTAGGGTGCTTACGATAACGAAAAAATTAAAGTTTTTTTTTAAAACACCTTGCCCTGACAGTTGTAATTTTCAACTATAAAAGAATTATGTATCCTATTTGGTCTACTATTTCTGAAGTAATGCGCGCTTGCGCCAGATATTTTTCCAGTCGTGTTGATCTTCCGTCTTGTCCATACTATCCATACTATTATTATAAATGCGAAAGTAGCTCTGTCCGTTTGTCTGTACGAATTTCAAGCCTAAGCCACTGAACCGATTTTGATGAAACTTGGTATAGGTAAACGTCAAAACGGTCATAGGCTACTTTTACAAAAATGGACTTATCTAAATATCTCGCAAGACATTACCGCTAAAAGTAACGTCAAAAAATTTGGAAAATAGTAAAGTCATATTATGTTAGTTTAATTAAGATAAAACTTAATTAATATTCAAAGCAGCAATCTGCTAGTCTGCCATTTACGCGACGGTCCTAGTAATCAATTTCAAGTTAAAGATAATTAGTTCGCCAAAAAGGCTGTTTAGTTTATTAGTAGGTATATTTATTTAAGAATTAGAAAAAAGTTTTTTAAAATTCTATTTTGATCAATGTTGTTTTGCATCTGTCGTTTGTTATTTTTTCATGTATTTTTGATGGGTAATACAATTTTTAATAAGATGGTATGTTCCGTGTTCGCTGAATTCTTCCAATGAATCTGGTTTCATGTTTGTACATCCACGTAAAATCAAATGTAAGCACTTGAGCTCTTATGATTTGATCCTATAAGGTTTATTTTAGAAAGAAGAAAGAAAGAAAGAAAGAAACATTTATTACGTGCAGACATCTCAACACAGCCAAATAAGTAAACATAACAATAACAGTAAAGGGATGGACACAAAACAGAAAAAAGAAAATAACAGAAAACATTACAAGGAAAATGAAAAATGAGCGTTCTCCTCGTCAACCAGGCGATGCAGACAATGGCAAGTCGTGATGTCCACAATAAAAGGGCCTCACTCAGCATAAGTCATGGCCGACGTCGCAGGCCATGACGCTGGTTTTCAGTGGACCCTGCCGAGTGATATACCACGGACGCCGACGACGTTACACAGTGTCATAAACCTACTTAAATATGATTAAAAATAAACAATAAATAATCGTATATTTATATTATAAAACATTAAGATACACAAACATAAGATGATCGTGGGTGGTTTCAATATTGTAAAAAACACAACAGTATGTGGGTAGGTGTGTTCAATTGCCGCGCGTGCCTGACAACCCTTCATCCAGTCGCCGTCGTTGGTTTAATTTACGGTGAATACTTAAAAAAATACAAATCAGTCAACTTCAATGTCGGTAAATACTATGAGTGTACAAATAAGATATCAATTGTAATGTCAAATAATGCAATTATTGAGCTTGTCTGCAAATTAAATAATAAAATCGGCCACTTGAAGATATTAATGATAAATAATTGTAAAATAAAAGAATAATATTAATAAAAAAATCAAAAATTGGTCGTTTATATCTGCAAATTAAAGTCACAAGTGCGACGATCCCCGTGCCTGCGTGTCTGGACACAAGAGGTATGTAGGGTACCTAGTTTTTAGAATGAGATAGTTACTGTACTTGTTCATCTCGGACATATTTGACCGCTTACCTCTACCTAATACCTAAGTGACGAAAAATACATTACTAGTTTTCTTAAAACAAAACACTTTTTTTATTTCTAGGAATTTTCTTTAATGACATATATTTTTATCTTCTAATATTTTTTCCTCAGGAAAAAGAAAACACTTACATATAAGATACCTAAGTTAGTATTATCCAATATTTTACGATTCGTAATGTGTCATAAATTACTGTCAGTTTTTCTACGAGTCGTTAATTCTAATTTCAAATTTACTTTCCATATCAGCTGTCATCAGTCGTCGGTCGTTCGTTTTAAGGTTACGCCTCGTACAATATATTACAATCCGTAGCTAGGACGGATTGTTTTTCAAATATTGGAACCAGGCGTTTATTTTTAGGAATTATCTCTACCAACAGATATTTTTAAATTCAATTTTTTCCTCGGGAACTGTGCAATAAACTGATAAATCCATCTTTTATTTCTTTCTTAAAGTAATAACTGTCTCGTTGTCAATTCGCTTCTTTAGCCCTAATACTTATTGCTATTTCTTGTATTGACACACTTTTATTAGACATTGTATTTGTAGGGATGGGATAGGCGACATTTGAAACCGGTTTAAACCGATTAATACTATTTCTTTTCTAAACCTATTTCTTTTTAATTTCAATAAACCACTGGTAGACGTGCTTTCTAAAAAAACTGGTTTCTGTAATAGATTCAATGAAAATTTGTATCTCATGTCTTTAATTTTTTTCCAGCCACATCACCAAATTATACTTATTAAGATTAACTTAAATTAACAACAACAGAAATGCGATAGTACTAGATAAAATAGTTGGGGATTTGCAAGCTTGAAACACCTGATTTTAATTTGACGGTTTTTATTTTAAAGCGGATGGAATTTAAAGTAATTTAAAATTTGACTTTAGTTATTGTAGTAAATAAAGTATCAAAAAAGTATACTACAATATTATTCCATTACAAGAAATAACAAAAAGACAAGAAAGTATCCATATTTCAATTAATTGTTTCCTTATTTTGTTTTAATACAAAAAATATGACTTCCATCTAAAAAAATATTGTTTTTCTTTCCGTAATTCCTTATTTTGACCAGAATCCTTTTCGATTCAAACATCACTACCAATATTTGTGCGGCGGTATGTTTGTCCGTGTATCACTTTCGATTTACGTAGCAAATTGACTCTTTCAGAATCTTGGGTTCGGCACGCGTCAGATATAACTCGTCATATTACTCGTATATCTTAGGACATAGTTTCTCAAAGTGTCCAAATGGTTAAAAGGTAGAAGGGGGCCCAGCTCTCCATTATCTTTTTTTTTCAAAATTTATGCAGAATTTTCTTACGGGATCATAAAATTTATATTAAGCCATTGCTATAACGAAAAATTCAGCCCTTCAGTTTTGCTTTAATTATAAAGAGGTGAGTGAAGTGAGCCCTCTGTATTCCCCCGAAATTCGGTGAAGATGATAAGGCTTTGCAAAAATAAATGGTAAAGTAGGAAAATTAATAAAATGACAATATGAATTTGGAGTATTGTAAAGGCGATATCTTTTTGCAAAGTGGAATTAAACCTGTGTAAAAAACAATTAAAAAGCGATTACTTAGAATAGAGTATGATTTCAATCACTTCCTATGATATTTATTATCATCGCCATTACAGTCGACATTCACTGTCACACTCACATAGTCGTCTTATTTAATTCAATTCAATATCTTTATTGCATTTCACATGGAGTAAGTTGACAGATTCTCTTAAGATTAAGTACATGTGAAGCCCTACAGAGGGCATTACAATGACATATGTATTTAACTTTTTTTATTTTATATAATGACATCTAGCTTTTGAAGTGAATTGCTATGGTTTGAAAATATAAGGCAATAGGGGTAGATATCAGAACCAGTTTGACACACATTGCCTGCGACTTTCATTATAACTTTGGGTAATATTTCGTACCCTTATAGGTGCAGGATGGCACTGGAAATTGGTTTCTGTGTCCGTAGTTTGGGTCTATAAGGCGAGCAAAACTAATTTATGCATTGTAAACTTACAAATAAAGTGGAATTAAATTTCATATTTTAACTCAGCAGCGTGAATAATTAAGCAATATGGGTTTGCTTTATCGGTCAAGGGCATTTAGAGATTAGGGCACGTATATTTTATAAAATATTACCATCGTAATAATATTTTTTTCAGTTTTTTTTTGTTAACTCTTTTTTATCTACAATCAGCTTCAAAGATTTACTTGTATTTTGTCGTGTCTAATCAATCACCATTAGGGTTTTTGCCTTTTTTATATATTACACTTCAAGATTGACCTCATCCCACCTGATGTTACGTAGTAATGAGGTCCTATCTACAGGGCGACAAGTACAGCATAATCAATCTGTTACTGGACTTGTCGCTCTTACCTTTAAGGCTTGACCCCTGCTACTAATGTAGCACCCACCAGGAGCTCTGGAAACCTTACTCACACGCAGGAACACAACAACACAGAAGTGATTCTTATTTGGCTGCGGTCTTCTAATTAATTTATATATTTAGTTTCTATCACAAAATAACTCACACGTTTCTTATTTATGCTTTGTACTGCCACTGCAACTGACACAGTTTACCTGTAGAAAATCATTTTTATTTTAAACATGGTTGGCAAAAATCCTGCATATTGTCTACAATACTCACTTATGGATGAAATAAAACTAGAGTTTTATTAGTAAGTAAGTCGTATTATTCTATTTTAGCTTCAATATCTTGAAAATTCTTGTTTAACTTTCATCTGGGTTTATAAATACAAGCTATCTCGTTTACGTGATATATTACGTGTGTTTATTTAAATATAAAATGTACATCGATTTTCCAACGTAAGTAAAAAATATTAAGCTCTTTGTGGTAATGTTGAAGTCGTGTTTATTTTTTAAGGTGAAAAATTGTAAAGAAAGTGAAAAATTGTTAAAAATATGACTAATTATTATACGCTTATTTTTTGAGAGAAAAACGACGTGCGGCTTTATAATACGTTATGAGCAAATTAAATATTTAAATAGATGCATGCAGTTCCAAAGGTACTTCTTAGATTTTACATATATTTAACTAGCTGTGCCCGCGACATCGTTCGCGTGGACTACATCCTTTCATGGTCGGTTTTACCCCTTTCTCCCCTAATATTCGAAACAAAAAGTAGTCTATATTTTAATCCAAGTTTCGAGCTATATTTGTGCCAAATTCCATATCTCTAACTTCAAAAATAAACATTTTTCCATATAAACTTTCAAAGGTGGTATTACCCCCATCCCCCCTTATTCTAATAAAAAGTAGCCCATGTCCGTTCTTGAGATTCAACGTATACCTATACCAAATTTCATCAAAATCCGTTCAGCCGTTTAGGCGTGAAAGAGTAACAGACGGACAGACAGACAGACAGACAGAGTTACTTTCGCATTTATAATATTAGTATGGATTTGTTGTAGGTGGTGAAACAAAGAAGTAAAAAAACCATAGGAACGTGCTTATCCAGGCATCATTTATGTTTTATTTATTCTTTATCGACACCATTATATCAACACCTACAACTGAACTAATAAATAATCAATCCATTTTGCTCTATTTATGAGGTAAGTAGTCAAGCATGTATTACTTTAATCAGAAAAAGCTAAGTACTATAATCATTAGCCCCAAATTAATGTACCCGAAAAATGTAGCTTAATGATAGACTCATGAAAGAATACGCAACAGAGCCGTGACAATATAAATAAATAAAGGCGCCAGACAATCACACTAATCACCTGGTCTCAAACTAAGTTTTCCCTTGTACTATGAGCACCAGACGGATACTAACTGGGGGCGTCATCCCAGCACACCCAGACCCAAGTCAATTTAGAAAAGTCAGTTTTCCGAATTGACCTGACCGGAATCGAACCTGGGACCTATCGCGCTTTGACGGCCTACCATAGCCACTGCGCCACCGAGGTCGTCATATTAATTATAATTAGCCATAAAATAGGTTGTTTATATTTATAATTAACTTTTTTAAACAGACTCATTACCAGAGATCGGAATAGGTAGAGCTATTTTTGGTACTTGTGATATGTTGTAATAATGTGGACATGCTCGAAGTCCCGGATTTTAAAAATTGATCCCGGAATTTTATTTGAGTTGGAAATTACTTTATAAACAGCTGCTTACTTCTTAGGAAGTTAAGCCACACCGCGCAAGGTTGATAATGAGATATAAAGATGAAAACACAATTTGTCGCGCAACCTCACTGAAACAATCAATTAGTGGAATTCGTTGTATTATCCTATGAAACGAATTCGACCGGGCGATTCTTTCGACAAAGTCTGAGCGCTCAACGGGCTACCAATGTGTTTTAATAACTTAAAGATTCACGGGTTTGGGATTAGTGAAATAAAAAGAAATTGTGTTCTTAAAAAAACATTTTTATTTTTCTATAACAATAATGTTGTACTTACATACGAGAAACAAACATCAGGCTAACGAACTTATTCATAAAAACTAACACAATTACAAACTTTAAAAATTAAACACATATATTATGAAAAAAAAACATTAATAAACCTTTTTGAGGCTCGTCTTTCAGCCAAGCCGCAGACGTATAACAACTATGAGTATTTCGTGGAGATTTTTGAATGAAAAATTTAATAAATAAATCCCGGAAATAAAAAATATTATAATTTATTTTTCATATACTTACTCGCGTACCCGTACGCGTACAACTTACGGAAACTAACTAGGAACTGGCTGGTGTGAACTACAAGTTTATTCATTTGTCGATTCCTCGTTTTCATCTTCGGCTTCACTGAAAGTTTGACCATGGCCCGAGTAATTGAAATAAATAACAATAATTTTTTCTATGTTTTCTAATTTTAATCTATTTCTTTTGACATCTAATATCCACTTATAAGTAGAAAATGAGCGTTCAACATCTGTGGAGGCTAACGGCGCTAATTCGTAAGGCAAAAATTCGTTATTTATTTCATTACTCGATAATTTTTCACTATATTCTCTAATTGTATCAAGATCCGGATTTCTTTTCATGACATTTTCAATTTTGTCTTTTATTTTATTCGAATTACACTCATTTATTACAGCTCTGACTTGGTCAAAAGCTAATAGCGATTCAGTAATTGTTATATTTTGTTTTTGCAATTCTTTTACTGAAAATGGAATGACCATAAAATACTCTTCTATGTATTTTAACTGCTCTTGTATATGTTCTTTTTCTAATATAATTTTCGCGTTTCGGATTGCCATTGAATCAGAGCTGCGTAAATGAGACAAAACATCTTTAATTTTATGAAAATACTTTGAGTAGTACGATGCCGCCTCCAGCCAAGTGCCCCACCTAGTTATGACTGGTTGTGGAGGCAGAGGTAAATTGGGATACAATGCTTTCAAAATTTTAACTCGGCTTGGGGCTTTTAAAAATATTTTCTTTACATTTGCTATCAACATGTCTATTTCATGGTACTCTGCCCGTATTTGCTCAGATACGCGATGAAGAGCGTGTGCCAAACAGGTCACATGTTTTAATTGCGGTAAATAATTCTTTAATTTACGACCCGCAGCTAACATATATGCTACACTGTCAGTACATAACACCAAGACATTGTCAACTTTTATTTCGAACGAGTTTTGCCATAGATTTTCCAAACACGCGATAACAAAATTTGCTATAGTATTTCCGTTCACTACCTCAAGCATTTTACATGCAATCAAATAGGGCCGACCTGAAAAGTTCCCATTTAAGGGTTTTACTAAAAAATGAACAATGTAACGACCTAAAAAGTCTGTTGTCTCATCCAGCGATATCCACAATTTCTCGTCTTTGACGGTTTGATAAATTGATGTAATCTTATTTTTATAAAACTTGTCCAAATAAATTTTTCGTAATAGTGATTCGTCAGGCATTTTCTTATTAGTGCACTTGCAACAAGAATCACAGCACATATATTTTTGGAAAAAGTCCTTGAACGCAGGATTTTTCATTTGTGACCATGGAATGTTGCATATAATTAAAAACTGTATGAGGTCAAAGTAAAAATCCTCTTGAGGCAGTTTATAGGTTCCTTGATGTACTGCGCCTTCAATATGCCTTTTTACATTTGATTTCTTGGTTGATATGTGGCTTTCACACTTGCTGCAGTATATTGTACGGCTAGCGGGGTCGTAAATCAGCTCAGGATAATTGCATATCCACTTTTGAACTGTTTCAGCCTTGATTGAACTCATATCTGAGTAGTATACCTAAAAAAATATAGACAGTGGTTTAAACACATTGAATATTTAGGAAAAATACAAGTAGAAAATTATTGTTCACAAGGATGAAATAGCATTATTTAGTAGAACAATTCTGTAGATGTTCCTAAAAAAATAAGAATACATTTAAATTCGCGTTGGAAAAATCTAGTTTTGACCAATTTAACTCAAAATTGAAATCTATAAATATACCCAAAAGATCTCCTGACAAAATAACTTTAAACATGCAATCGTCAAAGCTAAGAATGCCAACTCAGAGTTCGTTAAGGCGAAGGTAATGCAGACCTAGCGCCACCAATTGATTTCTTGTATAACTTCTAAATCAAATCAATTTTCAACAATTCAAAGCGTAAGGTGCTAGAAAAACACCTTTAATATTTATTGAATCGCTGTACACAACTTTATGTTCTGTAATTTGCTCACAAAATGGTTTTCTGTCCAAAGTGACTACTTTAGGCGTGAACCTGTTTTGTGGGCAAACTACAAAATGAAAAATGGTATATAGAGATTTGATAAATATTAGATGCCCTTGGACTTTCAATTATTGAAAATTGATCTGATTTAGAAGTTACAAAAAGAAATAAATTGGTGGCGCTAGTTCTGCTTACCCTTCACCTTACAAGCTATTACAAAGATATACGTCCTATTAAAGTATTGTATTTATTAAAAATTTAGTAATTTACTCAATTAAAGACCAACGCTACTGGAACGTGAATGTATCAAAAGAAAAAAGCTCTTAAGCAAAACAATACTATCTTATATAATATGAATACATTTGCATTGAGGAAATCTAGTTTTAAACAATTTAACTCAAAATCAAAATCTATCAACATACCCAAAAAGATTGCCAGAAAAAATAGCTTCAAATATCCAATCGTCCGAGCCAAGAATGCCAAATCGGAGTCGGTTAATGCAATATGTTAAAGAAAGATACTTCCTATTATAAACGTTTCTTCATTCCTTAAGTAGCAATTGAGACATTTTAATATATATGCTATAAACGCTTATGCCAGAAGTACAAGAACGCTCTTTAGTAGAACAATACAGGTTTTCATATCAATCACATGAACACATTAATTATTAAATTTAAAGCTAAAAAAGAAAACCAATAAAAGATTTCCAGAAAAAATAACTTTAAAAATTCAATCGTTAACCATATAGTCCATTAATGTAATTTAAAAAATGCGTCCCATTTAAAAAGTATGCTTCTTCAGTAGCATTTGAAATCATTACTACTTTATTGTGATTGTATCAAAAACCCTCTTTAGTAAGACAAAACAGATTTTCATAACAAACGAGAAAACATTCTACACTGAGAAAATCTAGATTTAATGGAAATTTAATTAATGAACTTACCAAATAGATCACCAACTTCAAATATCCAATCATCCAATACAACAAGGCCAAATCAAAGTCCGTAAATGCACGCCGAAATAGTCGTATTAAGTAGGTTCCAGAATCCAATAAACAAGCCAGGGTCAAACAGGATTCACCACACAAAACACAACAGGAAGCAAGCGAGCGCACTCTACGAACCGAAGTAAGTGAGTGAGTTACCGATTTATTGCTAATAGAAAATTTGAATGCGGTAAAAAGAGACAAAATCTCGTTAAGCGGGAGCGCCTCGCATTCCCGCTATTGTTTTCTTTTGTTCTCACATGCTGTGTTGTGCGTACTACAAATGTGGCAACGTCGCGCGTGTGCGATTAGAATTTTGCAACTTCGGAGATTCGATGCGTTAATGTAAGTTTGACAACGTCGCGCGTGCAGCGGTTTACATAAGAAGAGCTACTTTTTGTTATCTTCATTTATTTATTTTTGGATTTTATATAAATTCCGGGATTGTAGTCAAAATCCCGGGGCATGTCCATATTAACATCTATGTTTGCGGTCAATGAACCAAAATAGCTCTACCTATTCCGATCTCTGCTCATTACATTAACAGCATAACCGACAGTTAAATGGCAAACCTGGTCGATCAATAGTGCGGTTATTGACCTTTCAATACTCGAGTATCTATTGCATTTAATACATTAAACAAAGACATAATTTATAATCAATTGAAATTACTTGTTTTCAAGCCTAGCACGCCATACTTGGGGTATATTTATTTCCGACGCAGTAATTGACCCACAAATTGTATAATTGCATTTTGATTGCATAGTTTTCGTTTTAATACAAATTACTCTGGCAGGTCCTGCTGTAATTTATCAGGATTCAAAAGATCTGATTTTCTGTAAAAATTGGTTTAGCGTAAGTAATTGATTTATTATATAACTATTAACAAGCGGCCTGCCGCGGTTTTCTGCACGTACTATCTCGGCTAAATATCAATCGATTTCATTATTTTTATAGTACTATACGCCGTACTAGCGAACTTTAAATATTAGAAACAGAAAAATTGTATCTCCCCTTGCGGTGCGGGAATTAAACCCACGACCTTCACGTATCGCGCGTGCTGCTCTTACCAACTGAGCTAACCGCAAGTTATCGTAACTGATCTGGCCGATAAGTATGTAGTTCTAAACATATGCGGCAGAGGGCACTTACCGGAAGGCTAACAGTTGATACAGCAGAAAAATTTCATCGCCTACGATAACTTGCGGTTAGCTCAGTTGGTAAGAGCAGCACGCGCGATACGTGAAGGTCGTGGGTTCAATTCCCGCACCGCAAGGAGAGATAAAATTTTTCTGTTTCTAATTTTTAAATATCAATGTTTAGATATATAGATAGATATAGCTTATGGCACAGAAAATTTCCAGGAATTGGTTTTACAGACATAATTTAGTACAATTTAAGCGGTCTTATTGCTAGAAAGCAATATCTTCCAGACAACCTTTAGGTAGAGAAAATAGTAAGTAGAAATCGAGAAACGGGTGCGACCGTGCAAAATATTTATTGCGAAAATTACAGTTACCAATGTTTTTTTCTTTTATCCTGAAAACTAAAAAATAAAGAACGAACAACTATTACATTTGCAGTACGATCAAAAGCAAGTCAAACTGTATACTTTGGTTCTTAAATCGTGCGCATAAGATCTAATATCGCTTAAGTACATGCAATTAAATTTTTATTGGGTTTTATTGTTGACTAGCTGTAACCGCGACTTCGTTCGCGTGGACTACATCCTTTCATGGTCGGTTTCACCCCTATATCCCCTATATTCGAAACAAAAAGTAGTATATATTTTAATCCAAGTTTCGAGCTATATTTGTGCCAAATTTCATATCTCTTATTTAAAAATAAACATTCCACCTTTATTTTCTAACAAAAAGTAGTAGCTTATGTCCATTCTTGAGGTTCAACGTATACCTATACCAAATTTCATCAAAATCGGTTAAGAGGTTTAAGCGGGAACAGACAGACAGAGTTACTATCGCATTAATAATATTAGTAGGGAATGCCAATATGAATTAGGAGTATACTACTACAAGTATTAGTTGGAATGAAACTTAACTAAAATTAATGGTCGTAATATGACTATAACAAATCAATTTAATGACTAATTTTATTTCTACATAGTACAGTCAACAGCACAGTACAGGTAAACACATGCAGTTGAAAATTAGATCTTATGTAAACGATATTAGGGCGGTGCATAGACCAAACTGTAAAATATAACGTGCTTTAGATTGTACAAAGAGCACGCTGAATGAAACTTTACAGTGCCGTTTAAGAAAAGGAATTGAAAGAAAGTTGAATAACCTATTTACCCTCTTTTCTCTTTATAATAAGAGCATGCTATATTACATTTTCAAACAAGAAATAAAGAGAAATTGCCCATATTTGGCACAAATACCCTCGTGACGTCACACACCGCGTATTTTATCATTCCGTAATTAAGTCCGGAACGTTTGCGCGGCCATAAAACTCGTCCGGATAATAACAATATCTGAACGTGCCGGTTCCGGATAATTGGGGCGTTATGTACTTTTATACCATCGCCTTAACTCGGTTATTGCGAAAAAGGGATGTGCGGATTTTTTCTTAAACTTATCGAGAATTTTCGTTGACAAAAATCATGAAAAAGATACGCGATTGATTATGCAAAAAGTGAAGGATCAATAAAGACGAGGATAAGGCTACAAAAAAAATCGATTTGTTTTAATTTTCTCGAGCGTTCATAAGTAAATCAGTCCTTCTAAACAAAATGATAACATACCAGTAATGAAATGTACTAATAAAAAAAAAATATTGTATTTTTTTGGAAAATAGTTTTAAAAGTGGTTTTTTTCTAATTAATTAATAAAATGCCTGCAAAATATTGACAATTAGAATTTGCAAATATTAAACTATCTCGATTACTTTATTTCTGCTACTAATATCTATATTTCTGAGCCTGTCATGAAAAAGTCAAATATGGTAGTGTGTCTGATTAAACAAAAAAACAACAATACCAAAGAGATTCTATACTGTTTAGGCACGTCGTTTTTTAAGGAGGGGGAATACATAGGCGCTCCATGCCGCTATTTTGGGGATGGTAGCAGGATTTGTGGGAATCCCTCACTCTAAACAGAGCGGGGCCACTCAAAACACCCCACACCTCTCATCGCCTTGAGATGCCACGAGAATATAGATTGCCTAAAGCACCCAATAAATTATGGTTTACACCAGTAGATGAAAAATGTCGTGGCTAAAAAATCTACGCTAATGGTTCAAAATCAGCACAAGGTCGCTATTCAGATCTGCTGTATCTAAAGTGCAAATTGACAATATGATTGCCAAACTGCGGGAGCGGATGGCACCTTACGAAGAAGAAGAAGAAAGTACCCACAGTGCCATCAGCGGAGTAGCTGTCCTTACGGGGCGGTTCCGTCCAGTCCCCCCAGACTTCGGGGTAAATGATAAGCAAGTCTACGTAAACAGTTTTTTGTTGTTTGTTTATCAAGCTTCAACATTCAATTCCCGTCCATGACCTCTATCCGCACGCAACATTTTACTGGTTTTTACACGAAAAACGGACGATGTGAAATCGAAGCAATCAAATATTTAAATAGCCGCTGTCATCGATGGAAATTGGTAACGATTAACTTCCAATCACGCTACCTCTGATATGGCTGAAGAAATAATATGTGCCTTTAGGAAATTAAAAACCACTTGTCAACGTCTAATAATTGTCAATTTTAAAACCACCAAAATTATGTTTAAGATAGTTTTTACAGTACGTTGTTTATTTTGAACTAATAGAGGTCTACCCGGCTTCACTTGGGTTACAATATTGGAATTTTAATAAGTAAAGATGGGTATTTTATAATTAGAGAATAGTATAGCTTTCAAAGAGAAAAAAATATCTCCCCTTGCGATTTGGGATTCAAACCGAAATGTTTATACTATATGTAGCTCAAACTCAAATATTTATTTATTCAAGTAGGTTACATATAACACTTTTGAATCGTCATTGAATACAATGCAAAGTGATTCTACTTCCGGTTCGGAACCTATATCTACCGAGAAGACACCGGTAAGAAACTCAGCAGATCATTTACAGTATCAGTATCTAACTTATTGCTATGTGTAGCTCACTTTGGGCCAAGTCATATAGTTTTGGTTTTGATGAGTGATGAAACAAGCATGTAGTTCTAAACATATACGGCAGAAGGCATTTACGTTGCGGCAAGTAATACGCTAAGAGGTTAATGAAACAAAAGGAAGAAAGAAGAGAAGGAATAAATAATAATATATTTTTATTCATCAATACTATTTTAGATAGTTTCAGTTACATTTCAGTTGAAATTTATACTCAACTATCTACAAGCGTTAAGTGGGTATTGTGTTGAAACCATGAAGTGAGCGAACTGGCCAGCTTCCAAGTTAAGTTCAGATTGTTCTAACCTAAAGATATACCCAAGTACATTAAACTTAGTCTCTGAAAAGTTTCAACTTCAATTAGAATTAAGCATATTAAGTAAGCTATTTTAGTCTTTAATAGCATGATAACTTATATATTTTGACAAAAATATACTTTTTGTTTTATTTAAACTTCAAATTAATTCAAAAAAATATTTCATATTATACTGTTTAATATCACACCCATTTTATTTTTACTATTTTTAACTGTTTTTTTTTAGTGAAAACAATATTTCGTGATTACCTATGGGATTATTAATATATAAAAAATTTTAAACAACAAATGCGAAAATAATCTAATTAAACATTGAGGAGAGTTCTGTTGATATTTTTGAAACTAAGTAAGGTAAAAAATATTGATAAATTTAGAAAAAGATCTTGACACCTTTTCTTTTTAACTTCAGAAAACAACGATACGCCGGGAAGTTAACATAGTTCTGATCCCAAAGGAAATAACGGATATTAAAAGGCTTTCCATAGCCTACTAGGGATATTTAGAAAAAATCTCCAAATTCTGCGTATCTATTTCATTAAGTGACCTGAGTATGTACGCACTCAGATTGGTAGACAAATAAATATCATTTGGATCATTA
This sequence comes from Glyphodes pyloalis, assembly GCA_037074685.1. Classification (NCBI taxonomy): domain Eukaryota; kingdom Metazoa; phylum Arthropoda; class Insecta; order Lepidoptera; family Crambidae; genus Glyphodes; species Glyphodes pyloalis. The sequence goes on along the minus strand of JAYKKO010000012.1, from coordinate 3,318,071 downwards.
TTTACTTTCAAGGGACTCAACGAGAAGATTTATAGGCTCACATAAATTACAGACATTGTACTCATAAGTTTCTGCCCTGATGGAGTCTATAGTAATAAATTTCTAAAACTTAACATTAATATCCTAACAGTCCAATTGGAATTCGTATAAATAATTTGAGATGCTTTTGAAATCGTAATAATTTAGACTTTTTAATGAACTTGTTGTTACACGACTTAATCCGCTTTATTTTGGGATTAAAAGTATCCTATAAATATCTTAATCTAATATTATATCATCTCATCAAAATCTTCAGTAATGTTTGCGTGAAAGAGTTTATATATTTTTTTGATTGACCTCATGCCACCTGAAGTTAAGAGGTAATGAAGTCCTTGCTTAAGGGTGACAAGTACTGCATAATAAATCTGTTACTGGACTTGTCGCCCTTACCTTGAAGGCTTGACCCCTGCTACTAACGTAGCACCCCCCAGGAGCTCTGAAAACCTTACTCACACGCAGGAATACAACAACACAGAAGTGATTGTTATTTGGCTGTGGTCTGCTGTAAGGTGGAGGTATTTCACCAGTCGGGCTGCTCCAGTTCGAGCGATAAATCGCTATGTCCTACCTCTCTGTATGCGCTATGTAACAAAACTGCCATATCCACATATCCAGAGATCAATAGGTACATCACGATATCCATATTTTTCTACGAATTTTAGCGTTAATAATATCTGCTACTAACAATAAAAAATAAAAATCATGATTTGAATGTCGAAAGTTAACAGTTGTTTTCCCATTACGTATGTCTTAAAGGAACATTTGAGTTAACCTGGTAGCGCAATTGGTGACGTATGATACTAAATAGCTGTACACATATTTATGGTTAAAACCAAACTGACACCAACTTGGCTTATTTTTAGTGGCTCGACCTGCAGCGCAGGTTTTTGGCTTTCTTTGTTTGTTTGAAACCTCTTGACGACGTTTTTGTTCTTACGTGTTATGTAATGTGTTCTCAATACTGATCGATGTAGGAATGCGCGTGATAGTTATTTCAGATGGAAATCAGAATTGGAATTCCAAAATACGACTTCTTGCCAGTATCCTTGTTACTGTCACTACGGAGTCAACGGCCATTGTCATTTGTGTCCGCAATAAGTAGAATAGAAAAGAATAGAAAACATATTTATTTATGTAAGCTTTACAAAAGCACTTATGAATCGTCAGTACATATTTAGTATTCTACCACCATTTTCGGAATGTTGATGATGTCGAGATTAACGGCAAGAAAATCGACAATTAATTTTCTAAATAGGTATAAAATGCTTTCTGATACTGAAAAAAAATACACAAAACTAGATTTTCAAAAATTGAATATGTTATAGATCTATATATTTTTGTCATTGAAACAATCATCTTCTTCGTAGTACCTAGCTCTTTCTTATTAAGTGATGGTATACCCCCAAAATTAGACTATGAGCTCTTGGTTCTGAATCACAACGCTGTCGTCATTACAGTACAGAGGATATTAAAGAAAATAGCCAACTGTTATTTAGCGGACCTCAATATTGTTACGAGCACGTGATATTTCAGGATCACGTGTTTTTCTATGTAAAATGTTGACCCCTTACATTTTAAAGTGGTCGAGTTTTGGCTAGGTCCCTAGAGCTATTAGAAAACAAAGCACATTGATGAATTACCTATAAATGACATCTAAATTCAAAAGCTACGTAAAAGCTGTGTGTACCTACATGATACCATACAAAGTAAGAAATATATGGTTATTATAACTGTCGCATTGGTATGTTTCAAAGGAAGCCTTAAAAAAGTTCCTGTATATTTTTATACCTAGTTGTCATTTCTAACTCGTGCTAATAACATAGTTGTACAATGCGTACAAAGTCTAACTGGCTTATGGTATTGCGATGGTTGATGATCCCAAACTATAAATTAAAAGGCCGTTGCAATTTAAAAACCAAGATAGTAGGCCATTATTTTTCAACCATACATTGACAACAGCTGTCAAAAAACAAAAGCCAACCATTTAGTTCCTATATTTTTAAAAACAAAAGAGATTGAACTATGGAGTTGCAATATTCCTGAACAATAGTATAAATGCGGAAATGTGTTGGGAGAGCTAAAGTTCACACGGTTTAGTTACACGCTATGATTATGTTATGAGTGAGAACCATCACTTGGCACTTATCGATTTTTAAGCATCTGCAAAGGAGAGGTATGTTTTGGTATTTAATCAAGCATAGATAGTACTTTTCATAGACGTAGAATTATGGTTGATAGGGTAGATATATTGGAAGTAAAGGAACTGCCTTTAATTTATTGTTCCTTCAATGTATATAAATGAATAAATGCCCAAACAATCACACCAATAACCGGGTCTCGAACTAAGGTTTTCCCTTGTACTATGAGCACCAGACGGCGGATACTAACTGGAGGCGTCATCCCAGCATATCCAGACCCAAGTCAATTTAGAAAAGTAAATATAAGTCCGTTTTATTTTAAGTTTTACCTCATATTTATTTATATTATTTTTTTGCACATCAAGATTGACCTCATTCCACCTGATGTTAAGTGGTAATGAGATCCCAGCTTAAGGGCGACATGTACACCATAAGCTGTTACTGGCTTGTTGCTCTTACCTTAAAGGCTTGACCCCTGCTACTAATGTAGCACCCCCCAAGGAACTCTGGAAACCTTACTCACACGCAAGAACACAACAGCACCGAAGATCTAGCTTAGAAAAATTATCCAACTGAAAATCTAAAACAAATAAAATATAAAAATTAACAATGAGTCAAGAGTACCGTTCCCGGTTTAAACTAGCTTACAAAATACTTCCTATACTTTTATAAAAAAGTAAGAAGTGGAAGTATTTTGTAACCAAAACCCAGAACATCGATATTGTTACATACATCACTTAAACTCCACTCCGCGAGTTTAGGAACACTTTGTCGATAAAAGGGCAATTAGTGGTGCGAACACTCTGCAGCAAGTGATGTTATGGCCTAATGTAAATCTTGTCTGACAGTTATATTTGTTAGGAAAATAATTCCCTAGGGAACTACGCACTGGATGATTTAACTACTAAAACAAATACAGGAAGAATTTATTCCTGTTCTTATTCGAAAGAATTAGCCATACTAATATTATTAATGCGAAAGTAACTCGGTCAGTCTGTTTGTTTGTTTGTATTTCTCGTTTTCTTCGTTTGTTTTTAATTTGAATGGATTAAAAATAATATTTCATTAACTAAAACTATATAATAATAACATTAATTCCCCCCACTTTATTAATTCCCCACACCATTAATAGCCCCATTTCAAAACCAGCATTTATTGTATACAGTCCACAGCTAGTGATCATAATGTGGGGAAATTCTATGCTAGTTATGGAAGCAAGCAAGTTAAACTATACTAAGTTAATATTATAAAACTAAAGAGCCTCTGTGATCGCGCTTACATCAGGAACTGTTTTATTTTTTTATTTAAAAACCTTTTTGCACAAATAGGTACAACAGGTGGACTTAATGCTAGGGGCATTCTCTACCAGTCAACCCTTGGGACTGTTGATTGCTGATTCGATTTAAAAAAAAATGTATCGGATAGTCAATTTTTCGAGAAAGGTTTTAGGCTTTATAGCATCATGCTGCGTCCAATCGGAGAAAAAAATTCAGTGTAAATGTGAAAAAACAGTTATAGTAAGCGATCGACGCGGTCTGCTGGTTTTCTTAACCATGGTCATCCAAGAAAAAGGAACAAATTAAATTAATCCGTTTATTGCTAAGGAAATGGAACCAGATGGAAATCTGTAGGATCATATATAATGCTCTTAAAGTGACGTTACGAAGTGGAGCATCAGTTTTCCATTAGCGTTGCTAAGTCTTCCCTCAGACATTTGTTTCATCGGATAAATCCTGTAGGACGCCTGGAACGTTTAGTGCGGGAGAGGCGTATTTTGCTTCTCAGCTACTCATCCCAGTTTCCCAAATGAAATCTGTGAAGAACTTTAAAAAGGAAATGTATCTGATTTTGCTTAACTTATAAATATGTATACTATCTTTACTATGACAAACCGTTGCGTAATCACCGATTTAACATTCGCACCCCCGGTGCAGCATTGCCACTTATGCAAAAATGTAGTTTTTCAGGAGAAGCATTTAAAACTGAGGTGTCAACACATCACAAAACCATATCTTAAGAATATTATAGATGAGATGAACGGCTGATACAACAACGTCAAATTTAAACTTTCCATCCATCCATCCATCCATCAGCCTCTTTTTGTCCACTGCTGGACATAGGCCTCCCCTACAGAACGCCACAACGCGCGGTCCTGCGCTATCTGCATCCAGCGGCTCCCCGCACATCTGACGATGTCGTCAGTCCTTAAACTTTACTTTTTAATAATTATTAATCACTTTATGTTGCAAAAAAATTATACTATATCTTTATTTAAGCTATCCAACCCTTCAAAAGCGACGTTGTGGCTCTAACGAAAAATTGTAACTGTAGTTGTGTCGCAATGACGGAAACTATGCGTACTACACAAGTAACATTATTGCACCAAGTAAATATTTAAAACATTTTTGCATTTTTTGCAAAAGCGACAGTGTCGCGAATATGTCTGTTATCAAGCTGAGGAGTTTGTTTGTTTGTTTGTTTGTTTGTTTGTTAGAACGCTCTAATCTCAGGAACTATTGGGTTAAATTTAAAAATGGTTACTGTGTTGGATAGCCTATTTATCGAGAAAGGCTATATATTATCACGTTGCGACATATTGTAGTGTAGAATCAGGAAAAAATATGGAAAATGCGAGGGTAGTACGCAAAACAGGAATTGTACGCGTGCGAAGCTGCGACAAAAGAAGAAGAAAGAAGAGAGGTAGGGCATAGCGATTTATCGCTCGAGCTGGAGCAGCCCGACTGGTGAAATACCTCCACCTTACAGAAGACCGCAGCCAAATTACAATCACTTCTGTGTTGTTGTGTTCCTGCGTGTGAGTGAGGTTTCCAGAGCTCCTGGGGGGTGCTACGTTAGTAGCAGGGGTCAAGCCTTCAAGGTAAGCGCGACAAGTCCAGTAACAGATTTATTATGCTTTACTTGTGGCCCTTAAGCTAGGACCTCATTATCACTTAACATCAGGTGGGATGAGGTCAATCTTGAAGAGCAATATAAAAAAAAAGAAAAAAAAAAAAAAAAAAAAGGTCTCTAGTAAATTGATGAAAAAATATCCTTTATAAATATAAACCAAATGCAATTTCGTCTCTTCCCCCCGGGTTGGTCGGGGGGTAAACGGGGCTCTGCTGGGACTGGAGACGCCAGGTCTCCAGCCTCGTGGGGCTAGGCTTGGCGTCCGTTACCTCGGTCCCGAGGGGGTGGGAAATGTACGTATTTATGCGCGTTCCAGCTGCGTTTTGCTGAGGTGAGCCTGTGTAGAATCAACAAGGGATTCCCGACTCCCCAAAAATTGCACAGCGGTGGCCACCGAGGAGGTTTTAGTCGGTTCGAGCCCGACACACCACTCTTTGTTCCCCGCAGAGAGTGACGGTGCGGTAGGCATTTCCCCCTCGACAAAAAAAAAGTGTGAGAGTGGCTAACCGATCCAATAGAACCAACCCTGTCTCGCAATGGAGACCCTTGGATATAATTAATGCTTCAAAAAAGATATAGAGTCGAATTGAGAACCTTCTCCTTTTTCTTAAAGTCGGCTTAAAGGCAGCAATATTAAATACATACTTGCCGAAGAGTAATTTTTTTTGATTTAGAACGGTTTCCCTTTGATTTTGATTGATTTAGCTTGTGTGTGCCTCTAAAATAGCCTATTATGTACCTACGATAAAATTATCGTTTAATTATTATAAATATAAGCAACTAAGGTTTTTATGCCCGAAAGGAAATAGCGTGCATCAATTTTTTTTGACTCTGTGATACCAAATCTTATAGTTGAGTAGGTAAATATGCCTCCCAGCATTCCTAGCGGACTATTTCCCGAGATCCGGGATTAGCGTCTCACTTGAGCATTGTAACAGGAACACTTTGGAAACTTCAGAGACTTAACCCACTTTAGAAAATATAACAATATGTTTTGAATAGATTAATATGTAAGTATGATGTGTTAAGTACATAATATGAAACCGGATTAAGTATGTCTGTAAGACTTATAAAAATAGAATAGAATAGAATAGAAATTGTCTTTATTCATGTAAACTTTTACAAAAGCATTTATGAATCGTCAAGTCAAGTAAACTACCACCGTGTTCGGAATGTTGATTCTATCGAGAAGAACCGGCAAGAAACTCGATAGTTACTCTTTTCAAAAACTGATACATATGGTAGGTTTAAATAATGCAAAAAAAAAATGTATTAACAATATAGCTTATGTCTAATGTACATATTTAATGCTATCAAGTCCAAACATCTTTGTCGTTAAGAAAGTCCTCTATTTTATAATAGCCTTTTTTCATTAAACATTTTTTTATCAGAGACTTAAATCTATGCATAGGTAATGCAGTGATATTTTCTGGCAGCTTATTGAAAAGCTTCAGACTTAACCCCACAAAAGAATTACTAATTTTATTAAGTCTTAGATGTGGAACAGCAAGCTTATGTTTATTTCTTGTGTTGAAATTATGGCATTCTGATTTCTTAGTGAAAGAATGTAAGTTTTTGCGTACGTAAACAATACAGTCAAAAATGTATTGTGAAGCTACTGTTAAAATATTGATTTTTTTGAATAATTCTTTAAGCGAGTCTCTTGTTCTAAGACCGTATATAGCGCGTATGGCTCTCTTTTGCAATACAAAAATAGTCTGCACATCAGCTGCAGAACCCCATAGTAAAATCCCATACGACATAACACTATGAAAGTAACTAAAATAAACTAATCTTGCCGTTTCAACATCAGTCAAGCTACGTATTTTTCTTACTGCATATGCAGCTGAACTAAGTCTCCCTGCCAGGGTAGCAATATGAGAACCCCACTGTAGTTTACAATCAATAGTGATGCCAAGAAATACTGTAGAATTAATCATTTCTAGAGGTTCACCACTTATATATAGATTTGTTTTCACTTGTCTTACGTTTGGCATCGAAAATTTTACACATTTTGTTTTCTTAGTATTCAGTAATAGGTTATTTATTGTGAACCATTGAAGTATTTGAGATAGACTATTATTCACATCGTCAAATGATTTTTTTTGTCTGTCAACTTTAAAAATAAGTGAAGTATCATCAGCAAATAATACTATCTCACAGAGATCTTCTGAAATGTACGGAAGATCATTTATATAAATTAGAAAAAGTAAAGGTCCCAATATTGAACCCTGGGGCACGCCCATAGATAGGGGTGCACCGGAAGAGGTAGTTCCGTTTACGCTTACTTTTTGAATTCTGTCATGCAAGTATGACTGTAGTAAATTAAGCGAATTGTTCGTAACACCATAATGTCGCAACTTCATCAGCAATGTTTGATGATCAACGCAATCAAAGGCTTTAGACAAGTCGCAAAAAACACCTATCGCATCCTGTTTGTTTTTCCAGGCGTCAAAAATATGCTTGACAAGTGCAACTCCCGCATCGGTAGTGGACTTGCCTTTAGTGAAACCGTATTGCTTACTGTGAAGGAGACCATTAGTAGTAAAATGTGTTAATAACTGAGTGAATATAATTTTTTCGTAAATTTTGCTAAGTGCTGGTAGTATAGAAATTGGCCTAAAATTCGAGGGGTCATTATTATCACCTGACTTAAATAAAGGAATGATTTTACTTGATTTCATCAAATTAGGAAACTGACCAGCATCAATACATTTGTTAAATATGTAAGCTAAATGGGGTGCAATTTCGTGAATTATATTTTTGAGAATATCTACAGAAATTCCCCATAAATCCTCAGTTTTTTTCATGTTCATGGTTTTAAAATTCTTTACAATTTCAGCAGGACAGACATAACTAAAACTAAATACGTTCTGACACTCGTCCACTTGCGATTTCAGGAGCGCCTCAGCCAGATGAGGGTTGGAGTTTAAACTACTAGTTGTGGAGACTGGTATTTTAGAAAAATATGACTCAAATGCATTTGCCACGTCAGAGTCATTATCAATTTTGGTATTATCTATTTTGAGAGAGATCTTGTTATTTTGTAATTGATTTTTGCAAGTCTCTTTGTTAATGATATTCCACGTGGCTTTACTTTTGTTAGAAGCAGATACAATCTTTCCTTTTAAATACTTTGATTTTGCTAATGCACATACCTGCTTAAATAACTTAGAGTATCTTCTAACATAATCTATAATTAAAGGATTATTTGAGTTAGCTTTAATTTCGTATAATTCAAATAATCTTCTTCTACTTTTATAAATACCTGGAGTAGCCCAGTTACTAAATTTAGATTTTTTGTTATGATCAATTTTAACAGTTTTTTTTATAAATGTACTGTTAAATTCATTTTCAACTATATTGAATAATTTTCCATAAAGTTGATCAACTTCATTTCCAATTAAATTAAGATGGGATGCTTTGATACCGACATTGTCCTTAAATTTATTTACTCTGGATGCAGTGATTGGTCTACAAACAAAACTTGACAAAGCCGCAACAAATCGGTGCTCAAACATAGCCATCTGCCCGCTATGATCTGAAGTTATAAAATTTAGAATTATTTTTTCCATAGCAACACAATTACAAAAAATATTATCTAAGCATGAAGCTGTTGTTGGAGTAATTCTAGTAGGTTCAGTAAAAAGCTGTTGTAAATTAAATGACTTAAAAAGATTCAGAAACCTAATAGATTGTTGTGTAGTCTCTAATATATTTACATTGAAATCTCCACATACAATTACTTTTTTATTTGATAAACAAACTTTTCTTAAAACGTCTTCCATGACAGATTCAAAGTTCAGGTAATTCGAGGAGGGGGGTCTGTACACAGATAATATAATATATTGCTCTAATTCTACACATGCTAATTCCACTGTTCTTTCTACTGACATAGAGACAACATCTTTACGTTCTTTAAACTTAAGGGTATTGTGTAATAGTATGAGGGATCCGCCTCTTATGGCGGAACTTCTAGAAAACGAACTACTAAGTTTATAATTTGGAATGCTGATAATTAATTCATGCTGTTTTAACCAGTGTTCGGTAATACATAAAACTTGAACATGGTTTTCTTCTAAAAATAATTCTAGTTCTAATTCCTTGCCAGAAATGTGCGTCATGTATTTTTGCATCTGCGATACATTGAACTGAATTGTCAGGTGACGTCATTTGTGGGTGTGTTTTTTACCCACCAGTTCCGTAACAAGCCTCAACCCCGCAACCACAACAAAGTTTTCTTTTAGTATTTTTGTATTAATTTAGGATAAAAAAAATATTTTTAATCACTATTTAACGAACTAAAAACAATCTAGACGACCTCGGCGGTGCAGTGGCTAAGGTAGGTGGCCAAAGCTCAAAAAGTCCCGGGTTCGATTCCCGGTCAGGTCTATTTGGAAAACGAACTTTTCTAAATTGACTTGGGTCTGGGTGTACTGGGATGACGCCCCCAGTTAAAACAATTTTTTATCATTTATTTATTAATCTGGTAGTTTGGACCCAGTTCGCTTCCCTATTTTTCAATAAATCGCTTTCACGCGAGTAAAAATGCATGTCACAGCCAATTTCGTAAAAGTAAGATAGCCTCAAAGTAGTCTAAAACATGTCAATGCCTCTATTATTCATTCTAACTTAAATCCTGCAAAAGTTAAAACCAACCAAGGATTTAATTCCGTTCCCAAAAAAGTTGCAACGTACAGTACCGACTTCTAGCAAGATTGAATTGCGAGTTGCCTTTTTGTTTAGCAGTTCCAACACTGCAAGCTGATTGTTGAATAGGATTGGAAACGGTAACAAGATAACGCTCTTATTATTTATTTATTTAAAAACTTTATTGCACAAATAGGTACAACAGGTGGACTTAATGCTAGGGGCATTCTCTACCAGTCAACCCTTGGGTCATGCAGATAGTTTGTATATGGGTGCGGTAACATGGGAGAAAAAAAAAGAAATCATTTTAAACAACAATAAATTAAGCATTAAAAATAACATTACGGTATCTTTTAAATATACGATAATAATACACATACTATATAAATAAATCAAACTTTGAAGCTGGTTGACCTGGATTTGAATTGGTATAGATGCGAGAGGATTGGCACGTAATAAACCACTACACATATACAGAACAACAATTACAAGTTTGTTGAGGTTGATCGAAAGATAAGCATGGCGGACAGTTACCAATTTATTTGTTTGGCATAGAAACAATATTGAAAATTACACAACACGTTAAATAAATATTTGAAGGGCCATCTTTGTTTATTTTAAATATTTATTTTATATTAATTTCAGTTTAAATTATTTTATAAGTTAGTTATAGTTTACTTTTCGTTATCTTAAGTTTATTTGTTTCGATAAATTATTTAAAGTTCGCTAGTTCGGCGCGTAGCACTATTAAAAAAGTGTATAAATTTGCGTTAAAGAAAGCATCAAATTAAGAATTCGATAACAGCTTCCAACAACATATGTATTTTTAAATTTTGAAAAATACTAGATAAACAGCACATCTAGGTAAACACTTACAGTTCGATATTATTTCTTATGCCAGCGACATAAGGGTTGTAAAAAGTCCAACATTTGTGGTCTGAAGTGCTTTCGACCGTATGAATATTTAAAATGTCTAACAAACGATATGGACACATTTAATGATAAGCGACTTGTTTAATGGAAAACATGCATTAGATTCGTATGTTTAAACAAACAAACTATTTCATATACAATTGCTTTTCTAATGTGTCTGGAATCATGACGTAGTAACTTTATATATTATATATATATATATATATATATATTATATATTTTAGCAATATACATAAGTACCCAAAACGCGAGCCTCCTCTATGGAGGAGAGGGAGCGAGGGAGTCCCACACACACTGTTGTCGTCTCTACGTCAGCGGTACGGTGCTGAAAAGTATTTTAGCCCCTCGGGTCTTTGTAAGACTACACTAACTAAAAACCTCCCCTACCCTACCTAAAAATCCTTCTCATCGCCTAGTGACGGCGCCATGGGAAAGCGTGAGACCTATAACTAGCACAGCGTCGTCGGCAACATTGTAGTGCCCTAACGGGGTATTAATGAACTAATTTTAAGATGAACATTCTATACTGTATACATTTTAAAAGCAACACACGATTGGGTATTGAGTATTGACTGGATCTTTCTTTCGTATTCCTCAGAGAGCCAAAACAAACCAAGTTTTGCAATTCTGGATTAAATTCCGTTCCCGGGAAAGTTACGACGTAACAGTGCAGCGAAATGCGAGCAATATTAAGTTGCAAACTGCTTTTTTGCTTTGCAGCTGAAACACTGGTTCGAGCTGATTGATCATTAGAGTTGCAGTTACAAGATTTAGTTCGATTTCAAACCAATAAAAAAACAGTGGAGGTTTTCTAGTGTCGTGTTTTTTTTAATTGATCACACATAACTTCAAAGAGTCATCTGATTTTTTCAGCCCTTGGTAAGTTCGTACGTGTGGAGTAAGTATTTACACATAACGTACCTAACGTTATATACACAAAAAATATACAAATAATGAATACCTAGACGAATTTTTATAAATAAGGAAGTTTAATTTGAGCAATTTTTTTTTTACACTTCAAGATTGACCTCATCCCACCTGATTTTATTGAAATCAGAAAGTTCATACTAACTTTGAACCCCCATTGAGGGATCAATTTTAAATTTTCAGCTTTTGCTTAAATATATTTAGATTAGATTAGCAATGACGTCAATAAAACGTGTATACCATGAGTACTTTGATGCCAAAACTTGGTTAATTAATATCATAAACACAATAAATTACTAAAAAAATAAATTTCCTCTTTATTTTTCGGGGATACCACCATCAAATTTAGGGTTTTTATCAATTTAGGCTTTTTTTAAGCCAAATAAAAACATATCAAAATCGATTTAAAAGAGATGATTCGCGAATTTGAAAGCAATTCAAGTCGAGTAAAGGAACCTCCTTTTATTAAAATTGTTTAATAGTATGTATTCTCTCTCGTCGGTTAGTTGCATCATGTGAGAATGCACCGTAAATGGTCGGTTGCACTATTTCACTCCGAGAATGTTTCCCACAGCTATTCGATGTACATTCTGTATATGGACGGACTTGATAAATGTATTGTATGTCAGTATGCAATGTGAATCGACACACAAACCTGTCCTGTACCTAAAGGTAGTCTGAAATAATTATTTTCTAGCGACAAGACCGCCTAAATTCTCTTATCTTTGCCGGACCATAAAGAAGTGGAACTCGTTGCCGGGTCATGTGTTTCCTCCTTCCTTTGACATGGATTCCTTCAAAAGGAGCGTGAAGTAACATCTTGCGGGCCAGTATGGCGATGCTAACGGATAGGATATTTTGATATCAAATCCGTTGTCATCGCGATGTGGGTTCCTCTCTTGCTTACCATCAGGCTGGGAGGAGCCAATATACTGCGCTACGATAAAAAAAAAATTGTACTAAAATGTGTTTTTGTAAAATTTGTGGGCCTTTTCTGTGCAATAAAATATATATATTTATCTTTCTTCCTACATATCCCTGAATTTTTTGTAAAAATTGAACCATCGTCTTACGATACATAAAATACTGCATTGACCCAACTCACGGCCAAGTCACGATCTCCAGAGATGCGGTTCGTTGTTGAAGATTTATATAATGCCATACATCTTATGTCAAACGAATGTATGGCGTACGTGTTGGAACTACCACCTCTGTAGTTGGAAAGCAGAAAATACAATTATGTTACTCTAATTTCAATTAATGATACTGTGGGTTATTAGTTATCCTTTTGCAACAACAAATACACCATTTTTAAATCGTAACGGTTTTAATGATAAGAGTGTTCGCGCATTTAAAATCCGCTAGATGGCTTACATGAGCATGAGATTCAAATGCTGTGTGATTGGTTATTTAAATGTCATGGTGATATGTATGTCAATTTCATTAAAAAATAATCACAGTTAGACTATCATGTATAGAGCATTTTTCATGTGCGAATACTTTTCTCATTGGTATGATAAAGCGCGTTTTTCTTTTATTCATCTCCCTTTAATATCGAATCTGAAGTGTGACATTAAACCTATACTACCTAGAACTAAGTAGAAATAAGACTGTAAGAGTTTACATTTTAATAAGAAAGAGATCCGAAGAGCATGTTTTATCATCGTTATCATTTCAGCTGCTATCTAGAAAAAGCGATATATCGTTGCTTGATTTTGTTAAGCCTCCTTAAATTATAGCAAATTTAAGGAGGCTTAATGGCTTATATGTAAACATCAGTCATGCATTATCAAATATTCAATAATAATAACTATTAATTAATTGCTTCGCCAAATTACATTTGTTTGTTCTGAAATCCTTAAAATTTTTAAAAATGTTTATTTCCAAATCTTTACTATCTTCAACTGGTTATGGGGTCAGAGATATATATTATATAGAAGAACGTGCTATGCATATTTATCCATCGGACTTAAAGCCAGCATCAAGTTTATCCACAGATATTGTCATCATAAGACTAAACGGGAAAGACTTCATCTGATTTAATCCCCGCAAAATGGTATAGTCTTTTAAATTAACCATCAAAATATAAAGGCTACTTCAGGTAATCTCTAGTGACATAACAATAAAACCATGGATACACGTATATTACGAGTAACCTTGCCGGCATCTGCCGCACGTAATATCACTTTTTGTTGCGCCAACAAAAACTGAGCCCGTGTAGGCCTGGCTTTATTAGGACGCAACTTTATTTCTTACCAACATCTTGCGATTAACGTTTGATGATATCTTTAGAGTTAAGACAATATATTTGATGTTTAATGAAAAAGAGGGTTTACCGTCGTCTTTGAGCTGACATTATCAGATGAGCAAAATTCGGTAAGAAAATTGTGTTGTTTATTCATACATATAGACACGTTTTTCCCCCAAAGGGATAGGCAGAAATTCTATCCTTCCGTATCCTATCGTATTAAGCGGAGCAAACGGGCTCTCTGGTCAACTTTTGGCTCCCGCGGGATACGTGAGGTGACAGTTTGTGAGACCCATTGCCACCATAATCTGTTGCTTGTAAACAATTAATTGCATTCCCACGAATATAATTAAGAGACAAATAATTATCCGATTCCGATTGAGCCCCGCATGCTGGAAGAAGGTTAGGCTTTTGTGGAGTCCTGGCTCCAAGGTAATGTATCAGGCTTACGGCTAGGCTCTCTCTCGCTTACGCATCCATTGGCACAGGCAGACGGTAGGGACAGGTAAAGGGAGATAGATAGAATATATGGACGAGGAAGGAAAGGGAGAATAGGATATTTCTGTCTCGGAAGACTTGGGTTGAGTCGGTTGTAGCTCGAACAGCCAGTTTGTTATTTAGTAAAGCCGACACGTGTTTGAATTCGTTACAAAGCGAATAGATTACTATTTTTGATATAAATAAGAACGTTAATTCAATCGTAAATAAATATAACAGTATGTAACAGTATTAACACAAATATAACAGTAATGAACAATAAAATGACACATGGACACGATTTATGGAAGAGAGAGAACCAAAGACTTTAAACGTCAGTCGATATGTTTGTTGTAAAAATGTTTTTTTCACTCACTTGCACAGTTGCACAGGGCCACGATTTGTTGTTGCTATTGTGTAACCTAGTGGCTTAAGGTGGTGTGATTTAGCCTAAGTATTGCTAGCTCCGTGGGTTCTCTGGGACGCTCACAAAAACCTAACTGAGCACTGAGGCAGGGCGCCACTTACTTTAACTAAAAGTAAGAAAGAGTAAAGAAAACAAATGTTTTGTTCAAGACTATGATCATAATTTATTTGTTAAAATTGACATTCAAGCTTTGTTTCTTTCACATATTAACTACAATTAAACTAGTTAACCTAATTAACAATGGCGACCATTGTGGTCTCAAAAATCCATGCACATAGGATGCTAGGGTACAATAAAATTAGTGTTACTTAAACTAACAACAAATGCTAAGGTATGAGCATACCTGTTAATCGGCAAACCTCCCTAAGACTACAGGCATTCCGACCTCAACCAGTCCTTCAACACCTCATTGCCGGTGAACTGCCAATGTGAACCGCGAGACAGAAGATATCCGCAATGCTCCAGTCTGCAGAAGGTTAAATGTCATGGGTATCCCAACCCAAGGAGGGCTTGCCAAAAGCCTGCAAAACACATACAAGCATAGTCAGCATAAGCAGCAAACAAAATCTCTTGTAGCAGAGAAGAGGGTAGGTGCAAAACATGTGCTGCGATACATGTGCTGTGAAAAACTGCGTAAATCTCCAAAAGCACTTATTTAACCACAAGATCGAGTATAGCGTGAAAAGAGATTGTAGGGATAAGAGTAATCCAAGCGTGCTTACCCAAAAATAAGAAGAATTAAGCCAGGCAGAAGATCATCCTCCTCGGAGTATAATCACCTCTTCATTAAAAATTAAAAATTTCATTTAGTTATTGATCTAAAACAAACAATAAACACTATAATTAGAAAATGCAACCACATGTGGTGTTGCAGAAGACGACCAAGGTCAAGCCAAGCCAACTTACCAGAGAAATCTTGTAAAATAAGAAGAAATCATTTTTCTCGCATTTCACATGCGAGCCTGTTCGTCAGGAGATAGACTTGCAGCTCCACGACGACATCGTCAAAAATGAAAAAAGAACTTTCAGTTATGAAAGATATAAAAAAAAGGAAACTTGTTGCGTGCGTCCACGCACAAGAGAAAAATGAAAATCCTCTTTTTTTTTTTTTTTTACGTTTTACGGCTTTGGATTTCTCCATACAGCCTATCTTTTTTTTATTTTTTTTCCAAGTTTTATTATTTTTATCTTTTTCCCTTCCTTTGTGTCTAATTCTTCATTTACAAAATCTATAGTCTAATTAATCTTCATTATTTGGTTCAGACTTTTTTCTATTCTTAAATGTTTTCTATTGTGGAGTTGACATATTCAAAAATGCACTGATAAGTTTCTGTGTTTTGCAAAATAGATGGCAGGAGGCGGGGTATTTCTTTATTTTTATATGTCTTTAGTAAGCCATCTATCAAAATCAGCCTCTGCATTATGAACGCCGGACAGTGAAGAATGAGGTGATCTAAATTTGCAACTGCATTCGTTTCACAATGTTCACATAATTCTGAACTAATCAGATTAAGCCTTTTGAGGTGAGCTGGAAACCTTCCATGACCAAGTCTAAGTCTGTTTATTGTACAGATAAATCTTCTTGATGGACATTTCAATTTGAAATACCAAGGCTTTGGTGGAATAGTCTTCTGAACGTCTGCGTACCATTTTCCTTTAAACTGCTGTGTGTAATGCCAATTTAACTCCCAATTCTTAAACATTCTTGACTTGATTTCAGTATAATAGTCACTCATGGGAACGGCAGGCGGTGAATAACATGGATAAACAGGTGGATGTTGAATTTTCATAAGCTTGTCTACTACTTCATTTCCAGTGATTCCAGAATGAGAAGGTACCCACATGAATTCAAAACATCTATCTTGATTTTCATACAAATATTCACGTATTTTGGTGATGTATATGTTGTTCTTGTATGATATTTTAAAATTCTCCAGGCTTTTCAGCACACTCAGCGAGTCGGTGATAATGAGAAAATGAGTTGCTTCAACAATTCCTCTTGCATATAGTAATGCCAAAAAAATCCCATATGCCTCTGCAGTGAACACTGAAGAATTTTCGTCCATTGGAAAACACCGGCCAAACTTCGCTTGTGAGTCATAATACGCTACTTTGGTGTATTCTTCTGTCTTGGATCCATCAGTATAAATTTTATAAAAGTGTTGCTTCTCAGTATTTATAAAATTTTGGAAATCGGTATTATCGGTCACAACTTTGCACGTTAAAGATGGTTTAGTAATTTGTATTTCTAAAGATTGAAAATTCCAAGAATCGCTATGAACTATGTTATTGCAAATATGTTTCAACTCCAAAATATGTTCACTTTGAAAGATTTTATTACTATTATACAAATATTTAAGTTGCTTATTAGCCAGAATTTTAACATAAAACTTTTCAGTCAAATATCTCAGTCTTACTATAATTGGAGGAATACCAGCTTCTATTTCAAGAGAGTTTATGGGTGTAGAGCACATGGCCCCTGTTATAATTCTTAGACCTTTATTTTGCATGACTTCTAACTTCCGTACTAGAGTTTGAGAAATAAAATTACCAAAAACTATTAAACCGTAATCATAATGGCTTCTTACGATAGCCTTAAAAATTAAGTTGAGCAACTTTGGATCCATTCCCCAAGTAACACTAGCTAAAAGTCTTATTATATTAACAGATTTTTGCATTCTTTGTACTATTTGTTTAACATGGGAATTAAATTGCAATTTACAGTCGAATATTAAACCTAAAAATTTCTTTTCCTCTACAAAATCAATATTTACAGAACAATAGTTAATATTTATATCTCTGATATCAAAATCCATTTTTCTACTAAAAATCATGTATGAACTTTTGTGTGGGTTGATGTCCAATTTAAGTTTAAGTTTATAAAAACAATATAAGTGTTCTAAAGCAGTATTCAGAGTATTCACAGCTTGAAATAAATTACGATTAGATGAGTACAATACTATATCATCAGCGTACTGTAAGACTGATAAGTTGTGTAAGGAAAGATATTTATACAAATAGGATATGTATAGTATAAAAATTAAAGGTGACAATGTGGCACCTTGCATTACTCCTTTGAATGCTCTTTGTGGACCGTAAAGATTATGTTTGAATTTTATGTAAACTACACGAGAGTAAAAAAAATTGAAAATCCACTGGCACATTTTACCGGGAATATTAAAACTATGTAATATTTGTGTCATAACGGATAAATCCACATTATCAAAGGCACCACTCACATCTAAAAAGACACTAATTAAGAAACTGTTATTACAAAATGCCTGTTCAATATCACTACTAAATTTAAGAAGGCTATCAGTAGTACTGCGTCCCTTACGAAAACCAAATTGATCATTTGGGATAATTTGCCTGGATTCAACATATAGTTCTAACCTGTTTTTAATCATATTTTCGAAAATCTTACCTACACAAGAAGAAAGTGATATAGGCCTATATGACTCTGCTGAACTTGGTTCTTTGTCTTGTTTTAAAATAGGTACG
Organism: Glyphodes pyloalis; assembly: GCA_037074685.1. Taxonomy (NCBI): domain Eukaryota; kingdom Metazoa; phylum Arthropoda; class Insecta; order Lepidoptera; family Crambidae; genus Glyphodes; species Glyphodes pyloalis. The sequence continues at coordinate 3,299,821 of JAYKKO010000012.1, read as the reverse complement.
ACTGCTACTGTCTTCCAAGATTCAGGTATGAAGTTATGATTCCATAAGTCATTAAATATTTTAAGAAGAATGATCTTAGCTGATCGATGTAAATGCCTAAGTAGTATGTATGGGAAATTATCAAGACCTGGAGTAGTGTCCCTTCTACTATTCAATGAAAAATTAAATTCTTCCTCAGTAAATTCTAAATTAAGATGTGCATTGAGTTCATTTTGAGAAAATATGCTTGAAAGATGATCAATATTATCTGTTGGCCGATTGGAAGCAATTTTATCTAAAAGGTCAGGTATAAAGTTATTATTGAGGTTTTCTTGTTGTGTAGATTTCTTGTTGCTAAATATTTTAACGAATTTCCAGACATCAGCGAGCGGTGTAGTACGGTTAAAATTAGAGCATATGTTACGCCAACTTAGTCTCTTCTGTTCAAGAATAACTTTCTTTTTAGTCGCCTCCATCCTTTTGTACAAAATATAATTTTCCATTGAAGGGTACCTTCTGTACATATACAAAGAAAATCTACATTGTCTAACAGCATTTGAACAGGTATCATTCCACCACGGTACTAGCTTGTAAGATTTTATATTACTTTCAGATTTGTGAACTGGAACAAACTCGTTTCGAAGATCACAGAGTAACTTACAAAAAGATTCATATGCACTTAAAGGATTAGATTCATTTGATAAATGATTAAAATATTTTTCTGACTTTACTGTATATTTACACCAGTCAGCTTTTTTGTAAACAAACTTTTCATATTTTTGAGTGGAATGGTAAATCTCGTGATCAACATGCAAAGTAACCATTGTAGGTAAATGATAGCTGCCCAAGTTGTCTTCAGTGTATATAGACCAATCTGCGGACGATGCTATACTAGGTGAAATAAAAGCAATATCTATAGCTGATGCTAACTGGTTAGGTCGATTAAGTGTAGTACTGTCACCATTGTTCAAAATGCACATATTAATTTCATCTAACATATCAAAAATTTGTATACCTCTAGGTTTATCAGTTGCTGATCCGAATGCTGAATGATGGGCGTTAAAATCGCCCATTATAAGGACTGGAGAAGGCAAAGAAGTAATAGCATTCTTCAAAAAATTTATAGCAAAGCGACCGCTTCTTGGAGGACAATATGAAGTGAATACTGTAAAAGAACTACTTCTAAGTTTAATATTGACGGCAATATTTTGAATGTTATTTGAACTGCGAGTGGCAACTTCGACACAATTAAATTTATTTTTACAAAGAATGGCAACACCTCCGAAGCCATTGTCACTGTCTTTGCGGAATAATTTGTAACCTTTAATTTTTATAAAGTCTGATGGCCGAAGCCAAGTTTCATTTAATAAACATATATCAACCTGTAATTTATCTAATAATTCTCTCAAAAAAACTAATTTTGGTTTAAGACTCTGAATATTGTGTTGTAAGATACATAGAGAACGTTCACCCATATTGAGAATTACTAATATTTTTAATGAAAGCTTCTTTAATAGTTGACGAATTAACTGGTATGTCTTTTTCCTTGCTACTGAAATTTAACAAAGTGTCAATCATTGCTTTTAGGATAAAATCATTGTTCAAAATATCGGCGATCACGTCTTTATTATCTTTTTTTAAATTACTAACTTTTTTGTTAGGTTGCTGGGAAGAACTCACTGCTTTGGCAAAGGTTTTATTTAATGCTGGGAAATATGATCCTAGTGTTTGCTTGTTTGTTATTTTCGCTTTATTTTCTTCAATTTTTTGTTGCTTTATAGGACATACTCTTGCCACAGCAATGTGTTCTCCCTTGCAATTAATGCAAAAAGGTTTGTTTACATTAGTGCAATCTTTGTATGAGTGTGATAGTGAACATATCGAGCATACCACATTTTTTTTACAGAATTTTGTAGTGTGACCAAATCCCATACATTTATAGCATTGAATAACTGGTTTAATATATTGTTGCACAGGTATGATGCAGAGACCATATGTGACATGCTCTGGAAGAATGTTCCCTGCGAAGGTTATTGATACTGTCTGTAGAGGGATAATGCCCTCCGATGTCTTCTTAGTGAACCTGCGTACAGATAGAATTTCTTGGGAAGCAATCAGTTTATTAAACAAATGCCTGCATGTGAGGTCTGTCGGAATGAACTTAATAACTCCAGTGCACTCTGTAGTTGATGCCGGTATGAAGGCCTTAACTTCATGCGAAGATAAAAAAGCTGAATTTGTTAGCAGTGAGTTGGCATTTTTGGGATTGTCAAAGAAGATGGCATAACGAAGAGCATTTACTCTTTTAATTTCTTTTACGCCCTTGTTGTACCTGCTGAAAATGTTATTTAAATAAATGGGATCTTTGTTCCCAAATTTTATATTTTCATTTGTGCTTTGTATAAACACTGGAAATACCACACCTGGAGAATTTTCAGGGTACCTTCTAATATGATTTGCTTTGAAAAATGGAGCAAAACCATCCTCATCTTCTTCCAAACCTGCTGGTTGAGGGCCTTGAGGCTCAGCCTTTCTTTTCTTATTTGGCTTAACACCAACGCTGCCACCACTTTCAGAGCTCATCACCAGGCTTTTCAGCCGAATTTGAGTGTATTTATCTCTTAAAAAAGCTGCAAAAGATTTTTTTGAAATTTGGAGAAAAAAATTTAGACTTCCCGCCTCGAGAGTCGCGCCTTTTTTTTCATGAAAATCCTCCTGTCATTCCATAGACGAACGTCTTTCAATTGAGGAACTGTCATTGAACTGTCAATGTCAGACTTGATTTTTTTTTTTTGTTAATTTGTTCCTTTAGGAACCGGCTAAGGTCAGAGACCATGCTGCCAAGTCATGAATAGTAACTATTTATTACAAAATACATATAACACATTTCATTTTGTTACAAATCAAATAATAAATGTAACATTTTGAGTTTTGTATGGATTATATTTTACCAATGGAATGTATAATAAATTTGTACAATGGAATATAAGTGTCATTATTTGAAAGAAGGGCCGTTATGGAGCGCGGTACAGATTGAGAACAACCATAAATTTGAATTAACTCATCCATCAGCACAAGGCGCTGAATGCCGAAAGATGAGCAGTCAAAGAAAATGTGGACCAAAGTTTGCTCTTTTTGTGAGTTACACAATTCACATAATGGACCCTGCACCAATTTTAAACGGAAAAGATGATAGTTCAAATGACAATGACCAAAACGGAGCCTTAAGATGCTGACATAAAACTTCCTAGGCAAGTAAGTAGAACTTTTACAAAACCATGGTCTAGTACTAATGGGGACGTTGAATGTTGCATACCACATGCCCTTATTTTCAATCTGAACAGTGAAATTCCAATGTTTTTTCCAAATGTCTACAGACCTTTTCTTTAGAAGGGAGACTATATCAGTCCAAGGAATAGAAATATTAAAGTGATTACTAGAATCAGGAATATTGCGTCCATAATTGGTGATGGTTCGGGCTAAGAAATCAGCCCTCTCATTACCAACGACACCAACATGAGAAGGCACCCTCATAAATTTGACAGTTATATTTTCTTTGAGTAAATCAAGCCAATCATGTTTGACTTGAGAAATTAAATAGTTAGTATCCGCATGAAATCTATTATTTTTAAGTTGTAGAACACTCATGCTATCGCTAACCACTAGCCAATGACAACATCCATTGTTTTTTTGCTTTATGTGCTTTAGTGCAGCAAGTATAGCTACAGCCTCAGATGTGAATATACTTGTGTTCATATTTATTTTGTGACCTGTGCCTGTTTTAAAAAAACTATCATAAATAGCAAAAGATACACTGTTTTCAGTTTTAGAGCCATCTGTATATACAAATCTATAGCCCATAAACTCTAAAAATTTACTATGTACATCTTCTTTAGTTGACAGATTATGATCAATAATAATATCAATTGCAGGGAATTTACAATCAAACTCTCCTTGATAGCATGGAAGTAGAATTGTCCTATGAATTTGTAAAGTGTCAAGGAAATTTATATATTGGTGAAAGCCCTGAAGTATATACAAAGGATTGCGACCAGAATAATTTATGAATGAATGTTTTAAATTTACAAACAGGTGATTATTATTTTTACTATACAATTTTAGTAAGAATCTTTCCTTCAGATAAGATAATCTTATGCACAAAGGGGGCAGATTACATTCCACTTGCATTACATTAATGGGAGTACTTTTAAATGCTCCAGTAATGAGCCTTAAGTTTTTGTTTTGGATTTTATCTAGGGCATCCACTAACCTACGATCACCAGCAAAACAAAGAAAACCATATTCGAAATGACTACGAATCAATGATTTGTATAAAAGTAACAAAACTTTGGGATCAGCTCCCCAAGACGTTCTACACAATAATTTTAAAAAATTAAACACCCTATTAGCTCTTGTACTAATTAATTCAACATACTTTTTCCAAGCCATATTATGAGTAAAAATTATCCCTAAGAACCTAACTTCACTAGAGACAGGAATGGGGATATTGTTATAATGTACAGGAGGAATTGAGTTGTTCAATTTAGAAAATACAACTATTTTTCATTTTAATGGATTTATGTCAAGATTCAAATAAGAGAAATATGCACACAAACCTTTCAAAGATTTGTTTAATAATTGACTAATATTTGTTAAATTATTTCCAGATGCATAAACAACTAAGTCATCAGCAAATTGAAGATTTTTAACTTCTGAACCCAAAATCATATTTAATCGACGAATATACAAAATAAAAATTAATGGAGATAATATGCCACCTTGACATACACCAACAGAAGCAAGCCTTGGACCATATAACTGACCATTATATTTAATGTAAACTTCCCTTTCTGTTAAAAATTTATGGATACATTGAATTATTTTTTTTGGAATTGCAATTGTATTTAGTTCTTTACACAGTATATCAATATTGACGCTATTAAATGCACCTGCAACATCAAAGAATACAGCTGCCAGAGTATTTCTTTCATTAAAACTGTTTTGGATATCCAGCTGCAGCTGACAAATACTTTCACGAGCTGATGTCCCTCTTCGAAAGCCAAATTGATTAGATGATAATATATTATTCTGTTCAATATAGAATTCCAACCTTTGTTTTATAAGCTGTTCAAATACTTTGCCTACACACGAAGTAAGAGCAATAGGTCGGTAGGAATCAGGACTTGAGTGCTGTTTGTCCGGTTTTATAATGGGTACTAAACAATCAGACTTCCAAGTTTGCGGAATTTCATTTAACTGCCATAGATTATTTAATATGTTAAGAAACACTTGCAACCCCTTTTCGCTCAACTTTTTAAACATAATGTAAGGCAGACCATCTAGACCAAAGGCACTATCTTTCCTTGAGAAAATAGCAGATATTAGCTCTTGTATTGTAAATGGTTTGGTTAAGAAGTTATTTACAGAATTAGTTTCATTAACTGAAGAGAAATTATATTGATTATTTACAAAGTCCGGTGTATATTTTTGTAGAAAATCTTGAACCCAACTGGCATCCCCATTTTTATAAGTAAATGTGTTATTGAATTTTCGCATATATTTCCAAATTCTCGACAGCGGCGTACATCGGTTAAAAGAGTTGCACAATTGAACCCAACTATTTGTTCTTTCAGTTTTTAATGTTAGTTTTTTAATAGCTTGTAATCTTTTAAATGAAATGTAATTTTCATCCGAAGGATTATTTTTAAATTTAACATATGCAGATTTAGAGTTTTGAACTGCTTCGGAACATTTTTTATTCCACCAAGGAAGAGAGTAATTTTTAGAGAACTTTTAGAGAATTTTTATTCAAAGAATTATCAGTAGGGGATCTTGGTGAATTATTATATGGAAGCGAGTTGTCTATTGCTGAATTGTGAATATCACAAAATAGACTATATGCCCTTAACGGAGCATAGTTATCTGTCTGAAAATCAGAGAGCTGAAAGTCTACATTTTGTTCATACATTTTCCAATCGACCATTTTGAAGTTTGGGTAGTTTGGCAAATGTATGTTACTATTATTTACAGAATTAATATTTACAGAATGATTTAAAAAAACTTTTATAATTACAGGAAGATGATAACTTCCAAGAGGATCATTATGTAAAGACCAATCACAAAAGAGTCCAAGAGATGAGGAAACGAATGTCAAATCCAAATCATTTGGTCGCCACGTCAAAGAACCCACTGTAGTTGGTTCACCAGAGTTTAACAACACCAAATTTTTATCATCCATAATGTCTAAAACATCCCTGCCTCTTATATTATCTGAATGACATCCCCATGCTGTGTGATGTGCATTAAAATCACCAGCGAAGATCATAGGTTCGGGAACAGAATCTATCAAAGATTTAAAATTATTTTTATTAAATGGTGGATTACAATTCGGAGGACAATAAAAGCTAACAATACTAATTTCTTTATTATTTATGGTAATTCGAACATAAATATTTTGCAGAGAACTATCAGAGTATGTGTTTATATTTTTGTAGTTTATACTGTTATGTATTAAGATGGCAACTCCATTATGTTTGTTGCCTATATCATTTCTTTCTATTTTGTATCCTTTTATATTAAAAACTTTAATAGGTGTTAACCAGGTTTCGGAAATAATAGCAATATGTATTTTATTGTGGTAAAGGAATTGTGTTAGTAAAAGTTTATTGCTAATTATGCTTTGAGCATTCCACTGAATAATGTTAAGATCCATTATTTGTTTGTGGCAAAGGAGGTATTTCTAAATGTTTGTTTGAGGCTTTCTTTTATAGATGTGGAATTAATTGGAGTTTCTTTTTGATTTGTCACTAGTTTGGTTATTGTTTGTGTTAAAATGTTCATGAAAATATCTGATTTAGTCAAGTTCTGTATTTGTGTTCCTATATTAGAAATGGTTAGTTGGGGGAATGCATTTTCATTAAATAATTCGGAATACTTTGTAGACAGAGACTTGATTTTAGTTTCTTCTATTTTCATTTTTTTTTGGGGACATAAATTTGAAATTGCAATATGATTGCCACCGCAGTTGCAACACTTAGCGTTTTTGGGATCTTCTTTACACTCCTTATAGTGGTGGTTTTGCGTGCAAATGGAACATACAACCGAGTTTCGACAAAACTTAGCAATGTGCCCAAATTTCATGCATTGCAGACATTGCTTGACTGGAGGAACGTAAACTCTTACCTCGTGCCTCCATGAGTCAAGATAAACATATTGAGGAAGTTCAGTAGAGGCAAACGTAACCGCGACTGTCTGGGTGGGCTGGTATTTGACATCACCGCCCTCGCTCCTGACACGTCGCATGAAACGCCTCACCTGTATCACGTTCCTGCTGCTGCCAATCAGAGTAAAAATCCGTTTATTAGACAACTCGGTAGGGACAGAGGAAACAACCCCTGTCACCTCAGTATCCCTAGCTGGAATTAACGCCCTTAGACCTAACTCTTCAAGCAATTTTTTATTTTGAAGGAACACGTTTGCGTTGTTAGAAAGATCAAAGGTGATACCAATTTTATATTTAATCATTGACTTTAAATGTAAGATTCCTGTGACGCAATGCTTGCGAATTGCATGAGACAGGGCCAGTCTATCCTTGTCTGTAAAAGATTTATCATCTGCGCGGTTCAAAAACACGATGTACTCTGATTTTTTACTGTTTTCTGGGTACTTCCTTGAATACCCAGGAACCTTAAAGATTTTATATCTATTGCTTCGTTCATCTTAGTCAGAATCCGAAGTGAAGTCCGTGCTTGGATTTGACCGCACATCAGGGGGGTCAGATTTTTTCCTTTTCTTTACACCTCCCATCTCCTCTAGAGAACTGTACAAACTTTACAACTATCTATATACACTATTTTTTGTTTACTTTACAAAGAAATATACAAAAACAACTGAGTTTAGATATTTACAAAAACAAATTAAATTTGGGCGCCTTTCACGTTCGAGGTTCCCGCGCTTCTCTCCATGTCAGACTTGAGTGGCAAAAATGCAAAAATCCAAGTTCAGAAACAAACAAGACCTGGAACAATGTCTTTTTAGCCATCAAAGATGGATGTTTTTAAGTAAATTTAAAAAATTCACAAAAACATGTAACGACGTGTTACAATTGTAGAAAAAAATACACATGAGGTGGGAAATTAAGAAGTGGTACGATTAAAATGGCAGTACGATATAACCAACTCTCCCCTATAGACGTTCATAATTTCATGAATTTTTATAGTGCATCAATCACACCGTATCAGCGAACTCTCGAACCCACGACCTTCACGTATCAGGCGTACTACTCTTCCAGTTCTGCTAACCGGAACGTATTGTTTTGCATTATATGTTATAGCGTACCTTCTTAATGTTACTATATCGGGCTGGAATGGTCACCAATCCATTACTGGACTTCAACGTGCATAGATTAACTTTTTTCATCATGTCCAAACCGTTTCCACTATCGTGATCCTAGCACCTACTTCCACATTTCAGGTACCAAAACATACACGTAGTATTCTACCCCGTTATAGTATCTGTTCCCTAAATTAAATGTCTTGGACCACACCAACCAAATCCTATTATTGGACCGAGTCGCCGCCGGGATACGAATTACTTCTGACATGTGAGGTTGGTTTCTTGTTGCTTGCTTGTTATTACTTTTTGTGTCCTAGATCGGTGGGAATCAGAATTTCTGTAAGTACCTAGTGAATGAGTTTTCTCTTGTTGCGTAAGAACTTGTATGACGAAGGAAAGGTTTTATTCTGTTTTGTTAAACTGGTCAAGCAAGATTCATCTTGCTTCGTTCGAAGTAGAAAAATAACAGTAATTAGTTTAGTAGCAGAACGCATTTTTTTACCGTGTTGTCGGCATCGGAAATATAAAAGGTTTGTCATATATTTTACTTAAGTTTCGTCATAATACAACAGTTTAGTTATATATCCCAATGTGCAATATGGTAGCTCAAAAATTTGATAAGTTTATTAACAATGGAAGTGGCACTTATGAAGACCTATTAACCAGCTAGATCACGTTTAGTATAGAAGCTTCCAAGTAGGATACACTTATTACTTATTACCTCTTAATTGTTTGCCTCTTCCATTTTCATTGTTAATGCCAAATAAACTCCTGCACTAGTCGAATCATACAGCTAAAAATAAAAATTCTAAACGTTTTACTGGCCCCGACTTAATTCAGTGTGCGACGCCAAAAATGTAGGACGTTCTCAATATGGGCGCAATGAACATGCGTGTCATGTAGCGGCAATATTTATCCTGGACAGCGACCGAATATTACTGGATGAGGCTTTAAATTTTTGCGACATAATTACTTATTAAGTGAAAAAGAAATAGTAAAAAATGTTTTTGTTTTACGTTAGCATACACCTTCTGACCATATGAGCGTAATAAGATCTTATCTATTGAAATTAAAAGTACTTAGTATTTTTTTAGTTAAGACACTAGTAGATGGTTAATTTAAACCTAGAACAAAAGTACTTGTTTAATTTACAGTAAAATTATAATAAAAATGTATAATGTAACAAAGACCGTTGATTACATTGCAAAATATGCATTTTTTTATAAAAAAATAAAATTGAATTAATTTAGTATCAATTTATCAATTAAGTATCAAACTTCATACAAAAAAGTAAAAAGTAAAAGAAATGTAGTTAGCTCGCATTTTGAAATTGGGATGGGGAGTCAAAAAACGAATATCATCCATCCAGTCTCCCATTTTCCCAAACCACATGGCACCTTAGCGCTCAAATAATCACAAAATGTATATTCAAGCACTAGTACAGACTAAGCATGCTTCCCATTGGATACCAAACTAATGAATCCTAAATTTCATAATTTAAATTCAAGTTAAATCTAGTTTCCTTAACTCCTTGTCCCCACGCAAACGTCATCGTGAATAGCGCTTTCGACGCCACAACTCGCAATATACATTATTCGTGTCCGCTGATGAACATTTCAAAACCTTACTAATTGGATTTTCTTCAGCGGCTACATAGAAAAGGAGATGCAGTCACTTGAAGCGTGACGAACGCAGCTTGCATGAAAAATGCCTGAGACATGTATATTAGTTTAGACTTTGGACATTGCAACATTCTTAGGTCGCGGGGATAAGTACTACAATCGAATAACAAGTGTTTACCTTGCATTGCTGTCGATTGTACAATAAAGAAGCGGACTGAGTCTAAATTACCCGTTTGTTTTCACTTCGTTAAATAGTTATCAAACAAATATTAGACATTTATATAAAATATTTTCTTTTGTTTTTTTTTAAAACATATCATTCATTGTTCTGATTGTATGGTAAGTAGCTAAAGCACTTTGTGTGTATTACAGATATCAAAATGAACGGCGGTACCACAACACCCAGACCCGAGACAATATGTTTTCATATTAACCCGACCTTTAATCAGAGATAGTCCGCCTAATTTGCCAAATTAATAAAAAGTACTGAGATAAAACAATGCGTAGTTGGGGAGGGGATGTGACGTCACTGGTAAGAAAAATGTACCGGCTAAAGACGTCATGCGACAATTCAATTTAATGTATCGCTGTTATCATTTGATTAGGCGGAAAAGTGCAGTGTAGTCTGATCTACTATTGTCTACAGTCACGGGTAATGAAAATTATTTTTATAAACAAAACAAATAATTTTCTAAAATATGCAGAGTCCCACAAAACTGTACGTACACAGTTAGCCTGGAGGATCAGGGTTTAACATAAATATTAACATAATTGTACCAAGAGGTACCTACTCGTGCACTTTCTTTTTATAAATAATTTTTAAATGTAATCATTTGAGCTCTTATGACTTCCCCATAAGGATTGCTTTAAAATGCTTGTATATATAACCAGCGAAAAATAATGCGTTAAATTATAATATTTTTTAGGGTTCACAATCTTTCGACCGTTTACAATCTCACGAGATAGATTGTAATCTGACGATAGTTATAATCTGACGATGACATATAGATATTAGTGCACGTGTGCTGTCTATGCCAAGATGCGTTGGTCACACCCCAAATATCGCAAGCTCCTAATCTATTAATTCCGCTGCATTGTTACCCGGAACTCGTCAAGGCGCCAATCGTTCCGCTAATGAAAGGTCACGACTTTACCTTTGTTGTGGTTGAATAATAGGACCAGCTGGCATATAAATAATTGTATATCGTTTTCTGGGTGAAACAATGAGGTATACAATATGGTTCTGTTCTTTGTCCCATGCCGATTTGGTTCTTCTTATCTTGCAGGGCCAGGTCTGAATATAATGTAATTGGGGTTTTTGTTTCAAGGTAGCAATGAAGAACTAACTAATAAAGAATGCGTGGAAGCGAACCAAGGAGGAGGCGATTGAGGTAATGTTTGAGAAAACGCGCATGTGACATTGGATGACAGATTCATCTCGAGACAAAATGTTAGTATGTGTCGTACTGGATAAATCTTGAAAAAATGTTTTTTGCAAAGTTAAGGCTAAAGCTTTCGGGCTTTCTATATCTGATCGTATCAATGATCAAAGTAATCAACAGCGATTATTATAACAGACTTTAGATTAAGTAGGTTTCTGAATTACACCGTATATAAGTATGTGTGTATTTGTAAAGCAAATTTATAGTGAAACCCAAATGTATTTATCGAATCACTTAAGTAATTGTCTAGCTAATGAACAGTCTCTTGTTATCCTTCATACTTTTTCAGTCATCCTTCAGTATAAATAATATAAATATATAAATATAAATATTGGACAACATCACATACATTGCTCTGATCCTGTGGTAAGTAGCTAAAGCACTCGTGTTACAGAAATCAGAAACAACGAAGGTACCACAACACCCAGACCCGAGACAATATAGAAAAGTTCGTTTCCCACATTGACCCGACCGGGGATCGAACCCGGAACCTCAGAGATAGCGCGACGCCAAAGTCCGGCCCGCTTGCCTCTCGGCTACGAAGGTCGTCAGAGGTTTGTATCTATAAACAATATACGTATATCAGCAGTATATATGTGATATATGATATGACATAGAAAATGAACATCTAACCAGAGCGAGTGATGTTCACTGGCTCATAATAATCATATTCAATTCATTTTTTCATGTTGGTTACAAATAACACTCATGCATCGTCTAAATGAATACAAACCGAAATTGAAGCTACAGCCGGTTCGGAGCCTAATTCTACCGATGCGAGGTACCTATGTAATCATACTCAAGTTAATATTAAGTAGAGGTTGTAGACAGTACTTGACTTGTGTGCTCAGCACTTATCTCGATACACCCTCGAGTCTACACGCACGAATATTGAACGAATGTTTGTTTTTATTTGGACTGTCTGTTGAAGCTTGTTTCATTAATTGGCTATTTGTATAACAAGGTCGATGTTGTCTTGGACAGACTTCATATTTCAACGTTGATGATGTTCAATGCCTATTTTTACAACCGATCGACCGAGTTTAATAACTCCACTAACATTTGAAAGATAAAAATTTTAAAGGAGGTCATGAGGTAGACGGATTAATACAACCGTTTTAAAAAAAAATATCTCCATGGGATTTTTTTTATTGTATTTTTTGTTGTGCTGTACTTATATGAATTTATGTACTAACCTAATTATAAGTTTTACTAATCAAATGGATCAATGTAATCTTCAAAGCAAATAAATGATTATTATTATAATTATAAAACAAATAGTAGCTACTAAATTTCTATCTTTTGTTAGTAATATAAATAATGGAATGATGTTATTAAAATTAAAATACCTACATACCTATTCATAAAACGTTGGATCCGATTTGAATGCGAAAACTATGTTTTGTTTTTTTCTCATCTTAATTAATTGGACAGATACAAAACATAGGATTTCCGATTTAGAATCGTTTTTTAAATTTGTTAATCATATAAAAAAAAAATCTGCGAACTTAGCCGTTGTAGAAACTGGCAGTTGTATAGTTTAAATGTCATTTGGACAAGTTTAAAATCGATGAATTTGACATTTCAAAATCACGTAACATTTCTTGGTGAAATGTGAACACCACACATTTGAAACGTGTCGAGGGTAGCAGATCGACTATGGGGGAAAGAAATGAAAAAAAAAATGGCTAAAATATATTTAGTAATAGCTATTTTACGAACTGAAAAGAATCGGGTATTTTTGATCCAGTTCCTTGGCTAGGTCTTCTGATCCTTTATTACTGGTACCAATGGGCTGATTCATTACAAACATTAGAAACGATGTCGATTCGAAAAGTTTTACCTTTATTTAATCGTCCATAAAAAAACTTCTGAAATTCCATTTACTCAACAAATCTTCGTAGAACTATGTATACGCAGTCACTAACTAACTAACACTGACGCTAACTACTACCATTCTTAAAGTACTAACCAGCTATTCAGTCAAGCTGTGCTCGTCCTAACGGCTTCGATAATGCCTTAACGGCTTTCTTCAACCGCTTACGACCTTTAAGTGCACCGTATACAGAACATTCTTTGGAAGAAATCGCTGAGCTCTGGGCAAAAATGTCCCCTTTTGTTCAAATACGACTTTGGTACTTAAATAAATATAAATAAATAATAAATAAATTTAAATCTTGTTTATTTTTAATCATATGTTCTTTTGACTGATTCAATGAAAGAATTTAAAAAGGTTAACGGGTCAAAACGCGATCATATTTATTAGTAATTACGAGCTGTCTCAGTCAGTTCGTGAGCACGGTCGGTGCAACCTAACCGAAACGTCGGGAAGTTAGTTCGTATTAACTACTAAATAATGACTCGTTAACTTATTTTAAATGGATCGTGAAAGTCTTAAATGTAATGGAATAATCGAGCATCGGGTCGTTGAATTATGCTTCATCAAAACCGGTTAAAAATGTTTGAATTCGGCGCCATTAACGAACCGACTCTGTCTTTGCCATTTTGTTTCCCGCTCACTACTCTGTTGATATTTAATGCGTGTGCAAAATTATAGCCTATAAATTACCAGAAATAATATTTTTAAGTGTATTTACAGGTTTTTTTTAAATTCATTCATCAAACATATTATAAGATTTAATTACGAAAGTAAATTATTATTCTGTCTATTTTCAAAAATCTACTCACAGTCCTCTTAAATAGAAGTTGAACCTGTTTGCTTTAATAAGCTGTCTTGTAAAAGGTAACCTAAAATAAAAAAAAATCTAGCAGAAATGAAATAAAACTGAAAAGGAGTTCAAAGCACCACGCGACGTGAACCGAGCCATGTGAACGTAATTAATTGGATTTCTTTTGAGATTGAACCGTGCGGATTCCGTTCTTTGTTCTTTGTCGTGTGTGGTTCGTTAGAACATATGTTTGTACTAGCAAAAACCTTATCAAGTACTTGAGTAATACGATAATAAGTTATATCTCATCCCACCTGATGTTAAGTGGTAATGAGGTCCTAGCTTAAGTCCGACAAGTACAGCATAATAAATATGTTACTTGTCGACCTTACCTTAAAGGCTTGACTACTAACGTAGCGCCCCCAGGAGCTCTGGAAACCTTACACGCAGGAACACAACAACAAAGAAGTGATTGTTATTTGGCTACGGTCTTCTGTAAGGTGGAGGTATTTCACCAGTCGGGCTGCTCCAGTTTGAGCGATAAATCGCTATGCCCTAGCTCTCTAATATATGTTTACTTAGAGACAAAAATATTTTCCATGCATTAAGTCGTAAGACCCTTTTTTTAACGAGGGGAAATATTTCAGTATAACGTACCGTCGTGTGTGGCACTCCCTGTCCTTTGAAGGGCAGGACTACCCACTAAAAACCGTCTTGTCAAGCGCGTTCTGTATTTTGGCAATACTCTCGTAAGGCCTGATATCTTTTTAAAAGCCAGACACTTAATTGTCTATCTTCATTATTGTATGTGGTTCTTACGATCATAGGTAAAGAAAACGTATTAAATTAAAGGTGGAGAGTTTTGGCGTAGAAAAAATAATGATATCAGGATAAGAAGACGTGTGTTGCGATGCCATTTAATGCCGATTTAAAATGTTTTTATTCTAAAATACTTACATTTTCATAAGTAAAACCATTCACATACACACCACGATCAAAGTTTATTTCGTAAAAATCGTGTTTTTACTAAATACACTGTACGGAGAAGCAACACAAGAGAACGTATAAATAAAAAACCTGCTTTTACCCTTTAATCTGGCATTTAAAAAAAGATTTTAAGCTTTTGTTTAGTTACACATACACTTACTAATACCTACCTCAGGTGAAGTCCGAGTAACAAGGGTCGAGCTGCCTTCGTCAGAGGGGATTTCAGAAATACCCGTCCCAAATATAATTGGTATTAATTGAAATAAATATATATATACAAGCTTTCGCGGCGTTTTTAATACAAAAGTTGATTGTCTTGTGTAACAATCCTTTCTGTTCCGTAACATTCAAATTACTCTAAGATTTTTTTTTCGTAGTCTCTATCTCGCGCTTAGAAATAACTAGCGACCCGCCCCGGCTTCACACGGATGTAATGTAAATACTTAGAAATATTGGCTTTCCTATTCTTTATTACCTTCAAACCTTCCTCTGGAATCACTCTATCTAACAAAAAAAACCGCATCAAAATCCGTTGCGTAGTTTTAAAGATTTAAGCGTACAGAGGAATATAGGGACAGAAAAAGCGACTTTGTTTTATACTATGTAGTGATGCAGTAATTCCGTCAAAGCGCCGACTCTGTAGGCAAAAACAAAACTAAACAAAATATTTGTGGTGTCGTATTAATTTTTTAAATCCTTATAGAACTAAGTTAAAAGAATTGAACAAAAAGTAGAAGGTATTTCTTTCTAGATTGTTGTGTGTAGGTAGAGTTACGATATTTCATTATTTACGAAACTGTGAATAAAATATTTTGAATAAGTTTCATTTTTCCATATTTTTATTCATACAGCCATTATAAATAAATATAAAGCCTTGTGTTAAATACGGTTTTGTATCCATTACGAAACCAAAAGTCCGCTACGAATATAATTCTTATATGATTACACTGGTTTGAAAAATGTTAGTTACATGATAAAAAATGCATTATTTATTTTAATTTGTTTAAAGAGGCAGATCTAACCCTACAGAAGCACTAATGTAAAGCAAAAAATTAAAAAACTTAACGAATCCCTTTATCACAGTAAAGTGCGGCAATTAATCTTACCAACCACATCAATTTGTACACTCGTAAACGTTAAACGTTTATGAATACCGCCATTTTAACGCAAAGCCATAGTAAGCAAGCGACATACGATCGATTTTTTGATCAATTTATATTTTTGTTACACCTGGAAATATCCCTACTAATATTATAAATGCGAAAGTAACTCTGTCTGTCTGTCTGTGTGTCTGTTACGCTTTTCTGCTTAAACCTTACAACCGATTTTAATAAAATTTGGTATAGGTATACGTTGAATCTCAAGAACGGGCATAGGCTACTTTTTATTAGAAAATAAGGGGAGGAGGGGGGTAATACCACCTTTGGAAGTTTATATGGAAAAATGTTTATTTTTGAAGTTAGAGATATGAAATTTCGCATAAATATAGCTCGAAAGTTGGATTAAAATATAGACTACTTTTTGTTTCGAATATTAGTGGAGAAAGGGGTAAAACCGACCATGAAAGGATATAGTCCACGCGAGCGAAGTCGCGGGCACAGCTAGTATACCTATAAATTGGCGCGGTACTCGTCCATATCTCATAACTCTTAAGTATTTGTATATTTGGGCGTAGCCTTAACCATGTATATGGAATAAGTATTTCGACGTCCTAAAAGACAAGCTTGTTGAATGATTTTGATTGGGCTCACTTATATGATTTATCATGTGTTTCCTCCTTCCTTTGACATGGATTCCTTCAAAAGGAGCGTGAAGAAACATGTAACGGGTAGGATATTTCGATATCAAATCCGTTGTCATCGCGATGTGGGTTCCTCTCTTGCTTACCATCAGGCTGGGAGGAGCCAATATACTGCGCTTCTCTAAAAAAAAAAATACGCACGCACCTAGTGAAAAAAATAATATAGTCCAATTGATAAACTTCCCTTTCTTGAGCTCATTTAAAATTAAAAAATAAAATATTTCGGACTTAAGTCTAAAGAAATTAAATTTAAACGAGTGAGTAATAAGTACACTTTACAAATGAGTTCAGAATTCATTGCTGTCATCATCAACCATTTAGAATTTTCTGAGAAAACCAATTCTTACACTATAGCCCGAAAAATACGTATATTTAAACGTCACTGTTTATTAATTATTAATAAAATATAATGTATGGCCAATAAAAAAAACGGTCACCGACTGTACCGGTCGTATGCGGAACGCTTATTCGTAGAAATGCTACGTCGTAGCATGAGATCACCTTGACGCAGCATTTCGTAGCCTCGTAGCGTGCCTCCACGTCCATTTGTAGCGTAGCAGGGAATACTAATGTGTCTTTAAGTCACAATGTGGCGAAGAGCAGTGAGTATCCAAAATCGGAAGCAAAAATACCTTTATTTATTATAAGCTGTTGCTCCCATCTTTTTCCACGTTATTATTAGATAAAATATTTATATTACTATTCTAGACCGACTGGTGAAATACCTCCACCTTACAGAAGACCGCAGCCAAATAACAATCACTTCTGTGTTGTTGTATTCCTGCGTGTGAGTAAGGTTTCCAGAGCTCCTGGGGGGTGCTACATTAGTAGCAGGGGTCAAGCCTCCAAAGTAAGGGCGACAAGTCCAGTAACAGATTTATGATGCTGTACTTGTCACCCTTAAGCTAGGACCTCATTACCACTTAACATCAGGTGGGATGAGGTCAATCTTGAAGTGCAATATAAAAAAAGTCTCTATATCCTCCTTAAATCTATTCATTAGTTTTTGTGTGAAAAAATAAGAAACATGCATGGACACAACTAGTCACCCATACATCCTCAAAATATCGCGTTAATACAATAAGCAGGATTTGAGAAAACCTTAACTGTTTTTTATCTGCAAATAAATATGCCCAAAATTATATTTTTAGTTAGCGCCGCAAAAAAAAGGGAAATTCATGGTACATTTTAACGAAATTTGTCTAAACAACATGTTGGCATGGCATGTTTAACATAACCAGAACTCGTAATGTGTTCGTTAGATTTTATTTCTTTCTCATCTAATAATCACCATGCATCCATCTGGCAATAACAACTTAATGAGGGTTTCCGCGTTCGAAAAATTCATCAGATGGCGATACTTAGGCGTGAGGTCCAACTGTTGATTTATTGGTGATATAAATGTCATGGTGACATGTCTGTCAATGTCATGTAAACCATGACCAATCACAAAACATTAGGACCTCACGAGTATGTATCGCCACCTGGTGGATTTTTCGAACGCGAAAACCCTCATTAGTAATGTACGCTCAAATGCGTATTCGTTAAATAGCCGGTTTATTTCGTATTAAAAAGTTACCGTGAACGTTCTTTTCTGACTATCTTTTACTGTACCATAACGATGTACATAGTTTGCGGTAATCCTAAAATAATGTATTTTTCTTCAAATCTAAGAAACATGACGAACAAATGTTACATTGCAATATTATAAAGTTGTTACTTTTAAAACATTAGAATGCTGAACTGCAAGTAGCTTATTGTGGAGAAATGAAGTCAAATAAGTTGAATACACCCATTCCATTGACGACCTCCGTAGCCGAGAGGCGAGCGGCCGGACTTTGGCGTCGCGCCATCTTTGATGTCCCGGATTCGATCCCCGGTCGGGTTAATATGGAAACGTACTTTTCTATATTGTCTCGAGTCTGGGTGTTGTGGTACCGTCGTTGTTTCTGATTTCTGTAACACAAGTGCTTAAGCTACTTACCACAGAATCAGAGCAAAGTGTGTGATGTTGTCTAATATTTATTTATTTGTTCTATCAAACAAACCATGGTTTCTTATCATTCATCCTCAACCCGTCATACATTATCAAATATTGCACCTATAGTATGCTTTTTGTACCGACATTAAAAAATGACATTACATAAATATATTTAATGAACAGTTTTTGACTTTTTTTATTAAAAAAGTGATATCTCGCCGGAGATATCATGATAAGGAAAAACTGATCTGAGCATGGCATCCAAGAGAAATTGAGCGAAGTCAGTTTTTTTGATAAATAAATTATATTTAGTACTCACGTGGTTACGTTGTATTAACTTTTCATGCCATAACTAATAACTTTCTCGATTTCAAATACAAAATTCTAAATGAAAAAGGTTAAAGTGAGAGGATTCAGTATGTTAGAGCTATTTTGGCCATTAATATAAATGTAAATCCTTCATGCCTTCATTGGCCGCATAATTTACTTTTCCCACCATTTAAGAGAAAAAAAGAAAATGAAATGTCAAAATAAATAAAAAAGATGTAAGAATTATAAAAAATAAGTTTTTGACAGAAATATATTAAGTATAAGTAAAGTTTTAATTTAATAAATACCAGCAAAAACATTATAATCAACATTGTGATATGATCACAGTAAATTAATTAACATTTTTAAATAAAAAAGAGAAAAATAAATAAGTTAAACACCCGCCATTGTTTACCTACGATATAGTAAATAAAAATCAGACTATAATAATAATAATATAATATTTATGTCCCTTTTCTCTCACAAAGACAATACAAAAATTATGTTACAATACATGTCTAAATATCAAAATGTCTGAGTGGGAGACTGGCGACTGTACTAGGATAACCTGTATGACAGATAAAGGTGTATGTTTTTATTCACGTGCAATGTTAAACAAAAATAAATACGAAAGCGACAAACCGTGCCAACTACTCGTATTATAACTCGATTTCACACATGAGGAACCATCTTGTTTTAAATCTCGCCGACAAAATAAAAGAGCGAACTGAACTCGGTCCAGGAACGTTTTTTCCGAACCATTTTAAAGTCACATAAAGAAGACTAGGCTTAGCTTGCGTTGTTGCTTGACTTTATTTGTGTATTTGTTGATTTTATGAATATCTTCAAAGAAGTTTATGATCATATTTCTATGCTAAAGAGGGTTTTCTTTTAGCTTTTTTTTTATCTGTTGCATTAGAGTCTAATTTTGAAGTAGTATTAAAACATTTTTCTTAATATTCATTTGTTTATTTTATTTCATACTGCCCCGTATTACTCCTGGACTGGTCACTCACAATCATTCAGAGTCACAGTCTTTCCATTTGCTGCGCTCTTGGTTTCTTATATTTTTGGGTTGAATAAAAGTGAACAAATAATTTTTGAATTTGGATTCATGATGGAATAAAAAAGCGATAGTTTAAAATCGGTTTTAGATTTGACACGGCAAACAAGTTTTAGACCTTTGAGTCTTCTAACTTAAATGATTACGAACTATTTGTAGACAAATCATAATGAAATACTTGACAATACATCGTTTTACTTTTTCTTCTTTTGTTCTTGGTATTGCATATAATTTATGAATTCTTGACACATACTTGTTGAAAAAAATATTTTAAGCTCTGATTACAATATCACCCTAGGCAACAAACCAACACTTCGTTTTCAAGCTTATATCTTATTTAAAAATAAAAAATATTACACACAAACAAACAGATAAATTATCTTCACTGTAAATCCATTTGGATTAGAAGGAATGGGCGAGTTCTTTTGAACTTTTACTAGTAATGACAGACGTTTTTATTTTGTTCCAGTATTTTGTACCAGGTACGGGTGGTCAAAAACGTGGCCTGCCTTTAAGTTTAATGTCACTTGCACGTCATAAAATTATAAGGTTGATTTTCGCTTTAATTCTCATAAAGAATTGGAAAGGAATAGTATTTTTCTATTGGTTTAAAGATAGTTCACCTCTTATCGGTAGCCTATTGATATTATCGATTGTTTAGAACTGTCGATAGTTTATCAAATCATGATAGATTTGTTACAAATTATTTTGAACATTTTGATTTCCTGCATATTTCTTGGGCCTAAGTCGATAGTCCTGACAATAAGACCGTCTATTTCAGATGAAAACCATCTATTGGAAATCTATCGATGGTTTGGAAACACTAGTCGTAGCTACGTCTAGCTCATGCAGTAAAGAAAACAGTATGCGAGTCATCCATTAGACATGTCAAACATATTCAAAACTTTTAATATCTCAAAACAACATTAAATTGTTATGTTTTAGATTAAATAATACTGTTCTTTTGAAAACCAGATTCTATAGACACCTTTTATACTTTGTTAAGCTATGCTTCAATTTGTCGCGGCGTTATATAGGTGGCGTGTGAATCGTCGATTAAATGTTTAAGCAAAATATATACATAATAACACTGAAATATACATTTTGCCTTTGGCATTTTACACACCAACTTTCCAATGAACTGACGACGCCGTATGTAACGGTGGAATCACATAATATGCCTACGAGAGATACACAAATGGGATTCACTTTAGGATTATGAGTATTTGTTTTTAACAGCGCCCGTACCAGATTCATAGCGCATCATCATTTCCAGTACGGAACGGCGCAAAGTTTTTGATTGAAACCGCTCGTTCGCGGCGGAAAAATAATGAATTGCACTACGGTTTTATATGTGTATGTTTCAGAAGCATGCATGTTTTAAAGGTTTACTGTTAACTTGAAGCGAATGGATGATGGATTTGGGATTTTGGCTGAAACTCACACCTGATATAATTTGAAAAAGTTTGCTTCCTAAATTGATTGAGACCGAGAATCGAAGTCAGAACTTTTCGTTCTTCGGACATGCCTGAACCACTGTGCCAATTCTGAGGTCTTAAATATACCCAGACACAGAATAAAAACCTTAGTCAATCTAGCTTTAGGATGGAAGCGATTTATCGCTCGAACTGGAGCAGCCCGACTGGTGAAATACCTCCACGTTACAGAAGACCGCAGCCAAATAACAATCACTTGTTGTGTTTCTGCGTGTGAGTAAGGTTTCCAGAGCTCCTGGGGGGTGCTGCGTTAGTAGCAGGGGTCAAACCTTCAAGGTAAGGGCGATAAGTCCAGTAATAGAATAATTATGCTGTACTTATCACCCTTAAGCTAGGAACTCATTACCACTTAACATCAGGTGGGATGAGATCAATCTTGAAGTGCAATATAAAAAAAAATGACTATTTATTCACTCGTACAATCTAAAGTTAAATTTTAATCCTGTAATGAACGTTTTTATCAATAAAGATGCTATACAAATAGATTCCGCTTAAAAACTGAAACAGTTCCTAATTCGTCTCAATAATATTCCTAATCTTAAATATAAACGCTAAAAATCCCTTTTTATTGTAAGACACAGTTTAAAGCTGTGTTTACACTGATATGATAAAGAGCAAAGATTTGACTGTGTATATGAGCATTGATTAGGCTCCAAAACTCAATACTTTTGGATCTTATCCTTAATAATTTCAGCTCAATAGCCGCTGTGAAAAAAAATTTTACTGATGACGGGTTACACTTTTCTAGGTTTCTAACAGTATGTTTTATTTTAAATTCTAACTGAACCTCCAAATTTACCCATGCAAAGCCGGCTTGGACCACTAGTCATGAAATAAAATGACAGCGCTCCAAATACCCAACCCCTTTTTGTTCTTACTAAATTAAAATGAGCGGATTAAGAATTAAAATTTTAAATTCGCTACGTCCACTTCAGAAACAATTACCTTTATAACTTCGGATGAATATTCATTGGTTGCCGTGACGGGAAAAGACAGGGGGTCTACTCTCATAAACGAAATACGTCGGATCCGACAGCGGATGGCAATTTTTAATCCTCATAACCATAAAGAAATCACTTCGAATGCAAATTAAGCGTTTTCAAAAATCAAAATATTATTTATGCAAATCAAAAACCACGTCTTCATTCCCAAACTCTTGAATAATCTTCAAGAGTTCAAAAACGAAACCTTTTGTTTGTTCGTTTCGTTTTCGAGAGTACCCCTCCAGGATCCTAAGGATTTACTTACAAAGCAGTCATTTGTAGCCGAAAAAAAGGTTTTTTATATCATTCCTAGCAAAAGCAATTAAATGTTCGAATGCTACTTTTAGAATATTCAGGCTTATTTTTGCGTAATGAGGAATTTTTAAAGACACTTTCAAAGCTTTCCAAGTAGGCAGTCAAGCACTAAAAGTCGCCGTCATCGTTACATTATGAGTTAAACTTTAAGAGATCTTAAAAGTTAGTAAGTATTGACAAAAAAGTAATTTATAACCTAACAGCCCATCTAAACAAGCTAAAGGGATGTTCCATCACGCTATTTAAAGTATCGATAAAGATTAATAAAGTTTTCAATGTTACACTCTGAACCATTTATTGAAATTGAGCTATGATAATTGCATTATTCTTATAAGTACTCATCGCGCAAACATATAAATTACAAATATTTAGGACAGATCAATTACGATCGAAAATACAAACCAATTATATTCTTGCGCCGAGATTTGCATCCAGCGCCAAATTTTCAATAATTAAACATTTTTAATAAACCTAGTATTCTAACTAGCTTAGCTTCTTTTGGGTCTAATTTATTGTAATTAGAAAATAGGTCGTTTATTTTTTAATTTTATCAAATGTAGATAATTTTTTGAAATATGGCTCGCAGCGTTTGAGCTTACTCGTTACAAATAAAAATATTTTGTATGTTCATCTTTCGTGACAACATTATTGGAAATGAAAAATAACAATTTATAATACCAATACCATCTGAGGATTTATCAGAAACTGATTATTATAAATTGAACAAACCTATAAACGGTATAATTAATTAAGAATGCGGGAAATA
Organism: Glyphodes pyloalis; assembly: GCA_037074685.1. Classification (NCBI taxonomy): domain Eukaryota; kingdom Metazoa; phylum Arthropoda; class Insecta; order Lepidoptera; family Crambidae; genus Glyphodes; species Glyphodes pyloalis. The sequence continues at coordinate 3,276,074 of JAYKKO010000012.1, read as the reverse complement.
CAACAAGTTACAATAAATAATGCAAGTGCGATCAATAAACACCATCTGTTTGTGGACATAACGTATTGCAATATTCTCATTTTTTATTCATACGGGTTTTAACGTCATGTCGTCTGCCGGCAGTCCATATCATGTTTAGCTTGAATGAGGGCTCCAGTACGCGCAGTACGTATAACTTTCAATCAATCAATCAAATATTTTTAAAATCAAATATATTACATTTACAATACTTTTCAATCATCATTGAATTGAATACAATATAAAGTGACTTTACTACCAGTTGGGAATTCATATCTATCGAGAAATACCGGCAAGAAACTTTGTAACGGTAACAATATTTGTGTTTCGCTGTGTAGATCACTTTGGATCAATACATATAGTTGTGTAAGTACTGAAGTAAGTATTTATTTTGAGAGGTAAGCTTAGAGCAGTTAGGAGTCCCCAATGGTGGTACCTGTTCATAAGTATGACTTATATACCGGCCATCGCTTTACTTAGTCTAACATAGAGCATAGATATAAATTATTTAATAATAGAAAAATCATTTTAATGAAGTCCTCCACTCTTATAACTTTATCATAACTACCGGGGCTCATGACGTGTACATTTAATATGTCAAAAACGAAAAAAAAAATCAAAATTTACTTATGAAGTACGATAAATATTACGCTAGTGAGCCTAACTAGGTGGCAGTCAAAAATGGGTTAAGGGGACAAAATGCGAAAAATATTTTTAGTAAATCATCGCCATACATTTTTAACTTGTCGGACCAATGTCGAAGTCAGATAAATTACCACTTGGCTAGATACCTTGGTGAATGTGGGTGTAAAGGCACTATAGTCGGCATTAAAAACAATGGTAGTGAGTGCAGTGTTATCGACTACTAGTTCACAGTAGATTAATGGTTTTGACATGAATGTCCCGGTTTTAAAATTAGTTGAAATTTCAATTAGTGTTACTTTAAAAAATACTCAATGAACTCAACATAATTTGCAAAAATATTGAGTCACTATTAATAACTATAATTATTTATTTATAATTAAATCCAATAGGTAATACATATTAAGAACGCTCGTATAATAAATTTGTCTTACACAGTCATAGTCCTAAATAACCTCGCGGTCACAGAATAAAGATAAATTTGTTCAAACAAGGCGCCGAGCAGAATAATAAAAATGAAAGACGGCTTAATCAACTGAAAGCCTTCATGCATAGCACGCTCAAAATGATCATATTTTTGAGTAATGACGGACGCTTAATTAATGACCCAGTCGATATTGAATCGATAACGACGCGGTCCATCGATCATCCCTTGCTATGGTTGTATCAATATATCGAGAAAGTACTCAATAAGACAAAATAAGTGATGTATTAACACTAAAGCAATCATAATACTATCTCTAAAATAACATTGATAATAATACCCTTATCAAGTCACGTTAAAACACCCTTAATCTGTAAAATTACTTACTTAAACGATATTTAAAATAAACGGTTAAAATATTTCCTTTTTACTTCGGTTAAACATTTACCAAAATTGTTTCAGGCACCTATTAAATGTGTTAGAAATATAGTATTTTGTTGTAGTATATTATTAAAAAAATTCAATATGTGTTATTTGTTTTGTGCCAAAAAATACTGTAACTATTTAAAATAATTAACATAAAAATTTAACAACATTAAATAGTTACATAATATTTAACGCAAAAAGAGTTTATGCCACTTCCCAAAAAAAAGCTAGTCATAGTAAAATTTATAGGATCTTACCTATATTTCTAGTACCTAATCACTTAATATTCATAACAATCATGCCTTCATCATCCGCCTATCGTAGTCCATTGCTAAACATAGGCCTTTCGAATAATTTGCCACTTTCGTCTATCCAGAGAGGAAACATTAGTGTTGTGTCTCGTCGTCGTTATAATAAAATAACGAGTTTTTAAACTAATAATAAATATATTATTAACCAAAAAGCACACAAATTATATCACAATTTATCAATTACACCTTTTTCTCTTAGCTGTCATCACCGTTCTGTCTATATTCAAAACTAACGTTCTAGTCACGTCATCGTCCAGTCGCCTTGCCGGCCAGCACTAGGCCGGCAAGGAGGTCAGTCGCGCCGCAACAATTAGATAAAGAGATTTTTTTAATATCTGAAAACATTTCCCATTCTTGACTATCCATACCCAAGAGACATCGATAAAAATCGATGCATCACTATACCAGGCACATGGCGTCAGCGATGATATAAACGGCCTTTGAAATATAAAAAGACCTACATAAAGAGGTTTTATGACTTTAAGAATTTTAAGCGGCGCCGTATAATTTACGTTCAAGTTATTTTATGCGGTGGAGATTTGTCGGTTTCTGAGAGGATGGTTAGAACAGTTTCATATGAGTTTATGGGGAGCGATAAATGTTTGAAGCATCGTACAGCTGGTGCAACGATTTTATGTAAACACAAGATATATGGCCGTAACATGTGTGCTGAATTATTATACGGTGGAGGATATAACATTTAGGCAGGCAAGGAGGTTTTGAAACAAAAGTAGTCAAAAACTTTTTTAATGATTAGGTAGGGCATCGGAATTTATCGCTGGAACTGGAGCAGCCCGACTGGTGAAATACTTCCACCTTCCAGAAGACCGCAGCCAAATAACAATTACTTCAGTGTTGTCGTGTTCCTGCGTGTGAGTAAGGTTTCCAGAGCTCCTGGGGGGTGCTACATTAGTAGCAGGCGTCAAGCCTTCAAGGTAAGGACGACAAGTCCAGTAACAGATTTATTATGCTGTACTTGCTACCCTTAAGCTCCTCGTTACCACTTTACATCAGGTGGGATGAGTTCAATCTTGAAGTGCAATATAAAAAAAAACCTCAGACCTAATGCTTGAGAGAGTAATACGTGCTTATGCGAAAAATAGGGGATGATTTTATACACTAGCTGTGGGTGCGACTTTACCCTTGCAGAATTAACATTAGTAATACATTTGCATCAATAATTTATAAATAAATATGTGTGACTGCCCACTGATACTTGACAATACCTGACTAAGGGAGTTTTTAAAATAAAAGTTCACCAATACTCTCTTACTGATACATAAATCGCAGTCATGAATTTGCCAATTGCTGAAAACATTTACAGTTTATTTATTAAAAAAAAATGTATGTGCGTCTATTATATAAATATAATTAAACCTGAAATTTAATTATTTAAATTAAAATATGTTTTATTTAATAATGTCATATGTACAATTTATGTATATATCATTAAATATCCAAGAATTGCAACTGTTAGACTTTATGCTAGGGACATTCTCTACCAGTTAACCCTCGGGACATGCAGAGAGTTTGTATATTATCATTTTAATTGTATAAGTCATCTTGAAAAAATTTAATAAACAACAGTACATTAAGCATTATTAATAACAATACAGTAGTAACTGTAGCATCAAGCATTACTTATTGTCTACCTATTGTACTTTTTTGTGCAATAAAAGTCAATAAAAATAAAACCATCTTAACAAAATATAAAGGATAGTCAAGGAGCTGTTATTAAAATTCGTGCTCTTCTTAAAGGCGCCGTTCCGTGCAGCTCAAGAGTCTTCAAGCTTGCTGCATTGCAGATGCTGTTATTGGATTAAGTATTCAATTATCTTACAGCAGCTTCAAATTTTAAACAAATTAGCACCTTGTCACTTTAACTAAACTATCTAGGTGATGGACTTAGTAACGCGAAGGTTTAATGTGACAAGGTTTTCAGGCGGAAAAAAATTGTGAAAGAGTCACATATATACATATATCGAGATAACCACACATTTAGACGTCTATACATTCTTAGTTCTTAAATACTTTCGCGTTTATAACTTTAGCCAAATATTGGACAACATCAGAACTTCGTTTTCCATATTGGCCCACCAGGAATCGAACCCGGGACCTCAGGGATGGTGCGATGTCGAAATTCACCGTTGCTAGCTACGGAGATCCATCCGTAAGTTAACTAGACTTGGCATTACTAAATAATTAGTACTGGATTTAATTATTGGGCTGTCTTAGTATTGAAGCAACAGAATTCAACTGATATCTTTGCAACTTATATTTCTGAGAGTGTTTGAGTTTTTTAAATAATTAAAACTACGTAAATGAAGTTATATGCTAACTACATCGCCACAATAACAAAATTTAATGTTTGACAAAGATCAAACGCTAACTAGCAATAAAAATAAGTATATAAGTACCTTGAAGTTTGGTTTGAATTCGTTGAAGCATTAAATTTCCAAGCAAACATAATTTATTTAGTCTAGCCTAAGTATCAGTATCTGGTATTTATTAGGCTGCCAAAATAACCTTGAATCCGATAAGCCTTCAAACAGACAGCCTTTAGATTTAGAGTTATCTTAAATTTTGGACGAATTAATTTACCCGGCAATTAGGTAATTTAAGTGCTCAATCCATTTTGATTTTAGAAACGAGATTAATTTGTGTTTCGGTTGATTGCTTATCTTAAATAGACTGCAATATTTTAGTTTTGTCTAAATAATAGTTATTTTATTGAAATGTAATAGAGTACCATTATGGTTGGTGAATGTTTTAGATTTAATTCATTGGCAATAATAATATTAATTGATAATCAAGTTCAAGAAAAAATACTGATATTTAATTTTACATACTTGAGGTACTCTTAATTAATGGTAAATGAGGCTAAAAAATCAATAATAAACTACATGATGGTTCTGACAGCAGTCAATTGCCGATGCGGAACCTATTTATACTATAGAGATGATACCGGTATGAAAATCAGTAGATTTCCACAGTAGCAGAATTTCTATTGCTATGCGCAGATCACTTTTACCAAGTCAATAAAGTTTCGTTTTAATGAAAGAAGTGAGAGTAATTTTGAGAGGTAAGCTAGGGCAGATCAGATTTTTTATTTTTCATAGTGCTTCGCACCGCACTAGCGAGCTTAAAATATAAAAAAAATATATATATTTTATTAGATTAGTATGAAAATCTTAATTTCTACGACAGAGACCACTTATCCAAGACTAAGAAATTATTATAAATTTCATCGTCTACGATAATTTGCAGCTAGCTCAGTTGGAAGAGCAGCATGCGCCATACGCGAAGGTCGTCGAATCACATACAATGCAAGGGGAGATAATTTTTTTCTGTTTTTTTTTTAATATTGTATTGTAGGCACCTGTTCACATGCATGTTAACGTGCTAGCCGCCTTTCATTCCACGTTGTTTGTTAAAACTGCCTCTGTCAAATTATTCCATCTTCGCTCGACACAGTGCGCATTTCCTCAGGAAACCTGATAACGAATAATTTTCCGTTTCGCTTAGCTTTTATTGACCAATTCGTGTGTTTTATTTGCGTGAATTCCGTGACTATGGTGTTACCGGATGTTTACGTTTTGCGGTTTATGGCTTGTGTCCGGGGATTAAAAGTTTTAGGGGCTAATTCAATTTGGTAAAATTTTAAATACTTTGATGCGCAACGGCTGAGGAACGTAAAGCGTGTAAAGTCCCGGTTTCGTTTCTTGGTCAGGTCAATTTAGGCAACGACATTGAAAATATGTACAGAAACAACAAAAAAATAATACAAGACAAAAACATAAAATAGGGAGGAAGAAACAACCTTTTTTTACTGTTATTTAGGTGATGTCAAGAAGTGATGACCTTGTAGAGTAATCCATTGGTCTCGAGGCGGTATGCACAGTGGATTTGCTGCTGGGACCACAGTCGCCTGGCGTGAGGTATTCTTGGCGTCCGTTACCTTGGTCACGAAATTAGGGCATATGAAGGAGCCTCCGCTCAGCTCGCTCCGGCCTCGCGGGATTTTGGTGCAAGGTGGGCCGCTTAGCAGTAGCTGCGGTGGGGAAGCCTGCGTAGGCCCAGCAAGGGTCCCGACTCCACTACTAGTTGTAGGTTGGGCACTGAGGAGGTTTCAGTCAGTTTGAGCCCGATACACAACTCTCTGTTCCACAAAGTGAGTGATGACAGTGTGATCGGCATTCATACCCGTAAAACAAGGGTGTGTGTCATGACCATACCTTAGGTTTAGGAAGTTTATACCTTTTTTTTTCTGACGAGGGGAAATGCTTTGACGCACCGTGCCGTCACCTGAGGGAGGTGACGGCGTGTGTGGGACTCCCTGCCCTTACAACGGCAGGACTACCCACTAAAACCCCCCGGTTGGACCTCATCGCCTAAGTGGTGGTGCTGTGGGAAATCGGATCAACCTAACCAACCACAACACCACCGGCAGGAAGTTTATACCTAAATGGAAATAATTAAAAAGTAGTGGGTACAAAAATATGACTCTGGAATATTTTGTGGGTTCAGATAAGGACAAAACGGAATCTTACTTTCAGCGTACAAAATATCAATTCGTTGTTTTAATTTAATTCTTAAAACACATTAAGGTATTTAAACAACTTAAATGACTTAGAACACAAAAAGCGTTTGCAATTAAGGCAGTCGTTTTATCGTTTTATAAATCTTCGTAATTAAGAGGACGCAAATCACCACCATTTCAGAGGCTTCGCAATTGCCACGGATGGACGCCATATCTCATTTATAGCTTTACATTTTAATTGATGTCCCGTGAAAGATGGTAGCGTAGATGTAGACTTTACTTAAATTGAGAATCTTTGCGGACTTTTGTGATTGAGGGGCGTCCCTCTCTCCACACCCAGCATAAAGAAGATGAAAAGGCTATTCATAATCAACACCAGTTAGTTAAAAAACATTTGGATGTTTGTGAACCACAATAATTTTTTTTTTAAACTTTACTGCACAAAAAAAGGACAAAAGGTGGACTTAATGCTAGGAGCATTCTCTACCAGTCAACCGTTGGGTCATGCAGATAGTACGTTTATGGTGCGGTAACAGTAAAAATGTGAGTATGGATAACAACAAAATTAATAATCATAAATAGCAAAAAATTACACACGAGAATAGAATAATATTATAATATTTATTTGAATCACCATCATTTTCATGAGTGTTCATTGAAGTAAGCCGCGGACATTATAGCGTAGGCATTTTCTAAGAAAGGACTTTCCAAAATCTACCCCCTTAGGCGTCTCCCCCACGTGGTACATGAGGCGGTAGATTGCATTTTCTATACTTGCAAGAGTTACATGCAAGTATCCAAACATACTCGTAGGTATTTATTTGATGAATTTATTTGCTATGACTTTTATCTTTTATTTTCTGAACAAGATAAAAGTAGATTAATATTTCACAATCCAGGTCCTACAGTTATATGATGACTTCAAATTTAAATACATGCTAAGGGGAGTTGGGAGTTAGTCATGCTCGTAAAACGTTACAGGGGTGGTGGCGCTATGTAGTGGGTCGTTTTTCTATATAGTTGAGTGAAGCCATGGCTGGCACATACGTCATGATTGTGAACAGGTGCCACCTTTGGAGACTGGTCAACTCCAGCTTAGTTCTCAAAAACAAATACCTTTACTCATCAAAACAAAACTATATGACTAGGTCCAAAGGGCAATAAGTTAAATACTGCTACTGTTACTAATTTGCTGAGTTCGTTACAGGTTTGATATAGGTTCCAAACTGGTAAGAAAAATTCGTAAATACCGTGATTCGGCTTTTGTAAGATTTTACAGGAGGCGAAAAGAACGAAAAATATTAGTTATTTGACTATATTCTACAAGCCGAACAATGTATGTATGTTTTAAGAGAGGTAGGGCATAGCGATTTATCGCTCGAACTGGAGTAGCCCGACTGGTGAAATACCTCCACCTTACAGAAGATCGCAGCCAAATAACAATCACTTCTGTGTTGTTGTGTTCCTGTGTGTGAGTAAGGTTTCCAGAGCTCCTGGGGGGTGCTACGTTAGTAGCAGGGGTCACGCCTTCAAGGTAAGGGTGACAAGTCCAGTAACAGATTTATTATGCTGTACTTGTCACCCTTAAGCTAGGACCTCATTACCACCAGGGGGGGAGGTGATACCCCTACCTGGCGCGTCCTCGTGGTGGCGGATAGGGGAAGCCCGCGGCTGCCGTCCGGAGGGTATTCCTGCTTTAGGGATGCCTTGCGGGCGGCAGCCGGGGGTCGGAGCGTAGCTCCCGCGGACCAAACACACTGGGGGGGTGGGGTAGGCGGGTGGGGAATACCGTCCTCTCTGCTGTTCTCGGTTTTTGAGAACAGCAGTGGAGGGCGAGGCAAGGTGGTAGGGGAGCTCGCCCGTAAACGAGCATGGGGAATTTAGGGAGGGGGGAAATTTGTCGTGCAAGTCGATGTCTTTTTCGTCGGCTTCACTGTGTCGGGGCTTTGCTTATGGCCTGGCCATGTTGGCCTGTTTGACCTCCGGGCTCTTCGGAGCGGCGTATGGCGGGGCATCCCCGCGGCGCGGCGGGCTCGGCCGGCTGCGTAATAGTAGTCGGTCGCAGCAGGCTTGGGCCACCGCCGGGCAACCTGTTTCCTGGTCGAGTGTCTGGTGATCATGTCTATCGGCTCGACCAGACCAGGGGGCTTGCCTTCATTGGCTGGCCCAAGTGGAGCACACCACAATAAAAAACCCCTAATCCCGACGTCGTGAGTGCTCGAGGCGTCGGGGCCATCTCTCTTCGGAGGGATGGTGACCGTGTGGGTTAAACCCGGTCGTGGTCGGTGGTATCGGCCTCCCTGCTCGGGACCGCCCGCCCCCGTGCAGTATGAGGGTAGCCAGGAGACAACCGGCTCTGTCCCTGGTGGTCCACCTTTTCCGTGTTCTCGTGGGAACCAAGATGAGTATTTTAAATAAAAAACAAAAAAATGACGTTCGTGGGGAGTTCGATGTAGTTGCATCCTCGGATGCGGAGAGAAATGACTGCGCAGTTGCGTTGTCATCGTCTGTTGGTGGCGCGGATTGTTTAAGTGCGCCGGAGTTTGAAGATGCTGGGACCTTGAGTCGTGCACCATCTGTGACCTCGGTCCCCAGCTCAGCGTATGGGGGGGGTCAGTTTAGCAGGCCTAATGATTTGTCTGATACTGACTCGGACACACTGACGCATGTGTCAGACTTGTCGATCACGTCAGAACGCGCAAAGTACATTAAAGGGCGCAAGCGACCGATTGAAGATGTTGGGTCATCCTCGGATACCCCTAAAGAAAAGGGTCGAGGAAAAAGTATAGTGAAGAAAGGGCGAGGACGCCCGGCCACAACTGGCGATTATGTTGGCAAGGCGGAGGCTCAGCGGCAGCTGAACGCCGCTAAAAAAGCTGCTAAGCAGCTGGAGCTGGAGGCTCAAATAGCGGCTCAAGAACGGCAGAACCGTAATGCCCGTAATATGGTGGGATACGGGGTCCCTATCAGACCGGCCTTGGAAGGAAAAACAGTCGCGGAACTCGAAAAAGACTTGGACGAGGACGCAAACCAGACCGCGGTGTTAATTGCGAAGTCGTCCAATCTCAAAGGGACATTCCAGAAGGCCCTGAGAGAAAGGACGCAAAACATGCGGGCAATATGCGTGGAAGCGCTTAAGCGCACCACATCCGAAGAGACAATGAGACTGCAGGCGACTGTGGACCGCCTGCAGTCGGAGCTGGTATCTTACCGGAAGAAAGTAGAGGAACTTGAAGTTGTTCTGTCCGGAAATCGTCGGAGAAAGGGCAGAAATCTGCCACGTTGGTCCATTCCCCAGAACGAATGGAAGTCGGCGAATCAGTGCCGGACACTGTCACTCCGGCACAGAGACAGGATCTGAAGGAGCTCTTCAGAAAGCTCCTACAGCAAGAGCGGGCAATATTTTGTGCCCGCATGGATGCCCGATTTGAGGGCATCCAGGATAGATTGCTGCCTGCCACGCCCATTCGTCCGCCGCTCGCGGCCGACAGGAAGAAGGAACCGGTGCTGGCTCTTGAGAGACTACCTGATCTTTTCAAAGCCCCTGAGCCACCAAAACCACAGCGGGTTAAGAAACCCAGGACGGAAACACTGCCTGCCCCTAAACCTGGGCCTTCTAGAGCTATCAATGAAGACCCTTTGCCGGAAGTAATCCCTCGGCCTGCTCCTCGCGCAGGTCCGAGGGCCATCGTGAATGAGGATCCGTTCCTCCCATCTTCCACTCCAGCTAACGAAAGCTGGTCTACGGTGGTGAGGAAAGGCAAGGGTAAGGGGAAGAAATCTGCAGTCCCTTCCTTTTCGCAATCTGCTTCCTTGACTACACCAATGGCGGCGAATAAATCAACAGGTTCTTCAAAACCAACCGCCGCTTCTTCGTCGTCATCTAAAAAGAAGTCCCCGGCTTCTCAGCCGAAAAAGCCAAAACTGGTTCCCCCAAAAACCGCGGCAGTTGTCGTGACGCTTACTGCTGAGGCGGAACAAAAGGGGGAGACCTATGAGTCGGTGCTCCGCAGGGCTCGGAGCGAAATGAACTTCGAGGAGCTCGGGGTAACGTCTATCCGCACCCGCCCGACCCTAGCTGGGGCACGCATCATTGAGTTTCCAGGCGTTGAGTCCGCTAAAAAAGCTGATCTTTTCGCCGAAAAGATGCGGGCTGCTATCGGCGATAGCCTTGCCAAGGTGGCGAGGCCAATGAAATATGCAGGACTCATAATTTCGGACCTTGACGACTCTGTGTCGAGGTCCGAAGTAGTCGAAAAAGTGGCGGCTATCGGCGGGTGCCCCGCCGACCACATCAAGGTGGGCGAAATCAGGCCTGGCCGCTTGGGAATGGGCGCACTTCGCGTCCGGTGCCCCGTGGCTGCGGCCAAAGCCGTTTTGGAGGGGGGGCGCTTTCTGATCGGGTTCAGCTCCGCATCGGAGTCGGGCACACTCGCCCTCTCTGTCCCTCGTCTGTGGACCGTAGGGATCTCTGCTTCCGCTGCGGGCAAATTGGCCACAAAGCCGCTGCCTGCAGCGAGAAGAAACCGCACTGCTCCATCTGTGCGGCGAGTGGGCGGCCAAGCGGCCATGTAATGGGGGGCAAGAACTGCAGGCCTCCACCAAAAAAGGGGAAAGTTAAGGCTCAGGCCCGGCCTACCTTTTCTGAGTCCAGCTCAACGCCAGTAGTAGTGGAGGAGGTTGTAATGTCCGAATAATAATGGCCCAATACAACCTCCTCCAAACAAATTCCAACCACTGCCGCGCAGCCCAGGACTTGTTGTCTCAGGCTGTAGCGGAGTGGCTGGTAGATATAGTGGTGGTGGCAGAGCCCTATCTGGTTCCCAGTAATTGGTTCGGGGACCAGACTAGTACAGTTGCGATTTTCCGGCGATCTTCGTCGACGTCTCCCCCTCTATCTCTCGTGGAGAGGGGATCGAATTTCGTGGTCTGCTTGTGGGGCAACATAGTCGTTGTAGGGGTCTACTTTTCCCCAAGTCGTCCGCTCGTAGACTTTGAGGTGTTGTTGGGTCTCCTACAGGGAGTCGTCCAGCGGGCCGTTTCTGCTGGACAGCAAGTTCTTCTCTTGGGGGACCTCAATGCCAAAGCGGCGTCTTGGGGAAATGTGGTTGCCTCGTGCAACCGACGGGGGCAGCTGGTGGAGCTTTGGGCCGCTTCATCCAGTCTTTGTCTCCTGAACCGGGGCGCGGCACAAACCTGTGTGCGGCAGCAGGGTGGGTCTGTGGTGGACCTCTCGTTCGCCACCCCTGCACTCGCCGCGCGCGTCCGCAACTGGAGGGTGGACCGGTCCGAGACGCTCTCGGACCACAAATTCATTAGGTTCGAGATTGGCACCGGTGCTCCTCGTCAGGCCTCGTCGACTTCGGCTTTGTCGCCTTTTCCCAGGTGGGCCTTGTCCCGCCTGGACAAGGCAGTTGCAAGGGAGGCGGCCTTTCTGCAAGACTGGTTTTCGCCTCCCTTATTTGGTCCAGACGTGGACTCTTCCGCAGTTGTCCTGCGAGATTGCCTGACCGAGGTATGCAACTCTAGCATGCCTCGGTCACGTCGTCCACCTCCCCGACGCGCCTGCTTCTGGTGGTCGGAGGAGCTCGCTGATCTTCGGGCTGCTTGTGTGACCTCACGGCGGGCTTACACCAGGAGTAGGCGTCGCGCCCATCGGGACCTCGAAAACGAGGCCTCCCTCTACGATGCCTATACAGAGGCGAAGAGGGTCTTCAAGGCTGCCATAGGGGCCGCCAAAAATTCCGCTCGCGTGGAAATGCTAGAGGGTCTCGACCAAGATCCGTGGGGGAGACCTTACCGGGCCGTTCGCAACAAGTTGCGTCCCATAGGTCCCCCACTCACAGAGACCCTCGAGCCTGGGCTGCTTGACAACGTCGTTCGGGCCTTGTTCTCGAACAGCAGACCTGGCTTCGTCCCGCCGGCAATGAGCGCCCCACCAGAGCAGGAGCTTGCAACTGCTCCTTTCGAGGCCCCTCAAATCACCGAGGAGGAGTTCGGCACGGCGGCAATCTGCCTTCGTGCCAAAAAGACGGCCCCTGGTCCGGACGGGGTCCCGGCAAATGTTGTCGCCCTCGGCGCGATCTTAATGGAGGAGAAGTTTAGGGAACTTTTCGACTCGTGCTTTCGAGTCGGCAAGTTCCCTAAGCCTTGGAAGGAGGGGCAGCTTTGCCTCCTCCGCAAAGAGGGTAGACCGGCAGACTCACCGTCGGCGTACCGGCCCATTGTGCTTCTCGACGAAGTCGGGAAGCTTTTCGAGCGCATTGTGGCCGCGCGCCTGAAGGACCACCTTTGTGGGGTTGGTCCAGACTTGTCGAACCGGCAATATGGTTTTCGGACAGGGCGATCTACCATCGACGCCCTGTCCGATCTGAAATCACTCGTCTTGGAGTCTAGGGAGAGGGGGGAGGGTGTGTTGGCTATTTCCTTCGACATAGCTAACGCATTTAATACCCTTCCTCACTCTACAATTTTGGAGGCGCTCCGCTATCACGGAGTGCCCTCCTACTTGCTGGCCCTAATCGGCGACTACTTAACCGATAGGGAGGTCGTTTGTTTAGACATTGATGGTCATCTGCGCCGTTACAGCGCTCAATCCGGTGTTCCACAGGGGTCTGTTTTGGGGCCTCTCTTGTGGAACATCGGATATGATTGGCTTCTCCGCGGCTCTCTCCTCTCGGGCATGAGTGTTTTCTGCTACGCAGACGACACCCTTGTCACCGCCCGGGGGAGAGATTTTGGCGCCGCAGCTCGTCTGGCAGAGGCCGGTGGTACCCTAGTTGCCAGGCGTATTGCCCTTTTGGGCCTTCAGGTGGCCCTAAGTAAGACCGAGGCCATATTTTTTCCTGGGCCTCGGCAGCGCTTCTTTACTGGCACTTATATTGTTGTCGGGGGCGTTAGGGTGGTGGTCGGGGCCCAGATGAAATATCTGGGCCTCATCTTGGACCAGCGCTGGACTTTTAGGCCTCATTTTGCGTCGCTTTCCTCGCGCCTACTCAAGGCTGCGAATTCCCTGTCGTGGCTTCTCCCCAATGTGGGGGGTCCTAGGGCCAAATGCCGGCGACTTTACGCCGGCATTTTGCGCAGTATGGCCCTTTACGGCTCGCCCATCTGGGCCGACTCCCTCCACATTCGGGAAAACAAAAGGTTCTTGCGGCGCCCTCAGCGAGCTATCGCCCAGCGAGTGTGCAGGGCATACCGTACCGTTGGTTTTGATGCGGCGTGTGCACTCGCTGGGACACCGCCATGGGAGTTTGAGGCTCAGGCACTGGCGAGGGCCTATCAGTGGCAGGCTCTAAAGAAGGCCTCCGGGGAGCACTTCTACCTGGAGGACCTGTCGCGTGTGCGCCGAGAGGCGCACGAAGAAATGGTCCAGCGCTGGGCGGAGTCACTGCAAGTGGCCCCGTGGGGTCGGTGGACCCTTGATGCGCTCGGGCCAGCAATAATTCGCTGGCTCGAGCGCAAGTCCGGCTTCATGTCGTTTCGTTTGGTGCAGGTGCTGTCCGGCCACGGCTGTTTTGGGCAGTACCTGCACCGTATTGGTCGGGAGCAGTCTCCGTCGTGCCCAAACTGTGGCGCGGCGGAGGATACGGCCGGGCACACACTGCAGGTGTGCCCCGCCTGGGATGCGCAGCGCGCAACGCTGCGTGCGTTGGTGGGGCCGAATCTCTCACTCCCTAGCATAGTCGAGGCTATGCTTGGGAGTGAAACGGCATGGGATGGGGTGGCCTCCTTCTGCGAAGACGTCATGTCACAGAAGGAGACCGCAGAAAGGGAGCGGGAGGACGATCCTTCCGCTCCCGTCTGCCGCAGAAGAAGGCGGCTGAGGGCGCGGCGACAATACGAACGCGCCCAGCTACCGCGTGGGGACCGGCCGGCTGATGGTGTGAGGGCACCTCAGCTGGCATTGCACCGGCCCCCACTGCGAAGTGGGGATGGTTCCGTTGGACCGGCCATCCCCAGTCACCCCCCGAATACTGCGGGGGAGTAGACGGAGCCGCGTAAGCGGCTATTCCGCCGGCGGTGTTGTGGAAGTCAAGGCTTAGCCGATCTCCCACAGCATCGCCACTAAGGCGATGGAGGTCCAACCGGGGGGTTTTAGTGGGTAGTCCTGCCCTTTTCAGGGCAGGGAGTCCCACACACGCCGTCACCCTCCCTTGGGGTGACGGTACGGTGCATCAACGCATTTCCCCCCGAAAAAAAAAAAAAAAAAAAAAAAAAAGGACCTCATTACCACTTAACATCAGGTGGGATGAGGTCAATCTTGAAGTGTAATATAAAATGAAAAAAAAAAATGTAGTAAATTTTTAGTGACTCACTTTATGAGAATTGAATGTAAATTGTTCTATATCTCATTTAGATGTCGCGATATTTTAATTTTGCGCATTTTTCATTTACATAGTATGAACATATTGGTCTTTTGCGGTATTGCACGCGCCTCGGTGATATGTAACTACCTACTTGAATTAAGAAATATTGACTTTGACTTTGTCAAACAGCCTATGTATGTATCCTAGTTTGTACAAAATAACGGGTGATACAACGAAGTACAATACATAAATTTTATTTGTAAGCGTATCACGCACACATTACAGTGTGTCAAACACCCAAGAAGACGAAATGAAGTGTGCGGACGAAGTCGCGGGCGCCATCTAGTTAACTTAAATTTTTAACGTTCAACACTTGACGATATTAATGACGTGTTTAGTTATTAAGTAACTCATTAAGTAGCAAGAAACCGTGACTGGCACGGAGTTAAACGTATTAAGATTCCTTGGAGGTGATACCATCGACGCAAAAGTTGAAAGCGGAGTTCGAAACGTTAATTGAAAACGTTGAATACGTTCTGGGGCCCAGAATTTTTTTTTTATTAAATTCATAATGGATATCTTACTTTTCGAAATAAATACTTAAGCCCTAACACACTAAAAAATGGTATCGAAGGTACCTTCGATACTACACTTAGTGTTGCTGATAAATAGTGTAGAATCGATTGTCTATTGATATACTGTCGAGTTTCTTGCCGGTTCTTTTCCGAATCAGCAACATTCCAAACACGGCGGTAGAATACTAAATTTGTAACGAATCTCTTTACATAACAATAATAAATAATACAAACGGGGTGAGCTAAATTGTAAATAAAACAAACGGGGTGAGCTAAATAAAACCGTTTAAAAATGAATCCCTATTTCCCTTGGTTACGCCCTCACGCGTGAACTGCTGGACCAATTTCAGTTTTTGTTTTTTTTTGTTTCTTATTGTAAAAAGAAGGTTCTTATGAAAGAAAAAATATAAAAGTTGCGCGAAAAATTAAAAAAATTGTGTGTGGAAATCAATTCGAATTACATCATCGTCGGTAAGACAGGATAGCGTCTGTCGGGTCAGCTAGTAATTTAATAAAGTTTATATTAATAAATTAATTTTCGATTCTATTCTACTGTAAGGAACGTATGTTCTTTACTAAAAATGGAAGAACTTCCGCCGAGGTAGGTGTTATCTGCTCGGAGGCCAAGGGCCTTCTATCAATCTTGGTTTGTTGTATATATAATTAGTGGCGACAGAAACTCTGACATCGCGATGTAGGATCGATGTTATTGATTGGCTTATTGTGCATTACGTATGGAGCGTTGCTTATTATGCCAATTCTGCTGACGTCGTATTTGTGTCGACTTGTAGGTAATGTCGTAGGTTGGCACACTACAAACGCTATCACCTTCCTTCAGTAGTAAGATTCGTCAAGACGTGACAAGATTCGTGAAAAATTTTCTCACTGGAAAACACACGACATTTTCATGTAGTTTTTTATCGAGCTTGTTATCTTTAAATGTGTCATTTATCCACAGAACGGAAGCATGCCTTCGTGAAGAGTTGGCAGCTCGCTGTGCGCTGGCGCTCCGCCAACCGACGCAGCCAGTCAGCGACTTATTACAGACGGAACTGTTACCAAAATCACTACTAGACACGTTCAGAAACGATCTCTCAGTTTAATGAAAAATAAACTTTTCATTTTTTTCTGTCAATTTTTTTTGTAGAATATTATTTACTTAAAGAGTTTTGAATATCAATATATTAAAGTCAAAGCATGCATTACAGATATATATATTTTTTAATTTTTCTTTTTGATCTTAACCTTCTAGTCTATTTCTTGCGTTAAATGATTCCTGTGACACTTAATGGCTATCAAATAAATTAAAGTTTATTTTCTAGTGAAGTCAAAACTATTTGTTTTCTTTCCAGATATTGGTATAACCTTCTTCTTGAACACATGTAACGAATTTACATACCAGTAGGTAAAACCATTAATCAAATTCATTTAAAGACTATAAAGCTGCTAAGACTTTATGTTTATGTTAAGGATAATTATTTTCCATTATTTATGTGATTATTACGTTACGTGGAAGAGTAAAACGATCAATTAATCAAAACTTTACATTTTAGTACAAGTTTATTCCAATAACAGAATTTGATATATTGTCATGATTTTTATAAGGTGCCAATTAAGCTCTGTATACATTATGAACAAATATATAATTAGTAATGTAAAATTCTGCTATGGTTTTTAACGTTTTTTTTTTATATTGCACTTCAAGATTGACCTCATCCCACCGGATGTTAAGTGGTAATGAGGTCATAGCTTAAGGGTGACAAGTACAGCATAAAAACTGTTACTGAACCTGTCGCCCTTACCTTTAAGGCTTGACCCCTGCTACTAACGTAGCACCCCCCAGGAGCTCTGGAAACCTTACTCACACGCAGGAACACAACAACACAGAAGTGATTGTTATTTGGCTGCGGTCTTCTGTAAGGTGGAGGTATTTTACCAGTCGGGCTGCTCCAGTTTGAGCGATAAATCGCTATGCCCTACCTCTCTTAAATTAATTTTCAATTTAAGAGCAATGAAACAAAACTTACTGAGCATACAAATAGTTTTATTTCTAAAAAATTAAGGCGTGCATGACCAACGGGTATTTTGAAATGAGAATCGTTACGAATGCAACTTTTTTAAAATTTAGTTTTTTGTTCTGTTTTAATTTTGTATATTTTTTGGTGCTTTTTATAGTTTTAAATCTATCACAGATAACAATTGAATTTTGATACGAATTCCTCTTTATTTAATTATTTAGTAACATAAATTATAATTGTAGAACTTACATAAATGATAAATATTTTCCAGTATTAATCTTTGAGTTAGCCTTCGTTAGTCGAGCGGATATTGAAAGTAGGGTTTCGTAGTTACAGCGGACCTCTAAAAATGGTTTACCAACCCAAGTCACATGGAAATATATTTCATTCGGCGGGACGAACTCACATGCATTTGCAAGTTAAACTTGAAATTATCATATAACCTTTTTCATGCTTCGCTTCTTGGTAAAAATATTGCTCGGCTTGCACTTTGAAACAGGACTTAATAGGTGAAGTCGTTTTATAAGTTCACATAATAATTTAGACCTTCGAGACTGATTTCTGAGGTCCCATCTTGATTTAGCAAATTAGGATAACTACCGAGTTTCTTGCCGGATTTTTCTCCGTAGAATTAGGTTCCGAACATGGTGAAATACCTCCACCTTACAGAAGACCGCAGTCAAATAACAATCACTTCTGTGTTGTTGTGTTCCTGCGGGTGAGTAAGGTTTCCAGAGCTCCTGGGGGGTGCTGCATTAGTAGCAGGGGTCAAGCCTTCAAGGTAAGGGCGACAAGTCTAGTAACAGTTTTACTATGCTATACTTTTCGCCCTTAAGCTAGGAACTCCATTACCACTTAACATAAGGTGGGATGAGGTCAATCTTGGAGTGCATTATAAAAAATAAAAAAAAACCGGATGTAGCGTATTTCATTTGGTAACCAACATGAATAAATGAATAAAATTGATTATGAATGAAACGGGCCATACTCCACCACAAAGACCTTATACAGATTGGGGGAGATGGATGGATGGACTGGCCACTATAGTAAATTCAAATCACGAAGACGTGCCCCACTCATTCTGATCTTGGGACCTCTGGTTACTCTTGGGACCCCGCGGTGCATGAGGGGTGAGAGGGAGGCCCGGAGAGATTTTGGCTAGCCTTCCCGTGACGTGCTCTCAATTTATCTAGTGTACGATTTTTTAATTTATAATATGTGTTAAAGAGGATATGCGGGTTGCATTTTCGTAGAAAGAATATACATACCAACTATAAAAACTATCTTTTTCTTTATGTAACACTGGCGACTCTCATATATCGCTCAGACGTACCAGGGACGCATAACACAAATGGAGACTAGAAGTAAAATCTCTGGTTACTGTATCACCAATTTGCTTAGCCTATACAACGTGTAACAGAAAGGGTATAACAATATCAAAAATACCAAAGCAGTTAACGGTTACAAACTTTATGGGACCATTTGTAGCTGTGTACACGCATTTATTGATTCAATATTTTTTTTTGAAATATCAGTCAAATACAAGTCAAAATTTTGACTAAGTCACGCTTGCACAACACTATCACAGTATTGTTGGAATCGTCGAAAGACTTAGATGTACCTACCTATTATGCTATTAATTTAAATATCACAATGGTGGTTCATCTTTTAGTGTTTACTGAATCACATCTAAAATTTGTTGGTTTAGCGTTTCTCATTTTGACAATTCAGTTAAGTCATTGAGTTGTCGTCGCCGTGACAACATCTTGTGTTTTTGCCTTTCTGGATTACCTACTTACTACGGATAGCCTAGTGATATTTCGTGATGTCTTTGAGTAATCAAGAATATTCGAGATGATTCTCTGTGTCGGAGCAACCGACGGCAGCGTGATGGCCGACCGAGAGCTAGAGAAAGAGATTTACGAAACCATCAAAACGTTCGTTTCCATCTGTGGATTGGGCTAGGAGGTCGTATCACATGGCCAGCTCGGTCACCAGACCTCACTCCGTTGGACTTCTTCTTGTGGGACTAATTTAAAAGGAAGGTGTACGCTGTAGCATGCTCGTCAAGGGAAGAGATGAGAAAGCATCAAGGCCGCGTTCTGTACAGTGACACCACAAATGTTGCATAATGTTCGCGCATCTTCTAAGAAAGTACTAGGCGCGCATGTCGAGGAAGGAGGTGGAGAAATTCAGGATCGCAGTGATTGTCGTGAAGTAATAACGTGATTTGGGGTCGCTGACCTCAATAGTGTTGTGATGCGTTTGTTTACGTTTTAGTCAGTCATTATAGTTAATCATTTTTTATTTCATAAAAACAATAAAGTGTTTATTTTAACTCGGGATTTCGTATATAGAATCTATACAAGGTATAGTATCCACCTACTTTACGTTGTTACCCCCTTTCCGTTACAGGTTGTATAGCTTAAGCCTTAAAAAGCATTTTTTCCATAGGAAACTCTGAACAACTTGCATAAATCTCTCTCTGAAGTACTAGGGAAGCATGACGTATGTGGAGCCAAGTAGTAAAGACAGTCCTGATAGTGCGCGAGCATACATTGTTAATGAATATGTGATTAAGAGGATGGACTATTCATACAGACATATCAAGTCAGAAAATATCAAGTCGTTATATAAATATTGGACAACATTAATATAACATACATTGTTCTGATTCTACGGTTAGTAAAGCACATGTCTTACAAAAGTCAGAAACAACGACGTTACCACATCACTCGGACCCGAGACAATATAAAAAAGTGAGTTGTTCATATTGACTCGACTGGAAATTAAAAGCTGGACCTAAGAGATGGCACGACACCAAATCTCGCCTCTTGGCTATAGAGATCGTTAAATGTTGGCTCCGAGAAATTATTTTAAAATCTTTATTGTTACATTTTTTCATAGCCCTAATTCACTAAATTAATGATATTAATAACAAATTTTTAATTGACGGTTTTGATACCTTGTGATTTAGTCTACCAGTCAATAACACAATGGTATTTTGAATAGAATGTTTATAAGCAATAGTTCAAATCCACAGCCAAACTCGAAAACCAAAGACAAACTAGAGAAGCAAAAACGTTGCAGAACCTTCAGAAGAAACCGACACACACTTGACCCGTTTCGACATTCAGTTTTTCAGCGGATGGATTTTAATGAGCACCTTTGGGTCCCCGCCAACTCGGAGTTAGCGCTGAGCAACTGGTCTCCAGATGGCACAAAACTAGTTGCTATAGTTAAGTCTGGCAATATTTGTTTGGCTAAACTGAGTGTTGTAAAATTTCAGATTTGCCTTTGGATACGCTGAGATCTGACATAGTATCAATGATCATAATTCAATAAATCTTCTACCCATATAAATAAATAAATAAATATTGGACAACATTACATACATTGCTCTGATTCTGTGGTAAGTAGCTTGAGCACTTGTGTTACAGAAATCAGAAACAACGACGGTACCACAACACCCAGACCCGAGACAATAGAGAAAAGTTCGTTTCCCATATTGACCCGACCGGGGATCGAACCCGGAACCTCAGAGATGGCGCTTGCCAAGTCAGGCCCGCTCGCCTCTCGCCATATAAAAGAAGATACCAGTTACAGAGCGAGTGACTGATAAATTACTTTGATAGTTAGTTCTAAATAATGTACATATACGGTTTTTACGAATTCTACCCAAAAGATGTAAAACGGGGATTGGAAGTAGAAAAGAAGTATGTGTGAATGTCCTTTATTTTGAAAGTAAGATAAGTTATAAATTTTAAATGTTTTATAGATGGTGTGGATGTATTGTATTTATTTTCTTTAATTTTTCCTTTTATTAGGTTTGATGAACGGAAAGATAATAATTATTATATCATATAAGATTTTGTATATATATGAATAAATTAAAACTTCTGATATTTTTCTTAAAGGTAACTAATAACATCTTCATAGACTAGTGGTGCCATCTACAGCTACGTTGATGTAACGTTTATACCGGCTACGAAAGATTCGTCCATGCAAGTCTGCTTCAACTACGAGACTTCGTAGCACGTAGCAAGGTACGTTTTGTAGTTACACAATAATTGTATTCATTACAAACAGATAGGTGGCGTTGTGAGTTTTACGAATCGAAGTAAGAGGTTTTTATAATTTATTTATTTATTTATTTAAAATCGTTATTGCACAAAAAAAGTACAAAAGGTGGACTTAATGCTAGGAGCATTCTCTACCAGTCAACCGTTGGGTCATGCAGATAGTACGTTTATGGGTGCGGTAACAGTAAAAATGTGAGTATGGATAACAACAAAATTAATAATCATAAATAGCAGAAAATTACACACGAGAATAGAATATTCATACATAGGTTCATGATAAATAAATATAATAATTAAACAATATAATATATGTATATATATATATATATAACAAAATAATATATATAAATATATGCAAACAAGTGAAAAAATAAAGCAAACAATTGAGCAAACGAAATTTTATGTAGAGGGGAAGGAATAAAAGAATTCACGAACTTTTAATTTAAAAATTCCCTTAGTGAGGGATTGTCGAGTTTCGGTGGTAATTAAGTTTTTCTTAAGTAAACATACATAACTTTAGTTCTTTTATTATGTTAACCAAAACCAACGATGTATAATCGTACCATCGTCCATCGTTTTGATCGCAAAAGCACGTCAGACAATACATTTCCGACTTTGCACCGCACTTATTCCATGCGCATAAGAATTAAAATCGATCTGCAAGCTTTTACCTTGATGTAGTGTTAACTAAACAACACAATAAATTCATTTATCATTATTTTCATTTGATGACCTCGGTGGCGTAGTGGCTAAGGTAGGCGGAAAAAGAGCGAAAGGTCCCGGGTGCTATTCCCGATCAGTTCAATTTGGAAAACGAACTTTTCTGAATTGACTTGGGTCTGGGTGTGCTGGGATAACGCCCCCAGTTAGTATCCGTCGTCTGGTACTGATAGTACAAGGGAAACCCTTAGTTTGAGACCAGGTGATTGGTGTGATTGTCTGGCGCATTTATTTATTTATTATCCTCGTAAAAAAATGTTTTTTTTTTTCAAAAAACAAACACAGTTTATTTTTATTGTGTCCGGTTTAGGATCTTATGAGTATATAAACACTCAGACACGTAATAACCACAAATATTAATCACAGCAATGTTTGTCCTAGGCAGAGATCCAACCCAAAACCCTTTGTTTAACTTGGTTCAGCCAGAATCTTACAATACCAGCACCAGTCCCTGCAAACTAAAGTTTTAGTTAAAAATTACTATTATTTAGAGTTTATATTTATAATAGCAATTTTATTCGCTAAAATGTCTAACGAGAAGCCAAAATAAAAATTAGATTACTACTGATTACTGTAAATGCTAAATAGACAGCTATTTATTAAGAATTGTAAAATAGATCCTTAGTAAAACCAAAGCAATCATTAAATTTTAAACTTTAATTGGGCTACCAGCCTGAAGCTAAATTAAAGTAAGAAATAATTATAGTATACGTGTTCATGGTAAGATATATCCAAGCAAATGATTTCAAAGATATTTAACGGAACATAAATTTAAGTATGTATTAAAACTGTATCGTTCCTCTAGTTACTGGTTAATAAATTAGTGCTAGCCTAATAAAGTTATGTATTTTTTTTTCAACCATGCATCGTCGGGCCATTTTATTTTTCTCAGCTTTTATTCCTCAATTTACTGGTTAGTAAATGTGTTAGCCCAATCTCCACTCGCCCTAAGGTCACCACAGACAACAACGCTGGCTATAAAACGTCAGATCAAACACCCGTTAATGAGACATTTGACATTAGGGTTGCTGCATTACGTTTTCCCTGAATAAGTATAGCGTTTAATTTTTAATACCCACCTTCTGGCAATAGGAAAAACGTTTTTCTTAGCCTTAAAAAACCCTAAAAAATGAAGTAAACAAAATTTTATTTTATTTTATAAACTTTAAATGTGATGAAGAAAAGATAGAAAATATGATGTATTTTTAATAGGTTAGTACTAACAAAAATATATCATATTTTCTTTTTTTTTATTAATTTGTAAATTTATGTGCTTTATATTATATTTCCAAAGCTTCCGTTGAAATCAATATCCAGCATACCTATTTATAAGACGTCGAAATGTATTATTTGATTATTTATTTTGGAAATTATATTTTGTCTCTTTCTTAATATAAACGACATAATATTAGACAGAGATAAAACATAGCCATTACGAATCGGAATCGTTTTTGATATTTATGAATCAGAGAATCGAACCTTGTCCACTTACGCAACAATCCCATAAAACAAGCGTTGATATGAAATTATTTCAATTTGCGACATTGGTAGAAATAGATAACGATAATTAGCAGAAGCTATACTAGTTAATAGCCCTATGCGTTGGTCCGATCAGATCCGCACTGCTCTCGACTCGACAGTTCACAACGCCCTTCACACCGCCGGAGACAGAATTAGTTGGAGGAAAATCATACGGATGAAAGTGATGCAAAAGGGAGGTCACGACCCTCAGCAGTGAGGAATACGACGCAAGGAGGAGGAAACTAGTTAAATAATAGGAAATATAAATAGTTTAGTAGCTAATAATGATGAAGACAGAAGGTGACCCTAATTCGCCCTTATGTTTACGAGTCTCGACAAGTGGGCGTGTCTACATAGTGATTCACTTTACTTTTGCGCCCAGGCTTCAAACAGACGTAAGTACTAATATAGCAACCTTTCTAAACATCGCAAAAGAGTTTTAAGTCTAGTCTTGTAGTCCTAATATTTCTGTGTAAAAAGAGAAAGAATATTTCATCCATCCATCCATCCATCAGCCTCTTTTTGTCCACTGCTGGACATAGGCCTCCCCTACAGAACGCCACAACGCGCGGTCCTGCGCTATCTGCATCCAGCGGCTCCCCGCACATCTGACGATGTCGTCAGTCCATCGTGTTGGGGGCCGCCCCACGCTGCGTCGTCCGGTACGTGGTCGCCACTCGAGGACCCTCTTCACCCAACGGTCGTCGGTCCTACGAGCGATGTGGCCTGCCCACTGCCACTTCAGCGTGCTAACTCTTCGGGCTATGTCGGATACACCGGTCCTTCTACGGATCTCCGTATTACGGATCCGATCATGTAGGGAAACGCCGAGCATAGCCCTCTCCATAGCACGCTGCGCAACTTCGAGCTTCGTTATGAGGCCAACATTCAGAGACCACGTCTCAGTTCCGTAAGTCATCACTGGTAAAAATTCAACATTGGTCATAGACCTTTCTCAAAAAATATTACTAATATTAATCAAAGAATATTTACTATCATTAAAAAGATTGAACTTGTGGCCTAGCCAATGAACAATTATTTTACGTATTCCATTTACGTAACTGTTTTCTTATGTGGCATGGAATAAACGGTTGATTGATTACCAACAATGTACCTCTATAAAAGTCGATTGGCTTACACGCAATCCTAGGAAACCCGTAGGTTACCCGTATTTTCAGAGAGGTAGGGCATAGCGATTTATCGCTCGAACTGGAGCAGGCCGACTGGTGAAATACCTCCACCTTACAGAAGACCGCAGCCAAATAACAATCACTTCTGTGTTGTTGTGTTCCTGCGTGTGAGTAAGGTTTCCAGAGCTCCTGGGGGTTGCTACATTAGTAGCAGGGGTCAAGCCTTCCCCCCCCGCTGGGTTCCGCATCTTGTCGCGATGGGGGGGCTCAGTAACCCTGTGGTCCGGGACGTTGAGGCTGGCCTTGTCACCCAGCCTCCAATACCGCACAGGGTGAAGCCAAGACGGATCCCGAGCTGGGCCGCGGAGAGAAGGTGGCTCTCTGCGGCAAGCCCGCAAGGGCAGAGGTGGATCGTGGAGGAAGAGGAGGACCTCGGTGTTTCGTTGCCGGCCTCCCAGTCCTCCGCGACCCGGCAGTGGCGCGCTGCCGCGCGAGGCGCGAATCGCGTCATGGTGGGGTTGCGGAGGAAGAGGAGGATACGGTATTACGTTTGCCGGTCTCCCTATCCTCCGCAGCCGGTGGGTCTCGGGACTTCATCTGGCTCTCGGAGGGAGAGCTGGATTGAGAATCTCGGGTGTCCGCAGAGGCGGTAGGCAGCGGAGCCGCACAGCAGATCCGCTGCTGGGACCGGAGATGCCAGGCGTGGGGTAAGCCTGGCGTCCGTTATTACAGTATTTGCGCGGCGAGATGGGCCGCTTGGCGGTAGGCGCTGTGGGGGAGCCTGTGTAGAATCGCAAGGAATCCCGACTCCCCCACAATTGCGCAGCGTTGGCCACCGAGGGGGTTGTAGTCGGTGCGAGCCCGACACACCACTCTCTGTTCCCCGCTGAGAGTGACGGTGCGGTAGGCATTTCCCCCTCGACAAAAAAAAAAAAAGGGGTCAAGCCTTCAAGGTAAGGGCGACAAGTCCAGTAACATATTTATTATGCTGTACTTGTCACCCTTAAGCTAGGACACTATTACCACTTAACATCAGGTTACTTTTGACGGCCTACTTTCCTCGTCTTGCAGTGATTTAGAGCGAGCTCGTCTCCTTGCTGTCGCAGAGAGGGAATCTGGGTTTTGGCTACATGCTTTGCCCTCGGCTAACGTGGGAACCGTTATGGACAATGTCACCTTGTCCATTTCGGTGTCCCTTCGTCTCGGCTTGAGAGTGAACGCCACACACACCTGCAACTGTGGCGAGTTAGTAGGGCCCCTTGGTCTCCACGGCTTATCATGTGCCCGAAGCGCTGGTCGCATTCCTCGCCACGCTTGCCTTAACGACATCCTTCGTCGAGCCTTTGCCTCTTCCAGAGTTCCGGCAGTCCTAGAGCCTCTGGGTATCTGTCGGAATGATGGAAAGAGGCCTGATGGGATGACGCTCATTCCATGGAGTAAAGGCAAAGCTTTGGTTTGGGATGCGACTTGTGCTGATACTTTTGCTCCAAGCCATATCCACTCCACCTCTCGGAGCGCGGGGGCAGCCGCTGCCGCGGCGGAGGCCCGTAAACGTTTGAAGTACTCGGGCCTCGACAGCTGCTATCGTTTCGCCCCATTTGGAGTGGAGACTTTGGGGCCGTGGGGTCCAGAGGCCCGAACGTTATACAAAGAATTGTCCGCTCGCCTCGTAGAGGTTTCTGGTGACCAGAATGCTGGTAAATACCTCGGCCAACGTTTAAGTCTGGCCATTCAAAGAGGAAATGTTGCTAGCATTCTGGGCACCCTAAACACTGGAGCGGACTATCTTTTGTAAATATTTTGTATATAGGTAGGTATTCTCTTTTCTTTTTTTTTTTAATATTTTCAATATTTTTATTTTATGTCAATTAAATAGGTGTTAGGAGGTGGGATGAGGTCAATCTTGAAGTGCAATATAAATAAAAAGGCCGCTAAACAAGTAGGTATTGAAGCTATAATATGTAAGTACTTTCAACCTTCTTTAAGATAATTTACAAGCTGAAATTACTAACTACTTACCTTGAAATCCATCGTGAACCCAGATAAAAGTAAGTGAAATGGTTATTTGGATTACCCTTCTGAAATCGGCACACAAAATAAATTACTCAAAGCTGTAATAAGAAAGCTAGATACTCATTTAGTATTAACGATTTCATCAACGACTGTGTAATTGAGGAGTTTAGATTTTAACCCTTTACTACTATCATGGAAGCAAGGCGGCCTTACTTTTTTGAAGTTGTTTAATTTTCTTGAAATCGTAACTACCAGCGTTTTCCTGGTATTTAATGATGGTTTGTTAAGAATTTTTTGCTTCACTCCTCCACGCAACTTTGATGCTCTGTATCATAATCAATTAATATTTTTAAAAATAAACTATAAACAAAATAAATTTATTTATAAATAAACAATATAAATAAATGATATATGTGATAATTATATACAGTGCATTATATTCAATGGAGAGGTGTATTGAGGTCACTCATTCGTACGCAATGTATATTATTAAATGTTTGTGATGAAGGAAGATTATGCGACTTTTATTTGTGATTAACAGTTAAATTAAACAGTTTAATTAATTGTAAACTAAAACGTTGTGAATTTTTATGCAAACAGTAAATTTTATTGATTTTGATAATGTTTCTCAGTTGCAGTTACATGTATAAAAATTGCTTTAAAATAAAATATAAATTTCCCTTTGAACAAATTCCGTTATATGACTCATAGGGTCTCTACGGCCTCAACAATACCAGTTGCGTGCGAAAATCTTCAGATAGTATAACGGTTAAGTTTGTCAGCTTAGATATTCGTAGAACTTGTGTAGCTATTAAAGGTATAATTCAATCAAGTTTGACATTATGTCTTAATTTATTCGCAAGTTCGCGTTTGGCTGACATGACAAATAGTGTCAATACGTTACGCAGATACACGAAGTATAACAGTAATTAGAATGGTTTTAACTTAAGCTGTACAAATAGTGACATTCTTGGGTTAAGATAAATATATGTTTTGCCTTTTGTAAGCGGCATCAAAAAAAGAGTTTTTCATTATTACCGTGTTTATGAGGATAACTTCGCCGTTCAGAACCGATTTTGATGTTTTTTATTTTTATATTGCACTTCAAGATTGACCTCATCCCACCTGATGCTAAATGGTAATGAGTTCCTAGTTTAAGGGTGACAAGTACAGCATAATAAATCTGTTACTGGACTTGTCGCCCTTAACTTGAAGGCTTGACCCCTGCTACTAATGTAGCACCCCCCAGGAGCTCTGGAAACCTTACTCACACGCAGAAACACAACAACACAGAAGATTATTTTTTTTTAGAAAGGAGATATCTCAGTATTGGTACTATGATAAGGAAACCAGAATTTTATGCTGGTATCTTCTGTCCGATCCCAATATTTTACGATTCATAATGTGTCAAAAATGACTATCCGTTTTTCTACTATTTTTTTTTGTATATTGTTTTAATAATTGTATTTCATTTGTATGCTCCGTATATATTTAAACCTTCTATCACACTCCATATGTGTGTTTTCGTAATTTATTATTTTGTATATCTACACACGTTATCAATGTGCTGCCGGAAGACCAGCGCTGCATTGGTACCGTAGGTATACATAATACCACTGTAGATAGATAGATAGATAGATAGATATACTTTATTGCACAAAAATCTTTACAAAAATAGGTTTTACAGAAAAATTATAGTACAATTTAGGCGGTCTTATCGCTAGAAAGCGATCTCTTCCAGACAACCTTAAGGTAGAGGAAATAGTAGATGGCGAGAAATGGGTACGGCCGTGCAACATAAATACAGTTTTTATTTTAGAATTATTTCGTAGTATAACATGATAAACATACATAAACTCATAAATATATAACATTATAAATATATACAAATATATATATATATATATATATATAAAATCAAGTTCTGACTAAAAAAAAAATAACAATAATAATGTTAATAAGTAGGATAAGTGTATGAAAATTACTGACAACCAACATGCCCAGCTGGAATTATAGATAGAGGACATAAATTAACATTCATTAAGTGAGAGGAAGTACGATTTAACCCTGAGTTTAAAAATGGGAAGGGTCTCAGATAATCTGATAGCTATAGGTAAAGAATTCCATAAGCGAATTGATTGGATAGTGAAGGATTGGGAATAATATTCAGAAGAATGAGTAGGAAAAGTAAGGAGAAGTTTACGGGAGGACCGCATGTACTTATGCACTGTAGCTTATGCTGAGGCAGGCACCTATTGACCTCTCTTTTTATTTTCATTTTGTTCTTTATCCTCTCATGTAATGGTTTGTAACTTTTTATTCTTTTTTATTTTAATTGTTTGTTTTTAATTTTGTAATTGGTTCTATATTTTTTTGTACTGTCAATAAACGTCTTTTCTTTGTTTTTTTCTTCTAAAACTCGTCATTATTATGGTTATAAGTTTATATAAGCTGTATTCGCATCGTAATTTCTCGCGCTGCCGCACAGCTGTAATGAATGACAGTGACTGTAAACAGCCGCTGTTGTCTCAGCGTGTGTCAACTTTGCCTTGTCAATATGAACATTAAATTGTAATGGCTGTAAGACGATTGTGTGTGTGAACTTTTCCGAAGAACCCGCTGTGTCGAAGTATTAATATTTCTGAGTAGTAGTAATAACAATTTTCTGCCGGATGGGTGTTACTTTCACCTTAATCAGACCCTTTGTTCTATGAGTTTATGTTCACCATTAAGGAACAATGGCGGTTGAAAGACAATGTCACATGTTTATGTTCAAGTGTCAACAGATGGCGTTGGTCCTAATTTGCATTTTTAAAAGCTGAATCGCGGTGACACTTTTCTACTCCAGCCGTATATACATGCTGCGGATAATCTAGCTCAATAAATTGCATTACATAGGTACCTTAAAGCGTAATGTTATTTTAAATGCTTAATTTATTGTTGTTTAAAATGATATCTTTTTTTTTCTCCCCTGTTAACGCACCCATATACAAACTATCTGCATGGCCCAAGGGTTGACTGGTAGAGAATGCTCCTAGCATTAAGTCCACCTGTTTTACCTATTTGTGCAATAAAGTTTTTAAATAAATAAATAAATAAAAGCTTCTTTCCTTTCCCTTCATGTCACTTCATAGTGGGTTAAACAGTATGTAATTGAAGAATTTCGCGTTTCATTTTAAATGTTTAAAATAAGATTAGTTTACGGGTCGAAATGTGACAACAATTTATTAGTTAATGAAACTACTTACTCCCTGGTGTTTTTTAATTAAGTTGCATCAATCAACCTTCGTTACGAGCTAACTTGTATTGCGCGTCTCTTTTCTTAAAATAAAAATTTTACGTCAACTACTAAAGATATTGTTTCCCCTAACTTACTTCAATATTATACAAACCCTTTGGTAAAGTGGCTTTGAAACCAAATGCCGTTAGTTCGAGTTTTACATAATAGACTCTAACGAAGTCGCTTAAATAAGTAATCAATTATTTTTATTTCATCAGTATGTAATTTTAATCTCTATTAATGTTCACACGAATTCCCCATAAAAGCCTTGCATTGACATTTATTGTAACTAATTTATAGTCATTTTCATTTCAATCACACAACTCAAAATGCAAAAAAAATCCACATTTTTAATTCCGAATTTTCGGTTATTATTAAACGGTTTTATTTAGCTTACCCCGTTTGTTTTATTCTAAAACGAAACCTTTCGTTTGTGCTTTTCGTTTTTGGTAGAACTTCAGTTTCCGACGCATGGTGGATATAAGGGCAGGTAGGTATGATTTTCCAAAGTTCTCCCTAGCGACTACGCAAGCGGTAATGTAGGTACATTATAAATCAAAAAGGTTGAAAGGCTATTGGTGCCTGGAGATGGGTATATTGAATCTGTGACGGACTCATGTGATATGTATTTTTTATATGTCCAATATGTATTTATTTATATTACAAAAACACTGATGATTATTTATTTTATTTTATTTTGTTTTATTAAGACAACCAACAAGAACAATATAAACTTAAAGCTAAGCGTCACCTTAATTAGAGGTTGCCACTGCATGCAATGTGGAAAAAAATGATTTATTTTTTTATTTTTATAAAGGTATCTATTATTGCACCTACGCAACGCATGTATCTATATTATAAACAACTAGCTGACCCAGTGAACTTCGTAACGCCTTATAGAATTTAATTAAGTAACCACGTTTCTGAACAAAGGATGCTCTTTCAATGTAGTCTATGGCTATGAATGACGTTGTCATTCGTTACGCGCGTTTTTTTAAATATACAAAATTAAATGTATGTTTTTCAATCTTTCTGAGAGATTTTCTTAATATTTTTTTCCATAAGAACCTTGTACAGGGCATTAGAAAACTACAAAAAAATCAGCCAAATCGGTCAAGCCGTTTTTGTGTTATGGCGTGACAACGGAAAACGGGTTTCATTTATATATATATAGATGTCAATTTTGATAGTTTGATTTTTTTATATTGCAGTGCCACTTGATGTTAAGAGGTAGTAGAGGTAATAATAAATGTTACTGGACTTGTCGCCCTTACCACGAATAGATCCCTTTTTTTTTTTTTTTTGTTTTTTTTTTTTTGATTCCCAGGGGAAATGCCCACGCACCGTCACTCTCTGCCACGGGGAGACAGAGAGTGGTGTGTCGGACTCGAACCGACTAAAACCCCTGGGGTGGTCCTACTCTGCGCAGTGGCGGGGGGGGCCGGGAAGCGCCATTAAAGCATTACGCAATCCCCCCCCTAGGCGCAAATTGCCGCGCATGGCGCAGCGCGTCTCGGTGCGGCAGGTGGAATTGCCGCACCACGGGGCATGCCGGACCACCCAGCATGCCCCGTCACCTCGAGCGACGCCAGAATTCCCCGTTCTGGCGCCTTCGGGACTCATGGCCTTTCGGGCCTACTCCCCCGTCATCTGGACATCAGGGGCGGGGCGGGCCGGCTGCGACTGCGACTGAGTCGCTCCGGTGGCCAGCCTCTGGGCTCTCTTGGGGGCCTTGCACGCTGGACCCCCACCTATGTGGTTGGCCTTCTTGCCCGCCGCGGCACAGACTGTGCAGTGCGGCGCTGCCTCGCACGCACGGGCAAGGTGGCCAGGAGCGCCACATCTGTAACACGTGGCGCTCCTATCCGTCTCTGACCCGCACTGCATCCTGACGTGCCCCTTCTCGAGGCACCGGAAGCAGCGCAGGTCTCTGGTCTCCAGCAGTTTGACTTGCGCTGAAGACCAGCCAACACTTAGTTTTTGGCCAACCACCAACTTCTTCGCGACTGCGGTGGGGCAGCGCACCCAGCAGGAGCCCAGTCCTCGGCCAACGCGGCGAATCTCCCCGGTCTTAATGCTCGACGCCGGACACTCCCCAGACGCCGCGATCGCGGCAACCACCTCGGTGACAGTGACGGAGTCGTCCAGCCCGGACAGGCGCAGCTCCGCGCACTTTTCCGGGCGGGAGACCAGGACTCCGTCCGCCGCGAGAACCTCTCTCAGCCTCCCCGCAAATACTTCGGCCCTCTCTCGATTCTCCCCTTCCGAGCCGCCGGATACCATCACGATGAGGCCGCCGGTAATGGCCCGGCGGCATTGGATCTTGGTGATGCCCAAGTCCCCCACATTTATTTGGGCCCTGGCCTTTGTTAGCGCCGCCAGCAGCGTCATCCCCCGCTCGACGGCCCCTGGCAGCAGTGTGAGTATTACTGCCGCCGACTGGGGGGAGCGGAGGTTTGGCAGGTTGGGCCGTCGCTGCTGCCGCGGCGCCTTGACCGGAGGCTGAGGCAGCTGGGGTGTCGTTGCCAGCGCACCCGTCTTCTTTTTCCCCCCCTTTCGGACCACCGTGGCCCACGTCGTGGATGGGGGTGGGGGTGGGGGAGGCATAAGGTGGGACTCCTCGATTTGCTGGGCCGTGGGCTGGGTCACTGGCTTTTTCCTCCTCGTTCCTTTCGGAGGAGGCACTGGGGTATCAGGCCTCTGCGTCGCCGCTGGAGCGCTGCTCGCGGTTGCTCCTTTGCTTCGCACCGCCTTCGCCGTACTCGTTGACGACGTATTCTCCTGGCGTCCCACCGCCAACTCTAACCGCTTCTCTATAGCCTGGAAGCGGGAGTCCAGGTATTTTAGGAGCGTTTCCTCCCTCTCCCTGCTGTTTATTGCTGGGGGGAGTACTCGCCCCTCTACACTCTGCTGGAGAAGGGCGACCTGACCGCGGACTTCGGCCAATTCCTTGGCCTGCCGCTCCACCTCTTTCTGAAGCCGCTCGTTCTCCAGCTTGACCGCCCTTACTTCAGCGGCCCCGTCCTCTTTGGCCCGCTTTACCGCCTCTTCGAGAACTCGGTGCTCGTCGGCGGACGTCCTCTTGTACATCATGGCAGCCACCTTGTCCCACTCGTTGGCTGCCATGACCAGGGCCCTCATGTGGGTACCCTTCAGGTTTCCGGACCCTTTTGCGACGCTCCGGACCAAATTCGCCGTCTCCATAGCTTGGGCGGCTAGGAGGAACGAGGGCCGGTCGGCTAGGTTCTCCGACGCCTCTTTTCTTGCGTATGTCTTAGGCGAGAGAGTTCGTGCGACGTATTCGATCTCTCCCGCCTGACGCTCAACCAGTTGGGCTCTCCCAGAGATGGACTGGTCCCACTCCCTCTTCCTCTCCGCCTTTTCGGCCTCTAACCTCTCTCGCCTTTGCTGCTCTCTGGCCGCCGCCACCCCCACATATTCCCCGGTGGTAGGTGGTCGGCCCCGCCCCCTCTTGGCTGAGGTCTTCTTGCGGAGGACAACATCCCCGCACGTTTCCCCCTGGTTGGGCCGTTTCCGCCCAGCCAACAATCCCGCTCCATCTAAAGACGCGCAGCTGCTGCTGCGGCTTCGAATACCAGCGCGACTTGAGCGCCGTGATGCTGTCCGAGTTGACACACCAGACAAACTCATCTCCGACACGTCCGACACGTCGTCCGAGTCTATCTCACTCTCCGCAATCTCCACTGACTTCTTAGGTTGGTTTGTTTGAGATTCCATATTGATTCCCACGAGTTTTACTGGGACTAAAAGGTCACCCCGTGCAGAGCCAGTTGCACGGGGAAGCCTATTACACACCCGGGGTCGGCCAGTGCCGGGCGGTGGGGTCGATAGGAGGAGCTTTGCCCATCTCCTCACCATCCCTCCGAGGGAGAGATGGCCCCGACGTCTCGTGCCACTCCCAACGTCGGGCTTAGGGGTTTTTTTATGGAGGTGTCCTTCCTCTTGGGCCGGCCAATGAAGGCAAGCCCCCTACCCCTCCCCCCTTCCCAGGCCTACCTGGGCTACAAGGAGGAGAAGCAGGTTTACCGGTGGTGGTCCTGAAAAGGACCGTGTCTCCCCAGCCACTTTGGCCAGTTTGACCCACCGGCCCTAACACCTACGCGCCTCGTCCTCAACTGCTCTTCTCAAACCGAGAATAGCAGAGAGGACGGTATTCCCCACCCCCCCAAATTCCCCACCCCCCCATTCCCCATCCCCAACCCGCCTACCCCACCCCCCCAGTGTGTTTGGTCCGCGGGAGCTAATCTCCGACCGCCGACCGCCGTCCGCAGGGCATCCCTGTAAGCGGGAGTACCCTCCGGGCGGCAGCCGACGGCTTCCCCTATCCGCCGGCCGGGGGACGCGCCAGGTAGGGGTACACCTCCCCCCCTGGACGAATAGATCCCTGCTACTAATGTAGCATCCTCCCCTCCCCCCTAGGAGCTCTGGAAACCTTACTCACACGCAGGAACACAACAGAATGATTGTTATTTGGCAGAATCACACAATATTTGAGTGAATTTTGAAAGATGCATAGATGAGATACTATATTAATATTAGGGATACTTTTTATACTAAAAAATCGAACGAACTGGCGGGTAACAGTGATTAGCTATCCCGTCAAAGTTAGGTATACATTTTTTACGTGTATGACTTATTTCTCATTCAAGTTGTTAGTGACCTTGCTTAACTACCACTTAAAGTGTTATAGGACCATATTCCCCTATTCAAATATGGTGAAGTACCGTCTTCATAGCGTATATGTACTATGGAGTGACGTAGTAAATTAATGTCTTATTGACACTTCCATCGTACATATTCGGGTTGCGAGTCATAGCTCGTGGGCGGAGCAAATAAAAAAGTAGTCATGAAATATAAAATGAGTTTCCACAGCTTATAATGTTGTTCGGAAGAGTTTTTCTTAAGCTTTTTTAAAATAAGTAGATAATTTAAATATATAATGGACAACATCACCTTGCTCTGGCTTTGTGGCGCTTAAGCATTTATGTTAGGGGAATCAGATACAACGGACGGTACCACAACACCCAGACCCGTAACGATACAGAAAAAAAAATCCAGATTCCTGATCAACTCAAAGATGGCGCGATGACAAAGTCAGGTTCCCACGCCTCTCAAATGTGGAGATTATTGTTTTTGTATGCGTATTCTGTAATGCTTTATTTTTTTTAAGTATCATCAGCGGCACAACGTAGCTTCGCACGCTAGCTTTCCCCGATTGTTCCACATTTTCCACTTATACTCCTCTCCTATTGGTTGTAGCATGATGTTAAAAGCCTAAAGCCTTTATCGATAAATGGACTATCAAACCTGGACTATGTAGTTCGAACTTAAAAATGTTTAGTTCGAACCAGATGTAACTAAGATTAACATGGTCAAACATACAAGCTGTTCAGCTACATAGTATTACAGCTATACATATGATGGCCAAGCCAAACATAATGGACGAGACAAAGTGAGCTACATTTAGTTGATTCGACTACGTTGAAAGAATGAAGGTGGATCGGACTGCGAAGAGAGCATAATGCCTATTTTCATTCAAATGGGAAGCGTATGGGCGCTCCAGGAGTCACTCGATAGATCAGGTTAAGAAGGATCTAAGTCAACGGCTGAACTGACAACAGGCGGCAGAACAGAACAGACTGGTCAAATCTCGTAGAGGCTAAAGTCCATATCGATCGCTGCGACATCGAGAATAGAAAAGAAATAGAACACTAGAACAAGAGCAAGCTAAGTCCCGCGACTCGCACATACGTTATTTTAAGATAATAAGAATCCTACATGATTTTCTAGTGATTCAATTCCTATCTATCAGCAAAGGAAAAATCAGGCACGCCTCTGAAAACTGAGCTACAATTTAGCCTAGACTCTTATAACGTAATTAGTTCGCTTCGACATGAGATGTGGTACTTAATTAGAAATAGCGTGGACGCAGATATATGTATCAAGGAAATCTAAGATATTTCCGTTGCTGGTAAACCACAAAATGATTTACTAGAAATCCTTTGAAGTATGATTCTCATCATACGATACGGAACTAATCAAACGGCAAAGATGAATTTCAATGCAAGAAATAAATACTGCATAATTTTTTAAATTACAAAATTTGATAATATCTTTGCAAAGAAAAATACTCTTTTATACATATATGTGTAAAAAGGGCACATGCAGTTTAATTAAAAAATACGAATAACATTCTATGGAGCAATTTTTAAAATAGACAAACTGTGGGAGTGATTTTGATTTTACTATCTAGTGAGTACTGATATTATTAATATTTAAAAATATGAAGTACCTACATACACCGTGACTTTTTAGTGGTTGTTTTCCCGCAGTGAAATGATTATATCTCAGTAGTACAATAGATTTGTGCAGGTTTTTTTTATGCAGATCAAAAAATAGCAATTTTAGGATAGTGATAAACTAAACTCGAAAGCAACCTCGAACCAATAGTAGGAGCCGCGCCGCAGCTGCTCGCCGGCCGGCCGGGTCATTGCCTCTCGCGCTTATCAATTCGCTGAAAACTCACTATTCACTAACAAGTGATTTCCATTTTCCCTTCATACTTTAACGGGCTTAGGACCGTCGTAAATACTTCTATCCATACTTAACTAAACACGACATAATTTTTAATTCATCATAACGTGACATGTATGTAATCAAGATTATTGTCTGAAAATAATAATTTATTACTGAATTAGGCAATAAAGTATTTAAGGCGTATTTAAAAAATAGAAATCAACCTATTTACAATGATTTTAATTACCTAACCTAATATCCCTATTTACAAATGTACAAACAAATACTTACACTTCCCGGTAACGGAGTAATTGTTCAAAGTGTAAACCACTGCGTTCTACAAACAATCGTGCACGTTTTAATTGATTTACTTTCAATTTCAATAATGTGTCTCTATTACGTCTAACCACTTCAAAAGCGTCCACTATCGCACTTTTTAAGGCGTCCGGAGTGTGGTACTCTTCCCGATACACAATCCGCTTAACCTCAGACCACAAATAAAAGTTCAACGGAGTAAGATCCGGGCTTCGTGGTGGCCACGGCACTGGCCCGCCGCGACGGTTATGATGTATTCGTCAAGCTCCAAAGAATGAATGGCCGGGTGAACTCTGCCTTGAGCATGAGCTGGCGTCTGGAACTGCCCGTGATCGAGTAACCGCTGGGTTGCGGCTACGATTGTCCGAGCCTGTGGTACTTGCGGGTTCAGAACACCGCGAAGACAAAGGGACTCCATGTGCTGCGGCTCTGCGTAAAGCCGACGAGCGGCATGCGAATCATAATTCGCTCTCGCGTACAATTGCACCATAGCGACGTAGGTACTCCACGACGTAGTGCACTGGGCGCGTTGAGTAGTTGCGCGGGCGGCGTTCGCGGTGCACTGGAGTAGAAATGAGTGAGTGAGACAGTCGCACGAGCGCTGCGAGCGGTGCCTTTGTGTCTGTGTCGTTTGTCACGAGGCGGTTCGTTTCGCGGAGCGCGTGTGTTGCAGTTTATGCTGTATTGCTTAGGACTTAAGAGTTATTTTGGTTTAAAGAAGGTTTTCGTGCAGAAAGAAGTACCTTCATACGTCAGAACCTCGGAATATAACTATTCGTTTCTCACGCTTTCGAGTTGATGATTATTTTTTTGATTAATTGAAAACTAAAATATTATTATTTAAAAAAAAAACTCGCACTATTCGATAGTGCTACTAAAGGTTAATCGTTCTGCTGCGGGAAAACAACCACTAAAATTTCACGGTGTATAATGGTTGCGCTCATATGATTATTTAAAAAAATACTCCTATCGGATCCGAGTGTTCGTGTGCGTTTTGAGACAATTAAAAAAGATTTTTATTTTTAATCCTTTTGTGCTACAACTTTTACGAAATTC
The DNA here is from genome assembly GCA_037074685.1 of Glyphodes pyloalis. Taxonomy (NCBI): domain Eukaryota; kingdom Metazoa; phylum Arthropoda; class Insecta; order Lepidoptera; family Crambidae; genus Glyphodes; species Glyphodes pyloalis. The sequence continues at coordinate 3,238,157 of JAYKKO010000012.1, read as the reverse complement.
ATTTTTGTCCCTTGTATAAGGAGTCCATTATTTATGTTTTTTTATATCGCACTTCAAGATTGACCTCATCCCACCTGATGTTAAGTGGTAATGAGGTCCTAGCTTAAGGGTGACAAGTACAGCATAATTAAACTGTTACTGGACTTATCGCCATTACCTTGAAGGCTTGACCCCTGCTACTAATGTAGCACCCCCAAGGAGCTCTGTAAACCTTACTCACACGCACGAACACAACAACATAGAAGTGATTGTTATTTGGCTGCGGTCTTCTGTAATATCTATCACAAAAATGTACAAAACGGATATATTGAGTTCAAAATGGAGGAAAGAGGTTTTCAAAACGCCTCAAATACCCTGTTTTAAACAGTTAAAGATAGTAGGTATGTGCTTTAAATAATTACATTCATTGGTTCCCTTTGATTATAGTAAATTGGGAAATGAAGATTGATGTTTCCATCAATCGTCAACGTGTACCTGTCAGTCTTCCAGATTCGATGCATTTTACTCTTAACGATCATGTGAACGTATACGAACTTCGAAATACAATGCGTGTGGTTCTGAATGATTAATTTATTCTAATACAAACAACTCAAAGAGTTAATTATCTTTTACCTTTTGTTGCGTACCGGTAGGGAAATCAATTACAGGATCGAACTCGTGAAATCCGGTGTTTTGTAGTAACTTTTATTTTAAATTTCAAAGCGTCGTAGTAAAAGTTCAACATTCGGTGTTGGTTTAATTTTGGACAGGTAATTATGAAATATTAAGGCTTGCAGACTTTGTGCTTTCATGAAAAATAGGTTGGCTATTTCTAAAACCGTTTAAATGTATTAAATTTTGTTTATTTTTAAAAATTGAGTACAAATTTCTGGTAGTAGATATAAGATCAGATAATTTTGTAAAAAAAATATAATCTGTGAATGAGGAATGAATCATTTCCCGCTTTTATAACATTGCAATTTTTTTTTTCAAAGTTATGGTTTAAGGTTTAAGTTTAGGTTTTACACTTTCTAATATAACTAAGAACTATCTAAATTGAACTTCTTTGTAAAAAGAGATAAATAAAAATAAAGTATATAAACGTCAATTATCTAAGCTCCTACGTGTTTCAAAAACAAAAATTACAATAAATAATCAACGTTGATTTTCTATTTATTTTGAATTAACAATTAAATCAAAAAACCTAAGTAATCATGATATTTGCAACGGAATTGACATCTCCGATCTAATTTTAATGTTTGTACAATTATAGTGAAATATTTACGAGACTGACGAAACAAAGTCTCTATCTATCGTGTTGGAATTCTACGCTGCTCTATTATTCCTAAATTTAATTGTTATTGTATGATATTTAATAGATTTTAAATATAGTAAATAAATTCAGGTATACAAATGACGCCCCGCAAGGTTTACTTATTAACCTAATTGTAAGACATATTAAAATGTATATATATAGTATTTCTGGTATAAATCACTTATTCGTTTAAAATATATGAATATTTCACTTTATTTTTGCAGTGCGACGCTGTGGGGGAGCCAGCGTAGAGTCCGCAAGGGACCACGACTTCCCTACAACTGCGCAGCGTTGGCCACCGAGGGGGTTTATTGGTAATACCTGCCACACCAATCTCTATTCTTCGCCGAAAATGGCATTGAGGTAGGCATTTCCAGCTCAAAAAAAAACATCCGTGCGTCACTAATGTCTTGCTGCTCCTTAGCCTGAAATGGTAATGATGATTTTATAAGTGATAAATTAGTCATTACGCTATAAAACGCCCACTTTCTTTCACAACATCTCGTGAAACAAGTTTACGGCGAAATAAGATAATGCACTATTTACGGCGCTTCAGTCGGTACGCATCGCACTGCATCTGACAGTTGCAGCCTCGCTGCATTTATTTATTGCTGTAAAAATGTAATGCGCAGATGGAGATGTAAGTTTGGACTAGTGTATTAAGTAAATAAATATTGTACAACATCACATACATTGCTTTGATTCTGTGGTAAGTTGCTTAAGCACTTGTGTTACAGAAATCAAAAACGACGGTACCACAACACCCAGACCCGAGACAAAAATAAAAATTACTTGACAACCATTGACATACGACATAATTATATTTTTAAATATTCTTTTTATATTCTAATTCTTAAACTTTTTTACTAAACAGTTACTATAAAAATAATGTCAAAACTACGTACTATTTTTAATTAAATATTTATTATGACGTTTAGTGACGTATTTTATTAATTATGACATCACATATTATTTCCTAACATCACCCACTGGTAAACGAAACTAGATAGTGAGTTTCTTGCCAGTATCTTCTTGACAGATATAGATTCCAAACCGATGGAATTTGAATTTCAAAACCTTATTTATCAACATATAATTCGTGGTTGAGAATTTTAAAGGCACAGGTAAACATGAACACACTCTTAAAAATCATATCCCTTCTTTTTCATCGCCATTGACGAGTAACAACGTTACGTTCGCAACATTTGTTGCCGTGGCAACAATTGCAAATATTTCTTTCACAATGAACAGCGATGCAAAAGACTATAAATACTGAAGAGTAAGGAAAATCCAAGTTTTGTTCTAAGACAAGTGCTGGCGTAGGAGGCGAGCGACCTGGATTAATCTCTTCTGAGGTTGCGTGCGCTGGGGTTGCACGTTGCAGATGCATTTTACGCTTTATGAACGGTACGTAAGGTATAACGTACCGTCAGCGTCATTAATTTGTATATACGTTAGTGCTTTGTCATAATACACCTTCGCGTAACTAAGGAAGCTAGATAGACAGTTATCATAATAAAGAGAGAGAGAGGTAAGGTTTATCGCTCGAACTGGAGCAGCCCGACTGGTGAAATAACTCCACCTTACAGAAGACCGCAGCCAAATAACAATCACTTCTGTGTTGTTGTGTTCCTGCGTGTGAGTAAGGTTTCCAGAGCTCCTGGGGGGTGCTATGTTAGTAGCAGGGTCAAACCTTCAAGGTAAGGGCGACAAGTCCAGTAACAGATTTATTATGCTGTACTTGTCACCCTTAAGCTAGAACCTCATTACCACTTAACATCAGGTGGGATGAGGTCAATCTTGAAGTGCAATATAAAAAAAAAACCCTCGCGTAACTAGGGAGATAGACAGATATGATACAAAGCCTTCGCGTAGCTAAGTGAGCAAGACAGTTATCATTACACCTTTGCATAACTAAGTGAGCTAGATAGACAGTTAACTAAATGTGACTAAGTGTTGAGTCTAAATTTGCTGACTGTGCATACGCAGAGCGTTCTATCGCATATATAATATCGTTATTTCAATTCCCTTAATGATATGTGAGAATTCGTAAGATTATTGAAAGTGAAAAAACACAACTTCAACTTTTATATCAAATATTACGTATGGAAATTTAAAGCTAAATAGTAATCGCATGTTAAAAAAATATGATTTTACATACCTAAAGGCTCTGTTAATATCTAAGGACACCCGTATTGGTCAAGTAATGTTTACGTTACAATACTATTTCTTTAAAAGACTGGCTTGGCACCTACATTTTTTTACGGAAGGCTACCAAAACCATTCTATAGTTTTACATTTTAGATAATCTTTTTAACAACGTTATGTAAATCTTAACTATAAACGGTTTACGGATGCTGAAAATAAAACGATGCTGCAAAGATGCACGTTTAAAATAGGTATAATCTGCATTTAGATTTCAGATAAAAACATATATTTCCTTATAATAACGTCTGATTTAACCCCCGATGGTAATACGACTGTTATAAGCTTGACGTTTATGTCTGTGTGTCTCAGTTACCGCGTAGCTTCCAAAAACATACACTGATTCTGATTGTTCTTTTTTTTTAGTTGAAGGTAAATTAGTCGGAAATATCAATGCTTTATATAACGGTTGGTACAAAATGTTGGATTTTATAATATATGTTTTTAAATTTATATAAAATTATCTAATAAAGTTAAGAGCACTTCAAGGTTTGCAGTTTGATTTTAGTTCTAATGCGCACGACATAAACAAGTATCCAACAAGAGTCATAAACGATTGTAATAAAACCTGCGCCTATTTTATCTAATAAAATATTTATTTAATAATAAATATCCGTGATTGGGCAGCTTACTTAAATTATTAATTACTAAGACCTATTTGGAACATACAAATAGTAAAAGTAATTGTAAAAAAGTGTAATGACAGCAGTTTTTCTTTGTATTTTATATTTTGCACGCCGTCCCCTTTTCTCGATATTTCTACTTTTTCCTCTATCTTAAATGTGTCTGGAAAAGGTTGCTTTTGAGCAATAATACCGCCTAGAAAGTGCTCGAGTATGTCTGTGAAATCAATTTCTGTAATTTTTATATTTTCAGAAATTTGGTTTCATTTTGACATATATTAAAGATATTTACAATTTGACAGTTCAAAGACCATACATTTTGATCATTATTAAATAAAGGAGTTAGTAATTTATTCGATTATTTTAAACAGCGCATCCATAGTATCGAATTCTATAGTAGGCCTTCAGTAGATTATATGCCACTGCATATACATCATGCTTGTGAATAGGTGCCACCTTTGGGGACTGGACTGCTCCAGCTTACCTCTTAAAATCAAATAATACTTAATGTTTTTTTCACTCATCAAAATAAAACTATATGTCTTGGTCTTAAGTGTTCTACACATAGCTTTCAGTTAGACACTACAACTGTAGAGAGGTAGGGCATAGCGATTCATCGCTCGAACTGGAGCAGCCCGACAGGTGAAATACCTCCACCTTACAGAAGACCGCAGCCAAATAACAATCACTTCTGTGTTGTTGTCTTCCTGCAAGGGGTCAAGCCTTCAAGGTAAGGCCGACAAGTCCAGTAACAGCTTTATTATGCTCTACTTGTCGCTCTTAAGCTAGGACCTCATTTCCATGGAGCCATCATTCCTGGATGGGGTGGTTCGGGCTCTTTTCCCGACTGAGCCCCACTTCACCCCTCCGGCCATGAATCCGCCCCCCGCAGCAAACCTACAAGATGAAGTGCCGCGGGTGACAGAAGAGGAGCTCGGCACGGCGGCGCTGTGTCTCCGCACAAAAAAGACGGCACCGGGCCCCGACGGAGTTCCCGCCAAGGTAGTGGCCTTGGCTCTAGCGGAGATGGAGCCCAGATTCCGGGATCTCTTCAGCGCATGTCTAGAGGTTGGGAAGTTCCCGGACGTATGGAAAGAAGGGCAGCTGATCCTCTTGAAAAAAGAAGGACGCCCAGCAGACAGCCCTCTCGCTTACCGACCTATCGTCTTGCTCGATGAGGTTGGTAAGCTCTTTGAAAGAGTCGTTGCGGCGAGGATCAACTGCCACCTCAGGGAGCAGGGCCCGAACCTGTCAGACGCCCAGTTTGGTTTCCGGGCGGGGCGCTCCACAATAGACGCGTTGACGCGCTTGCAGGGAGTAGTTTGGGAGGCCTGGGAGAAGGGGGAGGGAGTATTGGCCATATCACTAGACATAGCCAACGCTTTTAACTCCATCCCCCACTCCACAATTCTGGCGGCCTTAAGGCATCACAGGGTGCCTAAATATCTCCGGCGTCTCCTAAGTAGTTACCTGTCCAGCAGAAGAGTAGCCTACGTCGGGAAGGATGGAGTTCTTCGGCGTGCAGATGTCGAGTCCGGCGTTCCACAGGGGTCTGTTTTGGGGCCCCTCTTGTGGAACATCGGCTTCGATTGGGTATTGCGGGGTGTTCTCCTCTCGGGCATGAGCGTCATCTGCTATGCAGATGACACTCTAGTCTTGGCCCAGGGGAGGACCTATGGCGAGGCTGCGCGCCGTGCAAACGCCGGCGGTACTTTGGTGGCGGGGCGTATTGGCCGCCTAGGATTACGGGTCGCTCTTGAGAAAACCGAGGCCATATACTTTTACGGGCCTCGGCAGCGTCGTCCACCTCCGGATGCCAACATTATCGTCGGGGGCGTATCTGTCAGGGTGGGGGCCCAGATGAAATATCTGGGCCTAATACTAGACTCACGCTGGACTTTCGAGCCCCATCTTAAGGGGCTGTCCCAGCGCCTTCTTGGGGCGGCGGGCGCGTTTGGACGTCTCCTTCCAAACTTAGGTGGACCAAGGGCCAAATGCCGGCGACTCTACGCCGGCATTCTCAGGAGTATGGCCCTCTACGGTGCACCTATATGGGCAGACGCGCTTCATCGTCGAAACAATGCAGCCCTCCTGCGAAGGCCACAGAGGGCTATTGCCCAGAGGGTGGCCCAATCTTACCGCACGGTGGGCTTTAACGCGGCGTGTGTTTTGGCCGGAACTCCGCCTTGGGCCCTCGAGGCGGCGGTTCAGGCCCATGTTTACTGGCCCCTGAGAGATAGGAGGACGCGGGGAGAGCGTCCATCCCCGACCGAGGTTGCGGCGGTTCGAAGAGAGGCCCAGGAAGAGATGGTTCTGCAGTGGGGGGCGAAATTAGAAGAGGCGAGACCTAGGGGGCGGGTTTTGGACGCTATTGGTCCGGTTTTGGGGCAGTGGTTGGACCGAAACCACGGATACTTGTCCTTCAGACTGGTGCAGGTGTTGGCCGGACATGGATGCTTTGGTCAATACCTGCACCAAATCGGGCGTGAAGAGTCGCCGTCGTGCCATGCCTGTGGCGCGGCGGCAGACACAGCTGACCACACCTTAGCTGTGTGCCCAGCCTGGGCGACGGAGCGGGCCGAGTTGGCCGCCATTGCTGGGGAAAATTTCTCGCTCCCAAGCATGGTTACAGCCATGCTTGGGAGCGAGGAGATCTGGATGGCAGTTGCTACCTTCTGTGAGAGAACCATCTCGCAGAAGGAGACAGCAGAGAGGGAGCGAGAGGACGACCCCCTCGCCCCACCTCTTCGTAGGCGGCGAAGGCTGCGCGCGAGGCGTCGTTTTGACGCCCTCGCGCTTGTTAGCGGGGACCAGCCGGCCGCGGATGTGGGGACACCCCGGCTGGCCTTGCACGGTCCTTCGCAGATGCGCGGGGACGGCTTAGCACCTTCGGCCGTTCCCGCCAGTCCCCCGACCATCCTGGGGGGACTTGGAGACGCCGTCCTATAGGGGCAGCAATCTCGCCGACGGCGCTGTGGCAGTTATGGGTCGCCCGATATCCCATAGCGCCGTCAATAGGCGATGTGAAGGTGGGGAGGTTTTTTAGTTCGGGTAGTCCCCGCCCTTTGGAGCGGGGGAGTCCCACACACGTCGTTGTCGTCCCCACGACAGCGATATGGTGCGAAAAAGCATTTTCCCTCCCTAAAAAAAAAAAAAAAAAGGACCTCATTTCCACTTAACATCAGTTGGGATGAGGTCAATCTTGAAGTGTAATTTTAAAAAAACTGTAACTAATCTGCTGATTTTCTGACCGGTTTCTTCTCGGTATATATAGGTTCTGAACCGAAAGTAGAAGCACTTTGCACTGTATTCAGTGACAATTCAAAAGTGTTACATGAAACTACTTGAATAAAGAAATATTTGAGTTTGAGTGATATTGTCTGGCCCATGAAATTCGATATATAAAAAACCTTGACTTCCCAGCACAATACCTAGTTGCATCAGAAAAGCTGCAGTACCTTGACACATCGCCACACCTCAGCGACTTATGACGCGGGTTGCATTTTACAGCCTCTCAAAGCATTACGGTGCATCACAGAACAGTGGCACCTTCAGAGCGCTATCTTTTTACTTCGCCTACGTTACACAGGCAACTTCTAGTGGAAATACCTAGATATCTTTATATGTTACAACCAGTTATTTCTTTTATGATTATTGCACTTAGGAAAGCGGGGAGAAGCCGTAATTTATGGTATTTTTTAGCTGAAATCGTCGTTGCACAAAAGCCTTTGAAGTTAACGTGTAATCTTAGGCTTATAAGAAGAATATAAGAGAGGTAGGGCATAGCAATTTATCGCTCGAACTGGAGCAGCCTGACTGGTGAATACCTCCACCTTACAGAAGACCGCAGCCAAATAACAATCACTTCTGTGTTGTTGTGTTCCTGCCTGTGAGTAAGGTTTCCAGAGCTCCTGGGGAGTGCTACATTTGTAGCATTAGGGGATCGCGATTTATTATTATCTATTGTAATCCATACACACATTTTTACTGTTCCGCACCCATAAACTAACTACTTGCATAAATGGCTGAATGGCAGAGAATGATCCTAGCATTAAGTCCGTCTTTTGTACTTCTTTTTGGGCTATAATGCCTTTAAATAATAAATAAATAATACTGCAAGTGCACAAACGTAACAGAAACTAATTATGTAAATTACATTAGTACCTACTGAGTTTCTTATCGGTATCTTCTCGATATAAATAGGTTCTGCGCCTAGAAACACTTTTCATTATGCTCAATGACGATTCAAAAGTGTTATATTTAACCTACTTAAATTATTAATTGATTGAATACCTTCAGGCGATATTATAATTATTTAGTCACTATTGTTAGTATAAGCGGTCGACAGTGTCATTGTGAGTGACATGTCATGTGCCATTTAGTCCCCATCGATTAATAAATGTTCAAAATATACCATTAATGAATTAATTCAGTAAATATATATAATACATACTTCTACTTCAAGATTATTTTAAATTTATGTTTGATCCAATAAGTTAGATTACCAAACTATAGGCCACGTATGTTTTGTTGTATTATGTAAACTTATATTTAATTTATTTCAACGCAATGAACGTTAAAATTCAGCGTGACGTCATATATTTGTACTTTTTTTTACAAAATTGTGGCGTAATCACACCCCTCCGGGTAACTTGTCACCTTATATAGCACGCTGCGCCTGGTACTGGTGTATATTTATTGGAAATAATGTTATCAATTAATTTCAGGTAATTCTATGACGTACTCGCTTTCATTAAAAATATGTCAATATTTTCTGTCTATTACTAGCGATCCGCCTCGGCTTTGCACGGATGTAATGTAAATACTTAGAAATATAGCCAATATTTCTATTCTTTATTACAACTAAAAATCTTCCTCTTGAATCACTCTACCTATTAAAAAAACTTATCAAAATATGTTGCGTAGTTTGAAAGATTTAAGCATACATAGGGTTATAAGGACAAAAAAAGTAACGATTTAAGCGTACATAGGGTTATAGGGACATAAAAAGCGACTAGGTGGAAATCAAACCGTTTACCCTTAATAATCTAACGGACAGGAGAATTAATCTAGTTTTTATTAGTTACAGCGTGATATTGTATAACCTAAAGCTTTCCATGATAAATGGACTATCTGACACAAAAATAATTATTCCTTTCCAATCAGTAGTTCCTGAGATTAGCGTCTTCACACATACAAACAAACTCTTCAACCTTATAAATATATAAATGCGCCAGACAATCACACCAATCACCTGGTCTCAAACTAAGGTTTTCCCTTGTACTATGAGCACCAGACGACGGATACTAACAGGGGGCGTCATCCCAGCACACCCAGACTCAAGTCAATTTAGAAAAGTTCTTTTTCCAAATTGACCCGGCCTGGAATCGGGACCTTTCGCTTTGGCCGCCTACCTTAGCCACTGCGCGACCGAGGTCGTCGTCGAAATTTTTAGTATAGATGATTAGTTGTTTTAGCTAAAGATAAGTTTGAGGTAAATGCCTGCCGTATAAATATTATAAGATTACAAAGTATAACAGGATCAGACGCCCAAACTTTACCAATCCCTTAACATTAACAGTTATTAATGCTTAATTAAAATTTTGTCAGTTTCGTAAGACTTAGATATTGGATCTGAAAAATTCAACGATAAGAAAACGATTCGGAATGGAACATATTCTAGAATTTAAAATTACATCTATTCGCGCTATTCTCGCGATACAAAATATAATTTATGTGAATCTAGTATGCCATATCTTTATTATACTTAATTTCATCGAAATCCGTTCAGTAGTTTTTGCGTTAAAGAGAGATCCATACATTAGACATCCATTCATTCTTACGAATTTTCGTGTCTTAAAAATTAATAGGAAATAGGATTATTTCACTAATTTATTCATTTTACAATGTACCCACTTACTGTAATATCTACATATTTGTAAGGTCAATAAATATATATTTTTTATAAATTTTCTTTTATCTATGGTTATACCTTTCATAATATTTTCATAATCTTTCCCACCAATTTCAAAATAAGAACAGGAAAACTCAATTCTCAAAAAGAAAAATTCCCATCTAATGACGTAGGACGTCGTTTACGCGCTTTATTAACCCTAAAAAACTTAATCATAATTTGGTAAAAATCCCACACGGACTCACGGTGGTTCTCCGGCCCGTATATAAAAGCGCGCGGGCCGCTGGCGCCGGTAGTGTCAGTGTAGGGTTGAAAGCGCTAGCTGGACAGGACGACGAACGTGAGTGTTCCAATTTCGATTTTTGAATTCTTGATATTTTTTTTTCTTTTGAAAGGGTCTTTAGGCCAGTGTGAAAAAGAAAGTCGGAATAGTTGTGACTGTAAAAACATTCATTAAAATGTGCTATTTCAAAAAAACGAATTAGGTACATACCTTTTTGGGAATTTTAAATTATTTTTGTAAAAACTCTTTTGTAAAAGGATGAGACATAAAATTGTATTTTTGGGTTAGATTTTAGATTTTAAATATTTCTCAATCAAACTTTTAACTTTTAGAAGTAATGCAAACATATAAATAATCTAAAATTACATAAAATTACGCAAAACTTGATTATATAAAATGAAGCCTTGTGCACTGTTATAAAAAGCTATTTAAAAAAAAAGTCGTTCACAATAAAAAAGTTAACGGTGTTCACATTTTTTCGGAATGTAATTCTAATTAGGGATTTTTTTAATTCCTTTGTAGATTTACTTTTATTTAACCTCAAAGCCTTGTGTTGTGATCAATCTGCTAAATTAGGCAAACAAATCATGATGTAAATAATATTGACAATATTTATTTTATAGAGCGTTTTTTTTCGATAATTATATTTGTAGTTAATTTTAGACATTTATATCGGCGTCTTCAAGATAGTCGTGTTGATATACTTCATCAATAAAATTAAACAGCGTTTTAACCTATTTTTCCGTTATGAGAAGGTAATTTAGAAACATTTGTCTAAATACTTTACACAAAAGAGAATTCCCGTCTTAAATAATCAAATGTACTTTTAAAATAGATAGCCTTTAAAATAAATTTCCATCTGATGAGGTTTTTATATGAAAGTGTGATTACCCAAAATAATAACTAGAAGCCAAGTTTCGTTTTAAAGTTAGATTCAACTTACCGCCGCGGGGCCAAAAATGTGTAGAGGCGAAATTATCACAAACTATAATAATTTCCCGACTAATATTGTCATACGTCGTTTATAGATTTTCTACCGCGGCTTTAGTCGCAAATTGCTTCAGAATAAAATGCACCTTACGTCCTTTTTATTGGGCCGCAAATTCACTGTTTTTCCAGTTTAATTGTGACATTGTAGGCTTGAATCACTTGGTTCTTCGATCGTGATAATTTTGTACTTTGAAAAGATAAAAAACCTTTATGGAACATTATATTTATTGAACGTTTACAATAATATAATATACCATAAGGTCCGTTATGAACTCAATTGGGTTCCTTAGCGAAAGCTTATAATATGTTGTTTAAGAGCTACAATTAGCTATTAATTTATTTTAAACTAGCTGTGCCCGCGACTTCGTTCGCGTGGACGACATCCTTTCATGGTCGGTTTTACCCCTTTCTCCCCTAATATTTGAAACAAAAAGTAGTCGATATTTTAATCCAAGTTTCGAGTTATATTTGTGCCAAATTTCATATCTCTAACTTCTAACTTTCAAAGGTAGTATTACCCCCATCCCCCCCTTATTTTCTAATAAAAAGTAGCCTATGTCCGTTCTTGAGATTCAACGTATACCTACCTATACCAAACTTCATCAAAATCGGTTGAGAGGTTTAAGCAGGAAAGCGTAACAGACAGACAGACAGACAGAGTTACTTTCGCATTTATAATATTAGTAGGGATAAGGAAATCCAACTCAAACTCAAATATTTCTTTATTCAAGTAGGTTACATGTAACACTTTTGAATCGTCATTGAATACAATGCAAAGTGATTCTACTGCCGGTTCGGAACCTATATCTACCGACAAGATACCGGTAAGAAACTCAGCAGATTGCTAATATTGATTAGGTAATCAGCCGTAAGTAGGTACACAAATTTCAAGTGTGTTACTTTTTATTCAAATCGAGCAAAAATGCCAAAAAATCGCATTGGTTCTATGGAAGCCCTCCTTAATTATTTAGTTTATTTAGAACTTAAGAGAAAATGAAATTAAATATTCTATAAATAGTTTAGATCTTCCTGTCGCTTTATTAGTATCGAGCAAGTAACAGTAAAAAAAACAGACAAATGCGAGTTGAACTCGCCCATGAAGGGTTCCGTAGCAGCAAGTGACATAATATAAAAGTTTGAGTTAGGGTTGATTAAATTAAAGGTTAATTGCGGTTTACGATTTATGACGGATTAAAAAAAACGACTTACTAGATCTCGTTGAAACCAATTTTCAGTTGACGTTTGCATGGTAATTTTCATCATTTATATTTTTTTATTTTATGACACTCTTATTTTAAAAGTTACACGCTACACTTAGGTACTGTTTCTTAATCAAAGTATTCAATTTGAATAAAAAAATAGGTAACCCTAATATTATTTTAAAGACCTATCAATAGATTCTGCACACGTATTGGTTTAAAGAAAAAAAATATGATTATATTTTTGTAAAAAATCTAATATTTTTATAAGTATAGTTTTGGAAAAAAGTATCAGAGAGATCTGTCTCTCATTCATCATGTCTGCATGATGAATCCATAAGGGTTCCGTTTTTCGCCATTTGGCTACGGAACCCTAAAAATCACGTTTTTTATATGGGAGCTCTCCTTGAATATTTGTTTTATTTTATTGTTAGTAACTGTGAAAAATTGAACTGTCTAGAGATACAGCCTTACCTTTCTTGAGATACAGCCTGGCGACAGACGGACGGACAGACAGACAGCGAAGTCTTAGTAATAGGGTCCCGTTTTTACCCTTTGGGTACGGAATCCTATAAACCTGATCGTTTCTAGTCGAAGTCTATTGATATTGTCTCATTTAGATAATTGGACATCAAAGCATGTCTGTTTCAAATATACCGCTAGCAATCCATTTTTTTTAATTACAAAGACACATTTTATTAAAGAAAGTATTGCGTATATTTAAATAACGTATTATTTTTTCTCTTGACATACGTTTGTCAACTCAATTAGATTTTATTCAAAAAAGAAAAACTTTTTCTTACTTACAAAGTTAATGTGGATAAGGAAATTGTCAAACTTTGCGAAATGCTACCCTATCTATCCAAAGTCACTCATTCTAAGTGGACAAAGTCGTGTGAATGACCGCAAGCGAAATGCAATTTTATTTAAGTTGTTCATAACAATCGCATTACATTAAACTCAAGACTTTTGTTACCGTAAATGACATTTTTACTTTTATCATAAAATGAAACATTCGTTGGAAATACACAACCCTATTTTTAGTTTATGTGACACCTTAGAACGTCTGGTATAAAAAAGGTTAAAAACCAGAAAAAAAAATAAAGATCAGAAAGTGTCAAAAAAATTCAGATTGTATTTAGTTTGTAAGATAACTTGTATAAGAATATTCGATACGTATTTATTAATTTGCCAAATTAATAAAAAAATACTGAGATAAAACGTTGCCAAGTTGCGGGCTTGGGGCTCGTTACGTCACTCGATGGGTAAAAATGTACCCACTAATGACGTCACGCGACAATTCAATTCTATGTACCTATCACCGTTATTTTTTATTAGGAGGAAAATGCAAAAATACATGACCCATATTTTTAGATAAACAGACCGACTAAAACACATTTTCAGTCCAGTTTCAAATTGTAGGGGTTTCTTAAAAACTCACGAAGTTGCAATTTTGTTATACTACCGCGTTGCCATACTAACCGCACAACGCCACCCGCTTGTACTTAATTGAAAGTCAAAATATAAAAATGATGCTTAAATCTATCGACATCAGTTCCAAAATAAATAACGAACTTCATATACATAAGCAACTATCATCTGTGTGTAAATCTACAGTAAAAAGCTGGTTACAAAAGTTAAACTATGCTGAAACGGAGGATTTGATCAAATCAAATCAAACTAAAAAAATTATAAGCATGCAAAAATAAAATAGATTCACGCAATAACACTCCCATACATGTACTTTTATATATTCAGACTGTTAAGAGTATAAATTAGATATATTTCCACCCTCACTATCACACATATGTACACATCCGTACGCATACACATCATACACTTTAATATATATATATATATATATACAGAACAACACACGAAGGTAGAAGTTTAAATTAGAAATTATATGCGGATTATATACAATATAAGAACAATATGTTAAATAATTAGTATATAAATAAAATATATACCTACTTTATAACTTTTAGTAGTCATGAAGTGCGTTGTCTCCTGGCACAGGCAATGTTGTGCCTGAAAGGAGACTCCGTTAAGTAGATATAAATAAGTATGTCTTTGTAAAAGAAATAAATAATTTTTGAATTTTTTAAATTTTGAATCTACTGTTTTGGTCCAATAAATTGCAATTTTCGCATAAACTAAAAAATTTTTGTAGCCTGCTATTGTCATTATTTCCATTTCTGTATTCCACATAAAATAATACTTTTTCATACAATATTAACTATACTAGCTGTCTTGGTAAAAGTCAGACCTCTTTAATTTTATTTAAAAAAAATTAACCTTTTAAAATTTCCCACACATTATTTTCAAAATAAAAAACAGATAAATTGATCGGACCGCTCTCGAGTTTGGTGAGACTGACAAACTACGATTGATGTTCATCGGGGTTAATTCATTATGAACACCCACTCTCGTTATTTAGTATAGATTTCACCTAAGATTGCTTTCTAGCGAGCCAACCTAATTGTATTATAATTGGTCTACAAAAACGCCTCGATGGTCTAAACTGCACTTGAGTGGAATACAAAAAAAAAAGTGTTATTACCGAAAATAGTCTTCAGCTACACAATGAAAATTACTTTAAAAAAAAAATATCGCTAAGTACCTAATGAAGCAGACATGCATATTAAAATTAGTTAAAAACCCAATCCTCTACCATTTTATTATACCGTGAGAGGCGTTTTGAATCCACTTTTACCTATAAAGTGGATTACCTGATACAGCGTACATTACCATAGCCTATCATTCATGTGTGAAATGAGATTTGTTTTTATAGAACAGGTGCCTATGCTCGATATATTGCCAAAATATGGCGAACATTGTACAAACATATATCTATGATAGTCTTACAGGTTCCTTAAAAATACTTAATTTGTTTTTTTTTACAATTGACAAACCATATCGGCTTGGTGCAAAATTAGTTACAAGTTAAGTTTTTGCTGTTATGAAAACTGCAGAGTGTATACAGTTTAATAATAAATAGTTGTTTAAATTTTCTTCATATCAAATTCCTGTTACAGAACCATACAATTTTTTAATGAATTCAAAATGAGTATTTATATTTAAAAAACAGACAACCATTTTTTTTTATTGATAAAATAATCTTATACGTTATACAAGGTTTCGAAAGTTATTACAAATGTATTTTCATGAGGATACCATCCCTACTATCCCTACTAATATTATAAATGCGAAAGTAACTCTGTCTGTCTGTCTGTTACGCTTTCCCGCTTAAACCTCTCAACCGATTTTGAAGAAATTTGGGATAGGTAAACGTTGAACCTCAAGAACGGACATAGGCTACTTTTTGGGTAATGCCACCTTTGAAAGGTTATATGGGAAAATGTTTATTTGTTAAGTTAGTGATATGAAAGTTGGCACAAATATAGCTCTATTAAAATATAGACTTCTTTTTGTTTCGATTATTAGGGGAGATAGGGGTAAAACCGACCATGAAAGGATGTAGTCCACGCGAACGAAGTCGCGGGCACAGCTAGTGTAGATATATATACGTATATGAAGATATGAAAATATTCAGGTTTTTAATCTTTTAGGATTTCATTACACGCCATTGTATTAAAAATTCATACATCAGGCAAGCCTGAAACTATGTTATTTTACAATTTTATAAATCTGAGTGAAGTGTTTGAATAGGTTTCATCGGTTTCGGAGAGGGTTAGACCAGTTTAAGGTCAAGCACATACTTCTTAATTTAAATAATGTTTTCTTACTTCACTTCAAGATCTTACGACGATTCTTGAATTTGAAACTAAAGCTAGTATGAATATTATATGAAAGAAACATTAGACTGCCAAACTGTAGTATACCTGTTTTTTAACTTTATGCTGCAAAGTTATAGTTGAAAGCAAAGGCGTGCCTTTCGAAGCAAGGAATTATCATTCTTAGCAGTTTCTTACATATTTTTTTCCTACACGCCGCACAAGCGTACTTTATATACTAAAAAAAAACAGAAAAATTTAATCTCCCGTTGCGGTGTAGGTGTCGAACTTACGACCTTCTTGTTTCGCAAGTGCTGCTCTTCCAACTGAGCTAGCCACAAGTTATCGTAAGCAAATGCCTTCTGCTAAATATGTTTAAAACTACGTACCTACTTTTTTTTTTAATTTTTAGGTTATGCAAGGCTTAAAATATTTTTTATTTTAATTCCCTATTACATGTGATTTGACAGTCTTATTCCAGAATTGTATGCGTACTTGAATAAGTACCTACTAAATACCTACAAAATTATAGGAACAGAAAAACATTTTTCATCTGCGACTACATGTCAGATGAACGGAATATATGAGAACCTATTGCCCTCATATAAAATACTAATAGTATTAGTAGACTCTGTCATTACTCCTCACATGACCCTCATCAATTTAATTACGTGCAGGTTGACAGGTTTGTTACTTTCCAATTTACCTGATCAATTCACTAACAATGTTGCTGTAAAACTTTCTTTAGCCAAATGTTAAAATAGTATCTTCTTGAATTAAGCACAATTTGAACTCGGAACTTTTAATTGTATTTTTTTTGTGGGTCTGACCAAAATATTAAAAACTTATTTCTATAAACTCACTGTGTTTATACCAATGTTAAAATATACAATCATGTTTGTTTTTAAAATAAAAAACGTTTAAAAAGGATTTCTGTCTAAATAAAATCTTTTCAAAATGACAGCCATGAATGTAACCTTAAAAATACAAATTGAGGTAAAAACCCATGAACTTATTATACTAAGTCCACCTAAAAACCTTCATTTTCTCGCTAAAAATCTCGTCAATCCATTTCAAAGGCAACATCTGATAAATACAATGACAAAATATAATGATAAATGTCAGTATTACCTAAAATTCCTCACCTTTAACAGCTTATAACTAAAAAATCCTCATTTTAAACGAGGTTTACCAAAGCATATTTTGGATAATAAGCGGAGAGAAGATGTGTAAATAACGAAATTTGATTGGTTGTTTAAAACACACTCCTCTCTTTTCTGTTTTGATGGAAACCGACCCTTACTCTCAGACGGTTTTAAACTTCAAAATGACCTTTGACCAGATATCAGCAAGGACCAAGATCTTAAAAGTACTTGTTAGTAGACTTCACTTATTAAGACGTATTAACGGCCATTAATTACAGCAATAAACTGTTTCATTAAGGCTGTTTTGTTTTTACGTCTAAGTAGACCAAGTTCCAAAAGAAGTTTTGAGTAAGAAATTTAACCACCGGTACAAATCTTTTGTAGGATGTAACGTAATCAAAGGACCGATTTAAACTTTAATTAACTTCAAAACAAAAATAAAATCTAATTGAGTGTCGCGATAGACATATTTGGTTCAATTATTTCCTTTCTTCAATCAATACAAGTTCCCTTTAATTCTGTCAATTGCAGCCGCATTACTTATTAAAATTAAGGACTTCTCTTAAATTGTTTTCAAAGTATTTAGGGATTTTCAATAAATACAAATTTAACAGAGCCCTAGATTGCATATTGCTGGTCACAAAGTTTGCCAATTTTACATTAATTTTTTTATTTATTTCTATTTAAAACAGGCTAAAAATTAGGCAATAACATCTCTTCACACTTCTTTCTAAGGGGAACGTGCATAAAATAAATGATTTATGTCATTCAATGAGGTATATATGGCCCCATCCGGCAAGGAACTACGGCAGACGTAGCTTAACTTTGGCATCATTTCCGAAGCATGATCGCTGCCAAGCTGCAAGCATATCTAGGTATACTATTTTGTTTTACACAAACCAGTCACAAAAGGTAACAATTACCATAAATAAACTACAATAATAATGTTCTCAACTTTCAGAGTAACTTTAAGAACTGAACTCTTTACAACGTAGGCAGTATCAGAAATAATCTTTACAACGCTTAAATCATCCGTATTATGAAAGGGGTATAAATGTTGTTTCTATAAAACTTTCCTCCTTTATATAAATCTTGGAGATACAGCATTTTAATCGTGGTCTTATCTTGACAGAAAAATGAATAAACGATTATAATCGCTACAATGGGCTGAAATGTGGCACAAGTTATGAACTTTAAGAAACTTGAGTAAATTACCTAGGCTAGGCTAGTCTAAGTACCCTGCTCTATGCTCGTTGATTTTTTTTATATTACACTTCAAGATTCACCTCATCCCACCTGATATTAAGTGGTAATGAGGTCCTGGCTTAAGGGCGGCAAGTACAGCATAAAAAATCTGTTACTGGACTTGTCGCCCTTACCTTGAAGCTTGACTCCTGCGACTAATGTACCTACCCCCGGAGCTCTGGAAACCTTACTCACACGCAGGAACACAACAACACAGAAGTGATTGTTATTTGGCTGCGGTCTTCTGTAAGGTGGAGGTATTTCACCAGTCAGGCTGGTCTAGTTCGAGCAATAAATCGCTATGCCCTACCTCTCTTATATTCTATCTCTGATGCTAATAATGATGGAAGAGATTGCTCTCTAGCAATAAGACCGCCTATATTGTACTTAAATATGTCTGTAAAACCAATTTCTGTAAATTTTCTGTGCAATAAAGTGTATCTATCTATCTATCTATCTAATATTTATAAATAGTTTTTTTCTTTTCTTTTGTTTTTTATGGAACAAAGAAAAAACTCAGTTGGAAAACTTTTTCGCTCAAACTCATGTCTTGGACCGAAATAGAGGCATTTCCTCGACAAAGCACGGCGCATTCCCGCGCGGACAGCCGTCGTGTGAATGGTTTCTCTTATTGCTCTCTTCATGTAAATGCGTGTAGCGAGTGAAAAATGTGCGCTTGAGAGGTATATGACGTCATGTGACGTCACTCGAGACACATTACCTAAATTGGAGAGTACAGGAGAACAAGCAGTATCACATAGAACTCAAAAATTAGGTGATGACACCAAAGGTACCATTAAATCACGTCTCATGGTAAGTCCTTGGTGTAACAGATCAGGTTGTATTTTTTTATGAAAGCACAGTTAAAGCACAGCACTGATAAAGCTCTCTCTTCAAGAGTGAAACCCACATAGCGATGACAACGGATTTGATGCCTTAATATCGAATTCATTAGCATCGCCATACTGATCGCAAGACGTTTTTTTCCTCTAAACTCTTCAATTGTCACAGCCTGAAATAGACTAGGTACCTAATTTGCAAAAGTACATCCCTATACTGGACTTTATCACCATAAATTTTTATTTATTTGTTTAAAAAATCGATTTCAATGTAATTTAAAAATTTAACAAGTCGACTAATTAAAATCACATTTTAACGTAGTTATTATCCTTAAACAGTTTTTACTTTATGTTATTTTTATCTGACCATTGAAAAATAGGCAGTTTTGCGTTATTTCAACCTTTAAAACTGTTTTAAAGTTACGCACGGTAATGAGACGCTGTAAATAGAAAAATCAACAATATAATTTACACAATTAACGATTTCATAGAGATTCCGAACATCTGTCTGTCTGTCTATGCAAATGAGGAGACGCCGCGTTCGCAAAACCAGTTGTTATTATTTACGGGAAAACAAGTATACGGTAAGAATATGTTAATGAGGATACCTAAATTCAAATTATTTATTTCAAACCCCTTGAAAATACTGAGTTGTTTTGGTAAAGGCGGAGTTCATTATACAATTAAAAGAAATATAAGATCTCTGAAACAATAACCACTACAGTCACTTTAGGCATCGTGCTGTATTTGGTGTTGTATCATAGTTGATCCAATTTATTATTTTTTTATCACTATCGGTCCACCGCGGGTTCTTACGCAAAATAACGAAGATAGTATCGTTATTTCCACATTTCTCATTGATTCTTCGCTCCTACTGATCTTAGCTTGATGGTATATATCCTTAAGTATTTCTCGATAAATAGACTATTCAATACAATAATATTGTTTAATTCAAACCAATATTTTTCAGTTGACCTAAACCTGAGTAATAAGTGCGTTTGTAATAGAATTGTAATAAAAAAGAGAGGTAGGGCATAGCGATTTATCGCTCGAACTGGAGCAGCCCGACTGGTGAAATACCTCCACCTTACAGAACACCACAGCCAAATAACAATCACTTCGGTGTTGTTGTGTTTCTGCGTGTGAGTTAGGTTTCCATAGCTCCTGGGGGGTGCTACATTAGTAGCAGGGGTCAAGCCTTCAAGGTAAGGGCGACAAGTCCAGTAACACATTTATTATGCTGTACTTGTCACCCTTAAGCTAGGACCTCATTACCACTTAACATCAGGTGGGATGAGGTCAATCCTGAAGTGTAATATAAAAAAAATAAAAATTAGGGAACATAGGTATCTAAATGGTTTATAGTTTAGTATAAATTGTTCAATACTGAGTGATAAAATATAGAATTTAAAACCGTATTGAAACTCAAAACGAAGGTAAAACGACTTGTCCACGTAGACAACTTATTGTAGACCCTATTGTACTTGGAAACATAACTTAAACTACCTTGCCAAAGAATCCTTGGAAAGCTATAATAAGAGGACTGAACACCCGTATTCTATCATTAAATTATGTTAACTCCCACGTGACATTGGCAGAAATAAACAAATAAATCGCCAGATGCACCAGAAAAAGTTAGTTTTTTCATTATCTATGAAAACTATTTAAAGGGAACATATGAACATAACTATATACTATGTATCTGCTCTACATATGTTTTTTTAATATATAGCTTTCATTTTTTGTTTCCAAATCTTAATTGTTTTGTGCACTTATATGGCTGTGATGTTTTTTTCTTTTTTGAAAAACAGACGTAACTAAAGAGGTCTAGTCGCCATAAAAATAAGCATCCTTAAAAAAAAAAAAAACAGCCAAGTGTGAATAGCGCACCAAAGGTTCCGTCCACACAAAAAGCTGTTGGTCTATAAGTAAAAAGTATTAGATCGGTACTGTCACTAATCCAAAAGAAAGAAGTAGGTAGGTAAGTAGATACTCCAAACTCTAACCACCTGTAAATTATAACGGTCAAATGTAACAATCACAAACTGGTCAGATTCCGTAATCCACCTTCCCTTCATTACAATAATATTATTGGGAAAGTTAGCAGCAGGGGAGCCAAGAATTGTGCAGGAAACTTCTAAACCGAACTAATTACTCGGTCACCGCATCCTATTTTAGTTCATTTGTTTGATTCTAACCCACTCGTTCCACAAGATAGTTCAGTTTTGATTAAAATACCTGCACTCTACCCCGGCTTTGCACGGATTCGATGTAGAATTTTTCGGTTTTTCTGTTATTTAAGATGTATACACGTAAACTTTCTTACTCACTCTAATCACTCTAACTATATTTCATGGTTTTTTTAACACAAGTGCTTGTGTTGGGATCACAACGAGGTATTATGTGATGTTGTTCGAAATATTAATGTTAAAATACTTGCCTATCTTTCGATTGTCTACAAAAACAACGTATGCTAATTAGAGTTAGTCTTTGGGTCAGTTACACCAATAACGTTAGGGGACAATTTAATGGTTGTCATATTAAAAAAAATATGGCATATGACAGTTTTGACAGCTGTCAAATGGTATGTTACCGTTAAGTTACGTTAGTGCATTTCACCCTTAATATTAATAATAAGATTCCGTGAAGGATAGTGATTCAATTTTAAATTGAATCACTATCCTTCACGGAATCTTTAAGAAGCAAATAAATATATGCTTACATAACTTAATAGCTGTGGCTAGCCGTTGACAGTAGTGTCCTTATTAATTATTTTAGCTTGTTTCAAGGCACAATCAGGTCTTAAGTAAGTAGTACACATGTACAAATCGCTGGAGACTCGGTGAGCGTTAGAATGCGATGCACTGTACTCATAATTTAATTTATCACTCCCTACCAACATATTGAAAAATACACAACAAATTTACACATTAAACTATAAAGCTGTAAAAACTATCATGTACTGTCTTTTGCAATAAAGCATTCGTATTTGTAAACTTCACTGAATAATAAATTAAAACGAAGACAGCCAATAGTTTTTCTTCCAGTATCACTAAGACAATCCCGTGACTGACGACCAAATTATTGTCTTCGGATATCGAGCCCTCCCAAGCCTCAGTGAATGATTGCAAAGGTGTAAGGTTATACATTTAGTAACGACATTACATTGGATATGAAAGGATTTTTCCTTTGATTTGGTCTATGAACTTTGAACCTTTTAAGATTGAAACTAAACAATATAAATAAATATTGAATCACATACATGATTATGGGGTCAGAAGCTAAAGCACTTGTGTTACAGTTATCAGAAACAACGACGTGGATATTACACAGAAAAGTTCGTTTTCAGTATTGACCAGACCGGGCATCGAACCAGGACTCCAATGATGGCGCGATGCCAAAGTCTGGCCCGTGCACCGATTTCACTAACTATAACGAAAGATAGGTTGTCAAATCAATAACAGTTTTAATTAAGTTGGGTATTGGAAGATTAAAATTGAATAAAGAATGAATGACAAGTTTTGTTACTCGTATTCTCTAACAAGTAATCATTCAAAAGCCACTAACTCAAATTGAACTAAACCATCAACAAAATAATGAGACTGGCAGTATTTTAGAATACAATTTTCAAGACTTTCACGGTGCATTTTGAATACCGACAAAATATATAGTATCGTAATGCTACTTAACAGTTTCACATTTAAGACTTATTATCTCTTCCTACAACTATCCTCATAAGGTCTTCTTTATCAACAAGAGTGCTTTTCAATATAAAATTTATTGATTTACAAACTGACTTAGCGAGTCTTACACCGTCTTATATTTAAACGTCGATAGATATTTTGAGACCCGCCCTGTTGGCATTTTAGCAATAACAACACTACAATAATCTTTGCAATGCATTTGAACGGTTACATATTATTTACCGTTGTTCGTTGAAGCATAGCATCGTAAAAAAATAATTCTGTAAAGTGATTAGTAACCTTTTGAGCTGGTTGTGAAAGCAGCAATCATTGTTTAATTATACACCTAGGACGAGTACTTACATACCATCTTTTATACTCTACGAGTATACAATAAATACTTTTGATTTCAATATAATGATTGACATTATAATTATGGCTAGTTGAAATTTGTCATTCATTGGCTGAATGTTATTCAGTCTTATTCACAAGATTTAAAATTATGGATTGTAATTACAAATCTTATATTACATTTTATTTATCTAATGTCAGCTTATGTTTAGAATAAGAAACAGAATAACAAGAATAATGCTTTAAGGTGCGGTGATTTGGAATTAATGCGCAAATATACTGGTGTGTGTGGTGGGTGTGCTGGGATGACGCCCCCAGTTGGTATCCGTCGTCTGGTGTTCATAGTACAAGGGAAAACCTTAGTTTGAGACCAGGTGATTGGTGTGATTGTCTGGCGCATTTATCATTTATTTATTATTATTATACATTTTGGTGTTTAATTTTTTTAAGCACTAGCGACCCTACGCGGCTTGGCACGCGTACGATCCCGGTACCACAATACCCAGATCCAAAACAATATAGAAAAGTTCATTTTCTATATTGACCTGACCGAGAATCAAACCTGGGACCTCAAAGATAGCGCGACGCCATAATCCGGCCCGCTCGCCTCTTGGCTACGGCGGTTATCATCTCCTTTCTTATATTAGAAAACGATCCGTTTTAGTTCCGAGTAGTAATAAATTATACGGAGCGTAAAACTACCTACGGACGACTGATGACTCGTAGTCGGCTGGAAAAAAACGAATAGACATTTTGACAAATTATGAATCGTAATTATTGGAATCGGGCATTAACCAAGAGCTTCTATAGCCTCCGATCACTTATTTACTTGTCACTCCACAGATACGAAATCAGCTATGGACGCCACCAAGATATACAGAAGGACTCGTGCCCCTGGTACCACAACGGCCATATTAGCACTTCTACTCGTCGTGTGTTTAGCAGAAAGCGCCACAGGTGAGCCAATTCACTGTATTACGCTATCTTGTTTTATGTCACTTAGGACCGATTTTGAATGAAAGTGAAAGAAAGAAATATATATAAACAATCCATACACAGTAGTAGTACATTTTACGTTCTATTGGGTATGGCAACCCTCAGTTAAACGGACAAGTGTGATTAAGGACCGATATTTAAGCAGTCACAGAAAAAAAATACAATACGACTTATTTTAAATGGTATTTACTTGAGACTATTTACTATTTCCAGAATGTTCGAGGACTGCGTACTAAGACAAATGATCTATATATTAATTCAGCTAAATGTGACTATGATGTTATAATTCTCAACGAGACGTGGCTAAATAATAGTATTATGGATTCGGAACTTTTTACGTGTAACTACAACGTTTATAGGCGAGACCGTGAATCATGTCCTTTACAGCACAAAAGCGGTGGAGGAGGTGTTTTAGTAGCTATTTCTAAACGAATCAAATCACGTAAACTGAAAATGTGCGAGAGCGATTGCGAGGACTTGTGGATTGAAATAGATTTCATAATTGGTAAAAGTACTGAAAAATTATTATTCTGTGCGGTTTATTTCGCGCCACCCGTTACTAAAGAATATTTTGATCACTTCTGCAATAACGCCAACTTAGTCCTAATTAAATACGACCATTACCTGATCTGCGGCGACTTTAATCAGAGTAACATAGAATGGACCGGCAGCCCGGGATCGCGATTAACGCCTAAAATAAATGCCAGTAATGGTACTTCATATGACCTATTGGAGTTTGTAACATTAAACAACTTACATCAATATAACTACATAACAAATAAAAATAACAAAATTTTGGACCTAATTCTTACAAATATATCAATTAATGACTTAGGGTCCCCACGAGAACCTCTAAGTATAATTGACTCTCATCATCCCGCACTACAATTTAACGCTACCTTAAACAACTCCATTTTTAAGCTACAACCCAATGCAAAATCTTATAAAAACAATTTCTACAAGGCTGACTATGATGGCATCTGTAAATTCTTAGCTGACACTAACTGGTCTTATGAGTTTAGTTCATGCACATCAGTAGATTTAATGGTTGATAAATTCTATCAGATACTTAATTCTGCGATCAAAAAATTTGTTCCCAATTCGCCCACATCCCCTAACAATACTCCCGTTTGGTATTCCAAAGAATTAAAACTTCTGCTCAAAGAAAAAAATAGGTTTCGTATACGCTTCAAAAAATATAAAAACCCGCTAGATAATTTATCTTTCAAATCTTTGAAAAGACGATGTAACGCTCTAATTACCAAATGCTATAATAAATATATAAAATTGATCGAAGAATCTATCAAATCTGACCCAAAACTTTTCTTTTCATATATAAAACAAAAAAACACTAACAATATCTCGTTTCCGGCCTCAATAAAATTTAATAACACAATAGCTACAACGGGTACCGAAATATGCAATGCCCTAGCTGCTTTCTTTTCGACTTCATATAGTGAAGATGATACTGACATTCAGCTTGCCAATCAAACTGGTAGCGATTGTGAAATCTCTAACTCATTGAGTTCTTTTTCTTTTTCTGAAGACCAGGTCTTGAAACGTCTTGAATGCCAGGATAGAAGCAAGGGCGCTGGAGCAGATGGAATACCACCCATTTTCGCCGTCAACTGTGCTAAACAACTGTCTCAGCCTCTCGCAACTATCTTTAACGCATCGTTTGCGTCGGGCACGTTTCCAACAGCCTGGAAGGTGGGCCTGGTTATACCAATCCACAAATCCGGTGATAAGAGTAACGCCACAAATTACAGACCCATAACCATCTTATCTGTGTTTGCCAAGTTGCTGGAGTCTCTGATATGTCCTTATATTTCATGGCACATTAGGAACGTACTCACGGACTCCCAACATGGATTTATTGCTGCTCGCTCCACAAACACCAATCTGGTAGACTTTGTCGATGAGATATCTGGCCTCGTGGATGATCGCATACCGGTGGATGTGATCTACACCGACCTATCGAAAGCATTCGATAAAGTCCCACATTCCATCCTACTTCGAAAGTTGTCGCAGTTTGGGTTTGCTGGCTCTTTTCTCAAATGGTGTTTATCGTACTTACGTGACCGCACGTCAAGGGTTGTTGTAAATGGTTTTGAATCCAACCCTTTTCCTAATTTATCTGGAGTGCCTCAAGGTTCCCATTTAGGACCAGTTTTTTTAAATATATTTATGAACGATGTCACTTCTTGTTTTTTAAACAGCAAACCATATCTTTACGCGGATGATCTTAAGTTGATGAGACCAATTAAGAACACTAATGACAAAAAGCTGCTTCAAGACGACCTAAATAGATTTGTCGGCTGGTGCGACAATAACAGGATGGTCCTGAATACAGAAAAATGCTGTTACATCCATTTTACTCGTAAACATAGTGAGCTACCGGGATACTACACAATATCAGGGCGACGCATTAAAGAGGTCAGTTCCGTGCGAGATCTTGGCGTTACTCTTGACAAAAAACTAAATTATAAAGATCATTACGCCCACATAGTAAATAAATCATTGAAATGCCTTGGCTTTATCATAAGAAACACCAAAACCTTTAAAAACAAATCGAGCATTATTAGATTGTATGAAAGTTTAGTCAGATCTGTCTTAGAATACTGTTGTGCAGTATGGAACCCGCATTACGAAGACCATTCCAACAAAATCGAACGTGTACAGAAGAGGTTTCTATACCATTTATCATATAGGTTCAACATGTGTAAACATCTGAAAAGTTATCAGGACCGTTTAACTTACTTTAAACTTACATCACTCAAAGATCGCCGTAAAACTTTAAATCTCTCATTTCTCCACAAATTAGCCAATGGAAACATAAACTGCCCCCAACTGCTTCAGAAACTTAATATTACAATATCCTACAATCATCCACGCCTCTCAAGATACTCGCTCTTCAAACCCAGACCATCTAAAACAAAACTTAGCCATTTTTCTCCCATAAACAGGCTCCAAGCCGACTACAATGCTATCAGCAAAAACAAGGAAGTCGATATTTTTTGTTCCAGTCTACCTGCTTTTAAAAAACAAATACGCGCATTTATACCGAACCATAAATAATTTAAAATATAACACATTTATTTGTAAGTTAACATGAATATGTATTAATTATTATTAAGATAGGGACGCCTTATGCTCCCAACCATTATTGTTTATGCTTTCCGTGGCAACCTGTAACTAAGGCCACACCAACTGCTGTGTATTATGCTGTATTATATTGTTTTTATGGTGTACGATCTTGTTGGTTGTCCAAATAAATAAATAAATAAATAAAGTATTATAATATTGTTTGCTGAAATTTCTAAGTGGCGTTCTTAATTCAAACAGCTTATGCTTTATTGGCTTGTTACTTTTTTATTAGACGATAGACAAATAAGCCTTAACAGCGGAGTAATACAAAGCGAAACTAAAATATATTTTTCTAACTACCTATAGGTATATTACTCGAAAACGTCAAAAAACAAAGTTGACATTTCTGTATCCACATTACTAAACAGGATTACTTAACACGTTTCTATAACAACACTTAGTTATATATCAAAAGAAAACATGATCCTATTTTAGTCCATCATGCAAGAAAAATTGGATCAACCGCAAAACATGGCACATGAACAGTGACGAATTATCTTTACCGCGCTTATTTCACGAATGGTGAAATTCGTAACATTTTTAATAACTATTTTGTTACTTATATGACAGTGGTCGTGATTTATAAAGGTAGTTAATCAATTGCAGTGACATTTTACCTGGTATTACATTTATTTTATGAACACATACGATGAATTTTATTAAATTGTTAGTTATAATTGATTAATTGCCGTGCCGCTAAGCAACCCACCTCGCTGCGCAAAATGGGCGCAACCGGAGAGTTCTAGGCCACCTCAATTGTACGCTACTGAGGTCAACAGCTCCTTTTTTCTTACCATTTTGCGTTTAAAGTTAACCTTACTATTTTGATGGAAGACGTTTTACGTTAGGTCTGCCCAGACGCGGTATCAACTCCTGACAACGTCTTCCCCAGCAGCTATCGGACAAAAATGCACATTCTAAAATTAAATAAACTTAACTATTTTATCTTCCCATATTTGAAAGGCGAGATAAGTATATACTAAGAATAAAATCAAGAATATCACATAAAAACTTGCAATAATTACGAATCGATTTATTGGTAATCGGTGTACCTGATGCAACCGTTCTCTCTAAAAACGAGTAATTCCACGTTGCCCTAAAGATTCATCAACTACATCTCCCAGATCAATTGCTGCGGTTGGAGAAGGATCAGGAATTAGACGTGCGCGCCGCCGCCGCCGCCGGTAGTTTAAAATTCGCGCCGATAAAACCCGCAAGAGAGTATAAGTTTAAAATCAATGGACATAAAGCGCAAGCGACGCGTTGAGACAACTGAACAAAAAGTCCTAAAGTAGGTTCTAAAGACGTTTTACTATTTTAGATTTCGAGTTAAAGACATTTACGCTGTAACCTGAGGTCATGGAAGTAAACAAACCACCAAAAATGAATTTGGAATTCATAACAAAAAACTCCATAGTGTTCTAAACAGACGCAGGAGCTAATGTGAAGCGGGCGACAAAGCTGGCAGATACTGACAACGATCTATGCTTAGGGCACGGTCTCCATAACTTAGTTACGGTTGATGGAATAACTTGTGACGAAATGCAAGAACATAGTAAAAACAGTCAGGTAGGTATCGTTTTGGATCTGGTCTGTTTTGGATTATCTGCAGCGATGTCAAGTCAATTGGCGATACATTCAAGTGATGAGATATCTCTACGAAGCCGCTACCATGTCCGTCTAAGTACAAAATTAGCAAACAAGGCCTATACCATTGCATCGAGGAGTGAGACAAGGGGACGTGATCTCCCCGAAATTGTTTACAAATGCAATGGAGGATATGTTCAAGACGCTGAACTGGAAAAGACGTGGCATCAACATAAATGGCGAATACATCGCTCACTTGCGATTTGCAGATGACATCGTCATAATGGCAGAGACGCTGCAAGGCCTACAACAGATGCTGAATGACCTGGCTGACTCTTCTATACTCATCGCCCTACGGATGAATCCAAGTTCAACCAAGGTCATGTTTAATGAACATGTTCTATGGGAACCGATTGCAGTCCAAGGCGCCGTCCTCGAAGTTGTTCAAAAATATGTGTACCTCGGACAAAAATTGCAGTTGGGTCGAAACAACTTAGACGACGAGGTGAATAGAAGGGTTTAGCAGCGTTTGGGAAAGTCTTGTCATCGTTCATTCCACAGTACCTAAAGACAAGAGTCTTCAATCAGTGCGTTCTACCTGTTATGATATACGGAGCCGAGACGTGGACACTGACGGCACGACTGGTTCACAGAATTAAAGTCACTCAGCGGGCTATGGAAAGAGCTATGCTCGGTGTTTCTCTAAGGGATCGAATCCATAATGAGGTGCTCCGTCAGAGAACTAAAGTCATCGACGTAGCTCACAGGATTAGCAAGCTGAAGTGGCAGTGGGCTGGCCACATCAGCCGCAGAGCCGACAACCGTTGGGGTAAACGAGTTCTGGAGTGGAGACCACCGACTACCGAGGGGTAAACGTAATGTAGGACGCCCTCAGGCCAGGTGGAGTGACAATTTGCGCAGGACGGCTGGCAGGAGCTGGTTGAGAGTAGCCGAAAATCGATCGAAGTGGCGAACAATTGGACAGGCCTATGTCCAGCAGTGGACTGCAACAGGCTGATGATGAGGTATCGTTTGCCAGAATTTTACAAAGAGGCAGAAATTGAACAAATTTTAAGATCTTTGGAGACTGTTTCTCAAGTGATAGAGGAACATGAAAACGATCCAATCTCCCAAGACAGCGAAGAAGACCAGAAGCTCGTACCTTATTTGGAAATTTGGCAAACATACCTGCGGTTAAAACTACTACTCCAACGAGATGGCACAGTGTCTTAGAAATGCTCGATAGTATGGCGCACTGTTGTAATAGGAATGATGGCGAGTCCATAATAATAACATCCTTAAAAAGGAATAGGTATGTTGATGAAACTGGGCACACGCTTCCCTGCCAGTAAGGCTGTTATTGCTGCAGCATTATTAGACTGCACGTTTATGAAGATTGGAGAAGTTGACTGCTATCTGACTGCTAACGAATTAACTCTAGCTGGTTTCAGAATATGCCAAAGAATTAAACCCCTACTACGAACATAATCAATCATTATAACACCAGGAGGATCATCAGGAACAAGCGAGTACAAGTAAAGTTTCGATACTTTCCCAACTTTCGGGTAATTCCGGCTTCGATGATGCTGTTGGAAGCTTGGAAATACCTAAATACCTGCTGATCCTGCGGAACTTGAAGATGTCATCTTGTCCTACTGGCAAACCAGACAATCTGCCTGCCCGCGTTTATCATCATTAGCACACTCTGTTATGCATTCCAGCAACCAGCACTCCGACCGAAAGAGTATTTGGGTTGTTGGATTGCTTTTATCAGCCAAAATTTAATTTTTATGCACGACAATATCTAGCAGTGTCAAACAAAATATGTTCTATGTCAAGTAAAGTGATTAGTCATTTTACCAGTTTACTTAATAAAGTTATTTCGTATAATCGTGGTTTTTCATTATAAGTCTTCATATACAAAATTGAAAAATCCCACGCCGCCGGCGTTACGCCGCCGCCGCGGATTTTTTCGTGCCACGCCGCCGCCCGATTTTTTTCGACCGGCGCGCACGTCTATCAGGAATAGAAAATCATAGGAAATGAAGTTTAAACGAAAACAGTGTAACTAAAAAATTAAGTTAACGTAAGTACACTTACACATTAATACACATAGTAAAATGATTTATGCAAAAAGTAATGACAAAAATACGTTAAATTTTGAATAATGCAAATAATACATTAAAAACACCATGTAGATTCGATTGATTTGTTAATTAAAATAATCAATCTATATTTCTATAGATAGGCTACAAATTCGTACGAAAAAAAGACGCCAAAATGATAATTTGGCATCCTTGATAGGTTTAGTATTTGATTTACCGGAACTTCTTTTTTCTTCAATTTCCGTTCCAGACACGCCTTCGAAATTATGAAAATTATTATCTATTTAATGTTATCGCTTGAGGAAATTTTCTCTTTAAATCAGTTCACAATTTGTTCTAAAAAGCCATAACGAAATCAACAAAATACATTTTGAGTTTTCTTCTAAACTTATTTTTCCAAATCGTATTCCTTACACGTCGTTGTATAATTGACGTGACCAAGATTTGGGTCAACCTTTGTGTCCAAACTTTGAACAATAGTTTCCTAACACTATTTACTTTTATTACGTTACTTAAATTGTCGTTTTGTATGCGATCAGAACACTTCCTATATTCTCAGAAGGTGTATTATGTTAAAAGGTGTTCACTAAGAAAACTTTTACGTTTCGGCTTGTTCACGGAATTCCTGAAGAAAGAGTGTGGTAAAATACATTTTTATCACATATTCTTTCTATATTGGTATTGTGGCTTTTATGAAACTAGTTTAAATGAAGGAAACTTATTGAACACAATAGGGAAGCGATATAAAAGTTTTTAGTTCGTCTTTAAGATTATCCAAAAATATTTTTTGCTTTTTCCATTTAATCAAAAAATAACAGGTATACATTAAATTGAATTGTCCATGATGTCATAAGTGGGTATATTTATTTCCTACCTGTAACGTAACGAGCCCTTGCGCCGTAACCTGATGTTGTTTATCGAAGTTTTTTTCTTCATTTGGCAATATTTTTTTTAACATTTAACTAATTAAAAATAACCTTGTATATTATTGACGCAATCCGTTTTCCTTTTGTTTTTGATATTACAAATCAAATTTTATCTTTTTATTATTTAAATAATTGATTAAGAGTTGGAATTTAATTGTAAAAGAGGACCTTAGAAAATAGTTTTTTCCCAAAACTATTTCATTAAATTATTATTAAGGCAAGCATCACAACACGTCATGGTAAGTACTTGCAGCTCGAGATTAATTTTTTTGCACAGGACTTATGAGACAAAGTTAAAAATGTAAAGTCTGACGTGTTTTTGACCGTAACACAAACAAAAAGCTCTCAGTTCAAAACGAGCGTCAACACACCCAGACCCAAGTTAATTTAGGAATTTTCTTTTTCAATCAACTGAACCTAGAGTCGAATCTGGAACCTTCCACGCTTCTGCCGCCTACCTTACATTCTGTGACCGATGTCGTAATTGCTTACAGCCTTCTTAAATGATCTTAATAATTTATTATTTAAGATCATTGCTCTACCGTGTATCCCAGTGGTGCATTAATTATGAAGTCCCGGGACAGCTTTGACTACGATCGGGGTTTGATGAGCCTGATCTTATTACTATTAGGGCTTAAAATGAAGCACGAAATCAAACTTAAACTAACATACTTACTTATTCAAGTACATAGATTACTACACTTTTTTTGCAAATTTATTCTACTGCTGGTTTGTAACTTGTCTACCGAGAAGACACAGGTAAGAAACTCAGTTGATTAGTTAAAGATTCAGTATCTAACTTATTGCTAAAGCTTACTTTGGACCAAGTCATATACATAGTTTTGTTTTGATGAGCGATGAAACAATTAAGTATTTAAGTAAGTTTTGTACTTTTGAGTGGTAAGCTGGAGCAGACCAGTCCCCAAAGGTAGCATGGCATTATCATTCTTATCTGACAGTCCGACGGTTGAAGCCTCCAATGCCTTAAACAAACTAGGAAAATTTTACAAAATAAAAGTGTTCCGCGCAGGATTTGAACCCACGAACTCCGGGCTTTGAAGGCTGGCGCTCTAATCACAACAATATAGATTAAGTAATTAGCTGTATAGTTTTTTCTTTATTAACCTATAACTTTACAATTTAAGATAATTATAAACTTTTTTAAAGGGCTTTAAATCTCAACTAATGTCACTAGTATTAGAATATTTGATTAATATAACTGTCCGTTTCCCATCGTTCAATTTGTAATACTTCAATATCCTTTGCCAAATTTCCTTGAATCAAGATAGATACTATTGATTGAATTCAATAGAATTAAGTTAAATAATGGTACAATGAAGACAAAAGAACTCGTTAACGATCAATCATCCTACTATTTGTTTCTAATGAACATGTTCGAGTGTGCTTACAATTAAAAACCTTTACAAATTATAAATAGACGGTTAATTGACGAGAAAGCACTTAAGAGATAAAGTTTTTGTTGTTACAAGGCAAACAGATGCAAGAAATAACAAAAGACTTAACGAAATTTAAAGAAACAGCTAAATTTCATCAGACCTGGTGAAGTAGGATTCGAACCCAAGACCTTCAAGAATCGCGCTCTAAAATATTTAAAGTTCAGTATTGCCACGATCAGCACTATAAATACCCGACAATTGAAATACGAGTAATTAAATTTTTTATAGTCCATTTTATTACGTCATGTTACGTCATCACTAACTAACCTAGTAATTACCTATCATAGCTACATTATTAAGTAACTACTCAAACCGATTACGATATTTGAAAAACGATCTGTTCTTGTTCCAAATAGTGATACGAGGCGTAAGCTAGAAATGGTTGACAGACGACCGATGACAGCTGTATGGAACGGTATTATTTAACGACTCGTAGTCGGTTAGAGAAAACGGATAGTTATCTTTAGCACATTACGAATCGTAATAGATTGGAACCGGGTATTAATGATTTTTTTGTGAAACTCAACTATTACCCGTTATCTTACTTTAAATGTTTAAACTGGAACGCGAGTCTTAAATTATATATTTCATTCAGTAGTTTTAGCTGAATCAATGAACATTTGTACATACAAATAATCAGGTTTATTAATAAATAAATAATAAATGAATAAGAAATAAATAAGCAATAATTAAATAATAAATAAATAATAATTAAATAATAAATAAATAAAAAATAAATAAATAACACAATAAATAAATAAATAGATAATAAACAAATAAATAATAAATAAATAATAACTAAATAATAAATAAATATTGGACAACATCACATACATTGCTCTGATTCTGTGGTAAGTAGCTTGAGCAGTCGTGTTACAGAAATCAGAAACAACGACGGCACCACAACACCCAGACCCCAGACAATATGGAAAAGTTCGTTTCCCATATTGATCCGACCGGGGATCGAACCCGGAACCTCAGATATGGCCATCTCGGCTACGGAGGTCGTCGTTTATTATATAAGTAGAATATGTAACAGTATTACAAATTCCTTTATCATACGCAACATACTATTAGTCGTCATCTTCTAATGCATGATCGATTTTTCGGTAATTCTTAGCAAGTTACTAAATGTTGAAAGGGTAATCTACCTTGTTGACACTAAATCAAGGTTCAATTCCCGGGTGGGGTTAATTGCGCTGTGGTAACCTTTTTTGGGTTGGGCTAATTGCACCCATTTACTAAAAATGTATCAACGAAATTATCTAAAGAGCTTAGTTGCTATGAAAATTAGAAAACCATTAGCATTTA
Source organism: Glyphodes pyloalis (assembly GCA_037074685.1). Taxonomy (NCBI): domain Eukaryota; kingdom Metazoa; phylum Arthropoda; class Insecta; order Lepidoptera; family Crambidae; genus Glyphodes; species Glyphodes pyloalis. The sequence goes on along the minus strand of JAYKKO010000012.1, from coordinate 3,203,120 downwards.
ATAGTTTTAAAGCCCTTAGCTAATTTCCTTAAGAACTAAAGGCCAATGTTTAACTCACTGTCAAAACGATAACTATTTCACAAATAAAATTCTTAAACTGCTTTCGAATAATTTATAAGTTTTCGAATTTCGAATTTATAATAACTAAAAATTGTTGTCGATTCTTCTCTTTCTTTTTTTTTTATTGAAACGCAACTTAGCTTCTTTTGCAAAGTCTACCTATGCCAGAGTCACGTAAGGTTAGCATTGATAGCTTCGCGATTAACCACGGGTGTTCGATACTTTATAGCTTTCCGAGGATTTAATAGAAGGCCAATATCCAGTTTAAGTTCAAGTAGCAAGTTGTCTACGTGGATCAGTAGCTTAAATTTATTAGTATACCTCCACACTCCACTTTTGACGACCTCCGTAATTGAGAGGCGAGCGTGTCATCTCTGAGGTTCCGGGTTCGATCCCCGGTCGGGTCAATATGGGAAACTAACTTTTCTATATTGTCTCGGGTCTGGGTGTTGTGGTATCGTCGTTGTTTCTGATTTCTGTTACACAAGTGCTTTAGCTACTTACCACAGAATCAGAGCGATGTATGTGATGTTGTCCAATATTTATTGTTCATTATTATTTACCTTCACAGCATATATCAACCATACATTTGAAATTTTCACTTGCTTAAAAAACAAAGACCTTTCATTAAAACTTCACACCCAGGTTTTATCTCCTTTGGGGTGGGATTTTGTAAAATCTGTTCTCATCGAATGTGTACACCTTATAGGGAACCTATAAGCCAAGCATCAAATTTGTAGGTGTAATCGTTTCTGGCTTTCGTGAATTAATCACGAAAGCCAGAAACGATTCATTAAGTGAGTGAGAGTCACTTGGCTTTAATTTACCATCAGTACCTACGCGTTTTAGCCACGTTTTTTCGACTTTCTCCACTAATTATTCGCTCCTATTGATTGCAACGTGATGTTATACAGCCTAAAGCCTTCCTCTAGAAATAAACTATCCAACACATAAATAAGTTTACTATTCAAACCGTAGTTCCTGAGGTTAGCACGTTCCAACAAACATACCTTACAGAAGACCGCAGCCAAATAATAATCACTTCTGTGTTGTTGTGTTTCTGCGTGTGAGTAAGGTTTCCAGTATTCCTGGGGAGTGTTACATTAATAGCAGGAGTCAAGCCTTCAAGGTAAGGGCGACAAGTCCAGTAACAATTTTACTATGCTGTACTTGTCGCCGCTAAGCAAGAACCTCATTACCACTTAACATCAGGTGGGACGAGGTCAATCTTGAAGTGCAATATAAAAAAACATATATAAGTATAAGTATAGATAGAAGATTTTATTTATCGCTTACTATTGAAATACAGTAAACTGTACAAATTAACACCAAATTTATACACGGGAATTTCAGTTAGCTTATACATTAAGCATACGAAATAGTAAACAACCCTTGTTATAGAACTTGAAAACCACAAATGAAATTAATCGATGAATGACCCCTGATGTTGATCGTAGTAACTAACACATCACATGGATCTTTAATCAGTCATAAACCGGGCTAACGTTTGCCGAAGAAATTAACAGCATCTTTTAATGTGCACATAAAATGGTGGCATGTCAGCAAACATCACAGGTCAACGCAAGCGTAGGTCATGCGGAAAGGACTCGGATAACCTAAGCGCCATTACAAATACGAAACGATATTTTGTTACTTATTAACTACTAGCTGTGCCCGCGACTTCGTTCGCGTGGACTACATCCTTTTATGGTCGGTTTTACCCCTTTCTCCCCTAATATTCGAAACAAAAAGTAGTCTATATTTTAATCCAAGTTTAGAGCTATATTTGTGCCAAATTTCATATCTCTCTCTAACTTCAAAAATAAACATTTTTCCACATAAACTTCCAAAGATGGTATTACCCCCCTCTCCCCCTTATTTTCTAATAAAAAGTAGCCAATGTCCGTTCTTGAGATTCAACGTATACCTATACCAAATTTCATCAAAATCGGTTGAGAGGTTTAAGCAGGAAAGCGTAACAGACACACAGACAGACAGACAGACAGAGTTACTTTCGCATTTATAATATTAGTAGGGATTGCAATATTTGAAAAACGGTTCATTCTAGTTACAGAAGTCATAACGGCGTGTAGCTAAAAACGACTACTGACTACTGATAACGGTTGGTATGGAGAGTAAATTATGAAACGGTGTTACGACTCTTAGTCGGTTGAAGTAAAACGCATAGTAATTTTTGACTCATTACGAATCGTAAAATATTGGTGTTGGGCATAAAAAGATTAAAAATACAATAGATGCAAAATAAATATATAAACATATAAATAAAATTGCAGTGACTGTTTGTTATATTACATTAATCGCTTTTTACTACATGCATATATTACTTATGCAACACTATTGTAGTAAAAAGAAGTAGAATAAATGACTACCCGCTGGCGTTCAAACCTGTTGACACTGAATTTAAAACGTTGAACCATTTTATGAAATTGCATGTGTTTCCAAGGAACCAACGGAATGTAAATTACCTATTCCCTGATTAGCTGAAACGGCTGAAAAGGTCATGAAGTTGCCAGCCTGCGTCACGACGGTTAAATCTAATTAATGCTGATTGCATGGCTAGTTGAGGCAGGTCGAGACGATGCTACATAGAGTAGGGAGTTTTTGACGTACATATTACTTAAAATCAAAATCTATTCTAGAATTTGATGGAGGGAAGTGAAAATTTTGATAGATAAAATTTACTGGTTTAAATTATCACTAGCGGCTCGCCACAGCTTTGTACGCGTAAGATTTATTAAAAATATGAATAAACTTTATTCATGACAATTGCCAACACAACAAAAAATAATAATCTAACTTAGTTCAGTGTTTATGATGTTATGCGATGTTAAACACCTTGGCGATCCATGTACATTTTTCTGTATTTAAATTTGATTTGGTCATAAAATTTAGTAGTGAGCGTCAAATAATCTTTAATGTGGACCACATTCAAACGCACGTCGAGAGGCAAGCAACTTGACCACATGAACTACTTACTTGAGCCCCTAGAAACTAGCTCAAACTGGATCATGAGATCTGTAGAGGCCCAAAAAGTGGCGTAGAATCTATTTAAAAAATATATTTTCGGTCTCCTGTGTATATTTTTAAGTACCATTAAGGCTTATATAATAAAATGATATGATTTATCTGCTGCAAGTACATTTACAATAAATTCTTTGCACGTCAACTATTTTCCTACTATCATAGCGCCCACGTTAGTCCTGCTGAGAAAAATGGCCGCTACTAACTCTACAGATGTCTTCTTAAATAAAATATACGTGACAGCGTCTTACTACCAAATTATAAATACAAAAAAAACAAAACATGAAGGCAAATTGCCACCACATCGAAAAAAATAGTAACAACGTAGCAGCTTGATCATAGTTTTCAATTTGCTTCGACGACACTCCCATTATTGCAATGAAGTTAGACACAATAGATCGCTACTACAAAACGCTCTCTAGTTTATTTTTAAGCGTTATTGCCCATTTGACTGCGTGTGGTGTGTCGACACGTCTCCTTTCAACACTATAGAACGCTGCAGGGGTGAGAAAAAAATGCGCACATATCATATTAGTTATTATTTCTTGTAACTATATACGCCCTAGGCTAGATTGCATGTATAACTTACATGAGCAGTTAATAAAATACATCTTTGTTTATGAATGAATAATATTAAATAAACAGTGAAATTTACTTAATCATAAACAATATTATTTATGATAATATATTTTTATTTATGACTAGCTGTCCCGGCAAACGTCGTAACGCCTATTTTTTTTTCAAATTTTCTAACCTTTTAAACCTTCCCTGGACCACCACAATAATTTCCAAACCAACATTAGCCAAATTGGTCTAGCCGTTGTCGAGTTTTAGCGAGACTAACGAACAGCGATTCATTTTTATATATAATATATATTAAGTGAATATTAGTGTTGATTTGTACAGCTATGTTCAGTAGTGAATTTGACGACCTCGATGGCGCAGTGGCTAAGGTAGGCGGCGAAAGCGCGAAAGGTCCAGGGTTCGATTCCAGGTCAGGTCAATTTTGAAAACGAACTTTTCTAAATTTACTTTGGTCTGGGTGTGCTGCGATGACGCCCCCAGTTAGTATCCGTCGTCTGGTACTCATAATACAAGGGAAAACCTTAGTTTGAGACCAGGTGATTGGTGTGATTGTCTGGCGCATTTATTATTATTTATTATTAATCTATTATATAAAAATAAATCGCAAAATGTGTTGGTAAGCGCATAACTCGACAACTCTTGGACCAATTTTGACAATTCTTTTTTTTAAATGTTCGTTGAAGTCCAAGGATGGTTTTTACGATGCGAGAAAAAATCGAATAATTGCCGGGAAAACTCTAAAGACAGCCGTTTTCTATTTCCAGTACAAACATTTTCCAACTAAAACTTAAGGGTCAAGCCTCATTGCAAATCATTTCGACAGGTTGAAGTCTGTCGGGACCGCTAGTGTTTTATAAAAATCTACAAAATTAGCCCATCTACTGTTAAGCGACTTGTCTCAGTCGACCACTTACTTCTTCCCAGATTTTGCTATGAAACGATCCTAACACAATCTCGGCCATTGTGTTTTAACACAATCATTGGCCTTCTTGGCATTCTTGAAAAGCTATAAAGCACTGAACACGGTAGTTAACTTGAATGTATATCAATAATTCTTATTAACTACTAGCTGTCGCGGCGAACTTCGTAACGCCTATTTTTTTAGTTTCTAACCTTTTAAACCTTACCTGGACCTCCACAATTATTTCAGAACCAAGATTACCCAAATCGGTCTAGCCGTTCTCGAGTTTTAGCGAGACTAACGAACAGCGATTCATTTTTATATATAAGAAGATTAGCAAAAATAGACTTTGCTGTAGAAGTTTAATTGCAACTAACGTAAAGAAAGAAATGAAAATGTTTGATTTCTACATTGTTACCTAATCGTTGTTTTCTTTAAAGTTGGTTATGCTTAATTTATTATTGAGGCATAAATGTTCCATGCCAGAGGCACGGCTCATATAAAGCCTATTAGACAACCCTAGAGGGCAGGCCTGACTATTTCCGCACCCGTTCTCTGTAGACAATACCAATATCATGTCTGCTCCATCCCTTCACTATGTCGTTTCGCGTAGCTACGGGAATCGCCGCAAACCAAATTAGGTTATTTTTTGTTTCTCTTGCTAGTTATAATAGGAAAAAAATATATAAGGAACGCATTTTTGAGGTGAACGAATGTATCTAAACCTTGAACTGATTAACAAGGTTAACTTAAAAGCTGACTTAAATTTTAATTGTGTTTCAGTTTAACGTAAACAAAAACAAAATTTTGTTTTAACGGTTTTTCAATTCATAAATTTATAACAATATTACAAGCGAAATATAATAGTAAGCATTTATTATTACTTTTTTATTACTTATTTTTTTTGTTTGTAAATTAAAATAGAATGTAAGTAATAATTAAAAAACCTACTGAAGGTTAAAAAACCAAAAAAGTAAGTATCTTACGTAGAGCAAAAACTGGCCAGTAATTTTCTTACCCTTCACGAACTTTGAATTCACGGAAATTACTCATATTTGTACCATTCGTAAGTAATCAGCCGCAAGCTCTCATCTTATTAATGGATAATCCATTACTTACCTAATATAACATTGTTCAGTTCCAAGAACGTCCGACTGTGGTAAAGTATTTTACTACTTTTTTGTGGACAATAATGTTGTGACTTTACTAAAATTTTGGCTTATAGCCTACAAACACACTACATACATTTCTAAAAAGTATCTTAGGCATAGACATCACTACTAATATTATAAATGTGAAAGTAACTCTGTCTGTTACGCTTTCCCGCTTAAACCTCTCAACCAATTTTGATGAAATTTGGCATAGGTATATGTTGAACCTCAAGAACGGACATAGGCTACTTTTTGTTAGAAATTAAGGGGAGGGGGTATGGGATATGGGAAAATGTTTATTTTTTAAGTTACAGATATGAAATTTGGCACAAATATAGCTCTATTAAAATATAGACTATTTTTTGTTTCGAATATTAGGGGAGATAGGACCATGAAAGGATGTAGTCCACGCGAACGAAGTCGCAGGCACAGCTAGTTTAGAATAAATTAACAGGTGAAAACGCGATAGTATTTTAATAAGCACAACAGCTTATCACTATAAACATTTGCCGTAGGATAATAGTTCTTACGCCAAAAAATAAGGGCGATAAAAAGTCCAATGTGCATTGTCTGACGTGCTTTCGAGTGTACTTATTGTCTGATATTTCGATTGGGTTACACATTCATAAGCTACTGCAATTGGCTTATTATAAACTAGCTGTGCCCGTGACTTCGTTCGCGTGGACTACATCCTTTCATGGGCGGTTTTACCCCTATCTCCCCTAATATTCGAAACAAAAAGTAGTCTATATTTGAATAGAGCTATATTTGTGCCAACTTTCATATCTCTAACTTAAAAAATAAACATTTTCCCATATAAACTTTCAAAGGTGGCATTACCCCCCCCCCCCTCCCCCCCTTACTTTCTAACAAAAAGTAGCCTATGTCCGTTCTTGAGCTTCAACGTATTCCTATGCCAAATGTCATCAAAATCGGTTGAGAGGTTTAAGCGGGAAAGCGTACCAGACAGACAGACAGACAGACAGAGTTACTTTCGCATATAAAATATTAAGTAGGGATATTAGTACGGATGATTGAAATGGAACGCGCAAATCTAAAATTATATCTTAATCTTAACCTAAAATAATCTCTAATTAACCAAATTATTTTCATATTCTCTTTCTTAAACTCATGTTTGCTATCAGAACGTCTTCTTAGAATAGCTTATTGCAAACTAACTTTAGACCTTAGGGGAAACACAAACACCGGTAAATAATTCCACAGCCTCGCAGCGGAAGTGCTTAAGTTACACGTGCAAAATCCAGCGAATGAGCAAACGTATAGTACGCAACACCAAATAAAATTAGCATACTACACTCTCTCGCTTCCTGTTAACTCCACAGTACATACTGGCGACATACGAACTTCCCTGTTAGTCAACTATTTTATTCTCTACAGCCAGTGTTCTAGGAAATAGTTTTAAGACTGATTTTGAACTTATTTTTCCTTCACTTCCTGTTATGGAAACTGCTCCAACAAAAACACGCCAGTTACGTACCTACTCATTAGTTACATTTTTTTTTAAATCACCTATCTTTTTTAAAATTTTAAATGGATTTAAAAAGCTTCCATTATATCCTCTTGAGGACTGATTCATAAATATTAAATACAATTCCGGTTCGAATAGTGTATGCTTTGTCTCAGTCCAATCGTTTAAATTAAGAAAGAGACAATATATAGTTTTCTTATTCGAATTCGATTTCGTCATTTTGTGAATAGGTAAGCTAAAGTCTTTTGTACTTTTAATTTCATTAAGTATTACTTGAACCAAAAGGATTTTCATTTCCTAAATGCCTGACCATTTTTTTATTAAGCGTTTCTTTAAATCAATCAGAATCAAATACACTTTTCCAATTCATTATCATTATTCATTATTTCTCTAAAAATAAAATAAAAATCAGAAAACGTTAAACTTTTTAGAGCATGAACACAACATCTTGAATGCATTATATGTATTTCTAAACTAATGGCTAATTTATATTAAATTCTTTAATTCTACACCTCTAAAGCATATAATGTCTAGTCCTTTCATAACACTTTATCTTTGAACACTCCTCTTTCGTGTGTGTCTTTTTCCTTTTCCTAACTTTATGATTTCATCCACAGAGCAAAGAATTAACAGTAGAGGCAGCAAGGCCTCAAATCTTTTTGAAAAAGTCAACGGGTGGCGTAGTCAACGCGGAGGTATGTCACTGAGAGGTCGCTCGAGACAGCATGCGCTTTTCCTGTAATTAGAGCGAATGCAGTGAACTTAATGGGAGGAACTGAGACCAGCTGTAAATATAAAATGACAGTTTCGTATAGAAACGCTGCGTTGGTTTTGACATTGCATGGTTTTTTTAAGCATGGATCACTCAAATCTGTTTGTAAATAGATACACATTTGTTTTGAATATAATGGTCGGTGGTGTAGTATTTAGTTAATCGTGAACCAATCAGGCATGCTTCTTAGGTCACTCACTGTAGATAGATCAGCTTGTAGTATAGAAATTCTTGTATATTTAAAAAAAATAAAAATAAATTGCAACCGTACCATGAACGTGATTTAAAAGCGTATTTCGTTATTCACTAACATTTCACTTAACGGGCTATCTACTACATAAAAATAAGTTGGGTTTTCCTTCCTGACGCTATAACTCCAAAACGCACGAACCGATTTCCACGGTTTTGCATTCGTTGGAAAGGTCTCGGGTTCTGTGAGGTTTATAGCAAAGAAAATTCAGGAAAAATTTCAACAGACAAGCGGGAAAATCCTCTAAGGCAAAACGAAGTTCGACGGGACCGCTAATTTTTAATAAAATTTGAGAAAAGAAACGATACAATTAATATAGTACTTTTATATTTGTTAAGTTAGTTTTAATATAAAACCTTTTTCTCCTACTAGATTTTTGATAATGGCTGCAAAGCCTTATCATCTTCATCGGACTGTCGTAGGAGAGCAGACGACTGTTATTCCTAAATAATTGAAAATATACCTTAACTAGCGGCTCGAAGCTTGGAAATAAAGAGAAAAAATATTTGTCACAATACGTTTGATAGTAATTACAATAATAAATACATAGTTTTAAGTCTACCGTGTGCCAAAAAGGTTATCGACTCAGCATTATGCCGTACAATTGTATAGAAGGCACAAATGTTACGACGCTGGTTTTCAGTGGTCACCCTACTATCTACAAAACTAAAAGGCGAGCTTTTCACGATTACTATTCCAGTTTTTCCCACATTTGCCATTGATTCATGGCTCCTATCGGTTGTAGCTTAATGTTATAGAGCCCGCATCCTTTCTCAATAAATGGACTAACTAACACAAAAACAATTTTTGAATTCGAAACAGTAGTTCCTGAGATTAGGTCATTCAAACAAACTCTTCAGCTTCATATAGATTCTTATATAGTGTACTAGCTGTGCCCGCGACTTCGTTCGCGTGGACTACATCCTTTCATGGTCGGTTTTACCCCTTTCTCCACTAATATTCGAAACAAAAAGTAATCTATATTTTAATCCAAGTTTCGAGCTATATTTGTGCCAAATTTCATATCTCTAACTTCAAAAATAAACATTTTTCCATATAAACTTTCAAAGGTGGTATTACCCCCCCCCCCCCCTAATTTCATATAAAAAGTAGCCTATGTCCGTTCTTGAGATTCAACGTATACCTATACCAAATTTCATCAAAATCGGTTGAGAGGTTTAAGCAGGAAAGCGTAACAGACACACAGACAGACAGACAGACAGAGTTACTTTCGCATTTATAATATTAGTAGGGATTCTCTGTCTGCTTACTACTCTTCGTAAGCATTTCCTCGAGGTTGTTAGACTTAAACAAGGTAACCACTCCACAGCACGCCATGTCACACGCATGCTTCATTAGTCAATTTCACTTAAACTATCAACTTCATAGAAATAAAAGCTGCCAGTAGGTTTTATTTCTAAGAACATAATGATTAATTCTAAGCAAATAACTGGTTATGCGTTGTCAAGGCTGGTCGCAATAATAGTTAAGTTTCCAGCTAAATCTGCATTAATGATTTCCTTTGTAACGTATTAAATTTCACCACCTAATATAAATCATAATCACTTTCCGCTGTATTTTGCGCCATCTTATTTAGCGATTTTTCAAATAGATACAATTATTCAGGATTGTTTTTTATATATAATTTAAATACATATACATAATGGTACAGAAAAACCAAAAACATTAATTACACCCGGGACGGGTTGTTAGTTTATAATACTACTAGCTGTGCCCGCGACTTTGTTTGTGTGGACTATATACCTACTTTCATGGTCAGTCTTGCCCTTATCTCCCCTTATATTCGAAATAAAAAGGAGTATAAATATTTTAATATTACTACTTTTTACTCGACTTTTTATTTTTATAGTACTTTACGCCGTACTAGCGAACTTTAAATATTAGAATCAGATTTTTTTATCTCCCCTTGCGGTGCGGGAATCGAACTCAAGACCTTCACGTATCGCGCGACCACGTACCACGGGCCGATAAGTATGTAGTTCTAAACATATTCGGCAGAGGGCACTTACCGAAGGCTAACGGTTGATACAGCAGAAAAATTTCATCGCCTACTATAACTTGCGGTTAGCTCAGTTGGAAGAGCAGCACGCGCGATACGTGAAGGTCGTGGGTTCGATTCCCGCACCGCAAGGGGAGATACATTTTTACTGTTTCTAATATTTACTACGTTTTATTTCGAATAATAAATCTGACTTTCGAGCTAAACTTGTGACTAAATTCACATCCCTAGCTAAAAAAATAAAAAAATCCCATATAAACTTTCAACGGCGGTATTACCCCCAACCCCCTAATTAAAAAAACAAAAAGTAGCCTATGTCCGTTCTAAAGATTAAACGTATACCTATACCAAATTTCGTCAAAATTTCGTTTCAGTGGTTTTGGCGTAAAAGTCGGACAGACAAACAGACAGACAGGCAGAGTTACTTTCGAATTTATGTATAATATTAGTATGGATTCATCCATGTTAAAATATATATTATAATATTTTGACAATTTCCCAAGAATAATCTATTAGAAAGCACAAATTACTATTTTTTTTTTATATCGCACTTCAAGATTGACTTCGTCCCTACTGATGTTAAGTGCTAATGAGGTCCTAGCTTAAGGGTGACGTACAGCACAATAAATCTGTTATTGGACTTGTCGCCCTTACCTTGAAGGCTTGGCCCCTGCTGCTAATGTAGCAGGAACACAACAACACAGAAGTGATTGTTATTTGGCTGTGGTCTTCTGTAAGGCGGAGGTATTTCACCAGTCGCGCTGCCCCAGTTCGAGCGATAAATCGCTATGCCCTACCTCTTTTACCTACATATGTCTGTAAAGCCGCCATCTTAACCGTTTCAAAAAGTTCAATATGTATTTTAGGATGTCTCTTGGCATATATTGGTTTCCATAGCTTTTAAACCAAAGCTACAAATTATCAACTGTTTGCACACATTTGCAATTTGCTAAGTTAAAACCGGAGCAACATGCAAACCAAACATTAATTCATTTAAATGTTTACTGGAAACGCATTAGAATGATTTTAATTACTTACTTTAAAGAGCACCGTACTCGCACCATCGATCATCCGTGCTACAATAGCAAATTTAATTTCATGTAATTGCGGTAGTAAGCCTTTAGATAGATACACTTTATTGCACAGAAAAAAATACAGAAATTGGTTCTAAAGACATATTCAATTAAAAAAAATACGTTGAGCTTCTAGAACGGACATAGGATACTTTTTTTTTTAAATTAGGGGGGTTGGGCGTAAAACCGCCATTGAAAGTTTATATGCGCAAACGTTTATTTTAAGGTAGAGATATGAAATTTGGCACAAACATATCTCTAAACTTGAATTAAAATATGGACTAGTTTTTACGAATATTAGGGTAATCCGACCATGACATTATGTAGTACAAGCGAACGAAGTCGCAGGCACAACTAGTACAAAATATAAAATGTATAGAAATGCTTTTGGTAAAATAAATTACTAGTTTAAAATGAATTACCCTCTGACGACCATGGATGACAGAAATCAGCAATTACCATGATAACAGCGAAGATTTTGTTATAAAAAATATTCCAATTACATCATATCCTCGACATCAATCTACCAACAAAAGCTTAATATTACTACCCCTACGGGAAATCCAATGCATTTATCGGGATTTATATCCAATGGATGTTGCGAACAAGTATTGTTGTTTATTAGCCATTTTAACTTTGCGGAGGAAGTGTGGGGTAATAAAAATATGTGCGTGCAATTTGATAATCAGATGTGGGCGGAATACGTGAGTTTGAATATGCGACTACCCTCAAATTAAAAATAACGTAAATGACCAGACCATTTAGGATGCGAGTGAATTTAATCAACTGTCAAATCAGTGTGGCAACTGCTGATTGGCTGAAAATACGAATTCAGTGTGCTTGCTATCAGCCAATCAACAGTATGACAACTTTTGTCGTCACATGCGAGAATTTTGACGTTTTCCAGATGCTAGCAGGGCAGGAGATCGCATTGATACTTTTTCTATGACATATTTGACACGTCTCTACCTTAGTAACATATTTCTAGGATTTTGTAGAGGGAAATGAGGGAAAAGCATAATCGGTTTGATTTATTGGTTTTAAATCATGATTTTGTGGGTTTTGGTGTACAAATTCGGTGTTCATATGTACAGCAATAATAAATAAATCGATTGTCAGGCCACTTGTCTACGTGAACAACTTGCTTCTGATACGAGTGTGCCATAACACGAACTTTGACTGGACTATTATTACTATTTATTTATATTAAACAAACAACATTTTTTTTTACTAAACATAAGACCTCGCCGCCTTCTCGATATTAGCCTCCATGGAATCCTTCAAGAGTAATAGATCACCGAATACTCGTATTCTATTAATTATTTTTTTTATTTACACTTTGATCTACTGGCAAACGTATAATTTGCAAACAAAGCTTAATTGCCACTTAATCCAAAAAGAAAAAATGTTTTTCTGTTACTGAAAGCCGCAAATGAAATATGTAATTATTTAGTTCTATTTATCTACTTCATAGTGTAAATTTTAAGACTTTCGCGTTCCATTTTAAACATTTAAAATAATTTAACGGGTCAAAACGCGACACCATTTTTATTTAGTAGTTAATAGTTAACCGTGGTCACGAGCTGACTGCCAGTCAGCTCGTGACCATGTTGGTGCAACCTGACCGAAACGTCGGGCAGTAAGTAGTTCGTATTAACTACTAAATAAAAATGGTGTCGCGTTTTGACCCGTTAAATTATTTTAAATACTTCATAGTGTCATGGTTGAATCATTGGGATCGCAAACCCGAAGGTTGTGGGTTTAAACTTTCGGGCAAAATATCTCACTTTGTTATGCTTCACTACGTCGTTTATACCAATAGTAAAAACACACTAGTAAAAAAAATAATCTGTATGTTGGTATGTCTGAGTATCTATGTGTGAATTTCGTATTTACCTGCATTGCACACTCTGAAAGTAATCGAGCGGTTTTAAAAATCTCCAATTTAAGATAAAAACTTCAGATGCGCAGTAATTAATAGTCTTCAAATTAATTACAAAAGTAAAAGTGAGTAAATTGGCTGTTTAAAAATAATTTTCTTGACGGAACTTCATAATTTCAACTCCTTCGCGGTGAAAGAGATCTCATTAAGATTGTTATCTTCAATAAAAAACAACGTCTGAGAAAATGAGTATTTTGAACGTACTTTCTTTAACAATTTAGATATTGAATTAAGTATTCAATAATACGATGGTTATCATATTATTTTGAGAAAATAAAATGTGGATATGTGAGAGTTTATCAGACTTACGTGATATTAAGACCGTCTTAAATCAGCTTGGGGCCCACATGCACACAAAACTTGGGGAACTTTTGGAATGTGAACAAATCTAATAATACTAAATTATTTCGTGAATGCAAAGTCCAATATTTTAAAAACAAACCGTTCTAGTTACCTATAGTAAGAAATTATACGAGGCGTTAGCTAAAAACAACTGACGTACGACCGATGACAGATAATTTTGAAAGTTTTTTTTTTATATTGCACTTTAAGATTGACCTTATCCCACCTGATGTTAAGTGGTGATGAGGTCCTAGCTTAAGGGTGACAAGTACAGCATAATACAGCTGTTACTGAACTTGTCACCCTTACCTTGAAGGCTTGACAACTTTTTTTTCGGGTGGAAATACTTTGACAAACCGTACCTCCAAAGGCTTGACCCCTACTACTATGTATTACATTAAACATTTTTAGACATTAATTCCACAATTTTTTTTTTATTTAAAATGTAACGTTTTCTTTAAATTCATTCGATATAATACCAGTAGTAGGTAGTATAACATACCATGTTAGATCTTTTTATTCGACATTAAAGACGACCATACTCGTATATCCTAAAGTGGTGCGTAATCTTCGATTTTAACCAATCAAATAGGCATCAGGCATTAACGTTTGCTGTCCAAGCCAACGAATTAAACGTTTTCAAATATATGTTAAAGATTTCGGAAGTAATCAACTGATTTTTAATCATAAATTAAGATCTATAAATCTGATTGACCATACTTTTCCCTTCATTACCGTGCGCAAAATCTTCTAAATTTGTAATTCTCAAAAGTGTTTTAACTAATTTTCTATTAAAATTACCAGCCACTTAGAAAAACGCTGTTTAATGCAACAATTAACAAGAGTTGTCTAATTGAAAATAATTTATTTCCATCATACTAATAATAAACCAAAAGCTAAACATCCTTTTATGATCGCTCATTAATTAAAATTTTTAATGATTCATAATTTTTCAAAAAAATTATTAATATTAGTAACTGTTCTTCCTTGAAAATTTTATGAACATTTTTACTACGTGACATAGTGTGTCCATCTTAATTAAAGCGGTAAAAGGAATGTTTGGTACTTTTCAATCGTAATTACAATTTTTAAAATAGACGTATATTTCATCTGTAATAATAAATAAAATTTGAGTGTCTGTAATATTATTAGAACCTTTTTTACTAACTTGTAAGGATGTGATGTCTTAATCCAAAATAACAGTCCCAGAATTTTTTTTCTGTCTAGTCTGTTGGTTAAGACTAATCTGTCAAATGGTTAAAGTGATGTTAGCGGTACTTTCACTGTTAGATGAATGGTGTAATAATACTTATTATTATATTAGTATTATATTAAGTATTATTTTAAGAGAGGTAGGGCATAGCTATTTATACCTCGAACTGGAGCAGCCCGATCTTACTGAAGACCGAATCCAAATAACAATCACTTCGGTGTTGTTGTGTTTCTGCGTGTAAGTAAGGTTTCCAGAGCTCTTGGGGTGCTACATTAGTAGCAGGGGTCAAGCCTTCAAGGTAAGGGCGACAAGTACAGTAACAGATTTATTAGGCTGTACTTATTGCCTTTAAGCTAGGACCTCATTACCACTTAATATCAGGTGGAATGAGGTCAACCTGGTAGTGCCATATAAAAAAAAATATTAGTTCCTTAACCAAGACTACTTTTACTAATTTAGATGTTTGATTTATTTTAATTCATATGATAATACAAAATAATATTCTACGCGAACAAACTCGCAACCATAGCTAATTAAGAAATAAAATTTGTTGTTTATGAATTGTTTACGATGACGGATCTTATCTTAGGAATTATAGATGCGATGAAGAACCTTGGCAAAACTGCTCCACGTCTCTGAATGAAATGTAACGATTTATTTAAATGTAATTGTTTCCTGAAAAGTGAACTACGCGTGAAAATTCTTAAGTCAGTTTTTAATAAGACAATCAAAATGTTTCACTTACGATTTATGAAGGATGTGCTTATGCATGATCTAATCAGCGGCCACAATTGGCTAATATGTGAACCATAAAAATAGTAAAATATTATATCGTTATTTGTAATAAATAACCTAACTATAGATTTGCCCTCTTGATCTATGGTTTGTTACTTCATCGTTGAACAAAGCACATTATTATTTCAATAATATAAAACCTATTCTAACGTTTTATAAATAAATTACAGAAGATCATTTCATGAACTTTTCATTTGAAACATCCGTTTGTCACAACTCCTTACAATCTTTTAAGACCAACCAGTATCCATCTCTTGGGCAAGTAATAGATCGTAAGTGCACACATACAAACTGGTAAATGCATTACTGCTCCCGTAACACAGTAAGAGTGACTGATTATGCAGCTGGCCTTTATTGTAGCTATGAGTAGCTATGATATACTGAACTTAAAGGATTATCAAATAAATAAATAAATGCGCCAGACAATCACACCAATCACCTGGTCTCAAACTAAGGTTTTCCCTTGTACTATGAGTACCAGACGACGGATACTAACTGGGGGCGTCATCCCATCACACCCAGACCCAAGTCAATTTAGAAAAGTTCGTTTTCCAAATTGACCCGACCGGGAATCGAACCCGGGACCTTTCACGCTTTGGTCGCCTACCTTAGCCACTGCGCCACCGAAGTCGTCAATGAAACCTTTAATATTCCTATTGTTTAAAAATTAACAGAATTGAAGTGCTATTTATGTATTTTTAAAGGGTGACTTACCACTCCCTTTTTTTAGCTTTAGGAGGAAAAAGCTACCTTTCTTCTTTCGGACTTTTGACCACCACTAATATTCACTTGAAGGCTATTCAAATACATATATCGAAGCAAACCTGCTCTAAGTGTACTCTCTGCTTAATGCATTTATACGCAGCAGCATTAGGTGTAATGCACTTAGGTAAGCCTTAGTGGCCATAGATGGTTTACAGCATGGTTATATGCCTGTCTACGTAGCTATGACGTATTTCAATAGTTCTCAAACAAAGCAATCCTTTTTAAATTGAAGTTTTTTATTTTTATATTATTAGCTGTTGTTTTACAAGAATTCGGGATAAAAAGTTTTCCTATATTATAGGAAGCCGTACGTAGCCGAGTTTCGCGTCGCGCCATCTCTGAGGTCCCGGGTTCGGTCCCCGGTCGAGTCAATATGGGAAACGTACTTTTCTATATTGTCTCGGGTCTGGGTGTTGTGGTACCGTATTCGTTTCTGATTTCTGTAACACAAGTGTTTAAGCTATTAACCGCAAAATGTTGTCCGATATTTAAATTTATTAAATCTATTATTATCCATTATTTATTTCGTTTCTACCAAATTTCATCTTAATCCATGATGTAGTTTATGCGTGAAAGAGTAACTAAACATACATCCAGGCACATAGACATTTAAAAGTAACAATACAAACACAACCTAAATCGCTTTAATATAAGCTACATAACAGTAATCCAGACCAATAAACGATCACATTTTGCCACGTTTCTCAATATTTTGTGACTGACGGCCCCAATTTACGATATGGGAACTATAGTAATATAACTTTAGTAATTTTCTAAGATACAAATTAGGCATTACTGTTAGAAAGTCATTTGACTTTTTTAGGTTTACATTGATAAAAATTTAAAGTATTTAAAAAAACTTTTTTTTCCTCATTAAAAAACCACTGAGATCATTATGACAATTGCATTTTTTTTAATAATGATGGATGTATTTTGTAGTTAAAGAAAATTAATCATAAGGGGACATGTAGGCGTTCCTTCAGAATGTTTAAAGTTTATTAGATATGTGCGACCTAGTGCGGCGTGATGTAATATACAAATTGTAAAAATCTTAAAAAAATATAGTTCAAGATTAACGTATTAAAAACAATTTCCTGATTATCAGGTTTTTTGATTAAAAATATTTTTTATTTTTTCCGAATCGCTACAATAAACTAATCCCTAATATTTCAGTATGTAGTTGGTATGTTGTCGTAAATTATCAATATTTATTCTTAACTAGCGGACCCGACAGACTTCGTCCTGTCAAAAAGATTTGCAATGTGGTTTGATTCTTAAGTTTTAGTTGGAAAATGTTTGTACTGAAAAAAAAGGGCTGTCTTTAGAGTTTTCCCGGCAATTATTCGAGTTTTTCTCGTCGTAAAAACCATCCTTGGACTTCAACGGACATTTAAAAAAAAGAATTGTCAAAATTGGTCCAAGCGTTGTCGAGTTATGCCCTTACCAACACATTTTGCGATTTATTTTTATATAAATAGATGTAACATTAACTTATTATTAGGTACCTACCTATATAAACACGAAAACAATAGGTACTCGAATTAAAATAATTATATGATAAGTTTGGTCCGTAAAACAATAAAGTAACAAAATCATACAAGTGAAAACTCAAAATTTAACCATCGATTTCAAATGTAATTTATTTCATTAAAACAACACTCAAAAACAATTTTACAACCGCTGCCACGTGTCCTATGAAAACAGAACATTTAAACAAATCCAAGTTAAAGGTTATGTTTGAATAAGCTTTGTAGTTCTCACTTGTAGTTTTCATTGAAACTGATTATTTCTATGTTTTTTCTAGGGTCCTGCCTGAGCTACGGTCATTCTTGCTGGGGAGGTGAGTACGTTTGAATACAATTCTAGATTTAGTATATTTTTTGTTGGATGAAGCATAAAAATCAGCAAGTTACTGCAGTGTATTATTGACTCGAAATCATGTTTAATGAGAAAAGCCTACTACAAACTTGATCAATATGTAAACGACTAGCTTTTGCCCGCGACTTCGTCCGCGTGGCGTGTTATTGTGTCATTTCAGTATTTTTCTCGGTGTGTGTCGAATGTAAATAATAATGAATGTTGCATTCAAAAATTTTAAAAAGTTTTTTTTTTTTTTTTGAGAAAATACATTAAAAAACAACATAACAATTATTCTGAATCTGGCGCTAGTGCAGTATTTTTTCATGAAAAAGATGTTTCCCATTCCCATGAAGCTGTACATTTGCTAAGATACCCATATACTAAAAAATTTCAAGCCTCTAACTCGCGGTACAAAAGTTTTTCCCGCTATTCCCGTTCCCATGGGAATTTTGGAAAATCCAATCATGACTTAACTTTGGATTCACTAAGGTATATGCATGTCAAATTTCAATCATCTAACTTACGCGGTTTAGATTTTTTCATACAAAAGTTTTTTCCCGCTAACTCCCGTTCCCGTGGGAATTTCTCAAAATACAGCCATAACTAAACTTTATATTTACTAAGGTACCTGCATGCCAAATTTCAAGCGTCTAACTTAAGCGGTTTAGATTTTTCATACAAAAGGATTTTCCCGCTAATTCCCGTTCCCGTGGGAATTTCGGGAATTCCTTTCTTAGTGCACCCCTACGGTACCTAAGCTACGTCCCTTCCAAATTTCAAGTGCCTACGTTTAGCCGTTTGGGCTGTGCGTTGATATGTCAGTCAGTCAGTCAGTCAGTCAGTCAGTTTCTCCTTTTATATATATAGAAGATAAACAAAGATGAACATAGTAATTTGGTTGCCAGTTTGAATTTATATAATTGACTTGTATGAGTACACATAGATTTAAGGTCCATATTAAATCATGTTTAATGAAAAAAGGGTATTACAAACCTGATGAATATTTAATAGATAAAAATATATGGACATGATGGTCTGCTCGCTCGCACACCATATTTTAAGGTCCTCTATTTCTAAACATTATAATGATTAGGATACATTCTAAGTTTTTTGTCGGATTCTTCTTGGTAGGATAAAATTTTGAACCAACTGTAGAATATTCCTTATTTTGTATTTATTTCGACGTAGCATGTTACTTGTAACCGACATGAATAAATAAATTGATTACGATTACGATTAAAACGATGCGTTTATTATGGAAACTTTACTGGTTTGTGTATAACTTAAGTTATTTTTATTTTAAACGTTCAGTACTTACAATTGTGAGTTTCCGAAAAATAAATGAATTTCTACATTTAGATCATACCTTATTTATTTAAAACTAACTGCCCGACTCGGGTTAGCACGCGTTTTATATACCTACTAATTTTTTCCACTGATTCCTCGTTCCTACTTGTTTCAGCATGATGTTACACAGCCCTCAGTCCTCCACGATAAATGGACAATCTTTCACAAAAATATTTTTTCAATTCAAACTAGTGGTTCTTGATTTAAACGCGTTCAAACAAACTCTTCATCATTATATTATTAAACATGAACACAAAAATAATGTATTTTTTCAAGAAAGGGAACCAAGTAACATGATCAATACACCAAATCAACCAAATTTCATGAAATAAAATGCCTGTACCGACGTTAATTTAGATTTTCATAACACAAGTGCTTGAGCTACTTATTTTCTAGTCAGGACAATGTGATGTTTTTCAATACTTATTAATATCGATGTCTATTCATTTATTAATGAATACAATGGCCGACGTGATTGATAAGCCCATCGCTCCAAGTTACTTACTATCAACAATACAAATAATGCCAATTTTCGTAAACGTTCCGGACAATGAAGAATATATCTTGCTTGTAGGTAGGTAGAAGTCGTTTTTGTGTGCTGCATTGTAAACAATTCCATATTTGTATCAATAAGGTTTATTAATTGAAGTAGTATGATTAAATTTCGAACATAGAACATTTGAATGATTTGAATTTTCACTTTTTCATTAGAAGTAGCGACATAGTTTAATTTTTTTAGTTTGAAAAAATATTTTTTCTACCTACCTTGGTTTTATAGATCTTTTTAAAGATACAAGAAAAAAAAAGAAAGTCATGTGCACCACATGACTTTCTTTTTTTCTTTTTTTTTCTTTGTGTGATTGTCTGGCGCATTTTTTATTTGTTATTATTATAGAGTGTATAATTATCTTCAGGCGTAAGTAAGGAAGCAAAGCATACCCAACATATGAGGGTATTATCGCTTGCAGTCGTAATCCCAGATTAACTGGGCTCCAATATAAACGATAACTCGCGCCTCAAACGCTGCCGATGCAAATACCACCATTATTATGCCATGTGCGGGTTTTTATTCGTATTACTGTATGTAGGGTCCATGTTATTGGGCCAACTGAAGCCGCAATTGACCATTATTGTCGTAACAGTAGTTTATTGTACGGAACTCTTTGGAATTACCATTGAACTTAATCGGAGGGAATGGATTATAAAAAGGCACGTAATAGTATTTTGTTTTTAAAATTGAGATTACTATTTGAATTACCCTTCCAGCGTCACCAGCCATTTTTTATTTTTCGGTCATGTCAAAATCGTCTCGCCTGACATTTTCTATCTTTTTTTTTTAAATGGCGTCCTGTACCTAATTAAAACCTGAATCGACGGCCACACGAAGGGAGCGTAATAATTTGTTAGAGTGGCTGTTTGATTTAAATCACTAAAAGCCGAAAACTTACACTAAGAAATAATACAATATCTAAATTGATTTAGTAATATTCAATATGCTGCCTACTAATGGATATAAAGTTGTATTACTTATGCTAAAGAAATAAAAAATAACGATACATACCACGGTACAAAACCAGTCCCACAAGAGGTACATACCTCTTGGCAGGATTATAAATATTAACATTTAAGATAAACCTTACTCCCGCTCTGCCTTTTTGAAACACATACTTGTTTTGTGTAAAAAATAAATATATAATAAAAAATAAATATATAATAAATAATGCTCTCCAGTGATCTTTCCGAATTCGGTGTCAAGTCCGAAATACAATAATAAATCCCCCCCCCCCCTCCGTTTACGCTATGATAATAGTATTGGTAGCCTAAAATAAAGCCATGAATTCGATATGAATTTATCAAGGTCAGTTAATGAACTGCCCTTTCATGGAATTACAAAACCCTTCATTTTATGTGGTCCCACATGTATTTACATTAGGCAGTTTTATTCAAACTTTTGGGAAATATAAAACAACAAATTACGAACCCTTTTATAACAAAAACTATCTCTAAAGTACCATAGAGCATTACCTTATTTATTATTTAGTTTAATGCTTTTGTCGATAGAGTGCCCGCCATTTTTCTTATGTGACCCTTACTACCTTTAACGGTAGACCCGTAGATAATAAAAATACATTACGCGGTCAATAAAAATCAAAGAGTCACTTTTAATCTCTTTATATCAGTAAATCCTACATCAGTATATCTTTTGTAATGAAATATGTGAACACAAGTTGTTGCTTACGACTGATTTGCATTATTGCGGAATAAAAAGTATACTTTATGTTAATCTTGCCGGTATCATCTCTTTAGTTATATGTTCCGAACCGGAGGTAGCTTCATTTGCTTTATATAGAGACTGTTCATAAGTATTACTAATATAATGAATGATTTCTTGGATTTCTTGGATCAATATTGGACAACATCACATACATTGCTCTGATTCTGTGGTAAGTAACTTAAACACTTGTGTTACAGAAATCAGAAACAACTCAAACTCAAATTTAAACTGAAATATTTCTTTATCAAGTAGGTTACATGTAACACTTTTGAATCGTCATTGAATACAATGCAAAGTGATTCTACTTCCGGTTCGGAACCTATATCAACCGAGAAGACACCGGTGAGAAACTCAGCAGATAAGTTACAGTAGCAGTATCTAACTTGTAGCTATGTGTAGAACGACGGTACCACAACACCCAGACCCGAGACAATATGGAAAAGTTCGTTTCCCATATTGACCCGACCGGGGATCGAACCCGGAACCTCAGAGATGGCGCTCGTCAAAGTCAGGCCCGCTCTAATCTATGTGAATAAAAAAGGTTGACTTTGTTTTTAAATCTTGTACCTCATCTATGTTTCTACCAAATTTTATCCACATCCATTTAACAATTTTCGCGTGAATGAGTAGTAAACAAATATTCAGACATCTTAAATATTTTTCCATTTATAAATTAAGTAGGATAAGTAGTTTTAACAATGTAAATGCTCTTGTTTATACTTTGTCATTAAACATATTTACTTTTATTTCTAGCGGTTCTAGTAGATAGTTTAGATTTCTCTAGTAAGGATCCCATTTTTAAAAAATTATATAAATTAACTCACTCGACGATGCTGCAGCTTTCTCACAGTGAAATATTTTTTCAAATTGTTTTAGTTTTTCCAGAGCCTACTCAATTCAAACAAATGAACCAAGTATTTCCACTTTATACCATTAGTTAAGATAAATATCAATCATATTACTTATATAGAGTATTGTCTAGGTGAGTTACATGTTGTATCATTTTATCGCTAGACGATTACCCTTATAGGAACCGACAATATTTATTTATTATACGTGCAATAGAAAGCTATTGCTGTGCTGTAATACCTCAATAAAAGTATCGAGTTATTACAGGGCGATAGGAGAATCGTTAGCCAGATATCTATTGTATCGTGAGAACTTTTTTCATTGTCACTAAAACGTGTATTGATAAAGTAGTCAAGAGAATAATTGGACCACTCATATATGTATGTACATGAAATCGATTGGCATATTTATCGTTTTCACTTCACGTTATTAGCAGTGTCTAAAAAAAGTATACCATTTAAAAAAAGGACGTCAATATTATTAACCAGTATCCGGGTTTTGTTAAGCAAAGGCTACTGCAAACTTGAAGAATATTCAAACGATAATAAATGGGCATGATTGTTTACTCGCTCGCACAATATATTATAAAGTTCTATCTAGTTCTAAATATGCTAAAGATTAGGATAACTATTGACTTCCTTGACGGGTTTGTCTTGATAGGATTAGGTCCCGAAACGGCTGTAGCTTAAATTTATGTTTACATTCGTTTTGAAGATGCATAAGTGATGTAATGATTATGATCATGTTAAGCCAAGTTGTAGAGTGTAGTGTTACATTTTTAAGCAATTTTAATGTTTTCTTTTTAAGATAAGTCAGTCTAATAGCTAAGTAATGGGTCATTTTAAAAGCTCAGGGGAGGCGAAATTGACACAATTTTTACAAATTACAAAAGTATCACATTTTAATTATTCCTCCACAAAGATGTACGTCAATGACGTCAACACTCAACGTTTTCTAATACTATACTCATTCTCGTGTCCACAAAATAAGCGTACCTTAGTTTCAGATTAGCACAATGGAGCTGTTTTTCCTTACTTTTATTTATTCAAGACAAAAGTTAGAGTCTTTAACAAAAAGGAAATGCGTGTCGCGTACAAACCTCGCCTAGGGGAACTGTACTTCCTACGCATACAACCTGTGGAGCGACGGTTTAATCCTGTTACGACGTGTATTATATTGTCAAAGCAAGATAGTAATTAAACGGGACGCTTTACTCACCCACAAGGAACAATGTCGTTTAAATACAGGTTATTATCATCACCACATAGTATAAAACAAAGTTGATTTCAGCTCTCTGTGTGATCTTTAATCATTAATCAATTCATTTGTTCATGTTGGTTACAAGAAACACTTATGCGTCGTCAAGATGAATATGAACCAAAATTGAGCTACAGCTGGTTCGGAAACTAAACCTACCAAGAAGAATCAGGCAAGAAACTCAGTAGTTATCCTAATCTTTACCATATTTAGAGCTAGAGAACTTAAAACTATGGTGTGCGAGCGAGCAGACAATCATGTCCATGTATGTTTCTCGTTTAAGGCCCAATACGAAGAGAATTAGCGAAACTTCATGTATTTCTGTTCACTACAACGATGACCTCAAGTAATTCTAAGCATTAAATCACTTTTTGTACGTTTATTCAGATATTTTACAAGGTCGCCGCCTTCTTGAAATTTTAAAATAAATGAATATATAAAAATTATACCGTTTTTAAAAAATGTTCAAAAATGATTTCTTCAAATTATTTTTCTTCCAAAACTCTGTAAATATATATTTAGAAAAAAATATTTTTACTAAAATATTTTAGGATTGTGATTCCAAAGGTCGCCGCCTTCTTCGTTTTTTATACAATCTATTAGTTATTAAAATAATTCATTTTAAACACAAACGCCTGATTAAATTGCATAATTCTTAGATATGAAAGTTTGCCGTTCAGGTGCTTCGATGTGTAGTGTTGACAGGTGACGGCAGTTAGTTGTCTGTTTTGAAAATAGTAAATAAATTGGTTTACACGCGTAAGTCTTTACGCAGCTCGAATTGCGCAAATTCCATTTTGAGATTATATTTTTTGTAAAATACTTTTTTGTTGGGAGGCTGCTTAGGCTGCATTTTTAGGGTTCCGTAGTCGACTAGGAACCCTTATAGTTTCGCCATGTCTGTCTATCTGTCTGTCCGTCCGAGGATAATCTCAGAAACCGTTTGCACTAGAAAGATGAAATTTGGTACAAATATGTATATTAATCACGTCAACAAAGTGCAAAAATAAAAAATAAAAAAATGTTTTTTAGGGTACCCCCTCTACACGTAAATTGGGGTGTGATTTTTTTTTTATTTCAATCCCAACATGTGATACATCGTTGGACAGGTATTTAAAAATGAACACGGGTTTACTAAGATCATTTTTTTACATTTTTAATATTTTGGGAAATAATCGCTGCAAAAGAAAATAAAATTGTGTCCCCCCCCCCTCTAACTTTTGAACCATAAGTCAAAAAGTATGAAAAAAATCTGGAATATAGAACTGCATAAAGGCTTTCTAGGAAAATTATTTTGAACCTGATGGGTTTAATCGTTTTTGAAATTTTTGAAAAAATATTTTTTTAACTAAAGTTGTAATTTAAGGATACTTAAGTATTGTGATGCTTTGAAAACTACGGAACCCTACACTGAGCGTGGACCGACACACTTTTGGCCGGTTTTACTTATTTACAATAGCCAAACTGATCATTTATACGTTTCTAGGCAAGTGAGAAACTCAAAAATGCAAATCGTCGACGCGCGTGCAATACCGCGTATGTAGCATTTGCCATAAAGATTAAAGTGGTCTGTTATTTCATATTATTTCAATCTAAATTAGAACTTACGGGAAAATGTCATTACGCGGTATTGAACGCGCGTCGACGAAATATCACAACCGAATCGGAAAATAATGAACAGAGTAAGTGCAAACACAGAGACGGCAAATAATGTCATACATTGTCATAGGGGTATGCTTGACCGCTTGGAGTCTAGTAAGAATTAATACACTCAGGACCTACCCCCACTATGGAGAAAACAGAATAAAGTTTTTAATTTTTAATTTTTGCAATTTTTACAACGACATTTTGTAAGACTCACAAGTACAATCATTTCAAAGTATGTACGTGAAGTTATTTTTCGTACGATGCACCTATTAAGAAAATGTGGTCGCATGTGGCTAAAAGCCAATCATAATCTTCAGTAGACATCTGAGATGGAATTGACCGATCATGATCGCCATGTATACCTGACGGTAGCAAGTTTGATGTCTTGAGAGCAGAAGACCTCTGAATTTAGCTTACTGAATGCCGCGACTGCAGCACTAATTCTGCTTATTATTTCAGCATCGAGGTTGCACTTGGGTGTTATTGTACTCCCAGGTAGCGGAATTTGTCAACCCGCTTCAACTAGTCCTCACCAAGTCTTCATTTCAGTGTCTCGCGACCATTAACGTCCTTCGACAGCCATTCCTCTTTTTGATACTTATTTTTAGACCAAATTTTTGGCAAGACGGTGAAAATCCGACATGATTTGCTGCAGGGTTTTGGGCATTCTGCCACGAAACAAAGGTCATCTACGTACAAGATCTCATTAATCATAGCGTGTGTAACACGTTTGTGCAAGCCCTGAGTGCGGAACCGGATGCGAAAACCTTTCGAAGAAGTCCTTGAGACATCCCTGACATCCAATGCAAAATACAGCGCGGATAGTGTAGGCTAGTACATACCCTTGCTTCATACCACAGGTGACGGGGAAAAAAGTCAGACTATTCGTCGTTGACAGAACTGCTCCGTGCATCATAGCTTCCCTAGCACCATCTAGAGAGCTTTCCGGGGCACGCCATCGAGAGCCTTCTCGAGGTCAACTCTTTTCTTGAAGATGACGCACTGAAAAATTAGCTTTGCACGTGCCCCGATCAGGCCAAAATCCAAATTAGGTTTCAGGCAGGTGCTCTTCGGTGTGTTTTAGGAGTACTCTGGCAAAGATTTTCCCAGGGGCTGATAATAGTAAAACACCCCGGTAAGAGGTGCAATCGATCAATGCGAGAAACTGTAAAAATGCTAGGACTTGGTATTTTTCCCACAAAGTACAAAAAGGCTCCATATAGCCGAATGAAACCCGTCACCACCGGATTTAAGTAGTTGCTCTCCCGGTATCAAGTTGATACCAACCACGCGCTATTTTAGTTGTTAACTGACCGCAAGAACAATCTCAGCAAGTGTCAGCGGCTTATCCAGCTTAGCTAGAGTGGGGAGTTCAGATATCAACAGAACATATTCAAAGTCAAGAGACCAGCGCACGTTGAGTAGAGCGTTGAAGTGTGCCACCCATTACTCGAGCACTTTCTTCTTTGTTTTGAGAAGTCCTTCACCATTCGATGGTTTCAAAGGAGCTTTTGAAAAGGGGATCGTGCTAATCAACTTTCGAAACTCACTGCAAAACTCCCCAAGCTGGTTTGTGTCAGGAAACCACTGCATGTAGTGAGCTTTGTCTTGCCACCACCGATCCTTTCCCAAGATAGTCGACGAAACTTCAGGTTACTCTCGTCGTATTTCCACAACACTTTCAGGGTGAATTGCTCTGCTTTGTCGATTGCGCTAACTATGACTTTATCGTTTTCAACAAACCAATTTTCATGTTTTTGGTTGTTAGCCCTTGAGTGAATTTAGCCGTGTCTAAGATATGAGAAGATATAGCCACCAACCAGCTCTTTTCGATATCACTGCTCTCAGGGCTTACAGACGGTTAACTGATTGTTAGCGCTTCAGCATATGTCTTCATTGTCTCATGATTCATAAGCCTAATACCGTTTAAACATGCAGACTTGGATGGACCGGATCTGCGAGGACGCCGGAAGCAAAGACGTAGTTTTATAACGTCAAGTCTGTTGTCAGTCTAGCAGTGACCACCACGCATCCCGCGGGTGATTAGGACTTGGGAAACGTCTCTTTGCCGTACTTTCGCATAGTCTATTAGATACTTATATTTGGGCCTTGGGTGCTCCATGTAGTTTTATGCTTCGCGGGGAGGCTGAACAAAGTGTTTGTAATAGCAAGAATTTGTGCACATAAATTGAGCAGTAGCTGACCATTCTAGTTCATGTTACCCACTCCGTTTCTGCCTAAGATTTTAAGCCAGCCTTCATAGTCTTGAGCCATTTTGGCGCTTAACAAGAGTACCAGCTCGATTGGACGTACACTCTTGATACTGCGCGCTAATTCTTCGGAGAATTGCTAAGTTCCCGAGAACAATTGCGGTTTTCCGTTCTGGATAGGTGTTGGAGTTGTGATCAAGTAGGGTTAGCACGTTCTACGCGCCTGAAATCATATTAGGTGATTTTAAAAACCGTATTTTATTGTATCGTCGACTACGAGTGAAACGATGCGGAGGCAGCCGCGGTTACCACCATCCGTGTGGGTTAGGGTGAACATTTCTTTAGGGCATCTTTTCTAGCCCCCTCCCCGGCTGAGCAGGCAAAGCAGTACCCCCCTAAACAGGCCACCTTTGTCACTAAGGTGCTGCCGAATCCTCTTTATCTCCCCGGTGTAGAGTGAAAGCGACCACGATGTACCAACTACACCCCCAGAGCCGTCTAAGTGCAAGCCTCGGACAAAGCCCAGTCTGTATGAAACTGGACCTCTGCCCTATCAGCTTGCCCTATGCTTATCAGCGTGGACTGCCTTTACCGCCGAGTTAGACTTTGTACACAAAGCAGGAGGTTCCACCGCAAACCCTGCCAACCGAAGCATGCAGGATTCCTCATCGGGTTTAGCTCACGAGCCGACGTAGTAAGGCGGGGTGTGATCGTTGTGTGTACCACAGCTACTTGGAGCCACCGATGAGGATGCGTGTACCGTCTGCAGTTCTGCACTTCATGTACACAACCTTTTGAAAGGTCGGTTAGCATACACGCTGCAAACGCTCAATTACACCCCATATATCGATGGCCCCAACGAATAAACGTGCAAGAGCTCTTGCCCAAAAATTTTTTTTTCGTTTTTATGGCCTATAATACGCCTACACATTTTTTTTTGTAAATTTTGGACTTAAAATAAGACTTTTATAGCACAAAATTCGTTTATTGTAGGGAAATTAAATATCTTCATATCACATGAATAACAAAACACGCGTCTATTGAATCTAATTGTTTCTTTGAGTACACCAAAATAAACGTATTAAATCAATCTGCCGCCTGTGTCTAACCTTTCCTTTGGGTAATAACTCCTACACAAAAAAAGACACGATTATTCGTGTAAAAATGGAAGCTACTTTTATTAGTTATGCTTCATTGCAGACCGCAAAAATTTTAATACAGCTATCCTAATGTAGAATTATTATCTTTTACTAATCTGTAGAATAACCGTGCATCGTTTTACTACACTTGTTTATGCTTCATTTATGACACGAATAAACGTGCAGTGATACATTTCTGTTAACAAGTCACATATTATTCATTAGAATAATAAAATTATAAGTTTTTTCTTGAATACTGAGAAAATCGATAGTTTTATTTTCTTAAAAAATATATGATCTGAAATATTTTTAACCTTTAATATAATTATACATTGAATATATCTATTCATTACGACATTAAAGTAATGTGATTTCAAACGTTTTTATGGTTTCCTGAAAAGTAGTAGTTTTTCGTTTGAACTTTTATTCGTTGGGACCATCGATATGTTTGTATGTATGTAACGAATAAAATACAAAATTGATAATCTATTGGTACTTACTAATATTACAAAGTAGTAAGATTTAATAAATTATACGTACGCAATGCTGTCTCTAAATCAAAATTACTCTGCACAGCATGACATGTATGTATTAGTACTACATGGCATTAGCTCGTACTAGCACCGCACACTCGTGCTGCGCTAGCACGAGCTAATGCCAAATGCGGTCAATAGATGGCGCGCGGTTCGCCGCGAAACGGGTAATGTCAATTGCTTCGTATTGGGCCTTAAATATTTACGACCTCCGTAGCCGAGAGGCGAGCGGGCCTGACTTAGGCGAGCGCCATCTCTGAGGTTCCGGGTTCGATCCCCGGTCGGGTCAATATGGGAAACGAACTTTTCCATATTGTCTCGGGTCTGGGTGTTGTGGTACCGTCGTTGTTTCTGATTTCTGTAACACAAGTGCTTAAGCTACTTACCACAGAATCAGAGCAATGTATGTGATGTTGTCCAATATTTATTATTATTATTTATTATTTATTATATTCATCATGTTTGTAGTACCCTTTTTTCATAAAATATGATTTAATATGAACCTTACATCTATGCATGAGTAAGTCAATTATACATTGTGGTAACTAGTTTAATATTATGATTATCATCAAAACTACGCAACGGCTTTTGATGCCTTTTTTTTTTAAATAGAGTGATTAAAGTCGAAGTTTTATTTGTATGATACATACATAATTGTAGTAAAAAAGAAGAATAATTTACATTATTCAGTGCACTAGTACGAAACTACGGCGAGTTGATAATCCTATATTACTTAAGTCAAGTATTCGGTACTAAAATATTATAAATATCCAGTTTTTTTTTCTATTTCTTGCAGTGTTCTTGCAAGTTCTTCTTGAATCTAAACGAAGCCTAAAAATTACAACAACAGAAATATTCCATTTACAATAAGTAATGTTAACGTTTGCTGAAAATATGATGGTGGTATTTTATCAGCAAATTAACAGTTTAAGCAATTTTCTTACCCCAGGCGAGCAATTTGAT
This sequence comes from Glyphodes pyloalis, assembly GCA_037074685.1. NCBI lineage: Eukaryota > Metazoa > Arthropoda > Insecta > Lepidoptera > Crambidae > Glyphodes > Glyphodes pyloalis. Next base: position 3,172,640 of record JAYKKO010000012.1, on the reverse strand, counting down.
GTATTACGCATACTATGTGATATGGTATCTATTACTTTAATTAATCTCATGGAAAACTCAACGCAGACGAATCTAGGACAACTAGAGCGCTTTGTTTAAACAAAAGCACGATTAGATTTAATTTGCGAAGTTGCGTGTGGTTTAAATCAGATCTGAACTTCTGTATTGCGTAAATGGCGTAGTTTTGATAAATTGATACAAATGATGTAGAAAGGGACCAAGTTTGACGTAACGGATAAGCTACTAATTTGTTACAGTTTATGAAATATAGTTATTCGATATGCGTCTAAAAATATATCTAAACTATCAGTGCTAAGAAACAATTCTAAACAGATTTTGAGAATAAAAAACTTGGCAAAATAACCATTTGAGGTACTTTAGGTTTGTTTTCAATCATATTAGATACAATACAACATTGCATTTAAAATTTTTATGAATAAAAATAGCAAGTGAATTGTTTTAAATTATGAACATTTAAGACTTCAATTTGTAATTCATAAAGTATAACTTTTATCCCAAGATCCCAATAAAACCTAAATATTAGATAGAAAATTTAATCACCCTTTGCAAAGCGCACTTATAGGTTAATATAACTGACTTTTTCTTCGCCTAAGATAACTTACTGTTATTTCAGTTGGATACGCAAAGTTCGTGGGTTCTAATCCCACATAGGAAGGCGAACTTATTTTTTATATATTTTTTTAAATATACCAAAGTAAATAATACAAGCACGAATGTTAAGGAAAGCAATACCGTTGATGTTAATACAATATGTACTTAAGTACATTCACAAACACCCAGACACAAAAATAACACAAATGGTGTACGGTGTGGTCGAACCCGCGACCTTTCATTCAACACCTAGCGTTACTGGCAGTTGGTTCAAGGGCCGTGACTTCGATTCCATGTTCCAATGCGATCTTTATTGCAATGTGTCGTTGCCGTCTGACCCTGACGATGATGAGGACAGGCTTTTTTTTATTTATTTAAAAACTTTATTGCACAAAGAAAGTACAAAAGGTGGACTTAATGCTCGGAGCATTCTCTACCAGTCAACCGTTGGGTCATGCAGATAGTACGTTTATGGGTGCGGTAACTTCAATATCCTAAGAGTGTTGTTGTTTTATTATTCATACCAATCTGTTACAAATTGCTTCATGCGTACATTAAATTTAAAATTAAATAATGGACAACATCACATACATTTCTCTGATTCTGTAGGAAGTAGCTAAAGCACATGTATTACAGAAAGAAACAACGACGATACCGCAGCATAAAGACCCGAGACAATATAGAAATTTTGTTCTTCCGTATTGGCCCGACCGGGAAACTAACTTGGAACCTCAGAGATGGCGCGACGCCAAGGCCTAGCCCGATCGCCTCTCAGCTACAAAGTTCAACTACTAATTATTTTTTGTTGTTTTCCAGCCCACGGCAAGCGCTCGGCCCCGGATTGGTACCTGACTAGGATGTTGCGACGAATGGCTTCTAACACTGAAACGGTGAGTTGATTGTATTTTTAACAGCATATATATATGCCAGTCTTTACATATGTATATCAATCTGATATTAAACAACTAAAGTTTGGCTTAGCGATTGATGTCATCATTTAATTGTATTTTGTAAAAGCAAATATAATATTTTATATTTACATCAGTCTACTAAACCAATATCATTCTGATAATATGAATTAAACCAAATGCTAATAATCATTTGATAAACCGAATTTTGGCAAAAATGTAGTAATTTTGGAAAGAAACGAATATTTGGATAACATTGCCTTTGAGTTTAAATTCGGATAGTTCGTGCTCCTACAGAGCGGGGCAGGCCCCCCACACACCGCTGTTGTACCCACGGTAGGGTAACGTAACAAAAGAGTGTTTCCCCCTTCAATAACAAATGGGAGATAAAAGTTACTTACTATGGTTTATTGTCCAATATTGAAAATCACGACTAAAACAAGACTGAAAGAAAATCACCTTCCTAATAAGTATTTATAATTCTAACAATGACTCGTTTCTTGACTATAATTTCCGCGCGACATTATAGCCTAAGAGCTATTTTCAACAAAAACCGGGGAATAAAGAACAAAATCCTTAAATCCTATAATAAAGGGTGCGGTAATAAAAACCATTTTGTCGAGCTTGGGTAAAAACGTGAAAATAAGACAGCCAAACCAAACCCTTGCTTGTTTCGTTATACAAAGGGGAATGAACTTGAAAAAAAGGTTTAAATAGATAAATATACTTCATTGTTCAAAACATTTATGAAAAAACAAATTATGGTATAATTTAGGCGGTCTTGTCGCTTAGAAAGTTATCTCTTGCAGGCAAGGTAGATGAAATAGCAAACATTGAGAAATGGAAACGGACGTGCGAAAACATAAATGGAGGTTAACCCAATTAAACATTTCATTCAAATAACAATAGTGTGATAAACAAAATTAAATGAATAATACAAATAAAAATATATACCTTATCCCTACTAATATTATAAATGCGAAAGAAACTCTGTCTGTCTGTCTGTCTGTCTGTCTGTCTGTCTGTCTATTACGCTTTCCTGCTTAAACCTCCCAACCGATTTTGATGAAATTTGGTATAGGTATACGTAAAATCACAAGAACGGACATAGGCTACTTTTTATTAGAAAATAAGGGGGGGAGGGGGGTAATACCACCTTTGAAAGTATATATGGAAAAATATTTATTTTTAAAGTTAGAGATATGAAATTTGGCACAAATATAGCTCGAAACTTGGATAAAAATATATAGTACTTTTTGTTTCGAATATTAGGGGAGAAAGGGGTAAAACCGACCATGAAAAGATGTAGTCCACGCGAATGAAGTTGCGGGCACAGCTAGTGTACTATATATCTACTAACAATTAGGTGTAGACTTTATTAAAATAAATCTATGAAACCCAAACCTTTCTTAATTATCATTCTATACATACTATATTTAATAGTTATAATAGTATTTGAAATAAATATATGTCGGGAAATTACAAATTACAAACATTTCCAAATTTTCGTAGAGATACCATTGTATCAGTGACCTATACGATTTAAGTTTCAGATAATCTCTATTGATCCCATAATTGACAGGACTAAAAGCTGAATACGAACGAAATGTTTTAAAACTTAACGTAACGTTATTGCTCATAAAACACTCAGTATTGTGAGCTATATACGGTTTTTTTTTAATGAATTGAAGAAATAAAAACGTGCATTGAAGCTTTAATAAATCTACATTAAATAAATTAAAGCATTCATAGAAATGCGCTTTCTTAAAACTAAGTGCAATCATGGAAAGCCCTAGCATTCATATTCAAATTTCAGAAGCTTTTAAGGTTAATAAAATGTAAAAGACAAGTTGTTTTTCCGATTAAGTGCTATCGTTTGAAATTTCTTCATACACCAATATCGTAATAAAAATTGAGTATTTTGGCATCACATTATGATCGATTTTTATAATTCCTTATAGTGGTTTACGCCGCGCAAGATAAATGTCATTTTTTCTCTTTCTTTAGAATAATTACGTCATGATAATAAACAGACCAATTAAAATGATACTGCATTTTTTAAATGTTTACAATTTGTTAGTGATATAATAATTAAAGAAAGTAGGTACCGTATTTCGTTTAAATTTAACTTGTCATAAGGTGACTGAATGCCGTGATTCTGTGGACGGTAATGGAGGAAATATATCGTCAGCACGATTTATTGGTTTTATTTATCATTTTCGGCCAGCTGGTTTACCGCGAGTCAATTTATGAAGATGCTGTGACCGATGGCCGAAAGCCGTACTAGGTATCCGGTTTTATAATTAATATATGTATAAGAAGAATATTTTCAGGTATAACACATTGATAAAATCAATACTCACGATTTATTCGTTTTGTAATTATTCAGTACCGATAGCACAAACGAAAAGGTAATAAGAATAGTCTTACGAAGTGACAGTTTTATATGACAATTTCAATAATTCCAATACGGTGAGTATTGGAATTATTGAAATTGCTGCGGCGCTACTAAAATAGAGATAATGAATGATTATTTAAAATGCGATTTATTCCAAAATAAAGTCCATAAGAATAATGAATCGCTGACCTCATGAATTGAACTTAACAACACTCTATTATTTACTTCCGTGGTGTTTCAAATCGCTTGTTAAAGATAATTCTTCTTTTACGGATTGATACCTTAAAATTATATGCGGATCGTACTATCACCCCAATTTCTATTTATTATTTTCATTAGAGTATTTTCATATTCTTTGAATTTAAGCTGTGCCCTTAAAATACTATTACAGTATTATAGCGCCATCTATTTGCCATTTTCAGAACCGCGACCGGCACTTGTCAGCAGCTAACGACGACATTAGCGCCATTTTCCAAGTGGAAGGACCAAGAGATACAACAGCCAACGAGAGACCGATGTGAGTATGTTTTGAGAAAATTCCGACAGATGGCATTGAATGTCAAAACGAGATTGTAGTATATTCTAAATCAGAAGTACACGATTTGATAAATGTAACTTGGCCATTATAATTTTCCCATGGAGATTTTTTAAATTGTTAGTGCCATAATTTTACTTATAATTAACATTGGATTAAAAATTTTCGAGTTAACTAGTAACGACATGTCAGATTCAGATGAAAAAACATCGTAATTTTATAAAAAAGTATTTAAAACTAGGACTTTGTGTTTTATGTGGCACAAAAGTAAAGCTGTTAGTTTTGTTTGGTTTTAGAGGAAAGTCTCAAAGATGGCGCACCGTTATACTAATATGTTAACAATCTGTAGATTATTTAGCTCAATCAATTAATTATTTACAAAAACGTACCTAGTATCGTCAATTCGACACATGTTTTGATGTTGCCAGTAAAATGGTTATATTTGCTATTTTGCTAAACTTTCTTACTTTATTAATTTCAGTAACATTATCATTTTTTTTCCAGGCCTGAAAATGAGGATTTGCCTTTTGAAACTGCGCCTAAGGGATTAGAAGCTAAGCCAATGCTGGACGAAGATATACTATCCAAAATAAAAATATGGCAGATCATGGTAAGGTTAAAACACTGTTTAGATTTTGTGCCTTCGTCAAACCAGTAGAACATTCGTGGGATTAAGTATACAAATATTCAACAAGTTTTAAGGTCCATATTAAATCATGTTTAATGCGAAAAGGATACTATAAACTTAATGAATATTTAAACGATAAACATATATGGGCATGATTGTCTGTTCGCCCGCACACCATTGTTTTAAGTTCTCTAGCTCTAAACATTGTTAAGATCAGGATAACTACTGAGTTTCTTGCCGGATTCTTCTCGGTAGGATAGTTATAGGTTCCGAACCGGCTGTACCTTCAATTTTAGTTTGTGATTCAAAGTCAAAGTCAAAGTCAATATTTTTTATTTACATATATTACATTAGTAATACTTATGAATAGTTTCTATATAAAGCAAATGAAGCTACCTCCGGTTCGGAACCTATAACTAAAGAGAAGATACCGCAAAAAACTCAGTAGTTTTTTTTACAAATGGAAGCTAAACTTATTCTAATTTTGCACTAAGACACACAGTTAGCTTGTCAATTGTAAAATAAAAATTAAAAATCAATTATTGAAAAAAAAAAAAATAAAACAAAAGTATCTATTTGTAAAATAAATGAAATCAACTGTAGGACTTACATGCGTCATCGTGGCCCAATACTGACATTGATTGAGAAAATGTGTCATATTATATTTTTAAAATAATATAAAACACGCAAGTACAGGCGAGCAGACTAGGTAGTGATCCACACGCCTTATCATTCAAATAATCTTCTACTTTGTAGTAGCCTTTCATAAGTGTTTTTCGTATTCATAAGTGTTACTTGAAAAAATGAATTGACTTAGACTTTTCAACATCCATTTACATTAATTTGATTATACATTTATAAAGCCATACCAAATTTTAAAACTGTACTTAGCTCAGTGTTGTAGTTTTTTACCATTTAAAAAGTAGGTAGGTACTCTGGCGGATTTGCATCAAAGCTCAACATTAAATAACATAATTTAGCAGCTTACGCACAAACATGTTCTCATCTAGCAAAACACTAAAGTATTTTGATTGGATAAGCAAAATACATTTAAAATTTGATAAGAATTTTCAGGAGAACGTATTAAAATAGAACAAATTGATATAAATTATTGATGACATCAAAGCAAATTTGTCAATACTTATTTTTTTTAAACTGATTTAAACTGACAATGACAGATGAAACAGAATTTGTAAACTACACGCATTAAATGTCCAAACAGATGTTTAAATTTTAATCACAATCCCCATCGCTGCTATTATTCAAAATTCTATAAAAAAGACATACTCATATTAATAACAACGTCATTTTATTTACTCAAGTTACTAAATATTGTTTTATTTTTCAGAGAGAAGCATCACAAGAAAATTAAGTAACCGCGTAGTTTATTGTTAACCATCGACTGAAGTTAAGTTACACTTAATTTTATTTTGTTTTGATTTTTATAAATGTTTCCTACTTTTTAGTTTAATACTCCAATTGGCTACTTGACAATATTTTTTACAAAATAAATAAACATAATTTATGCGGGATGACCTTTTATTTTTTTTTTCAATTTTTGATATGAGATCGAATTGTTAATTTAAACCAAAACATACTGTTTTATGTTATTACAGTTACCAAATGTCAAAAAGCCAATATTTAAATTTATTTAATTCGTATACTTGTAATCAAACTATGTTATATGTATAATAAAAATAAATAAACATAACGGATATCAGTGTCAATTGTAAGGCTGGGTTGCAATTGGCAATTTAGATATTTAATATAAAATATAGGGTAAAATATGTGCCACTTCATATAAATATCACAAATAATGCATTTGATAGCTTTTCTTTTAACATTATTTTAAAAAAATATAACATGTATAACAAGTAATATTTCGACATCTAAAGATAAAAGAAGGTATGTTTTATTCTCATATATATATATATATATATATAATAATAAATAAAAAAACAATTTTTGTTTTTTTTTTTTATCAAATTTATTCACAATTTATTTTGAGCGTAATTTTATGCTTTAGTAATAGGTCTGGGTTTTAGTTTTATTTTATCTTTACTTTTAAATTTGATACATTATTAAATTGTAAATCAGTTTTAAATTAAATAATAACAATAAATTTGAGGTCAGTTTGATAAGTAAATATAATTTGAGTCAGTTAATATAATGAAACTTCCGATCTAGTCATTAATCATTATTTTAAATAAATATATTTTAATTTCAAAAACTTGCCGGCTGTAATATATATTAATCACATTAAGTAACATCTCTTATATATCGTATACGAAAGTGTAAAACGCTTAGCTTTAGAAAATACCTTGATTTTTTTAAGAAGGATATTTATTTATGTTATGTAAATTCGCATAGAACTGCACTTGTTCATAATTGTTGAATGTGTTACATATAAAATTGAAACTGTGAAATATAAGGCAGATTCATTTTGGTTTTTTAATTTTATCATCGACCCTAAACTAAGTATCAACCCTGGAAAGTGAAAAGAGTTCATTCAAATCGTCATGTATTAAAATATTTCCAGTCACTAGTTATAACGATATTGCCGTCTACGATTTTTTTGCTACAGGCAAAATGCTACGAGCTACGAATGTTCTAGGTCGACGCAAAGTGCTACATAAATGAGTACCGTCGGTAGCTCGTAGCGCACAGCGTAGTCAGATATATTTTTTAAATAATTATTGGATAACATCACATACAGTAAAAGCTCCATATTCACGGTTCCCGTATTCGCGTTTTCACTATTCGCGGATTAAAAAATTGCGACTAATTTTCTGTATACGCAAAGAATTCCATATTCGCGGATCTTGTAGTTTCGAGTAGAATAAATGGGCTAATCTCAAAGTTCTTTAGGCACTAAAAAAGTTATCTTGAAGAACCTTAGCGAAGGATTATGGCTTTCTGGTAGCATTAACCTGAGAAAATGGATAGGTAGTACTTTTTTTTTGTGAAAATTCTAACTAAATTCATCAATAACTTGTCCAAACCCTGACCATTTTAATATAACCAATTAATAAAAACTTAACCCTGGAACGTATCTCCTACAACGCCATACAAATAGCCGTTCCATGTTCACGGTTTCCGTATTCGCGGCATATTTGTGGAACATAACCCCCGCGAATAAGAAGCTTTTACTGTACATACATTGCTCTGATTCTGTGGTAAGTAGCTAGATCGTGTTATAGAAATCAGAAACAACAACGGTACCACAACACCCAGACCCGAGACAATATAGAAAAGTTGACCCAACCGGGGATCGAACCCGGAACTCTCGCCTCTTGGCTACGGAGGTCATCGAATATTGGAGCAGACAAACTGACCAAATATTTCTAAACAGTTTCAAATGTCAATAAGTTTCATTAATATATGAGCAAATGCAAACGTTCACTACACGGATGAACTTAACTTTAACGGCGACGGACAAAATGCATAGAATATGACAGTTTTGACAGCTGTCAGATGGTCCGCTACTATGAAGTTGAGCAAAACAAACACAAATGTTCTTCACATGATTTGGCCTGTGTGGTTATTACAATAGTGTTTCTGCTCAATAATCGATAATCATTCAGATAGTCTTAGAAGCAGGCAATACTTTTGAATGAAAGCAATACCATCGATACTATTGACGACCTCCGTAGCCGAGAGACGAGCGGGCCAGACTTTGGCATCGCGCCATCTCTGAGGTTCCGGGTTCGATCCCCGGTCGGGTCAATATGGGAAACGAACTTTTCTATATTGTCTCGGGTCTGGGTGTTGTGGTACCGTCGTTGTTTCTGATTTCTGTAACACAAGTGCTTAAGCTACTTACCCCTGAATATTTAAAAAAAAATATTCGTCAAAAAGATTAAACTAAAGTACCAATATTATTGTTTTATATTATTGCCGGATTTTTCTCGGTATTTTGGTTTATTTTCATTTTGACGATAAATAAATAAATAAATGCGCCAGACAACCACACCAATCACCTGGTCTCAAACTAAGGTTTTCCCTTGTACTATGAGTACCAGACGACGGATACTAACTGGGGGCGTCACGATGCATAAGTGTTACTTGTAACCAACATGAATAAATGAATTGATCATTGATTAATAAAGAGCCAATTGTTTCGAATCTATTGTAAACTGGTCAATTATGGATAGCCTAAAACATTCGACACTAAGATTAGTATGAACACTACTAATAGTTTTTTATTTACGAGCCACAATACCCTCGATACTATTGATAGCAATGGCTCCATGTAATAAAGTGTCACTGTATTTTGGAGTCATTTGGATACGGCCTTTTTCTCAGAAGAAAACCATCAAATGATTATATAGGTATTTTGGCAACACTAACATACAACCTTTGCCCCAATAGATGTAAGCGCCGGGCATTGTACCGTCGAAAAATTTAATGCTTACAATGTACAAGTGGTTGAACAAATGATATACGAAAATGATTACTTAAGGATATTCACACAAAATTAACATTTACAAAGAAACCCTAAATGCATAAAATGAAGCTTAGAAAATGCACAGACATAGATTTATACCAACCACGAACGAACTATGGTAAAAGAACTATTATGTACGAAGGCTCTAAAATGTATAACAACTTACCTTAAGATATTAAAGAGTCGAAATCTCTTGCAACTTTCAAAAGACTCATTAAACGCCATTTTATATCAAACTCGTAAAATGAATCTAAGCTCGTGAGGATTGCGAGTTGCGAGTCCAGTTGCTCTTATTCCGCGCCAAACATTTTGTTTACGCTAGAATTGGCCTCCTCTCGGACAATCTTTGTGTGGAAATTATTTAGTTTTACCCACAATTTTTTGTTTTATTCTAAGACAGCTCACTTTTAATATCTTAGTTTAATTTTAGTGTAACCCTCTATACGGCAGAGCATGTTTAAATTTTTCATTGGTTTTGGACCTTAATTCAAGGAAGTAAGGTTCAAATTATAGTGGTCATATAGTGGGCAGAGCCTTATAAAGGGTATTAAGTACATTTCTCATGTAAGTGAATCCAATTCTTTTGAGAAATAAAGACTCTTAAACCGTTACGTTACCGTGACCCTGTTAACAAATGTTACTTAAAACAGATTCAAAAGGAGGTGTGATTCTGTAACTATTTTAACAGACAAATAAAGAATAGTCCCAAAAGAGTCTACGGCAGTAACGCAGTTTCTAACTTGCCTCTTAATTTCAGTTGTCATTAAAAACTTGTTAAGTGGAATAGCAGGTTAGTTAAAAGGATGCAGTTATTTAATAGCACCCTGTGTGTCCCTGGTTTTATGCGCTGAAAGCATTGTGCGACTGCCCCTGAGGAGTGTGAATGGCCCCAATTTACTAATAAGGAGGGATGGACAAGTAATAAGCGAAAGATTATGGATCATTAATGTACGCTACTAAATTGTTTATTTTTTTACTTTGTTATTCATGCACCATTTCAGGAGATTATTCTACTTTGGTCACTTCGGATATAAATCACCTTGGTGATATTATCTAGGTAAACAAAGTGGATTTTATAAGTCTACTTTGATCACCTCGGAACTAAATCACCTGGGTGATATTATCTAGGTAAACAAAGTGGATTTTATTAGTCTACTTTGATCACCTCGGAACTAAATCACCTGGGTGATATTATCTAGGTAAACAAAGTCGATTTTATAAGTCTACTTTGATCACCTCGGAACTAAATCACCTGGGTGATATTATCTAGGTAAACAAAGTGGATTTTATTAGTCTACTTTGATCACCTCGGAACTAAATCACCTGGGTGATATTATCTAGGTAAACAAAGTAGATTTTATTAGTCTACTTTGATCACCTCGGAACTAAATCACCTGGGTGATATTATCTAGGTAAACAAAGTCGATTTTATAAGTCTACTTTGATCACCTCGGAACTAAATCACCTGGGTGATATTATCTAGGTAAACAAAGTCGATTTTATAAGTCTACTTTGATCACCTCGGAACTAAATCACCTGGGTGATATCATCTAGGTAAACAAAGTCGATTTTATAAGTCTACTTTGATCACCTCCCGCCACCTATCCCTTAAATGACGTAACTCCATTTTTAATTTTTATTTAGATTGTATTTTATAAATATATCTTGATCAAAATAGGCTGATCTATTCCACTTTGATCACCTGGGTGATATCACCGAATCCCTCAGAATACATCGACATACCAAGTTTCAACAGTATAAGTCTTATAGTTTCAGAAAAAGCTGTGACACACGGACGGACAGACAGACATGGCGAATCCATAAGGGTTCCGTTTTTCGCCATTTGGCCTCGGAGCCCTAAACAGGGTTACAAATTTTATTATTACTGACAATCGCTACTCTTTCAACACTTGTATTGAGTGAAAGGTAAGACAGTGGCAAAAGGCTTTAATTATTATCTTGTAGCGTGCTTGAACAGGGAAACTCGGTGCAAGTAATATGTATGTAGTTTGCATCTAACAGATTCGGTTCTTAAGTGGTCAAAGGAACAGATAGAGAACAATTTATCATCTTGTTATCTTAAGTTTAGTTTGCATAAATTGATGTTTATGTTTATTGAACAGATGTTTCTCATTTTCACAAAATAACTTCTAAATATTGGATGCAATGATAGCTAGACAGTTTCATTACTATAATAACATGAAAACTTAGTAAAGTTTGTTAATACGAATAAGTTCCAGACAACACATAGCTTAGAATGAGAAATATTCTTTATCATAGGTAATTATAAATTACTTCAGTAATATCTAAATATAAAAGGAGAAACTGACAGACTGACTGACATATCAACGCACAGCCTAAACGGCTAAACGTAGGCACGTGAAATATGGAAGGGACATAGCTTAGGTACCGTAGAGGTGCACTAAGAAAGGAATTCCCGAAATTTTCACGGGAACAGGAATTAGCGGGAAAATCCTTTTGTATGAAAAATCTAAGCCGCTAAAGTTAGCCACTTGAAATTTGACATGCAGGTACCTTAGTAAACTTTAAGCTTAGTTGTAACAGGATATTGCAAAATTCCCAAGAGAACAGGAGTTAGCAGGAAAAAACTGGAAAAACTCTGTAGCCCGCACACGCGAACGAAGTCGCAGGCACAGCTAGTTGAATATACCTATGAAGCTAGCTACTCCTCCGGTTCGGAACCTGTTAAACCCCATTCAAGTTATCGGCAAGAAACCGCAGTTTTCATTTCAAAATATTTTATTAATTACAAAAAAAATACATCAATATTTCTTGTAAAATCTGTGCTTAATTCTTTTGTACAAAAAAAGAGGTGAGGTGCTACTTTCAACAACATTAAAAAGTAATTAAAAATTTCAAACTGAAAGAAATTAAGTAAGTACCAGAGATTCTTTATGAACGCCGATTAAACTTGTAAATGGCCGGTATGAAAAATTCAGAAGAAGTTAAAACGTTGATTATGCGTAATTTTCTCGTATTCAAGATAATATAGGAATCTCGTGTTTTATAACGAAGATACTGAAATATTGTTTCATTAGGAATAAATTCAGAATCGTATCATCTTTTAAAATGAACATAGCTTTTTGAATTGAACACTAATGGTATGTAAAAAAAATATAAATGAGACAAAGTATTGAAATTTTTGTACTTAATGTACTATGTCTTTCCTTTTAAGGATTCCGTACCTGAAATGATTAAGAAATCAATCTAATTTATAAAGAACTAGCGACCCGCCCCGGCTTCGCACGGATGTAATGTAAATACTTAGAAATATTGGCTTTTCTATTCTTTATTACCCATAGAAACCTTCCTCTAGAATTACTCTACTCTAACTATCAAAAAAACCGCATCAAAATCCATTGCGTAGTTTTGAAGATTTAAGCGTACAAAGGGATATAGGGACAGAAAAAGCGACTTTGTTTTATACTATGTAGTACGAAGTGTGCCATAAAACCGAAGTTATTCACCACATTAATTAATCTGTACTCACTTTAACGTATTCATTTAATTTCTAAAATGTTTGCCAACCTTAATATTCATTTTTAAAACTACTTTTATGGGATAGCGCGACTGCGTCGTAAAGTTTTAGATTGCATTAGTAATGCATAACGAGGAAGGTAATATGCTTTTTTTATACCGTTGCTAGCTTTTAGATGACTGCAGAAGACAACACTATGTATTGATGAAATGTTCAAAATTTAAAATTATTTACCAAACCACCTTAATACAAAAGAGCTTGTGTATATGTAATCATGTGATGACACATCAAATCTAAGATTCGCAAATATAACTGCCAGGTTTAAAGATTTTTTTTTTATATTACACTTCAAGTTTGACCTCATCCCACCTGATGTTTAGTGGTAATGAGGTCCTAGCTTAAGAGCGACAAGTACAGCATAAATAGTTATAAAATATGTTAACCACTGTGTCCTTTTTTTGCGGGGGTAAATTATTTTGCTTACCGTACCAATGGAAGGAACACCTAATGGAAGGCGACGGAGATTATGAGTCTCCTTTGCCCTTAAAAGGACAAAAACTACCTCTACTAAATCACCCAGTCTGAAGTGTTGCCGGAGAGTCGATTATCGATAAATCGATTGTTTTCCTAAAAATCGGCTGTACTATCAATAGTATCGATAATAACGATTATGGATTAACATCGATTATAATTGTTTGAATTAACAATAATATCGATTAAATCGATACTTGAATAAAGTCAATACTATAAATTATAACGAATATTTTGTATTAATCGATATATCTACTCCGATTTGTAGATTTAATCATCTTTCAAATTATGTCTTCTGAGACATCTTGTTTAACGTTAGCATAAAAGTTATTTCTTTCTTCTCCTCCTCAGTTATTATTTTTATGAACAAAACGTCAAAGTAAATTTTGGTACTTTTATTAGTTTTTGCGTGAAAGAGTAATACACGACAGAATGAATTTAGAGCATTTTGGTAGCTACACAGATTAAATACTTTAATAGCAAAGACGATACTTTTATCCCGAAATATCGCGAACAAAGCCGCAGGCAACAAGTAGTCACAGGTAAACTTGTATCCAGTGAAGCGCATAAGTGAGAGTGAGCAGTCGAAGCGACAACTCGTTCAGCAGGCGCGGGCCGGATCAGGTAATCTGTACCGGTGAAAAATTCAATTTGAACGAGTGCTGGGAGGAAATAACTCGGTACAAATTAACTAGAAGTGACTAAAAGATTTTTTTAATTATTTATTATATATTAGATACCAACAGCGTTACAATACTTAATATTTAAAACATGATTACACGATAGTAATCATTACTTAAGTAGTCATTACTTACTAATAGAGTGCAATAAATAATATGAATATGAATAAGGCTAATAATAGGTTTCCCTAAATCTAAATTGATAATACAATATTAGAAATATGTTATATAACAAATCTTACAAATATGCCAACCATAAAAAAGCAGCAAAAATGGCGTAATTAAGAAATAAATCTATCCTAATATTATAAAGAGGAAAGATTTGTACCTATTTTTGTATGTTTGTAATGAATAGGCTCAAAAAGTACTGAGCCCATTTAAAAAATTCTTTCACCAATAGAATGCTACATTCTTCCAATTTGACATAAAAATGGTAAAAAAATGTCAACAGAAAAGCGGGAAAAATTCTCTAAGGCGAAACGAAGTTCGCCAGGACCGCTAGTATAGTATAAAGTGAGGATTGTAGATATAGATATTTTTTATGAATATTAGGTAATCGTTTCAATCATTGTTATTAATTTGGTACAATGTTCCAAATTAGTCGGGACTGTCAGCTAGCAACAACAACTATATTCGCTCAAATAACATCTCACGAGTGTAAGGATAAGCTGAAATCAGCACACATCGGGATCCGTTCTCGAGACAGCATTAGCTGAGCTTTTTTCCTTTTTTCTCATTCACAATACATCTATTTTTGTCAGTTGAGGCAATAAATGTTCCTCCTTTTTTTTCTACGAGATGGTTTCCAATTATCAACCACCGCTGCAATAGGATATAGAAAATATAAAGTATTTTTACTATACAGATTTTTTACGATTGACTATTTTAACCGTATGTCAATTTTAACTGTACATAAATCTTTTATTTCGTTAAAAATCTTATTAACCTCTTTTAAATACAACGGAACTTTTTAAATCCTTGTAATATATTCCATCCAGTAAAAACGTAACATCTCGTCAGTGTTCACTTTTTATATTGTTAACAAAAGTAAACTATATTCGTATGAGGAAGCAATGACGTAACGATCGCATAAATAAGTATTGTGTGCATTATTGCGTGTCAAGTAAATTGTCGTGTCACGGTAATGACGTCATTATCAGAGCTGTTATGAGTACAGGGGTAGTGAAAATCGAGTAATTCATTTAAGACGTTCACTAAAACAAAGCCGACGGTAACTTTTGATCGTCGAAGATTTTTTCATATCCTTATTTCACGTTTTTCTTTGTTAAATCCTAATAACATTGAATTCTACTAATATTATAAACGTTTGTGTATGAATGTGCAGATATCCAGTTGATGGGGCTAAAGAAACGGTGTAGAAAAAGAATGAATAAAACTAAGGATATTGTTACGGAAATGAGAAGATTTTCCGATTTAAAATTTTATTCACAGAATCACATCAAAGTAGAAATAATACGAAAAAACCACAGTCGAACCCCGATGCTAGCCGACCAAATCACACACGATAACAGGTACCTAGCAATGGGGTTGCCAGATCTGTCGCCAACAGATATTATTATTGTTCTATGACAACTGGACAGACGTATTATTTGGTTATTATTCTAAAAATTTAAAATACCTATATGGTGTTTACATTGGTATAAAACCAGGTACGTTTAACAATGTGTGTTTGTTTGTTAATCTTTTACGCAAAAGAATTTCAATGGAATCTGGTACAAGGATAAATTGATACTATAGTACCTATCATAAGGAATATTTTTTATCCCGAAACACGAACGACGACGTGGAAAATAGTAATAAATAAAAAATATTGGACAACATCCCCTAAACTACGATAATATTAAGAAACCACTTCTATCACTATTAATTCCGTGCTTGATCTGAATCGGCTTAACGATCGGCACATTCTGCAATTTAAATGTCCCGTTAGAGTATCATGGTGCGAGTACGTGACAAGGATTATGCTCTAACGTGGATTGTACTCAATTTAGCCATTTGGGGGCCCGTAAAATTCAGTGAAATTGAATGATTTCAGTTTCTTCATTAATTATTTTACCAATTTCCAAAACTTCGGTTTATTTTTTTTTTGCGCTAGTGAATAAGTGTTAGTCATATGATTAAGGTTTTTTTTTTTGTAAATTTTAATTATAATGTTGTTTTTATAGATATAATGTATTTATTTGTCTTACGATAAATAGTAGTAATAGACACTATTGAACATTCAATTGTTTTACATAGTAAAATTACCTCTTTGTAACACTATTAAAATGTTTAAGATTCGAGAGGAAAATAATGAAGATTCAAATATCGATAGAGGTTGTTTTGAAAAAACTCCAACAAAATCATAGTGGTTTGATTGACTTTAATATTAAGCCAGTACCCAATATTTTTACGATAATTTTCATAAGTATGCAGCAGTCGAAAGAAAAACTTATATAAGGTAAGCTTGAGTCATCTTACTCATCATTAACTGGTACACCTCCGCTCTTTTCAAAGTGAAGTATTACTTACTTCCCACGAAAGCACGTCAGACTAGACACTTTGAACCGTCCGTATTTCGTGGACATAAGGACGATTATTAAACTGCAAGTGTTTACCGTAATATGCTTTTGGGCGTACACACTAAAACACCCGCGCACTTTTCATATTAAAGGGGGTATTTTGGGGATATAGAGAAATCATAATGGCTACGGCGCGATTATGTAAGTAAATTCTAATGTTGCCAAACTATCAAATTCAAAGTTAAATATGTATTTTATTTATTCAAGTAGATTACATATAAATATTTTATATAATTCATTGAATACAATGCAAAGTAATTCTACTGATTTGGAAGCTTTATCTACCTTAGAGAGGCAGTAGCAATTTTTAACTTATTGCTGTTGAAGTAGTGAAGACCGTTTTGAACTAATGTAAAAAATATGGATATTCAAATCTATCGCAAATTGGTAAACTATCAACAGTATAAAACAAACTATATTTTTGAGAGTTTTTAAACGTTTGACAGTATCGATAAGCTATCGACGCTAATAATATAACGTCAAATATCGATAGGTGACTTCGCAACACTAGAACACATTTCAGAAAAAAAAATTAAAAGTACAACGCGTGCCGATGTTCAAATTTAAAGCACCTACAATTTTTTTAACACGGGAGTATGGTTTCGTTTTCCTGGTCAAGAAAAAACGTGGATCAAAGTCGAGCAAAATTACGAATGAGTGAGTGAATTCTTCGAACGGAATCGGTCACCGATCCGCTTAGGCAAGTGGAGTGGTAAACCCTCTTTTTTAGACAAAAGCGAGATTGACCTAATGAGGTCCCAGTTTAAGGGCGACAAGTACAGCATAATAAACCTATTACTTGACTTGTAGCCCTTACCTTGAAAGCTTGACCCCTGCTACTAATGTAGCACCTCCCAGGAGCTCTGGAAACCTTACTCACACGCAGGAACACAACAACACAGAAGTGATTGTTATTTGGCTGCGGTCTTCTGTAAGGTGGAGGTATTTCAGTCGGGCTGCTCCAGTTCGAGCGACAAATCGCTATATCCTACCTCTCTTAAAACATTACGACATGTTAAATGTGTATAAAAAAGTAATATATTCTTTTAAATGTGTACCTACATAAAAATGCAAATGTTTAACTCTTAACCATTAAAATCGGCCGAACACAATTCAGTGTTCATACTATGATGTATCAAACGAACAGAGGCAAAAATCGACATTTATAAATTGATATCGCCTTATACGGTGAATAGCACATCATGGTAAAAACTTGAAGTGCGATTTTAGATCTTATGCGCGCAACATAAAGGCTGAACGAAGTCGAAAAGGTCTGACGTGTTTTCGACCGTATTTTATCACACTTTTGGGGCCAACATAACTCCACATATCCCTTCATATCGTTCTTTATTTCCCACTAGCTGTGCCCGCGACTTCGTTCGCGTGGACTACATCCTTTTATAGTCGGTTTTACCCCTATCTCCCCTAGTATTCGAAACAAAAAGTAGTATATATTTTAATAGAGCTATATTTGTGCCAACTTTCATATCTCTAACTTAAAAAATAAACATATTCCCATATAAACTTTCAAAGGTGGCATTACCCCCCCCCCCCCCCCTTACTTTCTAACAAAAAGTAGCCTATGTCCGTTTTTGAGGTTCAACGTATACCTATGCCAAATTTCATCAAAATCGGTTGAGAGGTTTAAGCGGGAAAGCGTAACAGACAGACAGACTAACTCTGTCTGTCATCAGTGTTATTTAAGTACATATATGCAAAACGTATATTTGCTTCAAATAAACGAAATTGTTGATAGTTTAATGACAAAACTGATGTATAATATACAGACATAAACTTATTTTTTGAGGATAACCATATAATTATTAATTCACAACAAAAGACGAATGAAAAATTATATTTATAATATTTTGGTTTATCTACGCCTTTTTGAAAATTGTCGTTAAATGTTTGTAATTTAGTTATGTTTTCTTACAAAAAAATAATTTGAAAAAAAAATCCCAATCTAACATTGAATTTTACCCTTATTTCAAAGCAATTCGAGATACCTACGTCAAATTACTATGAAATAAATAATACCAAAATCTTAATCCCCGTTTCATTTACATAGCTTTTTTAAGTTAAATCACGCTAAGTTCCTAGCAATTATCACCTAATAACTTATTCCCTTTAGGATAATGTCGTTCTAAATATTCTATGTAGCTAAGACGGTACGAAATAGGAAATTACGATGTGAACACACAGACACAATGAACGTGATTTATCTAATATTCTATTGAAATGCAGTAAGCAATTGTCTGATTGTTAAATTCACCCAATAATAGCAGAGTATCAAGAGCTCCGTTCTAATTATAGAAGGTCGGACTTAGAGATTAATAGTAGATACCTTTATGCCCGATTCCAATATTTTACGATTCGTTATGTGTTAAAAATGACTATCCGTTTTTCTCCAACCGACTACGAGTCGTTAATACTGTTCCAAATTTTACTTTCCAAACCAGCTGTCACCAGACGTCTGTCGGTCGTTTTTAGATTACACCTCGTATAATTGATAACTGTATTTATGTTGCACGGCCGTACCCATTTCTCGCCATCTACTATTTCCTTTACCTTAAGGTTGTCTGGAAGAGATCGCTTTCTAGCGATAAGACCGCCTAAATTGTACTATAATTTTTCTGTAAAGCCTACTTCTGTAAAGATTTTGTGCAATCTAGTATATCTATCTATCTATCTATCTATCGGTAACTAGAATGCAAGGATTTTCAAATATTGGAACCGAGCATTATACACAAAGAATAGATAACTAACTTATATAATAGTGTAGCTATCTGTTCTGTAATAACCACTACAAATACAAACACAAAAAATTTCAAAGATAATAAATAAAACTACGCAGATTGAAACACAAGTTTATCTTAATTGGTTCTTACAAACTGTTTCTGCTTCATTTTCACATCAATGCGACCTTTAAATATTATAAAGAAAGAAAAATAAATAATATTTAAAAAAATATTTTAAGATGGCCAGGATGTTTTCAATTCCGTGGTGTTCAAACATTTCTGCAACGAATGTATGTACCATGGGCCAGTAAGTATGTAGTTCTAAACATATTCGGCAACAGGGGCTAAGGTCAATACAACAGAAACATTCGTCGCCTACAATAACTTGCGGTTAGCTCAGTTGGAAGAGCAGCACGCGCGATACGTGAAGGTCGTGGCTTCGAACCCAAACACCGCACATGGAGACGAAATTGTTATGTTTCTTTAAAGTATGTAACGTTTCGCCTTAATGTGTTTTATGACAACATAGTTGATTAATAAGGTGATTTCTTAGCTAGTTGTAGTAAATAAAAGTTTACGTCTATGGATTTACAAGAAAATAAATAACACCCACACACTATGACAATCAAACGTAGATCTGATTTTAAAAATGGCCACTCCATTGCTGGAATAGACCATAATTCATCAAATACTCTTCTAACTAAAATGTGAATGGTACGAAATAAATGGTATGTCAACACACAATAGTGGCCTGGAGTGGGTAATTTGTACGAACTAGGTGTATAAATTATATCAATATTGGAACACCTTTTTGTGGATCTTCCTTTGGAAATAAATGTGATGAGTTTTAAAGATGATGGATAAAGATAACATCAAATGGAATAATGGGTACTGGCTTGCTTTTGTGCAAACTTCAAATAAACCACCTACTAAATAGTTCGAAAAAAGCCAAAACATTTGATTTGAATAGGTGAGTTCTTGAGTCATAAAGTGACAACGAAAAGTGGCAATAAATTTGTAAACAAAACTAGCGGTCCCGTCGAACTTCGTTTCGCCTTAGAGGATTTTCCCGCTTTACTGTTGAAATTTTTCCTGAATTTTCATTGCTATACACCTCACGGAGCTCGAGACCTTTCCAATGAATGCAAAACCGTGGAAATCTGTTCGTGCGTTCTGGAGTTATAGCGTCAGGAAGGAAAACCCGACTTATTTTTATATAGTAGATTACAGTGCTACACTCGGTACTAGCGAACTTTAAACCACACCCACACCACACGGTGAGATATACATTTTCTGTGTCTGTCAAAAGTGGCATTGATTTTAATTTTTATTATATTTAACATTGCAGGCAATGTTGTCTGCTTTTCAGTACCGAGACTCAGGTACTGACTAGGTACTACTGAGGTAATTTGTCTGAGGATGCCGGCTCCTCCGTAGAGTCCATTAAAATTATAGTCCAATACATCTCGCTTGAGAATGCATGCGACTTGAGGTCAGACGGTGGCTAATTTTCGACAGACTAATAAAACTAGACCAAGAGCTGATGACGATCTGTGGTGCTGATTAAATTCAAGCCGGAAAAATAAAGAAGTCTTTTTTACTAGCTAATTGCGTTATGCCTAAACTACCTGTTATTGTATTGATATTTATTAAGTAGTTTAAATTGAAAGAATAAAATATTACACTTAAATACACATATCTGTATGTCCAAAACGTAACTTTGAATAATAATATCGTAGATATTTTTAAGAAATAGGAAAGTGTCATCAAAGCGTCGGGTTGTTGTTATGCCGTGTATAATGTTATAATTTAAAAGAAGTTCCGTAATAAAATCAAACCGATGTTTTTTTATAGCAATCCATAGTAGACTTTGGAGAAAATGTTATGAATTTACCAACGTTTCAAACTTTTACTAATATTAAATTAATTTGAAGACTGTTTTTTTATGAAAAGTTTGTTTTCTAAAGATGGTAAAGGATTAAATAAGAAAATACCAGTCAAAGAAGATTAACTGCGTATGCCTGTATTTACCAAAGTTATATCAGCAGCTCTTGGTCTATAAGGAGTAATATTCTAAATAATTTACCAAACAAAAAAGGAAAGTCGCTAATCTAATTATGCTATACATATGCGCTAATTTAATAATATAGGTAATATATTAGCGAAAACTGACAAACTGATCTATCAAAGCAAGGCCTAATAAAAGATTTTGCAAAGGAGGCTCAAATTCATACGAAGCTCAAAAAAATAAGATTTTGTTATAGGTACTAAATATACCAGTGAAAATACGTACGACCAAAATTGTAAGGGATGTTCTTTTGGTATAATACCGTTTCTATATTCGGTAATTTCAACATTACAAACAGATACTCCAATTTAATTATATGTATAGATGCAACTAAGTGACGCCTTGCTATACCAGCTGCCAGGGAATCATGTCCGAATCGGTTCAACCGTTTCAGAGATTAGTCAGAACAAAAAGACATCATTCCAATTTTGTTATATGTGTAGATGTATGGATAATAGAACTGCATATATTTTACACGAGAAGCTTTGGTGTATCTTCCGACTACTTTGTATCTGGGGACAACCATTATTCACTGCACACATCTTGACATTATAAGGCATACAATACAACAAATGTGTATGCAGCATAGCCCATAGTTGTGTCTAAGGCAATGTTTTAACGTAACTTGAATATCGGAATACACACTAAACAAAATTAAATTAAATATAATGTTTCTCAATCAGCAAAACCGTTTTTTCCTTGTATCTGAGTCTGTGGGAAGTAGTTTAGCAAATTCGTTACAAAAATCAGTAGCAACTGTGGTACCCTAACACCGACACTCCAGACTATGTACAAGCGTTCGTCTTCAATATAAAACTGACCGGGAATCGAACCCGGAGCCTTAGAAATGGCTCGCCTTTCGTCTGCAAATTCGTTTCGTCATATTATTATAAACAGATAGATGTTTGATTTTCTCATAGTGCCGCACTAGCGAACTATAAATATTTTACTTTTCACGGGCCGACAAGTATGTAGTTCTAAACATATTCAGCAAAGGACACTTACCGGAAACTAAGTGGTTAATATAACAGAAAAAATAAACGTCGAATTCAAATTGCATGTCATATGGAGTGAAAGTTGACATTCTTAAGGCTAAGAAACAAAGAAACATTTTATTTATCTTCTACGATAACTAAATAATAACAAATCCATTCGTCGGTATATTTTGCCAAATAGCAGCTATTCTCTGGTCAAATCCTGAGGGTAAACAAGACCGCGACGTGTCCGGATACATCCGGATATGAGCGCAAACGCTTGTGCGCTCTCCGGCTCGTCCCGTCGTCTCATTTTCCGCCATTTAAGGCTGCAGCGCACTTGGCTGATCGGGAAATGAACCGGCTAACTACCCGGTATCATTACGCCGGCTAGCTTGGGGTACCGTAGTCTACTGAATAAAATCCATAGTTTAGCTTAGAGCAGAGCAGACTGTCACAAACAGTAAAACTAATAACAAGTTTCCCTTAATCAGTACTCATAAGAGCAAAATGTTGTCTTTCGTATTTTTGTGTGTTAATTGCTTGTAACCTGTAAATACATTTTGTATAGGTATTTTCTTTTATAAGTTCGTGACCAACAAAAGTGAATTTGAGAGAAATACTTTCAAATTTACTATACAGGAAGACATTTTAATCACTATCCAAATTTTGATATTATAATCTGTAGCGTACATTAGTATATACAATATTTTTCTTTTAGTATGACTTAATAATAAAATATTGAGATATACCATTACAAAGTTATCCAAAAAAAAGCGCTGCGATAGTCACCGATAACGCCCCGCGCGCGCTGCCGCCGCCACTCGCCGAACCATTTTATTGATAACATCCATAAGTTAATTGCTAATTTTGCCTTCATACTTTTACGGGCTTATGATTGCAAAAAGCATTTTACCTACCTAATTTTCCACCGTGGTATGGTAATCCTTGACATTTAAACTAGGTAGTTTAGATGCCCCAATAGTTTTTTTTAAATACGATATTTTTATTAAGTTGTTTTATGCTCTAACCACGAAACTAAACGATATGAAGTTGGTACGTATCTTGTGCAATAAATAAATAAATAAATATTGGACAACATCACATACATTGCTCTGATTCTGTGGTAAGTAGCTTAAGCACTTGTGTTACAGAAATCAGAAACAACGACGGTACCACAACACCCAGACCTGAGACAATATGGAAAATTTCGTATCCCATATTGACCCGACCGGGGATCGAACCCGGAACTTCAGAGATGGCGCTCGCCAAAGTCAGGCCCGCTCGCCTCTCGGCTATGGAGGTCGTCAATACGTGCAATACGGCGTATTTAACAATTTGAATCAACTTATGTAGAAACTAATTAAAATCAACTTATTTACCTAAACTCCAATTACGTGTATTTTAATAAATGTTCAAAGTACATACCATTGCTCTCCAAACAGAGTGTCGCATGTTTCTGCACGTTGTCTTTTAATTCATTAAGCACTTAGTGTCTCTTTTCACTGCATCAAATGGTCGAATGATTTGTTGTTTTAACTCTAATAGCCGCTAGTTGGCGGCATAAATCTTTGCACGGTTCGGAACATAAGGGTTCACCACTCCCTGGTTGCGGAGGCGAGGAAGGTTTTCCTGTTCATAAAGCGTTTGGGCTCCGTTCAAACTCTTCGCACTTAACAAATAATATCGCACTATTTCGTTATACTCGCGGTTTGAATACATCGTGGGCGGCGCAGGGGCAGCGCGGCAATACGGACGTAATGCATTCCCTGGGCGGTGATGCGCGGGCGACTGCGTGGCGTGACCTCTGTTTGTCGTGTCGCCGCTCGCCGCCCCCGCCGCCGCCGCCGTCCCGCGCCTCACCCCCGCCCGGGGGTATTGCCCATTGATATTTTCGCATAATTTTGTAATAATATTTACGCTAGGTAAGGTAACCATGCGAACTTTAAAATTGGATCGGAGTAATTAATTTATTGTGTAAGTTGGACCTACTTTTTTTTTTCAGAAATGGGTTCTATTAACGATACCTAATACCCAGTAAAAATTTGGATAGTGATCAAAATATCTTCCTGTATAAATGAAAAGCTGCTAAAAACCGTATTCCCAATAGTATAGTAGAATATATTGTACTACACGTATGACTTCAGACTGTAAAACAAAGTCACATCGGAAGGGCAGCACGCCCGATACGTGAAGGTCGTGAGTTCGAATCCCACACCGAAAGCTGAAATATATCTTTTTTTTTATCGTTGAATAATTTAGGAAGGAGATATGCCATACTAGCATGTGCAATACGTCTTACTTCTTCCGTGAGCCTTTCCTCGAAAATGTCGTAAAGGAATCACGTAATTAGATATGAAAAAAAAAAACAAAAATATGCTGACATTCATACTTACCTACTCATATATCGTGTGAGTAAATGTCTAGAGGTTTTAGGTAAACCCCAGTCGACTCAAGAAGTTTTTGTACTATGAGTGTCAACTCATAGTACAAAAACTTTAGTTTTATTTAGCAAAATAGGCTTAAATTTGTTCTCAATCTCGCTCAAAAACATTACTTTTATTAATTTTCTATTGAAAATAAGGTTTAATAGTACACGTTTCAAAGTCAAAATCAAAATCTTTTTATTCACACAGATTAATCGGTAACACTTATGAAACTTTGGAGAAGATACTAGCAAGAAGCTCAGAGGTTAATAAAAAAAACCTACACTTGTTACTTACTTTGCTTTAAGACACGAGTTTAGTTAGTAAAAAAAAATTAAATAGAAGAAGTAAAAAAAAATGTAAATAAATTTAGTTTGCCTAGTAGTCTGTTCACTTTGGCCTAAATATGTGCAGATAACGTTACAGAAAAACCGATTTTTTCTACGAATTAGACTTTTCAATGCTCTCAAACTGATTGAGGTTTGTTTACCTAGGGCTTTTATTTTTACATTGCATTTTATATGCTTAATTGCTAGCAAAACATTTTACCTAGAACAAAATATTGTTTTTAATCTTTCAAATTCAGTTTCTCCACGTCAGCGGTACTAATAAACTAGGGAGGTACCCGCCGCCGGTCACGTTTGTTCTTGTTTCAGTAATTAAAAGTTTTGCTCCTTTTCCCTGGTGATTGTTATACAGCGATTCTGTAATGGCCGCGCAGCTACTGCTAATAGTTTGACCTTTAATCGCGGTGGCGCTCGGTAAATAATTAGAAAGCGATCAAAACAAATTTTTAAACGAATTGTTTTTTTTTTCCTTAATAAGTCTTGTTTTAAAAATGTGCAGTTGTTCTTGATTCGAATAATTAAATTATTCGGTGGAGGGAATGGAGAAATATGCTGTAAGCTGGTTGTCATGGTTTTATTAATGTATTTATTCCAATATTTGAAGAAGTAATCGTTCTAGTTACGATACGATAGTTACCTATAAATTATAATGAGGCGTAGGTAAGCTAAAAACAACCGAAGGACGACTGATGACAGCTGATTTGAAAAATAAATTTTTAATTAGAATTAACGACTCGTAGAAAAACGGGTAGTCATTTTTGACACGTTACGAATCGTAAAATATTGAAACCAAGCATAAGTGGGTTTTAATGTTTAGATTTAGTGTCGAACAATAATGCTCAATGTAATAAAATAAATAATAATCTATAAATTAAATGTATTCAAACGATCAATGTCAAGCCACTTGTACATGTGAGCAATTTGCTTCGGACCCGGTTGTGCTTTGAAACAAGTTTAAACTGATTATTAGTCTAAAAGAAATTTATGTTTTATAAATTCTATCTATCTATCTTTATATTCTATTACGAACTGATTTTATATTATACAAGAATTTAAGGTTATCATGTTTAAAATTAAAAATAAGGTTATTTGTTTTATTTTCAAATGTATGGTCTATTTTAGATGAAAATAAAATTCAAAGAACGTTAAATATCCATCCGATTAAAAAACGAAAAATTGTTCAAATCCTTTTGACTACTCAACTTAACGGTATATTCGAGCCC
This sequence comes from Glyphodes pyloalis, assembly GCA_037074685.1. NCBI lineage: Eukaryota > Metazoa > Arthropoda > Insecta > Lepidoptera > Crambidae > Glyphodes > Glyphodes pyloalis. Next base: position 3,146,044 of record JAYKKO010000012.1, on the reverse strand, counting down.
AAAACTTTTCTTCGGCCAAACGCTTACAGCTGTCAATGTGGATAAACCTCTCGATTTATTGAGATACCTTAGAAGTGGAATCACGATGGGTCCTAGGATAACTGTGAAAGGAATGATAGCAGAACCTTTTTGGGTACTTTTGAACTTTTAAAATGAGTAGAATTACTTTTAAATATACTTCTGAGGATTCCAACTCGGTGTTCAACTTGATATGCGATTTATCACTTATCTGCAAAGCAATAAAACTTACGTGAATTTGACTGTACCTATAACTTGTCATATTTACGGTAATTTACGAGGCGATCATATGTAGGAAATTGTTAAACGATGAGGTTAATAAAATTAAAATAGAGCTTATTCACACAAATTATTGTAAGTAACTGGTGTTCAATGACCACCGTAGTCAAGAGGCGAGCGGGTCGGACTTCGGTGTCCCGGGATCGATTCCCGGTCGATCTAATGGAAAAATTGACATTTGTGGTCTGTATATAATAATATAATTAATGTTTCTGATTTCTGTAACGAGAGGGCTTTAGAAATTTACCACAGATTCAGACGAATATTAGTAAGGTTATCAAATATAACTTATATTTATTTTTCTAAAACAATTTTCACAACCGTATAACATCACGTCTTTCTACGCATCAACAGCTTCAAATCATACCTTTGCACACTAATTAAGTTCTTAAACCAAGATTAATTAATAATCTATTTAATTCCGCTACACAAACGGGGAATATGAGCCAATTTGCACAATTAACAAATACACACTTCAATAAAACAGTCGCGCGTGAGATAATTGAATCTGGTGTCTTGTAATAGATGTAGCGCTACTTTTTCAACTCACTAGCACCTATTAATCTATACTTATGTTACAAAACTAAAGAGCTTGTTTGTTTGTTGAACGCACAAGCTGTTGTTTAGATATTTGTTGAATCTCAGGAACTCAAGTTGAAACAATATGTTTGTTTTGGATAATCTATTTCTCAAGGAAGGCTTTAGGCTATATCAAATCACGTTACAACCTTCGTTCCTAGTACCAGTGAAAACTGTGGTAGAAAAGGGTTAAAACGCGTGCAAATAGTATTAAATTATAAGATCCAAATCATACCAAAAAAAAGTTATTAACATATCTCCCCATTATATAGTATCATATTTTTAAATGTAAGTACTGATGTACCGTTATTTTAATAAAGTGTGTTATTTACATGTGTTATATTAAACTTTTAGTATAAGCGCGAATAAATATATTTCGACGTTACTATAACAAATAGGAAATATTTATTTATTTATTTAAGGACAGCTGACAAGACATACACCAATAAATACGCATAACACGTTCAGTTACAACTAAAATGTACAGTGTTGCCTTAATTAAAAGCCGCCACGACATGCATAATTATTTGTAGAAGCAATGTAGAAAGTATAACATAATGCACAGACAAGCAGAACTAATTCTTGAGACGCTTAGTAATGAGCGATAATGCCACAAAGATGATAGCTCGTATCTGTCCACAGTATGTTCACCATAATAAAAAAATTATAATAATAAAAAACAGAAAATCAAAAATCAGTTCGAAAAAAGTTACAATGTTAATGATACTGAGGCATTCGGCTGAATATTTGTTTATATTTCAGAATTTAACTGTATTTTTTATTTGAATGTTTGTTTTTACTAGCTACTAGTATGATTTTAAAATAATTTTACCAATAGAATGCCCCAACTGGGTGTCATGTGTCCAATGTAGGTACTTCTTAAATTGAAACAACTTAGGTACCGTGACTAACACATACATAAATAAATGCGACATTATTTTACTCTTTATCAAAAGTTCGATGTGGACTAAGCCGTGGATAAAAGGTACTATAGGTTACCAAAAAGTATTTCAAAGAGATGTGGCGAGTCGATATCATACACGTCAATCACAATTAGCCAAAAGAATGAAATGGAAACAATGCAATTACTGATAAAACATATTTAAAACAATGTTACAGGAGTAAACATGCGGGTGATATATCCATAAGAAAGAACACTGATAAATACCAAATCGTTTTGAAATAGAATCTGCAATTGACATAAAAAGTACTAGTAGAATAGAAAAGAAAAATCTTTATTCATGTAAGCTTTTAAACTCAGTATTCTGTCACCGTGTACGGAATATTGATCATGTTGAGAAGAACCGGCAAGAAACGCGACACTTACTCTTTTCAAATATCAATGATTCCTTTTACTTCGTACGTAAGTAAAATATTCAAAGCAAGATTTTCAAAAATGAAATTCTAGGTCCATACATTTGTGTCATTCAATTCAATGCCATAGCAACAATCCTTGCTATGGCATAAACATGACATATTATTATCAGCATCTCTGTAGACGACAAGTAGTGTAGGTATACAAACCTCTTTATACTTTTCATACACATGTCATTTATGACACATGTCGCTTATCAGCTGTTTTTTCCATCTGGTCACGTAAGCTTGTTGTTTTTAGAATTGTGCTATTAAATTTTTAATGTACATTAAAATGGCCACGTGATCTTGAAATATCAACCCCATAATTTATTTAATACAATTAGTTTGATAACTGATTCTTGGCCAAGCGTCAGGTTAAAAGATGTGGTATTTAATTTAATAAAAATACTGAGATATATCCTACTTCTTTCCTAAAATCGGTTAAAAGTAAATACCTACGTCCTTTGCCATTTATTCCATTGTAACCCTTGTGTAACATAACCCTTTATTCTAATCCAAACAAGCATAAACAATACCTCAAACGTAGCTTGAAATACCGAAGCCCTTGTTCGAGGTCCCTTGATTGTAATAATCGCTTTTTACGACTCCAAAGAACATATTCTTAAGAAACATACCGCCCTTTATGATTCGTGAACGAGGGAACTGTTACATAAATTGAACGTAGAATCGCTATCCCTATGAAAGCGTTCGTTGCCGGAACTACAGACACATAGCGATAGCTGTTGAAAATTGTACTTTTAAAATGTCTCGTTTTGATTTTGAATTCGCCATACTGATTCACTTGTTACATACTCTTTGGTCTCTGTTTAGACCTAAACATACTAAAATCGGTTCAAAAATGACGGATTTATCCGCGAACACACATAAAAACGCGAACTATTTCGGGTAGTCCCCACTCCTTCTGGGCGGGGGAGTCCCATACACGCCGCTGTCGTCCCCACGGCAGCGGTACGGTGCGCAAATGCATTTTTCCCCTCTCAAAAAGAATAAAAAGACATAACGCCGTACCACAATATCTAAGCAGATTAAAAGAATTTATCATAATGTGACGTTGACCACTCCACAATAATAAAAAAATACATTTGAATTAGTATCCCGATTGCAATTGCGATAGATATTGAATTCAAAATACACCCCATGCCAAGTCTCAGACCATATTCCGCGGGCTTAAAGAACAAAACAGTTTTAATTACTTAGCGTGAGCCAACAGAGGCAGACTGAGCGTTAATAGACTTCCATTGTCATTGTAATTATAATCTTTCGTTAACCACAATACTTGCATACAAAACACAATCCTACTCATTTTGATGCTGGCATCTGTGATTTGGTGAACATTAAATAAATGGCATAGCTTTTCCACCATACATTTTATCCTTGGATAAATCCTCGGGCGTTAACACATCTTCAAAATAGTAATAATATCCCTACTAATATTATAAATGCGAAAGTAACTCTGTCTGTCTGTCTGTCTGTGTGTCTGTTACGCTTTCCTGCTTAAACCTCTCAACCGATTTTGATGAAATTTGGTATAGGTATACGTTGAATCTCAAGAACGGACATAGGCTACTTTTTATTAGAAAATAAGGGAGGGAGGGGGGTAATACCACCTTTGGAAGTTTATATGGAAAAATGTTTATTTTTGAAGTTAGAGATATGAAATTTGGCTTCGAATTCTTACTTTTTGTTTCGAATATTAGGGGAGAAAGGGGTAAAACCGACCATAAAAGGATGTAGTCCACGCGAACGAAGTCGCGGGCACAGCTAGTTGGTATATAAATAAGTTTACTGTTGGAATTATTTCTAGAGAGTGTGGAATTCAATTGAATTTATTATAGTAAGCTTTTCTGGATTTGAACTTAGGCTCCCTTAAATATTAATATCTATAAGGTGTTTGAGTTGGTTAATGAAAATGTTACCGCATTTTGGCCTAATATCTTTTACCTCTACAGCGAGTCTCTTAACTGTATATCAAAAACCAGTAGGAAAATATTTAGCTCATGCTGATAAGGGAGCCTTATTTGAAATCAACGCTGAAAATATATATTTACGAGTTTTATATCACAAAAAAAAAATTAGCTGCTATACCCAATATCACAATGCTCCATTGTAATTTATATTTATGTTCATTCCTCGATTATAAATAATAATTAAAATGTATCTATTTCTTTAACAAAGCAATACATATTACAGCCATTATTCGTTTATTGATAATATATTCATAAATCATAACAAAACTATGTGAAACACTGATGCCTAAAATAAGTTTAAAAACTAATGAACGGAATAAAATACAAATCAAATATTATTCATGAAATGTAACCAAAAAGAAGAAAAAAATGAAAACAAAAGCAGAGTGTAATCTATATATATATAAAAGAAAGTCGTGTTAGTTACACTATTTATAACTCAAGAACGGCTGAACAGATTTGGCTGAAAATTGGTGGGGATATAATTTAGAACCAGTAGAAGGACATAGGATACTTTTTGATTAATTTCTTTTTGTTTTTTTTTAAATTCATTTATTGCCTCCAAGGCGGAACAAAGTTCGCCGGGTCACCTAGTGTTATATGAGTGTACGCAAACATAATTTTCTACCAGAGTCAAAACAAAAAGGAAATCGAAAGCAAAGTTCGATGTCATTATTCGCAAATATGATTTTCCATTAAAACCAAAAAAAGACTAACGAAAGCAAAATGTAATATCTTTCAGAGCCAAAAAAAAATCAAATCAAAATCATGACGACCTCCGTAGCCGATAGGCAAGCGTGCCGGACTTTGGCGACGCGCCATCTCTGAGGTTCTGGGTTCGATCCCCGGTCGGGTCAATATGGGAAACGAACTTTTCTATATTGTCTCGGGTCTGGGTGTTGTGGTACCGTAGTTGTTTCTGATTTCTGTAACACAAGTGCTATAGCTACTTACCACAGAATCAAAGCAATGTATGTGATGTTGTCCAATATATATAATATATACATATATTTAAAATCAACATTCGCAAACATGTCTCATCGTCTATCATCGCCAAATCAGCAGCTCCCTGCTTCGAATCGTCAACTCGATAAAAGAGTCCGCCATTACTCGCCTCAATATAATCTAACATTAGAAACAAAATGGCGGGTATCATACAAACGGGAGTTGTAACTGGGATGGTTCCATTAGCCCTAAATACCTTTCAGGCGGTGCGTTCTTTTACCTCTTTAGTAATTAATGTACTAAGTGTGCACTTACTATACTTTGTATTTATTCATCTGATGAATATTTTTAGAACCAAGACTGATTTTATTTAGTATCTTAATGAATATTTGTATTATGTAACTGTTTTTTTTATTTCTTGATACCATAATTAGTTTTTTCCTACTAGTGTACCGACTTTTATTTTCGCATGAGACCGCAAAAGTTTCGATACTTTCGATTGGCTGATACCTTGTATATTTAGCCATTTAGCAGCTTAAGTACTGAAATAGCATTTGTTACCGCACCTGTTCTATTGAATAAATCTATAGTAAAACTAGTAGTAGGTAGGTACTTTGTTTCCTCATTAGTACTAGCCTTTTAGATAATAGAACAAGCGGAACTCTTAAGTCACACCTTCTTTTTTATACTGCACTTCAAGATTGACCTCATCCTACCTGATGTTAAGTGGTAATGAGGTCCTAGCTTAAGGGTGACAAGTACACCATAATAAATCTGTTACTGGACTTGTCGCCCTTACTTTGAAGGCTTGACCCGTGCTACTAATGTAGCACCCCCAGGAGCTCTGGAAACCTTACTCACACGAAGAAACACAACAACACAGAAGTGATTGTTATTTGGCTGCGGTCTTCTGTAAGGTGGAGGTATTTCATCAGTCGGGCTGCTCCAGTTTTATCTACCGTGAAGTTGTTCAGTAGAACAGGTGAGTTCCGCTGTTAAGCCTAGTATTAATGAGAAAACAAACTACCGCTAGTTCTACCATACAACTATTCAATAGAACAGTGGGAACAAACCTTAATTTTATCGATTTTAACACTTTATAAGACCGCCATTAAATCGCGTGGCACATAGTAAATCTTTGTCAGTACTTTAGTAGTAGACTGTACGTGAAAGAATAACGAACCTTCATACAGCCATACAAGCAAATCACGTTTGTATTTTTTTCCAAGCTTTTCATTAAATACTAAACCCAAATGTCTTTGCTATTAAGACCAATTTACATAGGCTTTGAACCCAATTTCAATCTTATCATTCGTCATTGTTCTGTGATATCAGTTTACATACAAACGGCAAAATACAATACATGTCATCCCATTGCTTACATTATTTAGTCTTAACGCGTAATCAACTGGTCTGATTCAATCCATTGTTCACAATTAAACCGCAAATAAACCTCTAAATCTCATCGCCAAACTTAGTTATTGACATTGAAATCTTAAGAATACTTCATTTTGGCTCAATAATTCAGATCAGCAACCTTAGTGTAACTAAACTTGATTTATGGCCAAAGGAGAACGTAATTCAAACAGTTTTGTGTTTTTTTACAGCAACAAAGTATATTGACTCCTCCCTGCCTATAAGCAAAAGAGAAACCTACGTCGCGATGAAAACGAGTTTGATACCGTAATATCCTATCTGTTAGCATCGCCATGACCCGCGAGATGTTTCTTCACGCTCCTTTTGAAGAAATCCACGTCAAGGGAAGGAGGAAACACATGAACAGGCAACGAGTTCTTAATAATGCGATAAAAAAATCGATTTAAGTACTGTACATTTTTTAGCCCATGTGTATACCTACCTAGATTTGACATGTCTGTCTGTCTATTCCGCTCAGGATCTGCCAAGCGAATTCATTTTATCGGGCTCTTAACAAATGTCAAAATCAATCCAATGTCAAAAAAAGCCAATCAGCAGCTGCTGACGTAGCTGCTGATTAGCTGTAAGCTGTAAATAATAATAATTTTAATCTTATTAGTTCTCACGTGATACAAACAGAGGCAATAAAGAACCTTAGTTTATTGTGGTTTAGATTTTCTGTTACATATTTACTTCGCAGTCGGGTCTTTTGTTTTCTTAATAATTGACTTTATTTAAACTGAGATTCGTTTCATTGTGATTGATTAACTGTTAAGTTTGTGCCGAGTGATATACATATAGTATGTAAAACCATTTCCTGATTAACATCAAAATTAAGTTACAACATGATTTGCTTAAGACGGCCAAAGTTTGGGTACCTTGATAAGTTCATTGGTAATTATAGCACAATTTTGGTAAGTTTGTTGATGTGTACCTCATAACTTAATTAAGACTGTTTGTATCTACATATTAAATCTAATATTATCAATCCTATTATTATAAAGTAGAAGAGATTATTTGTTTCTTTGAACGCGCTAATATCAGGAACCACTGGGTCGAATTGAAATAATAAGAGCGTTAGGCTTTTAACACGGAGGTCGTGAGTTCGAATCCCGCGGGGAACACATTCACTTTGTGCGATTTCCCCAGTTTGGTTAGGGCATTGCACATATGTATTACGTAACTATCCGATAAGAATGGTGATTCCGTGATTTGAAAGGCACGTTAAGGCCTTGGTCCAGTAAGCCTACTCCCAAAAACGAAATATGTCGGATCCGACGACGGATAGCAATTTTTAATTCTCAAAATCGAAACCAACTCACTTCGAATGCGAATAAAGCGTTATCAAAAAACAAAATATTATTTATACAAATCAAAAACCACGTTTTAATTCGCAAACTTTTGATTAATCTTCAAAAACGAAACCTTTTGTTTGTTCGTTTCGTTTTTAGGAGTAGACCCCCTGGCTGTCATGTAAGTCTGGTTCCTCGTTAGGGTTGCGAAGGTCAGCCCGCAATCGCTCCATGTACTTATTCACCTGGCTGGGCAAATCTGAATCATTTTCGAAGCGGACCCCGGGCTCAAAGATAAGAATCCAAAAAAACAATATTACCCATGTAACTCCTACCTCTCAAAACTAAATAGGTACTTAATGTTTTTTCATTCATCAAATCCCAACTTTATGCTCGAGTGAAGCCATGGCTGGCGCATACGTCATGCTTGTGAACAGGTGCCACATTTGGGGACTGGTCTACTTCATCCCACCTCACAATGATTAATATTTTACGTTTCTTCACTCATCAAAACAGAACTAGGTCTATGACTTTGTCCAAAGTAAATTACACACAGCAATAAGCTAGATACTGTTACTGTAACAATTTGACTGAGTTTCTTACCGGTGACTTCTCGGTAGATGTAGGTTCCGAACCGGTAGTAGACTCACTTTGCATTGTATTCAATGACTATTCAGAAGTGTTACTTGTAACCTACTTGAATCCCTACTAAAATAAGTACTACTATTATGCGAAAGTAACTCTGTCTGTGACGCTTTCCGACATAGGCTAAGTTTTGTTAGAAAATAAGAGGGGGGGGGGGGTAATGCCACCTTTGAAAGTATAAACTGGGAAAATGTTAATACAAGATTTAATACAAGAAATAAACAAAAGCTTGCCGTCCCAAAACTCAGACTTCATAAAAGTAGTAATTCCTTCATGGGTTCAAGTATTAAAATATTTAATAAGTTACCACAAAGCATTATTGACTTACCCATGCATAGATTTAAGACTCAAATTAAAACATGGCTTATCAAAAAGGCTTATTACACTGTACAAGATTTTTTTAATGATAAAAATATGTGGAATTGTTAAAATGTCCATCTGCACCTAGATAATTTATAAATTCAAATATTTTAATGTCCAATTGTAATGTTTGTAATTTATTTTAAAAGAGGATATCTGTTGAGTTTGTTGCGGCGCTTCTTCTCAACAGAACCAACGTCGGGGCGCTGGTAGGAAAAAATAATTGACGTGCAAAAGAATTTATTGTAAATCCACTTGCAGAAATAAATCATTTCATAGGAGTAAAACCGACCATGAAAGGATGTAGTCCACGCGAACGAAGTCGCAGCTAGTAAAAAATATTTAACTTGACTTGATTACCCACAGATGTTCCGCAATATTCGCGTAACCCACTATAGTGCATGTCTTAAAATTGCATCCAGCCTCTGAAAGGTGACAGACCACCTCAGGCTAAGCCCTTAGTGAGACAAAGGGTAGGCAACTGCTCGGCCTAGATTTTGTGTGTTTATATTTCTTCTTTGTGTGCGATCGTTTTGAAAATCAATGCTTCCACACCAATATTTGTATGCATTTGGATACATTAGATGCAATTACTAATGAGTTACTGTTGCCCGAAATTGATTTTTCTATGGAAGTTTATTTAATAATTTATTTAAAAACTTTATTGCACAAATAGGTACAACAAGTGGACTTAATGCTAGGGGCATTCTCTACCAGTCAACCCATGGGTCATGCAGATAGTTTGTATATGGGTGCGGTAACAGGGGAGAAAAAAAGAAATCATTTTAAACAACAATAAATTAAGCATTAAAAATAACATTACGGTATCTTTTAAATATACGATAATAATACACATAGTATATAAATTAATTAGAATATAATATATAAAATATGAAGATATACTTAGATTTACATAATATTGATAATTTATATATAAAAACAAATATCTACATAACTATAAATTCAGAAGATAAATAAATTGGTTCAGCAATGGACAAATCCATGACTATCATTACTTGTTAGCGAGAGAGAATAAGTATTCACGAACTTTATTTTTAAAAATTCCCTTAGTCAGGGATTGTCGGATATCAGCGGGAAGCGGGAAGCGGGAAGTTTAGTGAAGTCACTTTCAAAATCCGATATTTCTGTCTAACCTTCTTTTGAAGCGTTTCAAATATGAAAATAATTTGAATCTCTATAAATACAAATTCCTTTCATTTTTGAAAATTCTAGTTCTAATTGTATAGATTATACTATAGAATATTTCTATAGATAAATGCCTTAATAGTAAGTAAGACATGGAGATCAGATTTCAAATATGACTACACTATATTTTCTTTCAGGTGCTGTGTTGTTAGTTTTTTTGGCCAATTTTGATTCTGTATGTTTTTTAAACAGTTTTGTTGTATCCACCCCGGACTTTTATGGGCCAACAGGGTTTTATCACCAAAAGGGTGACATTGTTTGATTCAAAGAACGAATTCCTATTTTTCTTGAAAACATTGTAGGTTCCCGGGGATTGTTTGACATCCCAACTATAAAATAATTTATAAAAAAAAAACAACACATATTTCCAAAAAAATACCAGTTAATAAATATTAACTGATATTTAACTTGGCCTGTCCCATGGGAGCCATAGTGAGATATTTAATAGTATGGAATACTCTAGTATAAGTGAGAAGCATATTTAATGCAAGCATGTAAACAAACAAAAAATCAAACCTTTCCTCTTTATAATATTAGTATCGATAAACCTGCTTAATACTTTAAATGCATGTTTTCCATGTTCAGGAGACGACGCTCAGGTACCAAAAATAAAACGCAAACTGCCACGATTATGTTGTATCTAACCATTTATTAAGTACGTACATAAAACATTTCTATATTTAACAGAGATAGTCATCTACATCATTATCATTTGATGGTAAACTTATGTTCATTAAAGCTAAATAGAATAGAAAAAAAAAGAAGACAAAAACATCGAAACAAAACTTGTTCAGGTACAAACGTGAAACGGAATTAAACACAATGTGGAACTCTATTCAATTATAACAATAAAGCTTATATTACAAAATTAGACTTTTAACAGAATTCCACTTTATTATATAACCCTCACATGACAACTGTATAGAAGGGAGAATCTTGACTGATGCCCGGAATAAACAAATTTAGAGAGGTACTAAATATTTGCATGTTTTATTGTTAAAGTGCTTGGGGCTATTTTGAACTGTGGTCACAGCGACCTATCAGATCTATTATGACAATTAAAAGTAACTATTTTAGCCGGGTTGATTTTAGAAAGTGCAGTGTCTTCCTAGCTTTCAGTATTATGAAGACATCATTCAAAAATGTCAAACAATTTTTGGTATCTGCCAAGTATTACATGTTAAAAAGAAAATAAAACTCCGAATAAACTTTTGAACTATATTAGTAGCCTGTGGTCGATTATGATCAAGTAAAACCGATTAATTTTAATGAAAGCCATAGCAAATTTAATCATAATTGTAATAAAATCGTAACAGTAATGCATACCAGCTTAATCACACTTAGTTCCACTCAAGAATCGAATCCACGAACGAAATATGATCTCGTTTATAAGACTATCTAAGCCAATCAAATTTTAGCATACCAGCCAGTACGGTAATGTTTGGTAATTAGATCAAGTATTGATTGTTTACGTTGATTAGCGATCTATCGTTCCAGGTTGTACAATCAAAAGCACTTCAAGTTAAACACTTGGACTTCGATTTTAGTTCTTATGTCCTCGTAATAAGGGCAGTGCACAGTCCAAAGTGTGTAGTCTAACTGTGGTAGGTATATTATGCGCATTTACTATATGTAATCATTTGCTGACTGTTATATGTATGATGTAAGTGTTTTAATAACAGCAATCTACCTTTATTCTCAAACTGCACATTGTCTTTTTGTGAATCAACTAGGTCATTGAACTTCCAAGATTGAGGTAGGGTAAGATTTAGGTTGTCGATGATGCTCCCATCTGTATAGTCGTAATTTAAGTATTTTTTTAATTATACAGCTGCCAGCCTTTTAAGAAACTTGATAACCTACATACATAGTATATTATGAAGTTATTTTTTAAATGTTTTAAAATTTATAATTGACGAGAAACGTTTAATAGACAAAGAATAACAGTTATTTTAATTAAAAGGAGACGAGCTTCGTTTTTTATATATTCGACGTAACGTACTTTATGAATAGATATATTAATATACTTAAAAAATTAAACAATGCATTATTTAAAAACATTTTGTGTTATTCAAAAAATCAAACAATTATATTGACAGTAGGTATGACATAATAATTTAAACTGGATAGTTTAATTCTAAACGAACAAAATTCTATGGGATGAAAATACAATATTATCATCATTTTAGTATAGTGAAGAGTTTTATCAGTTACTGTTTTCATGTAATATAAATCTCTCGAAGAGGACTCGCTTACAAATCAAAATATAAGTATTATACAATAAACTTAACATTGGTTTGACTGCAAAAGAAAAAACACAGTCTATTTCAAACAATAGTATTTTGTCACGAAAGCAAACTCGCTCCATTGTGGAACTTCCAGATCTATATTTAACACGGTCTAAATTAAGGGTTGCCACCTACGAAAATTCACAAATAAAAAAATTAACAGGAAAATGTACATGTAAGCTTTATGAATTGCGAAAATAGCTCTTTGATAATGTGTTTTGCTCAAAACAAGAAATTAAAAGTCAATGCCGACAACGCGTGTGCCTTTGGCAATAAAATTACTTTCCTTAGGAAAAAATTGTTTTTATAAATCTATAAGACTTCTTTGCTTTTGAAGTAAGCTTAAAGCAAAATTAAGGAAATAGATTGTTCCGCTAATTCTTTGGTTAAAACGGTTGACTTAACACTTAAAACGATACATTTTTACATTGAAGTCTGATGTATTAAAATTATTAGACTCAAGTTTAAAATGAGAACCTGTATTTTTACTTAACGAAAAATATATGACCAAAACAGAACTTATCAGATCTCTGCAAAACGAAAACGAATGAAATGCAAAAACACTGATGAATAAAAATGAAAATACCAATTCATTCATATTTTTTTAGAGTACTATAACCGTTTAGTGTAAAAATATAGGTACTTGAAATGGAATGTGTTAGGGCAATAAATAACATACATTTCCTCTTTCGATACTGTACGTAGGGCTCGATTCACAGTCCAACGAGTGACGTCACTAGTATGTTTAGGCTAACTACTAACTGAGACCCTTCCGTCTCTACCTAATTTGTATCAATAACCGGGTACGACTTTTTACCTACTCAAAGCGACTCGAAAAAAGATTAACAAATTCAATCGTTTAGGTGAATTAAAAGTTCCTAAATATCTTCGTGAACCAAGGGAGCCATTTTTGTAACTATCTTCAAGTAGCTCTGTTTAGCGGTTGAGCTGAAAAATGAGGCAAACGGACAGGTGGCAACCCTGACTAAGAGAATTGATGATTTACAAGTTGTCAATTACGTAGGCCTCCTCGTTATTTTGCTGCGATCGCCGCATACTGTCCATCTGTAATTAAACCACGTAGTTACCGAAAATGCAAAAATACCTAAACAAAGTCAAAGTCATTTATTCATGTAGGTTCCAAGTAACACTTATGCACCAGTAACAGTGAACAGTTTTTTTAAAACTTAAGCTTGGTTAATAGCGATTTAGCGGAGGTGCTAATTAATGTCCCTAAATCCAGTCGGCATTGTCCGGCCCATACCATGTCACGGCATTCGTAACCCCAACACGCAAATTTTCTGTGTTGGTACCTTTTAGTTTTTGATTTATTTAGTGTGTTTGACTTGGTACTATTGCCGGTGTAAGGCCATACTTCCTAACTGTCCCGAAATATATACGCATGTAAGTTACAATCCTCTTTTTATTTTAGACGTCCCTAAATACAGCCTACCCAATTTGCTATTCGTGCTTTTTGTAAATAGCTTTTAAAAATAACTTTTGGTTCCAAACCTTTGCTGCTACGTATCACAGGAAACCTCATTCAACCGAAATATCGCGAACGATATCGCAGCCTAGTATTTAAAAAAACGGGTCAGAATGCGACAACATTTACGAACCACTTTCTGCCCGACGTTTCAACTACGTTGCACAAATCGTGGTCACGATTTGACTGCAGTCGGCCAAGTAGTTGGCATTAACAACTAAAAATGTTATCGCGGTCAAAGGCAAAGTCAACTTTTTTTAATTCATATAGAATACTTATGAATAGTCTCTATATAAAACAAATGAAGCTACCTCCGGTTCGGAACCTATAACTGAAGAGAAGAACTCAGCAGCTCGTTTTACAAAAAATACGCCAAATAAATGCGCGCGTAAATGTTTGGCCCATAAACTTATTTGAAATGTTTAAAACGGAACGGAATAAGAGTATTTAATCCTAGTCTAGTAAGTTTATGCTTCTGCAATCTGTCTGGTTCAACCAGGCCTGAACATGCTCAAGTTGTAAGAGGGCAAGAAGTTCACTCCTGTTCCTCCCTGTTCATTACTCAAGTGCACTCCATTCTGGACATGTTACAAGTAGATGTTCTAGTAGTTTGCGGCTCACGTCAAAAGATGTTATGTCGAAGTTAACTTGCAAACAGTGGACGATGCATTAGTTGGAACATATTAAATAGACAACTTTGACAAAACCATCGTGTTAGTTTCACTATTTACAGCTCAAGAACGGCTGAACAGATTTGGCTGAAAATTAGTGTGAAGGTAGTTTAGAATCATTAAAAGGGCATATGATACTTTTTGTGATTTACACGAAGATTTAAGAGAGGTAGGGCATAGCGATTTATCGCTCGAACTGGAGCAGCCCGACTGGTGAAATACCTCCACCTTACAGAAGACCGCAGCCAAATAACAATCACTTCGGTGTTGTTGTGTTTCTGCGTGTGAGTTAGGTTTCCAGAGCTCCTGGGGGGTGCTACATTAGTAGCAGGGGTCAAGCCCGATGATCCCAATTGACATGCCGTTTGAGTTTAACCCTAGAACAGTAGGTAGATTCGATTTGCCAACATTAGATAAATCTGAAAATTTTGGTATTTATAGAAGGCTTTAATTGGCTTTGAATAATTCTTACCCAATGTTTGACGATGTTCCGAAGTTTGTACTTAATGGCATCTCTGGCGGCGCTGTCCTCCCGCTCGAACCCTGCGCATCAAACATAAGTTAACCCTTAACCAAACTGTGAGAAAATAGTTACCACCCCAAATTGAACCTTATGACCCTGATTTACTGGAGAAAAGCAATGAAAAATTTAGATACTCAGCGTCTGATTAAAGATTTATTGTTAACTAGCTGTGCCCGCGACTTCGTTCGCGTGGACTACATCCTTTTATGGTCGGTTTTACCCCTTTCTCCCCTAATATTTGAAACAAAAAGTATAGTCTAGTCTAGTAGTAGTCTATATTTTAATCCAAGTTTCGAGCTATATTTGTGCCAAATTTCACATCTCTAACTTCAAAAATAAACATTTTTCCATATAAACTTCCAAAGGTGGTATTACCCCCCTCCCCCCCTTATTTTCTAATAAAAAGTAGTCCATGTCCGTTCTTGAGATTTAACGTATGCCTATACCAAATTTCATCAAAATCGGTTGAGTGGTTTAAGCAGGAAAGCGTAACAGACACACAGGCAGACAGGCAGACAGACAGAGTTACTTTCGCATTTATAATATTAGTAGGGATAAATTGATTCTGATTAAAGGTTAGTTGTATATACACTAGGTGCCTTATATAGTTTGCACTAGTAGGTACTACTTATATTATAAACGGGAAGGTTTTTAAACTATACAAAATGCTGTTTTACTATAATTTATCAATGTAACAATTATTTTTATGGATTTGCAAAGAATGATTGCTGCCAGGTTTCTCATCCATGATTCTTTAAACAATGTGACATCGCGTTAATTCAAACAAACTTATTTATTTTGAATTAATCGATTTTATTATTTTTATAGTACTATAAGCCGTACTAGCGAACTTTAAATATTAGAAACAGATTTTTTTTTTATCAACAACCTTGTTTGCAAAATGAAGTCTCCACGAGAGTTTATCGTACAAAATCAAACATTTGGATTCGGTTTGCATCTTAGTCTCGTACCCCGCTTCATACGCGCCTGTTAATCAACTAAATGAGCATTATTTATGGCTCAGTCATCGGTTATGATAACACAAGATGAAAATATTTTTTATATTAAATGAGACTCTTGATATCAGTCTAATAACAAGATCATAATGATGAACTTCCCCAGAAGATGCTTGTTTGCCCTGACTTTTAAGGCAGAGGGTTTATATCCTTGCGGTAATACGAATGGGGGGACCAGTTTAGCCTTCTTTACCATATTGGCACAAGGGCCCGTGGCAAGGGAGTCCGTTCTCTGGGGTCCCCAAAGGACCGACTATTTCTCTAACTAAAGAACCAGCAGCATTCTAATATCGTAAATAACATATTATATCAAACAATTTTGTATTATATGCTTTTTTCACTTTCCAAAAGGGCCCCAAATTATTGTGTGCCCAAGGGCCCCAAACTCTTGTGTGCACAGGCCTCAAATTATTGTGTGCACAGGGGCCTCAGATTATTGTGTGCACGGGGGCCTCAAATTATTGTATGCACAGATGCCTCAGATTGTTGTGTGCACAGGGGCCTCAAATTATTGTGTGCATAGGAGCCTCAAATTCTCGTGTGCACACACTGGGGCCCCAAATTCTTGAGTGCCCAAGGGCCTCAGGCTGGCTTTAGACGGCACTGGGGACCAGCACTCCTGGACTATATACGCATTATAAATGATGAACCAAAACGTTTTATCCTGACGTTTAACTGAATTGTAGACCAAGTACGTACGTATGGTAGTAAAGTTGTTGTAATTATGATAGATATTAAAAGAACAATAAGATTTTGTCGAATAACTATGATAAAAATTAGACAAACGAAAATATTTAAAGACACAAATGGTAGATTTTCTATCATCACATAATCTATCCTAGGGCTGGTAGACCACATCATTATAATATTTGAAGTTCATTTTATCTTTACCTACTCTACACGTAGATCTACCTGAAAAGGGGGTCTTGATGTGTAGATAGACAGATAAACGAACAGCGAGGTGATCTTAAGGGCTCCGTTTATCTTAGCCCTTAATCGGGCAGTGGGAAAATTGTAACCACCTCAAATAGAACCACCTCAAATAGAACCTTTTAGCCTTGACTTCCTTCCGTGCTTCATTATCACTAAGGGTCCATGATATGATTCTAAAGGGTCAACAAAAGACAATAGGCTAGGTCGTCTGCGTCTTTTTATAATGTATTGTTTTTTCTTACCACCGTCTCTGACAGGGATGATGTCATCCCCGGAAGGCAGTAGACCGCTGAAGCCGTTGTGGGGGTAGACAGGGTGGGGTGGAGTCTCCTCTTGGCCCATCTGGCGGCGAGCCATCAAATCGTCGGTCTGCAAAAATATTGTTATTGTAGTCATACAATCACACCAACCCACATGGCTCAAACTGAGGTATCCTCTTGTACTATGAGCTCCAGGCAAATACTAACTGGGGATGTCAACTCAGTACACCCAGACCCAAAGTCATCCAAGCGCTGGGGCTGTGTCGCCGATGGCGCTGTGGCCGTAATAGTTAAACTAATTCCCGTGGCGCCATCAATAGGTATTTTGAGGTGTGGGAGGATTTTATTAGGTAGTCTCCGTTCTTTTAGGAGCGGGGGAGTCCCACACACGCCGCTATCTTTTATCCCCAGACAGAGTTACGTTGCGTCAATGCATTTCCCTTCCTTAAAAAGGACCCAAAGCCATTTAAAAAAGGTCGTATCCAAAATTAACCAAACCGAGAATGGAATGAGAGACTTTCCAGCCATTAGTAACCGTTTTTAAGCATTAAGGTTTTCAAAGAGGTAAACACCTCTTAATATAATGTTGAGAAAATATAATCCGTTGCACCCAACTAACAGGTAAATACGAACTAACTGACCATGGGAATGTCACCAGTAAATATTTGTCCCGAAACTCCCAAGTTAAACTGTATCCAGTCAAGTATGCAGACGTGGGTAGCCCCACCCCTAATGTGGTTATCAGTAGCGTAGCCAAACGTACTACAAAAGTTGGAACAACTCGTCTCTTCATACTTTGCCGTTTGTAATATCTTTCTAAGCCACGCCACCAAGCTTTAGAGCTCAAGCCCTAACATCTACACAAAAAAATATTTCCGTCAATAACGCCTAACACAAAACCTTCATTCATGAAATTTATTGTATTTATTTGTTACGCTTACTGCTATTAAAATTGGTATAATAAGATTGCGGGTCTTGCAGAAGAACATATAAACTAATCGCTTTGTTTATAATAGACATTGTAAATAATACTCCATAGTGATTAGGTTATATTTTATTTCGTAAACAGTTAGCCTGGTCTGGGTGCTAATATATCAAGGTATATTTATATTGTACAAATAGCCCGCCGGGGCTTCAAAGTCAAAGACAATCTTTTTTTGTTAAATAAATTACATTAGTAGATAATACTTATGTATCCGGGAACAATCCACGCGTACAATTTACATTTTCTACTGATTCTTCAATCTAACTAAACACCGCGTGATGTTTTATTTTAGCCTAAACCTTTGCTCGATAAATTTACTATCCAAAAAAATAATAGTTTAAAAATTTATGTTATCTTTACTCTTTTTGGACAAAACGCTCCACGCTTTCTTTCTTAAATGTCTGAATTATTTTGTAATTTTTAGTGCGAGCTAAAAGCGTGTTTTTTAGTTTTTTAAACTATTATTTTTATTTTCTACTTTTTAGTTTTCTCATGTATCAATAATTATATTATTTTCGTATCCCATTCAGCAAACCCTTTCATTTAATACCCATATCATAGGGGTGCATTTCAAATAGCCTGTCCGTTATCTTGGACGCCCGCCATATTGGATTTGAATCACGTGACTATTTTTTTCGTATTCCTGACAGCAAACCCTTTCTTTTGATACCCATATCATGGAAGTGCATTTCAAACAGTCAGTTCGCCATCTTGGGGAGGCCGCCATATTGGATTTGTAATGACGTTTCTTAGCTAGTCATGTATTGTCATCAGAACTCAGAGCGTGTGCAAAATTTCATCTTAATCAAAGACCGGGAAGTGGGTCAAATTAAGATTCAAAGATTCCGTTACATACATACAACCCAAGCTAATAAAAGCGTGTTAAAAAAAGATTCAGAACTATACGATTCAAACCAGCCGCTCTTGAGATCAGCGCGTTCAAACTTACCAAGTATTCAGCTTCATAATATTGGTATAGATAACCACTGTTGGTTCCATAAGAATAGAATATAATAGAAATATATTTATTTACACAACAACACGACGTAAAAACAAAAAAAACACATACACGCAGAAGATTATTTGGTCAATCAGGTTCCACCTCAACATATGCTGTAAAACAGAAGTGCCCTAGCTACTTACTTTGAGATCAGATCAATGATGATGTTCTGATATTTATCTATTGGTTCAGGAGCGTCTTGAATTTCGCTTATTTTCCATAATCCTCGCTAGGGTGTACACTCTAACTACCAGTCGGTTAGCCCTGTGAACTCTACCAGACCAGGGTTATTCCAAACATGTACCGGTGCATGCAAATGTCTGAGACGCGCGAATCAACACGGATTTAATTAAGAGTCAACAGGTAGTGGGTTCGTTTGGGAAAAATCCTAAATCTGATGCAAAAACAGCTTGGGTGTTGACTAGAATTCTTAATTTGTGCAATTAAAACGCATGGCTCTCGAAATGAAGACCTTTTTGCTTTCCAAAAGGAATTTACAAGGATTTTTTTCAGTTATATTTAAAGCGGCCTTTTTTTACAGCTGTCCATTTATGCCATAGCGTGAAGGTTGATACTTTTGGAAAGCAAGAACATGTTTTATTCGGCAATACATTTTAATTTTCTTTTGATTTAAAGTGTCAATAGTTACCGATGCTTCTAGTCTCCTACTACACGTTTTCTATGAAATTAAACAAAAAGGAAATGAACAAATCACTTACATCAATAGGACCGGTGTCTCCAGATCTTTTGCCGTGACCACCAAAGCAGGAATGGCCGAAGGCGGAACATCCTCCTGTTGGATAAGACATTTATCTTTATCACAATTAATTGTAGAAAAAAACTAACAAATAACTATTACGATTTAAAAACAATATTAGGGTGTTTTTGTTTTGTTTGATCAAACCCATTTCAAACATTAGGTACTATTATGCAATTAAGCTTCATTTACAAAGATGTGCCGACCTTTTATTGACTTATATACCTAACTAGCTGTGCCCGCGACTTCGTTCGCGTGGACTACAGGATTTTTCGAGTTTTTTCCCGCTAACTCCCGTTCCCGTGGGAATTGAGCAATATCCTGTTGCAACTAAGCTTTAAATTTACTAAGGTACCTGCATGCCAAATTTCAAGCGTCTAACTTAAGCGGTTTTTTCATACAAAATGATTTTCCCACTAATTCCCGTTTCCGTGGGAATTTTAGGAATTTCTTTCTTAGTGCACCTCCTCGTTACCTAAGCTACGTTCTTTCCAAATTTCAAGTGCCCAAGTTTAGCCGTTTAGGCTGTGCGTTGATATGTCAGTCAGTCAGTCAGTTTCTGCTTTTATATATTTAGAAGATAGCTAATTTACCAAACATCACATAGATTTATACAAAAAGAATCACTATTCTGCATTACTAGGTAGCGAAAGCTAAGAGGTAAATAATGGAAAAATAAAGCGCGACGTCATTTCTTCGTACAGTTTTTACGAATGCGTGACCTCTCAAAGTCATCAATTTTAATTTATTTGTTGAAGCAAAAAGTACGTTTTTCATTGTATACTGAAAATCTAAAATTCACGAAATCTGGAATGGGAAATCTGAAATCGAAACTAAATATGATTATTGTATTTTGATCCAGCCATCATCGTCATTGTTAAATAGTCAACTATTACGTTTATTTTGTACATATAGCTGTTTCACTTCATTTTACGCTACTTAAGTTGGTTTTCAGAAGAAGTCGTTATCCGGAAAAGTTTTCTACATAAAAACAAATATTAAATCCCCTTAATTAATGAGCACGAAACATATCACAAAAAAGAATACAAAACTTAGTAATTTCGTTTCTCTGACATCTCCTGGGATAGAGTTATCTGTGTGTTAACAAGTAAAAACCGCATCGCAAGTAATAAATGGGGGAGAATTTTGTGTTCCTGTTTCCTTTGGCGGCAAAGCGTCGGACCGAATTATGCAATTATCAAAGCGAGTTAGGACACTCGTTAGTCACCGCACCTTTTCAGGGTACCATAGTCGAAAAGAAAACCCTGTGGTTTAACCACAATTATATATAAATAAAATAATAATAAAACATTGACTCGCTTCCCAAAGATGCCAACATTGATCTTTTAAATAAGAACTTCTCTTCGTCTGGTACTATTGATAGCATCTTGAAAACAAATACATTGAATCAACTTTCAACTCTTCCAAAACCAGACTACTCATCTTTTGTCTTTATTCAATTGGCAGATTGTGATGTTAAGAAGAACATTTTTTCCATAGCATTCTTCTGAATTCTATTCCCAATCCTTCCCTGTCCAATCAATTCGCTTATGGAATTCTTTACCTTTATCTATAAGATTATCTGAGACCCTTTCCATTTTCAAACTCAGGGTTAAATCGTTCTTCCTCATACTTAATTAATGTTAATTTATGTCCTACATCCATAATTTCAGCTAGGCATGTTGGTTGTCAGTAAATTTCATACACTTATCCTACTTATTATCATTATTTTTTGAGTCAAAATACTTTACTTGATTTTTTATATGTTAAACATGTTTATTTGTATATATATATGTATTATGTTATATATTTAAGAGTTTATGCATGTTTATCATGTTAAAGTAGGTATGAATATAATTCTAAAATAAAAACTATATTTATGTTGCACGGCCGTACCCATTTCTCGTCATCTACTATTTCTTTTACCTTAAGGTTGTCTGGAAGAGATCGCTTCCTAGCGATAAGGCCGCCTAAATTGTACTATAATCAATCTGTAAAACCTATTTCTGTAAAGTTTTTGTGCAATAAAGTATATCTATCTATTTATATTTAAAAAAATAAACGGCGTTAGAAAATCTGTATTTTGCGGAATTCTAATCATGTTTTAATAAACTTTAAGGCACCACAAACCGATAATGTAAAAATACATACAGTAAAACATATCAGACTGCACACTAGACTTTACCACTTACTAGTAGTTGCAATAAAAACTCAAATCGAACTGCAACTGTTTAGTTTTCTTCTGTTAGGTACTGCTATTAGAACCTACTTGAAGAAATAAAAAACAAAATCTCGATAAATTTGCGTAGCTTAGTTGCTGAAATTGTACATACACAAATATAAAATCATCTACGTAATACCAGAGAACCCTGATCTGTAGGTGCCCAAAGTTTTAGTCGTTTCGTGTTGCATCCAACATTCAGTTGCCCATTAATGAGAAATATGCACCACAGGCGAGAACGCCTCTGGCAATCTAATTTGCATACGTCCGCAAACGCTTGCAATGCCGAAAGGCATAGCACTGGCCAATGGGATAAGAATAGGAATATTTGTGAAGGTATATTAGATGGTAATAAAACGTTTGAACTATAAATATAACATACTTAGTTGAGACATTACAAAAGTCTAGTTCCAAAAAAGGCCTTACTAGAAGATTTCTGAATTGAATGACAAATTTTGTTTTTGTTTGAAAGCGATTGGTATTTTAACTAAAAATCATAAAATTTTCTTAGTAAAATTAATTTAGATATTTAGTTGTAATTAGACTATGAAATGTATGCATACGTAATCGTAATATTTTAAACAAATCCTTATTCATTAAACTCGCTAAAACTCAAAACGGGTAGGCCGTTTTAGCGTATACCCTTAATTATTTGATATTTAAATTGTTGTGAAGATCGATACTTAAAAGATTTCAAAGTTTGAAATTAATAAAAAATACAATTCAAGTCAAATTAATGCGTAGATATATAAATATTTTCGTTATGTATGATCAATGATTACAATCAATCAATAAATAATTGATCACGTATGACTTACAAGAGTATTATAATTTTGATTATTATTTTTTTATTGGAAAGGACAACCGAAAGTAATCACATTTTAATTGGGATTTCGATAGTTTTTTTTTGTATCGGCAGTATCGGCTGTTTACAATTTTTTCAAGTGTTCTACAAAAATGTAGAGCACAAACAGAACGGCCAACTACTTAAAATATCGATGACCTAGCCTATGACACACGCATGACGTGTTTCTATTCAATTGTTTTCAATGGAACAATCCGATCGAGTATTTGAATGAGCATCGAATAAAGTGAAGATGATTCGACTATTTCGTGTCAAAGGAATCAATCTTCGAGCTCGTGTGGTGCCGAGTTTCGCCCAAGGCCCACATTTATGAAGCGTTTATAGACAATTGTTTGGGACCACAAAAGAGTGACACGTAATGTGATAATGGTTTTAGTGGTCAATATTATTGCTTTTTGGTAAATAATTACGTAGTTTCATAAGCCTTCATAAGCCACTACAATTTTTGTAAAACATGACTTATCAAATTTCGTAATGAATTATCACAATTTTCATCAGTTAGAAATATATTTTTTGTTCTATTAGTAAAATGAAATAACTTAATGTCACTAATACCATTACCCTTCATTTTGGTAAGGTTCTTACATATAATTAAAACATGTCATAGTAAGCATTGTTGCCGGTTGACATTTCATTGTCGAAAATACTGATGACTTAATATTCGCCTACAAGTTTGAGTTATAAAATTAAATAAAGTATATGAGATCTTTAAGCTATAAGACACTCATTCCACGAGTTTAAATCGCCGCAAAAAGGTCTAGGCATATGTCGAAAACAAATATCGTTAAATTGAGACTATGAGAGAGAGTTACGTTTCATCGAAAAATATGAGACGGCTTGTTGAGTAGGTATTTTTTAATTCACAAATCGATAAAAAATTATAAATCTTTGTTTGGTTACGACTGATAAAGGCCAATTATATTAATAATTCAAGACTTTCACGTTCCACTTTAAATATTTCAAATAAGTTGATGGGTCATAACGCGACAAGATTTTTAGTAGTTATTACGAACTACTTACTGCTCTACGATTCGGGACCTACGGGTGTTTATACATACGGATGTATCTTAACCGGCGTTTGGATCCGTTAGCTTATTTTAAATATTAAAAAAGAACAATATAGTTAACAGTGTAGTTAGAACTACTTATATGTACTTTTGGGGTAGGGTGTTTTTTACTTTAATTCACACAGGAGATCTACGTTAGTGAACGTAGCAATCATTACCGAATCGTTTGCGTTCGGCCCAAAAGGTAAACATCGACAAATCCCGATGACGTGCACATACGTAAAGGGTGTTATACCGCTGGTTAACTGATGCAGTAGTGCGCGATGCGTCTGCGGCGATAGGACTAGTTCTAACGAACCTGTGTACCCGTGATATAATCTGTGGGTGGCGCAAGGGATGAGCGATAGAGATTCTGTTAGGTCATAAAGATACACAATTATAACTTGCGTTCAGAAGAGCTAGTAGTTTCGAGAAGTATACATCATACAATACATAAGGACAGGCCAAAAGGTACGCGAGTGATGAAGATAACCTTAAGGTGAACCGCGAGCTTGTCTGCTCGCAATGTCATGTCAAAAATATGAATTTGTGACACAAGAGGGCCGGACTTTGGCGTCGCGCCATCTCTGAAGTCTTAAGCTATTTAGCTTTATATATATAACCTTTATATAATATATATATTATTACCGGGTAGTTAAGGTGGATGAGTTTTTCTGTGGACCTTAGTTTTGACATGTTAAACTACATCTTCGGCCTACAACTTGCACGGTCTTTAGCACATATTAGGGACAGAGTATAAACTTCGACTCATTGGTTTAGGGGAAACTGGCGACCGAACGTTGCGTCAACACCACAAACATGACTTACTCAGTTAAGCTGGTTTGCACTGCGACCGTTGTTGGTAAATACGTACTCGAGCGGATTTTGATATTATGTAAAAGTGCTTTGCACAAGTACTAAGTCTTACGAATCGCTTAAAAACTAAAATAGGTGTTATTAAAAAGGTATACTCGTAAAACTTCTTAATATTTTGCGATAATGATGATTTATAAGAAATATAAACACATAAAAACCCATCTTAAGTGCAAATACAAAAAAAATACTTATATAAACGATTACTAAAGAATAATAAAATAGATTTATAAAATTTTTTAACAGTGCTCGATGCCGCACAAGCAAACTTTAAATATTTTATTTAAAGTTTTCTTTAAAGTCGAAAGAGCAGCACGTGCGATTCGTGAAGGTCGTAGGTTGGAACCCCAGACAGCAAGAAAAGGTTATTTTTTCTGTATCTTTAAACAGATCTTCAGCCAGATACTATCCTACTAATGTTTTACACGTTTTAGTGTGTGTGTATAGGTATGGATGGTTAATGATTTTTCGCGCAAAAACGACTGATGTAGTTCCAATATTTTACGATTGATAATGTGTCAAAAATGACAATCAGTTTTTCTCCACCCGACTACGAGTCGGTTTTTTTTACGGTCTCTATCTCGCGTCTCTAGATAACGCGATGATTCCGCCAATGTCAAGAACGAGCCGTTCAATCTAAATTTAAATTTACTTTCCACATCAGCTGTTATCAGTCGTCCGTCAGTCATTTTTAGCATATGTCTCGTATAATAATTACTATGCGTAACTAGAACCGATCTAAATAATGATCAGGATTAGAAATCTTTTCATTCATAGAAAGTTAAAAGCTACCTCCGGTTCGGAACCTATAACTAGGTACTGAAAAAATACCGGAAAAAAACTTTGTAGTTCATAACGGTAACAGACAAAAAATACTTCTAAAAGGCCATCTTTTGTTAAAGCCACGTTAAAACCAAAGCAAAGTAAATATTAATAAAACACCGTAAAGTTTATTATCACTTTTTAAACCAAGAAAAAGAAACGTCTAAGGATTTTTTTCTGTAGATGATAAGGTCCTTTTTCAAATTACTTGTCACAGTAATAAGTTAAATAAACTAAGCATTTACAATCACCATTGCGAATCGAAGAATAGTCATTAGGAATAATATTAAACATTTTTAATAACCAAACCAAAATTAGATGCCGCAAAAGTTACAGATCAAAGAAAACCGCGAATCTAACCGCATTGGGAAAGAAACAAAATGTCAGAGTGTAAATAAAATGACAACCCGCGCTTTTCAAAGTATTATTTTAAATCATAAAAGGCTTTGAAAATTAAAATCAAAGAACAATAGAAATGTAATTTTTTGTCGTGGTATTTTTTATGACAGCCAGCGTTCATTTTATTATTATAGAAACATAACAAATAATTTCTTGATGACAAAAATTGCTCTTAGTATGTAAAATCGAAGCTCACAAATAACAATAGCTTTTTTTATATCGTGTATGTTTAAAGTAAGGAAAATATAAATTCAGAATAAAATACCGGGCAATGTTTTTTTCAGAAAAAAATATAAAATTGGTATTCGTCATCGGAACCAAGATATTTATTTTATCGAAGTAGGCTTACAGATTCATGACATCATAGAAAAGGGGGGGTACTCTCAAAAACGAAACGAACGAACGAAAGGTTTCGTTTTTGAAGATGATAGAAAAGTTTAGGAATGAAGACGTGGTTTTTGATTTGCATAAATAATATTTTGTTTTTTGAAAACGCTTAATTTGCATTCGAAGTGATTTCTTCATGATTATGAGGATTATAAATTGCCATCCGTTGTCGGATCCGACATATTTCGTTTATGGGAGTAGGCCCCAAGGCTATTTTCCATATTGACCCGATCCGAAAATTGTTTCATACATACATTACATTCATTATTGAAATACGTTAAAATAAAAACCGAAACGCACAAGTGAATCACCTCAAGAATTGGCTTAAAACCGCCCAAAGGTGCTCTTACATCTCATTACCTCAAAATGGACTCTAATGGCAGAGCAAAAGTGTCAGAATTGTTAAATGACACCGAGAGGACCGGACTTGTATCGTAATAAACGTTAAAATTTACGTAATGGACATGCGAGCTTCCATTTACCTCACAGGATTTGTATTTGCAAAATAAGTTTTGAATTTTAACATAAATGTGGAAAAGATGAAGACTTACTTTGAAATGTAAATAAAAAGAACACTTCTGTCAAAAGGTTTTAGAGATGTTTGGATCATAAGTAGAAACATACGAATTCGAACTACCTATTAATACAACAGTTTATTTACGCATACAACGAGTATTCTACAGAAACAAAAGAAAGTTTCAGGGAAAAGTAAAGAAAACTTTGACACACACGACATGAAATAAAGTAATCCGCAATGAGAAGTTATCACTTTGTGACATATAAAAAGGTACAGCTATAAACTCAAACCTGTTTTCAAAAATTAAATTTTTAATTTAATGTTTACAAAGGAGGATGATCACAAAAACTCTTTAGTACAATTTATATTTAATGATGAGGCGATAGGACCAAAGCCACATAATAGGTGAATACAAGAAGGTACACGGTCAAGGTAAACTCTTGCTGTGCGATATTCAATACTATGCGGATGACGTAATGGCGGTGTAAGGACCAAATTGTGTAGCCTGATGTGTATTTGCCTGTACTTAAGTGGTGCAGAATATTTTTATGAAATTTTCTCCCACAACAGACGTA
This sequence comes from Glyphodes pyloalis, assembly GCA_037074685.1. Lineage (NCBI taxonomy): Eukaryota > Metazoa > Arthropoda > Insecta > Lepidoptera > Crambidae > Glyphodes > Glyphodes pyloalis. The sequence continues at coordinate 3,118,336 of JAYKKO010000012.1, read as the reverse complement.
TCTGGCAATATTCTATCTGGATGTTGTGCGGTGGGCTTTAGGGGGTATACCTCCTAAAGCCCCCCCCCCCCCCCCTACATAACGTGGACAGTTACGCAACCTTCGCGACACTGTAATGCATTGGACATTGCATTATGAACTTACCTTTACTATCTTTCTGTTCACTTTCGTCCTCGTATATATTCGCCTATAGACTTCTAAATACACCGACCGAGGTGGGGTGTGCTGGCACAAGTGTTAGGCACAAGTGTTAGTCATATTTAAAAGGGATCGTCAAGCATTGCGATTATTACTTACTTAATTACAATACGATGGTTACACTATTTTACAACACATGAAATTCGACATGCCATACGACAGTAAGTACTCGTCGACAATCAAGCAAACGTAATCATTTTTGTCCATCTTTTTTTTTATTTTTTTATATTCCACTTCAAGATTGACCTTATCCCACCTGATGTGAAGTGGTAATGAGGTCCTAGCTTAAAGGAGATAAGTACAGCATTTATTCTGTTACTGGACTTATCGCCCTTACCTTAAAGGCTTGACCCCTGCTACTAACGCAGCACCCCCCAGGAGCTCTGGAAACCTTACTCACACGCAGAAACATAAGAACACAGAAGTGATTGTTATTTGGCTGCGGTCTTCTGTAAGGTGGAGGTATTTCACCAGTCGGGCTGCTCCAGTTCGAGCGATAAATCGCTATGCCCTGCCTCTCTTAACCAGGGTTGCCAATCTGTGGGGAATTCCCCAAACTGCGGGGAATCTCAAGATGGTTGGGGATTTATTGGGGATTGGCATTATGTGGGGAAAATGCGGGGATTTTGACATCATATTCTCATCGGAGAATATTTCGCCATTTATTATTTCATCAAAATCGGTTGAGAGGTTTAAGCGGGAAAGCGTAACAGACAGACAGACAGACAGAGTTACTTTCGCATCTAAAATATTATACTCCGTAAAAGATAGCTTGATCTCTGCGATAGCTGTCAGTTAAATCACGCCTAAGAAGTTCTGAATTTAATAGTAGTACAGACAATACCTGTAAATGTCATACTTTATGGGCATGCCGACCTACATAATGATGGGCGATGAATCAACGTGACCACTGACTATAAACTATCGGTATTTCAAATAAAACTTAATTTATTTTTTTAAATGTTATTGTATATTTTAATTTTAATATCATAACATTATTTACATAATGATAATATATGCGAATAAAAGTTTATAATAAATTTACAAGATTGTTCTAGTGATTCAGAAACGGATCCAGATATGGATTTGGGGTTTACTCCTTTACAAGAATAAATGTAATTTATATTCAAATATTCGTTTTATATATACGTTTGTAATTAAATTAAACCCAATTAAATGTTACTTTAGCATCGATAATAGTAAGAAATGTCGATAATATCTATCGACTTTTTTATATCATGGCCACCCTAGGAATGTCAGTTTGACTTATGTCGCAGAGATCAAGCTATATTTTACGGAGTATAGTAGGGATAACAACATTTTTTTTAATTATTAAGTATGGTCAAGTACTTATGATATGACGGCACATCCCTTCCTTTTCTTCTTTATTAAATGTTTTGTTTTGTGACTGATAAATGAATGATTGAACATGTAATGCATGCATTGGCTTCGTTCGTTGTTGTTTGTACTTAATTAGTAGATCCAAGTTTTAAAAAGTTGTGTTTGTTTCTGTCAAAGTAGCGATTTTACGAGCATTTTATAAACACAACTCTATCGGCAATTGCACAATGGATGAAATCAAACAATCTTGAAATAAATATAGCTAAAACTAAACTCATGGAATACCGTTCATATAACACTAAAACACAAAATTTAGAAATAAAATACAATCAAACCCCGATAGAAAAAGTAAACAAATTTAAATTTTTGGGACTTAATTTTGATGAGCATTTAAACTGGAAAGACCACATTGCAACAAATTAAACCGCTACGTATTCGCGCTTAAAAGATTTAGGCAGACAATTTCCACCGAAGCCGCATTAATAGCTTACCATGGGTACGTATCATCAAATCTTAGCTATGGTCTTATACTGTGGGGAAATTCAGTAGAAGTCGATAGAGCATTTAGATTACAGAAAAAATGCATTAGAGCCATTAGTAACGCATGGTTTTTAGACAGTTGAAAACCGCTTTTCCAGAAGTTGAATATTCTTCCTTTGCTCTGTTTGTACATACGAGAAGTTTGCTCTTTTGTAAAATTACATCCAAATTACTATAAAAAACAAATGGAGGTTTCTTCCAGACAACTGCGGCCAAAATATCAAAATTTGATGTATCAGCCCCCTTGCCATGCATACATATATAAACAAAATGTATATAACATGTCGATCACCCTCTTTAATAAACTACCTGACTCGATTAAATTATTAGATGGTAAGGTTTTCACAAAAGCGTTAACGTTGTGGCTATTTCAAAAATGCTTTTATAGTGTCAACGAATATATCAATGGTTAAATTTAAATATGTAGGTACTTAAGATAATTCTAAAATGACACTATTGTTTGCACACCTGCTTGCAGGTCAAATACAACTCAAGATACGACTTGTAACATCTTCCTGTATCACACTGTATTTAATGCAAATAAATAAATGTTATTGTTATTATTGTTATTGTTAAAAAAAACTTTTGAGGGGAATTTGTGGGAAATCAGCAGATTTTTATCCCCAAATTTGGGGAATTCGATCAGGATTTTTGGGGATTTGGATGAATTGGCTCCGGCAACCCTGCTCTTAACCTATCTTTGGACTGGGCACGAGCATTGCCCTTATGAGGTAGGCATAAGAGCGAATACTGCAAGTGTTTACCATGAGAGGATACTGAACACCAAAGCCGCAATCAAAAACTAAAGCCATAATCAATGCCATCAGAATACTAGTTAAGATCAAAAACACGTCACATTATCCACTTTGGACTTTTCACCGCCCTTATGACGTGTGCATAAGATCTAAAATCAGACTGCAAGTTTTTACCCTTACGATCTATTGGCCGTACAAAGGCTCAGATTTCAATGAATGAAAACGAATTTACATCGAATGAAAGTTCAACTATCATTCAAAGCCGTTTATTAGCACGCTAGACAAACAAACCGAATGGCAGTCAAATGAACTTCGGCTCGATGACTGGCTTTATTTGCTAGTACTAAACACAGGCAGTAATTAAGAAGTATGGCATTTTATTTGTTTCAAGTGAGGAAAATAAAAGCTTTAGTAATAGGGAGTATAGGGACTGGGTTCCACCAGAATACCAGCGCTGTTGCGGTTTTAAAAACGCTGTAGCAGCGTTGGCTGAGGTGGAATCCAATTGACTTCACAAGGTACCTTATGTTATATGTTGATTGTATTGTATTGTTTCTTATGGTCAATTTATTTATTTCTTTCATTGTTTCTTTCACGACATTAATAAACTTTATTTTAACATCGTAAACACATTTACTAGCCCCTTCGTCTTGTGAATCCATACGTTAATTTTTGAATTGAATTCGCGCACAAAGTACCACGTAATTTAACTACACTAAATATAAAGAGGAAAGATTTATATTTTTGTTTGTTTGTAATAAATAAACTCCTACCGTGCTGATTTCAAAAATTATTTCACCATTGGAAAGCTACATTCACCCTGAGTAACATAGGCTATATTTATTGCTAGAAAAAGACTAAATCCACGAGTGCAAAGTCAAGGGTGGTCGCTAGTCAATCTATTTTATAAAACTGAAGCGCAAACTGCGTTGGTAAGCGCATAACTCGACAACGCTTTGACCAATTTTGACAATTTTTTTTTTAAATGTTCGTTGAAATCTAGATCTCTAGATCATCATTATCATCTGATAATTGCCACAAAAAATCATGTTTCTTACTATAATTAAAATCGTTAACAAAATCACATTATCCATCACATTTATGGTATAGAGACTTCCATTACGAAAAAGTTTATTTTATTTTGTTTTTAGTATTTAATGTTTTTAAAACGGCAACAAATACATCACCAGTGTAAATTACAACTGAGTAACTAACATATTTACGATTCATGAGGTATAGCGTGGACAAATGGACAGACGGTAGGAAAGAGGTGTCTTTGTAATAGGATCCCATTTTACCCTAAAAGCTAACGTGCAAAATAGACAAAAAGCAATATGAGTCTAAAACCGATGGCACAGGGCCCATTTTACGAGCGACCGTGTCCAAATTATCTTTAATCGTTTTCCCTTATACTTATGTACCTCATCTTCAATCCAAGAGAACATGCATGAAGCATGCCTAAGATCGTGATAAACCACGCACTCTACTCAACAAAAGAAATGTTTTGTTTTGATAGCTGCAACATAACCTGCTTAAACTGGGATATACAAGTAAACTTCGATATTTTGTTATTATACAACTTATAAGTAGGCTAGCGAAAATTTTAATAGAAAAAAATATAACTTAAGTATGTTCGTATCATTACCTTACTGTTTGCCTTTGTATGTTAGGACAATGATCCAATTGATATAGGAAATTTGGGGCGTCTAAAAGAACGATACAGGTGATGTTTGCAGTCCTATCGTGATGTTAATCTTATACTGTCTAAACACCAAACTAGTGGGAACCTGAAGATAGATGCAAGGACAAGACTACACGTGTACACACGTAAGTAATTTAAGCACTTGTGTTACAGAAATCAGAAGTAACGACGTTACCACAACACCCAGACCCGAGAAAATAAAGAAATGTTCGTTTCACATATCGACCCGACCGGGGATCGATCCCGGGACCTCAGAAATGGCGCGACGCCAAAGTCTGGCCCGCTCGCCTCTCGGCTACGAAGGTCGTCAAAGCATTTACACTTGCCAGCTAAACTATCTTAAGCTAAAGATGTGTAAGACCTAGCATTATCATTAATTATTTTGATTGATTCCGCCCTTGCAAAGTGTTTGGCGTAGAGTTCAGAATGATGGACTTGTCTTGTAGTAACAGCTCACATTAAATGCCCTTCTAAAACGCCCTACACAACACACATAGCTATATGTTGGCTGACTCATTAGTATCAGAATTACACATAGATTAGGCCTGCTAGAGAAACCACCTTTAAATAAAACCTCAAGGTGGTGTGATTTAAAAAGATGAATTCGTCAAGGTTAACTATCCGGTAACTGTACGATAGGAAGCTTAACAAGGTACACTCTTGCGTGGTCGATTTTAGTTCTTATGGCCGTGACATAAGGGTGGTACAAATCAAAAGTACTTTTACTTTTATCTGATGTGCTTTGGACCGTATGCCGAAGCTATAGGTTTTACGAAAAAAGCTATTTAGACATACAATATAATCCAATGTTTTTTTAAACATTGAACTATGTTCATATTTTTATCTGAGTTTAAGTCCAATATGACAAAAGATGGCCGCGACAGCTGAAAATACAAGGAGGCACAGTTGTAATTCGAAAACACACCAAAATATTTGAAAATACCCTTTTTCAAAACTACCAGGAAATTTTCAAAGTAAAAACTGCTAAGTAACTAGCCTATAGTTCTTTAAATATCGTATCGTTTTGAATATCGTACATATGATGTATATATGATCAACTTTACATAATAAAATAGGAAATTCAAAACTAGAGAACACCAATCGATTGGGAGAAAATCGAAAAGAGAAGTTCATATCATCACTAGAGTACATGCTATGTTTTTCTGTTAAAAATCCATAGCTAGAAAATTATGTTGAACAAGAGTGTATGTTTGTTACATAACAAAAATACAATTTTATTGCCCTAGATAGGTTCCCATTTTATGGGTGAAGACATAAAATAACTCTCAGAGTAATGATGACGGCTTTTTATAAAATGAACCAGTTTATTGTGCATCTGCTCACCTTTATAACAGTGAAGTGTGTTTTGGGAGGGAAAGATTAAAATTCATGAAGATATTTATAACTCACTAGCTGTCCCGGCGAACTTCGTAACGCCTATTTTTTTAGTTTCTAACCTTTTAAACCTTCCCTGGACCTCCACAATTATTTCAGAACCAAGATTAGCCAAATCGGTCTAGTACTTGTCGAGTTTTAGCGAGACTAACGAACAGCGATTCATTTTTATATATAAGATTAATGTTATAGTTCAGTTTAAGAGGACGTTTTTGAATGACAAGGAAAAAGGGGATTACAGTATGTTTGAATGGGTTTAAATACAGTTAGCGTTTGTAATGTGTGGAACAAAACCCTCGAATTAAAGACATTCGCTTTCCATAAGTTACTTTCACTTAAAGTTGATGCTGTGCCAATTAGCCCGCTGCTTGTTATTGTATGTGATTTTTTGAGTGTCTCTCACACCTATGAAGATTCCAAGCCTGTGTAGTGATTTAAAGTCGCAGCGATGTATAGCTATATACAATTTTGTTGAGTCAAGTCAAGTCAATATTTTTTTATTCACATAGTTTACATTAGTAATACTTATGAATAGTCTCTATATAAAGCAAATGAAGCTACCTCCGGTTCGGAACCTATAACTAAAGAGAAGATACCGGCAAGAAACTCAGTAGTTTTTTTACAAATGAAAGCTACACTTATTACTAATTTTGCACTAAGACACACAGTTAGTTTGTCAATTGTAAAATAAAAATTTTACATCAATTATTAAAAAAAAAAAATATAATGATAAAGCAAAGGTATTTGTAAATTAAATTAACTGTATGACTCACGAGGCCCAATTCTGACATTGATTGAGAAAATGCGTTACATATGAGAAAGTTACGTCAAACGAACACCCTGTTCGTTTTTTTTCTTTTGCTAGGCTGGGCAATTCTTGTGCTGGGATGACGCCCCCAGTTAGTGACGACCTTGATAGCGCAGTGGCTAGGGTAGGCGACCAAAGCGTGAAAGGTCCCGGGTTCGATTCCCGGTCGGGTCAATTCGGAAAACGAACTTTTCTAAATTGACTTGGGTCTGGGTGCGCTGGGATGACGCCCCCAGTTAGTAGTTAGTGATTGTCTGGCGCATTTATTTATTACTTATTTATTTTATATTTGACTTGAAGATTAACCTTGTCCCACCTGATGTTAAGTAGAAATAAGATCCTAGTTTAAGGGCGACAAGTCCAGCATAATGAAGCTGTTACTGGTCTTGTCGCCCTTACCTTGAAGGCTTGACCCCTGCTACTAATGTAGCACCCCTCAGGAGCTCTGGAAACCTTACTTACACGCAGGAACACAACAACACCGAAGTGATTGTTATTTGGCTGCGGCCTTTAGTAAGGTGGAGGTATTTCACCACCTGCTCCAGTTCAAGCGATAAATCGCTATGCCGTACCTCTCTTAAAAATCCTTTCGTCCTTTTCCGTTGGGGTTTGAAATTAAATCAAACTATAAAAAACAAACTAATATGTACTTCTAAATCAACTGGCCTGTACTGTGACTCCATAATTTGCCCAAAGACTTACCACGGCCACATTTGCCAACGCGAGTAAAGTCCAGATGTTTACTTTACAACACCTGGGCTGCTGGTGACTTCAGAGTAAACAGCCCCTGTTTACTCTAACTTCGGGCCTAGTGAACCTGTTATTACAATGCTACGATCATTTGTACTAAGTTCAGTCGGGAATAGGTAATGTAAGACTTAGACTTGCTCTGGGAACTTGAAATCAAAATACAAGTTCGCATCTGTTAAGTTACTTTAATAGGTCTATTGATTCAATTAATTTACCACCGGGAGCTTTGTGGGGTCTTCGAATCCAAACTTTGGAATAGTAATTTTATATACTAGACTTCACTTGATAGGTTGGTGTGTTTATGCGTGAATTTTAAATACAAATCACTCAAATTATTTTATATATTACTCACGCACTTTTTCATTGTTACCGCACCCAAAAAAAACTCTTTGCATAACCCAAGAATACACTGGTAGATAATGCTTCTAGTATTTAGTCCACCTGTTGTACTTTTTTTCGAAATAAATTTAAAGATTAAATATAATTAGTATTTTCTTATAATTAATAAAACATTAAAAAAAAAATTACTTAGTAGGTACGTGTCTATCTAAAATTTTATCAAAATCCCTATATGGGAGTGATAACGTATTAAGTAGTTAGTTCTTGAGCAGGTAATTTTGACCTATTCGATTTTATTATTTTTATAGTACTATACGCCGTACTAGCGAACTTTAAATATTAGAAACAGAAAAATTTTATCTCCCCTTACGGTGCGGGATTGAACCCACGACCTTCACGTATCGCGCGTGCTGCTCTTACCAACTAAGCTAACCGCAAGTTATCGTAGGCGATGAAATTTTTCTGCTGTATCAACCGTTAGCCTCTCGGTAAGTGCCCTCTGCCGAATATGTTTAGAACTACATACTTATCGGCCCATACGATATACGGTTCGATTACCGCACCGCAAGGGGAGATAAAATTTTTCTGTTTCTAATAATTTTGACCTATGAACACTACGTTATGGAATAATTATTTGGGTAACATCATCTTGCAGCCAACGTTTTTATTACGTTTCTTTCTTTTTGTGCCGATAAGAAAACTTGTACTTAAATCTAACCCCGCTTATCAAAGAATATCCTGCAGCCATGTATTTTTAAAGATATTTTGTAAATATTTTATTCAATTTAATTGGTAACCGCTAGTTCGATATGGGCATGGTACAAAGTCCAAAATTATAATCAGACGCTTTTACCTCAGACATCGAGGGGGACTCTCAAACCTAGCTCACATTGTTATTTTAGTAGCAATCTTTGGGTACTTAAATTAACAAGCTAATTAAGTATCAAGTGGCCGTGATCGTCTTGGAGGCGCATCTGGTGATGTGGGCTTGGATTGGGGCGCATGGGCGTTTGTAATTGGTTCCAAATTATTAAACATAACCTGCTGAACTCTAAAAATATAATATTATATTATTTGTTGGAGTGTTTTGTTTGTTCCTCTCAAACCATGGCTCCGTAAAAGACAAATAAAGTAAAAATTACTTAACATTATAAATAAAAATTTTGATAACAATGAACAAAGCAACATGAAGCACTCTAAAAATGAAATTCAAATAAATACGTAGGTTGGACTTCCATACAACAAGCGTGTTACCGTTTTTGCCAGATATAAAAAAAAGGTTCTAATTATAGTGGAATGCTGTTTACCTAATCTATGGTACGAAACACTGACTGAAGCCGACTCACGCTTGACCGGTTTAATTAGTTGTTTACAAATGTTGCCTACTATATCTATAGTAGGTAGGTACAATACTTTTATTTCAACTCAACTCAAGTCAAATATTTCTTAATTCAAGTAGGTTACATGTAACACTTTTGAATCGTCATTGAATACAATTCAAAGTGATTCTACTTCCGGTTCGGAACCTGTATCTACCGAGAAGACACCGGTAAGAAACTCAGCAGATCATTTACAGTATCAGTATCTAACTTATTGCCATGTGTAGCTCACTTTAGACCAAGTCAGTATAGTTTTGGTTTTGATGAGTGATGAAACAAATAAGTAATTAAGTAAGTTTTTACTTTCGAGAGGTAAGCTGGAGCAGACCAGTCCCCAAAGGTGGCACCTGTTCACAAGCATGACGTATGTGCCAGCCATCGCTTCATTCAATCATATTGTAGGGAATGTAACGACCCGCCACATAGCGCCACCACCCCAGTGACATTTTAGTGAGCATGACTACTCCATCTCCCCATAATTTGTATTTATTATCGAAATTAAATTCATCAACTATAGGACCTGGTGCACGAAGTAGTAACCTACATTTTGGTTTAGATTAAAAAAAAAGAAAGAAATCTATTATACCTACTTACGACCGTATAAACGAATCATCATCAATTATCTTTTGATCATTTTTTTTTGATGCAAAAGTAGACTTTAAATGTCAATTACATTAAGACGAATATAGTTAAAGAGTGAGTTTATGAAAAAATGTGAAAAGCAAAATATATTTGAATTTCAAACACTATAGAATGAGATGAAAAGAGTTTGTACCGAAATTCAGCTTCATGTTGACAAAAACTTTCTGTCACAACATCAAATCCCACAGGAGTCATTAAGCAACACTGAATACATTAAAAAGGAGAACCGATTCACGAAAAAGTTTTAATTACGAATGGATTGTTCCGATTTATTTTAGAGAACTCTGGAATTAACATATTTTTCGAACAATAAGCAATCGCGGCTTTCAATGCTCTATTCAATCAAAGGTAAGAATAATTTTTGAAGAAAAATTACGTAGACTGGGAATCCAATAAACTGATAAAGGGCCAAATATTTAACGATTTAAAGACACATTCGAGTTAAGATTCTTTATTATAAATGGAATAAAAGGGAAAATCACAAGTTAATACATATATAAGAGCAAATGTAAACCATATACTTACTAGATTTACTATCGAATATAATTCCATTTGAAAATGAGAATAATAATGAGAGCATCATAATAAATTACATCGGTAACATTTATCATTTTAAGTATCAAATCCAGTACAAAACTTTTAAACTTATATTCGTAATCATAATCAATTTATTTATTCATGTTGGTTACAAGTAACACTTATGTTACCGTTACCGAGAAGAATCCGGCAAGAATATCAATAGTTATCCTATTATTTACTACATTTAGAGCTATTAAAACTATGGTGTGTGAGCGAGCAGACAATCATGTCCATATTTATGTTTATCGTTTAAATATTCATCAAATTTGTCGCACCCTTTTTTCATCAAACATGATTTAATATAGACCGTAAATCGATGCATGGATAAATATAAATAAATATTGGACAACATCACATACATTGATCTGATTCTGTGGTAAGTAGCTAAAGCAATTGTGTTACAGAAATCAGAAACAACGATGATACCACAACACCCAGACCCGGACGCATAAGTGAATAATACATTGCCGTAACTTGTTGAATATTTTTAAACTTAATCCAACGAAGGTTCTACGGGTTTTGTGAAGCCTATGATTTGAAATAGCGAGCTTATTTATTATATTTCAATTTACCCCATCGAAGGCATCGCTGCTCATAACACAAGCTATTTTGGGCTCAATATTAGTGCAATGTTCCAATTTAAAGGCCTCTTAAAACAGGTTGGGCGTTACTGCTTCCAATTTAGATGGCGACTTAACGTGGAAATGGAGACCAAAGTGTATTATGTTCAAATTAACGATGTATAATTAGCAAAATGTTATAAGCTGCTTTAAGGAGATTTTGCTGATACACTTCACCGACAAAACGTGTTGCCAATTATAGTATTTTTCACATAAAATTATTCCAATAACACTTTATTTAATGCCTTAATTAAATCATTTACGTACCGTTTGCCAAAAATTACGTTATTTATTTTAGGTAAGTAGTTTTTTGTTGCTCTTAAAATGATAAAATGAAGGCTCGTCATAATATATGTCTAATGTCTATCTCGTAATAATACTGTATGTCTTGGTGCAAAGTTTAGCTTTTTATTTGTAAAAAAAACTGCTGAGTTTCTTGCCGGTATCTTCTCGGTAGTTATAGGTTCCGAACCGGAGGTAGCTTCATTTGCATTGTATAGAGACGATTCATAAGTATTACTAATGTAATCTTCATGGATAAAAAATATTGACTTTGACTTTGACTTTTATATAAAAAATTACGTCACCAATACAAATTTCTTATTCAAAAGAAAAATTACAATTTTGCATTATGTGATTCGTAACTTTTTACAACAGGGATACAAAGATTTCGGTGTCCTACTCGCACTTAGCCTGTTTTTTTCATTTTACAATAACTAATTCCTAACGAAGACAGCCGGCTAAGGCAATATGTTTTCCCTCTTTATCCCCTGACAAAGGATTTTAACACGCATTTAACCGAGGTTAAATGAAGTCACCGATGGGGCGAAAAAGGTCCTAATCAAACCGCAATCCCGATTGTAGCTTTACTTTATAAATGCTTCTGAATACGCACATTTGTTTGCTTTTAAACGCAATGTTTTCTGGAACATCTTTGTTGAAATATCCAGAAGGGTTTTTATTGCTGATTGCGGGTGATGAATAATAAACTGGGTTCGAATGAGAAATTGGAAGGGTTTTGTACGAACAAATGGATGAATATGCCAGAACTAGAGTTACCTACGTAATTGGATAACCAATATCAAATTCAGGTTGGTAGATAAATGTGGTATGGAAATATTAATACTTCGGGTCTATTGTTCCAAATTAGTAGTATGTATTTAAAAAGATTTCGTTAAAGTGCGCATCATATTTCAAACTTAGCCTACACCTTATAATATTTGAAATTCCTTAATAGGCCCATGATGTCAATTTTGACATAATGTTGACAGTTTGATGGCTAATTATGAGTTATGTCTGGAACCACCAATTTATTCGGTGTAGGGTATTGGGAGTAAGTGTTGTGGTATGTAAAGATTAGGATAACTACTGAGTTTCTTGACGGGTTCTTCTCGGTAGGATTAGGTTCCGAACCGGATGTAGCTTCAATTTTGGTTTATATTCATTTTGACGATGCATAAGTGTTACTTGTAACCAACATGAATAAATGAATTGATTATTATTATGGTCAGGTCAATCCGATTTTCATCAACACCACCTCATCACCACATAAGGTGATAAGGTCCAACCGGGGCTTTTAAGTGGGTTTTTGAGGGCAGGGAGTCCCACACACGCCGTCACCTCCCTGGGGTGACGATAAGATGCATCAATGCATTTACCCTCGTCACAAAAAATATGGGAGAAAAAAATGGTCAGCCCAATTATTGTTTTTATTATTTCTTAATATATTTGAATATGTGGTTTTGACACTCAATCAGACACTCCTGACTAAGTTCATAGAAAAAAACTAAAATCTAAATTGGTTAACCTTTTGGGAGCTGCGATGCTACAGATTTAAGAGAGGTAGGGCATAGCGATTTATCGCTCGAACTGGAGCAGCCCGACTGGTGAAATACCTCCACCTTACAGAAGACCGCAGCCAAATAACAATCACTTCTGTGTTGTTGTGTTCCTGCGTGTGAGTAAGGTTTCCAGAGCTCCTGGGGGGTGCTACATTAGTGGCAGGGGTCAAGCCTTCAAGGTAAGGGCGACAAGTCCAGTAACAGATTTATTATGCTGTACTTGTCACTCTTAAACTAGGACCTCATTACCACTTAACATCAGGTGGGATGAGGTCAATCTTGAAGTGTAATATAAAAAAAAAATATACCTACACACACAGACAGACAAGTACATCATGTATGATACTATTAATATAATTTTCAAAATAATAACTCAATGTTTGTTGCACAGCCATACCCATTTCTCTAAGACTTTCGCGTTCCATTTTAAACATTTAAAATAATTTAACGGATCAAAACGCGCCACCATTTTTATTAAGTAGTTAATACGAACTACTTACTGCACACTTATTTATTGTATTAATTACTAAATAAAAATGGTGTCGCGTTTTGATCCGTTAAAATATTTCAGAAACAACGACAACCCACAGACCCGAGACAATATGGAAAAGTTAGTTTCCCATATTGACCCGGCCGGGGATCGAACCCAAAGTCCGGTCCGCTCGCCTCTCGGCTACGGAGACCATAAATTTGGTTAGGTTATTATTTTTTTTTGCGCTGTGACAGTCATGGACAGCCCCACAGATTTAATATATATTATTATATCTGTGGGTAGGTAGCCCGGTAACCTATGGCGCCGTCAATAGGGGATGAGGAGGTGGGGAGGATTTTAAGTTCGGGTATTCCCTGCTCCTTCTAGACGGGAGAGTCCCACACACGCCCACGGCAGCGGTATGGTGCGCAAATGCATTTTCTCTCCCTTAAGTTGGTATTTTTCAGTTGTTCGATTAAATACAACCCTTAAAAACTAATTAACGTCATCAAAATTACTTACGTTTGGCGCTGACTCCTTGTGATAGCACTAAGACAGCCAGGATGGTAACCGCTAAGGTGATCTGAGCCATTTCTAACCTGCAACAAAAACACACTCATTTAAGAATATGGAACATCAACTGTGCTCGAAACTACGTTTGCGTTAACTACAGATTTTTCCAATATAAATATACTTTTGTTCGGTTTTACTCCTGTAAACCATATTCTATTCTACGTTTCGAGCTATATTTGTACCAATTTTCATATCTCTTACTTAAAAAATAAACATTTTCCCATATAAACTTTCAAGTGCGGTATTACCCGCCCCCATCCCCCCTCCATCCTCAGCTTAGCCTTAGCAGCTCATTGTTCTAACCAATACACCCACACGCCACAAATCGACCTAGTACCTACAAACATTTCATACGAAAAATAAATCCCAAAATCTCAGGAGTACCTCTATTAAAACCTCTATTAAAACCATTATTTGGTTTCAATGTCAACCAGCTTTGTAATTTTGGTTCGTGCCAAAATATTCGGGCTTCGTCCGTAGTCAAAGGGAAATGATTTAATAATTCATTGGAGCAGTTCTTTTTGTAATAATTGTTGTGAGAAGACGGCAACATTTCAAGTGCTTCTTTAAACATCAAAAGGAGTGACGCCCAAAACGTGTTACACAAAAATAAAGTCTTAGTAATATTAGGGGGTAGCTTGAAGCGCCTAATTTGTACTTGATAGAGGGTATTTGCAAATTCGACGTAGGTACTTATTCCGTACTTGAAATGAAATGAACCTTTGCCCTTTGGCACGTTTATAAGAAGTACCATTTTTTGTCATTGATGGAACCCAATTAAAAAGAAGTTCGTAAAAGAATTACTACGATAGCATACAAACATCCCAGAATATTTCACTTCTTAAATGTACGTGTCTGGACTTGCCCAAAAATTGGTACATTGAAGTGACGTCACAACTTCAATCATATATTTCGTAGACCCATTATCCTATGCAAAATCCAAACAGAAAAGCAGTCTGTTAGATTATCCAAAAATATGGAACGTCTATGTTTACATTTTCCACATAATCAAAAAATAACGGCGATACAACGAATTGAATCGTCGCATGACGTCATAAGTGGGTACATTTTTTACCAACCGAGTGACATATCAAGCCCGAAGCCCGCAACTTGGAAACGTTTTATCTCAGTATTTTTTTATTAATTGGGCATATGAAAAAATACGTGTCTTATATTTTTTAAAATAATTATTTGACGATTTTATTATTTTTATAGTACTATTTGCCGTACTAGCGAACTTTAAATATTAGAAACAGAAATTTTTTATCTCCCCTTGCGGTGCGGGAATTGAACCCACGACCTTCACGTATCGCGCGTGCTGCTCTTGCCAACTGAGCTAACCGCAAGTTATCGTAGGCGATGAAATTTTTCTGCTGTATCAACCGTTAGCCTTCCGGTAAGTGCCCTCTGCCGAATATGTTTACAACTACATACTTATCGGCCCGTGGTACATTCGTTGCAGAAATGTTTGAAAACCACGGAATCGAAGACACCTTGGCATCTTAATCGATTTTATTATTTTATAGTACTTTAAGAGCAGCACGCGCGATACGTGAAGGTCGTGGGTTCAATTCCCGCACCGCAAGGGGAGATACAATTTTTCTGTTTCTAATAATTATTTGACGAACTAAAATCAATTTGCTATTTTTGAACCGGTCCGTGGCCCTATTATTATTGGTCCCCGGGTCCATACACATATTGCAAAGAGTCTGAAGTAAAAAGAAAAACAGCGAAAGAAGGCATAATATCGTGTTACGGTCTGTTTTTCCGGAGCCATTTTTAGGTCTCAATAGTGCATACACGAAAATGTTTGCCCGAAGCTAATTTAATACTTTTGAAATTGACCTGCCCGTCTTAAAAGATTTTTTGCCAAATGTCCAACAAATCACACTAAAATATTACTAGTGGCTCTTCGCGGCTTCACACGCGTATTTTCTACAGTTCGCAGCGTGATGTTATATAGCCTAAAGCCTTCCTCGATAAATGAACTACCCAACACATTTGTTTTTTCAATTCAAACCATTTCGTGATATACATAAGCGGGTTCAAACAAACGAAAACTTTTTTTTTTATATATTACACTTCAAGATTGACCTCATCCCACCTAATGTTAAGTGGTAATGAGGTCCTAGCTTAAGGGCGACAAGTACAGCAGAATAAAGCTGTTACTGGACTTGTAGCCCTTACCTTGAAGGCTTGACCCCTGCTACTAATGTAGCACCCCCCAGGAGCTCTGAAAACCTTACTTACACGCAGGAACACAACAACACAGAAGTGATTGTTATTTGGCTGCGGTCTTCTGTAAGGTGGAGGTATTTTTCCAGTTCGAGCGATAAATCGCTATGCCCTACCTCTCTTAATCAAAAAATTTTCAGTTTAGTATAGATAATATTATATCCCATTGCAACGATTACAAATAATTTGAAACTACATTCTATTTAATCTAGTTTCAAATTGCAACTTTACCGACCCATCAATCGACAGAATGCATTGTGTGCTAGCCCTTAGATGCGTTGTATAGGCTATTGCATTCTATGCATTTATAATGTAAACTTTTATCAACATGTCATGATAAAAAGTTCCACTAGGAACTTTTTATCGGAAAACTTTTCTTTGAATTGCAATGTATCAGACATGGCTCATGTTATGTTACAGCATTTTTATTTTATGAAGTTTTTTCACACAATCCAGTTATTACTTCTATTGGAAATTTATTAGAATTTAATCTAGAGAGCCTATTTAACTATAAGGCTGAGAGTTTTTAATTATAAGGCAAACATTCTGTTTTTTTTTCAGTCATGTTTTTTTCATTATTTTATTTAGTTCTGTCTACCTATCTAAAACTGGGTATGTGACAAAAATACGTTTGTAGGTTTATCTTTATTACACGGAGACACAATAAATTAATTCGATGGTATTACGTAAGCAAAAAGCACCCAAAAATCTTTCGTGATTATTCTTCAGTCATTTTTTTTTTCATAATTTTATTTATTTGTGTCTGCCTAATTGAAAGTATATGTAAGGTCAAAATTACGTGTCTAGGTGTATCCTTATTATACGCAGATATAACTTTCTCAATTATAATGGTTACTAGCTGTGCCCGCGACTTCGTTCGCGTGGACTACATCCTTTCATGGTCGGTTTTACCCCTGTCTCCCCTAATATTCGAAACAAAAAGTATTCTATATTTTAATCCAAGTTTCGAGCTATATTTGTGCCAAATTTCATATCTCTAACTTCAAAAATAAACATTTTTCCATATAAACTTTCAAAGGTGGTATTACCCCCCTCCCCCCTTATTTTCTAATAATATGGCAGCTATTTCCCCACGTAATTAATAATATATATATTGGACAACATCACATACATTGTTCTGATTCTATGGTAAGTAGCTTAAGCACTTGTGTTACAGAAATCAGAAACAACGACGGGACCACAACACCCAGACTCGAGACAATATAGAAAAGATCGTTTCCCATATTGACCCGACCGGGGATCGAACCCGGGACCTTAGAGATGGCGCTCGTCAAAGTCAGGCCCGCTCGCCTCTCGGCTACGGAGGTCGTCAATAAAAAAGTCGTCGTCGTTATAAAAAGTAGCCTATGTCCGTTCTTGAGATTCAACATATACCTATACCAAATTTTATCAAAATCGGTTGAGAGGTTTAAGCAGGAAAGCGTAACAGACAGACAGACAGACAGACAGACAGACAGACAGACAGACTGACAGACAGACAGACAGACAGACAGACAGACAGACAGACAGACAGACAGACAGACAGACAGACTGACAGACAGACAGACAGACAGACTGACAGAGTTACTTTCGCATTTATAATATTAGTAGGGATATGCAAACAAAAACCACAAGGAATACGGGCCTAATAGTAAGTGGGAAAAAAATAATAAGTGCACTTTGTCCAGTGCCTCAAGTTGCAACTTAGCAAAATCCTTTGCCACAATGGAATTCCAGAGTACTCGAATGTAATCTGCACAGTTTGTAGAAAATAACTAAGTTGCACAGACGTGCAGACTTACATGACCAGTATTACTTGAATCCGAAGCTTGTACTTAGATAAGCATCTGATAGGTCAAAGAAAAGTGGTCCATGTTTGCGGCGTGTGAATTTGACATAATAATTCGGAACGCTGTCAACAAGACTGTTTCGTGATGTCAAAACAATACATTTAAAGTGGGAGTTGAATATCCGACTTATTGATAAAAATTTTGCATTTAATGAGTTTTAGAGTGTAAATCAAATATGTTACATCAGACACATTGACCTGATTCAAACGTAATTAACTTCAGCACGTGTATAGTTTAGACCTCTGTGGTGCAGTGGCTAAGGTAGGCGGCTAAAGCGCGAAAGGTCCCGGGTTCGATTCCCGGTCGGTTCAATTTGGAAAACGATCTTTTTTAAATTTACTTAGGTGTAGGTGTGCGAGGATGCCGCCTCCAGTTAGTATTCGACGTCTGCTGCTCATAGTACAAGGGTAAACCTTAGTTTGAGACCAGGTGATTGGTGTGATTGTGTGGCGTATTTATTTATTCATTTATTTATTGTTTCCATATTATTTGTAAATGGAAACAATAACTATCGGTGGTACCACAATACATATTTCCGATATTTATATATAACGAACCAAGACAAATGTTTGTCTTTGGTGTGGATCGAAGGACCTTTGGTCAAACAAGGCCCTTTAAAAATCAAATTCCACGTTTTTTTACATTTTGACCCGACCGGGAACTTCAGAAATGGCCCGACGCTGAAGTCCGCCTCGCCTCTCGGCTACGGAGGTCGTCTTTAGTCAGTAATATGAACACGCTAAGTATGTAGTTCTAAACATATTCGGCAGAGGGCATTTACCGTAGGCTAACGAGTTGATACAGCAGAAAAATTTCATCGCCTACGATAACTTGTGGTTAGCTCAGTTGTAAGAGCAGCACGCGCGATACGTGAAGTTCGTGGGTTCGATTCCCGCACCGCAAGGGTTGATAAAAAAAGACTGTTTCTTTAAAAATACATATTAATTTGATGATTTGCATATTGGGACTACGCTTATCAAAAAAGGACTATTTCTTATCTTGTACGGCCTAAAGCACGCATACACACTTTGGACTTTTTACAGCCCTTATTCTGCAGGCATAAGAACTAAAATACACTACAAGTGTTCACCTTAATGTTCTGTTCACCATTGATTTTGATTGAGTTACAAATTTGGAGATACATTTAGTGAAATTAATTCTCGAATGTAATACATTTTAAATGTCTTGAACAAGCATGGGATTTGTGTTATAAATAGGTATTGACGTTAAATATAAACCTGTTTTTGAATTGCTCTGAAATCATCTTAATATCTTCAACCCCTTAATGTGGGTGGATATTACAGGGGTCCAAGGTGTACGAATATTTCGAAAGATATTAATATACTAAGATGAGTAAAACATTTTGGTAAATGTTATTACGCATCGCTATTAATACAAACAATATTTTCATGTTTATTTAAAAACACATATAAACATTTATAAAAAATGACTTATTTTTTTAAATATAACTAAGTACTTCATATTGTAAGCGTTATACTTGGTCTGTATGTATGTATGTATATGTATAGAGGTGTGTTACATTTTCATTTGTGTTGGTGTTGGTTGATATACAGATGTCTTTATTTATTAATTCACTAGAACACATGTGTAATAAATACCTATTATTAATTGACATTAGACTTGTTTCGGAAGAAAAATAGCACGTTTTTAATTTAATCAAAAAATATTTTTCTTCTTCCTCATTTAAGAACCGACTTTGATTGTTATAGGTATCGTTTATTGAAAATCAAATCATGATTTGATGATGTCATCGTGAAGACATTGAGGGGAAGTTAGTTTTTGGAAAGCTTGAAATAATTATTAATGAACCAATTTGAATTTTGATTTAACAACTCAAAACTCCATGAAACCTCTAAAGAAGAAATAATACAGTGTGCCGTACGTAAGCTAAATTGTCATCAAAGTTCATAGGTAACATTTTCTGGATGCAGCCAAGCTAAGTCCAGTCTTGAATAAAACATTGACAGCCGAGGTGACTTTTTAACTTCAAGCTTATAACTCGTTTATGTTGGCACTTTTAGAAAATGGAATCGTTTTGATGATCTTTCAATGTGGATGGTCACTCTTGAGAGATCTTTGGGTATTGTGTTTTGTATGCATCTGTCTGGAAGAGATTTCCAGTGATAATACATACCCTCAATTTCTCCCGGAGGTGTAGGGATCAAATCCTTCTGTTTGCTACGATATTCAGCTTATAAAACCGGCTCTCAGCGGTACACTTTTGGCTCCTCCGGGATATAGGTATGACGTCTCGAAAATCGTTATTTTCGAGACACATCGCCGGCATTCGGATTTGATATTTACCAAATTAATTGCTTTCCCAAAAGAAGCGGAGGAAACAATTGTCCCTTCCGATAGGTCCCCACATAACAACAGGTAAGCCTTTTATTTATTTATTAGTCATGTATCCATCGGCATGGCAGACATTATATTCTGTGTCGAGTTCTTGGCAGTTCTTCTCGACACCATCAATATTACAAACAGACGACTCATAAGTGCTTTTGTAAAGCTTTTATGAATGTTTGTTCAATAAAGCATATACATCCAAAATGTATCCCACATAAATTGTCATAAATATAACAACAATTTTGTGCCTGAGTTTAATATATGCCCATGATATTTAACGACCTCCGTAGCCGAAAAGGCGGGCGGACCAGGCTTTGCTTCGCGCCATCTCTGAGGTCCCGGGTTCGATCCCCAATCGAGTCAATATGCGAAACGAACTTTTCTTTATTCTGTGGATGGTGTAGCACCAGCCATTCTCGAATATGAGTGTTGTGGAACCGTCATTATCTCTGATTTCTGTGCTTAGGCTACTTACCACAAAATCAGAGCAATATATGTGATTTGGTTCAAAACTTATTTATTTATATGCCAGTACTGTGTACGTACTCCTTGTATCCTTTCCGTAAAATATAAAGTTACTTCTGACATCTATTGTCATCGGCTAACCAACCAAACTTAGACTCTGCTAAACCTCGATCAGTGCATGTTCACAAATTGTTCAAACACCTTCATAGAAAACTTTCAAATTACTCTGAACACTTCCAAAGGGCTAAGCCAATTCAATAATAAACTTCTCGCCACAGGCCAAGAAGTTGGTATTTTCAAAGAAAATTACGGAATTCTAAGTCAAAGCTGCGAAATCAAACGTCACTTGTAATTTTCATAATTTGCTCTTGACATCGACAATGACCTATTACAAAGAATTAAAAAAGATTTTTAAGGGATTCGGCGAAAGACAATGGAAGAAAAAATATGGTCGATCCTAATTATTTGTTGATTATCATGAAGCGAATTTGATTGTGTTAATTTAATGAAGTATACCTATTGGTGCAGTAATGAGTAATAATAATTAATTATCTATACATATAAATAAAATTGGCATAATATATCTGTTTATAATATTCAAATTACCGCTTTTTACTACAGGTATATATTTACGTCATATTTACCATAATATTTTTTTTACAGTTTTTGTCTGACTGTCCCGGCTAATATCTGAAATGGCTGGACTGATTTTGACAGGACTTTTATTGGCAGGTAGCCTCAGCTAGTAACTTAGGCTACTTTTAAAGTAACTCCTCAATAAATAAGATATATCCGGTTCACGATCACGTGACGCTCCAGCAAGACGCTAGTTAACGGCGGGCGCCATGCCACGCGGCTTAAACTTGCTACTTTTATTAAAATAAATTTGAGATTTTATTAGAATAAACGAAGCCGCGGGCACAGCTAGGCCATAATATGTGCCGCATTCAACCGCATATCGAGTATCAAGTCGAAATGATCAACTTGCCGATCCTTGCTAAACACATTTGTGCCTTGAAACGAGCTTAAACTAGATACGCTAAAGAGCACCGAACACTTGTGTTCTATCATGAAATAATATCAATTCTCACGTGACATTAGCAGATAATAATATAGACTTCATTAAAAACCTCGGTTGCCATATAATTTTAAAAAAAAATAAGTTTTTTAACAGCCCGGCACGCCGCTTGTTAAGTTACTATCGGCAGCCTGCATCTTTATAAACGTGGAGTTAATTATTTGCACATAAAAAATATAAAAACAATTATTATCTAGACGAATTTTAAGACTAATTAAAGTCGAATTGGAACATCATATTGAAACCAGAGAATTTTCATATAAACTTCCAACCTCTCCTTTACTCGAATAAAAATTTTACATGTGTTGTTATGAACTATTTATTGGCATAGTTTCATTCTTACATTGAAACCACGTTTTACCCCCTTAAGGGGTGAATTTACAAAACTCCTTTCTTAGTTTGCCTCTGCAAAATTTCAAGATTCTAATCCTTATAGTTTAGGTCCTGCGTTGATAAATCAGTCAGTCAGTCAGTCAGTCAGCTAGCGTTGATGAATATAGAGATAATAACATGTCAATGAAGATACAATTAGATAATAAAACATAAAGTATACAAATAAATAAATAAATTCTAATTTTAGTTACCTTCCCGTTCAATGTCAAAAGTTCACAAAAGTGTTAAAATTATGAATTAAATTTACTTTACGCACACGTGGAACAAAATCTGTATTACTTTTTAAATGAAAGTCTACCTACATTGACCTGTTCTTTCGAACGAATGTAGATAAGACAGTTGTATTATCATACATTTAATAATTCATGTTTCGTGAGCACAATTTTCACTTACGGATATTGGATTTGATGGAAATAAACTTCATAAAAACTGTGTGCTACTCGGGCTTATTAATAAGAGCGCCCGTGTGATCGGTTTTTTATTATGTGTATAAATTGATTTTCTCGGGGATTCTACGTGAATAAGTAGTAACTTAGTTTCGCAATTTCTTCGTCTTCACGTTCAATACGAGTTATAATTTGTTTTGTACCGTTGACGTCACACCCAGTTAATTTAAAATCTTTTTAAATTTCTATCCTAGATAATATCTTGCAAATCTTCCTATTGTATCATTTTGAATGAGCAATGCGTCAAAGTGTTCGTTGAATGCATTTAAAAAAAAGTTTTTAATTGCTTAAAAAATGTTTTTACTTTGTATAAAAAACACGATATGTAAAGCGTGTACAATATTCATCAATCGAGACGTTCTTTTAGTTAATGTTACAAGTATTATTTGACTAAATAGGTACCTGTACCTTTACGTAATGACTCAAACGATGACATATTGAACTCTTAGTTAAAAAATAAAATTGAAACTCATATTTTAAAAATTATCAACATCAGTGTCTAACAAAGGTAGAGTCACACCATCTCTGAGGCAAAACCTCACAGATTCGATTCTCGGTAGAGTCAATATAGGAAACTGACTTTTCTATATCGTCTCGGATCTAGGTGTTGTGATACCGTCGTTTTTACTGACTTCCAAAACTCAGTGCTTTGGGTACTTACTACACAGAGCAATGTATGTAAGGTCCAACATTATCATCATTGTCATAATTTTAAACGAACTATTTAATATGTATCTACGTTCTGCATGAAACTTAGAACCTTACTTTAACTTACCTGAGTAGGTATGAATCTGACTGCGTAATCAATTCGACAAGTTTAATGTGACAAGGTACGCAAATGTATCCAACGAATGATGCTGACTGTAAACATTATCTTTATTCTGACAGTTCTGTAAGTTAAAAAAAGCAAAGTTACTCCATGTTTAATGGCCCACTCCATAATTAAAGCCAGTAATTGCCACTACACTGGGTACTAGTTTGATTACCTACTCGTACCTCATTAGTAATTACAAACTCAAGCTCCGAAAATCCGAAACACATTTTGCATGCCCCCGAATCCGAACCCAAGCCCTTGAGATTATACAACGCCACAAGACAATTGAAGCGTTATGTTAGTAAAATATAAGATTTTGAAACTACGTCTATTTCATGATACGAATGTTATATCCGTAGTCTTTCTACTGAAACATCCCAATGTGTTTGTGCTAACGTAAATACATGAAGACAACAGGAAAGATTGCCTTTCAGAGTGCAAGCGTTGGAAAATATGAGAGTAGAATATTTACTTCTCATATGTACAAATGGTTTTGAAGTGTTTTGTTTAACCAGTCGTTTTTGTAAACTTAGAGCTTTTGTTCAAGAATTTTTAGCAGAATTTTGTCGAACCAATATTTAAGCATTTTTGTCCAAGATCCGACATAAAATAGAAGATTAAAACCGATGTGTAAGTAGGTAATTCATTTTCATAATTATACTTATTTATTTCTCTGTTCCACTACTCCCACCAGTAAAATTAAAAATATGGAGTGTTACAATTTATACTTTGTACGATATGAAACTCATACGGAAACGTCTTGGGATCTGAATCCGTTCGTTTGTCTGTATGTATATATCATAGGTAATTTACTCAAAAACTGTTTGCCCACTTTTGTTTAAATTTAGTATTTTTGTATAAGCAGAAATTTAAAAATGAGGGCTCTATGGGGAGATGAATTATAAAATAAAAAAAATGTTTTTCGATAAACTGCTTTTGTAGTTGTGGATAACGAAGCCAGGAATAAGACCTAGCTAAAAATAGAATGAAATCTATATTTAAGTTCAAATATTAATTGATATTCAAGGGTAACATATATTCTACAAAACGTGATAAGAGGTAATGATATCTTTAAAGTTAAAAGTTAAGTGATAAACACTTACATTAAAAGTAAATTTTATTTGATTGTTCACTGTGTCAAGATTCACACTTATTTTCAATGACTTTTTTAAATTAATTTCAAAATCATTTTTATAAGTTTATTTATTTTAATATTATTATACTTAATTTTATTAATAATAATTTTATGAAATTATAAAGAGTTACATAATTATTATGGTAAATTAATTAACTCCATTTTTGAAAATACTAATGTGATATGTTAATAACAGTAAAATATTTATCTAATACAAAAACAGTGAATTTTTTTTTACTTTTATTATTTAACAACACTCATAAAATCACGTCTCAATCTTCTATTGGTTTATAATGATCTCAAAGTCCTGGATTCGATTTCCAATTCGAGCAAACTCTGTCAAGGATTTTTCAAATGTAAATCATGTTTCTGACCGTTACTAAAACTCATTGAAATAATGAGTTTAATTAGCAATACTGACTTAATATTTCTACTGACTAAATCTTTTCAAATACTTCTATTTGGCATAAGGTTAATACATTTAATGAAAGAACGTACATTAAACTAGCATCTAAATGGTCAACAAAATATCTTTGGAAATTCCGAAGGTAATCAAACTTCCCAATCTTGCGTCGCCATCACTACTATGTAACGTGAGCAGAATATTAACAATACAATAGGAATTTGAAATCAATCTGTGGGCTTAAATGTACTGTTTGCTTTTTTTTTTATCTGTAGCCCGCGACATCGTCCGCTCTATTTTGGGATAAAGAGTATCTATCTTGTTTGATAATGCATGTCCCGTCTCTGCCTACCGAATTTAATCATTATTTTTTTATTTCCATAATTATAAAACTTGTTACATTTTTGCTTGTCCTCACCCTAAGCTAAGCCTGTCCAGTTAACATGAACAGGTGCAACTATGACACTTGTACTTAAATAAATTGTAATGTGTTTCTTTAAAGAAAATTTGAAAAAAATATAAATCTACAAAATAAAAAAAATATATAAAAAAGACGGGCGTCAGATTGTGGGAATAAAAATTCGTTTTTAATTTTTACGTTACAATCACCAATACATTCTTACAAACTTATGGGTTTATAAAAATATGATGCTAATTCACAACAAACCTTTATTCATATGTGGACAACACAATTCCTGCTGCAAAGTTTAAAAACCACTGATAATGATCGTTTGCGCCATAATTCATTTTAAGATGTAATGACAATCGAATGTCAGTCTCGTCTGTCAGGTAGCAAAAAGTGTATTTAATTTGACAGATTACAGAACCTGGAAATATTCCTCAAATAAATAATCACATTCGGAATTTAAGACTAGGCTGAGGACAAAAGGAATCCTGTGATTTGTTTCATATTGCAAAATTGAGAATTTTCAGTTTGTTGAAACTAAATAAATTAGGATTAAATCCTCGGTAAAAATTAAAATAGCAGGTAACTGGCAATCGTTATTTGTTTTGTACAAATTAAAAGTTTGGAACGGACAAAGAAAGGTATCCGTACAACAAAGTTTATTTTGTGGAAGTTCTTTTTGCACATTCAAATTACTTCAGTTCCATATTTGTAATTTAAACAAACTTCACTAAATCATTATTTGTAACGGGCCATCAATTTTAACATGAGGTTAGCTTTTTTTATGAATATTCTCGATAGCTTTAACACTGTCTAGTCTTAGTTTCCAAAATAATTTAAAGAGTTTTTTCTGTAGCCTTTTGTAATTCAGCAGCAATGAACTTTTCAGAACAATTCTCTAAAGTTTCACATTTTTTCTTCTTAATAGTTTATTCAAATTACATTAAAAAATATAAAACATATTCTCAATTCTTTATTTTTAAAGTTGAATTATGAACTCTTTTAATTTTCCTAAAATTTTGTAAAGTCATAAAAAATCAAGAAGATTTCCGAAACTTGGAGAGACTCTCATTGTATTATTTATCCAAAAAAGTGTTGTAAATAACACGAGGAATCGACGTTTTCCAAACTTTGAATAAAATACCAAAAATATAAATATTACCTATCCTGCAGAACTTTTAAAACTTCCAAAAACTTCGTGAAAAATTTCCCTAAAAATGGTAAAAGTAAAATTCAGCTCTACTTACGGTGTTTCTTCCTTCTTCTACGATACTCAGTAGCTCGATACTCGGCGATACTTTCAGTATACTCTGCACATACCCCTAGCCTCAGGTGTGATACTCAAATGCGCTTGGGCGGGCGGTCCGCGAGCTTTTAAGCGTCCGCAGAGCTTACAAGCGACAGAGCTTGCGTGGGCTTCGTGACGCCACACAATCCTTTACAGATGCTAAAGTTTTCGACAGTTCATCAATTACATTTATTTAATAATAAGTGACGTCATTTAATGCTTGGCATGTTTCGAACGGATGTCAATAAATTTGTTGTTTGAAGTGTATTGTTGATTTTTATTTAATAAGACCGTGTGACGTCATAGGGTGATTTGCGAATTTTTGTTCGCTGTGTGTGAGTTTTTATGTTATTATGTGAAGTTGATTGTGATCAGTTATTTAATAAAACGTGTGAAGCCATACAGTGCTTTAGTTTGTTTAGGTGTATATGTTGAAAGGTGCGAATAGTTTGTTCAATAATACTTATTTATTAAAATATATATTAACTATATTTGGTAAAGTTTACAGATATAAATTCAAATATGCCACTCATACTCATACATCACTACAACTTTCAAATAATAAATCATTATCACATCACAAAAAACATTATTAACCGCGTGGTTTTAATTTCCTGTTTGAGTCAAACTTTAAAAAGTAACTTAGGCTTGTAATCACTAACACACATTTGACAATCGGTATTATGAAGGCATGAGCCATGCAGGGTACTTTTTATAATGCTGATACAACAGTGAATTTATCGCGTTTTGGGTGGCCTTTTAATTGAAAAATTTAAAAATATATATCGTTCATAAAAATTCACCGCTTTGAAATTTAAGTAAATGTGTAATGCGTGTGGTCAGTTGAGATGCAATAATAAAATAATATACCGTAAATGTTTACTAAAAAGTGAGCATCTTAACAAGATAGCCAAGTTCTCCTGTATTTTTATAAACTTTTTTTTTTATAACAAATATATATTAATCTTGGTCGTTAAGGAATTTTATACAAAATAAGCCTGCACATCTAGCAAACGAAGTTTGTGTAATAAAATCAGATTTGCCAGAAAACAGTATTATACTCCTTTTGCCCCTTCTAGTAGATTCTAAAGTCTACCTTCCCGCCCAACTTTGACCGACCACTCGCAGCACAGATTGTGACTTGAACCGAGAAGAAAGAGACAGCTGCGCATCTCTCTACACGCGTCTCGCTCACACCCAAACTTGTACAGGGCTACCACTTAGTACGGAAAAGTTTCAATGAGTTCTTTATTTAGAAAGATAGCTGAAGGAGTTAAGCGATCTCACCTTTCGCAGGCGCGAGGATTCGTTAGTAAGGAGTGGGAAACAAAAGCTTAAGGTAAGTGGTAACATTGACTTCGCACTTCTGGTTGTGAGAGGTCAAGAGTCGTAGATTCGAGTCCTCACCTAGACAAAACATTCGTGTGATGAATGTTAGTCTTTATTCTGTGTCTAAGTGTTTTTTCATGTATTTTGGCATATATTGTGGTGCTACCTTTAGTTCTGGACCTGGTGACAACAGTACTGGTTAAAGTGTTTAAGCTACATACTTTTGGATCAGGTCAATTTATCTGATATTTATCCTTACTTTCAGTTAAGTAATCATTACTCATATTGAAATATTAGCCGGTACCAACAGGTAGTTTTGAAATTGAGCGGCAGCCCTGAATCACAGGCTCTCAATCAAATAATTGAAGTTGCAATCAGCTGATGGCGTCTATTCGCGCGTTATTACACGAGGAAGCAGCACTTTTAATTACATGCGCGGTGATTACGCATGATTTTTATGTATGGCTTTGACATGCGCGATAGAAATCATTCGGTATATTTACACTTCTTTGAACGGTCACGCTTGACCATACTGAACAGATTACACAAAAAAAAGATGTCAGTTTTAAACCTCTTTTTACGGGGGGAAATACCTTACGCACCGTCAACCAGAGGGGGGAAGAAGTGTGCAGGAAAAGCAATCTATGGATTTGACCATATACGATTATAATCAGGCTGATTTTAGACTTCTTATTTTTAATGTTCATAATCGTACCCAATCCAACTCGAATGCGATTTAAGCGTTATATATAAACACTAGCTGTGCCCGCGACTTCGTCCGCGTGGTTTTTCCAGTTTTTTCCCGCTTACTCCCGTTCCCGTGGGAATTTTGCAATATCCTGTTGCATAAGCTTTAAGTTTACTAAGGTACCTGCATGTCAAATTTCAAGCGTCTAACTTAAGCGATTTATATTTTTCATACAAAAGGATTTTCCCGCTAATTCCCGTTCTAGTGGGAATTCCTTTCTTAGTGCACCTCTACGGTATCTAAACTACGTTCGTTTCAAATTTCAAGTGCCTACGTTAAGCCGTTTGGGCGGTGCGTTGATATGTCAGTCAGTTTCTCCTTTTACATATTTAGAAAATATCATGTATGCAAATCAATAACCACGTTTTAATACCTAAACTTTTGATTAATGTTCAAAAACAAACCTTTCGTTTGTTCGTTTCGTTTATGGGAGTAAACCCTCAGGAAAAGCAATATATGGATTTGATATTTACGATAAAGATCAGTGTGCGATTGACCAAGCCTCGTGGGTTACCGTTTTTCTATTTCATTCGTTTTTATCGGTCATCGCAGAACTTTTCCCACCCTGTTCATTCATGTCATTTCTCACACACTCCATATTTTTTTTTAATATTTCTTCTGACTCTTCATATGAAAAAAGCATGCATCACAATACAAGTGCTTGTACTACATATTCAAGATTGCTTTTTCCTCGGAATGCACGGTCAACAGTACATTACGAAAAAAATCTTGCAGTTCGGTATGAATTCTTATGCCTACGACATAAGGGCAGTCAATCCAAAGTGTATTATATAACCTGACGAGTTTGAATTGAATATGATAAACATCTATTTCTCGTCATACATGTAAAAAAAAGAAGTGAAGAGGACGCCCAGCGCAACCGCCGCTCAAACGCCGCGCCGACGTTGTGCGGGCGCCGCGTCGACGCTGAGCGGGCGCCGCGTCGACGCAACGCCCAACCAACGCTAGTATGGGGAGGTCGCCGGCAAGACGCTGACGCTCGAAAGACGCTAGTGTGGGGTCCCTCAAACAAAACATGGGGCGTTTTGTTTCGCGAGAGTCGCAATATTTCTACCTTACCCTTCTCGTCAGATGTATTCGTAAGAGCGTAAATAGCAATAGCCTAGCAAAGCTAATTTTCGCTAATCGCCCCACGATACCACTTGTCTCCTTGTCTAGACGACCTGAAAACATACTGAATTCTCTGTTGTCTATATGTGATAATAGTCATTAAGAACTGCTCTCATCTAGACTAACCACCATCACATTATTTTTGCAAACCTAATTTCAAAGCACAATTAAACGATACTTAAACCTACCCCTTAGGCCGCTGGATTACAATGTAAAACAATACTATAAATTAATAAGCAGTCACAACAAACGTAACTAATTACAAAGCATTTGGACGTGTTCTGTAGGCTTAGCTAATTGTGGCCCTTGACGGCCATTACGCGTAAAACTAAAGTTTACTTATTCAAATGAAGTAACCGTAGGTAAACGCGCACTCACTTGAGTACTGTATTAAGGTGATGATTAATTATGCCAGCTATTAAATTGTATATACGTCTTTAACGGAAAACCTTAGACAATGCGGCTGTGCATGCTGCCCAGCAATACAAGAATGATTAATCTGGTGAGATTGTGTAAAAAAGCAGCCATGAGTGTAAAAAGGTCATTGAAATAAACAGATTTTCGCGATCCATTTTAAACAAACAACATAGAATATTAAGTTGTATATGTACTTCATTAATCAATAATTGTGTCTAATGTTGAATAGATAATGGTATTGAACCCGTTGGGGCCGACTCGCACTTGGCCGGGTTTTTTAATTATTATGGCTGCATCGGAAAATGTTCTCTAATGCCATCTACTGTACGTTTGAAGACTAAATGAAAAATATATAATTTTATTAAAATACAAATAAAAAGCTCATTTAATGAAGTTACATATTCAGAGGTTTCGTTTTTTTATTATCTAAATGGCTTTGAATTACTGCCTACCCGCCGGTTGCTCAAAATATCAAAGTCCCGTAAATCCTGAACCAATCATTAAATTACAAAACTATTTAATACACGTATCAAGGACATGTATGTAAAATATACTCAAATATTACTGAAATCGGAAACATCGACTTTTTTTGATTGTCCGCTTCGCGTGAAATGCCTCAGGTTTGACGTTTCACTTTTATCAAGTTATGATACTAGTTTTAACTGCTTTAGATTTATATACAACCTATTTATTCTTTATTTTAAATTATCCTAAGACTTTAACTTAACACGAAACAAGTGACTATATATTTTCATCATAAATCTTCAAAACTAAAAATCTGCAAAGGAGGTAATGAAAATATGTTTTCCACTGTCCATTTATACAAAGCGAATATTAAAAATGTAATCAAGGTGAACAGATAAATAATGCAACAAAACAAGTTCTAAGTAAAAGTTAATGGACATTTCTCTTCGTTGTGATATCCTTTGTTAACTTTTATCCAATGGAAATTTATTTAAACTTTTTGAAGCGGTAAGATATCTACGCCGCTCTTTCCGACAATCCAATGTTTTTGTATTTTTCGCGCCTAATTAACATGTCAAGTATAATTTTGTTCAGGAACTACTAGTAACACAAAATACCGGTCTCATGAGATCCCAGTAAAGCGCGATTGTAAGCCATTCTGCACGGAACTTTCTGACAAAATAACGCTTTGTATTATCTGTGGAACGAGGATTTGCATCACACTGTTAATATTTACAACCCGAGGGGACTCTGCGGCAGGGCTATCATACACCTTGAAATTGTATATATACATCTATTCCCATGAAATCAATTGGAGTATCAGTTTATTATGTTATAATAAACACTTTTTAGTAATTGCGTTTGAAAGAAATAGCTTTTGACGGCAATTTTAATGTAATATACATCGATTCAATCGAAAAAATTAACAAATTTTTTTAAAAACATTTACGTTTTAAAGCCTCTAAATTTGGCGAAATTCCTACAAATATACCATCCCTTTTAGACCGTCGTATTGTAAAGGACCAAATCTTTCTCTATAAGATTTTAAATAATCATTTTGACTCTTCTTTCTTGATAAGTAATATTAGATTTAGGTGCCCGCGTACGGGTTCACGTTCTACAAAGCTCTTCTCGGTTCCTCTCACTAGAACTAAATATGCTCGCAATAGTTTTGTACCAAGATCTTGTAAGGAATATGATAGTAGGTATAACAGAATTGACATTTTTAATTGTTCCTTACCATCTTTAAAAAACAAGTACGTGAACTGAACAATGTCGGAACTTTTTTTTATGCTACATTATATATTTTTTTATTTTTCAACTAATTTGAATGTATTATGAACTGTGTTGTTTACTTCAATTCCTATGACATAAATCATATTTTATGCACTGTTGCACTGTCTCACTTCGCTTTTTGACATTAATATTAGTTTCTGACATTAAAATTATTAAAAATTAAAATTTAACATATATGTATGTAACTTACATAATTGTGGAAACTTTGCTGATTTAAGTGTTAAATTAAGTGTATTATTTAATTATGTAACTATAAAAATTGTGTGTTTCCCAAATATCAAAAAATAAATAAAATAAAAAGTGACTTGAACGACTTTTATTTTAATTATTTGTTTAATCTTGATTATTTCAATTGTCATATAACCTGAAATACTTTATTTCTTTTTACAAAAAAATGTGCAAAAATGTATAAAATAAAATTAATGAAAATTGAAATTCACCTAAGGCACTTAAAGTCGCCTTGGTGCAGTCACTAGGAGCCGATTGACCCATTTTCGATTTAGACATTATAATAAAATACATCCGTATCCGAAAGGCAGGGCCTTTGGCGTCGCATCTTTGAAGTCTCAGGTTGAATTCCCGGTCGTGTCAATATGGAAAACGAACTTTTCCATATTCTCTAGGGCCTGAGTGTTGTGGTACCGTCATTGTTTCTGATATCTGTGACACAAGTGTTTTACCTACTTACCATAGAGCAATGTATGTGGTTTTTTAATTTTTTTCTTCATAATAATCAAACTGTTAAAACTAAATATCTACTAGTACTACTAATCAAACGAATTAAGGATGCGATAAATATCCAACTGACTCCGTTGTATAGGCAGCCTTATGGGTGATAAATGAACTATCAAACACAAAAGTATATATATATATATATTTTATATTGCACTTCAAGATTGACCTCATCCCACCTGATGTTAAGTGGAAATGAGGTCCTAGCTTAAGAGCGACAAGTACAGCATAGTAAATATGTTACTAGACTTGTAGCCCTTACCTTCAAGGTTTGACCCCTGTTACTAATGTAGCACCCCCCAAGAGCTCTGGAAATCATACTCACACTCAGGAACACAACAACACCGAAGTGGTTGTTATTTGGCTGCGGTCTTTTGTAAGGTGGAGGTATCTCACCAGACGGAATTCGAAGAAGTAGTTCTTGAGATTTACGCGCTGAACCAAACAAACAAACAAGCTCTTGAGCTTTATAATATTAGTATATATTTAGATTTGTTGCTTATTTTTATATATAAGCAACAAATCTAAATATATACTAATAAGTAGGTATATATTGAATAAACTTGTCGCAGCCCTACCGCATATAATGCATGTTAATTGTCCGAGAAGAGTTTCGGCAACCGCCATTTTTGCTACCACAAGCTCACTTTTGGATCGAGTTCGCCAATTGTATCACGAGTTCCGAACATTAGCCATTACGTTTAACGTTTCGTCTCAAAATGACCGGCATAATTCTAAATTATCTCAACGGCACTCGTTTAACGTAATTAGACATTAAATTTCTTAGTGCCTTTACAATTTCTTGCGTTTTATTTTCTGTTTTTTTTTTACGGAAGAAATATTTGAATTCAGTTATTATAGGATCCAAATTGCGCCATGTATAGGTTAGTGTGCGATTCTACATATTTTAACAACACCCCCAGTTAGTATCCGTCGTCTGGTACTCATAGTACAAGGGAAAACCTTAGTTTGAGACCATGTGATTGGTGTGATCGTCTGGCGCATTTATTTATTTATTACTAGCGGTCACGGTGATTCTTCTTTCGCCTCCTCTAAGGCTTCGTTTCGCCTTAGAGGATTTCCCGCTTTTCTGTTGAAAATTTTCCCGAATTTTTTGTGCTATAAACCTGACGGAGCCCGAGGCCTTTCCAACAAATGCAAAACCGTGGATAACGGTTCGTGCGTTCTGGAGTTATAGAGTCAGGGAGGAAAACCCGACTTATTTTTATATAGTACATTTAGTATAGTTACTAACCAAGTACTTTAATCTAATGTTCAACCGGATTATCATGTATCGAAAGCCTGATGTTTGGTGTATTTAACTACTTATTCTGGAATTCTAAGTTTACCTATAATTATAACACTTATCTATGACGAATGGAATCACTAATGGAAATGGATCTCCGAAACGTATGGACGCGCTTTATTTATGAATGTTGGACCAAATTGGATTATTATTTTTTCGATACGTTAGTAATTGTCAAAAGAAAGAAGAACGAAACCTTTAAAAACCAATGATTCATTGGTACATCAAGACATAATTGCTTTTTAAATGTTTCAATTCATTTTACAACAACTTTTGTAAATTTATTAATTCAAACCATTCCATCGTTAAATCTTTTGTATTTTTAGAGTCTTTTCATTGAAGATGCCAAAAACAACACAACATCATTTGAATCAAATAATGTATCGCATGAAGACATGCATATCCTCCTACACATAGGTAAATAATGACACATTATTTACCTATGTGTAGGAGTGTGGGTGAAAAATCCGTGGAATGAGTGTTAAATTTATTTCAATGCTCTAAAAGCGTCATAGAAACAAAATCTTCTTTGTCAGATAAACGCAATAAAAGGGAAAAAAGAAAAAAAAAGAGAAAGATAAATATTTAATGACAAACAAATTTTATATTCTTAATTACTTTAGGCACATAATTAAAGATTTATTAGATAACAAAAATTACAGAAAAGATTGTATGGCCAAAAATCCCATCGTCAGTAGAAGTTCTTACGGTGTCAAAAACCAATGCCATAAAGAAGAATACATACTCACACTCTTGACGATTACATTTAAAATGTGAACTGTGTGTAATAAAATATGATTTTAAAATTTGAGAAAAACAGAAAACTAAAACGCGTGCGACATGGTGCGCGAATAAAAAAGGAAAAACAAAAAACAAAAGCACATCGCTTATTTCCATCATGACACTTTTTTTAATAAAATAATTGAATGACAAAACGAGGTTGCATTAAAACCGGTCTGCTGTGTCGACAGGTATTCATCATTCTTGTCAAACTGGGTAAAGCTCACTAAGGAATGTTCCCCACCGGATTCAAATCAACCACCTCGTCAGCATTATATTATGGTTATTTTACATAAGCATTTTTAATTAGTTGAATGAAGAAAAAATTAAAAGACTTTTATTTATTTATTTTATTGAAAAAGTATAACAACAGCCAACTCATTATATGGTTACAAAAATATTTAGGTCTAAACTCATTAGGCCAGATTTATTATTCATAGCAGCACCAAGTAACAAAAACATGATGAAAAATAATTTCACTAGCTACGTACATCCTGGTAAGTAATTGTTTGTTTGTTTACTTTTACAAATTTTACATTTGCTCTCATTTACTGATTAAAGTTACGACTACATTACGACGAGTCGACACCATCATTTAACTATTCTTCCTGACTGGCGTCATCTTCTTCCTCGCTATTGCCAGAAGCATCAGGATTATTCTGACCACTCCTACGAGTGTTAATCAAATCTAGCAGGTCCACTTTCTGCATCGTAACTCTGACGAGATCCTTCAAAATCTTCCTGATATCATTGTCCTGGGATATAAGGCTTTTGATCTTGTCCTTCGTAAATCCTCCGCCTCTCCGGCTGAAGGGTGTCATGTTTGGTATCGGCTTTCCTTTCTTCTTTCTTCCTCTTTGTAGTAACTGGGGTTGAACTGGTAATATCGGCTGTCTCGGTGGATTTGATAAGGGTTGGATAGATTGCACGTTTTGGAGTGGCTGCATCTGCCGACCTGAGAACATAAAAGCAATGAAAAAACATACAACTCGCATGTATTTAATAACGCCTTGGTGTTCCAGAGCAGCTTAAAAACTGTGCCGTAATCTTAGGGTCCTAAGCTTGATTCGTGCAAAGTATGTTTCAGGTGTATTAATTATAATGCAGGTTTTTGATCACCAAAAAGCGTGGTGGTTCAGCCAGTGCCGACTGTTTTAATAATGGCTTGATTTCAATGATAGTGCGTTTAGTCCTGCACTAGAGCATTAATCTTGTACACCTAAATGTTCTTTTGAAAATCAGACACAATTGATTTTCTTTTGTGTCTGATTTTCTTGATCTTACGACTTTAAATAGACTGAATGAATAATCTAATAAGCCGTTTCGCTCCGAACAGTTCGCTGGCAACCCTGGAAAAAATCCTAACTATACCAACATTAGCGCTGTGAAAAAAAACACAGCGTGAATATAATTCGGTTTATGTCTACTAGAGCAAGCAGATAAGTGCAATAACCTGGAATACACAAGCGCTATGTAAGCTAAGCTAACAATTTTAGAGATATCGTATTCCCTAAAATCTGGTTAGTTATACGAGTACAATCCTATTTTAATTTTTTGTTCTAATTGAGTGAGAATATATACAACTACATCGTATACCATATTGGGTGGCGTGTATGCAAATGTACACTTATTATGTGTATGCATGGCAGAGTAACGGTGAATATCTCAGGTCAGAAAATCAAAATAATAAAAACCCCGCTTCGTTTTTGGCATTTCAAATAAAAGGGCTTAAAAGTAATCACTTAAAATTAAAGTCGAGACGTAGAAACAGTGTTTTTTCAATTTTAAGGATCACGACGATGCTCCATTCGTGGAACTTTCACTAGGTGACTTCCAAGCCTACCCATTGCTTATTATTAGCGCCGTGGTAAAATATTAGGTATGGGTACTCCTAGCAGCCGCGACGAGGCCATGACATCCAGAGACGGCCTGGAAAGGCTTTTGGATATAACTGTATCATTAATACTTTTAAAGAACTAAAAATTTTGTTTTAAATCCTTTAGACCAGGAGGGGTACTCTTAAAAACGAAACGAACAAACGAAAGGTTTCGTTTTTGATGATTATTCCAAAGTTTAGGAATGAAGACGTGGTTTTTGATTTGCATAAATAATATTTTGTTTTTTGAAAACGCTTAATTTGCATTCGAAGTGATTTCTATATGATTATGAGGATTAAAAATTGCACTCCACACACTATTTATATTTCGTTTATGGGAGTAGGCCCCCAGGTTCAGAGGCATGATACATTGAAAGATGTCTTGTGCCCGATATGCTAGACTTTTAACTATATCTGTTGTTTGTCACTGATTCAGACTGTTTTTATCTACCTATCATAGGCTGCGTAGCACCACAGTCGTTGCCACAGCTCATGCTGCAGCACATCTTCGGGAATGGGCAGTCAGGCTGCGGGGGGGCAGCTCTGAGAGGCTGCCTCAAAGGCTCAGGGGTCGTCGGTGGATCCTTAGCCTTGTGTTTGCAGTCCTTATAGTAGATCAAGTTCTCTATACTCTCGTCCGAAGACGAGATGTATTTTGACTTTGACAACACTTTAGTGGTGTGCAGGTAGAAGACTATCTGAAACAAGATCGCATTAAAAAGTATTCTGCGTTGCATGAACTTCACTTCAGCTGAAATTTATGCAAGTGGCGTTAGGTTGTGCACCAGAACCCTAGAATAGTCTAGTGGAGACATAGAATGGGACGCCGAAGCGTAGTCAAACAGTTGTCAGATGATCGGACGATATAAGAAAGACGGCAGGGAGGACCTGAATAGGAAACCACGGAAACCAAAACAAATGCAAAATGAATATATCCAGCAGCGTAGAAAGGTATGCTGAGGAGAAGAAGAAGATGATGGCTTAAACGGACACTATTGTTTAAAAAACGTGTTAAGTACTTTCAATCACCTCTTTAATCTCTATAAGCGGCCACCCACTTTGTACGCGTGGACTACCTAAGTATTTTTAGCAATAAATATAGTCAAGTGGAATTTCGCTTTCCAATGTTGATAGTTTTTTTTAAAACGGCACGGTAGTTTTTGAATTTATTCATTACTATTATTTCCGAACCGGCTGTGGCTTCAATTTTGACGATGCATAAGTGTTACTTGTAACCAACATGAATAAATGAATTGATTATGATTAGAAACATACAAAAATACAAATCATTTTGCTTTATAATTAAGTGTAGATGTAGAAAAGGGGTGAATAACCGACTCAACTTAGCTACAGATTTGCAATCCTAAATCTACTATATAAATATAAGTCGGGTTTTCCTTCCTGACGCTATAACTCTAGAACGCACGAACCGATTTCCACGGTTTTGCATTCGTTGAAAAGGTCTCGGGCTCCGTAAAGTTTGTAGCAAAGAAAACTTCGGAAAAATTTCAACAGAAAAGCGGGAAAATCTTCTAAGGCGAAACGAAGTTCGCCGGGACCGCTAGTCATTAATAAAAAGGGACTTAACAACATTGACCAGTTTCGACTGCCAATGAGTAGTAAAGATGTAAAGTAAATAAGCCCATTTTAAAATGAAACCGGTCAAATTTCCAGAAATATTGGAGAATTTAATTTTGGGCTTCAACTCAATTTCAGGCGTTAATTTTGTGACGCGATGACCAAGAGCAGAGTGACAAGATACTGTAGTGACGTCAAAACTCATTGCACTTACCAGAATCCAGAGTCTCATTATTTCGGTCGTCCATAAAAATCACATAAAACGTTCCACGCGTGCGTTATCGCGCAACCTGCACGATTAAGGAAGTTCTTTACTAAACATGTTAAAAAAAGTTTATGAGCAATGCGTAAAAGGCGTGTTGGCCAGAGGTGGGAAACCTTTGAGAGCAGATGCAATATCTATACTAATAAATCGAAAGTACAAATTCGACTAATTGTTTGTTTCTTTTTACTGATGACGCTTCTAAACTCACGAATAGATATGAAACGTTCTTGCACTGTTGGGCTTTTTGAAAAAGGTTCAGTAGTTCATAATCCCTCATACAGACATCACAGTAAATAAATAACTCTCTTTTAATACTTGCCATACCTAAACATACAAGGTCTTCTTATCTGAACTTTAATTAAGCTCAAATGAAGACTGTACGTACAGTCAACAGATTAAATTCAAGCTTTTATATTTGACATAATGTCAAATCGGTAAATACTCAACTCAGGGGGGCCCTGGTGACCCGTAATACAGGTATAGGTAAGTATTTGAATCTACATGCGCACCAGATAGATAGATACACTTTATTGAACAGAAAAATTTACAGACATATTCAAGTACAATTCAGGCGTATCACCACTCGCGTATTCACCAGTATCCTGTGAATGATATATCCTTACCTATTTATATATCTGTTTCTTTATTTACGCTGTTTGTGGAGTTAAAGTAATTTAGCATGGTTTTGATGTCCACTTCCATAGCCTCTACAGTGTATCATCTTTTACGATAAACGTTGTTTACGTCAATGTTTTGTTTCGCATGCAATCAGTTTATAAGCAAGCAAATTATTATTAAAATGCACTCTTGGCAACAATCATACGCTATCTCGGACTGGCGGTAATAAACATGAGTGTTTGTGCACAACACTGATAGCGAGAAATGAGCCACTATCGCCTTATCACGTCATTACTTCACTTCATTACGTCTCCCAGCTGTAAACATCCTCCAAGAACCAATCACTTTTATTATCAGTTGTAAGCAAATGAAACTAAAAGGTGATACAGGCTTTATTACCTTTTTATAAAGTGGGAAATGCATTGATACGCCGCTGCGTCGGGGAAAACTGCGACGTGTGTGGGACTCCCCTCTCTGAAAAGAACGGTATAATTCAACCCCCTGCAACTCTCATCGCCTGGTGACGGCATCATAGAAAAAAATATTATCTATAGCAGCCACGGCGCTATCGGCAGAATAGCTGCCCCTTAGGCGGTTCCGTTCACCCTAGGCTTGTCAGGGTACTAGTGGGAACGGCCAAAAGTAAAAAACCGTTCTCATTGGTCCCCTAAAGGCCATAAATACCTATGATGTCATAGGCCTTGCACTGTGGCGCAAGCGCGAAATTCGACACAGAGGCTTCATTAATAACAACCTTGATGCACGCTAGTAAAAAGACGAAAAACTCGACTCAACAACTTTTCAACGACTCTACTCGAGTTTTAGGTACAGATACATTAATATTACAGTATTGTATCATTTAATATAGGATGTCAAAAATGGCACAACCAAATTAGTTTCTATGCAATGCGTTCTGAATGAAATTCCTATGTCATTTTTATTATGATAATCCTCCTTCTTTATCTTGCTCAATATTATAATCGTGTAACTTTGGAAGCATATGTTTATAGATGATTGTAACTCTTACATGCACAAACTCTTGGACGGATTTTATACAATCTTTTTTATGCCAAAAAAACACGAAATATTCACGGGCACCCTCTAACACTATTAAATCCTATAACATTATTAAAATTCCGTAAATAAAAAAGTCAGTTTGCTAGTTGGCCACCTCTGCGTGCAAAATTATTGTAGTTGTTTTACAAAAAATCAAAACAGACCGCATTTTGATTTTAAACAAATTCTACAGTAAATTATGCAGAAATAAATAAGTAATCTGTACTTTTAAAAGATTACTTATTTGCTTCCACTCGAACGCGTTGTATTGTACCTATTTAAACACCCACGTTTTCCAATTACCTATCTTCATCTCTGCAAATTCGCCAATCACATTACAGACCTATATATACAAATAACAATCGAATAACCGAGTTCACAGGCATTGAAAAAAAATCAATCACATTAAAACGTTAAATGGCGTTAATTCATTAAAATCACTTACAATTTGTTTTTAAATTTATAAATCATTCTGATTTTTAGTTTTATTGAAATTAGTAAATAGATTATTTAAACAAGAAATAAAACAAGAATATAAAAATAAACATAAAATTTATTTTTTTCACATTTTCATCTGACGCCATTTTTGATCAACGGCTGGCATGTAGTGTGGCTAATCAATAATCAATTTATCGATAGACATATTTGTCTACTTTACTATTGTAAAACTGTAAATAATTCGGCAACATTACCTATTCTGATCCATTTTTTAATATTTTTATTAATTTCAGATAACATATTATATCCTTAATCAACTTGTTTCCTGATGCCTGCATGGTGAGAATATCTATACTATATTACAAAGCTAAAGAGTTTGTTTGTTTGTCTGTTTGAACGTGCAAATCTCAGGATCTACTGGTTTAAATTGAAAAAAAAAATTGTATTGGTTAGCCTATTTATTAAGAAAGGCTTTATTTTATATAACATCATGCTGCAACATTTAAATTTGAGGAAAATGTGAAAAAACGGGGACAGAACGCGCGCGAAGTCGCCGCGGCAGGCGGTCGGAGAATAAATTATATTTGTACAGATTTAAGAAAGGCAGGGCAAGTATTTATCGCTCGAACTGGAGCAGCAAGACTGGTGAAATACCTCCACCTATAAAATAACAATAAAATGACAATCACTCCGGTGTCGTTGTATTCCTGCATGTGAGTAAGGTTTCCAGAGCTCTTGAGGAGTGCTACATTAGTAGCAGGGGTCAAGCCTTCAAGGTACGGGCGACAAGTCTAATAACAGTTTTACTATGCTATACTTTTCGTCCTTAAGCTAGGAACTCGTTACCACTTAGAATCAGGCGGGATGAGGTCAATCTTGAAGTGCGTTATAAAAAAAAATCCTTTGACCAACCAGTACGATAATAAAGATTGACGTCTACCTTAAAAAGTTTGATGAGGTCTTATGATAAAATTATCAGAAGAAATATGTCTAGTTACATCTATAAAATATCGAACTTAAAATGTACGTGTATATTTCAAATTTTTCGATGGCGTTTTTACGAAACGTATTTCCATTTGGTAAAACGTCCAGTTTCAAACGTATTTTTAAATTATCTCAGCAAATGTGCAATCATTTCAAGCAAACGTAATCTTGTTTGTTCAATCCCCGTGTGTAAGGGATACAAGTGACTGTAAATATTTCTATCTAAATAATGAAATAGGTAAACGAGAAAAATGCAACCAATACAGAGACTTTCATTTAAATTACTGGCGAATTTTATTTATCTACATGGGTAAGTTGCGTGTAGCCATTTTATGAGGTAATTTATCGAAATTCGTTTTATGCGTTTATGAATCAATATTTTATTTCCCTTGTGTTATCGTGTGCTTCTTGCATTGTTTTATATTTATATTTTAGTTATGAGGGATATCAAGGTAACATAACAAACATTATTTCCTTATTTAATTTTTAGTTAAGACTTTTTATTCATTAATGAAAATCCTACTGGTAACAGTTTTTTTTACGATTGGAGACTATTCAAGAAATTTTAAAGATAGGTACAGAATATTTAGTAAGAAATTGGTGACAGAGAAGTTAATACAAAAGGTATTATCAAAAATTCATCAAAATTAAGAAATGAAAAAATTATTGTTAAATACTGAAGGTCAAGTTAGCATTTACTTTCTATTGACGGCAACATTACCTTCTATGGTATGTCAAATTACTGGATATTAGACAGTGTTTGGTTAAAAATTAACTCTATAATTGACTGGGAATATTTAAAACATTTTAATTGGCTGCTTGACAGTTTTTGAAAAAGTAATGTAAAATGTGCGCCCGTTCATTTTATATCCAAAGCAATTCGATTTATCTGAAAAAAATGTAAATAACCAGAGAAAAATAAGATTTTGTGTAACACATTTAAAAAGCGCGCGAAAACGCCAAGTCTCGTCACTGTTGCAATTATGACGTCAACGTCCTAGACAACAAACCGATACGCATAGGAACGACTTAATTTAGATAAACGGAAAATGTTTCAAATAAATTCTTAATACGATTAGAGACACAATAATTCAATTTAATCGGTAAAATAATCATTGTTTCGCCACATTAAAATAATTAATTTTCGCCGACAGCTGTCATTTCCGAATTGCAATGGTGGTTTCCGTTTCGGTTCTTTTGTTCCACAGATAAAAAAAGTAAAATACTAACTTAGCTTTTAATTAAAAAATAAAAATTTAAAATTATTACTTAACTAATAAGCTAACGTATCTAACACTTTTCATACTTTATTGTTAACACTGTCAAGTAGCCAATTGGGCGATGTGGTATATATACAGATCATATTCAAATAACATTTCCTCAACTAAGCTGAATTTACAAATGAAATAAACAAAAAACCATGGTTCATATTAAACCATCCGTCAGAGAGGGACTCAAACTTTTGTTTAGAAACGTATGCACAATTTTCAAGACATATCACCTAAATGAATGTTAAAAGCGGTGTCGAGGCATTCTTCTTGTTTCAGCTCCATGTCACGTTATTCATCATGTACCTAACGACGGCCTTCTCTTGGGTCAAAGCTCCGACAAGACCTTCCATATTGCCAAGAGAACAGGAGCCTCGGATCCCTCCGGATTTCCGTTTGCAGGTGATTATTATTTGAACCTCTAAAATCTCTAAATTAGTGATGCCGATCGATTTTTGATTATTATTTGTCTATCGATAGTTGACGTCATAAGTATCGATAGCCGACCTATTGTATTAACATTATCGATAGCTCAGAACCAGGCAATACGATTGAGTATCTATCGTAAATTGGTATCGTGAATTTTTGCTATCAATAGTTTTTGATTATCGAGCAATAATATCGATATTATGGCATGTATCGATAGTTGATTGCTCTTGCTTTCAGGTAGTACGACTGATCCTGACCTATCGATACTAGCAATAGTTCTATGGAAAGGAACATCTCTTTCAGATGAAAATGATCTATAATAAAACTTCTAGACTAATAAAATGAGAGTTCGACAACGTATTTCTTTTACATACGGTCTTGGACATTTTTAAATTGGTTTCCTAGCTACTCTACGCCAATGTAGAGGCCTAAACGCAATTGGTAGAGGGGAGTGTTTAGTACGTAGTAATACTTCGCCTCTATAGCTTGCGCAGAGGTGAGCTTCTCGTGTAATAATTAAAAGCATGCTCAGAAAAACCACTGTTTTTCAATTTAATTATTTATTTTACGAGAACACAACACAGCCACTTACAATGAAAAAGTAGAGAGAGACAGCATATACTTTTTTAAAAACAGTTGGCGGGAGCCCCGGGCACTAGCATAGGAATTACGTTCTGAAATGCCTAACGTAATGTGTGATGGTGCACTAAGAAATTTCCTTCTCTCTTCTCTCCTCCTATTAAATGGAGGTCCATTGAGAAGAAGCAAGAGTTCCTACGGATGAAATCTTTATATTTCTTATCTATTCGGCGGTACTGTTCTAAAACTCCAAAGAAAAAACCAGGATTTTATTTAAATAAACCAAATCATCGTAAAAAAAATAGAACTCTCCACCAAGAGTGAGATCTATAGTTTGAGATGGTTGCCCAATAAGATACCGTTTTGGTGTTCCAGGATCTTTCGAGTGTACGCGTGCCCAGCAGCCGGTTCTGCGAGGAGCAAGACCTTCAGCCGTCAGCACACTACGTGGTGCTGCCCTGGTGGTACAACTACTGCCAAGAGATGCGTGAGCGCAAAGAAAAGAAACGTGGCACCGTCTTCCCGAATCTC
Organism: Glyphodes pyloalis; assembly: GCA_037074685.1. Taxonomy (NCBI): domain Eukaryota; kingdom Metazoa; phylum Arthropoda; class Insecta; order Lepidoptera; family Crambidae; genus Glyphodes; species Glyphodes pyloalis. The sequence goes on along the minus strand of JAYKKO010000012.1, from coordinate 3,073,696 downwards.
TACCTCTATAAGGAAGTTCTCCGGCGCGTCAATCTGGCCAAGAAGAAGATGAACTCCCCTTGACTTTTTTCCTTCGTTTCTTTGTTCCTCCCCTTTCTTCTTCCCTCCATCAATAGATTTCCGCAATTTGCAATAAAATTGTCCAAAACTTCCTTGTGTGTTTTAGGATAATCGGCAAATTGTTGATCTCGCCACCTCTTTTCATCCACATCTTGCGAGTTTTCCCCAGTTAGCTGCAAAAGCAATTTACTGACATTGAACTAAAACAGCGCTTGTCACGTAGTTTGCGAATTTCTTTAAAGGTACGTGAAAAAGCCCTACCTTTTAGTCTTTAGCCTTTAGATTATACATAATTTAACACAAAACTATCTAAATCAAGTCATAACAGTTATTATAATAGGTAACTTTTGACTCATTAAACATGCTTGCAAAAATGGATGGCTGATAAATTAACCCGAGCAATATTCCAAAACACACTTTGCTCTACCCAGGAATTGAACTCAGAAGATCAGTATATTAACTACTATACATACATGGTATCTAAAAGATTTTATAATATCTACATTACAGCCCGACTGGTAAAATACCTCCACCTTACAGAAGACCGCAGCCAAATAACAATCACTTCGGTGTTGTTGTGTTTCTGCGTGTAAGTTAGGTTTCCATAGCTCCTGGGGGGTGCTATATTAGTAGCAGGAGTCAGCCTTCAAGGTAAGGGCGACAAGTCTAGTAACAGATTTATTATGCTGTACTTGTCACCCTTAAGCTAGGACCTCATTACCACTTAACATCAGGTGGGATGAGGTCAATCTTGAAGTGTAATATAAAAAATAATAAAAAAATGAACATAGCCAAATATTTAACAATGGTAATCTGACACCAAATTGTTGTAATAGACAAGTGGAAAAATCTTTCCCGGACTTAATCATGTTTTAAAGACATTTTATGTGAAACTTACCTCTCCTTTGTAAGAAACTTCACCTTTACTTCAATTTTATACAAGTTTCTACTTGGTAAAAGAGTATGTATCCTAAGCTTATCATTTTATCTTAATTTGGTTTAACAAAAGAGTGTAATCCTTGTAAGCAGTAGGTATCTACTCTTAAAATTCAACAACGTAGGTATTTGTTGTGTGAATAGGTCACTTAAAACACTTAACAATCGTCAAAGAATACATTGCAAAGTGACTCTACTACTGGTTTGGAACCTATATCTAACGAAATGATACATGTTAAAAATTCAATAGGTATGTGAAAGTTGCATATAAGTTATTGCTACGTGTAAAGAGATCATTTTAGACAAAGGGTATAGTTCGATGCAGTTTTGTTTCGATGAGTTAAAAAACTATTGAGTAGATATTCAAGTAAGTAATTATTTTTTAAGACGTAACCTAATGCAGACCAGTCACCAAAGGCTGGCTCGAAAAATGTGTACGTCGTCCCAGGTAATAGCTAAAAATGTAACGTAGGTAGTGCCTCACGCGCCTTTTGCTAACATGCATGCAATTGCAATAAGCGTGGAAAAGGCTGAGTGAATATTTTCCGTTTCGTTGCGTTAGCGAAATAATAAAAACTCTAAACAGTTTTAGTAATTAGACTTTTAATTTATCTTTTAATATGACTAGGTACCTAAATTAGCTGTAGCTTTTTTATATATATACTGCACTTCAAGATTGACCTCATTCCACCTGATGTTAAATGATAATGAGGTGACATGTATAGCATAATACATCTGTTACTTGATTTGTCGCCCTTACCTTGAAGGCTTGACCCCTGCTACTAATGTAGCACCCTCCAGGAGCTCTGGAAACCTTACTCACAGGCAGGAGCACAACAACACCGAAGTGATTGTTATTTGGCTGCGGTCTTCTGTAAGGTGGAGGTATTTCACCAGTCGGGCTGCTGTTGACTAGTTTGCATTATTGTGGAATGAAAATGTATCCTAGATGTCAGAGTTAAACATACCTAACGCCTAGCTACCAACACATATCTACAGTTTAGTTTGTCAATAGAAAAAAATTATGATATCTACATAATATGAATAATAAAGTCAATAAGAACAAGAAAAAAGCATTAATAAATAAACTGTAGGTTTTAGTATGGTATATTCAATTACGAAACCATTTCAAAAAGGTTTGCCTACGTACATCAATGTGCCCATATTCTGACATTAATAGAAAGGACGTACCAAGATTTTAAAATTAAATTGAATAAAACAACATTGTTTGTAGCGTGTAAAGAAAGACCATACAAACATTGGTTTTATTGATTTGTGAAGATATCAGTAAACGTAGTCAAAACCTAAGCGTGGGTTCTATAGACAATTTCCAACCGATAAACCTTAACCTCGATACACCTTCTACGAGGGGTGATCCAAAAGTAATGATAATCAATAATAAACACAATGAATAAAATAAAAAAATAAATTTATTTCTCAACATAGTCTCCTAGCAAGTCAATACATTTAGTCCGTCTCTTTTCTAAACCTAATTTTCCCTTAGAAAAAAAACTCTCAAAAAAGTCCTCAACCGCGGTCATCACATCGCTATCATCGTCAAATTTCTTGCCTCGGAGGTGCTCCTTGAGTCGTGGAAAGGGATAGAAGTCACTGGGGGCTAGATCTGGTTAATAGGGGGGGCGTTCCACCAGCTCAAAGCCCGCTTCCTGAATGGCAGCCATGGCAATTGCAGCGTTGTGAACCGGTGCGTTGTCTTGATGGAACAGCACTCCAGCCCGCAGTTTGCTTCGCCTTTTCTCCTTAATAGCCTCCCGCAATCTTCTTATTTGTTCTGCATAGTAAGAGCCTGTAATAGTGGCCCCCTTTTCCAAGTAGTCCACCATGATTATTCCTTCAGCGTCCCAAAAAACAGACGCCATAACCTTCCCTGCTGAGCTTGACACTTTGAATTTCGTCGGCGTCGGTTCATCGGATCGTTTCCATGTCATCGATTGTTGTTTTGTTTCAGAACCAAAATGGTGGATCCAGGTCTTGTCCATGATCACAAAACGTGACAAAAAGTTATCCTTGTCTGCCTGGAACTTTTCGAGATTTGCTCTTGACATCTCGACTCGTTTCTTCTTTTGCTCGTCGTTTAACATTTTCGGTACCCAACGCGCGGAGACCTTTCTCATATGCAATTCGTTCGCAAGGATTCTTTGAATGCTGCCATATGAGATCCCTGTGACCTCAGCTACATGCCTTATTGTCACTCTTCGATCTTCCAATACAACTTCTTTAACTTTTTTCACATTTTCTTCAGTGAGGGACGTCGATGGGCATCCTTCGCGGTGTTCGTCTTCCGTCGATGTTCTCCCAGCTTAAACTCCTTAGCCCAGCGTGCTACTATGGAATATGGAGGAGAAGAGTCCCCTAATGTTTCCACCAAGTCGCTGTGTATGTCTTTGGTAGACATTTTTTTCAAGCAGAGGTATTTAATTACAGCTCTGATTTCATGTTTTTCCATTTTGATGTTCACTCCTTGACAGTCCGTATTCAAATGAATGTAGCTCCCGGGAATCGTGGCCTATTTGTATGATTTTTTTTTCCTGAACTTGTGAGTAACTGAGCAAGTGACTGATATTTTTTTGTTTTTTTGTGTGCACTAGAAATAACTGATTATCATTACTTTTGGATCACCCCTCGTACCAACTGTTAATTTTATTTTCAGTAAGACCTCCACTTAGTGTCAATTTCCGCTTTTCTCTACCTTGGTGTAATAAATTGACACGCCCTATTATTTAGTAGGCAGATACATTAGATAGTGGTACACTTCGATCAAAGATTAAATAAAAAAAAATATTCCACCTCATAACGTTTAACACAAGCATTACAAAAAAGTTGGAAGCTATCATGCAGCTTTATATAGGTACCTACCTGTTTACACTTAGTAACTTTAAGCTTTGTGACTTATCCATAGAATCTTTACGTCTTCAATTATGATTTTAAAATTGAGATCGCCACAAATTAGACTCCTGCAGAATCTAGCTCATGGGTCTTAGGCTAATATTGTATTAACACTACCACTAACATGCCAGACAATCTTTGGGCATGAGCCCAAAGATCGTCTGGCGTGTTGTCCTATTGAAAGATAGCATTGTATAGAAATAGATAGGTAAACAATTCACTATTGCTACTGGACATATTACCACTAAGAATCAGGAAACTGTTAGTTGGTCCGTCACATCCACATTATCTGCTCCAAATAATAACAACGTCTTTTGTCGAGAGAACAGACCACTATTAAAACAATCCAGTGCCGCAGTGTGGTGTAGTACGCGAACGAACTAGTTCATCAAGGTTTAGATCAATAAACTAGTTCATCCTGGTTTAAAAGCTCACCATATAACGTTGCTTGTCTGGTGTTCGATTGTGTAGAGCTCGATTGTTTTAGTTAAAACATCGCAATTTCCAAAGCGTTGCAATGTTGTGACTTTTCTATCGAACGCAAACAGAACAGGAAAAATATGTCAAAAATTTTTATGTACCTTGTTTTGATAAGTAGGTACAAGACAAAACTCAAACTGACAGAGACTGGCTTAGTGACTCACAGTAACGTGTCTATCTTCTTTGCCAGAGATCGTGTAGTTAGAGAGTCAACTCACTACGATAAACACCCTCCATTAGCTTCATTAAAACGCCTTTCTCCCATAAAATTCCAATCTGTATGCAATAACGACCGAGTTCAAGTTCAAAGAACGACGAACTAAGCTGATCGCAAAGGCGAACTAACTGAACTAGCTCTTCACAGCACAAGCCTATCGCGCCGAGCACCTGCTTACCCGACCGCGCAAATGTAAGCTATGTCTTTGTTCCCAGCATTAGCAGGCCATTATCATAATGAGCTGTATAACATTGATGAAGCTTTAGCGGCCTGAAAGCTCCGTTTGAAAAGATAGTTTGTTATTATTACAAGTATTTCTACCCTTGTAGGGTACCGTAGACCGCGGGGTGGAACGGAACGAAAATTCTAATTATATATCTAAAACCTGCAGCCTAAGATTATTTCTATATTTACAGCAAAGTAAGGTAAAAAACAAATCTGCTCCAGTTTACCTCTTAAAATAACATAATACTTAATGCTTTTTTCACTCATCAAAATAAAACTATATGACTTGGTCCAAAATGTTCTACACATAGCTATAAGTTAGATACTGCCACTGTAACTAATCTGCTGAGTTTCTTACCGGTGTCTTCTCGGTAGATATAGATTCCGAACCGGAAGTAGAATCACTTTGCATTATATACAATGACGATTCGAAAGTGTTATTATATGTAACCTACTTGAATAAACAAATATTGAATTTGAAAAAGATTAGGTGAATACGTTAAAGAAGAAAAACATAGCTGATCCGAAAGTAAATGTATGCTTTCGCACCTCTAGATTAAAACTCCAGGAATTAAAAATAATGTTTGAATAAATATTGTTTTTTTACATAAATACAGCACAGATACCAAGTCTTGTGAGGCTTTTAGTAAAAATATTATTAATAGCTTATTCGTAGGTTAATCTCTCTGTAGGTATTCGAGAGATATATTTAAAAACGAGACTAATAGGTACTTTGAAAGTACCTCGAGCTGTCTTAAATGTTTTTAATTTAATCTTATTCGTTTTGTTTAATGTGGAATGTAGCCCCGGATCTTGATCATTTTTCGAGGTGGGGCAAAAATTAAAAAGCAACCGAATAAGCGATTATTTCCAACAATTTATTTCACAATAATCTTGTACAAGTATTTTCTCATTTAACCCCACATGAAATAAGGTACAGGAGCATAATAATACACAGGGTAATAATAAAAAAGGGGGTAAAACAGACCCGCAGGTTTACCGCACGCCGTCGGGTTTATTTCAATTTTTTTACACGCTTTACCTTCTTCGCAGTCTGAATCCGTGTCTTCGGGTTTAGTTAACCTTATAATTTTTTCGTTTGCCAAAACGTGTAGACTTGTCAAGACTAAGCCTAAAAGAACTGAAAAAAAAAGTTTAATCTTAATTTAACGAAATCATGTAGGTATGTAGGACCACATAGTGCCTATGTTAAAAAAATCTGTCGTGCTTAAAATACGAAAACGTAATTTAAGAACACACTTAACACACTTTAATTTGGTTCTGTAATTTACTTTTCAAAATGTAAAATGATGTGTTAACAATATTAGCAATATAACCTAGTCAAAAAATGTATTTGCTTTTGTATCCAACATTAGCGTTGATTGTAGTCTGTTTTTTTTTCCAAATATACAACAAGCTAACTATAAATAACTAGCGGTCCCGGCGAACTTCGTTTCGCCTTAGATGTTTTTTCCGCTTTTCTGTAGAAAATGTTAGATCTCGCCCGAACAGTTGCTAAAACTAATGACATGAGGAATGTCTTGCCAGTTCCACCACGGGCATCAAGGAAATATAAACCACCATTTTCATCATCGATTGCCTTCATTAAAGTATCATAAACTTCCTTTTGTTGGTAATTCAACAGGGGTACTTTCGTTTGAACTACTAAATCTAATTCCTGGTGATCATATTCACGTTCCCGTTTTAACAAATATCAAATTGGTTACTTGACAGTTTTTGAAAAAGTATTGTAAAATGTGGGCCCGTTTATTTTATATCCCAAGCAATTCGATTTATCTGGAAAAAAATTAAATAACCAGAGAAAAATAAAATGTTGTGTAACACATTTAAAAAGCGCCAAGTCTCGTCACTGTTGCAATTATGACGTCAACGTCCTAGACAACGAACCGATACGCATAGGAACGACTTAATTTAGATAAACGGAAAATATTTCAATAAATTCTTTATACGATTAGAGACACAATAATTCAATTTAATCGGTAAAATAATCATTGTTTCGCCACATTAAAATAAATAATTTTCGCCGACAGCTGTCATTTCCGAATTGCAATGGTGGTTTCCGTTTCGGTTTTTTTGTTCCACAGATAAAAAAAATAAAATTTATTTTGTAAAAATAAAATAGTAAATAAGCTTTTAATTAAAAAATAAAAATGTAAAACTATTACTTAACTATTAAGCTAACATATCTAACACTTTTCATATTTTATTGTTAACACTGTCAAGTAGCCGGTTGTCATCCTTACGTCATTACATATCTGTCATTATACGTCAATTACATAGCTGTCATTTGCGTTTTGTTATTCCAAGTCTGATTTTATTTGTTATATCACACTGGAATGCTATCGAACGGGATAAAAAGTATCCTTTGTCCTTCTCCTGGCTCTAAACTACCTCCCTGCCAACTTTCAGCTAAATCGGTTCAGCCGTTCTTGAGTTTTTTTATATATATAGATGATGTTCTATACAAGTCTGATAGCCGAAAAAGGCGTCCGATTGCTTAAGCTGACCAAAAACAAGTGACGTAAGGGGCGAGGGGGCATATTCACGGGTGACACATGAAAGGCATGTTACCGACCCCAAACCTTCGAAATATTATTTTACTCGACCCAGGAATCGAACCCCGGACCCAGGAGGTCATAACCGAGAACTTTAACTAATACACCATCAAAACAGTTTAGTACGTTTTACTAATTTTGTTAGTGCTTAACGCCGCACTAGCGACCTTTACATATTTTAAAGAAACAGAAAAAAATCACCTCCCTTTACATTGTGGGATTCGAACCCACGACCTTCACGTATCGCGCGTGCTGCTCTTCCAACTGAGCTAATCGCAAGTTATCTTAAGCCTGAAAGGTTCCCAGAGCTCCTGGGCGGTGCTACATTAGTAGCAGGGGTCAAGCCTTCAAGGTAAGGGCGGCAAGTCCAGTAACAGCTTTATTATGCTGTACTTGTCACCCTTAAGCTACCTCATTACCACCTAACATCAGGTAGGATGAGGTCAATCTTGAAGAGTAATATAAAAAATAACCATTAATGTATCTTTGTTCGAATGCCACACAGCAAGGGAGATGAAATTTCTTTGACTCTTTCAAACATTTAACTATATTGATTTCTTCAATAACATATGACATGACAGTTTTACAACCAAGACATATGGTAAACAATAAGATACAATAAGTTAAATAACATATTACTTGTTCAGAAACATATAACAAGCGTGTTTGAACACACCAACACTGTCAACGAACATATCGGTGGTCGGATGTCGGATCAGTAGGTCCGAGAGCAGATGCAACGCTCGGTAGGTAGGAGCGTTGCACGCACGTCATGTGCGTGGCGTCACACGCGTACACAACTATATCCAAACTTAAGTAGATACTCCATCCAGGTTGCAAATATTTCAGTACTAACAACACTACTAAAAATACATTAAGTTAGCTTTTAAAACACATATAACTAATCGTAATAAATATTATGCAATGGAAACATTACCTAACTTTAAATAACGCATTTCCGAAAACTGACTAGAATTTCTTGATGCAACGACTCTGGTTATGCAATACACATACCCGTTAAAGTATTTATTATTTTCCAACTGAAACAAAATAATTAAAATGACGACTCCAAGCAATTAAATTACGAATCGTTTTTCTTATCAGAGTAATTAAATTGCAGTAGTCTCTTGACATTGAATTTTCAAAGCTAGTTATTAAGGTACTGGTAAGAAATATCTATTACCACGATCGAACACATTACTAAGATTCGTTATAAAGGCTATGTACCTACTAAATTAATAATAATACCTACCACTGTTGTCCCTGAATGGGACCTCTTTTTTGTCGTATTTTATACTTTTTTATACATACTGTTTTTTGATACGTTTGACAATAACTGTTGAGTAGAAGATGTTTAATTTTCTTTCCTATACGTTTGTGTTAATTTTGATTACCTATCAGTTAGCCATAGTGATAAAGTATTAGGCTTGTGTGATAATTAATTTTCAAGGAATTTATCCCGAAATTCTTATTAAATATACTCGTATTATACGGCTAAACATTCAAATCTGTTTATATTTTGACGACCTCCGTAGCCGAGAGACGAGTAAGTCGGAATTTGTCATCACTCCATCTCTGAGGTCCCGGGTTCGAGCCCCGTTCGGGTGAATATGGGAAACGAGCTTCTCTGTATTGTCTCGGGTCTGGGTGTTGTGGTACCGTCGTTGTTACTGATATCTGTAACACAAGTGCTTAAGCTACTTACCATATAATCAGAGCAATGTATGTGATGTTGTCCAATTTTTATTTATTACTGGATATTTACATAACTACTTGTAAAGCATGAATTCAATGAAAAATCATTTTTAACTTTAACCTTTTAATAACTAATGAGTCTACAAAATATTTAATGGAGCTTTTAGCATTAATTGATTGACATAATTTACCTCCTACTACAATATCTAAAAAAACAGGAGCTTAATTCATTTATGTTGTAAAACGTAATTAAGGCGTTAAGATCCTTGGTTTTAGAGGGGTGAAAATAGAAGATAAAATATCCTAAATCTATGTATTGCTTTTTCATTAAAAGTTTGGGAGCACTTATATCAACTTGCCTACATTTTTGCCATCGGAAGAAAGATCTCATTAGGTATGTTAATGCATCATTATTACAATTAAGAAAGCCTTATACGTAATACTAATCTTTAAACCGGTTACAACACATTTGTAATACAGAAACCAGGTATATTTCCGCAAAATTAATGCATACAGAGCAGAAAATTGCTCACGATCCACGATTCTATGAATATCATTGCTCTCTAGGCTGTATGGGGGACGGTCTTCGGTAAAGAAAAAAATGCTGATCATTGTTGGCACGACGCGCATGCTCCGCGCGCGTCTTCCCGCGCTTTTCGGCGCCATTTTTAAAAAGTTGCGTTACTTTTTAATTTAAACTATGTTTTGACATTTAAAAAGTTTAAATTTTGTGCGACACTTTAGGAATCACTTGATATTTTGAAAATGATCCAACTGTGATTTTTTGTGGAAATCTAATCATGGGTGACAGTGGTTATAACAAGACAGTAAGTGCGACCAGAAAACGCAGAAAACCGAGTGGTTTTCGGTGTGCGTATGCGGGTCTGATATTGTTTTTAGTGCCATCAGTGTTCGGCGATCCAGGTAAAGGCTTATGTGATAAACAAAACAGTGACTTATCATTAAAACTAAGCAGTGGTTTGCATTATAATACTGAAACGGAAAATAATAAAATACCCCAATTACCTGCTTAAGTCCCATAGTAATTATATGTTTCATACTTCTCCTACCTATTTCACAAATCGTTAGAATCGGATTAGTATTCGAAAACTATGTTTATCTTTTCCTAAAGAGACAAAACATTGGCAGTCTGAATCCGAATGAAAGAAAACGGTGACTTTTGTGGATCGTCCCCCATGTCACAAGATTTAACCACAGAATTAAAAATAGAATAGAAAATAGAAAACAAAATATTTTATTCATGTTTTCTTCTGTACGAAAGCATTTATAAATCGTCTGATTAAGTTAAACTACCGCCGTGTTCGGAATGTTATCCCATCGGGAAGAACCGGCAAGAAACTCGATAGTTACTTTTTTCAAACTTATATGAAACATCCAAACAAAAGACCATACAGAAGGTGTGATATTGTCCAATATTTATATATTATTTTACATATATTTATCTAATGGTAGCTCAAACCCATTTTTGGTTTTCACTAGCACATCAGAATTAGATAATAAAAAAAAAATAGAATTCTCAGTCAAGATAATGTTACATTCTTAATTAATATTCTATCTGATCCAGAACCTATTGGAAATACGCTTCCGGTATTTTTCACATACATGTATTATGTTATGCGGAACTCTAAAATCTAGTATTTCCTTACAAAGTACGTAGAAGTGCGCTATGGAAGTAATTGCACCCCATAAATGGAACTATAATACATTTTGCACCTACCTCTTTCAACTTGTAGTTCAAGAACATGTATTTTACGTACCAGTAATTATTTGTAAGCACATGTAATGAATTAATAGACGTTTCAACCTTTCATTATTTATTATTATTCAATCTTAAGACAATAATAAGTCGTGGAAAGTAAGTTTTAAAATTAATTTTCAATTTATTAAAAACACAATCGCTCCATTATTCTTCTTTTTAACTGACTTCAAAGAAACGGAGGAGGTTCTCAATTCGACCGTATATATTTTATACATCAAGTTATTAAAATTATATGCGCTATGTCTGAATGGAACCAGATGACTGTGACAGGTACATAACGCTAAGATTTAGAAAATAATATCATCTAGGGCCGCTTCTACGCCTCTCATCTTAATTAAGGTCAAACGTGACCCTATTTAAAAAAAAATACAACAGATACGAATATATACTTTATTGCACGGAACTTTAGTACATAAATTAGTTTTAGAGACATGTTATTTTACAATTTAGGTGGCCTTATCGCTAGGAAGCGATCTCTTCCAGACAAACTTTAGTAGATGATGAGAAATGGGTACAGCCGTGCACCATTAATTGATTTTTTATTTAATAGATGATTTTTAATGGCCAGTTTTACAGGAGTCACGTATTTATAGTGTTTAAAGTGATAACTTTAAATGAAAATGTCATAGATATACCTATACTGGATCAAAGATCTCATAATAAAATTAGATCGGCATTAATCTGACATCATTTTATATCATCTAAAACGCAATCGTCATTGCTACTATTACATCTTCATTTAAAGTTGTCTACTTTATAGCGCAGAGGATAAGGCAGTCGCCCTGGGCATGGGTTCGATTCTCGGCGAGGTCAACGAACTTTCCTGCGCCCGGTATCCATCATCTAATACTCATTTAAATTCAAATTCAAATTCAAAATTCTTTTATTAATGTAAATTACACCAGTTATATTTATGAAACGTCTATATAATGCAAATGACGCTACCTCCGGTTCGGAACCTATAACTTACAGAGAAGATCCCGGCATCAAACTCTGTCGTTCATATTACAAATATAGCTGAACTTATAACTAGTTTTGCACTAAGACATACAGTGTAGTAATAAGATAAACACAATACAACAAGAGATATTTCAAAAATAGAAGCCCGGGTATAAAAACAAAGATTAATGAACATCGGACAATATCACATACATTGCTCTGATTCTGTATTAAGCAGCTGAAGCACTTGTGTTTCAGAAATCAGAAACAACGACGATACCACGTAGATAGTCAAGTCACCATACTTTCTGTCAGATGTTTTCAAGCTGCCAGAAGACCCCAGTGTAAATAACCAAGTGTAAGCCTATATGTAACGATAAATATTTGATAGACATCCTTGAAAGGCCACAGAGAGCCTGCTGCGAACATAAATGAGCTACTTACGACACACGTGCTTGAATACTTAAAAAGTAAATCATAAAGGTCATTAAACTAACATTAAAAAGATCAAAGAACCTCTTTGATCCAGGATATACACACACTTTCGCAATAATGAACAATAACATGGTACGGACCCTTACATACAATTTCGATCGGAGACACTTCGGCCTATCGAACCAAAACTGCCGATTCATCACATTTCTCTTTCCGTCGATCTCTCTGATTAACTGGATTTTTATAATTTTGTCATTAGTTAGCGTTACGTAGCTTATTAAGTAAGTAATATCTAGCTACCTTAGAATATCGTCCCGACTGCTTTTGGCCAAGGCGACCAAAATCATTGATCGATTTTTTTATAGTGCTTTTCAGTTGGAAGAGTAGCACTTGCGATACGTGAAGGTCATCGTGGGTTTGAGTCCCGCACCGCAAGGGGAGATTATTTTTTTTTGTTTATTTAAATATACGAGTTCATTGAGATCAACCAATTACGCAGGCCTTTCCAACAAAAAAACATCAAAATAGATTCAAAAACAACGAATAAGTACGTACGGTCGAATTGACAAAGCTCCTGTTTTTGAAGCCGGGTAAAAGTAAGTATCCGACAGATATTTCGACTGATAAAACCGAACTTACAAACTGCATCGTCATCTCGACCTTGTAATCCATAATTTTTGATAGCGCACTTAACTTTCTTCACAATTCGTCCGATTGCGCAAGTGAAAGTGTTTTTACATAGTTTTGTCCACTTTTGTGGCCACCGACCGAAAGCGGTCTGTCCGATACCAATCAGATGTTCTTGTTTATTTTTAACTAGTAACGGCGACTTTGTACGCATGCTCTTTTCTAGCAATAAATATACTCAGGTTAAATGCATTCTTTATCAGTCAATCCTTAGGTCATGAAGAAAGTTTGCTTATGGGTGCGGTAACAATGTAAAAGTGCGTAAGTTATTTAAAATGAAAACAACAATATTTTTATAATTTGAATTTGAGTTCAAGACTGAATGCTGCCTGCGTGCAGTAGTGCTCACTCTCTAGGCACATACGGAAGACCAGCGTCGGGGAGTCCTCTGCCCCCCGACACATGCTGAGTATGTTCCTTTTCAGTGTTCTGTACCTATTGTTCTTTTTTTGTTTTCTCATGTAACTAATTTTATGCTTACACTGAATAAATATTTTTCTATTCTATTCTATTCAATAAACTAAACAAATAAAATTATGGTAACTATTAAATATACATAAATATACATGATCCTTCTTTTTCCTTTCATTTTCCTCCAGTTTCATATTGTTAATTTTAAAATTACAGATTAAAAGTTTATTCTAGTAGTTAACTTATGCCCGATTCCAATAATTTACGATTCGTAAGGAGTCAAACATGACTATCCGTTTTTCTACGAGTCGTATTTTTTTTTATATTGCACTTCAAGATTGACCTCATCCCACCTGATGTTAAGTGGTAATGAGGTCATAGCTTAAGGGTGACAAGTACAGCCTAATAAATCTGTTGCTGGACTTGTCGCCCTTACCTTGAAGGCTTGACCCCTGCTACTAACGTAGCACCCCCCAGGAGCTCTGAAAACCTTACTCACACGCAGGAACACAACAACACCGGAGTGATTGTTATTTAGCTGCGGTCTTCTGCAAGGTGGAGGTATTTCACCAGTCGGGCTGCTTCAGTTCGAGCGATAAATCGCTAGGCCCTTCCTCTCTTATTAATTTTAAATTAATTATTTTTACCTAATTGTTAATTCTTATTCAAAATTTACTTTCCATATCAGTTGTCATCAGACGTCTGTCGGTCATTTTTAGCTTACGCCTCGTATAATTTATACTATCCGTAACTAAAACGATTCGTTTTTTAAATACTTAACTGGGTATTAGAACATATTTTGCTCTATGTACAGTTTCCTTTGTGAAGAAAAATACTAAGTTTGTTGCCAGAAACTCTTTGTTATTATATACTAGCTGTTGCCCGCGACTTCGCCCGCGTTATTTCGGGATAAAAAGTATCCTATATGTTAATCTAGTATGTCATCTGTCTTCCTACCAAATTGTATCCAAATCCGTTCTGTAGTTTTTGCGTGAAAGAGTAACAAACATCCATACATACAAACTTTCGCCTTTATAATAGTAGTAGGATAATTGATTCCGAACGTTTCTTTTTATTACTGATGCTATCCACATGAGTAAAGCCATTTTGAATTTCATTTAACACTTATTTGCTGAATACTGTATTTCTGGGATCAAAACCAAAACAAAAAAAACTTGAGAAGTGTCAAGTGACACACGGATGGAACGAAATTCCTTTCGATTATTTAGTGAAGGAACTTTAATAAATAATAATACTTAATCGATGATGAGTTTACCCATTTACAGACATATAATGAATTTTGCTGACACTATAGCATCTATTCGAAAATAACTAGCTGGCTTTCTATGAGAGAGAAAATAGAGAGAGACAGAGAAACCCGCGCACGCCGCACGGCTTACAACTAAGTATAGCAAAAGTTTTCGTTACAACTTTTGGTCTTAATATTTTCCGTCTACTAGTCCCTTTCTCAACGCGCGTTAAGGAACTTAGTTCTATTAAGGGACTGACTATGCGCTTTGGAAAACTTAGACCATTTAGACCTGAAGGTTTATGTCGCAGTTCGTGTGGCAATTAAACTACAAAGACCTGATTTAATTGCCTTAATCGCAATACTACCGGTAGGCTTTTATCAGGAAGATGTATATCAATAGGCTTGCAAGGCTGACCTGTGGTATGCATTTCAAATGATTTTATGCGTTTGCAACATTTGTCGATATGAGAATACATATCGGTTTATTAAAATTTACCGCATATTGTCCATACACCTGACCTAATCAGAGGTTGTCTATTGGATACAATACTTTCAGTTCGATATTAGCTCTTATTCGTAAGAAATAAGGGCGACACGAAGTCCAAAATGTGTAGTCTGATGTGATTTTGTCTGTACGTGTGTGTACAAATGACATAACCAATAGGCGAGAGTCTTCAGCGTCGCGCCATCTCTGAGGTCCTGGGTTCCATTTCTAGTCGCGTTAATATGGAAAACTGACTTCTATACAGTCTCGGGTCTGGGTGTTGTGATACCGTGATTTCTGGTCAGATCAAACCAAAGATTCAGAGCAATGTATGTGATGTTGTCCAATATAAAAAAAACCGTAACGTATAAAGGAGCAGAAGATGGCACTAGGCCGTTTGTCATATATTAGTAGGGTCCTCAAGGGAGAACCGTGTTCATCAATGGTTTTCCGGAGTTAAATAAATGTTGATATTTTTTATATTTATATATTACACTTCAAGATTGCCTCATGCCACCTGATGTTAAGTGGTAATGAGGTCCTAGCATAAGGGCGACAAGGCCAGTATAATAAATCTGTTACTTGACTTGTCGCCCTTACCTTGAAGGCTTGACCCCTGCTACTAATGTAGCACCCCCCAGGAGCTCTGGAAACCTTACTTACACGCAGGAACACAACAACACAGAAGTGATTGTTATTTGGCTACGGTCTTCTGTAAGGTGGAGGTATTTCACCAGTCGGGCTGCTCCAGTTCGAGCGATAACTCGCTAAGCCCTACCTCTCTTTTGTGTAGAGAAATAAATGATTATTCTATTCTATTATATTCTCTTAAATAATAATAATTAAAAAAAAAATACTAAAGCAGTACATTTTCTCGCGTATGCTAATGACCACTACACTAAGCTTAGCTTGTATCGCACTGGTCGGGTGTAATTTGCTATTTGTCAGTTATTTACATATAACGTAACGTAACATACAACGGGCACACGGTTGAAAATGAAAGCAAAGATAAAAGACTTAAAGAATAGGGCACTACTTAAATTATTTATGTTATTGACAATGATAATGTTAAATTACAACCGAAGGGGGTATTTGAGATTTTCCCAAGAAATTAAAATCCGGGGCTGTTAAGTAGCTAGAAAACCTGAGCTTCCACCATTAAGCCTAACCGGTTGTTCTTACTACAAAGATTATGGTGTATATTTTCGGCTCACATACTGTGTGTGGGCTCATAAACTAAATTGTGACATCAATCCACTAATCGGACTGACCTTTCAAACCTTTGGAAATTGGTAACAATAACAGTTTGTGATGGGTTTCATGTTTCGAAACACCTGGACTCGTGTAGACGCAATCAAGTCAATTATAATAATTCTTTAGTTTATGCCTCTCGTGTCAAAGATAATAATGTAGAAGAAGTAAGTAATAGCATTGCCTCTCGTGCCAAAGCTAATAAGGTTGAATGAAGTAAGTAATGGTATTTTTTACACGAAGTCTAGATTAAACGTAATCTATTTGATGTCAGTGTTTAGTTTTTTCCTATTTTTTTAACCGGATAATAGTCAGTATTTGATACTGAATGATTAATTTGGAGCATGCGGGAATGAGTTATTTCCAAATGGATTAAAACATGATTTTCATATTCTTTTACATATATATCCTTATATAGTTGTATATTTTTTAATATACCATATTCATTTAAATATTAGAAACAGAAAATTTTTATCTCCCCCTGCGGTGCGGGAATTGAACCCACGACCTTCACGTATCGCGCGTGCTGCTCTTACCAACTGAGCTAACCGCAAGTTATTGTAGGCGATGAAATTTTTCTGCTGTATCAACCGTTAGCCTTTCGGTAAGTGCCCTCTGCCGAATATGTTTATATCTACATACTTATCGGCCCATGGTACATTCGTTGCAGAAATGTTTGAAAACCACGGAATCGAAGACACCTGGCATCTTAATCGATTTTATTATTTTTATAGTACTATACGCCGTACTAGCGAACTTTAAATATTAGAAACAGTAAAATTTTATCTCCCCCTGCGGTGCGGGAATTGAACCCACGACCTTCACGTATCGCGCGTGCTGCTCTTACCAACTGAGCTAACTGCAAGTTATTGTAGGCGATGAAATTTTTCTGCTGTATCAACCGTTAGCCTTTCGGTAAGTGCCCTCTGCCGAATATGTTTATATCTACATACTTATCTATACTATTATACGTATAGTACTATAAAAATAATAAAATCGATTAAGATGCCAGGTGTCTTCGATTCCGTGGTTTTCAAACATTTCTGCAACGAATGTACCATGGGCCGATAAGTATGTAGATATAAACATATTCGGCAGAGGGCACTTACCGAAAGGCTAACGGTTGATACAGCAGAAAAATTTAATCGCCTACAATAATTTGCGGTTAGCTCAGTTGGTAAGAGCAGCACGCGCGATACGTGAAGGTCGTGGGTTCAATTCCCGCACCGCAGGGGGAGATAAAATTTTTCTGTTTCTAATATTTAAAGTTCGCTAGTACGGCGTATAGTACTATAAAAATAATAAAATCATATTCATTTAATTCTGTTTTCTAAATATTTTAGTATTTATGTAAAAATTAAAAAAAAATATGTAGGTATGAACAACTAATTGTACCTATATTATTATATTTTTTACGATAGCGCATCAAAGTTCAGTGGATGTATATGTTTACGTCACTAATTTGTAAACATTTTACGATCGATGACGTCACTTTAAATTGATTTCATGCCTAAAAGATAAATTACATGATTTTTTTTTTGGTTACATAAATGTATGTGTAGGACCTCATTTCCACTTAACATCAGGTGGGATGAGGTCAATCTTGAAGTGTAATATTGTGTAATATAAAAAAAAATGTAGGGCTAAACAGCAATGTATTGTGACAATACGAAGATATGTGTGTGAAATATCAATTTCTGTAAATGTTTTTAGCAAAAAAGATCTAAATATGTCATGTAAAATAGTTGATGATTAAAACATAATTTCTCCACCATCTTTATTTACATAGATTAGCCTTGTACCGATTATGGCAATGCTCTAGGAGGCGTGGCAACGTCGGGTCAACATCTGTGACCTTCTATATAGAAGGTTTGCCAATTCGTGCTATCGTAATGTCAAGGTGAATCTAGTCTTACTAGTTATGTTAGTCGCAATGATTCCATCACATTGAGTTAGTAGGTATAGTCGGTCATCCTAAGATTTAATGATATTTGCACGTTATGAGGTTTATTCTCCATTGTAAACTATATGACTTGGTCCAAAGTGAGCTACATATAGCAATAAATTAGATACTGATACTGTAAATGATCTGCTGAGTTTCTTACCGGTGTCTTCTCGGTAGATATAGGTTCCGACCCGAAGAAGAATCACTTTGCATTGTATTCAATGACGTTTCAAGTGTTATATGTAACCTACTTGAATAAAGAAATATTTGAGTTTGAGTTTTGAGTTTAATCTCTCGATTTGGCATGTGAAAATGATTGAGGTTTTTTTTATTAAAATAAAAAAAATGTTTTCATATCCCTATAACGCCACTGTTCTATTAAATTACTCAATTTAACCTTATTTAGATTTCGTACGATTGTTTTTCAGTTTAAAAACCAACAGATGTTATTTTAGTTAATAGTGACTTTGTAATTTAATAGATAAAGTAAAACAAT
Source organism: Glyphodes pyloalis (assembly GCA_037074685.1). Taxonomy (NCBI): domain Eukaryota; kingdom Metazoa; phylum Arthropoda; class Insecta; order Lepidoptera; family Crambidae; genus Glyphodes; species Glyphodes pyloalis. Next base: position 3,054,920 of record JAYKKO010000012.1, on the reverse strand, counting down.
GCCACATTTCGAAATTTCGAAAAAAAAAATTTAATAAATCGATTTTATATAAATCTATTTATTTTGCATTTATCCTCTTCAAGTCACATCACATTCAGGAAGAGTTGCTCTTCATTACAAAGAAAGTTTTGGAAAACAATTCGCTACTTACAGCGACATCTTGTTTGCGATTCAAAAGCAACCATGGAATAGAACAATCAACAGCACATCACGGTAATCACTTGCACATCGATAATAGTTCTTATGCCTTCGACAGAAGAGCGATACAAAATCCAAATTGGATAGCATGGCGTGCTGGCTGTTCCGTAGGTGTAATCACAGGTGCTCACACTAATTCTCCTCTAATCCCAGCATTAGTCGACAGCTAGTCAAGGTAAACAATTGCAGTCAATTTTAGATCGTATGCGCTTGTTATACGGGCGCTAAAAAGTTCAACGTGTGTAGTCACACGTGCTTTTGTCTGTACAATAAATATTACTACGAGTAGCAAAGGGTTGGCTTACCCTTGGCTGTCAAATTGAAGAATTGTTTTCTCTCACAAAACCATCCCATTTCGTAAACCCTGTTTGAATTGGCAATGCTTTTAACCATGGATTACATTTATACTTGTATATGTAGAGTCACATGCAATGATCTAACCTCATTCTAAATTAAATCTTATGTTAATTTAAGAGAGGTAGGGCATAGCGATTTATCGCTCGAACTGGAGCAGCCCGACTGGTGAAATACCTCCACCTTACAAAAGACCGCAGCCAAATAACAATCACTTCTGTGTTGTTGTGTTCCTGCGTGTGAGTAAGGTTTCCAGAGCTCCTGGGGAGTGCTACATTAGTAGCAGGGATCTAGCCTTCAAGGTAAGGGCGACAAGTCCAGTAACATATTTATTATGCTGTACTTGTCACCCTTAAGCTAGGACCTCATTACCACTTAACATCAGGTGGGATGAGGTCAATCTTGAAGTGCAATATATAAAAAAAAATAATAATAATAAGAGCTCAAGTGACTACATTTTATTGCTTGTGACTGTACATTTTTGCTTTAATTTAAAACTAACGCCTAGACACAAATGTTCTGTTGTAAAAGTAGATAAAGGTTTTAGTAAGATAATCATATTTTATTTTAATTAAAAATTGTGCATCTAAGTTACAAATGTGATTTCAGTTCAATATTCAGGTAATTAGTGCGATTTATTGAGCGAGTAAAAGTGTTTTAATACAAATACAGTTATTATTGTTTCATGTTTTTACTTTTTTACCTTCTATAGAGAGTGGGAGGTCAATGAACTTCGACGGCGACCACGGACCTCGAAGTGGGCTCGGTCAAAATACCAGATTTTTTTAGTTTACTATTTCATTTGCCAAACTAATAATAAAATACTGAGATAAAATGATGCAAATTGCGAGGTTGTTAGGGTTCGTTACGTCACTGGTGGGTTTAAAATGTACCCACTAATGACGTCACGCCGACGTTATGTTTTGATTAAGTAGAAAATGCAAAAATACGTGTCCCCCTACTTTTGAAGCCTACAGACGGACAAAAAAACAATTTTCATTCTTTTACAGAGTTACTTACACATGTAAAAATAGATATGTCTCGATCACGATCTCGGTGGCGCAGAGCTAAGGTAGGCGGTCAAAGCGCGAAAGGTCCCGGGTTCGATTCCCGGTCAGGTCAATTTAGAAAACGATTCTAAATTGGCCTGGGTCTGGGTGTTCTGGGATGACGCCCTCAGTTAGTATCCGACGTCTGGCACTCATAGTACAAGGGAAAACCTTACTTTGAAATCAGGCGAGTGGTGTGGTTATCTGGCGCATTTATTTATTTATCTACGAGTAGTTTAGAGGCAAACACGTATTCATATCAAACATACACTTCTGTTCCCACAGCTAGTTAGCGCTAAAATAAATCAATCGCCTAAGCACCTAGTTAGTACATTCAGGACATCTCAGTCGTCTTAACGATATCAAATCACGACACCCCCTGTTAACACACTTACATTAATTCACTATTGTTCCAAAATGATTACCATTCCGTGATATAACTATTAGATTGGAAAATTGAAAATTGCGTGAAGATTCATTCTGAAGTTTGACCTTCGCGTTTCTCTAGACGTTGCACTAATCCTAAATGCATGCATGCACGCTGTGATGATTGTATGTCAAATTCACAATTTTTTCATTTGATGTAAAGCAGGGCCGCCGTAAGTTGATACGAAGAGGTGCTTAAAAGCTGCTTTAACAAGGAAATGCCCCAAAACCAAAAGTCAGAACTCAGAAATCTTTTCTTTATTAACCTTTTGTTCTTTTTTTATGCAATAATGTAAATAATTAAATAAATGTGTTCACCTAAATTAATTACTTAGGTACTTGAGTGTCAGCACGTCCAAAAACTGGGCACCTAACAAGGTCGATATTTCAAAACGATTGCTGTATGCGAGATTCTCGTAATTGAAATATCACATCGTAAAATATCTCGAAACATCTCGCCAGATTGGTATACGTATTTCCTAACGCGGACCTTGCAAATTAACAAAATTGCTTAACGTCTTATTTTAAGCACCCATTTTATTTGAATGGGTGTGTTTATCTTTTGGCAAATGCGTGAAACATGAACTAACAGCCTCCTTGATGAAGGATTAGAGTGTAAGGCTCTAAATGCAGAACGAACTCTGCATTTAGAGATTTCTGGGTTCGATCCCCGGTCAGGTCAATATTGGAAACGAACTTTTCCATATTGTCTCGGGTCTGGGTGTTGTGGTACCTTCGTTGTTTCTGATTTCTGTAACACAAGTGCTTTAGCTACTTACCACAGAATCAGAGCAATGTATGTGATGTTGTCCAATATTTATTTAATATGTAATTTTTTGTAAATTTTAGTAAGATATTGATCAATAATAATGCTCTTGAATGATGATTCCGTCCTTTGAAAGGCACGTTAACCTTTTTCCGTTCCGACTGTAATTCAAAGAGGTCTGTAGACCTACTATCAAAAACGACACGATCAAACAAAGGTTTTGTTTTTAACGATTAACGGAAAATTCGGTTTTTCATTTGCTTATAAAACTTTCCTTTTTGACATACTTTAGTCGCAATTGAATGCTATTAATAAGAACAATTAAAAATTGCTCTCATCGGATCCGACATTTTTCGTTTATAACCGAATTCAAAAAAAAGACGGAGGTTCTCAATTCGACCGTATATATTTTTGATATTACTTAGGTTAGGTAGTAGTAGGTTAACCTTTGGAGGTTCCGGTAGTCAGATGCAAAAACCCAGCCCATCAATTCAGAATTCCAACTAATAAAATAACGCCAGCAGAAAGAAAACAAAATATCAAATTAAGACGTGATATATGTGTCGCAGTCATCTGGTTGAAACAGCTATTTGATTGAATCACTAGCGTGTTTATTAAATGACGACGTTTAATTGAATGACTAGGCCGAACGTTGAATGAATAAGACTCACTGAACGTCCAACAAGTTAGCGGATTGTAACATAGCCCTTTGAACATAGCGGACGTAATCAGTCAGGTGATTGTAATTTAGTTCATTTTTTGTCCACTGCGGCGTTAGTGCTCATCAAAATAAAGATGGCGTCAAACAGCTGGTACAGATATAATCGAATAGCACTGTGTTGATAATTTTTAGAGTGAAATTGAGATATAAAATGACTTATTCGTAAAAAAATATTTTTTTAGCCTAATTGTCTTAAGACTTAAAATTGTTAAAACATATTAAAAAATCTTATTAAGGTGTGTTATGTCATGTCTGTCAGCTATATCCCATTCAACGACTATGCTAAATGACGTTCAGTCAAGAAGTTGAACGTTATATTAAACAATTTGACGAGTTGTCCTTTAGTCATTCAATTAAACGTCGTCATTCAATGAACGCGCTGGTGATCCAATCAAATAGCTGATTAAACCAGATGACTGCGACATATGCATAACATATGTATGACAACAGTTCCAATTCATCAAATAATAACATTATTAAAACAACTTAACTTTACTTGAGTTATGTAACCTGAAAAATCGCGGACCCAGCTCTTCTCAACTCTACATTTCGTGATAAATGTTCAATTAAACTTGCTAAACAAAATAATTGATGCTTCTAAATCAAACGTTAATCAAAAATAATTGGTTGATTCATTGTTTACTTAGCAATCAGCCAAATACGATTGTCGTGTGATGAAGGTACCATCGCACCATTCCCTCTCATGCTGTAGGTGTCAGCTAAAATGTTGTCCTAAATAGGATAAGAAACAAAAAAAAATCCTATTTTCCCGCAACTTCTTCGCACAGCTTTTGCAGTGACGCCAGCACTCACTATCTACTGAGCTTCGGTGCGCTCTATGATCACCAATTTATTCGTTGTAATTTATTTGCTGTATCAAAAAATACGTTTTCAATGCATTTTTTAAATCTAATTAACGTACTTATTACCCTAATTTTCTAATTCGACGATATGAATGAGAGCTCGCAACAAACTCAAGCTCGCAAAGTATATACCTGCCCCGCGAATTTCTCGGTCGGTTGGTTCCAACTATTGTTGGCAAAGTTATCATACATCAGCATCCCTTTTGTATGGCAAAGTGAATAATATCTATTGAATTAGCATTGTCCTATGGGATGTAGTGCGTGAAAAGGTTTTATCAACCATTAATGATCACACTGTGGAGGTGTTCGTGACCTGAACAATTCAGAAATAGAGCGTAGCACGACGTAATACGTTGTTGGATGGGAGATCTTTCTGAGCGCATTTATTAAAATTATCTGTGCATGGAAATCATTTTAATCATTGATCCCGGCAGATAATTCGATGTTAGTTGTCAGGCCAAGTCAAAGACAATTATGCGATTTGAAAAGGCCATCGCAGCCCTACAACCGCGTCATTGGTTTTTACCGGGTAGCACAGTACTTTCGTGCGTGTAGTATGCAGGGAGTCAGCTGCTTAACTTTTAAATACATTCCCTTATTCTAAGATTAAATACGTAGGACTTCATGCCCTAAAAAAGGCAGGACTACCCACTAATGCCCCCGGTTAGACCTTATCGCCGTAGGGGTGGTGTTGTGGGAATCCAAATTGGCCAAACACAACAACGTCATTGACACCTTTAAATTATTTGTGAATTGTGTAATCCCAAAAGCATCGTGAGCAAAGCTCCACAATTATTTTCTTTATCTTTTTTTCTCCTTAATTTTAGAAAAGCCCCAGCGTATGCATACGTTATTAATTCTATACCTACCCTAATTTATGAAAACATTATTTCCTAACACCTCGGAACTCAGATTAGGATCCAAATGTAGAAAACGACTCTAACATTTGCTGTTAAAGCATGATTTTGCTTACCAAGGCCCCGATCAATCGCATTGCCGACCTATAATTAAGATAAACTCTTTCATTGTTTCAGGTGGATCCAGACGGTTGACTTTCGAAAGTATATTTAATAGTACAAACTATGCTCAATTGCAGCATAGAAGGCCATATAGGATACCAATGCATAGTATTAGTCATAACTTAGTGAATAAAACGTACAGTACAGAAGACTCGAGAGGGAATGAACTGGATACTGAAGATTATTTTGGGGGCAAAGATGGAGGGCCACTACTGGTCGGGTTTGCGAGGGACCCTTTTAGATATTCCATTCCGGAAAAGGATTTCTTAAAGGGAGTTAGGTAAGATAATTGATCATTGGTGTGCTCATATACATAAATAAACATACTAAGACACAGTCCATTATTCAAATAGTTTACCGGTATGAAGAAATAAAGTTTTCGACACATCACCATTATAAATATTTATATTAGGTAACTAAATAATTACGATGACAGCTTTCAAACCCAAGAATATCAATTTATAATACGACGTCTGACGTAGACTCTGCTACGGCCTTTCTGAATATTTATACTACTTTTGAACTCATATCCTTCACAGATACATGAACCCTCAGTCTTTAGCCTCAAAGGGGGAGAGGGGTAAGCGGGGAGTGCTGGAGCTGTACAACATGATGTATTGTGCGTCTGGTTGTGATCCTCTCGCTTACAAAGGCTACGGCTGCTATTGCGGCTTTCTTGGATCTGGGAAACCTACTGATGGAATCGACAGGTGTGTATACTAAACCTAAGTTTCATAGTTTGAGCTAGGCTACGAAAACATGTCTGCGTTTATTAGGGTAGGAGGCAGAGACTGTAGAAGGTCTGTGGCATGGTAGGAGGAGCCCTATGTCCAGCAGTCGACTGACGTAGTGTGGTGATTCTAAGATTTACTCAAAGAACAAATATTTACCTACACAATTCATTTTACCCACTTAAATCAATGATCAACATAAGACTCTTTCCTGTTATGGATAGCGTAGGCGCTATCTATAGCGAAGGCCTAAAGTAGGCTCTAGGCCTACGGAAAACCGTAAATTCTTAGATTCTTAGAGCCTATCTACGCAAATCAGTATGAGTAAACCATCTCCCCGCAGATGTTGCAAGATGCACGACAACTGCTACGAGGACATCTACTGCCCGTTCTTCACGGTCTACTTCCAGCCTTACTACTGGAAGTGCTACCGTGGGCAGCCGCTGTGCGCCCTGGAGAACCACGACACCCAGCACCAGTTCATAAACGGATGCGCGGCGAGGCTGTGTGAGTGTGACCGAAAGTTCGCCATGTGTGTCAAAAGATACGCGTGTCCACGAAGACGGGCCCTTTGCAGATCTTCCCCGATAAGGCTGCTGCAGAATCTGCTCATGTTTAGGTGACAATACATAATACTATGTAATAAAACCCATCGCAAACTGAACATAGTTCTTCAAACTACAATATGATATCAGTACCGGTTTATTTATATGGCATAGGAAAGTAGTGGCAAATGTTAATAAATAACTACTGTTACTATTAACCATGTGTAAAATATTAAATGATGCTCCAGTTGGCCGACGCTTAGGAAATTATTTCTGATAAAGTTTCTTCAGAATCTGCTCATGTTTAGGTCAGAATACAGAAGACCATTGAACTGAAACCGCATATTGATCTTGGCGTGATAAGTAACATAGTTCTTAGACATCAAGCTGCAGTATCATTCTAGTAGCATTTTAATGAAAAATATACAGTGAGGGTATACAAGTGTGTCTGCAATTAGTGTAAACAAATACGCATATCTCTGAAGACGGGCGGTTTGCAGACCATCCCGGATATCGTTGTTCCAGAGCCTTTTGGTGAAAATGCATAATAGCATGCGTCGTTACCTAAATATGCTATTTAGGACAGAACTAAAACTGTTGCAAAATGGTGATGTTCTTATAAAGAATATTGGTCTCCTGCCTTGAGATACCAGCACCAGTAGACCAATGTAGGCATGATGAGAATATGAAAGTGAGACCGACAGTTTGTCATCTATTCAACATACGTTTTCTGAAGATACGCGTGACCATGAAGCCTGGTACTTTGGTGTCCAGATTTCAGTATGATACCAGCAACAGCTCACAATTGGGTGAAAAGGGATACTAGTTTGACCAACAGTTCACTGTTGCAAACTATCCAAGGAGATAGGCTTTATGCCGCTCCTCCTAGAAGCAAATCTGCTCATGCTCGGCTGACAAAAAGGATATTTAATTAAAACCATCGCCAATTTATCGTGGCTTCATTAATAAAGGTAATTATACTGCATATTGTAGTATGACTTCAGCACCAGTTTAACAATGTAGGTGTGGAGTGACTACAAGCTTGATAGTTCGCTCTTTGACAAAAGATGCGTATATTTTGTGTCACCGCATGTGAACGCAATTCAAGTATTTTAAAAATACGATACGTTGTTACCAATAAATTACCAAACCATGTTACCTATTTTTGTACAAAGATTGGAACAAAAATAAACTAGTTTTAAACTGTCTTGTAAATAAGTCATTAATATGTAAATAAATAATAGTTTTACTTAACTTGGTGTTGTTTTAGTATCCTGTTCTAAAGAGGTTTCTTAAGAATAATTTAATTTCTCAAGACCGCCTATAACATGCTAGCAAAAACTAAAGCAAGACGACATCTCGATAAGCGTAAGCTTATTTGTATGAACAAACCCTTCGTATATTCAAGAGTTAAGATTTCGGCTATCCCCTCAGCCCAGCCAGCTGGAAAGATCGTTTTTGATGATAAGTTACGTTACGAAGCAGACCATGAGTATGATGTAACGTAGTTGTATAGTCACGTTTACTAAAATGTATAAAACGTCATTCTAAAATTAACCTTATGATCACTCAAAGTCAAACTCGAATATTTCTTTATTCAAGTAGGTTACTTATAACACTTTTGAATCTCAACTCAACTCAATTCAAATATTTCTTTATTCAAGAAGGTAACATATATACACTTTTGAATCGTCATTGAATACAATGCAAAGTGATTCTACTTCCTGTTCGGAACCTATATCTACCGAGAAGACACCGGTAAGAAACTCAGCAGATCAGTTACAGTAGCAGTATTTAACTTATTGCTATGTGTAGCTCACTTTGGACAAAGTCATATAGCTTTGTTATGATGAGTGATGAAAATAACGTTAGGTAGGTATAAGAGCTCAAGTGTTTAAATTTGTTTGCCCGTGATTCTACAAGATTTAATTGAAAAATCAAATAACTGTGAGTTTGACTAAGAAAAAAAAATACGTAGGTATGTAATAAAGTAGTGAGTTTCATAATATAGCAAAAGTAACCTAGTGAAAATAATAATGGTTGACTGGTACCGCCAAAAGGTATTTTCTCCAATAGTAGAGTCTAATATCAACCTGCAAGTGTTTGTCGTGATGTGCTGACTGTACTTACTTAGATTGTGATTAAGTTTTATATTATTTAGGGAGGTATCAGTTAAGTAGTGTTGTCCAATATTTATGACGACCTATTTATGACGAGAGGCGAGCGGACTGGACTACGGCGTCGCGCTATCTCTGAGGTCCCGGCTTCGATCCCGGTCGGATCAATATGAGAAACGAACTTTTCTATATTGTCTCGGGTCTGGGTGTTATGGTACCGTCGTTGTTTCTGATTTCTGTAACACAAGTGCTTTAGCTACTTACCACAGAATCGGAACAATGCATGTGCTGTTGTCCAATACATTTTTATATTACCAGCTTCCGCCGCAGGTTCACACGCATTAGATCCCGGTAAATTTTCAACGTTCATTTAGCAAAGCTTGTCCAAATACGCAAGAAGGTTTGTTAAAAAATATCAAAAAGAACTAATTAGGTCCAGTCTGAAGATATGCGCTTAGTACATTTCGGCAATTCATTCTTTTTATAAACTGGTTATCAAATAAGGCTACATACTCAATATTTGTTTATTTTTTAATAAAGTTTTCTACCTCCCATAATAGTAATACGGATAGTAATAATACGGGTAGTAGTAGTACGGATAATAGTAATAAACCTTGTCCTCTTTGTCCTCCTCGCTAGACTCCTCTTTCTTCTTCTTCTTAGAGGGTTTATAGTAATAGAAGCCGAAGGGCCAGTACCAACAGCCAGTCTCTTTCTTGCTTCTTCGGGTGCATTTTGCTGAGGAAACTTGGTCAGGCCAGAGAGCCAGTAGAAAACATGCAGTCAGCACTATTGCTAAGAGGCAACGCATCTAGAATTGAATAATTAAACTTTATATTTGGGCTAGCTGTGCCCGCGACTTTGTTCGCGTGGACTACAGGGTTTTTCCACTTTTTTCCCGCTAACTCCCGTTCCCGTGTGAATTTTGCAATATCCTACTTTTTGTTTCGAATATTAGGGGAGATAGGTGTAAAACCGACCATGAAAGGATGTAGTCCACGCGAACGAAGTCGCGGGCACAGCTAGTAATACATATATTAAATATACTTATGAGTGTATATACAATAAATAAAAGCAAACAAGTAAATAAATAAAGCAAATCAATTTAACAAATTAAATTATTTATAGAATGAGAAGAATAAAAGAATTCACGAAGTCTCGGTTTAAAAGTTCCCTTAGTCAACTTGGGATTCGAACCCACAACCTTCCCGTTTCGCGCGTGCCGCTCTTCCAAATGAACTTCTATTACCAAAGGAGATATTTTTCTTATCTTTAAAATATGTAAAATTTGCCAATGTACTTACTACAAAAAAAAATATTATGGCCATATTGTCGCCTACATTGTAACTTATAATTTTAAATAGTTTCAGCAAATGATAGTAAATTTTTAAAATATACATACTCGTACATATAAACAGCATATCCTTTGATTAGATACCTACTTTACATTTATATTTTATTATGTATACCTAGGTATATATAATAAAATATTTGTATATTTGCTATATATTTTTATATTTAGATGTTTAAACCTATATTTTTTATTGCTGGCAATACTTCGTAGCCTTTAAATTCAAAATACAATCGAACCCTTACCTTTGCTGCAAAAAAAATAAGTGTCAAGAGTCCATTAAATACTACCACTCCATTCTCCTACCGCGCGCTAAATCAATCGATGCTATTCATTTTTCAATCCGAAGACAACGTAAGATGACTGCCAAATTAATTAATTAAAAAAACACGACTTATCTTGATTAGTCAGAACACAATTTAAAACTCATTTTCGAGACAAATCGACGGTTATGCCGATAATGCATTACACATACTAGGTAGGTATATCCTCTCTGTACTTACCTACATATTGATATTGATATAAATACCTATTATAGGTAGGGATTTAATCTAATTATAAACTTATACAAGCAAAAAATTAATTGTCCCTACAAATATTATAAATGCAAATGTAACTGTCTGTCTGTTACGCTTTCCCGCTTAAACCTCTCTACCGATTTTGATGAAATTTGGTATACGTTGAACCTCAAGAACGGACATAGGCTACTTTTTGTTAGAAAATAAGGAGGGGGTAGGGGTAATATCACCTTTGAAAGTTTTTATGGGAAAATGTTTATTTTTTTAGTTAGATATATAAAAAATTGTCACAAATATAGCTCGAAACTTGGATTAAATATACCTAGACTACTTTTTATTTCGAATATAAGGGGAGTATAGCGGTAAAACCAACCATGACAGGATGTAGTCTACGCGAACGAAGTCGCGGTCACAGCTATATGTTATAAATTTTTGTATTATCATATCATTTTGATAACATTTTTAAATCGGTTCACGAACCACAGAGTTATGCTCGAACACACAAAAAAATATATATACCTACGGTCGAATTGAGAACCTCCTCATTTTTTTTAATCAGTTAAAACGGTGAAAATATAAAGTTGTATTTTAAAAATGCAGAGTCATTTGGTAAAAAAAATCAGGTGGGTAGGTACTATCATTTAGGCGATAAAAAATGTCAGACCTACCAATTAAGTACATTATGTGTTTATAAATATCGGCGAAGCCGTTTCGCAGGAGTATTATAACAAACACGAGAATTTTATATACATATATTAGGTTAGTGTTTGTCCTTAATAGATAAGTACGGTCAATAGCGCGCGAACACTTGCAGTTGCAGTTCAATATTAGTTTTTAAACCTACGACATAAGGGTCTTTTAAAGTCAAATGTGTTTAGATTGACATTCTGTTGACTGTACATCAGTTTCTCATTCCCATAAATCCTTTACAAACCACATCTTGATAGAAAAACTTCTGATGAAAATGAGATTATAATCCAATTAGCGAGTCCAAATCAAGAGGTCATATCGTGTGACGAGTGCAATAAGCCTAGAATTGTGTAAACAATGCCCTGCGGTTATGAGAAGATACTTTTGCGACAGCATCACTCATGCAAGCAATTATGAAGCTTATGTAACAAGCGTTCAAGCACTTGAAAATTAAAGTACATACTTACGGCAATGATATGATCTGAAATCTTTTAATGACACCATGTTAAGTAACCGAGATTTTTATTATTGCTATTATACATATACCTAAATAAAGGTATCTACTTACTCAATGGTAATGAAACCAAACTCGGATTTAATATGGACCTTAAATCTATGCGTAAGTAAGTCAATAATACATTGCTGTAACTTGTTGAATATTTTTCTACTTAATCCAACGAAGGTTCAACTAGTTTAACAAAGCCTATAGTTTGAAATAGTGAACTTATGTTTATTTCTTGTGTTGAAACTCAGAATAAAGGTATCTGCGTATCGATTATATTATTACGTACAGTCGCCGTCAGATATATCGGAGCAGACAAAGTGTCCAAATACTTACCAAGATATTATTGGTTAGTTAGAAATTATTGACTAGCATCTGCTCAGATATTACTGAAGTAATGAATGTTCAGATATTTATGGTAACTTGTGGTGTATGGAACTTATTGACATTTTTAACTGTTCAGAAGTATTTGGTCACTTTGTTTGCTCCAATATATCTGACGGCAACTACATACATGATGCAGTAAAATAAATGTTGTAAAGCTTCGTATATTAGGTACATCTATACTAACGGTATGTACGGAATGTTTCCTAACGTTTACGAATAAGGATCACACTAACCATTTTGTTATTCGGGTCAGTCGAAAAAACAGCGTTCGTTTTTGAATAATAATCGAAAGTTCGGGAGTTGAAACGTGGTTTTTGAATTGTATAAATAACTAGCGGTCCCGGCGAGCTTCGTTTCGCCTTAGAGGATTTTCCCGCTTTTGAATTTTCTTTGCTATAAACCTCACGGAGCCCGAGACCGTTCCAACGAATGCAAAACCGTGGAAATCGGTTCGTGCGTTCTGGAGTTACAGCGTCAGGAAAGAAAACCCGACTTATTTTTATATAGTAGATATTTTGTTTTTTGATAACGCTTTATGGGCATTCGAAGTGAGTCGGTAACGATTATGAGAATTAAAAATTGCTATTCGTCATCGGATCCGACATATTTCGTTTCTAACAGGCCTAGCATACGCAATACCTATGTCAAATTTATCGCATGAGACGACAAATGTTTCGATACTGTTGATTGGCTAATAGCACACCGCACTCGTATTTTCAGCCAATCAACACCTGAGGCGCTGACTTCAATCGATTTTGACGTTTGCTAAGACCGCGATAAACTTTAGTCGCGTTGCGTATGCTAGGCCTATTAGAGTAGACTCCCTAGTTCGAATACGCTAAATTAAGGTTGTTACGTATCTAATGCCCGGTTCCAATATTTTACGATTCGTAATGTGTCAAAAATTACTATCCGTTTTTCTACGAGTCGTTAATTCTAATTACAAATTAACTTTCCATATCAGCTGTCATCAGTCGTCCGTCTATCGTTTTTAGCTTACGCCTCGTATAATTTATTACTATCCGTAATTAGAACGATTCGTTTTTCAAATATTGAAACCGGACATAAGTGGGTTACCTTACCAATGGGGTAACTTTAGGCAAGGAGCTTCTTGTCAAGATACCTCATCATATCATTGCTGCATGGCGCTTGCCTCTACTTAACTAGTAAATTAAATATTAAAATCTAAGATGGTAACATTAAAGTCCGCACTGGCCACTGCATTTACGTAATATTACGCATAAATCACGTTACGGTAACCGCGGGCGGGCGCGGTTGCGCACGAGTGCCCTGCCGAATTCTACGCCATTGTGCGTTTCGAACAATGGCCTAATCTCGCGTTTAGTTTGATTGACAGGCTTGAATGTAAATATACTTGCATCGTTTTGCTAGTATTTGCCCATTGGATGCGAAGTAGGTATCGAGTTGGAGCGAAGGTTTTATCTAGACATCAAGAGGTTTGTCTCTGTATTCTCAACACCTGCTACCTGGATAGGTAACTCTGGAGGTATACCAGCTTGAAGGATGGGATATTGATCCCAATGATCCCCTGCCGCTTCGTGCTTGGAAGAAAATGGAAACAACGTTTTAATGGGCACAGGGGCCAAACTGTTTTCTGTTCACTGTCCGTTTGAGTAGTTTTCGTAAAGCGGAGCAAACCTTTCTGGACCTAATAAAATAGGTTATCATCAATCGACATGGAAGACTGCATAGTTCCTGGAATATATTTTTTTCTTTTACAAATTTGGACCACAGAGTCTTATTTCAGAGGAAGGTAACAGGAGGAATTAGAAAGAAAAATGGAAACCGATCATAATTTTAGGACAACACATGTTTCACACATGTTACACGTGTCTTGTAGGTAATTAGTATCTACACATAAAAAGGTAAAATAAAATTTAAATATTTATACATTCTTATAATACACAGTTTGGTACATCTACATATCCACTGGCAAATAAGGGCTGGATTATTTCTGTAGGTAGTTTACGGTCAGCAGCTCGTCAAGGTATACAATTGCAGTTCGATATTAGTTCTTATGCGCACGCCATAAGGCCGAGGTAAATCCAAAGTGTAGTCTGACGTGCTTTTGTTTTTTTCAAAAGCACGTCAGATACAGACTTCGCGCCGCCCAAATATTAAGCTACAAATCCTTACGATGACCTCGGTGGCGCAGTGGCTAAGGTAGGCGGCCAAAGCGCGAAAGGTTCCGAGTTCGATTCCCGGTCAGGTCAATTTGGAAAAAAATCTAACTTGACTTGGGTCTGGGTGTGCTGGGATGACGCCCCCAGTTAGTATCCGTCGGCCGGTGCTCATAGTACAAGGGAAACCCTTAGTTTGAGACCAGGTGATTGGTGTGGTTGTCGGTGCATTTATTTATTTACCTTGACGTGTTCTAACAGTTCATGTATCTTCAGTAACATTGATTTGCATAATTCCAACGCCTAAGAAAGTATTTCAAAAAGTAATTTTAAGAGCATCAATTAAACTAACTAATCCCCGAGGTAAGTAAGAAGGTATTTGTTACTTCAACGTCTCAAGCTTTTTGGAGAGCTTCAATACTATTATGTCGTAAGCTCTAATGCAGCATGCTAAGTGGATTAGGCAAGTCTTGTACCTAGGGTTGTCGACTAAGGAAAATAACAAAGATATTTTAAAAGCCTCTTTCAAAATATCATTCAGCACGATCTCAATGCTCTTATCACGTTTGAGCATTTAAAATAGCTTTTTAAATCTTAAGATACAAATTGTAATCTATTCCATTGAAACATGAGGAAAACGCCAAAAAGAATTTAAAATCGCCTATCTACTATGTAATTTGTGTTACTAAATAAATAATTTTGAATTTTTTTTTTATTTCAATTTTTATTAGTGCCAACGGTCTGATTGATAAGTAGGTTGTTACTACTGTAATACGTAGATACGATATTCAAGAGAAATCATTTTGTATGTATACATTCATATTAAACCGACCTTGTGATGACCTCCGTGGTCGAGAGGCGAGCCAGTTGGACTTTTAGATCGCGCCATCTCTGAGGTTCCGGGTTCGATCCCCGGTCGGGTCAATATGGAAAACAAACTTTTCTATATTGTCTCGGGTCTGGGTGTTGCGGTGCCATCGTTGTTTCTGCTTTCTATAACACAAGTGCTCGAGCTACTTACCACAGAATTAGAGCAATGTAGATATGTGATGTTGTCCAATATTTATTATTGTTATTTATTATTTATACAACCTTTAAAACTTCATAAACTGGAATTTCATCCTTGAAAATCAATTGTTTCTTGACATACCAATGATAATTGGGATTTAAAGGGTTTAAAGATCGAAGGATGTATGCTTAGGCTTACTTTCACTTAATCCTTTCAGGGACAGCCCTTACAACAAGGTCCATAATTTGTAGGCATTGAACCCATCCTATTGCGTCAATAATCCACAAGAATCGGTCAGTTGGGTAAGAATCTGTGTACAAAGTATATGGGAACCAACGGACGTCGCGGAGTGGCTACGTGCCTGTTTATAGAAATAATAGATGCAATTACTCAAACCACACATGCCACGCACAAGTGTTTAGTGTAATGCCTCCTTCACACGTAGACAGATTCGTCTGCAGATGGCATCGCCAATCAAGTCAAAGTACACTGACGTGTAGAGTGAGGGATTTTCTCGTCTGCCAATATCAAATACCTACCACAGATGAGCAAATCACACTCTCTATATGTCGGGAGGACTCGTCCGCCGATGCCATGTGCAGACGAATCTGTCTAAGCGGAGGGGAGGCATAAGATAGAAGCGAACTAGACGCTTGTATGCTGAAGAGCGACAGGCAGATAGAAATACTGTTCTTTGAATATTTATTTGTTACCTAGCTTTGCCGCGTTTACTTTTTTTCTAATACTCAAACTAATTAGAAGCTAGAAAAAATAAAATTCATGATCCCTGGCTTATATATAAATTTGCGTAATACCAATTAATGTCCTCTGGCTAGATACACATACTTGAATCACGTAGATGAAAGGCTGTAATCAAAATTAAAACTTACCTAAGAGTAAGATAGAAAAAAATATTTTTTTTTATATATTAAAAATTTTAAGTTACCCACTTTTTCAGCATTTGTTTGTTTTTAGTAACTTGGTGGGCAGAATCTACCCTTTTTTATTTTTGATTGTACCCAGTTATAGCGATAGATCTCACGTTTTTTAATATTTTAAATCGTAAAGCTATAGCTAGAAATGTATGTATATACAGTACTACACTCGAACTTAAGCAGCTGAGTAGGTACATCCTTAATTACGTAGAACAAAACAGTTAATTTCTTTTTTTAAATATTTAGGCGCCAAATAATAAACAATATTTACGAAACATAAAATATATTTATGATACATAATAACAAATATGCCACTTCAATATGTACAACTAATATTATAGAATCTCTTAACTTATAAGAACTTGACGCCTCCGATGATGTTCACGGGTCTTCCTTTGTATTTCTTCGAGATGTCTTTTTCAATCTGAAAAATAAACACTCAACATTACTTTTTTTATTCGTGGCCTTGCTTCTGTTACAATGGACGTCAGTTAGTTCCCCACTCGGAACAAAGATTCATAGATGAACAAACAACTGTGTTTCTTCTGTGTCTGGGTGTTCAAATCGAAATTAATTATTTATATATACCAAAACATTTCGCATATATTCGTTTTTTTAATACGAAATAACACACACACACACTTTTTTATATTGTTTCACTTATAAATAAGGTTCTGTATATTTTCTAAAAAAAACAGGGAAACACATTTTTTCACGGAACTTAAAATAAAAAACTCATTTTTGAAAAGAATCAGCGGGACAGTTTTAAGGCTGATAAAAATGAGATTTTATTAATTTTATATCTTTCGCCCAAAATCGGCTTAGATTGCTTTAAACCCCGCCATACCCTTTGGCTACACTAAAGATTATGTACAAGAACATCATATGCATATATTGTTCTGATTCTGTGGTAACTAAAGCACTTGAGTTACAGAAATCAGAAATAAAAACAGTAGAACATAGACCAGACAATATAGAAAAGTTTGTTCAGCCGCGACCCGCTGCTCCGCCGCTCGACCTAACAGGTGATCCAGCTTGTCGCACAGGGACAGCTGCTGCAGCTGTGCTGGTAGACTAGTGTGACTCACGGCAGCCTGCAGCTCCCTGGTCCTCTCGACGATGCGCGCCAGCAGCGGCCGCAGGCTGTCCGCCCTCGCCGCAGCCGCGACCCGCTGCTCCACCGCTCGACCCAACAGGTGAGCCAGCTTGTCGCACAGGGACAGCTCCTGCTGCAGCTGTGCTGGTAGACTAGTGTGACTCACGGCAGCCTGCAGCTCCCTGGTCCTCTCGACGATGCGCGCCAGCAGCGGCCGCAGGCTGTCCGCCCTCGCCGCAGCCGCGACCCGCTGCTCCACCGCTCGACCCAACAGGTGAGCCAGCTTGTCGCACAGGGACAGCTCCTGCTGCAGCTGTGCTGGTAGACTAGTGTGACTCACGGCAGCCTGCAGCTCCCTGGTCCTCTCGACGATGCGCGCCAGCAGCGGCCGCAGGCTGTCCGCCCTCGCCGCAGCCGCGACCCGCTGCTCCACCGCTCGACCCAACAGGTGAGCCAGCTTGTCGCACAGGGACAGCTCCTGCTGCAGCTGTGCTGGTAGACTAGTGTGACTCACGGCAGCCTGCAGCTCCCTGGTCCTCTCGACGATGCGCGCCAGCAGCGGCCGCAGGCTGTCCGCCCTCGCCGCAGCCGCGACCCGCTGCTCCACCGCTCGACCCAACAGGTGAGCCAGCTTGTCGCACAGGGACAGCTCCTGCTGCAGCTGTGCTGGTAGACTAGTGTGACTCACGGCAGCCTGCAGCTCCCTGGTCCTCTCGACGATGCGCGCCAGCAGCGGCCGCAGGCTGTCCGCCCTCGCCGCAGCCGCGACCCGCTGCTCCACCGCTCGACCCAACAGGTGAGCCAGCTTGTCGCACAGGGACAGCTCCTGCTGCAGCTGTGCTGGTAGACTAGTGTGACTCACGGCAGCCTGCAGCTCCCTGGTCCTCTCGACGATGCGCGCCAGCAGCGGCCGCAGGCTGTCCGCCCTCGCCGCAGCCGCGACCCGCTGCTCCACCGCTCGACCCAACAGGTGAGCCAGCTTGTCGCACAGGGACAGCTCCTGCTGCAGCTGTGCTGGTAGACTAGTGTGACTCACGGCAGCCTGCAGCTCCCTGGTCCTCTCGACGATGCGCGCCAGCAGCGGCCGCAGGCTGTCCGCCCTCGCCGCAGCCGCGACCCGCTGCTCCACCGCTCGACCCAACAGGTGAGCCAGCTTGTCGCACAGGGACAGCTCCTGCTGCAGCTGTGCTGGTAGACTAGTGTGACTCACGGCAGCCTGCAGCTCCCTGGTCCTCTCGACGATGCGCGCCAGCAGCGGCCGCAGGCTGTCCGCCCTCGCCGCAGCCGCGACCCGCTGCTCCACCGCTCGACCCAACAGGTGAGCCAGCTTGTCGCACAGGGACAGCTCCTGCTGCAGCTGTGCTGGTAGACTAGTGTGACTCACGGCAGCCTGCAGCTCCCTGGTCCTCTCGACGATGCGCGCCAGCAGCGGCCGCAGGCTGTCCGCCCTCGCCGCAGCCGCGACCCGCTGCTCCACCGCTCGACCCAACAGGTGAGCCAGCTTGTCGCACAGGGACAGCTCCTGCTGCAGCTGTGCTGGTAGACTAGTGTGACTCACGGCAGCCTGCAGCTCCCTGGTCCTCTCGACGATGCGCGCCAGCAGCGGCCGCAGGCTGTCCGCCCTCGCCGCAGCCGCGACCCGCTGCTCCACCGCTCGACCCAACAGGTGAGCCAGCTTGTCGCACAGGGACAGCTCCTGCTGCAGCTGTGCTGGTAGACTAGTGTGACTCACGGCAGCCTGCAGCTCCCTGGTCCTCTCGACGATGCGCGCCAGCAGCGGCCGCAGGCTGTCCGCCCTCGCCGCAGCCGCGACCCGCTGCTCCACCGCTCGACCCAACAGGTGAGCCAGCTTGTCGCACAGGGACAGCTCCTGCTGCAGCTGTGCTGGTAGACTAGTGTGACTCACGGCAGCCTGCAGCTCCCTGGTCCTCTCGACGATGCGCGCCAGCAGCGGCCGCAGGCTGTCCGCCCTCGCCGCAGCCGCGACCCGCTGCTCCACCGCTCGACCCAACAGGTGAGCCAGCTTGTCGCACAGGGACAGCTTCTGGTTCAGCTGGGCTGTTAGCACGTCCACGTATCTGGGAACAGGGATACAATACTCAGTAACACCATGTCTGAACTACTGAAACATTGAAAATCAGTTACTGGTTCCTAGAGGGTTATTAGAGGTACATAGAAATACATAATCTATAAAACATTCAACTATTAAACTATCACTGTTCATGAGATACAGCCTAGTGATACTGACAGAGATACGGACAGAGGAATCATAACCATAATCAATATATTTATTTATGTTGGTTGCAAGTAACACTTATGCATCGTCAAAATGAATAAAAACCAAAATTGAAGCTACAGCCGGTTCGGAATCTAATCCTACCAAGAAGAATCGGGCAAGAAACACAGTAGTTAACCTAATCTTTACAATATTTAGGACTGAGAACATAAAATTATGGAGTGCGAGCGAGCAGACAATCATGTCCATATATGTTTATCGTTTAAATATACATAAAGTTTGTAGTACCCTTTTTTCATTTAACATGATTTAATATGGAACTTAAATCTATGCACGGGTAAGTCAATAATACATAACGGTAACTTGTTGAATATCTTTATACTATTGTTTTATACATAACCTAACGAAGTTTCTCCTGGTTACTGTTTAATTAATGGTAAAGCGTATACCAAATTACCA
Source organism: Glyphodes pyloalis (assembly GCA_037074685.1). NCBI lineage: Eukaryota > Metazoa > Arthropoda > Insecta > Lepidoptera > Crambidae > Glyphodes > Glyphodes pyloalis. Next base: position 3,034,807 of record JAYKKO010000012.1, on the reverse strand, counting down.
GTGTTTCTTTATATACCTTGGGGAATGCTTCACGTTATGCAGGTGGGTCATCTCGGGCGCGGTGAGGCGCGAGGCGGCGACCTGCACGGCGTCCAGCATGGCCGTCAGCGCGGCCGAGCTCTCCGTCGGCAACTCCTGGATCAGCGAGAAGCTCTGGCTCTCTGACGTGTTAGTCTCGTACAGGCGCATCTTGAGAAACGATTCCAGCTGTGGACGAGAATCATAAGTATAGTAGTTACCTAGTAGTGTAGCATTTAATGACGACCTCCTTAGCCGAGAGGCGAGCGGACCGGACTTTGGCGTCGCGCCATCTCTGAGGTCCCGGGTTCAATCCCCGGTCGGGTCAATATGGGAAACGAACTTTTCTATATTGTCTCGGGTCTGGATGTTGTGGTACCGTCGTTGTTTCTTATTTCTGTAACACAAGTGCTTAAGCTACTTACCACAGAATCAGAGCAATGTATGTGAGGTTGCCCAATATTTATATTTATATATTTATTCTGTATCAGTCAAAAATCAGATACTATATCATATGAGTACCTACACAGCGGGCACGTGCTTACTTACTTACTTGATAAACTATCAGGTACATTACATGCTGCACAGCTAGGTGAGTAGGTACCCTGCTGCACAATCAGTTATAATAATAGAACCTCGGGGCCGGTGGATAAGGTAGGCGCCTAATGCGGGAAATGTCCCGTGTCAATCTGGAAAGCGAACTTTTCTAAATTGACTTGGGTCTGGGTATGCTGAAATGGCGCTCCCGTTTAAAAACCGTCATCTGGTAATCATGATTGGTAATTTAAATGTCACGGTGTCACGTATAAAATAGCCAATCACGTAGCAGTTGGACTTCACGCCCATATATCGCCCTCTAGCGGATTTTTTTTTTATATTGCACTTCAAGATTGACCTCATCCTTATCGCTTGTCGATTGATTTGTCACCCTTACCTTGAAGGCTTGACCCCTGCTACTAATGTAGCACCCCCCAAGAGCTCTGGAAACCTTATTTACACGCAGGAACACAACAACACAGAAATGATTGTTATTTGGCTGCGGTCTTCTGTAAGGTGGAGGTGTTTCACCAGTCAGGCTGCTCTAGTTCGTTGTGGTCTTGATAATTTATTCCAAAAAATAAATGTTCAGTCATATATTGGCATTTTCTGTTCACGCTGTGGTGTCTGTTACCTCAACGAGCTGGTCCAGGAACTGGTTCCTCGTGGCCGGGTTGTCGAGCAGCGTGAGCGCGTCCTTGCCACGCGCCACGCCGCCCGCCACGCCCTGCTCCTCCACCACGATGCCAGACTCATCCAAGGACACTTCAGACATGTTCACCGTAAGATCCTGCATCAAATACAAATGATATAATAGACTACCTGGTATCCGCCAATACGTCCGTGTTATTTCGAGATAAAAAGTATCCATATGTTAATCTAGCTATGTTGTCTGTTCCTACCATTTTTTATGCGAATCGGTTCAGTAGTTTTTGCGTGAAAGAGTAACAAACATGCAAACATCAACACTCACAAATTTTTTATAGTACTTCACGCCGCACGAGCGAACTTTAAATAATTTAAAGAAACAGAAAAATTTAATCTCCCCTTTAGTGTGGAGCTCGAACCCACCAGCTTCACGTGCTGCTCTTCCAACTGACCTAACCGCAAGTTATCGTAGACGACGAATTTTTCTGGAAAGGTTTTATTCGAGCTAGGAACTGATGAACTAAAAGAACGAACTAGTTCGTTTTCGAGTGGCGACCTATACTGTTCTGTTCCCTGTTCGCGTCATATGCTGCAGCCAATTGGAGCCAACCAGCAAAGCGTCGGTCCCCGCCGCCGTCACCCCGCAAAAACAGACCTTATACTATTCTCCCATTTCAATTTATTGTTCCTATTCTATTTAAACAAATTAAAGCCAATTTACCTCTTTCACTTTACAAATCAAAGTCTATCAAACACATTATTAATTTGTTTTTATATTGCACTTCAAGACTGACGTCATCCTACTTGATATTAAGTGGTAATGACGGCCTAGCTGAAAATAAAACTGATCCTGGACTTGTCGCCCTTACCTCACGCGGTATTGCACGCGGGTCGACGATATGATACAATGAGCACTTACAATGTCTCCTGCGGTGACGTTATCAATGTTTCCCCAATCGATGTCGGCAGACGCATCGCCCTCGCCGAAGTCTATTTGTGCCGCCGACGCATCGATCGACCCGAAGTCTATCTCGTTCGAGTCTCCGAAGTCAATCTAAGGATATCAAAAATGAAATTTAAAAAAAAATGCAGTTAAACATAATTGGGTGAATATATGCTATTTGAATTCCAATGGTTCATAGACAAAATGTATGTTAAACTCATTATATTATTGTTTCTGTATGCTTAAACAATAAAGAATATGGTCTTTTATTTGGCCCACATAGTGTACTCACGATAATTGTTTAAGTTAAGGCATTAATACTCTAAAATAGTTATAAATATATACTCCTCTGGCCTCCCCCATTACTGGATTATAGTGATTTTATAGCCAGATACTTTAAATTCGTATGAGATTATGTTTTTGTTTAATATAATCATATGCTTTTATAAACATTAAAACATATTTTATCAAAATGCACTTTATTAATATTTATTAACATAACAAAAAATTAACTTATTTCCATGTCATGTTACAATAATGTCACTTCATCTGGCGAAACTCAAGGAAGTAAAATTTGACTTAAAACCGCATAGGTATGTTTTTGTCTTTGATTTATGCGCGTACAACGGTGTGAAGTTAGAAGCAAGCTAACGACGTCGAGCAAAACTCCATTAATATTACGTCAGTTTGCGATTCGCTGTAGGAAAGCGTGTTTGTGCCAGTCGTCGAAGTATTTACTCTGGAATGTCTATGTTTTTGTATTTTATCGTTACGAAATGGTAAATTTGCACAATGCAATGTTTATTGTGTGTAGATATCATGTAATACGTTAAATTGTGGTCAGAAAAACGAGTGATGTTTTTTTCGTAGGTTATGTGTGGTTTTGTCACTTCTCTGGCGTCACTTCTCTGGCAGATTTCATTCATGACAAGAGGAAATACATAAGCGCCAGAGAAGTGACGATGTTTGTTTTCGTTAATATTAATGTTTTAGGCTTCATTTCATTTGTTTTAGATACTCGAATATAATCAGACATCATGGCGAAAGTTGAAAAGAAACAAACAAGGGAAGAGAGGTTAGAAAAAAAGCGTCAAGCTGAAAAATTACGCTACCAAAGAATAAAAAACTATTCGATTAAAAATTCCGAACTACAAAACCAACTTATAAAAAAACAAAAATATGAAATTAAACAGTTGTTTATTAAACCGTTAAATGCTGGCGTATGTTCGTCAGATTTTGATGAAGAAGAAGGAGAGATCAGGGTTACTTTTTAAAAGATCTCCAATATAGATGCTACGCTTTTTAGAATAAATTATTTTATTCAGATTAAATCGCCTTAAACTTGCCTTTTAAGTTTATGAACGTTTTATAATTAAAAACTATCAAACAATATGTGCTGTGACTTTCATCTTAGATGAGACTGATACGCAGATATGATACGGGTAATTCAAATTTAAGGCTTTACAAACCATTAATATTAAAAATAAGGTTGCATTTAGAAACTGTGAAGTCTGAATGTATCTTGTATATTAAAAAATATTCAAATACTATAATTTATATACGTTTAATTTAACATTAGTCCCCTTTCTTAGCCCTACTCTGCTAATAGTGTCACTCCCCTGGTAACACATTTTCCTCTGGTGCTTATAAAATTAAAAAAAGTGGACAAATCTTCTGGCCCTCATCATTACAAATGACAAAATAATGTCAAATAGAGAAATAATCAAAATTGAACGGAACAGATTACATTTCCTTCAGGGACACAAAAAAATCAAATAGCATATATTCACCCAATTCTCTTTCTCTCCTTACATCTTAAAAAAGTATCGGGTTACCTGAGCACTGATGATGTTTTACAAGAGCAGGTTTTTATTTCTGTATTCAGATAATACAACAAAATTAGATTACAACTCCATTTTTAAGAAAAAGAGAGTAGTTTTTTGTGTTGGTCTGTGTTTTGAACTATAAAAAAAGAAACCATGGGATAATAACTAAGGCAGGCTAATACTTCAATTTATATTACAATCTAAACGAATAATTGGCAAAATGTTATGTTTGTAATGATCAGGACCAGATTTTAAAAAAAGATGTTGTTAATTTCCTGAGAATATACAGGAAACCAGCAGCAGACTGGTAGTTTCATATAATTTAAGTATAAACCACTTAATAGTCTTACCTGATCACCGCCAGCCTGTTCTTCGTCATCAAACTCAATATGTATGGGATCTGGCTCGACACTCAATGGAGGTTCTCCATAGCTCCACTCGTAAACCATAGTATTACCATGTTCCACCACATACTGAAGTAACGGTAGGACATCGGTTGCCTTATCACCGAGAACATACTTTGTGAATGCTGAGTATAATTCTATCCCTGGTAATAAGGGTTTCAGTGATTTTCCTATCTGAAAAAAATAAATATTTTGATGAACAGTGTACATACCTTATTAAAATAAATAAAAACAAATATTATTACTTAAGGACATCACTACGTAGCCATTAACTAAAAAACATAAAGACTGAGCATTCTCCACGTCAAACAGGCTAAGTAGACTATGGCAAGTCATAATATTTAAAATAAAAGCGCCTCACCTTGGGCCACACAGCCCACGTTATATTCATAATAATAAGGTATACACACTGAGTCACGTAAGTCATAGCCCACATCGCAGACCATGATATTTGTTTACAGTAGGCTCTGCAGTGATATTCACATTATTGCTTCCTTTATTTAATGACGATACATACATACTATATAAATATTGTTTTAAATATACAAACCTTTTCATATATCTCTGGCAGCTCCTGAAGTCGGTCGACCAGCTCTCTTTTGATCCTGTCTCCTTTAATCCCAAGCTGCTTGCATTGAGCCAGGAACTCTGATTTACATGATGCCTCATTCTTCATGTAGTCAGATTTTTTCTTATCTAATTCCTGTAGTTTTAACCATAATGGATACCATATTGACAGAATATGATAATTATAACAACATTAATAAAATAATGCACAAGAAAAAGCCTACATGACCATAGCATGTGGTATTTATATAACAGAAAGATTGATATTTTATGTTTTAAAGGTTTATTCCAAACTTTTCAAACATAAAATAGCCCATTTGAATGGTTTAAATCTTTACTAGATTTAAAATAAAACTTTTCTTGTGAATTCAAACCTTTGATAGTGTGTAATTTGCCAACAGTAAGAACAACTTCAAATACACCAGAAAGCACATGAAGATTCAACCCTTTCCCAAAGGCCATGCACTGCTTAAAGGCTGATGTACTACAATGTAAACAAAAGTTTCAATATACTACTCATACTCACAGTTTGCAACTGCTCCTCTTTCGCAATCTGCTTCTTCAACCCCGGTATCTCGTAACTGATATTCCTAACCAACATCTGAGCTGCCTCTGCTAAATACAAGTTTTCTTTTTCATAACTTTTCAACACATCCTGCCAGTCCTTCATCCTCTGAGACCCGTACCTCCCAAAGAGGTTCTTCGTATCAGCCTCGGTCTCTTTTAAGATCTCTATAATCTTCTCGCAATGGAAGTAGTTTATGTAGCTGCCTGACAGGAGACTGGCAATATCGTCATGTGCTGGCATGTCCTGTATGGCATTGTTTATCTTTTCTCTGACAGCAAGGATGTTCTTCTGCCATTCCTTGTTCACGTGCCGGCGGCTGACGAGCCAGTCTTGGAGCTTTCCAATGTTAATATCGATGGGAATATTGCTTTCCTGGAAACGAAAGTAGTTATAAATTTATTAGTGAAAACCTATGTATTTCGAAAAGTAACTAGCCCACGAACAATACTTACATCCATTTTAGACGTCTAATGAGTGACTATTAATAAAAACAAGAATGATTAATTGATACAATTACAGTTCACCAAATTGCAACAAACGAAATTTGTGTTGACGTGAAATGACGTGTAATGTCAGAATCAACTGTTTGTTTGACATTTGCTTGACGCTTTACGTTTAGTTTTGTTACTGCTGGCACCTGGCACACATACATATAAAAAACGCAATTTTTCAAAAAAATTAAAAAATCAATCATAATAAAAAAAACGCATATGCGGTTATTTTTTATTTTTTATAAATATGTAAATATAAATAGGTACTTCTATTTGACACCTAACTTCCCTTGAGTGGCTGAAACTCAATTGGTTTGAATATGTTAATTAACTTGTAGGCTTACAATGAGCTAGGTGCGCAAATAAATTATATTACGTTATATCCAAATCGCAATATCAATGCTGAAAATACTATTATGGTTTTTTACTATCTAATCCACTTTGAGGGAAATATTTAACGTTTTGCGCTTGCTATTCTTTTTATTCGTACTTAAGTACCTATCTTTAATGACTGTGAGGCCCATACATCATTACTAAGTTTTCGGGGGAGACAAAAGCCCGTAGCATGCTTAGAAAATTATTAGATTTGTAGATAGCCACATAAAAGTCCCGGGCACGAAAGCAAAATAAAAATACTTTTCTCGTCCTAATAATAATCTATTACTTTACTATTTCCTTTACTTGAATGTTGACTGGAATCTGGAATAGATGGCTTACTTACATAATAAGGCTGCGTAATTGTAGGTAGGTATGTATTAAGTTTCGTCTGTAATTTAACGTAGGTACCGACATCGGAAAACTTTCTGTACATAAGGAACAAGTAGATAATCATATCCCCGATACATAAAATTCCATAAAAATTAGAAGGATCTGAATGAGGATATTTTCTTGTAAAAAATAATAATAAACAAACATGGTTGTCAAGTTTAAAAGCGCAATAATAGTAATCTTGTGGTGTGTCGTTTGCTTTTGTGGTCTCTATCTTTCGTCTCTATCACATGCGTTCTAGATAAACATACCTGACGATAACAAATAGTTATGCTTGATGCACACACATGAACGTTAAGTCTTATCTCCTCAGCGGCAGTTAGCATTTTGTCTCCTTAGATAACGACACGTTTTAGATAACTCCAAATAGTTTATCACTTGTTTAATAAAAATTAACAAAGACCATCACATTAATTATTGTCATTTTGTGGAGCTATCGATTTTTTTATTGCTGTAAAATGTGAATTCAAAGAACGTGAATTTAAAGGTTTAGATAAATTTATATTTCAAGTTGTTATTTTTGATTGGGTGCCATGGAGGAACATATTTCTTCAGTGGAGTATGTAAAGTAAGTAAAGTAATATCAAATAACGTAAACTTTACAATGACTCTTCATTGTAAAGTTTACGTAATTTGATGTTAAATTAGTTTGATTAGGTACTTACTGAAAGTAAAGAAATCGAACACGTATCGCAAATGCAACGCTGATGATCTTCAACTGAAAACCATTAAAACTCGATATTTGGTAATAATAATCAATTAACTAATGATTATGTATTGTTTGAATTTCATTCACGTAAGACCTTACTTAATGCATCATAAGAGATATCCTCGCTTTATGGTAATAGGTATTTTTTTATGACGTTGATCTAGTTGGTATAACTAAATTTCAACCCAATTTATTCAGTAGTTCTTGCGTGAAATATTAATACATCCTTACAAGTTTTCACATTTATAACATAAGTACACGGAACCCAGAAACTAAACACATTGATCCCTTAAAAGAGGACTGTTACCGTGCGTCATTTTAATGCTGTCAAACTGTGGCTTAGTTGTTTGTGTCAAAATAAAATAACCCCAACAAAAACCAAACAAATTTTAACAAAATCGTAACACATATCTGTTGTATTGTGTTTTTTAATATTTAAGAAGTTTCATTGATCTATGTTCTCATTAACCAAGCTAAAGTGATAGTCAACTACTGAATTTGTTAAAAGTTTTCACGAATGTTTATCTCATTTTGAATACCGTCGTACCTACTTTCATTTATAAGTGAAGATTTTCTACAGTTTCCCCAGCACCTCGTTCGGCAGAAATAAACTGGATGATAGTGTGATCTCCGTCGATGTATCCAAAGACGTTCTAGTGGATACTCTCTCAGATATGGCAGAAAATTCCATCCCACCAGATTTAATCATGTGAGTCTGCGATCAAACTTGCTTGTTATTATTAATTTTTAATTAAAGGTGACAAAATATTATTTCATGTTTCCTTGAAAGTTCTCACGCACTAAGATAAGTACTCTGGCTCAGTAGATTGCAATCAATAATTTTGATTTAATATCCAAGATTAATTTAATTGATAAGATACCTCAAACAGATAGTTTTAACTGATACAACTTTTATTTAAGCAGTTTAACCAACCTAACGAATTTATGTATTAAAACATTTAAGTAAATAAATATGCTTTCAAATTTCGAAAAGGAACCATCAGGAAAAGAAATGATAGGTGTCTATTAAATAAATTAAAATAAAACTGGTTTTCAAGAACATTGACCTTTAAACCCAGATAAATATCAAATCCTTAATTTTAATAAGGACAATATTGTTGTGTGTAATTTGTTACTCAAACTGTGGGCATGCTTAACCTAATTGTTTGATTTTGTAAATATTGTGTGAGCTCAGAGAGATGTAAACATCAGCTTCAAACCAGATGTCACAGCAGGTCATTTGGAAATTTAATTGCTTCTTATCTATTTCATAGTAGGTGCTTGTAGATAAAACCTCTATTATTTTTTAATCAATGTTTAGGTTTAATTGAAGTATTTAAAGTTTATTTTATTAGTAAATTTTTATCATAGATAAATGGTAACTTATTTAAAAAAATAATGTTAATGAATACATAAATACTTAACAATTTAAATGTGTTCAATAACAGCTATATTTTCTGTTTTATAAAAATGTATGCTAAAATTGTTTTTTTTATTTTACAAAGATTATAATTTATTTGGTTTTTGTATTTTAATTAAAACATAATTTTCAGGTCTACAGAAGGCACTGCAGACAATGAAGATCCGACTCGTCTAACATTAGCATATGAAAAACTCTATGAACTGCCAAGAACTATTGTTGAGAGGTTTTCAGATCACATCAGATACCTAGATATCAGCCATAACAAAATTACGTATGTTTACATTCTTATTCTTATTTAAATCATTAATATTAGTTACAAGGGCCTCCCATGACTTTGTATGAGTTGACCCAATCATCCCCAGTTTCAACCCCAAAAGGCTGTTGGTTTCTAGAGATACATTATAAGTACACCTCCACATCATTTAGAGCATATATTTAAAATTACAAGTATCTTACTTCAAAAATATAGAACTTTGTTTGTATTCCAATATCTTACAGGAACCTGGATGCCTTGGTACACTTCAAACACCTTACATCTCTCATCGCAGACAGCAACCCCATCACAGAGAATTGCTTTCTACCGCCACTCCCTAAGCTGGAATTATTATGGTAATCTAAAAGTGCAATTAATTTATTCTAGTTTTATGATTAATCCTTATTATTTAGATGGACAATAGGAATAGTTCCCACCTCAAAACTGAACTGTATGCCCTTGAATTAACGAAGAAAGATTTTGATATGTCCTAGCCATTTAAGGGTTAACGGATACGAACACCAAATTGACGGATATCAATATCGTAATGTATACCTACTTATCGAAAAATTTATCTAATTGTCTCTCTCGTAATAATCATACAACGGTTTCAGAATAAAGCACTCAGAATGATAACAGACGCACCTCTATTCATCAAAACCAGTGAATTACATGAGCACACACAGATGAAAACAGTAAGGGAAGAAGTCGCACACAGAGCAAGAACATATAATGACCGCATTAAAGTACACTCTAATAAGTTACAGAAGGCTCAAAAGATCACATACATGGGACTTTGTTAATTAAAACAAAATACCAATCCAATATGAGACAGTTTCCTTACTGGAGGAACGGCTCTCTCCTGTCAATAAATCACACAAAAAATCTGTGAAGGGCTTGCTCAGCCCATTGCATGATGAAATCTACAAAAAAAAATTGTCTCTCTGTTATTCCACTTTGATGTATATATGTCACCGTAAGATTGTAAAAATCGTTAGATTACAATCTATCTCGCGAGATTGTAAACTGTCGACAGATTGTGAACCGTAACATTATGATTGCAATTTAACGCGTTATTTTTCGCTATATTGTAATCTATCAATGAGAATCGGTCAAATTGTGAACTGACGTAGAACGAAATGCATCTCGCGCGCTGATTGGTTGAGAGTTGTGTGCCCCCCGCCGCCCCGTCATTCGCCATATTTGTTTGTAATTTCGTTTGTTGTTTTTATACTATTAATTTATGGTATGTTTAAAGGACTAAATATTTGTTTATAAGAGTTTCTTAAAAAAATTCAATTTTAATTTGTGTTAAAAACAAAATAATTGTTTCATTTTGTTGTAATTTTCAATTAAAATTTTGAGTGTTTGAAGAATAAATATTTTGGTACAATTATTTCTCAAAGTATGTCAGGATTATTGATTACCTAGTAAATAAATACTTGAAGATTTTTTGAAGTGCATTTAATTTATTTAAACGACATCTCTATTTTTTTAAATACTAGAAATGATTTGATTTGAGTTTCATTCCTAACTTTACGGGGCCATAGAAAGGCTGGTCGTGATTGGTCGCTCATATAATAAACCGACCAATCAGGAAGAGCTTTCGGACAGTTGACAGTTTGACGCCGGACAGATTGTAATTTAACGGTTTCACTTCGATAGATTACAATACAGCGAAAAATAATCCGTTAAATTGCAATCCCAAGTTACAGTTCACAATCTGTCGACAGTTTACAATCTCGCGAGATAGATTGTAATCTAACGGTTTTTACAATCTTACGGTGACATATAGATGCTATGAGCAATTACCTAGTAGTATAATTGAAAATTTACTTTCATTAATTTAAATATTCAATTGAGATACGATGTTACATTACCATATTTCATGGTTTCTTGTTTTAGAAATGTTTTGTAATTAGTAGATATAATTAATATTTATCTTGGGCGGAATACACAAAGTGTATGGCATAGAAAGTAGGTTACATACATTAACTAGCTTTTGCCCGCGACTTCGTCCGCGTGGCGTGTTATTGTGTCATTTCAGTATTTTTCTCGGTGTGTGTCGAATGTAAATAATAATGAATGTTGCATTCAAAAATTTTAAAAAGTTTTTTTTTTTTTGAGAAAATACATTAAAAAACAACATAACAATTATTCTGAATCTGGCGCTAGTGCAGTATTTTTTCATGAAAAAGATGTTTCCCATTCCCATGAAGCTGTACATTTGCTAAGATACCCATATACTAAAAAATTTCAAGCCTCTAACTCGCGGTACAAAAGTTTTTCCCGCTATTCCCGTTCCCATGGGAATTTTGGAAAATCCAATCATGACTTAACTTTGCATTCACTAAGGTATATGCATGTCAAATTTCAATCATCTAACTTACGCGGTTTAGATTTTTTCATACAAAAGTTTTTTCCCGCTAACTCCCGTTCCCGTGGGAATTTCTCAAAATACAGCCATAACTAAACTTTATATTTACTAAGGTACCTGCATGCCAAATTTCAAGCATCTAACTTAAGCGGTTTAGATTTTTCATACAAAAGGATTTTCCCGCTAATTCCCGTTCCCGTGGGAATTTCGGGAATTCCTTTCTTAGTGCACCCCTACGGTACCTAAGCTACGTCCCTTCCAAATTTCAAGTGCCTACGTTAAGCCGTTTGGGCTGTGCGTTGATATGTCAGTCAGTCAGTCAGTCAGTTTCTCCTTTTATATATATAGATTACGTATTAATGGTAATCAGTTTATGGCTACCTCGGTGGCGCAGTGGGAAAGTTGGCGCCCAAAGTGCCTAGGTATAAGGTCTTAAGTTCGATTCTCAGTAAGGTTAATTTGGGAAATTAACTTTTATTGGCTTGCAGCTGGATCTAGGTATACCGGCTTGACGCCCCCAGTATAACTGTTTCAAGGAAATACCTTAATATGAGACCCGTTAATTGGTATGATTGTCTGGCGCATTTATTATTGTTACTAGCTGTATCACGCGACTTCGGGCGCGTTATTGCGAGACAAAAATGTGTTATTCAAGTATCTTATCTGTATGGTCATTAAAATTCATCCAAATCTATTCAGTAGTTTTTACATGAAAGATTAACAAACATACAACCAGACTTCCAGACATTGTTACTAATATTCGCGTTTCTAATATTAATGATTTTCTAAATATTTTTTAAAGGTTGAACCACTGCAAAATTGGTGCACTATATCCATGGGTAGGCAAGTTGAAGGAGTCATGCCCAAACCTTCAGTATTTGTGTTTGATGGGCAATCCCGCGGCGCCGAGCTATCTTAATGGTGGCACTTTCTACGAATACCTTCAATATCGGTAGGTTATATTTGAAAAGGTTTCATTTGGATATATTTGATTTCTTGTTTGTTCGCATTAAAGAGGCTTCGAAACTCTGAACCGTGTAGCTAGGCCTTTTTTTTGTGAAGCCCCTCAGTGCAAAATGTATGTACACCTACGAGTATTAATCTTCCTAGAAACAATAAAATGTGTTTATTTGCCAAAAACTGGAGCATTACCTACAATAAAAACGAAACTATGATTCTCATACTACAGTGCGCGCGAAACTAGTTGGTCGCGCTATAAGAACTTCTAAATGTTCAATTGTTTGTTATTTATTATTTTCGATAGTTGAAATCACTCGGGTTCACTATCCCGAGGTTGGTCATCACCGTGTAATCTCATGTGCGTTTCGAGCAGTAGGCTTTTTTTTTTGCTATTCATGACGATGACCAGAAGATGTTGTCAGATTGCCATTTTTTAGGGAAATACTGCCAGTTCAAAAAACGTCAATAAATTTGTTATTTTTTATACTTGAATTTTTTTACTCTAGTTTAGGTTCGGAGCATAATAAAACAACATTGTAAAGAAATCAATGTGATACTACGTAAACTTCTTTTTCACTGAACTTAAAAATAAATGGCGTCTTTCCTGCAACAGAACTTTAAAATAAATTGTTAATGGCGTCTTCCCAATTATTAACAGACTGTTCGTCATCGCCCAATTCCCGTCGCTCCATCACTTAGACGACAGGAAAGTGACGGAGGACCAGCGAGCTGAGGCCCAAAGGCTGTACAAGAGGCCTTTCTTTGAGCGACTGGTGAAGCCGGGCACCGGCGGCCTCGGCCAGCTCGTCACCACGTCGGTCAGCTGGAGCAATGTCCAAGGTAAACTTGCCGCCATTCTGGGCAAAGAGAAGCAAAACAGGAACCTCTTGATTTGAAAATGGAACGTCGACCATTTCTGATGTCATTGAGTTTTAGCTCATAAGTATTTATAAATAAGCTCTAAGAGCAGGACACACTAGATATGAAAAAGCTTGAGTCTTTACAGTTATATATATTAGGACTAGACCCGATTTTGAAGGTGCGACTCCAAATATATGACTCACGACATTTATTAATCTGTGGGGACCATAGTCATTGCAATACAACTTGGAAATAAAACCCCACACAAGGTATTACACCCACTCCCCCCCCCCCTCTTATTTTCTAACAAAAAGTAGCCCATGTCCGTTCTTGAGGTTCATCGTATACCTATACCAAATTTCATCAAAATCGTTTGTGAGGTTTAAGCGGGAAAGCGTAACAGACAGATAGAGTTACTTTCGCATTTATAATGCCTATTAGTAGCGATTACTAAGACCAGGCAAAAAAACAAATTTGGTTCATCCGTTCAGAAGCTACGATGCCACGGACAGGACACACATCAAACTTCTAGCCACCTCGTCGTTTTAATCATCGTTTACGTTTAAAATATTTTGGCAAAGTGTGAAATGTGTTTGGCCCAGTAGTCCACGTTTGTTCCAAAGATAACAAAGTTTATCTAGGCGTGGGATTTGATTGGCTCCCTTAACGCGTATATTTAAGTCGTATTTGTTTTAATTGACGACTACTACTTTTAAAATTTACTATGGTACTCATGTAAAATATAGTCAAGTTTAACAAGTAAATAAAATTATGTATTAAGTTTCAAAAATATTATCAAGTTTGAGGTATGAGATTGTACGCGCATGCCATTTTTAATGTAGAATTTTATATCATTATATAATTGTTTAATAATGACCTGCATAATTATCTTTTTAATTAGTGGTGTGTGTATAATAATTTGGGTGGAGGATACTTTTTTCATTGAATAAACATATGTTTAAAATTAATTTCTTGGGGTATAAAATCTGTGCTGAACTTTAAAATTTCTGAAATCAGTAATAAAGTTCGATCGATTACTTATCGATTTGATTACTGATACATTTAAAATAATGATGCATTAAATTATATTATTGCATAAATTTATTTATTTATCAAATTTGATTCCTCAAAACTAGTACAGAGACCGCGAAGTAAATTATACCTATTTATCTTTTCATTTTTTCAGTTTTATCTCAAATAATTAGATAATAAATCTAATGAGGTTTATTCATGAATTTTATTTCTAACGGAATTCCTTTGACTAAGACGTATCAATAAATTTCATGCAACTCCTTTATTATTAAGTTGTTAAATAACAATTAAGTATAGATCACAGATCATAACTTGAACCAAAATGGCGATTGTCTGCTCGGGTAACGTAACAGACAAATACTAATATGAAGGAATTTTTGAGCGATACTTATTTAGACTTTATTCAAAAAGTAAATAAAATCCGTCATTGTTGTACTGCGCATCGCATGGTTCAACTTATGTGATGCGGTTTATACGCTTTATTTAATATACTAATGTTACGCATATCAAAACATTACGAACTTTGTTAGTTAAAAGTAAATATCGGTTCATGGTCTAAACTGAAAGAAAACATAATTTTTTGACAATTATGTAAATTAACTTTTTGACCAAGGTAAAAATCCATAGTTGGTTTTGCCTATTCAGTGAGTAAATAATGTATACTGATATTTATGACATCGCTTACGAAATCATACTAACGTAAATAAAAGTACGGCGTAAAAGTGCGTACAATCGAATGATTTCATTTCCATTGTTAAAAAGACTGTTTATGACAAATAACTAATTTGTTAATCGATAACGAATTTATTACATTTATTATAGTTTTTTATACTATTTATTATAAAACATGTAAGGTTGTGAAGTTTTACTGTCTATTTATTTAATGTATAGAAAATGTAAGTTTAATTTTAAACTATTGAATTAGACATATTTTATTTGTTTAACGTTTTATTGAGAGTTACATTTTACAATTTATGGGGTTATTCTTAAAACATCAACATCTTCGCAGGTTTATATTCCTATCTTTATTGCCAGCCAATTCTAATAAAGAAGACGACCTCGGTGGCGCAGTGGCTAAGGTAGGCGACTAAAGCGCGAAAGGTCCCGGGGTCGATTCCCGGTCGGGTCAATTTGGAAAACGAACTTTTCTAAATTGACTTGGGTCTGGGTGTACTGGGAGGACGCCCCCAGTTAGTATCCGTCGTCTGGTGCTCATAGTACAAGGGAAAACCTTAGTTTGAGACCAGGTGATTGGTGTAATTGTCTGGCGCATTTATTAATTACGTCCTAGAACTTTTTCGATATCGTTAAATTTGTATAGAGAGTCTATACAAAATATTTTAATCTAGTGCGCATTAGGCATGCAAGAAAATTTTATCGCGCTCATAACAAATGTCAAAACCGATACGTCAGCCGCTGATTGGCTGAAAATACGAGTGCAGTATTATATCAGCCGCCAATAAACGATATCGAAACTTTGGTCGTCTCGTGCGAGAAATTTTACGTTTTACGCATGCTTGTAGGGGTTGAGTTTATATCATAAGTTGCAAATTATTTTGCCTTTAAAAAGGTTCGAGAACAACTGCGAGATTTAAATGTTTTAAAAATAGCCCTGTATATATTTTAGATAAGTATGGCATACATTTTGAAAATTTGCAATACATACTTTATTAATGACTAGTCGATTTCACACAGATTGGTTATTGTTAATGTTATTTCAATTCTAAATTGTGTATCGTTTTCAAATTAGGAAAACATAAGTGTTGATTCTAAGAAATTATTCTGAAACACCTGAACTAGATATACATGGGACCCGAGTCATTGAATTATTGTACTAAACTTCGCTAAATTACTATATTATTGAAGGTACTTTATTTACTAAATATTAAAATACATTTTCCTTTATCTGCGAGATTATCACTGGTTATCTGATTCAGGCGTATCACGCTTTATTGAATTATTTGTTAGCAATGCTACTTCACTTTACCAAAATGATGATATCAATAGATGTATTCACGCCACTATTTAGTAAAAACTGTAGGAACAAATGACGTTGTGCTAAATTTTAACGCAATGTATCAATAAAAGTTTGCATACATAAATAAATCTATTATATAAAAATGAACCGCAAAATGTGTTGGTAAGCGCATAACTCGACAACGCTTGGACCAATTTAGATGATTTTTTTTTAAATGTTTGTTGAAGTCTAAGGATGGTTTTTACGTCGAGAAAAATTCAAATAATTAACGGAAAAACTCTAAAGATAGCCCTTTTCTTTTTCCAGTACAAACGTTGTCTAACTAAAATTTAGAGTCAAGCCAAATCCTTTTGACAGGACGAAGTCTGTCGGGTCCACTAGTAAAATATAAATATTGGACAACATCACATACACTGCTCTGGTTCTGCGGTAAGTAGCTTAAGCACTTGTGTTACAGAAATCAGAAACAACGACGGTACCACAACATCCACACATGATTATTTTTTTTAATTATCAACCCTGTTTGGAAAAGCGTGATACGCCCCTTTGGTTCATTCTGTACTCGGCTTTTGCTCTCTATCATACTTTAGAACGTAAGTGTTATTTGAACTTCTTTTTGAATAAATATTATATATTCTAAAATGTTTACTACAATATTAGATTTATGAACATTAAATAAAACATTTTGAAAGTCTAAATCATATCCTTTATTATTGAACTTAAACATAATTAAATATCTGTATACTAATAACTGACCGTGACTCCGTTCGAAAGAACTTAATACCGTTTGAATAAAAAAAAAACAAAAGAAAGATACAGAATCATATATCACCACACTATTTACAGACAGAGTAGGTATACATTTTAAATTTCAAGTCTTTTTACGTCTTAAACATGGGACTTTCATTCAAATTTCTAACCCCGTTTTACCCCGGTTAGGGGTAGTTAAGGACCCTACCTGGTAAAATTCAAATTTCTAGGTGTTAGTTTTTGATATTTGGTAAATATTTAGTCAGATAGTGAGTGGTATTTCGCTTTTACATAAGTAT
Source organism: Glyphodes pyloalis (assembly GCA_037074685.1). Lineage (NCBI taxonomy): Eukaryota > Metazoa > Arthropoda > Insecta > Lepidoptera > Crambidae > Glyphodes > Glyphodes pyloalis. The sequence goes on along the minus strand of JAYKKO010000012.1, from coordinate 3,017,395 downwards.
ATAGATTCGTTGGCGTTGGCGTTATTCACTAACATCTTAATCGATTTTATTATTTTTATAGTACTATACGCCGTACTAGCGAACTTTAAATATTAGAAACAGAAATTTTTTATCTCCCCTTGCGGTGCGGGAATTGAACCCACGACCTTCACGTATCGCGCGTGCTGCTCTTACCAACTGAGCTAACCGCAAGTTATTGTAGGCGATGAAATTTTTCTGCTGTATCAACCGTTAGCCTTTCGGTAAGTGCCCTCTGCCGAATATGTTTATATCTACATACTTATCGGCCCGTGGTACATTCGTTGCAGAAATGTTTGAAAACCACGGAATCGAAGACACCTGGCATCTTAATCGATTTTATTATTTTTATAGTATCTACTATACGCCGTACTAGCGAACTTTAAATATAAGAAACAGAAAATTTTTATCTCCCCTTGCGGTTAGCTCAGTTGGTAAGAGCAGCACGCGCGATACGTGAAGGTCGTGGGTTCAATTCCCGCACCGCATGGGGAGATAAAATTTTTCTGTTTCTAATATCACTAACATCCTGATTTCAGGTATTCTTAACTCCTTTAAAAACATGCAGGATTGTAGGTATTCTTAACTCCTTTAAAAACAGTTTCGTCTTTCTTTTTTATACAGTGTAGGTTTTATAAGTGCGATTATTTACGCCCGGTTCTAATATTTTACGATTAGTACCTAATGGATCAAAAATGACAATCCGTTTTTCTCCACAATACTACAAGTCGTTATTTCTAATTTTAAGAGTACTTTTCTGTCATCAGTAGTTTTTAGCTTACACCTCGTTTAATTTATTACTGTTCGTAATTAGAACGGATCGTTTTTCAAATATTAGAACCGGGCATAAGAGTGACATGAAAGTTCGCGGTTGCTAGTCAAACAAAGACCAGGTGCGGTCCCTCCACGCGGTAAGGTCCACGCGTGGCACCGCGGCGGTGTCGTCGCAGCGGGCGCGCGGGTTGCGCGGCGACTCTTGCTCGAAGGCTCGTTTCTGTACGACGCGGACCGAATCCGTGTTGTCGCAGACTATGCGGGCCATTGAAGCCTTCTTCAGCTGCTGAAGTTGCTCTGCAAAATTAAAACATTGGTAAGAGGTAGGGCATAGCGCTTTACCGTTCGAACTGGAGCAGCCCGACTGGTGAAATACCCCTACCTTACAGAAGACCTCAGCCAAATAACAATCAGTTATGTGTTTTTGTGTTCCTGCTCCTTGCTCACACAGCAAGGTTTCAAGACCTCTTGGTGGGTGCTACATTAGTAGCAGGGGTCAAGCCTTCAAGGTAAGGGCGACAAGTCCAGTATATAAGTACATTTATTATCTTGTAGTTGTCGCTCTTAAGCTAGGATCTCATTACCTCTTAACATCAGGTGGGATGAGGTCAATCTTGAAGTGCAATATAAAAAAAAGAGCTCGTAGCCGGGGTATGGTGACACGGTTAAATAACTATTGGACAACATCACATACATTGCTCTGATTCTGTGGTAAGTAGCTTAAAGCACTTGTGTCACAGAAATCAGAAACAACGACGGTACCGTAACACCCAGACCCGAGACAATATAGAAAAGTTCGTTTCCCATATTGCCCCGACTGGGAATCAAACTCTGAACCTCAGAGATGGCGCGATGCCAAAGTCCGGCCCGCTCGCCTCTCGGCTACAGAGGTCGTCAACAAGTTTGAGCGGTTACCGGCGATGATAACGAACGATGGCATGGACACGAGAGCTCTGCCAGCCTTTATCGGAAGCGATGACAACGGGCGAATGAGATCACTGGGCTTATCGATAAAATTTGTGCCCATAGTGTTTTTATAGCAAGGTCTCCCTCCCAAACTTATTATTATTGTAACGGCCTTGATAAATTGCAATGTCTTTTGCGACCAAAACTAACGAACCAGGAACCAGGAGTAAGCATCCAGTAAAAACCAGGTATAAAGCGAAGACCCACCCTGGTATAAAGCGAAGACGCTCTAAAGCTAGATAGATACGATCATAATTATAAAACTCGTCGACTCCCATAATATAGGATAATTAATCTTTCATTATCGAATTACCCTGTTTTTTCTCTCCGTCGGCAAATACATGCAGTGTACCTACGCGACTACTGCACACCGCACACGCCAGCTACAGCACTGCGTTTACAGTATGATATAAAAAGCAGCGCGACTATCGCACAACTGTCGCGCTGGTAAAGTCGCCTAAATCTAAAAGCGTTCTTATAGGTTTTCTATATATTAGGAGTAATAATACAATGTTACCAGAGGTAAACGAATGCGGCATCTCGCCGTTGTCGTAGAAGAATCTGTCTCCGACCCTCGTCCGGTAGAACTGCTCGGCCACTATGCACTGGAAGGTGTGTCCGAGCACGGATCCCTGGACCGGCTTCTCCATTGCCCCGCCCACGAACAGGTCCACGTCATTCACGTGCTCGTACATTTGGGTGAGGGCGTATATTCTCTGTGGATGATTAATTAACGTCATCAGTATTATATGTCGCGGCCATAACGTAGATTAGCTCTTACCTGCGACTTCGTTCGCGTTATTTTGTCAGAAAAGTTCTACTTTGTGTTAATCTAGTATGATAATATTAAACTTACATCTTGAGCTATTTCTCCTGATAATTCTTGGAAAGTCCTGGCTCTTCGAAGCCCACATATTTCTCTGAAAATCATATAAAAAATATTGAATATAAGATTGCATTGGCTGGAAGTCAAGTGCAATGTTAGGAGCGGGGCAACATCGTATGCTGTCTTGTCTGTACAACATCGTAGGCTGTCTTACCTATAGTCATTATACGAAGCAATCCCATGGTCCCTTCCCCTCTGAATGTCCATGGAGATGAGGTCCAATCCCCAAGCATTGGTGGACTTGAACAGCAGGTTGGTGACCTCTCCGGAGCAGAAGGGGTCCGACTCCGAGGTGCTCTGAGTCAAGCTGCCTCGCACGATGTCGTCGAAAGAGTCCGTGGAAGATTCCAGAAGGGATGGATTTTGATAGTTGTCACTTAGCCTTGGGAAAGAAATTGCTTGTTAGACATGACGAAAGTCAGTGTTACTTAATAGTACATACACTATTCATCGGTTTTGCTAAACATCTATTTTTTTTGGGAGATCCACAGTTAAAAGACGTGGTTAAGATTTTTTACTTGTGTTTTGCTTTGAAACATTCTTTGGATCATCGTCAATAAGTCTACATATAATATAATATATAATAACCTTTATCTCTTTAAGACGACCAGCTACCAATCGTAGTCTAAAAATAAGGAGAGAGTGGGATTTGCAATAATGTATTTTTTAACAAAATTTCTATCCATTCCTTCTCCTTGGTTATCAGAGTTACAGAAAGCGCACTACACCTAAAAGTTTATTAAACCCTTAAACAATTCAAATATAATTTATCTTTCATATTGGTTTTGGACCTTATCTTCAGCTAGTAGGTAAGGTTGAAATTATAGTGGCAATATTTGTGCCACCACCGGCTAAACGATTCTTAAGCGTCAGTTCCACATTCACTGGATACCGTAGGGATGGTCATATTGAGAAGATAGCGGGAAGCTGGATGGACACAATACAAATATCTGCATTTGCAACGAGCCCTACTCGTTAGCAGGAACGCTGACTTCGCGTAAGAAGCCTTAGCCGTCCAAAAAGTTTAATACTTATGTAAATACGCAGCGTGGTAGTCCTTAGGGCACGTCATTATGGAGTCAGGAACTATGGAGTGGAGAAACCGGAAGGCGCCTGTAGCGAACCCGTTGATGACGCCTGGGTTCACATCCGGGTTGTAGTCATGGCTGTACAGTGACGTCGGGGATATCCGGTAGTAGCGGAGGTAGGTTTCCCCTGAAGATAAATTTTCAGAAAATTTGAGCAAAAGGTTGTTTTCAGCTTTTCTCGTCAAAAATAACGCAACTTTCTTGTAAATGACCTATCCCAACTGTTACTTTTAGTTTTGGCATAATGAAAATCCTTTTTTTAAGTTTGCTAAGTTGAAAGACCCTACTACGCACTGAGCTTAAATTACATCTGACCATCTGGAAATATTAAGCACTTATTCGTCTTTCAGTTTCACTGATTAATTGGCTTGGTATTAATTAATAGTTGTTGTTGTTGGACCAATCTCATTCCTAATTCTACTGAACTCCTTATTTAGTCAGAACGTATTATGTTCCGGATTGGGTGGCCTATGACAAGGGTTAACTTACCGAAGTTGACTGGCAGCCACTCTTGGTAAGTGATGTGTTGTATCTCCGCAATGACGATCCGCCTCGCCTCCTGGTACAGCCGTTCGTCCCCCCACTGAGGGTTCAGCCCAGCTAGGATGTCCGCCACACGATTGTGTTCGCGGAGGAAAAGCGTGTGCAACATCGCTAGTGTCGGCGTCTGGTTTATTCTGCCGTCACCTTAAGACGACACATAAGGGGTTATGCATATAGGGTCGTCATAAATGATTGCGTTAAAATGAAATTCGATTTAGTCTCCATTTTTTGGAAGAAGTTCAAGTTCTGCCACTGGTTCTAGAATACTAAGGAGATCTCATTACTGAGTAGATTCCAGCACAAAGCTTACGTGACTAAGAATTGTTGACTCTGATGTATGATCGCAGTACCGTCACAAAAATAGCCTTAATACATTTTTTTTTTAATGGGAAATCTAACGATAGCATGTGTGAGACTCCCCAGCTCCAACAAAGAGTGAGGACAATGAACAAGAAGAACACCGGAAACTCTCATTATCTAGTTATAACGATAAGGGAATGTTATATAGAAGATATAATTATTACAATGGCCACGGCAAGCCTTATTGCTGCGTACTGTTCTACTAAGGCATCTACCTCAATTTAAATGTACCAAGTGTTAATGTAACAAGAACTCAAAGACTTTTTTCTTCTATCACATTCCTAGCAAGACCTTATAAACTTAAGATACTTTTTTTTATTGTGACTTCAACTGGCGTTCTAAAATATTTTACTGTACTTACCACCTAAATAACAAGGGTCAGAGGTATTTCTCAAATCGCAATTAGCTTTCTTATTATCTACTGATGGCAGGAAACCTCTATTGCTGGATCCTCTATACTCCTCTCGCAGCCGGCCTCCTTTTTTGCTCCGTATTTTGTTAGCCATATTTTTTTCTGATCCGTAAACTGTAGATCCGTCAAGGAAACTTGTAACGGTATTCATCTGTGGAGAGTGTGGATATCAAAGCAAAGGGTCTGTAATGAGTTCAAACGTCGGAAATCTGACATATGATGTTAAATTTCGAAATGACTCAGAAATTAATTGATTATAAAAAAATCGCACCTTCAATTTAGCGTTCAAGGACCGTAACTTTCGTTAATGAGTGAACGGAAGGAAGTTCGTTTTCGGTTTCAGTGCAATTTCTCTCGGGTTAAGGAATCGAACTTCAGAAAGAACTTCATTATAGCCCTTTTTTCTTTAAGGAATTGTGTGATGCCATTCTTGACGAGTTGTACGATCAAATAGCTCGTAGAATTATACATTATGACCTTGGCACCGCCCTTATGCCGTGTGCATAAGAACGAATATCGAATGGCAAGTGTTTACCTTGGCGGGCGGTCGATCTTACCTATTCCTTGGGTTATTATTTAAGGTACCTGATTTGCGTAGCCCAAACTGCAATCATCTCTAGGGGCAGTGATGCTCCTGACGAAGTTGTGACACTTGATGCCGTGGTGCCTATAGAAGTAGTCGTTGTCAGGGATACTTATGGGAATGCACTTGTCGTTCATCCATTCAGGAGGCAGCATATCGTAGCCTCCGCCCAAGCAACAATGTATGCCACCTTCCTCTGGAATGGTGTTCGTTCTAATTTAATGACTTAATTAGACGCACAAAATTTACAACAATGTTTGCACATTGTTGTAAATTTTGTCAGATTCTGATGGCTGAAATACGACGAGGGTATTTTTTACTATCGTGTTTCCCTGTCTTGCATCTATTCCTGAACAGTGTGTTCAGTGAATATAGTCCCGATTTGACTTTGATTGTTACCAGTGGCGTAGCGTAGTGGGGGCGGCAGGGGCGGCCCGCCCCGGGCGGCACATTTTAGGGGGCGGAAAAATTTCACAATAAATAATAAAAATATTTGAACCATTTCATATTTTTAACGCAACTACAAAGGACCGATTGAAAAGAGCATGGAATTTTTCATTACTTATTCTGTAACGGATTCGGGGAATCCCCTTTCTTTGAATGATATTTTGTAGCGACTGCTGGCAACACCGTCTACGACTTGCGGGGATTCCCCGTATTTTATTTAATGCTTGGATTGTTTATGGCTAACAAAACAACAGCGAGAATGACTGACTATCTATCGCCGGCTATATTATTAGATCCAGACGACACTAAATGTAATCTAGACTACGCATCTGTCGAAATTGACGAGCAGGATTTCAAGCTGGAATGACTTCGACTACGGACTTTCGTTGCTGCTACAGGTAAAGAAAATAAATTAATTAATGCAGACTCACTTGAATTATTAAAATTTATTGTGGAGTCCAAGCTGGAAGATGCTCTGCCCAATATTTTAATAATGCTACGAATATTTTTCACAGTTGCCATAAGCAATGCCAGCTGTGAGAGAAGTTTTTCAAAATTGAAGTTGATTAAAAATTATTTAAGATTAACCATGAGTACTTTAAGACTAACTAATTTGGCTATCTTGTCTATTGAGCAAGAAATGTGTGATGCTATAGACATTGATGGTGCAATTAATGACTTTGCTCTTAAAAAAAGTAGACGTATAAATTTACTTTGACGTCTACTTTTTTTAAGAGCAAAGTCTTTTATTATAATAGTATAGTTCTAGTTTTTATTAAAAATTTATTTGCGTTTTATATTCAATTCTCCAATTATTTAATTTTGTCAATCTGACGATCGACAGCTGTACCTAATCTGCGGTGATAGGTATTGTACAGTCGAGCTCACATCAAGCTATACACTCGCAGTTCAAGTTTCGATCTTATGCGTTTGTTAATAAGAATGGTGCAAAGTCCAAAGTGTATAGGTTGACGCGTTCTTGAGTGTACCTGTTATAAAAATGTATCAATGTATAATAAAGATGATTGCAAAACTTAGATAAACTTTTTTATTGAAATGTATGTTATGTAATTATGGGAGAGTGCATCTCGACCCTCTCGGTGCATACAAGTAGCTAGACTGCGGAGCGCGCGAGTTTCGCGCCGGTTATATTTATTACCTTGCATCGAGAGGTCCGAGCATGTCGCCTCGCTCTAATTCCGTGGCTCTCTGCCCGGTAACGCCTGACGTCACAGACGCCACCTGACTGGCTAAAATGTAGGCCCTGTGATTTGTTAATTTAATTGTAAATAATTATATCCAATAACGTAGTTTCAGTTTGTTGTAAATATTTTGTAATAGGTTTAAATGTAAGCATTTTCATTTGTCCACTGTAATTAGCCAATAAGAATGTGTGTTAATTTATTTTAAGATTTTGTATATATAGTCCTAAGTTTGCAAATAAAAGACATTCCAACATCTAAATCTGAACACGCAACATTACTACGCAACCTTCTGACCCCTACAACTGGTGACCATCGACGCTGAAGAAATGGCCGGAGGAAAAGAAAACCACCAAGAAGCGCGAATCCCTGCTCAAGCACCTGCAGAAAATCAACAACAGGCAGACCAGAAGATGGCTCATCGTGACCACGAGCTTGCCGGAGTCTCCGTCCAGTCAAGATTCCTTCTGTGGCAACCTATCCACAGCACCATATATACACACACTCTCTCTCAGATAACAACACAACACATCTCTCTCAGTGTGTCTGCATTAAGAAACAATTGTCATGATGATAGTTCTGAAAAGAACTGTGTATAAATCAGCAAGACCGTCGTGTGCTTCACCAGGAATCACCACCACACGCTGCCGCTGAATATTACGACCGACGCAACGCGAAGTGCCGCAATCGCAACGCCCCGCGCAACGTCGACCACGAAGTTCACCGGACGTCCGCGTACGCCGCTGCTCTTGGTCAAAATGGACGAGCGTCTCTAGCGGTCACTCGATCTTGCACATGTGTTGCTAACCGCCCGCGCGCACTGTGCAAGCGACCCCCTGTAGAGGCACATTTCCCAGAACACGCGCGCGCGCGCGCCAAGACTACCTCGACAAGTGCGGGCACGCGCCCTTTTAGCATCGGCCAATCAGAGACGAGAAAAAGCAAGCGACAGTTTGCTAACCGCCCGCGCGCACCGCGTCAGCGCCCTCTGGTGAGGCAGTTTCGTCGAGCGCGGGCGCGCGCGCGCCAAAACTTTTTCTTAACAATTGTACCATCTGCCAATCAGAAGGATACAGTCATTCTATTGGTCAGAAGCTGTCCTCATACGACACATTTTTGTATATAAGCTGAACATTCATTTCTACACCTTCTACGGAGTTTTACTAAGAAGAATACCTCGACCTTCCCTCACCAAAGTGGTGACCCCGACGTGATCTGCGAAGCCAACGGGAAACCGATGTGATCTGGGAAACCGACGTGATCTAGGAAGCCAACGGGAAACCTCTGCCCAGCCTGGGATTGAACAATCCACCCTGGAGGTTCTGCCGCTCAAGAAAAATTCAAGCCGAAATCCCTGCTCGAAATTCTGCGACAACGCGTCCATCTACCATGTCGTCCGACGAAGGAACCTCTACACAGAAACAACAAGACCAGCCTATAGAATCCGCCACAATTTCGCTTCCACTGCGAATTCCACCGTTTTGGCGCGACCGACCACGGCTTTGGTTTTTTAGTTTCGAGGCCGCCACACACGCCTACAGCAAGAGCGACCAACAGCTTGCCCAAATGGTCATCGCACAGCTGGAAAGGCAAGACGTCGAGCAAATCAGCGACCTGCTGTACAACCAACCGAAAAGCGATGTCTACAAATCAATCAAGGAGCGTCTAATCACAGCCTACGAAGAATCTGACACGCGGCAATTTCAAAAGCTGCTGTCAGAGATGAAGCTAGGCGACCAAAAGCCTACTCAACTACTTCGTCGCATGCGAGATCTTGCTCGCGATAGAATACCTGACACTACGCTAAGGCTTATGTGGACCAATCACCTACCTCCACACGTCCGCTCCGTACTCGCCGTCAGCGAATCATTCAGCACAGAGACGAAACTAGCAGAATTGGCTCTTCTCGCTGATAAAATGATGGAGCAGACCCACGAGATTGCAGCCGTTACATCCACATCAACTACGCCACCGCTGTCAACATCTCAAGCCGACACACAATTTCTTGTCAACGAAATTCGCAAGTTGTCACTCGAGATCGCGGAACTAAAAGCGAAACCGCCAAATTACACTAATCATAGTTACCGCAGAAATCGCTACCCGTCTCGCAGCCGCAACAGCCAGTCCCGATCTCGCACAAGAGAAGACTCACTGTCAACGGTTTGCTACTACCACCGAAGGTTTGGCGCACAGGCAAGAAAATGTACCACGCCGTGCTCATTCAACAAAGAAAAGTCGGAAAACTAGACAGAACGTTGGCAGCGGCGGAAACCAGCGTTCAAGAATTTTCGTACCGCCTATTCGTCACGGACAAGAAAACCGGACTCTCATTTTTGGTAGACACGGGCGCAAACATATCCGTCCTACCAAAAACAAAAGGCCACACATCAACAGCGCTGCCATTTAAATTGTACGCCGCCAATAATACTGAAATACCGACCTACGGAGAGAGAACTTTGGAACTCGATCTAAACCTTCGCCGTCCATACAAATGGAGATTCATCGTAGCTGACGTTTCAAAACCGATTCTTGGCGCCGATTTTCTTGAACATCACCAACTCGTCGTGGACCTAAAGAACCGAAAGTTAGTAGATAGCGTCACTAATCTAAAGATAACCGCACCAGTACGAGCCACGGACATCCCTACAGTAAGGAGCATCGATATCGCAAACTCCTATCACGATATCTTAGCCGAATTCCCTGGAACTACAAGACTAACCGCCATGAACCTAAATAGCAAAATCAGCGTACAGCACTTCATTGAAACCGAAGGACAACCCGTTCACTGCCGAGCTCGTCCTATACCACCGCATCGGTATGAAAAAGTAAAAAAAGAATTCGAAAATATGGTTGAACAAGGCCTATGCCGACCTAGCAAGAGTCCATGGTCTTCACCGCTACATGTTGTACCAAAGAAGAATGGGGATATTCGAGTCTGTGGGGACTATCGCCGCCTAAACGCGATCACTAAACCCGACCGATATCCTGTCCCACGCGTCAAAGATTTCACATACCAGCTCAGTGGAAAAAATATATTCTCGACCCTAGATCTTAACCGCGCTTACCAACAACTCAGCGTGAGGGAGGAAGACATCGAGAAGACAGCTATTATCACACCTATGGGACTTTTCGAGTTTCCACGTATGTGTCCAGGACTCAAGAACGCGGGACAAACATTCCAACGGTACATCCATCAAGTACTCAGCGGACTAAGCTATGTATTCCCATTTATCGACGACGTACTAATCGCAAGTAGTAGCGAAGAACAACATCGCGAACACCTGCGAACAGTACTGCGTAGACTCGAAGACCACGGCATAACCATTAACCCAGCCAAATGTCAATTCGGTCAAACCGAAGTCAAGTTCCTCGGGTACATAGTGTCTCAAGACGGTATCAAGCCACCAGCTGAAAAAGTCAAAATCATCAGTGACTACCCGAAGCCCAAAACCATCGAGGAGCTACGACGATTTTTGGGTATGATAAACTTCTACCGCGACCATATACCAAACGCAGCCACAATCCAAGCACCATTAAACGCGCATCTGCACAATGTAAAAAAACGAGACAAAACGTTGATCGAGTGGACAGAAGAGTCGTCTCAAGCATTTGAAGCTTGTAAAATGAGCATAAGCAACGCCGTTTTACTCGCTCACCCATCACACGACGCTGCCTATGCTATTTTCTGCGACGCCTCCGACAAATCAGCTGGCGCCGTTCTGCAACAGTACGTAAACGAAAAATGGCAACCACTCGGTTATTTCTCGAAAAAGTTTTCCGATGCGCAGTCAAGATACTCGACGTACGATCGTGAGTTACAGGCAATGTATATGGCCGTAAAACACTTCCGCAAGATGTTTGAAGGACGTGAACTTATCATCTTCACGGACCATAAGCCGCTCACTTTCGCAATGTCAAAAGTAAATTCTACAACTGAAACACCGAGGCGAACTAGACAACTTTTGTTTATTAGCGAATTTACGACCGACATTCGTCATCTCAACGGTAAACAAAATATAGTCGCCGACGCACTCAGCCGTATTGAAACCATATCTTGCCCGACCACAATTAACTACGAAGAAATCGCAACCGCTCAGCAACAAGACCACACTATCCAGCAATTACTACGACAGGAAAATATCACCTTAAAGAAATTAACCATCCCGAACACCAACATAGAATTATATTGCGAAACTTCTTCATCGCAAATCCGACCCTACATACCAGAAGATCATCGTTACGAAGTTTTTAAAACCGTACACAATACCAGCCACCCCAGTATACGCACAACTCGCAAAACGACTTCACGTAAATACTTTTGGCCATCAATGAACGCGGACATTGGCAAATGGACGAAAAGTTGTATCGAATGCCAGAAAAGCAAGATACAACGACACACGTTCTCCGCCACTTCAAACTTCCCGCCAACAGAACGATTCCAACATATTCACGTCGACATCGTTGGACCGCTACCTACAACTAGCAACGGAGATCGATACCTGATCACGATGATCGATCGAACAACCAAATGGCCAGAAGCAATACCCACGCACGAAATAACAGCCGAAATCGTTGCCGAAATAGTATTCAAACATTGGATAGTACGCTTTGGTTGTCCAACCACTGTAACAACCGACCAAGGCAGACAGTTTGAAAGCCACCTATTCAATAACCTTATGAAGCTATTGGGTATCAAGCGAACGCGTACTACACCGTACCACCCACAGAGTAACGGGATGATCGAAAGATGGCACCGCACTCTTAAGTCAGCATTGCGCGCTAAACTATCAGCTGCGAACACATCGTGGGACCATGAACTTCCCACGATACTACTCGGACTGCGCGCAACTGTAAGGACCGACGCCGGTGTTAGCCCAGCTGAACTTACCTACGGCTACAATTTACGACTCCCAGGCGATTTTTTCGAAACATCATCACCCAATCAAATCATGAACTATACATACGTGGAAAAACTTAGAGCTACCATCGAAAATAATAAACCGCAAACATCATCTGTACATCATGACAAGCAACGTATCTTCTTGCATCAAGATCTACAGACATGCACCCACGTATTTTTAAGAGTCGACGCAGTAAAGAAGCCTCTCCAATCACCATATGAAGGCCCATACAAAATCATCACCAGATCGGATAAAACTTTCACCATACAGCTACCTAACCGTCACACTACCGTATCTATCGACAGAATTAAACCCGCGTACCTATTAAACACCGCAACCGAGAATGCATACCATCAGCACCAGTTTTCCTCATTACCGGAATACCACATCACTACTACCACACCAGCCACCACTACCGAACCTCTAGTCACCAGAAACTCGCCGCATAACAATGGCACCTGCGCGCCGTGTAATGACAATACCGACACACCGCCGCCGCCGCCCAGCAACAGCGTCTCGTCAGCACTGAAAACAACCCGCTCAGGGCGTGTCGTCAAGCTGCCGGTACGTTTCACTTGAGGGGGAGTACTGTGGCAACCTATCCACAGCACCATATATACACACACTCTCTCTCAGATAACAACACAACACATCTCTCTCAGTGTGTCTGCATTAAGAAACAATTGTCATGATGATAGTTCTGAAAAGAACTGTGTATAAATCAGCAAGACCGTCGTGTGCTTCACCAGGAATCACCACCACACGCTGCCGCTGAATATTACGACCGACGCAACGCGAAGTGCCGCAATCGCAACGCCCCGCGCAACGTCGACCACGAAGTTCACCGGACGTCCGCGTACGCCGCTGCTCTTGGTCAAAATGGACGAGCGTCTCTAGCGGTCACTCGATCTTGCACATGTGTTGCTAACCGCCCGCGCGCACTGTGCAAGCGACCCCCTGTAGAGGCACATTTCCCAGAACACGCGCGCGCGCGCGCCAAGACTACCTCGACAAGTGCGGGCACGCGCCCTTTTAGCATCGGCCAATCAGAGACGAGAAAAAGCAAGCGACAGTTTGCTAACCGCCCGCGCGCACCGCGTCAGCGCCCTCTGGTGAGGCAGTTTCGTCGAGCGCGGGCGCGCGCGCGCCAAAACTTTTTCTTAACAATTGTACCATCTGCCAATCAGAAGGATACAGTCATTCTATTGGTCAGAAGCTGTCCTCATACGACACATTTTTGTATATAAGCTGAACATTCATTTCTACACCTTCTACGGAGTTTTACTAAGAAGAATACCTCGATCTTCCCTCACCAAACTTCCATTCTGGCGTGAAATGCCAAAGGCGTGGTTTATTCACTTCGAGGCTACAGTCGACCCGCTGCACACATCCGACGCACAGAAGTTCACCTACCTGCTTCAGCAACTTCAAACAGTCGACCTGCACCACCTCACAGACATTCTGTACAACCCGCCGGCTTCAGGGAAATATCAAGCAGCAAAAGAACGCCTTCTCTCCACGTACGACACGTCTGCAGCGAAAAACTTTCAAAAACTCATCAGCGGACTCGAGTTAGGCGACCAGAAGCCCTCACAGCTGCTAAGGAAGATGAGAGAACTCAGTAGCGGTATGATCACAGAAGAAGGTCTCAAGATCGAATGGCTGAACCATATGCCAACGCCGATACGAGTCGTGTTATCAGTCAACACGGAATCAACACTCGACACTCTCGCCGCGATGGCTGACAAGATGGCAGAGTACTCAGAAGCACCATCTATCGCTGCAATATCAAACACAACTACGCCGAGAGAAGCAAGCCAAAGCGACGCGTTATCAACGTTATCACGGCAAGTCGAGAAGCTCGCGCTCGAGGTCGCTGAACTCTCGCGCCGCGCCTCTCAGCCGCAGCGACGGTATCGCCGTCCCTTTCACTCACGTTCTCGCTCCCGCTCGCACTCAAAGCAGCGGAACGAGCGCGACGTGAAACCAGGCGATTTTGCAAACAAAACATGGTTATGCAAGTACCATTTTCGATTCGGCGATCAAGCGAAGAGATGCGAATCACCGTGTAGTAGAAGGCAACAAGAAAACAGTAATAACAAGACGTCTTTAAACTAACGTCGACATCGACAGTGGCGAGTGTCGGTGTCTCCACTCCAAGCAATCGCCTATGCGTCCACGACCGCAACACTCACGAACGTTTCCTCGTGGATACTGGCGCTGACATCTCCGTACTAGCTGCAACATCGAAAACAAAGAGAACAATTAACAAGAAAGATAACGCCTACAGATTATACGCGGCAAATAGTACGCCGATCGCAACGTACGGAGAAAAATCGATCAACCTAAACTTTGGCTTACGTCGCAGTTTCCAATGGACATTCATAGTGGCAGACGTCAAGACATCGATCCTCGGAGCAGACTTCCTTCGTCACTACAAGTTGCTCGTCGACTTAGACAACAAGAAACTAGTCGACAAAACCACCGAATTGTCAGTTAACGCCTTAGAAATCAACACACCAGCCGAAACAATCTGTATCATCTGCCCCGAACAAGACTACCATGGCATACTGGCACAATATCCAGAAGTCCTAAGACCGATGAACCTGCAAAATCCACCCAAACACGACGTCGTCCATCACATCGAAACAACAGGCCCACCGCTCTACGCACGCGCGCGCCCTCTTCCGCCGGACAAGTACAAAGCAGCCAAAGAAGAGTTCGACCGCATGGTAAAGATGGGCATATGCAAGCCGTCCATGAGCGCCTGGGCAAGTCCACTTCACGTGGTAAAGAAGAAAGATGGGGGACTACGAGTTTGCGGTGACTACAGACGACTTAACGCAGTCACGCAGCCAGACCGGTACCCGATACCACGCATCCAAGACTTCACGTATCAGTTACGTAACAAGAAGCTGTTCTCAAAACTCGATCTTAAAATGGCTTACTTCTGGATACCCATCAACAGCGAAGATGCAAAGAAAACAGCAATAATAACACCGTTCGGTCTATTTGAATTCAACTGCATGACATTCGGACTCAGAAATGCAAGTCAAACATTTCAACGTTTCATGCACCAAGTCTTACATGGCCTAGAAGGAGTATTTTGTTACGTTGATGATATTCTTCTGTATGCTGATGACGAACAAGAAATGAAGCAAACTCTGCACCAAGTTCTCAAGCGCCTGACACAATATGGCGTGACCGTCAACATCGACAAATGCGAGTTTGGGAAATCAAAAATCAACTTCCTGGGCTACGAAGTATCAGCTGAAGGCATCAGACCCACTGAGGAACGTACTCAAGCAATATCTTCGTACCCGAAACCGAACACCATCATCGAGCTACGACGCTTCCTAGGCATGCTCAATTTCTACCGAGACTGCCTGCCTCATCAAGCCGATTTGCAAAGCGAACTCAATAAGTACCTACATAATAAGAAGAAAAATGACAAGACACCGATCAATTGGACGCCCGAAGCAGAAACCGCTTTTGAAAAATGCCGCCAAAGCATTTCAGAAGCTACCACACTGGCCTATCCATCCAGCGGCAACGAACTCGTCATCATGAGTGACGCCTCCGATACCAGTCTCGGCGCTGTACTTCAACAGAAGATCGACAAAGTTTGGAAACCACTGGCATTTTTCTCTAAGACAATGAGCGCAACGCAACGACGATACAGCGTATACGATCGCGAATTACTAGCGATGTATTCGGCTGTCAAACACTTTCGCCGACTTATAGAAGGCTGTGACGTCACAATATACACCGATCACAAACCTCTCGTCCACGCATTATCGAGATCAGCAAGTAGCAGCGACACACCACGACGAGAGCGACAACTACACTTCATCAGTCAATTTTGCACTAGTATCAAGTACATACAAGGAGAAGAAAACACAGTTGCCGACGCCTTATCTCGTATCGAGGAGATACATTGCCCGACTACGATCGACTACAATCAGCTGGCCATCGATCAAACTAACGACGAAGAACTCAAAACGTTGAAAACTCAAGACAATTTGAAGTTTAGTGCTATAACGCTGCCCGGACTCAGCCGACCAATCACGTGCGAGGTCACGTTATCTACGCCTCGTCCCTACTTGCCTGCGGCATATCGCTATGCAGCCTTCAAAGCGCAACACGATCTGTGCCACCCAGGCGTTAGAACAACGCGGAGGCAGATGACTTCGAAATTTTTCTGGCCTTCGATGAACAGAGAAGTCACTACTTGGACAAGAGCCTGCATAAACTGTCAACGTGCCAAAGTCAGTCGTCACGTCGTTACACCGTTATCATCGTTCCCGCCGTCGCAACGCTTCGAACACATCCATATCGACATAGTTGGCCCACTGCGACTATCAAACGACTATCGATACTGCATTACAATCATCGATAGGTGTACAAGTTGGCCCGAAGCGATCCCAGTGCGAGAAATCACCGCAGAAATCGTCGCTAAGGCACTGTACGAAAATTGGATAGCACGCTTCGGTTGTCCGCTACGCATATCGACCGATCAAGGACGTCAGTTCGAGTCGCAGCTGTTTAACGCTCTCATGAAGAAATTCGGTATTACTAGAATCCGAACTACCGCTTTTCATCCACAAGCCAATGGGAAGATAGAGAGATGGCACAGAACTATGAAAGCAGCACTCATGGCACGAGGCGCAACCACTACGTGGACTGATGAGCTGCCCACAGTACTTCTGGGACTACGCAGCGCAATACGAGACGACAACAACCTCAGTCCCGCGTTGATGACTTACGGAGCTACTCTACGTATACCATCTGATTTTTTCGTACCTACTCAGTCGAACATTGAAGATGCAGACTACGTGCGTCAACTCACGCAGACAATGTCGTCCCTTGCACCCGAAAAACGCACACAGACGAGCCGACAAACGTTTGTGTACAAAGATCTCGCAACATGTACACACGTCTTCGTGCGAAACGACACCGTGCGAGCACCGCTCACTCCACCATACGACGGGCCCTACGAAGTACTTCAACGCCAGGACAAGCACTTCAAGATACAACTACCGAGTCGATCAGCTGTCATATCGCTCGACAGGTTGAAGCCCGCCTACATGTGCAACGAACAAACGCAAGACGCAGTAGCAACGCCTGCAGCTGACGTCACGGCGAGAAGCAGAGATTGTACGCGCGCGACCGATAGCAGCGCGCCGACTCCCGCCTCTTCATCGACGAACGACGGTCTCCCATCATTACAAGAACCGGTCGAGCCGTCAAGAAGAACGTACGCTTCGCTTGAGGGGGAGTGATATGGGAGAGTGCATCTCGACCCTCTCGGTGCATACAAGTAGCTAGACTGCGGAGCGCGCGAGTTTCGCGCCGGTTATATTTATTACCTTGCATCGAGAGGTCCGAGCATGTCGCCTCGCTCTAATTCCGTGGCTCTCTGCCCGGTAACGCCTGACGTCACAGACGCCACCTGACTGGCTAAAATGTAGGCCCTGTGATTTGTTAATTTAATTGTAAATAATTATATCCAATAACGTAGTTTCAGTTTGTTGTAAATATTTTGTAATAGGTTTAAATGTAAGCATTTTCATTTGTCCACTGTAATTAGCCAATAAGAATGTGTGTTAATTTATTTTAAGATTTTGTATATATAGTCCTAAGTTTGCAAATAAAAGACATTCCAACATCTAAATCTGAACACGCAACATTACTACGCAACCTTCTGACCCCTACATAATGTATAGTATACATTAAATTGAAATATCTAAATAAGAGGGCGGCAAAATTGTCTTCCGCCCCGGGCGGCCGACACCCACGCTACGCCGCTGATTGTTACATAACAGCGTTTGACTGCTTATCTCCGCAATCCATACAAGTAAAACTAGCCCTATATACATAAATCCATTCGTCTTCTTAACGGACTATAAAGGATTCAAACCATCAATGGTCTAAATAAACTGGTAAAACCTCATACAAAGTAAGTGGATTTTTGGATCTAAAAAATCCTACTAAACATGTATCTCAGTCGAATATGATCAGCGTGCTAATTTACTGGCCGTCTTTCATTCCTGTATCCATAACTAAATTAATATTGGCCGGTAGAAACTTGACCAACACCCTTACCTGTTACTTCCATTATGTGGAGCATCATGTCATGCGTGATGAACTGTCCCCACTGCATGTTCAGGTACGAAAGAGTTTGACTCGGTATATTGAAGTCCGGGAAGAGACGCGTTGATAAATCCCTAGGATTGGGCAGAGGATTACCACTTTGGCTTACAGGCATAGAGAATATTCCTGTGGAAGAAGCAAAAATAGCAAATTATGAAAATGGGAAACTCACTATTGAGTTCAATATCATAATGGAGATGGTAGGTAGGTACTCAATATATTCACCGTGATGTGCTGTCGACCGTAGGTATTCGGTACACACTGAATTATCAACTCCCGACCCTCATCTGTCAAAATGTATTACACATTTCCTACTTGATTTTCGATTATGGCTACGTAACCTCACATCTTCCCCATAAGATTTTTTTGTTAATCACGTTAAAGCTATTATGTGAAATGTGGCGTAGTTCTTCAGGCAAATGGCTGGGTATATAAGGCTTCCAGCCACTTAATTTTAACTGGACTTCGGCGTCGCTGCATCTGAGAGGTTCGATTCCTAGTCGTGTCAAAATGGAAAACAAAGTTTTCTATATTGTCTCGAGTCCAAGTATTGTGGTACCGTCGTTGATTGTGTTAGTAGTGCTTAACAATTTAAGATAGAATCAGAGCAATGTATGTGACGTTGTCTGTCCAAAAAAAGAGTAGAGTGTCTGTC
This sequence comes from Glyphodes pyloalis, assembly GCA_037074685.1. NCBI lineage: Eukaryota > Metazoa > Arthropoda > Insecta > Lepidoptera > Crambidae > Glyphodes > Glyphodes pyloalis. Next base: position 2,998,407 of record JAYKKO010000012.1, on the reverse strand, counting down.
TTTGTCAGTTCCGCTAGCTAAGATTCAAACGCACCGCCCGTGTACCGTGGTGCCGTCGTTGTTTCTGATTTGAACAGAAGTATTTCAACTAAAAGAGTTAGAGTGTGAGTGTCTGTCTTTGTCAGGTCCGTTAACTAAGATTCAAACGCACCGTCCGCGTACCGTGGTGTCGCAATCCTGGTGTAGGGCGCGCCCCTCCTGCCCCACGAGGGCCGGTGCTGGTTGTTGCAGGTGCCGTCGATACTTCGGTACTTGCTGCGCGCGCACCGCATGCTGAACGGCTTGCACGAGACGCCGTCGTGCCTGATCACCTGGTTCTCCAGAAACGACATGAAAGTGTTCGGAGTTACCGTCGAGCTGGAATGAATGGGAGTTCCGTGTGATCATGTGAAACTCGGTGACCTATTATTTTGTACAAAAGTGTGGCTGGTGTTATTGTAAACGGTAAAGTCTGGCTACAATGATGGTGAAGTTATTGGGGTACTGTTTTTATCCTTCAGGTATAGTCAGCTTCAAATAATAAGTAACACTCCGGGTATTCAAATAAAAGCACGCTACCAAATTTCAATACAATCAGACGCTCAACAGGTAGAGACATTTGAAATCACATTTATTTGCTCCGACAATATTGACTGTTAGGTTGCGTCGTCATTATACGAGTATGAATACCTTAGTGACTAGTAACTGTTTGATGTTGACTGTTCTAGATATTACGTGTTCATACAGCCATAACCACCAGCAGTTTTGGTATTGTGGCCTAGTCAGATTCATAGTATTAAAAGCTAAGTGTTCTATAGTCGAAATGGAAAAAATGCTGCTTATTTGTGTTTGCAGCTCAAAGCTGAAACGATCTATGAACGAAATCTTTGTAGACGTGTAACGCCATGCCTATTCTGGAAGGCTCGATCACTGGCCTTCACGGAATTATTGCTAGATATAGACCACCGAACAGCCATCTTATATCGTAAAACTATCAATTCTCACGCTACATTAGTAGGCACACTTCGTTAAAGAATTTGACATTTTGAATTCCATTTATCATAATAATGACGATACAAAACATAATAATGTTAACTAGTGACCGCTATTACCTAGAGCATAACTTAATCTGCAGCAACTTAGTCGTCATCAGGATCTCCTGGGACGCCAGAGCCGCCTTCTTGACATCAGCCGGCAGGTTAGCGGAGAAGAAGTGGTGCACAGCCGGCGTGCACTGGTCCAGGCAGATGCCTTGCCGCGCCAACTGGTTGCCGCGTAGAACAGCTGACCTGGTGAGCTCTCGGCCACATTTCACGCACTCCGTGATCAGGGATTTAGGTATAATGTTTTCTTCTTCTGGGGATAGACAAGATATGATCTTACGGAATTATTCAGGTTACTTTTCGACTAAGTGTTTTTTTGCTAAAACGGTATCGAGGCTGAATAGCTCAGCAACGTGGGTCCCCCGTTTTGAAAAGAAAAACTACCCGCCAAAATCCCGCCCGCAACTCTCATTGCCTCAATAATGGCGTCATGGGAATATAGATAAACTGTAGGTAATGGCCGCGACTAGAGGGCCTCTTGTCCGCAGGTAACAAATGGTTTTATTACGTAATTGAAGAACCGCTATAATTCTCTCTGTGTAATGTACTGTGTGAAGTGTGAAGTAATATGTCAAAAACAAATTTGACATAGGTATATCTTTCGACCCATCCACAATTGACTACTTAATTACTCTATAAAAAACTTTGCGTGGTGAATAAATAAGTGTTGATGTAAGTACCTTTCGATAACTCGCTTAATTCTAATGATTCACTTAATTTTTTTTTTATAATGCACTTCAAGATTAACCTCATCCCACCTGATGTTAAGTGGTAATGAGGTCCTAGCTTAAGGGTGACAAGTACAGCATAATAAATCTATTACTGGACTTGTCGCTCTTACCTTGAAGGCTTGACCCCTGCTACTAATGTAGCACCTCCTCCTCCCAGGAGCTCTGGAAACCTTACTCACACGCGGGAACACAACAACATCGAAGTGATTGTTATTTGGCTACGGACTTAATATGTAGGTAGGTGTTTATAAACCACGCTTGATTTAAACATGGAACATGACAAACATGAAAAAAGTTATGTGCATAGCACTGCCTCCTATGCCCATTAGGTCCTGTTAGGTTGTACCTACTCTAATATCCTCAGAATGCATTACATTTCACTTCTCGACTGTCCCTAATTAAATTTGTATCACCGTTATTTTAGGTACAAATTAAATAATACTAAAAAAATAATAGAAGATTACCTACTCACTTGCAACATCCAAAGAAAACAAATCCTTTATAAATGCAGTGGTCTCACTGAGCAGAGGGCACAACGTAGGCAACAATTCTTCAGTGAGGAACTCCCAGCTCGTCCCATAACACCCAGACACGGTCAACAGAAAACACAACACCACAATACACTTCACCTCACCATCTCCTTTAAACACGAGTGGAACACCCATATTTGTACTACTAGAAACATTTAGGCACTCAATACGGTTACTAAATATTTCATTAACACTTATTGGATAGTAGGTACCAAATGAACTAAATTAAGTACACTTTCGTAGTAACAAACAGTTCATTTGGCACTTATAATTCTCCCAATTAATTATCAGCGTTTGATTTAGGACCGATTTCCTTATATCGTTAAAACTTTGTTTTCCAATTTACGTTTGCACATACAATTTTTGCTGCTAGAAATCGACTAGGCGTTTCGTTATTGTTTTGGTTTTTCTTCTATTGTACGAATTCTCTTAGAAAAGTTTAAAACTTGCGTGTGGTTTAGTTTCGATTTTCGAAGCGTTATTTTTTACGTGTGTACAGCTATAGTATAACAGAAATACTGAGTTCTAAACCAATAAAAATGTTCATCTAATCATGTCACGTTCGTTGGCGTAAAGAAAGGAAATACCTTTGTAAGGTGGATAGAGCATGTTCCGTTTCGCAATACATCAAGTAATCTACATAAACATCAATTGCATGATTTGTCTATGGACCTGCTGACTGTTATTATCTTTATTATCAGTTACACTGGACATAGTGCAAGTAGGTACAAATTTCGAAAATTTTTGAGTCATTTTTCTTATGACTAGATTCTTTGTCCTACTGGCTCGACTTAAATTTGAGTGAGCCTATGAGCGTTACACTAGAACTTGAGTTTCAACTTTTCGGCGACGGAGTCTGGGGTTCTAGCGTTTTTGCAAAGGGTGCACTAGTATCTCAGTTGACAGGCTTGTCAACATCCCGATTGGACCAATAGGGAAGATCATGAGATCAGAAAATAGAGTAAAAATTAAATAATTATATTTAGTCCATCAGTTAGATGTTCAAAATACAATGAAAACTTACTTCTTCCTTCAACAAATATCCCAAGTAATTGTAGAAATGGACGATGAAAAAACCCATCAAATGAAGATGAGGGGGTGTTCGTAAAAACTGTACGAATAAGTCACGTTGCGCTAAATTTTGACGTAATGTATATTAGGAAATTATTGTTACCAAAATCAATGAAAAAATACTTATGTTTCTTATATGTTTTGGTAATCTAACTCTCGGACCAAACATACATTTATCGGCATTCCCGAAGTCGATAGTCAGTCAGGTCGATTTCGGAAACAAACTTTTCTAAATCAGCTTGGGTCTTAGTGCCGAATTGACGCCCCCAGTTAGTATCCGTCGTCTCGTACTTTTAGTACAAGTGAAACCATAGATGGAAACCAGTTAATTGGTGTGATTGACTGACGCATATATTTATTTCATTGTCCTAAACTACGAAGATTGCATTTTCGTAATTCACTTACTCTCTCTCTCAGACTCTTTATAAGGAAATATCCGCCAATTGTTCAGCATAATTTGAAGCTTACTTCTAAACAAGTTAATAGCTCAAGTTATTAGATCCATTATTTTTTTGTTGTGTCTTCTTAGCGAATAGGGGAAGGGTTAAGGAAACCCAATGGAAAATTGTAGCTGCTCTACCGTGTACTTAAAGGGGTTAATAACTTAAAAATTACGGTTACAAAATAAAACGTCTTATATTTATTTAATATTCCTTGTATTTTTATATAAAACAATAAATTATAAATTTTCTTAAGAATTTGTTTGTACAGTAATCGCCGTCCTATATTAGTTCTTACGCCTTCGTAATAAGAACAGTAGTTCTACTACCAAAAACGGAACGAACAAACGAAAGGGTATTTCTTAAAGATTTATCGAAAGTTCGGAAATTAAATTGTAGTTTTTAAATAAAATGCATATGCATAAATAATATTTTGTTTTTGTTTAAAAGCTTAATTAACATCCGAAGTTTGTTGGTTACGATTATAAGTATTCCAAATTGCCATTGTTCATCGGATCTGGCATATCTCGTTTTTGGTAGTAGGCGTCCTATACAAAGTCCGGAATGTGTAGCGTAAAAGTGTGTATATTTTTGACTGTACGTACTAGATTTTTGTTATAATTTATATATTGACACGTTTTATATACATCCGAATGATGTAACTATCCCATGACTATAGATTGTTACGTACCTACGCGTTATCGCCCAACTGCTATGTGAAAGGCGATTTTAGGGGGGCTCTTTTAAGTAAAAAAGGCCCCTTATAAGCTCCAACTTAGCTCTCAAAACTACATACTGACTTAGGTACTTAATTGTCTATTCAGTCGTCAGAAAAAGCATAAGTACTCTTATTTAACTTGGTCCATAGTAATTTATTTACACGTTAATTTCATTAAATATTTTGAAATTTAAATTTAATTTGTTTTACATTAAAGTTTTAAACTTAAAAATAATTTCTTCAAAATATTGAAATATAAAAAATTTCATACAAATAACAAAAAAGGTGCAGTGTTGCCATAAAAACTGGTTTGGTATTTCCACATTTCAGGGGAATATATGTTTTTATTGGAGTAAATCACTTTGATACTTGTAGATTATATTTTTAAATTTAATTAATAACAAATTTGGCTTTTGCTATAAGGAAATTGAAAGCGCTTTACATACCATTTGGCCTAGCAACGGACAAACTGAATGTTTTTTTTTATATTTAATGTCTATTAAGGTAAATAGTAATTTATTAATACAAAAATATAACAAATGTCCTGACTTCTGTTTCCTTTGTCATATGTCTTTGTTCGGTCAACAGCACAGAAAGTAAACTCTTACAGTTCGAGATTAGGTCCTATGCCCTCAACAAAAGGGCTTTTCACTGTACAAGACCGTAGATACAAGACCGCCCGGGCGGCGCTAGTATTGGACAACATCACATACAATGCTCTGATTCTGTGGTAAGTAGCTAAAGCACTCGTATTACAGAAATCAGAAACCACGACGGTACCACAACACCCAGACCCGAGACAATATAGAAAAGTTCGTTTCCCATATTGACCCGACCGGGGATCGAACCCGGCACCTCAGAGATGGCGCGACGCCAAAGTCCGGCACGCTTGCCTCTCGCCTACGGAGGTCGTCATTAAATTAAAACATTAAAAATAATAACACAAATAAATAAATATATACATACCGTACTACTAAGTACCGAATGTATTTCTACAATACTCAAAATAGGCCATCAAATCTGATTAAATTTGACTCAGTACCTACAGTATCAAGGTTGTATTCTCAAATAAATAAATAAATGCGCCAGACAACCACACCAATCACCTGGTCTCAAACTAAGGTTTTCCCTTGTACTATGAGTACCAGACGACGGATACTAACCGGGGGCGTCATCCCAGCACACTCAGACTCAAGTCAATTTAGAAAAGTTCGTTTTCCAAATTGACCCGACCGGGAATCGAACCCGGGACCTTTCGCGCTTTGGCCGCCTACCTTAGCCACTGCACCACCGAGGTCGTCAGAATAAAGTCCAGTAGCAAATAAAATGTAGTCACAAGATTGAGACTATACAAAAGTTGTTTATTTCCACAGTCTATGATACCACCTTAAACAATTAATACTTATTATCATTCTAATCCAACACATTTTAATGAAAGTAGACTTAATTAGTTCGTGACTTATAATATTATCCATTTGGGAAAAATATCTTATGGCAAGCAACATTAAACCTCTATTCCATGTCCTAATATATTTTTTATCTATTCCTAATCACATCATTATTATGTTCAATCAATGCCATAATTATGTTCTTGGTACTTGTTTATATGAAACAGATTACGTTTTATGGTTCCGTATGCGAACTGTTCCGAGAAACCACAATATAACTAAGGCCTCAAAAACCGGTTCGTCAGATCCCTCATATTTTAACTGACTTCAGAAAAAGGAGGAGGTTTTACAATTGGCTACTTGACAGTTTTTGAAAAAGTAATGTAAAATGTGCGCCCGTTCATTTTATATCCCAAGCAATTCGATTTATCTGGAAAAAATGTAAATAACCAGAGAAAAATAAGATTTTGTGTAACACATTTAAAAAGCGTGCGAAAACGCCAAGTCTCGTCACTGTTGCAATTATGACGTCAACGTCCTAGACAACGAACCGATACGCATAGGAACGACTTAATTTAGATAAACGGAAAATGTTTCAATAAATTCTTAATAAGTACGATTAGAGACACAATAATTCAATTTAATTGGTAAAATAATCATTGTTTCGCCACATTAAAATAAATAATTTTCGCCGACAGCTGTCATTTCCGAATTGCAATGGTGGTTTCCGTTTCGGTTCTTTTGTTCCACAGATAAAAAAAGTAAAATTTATTTTGCAAAAATAAAATACTAACTATGCTTTTTATTAAAAAATAAAAATGTAAAATGATTACTTAACTAATAAGCTAACGTATCTAACACTTTTCATATTTTATTGTTAACACTGTCAAGTAGCCAATTGAGCCGTAAAATATACTATGTTACAAACATATTATACTTGTATGTTTTTTCGCTATGCACCAAACACCTGGACGCTTAGATAAACCGAGAAGAGGGAAGTAGATACTCTGGAGATGTGGTTCTAGAGAAATATGCTCGGAATCTCTTGGACCGCTTTTCGCATTAACAAAGAAAAAGATCCTGAGGTTAAAACGCAACATTATTTCTAAGTAAGTACTTCCGCTGTTTCTCTGTTTTCACTGGGTTGTATCTCAAAATCCAGACGCGCAGATGGTACGGAACCCTTCATGCGCGACTCCGACTCGTGCTTGGTTGTTTTTTTACTATTCTATGGTTTCAAAGTTACATCTTAGTTTTTACAAGAGGTTACGTTTTCATGGCGGATTGTAATGAATAGGCGTTTGCTTCGTAATTTGTCTACCTCAACTATTGAAACAATCACAGTATTAGATATGAGAGTAAGTAGGTATGTAATCACATATTACCTACTTACTCTCATATCTAATACTTGATTAATAACTTAATTATAAATTATTTAATATGTTCAAAAAATATCTTACAGTTTCTGTTCTGATCAACAAGCCTCTTCAAAAAATAAACTCTACAAATGTCTTAAGTACTCGTAAATAATAAGTTATTTTGTACAACAAACCAGTAATGATCCGATGAAATATAAACTACACGTCCCGGGTCAACAATTATCCCGAGGGGGTCAAAGCCCCGACATAATTCCCTCTTTTTACCCCTCCCCCTCCAGCATTCAAACAAGGCGCCCTTAGAAATACCAGTTCCACACCCTTAATGTCTTGTCGCCAGCCCCTCTCCAGTTTCCATTAGACCCGGGCCTCTGGTCTACCATTTCAAACTAAAACCTAACTTTCTCACTCTCACGTAAGTTTTGAAGACGTGATCCCACAGCTTGCTTGTAATACCGAATGCTGAAAACAAAAAGAAGTAATCATAATTACTATTACATCATACTAGCAAATCATCAATATAAGAGAGACAGGGCATAGCGATTTATCGCTCGAGCTGGAGCAGCCCGACTGGTGAAATACCTCCCTACCTACCTTACAGAAGAACTCAGCCAAATAACTCTTGTCCTGCTCTTCTCAAGGTGTGGAGTCCCACACACACCGTCACATCCCTCGGGTGACGGTACGGTACATCAATGTATTTCCCCTCGTAAAGAAGAAAAAAAAAGGCCTTTGAAGCGTTGATTTTTTTCTTTAAGATTCAAGATTGACCTCATCCCACCTGATGTTAAGTGGTAATGAAGTCCTAGCTTAAGGGTGACGGGTACAGCATAATAAATCTGTTACTGGACTTGTCGCCCTTACCTTGAAGGCTTGACCCCTGCTACTTATGTAGCACCCCCCAGGAGCTCTGGAAACCTTACTCATACGCAGGAACACAACAACACAGAAGTGATTGTTATTTGGCTGGGGTCTTCTGTAACGTGGAGGTATTTCACCAGTCGGGCTGCTCCTGTTCGAGCGATAAATCGATATGCCGTACCTCTCTTATATATTTTTATTTCACAGAATCAGAGCAATGTAAGTATGTGATGTTGTTGTCTAATTGTCTAAGACGTTCTACGCAGACCCGGCGAACATCGTACCATCTCTGACAAAATGTATGTATGAGTAAAATGGTAACTAGATTCTAGATTCTTACCTTTGTCATGGTTGATGAAATGGTGGTTGGAGTGGTAACGCTTCATCAAGTAGAGGTATGAGCCGTCCTGCGGCGAGCCGTGGTGCACATAATAATGTATCATGTCATACGTCAGGTAACCTGCAACAACAAAGTGCCAACGATAAATTCGATTTATTATTTAAGACGTTCGCGTTCCATTTTAATTATGTAAATTAAGTTAACGGTTAACATTTTTAGTAGTTGATACGTACTGGTACTTACTGTCCGACCTTTAGGTTGCCGGCAACCGTGGTCACGAGCTGGCCAACGTCGGGCAGTAAGTACCTAGTTCGTATAAACTACTAAAAATGTTATGACGTTTAGATCCGTTAACTTATTTTAAATGATTACGATTTTCGATGTTTTTAAATGGCAATGTTGCGTGAACGTATGGATAATGCTCAATTTTTTATTAAAATATTTCATAGTACAGGGAGCCTAGCCACTAGGCTAGGCTCCCTGTACTATAGAAAAAAAGTAACTAGAATACTAATTCTAGTTACTTTTTTTCTAGGTGGAAATACCTACTGCACCGTCACTCTCTGCTGAGAACAGAGAGTGGTGTATCGGGTTCGCACCGATTAAAACCCCCCTCGGTGGCCAACTCAGCGTATTTGTGGGAGAGTCGGGCTCCCTCGCGGACTCCACGCAGGCTTAGTTCACGCAACAATTCACAGGCTAACTTTGGCGGTGTGGTAAAGCATTTTTATTTTTCATGTTCTAGTTATTACTAAACTAACATTGTTGCAATAATGGTTTAAGGATTCTCATTATTACATTACTTAATTGGCATTTAAATTTTTATTACTTTGTTACTCATTAAAATATAAATTAAAAAGTGATTCCCGCTGTAGGTAGGTATGAATAAAGGTGCTAAGTAAAACATTTTTACCGCATGAATAAGCGTTAAACTTATATTACGCACCTACTTATCTTTGAAGTGTAAATACGAATAGATAGTAAAATACAAGGTAAGAACTCAAACTCAAACTCAAATATTTCTTTATTCAAGTAGGTTACTTAAAACACTTTTGAATCGTCATTGAATACAATGCAAAGTGATTCTACTTCCGGTTCGGAACCTATATCTACCGAGAAGACACCGGTAAGAAACTCAGCAGATCATTTACAGTATCAGTATCTAACTTATTGCTATGTGTAGCTCACTTTGGACCAAGTCATATAGTTTTGGTTTTGATGAGTGATGAAACAAATAAGTACTCAAGTAAGTTTTTACTTTCGAGAGGTAAGCTGGAGCAGACCAGTCCCCAAAGGTGGCACCTGTTCACAAGCATGACGTATGTGCCAGCCATCGCTTCACTCAACCATATTGTAGGGAATGTAACGACCCGCCACATAGCGCCACCACCCCAGTGACATTTTAGTGAGCATGACTACTCCATCTCCCCATAAATTGCAAGTATTTATTATCTAAATTAAATTTATCAAACAACTATAGGACCCGGTGCACGAAGTAGTAACCTACATTTTGATTTAGATTAAAAAAAAAAGAAATAAATCTATTATACCTAGTTCATAATTATACATAATTCACAAATATACATTTTATGTCCATAATATATATTTATAACAATATCAATGTCATTATGTAAAATAAAAGATTGCATTATCATGATGTCAACGAAATAAAATTTTAAGAAAAGAAAAATAAATACATATTTAATAACATGTGCAGGCAAGTTAAATAGTGTTAGGCCATATATCTTTATCGTTAAGGAAATCATCTACTTTATAATAGCCCTTTTTTATCTGTAACTTAAACTTGTGTATAGGTAAGTCAACAATAATTTGCGGCAATTTATTAAACAATTTTATGCTTAATCCAATAAATGAATTACCAGTTTTGTGGAGTCTACGATTTGGAACAGCAAGCTTATGTTTATTCCTGGTATTAAAGCTATGTACATCAGATTTTTTAGGAATGTTGTTCAAATTTTTGTGAACATGCATTACACAGTCGAGAATATATTGTGATGCGACTGTTAAGATGTTTATCTCCTTAAATCGCATTCGCAGCGAGTCACGTGGTCCAAGCCTGTAGATAGATCTTATAGCCCTCTTCTGTAGGACAAAAATAGTCTCAATATCGGCTGCAGACCCCCATAAGAGCGGACCATAAGATGACTAGAACCTCAATAAATATTCCTTATAAGGAATAACAGATTTTATAGTCGAACTGGAGCAGCCCGACTGGTGAAATACCTCCACCTTACAGAAAACCGCAGCCAAATAACAATCACTTCGGTGTTGTTGTGTTCCTGCGTGTGAGTAAGGTTTCCAGAGCTCCTGAGGAGTGCTACATTAGTAGCTGGGGTCAAGCCTTCAAGGTAAGGGCTACAAGTCCAGTAACAGCTTTATTGTGCTGTACTTGTCGCCCTTAAGCTAGGACCTCATTACCACTCCAGGGGGGGAGGTGATACCCCTACCTGGCGCGTCACCCGGGTGGCGGATAGGGGAAGCCCGCGGCTGCCGTCCGGAACGTATTCCCGCTTATAGGGATGCCTTGCGGGCGGCAGCCGGGGGTCGGAGCGTAGCTCCCGCGGACCAAACACACTGGGGGGGTGGGGTAGGAGGGGGGGATGGGGAAATTGGGGAGGGGGGGTAATATGGGGAGGGGAAATATGGGAATTTCAAGCGAGGTCTTCGTCGTTTTGCGTCGTTTTCTATTCGCCTTGTCGGGGCCTGTGTTTATGGCCTGGCCAAGTTGGCCTTTTTGACGTGTGTGCTCTTCGGAGCGTAGTATGGCGGGGCAGCCTCGCGGCGCGGCGGGCTCGGGCGGCTGCGTAATAGCAGTCGGCCGCAGCAGACTTTGGTCACCGTCGGGCAGCCTGTTTCCTGGTCGAGTGTCTGGTGATCACGTCTATCGGCTCGACCAGACCAGGGGGCTTGCCTTAATTGGCTGACCCAAGAGGAGACAACCTCAATAAAAAACCCCTAATCCCGACGTCGTGAGTGCTCGAGGCGTCGGGGCCATCTCTCTTCGGAGGGATGGTGACCGGGTGGGATAAACCCGGTTGTGGTCGGTGGCATCGGCCTCCCTGCACGGGACCGCCCGCCCCCGTGCAGTATGAGGGTAGCCAGGAGTAAACCGGCACTGCTCCTGGTGGTCCTCTTTTTACCGTGTAATTCGTGGGAATCAAAATGAGTACACTAAATCTTAAACCTAAAAATGACGAACGTGGGGAGTTTGCTGAGGTGGCACCTTCGGGTGCGGAGTCTGGCGCCGTTTGTGCGATCGCGCCAAAATCTGCTGGTGCGTCTTTGGGCGAAGAATCTGACGCCGTATGTTCCGGTGCGTCGGAGATGGGCAACATCATTGCCAACAGGAGCCGCGCGTCATCTATTGCGTCGCTGGCGTTGGCCAGTAGCGACACTTTTTTCGCTAGGCCGAGCGAATTCGCGTCGGACGAGGAGTCCGACACCCTGACGAACGTCTCGGACATGTCCCTCACATCCGAGCGTGGCAAATACCTTCGGGGGGGAGCGCGTAAGCGCCCGTTGTCTGATGGAGAGAAGGGGTCGGCATCTGATGCCCCTGAATCCAAAAGTCTGTCGACCAAAAATCGATCAAAAAAGGGGCGTGGAAGACCTGCCACCACCGGCGAGTATGTCGGTCGGGCGGAAGCGCAGCGTGAACTAAACGCTGCCAAGAGGGCTGCCGTTCAGCTGGAGCTTGAGGCTCAAGCAGCTGCAGCTGAACGACGTCGTAGGAAGGCCCGTAACGCCGCTGGTTACGGTGTTCCTCTCACCACCGCCTTGGAGGGAAAATCTGTCGCAGAGCTGCAGCAATTGGTCGACACTGAGGCTAAAAGTTCTGTCTCAATGATCTCGAAGTCCTCCAATCTGAAGGGGACGTTTCAAAAGGCCCTGAAGGAGAGTGCTTCGAACATGAGGGCCATTTGTGAAGAGGCCCTTAAGCGCACCTCCTCGGAGGAGACTGAACGGCTGCAGGCGACAGTAAATCGCCTGCAAAATGAGTTGACCAGTCAATTGAAACGCGTGGCCGAGCTGGAGGCCGCTGTGGCCAAGCTCACGAAGTCTGGTAAGGTATCACCAGCTCCTGCCTCGGTCTCTGCTCCTGTTGAGACGGTGATGGAAGTGGTGGAGACGTCTTCTGCGTCGGTAGGACCATCGACAGTGGACACGGCTAGCGTCGAAGCCGTGGTCCGCAAAGTAATGCTGGAGGAGCGGGCCCATTTAAACGCCCGTCTAAATGCCCGCATTGAAGGGCTAGAGGACCGCCTCCTCCCAGAAAAGCGGCTCCGTCCGCCATTGGCAGCGGACCGCAGAAAGGAGCCTGTTGTGGTCCTTCAGCGGCAGCCAGAAGTTTTCCGGACACCCGAGCCGCCGAAGCCCCAGAGAACCACGAGATCACGAGCGGCTGGGGCTTTTGCGTCTGCGTCTGCCCCTGTCTCCTCGCCTGGGCCCTCAAAAGTGGCGGTCCCTTCAGTCATTCATCAAGTCGTTCCTTATCCGGCTCCAGTGGTGGAGGAAGACCCTCTTCTTCCCACGACCACCCCAGCTAATGAGGGGTGGTCTACAGTGGTCAAAAAAGGCAAAGTCAAAGGGAAAAAGACCCCTGGATCTCTTCCCGCGTCTCAACCTGCACGTCAGACGGCCCCGTTGGCGGGGAATAATCAAAAAGCGGGGCCCAAACCTCCGCCTAAAAAGTCTTCTCCGGCTTCCAAGCCGAAGCCCAAATTGGTCCCCCCTAAAACCGCTGCAGTCGTAGTTTCTCTGACTGCAGAGGCCACTGAGAAGGGGGAAACGTTCGAGACTGTGCTCCGCCGGGCCCGCGAAGGCATGGACCTCGGCGAGTTGGGCATAACATCGCCCTCCTCACTGCGCTTCCGCCAGACTCAGGCCGGGGCTCGACTCATTGAGTTCCCAGGGGCGGGCTCGGTGGACACGGCCGACAAGTTCGCGGCCAAGATGCGGGAGGTGCTGCCAGAGGGCCTCGCAAAAGTGGTGAGGCCCGTTAAGTACGCCGGAATTGTCATCTCAGACCTGGACGACTCAGTGTCCAGGTCTGAGGTCATCGAAAAGGTCGCCGGGATAGGAAAATGCCCGGCGGACCAAGTAAAAGCCGGGGAGATCAGGAGCGGGCGCATGGGGATGGGCGCGATCCGCGTTCAGTGCCCCGTTGCCGCTGCCAAGGCTGTTTTGGACAGCGGCCGGTTCCTGATCGGCTTCAGTTCGGCGTCGGTCCGTGCACTGGAGGAGCAGCCCCTCCGGTGCTATAAATGCTATGGCATCGGACATACCCGCCCTCTCTGCCCATCCTCAGCGGAACGGCAGAACTTGTGTTTCCGCTGCGGGCAACCTGGGCACAAAGCCGCCGCCTGTGGCGTGAAGAAGCCCAGCTGCCAGGTCTGTGCAGAGACCGGAAAACCTGTCGGTCATGTCATGGGGGGGCGGAACTGCAGACCTCCCCCCAAGAAAGGGAAGGCGACGGCCAGGACCCGGCCGGCCGCCGCAGCAGCCAATCCAGCGGTTGTGGAGGAAGTTGAGATGTCCGAATAATAATGGGCCAACTCAACTTCCTCCAGATCAATGCCAACCACTGCCGATCGGCACAGGACCTGTTGTCCCAAGCCGCAGCGGAGTGGTTGGCCGACGTTGTCGTTGTGTCCGAGCCGTACTCGGTCCCTAATAGTTGGCTGGGGGACCGGGATGGCACAGTGGCCATTTTTAGGCGGGCCTCGTCGTCCTCTCCCCCTCTTTCCCATCTTGAGAGGGGCGTGGGCTTTGTCGGAGGATTATGGGGGGAAATTGCAGTCTTTGGAGTGTACCACTCACCGAACCGTACACTCCAAGACTTTGAGCTGTTCCTCGGGGCCTTGCAGGGGGCTGTTGCCCGCAGCATCGCGTCTGGTCGGCAGGTCGTGGTTCTTGGCGACTTTAATGCCAAGGCCACGACATGGGGGAATCCAGCTGCCAGCTGCAATAGGCGTGGGCAGCTGGTCGAATATTGGGCGGCGTCATCGGGCCTGTCCCTTTTGAACCGGGGCTCCGCGCAAACGTGCGTGCGACAGCAGGGGGGGTCTGTGGTGGACCTTTCGTTCGCCACCCCTGCTCTCGCCGCACGCACCCGCAATTGGCGCGTCGATCCGGCCGAGACTCTTTCCGACCACAAATATATTCGGTTTGAGATCTCGGCCGTGTCTCCGGGGCGTTCTAGCCGCCCACCGTCGTCGTCTTCCCCCTTTCCCAGGTGGGCTTTGTCCCGCCTGGACTGCGACGTGGCCAGGGAGGCGGTCCTACTTCAGGATTGGTTTTCCCCTCCCTTGGCCGGCCCCGACGTCGATTGTTCTGCGGCGAGCCTCCGCAACTCTCTGACCGAGGTGTGCAATTCCTGCATGCCTCGGTCCCGTCGTCCGCCCCCCCGGCGTGCTTGTTTTTGGTGGTCGGGGGAGCTCGCTGCTCTTCGGGCCAGGACCGTAGCAGCTCGTAGGGCCTACACTCGGAGCCGGCGCCGGGCAGTTCGTGACCTCGAAGGTGAGGCCCGACTTTACGAGGCCTACCTCGAGGTCAAGAAACGGTTCAAGGCGGAGATAGGCACCGCCAAGGACCGCGCCCGGTCCGAGATGTTAGAGGGTCTCGACCAGGATCCGTGGGGGAGACCGTACAGGGCCGCACGGAATCAGTTGCGCCCAATTGGTCCCCCACTAACCGAGACCCTCGAGCCGGGGTTGCTTACCAGTATCGTCCGAGCTTTGTTCCCGGACAGTGACCCCGGCTTCGTCCCGCCGGTCATGGGTCTTTCGGGCAGCTTCGGGCCTATTGAAGAGCATTGCCCTCCGATCACGGAGGAGGAATTTAGCACGGTGGCACTCTGCCTCCGTGCTAAGAAGACGGCGCCGGGACCGGATGGGGTCCCGGCTAAAATTGTGGCCCTGGCCGCTGTGGCCATGGAGGCCAAAATGAGGGAACTTCTCGACTCTTGCTTTCGAGTCGGGAAGTTCCCAACCGTTTGGAAAGAGGGTTTGCTTTGCCTCCTCCGAAAAGAGGGGAGGCCTCAAGACTCTCCATCAGCTTACCGGCCTATAGTGTTACTTGATGAGGCCGGTAAGCTGTTTGAGAAGATAATTGCCCAACGGGTGAACGAGCATCTCCGAGAGGTTGGCCCGGACCTCTCGGATGCCCAGTTCGGGTTCCGGACAGGGCGATCTACAATTGACGCCCTGTCCAAATTAAAGTCGGCCGTGACGGAGTCGCGGGAGAGGGGGGAGGGTGTTCTGGCGGTGTCATTTGACATCGCCAACGCCTTCAACACCATCCCCCACTCGACCATTTTGGGGGCGCTTCGTCACCATCGCGTCCCCTCATACCTAGTCACCCTCATAGGGGACTACCTCACGGGTCGGAGTGTGTCCTGCGTTGGTAGGGATGGGGTCCTACGTGGCTATAGTGTTCGGGCTGGGGTTCCACAGGGATCGGTGTTGGGTCCGCTCCTGTGGAACATAGGGTTCGACTGGGTGCTTCGGGGCGCCCTTCTCCCGGGCACGGGTGTCATTTGTTATGCCGACGACACCCTGCTGACTGCCCGGGGGAAGGACTTTGGTTCTGCGGCCCGTCTTGCGGCCGTGGGGGGGGCGCTTGTTGTCCGGCGCATTGAGAGCCTCGGGCTCGGGGTGGCGCTCGAGAAGACCGAGGCCATCTACTTCCCGGGGCCTCGGCAGCGCTGCCCTCCCGATGCGCATATTGTCGTTGGGGGCGTGCGCATTTTGGTTGGAGCCCAGATAAAATATTTGGGCCTCGTCCTCGACGCGAAGTGGCAGTTTGGCCCGCACTTTCGGGCCCTGTCACTTCGCCTATTGAGAGCGGCAGATTCTCTGTCCTGGCTGATGCCGAATATTAGGGGCCCAAGGGCCAAATGCCGGCGCCTCTACGCCGGCATTCTTCGCAGCATGGCCCTGTATGGTTCCCCCATCTGGGCTGATTCCCTCGTCAGGACAGAGAATGTGAGGTGTTTGCGCCGCCCCCAGAGGGCGATCGCCCAAAGGGCTGCGCGTGCGTATCGCACGGTCGGGTTCGCTGCTGCGTGCGCGATCGCCCAGACGCCGCCCTGGGAGTTTGAGGCCCAGGCGCTGGCAGCGGCCTATTGTTGGCAGGCCGCCAAGAAGGCCTCCGGGGAGCGCTACTTCCCGGAGGACCTGACGCGTGTCCGGCGAGAGGCGCGGGACCACATGCTTCAAACGTGGTCTCGCAGCCTCCTAGAGTGTCCGGCGAGCCGGTGGACCCTCGATGCGCTCGGGCCAGCAATAATTCGCTGGCTCGAGCGCAAGTTGGGCTTCATTACGTTCCGACTGGTGCAGGTGCTGTCCGGCCACGGCTGTTTTGGGCAGTACCTGCACCGCATCGGCCGCGAGGAGTCTCCGTCGTGCCACCATTGCGGCGCGGCGGAGGACACAGTAGGGCACACGTTGTTAGAGTGCCCTACCTGGCATGCGCAGCGCGCGGTTTTGCGCGCATTGGTGGGGCCGAATTTCTCACTCCCCAGCATAGTCGACGCTATGCTCGGGAGTGAGACGGCATGGGTTGGGATGGCCTCCTTCTGCGAAGATGTTATGTCGCAGAAGGAGGCCGCAGAGCGGGAGCGGGAGGACGACCCAACCGCTCCCGCCTGCCGCCGAAGAAGGCGGCTGAGGGCGCGGCGCCAATATGACCGCGCCGAGCGTGGGGACCGGCCGGCTGATGGTGTGAGGGCACCTCAGCTGGCATTGCACCGGTCTCCACTGCGAGGTGGGGATGGTCCCGTTGGACCGGCCATCCCCAGTCTCCCCCCGAACACCGTGGGGGGAGCAGACGGAGCCGCGTAAGCGGCTTTTCCGCCGGCGGCGCTGTGGAAGTAAAGGCTGAGCCGATTTCCCACAGCGCCGCCACTAAGGCGATGAGGTCCACCGGGGGGTTTTAGTGGGTAGCCTGGGTTGGTTGGTAGGTAGGAGTCCCACACACGCCGTCACCCTCCCTCAGGGTGGCGGTACGGTGCATCAAGCATTTCCCCCCGTAAAAAAAAAAAAAAAAAAAAAAAAAAAAAAAGGACCTCATTACCACTTCGGCTGTTTTGGGCAGTACCTGCACCGTATTGGTCGGGAGCAGTCTCCGTCGTGCCCAAACTGTGGCGCGGCGGAGGACACGGCCGGGCACACACTGCAGGTGTGCCCCGCCTGGGATGCGCAGCGCGCAACGCTGCGTGCATTGGTGGGGCCGAATCTCTCACTCCCTAGCATAGTCGAGGCTATGCTTGGGAGTGAGACGGCATGGGATGGGGTGGCCTCCTTCTGCGAAGATGTCATGTCGCAGAAGGAGGCCGCAGAAAGGGAGTGGGAGGACGATCCTTCCGCTCCCGTCTGCCGCAGAAGAAGGCGGCTGAGGGCGCGGCGACAATACGAACGCGCCCAGCTACCGCGTGGGGACCGGCCGGCTGATGGTGTGAGGGCACCTCAGCTGGCATTGCACCGCCCCCCACTGCGAAGTGGGGATGGTTCTGTTGGACCGGCCATCCCCAGTCTCCCCCCGAACACTGTGGGGGAGTAGACGGAGCCGCGTAAGCGGCTATTCCGCCGGCGGTGTTGTGGAAGTCAAGGCTTAGCCGATCTCCCACAGCATCGCCACTAAGGCGATGGAGGTCCAACCGGGGGGTTTTAGTGGGTAGTCCTGCCAGTCTAGTAGTGCCTGTCCAGGGAGTCCCACTCACGCCGTCACCCTCCCTCGGGGTGACGGTACGGTGCATCAACGCATTTCCCCCGAAAAAAAAAAAAGCACCTCATTACCAATTAACATCAGGTGGGATGAGGTCAATCTTGAAGTGCAATATAAAAAAAAAAGTCTGTTTGCAAGCCTTATCGTTCTAAGTCAATCTGTAACTTTTGGTAATATTCAACGCAAATGTCGATAACGATTCATGGCAAATCAATATGACGATGACGGGACCAGCAAGAGGCGAACTTTCTACTTTTTTTGTTAACAATTCCATACTAAATTAGGAATGCATGTAATTTATATTTCTTTACTTTACTCAATAATATTTTTTAGCAAAAAAGACGACTTTATCCAGATTTCTCCGGCACACCCTCATTATTTTGGTTTCCTTATACCATTACCGCTAGGATATAATCTCTTTACTAACAAATGAAGAATCATTAAAATCGGTTCGTAAATGAGGAATTAACCGCGAACATACATAAAAGCATATACGGTCGGTCTACATAAAATGTTTTTTAAATCGGACATACCTACATTTAGTTAACTTGTTCTAAAGAAGGGGACATTAAAGTATTAAAGTTGGTCGATTTATCATAGATCTGGTTTCGAGTCCAAAGGCCGCGGGTTCGAACCTTGCTAGGACACTGTAGTGGAACGTTAATTAGGCTGATACTGTATGGCGTGTTAGTCTAGTATTTTAATTATTTATTATCACCTGAGTTCCGCGTAAACTAAAATTTAAAAGGTTTGCCATTTTAAGTATGTTTAGTTAACGACCTTGCGGTTTTTTTCGTCGGACGGAATATCTTCAGAAAATGCCAATGTAAGTTAAAACTAACTCATTAAGAATAAACTAATAAATTCATAGCTACTATAAGACTCTTAGTTAGGGAATTTGTAGGTTTAATTTTTTTACATTAATTCTCTTCTGTTTTGTTAATTAATAACACAGTTACATTTTGTACAAGAATGCACGCAGTAACTTTTATCGAATTTTATTTTAAATGTCAAAATCGACAAATCGTTAACGTTTCGACTACCTACCTAGTTCCAAATGTATGTGAGAGATATTTGAGATTTGAATATTTACTCTAAGTTTATTGTATAAATATAAAAATCTGTGGTGTAATTAATGTTTGCAAAGTGTTTGTGAGACAACAATTACGGAGTGGATGACAGTTCGTTATTCGAATTTGTACGATCATTGTTCATCTCTTTTGGATTTTAAAAAACTCATTATTGACACAGTAAGTAACATTTAGAAGGTAAATTTATTAGAACTCGTAATTAATATCATCATTTACGCGCTGAGGTGACATTTAGGTTACTTCAAATTGTGTAAACAACTTCTTGGAACTTTAATACATCCAAGTTTTACTGTTTTTTTTTTCATTTAAATATGCTAACCCGTAGCAAGGCTTTAGCTCGCCAGGGAGGGTCTGGACTCACCTCTGCTCGTCAGGCAGAGTCCAGACTCGACCTGGCTTTGAAGGAATTGAAGGCCACCAAGGAGGAAGTTACACAATTGGTTAGGGAAAGAGAGGACAATGAGAGGGAGCTGTTGGAAGTATTGGAAAAGAGTCGTGAGTTAAAAAAGAATTTGGCCGAACTACATTCACAACATATGTTTGTAATTGAGGAACGGGATAATCTACAATCTATTGTCGATGGGTTTGGTGAGTGCAGCCAGGAGTACGTACAAAACTTAAGACGCGTCACGTTACTGGAGCATGAACTGCAAGAGGCTCACCACTGCATAAATGACTTGCAAAATGAGAAGCAGGAGGTTGCGGCATCCCAGACCTTATGTCTATTTGAAGAACTTATAGGTAGTGCGCCCAGTCTTGTTCCTGATACACCTGACATGAACCCCACTGAACTTGTGACGGTTGACCTGACACGTGATGATACCTTGTGTTCTGTACCTACAGTGGGAATTGTCAAATGTAGCAGGAATAAGTTAAAAAAATACATTAAAATTAATAGGTATATTAAGAAAACTAAAAAATTAATTAAAAAACAAAAGTGTTCATGCAATAAAACCAAATGTATCAATGAAAGGCGTCGTTTAGGCGACGAATTAGATTTATGTTCTTTGACAATAAATAATAATATTAAAACCTATGAAAATAATTTACAAGAATTAGAAAACAAAATACAATTGTTAAAAGTATCCTTGGACAATATGACTAGTAGGTATATAAGTTCCAAGAAGGAGAGTGAGGAACACATGCTGGCTTTAAAGAGTCTTCTGGAAACATCTTTGTCAACAGAACAAAACTGTGAAAATACATATAATTTAAACGGCTTCCAGTTGGTATGTGACTCATCACTGTCAAACACCTGTAATAATTTAACACCCTTATCCGATACAGGTAAATCCAACAGCTTCCTCACTCAGTCATCAAAAAGAGTAAGTACTTGCAACTTTGTTATGTTTAGTGATGAGTTAGGTAAGGGTATGGGCCTATTGCTGAGTACATATCTGGGTCAACCTGTTTCAAATTATTGCTCACCAAACTTGCCATACAATGAAATTGTTAAAAAAATATGTAAATTTAACTTTTCAGAAAATACTATTCTGATATTACTGATTGCCAATAGAGGAAATGTAAATAAAAAAGATTTCATTCAATGTTTTGAGTGTCTTAATGCATTGAATTTAAACAAAATTGTATTGTTTACACTTCCATACAGTAAGTGTTTGCCACAGTTAGAAAATGACCTCAGATTTAAAATTAATACAATGATGAGCACATTGACATGTAATACCAATTATTCAGAAAAATTTCATATGATAGATAGTAATAATATGACATTAAACATTTCAAATAAATTGACATTTAATTTTAGTCTCAATTCGACAAAAGATAATTTTTATCTTTCAAAGTATTATAAAAGACAGATAGCAATGTCGCTATCATATTATATTAAAATTTCAGCCAAGAAATTGGCTACTCAGGCTGCTTCTATTGAGCAGCATCTTGACATTTTAAATAAGACTTTGGAAGATGTTCCAAATAATTTAAATTATACCATGAGACAATAGAGGACAACTCTAGCAAATTAATGTTGACAAATGTAAAATCTAATTGTTTAAATATTATTCACCAAAATATTCAGGGCTTAGCTGGTAAGGAGCTAGAACTAGAATTATTTTTAAATGAAATGAATATTCATGTGTTATGTATAACTGAACACTGGTTTAGACAATATGAGCTTTTAATTAATATTGATAACTTTAAGGTCATTAGCTCGTTCACTAGAGTGAATGCTGTTAGAGGTGGGTCACTTATTCTATTAAATAAATCATTAAAATCGAAAAATCGTAAAGATATAGCTTCACTCTCTATTGAGCGCACTATTGAACTTTCGTGTGCTGAGCTTGAGCAACATATCATAGTCTGTGTATACAGACCTCCCTCCAGTGATTTTACCTTGTTTGAGTCTGTCATGGAGGAGGTTTTGAGGAAAATATGTAAAAGCAATAAAAAAGTAGTTGTATGTGGGGATTTTAATATTAATATTTTAGAAGATAAAAATTCTCAATACTCGGTTAGGTTCCTAAACTTATTCAAGTCTTTTGACCTACACCACCTTTTTGCTGAACCAACTCGAGTAACGCCCACGTCAGCTACCTGCTTAGATAATATATTTTGTAACTGTAAAATATTGGAAAAATCAATCATTAATTTTATAAGCTCGGACCACAGCGGGCAAAAAGCAGTGCTTGAGCATCATATCAGCCCAACTTTTTCAAGCTTTACTTGCAGACCAATCACTACAAGTCGCATTGACAAGTTTAAGAAACAAATTAGTGAAAAAATTTCTCTTAGCCCAGTATTGAACAATAACATTGACCAGTTATACAAATCATTGTTTGATACAATTATAGACCAGTTTAATTCTAATTTTCCTAAAAAAAGTATTAAAATAGACAATCCTAAGATAAAATTTAGTGATTGGGCCACAAAGGGTATTTACAAAAGTAGACGAAGACTTTTTGAATTGTACGATATTAAACATAATAGTACCAATATTAATATAATAGAATATATTAGAAACTATTCAAAACTTTTCAAAAAAGTTTGTGCACTTGCTAAATCAAATTACTTGAAAGATAAAATTAAGAAAGCCACAAACAAAATAAAGGCTACTTGGAACATTATTAACAAAGAGACTTGTAAAAATAAAACTCGAGAAAACAAGTTCTCTCTTAAAATCGACAAAAATACTATTGATTCTGACAATGAAGTGGCCAATGCATTTGAAACGTATTTCTCCAAAATCCCTATGGTTACTACTAGTCGAATAAATTCTTGCCCGCATCTTGCTCAATCTCTGCTCCGGTCTAGTGTATGTGAGTGTCTAATCTCCTTTAACTTCACTCACGTTGATTATCATACAATTCTAAAAACTTTTAAAGACTTGAAATTGAAAAAGACTGAGGATTTATGGGGGATTTCTCTAGAGATAATAAAAACTATTATTACTACCATTGCCCCTCACTTAGCTTACATATTTAATAAGTGCATAGATCTGGGTCAATTTCCGAATCTAATGAAATTCAGTAAAATAATACCCCTTTTTAAGTCAGGTGTTAAAAGTGACCCATCTAACTTTCGACCCATTTCTATACTGCCAACGCTTAGTAAGATCTTTGAAAAAATTATATTCAATCAACTAATAACTCATTTTCATGAAAACGATTTACTTCATCATAAACAATTTGGCTTTACCAAAGGTAAATCAACTACTGATGCCGGAGTGGCACTTATCAAACATATATTAGATGCGTGGGAGAGAAAGCAAGATGCCCTTGGTATTTTTTGTGACTTGTCAAAGGCGTTTGATTGTGTCAATCATGAAACTTTGCTTTTAAAATTGCGACACTATGGTGTCTCAGGCCCTGCAATATCTTTATTGCAATCATACTTAACTGATAGAATACAAAAAGTTAATATTAACGGAGCCAATTCTTCCGGCGCACCACTTGTTATGGGCGTGCCCCAGGGCTCTATATTAGGACCTCTTCTCTTCTTAATATATATAAATGATCTTCCTCACTTTACCAAAAGTCTATGTGAGATTGTATTGTTTGCAGATGACACATCTTTGATCTTTAAAGTTGACAGGCATAAGCAATCATATGACGTTGTAAATAGTACCCTCTCACAAGTTTTGCATTGGTTTTCTACTAATAACTTAGTCCTCAATGCAAAAAAGACTAAATGCATTAAATTTACAATGCCAAATGTAAGGCAAATTAATACTGATATTGTAATGAATAGTGAACACATTGAACTAGTTAATTCAACAACTTTTTTAGGAATCACTATAGATTCTAAACTTCAATGGGGTCCTCATATAGGTGCTCTGGCAGAAAGACTTAGTTCGGCTGCATATGCAGTCAGAAAAATTAGGCATCTTACTGATGTTGAAACGGCGAGACTAGTTTATTTCAGCTATTTTCATAGTTTAATGTCATACGGTCTACTGCTGTGGGGCTCAGCTTCTGACATACAAACCATTTTTGTATTGCAGAAGAGAGCTATTCGATCTATATACGGCCTTAGATCGCGTGATTCACTGAAAGAATTATTTAAAGAAATTGATATTTTAACTGTAGCGTCACAATTCATCCTTGACTGTATTATGTATATTCGAAAAAACCTTAATTTATTCTTTAAGAAATCTGATGTTCATAGTTTTAACACAAGAAATAAACATAAGCTCGCTATTTCAAACCATAGGCTTCGCAAGACCAGTAAAACATTCGTTGGATTAAGTATAAAAATATTCAACAAGTTACCGCAAGATATTATTGACTTACCCATGCATAAATTTAAGGTCTATGTTAAATCATGTTTAATGAAAAAAGGGTACTACAAACTTGATGAATATTTCAATGATAAACATATATGGACATGATTGTCTGCTCGCTCGCACGCCATATTTTTAAGTTCTCTAGTTCCAAATATTGTAAAGATATATAACTACTGAGTTTCTTGCCGGATTCTTCTCGGTAAGATTAGGTTCCGAACCGGATGTAGCTTCAATTTTGGTTTGTATTCATTTTGACGATGCATAAGTGTTACTTGTAACCAACGTGAATAAATGAATTGATTATGATTATGATTATGATTACAAAATGAAATGTCAATCTCATACATTTTAAACTTGTTGATTAATCTCTCCGTATTATTTTTACATGTAAGCAAGGATTTTTTTGCAATGCCACCAAGACGTTTCAGTTTTGCAATAATCTTAACAATTTCAATAAGATTGACAAATATCATTTATCATCAGCCTATAGTATTGCGCTGCTGGTCATAGGCTGCTCCAATAGTTCGCTTTGGTCTATCAAGGGCTTCCCGCATCCAGCCCCTGCCAGCCATCTTCCTCAGATCGTCACTCTACCTAGCTTGAGGACATCCTACACTACGTTTGCCGAGATGAGGTCTCCACTCCAAAACTCGTTTACCCCAACGGTTATCTGTCATTGCTTTTTTATCATTTTTCGGGTTTTCAATGCCCTTAGTTGGTGCAAAATTCAATTCATGCCAGCTTAGGATGCGCTACGCGAGTACGTTTTATCGCGCTGTAAACAAATGTCAAAATTGATAAAATTCAGCGCTTTAACTGCTGATTGGCTAAAAATACGAGTGCGGTGTGTTATCAGCCAATCAACAGTATCGAAACTTTTGTCGTTTCATGTGAGAATTTTACGTATTAAACATATTAGTTTATAATTATGATTCTACGACGTATGCATTTAATTAAATTGATGGTAAGTACGTAGATACTTAAAAATGAATGTTCTTTCGCACGGTTGCAGTAAATCAATAACAGCCACTGATATTAGCCAAGGTCGGTACTGGAGTAATAGGAAAAGCTCTTGTATTGATTATAGACTTCGGAGGTATTTCAGGTTACTTGATTAGTTCAAATGGTATTAAAAAGCCGATTGGTCGTAAATTGTAAACAGAGATGTTAACACATTTGCCGCCAATAGGCAAAAAGGTAATCGTGGGCGCCAAAGGTTATTATTGTATTATTGTCGGTAATCGGTAGAAAAATAGATATATTTATTGCTCGAACATTAATTTGAAGAAATTGGTATTATAGAAAACGATTTTCTGGAAACTAAATCGTCTAAAATATGTATATTTATCAAAGGTTGAGTGAGATTCAAAAAAGTATATACGTGAAAATCGGATTCTCAGCTAGATGTTATTGGTTTTTTCGGTAAAATGACAGAATGGAAACTAAAAATGTTTTAGGTATAATGAAATTCGCACTAAAGACATTCGGATTTACAATAGGTATCCCATTAAGTGTTATAGCGATGAGGATGTTTGACCAATTTCCTACTTCATATTTATTTATAGGCAATTCCGTTAAACCCGTTTATCACATATGATAACGTGATATCAGTTTACGGGAAGCCCGCCGTCAAACTAAGCCGTAACTCTTACATGCGTTATCTGAACGAGTATTTTGGTTTAATATTTGAAATGCATAACAATCGAACTACCGACTAAAAATATCGAACCACCCTTCTTTACTAAACCGGAATAAATCCTAAAATGTACGTGTGTAAAAGGTAAAAATAAATTAGGATAGATCGTAGGAGCCCCTCTAGGATAAGCTCTGTCGATCATACGACAACTATAATTTGAAACTTACTTCCTAGAATTAAGGTCCAAAACCAATGAAAAATTGGAACATGCTCTGCCGTATAAAGGGTTAAATGATTGTGAATCATATTTATTCATTACTTAGTTCGTAAATTCGCTTGGAATGAAACTTACATGGGTGATTAGATTTTTTTGCTCGCATATTTATTTCGTTTTTTAATGAAGTGTGTTAATGTTGAGTAAAAAATTAACATAATTTTACGGTACATATGGGTGTGAGGTCTTCCATCTCTCTAAAATACCCCCATCCCTCCTTATTTTCAACAAAAAGTAGCCTATGTCCGTTCTAGAGGATCAACGTATACCATTTCATAAAAATCGGTTCAGTGGTTTAGGCGTGAAAGCCGAACAGACAGACAGAGTTACTTTCGTAGTTTTAATATTATTATGGATGCATACTGATGCCAGTATGGCCTTCTAATAAAAGGGCATAAGAAAATGTTTCTTCAGGCAACAATTATACGAGGTATTATACCTACATACTAAAACTGCCACGAACCAACGAGAAACATACCGAAAGAAAAGAAAAAACATCGGTTTCAGAGCACGAAAAAATATCGGCTCTAAATAAAGACACGTCAGAAAACAAATATCACCTTTATGTCGTGGGAATTAGCGCTAATATCGAACTGCATGGGTTTACCCTAATGTGTTATTAACCTTACCAACAGAGCGAACAAACTAGCCTGTAGGTATAAGCTTGTGATAGTTTGCATTTCAGTCGTTTGTAGTTAATCTATGTATGGTTTTCCTTTTACCAAGTATGGACTTCTAAAAACGTATTTATCAATTTGCTTAACTAACAAAACACAGGTGTGAATACAGGGTATCTAATCTAAATTTGTAAACTGATGCTATCTGTAATTTCGATGACTCAAACCGATGCTTTTATGGACACATATTTATAGTAGTTTGATAAATTTATTGATAGGTAGGTAGTGAAATCACCTTGCAAATATTTTTATTACTAAAAGCTGCCGCTACTTACTAATTGATAAAATATATAGCGCCTGTTATAAGTAATGAGCGTATGGACGCGACGTGACGATGAGTACGCATCATGAATTTTGTAGTTTTTTTAGTTTTAACCCAATTCATGAGCGAGACGGCATATCAACTACGTAGGTATATACAATATTGGCTGTTACCCGTGACTAATAATTGTATTAGAACTTTAGCCCCGATTTAGATATTTATTGATTTTCCGGCTTTATAGTTTACCTACTGTGTCTAATCTGCCCATGCCTAAACATGGACAACTTCAAATAAACAGCCCGGGGTTTTCTTTCCTTACCAAACTCTTGTATTTACCTAACATAAGCAGTAAAATCATTTAAGCCGAAGGAGAATGATTTTTGATTGATTTGACTACATAACATAGACCTCTACCTACACATTTACTGACTTTGTCCTATTAGCATCGATCGTCTCAACCAAAGTGTAAAGGTTGATCTTAGGGGGAATGTAACTTGTTGGGAGTCTACGCTACGTTTTCTGTCACGTGGACGTCTATCATTGATAATATGATATTCAGGCGCCCTCCAGTAAACGCACGATCAAGGTTGAACAAAACTGCTCATCAAAATATAGGGATGTAAAGACAGCCCTAAAAATGCTGCCCGTATACGATGCATAAATCATGCAGCCGAAAGGCTTTTCCGGAAACGATTTCCTTGTCTGGACTGTGGTTTACTGGTGAAGGTTAATCATCATAACTCAACTCCATTATGTGTGTAAGGACTGCCGGTAACTTAAGAGCTGGTGATTCGCTGGGCGCACGAATGGACATGGAAAATCACTAAGACTTGGGGGAAACTTGAAGAATATCAGCGTATCATGAAAACTTCCATATCGTATAGGATCCCAGGTCAACTATCACCACGATAATGATCACACATTAGTTACTACCAAGGGCGTGGAACAAATTCGTGGACTTGATGTAGGATTAAAACATTGAGTTCTCACCTATAAGACCGCCAGTCATTTTGATGGTGGGATACGAGACGATCATGGTGAAAGGCAAGTAGATGGCACAAGCCAGCACCAACGCTGGGATAGGCGGGAACACCTGCCGAAGACCGTCGAACGGCATCTGATGGACAACAAGCAATTACTTCACGATGGTTACTTTACAACCATCTACTTTCGTAGTGTCCCATTGAACTCATATAAATGTGTTAGGAAAAACGGAACTATTACTAATATCGGCTTGCCAATGCACGCAGCACGTCCACACTCTCCGACGGTCGATTATAGATTGACGCTGGGATAGTCGGGTTGCCCCCACTTTACCGATAATGATGGTGCATTACTCCAGACGACAAGCTAAATAAACAGTCTACCTACACTACAGATTTCTTTCTGAATGTTAGATGTCAAGTAGGAGACGATGTATCATAATAGCCTTATTCTGAGGTCTGACGAAGGATAGAACTTGAGGGACAAGTGGTTCCAGACTTTGTTTCAGTTGAGAGTCAGCCACACATGTCCTGTTTTATACATTTACCCAAAGCCTCGATCTTTCCCTCATTTCTCCTGCACTAGTCAGTGCCAACTGGAAGTATTAAAAGTGCTCAAGGAGTAAGCAGGAGAAGTGTCATGATTAATTTCTTGGTGTACTGTACTGAGGGGAGTGGCGAGTGTGGGACTCCCGGGGGCAGATCGTACCCCAGCTCCCTCCTGAAAAGAATGGGGACTAACTACCAAAACCTCATGGTGGGCCTCGTGGCCTGGTAGAATGTCATGGGCATCCGGGGTCAACCTCTGACTACCAGCAAAAGAAAGGAGGGAGCGGATGGGTCAGACAGGACTACTCCCGCCTCCCTTGCCACTTCCAACGGAGACCATCAGTGCAATGCCCGCTGTTGTGCCCTTACACTCACAGCAGTCCGATGTACATCTAATCAACTAGCTCAGTCGATTGGAGAGCGTGATGCTATATCTATACTAATTGGATTTTTGTGTGTATTTTTGTAATGAATAAATTAAAAAACTGCTGAGCCGATTTCAAAAAATATTTCACTATTGGAAAGATACATTCTGCTAGATATAGATAAGCTATAATTATTGCTAGAAAAGTCTAAATCCACGCGTAGGAGTGGCGGGCGGCCGCTAGTCTGCTTATTTAATAAATCTGAAGAGTTTGTTATTTTCTTTCAATGCGCTAATTTATTAGGCTATATAAATTCACGCTGCGACTAATGTTTAATTTACCTAATTATGTACGAACAGTACCTAATAAATATCTTTCTTTCTTGCTTTGGAATGTGACGAAAAAACGGGTATAGTACGGATGCCACGCTAGTATATAAGATACTAACATAAGAAAGATATTTGATTTTTATCAAATCGCACCTCTAGATTTAAACAGAGTCAATTCAAAAAAGTACTTTTTTCAGGAGAGGCAAAAAACGAATTGTCCTGTCCCTAAGTATCGTAGGAGTTTCCTGAATATATTTATTTACTAATAAAGCTAAAAGAGAAATGTTATTGAATTTTTTTTGGTCGATAGCTACTGATTTAAGAAATATAATAGTGTGCATAACTCAAAAACTGACATTTTTGAGTTAGCTCCCTTTAGACCTAGGCGTGCGAAATGTTAATAATCGTGATGCACCATTACCATACCAGTACAATTAAAATGTATTTTTTGACTCATTTTGTACCTATTTTTTGGCAAGGGGAATGACTAATTTCTATTTTCATAGTAAAAATGGTTGATCGTTTGTATATTGATCTTGAAATTGATAAGAAATGGTCGACGTGTTTAAGGCGTGACTTTGAACTGAAAGTATTGTACGTACATTAGTGGATAATTTCAAATCACTAATGGTGATTAGGTTTTTTCACTGATGTCTGCTTTCAGACGTAAACAACTGGATTATTGATCGGATTTACTTTCTTGTCAATGTCGTACAGTCATCCGTTGACCTCACTTTAACAAATAAATTTAAGAACGAATTTTATTAGGACAGAGCGTCTTGACAAAAACATTTAGCGTATAGAAATAATATAAACATAACTAATTGATTGTATTTTATAGGTAACACACAGATTTTAAAAAATACTAACTTTGTCCCCGTTGATGTTTTTTTAAAAAGGCAGTCATCTCATTCAATGGACTTTATCACGTATTCTTCCAATGTCAAGTATTTAGAGAGTCAAAACAGATACAGAAAAAATAATACTTGTACTTTATACACAGTTTTGTCTATAAAGTACAAGTATTCTTTAATCTACAACAGTGAAATAAATTATCCAAATTATCGTGACAAGTCAATTGACACGTTGAAGCCTGTTTAAATGCGGTCTTCTACAAAAATTTGACTACTGAGAAAATTCTAATCAAACACATTTAAGTTCAATTAGTGATAAATAAAAATCAATAAACCAGTTCGATCTCGCTTTTTCGTCCACTACTATAAACCGAATTAGTATTTTATAGTATTGAGGTTGTCGTCCTACAAATGATCAAACAGCTTGCAAATATTTTATAACCTCTGTCAAAAATTATATAATTACTAGCTGTGCCCGCAACTTCGTTTGCGTGGATCACATCCTTTCATGGTCGGTTTACCCCTATCTCCCCTAATATTCGAAACAAAAAGTAGTCTATTAAAATAGAGCTATATTTGTGCCAACTTTCATATCTCTAACCTAAAAAATACACATTTTCCCATATAAACTTTCAAAGGTGGCATTCCCCCCCCCCCCCCTTACTTTCTAACAAAAAGTAGCCTATGTCCGTTCTTGAGGTTCAACGTATACCTATGCCAAATTTCATCAAAATCGGTTGAGAGGTTTAAGCGGAAAAGCGTAACAGGCAGACAGACAGAGTTACTTTCGCATTTATAATATTAGTAGAAATATTAGTAGGTACTAGCTGTGCCCGCAACTTCGTACGCGTGGACTATTTTATTTATTATTTTTTTTTTTTATTTATTTACACAGGGTATTAAGACTACAGGGTTTTCCAAGTGTTTTCCCGCTCCAAAATGTTATCGATAAAGTAGAAACCCAATTAAAAGGACAAAAGATATAATCAACTAGAAATACAATAATAAATACAAGGAAAAATCGAAGCTCACCAAACGTGTTGCTAAGCAATTCTAGTAACAAAACGCTTAGCTACAGATAACGTGTGTCTAGTAGCTGGGTTGCCAGATCTGTCGCCAACATCCTTCCCGTGGGAATTTTGCAATATCCTCTTGCAACTGAGCTTTAAGTTCACTAAGGTACCTGCATGCCAATTTTCAAGCGTCTAACTTAAGCGGTTTAGATTTTTTCATACAAGGGGTTTTCCTACTAATTCCCGTTCCCGTGGGAATTTCGGGAATTCCTTTCTTAGTGCACCTCTATGGTACCTAAGCTACGTCCCTTCCAAATTTCAAGTGCCTACGTTGAGCCGTTTAGGCTGTACGTTGATATGTCAGTCAGCCAGTCAGTTTCTCCTTTTATATGTATATTTTGATTTGAAATCTTAAATTGCACCTACTGATTGGAAGTACACAGCACGCCTCATGCCGTGAGCGTAAGAACTGCTGCAAGTGCTTACCGTGAATCGTGCGTTGTACAGTCAGCAGCTTTACTTTGTAAACAACTCAGTACCTTGTCACATTATGTTGACTGTCTGTCTGACTTACAAAATTGCGCGAATGTTTAATGTGACAAGGTACTAAGGTGTAGATATACAATCGAATGGTGATGACTACATATTTCTGTTATCAGGTTCAACCTATTGTTATTATGTGTCGTGATGTTGTTCAAACAACACGAGAAATTGCCCACTAAGCAAATGAACACCCTGTAGGTAATTCCTGTGTATCTTACTCTTATGGCAGATCTTACCATAGGGTAAAAAAATAAAAACGAGTCTTTGTCTCAGGCCATCCAAAACAATATGGTAAAAATTGGTGTAGTCCAACACAGGGCCGGCTTTAGGGTGGTGTGCGGTTGGGCAACAGCCCAGGGCGCTCGAACTTGAACGGGCGCTAGAAAGCTACCCTGAGGTACCCAGATGTATTTCCCTAAATCGATGTATTGATATACGCTTTTACAGGGGCGCCGGAAATTCGTCCAGGGCGCCAGTAATGCTAGAACCGGCACTGGTCCAACAGTTAGGTAACCTACTAAAGATATTAATAGCAAAATAAATGACTTCCCTAAATTACTTTGGGATACTTTTGTCGCATCTGGCCATCATACCACCGTTAAGTTAACTCGATAAATAAAAAAATAAGCCAATATAAGAAATAAGATTGATTAAAAAAATGAACAAGAAAATACCTTATGATGCAGTCCATGTATGAGGAAATGCAGTTTGATCAGGGTGATGGAAGAGCCAGGGTCCAGGTGGAACACCCACCTGTGCAGGGAGTACTCCAGGCCAGTCCAGATCAGCAGGCCCGCTAATATGTGCCAAGCGAACTGGATTATACTCAGTGGGTCTTTTGCGCATGAGTCTGCAACAAGAGCAACAAATTATAAGTATGTAGTTAATATTATCGACAATCACTGATTAAGGGAATTTTTAAAATGAGAGTTTGTGAATACTTCTTCTCTCTCGCTAATACATAAATAATAGGTCAATTGCTGAACCAATTTATTTTATTTATTCAGATAATTTATAATTTGGTATTCTTTTTTTATCTACACTCTGTAAATATAAGTAAACCTTCATATTTTAAATGTATATTTTATTTTATTTAATTATACATTTAAAATATGATGGTTATGTTTATTTAGATACCGTAATGTTATTTGTAATGCTTAATTTTATGTTGTTTATTATAATTTTTTTTTTCAAGTTATTTATGCACTTGTTCACTATTACCCATATACATACTCTCTGCATGACCCAAGGGTGACTGGTAGAGAATGCCCCTAGCATTAGGTCCACCTATTGTAATTTTAATGCAATACAGTTTAAAAAAAAATAGTTAACACTGGTCTCGAATTATTGAATTTTTTGAAGCCAGCTATGATTATTATTTTAGGTCCATCCACAGTTAAACTTTTTTTTTTCAAAACGACTTTAGGTTTACCACCAATACGAAACAAACGAAGGGTTTAGTTTCTATTGATGAATGAAAAGTTAGGTAGCAGGGCCGGCGTTAGGGTGGCGCGCGGTGGGGCAACAGCCCAGGGCGCTCGGAAATGAACGGGCGCTAGAAAGCTACCCTGAGGTACCCAGATGTATTCCCCTAAATCGATGTATGGTATGGTATACGCTTTAACAGGGGCGCTGGCGGAAATTTGTCCAGGGCGCCGGTAATGCTAGAACCGGCACTGTTAGGTAGATAACACGTGGTTTCAAATTTGCATAAATAATATTTTATCTTTTCGAAACGTTCTAGTCACATTACGCAAGTGAGTTGGTTAGGACTGTGAAAATTAATAATTGCTATCCAGCATATTTTGTTTTTGGGAAATCCCCTGATCTTGTCAGGACTGCGTACAGTTCATCTTGTTCTTTGACACATTGAGAGTTGTTTATTGCAAATAATTGAAAACCACGCAAGAATGTTGTTTCGATGACCATAAATGAGAAAGTTTTGTTCCATGTATCACGCTGTGAATAGGTTTCCACTCTAACAAGAACAACAAAATCATGTTATATATATAGCTTATGAAGACCTAAAATAGTTCATAGAATAGAGCTACTAGGGGGTGCTACATTAGTAGCAGGGGTCAAGCCTTCAAGGTAAGGGCAACAAGTCCAGTAACAGATTTATTATGCTGTACTTGTCAACCTTTAAGCTAGGACCTCATTACCACTCAACATCGGGTGGGATGAGGTCAATCTTGAAGTGCAATTTTTATTTTATTTATTTAAAAAACTTTATTGCACAAAAAAAGTACAAAAGGTGGACTTAATGCTAGAAGCATTCTCTACCAGTCTACCGTTGGGTCATGCAGATAGTACGTTTATGGGTGCGGTAACAGTAAAAATGTGAGTATGGATAACAACAAAATTAATAATCATAAATAGCAAAAAATTTAATACGAGAATAGAATATTCATACATAGGTTTATGATAAATAAACATAATAATTAAACAATAATATATATATACATGTATATATAAATAAAACAAAATAATATATATGAATATATACAAAGAAGTGAATAAATAAAGCAAATCAATTGAGCAAACGAAATTTTATGTAGAGGGGGAGGAACAAAAGAATTCACGAACTTTTAATTAAAAAATTCCCTTAGTGAGGGATTGTCTATTTGGGCAGGTGGGCAGAGCGTTCCAAAGCCGGATGGCTTGCACAGTGAAAGACTTGGAGAAGAACTCAGTATGATATCGAGGAATGCTTAAGCTGAGATTGTCTGAGGAGCGAAGAGAACGGTCGTGAGATAGACAGAGGTATTGAAATTGTTTCTTAAGATAGGACGGGGACAATGGATTGTTGAGAATATTGAATAACAGGCCAAGAATTCTAGTGCAATATATATAAGAAAAAAAGTTAAGAGCGGACAAAATGTGTAACACCTATCAATTTATCGCTCGAACTGGAGCAGCCGGATTGGTGATATACCTCCACCTTACAGAAGACCGCATCCAAATTACAATCACTTCTGTGTTGTTGTGTTCCTGCGTGTAAGTAAAGTTTCCAGAGCTACTGTAGAGTGCTACATTAGTAGCAGGGGTCAAGCGTTCAAGGTAAGGGCGACAAAGTCCAGTAACAGATTAATTATCATCCCACTATATCATTACCACTTTACATCAGGTGGGATGAGATCAATTTTGAAGTGCGATAATAATAAAAAAAGCTCGGCGAAGATAAAAGGCTATCTGCGGCCAACATCAATAGTTAGTAAGGAAACAAATATTGAAGAACACAGCATATGCTCACACTTACCTTGACAAAGCACGTGGTCTGCTAGCTGAGTGGTAGCTAAGTACAGTATGATTGGGATCCAGAACAGCGGCACCAGGTACCACGGCGTGTACGTGAGGCTCTCCAGTACGGGGCTGGCAAAGAGCCGCGCGCGCCTGTAGACAGCACTATTGACCCACGTCTCGTAGTGGGAGGCGACCGCTTCCAGTTGACTGAGCAGGGGCTTCGACCAATCCAGTCGAGCCTGCCGGCAATGGAAAGCATATCTCAATCGTGTATGTGAGAATTGAGGGCCTGACTTTTTAGTATACGATACGTAAGTCGATTATTTGACTTTCACAAATTCTGATTCTATCTTCCACAATTCTTTGGGAATCACAAAAAACTATAATTTTATTTTGCCTGTAAGTTAGCAAAATGCATTAAAAAAATATTTTTAGCTTTAACAAATAAAAAAAAACATTATAATACAGCGCATGAAAATTTATGAGGTTGTTTACGTTACAAATTTAACAAATCTGTGCGAGTTGGTGACGTCACGCTAAATTTTAACGTAATGTGTTTCTTACTTTCCTTGATACTATGTAGTACCTATTTAGCATATATTTCTACGATTTTTTTATCTCTCTGTGTTGAAGTCCGCAATGCCAATACTGCGAATAAATATACACTTTGCTAATAAATCTGTGGCTTAAACTGCAGCTCGACATGAGGTCTACAATTTTAACAACTTAGGTATATGATGGACACTAAAGTTTAATAAGACACGTTTTACGCAAACTGGTACATTGTTACACTTATTAAAAAGTTCACCGTGTCAGCTAATATTGTAATAAAAAAAAAAAAAATACAAATAACCTGTTACTTTGTAATCAGTTTTACAAACACAATTACTAAATGAGCATGTTAGTATGAAACAGCCTTGATCTTCGCTCCGTTAACTAGTCTAACTATTACATGATGCCACGAGAGTACAAAGCGTTCATTAGAAGATTCGATTTTACAAACGAAAATTGATTGATCACGACTTTCTACATTCCTGATGCTAACACTGGCCCTGAATCTTTGTCTGAATATCGCGAAAACTTTGTTTTATCTCTTTCTAAAGACAAAACATATACTTTCCGTAAATGATGTTAATGTCGCTGCAGAAGTGTCTTATGCCCAGTTCCAATATTTATTTATTAATATACAGTTAGTGACAGTTCAAAAAAAATATTACCAACAAAAAACATAAAAAAAACCTACAAATAAAAAATTTGTCCCAGGTCACTGCCAAGGGGCATGGTACCAAGAAGGCTAGCTGCGTTCCCTCTTTGTATGGCCAGACTTATTTTCTAGCCAAGAAAAAAGCCAGCCCTCTGATCTCCCGACGCTTCTTTAAGCCGTTTGGCTAAAGCGCGGAAGAGGCTGTGCGCGCCCGGTCCCCACGGCCCCAGAGTCTCGACTCCAAACGGCTCAAATATACAGGTGTTAGTAAGACCTGAATATTTACGCCGTTTGTTCGATTCAGCTGAAGCCGCAGCAGATCCAGCCTGCAACGAAGTTTGTGAAAGATGAGACGGCGCCAGAGTGTCGACGCAAGTAGCGTCCCACACTAAAGGCCGTCCCATCTTCCAAGGTATTAAAGTCATTCCGTCGGGCCTCTTGCCGTCGCTACGCACCAGTCCGTTTGGTTCAAGAACGGCTGGTATGGAACAACTAGCAAGAGCCCGACGTATGGTATCGTTGAGGCTAGCATGGCGGGGGATTCTCCCGGCGCTTCTGCTGCAGGAAAGGCCGTGGTGACCAATATTTTACAATTAGTAACGTATCAAAAATGACTCTCCGTTTTTCTCCAATCGGCCACGAGTCGTTACGTTCCATACAGTTGTAATCAGTCGTCCGTCAGTCGTTTTTATCTTACGTATCGTAGGTATAATTTATAGCGGTCCCGGCAAACTTCGTTTCGCCTTAGAGAATTTTTCCCGCTTTTCTGTTGAAATTTTTCAAATTTTACCAAGGATCCCTAATTTTGTAGCCTATGTCAAATTGGAAGAATGTAGCATTCTACTGGTGAAAAAAATTTTTAAATCGGGCCAGTACTTTTTGAGCCTATTCATTACAAACATACAAAAATAGGTACAAATCTTTCCTCATTTAATTAGTAAGATTACGTAAATGAGAACGGATCGTTTTTCAAATGTAAGAACCAGGCATTAGGAGGTAAATATGTTTTTATATGATTTGTCCATGAGAAGTTTCTGTAAGTACCTACCTATTTAAGTTTCTTTTCTTATTATTTTTTTTGTCTTAATTTTCTGCCTACAATCCTATATTACGTTGTGTATCTATACAACTGTGTTGTGATGTCTTTAAGTAATAAATATTTCTTATTTACTGAAGTCAATAATGAAACATAAAATGTGTGGCGTAGCGGTGATTTCGTCGCTCGGGGCGAAGATTGCGCCCCAAGGCTCATATTTAATTAAAAGTTTTAATATTTTATTCTACTTAACTTACATCTCAAGGATAAGGTTGGGTTTAAAGTGATGACAAGACGCGCCAAAATTCCACTGGGTCAGGATTTAAGAGGCTGGTTTTTTAACTCCCTAGTTATCCAGTGATAGGAGGCGCTAATAAAACTTTTTTCGCTCCATCTTGTCAAGGTATTGGGTAGGTTCACCCTCTTTCATGTCGCTATGCCATGGCATTAAAAACGTTAAATTCAACTACAAGCAAGTTTCGAATTCCGGAGTTAATTTACCTTCAAATACGAATTCATCGAAAATACATCAGCGTTATCTCTGCTGCGGTAAATACGTAGGCAGTAGCTATATTGACGAACTATAAATGCCTTAACGATTAGAATACCTAGACAACTATTTGGTGATAGGTTACGAACTGCGAGTATTTACATAAATAATTTAATTACCGTTTTTTAGAAAGAAGTCATTAGATGAAAGTATACGTAAGTATTATTATTATTCAGGTACTTGGGGCTGTGCAGTTCCAGTGAACTGTGGTCACTGCGACCTATTAGATCTGTTGTGACTCGCCCCCTCGCCCTAGGTAGTTTCTATTTTGAACTATAGTATCTGAGTGCAAAAATGTGGTCCGGCCACAGATCCTCTGTGGACGATTATAACAGCAGTGTCAATAAGCATTCCCTTTATTAAAAGGAAGTGTAGTCACGTGGTTTTTGGCGCCGGCCGTGATAACCAGTCTAGACGCCTACGAGTCGTTTCAGCAGTAGCCTTGAACCCATTGTGTATCACTAGCCTATTACCTGCGTGACATGGTAAACCTTACACATGCAATAGGAAAATAGTTACCACCTCAAATGAACCTTATTACCTTGACTTACCAGCGAAAACCTATAAAAAATTTCGATACTGCAGGCATGTTTAACGGGTAAGTACCTAAACTTTAATTACCGCTTAGAATGCTAGTAAATTTCATAGCGCTCTTAGCAAATGTCAAAATATATACGTCAGCTGCTGATTGGCTGAAAATACGAGTGCGGTGTGCTATCTGCCAACCAGCATTCGTGAAAGCGCAAACCGACAATTTCGACGCATTAACGAAAAAAAAGGTATGCTTCGGTGTTGACGCGTCTACGAAGTACCTAATACCTACCATGTGCCTAACCGACACTATTCTCGGGGTTGTTTACTGATGGGGCATACCGCTCCTTGACAGATAAATGAGAACCCATATATAAATAAATATTTTACCAACATTCGCTCTTAAGAAATATCGTTACTAACTATTATAGGCTTGAACTGAAATAAATTAATTGAATTTATGTCAAGCCTATAATAGTTATTGGCTGCCACCGGTTTTTGATAGTAATTGTACCTAAACCTTTTTCTGCAATTTTCGTGAATGATTTCAAGGAGACAAATCAAACTTAAGCATAAAAGTTTGTGAAAATGGTAGATGTATGGAATGTTGATGAATTGAAGTGATCCTAAAGTGTACACTGCATTTCTGGTATTTCCAACTTGGTAAACAAGTATTACACATTATTCTTTTTTTAGGAGGGGGGGGGGGGTTAAAGGATTGGTGAATTTGCCACGGGCCCCGAATGGTATAGTTACGCCACTGCCTGTAGGATACTTTTCATCCGGAATTGCTACGGAATGGTAGCAACTAGTGTAAAAATAAACGCTACTGTTTAGGACATACAACGCTGTACTTTTACTGACGTTACATGTTTTGATATAACGTATCTACGTCATACTTTAGACATGACTTATTTGTATGAGTCATGTAATTTTTCTTCCTCCAATCCTATTTTAGGCAGATAAGCATATATTGATAAAATAGATATCGAATTGGCCTAATTCATATTTACAAACACAGTTATCATCTACGATATTGATGTAAATAGATAGATAAATACGAAACCGATACGGTAAACGTGGCGTATAGCTTCAAGAGGTACGGTCGACAGCATCAGGGTAACCACTTGCAGTTCGATATTCGTCCTTAAGCCCACGATATAAGAGCGATCGAGAGAGATAAGGGCGAGATTACAGCATCCTTTAATGTTGTATTTAATTCCCCTAACCCATTTAAATCCATCCAGCACTCTAAGAAACATCCATCTATCTATGCAATTTATAAGTTTACAATATTGTTGCAAGCGAGCCCGGTGTTGCGTTACGAAAAGCTACGGGTGCACTTTAATGGCTACGAACGAACTACGCCAGCCGTCCGCATAAGTTGTAACGATTTAAATGAGTTGCATAAACTTGAAACTGTTATTGACGCTTGGCTTTTTGACGTTCATAGTTATATTCGTTTTTTCGAGGAGCGGCAAACATTAATTACAAAGATTTCGTGAGGGTATGTGTAATTTCATGCAAACCCTAATTTCTTCAATGACAAGCTTATACTTAATAACATTATAAAAAGGGAAGTAAGTAACTCTTTCTTGTCTGTTTATCTTGCTTTCACACTAAAACTACACAGCCGTTGGAGCCAAAATTTGGTAGTTACATTAAGTAGTCTTAAACCAAAGAAAGGACATACAGGTAAATTGAATGCGAATAAAGTACCTCCTTACCTACATATTATAAAGGACTGAAGGGTTGTACTGTACATGCAAGTTTCATCATTTATAAAGCTAGATGCTTTAAACTTATTGTTACGAACTCCTTATGAGTAAAACGTTATGTTTTTATATTCTTTTTAATATGTCAATTTGACTTGCTTTTTATTTTTCTTCTTCTTTTATCCTTTCAATCTAACTGAATTTTTCCTTTATTTTTATTTTAAATATATTTTTATTTACCCTATTCCGAGTTCCTTGTCCCTCTTTCCTTTCCCTCCTTAACACTTATTGCTTAGGCTGATCATTATATTGAATAAATATGATTTCTAGTTTGTGAATAATTTCTTTCAAGGTATATATCAACTGATTAGATATTAATAAAAATATCATTAATTTTTATCGGCACAATCACATGTAGAAGTCTTCCCCGCGGGTTTCGTAAACATAACCTCCGTGGATGAAGTTTGTTTTTGTAAATATGTGACGTTTATATGAATTGTTGATAGGTTTGCGACACTTAACTTTAATCCTAATCAATAATAAAGTAAATGTTTTGTGCTGCATCTATGTTAGGTACCTACTACTACCGCTTTTGACAGCCGTTACCCAAATATTTTGTCCTTTCGAAATTTACCAGGAAAATTATATAATTTAGGTATATACCTAAATTCAGCCTTAGTTTATTTAATTGTACGGATAGGAACGAGGAATAATTAAGTTTTAGTTTAGTATGAGGTAAATTTTTACTGCAAATGCCGTCAAAATTAATGAACAGTTCAATTAATAGGAGGAATACAGAGGAAAAAGTGAAAACGTTGAGCAAAGGAAATATTATAACCACATTCACACAGGACCGTTAATTTCAAATCCATTTACAACTTTCCCAACATAAGTAATCTTCAAAATGTTTGAATTAATTACACTTAAATTACCTATATGACAAATACACCAAACGAAAATACTTAAGCATGTACCTACCTCTAACTCTTCCAATAAGGCGATCTCTTCCTTATTTCTATTAGATTCTTCTTTCGTAATAATCCTACCATTTGCACTCACTATACCAGTCAAATTCGTATCACTATCCACTTTGAAGTCATGCAACATGTGGTACGCACTAGTGCTGTGCCCGAACACTTTCATAGCCTGAACTATGGACTTTCCTTTAAACTTTTTTAAAGTATTAACCCCGCCGGGGTGGTCCCGCAAGAACTTATTTAAGTCATAACAATTTCCGTCGAAATGTACCGGGAATCGTTCGGCGGTCATTGTGGCGCGACCAGTGAGGTTCGGTGTGTTGAAGCGACTGTGTTATCAGTCCGTTTGATACTAACAAATGTTCAGTGTATGATTACCATCGGTTCGCGCCGATCACTCGAAACGATCTCCAAACTTTTCTTACACGTGTTATGTGGACTTAGGTACTACTCGATGCCCGACGTTTTGTCGTGGATGGCACCGGGCCCTGAAGTCTCGTAAGGTATTTTAATAGTTTAAAAACCAGGAAACAGCCGAAAGTTAAGCTTAGTCGTAATCTAGGTTGACTTTGGATATTACCTAAGGGTTACGTAGGTTAAAGACGACTGGGGTTTCGTCACCCGGGTTCGCGTCTAGCCGTGATTGGAAAAAGAGCAAGGGGGGCGGCTTAGTGACCCTGTGGCCCGACTAAAAGGCTGTGCTTCCCAGCCTCTGATACTGCACAGGTAAACCAAGACGGACAAAGTGGGCCGTGGAGAGCAAGGGCAAAAGAGGATCGCGGAGAAAGAACACCTCGGTGTACCGTTGCTGGCTGCCCTGTTCTACACGATCCGCAGTCAGGTCATTTCAGGTCAGGTGGCCTAACACGCTGACGCACAAAAAAAGGGGAGTTATAAGTTCGGTATCTGTCTGTTTATCTGGGCCTTCGTAGATCTCAAAAGAAAGGACCGCTTTCGATCCGGTTTTTTTATTTGATAGCCAGTTTTCTAGCAATACTTAAGTTTCTAGCTGATTGATTTAGTAATTTAATTTCTTTCTATAAGTTTTCCTTAGTGTTAGTAATATTGAAGTACTTTTATGCTATTGGTACATTCTGTTTTACCGAGTAATGACGTGCTTGAGACTCCTTCTGTCTGAAAAGAGTGGAGACTTCGAACTTAAACATCCCATTGTAAATCTGGTCAATCAATGATAGTAGAAGATCATCAGAACTGCCCTTAATAGCTTTCTTGCTGAAAAAGTTTATTACGACATTAGATCGTTCTTTGACGACAAGATGTAAAATAACGAATTAATTTTGAATTTAATATATATTTTTGTCTTATGATTTTTTTTAAATAATACAATAGAATGTTAATTTATATTATTACTTGGATACTAACCACTAAAATTATATTCATATACCTCTAAGGTGAATCATGGCTGTACCTAACAATATTTTATGTGACATCTTGTAATACCCATGCTTATGAATTAATAAATGATTGATTGATTGATTGATGGATTGATTGGTTTTTGTTAACATAAATAACGTACCTACGTACCGGATTGACATACGAAGGTTTTCTTCTTGAAGTGGCATCGAGGAGGTCAGTTAATATTACTAAAATTTACTGCACATTAATACTAAATCTTCAAGATAACTTACCTCATATTCGTTTTCTATTTCTGATTTTGATAAATATTTATGTTAGAGTTCATAAATGAACTTTGTTTTATGCTTACACAATCGTTAGGTTTTTTTTTCAGTTTATTCTAACCATAGCCCTTCACACAACTAACAAAATCTCCTCTGTTCGTTTCCCGGTTAGATCAATATGGAAAACGAACTTTTCTATATTGTCTCAGGTCTGGGTGTTGTGGTACCGTCGTTTTGTGTCACACAAGTGCTTTAACTACTTACCTCAAAATAAAAGCAAGGTGTGCGACATTGTATGGTAAAAAAATGTGTTGTTGTCTATCTAAATTTTTTTTTTTGACTTGATTTTGACTTGCCCGATGGAACATCGCTAAGCGTTTCTGACAGTGGAGACAAGGGTCGTGGGTTCGATCCCCACCAAGAACAAACATTTGTTGGTTTAAAACGAGCCTTAATACAAATGTTTCTGAAGCTACTTACTTTGGTATCAGGTCAATGTATACCAACGATCTTTTCTGATATATTTCTTTACATTCTATTAAAGAAATATATTATAATATTGGTGGATTTGGGTAATGACGCCCTCTCTTTCTAGACATTGCTAAGCCTTACATGAACGTCTGTTTTTCAGCATGTAGTGTTCAGTGTCACGACCGGATTGCGCTGATTTGAGCTCCGTTGGTACTCATTTGCATATTTAGGCTACTATATTGACGAGACGTCATTACTATGGAAATCGAAATAAGGCATCGAAATAAGGATGTTTGTACGTAGAGCAGAACAACAAGGTAAAAACTTGCAGTTCGATTTTAATTCTTATTTGGTTGGCATAAATAAAAACTGTATTTATGTTGCACGGCCGTACCCATTTCTTGCCATCTACTATTTCCTCTACCTCAAGGTTGTCTGGAAGAGATCGCTTTCTAGCTATAAGACCGCCTAAATTGTACTATAATTTTTCTGTAAAACCTATTTCTGTAAAGATTTTGTGCAATAAAGTATATCTATCTATCTATCTATCATAAGGACTGACTTGCTTTCAGCGACTTGCGTCTTCAAAATCTTTGCTTGAAGCATAGATAACGATTTTCCACGTGC
The DNA here is from genome assembly GCA_037074685.1 of Glyphodes pyloalis. Taxonomy (NCBI): domain Eukaryota; kingdom Metazoa; phylum Arthropoda; class Insecta; order Lepidoptera; family Crambidae; genus Glyphodes; species Glyphodes pyloalis. Next base: position 2,954,815 of record JAYKKO010000012.1, on the reverse strand, counting down.
CACAGTTGTTCACAAAGAATTGATTGCACTAAATTGCAGTGCATACCCACCACTTACGTTCAAGGCGGCTATTAGGGTGGCAGACATCAATACCAACGACGTCCTTCAAGGCAGAAACACCAGAGGCGTATTCTAAAACTTGGCGCCCTGGGATAACTTTATCGCCCTAGGAAATAAATAGATATTAGACGACATCACATACATTGCTCTGATTATTTGATAAGGTGCTAAAGCACCAATGTTACAGAAAACAAAAACAAGGGCAGCCTGGCCTAGCATGTGCCGGGTGTATCCCAGTTGTCCCATCTGGCGTTGTCCCCTTGAGGGACAACTGGGATTTTTTTATAAATGTCTCCGAGTTGTCCCCTCTACCCTGCGACAAGGGGGACAACTGGGACTTTAATTTTTAGACGTCCCAGTCTCCCTCACTTGAGATGTCGCCGTATAATTTTGCTAGAAGTGACAAATAATATAGCACTTGTTAGATATCATATACCACTGGCTCGGATTATGACGAAGAGTGTCTAATGAGGAACAGGAAAAGTCAATTAAGGGAAAAATCATGATGTTAGGTATAGTTTATTATTTTATGTAAAATATAACGAGTACAATGTTTTCATTTAACTATACTCGGGTAAAATAAACTTTTAAGTATAGGTAAAATTAACAACTACCTTACCTTTAAACTGGGCTCTTTATATTAAAGAACTATATTTTACACCCCCGACTTCACTCAGAAGTTAAAAACAAATAGTTCGGTAAATAAAATAGAAACATAAAGTAGCTTAGTTCAAGATGACACCTCCCGCCATTATAAAAGTATTGTTTCTATCCCTTTCGCACATGTAAACTTAAAAGTAAACAACTCAGTTTGTCGGTGCAACGTGATTTTACCACGATCGCTCATAATGCCATGGAACGTAAATGTCATTTTTGCAAGGCGGATTTTTTTGAGGGAATTTCTGGAGGGGGTGTTTTAATCGTTTACCTTGAAAATTGCCTTACGGACAAACTTACGGACTTTTCAAGGTAAATGACAGTTATTTTTATATAAAATACACGTTTCGTTGTATCCGAACCACGGTCTAGGATATCTAAACAAATGCTTTATTATTTGCCACTTCTAGCATTATAGGGCAATGTCTCATGTGGGGGAGACTGGGATATTTAAAAATTTAAGTCCCAATTGTACCCTCCATCGGTGAGACGGGAGACAACTGGGAGATCTTTATAAAAAAATCCCAGTTGTCCCTCAAGGGGACAAACGCCAGAGGGGACAACTGGGATACACCCCATGTGCCGCGCGACTAAATTTTATCGCGCTCTTAAAAATCTATTGAAGTCAGCGCTTCAGCTGCTGATTGGCAGAAAATACGAGTGCGGTGTTCTATTAGCCAATCACTAGTATCGAAACGTTTGTCGTCCTGCATGCTAGGCCTGAGTACCACAACAGTCAGGCCCGAGGTAATGTAGAAAAGTTCGTTTTCCAAATTCTCCCGCCCTGGAATCGAACCCGGGGCTTCAGAGATGGCGCGACGCCAAAGTTTGGCTCGCCCGCCTCATCTACGGAAGTCGTAAATCATGTTAAAGTTAAAATCATTCATCATTATACTAGATGTTTATTTTGATTTTGTTATTCGAAATGGTCTTCAAATGATGCTGCTCACAATGTTTACATTGTTTTTCGGTAGTAAGTAGTTAAAGCATTTGTGTTTCAGAAATCAGGAATAATTATAGTAGGTACCACAACACCCAAACCCTTTATATTCAGATAGTAAAAGTTAGGCAAAATTCGACCGTTCACTGTAATACACTACCGGACGTGTAGTGTGTGTGTGTGTACCTAACACACAAAAGCAATCTTTTAGACTTTGGACCGCCCTTATATGGTCGGCATAAGAACTAATATTGAACTGCAATAATTGTAATACCTTTATGACCTATACCTTTCTGTTGACCATTTACACCTTATTTCCAAGTGTTTGTTTAGTTTATGATAAATTTAAACATCATCTATTGATGACCTAGTGATATTAGAGAGTGGAAAGTTTTTATTTGGTTGCTGGAATTGAAGAATCTCAGCAATTGCTGAACTGATTTAAAAAATTCTGAAATGATTGTTTTTTAAAACATGAAACTTTAATAAAAATAATTATAATCAGACTTAAGTAAAATCCCTAAAGGCATTGTACGGAAATGAGTTTGTTGAAAATTGACAAAAAAGAAATGGACATCACTATGATTTTTTTACCCCTAAAACTAAGGTTTAAGGATTGTTTGCTGAAATTCAAAACAAATGCAGGACATCACTTAACGGGACAGTCAAAAAAAAATTAACAACAAACAGATAAATATTTACTTATAATATATCATACAGTCTTTGCCATTGAAGCATTTTCAAAATATTTAACAGGTGTAAAGTTAAAGCTTGAGATATCAAAATCACAGTTACTTTCAGTACCTAGAGGTACTGAAAGTAACTGTGATTTCAAATACAGCATACATGCAGATGTATACTTGTGTCTTAATTTCAATTCATTAATTTGTGATGTAAGAGTATTGTGGCAATCTAAATTTAAAATCTGGTCCCTTTGTGAAGTGTCAAACATCTTGAATGGACAACCACCTTCAGAACAAGCGTTGTCTATACTTTGTATCCGTTGACAATTCACAGATGCATAGTTCTTCCTGCATCCCTCTAAACCATACATGTGTCTTATTCCATAAAGGTATTTCTTTTCATCCTTTTCCCAGCTATGAGTGCAGTTGTGATTTCCTTTTGGAACTTTCCGATATTCGTGCCTCCAAAAATCAATTGCTTCCTCAATAGGCATACCAATATCTTTCAAAAACAAGCTGTAATGGAATCTTTGTGTGTGAGACAATCTATGCTTCAAGCGTAGCTGTTGATGTAGGTTTAACATACATGGAGGAAATAACTTTGAAGTATTGTCTACATTTTTACTTAGTAAAATATTAGTCCCATAATGATGACTCAGTAATGGTGTCATGTCACTTCTTAGCTTCACTAACAACTGTGATACTCTCGGATCTGTTTTCAATGGAGTTAAATTAGTATTACGCAATCTATATTCAAGGTTTGTGCAAAATAATATGGTCAGAAATTGTTTCCATTTGCCACATGGTATTGTAGCTATGCCACTGTGAATTTCCACTTGCCGTTTGGCTATTAACGGCAAACAGTGTTTGAAATTCAGTTTGAAGTTATGCGTAGAGCATTCGTAAGTGTGACTTGATGAACAAACATGTTGTACCAAGTCTTTTAACATCAAATGTTCGCATAATATTTTCAGTGCGTCTACATAAGCCGGGGTTTTAGGCTGCTTTTTTATACTCCGAAGCAGTTTCTTGCCATAACATCGCAAATCATAACCGGATATTGAGGTTACACGACGTTTGAACAGATCTCGCTCAGCCTTTAAAAAGAACCTTTTAAACTCAGCGTCATCACACATAATAGTAACAATACATAAAAGAAAGTGTCCTATATTGTCGTAAATGCTGCCTTCGATCAAATATTCATTATAAACAGTACAATCGTCTTTTGAAATTGCTTTTAGGTAACGCAATCTTGCAACAGCAATCTCTTCCAGTAAATGCACAGGTATATCACCTTTTACAGCAGTAAGATAAAAGAAGGACATTTTTATTCTGATGTAACATTTACAGTGTACTTTTTATAGTTGAACATACTTTTTACAAAATTAAATTTTTTGTTTACTAATAGAAAAACCATGTCATAAACTGTCATCTGTCACTGACTTTTTTTTATTGTTTGTACGCTAGGGGTGTCAAAAACTAATTTCCAAAATCACAGTAGTCACGCTATACTCTTGTCACGTGATATTTCAAAGCCTTATTCGCACCTCTAACCAAACGTCAGAAAAACAGAAAAAAAAACAAAGCTTGGGATTGAACGTGATGTGATTTCATTTGTATTTATTTTCGGAATTAAGTACAAATTAAATCAGTGCACTTAATTAAAACAGATTGTGTTAAATCGGATTATGCATTTCATATGTGGTCTTTGAAGTTTTAGCGTTCATTGTGAGCTAAAAACTGTTGTATTGATGTATCTGTGATGTGCGTTGTTTGTCTGGCATGTACCTAAATCGGAATTTCCTAAATAGAATAGACATTTCATGTCGAGAACGCGTATAAAAATAACATCGGACTGTCGCAAGGTAACGGGAGCACCAGCTCCGCCTGCGCCATGACTCTTATCAAGTCCAACAAAATATATTTGCTCCGAATGTTGTTTTTACCTGGTAAGTAGAACCAATACTGTCTTTCTAAAAGTCGAAAGTTGTACAAATAAATTTTATTACTAGTTGAAATTTTTTTTAAATCTCGTTGATTTTTTTAAATCTAGACAGAAAAGAAGGGAAATGGTATTTTAATTTAAACTGTAGTAACAAGTTTCAGCCATAGATGCTAATGTATTGATGTTGATTTTAAGTAAAATAATGTACTTAACCTCTATGTTAAGATTATGTAAAAGTACATAACTTGAAGTTTAAATAAAATTATAAATTTTTAGAAGTTTCAAAATTGTTCAGCCATTTCATTGACAAATTTGAAGTGGGATTTGATTTAGTATTTTAGAAAACCTACTATGTTGTGAAAAATATAAATTAATAAATGGTATTTTGTGCTTATTAACTGATTACTATCTAGATAATGATAATCACCATCTAACATTTAAAATGATATACTAATGTGTTTCTCAATCTGAAAATGTATATGTTCATAAAAATATTTAATTTATTTTAGGTATTGTTGGAATAGTATTAGCTGCTCCACCAACGGACGAAAATCTCCCACCAAGGCCAAAAGATGGTGGAGTCACCACTAAAGTATGTGAATTTTACAACGGAACAGAGCCTATATGTGACCCTCTCAGTAATTCAACATGCACCCCAGCGCCTGTGGTGGTAGAAGAATGTCAGCCTACTGAATCTGATAAGAGCAGCCATTGCTTTGTACTGTGGCAGTACAACAATGTTACGAATGAGGCATATCCAAAGTTCAAAGGATGTTTCTTGGACACAGTTTCGTGCAATGACAGGAGCCATCAATGCCGGCTACATATTACAAAGCTGCCTCTGCTCCATTGCTGCTGTGAAGGAGATATGTGCAATCAGAATGCCACATTCCCTGGCCTGGAAGTGATTATGTCCCAAACAGAGGCTCCACCTGAAAGGATTCCAGCCTCAAACTTACCAGATGCAGAAGATGATACTAAAGCAGTTATTGCGTACACTGTAACACCATTGTTTTTATTATTTGCTACACTCGTCGCTTGTTACTTCCTTTATCGGAGACGTAAAGGCAGCTCTTTTGCTGAGCTAGCTAATGGAGAAGCATCATTATCGAGACCTCCCTCAGCTGGTGGCGGTATGGAAAATGAAAACGCTGGTCTTGTAAGTCAGGTGACACTGTGTGAGGTGAGGGCTAGAGGAAGATTTGGAGCTGTTTGGAGAGCAAAGTTGGGTCCACTAGATGTGGCAGTTAAAGTGTTCCCACTGCAGGACAAACAGTCATGGGTGGCTGAGCAGGAGATCTACCGGCTTGCTCGGATGGACCATCCAGATATACTGCATTATATTGGTGTTGATAAGAAAGGCGATAATTTGCAAGCGGAATACTGGCTTATTACTGCGTTTCACGAGAAGGTATGTAATAATCAAGTGTATTTTAGATTTTTGGTCTAAAGCAATATATTCTAAAATTAAGTAAATGTTGCAATAGAAACCAACTGTTCTACCACTTTTTTTAAATTTTTATACTATCCTTCTGTAACCATCCTGTTTTTAATAACTAGCAAAAACTCACATTTACTAAATTACAGTTTTCTGATCAGAAATTTAAATAGATTATTTTTAAATTCATTATGGGTCAAATTTTTAAAAGCATCAGGGATTTTGTTGTACACTTTGATAGCCATAGCCACTTTTTTTGAGCTTTAAAAACCCTTGAGATCTCAACGGACTTTCCCCACAGTATGAGACATCTAGGGCTTGTTCTTCTTGGAGGGAACAACTAGGAATGATAACTGGCTTGTCAATTGAGATTGTTTGAAATACTTGTAAAAACACCATTTTTTCATAGATTTTAGTATGAAAATACAAAACAATGATGCTCCAAAATTCACTTTACAACACACTGACTATTCATTAATTTTGGTGGGTTCTAAGAATAATTTGCAAATGATAAATATAACTGTAAGATTGGTTTTACAGCAATGTTACTTTAAAATTATTTGTGAACAGTGCGTCATAATCCCAATATCGGTGAACCATTAACTTCAACGCTTAGTTTACTTAACATATAAGATATAGGTATTTGATAATTTTTTCTCCAGGGCTCACTTTGTGACTACCTAAAAGCTCACACACTAACATGGGCCGAGGCTTGGCGAGTTGCTGTCTGCGTGGCCCGTGGTCTCGCACACCTCCACGAGGAAGGCGGGGGCAAGCCTGCCGTCGCCCACCGAGATTTCAAATCTAAGAACGTTTTACTCAAAGCTGATATGAGCGCTTGCATCGCTGACTTTGGCCTCGCCTTAGTTTTCGTCGCGGGAAGGGGCTGCGGAGACGCCCACGGGCAAGTTGGCACGAGACGATACATGGCCCCTGAAGTACTAGACGGAGCAATAAACTTTACGAAGGATGCGTTCTTAAGGATTGACATGTATGCGTGCGCGCTCGTGCTGTGGGAGATTGCGTCGAGGCGAGTACATCTTAATCACATAATTATGTTGTTTTGTTTGGAAGCGGACGGCGGGCGTGGGGGCGTCTAGTTCTATAATGCTAAGTCAAACTTCGTAAACAAACCTCTTAAATCATAAATAGGTGCTGTAGTGCCCGCTTCCTGTGCTTGTTTCGGAGCTATAAATTGTGAATTGCGGTAGGTCAGGGCGACTTAGAGTGACCTTTCGAGCGTTTGGTTGATTAAGTTTGCAAAACTGATGTGAAATAGAAATATGTCTATTTAGCATGCAATTTGGTACAAAATGTGTTAAAAATACACACACACAAACAAATTTTACCATTGTTGGCATTGAAAATTGTTTGGTAATGTTCGGATCACCTAATAATGATACTAAAAAAATATGCCTATCTCTAAAATGTACATATGTACGTTGAACGGGCAAGATGTTTAGTGCTTGAAAGGGTGTTTTTCAAGATTCTCATAGAGTTTGCACAAATATATTTCCTTAACAGCAAAACCTAGGAATTTTGTCGTGTGAAACATCAGCTTTACTGATTTTAGATTTCGTTTATCGATACAGGTGTAAGGAAGGCGGTGCGGACGGTTCATCGCAATACCGGCTGCCACTTGAGGAGGAGGTCGGCTCCCACCCTACACTAGAGGAGATGCAGGAGGCCGTCGTTCAACGCAAATTGCGACCGCATATACAGCCGCACTGGCACGACCATCCGGTGAGTGAGAATAGTGTTTATGAAATACGTAACACTATATATGAAATACGTAACACTATATGAAATACACACTATCTAAGGAGGATCCAGACAAGGTGTGGGTAAATTGAATCAATTTTGCTGATGCCGGGTTACCTTCGATTGGAAACCAGTCACAGAAGAAAGCGAATTGAGTTAAAAGTGGGGTACGTTACGCCCACATAATGCCATACAGCGCATTTTTCACGCGCTGTAGCTTCCATTGCTATGTTCCTATATTCAATATGTAATTAAGAGGTAGAAACCTGCGTTAGACTTGATAAAACCGTTATCTAACTAAAGGAGTGGTTCGGTAGGGTCTGGCCGTGGTGTGCGACACGATGGAGGAGTGCTGGGACCACGACGCGGAGGCGCGTCTGTCAGCGTCGTGCGTCCTCGAGCGCGTCACGGCGCAGCGACCGCGTGCGCCGCGCTCGCCCGACACTGCGCCGCTCCTGCGCCGTGAGCGCTGCTGACCGTCGCCCGACCTGCCGCTCATAGACCTGTGACCGCCCCGCCGCCCCGCCGCACCGCCGCCCGACACTGCGCCGCTCCTGCGCCGTGAGCGCTGCTGACCGTCGCCCGACCTGCCGCTCATAGACCTGTGACCGCCCCGCCGCCCCGCCGCACCGCCGCCCGACACTGCGCCGCTCCTGCGCCGTGAGCGCTGCTGACCGTCGCCCGACCTGCCGCTCATAGACCTGTGACCGCCCCGCCGCCCCGCCGCACCGCCGCCCGACACTGCGCCGCTCCTGCGCCGTGAGCGCTGCTGACCGTCGCCCGACCTGCCGCTCATAGACCTGTGACCGCCCCGCCGCCCCGCCGCACCGCCGCCCGACACTGCGCCGCTCCTGCGCCGTGAGCGCTGCTGACCGTCGCCCGACCTGCCGCTCATAGACCTGTGACCGCCCCGCCGCCCCGCCGCACCGCCGCCCGACACTGCGCCGCTCCTGCGCCGTGAGCGCTGCTGACCGTCGCCCGACCTGCCGCTCATAGACCTGTGACCGCCCCGCCGCCCCGCCGCACCGCCGCCCGACACTGCGCCGCTCCTGCGCCGTGAGCGCTGCTGACCGTCGCCCGACCTGCCGCTCATAGACCTGTGACCGCCCCGCCGCCCCGCCGCACCGCCGCCCGACACTGCGCCGCTCCTGCGCCGTGAGCGCTGCTGACCGTCGCCCGACCTGCCGCTCATAGACCTGTGACCGCCCCGCCGCCCCGCCGCACCGCCGCCCGACACTGCGCCGCTCCTGCGCCGTGAGCGCTGCTGACCGTCGCCCGACCTGCCGCTCATAGACCTGTGACCGCCCCGCCGCCCCGCCGCACCGCCGCCCAAAACTGCGCCGCTACTGCGCCGTGAGCGCTACTGACCGACGCCCGACCTGCCGCTCATCGACCTGTGACCGCCCCGCCGCCCGGCTGTACTGCGTGTAAGAACGATCAATCATCCTTAACTCTCTTCGTAGGGCCCAAGTTCTAGAGTGAGACCTCGTGCCTCCGTCGGATGCACCGGACTGCACATTGCGAACGGTTGTGTCGTGTTAAATCATCCTAACTCTTGTGAGATACGCCTGACTGTACCTCTGCAAGCACGCTCTATCATCCTTAACTCTGGTAAGTTCGTATAACATCTGGAATTCTAGGTAACACCTCGTGGTATGGTAGTAGTCGAATCTGCACCATCGAACGTTGAGCTCTGACTATGGTGTTCTTCATAGTCACCGATTTAGATAAGTTCGGCTGGGTCTGGGTTTCCTGGATTGACGCCAGTTAGTATCCGTCATCTGGTACTCCTCTGCGGGCTCCTTGGAGTAGCGTGAGAGCTTCGAGAGGTACGCGAAAGATTCAGCAATGCGATAGTTCAAATTGTTACCATGTTGAATGAGTATGGACTTGAAGCCTCCTGCGGCTCACGCTTATAAGAATGTATAAGTGTGACAACCCTCAAACTATTTTTGCATGTGATTAAAGCGTCGCCACGTCATCCAAGAGATGTGTATAAAATACAGGTCTAAAACGGTATCAATCAGCGTTCTTCCCTCTGTTTGGATATAGAACTATTAGCCGTAATTTTGGATCTCGTAAAAGACCGTCGTCAAAAATAAAAAACACAGGTCTATGTATTTATAACACGACTTCAAATAAATCTATCACCACTACATGTTTGTTAAATCTCACAAATAAATTCTACGTGTGTATTGCGCAACAAACAACATTGCTAATTTGTAATTCTGTCTAGGGTAATGAGAGGCTACTGCCATTTTGTCGTTAGACAATCTTCGACGAGGCAAATAGCTGCTGTCACAAAACTACTCCTAAGTAAAGATCTCTAAGCTATACTATCGTTTGGCAGTATCAGGTATACTGCACTTCTCAGTATTTGCATTTACCGAAAATTTCTATATGCACGTGAGTTTTCTCCAAAATCATGGTCTTTGGTATCCAAGTATCATTAAAGTTTATTTAACTAAGATTAGATTTTCGATAACGTTCAAAATAACTAGGCACAGACAACTTGTAACCTATAGTTACGAAAACGGTTTTCGTAAGTAATAACTTGTAACAACGATAAATCTCTATAAATTTATAATAAGCAATGAGGGTTTTCGCGTTCGAAAAATCCACCAGATGGCGTTACGTAGGCGTGGGGTCCAACTACTACGTGATTGGTTATGGTTTACATAACATTGAAAGACATGTCACCATAACAATCACCAATTAATTGGCTACTTGACAGTTTTTGAAAAAGTATTGTAAAATGCGCGCCCGTTCATTTTATATCCCAAGCAATTCGATTTATCTGGAAATAATCTAAATAACCAGAGAAAAATAAGATTTTGTGTAACACATTTAAAAAGCGCGCGAAAACGCCTAGTCACGACACTGTTGCAATTATGACGTCAACGTCCTAGACAACCAACCGATACGCATAGACACGACTTATTTTAGATAAACGGAAAATGTTTCAATAAATTCTTAATACGATTAAAGACACAATAATTCAATTAATCGGTAAAATAATCATTGTTTCGCCACATTAAAATAAATATTTTGCGCCGCCAGCTGTCATTTCCGAATTGCAATGGTGGTTTCCCTTTCGGTTCTTTTGTTCCACAGATAAAAAAACTAATATTTATTTTGCAAAAATAAAATATTAACTATGCTTTTAATTAAAAAGTAAAAATGTAAAATTATTACTTAACTAATAAGCTAACATATCTAACACTTTTCATATTTTATTGTTAACACTGTCAAGTAGCCAATTGGCTACTTGACAGTTTTTGAAAAAGTAATGTAAAATGTGCGCCCGTTCATTTTATATCCCAAGCAATTCGATTTATCTGGAAAAAATGTAAATGACCAGAGAAAAATAAGATTTTGTGTAACACATTTAAAAAGCGCGGGAAAACGCCAAGTCTCGGCACTGTTGCAATTATGACGTCAACGTCCTAGACAATGAACCGATACGCATAGGAACGACTTAATTTAGATAAACGGAAAACGTTTCAATAAATTCTTAATACGATTAGAGACACAATAATTCAATTTAATCGGAAAAATATTATTATTTTTCCGAAACAATTATTTGTTTCGCCACTTTAAAATAAATAATTTTCACCGACAGCTGTCATTTCCGAATTGCAATGGTGGTTTCCGTTTCGGTTCTTTTGTTCCACAGATAAAAAAAGTAAAGTTTATTTTGCAAAAATAAAATACTAATTATGCTTTTAATTAAAAAATAAAAATGTAAAATTATTACTTAACTAATAAGCTAACGTATCTAACACTTTTCATATTTTATTGTTAACACTGTCAAGTAGCCAATTAACAGGTGGACCCCACGCCTACGTATCGGCATCTGGTGGATTTTTCGGATTTTTCAAACGCGAAAACCCTCATTGCTTGAAAGCTTATTTTAATAAAGGTTTCAGGAACAAGTGAAACAAAGTATTTTATAGTCAGTTAAATTGAAAATGGTAGCTTAAGTCAATGTGACATGATATGTTAGGAGCTATCTTTCATAAAAAATCCGCTAGATGGCAAGGAAGCGGTGATACGTGATTGGTGGACTTTTGACATGTCTGTTAATGTCATATCAAAAATAACCAATCATGTCACCGATACAATCGAACGTGTTGCCATCTAGCGGAATTTTCACGCGCTATAGCTCCCATTAGAGAAGGATTCTTGGAGATATTATGATGGATTTGTATAAGGATACGAATCAGAATTTGTAAAGGATATAATCAATAATAAATCTCTCCAAGAGTGACCCTCGATGTGAATCGCGGTTGTGGGCGTATAGAGTTTAATACAAAATATTATCCTTAGGAAGAGAGAATGGACAAACATAGCGTCAATAAATATAGTAATAAAATATAGTCGTATCTATTTATAATACTGTTATTTTTCAATGTATTCCTCATGAAAGTGACATTCCCTATTATTGAAGTAGTCAACCAAAGTCGAGGCGAGTCTCGCATGCTGTCACGCCTTCAGATACCTCTTGACTACCTGATTTTGATACTCGTAATGACATGATGGATGGATGACATGATATGACGCACTTGCTTGTAGATGTGAAAATAAAGTAACATTTTTGATATACCCTTTAATAATAACTATTTCTAAACTTAAGTTTTATTTTTTTTTTCTCAATTCTTATTACGCAATAGACTAGAAGCAATACCAAAACTTTAAAAAATATGTGTTTGACCAATTGTACGAGCCAATAAAAACACATCATTATCACGAGAGATGAAATAAAAGTTTTTTCTACGTTCCTCTAAATTAGTCCATTATGCTTAAGAAGTGCCACGCATGTAATTTTTATCGCGGTCTTAACAAAATGTCGAAATCGATGTGTCAGCTGCTTATTGGCTGAAAAGACGAGTACGGTGTAATACCGACCAGTCAACGGTATCTAAAGTTATATCGTCGCGATAATTTTGTCGAGTATGCTAAGCGGTCGTTAATGTAATTATGCAGATACAAAATTAAACAAGATACGACACAAGACATTATAGTCATGCTGTTGAGTAACTACAGATTTGACATATGTCAAATCGTATCGCGTTACCTTGTTGCGCCGCTGAGTACCTAATTACCGATTTGACATATGTTAAACCAAATCAGTAATGACTCAACGGCTTGATTATTGACTATAAACCTGAAAGACTGTTAATAAGTCAAATTTAAGAACGAAACTAACATTCTTCAATAATGGGGAATTTCATATGGGTTCCTAACTCCATTATAATTTAATTTGAGAACAAAATGTATACTGAAGTACAAGAATGTAAAATATATTGCTCTGTGAATAGCCATCTGTAAAATATATCTTCATTTATAGATTTTATAAAAATCACCACTACTTCATATTATTTTTTATCAATTTTCGACTAGTATTCCAAACTCTCAATTAATATACAAATTATTTTTATTTACAACTATTTTCTTAACTATATTGTGTAAGTACTAAAATAACAGATTTTTTTTTCATTTGCTTATTTTTAATGTTTAAGTATTGTATTAACTACATGTGGGGTCCAGTTAAGTTCATGAAGATGTCCGCATATAATATACTAGGTAAAATTGTATATATTCAATTAATATATAAAATTCTTGCCTCCCATCATGAAATAGAGGGCCCTGCAATTAGGAAGACTGGCATTTAATTTAATTGGCGTTAATTTGTTTAGTGTTTACTTCTATTATATTGTTTCTAAAGTCAAGTGCTAAATAACGATGAAATTGAAGCAATGAATTTAGAGGTTATATAGGTGTTTGTCACTTGTTAAGATATATCTTAGGATAAAGTTTTGCTGCGTACAGGCGTCATTGGTTGTAGAATACGGAACTATAATGATACAAACTCATTGTTTTTTTTTTAAAGCCTTATCCAGCTGTAACACCTTAAAATGACTCTAAGGAAATTTTAAGGAGGAGAATTCGCACACAACCTTCATAAGTCATAACCTGAAATAAAATTTAAGATTGTTTTGTCCCTTGGGTTGTGTTTCCTTCAGGATAAATTATTCAACTTTAATTTGGTGACTTTAGCATTTTACAGCAAAATCATTACTTAAAAAGGTATTTATTTGTTTTCAAAATTCAAATTCAACATAAATGTAACATAAAATCATTGAACATTTTTGGAAGTTCACAAAATTATACGTCCCATTTGAACACAGCGTGGTTACAATGATCAGATATCATACGTCCCATTTGAACACAGCGTGATCACAATGATCAGATATTTCGCCTGTACGCAGTTTTAGGTTAGTTAAACGAGGCAATCAGTCCGTGCCATAGTCGAGTATCGTGAATATATCGGTAAAAGTTCTATCAATCTCATTTTATCGTATAAGTCACATCGCACATCAATACTAAGTAAATTATAAATGGTTACTGAACTAACTCTTAAGCCCGTTTCCAATGTTCAAAGTACATTACGGTAAACATTTGCAGTTCGATATCTTATGCTCTGGACATAAGGGTTACATAGCCCAAAGTCACTCTAACGTGCTTTTGACTGTATATTGTTTAATTGTATTATTCACAAGGCGTAATTTCTAAACGAAATTGCTTTAGTAATACGCCTTATGAACGAAAGATAGATTTTTTAACACATAAATTGCCAACAACGTAATATTGATTTTTTAGAGTATGTAATATTGAGTAGTTGGCATTTAATGTGTTAATATTAGAATCAGGCTAAGATATTTTGTTAAAAATTTAAGACTCATACATTTTTTCTTAACAATACTAATTGCTAAAATAAGATAAAAACTTAGTACGTGTAATACGAGAAAGAAATTACTTAGTAAAAAATATTTTTTACTTTTATTTATAGATGGCGGAACATAACTTGAACCAATATATAAACACTTTGTTCGGTATTAGCTCTTATGTCCTTGGTAGAAGAGTGTGTTTACCGTGACATGCTGTTGACCGTACTGTAACGGATAAATTATACCTACTGACAAATGATTAGAGTGGAGCTTATTTTAAAATGAAATGAAATATACCCGAAATTGTTTAACTCTGCATGATTAAAAATGTATGTGCCGCGATTTATATCATTCTTCGATCATTGATTAGCTGGTGTAAACCCCCATAACGTTCACTAAGCAGAGCTGTTAATTGTGCGAAGTAAATAAAGAATTGTTTGAAGTTTTGAAAATAAAATGTGAAAGCTTCACTGCTAATAATAACTGACAAGGAAAATAATATTTTCACTTTAATCTTGCACGAAGAATACCATACGCAACAAAATCAGCTGTAAAAAGATCAACACATCTTATATTATGTCACTGTACAAGTGTACAGATAGCATATTTAATTTGTAAACAGCTCAATACCATGTCACATTAAGTTAGCTGTCTCACTGTCGTACTTAGCTTAATATGACAAGGTACTGGGGTGTATACCAGTGTTGCTGGTTGTACAGGTTCAGTTCCATTTGGATTGCTGACTGCAACGGTAGGCTGCAGTGTGACTTGCAGTCTTCCAATAATAGTTAGACTGCAGTTATCAAATACATATAAAAGCCGATATGTTTAGTCTGAAATGTGTGAAAATGTTCAAGGGTATCGGCCTCTCTGCGTAGTATCACCGCGCTTGAAAATTAAAATAGAGATTCATTCATAACCAGCAGATACCTATGCCCACGGTCAACCATCATCGTACAGTCATCGTCAAACATTTTGAACCTCAGGCAGGGTATTCAAATAATTACACGCAACAAAAAGTATAAAATATCGGTGCAAACAGAGTTTCCATATTGTTGTCTACAATATAGTCAGAATATGAACGAAATTTACATGAATAAAAAGATTTCACATACTCAAACATTTAAAATTACATTTATTTGCTCCGATATTATTGCTTTTTGGTTGCGTTTAATTATTTGAATACCCTCAGTGTCACTAACTACTTGACGCTGACCGGACGCTAAACTTTGCGCGGGCGCATGCGCTCTTCTACAGTATATTTGCGGTCTGCACTCCAAATCGGACTCGCCCCTCAAAAATAATCTTTATGCATGCATTATCAATCCAGTTGAAGTGGATCTATGTAATCTGTTTTAACATGTTGTGAGTCGCACAAATATGTTAGGTTTTAATTCATTTAGATATTTGGAAAGTACACTGCTTGTTGAACTAAGTATCATGGCACAATGAAGAAGGTAGATTCGTTTTAGCGCCAAGGAATTGTGAGTGTGCTCTTATATTTAATGGCGTTTAATATCTGTTACATTTAAAGTGAGCTTCCAATGAAATGAAATGGAAACGTTTCTTCCCTTGTATAGGCTGATTGATGAAAGTTCAAATATTCAGAGAACTCATGCCAATGTTATTACGAATTAAAAATGGTCGGAAAAATTTATTCATAATATTTTTGAAAAAATCAGGCACAAAATTACAAGAATTGAGTCACTTCAATTTATTCGATTTAAAAAATCCTTTTCTGATGCATTTGTTGTTTCATCTCCTACTCCTATTTACACAGATCAAACGACGTATCTATGTGTGATTACACATTACATTAATTGTTATAATCTTATACCTGTCTCCAGTAAGAATTGTTGCCTATGTCAGATTTTTTCATAGATTTTTATTTAAATTTAACTATCTTTTGAAACGATTTGTTTAATCGCATTTTTAAATTGGTTGCATATTTTTTACAGTATTTATGTTAAACAAAGTTCACACGATGTTCCTATTTAAGAAAATACAATGACCTCACTTCTGTTCGCCCAAAAGGGATGTCTCGGGATTTTTTACGTTATCAAAGTATTGAGAGGTCTTTATAGAAAATTAGGCGACTTACCTATTGGCATACTTTTACACTTACCTAAACCAGACTAGCTTGTCAGTCTGTGACGTACAGTCGCCGTCAGATATATTGGATCAGACAAACTGACCAAATACTTCTGAATAGTTAAAAATGTCAATAAGTTCCATACACTACAAGTTACCATTAATATCTGAACATTTATTACTATATACGCGGATGCTAGTAAATAATTTCTATATAGGTACTCAACAAACCAATAATATCTAATCATCAAAATTAATAGAACTAGTGTGAGAAGAGTGTTCAGATATTATTGATTAGTTAGTGTTTAGAAATTATTGGCTATCACCGGTTCAGATATTTATTAAGAAATTCATGTTTAGTATTCATGATAACTAGTAGCGTATGGAACTTATTGACATTTTTAACTGTTCAAAAGTATTTGGTCACTTTGAATGCTCAAATATATCTGACGGCGACTGTACATTGAATGAAGCCTCCCTTCCGATCTTGTGTCCATGATGAGATTTTTAGAATCATTCAAAATTAATTCTTGTATATCAATGAAACATTGTGATCTTTAGTATAATATTAACGATGGAAATATCAATGGGGAATCAGAATGAACATGGTTTACCTATGCCGAGTGCATATCACCGTACATAGATTAAGTGAAGTTGCCAAATGTATATAAAGTAGTTGTTAAGACTAAGTTAGACTTAGGACTTTTGTCTGAATATCGGAGTTCGGTCTCGGATTTGTGCGTTGCCGTTTGTCATAATTTCTTCGCTGTCAAGTATTCTCACGAAGTGAATCAAACAGAGATGTTGCGCTTCCACAGAACAAGCCGCAAGAAATTAGCTTTTTATATGTAAATGCAGTCACTCAGTCGCGTCTGAACGAAAATACGACCAGTCGAAACATTTTGTTTCAAAAAAACTGTTTCCAACGCCATCTACTGCTGAATACTAGCGTACCTTATGGGAACTTTCGTTCTAGTAGGCTTGGAATGCGCCACGCGAGTAAATTTTTTTATCGGGCTGTTTTTATATGTCGAAATCGATAAAATGTTGTTAGTCTACTGCTGATTGCGAATAAAATATTGACAGCCAATCACTATCGATACATACTGATTGGTTGTCAATTTCTCAAAGACGACTCTCTTTGAGAATAAGAGATTGACGTATTGCGCATGGTAGGCCAACATGTGATCCAGTTATTTGAATAAGATATTTTTTTTTCAGTTTCATTAAATTATTTAAAGTTCGCTAGTATGACATGATTCATTTGAAAAAAGAAATGAAAAATCGATTTGATTAAGTTACTTACAAAAAAAGAAATAAAAAATGTTTCTATTGGACGAAATTTCTAATGTCGAGATTGCCCCGCTGTAAAGTAAAAAGACTTATGTGACTTTTTCAACTAAATTGATTTACCTACAAAGATGTTAGAAATCAGTACAAAAGTCTAACCTTGAGGTTTAGTACTTATGACTGCGAAATTTAAATATATTGCAGAATGCATAAATGATGGTACGAGTCTGTGCACGTATAAGTTCGAGACCATCATAATTAGGTTGAGGACACACGGCCCCTGGAACTTTTGAAGAAATATTGAAAGTTGTTGGTTGTTCAAATATTTATTGGATTTGACGTGATTTTGTAGGTCGTCCAATGTGTAGGAATGAGAGATACTTGTAAGTCTTTTTGGTGCTTCGTTGTTTTACTCAAAACTACTTGTTACGAAGTTATTTTTAATGTTTAAATATGTGCCTTTTAATGATTTATGTATGAAAGTAATTTTATAGGTGAATTTAAATTGCAATCGATGTTGTTTACAATTTGTTATTTACATGAATTTAACAAGCTAACGAAATAACGTTAGCGCAATCTGTTTCTAAAACTGGTACCTTACTATAAAATAGCTCTTTAAATTTGTTGCTTTTTATAGTTATTACTTTTCAATCAAATTAGTAAAATGTATTTTTTCAATATTTTGAATAGTAGGCTTCATTTAAAACTGTTGTTTAACTACAAGTAGCAAAGTGCGTATGATTAGGGAAATCTGTAACATGGATGAAAAAGAAACATCTCTAAAAAATGTACCTAATTCATCCTACAAAAAATACTATAGAACATAAAGACATTGTTGGCGATTCTGTTGACACTAGTTTGTGTCGATAAAATGAAAAATTCTCTGAACATGTTTAGAAACTTATATTTTCTACAGTAGTACATAATGCGATTTCTATTCCTTACGGAACTACAATTATCCGGATCACACTAGGTCCTTAATAATAATAAAAAATTCTGCTCCTTTCGTTTGTGACAACAGATCTGTTATTAAGGATTGTTTGGTCTATTGTAACTTGTGTCATTTTATGAAACATAGGAAAATAGTGATCAGTGAAAGTTTATAAAATGTATAATTACCTGTAAAAGAAATTAAGATGGCCTAATAACTGTTGTTGCTTTGTTCATCGGTCCGCGTGTCCACAACTGTAGTGTATTATATTGTACATTGGTAGCTGACTTTTAGATTTTGTAGTACATACCTACATAGATTCTTATTAGGAGTTGCGACTGGGTTACGAAAACTTTGTGTAGTCAAGTAATTTAACAGTTGTAAGGCAGCAATTATCATTTTTATTTTAACTTTAACAAATGTCTGTTGAAATTTGATGTACGTATTAAAATATATTTTCTAGACAAAATGCTGTTCTTTTATTTTTGAGGTTATAATGTCCGTGATAATTTAAGATTCTTATTGTATATGTAAGAATAACAAAATACGACATCCGCAGCTGAGAGGATAATGGTATCGCGCCATCTCTAAGAGGTCCCAAGTTCTGTTCCCGGTCAGTATGCAAAACAAAGTTTCTATTATTATTTCTACACAAATGACTTGATTTCAATGATTTCGGCCATAGCCTCGCAGGGAGACATTAAAAGGTTGGTATTTATTTTTATCCAGCATAAACAAGTCGCAGAATTTTAAAAGCATGGTTATTTTATATTTATACCTGAGAAGAGCCGATCAAGCAGCCGAGTAAATGTTAACAGAGAATAGCGAATAAAAAACACATTGAAAGTATACAAAGTCTGATTGTTTATTTTCATATGCAGTTTTGAATGTACACGTAGGGTGGAAGGGTCGGCGTCTCTGCCGCGAGCCGTCATAACGTGTCTTCGTCGTCACTACAAGTATATGTACAGCGCTTGTATGCGCTCGGGGCGAGACGCCGGCGGAACTTATACGTAATCTCACTCAATTTCACAATTCACAAAAGTACTGCTAGTTCATAAATCGCTGGCTTTGGGCCTGGGCGATCCGGGCGATCATTTGTGAGAAAGAATTTAACAGGCATATTAATTACACTACTGTTAACGTGCGTAAAATCGAATGTTTTATTTTCTGTCACAGCAGCTTTAGTTTTTACAACTCTGTACCTTGTCACAATAAGTTCACCATCTATCTGACCTATTTATTAATGCGGTGGTTTAGTGTAACAAGGTATTAAGGTTTATACTAACTAATGCTGACCTGTATTCATTTTACGACTTGTTCTGACTTTCAAAATGCACACAGAGATCCATAAATAATTTACACAATTTAGGATCAAAATGCCTGCACTTATTGCAGTTTAACATAAATAAATAGTGGCAAGTTCCATTCCATGGCTAACTAACGTGAGGTACTTATATTGTAACAAAATTGGATACATTTTTAATATTACATAGTAATATAACACAATTACACACATAATCAAATCGCCCAGATAGTCACTCGACTTCCTGACTAGTTAGTGTAATAATAAGTACTGGAAGATACAAAATGAAATGTCTACACTAGTTAACAGTTTAACATCAATATTATTAGGAAAATTACACGAATGCATCTAACGGAATTATATCTTATGCCTATGACAATATAGCTCATTTAGATTTACAATTTTACCCTTATTTTTCGCTATTAGTGAGATGCAACAAATAGTTACATATTTTGATTTCGGATACAGTCGCTGTTCAGGTATTAAAATTTTATTAACAATCAGTGCTGTGTAATAAAACTACACACTCCATTTTTATGGCAACAATCATACTATTCACTCATATCTATCTCGAATCGGAAAATTATCAATAAGTTTATTGATTATGACAAGTTTTGACTTCAAAATACCACCCATTTTATATATTTCAAGACTTTGTTTCAAAATTTCCCTATAATATGGCAGTTATCCTTTATAATACCTGAACGGATGAACACCAAAAAAATATGGTCTCTAACGCAATTGGAAAGTGTATTTTAATGTATTTCCCTCTCGTTTGCAACTTACTTGCAAGCGAGAAATAAATTAAACTAAGTAATAATACCTACCTTCATCTTTAATCACATTCTATAAAATAAGTACCCACGTTTAGCGATGTCATATTGTCTGTAACATTGGAATATAGAAAAAACATGTTGTAATTTTTTTAAGTTTATCACAAATTCCAATTTATTTATTGATATAAAGCCTAAGAATTACTTAAATGCAATGATGGAAGAAAGCACTTTATGATGAACCTAGGCTTTTAAACACTACGATATTCGAATTTCTTCTGCTTTTTTCATGACAAGTTATTTCATTCTCTATTGTTTTAAATGCAGTAATTACGTTTGCATTTTTCGTTATTACATTAGAATATACTTTCTGGGCGTCAAAATATGACGACTGTTCATTTTTTAATGGTTAAATTTAAAAATGACGCCACTATTTGACTAGTCTAGTGACCAATGAAAACAAAACATACCTATTTAAACAGAATGATTAATTTTTGCATTTTACTTGGGTTTTATTGTGTTCAATACTGTTGATGTAAATGTATTTATACCCGCCCAAAGGGAGCTTATAGTATGTGGGTGCCTTCAAACTTGGTCTGACATGTGTACCATTATACGACTCTAATATGTTTTTTTTGCTTAAGTTTCTGTAGTTTTTTTTTTTTGCTTCTTAGTTATTTATAGTTTAACAATGTATCAAATGACCATTAGACACACACGCGAAATAATCTTCACTATCATTGACTTCATTGAAAAATTTTACCTACGTATAAGATTATATTGCAAACAAAACAATTAAGAATCTAAAAACATTGGCATTTCTTACTAAAAATCTTCACAGTTTCATGTTAATTATTTAAATGATGTTTATTAGGCAAATGTAATTTGATAGAAAATACTTCTGCCGTTGTTTGAGCTGTTAAGGTTTCAAACAGCAACAATTGATGAGTGAGATTGATCAGTTTTAAAATTTAAGTTAACCAGATCAGCAAGAGTGTCATTCTTGCAATCGGAATTGGATCATTCAACAAGCGAAATTTGCAAATTACATGCAAAAATATCAAACTGTCCCCGTCTGTAAATTTGAAGGCACCCAAGCCGGGACGGCTTAACTATATCAGCAGTGCATCATCCGGGCTGAAGTGTGAAACGAGTGAGTCCGGTGCGGGCGGGCGTGGGGCTACGTGCGGTCGACGCGGTCGGTGCGGTCGGCGCGGTCGGCGCGGTCGGCGCGGTCGGCGCGGTCGACGCGGTCGGTGCGGTCGGCGCGGTCGGGACGCTCGTGGTCGTCGTGGTGGCGCGAGCGGTCGGCGGTGGCGCGGAGGCAGTCGCCGTGCGCCTTGTACTCGACGGGCACCGAGCTGGGCAGCTGCAGGATGCGTCGGAGCGCGTCGCGGACCCGCGCAGCCGCCACCGTGTCCGACGCCGTCCGGTGCCACACAGCTAAATGGTCTTCCTGCAACGGAAAATGAGATTAAGTAAAACGTTAAGGTCGTATTCATGAAGTCAGTACAAAGAAAGGCAGTCGTTTTGAAAGACATACAGTAAACACGCAGTGAAGCGTGAAAACTGACGCCCCGTTGCCAAAGACTTTGTAAATCGCCTACAATTTTTAATGATTCAAGTAGGTACAGTCTTCGTCAGATATATGAAGCGATGAATGTTCAGATCTTAATGGTAACTAGTAGTGCATGGAACTTATTGAGAATTAAACTGTTGGAAGTATTTGGTCACTTTGACTATTCCAATATATCTGGCGGTGACTGTACCTAATCAGTGGCAATATACTATAAGTCGATACAGGAGCCTTTTATAATTGTCTCGTAAGGAGAGATCGACTCCACTCCAATAACTACATGCACAGAAACCACTAAACGATATCTATATTCAGAATTTTCATAAATTTCACATAGAATTCGGTAATTGAGACAGTCGCTTCGCCAACCTTTAACTGGCGAAAAATCAAATTGAAAAGATATGTATAATTTTAACATAACAAATATTTTATATAATTGTAATCATGTATTCTTACACTTAATGATGATAATGTCTTCATTATATACAAATCGTAAACGTGAATATGTACACATGTTCATTAGTAAGCCCCTCATTTAATTTATTTGTATGTGCAAAAATATTACCTATGGATCAGACAGAACAGTTCTTTTTTAACATGGGGAACGCGTTACCCTCTTGATATGAGCCCCACTCAATGCCAGCTAGAAACCTGACATTCTTCCTTTATAAACAGACTATGGTGCTACAGTCTAGTGGCCCATGGCATTTGACCAGCTCTGCCACTACAAACAGCTCACCTGGAAGCGAACGGATAGCACGACACCGCAGAGTTCCGCCCCAACCATAAACTGTTCCCCCAGCATCGCCATGCATAGGTCTTCCCACGCGCGCCCCGTCTGCGTCTTGCGCAACCGGACCACCTGGACACGATGACAAGACGATCAGCTTAATAAAAAATAATGCTGTGTCAAGTAATTCGGCATGCAGTGATGAACCGTGGAGAGTAAGGAAATTATATAAATTCGGAACTGCCATCCTCTATCCTTCAGTAATGTAAGACCCAGTAACTTTATGATACCTACATTTAAAATTACTCAAAATCTGATTTCTGGTTGATCATGGTCAATGAAAGTTAACACTACGCCCCTGTATTCATAGTATGTATGCACAGCACACAAGTACACTCTCATTCATCACTATGCTAACTTAAGAAACAAACAAATCGACATGACAGGCACAGAACCGAGCTGCTCAAGTATTGCTTGCTCACACAAAGCATACTAGTGTGAATCTGATAGGAATAGCCAAGAGAAACATTTTTTTCCTAAGTACTACTTGAATGCATAAAACGAATTACATACCCATTTACCGCCGTTGACGTTAGCCGGATCCTCCCACATGGGTTTAATGCCGAGCTTGAAGAGGTGCAGGTCGGAGAGCGGCGGCAGCTCGGCCGGCCGCGCCAGGTGCGAATATAGCCCCCACCACTGCTCCACGCTCCCCACCCGACCCACCAGCCGAAGAGCCTGCAACACACCCCCAAACAACTATAATGACAATCTGACACCAAAGTGTACTGAAGTCAACAACTTCTCCCCTCCACTATTAAAAGTAAAAATGCTTGATCTTGTTTTCAAAAGATCAGGATTGAAGTGTAATTAAAAAAGATTATGTACTAAATCAGGAAATTGATCAGTACTTTCAGCTTAAATCTGAGAAAAAAACAAGAATTTTAAATGCCTTAAAGTCAGAAATATGCCACAAGGGCCTGTGTGAAGCTAATGGAACAGTTCAGGCAACGGGTCATTAGGGGACAAAAAATGCCTATATCTTGGGGGGAAGGAAGGCCCTAGTTACCTATCTTGCTCTACCCTGTTCAAGGCTTTTACTTGCAAGGGTCCTGAATAATGTGTCACAACATCATCATCTGAGCATTTGTATGCAATTCTTAAATACCACTCAACCAAAGCATTCTACAAGAATCCCAATCAGCATCCCAATTCAGAAAATTGCCCCATTTTAAGACAGATGCTTCATTAGTATCTGGCTATACAGGCTACAATTTAATGCGAAAAGGATACAATAAACTTGATGAATATTTAAACGATAAACATATATGGACATGAATGTCTGCTTGCTCGCACACCATAGTTTTAATTTCTCTAGCTCTAAATATCGTAAAGATTAGGATAACTAGTTAGTTTCTTGCCGGATTCTTCTCAGTAGGATTAGGTTCAAAACCGGCTGTAGCTTCAATTTTGGTTTGTGTTCATTCTGACAATACATAAGTGTTACTTGTTACCTACATGAATAAAAGAAATGACTTTGACTTTAACTTTGAATTAATTATTTTCAAGATTGCATGCAAAAATGCACTGTAAAAATCAATTAAAAACAAGTCTTACATCTACCATTAATTAACATACCAATTAAACATATTACAAAACATACTAAAAAACTCTATAGATGCTTTTGAATAGATTTGAACTAGGTGTAAATAAAACTAAACATGTAAACAAACCCTAACTTGTTAAACTGACTTGAACACTTTTCAAGCCAGTTTGCTTTGATTTTGAGATAGAATTTTATGTGCACTGCACAAACACAGTTAGAGCAGTGATTTATATTACATATCATGTTTTACAAGGCTTTAAGAGTCACCATAGGTATAGCAAGTGAATACTCCAAAATACATCATGATGGGTCCAGTACCTCCCCACATTCGTTTTTGTTAATAATATGATACCATTTATCAGTTCTGTATTTTACATACATTCTGGACCCCTTCTGATAGGTTATCAATAATTTTAGTGATGATGACTGTGCCAAATAGTAGTGAAATTTAACTCCAAAAACATTATAGAAACTAATTAAACAACATATCAAAAACAGGTACATTTGGCATTGTTCACCTAGACCTTGCAAAACAAATAAATGCTACAGTATTACCAGAAAAAACATATTGAAAAAACTGTAGCAATAAATATTTTTTTTAATAGACATTAACTTAATACCATATAAAAAACAAAGATCAAAATTAGAACACTGAGGGTAATCTTTCAGCAGTCAGTTTAAAAGTAACTTTTTAAAAAGACATAATGCAATAAGGTCATCTTCTTATTATTTGTATGAAACACTTTATAATGTTGTTCAACATGACTCAACTGCATCTGTATCTGTCAATTCATTTTTATCTGACCATATACATTACTTGCAAACTCAACTACCTATATGATAATACTAGAACATTAATGTGCAACAATTTCATATTGGCATTTTTACATGAATGAAGTAGAAAACATACCATATAGTTTTTAGTTTCATATCAAACAAAACATTAAAAAAATATAAATTGTTTTTTCCTCTTAACAAAATCTAGAAGTTACCAACCATTAAATAAATAAGGTAACTTTCTAGTTATTGTGACTCCATATTTATACTTCCACCACCTAAACTTTAATAAACAATGCATAAAAATAAATGCTACTTATTTCATTATTTAATATAAAATTCTATCTGAATAAGAGTAGGTAGCCTTTAGATCAAATCACTTGATATCATATTGAATTCCCTAGACTTCCTTATGACCAAATCTGATAGATTTCATCCTATTACAAACAAATATTAGTAGGTATTTTACATTTATAACAATTTAAAAATATTATTTAAAATAGGTAAGTAACACTTGCATAATTTAACATTATGACCTAGTTATTAAACATGCCATATACACCTTATCACAACTTTTTACACTATCAGTCATTGTTAGCATAACATTGTCCCGGCATTGCACTGCAACTAAAAATAGATTTATAAATTTAGTCAAAGTACTACCAGAGGCAGATTGAGTTTCTGCGTTACATATAGGTGTTAACAACCTTTTGAACAAGTTATTAGGCCATATTAGGAAGATGTTTGCTAATTTTAAGTTTCAGAGAAATTTATAGAGGTTTGTATCGCACCTGGCCATATCCAGTGGTGGAGGCGGACAGTTCACGGGCCGGAGGCCGCCGCGAGAACCACATCCAATAGCTATACTCCAATTTGTGCTCATGTGGAGGCACAACGGGCGGGATTGGCTCCTCTGAATTCCTATCTTCATCTTCGTTAGTTCCGTGGTTCTGCGCGGCGCCGCCTCCCTGGCCACCCTCCCCCGATCGTCGTTCAGGCACGTTTAAATTGTAGAACTTGCACATTTTCCTTTCAGTCATGTTATTCTAAGTATTGTACTAACATGTTTCGCTAACGGCCTAACCTAAGACACGTTGCTATTTGAGGTATCAGACTCTTTACTAAACAAACTTTACAAGTATACTTTGTCACTAGGTAAAAAATTCACT
This sequence comes from Glyphodes pyloalis, assembly GCA_037074685.1. Classification (NCBI taxonomy): domain Eukaryota; kingdom Metazoa; phylum Arthropoda; class Insecta; order Lepidoptera; family Crambidae; genus Glyphodes; species Glyphodes pyloalis. The sequence continues at coordinate 2,928,351 of JAYKKO010000012.1, read as the reverse complement.
TGTTGAACTGGTTCACAATTATTTAATAACACTATAAAGATCTCAAGTATCGTAATCTATTTTATTCTGTTTATAACCTTTTTCTTTCCGTCATCAAATTCAAACTGTCAGTTGACAGCATGGATGACGATTTGATCTCGTTTCAGCATTTCAGACTCAAATTTCAGAAGAAATGTTTGGTCTCTATATTTTAATATATATAGTCAATTCTGGTAAGCTTGTTAGCTTCCTGAGAGCTTGAGAACATTAAACTATTTTCTAAATTTCATCTAATGCTAAATCTATTCTACATTTAATATCTTTGATAGTCTGAAGAAAAAAAAACAATTATTTTAACGTTCGGTCCGGTTTTTCTGCGGAATTAAATAAATTAAAAAAGGGAACAAAGTTTACCTTAGGATTTTATATTCACAATTAAACTTAAGAATTTAGGCAGCCCTGTACAATTTTTTTTAGAATCCTAAACTGGTTATGAAGTTTTCGGTCATTCATTCAAAGTTATTAATTTCTCTTCAAGTCTTTGGTATTCATTAAATTGTATTTTTAGACAGTCTATTAGATAAGTCTGGTTCTAAAGCTACTAGAGAAGTTAGAAATCCTGTGTTGCTCGAGGTCCTCAAGGTCCAATGCCAATGCCGTCATTATGTTAGTTTGACTTTGACAAGAAAATTTAAATTCGTTGGTTTGACGTTGCCGGTAATTACGAGCGGGACCGCGCACTTGTAAATAAATACGTTTTTTTTCTATGTACCTACTGAAAATAATTAAATATTTTCACTATTAGAAGTATTAAGTTTATGATAATATAACTATTGAGTTACTTTATGAAAATAACTTACAGAATTTAGAATTGTCTGTGTAAGTGATGGCAATGGCAGAACCAACATCGACCAGTTTAGATTGTCTTAACATTGATTTTATGAGGAATTTGGTGAAACAGTATTCTGAATTGGTACGTAAATGTGTTTTAGTACTGTTACAAGCATTTCGGAAACATTTGTAGGTAGGAAACTACTTACTCGTCGTCTTTAACACCGAAAATATTGACCACTTTAGAAGTCAATCTCTGTGCTGTTTACTAATAATAATAACTTGTACATAATATCAAAGGCCTACTTTTGTGTCCTACCTTAGGATATATTTGGGTTAAAACAGGTTGTAAACTGGGTATGCAATAAAAATCTTAATATCAATCTGATTATGATAGTACCTATAGCATCTAAACAATATTATTTTGTTAGTAATGGATGGTTCTTCCGATTTACTATTTACTAATTATTAGGGATTGTAATTATAGTATTATTAGTAACCTATGTAACCAATGTAACCTAGTGGCTTAAGGTGGTGTAATTTTAGCCTAAGTATTGCTAGCTCCGTGGGTTCTCTGGGACGCTCACAGAAACCTAACTGAGCACTGAGGCAGGGCGCCACTTACTTTAACTAAAAGTAAGAAAGAGTAAAGAAAACAAATGTTTTGTTTAAGACTTTGATCATAATGAATTTATTAAAATTATTATTAATTATTAATTTGACGCTACAAATGAATGCTACAAAGACAAAAGTAATGACAAATCATGTTAAAACAACAATAAAAATCAATAACACCATCATCGAATATGTAGACGACTACTCATACCTTGGACAAATAATATCTCCAGTAGACCACACATAAAAAAAGAAAACAACAGGATAAACATAGCATGGAAAAGATACTGGTCCTCGAAGGAAATCATGAAAAACCCCCAGATACCACTTAAATCAAAATCAAAAATTTTCAACTTATGTGTCCTACCAAGCTTAACATATGGCTGTCAAACATGGAGCGTAACAAAACGCAATACACAAAAATTAGAAACAGGTCAACATAACATAGAAAGACGCATGCTCAACATAAAAAGGAAAGACAAAATAAAACTTAAAACAATAAGAAAACAAACAAAAGTAATAGACGTTACAAATTGTATTAAGAAACTAAAATGGAAGTGGACAGGCCATATGATAAGAAACAAAGGAAACAAATGGACCAAAGATGTTACAGAATGGTGTCCCATACAAAATAAACATAACAGAGGAAGTCAACGTCTTAGATGGGAAGACGACATAAAGTCAATAGCGGGTGCTACCTGGATGAGAAAAGCACATGACAGAGTATTGTGGAGAGCTCTTGGGGAGGCCTATGCTGAAAAGCAAGACAATAATGACAATTGTTGTTAATAAAGGCTATAATAAATAAATAAATAAATTAATTAATTTGACGACCTCCGTAGCCGAGAGGCAAGCGTGCCTGACTTTGGCGTCGCGCCATCTCTGAGGTTCCGGGTTCGATCCCCGGTCGGGTCAATATGGGAAACGAACTTTTCTGTATTGTCTCGGGTCTGGGTGTTGTGGTACCGTCGTTGTTTCTGATTTCTGTAACACAAGTGCTTTAGCTACTTACCACAGAATCAGAACAATGTATGTGATGTTGTCCAATATATAATATATATAGTGAGTAAATTTAAATCAAAAGCTATTATTTTGATCTTGTACGAGTTTTAGTGGTGATATGGTTCAATTCAATTGGACATCAATGATTAATGAAGTACATAATATCCAAATACCCTCTCTAAATCACATCTTTGATGATTTAATGAAGTCTTTTGATAAAGCTAGTCCCTCTTTGTTTGGTCTTTATGCTTTGTAAAATGTCTCTTAGTTTTTTGTGTTGCTGGACATAGCCTGGAGGCTATCTGTCTGCCGAGACTCTTGTTTAGTACGGTGCCAGGGCCAGACAAAGATCAGCCTCCCATCGTCTGAGCAATTATATCTGATCTCTTGTACCTGTGATATACTTGTGAAACCTCAACATAACCTATTTGCTGCACTTGTTAGTTCTTCTCCATAACATTTTAGATGGTCCATTTGGTTAATTATGGCAGGAACTTGGGATGTTGGATCACATAATGGTACTTAAATTATTTTCAGGGTCAATGGACAAGTGCGCTGTTTTGGGCTGACGCTGCAGCTGCTGCGGGAAACGGCAATGGGACAGGCAGTGGTGATGACATTTGGCTTTTAGCGAGCGTGATGCTGGCTAGGGGAGAGCTGCATAGAGCTGCACATGCCGTCACATCAAGAGGACTGCATAGGTAAGTAGCAGAAATTGATAAACAGATATTTCTGTAACAATAATGGTACGGTGCATAGTTTTCGAGTAATATGTCATTCAAACACTTCTAAAAAATTTCAGTTTCAATGGTGAATTGATTCAATACTTTTGGAAAAGTTTAAAAATGATAGTATTAATACAATTAGTACCTTTTTTAAATCTAATGTTATTTGATAAAATAAAATATTTTTCTCACATATTATGAATACTTTTAATAATATACAAGAATCTTCTTTACCATATTAAAATATCTTAGAGCTTTTAAATAAGGGGCATAATTGATATGAAACAAAAGTCAAATGTGGAGTTACATCACCCAGCCGCATTTTACAGATGCAATATTATTAGTATTGGTTTTCTTTTGATAGCTTTAAATTGCATGAATAAAATTTACTCAGTCATTTAGAAGGCCTACTTTCACCTAACTGCCTAATGAACTTATTCTGTGGTTTCCAGGAGACATTTATTATGCCTTGGAGTGTCTATGCGCGCGTACCTGACGGCGCGCGAGCCCGCCACTGCGCTTACTATGATGGAGGAGTGTGACCCAGCATTGCTTGAGCCACGGAGCACAGATCAGACTCATAATGTATGAAACTATGAAGCATATTACTCCTCTTAAAATTCATGAGATTCGGTGTACAGGCAGACAGACAAAAGGACGGACAAAGAAGTCTTAGTAACAGGGTCCCGTTTAACTCTTTAGGCTCAGATTTCACAAATATTAATTGGGATAGGATGACTCAATAAATGAAAAAGTATAGTATAATTCATATAATAATAATACTATGAACATAGTAATGTGTCTGAGCAAGACATACTGTTGTGTTGAAATGGTTTAAGTGTCCATGGATTGTTATTAATTGTAAAATCACACAAAATAATGTACTAATCTTCTGTTTATCAATTAATCATTTAGACAGAAAGATTACTAACCAGTACAGCAAAACTGCTTAGTTTCGAATTGGGAAATGTTTCCTAATCAGTCGAAATGGCGCCATAAGCATCTATAGCAAAAAATAGCATAAGTTTTTGAAATAATTGCAGAGAGCCCTAGCGAGTGTCCTGGTATGGCAGGCGCGGTCATTATGGGCGCTGGAGCGGCGCGAGGCAGGCGCAGCCGCACTGTGCGCGGCGCTGCGAGCCGACTGCGCCTGCTACGAGGCGCTCGACCTGCTGCTGGACCGGCACGCGCTGCCTCCGCACCAAGGTACAGTAGTGTAGCGCTGCAGCGAGCCGACTGCGCCTGCTACGAGGCGCTCGACCTGCTGCTGGACCGGCACGCGCTGCCTCCGCACCAAGGTACAGTAGTGTAGCGCTGCAGCGAGCCGACTGCGCCTGCTACGAGGCGCTCGACCTGCAGCTGGACCGGCACGCGCTGCCTCCGCACCAAGGTACAGTAGTGTAGCGCTGCAGCGAGCCGACTGCGCCTGCTACGAGGCGCTCGACCTGCAGCTGGACCGGCACGCGCTGCCTCCGCACCAAGGTACAGTAGTGTAGCGCTGCAGCGAGCCGACTGCGCCTGCTACGAGGCGCTCGACCTGCTGCTGGACCGGCACGCGCTGCCTCCGCACCAAGGTACAGTAGTGTAGCGCTGCAGCGAGCCGACTGCGCCTGCTACGAGGCGCTCGACCTGCTGCTGGACCGGCACGCGCTGCCTCCGCACCAAGGTACAGTAGTGTAGCGCTGCAGCGAGCCGACTGCGCCTGCTACGAGGCGCTCGACCTGCTGCTGGACCGGCACGCGCTGCCTCCGCACCAAGGTACAGTAGTGTAGCGCTGCAGCGAGCCGACTGCGCCTGCTACGAGGCGCTCGACCTGCTGCTGGACCGGCACGCGCTGCCTCCGCACCAAGGTACAGTAGTGTAGCGCTGCAGCGAGCCGACTGCGCCTGCTACGAGGCGCTCGACCTGCTGCTGGACCGGCACGCGCTGCCTCCGCACCAAGGTACAGTAGTGTAGCGCTGCAGCGAGCCGACTGCGCCTGCTACGAGGCGCTCGACCTGCTGCTGGACCGGCACGCGCTGCCTCCGCACCAAGGTACAGTAGTGTAGCGCTGCAGCGAGCCGACTGCGCCTGCTACGAGGCGCTCGACCTGCTGCTGGACCGGCACGCGCTGCCTCCGCACCAAGGTACAGTAGTGTAGCGCTGCAGCGAGCCGACTGCGCCTGCTACGAGGCGCTCGACCTGCTGCTGGACCGGCACGCGCTGCCTCCGCACCAAGGTACAGTAGTGTAGCGCTGCAGCGAGCCGACTGCGCCTGCTACGAGGCGCTCGACCTGCTGCTGGACCGGCACGCGCTGCCTCCGCACCAAGGTACAGTAGTGTAGCGCTGCAGCGAGCCGACTGCGCCTGCTACGAGGCGCTCGACCTGCTGCTGGACCGGCACGCGCTGCCTCCGCACCAAGGTACAGTAGTGTAGCGCTGCAGCGAGCCGACTGCGCCTGCTACGAGGCGCTCGACCTGCTGCTGGACTGGCACGCGCTGCCTCCGCACCAAGGTACAGTAGTGTAGCGCTGCAGCGAGCCGACTGCGCCTGCTACGAGGCGCTCGACCTGCTGCTGGACCGGCACGCGCTGCCTCCGCACCAAGGTACAGTAGTGTAGCGCTGCAGCGAGCCGACTGCGCCTGCTACGAGGCGCTCGACCTGCTGCTGGACCGGCACGCGCTGCCTCCGCACCAAGGTACAGTAGTGTAGCGCTGCAGCGAGCCTTAATAATATTTTACTTTTTATCCCTAAATATAGATAAAAAATATTTTAAAATGTACTTTTAAATTTTACAGAAAGCGAACTAGTGGAGTCGCTCTGCATCAGTAGCCAACTAAGCGCACCGGAGGCGGCGTTGGTCCGCGCGGCGTACCGCGAGAGACTAAACCGCTATGCGCCTGCGCAGCCCGACCCCGCGCCCGACGACTGCCCGGTAACTATCCTGTATTAGTGATTGGTGCCGCATTCGGTTGTGCACCTGCCCAATTCACCTGTATAATGTCGGGAATAGTGCAATACCGAGTAGATTTTTTGTAATTTGGGTGGAAATAACAGACAAAATTAATCTTTATTCAACAGCGGGGAACAGAGGTGTGTCGGCTAGCACCGACTCAAACTCCCACTGTTGCCAACGCTACACATTTGTGTAGTAGATGGATCTCTTGTACATTCTATGTTAAGCGCTAGGCGTGGTCGGCATGCTTCATGATTACCTTTTATCGAGGGGTTAAAAATAAATAAAAATAAAAATAGCCTTTATTCTCTGAAAAATTATATGCTACTTACTAACTTACTGTATTACTAACTAGTGACCCGCCCCGGCTTCGCACGGATGTAATGTAAATACTTAGAAATATTGGCTTTTCTATTCTTTATTACACATAAAAACTTTCCTCTGGAATCACTCTATCTATCAAAAAAAACCGCATCAAAATCCGTTGCGTAGTTTTAAAGATTTAAGCGTTCAAAGGGATATAGGGACAGAAAAAGCGACTTTGTTTTATACTATGTAGTGATTTGTTATCTTTAATATTTTACGTAATAGAAATTGGTAAGACCCGCTATTTCATTCAGGTTGTCCTCCTCGGACATAGGCCTCCACTAGAATTTCTTTCTATTTAAAATAATATAACTTATTTATTTACCGACCGTAATTGGAAAAGAGATTTCGTTTTTGGTTAACTTTGAAACATCACTGCATAGTATAATTTTTTTTTTTTTTTAAATGCCGTTTGATACTGAGCATCAATACGACAAAATTATTACAATCTAGTCTGAAAAGACTAATAAGTAATTTATATTTAACTTAGACTGCTAAAGATTGTCTCTATTAAGGGGAAGACACTTTGTTCTTGTGTTCTTAATGAGTGGCACACACTTCACTTTCTGTCACTAATTTACTACACTAGCTCAAAAGGTTTTGTCCTTTTGAGCCTCCTCACTATGTTCGTGTTATCAAGGAGCTGGATGGCCTCAACATTTACGTGGTGATGAAGTCGTCGGTCATGAGCTTCGGCATATTTCCTAATAATGTCTTTGACGAAGTCTACTTTTAGGTCCCGATGTAGGTCGTCGTTTCTGATGTACCAGGGTGCATCTACAACACCTCTAAGTACTTTATTTTGGAAACGTTGGATAGTTTGAAGGTTTGTGTATTTGGCACAGCCCCATAGCTGAATGCCATAAGTCCATACTGGCATGAGGACTTGTTTATAAGGATTTTGTTATGTACTGACACCGAAGAATGTTTACCAAGAAGCCAATACATCTTTTTATACCTAACTTCTAATTCATCTCGTTTTTTCTTGACATGAGCCTTCCAGCGAAGCTTTGCGTCTAGTGTCATGCCGAGGTATTTGGCAGTGTTGTAGTATAAAATAAAGTCGCTTTTTTTGTATGTCCCTATGTATGCTTAGATCTTTAAAACTACGCAACGGATTTTTATCCAATTCTTTATAAATATATCAGTATGAGGAAGGTTTACATCTATACTATCTATACTAATATTATAAAGAGGAAAGGTTTGATTTTTTGTTTGTTTGTTTGTTTGTATGAATTGAATAGGCTCCGAAACTACTTGGCAGATTTGAAAAATTCTTTCACCGGTTGGAAGCTACACTATATACGGGTGACATAGGCTATATTATATTTTCAAAAAAATTAGGGATCCTTACTAAAACTTCAATAATGTAATTAAAGGTGACCTGAAAAAATCCTTACATCGCGTGCGCTGCGAAAACTATTGATGATAGAACAAAGTCATGCACTACGACTTTGCAGAACTCATCATTATCTACAAAAAGTGTCGGGATAGCATATGACTAAATATTATAGTTATGTCACAATAAGCGGTTTTTTAATCTAAAAAATTTATTAATATGCCGCCTCTTTTAAAGGCTCTTTATTTGTACCTTGGTATTAATCCTTATCAAAATAAATTACTTTATATTCAAGATAGCTTCAATACCTTTATATAACTTTTTGAATTATTCAATTCGGACATTTAATTCGAAAGATATCATGACTTTAATAATGCAAGTATTAGAAAAAAGTCGCTTGCGATGTAGGCTCCAAGCGTCACTGGGGTAAGGGAGGAGTCAATGTAATAAAATAAATTGCAATATTTATATGTATAATACGTACATATTTTAGTACCTATTGCACCCGTGCGAAGCCGGGGCGGGTCGCTATATTAGATATAGCTAGAAGTGGTCATGTATAAAAATAAAAATATATATCTATACTAATATTATAAAGAGGAAAGATTTGTATTTTTGTATGTTTGTAATGGATAGGCTCAAAAAGTACTGGGCCGATTTAAAAAAATCTTTCACCAATAGAATGCTACATTCTTCCAATTTGACATAGGCTACAAAATTAGGAATCCTTGGTAAAATTTGAAAAAAAGCAACAGAAAAGCGGGAAAAATTCTCTAAGGCGAAACGAAGTTCGCCGGGACCGCTAGTGTATGTATAATCCATACATAATGTTCAGAACAGCCGAAAACTTCATTTGTATTTATTTGCACCCGTGGAAAGCCGGAGCGGGTAGCTTGTTTATTGTAAATTTTTAGACGTTTCATAAATATTACTGGTGTAATTTCCATGAATAAAAGAATATTGAATTGAATTGAATTAAATAAATAAAAATAAATGCGCCAGACAATCACACCAAACTAAGGTTTTCCCTTGTACTATGAGTACCAGACGACGGATACCAACTGGGGGCGTCATCCCAGCACACCCAGACCCAAGTCAATTGAGAAAAGTTCGTTTTCCAAATTGACCTGACCGGGAATCGAACTCGGGGCCTTACGCGCTTTGGGCGCCTACCTTAGCCACTGCGCCACAGAGGTCGTCGAAATTGTTACGTCATCATTTAGTTCGTTAAGTTGCATGATTGTCAGCATAGTAAAACAGCACTAACTATTAATCGACTACTGATTTTATATGCGCCGAACAAAAGGTGCTTCAGTCGGATATCAGTAAAAATAAAACTAACATCAAACACCTGGAGGACGAGAACGCAAAACTCCAAGCTGAAATTGTGCGACTGAACACTCGTCTTATGGGAATCGAAAAGATCTCAAGGAGCTGTAATTTAGAACTACAGGCCGTACCGGAGCATCGAAATGAAAACGTTGTGACGCTTTTTAAAAAGTTATGTGAGGTTGTAAAGGCTTCAGTAGACGACAGCAACATCACCGCTTGCCGGAGAGTAGCTAAACTGAATCCAACATCTCACAGACTACGAAATATCATCGTCACCTTCTTATCACCACGTATTAGAGACTCCGTGTTATCGGCCACTCATAGATACAACAAGGCCAGCTCCGGACGCGGGCTTGTCTCCTCTGATATTGGCATTGCTGGCGAAACATGCAAGATCTTTGTGACCGAACACTTGTCACCAGAGCAAAAATCATTGCATGCTGCAACAAGAAAATTGGCTAAAGATAAAAGTTTTAAATATGTGTGGATTAAGCACGGTCAAATCTATGTACGAAAAAACGACTCTGAGAGTGCAATACTTATTAGGAACTTAGAGTCTTTGTCGAAACTTAATTATTAAGTCTAGATTAATTTTCGTCTTTATAATACTAGGTCATAAATTAATTTTGAATGTATAGTTTATTTTACCAAAATGTAGGAAGAGCCAGGTCAAAAGTTACTGATGTATATTTAAACACGTTAGTCAATAATTATGACATTATTTGTTTAACGGAAACTAATTTTAACAGCATCTTTTATAATGGAGAATTGATAGACAATAGGTACTCTGTTTTTAGAAGGGATCGGGAAACCTCGAGCTCAACTAAACAGAGTGGAGGCGGCATCCTAGTAAGAGACTTATCACTGAGTGCCATAGAAAATATTTATCCTCAGTTGAGGAATCCTTAGAAGATAACCCAAAAGTATTTTGGAGATACGTAAACGGGAGAAAGGGAAGAGTCACAATACCTAAAACAATGATCTACAATAACAATGTTTCTTCAAATGGTCAAGGTATTTGTGAACTGTTCTCTAAGTACTTCGGTTCAGTTTATGGTAGTCCCTCTTCCTCCGATAGTGATTCCATCGATAACTTGAGACTTCCTAACATTTCTAGCTTTGCTCTTCATAACTTTGAAATTACACAACGGGATATTGCTCGTAAAATTAAGAAATTAGACGCACGAAAGGGTTCAGGACCTGATGATATTCCACCGAAATTCATAAAAAACTGTTGTGATGAACTATGCTTACCGTTGGCAATATTATTTAATAAGTCTAAATACCCCAGATGCAATCTGGGGTATTTCCTAGCCGTTAGAAGGTTGCCAGTATTATTCCAATTTTCAAATCAGGCGATAGGTCATCCTGTTCCAATTATAGGCCTATAAGTATCCTCTCTTGTATGGGGAAGCTTCTTGAGTCGCTGGTTTACGATCCTTTCTACCATCATTTGAATCCTTATGTATCTACTAGACAACACGGATTTGTTCGAAAAAGGTCTACAATGAGTAATCTTTTAGAGTTCAAAGACTACCTTTGCCACGTGTTTGCTTCAGGGGGTCAGGCTGATTGTATATATCTGGATTTTAGAAAAGCGTTTGACAGAGTTGACCATGTACTGCTTTGCCAAAAATTATCGTACTATGGTATACATGGAAGTCTTTTGCGATGGATTATATCATACCTGAATAATCGGACTCAACTAGTTACTGTAAAGGGGTTTTCTTCTTCTCCCATAAATGTTTCTTCAGGCGTTCCACAGGGATCACATTTAGGACCGCTTTTATTTGTTATTTTTATTAACGACCTGATTGGCAGATTGTCTTGTCCCTGTCTTTTGTATGCTGATGACCTGAAGATTTATACGGATGTCAGGGATGTATCACAACACATGGCATTACAAAGGGACCTCAACACCATCTCTGATTGGTGTTCCTCTAACAAAATGAGCCTGAATATTAGTAAATGTAGTGTTATTTCCTTTACGAGAAAAAAGAATCGCGCACTGCACCAGTATTCCATTCAGGACAATCCGCTGAACAGAGAAATGGTGGTGAGAGACTTGGGTGTCCTCTTTGACGAACACCTTTCATTTCGCCCTCATTACGAATATATTCTGGAGAGGAGTCGGAAAATTTTAGGATTCATCATAAGAACAACTAAATGTTTTAAAAAACCGCGTAGTATTTTGTGCCTGTTTTTCAGTCTGGTTAGAAGTATCCTGGAATACTGTTGTCCGATTTGGTCTCCATAATACGGTGTGCATATAGACAATATAGAGAGAGTACAAAAAAGATGTTTATGGTACATATGTCGAAAATATAAGTTCGGCCGTTCTCTTAAGAATTACACAGAGAGACTTCTGAAATTTGATCTCATCCCCTTAAAGACTCGACGTAAGCGATATGACTTATTGTGCCTACACAAAATAGTACATGCCGATATAGACGCTCCAAACTTACTTTCTTCGCTTAACTTTAACACAAGGTATAAGTCGCGTCACCCGAAATTAAAATTATTTTCAATACGTGTGTATAGAAACAACACCTGCTTCTTTAATCCAATTGTTAGAATGTGCCGCACGTACGATGTGGTTCAGTGGTGGTGGCATAGATGTTTTCAATGCTAGATTTGGGCAATACAAGAAAAATGTTTCCGATACTCTGAGGTCCGAATTATCCACGATAGTCCAGTAAAGTCTGTTTTGTTTTAGTGGTTTAAGTCTTTTTTTATATATTTAATTTCTAAATGTAAGCTTAAATGTTTAAACATGTTGTGTATGCTTTTTTAGATTGCCGTCTAGTTAAGTTATTTTTTTGTGTCTTATTGTTTTTCTCACTGACTGTAATCTGTCTGCATACCTATTTTAAGTAAATAAATCGAGTGTACCAGGTAAGTTCCGAAGTGGAGTGCATCCGTTCGCGGACGTCCGAGGCCGCCATATGCCGTGCGCGGCGGCTGGCGGCCGGCTGCGAGTGGGCGGCGGCGCTGCGGCTGCTGGCCGCGCTGGACCCGTGGAGCTGCGCCGAGGTGCGCGCCGCCTGCCTCGTGGAGCTGCGCCGCGCCTCCGAGCTGTTCGCCTTCGCGCACACCCTGGTCGACGCCTACCCGAACAGCTGGGTATCGTGGTTCGCTGTCGGCTGCTACTATTATCTTATTGGTAAGTTCTTTATTTTATTAATTGCACATAAAAGTACAGCAGGTAAAGAAAACGTAGAAATTTAATTGGGGCAAAGACAAAAGTAAACATCGCTACAGTCAACATTTTTAGGATCTCGGTAGTACAAACATATGTATTACATTGTGATTGAATACGTATTGGATGTGTAAAATTAAGAAGATATTATGCATTGCATCAATATATTGTTTTGATTATCTTCATAAGTCCGTTTAAAAAGAGCTTCTGTCAAAATCAGTTTCGCTTCATTGACAGACATAGAAAAAGGGATATAAGGTATCTTTGTGTCTCTCTAAACACTTGATATTGGCGGAATCACTGCGTTGTGTCTAAATGCAGGACAGAGGCCATTAAAAAGAATTGTATAGTAAAATTCACTACTTAAATAAAGGCCACAAGGAAAAGGAACACAGAAAAACACTCACACAGTTTCCAAAAGCTTCTATTTCCTCAGACAGCATTGTACAAGCTCCAGAGACGTCCGTTCTCCTTCGGCGCTCCGACCAGAATGACTCGATTCGCCTCTTTCAATTAAAGCGCTCGATTCAACGGTCGAGAATTTCCGTTCCGAAACGATATTTAACCTAATAACCGCCAACTACTTCTATACAAGTTCAGGATTTTCGTGCCGTCAACGCCACTACTTCTATAGAAGTTACTCATTGTACCTACTTTAATTAAATACCTTTACGGTGCATTAAACATTTGTTTCTCTTGTAATTTTGTAAGATGGACAGGATTGAAGCCCATTTTTGTTATTTCGCCAGAAGAAACAGGCTTTATAGTGTTTTAAAACAGATAAAAACAAAAACGCCTGAAATATTTTGATGTCCCATACGCCAACGACTTCATATCAAGTAGGCTAGTGATGTGACGCGATAGTTGCATTCATTACAATCCTACATGTTTACTTTGTTTTGTTCCATACAAATATTCATAGATTTTATGATTGACAATGAATTCCGGTCTGAAAATAACGTATTACATAATAAATATTAAAATTAATTTATTTCACGAAGATCCTTACTAATATTATAAATCAGAAAGTGAGTTTGATTATTTGTTCCGCTTTCACGACATAACTACTGAACCGATTGCTTTGAAATTTTGCAGACGTATAGTTAGAAGTACGGATTAAATAATAGGTTACTTTTTATCCCGAAAAAAAAAATGATGTTCCCGAGGGAAAACAAAAATATAGTTTTCTTGATGGTTGGATTGGAGATGGCGCTGTGTGGCGTTTTAATCAAGGTAAAATATTGTAAACGAATATAAACATGTAAATGTAGAAGCTAAATGATACGATAATGAATCCCCGAAAATGAGGAATTCCCGAGGGATGACGTACAATTTGTTTTATCGACTAAAATGATTTTTACATCTACTTAGCTATATAATATAGTGTACCATTCAGTTTTTGTTTAACAACTAATCTAGTTAATTTATAATTTATTTAGGATTTTCGATATTGCAACACCCATCTCTACGCAATGATAAGATTTCAGTGCTACGAGCGCCACCAACTTCAATGCAAGTAAACCTGTGACGTCGTAAGCGTACAGGTGTCAAGGTCATTGTGTCATAGTGCCGCCCATTACAAACGGGCGCTCGTCTGTTTTTTTTTTTACAATAATCATTAAATATAATTATCGAAAATATAAAAAGTAAAATATCGAAAGGTAAACTTACACAAACTATAAAAAGTTATAAAATATACGAATAATAACTGACCATTCATTCTTTTGTCTTACTTTTCACCGTAACATACTTGTTATGATTTATTACTACCGTACAAGAGCCGTCTTTTCTTTATTCAAATCGTCTAGAGAGATAGAGAGAGAGATTCACTCAAGGTGAAGAAAGAAAAGCATAGACAACACTTCTATTTGAGATATTTATCTTGCCACGAGCGCCAACGACTTGATATGAAGTCAACGGACTACGTCATAAAATGAATAGTGAAGTGCCTTTTATAATAAATGTGTTGCAAGATTTTGCATGTATTTTTGTCTATGATAATAGATACTCGTTTTTCTTATTAAAAATGTTCATAAAATAAAACAAATTACTATTATAATATATCAGGGTTTAATTATATTTGCAAAATTTAAAAATAAATCAATTTTTCATTTTTTCATTTTCATCAAGATTTAGACATCAATTTTTTTTATCGATATGACGTTATGCCACATCCTTGCTTTCGTACTATAGATACTGTTATACATTTATACGTTGGCGTACAGCGGGCCACTACGTTTAAGATAGCTGGGCTGGGTAAAGGTTAAAACATTAAAGAAACCAGATAATTTTTAAATTTATCATAAAAATAGGCAAACCTAACAATTGATATATCTTTAAGTAAGAAATGTATCGTTATTTCTTTCGTGCAGGTAAAAGTGAGTTCGCGCGGAGGTACCTCAGCAAGGCGAAGAGCCTGGAGCCGGGCGCGGGCTGCGTGTGGCTCGCGTACGGACACAGCTTTGCGGCAGACAATGAGCATGACCAGGCCATGGCCGCCTACTTCAAGGTCAGTACAAAATTTATATTAAAAATAGTTTATTTCATTTTTATACACTATTTAATAGAAATTTCTAAGGTCGGAATGAAACAATAAAGCAACTTTCTATAAATTTGTTTTATTTTTAATTTAACCATATGATAATAATCCAAATGTATTTCTTTAGACTAGTCTTTTCTTAAACGGCAAATATAAATGTTAATCTACATTTTTATTATATCTACTAATTATATCTACTGTTGCCCGCACTATTTCAGGATAAAAAGAGGCTACTCTTATTTTTAAACGACTTAAAGGTTTCACTCTCTTTTATGACCAGTCTCTCCATTAGGCCTTTAAGAGTGACAGAGATCGATATATTCGATGTTATAGTACCTACGTACATATAACATTTGCGATGCGTATAACATCTACGATGAGAATCCTTTAGATTCACTCTCTTTTATGACCAGTCTCTCCATTAGGCCTTTAAGTGTGACAGTGTAATGTATTTGATATTATAGTACGAAGGATGTGTTTGTGTCGTTTGCAGGCGAGCCAGCTGATGGGCGGCTGCCACCTGCCGCCGCTGTACGTGGGCGTGGAGTGTTCGCTGCTCAACAACTCGGCCATGTGCGAGCGGTTCCTGACGCGCGCCGCCGTCCTCCACAGTAACTCTGAGGTGAGGTGAACCATAGGTGGAGGTGGAGGGTCGATGTTAACGAAACAACGTCTACTGTATAAGTTTCTATAATAACAGATTCACATCTTAAATACTAGTTTACTTATCCATAATATGTGTTCAGGGTAGACATGCCTATAGATAGATATATAGATTTACAGAATTTGGTTTTACAGACATAATTAAGTACAATTTAGGCGCTCTTATTACTAGAAAGCAATCTCTTCCAGACAACCTTTAGGTAGAGGAAATAGTAGATATCGAGAAACGGGTGCGGCCGTGCAAAATATTTATTGAGAGAATATAAACAGGAAATATAAATATTAGAAACAGAAACTTTTTATCTCCTTGCGGTGCGGGAATCGAAACCACGACCTTCACGTATCGCGCGTGCTGCTCTTACCAACTGAGCTAACCGCAAGTTATCGTAGGCGATGAAATTTTTCTGCTGTATCAACCGTTAGCCTCCGGTAAGTGCCCTCTGCCGGATGTGTTTAGAACTACATACTCAGATTCCCTGGTAGGTAAAGGAAGGGAATTCCATAAGCGTATGGACTGGACATTGAAAGATTGTGAGTAGTATTCAGAGGTATGAGTAGGAAAAGCAAGGAGAAGTTTACGGGAAGATCGCATACCATGCTTTTTGATGGGTTGCAAGAAATGGAATCGTTCTTTCAGATATGGAGGGGATAGAGTATTAAATAAAATATTATGTAGAAGAGATAAAAGATTAAGGTCACGTCGACGACGAATAGGAAGCCAATTATTAGGAATACCTTATTGAGATTTGTATAGCAATAGTCAGCATAATCAAAAATAGGCAATAGTTATGCCTGTACTAGCGCAATTTTGGTGGGCATAGATAGGAAATTTCGTAATCCATTGATAGACCCAGCTGATGCAAACATTTTCCTGCTGACCTTTTTGACCTGAGTATCCCAACTCAAACAATCATCAACATAAACTCCCAAATTTTTTACAATTTTACTGTAGGAAATCTGGACACCTCAAATGTAATAGGAGACAGATAATCCCAATCAATCATGCTGTTCAATCGAGAGCCATCAACAATAATCACCTGCGTTTTAGCAGGGTTGACCCTGAGACCAAACGCCTTGCTCCAACTTGAGATGCGAATTAGATCAGCATTCATTAGGTTAATAACGTTCGGTAAATCGTCAAGGCTGCCCTATAAATATAGTTAACTATATTTATCGCTCGATCTGGAGCAGCCCGACTGGTGATATACCTCCACCTTACAGAAGACCGCAGCCAAATAATAATCACTTATGTGTTGTTGTGTTCCTGCGTGTGCGTAAGGTTTCTAGAGCTCCTGGGGGGTGCTACGTTAGTAGCACGGGTCAAGCCTTCAAGGTAAGAGCGACAAGTCCAGTAACAGATTTATTATGCTGTACTTGTCACCCTTAAGCTAGGACCTCATTACCACTTAACATCAGGTGGGATGAGGTCAATCTTGAAGTGCATATAAAAAAAAAATTGTTGTAAATCGTCTGCATATGGATGAAGTAAGATTAGGAAAAAACAATTGACGTGCAAAAGAATTTATTGTAAATCCACTTGCAGAAATAAATCATTTCATTTCATTTCATTTCATTACACGTGATTGAATTAATGAAAGTAGTGAAAAGAAGAGGAGACAAGATGCCACCTTGAGGTACACCGATAGCAATGTCACACCATGCGGAAAGAGAATGCTCGGCATGAATACGCTGTCGGCGACCATACAGATAACTACAAAACCAGTCAATGACTATTGGAGATATGTTAAGAGAACGCAACACTCCGAGAAGGATGTCAAATTCCACAGTGTTAAAGGTGTTGCTAAAATCAAGTAGCGCCAACACCGTAAGATTTCTACTGTCCATACCATGGCGTATGTTATCAGTAATCTTGACCAATGCCGTAACCGTACTATGACCAGCAGGCCTAGCATACGCAACGCGACTAAATTTTATCGCGCTTTTAATAAACGTCAAAATCCATTGATGTCAGTGCGTCAGCTGCTGATTGGGTGAAAATACGAGTGCGGTGTGCTATTAGCTAATCAACAGTATCGAAACATTTGTCGTCATGCGATAAATTTGACATATTGCGTATGCTAGGCCTGCAGGACGGAAACCGGACTGGAAAAAATCGAGGAGATTGTTTTTGGAGAGGAAATGGCTAAGCTGTTTATGAACGACACGCTCAAGGACCTTTGATAAGAAGGGTAAGATAGATATGGGGCGATTGTTAGAAAAAGATGATGGATTAGGCTTTTTAGGGAGTGGTATAACTTGAGCAGATGGGAAAGTACTCGAGGATAAGGAGTGGTTAAAGATAGATGTAATCAAAGGAGTTAGGATATCAAGGAGCGGTATTATCATATTACGGCTTACGTCATCGTTACCAACGGCGTTTGAAGCAATGGAGCCTATACGCATTGTATTATCTTTATCGATCACGTTTAAGACGTGATTGCTAACATTCACATATACTACAGAGGTATCACGCGAATCAATTGTATCGTGCTCTTAAATAACGTCAGAATCGTTTAAATTCATAGCAACCGCTTTTTAGTTGCTGAAAGTAGTACAGTATGCCTTCAGCCAAACAAAGGTATCGAATCTTTTGTCGTCTATTTAATGACTAGCTTTTATGTTACTAGCTGACCCAACAAACATTGTTTTGTCATATACATTAGGGAGCGGGATGAAAAACGATTAAATTACGAACAATTATTAAAAATAGGTGTTGGTGATAGAAGGGTGAAAATTTATGGATGCATGAATTTTAAAAATCAACATTATAAAAAAAAATTGTCCAAAAAATCAAAAAAATGTTAGGTGTGGACAACTTTTATCAGTTAGGGGTATGAGAAAAGATAGTAGCCGTTTCTTAGACCTACTAAATATGCATATAAAATTTCATAAAAATCCGTCAAGACAAGTACGGAAGAGGACGGTAACTAACATTGACACAAGAATTTTACAAATTAGATTATATTTGTGGTTACGTTTGTAGAGTCGTCTCGAGAAGCTGGTGGAGCGGTCTGAGGGCGGCGGGCGCGCGTGGTGGGAGCGGCTGGTGCCGCTGGTGCAGGAGCCGCACGTGGCGCACGAGGCCGGCGCGGCGGCCCTGGCGGCCGGCGACCTGCGCGCCGCACACGACTTGTTCGTGCGGGCCCTCGACACCGCCCGCGGCGACAGGGACATCTCGCAGGTCTGTTAGACACGCCGCGCACGACCTGTTCGTGCGGGCCCTCGAACCCGCCCGCGGCGACAGGGACATCTCGCAGGTCTGTTAGACACGCCGCGCACGACCTGTTCGTGCGGGCCCTCGAACCCGCCCGCGGCGACAGGGACATCTCGCAGGTCTGTTAGACACGCCGCGCACGACCTGTTCGTGCGGGCCCTCGAACCCGCCCGCGGCGACAGGGACATCTCGCAGGTCTGTTAGACACGCCGCGCACGACCTGTTCGTGCGGGCCCTCGAACCCGCCCGCGGCGACAGGGACATCTCGCAGGTCTGTTAGACACGCCGTGCACGACCTGTTCGCAGAACACTTTCTGATATCATTATAAGAAAAGAAAATATATAATTCGAATTATGGCCCAATGTTGGTGTATGACGGCCTTGGTGATACATAGAAGAAGTGTTGATTGTCATTTGTGTGTTGTCAGCTGAGCAGCCGCTGGGCGGCGACGCTGGACGCGCTGGGGCACACGGCGCGGCGGCTGGGGCGCGCGCGCGCTGCGGCGGAGTGGCACGCGCGCGCGCTGCTGCTGCGCCCCGCGCGCGCCGCCTCGCTGGCCGCGCTGGGCCTGGCGCTGGCGCTGCAGGCGCGCGCCGAGGCTGCTGCTGCTGCGCTGCACGCGGCGCTCGCGCGCGACCCCGACAACGTCGTCGCGCTCGCGCTGCTCGACGCCATCGTCGACCGGCTCGACGTGCCGCTCACAGGTCACTACCTATACGTATTGTGCCGCCTCGCTGGCCGCGCTGGGCCTGGCGCTGGCGCTGCAGGCGCGCGCCGAGGCTGCTGCTGCTGCGCTGCACGCGGCGCTCGCGCGCGACCCCGACAACGTCGTCGCGCTCGCGCTGCTCGACGCCATCGTCGACCGGCTCGACGTGCCGCTCACAGGTCACTACCTATACGTATTGTGCCGCCTCGCTGGCCGCGCTGGGCCTGGCGCTGGCGCTGCAGGCGCGCGCCGAGGCTGCTGCTGCTGCGCTGCACGCGGCGCTCGCGCGCGACCCCGACAACGTCGTCGCGCTCGCGCTGCTCGACGCCATCGTCGACCGGCTCGACGTGCCGCTCACAGGTCTCCTATACGTATTGTGCTACTCTCGGACTCTACGCAAACAAATACTAAAAAGAATAGCCTCTTTTGCCCAAGCCCATTTGCTACCACTTTCCTACACCTACCAATAACAAGCAGACACACAAATTTATATAATCGTTATAAGATAGTTCATCCACAAACACGCTCCCCTCCAATCTTCTATTCACACAAGAATTAATAGATCGTCAAGGCATGTGCTAGTTCACTTACGAAAACGCACCCCGCCCGTCCTCTCACATACGGATTAGTAGGTAGAGGGATCGTCAAGCCACGTGACCAACTTCACTGTCGGAGCACGTCACGCGGTCACCCATCCAATATCCGGCCGCTGCATGTTAAAAATAATGTTCGGTATCGTTTCCGTATCTTTGTTCATATGGCTCTAAGAACACTTAGCAAACTATTAATACCTTAGTAACCTCAACCTTTTTATAATTTGCAGAGGAAGAAATCCCACAATTCCCGTTCCCAACGGTGAACATCAGCATGCAAGCGGCCACCACGCCCACCACCGCCGCTGCCGACGCCACCAACACGTCTGATATGAGCATGAGCTTCGACTGATGGAGCTTGTAGCAGGTCAGTTGAGGGCTTTTTCGCAAAACGTCTGTTTCGCAGAACGTCTGCCTGTCGCAAAAGGTCGCTTACGCATTAAGTGTCACCCCACATTAGCGTTCTTTGAGCGTCGATGCCCACGCAACGCTGACGCGACGCCGACGCAACGCTTGCGCAGCGGTGCAGTTCGCATAGAGCCTTGCCGAAGTGACGACGCTCCGGCGCGACGTCAGCGTTTATTTTGTCAACAGTACAATGATCAACACAATTGCTTCGGCCTACCCGCTACCGGCTAACCCCTCCTCAACTCAGTTACAACATCGACGCTTTATGTAATACACATTGTGTCAGAAATGCTGTCATAGTTTGAAACTGAACTTTTTGTAAATTAGGTTCAAAATCGTTCCGCACAAAATCATGAATTCGAATACTCTACAAAGGATCTTCTCAATGTCGACAATGATTGCAAGACGCCGACGCTCAAAAGACGCTAGTGTGGGGTCACTCTATGCCTCTTTCGCAAGAAAGAGTTCATTGAAGCACAGTTTAGATTATCAATATCACCGACACATAGGACCAACAAATTAAAAAAGTCTCACTGCTGGACATGCTTACCCTTCACTTTACCGAATAATTTTTGTCTGATGCAACTATTCACTGCACTGCTGGCACCTACGTCATGCTTGTGATCAGGTGCCAACTTTGGGGACGGGTCTGCGCCAGATTACCTTAATTGTTTCGTCACTCATCAAAACAAAACTATATGACTTGGTCCAAAGTGACCTATACATAGCAATAAGTTAAATACTGCTACTGTAACTGATCTGCTGAGTTTCTTACCGGTGTCCTCTCGGTAGATATAGGCTCCGAACCGGAAGTAGAATCACTTTGCATTGTATTCAATGACGATTCAAAAGTGTTATATGTAACCTACTTGAATAAAGAATTTTTTTTTCTTTATTATCTGCAATCAGTCCACAGGACTTAAAGCGGATCTGTTCCGAGATTAATGGCGTTTTAGGGCAGTGAGGCAATTCCCTCAGTTTCCCATTTCAAGAATAGCTTTCCTCTTCAGTCGTTTTACTGCGTTCGGTTGGTTCAGTAAATTAGTAGCCAGGGGGTTGGGGCGGTGGGTCAGGCGTTTGGTATATTGTTTCTTGGTGGCTACTATCTCAGCGTTTACTGTAGGTATGTTGAGGTATTCATGGATTTCATTGTTTCTGGCGAACCACGGAGCATTTGCTATTGACTACTTGACAGTGTTAACAATAAAATATGAAAAGTGTTAATATGTTAGCTTATTAGTAAAGTAATAATTTTACATTTTTATTTTTCATTAAAAGCATAGTTAGTATTTTATTTTTACAAAATAAATTTTACTTTTTTTATCTATAGAACAAAAGAACCGAAACGGAAACCACCATTGCAATTCGGAAATGACAGCTGTCGGCGAAAATGATTTATTTTAATGTGGCGAAATAATGATTATTTTACATAAATAATTATTGTGTCTCTTATCGTATTAAGAATTTATTGAAACATTTTCCGTTTATCTAAATTAAGTCGATCCTATGCGTATCGGTTAGTTGTCTATAACGTTGACGTCAGAATTGCAACAGTGACGTGACTTGGCGTTTTCGCGCGCTTTATAAATGTGTTACACAAAATCTTATTTTTCTCTGGTTATTTACATTTTTTCCAGATAAATCGAATTGCTTGAGATATAAAATGAACGGGTGCACATTTTACAATACTTTTTCAAAAACTGTCAAGTAGCCAATTGTGCGCAATATACTGTTTTGGACACGTTGTAAGCAGAGTATATTACTATTGCTGGCTGAGCCCCACAACTGAACACCGTATGTCCAGATAGGCTTCAAAATCAACTTATAGATAAGCAGCTTGTTGTCTATAGATAGAACAGATTTTTTGCCAATGAGCCAATAGAGATTTCTGAATTTAATGTTTATTTAATCTCTCCTCTTTTTAGTATTTTAGGTTTTCCATGTCAGTCTTTTGTCTAAATGGAAACCCAGGTATTTTACACATTTTGTATGAGGTAAAATATTATTGCCTAATTTTACTGGAGGACAATTTTCTTTTCTCAAAGTAAATGTGATATGGGTCGACTTTTGTGTACTAACACGGATACGCCAGTTGTGCAGCCATTCGTTTGTTTTATCTAACAGCTGTTGGAGTTTATAACTAGCTTTTTGAGGATCAGCGTCACACGCTAGGTATGCTATATCATCGGCATAGGTTGCTACTGTGGTATCATTTGATATTGGTAGGTCGTAGGTAAATATAATGTAGAGCAGTGGGCCAAGTATCGTGCCCTGCGGTACACCAGCCTCTATTTTATATAAAGAAGGTACCGAGTCACCTTGTTTCACCTGGAATAGTCTATCAGTCTGGTAATATTTCATAATAATGTAAAATGAGTGTGGTAATTTATCTTTAATTTTGTACAACAGACCCTTGTGCCACACCTTATCGAAAGCCTGTTGCACATCCAGGAAGGCTGCAGAGCAGTACTGCTTACGTTCAAAACACTGATTAGCCACTTGGTATATGCGATGTGTCTGCTCAATGGTGGAGTGCGCTCTCCGAAACCCAAACTGGTGCGTTGGTATTATGTCGCAATCATCCATACAGGATCTCAATCTGCTTGAGAATATTCTCTCCCAGAGTTTGGAAAGCACAGGTGTGAGACCGATTGGCCTATAAGAAAAGGCTTCATTGGTGGGTTTTCCAGGTTTGTGGACCATTATAATTCGGGAAGTTTTCCAAATGTGTGGGAAATAAGAGGTTCGGAGTATAGCATTGAAAAGGCATGCCAGAAGAGATATAAATTTTCTAGGGAGTTCTTTCAGAATTTTTGGGGTGATTAGGTCGAAGCCAGGGGCTTTATTGGTGTCTAGGTCTCTGATTTCATGTACTATTTCTTTAGGGGAAGTGGGTTTGATTGGTAAGCACATTTGTAGGTCTGAGCCCAATATTTTATTTATGTCAGATTCGTCGTTGCAGTTTTGTTAATGCGAAATTGCCCCCTCCCAGAATCCGTGGGGCTGTCTGTGCATTGTTCTACAGGGTCTGCAGAGCTATGCTCAGTGAAGGATTCTCCCTGTATAACCCCTGTATACCCTCCTGGGGTAGTTAAGTTTTTAGTTCCGCCATTTCATACATTTGGACTGATGCACAGCTTTGTCTTTTCTGTAGGGGTGAGATTCCTTAGAGCGCTGTCTTACAAGACTAAAGACACGTTCCTGCCTGTAGGTTTGGTTCGCGCTAGGTATTTTGATTTCCCTAGTACCTCCCATATCTGGGGGGCATTCTCCTATCCACCACCTGGGGACGCGTTCCATGGGAGACCTACAACTCCACACGAAAAGAAATATTTGAGTTATGTTTTCCCGAATGATAGAATTTTGTATGGTTAGGTAAAACTTTGTTCAATGAAGCTTTGTCTGTAATAAAAATACTTTCTTACCACGGTTCACCAGTATCCATGAACAAGTATTTGTCAATATTAAATAATCGATTTTATTATTTTTATAGTACTATACGCCGTACTACCGTAAGTATGTAGTTCTAAACATATTCGGCAGAGGGCACTTACCGAAAGGCTAACGGTTGATACAGCAGAAAAATTTCATCGCCTACAATAACTTGCGGTTCGCTCAGTTGGTATGAGCAGCACGCGTGATACGTGAAGGTCGTGGGTTCAACTCCCGCACCGCAAGGGGAGATAAAATTTTTACGTTTCTAATATTTAATATTAAATAGTGTTTGGTTTCTGCTAATGTAACTGTTTCCTTGTTGAGAATTGCAAACTGAAATCTAAATTTAAACGAATGAATAGAAAATACCTTTTGAAGGACAGAGTGTAATACACCATTCCAATAAGAGTAATTTTTCATTAAATTTGTTTCAGGAACGCTCCGCTAGCCGTTCCCCCCGCGCCGCCCGCGCTATCCGCGACTACATACTGAGAAACTACGCGCTAGAATAACCAAAAGGATTTAATTTGTAGGACGCCTTCTGGCGAGTACACAAGGTTGGATTTCATGGCGCATCCACACATACCCGCCGGCGCGATCGGCTTTTCAAATGCCGGCGGCATGCGACTTCGACACGTAGTAGAAAAGCCGGCGGCAAGACAGCAGCAAACCAGGATGTAAGCCGGCGGCTTGTGTGGATGCACCATTACTCTATAGTATAGCACCTGTAATATAAATCTAGTGTCCTTGAATCAAAACCTGATAACTTGTATATAAAAATACTCTTAATCCCATTCATGTTTTTATTTTAGTATCTTGTACGAGTAAGCTCGTTCACTGCCGTCTACCTTCATTATCACGTGACACAGTGATGTGATTATATCTTCACGATAATACACGGATATTCGGTACTAATATTCTCGATTCCTCGTTAATACTACCATCCGATTCTGGTTTGTCATGGTATCTTCTTTCCATCAAAAATAAAGTTCACCAATTTCGGCTAATGAAAAAGGAAGTTATCCCCGAACGTACATTTTGCATATTAGCTTTTAAGAGGCCATCCGTGGAGGCCTATATCCATTTTAAAATGGATATTAACAGACCCAATGATTTAACAGTTAGAAACTACTAGATCACCTTGTCTGCTTTGTTATCCAAATATTTTGTCCTTGTTGACGGGAGTAACGGTAAATAAACATAAAAACTTCCGTTTCACATAATTTATTTCTCCAATAACAGTTTACAACATTTTAAAATCAAACAAGCATTTAGAGATTAAAATCAACATTTCATAGATTATGAAATACTAAAATTCTATAAAAATCACCATGATTACAGTTTTAAAAGCCCTTTAAAATGTTAAAAATTATCGCAATGGACAGCCTACGAGGGCTAATCTAAGAGGCACTGTAAAAGTCGATTTAAAATCACCTAGGTCTAGATAGGCACGTGTAAAATTTATCTATTGAACGTTCTACGCTGGAGGCCCAAAATTCATATAAAATTGATAAACTGCAGTAATATGCATATTCTTGATATATTATAGACTACAGATTGTAGCAAAAAATAAATTATTCGATCGATTATCGTATACAAAGTGTTTGGCAACCCGCGCAGTTACAATTTTAATAGTATTAAAACAGTTTAAAACCGAACGTATTTTTCAACACGACTGCTGGTTGCGCATAAAAATAAAAACATTCTAAAATTATTAAATTATCATCAAGTCATTGCAAAGATTTTTTTAGAAAAAAATTATACCGAATTATCGCAAAAGTATCGAGTTTTCGAAAGGTGGTAGCAGAAACACGCTCTTATTACGTCACAATAAGATTGTGCTTGCGGCATCCACTTTTCTATCAATAGATAATAATGATGCAATCTTTGCAAAGACGTAATTAGGCCAAGTCATTACCATGTCGATAGAAAATTTAAAGATTTTTATCTACAGAAAGTGGAAAAACGAAAGTTTATATGGAAATTCAAAAAGATATTGTCATGAATTTGATTTCAAGCATTTAGGACAACTTGAAGCTTCCAGTACATTACAATACAAAATTACTAACAGATTTAGAATGAGAAAAATCCGCAGTGGCGCGACTGCGTGTAATTTAAGGCGTTAAATTAACGAATTAATTAGAAAACATTAGGCGCATATCATGGCGGATTTTTTTATTATCGACAAGGCAATGGCTTAAAATCAACTAAGCATATTATGCTGGCGAAGCGCCCAACTTAATAGCGGCTCGACAACACGACACCTGACGGTGTGTGACGACCCTACCTGGCACTAGTCTAATAATACAGTTCAAACTAAATTACGACTGCTCTGAAAAATCGCGCAAACGTTGCGCAAAACATTGTACCTGCGTGAATTTACGCTCGCAGCCATCTTCAGAGTCTCCATAACAATGTTTTGATCTGAACTGAACTAAACTAGTTGTACATAAATTTTTAGAAATTGGTTTCTGAAATTAACATTACCGACACGACTGTAGTTTTTCTCCAATTACGGCGAAAAATTAATTGTAACTTGCTAATTAAAACTGAAATTTGAAAAACTAAATTGAATGGAAATTTTAGATAAATCTCACTGAGTTTTCGATTCACCCATGCCAAAACGATTAGTTGCGGAAATAGTAAAGCAAGACTTAGTCGTACAACTAGCGCGAGTTGTGCAAGTTGGATAGTCGACTAGTGCCAAGCAGCGCCTATTGGGTGGAATCGTGGTTAACTAGTGCGGCGGCCACGCGATGTCCGAAGGCTCTTCGCCCGAGGGGCCGCCCTCATACTCGCTCGTGCCGCTGGCTCCACTCGCACCACTCGTGGCAGGAGATGGAGTACCTGGAAGAAAAGCAAGTTTGGGTAAAATAGAAAAACAGCACTTATGGCTGCTGCAGCAAAGTGTAAATTGGTATTGAAATAAATGCAGACTTGTCGGTACATTTCTGGGTGCTACCGCGAGATGGCAGTACAGTATGATGTACTCACTCTCACTGGGCGAGGAGTAGGCGTTGTACATGCCGAGGTCCGCCTGCGGCCAGGGCCGGCAGCACCAGCGCAGAGCTCTTGTGCAGCAAGTGGTGCAGGCAGGTGTAGGTGTATGATGTACTCACTCTCACTGGGCGAGGAGTAGGCGTTGTACATGCCGAGGTCCGTCTACGGCCAGGGCCGGCAGCACCAGCGCAGAGCTCTTGTGCAGCAAGTGGTGCAGGCAGGTGTAGGTGTATGATGTACTCACTCTCACTGGGCGAGGAGTAGGCGTTGTACATGCCGAGGTCCGTCTGCGGCCAGGGCCGGCAGCACCAGCGCAGAGCTCTTGTGCAGCAAGTGGTGCAGGCAGGTGTAGGTGTATGATGTACTCACTCTCACTGGGCGAGGAGTAGGCGTTGTACATGCCGAGGTCCGCCTGCGGCCAGGGCCGGCGGCGTGCGAGCGGCACCAGCGCAGAGCTCTTCGAGTTGCGTGTCAGCGGCGTGTGCTCCTCGTGCGGGTGCTGCCACTCCCAGCACTTCAGGCAGAAGTACCTGCGCAGACACGACACGCTGATGACTGAAGAAAAGTCCTTCATGCTAGGGAAGAAGACTAAAAAATTACGTTTGGCCAAGCAGATTTTAAAAATATATATATAATGGCTTTATATAATATAGATTATATATCATGGAAAGAAGAATTTACGAAAATAAATAGCACTAACATTTGGATATACGTCACTTCGTAGTTTATATGTATTAGTGACATTAACACATTTCTGATCTTTGTTGCGCTGCATCATCATTTTTTTATTTGTTTGTTGAACTAAAAAAATTGTCTTTATTTTGTTTTCAAAAGCTGACTGAACCATTCAACCAGCGCTCGTATTCAAGCCACTGATCGCGAACCCAAGCAAATGTTCCAGGCCTTTCAGTCCAGAATGTCAAATTCCCAAAATGTCAAGCGGTTTCAAAATTTCAACTTCCCGGAAAGTCAAATTCCCAAAATGTCAAGTTCCCAGAAGATCAGGTTACCAAAATGTCAAGTTCTCAAAAAGTCAAGTTCCTGGAAAGTCAAGTTTCCAGTTTACGAAGATAAGGTAGTTCTCGTTCAATAACAAAAAATCCATAAATATCTTTTTTTAACAATCAACATTTTAAATAACTATAAAATAATATTTGATAAAAAGTACAAGAAATATTTGATCAAATTAGAAAACAAAGAACTAAATTTGCAACAATTAAACAAAAAAACCGGCCAAGTGCGAGTCGGACTCGCGCACCGAGGGTTCCGTACAAACCTGCAAGGTTTACAAAGTTCGTTCATTACGACAATCGAGTCATAACTATGGTATTTTTATTGCAAAATGAAATTCATAACATTACAATGGGGAAAGATGGAGCAGCATAAATATTTTGTAATGTAACTAAAAATTTAAGGTTTTCGGAATTTTTCCTTTATGTGTGCTATAAAACGTTGCTTCATGCCAAATTTCAAGATTCTAGGTCGACTGGAAGTACCCTTTAGGTTTTGATTCCCTTGCGAGTACTTGCGAGTTTCAAAATATGCAGCTTAAATTGCTGTTTCTTTTGATTGCGTTGACATAGAAGTTTGATTTTGTTACAGCTTAAAGGTATTATAGACCTGAGTATTTGGTATGAATTTCAATTTAATACCTCTACGCGTTTATGAGGAAATGGGTAGTAAGTTTAAAATTATTAAAAAAATATATATTATGTGATGTAACTAAAAATTTATGGTTTTCGTAATTTTTCCTTTATCTATGCTATAAGACGTTGCTTCGTACCAAATTTCAAGATTCCGAGTTCACGGGAAGCACCCTGTAGGTTTTGATTCCCTTGAAAGTGTCGAAAATTTGCGGCATAAACGGCTGTATCTTTTGATTGCGTTGGCTTAGAAGTTTGATTTTTTCACAGCTTCAAGGGACAGTAGACCTGAGTAATTGATATAAATTTCAGCTTCATACCTCCACGCGTTTCTGAGAAAAAGGGTCTTGACAGACGGACGGACAGACGGACAACAAAGTGATCCTATAAGGGTTCCGTTTTTTCTTTTTGAGGTACGGAACCCTAAAAATGTTCAAATAATATGTTGTTTCATTTAAAATATTATTTTTTACATAGTAAAAATGTTGAAATGTGCGTGTGGATTGAGTGAGCACCTAAAAAAAATAATGATACGCCTATCATTTAGTAAAAAGTCTAAAACGATTTGTAAAACCAATCTCAGAACTTGTACAACGATACAAGCCGAGATGAATAGGTAAACGTATGCTCACTCAGGCCTCACAGGGGTAGTTAGATTTCCGTTTATAATACGTTTACAAATACCATTTAGGGTTATATTTTATGGATATTTTGTTATTGAACGAGAACTACCTTATCTTCGTAAACTAACTGGAAACTTGACTTTCCAGGAACTTGATATTTTGGGATTGTGACTTTCCAGGAACTTGATATTTTGGGATTGTGACTTTCCAGGAACTTGATATTTTGGGAATGTGACTTTCCAGGAACTTGATATTTTGGGAATGTGACTTTCCAGGAACTTGATATTTTGGGAATGTGACTTTCCAGGAACTTGATATTTTGGGAATGTGACTTTTCGGGAACTTGATATTTTGGGAATGTGACTTTTCGGGAATTTGACCTTCTGGGAACTTGTCATATTGGGAATTTGACATTCTGGACTGAAAGGTTTCCAGGGTCTACTTTAACGCTGGTCATGGGGTTCAATTAACGATACATTCGTCTGCTTTCAACCCCTTTCAGCCAGCATAGTACAAGTAAGCGCCAATTTCTGCACGATACAAGTAAGCGACAAGTTACCTGAAGCACATAGGCTCGCGGCAGAAGTAAGGGCCCTGCTGCAGATTGCATACGGTACACATGGAGTCTTCCAGGTACGGGTTCACTTGCACCTGAAACATTAATTTACTAGTAAACAGTAGTATCTACAAATGTATGGATGGGCTACCCCACTAGTAGTCACGGAGGAAAGAGTCCCTATGGGATCAGGTTAATGGGCAAATCAATGTATTGCGGTATGTGCAAACCTTAGAAGCCCCTTTAAACAATTTAAAGAGTTGGGGTTCGAACCCATTACCCTTGGTCCTACTACAGTCAGGTCTCTGCTAACCATTGTTGGGCTAGTGAAAGGCCTCTATTGGACCGTTTGCAGTTTGCGTCAAGAATAATTAATTTTGGAATGTGTCTGGAATTCAGGTTTGTGCATATAATATTATATTACAAGCTTTTATAAATATGAGTAAATAAATATTCGAAATCACATGCATTGTTCTTTTGGAATTGTTCATTGGAACACTAATTATTCTACATTGTTTTAAAATTAGTTTTTCATTGTAATATTTCTCATTTAATAAATACTGTACATATTTTCGCATTATTGATTAAAAGCGAAAATATTTAAATGCATGAAAAATTCAGCCGAAGGTCGTCAAGGCAAGTTTTTGTTTTTATTAAAAGAAAAAGCCGCGTTTAAAGATAAATGTACACTCACGAGCAATAGAACTCTTATGACATTACCGTAAGGTTCACTTTGGAATGAGTTTGTTTACACGACTAATTTAGGTGTCATTTCCAACGCTAGCACAAACCTTCTTGGTGAACTTGTCCGTGCATATCTCTACGTAGCCGGCGGAGATGGCGCGCAGGTACGAGCGCACGTTGTTGAACGTCACGCGCCCGGAACCGATCGGGTACTTGTTCTTGTTGGTGTCGATGCCTGAACAATAAGTTATCATTATTTACTACCTGTGCCCGCGACTTCGTTCGCGTGGACTACAAGTCCATATTTTGATCCAAGTTTCGAGGTATATGTATCAAATTTCATATCTCCAACTTAAAAAATAAACGGTTGAACGTATACAAATACAAAATTTCATCAAAATCGGTTCAGTGGTTTAGGCGTGAAAGCCGGACTGACAAAGACATAGGTTTTATGTATGCGAGTAAAATAAGAGTTTGACCATGGACTTTGACCTTTGACCTCCAGAAGATATTGACCGTTGTGCCCTTAAAATTGTATCTTTTAATCGAAAATAGACTAGTACTTTATTTCAGCACTTGTCAAAACAAAACTATATGAATCCGTCCAAAGTGAGGTACATAACAATAAGTTACACACTGCTAATATATTCTACAAGTTTCTTACCGGCGTATTGTTTATGGTGGGTATAGGTTACAAACCGGCAGAATCACTTTGCATTGTTTTCAATGACGATTCAAAAGAGTAATATGTAACCTACAGAGCTGGCTTTTCTCTGTACACTTCGTTTAAGGCGTGCGGCATGATAAGGCGTGCGGCGCTACCACTGCTGCGGCCGCATCGCCCAGCTCGCCTCCGACCCCGTCCACGGGACCACCGGCAGGTGCCGACGTGCGTTACCTGCATAGACGACGCCGGAGAAGAGGTCGTTCATGACGGTGGCGAGCGCGGGCGCGGTGAGCATGCCGTGCAGCGCGCCCACGAACACCGTGCGCCACTGCTCCAGCCGCACCGACCCGCCCACCACCCAGCTCGCCTCCGACACCGCCCACGGGATCACCTGCACCTGCCGCCCCACCATCCCAGACCAAAGTTCATCAGTATTTTGTATTGTTAAGGACGAAAACAAAAGGATAGACTGCTAAATTTTCTTGTTTTGTGCAATAAGTAGGTATAAAACCAAAAAGTTGCAAAAAAAATTTGGCTAAGACTTATAACGGAAATGAAAATTTACCAAGATACATTGCGTTAAATTTAGCACGACGTCACTTCTCCTTTACGAAATAGTAAGGTAACGTAAACAGCCCCCACTAAACTTCGCTTATCAATTTATGTGTCTGTACGGTCGTACCCATTCCTCGTCATCTATATGATACTTAAAAGGTGGTGTGGAAAAAGGACTGCCTCAGTTGTAGTGTTTAATTAATATAAGTAAAACATATTTCTGTACAATTTCTTTAAAGATACTTTGGACAACCACCCGTAAACAGGCATGACTTTACAAAAGTCATTTAGTTTGCGAACATTACCAATCATTGAGCAAGTATTAACTTATGTGAATAATAAAATGTAGGCAACTTACCTCCTTACTGCGCATCTTCCGCGAGAAGACGCGGAAGTAGAGGTTGTTGCCATGGCGACGCGAGGCGGCCATGAGCGCGCGCACGCGCCGCTCGCTCTCGAGCGTGACGTACGCGTAGCCGCGCGGGGACTCCCCCGCCTCGCCGCACTCGCGCCCCGGCCACTCCACGCTGCGACACCACTGCACTTTATTGATAGAACTAACTCGCTCGCCAACAGACACCATGGAAAACTACTAGCCTCGACAAATATGATGTATGTAGATAGCAAAACATAGCATACCAAAAAGAAGCTTTGTATTTACCTACTTACTTATTTAGCAAAGCCAGTGTCTGAAACGAGTTCTTTCCGAGACTTGTCGTGAACAGAAAACCTTGAAATTTGGTACGAAGCAATATCTTACAAGAACATGAAATTACCGAGTAAGTAGTAAGTCCAAGTGAATGTAACAGTTTCTATTAATTTTGTATGAAGATGTTCCTGCTACTTTTTTCCACAGAATTTATAGTTCTAATTAGTTGTTACATGCTAAAGAATTAGTAGAACCAGCGAGTTTCACCTTCATCCTACGTTTAGGAACATAAGGTCAAAAGCGCAGAATCGCGATGTACTTATAAAATAATACAATGAATGATTTGTTACTGATCGTTAAACACGCTGTTTAAAGTTTGCCGATTATTAAAAACACACCCAAAGGGTGGGAAGATCAATTTTGGGGGCCGACAAATCAATTTCTTTTAAAAACCCATAGACAATGCCCAGAGCCGCCATCTTCAATAAATCTAGGTACTTACCAGACCGGCTGGAAAGCCTTCAGCGAGGTCATGAGCGCCTGCTCCGTGATGTCGTAGGGCAGGCCGCCCAGGAACACCGTCTGCGAGTAGGCGGCGCCGGGGTCGGTGCAGCGCGGCGGCAGGCGGCCCCTCCACTGCGCCAGGCCCGCGCCCGACCAGCGCGACACCGGCGCGTCCAGCCCGCCCGACCCGCCGAACACGCCGCCTGAACGATAATACTCACTCTGTGTAGGCCGTTTACGATACAAGCGAAGTAAGTCGCTTACGTTCCAAACGGAACCGATTACAATCGAAGCGAAGCCAATTACGATCCAAGCGAGAGTTTACCATCGAAATTTTACTTTATATCAGTCATAGGTACCTATAGATAAATATAATGTAATAGATAAGGTGTACCTAAGTATTCGTGTCAGCAAATACCTACTCCTATAGAAGCTAAAGATTATTTCAACTATACAAAGTTGACGTTAAATATTGTATTATTGTTCCGCGGTTTATGCTTCGAACGCAGCAAACTAATAGTCTAAATGTAGACACTTGTTGTAAAACTGGTATTTAAAAAAAAATCTATAGGTAGGTAGGTATTAGACCAATGTAAAAACGAATGTTCACTGGCAAAATTGCGATTTAAAGCTTCTAAGTATCAATTAAATGTATGTAAACCATAAAGTCTTACGTAGTAACCTAAACACATTAAAACGTCATTTAAATGTGTTTAGGCTACGATTAGGAACACTTACAAAATGACGCGCGGCGTGACAAGCGCGACTCCCGGCGCTCGTCGCGCGCCGGCGTAGATCCTTGGTCCGGTGGGCACCACAGCTCCACCTGAAGAAAAACCAAACTGTAGAATATTTTCTGTGAATATTCCATTCATTAAAATTATTACGCCTAGGTTAGATGACCCAAGATACCCAACTGGTTTGCGGCAGGCAGCGCCGCGTCTAACCAACTTATTCTAAACTACAGCGATAGATAGTGAGAACAATAAAGATAGATGCGTACATAAATGCTGGAACTGAAAAGGAGCGTGAAGAAACATCTTGCCGGCCAGTATGGCGATGCTAACGGATATGATACATCTGGTATCAAATACGTTGTCATTGCAATGTGGGTCCCTCTCTTGCTTACCATCAGGCTGAGAGGAGCCAATATACCTACTGTGTTCCTATAAAAAAACAGTATTGCAGGTTGAAAGTCAAAAGTTTTCATAGCCACCGCAATAGGGAAAATAGTAGAGGAAAATTGAACAAAGATTACAGCACGTCGTCTGTGGTGCTGTTTGGTATCTAGAGTTTCCCACAGTAGCAATATTAAGGTGATGCGGTTTTAGTGGCAGGGCTTCCCTTAGAGCAGGAGATTCCCTTAGGTACTGTCCCTCTCTGGCGACTACGTACGGTACGTAACGCATTTCCCCCCGTCAAACCTAGACCTTGGATGCCGATAAGCTACAGAACTCCCAGCATAAAACACAAACCAAGGGAAACTTACCGTGTTATCGAAAGAGTCATAGCTGATAGTGGAAGGAGCATTCTGCGAGCTCCATTCTGGCATTGACAGGGTTTTCTGGAACATATGACAAAGATTCATTCTTTATGGGTTTTCCTCTTCTGTAAGAGGATAGCAATCTGTAAGCACTCTGAATTCAAAACGTACAGCGGAAGGCACGTCGGACTACACTTTAGACCTTGTACCACCCCAAGTCCATTATCATAAGAACTAATATTAAACTGCGTGTTTACCACGATGTGTTGGCCATACTATGCACTCACCTCGCGTAAGTAGGTACAATTACGATCTAAAAAAAGTTGGAATTGTGTAGATATCTTTTAGCGGTTTGACATTAAAATAAAAAAAAAACGTGTGAGTGATACTTTTATACTCTTAACCAAAGAAACATTTCGATGAATAAAACTAAGAAATAAATAGAATATAGGTATGTATTTGAAAGACGCAAAAAAATAAAAAAATAATATGCTTTGATAGTATGAGCCAGGAAGATGCGGCGGCAGCCTTAACCAGACCCATTTTATCAACAAATGCCTACACGCTCTTAGGAATTTTTAAATTAGGTAAAATTATGGTTTTCAATTAGCCAGCTAGTGGTGATCAAAAGCGGCACTTACCAACGAGGCGACAATGTCTGTAATGCCTTGGCCGGAGTCCTCCCAGCCGCCAGGGCGGGCGCTCTCACTGCAACAAGCAATGTCACTAATGCATAGGGTTGGCAAAAATTGTTAAGTTTGCTGGATTTTAATGTATGTAAAAATGGTATTTGCTTTTTTTTCTACTTACCATGCCTACTGCCACATTTTACCCGTCATAGTCGGGATGGATTATTTTGTGATTAGGTATGTGGCATTTTGCGAAAAGGACAGTATGCGACGAAATGCAAAGTCTTAGAGATTACGAAGGAGCACAAAATTATAACCCTAAATACTGCGACCTGGTCTACAATAGGTATCATATATGTAAGTACCTACGTGTTTAACTGATGACACCTGCCATACGTTTTAAAAACTTAAGATACACGCGAGGTCTTTAATTACTGGGATTTTCTATTTTTAAATCTATTCCAAATACATATTTTACTAATAGTGGTCATAAAAAAACAATAAACTCTGCTATAGGTAATTTTACACAACTAATTTTACAGTTGACCAACCCTGCCGACGTCACGAGGTACATCCCACTTACACTAATTGGTACATTAGCCTACACGGGGATCTACTTAAACACCCTTTGAGGGCGCTAACATTCTTCACGCCCGCTTTTAATGTTAATTTCATCATCTTTATGAATAGTCCTGACAATAAGCTCTTTAGGGTCTCAAAATTTTCCTGAAGAGTACAAAAAACTAAGCACGTACAAATTTCTCGTTGCATCATGGATAACAAGAGGCTAACACTACCAGTTTTTATAGGAGAGAAGTCACCCAGTTTGTAAAAAAACCCTAATTAATTTGTAGGTATATTATAGGCATTTCTTTCAGACAACTACGCCCAAAATATCAACATAATTATTGACCTTTATGCCATATAAGTGCGACGTGTCCAAATGACTACCTACGTAGCAAGCCGGACTTTGGCGACGCCCCATTTCTGAGGTCCCGGGTCCGATCTCCGGTCCAGTCAATATGAGAAACTATTTTTTCTATAATTACATATGGTCTCTAGTCCGAGTGTTGTGGTACCGTCGTTTCAGATTTCTGTAAGTAACACAAGTTCTTAAGCTACTTGCCACAGTATCAGAGTAATGTATGTAATATCCAATATTTATTAGTACATAATTTCTGTCCCTCTTCCCCGTTTTCATATCTAGAGTCTTACTTCCTCTTGCAATTTTTTACTTCTACCTACCTACCTATTTACCTAAGTATATTTTATATAATAAAATAAAAAATCTACCCATCTACTTTTGGTTTAGCTAGACTTGCTAAATACCAAGGTCTTCAATAATATCTATGCTTTCTTAAAAATAGTGTTAAGAACCTCGTATTTTTTTTTGCCCGCTTGTAGAGCAAATACAATAACCATGACAATTGTTTTTTTTTAATTCTTTATAGTGTTATACGCTAAACTAGCGAACTTTAAATATTTTAAAGAAACACGTCAACAAAAAACCCACAATCTTCATGTATCGCGCGTGCATCTCTTCCAACTGCTGAGCTAACCGCAAGTTATCTTAGGCGATGAATTTTTCTGTTGTGTCAACCCGTTAGAATCCGGTAATTTAATTGCCGCAAGAGAAACTTAAATTTTTCTTTTTCTTTCAAATCTTTACATTAACATTATGTAACGTTTCTCATGTATCAGATCGTTACTTATGCTAATATGCTAATAATAAATTTAACATTTGTTGAAATATGGTTAAAACTTAATATAGACTTTATTCCTACGCGGAAATTATTCAATTTACAAGAAAGGAGCCTCGGTATTCCCAACATTTTACACCGAAAGACAAATAGAGAGCGCCGTTTATAATAAATCCGAACGTATTTTATGACAAATGACCGGAAATACGTTCGGCAAAGTTATTTGGAGAAAGCCGCGGAGACTACGGTGCGCGTCCGTTTTATGGGACCCGTGATATACTGTGTCGACCGGCACTAAAATGTGCAAATTGTCGGACTTGGCCAACGGTGGAGCATTTTGAAAACTACGAGAAACTTGCGTAGAAATGGTAGGGGGCCCTAAAACCAATATTTAAGAATAGTTAGTTCCAGCACAGAGCCTATTTTATACGAACTACTGCCCGACGTTTTGTTTAAGTTGCACCAACCGTGGTCACGAACGAACCCAAACCGTTAACTTATTTTAAATGTTTAAAATGAGACGCGAAGTTTTAAAAACTACTTTTTTCAGTATAAACGAATAGCATAACATTCATTGCACTAATTCTGTAGTTAGTACTTCAATACCTTGTGTTGCAAAAAGAAATGACGGTGCGACAATACTCAGGCCCAAGACAATATTGAGATGTCCGTTTTCCCGACCAGGAATCGAAACCGGAACTTCAAAGATGATGGCGCGACCCCAAAACCCTCACCTCTCGGGTACGGAGGTTATCTTGCGTGAACTAGGGGCCCTTCATCAAGGACCCTGAATTTTCTTAGTGTCAAAAGTAAACAGGGGTCTGCAACGAACTCTTGTTTTTAAATTTTAGTCTAAGATTGTTGTAGGTTTCGGAGGCGGAGATTAGGGGGGCGGAATGTAAGCGGGTATGAACACGCGGCGTGTTCACCAAGATCTGGGTGTTTTAGCTGAACCTACGTTGGTAGAAAATCTATCATAAGATATGATGGGAACACGTGGTCTGCGGTACGTGCGGTGCGGTAGCGGTTTTATCACACTACACAAAGACCTTTTTTTTCCTGACGAGGGGAAATGCTTTGACGCACCGTACCGTCACCTGAGGGAGGTGACGGCGTGTGTGGGACTCGCCGACACAATGACACCTACATATAACATATTCAGTGTGCGGTTTTTTCAAAAGTAAGCACTTCGTTAGGCTCCGTTGACACTTTAGTTAGGCCCTGACTGAGCTACTAGCTTCTCCAAGCACTACCTACCAGCAGCTAACTGATCGCTAACTAGCCTAAGTTACTCACGTGTAGGAGGCGAAGGCCCGCGGGTGTCGGGGCGGGAAGCAGGCGGCGGGCACGAAGGCTCGCGGCGTGTGCGCCACCTCTGGGCTGCCCGGCTCCTCCCAGCGATATTCGCGCCACTCGCTATCCGACACAGCCTCCTGACAAGGAAGGCATTGGGTTACAAGTGAACATATTTGGGCTTTGTATAGTCTTTTTGTTTATTACCTATCGATTTCACGCCCTTTTTTGCACGCGCAAAAGATTAAAAGGGTCGAGATGATGATGAGATGGGGTGGCAAGACATGTATCTAACAAGTGTTCCAGCTCCGTCTAGGCACAAGAACATGTACTTCAAGATACCAGCCTTTGACTAAGTACTCTATAGTCCAGTGGTTTCAGTAACAGGTTATTAATATTATTTAAAAGTATGTTATAATTTTTTTATTTTCTACTTGTTACGCGATTTCATGGTACCTAAAATCTTTTTTCTATTCTATATTGAATGGGTTCTGGTGTTGTTTCCCGGGTCATGTACAGTGGTGAATGAACCAGTATATATTTAACATCAACATCACATACATTGCTTTGATTCAGTGGTAAGTAGCTTGAGCACTTGTGTTACAGAAATCAGAAACAACGACGGTACTACAACACCCAGACCCAAGACAATACAGAAAAGTTCGTTTCCCATATTGACCCGACCGGGGATCGAACCCGGAACCTCAGAGATGGCGCGACACCAAAGTCCGGCACGCTTGCCTCTCGGCTACGGAGGTCGTCAATAAAAAGTAAATAAAGATTGATGTAACAACTACTTAATAAAGACTCTTATGCACTTTCACTTAAAATCGTCTATCAGGCCTAGCATGCGCCACGGGACTAAATTTTATCGCGCTCTTAACTAATGTCAAAATCGATTGTTCAGCTGCTGATTGGCAAAAAATACGAGTGCGGTGTGCTATTAGCCAATCAATAATATCGAAACTTTTGTAGTCTCATGCGAGAAATTTGAAGTATTGCGCCTGCTAGGCCTGTATGTCTAAAACGCAAAGAGAACTCTGGAAACTGCCTCTTCTCGATAATGGTCTTAACAGGTGAATGAGAAATAAAGTCTAAAATATAATAATCAGTTCCAGTATAGATTACTCTTTAGAGTTATTGGAAATAGCGTTTATACAAGGCCATATTAAGTTATACACATTGAAATGCACACGCAGACTTTGTACAGACAGTTTAATTCGCCTTTAAACATATCTCTTAGGCATCTGAAGCATCGATACGTATTTGATTTGGCCCGCGCGCGGCGGATAATCGAGCCTTCAAACATATCGTACGTACGAGCCAAGAGGCTTGGAACAAAGCTTGGCGACGCGGGACCTTTGGTTCCGTACAGAGGTACATAAGTTTGGGCTAATTGTTTGGGTTACTCCTGCAGCCCTTTTAACAAACTTCAAAAAAGACGAGGAAGATTGTTTTATGTAACTTGGTTCGGTAGTTTATTAGATAAATTATATAAATTAAAAAAATCTAGAAACATTGCAGGCAGTTATGAATTTTTATAAAAAAACAATCGTAACTATCGGAAGCCTTCCAATAAAGGAGTGTTCTCATTTTAAATTCCTCAACAGCAATCTTTACTACAAAAAAAATATGTTCTGCACACACCATGACAATCATAATGTACCATGAACCCAAACCGAACACCTAACCACAAACCCAATCCACGTATAAAACTAATAATTAAAAGCGATTGACAATTAACATCCAAATAAGCGGTATAATACCCATAGTTTCCCCTTGTACTAAGAGTACAACACAGCACACAGACAAAAGTAATTTAGAAACCCCATATTTCCAAAATTTATGGAACCGAAAATCGAAACCGGTACTTTTACTGCTTTATGCCTTGATTCCAATATTTGACAAACTAATCTTTCTAGTTAGGGATTGCAATAAATTATACAAGGCTAATAATTATACAAGGCAATAAAGATATGGAAAGTAAATTTGAAATTAGAATTATCGACTCTTAGACAAACAGACAAGTCATTTTTGACACATTACGTAAAATATTGGAGCCGAATACCTTAGCCACTGCATCACAGGCTGGTGAGTACAGCCGATAAAACCATTAAATAATGTGTTTATGTAAGTCAAACGTTTAAAACGTGGACGTAAGTTACGCAAAAAGGACCAACCAATGAACTTTATCAATAAGAATGCAAGCTTTTTTTTCTTAAATATTGAAAATTAAAACAATGCGGGCAGCTAAAATATAAAACGGATTGATTATCCGCCGAGGGATCTCCGAAAAACCCGCATCTGTATCCAAGATAGTTTTCCGGGTGGCGGGCGGGCCGATTAAGCCAGACTACATGCAGCCCTGGCATGGGCCTACACAAATAATATTAAATTGCCAGGCTGATGCCAATAGCCGGCAATACGCGGCCAGGCGCCTGCCAAGTGTGCGATTGCATACGTATTCTATACAATGTTAGGGATTTCAGAGATCTCTCCGTTTTAAGGGTCGCTTGGCAAGGAGACTTTATTTATAGGGCCATTCATATGGCAATATTTCTTTAAAGTTAATTCGACTAGCGATTTATAGAGGGGTGAGAATGCTGCATTGTGACCAGTGGATGCAAAAAGTACAAACAAGGGTTATTGTCACTTGTTATGTCTCGAAACTTGCAAATACAACAGTCTGTATCAGTTGTAACTAAACTTTTGCAAACGCGAAATAATGGCTACCTATGGTAAACGTCGTTAATAGCGTTAAATTAAACTTTTCTTGCTAAAATCCGATTTTAATTTAGAGTACATAATAAAATAATGCTTGTAAAATAAGTTAGGATGCCATTTAACAGTTGCAGTAAACTAATTTGGTCCCTAAAATTAAGTTTATTACATTGAATTTACGTATTCTTCATTGCAAGTCCTTTTTACTTTTTGAATTCATTGGTGTATCAGAAAATCTCAATCCACAAACAAGTTTTCTAAATTTTAACTTCTCGTTTGCTCCTCATGATATTACGGTCTTATATCCATACACATCGCACGCTTTGGTCATTCAACACAGGTCATAATCGATGGCTACGCGTTGGGCGCCAAATTGCTCATATGTAAACCTAGCCGTCAACGCACAGTGTAAAGAACTGAAACATTTTCTAAATTTCCATATTGGAAATAAGTTGCGAGCTCTTAGAGTATACTATTAACTTATATATGGCGAAAATAAGTAAATCGTATTTATTGGGTATATAAATCACTTCACTATGTAATTAAAATAGTTGCCCTACCCATAACTCCGTTGGAAAACGTCAAGCAACATTTCGAAGAAAGTTTGGTGAGGAAACCATGACTTAGGTAGACGTTCAGAAAAGGCACCAGTAGACTACCACTTATAGGTATGGTTCATTAGCACGTCGCATGACTCGTATAAGATTTACACTTTCTGATTAGGTAAAATAACGACCTGCGAAATACTAGTGGCAGACAAACAGATAAGTCAAGCTGAGGGTAGGGCGCGATGGAGTTCATAAGGGAAGGCCTATGTCAAGCAGCAGACAAATAACCTTCATAAAACAAGTAGGCATACATTTAAGTGCATATTTCGTAACCAAATAGTCGAACGACATTGCAAGGGGAATGAAAATTACAAATGGCGGTTAGAGGCAGTTTAAAAAGACAATTCGAGTGTCGTTCCGAGTACAGCTAATGCAAGCTCAGTGAGCGGCGGGTATTTGGCACGCAGCGGGACGGCGCTGGCACCCGCGCCGCCCCACATTCGCCTCGCGCCGGACGTCGTATGCTGCGTTATAACCGGACAATAAAACCTTACAGGGTGCTTAACTTTTGATTTACTATTTTTGTACGTTTTTTTAGGAACTGGTAGAACTAGATTTGGCGCCCAACGTGTAGCGAAAAGAAAGACCTTAGATTGGCAAAAGGTGCTCAGTGTATGGTATAATTAAGTTATAATAATTAACTTTCAACAAAATTCGGCATTCAATAAGTAACTAAAAATGGGCATTTGTTTAGAATCTTTCCACAAAATAAAGTAACTTTAAACATAATCCGCGTTTTAATTAGTGGGAATAACCGTCAGAGTTTGATTAATTAAGAAATGAATCTTCGAATCTTAATTTGGCAGTTTATGTGCAGCACAAATGGTTAGTTGGTCTAATGGATTGGTTGAAGCATTTTGCAGTTTCAATTTATATTAAACTAAACTTCAAGGATTTCTTCGTCCAAATACAATACTATTAATATTAGGAGTTAGTTATTGGACTAAAATTCCATTCTGAATTTTCAATAGAAAAGAAAATATACGAATACGTTTATGACGCAAAACGGTAACAAAAGGAAATGCAATAGAAGTAAATGAGATGTTAACGCAACGGCCACAAGACTGTCTGCGGCGGTAATGCGAAACGATTGAATTCCCGATAAAGAGATCCCAGAGATTTGAAATCACTAAACCGTTCTAGACTACTTATTCACCTTCTTGTATTGCTACGGGAACTAGTAGAAAACTAACTGTTAAATAGCAGAAAATTTACATTTCAACAGATTTTTTTAGACAGAAGTTTACGATACGGACAATTTTTAAAAATCTAGTTGCCAGATGTAGTTCACCCGATTATTTGTTTGAAAAAATTTGCACGTGTAATAAATACGAAATCAATACGGAACTGAAAAGTTGAGTAAAAATAGAAACAGTTTAAAAAATCAAAACTACCTGCATTTTTTGTTCGCGTAAAAAAATGCTAATATGCTAAGGAACCTATTAGCTCTTATTTCGGGGTATAACGTTTTCTAGATTTTAGATTCGGGAAAACTTTGTGGAGAATACCTCTTCACGGCCACGTAAAATCACGACGCGCCTTTAAAGTAAGGGAGTCAGGAAAAGCAAGAGTTTGATAAGTACTCACTTTGCTGTTGTGATTTCCGGTAGCGGGCGTGGGCTCCAAGTTGGTGCTGTACCAGTCCAGGAATTCTGGCAGCGATTGTCGATTCTGGTTAGAGCCACCGCCGCCTCTGCGGCGGTCGTCCTAAACAAAAAAAATAACGAGGGTAGATTCTAAAACACGTGCACGTTTTAAAGTTGCACTGTACGGTGGTAGTTATTTAAAAATCCCTTTCAATCATTTTAGGCTTCCGGTAAGCGTAAAGATCTACCACAACAGTTGGTGCCAATTATAATTTTGGTTAACACGGTGGGCGCCAAGTTTATATACTTTGCGCATGTTTCCCAATTATTAATCTATCTGGTGGAGTCAATATAAATGGACAGCAGTGTAGATGTAAAGTGCGTAGTATATTGCGGGTAGTTTTAACCTAGCAACTTTTGTCGAAAATCGTGGGTACCTACAAATTTAAAAATATCAATGGAGGAAAAAATCCGGTAAAAGGCTTAACTAATCTGGCGCGGGTAGTTTCCTAATTTTTTAAAAATAATGCTAATTTACCATATTCCCTATTAAAATACCCGCCCCTCTAACTTGGGAAATTATCGCACGGTTCGCAAGTATTCGCAACAAATCTTAAGCTTCCAGAAAAGACTTCAATCTTGCGGATTCGTAAACGTTAAATTTAAACGAACTCTGCTCGCGTACGAATTACTAACTTTTAACAACTTAAAACGCCAAAAACCTAATGAAATACCTTTAAAAACAAAATTCCACTAACCTGTTGCAACAGCGGCATATGTGCCGCGAAGTTCCAAAGTTTCGTTCGTAGTCTCTCCGCAATCGGACAGAGTTACAGCTTGAGTGTTCGCGCGGCGACGGCGCACAGCAGACTGACGGCGACACCGAGCGCCGCGCAGCACGAAGCCGTGCCTACCCCTACCACTAACGCTCCCCACGCATCTCACCGGAAACGTCATCGTCGATTAGCTACTTTTAATTTTTATTTCACTTTTGTTCATTTTAATTCACAGTTTAATTAGTCCAAAAATAATATTTAAATTTATGAAAATGAACGTAAAAATAAT
The DNA here is from genome assembly GCA_037074685.1 of Glyphodes pyloalis. NCBI lineage: Eukaryota > Metazoa > Arthropoda > Insecta > Lepidoptera > Crambidae > Glyphodes > Glyphodes pyloalis. The sequence continues at coordinate 2,884,502 of JAYKKO010000012.1, read as the reverse complement.
TTTCTTTGAATTTCTTTTCAGGATTAAATCCAGAAAAAATATTTTTTCCCGCCAGAATCAAAGGAAGCACGTGTCTATTTAGAGCGCATGCGTCTGTTTCATTTCGGATATTAGTAGCCGGAAGTTAATTTTATTTTTTAAGGGGATATGACACCATTAATTTCATTTAAATCACTTTAATTCTTGTAATGATTTTCAAGGACTTTTCGTGGGCATGAAATATTTATAGATTTCATATAGTTTTCCTCTTCTTTCGTTACAATTTTAGGACTTCCGTTTATTATAACAAGCTCTTTATAATATTCCTCTTGCATAGGAAATGAGTTAAATAGTTAAGTTTCGTAACTTTTTAGCAAAAGTTGATTTAAAAACATGGCTTTTTTTATTTTAATATTCACCTTTTAGACACACGCCCTTCAGACAAAATGGAGATGCCATGAATACCCAAGTCCAAAATAAACAAATAAGGGGAAGAATTAAAACATGTTGTATCGAAGTAAAAATTTATTAAATTTATATATTTAATCTTCTAATGCTATTTCTGCCTTAAATAAAGAAACAAATTCCGACATTAAATTTCAGCCAGTAATATATATTGCGATTTTTTTCATACGTAGTGGAGAGATCTGAATACTTTAAAGGGACTTTCCTTCTTTTCCTTTGGAAAATTCATTCATCTTGTACTTATCTTTATTTTTAATCACGTACGTCTAAGTACTAGCTCTGTCCCGCATATTCGATGGCATTGTTTCGGGTTTCAAATCTTATATAGATGGATACTTTTTATCCCATATGTTAATACATCTAAATAGATGTAGCCAGTTCAGTGCTTATTACGTGAACACTTAAGCACAAATCCATACATTAATATATTTTATCTAGGATATAAATTTCATTAATTCAGTCGTTTTGACGCGTGAAAGACTATCAAACGTACATACATATTACATTCTTTTAGGTATGGATTTTAAATCTGTACTCCAAGTCTAGAAAACGATCTATGATTCAGAAGTTACAAATTACACTGTTAGGTGAATGTAAACTAACTTTACATGGATGTTACTATGCTACTAATCAATATCTTTGTCAAACAGCGCCTGTCTCATAGCCCGGCAGCTTAAACTTAAAAGCACTTGTGTTATAGAAATCAGAAACAACGACGGTACCACAACACCCAGACCCGGGACAATATACTCAGAGATGGCACGGCGCCATCTCTGAGTATATTGTCGGGTCTGACATCCGGCCCGCTCGCCTCTCGGCTACGGAGGTCATCTAATCACACAGGCATAAGGTTGTATGATTTCATGGTTTAGTTCAATTTTGTTCTTTTTTTTAAAGTGTAGAATTAGAAAAATAAAAGGTCAAAATGTCAACATAAATATCAGTCCAAATTAACCAACCATACGTACTGACGTGTACGGTTTATTTTTTCTAACTAACATAGACAATGGCCGCAGACGTACTTTTCACTGCAAGTTTTTGATTTCAAAATAATCCCACTGTTCCGATCCATGGAAACTGCAACTAGTGTTGAGCAGGACATACGAGATGATGTGCATTAGTTATGATGACAACGACATTTAAAAGTATACTTCTTCACATTTGATCTAAAATTCTCACTCTTCTTACAATCGTGACATTTAAAATCAAGCCGACGGACCAATACCACAACGTATGGTATTCGGTTCGAACAATTGGCAAACGTGACCTCCCCGCTTCAGAGATCTTTCATATGGCATTGTGAACAGACCGGCAGGGGGACACGATTCAGGCTCTTAAGTAATATCTGTAGTTAATCCTGTAGGTCGAACTGGGGCTTCCTCATGAGGCCCCGGGCGTGGTTCGAACATGTCCGTCCGATGTCACGCAAGCATCAATATCAGGATGACCCAAATCAGATCTCAAACCTGTCTGGTGTTAGTTTTTAAGGCCTAACTGGAGCTCCTTATGAGGCCCGGGGCGTGCGTAATAAAAGCATATATCAGGGCGAAACAAATCCGGTTCGTAACAATATATCCGGCTAGTCCTGTAGATTGAACACGGGCGCCTTTATGAGGCCCCGGACTTGCGCGGAGCATCCATCACAGAAAAATCAATATCAGGGCCGAATCAATTCCGGTTCGTAACAATATATCCGGCTAGTTCTGGAGGCCGAACAGAGGCTCCGTCATGAGGCCCCGGGCGTGCGCGAAGCATCCGTCACACAAGCATCAATATCAGGGCGAAACAATCCGGTTCGTGACAATATATCCGGCTAATCCTGGAGCCCGAACAGAGGCCCCAGGCGTGCGCGGAGCATCCGTCACACAAGCATCAATATCAGGGCGTAACAATTCCGGTTCGTAACAATATATCCGGCTAGTCTTGTAGATTGAACACGGGCGCCTTTATGAGGCCCCGGACTTGCGCGGAGCATCCATCACATAAGAATCAATATCAGGGCCGAATCAATTCCAGTTCGTTACTATATCCGGCTAGTCTTGTAGGTCGAACAGGGCCGCCTTCATGAAGCTTCGGGCTTGCGCGAAGCATCCGTCACACAAGCCTCAATGTCAGGGCGAAATAATTCCGGTTCGTAACAATATATCCGGCTAGTTCTGGAGGCCGAACAGAGGCTCCGTCATGAGGCCCCAGGCGTGCGCGAAGCATCCGTCACACAAGCATCAATATCAGGGCGAAACAATCCGGTTCGTGACAATATATCCGGCTAATCCTGGAGCCCGAACAGAGGCCCCAGGCGTGCGCGGAGCATCCATCACACAAGCATCAATATCAGGGCGTAACAATTCCGGTTCGTAACAATATATCCGGCTAGTCCTGGAGGCCGAACAGTGGCGCCTTCATGTGTCCGCGGGAGTGTGCGGAGGGCATGCGGGCCCGCTCGTCGCAGTACACGTACGGCAGCCGCAGCACCCAGTACATGGAGCCCGACAGCTTCACCAGCGGCTCGCCCAGCGGGAACGGGACGAACGTCGGCCCACCCGCCACCGGCTGCACCTGGAAACGATCAACCAGTTTGAAATTCGTGGAAGCGGATATAAGTTTATGGGCGTTTATCGGATATAGTTTTGATAATTCGTGATAAGACCGTTAATTTTTTTTCTAAAATGAATCTATAAACAAATTCCTGTAAATATTTTGTATATACAATAAGTATATAAAGGGGTTCTAAGTACTTCGTTCATAAAAGTAGCGCGGGCCCCGGCTTTGCAAGGGTGCAATGTAAAATACAGTGTTAATTCGTTTGTTTACAGACTATGGTATCGATCTTATTTTATATGTTGTACACATGTCTCGCGTAGGTACCTTAGGGTCGAGCGTGACGTGGACCTGCGCCTTGGGCGTGACGCAGTGCACGCGCGTGAGCTGCGCGGGCAGCAGGTGCGGCGCGCGGCACGGGCAGGCGGCGTGCAGCGGCATGTCGGCGGCCGCCAGCCTCACTAGTTGTACACATGTCTCGCGTAGGTACCTTAGGGTCGAGCGTGACGTGGACCTGCGCCTTGGGCGTGACGCAGTGCACGCGCGTGAGCTGCGCGGGCAGCAGGTGCGGCGCGCGGCACGGGCAGGCGGCGTGCAGCGGCATGTCGGCGGCCGCCAGCCTCACTAGTTGTACACATGTCTCGCGTAGGTACCTTAGGGTCGAGCGTGACGTGGACCTGCGCCTTGGGCGTGACGCAGTGCACGCGCGTGAGCTGCGCGGGCAGCAGGTGCGGCGCGCGGCACGGGCAGGCGGCGTGCAGCGGCATGTCGGCGGCCGCCAGCCTCACTAGTTGTACACATGTCTCGCGTAGGTACCTTAGGGTCGAGCGTGACGTGGACCTGCGCCTTGGGCGTGACGCAGTGCACGCGCGTGAGCTGCGCGGGCAGCAGGTGCGGCGCGCGGCACGGGCAGGCGGCGTGCAGCGGCATGTCGGCGGCCGCCAGCCTCACTAGTTGTACACATGTCTCGCGTAGGTACCTTAGGGTCGAGCGTGACGTGGACCTGCGCCTTGGGCGTGACGCAGTGCACGCGCGTGAGCTGCGCGGGCAGCAGGTGCGGCGCGCGGCACGGGCAGGCGGCGTGCAGCGGCATGTCGGCGGCCGCCAGCCTCACTAGTTGTACACATGTCTCGCGTAGGTACCTTAGGGTCGAGCGTGACGTGGACCTGCGCCTTGGGCGTGACGCAGTGCACGCGCGTGAGCTGCGCGGGCAGCAGGTGCGGCGCGCGGCACGGGCAGGCGGCGTGCAGCGGCATGTCGGCGGCCGCCAGCCTCACTAGTTGTACACATGTCTCGCGTAGGTACCTTAGGGTCGAGCGTGACGTGGACCTGCGCCTTGGGCGTGACGCAGTGCACGCGCGTGAGCTGCGCGGGCAGCAGGTGCGGCGCGCGGCACGGGCAGGCGGCGTGCAGCGGCATGTCGGCGGCCGCCAGCCGCGCGCCCAGCAGCGTCGCCTCGCGGCCTACGCCGCCGCTCACCACCGTGTCTGGAGACGACATCATGAACCTGGAACGTACACGCAAACGATTTTATAGTTTTTTTTAGAATAACGCCATTTCGAACAAAATTAAAATGTCAAGCCTATTGACAACTTGCTTCAGATCTGATTGTGCCGTGAAACGAGCTTAAACTGGATATTGGCCTCCAAAGAATCCTCAGAAATCCTTGGTTGCCATTTAATACAAAAAGAATAAGAAGCACAAGAGTGATGCGGCGAGCACTCACCTATGCCCCCTGGGGCACTCGTACTCGAAGCCGATGAAGATCTTAACGGTGAGGTGCGGGGCCTGCTTGCCGCGGCCGCGGGCGACGCCCGACGCGCGGAACAACGGCGCCTGCTCCATCCTGCGACACCATACACGTCACACGTACGGTCTACACTTTGTACGGTCCACAAACGACTAACAACAGTTTTTATGAATATCGAGCAAAAAAACACATTCATTGTATGGGAGCCTTCCTTAAATAATTATTTTATTTTGTTTTTAGTATTTGTTGTTATAGCGGCAACAGAAATACATAATTTGTGAAAATTCAACTCTTTAGCTACAGTTCTTGCTGCTTGTATCAGACAGACCGACGGATAGACAACGAAGTCTTAGTAATAGGGTGCTGTTTTTACCCTTTGGGTACGAACCGTAAAAAGTATAGATATGATTGGGTTATTTGTTCTCACCTGACGGCCGCATCCCACGGCAGCAGGTAGTTGGTGTGTGGCAGGAAGCCCGGCTGCAGGTGCTCGGGCAGGCCGACGCTGTGCGAGTACAGCGAGGAGGGCCCGAGGCAGACGAGGCTCCAGGACGGGAAGGCAGGCAGCAGGCCCGGCGGGCTGGCCGTGTGCAGCATGCCCGGAAGGTACTCCGTCGTCGACGGCTGACGCCTCATCACTTTATCTAGAAACACAGTTTATTTTATTAGCAAAGAAGAATGAAGACATTTATTGGCACACACCTTACCTACCTACTGTTACAAATACAGGACTTAGATGTAGAGTCACCGTCAGATTGGAGCAGACAGTGTGACCAAATACTTCTGAACAGTTAATGTAAGGAACGTATGTTCCTTTACTAAAAGTGAAAGTACTTCCACCGAGCTAGTCGTTATCTGCTCGGGGACCAAGGCCCAACTACCAATCTTGGTTTGTTGTATATATACTTAGTGGCGACGAAAACTCTGACATCGCGATGTAGGATCGATGTCATGCATTACGTATGGAGCGTTGTTTACTACGCCAATTCTGCTGACGCTGTATTTGTGTCGACTTGTAGGTAAAAATGTCAATAAGTTCCATACACTACAAGTTACCATTAATATCTGAACATTCATTACTTCAGTATCTAATACCTGAACAGATGCTCGTCAATAACTTCTATACACATATTACTGAAGTAATGAATATTCAGATATTAATGGTAATTTGTCGTGTGCCAGCCGGTCAATTCGTCAAACATCGGGCGCTCTCGGTAATCTTAATCGTTCGTGCGGCGCTCGAAAACCGACTCATTACTCGAAACATTTCTATGAACTATCTTTTGTTTCACGCGTCAGGCGTATTAATTCGTATCTCATACAAGTTGTATTAGCAGTCCTCGTGCACTCGCCGAAGCGCACGAGAATTTGTCTTTACAGGAAAATAAGTCTCAATAGTTTAGTAAAGAGCTCAAACTGTTTCACCAATGGAAATTTAATATTTTTATACGTTTTTGTATGCTGCTAAAAATAAATATTAAAATGAATGAAATAAAGACGAAGTGATATTTTGAAATTTTTAAATCTTTCGAATTGGTGGTTCAGCGCACGAGCGCACTTAAGGTACAGCCGCCACTGGTGAAGACGGATCCCCAGCTGGGCCGCGGAGAGCAGCTGGCTCTCTGCGGCAAGCCCGCAAGGGCAGAGGTGGATCGCGGAGGAAGAGGAGGACCTCGGTGTTTCCTCGCCGGCCTCCCTGACTTCCGCGACTCTTCTGTCTTATTATTATTTTTATAGTACTAAACGCCGTACTAGCGAACTTTTGACATTACAAACAGAAAATTTTTATCTCCCCTTGCGGTGCGGGAATTGAACCCACGACCTTCACGTATCGCGCGTGCTGCTCTTACCAACTGAGCTAACCGCAAGTTATCGTAGGCGATGAAATTTTTCTGCTGTATCAACCGTTAGCCTTCCGGTAAATGCCCTCGGCCGAATATGTTTAGAACTACATACTTATCGGCCTTTATCCTACATATTTATAGGCCTCTGTCTTTATTGACAAAAAGTATCTTAAGAATGCTGACACAGACCTAAGCCCCTGGTTAATGCTGTTTTTTCGAACTTTCCTGGATCTCTTAAATTGGCTACTTGACAGTTTTTGAAAAAGTATCGTAAAATGTGCGCCCGTTCATTTTATATCCCAAGCAATTCGATTTATCTGGAAATAATCTGAAATAACCAAAGAAAAATAAGATTTTGTGTAACACATTTAAAAAGCGCGCGAAAACGCCTAGTCGCGTCACTGTTGCAATTATGACGTCAACGTCCTAGACAACGAACCGATACGCATAGGAACGACTTAATTAAGATAAACGGAAAATGTTTCAATAAATTCTTTATACGATTAGAGACACAATAATTCAATTTAATCGGTAAAATAATCATTGTTTCGCCACATTAAAATAAATAATTTTCGCCGACAGCTGTCATTTCCGAATTGCAATGGTGGTTTCCGTTTCGGTTCTTTTGTTCCACAGATAAAAAAAACTAAAATTTATTTTGCAAAAATAAAATACTAACTATGCTTTTAATTAAAAAGTAAAAATGTAAAATGATTACTTAACTAATAAGCTAACATATCTAACACTTTTCCTATTTTATTGTTAACACTGTCAAGTAGCCAATTATCTTTAACTACCGACCCGCCCTGGATTCGCACGGATGTAATGTAAATACTTAGATATATTGGCTTTTCTATTCTTTATTGTAAATAAAATCCTTCCTCTTGAATCTCTCTATCTATTAAAAAAAACGCATCAAAATCCGTTGCGTTGTTTTAAAGTTTTAAGCGTTCATAGGGATATGCAGACAGAAAAAGCTACTTTGTTTTATACTATGTAGTGATAACGGTTAAAAACGTAATTGACACTATTTGAACTAAGAATATTAAATAACAAATAAAAACCAATCAATCGCATCTACCAAGCTTTTACTTGTACAGTCGCAGTCTGATATACTGGAGCAGTCGAAGTGAACTTATTGATATTTGACACTGTTCAGAAGTATTTGGTCAGTTTGTCTGCTCCAATATATTTAACGGCGTTTGTACTACCTTCCGCCGAATCCCTGTCTTCGAAATATAAACTCATCATCACCTGAAGCGCTGTCCCCCCTCACAGGCACGACGTATCCATCGGAGGCGGGGGACGCGTCCTCGTCGTCCTTCTCGGAGCCGGGCGACAGCGCGTCGGCGACGGACCACGCGCCCTCCACGTCGCCTTCGCCCTCCGCCTCGCCCTCCGCCTCCGCCTCGCCCAGCGACCGCGCTGTCGCCTCCGCCTCCTGACTAGAGGCACCTTTCACGGATGCTGCTCTGGAAATAATAATAAGAATAAGATGTTATTTATCAGCACACACAATAAATATATACAGTACACAGACATTAAAGCGACACGAACAAAGGATATAGTAAACGTGAATTAATAAAAAAATATATATAATAAACAGAAAACATTAAGATTGCGCGGCTAATTAGGCCCCAGCCTCAGCATGAGATAGATAGATAGATAGATAGATATACTTTATTGCACAAAATCTTTACAGAAATAGGTTTTACAGAAAAATTATAGTACAATTTAGTACATGAGCTGCCACGACATTGGATCCAATGCCGCAGCTGCGCTGGTATTGTGGTGGAACCTTACGAGAGTGGCGCGGTGACAATAAGAAACAATGGAAGAGAGTAGGAGAAGAATGACACAAAAAAAGAGAAAAGGTGAGAGAGAAAAAGAGAGAAAATTAAAGTTATATTATACATTAAACTTATCAAAACAAATTATGACAGTTCACAATAAAGTTATATAGGGTCAAATAGAAAGTTGGGGAACAATCTAAACATGTTTGTTAGGTTCAACGGTTAGGGGTGGTGGTAGCAAGCGGGCCTGATACACCCTGGGCAACTAAGTGTAGCGCCGTCGTTTTTAGTCTCTTTCGTCAACGGCAGAAGTTCCGATGCGAGGAACTTCTCTGCCCTCTTCTTGATTTGGGATAGTGGAGTGCGAGACCAGAAGCTATATATAGCCATAAAGGCGTATATAGCAGAGACATCAGGCGTCCGTTGCTTCAACCCTGAGGGTGGGGCGTGTCAGGTGGCCTGGCAGCCGCGCGCGTTTTACACGGCGAGGAGGCCGCGTAGCGGTAGGCGCTGTGGGGGAGGCTGTGTAGAGTCCGCAAGGGATCCCGACCCCCCCACAGCTGCGCAGCGTTGAACACCGAGGGGGTTTAAGTATTTATCATGTGAATGTATGTTAAGATACATTGCGTTAAACATGTTTGATTTATTAGCCCAATCTCACATTCTTTTATTTCAAAAGAACAACACACTAACTATTATAGTAGGTAGGTACATGTCGAGTACCTTGAAGTACGAGGATGTTTCTTACGTAGAGAAAAATATCAAAAACAGTTTGTATTAACCGGGATCGTGCACGTGCAAAGCTGTTGCTGGTAAATAAATAAATAAATATTAAAATTAAAATTACATTCATTGCTCTGATTCTGTAGTAAGTAGCTTAAGCACTTGTGTTACAGAAATAATGACGGAACCACAACATCTTAACCCGAGACAATATCTATTGAAAAGTTCGTATCCCATATTGACCCGACCGGGGATTGAACCCGGGACCTCAGAGATGGCGCGTCGCCAAAGTCCGGCCCGTTCGCCTTCGGTTCGACGAAGGTCGTCGAAACTAAAATCCAAGCTTGCTTACTTGTAAGTGGGAGTGGAGGGCTGAAAGACCGGAAAGTCGATGGCCTGCAGAGTGGGGCAGACGCCGCACTCCTCCGCGGCCTGCGCGTAGAACGTGCAGTTGGCGCGCTTCACCGTGTACGGGTCCTCCCTCTGGCACTTCTTGCGGCCGCAGTTGCACGCGCTCACGTACATCACGCCGGACGAATGCTCCTTTGTGTTGTCGCTGCGAATTAAATATTATATTATGTTCTTCTTTTTGTATGGAATAACAAGTCAAGCCTCTTTTGCAAAGTCTCCCTCTGCCAGTCAAGTGAAGTATGAATTATACAATTCCACGTTCGTTAATCATGGCCTAGCCTCACACACAGGGTGCGCGTGCGGTGTGCCGCGTCACAGGCGCGTGCGTCACACTCGTGACGTCACACTAGCTGTACTCACTGCTCAGGCAGCCGGCAGACGTGCCCGGTGAGTGAGGGCGCCTCGCACAGGCTGCGCGTGCGGTGTGCCGCGTCACAGGCGCGTGCGTCACACTCGTGACGTCACACTAGCTGTACTCACTGCTCAGGCAGCCGGCAGACGTGCCCGGTGAGTGAGGGCGCCTCGCACAGGCTGCGCGTGCGGTGTGCCGCGTCACAGGCGCGTGCGTCACACTCGTGACGTCACACTAGCTGTACTCACTGCTCAGGCAGCCGGCAGACGTGCCCGGTGAGTGAGGGCGCCTCGCACAGGCTGCGCGTGCGGTGTGCCGCGTCACAGGCGCGTGCGTCACACTCGTGACGTCACACTAGCTGTACTCACTGCTCAGGCAGCCGGCAGACGTGCCCGGTGAGTGAGGGCGCCTCGCACAGGCTGCGCGTGCGGTGTGCCGCGTCACAGGCGCGTGCGTCACACTCGTGACGTCACACTAGCTGTACTCACTGCTCAGGCAGCCGGCAGACGTGCCCGGTGAGTGAGGGCGCCTCGCACAGGCTGCGCGTGCGGTGTGCCGCGTCACAGGCGCGTGCGTCACACTCGTGACGTCACACTAGCTGTACTCACTGCTCAGGCAGCCGGCAGACGTGCCCGGTGAGTGAGGGCGCCTCGCACAGGCTGCGCGTGCGGTGTGCCGCGTCACAGGCGCGTGCGTCACACTCGTGACGTCACACTAGCTGTACTCACTGCTCAGGCAGCCGGCAGACGTGCCCGGTGAGTGAGGGCGCCTCGCACAGGCTGCGCGTGCGGTGTGCCGCGTCACAGGCGCGTGCGTCACACTCGTGACGTCACACTAGCTGTACTCACTGCTCAGGCAGCCGGCAGACGTGCCCGGTGAGTGAGGGCGCCTCGCACAGGCTGCGCGTGCGGTGTGCCGCGTCACAGGCGCGTGCGTCACACTCGTGACGTCACACTAGCTGTACTCACTGCTCAGGCAGCCGGCAGACGTGCCCGGTGAGTGAGGGCGCCTCGCACAGGCTGCGCGTGCGGTGTGCCGCGTCACAGGCGCGTGCGTCACACTCGTGACGTCACACTAGCTGTACTCACTGCTCAGGCAGCCGGCAGACGTGCCCGGTGAGTGAGGGCGCCTCGCACAGGCTGCGCGTGCGGTGTGCCGCGTCACAGGCGCGTGCGTCACACTCGTGACGTCACACTAGCTGTACTCACTGCTCAGGCAGCCGGCAGACGTGCCCGGTGAGTGAGGGTGCCTCGCACAGGCTGCGCGTGCGGTGTGCCGCGTCACAGGCGCGTGCGTCACACTCGTGACGTCACACTAGCTGTACTCACTGCTCAGGCAGCCGGCAGACGTGCCCGGTGAGTGAGGGTGCCTCGCACAGGCTGCGCGTGCGGTGTGCCGCGTCACAGGCGGCCTGCAGCCGCGCGCGGGCCCCTCGCGCTAGAGGGCCTCGCGCCATTGACTCCAGAACGCCTAGTGCCACGCTCACCTGGAAGAATCATAACAAAAATATTATGAACAGAAAAATTTTATCTCCCCTTGCGGTGCGGGAATTGAACCCACGACCACGAAGAGCAGCACGCGCGATACGTGAAGGTCGTGGGTTCAATCCCGCACCGTAAGGGGAGATAAAAATTTTCTGTTTCTAATATTTAAAGTTCGCTAGTACGGCGTATAGTACTATAAAAATAATAAAATCGAAAAATATTATGAAACTGAAGGAAGTGACATGCGAACTGTTATACCCAAACTATTACAATAAATGAATCCAGTACCGGTACTAACTAACCGGCAAAAACTAGACGTAGCCACACCACGAGTTGTAGCAGTAATCAACATCCATACTAATATTATAAATGCGAAAGTAACTCTGTCTGTCTGTCTGTCTGTCTGTCTGTCTGTCCGTTACTCTTTCACGCCTAAACGGCTGAACGGATTTTGATGAAATTTGGTATAGGTATACGTTGAATCTCAAGAATGGACATAGGCTACTTTTTATTAGAAAATAAGGGGGGGATGGGGGTAATACCACCTTTGAAAGTTTATATGGAAAAATGTTTATTTTTGAAGTTAGAGATATGAAATTTGGCACAAATATAGCTCGAAACTTGGATTAAAATATATACTACTTTTTGTATCGAATATTAGGGGAGAAAGGGGTAAAACCGACCATAAAAGGATGTGCACGCGAACGAAGTCGCGGGCACAGCTAGTATACATATAAATGTAAAAAACATACCTTATGTGCATGATGTTGTGTAGAATAATGAGAAGGCAGACCTTCCGCGTATGACGCTTGCGCTATCGGCAGCACCTGAAAATGAAACAATATTTAAAAATTAATACATGGAAATAAACCAGAACAACACGCTTTTATTAGATGCACGTAAAATCTAAAAATAATTTGAGGACCGATAAGCATGTAGTTCTTAATATATTCGGTAGAGGGCACTGGCACGCTAAGAGGTTGATAATTTTGCCAACTTGTGAGTACTTATCTTTATAAATAAATAAATAAGAGGTACCTTGCCAAATTTGTACAAACGGTAATAAGTAAAAATGTAATGTGCGAACAGACTCGATGTCATAACCGTTAAAGTTTAACCGCAAACGTGGCCTCTCTCTAGGTTCTTTATCGATTACATTTAAGCGAGCCTGTGGAAAATTTTTGTATAACCTGATATGGAGCCTATTTCATTTTCATCACCACACTTATATTGTAGACATTTATATTATTTATACCATGAATTTCCTTCTTCATTCAAAGTCAATGTCAATCTTTTTAGTCAATTATTCAAGTCATTAATTAAGAGTACGGCTAAGCAGTAGAACTCTGCCGAATCTAGATATCATTAAGGCTAAAATGGACAGACTACTTTTGGTATGCTTCCAATATTTGAAAAACGAAATGGCGGAATACGGATTGTAATAAATAATACAAGGCGTAAGCTAAAAACAACCTGCGGACGACTGATAACAGTTAATATGCAAAGTAAATTATGGAACGTTATTAACGACTCGTAGTCGGTTGGAGAAAAACGGATAGTAATTTTTAACACATAAAATATTGTAACCAGGCATAAGTGATCCAGTATAAGAGTATGCCGTACCTTGGCGCACCTCGCGGCCGAGAAGCGCACGTCGGTGGCGAGCACGTCGTGCAGGGCGCCGCCGGGCTCCTCCCCGGGCGCGCGCGCCGCCGGCGACAGGCAGAGGGCAGCCAGCGAGGCATAAGTGATCCAGTATAAGAGTATGCCGTACCTTGGCGCACCTCGCGGCCGAGAAGCGCACGTCGGTGGCGAGCACGTCGTGCAGGGCGCCGCCGGGCTCCTCCCCGGGCGCGCGCGCCGCCGGCGACAGGCAGAGGGCAGCCAGCGAGGCATAAGTGATCCAGTATAAGAGTATGCCGTACCTTGGCGCACCTCGCGGCCGAGAAGCGCACGTCGGTGGCGAGCACGTCGTGCAGGGCGCCGCCGGGCTCCTCCCCGGGCGCGCGCGCCGCCGGCGACAGGCAGAGGGCAGCCAGCGAGGCATAAGTGATCCAGTATAAGAGTATGCCGTACCTTGGCGCACCTCGCGGCCGAGAAGCGCACGTCGGTGGCGAGCACGTCGTGCAGGGCGCCGCCGGGCTCCTCCCCGGGCGCGCGCGCCGCCGGCGACAGGCAGAGGGCAGCCAGCGAGGCATAAGTGATCCAGTATAAGAGTATGCCGTACCTTGGCGCACCTCGCGGCCGAGAAGCGCACGTCGGTGGCGAGCACGTCGTGCAGGGCGCCGCCGGGCTCCTCCCCGGGCGCGCGCGCCGCCGGCGACAGGCAGAGGGCAGCCAGCGAGGCATAAGTGATCCAGTATAAGAGTATGCCGTACCTTGGCGCACCTCGCGGCCGAGAAGCGCACGTCGGTGGCGAGCACGTCGTGCAGGGCGCCGCCGGGCTCCTCCCCGGGCGCGCGCGCCGCCGGCGACAGGCAGAGGGCAGCCAGCGAGGCATAAGTGATCCAGTATAAGAGTATGCCGTACCTTGGCGCACCTCGCGGCCGAGAAGCGCACGTCGGTGGCGAGCACGTCGTGCAGGGCGCCGCCGGGCTCCTCCCCGGGCGCGCGCGCCGCCGGCGACAGGCAGAGGGCAGCCAGCGAGGCATAAGTGATCCAGTATAAGAGTATGCCGTACCTTGGCGCACCTCGCGGCCGAGAAGCGCACGTCGGTGGCGAGCACGTCGTGCAGGGCGCCGCCGGGCTCCTCCCCGGGCGCGCGCGCCGCCGGCGACAGGCAGAGGGCAGCCAGCGAGGCATAAGTGATCCAGTATAAGAGTATGCCGTACCTTGGCGCACCTCGCGGCCGAGAAGCGCACGTCGGTGGCGAGCACGTCGTGCAGGGCGCCGCCGGGCTCCTCCCCGGGCGCGCGCGCCGCCGGCGACAGGCAGAGGGCAGCCAGCGAGGCATAAGTGATCCAGTATAAGAGTATGCCGTACCTTGGCGCACCTCGCGGCCGAGAAGCGCACGTCGGTGGCGAGCACGTCGTGCAGGGCGCCGCCGGGCTCCTCCCCGGGCGCGCGCGCCGCCGGCGACAGGCAGAGGGCAGCCAGCGAGGCATAAGTGATCCAGTATAAGAGTATGCCGTACCTTGGCGCACCTCGCGGCCGAGAAGCGCACGTCGGTGGCGAGCACGTCGTGCAGGGCGCCGCCGGGCTCCTCCCCGGGCGCGCGCGCCGCCGGCGACAGGCAGAGGGCAGCCAGCGAGGCATAAGTGATCCAGTATAAGAGTATGCCGTACCTTGGCGCACCTCGCGGCCGAGAAGCGCACGTCGGTGGCGAGCACGTCGTGCAGGGCGCCGCCGGGCTCCTCCCCGGGCGCGCGCGCCGCCGGCGACAGGCAGAGGGCAGCCAGCGAGGCATAAGTGATCCAGTATAAGAGTATGCCGTACCTTGGCGCACCTCGCGGCCGAGAAGCGCACGTCGGTGGCGAGCACGTCGTGCAGGGCGCCGCCGGGCTCCTCCCCGGGCGCGCGCGCCGCCGGCGACAGGCAGAGGGCAGCCAGCGAGGCATAAGTGATCCAGTATAAGAGTATGCCGTACCTTGGCGCACCTCGCGGCCGAGAAGCGCACGTCGGTGGCGAGCACGTCGTGCAGGGCGCCGCCGGGCTCCTCCCCGGGCGCGCGCGCCGCCGGCGACAGGCACAGCGCCGCCAGCGCCTGCGCAGCCGCGCGCCACGACGACGCGCTCGGCAGCTGCAAGCAATTAAACACTCTCAGCGTATTATACAATACAGCTGTTGCCCGCGACGCCCGCGCTATTTCGGGATAAAAAAAAACAAAAAAGTATCCTATATGATGATATAGTATGGCATCTCTCTTCCTACTACATTTTATCCAAATCCGTTCAGAAGTTTTTGAGTAAGAGACATCCATAGTCATAAACTTTTACATTTAGATGTATATATATTTAAATTATGTATGGATGGTTTCAGAACTTTGGGCAGGCGAGTCCCACATACACCAATGTTATATCCAAGCAGCAAGAGCAAAATAATGTTGATTGTCTATCTATGACAAAACGTATATCGATACGTTTTGTCATAGATAGTTTGTCCCAGGTCTAGTCACATATCGTCGGGTATAGTGCAACACCGCGTAAGAAGATTTAAAATAACAGACAAAATTGATCTGTATGGTAAATGTGAGATATCACTTTTTATAGATATACTTCTTACTTCAAAGAACGAAATGCTCATCGCGTACTTCCCAACGTTGTCATCGAAACCTTCGCCAAAGGCCAGGTCTATGTGCCCCTGCAGGAAGGCCCTGAAGGAGGGGCGCTCCGCGGGCGGCTCGGGCTCCGCCGCGGCGCACATGCGCGCCAGCCCACGCACGAGCGCGCTCACGTCGCGGGCGTTGCTCGCCTCCTCCTCTGCGTTTATATACACGAACTCCTCGTTCTTTGGTATAGCAAAAAGGGACTTGGCGCTGAAAAAATGCGTAGGTAAACAATAATTAAAGAGGACCGGACGATAACTGGCAGTTACTATGTTAAACAATGGGATGCAATCGTAACTTAAGTTCACAACTGGTAATGTTAAATAAAACTTTTTCAGGTATATTTTATAAACAACCCCTGTAAAAACTACCTTCTATTATATTCAAACTTACACTTATATACTACTTTAACTTTTATTTTGCCATGCAGTAAAACTATTGAGGATTTGTAAACACTTAAAACTATAAAAAAAAGAAAAAATAAAAGTGTGCCTGTATGTATGTTCTATAATATCAGCTACATTCAGCAACTATTATATTTTTTATATTTTTAGAAGCCTTGCATTCAATATATTTTATAATTTTCTTACCAAACATTAGTTATAATTCTTGCTTTCCTCAGTATAAAGTATAACTGGTCTTCAACCGCATGTTCAAGTCTTTTCAACGCTGCTGGTGCCTTTCGGAGTGGAGTAGGAGCTCTCCTAAAGTGGAAGAGCAGGCGAGGACAGCAGGTCCTACCATGGGTGTCCCACACTCCACCGAGACCGATCTCATTGAATGCAGCAGTTATCTGTGGTTGTAGTTCTGCTCTGAAATGAGTATTGATTTTGTTGAAATTTTTAATCAACTAATTCAAAAACTATAAGAGTACTAATTTAATTGTTTTTATTTAACTCATATATTGGTTGTGCATCAAGCTAAATCTTTTAGCATCAATCACACAACCCATAGCTTATTTTGTGCATAGGAATATATTCCTATATTATAAACCATAAACGATAATAAATATAATCATAAACTAACCCATAAGCATCAATTGCTTTAAACAGCTGCAGGTATCCCATATCAAATACTGCTGTAGGAGAAGATAGCACTACAATATGACACAAGTGGAAGAGCAATGTCATAATTTTACATGATTCTGCGGCCAGTTCACCCGACGCAACAAGCCAGTGTGCTGCGTCCGCATCCTTCTCAGTACACTTGGAATCTTCATTTAAGTTTGCTGCTAGTTCTGCCAGCCTCTTGGTGTCTAAATAGGTCACTGCATGCAGGTAGAGAAC
This sequence comes from Glyphodes pyloalis, assembly GCA_037074685.1. Lineage (NCBI taxonomy): Eukaryota > Metazoa > Arthropoda > Insecta > Lepidoptera > Crambidae > Glyphodes > Glyphodes pyloalis. The sequence continues at coordinate 2,867,613 of JAYKKO010000012.1, read as the reverse complement.
ACTTCGTTTTTCGTCCCAATGACATTCAATGCCATTCTGTTGTAAAAGAAATATAAATGACAATGGTAAACACTACAGTCATCATAAATTTATTGATTAATGTACACAAATGATCCAGCAGCAAGCCAACTTAAAATTTGATAAAAAGCATGCAATTAAAAAATCTAAGAAAATTTATATTATTAATTAATTTATGATTATATACAACCGATCTAATTATTGTAAGAATTTATACATTATTGTAATGTGAGCAATAAGTTGTGTGTCTCAGCGAGGCCACAGCCAAGCACTAAGCAGGGCCTTGTCTACACTAAGCTAGTTTCAAATAACTAGCGTACAGAAAACTAGCATGTTCACCAATACCTATTGTTGTTAAGTGAAATGCAATAATATTGCCTATCATTATAGTACATTAGGCTAACATACGATAGGCTATGAACTTAGTAACAAATGTTTTTTAGAAGTATATAAACAATAATGTCAATAAAAAAATAATGGTATGCACAGGCTGTTTTGCGCGACGTCAGGCGTCTATTGCGTGTATTAAAATAAATACTAGTCATGTTTAATGTTTCAACGTAATAAATACCTCGTTGCTGGTTACAGACGGCACCAGCGGACTAGTCTTATTTGGCGTTCGGTAAGCAGACTTGCCGATAATTCCGACCACCACTATCCTTTCCTTCGCGGAAAACTCCGGTATCTCCGTTATGGGAAATTGTTTCATTGTTACTTCTTAAATAATATGTATTAATTTAACTGGTTTCATTATTCAAATTTAATCTCAACAGCACCCAAAATTATGACAGGAGTCAGGACTCAAAAAGCATCACTCGAAGTGTCATTTATCAGCTGTGAATATTGACAATGACAGGAAGGCGGTAGGTAGTAGTAGTACTTTTGTGCTTTCGAGTGCCATGCTTTATATTAAGTAAATTAAATATAGTTTTCAGCCGAAATATACATTAATAAAGAATGGTTGCACTGAACATTATAATTAAAAGGCACATGCGTAGTTTTTTAGGCATGATATCACTTAATAATTAATAAATGTTACACGTTTTTAGTATGTATTACATGTAGTAGTAGTTTAGTAACATTGACTTGCCAAAGTTTGTCACTGTAAAAATATTTAAATATTTTATCCATTATTCAAACAAGAATAGATAAACACATAACTGCATATTAAAAACCGAAACTATACCTACTTTATAATATATTATATAAAATAGTACATAATATTAAAGTGCATCCAAAATCCACTAGAAAATCAAGATGCTCCAAAATGTGCTAGGTAATGTCACGTTGACAAACGTGGCACTTGGCAGCTTTCATTTGTGTCAATTCAAAACTGTAAAATGTCAAACACAGCTGGTTCCCTTGGTTCGTTTGCCGTGCCTTTCGAAATCAAGTTTTGCTATTCAGACGCAGATTGGAGAGTTTGCAATAGTTGACAAGCAAAAATTTGCGTTATCGCACGGCTCTGTGACGCGTCAGAGCGGCGGTAATCCGCATGATACGCTATCAGTTGCAAAATCATTTTTCATGCTGTACTAAGTGTTGAACTTCAGTGTTTTGGAACCATGTCTTCGGCTCTGGAAGATATATGTGAATTGCTGGATAGTTACAATGGCAGAGATAAGGTAAAGTATGCGGAAACGATGTGGCCTTGATATTATAACAAGAAATTGTATTATAACTGCCTGTCACTCGGCATCAGTAAAGGATTTCCTGGTCACCAACAATTTGTGACCTTTAGAATGTTTTAATAAAAATACTGTTCAGTTTGTCTTTGCTATTTAAATAGACTATAATTTAAAATATTAGAATTAACAGAAAGAGGTTTAAAGAGGACAAAAACTGAAATATAAAATAAAAAAATAATACACAATAAAATAAAGCCATTGCGAGTAGTATCTCTTATAATACATAAAATTATTGGTCAAATATAAGTCTAAAAATAAATAATAGAACATGAAAAATTTACCAACATATCTTTTCCACTGTAGTAAATATTTTTGTCTAGAAGTCATAAGACACTACTTGCCAAAAAACATAAAATTAATTTGAAAAATATATTCTTTTTAAATAGGGTGTTTAGATAACTGTTTTGGGTAGTTTTTTTGTTTGTTCTTGCAAACAATCCACTTATTGATAACTTCCAAATTATCAGTATCATCCCTTTCTATAATAACCATTGAATCATTTAAACATCTCAAATACTAATTAGTTCTTAAAAGTGTTTTTCATAAGTATTTTTTTTATTGGGTGATATTTTCAAGTGCCTTGTATTTATTCCCTCTCACTTTTAACTCCTCCTTAACACACATCTTTTCTATCAAATGATTTCAGGTAGTACGGCTGGCTTGTTATGCATTCAAGTTGTATGGATGCGTGCACAACGACAAGTCCTGGCAGGTGGCTGGATCCCGCCTCTCCGGTGCCCGGCTAATTCTGAGATTATTCGATGATATACCCATGATCAGACACACATACACCTATGGCCTAGGAAGGCATGTAAGTATAAGATACCCTTTTTTGTGGTAAGGAAAATGTTTTATCTGTTAACCATATGTATCTACCTATCTATTTCAATGTATTATAAGTATATATTGGATTTCTGCATTCATATTGAATATAGTTTTTATTTATTTAAGATCGTAAAACCCAGAACACCACAAATAATAGAAAATAAATTGTATGTGGCTTTTAATTGATCATTCGGAAGGCCGAATAGGAGGCGTTTTAATTCCTGTATTTATGATAGAAAACAATTCAATGCTATTTTACTGGTGGTAATGGAAATAACTAAATATGTTGTCTTGCCAGGAGTGCAACCAAAAGTTTGGAAGATTCTAAAACATTAATATCAATTCGTGTACAGGAGACATCTACAATCGCGGCCATCCTAGGTGTCCTAGCCAACACAGTGGACCAAGCGTTCCTGCCCGTGGAAAAGTTTTGCTGGCTGCATGAGGTGGGCGTTCTAAAGCTGAAGCCGGACACGGCGTACGCGCTCGAGACCGTCAGCACGGCGCTCTGGGCCGCCAGTCTATACATCTCCTTGCTGCAGTGAGTAATCCAATCTTTTTAGAATTTCGTATGAATACTAGACATTGCAACCTGGTATGTTTTACAACCAGGACGGGCCCGGTATGATTCACCAACCGGGTCATGTGTTAGGATGAAACCTTTAAAGTATTTAATAAAAATTAGCTTTATGTAAATGGAGGATGAACACAATGATTCAAGATTACGGAACAAGTAATATTTAGTTTAAACCAGCAAATCAATAATAATCAGTCAGTCTCAAAATCACAACAGATACAAATTAATTTAAGCAAGCTTAGTATTCAGTTATTAAATTTACGATCAGAAATGTCTTGATTTAGATACAGAAGAAGAGCTTAAGAAGTAGTTTTTTTTTTATATTGGCTCCTCCCAAATACTTAAGAAGTCGTCAGCAATTTCATTATTAATACGATACAGAGTAAAGATAAAGACCTGCTTGCTTAAAGTTAATTACTAATACTCAGTCAGAACGGCAATATCGCGGTTCGCAGCGCTTGCCATGACAATTTTCTACAAGTCGGAGCTTCCGGGCCATTGTTTTCTCTCTCTAATGTATACCCATCATGGTAGATTTAATTTAACAGTACGATAGGTAATCGCACATAGTGGTAAATACTTGTAGTTCGGAATTCACTTTGAAATGAGGTCGTATACATTGATGCACATGATGTACAGGACTGGACGGTCGATCAGGCAGCTTTGGTGGAGCCGGGACTGCCTCCAGAACTCCTCGGAAGACGGCGGCGCCGACGCCAGGCGGAACCTGGACATTCGACTGGTGTTACAAGCTATCACAGCCGGTAAGCTGTGCCTGGACATCACGCACGCGGTCAGCTGCCTCCCCGAGGGCTGGCTGTGGGGGGAGAGGATTGGAGCCACAAAGGTCGCCGCCATTGCGACTACCTCCTCTGTGATCGGCATAGCTATGTACTTCGCGAGGAAAAGACTACTTAAATAACAGTTACATGTGTGTACAGGCTCTCAATGCAGCGGTTGTGCTAAATAACGAGACTACAGTCCACTCCATCTTAAAAGATACAGTAGTGGAGTAGCAAAAACTTGCCGATTTTTTGTTTCGATATTCCATATTGGGGGTAGTTGTCTACTCTTTATTAATTACATTAAAGGTTAGATTTGACAATCGAAAAGGAGCATAACGACGTTTAAATACCAATACCAAGTAACTGCATTTTTTTAAGAAACGAATTAGTAATCTTGTTGCTAACAGCATAAATACTATTATTATGTGTTTTTGGTTAGGTAGTATTGGTAGTTGACCGCCGATATTGATTGTCAAAAATATAATCGCGCCTAGCCTTCCTATGCGGTTGCATGACATACAAAACGGTCGACTTCGTTGTGGTTGAAGCGTTTCTCGATACCTACAAACAAGCGTTGCATTAGCCAAACTAGAGTAACTGCAATCGAGGCAAATATACCCGGGGCGACTATTCAGGTTTAACCGTATTTCACAATGTCTTTGCTTGACACAGTAGGTACTGATTGAGAAAAGAAACTCGCAATTCGCTAGTATGGTTTGTGGCTAGAGTGATAAGGTCGTTAGTAAGGCGCTTTTTCTCACGTGCTCTAAGGACTATTAAATAAATAAATGCGCCAGACAATCACACCAATCACCTGGTCTCAAACTAAGGTTTTCCCTTGTACTATGAGTACCAGACGACGGATACTAACTGGGGGCGTCATCCCAGCACACCCAGACCCAAGTCAATTGAGAAAAGTTCGTTTTCCAAATTGACCTGACCGGGAATCGAACCCGGGACCTTACGCGCTTTAAGGGCCTACCTTAGCCACTGCGCCACCGAGGTCGTCTAAATTATTATATTAGGCCTAGCATGCGCAATACATCAAATTTATAGCATGAAACATGATGACAAAAGTTTCTATACAGTTGATTGGGTGATAGTACACCGTTCTCCTATTTTCACCTAATCAGCAGTAGACGCTTTGATTTTAACATTTCTTAAGAGCGCGATAAAATTTACTCTCGTGGCGCATCCTAGGCCTGAATCGAACTCGTATGTCAATGTCGTCAAAAGGTGACGCGGCCTGTATGGCATGCGCAATAGTGGAGTAACGCCCTAAAACATATTTTGGCCACAAGGTCGGGCCGCTGATGCAATTTTAATACTGTTGTATTATTTATTAATTTTACAAAAAAGGTTGTGGTAAAAGATGTTTGAGACTACATTAATTTTTGGCAAAGTTCAGAGTTTTGTGGTTATTTTAAATTAGCAGCCTCGAGTTGGTTTTGGAATAATGTACCTAGATTTTGATTCCTTCTTTTGCTAGCTCAGATGAAATTATCTGATTCAATTCATTGTGAAAAGGTGATGGGGATCAGACTAGATTTTTTTTATTAAGCCGTTGCGTTTTTTTTTTCAAAGTCAATATTTTTTTTTATTCACATAGATTATATTAGTATTTTGTTGTACATACTCAAATTACATTACAAACAGATGTGTATATACATGGTAAACAATGCTCGTATGAATAAGGCACGATCCATCAACAATATTTTTCCTAAAACTAGTCCATATCATTTTAAGTATGTGTTCTTAGAATTATGGTTAAATTTAAACTAATTAACTTTATATCTTATGTAATAGTACCTACATGTATGTATCTTATCTTACGTATTGTTATAAAACATCAAATGTGATAAATCTACAATATTTATGCTACCTGCAAACTCCATATGAAATATTGTACATACACATAATGTGTATATTATAATAAAATAAGATGAAATAATAAATTAGTAGAAAATTAGCCTTTATAAAGGTATAAATATCTCGTTTTATTGACTAAGGTACCTTATTACTCTTTATATAATAAAATGCACTGTTCTAAAATGCTTTGAATACAATACAATTCTTTATTTCATGATTATATAAAATTGACATTTACATTTGGGTTGTCTCTTACTTAACAATCTTTTTTCCTAAGGTACCAACAATATTCTATACTGTTCAATTCACTGTGGTAAAAATGTAATCGTCTGAACAATAGACAAAAAGAAAACGGGTTTGTAATTAATTATTGAAAAAAATAACAATTATGTAATGTGATTTGGTATAATTAGATAATAATTAGCGTTAACGCATTGTGGTCATTACCGCATCGATTATTGTGCAAGCCGAAATCGATGACTACATGTACCTGCAGTTATTGTTAAAAACAGTTTATAATATATAAATTATTTTATAAATAAATTTGTTATTATTTGACAGAATGAATGTTGCAATTCAATTTTTGAACGTTACATAGAATACAATTAAGTTGCTTTGGTCTTTTAAAGTACGTATGTACAGTGAGTTTGTAAACAACTTGGTGCCTTGTCACATTAAGTTAATGTCCAACTGACGTTATTAGTTATGCGGAGGTATAATGAAAGATAGGAAAAAATGTTTATTTAGTGGCATGACATTCCATTTATAGAATAGCTACTTAGGTAGGTACCTATATATAAAATTATGTCACTAAAAAGGCAAATACTGAGGTGTTAACAAACTGATTATGCTGACTGTACCTATTACTTACCTAATTAAAATGATAGCGGCGGCTTTAGGGGGTGGCCAACAGGGCAATCGCCTATGGCCTCGCTATTATAGGGGGCTCGCGCAACAACACAAGCAATTTTTTTTTTGTGAACGATAAAGTTTTTAGAGGAAACCGCAATAATGAATTTTACATCTCTATTAAAATTGTAAAATATTTTGGAACGCATCATTTTCGAAAGTTTGACCTAGTGGATACCGACTCTAGTTACCCACCCAATCACTAATCACAATGACGAATGACAGATTGTAGTTTTTTATTATTGTAGATATCAAAAAATTATCACCCATTATCTTGGTTACATAATGCCCACATGATACCTACCTACGTAGCTACGACATTTCAAATTCCTAACTCGATGTCGGTACTTCGGTCATCTGCCAGCTGACAAAAACGGCCAACTCAAGATATGATAAACTTTATATCTTCCTGATATTACAGTGTATAGGACGAATTAATAGTTGCACTTATTAGTACATGTTTACACTTTGATTGTAGCGTAGTAGGTAAATAAATATTAAAACTAAATAATGGATTCAGTGAACGAAATATGTGATTTGTTGCAATCTCATGCGAACAGAGATAAGGTAGGTCTTTTGTGTTACTTTATAATTATGTACTTACATAAGAGTTGCTCCGGCAACCGTCGACGTTCGCCTTTCGTTTCTTTCTTATTTTTTTTTCTTGCATCTCCTTGTTTACATCAAAACCAAAATAAGCTAAATCGGTCTGGCCGTTTTCGAGTTTTAGCGAGACCAACGAACCACGATTTGTTTCTATTAATTTTAATAAGTAGTTTGAGTGTACCAAAGGATATTCTACTTTTTGCCCATACCTAAATTGGACGCCATAATACAGCAGACATTCATAGCAACTTAATAAAGAAATACTCAGTGATGAGGATCTCCGTTTTATAGTTAGTTAACTATCATACACATAACATCTATTTACTTGGTTAGGGTGGCGCAAAGGGGGTCCCACACTTAGAAAAAAATTCACCATAAATTAAAAGTGCACAATCGGCAAATATTTGTTAGCGATTGTGTAAATTAGCTTAATTTAAACACTTTTTATTCTAAATTTTTTTTTTTCTAGGATGTATAATTTTGCAGAAAAAGTGGCTTGAATTAATTGCTTTGTTAGAAAATCTTGAAAACTATCAGGTTTTAAAAAAAACCATAAGTGTAAAAAGTGTTTAATTATGGACAGAAAAGCCCATAAAAAACGGATATTGGTATTTCATTCACTTTCAAGATTTTCGTTGAAAATATTTGAAGTCCCAGATGCCTGCATTAATTCGAGCCACTTTTTCTGCAAAACTATACATCCTAGAAAAAAAATTAACAGAATAAAAAGTTTTTAATTTTTGCTCCTTTATACAATTACAAACAAATAATTGCTTATTGAGCACTTTTAATAATAGTCCCGTTTTCATACAAAATTTTCCCAAAACTTTCGTAGTAATTTGTATAAAAAAAATATTATTTTTGCTAAGTCTTTTTGTTTCCTAAAAATAACGTTTTTGAAAAAAAAAAGCAGAGATTTATACCCCCCCTTTTCGCCACCCCGACCACCAAATGTCTTAACAGTCATGACAGTCTGGGTAGGTTGCTACATAGGTAGGTACCTACTACGTTCAGGAGTTAATTCATGACTGACTAGGTACAAGGAATCTACGAATATTAATTATTTTCGTTTTATTTTAATGGTAGACTCTAATTCGTTCAGCTACAATCAAAACCGATCAATCAATCAAATAACTGTAGCCCGTTTTTATGAAAGTATTTACAATAGGGAAAATGATAGAGACTACCTTTCTACCTAATGCATTGCTGTGGTTTACCGTTATAAAATAAGCATATTTTTAAAAACCCATTTACGGAATACGGAATGTAATGAACGATTGCCCTGGGTGGGGATCGAACCCACGGCCAGCAGGAGCGGGAGCGCCAGCCATTGTACCTACCTACCGTCGGGCTTGACAAAATTTTAAATCGTAAAAAATCCATTCCAAACCATGAGGTTCCTTCAGTTTTACGTTCGAGGATCACATCTTAGGTACCTAAGTATTTAATTCATCAATTATTTAAGAGATGCGGGAGGGTTTTAGTGGATAGTCTTCGCTGTTTTCAGAGCGTAGGAGTCCCACACACGCCGCTGTCTTTTTTTGACGACCTCCGTAGCCGAGAGGCGAGCGGGCCTGACTTTGGCGAGCGCCATCTCTGAGGTTCCGGGTTCGATCCCCGGTCGGGTCAATATGGGAAATGAACTTTTCCATATTGTCTTGGGTCTGGGTGTTGTGGTACCATCGTTGTTTCTGATTTCCGTAACACAAGTGCTTAAGCTACTTACCACAGAATCAGAGCAATGTATGTGATGTTGTCCAATATTTATTTATTTATTTTTCTCCAGGTAGCATTACGTGGCACTAATGCATTTCCCTTACTTAAAAAAATACTAATAATACGGATAGATAGATACCTACTCGGATACACTTCAAGGTAAGTAGGTAGTGTAGGTAGGTACTCAGGATACGCTATTTTTCATAAGTTTTTTATCTCTCACAGAATCATAGTTTCATTATATCTATTGGTTTTCTTCGACACGCCGTGAATGATTGGCATCGGTGATGGGTACATAACCGTGAGATAAATAATGGTTATCATTATCTTGACGGTTTGAAGTAGGCACGTGCGTAAAAAACAAGTAGTAGGTAGATATACCTAACTCATTTATTATCTATCTTTTTGGATTTTTTCCTAATCCCATATCATGTGAAGTCGCATCAAAAACCAAATTAAAACAATTCTAGCTGCATAATAAGATAAGTAAGATACACATCACTAACGTCGCTATACACAGGTATACCTAGATAGAACAGCCAAAAGCGCGCCAGACTCCCTAAGTGTAATTCAACTGTAGGTAGTTATAAAATCGAAAATCACTCTCTAGTCATTTCCCTTGACTTCAGTCCAGCTATACCTACCTACTTACTTCCTTAAGTGGTAGTAGGAAGTGTAGATAGATATTCTTGTTGGGATTTTGCCTCTGGTTACCACCTTTTACTCCACTAATCAGTAATCTACACTATGTGCATAGCTGGGCACCGTTAATCAAACAGTTAACTTCGTTAATCGTTAAAGCGTTACATTTCTAAAGAATTAACGCAAGTTAACGTTAATCGTTAATCCGTTAAAATATAATCAAAATGGACCAAACCTGGAATCCGATTTCATGTCTCCCATGATAGGATTACTGGCAGTAATTTAGTAAAACGCTACGATGCATTTCAATAAAAAAATAAGATATGAAACTCCCATTTGGAAACCCTTTTAGTTTCCCTACGGTTTGCGGGGAAGCCCCCGATTGTATTAGTGTGGTCGTCTTTTTTGAAAAAAGAGGGAGGGATCCCCCTACTAATACTGAAAAACGTTACGGTGCGTTACGTAGAGTAGGGTGGGGGGGGGGGGGGACAATGCGTTCCGTAATACTTGTACGCTCCCTTCTTTAAAACAAACACAGCCGTCGTCATTCTAACTGAATATGCAATTTCGAAAGGGGCACATCTCTGAAAATTAAAAATGTTCAGGAATTAAAAAAAAAAACTGATTATTTTTCAAACTAACGTATTGTTTCTAAAATTAAGTATTGAGTTATATTTTGATGTTAATAAGCCTTCGAAAGATACTAGATTGATTTATTTTAAAATTAATATCAATGTGTTATTAGATATTTTATAATTGTGAGATGTGCCCTTTTCGATATTTATTGATTTGAGTACAATAAATAAAACAAAAAAACATTTGAAATGTATGTAATTTTTATTTCTGGCATCTGAAATTAAACATATTACTAATATGGATATGATGAGTAACGGACTTTTATTAAAAATCTTCTTCTACAGGCTCTCTTTCGGTAGTAGTTGGCCATTGTAGAATTTCTTCATAAAAGTTCATAAATTCCATAGATATATTATATTCCTAGATGTAACGCTAAAAACCGCAATTGGGACGTAGCTGTCTTATTCATATCTAGTCCATGGACCTAATATAATAAACAGGACTGATAACTCTGAAAATTTTCATTATGAAAAATGAACACTATTGCAATGCAATAAAGTATTAATTCCTGTGCGCTTTACTCAGATGCAAATCCGAGCCGACAGAGATAGCCAGGCCGGAGGCGTGTGTCTCGTTCTTTGATCTTTCTTAGATCTTGCCAGCATAAAATAATATTTCTGATCTAAATTTTGCCTGATCAAAAACTCAGTTTATGCACTTGTATTTAATTGTTATTTCAACAATTGTAAAATAATAAATTATATTTTAATTTATTTCTTTGATTTTATACATAAACTATAAAGAAAACGTAAAATAGTATTTGCTTATTTCTAATTTCCTAGTGGTAACCCTCTAAAGCATCACCATGAACTGTCATGGTGTCAGTAAGTCAAACTGTCATTGATTGAGTTTATCAAAATATTATTCTTAATATAATTCTTAGGCACCTTTTAAGATAAAATGGTGAAAAAATGTTGCGTTTATACTTGTTCAAGTGAATCATATAGTGATTGCCATATATCGTTCCACAGGTAAGCTTAAAATAATCTTACTGTAAATCTTACCACTAGGGTACCCATAATTCTCGTAATATTTCAATTGTGTGCTCGAGTTAGTTCTTCACTGTTGTACATTTATTTACAGTTACCTACCTTAAAAATGAAGTAATGCGACAAAAATGGCTCAGCAATACACGTAAAGCAAAAAATCACTAAAAATTCTGTCGTATGCAGCCGGGACTTGCTATACCTACGATTTCTCCTGTGGTAAGTATCATTAGTAATTGTTTATCATGCTTCAACGCAACAACACACAGCAAGATTTAATTTTAGGAATCTTTGTTTAAACACCTAATCAAGTATTAGAAACAAAAAATGTGAGCAGCACGCGCGCTACGTGAAGGTCGTGGGTTCAATTCCCGCACCGCAGGGGGAGATAACATTTTTCTGTTTCTAATATTTAAAGTTCGCTAGTACGGCGTATAGTACTATTAAAATAATAAAATCGATTAAGATGCCAGGTGTCTTCGATTCCGTGGTTTTCAAACATTTCTGCAACGAATGTACCACTGGCCGATAAGTATGTAGATATAAACATATTCGGCAGAGGGCACTTACCGAAAGGCTAACGGTTGATACAGCAGAACAATTTCATCGCCTACAATAACTTGCGGTTAGCTCAGTTGGTAAGAGCAGCACGCGCGAGGCGCGATACGTGAAGGTCGTGGGTTCAATTCCCGCACCGCAGGGGGAGATACATTTTTTCTGTTTCTAATATTTAAAGTTCGCTAGTACGGCGTATAGTACTATAAAAATAATAAAACCTAATCAAGTATTTTAAAAAGCACTATTTGTATATACACTATACATAGTCTTTTAGGTTCCATACCCAAGGGGTAAAACGGAACCCTATTACTAAGACTTCGCTTTCCGTCTAACTGCCATCAGGCTGTATCTTGTGAACAGTGATAGTAAGTTATAATTTTAATTTTTTGATGCCTTTATAACAACATCAAATACTTAATACTAAAAAGCAAGATAATATACGTATGTAAAGGGCTACTATACAACATACGTGATTTTATAGCTTGCCGGATCAATATCCGGCAAGCTATAAAATCACGTATGTCTAACTGTAATAGCTATCAATATAGCTATTACAGTTAGACATACGTGATTTTAAAATATTGACGGAATACACTTTATTTAAAGACAAATAATTAAATTGAAATAAAATAAATACTTAAGAAGGATTCGTTTTACAGTCAAATATAGTAAAACCTTTACGACTTATGTACTTGGCCCGGTTTATTTTTACTTAATTCTTTATATGAGTATTATTTTGTAGGTCATAAACTGGATGTAATATGTTGCACTAAGTTAACTGTAATGTTTATTTTACAGACCAAAAAAAATAAGTTCTCAGTAATACATTGAGCCACCTACCAGACTCTCGACGAAGAAATCCTACATCCTGCCACCTCTTGAAGATATTATCATGTTTAAAAAGTCGTTTAATCGATCAAAATGTTCAAACGATGTTTTTTGGTTAATATTAATATTGGCACTGAAAACAATCTGTTGCTCACCGTGATCAGAAGTTAGGTAAAAAATCGTAGACATAGACTGGCGTACAATTATTACAAAAGCCATTCATTAAACATGTAGCCGAAGCGGCTGTAATTGTACTTACTAGCAATTATTTTAAGCATTGTTTCAACTATATTTTCTTGTCATCTGTATCAACCAAAGCATGTAAATGGCTAAATATAATAATAATAATAATAAATAAATTAAGGGTTATTCTCGTTGTCCCTACCAGGCGCGTCCCCAGCAGTAGGGACAGTGGAAAATTCAATAAATGATTCAAATTTATTGCCATTGTCCCCATTGGAGTAAAAGGGAGTAAAATTATACATAAATTCTATTGAAATAATTCAAGATAATTTTTTCAAACCTATAAACATAAAAGTAATGCTGTCCCGGTTGTTTTCAACAGTCAAATCTGTCCAGACGATAACTTTGGAACATGACGACCACCGTGGCCAGATGCGAGCGGGCCGGACTTTGTCTTGTACCATCGGTCGGGTCAATAAGGGAAACGATATTTTCTGTATTGTCTCGGGTCTGGATGTTGTGGTACCGTCGTTGTTTATGATTTATGTAACATAAGTGCTTTAGCTACTTACCACAGAATCTGAGCAATGTATGTGATGTTGTCCAATATTTATTTATTTATTTATTTTACTAGATGTAGTGGGGACAACGGGCTAAATTTTAATTATTTAATCAAATGTCCGTTATCAAAATAAATCTTGTTGTCACCCTATTAGAAAGGGACACGCGCCTCTGTGGTAGCTATCTCGCTCGGCTCGTTTTTTGGCTGCGAGTGCTCGGTCCTGTTTATTATACTAAGTCCATGATCTAGTCATACAGCGCCACCTAGTGTGACTGAAACAAAAACCACTCAGAGCTTGTATTGGAGTCCTCATCTGCAGATAGAAAATCTATGGACTGGACTCCGGAGTTGGAGTCCAGACCATAGACTGCCAATAGAACGTTACCAAATTGAAAATACATTCAATTTCAAATACGACTAATTTTAATGGCCGTATTTTAATCAGTGATGGGCCATAATTGAAAAATCACTTTCTAGTATTTAACAGTATTTGTTATATTCGTAACTATTTACTAAACGCTTTATTTTATTCCTATGTATATAATTATGTTACTAATTTATTAGTATTGCATATTTTCCAGAATAGTGCTACTAATCGATACCAACTTTATCATAAACCATGTTTTAACATGTTTTGATATATATTTTGCATCTGCGCATCCATTACGCAAGTCAACAATATTTCCATACACCTAATAAATTAAATATTTAATATTAAATTTTTAAAACACCCCTTTGTCTATTTCAAAATACCGTGCCACTATTAAATAGAACTATAAAGTATAAACGAAAACTGTTTTTGGTTTCTAGCTTATGTACTCTTATATTTTAAATGGGAATAAGAATCACTAATAGTCACACTTATGTATATTAGTATTATCAAATACTAGCGCATACTTGTGACAGGATCCATGGTATCCCTATCTCGTATTTTGACAAACTGACATTGAATTGTCAAACTGAATTTCACTAAAACAGATTTTCTTATAATGTAGCAAAATTATGTATGAAAACTCAATAAAAACAAATAATTATTATAATTGCGGACGTGGATAACTGTATATCAAAGACGATGGTGGTTTCTAAGTTTGTGATTTAAAAAATAACGAGAGTTATTCAATATCGTCTTCATCGGTAAGTTTTGCAAAAACATTTTCGTATTATGTAGTAAAAATGAGCCAAAGATTTACAAACATCTTGTTAACCTTTAAGATTTTTAATTTTCCCAAAATAAAGGTGCATTTATAACCAAATTTTCAAATTTAAATAATGCATATTTGTTGTTGTAGTGATGTGCCAATGAAAAAAAATTCATCGTACTTGTCGATAAAATTTTGGAACACATTCACTTTTAGATCGCTTTTAGCACACACTTTTAGATCTGTTCAAAATATTTTCAGTTATTTTATGATACCACGTAAATAAGAATTAATCAAGACTCGTAAAAAATGGTGTCATTACTCTTAAAATATCGGCAATGGCATAATGTACCTATTGCATCGTATGAAATTTTTGATTTAGTTCGACATAAATTGAACAAGTATGATTCACGAGATATATAAATATAAACATGTCTAACTAAATTCACTTTATTTAATTTGTATTTTGTTACAGGAAATGTGAAAACAGAATCCCATTGCAGGCCGAAAATCAATAAAGTAAACTGCAAAGTAATATGAGATTGAGATCCTCTGATCTATGGTTGGACTAAACTACATGTCATTTGTTTGCAAAAAGTTTTAATTTTACACAAATCGCTAATTTGTAAAATAATATCTTTTTTATAATAAATATTGGTAGCACTGTAATTTTATTTTTTCGTATACTTATGCAAACATCATAAACTAAATCAAGTATGTACTGGATTGTCGATACGCTGATACACTTTGGTATTCATAGCATACAGTCGTACAAAAGTTAAATTATTCAACTGCTTTCTTGTAGTCTTCTTCATCCTAGCATGTTAGTACTACTCTGGTGGAAATTATGAAGGAAAGCAGGGCTAGTTCCACCGTTGGTTTTGGTTTCCATAATACAAGTGCTTAAATTGTTTACTTTGGACTCAGGTCAATGTGTATTTTTATATCGACAGAAGAAAAAGATCCCTATTTCTTCACCACCCATATTGTTATCACATTTAATCGATATTAAAATCGGCATTAGCTACATTACCAAAGAATAAATAGATAGTAATACTCATTTTTAAATTGTTAAACGTCAAAACAATGTTGAAAAAAAATACTTTGGGGTGGACGGTAACATTGTTGCTGTCATGATGCGGTTTCTATACTTTCCTTATTCTAAGATAAATTCTGCCAGTACGTATTGTTTCACCTTTGAAATGTCAGCAATTTTTAGATGATTTATAAGTAGGTACTTTGCCACTATAAGCTAAATTTTCTTGGTTAGGTAAGTTACTACAAGTACCTTTTACTTTTGAAAGAACGTAAACTTCTTGTGAAATGTCACTATCTATATAGGTTTTTGCGATTACTTCACCAGGTTTACTTGGGTCAAAAACAAATTCATAATAAGTCGACACCTGAAAAGTTACTTTTTGATTTTTCGGTACCTTTTTTCCAAAAAACGAGAGAAACATTTTGGCAGTTAATGGCGGTAATTTTAAATCAATAAGTTCGAAAAGGACACATCTCTAGAGATGTGACCTTTTCGAAATTGTTTCTGTACAGGTTATGACGTTTATAGTAGAATTATTACCAGAGATGTGCTGTTTTCGATCCTAATGGGTGTAGACAAGCATTTATGTCACATTGGTATAAAAAAACGTATTTGACAAAATATCCGACATGTGCCCTTTTCGAAATTGCATATTCAACTAAACACTGACTCTAAGTAAGAAATCAAATGAACATTAAACAATTTGAAACAAAACCCACGACAGAAAAAATCGGGAGAAAAATACAAAAACCCCCATTTTAACCCAATTATTATGTAACGAAATATTATAATGGACGTAAAAATACTTTCTAAAAAAAAGGGTTGATATCTCGAGAGATTGGTAATATACAGTTTTTTCCTGACGTGTCTGTTTCTCGAAGATATACTTACGAGTAAATGTAGCGATAATAATTTTACCATGATACATAAATAAATAATAAATATTGGACAACATCACATACATTGCTCTGATTCTGTGGTAAGTAGCTAAAGCACTTGTGTTACAGAAATCAGAATCAACGAAGGTACCACAACACCCAGACCCGAGACAATATGGAAAAGTTCGTTTCCCCAAATTGACCCGACCGGGGATCGAACCCGGAACCTCAGAGATGGCGCGACGCCAAAGACCGGCACGCTTGCCTCTTGGCTACGGAGGTCGTCATAATACATAAACGAGGAATATCCGTCAGGGGCTGCCTTCCCTATGTGAAATTTCAACAAAAAAATAATCATACTCATAAGTGTATTTTATGTCATTGTTAAACATCTGCAATTCTTCAATAATTATACGTCACTAGAAAAACTATAATATTTTTTGAAATGGAACAATCCGTTTTAATATTATTGCCATATTATTTTGCACTAATATTGTAGCACCCTCTAGTGAGTTATAGACGTAATTTTTATTATTTGGGAACATGCATTTAAACTACCACGTACACATTTCTGAAAACAGAATTTGAATCGGACATTTCGTTTTGATTATATTGAAACATTGTTTTACACTAATATGGCGGCGCCCCCTAGTGAGTTACAGCCATGACACCTGTCTAAGAACATGAACTCACCAAACACAATCACGTTATTGAAAACCGTATTAAAATCGGATCATTCATTCATTAGTTTAGAAGATAGCTGGCAACATTCATTAGCACAAACGCACACACAAACATATCTCACCCTAAACGCACTACACCTGCTCCGTTCCGTTGGGGGTAAAAATGAATCTATTCGCAGCTTTCTCACTCGCACTAGTATTTCACTCGCGGTGCCATGCGGTGGATAGTAGACATTGGATTAACGATTAACGGACTTCAATATTATTAACGGAAGTTAATAAATCCGTTAACAGTTTTTCAAGTTAACTTAAAAGTTAATCCGTTACTCAAAATGTTAACTTCGTTAATTAACGATTAACGGATTAACGAGTTAATGCCCAGCTATGACTATGTGTTGCTAGCAACCATTATTGGCGTTCCCTAAATGTTGTGAAAATTGCACTATGTAACATGTCCTCGCAAAGTTAACTTTCTTTTTTTTTTATATTGCACTTCAAGATTGACCTCATTCCACCTGATGTTAAGTGGTAATGAGGTCCTGGCTTAAGGGTGACAAGTACAGCATAATAAATCTGTTACTGGACTTGTCACCCTTACCTTGAAGGCTTGACCCCTGTTACTAATGTAGCACCCCCCAAGAGCTCTGGAAACCTTACTCACACGCAGGAACACAACAACACCGAAGTGATTGTTATTTGGCTGCGTGAAGATACGCGAACAAAACCTCTCAAACGTCTCGCTCCGCTGATAAGAACCAGCAGACTTCCATCCCGAGGAAGGCATGGAACTGGGTAAGAGCGGATCTAGGATTATTTTATGGTAGGGGCACACACAAGAAGTGGTAGAGCTAAAAATCAACAATAACTGCTTGGAAAAATTGATGTACCTAGGTAAGGAATTTCTTAAGTACACCCGTTCTTGCAACTTAGGTGACTAACCCAGCGGGCGGACCTAACCCTACCCTGACAGGGTAGGGTTAGGTCCGCCCGCTGGGTTTCGCATCTTGCGCAATGGGGGGGGGGGGGGGGGGTTCAGTAACTCTGTAGTCCTGTGCGTTGAGGCTGACCTTGTTGCCACCCAGCCTCCGATACCGAACAGGGTGAAGCTAAACCGGATCCAGACCTGGGCCACGGAGAGCACGTGGCTCTCTGCGGATATCTCACAAGGGCAGAGGTCCTCCACAAATGCGCAACGTTGGCCACCGGGCGTTTGTAGTCGGTGCGAACTCGCAGATGATGGTGTGGTAGGCATTTCCGCTCCACCCTAGTCAAGTCCATGATTACAGGTGGTGTCGCTAGCGAGCTACGTGCTGAAACTGTGGGGCTCGACGGCGGGCCGGCCCGAGCTGCTGACGGCGAGCGGGAAGATCGCCGCGGCGCGCGCCACGCTGCGACTGTTCGATGACGCCACTGCCCTGAAGAATGCCATCGCGTACGGATGCGGGGAACAGGTACGCTCTCAACTGGTTCAACAAACTGACCACCAAACCCTTCCACTCTGGTGGTCACAGTCGCCTGTTCGCGACATAACTACCGTAGCTATTCGCTGATAGAACCAAATAAAGCTCCTTCTGTCCCACATTTGCATACAAGTCAATGATGACGATAGAAAACTATCTAACTCCAACCTATGAGCGCTTGTGACTGGTACCCATACCTATCCCCATTAGACTAAACTGGATGTGTGACCAATCCTGTGAATGCGCAATAACTTAGCGCTTGCTTCACTCCCGAGATTATGGCAAGAGGACTAGAGTAGGTAAAGTTCAAGAGTGTTGCAGGCTTAAGTGTAATAAAAAATACAGATTTTTTTATCAATAATGTGCAATGCGCGTGCAGGGCAGGAGGGATTGACGACGAAATTATAAAAAACTCTTCAAAATCTTAGGTCTTGTCATTTTATTAATAACGAAAAATTGTTGCTAAGCAACCGAGACGCATGCGTGCGTGAACATACTCCCGGCCTTGGCTCGTATTCGAGAGCCAATTAGATGCGAAGATAAAGCTTCACGAGTAGTGCGAGATCTCATCCGTAGGGAGCGGGCAGATCTTGGAGAAAGCGCGCCGTACGATGCCGGTAGACGTGCGGACATCGGCCACACGCGCGACGCCGTCCTTTCCTGGGTAGACCTTCATCACACGTCCCATACTCCACTTCAAAGGCGGCAAGTGATCATCTTTCATCAGGACTAGCGTATTTTCCTTTAAATCATCGACGTGCTGTTGCCACTTGCTCCTGATTTGCATCTCTGAGACATACTCCCTTGTCCATCTGCGCCAAAAATGTTGTCTAATTTGTTCCACTCTCTGGTATCTTGTGAGACGATTTTCTTTAACTTTTTTTTAAGTCTACGCTGACAGGCGCAGTCAATGGACGTCCAACCAAAAAGTGACCCGGAGTGAGAGGAAGATAATCTTGAGGGTCTTAAAACACTGGAGTCAATGGGCGAGAGTTCAGTATAGCCTCAATTTGCGCTAACACTGTACTGAGCTCTTCGAAAGTCAGATGCGCATTGCCTACTACACGACGAAGGTGATGCTTACAACTCTTCACGCCAGCCTCCCATAAGCCCCCAAAATGGCTCACGTAAGATGAGATCATACTAAATTTTATATTAATAGACGAAGCGTATTCTTTTAGATCATTCGAAAAAGTATTTAAAAAATTCGCAAACTCATTCATCGAGCGTACAAAGTTTTTTCCGTTGTCAGAAAATATTTCGACCGGTTTTCCACGACGAGAAATAAAACGTTTAAGTGCCAAGAGATATCCGTCTGATGATTATTCACTCACTAGCTCTAAGTGAACAGCGCGTGTAACAAAACAAACAAATAAGCAAATATACGATTTTTGTAGCTTAGAACCCTTTCCTTTACGGTTCAATGTGAGCACTGGCCCAGCGTAATCGACGCCACAACGTAAAAATGGGAACCCCGGGTCTAAACGCTCTTGCGGCAGATCTCCCATGATGGGTCGCGGCACGCGTGCGCGCTGGCGCGTGCACGTGACACACGCGTGCACTACGCGCCTGGCGAGAGAGCGCCCCCCCACTGGCCACCACTTCTCCCTTAATGCGAACAAAAGGAGTTGTGGCGCTCCGTGCATCGTCTGCCTGTGCTCGAAACGAAAAAACATTACAGTAAAATTATGCTTAGGCGAAAGCAAAATTGGGTGTTTCTTATCGAAACTAAAGTCTAGCGAATTTCTAATACGTCCGCCAACACGTATTATTTTTTGTTCATCTATGAACAAATTCAATGTATGTACAAGCGAGTCGTAAACTTCGTAAAACGACTCCTGCTGACTCAATCTAGCCAGTGTCAACTCTGCTGCTCTTAACTCGTCAACCGTCAAAGGGCCCGACCGCCTCGTGGATTTGTTGCGCGTATTATTGATAAAGCGAAGGACGAATGCACCGGCATGCCTCAAACGATTGAACTGAGAGAATCTAAAAAATGGAAACAAGCAAGGGTGATTTTGACTTGTTATGTTACTAATGACCTTTGCTGACTTTAACTCGGGTAAATTCTCGCAAATAAGTATTTTCATCAACATAAGGCCATTAGTCTAATTTGAAGCTTGTGAAAAATTACATAGTATTTGTTTATTAATTTTTTTGTGCATCAGAATGAACCAAACCCGAAATAATCCATCCTAATTTGGTATTTTGAAGGTAAGGGCCATTACGTAAGCGCATCTTACCTTCTTCTATCAAATTCCAGAATAAATCGGCACCTATTAATATGTCAACTGATTGACAATCAAAAAAATTCGAATCAGCTAGCGTAATGTGGCTAGGAATATTAAATTGTCTAACATCCAAAGTCATAGTCGGCAACTTTGATGTTATTTCTGGCAAAACTAAACATTCAACGTGCGTACGAAAATCGTTCATGTGTGATCTTAGCTCGATGTCACAAGATCGCGAACATTGTGTCACCGAGTTGCCTACACCGTGAATCTTTTTAGTGGACTGTATGGTTCGCGTATTTAACTTGTTACATAGTTCTTGCGTAATGAAGGATCGCTCGCTGCCACTGTCGAGGACAGCGCGCGCCCTATGCAGTACCCCGTGGGCGGGTATCTCTACCACGGCAGTCGACAACAACACAGGCTGCACCATCGGAGATTGCGCGTAAAGAACGTGTGCATCGTGTACCTGCTGAGAGCGACTGTGTGCGTTATTATTCTCACGGCAAATATCAGGAGCGGATTTTCGCCCGTTCGTAGGGAGCGTCACCGTGCGCGTATTCTCCTGAAATTTGTCATCACATAATAATGAATTGTGTTTTTGATCACACTTTCTGCATGGGCCAAAGACACACGTATCGACAGAGTGTCCTGAGCGCATACAATTTGTACACAAATTCTTGTCTTCCACAAACTTGTTGCGTTCTTGCGTATTAAGACTAAGAAATTGTTGACATGCGTATAAATGATGCTGCGCGTTACACATCATACAAGACCTAAATGATGAATGTCTATTTCGCGGTTTTAAAGATGATTTATTTGTAGCTACATTGCAATGAACTTTAGGTACAAACTGCGCGTGATTAGTTTGCCTCCTGTTCTCGCTGGTGCTAAATAAACCTGCCTTACTATGCGATACTATAAGCGTTTCTAAGATGTCCGCACGATTTTTCAAAAATTGAAGTAAATTATCAAGCGTGATTTTTGAACGGACACCGTGCGTGAATAGGTTGTTGCATCTGTGTTGTTCCCATTCGCGCTCCGTAGTAGGATCTAATTTTGAAACCACAATGTAAATTATTAAAGTGTCCCAATGATCAGTTGGCTCCCCTAGTAGTTTTAATGCACGTAAATTTCTTAAAACATTATCAATTAATAAACGCAAATGAAATGGCGATTCTTTGAGTATTGCTTGCATGGTAAACATCGACTTGACATGGTTGTGAACTAGTAGCTTTGTGTTATCAAACCTGTTCAACAACAAATCCCATGCAACCTCGTAATTATTAGCACAAAACTCAAGCGAATCTATGACGGACTTTGCGCTTCCCTTCAGCGAGGATTTTAAATAATGGAATTTTTGGATTGGCGTAATAGAAGGACAATTGTGTATCAAAGATAAAAAGGTATCTCGGAACTCAAGCCAGTGCTCATATGAACCGTCAAAGTTTGGTATGGAGATGGTAGGTAACTTGACATTATTTGTATTGACCACGGGCTGTTCGAAACTACTCGAATGAGCTTCTTCAAATCTTGTCATACATTCTACTAATCCGACAGTACCATAGTACTCGCGTTCGAAGTCTTCGCGCGACTCGATTTGACGCTCAATGTCCACCTCGGGTGTGAGATCTTCTATTTGACTTTGTACCTCATTGAATTCACTCAGCAACGATTGCGACCCAGACATTCTTAGCTTTAGTTCTGTACGTTGAAATTCAGTTAAATCTTTGTCAACGAATGAGTTTACGTATTTTCTAAAATTAGTTAATCGCGACTTTATTGTTGCTCTTTTTCTAATAAGGGTTGCTAATTCAGGTGGAGCCATTTTGAGAACTAAAACACTAAACCGTACTTACAGTAAAGGCAGGAATAGCCGTGCGTGAAAAAATGTAAAAACCACCAGCGACATGTAGCAGCAATCCGACTGCTCCGAAGATCCAGCACGTGCAATGCACTCCGAATGTCCAAAATGTGTATCCGGCTCCGAAGGTCCAAATGTGCAATGCGCGTGCAGGGCAGGAGGGATTGACGACGAAATTATAAAAAACTCTTCAAAATCTTAGGTCTTGTCATTTTATTAATAACGAAAAATTGTTGCTAAGCAACCGAGACGCATGCGTGCGTGAACAAATACCTACCTAATATCACGTAGGTAATGTTGTTGTAATGTTGTGTTGTAATGTTGTAGTGGTAAAGTTGAAATTCGAAAATCAGAGCAATGTAACTATATGATGTTTGTACAATTTTTTAGTGCTTGACGCCGCACTAGCGATCTTTAAATGAATTCGAGCCCCGCACGTTAATAGGAGATATTTTTTTCTGTTTTTTTAAGTAGGTATATGATAGTGTCCAATATTTATTTTTTATCTTGTTACAGGACGGTCCGTTATGGGGTGCCTTAGGCGTGGTGAACCACTCATTCACGCTGGCGTACTTGCAAGCGGAGAAGCTGGTGTGGCTGATGGACACCGGCGTACTTACGTTCGACAAAGAGGCGGACTTCCGCATCCGGACCGCGCACAAACTGTTTTGGTCGCTAGGCGCTTTTGTGGGCTTCCTCAGGTAGCCACTGCAAGAACAATTCTTGATATCCCACTCCCCTTATATTCCACTACTCAATTAGTAAAAATATTTTTTAGGTCATGTTTTTAGCAGTTTTTAGGGCGACCGTTACTCCAGCAAGAAAGTAAGTAGGTAGCTGGTAGAGTGATAGAAACGGAAAACGGAACTAGTGCTTTATCTGCTGTGGAAATGCGCTGCATTAAACATTTGTAAATTCTGTCTTTTTGGAAAAAATCTAATGAAACGCTTCCTGCTGGAGTAACGTTGTTGGAGCAAGAAAATTTTAAAGGAATGATAAAGAGATAAAAATGTTTAAATCAGGAGAGAACTTTCGTTTTAGCTAGACTATGCGATTAACTCTTGTTATAAGTATAATACGCCACATTAAACGCAACAAATATCTGCATCTACGCAAAAGTAAATTTTTAAGGCGCAGAATGTTACACCCCTTTCGACTAATTTCATAAAAGAAAAAAAAAACTGCGACTTCTGCAACCGTTATATAATAATTATGATTATATTAATAAACGTCATTTATAATTATTTGGTTAACAAATGATAACCAAAAAGGTTTTTTAAAGCACGTAGGATTATAATGCGGCTATAAATAAAACACTCTACAAACTACTCAAATACTTACTCGTGTAACGCCCGCGTATTTAGGCGCCCAATGTAACAGCGTTAGATGACTGAGAGCCATAAGTGAAAACTCTATACTGAAAGCGCGTAACAACCGGCTAATAATTTCCACCACACAAAGCGTGCCAACGAAAAATATAGAAGCATTTCTCAACGCTTGAAAATGGCACCGCGAAAAGTTTTAAGAGAGGTAGGGCATAGCGATTTATCGCGCGAACTGGAACAGCCCGACTGGTGAAATACCTCCACCTTACAGAAGACCGCAGCCAAATAACAATCACTTCTGTGTTGTTGTGTTCCTGCGAGTGAGTAAGGTTTCCAGAGCTCCTGGGGGGTGCTACATTAGTAGCAGTGGCTTGACCACCTGGATTTGTCGCCCTTACCTTCAAGGTAAGGGCGACAAATCCAGTAACATATTTATTATGCTGTACTTGTCACCCTTAAGCTAGGACCTCGTTACCACTTAACATCAGGTGGGATGAGGTCAAACTTGAAGTGCAATATAAAAAAAAACAGTAAGGCATGGTGGGCGTGGCTTACAAAAGTGAGCTAGCGCCAGTACGAATACCGTTCCCACGGACGCCGCGAGTCACAGGCGCGGACCAATCACAGCGCTTGTTCCATCCTATTCTATGAGATGACGTAACTAACGACCCCTTTTTTTGTCGACTTTAACGCATTAGTCTTTTCAAGTATCGATACTTTATATTGCGTATCTATTGCGTGTGTGCTTTACATTTGTGTGTGTTTTGGTGCCAATATTGGATTGATATTAGCATGACGGGAATTCTTCCATGTTTTTTCGTTCACTGGCCAGGCTTTCCTTAGGTGGTTAATCAGTCAGTATTTGTGACAGTTTAATTTGTCTTTCAGGTCTCTTAAATCCCTCCACGGCACCGCGCTGGCCCTGGAGGCGCCGGAGCGGGCCGCGTGCGCGGAGGCGCGCTACCGGCAAGCGTCGCTCACGTCCACCAAGTTCCTCTGCGACGTGGTGCACGCCGTGAGCTGGCTGCCGCCCGGCTGGCTGTGGGGCGGCCGCCTCACCACGCAACACCAGAGCGGCGTCGCCACCCTCTCCGCTGTCCTAGCCCTCGTTCTCCACTTCAACGCGAAAAAGCTCGCTTCGACCTCAAAATAAGTTCAAGTTGCGATTATTTTATTTCCCACGGCCGGTTGAGTGGGACTCTAGTCCAGCGATGGCGAAAATTCGCTTCGCTAGGCTGCCGCTGTCACGTTCAGACAAGTCTATTAGTGTGATCTAGTGTAGCGACGCGATTTTTTTCTGTCACCTAAAAAAAGCTACTTGCCTAGGCTCTCCGTACGTGTAATTATGTGTGCGTAGGAACCTATTTGTTGGAGGATATATTGAAGACGTTCCACTTAAAATGGTTGGGTATCTACCTATATTAATAGAAATGGCGGCTACCTCTCACATGGAAGAGATTTCCGGACCATGCCGCTTATGAGGCGTCAGGCGAGTAAATTGTATCGCGCTCTAAACAAATGTAGAAATCGATAAAATTCAGTGCATCACGAGTTGATTGGAAAATACGAGTGCGGTGTGCTATCAGACTGGCTTACACAGTAACTTTGTACCTATTGACACGCGAGAAATTTGATGTATGACGCATGTATATTATTCGGCCTAGTCATTCAATTAAACGTCGTCATTTAATAAACGCGCTAGTTATTCAACCAAATGACTGCGACAGATATACCGACTGGCCGACTCTTTTGCTCGCATCGGTCTCAGAAATCGGTTACCCTTTAATAAGTTTATTTCAAACTTGTTCTAGAATATGTAAAAAAAAGAAAGTTTCAGGCTGTTTGAATTTCCCACATAGGATCTGTTCTATAGTGGTAGGCTTCCATCCAAATTATGTCATGCATCGTATCAACAACTGATAGTGGCATAATACCAGCGAGCATGCGTCCATGCTCGTGAGCTGATAATGATGAAACAGCACTACAGCCGGACCGTTTAACTCGCGTATCACCTGCGCGGTAAGAAAGGCAAATTTGTAATGTATGGGAAATTAATCAATTTGTAAAAAATCCAAATATTATGCTAACCAAACCACTTTAAATAATAAAATACATTCTGGACGTTCGTCGTCTTGCGCCGTTCATGTCCAACTGAATACCGCACAGGCGATACGCTAGTTAAACGGTCGAGCATAGAACACACAGGTATACCAACTACTAGCGCCCGCCACGGCTTTGCACGCGTAGGTACTATTCCCGTTTATTCCACAGTTTTCATTGATTCTTCACTCCTGTCGGTCACAGCGTGATATGAAATACCTACCTAAAGCCTTCCTCAATAAAAGTATGTTCTAAATTTTCAACACAAATATATCTTTTTTCAATTCGTACTAGTTCCTGATATAAAATGTGTTGAAAGTTCAAACACACAATACCTATAATATTCGTATTTATATCGTTTATTTGGCATACTCACAACCTCGAGTAATGTATTTTAAAAAATAAATTAAACTAACGCATTTATGCTAAGTACCTGTTTATCAATTAATTTTTAAGTCCCAAAACAATTTATTCTTAGAATAGTTGATACCTGACGAGGTTTTGAGTTTGTTCTATTTAGGATCGTAAGTTAAAATAATTAAAATTCTAAATTGTCATAAGTTGATTTATTGCAACGGACCATTTATAGTATTGTAAAAAAAACATCAGTATTGGCCATTATTTAAAGCAACCATTTCATCGAATGCATTTACAGTTTTTCAGGTGTACACACAAAAGTATTATGTATAATGTATCTTTAGGTAAACGTACTAAAAGTAGTGTTAGCTTTAATAGTAGTAGTAACTTATTTTTATTAAAATAACTAAGTTAATAATCCCGAAAAATAATAAAGTTCAATACATGTATCAAACATTTTTACTTATTTTACAAGCACCATATTTTATATAAAGTAACAATAATATATAAATGTGTAAGGAACGTATGTTCTTTACTAAAAGTGGAAGTACTTCCGCCGAGCTAGGTGTTATCTGCTCGAGGCCCAAGGCCCAACTACCAATCTTGCATTGTTATATAAATAGTTAGTGGCGACGAAAAGTCTGACATCGCGATGTAGTATTAATGTATTAATTGGCTAATCGCGCATTACGTATGTAGCGTTGTTTTACTATGCCAATTCTGCTGACGTTGTATTTGTGTCGACTTGTAGGTAATGTCGTAGGTCGGCACAAATGTATGAAATACTTTTTTATCCAGTCAGCTTCTGCGTGGAACTGGAGCAAGTCGATTAACTTATAGCAATCAAGACATGGTTTATTTTCTAAAAAAAAGCCTGTTTTTTTTAAATGGCGAAGCACATCCATTTTACCTAGCAAAAAGGAAAAAAGCTTTACAAAGTCAAGATGTTATTTTCATTTACCATATACCAAATATTTTTATGCAGTCTCGCAGTGCATTCTTAATTCGGCTTGATCACTACTTGCCGAAAAGCCACGCCCACAAGCCGCCCGGTGCCGCGGCCTGCACCCCCTCCGCCCGCGCCTCACCTGCGGCCAAACGGAACGGTCATTGAATCGAGTCAGTGCCATATAAACATGCAATAAAGGTCGTTGAACCCATCCTGTAAAGCGAATCACAGACGCGTAGCCCTCAGTTATTCTATAGATGCATACGCAATTATTTCCCATGCTACACGGTTTATTTGTTCATTTTGTAATAAATAGAGATGTTTTAGAAGTTCTCAAACCACAAAATAGATTTCATACCATCAGCTGATATAGTCGCCTAATACAATTCTTAATGTAAAAAAAAGAGAGATCCAACTAACGGTTAGCGGTAATGAGTCACAAGCAATGATAATATGCTTAAGAAATAATGTGGTTTTAGCTCTATGTGGACCTAGAATATAGACTTGAGCTGCCTCTACAGTTTGGACCTAGCAGTCGAATAACCAGATAGCGCGGTTGATCTTTCCAAGTTACTGTTGTTCTCACCGGTAGGTTCAGGCTGGTGGCCCGCCATATACTGGCCCAGTCGCTGCCGCGCGTACGAGGCGCCCAAACCGATCCCTTCCGCAGTTTTATACCCGTAGCCCAGCAGGGTACTCCCTGTCTCCGACGACTTGTCCTTCATAGACTGGATGTACGGCTCGGCGGCAGCGCGTAATTCCGGCAACTGGAATAAATATATAATAAATTCTAGTTATTTTTTATACTGCACTTCTATATCGACCTCATCCCAACTCATGTTAAGTGGTAATGAGGTCCGAGCGTAAGGTTGACAACTACAGCATAATAATAGCTGTTACTGGACTTGTCGCCCTTACCTTGAAGGCTTGGCCCTTGCTACTAATGCAGCACCCCCCAGGAGCTCTGGAAACCTCACTCACACGCAGGAACACAACATCATCTAAGTGATTGTTATCCCTACCCTACCTACAACTCTTAAATATTGTATTTTCATAGACACTTAGTGAATCGCGTCATTCGTACGCTCGGACCACGTGCACGCCCAATTAGGTCAGTGTAAGGGTTGACAAACACACTAGGCCTATAAAGGAAAACTAGCGACCTGCCCTAGCTTCGCACGGGTGCAATATTGATTCTAATAAATTCGCTTGATTTTCAGCATTTTAATATACTTAAATGTATGTTAACCTTCCTCTTTAATCATTATATCTGTTTGAAAAACTGCAACTAGATCGGTTCTGTTGTTTGAGAGATCTAAGCATGGGTGCATACATAGAAACAACCAATGGGAAGCGCCTTTGTTTTATAATAGAAATAGTAGAATGTGGATCAAATCTCTATGGTTCTTGGTTGTTTAATGAAATCTTATACAAAAAATATTTTAAAGTTTCTTGTTGAAGCTCACCTTTGCTTTGGCAGTTTCCGCGATGACCTGGGGCTGTTCTTTGACTAGAGGCACCCGCTGCTCCAGCGCCTCCAAGGCAGCTACAGCGGCGGCGTCTGCGGCTTCTATGGGCTTCTTCACATATGGGACTACATTCTCGATAGCCAGGAATGTAGCAGTCCTTTTTACGTAACTGAACATCCAATCTGTAAACAATATTCAAACAATTTTATAGATTTTTTACCTCAACAAATTATGTGGGATTTGCTGCTCTTCCAACTGAGCTAACTGCATGTTATTGTAAGGGACGAATTTTGTAGACATTCGCGCATTTAGGTGATTAAAAAAATGGCTAAAATCCAGTGATTTACTCTTCGAGTAAGAGACGTTACATCTAAAAAAATAATCCCTACTAATATTATAAATGCGAAAGTAACTCTGTCTGTCTGTTACGCTTTCCTGCTTAAACCTCTCAACCGATTTTGATGAAATTTGGTTTAGGTGTATGTTAAATCTCAAGAACGGACATAGGCTACTTATTAGAAAATAAGGGGGGGATGGGGGTAATACCACCTTTGAAAGTTTATATGGAAAAATGTTTATTTTTGAAGTTAGAGATATGAAATTTGGCACAAATATAGCTCGAAACTTTCTTGTTTTTACTGTATCAGTTTTATATTTGTTTACAATTACCTGTGGGGCTTCGGAAAAAACTTTTAAACTCCCCAACTGCAGCAGAAACTATGGGTAGAGACATAGCCTTCTTAACAGATTGTAGCTCAGGTAAGCTGGCCGGTGCATCTTCTTTCGACATCTGGGAATAATTGGATTTTAATTACTTTATGTTAACACTAGAATATTTTTTTTTTATTTTCTGCAATCATCTGCAATCAACCCTCAGGCTAATCACTTGAAACAGATCAAAAATTTTAGTTGTGAACAGGGGGTATGTTAGACTGAGAGTACAATAAACAAGTTCGTAATATATTCTACATTTTGATTATGATTTTCTTTATTTATGTACTATTTTCACGATAGAGCCAAATGTAGATGACAAAATCGCAAAATGTTTACAATTTAAAGATCTGGTCGTAATTATTTGGCCACATCATGAAATTTAATTGCCTCATGAAATTCTCGAGCATTTCATAATATGGACCATTCTACGACATGGCCACGACATATGTACCTACTAAAAAATATTTACAAAACAGAATAAAATTAATATGGCCTATTAAAAAATATAATTCTATAAAGGATAAAATAGAATATTTACAAATGATAGACCGATCCGGCATCAAGGGTGCCCAGAATACTGGCTATGTTACCTCTTTGAATAGCCAGATTAATGCATTGGCCGAAGTAATTGCCAGCATTCTGAGTCCGGTGCACAATAACTAGGCTTGAAGTTGTCCCATGACACATTTTCTAGGCATTATATCTCTTTGTATCTAATTAAAGTTGCTTTGGGAATCCATACCTTCAGCTAGTTATGGATCTTTTGATCACACACAAGTATATTGTCATAAAAGTGACTGGCCAATTTAAATCAACTAACTGATTTCAAACTAAGTTATCGCCTCCTCCTATGAGTACCAGATAATGGTACTAACCAAGGGTACCTGGCCCAGCATACCTGGATCCAAGCTTATTCAGAAATAAAACTCAGGGCCCTATGTGAGTCGGACGGTGAAAATAATATCAGCATGTCCATAGCAGTATGTATGTATGTCCTATCCTAAGTTTAGATAACAGTAATTGATTCTCCTGAACTACATACCTTTCAATATAATTATGTAGGTACCTACTCAATACTCATTCAAATGGAATTATTACAAAATTAGGAAACTATTTATTAATCTAGGCTGTAACTTTCGGAGTCATTTCTTTATTTTATTGTCACCTAGTTAAATACTTAATTGTTACGAAGATTAAACAGTGAATCGTTGGGACTATTGCAACAGATTACATCATTTAACATAAGAATAAAAAAAGGAATATGTCTCAAATAATTGGGAGCCCAGAGTATATAATTATCGAATCTACCTACTTACGTTTCCAGTGTTTTGTTATCTAATAGCAAGTAGATAATCGCTTAGGCGTTTTTGCAACAATTGATTGAAAACAAATTATCACTAAAGTATGTAGTTCAAAGTAAGTCGTAATCACAGAGTAAATTGATTTTGAGAAATAATTACTTAAAGTAGGTACCTTAGTAAAATCAATTTTAAAGTATTCTTTGCGTTAAAATTTACAATCAACAAATAGACTTATAATGCAAAAACTTGAATGTATGAACGAAAATACATTGACTGAAGCAGACTGCAGGATTTTTTGATAAAAGTGCGCAAGCTAACGTTACCAAATATTAATTTATTTCCCCCTAGATTTAAGTTCATAACATTTGGGAAACCGTCTCAATGTAGCCGGTTGGTTCAGGAGATAGCCAAACTGTCGACTGATAGCGCTGTGCACTCGTATTTTCAGCCAATGAGCAGTACATAGTTGTCAAAATGAATTTTAATGATTTTTATTTTCTCTAGAAAATACACACACAACGCGGCTATATTTAGCCTACTAAACCAATAGGCTAAATCTGCGCAAACGCGATTACAAATTGTATTGTAATGGTATTTATGTTTCCTGTTAATACCTACTTTCTCAATTAATATTTTGCACGGCTGTACACGTTTCTCGATCTCTACTATTGCCTCTACCTAAAGGTTGTCTGGAAAAGATTGTTTTCTAGCACTAAGACTGCCTAAATTGAACTTAAATATATCTGTAAATCCAATTTCTGTAATTTTTCTGTGCAATAAAGTGTAGCTATCTACAAATATCGCATCTGTGATAACGTGTTTAGGCGAATAAGTTACAAAACCCACTGATACTAGTTAAAAACGACTATCTACCTTATAATTGAGGAAAAACTTCTTAAGCTGGCAGCACTGGTGAGATGTTGCCACTTTTAATGAATTGTAGGGGATAACCCCTGTAAAGCTTTGTGTGAAACGGTGTTACCAGTTAAAAGTAATAAAATGTGACAAAAATAAACCTGAAGACGCCCCGCAACTGTAAGTCTAAAGCATGGAATGTTGACTTGGCAAATTACATAAAATATTCTTTTGTTTATAATTTGTTTTAATGCTTCGAAATATTTGTAATTTACTGCCAAAGTAGGTAAAACAATCGATTGTCAGTAAAATAATCTATTCCATTTCGTTGGAGAATTTAATTTAAAACGATATTATTTAATTTTATTGAATAAATTACGTGAAAAAATACTTTAATGTAGCACAGCGCGGTACAAAAGTACAATACAAATAATACAATGCGACCGAACTGAGCGCGAGTGTTGTACTTTACGTCAAAGGTCAAACGCCGCGCGATCATTTACCATTATTTACGAAAATAATTTACGTAGGTACTGAAATGTCCGCAGAGTAAATACCGCATCTACTGTTTACCTACTTTCTCTCCAATTCAAATTAATCAAAATACACGCGAAATTTAAAATAGAAAAAATGAATGCATATCTTTTTTATTGATTTATTAGCACCATGGACTTAAGTTCATGATTAGCAATAAAATCTATTTGAGTCCACAGACATAATTATAATATTTTATTATGTCTATGTTAGAGACACTTTTCTAACACGAGTGCTGTAGACATGCTGTAGACCAGTGTTGACAAATGGCAAAACCCAAGAAAGTTCAGTTTAGCAACCGCAGATTGGCAGAAAAAATGAATAATTAGAAATTAACGACATTTTTGTTAACACATGTTAGAAACTACTCATATTGACGAATAGGGAAGCGGATTGGGTCAGAGATTAGACACGTATTATTTAATTTGCCACATTAATAAAAAAATACTGAGATAAAACGATCCTAAATTGCAGGGTGGGCTCGATATGTCAAAAGTGTGGTAAAAATGTACCCACTAATGACGTCACGTGACAATTCAATTAAATGTATCGACCATGGACCTAATGTTTATTATACTAAGTCCATGGTATCGACATACAGGCCCAGCATGCGCAATACGTAAAATTTCTCGCATGAGACAACAAAAGTTTCAATATTGTTGATTGGCAATGATGGCACACCGCACTCGAATTTTTTGCCAATCAGCAGCAGTCTGTACACTGACATCAATCGATTTTGACGTTTGTTAAAAGCTCAATAAAATTTAGTCACGTGTCGCATGCTAGGCCTGATGGACTTGTTAAGTGACGTCATATCATATTAGTTGATTAGGCGTTAAATGCTAAAATACGTGCCCCATATTTTTAGACAATCTAACAGACGGACTAAAACCAATTTTTAGTCCGTTTCCCCATTTATTTATTTCCATTCTTGCTACTACCCACTAAAACACCCCGTCCACCTCTCATCACTTAGTGATGGTGCCACGGGTATATATCGGCGACACCATGCATCCTTACCTAGGCCATTGCCTAGGCCCGCAGATGACAGGTACACCAATACTCACGTTCCCGCCGAAGTTTCGTTCTCGAACATGGTTGACGTTTAGGCCTAGCATGCGCCATACGTCAAATTTCTCGCATGAGACGACAAAAGTTTTTATTCCGTTGATTGGGTGATAGTACACCGTACTCGTATTTTCCGCCAATCAGCAGTTGACGTATTGATTTTGACATTTCTTAAGAGCGCGATAAAATTTACTCGCGCGGCGCATGCTAGGCCTGGTTGAAGTAAGTTGGACTTTCTTAATATGTGCAAGGGCTTGATTGTGAGACCCTTTTTTCTATCTATACTATTTAACAAAACCGTTTGAAAGTAAGTCGGGCTTTCCTTCCTGACGCTATAACTCCAGAACGCACGAACCGATTTCCACGGTTTTGCATTCGTTGGAAAGGTCTCTGGCTCCGTAAGGTTTATAGCAAAAAAAATTCAGAAAAAAAATTAACAGAAAAGCGGGAAAATCCTCTAAGGTGAAACGAAGGGACCGCTAGTAACTGATGAAAATTTATAATGAAATGTATTTTTAGATTCAAAGGACTTAATTTTTATATACGAGATACAAATGTAATAACCTTATTTTATGTGCGGCGTGAATCACTATAAAAATTGTAAAAATGTAGCAAAGAAATCTTCTAACTTTTTTATGTATTTCATAAGGTTTTCGAACGTGTTTAGTCAATGTTACTACACAATAAGAACTTTAAAAAGCCATGTATCACCTAAGTACAATTATAAATAATCATTTAATCGAATATGGGTAAAAATCATAGATATATTATATTCCTAGATGTAACGCTAAAAACCGCAATTGGGACGTAGCTGTCTTATTCACATCTAGTCATACAGCGCCACCTAGTGTGACTGAAACAAAAACCACTCAGAGCTTGTATTGGAGTCCGCATCTGCAGATAGAAAATCTATGGACTGGACTCCGGAGTTGGAGTCCAGACCATAGACTGCCAATAGAACGTTACCAAATTGAAAATACATTCAATTTCAAATACGACTAATTTTAATGGCCGTATTTTAATCAGTGATGGGCCATAATTGAAAAATCACTTTCAAGTATTTAACAGTATTTGTTATATTCGTAACTATTTACTAAACGCTTTATTTTATTCCTATGTATATAATTATGTTACTAATTTATTAGTATTGCATATTTTCCAGAATAGTGCTACTAATCGATACCAACTTTATCATAAACCATGTTTTAACATGTTTTGATATATATTTTGCATCTGCGCATCCATTACGCAAGTCAACAATATTTCCATACACCTAATAAATTAAATATTTAATGTTAAATGTTTAAAACACCCCTTTGTCTATTTCAATATACCGTGCCACTATTAAATAGAACTATAAAGTATAAACGAAAACTGTTTTGGTTTCTAGCTTATGTACTCTTATATTTTAAATGGGAATAAGAATCACTAATAGTCACACTTATGTATATTAGTATTATCAAATACTAGCGCATACTTGTGACAGGATCCATGGTATCCCTATCTCGTATTTTGACAAACTGACATTGAATTGTCAAACTGAATTTCACTAAAACAGATTTTCTTATAATGTAGCAAAATTATGTATGAAAACTCAATAAAAACAAATAATTATTATAATTGCGGACGTGGATAACTGTATATCAAAGACGACGGTGGTTTCTAAGTTTGTGATTTAAAAAATAACGAGAGTTATTCAATATCGTCTTCATCGGTAAGTTTTGCAAAAACATTTTCGTATTATGTAGTAAAAATGAGCCAAAGATTTACAAAAATCTTGTTAACCTTTAAGATTTTTAATTTTCCCAAAATAAAGGCGCATTTATAACCAAATTTTCAAATTTAAATAATGCATATTTGTTGTTGTAGTGATGTGCCAATGAAAAAAATTTCATCGTACTTGTCGATAAAATTTTGGAACACATTCACTTTTAGATCGCTTTTAGCACACACTTTTAGATCTGTTCAAAATATTTTCAGTTATTTTATGATACCACGTAAAATATCGGCAATGGCATAATGTACCTATTGCATCGTATGAAATTTTTGATTTAGTTCGACATAAATTGAACAAGTATGATTCACGAGATATATAAATATAAACATGTCTAACTAAATTCACTTTATTTAATTTGTATTTTGTTACAGGAAATGTGAAAACAGAATCCCATTGCAGGGCGAAAATCAATAAAGTAAACTGCAAAGTAATATGAGATTGAGATCCTCTGATCTATGGTTGGACTAAACTACATGTCATTTGTTTTTGTTTGTTAATTTTACACAAATCGCTAATTTGTAAAATTATATATTTTTTATAATAAATATTGGTAGCACTGTAATTTTATTTTTTCGTATACTTATGCAAACATCATAAATTAAATCAAGTATGTACCTACTGGATTGTCGATATGCTGACAATACACTTTGGTATTCATAGCATACAGTCGTACAAAAGTTAAATTATTCAACTGCTTTCTTGTAGTCTTCTTCATCCTAGCATGTTAGTACTACTCTGGTGGAAATTATGAAGGAAAGCAGGGCTAGTTCCACCGTTGGTTTTGGTTTCCATAATACAAGTGCTTAAATTGTTTACTTTGGACTCAGGTCAATGTGATATAGCCTGATATTTATTTATGTATTCATTATTTTTATATCGACAGAAGAAAAAGATCCCTATTTCTTCACCACCCATATTGTTATCACATTTTATCGATATTAAAATCGACATTAGCTACATTACCAAAGAATAAATAGATATTAATACTCATTTTTAAATTGTTAAACGTCAAAACAATGTTGAAAAAAAATATTTTGGGGTGGACGGTAACATTGTTGCTGTCATGATGCGGTTTCTATACTTTCCTTATTCTAAGGTAAAAATAAAAGCAAAGCTATTACTATTTTTTTTATTTTCAAAAATGACATGGATAGCTGAGCAAAGATAATATCAAAATCCAATTCTTAGAAACAGGCTCACTAAATGTTAACAAAGCACCAGATTACAGAGATTCTATTAACTTTAATATGAACCAAAGGTGCGTTTCTATAACAACAAACTAAATATCTTACTAACAATAATTAAATTATCAAAGGAACTTATAAAATATCATAACAAACATAAATTTCATAATTTTTGTTTTATAAACATTTCTGCTCAATTTTCAATATTTTGTTGGCAATACATAAAAATACCTACCTACTTATAACTTAACGGTTGAATCTTTGGCATTTGAATAATTCGCCATTTTGAAATAATTAATCGCTTGGGTCCATCCTGAATAATCTAAAAATCAAGAGGGCATTATCGATATAATATCAGTTGTGTCAATGTTACCGATAGAAAACAATTTAAAAAATATAATTGTTATGATTGAACTTTAACAATTAAATCCATACTGGAATCATGCCAATACTATCGATAAATTTTAAATTATACGTATATATAATTATCTCTCATATTAATGTCTTCTTCTGTATCAGGGGACACAACATTTTCAAATAAGTTATATTTTTAATCACAAAACGGCATTGTAAAGTAGGTCACTCTAACTGTATCATCTGTGATAATATTTTAGCCGATATGTCAATGAAATCGATAACTATGCATTATAATTTATTTCGATTAATATCGATTATATTGGATAAAGGTAGGAATCAATATAATCGATTATCTCATTACTATCGATATATCGATAGTCCAATCGGTGTTTAGATTATTGGGCCCCATATGCACTATCAATTAATAATCGATACACAATCGATTGTACGGCAACATTTAGTGCAGATAGCCATGTTGTACCAGACAAACTATTCATGTTACAGAAAAAAATTGAAAGCATTTTCTGGTGAATCAGAAAAATTTCGAAAACTTTCGTGTTTTTTAAATAAAAATAACCAAGTTTAAAACAAATTTTGCTTCATGAATAATCTGTGTGTATTCCTAATGAAAGTATTTAATATAAATCTTAATAATACACTATTACTAAAAGATTAAATGACAAAAATGTTGCCTTAACCATTAAACTAAGTATGTATCACATTTTCATGAATCGTTGACAACAAACGAGGGACATTAAAACAATGAAATAGATTGACGACGCAAATTATAGTCTTACCCTCAAATCTGTTTCAATATTTACACTTTAACTCGTTAAAAGAAATTTAATAATCTTAAGATATCTAGATTATTACATATTGATAATTAAGTGATTACCCTGTTCATCCATATTGATCCCAAGTTCAAGCATATCGTTGTCCTCAGTTTTTAGGAGATTTTTTGTACGCGGTGACGGTAGATGAACATTTCTATTTGTTCTAATAGTTAGAAACAAACATTTTGAAACTTTTGATTGGCTAATAGAAAGTAGCTATCGTATTTCCAGCCTATCAACAGCTGATGCGCTTATTTTATCGTAATTGCAATATAATTTACTACTTTATTACGTCTACCACTCACTATTGAAATTAACTATTTGAAAATGTTTTCTACTACCCAGTCCAACATTTGAGTTTGTTTTATATTTAGGTATTTGTAAATGTTTTTAAGCATTCATTGTACTATAGTTGTTGGTTCTGTTTTCCATAGCGCAAGCGCTTTAGCTACTAACTGTGGGATCAGCATACCAAAAACGAAAGGAACAGACAAATGTTTCGTTTTTGATGATCTATTGAAAGTTTTAAAATTAAAACGTTGTTTTTTATTTGCATTAATAACATTATATTTTTTTAAAACTCTTGATTCCCATTCGATGTGAGTTGTGGCTATTTTGAGAATTACAAATTGTTATTCGTTAGGATCCGATATATTTTTTGTTTTTGGTAGCAGGGCTCAGGAGGTAGGTAGATGTAATTGTTTAATACAAAGACCCACCCATCTGACGATCTCCGTTGCCGAGAGGCGAGGGCCAGACTTTGGGGTCGCGCCATCTCTGAAGTCCCAGGTTTGATCCCCGGTCGGGTCAATATGGGTAACTGTTATTATATTGTCTCGGGTCTTGGTGTTGTGATACCATCGTTGTTTCTGATTTCTATAACACAAGTGCTTAAGCTACTTTTTCTATATTGCACTTTGCGATTGACCTCATCCCACCTGATGTTAAGTGGTAATGAGGTCCTAGCTTAAGGGCGACAAGTACAGCACAAAAAAGCTTTTACTGGACTTGTCGCCCTTACCTTGAAGGCTTGACCCTGCTACTAATGTAGCACCCCCCAGGAGTTCTGGGAACCTTACTCACACGCAGGACCACAACAACACCGAAGTGATTATTATTTGGCTGCGGTCTTCTGTAAGGTGGACTTACCACAGAATCAGAGCAATGTGTGTGTTATTCGATATTTATTTATTTATGTTGAGTTCAGACAGGGTCCTCTGGCGCCAGCCGCAGTTCCTCGGCAAAGTATGGATCGTGCTGGTAGAGGCGCAGTGCGAGGCGCGGCAGGTGTCGCGGACAAGCAGCGCGCGGGGGGACCAGCGCGGCGGGGGGCAGCGACAGCGCGGCGCCGCTCGCGACCAATGCGCGCGCGCACTCCTCGTCGCCCGGCGACAACAGGCACAGCGCCATCTGGCAGAGCAGCCTGAGCCTGCCACAGATAACAGTAGTTCACATGCCTGCTCATGCCTTTGCTACTTTTTTTTAAATTGTGTTCACATCTCGATAAGTTAAATTATATGATATTTGTATTTTTAAAAACTACTAAATAAAAAT
The DNA here is from genome assembly GCA_037074685.1 of Glyphodes pyloalis. NCBI lineage: Eukaryota > Metazoa > Arthropoda > Insecta > Lepidoptera > Crambidae > Glyphodes > Glyphodes pyloalis. The sequence continues at coordinate 2,828,554 of JAYKKO010000012.1, read as the reverse complement.
AGTGTAGCGTCATGACTCATTAACTTATTTTAAACACTTATTAAATATTTTAATTATTTCCTGTTTAAAAAATTATCGAAAAGGGTTACTTTCGAATTTCTAATATGGTATGTCTCACTTGGGGGTGGGGCGCGCGGTGTCCGGCTGCAGCGTGACGACGCTGAGCAGCGAGCGGCGCGCGGGCCCGGCCCAGCGGCGCAGCAGCGCGGCGGCCGCGTCACGACCCTCGCCCCCCGCGCCCCCCGCGCCGCCGCCGCCCGCCACCCGCCCAGCCGCGCACACCCACACCGCTACTATCAGCTCGTTTTCAACGCTGAACAGAACACAGTCATTGTTTGGTTAGCTCTCGCACAATTGGCTACTTGACAGTGTTAACAATAAAATATGAAAAGTGTAAGATATGTTAGCTTATTAGTTAAGTAATCATTTTACATTTTTATTTTTTAATTAATTGAAAAGCATAGTTAGTATTTTATTTTTACAAAATAAATTTTACTTTTTTTATCTGTGGAACAAAAGAACCGAAATGGAAACCACTATTTGTTGACATTGATATCATAATCGAAAGCAAAACATCGATTATCGATATTTATCATAAACCGAACATCGATGTTCGATAACATCGTCAATTTTTTCACTGGGAAATTGTCACCAAAGTAAATTCGGTGAAATTGATCGATTTTTTTACTAGTGTTTTAATATTAATTCGTCTGATGTAATAGGACATTCAGCCAATTAATGGAGTGCGTTCGTTCATCCAAAAAACGTAAAATTATGATAAAATGAGAGATAATGAGCGCGACGGCGAAGAACGAACGAAAGGAACGGCTGGTGAATGAACACTTTTTATATGACACTATAATATGGATGCATCGATGTCGAATCAACATCGATGATCAATTTCGCTAACATCGATGTTCCGATGTTTTTCGTACAGCAACATCGATGTACAATGAATATGATGATCATCAATCATCTCTACCACCATTGCAATTCGGAAATGACAGCTGTCGGCGAAAATTATTTATTTTATTGTTCGCCACAATGATTATTTTACCGTTTAAATTTAATTATTGTGTCTCTAACCGTATTAAGAATTTAGTTAAACATTTTCCATTTATTTAAATTAAGTCGTTCCTATGCGTATCGGTTCCATGTCTAGAACGTTGACGTCATAATTGCAACAGTGGCGTGACGTGTATATTGCATCAAAATTTAACTTCTTCGCACGGTTTTCAGAAATGCCAGAAATCCCGCGGCGCGTGCGCATGCGCGAGCAGCGTCGCGTACAGCGTCGCGACACGCAGTAATACTCACAAGTGTATACTAGCGGCGAGCAGCGCCAGCAGCGCAGTGGTCAGGTCCCGCGGCGAGTGCTCGTGCGCGAGCAGCGTCGCGTACAGCGTCGCGACACGCAGTAATACTCACAAGTGTATACTAGCGGCGAGCAGCGCCAGCAGCGCAGTGGTCAGGTCCCGCGGCGAGTGCTCGTGCGCGAGCAGCGTCGCGTACAGCGTCGCGACACGCAGTAATACTCACAAGTGTATACTAGCGGCGAGCAGCGCCAGCAGCGCAGTGGTCAGGTCCCGCGGCGAGTGCTCGTGCGCGAGCAGCGTCGCGTACAGCGTCGCGACACGCAGTAATACTCACAAGTGTATACTAGCGGCGAGCAGCGCCAGCAGCGCAGTGGTCAGGTCCCGCGGCGAGTGCTCGTGCGCGAGCAGCGTCGCGTACAGCGTCGCGACACGCAGTAATACTCACAAGTGTATACTAGCGGCGAGCAGCGCCAGCAGCGCGGTGGTCAGGTCCCGCGGCGAGTGCTCGTGCGCGAGCAGCGTCGCGTACAGCGTCGCGACACGCAGTAATACTCACAAGTGTATACTAGCGGCGAGCAGCGCCAGCAGCGCAGTGGTCAGGTCCCGCGGCGAGTGCTCGTGCGCGAGCAGCGTCGCGTTCAGCGTCGCGACACGCAGTAATACTCACAAGTGTATACTAGCGGCGAGCAGCGCCAGCAGCGCAGTGGTCAGGTCCCGCGGCGAGTGCTCGTGCGCGAGCAGCGTCGCGTACAGCGTCGCGACACGCAGTAATACTCACAAGTGTATACTAGCGGCGAGCAGCGCCAGCAGCGCAGTGGTCAGGTCCCGCGGCGAGTGCTCGTGCGCGAGCAGCGTCGCGTACAGCGTCGCGACACGCAGTAATACTCACAAGTGTATACTAGCGGCGAGCAGCGCCAGCAGCGCGGTGGTCAGGTCCCGCGGCGAGTGCTCGTGCGCGAGCAGCGTCGCGTACAGCGTCGCGACACGCAGTAATACTCACAAGTGTATACTAGCGGCGAGCAGCGCCAGCAGCGCAGTGGTCAGGTCCCGCGGCGAGTGCTCGTGCGCGAGCAGCGTCGCGTACAGCGTCGCGACACGCAGTAATACTCACAAGTGTATACTAGCGGCGAGCAGCGCCAGCAGCGCGGTGGTCAGGTCCCGCGGCGAGTGCTCGTGCGCGAGCAGCGTCGCGTACAGCGTCGCGACACGCAGTAATACTCACAAGTGTATACTAGCGGCGAGCAGCGCCAGCAGCGCAGTGGTCAGGTCCCGCGGCGAGTGCTCGTGCGCGAGCAGCGTCGCGTACAGCGTCGCGACACGCAGTAATACTCACAAGTGTATACTAGCGGCGAGCAGCGCCAGCAGCGCAGTGGTCAGGTCCCGCGGCGAGTGCTCGTGCGCGAGCAGCGTCGCGTACAGCGTCGCGACACGCAGTAATACTCACAAGTGTATACTAGCGGCGAGCAGCGCCAGCAGCGCGGTGGTCAGGTCCCGCGGCGAGTGCTCGTGCGCGAGCAGCGTCGCGTACAGCGTCGCGACACGCAGTAATACTCACAAGTGTATACTAGCGGCGAGCAGCGCCAGCAGCGCAGTGGTCAGGTCCCGCGGCGAGTGCTCGTGCGCGAGCAGCGTCGCGTACAGCGTCGCGACACGCAGTAATACTCACAAGTGTATACTAGCGGCGAGCAGCGCCAGCAGCGCGGTGGTCAGGTCCCGCGGCGAGTGCTCGTGCGCGAGCAGCGTCGCGTACAGCGTCGCGACACGCAGTAATACTCACAAGTGTATACTAGCGGCGAGCAGCGCCAGCAGCGCGGTGGTCAGGTCCCGCGGCGAGTGCTCGTGCGCGAGCAGCGTCGCGTACAGCGTCGCGACACGCAGTAATACTCACAAGTGTATACTAGCGGCGAGCAGCGCCAGCAGCGCAGTGGTCAGGTCCCGCGGCGAGTGCTCGTGCGCGAGCAGCGTCGCGTACAGCGTCGCGACACGCAGTAATACTCACAAGTGTATACTAGCGGCGAGCAGCGCCAGCAGCGCGGTGGTCAGGTCCCGCGGCGAGTGCTCGTGCGCGAGCAGCGTCGCGTACAGCGTCGCGACACGCAGTAATACTCACAAGTGTATACTAGCGGCGAGCAGCGCCAGCAGCGCGGTGGTCAGGTCCCGCGGCGAGTGCTCGTGCGCGAGCAGCGTCGCGTAGGCGGCGTGCAGACGCGCGCGCGCACACAGCGGCGCGGCCGAGCTCCACGGACACGCCGCCCACGCGTCGCGCACCCACGACCAGCCCTCGCAATCTGGTAAACACGTTCCCACTCATGTAACTACACCAATCGAAACCAGCAGCGTGTGGACAACTAATGCTTTAATCATACATACATTTCAAGCAAACGAAAAAGTCAGTCGGCACTGACTCGCCCGTTTGCTTGGTGGGAGAAGGCACGCCCTCCCGTTGCTTAAATTAATTAGAATGTTGACACCATTCTCAAATAATTTCACAGTATCAATGTTAGAAAAGAGGACTCTATGTCACGTCGGTCATACTGATTTTTTAAAGTATCTGTAAATAAAATTATTCGAAACTATTTATTAGTGGATTCATATAATGTTTATAGTGTTTTACGCCGTATTAGCTATCTTCACAGAGAATCAAGAAATCCTTTTTGACAGGTATTTAAAAGAATCTCAGTTGACTATCCAGTCAACATCCGTATTTTATTGGTGAGAGTTTTTCGCTTAGTTAAGTTTAGTGAAGGTGATAAGGCTCCACAGGCATAATACATGGTCAAGTAGGTAAATAATACAAATAAAATACCGTTGCTTTGTATATAAGCGGCAACAGCGGCGTCGGCCAGCGGCGCGAAGTACTCGAAGGCGGTGAGTGAGGCCACGCCCCGCACGCACGCGCCCCGCCCCCGCCGCCCGGTTGACCCCACCCACGACACCCACACCTGAACAAACAAACGTACTTAGAACAATATAATCATAATTATATAAAGCACCCAACTGTATTGTCGTAGCATAAGATTTAGGATTTTGTTTGTTTACAAATTTAGTTGTAATCGATACCAAGGGATGGCAATGTGCCTATTTACATCGCGATGGTGTTGTGTTTCGACCGGTCCTAATAAAGGAAATGTTTGTTAATAAATACTATTTTGGTCGGTCCACAAATTGAAGTTTAATTGAGGGTAGTCAAATTTGGGAGTTCATTGGGAGAAGTGCTACAAAAAGTGACCAGTAGCCCAGAGGTGTTACAATAATCATAGTCAATGAATTAATTCCAGTAGGCTACAAGTTAAACTTAAGCATCGTCAAATTTAATATAAACCATAATTTAAGCTACCACCGGTCTTCAGAATTAGAAATCATTTTATTCATGTTAATTACATCGGGGGTTTATAGGTCGCAATTGGCCAACTACAATAAGTTTGAACAAACGTCTTATTGTGTAATTATGTTAGCAGACCTAATAAACATATAAATAAAATTACAATTAAAGAAGTGGGCAAGGAATAATAGGGATTTAAAATAAAAATAAAAAATGTGTTTTATTTCAGTAAATCATTTACAATCAACTGCCGGGGCTTCCCAGAAAGTAATCAGATGATACTTGTGTAGGGAAAGCCTCGCTCTTCCTGTTTAGTAACATATCGGATTTACAATATATTTATTGACTAGAGGTAACCATAATAATTAATAAAAGAACGAAAGATGAAAATATAAATAAATTATAATAATAAATGCATGGATGGCCAGTGTGTGTGTGTGTGTGTGTGTGTGTGTGTGTGTGTGTTTGTGTGTTTGTGTGTGTGCGTGTGTGTTCGAGAGTGAGTGAATGTGTGTGTGTTATATTGTATGTGTGTGGTGCGCGAATCTACATGCTTACTTCATGTTGTTCTTACCAAAATGTTTTCCACCTCGGCATAATTTAGAGTAGAAAACCACGTACTCACAGCTTTCTTACACTCATATAAAGTCATTGGGTAAATATTTAATTTGCGATTTATTATATTATAGGCGCGGGGGGCTTGAGCTATATTTTGTCGGCAGGCAAAGACTGTACGTGCAGGGCAAGTGGAAGCTACGATATCACGCCGAAAAACGAAAATAAGGAAGGAAATAAATATAGGACAGCATCACAAACATTCCTATTATGTAGAAAACAGCTAAAGCACTTGTGTTACTGAAATCAGAAACGACGACGTTACCACAACACACAGACCCGAGACAATATGAAAAAGTTCGTTTTCCACATTGACCCGACCGGGAATCGAACCCGAGACCTTAGAGATGCCGCGACGCCGAAGTCCGGCGCGCTCGCCTCTCTGCTACAAAGGGATACAGTAATCTCACCGGTAGCGCAGCGGCCGCCGCCGGCTCTATGCACAGGATGATCATAGCGCGACTGATGAGGTCTTCGATTTCACCCTCAGAGCTTTCCAAGTGAGGCGCTAAAACGAAATCAAATTATATTTTTTTAAGTGGTGTGTCAAGCTCGCACCGTCTAAAACCCCCTCGGTGGCCAAATTTGAACAGCTGTGTGGGAATCGGGATCCCGGGTGCGGATTCTACGCAAAACTTTAATAAAAAATTTAACTACCATAGGGCTTTTAGTATATGTGGATATTATCAATCACGTCTTAAACGTGATCGACAAAGATAATACAATGCGTATAGGCATCTCAACCCTGAACACGTATTATGGATAAGTAAACTAGTATTTAAGATGTGAATCTGTTATTAAAGAGAGTGCTTAAGTGTAGACGTTGTTTCGTTAACATCGACCTCCACCTCCTATGGTTCAGGCGCCCCACAGCCGGGCTAGGACTGTTATTGGAAGAGGGTAATCGAACGATTCGTAACAGTTTACTAATGTAAGGCGTTTTATATTTGTGCCAACCTACGACATGACCAGAAGTCGACACAAATACGGCCTCAGCAGAATTCTCAAAATAAAACAACGCTACATACGTAATACACGATTAGCCAATTAATACATTGATACATCACTATGTCAGAGTTTTCGTCGCCACTAACTATATATACAATAAACCAAGATTGGTAGTAAAAACATGATACTTCCGTCGAGCAGATAACACCTAGCTCGGCGGAAGTATTTCTATTTTTAAATAAATATTAACTAAAAGTTGAACTATGTTTTATATTAAACTGTACGGGTACTGACTGAGGCTGTCTATGAGGTGGAGCAGCCGCGCCTGGTAGGCGGGCACGTGCGGCGCGGCGGGCGGCCCGCTGCCGGCGCGCAGCCACGTGGCCACGAGGCGGCCGCGCTTGCAGCGGCTGCTGGCGGCCGAGCTGATGCCGCTGACGGGGCACCAGTGGAGCTCGCTCGCCGCCAGGATCACCCTGCACCGATTCATCATCCATATGTAAGACAACTATTATTCACTAGCTTTTATTTAACATTAGCGCACTCTAGTGAAAAACATTTTGCATTTAAATACAACACGTCGATCATGAACCTAGCACTGCAACAACGCCCTTCAATGGAAGTACCGTTACGCAACAAAATATTACGCTAGCCCAGATTGATCGTGTTTATTTCCTACAACATATAATCAAAAATATTGTTTACCAATAAATAAATACAGAGCAAAGTTGCGGTCCTCCATGTGCTACAAATATATAGATACCTACTTGGTGCGATTGACAACTTTGACTTCGCGATGTAGGATTTAAAAAAAAACCTTAAATTTAATCTACGCCATCTGTCGGCATCATTTGAAACTGTTTAGTTGCCCAGCGGCTCGGTAGATGTCGCCAAAACAACATACTTGAACTGCGGCAACTCGTGGTACGGCACCGCGTTGCTATGGTGCTCCATGAAAAATCTCTCAAGCGCCTCTTCTAAAGCGGCTTCCGGAAGCCTCTGCCAGGGCAGCGTTGTTGCTTCTTCCAAGGTCTGCAAATAATGTATCATCATCGGGTCTGGTGATCAATCGATCTATCTGTTGTGTGATTGACATAAAAATGAGGATAGTCGTGAGAAATTGCAAGATTAAAGTGGCCATGGACTGGCCTCATAGCTTGGTCCATACGTCATGCTTGTGAATAGGTGCTACCCTTGGGGATTGGTCTGCTCCAGCTTACCTCTCAAATATAAATACTTATTGTTGAGGTAAATATATCAAAACAACATGATATGTTTTGCTCTAAAATGTTAGTTACTTAGATCCTGCTACTGTGACTAATCTACTGAGTTTCTTATCGGTATCTTGTCAGAAGATATAGGTTCCGCCGGCAGTAGAATCATTTTGCTTTGTATTTAATAACGATTTAAAAGAATTTTATGTAACTTGCTTTAATAAATAAATATTATATTGATTGATTGCAAGATAAAAGTGGCAATAGTAGGCCACGCAGCTAGTAAACGTACAACAAGACATCCATAAATTCGTACAAACTTTCGCGTTTATAGGTACCTACTATCAGTAGGAAGTAACACTGGTATTGAATGAAAATTAATAATCTTTTTATTTATGTAAAATTACATTCGTTATATTTATGAAATGCCTCTATAAAACAAAATAAGCTACCTCCGCTTCGAAGCCTATAGCCACAGAGAAGATACCAGCAAGAAACACTGCAGGTTTTCTGTACCAAAAAAAAACTAACTTAGTACCACCTCCACAATAATCGCGAAATTGAACGAAGTTAGACGAGTACGACAGTGTAGAGAGGCACTTCGGCTCGCCTCGTCAAACTTCGCCTCGCCTCGGGCGACTTCCATTTACTGTCTGATTTCGCGCCTGAGTTGTCGTGAAGTTGAACGAGTGTGTGGAGTCACACTTTGGACTTTGCCGAAGTATATCGAGAAACTTCGCGAGTAGTGTGAAGGAGGCATAAAACAAAATAAGTACCCAGGCACATAGGGTAGTTTGTCAACTCTTACAGTTACAACTTACAGTTAACTTACAGTTATACAACAGTTGTCTGACCTGGTGGTCGAGGTGCAGCGGCGTGCAGGTGAGCAGATGCAGCAGCAGCGCGAGGCGCGCCGGCAGCAGCGCGTCCGAGGCGCCGCGCAGCCACGTGCGCACGTCTGACACACGATACACTAACTTAACAGTTGTCTGACCTGGTGGTCGAGGTGCAGCGGCGTGCAGGTGAGCAGATGCAGCAGCAGCGCGAGGCGCGCCGGCAGCAGCGCGTCCGAGGCGCCGCGCAGCCACGTGCGCACGTCTGACACACGATACACTAACTTAACAGTTGTCTGACCTGGTGGTCGAGGTGCAGCGGCGTGCAGGTGAGCAGATGCAGCAGCAGCGCGAGGCGCGCCGGCAGCAGCGCGTCCGAGGCGCCGCGCAGCCACGTGCGCACGTCTGACACACGATACACTAACTTAACAGTTGTCTGACCTGGTGGTCGAGGTGCAGCGGCGTGCAGGTGAGCAGATGCAGCAGCAGCGCGAGGCGCGCCGGCAGCAGCGCGTCCGAGGCGCCGCGCAGCCACGTGCGCACGTCTGACACACGATACACTAACTTAACAGTTGTCTGACCTGGTGGTCGAGGTGCAGCGGCGTGCAGGTGAGCAGATGCAGCAGCAGCGCGAGGCGCGCCGGCAGCAGCGCGTCCGAGGCGCCGCGCAGCCACGTGCGCACGTCTGACACACGATACACTAACTTAACAGTTGTCTGACCTGGTGGTCGAGGTGCAGCGGCGTGCAGGTGAGCAGATGCAGCAGCAGCGCGAGGCGCGCCGGCAGCAGCGCGTCCGAGGCGCCGCGCAGCCACGTGCGCACGTCTGACACACGATACACTAACTTAACAGTTGTCTGACCTGGTGGTCGAGGTGCAGCGGCGTGCAGGTGAGCAGATGCAGCAGCAGCGCGAGGCGCGCCGGCAGCAGCGCGTCCGAGGCGCCGCGCAGCCACGTGCGCACGTCTGACACACGATACACTAACTTAACAGTTGTCTGACCTGGTGGTCGAGGTGCAGCGGCGTGCAGGTGAGCAGATGCAGCAGCAGCGCGAGGCGCGCCGGCAGCAGCGCGTCCGAGGCGCCGCGCAGCCACGTGCGCACGTCTGACACACGATACACTAACTTAACAGTTGTCTGACCTGGTGGTCGAGGTGCAGCGGCGTGCAGGTGAGCAGATGCAGCAGCAGCGCGAGGCGCGCCGGCAGCAGCGCGTCCGAGGCGCCGCGCAGCCACGTGCGCACGTCTGACACACGATACACTAACTTAACAGTTGTCTGACCTGGTGGTCGAGGTGCAGCGGCGTGCAGGTGAGCAGATGCAGCAGCAGCGCGAGGCGCGCCGGCAGCAGCGCGTCCGAGGCGCCGCGCAGCCACGTGCGCACGTCTGACACACGATACACTAACTTAACAGTTGTCTGACCTGGTGGTCGAGGTGCAGCGGCGTGCAGGTGAGCAGATGCAGCAGCAGCGCGAGGCGCGCCGGCAGCAGCGCGTCCGAGGCGCCGCGCAGCCACGTGCGCACGTCTGACACACGATACACTAACTTAACAGTTGTCTGACCTGGTGGTCGAGGTGCAGCGGCGTGCAGGTGAGCAGATGCAGCAGCAGCGCGAGGCGCGCCGGCAGCAGCGCGTCCGAGGCGCCGCGCAGCCACGTGCGCACGTCTGACACACGATACACTAACTTAACAGTTGTCTGACCTGGTGGTCGAGGTGCAGCGGCGTGCAGGTGAGCAGATGCAGCAGCAGCGCGAGGCGCGCCGGCAGCAGCGCGTCCGAGGCGCCGCGCAGCCACGTGCGCACGTCTGACACACGATACACTAACTTAACAGTTGTCTGACCTGGTGGTCGAGGTGCAGCGGCGTGCAGGTGAGCAGATGCAGCAGCAGCGCGAGGCGCGCCGGCAGCAGCGCGTCCGAGGCGCCGCGCAGCCACGTGCGCACGTCTGACACACGATACACTAACTTAACAGTTGTCTGACCTGGTGGTCGAGGTGCAGCGGCGTGCAGGTGAGCAGATGCAGCAGCAGCGCGAGGCGCGCCGGCAGCAGCGCGTCCGAGGCGCCGCGCAGCCACGTGCGCACGTCTGACACACGATACACTAACTTAACAGTTGTCTGACCTGGTGGTCGAGGTGCAGCGGCGTGCAGGTGAGCAGATGCAGCAGCAGCGCGAGGCGCGCCGGCAGCAGCGCGTCCGAGGCGCCGCGCAGCCACGTGCGCACGTCTGACACACGATACACTAACTTAACAGTTGTCTGACCTGGTGGTCGAGGTGCAGCGGCGTGCAGGTGAGCAGATGCAGCAGCAGCGCGAGGCGCGCCGGCAGCAGCGCGTCCGAGGCGCCGCGCAGCCACGTGCGCACGTCTGACACACGATACACTAACTTAACAGTTGTCTGACCTGGTGGTCGAGGTGCAGCGGCGTGCAGGTGAGCAGATGCAGCAGCAGCGCGAGGCGCGCCGGCAGCAGCGCGTCCGAGGCGCCGCGCAGCCACGTGCGCACGTCTGACACACGATACACTAACTTAACAGTTGTCTGACCTGGTGGTCGAGGTGCAGCGGCGTGCAGGTGAGCAGATGCAGCAGCAGCGCGAGGCGCGCCGGCAGCAGCGCGTCCGAGGCGCCGCGCAGCCACGTGCGCACGTCTGACACACGATACACTAACTTAACAGTTGTCTGACCTGGTGGTCGAGGTGCAGCGGCGTGCAGGTGAGCAGATGCAGCAGCAGCGCGAGGCGCGCCGGCAGCAGCGCGTCCGAGGCGCCGCGCAGCCACGTGCGCACGTCTGACACACGATACACTAACTTAACAGTTGTCTGACCTGGTGGTCGAGGTGCAGCGGCGTGCAGGTGAGCAGATGCAGCAGCAGCGCGAGGCGCGCCGGCAGCAGCGCGTCCGAGGCGCCGCGCAGCCACGTGCGCACGTCTGACACACGATACACTAACTTAACAGTTGTCTGACCTGGTGGTCGAGGTGCAGCGGCGTGCAGGTGAGCAGATGCAGCAGCAGCGCGAGGCGCGCCGGCAGCAGCGCGTCCGAGGCGCCGCGCAGCCACGTGCGCACGTCTGACACACGATACACTAACTTAACAGTTGTCTGACCTGGTGGTCGAGGTGCAGCGGCGTGCAGGTGAGCAGATGCAGCAGCAGCGCGAGGCGCGCCGGCAGCAGCGCGTCCGAGGCGCCGCGCAGCCACGTGCGCACGCGCTGCCCGCCGCAGCAGCGCGCCGCCCACGCGCACGCCTCGCCGTCGCCGCGCTGACACGTCTGTCACACGAAACACGACACAGTGAAGAGATGAACAGCGCCAGTGTAACACTTTTTTTTATATTACTCTTCAAAATTGACCTCATCCCACCTAATGTTAAGTGGTAATGAGGTCCTAGCTTAAAGGCGACAAGTGCAGTATAGTGAATCTGTTACTGGACTTGTCGCCCTTACCTTGAAGGCTTGGCCCCTGCTACTAATGTAGCACCTCCCAAGAGCTCTGAAAAGCTTACCTACTTATGTTATGCTTGTTCCAAATCTATGTAGTTACCATTTTTATGGAAATCTAGTAGATAGTTATTATGTAAAAAAATAATAATAATAATAATAAAGGTAGGGAAGTGACGAGCCCATCGCCCGCTAGTGAGAGTTGGCGATCTTCGCATTATAATAATAATAAATTTTGTTTATTCAGACAACATGATCCAAATTTGTTAGTTACAAAGTAACTTATGTTCTATGTTATTATTAATTTTTAAAAATTGAGTAAAATTTTAAATACTGATTGGGATTGCCAACACTTAATTTAGCAATCCCACCCAGTGTCGCAAAAGCGGGGAGTCCATTTTGTCAGACAGCACTCTCAGTATATTATGAGGAGCTATAACTTTCTATCAGTGTAGTCAGTCTCCCCAGAGCCGCTAGTGGCGGGCTGAATGGGATTGACACCCTTTGGGACCCGTACCCCTGAGAGTTTGAGTTTTGAGTCATTTTGCTAAGTACGTTCATGAGCATGAAACAGATAATGGCAGAAAAGTTCGGGAGAGTACACGTAGAAAGGATTTCCAGAATAGCTTACATCCTAGCCTAGATATAGTCAAGCATAGTGCAAGATATCAGGCGGTGCGGTTGTTTAATAAACTGCCCCAAGAACTAAAATTAGAACTTTATAATACGCACTCCTTTATTTCGAAGCTCAAAACTTTCTTGCTGGAAAGTAGTCCATACTCAATTCAGGAATTGTTCAAAAAGCGTGATTAGATGAATAGATGACATTATTGTGTATTTGTATAAAAATTGATTTTAATTGAAAGGATTTGACTATTGATCAGGAATTAATAATATTTTAATGAATGATAAAATATTGTATTTAATATGTTGTAATTTTTTGTTTATAGTGTTTGATTGTTTGTCTTTTGTAGCTGTTTATTTGTATTATCTGTAAAGTAACTAATTTCAGACACAATGTATTTTGTTTATGAATAAATGAATATGAATATGAAATGAATATGAATATCGACCAGGCCCCTCTCTCCGCTTTCCTTAGTTGGCCGGTGGGAGTGGGGCGCCACAGGGGCCGCAGGACTATCACCTCTAGCTTGCCTTAGCCGGCCGTCCAGAGTGGGGCGTCAGAGCTATATGCTCTCAGGGTGGAAGTGAAAGATGCCTCTGTCGCGAGATGGCACAGCCACTGGGTAGAAAGCGGTGGACACCTCTTTCTACCCAGTGGCTAGAGCGGTCCACACCCTGAGCCGCTCACACAATGTTGCTCCTGCTCCGTGGCTTGTGCGTGCGACCAATGGGGGGCCCATGAGAGTGAGATGGCGAGCCACCACCTGCCCATTTTAATCGTGTTTTTAAACATTGATCGGGCAGGTGCCATAGTCCCTCCCATAGTCCCGGTTACCCAGTCCATTAGCACATCAACCCAATAGCCCAGATACCTTATTTTTCCACTCCATTCCATAGTCCTGCACTGACCGGGGGTTGTCTTTGGCTGCATTTTAGTGTATACAGGGATAATCGTCGGTCGGTGTCACATTACATTAAGATCATACTTGCTTTTTAAAGGGCCTCTACGGGTTGGCTTTGGCCCCATGCACACCTCCCAAAAGTCCAGGATTCCATAGTCCCGAGATATTGGAAAAAACAGACATAATAATAATAATAAGTAATAAATGCGCCAGACAACCACTCCAATCACCTGCAGGCCTAGCATACGCAACGCGACTGAAATTTATCGCGTCAAACAAACGTCAAAATCAATTGAAGTCAGTGCGTCAGGTGTTGATTGGCCAAAAATACGAGTGCGATGTGCTAATAGCCAATCAACAGTATCGAAACTTTTGTCGTCTCATGCGATAAATTTGACATATTGCGGCCTGTTGGTTTCAAACTAAGGTTTTTCCCTTGTACTATGAGTACCAGACGACGGATACTAACTGGGGGCGTCATCCCAGCACACCCAGACCCAAGTCAATTTAGAAAAGTTCGTTTTCCTAATTGACCTGACCGGGAATCGAACCCGGGACCTTTCGCGCTTTGTGCGCCGGTTGGGCTATATGTCGTCCCAGGTGGATGCTTCGTTTGTGGATCAGAGATTCACAGTCACACAGGAGGTGAAGAGGTGTTTCCTTTTCCTCCTTGCAGAATCTGCATTCATCAGAGTCACTTAGCTACATATGAAACTGGTGTCTTTTTAACACGCTTTTATTAGCTCGGGTTGTATGTATCTATGTTGTAACGGAATCTTTGAATCTTAATTTGACCCACTTCCCGGTCTTTGATTAAGATGAAATTTTGCACACGCTCTGAGTTCTGATGACAATACATGACTAGCTAAGAAACGTCATTACAAATCCAATATGGCGGCCTCCCCAAGATGGCGAACTGACTGTTTGAAATGCACTTCCATGATATGGGTATCAAAAGAAAGGGTTTGCTGTCAGGAATACGAAAAAAATAGTCACGTGATTCAAATCCAATATGGCGGGCGTCCAAGATAACGGACAGGCTATTTGAAATGCACCCCTATGATATGGGTATTAAATGAAAGGGTTTGCTGAATGGGATACGAAAAAGAATTATATAATTATTGATACATGAGAAAACTAAAAAGTAGAAAATAAAAATAATAGTTTAAAAAACTAAAAAACACGCTTTTAGCTCGCACTAAAAATTACAAAATAATTCAGACATTTAAGAAAGAAAGCGTGGAGCGTTTATGTTATCTTTACTCTTTTTGGACAAAACGCTCCACGCTTTCTTTCTTAAATGTCTGAATTATTTTGTAATTTTTAGTGCGAGCTAAAAGCGTGTTTTTTAGTTTTTTAAACTATTATTAGTTTGCAGTGTCCAGTCAAGGCTCTAACTAGTGCACTGGCCCTAGGCCTGCTAAGTTGTAGCAGTTCTTCGGTCCATTTGCGCGAGTAGCCAACTATGAGTGATTTTGATTTATTCAGTATTTTTCCGACTCGACTATTAGTTTTTCTTTTAGTAGTTGCATAGCCTGGTTCTTTGAAATGCCACAGAATGGCTCTGGTCCAATCTGTCGGCTTTGCGCCCCAGCTTTAGCAAGCTCGTCAGCTTTCTCGTTTCCGATGATTCCTGAATGTCCGGTACCCATTTCAGAAGCACTTTGTTCTGTTGTCCCAGCTCATTCAGTTTATCGACGCAGTCTTTCACCAACTTCGATTTTAGTGTAATCGAATTTATGGCATTCAGAGCTGCTTGGCTATCTGAATAGATGATTATGGTCTGATTTTTGTAGTTTTGTTGACGATTGGTTTTATGATGGCGTATACCTCAGCCTGGAATATCGTGGCGTTTTTACCAAGATTCACACTGTGTTTGACTCTTGGACTCACACTATATATTCCACATCCTACATCTATTCCCATTTTGGAGCCGTCCGTGTACCAGACGAGGCTCCCTGCTTTCAGAGAGTTTTGGTTCGTTGCCCAATTTTCTCTGGAGGGAAATTCCACAGTGTAATTTTTATTAAAATGATAGTGTGGAAGCATAGCATCAGATATCATTGCTAAGGGTTTGATTGTGAGCACTGCTGCATGTGATGCTCTCAGTGCCACGTTACTTACCCCGTGATGTTTGCTCTGTAGACGCTCGCTTCAGCCTCCTTTGCTACAAAGAGGTGTAGTGGTGGCAGATTAAGAAGAGCATCAAGAGCGGCTCCTGGTGTAGTCGAAACAGCACCAGTTGCCATAAGGCATGCCACCCTTTGTAGGCTGGCAAGATTTTTGATTATTGTCATTTGGGAGGTTTTTCTCCACCATGTGACGCAGGCATACGTTACTATCGGCCTGACTATGGCAGTGTACATCCATAGGGCTATGCTAGGTTTCAGACCCCATTTCGTGCCTGCTAGACGAGAGCATATTCCTAAGGCTATTTTAGCCTATTGGAATGTATTGTCTATATGTGAGTTCCACAGTTCCACTCTTGGTCGATTGTGACTCCCGAATACTTGGTTTCTGTGGAAAACGGTATTGTAGAGCCCTTTACAGTGGGCGCTATAAGTTTAGTTTGTAATATGTGCCGACCTACGACATGACCTACAAGTCGACACAAATACAGTGTCAGCAGAATTGGCGTAGTAAACAACGCTCCATACGTAATGCGTGACATCGATATCCTACATCGCGATATCAGAGTTTTCGTCGCCACTAAGTATATATACAACAAACCAAGAATGGTAGTTGGGCCTTGGTCCCCGAGCAGATAACACCTAGCTCGGCGGAAGTACTTCCACTTTTAGTAAAGAACATACGTTCCTTACATTGGTGACCCCGACTGAGCTGAACATCAGCAGCCTTTGAAGAACGGAGCCTTTGCATCAGGCCATGTCTCCATACCCTCAACAGCCAGCCTAGCCACGACAAGAGCACCGGACCACCGCAGCTGACGAAGCCACCTGGTTCCGGGCCCGTGTAATGAAGCAGGCCATCGCAGCCCTACGACCGAGTCATTGGTCCACACCGGCGTAGCAGCAGCTGCCTCCCTGCAACTACACGCATCGGGCACGTGCTTGGACTCCAAAGGGGGGGAGTACTGTGCCGACCTACGACATGACCTACAAGTCGACACAAATACAGCGTCAGCAGAATTGGCGTAGTAAACAACGCTCCATACGTAATGCGTGACATCGATATCCTACATCGCGATATCAGAGTTTTCGTCGCCACTAAGTATATATACAACAAACCAAGAATGGTAGTTGGGCCTTGGTCCCCGAGCAGATAACACCTAGCTCGGCGGAAGTACTTCCACTTTTAGTAAAGAACATACGTTCCTTACAAATATAATATTAGTTTAGATTAGTATTGTTACGCGCCACGATTGATGGTGTTCTAGTAAACATTGCCTTCTATCTAGTTTGGAATAGCGGAACTTCATAGAGTCGAGACGTCGATGCCAGAACTTACTAGAACTATGGTCATACGGTCGGTCAGGGCCGCACTGCGCGCGAATATTCTGGATGTTTCTACGTTGGAAGGTTCAGGAACAACCACGGCACTATAAAAGGCCGGGATTGGCCGCGACCGGGACAGTATTGAATTAGCGATACAAGTGATTACTTCGAAAGCGATCTTGAATTGTGACGTGGGAGCGATTGTTCTTTTAATTAGTGTGTTTCAAAGCTGTAATTAGTGGCGTTAAATGCAACTTTTGGTAATTTTTATCGGCAGTTTTTACTGTCACGAACCCGAAGCTCGTAACAGTATGATCCTATAGTTAGTTAGTTTATAATATAATATTAGTTTAGATTAGTATGATCCTATTGCGTATCAGCCTATCTTAGTTATAATTTCTATGGCTCATATATCTCATTGTTACCTGCAGCAAAGTGTTGAGCGTGTTCTCTCCGAGCCACTGGGAGGAGGTCCAGGGCGCGGCGGACAGCTCGGCGAGGAGGGCCGAGCGCTGCACGCGACCCTCCTGTGTGGGCGACGCCCCGTCTACGGCGAGGTACGTCTGCATCGTCCAATCGAATAGCTGGTTTAGGAGGTGCTCGTCGCTACCTGCAATATGATCAGGTTCAAACTGATTTTTCGTAAGGAAGAGAACTAGCCACTAGAAAGCTGACTCAGGATCGATGCATTGGTAAGTTTCGCGGTCCAGGATATTTTCAGCATTCGCCTCCAGCACCACATCCCAAATGTATCAATCCGTTGTTTTTCTCGTGCTAAAATTGTCCACGTTTCAACACCATATTGGAAGATAGGGAATACAAGGGCTCGTATCAGTCTGATCTTGGTTTTGATACTGATTCTCCTTTTTTTTCCAAATGTTGTCGAGTCGGGTCATAGCATCATTAGCCATACCGATTCTCCTTTTTATCTCGGGAACGCAGCTGCCATTATTGTTGATTTGAGAGCTCAAATACATATTATTCAACAGATATACTCTTTTAAAATAATCAAATGACAACATAGTTTGCTCACGACATAGTTCGGAAGTGTATAGTCTGACGTGCTTTTGTCCGTTTGTCAATGAGGGCTATAACGCAAGGAAAATCCACAAGATGGCAACATATAGGCGTAAGGTCCTACTGTTACGTGGTATGTATGTACGAGATAAGCTGAAGTAGACTAGCATAGCCATTATTTCATTCATATTAAACCTGTTCTGTAAAGTCAACTGACCTGGGCAGTCAATGATGACTTGTTTGATGCACTGATGGAACTGCTGCAGCATGGGAGTGTAGGCCTCCTCCTCGGTCACGGAGGGCAGCAGCGGAGGGGCGGAGTGCGGCGTCACCCACGCGCCCCACGACTCCACCAGGCTTGACCACGCGTACGTCGCAACTGGGACAAATAATATGGAGTTGAATATGAATTACTTCATGACATGTAAAATACCTTAAAAATAAAAAATAAACATTCAAACCCACCCTGTATTTGTCAGTAAACGTTTCTTTTTGACTTACGCTTGAATCATACGAGTAGTTAATAATTTTTGAAGCATTGCATAGCGTTGAAAGTGACATGTAACATACAAGTATCTCTGAAACGAATCCTGTATTTTTTCAGTGTTTTTTTTTTGCATCTTTATCTATAATTATGCAGTAAATAATTCCCCACATTTCGGAGTAAATATGTCATAAAACTGTAGATTATTTATTTTTTTTGCAAATTTAATATCAAACTATTTAAATAAATAAATATAAATAAATATTGGACAACATCAGATACATTGCTCTGATTCTGTGGTAAGTAGCTTAAGCACTTGTGTTACAGAAATCAGAAACAACGACGGTACCACAACACCCAGACCCGAGACAATATGGAAAAGTTCGTATCCCATATTGACCCGACCGGGGATCGAACCCGGAACCTCAGAGATGGCGCTCGCCAAAGTCAGGCCCGCTCGCCTCTCGGCTACGGAGGTCGTCAAAAATTTGATTGAACTATGTTAACCTAATAACCGCCAACTACTTCTATACAAGTTCAGGATTTTCGTGCCGTCAACGCCACTACTTCTATAGAAGTTACTCATTGTACCTACTTTAATTAAATACCTTTACGGTGCATTAAACATTTGTTTCTCTTGTAATTTTGTAAGATGGACAGGATTGAAGCCTATTTTTGTTATTTCGCCAGAAGAAACAGGCTTTATAGTGTTTTAAAACAGATAAAAACAAAAACGCCTGAAATATTTTGATGTCCCATACGCCAACGACTTCATATCAAGTAGGCTAGTGATGTGACGCGATAGTTGCATTCATTACAATCCTACATGTTTACTTTGTTTTGTTCCATACAAATATTAATAGATTTTATGATTGACAATTAATTCCGGTCTGAAAATAACGTATTACATAATAAATATTAAAATTTATTTTATTTCACGAAGATCCTTACTAATATTATAAATCGGAAAGCGAGTTTGTTTATTTGTTCCGCTTTCACGACATAACTACTGAACGGATTGCTTTTAAATTTTGCAGACGTATAGATAGAAGTCCGGATTAAATAATAGGTTACTTTTTATCCCGAAAAAAACTGATTTTCCCGAGGGAAAACAAAAATATAGTTTGCTTGATGGATGGATTGGAGATGGCGCTGTGTAGCGTTTTAATCAAGGTAAAATATTGTAAACGAATATAAACATGTAAATTTAGAAGCTAAATGATACGATAATGAATCCCCGAAAATGAGGAATTCCTGAGGGATGACGTACAATTTGTTTTATCGTCTAAACTGATTTTTACATCTACTTAGGTATATAATACAGTGTACTATTCAGTTTTTGTTTAACAACTAATCGTATCCAGCGTCACATCGCGCTTCTTAGATTTTTCCGTGGAAATGAGAAGTTTTCTTATAGTTGTGCTTTATACTACAATATAACCAAATTCCAAGCGGGCGAAGCCGCGGGCGGAAAGCTAGTTAATTTATAATTTATTTAGGATCTTCGATATTGCAACACCCATCCCTACGCAATGACAAGATTTCAGTGCTACCAGCGCCACCAACTTCTATGCAAGTAAACCTGTGACGTCGTAAGCGTACAGGTGTCAAGGTCATTGTGTCATAGTGCCGGGCGTTACAAGCGTGCGCTCGTCTGTTTTTTCTTTCGTACAATAAACATTAAATATAATTATCGAAAATATAAAAAGTAAAATATCGAAAAGTAAACTTACTCAAACTATAAAAGTTATAAAATATACGAATAATAACTTACCATTCATTCTTTTGTCTTACTTTTCACCGTAACATACGTGTTATGGTTTATTACTACAAGAGCCGTCTTTTCTTTATAAGAGAGATAGAGAGATTCACTCAAGGTGAAGAAAGAAAAGCATAGACAACACTTCTATTTAAGATATTTATCTTGCCACGAGCGCCAACGACTTGATATGAAGTCAACGGACTACGTTATAAAATGAATAGTGAAGTGCCTATTATAATATATGTTTTGCAAGATTATACATGTATGTTTGTCCATGATAATACATACTCGTTTTTCTAAACTAAAAATGTTCATAGAATAAAACAAATTAATATTATAATGTATAGTGTTTATTTAGATTTGCAAAATTGTAAAAAAATCTTGATTTAGACATCTATTTTTTTATCGATATGACGTTATGCCACATCCTTGCTTTCGTACTATAGATACTGTTATACATTTATACGTTGGCGTACAGCGGGCCACTGCGTATATGATAGCTGGGCTGGGTAAAGGTTAAGTAGGTTACGATCAGTACTGTAGAAATTCTGATAACGCAGAAGCAATGAATAGCGTAATAATCCTATAATAAGATAAAATTTGTTTAATTGCAATAAAAAAAATATTTGTTTGTTGTTTGTTTGTTTGCTAATAAAGTTGCTATACAAAAACTGTTACTCTACTACCAATACTCGATTATTGTGTTTGTTCATGCTTTAAGACTGAAGTATTATTCATACAAATATAACCCTTTGATTTAAAAAAGAGAAAACACAATATTTAGATGTATCACTGAACTTGAGGACCTTGAACTTGTTGAATATGAAAATGTTGTGTGCAGGATAGAAACAAAATTACTGTTTGCCATTATCAACACTACCTACGAGCTATACCTGATAACGCAGATCTTCGGCCTTAAAAAAGAGAAGGAAACAAGTAGCAGCTCACCCCTCTCGGGCGCGTAGCTTTGCTGCACGGCGGCCGCGACGAACGCCTGATGCAGCGTCCGCAGCAATGCAGCCACGTGCGGCGCGTACTCCGCGTACCTCCCGTGCCTCTTGCCCTTCAGCCCAGTTCTGGCCTCCCAAAATATCACGCCCAGCTCGCGGAGAAGGTGGCCCAGCTGGAATGTAGTTTAAAATGACTCGGTCGAACAATGGTAAGCGTTTCCGATGGCGGTTGAGTCAACGATCGTGAGTTCGAACCCCACCAAGAGTTAGTAGCTTAAGCATTTGTGGTATGGAAACCAGAACCACTATAAATCTATGTAAGCGAAAGCCGACTGACTGCAAGGCCAAAATTGTAAGGGTTAGAAAAATGAAATTTTTCAGTCCTTTTTATAGCTAAGAAAGGTTCTTTTTAAATGGAGTTCAAAGTTAGTTTTAAACTTTGCCGTTTTTGAAGTTTTTCGAATAAAATTCAGTATGAAAGTTCTTCATCGAATATACATCGTGATACACATGTATTTTTTTTATTATCCCCTGAGTTTGAATGTTTATATGAAAGTTCTGATTTTTAAAGTTATACTTTAATAAATTGTTTGCAGCGCCATACTATTAATAACTATTCATCAAGGTTTATACTTAAGCGTCGTATTTATAGAGACAGTAACTAGCCTAATAATTAAAAGTTCTACTTAGTCACTTAAAATAATTTAACGGGTCAAAACGCGACACCAATTCTATTTAGTAGTTAGGTTGCACCAACCGTGGTCAGCTCGTGACCACGGTTGGTGCAACCTAACCGAAACGTCGGGCAGTAAGTAGTTCGTATTAACTACAAAATAAAAATGGTGTCGCGTTTTGACCCGTTAAATTATTTTAAATGTTTAAAATGGAACGCGAAAGTCTTAAAATGTATACTACTTAGTCACTATTCCGTGCGGACGAAGTTTCGGGCACAGCAAGTTAAATATATGTACAATCTCTCAGTCGCAAAACAAACAGAAAAGCTCATCACACGAATGTTTGTCCTGAGTGGGGCCCCTCTACAACAGCATCCACGCCTATTGTTGGCGCCTAGTGAAAACAGACGAACTGTAAATGCCACCAAGCCAGGCGGAATCGGACTTTAGAAGCCAACTTGAACGTGTACCATTCCCGCACTGTGAAACCGTGCAAGGGCGATACAGGTTCCCAAGTCTTCCAACCGCTTCGGTTCGGTTTATACTGCTCCTCAGTTTACGCTAGGAGGGCTGCAGAGAACGAACTGCCGCCGCGCAACTTCCCGCCTTTAGTGGGCTGTCTCTCAGCTAGAGCCTCGGGGCCGTCCTCCCTCTCCTCTTATTCCTTTCTAGCCAGAGAGAGAGAGACAGCCGTGCCTATACCACTTGGCAGGAAGGTTACCTGGTCGAAGGGTACGTCGTCGGCGACGAGTCGTGCGGCGCGCAGCACGTGCGCGGCGTGCGCGGGCGGGCACGCGCCCGTCGCCGTCAGCTGAGCGCACGCGCGCACGTGCGCGCCCAGCTCGGCCGCCGCGCACACGCACGCGCTCTGCACGCCTAGGAGCTAAAGGGACAGAGCGTACGGAGATCAACTAAGAAACACATAATATACATGCGAAAAAAACTATGTATGCTTGTTTGTCAGGCTTTCAGGCCTAAACAACAGAACCGATTTTGATGAAATTTGGTATATTGAACGTCTAGAGGCTACTTTTTGTTTTGAAAATAAGGGGATTGAGTAATACCGTCTTTGAAAGTTTTATATGGGAAAATGTTTATCTTTTAATGTTAGAAATATTAAATTTGGCACAAATATAGCTCGAAACTTGGATTAAAATATGGACTGCTTTTTGTTTCGAATATTAGGGTACATATGGGTAAAATGGAAAATGAAAGTATGTAGGTCCACGCGAACGAAGTAGAAAATACGTTATTTGAGAAACGAAATAGCCTATATTTCTTTTCCCAAATTGACCTGACCGGGAATAGAACCCGGAACCTTTGAGGCCAAAAAGATTATAGTTTACTGTCAATAACTTAGGGTTAATACTTATTTACTAAATGAATACTCGTGTCGAGAGGTAACACACTGCAACGGTTGTAGTGTGTCGAGTGACGGTATTTGTTTCAATAAACGAAACAATTATGTACCTAGTTTAAATAACAAAACAAGCCATATCCAATAATATCACTGGCGAAACACACTTATCAGAGACATTTTTAATTTTGCTTGAAATGCGAAAATTACCTCTACGAGTATCTGGCACTCAGGGTCCTCTTCAGCCATGCGCCCCCAGCGGATGACAGCGTCCCGCAATGAAGCCAGCATCTCACGCCGAGCCGCGCTGTCCACTACCGCCGCCCAGCGGCCCATCTCGAACTAAAATAAATATTTATTGAAACCCAATTATTTTACAACTGAAGTCTATACAGGTACGTAATAAACTTCCACTATTAAGTACGCTCATCAGCAAGCATAAGTACCTGTGCCTATGTTACGGAACTTTGTAACATTTATTCGTATACAAGTATTTAGATGACCGGATTATATTACGACGAAGAGGTTAGGAGGTATGCTTCTGAGTGTCACAAAAATTTGAAATGTATTGATTTTCCCAAAGAGTTCACTAACTGTGCTGATAAATATTGTAGGGTCCCTGAACATAGGTATATTCTGGACAGACTATACTCTGACATTGTGACCGCCCTTCGTACAGCCTCTGTGGAGGGTCGAGACCGATCAGGCACTGATCAGGGTGGGGGTGGGTCGCGCGTGGTGGGTTGGAACAAGCATGTCAGCGAAGCTCACAGGAAGGCCAGAGTACACTTTCATGAATGGGTAGCATGTGGTAGGCCAAGGGAAGGTATGTTGCACACACAAATGCGTGAAAGCAAAAGAATATTTAAATCGCGACTGAAATGGTGCCAAGATCATCAAGATCAGATAAAAATGGATGCTCTTGCTTTAAAACATGCTAAGGGCGATTTTTGTGGTTTCTGGAAGGATACCAATAAATTAAACACGAAGTCTGGACTTCCTGTGAGCGTAGACGGTGAGAGTGATCATAAGGGCACATTAGACCGTCCTAGTACACACAAAGCGGATAAGCTGAATGCTGAAGTGACCATCCATTTCAATGCAAAAGAGGTTAACAAGATAATTCAAAACATGTCTAAAGGCAAATCCCCGGGTCACGACGGCTTAAGTGTCGAACACCTGAGGCTTGCCGGTCGGCATGCACCCAGAGTACTTGCGATGTTCTACTCACTGTGCGTGAGCCACTCCTACCTACCGGCTGATCTGATGAGAACCATTGTAGTGCCAGTTGTAAAAAACAAAACAGGTGACCTTGCTGATAAGGGAAATTATAGACCTATTTCCCTGGCTACGATCATAGCAAAAGTGTTTGATGGTCTGCTTAATGCACAGTTAGACAAAAGCATAAATTTGCACGATAACCAGTTCGGTTTTAGACCGAAACTATCCACCGAAAGTGCCATACTGTGCCTTAAGCACACCGTCAGATACTACATTGATCGAAATACACCGGTCTATGCCTGCTTTCTCGACCTATCCAAGGCATTTGATTTGGTTGCGTATGATATCCTATGGGAAAAGTTAAGAAACATCAATTTGCCATTTGAAATAGTAAATATATTCCAATATTGGTATGCGCATCAGATCAACAATGTCCGATGGGCGGGAGCAATGTCGGAGCCGTATCGGATGGAGTGCGGTGTCAGGCAGGGCGGATTGACCTCACCTACTCTGTTCAATCTGTACCTGAACGACCTGATAGTCACGCTCAGCAATTTACATGTCGGCTGCCAGATAGACGATGTCAGTGTGAACAATCTAAGTTACGCTGACGACATGGTCTTGTTGAGCGCGTCCGTCTGCGGTCTGAATACTCTGATGAGGATCTGTGAGGAATATGTTCATAGACACGGCCTAAAATACAATGTCATGAAGAGTCAGTTCATGGTGTTTGAGACCACTGGTGCTAGATGTCCAGAGGATATACCACTTGTAATGCTGAACGGTATCGCCTTAGAGCGAGTGACGCAATTTAAATATCTTGGACATATAGTGACCACTGGACTCGGGGATCATGCTGATATCGAAAGGGAGCGAAGGGCGCTGTCACGTAGAGCGAACATGGTGGCGCGTAGGTACGCGCGGTGTTCAGAAGAGGTTAAAATTACCCTATTTCAAGCATACTGCACTTCCCTTTACACATGTGCACTGTGGGCCGACTTTTCGCAGAAAGTGTACGGCTCCCTTCGCGTCCAGTTCAATAACGCATTCAGGGCTGAGATGGGGTTGCGCCGCCGCTGCAGCGCTTCGGGCATGTTTGCGGCGGCGCACGTGGACTGCTTCCACGCCACCATGCGCAAGAGGTGCGCGTCCCTGGTGCGCAGGGTCTGGGGCAGCTCCAATGCAGTCCTGAGGATGATCGCGGATAGGGTCGATTGCCCCTTTATCCGTAGCTGCTGTAGCGGGCACGTGCCCGTCGCCACGGTTACGGGTAGAGCCGCAATATATTAAACAATTAATTGTATTTGTGTCTTTGTATATTTAATCAATCAATTTATCCCTTTTTAAATTTTTAATTCTTTTTATGTTATTATTTTTCCTTTTATTTCAATAATGTTAATTAATTAATTAATTGTAATTTAATGTAATTGTAATCAGAACACTTGACATAATTGTTAATTAATTGTAATTGTAATAATAATGTGATTGATATGGGTTATGTTACCTGAAATAAACGATTTTAGTTTTATTTTTTATTTATTATTTTATATTGGTGCACTCAGTAGTTAATACCCGGTAAGTGCAGCGTTATTACGTATATTTGAGGTTCTTGTAGCCAGACTAAATAAGGTCATAGTGATGAGATAACAGATTCTTTCCATTCAAGAATTTATAGAGCTTGCGCTACACAAAGGACGGTTAACTAAGACACGTTAGAGGTGGGGAGCAGACACACACTGACAGCTTGCTACATGCTGCCCTGCAGAGATTGTAGGCCACAAGCAGCAGCAGTGTCGCAGCAGGCGCGGTGGGCGCGACCAGCACCTGCCGGAGCCGCTGCTCACCTTGGAGAGGCAGCTGAAGGCCACATGCGGCGGCAGCGCACTCCGCAGCAGGGCGGCGTGCAGCGCCGGCACATGGTGGGGCGACAGGCGGCCGGGCACGACCAGCGCCGAGCACAGGTCCTGCTGCAGTGAACTTAGACTGCCGCTGCACCAGCGGGAGATCAGCTCCGCACATACGACGCCATCGGAACTGAGCCATCGCTGTGCAATAAACAAATATTTAAGTCTGACTTATGAAATTCATATTAAATGTTAAATGACCGCAACAGAACAAGAAACCTTCATACCTCAGCCAGCGTTTCGAAGAATGTAGTGAGTGCAGTAGCGTGCGGTGCGGTGCGACCCGTCGCGCAGGCCGCGGCGCGCCAGGCCCGCTCACAGGCCGCGCGCGGGCCTGCGCCGCCCGGCACGCGCCTGCCGACAATAAACCCCTATTATAAGTCCCACATCTCGATGTTCAATTAGTTTAAGTACCGAGTCGTTATGTTGGAGACCTATGTTCAATAGGGATGACGTCTCGGTAAAAAAACAATGGAACTGAACTAATAAAACACACTTAAATCATCGTATGTATTATTTATTTAAATTAGTTCCTCACCCTATATGTCTCCGCGGAAAAATAGTATAATGGCGACCTAACAGCGCCATCTAGCATTAAAATCGTGAACTACTCAAGCAGATGCTATTAAGTCAATCGGTAAGACTTTTCAAACGAAATTAATTATTTCATCAAAATTCCTTTTATCTGTAAGGAACGTATGTTCTTTACTAAAAGTGGAAGTACTTCCGCCGAGCTAGGTGTTATCTGCTCGGGGACCAAGGCCCAACTACCATTCTTGGTTTGTTGTATATATACTTAGTGGCGACGAAAACTCTGATATCGCGATGTAGGATCGATGTCACGCATTACGTATGGAGCATTGTTTACTACGCCAATTCTGCTGACGCTGTATTTGTGTCGACTTGTAGGTCATGTCGTAGGTCGGCCCATATCTATGGACTATCTGTTCAGCAAGCAAGTTAAACAAAGTGTTAATGACATCATAAAACTTCGATGGATAGAACAGCCTTTCTTGTCCTTGGATGTTAATTTAAAAAATTGATCGGTCGGCACTAGAAATATTGATTCTACAAACTGGTCACTTCGAATGTAATTTTTAAATTAGAATATTTCAGTTTATGATTTTCATACTCTGCAACATTTATCGTCATCTACTATTTCCTCTACCTAGCGATAAAACTTACTAAATTGTACTATAATTTGTCTGTTAAACCAACAATTATCTAGTACATTTTTAATTCAATAAAGCACATCTTTCTATCTAAAATTATGTTGGGAGTTGGTTTTCCCTTTGTCCGTGGGCCCCTTATGACTAGGGGTCCGTGTTATTATGCTGATGTCACCCTTTTGTTACATCACTGGTTACCTGGCTATAGTAAGTAGTGCGGCTGCAGTGCGCGCTGCATGCGGTCTAGGCCGCGCCAGACGCCGTATGCACGATAACGCCGACGCTCTACACACAAAACAAAACAACATTCGAATAACTAATAAACAAAAGACCGGACTGTGACATCGCTAGTTTGGCGTGGTCCCGAGTTCGATTCCCGATCTAGACCTTCATATATTTTTGTGAGAAGGTCTGGATATGACGACTCGAACCGCGTTTCTCGCGGCGAGTTGGGCCGCTTGGTGGTAGGCGCGATGGGCTATCCTCTGTATTATGCCCAAGACTACCCTTCAACTGCGTAACGTTGGTACCGAGGGGATTTTGATCAGTGCGAGCCGACTCTGTGTTCCCCGTAGAGAGTGACGGTGCAGTAGGCATTTCCCCATGACAAAAAAATAGCAGCATGCGCGATACATGAAGTTCGTTGGTTCGTATCCCACATTGCAAGGGGAAATGAAATCTTTCTGTTTCTTTAAAATATTACTAGATTTTTTTGCAAAAAATCAGTTTATCATATTATTTTACGGCTGTGGACTGACATAAAAACTAAACCAACCTGTTTTCTTGAATCCCTCTTACTGCTGACAGTGATATACACCACTCACGTTGCTGAAAACAAATAAAGTAATCACTCTCTATCCAACAATACAATACTTCCATCAGCCATTTGGCATTAATGACGTCAGAAAAACGGACTTATATTATAAACGCGAATGTGGAAGAAAATAAGAATGTCTGGATGTAAATAAATAGATAATAATAAATACGCCAGACAATCACACCAATAATTTGGTCTCAAACTAAGGTTTCCTTTGTACTATGAGCACCAGGCGACGGATACTAACTGGGTGCATCATCCCAGCACACCCAGACCCAAGTCACACCAGACCGGGAATCGAACCCGTGTTCGACGTTTCGTGCTTTGGCCGCCTACCTTAGTCACTGAGCCACCGAGGTCGTAAAATGTGCGGAAAATATACATATTTTTTATATTTCACTTCAAGATTTACCTCATCTTACCTGATGTTAAGTAGTAATGAGGTCCTAGCTTAAGGGCGACAAGTACAGCATAATAAATCTGTTAATGAACTCGCCCTTACCTTGAAGGCCTAACCACTGCTACTAATGAAGCACCCCCCAGGAGCTCTAAAACCTTACTTACACGCAGGAACACAACAACACAGAAGTGATTGTTATTTGGCTGCGGTCTTCTGTAAGGTGGAGGTATTTCACCATTCGGGCTGCTCCAGTCCGAGCGATAAATCGCTATGCCCTACTCTCTTAAATAAATGTTGGACAACATCACATATATTTTATCGGCTCTGTGGTAAGTAGCTAAATATAAGTTTGTATTACAGAAAAACGAAATAAAGATTCAAATATCGGAACCAGGCATGTAGTTCCACATATTATATGTAAAATGAGTGAGGTTACCGGTGGCGCGTACTGGAGCGGCGCGCAGCCGTTGGCGCAGGCGACGCGCATCACGGGCAGCGGCCGCGGCACTCGCAGCTCCGTCACCAGCGGCCACAGCGCGCCGTCCAGCGACGAGATGCGGCACACCTCTGAACACCACTCCCTGAGTTGGCCAAAGATATATCCCTTCATATCACTATCACTAAATACAGGCCTAGCACGCGCCACGCGACTTAATTTTATCGGACTCGACAA
The DNA here is from genome assembly GCA_037074685.1 of Glyphodes pyloalis. Taxonomy (NCBI): domain Eukaryota; kingdom Metazoa; phylum Arthropoda; class Insecta; order Lepidoptera; family Crambidae; genus Glyphodes; species Glyphodes pyloalis. The sequence goes on along the minus strand of JAYKKO010000012.1, from coordinate 2,799,463 downwards.
TCCCTACTTTACATTATTATATTATATAATATTATAAATGCAAAAGTAACTCTGTCTGTCTGTTACGCTTTCCCGCTTAAACCTCTCAACCGATTTTGATGAAATTTGGCATAGGTATACGTTGAACCTCAAGAACGGACATAGGCTACTTTTTGTTAGAAAGTAAGGGGGGGGGGGGTAATGCCACCTTTGAAAGTTTATATGGGAAAATGTTAATTTTTTAAGTAAGAGATATGAAAGTTGGCACAAATATAGCTCTATTAAAGTATAGACTACTTTTTGTTTCAAATATTAGGGGAGATATGGGTAAAACCGACCATGAAAGGATGTAGTCCACGCGAACGAAGTCGCGGGCACAGCTAGTATTTTATATAATGATAAAGGAGCTCCTAGATTAACATATAAAATATTTTTTTTATAATCAATAGCTATAATTGATATATGATATACCGCCTTATGAACTTTCACGTTTTTATTATTGGTAGGATACGGTCGAATTGAGTATTACCTTTTTTAAGCCTGTTGAATAATTATGTTTTTGGTTTTTGCACGCTTGTTAGGTTCGTACTTCATTATTTTTAATACTATAGTACAGGCTACAATTAGACCAAACTGCATATTTGTAAAAAAGCTTACTTTGCTAGGGCTTCGATGTCTTTCAAGTGCTTATCCACCAGGGCCAGGAGTGACCGGGCGTCCTTGAAGTTAACGTCATCAACTGGCGATTTGATTGCCAGACTCCGAGATCTGTGGAACCAAGAATATCAAATGAATGTGAGTAGGTACAGTGAGTGTTAGACCAAGTATTTTAAATGATCGAAGAATCTTATGTACAATAATTTAAGTAGAAGTCTAAAATCTCAGTGCCAAGTGCAGGACAGAGTGATACTAACTTCTTTTAATGAGAGAATATAATGAACCCTAGTTATCCACAATAAAGCAGTTGCTTATAATATATAATTTTCATTTATTTAAATGGGATTGACACTATTAAACGTCATCTTTTCGTATTTTTTTAGAACATAAATGTAGAAATCGTGTTTTGACTAGTATTCCACTACCCAGCCATCACACTGAACACAAAAACTGTACATTAAAAAGTACCTCCTCTTTCTTTTGTCTCTGATAGCCAGCAGAGTAGCTGTCGCGGTCTCGAAGGGCGTGCGCGGGGCGGCGGGGCGACGGGGCGGGCGCAAGGGCGGCAGCGGGAGGGGCTCGGAGGGAGAGGGCGGCGGCCGCCGGCTCCGCCCGTGCTCGCGCCAAGCCGCGGCCTGACCCTACGTTGGGAATACAACTTGCAATTAGGGAATACAATCTCAATCTCACGACATTCTGATCTCGCGAGATCTTGTGTCTTTTCTCGCTGTCGAAAAATTTTGTAAGAATGTATAAGTTGCTAAAACACTTGTTACAGAAATCGGGAACTACAACGGTGCCACTACACCCTGACCGGAGACAATAAAGAAATGTTCGTTTCACATACTAACCCGACCGAGAATCAAACCCCGAACCTTAGAGAAGGCGCGACGCCAATGTCCCGCTCACATCTCGGCTACGTTGGTAATCATTACTTAAATTTGTAGTCTTCTACCTTTACAACTTACTATTGAGAGTGGAACCCATCTGTATTTATCTCTTATCCCCATGGTATGAAGGGTCACAGCACCTCTGTTTGCTGTTCGATATTAGTTCTTATCGCCACGATGTCAAGATGCGTGTATTTATATAAGTTTGATAACTAGGGCCCATCTTACCGCCTCTGTAATGAATCTGCCGACGTCGGCGTAGTGTTCCGGGACGCCCGTGCGCTCTCCCTCCTCCAACCACTGCGCATACGCCTGCAGCATCCTGGAAAGCATCAATCAAACAATCAATAATTCACACAAATATTTATTCATTCAAGTAGGTTACATATAACACTTTTGAATCTGCAGAAAAGATACCGGTAAGAAACTTAGTAGTATTTTTACAGTAGCAGTATCTCATTCATTGCTATGTGTGTATCACACCGCAAGGGGAGATGAAATTTTCTGTTTCTTTAAAATATTTTAATGTTAGTAGTGTAACGTGATGCACTATAAAAAATGTAAAAATATATGTAGCTTACCTTTCCGCGCCGACATGATACGCCTTCAGGTTAGCCTTATCCTGCACTTCTTCCGAGCCAGTTCCCGTAACAACCTCGAACGCCGTCCCACTCCTCTGTTCATCCCCCCCATCCGAGACGTCCGAGTCGCTCGACTCGCTCGACTCGCCAGTGAGATCGTTAATCGTTAACATCGCCAGTAGCCGATTGTCCGTAGTTCTCGATTCGGATTGAGTGACTCTAGCAGGCGTCTGTCGTGGCGTCGCTTTGGCTGGTTCGGAGATGACGCTCGCTTGTTCGTGGTGGTATTTAATGCATTCCTGTTTGTGAAAAAAATACCTTGATGATAAATGGAAAAGGCATACATTGCAACGGCCCCAAATAACTTGGGTACAAGGCAGGAGATTTATGATAACGATCTATACACTGATTTTTAATTAGGTGTGCTTAAGTGACAGCTGTCGATGTCGGCGCACTTTATTTTTTTTAATGTTCCCAACAGCAGAGCAAAATGTTGAGATGCGAATGATTTTACCGATTAAATTAAATGCAGAGTTAGTCGCTCATTATAAATAAAAAAAAATATACTTTTAACTTCAAATTTGATGATCCTGCTTAGGATGTGTCATGCGAATAAATTTTATCGCGCTCTTAACAAATGTAAAAGCGATAAAATACGGGTGCGGTGTGATATTAGCCAATCAACAGTGTAGGAACTTTTGTCGTCTCATGCGAGACATTTGACGTACTGTGCAAGCTCGTAGAGAATCCGGCCAGAAACTTGACACTTGGGCTCAGTTGGACCAACTTAACATAAGTTTCACAAACGGTCGATTTAAAGGTTGTCAAAGTGCTAAAAAAATTATGAGCCAAGTCAGTTTTGACAGCTGTCTAATCGTCCGTTACCGTTGAGTTGGTGCAATGAGGGTTTTCGCGTTCGAAAAATCCACCAGATGGCGATACGTAGACGTGGGGTACACCTGTTAATTGATTGGTGATTTAAATGTCATAGTGACATGTCTGTCAATGTCATGTAAACCACAAACAATCACGTAGCAGTTGGACCCCACGCCTACGAATAGCAATCTGGTGGATGTTTTGAACGCGAAAACTCTCATTGATCTTTGCTTTTTTTTAAATCACGACGCAAAGGCAATTCGAATTCCAAAGTATACATGTTTTCGAATTTAAAAAGCGCAATAAAAACCTGCAGTGCTCTACGCCGTACTAAATATTTAAAAGAAACATAAAAAAGTAATCTTCCCTTGCATTTAAAGTATGTAGTTCCAAACTCATACAGCAGAGGGCACTTACTAAGGCTTAGAGGTTGATACAACAGAAAAATGTATCGTCTACGATAACTCGCGGTTAGCTCAGTTGGAAGAGCAGCACGCGCAACTCTTTTTAATTTCGTTATAGAATATATCTAGTTTTTTTTTGCATAAATCAGTTTATCAAATTATCTTACGGCTGAACTGATATTATCAAACTTTAAATATTTAAAAAAATATATCCCCTTGCGTTGCGGGAATGAAACCCACGATTGAACCAGTTGGAAGAGCAGCACGCGCGATACGTGAAGGTCGTGGGTTCGATTCCCGCACCGCAAGGGGAGATAAAAAATTTCTGTTTCTAAAAAATATATAAAGAGATTAATTTTTCTGTTTCTTCAAAAAATTTAAATGAGTTGCATTTTTATTTGCGACCAACATCTCGGTACTAGGTTCACTCTGCGAATACTGTGTCGTTACCTGAAGGCGTCGTTTGAGCTGGCCGAGTACCCGGGACTTGATGAGTCCACTGAAGAACAGAGGACCGACCGGTGGAGTCGTATTTGCCCTGTTAAACAAATTACAACTTCTGTAGCACGTACTGTTGACAGCATGTCAAGGTAAACATTTACACTTCGATAATTGGTCTTATGAGCACGGCATAAGAGTGGTGATAAGAACTGTGCCAAGGTCACAGCACAGGTCAAATAATGCTTTATCCAATTTGTTGATACTACAGAACCTTGCAACTAACTGTAACTTGACGTTACCATAAAGCGTGATGTTATAAAGCCTAAACCCTTCCGCGGTAAATGGACTATCTAACCCAAAAACAAATTTTCAAATAAAATCAGTTGTTCCTGAGATTGGCGCGTTCAAAAAAATAAACTTTCAGGTTTATAATATTTGTATTATCAGACTAAACTTGATTTAATAGCAGCACTACCCCACCACCGCTTATAAAAGGACGGTGCATACCGCTAGTTAGTCATTCGCTTGCTGACGCTCGGACCGTGCGTATCGTGTTCAGTGTGTTCCTTTGAATCGTAGTTCGTTCTGGCTAATTTTGTGATTTTAATTGAAAGTGAAATTAATTAAAGATTATCTCGATAGAGTCGTTTCTTATGTTCTAATAAAATCCTGTGAGTTGTAATTATTGTTTTTTTATTTAATACCTACTACTAAAGCTTATTGTATAGATTCTGATACGTATCGGTGTATGAAGGAATTACTGCTTTTATGAAGTCTTGAGTTTTGGGAACTAAGACCAGAGGATGTTGGCTAAAATGACGATGATGATTAAGCCCTTAATATCACTCACATATAAGAAGGCGGTCGCTGCAGGTAGAGGTGCAGCAGCAGGCGCCACAGCTGCAGGTGCGCGGGGTGGGCGAAGGGTGCAGCGAGCACGGCGACGGCGCACCTATATATCACCAACTCCTCGGCGTTCATAGTGGCGCCGATCAGCTGTGTTAAACATAACGGGGTTAGTCAGCATCATTAATTCATAATGTTCAAAAGTTTATATGACATTTTGAAAGATCAAATGATTTAATTTTGCCCAATGTGGGTATGAACTCGAAGTGACTACCAGCGCCATAAGTGACCAAAGTTCACACCTTGAGTTCGTTGGCGACGTGTATCCGCTGCCCGCTGAGCCGCTGCGAGTGCAGCGCGTCCAACAGGCGCGGGTACAGCAGCAGCGAGCGACATCTGCTACAGCCGACGACTAGTCTACGGAGTCACCTTGAGCGCGTTGGCGACGTGTATCCGCTGCCCGCTGAGCCGCTGCGAGTGCAGCGCGTCCAACAGGCGCGGGTACAGCAGCAGCGAGCGACATCTGCTACAGGCGACGACTAGTCTACGGAGTCACCTTGAGCGCGTTGGCGACGTGTATCCGCTGCCCGCTGAGCCGCTGCGAGTGCAGCGCGTCCAACAGGCGCGGGTACAGCAGCAGCGAGCGACATCTGCTACAGGCGACGACTAGTCTACGGAGTCACCTTGAGCGCGTTGGCGACGTGTATCCGCTGCCCGCTGAGCCGCTGCGAGTGCAGCGCGTCCAACAGGCGCGGGTACAGCAGCAGCGAGCGACATCTGCTACAGGCGACGACTAGTCTACGGAGTCACCTTGAGCGCGTTGGCGACGTGTATCCGCTGCCCGCTGAGCCGCTGCGAGTGCAGCGCGTCCAACAGGCGCGGGTACAGCAGCAGCGAGCGACATCTGCTACAGGCGACGACTAGTCTACGGAGTCACCTTGAGCGCGTTGGCGACGTGTATCCGCTGCCCGCTGAGCCGCTGCGAGTGCAGCGCGTCCAACAGGCGCGGGTACAGCAGCAGCGAGCGACATCTGCTACAGGCGACGACTAGTCTACGGAGTCACCTTGAGCGCGTTGGCGACGTGTATCCGCTGCCCGCTGAGCCGCTGCGAGTGCAGCGCGTCCAACAGGCGCGGGTACAGCAGCAGCGAGCGACATCTGCTACAGGCGACGACTAGTCTACGGAGTCACCTTGAGCGCGTTGGCGACGTGTATCCGCTGCCCGCTGAGCCGCTGCGAGTGCAGCGCGTCCAACAGGCGCGGGTACAGCAGCAGCGAGCGACATCTGCTACAGGCGACGACTAGTCTACGGAGTCACCTTGAGCGCGTTGGCGACGTGTATCCGCTGCCCGCTGAGCCGCTGCGAGTGCAGCGCGTCCAACAGGCGCGGGTACAGCAGCAGCGAGCGACATCTGCTACAGGCGACGACTAGTCTACGGAGTCATCTTGAGCGCGTTGGCGACGTGTATCCGCTGCCCGCTGAGCCGCTGCGAGTGCAGCGCGTCCAACAGGCGCGGGTACAGCAGCAGCGAGCGACATCTGCTACAGGCGACGACTAGTCTACGGAGTCACCTTGAGCGCGTTGGCGACGTGTATCCGCTGCCCGCTGAGCCGCTGCGAGTGCAGCGCGTCCAACAGGCGCGGGTACAGCAGCAGCGAGCGACATCTGCTACAGGCGACGACTAGTCTACGGAGTCACCTTGAGCGCGTTGGCGACGTGTATCCGCTGCCCGCTGAGCCGCTGCGAGTGCAGCGCGTCCAACAGGCGCGGGTACAGCAGCAGCGAGCGACATCTGCTACAGGCGACGACTAGTCTACGGAGTCACCTTGAGCGCGTTGGCGACGTGTATCCGCTGCCCGCTGAGCCGCTGCGAGTGCAGCGCGTCCAACAGGCGCGGGTACAGCAGCAGCGAGCGACATCTGCTACAGGCGACGACTAGTCTACGGAGTCACCTTGAGCGCGTTGGCGACGTGTATCCGCTGCCCGCTGAGCCGCTGCGAGTGCAGCGCGTCCAACAGGCGCGGGTACAGCAGCAGCGAGCGACATCTGCTACAGGCGACGACTAGTCTACGGAGTCACCTTGAGCGCGTTGGCGACGTGTATCCGCTGCCCGCTGAGCCGCTGCGAGTGCAGCGCGTCCAACAGGCGCGGGTACAGCAGCAGCGAGCGACATCTGCTACAGGCGACGACTAGTCTACGGAGTCACCTTGAGCGCGTTGGCGACGTGTATCCGCTGCCCGCTGAGCCGCTGCGAGTGCAGCGCGTCCAACAGGCGCGGGTACAGCAGCAGCGAGCGACATCTGCTACAGGCGACGACTAGTCTACGGAGTCACCTTGAGCGCGTTGGCGACGTGTATCCGCTGCCCGCTGAGCCGCTGCGAGTGCAGCGCGTCCAACAGGCGCGGGTACAGCAGCAGCGAGCGACATCTGCTACAGGCGACGACTAGTCTACGGAGTCACCTTGAGCGCGTTGGCGACGTGTATCCGCTGCCCGCTGAGCCGCTGCGAGTGCAGCGCGTCCAACAGGCGCGGGTACAGCAGCAGCGAGCGACATCTGCTACAGGCGACGACTAGTCTACGGAGTCACCTTGAGCGCGTTGGCGACGTGTATCCGCTGCCCGCTGAGCCGCTGCGAGTGCAGCGCGTCCAACAGGCGCGGGTACAGCAGCAGCGAGCGACATCTGCTACAGGCGACGACTAGTCTACGGAGTCACCTTGAGCGCGTTGGCGACGTGTATCCGCTGCCCGCTGAGTCGCTGCGAGTGCAGCGCGTCCAACAGGCGCGGGTACAGCAGCAGCGAGCGACATCTGCTACAGGCGACGACTAGTCTACGGAGTCACCTTGAGCGCGTTGGCGACGTGTATCCGCTGCCCGCTGAGTCGCTGCGAGTGCAGCGCGTCCAACAGGCGCGGGTACAGCAGCAGCGAGCGACATCTGCTACAGGCGACGACTAGTCTACGGAGTCACCTTGAGCGCGTTGGCGACGTGTATCCGCTGCCCGCTGAGTCGCTGCGAGTGCAGCGCGTCCAACAGGCGCGGGTACAGCAGCAGCGAGCGACATCTGCTACAGGCGACGACTAGTCTACGGAGTCACCTTGAGCGCGTTGGCGACGTGTATCCGCTGCCCGCTGAGTCGCTGCGAGTGCAGCGCGTCCAACAGGCGCGGGTACAGCAGCAGCGAGCGACATCTGCTACAGGCGACGACTAGTCTACGGAGTCACCTTGAGCGCGTTGGCGACGTGTATCCGCTGCCCGCTGAGTCGCTGCGAGTGCAGCGCGTCCAACAGGCGCGGGTACAGCAGCAGCGAGCGACATCTGCTACAGGCGACGACTAGTCTACGGAGTCACCTTGAGCGCGTTGGCGACGTGTATCCGCTGCCCGCTGAGTCGCTGCGAGTGCAGCGCGTCCAACAGGCGCGGGTACAGCAGCAGCGAGCGACATCTGCTACAGGCGACGACTAGTCTACGGAGTCACCTTGAGCGCGTTGGCGACGTGTATCCGCTGCCCGCTGAGTCGCTGCGAGTGCAGCGCGTCCAACAGGCGCGGGTACAGCAGCAGCGAGCGACATCTGCTACAGGCGACGACTAGTCTACGGAGTCACCTTGAGCGCGTTGGCGACGTGTATCCGCTGCCCACTGAGTCGCTGCGAGTGCAGCGCGTCCAACAGGCGCGGGTACAGCAGCAGCGAGCGACATCTGCTACAGGCGACGACTAGTCTACGGAGTCACCTTGAGCGCGTTGGCGACGTGTATCCGCTGCCCGCTGAGTCGCTGCGAGTGCAGCGCGTCCAACAGGCGCGGGTACAGCAGCAGCGAGCGACATCTGCTACAGGCGACGACTAGTCTACGGAGTCACCTTGAGCGCGTTGGCGACGTGTATCCGCTGCCCGCTGAGTCGCTGCGAGTGCAGCGCGTCCAACAGGCGCGGGTACAGCAGCAGCGAGCGACATCTGCTACAGGCGACGACTAGTCTACGGAGTCACCTTGAGCGCGTTGGCGACGTGTATCCGCTGCCCGCTGAGTCGCTGCGAGTGCAGCGCGTCCAACAGGCGCGGGTACAGCAGCAGCGAGCGACATCTGCTACAGGCGACGACTAGTCTACGGAGTCACCTTGAGCGCGTTGGCGACGTGTATCCGCTGCCCGCTGAGTCGCTGCGAGTGCAGCGCGTCCAACAGGCGCGGGTACAGCAGCAGCGAGCGACATCTGCTACAGGCGACGACTAGTCTACGGAGTCACCTTGAGCGCGTTGGCGACGTGTATCCGCTGCCCGCTGAGTCGCTGCGAGTGCAGCGCGTCCAACAGGCGCGGGTACAGCAGCAGCGAGCGACATCTGCTACAGGCGACGACTAGTCTACGGAGTCACCTTGAGCGCGTTGGCGACGTGTATCCGCTGCCCGCTGAGTCGCTGCGAGTGCAGCGCGTCCAACAGGCGCGGGTACAGCAGCAGCGAGCGACATCTGCTACAGGCGACGACTAGTCTACGGAGTCACCTTGAGCGCGTTGGCGACGTGTATCCGCTGCCCGCTGAGTCGCTGCGAGTGCAGCGCGTCCAACAGGCGCGGGTACAGCAGCAGCGAGCGACATCTGCTACAGGCGACGACTAGTCTACGGAGTCACCTTGAGCGCGTTGGCGACGTGTATCCGCTGCCCGCTGAGTCGCTGCGAGTGCAGCGCGTCCAACAGGCGCGGGTACAGCAGCAGCGAGCGACATCTGCTACAGGCGACGACTAGTCTACGGAGTCACCTTGAGCGCGTTGGCGACGTGTATCCGCTGCCCGCTGAGTCGCTGCGAGTGCAGCGCGTCCAACAGGCGCGGGTACAGCAGCAGCGAGCGACATCTGCTACAGGCGACGACTAGTCTACGGAGTCACCTTGAGCGCGTTGGCGACGTGTATCCGCTGCCCGCTGAGTCGCTGCGAGTGCAGCGCGTCCAACAGGCGCGGGTACAGCAGCAGCGAGCGACATCTGCTACAGGCGACGACTAGTCTACGGAGTCACCTTGAGCGCGTTGGCGACGTGTATCCGCTGCCCGCTGAGTCGCTGCGAGTGCAGCGCGTCCAACAGGCGCGGGTACAGCAGCAGCGAGCGACATCTGCTACAGGCGACGACTAGTCTACGGAGTCACCTTGAGCGCGTTGGCGACGTGTATCCGCTGCCCGCTGAGTCGCTGCGAGTGCAGCGCGTCCAACAGGCGCGGGTACAGCAGCAGCGAGCGACATCTGCTACAGGCGACGACTAGTCTACGGAGTCACCTTGAGCGCGTTGGCGACGTGTATCCGCTGCCCGCTGAGTCGCTGCGAGTGCAGCGCGTCCAACAGGCGCGGGTACAGCAGCAGCGAGCGACATCTGCTACAGGCGACGACTAGTCTACGGAGTCACCTTGAGCGCGTTGGCGACGTGTATCCGCTGCCCGCTGAGTCGCTGCGAGTGCAGCGCGTCCAACAGGCGCGGGTACAGCAGCAGCGAGCGACATCTGCTACAGGCGACGACTAGTCTACGGAGTCACCTTGAGCGCGTTGGCGACGTGTATCCGCTGCCCGCTGAGTCGCTGCGAGTGCAGCGCGTCCAACAGGCGCGGGTACAGCAGCAGCGAGCGACATCTGCTACAGGCGACGACTAGTCTACGGAGTCACCTTGAGCGCGTTGGCGACGTGTATCCGCTGCCCGCTGAGTCGCTGCGAGTGCAGCGCGTCCAACAGGCGCGGGTACAGCAGCAGCGAGCGACATCTGCTACAGGCGACGACTAGTCTACGGAGTCACCTTGAGCGCGTTGGCGACGTGTATCCGCTGCCCGCTGAGTCGCTGCGAGTGCAGCGCGTCCAACAGGCGCGGGTACAGCAGCAGCGAGCGACATCTGCTACAGGCGACGACTAGTCTACGGAGTCACCTTGAGCGCGTTGGCGACGTGTATCCGCTGCCCGCTGAGCCGCTGCGAGTGCAGCGCGTCCAACAGGCGCGGGTACAGTCCCGGCAGGAGCGCTCGCTGCGTGTGCCATGCACGTAGAGCACTGCAGCAGACCAAAGGTGCTTGGGCCGAGAGCTTCATGGCCAGGGACAGTTGCTGGAGGGTTTCTTCGTCCTAAAATACATACAAACACAATTAAAAACTATCAACGAGACATGGAAGAAAGTTTGCCGGGGAAAAATATGTGCCACTGGACTGGCGCTGAAATGACGTATGCACATCCAGACATAACGAATAAGCGAGTCGATGTAAGCGATGTTTATTATGAATTTCACGTTCCTCCCTCGTTTGTGTATGATGTGCCACCTTAAAAGGGTGTTTATTTACACTATATAATAGAATACATATTATTATATATAAGGAATAATGTTACAAGCACTGAATGTCCAAATAAAAATACATACAGGCCTAGCGTGCGCAATACGTCAAATTTATCGCATGAGACGACAAAAGTTTCAATCCTGTTGATTGGTTAATAGCACACTGCACTCGTATTTTCAGCCAATCAGAAGCTGACGCACTGACTTCAATCGATTTTGACATTTGTTAAGAGCGCGATAGTATTTAGTCGCGTGGCGCATGCTAGGCCTGTTAGTTGAAATGTGTATGACCTGCGCCCGGGCGAGCTGCGCAGTATGCTCATCAAGGAGCTGATGCTTCTGAGTAGCGAGGGCCGAGTCTAGCAGGCTGACGGAGTGAGTTAGAGCAGGCCGCCAGAGAGCGGTGATCCAGGCGCGCGCGAGAGTCGCGCGGGGAACCCCTCCACATCTGCAACGAAACATGTTATTATTATTATTAACTATGACCACGACTTCGTTCGCGTGGACTACACACTTTGATGGTCGGTTTTACCCCTATCTCTTTTTATATTCGAAACAAAAAGTAGAAGTCCATATTTTAATTCAAGTTTCGAGCTACATTAAATTTGTGCCTAATTTTAAAAAGAAAAAAATTATTATGTAAACTTTTAAGGGTGGTATCACCCCCATACCCCCTTACCTATTTTCAAAACAAAAAGTAGTCTATCCCCGCTCTAGGGGTTCAACGTACACTAATTTCAAATTTAATTAAAGTCAGTTTATTGGTTTAAGCAAACAAAAATAATAAACAATCTGTCAATTGCTCCTGTTTAGTTGCCGTTTCAGTCATAGTTGATTCTTTGTACTCACTGGTCTTCAGCGAGCTGTTCCAGTACCAGCTTCAGTAGGAGATCCGCTCCAGAGACGCCGCCGCGACCGAGCGCGCGCTGCACCAGGCTCGGACCAGCGTTCAGTATGATAGCGAAGAAGTCGGCAAACCTGTACAGCAATCAAAATAGTTACGTGGGGAGGATGTTAAGGGGGGAGAGTATTTATAGTTTGACGATTTAGTATGGAGCACGTACCCTATTAAATAATTATTTTATTTTGTTTTTAGTTATAGCGTTTGTTGTTATAGCGGCAATAGAAATACATAGTTAATATGTGCAAATTTCAACTCTCTAGCTATCACGGTTCTTAAGATATAGCCTGGTGACAGAAAGACGGACGGACGGACAGACAGCGAAGTCTTAGCAATACGGTCCCGTTTTTACCTTCTTGGTACGGAACCCTAAAAATGTTAATGCTACGTCGGTGTTGTGTGTACCTGGGCGTGAGCGCGATGGAGTCCCTTGCGTGCGCCAGCAGCAGCATGGCGGGCGCCAGGCAGTGCAGCGCCAGCACCGGCCGCGCCCTCAGAACATATCTACAACATCTATTGTGTGTACCTGGGCGTGAGCGCGATGGAGTCCCTTGCGTGCGCCAGCAGCAGCATGGCGGGCGCCAGGCAGTGCAGCGCCAGCACCGGCCGCGCCCTCAGAACATATCTACAACATCTATTGTGTGTACCTGGGCGTGAGCGCGATGGAGTCCCTTGCGTGCGCCAGCAGCAGCATGGCGGGCGCCAGGCAGTGCAGCGCCAGCACCGGCCGCGCCCTCAGAACATATCTACAACATCTATTGTGTGTACCTGGGCGTGAGCGCGATGGAGTCCCTTGCGTGCGCCAGCAGCAGCATGGCGGGCGCCAGGCAGTGCAGCGCCAGCACCGGCCGCGCCCTCAGAACATATCTACAACATCTATTGTGTGTACCTGGGCGTGAGCGCGATGGAGTCCCTTGCGTGCGCCAGCAGCAGCATGGCGGGCGCCAGGCAGTGCAGCGCCAGCACCGGCCGCGCCCTCAGAACATATCTACAACATCTATTGTGTGTACCTGGGCGTGAGCGCGATGGAGTCCCTTGCGTGCGCCAGCAGCAGCATGGCGGGCGCCAGGCAGTGCAGCGCCAGCGCCGGCCGCGCCGTTGCTAGTGCGCACAGTGCCTCCACGCCCTCAGAACATATCTACAACAAAAAAAACAAAAAAAAAATCACCCCTTGCGTCGGTCCCCAAGATATCTTCCATTCTGTCGTTTTCAGGCAACGAATGTACCACGGGGCGATAAGTATGTAGTTCTAAACTCGTACGGCAGAGGGCACTGAACGACGGCTAAGAGGTTCATTCAACAGAAAAATTTATCGCCAATGATAAGTTGTGGTTAGTTCAGTTGGATGAGCAGCACGCGCGATGCGTGAAGTTCGTAAGTTTGAATCCCACAGCGCAAGGGGAGATGAACATTTTCTTTTTTTTTTTTTAATATTTAAAGTACCCTAGTGCGGCATGAAAGTGTGAGTGCCTCACTATTATAAAAAACTAAAACAGTCAAGATAATTACGGCAAGGCTAATAATTTAAGGTCCGACTCACTAGCGGCACGCTGTGTCCCCAGTCGGTGGCCATGAGCGCGAACGCCTTCGCGAGCAGGCTGCGCGGCGGCGAGGGCGGCGGCGCGACCAGCGGCACTACTGGCGGCGCGACCGGCGGCGCGACCGGCGGCGCGTCCGGCGGCAGGCCCCAGCACGTGCGGTGCACCCGCAGCCGGCACACCACGCTCCAGCACCACTCCTCCACTTCTGACGGAGATTGAGAAGGAACTTGCTCGCAAAGCCACCAACCGATCGTCAGCTGGCTGTCCAGGGACACTCCTCTGGAGGAGAAACAAAACACTATTATCGCCGGAGGCCAATATAAGGCTACAGAGGCCAATATAAGGCCTCAAGACACAATTAGGTCTGGAGCAAGTTGTTGCAAAAAATTGTCTGAGTAGTAGTGTTTGCCATAAGATAGCACGCAACATAGAATTATTGCCAGGTTTAAGTTATTATATATTCTCAGTAACCACAAATAAGTTAGGTATAATTGCCATCATTCCTATTCGTTTTCCGTGCCACCATCCTCCACAACAGCATAGGTACATACGTTTCCATGGCCACGGCGCACTCACACCAGCATACATACGTGTGCGGAGTACAGTCGAGCTGCAGCAGCAGCGGCGGCAGCAGGTGCGGGCAGCGGCGTGCCCAGTCCTCGGCCACGGCGCCCACCTCCTCCGCACTCGGCCGCCACCCACTCACACCAGCATACATACGTGTGCGGAGTACAGTCGAGCTGCAGCAGCAGCGGCGGCAGCAGGTGCGGGCAGCGGCGTGCCCAGTCCTCGGCCACGGCGCCCACCTCCTCCGCACTCGGCCGCCACCCACTCACGCGCAGGCAGTCCACCGAACACGCCTCCAGCTTCTCCACTGTAAAAAGAACGGACCTTATCGCTTGTCCAAGTGTAGGGAAACGTGTGGGGGTGAAGAGAAGGGAGTCATAAACACGAACCATGTATGCATCTGGGACAACCTGTATCAAATTATTGTTTACTAAATTTGCCTTGTAATAAAATTGTAAAAAAAATTGGCAGGCGATGGATGAGGAAAGGGATAAGCCCAGAATAGAAAAATGAGGCACGTATTAAAGAAGGCCCACGTTCAGCAGTGGACAGACTAAGGCTGTTAATTACAGCGCCATAGAGGCTCAACACAGTGTTATAGTACAGTTTACCCGTGCTAGTGTCGGCCACGAGCAGCAGGGCCGGCGCGTATAGATGCGCGTGCGCAGCGAGCAGGCGCGGCAGGCACTCGCGCGCAGCGAGCCGGCACGGGCCTGCGCACGACCCGCTCTTGCGACGAATACCCGTCTGCAACAACGGAAAGCCTCAGCCATCTGAATATCGGCAGTAGTTCCAGTTGAAGGTGGTGAAATAAAGGCATAGAAAAATAATTAATAAAACATAATAAATGTCTGGATAACTAGGTAAGTTGCTAAGTTATTTTTGCATTATTGTTGTGATAATTGACAGACGTATTTTTCGAGTATTGTTCTTAAAAGTTTAAATACGTAAATTATACACTCACCGTAAAAAGGAACTCGAGTACAATCCTAGCGAGCTCGAAGTCTTGCAGCCTGTCGATCGCCGCTTGCGCCACCACGCGCACGCGCGCCTCGCACGCCAGTGGCGCCACCTCCGTCGACAGAGATTCTACTCGTATGCTCGCAGTTTCTGGACAGATACCATTATTTAAGAAAAAATTAAGAACCTTCTAGCTGAAAAAGTGCTTCTATATTTATTTAAGAATTTTATTGCACAAAAGAATACAACAGGTGCAATGCTAGGGGCGTTCTTATCTGCGCTTTCTTACACACGCCGCTTAGTTCCCCAACGCAGCGGTACGGTGCGCAAATGCATTTGCTTTCTTATCTAGTAGTAGCTGTGCCCGCGACTTCGTTCGCGTGGACTATATCCTTTCATGGTCGGTTTTACCCCTTTCTCCCCTAATATTCGAAACAAAAAGTAGTCCATATTTTAATCCAAGTTTCGAGCTATATTTGTGCCAAATTTCATATCTCTAACTTCAAAAATAAACATTTTTCCATATAAACTTCCAAAGGTGGTATTACCCCCCTCCCCCCCTTATTTTCTAATAAAAAGTAGCCTATGTCCGTTCTTGAGATTCAACGTATACCTATACCAAATTTCATCAAAATCGGTTGAGAGGTTTAAGCAGGAAAGCGTAACAGACACACAGACAGACAGACAGAGTTACTTTCGCATTTATAATATTAGTAGGGATTGACGAATTTTGACAAAGTGCAACTTTAAGATTAACCTCATCCCACCTGATGTTAAGTGGTAATGAAGTCCTCGACAAGTACAGCCTAATAATAGCTGTTACTGGACTTGTCGCCCTTACTTTGAAGGCTTGACCCCTGCTACTAATGTAGCAGCCCCCAGGAGCTCCGAAACACCGAAGTGATTGTTATTTGGATGCGGTGTTCTGTAAGGTGGAGATGTTTCACCAGTCGGGCTGCTCCAGTTCAAGCGATAAATCGCTATGCCCTACCTCTCTTTTGTCGTGAGTTAAATGGTATCTCACCGTGTAAATTGACGATGTGTGCTATGCAGTAATCCTTGGCTGCGTGGCTGGACAGCAGACCGGCGGGCAGCCGGTGGAAGTCGGCGGGAGCCAACAGCCCGAGGCAGCTGGTGAACACGGCCTCCAGTTCCGCCTGGACCTTCAGCTCCATGTCTTTGGCGTAAGAAGATCTGCGGAGATCATTACTGCATTTTAACAGTCTGCAGCGACATCTATCGAGCCATTATATAACTAAAATAGTTCGAACAGAAGCCAACAGATGGCGTGATTTTATTATGTGACAGTTTTCTTAATGAGATATATTCCTTTATTGTTATTGTTTTAATGATAAAACGTTTTTCACGGGTTAACGATCGTGATATCGCTTTTGCAGTTGATTTTCCTACTAATGTTATGAACGGGAACGTTTATCAGAATGTATGAATGTGTAGGTTAGGCAGGTTTGTTACTCTTTCACGCAAAAAATACTGAATGGATTTGAATAAAATTTTATGACAGATGAGACACTAAATAAACGACATGCTTTTTATACCGAATTAACGCAAACGAATTTGTAGGCAACATGTAGTATTTTAATAAATAAGCATCACTAATCTATATTACAGAGTGTTTGGGGCCGATATGGCGTGATCATAGCTTATTGTACATAAAGGGGGGAAAGTATGAGTATGGCCAGTGTTGTGTCACTCACCTAGCATGTTCGTGCAAGGCGGCTAGCGCCCGAGCCGCGCTGGCCGCGTAGTCGTGCAGCACGCGGCGCACGCGCGTGTAGTGCGCGTGCGCGGCCGCGGCGCGAGTCAGCACGTGCAGCAGCGCGCGGCAGCCGCAGCACGCGCGGCACACGTCGCACCCCCCACGCGCCTCGCCCCAGCCCCAGTCACGTGCCTCACGGATATCCTGCACCAATTTCAAAGCTTGATAAGTATCTTGTTTGGCCAGTTAAATGAGATACTTTTAAAACTACTGAATTTCTTGCCGGTATCTTCTCGGCAGTTATAGTTTCCGAACTGGAGGTAGCATCATTTGATTTATAGGTAGTATAATTACAACGCCATCTCTACAGGGCGTCACATATACTTAGCATTACGAATGTATACTTTCACCCCATGTGACATGCAATAAAGATTTGAATTGAAAACCCTCCTCTTAGCCTCCAGGATACTTGACCAAAAATAAATCTGACTGTTATAACATTAAGCCCTCTTTTACGGCATTGGTACTTACCTAAAAATCTTTGTAAAAGGTGTCAATATTCCAATTGATTTTTGTAGGTAATATAAATTGTACTTTTACAGTTAGCACAAAAACATGTCTGTTCAACACAATCTGTCGGCGCAAATGCTTCGAAACTGACCGGAGCGCAGTTGCGACGGGACTCGCCAGATTGTTTAAATAAGGAACTGCATTGACTCACCTTGTCGGTACTTCGGGGTCCAGCAGGGGGAAGGCAGCAACATGTGTTGAACTGCCCTGCTACCAGTGGGTAGTTATAGTGATTACCCCCGCACCGTCATCGCGTATTGACGGCGCCACGCGAGTAATTTGATCTCGTTTTTATTCAGTGCGTCAGCTGCTGATTGGCTGAATATACGAGTGCAGTGCGCTATTATTCAATGCGATATCAATCTCATGCGATAAATTTGACGTTTTGCACATGCTAGCCCTGCATAGCTAGGCATTAACTATTAATCCATTTATTATGGAACTTATGGTTTTTATAGGTGTTGACCGTACAAACGTTCACCTTTACAGTATTAGCAGTATTCATACCGAGTTGGTGAATAGCAGTATCCTCGCCAGCAGGTCTCGCAGCGGGAAGGCGCGCAGCAGCGCAAGCATGTCCCGCTCGCGGAGGGTTCCGTCGCTGACGGCGCCCCCGCCACCGTCTTTGTCCACCTCCTCCCAATCCTCCTCCTTGTCTGTTATCAAATAACCAGTGGTGGTGTTACATTATCAAATAACCAGTGGTGGTGTTACATTATCAAATAACCAGTGGTGGTGTTACGTCATCAACAGCCTTTATTAACCAATTCCTTGCCACCTTTTTGTTTCGACCCACGCCCCAGCCCAATAAAAAATTAAACTATACGATGTGGTTGACCACCCCTGATAATATTTTTTTATTTTTTTTTTATTTAAAAACTTTATTGCACAAAAAAAAAAAGTACAAAAGGTGGACTTAATGCTAGGAGCATTCTCTACCAGTCAACCGTTGGGTCATGCAGATAGTACGTTTATGGGTGCGGTAACAGTAAAAATGTGAGTATGGATAACAACAAAATTAATAATCATAAATAGCAGAAAATTACACACGAGAATAGAATATTCATACATAGGTTCATGATAAATAAATATAATAATAAAGCAATATAATATATGTATATATATATATATATATATATATATATATATATATATATATATAAAACAAAATAATATATATAAATATATGCAAACAAGTGAATAATTAAAGCAAACAATTGAGCAAACGAAATTTTATGTAGAGGGGGAGGAATAAAAGAATTCACGAACTTTTAATTTAAAAATTCCCTTATTGAGGGATTGTCGAGTTTCGGTGGGCAGAGTGTTCCAAAGCCGGATGGCTTGCACAGTAAAAGACTTGGAGAAGAACTCAGTATGATGTCTTGGAATGCTTAAGCTGAGATTGTAATACATTTTCCGAATAATCTACAGGTCACAAATATTAGTATTCATATGTGTTTTTGTTATATATGTACATATTATATGCTTTTTTTTTATATTTAAATTCCAATTCAACAAATTTTCTAACGGCGCGCTTGTCGTGCAATTGGCCTCCCTGATTTTCGATCTTTATGCCGCTTAGTAGGTACGTATGCGAGTAAATTTTATCGCAGTCTTATCAAATGTCAAAATCGATAAAAATTCAGTGCATGAACTGCTGATTGGTCGAAAATACTAGTCTGGTGTGCTATAACCCAATGAACGGCATCGAAACTTAGTCGTCTTATGCGAGGATTTTGACGTATTGCATATGCTAGTAAAGTATGACGCACTAAGTCTGGCCTGGCTTATGACGCGCTACGTGCGTCATCGGCCAACGACACAACGCAATGATATTAAATTTCTTCTATTGCTTGTTTGCTCAGATCTTTTTAACTACTGGTCTTTTTAACAGATTTAATGCAATTGTCAGCAATAGATACACTGATTAATATAAAATGTAGAGATGTGCCGACTACCACTTTGACCGACTAGCCGACTAGTCGGCTGTAAAGAGGCCGACTAGTCGGCCGACTAGTCGGCTGAATAGTCGGCATCATAATCTCTTACGTCATAATCTACCATTAATTAAAAACTATAAGTAAAGAGATTTTGCTATTTTTTATTATAAAATATGACATTTTTATTTGGGTTGTGTCCAGTTAATCATATTATATAAGTTATAATAGTTCCTATGTTTCTTTTTTATTTTCTTGAAACAGTTCGTGTTTCAAATATTAAATGTTTATTTTTTAATTTGTTGGTAATTAAAAAAAAAAAATTATTACTTAAGAAAAGACTGGTCTGCTTTACTTGTCGAAAAGTGTAAGATTGATTATAAAATCCAAATATGAACAATTAAGGTTTTATTTTATTTCAGTTCCCCTGATATATTACAAGTTAATGAGAAATACTTACATACAAAGAAAAAAGCCGACTAGTCAGCGTTTATTGCCGACTAGCCGCCGACTACTCGCCGACTACAAAAGCGGCCGAATAGTCTGCTTAACCGACTAGTCGGCGACTAGTCGGCACATCTCTAATAAAATGTTTACATGTTAAAGATACACCCTTTATAACCAAATAATTTCTGTAAATACTTATTTTCAAAATTATGTGTTTATGTACTCGTATCTATCTATTTAATGTAAGATCAAGATCTTGAACATGAGTTTTAAAAGCAGTCGTGCGTTGCTTACTATCATAGGTACATCGTTACGTTCATGTTGACATTCTGAAAGATACTTTAGTTGCTACTTCACCTTCGACGCACTCCACAGCGAAGTCGACGCCAGGCCTCGTGAGTAGAACATCGAGGAGCGCTATAGTACGCGCGGCGCTGATGTGGTCGCCCACACTGAATGGTATGACGCGAGCCGCCCATCGCACTGAGATGGTTTGCCTGGAATTAAATAGAAGTAAGTAGTAGTAAGTAAAAGATAGATAGATATACTATACTGCACAAAACTTTACAGAAATTGATTTTATACCAATATATACAATTTGACAAATTATAGAACAATTTAGGCGGTCTTATAGCTAGGAAGCGACCTCGAAATAACTTTAAGGTAGTATAAATAAATAATTATATGTAGATATACATATAAAAACTAAATATCACTCACTGACTGATTAATCACGAAATCTCAGAGACTGTAACACCTACAAACTTGAAATTTGGCAGGTGGAGTTAATGTTCATTAAAATAATGTTTGGACTGGGTGGGTATCGAACCCACGACTCTTAATAGTATTTACCTAAACAAATGATGTATCAGAAACAGCAGCTGCCTCATAAAATCTGGTCCGGTCAGCATGGCAGCGGCCAGGGCGACCGCCCAGCGCTGTAGAGCGCTCGACAGCGCTGCAGGCGCGCTGTCGCTCATCTTCAGCGCTTGTAGTATCAGCGAGAGCGCTTCACGTATACCGCTGACACTGCCTTGAATCGTTTCTGATATGAATTCTTCAATCTGTGAACAATTTTTGTCGTCTCATTTTAGAATAAATAACATTAGTGATGGTGCAGGGGATAACCCGAATCAGCCAGAACCACCACAGCAAGTTACAGGAATACTTACTTGTGTACAATAAGCAAAGCGTTTGTTTCATAAAAAATAGTTGGTGACGTAATTAACTTATTTCGATGACAAATGAACATAGATTATTAGGAACATTTAAAATAGTAGGTAATATTAGGTCGAGTTCTCAAGCGGGCAGTAGGCAACTTGCACTGCTGCAGCTTCGCTTCTGCAACGACATAGTTACAGACGGCGTCACCTACCTAAGTGAGGTAGGGCATAGCGATTTATCACTCGAACTAGTGAAATACCTCCACCTTACAGAAGACCACAGCCAAATAACAATCACTTGTGTGTTGTTGTGTTCCTGCGTGTGAGTAAGGTTTCCAGAGCTCCTGGTGGGTACCTACTACATTAGTACCAGGGGTAAAGCCTTCAAGGTAAGGGCGACCAGTCCAGTAACAATTTTATTATGCTATACTTGTCGCTGAACATCAGGTGGGATGAGGTCAATTTTGAAGTGTAAATAAAACAAAATATATACCTGACAGTGCGCCAGCAGCGCCGCGTGCTGGTGATGACAGTACGAGTCCTGCAAGTCACGCAGCAACGCCTCGAGTCGCAAGCGGGCAGCAGGCAGCTTTTCTTGCTGCAACTTTGCGACCTCATACGACCCTTTGAACCACACGGTCCGAGCGCAAGGCGGACAGGTCTCGTAATGGCATATGTCCCTCTTCTCGATCTTCCATAATGCCGTCCTTGATTTCTCTTCTTCCATGAATCCTGTGGCCAATTGAGTGCGTTCTCGCTCCACTGCTATTAAGGAACGCCTAGGGACAAACCATATGAAGTCATTTGATATCTACTGAATGCAGTTATTTTTTCAACACTGGCAAATTAGTTTTCATTAATAGGCTGCTATCATGGGATAATTTTTGTTGAGAAGTGATAAAAACGGTTGGTAACTTTGGTCAAGTGGTCCACACCCTGACTTTCACTTCGAAACCAAAGCCCATGGATTCTAATCCAGGTAGGGGCAAATATTTGTGTGATGAACATCAAAAGCCTTCAAACTGCTTGTATGTAGCCAAGAAGCATTATTAATAGACTCGAAAAATAAAGTCTTTCTTTTGCAGTTACATAAATACAATATTATACTGCTTAAACCTATGCTTTCTTGATTAATGGACCACTATCAGACCTCAATAGAATAAAGGATCCTTTAACTACATAAATATTTGGTCACATGACAACCTCCTTATGAAAAAAAGAATATTTGATATCACTTGACTCCAAACTGTTCTGGAGGGTAGTACTAATAGTAATAAGATCAGTCTCTCTCTTTCTCAATCTTATTGTTAATTCTTCTCTTAAGTTCTGTGACTTAGACCAAAATCAATTGTGTGGTATGATGTACACACAAAAAAGGAATGCATGATTCATTGATAAACTCGAAATGCTACTTTTTTCAACAGCAGTATTGATCCACATTAAATATATCATCTAGACTTATTCAAAAGTATGTATAATAATTTTTAAGGATAACAATTTTTTTTAGGGTTAATAAACTACTAGTGAGGGCTAGAACTTATTTAAAACTTTAAAAAGAAGGCTCTTACTATATGATTTGTTATAACTTGTGATGATTGCCCAATGTTAAAGCATTAATTCAATGTAATAAATGTATGTTTTTCCTAAATTAGTAATCTACACAAATAAAAAGGTAAACTTAAAGACATCATACTTAAAAGTAGACAATAAATCCACAAGAGGATGTTCCGGTCCACTCTGCGGTCCTGCTTCCACTGCTGCCTCCTCTTTCTTGCTAATTGCCATTATTTCAGCCATCTCCAAACCATGATATGCCTTAACCGCTTCCTCCAGTCGCATACTCAACAACTTTGGCACTTCAAAGATTATTCTAGAATCTTCCATTTGAGTATCCACAGGCACCTCGTCAAACTCCAGCATAGGAGCTGAAGGTGCCACTTCTTCTTCCACGACCTTGCTTTCCAAACATTCTTGACCTGATTCCACAATGTTATCTTTCAGTTTATTTTCAGTATCTTCAATCACCTTTTCATCCAATGGTGTTTGTAATGGCATATGGGTGCAACTTTCGCTAAGTGATATGGCAGTTTTCAGATCACTATCTAAAGTTGTATTTTGTGTCATGAGTTGAGTTTGAGTTATTGATTCTGTGTCATCACATCTAATTTTTTGAGATGAACTTTCTGCAGCAGAATTCTCAATTGTTAAGTTAACTTTAGCCTTTTCACCTATTCTAACTTCATCTTGATGTGATAACGTCTCTACACGAGGTATTTCAACAGCTAAAGTTGTTTCAACAAGTTCTGAGGCACTAGGAATAGGTGAGTCCTCCTTACATAAAGCCTCTGGTATTACCGATTTGGAAACTGATTTCTCCTTTGATTTCTTTTTCTGAAAAAGCAATTTAAAAACAAATTTAATTTTTTATTCATTTGTATCAACTACGCAACACTTCGTCAATCAAAACTTCTGCATCTAAACAAAGAGTTGTGTGAAATACATTCTTTGAAAATGTTGCATACCTCTCTACGTTTCTCTTTGACCATAGTAGCCATGGTATCTAACGGTTAAAGACACTAATGGTTATTTATCAACATCACGTATTTCGATATTGCACCAAGATTATGGAATTCCCAGACGTATTTACGTATTACTACGATTTGCGAACAAAACTCTGCATTGTTTTGACCACAGGTTTTGACTGAGCGAGCAATGACAAACAGCTGTCCAATTGTCAACTTGACAAAAAGATAAGTCGTTCAAAAACATGTGAAACTTAAGTATAAAAAATATAATTGTGGGTAAGTTCGTAAGTTTTGGCGTAATGTGAATATCTCGCTGTCTTTATTTAAATAGCTTATTGCTCGATGGTGCCCTGATATTCCCTATTGGATATTCCACACGCATAATGACATTTATCTCGCAATCTAACAGCCATTGCGGTGGAGGCCCGAAATAGTTTCGAACTATATTAAATAATATACTTAATGAATATTGTTAAATAGCTATTGCCCGAAACTTTGTTCCCACTATTTCAGGGTAAAAAGTATCATAAACTAATGTTGTCCTAGCATCTGTCTTGCATAGGTGGGGGCCGTGTTCGTCGCCGCCACGCCATTACCAGTTTACTCAGAAGAGGATCACCAGGGGTTTTTAGTCGGTTCGAGTCCGACACACCACTCTCTGTATCCCTGTGGCAGAGAATCACGGTGCGTGTGCATTTCTCCAGGTTAGTATCTATCTTGTAACAAACATCATTAAAATCCATTCAGTAATTATAAATAAATAAATGCGCCAGACAATCACACCAATCCCCTGGTCTCAAACTAAGGTTTTCCCTTGTACTATGAGCACCAGACGACGGATACTAACTGGGGGCGTCATCCCAGCACACCCATTGTTCCGTGCTGGCGACGAAGTTGGGCCGTTTAAGGACATCAGCGCCATGTGATCATAATACATTTTGACGCCATATTTTTATTATGCCAAATTTCAAAGCTCAATCGGAATCGGGAAGTAGGTCAAATTTTATTTGCAAGATAAATGATGTGTAAAACTAAAGTTTAATTAGTTGTAATAAAATACAAAAATGTTTACTTATGTACTCCTTAAGTTTTTTTTACATTATGTCATCACAATAGTGTTTGGTAGGAACCGAAAACAGCACGTCAAGGTACATGCACTTGCAGTTCGAAATAAGTTCTTATATGCACGACATAAAGGCGATGCAAAAAAATCGCTTTCGATCATCGGTTAGACTATAGATTCTTATTTTTATTATCGATGCTACCATTTCTTAAACAAATTGTGCGTGATATCTACATACTTAGAGATCGAAAACATATTTGAGATTTTTAATAAAACTTTTTGTACTTTATTTCCTACACTCGCGACTTTATCCGCGAGGAATTTATACAATAACAAATAAAATTAATCTTAGAGATGCATGTAGCATGTAGGTAATAAATTTATTTTACTATTACAAAGTACAAACGTCACTGAAATTTTATTTATCTGAATAGATTGTAAATATAAATACGAGTACGATAAGGCTTGATATCTATACCTACTATTTTTTAACTTAAGATACTTTTATGTACAAAATATTACACTTTCAGTAAAAACTCAAAAAAGCTTTCGTATGCATTGGTATCGTGTTGCCCGCTCTGATTTTACTTTCCAAGTTATTTCTTTCTGTAGGTAAAACTACTATACGAGTATACGAGTACCTATACCCAATCAATCATTTGTGTACCCGTACAAAAATAGGTAGTGAAAACCAGTACGCAGCAAGTGGGCACGTTACGCTTTACTCGAAATTCCGACATAAATTAGTTTCCTTTTTCATATCCACTACTTGCACGATTAATCTTAAGCCGTACCTCCCTAACAAAAGTCGCCATCTCTTGTGTTATCAACACGTGTTGGCAACGAATTTTTCCAGTGGTATCGCGCCTTCATTTGCAAAATGAAGGCACTAAAATTCGCTAATACAATTTTATTTTTCTTCTTCGCTTGGTATCCAGTAGTGGTACTATTTCCAGCC
Source organism: Glyphodes pyloalis (assembly GCA_037074685.1). Taxonomy (NCBI): domain Eukaryota; kingdom Metazoa; phylum Arthropoda; class Insecta; order Lepidoptera; family Crambidae; genus Glyphodes; species Glyphodes pyloalis. The sequence goes on along the minus strand of JAYKKO010000012.1, from coordinate 2,774,152 downwards.
TTGTTCATCAGTTTACCTAAGAAGGTTCTGGCGGTAGATGATCTTGGTAGGTGAGGTTCTCGTCCTCATAATGCGGGTGTCCAGGGGGCGCCACGATGAACAAAGGCGATTTGACCTTCCTGGGCACAGGCGACGGCGAGGTGGAGTAGCTCCGCGAGGAGCCCTGCATCTTGGCGCGGAACATCAGATTGTCGATCTCATGCATTGTGACGTCACGCTGGTGCTCGTCCAACTTCCTCAGTTTCTTCGCAAGCAGCTGACCGTAGAGGTCGTATTCATCCATTTCTCTCTTCTCAGGCTCGTTCTTTGTGAATGCTTGCTTCGTCTCTGGCTGCTTCTTAGAACATTCTGGAGTGTTCTTGCTTGGTCTGCTCTGTTGCTGGAGCGAGTATTTTGCTGTCCTTCCGACGAGATTTCTTTCCCCGGTGTTACTTTGATCCTGTGTCGTGAACGATGGTGTGTTGAAAAACTGAAACAAGAGATTACATTGAAGGTCTTTATGTAAGACTAGCTGTGCCCGCGACTTCGTTCGCGTGGACTGCACGATTTCGATTAAAAAAATATATATATTGTTCTTTTTAAAAGTAGCCTAAGTTACTCCTTATTACATCAGTTACCTACCAGTAAAAGTACCAGCAAAATCGGTCCAGCTATTTCAGAGATTAACAGGAACAAACAGACAGTCAGACAAAAATTAAAAAAAATGTTAATTTGGTATTATATACCGTTACCGTAAGTAGGTATATTCGTTTATTCATAAGCATGTAATAAAAAGCGGTTATTTTAATATTACAAATAGACACTCTAATTTTATTTATCTGTTGTATAAAAAATCAAAATACCTGAGTACGTACCTACCTACGTACATTATATGAATGATTGCTCATCAATATTATTGCGTAGTTACATTAAAACACGTCATTAGGATAATCCTTTGATCTGTTAAGAAATTAATTATTTTCCCACCTATATACCTACGGGTATTCAATGTATACCTTCTTAGCTATTAACAAAGACATAGTGAGGTAAATATTCGTTTATGTTGAATCTGGAGCATTCCACATCCTAGGATAAATACCAAATCTATCCCTGCGACCCTGTGTAATTAGGATTAAATCTGAAATCTTACAAAACACCTGCTACTGCCTGTACGATTAAAAACACTTAATACAATCGATATTAATCTTATGCCTATATAAATATATTTAGTATGGTAGTTTTTGTTTATAATCCCTACTATCCCTACTTCCCCACTTATAATATTATAAATGCGAAAGTAACTCTGTCTATCTGTCTGTCTGTCTGTTACGCTTTCCTGCTTAAACCTCTCAACCGATTTTGATGAAATTTGGTATAGGTATACACTTTAATCTCAAGAACGGACATAGGCTACTTTTTATTAGAAAATAAAGGGGGGATGGGGGTAATACCACCTTTGAAATTTTTGAAGTTAGAGATATGAAATTTGGCACAAATATAGCTCGAAACTTGGATTAAAATATAGACTACTTTTTGTTTCGAATATTAGGGGAGAAAGGGGTAAACCCGACCATGAAAGGATGTAGTCCAAATAATAAATGCGCCAGACAATCACACCAATCATCTGGTCTCAAACTAAGGTTTTACCTTGTACTATGAGTACCAGACGACGGATACTAAAGGGGGGCATCATCCCAGCACACACAGACTCAAGTCAATCTAGCAAAGTTCGTTTTCCAAATTGACCTGACCAGGAATCGAACCCGGGACCTTTTGCGCTTTGGCCGCCTGCTTTAGTCACTGCGCCAGTGAGGTCGTCGATTTAAGTTTCAAGTAACAAACTTACGCACGTGATCAAAAAGTCAACTGTATTTATGCTGTTCAATCAACAAGCTGTTCGATTTTAGTTCTTCTATGGTCGACATAAGGGCGGTACCAAGTCGGAAGTGTGGACTCTTGACGTGCTTTTGTACTACTTTATTACAGCAAACTTTCACATTTATAATGTTAGCAGCATGTATATATATATTTCAGAACAAAAATAACGTATTTGCGATACAATTATGAATTAATTCTGGTTTAATTCACTAATTCATTGAAATATTATAATGTTATCTTATTTAACCAGTTAGCAGATATTCAGTACAATTAATTAGAAAAATATACGACATAGCCGTAGTCTGTACTATTAAATGAAATAAATATCGACCAACATCACCCAACATGACAATGTGTTGAGAATAGCCAACATCCAATCAAATTACGTCATGGGTCGTGCCCTTGGCGCAACTTGCGCCAAAGTGGGCCAACATTCAACACACTCAACATCCAATAGGTGCCTTCAAAGTTGTATTTACCTACCCCTAAAAGTACTTTTAAATATGAAAATTATAAAAGTTAAAATAAAAATAGTAATCAATTAATAAGTGTAGGTAGCTACCTCATTTTCAATGGTGCTGTCGCATTCGTATTTCCCGCCAAGAAAACTTGCCATTAGCGGAAACGCAAACCAAGTCGTATGATAACCTTCTTGCGCCTTCTTTTTGTTGAGATGCATCCTGAATGACGTCATTAGCGATTCTTTTTTCTTTTTAAGGTCAACGATCGAGCAATTTATGCTCATTGAAAGTTGTATTTTCACCCATGCGTCAGAAATTTCGCTCTTATTCCTGTGTGCGGGGTGCTTAGGATCCCAAAGAACTGGTTCTTTCTTGTACAGTTCAAGAAACTCTAAAACCAAGGCGTTGTTCCACGCCATCGTGTCAAATAAATGCTGGATGACGTCACGCAAAGAGTAGTCCGTACTCTCTGCCGAACCGAGCAGTACTAAAGCAACAGCCAATCAGATCTGCTCGCCTATCAAATGTTTGTTTATGGGTATGTTGGCCTCGTTCCACAAAAGCGATCAATGTTCGTCCAGGGTTGGCATTTGGCCACCAACCAAAAATGTTTGTCTGTAGTTTGTAACATACGTTTGTTGGCGTAACACGAGAATAACTCGATTTGAATGAAGTCATGGAAGTTCAAATTGCGTAAAAGTATTTAGTAACAATGTAAGCAGCCCATATTATTATATGTCGATGCGTAGATTTAATTTTTGCTTCAACTATAAAAACATTTAACATTAAATAACCCAAAATAAAGAATTTGAGCCCTAGATACCTAGGCACAAAGGTAAGTAGATGCATATACTACATATAGGAGCATTTTAGTCATTCTGAACCTTGATTTGAAAATGATGACGCTATCGCTTTACAATAGGTTTAATTATGTTGTAATTTGTCATAATAAATAGGAAAAAATAAAATCATCAAACAGGATGTTCAAAGTCCATTTAGTATTTCCGTAGTTTTTAAAAAAGGGTTGCCAGTTAAAGCAAAGTTTCTAAAAGCGACGTTTTTAAATTTTTGACAATATTAGAATCTTTCACCAATTTTTTTTATCTATAAATAGGTTTAGGTTTAGAATAACTTTATTTCTCATAAAGAATTACAAATTCACTTACTGAGAAACTAATGCTTAAAACTAAGGTGATTATTTATTTAGAGCGCACAAGGGTACGTGAATATACAGAGTATGGCAAAAATAACAAATAATGTGGGTAAACAACAATAACAGGTCGCACCCGTAGTAGCCCGCGCAAAACAGGACATGGATGTGTGAAGTTATTTTACTGGATATGGTATTGGTAGCATAGTTCGTTATTAGTATGATAATTCTTAATATGTTGTATTATTTCTACGTAATAATTATTGTATTTTATTTTATTTACGTTTCTTATATTTATTGTTTATTACATCACTTTAGGCCTGTGGTATTATTAGGTGCATGTTGCACATTATTTGGAAATACGCATAAACGTGTATACATATAAACACATAAACATGGACCCAAACCCATATAATGTGTACCTGCATATTCCTATGTACTTGTATTTATTTATTATTTATATACTATGAATTATAAATTGTGTGTATTTTAAGAAGCTTTTTGAATTGGGTAAAATTGTTTTCTTTTTTTATAACTGATGGTATTTTATTGTAAATGTTAATTCCTTCAAATTGCAAGTTTCTTTTTCCGTAATTGGTTCTAGGGCGGCGGGTCACTAAATAACTAGCACGTCGTAGATTTCGTGTATGTTGTTTTGTTACAAATTTTAGATTTGAATGGATTTTCTTATTTAGTATTTTATGTATTAGAATACAAGTGTAGTATATATAAGTTTGCTAAATATTCATAATTTTTGTTTCCTCGTATATCTTTTGTGTTGGTGTCCTAAAATTATAGTTAAACAGAATTTTGATGAGTCTGTTCTGAGCTCGTTGAATACGATTTATGTTAGTGTTTGCTGCAGTGCCCCAGATTTCAATGAGGTAGTCTATATGAGGTTTTACCAAGCAGTTATAAATTAGGTATCGTACTTTACGGGGTAGACAATTCGTTATGTTGCGTAGAACCCCTGTAAGTGGAGTAAGCTTGAGTATAATATTTTCTAGATGTGGTTTCCAGGATAGGTTACTATCTAAAATAAGTCCGAGGTACTTTTCTTTAGGTTTTTGTACAAGAACTTGACCGTCTATCTTAAGTTCAACATTGTTTATTTTTTTATTTTTCGCGGCAAATATTACATAATTTGTTTTTGATATATTGATAGTTAAGAGATTTGTCTGGAACCACTCGTTTAGTAGATTCAGATCATTCTGTGCGTCGACTATTATAGCCTCAATGTTTAAATAATAATTATATTAACTACAAAAAATATATTTTACAGTTTCAATATGAGAAGAAATGATTTCAGAATAAAAAGATAACCCGCAAAAATAAAATAAACTTGCTTATAATTATGTATGTATAAAGGAAACTAAAATAAAATGTAAGCAGCAGCGGCTGCTATATAGTGGTTGTCCTGCTTATTGCACCACTGTATTTTCTTGATTATCGTAAGTTAGTATGGAAGTTTTAAGATAAATAGCTTGAGAATATAGGCTTTTTTTGTTTAAAAATTATTTAGGCGTCGACAAGCCTTTTACTCGACATTAATGCGCTCTATTATCTTAAAATATCTTTTATAATTATTATTTTTATGTTTTACATTAAGTTGTGCCGACCTACGACATGACCTACAAGTCGACACAAATACAGCGTCAGCAGAATTGGCGTAGTAAACAACGCTCGTAACGCTAATACGTAATGCGTGACATCGATATCCTACATCGCGATATCGGAGTTTTCGCCGCCACTAAGTATCTATACGACAAACCAAGATTGGTAGTTGGGCCTTGGTCCCCGAGCAGATAACACCTAGCTCGGCGGAAGTACTTCCACTTTTAGTAAAGAACATACGTTCCTTACCATGGTGACCCCGACTGAGCTGAACACCAGCAGCCTTAGAAGAAAGGAGCCCTAGCATCAGGCAATGTCTCCATACCCTCAACACCCAGCTTAGCCACGACAAGAGCACCGGACCACCTCAGCTGACAAAGCCACCTGTTTCTGGGCCCGTGTAATGAAGCAGTCCATCGCAGCCCTACGACCGAGTCATTGGTCCACACCGGCGTAGCAGCAGCTGCCTCCCTGCAACTACACGCATCGGGCACGTGCTTGGACTCCAAAGGGGGGGAGTACTGTGCCGACCTACGACATGACCTACAAGTCGACACAAATACAGCGTCAGCAGAATTGGCGTAGTAAACAACGGTCCATACGTAATGCGTGACATCGATATCCTACATCGCGATATCAGAGTTTTCGTCGCCACTAAGTATACCTATATACGACAAACCAAGATTGGTAGTTGGGCCTTGGTCCCCGAGCAGATAACACCTAGCTCGGCGGAAGTACTTCCACTTTTAGTAAAGAACATACTTTCCTTACAAAGTATATTTAAAAATGTAACTGACAGACTAAATAAGACCATTGTTTGAATTAATAGTAGCTTGAGCTCGTTGTTGTTAATCTTCAACTTCATCAAATTACATATTTGCACCCTTCAACATCGTCCGAGAATGATGGTGTAACTTATCCTTGTGGCGTGCTTTCATGAGATACTCAAACATTACTTGCACGAAAGGAGTTGTAAGGCTTTTCCTGTGGGTTGTAGTTGTCACAGATAATGTTGATGTAACATCCCAGTGTTGGGAACAAAATGTTAAGGGTATAATTTTATAAATCACCTCTTTTATCGCAGCCGCAGCTTCTCATGCCATTCAAAACGTAATCTTGAATCGGGAAATGTACAAGAGGTTTCGTTCGATGTAGCATTGTACAATTTTAATTGTGTATAAATACGTTACATTGAAATGGTATTACTAACTACCGGTTGCTGTCAAACTAGTTGCACTTAATGGTTGATTGTTTTTAACGTACTTCACCAACATATGCCGATCTCTTTCTTCCTAGTTAGGGTTTTCGTATGCATTGCTATGTGTTATCTTTGTCGCACGCACCTGCCGTGTAGCTCAAAATAAGAAGAAAATATTGGCGAGAAAAAGAAAAACTTGTTGATTGTGCATATCTCGCTCCTCAAATTGCAGAATTTTTATCAGAAATACTGAGATAACTACATATTAACAAGGTAAAGTGCATGCATGAGGTGTCCATAAATCTAATCTTTTCATTTAATACGTGTGGTCATTGCGTCGATTTGTTCAGTCATTCGATAAAACTGTATTCGGCTGGTTGCTTTGTTTCTCTTTACAATTCATACAAGGACTTTGGAAATTCTGTCCATTAGAAAGTGCTTATTAGTAACAGACGTTTAATACTGCATCAAATTATTATATTTGGATAAGGTAAAAATACTAATATGAAGGACATTTTATTAAACGGTATTTTGTGATAATTTTAATGAAAGGAAATTCAATGTGACCCTTGCATCAGTGTATATTTAAGTAGATATCAATCACATAATCCGTATCACTTTACCTCTTACTTCTAGTATTTGGTCAGGATTAATTCCTTAAAAACAATTTGTGTATTGAGATTCAGTTTTTATTTCTCTTAGTGGAAATTAGAGTTCGCATAAAGTGATGCAATTTGTGCCCTTTTTAATTTGCTTTAACCTCATAAAACCGAATCTCTGTTTAAAAGCTAGACATAAACGATTTTTTATTGTGTCTGGTTTGCTAGGTCTTACGATCTCAAAATATGTATCTTTGTGAACTTTTTAAATTTAGTTTTTGTGGTAATTTTCATTTAAAAAGGAAGGTAGTAACAGTAGTAATACATTTTCTGGTTAACAAACTACCTTCACAATAATGATATCCTTTTGTTTAAAATACTGTATTATTTTTTAATAGAATGACATTTTAGTTGATTCCTTCACTACTTAAAGTACCTAATTGAAATTTAATTGGTTGTGGAAAGGAAATCCAGAATGTCAATGTTATGATTTTCCAGTCTCTTGCTTGTGTATGCATCAAATAGTAAAGTAAATGTAATAAAATCTATTTATTTCCATAAGCAATGTTACATTGTACCTAAGTGTTCGATAGCCGTGACATTTTGATAAAATTATCATAATCTGTTAACTATCTTTTGAACTGTATGTTTTAAAAGTGTATGATGTTAATCCAGATGGCAACGGAAGTCAGTGCACCCCCGAGTATGCCGCAGCTGCAGTCAATACAGAAGGCCATGGCTCTGCCCACGGTCGGGGCGGCAGTCTGTCAAGTTGGAGCATTCTACTCTAAAGTCAAAGGTGAGATTGTCTATCTATTTTCTGGTATAATATCTGCTTGACTGCTAGATCGCAATGAGTTAATAAATTTTATTTTATCTTCAATAGATAAACATTGCTGCTGTAATGCCGTAATGTAACTAACCTTCTTATGTTTGCTATGCCCTTGCATGTCACATGAATACCTACTATTTCCATATTCAATCTATGTAACTATTTTGAAATGAGCAATAAATGATTGACTGACATTTTACATTTAACCAGTCATATACTGGCATTCCACACACAATAGGAAATCAGCTGTATCCAAATTCTGGCACATTAATGATTAAAGGCGTTTTGATAGGATGACCTAAATTTCAAGCCATCTTTTAATTTTCCATGTTATATAAGAAAATTAAATATAAATATCAAACAATGATAAATTGCTGCTGGTACATACTAGTTTAAGTACTTGTGTTCAAATGGCGGTGGCACCGCCATGTATATTTACGCACACACTCACACACATATTACACATTTTCATTATAAGTAATTAATTACATATTATTCATTAATTCATTCATTTGATGAGGGATCCATAACCCTTGGTTCAACAACATTCCAGTATTCCCATGGGTAATTAATTAATTATCTGATATAATCAATATAAAACCACTGTTACAAATCATTACCAGTTACTGATTCTGTGACTATGAATCTAAGAGATAGGTTTCCAGTAGAATTCGATTGTTAGTTAGTTATAGGACAATTTATTATTCATAATTAATAACAAATGGTTAATATACCAATTATATCAAATAATAAATATTGGACCACATCATATTGCTCTGATTCTGTAGTATGCAGCTAAATAAATTTACAGAAACAGTGACATATATACAAACCTAAGATATTATTACAAACCAGGAATCGAACCCGGGACCTCGAGAGATAACTCGACGCCAAAGTCCGCCCTACGGAAGTTGTTGCCACATTCCTCTCATCTCATAATATGCTAATATTCAACATGCTTGCATAACAAAACTTTTCCTTAGGCTGTTATTGACACTTTCTATTATAAGCATTTAGTTTTGTTACGTTATTATGAGCTGTAAAATTTTTCTACTAGATTAGCTGCCACATTAGTGTAAAAAAATATTTGAAAATAATGTTAATTCAAATTACATTACTTTGTAATTTTTTGTTTTTTTCTTCGTTGTCTAAAAATTTGTGTTGAGACTCGGTTTTATGTTTTTAATTTGTTATTTTATTTTTGTTACATATCCTATATTGTATGTGTCTCTTGGTACAAATAAACATATTAATTAACACCGAACATACCACGTAATCGTAGACCTTGGCATCTAATAGATTTGAAAAAAATGTAGTACTAAATTTCATCAAAATCGGTTCAGTGGTTTAGGCGTGAATGCAGGACAAACAAACAGACACACAGACAAAGTTACTAAGGATCTTTTTGCTGAGGCCGGCAATATTACTGATGTATACCGCATCGTATGTATATTACCGCATTGTATATATGGTCACGAGCTGAGACCTAAGTCTATATCCCTTGCCCCCAGGCGCGCACTCGCTGCTCGAATGGGCCCTTTCTACAGCGGAGGCCAGCGTGACCCTGGCGGCGGCGACGGCAGCCCCGTACGTGGCGGCGCCGCTGGCGGCGGGGGACGCGCGCATCGCCGCCGCCATCGGCGAGCTGGAGCGCCGCGTGCCGCTGGTGGCGGAGCCGCCCAAGGTCATCGTCGAGACCACCAAGCAGGCTGTCCTGTCGAGAATCTCACCGCACGTTAATAAGGTTCGTTCGAGTACTACTATAGTAATGTCAAACACTCGTTGCCTGCTCATAGATCATTCGTGTTCTTAGGAAAGCCACACTCATACCGCTATCTATTGATAACTGCCCTCAATTTTCCAGGAACTTGACTACGGCTATGCATGATAATTATTCACTAATTCTGCCGACGACTTTAAATTAATTAAGTAAATTAGCCATAATCCTTTTAATTTCCCTGTACCTACCCTTAGTCTAACTATTTATATTTGACGATGATGGCTCAGTGGCTAAGATAAGCGCCCGAAGCTTGAAATGTCCGGGTTTCTAGTGTCGGTTATGGCAATGTCGGAAACTTTTAATAAAAATTAACATTCTTTTCGTTACATTCAAAATCCAATGAGTCCATATCATAATAGTAAGTTCAGTGGGTAATTATGTCTACGTCACTAATTCCTAAAAAATGGAAATAAGTGACGTCGCGCTGCATTTAACGCCATGTTTATCAGTAAATGTTTGTTCACTTGATTAAAGAAAAAATACGTGTCTTAAATTTTTTTAGGTTTGGTAACTATTGGAGCAAATACGGTTTGTGTCTAGGTGTCCTAGGCCCAAAATAAATGCGCCCGTAAATCACACTTGACCAACTGGACTTACTAGGGTTTTCATTTGTACAGTAAGGTTTTTATTTGTTTTAAACAGTACATGAAGGTAAACAATTGCAATTCGATATTAGTTCTTATGAGTACGACATAAGGGCGGTGTAAAGTGTGTATTCCGACGTGTTTTCGTCTGTACGATTTCAACACTGTATTATCTATACAGACTGAAGTATCATACGACATTGTCTCAATAACATCAAAGGTCGTCCCTTATTGAAAACAGACTGTACAGTCATGTGCACCTATATGTGTACAAGCTCATTCTAAAGTAAACGTTATGGTAACGACATAAGAGCTAAGGGGCCGTCCATAAATTACGTCATTGATTTTTTCAGATTTTAGACCCCCCCCCCCCCCCCTACAATCATCCTATCGTCATTTCTGAATGATAAATAAGAATGACGTCAATTTCGAAACCCCCCCCCCCATCTATCATTTACCCTCCTCCGCAGACCAAACCCCCCCCCCCCCCCCCAATTTAGATAGACGTAATATATGGACGGCCCCTAAAGAGTATATAGAGCTAGTGACTGTACACTCACGAACAGGTTGTTATGATTATCACAGACAGCGGACATGCAGGAACTTCTATTACTATATAAGTAGAGACTGTTACATAAGTGTTACTAATCTATACTAATACTAGCGATCCCGGCGAACTTCGTTTCGCCTTAAAGGATTTTCCCGCTTTTCTGTTGAAATATATCCTGAATTTTCTTTGCTACAAACCTCACGGAGCCCGAGACCTTTCCAACGAATACAAAACCGTGGAAATCGGTTCGTGCGTTCTGGAGTTATAGCGTCAGGGAGGAAAACCCGACTTATTTTTATATAGTAGATGTAAATAAGAAGGAATGGTTGTGTAATACCGCCCTTGAAAATTTATATTGGAAAATGTTCATTCGGTACAAGTACAGCTCGAAACTTGGACTACTTTTTATTTCAAATAATAGGGAGATAATTTTTTATTTATTTAAAAACTTAATTGCACAAATAGGTACAACAGGTGGACTTAATGCTAGAGGCATTCTATGCCAGTCAACCCTTGGGTCATGCAGATAGTTCGTATATGGGTGCGGTAACAGGGGAGAAAAAAAAAGAAATCATTTTAAACAACAATAAATTAAGCATTAAACATAACATTACGGTATCTTTTAAATATACGATAATAATACCTACACATACTTTATAAATGAATTAGAATATATATATATATATATATAAAATATGAAGGTATACTTCGATTTACATAATATTGATAATTTATATATAAAAACAAATTTCTACATAACTATAAATTCAGAAGATAAATAAATTGGTTCAGCAATTGACAAATTCATGACTATCATTACTTGTTAGCGAGAGAGAAGAAGTATTCACGAACTTTATTTTTAAAAATTCCCTTAGTCAGGGATTGTCGGATATCAGCGATGATAAAGGTAAAACCGACCATGAAAGTCTGTACTCCACGTGAACGTAGTCACATCAAATGATCGAGTGTAATCTACTTATGTGAATAAAAATATTTGACCTGACTTGTCTTGGATCAGTTAGGTTGCATTTCAAAACAAGACATGATACTTTATACAATTCCACTCTGTTTTGGTATCTTTATTCCACGTCTTGATCGTGGCGACTCATCTTCAGCTATTTTTGGACGCAAGACCGACCATAATGAAATTAATTTGTTGGTTTGTTTTGTAAATGTCGCTCGCATTTATCCTGATACAAAATAGTAGTTCGAGAGCCAGGCTGAGTCATAGTTACGAGTCGTAGCTTGAAATTATCGCTTTTGTTGAGGGCCCTGCCCGCCTTCTAGTTTGTGAAATCATTTATAAATTATCAAATTAAGTCAACTACCGCCGTCTTCCGAATGTTGATGCTATCGAGAAGAACCGGCAAGAAACTCCACAGTTACTCTTTTCAAAACCGTTTACATATGGTACCAATCATGTAAAAAAAATGTATTAACAATATAGCTTATGTCTAGTGTACATATTTAATGCCTTCGAATAATATCTATGTTTAATGCTATCAAGTCCAAACATCTTTGTCGTTAATATAGTCCTCTATTTTATAATATCCTTTTTACATTAAACAATTTTTTTGTCAGAGACTTAAATCTTTGCATAGGTAATTCAATGATATTATCTGGTAGCTTATTAAAATCTTCAGACTTACATTATGCGTCTTTTACAAATTTATATTAATTACTAATATAGATAGATAGATACACTTTATTGCACAGAATATTTAACAGAAATTGGTTTTACAGACATATTTAAGTACAATATAGGCGGTCTTATTGCTAGAGAGCAATCTCTTCCAGACAACCTTTAGGTAGAGGAAATAGTAGACATCGAGAAACGGGTACAGCCGTGCAAAATGTTTGAGAAAAATACTAACAGAAAATATCAATATAAATACCATAACAAGATAAAAATATAAAAAAAATACGTAAAGATAAATATAATAATATTAATATAAAAATATGAAGGTAAAGAGTTTGTTTGTTTGTTTGCACGCGCTAAACTCAGGAATTACTGTTCAGGATTTTTTTTATGTTGGATATTCTATTTATCTATGAAGGTTTTAAACTATAAATGTCACGCAGCGCAAAATGAGTGAAAAATTTGGAAAAAAAGTTTTATGCGAGCGAAGTCGCGGCAGACCGCTAGTGGAACATATTTACGGTAACGACGAAAATAAATTCTTCATTTCTCTTGAAAACATGTTTTTCTTTACTGAAAAGTTTGATGCGGTATCAAAATATTGTTTTGTGGGACGAAAACCTTTTTTCCTCGTCGCTTTAGTAAATACCTTATAATAGATATAATGATTGCATTGCGTGCATAGACCATACGGTGCAATATATTTGATTTGTAGGTTAGCAACATTTGCAGTACACGCAAAATTTATTTGTTCAAGTTGGATTTGAAGTTAACGCTTTACTTGTACATCAATTGCGTCGGCCCACGAAGTCTTGCATTTGTTGTTTTAACAGGCCATTATGGATGCGCAAATCAGAAATTAACATTTTGTATGCAAGTTTAAATTTATCCTTGTGTTTGGCAATATTAGATGCGCAGTTGCGAACTTACGTTGAAAATTATTAATTTACATACCTTTAACAGCCTTATAAGAATTATATTAAACTAGCTGTGCCCGCGACTTCGTTCGCGTGGACTACATCCTTTCATGGTCGGTTTTACCCCTATCTTCCCTAATATTTGAAACAAAAAGTAGTCTATATTTTAATAGCGCTATATTTGTGCCAACTTTCATATATCTAACTTAAAAAATAAACATTTTCCCATATAAACTTTCAAAGGTGGCATTATCCCCCCCCCCCCTTACTTTTTAACAAAAAGTAGCCTATGTCCGTTCTTGAGGTTCAACGTATACCTATGCCAAATTTCATCAAAATCGGTTGAGAGGTTTAAGCGGGAAAGCGTAACAGACAGACAGACAGAGTTACTTTCGCATTTATAATATTAGTAGGGAGGGATAGTAGGGATTAGACTATGGCACTTTAGGCTTTCCAATGATTGTTTGATATACAAAAATACCAGGTATGGTCGAAAGCAAGTCACACGACACACTTTAGACTTTGTAATATCCTTATGTCGCAGGCATAAGAATATTACAAATCGAACTGCAAGTGTTTACCTTGATGTGTACAATGACGGACGTTATGGACGCGTTACGCGGGGTGCAATAATTTATAGGGATATTTTGTAGGGAACTGTGTATCTACAAAGTCTTTGATCGAAGTATTGTACTATTGAATAATTTAAATCCATAGTCGCTTTCAGTATAAAAGGTACGAGCATAAATCTAGCAAATAATCGTAATCAATTTATTCGTGTCGGTTACAAGTAACACTTATGCATTGTCAAAATGAATACAAACCAAAATTGAAGCTACAGCCGGTTCGGAACCTAATTCTACTGAGAAGGATCCGGTAAAAACTCAGTAGTTATCTTAATCTGTACAATATTTAGGACTGATAACAAAAAAATTTGGTGTATGGTGTAAATAAACAAGTATTGAGGTGAGATTAACCTTTACCCAGCCCAGCTATCTTAAACGTAGTGGCCCGCTGTACGCCAACGTATAAATGTATAACAGTATCTATAGTACGAAAGCAAGGATGTGGCATAACGTCATATCGATAAAAAAAATTGATGTCTAAATCAAGATTTATTTTTAAATTTTGCAAATATAAATAAACCCTGATACATTATAATAGTAATTTGTTTTATTTTATGAACATTTTTAATAAGAAAAACGAGTATCTATTATCATAGACAAAAATACATGCATAATCTTGCAACACATTTATTATAAAAGGCACTTCACTATTCATTTTATTACGTAGTCCGTTGACTTCATATCAAGTCGTTGGCGCTCGTGGCAAGATAAATATCTCAAATAGAAGTGTTGTCTATGCTTTTCTTTCTTCACCTTGAGTGAATCTCTCTCTATCTCTCTAGACGATTTGAATAAAGAAAAGACGGCTCTTGTACGGTAGTAATAAATCATAACAAGTATGTTACGGTAAAGTAAGACAAAAGAATGAATGGGCAGTTATTATTCGTATATTTTATAACTTTTTATAGTTTGTGTAAGTTTACCTTTCGATATTTTACTTTTTATATTTTCGATAATTATATTTAATGATTATTGTACGAAAAAAAAAAAACAGACGAGCGCACGTTTGTAATGGCCGGCACTATGACACAATGACCTTGACACCTGTACGCTTACGACGTCACAGGTTTACTTGCATTGAAGTTGGTGGCGCTCGTAGCACTGAAATCTTGTCATTGCGTAGAGATGGGTGTTGCAATATCGAAAATTCAAATAAATTATAAATTAACTAGCTTTCGCCCGCGTGGAATTCGGTTATATTGCGGTATAAATCACAACTATAAGAAAACTTCTCATTTCCACTGAAAAATATAAGAAGCGCGATGTAACGCTGGATACGATTAGTTGTTAAACAAAAACTTCGGTCAAAATATCCGGTCTTCTAACTATACGTCTGCAAAATTTAAAAGCAATCGGTTCAGTAGTTATGTCGTGAAAGCGGAACAAATAAACAAACTCACTTTCTGATTTATAATATTAGTAAGGATCTTCGTGAAATTAATTAATTTTAATATTTATTATGTAATACGTTATTTTCAGACCGAAATTAATTGAAAATCATAAAATCTATGAATATTTGTATGGAACAAAACAAAGTTAACATGTAGGATTGTAATGAATGCAACTATCGCGTCACATCACTAGCCTACTTGATATGAAGTCGTTGGCGTATGGGACATCAAAATATTTCAGGCGTTTTTGTTTTTATCTGTTTTAAAACACTATAAAGCCTGTTTCTTCTGGTGAAATAACAAAAATGGGCTTCAATCCTGTCCATCTTACAAAATTACAAGAGAAACAAATGTTTAATGCACCGTAAAGGTATTTAATTAAAGTAGGTACAATGAGTAACTTCTATAGAAGTAGTGGCGTTGACGGCACGAAAATCCTGAACTTGTATAGAAGTAGTTGGCGGTTATTAGGTTAATTAAGAATTATAATTCCTTTACACATAACTGGTTAACTGTTGACACAGATTGTATGGTACAATCGTCTATTTATAACTGAGTTGTAAATAAGGTAATTAATATTCATTGCAACTGTAATTGGCAGTTTAATGCGTATTTATTAGTTACTTTGCTGTTTTTGCGTTTTATCTAATCCAAATATGACCAAATAGGTGATAAATTACATTCAAAATGGCAATTTTATCGTTAACTAATATTTATCAGCAAAGTAAACAGCATTTGACGACCTCCGTGGCCGAGAGGCAAGCGGGTCGTACCTCGCCTTCGCGCCATCTCTTTAGGTTCCGGGTTATATTCCCGGTCGGGTCAATATGGGAAACGAACTTTTCTATATTGTCTCGAGTCTGGGTGTTGTCGTATCGTCGACTGTTGTTTCTGATTCTGTAACACAAGTGCTTAACGTATATTTAGAGCAAAGTATGTGATGAGGTCCAGTATTTATTATTGTTATTATAGCTCGCGCTTGTGCTAAATTCAACCTGGCCTGTAATAAAAAACGGAAATTCTTTTATACTTATGACGCAACATGAACATTTTAAAATAATTTTTACCTCAATTTATACATAAGTACGACAAACAGCTTAGTAAATGCGTAGTTTATTGTCGTACTGATTGTATTTAAAAGTATTAAACCACACGCACATATTTTACTACTTTGGAAGTGTCTCCTGCGTAAACTATTCAAATTAGTTAAAATGATATCTATTAGAAACCTTAATATCATTTTTAAAGTTCTATCCACAGATACCCCACACGTATTGGTTTAAAGAAAATACATTTTGAGGTTCAGTTTTAAGTATGGGGAGCCCCTAATAAAATGTATTGTTTTTTTGTTCTATTTTTGTCAAAAATGTTAATGCGGTTCCCAAAATACATCTACATATAGATTCGGAAAAAAGTGACAGACAGATAGACATGAAGAATCCATAAGGGTTCCGTTTTTCGTCATTTAGCTACGTATTTGTTAGTACTTTGAACAATGTTAACAAGCAATAAAAGTCAGTAGATAGGTATTTTTCGTTTTTGTTATCAGACTAATGAGCAGGATCTGGGTATCGCGTGATACCCGTCTTATCGAAGGGGCCGACGATAACGGTGATCGTTGAGCCGGACTGGGAAGAAACAATGTACGCGTAACATGTGGGTACAGACAAAAAACACGTCACGCTATATTTTTTTTTATTGCACTTCAAGATTGACTCGTCCCACCTGGTGTTAAGTGGTAATGAGGTCCTAGCTTTAGGGCGACAAGTACAGCATAATAAAGCTGTTACTGGATTTGTCGCCCTTACCTTGAAGGCTTGACCCCTGCTACTAACTGCGGTCTTCTGTAAAGAGGTGTTTCACCAGTTGGGCTGGTCCAGTTCGAGCGATAAATCGCTATGACCTACCTCTCTTTTAATACACACTTTGGACTTTGCTCCGCCCTTATGCCATCCGCATAAGATCTAATCACGAACTTAACCTTGACGTCCTGTTGGCCGTATACATAATATAATGGTAATAAATAAATAAATACGCCAGACAATTACACCAATCACCTGGACGGATACTAACTGGGAGCGTTGACCAAATTGACCTGACCGGGAATCGTACCCAGGACCTTACGCGCTTTGGCCGCCTACCTGAGCCACTGCGCCACCGAGGTTGAGATGGTGACTCATTATGCCGCTGTTTCTCAACAGCTGCAGTTCTAGCCAAAATTACTGACAGCGTCGTTAATGGGTCGCATTCAGTTGATCTATTACTAAAAAATATAATATTATAAATGCGAAAGTAACTCTGTCTGTCTGTCTGTCTGTTACGCTTTCCTGCTTAAACCTCTCAACCGATTTTGATGAAATTTGGCATAGTTATACGTTGAACCTCAAGAACGGACATAGGCTACTTTTTGTTAGAAAGTAAGAGGGGGAGGGGGGGGGGGGTAATGCCACGTTTGAAAGTTTATATGGGAAAATGATTATTTTTTAAGTTAGGGATATGAAAGTTGGCACAAATATAGCTCTATTAAAATATAGACTACTTTTTGTTTCGAATATTAGGGGAGATAGGGGTAAAACCGACCATGAAAAGATGTAGTCTACGCGAACGAAGTCGCGGGCACAGCTAGTTTGAATATATATTTAATATGCACGTATTAAAACAGAAGGCCATCTTAATGCCTAGTGCCATTCTCCACCAGTAAAACCCAGAGATTTGAGCCGAAGATATCGTTGAGGTGTGGCTGAAGTTTGTATGAAAATTTAACAAGCCATGGTTTAATTAGTGATAATAAACAAAAAAATAGTCAATACTTTAATTACATAGTCCGTCCATTAATCACGTGATCATTTTTAAACATTTTTAACCCCTCGGTGATACATGGTGAGGTATAAATCGTACGTTTGAAAAAATAATGAGAAAGTAATTTACATGTGATATCTTACTACACCCCCCTCCCCCTTGTGATTTTTGTCAAACCCCTCCCCCCTTTTCAAGCCTCGTGTGATTAATGGACGGGCCCATAGTATTATAAATAAATATATATAGTATAGCTATTAATTTAAAATACAAAAAAAGAAAACAAACACTTGTGCATTGATAATAAGAATAATTATTTATGTTTACCTTATTGGGTATTATTCCGTTTCTTAGAATGATAACCTTGTCGTTAAATTGAGTTCACAGTCAAGGATTCTGAATACTGTTTTGAATTTATTGTTGTTTTTTAATTGACACTGGACAGACATTCCCGGTGAGATACGAAGGCCCTTTGATACACGATTATTAGGCAAGGTCAGATCAGTGATGACCTTCGTAGTCGAGAGGCGAACGGACCGTAGTGTCGCTCCATTTCTGAGGTCCCAAGTTCAATTCCCGGTCGGGTCAATATGGGAAACGAACTGGGTGTTGTGGTAACGTCGTTGTTTCTTATTCATGTAACACAAGTGCTTATCTTACCAAAGAATAACAGCAATGACTCGGAAACTAACTTTTATTTGTTTCGGGTCTGGGTGTTGTGGTACAGTCGTTGTGACGAAGCTTTTGGTACTTAAAGCAATGTATGTGATGTTGTTAGAGAAATCAGTGACTCATACACCTACGCACTTAGTTTAGACTTTGGTCAGGCTCTTGATTGAAAGCAGCTATTAAATTATGGTTCCTCGTAAATATACTTTGTACGATTACTAACTACAACCGACTTGTGACGTCTCGTTTTTTCTAGTTAACAGCATACTCGTTGCTGTATTGCAAACAGGTAGGTTGTATTTCAAATAAAAGCACGTCAGACTAGATACTTTGGATTTTGTACTCCACTTATGTCGTGCGCATAAGAACCAATATGCCATAAACGTAATTACTCAGTAATATTGTGATTATTTGTTTTCGATTTTGATTTAAAGAGTTAAAAATACTAACAACATTCGCTTGCGTGGGGAACTAGCTATTTTCTAAGCAGTGGGTTCCAAAATGCCGTACCGACATTTGCTGAAGTGGAACCCAAATTGGCCTCACAAGGTATTTTAATCTCTGGAATCATTGTCTTGCTTGTGTTTGGTTGATAATTTTGTGAGGGTCAATAAATAAATAAATATTGGACAACATCACATACATTGCTCTGATTCTGTGGTAAGTAGCTTAAGCACTTGTGTTACAGAAATCAGATACAAGGACGGTAGTATAGAAAAGTTTTTTTTCCATATTGACCCGACAGGGGATCGAACCCAGGATCACAAAGATTGCGTGTCGCCAAATTCCGGCCCGCTCGCCTCTCGGCTACGGAGAGGTCGTCAAAAAATGTTCGTTTTTTTTTTCTTTTCTTTCCAATATCTAACTGTAAATGTATACCTTGGGGTGCTGTTGGTCGTAAATATTGTTTTCAATGTGATGTCCTCTAAGTTTGTCCTATTATGTAGATGGCTTAGTTCTGCAGCTTGTTTAACATACACTTACATGATCAATAGATGACTAAATATTTCTGTTTGTTCTTAATAGAAATATTACGCAAACATTTGGGATAGGTATATTTTTTTTGTCGCAGCGTCACTTCTTTGTACAGTTTTACGAAATATTGACGGGAACTTCACTCCCGAAATTACGATTATTGTTTAAAAAACGAAACCTTTCCATTGTTCGTTTTTTAGCCTACTGAAGTTTTTTGAATAGGCACCTGCCTTGAATTGACCTCAATTGTAGGTATGTGTCATAGCCATATCGTAGATTTTGCCATATCATGAAATGTTCGACACTTTCATGACATGTTTGAGTGTCCATTGGCCACATCATAATATGCTTTGTCCAGATCAATGATAAAAAATCGTTTGTCGATATGTTCAACTAAAAAGCAGCTACTTCATGAAATGGTTAAGATTATTTCATCATATCGTAAAATAGTTACATCAATTACCGATAAAGCGCTGGAAGCGCTTTGTTTATGTCTCAAAATGGCAGCTAGTAACATTTTTTTAAAAATATCAAATGGCTTAAAAACTGAATTCCGACACACGTGTGTTCGACGTTACGCTACTCCGACAAATCGCTACTCCGACAAATGATTATTTTTTATATAATACGTCTATTTTTATGGATTGAACTAGTCCACTTAGATCAGAACTAGTTAGGTTACACCGCAGTAAGGACAGATTCTCTTTGGTTAGGTTAGGTTCGTTTAATAAACATTTGTCGGAGTAACCATTTGTCGGAGTAGCGTAACGTCGAACAAACGTCTGTCGGAGTTCAGTTTTTAAGCCATATCAAATAGTAGGTTATTACTTTGCTCTTAAATAACTAAATGAATTGTCAAACATGAACCCTGCAAGGGCACAAATCTATATCACTACATAGTATAAAACAAAGTCGCTTTTTCTGTCCCTATATCCCTTTGTACGCTTAAATCTTTAAAACTACGCAACGGATTTTGATGCGGTTTTTTGATAGATATAGTGATCCCAGAGGAAGGTTTTTATGTCTAATAAAGAATAGAAAAGCCAATAATTCTAAGTATTTACATTACATCCGTGCAAAGCCGGGGCGGCGGGTCGTAATATATAAAAGAAAGTCGTGTTAGTAACACTATTATAACTCAATAACGGCTGAACAGATATGGCTGAAAATTGGTGGGAAGGTGGTTTAGAATCAGGATAAGGACATAAGATACTTTTTTATTAATTTATTTTTGAATTTTTTTAAGTTATTTATTGCCTCTAAGGCGGAACAAAGTTCACCGAGTCAGCTAGTATTTTATAGACACACATTTTCATGATATGTCATAAAGTCGATGACAAAGTCGTGAAATGTTCACGATTTAATGATCTGGTCAGACGTATTTGCCCACATCATCAAATGGTCCCATTTCATTTACAATTCTACGATAAGACCTCGACATAATTATGTATTGTTTCGAGTATTTTTAACCCGTCCAGAATGGGGTTGTGTTTTTTATTTATATCTTTTTATCACGTACGATTCGTTTTGGCAGGTGTGCGTAGCTCGCGCGGCCGCGGAGCAGCGCGTGCATTCCCTGAAGGACCTCTCGTGGGCGAAGGCCAACGCGCTGCTGTCCACCGCGTACGGGCAGAAGGCGGTGCAGGGCCTCGACACCGGCGCCAGCTACGCCATGCAGCTGCTGGACCAGTACCTGCCGCCCGTCGGACACCAGACAGATAATACTGGTGAGTTGCTGGAATACTGGGGAGATATGAAGGGCACAGGGGATATACAAAAAAAATATGTAGGTAGGTGTTTTTTTTTTATTTTCTGTCCTCCCCCTCCTTGGTGAGATGTCGTGAGATTTTATTCAACCCCCTCCCAATCTCACGTGAGATTAAAAAAAAAAGTGGGTTTCTCTATCCAAACAATTGAATGGCATAACTTAAAAAAAATATTTGTTCGGATACACAAATATAAAGCGCCATCCACACTTCGGTTTTTTAAAGACCTAAGCAATTGTATATCTGGATTCATTGGACCAATTTATATATTTTAGGCGCTATAAAAGTTAGGCTTTTATCGAATATGAGAACTTAACTCGGAAGAAAACAATTTAAAGGTTCTAAAGGGAGACTGGAATACAGTTAATTTTCTCTGACTCTATAGACTCGCTGATAAGGCACGGTCAGATGATACCACCGTAGCATGTCCCGCCTCTTTTTTATAATTAACTCGTTAAATTATCCTTGGTAGGGACATCGTCCGGTGGTGCCATCTTGCCCAAAGTAGACGTCCGAGGGTCCCTGCGGGACCGCTCCTGGGCTAAGGCGAACGAGTTGCTGGCCACCCCGTACGGTCAGAAGGCGCTTAACGGCATCGACACGGGAGCTTACTACGCTATGTGGCTCCTCGATCAGTATCTGCCGCCCGTGGGCTCGCAGCCTGAGCAGACCAGTAAGTTGTCCTGAACTGAACGGTATTCAAACGGACTAAGGTCATGAATTGGCTGTGCGAGTATTTACAGGGGTGGCGGCTAAAATAGTTGCTGTAGTTTCCTTCTATGGTTAACATTGATAAGTCCAGGGTACCTAGCCTCTTTCTTCCCTTGGTGCGGCAACATTATCCGCCGTAGGTATTAGCGCGTAGGTGGAGGCCTGCGTTCTTACTTGTCCGTGCAACGGGCTCGCTTGCTTATACTTAGAATGCTGACGCAGCAGCATTATCCAAGGATGTCAGCATCCTTATTAACAAATATAATATATAACAGTTCGTCCGTTTCGCGCGATACCGCTGACTCGGAGAAGGACCGCCCAGGGGTTTTAGTCGGTTCAAGTCCTACACACCTCTTTCTGTCTCCCCGTGGCGGACGGTGGGTGAAAAAAAAAAACCGGTCAAGTGCGAGTAGGACTCGCGTGGAGAGGGTTCCGTACGTTGGGCTCATAGGTCACAATAAACTAAACAATTATTTATCAAATGTATTTTAATCCATGTACTTCTCATAGGTTTTCCTGTAATCTATAGGTAAAGAGCTATATTCCGCATTAATTTCAAAATTTTTAGCCTAGTAGTTTCGGAGATAAGGGGGGGCAATGGTCAATTTTCGCCTATTTTCTTAAATAACTTAAAAACTTATTTAAGATTTATTTCAAGATTATAAATGATACATATTTGCAATCCTTACAGCAAGATCTTTCATTTGATATGTCACACGATATGGTTAGCTAATTTTTTTTTTAATGTTGTGATTTACCCTCCAAAAGTGACCCCCAAATTCATAATTTATTTATTTACGTTACACATGCACCTTTGGGTCTTTAACTTACATATGGGTGGGTACCAAATTTCATCTCAATTGGTCCAGTGGTTTCAGAGTAATCGGCTGTGACAGACAGACGGACAGACAGACACGCGAGTGATCCTATAAGGGTTCCGTTTTTTCCTTTTGAGGTACGGAACCCTAAATAGAAAAAAGTGTTCCTAACGTCCCCCTAATTATGGTTTCCCCCTTTCTCAATTTCGTCTTTTCCCACTTGACACCACAAGGATTACAAAGGAAAGAGCAATGTACAGCGAAGCTAAAGTGTGGGCAAAAGCTTTCCAGTCACCTTTGTGCAATCCTTGCGGGGGAAGTGGGAATAAACGCTAAATTTTTGGAGTTCGTAAGATGGAATTAGGCTCAGGCTGTTGGAGTGAAAGATTGTATCTTGATGGCATACGGTCTCTTTGCGCAGGCGAGGTGACTGCCGCGACGGCGGACCCGGCGCTGCACACGGTGCAGACGGTGGGGCGGCTGAGCTCAGTGGCGGCACGCCGCGTGTGGGCCAACCTCGCGTACAAGGTCAACGAGCTTCGCAACGCTGGTAACTAACTATACTTGATACATATTCCTTTGTAGTCACCCGACGAAAACCGCTTGCGACTGGTTTTGAATAATAGCTGGGTGGCTTGTTCGTAATGTCCTCGGCAATTGCGACCTCTAGTTAATGTAGAAGCGGCATATATAGCGAGTAATTCATGTTATTTTAAATGCAAAGTCTCATATGTGGTACTCTAACTAAACCAATTTTCATTCAAATCCTTTCAGAACTTTTTGCCTGAAGAGTACTACATTACTATGAGATTTTCACGTTTATAATTACTACAACTGAGGTTTAATGGACTAAAAGAGGCATGGCCCCACGTTTCTGATACCCTTTAAAGTTTGGCCCGTTCTTTTCGAACTGAAATATCGTGCTTTTTATCCATAGCATCTTCTTAGTATCAGCCTTATCCATAGGTATTGAAACTCAGAAATATTTTTTGTTTTCTTTTTCTGAAGTTGTCTATGAAAGTAATTTTTAATTGTTACATATGCGCATGGACCTAATATAATAAACAGGACTGATAACTCTGAAAATTTTCATTATGAAAATGAACACTATTACAATGCAATAAAGTATTAATTCCTGTGCGCTTTACACAGATGCAAATCCGAGCCGACAGAGATAGCCAGGACGGAGGCGTGTGTCTCGTTCTTTGATCTTTCTTAGATCTTGCCAGCATAAAATAATATTTCTGATTTAAATTTTGCCTGATCAAAAACTCAGTTTATGCACTTGTATTTAATTGTTATTTCAACAATTGTAAAATAATAAATTATATTTTAATTTATTTCTTTGATTTTATACATAAACTATAAAGAATACGTAAAATAGTATTTGCTTATTTCTAATTTCCTAGTGGTAACCCTCTAAAGCATCATCATGAACTGTCATGGCGTCAGTAAGTCAAACTGTCATTGATTGAGTTTATCAAAATAAACAATTCTAAGGCACCTCATAAGATAAAATGGTGAAAAAATGTTGCGTTTATACTTGTTCAAGTGAATCATATAGTGATTGCCATATATCGTTCCACAGGTAAGCTCAAAATAATCTTACTGTAAATCTTACCACTAGGGTACCCATAATTCTCGTAATATTTCAATTGTGTGCTCGAGTTTGTTCCTCACTGTTGTACATTTATTTACCTGCCTTAAAAATGAAGTAATGCGACAAAAATGGCTCAGCTATACACGTAAAGCAAAAAATCACTAAAAATTCTGTCGTATGCAGCCGGGACTTGCTATACCTACGATTTCTCCTGTGGTAAGTATCATTAGTAATTGTTTATCATGCTTCAACGCAACAACGCACAACAAGATTTAATTTTAGTAAACTTATTCTAAATACCTAATCAAGTATTTTAAAAAATACTATTTGTATATACACTATAAATAGTCTTTTAGGTTCCATACCCAAGGGGTAAAACGGAACCCTATTACTAAGACTTCGCTTTCCGTCTAACTGCCATCAGGCTGTATCTTGTGAACAGTGATAGTTAGTTATAATTTTAATTTTTTGATGCCGTTATAACAACATCAAATACTTAATACTAAAAAACAAGATAATATACGTATGTAAAGGGCTCCCATACAACATGCGTGATTTTATAGCTTGCCGGATATTGATAGCTATAACAGTTAGACACTTGAAATATTGACGGAATACACTTTATTTAAAGACAAATAATTAAATTGAAATAAAATAAATATTTAAGAAGGATTCGTTTTACAGTCAAATATAGTAAAACCTTTACGACCCTTAGGTACTTGGCCTGGTTTATTTTTACTTAATTCTTTACATGAGTATTATTTTGTAGGTCATAAACTGGATGTAATATGTTACACTAAGTTAACTGTAATTTTTTTAGATGTAATATGTATAGTACTTTTATGTTTATTTTACAGACTAAAAGTAAAAAAGTTGAAGTTCTCAGTAATACATTGAGCCACCGACCACTACCAGACTCTGAAGAAGAAATCCTACATCGTGCCACCTCTTAAAGATATTATCATGTTTAAAAAGTAGTTTCTCAGTCGTCTAATCGATCAAATTGTTCAAACGATGTTTTTTGGTTAATATTAATATTGGCACTGAAAACAATCTGTTGCCCACAGTGATCAGAAGTTAGGTAAAAAATCGTAGACATAGACTGGCGTACAATTATTACAAAAGCCATTCATTAAACATGTAGCCGAAGCGGCTGTAATTGTACTTACTAGCAATTATTTTAAGCATTGTTTCAACTATATTTTCTTGTCATCTGTATCAACCAAAGCATGTAAATGGCTAAATAAATAGATACCTTTGACAATTTGTATCATTTATTTCAAAAATTTAGGGTTATTCTCGTTGTCCCTACCAGGCGCGTCCCCAGCAGTAGGGACAGTGGAAAATTCAATAAATGATTCAAATTTATTGCCATTGTCCCCATTGGAGTAAAAGGGAGTATAATTATACATAAATTCTATTGTAATAATTCAAGATAATTTTTTCAAACATATAAACATAAAAGTAATGCTGTCCCGGTTGTTTTCAACAGTCAAATCTGTCCAGACGATAACTTTGGAACATGACGACCTCCGTAGCCGACATGCGAGCGGGCCGGACTTTGTTGATGCACCATCTCTGAGGTCCCGGGTTCGATCCCCGGTCGGGTCTATAAGGGAAACGATCTTTTCTGTGTTGTCTCGGGTCTGGGTGTTGTGGTACCATCGTTTTTTTCTGATTTAACACAAGTGCTTTAGCTACTTACCACAGAATCAGAGTAATGTATGTGATGTTGTCCAATATTTATTTATTTATTCTACTAGATGAAGTGGGGACAACGGGCTAAATTTTAATTATTTAATCAAATGTCCGCTGTCAAAATAAATCTTGTCACCCTATTATAAAGAGACACACGCCTCTGTGGTAGCTATCTTGCTCGGGTCGTTTTTTGGCTGCGAGTGCTCGGTCCTGTTTATTATACTAAGTCCATGCTTATGCGTTGCAGGCATAGAGTTGGACGTGCGCCGATACGTGACTGCGCTGATGGCAGCGCTGCACCTTGCCAAGGTCACCAGCGACCAGCAACAGGCCGAACAGTGCGCCTCCCCCGAACCTTCGGCCTCCACCGCCAGCGACCCTGCACCTCCCACCCCGCAGGTCCCCCTCGACACGCAGACCTCCGCCCCCACCACCGCCAACCAGGTCAAGGCCACCCCCGAAGGGAAATCGGACATATCCGAAAGTTCTAATACACATTAACATTTATATTTTTATAATCTTCTTGCGATATGATTGGTAATCGCCTTTTTTAAACTTGTTTGCCTCTGTGGAATGAGGCGCGATGAGTTCACTTCCAATCTCATTGTAGGAACCCCTATTATATTTGTAAGCTAGCCACACTGAAGGTATACGGGCTGTATCTACACTGTTATGGCATTAATTTTATTGAACTAGCATTTAAGACTGTATTTTATATTTCAATGTATCAAGACTGCGACATGAGTCTTATTTTGATGAGAATTTATGAATATTGTAAGCTATATTGTGAAAATTTTATTATTGTAAGCGATTTTGATGAATATATTCAATGATAAAATAAATGCGCATCATTTTATAATTTTGTGATTTTATTTAAATTTTGAATTACTATTCCAATACTGTCTAGGTGGCACCCAACTCCATGCGCTTTTAGTAGGGTAAACTCCCAGTCATTGGACAAAGCACAATAAAACCATATTAAATAGTGTAAGTGTGCGGTGTGCCTTCACTCAATCAACGGTATCGAAACTTTTGGCTTCTCATGCGAGAAATTTGACGGATTGCGCATGAAGTAGGAAACTTCTATATTTTTCTAGACGACTACAGAAGATGTGAAGACAGTCTCTTAATATATAGCGGCTATTTTTATTAATAGAACCATTAGACACTACAAAAAACTTCAAGTTGGTCAGAAATCGCTGCAATAGATTGTGTAGAGACGCCCAAAGACGCCACATTCACAAATCCGTAGAAAATGGTAGTCCGGCTAAAGTCTGGAAATTTTTAAAATCGCTGGGAATTGGAAGACAAAACATTGACTCGCTTCCCAAAGATGCCAACATCGATCTTTTAAATAAGCACTTCTCTTCGTCTGGTACTATGGATAGTACCTTGAAAACAAATACTTTAAATCAACTTTCAACTGTTCCAATACCAGACTACTCATCTTTTGTCTTTAGTCAGTTAGCAGATTGTGATGTTAAGAAGAACATTTTGTCCATTGCATCCAATGCGGTTGGTGTCGATGACATTAGCCGTAATATGATCATTCCACTCCTTGATATCCTTACCCCTTTGATAACTGCCATATTTAACCACTCCTTTTCCACGAGTACTTTTCCATCTGCATGGAAAGATGCTCAAGTTATTCCACTACCTAAAAAACCTAATCCCACATCATTTTCTGAGTATCGTCCTATATCCATCTTACCCTTCTTATCAAAGGTCCTTGAACGTAGTGTTCATCAGCAGCTTACCCATTTCCTTTCCAAAAATAATCTCCTTAATTCCTTCCAATCTGGTTTCCGTCCTGGTCATAGTACGGTAACGGCACTGGTCAAGATTGTTGATGACATTCGACATGGCATGGACAGTAGACGTCTTACGGTGTTGGCACTGCTAGATTTTAGCAACGCTTTTAACACTGTGGACTTTGACATCCTTCTCTTAACATATCTCCAATGGTAATTGACTGGTTTCATAGTTATCTATATGGTCGTCGGCAGCGCATTCGTGCTGAGGACTCTTTCTCCGCCTGGTGTGATATTGCTGCCGGTGTACCTCAAGGTGGTGTCTTATCTCCTCTTCTTTTCGCTACTTTTATAAATTCAATCACATGTAATCTTACTTCGTCCTACCATCTGTACGCAGACGATCTCCAACTGTATTCGCAGGGTGGCCTTGATGATTTACCGAACGCTGTTAATGTAATTAATGCTGATCTAGCTCGTATCTCCAACTGGAGCAGGTCGTTTGGTCTCAAAGTTAACCCTGCTAAAACGCAGGTTATTATTGTTGGCGGATCACGGCTAATTAGTCTAATTGATTGGGATTCTCTGCCTCCAATCTTATTTGATGGTGTCCCGATTTCTTACAGTCAAGTTGTGAAAAATTTGGGTATTCATATTGACAATTGCTTAAGTTGGGATAGTCAAATTAAAGAGGTTAGCAGGAAAATGTTTGCATCTGCTGGGTCTATTAATAGATTACGCAACTTCTTACCCATACCCACCAAGATTGCACTTGTGCAGGCTTTACTATTGCCTATTCTTGATTATGCAGACTGCTGCTATTCAAACCTTAAAGAGATATTTCTTGACAAGCTTGAGCGTCTTCAAAACTTTTATATCCGCATCATCTTCGGCCTACGCAAGTATGACCATGTCTCTGAATTTCGAGCTCAGCTTAAATGGCTTCCTATACGTCGACGCCGTGACCTTCACGTTTTATCTCTCCTATTTAATGTTCTATTTAATCCTCTTGCTCCTCCCTATCTTAAAGAACGATTCCGTTTCTTGCAGCTCAACCAGGAACGTGACATGCGGTCCTCCCGTAAACTTCTCCTTACTTTTCCTACTCATTCTTCTGAATATTATTCCCAATCCTTCACTATCCAATCAATTCGCTTATGGCATTCTTTACCTTTATCTATCAGATTATCTGAGACCCTTCCCATTTTTAAACTCAGAGTTAAAACGTACTTCCTCTCACTTAATGAATGTTAATTTATGTCCTCTATCTATAATTCCAGCTGGGCATGTTGGTTGTCAGTAATTTTCATACACTTATCCTACTTA
Source organism: Glyphodes pyloalis (assembly GCA_037074685.1). Taxonomy (NCBI): domain Eukaryota; kingdom Metazoa; phylum Arthropoda; class Insecta; order Lepidoptera; family Crambidae; genus Glyphodes; species Glyphodes pyloalis. The sequence continues at coordinate 2,744,844 of JAYKKO010000012.1, read as the reverse complement.
TTAACATTATTATTGTTATTTTTTTTTTTAGTCAAAACTCTTTACTTGATTTTATATGTGTTAAATATGTTTATTTGTATATATATATATATATATATATATATATATATATATATATATATATATATATTTTGTATATATTTATAATGTTATATATTTATGAGTTTATGTATGTTTATCATGTTAAACTACGAAATAATTCTGAAATAAAAACTGTATTTATGTTGCACGGCCGTACCCATTTCTCGCCATCTACTATTTCCTCTACCTTAAGGTTGTCTGGAAGAGATCGCTTTCTAGCGATAAGACCGCCTAAATTGTACTATAATTTTTCTGTAAAACCTATTTCTGTAAAGATTTTGTGCAATAAAGTATATCTATCTATCTATCTATAGACACTGCGCAGCTTTCAACAGCGATTTGATCGCAACAAAATTCCATAGTCTCAATCATTACATAATTTTTACGACCTCCGTAGCCGAGAGGCGAGCGTGCTGGACTTTGGAGTCGCGCCAAATCTGAGGTTCCGAGTTCTATCCCCAGTCGGGTCAATATGGGAAACAAACTTTTCTGTATTGTCTCGGGTCTGGGCGTTGTGGTACCGTCGTTGTTTCTTATTTCTGTAATAAAAGTGCTTTAGCGACTTACCACACAATCAGAGCAATGTATGTGATGTTGTCCAATATATTACACACACACGCTTTAATAGTGTTATTCAAACAGATACAAAAGCGAGTTCCATCGATACTAGCGCGCCTGGGCGTAAATCGATACAAAAAGTCTAAGGTCATAGTTCATGATCTATAATATCGTTATCCGTAAAAGGATTTTATTCGTAGTATCTTATTTCCACAGCGTTCATAATTGATAGTAGGTACTAGGACGTGATTCTATATCAGCAGTAGGTACAGTAAAGATGCATGCCTCACACAATGATGCATTTAGGTAAGTACCTAAGTAAAAAGCACTCAAATTTGACAATCGCTTTTATTTCATTTAAATTCAATTCCAAAATAACTTTAGCTGTACATTTTCCAGAAATTAGGCCCATATTAAGTAGTTTATCTATAAAATGGACTACAGAAGAGGTTTTATCAAAAACTACAATGTGGATACACTATTGACTTGATACAATCGGATATGAATTATGATATGAAATATTCGTAAGTTTAATGGGAATGTATTTATTATAAACGTGTAGTATCGAAATATTCAGCTATATCTAAGTTTTGTATAGTTTACTCACAATTTTAGGAAACATTACATGGACCTTAGTCGTACTACTAAATATTGTATGTTTAAATGCAGATTTTATAAAGAGACAAGATATATAATTGGACCTATGCTTCTAAATCAGAATATACGACTTCTCACAATCACATTGTACGAGAGAAATACATGTCTCATAAGTATAATACCATTGTCTTCACTTGCGTTTATGTTTGAAAAAGGTCAATTAAATTGTTTTTGGTTTCATTATAATTAGGGCATGGAACTATCGTGTCAGTTTGGCACAGACTATACTTTAGGTGTAAATAAAACAACAGCAAAATTATTTGAAGAGAACTGGACGGGTCGAAAATCAATATTTCTATCTGAAACATAACATACAACTATATTTGTGCTATTTGACACATTTGTAAGGTGTTAATAATTAAGTACATAATAGTTGCCTTCGATTAAAACATGAATTAAATGCGTACATGCAGTTACAAGATCCTAACTGGATTATGCTATTTAAAACTAAATTACTAAGATCTAAATAATAAAACCTGGTTAAAGAAACTAGATTAAATATTACGCCTCTACAGTTACAAAATATAATTCAATAGAATATCGCAGATAATATATCGCTTTTCAATAGTATCATTCAGTGTGTACATTTGTTTAAAAAATAATTACAATTCATTACTCATTTGATAATACAAGAAAATAAAATTATTTCTCAAAATATTTTTAAATAATTAAATTCAGCTCTTTTACTTACTTACTTTTACTAAATTACTACTTGGCTTAAAATGTAACATTTTACCAACACACAAACGAGGTTTTGTTCGAAGTAGCGAAGTTAACTCTGTACACACTGGTGCAAGCAGCGTTGATGGTCGGCGGCTTCGCTGCGGGGCGCGTTTGGGGGAGGGGCGACTTTGGGCGTATTTAGCCCAAGCCGTGGTCCTCGAAGAATCCCTGTGGCGTCTCCTCCTGCAACAAGGGTCATCACTGAGCCAGTGTCGCTCGTGGCCGCGTTAGACCAAGCCATCGCTTTTCGGCTGTGAGCCTTACATTTAAGTAGGGTTACAATAAAGGTCTTTACTTTAAATATCTGGATAAAGAACGCTAATAAAACATAATTATTTGTTAAAAAACCCAAATTTTAAAAAATTCGTTATAAATAAAATATGAGTGACAACGGCAGTAAATTCAAAATTAACTATTCAAAATATTTTTAAAATAATCCAATTAATTTGTTTTAAAATCCACATGAAATAATTGAAGATGTGTTCAAACATAATAATGAAAGAATATTATATGTAATATAACACCTTTATTAAATCTAAGCAATCTGTAATATGTTCCTTTATAAAAAGACAATGTTAAAGTTAGCACAACACGCACCAATATGAAATTCCATTATTATGGATATTGCACGATAATGATATTTTCCATATTTTTAGTTTATTACAAATCTCAATGGTTTAAAAATATTTTTTATATAAAAAATAATTAAAATTTAATTCTAAATAAAAAATACACAATTACAACAAGACGTAAACGTTTAAAATCTGTTCGTATTGATAAAATAAATCTAACAAACAATAAAATCATTAAACTCAAACATATAAAGCTACATCATACTTCGTTTCGTTGAAAACATATTCTATAAAATTTCAAAAACTAACAATAATAAATTCGAATAATAAAAACAAATAGATTTAAATAAAATCTTGATCTTACATAACCGGCAAATGACTGGCATATAAAAGCAAGTAAATAAATATCAAAATTTATGGCTTTGGTCACATTTATGACGATATTTTGATATGCATAAAAACTTAAGTATTGATTTATACATTATAATTCGTCTTTTTGAAATGAATTTTGAATATTCAGAAGGAAAAATATATATTTCTTCAATATGTACATAAATAATCACGAGTTATAAATATTTAAGTATTATTATTGGTATATCAGTCAAAGGTTGTACATTTAAATTATTCCATAATCTATTTATGACCTGATTTTAATAAAATTATGTAAAATTTTCACGGTTTTTGGCTCGATATCTTTTGAGACACTCTATATGCTATTTAGTTTTTACATTTTATAAAGAGAATGGCAGATATCAAATAGATAATTAAACAATTAAATGTTCATGATTAAGAATTAGAAATATTACTTTAGTTTTATATTAGCTTAATTCCTACCTAATTTTTAGAAAATACAAGTCCAATGTCGAGATAATTATTTTTATTGGAAGCATGCCAAGGTTGTAGTCAAATAAGAACAGTAAGTAATTTTCCGTTGGCCAAGTTATCATATCGTGAAGTAAAATATTTATTCATTTAATAATTATGCTTAACTTAGGGGCAAGGCACTTCAGAATACCTAACTTTCATACAAATGTTTGTACAATGACGGTCGAAATTAAAAAAAAACTTTCCCTGATTAGTCAGTAATAAGATAAAGGTCGTAAAGTTATACAATCCCTATGATTAGTTTAATAAATCTTGAAATATCTAAATAAAATTTATGACTAACCAATGATTAAGAATACTATAACAGGTCCTCCTGACACTCCTGACACCTAAAATCTATCTAGTGGGTTTTATGACCAGAATACCGTTACTTGTCATTTATGCTCATAACAACAATTAACAGTGGATTTCGTCATGTCATAAAATTCAGAAAATCAACGTTTCGTTATTTTCACTATGCGCTCAGAGAAAATAAGACGCATTTTTTTCGATTCGAAAACCAAATTCGAAAAAAACGTACTTTACATAGATTTTTCTTATTCAAATTTGCTATTATTGCACAAAACTACAGCAGCGTAATCTGTTTTCTGCTTATATTTTTATCTGGTATGCAAAGGGCCAGATTGGGCATACTGTTCTTATTTTACTACACCAGGTATAGTAAAGGTGGTCGAAGGTGTCTGCAACGCAGTGTTCCCCTGAGGCTCAACGCGCCGCTCAAAGCAGGCCCACATCCCGCAGGGCAGCGTCCACTGTCTCGTCCTAACGCAAGTTCATTCCAAATACAATTACAATACTGGTAACGTACGACACACTGCACGTATCATACATAACGTAAATAAATGCATAAATAAATATTTTTTGATTTGTAATTTAACATAACGTAAAAAATAATTTAAATAGATATGTACCAAGATGACATCACATTTAACATAATTAATAAACGGTTTTCTAAAACTTGAACATTATATCCTATTAGTCTAAATATTTTTAAGGCCCACTCGCAGCATTTTCGAATATGTATTTTTTTTAAATTCAAGTTAAATCATAATTGATATCTCATCTTTCTTGATTTTTAGGAAACTAACAGAAATATAATGACGTATCCTCTTTTAAATATTGGTTCAAACAGTAACAATAAATAACAATAACATTAAATAGGCTCTGAAACTACAGAATCAATGTTAAAATTCTTTCACTGTTCGAATACTACTCTATCCCAAGGTTCCATAAGTTATATAACATTTTAAACTAAATGTAATATTTGCTATAATCCAAGGTGTAAATACTACTATCTTAACCACCAGTTAATGATAAACTGCGAAATTTAAAAATGCTGCAAGAGGGCATAAATGATGGATGAATATAAAACTATTACGGAATTATATGACTTCGACTAGTATTTAGATAATAGTCATGGTTAAAGATAATAAGCATACTTTACCTTGACTCTGATTAACATAGTTAACTTAGTAGGATTAGATATATTTCAAGCAGAAAACTGTTATGGTAAAAATAAGCTTTTGATGCGTAAACTAACAAATTATATGTAGACGATTTAGTAAATACTGGCGATTTTTGGCATGGTTTAATAGGTAAATATTAAGGCATGCTGTTACCCTTTTAAAACGAATATTTTTCATTTATACCTTCAATTCAAAAATGATCTAGGTGTGCTCTCGAAAGAAGAGATAAGTAGATTTAATCTTTTACAACAAACACACAAAGAGACAGACAACTTAATGACTTAGAGGTATATACAGAAGTAATAGGAAAATAAAGCCCAAAAACGAAGTAAAAAAAGAGCACCAAACCAACCAAGTAATTATATTTTTTTAAAGTCTAAAGATTATTTACTGAAATCGAATACTCTAATTATTTAAAAAATCGATATCGATTGCGATTCATTTTGTAAGATGAAAAATGGCCCAAAACTACTTGAAAAAGATGTTCATGATTGTACACTGAATTTAAATTTCATTAGTGTATTCCTTTAAGGCATATTCAAACAATTGTCATTATTAAACTGATTCTTGTATTTGTAGTACGGTAGTGACCGTTTATATATTTTCATCTATTTCAAAATAATAAGAATGACAAGTTAGATTTTGTAGTTCAGTGACAAAACTAACATTGCATTTTAAATCTTTTCAGATCTCAATAACTCTATAGACATACAACTACCTGAACTCTAGTATTATTTCAAAATTTAACATATTGTCAGAATATATGACATTTATTATCTGTGCATGCATATTTTGTATGCAGTTAATATCCTCTCATAATCCGGAATCAAATTAGATGTTAGCAAGTCCACAAAGTTTTGTGCACCATTAACACAAACCGCTGCACAATAGCAGTCAAAATAATCTCGTGCTTCGACCGGGGAAGGGACGGGATCATGCAAGAAAACAGATTTTTAATTCCAATTAATGTATTTCGACATCCCATTACATAATGCAAGAGCAGCCAAACCGTCACCAAAGTACACTGTTTCACCACGAGTGAACAATTAGAACAAGCAAGCTAAAATATATCGATATATGATGAATATACGATAAACTATATGTAATTTTAAATTAAATATATTCGAATGTAAACGATATAAAATACGGATGATTGCATGCGTTTGAAGCATGGTCAAACACTGTACTTTATACAAAACGTAACGATAAATATTAAATAACTTTAACTACACATATAAAAAGCAACAGTGATACACCCCATTACTTATAAAAGTTGTATACTAGGATTATTGTTATACATAAGTATTTTCTGTCCTACTCCTTGTTACCGTTAATAAAAACATGTAAAGTGGAATTAGATGAAACAGTATAAATAAATTAGTAAGTATACAACCCTTACTGGTGTGAAGGATAGACTAGAGATAACATTAGATGCCTAACATACAACCTACATTAATATACGGATTATACACCTGAGCCGAGATCTAAGACATTGATTACAACCATTTATATAAACCATGTTTTTAAATAAACGAGTTAAGATTATGTTCAGATCTGTTCAGTGTGTAGTAAAATGTGGTGTATATGTGGGTGAAAGTGCATGCATGCATTAAAAAAACGGTGCGTAATATAACAATAAAATGCGATAGATCGAAATGCATAAAATATACAAAAGCCAAACATGCAATAAGTGATAATAATCTGACCATCAGTATCCTTCCCTGAGTAAACATTTCCCCAGAAATAAAGAAGTTATCATACTAAAATTTCAAATGTACATGATTGGAAATCACATTATTTACTTTAAAGGACATCCGTGAGCACTAAAAACACTACTGAAGATTTAAATCGAATCTATTATTGGAGACATTGAACCAACCACTACATGACAGGATATTCACTACACGCTCATACAAAAGGAGACCAACTAAAAAAGAAGATTTAGAAAACCTACTTTAAAAAAAATAAGAGAATTTTGATAAGCAAACTTCTGAAACCTTTACGCATGTCTCGGCCTAATCTACGCAACGAATACTAACTTTCTTCTCTACCTAAAATGATAGGATGAGAACAACTAGGTACTAAAAGCGCTCAAATAGAGGTAGACTCAGTGGCGTATTAATTCTCGGCCCGCCGCGGCTGAGGGGAGGTCAGTGCAAGAGCCCGTCGTTCAGGTCCTGGCGCCAGTGCATGCATACGTCACACAGAACAGAGGTAAGATTAGCCAGTGCAGAGGGAAGCGAACACTCTGCCTACCAACACTGCATACTCACTTTTAGAAAAACGAATGTACGTATAGGTAATACGAGTATTTTGACATCCTGTACTTTCAGTTATATTATTTGAATAAAGAAATGTGTACTTTGATATAAGACGTTAGAAGTATTGTACAAATATTATTTTGTAAATCAATAGTCTTGTAGGTTTTAGCAAAATCACAATGTTTTATATGATAATGATATATTCAAGGATAAATAGTTTAAAATTTATAACGGATGGCACCTGCGAACAATCAACTCTTGGTATGTTGCTTGGACAACATGCCAAGGTTTCTTGCAGTTCGATATTAATAATAAATAAATAAATAAATAATAAATATTGGACAACATCACATACATTGCTCTGATTCTGTGGTAAGTAGCTAAAGCACTTGTGTTACAGAAATCAGAAACAACGAAGGTACCACAACACCCAGACCCAAGACAATATAGAAAAGTTCGTTTCCCATATTGACCCGACCGGGGATCGAACCCGGAACCTCAGAGATGGCGCGACGCCAAAGTCCGGCACGCTCGCCTCTCGGCCACGGAGGTCGTCATATTAGTTCTTATAAGTACGACATAAGGCCTATCCAAAGTCCTAAGTATGTAGTCTGGCGTGCTTTTGTCTGTACTACATATGTACTCACGGACTCCTACTGAGTAGGTTATGATTAACGAGTGTCAAGTTAGGCTATTGATTGTTATGCTTGTTAATAGTTAAGGACTGGTAGAAATGTGAATTTTTTTAAGAGTGTCTTATGATACTCATTTTGTTAATCTTTATTAAATTCAGTTATGCTACCTCCTCTCTGAGGGGCCCCTGCTGTCATTTTTTTTGACATTTCGTCTCGGTATCTGAGGGGTTAATATCATGTTAATAGAAATATAAATCTTAAGTAGATGAACTGTCTGTGTGGTTACAACAACAGTAAGTATGCAGTTTAGTAGGCGATCCACCGAACAACGTCAATAGAACATGTACAAGATACTCTTCGTATCGTATTGATAATTTATGATAGGAAGGCAAAAACCATCAAATAAGTAAGCAAAGTCCACAATGCTGTCTATCGCATTAAGTTGTGATATTGTAAAATTGCAGAAAAGTGAGATTTGTTCAGTTAGTCATTATGTTTACACCACTCAATTTTTATCATTACATCAATACAATAAATTCGACTATATTATTTCTTCCGATATTTAAATACTAAGTAAAATCAATTTTAGTCTAACTTTATTAGAGTTTTAGACTTTCACATTTGGTATCAAATTTTTTTCTAGGCACTAGTAAATCTACTAATCAATTACTATTTAAATTGGTTCTTTTTAACAAATATAATGTTATTATTTTATTAACACACGATAAAGTATTTATTTGCATATTTATTTATAGTGTGCAATAATTGTTCTCATAATAATAAACAACACCACTGCACACTACCTGATATGTTCTTTATTTCATCAGTTTAAAGTGGCATTTATAATTATATTAAATTAGTTTAAAAGGCAGTGCTCCTACATCAATACTTTAGTGATATCTAATACACAAGAAAGGCACTACCGAGGCCACTGTCCTATCATTCTGGTCCACATTAATATATAGAATACATTAGAATCTTTGCACTAAGTATTTTTATTTATTGAACAAAATACAAAATTATGATATGCTTATTCTCAATGAGCAATGAAGACATATAACAACACTATGTTTTTGAATTGCTAGTATAAATTGTTTGACTAAAGATATATATTTCTGAGCAAGACCTACAGATTTATTTTAATTAAACAGATCTACACGTAAATGTTTGACTGAGATATAAATTGATAATACCCTATTTTTAAGATTAAATAGTATTCATGCAAAATGATGCATAAATAAACTTACAAAATTACAGAACTACAAGATTGTGTTTATAAATTCTTTAATATTGCTATGAACCTACACTTTCCATAGAGGATAAAAAAGTCTACCATTTAAGTATAATATCAGCAGTTACCTCATAAACATCATGGTGAAGGATGGTTGACCTTGATGTAATAATTTGTTAAATGCCCAAAGAATTATTATCAAATAAACAAGAAGGATAATGAGTTAGTGACTTCATTATACATCATTCATCACAGTACATTCACCACTACCTGAGCATGCATGAGGTAAAATTATTACATCAATGCCACTAATGCCTAGTGTTGCCAGATTTGCTTTGGGATAAATCAATCTAAATGGAAATATAATTAAAGAGGTGTATTACCCATCAAGATAAGCAGCCTTGCAAATTAAATGTAGAGTTTCACGTTCCATTTAAACAATATAATAAATTTAATAGTAAATGGATTTGAAAAGACATTTTGCAATTGAAATGAAATATTAAAATTGGTTGATTGTCTCAAACATTTACAAAAGATGTATCAAGCTTGTGAAGACATGTAACTAGTTCTTGGGACTCAACTCAATGTATGTGGTAAAATAGAATACTCTTAGCTTAAATTTTTTTTTTTCTCCATATGTTGTGTGTTAAAAGCAAAAAAATTTTAAGAATTTTCAGTTTTCAGCATAAGTTACGGCCACAAAACTAGCTTCTGACTACTATTTTTCTCCTATCACATGACTTGGTATATGGAATGAAAATATTTGCATAATTAATAAAATACAATGCATCTGGCAACACAGCGGCTGACATGTTTAGACAAGCTCATTATCCTGGCTACTGACCTCTTGGAGCAGATCCTGGGCTGCGATGGCCTTCAGCACATTCTTCTTGCTCGTCTCCTGCAGCTCCCCACCGAGCACTAGCTCGTCGAGGATGAAGTAGGCCTTCTCAAAATTGAAAATGATGTCTAGCTCACATACCTGTCAACGTAAAAAGTTTACCCTGTAGTATACATATCTGAGAAGGGAAAAGTAAAAATCTTAAACTCTTTTCCGTTATTTGGGAAAATGCGAATTAATATCAGCTATACAGAAAATCAAACTAAAACATTATTTATTGATTGTTAACAAAGGAATTCCAAATCATAGACTTTTATATAAAATGTTTTCTTCCAATTGCACATTTTAACTCGAGACTAAAATTTGATTGAGGTATAATTTCACAGGTATCTTTTAATTAATTTGGATGATAGAAATACTGACTCAAACCACAAGTTGCTCAAGACCAAGTGGCTCACTTATTAAATGAGTGGCCAACCTTTTATGTAGGTTAGGTTGCTATTTTTTTTATGTTCAATTAAACAGAACCCAATTTTATATGTAAAGTAAAAATTATAAGAGGAATCCAATGTTTTTGCTGAATTTTTTTTATTTATTTTAATAATAAATACAAAAATATTGCCAATATTGTAAACTTAACTTACACTTCCAAAATACTTGTCAAGCAGTTCTACGTAACGGTGGATCAGCTCCAATGTCAGCAGCTCATTGTCCTCCTGCTCCATTGCACAGCAAAAGTACAGTGATGCATATCTGTGGAATTACAAATTGTACATAATATTTAATCAATCAATATCAAACTTTTAAGGAAAATTCAACTAAACTTTTTTCTTTGTATATTAGAAACAGAAAAATTTTATCTCCCCTTGCGGTGCAGGAATCGAACCCACGACCTTCACGTATCGCGCGTGCTGCTCTTACCAACTTTTTTCTTTGTGTTGGTAAACTGTGAGCAATATTTTTCTGCATGTGAATGCAAGCAGGATACTATTATCTCCTATTTAATTCCAGAAAACCAATTATTAAACAAGTTTCTAACTGGCCTAGCATATGCAACGCAACTACATTTTATCGTCTCTTAACATACATCCGAATCGATTGATGTCAGTGCGTCATCTGTTCATTGGCTAAAAATACGAGTGTGGTGTGCTATTGGCCAATCAAAAGTATCTAAACTTTTGTCATCTCATGCGATAAATTTGACATACAGTGTATGCTAGGCCTGTATGAGATACTAATATACTAGAATTAAATAATTTTTATTTCAATTAACAACAATAATATATTAAGATATTATCTATAGGTTGTTTTTGTTCATGTTTTTTTTCCTAACTGACTATAGATGACCACTGCTTTTAATTGCAAGCTTGCAGAGGAGTAGAAGGCTCTCACAAACACCTCTATGATGTTTACTTTTTTCCTTCATTCCTTTAAATACTGATCAATAAATATGCACATAAAAATACTTTCAGAGACCAAGTAACAAACATTAGATACAAAAAGGTAAAATAGTCATGAGAAGAAATATGTATACAAACTCATCCTAAAATTTACCTTATGTCTAAATTTTAAAATAACTCAAGTGCTTACATTTTATTGCTTGTAATGTGGATACTCAAATTGTTAGTTAGTACATATATTTATTAATAACTAGCTGTTGCGCATAAACATATACTATTATTCATATTTAGGTGAATAATCTGAGAAATGAAGAATGTAGACTGAAAATTATAATGGTTTAGACTTAGTGATTACAAACCTTTTATAGACCACTTTAACATCTTTCCACTCCAAGAACGAGCACATCTTCGGTTTCCTCGCCAGGACCGTGGTGATTAGTTCACGAGTTATCTTCTTCTTTAGTTTGTCTGGGTGGGCCACGTACCATTTTTGTAAACGGAGCTTTCCTTGTCGGCTGAACAATAACATGAATTGCATCTGAAATAATACACAATAATTAATTGAAGTCTAAAATTTAGTAACTGGAAACTCAAAAGCGTTGATAAGTAGACATTTCAAGGAAAATAACGTTTTCAATGCAACTGTTCGGTTGGGTTATTTACCATTTTATTAAGGGTTTTCCTAAAACTATTTCAGTCCAGAAATAATACTTAAATAGGAATGTTACGAATTAAACTCGAAACTTTATAAGACCATCACATTTTATGGTAAAATTAATAAAAACACAACTCAAGCCCTAATTTCTATTAATCATTTCTCATTTGACAGCAGCTGGTTACGTCATTCATTTACATTCACGTTTAGAAATTGGTTCTCATGCATGAATAAAGTTCTTTGCTTTACGTGAACAGAGATGTTGTTTTACCAGCTGCTCATAAAGCAGGACGTATTTCATTAAGAATACGAGACAAAAATAACTGGGTTTGACCGCACTCACACAGCTACTGGTAACATTACAAATATCATGGACTTAGTATAATAAACATTAAGTCCATGACAAATATTATCATATCAGTAATCTTGCTGTAAAGTATTTAAAAGAATAATTATTTTCTCTATAAACTGCTGTCTTATGAATTAGGTACGTCATGTGACATATTCATTCGGGTGGATCAAAAAAATATAACCTGCATGACATACCAATAAATAAAAGGATAGCTAAATTTCATGCAATGTGTTTAAATGCAACGAGTCTAAAGATTTATCTTTAATGGGTAATATATCAAACATAAAAGATGACTTGAAAATGAAACGAGTTAATACGCAATTAAATCCCCTGGGCAAATGTTGTCCTATTCAAACATCTTGCTGTTATGGTATACCTTTATCAAAAGCAACATATTTAATCTCAATCATGGGTTTGTTACCTTTTGCCGTGTGCTTATTTTTTACTACATCAAAGGGTACTGAGATTTTACGCAATCATGGTATACCAAAAGATGAAGCAGTTGTACTCAGTTATATTTTCGCTGGCGTTGGTATAACAGTATTAAGTGGTCATGTTATACTATTTGTTGCGGCTATAACACGACTCCGGAAGTTATTCACAATTTATCTGTGGCTTATGATATTGTTTATAATAGTACATTTGGTTATAGCTTTTTTCATATGCATAAAAATACATAAGGAATATCCAATATTTGGCTACGTTTACCTTGTTTTTGCGCTGTTTTATACTGCTTTATTAATTTATTTTTGGATCGTAATACATAGTCAGCTACATATTGTGATGAAAGATGAATCAAACGTTGTTAATATTCATATTACCATAATTTAATTTTTCTATTAAATTTGTTGATATGTTCTACGTATTGTTTCAATATGGATAACTTTATAACACAGTAACTTTAAGTTTAACTACTAGTAGTCCTTACTTATTTTACTTGTACGAGTAGTTACCTATGTACCTACACGCGTGTACGGTCAATAGCACATCATAGTAAACATTTTCCGTTTGATATTAGTTCATAAGATCACTGTACCACTGCAACACAACAAGTTAAAAGTGTATGATGATCATATCGTGCTCTGAACCTATCTTAAAGAACGATTCCGTTTCTTGCAGCTCAACCAGGAACGTGACATGCGGTCCTCCCGTAAACTTCTCCTTACTTTTCCTACTCATTCTTCTGAATATTATTCCCAATCCTTCACTATCCAATCAATTCGCTTATGGAATTCTTTACCTATAGCTATCAGATTATCTGAGACCCTTCCCATTTTTAAACTCAGGGTTAAATCGTACTTCCTCTCACTTAATGAATGTTAATTTATGTCCTCTATCTATAATTCCAGCTGGGCATGTTGGTTGTCAGTAATTTTCATACACTTATCCTACTTATTAACATTATTATTGTTATTTTTTTTTTGGTCAAAACTCTTTACTTGATTTTATATATGTTAAATATGTTTATTTGTATATATATATATATATAAATAAACATATTTAATATATATATACATATATATATATATATATATATATATATATATATATATATATATATATATATATATATATATATATATATATATATATATATATATATATATATATATATATATATATATATATATATATATTGTATATATTTATAATATTATATATTTATGAGTTTATGTATGTTTATCATGTTATACTACGAAATAATTCTAAAATAAAAACTGTATTTATGTTGCACGGCCGTACCCATTTCTCGCCATCTACTATTTCCTCTACCTTAAGGTTGTCTGGAAGAGATCGCTTTCTAGCGATAAGACCGCCTAAAATGTACTATAATTTTTCTGTAAAACCTATTTCTGTAAATATTTTTGTGCAATAAAGTATATCTATCTATCTATCTGAACGTACGTTACTTTTTACGTATCACACTGATGCCGAATCGGCGGCTGGCCGCATGTTTAGTTAAATTTTATGAATGAAAACCGGCATCGCTGGGGCTATATGAGCGGGTAGGATGGAAAAAGTTTATATTCTTATTTCTCTGACAGTGACCACGTCAGCCACATACCGTGCACAAGGTTTACTTTCCCGAATAGATGATAACGCGTTAATTATAGCCTTTCCGGAAGCCATCTCAAGGTTTTTAACTGAGTAGTCGTGTCAAAATGGATTCTTTCCTTAAAATATACTTTTGAATCTCAGGTAGTTTCTACCTACCTACTGACTATCAGTTAGTTCCTGGGGGTAGAATTTGAAGCTCACGATTTTAGACGCTTTGGAGACAGCCGCAAATTTACCCCCACCTACTTGATTTTCCGGTTAGATTAAACTACATATTTTTAAAGTTTAAATATTTTGATTTAATGCTATTTAATCTAAAACTAGCAGCTGCCCGCGACTTCGTACACGTGTAGGTCTTTTCTAGCAATAGCCTATGTTACTCAGGGTGAATGTAGCTTTTCAATGGTGAAAGAATTCTTGAAATATGCATGGTAGTTTTTGAATTTATTAATAGAAACGTACAAAAACAGATCTTTCCTCTTTTTAATATTTATTTACTATATAGCCAACTGGCTGGGGTAGAGGATGTAGAACCTTAGGTCTAGGTCACTATGCGTGAGGCCACTGCTTTAAGCAGTTTAGTACCTTCTGTCTGCTATTGAAGCTGCTGATAAGGACAAAAAATATAAATAAATAAATGAAGTATTAAAAATAAGTCATACTTTTTAGACTCAATATTGCATCTTCATCACCATTCACTGCATCTTACTACCACGACTTTATCACATCTAATATTAAAGGTCTTCATAAAACTGGTTTACTTGAAGTCATGGACTTACTTACTATAATTATTTACTTACATGACTTATTTACTTAGTATAATAAAATTATGTCCATGCTAGAAGCGTGACTCCAGTCTGTGCTAAGGTATAATCTATAATCTGTGCAGTTTTCCCATTTTGACATTTGGACCTGTGATCAGGGTTCCCAATTATTGGAGAATTATCTGGAATTTGGGGAATTATGAATTTATGAACCAAATGGGGAAGTAAAGGAGAATGAAGAGATCTAAAGATTTGTTGGGTTTTATAACAACTTGTAAAATTGGTAATGAAACCTTACAAAAAGACAAATACAGACGATACTCACAATTTTTTTATATTGCTGTAAAAAAAGGTCTAGTGGAATACACAGATATATTTCGTGATTATAAAAGATGATCTGAAATCCCAAGCTTGGTGGTTTTGATCATACATTTTGGGGAATTTGCAACACTGACATTGGCAAACCTCCCTGTGATTTTGACACTTACATTCGTGCAAAAATATTTTGCGTTGCGATTACGAATTAAATTCGGGAAGTTTTTGCCAAATAAATACTGAATTTAATTGTCCTTTTTTTCTTAACTTTGTTAGTTATGTATAACTTCTTTGGCGAAGTCAAGGCGGTATTTGTTTACAGAGAACTTATTTAATTCTTAAAATGGTTAGTGTTTTCATTTACTTTTTAGGTCGGCGCAATATGTTGACTTAATATTTTTGTAGGTTTAACTCTGTTGACTTGTTTTAGTTGAAAACTAAATTCATAAGTCTTTTCTAATTTACCTTAACAAATTGTTTTAGGTATTCAAAGCAAAAGCTTTGAATACCTAAAACAATTACAGAGTACCACCTAAAATATTAAAAAGAAATTAAAATTATTCAACAATTTGTTAAATGTCAAGATAATGTTTTACTCAAATTATTTTAATTATTAAAATTATAACACTATATAATTATATCATTCGATATTTATTTGAATACCATATATTTTCTTACAAGTGAGATAATACCTTGAATTGTACAGTGTAAATTACATCAGAGTATGGACTACAATTTTGACATCGTGTCGCTCTTATTGTATATACATAAGGACTAATATAATCTGGCATTGTTTTACTTGTTGTGGTGTTGAATACTACCATATGTTGCGACATACAAACGAAAATAAAACTGCATGTGGTTACTATGCTGAGGTTTAGACCGTACTTTCAACTCTTGTATGATTTTAATAAAGAGTAGTGTAATTTTTTTTTTCTTTTTCCGCTACATGGCAATCTGTCTCAAGACAATAAGCCATACGTTTGTCTGACTTCTAGTCGATTTGTTCTGTTTTTTTGAAGATTTTTCGGCGTTGCAACCTTACTCTTCATCTCTTTATAAGAACCTCCCTCCGAGGTTAGGCACGTCACACCTCCTCAGCCTAGTGTGTTGTTGCCCCCCGTCCCCACTCAGTGCCAGTGCCAGCTCATTTACGTAGTGTGAAAGTCTTTTTTGGTATCTTAGACTGTAGTGACTTATTTCCTGCTTCACTGTCCGTATTTTGAGGTCCAGATACATGTACCTATTACTGATACATTGGGGAATGCATCAGTAATAGGTACATAGTGAAAGTAGTGTCATTGACATAAATATAATGATGCAATTTAAGAGAAATTGTTGTTATCATAGGCAAGTAACTCTGGGTCTGCAGCCAATACAGCCTCTGGCGGTGTTGACATTGACTGCGAAGGAGAGGAGCCTGAAGACTCTTCTTCCCACTCTAATGATGTCTCCGAGGTGACTGGAGCAATTGAAAGCCTCAGTTTGCAAGAAGAAACTCAGGTATCTTACTCAACTATTTATATAATATGACTTTAATTGGAACCTTTATTCCTTGACGTAAGGTCTAACATTAATTAAAAGTTGTTGGTTTCCTTAAATAGTGGCTAAGTCTAGTTTAGGAAGCGCTGACGATTATATGAAAGGCTAGAATATAGTTATTAATGTGTTTTGAATAAGTTTGTTGTTTCTTTTCTTAAGTTATTTTCAATTATTTAATAGGTACTAGCTGTTGCCTGTACCTAAACCCATATTATTTCGAGATAAAAAGTATCTTATATGTTAATCTAGAATGTCATCTCTTCCTACTAAATTTTATCCAAAACCGATTTTATTATTTTTATAGTACTATACGTCGTACTAGCGAACTTTAATTATTAGAAACAGAAAAATTTTATCTCCCCCTGCGGTGCGGGATGAAATTTTTCTGCTGTATCAACCGAAAGGCTAACGGTTGATACAGCAAAAAAATTTCATCGCCTACAATAACTTGCGGTTAGCTCAGTTGGTAAGAGCAGCACGCGCGATACGTGAAGGTCGTGGGTTCAATTCCCGCACCGCAGGGGGAGATAAAATTTTTCTGTTTCTAATATTTATCCAAAACCGTTCAATAGTTTTTGCGTGAAAGTGTAAACATCCATAATAGACATTTTCACATTTATAATATTAGTAGGACGTTGTAAATTTATGTTAAGTATCCTGCAAGCACATTTTCTTTGTCTCTTCCAAGAAATATTTTATGTTCTAAAGGCAAAGTTTGCTTTACTTACAGAATAGAGATGCTGAAGATGAGCTATCTCTTTTCCGTCAACAGTGGCAGCGAGAACTAGAGTCTACCCTGACTCCCAAACAACCAGAGCCCAGACCAGAAGTGGTTGAACCTTTGAATGATGAGGAGAAGGTATATATTACAAGCGTTTATTTTCTATATACAGTAGAGCGTCCATAATATTCAACAATAAAAAGACTTCTCCTTGTTTTCTCTACAGAACGATCATCAGAACTGAGTTGTTTTATTATGATTACAGTGGCATTTCCAACAAAGAAATCTGTTGTTCGAAACAGATTAAAAGCGTTTTAAACATTTTCCGCTGTGAAACAGTGACTTTAGATAGTCTAAATGTTAAAAACTCGGCAGGCATCACATTACATTTAACAATAAAACAGAAAAGTTTGTAAGCATGTATGGATGTCTAACTGTATGTTATTATTTCACGTAAAAACCACTTATGCCCCATTCGAATATTTGAAAAACGATTGGTTGGAGTTACGGACTGTAATGAATTATACGAGGCGTATGCTTAAAACGACTGACCGACGACTGATGACAGCTGATATGAAAAGTAAAATTATGTAACTGTATTAACAACTCAAAGACAGTTGGAGAAAAACGTAAAATATTGGAACCGGGCATTTATGAATTTGGATGGCATTTGGTAGAATTATAGAGATGCTAGAATATCCTGTATGGTACAGGATACTTTTTATCCTGAAATAACACAGACGAAGTGGCTGGCATTGGCTAGTTATCACAATAAACCTTAATTTGTAGGCTAAGCAGCTGTTCCTGTGCGGTGTGGAGATGGAGCGGTCTGGCAAGCTGTACGAGGCGATCCAGCACTACAAGCGCGCGATGCAGATCGTGCCCGACGTAGAGACCAGACTCTACGAGAGCTCGGAGCTGCGCGATGATACTCCGGAAGGTAAGAAACACAAAAATATAATAATTTTATTGAATCCTGACTATATAAAATAATTTTATTGAATTCTTGCAGGATTCCAGAGTTTAATTGGCTGTTAGAGACATGGCGATGTTTATGATGAATGCTATTAAATCGGACTGAATTCAGTAGTCGTTACCATTAAAATGCCCACTAATTACTGGATAACACGGTATATATAACTAGAAAAACTTAAATAATAATTGCAAAGAAAATAATGTTATAAAATGTATGTCACTAATGAAAATGATTGCATTCGTTTTATACTACATATGTTATATTTAATTTTTTAGTTACTGTTTTATTGACTTGATTTTTCCATCCAAGAACAGACAAGAATCCACGACCTTCACGTATCGCGCGTGCTGCTCTTCAAACTAGAGCTAGTGCGGCGTAAAGCAGTATATATAATAATCACTTTTATTTTGTTTTTTAGTGTTATAGCGGCAATAGAAATATATAATCTGTCAACTCTCTAGTTATCCCGATTCTTGATATAGCCTGGTAACAGACAGACGAAATGACGGACAGATAGCGAAGTCTTAGTAATAGGGTCCCGTTATTACCCTTTGGGTATGGTAACCATAAAAATAATAATTTGAATGTACCGGAATCGTACGAGTGCGAAGCCCGCAGGCCTCTAGCGTAAACTAAACATGTGTTGTGTATTGTCAACAGCGGAGTCAGAGCATGCGGAGGTGACGCGCGCGGAGAAGGAGGAGCTGAGCTCAGACGAGGAGGCGGTGGAGGGCGAGGAGCTGCAGGCGCGGCTGCAGCGGCTCGTGGCCAGGAAGGGCGTGCTGTGCGAGCCAGGGTTCGCTATCAAGGTTAAACATTCATTGCTCCTTGACACTTATTTTTTACAAGTATGTAATTAATAAACACAGTATGGTTGCGAAGTTTTCTAAAATGTTTTTTCATTTGGTCTTTTTTGTAAAAAAATTGATATCGCCGTAAAGGACCTTTGCTTCTTTACCTTGACTGGACCTTGCTTTAGTCCTTCGAGCCGGATGAAATGAATAGTACAGATCAAGGACAGTAAATTAAGTTTGGTTTGCAGGGCGCGCACATCTCGTGGCTGCCGTACGAGGTGTTGCAACTGGTGCTGCGCTGGGTGGTGAGCGCGGAGCTGGACGCGCGCTCGCTGGAGCACGTGGCGCGCGTCAGCCGCGGCCTCTACGTCGCCGCGCGCGACCCCGACCTCTGGCGCTCGCTCTGCGTCAGGTCAGTGACCCGCCACATATAGTATCCTACGCTGGAGCACGTGGCGCGCGTCAGCCGCGGCCTCTACGTCGCCGCGCGCGACCCCGACCTCTGGCGCTCGCTCTGCGTCAGGTCAGTGACCCGCCACATATAGTATCCTACGCTGGAGCACGTGGCGCGCGTCAGCCGCGGCCTCTACGTCGCCGCGCGCGACCCCGACCTCTGGCGCTCGCTCTGCGTCAGGTCAGTGACCCGCCACATATAGTATCCTACGCTGGAGCACGTGGCGCGCGTCAGCCGCGGCCTCTACGTCGCCGCGCGCGACCCCGACCTCTGGCGCTCGCTCTGCGTCAGGTCAGTGACCCGCCACATATAGTATCCTACGCTGGAGCACGTGGCGCGCGTCAGCCGCGGCCTCTACGTCGCCGAGCGCGACCCCGACCTCTGGCGCTCGCTCTGCGTCAGGTCAGTGACCCGCCACATATAGTATCCTACGCTGGAGCACGTGGCGCGCGTCAGCCGCGGCCTCTACGTCGCCGCGCGCGACCCCGACCTCTGGCGCTCGCTCTGCGTCAGGTCAGTGACCCGCCACATATAGTATCCTACGCTGGAGCACGTGGCGCGCGTCAGCCGCGGCCTCTACGTCGCCGCGCGCGACCCCGACCTCTGGCGCTCGCTCTGCGTCAGGTCAGTGACCCGCCACATATAGTATCCTACGCTGGAGCACGTGGCGCGCGTCAGCCGCGGCCTCTACGTCGCCGCGCGCGACCCCGACCTCTGGCGCTCGCTCTGCGTCAGGTCAGTGACCCGCCACATATAGTATCCTACGCTGGAGCACGTGGCGCGCGTCAGCCGCGGCCTCTACGTCGCCGCGCGCGACCCCGACCTCTGGCGCTCGCTCTGCGTCAGGTCAGTGACCCGCCACATATAGTATCCTACGCTGGAGCACGTGGCGCGCGTTAGCCGCGGCCTCTACGTCGCCGCGCGCGACCCCGACCTCTGGCGCTCGCTCTGCGTCAGGTCAGTGACCCGCCACATATAGTATCCTACGCTGGAGCACGTGGCGCGCGTCAGCCGCGGCCTCTACGTCGCCGCGCGCGACCCCGACCTCTGGCGCTCGCTCTGCGTCAGGTCAGTGACCCGCCACATATAGTATCCTACGCTGGAGCACGTGGCGCGCGTCAGCCGCGGCCTCTACGTCGCCGCGCGCGACCCCGACCTCTGGCGCTCGCTCTGCGTCAGGTCAGTGACCCGCCACATATAGTATCCTACGCTGGAGCACGTGGCGCGCGTCCTCTACGTCGCCGCGCGCGACCCCGACCTCTGGCGCTCGCTCTGCGTCAGGTCAGTGACCCGCCACATATAGTATCCTACGCTGGAGCACGTGGCGCGCGTCAGCCGCGGCCTCTACGTCGCCGCGCGCGACCCCGACCTCTGGCGCTCGCTCTGCGTCAGGTCAGTGACCCGCCACATATAGTATCCTACGCTGGAGCACGTGGCGCGCGTCAGCCGCGGCCTCTACGTCGCCGCGCGCGACCCCGACCTCTGGCGCTCGCTCTGCGTCAGGTCAGTGACCCGCCACATATAGTATCCTACGCTGGAGCACGTGGCGCGCGTCAGCCGCGGCCTCTACGTCGCCGCGCGCGACCCCGACCTCTGGCGCTCGCTCTGCGTCAGGTCAGTGACCCGCCACATATAGTATCCTACGCTGGAGCACGTGGCGCGCGTCAGCCGCGGCCTCTACGTCGCCGCGCGCGACCCCGACCTCTGGCGCTCGCTCTGCGTCAGGTCAGTGACCCGCCACATATAGTATCCTACGCTGGAGCACGTGGCGCGCGTCAGCCGCGGCCTCTACGTCGCCGCGCGCGACCCCGACGATAAATTTGCTGTCGTTTTCTGCCATTGTGAACGGTGTATAATAGAGCTCTCTAGCTTATCCTTTGGTTCAGCATATTCGTGACTTGAACAAACTCTATTGATAAACTTATTTTTATATTCAGGACGTGGGGCATCGACTGCGGCACCCCTCGCGCCGGCGGCTTCTCCTCCTGGCGCCAAATGTACATAGAGCGGCCGCGGCTCCAGCTCAACGGCTGCTACATCAGCAAGACCACCTACCTGCGCCACGGGGAGAACTCCTTCCAGGACCAGTTCTATCGGCCCTGGTACCTCATCGACTACTACCGCTACCTGAGGTAGGTCTGAACCTTCTGATTTGAGACTACTCATTTGCGCCATGGCAAGAACCTTTTCCAAGTTCAGTTCTACCGTCCCTTTTTATTGTGACTGCAGAAATGCTTTGACGCACCATACCGTCACCCGAGAAATGTGACGGTACGGTATACCCACCAAATAGGTTAGATACTAGGTAGTTACTAGGCTACTAGGCTTAGCGTGATGTTCATGACTGTATACAGCAACCAGGTATCTACTACTAGGCTCCACTTGTGTTATGCGTCTCTGGTACGTCTGAGCGATCTCGCTCAGACGTACCAGACGTACGTGTTTCATAAAGAAGTAGATAGTTTGTATAGTCCGTATAAGATAGCTAAATCCACAAAAACGTCTTTCGCCCATCCTCTATTCACTCCATATTAGAAACAGAAAAATTTTATCTCCCCTTGCGGTGCGGGAATCGAACCCACGACCTTCACATATCGCGTGTGCTGCTCTTTCACATATGTTAATTGCCAATGGGTGCCCACGCACACTAAATAAATTGACAGAACATCACGGGATAAGTAAGGTTAAGCAAAAACTCTCCACGCCTCCCGCTTACCCCTCACACATCGCGGGGGCCCGAGATCAAAATCTGCGCACGTTGGTATAGATAATAACTAGAGATGCAACGGACTGTTGTTTTGCCGGATACCGGATTTCCGGCTGGTGATCAGGCCAAATATCCGACATCCGGCCGCCGAATATTCGGCCGGCCAAACGATACCAAAATTTTAGTTATCGGCGGGCGCGTCGTCGTTATCAACCTGTTTCCTATTGTAGGTTCGCGCGGACCGTTTTCTAACCAAGAAACGAGTTTTATTAAGTCATTGTGCGGAACTATTTCGTATGAAGCACACGTGCGCACGCCTATTTTACTAAATAGATAAGTTATTTTTGTACCGGATAATGCGCAACTATCCGGTATGCGGCCGGATAGACCGGATACCGGTTAGCAACCGGATATCCGGCATCTCTAATAATAACTATTGATTTTTAATGTACAAATGTAACAAAATTACATGTATAAAAAAAATCTGATTTTGATTTTTGTTGGCCCAGGTTCTTCCCCGAAGGCCTAGTACTGATGTGGACGACAGCGGAAGAGCCCGCGGCGAGCGTGGGCCACCTCAAGTATCGTTACACCAAGCCGGGCCTCGGCATAATGTCGGGCCACTACCGCCTAATGGGCGATAAGGTCAGTCGTACAAATTCCATGTCAGCTCAAAGGTTCATACGACCCCTGTAGTAGAGAGGCTAGACTTTGGTACTGCGCTTGCTTTGAGGTCCCAGGGTCGGATGTCGGACGAGTCAATCTGGAAAATTATCTTTTGCTGGTTCTGGGTGTTGTGATACTGTCGTTGTTTCTGATTTCTTTAACACTAGTGCTTTAGCTACGTATTATAGAATCAGAGCGATGAATGTGATGTCCAATATTGATTTATTTATTATTTAATATCGTTGTACAATAGGTTGTTTAGGAGATTTATACGATTGTTTTTATTTATTTGTTGTAATTTCACGGCACAGGTAAAAGATGGGAATGATTTATTTTAATATCTCAAGTATTGTCAGAGTTATAATGGCTCATAATTGTAGATTAGACAGCATGTTCCGTAGGCGTTTATTCTATATTTGTATGAATCAATTTCAATAATTACATCATTCATATATCACGAGTAAAGGAGACGGCGTTGATGTGCAGAGGCACTTACTTTGATAAAAAATAGGTAATCAGTATAAACAACATAAAAGGGTCGGTTCAAGATATTATTACTATGATATGAAAAAGATAACAACGTATCAGTTTGGACTTCCACGTCCCTTAATGTGACAATAATTACAATGACAATCCACTTTTCTGCGGTCTGACTAAGAGTCTGGTGGAACGGTTTTAGCTTACGCCTCGTATAATTTATTACTATCCGTCATTAAAGGGGATCGTTGTTCAAATATTGGAACCGAGCATGTATTGTTAATGTAAGCTCTAAAATCAAACAGTCGAAGTTTGTTAAATTTGAAATTTTGTTGTTTATTAGGTTGTGATAGTGATTAAAAAGGTTGGCAGCGACAAGAAAGTGATCCAGGCGTCAAACACGCGGTTCCGCGCGCGGCGCAAGGAGGCGCACGAGCAGCACGAGCAGACTTTCCACATGGTCGGTACACACCATCTGGTACACCTCATACAACCTCATACACCACATTGTCGGTACACTGGCTTTGTAAACCTCACACAACCTCATAACACCTCATGGTCGGTACACTGGCCATGTAAACCTCACACAACCTCATACACCTCATGGTCGGTACACTGGCCTTGTAAACCTCACACAACCTCATACACCTCATGGTCGGTACACTGGCCTTGTAAACCTCACACAACCTCATACACCTCATGATCGGTACACTGGCCTTGTAAACCTCACACAACCTCATACACCTCATGGTCGGTACACTGGCCTTTTAAACCTCACACAACCTCATACACCTCATGGTCGGTACACTGGCCTTGTAAACCTCACACAACCTCATAACACCTCATGGTCGGTACACTGGCCTTGTAAACCTCACACAACCTCATACACCTCATGGTCGGTACACTGGCCATGTAAACCTCACACAACCTCATACACCTCATGGTCGGTACACTGGCCTTGTAAACCTCACACAACCTCATACACCTCATGGTCGGTACACTGGCCTTGTAAACCTCACACAACCTCATACACCTCATGATCGGTACACTGGCCTTGTAAACCTCACACAACCTCATACACCTCATGGTCGGTACACTGGCCTTTTAAACCTCACACAACCTCATACACCTCATGGTCGGTACACTGGCCTTTTAAACCTCACACAACCTCATACACCTCATGGTCGGTACACTGGCCTTGTAAACCTCACACAACCTCATAACACCTCATATTAGGCCTGTTAATTTAAAATCTATGAATCGAACAATCGATTTTTTAGAATAAATGATCGATTTTTTGGATTTCAGTTCACAGATTCGACGAATCATAACCCTCCCGAATCGGACTGATCGATTCAAACTTTAAACTGACCTGGTTTTCTGTTTTTTTTTTATAGTTTTTTGAGTCTCCGACTCTAACTATTCATTCGAAAGAATATAGCCGTGGTATTTATTATTAATAATAAATTATTATATATATTAATTTTATGTTGTGCAATTTATTGTTCACATGGTAAATTCTAATCAATAATGCCCCGTATATTAGATAATTAGACTCGTTTGTATTTGCCGCGATTAATCGAAAATCGATCTTTCAATCCTCGACTTATTAAAGAATCAGTTCTATTATATTCGATTCAAATGATTCAGGGATCGATTTTTTTACACTTGACGACAATCTCTTCTTAATGTAGAGTTCTTTCGTGTTAGAAATGTTGGTTCGGTGCGCAGACCACGGAATTCTGACGAAAAGCTTAACGTGCCAAATCATTTGTCTTTGATTAGGAGATCTAATAGCACGTCATGCGGTCGCGGCGCAGGCGTCGCTGCTAGAACATTTTTACGTTGGTGTCTATTCCATAATTGCATAAATCGATTTCGACAATTACATTTTTAATTTACCAATAAAATCAATTAGGTAATCAGCATAAACAACGAAATGGAATACAGACGAACAGCTTAACCCTTTATCTGTCTACTATATGAACCTAACTCACTCGAATTAAGGTCCAAAACCAATTAAAAATTGAAACATCCTCTGCCCTATAGGTAGAGGGTTAAATGCTAAATCGTTTGTATTCGATTAGGAGTTCCAGCTGCGCGACGTGCGGTCGCGGCGCAACTTCCAGCTGTCGTGGGTGCGCTACTCGACGAGCGTCCGCCGCGACCAGTGGACGCAGTTCGACCTCACCCCGAACAAGTTCCCGCCCTTCGCGTTCAGCTGCGTGCGCAACTACACCGCCGAGGCGCAGGCGCCGCTGCTCTGTACATACTACACTTAGCGACAGGTACATTGAGGACCAGTGGACGCAGTTCGACCTCACCCCGAACAAGTTCCCGCCCTTCGCGTTCAGCTGCGTGCGCAACTACACCGCCGAGGCGCAGGCGCCGCTGCTCTGTACATACTACACTTAGCGACAGGTACATTGAGGACCAGTGGACGCAGTTCGACCTCACCCCGAACAAGTTCCCGCCCTTCGCGTTCAGCTGCGTGCGCAACTACACCGCCGAGGCGCAGGCGCCGCTGCTCTGTACATACTACACTTAGCGACAGGTACATTGAGGACCAGTGGACGCAGTTCGACCTCACCCCGAACAAGTTCCCGCCCTTCGCGTTCAGCTGCGTGCGCAACTACACCGCCGAGGCGCAGGCGCCGCTGCTCTGTACATACTACACTTAGCGACAGGTACATTGAGGACCAGTGGACGCAGTTCGACCTCACCCCGAACAAGTTCCCGCCCTTCGCGTTCAGCTGCGTGCGCAACTACACCGCCGAGGCGCAGGCGCCGCTGCTCTGTACATACTACACTTAGCGACAGGTACATTGAGGACCAGTGGACGCAGTTCGACCTCACCCCGAACAAGTTCCCGCCCTTCTAAACACGATTCCGTTAAAGATTTTTGATTGAGACACCAATCAATGACATCACAATTTAACTCTCCAACACACTGGGCTATTAAATAGTTTCAGAGCATTCTATATTCTTCAGAGCATTTTAAAGATAAATTATAAAAAAAACAATATGACAGATGTAATATAAAGTACTCTTTTCGGCACTGATTATACCTAAAAATTATTTGTGAAAAGTGTCAACATCTAAAAAATACCATAGTCAAGAGGCGAGCGAGCCGGAATTCGTAGCGTCGCGCCATCTCCGAGGTCCCGGGTTCGATTCACGGTTAAGCTCAATCCGAAAATATGAAAAAGTTCGTCAGAACCTTTAGTTATTAATATTATTGTTTCTCTTTACTAACTATCAATATTTTATTCTTTCCAGGAACTGTGACTGATAAATGGTGCAACCAACTCGTCGACATTAACTAGCGTAAGTGTATTTGTTGACAGCTAACTTGCCAGCCAGTTAACATGCTTTCATTGCTAGAACTTCACAGCTATGTTGTGACAGCCACGGATTACTTTTAAAATATTGTGGAGGAATACAGTTTCAGCAATAGAGTGTAATAACATGAGCTTTGACGATGTTACCATAAGACTCACTTTAGAATGAGTTTGTATCTCGCACCACTAGATGAGAACTCACGTAACTCAAAAAGCATATATTTTGCGTTCCGTTTTGTAATTCCTCAGCCGACTACCTACACTAAGCTTATTAAAAAAGCTGAATAAACGTTGCCTTTGGAAATGTGTAAAGTATTTTGATATCTGTGTTATTTTTAAAACAATTTGATGCTTTATTGAGTTCCCGGAGTTTTGATCTAAGAGTGCGATATATATATGCAATCAGTAATACGGTTACTTCTTTAATAAGCCGTGCTGAATTTAAAAATATAGTATATATGTGTTTAAGAAATAAATGTTTCGCCGGCTATTGCTTTGTTCGCGTCATTTTGGGAAAAAAAATATATTATTAATCTAGTGCCTCATCTACTTATCAAAGTCCATCCAGTAGTTTTTGCGTGAAAGAGTAACCAACATGTTGTATGAACTTATCCATACATTCGTACAATCTTTATGTAAGTAGGATTCTGAATTGAGCCGTGTTATCGAGATGTAGAAAGCAATATTTAATTTTACTATATCAGCTTTATTCGTTGCATATCAAAGTTTGACTGCGACAATATTCAATTACAACATCTGTTTTAACATAATACAATTTAGGTAAGAACTAAACTCTGCTAGTCAGGGTCAGTTGTATTAATGATAGATTAATTGTTTCTTCCCGAT
Source organism: Glyphodes pyloalis (assembly GCA_037074685.1). Classification (NCBI taxonomy): domain Eukaryota; kingdom Metazoa; phylum Arthropoda; class Insecta; order Lepidoptera; family Crambidae; genus Glyphodes; species Glyphodes pyloalis. The sequence goes on along the minus strand of JAYKKO010000012.1, from coordinate 2,716,866 downwards.
CGATAGGAGAGTGTGCCAATTAGATATCAATAATAATATAATTTGTACTAAAGTTATACACATCGATCAAAAATTTTGTAGACTTTCAGTTTTAATGCAAAATACAAACAATTTATTGATATCAACAGAAGTATTGCCAAGACAAGCCTAACGTGTCATATAGTCAAATCTAATTTAAACCTTATGTGACTGAAATAGGTATGGTAATAAATATTTTTTTACGTAATAACACGCGCACGGCCACGTAGCGAACGGAAACGAAAGAAGGCTCAAAGACTTGTTTTGCAGATGTCATTTTTTTTGGTCACAACTGTACGTCTACAAAATCTTTGATCGAAAGTTAAACAGGGTGAATTAAAAAAATTGCTTCCTTTTGACTATGTCTTGTATAAAATCAGGCACTTTAACAGTGTAAAGTGTTTATGTTGTCGGCATAACAACTTAAATAGTACTGTGTTTACCGTGATGTGTTTTCGACCATATAATTTAGATTTTTATTTCCATGTAAAATTACTAAACATTGGATCTAAGTTTGACACTAAATGAAGATACAGGCACAAATATGAATTGTCGTAAAGTCACAAGCCACAATTATCAGTAACGTCAATGTAGCCTTGAATTTCTCATTTTTTACTTCTGGATTGGTAGACGCCTAAATTGTACCTGAATATGACTGTTAAACCAATTTCTGTAAATTTTCTGTGCAATAAAGTGTATCTTTCTATCTAGACAGGCGTGGCTTTGCCTTAGCTAAGCTACCAATCGCATGATACCGATATCTGGCCAAGACGAGCAAGTGAACCTAACTTTTCTGGAAACATTTTGTCGGTTGAAACGGCCATCTACATATTTCGGCAAAGATGTTAAGTTTGTAATTGTGAAGATACATGTAGATTTGGAGGCGTGTATAGTTATAATAAGCTTGGCTCTACATAAAATCTCATAACTTTGATATTGCATGCCATGTAGTATCTTGTACTCTCGTCTTGGACAATGTTTTTGGCGTGATTCTTCTTTCTCCAAGCGTTTATTCCGGTTATACATCCATTATGAAGCCTGGGGTCCGTTGTTAACTACGATCCTGATTTGACGAGTCTGATTATTACATTGGAGCGATAGCCGTCTGACATCCGCAACCCTTACAAGTGGGATCAGAGCTATTAGCATCGAAGCTATTACAGGGGCCAATAATCATTCACGGCTAGAATGTTACTCATTTTGTTTTAAAAATTGAATAGAAATTAAAAGCAACTTACTCAATGTGATCACCTCCTGCACCCTCGCCTTGGAAGTATTTTCTTCTTTTGTGACCAATAAAAAAGTGTACATTGCTGTGTACCTGTCCTACCTATTAAGTACAATGAATTTTCAACAAAATAAATTAAGTCATTATGAGAGAAATACAATATACTGATGGTTGTTATCAAAATATTCGAGGAAATTAATCATTGTTGCTGTGGAAAGATAATTAGAATTGTTGTTTTTTTATGATAAGCCACAATATTTTTTCGTTTTATTTTTAAATTTATCGGTCCCTTTATTTTGAGATATTCTAGAGTAAAATAATACAGGGGTACTTGATTGATAAAAAAATATCAGTCCACTGGTTTTCTATAAAGAGCTTTTGTAAATAAATAAATGAAAAAAGTCTAATTAGCTGTCCACTACCACATAATGTATTTTATTCGAGGCCTGAGCTATATTTTCACAATCTAGTTATATAGAGTATGCGATAAATGTAAGTAAATGAATTTGCGATATTTTTCGATGATCCCATGTGTTGTATTCCTTGACAACTTGACTTTGAGAACTCGCGACTGATAAAGTACAAAATATTACTATACCTACTGTTCTCTTCGGTTCAGATAGACTCGACAGCACACTGTTTTATGACCAACCGCTTCGTGATTGGTGATTTAATTGTCATGATGACATGTCGGTTTATGTCATGTCTACAATAACCAATCACGTAGCAAATGCACTTACTCTTTGGTATAGCCATCTGTCGGATGCGCATGAGCAATATCCCCAAATGTATTTTTATAGATGTTTCTTGTTCTGCAATTGTTACCTCATAGAGTTTCATTGATTGTGCAACGGATTAAATATTTTTGATAGATTCTCCTCGTAGAGGTGCCTACTTTATGGGAATCGATTTACATCATGTACAGTTCAGTAAAATCAATATGTAATAGAAAATCATGTTATCTTAGATGTCCATAGGCGTCCGTGACCCGTCATGTGAATACATGTAGCAAGAAATGTCGCTCAGATTTCGTGCAATTGTGTGTGTGCAAATTAATCTTATATTGTCCAAATAATTTCGATATTTTTGAGAAGTTCATATTGTGTAGTTTGTAATTGTATATACTTTATAGTAAAACGAAATACCTAGATATGGAACGCGCTCGAGCTTACACGGTTGGGTGACATCACAGTTGAGTTGTCAAGATATAGGTTATTTTGTTTTTGCTTGTCACTTGTACACTTGCGTGCAAAAATATTGGGTGAATACGATCCATGAGGTAGTTTGTACTGCCATTTAAAAAGTAAATGAAACCGAACCGATGAAAACATTGAAAAAAGTTTTAATTTAAATTACCTATTGAACTTTTCAAGAAATATTCTAATTCTATAATTGACATCAATAAAAGTTTTCCACGCAAGTGTAAAAAAATATTTATTAATAGGTAATGTAGTACAGTCTTAGACTGAGCTAAGTTTGATTTGTATAGTAAGGTTTTATTTTGATTAGACCTAAGGTCTTTAATGTTATGTGCGCCTAGGCGTTTCTCTGTGAACTAGTCGTTAAGTTGCGGGGAAAATAAAGTTACTAATGAAAATTATTGTGTCTGATTTCATTTCTATTTAATTTCATCGACATCGTAATACATGTCAGCTTCATTTACATATTTATTTAAATGGCACAAGTACATACATAATAAGATTCTATACATTACTACCAATATTATAATCTAGGTCTTACATTAAAACTGAATTGCTGTGAATATTGCGCACAGCGCAAATAAGAAGAAATAACAAATGGAAGAAACTTTATGGATAGGATAAGATATTCTTATATACAAGTCATTACTCAATAACTGTATAATTTAGAGAATTTTTATTTATTTCTATTTTATTAATTTTCTGTTATTTAGTAATCTAACATTGACAAAAGTACTTAATAAAATTAACAATAATAAAGTTAAAATTAATGATAAATATGTATTTGCTGCCAATGTCTGGTTCAAGTGTGCGTACTATTGTTGCAGCTAAAGTGTTTTAATTCGAATTGATAGCTCAGTTGGGATTAGCATCTTCCAAAATGATGGTAAGCCGACAAATCGGTAAAATCTTTAATGTGGTCCCATTTTAATTGTCATGTTTTCCACAAGATGTACCGATTCGTGGGTAAATCCAGTCATAAGACTATAATTTTGGTATCAAGATTTGCATTGCCTTTGACTTTATGACCAGCGCTGGCTTTAGGCCCTTGCTAGAGTAGAGCGAGAGGGCAGGATATACCGTTTCTTCTCTCCAGCCAGCTTTCCCCTTCCACCCATTTCCCATCGATCCATTGTCGTTTGGGGTCTCATTGTCGTCTGCCACAGTCGCTCTACTCCAGAGCCGTGTTATAGGGCTGCGCTCAAGACGGTTATCTTTACGTAAACGTTTATTGTAACATTTGAATATCCGTGGTGAGCGCAGCTAATTACTTCTGTCCGTGCTCTTAACGTCGTCGAATGAAAATTATTCAAAATAGAGTCTGCTGCGACTAAAGTCATTTTTCAGTTTATCATTTATTACAGTTAGGTTTATCATAGTGTAGGGACTTCTAACAAATTTAATCGCAGCAAACGAAGGCGCGCGTTTAGGGATCGATCACGGACTTTTGCAGCACAAAAGTTGAACTGGGGCTGACGAATAATACGGATAAATACAGTGGTTTTGCTTAATTCTCAACTTGCGAAGTTGTCCAACTAATATATCAATACCGGTTTGCTTTTTATGGAATAAAGTGTTAGTTCATTTAGTTAGACCTTCAATAAACGAAGTATCAGAAGTTTAAATTAAGTAAGTGTTAAAAAACTTCACGCGGGCAGAACGATACATATTCTAGTCCCGTGCAGCATCAGTCCGCCACCGAATGCCTAAACCGAACGGCCTCAAAAAGAAAGGGACACTCACTAATCGAAAGAAAACACCTCAATATATATTTGACTTTATTATACATCCGAAATCATAATACTAAAAATAAAACAAAACTATAGACTAAAATTAAAGTTTATTAATATAAGTTTATTATATAATTTTATTTTTTCTTTGTTAAATATGTACATGGTTCCCTCGGGGGCCGGCAGCGAGCGCCGGCGCAGCGCTCGCCATGAGCCCGTGGCGGCGCGGCGCTAGATGAGGCGCTCGCTGAGCCAGATTCAGGAGTCGGGCGGGCGCGGGGGCGGGCGCGGGGGCGGCGGGGGCGGCCGCGGGGGCGGCGGGGGCGGCGGGGGCGGCGGGGCGGCCAGCGCCGGCTCCGTGTTGCGTCGCCGCACCTTGCCGCGCTTCTTGAGCATGGTGGCCTGCACAGCGCGACAGGGGGCGCGGGTGAGCGGGGCGCGGCGCGGCCGTCACGGGCCCGCCGCGCTGGCGCCGCTCGACCCGCGCTTGCTTTTCTTCAGCATCGTCGCCTGCCGACACAAACCGCCGGTCACCGACGCCCCGAGCCCACGCTCGCCCACGCCCCGTATCGCTCCTCCTGCCGTACGGTTGCCGCCTCGTCTGCGCCTATCCGTCACACAGTCCGCCGTGCCGCGTTTGACGTGACACGTGCGCATTCGTGTCACGCCTCAATATTGCCATTGCAATTTCATTTATTACAGTTTGACACGGGATTTTTTTTTTGTTTTCAATCTGGTGTCTCATATTCGTCTTTTATAACTACTGTGCCGAATCGTACTTAATTATATAATACGAATGTGTTTTATGTAGGACTGTCAAATGGTTCGGCCGAGGAGGCGACAGCCGTATCTGGTCGGAGTCTCGCGCAGTCGTTTAGTATCGTCTGGACCGGTCGGTCGACTAGTCGGCCGCCGCCGGCCGAGCGGCGCCGCCGGCGGCGGCCCAGAGCTATGGAGTGGTGCTGCGTGGAGTTTGAGTGCTCGGGCGTTACGTGACTCGGGAATTTTGAATACAAGCACAGCTGTGTTGGCGAGACCGGACGAGTGGTGTGTAATGGTAATGGTAAGTGTTCGTTGTCGCCAAGCAATGGGATATGATTTTCAGGAAATTTCAAGTGTGCAGTGCTATGCGTATGAATAGGTATTCGAACGCCCAACAATGACTAGTACCACACTACACTAAAATATAAAACTCTTTGCTTTTTAAATATTTTTTTACGCGTTTCAGGTTCAGGTTTTACACACCACACTTGCTGCAAAATTCAGCGACAAGGACGGTAAGTAGATATATCACGAGGTTGTATTATAATCTACCGATCCTCTACAAACGCTTGCCACTACACCGATTACTCGTCTCGCTAACACAACTACGCTATCGGACAATGTCCAGCTCGATCGTATACAACTGTTCACATTTTTATCACGACAATCAATATCTAAAGCCTTACATTTTTTGTTCCCCATATTTGCATTTCAGCTTAGTGTTAAGCAGTGCTAAGTGCATGACATAATAATAATGTCAGATCAATTTGTTCACAGCTCAGCGTGCGTAGTGTATTTACATCGCAGTAATTGTCTTCAGTTGTCGACAAACGTGTAAGTATAACATCCATTCCCCATTGATCAAGCGGAACACGCCGGAGGTACGTCATACGAAGGTATCGTCAATTGGACCGGATAATAAAACCACACCCACACTTGTACGTACTCAGTTATTTGGTATCAAAATACAGCATTGGCTAGTCTTACTGTTGATCGAACGTTCCTCACCAAAGATGTGACGAAAAGACAACATAGTAGGAATTATTAGAAGATCATGCATGTATGTACGTAATACATTACATCCTTCTTTAATGTTCTTTGCTTTGAACTTACAAATTAAATTAAAACTAAGGCTTATTTTGGTTTGGGATTTAGTAACTATTTCTTATTTATCAAACGTTTACACAAAACCTGTACCGACAAGTGTGGGAGCGGCTAAAGCGAGCACATGCAAACATACCCGGGACTTATACATATACTTATCATGTACTTAGATGTGCCTTTGATAACGAAAACAATCTTTTTCTATCGTCTACTTAATGTCGTGTGATTCCAACATTGTTCGACAATAATCGCTAATTGATTTCTATGTTTAATTTTCCTCTCTCGTAGCATGAATTACAGAGCAGGCGTCCGCTAAGACTCTGTATTATCTTGATTTGACCAGTCTGATTTATAACAAGGGTGACTGTAATCTGATCTCTGCAATCCTTGCAAGAAACCAGACTTTTTTGTTTTAATAGTATGGACTAACAATTTAACATTCTTGGCACGGAATAAGCATTCCTATTTGACAATCAGGTGATTCGAGCCTGCAATGACCTAACCAATTTGGAAAAAGATAGTGTTAGCGGTATTCGGACCCACGTCCTCGCATTTTGGAATCCTTCGCTCTGACTGACCACCACAAAGAAAGTAGACTAGTCTTAATTATGTAGCGTCATTTTTTAGATTTCCGTTTGTCTAAGGCACAGCATGTACAACTTATGTTATAAGTAAAACTGATGGTTAACAACACTCTCTTATGGTAGTTTTATTAATTCACAGTTATATACGTGGCCTAGGAGAGTCACTAGTAGGGTTATTCCCAATGCCTTGGAAAAAAAATTCTTTAAAGCAAGAAGATTATGTTCATCAATAATGTCATCATCAATGTCCCAGAATTTATGATATTCACATTTCTCCTTAGTATTGGACACGGAAAGTGTTTTTGAATATCACTGGGCGAGCATCATATGGAAATACGTTATTAACATTACAATTTATTTATCTAACTTACCTTGTACTTGTCAACTATTGTCTGAGATCTCGCACAGTTCCTGATGCAAATTATCAAATTTCCGAAAACAAGTGTTTTCATCTCAAGGGCGAATTTGAATAGCCTTCATCGGTTGATGTGCAATAAGTTTATCGAAGTCGACATTGACTTTACTTCCGAAATGATTGTGAAAAGACCTAACCTAGTGATAATTATCGAAATGCGCTATGGTTCGATATGTTTGAAACGCAGATTGACATCTTCAGTGACCATCGTAGCATTAGGTTAAGTTGCCATCGTTTAAAAATCGGTTTCGGCATGTCAAGGGTTTATTGAGTGAATTAATAAATCTAAAAGAGTGTTGTGTTCGCCCCGGAAGGGGTGAGCGTGATTGATACCTTTAGGGCTGACTTGAGGACCACTACTTCGCTGGGCGCTGCCACCCACGGCTCGCCGTCCACCTGCACTGGGATCTCGCTCTTCAGGTTGATCTTGATGTGCCCTCCCTACAACACGATGTATACCAATGTGATAAACTGTGCAAATGTTAGTATTTTACTGTACAGTGTCTAATTGTATGGGGTTTTGGTCCTTCGATCCGGATAATCTTATATTGGTTGTAATATTCAATGTTGAAAAACGTATTTTTTTGCAAGATTGTAACGTCAGAATCTGTTCTAACTATGGAAATTTGTCACTGTTCAATCGCTTAGGTTAGAAAAGTGAGAAAAAGTTTGTCCAATTAATTACGAAGTAAGCCTAGCGCTGGTGCTTATTCATGAATATTACATAAAAAAAGAATTTCACAGAACCGGACAAGTTTTCCAGTGAACTAATTCAAATATTTTTAAAATGCGATTTGAAATACTCCAAAACAATTAATATAGTCAGTCAGTAAAATTGTGACGTCATAAGTTGCTATCTTAATAGAAAATGTAAAATTATTATTTTTTATTTACGGAGCTTTAGCAACAGAGCCATCAGCTTAACTGAGTACAATGACAGGAACAAGTATCTCAGTTGAGAAGCAAGTCCTCATCCGTATTGGTGGTGGTGTGTTACCTGTGCAATCCGCATGGCGCCTCGCAGCCCGGACTGGATCTGCCCCAAGTGCACGACGCCGGTCACGCCCACCACCTCCAGCATGCCGTCCCAGTGGTTGGGCTTGCTGAACTGGTCGTCCTTCTCTGGACCCCACGGGTTCGCTCCCGAGCCCCAGCTGACCAATTTATACACTCAGTTAGTTGATCAGAAATTACTTAGGAAACACCTCGGTGAATGTTTCAACTGAATGCTAGCGGGTTAGTCAAAAAGTCGAAAATAATCCTATAAAGAATTTATTTTATAATACCCTTAAATACGCTTCATGGTGGGAGCGCTTATGCGACCATGTTTGTTTGGAGCTATAATATTAATATCGAGTGCAATATGTGGAGTTTGACTTTCTCCAACTAATCTTCACCTTTTTTGTTACACCTTTCCTTTTTGTAAGACGTTGTGGTGGCGAAAGCTTATCTGGTACAAATTCTGCTGGTACAAACTAAACTTAATTTTTGTGCTGTCATTCTGCTTTTTCTATTCGTTACGGAACTGAATTAATATAATTTTAATGTTTTATTATGACGAAAGTTTAATTGAATCCTGTCAATTTCAGGTAAGAATACAAAACTAAATAAAACGGCACAAAGATTTAGTTTAGTTTGTGGAAACAGGATTGCAACAACGTCCTTTAAAGTTTTCTAGTGAGAAAACTGGTTATCAACATGCCTCGACATCATGGGCAGATTATCTAATATCGAACTGAAAGTGTTTACCAAGGTGAGCTGTAAACATTAGAGCTCTAATGGCGCCTCAATAAATTTCACATTGGAATGACGTTGCATACATCAGGGGACGTAACCGCACCAGCAATAGTGCTCTCCCGCACCTGATCGTCTTCCGTACCGTACCTGAGTATATTCAAAATGATGATGCCCTCGACGGCAGGCAGCTCCACCGGCTTCCCGTCCACCTCCAGCTTGACGGCCTTGTGCAGGTCCTTGCACATCTTGCGGCCCACCATCTTGCGTAGACCCATCTTCACGTACACGCCCTTGTTGCGCAATCTGCAAGGCCCAGGCCGAGTGTGATGAAATTGGTGGTAATGGTTTATGCCTTGCTGATCGTAAGCTAGAGAGCGAGGCAGTGATACGAAGTGCCATACATTAGGTTCACTGTCCAGTGTATTCAAAAGTAAGCACATAAGGCTCAGTTTACACATTGGTTAGTGATAAGTCGAGTTCATTCATTTTCTGCCAGATTTCCAGGGAGGGCAGCAGCCCTCCCCTGCCCCCCTCCCCACTGAGTACGCGCATTAAGGTTACGGTTGAGGATTAAGTCCATTATAATAGTCTTTACACCTAGAAAACCAGACATAATTTAATTAATTGTGTCTAGATTTTAAAACGTCATTTAGATCGGAAGGATATAACAAACCTTTCTCTAAGAAGCAGCCTCTTAAAAATATTTCCTATCAAGACACAAGCATTGTCTGATAACAGAGGATATGGTGTCAACCGACCGACTGACTGATTAATTACGAAATCTCAGGAATTAAAACACCTACAAATTTGAAATTTGGTAGGCATAAGTAGTCCTCGTAAGATGTAGATATCTGTGTTTGTATTTCTGGCATTGTAGCTCCCGGGAGCATGAACCGTTGATTTTGTTTTCTTATTTAGAAAGGTGAATTAGTCTGGAGCGTTTCAACTATGTTTCTAGGAAATCGGTCAAAGATGGCCGCCAGTACAAAATGTCGGACTCCATATTTTGATACAACTCACTTAATATAAGTATCAAATAAGACTCAGAGTACGAGTAGTACTAAGTATACATTATGACGAATTTCAAATCCAAGGATACGCTTATGTCGAACTGTCCGGTTTTATTATCCAGTCTCCTACCTGCTATTAAACTTATTCGGGTTCTCCTCCCTGGCGTTGTGGAAGTCCAGGCAGAGGTCCGCGTCGATCCCGATGCCGAAGTAGTTGTTCATCACGAGGATCTGCGAGTTGTCCTCGCTCTGGGATCCTGTGGGCGCGGACGCTGCAGCGTGAGTCTATCGTCACACAGCCCTTAACCTACCCTTAAATCTACTACTGTACTTCTAAGGAAGTAGAGAAGGTAGTAAAAGGCCTGGTTGTTATATGATTGAATTACAGCACCACTAATAATTATACTCATGTTAAGGATGCGTTAATCCTTAATTATAATCCATAATCCCTAATAAATCCCTAATAAGAAAAATTGTTCCCACTTCAAATTGAATATTATGTCCTTAAATTAACAGCGAAATATCAAAAACTGTATTTATCCTGGCTGTTTCGAATAGGTCCGCTTACTTTTATATTCAACCCACATCTCGGAAAACGTAAACCATATATATTAAATCTGTTATGAAGTAATACCTATTATCGAATGAAACAAAACTTATTTAATTTCCACTATTTTTTAAGTCCACAAGGTATAATCTTGGAGAATTATTAAGTTTATAAGATGACCTTATTTTAGTTATAAGCGTTAAGTCTCTCGTTTGTACTGTGTAAATCTATGTAAACAGAATACGACCAGCCGAAATTAAAGAGGGTCTAAACAAAGAACATAGCATTTACATAGATCAGAAGTGGGAATCCAACTACAGTTACGTAGGTATATCAGAAGTGGGACCGCTCATACCGAGACAGGTCGCGTAGGTTACTGACCCGGTAGCTGCTTAGAGATTTGCTCTTTCGGCTCGTCCTGCTTGTCCTCGGGATGGAAGACGACCGTCCAGCGGTCGAGCCTGATCTCCTCGGCGTCGATGACGTCACGCAGCAGCGACAGCGGGTCCTCCGTGCCCGTGTAGCCCGAGCCCCAGCGCAGCACGCGCGCCAGGTCGTTACCTGACCAATACAACCATATTATGTAATAGCTTGCTGCTGCCCGCGACAAAGTTCGCGGTATTTCGACTAAAAAGTATCCTTTATGTGAATATATTAATAAACATCATAGCAATGCATCCATCTTTCTACCATCATCCAAATCCATTTAGTAGTATTTGCATGTGAAAGTAATAAACATACATCCATACATTCTCACTAACTTTGGCGTTCGTAATTTAAGTAGAATCAAAACCCACTCATCCCATGGCCTCTGGACCTCCGGCTCCGTATCACCATCTAGTGGATTGGTCGACCAGGTAGTCTACTCTCAAAAACTAATCATTTTTGCACAGTTAATGGTATTATGTTTTTGAAAACGTAAAAAATTGCTATCCGTTATGGGATTCGTCATGTTTCGTTTTGGGTAGCTTGCATCCGTGTTCAGTTCACCTGTGCCGAGCGGCACGATGGCGCAGGGCGGGTTGGAGCACTGCGAGTCCTGCCCCACGTTGTCGAGGCACTGCAGCACCCACCCGATGGTCCCGTCCCCGCCGCACACCAGGATCTTGTAGTTGGGAATGTGACGAAACACGTACAACCTGCCGTATACACATACATGTCAAACACGACGCAAGCAGCATATTAATTTTTACGAAGTGGGGCAAACCTGAAAATAGACCTTAGAGGTCAACTACGTATCTACCTACTATGTACTATCAACGTATTCTTACTAGTGTCGTATTTCAACTTTTCCTAATTACTATTTTAATTTTACACTTAGACAGCCATTGATGGACATAATTATACTAGAATTAATCTTTAGACAAGCCCGCCTTCATCAGTACCTAGTTTACTACATTTTTATCCGACTACAGCAAAAATGACTTGTGGGTTCGTCTGCTGAGTTATGAAGCGCCCCCTTATATTTAGCGTGCGGGGCATGGGCCCCCACATGCCTCTAATAGATCCAAGCTTGGATGCAAGCACACTAAGACCTGTGATTATGATTTACTAGCGGCTGCCCGCGTCTTCGTAAGCGAGGAGTTAGTCTTCTCTAGCAATTAAAATAGCCTTTGTTACTCAGGACAAATGAAGCTTTCCAATAATTAAAAAAATTTGTTTTAAATCAGCACAGTTCATTGAGTTCATTAATTGTAAGGCACACACAAAAATAGTAAAAATATTTTTTCTTTTCAATATTGCTACTGATAGAACAATCAATATTATTGCATGAGAGGTATACCATCGATACTATTGCTAGAATCGATGTTATCGATATCATTGGTATATGGCGTCAACATCGACAATCGACCATCAATCGGCAACACTAATTCCCATCTGAATTAAAGGTCAATTCTTCTAAAGGTTATGTTCTAGTCTTACCCCGGCAGCGGTCCTCCGTTTTCAAGGTCGAACACCTGGTAGGGGTTGAGGAGCTTCCTGAAGGAAGAGATCAGCTCCAGCCCCTGGCAGCCGCCGGACTTGACGTTCACGAACACCAGCAGCGGCTTCACGCCTTGCGGCACCATCGCCGGCTCGATGCTGGGTAGCAGCATCACTGGACAGAGTCGGAATTCGTTAGTAGGTATATAATGACGACCTCGTGACTACCGGGCTAGTGGATACTAGTGGATACTAGCGGATAAGGTAGACGATCGAAGTGAGAAGGGTTCTAGATTCTATTCTCGGTGTAGGTAATGTATTTAAGTAAGTACTTATACTGTAACTAACCTACTAAGACTGACGCTGTGCAAAGTTAGGTCTATGATTACTTTCATTGTTTTGCTTGACAACTACTGAGTTCTTTTGTATCCAGATATAAGTTCCAAACTGGAAGAAGCTTCATTATAGAAAAGTTCGTTTCCTATATTGAATCGACTGCGGATCGATCCGGGACCTCAGAGATAGCGCGTCGCCAAAGTTCAGCTCACTCGCCTCTCGGGTAGGTACGGAGGTCGTCAATCTTTTTCGATTCTTAAACCATGGGACAGACTTTCCAAATCTACACATTTGATGTGTGCGAGTTAGAGAGCAGGCAGTTTGATCGTTGCTTTTCAATGAGATGAACAAGAGTTTAGATATTGTGGTGATACTTATAATAAAGTGAGGTGCAAGGGAGTAACTCACCTAATAAATGCTTATCTTCATATTTGGCCTCTCTAAGCGCGTAGAGCGCGCGCACCGCCTTGCTGGCGTCCTCGTACGTGATCACCATCGACCCGTACTCGTAGTAGATCGGCCCGATTGATGTGAACTTGTTCTCTGTTCAATGAAATACCAATGAGATACTATCGACGAGATAGACAAGACAAGCCTTCTACCAAATACGGAATATGTTGGATCCGATGACAACGTAAAGCAACTCATTTCGAATGCGAAGAAATTACAAAAATGTTCAAATCTAAAATCATGCCCGAATTTACGATTATCTTTTATTTGTTCGTTTCGTTTTTGGTAGTAGGCATACAGAGGTGACATTTCTTGATGGCTAAGTCGATTCTAATGAGGATGCCTGGCCAAAATAGACATAAATAATAAATAGATATCACATTATGGATTTGAGTAAATAGTATGCATATGTATTTGCTGACGTTAGTACGATACTTATCAGGAAGAACGAATTTTGATTTGAACGATTGGGTTTCTAGAGAAAGTTCAATAAACTGTATGAACTACTCCATTTTTACCTTAGTCAGATACAGTTTGCATCGCTGTGTATAATAAGGTACTCCAAATAAACTATTAAGCAAATGAATGTGGTACGTCATCACTTTGCAAAGGTCGATTGTATGCCGTGAAAGCCATTCAGCGTCCCTACCATAGCGCCGGTGTCGTTATTGCAGACGACCGGTTTGTCCAACAAGGCAGAAAGACTACTTGCACACAGCTATAGTGTGGTCAAAATGCACGCGTGGTTTTAAAATAAGACATCACACTCTCTGATTCAGGTATCGGGGAGGCCAGGTTGAAAAAATTGAAGGATGTATTACTTTAACTCCATCTACTCACCAGTCCCCAGGAACTCCACCAAGATGTTCTCGTAATTCCTCTCGGACAACCCCGGCGGCAGCGAGGCTACAAACAGCGCGAGCGTGGGCCCGTGCGGGTCCCGCTCCGGCTGCAGGTAGAACCGCGCCAGCTCCATGCGCCGAATGGACTCGCGGGCCAGCCGCACCACGATGCGCCACGGCCTTTCATCCTCCTCCAACACTCTTTCTGACACTGGAGACGAGAATGAGCACTCAGTATTGAAGCAGGTACTGGTTCCAGATGAGCAGATTTACGGCCGCCAAATCATTATTTTTTGGTCCCCAATTAGTGGAGCCAAAATCCAAGCAGTCGACTTTATAGAATATACTTAGATTTTCGATTGGCTCGTTAGCTGCCCTCGAAAATGTGTCTCTAGGCAGCCTATTAATAAATACGCCAGTGCACTGAGGATATCATCACTTTAAGAATTTTCCAGCATTTTTTAATTTTATCGAGCTAGAAGCGGCAGTAAAGGGATCCAGTTTGAACCGCTGAATAGTCGAATTGCTGGATAGGATTTCTGAACACCGGTGGAATGGCGTAGTTGATTAGTCCAGTACGAACTGCTCCAGTGTAGCTGACTTGAGGTCGGTGACCAGGCGTTACGTAGTGTTGAGTCCACGAGAATTCACCGTCTCTGTAGAGCCAGATCTCCGTCCAAGTAATCGATGGCGGCGGATGAGAGGTCCGAGCCGAACCGCTCGAGCGCGGCCGCCATGAGGTCGGTAATGTGACGTCACGTAGCGAACTGTCCTTTAATCAGCGAGCACTCACCGCCTCTATCAAGCAAGATCTCCGAGCACCGGTAGTCGTTGGCGGCGGTCGAGGGGTCCAAGCCGAACCGCTCGAGCGCGGCCGCCATGAGGTCGGTGACGGCGTCGTCGCCCCGGCACGTGACGGTGACGTACGTGTCGCCTGCGCCCGCCACGCGGCCTGGGTACACGCGCACTTCGCCGCCTCCAGTCTCCGGTTCTCTGCACACCACAAATACTGTTAAATTATCAAACTTCTTCAATCCACTTCAATTTCAAATCCACATAGATGGTGGTTTGCATATTACACTCCTTGTGAAAAAAGCACCATCTGTGCCCACATTAGCAAATAAATGGAAAACATAGAAAACTGTGACCTATTTGAAGCGCTTGCGACTGGTTCATAATTCAAGGGCTTGTTCTAACTGATTTAAGTATCCAATTGCATATTCGTCTGGCGCATTAACATCAGTGCATCATTAGTGCTTGAGTGAATCCGTGAATGTGGTACAGCAAGCACTTACTTCAGACGTAAGAAGAGCGCCGGTCTCTTGTTGGGCAGCCTGGTGACCCGGTGCAGGGGCACGGGGTCCCGCAGCGGCGCCTCCTCGCCCGAGTGCGCGTCCGTCAGCTCGAACAGGTCGGGGTCCCGGGCCACGTGGAAGGTCCTCAGGGCTGCCGAGACCAGCTCGCGCTCGTTCCAGTTGCGCCCCACGATGACGGACCGGTAGATCCGCCGGGACCACGCCGCGTCGCCGTCGAACACCTTCACTACTTCTGTTCGAGGAATACACGCTTCAGATGCAGGCTTATTTGTTTATCGTTTGATTCTTGTAGAAAAATAGTATTAGCAAATTAGGTTTATGTACGTGGGTGGGTACATCCACGTACTAAAGTTAGTGGTAATTAAGGCTGCCCACCACAGATAGTCGGTTACCGATATTTTGTAGAAGAAAAATAGAACGAAATCTACTGCTTTCTTAGCTAGAGTACCTACCTACAAAAAGATCGGAAAATCGGAAGTAAATAATCCATTTTGTAAATCGGTCGGATTATCGGGCCAGCACAAAGTCAGATGTGAGTGGGGACGCGTGTACATATTTTTAAACAAGTATTTGTATTTATATCCTACGCTATGCCATTTTGGCTAAGTATAGTAGGGCTACTGATTGATGGTAAACCAGCTTATAAAAATTTGAACATCGGATCAACGATTTATTGGGAAACCTACTGCAGCTTCACCCATATGTATAAGTAACCTATTCATTAATTTGTACGTTAATTTAATTTTCTATACCTATAGGACAAGGAATACTTGATGCTTTTTATTTCCGAATTATTATTTGTGTAATATTTTGACGATGTAAGCTTTAAACTTTCTGATAATAAAAATCAGCAAGTCTTCACACAATATCTAATGGAAAATTCGTTAAAACATAAATTATGTGTTTCTACCAAATTTAAAAGAATTCCATCTTCATTCGTATTTAGGTTAGATACAGTTTTAGTAAGAAATGTTTAAATACGTTGTAATGTATTACCTTCATCCCTGTCATCGGGTGTCCGATCCCTATGCTGTTTGTGGTCAGGCTTGTGGTCCTGGTCTGCAGGCGCGCCTGTGGAGCCGCCGCCGGAGCCCGAGCGGCCCTCGCAGCCCGAGCTGAACTCCTCGCTGACGCTGCGCGCTGCAACACGACCCATCGCTCACATTCGCCCCCCCGCCCTAAGCCCTACGAGCCGACATAAGCCGACTTTTTTCTAATCAACCCATTTGAACTCATACGGAAACCCAAAAGTATTCGTTGTAGTGGTCACTAGATGGCGTTGATTTTATTTGTTAGTTTTTTGCAACTAGTGACTTGATTTTAGCTTGTAATTTGGCTTAGTAGCTAGATTATGATTTTGGAGTTAACGCATATTTAAAGGAAGTTAAAATGATATCCCACACAATGATTTTATGCAACTTCACCATTTAAGTTATCTGTATTTAAATTAAGAGGAGGCTTCTTAACCATTCTTTATATATATCACGATAAAGACTAAGATGTGATGCTTTAAAGAGGCCAAATCGAAAACACCTATAACTTAAACGGCCTTTGGAAAGCGTCAAATCTCACCTCATCTTTCCCTCATAAGTTAAACACACATATTTTTATCTAAACAAACAATGCATGGTAACAAAATATCGTTCTTACATAAACACTAATATGTCTCAAATGAAATGTATGGTTTCATTTGAGACGTTCTAAAACATAGTTACATTGAAGCCAGCGTCATCTAGCGCACACTCAGTACTCGGCTATTTACACTGAACAACTGTTAAGATGTTGATTAAAAGGTCTACTCTCAAAAACGAAATAATGTCGGATTCGAAGACGAATAGCAATTTTTAATTCTCATAATCTTAACCGACTTACTTCAAATGCGAATAAAGTGTTTACAAAAAAAACGAAATATCATTTATGCAAATAAAAAACCACGTTTTAATTACCAAACTTTCCATTCATCTTCGAAAGCGAAACCTTTCATTTGGTCTTTTCGTTTTTGGTGGTAGGCCTCCTGATTATTCGTAGTTGGCTTAATTTATAAGTTAGCGTCGATCTTAATTTGACACTTTTACAATAACATACAACTGTAGGAAATTTTCTTTAACATCTTCCTACATTTAGGTTGTAGCCAAAAAAGTTATTATGCCTTTGGTTTACTTTGTAAGTTGTTCGAATGCAAATAGCGCATCATATAAATAATAATGTATTAATATGGCGATACATATGTGGCTCTGTCTGTATGTTACCTTGAGCCGGTGGAATGCTGCATCATGAGCATTCGTTGGGCGTCGGCTACAGGTGTCGTTAGGTGGGGAAGATAAGGGATTATGTTAAATAATTGGTTGAGTTTTGAAGCATGCTTTTGATATAAATATGAAGTAAGTTTTGATAAGACTCTACTAGAAAAGGACTGCATAATTTGAAAATAGGAAGTTAGGCATCTCAAATAAAGAAATTTTTTTTAATTTTTCAACGGATCATGACATGTTTCAATCACAAATTGATGTATGAGAATACAAGACGTAATATCAGAGAAATATTTTTAAAGCAAAGTTTTCAAAATGTAATGCTGACACGCAGTTCGGTAACGTATCATTAAAATCATTATCAAGTAATAACTGTTGAAGCCACGCAAATGAGCAAATTTTGTTGTTTGGAATATAAAGCATTTTCGCTTTCCCACTTCAAGTACGATAATGTGATATTGGCTTTTGTATGAGGTTGTACACGTATTATATTTTGAAGATCTTTATGATACATAATCAGGTATTCTTTTGCAATCCTATGTGATGTTATTAACAGAGAGGTTCGAAAACTGTGGAAATGTGTCCGAAGAAGAGTCATGTAAATTGTTCAGAGAAGAATGTGCAGACAGTTGTGTCGATGACAGGTATGTGATAAAATAATATGATACAATATATATAAAATGTGAGTGAAATATAAGTAGTGATAATACAAGCGTAGTACATTGCCATGCACGCACAGTATCCGATAAAATGGGGGTTTTTACACTCGCTGCTCGTATTTATATTATATTTATATGTAAATATAAGTACGTATATTTATATTGAAGATTTGAAGCCAGTTTGCTATGCGTGGTAGGTCTGTGTGTTGTATGAAGCGAACAGCGAAAGCTAGAGCTAGCCTCAGCAGAACTACTGTTCAGTAAAACTAAGCTCTATTCAGTTATTTATATTATTGATTTAATATATTTATTAGTTTTTATCTTATAATTATATTATATTATATATTTATTTAACGAAAGCGTCTATTAGATTAAGAAAAGTTTATTTAGTGCGGAGGTCTGTGTGTTCACTAGGCGAGACAGGGCTAATAAAAATCGTAGAAAACTGTTCATAATTTTGGAATTCGATATTCGATGTCAGTACAAGTAATACCATATCATTATGATTTATGCTTATTTTCATAGCTTAAAGCAATTTCGATGAAAATTACATTTCATAATCAAGAATTTATTTCATTCAAAACATATGTTTTCTTTTGACGTGGAGTTGAAATGATTTTATTTTCTTTGCAACACACTCAGTTCAAACAGTGAGGAGAGTGTCGTCTAGCGAACACGCGTCGTAGTTTCGCTGAGAATACAGGATCATGCTGGTGGCGGGTTGGCGGGTAGGCGGGTGGCGTTACCTCGCGAGTAGGGGGGCGAAGCGCCTGCGTGGGGGGAGCAGGCGGCGGGCAGCAGTCGCCGCGCCAGCGTCACCAGCCGCGCCGGCGCCCAGCCCGCGGCCGACCCGCGCCGCGCTGCCCACAGACCACCGCTCGTTCATGTGCCGCGCGATTCGACACCCCCGCTCCCGAACGTCTCCTAACCTTCTACCCACTAAGTAAGCTAAGAGAAACAAGCCAGAATCGTACCTACTCAAGATAATTATTAAACAGTGCGACGGTTCGGGAGCCGGAGGTAAAGTACAGTCTAGAAGCGGCTAGAAGCTCCGCGAATGGCGAGGCACATGTGATGCCGAAGCTGCGGGGTGGGCGCTGTGGGGGGGACACTTACGGCAGCCGAAGTCGCGCTGCGAGGGAGGGGGGCGCACGTGCACACCGATGATGGCCTCCATCGGCACCTCGGTGCGGGGGATGGAGACCGCCGACGGGGGCAGGAAGATGGGCTGCAGCATCCCGAAGTTGCAATCCTCCGGTATCATTGCCCGACATCCCGCGTGACACTGCGTATGAGATAGTTAAAATATACTTCAGTGTGGCTGTCCGCCTTGGGTAACGGTAACAGCACGTACGATTGCTGAAGAATGGTACAAAATTAGCTCCAAACCCTGGTAATTTTATCAAACTCTGTTGTCACCAAAAAGATGAAGAATTGTGTTCGTGGATCAATTAAGTAAAGCTGACGTTTTGTCCAAAGCGTCAGTTTTACACCCCGGATATTGACGAAGAGAGTGGTAGTAGTGGTTTCTTGATCAATGAAATCAAGCCATCGTTACATCAATGGTTACTGGTGTTATTACCGTGCTTTCCAAATGCAGATTGGCGATCACTAACCCGACCCGACCTACCTATGTTAAAAAATCAGAAACACACTTTGCTCAATTTGGGAATCGAACTTAGAGCCCAGAGATCATGACTCCGTACGCAATTCGACGTAATCACATCGTATCTCTCCAAGCCTTTCAGAAAAACGGATGCAGCTTTTGGCGAAGATATACAAGTCTGCCCATTGCTGTTTGCTGGATGTATTTTTGTAGCTGCCGTCAGGCACTTGGAGGCAGACTGCGCTCCTGCGCTGGTGTGGGAGTCTCACAGTGCCGCCACACCCCTCGCAGATCAGGCATTCTGAAGCAGGCTGCGCTCCTCAGCTGGTGTGGGGGTCTCACCGTGCTGCCGCACCACTCGCAGCGGTAGCTGGTCAGGCACTCGGCGGAGTAGCAGGCGCGGCGGCAGGCGGCGCACTTGCTGTTGGCCGGCAGGTTTCCCTCGCGCCAGTGGTGCACATGCCGCGGCTCGCTGCCCGCGCAGTACGTCGCGTTCTCCTTGCAGTCGGCTGCTGCGAAGTCCACGCATTCTCCGTGGACATAGTACTCGCATACTGTAAGATTTTAACAGCAATTAGTTGGAATCTTGTTCATAGACGAAAAAACAAGCACTACCAGTAGCTTATCTATTTGACCTGAAAGTTCTAGCGCCAAAATAGGTTGTACGCTGTTCAGTGGAATTATTGAACACATTTCTACAGCGCGTGAAGCAAGCAACTTCCTCAAAGGTTTCTCTCTAGCTTTATTCGTAGATTAACCTCAAATGCCTCACGTTGTCTATAAGAAAATAAAATAAAACATATTAATAAATATAACATGTTAAAAAGTACACAAAATGTTTGTCAAATGTAACATATTTATTTTCAGTCCGTACAGGATTAAAACTAAAAATCTTTGCAGTAACTTCATCCAAGAAGCCGCGCCTCACTACTTCTGATCTCGGGCTCCCACGGTGCATGAGGGGTATGCGGGAGGCGCGGAGAGTTTTTGCCAAACCTCAGTTACCACGTGCTGTCAATGAATCTAGTATGCGAGTGCACCCATTGGTAATTAATATGTGATATAGAAAATGGGCAGGGCGCGTCTTCGTGGACCATCTATCCGGAGTAGTTACTTCATCTCGTTCTGTGAGACTATTTAAAGGATCCAGCTGTTCACTTGAATACTATTTTTGAATAATCTTATCCATCGCTGCTTGGTTATACATAGGTAATGATAAGGCAGTGTACTCACTCATGCAGTGTATAGCCGGTTGTTCATCGAGGCGTTTCCGACACACCGTGCAGAACTTCCGCTTGTGGTGTGCGGGCTCCGACCAGCAGTGAGCCACCGGGTTCTGGAAGAAGGTATGGCGATGACACTGGCCTATCCATTGAAATGTGGTATATAGTTGATAGGGGATTCCGCGGGTAGAACCTCGCTGAACTATTTAACTTTGTAAGGTCGAATGATTTTCTATTGGGTCTGGGTCTTTCGATCTTACTAGAAGGTGTAGAGTCGATTTAAGTAATTGATCAACAAATAAATAAGCCTAAATTGAAGGATCCCCTAGTCATTGATGTACTGGGTTGATACCTTCAGTTTATGTCCCTCGTCTGTTACTCATAAAAAAGGGGAAAGCTTACTTTAAGACATGATTGTGTGTGAAGATGTTATGGTTCGGTACTTTCGTTTTTTTAATTTAATACATTGAAGACAGCTACTACCCGCCTTCTGGCTCATGTTTAAATCAGATGAATGAAAACAATATTATTTCATAGTACATCATTGATACACTTAGATTGACAAACTTGGTAGATTTATTAATGTTAGTAGGATTAAACGTTAATTGACTGATGCCAATATACCTTGATCAGGCTCGGCGCCACCCCACAGCACGGCGTGACCACATGCCCCACGCATCGCTCGTGCACTATGAAGTTGCACACTGCAAACAAACAAACACACAATCAGACATTTGCTCGTATCATACTACATAACGTAAGCGAATTAAGGCATTATATCGCGCTATCAGGGCACATTTAAGTAGATTAAAAGAATCGCAACTTGCACGCCCATTTGTGGTCGTTTCTTTTTATCCATTTGTTAGTTAGATCGGAGTTCCAGAATACCAACACTGCTGTGGTGTTAAAAAAGGCCATAGCAGCATTTGCTGAGGTGGAACCCAATGACCATAAACTGTTCTCACTACTTGTTATCTTGTTATATAGTATGTTGTTAAAGTCGATCAATATACTGGTATTAGTAAGAAACAAATATATATCTTCCTTTCTTTTTATTATTTTTACCATATTTTTTTAAACACCATAGCAGCATTTTTTTTTTATTAACACGTTTTCTGAAATTCGCTACTTGAGGAAGTATTTTGGCCACATAAAGGGGTGAGGTGGCCTAAATGCCTTGTTGCATTCTTCATCAGTCTGCCACAGAAATTTGAGTGGAATTAATCATTGTCAGCCACGATTTACAATAAGGTTCGAATGCTATTGTTCAAAATTTGCCTCATGGATATCGACCACCACAAATGTATACATGCAATGCAAGCACCATTACGATTCTTGATTTGTTAGATTGGTTGGCTTATCGAAGTTATAAGACATTCAACTAAAATTAATTAAGTATCAAATTGATTTCGAACTTAATAATAAAACGGTTTACATAAATCTTAGTGGCTAATTACGTTAGTACATAAATTGTAACTCCAGTTTCGCTGCCTTTCTTCCTATCGAACAAGACCCTCGTTGCTGTGCAACAAAGAAATTAGACGCAGAGGAATTACAACGTCCGAGGAGTTAATACACTGTAGGCTTGTAACGAGAAGAGGTAGCTGGCTCCTGGAGTTAGCTAGCAATGTCGTGATAAACGAATAGACAAGAAAGAAACAACTACGGCTAGATGAGAATGCTAAAGACGAGGTCTGGTTACTTCCTTGGAAATACAGGACAACGATGATTAATTATCAATCTGTTAGGTATTCTGGTTAAGATGTTGGCCGTATCTCAGCATGTTGCTGCTCAAGTCGATTGCCTCGCCCCCCCCACACTCAAGCTGTCTGCAGTTGAACCAGCTTCATAAGAGGTCGGATGTGTTCTCAGATGCAAATGATAGAATATTTGCAACACGTACTTTTATATTTAACTACTTGTGCGTGGATTTCGTCCGCGTTGAATAGTGACAATTTTTTTTAATGCGTCTAGCTTTCAAAATGTCGATATTAGCTTTAACCCTTAGCAATTCTGATTTTGAATTCAAATGTAGCCTATGTCCCTTCTCGAGTAAAAGTTTATTTGTGTACGAAAGTTAATTTAAATCGGTTTAATAGATTTGGTGTGCATGCCGGATAGACAAACACACCGATTTTCTTTCGCGTTTATAATTTAAAGAAATATTTGTTTGCGTTGCATCTAATCGTATTTATATTTGATTAATTCTTTTTTCTTAAGTTTGTCCCGTCCAAGTCCAGGATTTGTTAAAATCCAAGGATACTAGGATCTAGGATCATCAGGACGCGTAGTCTGAGAGAACAGGAAATATACCTGTTTATTTTAAATTACATTAGCAAATTTCATGTCATTAAATGATAAATGAAACGGATATGCCCAAAGCACGCAGTGTTTACGAATAATTTTGTAGTGTTTACACCTAAATACCGATAGGTTTGCGCTCGTGTGATTCCTGGAAGATAATAAAGTGTTTCAACAAGTTTTGAGGAAAATTACCGTACTGGTGTATGAGGATGCGTCACCGTTATACGAGATATAAAATTAGACAGGTTCTCAACCTCTGTTATATGACGTGGTAGCGGACCGCTGCGGCTTCGTAATTTACCCGTTTTTTCAACATTTCCCACTCCTCCCATTGACCAATGGCAGCGTAATGTTATATAGCCTAAAACTTACCGCAATAATTGGAGTATTCAACACAAATTATTGATGATACCTAACTAACAGTTAGGTATCGTCAATAATTTGCAAACGCTAAGTCTCCTATTAACGCTTGCTTATCTATCCATATTAATATGTCTGTCTGTTTGTCTGCCCAGCTTTCACGCCTAAACCACTGAATCGATTTTAATGTAATTTGGTATAGGTGTACGTTGAACCTCTAGAACTGACATAAGCTACTTTTTGAGTTAATAATAAGGGGGGATGGGGGTTATACC
Source organism: Glyphodes pyloalis (assembly GCA_037074685.1). Taxonomy (NCBI): domain Eukaryota; kingdom Metazoa; phylum Arthropoda; class Insecta; order Lepidoptera; family Crambidae; genus Glyphodes; species Glyphodes pyloalis. Next base: position 2,692,989 of record JAYKKO010000012.1, on the reverse strand, counting down.
GCTCTTGAAAATGTTTATTGATGAAATTTGGCAAAACATAGCTCGGAACTTGGATCAAAATATGGACTACTTTTGTTTCAAGTATGAGGGGAGATAGGGGTAAAATTGACCATGAAATTATGTAGTACACGCGAACGAAGTTGCCGCTACGGTGTCTGTCTGTCTACGCACTCGTAGCAGACGTGGAGTCTGTGGTGCTACGTGCTACAGCGCTATACGGGGACCTGCTACGAAATGCTACGGCGTGCCAGACATTTTATTTAAGAATCAAAGTAACAAACTACATTTAGCAATTGATATGAGGTTATTATTTTAATACTTAATTAAATTCGTTATGACTTTTGTATTTCAGATGACGTATTCTTGTTAAGACCTTTGATAAATGACGAATACATTTTTTATGTATTAAGACTTACCAGAGGAATCTAGAAAACAATATTCTAAGATTATTATTTGCCTTTGCGTTGTGAGCGAACGCAACTATATATTATTATTAATTTGAGTCTAAAAATTAATCCAAATAAAATCTTATGTCTATTTAAACAAAGACAAATTCTAAAAATGAGAACTTTATGATTCCTTTTTATTTTATGAAAATAATAATTCGATTATTCATAATATCTTCTTCCTACCTACTTAGCTATACTTATTTACATTGAAAATGTATTAATGGAATGATGTTCAAAGTAAGCAAACACGAAGTTTAGAAATTCACGGCGTAGGATGATGCAATCGGCATTCGTTGTTAAATCAGAAAAAATATATATAAAGAAAGAACATACATAAACTACTTCTAAATTGTTTACTTACATTATTAGTGCCACAATTGATTTTTTTCGTACAATATTTACTGACTTGGGTGATCTTCTTAATTTTGTCGAGAGAAGAGAACGTTAAAATATTATCACACACTAACTTGGTGCATAACATTCTCTACAATGAAAAAAAACAGCTAAATCAATTGTTAATGGCTAGATAATCAATAAATGTCATGGACCTAATATGATAAAATAAGTCCATGATAAATGTTTTCTTAACGTGGACGACGTTTACGAAAATAAAAACAAAAACGATCGCGAAATTGTAAATTTTGAAATTTTGAATTTTCAATGCCTCGAAGGAGGTTTTGAATATCGATCATGCTTAAAGTGTTCGCCGGTCGCCACAAATACTGGCCGCAAAAGGCATCTCGTTGTACCAGACGTTTGAACTTGGAACGCGCCGAGCTCGATCACAGTGTAACGAAAACTACTAGAAAGTTAAATTACTACTGATGCCTGTTTGCAGATCATCGAGTGTAGTTTGTGTGTAATCAAAATAGTATTAATTACTTTATTGGCATAGTTTATAATGAAATTAATAAACACATCAGCACATATGCAAGACTATACCCGATACTAAAATTAGCGAACATTTGAGTTATACTCGCTGTATTCTACCACACAAACTAACAGCTTTTAATTTAGGGAACTAAGTAGTTACCAGAGCCAATTTTAAAAGTGAAGTTTGATTTCAATGTTTTCATTAAGTGTTTATTGTTGTTCAGTAAAAGTACTAAAATTGAATAAGTGTGATGTGCGAAAGCTTTCTAATTTGTCCTCTATTTTTAATATGTTCTAGCTGTTGTCCGGGACTTCGTCCACGTAATTTCGGGATAAAAAGCATCCTATATTTTAATCTAGTATGTCATCTCTTCCTACTAAATTTTATTCAAATCCAATCGGTAGTTTTTGCGTAAAAGAGTAACAAGTATCCAAACATACATCACAAACATTCACATTTATATTAGTAGGGTTTTGAATTATAAGGCGTTTTACTGGCCCAGCTTCTTTTGACTGTGGCCGAGCGGTTGGCGGGCGCACTCCTCTGAAAGTCATCTCCGCGCGATCGATACGGGCGCGCAGCCGCCTGCCGCGCTTCTGCTCGCCCAGACAGATCACGGTGCACGACCAGCGACAAGGGAATTTGCAACCAATGATTATGAAAATATGATATGTATTTGTATGCACAGTGTGCATTGAAAGAATTAAGTAACTTCTTAAGAATATTTGAGTGCAAGCATTCGATTTTGGAACTAGTTGCGTTGAATATACGTGTTTGATTAGCGTTAGCGATCACGCAAAAAAGCCTTACTTTTTGATTGCATGCCGAACATTGCCTATGGAATACTGGAGTTAAATTGGTGGGTGTTAAGGTTCATATTTGCAAAGTTAGTGCACATTATTTTTTAATGAAATAGCTACTGATAATATTTAGGGCAGTTGACGCAGGCCAAAGTATTAAGTGTGCCATAATATGTCGAGTCATTGGAAAAAGTATAACACTGTTGAAACAAAACTATACAGGTACTGAAATTCCATAAACCTTTAAATAAGTAGTTCTTGTGAGTGAGCATAAAAGGTTCGGCCTGCTATAATACCTGGAGGTCTACTCCCAAGAACAAAACGAGCAAATGAAAGGTTTCGTTTTTGAAGATTAATCAAAAGTTAAATCGTTTTTGATTTTTTTTTTATGAAAACGCTTATTTCACAATCGAAGGGAATTGGTTCTAACTATTTCTAATATAAAAATGAATCGCAAAATGCGTTGGTAAGCGCATAACTTGAGAACGCTTGGACCAATTTTGACAATTATTTTTTTGCAATAATTGCCGGGAAAACTCTAAAGACAGCCCTTTTCTTTTTCCAATACAAACCACATTCTAAATCTTTTTGACAGGACGAAGTCAGTCCGCTAGTAAGAAATTAAAATTGCTATCCGTCATCGAATCCGACATATTTTGTTTTTTGGGAGTAGACCCCCTGGCCTTCTCGACCATTAGTAGTACTAAATCACTGCGCGCGCGCATCTCAAAACAAACCGCTCTATTTTCGCGCCGTGTCAATATCGACAGTTTTTTTTTATCTCGGAAGGGCACCCGGATGGGAATCACGAAAGCCGCATACGTCATAGCGGTGTTGCCAACACCGCGGTCGTATAATTGAACTCATCTTCTTAATATGTGCATACGACGGTCAACCATACCTAGTGTGTCAAAATTTCTTAGTGTTGAAATTTTGTGTCGAGCAGTCAATGAATCATGATATTTTTATTCAAAAAGTTATGCAGATTGTTGAACCATCATTGAATACAATTCAAAGTGCCCTATGGGCTTAATGCCAAAATTGGGCCAAGACTTAGTACCAATCTTATTGTAACATATCCCTACTAATATTATAAATGCGAAAGTAACTCTGTCTGTCTGTCTGTTACGCTTTCCCGCTTAAACCTCTCAACTGATTTTGATTAAATTTGGCATAGGTATACGTTGAACCTCAAGAACGGACATAGGCTTTTTGTTAGAAAGTAAGGGGGGGGGGGTAATGCCACCTTTGAAAGTTTGTATGGGAAAACGTTTATTTTTTAAGTTAGAGATATGAAAGTTGGCACAAATATAGCTCTATTAAAATATAGACTACTTTTTGTTTCGAATATTAGGGGAGATAAGGGTAAAACCGACCATGAAAGGATGTAGTCCACGCGAACGAAGTCGCGGGCACAGCTAGTTATCTATAAAACCTATGTTTGATAAATAAAATTGTTATTGATTGATTGAAAATTATTTCTACTGTGAAGATACCGGCAAACGAGTCATTACATATGTTACAGTAGCAGTATCTGATATTACGTGAAGAATAAGTTTTAAAAAGGAACACCCGACTATTGAATTAATTTAAAATATGAAACAAGGAATTATTCCCCATTATAAAATGCAAGTAAACCCATGTGCAAATGGTAACATAATCCACTAGGTAGGTATGTTAGATTCTTAAAGTTGATTAGGTACTGCAATAAGTGGGAAATATGCGTTATGAAGCTTTAGCAGGACGTATACCATTGAGAATACTCGTATCGTACTAAATGCTCGTATCGTAAAATAGTTGCAAAGTCCGCCGTTGGAGGCGCTGACCGCAGCTTGTTTTCATGATGCATCATGGCGGCGGGCAATTATTGTGATAAAAAAGCAAATGATAACGTGCCAATGGAAGATATGGGTGAAGCGAAATATCACAAAACTGCGTCGATTTTATGCAGATTCCGATTAACGAGTTCCAGTAACTTTTAAACGTGTTTTTAGGTTTAACAACAGTTGATAACTAAGCCGACGAGCATACAACTTTACTTTTGATGCTCAATAATGTATTTTTTTTAAAGATTGGAGAAAACTGCATGTCACTGTGTTTTGGATGTTCATCAATCGTCATGGATCTATTTGAATCAATCGCTGTAATGCAATTTAGGTACAAAAGGATTCTAAGTCAAAATTCTAATGTATTTTGGCTTGTTTAAGTACACACTTTGAAAATGATTCGGATTCGACACGGTTTTATTGTACTTAGTTTTTTTTTTACTACTATGAAAGAGGCATCTTGTTATGTTCTATAATTGAAAGGCAAGGCATGGACTACGAACCATTTTTTATGTTTTAATTAAGATACTGACTTTTTCAAAGTCAAAGTAAATTTATTTATACAAGTAACACTTATGCATCGTCAAAATGAACACAAACCAAAATTGAAGCTACAGCCGGTTCAAAACCTAATTCTACCGAGAAGAATCCGGCAAAAAACTCAGCACTTAGTTATCCTAATCTTTACAAAATGTAGAGCTATAGAACTTAAAACTATGGTGTGCAAGCGAGCAGACAATCAGTCAGTCCCTATATGTTTATCGTTTAAATATTCATCATTTTTTGGATATCTATCTAATAAATATAATAAAATAAGATCATTTGTTACCGTTAGTGAAAGATCAACTTCGTACTAGTTATATTTCAGCTACACGCTTAATCCTACGTTTCGAGTTCTCTTGAGTACATGTAGGCCACTCCATTCTCAAAAGAAAACACTACAAAAAAGAAAAATAACTCTAACAGTCCACTCAGGGCGTGCACAAAAGAGCACTGTTTTAACAAGGGATCGTAAAGGGCGGCCCAGCGCTCGTAAAGCGAAAACTATGCACACGTATGGCAACACCGGGGTACCTATTTTTAAAAAAGCTCAATGGACTGGTATCCCAGCCATGGACTTTTAACACTGTAATATTAAAAGACCGCGGGTGCGGTCAGTCCGTGCGGCACCAGTAAATATCCTTAGCACGAATGAAAACGGTAATCGAATAGAAGGTGTTACGTAGTGAGAAAATAGTATGGGATTTGTGACTGCAGCGGTGAGAAACGGTAAAAATAATACATTTTATATTGACAAAACTAAATATTGGGTACCTATCATCACATATGTAGCTCTGATACTGCGGTGAGTATATAAAGAATTTGTGTTACAGAAATCAGAAACAATAGTTACCAAAACCAAAGATGGCAAACTTGGTTTTTCAAATTGACCCAACTGAGAACTGAATCCGGAACCTCACAGACGACGCGACGCCAAAGTTCGGCTTGCTCGCATCGCTATGAACGTGAAAATACACAACAATACACGCCTAATAATATATTTGCCAGAAGAGCAGTATCATTATTGTGTATCCGCTAGTTACGAATTATAGTTTAACATATAATTAGAACCCCAAACGAGTCTCTCATCATACAAATCTCTTGTTCGAAGCTGAATCGTGAATGTTACAGCCAAGGTAAACAGCGGCTGAAATAGTCGGCGGTCAACGAACCCATCGGGTCTGGGCGATCATGATCGAAGTTCAATGTTTACGAGACCATAGTTTGGATGAGATAAACCGATGTTTCACTGGTTGGAGTAACTTGTATTGTACCGTGTAAGTATACTTGTTGAAAATAAGATATTGGCTAGATTAATAGGTATTTGAGTTATTGGATAGATAAGGATATTCTACATCCTATAGGGGAAAAATATAAGACAACAGTTCATACAAAAGTAAACATTGACCTGATCTCAATGTAGCTTAAGCATTCGTGTAATGGGCATTTTTATTTGTTTTGAGATGCTTTAGGGTCTCTTTGCTGGTCGATATGTAACCGCAGCCAAATAACAATCACTTCGGTGTTGTTGTGTTCCTGCGTGTGAGTAAGGTTTCCAGAGCTCCTGAGGGGTTCTACGTTAGTAGCAGGGGTCAAGCCTTCAAGGTAAGGGCGACAAGTCCAGTAACAGATTTATTATGCTGTACTTGTCACCCTTAAGCTAGGAACTCATTACCACTTAACATCAGGTGGAATGAGGTCAATCTTGAAGTGCAATATATATAAAAAATATATGACTATATGTCACATTAAAACGACTATATCTATCTATAGGTAATATTTAATTGCAGAAGAATTTGTTAGTTTGAACGCGCTAATCTCAGGAACTACAGGATTTAATTAAAACATATTTTTGTGTTAGAAAGTTCATTCATCGAGGAAGGTTTTAGGCTATATAACTTCATGCTTTGGCAAGTCAGACCGGAAAATCAGAGGAAAACGCGTAAAAAATTAGGATAGTACGCGTGCGACCCAGTAGTTTAGTTAATAAAACTTTTTCGAAAGATTTTCATCATAACGGGACTTTGACTTACAGTGTAAATTAGATCATGTGTAAAGCCGGTATTTTATAAATCTTCCTAGTATACCAACATATGTATTTATATTATTCGGTTGATTTACGGGAACACACCAAATCAAAGTGGAAACCACAATTAAAATAACCCATCTCTTTGTCCAAAAAGCTCAATTAAGGTGGCAAAGTGGCTGCGTACACTCACGCTAAATATAGAGTTCTCCGCGCGTAAGAGCCTTTGAGAGTTGCACCGCTTATTCCCAAACTTTATTGTTCATTGTGTTTGCTAACAATCAAATTATAACAATTAAACAAATAAGAAATATCGGACAATATCACGTACATTGACTTGTTCCCAAATTATGTAGCTTGATCACTTGTGTTATTGGACAAATTGACATAAATTACTCAGATTCTGTGGTAAATAGCATTTATTTTCCAGAAATGGGAAACAAGGATGACACCCGAGATGAGAGATTTTCACTATGCAATTTATAATTTACTGTTAAAAGTTTTTGTCTTCCAAGAGTATAAATGTACCTATGTTTATGAGTTTACGTACTTTTTGTAATTGATATTTTACGGATGTTATTCCTACACGTTACTATATATGCATTACGCTGCCCAAAAGGGCGTTTACCGCCCTTGATGACTAACCATCACATGATATTGTAAAGCGAGTAAAAAAATGGATGTATCTAAGAAATAATCACTATTATTTAAGTATTCGTAAGTGTGTTTCTAAATTACACAAAATTTTGTTAGCCCACAAGGGGGCAGCGTCGGACGGTTTGAGAAATACTACTTAGAGTTATTCGTGGCGCTTCATTGTGAATTGTCGCCCACGCTCTGCGCGGGCGCCACTCGGCCGCTGCCAGGCAATTTTACATCGATTATGAACCGATTAATCGATAGCTGATCGTGAGCTGAGCAGTTCAATTCATTGATTGTTAGAACACTTTGGCATCAGATCTGGGTAATTGTATTATCTTCTGATTAGTTACCTACTCATAAATAAGTGTGACTTTGTAATCTCACCTTTTTCGACTGGTTATTTCCCATAATTATTAATTTAGAGCAGATTTTGAAACGTCAGATAAATATTAACAAGACGCGAGAGTATAAGTTGTTGTAATTAAGAAAGTCATTAAGTAATTTTGTTACTGAATGGATAACTCTTAGAATAATTCGTAATTGTACATTATTCGACTGTTCTTCCTTTAATTTTAAAAACCGGGCTTTAAAATTTTAATTCCATTCTCAGAATTAAATTTAGATTTCGACGAAAAATGAAAGAAGATGAACATACATATGACTGGGTGGTTATAAATGTATTGAAGTATAAATAGTAATACCACTGTTGGTCCTGGTTTTTATTACAAGTGCTTGGAAAACTGACTTGTAGAATTAACATACACCAAAAGGAAATCGAGTTGCTAATTTATCAAGATAACGCAATGAGTTTATCCATTGAACATTAGAAAATGTGACAAGTAACTGAAGTGTGTAGTGAGCGACTATTAATGCTGACTGTACGATCAAAAGCTCATCAGATATATTTCGGACCGCCCTTATGCCGTGCAATTAAAAAACTTATAGCAATATGCAAGTGTTTACCAAGACGGTTGACCGTACCTCGCGCTGCTGTCGGTACGTCGGTAGTACCGCAATGCGCGTGCGCATATTACTGTCCGATTAACGGCTCCATTCGACATTGTTCATTCATTGGCTGTGCAATGCTCATTAATCTAAAACAGGAGGGCCTTTATCGTTAACCGTGAAATAGATACGATTTATTTAGACATCAATGGACAATGAGGCGGTAGTGATTTAAACACTACAGTTGATTTCCTTCGTAGCATGTTGCCGTATCCTGGTTGGTACATTATCAAATGCTGGATGCCACATCTTTGTATGATTTATAAAATTACTAGCGGCCAGCCCCGGCTTCGTACAGGATTTTTTATATTATGTTAATTAATCAAATATTTCTTTATTCAAGTAGGTTACATTTGAATCGTCATTGAATGCAAAGTGATTCTACTTCCTTTTCAGAACCTATATCTACCGAGAAGACACCGGTAAGAAACTCAGCAGATTAGTTAGAGTAGAAGTATCTAACTTATAGCTATGTTAGCTTATGGCTATGTACCACTTTGGACCAAGTCATATAGGTTTGTACTTCGTAGGTATTATATACAAGTTTATCTTATGCATGCTTAACATTCATAAAATGCAATAAATGATTTGACTTTGACTTTGACTATAAACCTTCTACTTACATTACTTTTTATATTTAACAAGACGCATCAAAATCTGCTGCGTAGTTTTAAAGATCTAAGCATACATACGGGTAGACAGTCGGGAGCGACTTTGTTATATATGTACTACTAGCAATTGCCTTCGACTTTGTTTGCGTTTTTCGGGATAAAAAATATTCGATATGTAAATCTAGTATTTAATGAATATTATTTCCCAATTTAAGCCACGTCCATTTAATAGTTTTATCATGAAAGTATTAGAAACATCCATTAATTGTAACAAATTGTCTCATTTATAATATTAATAGAATATTGAAGCTTAATAGCTTAATCTTCGAAACTTTTCCCGGGCAACACATGATTTCCAGCCCTGAAAACACATGGACAACTTATATTTTGTACAGATAGAACGATACGTTTTTCGAATGCTTTGACTATATCAGTTGCTTTCTAAAATTCTTACAGTTTGAGTCAGCTGTAACACAAGTCAGTAATAGGTGCGGTGAGGTTCATTTATCGGTTAAGGATATTACATTTTGTATCGTGTATCGTCCGGTACGTCGTTGAGTAGACTGCGGGTGGAGGTACCGATGCACGCGACGAATGCAACAAGTGACCTACGTTAGCGCGACATTTTGCGATTCTGTAGTAAACCTTACAGACTCGGTTCCAATATTTGAAAAACTATCCGTTTTAGTTACGAATAGTAATAAATTGTAAGGAACGTATGTTCTTTACTAAAAGTGGAAGTACTTCCGCCGAGCTAGGTGTTATCTGCTCGGGGACCAAGGCCCAACTACCAATCTTGGTTTGTCGTATATATACTTAGCGGCGACGAAAACTCTGATATCGCGATGTAGGATATCGATGTCACGCATTACGTATGGAGCGTTGTTTACTACGCCAATTCTGCTGACGCTGTATTTGTGTCGACTTGTAGGTCATGTCGTAGGTCGGCACAAAATTATACGATGATTAGCTAAAGCCGTTCCAAACCCCAAACTCGTAGTCATTTGGATAAAAACGTCTTGCCATTTTTGACACATTACGAATCGCAAAATATTGGAACCGGGCTTTACCAATATATAGACGACGACGACCTCTGTAGCTGAGTGGCTAGCGGCCGAACTTTGGCGTCGCGCCATCTCTTGAGGTTCCGGGTTCAATCCCCGGTCGGGTCAATATAGGAAATAAACTTTTCTATATTGTCTCGGATCTGGGTGTTGTGGTACCGTCGGTGTTTCTAATTTGTGTAACACAAGTCCTTTAGCTACTTACCACAGAATTAGAGCAATGTATGTGATATTGTCCAATATTTATTTATTTATTATAGACGACCTCCGTAGCCCAAAGGCGAATGGTTGAGACTTTGGCGTCGCGCCGTCTCTGAGGTCCCGGTTTCGATCCTCAGTCAGGTCATTATGGAAAACTTTTCTGTACTGTCTCGGGTCTGGGTGTTGTGGTACCGTCGTTGTTTATGTAACACAAGTGCTACTTACCACAGAATGTATATTCACTAATTCATGTTTATTATTTTGATTCCTCCTAATGATATTTTAAACGCAAAAGTTGTAGTCTAGATCTCTTTCGCGCTATAACTACTGAATGGATTTGGAAATTAATACTAAAAACGCGAAAGAATCTTTCATGGTAAACGGCTGAACAGATTTGGATGTAACTCAGAGACAGATAGATGAGGTGCTTGAATAACAGACAGGATAATTAGTAACCAACTAAACGAACTAAGCGAACGAAGTCGATGGCAACAGTTAGTGTCTAAATACATTGACTGTATTGTATGTGAGTACTATTTTTAAAGTAGTTTTCCCAAATTTAAAAAAGTAAAAAAAAAACGAGATAATTGATGGTGACTGAGTTTAAAAGCTTTTGAGATTTTTCTTGATTCAGACAGTTTTCATAATTTTAAGGAAATTAAGCTTTGAAAAAAAGGTTGGAAGCTACAGCTTGAGTTTATAGTACTGCTTTATCCCGTACATTTTACGTATAACAATGTAACTAGTAGTAGAGAAATTGTTCAATGCAGTTAATATATAGTATGACTATCAATTGTAAGCGGGTAAGTAGGTATATATGCCTGCCCGGACTATCAAATATTGAACCCAAAGTAGTTTTACAACAAAGTGTCTTTCGTTGTTTATGTATGAAATGCGATGTATGTATGTATGTTGATTTTATGAGTAAGTATGCTAATTTAATTAGTTAATCACTTAATTTTAGTAAGAATTTTTGAAGCATGATGTCTGCCCTCGAAAGATTTTTACGTTTTGTATGTGTTACTATTGTATAAGTTAATTTTAAGTATTATCTATTATATTGTTTTCTGACTGTCGAGTAATTAAATAAATATATGTATACCTACCTACCTACATATTTCATTTAACTGGCCCGGTGGAACAGTCGTTAGAGTTTTTTGAACCACGGGTGGCGGGTTCGAATCCCGCTCAGGGCAAAGCATGTGATGAGCATTATTTCATAAATGTATTTAAGTTTGTATTGTACCAATGTTGTTTGGTTCTGGTTTCTATAACAAAATGAGTATGTTAACTTGCTAGCCATCTGATACACTTTTAAATTCCTATCAAAACACGATTTCTTCATAGATTTTCATGAGAAGACAACAGTTTAGAAACTCTTGATTGGCTGATAATATTCCGCAATCGTACTCTACATACTGAATTTCATCGATTTCAAACCTTTCAGAATCAAATTATAAAAAGCCAAGGGCATAAATGAGCGGGCTCATTCCCGTCTTATCTTCAAAGAAGGTACAAATACGTAACTACTACACTTCCGTTACGTACGGCTTTAAAATAGTGTAGAAATAGCTTCGTAAACACCCCCATGTTTGCATCTATCAGGAATAGTTTACGCGAGGCGTAGAACGAATTACGAAACGAAATTAAAAGCCGCCTGAGGGCGTATGACGCGACGATGTGCTTTTTGCGTAACTCAGCGACCCACATAGGAACAATGAAACTGTGTCTTCGCCTCAGAAAAAAAAATAAAAACCGTCCCGTCCGAAAATGATTATTTTTCAGAGGCGAGTGGCGCGGCCTTCGGCGGGGGGCGCGGGGCACGGGCGGCGCGGCGGGAGGTCGGCATTGACGTCACCCGCGCGGGCCAATCGCGGCCCGGCTCCGTTCGAAATTCGAATTCGAGTTAGGTGGGTCTGTCCCGCCGGGAGCTGCGCTGTGCACTGCTACTTGATTAGCTGTTCGGTATTATGGCAATAAATAATAGGATGTGTCACTTGATATTTCGCGAGTACTGGCCGGCAGAATTTGTGTTGTTTACTGCGCGCGTTGTGTAATTAGCTGTTTAATGCTGTTTTCGTAAGCGCAAACGCCCGAACGGAATTACAGAATCCTTCCGATAACGTAACACTTATATTCGGTTCATAGAGTGCTCTTTACATCGTACGAATTGAATGGTTTCGTTGTCTAATTTTAGCAATAGGACCATTTGTTTTTTATTGATTTATTTGAAGAATAATTTAAATACATAATAGAACGAATTTATAGAGCTGCTAACTAAGTTAACAATTTCCAAATACCTCATTGGTGACAAACAAATATGGTGACTGTAAGGATTTGTAATTATTTTAATAAATTGGTGATCAAAGAATTGAACTGAGAGATTAACATTTTTAAACGCTTGCACATACAGACACATTCGTATACCCACTACTAAGGCCTCATTAGGAGACTCGCATGGCCCCTCATCGCGACATAATTACGGAACGCCCAGACTCGACTCATACACGACCTATACAAAGTGCTCTAAAGCTGCTGCAAAGAGGCTCGCATGCAACGGGTTAACGAGGGCTTGAGTCGAGAATAATACTACTACTACTGTTTCTGTGTCTACCTTATCAAACACGAATATCTCAAATAAATAAATAATAAATAAATATTGAACAACATCACATACATTTCTCTGATTCTTTGCTAGCTTAAGCACTTGTGTTACAGAAATCAGAAACAACGACGGTACCACAACACCCAGAGCCGAAACAATATACTTAGAAAAGTTCCTTTCTCATATTGACCCGACCGGGGATCGAACCCAGGACCTCAGAATTGGTGCAACTCCTAAGTCCTAGCCGCTTGCCTCTTGGCTACACAGATAAGATTCTGGAACAAAAGTGCTAAAGCTACTGACTTTGGAATCAGGTCAATGTACGTGATGTCGTCTGACTATATGTTAAATTTTCAATTAGGGACACTTCTGAACTTAGAAGTGAAAATTTCCGCTTTTCTGTTTAATTCAAGCTTGCTTCACTTGTCAAAAAATAATTATTTAATTCTACTACGCACTGCTTTTCATGGGTACATTCAGTTCAAGTAAAATATTAACATCGTCCCGACCAATCCCGTCAAGGTGGCCAATCTAATTTAGATCAACCAATTACGCAGGACTTGGTTTATAGTGGCCGAACGTTTGCGCAAAACACAAGTGCACTATATCTTCCCTCGCCAAAAAAGTTTTCACAAAAGCGAAACGTCGTAACTCTTTCAAAAATGCTTCTATAGTGTCAACGAAATACCTCATTACACCGCACAGTCTCATTTTTGACGTCTCTCTCTAAACACTTGACATTGGCGGAATCACTGTGTTGTTTCTAAACGTGGGAAAGAGTTCATTAAAAAAAAGTGTCAACGAATTTATCAATAGTTAATTTTACTTTGTACAAGATGATTATAAAATTACACTATTGTTTGCACGTCTGCTTGCAGGTCAAATAAAATTCAAGATATCACTTTGTAACATCTTCATATATTACACTGTATTTTATGCAAATAAATAAATGTTATTCTGTACCACTGGAGGATGATCAGGTGCATAAAAGCATGCATATTTTTTCCTCATCTTTTAAGTGATCAGTCAGAAAATATCCTAGCCAAACTAGAGACACATGTTGCTCATGATATCTTTCGTTGGATTAAGTGTAAAATTTCAACAAATTCGGTAACTTGTTGAAAATTTTATACTTTATCCAATAATACATTGCGGTCAATGTATTATTGACTTAACCATAGATTTAAGTAAATCATGTTTAATGATAAAAGGGTATGTTCTACTACAAGCTTGATTAATATTTTAAACGATAAACATTTATAGACATGATTGCTCGCTCGCACACCGTATTGTTGTTCTCTAGTACTAAACATTGTAAAGATTAGATAACTACTGAGTTTCTTGCCGGATTCTTCTCGGTAGGATTACGTTCCGAACCGGCTGTAGCTTCAATTTAGGTTTATATTCGTTTTGACGATGCTTAAATGTTACTTGTATCCAACATTAATAAATGAATTAATTATGATTACCTACTTATTGTGCTCCCGCTTCAGAGTTCAAAGTTCAAAATTATTGATGTAAATGACATCTGTAATATTTATAAATTGTCTGTATAATGCAACTACAGCTACTTCCAGTTCGGAACCTATAACTTACAGAGAAGATCCCGATAAGAACTTGTTTTAGACGTCATTCATATCACTCCCTTGCTTTTTTATTGTTGTCCTGCTCGACTGAAACTAAGTATGACATCTGACCATAACTTTTAATTTACACGGAAATGTCTTAAACTATGTATTTTTTCTTGTTCTCAACCAAAGCATAATAGGTTCTAACAAATTTTTAGTTTAAGGTGACACAGAAACCTAGACTATCGTCGAAATAATATTACGTAACTAAAATAAATATCAGTTACACCAAAAATAACGCTAATATCGTAAAGTAAAAGCTCCGAGACTCGTGTAGCAGTGAAAGTACTAAAACGATCACATGCTACAATATCCGAGACCGGCCCCCGCACCTGTGCGCGTGAATCAGCGATAAGATTGGCGTGGAGTGCCTAGAGTTGCTGGCCTATCGATCATTTTAGTATCGATAGTTTTACTATTGGTAGTTTTGATTTGATTAGTCGTATCGATAGAATTATCGAACTAGGAATAGTAGCTATAGCCCAGAGCCAACACAATACATACAATGGCTACACTATAGATATACTTAGATATTATCTACGGTATTGTTCGTCTTGAAGAATGTACTATATATAGTATTGTTGGTTGTACATCGAAAATAAATATAGATTTGATAAATCCATAGTCATTGGTAGAAAATCGAAAATAGGTTTACGAGTCAAAATGAGACAACATGTTTTAGTAGTTAATTTGAACTACTTACTACCCAACGAACCGAAACCGAAACATCGCTAACATTTTAATGTTTATATAATCGATACCACCAGTAATTTATTCTTCCTGACGAAGTATCGATAATGTTGTTTTCATGAAATAAGTAGTATTGCTTGATTGCGAGTTACCGATACTAGTGACATTACGTCAACTATCGATTTCGATCCGCAACACTAGTGCCCACCGGCGGTCAACGGACGAACTAGGCTGCGCTTTACAATTATATGTCTTTAGTTACACTCTAAGGGAGCTGGGAGCCTACCTGCTCACGAGCACAAAATATAACCTCCCCTATCGTATCTTAGCTGTGCCTACAAACCCTACAGCATGCGCAATACGATAAATTATACGCATGAACGACAAAAGTTTTGATACCGTTGATTGGCTGATAGCAAACCGTACTCGTATTTTCAACCAATCAGCAGCTGGCGCATGGATTTAGACCTGTGTTAGCGCGATATAATTTACTCGCGTGGCGTATTTTAGGCGCACCGGGTTTTGCTATTTCAACTTTTAAGTTTAAAGAAACTACATGTAAAACCCTTACTTACTTGTAGAGTGCAATAAATAATATAAATTTTAATATTAATACCATGATATATAAAAATCTGTAAACACTATAAAGTTATACACATCCCAGGAATACTGATTCGAATTGAAAATTTATTTTGTGATGGACAACCCATTTATTGATAAAGGCATAGACCATTTAACATCACCCTGCAACCAATGGAAGCGGAGAATCAGTGAAAAAATAGGGTTAGTACGCGTGGGAAGCACACGTACATTTATAAGAAAGAAAGAAAAAAAATATTTATTAGGTACTGGTCATTCATAATTAGGTAAATTGAACAATATGGACTAACTAGCACACAATCCTAATCACAAACGTTAATGTCTGTCCTGGATCAGAATATAACTTACTACCCTTGGTTCAAAAGTCAGGAACGCTTACCATCACTGCATCAGCTCAGTTCCTATTACAAATCATCCATCTATAGGCCTTAAGTATAGAAGAAGGGTCAACTGATAAATAATTGCTGTCCAAGACATGAATGGACGCAACGAGGTTTATCAATGACGACATTCGAATAATTGAAATTGAATATCTATTTGCGGCCGTTACGTAGCCGCCCGTGATGACGTATTAGGTATGTGACAGTTGCGTCACAGCTAGTCCCCCGCATTGTTATGTAATGTCACCAGCAGGTGCGTGAGGCTAGGTCTATGGCCCATAGATAGCTTCCTTATCCTAAGATGTGACCTTACTTTGGCTATGATCCTACGCCACACCATTAAGACAATGAATGAATGAGGAGCAAGGAATGGGTCCATACTGTTCAGCAACAAAAATCTACAATGGTCCACGATAAAAACTACGGGTAGAACCTGAAATCCACATATTTAAAAAATAATAAAACAATTGGTAAAAAAGTGTTATCTACTAATAAATGTAGGTTTATAGTGAAAAAGCAAATTATAGGTTTCAATTATTATTTTTTTTTTATATTGTACTTCAAGATTGACCTGATCCCAGCTGATGTTAAGTGGTAATGAGGTCCTAGCTTAAGGGCGACATGTACAGCATAATACATCTGTTACTGGACTTGTCGCCCCTACCTTGAAGGCTACCCCTGCTACTAATGTAGCACCCTCCAGGAGCTCTGGAAACCTTACTCACAAATTTAAATTTAAATTATCAAAGTTTGCTTAAAACAAATTTTACAAAATTCTATACTTAAGTAGGTACATACATAAATGGGCAACATCATATTTTGAGTTTGAGTTTGTGTAAATGCTGCATTTTTTGTCGGTTTTAGCTCTGCACACTTTCTGTGCTATAGCCATGGACAACAGGTGCATTTACGAGCATTCAATTCAAATTGTTTTTTAATCAATTGATTACATATTATATTTTTTACTATTGACAAACTAACTGTATGTCTTGGTGCAAAATTAGTTTAGCGTTTTTTTATAAAAAAAACTACTGAGTATCTTGCCGGTATCATCTCGGTAGTTATAGGTTCCGAACCGGAGGTAGCATTATTTTGATTTATAAAGAGACTATGTAAGTACTTAGTCGTTTACAAAGTAAAGATGCTGACTGTGCTCGTTAAACGGGATTTCCATTTGTAACGGGCAATAAACGAAACGGAACTACCGTTCAGTTTGTCGAATACTCGCAAACATTGCATAGGCCGTGTTGAGACTGTTTACGAGAGTGGCAGATGTGCGTTTGATGTACCAACCTCTGCTGAGGAGGCCTGTGAACCCGGATTTAAACCTTTTTGAAGATAGGAAAAGATCTGCTTTTAAGCACTATAGGTAAGTAGGTACTTACCTGTCAGCGTGGGTAGTAGGGTTGCCAGACGGTCGGGAATTGGCGGGATTCTCCCGCTTTTTTGCTTGTCCTCCCGACTCCCGACAAAGCGAATAATCTCCCGACTTTCGTCAAACGAAACTTTGAAAGAAAATTTGTTCACATGGAGTAATCTCTTAGAACTCATAGAAAAATTTAAAATTTTATATGATATTGACACCGACCATTTGTACAGTGATTATTGTTCTTTAAAATAATTTTTTACTTTAAATCGCTTTCCAGAAGAGAAAAATAAAATTACAAATGAGCTATGGGCATATTTTATAAGAAACTGCGTCGAAGTTAAAAATTTAACCAAAATTGTATGTTTTATATTTTCAATACCAGTAAGTAACGCTTACTGCGAACGCGTTTTTAGTATACTCAATAATTTAAATGAGCATGGATTTAATAAAGGCGGAATTAATAATTCGTTTGAATTTTAACGAAAATTGTTTTAATTTTAAGACCTTATTGAATAGCGATAAAGCTCAAAAGTTATTAACCACGGTTTAAAAAAAATGACAAATACTTATGGAAAAAACAAAAACAATAACCATGCTCATTCGGTTCTTTACTTATCTTTTGTGTCACAAATACTGATATATATAATAATAATTTGACGACCGGTTTGGGTCGGAGGCAACAACGCCTGGTCGCTGTCACGAGGTCCCGGGTTCGATTCCCGTGCGCCGACAAATATTTGAGTGAAGAACGCTTAATTTGTTCGGTGATCTGGGTTATATCTATATAATAATACTAGCTGTGCCCGCGACTTCGTTCGCGTGGACTACATCCTTTCATGGTCGGTTTTACCCCTTTCTCCCCTAATATTCGAAACAAAAAGTAGTCTATATTTTAATCCAAGTTTCGAGCTATATTTGTGCCAAATTTCATATCTCTAACTTCAAAAATAAACATTTTTCCATATAAACTTTCAAAGGTGGTATTACCCCCCTCCCCCCCTTTTTTGCTAATAAAAAGTAGCCTATGTCCGTTCTTGAGATTCAACGTATACCTATACCAAATTTCATCAAAATCGGTTGAGAGGTTTAAGCAGGAAAGCGTAACAGACAGAGTTACTTTCGCATTTATAATATTAGTAGGGATGTATGTATTTAACAATATGTAAGTATGTTTATTGTTGTATGGTACCCATAACACAAGCCTTATTGAGCTTACTTTGATGGGACCGTGGCAATTTGTGTGAATTATCTAAACATATTAAATAACTACCAACTATTTATTTTTTTCTTATATCTACAGTGCATTACAAAAATATTTGTTTACTTAATATATAATGCATAATTTTTTTTTTGTATTTCTCCCGACCAAAGCCCTAAAATCCCGAAAAATCGGTTATTGATCCCGATAAAAGGAAGAATCGATCTGGCAACCCTAGTGGGTAGTGTGTATGTGTGTGGCATAGCAACCAGTTGCTATTGTCTATTTTTCTTTTTTACCGAACACACGAAGATTTCGTTTTTGAAGATTAATCAAAAGTTTAGGAATTAAAACGTGGTTTTTTATATTCTCAAATAATATATTTTTTAAATAAATCACTTAATTCGCATTCGAGTTGGATTAGTTGCGATTATGAGAATTCAAAATTACTGTCCGTCATAGGACCGAGATATTTCCATTTTGTGAGTAGACCTCCAGATACTAGTGACGTGCGCGTGTGACCGGGTCGCTCAGCTCATGAACTGTGTCACCCGTGACGTCATCAGTACACGCTCAACGGAAGACGGGATCAATCCGGGATACCGGAGAGAAGCCATTCACGGAACAGTACTTGAAACTATGTTGGGTACGCATTGATGTCTTTTTGATAGGTCGAGTTATGACGTGCATAAATTTCATTGTAGTTAGATAAAGGAAAATTGTGAAAAAATAATTTTGAACAAAATAATCTTAGTTACGACACTGCTTTACTTAAATTAGTATAACTTCTAACTAAAGTTAGTATTGTACCTGTTTAGAGTTTGTAATATTATATGCTTTTATATCATTGTGATTAATGTTCATTAATAATTTATATCGAACACGCGTGAGAGATTCGATTTTTCGCTCGCAAGTGTAGTTACAACTGTTTTGAGGTGCCAGGAGGCTGGAGCATGGCTAACTTGCAAGTATTTAAAATACTCGTAAGTTAACGGATCAAAACGCAACATCATTTTTATTTGGTAGTTAATACGAACTACTTACTGCCCTATGTTTTGGTTAGGTTGGACCAACCGTGATCACCCGTTAACTTATTTTAAATGTTTAAAATGGAACGCGAAACCTTAAAGTTTATAACTTGTAAGTATATGTGACAAGACGCCTAGCTCTGTATTGAGATCAGGAGGGGTACTCTCGAAAACGAAACGAAAGGTTTCGTTTTTGAAGATTATTCAAGAGTTTGTGAATGAAGACGTGGTTTTTGATTTGCATAAATAATATTTTGATTTTTGAAAACGCTTAATTTGCATTCGAAGTGATTTCTTTATGGTTATGAGGATTAAAAATTGCCGTCCGTTGTCGGATCCGACGTATTTCGTTTATGAGAGTAGACCCCCTGTACGGTTACTAGTGACGTACGCGTGTGACCGGGTCGCTCAGAGCATGAACTGTGTCACCCGTGACGTCATCAATAAAGCTCAACGGGAGACGCGACCAGTCCGGGATAGCGGAGAAAATTCATTCACGGAACAGTTTTTGAAACAATTATGAAAGCCGTCGACATTTTAGTTGCGATGCATACTAGCAGGTATTTGTTTCTTATTACTATTCGGTTTTCGTTTTCATTTGTAGAAACTTTTTGGGTTATTTTACATTGCGTACCCACGACTATTAAAGGACAAATGTCTTGTTTCACAAATGACGCAGTTTAATTTCTGCAATTGTAAAACTGCTTAAGCAAAGATAAGAAGTCATCTCAAATAATGGCAGGTTTCTGAATGAAAATTGGCGTATTTTATGATGAGATAATGTAGAATTTTGGTAAATTACAAAATTTTTAAAGAGAACTTCCAGAGATTACTTTATTTATGCTTACATACTCGTACAACATTTAATAGACAAGAAGGCTGTGTTACGAGTCACAAACGTCAGGATCTATTACGAAAAGTCTATGTTTAATACAGTTCAATTGTTTAGGTTACGTACGTACGGCTGCAAGTCTTTGAATATGAAATTTCGAAGCATTTTCTGATTTCGATCCTGTTTCCGACGCTTTAAGAACATGGGCACAGTCGCGATGCCGAAGGACTCAATGTGCACTGCTAGCGCTTTAAAAATAAATCTGCTGATTTCTTAAAGATCTTAAAGTTTATTGTTCGCATTATGCAACGTGCAGTTGAACAATGCTAGCATTAATCTAGATTCCACCGGCGGCGCATGCGCGGCTGATGACGTCACGGGTGGCACAGTTCGCGCTGGAGCGACCCGGTCACCGATCCGCGTTACAGCATCGCTAGTTAATATCTAGTCACTGTTATTTGGAACTGCGCGATTACATCACTAAGTTAATATTCTTGAACCGGAACACTGGCAGTTGCTGCCTACTTTGTATTTTCATATCCTACACTGGCAGCCCGCTGCGGCTTCGAACGCGTACTATCCCCGGTTTATAGTTTTTTTTTAAATTGCACTTCAAGATTTACCTCATCCCACCTGATGTTAAGTAAAGAGTAATGAGGTCCTAGCTTAAGGGTGACAAGTACAGCATAATAAATCTGTTACTGGACCTGTCGCCCTTATCTTGAAGGCTTGACCCCTGCTACTAACGTAACATCCTCCAGGAGCTCTGGAAACCTTACTCACACGCAGGAACACAACAACACCGAAGTGATTGTTATTTGGCTGCGGTGGTAAGTTGGAGGTATTTCACCGTTTTTTACATTCCTCGTTTTTCACTGATTCTTCACTTCTATTAGTCGCAGCGTGATGTTATAAAGCCTAAAGCCTTACTTAATAAATGGACTATTCAATACAAATTTTATTTTTTCAATTCTGATTGGTAGTTTCTGGGACTGGTGCATTCAAACAAACAAACCCTTCAGCGTTATAATATAATAAAATAGTAATATTATAATAATAATAGATTTTAATAATAATAGATTTATTTCTCACCATTACAGTACAAATACAATTTTTAACAAAAATATAGGTACAGGTCACAAATTGTTACTATGGTGGGCTGATACCTGAACTAGGATAGTACCTGTATCTCAGGTTCTCAACCCTCCACCCCGTAAAGTGGTCTTATACTTATTTTCTGATCATGCAAACTTAACTAAAAAACAACAATAGTAAATAATAAAAAATAAGTATAGATTAGTAGTTATTTTTCTAGTATATTAACGGTCTAGCTACCAACCTTCATCTAAATCCAATCATTAATTTATCCGTGAAAGAGTAATAATCATCTCCACATCCATACATGCATATTTTCACTGTTATAATATTAGTTATATAGACTTAGTAGATTATTCTCGGCGTTATTCTGAAACAGGAAAAGAAATCCACTAACTACCCGCCAACAGTAGCGTAAGGTCAACAGGTAAATTGTAACAGGATAAAAGTATTTAATTTCCTAATTACAGAAAGCTTAAACCTTATTTCCTATTTTGCTGTTTCGTATTTATTTTTATTTTTACTAAAAGCCCGCCGCGGCTTCAAATTTGCACTGTTTTTTTCTTACAAACATACATTTGAACGAAATAATTATCCGATATCGTACAGTCAAAAGCTAAATGATTCAGATATATTTCGGCGGTTTTTATTCAAATAGAATATTAAGTCTTGAAAAACAGTCAAAATTTGTGTTTTTGTAAGATACAAATATACTCAAAAACTACTGGAACGGTCTCAAATTTTTTAAAGCTTTCAGCGTTAGAATGCTAAATTATTCCTCACATATTTTCTACTTGTTAAGGACAATGCCGCGGATATAAACTATGATATATATATTGATAGCAGCTAAGGCGCTGACGTCACCAGTGACACAGTTGGTCTGGAGCGACCCGGTCACTGATCCACGTTACAGCATCGCTAATACTTAGTCACTGTTATATGAAGCGATTACAGCACTTTGGCACGCGTATGATTTACTTTTAATTAATCTTAAATTAATTAATACTAGACATTGTTCAGAGTATTAACTTGGTCACAAAAACGATTTGAAAATCATGCAACATTGCTACGGTACATGCTACGAATAAATGTGCTACAGGCATTCTACGAGACCTTGCTACGAAATTATAAGTCATAAAGCTGCAATCTCTTTCTTACATTAATTATAGTATAGTTTGTGAATGCGTATTTATTTCCTTCTTTTTGAATGACCCATTGGGATAGCTACTAAAATTGTGTTATTACAATTTATTGGTAAATATTTACTTTTTTTTATGTAATATATTTTCTCTAAAAGTAATTGATTTGTAAATGAATTCTTATGAGAAAATTAATTCTTAAGCCGTAAGAGAAGATCCTCAGTTTTCGCGACAAGAGTCGTGTTCCGCGGATCTGGTCCGGTGTACGGCCGGGTCGCGGATCTGTGTCGCCCGTGACGTCACCAGCCGGGCATGCGCCTTACCCCGCCCCATCAGTTACACTTGCAGCGATAACCGACGAAATATTGATGAACGACGTTTAACATATTGTCCTAACTAGAGGTACATCAATATAAACGAATGGTATTAATTGTAAAATATATTTTACACGGCCGTACCCGTTTCTCGATATCTACTGTTAGCTTTACATGAAAGGTTGTCTTGAAATGATTGCTTCATAGCAATGACACCGCCTAAATTGTACTATAACGTGTCTGTAAAACAAATTTATGTAAATTTCCTGTGTATCTATCTGTCTCTCACATCATTGTATGATTGATTTATAAAATAATTCCTTTATTCGCCAAATAACACTTATGCTACGTCAAAATGAATATAAAACAAAAATTCAAGCTATCACCTTGTTCAAAAAGAATCCTTCAAGAACTATGAGTTTCTCTACTAGAATTATTCTTAATTTGCTGATTGGCTGAGAATACGAGTGCCATGTTCTATCAACCAATTAAAAGTATCGACATTCGACATCAACATGCCATGCATACGAGAAAACTGGCGTACTTGTTCATGCTCATTTTGAATTTTAGAGAGACCTATCTATAATTGAAAGACAAGGACAATTGGCCCTGGAGCACTGCGGTCGTCTTATGCCCAGTTCAAATATATTACGATTGGTAATGTGTCAAAAATGATTACCTCTTTTTCTCCAGCCGAATACGAGTAAATCCTAATTTCAAATTCACTTTCCATATCAGCTGTCATGAGTTGTGTGTTGTTCGTTTTTAGCTTACACCTCCTTTAATTTATTATTATCCGTAGAACGGATCATTTTTCAAATATTATAGGACAGGCGCCAAAATGTTATTGAGAACTTATAGCTAATTTAGGACATTTTGTTCTCTCGCTCCACTTGGCCAAGGTTTGGGGTCGGTACTGATTAATGAAATGGTTTTGTCTTCGGATTATAAAAAATTCGTTTATTTTGACTACTCAAGTCTTTAAGCTTTGAATTAAATTACCAAATGCCGAAATATCACATAAAAAAAGGAATTATTTTTTTAATATAAAATAATGTAATAAGTTATTACCCGCAGATATTCTGGTGTATAGAGCCTAGGCTCACTAGGTAGTTATATTTCCTTCTTTATTTCAAATGGTTTAATTTGAATTAGTCAGTTTACTAGTAGGCAAAACCTGCTAGTAGGCAAAACGAAACGCATAACTATATATATGCTCATTATGTAAATATAAGTAAAACTTCATATTTTATATATATATTATATTTATTCATGTATGTCTATATGTATATTTAATTGTTTCCGAAATGAATTTTGTAACGCTTGATAGTTACTATTCTCGTGTATTATGTTTTTATTTTATTTTTTAGATTACTTATGCACTTTGTCACTATTATAATTACCCATAAACTAACTCTCCGCATGACACAAAGGTTGACTGGTAGAGAATGCCCATAGCATTAAGTCCACCTGTTGTACTTTTTTTGTGCAATAAAGTTTTTAAATAAATAAATAAAAATAACTGGAGGTTTCGTTTAATTCGCATTCGAAGTGAGTTGATGACGATTATGAGAAATAAAAATCCGAAATCGGATCCGACACATTTCGTATTTACTAGCCTCCTGGAGTCCTATTAAACACCAGCAACCTGCTTTGATAATATCAAAAACTCTAATAGTAGCCGTACAGATGTCCTATATTTCTTTAGCGGCAGTTAAAACGTCACATTAACTGCATTTTTATTATCGCCTTAATTCACGAATCCGAAATCGCGCCGGCCGCGGACGCATTTAGCCGCCCTTATTACCGAAAACTACACAAAAACATTATTTTTTATTTTTAGCTTGTGCACGTACTTCTTACACCGGGGTACGCGATATTTAAATGGGTCAGAGCGCAATGTTAACTCCATTGTAAATGTTGTAAGTGTGTTTATTTCCGTCCGAACGATCAGGAATACCTACCGCGTTATTTTAGTTTACTTGGTATAAATAGATCTATTATGAGTACCGTGTTTGACCCACATACGCGCCATTGCCAAATTTTATTTGATGCCATATGGATTTATTGCGTTTTGTTTTTGTGGAAACGAGACATTGCTACGGCTGTATTTAAATGAAATAACGTTCCCTGTGTAGATACTGATCGTATCCTGAATTGATTAAAAGGAAATCACGAAGATTGTCTATTGTTTATTCTTATTCTTTCTTTGATTTATTATATTTTCTCATCCCCAATTGATTGCTTTTTGTTTAACATGGGGTGGCCTGTGGTATATTGGAGATCAGTGAGCTGCAACCAAAACGCCACCTCACTATTTCGTAGACCATAGCCGAGGACCATAGACTAATTGAATTATTTTTTGCCCGTTAGACCACATACAGACATAGAAATAGAACAATACACATTGAAATAGAACGCCCGTAGTTGGGCACACAAATTAAAATTATGAAAATGTTTACCCGTTAAAACGGAACTTTGCAATTTTTTCCCTACTTACATTTACCGTTCGGGAACTATGGATTTGAAAGTTCGTATACCAATTTGGTTATACTGGAAATCGAACTAAGGCCTTATACGTATAAATGCCTACTTTGTCACCGCGCTGCCTGGGTTATCAGTTTTCCTTAAATTTATTCACTGTGCAAATCCGCTCGCAGGTTCGCTCCTGTGCCCCTAGTACCACTGTGACCCTTCTGTTTCTTTTGCCTTCCAGTTGAAAGCTTTTTTTCGCTCGGACACCCTTCACCCCTGTACGTGAGCGTGCACACGCCTGTGTGACGTCATTAGCGTACAAAGGGAAGTGCAGGCTGCATGCGATGCGCTCGTTTCGTAAATGATGCAACGAGTCCACGGTACTAAGGTGTTGTGTACTTTGAATAGCACGTCAGACTAACACTTCGGATTTTTTACCGTTCCATATGTCGTAGGAATAAGAAGTACTGTTGCACTGTATGTGTTCACCGTGAGCATCTCCCTTTTTTCACAAAAAAATGGTGCTATACAGTTTTATTTGTGAAGGATACATCTTTGAGTTTCTAAATTAATAGGCACCAACAAAACTTTGATGATATTAATTATGCTCTTTCTAAAGTAACGCAATGGTTTACGACAAACCTGTTAAAACCTATCCTATTCTATTCTAAAACTAAATATGAAAAGTTTACAATGCCTAATGTTAAACAGGTGAACACTGTGTTTAAGTGAGTGATGAGCCTATTGAGGTAATCAACTCGACAGTATTCCTTGGAGTTTTCTTTGGACTCAAAACTGAAATGTTTTCTCACATTTTTGATCTGGCTGACTTATTCAAGGTGACCCGCCTATTTTCTTTTCAAAAGTTTCTTACTTTAAACGTTTATTGGACCACCATCTGGTTATATCAAAACCAAAATGAGATAAATCGGTCTAGCCGTTTTCAATGCGTTTTATGCCGTATTCCAATATTTTACGATTCATTATGTATCAAAAATGAGAACCCGGATTCTACCGACTACGAGTCGTTAAATTATACCGTTCCATAAGGTGTCATCAGTCACCTATCGGTCGTTTTTGGTTTACGCCTCGTATAATTTATTACTATCCGTGAATAAAACGAATCGTTTTTCAAATATTAGAACGGGGCATTAGTGAGACTAACGAAACACGATTGATTACACAGGTCAACAATGACTTTGTTGCAGGCACACTAATTGCTGTTTTAAACTAAAACCGGCGTAGGAAAGCCGAATCTGGCTATAAAATATGTCTATCACCTATAGTTTCTGAGATATTTCACTTCGAAATCTTAAAAACTGCCTTTTTGGGTCTACTTTAAACAGATTTAACTATTTAACTAATTATTTTTAGCTATTTTAAATATATGCCAAAGGAAGCAAAGACCTTTGCCATGGAATTTATATTAGGTTTATTTATAAATTTAGTTTAATTGAGAAAATATTTAATTTGTCATCAGCGGTGTTATTTTTCATACAATTTTTTAGTATCATTCTATATGGAAAAAAATGCTGCAGTTAGAATCAAGAATTACTTCACAAATAATAATGCTACACTGATAATTTAAATTATATTTCAAATATGAGAAGTATTTGTTTATTTTGTAATATTCAATTATAAAATGAACTTGCTTGAAACTGTCTACAGACCATGGTAAAATACCTAAAATTATTGAATTTCGTTTTTTTTTTGCAAGATTACTATAAATTTCGAGGTGTTAGAAAAAAAATAAAACTAGATTCATGTACAGCAGACAAATAACTACAATAACCGTCGACTCGCTTTAAAGCAACATGCAAAACATACAATTTTGTTGCCTTGTGTTATTTATGTATTTCTTACGATACACCCGCGGCTGTGCCACTACTTCAAAGCAGGTGCAATGGCAGACAATAGGGTGAATGCAACAGTTGCGACCTGAGCCGGGCCGCCCCGACAAGGGCGCCAACTTAGCCGGAGCGACTCATCAATTATTTCGCGACGCTTGCTTGCGCCAGTCAGCCTAGCGTCGTTTTAATTTATGCATTTAACTTTACGTTGTAGCAATATGAAAACGACATAAAACAATTAAACAAAAACCCTACGTAAAAATAGAAAAATCGAATCTATATCTTCTTGTAATTGAATGTGTCTGACCTGAGCACATACACATCAAATTAAAAATTTAATCTCATTAAGCGATACAAAAAAAACCCAGTAACAGTGTTTCCCTTTGGACATAACTCCACCGAATCCTAAATTACTCGTAGTAAATGAATGAAAAAACATAGAAACATTTCTAACGCTTGAAAATACGCTACAAAAAGTAAGGTACGGTGGGCGTGGCTTAAAAAAGTGAGCTAGCGAAGGTACACGTATTAAGGACGCAGCTAGTTACAGGCGCGGACCAATCTCAGCGCGTGTTCTATCCCATCTGTCTATTTGTCGACCTGATCGCATTAAGTATTTTTTCAAGTTCCGATTCTTTATTACTTTATTGCGTATCTATTGCTTGTGCGCTTTACAATTGTGTGTGTTTTGGTGCCGATATTCGCTTAAAGTCAGTAAGACAGGAATTCTTTCATGTTTTTTCCATTCACTGCTCGTAGTACAGTCAGTAGCTTTAGTTCGTGAACAACTTTGTACCTTGTCACATTAAGTCACTGTCTATCTGACTAGTCTAGTTACGCGGATATTTGGTATGAAAAGGTACTGAGGTGTATACGAACTCATTGCTGGCTATACAAAAGTCAATGCAATTCGTATCTATGCTAACTGGTCAGTTCGCTAGTTAGCACAGAACATCGCTGGCCGTGTTTTGTTTTTGCACTCTTGAGTGTGGACTCGTTGCATCATTTAAGGCGAGCGCATCGCATGCAGCCTGCACACGCTCTTTGAGAACTAATGACGTCACACAGGCGTGTGCACACGCACTAGGGTGAAGAGTGTCCGAGCGAAAAAAGCCTTTCAACTGGAAGTCAGAGAACCAAATATTAGGGACGCATGGCCGATAACACTTAGGGCATATGTTAGGGCAAAGGTAATCTTTTTAAGACACTCCTCTCGTAAACTGGCGACGGTTTTTTCTGTAGAACTAGCAAAAGATGAGGCGTCTTCCAAGTCTCAAGTTAACCTACTCTTGAATTTGAAAATTCATGGTGATCAGTTGGGTACGATGATAGATATAAAACGCAAACCCTTATATGGGTTCGACCAGAGTACCAGCGCTGCTGCGGTGTTCAAAATACCGTAGCAGCATTTGCTGAGGTGGAATCCAAATTGGCTTCACAAGGTATTCAGTTTTGTGCAAGGCAATCATTGCTTTATGTTTGTTTGATAATTTTGTGATGGTCAATAAATGTATTTCTTTCTTTCTCATAGGATCTCTTTCTTGTCCCAACTGTATTTCAAAACCTCCAGGTTTTGCTATCCCACAAGATGGAAGACGCAGTTATAGCGGTAGGATATACTCAGTGGCATGAAGTTTATAAAACTGAGGGAGGCATATAGCTGACGAACATCAGTGAATGTTATAAAATTATCGATAGTTATTGATCAAAATGAAGGAGATTCGAAACCTATGACACGATTAGAGCTTGATGAGATTCGTTAAATTACTAATTACCGGGCTGATGCTAAACTGACGCACGAAAGTTCCGTAGCTCGTTCTACCGAACAGATCGCAAGTCAAGCGAAGTTCCCGCCTGCCTGCACTTTGTGCACCGTGAGTTCCAGCGACTATTGCGTTGCATCTATTGTCTCATAAGTTTCTTCTTTGAGCGCAAAGACGAAGTCTAATGAGCTTTGCGAACTTGTTTAAGTAGGAATACAGGTGCACGGCATAGTCGAAGAGTATTTCCTAGAAAATACATTGAGGAATAAATTTGCCTTTATCTGTAAAATGTGCAGTTGCCTCTATCTTGAGTTGCTGAAAATAGAGCTCGGAATTCCGGGACATTTTTTCTAGGTTCATTATATTCAAAAGCATGTCGCTTAACTATAGAAACAAGATAGTGCATTCGAGTAGTTTTGTGTCCCTACTTATCGAATGAAAAAATAGTATAATAAGTATACGTGTAAATATTGAAATAGTAAAGGTAACTGTTCAGGTATTCTGATAACTGAAGTACCTATTTATTTGTTACACCTTGAGTATCAAGGTACTTAGATACTGCAGGTACTACAATACAAAAATTTACCTTCTACCACAATCAATACACTACAGCGAGTATTATTTAAAACTGCTGAAAAATAACCGTTAGTGTTACGTTTGGCATACGATACTTCATATAAGACCAAGTCACGCATTCAAAATATGCCGAAAGAAACGAACCAGTCCCGAACGGGCACCAGCCTTGAAGTCTTCAAGGTTGTGGCGTCCGGAAATACACCTACATCGAGTCCATGGCGTCCGCATGATGAATGAACCCGCCTACTTTGGAGCAAGGCCACGCGCAAGGATGTGGAGAAAGCCTACGTGACTTCTGGCACGTTTTGTGGCACCTGTAGATTTTGTGGACTACCCACAGGAAGAAAATTGATTGTCTATAGGAGTTCCGTATTCAAATAGATAAATATAGCTTGACCTACTTGCAATGTAAATTGCCCCTTATTTGCAGTTACATTAAACTACTTATTAATCGTTCCATGGCACCTGTAGATTTTGTGAAACACTGGGAAGAAAAACTGGTAGAATATGACAATTTTAAGATGAGGTTCCATGTTTAAATAGACCATGTATGAAGGTTGACTTACTTGCAATGTTAATTGCCTCTAAATTGTTGTTAATTGATTATCTGATCCTGCTTGGTTTAATCTAATACAGAAAAAAACGGATCTATCGAACCGTTCTTGAATTGTGCGCTTTGCAGCAACACATTTGGGTATTCATTTTCATTTTCAAAGATCACAACTTTCTTCATAAACGATTTTACCTGAAAATCTCCATAATTTTGGCTCGTTTTTTCCGACAAAGCAAGGCTACGTAATATAATTTCCATCCGGCGAATTTTGACACGCCCTCGGGGGGTATCGAAAACGGAGGGGGAGTGCATCGCGGAGTGCGGCGTGGGGGGGGGGACACCATTGACGCGCGTCTCTCAATGGCAAAGGAAGTAGGTCACCACGATGACGTCACTGGTGGCCTACATACGCCGGGCGTAGCCCCGGGTGGCTAGCGGCTTACAACACCTCTTGCTTTTTCACAAGTGCAAGGAGTTCTATTTTTGGAACCGGCAATCATGGGATGGAAATAGAAGAAAAAATGGCGGTAAAATAAAAAAAAAATAGTAATGTTATTGCAAATAGAACATTTAGTAGGTAGGTAACGATAGTGTTTATAGAGCAATCATATTGAACAATTTTTTAACAAAAAATCACTTCAAAATATTTATATGGAATGAGTAATTTATTGGTTTTGATAAGGAATACCTTATATTCGAGCTTTTTTAAAAATTTCATGATGTAAAATAACCACTAATGGTAATGGC
The DNA here is from genome assembly GCA_037074685.1 of Glyphodes pyloalis. Lineage (NCBI taxonomy): Eukaryota > Metazoa > Arthropoda > Insecta > Lepidoptera > Crambidae > Glyphodes > Glyphodes pyloalis. The sequence continues at coordinate 2,662,109 of JAYKKO010000012.1, read as the reverse complement.
GTGTGTTATAACTTTAGTTGTAAGATATTGTTAATGTTTTTGAGTGATCACAATGGAACGGTAAATATATTATCAGTAAAGTGTTTTCGTAGTCATTTTACCAAAAACAGTTTTTGAAGAATTATCAGATTAGCTAAAATCCCCGCGCTGTACGGTATCCATTCTCGATACAACATTAAAAAAGCTTTTTTGCTTTTGTCTCATTCATAATTCATGTATGTTTGGAAAAGATTTTGATTTTTTTTTTATTTTATGGCAATACGATGTTTGTATTATTGTCTTTGTTTCTTTAAAGTATGCTAGTATATTTTGTAGGCGTGTTGCTCTACAAAATATTAAGGAAATGTAATTTCTTCAGTAATGGCTTATTTTCTATTTCCACTAACTGTGATACAAATGCTTATCCGGGTAGGAGTTTTAATCTAGGAACCTTGATTTAACAATCAGTATTGTTCCACCGGACAAGTTAAATAAGCTCAATTAAAAGCACATAGCATCAGAAACACTTTGGACTATGTACAGTCTTTATTTTGTGCGCATAAGAACTATTCCGAACCGGAGGTAGCTTCATTTGCTTTATATAAAGACTATTCATAAGTATTACTAATGTAATCTATGTGAATAAAAAAGATTGACTTTGACTTTGACTTTATTATCGAAATACAAGTGTTTACCATGACATCCTGTCCATTGTACCAGTAAATACAAAATAATACCATCTCGGTTTAGATTTGAATGTTTTTACGAGCTTTGTTTGCTATCTAAGTCTCGGTCCTGAGGACCAGATATCGAGGAAGTACTTTAGCATTTACGACTCTCTCACTTCCCCTACTTAGAGGAAAAGGAAATTACGATAAGTCATTTGAACGTCTGAAATATTACCAACGGTTATGTTTGCGTAAATTGAATTCGTTGGACATAGATATTCGTAATCTACTCGCTTGTAGATTATAAGTACTTTGTTCGCATTATTTCGGGATAAAAATTATCCTTTATATTAATAAACTACCTATCTATTCTGCGATCAAACAATTTTGGAAAGGATGCGCAGTTACGACCTGAATATTGACACTGGCTAAAAAAAATACTAGCAAACAAAATTAAAACAATGTTTTCCTTTTTTTTGATGGGATAGTTATCTAAACTGCATTTAGAAACGATGCAGTGATTCCGCCAATGTCAAAGTGTTTAGAGAGACACGTCAAAAGGGAAACTGCGCGGTGGTACGAACTACCAGGAAGATATTTATTCATTCATTCATTCCATAAAGATATCGAGGAAGAGAGAAGTCGCAAAACATATATATTGTCATATACATATTACATGTATATCCATCTGAATCAATCAATGAAGTATTCGTTTATTCAAGTAGGTTACATATAACATTGTTGAATCGTCATTGAATACAATGCAAAGTGATTCTACTGCCGGTTCCGAACCTATATCTACCGATAAGACAACGGTAAGAAACTCAGCATATCAGTTACAGTAGCAATATCTAACTTATTGCTATGTGTAGCTCACTTTGGACCAAGTCATATAGTTTTGTAATGATGAGTGATGAAACAATTAAACTCAAGTAAGTGTTTACTTTGGAGAGGTAAGCTGGAGCAGACGAGTTTGTCGTATCTATGAGTAAGCCATGTCTTCACTCAACCACATTGGCCAAAATATATCGACCAGCCATATAGCGCCACCACTCCAGTGACCTTTTAGTGAGCATGACCACTTAAGCTCCCCTTGACACGTATGGAAACTTTAAGTCATCAAATTAACTATAATATCTGGAGCTAGATGCGCAAAATCTTTTACTCGACAGCTCAGTCTTTAATCTTCTACATGACAAGAGACCTTTAGGGAGATAGTACCTATTGTACCTTATGCTATTACACTGAAGTTGAATTAGAAAGTTAGTAACTTTAAATCAGTCCCCGGTATGCTAAAATCCTTAACATTGCCATTTCAGCTTTAGCATTTTCACATAACGTAGATTATTGTTCGTCACCTAAAAATCACTTGCCGTGCTTTTCTTATGATGAAACAGCCCCTAAATGGAATCACCCAAGTTGTCAAATGTGACCATAATATACGAAAAGCGTTTACATAAATAACAAAATAATTTGAATCAGTGTCGCCTACGCGCGCACCCACGTCTCGCAAATACTACCAAACAAGTAAAACGGAAGTACCATACAGTAAATTTACTAGTCTATAAATAGTAAAGTTGTCCATAATTAAATGTCAAACCTACACATTATGGTGGAAGCATTTTATATTCCATGTTACAAAATTAGAACTCGTAACTGACTTAAAATTCTATTCGAATTATTGTATGGTAGTAGGTAGTATATTTAGTGGATTAAATATCCTACAAATATTATAAACACAAAAGCTTGTAAAATAATGTATGGATGTCGGGATTTCTAGTTGCATTTTTGTTACTCTTTCACGATATTAGATTACCATATAGGATTTATTTATAAAAACGCGGGCCCAGCCGCGAGTTTTATCTCGCCCTGCTCTACCCCAGCGCTTAGTGGCGTGAACATTGGAACAAATATGCAAAATATTGAAACTTAAGACTGGATTTTAAGTGTGTGTGGGGTTCATTTCAGTTTGGGCCCGAAAGTCGTAACCCACGTTTACGTAGACTGAAAGCACTAGGAGATAAATTATTTCAAGTAATTTAAAAGCGAAATGTATTTAGTAAGTTGGTTCATTTGTAAATAAGTTGACGTATATTAGTGTACATTTAAAGGCCTTAAAAGAATCGATCTCGGTATTCGAACAGTCGTTAATTAAGTCGCTTAATTTGTAAATAGCTTGCCATATGTTATTGTACATTTGAACGCCATATAATAGTAAATCTGGGTACCCGAAGATTCGTTACCAAAGCACACAACACCGCACAGAATAGATAAGGCAGACACACACTACCTATTCCGCCTGTTTAAATGAAACGACGACAGCACAAACCCTCTGACAGCTAACTGCGAGTTGTCATCCCAACGCTGAATGGCGACCCAGGACAGGCGGGAAGCAGCGAGACAAAGTTGCCCACACGTCGCATCTTATCGGCGGTACACAATGCCGTCACAGCAACATTGTCCCGCGAGATACGGCGTGTCGGCGTCAAAGCGATTGTTCCAGCTTGTTCCAGCTTGTCCCAGCTGCATGAAAGCGCCCACGCCGGAACTGAATGCATTAGTACGCGTGCACAGCTTTGTCGCGCGACAATGGTGGATTGACGGGCGGTGGGAAGTGGCCGTCTGAATGCGGCGCCCATTCTTTGACGGTTACATGGGTGTTTCAATTTGCGTAGACTGGTTGTGTGGCTAATTTAAATATAAATTCTTTTTTAGTTTAAACTAACTATTGGGACGCCCGCGTTTTTTCGGGATAGAAGGCATAACATAATCTTTGTATGTCTCTCTCTTGCTACCCAATTTTATCCAAATCCGTCGACACACATCACACATCAAGACATCCATAGATTCTCACAAACTTTTTTTTTGTAATATTAGTAGTATACATTTGGTAGACTCACAGTTCCATGCAAAATACCTACTTAAAAATATTGCCGCCCCGTATCATTACGTATAAATTGAACAAAAAATGGCCTAAAGTGTCATACATTTTCAAATAATATTCAAGATTCGAATATGTGCAAAACGAGGCAAAATAATTATGTTTCATGCCTTATTTTGGCGGTGCAATTTCTTTACGATGCACCCTAAAAAAATGCCCTATGAACGACGATAAATAGTTTTAACATTATAAAAGTTTATTGTAGACTAGGTGTCCCCGCGAACTTCGTAACGCCTATTTTTTTAGTTTTTAACCTTTTAAACCTTCCCTGGACCTCCACAATTATTTTAGAACCAAGATTAGCCAAATCGGTCTAGCTGTTCTTGAGTTTTAGCGAGACTAACGAACAGCGATTCATTTTTATATATAAGAAGATTATCCTCCTAATTTCTAAAGTAGCTAAAACAGGTTCCATTTAAGTTAATCCACCACTGAAGAATCAAAATATGGAAGTTAAATTGATTTAATTTGAAACGATTTTTGTTAAAATATTTATTAGTCGATCATCGTAGCGTGTAGTAGACCTTGCTACGAATGTTACAAATCTCGTAACATTGCTACGAAGATAGCGTACGAGTGACTACGCCCCTGCGAGACCTCAGACGTAAATAAGCCTACGACCAACTAATTCTATGACGCAACTACGTAAACTGCGAATACGAGAGACTGTACCAAGGTACAGTCGAACTTCAAACCGCTTTTATGTCGTATGTATATAAAATAACGGTCAACAAACACTGACACTTCCATTGCACTCTCTCTGTAAAATAGCTGAACAGATTGATTTATTTTATCGTTATTTGGGCGAACTAATAAATACTTTTTATAGTTATGTGAGTGTATACGTTTTATAATATTGTTAGTTACTTGTCAACTGCATTAGGACTGCCTGTAGAAAGAAATTTATGTCTGGCAAATAAATAGGACATGTATGCCTTATTGTGCTTTCGACTGTACGTCCTATTGACATTATAAATGTGAAATTTAAAATGTATGGATGTATTTATGTTCGTGATTCTTTCAAAACTTACTGAATGGATCTAGATAAAATTTGGTAGCTAGACTGATTACATGCTAGAATTACACCAAGGATACTTTTTATTCTGAAATAATGTGTTAGTTTAAAAGACGCGGGGAATAGCTAAAATATGATGTTGTGCTTATTTTGGATAAAGAAACGAGTCTTGTTTACATTACGTGTGTTAAATAGTCTTATTAAAAACACATTTTGATAATATCTGAATGATAATGAGATAGATAGATAGATAGATAAATATATATACTTTATTGCACAAAATCTTTACAGAAATAAGTTTTACAGAAAAATTATAGTACAATTTAGGCGGTCTTATCGCTAGAAAGCGATCTCTTCCAGACAACCTTAATGTAGAGGAAATAGTAGGTAGATGGCGAGAAATGGGTACGGCCGTGCAACATAAATACAGTTTTTATTTTAGAATTATTTCGTAGTATATGAGATGTGATTTTTTAGAAAACTATCAATAAAAGAGTAGATGACTACAATTTTCTGTTTGGTCTAACATAATATTAATTTATTTCTTTTATCGTGTAAGCTACAATTTGCTAATTGTTTTTTTCCCCAGTCATCGTCCTTGATATGCTAACAACTGGCTGGCAAAGTTGGAAACGAGGATGTGGAGACAGAGATAGGTAAGGTGATATGTAAGAAGCTTGTGACCAGCTTTTAACAGTCCTAAATTGAGGATGATGTAATTGAATGTTGGAAAAAGTCACAACCTAGAAGTGAATTCCGCTTTTTATACTGCTTTAGACATTGAAAATGAAATAGAATCCTACTTAACACTATATACGCGAATGTTTGGAAGAACGTAAAGACGGATCTATGATGGCTGGACGTACATGTATTATGTCGGTTTATTTTAGACGTGAAAACTAAAAGAAGAAGTATTATTTTTATATATAAATTATCTATATCATATTTAAATATATATTCTATTTAATTTAAATAGTATGTGTATGCATCATAGTATTTTAAATAGATACCGTGATGTTATTTTAATGCTTAATTTATTGTTGTTTATTATGATTTCATTTCTATCAGAGTTCTACTTATTCTTAGTACTAATTATTTATGCACTTTCTCCACTGTTGCCGCACCCGTATACAAACTATCCGCATGACCCAAGGGTTGGCTGGTAGAGAATGCCCCTAGCATTAAGTTCACCGGTTGTACTTATTTGTGCAATAAAGTTTTAAAAAAAATAATAACAAGATTTGTCTGACATTCGGTAGAAAGGTAGATGAGATAATAAACTAACAGATAGGACTTTATTTCAATGACGTTTGTAAAACGTATGAATGTCTGGAGGAATGGTTATATGTTTGTAGCTTTTCACGCAAAAACTACTACTAATAGTGGATTTTTATAAAATGTATTGTTAGAATAGTAGATGAGATTCCAGATTATCTAAAAGGATATTATTTCAACCCAAAATAATGTGAAAAAGTCACGTTCAAGTAGGTAATTAATAAAATATATCGTTTAATATTTTTTTAAATATTGCACTTCAAGATTGACCTCATCCTACCTGATTTTAAGTGTTAATGAGGTCCTAGCTTAAGGGCGACAAGTAAAGCATAATGAAACTGTTGCTGGACTTGTCGCTTTCCCTTGTAGGCTTGACCCCTGTTACTAATGTAGCGCCCTCCAGGAGCTCTGGAAACCTTGCTTATACGCAGGAATACAACAACGCCAAAGTGATTGTTATTTGGCTGCGGTCTTCTGTAAGGTGGAGGTATTTCACCAGTTGGGCTGCTCCAGTTCGAGCAAAAATTCGATAGGCCCTACCTCTTAATATTTGAATATGATACTAAATATGAACTACCTAAAATTAACAATAGTTACTGGTCATTGTTATTTTAACTGTTTGACTACACAAAGCAAGTTTTATTTGTTGATTAAATTACATTTATCATTTTCCTTATTAAAACGCTGGTTATAACAGTCAGAGCGTATTTGTGACGAACTTTTATCATAAAGGTTAATATTGAATTCAAAGATGGAAAATTTCTTTTTCTTTTTGTGGAATAATTAGGGAATGTTTTTTCTAGGATAAAAGCTTCTATTATTAATGAATATAATTCTATATTATATTCATACATTTGTTAGATGGTATTTTTAGAAAGTTCTCAAGTACTTGTGAGACCAAGAAAATAATTTTTGATCGTTCGTACAGTCAACTGCACAACGGTCGATATTAGATCTTATGTGCTGATATCGCACTCAACGTTTGTAGTTAGAAGAAATTACAGTACAAAATACAATATAGGCGACCACACAGCCAGAAAACTATATCTTTTGAACAATCATCAGATATAGTCAACATTGTGGACCTTAGAGAGTTTAACTATTTAGTAGAGGTAGGGTATTGCGGTTTATCGCTCGAAATGGAGCCTGACTGGTAAAATACATCAGCCTTGCAGAAGACCGCAGCCAAATAACAATCACTTCTGTGTTTTTCTGTTCCTGCGTGTGAGTAAGGTTTCCAGAGCTCCTGGGGGGGTGCTATATTAGTATCAGGGGTCAAGCCGACAAGAACAGTAAAATATTTATTATGCTGTACTTGTCACTCTTAAGCTAGGACCTCATTACCACTTAACATCAGGTTAATCTAGAAATATTATAAAGAAACTTGGTTGGAATTCTGGACTGATACTTTTTTTTCGACAAAGCCACCCAATGTCATAATTGTCCGTATGTTACGTTCTATAATATGTATATAATAAATATTTTAACCTTTCTCTTGGATCACTCTTTCTATTAAGACATCAAAACTAGCATATAATATAGGCATCCGAATCTGTATAATTTAGATATCTAAGCATAGAGACTAAAAGGAAGCGACTTCGTTTCATAATGTATTGTATATTAATAATAATGAAAATCTACGCAAACGAGGCCTCGTGCGAAAGGTAATAATCGATAAGAAAATGGATACGGGCCGTGAAAAAAACATGAGTAGACGAAATTCCGTACTCCGTGCATTTGATTGAAGAGAATTTAATTGAATAAGCTCCGATGCGTATGTACTACGTGCTTTGTCAAATAATTAATCACACACAGAGTATTCAAACAATTAGACACAACGAAAAGTCAATAATATCAGTGCAAACATGGTTTCCTTATCGTTGTTTACCATATAATCGATGAATAGATTGAGACATTCAAATTTTGATATAAATAGGTTCAGTCAAAACGTTATTACAGTCGTTCAATGGAATCCATGCACTCTAAGTGTTCAAAAATAATTGCGTGTGTCTTATTATTTGAATAACCTGAGTGTCACATTGCGGCTGACTGTACCTACGTAGGTACAAGGTTATTTTCCATTCCTCCTTTACTGAACTGTTTTTCTTTATAAAACTAAACTTGCTAAGGTACTGATACAAAATATGCAAAGAAATAGTTATACCATTCCGAACAAAATACCTTACAATATTACGTTTACCACATTTATAGTTTATGTAGGTACGTTTGAGATTTGATTCGCATGAACACTATTCGATAAGCGAAGCTGCCTAGATTAATTTCTTGGCGATTGATGTGTTTTTTTACTTGCGTAAATTGCACACCGCGTTATGTGGTATATTGAAATCGAGATAATTTAACACCTATTTGGAATTCCTATACTAATTTGGAAATGTTTAGTAATGCAAATCTGAAATCGTGAAGTGCAAAGTACTTGAGTTGTATTTGGAAAGATTTTCTATAATCTGCACATTTTCTTTCTAAAACTTCGCAGAAATATCTATGTTCCTACTTCGTTGATTTTAAAAGGGCCTGAGAAATTTCATTTGTTCTACAATTGTACAATAAATAGAAGGTTCGCCGTACCTAGAAGCTACAACGTTCGACCCGAGATTAGGTAACGTCGCCATTGACACTTAAAGGGCCCTCAACAGTCGCGTACCGCGACCGACCTGAAGATGGAGGCAAAGCAACAATAGCGCACAAACAAGATGTCCCCGACCTTCGAGCCACCAGCGGCCACCAGCGGCCGGTCAGCACCACTTACCGCCTCCGCGGGGTGCAGCGCCGCGCCCCGCCCCGCCCCGCTACTAAAAACCTTCTACCAAACAGATCGATCAACATCCTGCCGGGCGAGAACTCCTCTTGCTGCACGCCAGCACTCAGCAGCTGATCTGGTCACCAACGCATCGACGACGAACGGGACTCCTCGTCGACCCTCACCACCACCAGGTAAACTCCAATCGAGCCACCCCAACGATCTAACCACGAAACGAAGGTAGCGGAGCCCGTGCAGCCCGGCGTCGAGGGGTCGGCGTGGTCGCGCGCTCGTGCTCGCGCTCGGGCGCGGGCGCGGGGCGGCGGCAGGGGCGGGCCGGGGCGGATCGATCAGGACACGCCCGGAGCCGGGGCCCGTTGCATAACGCTGGTCGTGCCGGCGCGCACGGAGCCGGTATCGACGCGCGCGGGGCGCATGCGCGCGGCGTACCTTCGCAGCCGTAGCCCTGCCCGATGAGGCCCCACAGGAGGTCGGAGCAGTGGTGGCAGTACGTGGGCTTGTGGAAGGTCTTCTTCGCGAAGGAGTGGGTGTGCTGGGGCGCGGGCGCGGCCTGCGCCATGGCGGGCGCGCGGGCCGGGCCGGGCGTGCGCGCTACTCATGCCGCGGCGCCCAGGGGCGCGCCGCGCTCACCGAGCGGCTGTCGCGGCCCACCATCGCGGCGCGTCTGCCGCCCGCGCCCCACGCCCGCCGCGCACGCGCCCCCCCCCCCCTCCCGCCGCCCGCCGCCCGCCGCGCCCCGCGCACGCCGCCCGCCGGCCTGCGCGCGCCGCCCGCCGCGCGCCGCCCCACAGGACATCCTCGTGCAGGCGTGCGATCGCTGGATCGATTTCATCTCGAGAGATACGATCTTTTGCTCCGCTATTCTTTAGGTGTTCTATCTAGGAATACAGTCTGGAAACATTGATAAAAAATATAAATCAACAATACTGACTGATCAATACTGGAGGTTCAAATTATGAACATGATCACGTTCTCTACCGCATTTGTTTCATTTTAGACATAGTATAATGTGTCATGTATCAATATAAATGAGTTTGTTGAAAGAATATAAACAATGCTACTTTCGATTGAAATACCAGACCTATGTTATCTTTTAATTTCCATACTTAAAGGGTGAGAAAACTTGAATATCGTAGAACACTTGCGTTGACTACGCCGTAACGCTGTAGTGGCTCCTCTACGAAAATCGTAACATAGAGCAATACAGAGTACGTATTATCTGTATACTGTTAGATCAAAATGTTATTGAAATGTAAGTGAAGATCACAACGTAATACTGAGAACATTAAAATATAACGCCAGTTCAAGATCACGTCGCGCGCCGTGTGCGCGGGGCCGCCCACCAATCGAAAAAGCTCTTGTTTACAATATTAAGAGGCGCAGCATCTAGCCGGAGCGGCCCGACCGCCAGACGCCACTCACAGCATGCCCCAATACCTACTCTATTCACACTAAAAAAACAAAATTCGATTAAAGCATTCCTTATTTGAATCCATGACACTTTCAACTTTTTCATTTAATGGGCATGACATTGTTACGTGCCAGTATATGTTGAAATTCTTTTTTTCACCGTATATTTATTAAATAGTCCATGGGCACTTGGTTTACATAACGGAAAGATTACATTTAGCTGAGGATTTAATTTAGTTTTCATAAAAAAAATGGCACAATGGTCATATTTCGAACCGGAGCAGACCATAGGCATAGTTGGTATCAGCGTCCTTAGAGAAATAGGAGAGCAGAAAGGCCTTTGCAATGATTTCTCGTACCTTACCCCAGCCAACGCCAGTTTGTTACTCAAAACAGTAACATAGTAACCTCTACCCATGTTAAAAAAAATATATAGAAATTGGGGACCTCGAAAGGGGCAACAGTTTTCTTGCTACTATTCGCCCTTGTTCTATGTTCTTACAATAAACGCAAACCACTTCAAGGACTTACAGCCAGAATAAGTACCTACACTATTATGCATGACATACTAAATATGGCGTGGCGTGGACGACGTACGTAGCATGCGCATCGTGCGTGGTTACGCACCGTGGCTTAACAGTAGTACAGACAGCGTCTTTCCTCCTACTGTGCATACAAGTGCCTGTATAGGCACCTGAGTACCTTGTCACATTGAGTTAACTATTTGCCTGACGGATTTTGTAACGAGAAGGTTCAATGTGATAAATTAAAAAGATGTACGGTTAACACCATGTCAAGATAAACACTCACAGTTCGATATTATTTCTTATGCGTACGTCATAAGGGCGGTGCTGTTGACCTTACCTTTAATTCGTGGTTATATCGTAGATTTGCTCACTTAGAAACAATTATTGCTCACTTAGAGTATTTTATGAAAAGGTCGCTTTTCACGAAACGTTTTATTGACTATTGGGTACATCATGCCGGCTAAGATGCAACATGCGAGGAAATGTTATCGAGCCCATATTCAGTGTGTCAACAGCTGATTGGCTGATGATGCTAGTGCGGTGTGCTATTAGCCAATCAACAGTATTCAAAACTTTTGTCGTCTCTTGCGAGAAATTTGTCGTATTGCGCATGCTAGGCCTGATAGACCACTTAACGCGCGTCCACTTTATGAAATCTGAAATTACCGGTAGAGGCGCTGCAAGCGCTCATTTGTAATTGGGTGAGTGTTGTATTTCGCAGTGAAAAAATTAGTATGTCGTTATTCAATAAAGAACAACGTGATAATAAAATAATTGTATCCTCAGTTTTTCTTATAAACGAATGAAAAATGTTGTATTATTCTCTTTCTACACTAATATTGTACAGAGGAAAAATTTATATCTATTTTTGTATTTTTTTGTGCGTGTTTCTTTGTATTGAAAAAATTAAAAAACTTCTAGGTCGATTTTAAAAACTCTTTCACTATTGGAATGCTACACTTATATTGAGTAACATAAGCTATAATTATTGCATAAAAAAATTAGGGATCACCGAAGGTGTAATGTTTACTCCACGCGTACGAAGTCACGGGCGACCGCTATCTATATTATATAATCCATTATATAAAAATGAATCGCAAAATGTGTTGGTAAGCGCATAACTCAAAGTCAAAGTCAATATTTTTTATTCACATAGATTACATTAGTAATACTTATGAATAGTCTCTATATAAAGCAAATGAAGCTACCTCCAGTTCGGAACCTATAACTAAAGAGAAGATACCAGCAAGAAACTCGGTAGTTTTTTTTTTACAAATGGAAGCTAAACGCTACTCGACAACGCTTGGTCCAATTTTGACGATTATTTTTTGAAAATATTCTTTGAAGTTCAAGGATGGTTTTTATGGCGAGAAAAATTCGAATAACTGCCGGAAAAACTCTTAGAACAGCACTTTTCGTTTTCCAGTACAAAAGTTTTCTGACTAAAATGTAGAGTCAAGCCACATTCCAAATCTTTTTGACAGGCCAAAGTCTGTCGGGTCCGCTAGTTATGCAATAAAAATAGAATGACTGTAGTTATTTGCAAGAATTATGACTCCGACCACATTAAATACTCCAATAATAAAGTTAGGAATACTACACAAACTAGTGAGTTTACTTTAAATATTCTCTAAATAATTAATAAATGTTTAACGTTGCTGCTACACCAATGAATGTTACTGTTTAGTTACTTGACTAGTCTAGTCTATCCTAATCCTATCTATCTATTTTGTAAATTTCATTAAAATCCATGCAGTAGTTTTTCCGTTAAAGATTAACATACATACATCAATACATCCAGATATCCGTAAGTTGTTAAAAACTATCGTGTTTAGATATAATATTACTAGCTGTGCCCGCGACTTCGTTCGCGTGGACTACAGGATTTTTCCAGTTTTTTCTCGCTTACTCCCGTTCCCGTGGGAATTTTGCGAAATCCTGTTGCAACTAAGCTTTAAATTTACTAAGGTGTGGTGTAAACCTGCATGCCAAATTTCAAGCGGCTAACTTAAGCGTGTTAGATTTTTCATACAAAAGGATTTTCCAGCTAATTCCCGTTTCCGTGAGAATTTCGGGAATTCCTTTCTTAGTGCACCTCTACGGTATCTAAGATACGTCCCTTCCAAATTACAAGTGCCTACGTTTAGCCGTTTAGGCTGTGCGGCGATATGTCAATCAGTTAGTCAGTTAGTTTGTCCTTTTATAGGTATATTTAGATTATATTATGATAACATAGGCCAAGACAAAATAAAAAATACGAGTAAATTATATAAACTCTACAATAGATTATAAAAAAACGTGTCTCCCTTGATTTCTTCAAGACGTCATCATCAGATATATATATCGTTTCCTCATCATGCTACGATAGTCTAAAAAAATTATCTCATATTAAAAAAAAAACATTAAAACGGTTAAATAATTTACAAATCTATGCGCGAACACATCCCTAAACCTTTTTTTTAAGTCAAATACTAAGTAGATACTTAGGTATCTACAAGCTAAAGAAATCTAGTTAAAAACTGGTAGTTATTTGTGGGCTTTTTATTCTTACCTATCCTCTTTAACTAGCTTTCACGGGAGTGGAAGTTTAGTGAAGATGACAAGTCTTCACAGCCATCGTTATGGTGCATCCACACATGCCGCCGGCTTTCCGGCTGACTTGCCGCCGGCTTTTCTACTAAGTTTCGAAGCCGCCGCATCCCACCGGTATTTAAAAAGCCCTTGCCGGCGGGTATGTGTCAGGTGTGGCATTTAATTTTTCTAGAACGTTCCAAATTCAAAAACGTAACGCCTAAAATTATGGTGACATTTTCTCTTGTTCCCGTCCCGGCTATGACCTTGCCAGCGAACCGATCAGTGCGCACCCAATGTTCACAAAGTTAAAAACGTCTATTTGAAGTGGAGGCGTGAGTTGCCGGCCCGGTGCACGCCCCAGAGCTGCGGTCCCTCCAGGGATGCGATACATCATGTAACAGGTTGTAAATAGATAGAGCTAGAATGCCAGGGTACTGGGTATTAGCACAGGACTGCAAGCTAGACGATTTATTTCGTATGTTTTTTTAACGCCTTCTTCCATGAAACACTTTGGATTTTTCACTATCCTTATTCCAGGGCTAATATCGAGCCCTGGATAGAAGTGTTGTCCGTGATGAGCTCTTAGCCTTACATCAATGTAGTCACTATAACTAGTGAGGGGAAACTCACCCCTTTCGTTGAATTTCAACAGAACTTGATTGCCATGTTTTTTTCATACCATTTTTTTTATTTCCATAGGAATTTTTAGCCATAGGAACCAATGAAAGTATGGCGATGATAAAGAAAGGCAAAATTTAAAAAATAATTAAGATCGTTCGAAGTGAAGGAAGTGAGGGAAGTCTATGTAAAACGTTACGATGCGGTCGAATAAAACTTGATATGAAACTCCCATTTGGAAAGTTTTGTTTCTGGGGAATCACTCGTTGTATTAGTGTGGTTGTTTTTTTAAAGAAAGAAGGAGGGGGAGTACAATCATATAAACCATATTTGTATTACAGAAGAGATCTATTCGATCTATATACAGCCTTAGATACGTGATTCACTTAAATAATTATTTAAAGACATTAATATTTTAACCGTAGCCTCCTAATTCATCTTTGACTGCATATGTATGTCAACGCGGGTCGTAATATTGGACTTTCCGAACACATTTCTTCGTCAGGTTCCGACATGGTGGGTAGCCTCGAGCAAATTAAATCACGAACTGAATATAATTGCGATTTATTAAGGTGCCGTAACTTTAACAATTTAAATTGGATTTATTCGAACTGACACGTCCGCTCGGCACGAGCACTAGAAATAGAATGCCCGCCCGCTCCGACGGCCGCATCCAAGCTTGACAAGGTATGTGTCACCGCTTGCGTTCGGTTGGTAGGGTGAGTGCCGATGTTGCCGCCGTTTGGCTGTAGATGGCGCAACGCTACTTCCGACACGGCCATCTCTGATAACTCACACGTCCTCGTGTGTATCATCTGTAAGAAAAAGTAACGACAGAGCTATTCCGTTCGGTCATTCTGATAACACCACTAAACTAGTGACTTTACATTAAAAGTCCAACAAATCTCTCCTTATTTCTTTTATTCAATTATGATTCAAAATCTTTACACACTTATCAATCTCAATCATTTCAATACAGAGTTTTAAACCGGTAGAGCACAAACATTAGGTGAAACAACATTCTTAGGCACCGCACCAACGGCTCATCTCGCTTTCGCCACTACGAAAGAAAGGGTAACTTACAAAAGCACGCCGTCGCACCAACGACTCATCCTGTTACGCCCCTACGTAAACGAGGGTATCCCAATAAAACATGCCGCCGCACTTACGGCTCATCTTGCCAACTCAGACAAGGGTAACTCTAAAGTATGCGCCACAACGCTCATGAGTGATTAAACATTAATTATCACTTCCTTAATTGCTAGTACTTTCGTCTGAATCTACACATGGTTCTAATCCTGCTGGTACCTCATGACTCGGAACCCTCCTCACCCGATCATGCGGGTACTTGTATGTTCTCTTAGAATTTAGGGCTTTAAGACGATATCTATCACTGTCCAGAACCACTATGATTTTGAAAGGACCCTTAAATTTTGGATCAAGCTTGGTCTGATTCCTTTCCTCATTTTCTATGAGAACATACTCACCCACATTGAATCGGTTTACAGTAGCTTTTCCTTTGTCAAACCTAGCCTTGTCATATAAAGCTGCTTGTCCAATATTCTGTGCAGCCTGTTCCCGAACCCTATCAAGGTCAACATTTTGATCATCATCATTCAAAGTCATTAAGCCTAAAGGTCTTGCTACCTTTCCAATCATCAGCTCTAATGGGCTGGCTTTAGTAACACGATTCACTGTAGAGTTGATTGCTAACTGGACCTCCCCTAACGCATCCTGCCACGATCGATCTTTACTCGTCTCTACCGCCGTAAGCATACTCTTGAGAGTGCTCATCACCCTCTCTACTTGTCCATTAGCGCGACTGCCCCCCGTTGCAATCAGATGCAACTGAATATTTCGAGCCTCACAATAGCTTGCAAATTCTTTACTGGCAAAACACCTACCCTGGTCAGCCACCACACGAGTGGGTGAGCCAAATAACGAAATGCTGGATTCTAGAGCTTTGATGCTACTCTTAGTATCGATGTTTAGCGAATGAAAAAGTAAGACGAATTTGGTAAAGCCATCTATCAAGACAAAAACGTATTCCTTAACGTCATTCTTGCCACTCAGCTTCCCTGAAGCGTCGATGTGTACCGTATGCCAAGGAGCATTGATTCTGGGAATTGGATGAAGTTCCGCCTGAACCCGACCTGAACTTGACTTAGAGACTTTGCATGTAATGCAGTTTTCAACGAACTTCCGGACATACTTAGACATGCCTTCAAACCAGTAATGCTCGTAAAGTTTTTCGAGAGTTTTCTCCCAACCTAAGTGCATCACTGACTCGTGGACATTGTTAATCACCGACCACCTAAATGTTCGTGGTACTATAGGGAGGCATCGATTCCGACCGTTTCTTTGCACTTTACGATAAAGTATACCTGATCTGATCTCATAAGTCTTCCTAACATCATCTGACAACAGTTCATTTTGAAGGTCTGCAAGAATTTTTTTTATTTCACCATCCTTATCCTGCTCAACTTGAAGCCAATTGCTCGAGAGTTCAGCTATGTTGACACGTTTTTGTTCAACACGCTGATCGACATTGCATGCAGGTGGAGGCTGGGGATTGCGTGACAGACAGTCGACATGCTTCATCCTAGACCCTTCTCTATAAACGATGTCGAAGTCAAACGACTGTAGGTAGGCCCACCACCTATGAACTCGAGGAGAAAGCTCAGCCTTATTTTTCGTAGCCTTGACGGAGTTGCAGTCAGTCACGACTGTGAACTTGCGACCCCGCAGATAATGGCTGAAATGTTTAACTGCGTTCACAACCGCCAAGGTCTCCAGTTCGTACGAGTGATACCTGGATTCAGGGGAAGACGTACGACGACTGTAGTAAGCGACCGGATGCTGCTTGCCGTCCACCTTCTGAATAAACACAGCACCGTACCCGTCCGCACTCGCATCGGTGTGGATCTCTATTGGTTGTTTGGGGTCGAAAATCAATAAAATTGGCTGCGAAGTCAGGTGAGCGATGACTTTTTGCCTGATGTTTTCATGAACGCGTTGCCAGTCAATGTTACAGGCTTTGCCACTCGTCATCTTAAATAAAGGAGCCATAAATTTTGAAAAATGTGGAATAAACTGCCTAAAGTAGGAAGCCAGACCTATGAACTGCCTGAGTTGTGTGACCGTATTTGGAGGTGGGAGAGATGTTAAGGCCTCTATCTTTTTTTTATTAGGCATAACTCTACCATCTTCGACAAGAAACCCCAGGTATTCAACTCGACGCTTTAAGAACGCACACTTACTTAGGTTTAGCGAAAAACCTGCTTTGGTCAAAACCTCTAGGACAAGACGAAGACGCTCTAGACCCTGTTGGATATCCGAAGCTAGGACCAAAAGGTCATCAACATATGCCACTACGAACGTATGAGCTAACTCTCCCAACGCCTTCATGACCGCCCTTTGGTAGACCGACGATGCATTCTTCAGACCAAATGGCATGGATAAGTACTCCCACTGCCCATCAGGCGTGACAAACGCAGTTCTCTCTATAGAAGAAGCTTCAACCGGGATCTGGTGGTAGCCACTAACAGCGTCCAGGCAGGTATACCATTTTGCCCCACCTAATCTGGCAACTTGATCTTCAATCAATGGAAGCGGGTATCTATCAGCCACGGTGTTCTCGTTCAACTCTCGGTAATCCACGCACATACGATCGGATCCATCTTTTTTTTTTACAAGAAGTACGGGACTAGAAAACGGAGAACAACTAGGCCTAATCACACCCGCCTCTAACAGCTCACAAATTTTTTGACGCACAACCTGTCGTTCACTTTCACCAAGGCGATAAGGACGTCGCTGAACTGTTTTTGTCGGGTCAATTAATCGAATCTCAAGTTGACCTGTGTTTACACGAGACGAAGCCACACCCGTGGAAAAGGAGTTAGAGAATTCTTCTAATACAGCAATTAGTTGAGACTTGGATTCGGAGGGTATATCAGTATTGATAGAACTAAAATTAATCCTATTATTACCTTCGTTAGATTTTGTACACGATAAAACTTTTGTACTACCCGTCAAAACTACATTATTCGACGTCACGCTGACCTCAAATCCATGCGCTAGAATTTCCCTACCAACTAAAATGTCATCCGTTAGGTAGTCATCAGGGACCACATGAAATAAAATTTCTAAGTTAAAATCCCCAACCTTCGTTTGCGATAAAATTTGTAAAGTGCTATAAACGCTATGCCTGCCTATGCCTGTTAATTTAATAGTATTGTTTACTCGTCTCCCCGAAAATTTTTTAGCGACACTTTCTTTGATTAGGGAACATTCCGCACCAGAATCAAAACAAAACAAATACGACTCACAGTTATTTATCAGCTGACCCCGCGGACTGCTCACACTGCACATGTTGACCTGGTGTTCACGCCCATGCGCGGCCGACGATCCCGCTGCGCTGGCGCTCCGCGACACGGCTCCGTTGCCGCCGACGTTAGTGCCCGGTTCCCGCGTACACTTGGAAGCAAAATGGCCCATTCCGCCACATCGGTAGCAGATGACCCGCGATGGCTGGATACTTGTAGCGGGGAGAGCAGAAGTCGTTTGCGCTGTCGACCGTTGAACGCCTTTTTTCTTCGAGCGGCACTCAAATGCACGATGCCCCAACTTGCCGCAATGAAAACATCTCAGAGGCGGCCCCGTTCTTTGTCGTTTTGCATCTGTACGGTTCTCTTCAGATGTCTGCGGCGCCTTCCTTTTCATGAACGTAGTCGCTTTTAATTCTCGCTGTAGCTTATCTCTCGTGACTATCTCGGTTGTGAAAGCCAATCGTTGTAAACGGATATCAAATTGTGTCAAATGTGCCAGCACTGTCGATATAACGATCTCATCTACGCTCATATTTTGCCACTTCGCGGTTAATGAGGTTACTAATCTTGCCGCATAAACGGATAAACACTCGTTTTCTCTCGGTTTGCTATTTTGCAAATTAATGAGGGTAGCTGCGGGTGTTTCGACACTATCGTACCTGGCTGTAAATAATTCGCGAAACTGTGTCCACTGCATTCCAGGAAACGAAATTTGCGATAGCCATTGTGAAGCAGTTCCTTTTAGCGAACTGCTGATAGCTAATATTAGCGGTCCTCCTTCCAACGGATTTTCACCAAAACAAAGGTTGACCGTATTGCACCAAGCGCGTGCGTCTGCGTCTGGCTTCTCGGGATCGAATTCTGGTAACTTGATGTGACTCGCTGTACTCGCTGGGCGTCTGATCGCTTCAATCAAGTTTAGCATGTTACTGTTTTGCAACTCGAACATTTTACGTAACAAATCTTCATCGACACGAGGTGGCTGACGATTTTCGTTTCTTTCTTGTGCTCGAGGTGATCGCACTTCTGATGTCAACGCGGGTCGTAATATTGGACTTTCCGAACACATTTCTTCGTCAGGTTCCGACATGGTGGGTAGCCTCGAGCAAATTAAATCACGAACTGAATATAATTGCGATTTATTAAGGTGCCGTAACTTTAACAATTTAAATTGGATTTATTCGAACTGACACGTCCGCTCGGCACGAGCACTAGAAATAGAATGCCCGCCCGCTCCGACGGCCGCATCCAAGCTTGACAAGGTATGTGTCACCGCTTGCGTTCGGTTGGTAGGGTGAGTGCCGATGTTGCCGCCGTTTGGCTGTAGATGGCGCAACGCTACTTCCGACATGTATGTACGTAAAAATCTTAATTTGTTCTATAAGAAATGCGATATACATAGTTTCAATACAAGAAATAAACATAAGCTGGCTATTTTAAACCATAGGTTTCGTAAAACCAGTAGAACATTCGTGAGATTAAGTATAAAAATATTCAACAAGTTACCGCAATATATTATTGATTTACCCATGCATAGAATTAAGGTCCATATTAAATCATGTTTAATGCCAAAAGGATACTACAAACTTGATGAATATTTAAACGATGAACATAGGTAGGTATATGGATATGATTATCTGTTCGCTTACACACCATAGTTTTAAGTTCTCTAGGTCGAAATTTTGTAAAGATTAGGTTAACTACTAAGTTTCTTGTCGGATTCTTCTCGGTAGAATTAGGTTCCGAACCGGCTGTAGCTTTAATTTTGGTTTTATTTTTGGTTTTGGTTTGGTTTTACGACGCATAAGTGTTAATTGTAACCTACATAAATAAATGAACTGACTTGACTTGAATCTATCCGCAGCTTTCTCGCATGGCACTCGCGGTGCCATGCGGTGAAAGTTAGGCATTGGATTAACGATTAACGGACTTCTGGATTATTAACGGGAGTTAATGAGTCCGTTAACAGTTTTTAAAGTTGACTTAAAAGTTAATACGTTACTCAAAATGTTAACTTCGTTAATTAACGATTAACGGATTAACGAGTTAATGCCCAGCTATGCGGAAACTAGTGTGCATACGTACATGCTCGGTTCATACGCTCCAAGCGTTCACACTCATGAAATGTTCCTTTTAGGGGCAATCTTCGCCACTGGGCACATACCCAGGTCTTCCTGAACTATTGAGGCTCCCTTGTCCCCACTCGGTTATTAAGCCACTCGTTCGCACGTGCGTAACCCTCGCTTGATATATTTTTTATTAAATTATAAAAATTCATTTCAATTAGGTGAACAGCTCATAAACAAAATAGGTGAGTTATTGTATTTTTTTATCAACAGTAACAGAAGTAAATTTAATCGAATGAAGCGAAAAAACAAAGCGTATTATGAACAGAGGGGCCTATATATTATTCTAATATGCCCAGTGCCTGAAATGAGCGAAAGAGGGGTCTGCTCCATCCATATTACATTGGATGTTACATTTCACCGATTTTTATCCGCTTTCACGTATGTAGGCACGTAGGAGAGGTTACAACAACATGTGTCACCCCTGGCCGGTGCCGGTGGCTGGTATATTTAGAGCGCGCGCGGCGAGCCAGCCGTTCAGCGTTCCGCGCGATTAACCGCGCGCCCCGAGCCTGACCGACCCCACCCTCCCCCGCCCCACCGCACACGCGACCCGCAGCCATCCCTCGCACGTGAGGTACACCGGTAATTAGAATTAATTAATAAATATTGGACAGCATCACACACGTTTGATGACCTCCGCAGCTGAGAGGCGGATGCGGCGGCAACATTGGCGTCTCTGAGGCCCCGGGTTCGATTCCCGATCAAATCGATATGGAAAATGAACTTTTCTATATTGTTTCGGGTCTGGGTGTTGTGGTACCGTCTTTGTTTCTGATATATGTATGTAACCAAGGGCTTTAGCTACTCATTAGATCAAACATGAATCAGAGGAATGTATGTGATGTTGTCCAATATCTATTTATATTTAGGTTGCTCTGATTCTGTGATAAGTTAGCTACACAGCCTGTGTGACTTTTGATGCTACCTCCGGTTCGGAATCTATAAGTTATAGGTTCCGAACCGGAGGCTATAACTACGCAGAAGATACAGGCAAGAAGCCCAGTAGTTTTTTTTTAAATCTAAACTTATTGCTGGATTTGTAACCTAAGTTTCCGAATTCGTTTGAAGGCTCTTGTGTTACAGAAACAAAGATGATACCACAACATCCAGATCCGTGGCAATATTGAAAAAATCGTTTTCCATAGTTACCCGAATCGAATCCGGGACCTCAGGGGGTCTACTCTCATAAACGAAATATGTCGGATCCGACAACGGATTCAAATTTTTAATCCTCATATTCATAAAGAAATCACTTCGAATGCAAATTAAGCGTTTTCAAAAAACAAAATATTATTTATGCAAATCAAAAACCACGT
The DNA here is from genome assembly GCA_037074685.1 of Glyphodes pyloalis. Taxonomy (NCBI): domain Eukaryota; kingdom Metazoa; phylum Arthropoda; class Insecta; order Lepidoptera; family Crambidae; genus Glyphodes; species Glyphodes pyloalis. The sequence goes on along the minus strand of JAYKKO010000012.1, from coordinate 2,640,550 downwards.
CTTCATTCAAAACTTTTGAATAATCTTCAAAAACGAAACCATTCGTTTGTTCGTTTCGTTTTTGAGAGTACCCCTCCAGAGATAGCGCTACGACAATGTCTGAAGGCCGTCATTGGGTAATTAAGATGTTAAAAAGTAAGTTGTGAAGTTTCAATATGTATGTCCCACTGTAGGACTAGTACCTAGTAAGTACGAGTACCTACCCACCTATACTAGAGTCACCAACTCCAACATTGAAAGCAAGGCATACCTACAACATTGGTCGGTAAACTGGATTAATCATCACACTGCCTGATTGGTGATCATAAACCCGAGCAATATTCGAATAATATCAATAATGTAACTAATCTACTGAGATTCTTACCGGTATCTTCTCAGTAGATATAGGTTCCGAAACGGGAGTACAATCAGTTTGCTTTGTATTCAATGACTATTCAAAAAGTTTAAAATAATTTAACGGGTCAAAACGCGACACCATTTTTAGTTAATACGAACTACTTGCTGCCCGACGTTTCGGTTAGGTTGCACCAACCGTGGTTACGAGCTGGCATTAAATTATTTTAAATGTTTAAATTGGTACGCTAAAGTCTTAAAGTATGTATAGATGATTCAAAAAGTGTTATAATTATGTAACCTACATGAAAAAATAAATATTTAAGGTTGACTTTTTTTATTTAACATGGTATATAAACATGGTTGTTTAACCATAGCCCACTATAGTAAGGATGGATTCATTCTTATGGTGTAGGTTTTTGACCTGCAGTGTGGAACATTATTAAGCCAAATAGAAGTGTACCACTATATACCTATTTAAAAAATAAAATTAAAATGTTGGACAACATCACATGCATTGCTCTGATTCTGTGGTAAGTAGCTAAAGCACTTGTGTTACAGAAATCAGAAACAACGGCGATACCACAACACCCAGACCCGAGACAAGATAGAAAAGTTCGTTTTCCATATTGACCCGACCGGGGATCGAACCCGAAACCTCAGAGATGGCGCGACGCCAAAGTCCGGCACGCTTGCCTCTCGGCTACGGAGGTCGTCAATTTATTTATTTTAACTTTATTGCACCTTAAACAGTTGTATTAAATTAATCGGAATCAACGGACCATCGTTTCTAAGTCAACGCCATTTACGTTCAAAAGTAAATACTGATATAAGTACCATACCACGTAGGTATTTATGTTTACACACACACAAGAACACAATCTTAATCACGTAAATTTTTGTTCTTGAACCCACAACCTTTTTTTGCGCCTTCGCACCGTCACTCTCTATCACGGGGACATAGAAAGTGGTGTGTCGGATTTTGCACCGACTAAAACCTCCCGGGTGGTCCTACTCTACGCAAATGGTGGCGAGGGTCAGTATACACCAGTCGTGACTGCTACGGCCCCCACCTAATAGCTACCGCACCGTCACTCTCCGCAGAAAACATAGAGTGGTGTCTCGGGCTCGCACAGACTAAAACCCCTTCGGCGGCTAACGCTGAGATACCCTTGTACTCCCCCACAGGCCTACCGCTAAGCGGCCCTCCTCGCCGCGACTGGAGCGTGTTCAGGCCACCTGACACGCCCCATCCTTGGGACCGAGGCACCGGACGCCGGGCCTTAACCCTCGACCCCTAACTTAACCGTTAGCATATTCAATCAAAATGTTAGTCCATTTGTTTTTAATTGGTATCAAAAATGGATTTTTTTCCTGTGGTGTCTAGTTCTCTTAGAGCTTGCTGGGTCTAGTCGGCTCGACATTTTGTTTTTGACTGATCCCAAGTTAGTTTTTTGACTATAAATCAGCGATTAATTGTCATTCCACCTTGTGTTATAGTGAGTTTTAGATAAACAAGGATTGATGATCAACATATTAGCTAGAAGCATCTAAGAGGGACCCCACACTAGCGTCTTTCGAGCGTCAGCGTCTTGCCGGCGACCTCCGCACACTAGCGTTGGTTGGGCGTTGCGTCGACGCGGCGCCCGCTCAGCGTCGACGCGGCGCCCGCACAGCGTCGGCGCGGCGTTTGAGCGGCGCTTGCGCTGGGCGTCCTCCGCACATCGCGTTCGAGCCGAGCGCCGCGCTGACGTCATGTACAGTTATTTCGAAAATGGAAATGTAAGATTTGAATAACGCACAATATAATGTTTTATATTGCAGTGATAAATTAATGCTCAACTTGTAAAGGAAAACATATATTGTACCTATTTGACACATGGCCCGAATAGGCAACTTTAGCATTTACTTTCTCAAAAACTAAAAGTACTTAATTGAAAATGGGTTTCTTCGGCAATATGAGTTAGTATTTTAAGCTACATCCATATTTGCTATCAGCCAAAAAGTCTTCTACCTACTGATTCTAAAACACGGTCGGGCCGAAACAATTGAGTTGATCATTGTACTGTTGACAAAATAAACGCTGCGCAGGAGTCGGGCAGGCTCGGCGCCTGTGGAGCGCAGTCCTGGCGTTCGTCATTTCGACCGCGCCGCTGCGCAGGCGTTGCGTCGGCGTCGCGTCGACGTCGCGTCGGCGTCGCGTCAGAGTTGCGTGGGCGTCGACGTCGCGTCGGCGTCGCGTCAGAGTTGCGTGGGCGTCGACGCTCAAAGAACGCTAGTGTGGGGTTACGCTAAAGATGTATAAATTTACTAAATTAACCAAAATTATTACGTACCATACTTCAGTTATAGGTGGTGAAGATATAGTAAATAAACAAAATTGGGATCTAGTCTTAATTTATCATGGAGGCACAACATTCTAGCATGATGTGACTGGCCAATTCTATAATAATTAAAGTGAACAAAAAAGTATAAGGGAAAACAGGTTTTATCCATATAAAAAAAACAACAAGATACACGGTAAAACTATACTACAATAAACGAATGAAACATCTTGCATAAGTAAGAGACATTGCAAATCAATCACCGCAGGCGCTTCATAAATATACAGGGAGCTACACCGTAAATAAACAGCTATACGGTGTTTTATCTTGTGATATGAGGCTAGATTTTATAAACGATCAATCAGAAAGATTCTTTAGGTGGATAGTTTTGTAAAGACTGTTCAGGCAGTCAAAAAATTCTGCCTACCTAAGTTCAGTTTTGTCGGTAATACAATGGTCCTTCTTAATATATGAACCTAAACTAATGTAATAAAAAAAAAAATACTTAAATAAGTTTTTTTTTTCAATTAAGTAACTAGGTACGTACTTACCTTTTATGCTTTTCTATAAAGATCTAAATAATGGGTGTTACAAAAAGTAACCTTGATGTGGGTTCTTTATCAGCATAAAAAATATAGGTACCTACTTACCTACAGCGCAGTGATAAATAATTATTATTTGGTCGGTTCTACGTCATAAATTCATTCAGCGGAATGGTGGAATGATATCGTGAAATCGGGCTCTAAAATTTTACACAACGGCATTCAGTCACGAAACTCGCAAAGCAGCGAGGTGTGCGCTCCCGAACGCAACGCGCTCGTGTCATTGCCCGCTCCTGTCAAAAATCGAAAAAAAAATGATCGACGAAACGCGGAAGAAAACTTTTTTGGGATTTGATTTTAGTACACAGAGAGTAAGTACGCATTTATTTGATAAATTAGGAAGTTAGATATTTAAACCGGCTTTAAAACTTTGTATTTTTCGCCCTCATGCTTTTTAATAAATTAATTAATTGAATGGACCGAGTGCCTAATTAATTTGCTGGCCAACCTCTGCTTTTGATTGAAGTGTTTGGTGTTTTGTTAATGCATGCGTAACAGCGATGTATGTGACTCACACTCGTGTCTGGACTAACAATGATCTAACGGTGCTGATGCTTAGCGACTATAAAACAATAGTTAGTTAAATAAATTTAACTTATTATGAACTTGACTTTTAATATTTTTTACTCATCTTACTTATTTAGATCTAAAATAAGTGATAAGCTTACTTTTTTAATGAAATTTGAAACGCAATATATTTGCCTATAAGTTGTTTATATATTTTTTTTTCAATTTATACTAAAATGTTTTAAAGTACATTGTTATGTTTAGCATAATACACACCCACATTGTTCTCAAGCATTACATCAAACCAGTCTCTTTTTGAAGGTCATCTAGTCTCATAATATGTATGTAAATTTTTACAAACATGTAGAACCAATATATATTTAATGTTTTTGTATCAAATAGGTAAATTTTATCTAATTGGCATACATATAATTAACATTACAATCATTATCAGGAATGTGGGATTTCTCTCACAATAATAAACTGCCAGTAAAATCGGTGTTGTTTGAACACTAGATTCTTCAGAATAATTACACATTTCTCTAGTAGAAAGTCTAATAATAAAACCTGTTTGAATTATTTTTTTACTTTTTAGTGTCCTAAACATTAAATGCCCATAAAGTCCTAACTTTCCATCTTAGCTGTTTAGCCAATTAAAAAAGAAATAAATCATAATAAATAAATGTTTATTCAGTGCCATATTTACATAAACTTATATTATTGGTTTGGAAAATCCTTTTAAGTACATAGGCACTTATGTCAAGAAATAACATCTAAAATGCTTGTTTTATTATTTTAGCTGAAAGCTGTGGTAATCGGTGAAGATTATGGAGTGCTGCATGAAGCAGAAGTTGAGTTTGATGTGGACCTACCAGAGTTTAGGTAACTAATTGTTCAGCGACTTCATATTTTCAATGTGCAACCAGTGTTGATATAGCTGCAACCTGATATATTGTTCCTAGAAATCACAGTCACATTTGTTTAAAATCTGTTCCCGCATGACCTTAACAGGTCAGTTTAATCCAGTCAACATTATTGAAATTGTGTAACGCTTGAAAATAACTGCTCGTAAATCTTCAAAATTTAAACTTTCTTTTTTTTCTTTCTTACATATTTTCAGTCTATTTTTATTTATTAATTTTCCAAACTTAACTTCAATTATTTTTTAATGGATGTAGTTTTTTAAAACTGTGAAATTTTAGAGCTACAATTAGATAAACTCGGCCCATTTTTTCCCAAGAAATTGGCCCATTTGCACAAAAATTTAAACTGATTTAATCGTTAAGGCTTTTAAAATCTCATCCAATCTTTGACATTCGTTAAAAAAAATTAAACAATTGTGTTTACTTTCAAGGGTGTTTATAACACATTTTGTACTAAAAAAATTAAGTGAAGCTTAGTACAAGTGGGCACACATATTTATTGAACTTTCTTAATTTCATTAGGGGTAAGAGCCTTCCATTCCTTCAAAAGCTTGGTGAAAATTATACAGATTTATTATAATTTAAATAAAGTCATGTTAAAAAATAACAATAAAAAGCCTACTCAGGTACAATGATAACTGAGGATCTAATGATTGAGTTAAGAAAAGTTGTGGTAATACTGGCAATTGGTTGACCACCAGTAATAATTAAAGTTCAGTTGCTGCACCTCACTTTTATTTTGTGATGGTCAAATGAGTTGCACATCATCACATCAGTTTAGTAAGCGTGACATGTTTAGAACCGCGGGCGGAGTGCTGCGCGGGGAGCGGGGCGAGGTGACGGCGCCGCCGCTGTTATGGGTGAAGGCGCTCGACATGGTGCTGGACCGGCTCATCGTGGCCGGCGTCGACTTCTCCACCATCGAGGCGCTGTCTGGCGCTGGGCAGGTAACTGTGACGTCATCTGCTCTCAGGGCAGTTGCAGTGAGAGCGAAGACTTAGTGCAAAATATAGAATAAACAGGGATAGTACGCGTGGGAGGCCGCGCGGGTCATTAGTCTTCATATGTGCTATTCCTTAATTGGCTACTTGACAGTGTTAACAATAAAATATGAAAAGTGTTAGATATGTTAGCTTATTAGTTAAGTAATCATTTTACAGTTTTACTTTTTAATTAAAAGCATAGTTAGTATTTTATTTTTGCAAAATATATTTTACTTTTTTTATCTGTGGAACAAAAGAACCGAAACGGAAATCACCATTGCAATTCGGAAATGACAGCTGTCGGTGAAAATTATTTATTTTAATTTGGCGAGACAATGATTATTTTACCGATTAAATTGAATTATTGTGTCTCTAATCGTATTAAGAATTTATTGAAACATTTTCCGTTTATCTAAATTAAGTCGTTCCTATGCGTATCGGTTAGTTGTCTAGGACGTTGACGTCATAATTGCAACAGTGACGTGACTTGGCGTTTTCGCGCGCTTTTTAAATTTGTGTTACACAAAATCTTATTTTTCTCTGGTTATTTAGATTATTTCCAGATAAATCGAATTGCTTGGGATATAAAATGAACGGGCGCACATTTTACAATACTTTTTCAAAAACTGTCAAGTAGCCAATTGTATGTCTTCAAACGTTTTGTTTGGAAGGAAACTTAGTCTTAGATTTTGCAGAGTATACTTGACCTCAATTGACGTGTTTTAACCTTTTACATTAATATAGATATTCATATAGGTTGGTACTGTAAACAGCAAATCAAGGTTAACACTTGGATTGGGATTTTAGTTCTTATGCAAGCGACACAGAGCATGATACAAAGTCTAAAGTGGGTAGTCTGACATGCTTCCGACTATATATAGATAAAAATAGCTGTTTGACATTCCTAAAAACAATAGTATGCAAAATGTATGTATTTGTTACTAGCGGTTGTCGCGGCGTAGCTAGTGTTGCCCAAATTCAGTCTTGGTCTTGCAGTCTTGGTCTTGTTTTTGCGTTTTTGCAAGACCAAGACCAAGAACAAGACCGCGTATTTTTAGCAAGACCAAGACCAAGACTGACCGTGCAAGACTTGAGCAAGAACAAGACATAGCCTGCAAGACTCTTGCGTCTTGCAGCTAGGACTTAGCGCTATTTCACGGAGTAGTTAGGTGTAACAGTTCGGTGTATAGGTAGGTACGCTTAGGAATTCTATGAGACGCAAAAAACTGTATCAAAGAATATGAAAAACTGGACCTATGCGCATTACGACTAATACCATAAACATAGCGAATAAAAAAATATCTATTAAAATCAAACTGAGTGCATGCATAGTTATGTTTTAACCATCGGAACTTTGATAATGCGGCATCAAAGGTTTTGTACTTACTTCTCAAAGAAATTTGCCGCTTTTCGGAAGTACATGGTTATGATACATGCGCCGGCGGCTTCTTTTGAAATCTAAAACAATCGTTGCCGCCGCGCCAAAATCATAACATTTGACACTATTTGATTGCCGCCACAGGGCGTAGGTAATTGCAAGACTTGCAAGACTCTTGCTGCAAGACCAAGACCAAGACCAAGACTGGGAGAGCAAGACCAAGACCAAGACCAGGTGTATTGGCGCAAGACCAAGACCAAGACTGGCTAAGTCTCGTCTTGTTCTTGCATTTGGGCAACACTAGGCGTAGCACGCGTACTTCTCCCGTTATTTACATATTTTCCATCGATTATTCATTTCTGTTGGTCGTAGCGTGATATTATTTAGCCTAAAGCCTTCCTCGACAAATGGAGTACCTATACAACACAAAAATATTTTTTCATTTCGAAGCCGTAGTTCCTGGGGTTAGCGCGCTCAAAGGAACAAACTCTTCAGCTTTGTAATTTTAGTATGGATGCGATAAGTAGCATTTGACATACATTACGCACATTGTAGTTATTTTATACTAATGTTAAAATCCATGGTTGTAGAGAGAAAAATGCACAACTTAAATGTGCATTTTTAGCGCAAGCAATGACAGTGATATTGAAGACAATGACTGCGACCGGAGCCGGGGCCTATCCCCCAATTATGGAACTTGTTTTTGTACTAGTCAATGGTACGGGCCCCTTCGTGAGATAGTCCAACATCCACATACATGGCATTTTTTCGTCTTTCTCGCTGTCCCTTGGTAAGAGGCTGGTACAAATGCCTCGAAATACTACATCCATACTTTTAATTCCAGCAACACGGTTCCGTCTGGTGGTCCAAAGACGCAGAGTCCCGGCTCGGGAGCCTGTCTCCGGACCAGTTCATCCACACGCAGTTGGCCACCGCTTTCGTCGCCGACTCTCCCGTCTGGATGGATTCCAGTACCACTGAGGACTGCAAGGCGCTGGAGGAGGCGATGGGAGGTCCAGAGGTAGGTCGAACCGTGACAGTATCATAGTCACAATCAATTCATTTATTAATGTTGGTTACAAGTAACACTTATGCATCGTCAAACTACGAACGGGAATTATCGGGAAAATCCTTTGTATGAAAAATCTAAACCGCCTAAGTTAGGCGCTTTAAATTTGGCATGTAGGTACCTTAGTGACCTTAAAGCTTAGTTGCAACAGGATATTGCAAAATTTCCACGGGATCGAGAATTAGCGGGAAAAAACTGGAAAAACCCTGTAGTCCACGCGAACGAAGTCGCGGGCTCAGCTAGTTACTCATATTGTAGTTTTGTGGGAGACTGACCCTGAAACGAAGCCTATAATAGACTTAATGTTTTCTGGTCTCCAGGCCTCCCCCTGTTCTGTCATGTAAATCTGTCCTGTGTGGTCAGGAGCTGGCCAGGGTCACGGGGTCCCGCGCGTACGAGCGGTTCACGGGCGCGCAGATCCGTAAGATGCACCGGACGCGGCCGCGCGCCTACCACGCCGCCGCGCGCGTCTCGCTCGTCTCCTCCTTCGCCTGCTCGCTCCTTGTGGGCTCCATCGCGCCCATTGACCTCTCCGATGGCTCCGGGATGAATCTGCTCGATATAACGACTAAGCAGTGGGATGAGAAGGCTCTGAAGGTACGTTTTTATATTGCACTCATCCTACCTGATGTTAAGTGGTAATGAGGTTCTAGCTTAAGGGCGACCATAATACAGCATAATAAAGATGTTACTCTACTTGTCGCTCTTACCTGGCTGCTAATGTAGCATTCCTAAGGAGGAAACCTTACTCACACGCAGGAACACAACAACACAGAAGTGATTGTTATTTGGCTGCGGTCTTCTGTAAGGTGGAGATATTTCACCAGTCGGGCAGCTCCAGTTCGAGCGATAAATCGCTATGCCTACCTCTCTCAAAATAAAATTGATCAGATTTTAACTAGCTGTTAATAAAACCACTATGAACTGTAACAATTTTCTGATGTGAATCTTTTTTTGACGTGACAACGTCTAATAACTCATTGTCACGTTCTGCAAGCGAGGGCGTGGCCCGAACGAGAGAGAGGCATGATCGACTCGAGCGATTGGCGTATCGTTGTCACGTCAAGCTACCGTCCGTAAACTGACTTTACAGATAGTACATTTTTTTCGTAGACTAAAACTAGCCTAGGCGGATTCGTTACTAATGTTTTGTAAATAAGGCTGGTTACTGATTGGCAGGCATGTGGAGACGAGACTCTGAGCAGCAAGCTGGGCTCGCCGGTGCCGACAGCCAGCGTGGTCGGCGTCATCTCGCCGTACTACGTGTCGCGGTACGGCTTCCGTCCGGAGTGCAAGGTGGTCGCCTTCACTGGGGACAATTGCTCCGCTTTAGCTGGTGTGTACACTTCCTTAATACTAGCTTTTCCCCGCTTCATGCGCGAGGAATTGTTGAGGCAAAATTACGCACATATACTTTATTAATTATGCACATACATGCTGCAGTGGGTAACTATTCATCGCCTATTGTTACACTTATGTTCTTAATTATTAAGTGTGTGTTTTACTCCTTTGCTGAAAATATGAAAAAAATTGCGTTCAAACAATGGAAAACCGGGGACTAATAATTGAAAACCGCCACATAGTAGGGCCGTGGCCATATTACGGTATCAAATCTGTTGTTTTCGCGATGTGGATTCCTCTCATGCTTACCATCAGGCTGGGAGTAGCTATACTGTGCTATACTGTGCACATATGAAAAAAAAATCCTTAATATTTCATGGTTGTACCATTAATCATGGTTGTATCTGGCTCGAAGGACCAATCAATTACAGGATTTTCCATTATAAATAGCCAGATGTTATGCTACTCATTAAATGTGTTTATAAAAGTCAATGTCTAACGTGATTAAGATGCTATGCGTAGCACAATTAAATACACATATATATGTGCTACGCATAGCATATACATATGTATACAACTCATTCTTAAGTGAACTTATAAGAAGTAAATTCATATGAACCCAAATCATCACATTTTATGCTCATACAAAATTAATGCAAAGTTTACTTGTAAGTAAAAAAATTAAATTCATGTTATTATCTCAGCTTGTATTAACAGAGTAAACACATTAGAAGTAGTATCAACATATTCAACAATATTGACACCAGTTATCTGTATCTTAAAGTTATCTTCAGCGGCGGCTCGGAGGCGAGTTTACAGCTCGTTATATTACAATTTGCGATAAGATACGAGAGGATTGCTGATGTAATGTGACAGCTGACAAACATATGTGAAGCTTGAATAAGTACTTAAACAGTATTTTTATATTATAGTACTTTGCAGATTAGCAACATTCGGAATTTTTATTTTGTAGGATATATCCATTATAAATTAATTAGTTTTTATAAAAAAAACATACAGTTTATTTGGATGAATGAAAAAAATACAGAAACTCTTCTTAAAATCGATTAAAAATTATTTGTCAAAAAATAATTTACGATGACTTTTAAAAGTGTACGTATTTTCTGACGACCTCAGTAGCCGAGCGGATCGTACTTTAGCGTCGCGCCATACCTGAGGTCCTGGGTTGGATCCCCGGGCGGGTCAATATGGGAAACGAACTTTTCTATATTGTATCGGGTCTGGGTGTTGTGGTACCGTCGTTGTTTCTGATTTCTGTAACACAAGTGCCTAAGCTTCTTACCACAGAATCAGCATTGTATGTGATGGTGTTCAATATTTATTAATTTATATATAGTTTCTCATAAACCAATAGAATATAATTGCCATATAAAAATCTTTATTCATGTTAATTTAGGTAGTCTTGGGTTACCTATTTGGTTGCTTCAATGAAACTCCGATGAGAGTAGAGAAGATAATGTGTATAATTGGTAAAATGAATCAAATTATGTACAATGAAATAGAGTGTAACTAGTGGGTAGAGAAACAATATAAACTTATAACTAAAGGTAACACTAGAGGGCGTTGACTCGGGCGCGAACTCGCACGCACATAAATAGGCGCGGCCGGTGAGCCCGCGCTCAGTTGACCGGCGGACGGCGAGGCGCGTGGATGTCGACGGAGCGGCGAGCGGCCCGCGACGTAAATACGTTGCTGTATGATGTATACTGTATGTAGCTACATTAACTTTACAAAAGCCCTTATGCATCTTCAAAATGTATTTAAACTACTGCTAGTTCGGAATTTTGTTTCTGTCGAGGTTTGTCAACATCCCTGTCGTATCATATCCAGGACTCCGACTGCGGGCTGGCTGGGTGGGCCTCAGCCTGGGCACGAGCGACACTCTTCTCCTAGGGCTCCAAGCTCCCGCGGCCCCGCCGGCGGGGCACGTGCTCGTGGGGCCCACTCCCGAGGCCCCCTATATGGCGCTGCTGTGTTTCTCCAATGGTTCCTTGACCAGACAGAATCACCGGGATAGGTTGTGCGGACCGAGTTGGGATGCCTTCAATGAATTGCTGCAGTCTACTGTGAGAGGAAACATGGGATATATGGGTAAGTTTGGTTTAAATGTATGGAATTACATTTTTTTTAGTATTTTGGAGAGTATTATTAATAGTCATTATTAATATTTTTATTTATAGTGTCTATATAAATCAAATAATGCTTCCTCCAGTTCCGAACCTATAACTACTGAGATGATACCGACAAAAAGCAGTTTTGAACTTATTACTAATTTTGACCAAGACTTCGTGTCGTGTTAGTTTATCAATTGAAAAAATATATATATATTTAGTAAAAATACTGTAGGAGTTAATGTGCAATATTATATATGCATCTTTTTATACATTTTGGCCCACATAATATAAATTGAGAAAGTGCAACAAAAACTTTCAAAACAATATAAAAAGCGTAAGTACAGGAGAGCAGACTCATTAGTGGTCCACGCGTTCTTGTCATTCATATATTCTTCTACTTTGTAATAGTCTCCTTTTAAAAGACAACGTTTGACATGTGTCTTAAAGTACAAAGGTAACTCAACAATGACTTGAGGATGTTTAAATTAAACATTTTTATGCTTAAAGCAACAAATGAATAAACTATTTTATTTAGTCTACGTTTAGTAACTGCAAGCTTGTTTTTAGTTTTAGTTTTAATGATATCAGTGTCAGATTTTTATGGAAAAGTATACAAGCATTAAATAGTTGAGAATGAGATGTTAATTTACTTAAATAATTATCTTAGCTAGACACGTGTTCCTAGCTTGTACATGGCTCGGATGGCCCCTTTTTTTGTAACAAATTTAGTTTCAATATCGGCCGCAGATCTCCATAACACCAGACGATATGACAAGACGCTGTGAAAAGTGCTAAAATAAACCAATCTTACTGTTTCCACATCTGTCAGATACCTTATCTTTCTGCCCGCATAAGCAGCCGAACTCGGTCTTCTAGCCTGGTTTGAATTGGCATTATTAGGGGTGTCATTGATTTTGGAAAACATTGTTACTCTGTGTATTTAAAACATTAAGAGATATATCATCAGCAAATAATACCATCTCACATAAGTCTTTTGTAAAAAAGGCAGGTCATTGATATAAATTTAAAAATAGTGATGGTCCCAATATCGTGCCCTGGGGCACTCCTACTAACAAAGGAGCGTCGAAACAGTTTGATCCGTTTACGGTAACTTGTCGAGTTCGGTCAGACAGATAAGATTGAATAAGACTAAGTGATTTGTTAAAAACACCTTAATGTCGCAGTTTCAATTTGAATGTTTGATGATCTACACAATCAAATGCTTTTGATAAATAACAAAAAACATCTACGACATCCTGCATAATTATTCCATGACTCCGGTTCAACGGGAGCGTTACCAGCTGTTTGAATGGGCTAGCTTACAAGTAAATATGTCCCTCAGGCATCTACTACGACACGGCGGAGATAGTCCCGCGCGCGGCGCCGGGCCGCTGGCTGTACGACGCGCACGCGCGGGTCACGAGGGCCGCGCCGCAGCACGAGGCGCGCGCGCTGCTGGAGGGACAGGCGCTGGCGCGACGCGCGCACGCCGAGCAGCTGGCGCTGCAGCTGGGTGAGACGTGCTGCCCTCTAGCGACCACCAACAGTACTAGAGTAGCTCCCATACGTGCCGTCGGCTGGAGGGACAGGCGCTGGCGCGACGCGCGCACGCCGAGCAGCTGGCGCTGCAGCTGGGTGAGACGTGCTGCCCTCTAGCGACCACCAACAGTACTAGAGTAGCTCCCATACGTGCCGTCGGCTGGAGGGACAGGCGCTGGCGCGACGCGCGCACGCCGAGCAGCTGGCGCTGCAGCTGGGTGAGACGTGCTGCCCTCTAGCGACCACCAACAGTACTAGAGTAGCTCCCATACGTGCCGTCGGCTGGAGGGACAGGCGCTGGCGCGACGCGCGCACGCCGAGCAGCTGGCGCTGCAGCTGGGTGAGACGTGCTGCCCTCTAGCGACCACCAACAGTACTAGAGTAGCTCCCATACGTGCCGTCGGCTGGAGGGACAGGCGCTGGCGCGACGCGCGCACGCCGAGCAGCTGGCGCTGCAGCTGGGTGAGACGTGCTGCCCTCTAGCGACCACCAACAGTACTAGAGTAGCTCCCATACGTGCCGTCGGCTGGAGGGACAGGCGCTGGCGCGACGCGCGCACGCCGAGCAGCTGGCGCTGCAGCTGGGTGAGACGTGCTGCCCTCTAGCGACCACCAACAGTACTAGAGTAGCTCCCATACGTGCCGTCGGCTGGAGGGACAGGCGCTGGCGCGACGCGCGCACGCCGAGCAGCTGGCGCTGCAGCTGGGTGAGACGTGCTGCCCTCTAGCGACCACCAACAGTACTAGAGTAGCTCCCATACGTGCCGTCGGCTGGAGGGACAGGCGCTGGCGCGACGCGCGCACGCCGAGCAGCTGGCGCTGCAGCTGGGTGAGACGTGCTGCCCTCTAGCGACCACCAACAGTACTAGAGTAGCTCCCATACGTGCCGTCGGCTGGAGGGACAGGCGCTGGCGCGACGCGCGCACGCCGAGCAGCTGGCGCTGCAGCTGGGTGAGACGTGCTGCCCTCTAGCGACCACCAACAGTACTAGAGTAGCTCCCATACGTGCCGTCGGCTGGAGGGACAGGCGCTGGCGCGACGCGCGCACGCCGAGCAGCTGGCGCTGCAGCTGGGTGAGACGTGCTGCCCTCTAGCGACCACCAACAGTACTAGAGTAGCTCCCATACGTGCCGTCGGCTGGAGGGACAGGCGCTGGCGCGACGCGCGCACGCCGAGCAGCTGGCGCTGCAGCTGGGTGAGACGTGCTGCCCTCTAGCGACCACCAACAGTACTAGAGTAGCTCCCATACGTGCCGTCGGCTGGAGGGACAGGCGCTGGCGCGACGCGCGCACGCCGAGCAGCTGGCGCTGCAGCTGGGTGAGACGTGCTGCCCTCTAGCGACCACCAACAGTACTAGAGTAGCTCCCATACGTGCCGTCGGCTGGAGGGACAGGCGCTGGCGCGACGCGCGCACGCCGAGCAGCTGGCGCTGCAGCTGGGTGAGACGTGCTGCCCTCTAGCGACCACCAACAGTACTAGAGTAGCTCCCATACGTGCCGTCGGCTGGAGGGACAGGCGCTGGCGCGACGCGCGCACGCCGAGCAGCTGGCGCTGCAGCTGGGTGAGACGTGCTGCCCTCTAGCGACCACCAACAGTACTAGAGTAGCTCCCATACGTGCCGTCGGCTGGAGGGACAGGCGCTGGCGCGACGCGCGCACGCCGAGCAGCTGGCGCTGCAGCTGGGTGAGACGTGCTGCCCTCTAGCGACCACCAACAGTACTAGAGTAGCTCCCATACGTGCCGTCGGCTGGAGGGACAGGCGCTGGCGCGACGCGCGCACGCCGAGCAGCTGGCGCTGCAGCTGGGTGAGACGTGCTGCCCTCTAGCGACCACCAACAGTACTAGAGTAGCTCCCATACGTGCCGTCGGCTGGAGGGACAGGCGCTGGCGCGACGCGCGCACGCCGAGCAGCTGGCGCTGCAGCTGGGTGAGACGTGCTGCCCTCTAGCGACCACCAACAGTACTAGAGTAGCTCCCATACGTGCCGTCGGCTGGAGGGACAGGCGCTGGCGCGACGCGCGCACGCCGAGCAGCTGGCGCTGCAGCTGGGTGAGACGTGCTGCCCTCTAGCGACCACCAACAGTACTAGAGTAGCTCCCATACGTGCCGTCGGCTGGAGGGACAGGCGCTGGCGCGACGCGCGCACGCCGAGCAGCTGGCGCTGCAGCTGGGTGAGACGTGCTGCCCTCTAGCGACCACCAACAGTACTAGAGTAGCTCCCATACGTGCCGTCGGCTGGAGGGACAGGCGCTGGCGCGACGCGCGCACGCCGAGCAGCTGGCGCTGCAGCTGGGTGAGACGTGCTGCCCTCTAGCGACCACCAACAGTACTAGAGTAGCTCCCATACGTGCCGTCGGCTGGAGGGACAGGCGCTGGCGCGACGCGCGCACGCCGAGCAGCTGGCGCTGCAGCTGGGTGAGACGTGCTGCCCTCTAGCGACCACCAACAGTACTAGAGTAGCTCCCATACGTGCCGTCGGCTGGAGGGACAGGCGCTGGCGCGACGCGCGCACGCCGAGCAGCTGGCGCTGCAGCTGGGTGAGACGTGCTGCCCTCTAGCGACCACCAACAGTACTAGAGTAGCTCCCATACGTGCCGTCGGCTGGAGGGACAGGCGCTGGCGCGACGCGCGCACGCCGAGCAGCTGGCGCTGCAGCTGGGTGAGACGTGCTGCCCTCTAGCGACCACCAACAGTACTAGAGTAGCTCCCATACGTGCCGTCGGCTGGAGGGACAGGCGCTGGCGCGACGCGCGCACGCCGAGCAGCTGGCGCTGCAGCTGGGTGAGACGTGCTGCCCTCTAGCGACCACCAACAGTACTAGAGTAGCTCCCATACGTGCCGTCGGCTGGAGGGACAGGCGCTGGCGCGACGCGCGCACGCCGAGCAGCTGGCGCTGCAGCTGGGTGAGACGTGCTGCCCTCTAGCGACCACCAACAGTACTAGAGTAGCTCCCATACGTGCCGTCGGCTGGAGGGACAGGCGCTGGCGCGACGCGCGCACGCCGAGCAGCTGGCGCTGCAGCTGGGTGAGACGTGCTGCCCTCTAGCGACCACCAACAGTACTAGAGTAGCTCCCATACGTGCCGTCGGCTGGAGGGACAGGCGCTGGCGCGACGCGCGCACGCCGAGCAGCTGGCGCTGCAGCTGGGTGAGACGTGCTGCCCTCTAGCGACCACCAACAGTACTAGAGTAGCTCCCATACGTGCCGTCGGCTGGAGGGACAGGCGCTGGCGCGACGCGCGCACGCCGAGCAGCTGGCGCTGCAGCTGGGTGAGACGTGCTGCCCTCTAGCGACCACCAACAGTACTAGAGTAGCTCCCATACGTGCCGTCGGCTGGAGGGACAGGCGCTGGCGCGACGCGCGCACGCCGAGCAGCTGGCGCTGCAGCTGGGTGAGACGTGCTGCCCTCTAGCGACCACCAACAGTACTAGAGTAGCTCCCATACGTGCCGTCGGCTGGAGGGACAGGCGCTGGCGCGACGCGCGCACGCCGAGCAGCTGGCGCTGCAGCTGGGTGAGACGTGCTGCCCTCTAGCGACCACCAACAGTACTAGAGTAGCTCCCACACGTGCTGTTTAATGAAGACTAGTCTGATGTTACAGATGAATCATCTCGTCTGATCGCGACCGGCGGCGCGTCCGTCAACAAAGAGCTGCTACAGATATTCGCTGACGTGTTCAACACGCCCGTCTACGTCCAGGTTCGTCCATATTACCTATATACACTTTCTACTCTTACTTCCCTTTCGTAGCTCCCCGAAGTTAGCGAGGTACGCGTACTTCTGAGGCACTGTGGTCGTAATTGTTTAACTTTATTCCACTGCACTTGCACTGACTTAACGATAGATAATGACAGTTTTGATTGCTGTCAAATCGTCGGTTACCGTTAAAGGTGCAACTGATCTTAACATATTTAATTTCTCGGTGGTACCTACGTGGTTCTATCATTATTTTTGTATCAGGATCAACACGCCAACGCAGCACTGATGGGCGCCGCCATCCGCGCCGCCGACGTCTGGAGCGCGGACACGGGTGTTAAACTGGCCGGTAACGTCGATACATTTTGTATTCTAAAATAAACATATATTTAATACAAACAAGCGGATCGCGGCGGCTTCGCGCGCGCATATTTGATGTGTATTTTCAATAATTTGGTTTGGTACCTCTGAAGTTATGTGCGCGTATAGGTTTCGGCAATATATTTTAATTTATATATGATAAACTATTATGATACACATAGTATATCATAGTTACTAAGTCAGGCCCTGTATTATGTGCAGGGCGTGACTTAGTTTGTTAACATTGTTTGTAAAAGGTAGACGTGTCACTTGTTAACAAGTGGGCATTACGCTCGGCTTTAACTTTTTCTATAAGAGTGGTATTAGACTAGCGTTTTTCGTTTAGTGAAACGATACCGTATACGAGCAGAAAATTTTCTGTTTCTAATGTTTAACCGTTTTTTTTACTTATTCGTCATCCCTATTGGCTTGCACAGGGTCGGAACTGACGGTGTCTCCCGTTGCGCGGCCGTACGCGGACCACGACGCGGTGTACCGGCCCATGCTGGCGCGCTACCGGCAGCTCGTGGCCGCCGTGCCCAAGCTGGACGACGCACAACACTGACCGCTGACTGCACTGGGCCAGCAGCCTGCTGGAGCCACGAGCCTGCTGGAGCCACGAGCCTGCTGGAGCCACGAGCCTGCTGGAGCCACGAGCCTGCTGGAGCCACGAGCCTGCTGGAGCCACGAGCCTGCTGGAGCCACGAGCCTGCTGGAGCCACGAGCCTGCTGGAGCCACGAGCCTGCTGGAGCCACGAGCCTGCTGGAGCCACGAGCCTGCTGGAGCCACGAGCCTGCTGGAGCCACGAGCCTGCTGGAGCCACGAGCCTGCTGGAGCCACGAGCCTGCTGGAGCCACGAGCCTGCTGTGAAGTTACGACCCTGACCCTTTTAGCTCGCCAGCATCACACTTACAAATTTCGTGAGGCCGTTGTTAATAAGCTGATTGTCCGATAAAATAGGGAAACGGGCTAAAACGTGGTTTTTAGGTGTGTTAGATTATTCAAAAATTTGAGACACGTGTTTTTGCATTTTCCATCTTATCGAAAAATAACGGCGATACATTGAATTAAATTTTAGTATAACGCGGGTACATTTTTACCCACCAGCAAGGTATCGAGCTCCAACCTATGAGATACGCCATCGCCATATCTCAGTATTGTTAAATTAATTTGGCAATTTCTTTAAAACGAAGTCAAATTCAAATTCAACGAACTAAAATAATCTGATAGTTTTCACCCAGTCCCTTCCCTATTTTGATGATTACGCGCATTCACAAATGTCAGTGTTATGGATTCAGGTTGAGACGCCCGAAAAAAGTAATACAGATAGTGTTAACTCTGTATTGTATTTGACACTAAAACATTAGTCATATTATATCGGAGCTAATAAAAAAATAGTGCAACTTTCCAAATGTAATGCTAGTGTAGTGTTGTGATTTTTTCCAGCCACCGTAAAAGGAAAAACTAGATAGGTACGATCGAAATTCTTCTTTTTTTATATATCGCGTTTGCGGCTTTTCGTCATAAGAAATGTAACTTTACAGTAAAACTCGCGGGCTATCTATGCTCGCCGAAGAAAATTAATATTCGACTTTGTTCAGACGCAATTTGGTCAATCCTACCTTATATTATAACTGACGCTGTCGAAGCCTGTGTTTTCAGTCACGCCTTTATTGCTTTAGATTATATTTATAACGGCATTTAGGCCATAGTGCGCCTATAAAACGTAACTTTTAATAACATTAGAGATTAAGTCGTGGAAAAGATAATATCATCGGCCATTTCAATACTCGACCTTTTCTTGAATCAGTTTCTACATAAATAATTATTTAAAAATGGTTAATTAAAACAGAATTGAGCCAATTTTTGCTTCGATCGGTCGGGATTTGTGACGGGCCATTGATTTCTTTTTGTATAGTGTCTGGGTAGTATTTAATCCGCCACTGTACTTATTTTTAGTAGTTTTTTATCAATGTCATTCCATTTATAAGCGTAACTCTTGTGCCTTAATGAGATTCAAGCAATTTAAGCATTCTCACTTTTATCTGATTATAAATCTGAGATTTTGTGATTTGAATATCTTAAAGTTTATATTAAGGAATTGTTTTGATATATTTTTAGAATAGTAATTTATTTTTACAGATTTTTATATCACTTAATTATGTGCTTTAAAGCTAGTGCAATACAATGAAACACATCACATTCCAGATTAAAGTTTATAATATGTTCTAAACATTGCTAATATGCTAAATGCATTTTGTTATACATTTTACACGTTTTTTATTAAAATTGTTAATTACTATGGCAATGTTTTATTTCTTTCTTGGTTTATTCCTTACAGAGTTAAACGTCCAATGTAAAATGGGTGGTCAAAATTATACTAATATTATAAACGTCAAAAAGTGTAGACATATGGGTGCATAGATGCTTGCGGAAAATAATTCGCACTTTTCGCATTAGTAATTTTGCAGAAATACCACTTGTAAATAATGCGAATAGACCCGGTACATCACACTATCCCCATTAATAATTTTTGCACAACAAATTAATAGTTACATAATTATTTTAACTAGTAGATGTGTTGCATGTAGCAGGTGACTATTGCTTAGAAGAAACAGTATATGCAGTTAAAATATAATTGTAAAAAGTGCACCGGGAAACGCACTCCGACGTGTTTGATAGTAAAAGTTTGCATCTTCTGTTTCGATATATTTTACAAGTGTATCGATTTGAATCAAATTTGATAACTAGATAGATTAGAATAACACGAAGAATATTTTATATCCCCATAACAACGCAAATATAAAAGAACTTTTTAGAAGGCTCAAAGTCGCTCAGCGAGATATGGAGAGGTCTATGCTTGGCATTTCTCTACGTGACCGAATCAGGAATGAGGAGATACGTAGACGAACTAAAGTAAACTAAAGAATTTTTAAAATGAAAGTTCGTGAACACTTTTTCTCTCTCGCTAATACATAAATTGTAGACATGAATTTGTCAATTGCTGAATCCATTTATATATAGTTATTATTTATTTTATATTTTTATGTGGTATTATTTACTTATGTATATATAAGTATATATATGCTCATTATGTAAATATAACTATAGCTTCATATTTTATATATATATTATATTTATTCATGTATGTCTATATGTATATTTAATTGTTTCCGAAATGAATTTTGTAACGCTTGATAGTTACTATTCTCGTGTATTATGTTTTTATTTTATTTTTAAGATTACTTATGCACTTTGTCACTATTACCGCACTCATAAACTAACTCTCCGCATGACCCAAAGGTTGACTGGTAGAGAATGCCCATAGCATTAAGTCCACCTGTTGTACTTTTTTTTGTGCAATAAAGTTTTTAAATAAATAAATAAATAAAAGTTGCTGACATAGCCCGTGAAGCTGAAGTGGCAATGGGCTGGCCACATTGCACGAAGAACGGACGGTCGATGGGGCAGAAAGGTTCTTGAGTGGAGACCACGTACTACCAAGCGCAGTGTGGGACGGCCACCTACCAGATGGACCGACGACCTAGTAAAAATTGCTGGGTCTCGTTGGATGCAGGTGGCAATGGACCGGTCGCGCTGGAAATCGGTTGGAGAGGCCTATGTTCAGCAGTGGACAGTAACAGGCGGAAATGATGATGATGATGATGAACAACGCAAATAACATTGGAACAGCTAATGTGCTATGTGGACTTGAGGTGAGATAATGAAACAGAACTTGGATATATCACATATATTGGTACACCAAAATGACATCTCCGATACAGACCTCAACAGACTACAACAAAAATTCATCTTACTTCACATTATTATTTTTAGTAACACTTGAATCCAGTTAAGATAAGCATTACATTTAGTTAAATGTAATCAATAACTTGTAAACCCAAAACAAAAAAACGAAACAAAAAAAATCTGGAATACTAATCCGTCTATTACAATGCATAATTTTTTATGACGGTGTAGAATGTAAGGTGAAGGTCTATTTCTTGCGGCCACCTCTCTCCTTGACCTGCAGATGGATGACGGCGCCGGGCGGGACGTTGTAGTACGCCAGACTGTTGGTGTCCTTGAAGAACAGGCCCTAAGGATGGAATTTAAAATATAATTTAATTTATTTATATACAAAAAATAATAGCTGAATGTGTTGTTAAGGCCAAATCTCAAAAATAGCCGAGTAGAACACGCAATTTTTTTTTAATACTAAAAAATGTTTTTAATGAATATTCCTTGATGTACGAGGATGGTTCTCGCGAAACGAATGAAGGGGCATGTACCTCGTAGTGCAGCTTCTGCTTGGCGGTGGGCATGTTGGTGGCTCGCTGCAGCAGCTGCTTGAGCTCGGCCACGGGCGCCGCCAGCGGCAGCGTCAGCGCCACCAGCCGCCCGTCCAGCCGCCACTTGGACTGCTCCGGCAGCAGCGGCAGCGACACCTGCCAAGACACGAACACATTACGTCACAATATACACTTTAAGACTTTCGCGTTCCATTTCAAACATTTAAAATAAGTTGACTCAGCTAGTAAGTCAACTCATGAACACGGTTGGTGCAACCTAACCCAAACTTTGGACAGTAAGCAGTTCGTATTAACTAGTAAAAAATGGTGTCGCGTTTTGACCCGTCAACTTATTTTAAATAAGAAACATATTACGTGTGTTTGATGTACTGTTTAGAGTATATCTTTTTAAAATTTTATGTGTAAACTTGTATTGCAACTACTATGACACCATAATAGACATTTATCTAATATTTATGGCGATTTTGAAGATAATTGCGAGCGTAAATTCACGCAGGTGCAATCAATGGCCGCAGGAGATACCGTCACCTGCTGACATTTAACATTATATTTTGCTTTAAGTTCTGCGTGAATTTCAGAGTTGCCATAAAGATTTAACATCATAACCAACAAGTGGTCGATCGACAAAGGTTCAAACCTGCAGCGTGGCGGGGCCGGGGTGCCTGGCGAGCCAGGCGTGCTCAGGCTCGAGCGCGTCCTCCGTCCGCATCCGCTTGGCGAGCGGAGCGTCCTCCTCCTCCGGCACAGCTGCCGGAGGGCCCGGGGCCGCGCCCGGAGGGAAGCCGAAGGCCGCCGCGCCCACGCCGCCCACCACCGGCGTCGGGATCAGCGGCGGCCGCGGCGCCAGCGGCGGGATCACCATCAGCGGCGGCAGCGGCTGCAGCAGCACGGCGGGGGGCGGCGCGGGGGGGGCGGGGGGCGCAGGGGGGCGGGGGGCCGCGCGAGGGGGCGGCGGCCGCGGCACGTTGGAGCCCCCCGCGACTGGCTTCGGCCCTATCTTCTCCTTCTCCTCGTCCGGGAGGAGACCTTTGACCTGTGCATGCAACAAAGTTTAAAAGCTCGTCGAATTTCAGAGGAACCTAGGTGTTAGAGAGAAGTGGAATGCCTAACTACTCTGTCAACTCTTTAAGAAAACAAGAAGTTTGTTCTTGGGCTTACTTTTATAAGCTTGCAATTGCAGGAGTATTACAAACTCTCTTTAAAAACCGCTCCATAGCTCTCATTAAAATTATTTTCTTCGCCCATTGCAGGATGTCTAGACAAGTATTTTCGGCTTAAATCCGCTTCAATATATGACAGCAACGGGCAAGCGAAATAACCTTTCGTAATCTCCGCATAAAGTTTCTCCATTTTCTACATCTTCCTGCAAAGCGAATCTAAACTAAATTTGCTTCCACTGAACCAATTAACAGATAAATTCGAATATATCAGTACAAAACCACACAAAACATCCACGTCTTACGTCGGCAAACAAACTTATCATGTTCTCTTTCACTTCATTCTCTTTCATTTACACCATTTATTCATACAGTAATACAACCATAATATCCAAGATAAAAGTACATTCAGTGCCCCGTACCTTGTGTATCTGCTGTATCTGGTCCTCGAGCGTGATGTGCGCGCGGGCGGCTCGCGTGGCGGCCTCGACGCTGGAGGTGTGTCCGTCCCACGTGACGCGGTCGTCGCGACGCTTCTCCTCCTCGCCGATCTTCTTACCGATCGCCGTCTCCTCGTCGCCCACGCCGAAGATGTCCGTACGACGCTCCGCGAGCTGAGGAAATAACGTGCATATAGGTATGGTGGTATATGTGTAGCGGGTTATTAAGAGAGGTGGGGCATAGTGATTTATCGCTTGAACTGGAGCAGCCCGACTGGTAAAATACACCTTACAGAAGATCGCAGCCAACTAACAATCACTTTGGTCTTGTTGTGTTCCTGCGTGTGAGTAAGGTTTCCATAGCTTTTAGGGGGAGTGGGGTGCTGCATTAGTAACAGGGGTCAAGCCTTCAAGTCCAGTAACAGCTAGTATGCTGTACTTATCGCCTTTACGCTAGGATATCATTACCATTTAACATCAAGTGGGATGAGGTCAATCTTGGAGTGCAATATAAAAAACTAAATTCTGCGAAAAAAACTTCAGTGCGCATATTTTGTAATGTTATAACCAAGGCCGGTGCGCTCGGCGGCGCTGCTGCAGCCAGCGCGGGTCCAGCAGCGGTCACCCTAGGTCATGCTGCTGCGTCAGTTACCTGCTTGAGGCTGGCCTCGATGGCGGCGCCGGGAGCGAGCGCCTCGTCGCGGTCGGTGCGCTCGGCGGCGCTGCTGCAGCCAGCGCGGGTCCAGCAGCGGTCACCCTAGGTCATGCTGCTGCGTCAGTTACCTGCTTGAGGCTGGCCTCGATGGCGGCGCCGGGAGCGAGCGCCTCGTCGCGGTCGGTGCGCTCGGCGGCGCTGCTGCAGCCAGCGCGGGTCCAGCAGCGGTCACCCTAGGTCATGCTGCTGCGTCAGTTACCTGCTTGAGGCTGGCCTCGATGGCGGCGCCGGGAGCGAGCGCCTCGTCGCGGTCGGTGCGCTCGGCGGCGCTGCTGCAGCCAGCGCGGGTCCAGCAGCGGTCACCCTAGGTCATGCTGCTGCGTCAGTTACCTGCTTGAGGCTGGCCTCGATGGCGGCGCCGGGAGCGAGCGCCTCGTCGCGGTCGGTGCGCTCGGCGGCGCTGCTGCAGCCAGCGCGGGTCCAGCAGCGGTCACCCTAGGTCATGCTGCTGCGTCAGTTACCTGCTTGAGGCTGGCCTCGATGGCGGCGCCGGGAGCGAGCGCCTCGTCGCGGTCGGTGCGCTCGGCGGCGCTGCTGCAGCCAGCGCGGGTCCAGCAGCGGTCACCCTAGGTCATGCTGCTGCGTCAGTTACCTGCTTGAGGCTGGCCTCGATGGCGGCGCCGGGAGCGAGCGCCTCGTCGCGGTCGGTGCGCTCGGCGGCGCTGCTGCAGCCAGCGCGGGTCCAGCAGCGGTCACCCTAGGTCATGCTGCTGCGTCAGTTACCTGCTTGAGGCTGGCCTCGATGGCGGCGCCGGGAGCGAGCGCCTCGTCGCGGTCGGTGCGCTCGGCGGCGCTGCTGCAGCCAGCGCGGGTCCAGCAGCGGTCACCCTAGGTCATGCTGCTGCGTCAGTTACCTGCTTGAGGCTGGCCTCGATGGCGGCGCCGGGAGCGAGCGCCTCGTCGCGGTCGGTGCGCTCGGCGGCGCTGCTGCAGCCAGCGCGGGTCCAGCAGCGGTCACCCTAGGTCATGCTGCTGCGTCAGTTACCTGCTTGAGGCTGGCCTCGATGGCGGCGCCGGGAGCGAGCGCCTCGTCGCGGTCGGTGCGCTCGGCGGCGCTGCTGCAGCCAGCGCGGGTCCAGCAGCGGTCACCCTAGGTCATGCTGCTGCGTCAGTTACCTGCTTGAGGCTGGCCTCGATGGCGGCGCCGGGAGCGAGCGCCTCGTCGCGGTCGGTGCGCTCGGCGGCGCTGCTGCAGCCAGCGCGGGTCCAGCAGCGGTCACCCTAGGTCATGCTGCTGCGTCAGTTACCTGCTTGAGGCTGGCCTCGATGGCGGCGCCGGGAGCGAGCGCCTCGTCGCGGTCGGTGCGCTCGGCGGCGCTGCTGCAGCCAGCGCGGGTCCAGCAGCGGTCACCCTAGGTCATGCTGCTGCGTCAGTTACCTGCTTGAGGCTGGCCTCGATGGCGGCGCCGGGAGCGAGCGCCTCGTCGCGGTCGGTGCGCTCGGCGGCGCTGCTGCAGCCAGCGCGGGTCCAGCAGCGGTCACCCTAGGTCATGCTGCTGCGTCAGTTACCTGCTTGAGGCTGGCCTCGATGGCGGCGCCGGGAGCGAGCGCCTCGTCGCGGTCGGTGCGCTCGGCGGCGCTGCTGCAGCCAGCGCGGGTCCAGCAGCGGTCACCCTAGGTCATGCTGCTGCGTCAGTTACCTGCTTGAGGCTGGCCTCGATGGCGGCGCCGGGAGCGAGCGCCTCGTCGCGGTCGGTGCGCTCGGCGGCGCTGCTGCAGCCAGCGCGGGTCCAGCAGCGGTCACCCTAGGTCATGCTGCTGCGTCAGTTACCTGCTTGAGGCTGGCCTCGATGGCGGCGCCGGGAGCGAGCGCCTCGTCGCGGTCGGTGCGCTCGGCGGCGGCGCGGTCACGCTGCTCGAGCCAGCGCGGGTCCAGCAGGCCGATGCGCACGTGGTCTGCCACCTGTGGACACAGTCAAATGTTTAAATAAGCTACTATTTAAAGAAGAGAGAAAGAGAGGCTTCCATGTCTCGTAATCCAGGTACTCCCAACCTGTTTGCCGCGGCGCTTTGAGGTTGATTCTTGTTCCGCAGATAGGGGCCAGGCCTCAGTATATACCCTTTCTTCCGCTTTATTACAGAAGAATATACAGTATAAGAGTGTGCTCAAGTTTCGTAAAAAGAGTTTAGTTCCCAGATATAAATAAAAGAGGCCATGACGCAACGCGTCTTTAATATTTATGTTGTTCCTAAGTCGTCAGTCGGTCACTTTTTTGGGGTCATAATCTGTTTCGGAACTCCTGATCTACTCTGGCTTTTAGTGAAATAAGCAAGAAAAATATATAAAAAACAACAATTATTGGAGTACGTGATATGGTACTAAAGAGTAAACTTACCTTGTTGGCGGGAATCTTTTCTCCCGTAATAGGCGACACGAGCCAGTCCTCCGTGGGCGGCGCGGGCGCCGGCTTGGCCTTGGGGTCGTACTTCTTGACGACGACGCGGTCGGGCCGCGGCGGCAGCGGCGCCTCCTCGCTCAGCCGCGGCCCGACCGCGCCCGCCTCGTCCTCCGACGATGATGACTCTTCCTCCATGTCCTGGTGACAATCATGTTAGACTTTTATTATTAGTGTTTATTATTGATCGATTTATCTTGTTGCCCTTGACTGGCTCTACAGAATGTTTGGCAGTTCTATCTATTGAATCCAGAGTCGTGGGGTTGGTCCCCACCCAGATCAAACATTCATGTGGTAGATGTTTGTTTTAAAAGAGTCTGGGTGGTTTATTTAAGTATGTATTGTGTAATAAATAGTATTTATTTCTATGAAATATGAATAAATATAATATTAAGGCTAGATTTAAAGAGATTGGGGGATGTCTTTGCTACATGGCAAACAGGCTTACAGAGATGGAAGAGAGAAAAGTAACAATCATCTATATTCATAAAAAAATTAGGATTTGTTATATTCAAATCATAAATACGTAGATATTGCCCGTAATTATTTTGCATCAATAATTCTGCACAATTTACGTTCACAATAAGATTGAACACAATTTGCAGGTAAAGTGTATTGAATTTACACATAATTTACAAAGACAAACTGAGTCCAAATTCATATTTGTTTTTCTCAGGGCTACTTTAGGTGTCTTGGTTACAAACAACTGGGAAATACAAATAAATACAAATCTTCTAGTTACATCATCTGATATTTACCTGAACGCGATTATCATCCGGCCTCTGGTGCTGCTGCGTCCTGTCCTCCATCTCGTCCAGATCAGATTCAGACTCTGATTCCGACTCAGACTCAAGTTGCATCTCCGTATCATCGTCCTCTTGAGCCTGATTGATGTCCTCCCCCCTTTCCTGGGCCAGCACTCTCGCACCGACCTCCAGAGGGGTGGTCGGCGGTGGGAATTCACCAGGCTCCCCTGCTGGGTAGTCGACGGTCTCCACCACGACAAAATCGTGCCAATCAATAGAGGCATAGGCCAGTCGTTCCTTCTCAATTCTTGCTTCGTCTGCCGCCTTTCGGCGCGCCTGATGGGAATGCCACGCCGCCCTGCTGCGCGCTTGCTCAAGCACTCCAGTACGTATCTCAGAACTCAACTTGGTAACCAACTCTTTTGGAGGCAGAAGAACTTTCGTATACTGCTCGAGCAGTCTTGTAAAGTATTGGAAAAGGGAGTGCTGTGGGCGAAGGAAATCGAACTGATGGTTCCTTTCTTCCTTCTTCATCAAGTCGGTGAGGAACTGCCTCCCGTTTCTGGCCACGAACTGAGCGGTTAGCTTGACGATGTCTAATTCTAGGGCGGAGATGGACGGGGGGTCTGCTATAAACTCAAAGTCTGGGGGTGGGTCGCGTGGCGGAGGTGGCTCAGCGGGCGCGGCAGCCTTCAGCAACTCTTGCTGGCGCGCTGCGGTGGCGGGGGCGAGCCCTGGTCGCGGAACGAGGGGAGGCCCGGCTGGCGCAGGCGCTGAGGGGTCTGGACCTAATAAAATTCAAATCAAAATTGTCTATTAAAATTCCTTAATGTCCTTTAACATGTCTGGCATCAATTCTACTAATGAACAAGCAATGAGGGGTGGAGTGCACTAGCAATATCCACGCACATCTATCACTTATTACCAAGACGTTGGTGGGGCTATAGATGGTGGTAGGCTTGCACTTTAACATGTTCTGATTACCACCACAAATGGAAATCCTACATGCACCAAAAAGATAACAACAACTAACTAAGTAAATATTGTACTTTTTAAACAGACTGTTTAGTTTAATCCTTTTCTATTATTAGAATCAATATAAATTTGCACATATTAAAAATAAAAAAACAGATTTATAGAACATAACGTCAATTATGTAACAAAAGTATATTCAACTTTCAATACCTGTAAGGTTTTCTGACAAAATTTGGTCATAATAAATTTATTAAACTTTTTTAGAAAAGTTACATTTTGTTTGGGCAAATATATCAAACTAGCTGTTGCCCGCGACTTCGCCCGCGTTATTTCGGGATAAAAAGTATCCTATATGTTAATCTAGTATGTCATCTGTCTTCCTACCAAATTGTATCCAAATCCGTTCTGTAGTTTTTGCGTGAAAGAGTAACAAACATCCATACATCCATACTTACAAACTTTCGCCTATATAATAGTAGTAGGATTATAGTGGTAAAGTGTTTCTATAGGACTGACTATATATATACTTTTAATATTAGTAATTCAATTTCTCATTTATTGCTTTGGCTTTAACCTGATTTATGTAGTAACAAATAAAAAGATCTGTCACAGATCACAGAGACGTGAAAAAACAATAATTTATGTAAATTATAAAATATCATACCTTTTCCCTCCCTGATCTCTTTCACTTTGTGCTGGTAGTATGCATGGTACGGGTCTCCGGAGTTCAAGAAATTGAACTTAGGGTTTCCCAGCTCATTTTGACGAATTCGAGCCTCAAACTCCGGTCCATTACGAGCCACGAAGCTGGCAGTCTTGTCGACAATATCTTAGAAGTGTCGCTAAGAAAATCTATTGGTATATAAAATAATCTGGTAACTGTCTCAAAATATATTTTTGTCTCAATTTGATTTCTAAAATCTAAATTCCTTTAAATCATTAATTTATAGTGGATTGAATTTATACTTACTTCTTTCACTGGTCAGTTAGATAAATCATATCTGCATAATTTTCAGCCACATTCTGGGGATCTTCCAACCTAAAATTATGTAAATGTGAAGTATGAAAAATGTTATTTTATAAAGAGTGACATGTATACATAAACCATATAAATAAATCATTTGGATCTAATGACAACCAAGTTTCTAAAATATGCACAAACAACTTGTGTTTGCTTTTAAAAGGCATTATAAGAATAATGTATAAAAATAGTTTACTAATTTTCCTGATCATTAACAATCTTTGCAAACATTTCAATCAAAGCATCTGTGAATTAAAAACATATTGTAATCCACTGACACACACAATGGTTTCATTTAATTTAGTTTGTGAAAATAACACACAGAGAAACATACTTATCCTACTTTCTTTCTGAGATAAATATTTTTTTTTATATGTTTAGTTGGTTGGGAAAGAAATATTATTTAGACAATAAAAAAATAAAGTAGGTAACCAAAATAAACTACTGAAATCATTGATTTATATATATCAATGACTGAAATATATGTTTTGATGACAATGTTTGGAGGTTATGTCTACGATGACTGGAATAATTACCAAAATCCGTAAGGCAATCACAGTCTTTGTTATTAAAAGGATACTCCTGACTTCAGGGGGTGGATAGATGATGCCTATGACCGGGGCTGGCGGCGCTACGGGTTCCTCGGGCTGCGCATCCATAGGCTGCCCGGGGGGCGCCATCACGTCGATAGAAGGCATTTTGCCTTATAAAACTTATCACATATGCATTAATTCACAAGGAAGGCTTAAAACTAGACTGCACGATTAGTATTTAAACTAGATATTCGTAAATTAACACGTAATTCCTCAACTTGTTAGGCAAGGAAATTGATGGACGCTTGTTGACTTTATTTTTTTTTAAATGTCCATAGCTTAGCTTGGCTTTCCAAATGACACAATCACAGTGTCGGTGGACGGATTTAGTAATCCAGTACATTTTAAGTGGTGAACAGGAAATATTTAAATGGCTGTTTATACGATGATTAAATATTTAAATTACTGATGATTGAACATCGGTTATTTATTAATCATTGGTGAAATCGGCCCTAAAAATTGAAATGGTGTTTTTTTTTAATGAACTGAATTTAACGTGTATTGATTGTGTGTGCTAATAAATTACTTCTTATTCTCTACCCACTTTTATCCCCTTTTTATTTTTACCTATCAAAGGGTTTTTTTAAGTTTTGAATGTCTTATTATTTATTTTTAGTTAACGGCCTGCTGCGGCTTTTTACTCGTACGATTCCTGTAATTTTAACAAAACCTAATCCTGACCTGGGGGTCTACTCTCATAAACGAAATATATGTCGGTTCCGACAACGGATGGCAATTTTTAATCCTCATAATCATAAAGAAATCACTTCGAATGCAAGTTAAGCGTTTTCAAAAAACAAAATATTATTTATGCAAATCAAAAACCACGTCTTCAATCGCAAACTTTTGAATAATCTTCAAAAACGAAACCTTTTGTTTATTCGTTTCGTTTTTGAGAGTACCCCTCCTGAACATAAAAAATTAAAACATAATTGTCCAATTTGGTCTGATATTTCTTGACCAAATTCGATTTCCGTATACATATTACGGCGATTATTTTTTATTTTACTTTTAAAATTAACAAAACCTCCACTCTCAACTTTCATGATGAAACAAACGTTAGCCTATGCTTTAGTATTTGTACCAAATTTAATTTAAATCTGTTCAGTAGTTTGGGCTTGAAAGGTAGGTAGGTACATTTTACTCAACGTAAATGAATTTTATGATGGAAAAAGAGCAGCAGCTCAACCTTCTTCAAATGAAGAGTTCAGCCAACCAAATCTTCAATAAAATCCACGGAACAAAGCACATAATTTATTGGTTCGTCAGTTCAAGGTGTAAAGACGTAGTTGAGTGCCTCATTAGTGGCCAGAATAGTGGTCCCGTTGAGCCAATGAAGGCGTGCGGGGCGCAGGCCCCTGGCCCAGCACAGGGCCGCCATGGCGCCCAGCATGCACGTGCCCAGCCACACCAGCAGCATCCCGATGACCAGGTACACGACGCTGCCTACCTTATGAGGGTGATGTGGACAGCAACGTTTCGCGGCCATTGGCTCGCTAGGAATTTCTACCTGATGATGAAAATATATAGTTAACCCTTTAATCACCTCAAATTAAACCTTACAATCTTGACTTACCGGAGGAAACCAATTAAACGTTTTGGTTCTCCAGGTTTGGCTACAGGTTAAGGGACCGTACCATAGACATCGACCTTCAAGGGAGCTGTTGCTCGATGACCATAGAATACGGGAAAAGGTTAGAAATACTGTTTGCATCGGAAACTGTTCAAGTCTAGTCTCCCGAGGCGCCCAACATGGAGCACATTTGAGTGAACAATAAAAAACAGATGACTAAACATTTCTGTTTGGTTAACAGTTCCAATAATACTTACATAGGTACTATATATTTTTGCTTTGAACATTTAATGAAGTCGGACTCTATTTAATCCAATTTAAACAGACTCAAGGACCGGCCCTGGATTCCGAGATTTTGGAGTTTTTTTTCTGTTTTACGGCGCTCCACTTTATTGTCAACGAAAATTTACCAACATGGATACAGTAGGTACATACATTACGTTAAAAATTAGAGCGACGTCACTTCTTCAGACAGTTTTTATTAATTTTTATTTATTTATTAAAGCAAAAAAAATACGTTTCTGCCCCCGTCTTCTTTCACGTTATTTCGGGATCCTTAGTGTGGTAGGTATCTCATTTATCTTTCCATCAAAAATTTCATCCAAATCCATTCAATAGTTATTTTAAAGAAACAGAAACAAAATATCTACCTACTCTTGCGATATGAGATTAAAATATTTAAGTTCGCTAGTGCGGCGTGAAGCACTTGGCTACTTGACAGTGTTAACAATAAAATATGAAAAGTGTTAGATATGTTAGCTTATTAGTAAAGTAATAATTTTACATTTTTATTTTATAATTAAAAGCATAGTTAGTATTTTAATTTTGCAATATAAATTTTACTTTTTTTATCTGTGGAACAAAAGAACCGAAACGGAAACCACCATTGCAATTCGGAAATGACTGCTGTCGGCGAAAATAATTTATTTTAATGTGGCGAAACAATGATTATTTTACCGATTAAATTGAATTATTGTGTCTTTAATCGTATTAAGAATTTATTGAAACATTTTCCGTTTATCTAAATGAAGTCGTTCCTATGCGTATCGGTTCGTTGTCTACAACGTTGACGTCATAATTTCAACAGTGACATGACTTGGCGTTTTTGCGCGCTTTTTAAATGTGTTACACAAAATCTTATTTTTCTCTGGTTATTTACATTTTTTCCAGATAAATCGAATTGCTTGGGATATAAAATGAACGGGCGCACATTTTGCAATACTTTTTCAAAAACTGTCAAGTAGCCAATTATGAAAATCCATTTAGTAGTTTTTACGTGAAAGAGTAACCAAGACACATCCCATCATTCTTACAAACTTTCGCGTTTATAATATTTAATATTATAGAAGGGCATACGGTCGATCAAAGTGCCTGCTTTGGACTTTGTACCGCCTTAATATCGTATTGATAAAGTCTAAAATCTAACGGCAAGTGTTTCTCTTGATGTGCTGTTCACCATAAATAGGCATGGGTCGTACGTATCACTACATAATATAAAACAAAGTCGCTTTTTCTGTCCCTATATCCCTATGTACGCTTAAATCTTTAAAACTACACAACGGATTATATTGCGGTTTTTTTAATAGATAAAGATTCAAGAGGAATGTTTTAATGGCAATAAAGAATAGAAAAGCCAATATTTCTTAGTATTTACATACATCCGTGATAAGCTGGGGCAGGTCGCTAGTAAATAATAAATTAGTTATCTAGTGTATGCGATAATCTGTATACTTACACAATAAAGTAGTTCTTGGGTATCATCATTTTTTTCCAAAAACTGAGTCGTACTCGACATCGTGCTGTGATGTAGGTAGGACTGCTATTTTAAATTGATATACAAAATAATTTACAGAACCATTTCAGTTATGGAGACCGTCAGGAAATGTCAAAGGGAAACAAACTTGATTGAAGAGTGAATAACAAAATGTCAAGTCCATAACTAGCTTCTTTTTTGGCTCTTTGATATATAAGATCTATAGGTTGTTGTTACTTGTAGCTTGTAGAGGTTTAAAACCATAGAGTAAGGAATATGATAAATATATTTAAAACTATTTGAGTACCTACTTTGAATGGTCCCTTAGCAAAATGGTTAGCGACTTTGACTGACATTGCCAAATTGTAGCTCGGCAGGCGAATCCAAAAGTGAACATATTCTAAAAGAAAAATGTCAACGTACCTACCTACCTACTCATGAAGATGAACACTAAAGGCAAGCGGCTCGTCTAGATATTTATTCTCCCCCAGTGAACGAAAAATATATAGAAGCATTTCTAACGCTTAAAAATGGCACTACGAAAAGTTAGGCACGGTGGGCGTGGCTTACAAAAGTGAGCTAGCGCAGGTACGAATACCGTTTCCGCGTACGCCGCGAGTCATAGGCGCAGACCAATCATACCGCGTGTTCCATC
Source organism: Glyphodes pyloalis (assembly GCA_037074685.1). Classification (NCBI taxonomy): domain Eukaryota; kingdom Metazoa; phylum Arthropoda; class Insecta; order Lepidoptera; family Crambidae; genus Glyphodes; species Glyphodes pyloalis. The sequence continues at coordinate 2,607,023 of JAYKKO010000012.1, read as the reverse complement.
CCTTTCTATGAGATGACACGACCCCTCTACCGATCGTCTTTCAAATATTGGAACCGGGCATAAATCGTAAGCCCCCTTATTTTAAGCTACTTATATAGAAATGAACCGTATATCTCGTCACGCCTTTTAGATACCAAACGTAATTGAAGGTGGGTATTTGGTTTTATGGGACCATATTATAGGATATGACAATCATAGGAAAACCTTTACTATTTTCCTCTACCTAAAGGTTGTCTGGAAGAGATTGCTTTCCAGCAATAAGATCTCCTAAATTGTGCTTGAATACGTCTGTAAAACTAATTTCTGTAAAATTTTCTGAGCAATAACATGTCATATAGGTACAGTGTGAGAAATAGTTAATGAAAAGCACGTTTTTTATATTCAATTTATTATTATAGGCGTGGGTTGGTATATTTTCATGGAACATAAAACAGGAACCCATATAGTTAATTTATAAAAATAGCAATATCTTAATAACAATCGATTAATAAAATGTTAAATACAACAATACAAAATTAGATTCTAGCCTCTTTATATCTACGCCTCCTTCATACTTAATATAAATATAGATAACACAAAGTTTAGTTGTCTATGTTCAATTATGCCGGAAATAGGACACATTTAAAATAGGATTCAGAACAACAAACATTTAAACATTATTATTAAATTAGTAGGTAGATATCTGTAATCGAATTAATGTAGACAGAGACCAATTGCGTCGTTTTAATAATCAAATAAACAACATTTTAGCAAAACAACTTACCTATTAATACCAAGTACATCTACAAAATTATTTTTATCAGTTTGAATGGACCGTGATAAAATACTATCAGGATATCACCAAACGAACTGATTTAGATGGCAAAGAAATGTAGGTAATAAATAAATTTATAGATAATGATTACACAGGACTTAAAAATAACGAAAATGTCGACTGAATTGTCTTTGTAACTTATTCTAACATTTAGTCTAAGGTTCAAGGGCACAAGAACTCGCGCGAAACTCGGCTGATTAGCACAAAACTAAAGGCAAACAAACAAACTGTTCAGCTTAATAGTATAGTTAGATTTATTCCTTATTGAGGCATGGAACCAAAATGTATTATCTATCGGTTTCCTCCTGCAAGTAAGAACTGAGGTGTAATCTCCCATTGCACGATTAAAGGCTACAACAATTTCAAAGTTGGTAAGTGTGATGCGATCATTAGGATTAGGTAAAGCGTTCGTTTTTGGCCTGCCTTTCAGCCAATAAGTGTAATGAGCATGTAAAAATGGGGGGGAGGGGTGACGGTCAGTTGACCCCGTTGATGGCTGCGAGATCGTCGCGTTGCTCGTACGTGGAGCGCGGCGCGATCTTCTCCCGCTCCTCGTTGCCGGCCAGGAAGATGGCAAGATGCTCCTGTGGAAAAGCAGTCGGTCAATCCTAAATTTATCGGTTTGATTTTTCAATTTACAAGTCGTTTCATTTTTAACAATTTTAACGGGTCAAAACGATAATATTGTTTAATAGTCAACACGAACTTTTTAGAAAGAAAGAAACATTTACGACTGAAAGACTATATGAGTAGGTACACATAGCAGTAACAATAAAGGAATGGACACAGAAAAAGAAAACAACAGAAAACATATACATATATAGGAAAATGAAAAGTGAAGTTAGTTTTACTGCCAAACTACTAGGCCAAACCACAAGAACAACTACCTACTAAAAATATTGCCTCGTTTTGACTTGTTAACTTATTTTAAATGTTGTTTGTACTCGTCCTGCAAGTAGACATGTAAATGTATTTCGACTAAATGTTAAATATTTTTAATAATCACGTCAAAATTGTATTTCCCTAAGTGGCACTGACTACTTGACGCTGACTGCACCGTACATAAGGAAAGCAACATAATTATGGCGCTTAGCATACGTGATACGTACAATTTCTCGCACGACACGAAAAACGTTGCGATTTTTAGCCAATCAGCAATGGCAAACGGAATTTTCTCGATTTTAACATTTCAAAAGAGCTTCCCGGATAACCATTAGTCGCCTGACTCTAACAGGCCTAGCATACGCAACGCGACTAAATTTTATCGCGCTCATAACAAACGTCAAAATCGATTGAAGTCAGTGCGTCAGGTGTTATTTATTTATTTATTTAAACAAAAAAAGTACAACAGGTGGACTTAATGCTATGGGCATTCTCTACAAGCCAACCTTTGGGTCATGCGGAGAGTTAGTTTATGGGTGCGGTAATAGTGACAAAGTGCTTATGTAATCTAAAAAATAAAAACATAATACTCGAGAATAGTAACTACCAAGCGTTACAAAAGTCATTTCGGAAACAATTAAATATACATATAGACATATATGAATAAATATAATATATATAGATATATATATATATAAAATATGAAGCTATACTTATATTTACATAATGAGCATATATATACATAAGTAAATAACACCACATACAAATATAAAATAAATAATAACGATAAGAAATGGATTCAGCAATTGACAAATTCATGTCTACGATTTATGTATTAGCGAGAGAGAAGAAGTGTTCACGAACTTTCATTTTAAAAATTCCTTTAGTCAGGGATTGTCGAGTATCAGCGGGCAGAGCATTCCAAAGACGGGCGGCTTGCACAGTAAAAGACTTGGAAAAGAAGTCGCTATGATGACGAGGAATGTTTAAGCTTAGGTTGTCAGTGGAGCGAAGAGATTGATTGGCTAAAAATACGAGTGCGGTGTGCTATTACCCAATCAACAGTATCGAAACTTTTATCGTCACATGCGATAAATTTGACATATTTAAGGCAAAGTCGGTTTTCTCTGCTAAATTTCGTAAGGGTAAAACAAGCATCTCGCTTTTCGGCATATAATAGAGGTCTTAGTCGCTCATTACTTTAAGTTCTTACCAAATAGGTGTGTGACGTCTGCCTCAGCTGCTGCAGCAAGGCGACCAGCTTGCTGCGCCACCCGCGCATCTCGGTCAGAGCCGCCTCCACGGGCACCGTCTGAGGAATACGAATACATAAATATACTTAACTACACTAATATTATAAAGAGAAAATCAATGTTTGTTTGTAACGATGATGTATAAAAAAGTTTTTGTTTATAATAAAAAAACTATCATATTATTCCGGGATAGAATAACCCATATCTAATGTCAATCCAGTTTCCAATGTAATATATGTATCTGCCTTATTTCATTCAGTGGTAGGTATAGACACTATAGTATACTCTATACTTTATAACACAGAAAAAATTCAGAAATTGGGTTTACAGACATATTCAAGTACAATTTAGGCGGTCTTATTGCTAGGAAGCATCTCTTTTAGGTAGAGGAGAGTAGAAATCGGTATTTGTATAAAGAAATAATAAACACCAATAATTTCGTCCATCCATACAAAATGTTTCGTTTATTAAATTAGTGTTATATTAGGTAGTAGTTACCTTGAGCAATGAATCAGCCGCAAAGGACAGTTGCCTCGTCAACATGGACATGCCTTGGCGCACGTTCCTAAAACAACATAAATAGGTAAACAAAAGTTATACAACAACATATATAAAATAGTTAATGTAAAATGCAGTTTGGTAATCACTACAATAGGGAATCAATAGTCAATCACTACAATTCTAATCAATACCTCCACCTTACAGAAGACCGCAGCCAAATAACAATCACTTCTGTGTTTATTTATTTACCTATTTATTTATAAGCATACAAACATAATCGTTACAGACTTACCCTAATACAATTATGTCGTTTTTTCAATCTTAAGACCTCATTTGGCCTACTATAAAATAAATCAGAATGCTCTGCCATGACATTCAGTAATCGAAACGCTCGCACTCGCGGCGCCTGCTGCAGCAGCGCGACACGTGCAGCAGCGGGGGCCGCCGCGCCGCCGCCGGCGCATAGCGTACTCGTCCGGCACACACACACTCATGCACTCTAACAACCGATGGTGGTGTATAATACCTCTCAACACTTTCACTAAGTAGACAGCTAGAGCGACCTCTCTTCTAACTTCTAACTTGTAGTATCCCACCATGCCCAGCAAGAACAAAGTGGGATACAACAAGGGATAACCTGGGTATACTCCGAATTGTTTTGAATACATGTATCTAACAAATTTATGTTGTATGCGTTCTAACATAAATTTATATTTGACCTCGTAAGGAGACCAAATTACGGTGTTGTTGTGTTCCTGCGTGTGAGTAAGGTTACTAGAGCTCCTGGAGGGGTGCTACATTAGTAGCAGAGGGCAAGCCTTAAAGGGTGACAAGTACAGCATTGTATAGTCTTCTTTAAATTATTAGATAATTCAGCAGCAGTAGTACAGCCAGCATCATTAGTTCATATACAACTCAGTACCTTGTCAGATCAGACAGACAGTGACTTAATAAATAAATAAATGCGCCAGACAACCACACCCATCACCTGGCCTCAAACTAAGGTTTTCCCTTGAACTATGAGTACCAGTCGAATACTAACTGGGGGCGTCATCCCAGTACACCCAGACCCAAGTCAATTTAGAAAAGTTCGTTTTCCAAATTGACCTGAACGGGACTCGAACCCGGGACCTATCACGCTTGGGCCGCCTACCTTAACCACTGCGCCACCGAGGTCGTGAAAGTGACAAGGTGCAGAGTTGTTCACGAACTAAAGCTGCTGTCTGTACCACTACCCCAGTACCGTTTCCGTCCTTACCTAGGTAAATCGGTGTGCGTGTAGTTGACGAGATGGACCAGCTTCCTGGCGGTCTCGCGCGACAGCAGGACCAGCAGTTCCTCGACGGTGGCCGGCCGCGCCTGGTTCTCCGGCTCCGGCTTGCTCAGCGACGCGTACAACTCCTTAGCCTTCTTCCACGCTAGAGCAGGGTCGGTGGCCACCTGAAGACGAAGACAATAGTTTAACATGCCAATTTATAAACATAAATATTTTTATATGTTAAACTAGCGACTCGCCCCGGCTTCGCACGGTTGCAATATATATCAAAGATGTTTCGGCTCTTTTGTATAATAATATGTGTGAACGGCTGACCCAGCGAAGTCTGTTCCGTCTTAGGGGCAATAATTTTTGGATTGCGGTCGAACGCGTTAAAAAGTATTCTGTGTCCCTCTCCTGGTTCTAAACGACGTACCTACTAACCAATTTTCAGCCAAATCGGTAGATACAGTCTTGGAGTTATAAATAGTGTAACGACAGATATAATAATTCAATACAGATGCCCAATCCCATACAAAAAGCTTCTTTAGCGAAGTCTGTTTCAATAGAGTTGACATAATTTTAAAATAAAATACGGTGTTTGGTATTATGTAGCTTTCCAAGGATACCCTGGAGGGCAATAAATCAGTAGGTCTATCTTGATTTTTTTTCAGATAGGATTTGACTATTGGGACCGTGTGCTAGAACCATTTTGGTCTTGCTCTTGTAGCCATAAAACTAAATAGGTAGCAGAGGGTAGAGGTAGTCAAATCTTCTAGCTTTTGAGCTCAGCCGCATACGAGTTTCCTGGCTTTAGTAAACGCCTTCCGCCTACGACGCCAATACAGATCGCGTTATCAGCACAGTCTGATTATTTGGATACGTAACAACTTGGTCTTCAATTTATTTCAGTAAAGCTTCGTCCCAACTAGGGAATGCAATCCCGATCCCGCAAGATTCCGATCTCGCGAGATCTCGGGCAATTTTTCGGGATCAATCTCGACGCATCATATGCCGAGATCCTGTTCGAGATTGGCGGGATTTAGAGTCTACAAGGGGGCCATTAATTAACCTCACTATCACAAACAAGCAGTTATTAGCCTTTTTAGTCATCCAAAATTTTTGATATCTAATCTCGCGGGATTTCGAATTTGCAATCTCGAGTCGGGATTGCATTCCCTAGTCCCAACCCAACCAATTTAAGGGGGGCTTCCATACAACAAACGTGGACGATGTACATTAGACATAAGCTATATTGTTAATACATTTTTTTTTGCATGAAATTTATCTAACATATGTGCCAGTTTTTGTAAAGAGTAACTATTGAGTTTATTGCCGGTTCTTCTCTATAGAATCAACATTCCGAACACGGCGGTAGTTTACTTGACTTGACGATTCATAAATGCTTTTGTAAAAGTTTACATGAATAAAGTCATTTTCTATTCTCTATTCTATTCTATTGCTCAATGTTAAATAACAGCAACAGGTAGACGCTTCAAATATTTAGTTGTATATTTACTTCAAAAATAAATAATTATGTCTTATGTTAAACATATAATAATACGGAACCCTTCATGCGCGAGTTCGAGTCGCATTTGGCCGGTTTTTTTCCTTAGTTGTATCTTGCACTTTATTGCACAGAAAAAATACAGAAATTGATTTTACAGATATATTTAAGTACAATTTAGGCGGTCTTATTGCTAGGAAGAAATATAGACAACATTTAGGTAGAGGAAATAGTAGATATCGAGAAACGGGTGGAAAATACTAACAGAAAACATAAATACCATAACGTGACTAAGAGTCACGTTATGTTTGGGGTCGGTACTCACAAGTTCAGCGACGTATACGAGTATGTGTATCTGCTCCTTGATGGCCTTGGCTTCGGCGAGCGCCTGCCGCGTGAGGCGCCGCTGCAGCTTGCGGCGCAGGCGCGCGCCGTGCTGCACCGCCTGCGCTGCGCACGCGCGCCCGCCCTCGCACTCGCCCGCCGCCTCCGGACCCGTCACTACGATCACAACTGGGTATGATAAATGAACACACGTCACCGTACCGTCGAATTTTATATTCATTACAAGAGAGGTCCCGGGGTCGGGTCAATATGGAAAACTAATTTTCTATATTGTCTCGGGTCTGGGTGTTGTGGTACCGTCGTTGTTTCTGATGTCTGTTACACAAGGGCTTAAGCTGCTTACCGCAGAATCTGAGTAATGTATGTGATGTCCAATATATATATATATATATATATATATATATATATATATATATATATATATATATATATATATATATATATATATATATATATATATATATATATATATATATATATATAACGACCGACCGCCGACTGATGACAGCTGTATGGAACGGTATCATTTAATGACTCGTAGCCGGTTGGAGAAAAACGGAGAGTCATTGTTTGTACATTACAAATTGTAAAATATTGGAACCGGGTACAAGGTTGGTAAACACTTACGTAGTATTCTAAAGTTAGCGAACTTTATAAAGCAGGTATTTTTACTAGCCGCACTGCACCACAAGGCGACACAATGTCCTCAAAACCTTATTAGATTGGGCTCTATTATTAGGTGGTTGTTTGCAATGGAATATTTAAAGGTATCGTGTATTGGGCTGGAGCTGAGTCACGGACCTCCGCCGTAGCCATCTGCTATCAGCCGTCAATGGGCGCAGAGTCCACGGCGCCCTACGAGAGATAACTAGGGTTGACATAACCTATCTAAATAATAATTAATCGACAAATGCTGAGTATTTACCTAACTAACCTACTTCAAAAAAAGGAGGAGGTTCTCAATCCGACCGGATATATTTAGTGACATCATTTTATTTGTAAAATAAATTTAAATTAATAAATGCAACGGTTGTCGTGTCACTAAATAAATGTTTCTTTCTTTATTTACTCTAAAATGGTTGCCAAATATTTTCGCAACAAGAAAAAAACCAAAGAGCACACCTGATGGTATATTGGTTTATGTAACGGATCTTGATCTCAGGGTCTTAGGTTCAATATCCAGATCGAGCAAAGTATTTTTCTAGTAGGTAAGTTTTGAATTTTCTCGAACATCCTCCTAACTAACCCACATAGCTGGACACCGTTAATCGAACAGTTCACTTCGTTAATCGTTAAACCGTTACTAAAAAAGTTAGCTTCGTTAAACGTAACGCTTTACGTTACATTTCAGAAGAAATTAACGCAAGTTAACGTTAATCGTTAATCCGTTAAAATATAATCTAAATTGATGGATGAATGGTCATCGATTCTCACCGGGACCTGGAATCCGATTCCATGTCTTTGATTATCCGAGTCCATGGGTTTTGATTACTGCATTGCACAGTATTTTTTTTCAATTTACCTAATACTAGCTGTTACGACTTTGTTCGCGTGGACTACAGGGATTTCTATATATATATTTTCATTATCGCTGTTACCCCTCCCCATCTCCCCTAATATTCAAAACCAAAGTAGTCCATATTTGAATCTAAGTTTTGAGCTTTGTTATGAATTTTGAATTTTGTGTTAAATTTCATATCTCTAATTAAAAAAGTATTTTTTTTCCCACATTCATTTTCAAGGGCGGTATTACTCTCTTTCCCCCTCATTTTCACAACAAAAAGTAGCCTATATCCGTTCTAGAGGTTCAACGTATACCTACCTACCCATACCAAACTTCATCAAAATCTGTGCAGTGGTTTAGGCATGAAAGCCGGACAGACAAACATACAGAGTTACTTTCTAATTTTTAATATTAGTATAGATTTTAACTTGGTAGGTAAGTATAGTGGTTTTTAATTAAAGGATTCATTGTATATCTCAAACATTCTGCATTAATATAATAAAACTTTGAAAATGCGTTACTTCCATAATTACATCTCTTCTTCATTACTTTAAATGTTATTACATACTTTTTCCTTATTTTCCATACACTTTTCCATAAATCTACAACTAAGCAGAACATTTTATGGTTCTATCTTTTAAAATTTAGGCAGCGTACGCGAAATAAGTAACTTTTCAAGTTGATTTTTTAAAACGGTCCAGTACTTTTTGAGCCTATTCATTTCAAACAAACAAAGTTCCTCTTTATAATATTAGGGAGCATCGAAGTATTACGTAACGTAATTGGGGTCTATGTAAAACGTTACGATGCGGTCCAATAAAAACTTAAGATATGAAATTTCCATTTGGAAACCTTTTGTTTTCCTACGGTTTCTGGAGATCCCTTCCCGATCCGCTACCTTCTTTAAAATAAACACAGCACTCTTCATTCTAACTAAACACCGGCTCTTAGTAATTATTGATATGTTGAAATCAAATTAACAAAATAAATCTATTCGCAGCTTTCTCACTCGCACTCGTATGGCACTCGCGGTGCCATGCAGTGAATAGTAAACATTGGATTAACTATTAACGGACTTCTGGATTAATAACGGAAGTTAATGAGTCCGTTAACGGTTTTTGAAGTTAACTTAAAAGTTAATCCGTTACTCAAAATGTTAACTTCGTTAATTAACGATTAACGGATTAACGAGTTAATGCCCAGCTATGCTAACCCACTTAGTTTGGCAAGTGTAGGGATTTTACCAATAAGTAGGTACTCATAGTTGTGACGATCCTGGTTTCATTTTTTTTCCTTGCATTGGTTTGTAGGTATATAAAGTGATAGGCTGTAAATACAGTACATACTTTAAAATATAAACTTACCCCGAATAAAAGCTAATATTTTTCAGAAAAAATATCCGGGTATTTCCATAACACAATATTAGTACCTTAAAAACTAAAATATCAAATTTTGTTTTTGTTACATTTAAATAATCAAAACTTATCTATTTTTAACACCCGACGCAAAAAAGACGAGGTGTTATAAGTTTGAAGTGTCAGTGTGTGTATTTGTCTATGGCATCGCAGCTCCCGAACAAATTTTGATTTTGATTGTGTTGTTAGAAAGATAATAAGTCGGGAGTGTTCTAAGCTATGTTTGATAAAAATTGAGGTTTGGATGATGGATACAGCGAAGGTATTCTATTTTCCTCGAGCTGCTCGGATACTGAGTACGGAGTCATCCCTAACTATTACCTAACTCTAATTTGTCTTCTCCAGACGCGCGATAACCGGTGGACCTGTTAAATTACTACCTATAATGTCCGGAAGAAAGCTGTCGGAATAAGTACCTTACCACCTCGGCATAAGCATGGCCTCGAGACAAAGCTAATTAGAGGTGACCACAAATAGAACAACGATATTCATGTAATTGGCAATTAGATGAGGTGCAGACGGGGCACCGCCCGAGCCCGGTTATCGGTAACCTTGTTTATTATTTATTGTTAATTGCAGTGTGAATAAGTTCCGTTTTCGGTGTCACGAGGGTCAGACACTTGATTTATTTGTAACCGATTTGTTGAACAATGACGAGTCCGTTGACTTTGATGAGTGGCTAAGATTGCCCGAGGCGGGACGTTCCAGGAGGTCAATTTTCATTCAGATCGTATCCGAATGAAGCGTTACAAAAAAACTACTTTTTTGATATGCACAAATAATATTATGTTTTTTTTTCATAATTTCTCGATTAACCATATGTATATGTATGTTTTTTGGTAGAAGTCCTACAGGTTCGATTCATTCGATGGAAAATCTTATTTATATTGACCAGCTCATATTCAGAAAAGGGAGTATTGCACACACCAATCAATAATCAAATATTTCTTTAATCAATTAAGTTACATGTTGTTACCTACATGCACGTTTGAATCGTCATTGAATAAAATGCAAAGTGCCGTCACCTCCTTCGGGTGACGGTACGGCATATCAATGTATTTCCCCTCATTAAAAAAAATGTCAGTTCGTGACTCACCATCGTTGGCATCCTGGTTGTCGGGTGGCAAGTACTTGTCGACGTACTTGTCAGCGGTGGTGAGGGCCCGGTCCAGCGCGGAGGCGGTGACCGCGGTCACCCGCGAGTCCAGCACCGCCTCCCCCAGCTGCTTTACCGAGTCCGCGCGCCGCAGCACGAAGCGACGTGTCTCCGAGTACATCTGGAGGTGATGACGGATCAGTCATGGAGTCGATAGCGCGCGTACAGGCCTAGCATACGCAATACGTCAAATTTATCGCATGAGACGACAAAAGTTTCAATACGGTTGATTGGCTAATAGCACATCGCACTCGTATTTTCAGCCAATCAGAAGCTGACGCACTGACTTCAATCGATTTTGACGTTTGTTAAGAGCGCGATAAAATGTAGTCGCGTTACGTATGCTAGGTCTGAAATAAGTACATGGGCCTAATATATTAAATAAGACGTAACGGCGATGTGACGTAAGTATGGATTTTCAAAAAAGGTTATCAAACCATAGCGTCCCTCAACGGCTTACCACGCGTAGGTACTATCCTCGTTTTTTAAACGTTTTCAACAATTATTTGCTCCTATTGATCGAAGCATGATGTTATACCCTAAAGCTTTTCTCGATAAATGGAATATCCAATACAAAAAAATGCGCGTTCAAGCAAACAAAAAAACTAGTAGATATAGGTTAGAAAATCCGTCACTAGCCTCCGTCCAAAACTTGAGTTTGTCACTAAAGAAAAAGCATACGCTCCTAACTACACACACATGTCAAGGATTATCTGCTCTCCGATAGAGCGGAATTATGGAACTAATAGGCAAACAGTTAGGCAGTTAGGTATATGTATTTCAATACAAAAGATAATCCAAGTCTCATTTGTAACCTTAGGTACCAAAGAATAGACCTGAACGTTTCACGTCACGCATGATGCCTTTGATGCATAATCACGTGAATGTGTATAAAAACAATAGCCGATAGTGCACCACAAATGACGAATGTAATATCGTCACGTGTCCAGGGGTCCAAAGTTATCTCGTTGTCGGCTTTCTTCAACTTTCCACTCGGAAGGAAGTTTATCTTTACGCAAATTGGTCACAGATCTTGCGTGATTCAGTCAGCAGATTGCGTGGGTCATAGATTTCTCTAGCACGATTATGTCATGTTGGCGGTAATTAAGATAAAATAAAGAAAACATGGAGAGATTAGAAACAATCTGATTGACACCAATGAACATTTGCACTATAGTAATATAATCGGTTTAGTAGTATCTTGCAGTCATATTTTTAACCCCCCACAAAAACAAAATCAATAAAACGGGGTGTTATAAGTTTGACGCGTCTGCCTGTGTGTATTTGTATGTGTTTCTCTGTGGCATGTAGCTCCCGAATTATGAACCGATTTTGTTTCTTTTTTGTCTGCAAAGAACATTTTTTTAGTATTCTTAGCTGTTATTGATGGAAAACCGCCACATAATGTCGGATTACCTAATTAATTTAAATACAACTGCTATATATTGGTGTCAAATAAAAAAGGCTTATATAGTACAGTAACAAGATGAACTAATAATAGTTTTTAACTTGCATCATGGTGACATAGTGATGCAAGTACCGGGTTAAAAGCTCTCACGGTTCAGTTTGCAGGTTCAGCAAAGTAATGAATTTTCCAAACATAGCTCAGTTGTAATCAATATTCCGCGTTTGGAAAGCGTAGTTAATAGACAAGGATCCATTATTGTGACGATGACTTTTGTTTCCCCTTCAGTGATATATTTATAGGATAATACCTATCTACTTTCCTTTTTTACTTTTAAGACAGCTAATTATTATTTACATTTTATTATCAACTGCAATATTCAGAGGGAACCAAACAGAAGAACCATTTGTTTGAAAAAAAAACCAGCACCTTGTAGAACGAAAAGCGTCCGAATTTTCCGACTGTGGCCCAATATTCATGTTTTAATAGTTGGCAGAATAATCTTCTATAGACATGTACGATCAACAGCACGTGAGGCTACACGTTAAGACCTTATGTCGTACGCATAAAAACTAATATCGAACTGCAAGTGTTTACCGTGACGTGCTGTCGACTGTACCAGCTGAAGAAGTTACGAAAGATAGATACAACCTCGGGCCGTAGGTAGAACTGATGTCTTCGATCATCAACTGTACAAAGTCTTGGTGAGGTGCTTAATGCGATGCAGTGGATCCAATTGGTGTGGTGATTAACCCTAATTAAGTAAGAGAGGTAGGGCATAGCGATTTATCGCTCGAACTGGAGCAGCCCGACTGGTGAAATACCTCCACCTTACAGAAGACCGCAGCCAAATAACAATCACTTCTGTGCTGTTGTGTTCCTGCGTGTGAGTAAGGTTTCCAGAGCTCCTGGGGGGTGCTACATTAGTAGCAGGGGTCAAGCCTTCAAGGTAAGGGCTACAAGTCCAGTAACAGCTTTTATGATCTACTTGTCGCTCTTAAGCTAGGACCTCATTTCCACTTAACATCAGGTGGGATGAGGCCAATCTTGAAGTGTAATATAAAAAAAAAAATTAAAAAGGCATACCCGGGAGGAGTTTGACTTAATTTGTACTTACAGCCTGAGGTGGTAGATAGATCGAGGGCACGCGCTCGCCAACCAAGTCCAGGGACTTGCAGAGAAACTTGTCGAGCTGGTGAATGGGCGCTTCGAACAGCATCACGGCCGGAAGCGCTAGCTGCGTCCCCAGGGCTAGGGAGCGCTCGCCCATGGACAGATACCAGCGAAACAGGGGGTTCGATTCCTGGAGACAAAAAGGGTAATTTGTGATGATAGGAGGAAGATAATGTGATCCGATGGTTTAGGATTATGTCTATTCAAACTTTGAAAACCAGACAACCGGATTGCTAGAATAAAGAAGAGACTAAAACTATTGAGGATGAGCATAGCTATAAGTAGGTATACGGCTTAACTGCTCACATTATATAAATGGAATCGGTATTATCAGACTGGAAATCATCTCTTTAGCTGCTTGCAAATTCTTTAGTTCAGTGGATAATATTTTAATCTTTTGATGGATTGGGTGTTATTCTGGTTTAAGTATGGCATTTTCAGACCAAGCTGCCGGATGACCGTAATAACAGTTAGTTCTGTACTTGATTTTTTTCTTTGCAGTCGTAGAAGATTATTGCCCCATAGGGTTATGAGAGTATATGAAAAAAAATCACTTAGGAACAGTCGATTACCAAAAAAGAGAACCTGCATGGGACCTACGCTGATTTCAATATAAATAACTATCGTAGCCATTGTCCGTGAATACCTTTTAATTACTACTAAATATGCTTATTTTGTCTTTTGTAATTTCTTGATGGTCACTAGACCTTGAACCTAGGACCACTAAGTCCTAGGTTCAATTCACAAGTGGAGCAAAGTATGTTTTGGATTTTCGATCATAGCTCGGCTTTGTACCAACTGAATTGCGCAAGCGTGTGATTAAGCCAATACCTATATCTCTGTCTGTAGACATTACATGGGTTCAAACTTTACTTACTTTAATGGTGTGGTAGATTTTCTCTGTGACCCCGATTCCTGACTCCACGATGGGGATGGCGGCCACCCTGGACACCGTCTCCAACCTGAGGCTTTGCTGGTTCGTCACCGTCACTGCAACAACAAAAATTGAGCCAATTACGTATTTGCATGATCATATTAATATCTATTCCTTATTGCACCCCATAAGTAAAGAAGGTATGACATAATTATTGCTTAGAACTAAAGGCACAGTTTATGGACCCTGTCAGGCACGGCTAAGGCGAGGATTTTATCCTACTCTTCTTATTACAAACAGCCACACAATTAACTTTACAAAGTTATGTACAGTATTATTTTTCCTTTGGAACAGTACCTATCTTATAGTTTTTGAATCAACAATGCAATGCAAAGTACCAATAAACACATGTTTGTTGCGAAACTTTTAAATAGAAACGAAGGCTGTTTAGAAATTTATCAAGCTAATACAAAACGGAGACTTGTTAAAACATAATATATTTTATGGGGCATTTAGATGTGTTAACCGCTAATTGTGTTTATATTTGCAGAAAATCTAAAATGTACTGAAAATATTTGTTATACCTACTTAGGTAAAATATATTTTATAAAGGAGAGCCTATGTGATCTAGGTCCTTTTAGGAGGACTGATTTTTACCCCCCTTACCCCTGCCTTGATCGTACAGCGGAATATGTGGTAGCTCCACACACTTTATTACCCATTAGAAATATATTCCGACAAAAAAACCGCATCACCGGGATATCTCTTAAGAATGCATCATCAGATAATGAACCATGTGATATCCTTTCCAACAAAAAACCCGCGAACACACATAAAAAATACGGTCAAATCGAGAAACCTCCTTTTATAAGTCGGTTAAACACACCCGCAATACGCGCTAGGTTGTGGTGGGAACGAATCCATTTAGGTTAATTACCGGGATTTCTGTGGTCAAAGCTTACTACAGTCTGATGCAGTAATTGCCACTTATGTAATTACATGAACGTGCGACACTTCAACCAGAATCGCAGTCCAGTCAATGTATGGGCAATAATTCAAAACATTCCCAAAAGAAAAAAATACCATTATTCAAAATGTGTCAGACTGTATTTAAAGTAAACTTTTAAAATGCATAACATACCTAAACACAACAGGACAGCAAATGGTCTAAAAATAAACATTTTATCACCGTATCTGCAGTACACGCATGCGTAAATGAAGAAAGTAATTAATTCGTAATTCAAAGCTTCATTCAACACTGTTGCTTGTTAAAGCAAACTTTTGTATTTACAATCCAAAACAATATATACTAAATCATACTACACGCTTTCAAACTATATTTCATCGACAGGTCCGTTTACCCGTTCAATTTTAATTGACGTCATAATTTTTAATTACCAAAATCAAAGCACGTAATTGTATCCGGAGTTAATTAATTTTGTTTTAGTAATATAGGTATGTACTTAAAATTATTGGCATTTTATCGCGTCATACATTTAAATATAATTAAAGCTTACAATTTCCACATTTCAGAATACAGGACTTTAAATAGAGACAAATGGGCCAAAATGAAAACAAAGAATTCAGATTTCACATTTTTTCACTCAATGACACGACTTTCAATTATAATTATTTTTCAATTAGTTTTACAAACGAATTGTTGTTTATTTATTCTTATGCATGTACGTACAGCCATTTTAGACATACTTAATAAAACCCGACAATATCTTTCAGATACAGACAGCGGTCTATCACATTTTTTTATACAAGTATATTTTAAAATAACGTGAATCTGCTAAGCCTAGGCGAATGCCTAGCTAGCTAACTAAATATTATTCATAAAAAAAAGATTTTTTTTATGAATAATATTTGTTTGAAATCACTAATTTAAACATTTTTAATAACCTACGTATTACGGTTTTTAAACACAGTTCACGTTTTGCCTTCCAACCTTTTCTTAACCGCATATAATAAACACCCATTAACATACCCTTTGGAGCAGGTCCCTGGCTTTTGCTGACAGCTTGCAAATATGCTTCTGCTTTTTGAGCTATGGAACCCTTCACTCGCTTCTTAAGGCCCAAAGTGCACGACCCATTAAAGGATTTCTTGTAAACTCCGTTGTCCGCCATTTTGGAAATCACCGTTATTTTGGCGCGATATTCGAAAGACATTCGATAATTATATTTACTGTTTTTTTACCGTGCACAGTGTTTACTCCATTTGGTCACTTCGAGAACTGATTGTTATATTTGTAATGTATCGACTAATTACAAAGGTTATCGGATAGTTTTGAAACACGTCTTACCGAGATGTATTAAAATGCGGATCGGAATTAGGTCATCACCTTAATTAGGAATGACACCTATTTTTAAATAATCTTGTACCATTATCTATCTGAAGGTGGCTACTTCCGTTTATATTACTGTGTCTATGCTTCCTTATTTGGTTTTGGAGCGCATAGTGGAAGGCGTGGAATACTGACCAGCCCTGTGAGACGAAATAAGTTTGCAGCACACTGCACTCATATTTTCAGCCAATCAGATGCTGACGCAGTGAACGCAGCATCCTAATCGACCTTAGGATGCGCCACGCAAGTAAATTTTATCAGGCTTTTAACAAATTTCAAAATCAATAAAATTAAAATGGGCGACTGCTGATTGGCTAATACGATGGCGGTATGATAACAGTCAATCGACAAAAGTTACATTTTTGTCGATTCACGCGAGAATTTGGTCGTAATGCACATGCTAGTATTCTTCCAGTGTCTTATACCTAGTCTTTTGTAGCAAAATGTGAAAAAAATCACATTAACTTTTACAATTTTGCATACAAAGCCTATTTAATTTTGCACCATACGTTTAGGGTAACATTTTTACAAAGTTTAAATTATCCTTTTAATAATTGATTTTGTATTACATATTATGTCTAGTTTGCTGGGTCTTACGACCTTAAATAACAATTTTATTTAGTTCTAATAAAAAAAAAGTTGCATTGTATCTACTAGCTTCAAACATGACAAAATTCCAATCGATCGTTACCTACCATTTTCTTAAAATAAGAGTTTGAGACATTTTACAAACTTTCAATTTCTATTTACAATAATATTCACATTTTAAAAGAGCCTTAATAGCTAAAGCTTTAAAAATGAAGTTACCACCATACTACTTTTCACACCCTGTTAAACCCCTTAAAATCTTTGTTCGCAATAAAAATTAGCATGTCTTTTTGAGGTGGTAACTTCATTTTATTCTGTAATTTTGAGATGAAAGTGTAACAGACAGACCGAGTTAGGTTACCTACTTTCGCATTCTTAGTATAATTAAGGAGATAGACCATGACGAAATGACTGTGGTCATTGTTTCTGATTTATGTATCACAAGTTAGCTACTTACCGCAGAATCAGTGTAAAGCAACGCATGTATGTGACGTTGTCTTATAAATATACACATTTATATAATTGCGTTTGTGTACAAAAAGTAAAAAGACGGGATTAATAAGACCCATGGCATGAGTCAAAGTCCGGGCATTCAATGAAATCTCCTGTTGATGATTTTAAGTGTAAAATAAACTGCCCTTATTGATAAAATTTGGTACGAAGGCAACGTACTAAAAAAACGTAAAGTACCTTTACTTTTTATTCTGCAATAAAATACACGAAGAAGTAATTCTAAATAAGAATTAAAACATACACGTGTTTGACACCTGAAACATGTTAGCTTGTATTCAGTTTGGGTGCTTATCAATGCATAAAATGATAATTAAATAAGTGAATCCGATTCAGACGCGTCCAATAAAGGCGGCCTTGGTACACGATAAATAAGTACATACAACAATTACATGTATCACTCCCGGATCTGTCGCTATCAAATTCTCCTTGCACTGTTATCGCTCAGATTTCGGCCTGAGACATAGGAAGTGGAACTACTCCAAAGTTCCTACCTGTGAGATACCCGCACTATCATGCGCCATACGTCAAATTTCTCGCATGAAACGACAAAAGTTTCGGTACACTTGATTGGCTGATGGCACACTGCACTCGTATTGCAGCCAATCAACAGTTAACTCACATTATTTATGAGCGCGTTAAAATTTATTTTCGTGGCGCATCTAAGGCGGCTAGTTATGCCCTAGTTAGGCCCTTTGATTGTAAGTTCCCTGTATATGTAGGGTTCCCTACCATATCATACTGTTTTTCACTACAAAATACATTTAACTACTGAAAAAATAAAATATATACAAAATACTGTTTTTCTGTACAAAAAATCGGTTTATATCTAATGCATACGTGAGTCCGTACAGTAATACTATTTTATATATTACTACTTTTTTTTCCGACCCACATATACGTTTACTTAAATAAAATACTGTTATGTTTGTATATCACTACAAATGAATGATGCTGACTGTACATTAGTTACTTACGGAAAAATGTGAATATTTTTTTAAAGTGCAGCTACGAGCGCTAACTATGTATTTTGTCACCGAACCAGTCGACTGTTAATCGATTAGGTATTAAAGTGTTACTACATAACATGTACATTAGATTTTTTAATCATTATGAACTTCAACCTGACTATATAATAATAGACGATAAAAGTCTATAAACGTAGTGGACAAAACAAAACAATTAACATTTTAGACACAGTTGAAATTACAACATCCATACAACAATGAAATAGAATCACAATTCATTTGATTTTTGTACAACATTTTAATAAAACATCGGAATGTTCAATAGGGATGCAGCCTCGGCACGAAATAATGAGTAATAATTATTAGATTACTCCAATCTAATCATCATTTTTAACAGAGTCGTCGGTAAGATTTTTAAAATATTTTATGAATATATATTTTTTGCTTCAACAAATAAATAAAATTACCTAATGCTGATACAGCGCATCCAACTGTGTGACGTCACGCTCATATGTCCGAGTAAAATGTAGTTTACATAATAAATGAAAAAAATATGTGTCTTATTTTTTTTTGGGTAATCTAACTATTGGACAAGAGATACATTTTAGTAATCTACCCTTTACGGCAATTTACTTCGTTCACGTTATTTTGGGATAAAATCCAAATCCATTCAGTTCTTGCGAGAAAAAGTAATGAACATACATTAAATGTGGCTATATTTTTTTACTTTCTAGTCTCAAAAAATAAGCATCAACAAATAATAATAAAAAGGTATTAAAACAACAAAAACTTAAAATAAAGCTGACTGGCCTTTGACTAGAAGGCGTAACAATTTATAAATACAGTTGTTCATTATAATCTGCGTCTACCTACTATTTGCGATAAAAATGGTTGCATTTACCAAGTAGAACTCCTTCACATCCACTATTTGCTTAATACTATATAGGCTACTTTACTTTTGTGTTGAATCAATTAGACAGATCCCAAAACAAAATTAATAGAAATAAAAATTACTTCTAATTTGAGAATAAATCTATAATTTCACATACAGCGGGTAGTTTCAAATAACTACTACGACGACTATTACGATATTTAAAGATTTCTAATTCCCACTTTGTTGCAAGCATGGAAATGCATTTCGACGATTTTAAACCTCCCTTCTAGTACCTACTACTAGACAGTTAAAAATAATTTAAGTAAAAAAACCAACCAGACTGCATATTAATGAATTCACTTATCGCGAGATGTTTTTAATTGCAGTTCGTTCTTCTTTGGCGTCTCGATAAAAAAAACTACAATCGGCCCAACAACTGCAGTTAAGTTTTAACCTCTAGTTGGAGCAAAAACAAAGTAAAATGTACTTACTTTTGATAAGGAGGCGTGGATCGGTCGGGGGCGCGCGGCACACTGCCGGCCGGCGCGTGCGCAGCCGAGCTCGCCACCGCGCCGGACTTTAAGTTTGTTTACGGGGATGATTGTCATGTATCACGCATTAGGCTTAGACTTAGAACGGTAATGGCTGTTTGTTCAAAGATAGTTGTAAGCGCAAAGTACATCGCTAATACAGCTTTTAATGACTGTTTTTTTCCAGCCGGATTCTTGAGATGACGCGGTTGCTAACACGAAATGTTTATTTTCAAATCGTAACCGTCACACTGTAATAGTAGACTTTCAATATTTTAAGTTATATAAATAATTTTAATTATAATACATCTTTAAAGTCGTGGGTCCAAGTCCAAGAGGATATATTATTTTCTATTTTTTAGATAGTTTCATAATAGTTCTATTTTTTAAAGTTCGTGATAGTGTGGCGTGACGATACAATAAAACAATTAGAAATCAGAATAAAATTTATTCATGTATTTTTGATTATGATTAGGATTAGGTGTCTTAGATCCTGTGGGTTACAAAAGTTTCTTAAACGAACGTGTTAAGGGCTTATTTAGGTGTAAATCAAAACTCATCCGTCACTTGAATAATTTTTCTTAACCTCCAATTCCAATGCACCTTTTTGTTCAGTGGATATAATTACATATTTATTAAACCAATAAATATATTTACAATAAAATTATTGGAAATGCAATTTGGTATAGGTATACGTTATACCTCTTGAACGGACATACGCTACTTTTTGTTTTGCAAATAAGGGGGAATAGGGGTGATATCGTCCTTGAAAGTTTATATGGGAAAATGTTTATTTTTTAAGTCAGAGATATGGAATTTGACACAAATAAAGCTCAAACCATGAAGGAACGTAGTCCACGCGAAAGTAGTCGCGGCCACAGCTAGTTTTAAATAAACATCACCTCATTTAAAACCGTGGTTTCGACTTACGGGGAACCCCTACTCAATATAAGGCCAATAAAAGTATTTAAAATTTAAAGCTCCTCTATTTATATCTTGAGATAAAAAACAATATTAAAATATAATCATAGCATTCCTAATGAGGTAAGTACACTGTGCTATCGACTACGTAGCAAGCGCTATCGCAAGTCGAGTGATATTCCTATCTGATTGCAAGGAAGTGATAAAGTGATTATTTACATGGCTCTTTGACTAATTCGAGACTGATTGTTCTCGTATTTTGCTAATCAGTTTCACATACTCGTCCGTAACCATTGGTTAAACTTGTCAGTAAAGGTATTAGTTAAGTTTTGTATTTTTGCTCAAAGATAGCTTGGGTAGGCTGTAAGTATTTTGTATAAAATATCTAGGTACATGTTTTATTATTTTTTACATTGTTTCATTTCGTGGCCATGTTAATATATAGTAGGTACCTATTTTTAATCTAAATATATTCCTTTTTAACCATTTGTACGTATATTTCAAGTAAGTATTGTTTATTTATGTTATTTATTTCCATTTATGTAAACTGATTACTTACTCACGTCCCTACGAATATTATAAATGGCTACTTGACATTGTTAACAGTCTAGTACAAATGGCTTATCAAGGTTTTTATACCTGTGTATTGTACTTGCGCCGTAACTAGCCTAGATAATTCAAAGTCAAAGTCAATATTTTTTTATTCACATAGATTACATTAGTAATACTTATGAATAGTCTCTATATAAAGCAAATGAAGCTACCTCCGGTTCGGAACCTATATCTAAAGAGAAGATACCGGCAAGAAACTCAGTAGTTTTTTTTACAAATGAAAGCTACATTTATTACTAATTTTGTACTAAGACACACAGTTAGTTTGTCAATTTAAAATAAAAATTTTAAATCAATTATTAAAAAAAAATAATAATAATAAAGCAAAGGTATTTGTAAATTAAATTAACTGTATGACTCACATGCGTCATCGAGGCCCAATTCTGACATTGATTGAGAAAATGCGTTACATATATATTTGTAAAATAATATAAAACACGTAGGTACAGGCGAGCACACTAGTCACTGATCCACACGTTCCTGTCATACAAATACTCTTCCACTTTGTAGTAGCCTTTTTTCAAAAGACAACGTTTGACAAATGTCTTAAATTTGTACAAAGGTAACTCAACAATAACTTGAGGGAGTTTATTAAACATTTTTATGCTTAAAGCAACAAATGAATTACCTATTTTATGTAGTCTACGCTTAGGAACAGCAAGCTTATTTTTATTTCTGGTGTTAATGCTATGATTGTCTGATTTTTTAGGAAATGTATGCAAGTTTTTGTATACATGCATTAAACAGTCGAGAATGTATTGAGATGCGACTGTTAAGATGTTAATTTCCTTAAACAATTCTCTCAGCGAGTCACGTGGTCCTAGCTTGTACATGGCTCGGATGGCCCTCTTTTGTAAAACAAATATAGTTTGAATATCGGCCGCAGATCCCCATAATAGCAGACCGTAAGACATGACGCTGTGAAAATAGCTAAAATAAACCAATCTTGCTGTTTCCATATCTGTTAGGTACCTTATCTTTCTGACCGCATAAGCAGCCGAACTCAGTCTTCCAGCCAGGTTAGATATGTGGGGAGACCACTGTAATTTTGAGTCTAAAGTTATGCCAAGAAATACTGTCGAGTTAATAACTTCGATATGTTCATCATTCATTAAAAATGCTACCCAAAGACTAAAAAATAAATAGAATAAAGACGAAGTTACACATCCACCTTCTAAACGTGATTCTAATTTCAATTTAATCTTTATTGGTGCAACTCTCCCTAATCGATATCAAAATGTTTAATTACGATTATCATCGGAATATGTAATCTTATCAGTCGATGTGGATGTCAAAAAATACAATGCCAACACATTGCTAACAAACTTTGTGAGTGATTAACATAATAAAAATCATCGCGGTGTGTCCGTGAAACTGTGAATTGGATTTGCCTTCATTCGAGGAGACCTGTGCCATAAAAAGGTGACGTTTAGAACTCAAGTATACCTACTACTACTTAGAGTACATATTTGAATAGGAACTTTGATACTTTACCTGTGTTGCGTTATTGACAGCGTCCCGAAAATGTAAGTACCTACATATTGCATTGCTATTTCAAATTCACATTATTCCGAACTAAAAAGGGAAATTAAATAGGTTAACGGTAAACCCTTAGTTTGAGACCAGTTCATTGCTTAGATCGGCCGTCTCCCGCGACACTTATGGGGGGAAGAGTCGGGGCTGCTTAAATAGCAGCCATCCCGCCAGTAATGGTGTGGTGGACCTAAAGCTTTTCCATAGTATTACCATTAAGGATTAGATAGCCCGGGGGTTTTAGGGGGTAGGCCTGCACTTCTAGGGGAAGAAGAAGAAACACGCCGTCACCTCCCTTGGGTGACGATACGGTGCGCCAAGCATTTTATTCGCCAAACAAATAATTGATGATATTGTCTAGTATATTTATCGCTTTTTTAATACCTAATTCGCCTCGAATACGAGTGGAGAGATTTTGAAAACTAAGTAGGTATCTTCTACCTACGTACTCGTGTCTCTACAATTAAAAACCACATTTTAAATCCCGAACTTCGATTAAAAAAACAAAACATTTGTAACTGCCTTTACATTATTAAAAGTGCAATCATGAAAAGATACGTCGGTATCTACCTACCTACATTTCTCTTTCACGATTGTATTGGTCACGCACACATACTTGTATTTACAGATGTCGATAACAAATTTAATTTCGAAAACTATGTTTTATTTTATTTTTTAACTAAGTATATTGTCTTTTTCTTAGACAGTAACAAAACAAAGCTAACCTTTTCAAACGTTTTTGATGTTGATGAATAAGTGAGCCCAGGACTTCAATTAATATTTTTTTAAGATTTTCATAATAACTTGCAAAATATTACATCTTCAACGATTTTCGGCTAATAAATAAAGGATTTCTTAGGTAAATTTAACTCATCGGCACTTACTTATAATGATAGTAAATAAGTAGGTACCTACCTATCGATAATTTTACAACATTATGAAACAAATGATGCGACTTTATTTTTCATAATAATATTTTATGTTTTCATTTTATACAATTTCTCTTAGAAAAGTTCATGACTAAGCATAAGAATTGACCTCCTTTTTTTTGAAGTCGGGTACATAATCATAAAAAGGAATAAATATTGTTCGCAAAACAAACAACTGTTGTCTTCTACTTGGCTAGTCCCCCTGAAATCGTCATACAAATCTGTCACTGCATGAACTAAGGGTAAAATAAGGGTCATCATTGCTTTGAAGGTACAGAAAAAAGCATGTCAGAATACACACTTTATGTCGTGCGTATAAGATCTAACATCGAGATGCAGGGGTTTACCCTGACGTGCTTTTGACCGTACCTACTGTAAATACCATAATTATAGGTATGACGTATCCCTACTTCCCTACTAATATTATAAATGCGAAAGTAACTCTGTCTGTCTGTCTAAACCTCTCAACCGATTTTGATGAAATTTGGCATAGGTATACGTTGAACCTCAAGAACGGACATAGGCTACTTTTTGATAGAAAGTAAGGGGGGGGGAGGGGTAATGCCACCTTTGAAAATTTATATCTTATATGTTTATTTTTTAAGTTAGAGATATGAAAGTTGGCACAAATATAGTTCTATTAAAATATAGACTACTTTTATTTCGAATATTAGGGGAGATAGGGATAAAACCGACCATGAAAGGATGTAGTCCACGCGAACGAAGTCGCGGGCACAGCTAGTAGGTAATAACGGTAACTATGTCATGTAGAATTAAAGACTTTCGCGTTCCATTTAAAATAAATTTAGTGGACAAAACGCGATATCTTTTTTAGTTAGTTCCGATCCGTTAAATTATTTTAATAGTTTAGGTACTGTGTCAAACCCCAATTATTATTTTGTACCTACCAACCACTTGTAAATAATCAACTTAAGACCTAAATATTATTTACCACCTGTGTTAAACCACCTGGTAAAAACAATCCACAGGCCTACTAACGTAGATACTTTACATTCACAATTTAGTACATGGTGCAGTTTTATTTTGTTAAATCCGACTTTGTCACAAACATCCAATTAATCTTCCGAATTTGTATCAATTCGTATCACTACTTATGTTATTGAAATACTGATTTAATCTATAAGTAATTTGCGCGTGATTTACTATATTTAATTAAACAAGTGATTCATTTTATGAATAGTTTTATGTACGCTCAAGAACACGTCCTATGCGCATGACATAAGCGCGGTGGTGAATAAAGTTCAAAGTTCTTGCATTTATTGTTTTAAATAGAAAATACCTAATTGTTGATTATCTAACAAACCTACTTTTGAAGGTTGTTTGTACCATTAGAAGATTGGGCTTCGGTGAAGAGTAGTGGAAAGAAAAGCTCATTCGTGGAACCGATGTTTCTGTTTTTATTTACTATCTATACTAATATTATAAAGCTGAATAAGCAGTTTGTTTTTTGAACGCGCTAATCTCATGAACTACTGGTTCGAATTGAAATATTTTTTTTTGTCGGATAGTTTATTTATCGAGAGAGGCTTTAGGCTATATAACATCACGTTGCAAACAATAGGAGCAAAGAATCTGTGGAAAATGTAGAAAAATCGGGGATAGTATGCGAATATTCTTAAGAGAGGTAGGGCATAGCGATTTATCGCTCGAACTGGAGCAGCTCGACTGGTGAAATACCTCCACCTTACAGAAGACCGCAGCCAAATAACAATCACTTATATGTTGTTGTGTTCCTGCGTGTGAGTAAGGTTTCCAGAGCTCCTGGGGGTGCTACATTAGTAGCAGGGGTCAAGCCTTCAAGGTAAGGGCGATAAGTCCAGTAACATATTTATTATGCTGTACTTGTCACCGAGTCATAAAGTGCAATATATATAAAAAAAAATAATGGAATGGAATTTGTTCAATAACATTAAAAGGGACTGATAAATAAAAGATCCTATAAAGTGGACCGCATTGAGTGGCAAACTACATGCCCACGTGGACCGCTTACTTTAGACCCGACTCTTCCTGCAACCGAGCTTGAACTGAATCATTCACCTGCTGAATACTTGGAAAACTAGACAATATAATTGACAATGTATTTAATCATAGTATTAAACTAAAACTAATGACGTGTTTGGAATGTTAGATTACCGAACACTCGTGTTCTGTCGTGTTATTATCACGCGACTGGCAGAGAAGGACTTCGCCACAGAAGTGTAGTCGCAATTTAAAAATTAGAGATTAAAATTGTTGATATCTTCCGACCAGTTTGATATCAGCGAGTCTTGAATTTATATTTCTCATGATGTATGTCCACTTACACCAAAGTCCTTTTATTTAAATAAGGAACTTGTGTCAAAATACGTAGGTAGTATTTAATAATCGGTATTTTGTGGCGACCATCCATCTTGGACGGATTTCTATCAAACTTAGATTCATCAGTTCGGGTGCTACGATACCACAGACAGACACTGAACACCCCATCCTTTTCGCGTCAGGGTTTTTAAAATCAAGATTGGTAAACAGGCATTAGTCCTCGAGCTGGCACCTAGCTCAGAGGTAGCGCGTAGGCATTAATACCAACTTTCACAGTTCCACTTCTGGTATGAACATGGTTGCACTCCTATAACTGTTACTTCGGTTGCAGATCATGCAAGATGGAGGTTGACGTTCGACTCACAGCGGTACTGCTGCTGCTCTCCGTGATTCCTGCCGTAATTACCAATGGTCAGTTCAAGCACTTTCATACCTCCACTCTTCACTAGATATAATTGCCCGCGAATTCTTCACGTTACTTTGTGATAGCGAGAGCAATTAGGGGTCGATTGTCATTATACCCGGATTTGCACTTGGCCCTATGATGATCAAAATATTTAAATAAAACTTATTCTAGCATCTTATCTGTATAGCTACCAAATTTCCAGCCAGACAAGTCATTTAATCGGTTTTGCACGAAGGAGTAAATAAATATTTATACGTCCATACACCCATCCACTTGAATTTAAAAAAAATATGATTATTATGACTTTTGAAGTTTGCCTTGTCTGATAAGAATCGAATTGTAGCAGATTCATAATTTTGGTACATAAGTGGCATAACTACATACCTATGCTTGTATATCCTGATTTAAACCTTAAAAAAGATGATGCAAATGGAAAGACTTTCGCGTTCCGTTTTAAAAAAAATTCAAATGTTATCCGGCCAATACGCGACAACATTTTTGAATAGTTAATACGAACTTACTTACTCCCCGACGAACCGAAACCGTAACGTTGGACAGTAAGTAGTTCGCAATTACTATTAAAAATGTCGTAGCATTATTTTTTAAAATGAGTGATAAAAACATGTCCTATTCAACAATTTTGTTTTTTTGTTAGTACCATCCTGCGATTACATGGTGCAGATACCAAGGCCAGAAAGTCCTACCTTCCCCGAACAAGACTTCAAAAGTAAGTATAAAATAATACTCGAAAGAAACATTTAACAAAACTAGTTGGGGACCCTATGAAGATTACAGGAGAGAATCTTTGGAAAACATTGCAGTCATTACTAAAATCGAGAAATGTGTATTTAAATACGAGTATACGATTTATTTTGTTACGCCGGTTACGCTAAAGACCATCCCTGCAGTATTCGTGTCTGAAACAATGACATTTCATGGTTTTCTTGGAGCAGGCTAAAAGTATAAGGAGCCATCGTAATAGACCAATGCTCAAAGTCATTCGAAAACCGGTAGAGCTGATCCGATAGAACAGGAATAACCGATATAGACCTAAGAATAAGCCAGCTGAAGTGACAGTTGTCTGGTTACATCGGCAGAATTGATAACCGCTGGGGTTGTATGTTCTGGAGTACAGACCACACCTTTGCAATCGTAGTATACACAAAAATAATTGCCTCATTCTGCGACGATGTTATACCAACCGCTTACGTAAATACGCAGCTACGGAACCAGCTGACTGTTCGTGTGAGGAAACCATGGTTAGCTTTGCATCCATGGTTCTCGATGCAAGGTGGGGAGGGCCTAGGGGATCGGGCATCTCCGCTTTCCCCCTGGACCAGCAGGAAGTGTCAGGGTTTTTAAACAGCAGCCATACATCTGGTGCTTCTGTGGTTGTTTTAGAAGTTTCCTACATCATCACTATTAAGGCGATGTGGTCTCCTGAGGAGCTTAGTGGGTCGCCTGCACTTCTTAAGAACACGTCCGTCACGCATCTCCCCTAACAAAAAAATACATTCAATAACTAAGACATTTTCCTCAGCCCAAACATGGAGTCAGCGGCCGCTGATCCCCGTCCTTCCCCGAAGAGAGGATGTGTGTGTCGACGAGTGGTTTAACCCCACCCAAATCATATACATGGAAGAGGAGATCGTGGGTCCAGTCACCATAGCTAAACTCAACTACCAGGGTGAGGGTCTACAAAACTGTTATTATGCTGTACTAGTCGCCCTTAAGCTAGGACCCCATTACCACTGTGGCAGTCATGGGTAGCCCAGTATCCCATGGCGCCGTAAAATAAATCAACCAATATTCGCTCTACTGGTAAGGTTACCAAGAATTGGTGATGCATACTTTGCGCTCATTGACACCTGACTAGTTATATTGGCATGTGCTTACGGTGGAATACACCTAGTAGAATCAATAACACTACAGACTATACATATGACCTAAAGTCGTGGGCTTAAGAACTAATATCGGACTTCAAGTGTCTACCTTGACTTGCTATATGGGTGTGAGCCCTCCGCTCCCCCGCAAGCCCGGTGAAGATGAAAAGGCCATCTGCGGCCATCATCAATAGTCAGATAGGAAAAAAAAAACCTTGACTTGCTGTCCGTACTTGTATTCCAGAAAATTTACTAAAGTTACTAACAAGTTCTCGAAATTGACATTTCTCTTAGAATAAAGAAGATCCGAGAAGGCAGCCCTGGGGGAATGTGTTTTTAAACCAATAGAGCCTGAAGGATTTTTTCTTCTTTTTAGGAAAAATGTTTACCCGATACCACTACTAGTCAATAAGTATGAAGTAAAATCTTAGCTTTGGATTTGCAACACGGTTCATTGGATCGATTCTTTCCTTTAGAAGTCTAAGTTTTGAATCCAACTTACTGTAGCAACATGGAATCACTTTCACCTATCTTAGCTCTTCCTGACGCTTCTTCTTTTTCTGATCCTTGGCAATCTTAACTTAAAATTCTTGTGTCTTCTTGTCTAATTTTGTTTTACCTATATTTAAAAAAACTACCTGAGCTAGTTCGTTCTCCGTATTCCATTTCATTTTCGTTCATGTCATCTTATTATAGTAGGTACTACTCTGATAATTTCTCAATCACTTCACTGATTTTTTTTCCAGGTTCTGAAACGCCAGAGTTCAGTGCAATGTCGGGAAGTCTCAGCCAACTAGGTCCTGTCGCTCAGCGGGTAAATGATGAGTGGCATCTTGTCATTACAGAAAGGTATGGTAACATTATTAGGAATGGGTTTAGAATGGAGATACTAGGGCAAGAGAGGTCTGTGGGAGTAATATATATTTTAATGGAAATGGTCTCATATAAAATGCAATTTTTTCTACTATAAGTATTCAATTAAAACTCCTTACTTCTCTGGTAAAGTGGAAACACAGAAATATTATTAGATAAAAGCTTAAAAATCCTAATACCGCGGGCAATTCTTTCACTTTATGACCTATTTTTACTGAGGTGTTAATTAGATGAGATGCTAGATCAACTTCTTTATAGCATCTAAAATGGTTTATTTTGTGAAATTTTAGGCAGGACTACGAGATGCCGGGCATGCAGCAGTACATGTTCAGGGTGCGTGTGGCAGGCGAGACCCTGTCGCCCATCGTGTCTCTTCAAATCGTGAACATCGACGACAACGCGCCAGTGCTTGAAGTCTTCGACGCCTGTCCACTTGACGTAAGTACTTCGATTCCTCGACATTTGTGACGTCACAGGCTACGACACTTGTTCAAGAATTGCGAGGTAGGGGCAACGAGGCTTTTATCGCTGGAGATCGTAAACATACAAGTTTAAGAGTCACAAACTCATTGTAAAGACAAAGGCACCTCAGACTACACACTTTCAACTTTGCACTGCCCTTATCTCGCAATTCTACGCATAAGAACTAATATAAAACTACAAGTGTATAACTTGACGTGCTGTCATATTACACTTCAAGATTGACCTCATCCCACCTGATGTTAAGTGGTGATGAGGTCCTCGCTTAAGGGTGACAAGCACAGCATAAGTTACTGGACTTGTCGCCCTTACCTTGAAGGCTTGACCCCTGCTACTAATGTTGCACCCCCCAGGAGCTCTGGAAACCTTACTCACACACAGGAACACAACAACACAGAAGTAATTGTTATTTGGCTGCGGTCTTCTATAAGGTGAAGGTATTTTACCAGTCAGGCTGCTTCAGTTCGAGCGATAAATCGCTATGCCCTACCTCTCTTAACAACTTACTAGGTACTTTCAATGATTTCACTTTGCTTTCTGGAAAATAACACTTCTCGTCGCATCGTGTAAATATGTATTACGGTCGCGACTTTTAGGTAACGGACGACCATCTTTATTATCGTCAGATTAAATTAAACTACCGCTGTGTACGGAATGTTAATGTTATCAAGAAGAATCGGCAAAGAACTGGTGCAACTGACGCTTACTCTTGTAAGATACTGAACCACTTTAATTTATCTTTCCTAATCGACACATGTAATTCGTAGAATATGAGGATCTATTTACAGTCAGCAACATTTAATGGCCTGAAGATTTTATCACTGAACAATTATCAAGACAACCACTTGCACTTCGATTATTTCATAACCACGCCTCATTGCGATATAAAGACCAAAATGTATGGTCTCGAATGCTTCTGGCGGCATGGCGGAAAGCACGTCTATCATTTAGACTTTTAACCGCTCTTATGGCGCATACCTTCATGTGATGTAAATTGAACTAAACGAAATCTTTCAGGAATTAGGCGAGCCTCGTCTATCGGACTGCGTTTACCGGGTCACCGACAGGGATGGCGAGATCAGCACACGGTTCATGACCTTCGAGGTGACGAGCGGCCGCGGAGACGAGGCCTTCTTCCGCATGATTGGCACCAACATCCCCGGAGACTGGTTCACAATGGACATGACAGTGGAACTGCTGCAGCCATTAAACTTTGAGACCAACGCGCTGCATATATTTAGCGTTACGGCTCGGGTAAGGGTCATTATCCCATCGCATAAGGGCTAAGGTACTCGCCCGAAGTTTGAAACGCTCGAAGGTCCGAAAGATTTAGGATCTTCCATCCATCCAAGGATCCAGTTCTTAAAACACATAACCATCAGTACATCGGTGATGCTATGCCGAGGTTATGTAAGTTATCACAATTTCATCAATCATTGTAGTTAATTCAAGTCAAATCAAATACTTCTTTATTCAAGTAGGTTAGATATAACACTTTTGAGTCATCATTGGATACAAAAAATAACTCTACTGCCGGCTGGGGACCTATACCTCATGAAAAGACTACGGTAGGAAACTCAGTTGATATTTACTGTAGCAGTACCTAACTTATTAATTTAGAGTTTTAGACCGTTTCCCCCCCCCCCCCCACTATCTGTCTTATATTGATATTGGGGGACACATGAGAAGGAATGAGTTGCTCTGACCAAGTCATGTAGTTCTGTTTGGTGAGTGAGTGTTGAATTAAGTAGTCAAGTAAGGATCGATTCATTGACATTGTAATATTTACCACAGGACTCGCTGCCGAACAGCCAGACGGTGACGATGATGGTTCAAGTGCAGAACGTTCCCCACCGGCCCCCGCGCTGGATGGAGATCTTCGCTGTGCGCCAGTTCGATGAGAAGACCACCCAGCAATTCCCGCTACGCGCCATCGACGGGGACACCGGCATCGACAATCCTATTAACTACACTCTGATCAGAGAACCTGAAGGTTTGTCATTTGAAGAGAGAGGGTAACCAACCTAATTTACATGACCTATTACGTCAGTACTAGTACTATTCCGGTTTTTTCCACACTTTCCGTTGATTGTTCGTTCCTTTTGGTTCCAGCATGATGTTATACAGCCTAAAGCCTTCCTCTATAAATATACTATCCAATAAAATAGTTTCCCAATTCGATCCAGTAGTTACTTAGATTAGCGAGATGATACAAACAAACCAACTCATCGACCTATAGCCTTGAGTTCATAACCCGGTACCTATTTAAACGACTAGCAGGCCTAGCATGCGCCGCGAGAGTAAATTTTATGGCGCTCTTAAGAAATGTCAAAATCAATGCTGCAACTGCTGATTGGCTGAAATTACGAGTACGATGTACTATCACCCAATCAACGGTATATAAACTTTTGTCGTCTCATGCGATAAATTTGACATATTGCGCATGCTAGGCCTGTAGAACATCGAGGCATCAGCTTACCAAATTTTTTTTGGTAAACTTTGTTTAGTGAAAAATACCTTAACAAAATTATTGACATGCCAACATGTGCGGTTTTGATATTTACCTTCATGATATTTAATACTAGTATCGTTTTTGTATTTTGTAGACTAAGTTCTGTGATCATGTTTCGTTTATTATGATTGTGGTAACTCTTGCCCCACACGCTTATTTATAACTAGTTTGTTTAATCCCTGATTCCAATATTTCAAAACTATCCGTAGTTACGGATAGTAATATTTTTATACGAGGTGTAAGCTAAAACCGACGGACGACTGATGACAGCTGATACGGAAAATAAATTATGGAACGGTATTAAAGACTTGTAGTCAGTTGGAGAAAAACGATTAGTCAATTTTGAGAGATTACGAATCGTAAAATATTAGAACCGGGCATAAGTCCTTTTCTCATGTAAGTGATTTGTAATATTATGAGAAATAAACATCTTTAAACGTATAATACACTGTTTCAGACACATTCTTCAGTTTGGAGGTACTGGGGGAGGGCATGGAAGGTGCCATTCTTCACGTGGCCCCTATAGACCGGGACCTGCTCCAGCAGGAGGTGTTCCAGCTCACTGTCATTGCGTATAAGGTAACCAGCTTAAAGTTTAAAATAATAAGTAGATACGTAATACCGTAATGATCAGAATTCTCATCAAGAAGACAATGACAACAAGTTTTCTAACGAAATTGAACATTAGCACAATCTGAGTTATTTTTAAATGAGTTGTATTAAATCTAGCACCAAAAAATACTTACCTAACTTAAAGTATATAATAGGCATTTAATAAATGAGCTACTTATTTTTTATTTAAGTTTAATAATAAACTCAACAATAATTGGGTCTTGATTTAAAATTGGCTTGTAAAATTATTTAATTATGGATTGTTTTTTAAACTATGAACTAAGAAGAAGTTAATGCTATAAATAATAAAATTTAAATAAAAACAATATTTAAGGGGGTTCTCATGCTTCTTGACCTATATTAAAATCAGCACCAGATAAACGCTTGAAATATAGACAAAATGATTTTTTTTAATCTACTGTTGTGTTACCAATCAATGGTATGGAACCATTCTTGCGCGAGATCCATTCGCACTTGGCCAGTTTTTCTAATAACTATTCTTTTCCATCAGTATGACGACCGGTCGATCTACACGGAGGCCAACATCGTGATTATTGTAAACGACGTGAACGACCAGAAGCCGCTGCCTCTGCACGAGACGTATCACGTCTCTATCATGGAGGAGACGCCACTCACTCTCAACATTGAAGAATTCGGCTTCCACGATCTTGATTTGGTACGATACAATTTATGTAAGAGACTTTAAAAACTAAGGTGCAAGTTTCTAGTGGGCCTTCTTTTCGGGTGTAATGCTTGGCTCCAAAGCTTGGGGATCGTGGGTTCTCATTCATCATTTGACTCAAAAACTAATAAAGTAGGATAAGTATATGATAGTGGGATATTCATAATTCATGAATACTATTGGACGGTCCGTGGTCATTCGGACTTTTTCAAGTAGAGAGAAAAGATGAGGTGCAGTGAAGACATTTTCAATGGCTGAAAATACTCTTTTGTTGTCCAACGCTCTAACCATCTTAGTTTCGGCTTATAATCATATTTCATTAGAAGCTCATCGTCTCTGCATGTCTTCTGCTTTAATGGAACTCCCAGGATTGCTTTGACTAGCGACTATTTTTCAGCCATTCCCTCCAATGGTTTACCTAGAAATTTATAAGCAAGTCTTACGTCTCAAAATACTGTTCCGTTTCAGACATTTGCGAGATTTTTTACAATTTTTCATAGTGCTTCAGGCTGCAGTAGCGAACGTTAAATAGTTTAAAATTCATACGGCAGAGGGCACTTACCGGAAGAGGTTCCCTAATACAAAAGAAAAATACATCGCTTAAGTAAAACTTACGGTTTTAGCTCTGATGGAAGAGCAGTTCGCGCGATCGTGAAGGTCGTGGGTTCGAATCCCATACCGTTAGGGGAGTTTATATTTTTCTGTGTCATTAAAATAATTTACGAGAAATTATTTCAGGGAGAAAACGCCCAATACACTGTGCATCTCGAGGACAGCTCCCCACCAGGCGCCGCGTCCGCCTTCCAGATCAATCCAAACGTAGGCTACCAGCGGCAGACCTTCATCATGAGCACAGTCAACCACAGTTTGCTGGACTACGAGGTGCCGGAGTTCCAACATATCACCATCAAGGTTAGTACAATTTTAATTGATGAAATTTTAATAGGCCCTCATCCAGTCCTTGGTCTCATTCCTTACCGGTGGTGTTGTGGTTTGTCAGGTTGACCTGATCCAATAACACCGCCACAAGGCGGAGAGGTCCAACCGATCTAAGAAGAGAGTCACAAACACGCCGTTCACCTGCATTTCTTCCGTTACGAAAAAAATCGCATGCTACCAAACACGTTGTAGATATTCCATAAAATACTTACAATATGTCACGACAGGCTTTTGAATAATAAAAAAATACCAGTTTATTATTTCTTCACCATGCGTTTTATTATTTAACCTGATTATGATGACTTAAAAAAAAGTGGTAGTTAGTAACTTTTCGTAGTCGAGTTGGGAGGCGGCCTGACTTTTGCTTAGTGATACTTCTGAGGTCTCGGGTTCGATTTCCGGTCTGTTATGGAATATATGTATATGGAAAACGATTTCTTCTTCATTGTCTAGGGTCTGGATACTATGCTACCGTCGTTGTTTCTGTTTTCTGTAACACAACTGTTCTTACCATAGAATTAGAGCAATGGATGTGATGTTAACAAATGTTTATATAATTATGTAATTAAAAAAAATACCTATGAATCCTATAATTTACACACATGCATAAAGATGAGTCAGGTACTAAAACTTCATCACACAATTTATGAAAGAGCTATCCTAGTTTCCTCGTCCTCTGTGGTGTATTTGTTTGCTCTAAAACCTAGAGATCTTGGGTTTGAATCCCAACTTCACAACAACAAATCTTCAACTGTCCGATTTAGGAACGATGATATCTTGTTTCCGAAGGCAAGTTACCTTCCTTTATGAATTTAATCCTTGGAAGGGGTATAAATTGTTAACGACTTCGAATACGAATGTATTGGAGAAAGTGGACGGATATTTTCATATTTAGATATTTGATACCTAATAACACTTGTATGATCCAGGTGGTAGCGACGGACATGAATAACACAGATTTCGTCGGCGTGGCGATGCTGCACGTTGATTTGATCAACTGGAACGACGAGCTGCCGATATTCGTGGAGAGTTCCTATACCGCCTCCTTCAAGGAGACGGTCGGCAAGGGCTTCCAGGTGGCCACCGTCTTGGCCAGAGATAGGGACATCGACGACAGAGTCGTGTGAGTATAAGAAAAAAAAACCGATAAGTGCGAGCGCCCATGAAGGTTTCCGTAGCAGCAAGTAGGTAACATAATATAAAAGTTTATATTAAAGTTGATTCAATTAAAGGTATATTGCGGTTTACGATCTTTGCTATCCTTTTAACTTTTAAAATACATTGGGGATACACTTCCAAAGTGGAAGTGTCCC
Source organism: Glyphodes pyloalis (assembly GCA_037074685.1). Taxonomy (NCBI): domain Eukaryota; kingdom Metazoa; phylum Arthropoda; class Insecta; order Lepidoptera; family Crambidae; genus Glyphodes; species Glyphodes pyloalis. The sequence goes on along the minus strand of JAYKKO010000012.1, from coordinate 2,571,105 downwards.
TCGAGCAAACTATCGCTCGAATCGAACTCGTGCACGAAGGGTTTCTTATTTATAATTTGAATCCGGTGTTAAAAAACGAGCTGAATTAAAACTTCAAATAACTGAAAAATTTCATCTCATCTTGCGGTGTGGGCGGGATTTTTTATGGTTTATTTAAAATATTTAAAATTCGCTCGTGCAGCATGAAGCGCTATAAAAACTTCTAAAAAAACTGATGACCGCGCATACGAAGTCGCAGGCAAATTCTAGTTAGTTATCTGAAAAATAACAAAAACACGCTTATTAAAAAGTAAACGTGGTCACAAGCCCCGCTCGTCTAAAGTCTATAATACAAAGTTATTCGTTTTGTAAGTAGCTATCCTTCAAACTCACATGTTCACAGGGTTGTGTAATTTACAGACACACGCTGATGGGCAATGCCGGCGATTATCTGACCATAGACCAGGACTCGGGTGCCATCACTGTGTCGATTGATGACGCCTTTGACTACCACCGGCAGAATGTCCTCCTAGTTCAGGTTAGTCAAAAGCAAAGGAGGACAAAAACACAACTCAACAAAACTGGATTCCATTCTCTTTCGACATTAGCATTTTAATTATTGAAATTAAAAATTTTGTACACAGATCTTTTACTGTAGCGCACCAGGGGAATTTAAATCAATACACCTATTTACTAAAAAACTTATGAAAATACGATTAGATGTTAAGCAATTGGCTACTTGACAGTTTTTGAAAAAGTATTGTAAAATGTGCGCCCGTTCATTTTATATCCCAAGCAATTCGATTTATCTGGAAAAAATGTAAATAACCAGAGAAAAATAAGATTTTGTGTAACACATTTAAAAAGCGCGTGAAAACGCAAAGTCTCGTCACTGTTGCAATTATGACGTCAACGTCCTAGACAACGAACCGATACGCATAGGAACGACTTAATTTAGATAAACGGAAAATGTTTCAATAAATTCTTAATACGATTAGAGACACAATAATTCAATTTAATCGGTAAAATAATCATTGTTTCGCCACATAAAAATAAATAATTTTCGCCGACAGTGTCAAGTAGCCAATTAATGAATTTGATCAACCTAATCTGGTAATAGAGGGAAAAGTTTTTTGGTTGTATGGATTAAACAAACACTCTCCCTCTTAACCCTCTCGATTTTAACGCGGCCAAAAAAAATAGCAATGAAACCAGTTTTTATAGCGGACTTTTCGAGGATTCTCGCCTAAAATTATGATCGTAAAAAAACAAGTAGGTATATGGGGTGATAGGAGATTTTCCGAGAAATTGAAAAATTATTAAGATCCGAGACTGCGGAGAACCGACCACGCTCTGCATCTGATGCAATTTTGCGCATGCTAGTTTTACTCTGAATTATTGTTTTCTGTCAGGTTCGAGCAGATGACACGCTGGGCGAACCGTTCAACACGGCCACGACGCAGCTGGTCATCGAACTGGAGGATGTGAACAACACTCCTCCTACCCTACGCCTGGTCAGTATCCAACGTTACAATTAAACCGTCTTAAATGTTGAGAATATCACTACTATGCATATGGTAGAAGAGGTGCGTGCGACGGGACCGACATTCACCAGCAACGCGGCCACCAATCATACCGGACTACTTAGTGGCTGATGTTTTGGACAACAATCAACTGAACTGAACTCTCTTGACTGTAGTGCAGCAGCTTCAATAATTTGATTGTATCCGAAACGTTACAAAAAAATACTGTAAATTTTAAAAGTATCAATTTGGACAGATAGTCCGTACATTTTGTGCCCAAAACGTGCTTTGGGCACAAAATGAATGAAGATGAGTACGTCTTGGGACACTCACGGTGCCAAACCTTATTGATACATCCATGTGATATTATGATATCCTTCTAGCCTCGCGGCAGCCCGAGTGTGGAGGAGAATGTTCCCGAAAACCACATCATTCCTGGAGAGCTACTAGCGACGGATCCAGATACAACGGCGCATCTCGTCTTCGAGATCGACTGGGACTCCACTTGGGCCACGAAGCAGGGCCGCGAGACGCCACAAGAAGAGTACAAGAAGTAAGTTATGGAAGAAGTATCGATCCGAAGAACAAGACTCTGGCATTCAAACTTCATGCCACATCCAAATCTGCTTCTGAACTAATAAAGGTAGTCAAAACTGACCAGTAGGTGCCTACAGAGATATAAAGCTTGCCAGTTGAAGCAAAACTTTTATGAAAGTTCAGTCAAAAGCAAATAACAGCAAAACTTGCCCTCTTATGCCCTCGATATAATGAAGGTACGAAATCCTAAATATAGCGTGATTTTAGTTATTGTCTATCAAGAGTCTTTGCTATGCCAGTTCCAATATGTCCAAGTTCCAATTTACTTATTTTTATTGATTAATTTATAAACATACAAACATAATCCTTACAGGCTAACCCTAATACAATTATGTAGTTTTTGATGCTATATTAAAAGCCAATCTTAAGATCTCACTTGGCCTACTATAAAATAGATCAGATTGCTCCGCTATGGCATTGAGTAATCGAAGCGCTCGCACGAGCGTTGCCCGCTGCAGCAGCGCGGTGCGTAATAAATATAAATAAATAAATAAATATTGGATAACATCACATACATTGAATAATAGAAGACAGTAATTGCCTCTGGTGAAATATTCTAAAAGCTTCACAGGAATATCGCTAAGATTACCTTGCCTTCCGCAGTTGCGTAGAGATCGAAGTCACGTACCCGGTGGAGAACAGCCGCGGCACAGCCGTCGGCCACCTCGTGGTCAAAGAGATCCGCGACAACGTCACCATCGACTTCGAGGAGTTCGAGGTCCTGTACCTGACCGTGAGGGTCATTGACCGCAACACCGAGCTGGGTGTTGAATACGATGAGTGTAAGTCCAGTTAAAATCCGCTATAATGTTTTCCCCACTTGAATGTAGAAAATGAAACGAGAAGAAGCATTTGTGCCCTTTTTTAATCGAGGGGGAAATGCCTACCGCACCGTCACTCTCTGCAGGGAGAAACTTGACAATTCTAGTGGCAAATTCCAGATTTTTCTATTTTTCATCAAAAGTAAAGAGGAGTTTTTGATCGAGTCCTTAGTATGAAAAGCTGATGCATTATGTTTGTATACCTTATTACAGCCACATACACGATCAACATCATCGACATGAACGACAACTGGCCCATATTCGCGGAGGGCACCTTGGACCAGATGCTGCGCGTGCGCGAGGTGTCAGCAAGCAACGTGCTCATCGGTACCATACTTGCCACAGACATCGATGGTCCACTCTACAACCAAGTGCGGTACACCATTGAGTAAGTGTTGATAAACAGGCCAAGATGGGCAAGACTGAGCATTGTTCCTCCCTAGTATCAGACGCCTCTAGAAACTAGGGATTGGCTACTTGACAGTTTTTGAAAAAGTATTGTAAAATGTGCGCCCGTTCATTTTATATCCCAAGCAATTCGATTTATCTGGAAATAATCTAAATAACCAGAGAAAAATAAGATTTTGTGTAACACATTTAAAAAGCGCGCGAAAACGCCTAGTCGCGTCACTGTTGCAATTATGACGTCAACGTCCTAAACAACGAACCGATACGCATAGGAACGACTTAATTAAGATAAACGGAAAATGTTTCAATAAATTATTTATACGATTAGAGACACAATAATTCAATTTAATCGGTAAAATAATCATTGTTTCGCCACATTAAAATAAATAATTTTCGCCGACAGCTGTCATTTCCGAATTGCAATGGTGGTTTCCGTTTCGGATCTTTTGTTCCACAGATAAAAAAACTAAAATTTATTTTGCAAAAATAAAAAACTAACTATGCGTTTAATTAAAAAGTAAAAATGTAAAATGATTACTTAACGAATAAGCTAACATATCTAATACTTTTCATATTTTATTGTTAATACTGTCAAGTAGCCAATTGCTACATTAAACCAATTAGGGTCCTGAACCTCTTAAGTACGAGCTATAATTTACCCACAGTCTTTTTTACATAGGATATATAGCAGTCTGTACTGACAAATATTGTTAAACATTCAGTAGGTCTTCAGTTCGGGACCTTAAAATGTCATTGTTGCCGAATTATTAGCTTCGGGGTGAAGGCCTTCCACTCTACTGAAAGTTCGGTAAAAATTAAATTAAAAGGCTAAGCAGCTATCATCGCTAGACAAGTAAGAATAAAAGAAATGAATAACAACAGAGCATGAATAAATGAGGGCTGCAAATGCAAAACAACTGATCGGAAACTCCTTGAATGCAAACGTATCACATATAGCGTTAACATTATTTTACAAAGTACTGCAGAGTGTACTTCTTGAAATACATTCGACAAATAATAGAAACTGCTTCGTTTCCTAGGCGAGAAAATAGGCTATACAGACTACATCTACCAGTGACTGATTTTATGAGTGGTTTTAGGGTCAAATGTCTTAACAGTAACTTTAAGGCACCGGGAAGTATAAAAACAAAAATCAAATTAAAATACCGAGATATCACAGAGTGACTGACGTTAATGCTACTTTGGTAATTGAGAACTTATGTGAAGATTTTCATTTCATGAATATAATATTGGCAGCCCCTGAAATAATCGTACTTGAGGCAAATATGTGAATTTGGTGGGCATCGGCTCAAATGCCTCTATGATCTAGTGGTTTAAGTACCGGACTAAAGTTGAATGTTTCTGGGATCTGTACCCGGGTCGAGAAAAATCTATTTCGGATTTTTCAAACATAGCATACATCCATTTAGCTAGATTGGTGAATAGTTTTGCTAATGCCCACCCTGACAATCATGACTCGATTTTAATGATAAAGGCCTTTATCCTGCAATGGTACATTAAATAGGCTGACACTATAACTTGATTACATCAGCTCATAGCCTTAATGAAAAGTTTAAAATATATTTTTCTTTTTTTCTGCAGACCTCGCGAGGATACGCCTCCGGACCTAGTGAAGATCGACTTCAATACAGGCCAGCTGTCGGTAGACAAAGACCAGGCCATCGATGCGGACATACCCTGGCGCCACTATCTCTACTACACCGTCACCGCCAGCGACCGCTGCTACGAACAGAATACCGACCTCTGCCCCCCCGATCCCACCTTCTGGGAAACTACTGGCAATGTAAGTACTTACTATAAATGAATATCCGTCAACATAACATACATAGATCTGATCGGGTTTTCTGGTTCTTACAACCTTAAATCCTTAACCCTAACGGATAGGATATTTCGGTACCAAATTCGTTGTCATCGCGTTGTGGGTTCCTTTCTTGCTTACCATCAGGCTGGGAGGAGCCAATATACTGCGCTACTACAAAAAATTTAAAAAATAAATAATAAAAATTCCTTAAGTTATTTTGCAACACGGACCCCGTGACTCTGACGCTACGTGTGGCCCCGTGATACGCCATAGTAATGCCTAATCACTCCCCTGTAGCCATTTGTACGTAGGCAGATGGAAAAAAAAATATTTCACACAACAATACTTTACTTGCTTTAAATGTGTTAAACAAACACTAAGTCTTATTTAGCCTAGAGCCTGAAATTTAAATTGATCTCGTACTATTTGTAAGTAGAATAAAGGAGAGAAAAGAGCGCGGTCATCCTTTTTTTAATTTATCGCGAACGGAGTCGCGGTCAACATCTAGTTATAAGAATAAACAATTTTTTCAAACTGATTTTGTGGACTTTTATATGTCGTAGATCACGATAGAGATCATCGACACCAACAACAGAGTGCCGCGCGCGGAGACGGACAAGTACGACGTGCGCGTCGAGGTGTGGGAGAACGCGCCCCAGGGCACGCGCGTGCAGCTGCTGCACTCCAGCGACCTCGACAGAGACGGTAACTACCTGTGAAAGACGATCAAACGAAAAACGAGATGTATTCACCATGTTTTTTTTGTCGAGGGGGAAATGCATCGTCACTCTCAGCGGGGAACAGAGAGTGGTGTGTCGGGCTCGCACGGACTAAAACCCCCTCGGTGGCCAACGCTGCTCAGTTGTGGGGGAGTCGTACATTACACAGGCTCCCCGACAGGAGATGTATTAACCACTGTTAACCGGTGTAAACCTTTCAAAGAATCCGAAAAAAAAAGATATGCAAGAGTTATTTAGCCTTACAGCCGAATATTTCCGAATATTCGGTAAAATGATAAAGCTTCACAACGATCGTCGAAAGATAGGTAGGAAAACAAAACATTATCCTTCGACTATTCGACGTTCTAAGTGACCTTTTGGATTAAGCTGAAATAGCAAACTTTAGTTCAATTAAAGTGATGCAAAAAGTGAAGTTCAAAACCTCGAGAATGGCTGAATCTATTTGGCAATTTTATTTATTCCCTTCAAGTCAGTGAAAAAAGTAACCTTTTCATGATTTGTTTAATTGATTCACTGCTGATCTAGCATTGAGGTTGGAATATACTAGGTACTACATTTCGAACCTGGGACCTTTTGCGCTTTGACCGCCTTCCTTAGCCACTGCGCCACCGAGATCAACTACGACTGTAATAGAAGCTTTGGAATATTCCAGAAATATACCACACTGTGCGGTACCAGATCAACTACGCCGTGAGCCCGAGGCTGCGGGTGTTCTTCGCCGTGGACCCGGACTCTGGGCAGGTGTACGTGGACTACACCACGGACGAAGTGCTGGACCGTGACGGAGACGAGCCCACACACACCATCTTCTTGACTCTCACCGACAACTTCAACACTGAAGGAGGTAACACCATAAAAAAATGTTAAAGGACTGGGCCGATGGATTAATGCCCATTATAAACTTTAAGACTTTCGCGTTCCATTTTAAACATTTAAATAAATTTAACGGGTCAAAAAGCGACATCATTTTGATTCAGTAGTTAATATGAACTACTTAGGTACTATCCGACGTTTCGTTTAGGTTGCACCAACCGTGGTCACGAGATAGATAGATAGATAGATACACTTTATTGCACAGAAAATTTACAGAAATTGGTTATACAGACATAGTTAAGTACAATATAGGCGGTCTTATTGCTAGAGAGCAATCTCTTCCAGACAACCTTTAGGTAGAGGAAATAGTAGACATCGAGAAACGGGTACAGCCGTGCAAAATGCTTGAGAAAAATACTAACAGAAAATATCAATATAAATACCATAACAAGATAAAAATATAAAAAAAAACTCACGAGCCGACTTATTAAATGCTCATCGTTATACCAGGGTCTATGAATTCGATGGCCACCCAAGACGACCAATCTTGTGATTAACATTTTATGTTTATTTGTATATTACTACTTATATACAACCAGAGTAGTTGTTGTTAGGTATGTATTGTGGTACCACCTGATACTTTTTCACAAAAAGTCCTCTCATGTTTAAACTCTTTACTAACGACTCTATTTTCGAAAATCTTAAATAGCGTATTTGTCCTCAGATGGCAGACGCAATCAGTACGAGACACAGATAGAGGTGATACTGTTGGACGAGAACGACAACGCGCCAGTGCTGATCTCGCCGACCATCAGATCCTGGTCCATTTCCGAGGCTCTCCTAGAGGTCAGTGCCCTCCAGTGTTCAGAAGTAATGGCAGAGTTTCCCAAGCCTTTTCAGTACGAAATGCACTTCTTCTTTTCAATATTATCGCCACGCCCCTAGAATGTTCATGCGAGGGGCATAAAAACTGCTACATGATACTTATAGGCCTAGCATGCGCAATACGTCAAATTTATCGCATGAGACACCAAAAGTTTCGATACTGTTGATTGGTTGATAGCACACCGCACTCGTATTTTCAGCCAATCAGCAGCTGACGCACTGACTTCAATAGATTTTGACGTTTGATAAGAGCGCGATAAAAATTAGTCGCGTGGCGTATGCTAGGCCTGTTAGTTGTGATAGGTCCTAAGTTAGCCTATGCCAATAACATCTGAACACTCATAACGTCAAAATGTGTCACGCACGTCATGTGTCTCATTTAGCTACCTGTATAGATGAGTGTTCAGATATTATTGGTAAGTTGTGTGTATAGAAGTTATTGACTAGCATCCGCTCAGATATTATTGAAGTAATGAATGTTCAGATAATAATGGTAACTTGTGGTGTATGGAACTTTTTGATATTTTAACTGTTCAGAAGTATTTGGTCACTTTGTCTGCTCCGATATATCTGACGGCGACTGTACATCGCCACTAGACTTAATGTTAAAAGAACTAATGCCCGGTTCCAATATTTCACGATTCGTAATGTGTCAAAAATTACTATTCGTTTTTCTACGATTCATTCATTCTAATTTTTAATTTACTTTCTTAACCTCTGTCATCAGTCATCCATCGGTCGTTTTTAGCTGACGCCTCGTATAATTTATTACTATCCGTACATAAAACGGATCATTTTTCAAATATTGAAATCGGGCATAAATCAATTGGCTGTTTCTATTACAGTGTACAGTCAGCGTCTTTAGTTTGTAAACAACTCAGTACCTTGTCACATTAACCTAACTGTCTATTTCACTTACTCAGTCACATGGACCATGACAAGGTACTGAGGTGTATACGAACTAATGATGCTGACTGTACAAAGTCGGTAACGCATTTGTATTTACTCTAAATTCACAGCCATGTAATAATTATTAGATGTCTGTGTCTAAATTAAGTTAACTTATTCGATGGACTTTTTAGAATGTCCGGATTGTCATGTTTTTAGAATGTCCGGATTGTCATGTTTTTAGAATGTCCGGATTGTCATGTTTTTAGAATGTCCGGATTGTCATGTTTTTAGAATGTCCGGATTGTCATGTTTTTAGAATGTCCGGATTGTCATGTTTTTAGAATGTCCGGATTGTCATGTTTTTAGAATGTCCGGATTGTCATGTTTTTAGAATGTCCGGATTGTCATGTTTTTAGAATGTCCGGATTGTCATGTTTTTAGAATGTCCGGATTGCCATGTTTTTAGAATGTCCGGATTGTCATGTTTTTAGAATGTCCGGATTGTCATGTTTTTAGAATGTCCGGATTGTCATGTTTTTAGAATGTCCGGATTGTCATGTTTTTAGAATGTCCGGATTGTCATGTTTTTAGAATGTCCGGATTGTCATGTTTATAGAATGTCCGGATTGTCATGTTTTTAGAATGTCCGGATTGTCATGTTTTTAGAATGTCCGGATTGTCATGTTTTTAGAATGTCCGGATTGCCATGTTTTTAGAATGTCCGGATTGTCATGTTTTTAGAATGTCCGGATTGTCATGTTTTTAGAATGTCCGGATTGTCATGTTTTTAGAATGTCCGGATTGTCATGTTTTTAGAATGTCCGGATTGTCATGTTTTTAGAATGTCCGGATTGTCATGTTTTAGAATGTCCGGATTGTCATGTTTTTAGAATGTCCGGATTGTCATGTTTTTAGAATGTCCGGATTGTCATGTTTTTAGAATGTCCGGATTGTCATGTTTTTAGAATGTCCGGATTGTCATGTTTTTAGAATGTCCGGATTGTCATGTTTATAGAATGTCCGGATTGTCATGTTTTTAGAATGTCCGGATTGTCATGTTTTTAGAATGTCCGGATTGTCATGTTTTTAGAATGTCCGGATTGTCATGTTTTTAGAATGTCCGGATTGTCATGTTTTTAGAATGTCCGGATTGTCATGTTTTTAGAATGTCCGGATTGTCATGTTTATAGAATGTCCGGATTGTCATGTTTTTAGAATGTCCGGATTGTCATGTTTTTAGAATGTCCGGATTGTCATGTTTATAGAATGTCCGGATTGTCATGTTTTTAGAATGTCCGGATTGTCATGTTTTTAGAATGTCCGGATTGTCATGTTTTTAGAATGTCCGGATTGTCATGTTTTTAGAATGTCCGGATTGTCATGTTTTTAGAATGTCCGGATTGTCATGTTTTTAGAATGTCCGGATTGTCATGTTTTTAGAATGTCCGGATTGTCATGTTTTTAGAATGTCCGGATTGTCATGTTTTTAGAATGTCCGGATTGTCATGTTTTTAGAATGTCCGGATTGTCATGTTTTTAGAATGTCCGGATTGTCATGTTTTTAGAATGTCCGGATTGTCATGTTTTTAGAATGTCCGGATTGTCATGTTTTTAGAATGTCCGGATTGTCATGTTTTTAGAATGTCCGGATTGTCATGTTTTTAGAATGTCCGGATTGTCATGTTTTTAGAATGTCCGGATTGTCATGTTTTTAGAATGTCCGGATTGTCATGTTTTTAGAATGTCCGGATTGTCATGTTTTTAGAATGTCCGGATTGTCATGTTTTTAGAATGTCCGGATTGTCATGTTTTTAGAATGTCCGGATTGTCATGTTTTGAGAATGTCCGGATTGTCATGTTTTTAGAATGTCCGGATTGCGCCCGACATCACAGCGACGGACCGGGACGAGCCGGACACGGACAACACCCGCATCGGCTTCGCGGTCCGGACGCTGGAGCCGGTCGACCGGCCCGGTCTGGAGATGCCGACACTCTTCGACATGGTCCAGATCAGGAACGTGTCCGGTGAGATGGAGACCGCCATGCCGCTGCGGGGCTACTGGGGCACCTACGACTTACACATACGGGTTCGTTACAAGGAGACAGTACTGAAGTATTAAAGCTGAAGAGTTTGTTTGAATTTGACAAAATCAGAAAGTACCGGTTCGAGTGGAAAAAATAACAGTCCATTGACGACCTCGGTGGCGCAGTGGCTAAGGTAGGCGGCCAAAGCGCGTAAGGTCCCGGGTTCGATTCCCTGTCACGTCAATTTAGAAAACGAACTTTTCTGAATTGAATTGGGTCAGGGTGTGCTAGGATGACGCCCCCAGTTAGTATCCTCTAGTTAGTATTTTATATAGGTATAAGATATAGTTAGCGCGATACTACGGCAGAAGGAGTTAATGAACGCTGTTAGGTACTTATGTACCAAGTGAGACTGATTTATTAAATCTGAAACGGTGTGCGCAGCCGCCGACACACATACGTTATCTAAGTCGTAGCGATAGGAATGGTGCCGTTACACAAACATACGAAATCGCTTCGCTTCCGATTACAAAACTAAGGCCATGCGATCCGGTACATCTTGTTAATGAATTAACTATTAACGTTAACTATTAATGTAAACTTGCTTTTAATCTTTCGAGACATAACGCTTCCAGTTCGATCTAAGATCTTACGACTTAAGGGCAGCTCAAGATCCAAAGTGTGTAGGTAATATAATATGATTTTGTGTGCACTTTTTGTTTAATAACGAATCAACGATTACTGTAGTCAACAATTTGATTAACGAAGTAAACGGTTTGAATAACGACGTAAACGGTTTGAATAACGAAGAAAACGATTTAATTAACGAAGTAAACGGTTTGATTAACGAAGAAAACGATTTAATTAACGAAGTAAACGGTTTGATTAACGAAGAAAACGATTTAATTAACGAAGTAAACGGTTTGATTAACGCAGTAAAAAATTCGATTAGCGAAATAAACAATTTGATTAACAGTCAGGGCCGGGGTTAGGATAGGGCGTGGTAGGGCGACCTCCCAGGGCGCCAGCCAAATTCTTGGTTCACACATTAGACGGGACACTCCATGAAATTGGCCCAGGGCGCCAGATATACTAAAACCACCACTGTTAACAGTGCCCAGGTATGTAACGTTGTTTGTTTGTGACAGGCGTACGACCACGGCATCCCGCAGCAAATAACCGACGAAGTGTACCAGATGGTCATCCGGCCATACAACTTCCACTCGCCTGTGTTCACCTTCCCGCTGCACGATTCTACGATCAGACTTGCCACCGTGAGTCAAGCTATACCTATTAATCCTTTCTATCCTCTTTGAACATAAACTTCATCAATAAAAAAAAATATTGCTAAAGTTCTATTCATGTAAGTTACACGAGTAATAGGTATATAAGAATCGTCTATTCGTATAATGCACTGAAGCTTCCTTCGGTACGAACTGAAAAACAGTATGCTTACCATACGTATTCCATCTATCTTACAGCAAATGCCAAATCGCTCAAATTATAAGTCCATGACATCGGAAACAAACACCGCAATCAGGTGTTGTAATTTTTTACATTGTGTTGTGATAAATATAGGAGCATTTTAATTTATTTACACGACAAAAATACTGCCGAGCAACAAGTCTACTAAGCCCAAATGGCTGATTTACAAAATTGGTCCCCAACCTATTATGATTACTCCTCCAGAACCTCTGAGCATCATCATTACCATTTTATTCTTTATATACAAAATGAATGGTCCACGGCAATAATGATGAATGTCCAAATTCTAAATGATAAACGTCATTCAGTCACTTCATGCATGCAGCTAGTAATCTCGATTACAAACTTGGCAAAATCGCTTCCAGTCCTAAGATAAAAACGTTTCTGATATTTGACTACACGTCTAGAACGCTCAGTGTCCCAGGCTGAATATTGTACACCGTTTATAAATTCAAAACTCGAATATCTCAAAAAACAAAGGACGTTCATCGTTATTGCAGTGTACCCTTCAAATAGAATGTTCTGATTCAGGAGCGCGCCGCTGAGAACGGGCTGCTGGTAACAGCTTCGGGCGCTTTCCTGGACCGCGTCAGCGCTACTGACGAAGATGGACTACATGCGGGTCGCGTCACCTTCCACATACAAGGAAATGGTGAGAGCCATTACTAAGGAATGTGATAACGAACTGGAGCAGCCCGACTGGTGAAATACCTCCCCCTTACAGAAGACCGTAACCAAATAACAATCACTTCGATGTTGTTGTGTTTCTTCGTGTGAGTAAGGTTTCCAGAGTTCCTGGGGGTGCTACATTCGTAGCAGGGGTCAAGCCTTTAAGGTAGGTAAGGGCGACAATTCCAGTAACAGCTTTATTACATCAGTAGGTACTTGTACTCCCACTTAACATCAGGTGGGATGATGTCAATCTTGAAGGGCAATATAAAAAAACTATACTGTAACGTGTCAAGAATCCCGTTTTACATCTAAATCACGAAATACCACAAATAAAACAATATCTTCTAATGTCTTCGATTTCCAGAGGAGGCGACGGAATTTTTCGATATTGTGGGAGACGGAGAGAATCTTGCTAACCTCGTGCTGCTGAAGACCTTCCCAGAAGAAATCAGGCAATTCCGCGTAAGTACCTAACGCTTGTGGAGCTCTTATAGGCTAGATGTGTGATGGAACGGTTTCAATTGGGATGACGACACCATTCTTGGCATTCATTTTTTCATGGCGCGAAAGGTCCCGGGTTCGATTCCCGGTCGGGTCAATTTGGAAAACAAACTTTTCTAAATTGACTTGGGTCTGGGTGTGCTGGGATGACGCCGTCATCAGTATCCGTCGTCTGGTACAAGGGAAAACCTTAGTTTGAGACCAGGTGATTAGTGTGATTGTCTGGCGCATTTATTTATTTATTTATTTATTCAAAAATAATTTTAAGAAACAGAACAATTTCATCCTACCTATATCCGATAAGCTCTAAACTCATAAGTCAGAGGGCACTTACCGGAGGCTAATAGGTTAATACGACAGGAAAGGGGCGGTGACTCGGTAAAAAATAATGATTCTATTGACACGACTTAAATTCCAAAGTGGATTATGTGATGTACTTTCGACTTTACATTATATGTAAATATATACCTACTCGTAGATACACTTTATTGCACAGAAAATTTACATTTAGGCAGTCTTCTTTCTAGAAAGCAATATCGTCCAGACAACATTTATTTAGAGGAAAATAGTACATATCAAGAAGGGTACGGCTGTGCAAAATATAAATTGAGAATATTTTATTCTACTGTTAGTATTTAAACAATTGTGGAGTTCAATGGAAAGTTTAAAAGGTTCGATAATTTTGGAAAAAAAAAGGCGTAACGATGTTTGCCATGACAGCTAGTAATAAATAAATTATAATAACAGAAATTTATACATTTACGGATAGCATTTACGATTTAAACAAATCTATGTGCAGAATCAGTGTATTCATGAAACATGTGCATGTGTGTACATTACGTGGAGTTGTCTGATATCTATTGAATCCACGCTTGCCTGCAGATCACAATCAGAGCAACGGACGGCGGCACGGAGCCGGGCCCTCTGTTCACAGACTCCACGCTGACGGTGATCTACGTGCCCACTCAGGGCGACCCGGTGTTCGCAGGGACAACTGCCACCGCTGATTTCGTCGGTAATGTTCCTCCACATTTTGTTTTGTGCTTTCTCTTACTTTATTGTTATTTCTAGCTGTGCGACTTCGTTCGCGTGAACTACAGGTTTTTTCCATATGGGAGTATAATTTTTAGTCGGTTTTACCCCTATCTCCCCTAATATCCGGAACAAAAAGTAGTTCATATTTAAATCCCAGTTTGGAGCTAAATTTGAGCCGTAGGTAATTGATGTCTTCGCTTCCTTACCGTAGTCGCAAAATTATTTGTAAATCTTGTCCATGACTTAATCACAGATAGTGCAGAGCCAACTGGCTCTCTCTTTCTCTCTTTCACTCGCTCTCTTTCTCTCTGCTGTCTGCTGTTATCGCCAAATAGAAGACAACGTACAACAGAACAGATTTACAACTCTTCAGCATTTGAGTATGTTTTTTAGCAAACAGTCACCATTAAGATGCATTGTTTTCTTCAAACAGAGGGCGTGGATGGCCTCTCGCAAAGCGTCCAGCTGCCGCACGCAGAAGATAAGAAGAACTACGCCTGTGAGGACGACTGTCTCGATATTTACTACAGAATCATCGGTAAGTTTGATAGTTTGATCTGAAGAGTTTAACTGGGTGGATCTTAGTAGGTAGGAGAAGTAAGTATCCCTACCTGTTACTTACCTACTAAGCCCGTGACTTTGTCTGCGTGATCAGTATCACTACTGATATTGGCCCAAGTGTGATGTTTTCGGATCGGATGTCTAAAATTGTTTTGTAGTTTAACGGACTCGTTCTCGCGCTTGTCACGTCTAACCAAACGCATATGATACGTGTACTTAAAAATATAAGAATTATTGGTATTTTTTCTAACATTTAAGAATGGGTTATGTCGAGATCCGACTTGATATGTACGCCAGGTCATATGAGGCCCATTTAACCTTAATAGATAAATCTGTTTTTAAGCAAGATGGAGATTTGCTATAAATTGCTGCTGCATTGAGTTGACCGATGTTTACTCTGTATCCATAAATACGAGTAGATAATATTTAAGTTCGAAATATTTAAGGTCTCACATTTGTGGTGAACCAAAACTCTTCTTTTCTGTATTTTTTTTTGTATTATTTTCTTGTAGACCTAAAGTAAACAGTTAGGCTCAGCCAGCCCACCTAGTATTTAGAGAGTTCAGCAAAGCTCACTAAATTACGTATTTATAAACGCCGTATGTTTTCATATCCAGAAGGCAACAGCGAGGGTCTGTTCTCGCTGGACGCATCAACCAACGTGATCCGCGTGGAGCGCGCTCTGGACCGAGAGACGGCCCTCACGCACACGGTGATGGTGGCCGCCAGCAACTCTCCTGCCGCCACCAACACGCCACTCCAGGCCTCCATCCTGGTCGTCACTGTCAATGTAAGCTGTTCTCTTGTAAGCTTACTTTCAGGCAGGAGCCCTGTCAGCCTCAGCAGTCTGATGGTGTTCATCACCAACACGCTACTCCAGCCCTTCATCGTCCATAAAAAAGTTCGTTTTTCTTAACCTGACTAGGAATCGATCCAGATTCTCAAAAATGGCGCGACTCCAAAGTCCGGCCCGCTCTCCTCTCGACTACAGAGGTAATCAACGGACAGAAAAGAATATTCAAACAACGTATCGGTCCGTTGGTATGACGATACTCATATTATGTTATTTTCAGGTACGAGAAGCGAACCCCCGACCGATCTTCGAAAGAGAGCTGTACTCCGCCGGCATCTCAACGCAAGACAGTATCGGAAGAGAGCTGCTCACCGTTAGGGTCAGTTACCACTATCAAGACTAACGGCATGTCTTCTTATATCATCCTAGCGCTTCAAACTGGTGCCTATAATGTACTTAGTAAGACATCAGACTTTCGTCATCTCTCATCAACACCTAGTGATAAGTAAATACCAATACAGATCATGTCATCAATCCATCTCAAATAATGAAGGTCGTAATACAGAACTCAACTCGTAAACGTATCAACTCTGGTTTTCAGTATTATTTGTACGAAACTCCCTACTGCAACACACTCTAATCGGAATCGCAACGTAATCGTCTTGCCTCGTCCGAATACTGACCAGCGCGGCACTCCGCCTGGCTGTCAACCAGCTGCTTGCTGATGCGCTTACGGTAGGTTGACGTCTGGTTGACGGCGAGGCAACACGGTGACGATCCCTGTCCGAGTTGATAAGTGTGCTGCGACCATTATCCTTCCTACTACCCTTCACGAAATCTGTCAATGCTTCGTTCCACAGGCCGTCCACTCTGAGGATGCGCCGCTGACGTACAGCATAGACCAGGAGAGCATGACCATAGACAGCAGCCTGGAGGCGGTTCGCTACTCGGCGTTCGCCCTGGACGCGGCCAGCGGCGTGCTCGCGCTCAACATGCAGCCCACCGCCGCCATGCACGGCATGTTCGAGTTCCAAGTCGTCGCTACGGACCCTGGTCAGTATGACGGGGCTGCTTGATTAGCAGCAATTCTATTCATCTTAAGAGAGATAGGGCATATCAATTTATCGCTTTAACTGGATCCCGACTGGTGAAATACCTCCTCCTTACAGAAGACTATACCGAAGACATCCCGGACGTCAGCCTGAACGAGATCAGAATGGATCTCAAGCAGCTTAAAAACGGTAAAGCACCGGGTGATGACGGAATCACAACGAGCTTCTGAAGGCGGGCGGCAAGCCGGTCCTAGTGGCCCTTCAGAAGCTATTCGATTCTGTCATCCTCGGGGGCATCGTTCCAGAGGCGTGGACCAGGGGCGTGGTGGTGTTGTTTTTCAAGAAGGGTGACAAAACCCGCTTGAAAAATTATCGACCTATCTCGCTCCTGAGCCACGTCTATAAGTTGTTTTCGAGAGTCATTACAAATCGACTCTCGCGCAGGTTCGACGACTTCCAGCCTCCCGAACAAGCCGGTTTCCGAAAAGGCTTTAGCACCATAGACCACATACATACGCTGCGTCAGATTATACAGAAGGCCGAGGAGTATAATCGGCCTCTGTGTCTAGCGTATGTGGACTATGAGAAGGCCTTTGATTCAGTCGAGACTTGGGCGGTGCTGCAGTCCCTCCAGCGGTGCCAAATTGACTATCGGTACATCGAAGCGTTGAAGTGTTTGTATAGAAACGCCACCATGTCAGTTCGAATCCAAGATAGAGGCACGAGACCGATCCCACTGCAGAAAGGTGTCAGACAGGGGGACGTAATTTCCCCGAAACTGTTCACCGCTGCATTGGAGGATGTCTTCAAGCTTCTCGATTGGACCGGACTCGGCATCAACATCAATGGCGAATACATCACTCACCTTCGATTCGCAGACGATATCGTGGTCATGGCAGAATCCCTGGAGGACCTTGGCACAATGCTCAATGACCTCAGCAGTGTTTCCCAACGGGTTGGTTTACGGATGAACATGGATAAAACCAAGGTAATGTTCAATGTCCATGTGACTCCGGCACCAGTATCTGTTGGGAATGCGATTCTCGAAGTTGTCGATCATTACGTCTATCTGGGACAAACTATCCAGTTAGGCAAATCCAACTTCGAGAAAGAGGTCAACCGACGAATCCAACTCGGCTGGGCAGCGTTCGGGAAGCTTAGGCATATCCTCACGTCCAAAATTCCCCAGTGCCTGAAGAGAAAGGTCTATGACCAATGTGTGTTACCAGTGATGACTTACGGAACTGAGACGTGGTCTCTGAATGTTGGCCTCATAACGAAGCTCGAAGTTGCGCAGCGTGCTATGGAGAGGGCTATGCTCGGCGTTTCCCTACGTGATCGGATCCGTAATACGGAGATCCGTAGAAGGACCGGTGTATTCGACATAGCCCGAAGAGTTAGCACGCTGAAGTGGCAATGGGCAGGCCACATCGCTCGTAGGACCGACGACCGTTGGGTAAAGAGGGTCCTCGAGTGGCGACCACGTACCGGACGACGCAGCGTGGGGCGGCCCCCAACACGATGGACTGACGACATCGTCAGATGTGCGGGGAGCCGCTGGATGCAGAAAGCGCAGGACCGCGCGTTGTGGCGTTCTGTAGGGGAGGCCTTTGTCCAGCAGTGGACGAAAAGAGGCTGATGGATGGATGGATGGATACAGAAGACTGCAGCTAAATAACAATAACTTCGGTGTGAGTAAGGTTTTCAGAGCTCCTGAGGAGAGGGGGGGGGGGGTTGCTACGTTAGTAACAAGGGTCAAGCCTTCAAGGTAAGGGCGATAAGTCCAGTAACACTCGTCGCCATTGAGCTTGGACCTCATACCACTTAACATCAGGTGGGATGAGGCCAACCTTGAAACGCAACATAAAACAAAATCCGCGCGTGATGTTGTGGGAGGTCATCTCTTTCTATGGCATCACCATCAAGGCGATGAGGTCCACCGGGGATTTTAATGGGTATTCCTACCCGCACAGGGGCAGGGAGTTCCACAAACGCCGTCACCTCCCTCGGGTGACGGTACGGTGCGTCAATGCATTCCCCCCGGAAAAATGACAATTCAAATTTCCTAAAACTATTATTGATATTATTTTATTATTTGGAGACCATTTAATACTTTAATGGTTTACTTCATCATCGACACGCGTGCAAAACAGCGTAGCAGTAAGTTCGTTCATACGGCGTCGTACCTACTTGTACTTCCTTTTGTCTTCCTGTGTAGTAGCGTAAGATAGTTTAAGTAGAAATGATGTAGTAGTTTAAGGAAAAAGACAATAAACAATTTTTATTTTATTTATTTTAAAACACGCGGCATTAAAAATTGCCCCATCCAAACGAGTTAGGGGTCAATTTAAGTTAATTTCGATAAAGTAGGCCACAAATCGTTACTACACAGTTCGGCCCATAAAATACAGTTATTAGGATAGCCCGGCTTTTTTCACCTCTTGCGGTATTTACAAATTGATCTTACGCGGTCTGATATGATTTGTCATTGTCTATTTCTTATACATATAATTGTTTGGTAATTTATTGAGGTCAATCAATTGTGATTAATGAGTAGAATAATGAATCACAATTGATTGATCTCATTAATAATGACCTCGGTCACACAGTGGCTGAGATAACCGCCCGAAGCGTGTAAGATGGCGAGTTCCAGTCTTGGTCTCAAGTCAATCTGGAAACTTTTCTAGTTTAAGGCGGATATGGGTGTGCTGGTTTAAGTTCCCTTTAATTTTACCCGTCTTATTATTCTCCTGTCTTCTACAAAAAAAAGCCTCGGTATTAGGCCCGTTGGTTGATGTGAAAATAAATAAAATGATTTCAGCTGGAGCAACCGACACGACTCGAGTTCAAGTGTACCTCATTTCTACATTGAACAGAGTATTCTTCATGTTCTTCAATACATTAGAACAAGTCGAGAATCACAGAGAATTTGTAAGTTGCAAGTTTATTTTTATGACGAATTTATTAGTTTCCTATAACATGATGAATTCAGTGCGGGATTAAGCTAGCGCGGGGCCTGTAGCCGATTCAATGTCAAGGGGCCATTGGTTTGCTTTAGGTTCTCAAGTTTAGGGAATTAAATAAAACAAAACTGCTTAAATAAACTTTCTACAATAAATATGGTAAATTTATAAATATCACTTTCGATTTCAGTGTAGTTAAGCCGCTGAAATGGTTCTACCTACTTTGTGTTTAGCTTGAATTATCTTGATGTCTGTTGCTGGTAGGTATTCTTTTGGTCAGCCAGATCTTTGCCTCTTGCGACAATTTCAGAAAATGTTGGTCGCATTGCTTGGACGAAGCCATATAATGATGAAAGGACGTATCCCATATTATTAAGGTCTTGTTCAGACGACTGCAGCGAAACACGTAGGCGTTGGAATGCGAGGCCCGTAGCATTTGCTACTAATCATAATCATTTTATTCATGTTGGTTACAAGTAACACGTGCATCGTCAATATTATATGAAACGAAATATTATTATCAGTAGTTATCCCAATTTTTACAATATTTAGGACTAGAGTAGATTAAGAACTTAAAAATGTGGTGTGCGAGCGAGCAGATCTTTTTCTCAGTGGCTCTATGTGCCGGCACTGGATATATACCTATATTGTGTATTTTTCTGCGCAACACCCCTAGTGTGGCTAATCCGGCACTGGATGAATTGTATAAGTCTGCCCAATTACAAATTGCCGTTACCTTCATTTGCCGCCCGAAGCGTGGTCCCCCGCTTGCCAACACCCTTAGTGGGGATAATCCGGCACTGGATGAATTCTATATTTATCTGCGCAATTTCAAATTGCCGGCACCTAAATTTGCCGCCGGAGGCGTGTGTAAGTACGTAAATCTCATACGTTCGTGGTGATGTGGTGAACAGATAGCCGCGACGTTGAGCACCGGGTTCGGCATGCGCTGCAACATCGACCAGGTGCTGCGCGCCAGCGGCGGCGACGGCGTGGCGCTGGACGACCGCACCGAGCTGCGCGCGCACTTCATACGAGACGACGCGCCCGTGCCCGCCACCACCATTGAAGAGTTTGTTGCTTTTACATTGCACTTCCAGATTGACCTCATACCACCTGATGTTAATTGGTAATGAGGTCCTAGCTTAACGGCGGCAAGTACACCATAATAATAGCTATTAATATTGTACCTATATATAACCGCCTTCTCCATAAGGGCACACGGAACTGTGCCCAGGGCTCCCATTCTAGGACCGTATATTTCTCTAACCAAAGAATCGAGCATTCTAATACCATAAATGACAAATTATACATATATTAATACATCATTAATATTTATGAAACGTCTATAGGTATTATGCAAATGACGCTACATCCGGAGGGATGAGGGGAATTATTCCAAAATGGCATGAACGAAATCTCAGGATGAATGATATCTATAGAATATATGGTATTTAAGTATTATAGAATACTAGCTAATTCCTGGGATTTCGTTCGTCAGCATAACAAATTTTAACTCTGTCCTCTTCAAACTGTACTGTGTATGTAGGTATGTAATAATAAATAGGTAGGTAGACAGATATTGAATCTAAATCTCTAAAACCAAAACTATAGTATGACTTGGTCCAACGTGAGATACATATAGCAATAAGTTAGATACTGATACTGTAAATGATCTGCTGAGTTTCTTACCGGTGTCTTCTCGGTAGATATAGGTTCCGAACCGGAAGTAGAATCACTTTGCATTGTATTCAATGACGATTCAAAAGTGTAATATGTAACCTACTTGAATAAAGAAATGTTTGAATTTGAATTTAAAAAAATAAAAAATAAATTGCATTGCACAACATCACATACTTACACTGATCTTATTCTCTAGTAAGTTTATATGTAATAAAGTATTTATAAAATCAATTTCTGTAAATGTTCCGTGCAATAAAGTACATACCTATTTCTATTTCCCCTCAGACTTCGCAGCGACACAGTGCTGTTGCGCAGCATCCAGCTAACGCTGAACACGAACATGCTGGTGCTGGAGGACTTCGTGACGGATGTGAGCCCGGAGGGCGGCGGCGGCTCCTCGCAGACGGCGGTGTACGTGCTGGCCGCGCTCTCGGCGCTGCTCGCCGTGCTCTGCCTCGTGCTGCTGCTCACCTTCGTGCTCCGGACGCGCGCGTGAGTCTACCAAAACTGCGATATGCCGCAGCAGTGAACTTGAGGCTAGGAGGACATTGTGCAGCCATGAGATACCAAACAAAAGGACAAATTATTTTGATTCTAGTTCTGTTCTCCTTAAATCGCATAGTTACCTCAAATTCGACTTAGATAAAGCCCTGTTTCGCGCTATTCTCCTATTTCTGTCTGCCTTGTGCTCCTGCTGCCATTCTGGATCATGAGGGTATGATACTGGACAGTATTGTAAAACTATGATATCAGTAACATGTCAAGTCTTTTACGAGGAGGTTTACAAATCCTTAAAATTTGCTATACGAAGGTCCCACGTTATGCAGTTCGATAAGCTTCGGTTATAGGTACCTACATCATTTTCAAAGACGAATCGAGGATTTTCTTTTGGGAGGGGCACGGTGCACGAGGTGGCCGGCAAAAATCAACAATACTTATCTGGCAGAAACAACTTGAAATAAAGAATCTCCACAAAACAAAAAAATCACACCCAAATTCGCTCTTGAGCCTTTTAATAGCTGGTAAAATAGGTTACAGGAAAGTAGGCAGGTAGGCCCATGTTTCATGAATAGCTAATGTGGATCAGATATAAAAGAGGTTGAATATTGCTACTTTATATGGTAGCTGGTGACTTAATTGTGCTACGATCCAAATAACCCTTAGAAAATGATTCTCATAAAAAAATATCATTGGCAACCACCAAAATAAAAAAACTCTCGGTTAACAATGAACAGGATTCCTTCTCTAATTGAAATCTTTTTCTTGCAGGCTTAACCGGCGCCTGCAGGCCCTCTCTATGACAAAGTACGGCTCGGTGGACTCGGGGCTGAACCGGGTAGGACTGGCGCCCGGCACCAACAAGCACGCCGTCGAGGGGTCCAACCCCATCTGGAACGAGGCCATCAAGGCGCCAGACTTCGACGCTTTAAGGTACCAACTAACCCTTTTTTTTTTTTCGGTTGCGTTGATGCACCGTACCGTCACCCCGAGGGAGGGTGACGGCGTGTGTGGGACTCCCTGCCCTGAAAAGGCAGTACTACCCACTAAAACCCCCCGGTTGGACCTCCATCGCCTTAGTGGCGATGCTGTGGGAGATCGGTTAAGCCTTGACTTCCACAACATCGCCGGCGGAATAGCCGCTTACGCGGCTCCGTCTATTCCCCCACAGTGTTCGGGGGGAGACTGGGGATAGCCGGTCCAACGGAGCCATCCCCACTTCGCAGTGGGGGCCGGTGATTGCACCGGCCCCCACTGCGAAGTGTGTTGTGAGGGCACCTCAGCTGGCATTGGCCAGCTGAGGTGCTCTCACACCATCAGCCGGCCGGTCCCCACGCGGTAGCTGGGCGCGTTCGTATAGTCGCCGCGCCCTCAGCCGCCTTCTTCTGCGGCAGACGGGAGCGAAAGGATCGTCCTCCCGCTCCCTTTCTGCGGCCTCCTTCTGCGACATGACGTCTTCGCAGAAGAAGGCCAAGGTACCAACTAACTAACCCTGTACAACTCTTATAACCTGTCCGTTTTGGAATACTTTGAGCATAGGTACTTATACTGTAAGGTATATCGGATAGTGTTGTATTAAAATATGTTGTTGAATGGCATAGTTGCAGAAGCTTAGCAGCTTTTTTTTAGTTAGTGATGTGAGCCTTGCGCTCCGCCGTACGATCAGCGAAGATGAAAATCCCGCCATCTGCCATCAACTATAGTCAGTTACCTAGAACAAAAGAAAATAAATAGTCTTCTTTAGCGAAACCTCTGTAACCAGTTCGGTATTCAATAACTTTCCAAGGATTCCGTTGAAGCTAATGATCCAGTTCAAGCTCGTTTCAAGCACAAACGGGTCTTAAGTAAGTTACCCAATGCGAACGAGTCGCTTGACAGTTGATAGGCGTTTGAATGCGGTCCACGTATGTCCGGCTCCAGTATTTTACCGATCGTTTTTCAAATATTGGAACCGTGCATTATTAGACCCTAACCATAATTAGGTATGCACTATTACAAATTTACACATTTACAAACTAAATGACAAATAAACACAATAAATGCGATCGACCATGCTCTTCAATGTTTGCAGTGACAGCAGCGGTGACTCTGACCTGATCGGCATCGAGGACATGCCACAGTTCCGCGAAGACTACTTCCCGCCCGGCGACACCGACTCGCTCGACGAAATCGTTAACCCACGTGTAAGTAGGACAGTCAATGAATAAAATTGCCTTCTAAAAATTGGCCACAAAAAATATCCCGCCAGAGGTAGGAGCGTGAGAGCACTATCCATGCGTTTCAGAGCGAGTGAGACGTCCATATTAATTCGATCTATGTATCATATTTGGCTTCTGTTCGGCAGGCCGGGACAGAGGGGATCGCCACGCACGGGAATAACTTTGGCTTCAACGCCAGCCCCTTCAGCTCCGAGTTTAACCAGCAGTTCAAGACCGCGCGCTAGGATTTGCTACAACGCGTTCTCCTGTGGCAACCCATCAACTCCATGTGACTCTTAGGAAACAACTCAGTCATGTCTGGCCGCAGTGTCTGGCTAGAAACCATTCTCGCATGAGACGACAAAAGTTTCGAAACTGTTGATTGGCTAAGAAGACGGCAGTCGTATTCCCAGACGCGCTGACTTTTATGTTAAGAGAGCCATCAAATTTACCCGCGTGGCTTCTTATGCGGCTATAGAAACAGAACTCTCTTTCAACTCACATTCCACAGATGAAATAATATTTATAATCATAATCATTTTCAAAACTCATAGGGTTGCCACAGTCATATTGAAGCGCCTTAAAAAAACTTGAAAGTAAATAAAGATGAAGTCTGAAATAACCACAAAATGTATTAAAACACTACTCACAGTATAGATATTAATTGTAAAATGAATATGTAAATATTGTAATCTACTTATGTAAATGATTAAAGTGTTAATATGAATGTTGAAATTAGTTTTATTTGTTTTTTAATATATCGTGTTATTTTTATTATTTTCTTATATTGTCTTCTATTAATTAATAATAATGTAAGTAAGTATGTTATGTTATGTTCTGGTGAACAAATATTAAATAAATTATTAAATATTAGACAACATCATATACATTGCTCTGATTCGGTGTTAAGTAGTATAAGCACTTATATTAAAGAAATCAGGTACAACGACGGTACCACAACACCCAGACCCCAAACAATATAGAAAAGTGTGTTTCCCATATTGCCCCAACCGGGAATCGAACCTGGGACCTCAGAGATGGCGCGATGCCAAAGTGCGACCCGCTCACCTCTCGGCTAAGGAGGTCGTCAAATGATTGTAAAAAAGTTGTAATGTACGAAGCTAATTCATTTGTCTTCCTAACTGGCGAGCCAGTGAACGAGATGGTCAGAAATTATTCAGATTCACGCTTCTCAATAATCGCAGACTGTAATGTTGGGACCGGGAGTGATTGAAAGACGTGTTGTCAACTCGAGTATAGTTTTAATTGTTTCTCTAATTACTTAGGGCTAATACTTATATACTAGATGATACACGTGTGGAGAGGTGAGTCACACACTACACCTCCCCTATTATTGAAAAAAAAAGAAAAAACATAAGTAAGTACTTTACTTTTTTTTAAAATAAAAAGTGATGAATAATGTTAAGCAATATAAAAAACAAAGATTCAATAGATAGATAGAAAGATAGATACTCTCATTACCCAAAAATATTTCTACATATTGTTAAAAGTTACAAAAACTGAATATTTTTGCTCAAAAAAAAATTGACAGTCAAATATTACAGAACAAGTGTTGGTACAAAATAAACCTGATTTGTTCAGAGTACAAATACACATAGAATTACAAATCTCGCAAAGTCAAAGCCTTTTTAAAAAATATATATATTCTACTTATTTCATTACTTTCTTCCTCTCTTATTTCCTTTCCATAACATCCATATTTCTATATCTACTATTCATTTCATATCTCCTGGGGTTACTATTATAATTTGGGCTGGCCAGCCGTATTCTTATTTTCCTCATTTATACCATTATATTCCTACGGTACAGACAATTATTTATTCCACTTATCATTTTACACATTTCATAATTACTCATAGGGTCAACAGGTTTAAGATTTACCGATCTCCAACTATTTTCACGGAGCGAAACTCGTCGACACCAATGATCAAATGAAGGATCTGAGCCCTAGTCTGTACCTTTTTCTTGCCATCTACTATTTCCTCTACCTTAAGGTTGTCTGGAAGAGATCGCTTTCTAGCGATAAGACCGCCTAAATTGTACTATAATCAATCTGTAAAACCTATTTCTGTAAAGTTTTTGTGCAATAAAGTATATCTATCTATCTATCTACCTTCTTACTCATTTCATATTATTCCCCATCTTCATTATAACATTAACTCATTATTTGAGACATCCGTATACCTCCAAAAAGACCTAATCATTCAGTATAAAAATACTTTGTTTGCTTTTGGGTGATCAGTCCAACTGTAATACAAAATATTTAAAATAAATCATTCCCAACTCATAACCACTCAATAAACTATCCAAAACATACCTTAATCAATCAATGAAATACACATAAAACAAAAAAAAGACAACTATAGTTTTGTATCTAAAATTAAATTTCCATTCGAATATACCTATTATTAAAGTTCAAAAATAAGTAATGCTGTAAACTCTTTTAAAATTTTAAATTTCTAAATGACTAATTCTCTAAAATGTCTAGATCATACTCGAACATAAAACATTAGTACGTCTAATTAAAACCATCGATAAACTGTGCAAAAGTCTTCAATGTTTATGAAGCACGCTCCTTATTCGGAGGTGGTGTCATTTACTAGCGCGCATAACTTTGTACGCTAATAAGGTCATCAATTTCACAATTTGATACTATGGACATTGCTATGTGATTTTTAACAAAGTAGATAACAAAATAATTTAAAAAACGTTTTTAATGAAAATCAATGTTTAATCAAACCTGATTATAGAAATTTGAAAATTAAATTAAAATTTAAGGAACCAAATGTTCAAGCTGATTATTAAAATACACATAATTGTCAAATAACTTGTAGCTTAAATTTAAAACATTACTAACTTTCTGTACCAAAATTATCAACATCTACAAAAACTTGCTGTAATTTGAAATAATCTATTTAAATTTACACAAAACTAGGATTCATTTAAAAATGAATGAATTAGGTAAATACATATGTTAATTATTTTTTTCAAATTTCAATTTAATTAATTGAGAGTATCTATTATTGGATGTAACATTTTAAAATGTTATTAAAAAAATCATTAAAATATAAGCAGATAATAGCAAGGTAGGCCCATCAATTAAACACTACAGCTAGTTAACCACCGTAAATCTTAAAATAAAAGAAATGACAAAAATAAAAGTAAATGTTATTATAATAAAAATCCCGTGTCGGTGTCATGGTCTGGTGTCTCCCGGCGCGTTCTATCTTCATGACCTCATCTCATCAGACACCGACTCTCCCGGCAGCCAGCAACTTTCCAACCTCTGACACGTCCTCTCCCGGCTGCCAGCATTCTCTCATTTTCAACATCATCACTTGCAGCACACAGCACATTAATAAAATTCGTCTGGTGCCACGATTTGCCAGACGCCCAGGAACATCACACAATTATTTTTCGCTATCAGGAACTGTCTTTTTTTATTTTTAAGCAACACTTTTTATTTAAATTCTGTAGTCTGGTTTCACTTATTACTTTTCACATTTAACTAGTTAAAAAAAAATCCATGCGCAGCACTGCCCAAAGGCAGCACTGGCAGGGTCGCCATGTAATGTTGGGACCGGGAGTGATTGAAAGACGTGTTGTCAACTCGAGTATAGTTTTAATTGTCTCTCTAATTACTTAGGGCTAATACTTATATACTAGATGATACACGTGTGGAGAGGTGAGTCACACACTACAGACCGCCAGGAATATGGAGGACCTAGTAGGGAGATAAGAAAGCTAACTAAGGTGTCTGTTCAATCAGGTGAGGCAAATAGGTACCAACCAGTACCAACTATTTAATTGGGTTCGCGTTGGTTCGCGTAGGTTTTGCTTTAACTTTCATCGAATCTATTGCATTGCAAACTGCTTATTAAAATACTTAGTAAACGTTAGTTTAATAAATTGAGAGTAACAAAGTTTTGGGCACGTCGCGAAATTCTAATAGGGATCAAAAAGGAAAAGATTTCTTTCGATTATGTATTTTCTCTTTGATTTCATTGATAGCTGTCACATCACACGTGAATTTTATTGTTATTTTGTGGAAATCGTTGTTTCTTTCAGCAAATAAGTCAGATTTTTAAAGTTACACTATGAGTTACCATAAACCGCACGAATGTGCATTGGATTTCAGTAAGTATGAAAACATTTCTAAGATAAGCTAATTTTTTTTCAGGAGGTATACCCACGCACCGTCACACCACTGTCACGGGGAGATAGAGAATGGTACACCATTCTCTATCTCCCCGTGGCAGTGGTGACAGGACTTAAGCCGACTGAAACTCCTTGGTGGCCCTCCTCTGCGCTAATGGTGGGGGCTGGTATGCCCAACGAACAGGTTGAACGCAGGCCCCCTTCAATGCGCAATTTCGCAAAAGGGCAACGCATCTCAGTGCGGCAGATGGTGTTGCTGTCGCACCTCAAACTCTACCAGTCCGCCCACCAAGCCCCGATACACGGAGCATAATATGACGACCTCCGTAGCCGAGAGGCGAGCGGGCTAGACTTTGGCGTTGCACCATCTCTGATGTCCTGGGTTCGATTCCCGGTCGGGTCTAAATGTTAAACAAACTTGGGTCTGGGTGTTCCGGTACCGTCATTGTTTCTGATTTCTGGAACACAAGTGCTTAAGGTAGGTACTTACCACAATATGTGAGCGATGGATCGTAGATTGTGATGTATGTGATGTTGTTCAATATTTATTTAAGTAGATAAATGGTCATACTTAAATTCATTTATAAGTCAAACACGAAACAAACACTAATGTTCATCTCACAAATCTTTGTCTGGGCGGAGGTCGAACCCACGCTCCTTAGTTCCACTTGAATAAGCCAGAAGCGCTAACCATTGTTGGTCATCGTCATCATCACCACCTGGTCATCGTCTAACAATGAAAAAGATCCATCAGTATTCAGTAGCACTCCAACCTAATTGATGTTCGCTAGATTCGGACAAGGTTGTTTTGGAGCAGCCTCGTCAGTCCGGGCTCTGCCAGGGCGTCCGCAGGTCGTTCCTTATCTCGAAGCAGCACCCGGCCACTTACAAGCACTTCCGCAGCTACCCCATGTTGGTGGCTGAGCGGCAACGGCAACAGAGCGAAGGCGGCCGCTGCATCATTCACCCGCTTAGCTGCATCAGGTAACGTGTAGACTCTCATACAATGAAAGATACATTTATCTCCCTCTACCTAACACTTTAAGATGGAACGATCCATACTCCCTACGCGGGCCTAGTGCGGTTTACTAGACTATATAATATTGAAATATCAGCAAAGACCAATAGTTTAACATGTTTCCTAAAGCAAGGATGTGCACGTGAAAAATGCCAGTAAAGGCACTCACCTCACCTGCATTATGGTTATTGTATTCAGATCACACTCTCAAAATTCAAAATTCAATATTATTTTATTCATGTAAATTACACCAGTAATATTTATGAAACGTCTATATAATACAAATGATGCTACCTCCGGTTCGGAACATATAACTTACAGAGAAGATCCCGGCAAGAAACTCTGTCGTTCATATTGTTACGAGCTTCGGGTTCGTGACAATAAAAACAGCCGATAAAAATTACCAAAAGTCACACTTTAATTGAACGCCACTAATTACAACCTTAAAACGCACTAATTAAAACAACAATCGCACCCAAGTCGCACTTCAAAATCGCTTTCGAAGTAATCACTTGTATCGCTAATTCAATACTGTCCCCGTCGCGGTGAATCCCGGCCTTTTATATTGCCGCGGCCGTTCCCGAACCTTCCAACGCAGAAACATCCGGAACATTCGCGCGCAGTGCGGCCTTGAACGGCCGTACGCTCGGTCAAGGTCATTGTTCTAGTAAATTCTGGCGTACGCGTCTCGACTCTCTGTAGTCCCGCCTTTCCACACTAGATGGCGCTGGTTACTGAGAACGTTAATCGTGGCGCGTAACAATATCTACACTAATATTATAAAGAGGAAAGATTTGTATTTTTGTATATTTGTAATGAATAAACTCAAAAACTACTGGACCAATTGCAAAAATTTTTTCACCATTAGAAAGCTGCATTATTCAGAAGTAACATAGGCTATACTAATTACCCAATCACATATTACATTTCTGTAATCTATCATCACTTAATCATTTAGAAATAAAGAACGAATGATGAATTCGTACTTATATCTTTTATTGTCTTAAACCTCATAATATACCAAATTATAAATGACTTACAAACTTATTTTAAGGTTAAACAAGTGATTTTACAGAAGCCAATCACGCTAGGACTTATAGTTGTGGAGCAGTAACCGAAAATGTTTCAAAAACGGGGGAAAAGTATCGTTTCTGAGGCCTTCCGTGGCGTGCGCTGAGCATATAGTTGAAGTTATACAAAAACGCTCTATGGATGAATTGTTCATCTTAACATTATCTTTAAAAAAGTCCGGGAGAGCATATGTCTACCTTTTATAGTTTACCCTTAACAATCGTTTAATGATTTAGATGTTTGCTCCAAAGTAATGTCATTTTGGCGACGGGATTTCGAAGTAAATGGTTTAATCCTTATAAAAGTTTGCTCTAGATAACTTTTGAATTGTTCAATCGGTTACCTTTAGACTATTCATTCAAAAGATACCTATTAGCATAGCTGGGCATTAACTCGTTAATCCGTTAATCGTTAATTAACGAAGTTAACATTTTGAGTAACGGATTAACTTTTAAGTTAACTTTAAAAACTGTTAACGGACTCATTAACTTCCGTTAATAATCCAGAAGTCCGTTAATCGTTAATCCAAGTAGGCAATGTAGGTGAAAATCCTAAATCCGCGGGAAAGCTGCGAATAGATTCAAGTCAAGTCAGTTAATTTATTTATGTAGGTTACAAGTAAGACTTATGCATCGTCAAAACCAAAATTAAAGCTACAGCCGGTTCGGAACCTAATTTTTCCGACAAGAAACTCAGTATTATCCTAATCTTTACAAAATTTCGAGCTAGATAACCTAAAACTATGGTGTGTAAGCGAGCAGACAATCATGTCCATATATGTTTATCGTTTAAATATTCATCAAGGTATCCTTTTGGCATAAAAAATATTTTATATGGACCTTAAATCTATGCATGGGTAAGTCAATAATACTTGCGGTATCTTGTTGAATATTTTTATACTTAATCTCAAGAATGTTCTACTGGTTTTACGAAGCCTATGGTTTGAAATAGCGAGCGTATGTTTATTTCTTGTATTGAAACTATGTATATCGCATTTCTACATAATGCAGTCAAAGATGAATTTGGGAGGCTACGGTTAAAATATTGTAAAATGTCTTTAATTAATGTCTTTAATAATAATGTTAGTAATAATAATGTCTTTAATTAATTATTTAAGTGAATCACGCGATCTAAGGCTGTATATAGATCGAATAGCTCTCTTCTGTAATACAAATATGGTTTGAATGTCAGAAGCTGAGCCCCACAGCAATAGACCGTATGACATGAAACTATGAAAATAGCCATTCATTTTGTTCATTTGATTTCAACATGTCAATAATTACTTAGAGCCGGTGTTTATTTACTGTCGAGCGCTGTATTTGTTTTAAAAGTGAGCGTTCAAATATTACGTAATGCAAATTAAAGATTTTTATCCTCCCCCCCCCCCCCCCCCCCCATCTGTAATGCACCGTAACGTTTTTCTGTACTCCCCCTCCCTCTTTCTTTAAAAAAAGACGACCACACTAATACAATCCGAGGGATTCCCCGGAAACCGTAGGGAAACAAAACTTTTCCAAATGGGAGTTTCATATCTTATTGTTTTATTAGTTGTGGCGGCTAACCGCTACCCAGGCCACACTTGGACCCCCGCCTTTGAATTCGGGCGCTACCCGCTCCGCTTATGCAAATTGGACCAGATGCTACGATGCGGCGTCACAACGGTTAAGATACGCGCGCGTGTCGCGCCGTCTCACTCGACCCAAGCCGGTCATCGGCTCTGCCGTCGTAGTTTCGGCTTTGCTTCGTTCATTCGATTACTCACTGTTCCGTTCGCGCGCTAACTAACGTGTTTACTGTTTTTGCTTTGTAATTGTCTATTTTAAATACAACGTTTATTTTATATCTTAATAATACTCATCATTTGGAAAGAAAGATTTACAAGGACGAGTCCTTGTAAATCTTTCTTTCCATAGTTTTAACTTACTGCCATAATTAAATCATAAGTAAAATATTGCATAGATACCGAGTTCGATTCCGGCAACCTACCTTCATTTCTAACCAGGTAATACAAACGTCTCCTACAGACCGCATCGTAACGTTTTACATAGACTCCCCCCCACCCCGCCAATATGCGTTACGTAATACTTGAGCGCTCCCTAAATGACTGTCAGTGAACATTGAAATGCTTTTTAATAAAAATAAATTAAAAAAGTATTTTTTGCAGTGCAGGAATAAGACCCTATCATGGAAGACTTGGAATCGGATTCCAGGTCCTTGTGAGAATCCATGACCATTTATCCAACCATTTTGATTACCGATTAACGGATTAACGATTAACGTTAACTTGCGTTAATTCTTCAGAAATGTAACGCTTTAACGTTTAACGAAGCTAACTTTTTTATTAGCGGATTAACGATTAACGAAGTTAACTGTTTAATTAACGGTGCCCAGCTATGCCTATTAGGTAAGTACTTACCTACTATTTCAAAAATACATAAAAAAGGCGCGGGGCGGCGCGCGGCGTGAAGTGACTAGCCAGCCGGGCAACGCAGCGGTGCGGGGGAGGGGAGGTCAGATCAGTGAGATAGGTAGGTGTTGCCGGATAATCGATTATCGATTAATCGATTATCCCCCCCTCAAAAAATCTAATAATCGATATGACAATCGATACTATCGATATAATCGATTATATCGATACCTATTTTTATTAGATATAATCGATTGTAATCGTAGTCAAATACAATATTATCGATATAATCGATTATATCGATATCAAGTTCAAAGCGATTCTATCGATATAATCGATTAATTTGCAATTATTTTTTTGTTCGAGTAAAAAAGTTATTTTCAGAACTAATTATAAATTGTTCATTCAGACCTTACTGCTATAATATCCTAAATTCTATTCTTACTTATACCCTTATATTCCATAATAAGTATTTATCCTAAATTCTATACTTATTCTATATATATTCTACACTAATATTATAAAGACGAAAGATTTGTACCTATTTTTGTATGTTTGTAATGAATAGGCTCAAAAAGTACTGGGCCGATTTAAAAAATTCTTTCACCAATAGAATGCTACGTTCTTCCAATTTGACATACCTAGGCTACAAAATTAGGGACCCTTGGTAAAATTTGAAAAAATTCAACAGAAAAGCGGGAAAAATTCTCTAAGGCGAAACAAAGTTCGCCAGGAGCGCTAGTTAATATAGCTGAAATATAGCTGAACTTATAACTAGTTTTGCACTAAGACGTACAGTGGAGTAATTAGATAAAATAATGTAGTAAATTTTAAAAAATAATTAATTGATTTAAAGTAATAACAAAAATTTAAATTAAACAAACTGTAGGTCCTAATGCACATTGTACTTAATAAGAATTTTGCCAACTTGCGAGTATTTGTCAACGTAAAGAAATAGGTACCTCTTGCTTATTATCCCATGCATCAAACACATGCTTGATGAGTGCTACTCCTGCATCTGTTGTAGATTGTCATTTTTTTCACAAACTATGGTAATAACTTTTATACTGCAGTGCTGACCCACTACAGTAGACATTGATAGACAATAAATCGTCTTGGAGAGTTACGCTATGTGTAGGTTTGGGGTGAAAAAACGTCCTCTTTTAGCCTGTACGTTAATCAAGAGTACGATGACAATTCCTTGTGGCTTATGAGATAATAACTTGTGTATTCATTTGCTGAGTTTAAATTGGCCACCCCGTTAATGTCGTCTCCTGGTATGTTCCTATGACTGCTCCCTCCCCCCTAGATTCCAGCTATGGTTGGCGTCATTAAATCCTTACCATTAAGCCTACATTACGCTTTCAGTTTGTACTGGAACAGCATAATGGTGGTTGTAAACCTAAGCCACATCTGCGTGTCCACGTTTCGACTGACCTTCGTGCTACACCGGTTGGGACACCGCCCCGAAATCCAATGGGTGGACCACTTATTGCTCGCTTTGCACCTGATCTGCTTCTTTGATGTCATCGTCAAATGCCACATGGGCTACTTGGTTGGAAATGCCAACGTTGTCTTGGATAATGCTAGATGTACATGGTAAGATTACACGTAATAACAATGAGCAGGTACCTACCTAGATCCAAATATGATGATGAGAATAATGATCAGCATTGCCGGATTTGTTTTACCATGTCGAGATTTTGAAAGATTATATTACAGGCAAATTCGGGTCATAGTTCCTAATATATATTTTTCCTGAACTTCAAATACCGCAGACCCTTTGTTGTCTCAGTTATTTCGGTGAGTCTGTGGACGTTTTGCATAACCTAAGACCCTGTTCCCCTTTCCTACATCGAACCATAAGGCGCTGGTAGTTTCACTCTTGAGTTTGAGACATTATATCCTACTAATTATTAAATAGATACATTAATTACGCGCGAAGCAGTTTGTCTCGTCTTGGATGAAGAACAAAGTGACCACACTTTGTGGGCGAACCATCTTAGGCCTCCCTACACCTTCTAACAAGCGTGAATAACGTCAAACGTGAGCCTATTTCCTATATAAAAAAAAAACAGAATTATAAAATAGTTGAAGAGAAAGAGAAGATGTCCTGGCCACTTGCATCGATTATGTGGCGAACCCACTGCAGCCACTCTACGACACGCGCTCTTCATCTTTAGTTCTCACTTATCTGTGCCGTCCAGCCGCACTCCAAGCTTTTTCAGCACATTGCTTGCAGGGTCATGTTAACTCCGAAAGCAAAACTAAGACCTACAAATAAAATTACTTGTTCCGCGCGGGACGTTTAATTTTATTAAAAAATCGGGACTTCCCGCTAACATCGAAACATCTAGCAACACTGATAAGGATACACTATTTTGTGCATTACCTATTTCCCTCACAATGAGTATTTTTGTTCTAGCCTCTACATTAAGCGGTACTTCTTCATAGACCTCATCTCGTGTTTGCCAATAAGCTACCTTCTACTCTACTATGAGGTGCCAAACACGCGCTACATCCTGGTGGGCCACTTAATCGCAATCCTGAGGATTTTCACCATCTGTAGGGAAGTTAAGAACTTTGTCATCTTCATAAAAGTAAGTGTGTAGGTACCTATTTGTAAGTACGGAGTATACATGTGCGGAACATTTGTGTTTGTTCTGTCATAGTGGTAATGAAAATATATTCAGTCAGCATCAAAAGTAGAAGATCACGTTATCATATTATTTCTAAAACTGCTTAACATCATTTGCGCCAGAATTTAATACTGTGGGATCCAAGATAAGTCCTTTTTTACGGAATGAATACCTTCCAATTATTTGTGAATGATGTCATCATTCCATCTTCCGTTGCAGAGGTTCAACGGATCGTATATGGTATACGGATCCCTCCGGAACATCCTCCTGTTCTTGCTCTCAGCTCACCTGTTGAGCTGTTTCAATTTCCTGCACGGCTCCATCATTTACCATTGTAAGTCATTTCCGCCATTATTTTATTTTTAAGTTGTTTTGGTAAGTATCTACGTAAAATTATTTCAAAAATCGTGTAAACAAAGATTTACTTAGAAACATTGCACAACAATTAAGCGCGAAGTTACCTCTTTGTACAGTTTTTACGAAATAGTGAGGTTAACTTCTTTCTTCACCTCTTCAAAATTTTATGCCCTATTTCTATCGTCATCAATTTTTATTTCCTCGTTAAAGTAAATCCATAAGGGTTCCGTTCGCCATTTGGATACGGACCCCTAAAAATACGTTCTCATTTGGTAAATTTTAAAAATGGATCTGAAGGACTATCCTTATCATGTAAACAATTGTCACTCAGGGTCCGGCACATGGCCCTACGGATACTCAAAGTATCTGACGAACAACTCTTCCGGCATGCCGAACTTACCCACTGTCCTGAGATACAAGAAAGCTGCCTTCGTGTGTTTTTCGGCATTGCTTGGTATGACCTTTACTATCTATCTCAGAATTTAAAAGGAGTCTCATGACAGAAGAGAGTTGGTAGGTGTTAAAGTCAATTTTTTATGAAACCCTCAATCTTTACTTCACTACCCGATAGCACGGTGGTAGGTACCAACCCTTTTTTGCTGACCGCCGCCTGAGGGAAGGCGAATCGCATGTTTACAGCGCTGCTGTAAGTCGCAGTGTGCAAGGGGCCTTAGTCCTACTAATAATTCCACATATTATTGACCTCTGTGTAAGTAATATGTAGCAGTCTTTCACTAAAGCTTTACAATATTTTCAGGAACAGGCCTCTCGATGTATCCAATCTTTGAGCCAATTGAAATTCTAGTTAACATCTTCACCATTTTATACTCTGCTCTGTTTATGCTGTACACTCTGGGTAAGAAAAAAAGAAATTATTAATAGGTATAACCCATCTAAACAAACGTCTTTACAGTTAGTAAAAGTTACACTGATTAATGTGCATTATTGTAAATAGATAAATCGATGTTTGTTACAATTTGTTGCCTATTGAAAATCCAACAGAACTAATCATCTTCCTTTGCAGTGTACCTCATAAAAGTATATTTCACGAAGCACCACTCTCAAATACGTTACTATGAGCTTATGAATCAACTAAAGGTGAGCATAATTGACATTATTTACCTAATTTACACTAGAGTGACCGATCGACGAGTTGAATATCGATAGCTTATCAATACTACAAAATATCGTTTTGACCTAATTCGGCAATGGTGAAGGTTTTATTGAGACTTGGATTTACAGGATTTGGTCTGGGTCGGACATTGTTCAACATAACATTTGTGAACTGTTTGCTAACTTTTTCTCATCAGTGTACACTAATGATAATAATACTGGTCACTCTAGTGAGCCACAAAGCCAGAACGTCAGTTTTTGCTCTATAAGTATTACATGTGATGAAATCTTTCAAAAGCTACAGGCGCTGAAACCCAACAAGAGTCACGGTGCCGACGAAATTCCAGTACCTACTTTACGTCAAGCAATGCGCAGGAAGCTTAGTTCTTCCACTGCATATTATATACAACGCTTCTTTAAGTTCTGGTATTTTCCCCAATGAATGGAAAATAGCAAAAGTTGTCCCTATTCATAAAGGCGGTAATCTTGTTGATGTTGAGGAATACCGGCACATCTCTCTGTTGGGCGTGTTTGCTAAAACTTTTGAATCCTTGGTCAGTCTTAAGATACAGAATCACTGTGAACAGTTTTTTAATGACCACCAGCACGGATTTCTAGAAGCTAGATCAACTAGTACCAACTTGGTATGCTTTGAAAACTTTTTATCACAAGCCATTGACGCACAGAAACAGGTAGATATAGTATATACAGACTTCAGCAAAGAATTTGACAGAGTTAGCCACAATGTGCTTATTTGTAAACTGAAACACTTTGGTTTTGATGGGTCTTTGCTGGACTGGCTGAAGTCTTATCTAGCTAATAGAAAATTTTATGTGGTTATTAATGGGTACAACTCTAGTTAACATCAAATATCTTCGGGGGTTCCACAAGGGGCCCATTTGGGACCAATCCTTTTTAACTTGTTTATAAATGACCTGCGTAACTGTTTTAGCCACTCAAGGTATTTTTTGTATGCTGATGATTTAAAACTGGGTCGTGTTATGGAATCGCGGGGTGACGCTTTGAAATTACAGGAGGACTTAGATAAGCTAGTTGATTGGTGCAAAAGCAACTCAATGTGACTCAATACCTCTAAGTGTCATCAAGTGCATTTCACACGCAGGCTAAACATTTTTCAGACGCAATATCATGTTCAGAAAATAGCATTGCAAAGCACTAATACAGTCAAGGACCTTGGCATATTCTTCGACCAAAAGCTCTCATTTGTACCCCACATAGAAAAAATAGTAAATAAAGCATCTAAGGCGCTAGGATTTGTATTACGAAATGGAAATATGTTTAAAAACACGCAAACTAAAATAATGATATACCTACAATACGTATGTAAGGAGTATTCTAGAATACGGCAGTGAAGTGTGGCGGCCTCACTATGCAACCCATATCCTTAGGCTTGAACGGGTACAAAAGCGGATCTTGAGGCACTTGGCTTTTTCTGAAGGACTAGCCAAAAAAATAAGATCCTACGAGAATAGACTTGAACATTTTAATATGATATCACTGGAGAAAAGAAGATATCTTTTAGATATGGCGTTCCTTTATAAAGTCCTTAATAGCAGAATTGACTGTCCCCCCCTGCTGTCTTTATTTACACTAAGAGTTCCCCGTAGAGTCCCCCGAAAACCTATAACTCCTCTCTGCCCTCGTCTCCGCCGCACAGTCCAAAGCTCCAACTCTGCCATCCCACGCCTGTCAAGACTCCTCAATCTCAATAGTAGCCAGATTGATATCTTTCATGACTCAGTAAGCAGTGTACGCAAATCAATGTCTGGGAAAGATTAGATATCTAACCTATTAAATTGTTTACACTTTAAAATAAGTAATTAATTAATTAGTTTTATGTTCATTTTCATTGTTAGTGCAAGTGGAGTTTACTTGTAACCAGTTTACATAATTAGCAAGTAAATATAGTTGTTAATTTAAGCTACATTTTAGTATATAAACTGTAAGTAAACCTAATAAAATAAAATAAAACCCAAATTACCAGGAATACATGAAACACAAGCAGTTCCCAGCGTCGCTAAAGAAACGCGTGTTTGCGTTCTACTACTACCAATTCCAGGGCACTTACTTTAGGGAGGACACCGTTTTGGCTAGCCTTTCCGGTAAATAAATTGCATTATTTTAATTAACGTTAAACTGCTGTATCCTGATACAGTGTTGCGACTTGCAAGGCCGTAGGGACCTACATGGAAGATCAGTCACGCTCTGCAACCACCGACGACCTACCGACAGATATAATAAATTCACAAATTTAAAGACAGACCGCCTTTCATAACCTAGAATCTATATTTTCGGATATATGGTCTGACACTCTTTCTACCAGCTCAGTTATTCAAACAAACATGCTGCGGTCTGTTGCCTGCCACCGTCAGAATCCACTGCTTGATACACGCGTGAAGGAAAAACCCCCACATTTTTTTTAAATACTTTCATCTACCCGTGCGAAGTCAAGACGAGCTTCTAGTATTCAATAAAGTAATTAAGTATTAAATGTTATAGATCAGCTTCGCAATGAGATAGCGCTGCACACATGCCACAAGCTTGTGGACAAAGTGGCCTTATTCGACGGACTGCCAGCCGATGTGGTGGGCTCCATCCTGGGCTGCCTCCGCCCCGAGGTGTACCTGCCCAACGACCTGGTGGTGCGCGCCGGGGACATCGGCGACTGCATGTATCTCATCGCCAACGGGACTGTCGCCGTGTACTCGCTGAAGGGAGTCGAGGTGACAGATATGGATATAGCTACTGGGGCTGTGTGGTCCCAGCCCCAGATAGCCCATTGTGCGGAACATGCGTCGATGCAAATGACTTGGCTGAACACACGTATGTAGGTACTCTGGAAATGCACTAGCCCGGAACAATACTGATCGAAACTCTTTGGGGAACCAACAACATGTGAAGGAATATTTATGAAAATAAGACCGCTGTCGGGCTGGAGTTATATGACACTTAAGGGCATTTCTGCATATTTGATATACAGACTCCTATGTTAGTCAAGAAGTGGGGGACAACAATTTGTTTCTATTTCGCATGGAATTTGAAGACCCACAGGTCTTCAAAATCTTTGGCATCAAAATGGAAAAATATATTTCAGGTGTGCCATTTGGAAGACGGCGCGTATTTCGGCGAGGTGGCGCTGCTGATGAAGGACAGCAAGCGTGTGGCTACTGTCGTCGCCGTAGAGATCACGCAGGTTTTCCGGCTCGACGCTGAACATTTCCGGTTATCATCTCATTTCCTTCTTCCTCGTTAAGCAGTAGTTATTGTATTAGCCTTTTTCATGTGAAACTTTCAAAATAAATGTCCAGGTGCAGCACTAGCAAGTATGTGGGAGGTACAGTCAGCAGGGTACTCAAATAATTAGACGCAAAAGACAAACATAGTTTCCATATTGTTCTCCTCAGTAGTAGTTCGAGTAGACGCAACATTAGTTATGTCATTAATTTGCTCCAGTACTATTCACTTTTTGGCTATTTTTAATCATTTATATTTGAAGCTATTTATCAAGGAAGATGTGAATTTATATTTGTACTGTACAAATGTAATTTCGAACAAAACAATTGCTGCTTTATTTTTTCGTTCAATAGGGCAGAATTCGTAATCAAGGTAATGTTTTGGAAATACAGCTGAAATGTTCGAAATTTCTATGAATCCGACCAACATAGGTACGTCTACCATAGCACAACTGAAGTGTCATATCCAACTCCCACTTGGATGGTTATCTTTGAAATGTTTGATGTGGTTTTTATTCCACACGTTCTAGAATACCGATCACGTTGCTAGAATACACATAGCTCACACTGGGAATAAAAATAGAAAGGCTCGCCCCTACCCCCTTATTGTTCCTTCATGGCTGCGAAGCCTTATTATATTCATGGGCTGGATTATTTAGGAGAATGGACGAATTTTAGTTTGAAAGTTTGCTACTTATGTCCAGAATTAGATGCTAGGAAAGTCTGACTGGTGTCATCATTTAAGATGTTTAGTGTTGCAGGCCAGTTTTCTGCGACACGCCTTCTTTGAGGTCCCCGGTTCGATTCCCAGTCAGGTCAATATAATAAAAAATAAACTAAAATAAAAATAAAATAAATAAACTTTTCTATATTATACCATCCTTGGTTCTGAATTTTCCAACACAAGTGCTATACTTACCATAGAAACTTTTTATTATTTATAAAACTTTTAATCTAATCTTGTTTCTGAAATCTTAGCACAATTGCATCAGAGAGTGGAGTTAAACCATTAATTTTGATTTCTGAATTGAAGAAGCTATATTATTTTAATTAAACATTTTGACCGACTAGATAGTTGAAAGCTCACTACCATACTTGTGGAGGATGTATACTGTGATGTGCTTCTGACCTTTAATAAATACAAACTGCTAAAAGGTGGGCCATAGGAGTATGCTATAGGAGTATTCTTCATATGAAATGTAAGCTGTTTATGCAACTCATTTATTTCAGATATTTCATTGAAACCTATGAAGATCTACATGAGCGCATCGAGGTCCTCGCGTCTCAGAGAATGCATGAGACAGTAGTACTGGACGAGGCGTTCAAACGAGACAGGGAGCGTGAACATACTCATTCTGGAGAGATATACCATCAAATTTTATCTAGGATGTCTCCTACTGATTATTCAACTGTTGATTTTTCAAGAAGTACTATACATAACAGTTTTCCAAGAAGCTCTGATAGTCCAAAATAAACCTAATGTACATGTTAGTCATTATTATGAGCTAAGTGCTCATTGACTGAACTAAAACAGTTATCTATAAAAAACGGTTAAGTTAGATTTACATTAAGATTAATTGTTGTCAAATGATTCGTTTGCAAGCAATAAAAATATATTGCAAAGTTACTGTTTTACTTATTATATGGAAGGTGGTTAGAACAAAATAAATGCCAATTAAGTTGGTGTGTAAATTAGATATAATTTTCTTATCATACAAAATTGTGTCCTTACAAAGAACCTCTCGAAATGTAGATGTTCACGAGGAATGCATTATAATTTAAACAACTTATAAACTAGAACTATCATCACACGTATATGCCAACCCATAATAACAAGAACAGAATTCCAAAACCTGAGAATAGGGCAGCCACTAACGAGAGGAGAAGTTCCTTGAACAGATCACGGGAGAGCTTGGTACTGGTGACCTCGTACACGAAGAACCACGCCGTGAAGAAGATCCCAATGCCGAGGAGGAGCAACGTAAGGTGCGGAAACACCGCTGGGTTGATAGGCGACGCATAGCGGACCATAGACTCTATTTCCAACTGAA
Organism: Glyphodes pyloalis; assembly: GCA_037074685.1. Classification (NCBI taxonomy): domain Eukaryota; kingdom Metazoa; phylum Arthropoda; class Insecta; order Lepidoptera; family Crambidae; genus Glyphodes; species Glyphodes pyloalis. The sequence continues at coordinate 2,529,071 of JAYKKO010000012.1, read as the reverse complement.
ATGTAACAATAAACGAGTTTAGTAATAATAGTATTTCTCGTCCTAAAAAAACTGATTAAGACAACATTTCTTAAATAGGTACTTACACTCATTTTTGATGATTCTCTATCCGATCAAAACGAAAATTACACGCCGCAAAACAATGTCGCCGGCCAATAGGAAAATGACAAATGTCAATCATCTTTTTTTTTCAGTTTGCTGCAGCTCTGGAAAACTTTCCGCGTCCATTAAAATAACTACTGTCAACTTAATGCCAATGTCAAAGTATGGTCGCGATTTGTTTACAGCACAGCTGATTTTATTCAGAAAAGTAAATCGCAATTATTATAAATCAGAATGGAATCGTACACAGCAGTGAAAGTGGTTATTTGTATTACTTATAAATAATGATAAAAAAAAGTTAGTATCGTTATACAATAGTAATGAATACACAATGTTTTTTGTTGAACTTGAACAGAGGTCCCATGCACAATGCTGGCGGAAACAACGAATCGAAAGCTTCGTCAACAAAGGAGAAACTCATGTCCTACGAGGAAAAGTCAGTGGGATCGACCCCCTTCTTCAAATGCGAGGCTTGCCCGTACATGGCGCTCGCAGAAGACGATATCAAATTTCACCTTTTTACTGTACATCCCGACTTAGCGAGGACGAATGGCCTCGCAGACAACATACAGATACCGTGCCCCGGCTGTGCTAGCGTCTTCGACGCTGAGGAGACGCTCAGGACCCACCTCCGCAACCATCACAAAATGGGCATCAAAGATGTCAAGAAAATGGTAAAAAGTCTAGTGCAAATTGCTTTGAAAAATGCAAAATTAAAAAAGGAAGAAACTTGTAGTGACACTCCTCCTCCTGTGCCCATCCAAGAGGTAGTAGCTGATATGAAGATGCCTCAAGTCATCGAGATAGTCCCTGATGTGGTAAATGCAAACAATGACTTGCCTAAAGGTGTGGCCTTTATATCTGTTGATGAGTTAAATAAAATGAGCACACCAAACTTTGAAAAGGTTGATCCAAAAGAGATAATACAAGAAGCAAGCATCAATATTGTGTACACAAATGAGATGTCAACTCAATATGTAAAAGTGGCAGACTCTGTCCCATCCAAAACAAATCACAAGGTAATTCAACTATCAAGTATAACTCCAGATCTTATTTCTTCAATACAGCCTAGAGCCCTACAGGCTGAAAACTGCAACTCATCTCCGCTCTCAAAGCCCAAGGAAGATGTGATTTCAATAACTGACTTACCATCAGACATTAGCAACGATAATGTTACCGTTGAACAGGAAAAAGACTTCAGGACAATGTGCTCAGTTAACGGTTGTCGTATACGCCTTAAAGAGGATACTAATCTAGTGTACCACAGAAAATGCCATCAGAATAATGAATTAACGTGTCCGGAATGCAAGAAAGTTTTTAGTGTAGTGGACGCTCTCCACTCACATCTTTGGAAGATTCATAATATTGACCTAGAGCTGCCAACATGTGAAATATGTGGATACAAGACTTACAAGAAATACAGGCTGTTCAACATTCACATGAAATGCCATGAGAATATCAAGAGTTATGTTTGTAAGTACTATTATATTATTTTGCAAGATACTAAATACAGAAAAATTATACTTTAGTTGCGTCTTTTAGATATTTCCAAAATATTTTTTAAGCTCTAGAACCTAAAGCTAGCAGCTGCCATGCCTAGAGACTGTCATATGCCATTTAGCAGGGTAAAGAATATTTGGGTACCTTACCAGCAGGACTATTTTTGTATAAATAATATATTTATTTTAGTTATATAATCGTTTTCATTTATTCAGTTATTAAGTTAGTGTGAATTAATTGTTTTTTTTTACTTAGCCTATAAACTGTCCCCTTGCTGGGCAAAGGCCTCCCCATACACTTTCAGCCCTTATAATTTATTGTTGTTTTATTAATATTATTTTTTTGTAAATCAGAGAATAATTAACAGGTTGAACTTTACCACTAAAAGTAAGCCACTTATTGAATCTATAAAGGTTATAAATCGATTTACAGAAAAAAAAATCATCCTAGATTATTTTCCATTTTTGTCGCAATGGATTTAATTTAAGAAGAGATTGCTAAACATTTACAGGTTCAATATGTTCCAAGTCGTTCAAGACTGCGAGCCAGCTGTCGAAGCACAAGCAGACCCACAAGAAGGAGTTCAAGCAGTGCTCCATCTGCCAACGCGAGTTCACGACGGCGCGCCGGCTCAGCGTCCACATGGCGGCCGTGCACGAGAAGCTGAGGCCGTTCAAGTGCTCCCACTGCGACTACACGGCTGCAAGAAAGGCGGAGATGGTACTGCACCAACGCTCACACACTGGTTAGTACCACACATTCCCTTAGCTGTACCGACAAGTGCTAGGCCGCTTTCCTCTCCAGCCCTACATAAGGGCACGAAGTCTCCATAGCAGCCCAGTTAAAGTGTGGGCCACGTTAGGTGGCGCCCGCCGATAAAAATATTAAATTCTCCCAGCCCCCATAATAGTTCAGAGGTGATAGGTAACCAATACCAATCAATTTTGGTTACCTATCACCTCAGTCAGACTTAAATTTTGTTTCAAAAAAATCATCAAACCAATTTACACTGGCAATCTTATTTACTAAAAATATTCTTGAACCGGAACTGAGGTTCTCTGCAGCTTCAAAACATATCGCACCATAGCACACCTTTGAAACTATCTCAATAGCTTATTACGCTGTGTTAGTAACTTTCGGATATCTTCGTGTTTTGTTTCCTAAACAAACATGCCACTTAATTATTTCTTTAAATATTACAGGTGTCAAGCCATACGCGTGTAATAACTGTAACTACAGGTCGTCGGACCACAACGCTATGCGGCGCCACAAAAAAATGCACTCCAAACAGAACCTTTACCAATGCAAGTACTGCCCTTACACCGCAATTCAATCCACCGTGTTCGCCTCTCATATGATCTCCAAGCACCCCAACGTCAGTTCCACCGAACTCCATCAATGCCCCTACTGCCCTTTCAAATCTGTCAGCAAGGAGAAGTACATTGTGCACCTGTCAAAACACTCAGATAAGAAAGAAATCAAACTGCTTTTAGATATGAAGAACGGCGTCAAATCCAATATACCTAGCTGGAATATACCGAGTAATGAAGTAAAGAACCCAAACCCGGATACAGTAGCCAATGAACCGAACAGCGAGTCTAATCCAAAAACGGTCAATACCATACCCATTGAGGTGTACGATTGCGACAGCCTGTCCGAAGGCATCCCTCAGAACTATTCCAAAAGCTACTGCAGCACTTCCAACAACGAAGTACCACAAACGGACTACAACACTCAAGTCATCATGACTGATCTTAGCAAAGACGATAACAATTCAGACTGCCTTATATCTGAAAGCTCTAATGACACAATGATGGATAGACATCAATACCGAAACCCGCCCCCGCAACATCCCCTTCAAATACCGCAACACCCCCTCCAGATCCCGCAACACCCTAACCTACACTTCCTAAATACATCCGTCTCAATGGAGCAAACATTACTCCAAAACAACAACGTGAATTCTCTCGCTTCGAACCATTCTCCAATAGTAAACAATTGCAATAAAATCATGAGCAATTTTCCAATCAGGTTGCCTCCTGCGCCCCAAATATCTGCTTTAAACAACATCATGCTGAAACCGGTTGATAAGATATCTCTGCCTATAACGAAAGTGACGGGACCCATAATAACACCAACTCAGATACTTCCAGTACCGTCGTCTAGTAATTCCCCTGTAAACATCCAGATGGAGCCAGAAGGAGTTCCGCGGAAAAAACCCAAGATCTCTGTTAAAAGCAACTTGATTTTGAAAGGTCCTGATCAGGAGAACATGTTCCACTCGCAGCAAAAGATGGCTTTTAAAAGATTGGAGGACAATGAGAGGTTCGGGTTACGAAGCCCTAACATTCAGCAGCTGACGTTCAATAACTTGATAACAACCCAGTTCATGCAGTTGCCACCAGAACCGGTACTCAGCGAGTCCCCAAATACAATGATGTCTTATTCAGGAGACAACATGTCTGCCTCGACGCCGGTCGACAACGAAATGAATGACAACTCTCAAATATTCACGTTCAACCAGCAAATGAACGTCAATTCGATCACATTGCTTCCTCCGCCGGAGAAGATCCAAACGAATGACCCCAGCTACATCAAATTGGAAGCTACGATTAAGCAGAACACGCAATCTCCAAGTCTCGAGCGAATGTGCAACGCAAACATTCTCAACACTCAAGCTATCAGTCGCGAATACAAGGCCTCGCCACCTTTAGAAGACATACATAAAAATATGAGTGAAATAAAGAACGAAGTGAAATCCGACGCTTTTTACAACATGGCGCTCACTAACACTCCGGCGAACCCTTCCATTCTGGACCAGTACTTGATGGATAACATAATAGGGGAACAGTATTCCGGGCATTTGGATCTGTCTACGGTAGTTCTCCCAGAAGTATCTGATGATCAGCAAAATGACGTCATAGAAATAGATGACAACTCGGACGATACTAAGTTGCTGCCTCGCTTTGACATGAATTTCCCGCTAGAATCCTTGTATGTGATGCACAATGATTTCCATTTTCTGGAAAATGACATTCCCGCGAATAACATGCCTGCTGAAGTGACCGAAATTAATAATAGGATGGTGACTGAGGTACCAATTATTAACCAGAAGGATAATTTAGAAGTAGCAAATCCAGAAAATCCTAATAACGATTTTCAAAACTTCATACAAGGTAAGAAAGATCCCATGATGAATACTTCAGTTAGGCCATCTACTAATAAAATCAATGTTAAAAATATAGAATTAATGAAGAATTAGTTAAATGTCATATTTTAAATGTTATAATGAGTGAATAAGTTAAATAAGTAAAAACACATTTAAAAGACTGTTTATTGTATATTAAATGTATAGAAATCTGAGGAATTATTTCATTTTAGTACGTTTACCAAACATTAACAATGTCAAAACCAAAATAACCAAATCCAAAGTTACTTTATAAATTAAAAAGCACGTTACAACTTTGGACTTTATTGCAATTTTAGCCCTTATTGCGCTGGCATAAGAATTAATATCGCACCAGTTATTATTGGTCATTGGTTATTTGGAAAATTCGACCTTACGAGATTTTGTAGAGATGAATCTGAGGTTACCACGCTATACCCATTGTCCAACATATGCAAATTGATTTACTGCTGTCTTGAAGCAACATTAAAAATCCTCGTTATAAAAAAGCATTCTTGCAATATTTCTCAACTTTGACTTCTACAATATATGGCAATATAATCCTGACTAGCTCTGACCTCTTGGCTGAACTTTAAAGTCCAGTTTTCATCGATATCTCCAAAGGGCTTCGGGTCAGTGTGGACGCCTTTTCCATCAGCTGGTCCGATAATAACTACAACATTACCCGTAAAATACCTCAAGTACTCCATAAAAGCTCCTCTATTGTTGAAATAACAAAATAATAAGGCTGTTGTGTGAGATTCTTTGAGAAGTGACTTTATATCCTTGTCTAACTCGTTGGGTGTGAAAAGGAGTGGTATAAAAGTGGGCGGAGCGTATTTGCAGTGCCACCAGGCGCCATCTACTTCTACCCCTGATACTGGGAAACCTGTAAAAGAAAAGTTCAATGTCATTTGTACCAGACTGATCAAATAGCAAACAGCAGTGGCTAAGAGGCACCACGCTATTCTTCTATTCTATTCTTCAAAATGTCGAATTCGCAACCATTTTTGAAAGTAGGTATTATTATAGTAACTTCTCCCATTTTCCCAACATTTCCCTTCACTGCTCTGCCTATTAAGGGGCCATCCATAAAGTACGTCACACTAATTTCATGAGTTTTTGATCCTTGTCCTTGTCACAGGTGGTCACATTTCTGAGACCCCCCCCCCTCCCTAGTGTGACGTCATATGTTTTGCAATTTAACATCGAAAAATTATTAAATTAAAATTTATTTCCATTTAAATTATGTACTTTTTTATGAAATCAACATAATATCAAATATTTGAAACAATAACAAAAAAATAAACTAATGAATATAAAGAAAAAGTAACTCAATCATCTTCAGTCCATGGACTTTGAGAGTTGGGACATATTTTTTGTTTAATTAATATTTCAAATTACGCGATTGGTAGGTACCTCTAGATTTTGAAATGTGATGTCACGAAACTTAGGACCCCTCCCACCCCTTGTCACACCATGTCACACTTTGTCGACCCCCTCCCCCCCCCCCCCCCCCCCCTTTACGTGTGACGTACTTTATGGATGGCCCCTAATCGTAGCGTGATGAAAATTATACTGTAACCTGCCTTGAAGAATAATTGTATTGTAAATCCATCGAGTAGTTTTTGTTTTGTATAACGGACATACAGACAGACAGACAAACATTTTACTGATTACATTTTTGGCATCAATGAGTGATCATTAATTAGGTACCCCCTAATAGTTGTTTTGGAAATATATTTAATGTACAGAACTGACCTCTCTACAGATTTCTTATAAGTAATAAGTAATAAATAAAGAATAAAATTATTTGCATGAAAAAAACTTTAATAATACCGTAGAACAGAAACACAAAATTAATCAGAACTGGAATGCAAAATGTTCAAATACTTCACACAAAAAGTACGGTGAAAACCCATTCTCGACGTTGCCCATCAAACGTTAGCACAGGAAATCGCTTAATTTTCGTTAGCAAATTAGACAAGTACTCACCAGTTGCCTCGGCAGTCATCCACTCCAAGAGCCCACTCCCGCAACCAACACTTAACACTCTATCACAGCCAGCGCTCTCCAGACTCGCCCTTAAAAACTTAAAATTCTCCTCCGAAGGGAATACCCACAGCAACTTATTCCTTTCCGGGTGGTCATGGTACTTGTCCACAATCTCTCTCCATTTCCCCTCTTTGTGCAAATCTATTACATCGTTTACCAAGTTTTCTTGCATGTTTGAGTTACTTTCGCCACGGCAGCTAGGTGGGTAGTGTAATGCGGACGTTAATGACATTGAACAAATGAATAGTAGCGAAGGGATCGCGGCGATCGATCTATAAATCAGAGCGCAGGGATGAACTGAGAATGTACTGTATTTTACTCGAATATTTTCAAATGTACATTTGAAGCGTAAGGCAATAATAACCTACAATTTTAAATCCCCAGATGAAAGCTAGATTAACAAGCACGTAGCAAAAAAGCGAACACGGATCACTAAAATTCCCTTGTACGGTCGTCACGTCAAAGTAAACACTTGAAGTTCTATATTAGTTCTTATGTGCATGACATAAGGGCGGTGCAAAGTCCAAATTTTAATTGTATTGTCTTATTTTGTGTGCTAAATAAACAATTATTCTATTCTATTCAAAGTGTGTACACTGACGTGCCTTTTGTCTGTAGGTACCTACACTCTATCACGTTATGCTACTACTCTGGACTTTGTGTCGACCTAATGTCGTAGGCAAATATATAAAATGTTGCTTATTAAAAATCCTTACTAATATTATAGAAAATGGAAAAGTAACTCTTGTGTCTGTCGCGGTTTTACGGTGAACCAACTTAACCGATTTATTATATTACTGCTACCCCAAAGTAACTCTTTTACGTAGGCGAAGTCACAGTCACAGCTAGTCTTTAAATATTATCTATAATCACATTATTCTTCTGTATGTGTGTATGCAACTGAACTTCTCCTAGTGCCCGAAAACATCTCCAAATGTCATAAAGTAAGAAAGGAGATTAAAGTAGGTAGATATCACGTGTAGGTATATATTTTCACAACAATATTGCAAAATTGGGCAAATACAACCCGAAACCACCTGCAAATTTAATTATTTAATAATGTTAATACTAATTGAATCGGCAGTTTTAGGGCTTCCACTAAAAAAGTACAATACCTTAGCTCTATACCTGTAGGTAGGCAATCAACAGCAAACGCGTTAATGCGATTCCCTTACCAAAGTCCTTTGCGTCATCTAAACGGACCGTAAAACATTATTACGTTCTTACTATCTAAAACAATTTATTCTAGCCTATGAAATCCGGCCCTGCGAATTGCCCATCAGTAGTTTAAGAAAAATTGGCTACAACCCAAGAATATTGTTCTGCTGCCGACACTAAATATAAAATGAAATACGGAACACCCATGAACATTACATAAGTAACAAATGTGAGGTGTAAATGAAAGAGAAAGGTAACTCCGAGTTGATTTATTTGTATAAAATTGTTGGGTATAGGTAATAGTTACAAACAATGTAATCTAAAATATTAGTAATACACAAACCGGAACAGTTGCGTGGAAGAAAGGCTGTGCCTCTATTAGATGAACAGTGAGCGCTGACTGAGCTGCGTATTTATCGTAGCTGCATACATTACACACTACCAGAGACCTTACAATAAAACCTCGCTACTACGCTGGGTAGGACGATCTACTCAAGCCAAATTCGTATGGATCCACTTACGAGACCCGAACAAGCGTGCTTCGAGCGTTTTAATCTGAACACACTATGCCGAAAGTACGCTACCGAAGTTCCTCAGCCGAATATACGCCCGTCCGAAGAATTTAGGTACGCTATAACGCATATTATGTTGTCAGTAATTCAAATACCATTGCAGGCGTATTTTGGCTTATAACATTAAAAAAAATATAATGAAATCGTCCTTTTTGCTCCTACAGATAAATTAAAATTGATGATGATATATATGTCGCAGGCATTTTGAGTGAATCCGCCGTTTACAAATGGCGTCATCAGTTTAAAAACGCTCGCTGATATGTAATATGCCGAATGCAAAATAAGGCAAAATGACAACAGTTGGTTGTAGTTTTGGGGTGACCATGAATAAAACACTGTTTGGACAAATTAAGACTTTTCTTTCACGTTTCAGTTCTCTTTTGATACTTCATTTAAATATCCAAGTAACAAAAATTACTTTAACCTAAGGTTAATAAAAGTAATTAACGATTCCATTGGTTAGGTTAGGTTAGGTTAGTGACTAAAGTGAAGGGCAAGCCGAGCGAGCGCAGCGAGCGCGCCGTGGCAACGGCCGGCGTAGCGCCATATCTAGCACATTTGTAATAATATTATATTCAGTAAAAAATAAAACAGTAGGAGAGTCATTTACTAGGGATTTCATATATATTTGAAACATTCCATATTTTTCGATTTTATTATTTTTATAGTACTATACGCCGTACTAGCGAACTTTAAATATTAGAAACAGAAAGGTCGTGGGTTCAATTCCCGCACCGCAAGGGGAGATAAAATTTTTCTGTTTCTAATATTCCATATTTTTATCATTATTAAACTGACAGTTCGTTAGTTTTATAAATTTCAATAATATTGTCCTTAGCAAACCAAATGTTATGTTCATCCTAGCTTTGTCAAGCTATACTTCTATTTGCCGCGGCATTATACATAATGACATTTTGTCTGTATAATTTCAAGGATGTTTTGTTGATTGTACATTCATGAATTACTTACATATTTTCTTTTATTGCACTTCATAAAGAGGTATACATATAATGGCAGATTCAGTACATTTCAATTTTAATTTATGTTAAAAATTTAAGCTCATTAGAAATATTTACTGAGAAAATTTACATTGCATAGTAGTTTCACAATATTTATTACACAATATTCGCCAGGTGATATAAAATTGAAACCGAAAAATTTAAAATGTTGATAATTTCATTATGAATAAGCAGTGAAATCGAAGCTACAGATTTATTGACATCATTTAAAAATAAATTATAGCTGCTTGCAATAAAAATATTCTAATAAATGAGACAAAGGATATAAATAAAGACTTTAAAGGTATCTATATTTCTTTAAATAGCTATAAAGTTAAAATGGGCTATACTCGACAGTCAGTTATATTCTCTAACAATATACATGCAGGCATAGAACACGCAATACGTCAAATTTATCGCATTAGATGACAAAAGTTTCGATACTGTTGATTGGCTAATAGTACACCGCACTCGTATTTTAAGCCAATCAGCAGCTGACGCACTGACTTCAATCGATTTTGACGTTTGTTAAGAGCACGATAAAATTTAGTCGCGTGACGCATGCTAGGCCTGATCTACAGATATTCTATCTCACAAATTCAGTTTGGCTATGATTGTACACACATACATATACATTATCATTGTGTCTCTCACGCTACATGTGCTGAATATACTGAATAAGCTATTTGAAACGCTTTTCATGCTTTTTGATACCGTGTGATTTTAATTTTGTTACATTTCCCTTAGGGGAACTATGGGATTGCAGTCCGAGATCTATTTTTCGGGGCAAACAAGCTATTGTTTTAATCAATATGAAGTGAATCGATATTTCATGCTTGAAAGTCAACATTCGATTTTATGTATATTATTAAATCTGCAAACTTATTTTCAATTAGGTGCATATTGGTTTTAAATTGTAAATTACTCAAAAAGTTTCGATATGGCAGTGAGCCTTGTTTCCTTCGATTCTCTAAAATAAAAAGTATCTATTTATAATTTTGTTAATTTATTACTGTAATAAATACATCTCTTATTTTTTATCTTTTCTGAAATACTGAAATGATAATAACAGATAAATTATGGATATTATCGAAACAAAAAAGTAATTTTCCTGATTTTACTGATTGGAATTCGTAAGTATATATATATATAATAGATTTTTATGATTTTATAGTACTTTACAACGCACTAGCGTACTTTAATTTTTTTTTTCAGTTGGAAGAGCAGCACGCGCGACACGTGAAGCACGCGGTAATCGTTTAATCGGTAGCTAGGTATAAGATTTAAATCGATTTTGAAATCGATCTTTTTCAGAAAGAATCGCCACTTCTATATATCTTTCAAAATACTACGATGGAACAACTTTACAATTCCCACATTTACACACACAAGCGCGCTTATATTTGTATACGTCACTACTACAACCAGAACCAAACTTACTTCGTGTGTTAGAATATCTGCAACGATAACAATATTACCATTTCACAATAGATTGTGTCTTATTTCTATATTTTATGAGCGGGACAAGATAACCATGATTAACTAAAGAAATTAACAAATTGTTCACAAATGTGATGTGAAAGAAAACTTACGATTCTAGTCGAAATATTACCTACAAAAATTATTTGTATAGGATGGTTATTAGTTAATCCAAGTCACGTATTTTGTTCACACAATAAAGAGCCAAGTTTATAATTATGGGCACTCATTAAAAGTTAAAATTGTACTTAAAATAAATTGTTATACATTTTGAGCATAAATATGTGGAGTTTTTATTTTACTAAACATATCCTTTAATACCCGGCTCCAATATTTTACGATTCGTAATGTGTCAAAAATGACTATCCGATTTTCTCAAACCGACTACGAGTCGTTAAATTGTACCGTACCATACAGCCAGTAGCGGATTTACACTTTTGCCGCCAGTAGACTATTCAAATTTGCAGCTCCTTCTGACCTCTACATTTCTACACCCATATTAGAATTAAAAGACCAAAAAATGATTCTACTTCATTAAAAAATTTGGGGCAAATTTGCCGCCCTAGGCTCCAGCCTGCTCAGCCTTCTGGTAAACCACCACTGCATACAGCTGTCATCCGTCGCCCGTCAGTCGTTTTTATCTTACGCCTCGAATAACTATTACCATCTGTAACTAGATCGTTTTACAATAAATAATGGAACCGGGCATTAATATAGTGTGTAAAGTTAGTACATATTCATATTGTAGGTATTAATAGAAATAGGTGTTTGTCTAATAAGAAAAATATGAGATACTTTCGTGGGAACATCCGTTCTAGTATGGTATAGTATTTAATTTCGAGCAAAGCTTAGCAAGGATAGCTTTGGCTCCAAATTAAATAGCCTCGTGTACCGTTGCTCCCCGTTCTTACCACACTGTATCAATTTATATTCCCATATGATTCTGGTTAGACTTTATTTAGTTTACATTGATAATGATCGATAAGCTACGATACGAATCTACTAACAAGATGAGGGTATAAAACGCGTATCAACTACATTTTTTGTTAGAAATTAGTTAACCATGTTCTGTGAACATTAAAAGGAAATGTATGAACAGTTAGTAAATAATTTCCTCGAATAAAATCGCGAAGTTTTTAGACATTCCTGCAGAGTTAGCTTTAACTGATAAGACCCGTGGAGTCATTAATTATGACGTCATTTCCTGAGTGACGATGCCTGGTTATTATTTAATTCCTTTAAATATCACATAGTAGACACAATATACAGCTAGACAAGAATGTTGATGCCTTATAATCAGAGGTCGGAATAAAGTAGAGCTATTAGTGAACGTAAGTACATATTAACCACCCGCTTTGGCTTCGCCCTGACATAATAACCTATAAAATTATAATTTTTATGCTCTTTCCATTCGTGTCTGTCACCTATTACACTTGATACCTCTTAAATACATACAAAATAACTAGCAATAATATCCCTGTATTTCAAATCTGTAATATCTTCGGAAAAATATATTTAAACTACATGCTGTAAAGGGTTAATTGATATATGTTACATAAACAATGTATTTAAGGTACTTAAATGAATAATGATTAAATGTTGTATGGCTTAAAATAAAATCGGTATATAAACGACAAAGTTAGCAATATACGGTCGAATTGAGAACCACATTTATTTGTAGTCATTTAAAACAGGTAATTGTGGGATATCCCTTAAAGATAGACGTATACTATCCAACTTTCAAAAACATAGCAGAAATGCATGTAGGTACGTAACTTAACGAATTTTACTAACTCGTTCAATAAAATTCCCATTCATATCCATATTAATATTAACATTAATATTACTTGCATTAGCAAGTACAGTCGCCGTCAGATATATCGGAACAGACAAAGTGACCAAATACTTCTGAACAGTTAAAATGTCAAAAAGTTCCATACACCACAAGTTACCATTAATATTTTAACATTCATAACTTCAATAATATCTGAGCAGATGCCAATAACATCTGAACACTCATAACGTCAATATGTGTCACGCACGTCATGTGTCTCATTTAGCTACCTGTGTAGATGAGTGTTCAGATATTATTGGTAAGTTGTGTGTATAGATATTATTGAAGTAATGAATGTTCAGATATTAATGGTAACTTGTGGTGTATGGAACATTTTGACATTTTAACTGTTCAGAAGTATTTGGTCACTTTGTCTGCTCCGATATATCTGACGGCGACTGTACATAAATAAGTCTACCTAATTCCACCTCTGATTACAATCAATTTGAAGAAATTCGAGTCCTATGTCCATCTTAAAGTCCATACAAAATGTACGAAGAATTGGTGACTGAGACCTACTAAGAGTATAATATACCGACTTACTTGACGGCATAGCCTTTCAATGACGACTTTCAGACATTTGCCAGGAATCTGTAGCAGTTAAAATATACCTACCATCGGCAGACTACTAAATTATTGACTTTTAAAATAACAGTGCGTGCGACACACCGATTGAACTTACATAATTACTTGAGATCAACGTATGGTAGAGATCACGGTGTTCAGTCGAAATTATAATAACTAATAAAGTTTATGTTCCTACGAACCTCAAGTTGGAAAAGTTTTAATCACATTTTTTTGGCAGAACGATGATTAAAGTAAGGGTACGCCTCCCGCCCAATCAAACATTTATTGGAACATTTTATGAATTATACAGTTACATTGTTTTGTAACACGGTCATATATATGCTAAGAGTATAGTTAGAAGCACGTCAGATGTTGTAGCGCCCTTATGTGGTGAACATACCTAATAACTAATATTGAACAGCAAAAGTTCATCCTGACATTAAATTTAAGTCTGCGGGCACGAAAATAGCGACGTCCGAGCGATGGCGGGGCGTAAATAAGGTATACCAGGCATGCCTAAGTATGGTAACGCGCACGAAACGAGCGGTGGCGGGGCGGAGCGATCAAGCGATGCGGAAGCGACGGGAACAAACTAGTTTGTAGTGTCCGACCTAAATTTCGGTTTCGGCCAGTTTCGGCCAAAAAATCAAGTTTCGGTCCGAGTTTCGGTTTCGGCTAAAAACGGCCGCGCCGAAACTTACAAATAATGTATTTTTATCACTTTGTTTAAAGGGTAGTTAAATTTTCAAACAGAACCTCTGTAATTGTGCTGAAATTTCATTGTGATAAATTTTTAAAAGTAGAAACCTGTAATTATACGTCGGCGAGATATTAATTTTAGGAAAAAACGGGCTTACTAACATTTTTTCGACCTTTTAAGGACTTTTTTTTTATAAAAGGTTCGGTTTCGGTTTCGTCCGAAACTACAATGAAACCGAACCTTCGGTTTCGGTTTCGGCAAAATGCTTCGGTCGGTCAATACTAGTTTGATTTGGGACTTTGGGATTATGGGACTGTATAACTTGTTACACATTATACAATATTGTATACAATATGCGATTTTTTAAAAGACAAAGTTAAATATATTTTATTCATATTGCTTCTTCAAACCATAATTTAACAACTATTTCCAAAGAAACGGTAAACGTACCCTTAACTTAATATAATGACTATATCATTGGTTTAGAAGAACTATCACAATTTCATTACCGATCGAATAATAGCCAAAATTTAGTTTTTAAATTTAAGTTTAAACACATTCGTCTTAGAAATATGCTTCCAATGAAACTTGATATTTGAACATTGATATTAAAATTAGCTTTGTATGCTGATTCAGAAACAAAACAAGTAAATTGTTCTAATTTAGAATCAAATATCCAGCACGGTTGAGATCAATTTCATCGATTCCAATGCAAAAAAGTTTTAGTCCTTCGAGCCGTATCATTCTCTTTAAAATTAAATTGCAACAAAGTTTCTAAATCTCACGTGCGAAAACACCAATAAAATAAATGAATATGAAAACAGCTTACATCTAATCGTCTTGGACGCACTTAATGACTAAAATATCATTACCTCTTAGTTTCCAACGTGTCACAAACCGACCAGTCTCTTCGCATTAATTACTCCTCAATTCAAATATTACCATTCTTATTAACTAAGTGACTACATGATGACTTTTAAAAATTATCTAAAATATTTTTACATACACTACAAGCCTACATATCTTGTATGTAAACTGCGTCCTTAGTTGGCAAAATCACACACCTATTCTCAATTAATTGTAAAAGTATAAAAATAATGATTGATTTTTTTTTCGAAATACGTACAAAATACCTGCTCCATATTCAGTCACTTACATTCATCAGCCTTCCCGTTCGTTTAAATCTGAAACAAGTTTATTGATTAATTAAATAACGCATCCAAAAACACTCAACATGAAGATTTTTTTTTTCTTTGTGGCATTAAGTCTCATTTTTCTGAACACATTGCTTTAAAACGTAAAGGTGTTTTTCCTGAGATCTGTAAAGGCTGTCAGAGGAAGTATTTTCGTATAACTTTCATCGCTTACATTATAATTAAATCTGCAAGTTACATTTATTATTGACATCCCTATTTAAAACTCTTTGAAAAGGGTTAGGGTCTCAATATGAAGATTTGGTGGAAAAACAATTTGTAAACCTTACAGTATGGCGTCTAAAATCCGCCATTTTATTCTGAAAAATAGAAGTTAAAAATAAAAGGGTTCTAAAAGCAATAACGCTTCTGCCCATTTGGAGTCCACAGGAATGTGGCATTATTGTTTACAGACAATGTTTTTGTAACTACATACCTTTATATGGCTCTGTCGACTATATGCCCATATAATTTTAACCTTAGTCATTTTAATTAAGGTCCAAAACCAATGAAATATTGATTTGAAATAATGATTGATTTGGTTGCTCCCTAGCAAATCTACATACATTACACAGAATATAGAAACAGAAAAATTTAATCTCCCGTTTGGTAGGGCGGTGTGGGATACGAACTAACGACCTTCACGTATTGCGTGTGCTGCTCTTCCAATTGAGCTAACGGCAATCGTAGGATATGAATTTTTCTGTTGTATTAACCTCTTAGCCTTCGGTTATTGCACTCTGCCGAAGATGATGATGATGAACTACTTACTTTTATTTTTATAATTTTTTTATTTAGCGGCCCATGGAACATTTTTTGCAGAAATATTTAAAAACCGTGGAATAAGCACTATAATAATTTCTTGCCGGATTCTCCTCGGCTTCACTTTTGGTTTATACTCAATTTGACGATGCACAAGTGTCACTAGTACCCAACATGAACAAATTAATTGTTTTTTTTTTTACATTGCACTTCAAGATTGACCTCATCCCACCTGATGTAAAGTGGTAATGAGATCCTAGCAAGGGCGACAAGTACAGGATAATAAATCTGTTACTAGACTGGTCGCCCTTACCTTGAAGGCTTGACCCCTACTACTAATGTAGCACCTCCAGGAGCTCTGGAAACCTTACTCACACATGGACACAACAACACCGAAGTGATTGTTATTTGGCTGCGGTCTTCTGTAAGGTGGAGGTATTTCACCGTCGGGCTGTTCCAGTTCGAGCGATAAATCGCTATGCCTTACCTCTCTTAAAATGTATGATAACACTCGAAGAACACTCCTTCTAAAGCATTCACATCACAATACTCACCAATTACTATTAATAAGCTTCATCTTCCGCCTCCACATCTTCTCGTCCTCCTCGCTAACAGCCGTCTTCACATCGTCCTTGGCTCCATGTATCTCCGTCTTGCCGTACAGGATCTTCTGGTACAACTCCACGTGCTTCGGCGGCACACCCACGTCGAGATTGTTCAAGCTCGTCTTCTGCTCCAGTTCTATTATTTTCTTCTCGTCTATCGGCGGTAGGGGGATGTTCTTCTGGCTCGCCATTGAGTTCGCCTTTCTGATCTTGTGGACATATTCGTTACCCTGGAGAAAGGATATTTAAGGATTGTGTAAGTGACAGATTAAGACTACTCGATGCGGTAAACAATCCACGTCTGTGGGCCTTCTTATCTTTATGTCAACTAGAATCGATCTTTAAACCTTTACCGCCTAAAACATTTTCAAGTAAGACGATTTAATTTGCGCTAATTTTTAAATTAGTCCTAGAAACTTTTTGTCTCTCACTAGAGTCTCGCCCCTAGACACTTTCACCCCTTGTGTGTCTCACCCCTAGAGATCCTCAACCCTACAGGATCATCACACCAATAAAGGGTATGATCCGTAGAGGCTCTCACCCCTGATGTCTCTCATCCCTAAAGCTTTCACGCGTGAAATCACTCAACCCTAGGGGCTGCCACCTCTAGTGGGTCTTACTTCTAGAAGGTTTTACTACAAAAGGGTTACCCTACAGGATTTCGCCGCTAGCCCTAGGGAGTCTCAATTTTATAGGATCTTCCCGCTAGTTATTAACAGCCCTAAAGGCTCTCAACCATACAAGAAGTGTAGCGTCGGTTTAAAAAGATTCGGTAAAATGATATGAGCCCCACTGCTAGAGGGTATCAGCCTTAAAGGCTCACACACCTAACTAAAGTTCCAGGTCATGGCTCGCTCACGTGACGTCACGTCAGCAGTATACATACTGTTAGGTGTGATGTCGCGGGTGCAGTACCTGAGGGCTGGGCGGCTTCCTCTCGTGCGTGCACTTGCCGACGATGACGCTCTGCCGCGCGTTGTTGGCCTCCAGGATGTACGACTTGTCGATCACGCTGCGGGCCTCGCTCCCCTGACGGTTTTGGCTCTCGTTCTCGTTGCCTTCGCTCATGTGCTTCTGTTAAAAAAAAAGAAATAAGTTTTGATTTTTTTGTCATCACGCCGCGTACATTTATTGTAGAATGTATGCTGCTAATTTATGTTGTATGTTTTTATTCGTATTGAATGGATGTTCAGTGTTGTAGCTTTCTGCATTTGCATATTATTTCCGCGCCGAACTAGCAAACTTTAAATGTTTAAAAAAATTGAAAGTTTTTTAAATTATTATACGTTCGATGTTTATAATCCATGTTTATAGTGGGGGCTACAGCAAATAAAACAACCGCTAAATGGCAACGTCATGTAAAAAAACAATCGGTTATTATCGCATTGATGATATAGTGGTTTAAGCGGTTCATTTCACGGACTGAGGAAATTATGTTTCTGTACGAAGAAGTAACATCACGATAAAATCAAACGCAATATATCTTCGTAAAAAATATGTATCATTTATTTGGTAATCTAGCTACTTATTTAAAAAATGTATTAATCTACCGTACCTTTATGAGGTCGTCGGGCAAGGGCGGCAGCGGGTTCATCCGCTTGAGCGAGTCGTCGGCGCGGGGCGAGGCGGCGCGCGTGACGTCACCGCGCGTCTGTCGCAGCGCGGTGACGTCACACTCGACGGCCAGCGCCGGCACGTGCTCGGGGTGCGTGTTGCGGATGTGCCGCTCCAGGTTGTCCTTCCTACGGAACCGTCTGTTGCACACCTTGCAGCGGTACGGTTTTGAGTCTGCAACGAGAAACGATCACATATTTCCATAAATAGTTCCATACACATTATTTGCCAAGGTCAAGGTTAATACCTGCCGTTCAATATTAGATCTTATGCGCATGACATAAGAACGGTGCGTGTTTATTCTGACGTATCATATATTCCGTAGATCCCAGTTCCACCCAAGTTATTTGCCTCTGCAACATTACGTACAATCAAAAGCACGTCAAACTAAACATTTTTTAATTTGTACCACCCTTATGTCGTTTGAATATCAACTAATAAGGGAATGAGAAAACGAAAAAAATATATAATGTAAGGTACCATTGCATTTTTTTTTTTCATGCAAACTCCCAGGTAAAAAAGGTTCGAACGAGATTTAGTAAATAGTTTTTAATACGTTATAAATGGTAAACCGCAATTTACCTTTAATTCAATCAACTCAAATATAAACTTTTATAACTGTGTAACTCTTCATGGTCGAGTCCGAGTCGCACCAAGCCCCTTGGTTTTTTTTACGTTTTTCATGTCCTTGCGCGAGCACGTGACGGTACCTGTGTGCACAGCCTGGTGCCGCCTCATGTCCTTGCGCGAGTGGAAGGCGCGTGGGCAGCGAGCGTGTGACGGTACCTGTGTGCACAGCCTGGTGCCGCCTCATGTCCTTGCGCGAGTGGAAGGCGCGTGGGCAGCGAGCGTGTGACGGTACCTGTGTGCACAGCCTGGTGCCGCCTCATGTCCTTGCGCGAGTGGAAGGCGCGTGGGCAGCGAGCGTGTGACGGTACCTGTGTGCACAGCCTGGTGCCGCCTCATGTCCTTGCGCGAGTGGAAGGCGCGTGGGCAGCGAGCGTGTGACGGTACCTGTGTGCACAGCCTGGTGCCGCCTCATGTCCTTGCGCGAGTGGAAGGCGCGTGGGCAGCGAGCGTGTGACGGTACCTGTGTGCACAGCCTGGTGCCGCCTCATGTCCTTGCGCGAGTGGAAGGCGCGTGGGCAGCGAGCGTGTGACGGTACCTGTGTGCACAGCCTGGTGCCGCCTCATGTCCTTGCGCGAGTGGAAGGCGCGTGGGCAGCGAGCGTGTGACGGTACCTGTGTGCACAGCCTGGTGCCGCCTCATGTCCTTGCGCGAGTGGAAGGCGCGTGGGCAGCGAGCGTGTGACGGTACCTGTGTGCACAGCCTGGTGCCGCCTCATGTCCTTGCGCGAGTGGAAGGCGCGTGGGCAGCGAGCGTGTGACGGTACCTGTGTGCACAGCCTGGTGCCGCCTCATGTCCTTGCGCGAGTGGAAGGCGCGTGGGCAGCGAGCGTGTGACGGTACCTGTGTGCACAGCCTGGTGCCGCCTCATGTCCTTGCGCGAGTGGAAGGCGCGTGGGCAGCGAGCGTGTGACGGTACCTGTGTGCACAGCCTGGTGCCGCCTCATGTCCTTGCGCGAGTGGAAGGCGCGTGGGCAGCGAGCGTGTGACGGTACCTGTGTGCACAGCCTGGTGCCGCCTTATGTCCTTGCGCGAGTGGAAGGCGCGTGGGCAGCGAGCGTGTGACGGTACCTGTGTGCACAGCCTGGTGCCGCCTCATGTCCTTGCGCGAGTGGAAGGCGCGTGGGCAGCGAGCGTGTGACGGTACCTGTGTGCACAGCCTGGTGCCGCCTCATGTCCTTGCGCGAGTGGAAGGCGCGTGGGCAGCGAGCGTGTGACGGTACCTGTGTGCACAGCCTGGTGCCGCCTCATGTCCTTGCGCGAGTGGAAGGCGCGTGGGCAGCGAGCGTGTGACGGTACCTGTGTGCACAGCCTGGTGCCGCCTCATGTCCTTGCGCGAGTGGAAGGCGCGTGGGCAGCGAGCGTGTGACGGTACCTGTGTGCACAGCCTGGTGCCGCCTCATGTCCTTGCGCGAGTGGAAGGCGCGTGGGCAGCGAGCGTGTGACGGTACCTGTGTGCACAGCCTGGTGCCGCCTCATGTCCTTGCGCGAGTGGAAGGCGCGTGGGCAGCGAGCGTGTGACGGTACCTGTGTGCACAGCCTGGTGCCGCCTCATGTCCTTGCGCGAGTGGAAGGCGCGTGGGCAGCGAGCGTGTGACGGTACCTGTGTGCACAGCCTGGTGCCGCCTCATGTCCTTGCGCGAGTGGAAGGCGCGTGGGCAGCGAGCGTGTGACGGTACCTGTGTGCACAGCCTGGTGCCGCCTCATGTCCTTGCGCGAGTGGAAGGCGCGTGGGCAGCGAGCGTGTGACGGTACCTGTGTGCACAGCCTGGTGCCGCCTTATGTCCTTGCGCGAGTGGAAGGCGCGTGGGCAGCGAGCGTGTGACGGTACCTGTGTGCACAGCCTGGTGCCGCCTCATGTCCTTGCGCGAGTGGAAGGCGCGTGGGCAGCGAGCGTGTGACGGTACCTGTGTGCACAGCCTGGTGCCGCCTCATGTCCTTGCGCGAGTGGAAGGCGCGTGGGCAGCGAGCGTGTGACGGTACCTGTGTGCACAGCCTGGTGCCGCCTCATGTCCTTGCGCGAGTGGAAGGCGCGTGGGCAGCGAGCGTGTGACGGTACCTGTGTGCACAGCCTGGTGCCGCCTCATGTCCTTGCGCGAGTGGAAGGCGCGTGGGCAGCGAGCGTGTGACGGTACCTGTGTGCACAGCCTGGTGCCGCCTCATGTCCTTGCGCGAGTGGAAGGCGCGTGGGCAGCGAGCGTGTGACGGTACCTGTGTGCACAGCCTGGTGCCGCCTCATGTCCTTGCGCGAGTGGAAGGCGCGTGGGCAGCGAGCGTGTGACGGTACCTGTGTGCACAGCCTGGTGCCGCCTCATGTCCTTGCGCGAGTGGAAGGCGCGTGGGCAGCGAGCGTGTGACGGTACCTGTGTGCACAGCCTGGTGCCGCCTCATGTCCTTGCGCGAGTGGAAGGCGCGTGGGCAGCGAGCGTGTGACGGTACCTGTGTGCACAGCCTGGTGCCGCCTCATGTCCTTGCGCGAGTGGAAGGCGCGTGGGCAGCGAGCGTGTGACGGTACCTGTGTGCACAGCCTGGTGCCGCCTCATGTCCTTGCGCGAGTGGAAGGCGCGTGGGCAGCGAGCGTGTGACGGTACCT
This sequence comes from Glyphodes pyloalis, assembly GCA_037074685.1. Taxonomy (NCBI): domain Eukaryota; kingdom Metazoa; phylum Arthropoda; class Insecta; order Lepidoptera; family Crambidae; genus Glyphodes; species Glyphodes pyloalis. The sequence goes on along the minus strand of JAYKKO010000012.1, from coordinate 2,507,546 downwards.
GTGTGCACAGCCTGGTGCCGCCTCATGTCCTTGCGCGAGTGGAAGGCGCGTGGGCAGCGAGCGTGTGACGGTACCTGTGTGCACAGCCTGGTGCCGCCTCATGTCCTTGCGCGAGTGGAAGGCGCGTGGGCAGCGAGCGTGTGACGGTACCTGTGTGCACAGCCTGGTGCCGCCTTATGTCCTTGCGCGAGTGGAAGGCGCGTGGGCAGCGAGCGTGTGACGGTACCTGTGTGCACAGCCTGGTGCCGCCTCATGTCCTTGCGCGAGTGGAAGGCGCGTGGGCAGCGAGCGTGTGACGGTACCTGTGTGCACAGCCTGGTGCCGCCTCATGTCCTTGCGCGAGTGGAAGGCGCGTGGGCAGCGAGCGTGTGACGGTACCTGTGTGCACAGCCTGGTGCCGCCTCATGTCCTTGCGCGAGTGGAAGGCGCGTGGGCAGCGAGCGTGTGACGGTACCTGTGTGCACAGCCTGGTGCCGCCTCATGTCCTTGCGCGAGTGGAAGGCGCGTGGGCAGCGCGGGCACTGGTGCGCTCGCGCGGCGCCTGTCTCGGTGCAGCCGGCGCAGCTGCGACCACAGCCGCACTTCTTGCCGTCTGTACAAAAGAAACATATCATGAAACCATAGGACACACAACAGCAATATAATATCATAAAAAGGTCCATTGATTTAGTTTATGGCCTCATGCTTGGCGACCTACGCTTTTTTTTATATTACACTTCAAGATTGACCTCATCTCACCTGATTTTAAGTGGTAATGAGGTCCTAGCTTAAATACAGGCGACAAATACAGGATAATAAATCTGTTACAGGACTTGTCGCCCTTATCTTGAAGGCTTGACCCGTGCTACTAATGTAGCACCCCAAAAGCTCTGGAAAGCTTGGATGGGGACCTACCCTTGTGTTTGGCGACGTGCTTCTAATTCCTAGTTGAAACTATGGTGGAAGCGGCAGCCCTCACACGTATCTGTGTAACGGCTATTATTCTGCACGTAAGTGCGGCTAGTGCAGCTGGTGGCCTACCTACGCTCATGATTGGCAAACTACACTCATGCTTGGCAACCTACACTACACTTATGTTAGGCGACCTACCCTAGTACATGGTCACCTACCCTCGTGCTTGGCGACATGCTTCCTGTAGTTGGAGCTGTCGCGGAAGCGGCGGCCGCATGTCCCGCACGTGAACGGTCGAACCTCAGTGTGCGTCAGCTCATGCTTCCTCAGCGAGGACAAATTGTTAAACCCTTTGCTGCACTGGACGCAGACAAACTTCTTCTCTTCTGCTATTAAACAAAAAGTTTTGTAAAAATTATGCCCGAACACATATCTACGGTCGAATTGAGAACCTCCTCCATTTTTTAAGTATGAAAAATAATGAGTTTATACTGAATGGGTTTTATTTTTTTATTTGTATCTTATTGTCAGTTTAACTGACCACATGCAAAAGTGAGCTGGAGTATTTCATATGCATAAACACAATTATTACGTGACACATAGTGAATTGGGATGTGAAACAACAATAACAAAATACTTAGCCCCTAGACAATATGAAAAAGTTCCTTTCTCATATTGACACAAACAGGAATCAAACCAGACCGTCAGACGGCGCGACGCAAAAATCTGACTAGCTCGCCTTCCTGGACACACACACACACACACACACACATATGGGCTTAGAATTAGCTTACTAGTGTGCTTAAGCTTGTGCCTCTGCAGTTTGGACATCTGGAAGAAGCTGTCGCCGCACGAGTCGCACGCGTATGTACGCTCGTTGCGGTGCACGCGCATGTGGTACTTGAAGTGGGAGTGCGCTGCGAAACTCTGCAAATAGAACACTTCGTATAATAAAATCATTCACGTGAATTTCTATTTAAATCGTTATACTACTCACCGATTGATGGATTAATAAAGTAATATCAGAAATAGTAATCCCTACAAACTTGAAATTGGGCAGGTAGGTCCTTACGGGATGCAAACATTCGCTGAGAACCATTTTTAGGAACTCAGCTGCTAAGGAGAATGATGAAAATGATAGATGGAAGTATGTATGTAAGTCTTATGTTTTTAAAGCATGACTTGAAATTTAAACTGATTGATCTATAGCCTTCTATAATGTATGTGGAGTGTACAAATAATGTATCTTTAGAAATCAATATTTTGGGGTTAAAACAGCAGATAGTAGTTTTGGTACAAAGTTGCATATCATACAAAAACGGATCAACCTAATCCCATAAGCTTGTGTTATCGAAACCAAAATTTGAAATTGGTGCCACAAAACAAACTCAAATAAATATATTAACCATCCATTGTCTGCGTAATATGCATCACATTAAAGTTTGTCCTCGGTACTAACAGTATTATTGAATTTAACATAGCATTTCAAAATGTTACCTTGTTGCACTCCGGGCATTGGAAAGGCTTGCGCTGTCCATTGCAGTATGCATGGTATGCCACCTGGCTACGTGAATGGAATCTCTTTTTACAAACAGTGCAAAAATAACACCTGCCATTCGCATCTGAAAATACATTTATATTATTAAGTCTGACATGTTTTTTTTATTTAAAGTTTGAGTTTTCTTTAAAATGAGAATGAAAAAAATATGGTTCAGCTACAAAACAGAATGCGCTCTAAGTTACCCTCATTATGGCTTACTCATAATTTTGATAACAGGCATTAAATATACCATCCTAAAGAATCTACATATTTATGTTGCATTTTTCAAACCGAAAATAAATTGTATCCAAATTTCAAGTGTAACAATTAACTGAGCTATTAATTAATATCCAACAAAGGAATTTAATAAACAAATTAAGTTTTACTTAATCACCTGAATCTACCCTAATATGTGATGTCTCAAGCTTTTTCCTCTTCCCATACTCATCATAAACCTCTATCAGACTTTGGTTTCCCTCCTTCTCAAAATCAGAAGGCAAGTCGGGCGGCTCCGTCCCGCTGTCGCCGGCGCACAACTCTTCATCTCCGTTCTCATTCAACTCTTTACCAGTCTTCTCTCTAAGGCAGGCGCTACAACCAAACTTCTCGTGCAACAAACAGTCCATACACTTTATATGACCACAACTCTCAGTTACCAGTCTGTTATCAGTCGAATTCACCGCCTTCTCATTGTGGCAATTCACACAAACTTGAGAATTCATAATGAAATTGGCATAACAAACAAAGTGAGGTTAGACTTAAAAAAAGGCCTTTAATTAATTTCCCATCATCGATTGTTCCAAGACCATAGTTGTAAATTAAGATTTAGAGCACTATTGTTTATATGTTGAAATTTAATGTTAAAAAAACATCACAAATAAAACTCAAAATTAAGCATCAGAGCTGACAATGACAATTTTGACATTAGTTAGTGCGTAACTGCTTGATTTTCGGTTAATCGGAGTAAGAACCGGAGATTAACCGGATATTTGGAACTGTTTGCTTTATACCTTGTTTAAATAAAAAAGTAAAGAATAACGCGCTTAAAATCGTGCATAATAAAATGATACTTATTATATTTAAAACTACATATTATGCTAAATTTTTTACATGTTATTTCAATCTGTCTTTTTTTCAATTTAATTTAATAATTACATTATTAATTTTACGAATTAAAATAATGTAACAACCGGATGGTTAAATGATAAATGAACCCAGATTTATTTATTTTTGAAAAGAAAAAATTAAACCAATTCAAACGCAGCGCTACAATTTCGGAGTTCGGTCCATAGTTCGGTCAGATACCTATAGTCTGTGGGCAGCAATCTGTCATTCAATATTTAATTTCGTTTCGTACGCCTCGAAGCGCTTTTTTACTTAAAATAAATAGCTAATAATTAAATTAATAAACCCAATATGGTAAGTTAAGCGATTATTTACAACGCACAAGATTGCTAGTATGGTTTGATGAACGATTTAACTAAGGATGGATGACTACATAGGTCTTGTAACCTCAAAAAATAAATTTGTTTTCAGGATGTCTTTCTAATGATTAGGCGAAAAAAGTTAACCATCTTCACGGATGCAAAGGATACCACAACGGTTTTAGAATTGAAGAAAATGATTGAAGGTAAGCCCGATACGTGCGGTGGTGTGAAAATCTATTTTTAGTAGCGATACAATGTCGGGAGAGACAGCGTAGGTTTTTGTTGTTGTAGCGTGGTGTTTTCTGCTGTATTTGTGGCCTGCTCGGGACTTAGTGTTAAATTTACTGCTACTTACTTATTGCACCAGCCTTTGATATAATTCCTTTATGAAGAAAGTGAACCTGTGATGTGAGGTAATCTTACATTCACATTGTATGGTTGTATGTGTCTTGCATACAACAAAGTGTAAATATATGTTGTTAATGCTATGGTTAGTATTTAGGAGTGTGAATGTAGACAAATATTGACTTTGTGGAGCTTAAATAATGCATGATTAGCATGAGTAAACTGATCAACCAATCAGTAAAAACACAGATATCATCAGAGCATCTCTTGTCAGCATATGTAGTTTTGGACTGCTATGGCACTTTTCATAATCACAGATTACTAATAGCAATATTACAGTACTAAAACATTGGTTGGATTATTGATTTTTTTCATAGCTATAATAATATACAATAACAATGTAGGTCTTTGTTGTGTGTGTTTGTCATAAACAGTTGGCATATTGTGAAACATTGAAGTAGTTAGTGAATATGAGTAATATAAGATACACAATTATTGATTGAGTGTGGTGTTAAAATACATACAAAGTTTGTTCTAATATTTGATTAAAATACAATTAGTTCATAATTAACTTGTGAAAAGAGTCAATCAGGCCTAGCATGCGCAATACGTCAAATTTCTCGCATGAGACGACAAAAGTTTTCTTTTCTATTCCATTGATTGAGTGATAGTACACCATACTCATATTTTCAGCCAATCAGCATTTGACTCATTGATTTTGACATTTCATACGAGCGCGATAAAATTTACTCTCGCGGCGCATGCTAGGCCTGAATGTCATTTTAAATTATGTTGTTGCTTGATTAACAATACTATGCATCTACCTACTTGAGGTTTTGTTTTGTTTTGCAAGTATTAATTCATCACAAACCTGAATTCCACACACAATAAACCTACTAGTTCTAGCCTCCAGAACACGTATTTGGGGCATGAACGGACAGTTTGTTACCCTCTAGTGGTTTTGTTTCAGGTATCTTAAAGGTGCCCCCTCCAAGTCAGATGCTCTTCAACAAAGACAGCCAGCTTATGGAAGATGAAAAAACTCTTGCGGAGTACGGATTGACATCTAACACAGCCAAGGCTCAGTGCCCAGCACCGATTGGTCTTGCTCTCAGGTTAGATTTCGACATTTTAAATAATACTACTGTGATATATGAGTATTTGTAATTTATATTTTCCGATCAAGAGCTAGAAGGTAGACAACCTTGCTATCTGGACAAAAACAGTTCACTTAGCTGACCATGAACTAATTTGTTTTGTTTAATAAATAAATAAAAAAATACAGTGAAACATAACAAAGTAAGAAAAAGTGTATTTTCTAAATTATCTTTATATCAGGTTTTAATTCATAACACACATAAGTTTTTAAACTCACATACAATACATAAAATATAAATAATGTTTATAACTTTCGAAAAATGGCCAATTAATAGACCCCTCATATCTTGCTGTATGTTTCCCACTTTTGATATATTTTCCTTTTGTAAAGTGTATATAGTTATCTGTGTGCACATTCTGAAGTGAACAGGTGTAAGAAAAACTATTAAGTTCAAATGAAATTTGTTTTCAGGAAGGAAAATGGTGAATTTGAGGCTTTGGATCTGACACCTTACTCGTCGCCCCCTGACTTGCCCGATGTGATGAAATCCCAGGAGACTAACGGCCAAGAACAGGTAATGTGGTTTTGATTCTTAAAATCTTGTACCTACTGTTGTTTACTTAAATGAACCATACCATATCCTTATTTTCAAGAGAACAAGAGGGCACCTTGAGATGCCAAGCCATTGTTGCGCTTGAATAATTTAAAAATATTTTACTGGGTTTTTATTTGTTTTCAAGTTTTTCTCAAGCTGTATTTTAACAACCAATTGGAAACCATAATAGTCTGCTAAAAATACAATAAGAATTCAATAGTATCATTGTTGAAGTAGAAACAAATATGATTAACCAATATCCAGAGCTATTTATTGCATCAGATTACAAGATTAAATAAAATTATCATCATGTAGTATTTATCAAGTAAATACTTAATAAGCCTTTTTACCTAAAATAAGAGCAGAACTAAGTTTTATGTGCTTTTGACTATATTACAGAAATTCTGAGTAACTGTGGTCTACACTTTTAAAAATGTTTTATTTTTTTGCTTGGCAGATGGATCAGCACTAATCCATTTGGCTCTCCATCTGCTGCGGGGCCAGCCTCGCCCCGCAGCCGCGCGTCCCCGGGGGCCCCGGCCGTGCCCCCTAACGGCGCGTAAAACAACATTCAACTATATTTTTTTGCATATGAACATATTTTGTTAATAATTTATCAACGATTTGTGTTCGATTTTAACAATCTGTTACATCTACACATTTCTTTGTAGTATTTTTGTGATGCTTTGTACAAGGAGTGTAGCGCTTTTTGTAGTATATTGCTCTACGAAATTTGAAAAAAAAAATACTGTATGTAAACGGTTCACTGGCGTGGACGTCGTGAATTTTGTGAAGGCGGTTTGTCAGCGCAGGCGCACCGGACGGACGAAAGAATAACTGCTTGCGGAGCCACGTATATGTATGTATAGGCTAGATTGTTATGTTCCACAGGAGAAAATACTATTTTCAATAAGGTTCTTAATGTAAGAGAACAGTATTTCTTTGGATGCTATCAATAAACTTCAGTTTTAACGTTTTGGATCGCAGGACAGCTTATTTTTACTGCATATGACATATTTTCTGCATAGTTATGTATGCTAAAAAGGGTGGAGACTGGAGATTCTCTTAAAGTAGTCGTTGACTTTCGTCCGTACAGTGCGCCCTGACGTAAGATATAAGACACGTAAGATGAGAGACCGGCGCCAGACTAGGCATGACATTTTAAGGTGAACCTCAATATTTATTTCTTATTAAATTCCTACGGGTTTCAAGGCAATTGTTGCACAATTGCCACACAGAGGCGACTTATTTTAAACTAATTGTATTTATTTCATAACGAGGATGACATTGGAATGCATGCTACTAAATGAACTAAGTCTGGCGCTGATCTGGTCACGTGGAACATGTGTGTGGTCATGTTTCCCGTTAAGCAGTATCCGACTAGAATGCTATGGTGACGTTGTCGTTAATATGCAAAGAACAGTCAAGAGTGGCATTCGATCGATGGTATCCACCTCAAAAATTAGAAGTCCAAGTCATTGCTTCAATTCGTAACTGCAAATGTGACTGTTGTTATCAATAGTTTCAAAATGACTGACAGACACACGATTTGCTAAACAAAAATCGGGGCCTAAGTAAGATATAAAACGCTTGTTAATACTAGCATTTCAAATGCTGGAGGCATTACCATGACTTCTAGCCGGAGGCTTCTACGGTGGATGGTCTGCTAGGGTGCTGAGTCCAGGCGCGGTCTGGACGCAAGGCGCGGCCTTCGAGGCGGTACACGTATTCAAAAAACTCACAATATAGTCATATTTATATTTCACTAGCGACCCGCGCCGGCTTCGCACGGATGTAATGTAAATACTTAGAAACATTGGCTTTTCTATTCTTTATTACACATAAAAACCTTTCTCTGGAATCACTCTATCTATCAAAAAAAACGCATCAAAATCCGTTGCGTAGTTTTAAAGATTTAAGCGTACAAAGGGATATAGGGACAGAAAAAGCGACTGTTTTATACTATGTAGTGATTAATGATCTACATTAACCATACCTCTTCTGAACAAATCAGTCACAGATTCCATGGAAATAGAATATAATACCACACCAGTGTATTAGCACGCTTTTTAAAATTTGTAGCAGATTTTATGGGAAGATTAATTTCTAAAACCAATTAAACATTGAAAAAATTATACATGGAAACGGCTTTTGTTTACCAGATAAATAGCAATTAGTTTATGTTATGAACTTTTTAAATGTGCATTGTCATGAATAACTCTTATTGAGCTATTACAAATAATATGAGATTCGAATCTCCAATAAAAAATGGGCTACCATGTATTCTCACAAGGTCCATAAGATTCTCGATAAACCATTTTTTTATCGCGCTAACGTTTATTTACGTCGATGTTGATACTGTGCCGCCTAGAAGGTGTTTTTATAATAAGTGTTAAAGTCACAATAAACGCTCGTGTTATTGTGGCTTGCATCGGGCCATGACATCGCATCGCTGCAATGCGACTAACCACACAACTATACCAATATCTCGTTTTGTGAACTATCTTAATAATAAAATAATATTTTTGCACTAAAACGTTTTGAAACGCGTTCTACTAACGCTGCGCCACAACATTAATTTTAGCTTAATGCTGAACTCAAACATTTCGTGTTTTCATCCCTATTCTTAGGGTAATAGTAACGAGTCATCTCTCACGTACACTAATCGGCCCGCTCTCTGCGTCTGTTTTAAGTTTATTTTTTGTAAAAAGTGAATTCTCTGTAGTCTATTTGTGACTATGTCGCGTCGCGGGCGTTTGTGAAGTCAGAATATTTCAATAGTTGTATAGTTTTATCCCATCGGACGCTAGGAGCGGGCGGGGAGCGGGGAGCGCCAGGGGAACGGAAGCAACAGTAATTGTATGAAGTATTAAACCATTAAAATTCCTCGTGTTAAACAACCGTTCTCTCTGACGCTGCTCGCTTTTCTATACATATAATGTACACATTATAAATATGATTTTATTAAATTTAATGATAACGATATTTAACTGATGATAGTATAGAATGGACTATAGATATTAGCTAATTTAATAGGGGTAAAATAGGGGCTTTTTATATTCGTAAATCCAGACGATTCCCGATTCTCTAGCATTCTTTATTGTGATTTAACTCAATGAAATCGAACGTTTCTAGTTCTTCTAACGAAAGGTTGCTAATTCTTTTCTTTTCTATTTTATGTAAAGTTTTCTAATGCACCTTTTTGATGTAAGATGTTCTGTATATTTTGGTTTGGGCTCGATTTCTCATCGAAAATACATTATATACCCCGCGCGCGTCGGTTGTGCGAGGGAGACAACAATAGATCACCTCAGTGCAGCAGTCGTCGCGATTCATACCTAGTTAGTTAATGTTACTTAAATTATTGTTCATGGCTCAGATTGTCTACCAAATACATCTTTACTTTTCAAATTTTATCCAAAAATAGTAGAATAGTTCTGTAATAAATGGTACTGCACTTATTACGATGTAAAATAGGATAGAAAATCATTGGTCCGTTGTCGTGGGCGGGGCCGAGCGCTGCGCCTGCGCAAGGCGGTACGATAGCCTTTATTATGAATGAGTTTGCTCATTTGTGGGTATTGGGATTTCGCTGAATGTTATCCTACTTTCAAGGGCGGTATGCAATTCATTGGTTTCACAACAAATAAAGCTACTCTCATCTGATACTGAAAACAACAATGCATATTAAATACTGTATCTTTGGTGATGAAGTGAAGCCATGAAGTCGGGATCTAAATCCAACATCAATTCCTAATAAAAACTTTTGTATCTCAATAGACCCTAAAATAATGTACCTACACACTCTTGAATTTTAATATTAATCACATAACTAAAATATTTTGTAGAGTCAGCGTCACTTCGATCTACCTTTATCTCTCAACTTGCTACAACTCAATTTCAACTAAGTTGAACGCGAATAGATTTTTATATTACAAGGACTATTTTGTCAGATTTGGATAAGGTTGATGTGTTGCTGACTGTACTTCCATTTTGGCCGGCTGACCGTTCTATGTGTAGTCCCAGTTCTCGGTAAACGCCCCGCTCTCGAATAGGGCTGTCAGATTACGTATAAATAATTAAATTAATATCTGGTACATACTTATATATATTTAAAAATAACACAAAGTTATGTAATGCAATATGAAATGTAAAGCAAATGCAAATTTGTAATGCTACAAATGACATCTGGGTGTCTGTAACTCTTACTTATTCCAAATTTAATAACGCCGTAGTAACGTTAATTAAATAAATACGTTTTATATACCCGGTGTCCTGAGCGGCAAAAACAGCAATTGTTTATTGTGCAATCTTCGTGTAAAAATACCTTACAAATACCAGATTAAATTATGATAGTTATCTGACAACTCTAATCCTGAACTAGTCAAGTTCCCGGATAACCGAGCAATAGGTCTTGCTGTCCATGGAAAACCCTTTTGTACTCATAACACAGAGGGCCGCTATATTGATACCAGATGTTTTGGGTGCGCCCAGCGCAACTATCGTTATTATTTATTAACAGCAATTTTAAAGCCGCATCTTCGATTTAGACTGTAAAAGATTGCTGTAGTCAAAGACACGGTTTCAATAAAATTCGTGGACAGCAAGCAGTACAATTTATTTCTCTTTATAATAATATTTATCTTGGTTGGTACGACCTCGAATGTGCAGTCAGCATCTTTAGTTTGTGAACTGTATATCTGACTTATTCACGCTAAGGTTTAATGTGACAAGGTACTGAGTTGTATACACACTAATGATGCTGACTGTACACAGTGCATATATGTAAAACGTTCGGTAAAGCGGTAGTCTGTGGATGTTTTAATGTTTTGTGTAACAAGTAATAGAACAAATTGTCGGAACTCGATTGGAAGCAACACGGTGAGACATAAACGAAGTATAGTGTAGTGATTCATGTGGAAGTATGGGAAATCTACAAGAACCAGCAGGAAATAAAGCTGTTTTGATTTGTTTTGCTGCGTGTTATTGATTTACCTGTGTCCTTTCGCTATTATGTTGGAAATTTCGAGTTACGGAAAAATTTGCGTTTTTTATGTGTACTGTACAATTTTGGAAATTACTCTGACGTATTTTAACTTAACCAAACTCCCAAGTTTACCCATAAAGGGTTAGAATAAGTAAATGTGATTATAATTTAAATTTGGAAAACGAATAATCTTAAAAATGATTACATACATTTTTTTGTTTGTCTTTATAAGGTCTTTGAATGTTTCGGGGAATATTTGAATCGTCAAAATATTCAATCAATTAATCAAATACTTTAATCGTCGTTGAATACAATGCAAAGTGAATCTACTAACGGTTTGGAACTTAAATACCGAATAAATAAAGTAGTTTTGCTATCACCCAAACCAAGTCATATTGAGTGAAGAAACATTAACATAAAGCCCCATTTCCATTCACAAGCTTATAGTACATACTTCATACACATGTATATACAGTTAATTAATTAATGAGTGCGAGAAAGACCTGATATTGATGGGTGTTTTTTATGTGTGTGACGCCAGACCGCATTACAATGTAAGCAACAGTATCTTTTACAATGGAATACTTATTTCTATATGGACTGTCCATGAAATCCCTTAATGAGGTTCATTGATAACTCATTGTTTTAATGAGTTATTAGCTGTGTCCAGTATCCCACTTTATTATACATTTTTTTAGCTAGGTATTTCCATGGACCTAATACTAAGTCCATGGGTATTCTTTTTTTTTTTTTTTAAATATGGACTCTGTCCCGCGTTCCAAAGCCAGATTTTTTTTTTTGTTAAGTTCCAAAGCCAGAACCAAAAAAACAATCTTTTTTTTTTTTTTTTAATTAATGGACTCTATCTCGCGTCTCTAGATAACGCGATGATTCCGCCAATGTCAAGTGTTTAGAGAGACACGTTATTTTATGTAGAACTCGCGGTGGTGAGAGCTAATTCATTTCTGAAATGAGATCTTCATTCTCTCACAACACCTAAAACAAAGAAGTACGACACAATATAGACAATACAACATTAGTAGTGGAATAGTGAGGAAGAGAGTTAATCATTATAATTTAATATCATAAAAATAAATATATTTACATAATAATTTTACAACAGAAGGCGAAGATAGAATTAAAAGATTAGTAAAATTAAAGGGACGGGGAAACTTTTTGGGAAGAACATCATAAAGGGAAATAGGGTACTTCTGACAGTTGAAAAAAATATGATCTGGGGTACCCTCATCTAGACCACATTCACACAATGAACTGTCCTTTACCTTGATTTTTTTCAAAAAAACTGGAGTGCACGCGTGACCTAGTCGTAGGCGACAAATAGTTGTTAATACTCGTTTTTCGAAAGATTTGTATTTAAAAAACCATGGTTTGTGTGGTATCCACGGTTGGATGCTGGCATACATACGACCTTTATATTTGGAAGTTTCAGTGTAATAACTCTGCCAGTTTTCAAGTAGAGTTTTTGAAGCCAAAGGTAAGGTATCAGCGGCATACACAAAACTGATCTCAGTGCCGTTTCTAATAGCTTCTTTAGCCCAGATGTCTACCTGTTCATTGCCGCGTATACCACTATGACCGGGAATCCAAACTAAAACTACATTGATATTATTTAATTGACAGTTGAATAGCTCCTGTTTGATTTTTAGAATTAGCGGTGAAACAGATTTATTTTTGAAACAGTTGCTGAGGATAGCTTGAAGGCAACTTTTGGAATCCGTAAAAATTATTGATTTATCTAATTTATGGCTCAAAACATATACAATAGCCTCTACGATTGCTAACGCCTCTCCAGTGAACACCGAAGATTCCCTTGGAGATTTGAAGCTTAGCAGGACTTGGAATTTAGGAATCCACACAGCACTACCGACCGCGGTTTCATCTGACTTTTTGGAAGCATCAGTATAAATGGGCAACCATTCTTGCCAGTCTTTGCCAAGACGTTCTGAAAACTTATAGTCAGCTGTGGGGTCACACTTGGATATCCCAAAATCTAGTAACACCTGCGGTTCGAAAATTAAAGCTTCATAGGAAGTTTGAAATATCGGATTATTATCAAATTGGAACATCGGGCAAGACAGGGAAGGAAGTTTTCTGAAACTCTTAATTATTTTGGGAAGTTCTTTATGGGTCCAATATTTGTAGGAAGGATCTGAAATTAAGTCAGATAGAGCTTGAAGGCGGGGTAAAAGAGGGTGAGAAGCTGATTGGTTAGCTTTACATAAGAATCTATCTGACAGATATTGTCGGCGTAGGTCTAAAGGGGGATCCACGCATTCCACCTGCATGGCATTCTTTGGGGATGATTTCATAGCTCCCAGAATGATTCTAAGGCCCTTTGCTTGAATTTTCTCAATTCTTGATAGGGCATCCTTGCTACAGGGTTCCAACAAGAAAGACCCGTAGTCCAGGTGGCTTCGAACTATTGAGTTGTATAATAGCTTTTGTGCGTAAGGATGGGATCCCCACCAGACACAGGGAAAAGGAAAGGGATCTCAAGATATTTATGTTTTTCTCACACTTCTGGACCACATTGTTGAAGTGAGGGATACCAGTCATCCTAGAGTCGAGAGTGATACCTAGGAACTTAACATGATCGCTTACCGGTATGTGTTGACTATTACAGGATATTGCAATATCTGGGATGTATCTCTTCCTAGTGAATACCACGATGTTACATTTTGGTACTGACAAAGATAAACTGTGATCCTCAAGCCAGTCGTTTAAGTAATAAAGGGCCGAATTAAGTCTATAAGCTATATCATCAATGGACTTTCCGGTAGAGTAAAGGCAGAGGTCATCGGCGTACTGTAGAACATGACTAAAACAAGACACACATTGTTCCAGGTCATAGGTGTATATGTTATAAAGTAAGGGACTCAAGACGGAACCCTGCGGAAGGCCTTTCCAGACAACACGGGGAGGAAGGGTATGACCAAATGATCGGATATTTAGAGACCTGCCAATCAGAAGATTTATGGCGCAATGCACTAACCTCGCAGGGAGACTCAATCGAAGCATCTTCTCTCTGAGCACCGGAAGTTCGACATTGTCGTAGGCAGCTGCAATGTCCAGAAATAACGCGACAAGGTATTCGTTTTTAGTAAACGCAGTTCGGATATCGGTAGTTAGTACACTCAGGCTATCTACAGTTCCTCTAGATTTACGGAAGCCAAATTGTGTGCGTGCTAGTAGACCCTTATTTTCGATCACCCATTCGAGGCGGTTTTTAATTAGGTGCTCGAATACTTTAGAAAGATTGGATGCAAGGGCTATAGGTCTATAGGAAGAGGATATGGTAGGATCTTTTCCGGGCTTAAGTAAGGGGATCACAATCTGCGATTTCCAAACTTCCGGAATATTACCTGATAAAAATACAGAGTTTAAAAGATCGAGGAGGAATTTTTCCCCTAATGGGCCAAGATGAGTTAGAAATGAGTAGGGAATACCATCTTCGCCTGGGGAGGAGTCTCTAAGACCTCGTACTGCGCAGTGAAGTTCTGGTAAGGAAAAGGGAAGGTCAAAGCGGGTATCAAGTCCGGCAACCGGGTAGATAGGTAGGCAATTTTTATTGGGGACTGATGGAGGAGAGAGTCTGTCAGCGAAGTCTTCAAGCCAACGTGAGGGGTTATTTGAGGAAGGAGATGGATTTGCGAGCGAACCACGGAATCGTCTGATATTTTTCCAGACTACGGAGGGAGGGGTTTTAGGAGACATGCTTTGGCAAAAATTAAGCCAACCTTTTTTCTTTTTTTTGGCTAGCTCCCGTTTGGTACGAGCTGCAACTCTTTTGAAATTAAGGTAATTCTCCATATTCATGGCTTGTTTGTATCGTTTTTCAGCGTCCCTTCGAACAGCAACTAACTTTGAGCAGTCAGAGTCCCACCAAGGAGGGGGTGCTAGTCCTCTGCGATTTGGCTTCTTCAGAGGGATACTGGCATTAGCGGCAGATGTGAGCGCCTCCATGAATATGGAGTATTGGTCCTGAATTGTTGTTGGTGGAGTATTTATGTGTCTTGATAATATATTCTCGACATTGCTGGAATATTTTTGCCAATCAGCATCTTGGATTTTATATTTAAGGAGAGGAGGGGGAGAGATAGAAGTAATTACTGATGACGGCTTTGAGACAATAATGGGAAAATGGTCGCTACCATGAGACTGCTCCAGCACTCTCCATGTGCAGAGCGTGGCTAGGTTCGGGGAGCAGGCGGAGAGATCTACCACTGAGCGAGGGTCTTGGTTCGGAGGTACCAATCTTGTAGGTGAACCATCATTTAAAACACATAAATTACAGTCCTCGAAGAGGTCCATAAGGTAGGTGGCAAAGGTGTCTGTGTTATGAGACCCCCAGGCGACATGGTGGGCATTGAAATCCCCAAGAACGATGATAGGAGATGGGATAGAGGAGAAGATAGAATTTAGGTCTGGAATAATAGAGAGGGAAGGGTGAGGTATATACAAAGATACGAAAGAAATATCCGCCACTCTAGCAGCAACAACATTAAATGTTGGGCTGTGAGCAGGGATAGGGAGAGAATCATACACATATTTTTTGTTTATTAAAAGAGAACTTCCTCCGTAGCCATCATCTCTGTCATCCCTGAGACTAGCATAACCAGAGATCCGAAAATGGGATCCCGGCTTTAGCCATGTCTCAGAGATGGCAGCGACTGACACGGAGTACTTGTTTAAAATGTAAATAATTTCGCTCTTTTTGTGTCGAATGCTTTTACAGTTCCATTGGAGGAACTGATAAGTCTCCGTTAGAGCCATTTTGGGGACGACTTACTGAGGAAATAAACTGATTGATTTCTGCAAGTGAAGAGGCAACGTTGGGCGGTATGGCGTCACTAAAGACTGCGAGAACTTGAAATAGGGAATTTACTAGGGATTCAATGGCATTACCAGGTAATTGAGGAGAGGATTGTAGAGGGTTTTGTAGAGCACAGCCATTTGGAAGGGAAGAGGGAACATTGGCGACAATAGCCTGGTGGGCGTGACGATCATAGCCCTTGGAGAGGGGAGCCCTCGCACGTGGACTAGAAATTATGGTTCTCCGATAAGATTGAGGTGAGGAAGAGTGGGTAAGGGGGGGTGAAGGAAGGGAAGATTGGGAGGAGAAGGATTGGGAGGCGGGCACTACTTTGGCGGAGTCACTGTAGGAGCGTCTGGCGTTGGGTACGCGGGCCGAGGCCTCAAAATAAGAGATACTCTCTTCTGACATCAGCGACTTAATTTTCTTTTGCCTTAACTGCTCTGGACAAACTGTATTAGTGGCAAAGTGAACTCCTGAGCAATGTAAACAAGTGGCTGATGCTTCTGAAACTTCACACGTCTCACCTACGTGGTCTTTAGAGCAGCGATAGCAACGGGGCTTCGACCGGCATTGTGTTTTGATGTGACCAAAACGGCAACAATTGTGGCACTGAATTGTAGGTAGTTGATAGGTTTGCACTATTATAGAGGTGTGGAAACTATAAATCCTCTCGGGTAGTATCTGGCCAGAGAAAGTCAGAACAATGGTCTGAGTGGGAGTCCAGTTAATGGTTCCATTTGATATATTTTTTTTATTTAATCTACGAGCCTTGAGAATGATGCCACAGTTACTTGGTAGTTCAACTGATTCTACAAATTCGTCAAGAGACAGATCAACAGGGATTCCACGAACTATTCCCATACGTGAGACATTATATGTAGGTATAACGGCGCTGAATTTATATCTAGCTAAAAATGAGGAAATGACAAAATCGTTGGCGTCCTGAGCTTTCTTAAATTCAATAGAGATGCGATTTCTGCCAATGTTCTTAACACCGTCCTTGGAAATATTTTTAATATTATTTTTGTGAATAAGTTGGCCAAATTTGATAGCACGGATAGTGGTACCCGCGGCAGGGTCAGGTTCAACTCGGGATACATGAACAATAAAGGGCCCACAGTCATTTTCCGTGTAGGTCCTAGTTTCTGTGAAGCTTGGGTGGGTATAAACAGACTGTAAAGATACAGACGAGTCTATATCGTTGATATTCCTATGCCTCTTGTCTTGGTTACTTTTTGTGCAGTTAGGGTCTGAGGGAAGCTTGTGCTTCCGCGACTCAGAGATGGGGCTATCTGTTTGTGTTGTAAAAACGTCCTGGGACGGTAAAGGGTCATCAGGTGGATCAGGGGGTTTAGGGGGGATATTCATAATGGATACCCCGGGAGAAAAGTTAGGTTAAGGAAGAGTAGAATATAATAAATATTAATATAACAGAAAATTAGTGTTTTTAACTTACCCAGATACCACAGATATAATTAATAATGGAAGAAGCTCAAATAAGAAAGAAGTGAATAGTGTTTTAAAAAATAATTAGTTAAAGAATTCAAAGAACGTGCGTCACTCAACCACAGACCCGCAAAAAAACAAAAAACAATCTTGCTGACTGCTGTCAATTTGACAGTTGACAGACGTCAGTAAGGTCACGCACTACCAACAGGCGAAAATTTTCTGTCGCGCTGTTATTTCATCCACACTAGCGAAAAATACATAAGAGTAGCACTACCCTATCTCTTTCTATATCTGCCTTCTCCCTTGTTCACTGTTCATTCATAACTGCAAGATTGACATTTGATTTAATTACATTGATAAATTTTCCAAACATGGCGGAGCAAATTTGTAAATATTCTAAATTTGGTTATAAATTTAGATAGACAATTGAATTTTACATTAATTCCCAATTGTAATTGACCTCAATATATAATAATGACAACTTTCTAACCGTAACATAGTAAAATGTGAAAGTGAAAGTACATAGTGAAGATAACCTATGAAGATAACAAACAACCTCTTTTTTGTTGAAAATCGTAAGTATTCCATTGAAAGTATAATACAATTTATGAGATATTAAGTGTATGTGCCTTGTGATATAAGTTTTTCTAAAAATCTATGTTATAACTTGATTATTTTTACTGGGAATTAACCTAACCTAACCAACTTTTAAACAAGACATGATTTAATTTTACAATATTAAAACACACTCAATACTACGTTATAGACGTATTCAATGTTCTTGATGCAGAGTTTCTACCATCTTCTGTACTTGAGATACTGTTTTGACTTGTAACTGTTTTTAAAGACGATGTTATTTCCATGAAGGAATGTTCACATAGAAGAATCAATAGTAATTTTTCTTGATACATTTTCAGCATAAAACTTGCAAAACTTGGGTTGAAGAAGCTGGCACTGGCAATAAAATAAATTGAAATAAAATTTTAGAGGAACAGCTATTGGAGATTTGTACAACTTGAAGAATAAATAAAATACCATTCCATCAAGAAGGGAAATAAGGTAATGTATTGTATTTATTTAACATTTAGTTTTCAGTAATTTGGACAAAACAAACATCACAGTTTCATTTAAGATAGGTGTTGCAAAAACAATTTTACCAACTACGTTGGTAGATTTTTACTTGTCCCTTCACATGTGCCATCAAAATAATGTCAGACTTTATATATATATTCATTGTTGGGAAGTTACACTTTTACATAGAGATATTAGAAAACTACCCAAGCGAAGCCGGGGGCTTGTATCCCTGTTTTTACAGTTTACTCTTATTTTTCGCTCCTACAAGTTGCAGCGTGATATTAGATAGCTTAAAGCCTTTCTCCATAAATAGACTATCTAACACATAAATAATTTTCCTATACACACCAGTAGCTCCTGAGATTAGGGTGTTCAAACAAACTCTTCAGCTTTACAATATTTTTAATTTCATAAATTTTTTCTTTTTATGTTTCAGTAATTGGGGAAAGAGCATAAGTGTTCAATGGCTCAAAATCTACATAAAACAATAACTTGGAGAGTTCCAGATTGAAAAATCTATAAATTAACTTACTATGATAACTACTTTAATATTTAATGATAGTTGATGAAAATCCCAATGGGATTCTTATAATACCTGCGACTTTGTTGTTTATTTATATCCAATATGTTATTTTAGTAGCTAATCTGTCTAGCTATCAACTGTTTTCAAAATCCATTCATTAGTTGTCATATGAAAGAGTACCAAACATTTTTTAACAGATACTTTTAATATCAAGATATATGTTGGATATTTTGCAATTTTGTTAAAATTAACTTGCCAATTATTACTAACATGGATGTAAAGTAATATATAATTTGTGCTAATTATCTTTGATTGCTTTTGTGAAGATTATTTACAATAACAATTATTAGTGATAAGATAACTTCTATTTTAAAAAACTAAAGTGATGTTTAAAATATTTACCCATATTGGACTTATTAAAGATTAGCTGAAGTAAAGAATTAAATTCAAGAGAATGAATTATTAATTACAATGGAATATTTATTCTTTATGACGTTAACTGTTATGTAAACTAAACATACTCGTATTTAATAATAAATTATCCAAAAATCATTTTTTCAATAGTAAAAATATTTTGGATAGTTTCAAATATTTCATAGATAGTTTTACAACTTAATTCATTTAAAGCTAATTTTGTTATAAATTTGTTCATTGTTCTAGCTGTACATTTATTATAGGTAGGTGTAGGCCTAATAAATCAGTGCAAGTAATTATTATTTCCAAACGGCACACTGGAAAATGTTTTTATGTTTATAATTTACTTTTTTAAGTGTTGATGTATCTATAATTACTGTATTATATTAGTCAGTTGTACTTTATTATAAAGTTTTCCAAAAACTCTTGAGAATCGCTGTTGTATTTAAATCACGATGTCACTAGGAAGTGTTATTAAGAGCAATTGTATTATAGGAATAAAAGCAATAAACGTTTTATTTCAGAACTGATTGGTGTTTTAATTTACTTTTATTATCTTTAAACTTAAGAAGATTTCCGTTTAGAAACCGTACTTTTTTTCGATAAACGTCGGTTATATACTTCACTATTTTCCCGATAACCGGAATTAACCGGTATATGTATAAATTACTATTAAATACATCACTACAAGTTTATGACGTCATCACAGCCAATCAAATTTGAGTTGGTGAGACCCATGGGAGTACCCTATTTAAGTACTGGTAAGTGCGGTAGAGACGGGTAATGTGCTACGTCACAGTGTTCAAAAAAATCTCATTATTCTCATACATGGAAATTACTTATTTAGAGCTGGCAATCCTGAAAATTGCTGGAAGAAGACAGGCAAAAATGACATGTCGCAACGAAACAGACCAAATGTATGAAGTTGGTCGTCTGGTTCATTATTGGTCTGTGAGTAAGGTGCCTTGCATGCTTATAACCTCAAAACTCAAAACCGTGTTTATTTTTGAAGAATGTGCTGATTGTGGTGCTGATCTGTGAAAAAAATAAATTATATCAAATCCCAAATTATTTGTGCTGAACTTAAGCCTTTTTAACCTTCCCTCGGTAGCTAATTTTACTGTAAAATGGGTAAACGCAAAGGGAAGTGTGCTAAAAAGAACCCGGCCAGCAAAGAGGCCCTGGAGCCCGAGCACCTGGTGAAGGCGCCGCACTCGTTCGTGATCCACCGCGGGAACTGCAGCAAAGACCTCGTAGATCTCACCAAAGACTTCAGGAAGATCATGGAGCCGTTTACTGCGACACAGCTCAAGGTGCTGAAATAATGATTTGGTTATGAATTTTCTATGTAGTCATTTGTGAAGTAATTATTTGACCAATGAACAAAACAAAATTATTAATCAAATGTATTAAATTTTGCTCCCTGCAGTAATTTAAGCATTGGAACATTTTCGTTAACCTTAAACTCTATATGCTAGATTCCAGAGTAGCTAACTAAAACCAAATTTTCAACTGAATGTGTTGTTTAATCAAATTGTTTGGAGGTATTATGAAAAATAGGAATAATTATAATACCCAATTCCATAGTAAATTAAAACTTTTTTCCTAGCTTTTTTATACCTAAACTGCAATCTCATTTTGTTCACCTGTTTTCATACTCAATACCAGTCAAGAAAGAAATTAAGAATGATTTGTTTAATGTTTTTCAGGAAAGAAAGAAAAATACAATAAAAGATTTCCTGTCTGTGTCTGGATACCTGCATGTTTCACATATGATTATGTTTACGGAGACTGAACTTGGCACATACATGAGGCTTGCCCGACTGCCCAGAGGACCCACATTGACCTTCAGGGTGCATGGTGTAAGTGTCTTATTTATTACATGTTTTATTTACTGATAATCATAAATTACAGAAATTAGGCACAAATTTAGTGTCTCGCCAGATTCTTCTTGCTAAGAATTAGGTTATGAAGTCAAAGTCAAAGTCAATCTTTTTTATTCACATTGATTACATTAGTAATACTTATGAATAGTCTTTATATAAAACAAATGAAGCTACCTCCGGTTCTGAACCTATAACTAAAGAGAAGATACCGGCAAGAAACTCAGTAGTTTTTTTTACAAATGAAAGCTACACTTATTACTAATTTTGCACTAAGACACACAGTTAGTTTGTCAATTGTAAAATAAAAATTAAAAATAAATTATTGAAAAAAATAAAATTAAAATAAAACAAAAGTATTTGTAAATTAAATTAAATTAACTGTGTAGGACTTACATGCGTCAACGGGCCCAATACTGACATTGATTGAGAAAATGTGTCATACTATATTTTTAAAATAATATAAAACACGCAAGTGATATGATAATGATTAGTTGAACTGGTAGTAGCTGTAATTGTGGTTTATAGTCATTTTGACTATAGTGAGTAATGTAACTTCGAATCTACATGATTTCAATTATTGATTGTGATTATGAGCTAAAAAAATAGGCTTGAGTCTTCTATGCTGGGTTTATAGGCACATTTAGTATGCATTATCTCGTTTCTAAAAAGATCTCCCTTGCACAAAATTAGGGAAAACCTTAGTAAAGATGGGTGTGATTATGTAGTGTATATTATTTTATTCCTTTGTAATAAATTCCTGTTTTTAATTTTATATACAATTATGAAAATATGCCATATGACAATGTATCAATAGATACTATGTTTCATGATATTGGTTTATCGATTTGATCTCATTTTTTAATTATCATTTCAAATTGTAATTATTCCAAATCATTGCCCAATTACATTATAACTTCTTATATTTTTTTACTTTTTATCAAATTAAAAAGATTTCAAGATTCATACTTAATACCATATGCCATACTCTTCCACTCAGACAGTCAGATCTGAACAGATAATACTTAACACTATGAAGCCCTAAACCAGGTTATATAAATAATAACAAAAATAATTATTTTATGATAACTAGACATCGGATTATATGCATTTGCATGTTTGCATATGCAAATGCATATAATGATATTTTTAGAGTGTTATTGCATATTTTGATACTTTTTAATTGATAGTGCTTATTTCCATAGTTAGGTATACGTGTTTGGCATGTTGTATAATGTAGTTTACACATTTTAGCAATATAACCGATACAATTAAGAAACTAGAATCTTTTCTCTATAGGTACCCGTCCTTGGAAACAATAGAAAAAAATATTGAACAAAGTAACGGCCTTCCGAGTTCACTGTCGCAAAAAAAATCGTGACAAATACCTTATAAATATAAATGTTTTTTTTTAATTAGATTGTGTTAATCATAAACGTAAATTATTATGGCAATTTCTTTTAATTGTGCATATTCAATGCATATTTCGCACTTTTTAAATGCATATTTGCATGCATATTTCAGCCTTTTGATAGTGCATATAATCCGATGTCTAATGATAACCTACTGTTTTGACTGTATGTATGCATATGTATGTACTCATATAACATTTTAAACTTTTCAGTACAGCCTCGCCCGTGACGTCATATCCTCCCTCCGCAAGCAGTATGTGATAATGAAGGCATTCCAAAATGCGCCGCTTATCGTGCTCAACAGCTTCTCCGGAGAGGGTATGCACATGAAGTTGATGGCCACCATGTTCCAGAACATGTTTCCTACTATCAATATTACTACTGTGAGTTTTATGTTCAGACTTAAAATCACAACTTATCCAAATTTTTGATAGAATCACTTATCAAAGTAAAAGTCAATATTTTTTATTCACATAGATTACATTAGTAATACTTATGAATAGTCTCTATATAAAGCAAATGAAGCTACCTCCGGTTCGGAACCTATAACTAAAGAGAAGATACCGGCAAGAAACTCAGTAGTTTTTTTTTTACAAATGGAAGCTACACTTATTACTAATTTTGCACTAAGACACACAGTTAGTTTGTCAATTGTAAAATAAAAATTAAAAATCAATTATTAATAAAAATAAAAATAAAACAAAAGTATCTATTTGTATACTTATGCCAGGTATCAATATTATACGGTTTGCAATGTGTTAAAAACGACAATCCGTTTTCCTCCAACTGACTACGAGTCTGGAAAGGAGCTTACGCCTCGCATAATTTATAACTATCCGTTACCAAAATGGATCTTTTTTCTAATCTTAGAATCAGGCATCATAAGATTGTGATATTGAAAATAATTGTTTTGCTAAACACCAAAAAAAAATCCAAACCATCTGTGACTCTAAAAAGGTATTGTGTTGTGATCTGGTCTAGAAGATTAATGAATGCCATAATATTGATTTCAATGAAAAATAGTAAATACCGAGTTTGTTTGACTCGAGGCTAAAAAATTTTGGGCTTACGATTTTAACTCTATTTTGTCAAAGCTATGGTCTGTTTGTTTAACTAAGAACTGAGTGAAAATGTAGGATTCTTGGTTGCATTTTGTTAAACTTTTTGGAGTCATAACCCAGTTTGGAAATAGTTGCTCTATAGAATATAATGATCATCCAATTCAACTTATTTTGTAGATTTATTATTAAAAGTCTATTTTAATTCTGTTTTTAGGTAAAATTAAAAAATATTCGTCGTTGCGTGCTCATGAACTACAATCCCGCAACGAAACTGATCGACCTACGGCATTACGTCATCAGGGCAACGCCTGTGGGACTCAACAAAGGAACTAAAAAGGTACAATTAACTGTTAGGTCAAAAGCTGAACATTTTCACACTGTCTTGTTGGAAAATTGGTAAGCACTCCTAGCGGTTGAACCAAGGGTCGTGGGTTCGATCCCCACCGATGATAAACATTAGTATGAACTAACTCAAACATGAAAAATGTTGTGGTACAGTCCGCATCATAATATAGTTAGTGATACTTGGGATATTCAAATATTTAGACGCAACTAAAAATCAATAATATGATTTTGAATGTCTCGACCTATTGAGAGAATTAACAATATGAAAGCTTTGTTCACACTGATATTATCAATGTTTTGTTTGCAACTAATTATTTGAACAGCCTGAAAAACATTAAATTTTTTTAAAGAAAGTTGTATAGTTTTTACTTTATATTGCAGATGGTGCAAGGCAAAATACCCAATCTGAATCGTTGTAAAGACATGTCAGAGTTTTTTGACAAGTAAGTGACGTGTTTTTAAAGATTTTAATATTGCGAAATAGTCAGAAAATACATTACTACAAAAATCGATAGGTCGTATCATAGTGCTTATTTATCCTTTCAGAGCAGCTTTACTCTCAGAGAGCGAGTTCGAAGATGACCCCAACTCCCAGATTGTACTGCCACAGACCTTAGCATCAAGAGGCGCCACAGCAGAATCTAAATCAGCGTTAAGGCTCGTTGAGCTCGGGCCAAGGATATCCTTCCAACTAATTAAAGTAAGTTTTAACGACATAAGTGATTCCTACGAGGGGAGGTTGCGGAGATCGCGGCTGTACGTAAGACAAGTGGCGCCTCAAGCGGTCACCGAAAGGCAACAGTTACGCGGAAGCCACCGCGAGCGCCACGGGCTTCTCCGTGCGCCTGCGCCCAGGAATGAATAAATCAACACAACCAGACACAGAATAAACATAAAGAATATGTTTGTCGTGGTTGGGAATCAAACTCACAACTTGATGCAACAGACAGAAACGCACACTATTATAAATAACATCGGGTCATTCAATGAAAATTTGCCATAGTCTCGAATTTGTAGCATTCAAATCATTGTTCCATATGAAAACATGAATATCATTTAATTTTCAATTGGCTACTTGACAGTTTTTGAAAAAGTATTGCAAAATGTGCGCCCGTTCATTTTATATCCCAAGCAATTCGATTTATCTGGAAAAAATGTAAATAACCAGAGAAAAATAAGATTTTGTGTAACACATTTAAAAAGCGCGCAAAAACGCCAAGTCATGTCACTGTTGAAATTATGACGTCAACGTTGTAGACAACGAACCGATACGCATAGGAACGACTTCAATTCTTAATACGATTAAAGACACAATAATTCAATTTAATCGGTAAAATAATCATTGTTTCGCCACATTAAAATAAATTATTTTCGCCGACAGCTGTCATTTCCGAATTGCAATTGTGGTTTCCGTTTCGGTTCTTTTGTTCCACAGATAAAAAAAGTAAAATTTATTTTGCAAAATTAAAATACTAACTATGCTTTTAATTATAAAATAAAAATGTAAAATTATTACTTTACTAATAAGCTAACATATCTAACACTTTTCATATTTTATTGTTAACACCGTCAAGTAGCCAATTATGTAAAAACAAGATATTTTTATTAATTTAGATTGAAGATGGTCTCATGGATGGCGAAGTGTTATTCCACGAACTGGTGGAGAAGACAGAAGAAGAGAAGGCTTTCATAAAGAAGAAGAGGGATGAGAAAAAGTAAGTTGCTGCAACTCAGTTTTGAAAGTAAAAACAATAGCGATATCTAGGTCTTTTTTCGCTTGTACCTAAAGGTTCATTCATTGACGACCTTGGTGACGCAGTCAAGTGGCTAAGGTAGGCGGCTAAAGCGCGAAAGGTCCCGGGTTCGATTCCCGGTCGGGTCAATTTGGAAAACGAACTTTTCTAAATTTACTTGGGTCTGAGTGTGCTGGGATGACGCCCCCAGTTAGTATCCGTCGTCTGGTACTCATAGTACAAGGGAAAACCTTAGTTTTAAGCCAGGTGATTGGTGTGATTGTCTGACGCATTTATTTATTTAAGTGCAGTTTATCTTTATAAAATTATTTTTACAGACGACTTAAAGAAAAACGTAAGGCGCAACAAGATCAGAACGTCAAACGGAAACAGCAAGAGAAGGAAGAGTTGAAACAGAAAGCGCTAGAAGGAATCAAGAAGAAGAAAGAAATGACTGAGAGTCAGAGGTGAGTCTGAATAACTTTTCATTTTGTATGCTTATTAAAGTTTACCTCCAAATTACAACATTATTTGGACATAGATAATCAGTCATGTATCAGTTTAAATTCAGTGGTAACGTCTGTGGTGCAATACTAAATAATGTAGACTCCTGAAGCGCGACAAGTTCCCAGGTTCGAGTCTTGATAAGGTCAATTTAGGAAACTAGCTTTTCTAAATCAACTGGGGTACCCATAGGTGCACTGCATTGACGTCCGCAATTAGTACCCGTGGTCTAGTAAAAGGAAAAACCTTAGTTTGGGACGATCTGACTGTTGTGATTGTCTGGCGCATATAATATAATTTTATGAGACAGTATCTTATCTTAAAATATTTTCTATAGACTGCACATATGCAATACCGATAAGTATTAAAAAAATGTATAATAATCTATATAACACATCTCATTTTAACTTTAATCAAGTCCGGTCTATCAATGTCTTATCTTTTTGGAGGACTTTTTGCGGTACTGTGTCTCATGTTTATTCAATAAAGGGCCTAGAATGAAACCAAACGTTTGTAATTTTGAAAGATCATAAATAACAACACCTTAAAGTTTTTTAGATTTGCATTAGTTTGAAAACCATGAACGTCGTACATGATTGATTGGAGATGAAAAGTTGGTTATCAGTAATCTTCGGGAGCTCGCTACTTCGGAATGAACTTCATTTTAGCTCCACTGTTTTAAGACAGGGGTTTCCAAACTGTGCGCCGCGACGCCCTGGTGCGTCGTGGACATAAGACGCCGCGAAGCGTACCCGCTATGGGCCTCCTCCCCCTCCCCCTAAAATATATAAAATTGTGATCCATTTTTGTAAAATGGCATAGATTGGGATCAACTACAACTATTAGGCTTCATTAGTAATGGTTTTTAGGCCGCCAATGCGTGGGGAGTCGCGCTAAAATGCTAAACCTGGAAGTGCGCCGCGTAGCGAAAAAGTTTGGGAATCCCTGGTTGTAAGAGATATATTGTGGAGAACAAAAGAGTAGGTACTCCGTTGTTGTCCATGGTCCACAAGGGCCTTTATGAATTGTTATTTTACAGATTGATGGAGTTAGCCGCAGCCGAGTCTCAGAACGTGGCAGACATGGAACAAGACGAGGAGGATGATGCAGACTACTACAGGAAGGAGGTTGGAGCGGAGCCAGAGAAAGGTAGTTTATAAAATAACTGTCGAATTTTGGACAGGTTTTTAATTATTAATTTACTAGCTGATCAGAGAGACGTTGTCCTGTCAGGACTAGCATACGCAATATGTTACATTTATAGCATGAGACGACAAAAGTTTCGATACTCTTGTTTGGCTAAAAGAAGGAGTAGCTGATGTTGAAAAAAAAATTGCACGCCCCACTCGTGTTTTCAGCCAATCAACAGCAGATGCACTGACTTCAATCGATTTTGACGTTTGTTAAGAGCGCGATAAAATTTAGTTGCGTTGCGTATGCTAGGCCTGAACGACGACTATTCAATTCGATTTGGTTTTCACCCACGACAACAGTACCTATTCTTAAATTGGCTACTTGACAGTTTTTGAAAAAGTATTGTAAAATATGCGCCCGTTCATTTTATATCCCAAGCAATTCGATTTATCTGGAAATAATCTAAATAACCTGAGAAAAATAAGATTTTGTGTAGCACATTTAAAAAGCGCGCGAAAACGCCAAGTCACGTCACTGTTGAAATTATGACGTCAACGTCCTAGTTAACGAACCGATACGCATAGGAACGACTTAATTTAGATAAACGGAAAATAAATAAATTCTTAATACGATTAGAGACACAATAATTAAATTTAATCGGTAAAATAATCATTGTTTCGCCACATTAAAATAAATAATTTTCGCCGACAGCTGTCATTTCCGAATTGCAATGGTGGTTTCCGTTTCGGTTCTTTTGTTCCACAGATAAAAAAAGTAAAATTTATTTTGCAAAAATAAAATACTAACTATGCTTTTAATTAAAAAGTAAAAATGTAAAATGATTACTTAACTAATAAGCTAACATATTTTATTGTTAACACTGTCAAGTAGCCAATTGTCTAATATTCCGCGCATTTTATTTAATTGTTTCTTTCAAAAATTTTAGAAATGACTTCTAAACAACAAATGAAAACGGTTAGTCAAATTCATATTACGCGCGGTTTAAAACCGGTTTTAATACTTTCCATTTTCATCAATATTCACGTTATCTGCCATATGCCCCAAACAGAAAAAACTAAAAAGTATACAACTTGTCGGATTATCTCTAGCTAGCCTGATGTTATTGGTAGAAACGTACACCGCAGCTTAGATCATATTGGTTGAAATCACCGTTTGATTCTTTTTTAGCCTGCTATTAGCACCTTTTCGTATATTAAGTGAAACAACAGCTATAATTATTTATTTTACGTAAATCCTCTTTTCAGATCTCTTCAGCGAAAAATCTACAAGGAAAAGGAAATCGGACGATAATTCTGTACGCGGCTTCAAAAAAATGAGACTGGATAAAAAGCTACAAAAGAAATTCGGCAAAAATCAGGACTTCGGTAACAAAGATCAGAATCAGAACAAAAGAGACGGCGGGAAACGTAATTTCCAAAACCAAGATGGTGGAAATAGGAAATTCCGGTCCCAAGATGGCGGCAAAAAGTTCCAATCGCAAGAGGGCGGAAGACGGAAGTTCCAATCACAAGATGGCGGAAGAAGGAAGTTCCAATCACAAGATGGCGGTAAGAGAAAGTTCCAATCTCAAGATGGTGGACGAAGTAAGTTTCAATCACAAGATGGCGGGAACAAGAAATTTAACAGAAAATCTGACGACGGTAAAAGAAATAAGCACAATAAAAATGAAAAACCGAAAAAAGTCTTTGGAGGCAAATTCAACAAAAACAAAATGGGAAAAAGTAAGGGAAAAGGGAAGGGTAGGAAATGATCTTAATGTAAATATATAGAATAAGTTATTAATTAAAAAGTATTTTAATTACAAATATAGTTTAATCAGATTAATCCTTACAACTAAGAAACGTAACATGATGACGATTATGATGAACATACACATGATTTACGAAACAATCTATCGATTTTATATCGTTATCAATCTTTTTTGGCAGAGTATCGGACATTTTAGTTTTAGTCTAGCGTTTATAAGAGCCAGTAACTTGCCAACAACACTTGCATTTAATCAGTTTAACACTTGAAATACTCAAGGCAATTTAATCACTTTTGTACACTTTAAAGGCGGATACATTGGTAGATCTGATTTCAAAATAACACACATAAGGAAGGGTTTTCTAATTATTTACCAGCCTCAGAAGGTTTACATCATGAGTACAGGCAACATTTATGGGCCCAATCGTTGTTTCGTACATTATATGGGATTATTTGGGATCTCATAGAATATAAAATATGTAACAGACGGCAGCACGTAGCTGGGTCGATTGCTGTGTAATTGGTTATAATATTCAATGATGACGATATGCCTTACTGTTCACGATTACATTTTACGAGTCTTAATAAAAATCAAGATTTACATTGCATTGGGAGCTATTCGGCATGACAAATTGTCTAGATGGAAAATGGCAATTCATAGCCGTAATGTCTATCTTCTACATCTAGCCTTTGATACTCCTGTCAAAATTACCAATCATATAGCAGTAGACCCACATGTGTAGTGTTGCTGAACTATTGATAGGTTTCATCAAAAAAATACTTCTCTGTCGATAGTATTGCTTTCATGCAATAGTGTTCCTTGGTTCTGAACTATCAATAATATCGATAGTTTATACTTATTCACATACAAATCAATCGATAGTAATGCTTTCATGCAATAGTATTCACAGGTTCTATCCTATCGATACTCGAGATAAGATATCGATACTATTACATCGGTAACACTAACGTATTGCCATCTGGCTGATTGCCACCATCAGGTTTCTACGTAGAATTTAGCGGAGAGCGGGAGAACCAAATACACGTCACGTACTGCCTAACGATGTTTTATAGTATAAGTCCCAATTCCTATGTTTGGCTGAGGTCTAGATCAGGAAGACGATGTCGTCGGCCATCATGAGCTGGTTGTCGGCAGTCATCCGCTGCAGCGCGGCCTGCAGCTCGTCCCTGTGGTAGGGCTGGTGCGCGTGCAGCTGGTCGAGGTGCGCCGCGACGCGCTCCAGCGGCAGCGAGTTGGCGCGCTCGGCGCGGAACAGCTGCTGCAGCGACTGCTTGAACTGGACCAGTCTGAGGGGGAACTACTATGTTAGGGACTAGCTGTAGCAAGCGACTTCACCCGCGTTATATTAAGTATCTAAATATATAAAAGGAAAAACTGACTGACTGACATATCAACTCACAGCCTAAACGGCTAAACGTAGGCACTTGAAATTGGGAAGGGACGTACCGTAAAGGTGCACTAAGAAAGGAATTCCCGAAATTCCCACAAGAACGGGAATTAGCGGGAAGATCCTTTTGTATGAAAAATCTAAACCGCATAAGTTAGACGCTTAAAATTTTGCATGTAGATACCTTAGTAAACTTAAAGCTTAGTTGCAACAGGATATTGCAAAATTCCCACGCGAACAGCACAGCTAGTCCTATATATTAATCTAGTATGTCATATCTCTTCCTACCAAATTTAATCAAAATCTATTCAGTAGATTTAGTGTGAAGTAACAAATATCCATACTCACAAACTTTTACATTTATAATAATCAAATCAATCAAATATTTCTTTATTCAAGTAGGTTAGATGCAGTGAAAGAAGATACAAATATAGTTCTTCTAAAGTTTGAAAATGGCATTCCGAGATAATTTATTATTAAACTAGCTGTGCCCGCGACTTGGTCTACACACTGTCATGGTCAGTTTTACCCCTACATCTCCCTAAAATTCGAAAAAAGTAGTCCATCCAAGTTTCTAGTTATAAGTATTTGTGCCAAATTTTATGTTACGATATAACGATGCCAAGTTGCGGCTCTGGGGTACGTTACGTCACTTGTGGGTACAAAATGTATCCGCATAGAACGCGACAATTTAAGGCCCAATACGAAGCAATTGACATTACCCGTTTCGCGGCGTACCGGGCGCCATCTATTGAACGCATTTGGCATTAGCTCGTGCTAGCGCAGCACGAGTGTGCGGTGCTAGTACGAGCTAATGCCATGTAGTACTAATACATACATGTCATGCTGTGCAGAGTAATTTTGATTTAGAGACAGCATTGCGTACGTATAATTTATTAAATCTTACTACTTTGTAATATTAGTAAGTACCAATAGATTATCAATTTTGTATTTTATTCGTTACATACATACAAACATATCGATGGCCCCAACGAATAAACGTTCAAACGAAAAACTACTACTTTTCAGGAAACCATAAAAACGTTTGAAATCACATTACTTTAATGTCGTAATGAATAGATATATTTAATGTATAATTATATTAAAGGTTAAAAATATTTCAGATCATATATTTTTTAAGAAAATAAAACTATCGATTATCTCAGTATTCAAGAAAAAACATATAATTTTATTATTCTAATGAATAATATGTGACTTGTTAACAGAAATGTATCACTGCACGTTTATTCGTGTCATAAATGAAGCATAAACAAGTGTAGTAAAACGATACACGATTCTACAAATTAGTCAAAGATAATAATTCTACATTAGGATAGCTGTATTAAAACTTTTTGCGGTCTGTAATGAAGCATAACTAATAAAAGTAGCTTCCATTTTTACACAAATAATCGTGTCTTTTTTTTGTGTAGGAGTTATTACCCAAAGGAAAGGTTAGACACAAGCGGCAGATTGATTTAATACGTTTATTTTGGTGTACTCAAAGAAACAATAAGATTCAATAGACGCATGTTTTGTTATTCATGTTATATGAAGACATTTAATTTCCCTACAATAAACGAATTTTGTGCTATAAAAGTCTTATTTTAAGTCCAAAATTTACAAAAAAAAATGTGTAAGCGTATTATAGGCCATAAAAACGAAAAAAAAATTTTTGGGCAAGAGCTCTTGCACGTTTATTCGTTGGGGCCATCAATATATAGGGGAATAATTGAGCGTTTGCAGCGTGTATGCTAACCGACCTTTCAAAAGGTACATGAAGTACATGAAGTGCAGAACTGCAGACGGTACACGCATCCTCATCGGTGGCTCCAAGTAGCTGGGGTACAAACAACGATCACACCCCGGCTTACTACGTCAGCTCGTGAGCTAAACCCGATTAGGAATCCTGCATGCTTCGGTTGGCAGGGTTTGCGGAGGAACCTCCTGCTTTGTGTACAAAGTCTAACTCGGCGGTAAAGGCAGTCCACGCTGATAAGCATAGGGCAAGCTGATAGGGCAGAGGTCCAGTTTCATACAGACTGGGCTTTGTCCGAGGCTTGCACTTGGACGGCTCTGGGGGTGTAGTTGGTACATCGTGGACGCTTTCACTCTACACCGGGGAGATAAAGAGGATTCGGCAGCACCTTAGTGACAAAGGTGGCCTGTTTAGGAGGGTACTGCTTTGCCTGCTCAGCCGGGGAGGGGGCTAGAAAAGATGGCCTAAAGAAATGTTCATACTAACCCACACGGATGGTAGTAACCGCGGCTGCCTCCGCATCGTTTCACTCGTAGTCGACGATACAATAAAATACGGTTTTTAAAATCACCTAATATGACTTCAGGCGCATAGAACGTGCTAACCCTACTTGATCACAACTCCAACACCTATCCAGAACGGAAAACCGCAATTGTTCCCGGAAACTTAGCAATTCTCCGAAGAATTAGCGCGCAGTATCGAGAGTGTACGTCCAATCGAGCTGGTACTCTTGTTGGGCGCCAAAATGGCTCAAGACTATGAAGGCTGGCCTAAAATCTTAGGCAGAAATGGAGTGGGTAACATGAACTAGAATGGTCAGCTACTGCTCAATTTATGTGCACAAATTCTTGCGATTACAAACACTTTGTTCAGCCTCCCCGCGAAGCATAAAACTACATGGAGCACCCAAGGCCCAAATATTAGTATCTAATAGACTATGCGAAAGTACGGCAAAGAGACGTTTCCCAAGTCCTAATCACCCGCGGGATGCGTGGTGGTCACTGCTAGACTGACCACAGACTTGACGTTATAAAACTACGTCTTTGCTTCCGGCGTCCTCGCAGATCCGGTTCATCCAAGTCTGCATGTTTAAACGGTAATAGGCTTATGAATCATGAGACAATGAAGACATATACTGAAGCGCTAACAATCAGTTAAGCGTCTGTAAGCCCTGAGAGCAGTGATATCGAAAAGAGCTGGTTGGCTATATCTTCTCATATCTTAGACACGGCTAAAGTCACTCAAGGGCTAACAACCAAAAACATGAAAATTGGTTTGGTGAAAACGATAAAGTCATAGTTAGCGCAATCGACAAAGCAGAGCAATTCACCCTGAAAGTGTTGTGGAAATACGACAAGAGTAACTTGAAGCTTCGTCCACTATCTCAGGAAAGGATCGGTCACCACCGATCCTTTCCCAAGAAAAAGCAAGACAAAGCTCACTACATGCAGTGGTTTCCTGACACAAACCAGCTTGGGGAGTTTAACAGTGAGGTTCAAAAGTTGATTAGCACGATCCCCTTTTCAAAAGCTCCTTTGAAACCATCGAATGGTGAAGGACTTCTCAAAACAAAGGAGAAAGTGCTCGAGTAATGGATGGGACACTTCAACGCTCTACTCAACGTGCGCTGGTCTCTTGACTTTGAATATGTTCTGTTGATATCTGAACTCCCCACTCTAGCTAAGCTGGATAAGCCGCTGACACTTGCTGAGATTGTTCTTGCCGTCAGTAAACAACTAAAAAAGCGCGTGGTTGGTATCAACTTGATACCGGGAGAGCAACTACTTAAATCCGGTGGTGACGGGTTTAATTCGGCTATATGGAGCCTTTTTGTACTTTGTGGGAAAAAGACCAAGTCCCAGCATTTTTACAGTTTCTCGCATTGATCGATTGCACCTCTTACCGGGGTATTTCACTATTATCAGCCCCTGGGAAAATCTTTGCCAGAGTACTCCTAAACCACACCGAAGAGCACCTGTCTGAAACCCAATTTGGATTTTGGCCTGATCGGGGCACGTGCAAAGCTAATTTTTCAGTGCGTCATCTTCAAGAAAAGAGTTGACCTCGAGAAGGCTTTCGATGGCGTGCCCTGGAAAGCTCTCTAGATGGTCTAGGGAAGCTATGATGCACGGAGCAGTCCTGTCAACGACGAATAGTCTGACTTTTTTCCCCGTCACCTGTGGTATGAAACAAGGGTATGTACTAGCCTACACTATCCGCGCTGTATTTTGCATTGGATGTCAGGGATGTCTCACGGACTTCTTCGAAAGGTTTTCGCATCCGGTTCCGCACTCAGGGCTTGCACGAACGTGTTACACACGCTATGATTAATGAGATCTTGTAAGTAGATGACCTTTGTTTCGTGGCAGAATCCCCAAAACCCTGCAGCAAATCATGTCGGAGTTTCACCGTCTTGCCAAAAATTTGGTCTAAAAACAAGTACCAAAAAGAGGAATGGCTGTCGATGGACGTTAATGGTCGCGAGACACTGAACTGAAGACTTGGTGAGGACTAGTTGAAGCGGGTTGACAAATTCCGCTACCTGGGAGTACAATAACACCCAAGTGCAACCTCGATGCTGAAATAATAAGCAGAATTAGTGCTGCAGTCGCGGCATTCAGTAAGCTAAATTCAGAGTTCTTCTGCTCTCAAGACATCAAACTTGATACCGACATGTATACATGGCGATCATGATCGGCCGATTCCATCTCAGATGCCTACTGAAGATTATGATGGGCTTTTAGCCACATGCGACCACATTTTCTTAATTGGTGCATCGTACGAAAAATAACTTCACGTACATACTTTGAAATGATTGTTCTTGTGAGTCTTACAAAATGTCGTTGTAAAAATTGCAAAAATAAAAAATTTAAAACTTTATTCTGTTTTCTCCATAGTGGGGGTAAGGTCCTGATTGTATTAATTCTTACTAGACAATGTATGACATTATTTGCCGTCTCTGTGTTTGCACTTACTCTGTTCATTATTTTCCGATTCGGTTGTGATATTTCGTCGACGCGCGTGCAATACCGCGTAATGAAATTTTCCCGTAAGTTCTAATTTAGATTGAAATAATATGAAATAACAGACAACTTTAATCTTTATGGCAAATGCTACATACGCGGTATTGCACGCGTTTTTTTTTCATTTAAATAAGTAAAACCGGCCAAAAGCTTGTCGGTCCACGCTCATTGTAGTGTTCCGTAGTTTTCAGTGCATCACAATACTTAAGTATCCTTAAATTACAACTTTAGTTAAAAAAATATTTTTCCAAAAATTTCAAAAACTATTAAATCAGGTTCAAAATAATTTTCCTAGAAAGCCTTTATGCAGTTCTATATTCCAGATTTTTTTCATACTTTTTGAACTTATGGTTCAAAAGTTACAGGGGGGGGGGGGGGGGGGAACACAATTTTATTTTCTTATTTTCTTTTGCAGCGATTATTTCCCAAAATATTAAAAATATCAAAAAATGATCTCAGTAAACCCCTGTTTATTTTTAAATACCTATCCAACGATATATGTTGGGATTGAAATTAAAAAAAAATCACTCCCCAATTTACGTGTAGAGGGGGTCCCCTAAAAAAACATTTTTTTATTTTTTTTTGCACTTTTTTGACGTGATTAATATACATATTTGTACCAAATTTCATCTTTCTAGTGCAAACGGTTTCTGCGATTATCCTCGGACAGACAGACAGACAGACAGACAGACATGGCGAAACTATAAGGGTTCCTAGTCGACTACGGAACCCTAAAAATGCCGCCTAAGCAGCCTCCCAACAAAAAAGTATTTTACAAAAAATATAATCTCAAAATGGAATTTTCACAATTCGAGCTGCGTTCTTGTAATAAACTCTTTTCTAAAATAAAAAGCCGTTAGGTAATATTTATTTCTTTTCCTAACATTATTTCACCGTTATAGTAAAGACTACGCGTGTAAACCAATTTATTTACTATTTTCAAAACAGACAACTAACTGCCGTCACCTGTCAACACTACACATCGAAGCACCTGAACGGCAAACTTATCTAAGATAAGAAATCTAAGAATTATGCAATTTAATCAGGCGTTTGTGTTTAAAATGAATTATTTTAATAACTAATAGATTTTATCAAAAATGAAGAAGGCGGCGACCTTTGGAATCACAATCCTAACATTTTTTAGTAAAAACATTTTTTTCTAAATATATATTTACAGAGTTTTGGAAGAAAAATAATTTGAAGAAATCATTTTTTAACATTTTTTTAAATCGGTATAATTTTTATATATTCATTTATTTTAAAACTAGCGGCCGCCCGCGACTTCGTCCGCGTGGATTTCGTTTTCCATACAAACTTTCACCCCCCTTTTCAAACCCTAACAACCCTTTTTTGGCATTAAAAAGAAGCCTATGTCCTTTCTCAGGCTCTATAATATATGTGTACCTAATTTCATTTAAATCGGTTCAGTAGTTTCGGCGTGAAAGCCGGACAGACAGACAGACAGAACTACTTTCGCATTTATAATTTATTAGATCATTTCAATAGGAATAATTCTTTCATACATATATTTTTGGTATCTTGAACCGTTTTCGCAGCGCACGCAACGGAAGCCCTCAAGGATGAATAATTTTCCCTGTTTTTTTCACTTTTTCCATTTTTTCTTCGCTCCTAATAGTTGCAGCGTGATGTTATATAGCCTAAAGCCTTCCTCGATAAATGGTCTATTCAACACAAAAAGAATTTTTCAATTCGAACCAGTCGTTCCTGAGATTAGCGCGTTCAAACAAACAAACAAACAAACTCTTCAGCTTTATAATATTAGTATAGATTTCAAGAAGGCGGCGACCTTGTAAAATATCTGAATAAACGTACAAAAAGTGATTTAATGCTTAGAATTACTTGAAGTCATCGTTGTAGTGAACAGAAATACATGATGTTTCGCTAATTCTCTTCGTATTGGGCCTTAATGTACCGCCGCACACTGGTCCGGATTTTTAATATGGAAGACTTAGGACCCAATGTCAATATTTCGGGCTGAAAAAAATCATGTGGATAGATAAATGAACGTTCATCAACGTTTGTTCTAGCAGTTTTTATGAAATTGGTTATTTTTGCGAAAAAAAAAACATTGAAAAAAAATTTGTATGGAGAAAAAGTGAAATATTTTTTTTTTTCGAAAAGTTCAAAACTGTTAGCAGTGAAACCTTTTGTGTGTTATTGTATTACACTTATTCGTTAATTCCATATTTTTTTTATTTGCATATACTTGCAGCCTTGGCCAAAATATGCATCGGAACTTTCATTGTATTTATTTCAACTATTTGTGACAATTTAATTTTTTTATTGATTTATAGTCACATAATTTACGCATATTTTCAATATAATAAATTTTAAAATCCATTATTTGTTGACTATGAATGATTTTGAAAAATAGATTACAATTTAATTTAAAAAATCAAAATAATATTTTACTTCTCATGGTTAGCTGTTGCTTAAAGCACAGCTAGTGATCGAATGAGGCATTGCCTGCCTGCTAATATTCTCCTATTCCCTAATATAGCTATCACTTTTATTTTCTACTATTGCTGTCTCTTTCATTCTCTTTTGCTCACTCTTTTTCTTCTTAAGACAAGTGGTGTTCCACGCTTATAAATCAGATAAAATAGACAAGAGCTCTACTGGTAATACAAAATATTTACTTGCAGCTTTGGCGTTTATTTCGTTTATCCTAATATATATTTATTTAAAATCAGTACTTTTGCTTCTTTAAGTGGTTTCGGGAAAGTAAATTCGGTACTAAGATAAAATCCATACTAATATTATTAATGTGAAAGTGACTCTGTCTGTCTGTCTCTCTGTCGCTCAATCACGCCTAAACTACTAAATAAATCTAGTGTCCCAAAGAATATCTATACCAAATTTCATCTATATCGGTTCAGTGGTGCAGCGGTAAATTTAATGTAATGTAAACGACCTTCAATTATTTTTTATTGTACTGCGAGAATTGTGCAATAAACTATTTCTGGTTATTTTGTTATACATTTTGAAGTTGATTTATGAATAACTAGTGGCCATCCGCGACTTCGTCCGCATTAATGTCGGTTATCGCGACGCTATTCACGCGGACGAAGTTTTAAGTAGCATAGGGTATGTATGTAAATGTATTACAAAATAACTAAAAATAACATATTTAAATCATCACCAACGACTTGCAGTATTCTTCGAGTTGTCACGTCTAACAGTGCTTGTAGTTTCACCTTCACTAAATGTTCTGATACTTCAATATCTCTGGTATCTGGATAACACCTCTGCTTAGCTTCCAACAACTTGTAGTAAGACGGAAGCTTCAATTGCTGTGACAATGCTGACCGTAAAGTAAGATACTTCCACTTTGACAGATCCAATGATGCAGTAAGGGCCAACGCTTGATCTTCCTGCATAGTGTCCGTCTTCTCGTTTGTTGATAAAAGTGATTCGACAGCTTCAACCTTTTCAGGATTCTTCACAAGGTGATCGATGATGCGAGCAAGACCTTCTTTCCCATTAGACTTTAGCTTCGTGACAAAAGCAAAAGTCAGTTCCTCTTCCGGATAGTCGAGTAATGTACCCGATCGCCTTTTCTTCTGCTTATTCCCCAAGTCTTCAAATGGCTTCCTTGATGCAATGTCTGTAGATGTTCCAATGTCACTAGTCGCCTTCGAAGTAGATGGAATGGGTTGAACAGCTGCTTCTTCTTCTGTAGAACGAGGATCCAAATTTTCGGTCCCTTCAAAAATTTCGGTGAGATTTACTGATTCACATTCAGGCCACTTAATTCTTGTTTCCAACCAGTTCATATGCTTCTTCATGAATGTTTTTTGCACCCTGTGTGCCTCGGTCCATCGACGATTTAAGTTCACAGTAAAAGATCTTGCAAAATTCAATAATTTTTCTGAATCTTCTTGCGAAATTTCAAGCAAAACGCAATCCAAAATTGCTTGATGCAGTCGTTTGTAATCCTTGAGGTCCTCTTGTCGCAGAAACACGTAAATGTCCAGGTTAGTGCCAAATCCAGCCATGATCAAGTTGCTAGATTATTCACGTTAAAATTTCCAGGTATGTTGACTCTTCAAGGGTTGAATGTCTAATGACGCTCCAACATGAGCTCCCGTCTGTTTTATTTGATTCATAAGCGCTCAACTAGCAAGGGTTTCAAGGAGCGAAAGAGAGAGAAGTATGGAATGAAAGAGATAGCGATAGTAGGAAATGAAAGAGATAGCAATATTAGGGAATGGGAGGGGAATATTAGCAGGCAATGCCTCATTCGATCACTAACTGCGCTTTGAGCAACAGCTAACCACTAAGAAGTAAAATATTATTTTGATTTTTAAAATTTAATTGTAATCTATTTTTCAAAATCATTAATGGATTTTAAAATTTATTATAT
This sequence comes from Glyphodes pyloalis, assembly GCA_037074685.1. Lineage (NCBI taxonomy): Eukaryota > Metazoa > Arthropoda > Insecta > Lepidoptera > Crambidae > Glyphodes > Glyphodes pyloalis. Next base: position 2,467,951 of record JAYKKO010000012.1, on the reverse strand, counting down.
TGAAAATATGCGTAAATTATGTGACTATAAATCAATAAAAAAATTAAATTGTCACAAATAGTTGAAATAAATACAATGAAAGTTCCGATGCATATTTTGGCCAAGGCTGCAAGTATATGCAAATAAAAAAAATATGGAATTAACGAATAAGTGTAATACAATAACACACAAAAGGTTTCACTGCTAACAGTTTTGAACTTTTCGAAAAAAAAAAAAAATTTCACTTTTTCTCCATACAAATTTTTTTTCAATGTTTTTTTTTTCGCAAAAATAACCAATTTCATAAAAACTGCTAGAACAAACGTTGATGAACGTTCATTTATCTATCCACATGATTTTTTTCAGCCCGAAATATTGACATTGGGTCCTAAGTCTTCCATATTAAAAATCCGGACCAGTGTGCGCCGTTGTTTAGGTGGAAAATGTAAAAATACGTGTCCTACATTTTTAGCAGGGATGTTATGGATATATAATTTCGGATACCGATATATGTAAAATATTATATCGGTTTCGGTTACGGATATGAAATTATTTCGGAGTATCCGACAGTATCGGTTATGGATATTCGATTTTATGGAAGTGTAGAAGTGAAATACAAATAAGAATTTAAATGATTTGACGTTAAATTATACTTTGTAGGTTTTAAAATCAGTCAAACAAGTAATTATTTTTTATAGGTACTCGATTATGTGTATAATTATTTCTTACTATACAAAAACTAGCAACAACATGTTGAACTTACTAAACACTATACAGGAAGACATTTTAATCACTATCCAAAGTTTGATATTGTAATCTGTAGCGTAAATTAGTATATACAATATTTTCTTTTAGTATAATAATAAATAAATAAATATTGGACAACATCACATACATTGCTCTGATTCTGTGGTAAGTAGCTTAAACACTTGTGTTACAGAAATCAGAAGCAACGACGGTACCACAACACCCAGACCCGAGACAATATAGAAAAGTTCGTTTCCCATATTGACCCGACCGGGGATCGAACTCGGAACTTCAGTATGACTTAATAATAAAATATTGATATAGTATTAAAAAGTTATCCAAAAAAAAGGCGCCGCGGTAGTCACCGACCACGCGCGCCGCCGCCGCTCGCCGCACCATTTCATTGATAACATCCATAAGTTAGTTGCTAATATTGTTCCTTCATAGTTTTACGGGCTTAGGACTGTCAGATTGCAAAAAGCATTTTACCTACTTAATTTCCACCATGGTATGGTAATCCTTGACATTTAAACTAGGTAGGTACTTATTAGGTGCCCCAATAGTTTATTTTAAATACGATATTTTTATTAAGTTGTTTTATGCTCTAACCACGAAACTAAACGATATGAAGTTGGTAGGTATCTTTTGCAATACGACGTATTTAAAAAAATCGAATCAACTTATGTACAAACTAATTAAAATCAACTTATTTACCTAAACTCCAATTACGTGTACCTATTTTAATAAATGTTCAAAGTGCATATCATTTCTCTCCAAACAGAGTGTTGCACGTTGTCTTTTAATTTATTAAGCACTTAGTGTCTCTTTTTACTGCACCAAATGGTCGGATGGTTTGTTGTTTTAACTCTAATAACCGCTAGTTGGCGGCTAAAATCGTTGCACGGTTCGGAACATAAGGGTTCACCACTCCCTGGTTGCGGAGGCGAGGAAGGTTTTCCTGTTCATAAAGCGTTTGGGCTCCGTTCAAACTCTTCGCACATAACAAATAACATCGCACTATTTCGTTATACTCGCGGTTTGAATACATCGCGGGCGGCGCAGGGGCAGCGCGGCAATACGGACGTGACGCGTGCCCGGGCGGAGCTGCGCGGGCGGCGCAGGGGCAGCGCGGCAATACGGACGTGACGCGTGCCCGGGCGGAGCTGCGCGGGCGGCGCAGGGGCAGCGCGGCAATACGGACGTGACGCGTGCCCGGGCGGAGCTGCGCGGGCGGCGCAGGGGCAGCGCGGCAATACGGACGTGACGCGTGCCCGGGCGGAGCTGCGCGGGCGGCGCAGGGGCAGCGCGGCAATACGGACGTGACGCGTGCCCGGGCGGAGCTGCGCGGGCGGCGCAGGGGCAGCGCGGCAATACGGACGTGACGCGTGCCCGGGCGGAGCTGCGCGGCGTGACCTCTGTGTGTCGCCGCTCGCCGCCCTCGCCGCCGCCGTCCCGCGCCTCACCCCCGCCCGGGGTATTGGCCATTGATGTTTTAGCTTTGCGTTGTAATAAAATTTACGCTAGGTAGGGTAACCATGCGAACTTTAAAATTGGTTCGGGGTAATTAATTTATTGTGTAAGTTGGACCTATGTTCTTTTTTCAGAAATGGGTTCTATTAACGATACCTAATGCCCAAAAAAAATTTGGATAATGATTAAAATGTCTTCCTGTATAGTTAGACTCCACCCTATCTGAAACTTTTATATCGGATTCGGTTTCGGTTCCGGATCTTATTTTATTTCGGATATCCGATCGTTTCGGTTACGGATATGGAGCTCCATAACAACACTGGACTGGACTACTGACTCCCTACTGGGCGTCCCCTTACCTGGCGGCGTCGATGGTGTGCCCCGAGGCCCCGGCGGCGGGCGGCGCGTCGTCGGCCTGCGCCCGGTGCGCGGCCCGCAGGACAGGCTCGGCCTCCTCGTCCGACGAGAACTGGTACGGGTCCTCGCTGCCCGCTGCCTGGCTAGCCACCTGGACCACCACACAAAACAACACTTTATACGATAAAACGAGGAATTTACTCAATCTCATTATTTATACTTTCCTTATTGTAATAATAATAATAGAGTAGGAGTTTCTTTTACAGCCTAAGAGATAATTATTGTAAGTTCACCATCTAAGGGAGCGTTCAAGTATTACGTAACGCAATTTGGGCGAGAGGGCGGTCTCGTAAAACGTTACGATGCGTTACATGGGCGGGAGAGTCTATCTTACAACAGGCGACGTAACATTTTTACTTATTTTAAATAAAAAATTAGGAAATTGAGACTCCCGAATTGGCTGGAATTACCTGTACCACCTTCGTGGTACAGGGAATCTTTAGATTGTATTAGTGTGGTCGTCATTTTTAATTTGTTTTCGCAAGTTGGCAAACCTTTTCATTACTATATCATGGGGAATCCCTGAAAATCACATGATATTTGGGCTAAAAATTAATTAATTCCTGTCTCTTTAGTTCCACAGATAAATAAGAAAAGCACGACTTAAACTAAATTTAGGCTACCTTTAGTCTAACTAGACTGACAGCGGAAACGTCAGTAATATATCTTTAAAGACAAGTATCGTCTCACCGTCTTCCGCGACCGCTTGGCCTTCGGTTGCTCTGGCTGCTCGCTGTCCGACGCGGCCCCCTCCTCGTCCGACGACGCACGCCGCTTGCGACGCTTCTCCTTTGTGAGGACCTAACAAAGTTTACCATTCAGTATTTGAGAGGTCACTCCGTATTTATACAACAGTCAGATGAATGAATAATCTCTAAAACACGACTTAGTGCACTCTACGTTAGGACGGCAGAAGTGCTTAAACTACTTCCTTCGGCATCTGATGAAAGTCCAAACGTGACGTGGTCGTGTATTTCGTGAGCACTAACCTTCTTGAAGTACGCGTACTGCACGACCTCGACCAAGGTAGGGTCTACTTGCCGTAACACCCGTACCCGTTTCTAGATATTTACTATTTCCTCTACCTAAAGCTGTCTGCAAGAGATTGCTCTCTAGCAATAAGCCGATTTCTGTAAATTTTCTGTGCAATAAAGTGTATCTATCTATCTAGCTCAAGTGCTTATCCTACTTCCATCGGGATCAGGTCCCCGCGTGAAGTGGTCGCATAGGTCGCGAGCCCTAACCTTCTTGAAGTAGGCGTACTGCACGAGCTCGATGGCGGTGAGGGCGTCGTCGCGCGTGACCTGGAAGCTGAGGCGGACCTTGGCGTGCGCCGTCGCGAGGCGGATCAGCGTCTCCAGCGTGCGCGCCGTCACCGGCTGCGTCTGTGCACGATGCATTATACACTTTATTGCAGAACAAAAAACCACAAAAGGTGAACTTTACATTATAAAGAAACAGAAAAATGTCATCCTCCCTTTCGGTTTGGTGCTCGAACCCACGACCGTCCAGTATCGTGCATGGTGCTCTTCCGACTGAGCTAACTGCAAATTATTGTAGGCGATTAATTTTACTGTTGTATCAAGCTCTTAGCCTCCGGTAAGTGCCCTCTGCCGAATATGTTTAGAACATGCTTACACCGCAAGGGGAGATAATGTTTTTCTGTTTTTTTTTTAATATTTAAAGTTCGCTAGTGTGATGTGAAGAAATAATAATAAAGAGAAATAAACTAAACACTGAGATAGTTTAAGAGAAAAGAATATTCATAGACATACGTGTACATGGTAAATATTACTAAATATACACTAATATAAGAGTATTAAACATAAAAAAATATGTTTATATGTATGTCACGTCATCACCACGCGCCAGTATTCATTGCGTCTGTACAGCTCGCGGCGCGCCTATGAAGTACAACCGGCGCGTGTTGGCTACCTTTGGCGGAAGCAGTCGCGCGCCAACAAAGTGAGCAAACCACAAATGTTTTTGTAATAAAATATTTATATTATCATCAACTAATAGGCCCGAAATGTTTGGTGCAGGTAGCTGCCCTATCCAAGGTTGTGTTGTGTGTGTGGAGGTGGTAAGTAAGAGAGGTAGGGCTTAGCAATTTATCGCTCGAACTGGAGCAGCCCGACTGATGAAATACCTCCACCTTTCAGAAGACCGCAGCCAAATAACAATCACCTCTGTGTTGTTGTGTTCCTGCGTTTGAGTTCTTGGGGGGTGCTACACTAGTAGCAGGGGCCAAGCCTTCAAGGCAAGAGCGACAAGTCCAGTAACAGATTCACTATGCTGTACTTGTCGCCCTTAAGCTATGATTGATGTGAAGTGGGATGAGGTCAATCTTGAAGAGTAATATAAAAAAGGTACCCTCGCGACGTCGCTGTCCATCATGTCCTGGCTGCGCAGCCGCGCGTACTCGTCGGCGATGGTGTCGGAGGCGGCCTGCGTCAGCTTCGGCTTCATCAGCCGCGCGATGTGGATGTACTTGCGCATGAACTTGCTGCTCAGGATCTGCTCCTTCTTGCTGCGCGTGCTGCCGTGCAGCAAAGGGTCGTACTTCTCGTATATAGACTCGCTAGACTCCTGAAAACATATGAAAGAAATAAAATAATAAATAAAAAAAGGTTTCAAACAATTACATTAGAGGACCAAATGAAAATGAACAGAGAGGGCAGTAGATGCCTACCTCAGCATAAGCTACAGTGGTGTTATGAATACCTACGGTACCAATGCAGCGCTGGTCTTCCGGCAGTACTATTATGATTTATTGCATGACACATGTATTAAATTTGGTTCAACTATACTAATATTATAATCATGAAGAGTTTGATTGTTCGCACCTCTAAATGACAACTCTAGGAACGGAAAAATATTTTTTGGATATGACGGAAATTGTTTCAAAAATATATAGCACTGATGTTAAAAGTCTAAAGAGGCATTCTCAAAGGTAACGTTTCTGTTACATTTGCCATTTTGGAAGTTCATATAAGTGTAGTCAGCTTGCATGCTTTTTGAGTTTCTGGAGTCTTCTTCGCAATATGTATGTTGTACCTCTAGACATATTGAAACACAAACATTTGTCCTGAGTTGCGATCAAACCCACTACCCAGGTTTAACAGACAGGACCGCCATCGGGATACTCTGAACAACAACAGTTGAAATTATTTGCTTAAGAGACATTTATTTATTTATTTGGAATGCCAGAGAAAATCACATTAAAAAACTTAAAAATTAACTTTCACAATATACGTACAAAATGCAATAATCTATTGAAGGCAGTCACATCATCACCGACTTTGGGGAAAAATATTGCCTTGAGGAAGCACACTTCTACAATAAGACTTGGGACATTTTTTTTAACCTAAAGCTGTTTGAAATCTTACATCAACTTCCTCAGCGTCTGGATTTTCTGTGGAGAGCATTTCTACCGATGAGCCCATGGGGAGAACTTCGCCATCTTGCTCCTTTGGATTTCTGAAAAATAAACATTCTAAGAGTTAAGGTTTGAAGATTTAATTATGCTGCAGTCATGCAGTCAATTATAGAGCATGGCCAAAGAGTGTAAGAAGGCTTGAAGCCTCGTTTTGCCGATACCATTTTCTAGATGAGACAACCGTGCATGAACAAACTTTCTATATTTTGGAAGAACAAAAATGAATATTATTCCGGCTCAAATGACTGGTATCCAAGCCATACCTCCTCCCTCCTCCTGACGACCTCGGTAGCAGAGTGGAGAACGAGTTGGACTGTGTCGCGTCGGATGGCGTCGCGCCATCTCTGAGGTCCCGGGTACGATTCCCGGTCAGGTCAATATGGATAAATTACTTCTCTATATTATTTCGGGTCTGGGTGTTGTGGTACTGTCGTTGTTTCAGAATTATGTTACACACTTGTGTGCTAAAGCACTTGCTTTAGCTAAGTATATCACAGAATCAGAGGCATGTATGTGATGCAATATGGATGAATCTCTTTTTTTTTATATTGAACTTTAAGATTGACCTTATCCTACCTGATGTTAAGTGGTAATGAGGTCCTAGCTTAAGGGCGACAAGTACATCATAATAATAGTTTGTACGCCCTTATCTTAAAGGCTTGACCCCTGCTACTAATGTAGCACCCCCCAGGAGCTGTGGGAAACCATACTCAGACGCAGGAACACACCAAACCAAACCAAAGTAATGGTTATTTGGCTGCGGTCTTGTGTAAGGTCTCCTTCCTTCACATTTTTGTACGATGATTTTATTGAAATATCAAGTGGTCAATTGTATCACCTGTATCTGTGCATCCTCAGCACATGCTCGGAGATCATGTTGTCGTGGTCGGCGTCCGCGATGTCCAGCATCACGAACAGCAGGTCGAAACGCGACAGCAGCGAGTCCTGCAGGCCGATGTTCTCCATCGGCGTCTTGTACTGGTCGTACTAGAGATTACAGAGGAAAATTTCAGTCAAAATTAAATATTTCTTAAAACAGAAAAGTAGATTCAGCTAGTTTTTTAGGGAGTGCTGCAAGGTAGAAATCTGGAATTAATTCTTTTCGTGCAATACAGGGGTCGAAAAGTATCTCAAAAAATCATGAAATTCGTATGACGTACTTTATGGATGATCTACGGATCACTCACCCTTCCGTAAACAGGGTTGGCGGCCGCCAGTACTGAACAACGAGCGTTCAGAGTAGCGTGGACGCCGGCCTTCGCAATGGTTACGCGGCCCTGCTCCATCACCTCGTGTATGGCGGTGCGGTCGATGTCAGACATCTTGTCGAACTCGTCGATGCACACCACGCCGCGGTCTGCGAGCACCATTGCACCTGCTTCCAATCTGAAAACACGAAATAACATTATAAGAGAGGTAGGGCATTGCGATATATCGCTCAAACTGGAGCAGCAGAGCAGGTTACCCACCACTTCGCCCGCGTTATTTCGAATTAAAAAGTATACTATGTTAATTTAGTGTGCCATCCCTTTTCCAACCAAATCAGGCTTGTTTCGTGGTTTGAACTTATTACTTTATTGTTTTCAATACAAAACAATTGCCGACGCACGTCATCGCGTCGCCATGACGAAAGCATATTGTTATTGCCACTTGTTAGTAATGATAATGTGGGACAGAGCGGAGAGACAGGCGCTTTGCCAGTAACTTCATAAATATGATATACCTCTTTATATTTTGCACCTCTAATTTAAGCTTGTCTGGATGAGATTGCTTTCTAGCGTTAATACCTAACTTGTACTATAATGTGTGTGTAAAAGTAATTTCTGTGTGTTCTGTGCAATGAAGTACATTTATTTCTATATGATATTTTTTTATTTTAAGGTGTGGAACGCAGCAGCCTAGTGACAGCGCCATAGTATAGGAATATAGATTATCTATAGCAGCCACTATATTTATATGTTTCCATACCTCCTATCGCCAGTCTCCGCGTCTGTAGTGACTGCAGCAGTGAGGCCGACGCCCGAGGAGCCCCGGCCCGTGGTCGTGATGGCGCGCGGGGCCGTCATCAGCACGTAGCGCAGCAGCTGCGACTTGGCCACGGATGGGTCGCCGATCAGGAGTACGTTGATGTCACTACAACCAAAACAAAAATATAAACCATTTAAGATGATGATGATGATTTTAAGAAACTATGGGTAATGGACAATTCAAGGGGTCAATTATCAAAATGATAATCCAACTCTGATATATTTTTTGTTGGCCACTTAAAATCTTTATAAAGTTCTGTACATTATATGACCACCATAATTTCAACCTTACTTCCTTGTATTAAGGTCCAACACCCAATGGAAAATTTTAATATTCTCAGTTGTATAAAGGGTTGAGGATTTTTTCATTCACTTATTTCTGGATTCAACCTACTACAAACATATTTAACTTTATGGATGTTGTACAGTATGAGGAGTTTCATTTGAGTGAATTTTAAAATATTAAGCACCTAAAGTTACACATAACAAATGGTTTCTTTAAATCTCATCAGCAACCCATTTTTTGGGTCCCTTATCGCCCCTCTCTAAGCCTCCAATACCTACAAAGGGCGCTATCGTCTACTTTGGGAAAAACTGGTATAGATTGTTAGATTAAATATAAATATTGGACAACATCACATACATTGATTTGTGGTAAGTAGCTAAAGCACTTGTGTTACAGAAATCAGAACCAACGACGGTACCACCCAGACACGAGACAATATAGAAAAGTTCGTTTCCCATATTAACCCGACTGAGGATCGAACCCGGGACCTCAGAGATGACGCGACGCCAAAGTCCGGCCCGCTCGCCTCTCGGCTACGGAGAGCGTCGCTATAATACATTTGTTTATGAATAAAATTACCCTCTAAGTCTTGTGCCATTAGGCAGTATCTTCTCCATGCCCCCCAGCAGCAGACACAGGATGGCCTTCTTGATGTAATCGTGTCCGTGTATAGAGGGCGCCAGCGACTTGCTGAGCAGCTCGAACATGTCGACCGTGGCGCGCTTGGCCAGCCGCTTGCAGAGCTTGATGTCTTCCAATGTGATGTTCAGGTTCATTTCCTTATTTATTTGTGTTACGTTGTTGGCTATGAGGATTGTCCTGGAACAAGTGTAATAGGAATGATGACACCATTCACAAATAAATTAGGGTTTCAATGCAATAAAAGAGCATTCATAAAATGTCTACTGTACTGTTTTTTGGAAAATATTTTAATAAGTTATTTTTAAACACCATTTTAAAGAATAAAACTTTTATAAATATTGGTTTAATTGCCATGCGTCACAAATGCGAATCGATGATCGACAATGTTGGAAAAAGCAATAGGAACATGCTTTGCTTAACACGGGAATCGAACCCAACACACTGATACCTTAACCTGGTACTCAAACCACTAGAACATCATGTGTTACCAACTATTGTAACAATGTAATAGGTCCTTAATTAAATGTTATACAACATCATGCAGTGAAGACTTTAGATATGGCGCCGCGAGGCCAAAGTCCGGCGCTAGCGTCAGCTAAGGAGGTGATACACAAAAAGTAGTTTTACTTTTTTCGAAAATGAGTGGAGAATGCTAGGAGCATTCTCTACCAGTCAACCCTTGGGTCATGCAGAGTTTGTTTATGGGTGTGATAACAGTACATAGTAGTTACTTACCTAAACGTCCCTGCGGTGAAGCTGCCCTGCTTGGAGGGCAGGCACCTGTAGTTGCCGACCACTTGCACCCGGTCCCCGGGCTTGCACTTGTCGACCAGGTCGTCGTCGCAGACGATGTCGACGCTGCGCGGCAGCTGCCCCGCGGGCGCGCGCTCCGGCATCTCCTGCACCGTCAGCGTCTGGTGGTCTTTGTAACGGGAGAGCCCGAATTCGGTTTCTAAGGCGTTCCCTTCATCGTCCTGGAGTCAAGGAAACAATAAAATGGAAACAGTCTACTTTCCATAAACATTTAAAGAAATAACCTGCATCAGAGTTACCAAATAGACAATTTGTCAAACTTACTGTATGTCTTGATGCAAATTTAGTATGTTATAGGTATGTAGTATGTCTTGCTAGTATCTTCTCGATAGTTGTAGGTTCCAAACCGGAGGTAGTCAACATTTAATTTATATAGACACTATTCATAAGAATTACTGTCTGTAATCTATATGAATAATAAGATTTGACCATTGATTTGACTATAGACAACCATTCAGTGCAAGTTGGGCAGGGCTTTAAGAAAACCCTTAATTCAACTCTTTAACAACATATAAACAAATAATGTAGGGAAAGTGATTCTTTGTAAAATGTCTAATGATAAATGTTAAAAGTTTGTAAGTATGTATGGGTATCTGTTATGTATGATAGTTACTCTTTCACACAAAAACTACTGAACGGATTTTAGTAGGAAGAGGTTAATAGAAGAGAGAGGATACTAGATTAGAATGTAGGACACTGTTTATCCTGAAAAAATATGGGCAAGGCCCTAGCAACAGTCAATTCTATTTAAAAAAACAATTAAGCAATGTAACTGATATCATTAACTAACTGGTCATCAGCTAAGATTTACTCATACTTGAACTAATCATGAAGTGATCATAATCTGCACTGAACAATATGAACAGGGTTTCATCCAGAGATATCTAATTTACCTTTGTGGGGTAAACAGCTGATGTAGGGAAGGCCTCAAAAGAGGTCAAGTCTGTGTATTTCCTCTCCATGACCTTCTTGGTGGCGGGGCAGTAGTGCACACTGCGCACCACTTTCGGCCGCACCAGCGACACCCTGGTCACTATGCCTTCCACACATATCAAGTTACCCAAGTACCTGAAAGAAAACATAAAAACATTTTTATGAAGATTCAGATTTTAGTTCAAAACACTTTATTTTAAAAATGTGCATAAGAATGTATGTTCCCTTTATTATGCATTAATAATATAAAAATAACTTATTTTTCACAGAATGTTGTAAGACCCAGAATACCAGACACAATAGAAAATTAATTGTGTCTGCCTTTTAAAAGGACCTTTGGCCTTACGAGGTTAAAGTATGTATTAAAAGTAAATTATTTTGGAAAACTCAGGAAGGCAATAAGAACTATTTTATTTCAAGTTTTATTAAAACTATTAAGTGTAAGTAATATTGGCACAGGTACTACTGTCGCTATTAATACAGAAGGGGCACAGTGGACACCACAAGTTAATATCTGATTTTTTGTAAGTTTTATGTTTTAATTTATTGCATTTATTGCAAGATGTAATTACATACTTTCTTTAAGCTCAATTCTCAACTTAAACTTTTAGTAAATCTACTTTACCTTGATGTTAGGCTCCTGGGTGTGACATGTTTGTTGCCGAAGCTACCTGAGAATGCAACAAAGAACTCCTCTTGAACTTTCGCGTAAGTGGGATCGATACTAGACACATACTCCTTTAATGCTCTCTGGAACGCTATCTGCTCCTCGAAAGCGTTCTCCAGTAAATTCTTTGCCCTCTGAGGATTCTTCCTTCTCAGATCATTCACGTTGACGATAAGCCGCTTAGACTGATCAGCTATCATTTGTTTCACTAGTTCCATGTATATCCCTTGGTCTTCCTAAAAATGATAACACAACATTGTGATGGAATTCTTTTTAAAATGATACTAAGTAATTTACAGAAAGTAAGGTTAGTCGGTACAATAGTACTTACTTCATCATCCAAAAACTCTAAATACTCCCGTTGCAGATCTCTGAGACGTTGATCAAAATCCCCTTCCTCCATTTTAAACTTAACAAACACAAATGTTTAACACTTTTCAATAAAAATCTGAAACAAACAACTGCAGCTAACAACAACGGACGAACCAGTGTTTTTTAACAAAACGTCACATTTGGCGCGAAATAATTCTTTTTTTTTAGGTTCCTTGCTCTAGACATAAGTGAATTATAAGAGGAAAAGTTCCAAGTGTCAATTAATGATAACGAATAACGAACGTTAAAATAACAGTATCAACATCGGCGACGATCGACGAAAGAATTCATAACAACACTAATTTTATTTTTTCTGAAAATTAGGAGAAGTTCTCGTTTTTGTTATTATATTGTACAAAGATATGGTGTAAAGTTATCATTTTCCATCAGGGGACGTTCATTATTAACTATGTCGGAAAACAATTCAAATTCTAACCTCTCTGCACCAGACAATACAAATCCGGATAGACCGAAGCTGAAAATCCTAGCATTACATGGCTACCGGCAGAACGGAGCAGTATTCCGCGCTAAAATTGGATCTTTCAGAAAAGCAGTTGCGAAATATGCACAGCTCACATTCATATCAGCTCCGCATAAGATATTCAATGAAGACGGTGGGGGTGATGAAGGTTCGTGATTTTTTAATTGTTGTAAAGATATTGATATTCAGACCTATTTGAACTCAAATAACTTTAAATAATAAAAATAAATCTGTAACAATTTTCTTATTAGATAATGTATGTACTAATTAAATTAAGTATATTAAAAATGAAACCTTTAAAGGTGCTTTATGTTTAGATTGTAGGTCATGGTGGTTTAATGCAGAAGACAACACATTTAGTGGCAAGTGCTTAGGAGGCCCAGCCATAGGCTTTGAGGACACTATACAATTAATAGAGAAGATTGTTGTAGAGCATGGCCCATTCGATGGCTTCATGGGTTTTTCACAGGGGGCTTGCTTAGTTGGTCTGCTGGCTGCTATGCAGCAAAAAGGATGTAAGCTAATTAAAATACATTATATTTCTTTTTCTTAGTAGCTATTGCATGTAACTTTGTTTCTATAGGTTTGGGATAGTAATTTAATTCATAAAAGATGAATAAACATCAGTCCATCCTTATGTACAACTTTTTCACTTATATTACTGTTGCACTAAGATGTACTCTTTTAGTAAAAGTCAAATTAGTAAAATAAAGTTAAATCAATGAAATCATAAAACTATGATAGCACTGCAATCCTCTACTTGACTTATAAATAGTAATTTCCACATAAAAATATGTTAACATATTGCAGAGAAGTCACACATAACACTACACAAATAAACTGATTTTGTATATATTTCAGACTTACCTTACTCATTCAAATTTGCAATATTTGCATCTGGGTTCCGGTCTGGGAGCTTGGTCCACAAAGGGTTTTATGATGAGGATATAACATTGCCTTCACTACATGTCTATGGAGAAAGTGATTCCATTATACCCAAAGGTATGTGTAAAACATTGTTGTAGTAATAATTTAACTTCAGAAAACACTAAATGGTATTGTTTTTATCCATATATTTTATTGTATAAATTACCTACATATGTATGTTAATATAATAAAAATTATGTTTCAGAAATGAGTGAATCTCTCATTAGCCTCTTTGTTAAGCCAATAGTAGCAGAACACTCAGGGGGGCATTACGTAGCATGTTCCGGGTCCATCAAGGATGCCTATCTTGACTTTCTTCATGATAGGTACCAGGATTTATTGGATGAAGAAAAAGAGACAGACAGGCCAGATGGATAGATTACTATATCTGTCATAGTGTAATTTATGCAAACAGAAGAATTCCAACATTCGACATTTCGATTACCTAGGTTTAAATTGAAATTGTGGATAAGTGAAATAAATTGCTATCATTCATGTTTTACTGTTTCATTTCAATTTTAATTGCTTGTTTTAAGAAATTCCCTGCGACACAACTATGATTTCACTTGGTTCTTAGTATTCCGAATTACTGAAAGAGTATTCCTGAGACCTCTACAATGTTGGATAATCCCATAGCGTCATTGCTATTACATACCTCACATTAATTTTAAAAAGTAAAATGTCACACTCTGCGTTTGAGGTTATGTTGTTGTAAATATAATTTCTTGAGATGTTCATTGCATAAACGTTAACTGCTACATTTTATACGAAATCCTACACGCTACCACCTATTTCAAAAAATGTGGCGTCGTTATTTACTTTGGTTTGCTCATGAACACATTGACTTTAGACATGCCGTAAGTTCTGACCATGTTTATGTGTTTTTCTGTATTTTTATGGATAAAGCAAATGTCTAATATCTAAATATTCATTTAAATTTACAGGAAATGCAAAGTATTCTCAAAATTTTTAACATTCCAATTAAATACATAGAAAAACCCTGTATACAGAAACCATACTGGATTGTGGAGTTGCCTTCTGAGGAATGTGTAAAAAAAATTGCTTCGCGTTCAGTTCTCCTTAAAAATTGCATTGAACTGTGGTCTAGAGCCAAAACAGAAGCTCAGCTTCATGTGAACTTGAAAAACTCTCTGGCTAATTCTTCAGGAAAGTGGATTTTAAATGAAAATCATGAGAATGATATTAGTGACAAGCAGTTGTGCCCAAATACATTGATTGAATCTTGCTGCCCTGCAGACAAGTCGTTCAAAGTAGATGTAGAAACATTCTGTAAGCATTTCTCAATGAAAGAGAAAGTAGAAAAGATTGAGGTAAGTTTAATGGTGTTTTGAAAATGTATTTGTGATAATGTACTTATTAGGCTTATTTTAAATTGGTCTGATTTGTAATTACGCGCAGTATTCACTTAAAAACGAATTACTACTATTCTTTACTAATATTTCTACAATTTTCCATTCTAGTGTAAATCAAATCCAGATACTGACCTATTGTCTTTGGATTCTGAAATACACTAGGTTTAGTGATTTTTGGTTTTGAAAACAATTAACATGTTCGTAATACTTGTTTAATTTATAGAAATTCAGCTACTTGCCACTTCAAGGTCCTGTAAAGTTGAAGAAGCCAGATGTAACACTCTCTTACTTGGAGTTTTACGGAGTGGATCCTAACAATGTGCCCGAGGAACCTTATGATGTCTTCTTTGGGAAATGGGTAAAAAAAAAAATGAAATTTCTATGAGTTCTTTCTTACTAGCACAAAATAATTTATTTTTGAAATTGACAGTCCATTTTTGTCACTTCAATTAAACTTTAACATTTATAATTGTACCTGTAAACCTAAGTTATTCAAACTCAATTTTTACTACCTGTAGTGGTTGCTCTGATTACATAGATATTTTTACCTTCTCTCCGTTTCAATTCAATAATGTAATAAGGAGAAGTGTTATATAGTCAAACTTTATTGTTATAGCATCTACTTCAATCTTTATATTTTCCCTTACAAATTATGTTTTTCTAGTCTATGCAAAATATTGTATGGTTTAAGGCTTTTTAAAATATGTATATGTCGCAGTCATCTGGTTTAATCAGCTATTTGATTGGATCACTAGCGCGTTCATTGAATGACGACGTTTAATTGAATGACTAAAGGACAACTCGTCAAATTGTTTAATATAACGTTCAACTTCTTGACTGAACGTCATTTAGCATAGTCGTTGAATGGGATATAGCTGACTTTGTAATGTTTGATTAGGGTGACCATAAGTTCGCAACTTTAGATAAAAAAATGAGGATATGACATAACACACCTTAATAAGATTTTTTATTATGTTTTAACAATTTTAAGTCTTAAGACACTTAAGCTAAAAAATTATTATATTTTTTCAAAATTACTGTATTAAAAATTGGAGGAAGAGGAAAAGGTTGGCAGCGCACTTGTAACTCCACTGGTGTTGCGGGTGTCCATGGGCGGCGGTCTGCTCGTCTGACTTGATAGCATGTAACATTTTGTTTCGTCCGCCATGACCGCATGCTTTATGGATATCTTTCAATCTGCCAAAATATACGTTTCTAGGTATTATACGCACCGTCGGGTCATCAGGAGATTTCCTTTTAAATATTAAAGAAACTTCGTTAGCTATAACCATAATATCGTAATAATCCAAAGATGTCCTGGCTTCCTAAGAAATCATGGACACCCTAGCTTTTCGAACATTATTTATAGCCTCTAAAATTATTTCGGTAGTCCAAGGTTTTCTAGGGGATCCTGAAAATGTAACAACATAATAAATAATACTTGTGTTACAGCAGTTCAATTAAACGTCGTCATTTAATAAACGCGCTAGTGATCCAATCAAATAGCTGATTCAACCAGATGACTGCGACATATACATAATATGTATATGTTGTATGTATCACTTGTTTTGTTTAACATAAATAAATTAATAATCTAATTAGACAACACTGCTACTAATATTGAAAATAGCGGTCCCAGCGAACTTCGTTTCGCCTTAGAGGATTTTCCCGCGCAATTTTACCAAGGATCCCTAATTTTTTAGCCTATGTCAAATTGGAAGAATGTAGCATTCTATTGGTGAAAGAATTTTTTAATTTGGCCCAGTACTTTTTGAGCCTTTTCATTACAAACATACAAAAATAGATACAAATCTTTCCTCTTTATAATATTAGTATGATATGTCACTAATATCAAACAATATAAATATTTAAAAATATTTTAGTCATGTTACTTATTTATCATAAAATAAAAAAAGTAGATTGTGTTTAAATTAAATTGGTCCAAAAATTTACATGTGAGATAACAATCTAAATAACTAACTAAAACTATATTATCCTGCTCAAAAAAACATATTTTTCTCTTTCTGTAACATGTTACTTGAAGGTATTATAACTCTGGCTATAATTAAGATATAAAAAATCTCTGAATATTGAGTCCCTGTGCAGTGAAAGATGTTTATCACTACATAGTATGACATAAAGTCGCTTTTTCTGTATGTCCTTATAATGCTTAGATTTTTAAATCAGCGCAGCTGATTTTTATGTGTTTTTTTTTATAGCTAGAATGATGTATGAGGAAGGTTTATATGTATAATTTATACGTACTAATGTCGTCAATATTAGTCACTAATTAACAAATTAATAGATAGCAGATGGCCAACGAGACCTGATCCAGGTGCACTCACTGAAGAAGCGCCAGTTCATCGGTAACACCAGCATGGACGCGCAGCTCGCGCTCATCATGGCCAACCAGGCGCTCGTCGCCCCCGGTGACATCGTCCTGGACCCCTTTGTCGGATCAGGCTCCTTACTGGTCGCCGCTGCACATTTTGGTGGTAAGAGCATTTCATTCATCCTTAGAATTGTATTTAGTAACAAATACATTAAGTCTCGGTTGCACTAACTTAACTGTATAGCTATAAGTTAGATACTGCTACTGTAACTAAACTGCTGAGTTTCTTACTGGTGATAGAGGTTCTCGGTAGATATAGGTTCCGAACCGGAATTAGGATCACTTTGCATTGTATTCAATGACGATTCAAAAGTGTGTTACATTTGATTATAATGGTGATGATTTGAAAATTGTTAAGCGTTTGTCGTAACATATATATTTTTTTAGCATTAATTGTAAGTTACCATTAAAGTTAAGTTGGTGCAACTTTGCCTTACATTGTAAATAAGTAATAAATAAATTACAGTCCTGTTTTCGTTATGTTATATATGTATTTATTACATTATCTGTTAAACACACATTTAAAGTTTCCGTACACATCATATATCTACACACAACATGTTATTTTTAATTCACTACAAATACCAATATTAGTTCTTTTTATATTAACACATCTTTAGTGTATACAACGAATATTGTTTTTTATCATCAGGTTATGTATTGGGATCCGACATTGACTATATGATGCTCCATGCAAGGACGAGACCCACCCGCGTCGGCCAAAAGGTAACAAAGTATGTATTATGTATGTTATTATTGATTACAAAACATGTCCACCAGTTTATGAGGGAACATACCTACTTTACACCTACTTACACCACTTTACTTTATTGTTGATGAACTGAGTAGTTATTAGTGGTCTAAGCTTGATAAATTTTAACGCAGTTTCAAAATCGATAAAATTCAGTGCGTCAGCTGATTGGTTAGAAAAACAGTTTCGAAACTTTTGTCGACTCATGCGAGAAATTAGACGTAATGCTCATGTTAAGCGGCTATGAGCAAGAGTTGTAAAACCAACGAACAGGTAGTTCTATCATTCTCCCCGCTGGGGTCTCTGGTCACATTACAAATATAAAATTCTATAGAACAGTCTAACACATTGTTACACATAAATTAAGAAATAAAAAAAAATATATACGGTCGAATTGAGAACCTCCTCCTTTTTTTTAAGTCAGTTAAAAAAGGATACCTAAGGTTTGTAAAAAAGAAAACGCGTGTGAAGCATCGGCGGACCGCCAGTAATAGATACAAACGTGGTAGAGATGATTTTATTTCAAACTGTTGGTTAATACCTTCACAGCTGTAAAAATAAATATATTATTATCAGTTTAAAAGCGAAAGGCGAATGACATCCGATCTTCCGCGCAATAAACTACGGAATGGATTTGAATTAAGATAAGATGGATACTTTTTTATCCCGAAAAAACGCGAACAACGCGGGAAATATTTATTATTTCTGTTGTATCTGTCCTCAGGCACGAGCTAAAGAGGAGAGCATACGCGGCAACATGCGGCAGTACGGCACCGCGGCTCGGTACCTGGATGTGCTCGTGAGCGACTTCTCGCTGCCCGTCTGGAGGAAGGACCTGCAGTTTGACGCGCTCATCACTGACCGTTCGTATTGACTTTCGTCTAATGCTCCATTACGAAGCTGTTTTCTTTACATCAGTTATAAGTGTTAAGAGAAGTACCGACTGGTGAAATACCTCCACCTTACTGACCGCAGCCAAATAACAATCACTTCGTTGTTGTTTTGTTCCTGCGTGTGAGTAAGGTTTCCAAAGCTCCTGGGGGGTGCCACATTAGTAGCAGGGGTCAAGCCTTCAAAGTAAGGGCAACTAGTCCTGTAACAGTTTTATTATGATGAACTTGTCGCCCATAAGCTAGGACCTCATTACTAATTAATATCAGGTGGGATAAGATCAATCTAGAAGTGCAATATAAAAAAATAATAAACCTTGAAATCTTGTGACGAACTTTATTTGCGTCATCGATACCTAAGGGGGCAGTGTGAACATTGCAGAATAACGTTTAGGAAATACTGGGCAAAAAAAGTATATTTTATTGTCACCTTTTTACAGTAGCGTTTCTATTTCTAGCTCCATATGGAGTCCGTGAACCGGCCGAGAAGATAGGCATAGAAAGGGACAACTACTCGCTGAGCGAGGAGCACCTCGTGAACCACATCCCGTCGAAGGTGGAGTACGACCTGGCGCACATATACACGGACCTGCTGGACTTCGGCGCGCGGCAGCTGCGCGCGGGCGGCCGCCTGGTCTGCTGGTACCCGCTCGTCAGGTACGGCCCTCGCGCACTACTAGTTCACGAACCAACACGCCTAGCATGCGCAATATGCCAAATATCCCGCATGAGACGACAAAAGATTCTATACCGTTGATTGGGTGATACTACACCGCACTCGTAATTTCAGCCAATCAGCAGTTGACGCTTCGATTTTGACATTTCTTAAGAGCGCGTTAAAATTTACTTCAGAAATGTCTCTCGCGCAAATTAATTTTGTGTAATGAATATCATAACATATTATATTTCCAGAGAAGATTACCAAGAAGATCACCTCCCCCAGCACCCGTGCCTGGCGCTGGTGTCGTGCTCGGAGCAGGTGCTGTCGCGGCTGACGGCGCGGCGGCTGCTGACGTACGAGCGCGTGGCCGGCGCGCCGCCCAACATGCCCGTAGACCCCAACGCTGGGGCGCACAATTTCAGGTACTTAATTTGAACCTTGTGCAATTGATGTTAGGGTATGATACACCTTGGTCACAGCTAGGTGGTATCTATATTATATGTACATATATGTATAGGGTTAAAATATAAAAAAATAGCATAAGAGGCAATTAAAAAAATATATATTGTAACAAGTGCTAGCTACTTACCAAATAATGCAATGTATGTGATGTTGTCTAATGAATAAATAAGTACTACATTGAAATCAGATCATAAGTTCATACAACAAAACAATGCAGGTCAAAGATAGTTCCAACAAACGCAATGATGTTATTACGAGAGATGAGTCTAAGCGGTACAAAGAGCACAGACAAATTAATTATGAATTTCATTGTGTAAGCGTCTATCTGCGGAAATGCATAGGTACGTAAATTGTAAATTGTCAGGTCTACGCCCAAAAACGAAATATGTCTGTTCCAACGACGAATAGCAATGTTTAATTCTCAAAATTGCATCCAACTCACTTCGAATTTGAATAATGCGTTATCAAAAAACAAAATATTATTTATACAAATCAAAAACCACGTTTTAATTCGCAAACTTTTGGTTAATCTTAAAAACGAAACTTTTCGCGTTTGTTTGCTCGTTTTTGGGGGTCGACCCCCTGTACCAGATTCACTTCACAATACATAGAAACACCACAGGGGTTGAAAGAATAAGTTGCGGCTTTCTTTATACCATACTGTAGGTATATTCTATCAATATTTTCCAGAGAAAAATACTTCGCCGTGGGTGAGATATCTCGCCGCGAGAGGAAGGAGCGCCGGGCGGTGGAGATGGCGGCCACGGCCAAGGCGAAGGCGCTGGGCCTCAGGACGGGCCGCGAGCGGGAGCTCACGTGAACAACTTTGTACTAAGCAGTACTTAATTTTATAAAGGGGGTGCTATATGTAAATAAAATGATCATTTTATAATTATTTTTTTCACCTTGTACAGTAAGCATCATACGTTCGTATACACCTCAGTACTTTGTCTTACTGGACCTCCGCGTAACTTAGTACGTCAGTTAATTTAACGTGACAATGCACTGAGTTATCAACGACTTAAGATGCTGGCTGTGTCAATATTTTTGTTTGCTTACCTTCATTAACTAAGAGGCCACGTGGCTCCTTTTGGTCTTGATAGTCATCTATGATTGTTATTTTTTTCCTATAAAAGCGTGAAAGTTTTACCAAATTCGATACAAACTCAGTTGCACCAGCTTAACTTTAACGGTAACTGCCGAGTTGACGGTTCTTAAATTGCAAAAAATTATGGGATATGACAGTTTTGACAGTTGCCAAATTGTCCGTAACCGTTAAAGTTGGTTAACATTCAACTGCTACGTAGCGGACATAATAAATAGTCAAGTTTTTTTTTAGTACTATCCGTGTTAGAGTGATCCCATACTAGCGTCTTTCGAGCGTCAGCGTCTTGCCGGCGACCTCCCCACACTAGCGTTGTTTGTTTGGGCGTCGCGTTCGAGCGTCGCGCCGCGCAGAATGAATGAATTGAATGAATAAATTATTTATTTATTTCTCTCACAGTAGGTTAAGTTCAGACGCAGACGCCATGTACAGTCATTTCGAAAATGGATTCCGACGAAGAAACATTAATAAATAGCTAAGTAAGGCTATGAGCCGATGTAAGATTTGAATAACGCAGAATATAATGTTTTATAATGCAGTGATAAATTAATGCTTTCCAACTTGTACTAATAAAAGAAAAAATATATTTTACCTATTTGACACATGGCCCGAATAGGCAACTTTTTATATTTTTTTCTCGAAAACTAAAAGTAATTGACAAGGGGTTTCTTCGGCAATATGAGTTAGTGTTTTAAGCTACATCCATATTTGCTATCAGCTAAAAAGCTACTAACAGCTACCAACTGATTCTAAAACACGGGCGAGCCGAAACAATTGAGTTGATCATTGTACTGTTGACAAAGTAAACGCTGCTGCGGCGTCGGGCCGGCGCGGTGCCTGTGGAGCGCAGTCCTGGCGTTCGTCACTTCGACCGCGCCGCTGCGCAAGCGTTGCGTCGGCGTCACGTCGACGTCGCGTCGGCGTCGCGTCAGAGTTGCGTGGGCGTCGACGCTCAAAGAATGCTAGTGTGGGGTTACGCTTACGGCCAAATTTACGTAGTGATTGAGTTAGGCTAAAAGACAATGGGACATATAAATGAAAAACAGTAATGACATAAAATTGTCTATATAATTTACAATAAACATACATTAGGTACCTAACCACCGCACATTACCCTCACAATATTGCACACCCATCTCCTCTATAATAACAAGATGCAGCAGAGCCAGCGTGACTTCTGCATCAACAAATACTATACATCCAATTAAATATATCTACGAATGGAAATAAAACACCTAAAATATAAACTAGTCTATTTGTAGATGATTTAATAAATTTGATTTTCGCATGAATTTCAGTAATTTTGCAAAGACATGAGTTATTTAAATTTGAAAATAGTGGTGACATTTTTCAATCTTTCTGAAAAGGTACCTACATATGATTTTCGCAAAAGTACAAATCAACTTAATAAAACGTTTGCGAACAGTTGGGTTCGAGTACTGCTATACACAATCAGGCCTAGCATACGCAATATGTCAAATTTATCGCATGAGACGACAATAGTTTCGATAGTGTTGATTGGCTATTAGCGCACCGCACTCGTATTTTTGGCCAATCAACACAGGTGTTGACGCACTGACTTCAACCGATTTTTACGTTTGTTAAGAGCGCGATAAAATTTAGTCGCGTTGCGTATGCTAGGCCTGCTAGTCAAATTTCAAATCCAAGATGGCCGCCATTACAAAATGGCGGAATTATTATAATAGCAGTCAAGAGTTACTGTTTGGACTTTAGCCGTTATTGCGACTGTTACTGCTCGTCTTAAATTGAAATGTTTTAAATGGAACCTTAAAAGTTTTAACTTTGATAGTTAACCGCTCGTAACATCGTAAAATGAGCGGCACACATTAAACTGTCGGGACTTGTTTTAATTTTTTAAGGTTTTTCAATCCAATTATATGTTCTGATAGAATTGAAACAGTAAGAACATAGAGTGGTCTACATAACATTAGTAGGTACGACAGGACACCGGGCGGGCCTAGTCGGTGACGGCGAGGGCCTAGTCGGTGACGGCGAGGGCCTAGTCGGTGACGGCGAGGGCCTAGTCGGTGACGGCGAGGGCCTAGTCGGTGACGGCGAGGGCCTAGTCGGTGACGGCGAGGGCCTAGTCGGTGACGGCGAGGGCCTAGTCGGTGACAGCGAGGGCCTAGTCGGTGTCGGCGAGGGCCTAGTCGGTGACGGCGAGGGCCTAGTCGGTGACGGCGAGGGCCTAGTCGGTGACGGCGAGGGCCTAGTCGGTGACGGCGAGGGCCTAGTCGGTGACAGCGAGGGCCTAGTCGGTGACGGCGAGGGCCTAGTCGGTGACGGCGAGGGCCTAGTCGGTGACGGCGAGGGCCTAGTCGGTGACGGCGAGGGCCTAGTCGGTGACGGCGAGGGCCTAGTCGGTGACGGCGAGGGCCTAGTCGGTGACGGCGAGGGCCTAGTCGGTGACGGCGAGGGCCTAGTCGGTGACGGCGAGGGCCTAGTCGGTGACGGCGAGGGCCTAGTCGGTGACGGCGAGGGCCTAGTCGGTGACGGCGAGGGCCTAGTCGGTGACGGCGAGGGCCTAGTCGGTGACGGCGAGGGCCTAGTCGGTGACGGCGAGGGCCTAGTCGGTGACGGCGAGGGCCTAGTCGGTGACGGCGAGGGCCTAGTCGGTGACGGCGAGGTGCAGCAGCGCGTGCGCGAGCGCGTCGGGGCCGGCGCCGGCGCGCGCCCAGCGGCTCAGGCGCCACGCCTCCGCGCGCTTGCCGCTGCTGCCCGACGACTTGTAGTGCCCCAACAGGTTGTTCGTGCACTGGCAGGAACGACACATACGCTACATCACACTGCACTAACAACTGAACCACGGAATAATCTAATAGAGATGTTGACTTTTTTAAGGGGGGGGGGGGGGGAATGCATTGGGGTACCGTACCGCTGCGTTGGGAAGGCAGCAACGTGTTTGGGACTCCACCCCTCTTTTCAGAAGAGCGGGGACTACCAACTGATAAACCCCCCCCCCCCCACACCTCTCATCGCCTAGTTACGGCGCCATTTGAATGATGATGTTGACCACTAGACTAACAATTATTATGTGGTATGAAATGGATGACTCTGCCATACCAAAATAACTACATATAATAAATGAGAGAAACTACTACAAAAACATAAATAAAATTATAAAAACATCCATTTGTTGTGTCTCAACATAGGTGACTACAACTATGTTCCTTTGGGAAAAGACCAAGTTAAAAACTTACCAAGAACAGCCCAAGTAACGCCCTCATATTTTCAGGATTGAGCTTCAATGCTTGACAATAGTATGATTTTGCTATCTCCATATTTTCGACACCCCCCTGTAAATCAAACAAAAAAAAGAACGAATTGTTTTACAATTTTTTATATCGCATTACGCCGCACTAGCGAACCATAAATATTTTAAAGAAATAGAAAATGTTTCCTCCCTTGCACTGTGGTATTCGCACTCACGACCTTCACGTATCTCGCGTCGCGAATTTTTCTGCTTCTTTAATTTTTTTTTTCTCAAATTAAATTAGTCCCGCAAAAGCGTATCATTCAATAAACAGATGATTTGTCCTAGGGGACATTTCTAGTTTTGCCTCTCTGTTTTCATAAATAAGTAAGTTACAAAAACCAGCCAAGTGCGAGTCGAACTCGCGCACAAAGGGTACCGTACCGTATTGATTAGAATATCAAGCATGAAACGATAAAAAAAATATCGTTTGTTTTATAAGAGCCCCCGTTTTATTTTTAGTAATTCGTTGTTATAGCGGCAATAGAAATACATCATCTGTGAAACTGTCTAGCTATCACCGTTCTTGAGATACAGCCTGGTGACAGACAGACGGCGAAGTGTCAGTAATAGGGTCCTGTTTTTACCCTTTTGGTACAGGACTGGGGAACTTGGGGACTGGTCTGCTCCAGCTTACCTCTCAAAAATAAATACTTAATGTTTCTTCACTCATTACAACATAACAATATGACTCGGTCTAAAGTGGTCTACACATAGCTATCAATAAGTTAGATACCTACTGCTACTGTAACCAATCTGCTGAGTTTTTTACCGGTGTCTTCTCAGTAGATGTAGGTTCCGAACCGACAGTAGAATCATTTTGCATTGAATTCAATAACGACCCAAAAGTGTTATATGTAATAATAATAATAATAATTTAAAAAGAGATACGAATCCATTGATAAGTTTAGGATAACTACTGAGTTTTTTTGCTGGATTCTTCTCGGTAGAATTAGGTTCTGAACCGGCTGTAGCTTAAATTTTGATTTATATTCATTTTGACGATGCATCAGTTTACTTGTAATCAACATTTTTTTTAAATGCGCCAGATAACACTTCAATCACCTGGTCTCAAACTAAGGTTTCTCCTTGTACTATGAGCACCAGACGACGGACACTAACTGGAGGCGTCATCCCAGCACACCCGGACCCAAATAAATTTATAAAATTTCTTTTTCCAAATTGACCTGACCGGGAATCGAACCCTAGACCTTTCGCGCTTTGGCCTCCTACCTTAGCCACTGCGCCACCGAGGTCGTCAGATGAATCAATGAATTGATTATGATTATGCCTCCTTCACACTACTCGCGATATTAAACGAAATTAGACGAATACGATAGTGTAGAGAGACACTTCGGCTTGCCTCGTCAAACTTCGCCTCGCCTCGGGCGACTTCCATTTGTTGTCGGTTTTACGGCTAGTCAAAGGGCCCGCGGTTGTTGTCGTGGAGTGTGTAGAATCACACTTCGGACTTCGCCAGAGTTTGTCGAGGAACTACGCCAAGGAACTTCGCGAGTAGTGTGGAGGCATTATGATTACTGAAGGGGTTGTACCACTGACCATGGTGTACCGTATGTCCGCCAGCCGCTGGTGCATGAGGTGGTTGTGGGGCTGGTGCAGGATGAGCTCCTCGGCGCAGAAGGCGGCGCGCGCGTACTCCTGCGCCTGCAGGTACAGCGAGCACAGCTCCTGCCACGCCTCCACGTCGGACATGAACCTGCCAACGAATCGGACACCTTTACAATTCGTACTCTGTTGTATTGTCACCTTGCTAAATTAGTAATAAGTTTAGTTTTCTTTTGTAGAAAAAAAACTACTGAGTTTCTTGCCGGTACCTACATATCTTTTCTCGGTAGTTATAGGTTAGGAACCAGAGGTAGCTTCATTTGTTTTATACAGAGACTATTCATAAGTATTACTAATGTAATATATAGATAGGTATGAATAAAAACAAGACTTGAAATTGATTTAACTTCTCACTCTTCTCTATCTATGGATAGTTTTTCAAAAATGATTTTGTGCTTTCTAATATTATTTTTTTCTAAATTGAATAGTTTGCACGAGAGACACTTGTGTGTGTGTGTGGTAAAATGTGCCCCTGGCTCGCTTAATAATTGATTGATATCATCATAGCAATTAGATAGTGTTTTAGGAAGGTTTAAAAATACATGCAGAATCGACACAGCTGCTCATTAAAGATCACGACGTAGTACCTATAAAACAGTCTGTATATCTATATTATATAGCGGTCCCGGCGAACTTCGTTTCGCCTTAGAGAATTTTTCCCGCTTTTCTGTTGAAATTTTTCAAATTTTACCCCAAGGATCCCTAATTTAAAGCTAGTACTAGCCTATGTCAAATTGGAAGAATGTAGCATTCTATTGGTGAAAGATTTTTTTAAATCGGCTCTTTTCGTCGGTACTTTTTTAAGCCTATTGATTACAAACATACAAACATACAAAAATAGGTACTTTGAGGATGCATAAGTTTTCCTCTTTATAATATTAGTGTAGAAGTGTAGATATATACGGATTTCGATGCGGTTTTGGTTTTTCATATAGTGTGATTCAAGAGGAAGGTTTTTATTTGCAATATAGAATATACCTAAAAGCTCACATTTTTAAGTATTTACATTGCATCCGTGCGTAGACGGGTCGCTAGTAAGAAATAAATGAAAAAATAATTATAATTAATATCGACAACATCTTACTTCTTCAAGTAGTCAACTAGTTCTTTGATGGCTTCCGTTAATAGCCCCTGAGCTTTCAATATGGCGACTCTCCGTTTGCGTGCCGCAGAGTTGGTTTCATCCGCCTTTATTATATTATCCAGTAGTTCCAGAGCTTCATCATATCTAAAACAAATTAAAATATTATTAACTTTAGTAATATTGACGACTTCTGCAGCCGACATACGAGCGGGCTGGACTATGGCGTCACGCCATGTGAGTTTCGGGTTCGATACCTGGAAAATATAGGAAACGAACTTTTATATGTATCTTGGGTTTGGGTGTTGTGGTACAGTCAGCTTCATAAAGATCTAAGTGTCCAGAGTGGTCAAAATTATCTGAGGGACAGAAGTTCATTTTTATGTACGTTGTCAGGTCGTCTTATTGTTGTAAGCGTACAGAGTGATCAATATTATCTAAACTACACGATTCCATAAATATGTAATGTGTTAAGATGAGCAATAATATATTCGCGTCCTAAGTATTCATTGGTATCTAAGCATTCAAAGTGATCATAAGTTGGTAGTAAAGAAAAGTAAACTTTAATGTTTACGTGATACGATTGATTTCATTGTTATTATTGACAGTGACGTTCTAAGACACATCGATAAACGAAAACTAGGATGTCCAATTGCGTCACAGCCTACAAATATATGGATATGCCATAAAATTACGTGCATGCAAGTGGAAGTTTGTAAAGATAGGAAACTGAATTTAAAGTTTTTGTAAATTCACCCGGGAATTGAACCGACTACAATCTACACTCGATTGCGATCCGTTAGTTAAGTCGATTATAAGAATTAATTCTCGGTATTAAACTTGATAAATTAAATGAAAGTAAATTATAAAAAAAATGCTTAAACTTTACTATTTTTTATTAAAAAGGTTAAAAATTAAAATATGGTTTTAAATTTGCATTTATAATATTTGTTTTTTTTTGAAGACGCATAATTCGCATTCAAAAAGAATTGGGTACAATTATGAGAATTATAAATTGTTATTAGCATTCGGATCCGACCTATAAATTAAGTTTTTGGGAGCTGGCCTCCAGATTTTTGGGTGTATCCCAGTTGTCCCCTCTGGCGTTTGTCCCCTTGAGGGACAACTGGGATTTTTTTATAAAGATCTCCCAGTTGTCCCCCGTCTCACCGATGGAGGGGACAATTGGGACTTAATTTTTTAAATATCGGGTGTATCCCAGTTGTCCCCTCTGGCGTTTGTCCCCTTGAGGGACAACTGGGATTTTTTTATAAAGATCTCCCAGTTGTCCCCCGTCTCACCGATGGAGGGGACAATTGGGACTTAATTTTTTAAATATCCCAGTCTCCCCCACATGAGACATTGCCCTATAATGCTAGAAGTGACAAATAATAAAGCATTTGTTTAGATATCCTAGACCGTGGTTCGGATACAACGAAACGTGTGTTTTATATAAAAATAACTGTCATTTACCTTGAAAAGTCCGTAAGTTTGTCCGTAAGACAATTTTCAAGGTAAACGTTAAACGTTACAGTTGTCAAAAGTTAAATATTCAGTAGACAGTCTAAGGGGAAATCACGAAAGTAAGTGTAGTTTGAACATTTTATGTAAAATAAAACAAGTAAGTAATTGAAATGTTTTATAAAGATATCTAAAACGTTTAAACATAAACTCTGATATACACATACTGCCTTAAATTAAAGGTAGGTATTTAAAAACTTCTGTTATTAACAATATAAAATCACATCAAAAATAGTCATTATCATAAGAATTTTTGTCCCACTATTTATCAGTCTTGGTTATTTTACACTATTTTGATTTCATGCTAGTTATGTAGTTGTTTTACACATATTATTAGCAGCTCTATCATATAAATATTTTTATGAATGTAATCGTGAGTCCATATATCTGTAAAATCTGTGTACCCTATGGATTTCAATTTACTAGCATGAAATCATAATATAGTTAAAATATTACGAAAACATATACCAAACTAATAATACCTTAATGTTTAAAATTAAGGTAAGTATTACGATACTACATATTAGTTATTAATATTAAAATCACACAGTAAACTTCCTCATCATAATCACATAATTTCAATACAAAATCACAGAATATTTAAACCTAACCCTGATATGGCGTACTTACAAATTATAAAAAATCACAGATTTATAGATCACAATAATTACCATAAGTTAACTAATTAATATTTATTTTTTGAACAAGAAATTCAACTTTGAATACCTACTAAATTAACTTTAGCGTCTTAGGATTTCTAAAAAGTGTCCTACGGTGATATCGCCTTGTAGTAAATCTAATTGAGTTTCTAAAATGAACTCGTCAGTGAGAACATATTTTTTTTGTCTGTTTTTCATGGATTTTAGTTTTTTGTTAATTGCGTTATGGTCCGCATCTCTAAGCAAGACTTCCAGCAAATGAATAATGTTTGGGTTCTTCTTGCCGATTTCTTTATTCAACTTATGATTCCATGCTTCTAAAGAGTTATTCGTTCTATGCTGCTCTCCATAAACACACCATGTTGAAATAAATTCTTCTTTCATCCATTGTTTTTCAACGTAATTTCGAAATTTCAGCATGTCCTCTTCTTGGGTACTATGGCGAGTAATCCATTTCCATCCGTTTGGGATTTCTTGTGAAGGCAATAGCGGCAGTACTGCAGTACGGGCAACTTCTCTAATTTTTTTAACGTCTTTGGATTTTGTGATTCCAAGTTTACGACCCTTCTCCCAAATAGCTTTGCTATAATGAAAGTAACATCCAGTTATTTCAACACACGGAAAACATTTTTTTATTGCTTGCATTACAGCTTGTTCGTAGTCACATTTATATTTCCTCGGACTCCATCCGGGAACTTCTAACTTGATCATGTCAAATAGACGGAAGTAAGATTGCATTGTTTTAGCACTCATGAGTGCGTAGACAAGAGGTACTACATTCGAACTATCCATGGTACTACCCAAATCTCCGGCTATGACGTACAGTTGCGTGAACGGTTTCGGGCAACTTTTAAAAGTGCCATCACTGTAAAAATCAGTGACTTCACACATATCCTTCTTCGCTTGATCTGAGCAAAAAACTAATATACGGATTTTATCGTCAAAGTCTGCTAATAGGAATTTTTTAAATTTTGTTGGTACTTCAACTTTATCTACTTCTTTGGGTCTTAAAGTTTCACTCCAGCCTTTGCATTTCTGTATCTATACAGTGATGACTTTATACTTGTATATTTCGGTAATTTGCACAACAAATCCAATCCCGAATTTTCAAATTTGGCCACCATATCATTGAATGTCTGAGGTACTGACGGGTAGTTGCCATCTGTGAATGTCTGTTTACATGCAAATATTCGTTCATCAACTTCATTTTTCAAAAAGTCTGGTGTACACGAGTGTGCAGTTTCATGTGTAACATTTTTATTCTGCAAAACAAATAAGAGTAGGTACCTGTTATTACCTGTCTTCAATGATAAATAGTTTACAATATGAAAATAATAATAAATATATTTAGAGGACATACTACATAGCCATTGTGTCCCAAACTAAAGCCTATGCTAGAGTACAAGACAACCGATATAAAAATATATGTAAAGTACTTAAATACTTTTCCTTTTGTAAATACATACATATTATGCATAGAAAATACTCAGACCAATAGAAACAGCCAAATTCATGCATACAAATGTTTGTACTGTACGGAATTCGGACCCGCGACCTCTGGTGTAGAAACAACGATCAGTACTACTACACCAACAATCGGCCCATAAAAACCAAATGCCTAGCTCTAATACACATACAATTTATACATATTTTGTTTATAACATAAAAGAGTGAAATAGTCGCGTAGGAATTCTGTTTAGCAAATCTTGTATAACTCGACACGAACCATTCCATTTATATATTCATAATGATTTATACCTAAACTATAAAGTACAAAATTATTGATGATATTTTACATAAACATACATACTTACCAGAATTTTGAGCACTCCTTTGCACTTTTTTCTTTGCTGGGTGCATTCCCACACAACTAGGCCACTGTCATATTTTTTCTTTACGTAGTATTGGTGACCTGCTCGAAGTAAAACAGTTCCATGTTGCCTTTTGATAAACACTAATGAATCTGAACCCGAACTACATGAAGCACTTGCTATTGACATTGTTAGGAATGCACTCATAAGAAATGGAAAATTCCTTAATGCTTTGCTGTCGTGCAACGACCGAGCCGATCAATCATAGTACCTAGCTATATACAAATAAAGTTCATTTTTGCATGTACTATTCCAAGCAAAAACACCCCCTCCAGAAATTCCCTCAAGAAATCCGCCATGGAAAAATGACATTTACGTTGCATGGCATTATGAGCGATCGTGGTAAAATCACGTTGCACCGACAAACTGAGTTGTTTACTTTTAAGTTTACATGTGCGAAAGGGATAGAAACAATACTTTTATAATGGCGGGAGGCGTAATCTTGAACTAAGCTACTTTATGTTTCTATTTTATTTACCGAAATATTTGTTTTTAACTTCTGAGTGAAGTCGGGGGTGTAAAATATAGTTCTTTAATATAAAGAGCCCAGTTTAAAGGTAAGGTAGTTGTTAATTTTACCTATACTTAAAAGTTTATTTTACCCGAGTATAGTTAAATGAAAACATTGTTGTACTCGTTACATTTTACATAAAATAATAAACTATACCTAACATCATGATTTTTCCCTTAATTAACTATTCCTGTTCCTCATTAGACACTCTTCGTCATAATCCGAGCCAGTGGTATATGAAATCTAAAAAGTGCTATATTATTTGTCACTTCTAGCAAAATTATACGGCGACATCTCAAGTGAGGGAGATTGGGACGTCTAAAAATTAAAGTCCCAGTTGTCCCCCTTGTCGCAGGGTAGAGGGGACAACTGGGAGACATTTATAAAAAAATCCCAGTTGTCCCTCAAGGGGACAACGCCAGAGGGGACAACTGGGATACACCCAAAAATATATGAGGAACAAAGGTGCAATAATATATGATCATTTAAAGTCATCTAAATATTGTACACATCCAACAAGTCATAAATATCTTCTCATCATAAGTCTCCAATAACATGTACACAATTAAAATCATCATTAATATGTACGCATCCAAACTGCTCATTGGTATCTAAGCGGTCAGAGTGATCATAAATATCTACACATTAGGCAGATTTTTAAATTTCGAGTGCGTAAAGTGTCGGCGTTCCAAGCAGCAAGGCTTCAATTGTTTCACCAATTTTGTTTTCTTCGTTTGCTGTGCCTGCAACCAGACGCAACTTAGAGTTCGTGAACAACTCTCAAGCGGCAAGTTCTATGTCGGATCGCTCCGTAAAATAATTAGCACAATCAGTAAAAATTCGTTCTGGTGCGTTGCAGCTATTACTTTATGAAAGCTCTTTGACTATAGTGTCCAGTGGTGTGATTTACATCTCATTCCAACGAGTAGTTTTTGAGTTGTAGCAGAAAACATTTTTAAGAATTGGTTGAACCGTCGTGACTCCAGACAATACCAACTCGCCGGTCGACCGTTGCTGTGAGAATTAGTCACCCGTACGCCGGGTGTGAGCCACAGTGTAGTGCTTAGTGCGTAAGACCGTGTGACGAGCTCGTGCTACCTGCCCACCGTTCGACGACTGGTGCACAAACATGTTACCGAGAAGAGCAACCTGTGCGGGGTGTCCAGCGGTTGTGAGTGAAGATGGACCGTATATGAAATGCTCCAAATGCAAGCAGATTTTTGATATATTGTGTGCTAACGTTGATGCAAATATATTCGATACCTTAACTATGGAATTCAAAAAATCTTGGATATGTGTGGAATGCCGCAGTAAACTACCGAGAGGGGATAACTCCCACACTCCTGTACGTCAGCACCATATTCAAGATCTGAGTGCAGCTGTCAATGATCCTATGAACATTTCAATGAATAGTCCTGACAATGTAACTATGCGGACTGCCGCCCGAATCGCTCAAGCCTCTCAAACAAATACTGAGCAGAGTACTGAGCAGAGAATTGTACGCGACTTAAAGAATACTATTGTGCAAGAGCTGGAAAATATGCAAGTTGATTTTGAATCGCAAATGCTGAGCAAAATAAACAATTTAATAGTAGAGCAGTTTAACTACTTCAAAGCTGACATTTTGGATAAAATAAGCCTATTGACTAATAAAGTATTGGAATTGGAACAGAAACAATTTAAATCCAGTGTAAATTACGCTAGTAAAATCTCCACTGCAAAAGACGACCTAACTAAATCAAGTTCGACGACCACGAAAATTAAAACCGTAACAGGTCAATCTCAGAAAAACACCAAGCCTTCTGCAGCTAAAGTAAAATCCAGTGGTCCACCTACGGTTACTGCTCGAAGTATTAAAATAGCGCAAGAGAAACTATCAGCGTCTATACCCATTATAAGCGCCAACAGCTGTGATGACACGGATAAAGGTGGTTGGGAGGAGGTACGACCGCGCCGAGCACGTGCATCGCTTCCTGGGGTGCTTAGAGGTACGGCGGCCCCTGGCTCAACACCACTACAGGCTTCAGAACGTTGGAAATATCTGCATCTCTACTATGTACAGGAAGGTACTACAGTTGACCAGGTTCGTGAACATCTTACGTCCATATGTGGCAGTGATGTGTGCACAGTTGAGGTGTTGAAACCTCGTGGTCGCTATGCTTCCTTTAAATTAGGAGTCCCTACGAAAAATGCTAATAGTGTCATGTCTCCTGGAAACTGGGCTGAAGACATATGTGTCAAACCGTGGCGGTATAATTTTCGTGTCAAGGTCCAAAGCACGTAAGTGGCAGCAGAGACCCTGCAAATTCAATATTGTTTACCAAAACGTTCGAGGTCTTCGCTCAAAAACTCAAACGTTTAATAGTAATGTTACTGCAAACAGATATGAAATAATAGCGCTAACAGAGACTTTTCTCAACAGTTCTGTGTCGGACGGTGAACTTTTCCCTCCAGGATACCAGGTTTTACGCAAGGACAGAGCGGGTGACATTGGATGGGGTGGTGTATTACTCGCAGTTCGCGATTGCTATAGTGTCCGTCAAGTTAAGGATGTCCCTGATATGACTGAAGACAAAGAAATAATATTTGCTATTGTATCCTCGAGGAAAGTTAAAATCCTATGTTGTGTTGTGTATCTTCCCCCAAACTATAGTGACAATCAATATCTGAATGTTTTGACATGCATAGAAAATGTAATTTGTTGTTATTCTACAATGAATGTACTCATACTAGGTGATTTTAATTTGAATTCATGTAGTGTTAGCATCAAAAAGCAATTTAATTTCTTTTGTGACTTCTGTTCGCTGCGGCAACATAATAATGTAATAAATAGCCATGGCAGTATGTTAGACCTAGTGCTGAGCAATTTTGAATCCAATTGGGTGGTGGTATCGGTTGGCATGGATCCCATGGTACACATCGACCCGTATCACCCTTCACTTGATATCATGATTGAGCTTCCACCCATTGATATGCATAATAAACCGTCTATCGCGCAACCATCTCCCTCAGACCCGCCCGAATTGAATTGGCGTAAAGCAGACTTCCAAGGGTTGTACCAGGCGCTAGGGAATTTAGACTGGTCTGAATTATCGGAATTAGGTGATGTTGACTGTGCTGTTCAGCATTTTTATGACAAATTGAACAAATGTATTAATAATTTTGTACCCAAAAAGAAACATTACTCTAAAAATTGCCAGAAATACGTGTATCCTAAGTGGTATAATGCGGTAATAATAAAAAATATAAAACAAAAACATTTTCACCACAAAAGGTTTAAGAAAGAAGGTAAGGAATTCAATAAGCAAATGTGATTGACAACGAATATCTGCATTATATTAAATTGGTACAAAAAAATATCATCGATGATCCAGTTAAGTTTTGGGACTATATTAGGGACAAGAAAAGCGATAGGAAACAGTTAGCCACATATACATATAGGGGCATGGAGGTTAAGGATCAGGCTGCAGCTGACGCCTTTGCCTCTTATTTTGCCTCGGTATTCCATAATGATGTTCCCGTATTGGATCATGTTCAGGCTGCTCAGGCTGCTCATAACTGTCTGGATGCCACCTCAGTCTCCATTTCGGAAGTCGGAGAGAATGATTTGAAGAAAGCTGTTAAACATCTTAAGCCACGTTCTGCAGGTGGACCCGATGGCATTCCCGTGTTTCTGGCAAAAGATTGCGTATCAGTTCTAGCCACACCGATCTTGTACATTTATAATCTTGCCCTATCTCAATCAAAATATCCGAAAAGTTGGAAATTATCAAGGGTCACCCCCATACCTAAGGGCGACGGAGGGACAGATATTTTATCTTTCAGGCCGATCGCAGTTTTATCTGTCTTTGGTAAAATTTTTGAATTAATACTAAACGAACAAGTTAATATCCAGATCAGTCAACTGTTACACGATAGCCAACATGGATTCCGGCGTGCCCGTTCTACCACTACTAACTTAGTAGCGCACGTAGATTATGTTCAAGGTCGAATGGACTGTGGCGAACAGGTGGATGCAGCCTATTTTGATTTCAAAAAAGCTTTCGATTTGGTTGATAACGACAAGTTGTTGGAAAAACTGGCACTGTTTGGCTTCACTCCTAAACTAATTAACTTTTTTTCGAATTACCTAAATGATCGTTCTCAATATGTTCGTCTGAATGGCTTTAATTCCAATCAGTACTTCACGAGATCAGGGGTAAGTCAAGGTAGTACGTTGGGGCCAACCCTTTTCTTAATCTTTATTAACGACCTGCCTAAAATAGTATCGGCTTGTCAATGTCTTTTATTTGCTGACGACCTGAAAATATGTCTGGGTATTAGAACGGAAGCGGATATGTTAGCTTTACAGAAGGATATTGATAATGTATATCAATGGAGTCAAGGCAACCATCTCCCTTTTAACATTCTTAAATGCAAGATTATCACGTTCTCCCGCAAATCGAAACCTTTGTTGTATAATTATAATATATCTAACGCTCCAATGGAAAGAGTAAGTGACATTAAGGATTTAGGCTTAACATTAGATAGTAAATTAGATTTTCATACACACATAGTAAATACATGTAAGTTAGCACACAAGATGCTGGGTTTTGTTATAAGAACAGCATCACAATTTGACAATACAACAGTAGCAACAGTGTTATATTCGGCATACGTTCGCAGCAAGCTTGAGTATGGGGCAGTGGTTTGGAGTCCTTATGAGGATAAATACATACTCATGGTAGAAAGAGTACAACGAAAATTTGCAAAATGGATTTATAAGAAAACCTATGGTTATTATCCTTACTTATATCCATCCTTATTCGTTTCGGGAATGGTGGAAATGGAGACCCTCAAACTCAGAAGAGATATGCTCTCAATAAGACATTATCTTTCTATAGTACACCAAAAGATTGATAGTCCACGCATCTTAGGTGAACTTCGTCTATCAGTTCCTTCAATTTCGTGGGACGCGGCGGGGTTAGTGGCGCCTCGCCGCCGACCTCGCCTACTGGCGCTGCCTGCCGTGCGCACCGAGCGCGCTCGTCATGCTCCCACTACCCGCGCTCTGCGAACTATTGGAGACATTCTTGCTCGGCACTACGAAATCGACCTTTTTGCGGATAGCTTAGGACATCTTTTTTGTCAGTTTTGGAAAATTTTAAATGACATTATCTATCTCTGACTAGTTTTTATAACTTATGAAATAATTTCTATTGATGTATTGTAATGTTCCATTTGTAATTTGTAATTTAATTTAATACTGACATTTTATTTTTATTTTTAAGACTGACATTGTATCTATTACCTACATATATGTGTGGTTTTTAGGTATGAATTATGTAATACTGATATTAATAATGACCGTGTATCTTATAAGCGCTTTGGAATTTTCTGTTAAGCTGTAAGATGTTTGAATAAATAAATAAATAAATAAATAAATAAATCTCTTTGTAAGCTTTTATATTAACTTAAATTTTGTATGTACCACATTATACGTATGTATGTTTACAATTTTTCAAATGAAGAATTGACTCAGTTCAAGTTGACCAATTGAGCTGAAATTTGGTATACTGAGGCAACTGCGATAACAATACATTAACATGGTAACATGGAGCTGGTCAGATAATGGAGTTAGAAGATACCCATGGGAACACCTGTTCCTGTGGACCAATTAAATTGAAATTAGGTACACCTTCGTAAGGTTTAAAAAACAATGAGTTTTATGTATATCTTGGTTTTTGTTTTCTTTTATGTTCATAATAAAAGCTTGTTTATAAATTATTTTCACCTACCAATAAATATTTTTCTAAAATAATCTCATTTAATATTTTCTATTCCTATTATAAAAGTGTAACAGGTCCGTGTTAATATTTAAGAGATTTAGGAAAAATATAAGTTTTAGGGGTCTCGAAGAAAGCAATTGAGGCCAAAACTTGGTGTTTTAAGAATTTTTGTCTGTCTGTGTGTTTGTGTCGACATCACGCAAGACTTGGTATGTGGATGTATTCTATGAACCGTAATAAGGTTTTTCACAAAAATCACTTTTCAGGGGCCTATATACCTACCTTCAATTTTTTTTTTCATTTTTTCTAAATTGAATAGTTTGCACGAGAGAAACTTCCAAAGTGGTAAAATATCCCCTCCCTCCCCTTTAACTTTTAAAATAAGAGAATGATAAAACAAAAAAGTATGTATGATGTACAATACTCAATAAACTTCCGTTGAAAATTGGTTTGAACGAGATCTAGTTAGTAGTTTTTAGGGTTCCGTAGTCAACTAGGAACCCTTATAGTTTCGCCATGTCTGTCTGTCTGTCTGTCCGGCCGAGGATAATCTCAGAAACCGTTTGCACTAGAAAGCTGAAATTTGGTACAAATATGTATATTAATCACGTCAACAAAGTGCAAAAATAAAAAAATAAATGTTTTTTTAAGGTACCCCCCTACACGTAATTTGGGGAGTGATTTTTTTTTAAATTTCAATCCCAACATGTGATATATCGTTGGATAGGTATTTAAAAATGAACAGGGGTTTACTAAGATCATTTTTTGATAATTTTAATATTTTGGGAAATATTAGCTCCAAAAGAAAATAAAATTGTGTCCCCCCCCCCCCCTCTAACTTTTGAACCATAAGTTCAAAAAGTATGAAAAAATCTAGAATATAGAACTGCATAAACGCTTTCTAGGAAAATTATTTTGAACCTGATGGATTTAATCGTTTTTGAAATTTTTGACAAAATATTTTTTTAGTGTATAATACCTACCTATGTCAAGTCAATAATACACACAGATAGCCCATTTTTGTAACTTTTAGTGGGGATACTTAAGTATTGTGATGCACTGAAAACTACGGAACCCTACACTGAGCGTGGCCCGACACGCTTTTGGCCGGTGTTTTTTAAATCGTTAGCCGCAATAATTTCCAATAAGAATACTTAAGACTTAATGAATACATTGGCATAGTTGACTATGGTTTTAACTACACATTGATGTGATTAGTAAATTCCTAGATTTAATACCACATAGTAAAAAAATCTGGGTGTATCCCAGTTGTCCCCTCTGGCGTTGTCCCCTTGAGGGACAACTGGGATTTTTTTATAAATGTCTCCCAGTTGTCCCCTCTACCCTGCGACAAGGGGGACAACTGGGACTTTAATTTTTAGACGTCCCAATCTCCCTCACTTGAGATGTCGCCGTATAATTTTGCTAGAAGTGACAAATAATATAGCACTTTTTAGATTTCATATACCACTGGCTCGGATTATGACGAAGAGTGTCTAATGAGGAACAGGAATAGTTAATTAAGGGAAAAATCATGATGTTAGGTATAGTTTATTATTTTATGTAAAATGTAACGAGTACAACAATGTTTTCATTTAACTATACTCGGGTAAAATAAACTTTTAAGTATAGGTAAAATTAACAACTACCTTACCTTTAAACTGGGCTCTTTATATTAAAGAACTATATTTTACACCCCCGACTTCACTCAGAAGTTAAAAACAAATATTTCGGTAAATAAAATAGAAACATAAAGTAGCTTAGTTCAAGATTACGCCTCCCGCCATTATAAAAGTATTGTTTCTATCCCTTTCGCACATGTAAACTTAAAAGTAAACAACTCAGTTTGTCGGTGCAACGTGATTTTACCACGATCGCTCATAATGCCATGCAACGTAAATGTCATTTTTCCATGGCGGATTTCTTGAGGGAATTTCTGGAGGGGGTGTTTTTGCTTGGAATAGTACATGCAAAAATGAACTTTATTTGTATATAGCTAGGTACTATGATTGATCGGCTCGGTCGTTGCACGACAGCAAAGCATTAAGGAATTTTCCATTTCTTATGAGTGCATTCCTAACAATGTCAATAGCAAGTGCTTCATGTAGTTCGGGTTCAGATTCATTAGTGTTTATCAAAAGGCAACATGGAACTGTTTTACTTCGAGCAGGTCACCAATACTACGTAAAGAAAAAATATGACAGTGGCCTAGTTGTGTGGGAATGCACCCAGCAAAGAAAAAAGTGCAAAGGAGTGCTCAAAATTCTGGTAAGTATGTATGTTTATGTAAAATATCATCAATAATTTTGTACTTTATAGTTTAGGTATAAATCATTATGAATATATAAATGGAATGGTTCGTGTCGAGTTATACAAGATTTGCTAAACAGAATTCCTACGCGACTATTTCACTCTTTTATGTTATAAACAAAATATGTATAAATTGTATGTGTATTAGAGCTAGGCATTTGGTTTTTATGGGCCGATTGTTGGTGTAGTAGTACTGATCGTTGTTTCTACACCAGAGGTCGCGGGTCCGAATTCCGTACAGTACAAACATTTGTATGCATGAATTTGGCTGTTTCTATTGGTCTGAGTATTTTCTATGCATAATATGTATGTATTTACAAAAGGAAAAGTATTTAAGTACTTTACATATATTTTTATATCGGTTGTCTTGTACTCTAGCATAGGCTTTAGTTTGGGACACAATGGCTATGTAGTATGTCCTCTAAATATATTTATTATTATTTTCATATTGTAAACTATTTATCATTGAAGACAGGTAATAACAGGTACCTACTCTTATTTGTTTTGCAGAATAAAAATGTTACACATGAAACTGCACACTCGTGTACACCAGACTTTTTGAAAAATGAAGTTGATGAACGAATATTTGCATGTAAACAGACATTCACAGATGGCAACTACCCGTCAGTACCTCAGACATTCAATGATATGGTGGCCAAATTTGAAAATTCGGGATTGGATTTGTTGTGCAAATTACCGAAATATACAAGTATAAAGTCATCACTGTATAGATACAGAAATGCAAAGGCTGGAGTGAAACTTTAAGACCCAAAGAAGTAGATAAAGTTGAAGTACCAACAAAATTTAAAAAATTCCTATTAGCAGACTTTGACGATAAAATCCGTATATTAGTTTTTTGCTCAGATCAAGCGAAGAAGGATATGTGTGAAGTCACTGATTTTTACAGTGATGGCACTTTTAAAAGTTGCCCGAAACCGTTCACGCAACTGTACGTCATAGCCGGAGATTTGGGTAGTACCATGGATAGTTCGAATGTAGTACCTCTTGTCTACGCACTCATGAGTGCTAAAACAATGCAATCTTACTTCCGTCTATTTGACATGATCAAGTTAGAAGTTCCCGGATGGAGTCCGAGGAAATATAAATGTGACTACGAACAAGCTGTAATGCAAGCAATAAAAAAATGTTTTCCGTGTGTTGAAATAACTGGATGTTACTTTCATTATAGCAAAGCTATTTGGGAGAAGGGTCGTAAACTTGGAATCACAAAATCCAAAGACGTTAAAAAAATTAGAGAAGTTGCCCGTACTGCAGTACTGCCGCTATTGCCTTCACAAGAAATCCCAAACGGATGGAAATGGATTACTCGCCATAGTACCCAAGAAGAGGACATGCTGAAATTTCGAAATTACGTTGAAAAACAATGGATGAAAGAAGAATTTATTTCAACATGGTGTGTTTATGGAGAGCAGCATAGAACGAATAACTCTTTAGAAGCATGGAATCATAAGTTGAATAAAGAAATCGGCAAGAAGAACCCAAACATTATTCATTTGCTGGAAGTCTTGCTTAGAGATGCGGACCATAACGCAATTAACAAAAAACTAAAATCCATGAAAAACAGACAAAAAAAATATGTTCTCACTGACGAGTTCATTTTAGAAACTCAATTAGATTTACTACAAGGCGATATCACCGTAGGACACTTTTTAGAAATCCTAAGACGCTAAAGTTAATTTAGTAGGTATTCAAAGTTGAATTTCTTGTTCAAAAAATAAATATTAATTAGTTAACTTATGGTAATTATTGTGATCTATAAATCTGTGATTTTTTATAATTTGTAAGTACGCCATATCAGGGTTAGGTTTAAATATTCTGTGATTTTGTATTGAAATTATGTGATTATGATGAGGAAGTTTACTGTGTGATTTTAA
This sequence comes from Glyphodes pyloalis, assembly GCA_037074685.1. Lineage (NCBI taxonomy): Eukaryota > Metazoa > Arthropoda > Insecta > Lepidoptera > Crambidae > Glyphodes > Glyphodes pyloalis. The sequence goes on along the minus strand of JAYKKO010000012.1, from coordinate 2,426,601 downwards.
TATTAATAACTAATATGTAGTATCGTAATACTTACCTTAATTTTAAACATTAAGGTATTATTAGTTTGGTATATGTTTTCGTAATATTTTAACTATATTATGATTTCATGCTAGTAAATTGAAATCCATAGGGTACACAGATTTTACAGATATATGGACTCACGATTACATTCATAAAAATATTTATATGATAGAGCTGCTAATAATATGTGTAAAACAACTACATAACTAGCATGAAATCAAAATAGTGTAAAATAACCAAGACTGATAAATAGTGGGACAAAAATTCTTATGATAATGACTATTTTTGATGTGATTTTATATTGTTAATAACAGAAGTTTTTAAATACCTACCTTTAATTTAAGGCAGTATGTGTATATCAGAGTTTATGTTTAAACGTTTTAGATATCTTTATAAAACATTTCAATTACTTACTTGTTTTATTTTACATAAAATGTTCAAACTACACTTACTTTCGTGATTTCCCCTTAGACTGTCTACTGAATATTTAACTTTTGACAACTGTAACGTTTAACGTTTACCTTGAAAATTGTCTTACGGACAAACTTACGGACTTTTCAAGGTAAATGACAGTTATTTTTATATAAAACACACGTTTCGTTGTATCCGAACCACGGTCTAGGATATCTAAACAAATGCTTTATTATTTGTCACTTCTAGCATTATAGGGCAATGTCTCATGTGGGGGAGACTGGGATATTTAAAAAATTAAGTCCCAATTGTCCCCTCCATCGGTGAGACGGGGGACAACTGGGAGATCTTTATAAAAAAATCCCAGTTGTCCCTCAAGGGGACAAACGCCAGAGGGGACAACTGGGATACACCCGATATTTAAAAAATTAAGTCCCAATTGTCCCCTCCATCGGTGAGACGGGGGACAACTGGGAGATCTTTATAAAAAAATCCCAGTTGTCCCTCAAGGGGACAAACGCCAGAGGGGACAACTGGGATACACCCATATTTTTGACTACTTTCACACCTCATATCTTTATGAACGTGACTGTACCGTCGTTGTTTCTGATTTCTGCTACTATCGCAGACAACACCTACACTACTTTTTCGGGGCTTTCATTTAATTACCGAAACTTTTTCGAACGACGCTACGCTTCACGGAACATCGATTCGTAGAACTTTGTATGGTTCGGCGTAACGATGTTTGGTAAAGCGTAGCGTCGGTCGATAAAGATTCGGTAAAGTGATGTGAGCCCACTTTTTCGCGGGTAGCGTTGAATTTTTTACCTTGTTGTAGTAAAATTTTAAAATGTATAGGATTTCTTCTTTAAGTTCGCTCTTGTTGACAGTAAGAAAAACAAATGAAAGTCACAAAACTTCCAAATGTGAATTCGGAAATTTCTTTTTAAACGGTTTTATTTAGCTCGTTCTGTACGGTATTTATTTATTTGTTTGGGTCAAAATTAGAAATTGAAATTTAAGTACCTTCCTGTTGTCAGATTATTCTGAAATTTGGTAGACACCTTTATTTACAATTAAAACTCTTATTGGAATCGAAACCTGCCAGATACAAGTAAAAGATATTATTACGCCAATATATTTGTGAAAAGTTTATTTCGCTGGCCTAATATGTTTTGCCCATTTAAAAGATGGAACTCAAAACTAAACCTTAGATGATTACGTAAGAATAAAAAGTATAAAATACTGTATTTAAAGTACTGACTTTTCCTGGGCTTCCAACAAGGCTGCTTTGTAACGCATGACACGCATGCTTCCTGGAAATTCCATAGCCAATGCCACAATGTAGTGGTGTGCTATTCCGTAGGCATGAGTGTCCAGTGCTGCATAAATCACCTGTTCAAGTACCACATGCTCTGCAAAAATATGAATATACTTTAAAAACAGGCTGTTATAAGTTTGACAATTGTGTCTGTCTTAATAAAGAATTGATTGACAATTGATAATAAATTGTTACCCTATTTGGGCAGTACCAATGGCATTACCTTTGCATTTGGCTTACAAAAAAAAATGATTTTCCTAAATGTTGTATATGTATACTCCAAGGTCCAGCATGTAAACTTTCTACATGACTCAAGGAATGACTGGTAGAGAATGCTCCTAGCATTATGTCCACCTGTTGTAAATTCATTGTGTAATGAAGTTAAAAAACAATGTTTTTTTTAATTCTGTACCATTTGAGGGATTATGCTGTTGTTTTCTTATTGTGTCATATAATTAAGGTCTAAAAATAAGAAACATTTCTTTATCTTTTGCCTATTATTATTTATGTTTAATTTCATTTATCAAATAATTTACTAACTCACCTTTTAATATAACATTATACTAGTTTAAATTCTAGTAGGTAAATTATCGAATACATTCAAATGTAAAATCAAATGAATATTTATTCATATATTATATTCATTTAATTTTACATTTATAGGACAACATCACATACAATGCTCTGATTCTGTGGTAAGTAGCTTAAGCAGTTCTGTTACAGATTTCAGAAACAATGACTGTACCACAACACCCGGACTCGAGACAATTTAGATAAGTTTGTTTCCTATATTGACCCTGATCGGGAATCGAACCCCAGACCTCAGAGAAGACACGACGCCAAAGTCCGGCCCGCTCGCCTCAAGGCCACGGAGGTCGGAATTAGTAAAACTTACTGTCTGGTTCATTGGCATTGAGGTCAATACAGGTTGAAAGGTTAATGACCTCTTCACTTTTTCTCTCATTGTTCTCACGCCACTGGCGAAGTAATTCTCTTGCTTCTGTAACAATAAAGATTTCATATTTGTAGGATAATTTTCGTTTTAATGTAATAAATTGGAAATATTCAACTTCAAATAGTGTGCATTTTTTCTTATTAATTTTATCTTTATATGAATATGATGTACTCGTACATTAATTATCAATTACTTTTGTATTCAATATGTGAATTCATGTGTAATTGACCTATAACAGAATTCATGATCTTTTTTTTAAATATAATCAGCTCTATACACCTCAGTACCTTGTCACACTAAACCTCCATGTGACTGAGTAAGTGAAATAGACAGTTAGGTTAATGTGACAAGGAGTTGTTTACAAACTAAAGATGCTGACTGTACCTACAAGAGTCCTTATTTTATTTATTATTATGTTTGTTGATTAACTTATAAAATATTAGCTTTTCAAACTACATATAATGTGTAGATTCTCTGTTTACAGCATTACTTACAAGCAGACCAAATTTTGGAATCTAGAAGTAGTAATTCTTAAAAAAATAATTCAGAATAAAATGTTACGTAATTGCCTTGGATAGCAGACAGGACTTATGGTTGTAATTTTCATAAAAACTATTTTTTGGTGTGGATTCAGAAATAAAATAAAAAATAATTACAGCATTCCAGACATCTATGTTATGTGTGGTGTTCATGTTTTCTTCAATGCAAAATACTAAGCCAGCAATTTCACCGCAAACTTAATGAGTTTAAGAAAAAATACTATTATATTACTAACATTATAAATTTGAAAGTTTGTATGAATGAATGTTTTGTTACTCTACATAAACTTCTAAATGTATACACCTAAATGAAATTTGGTAGAAAAATAGATGAGATACTAGATTAACTCATGGGAAACTTTATATCTTAAAATAATAACAACAAACTTCCTTTGTTTAGCTTAAGATCATCAATTTTTATTCTGTTTATGGGCTACATTTAACCAGAGCCATTTTAATATCACTAGTATCACACTTTAATGTTTTCACAGTATAATTTATCATTTTTTTACTTACTATATAACTTTTGTAGGGGTACCACCACCAATCCTCACACATTTCCTGTTCCAGAAAATCAAGCCCATTATGTTACTTACAGGATTCTCTGTTTCTGAATACTAGCCATTTACGATACTACACTCTTTCGTTGGTTTTAAAGGATGTTAAATACCTAAAATAGTAGTGAGATACCAACCTGCTTCATCATAATAACCTAGGCCCTCTTGTTTACTCATTTTTCCTGATTAGTTTTGACTTGAGAATGAATACGGTTAAACTTAATGGTTCTTATATAATGCACTCTTCTCAATGCGTAAATTAAACGTCTCTTTGAAATTCTATGAATATTATTGAATTTATTTGAAAGAAAAGTTCATACACATATTATTAATACATAGCCACTTGACACAATTTATATCACCACCACAGACAGACCAATACTTAGATGACAATTGATTGACATGTCAGCGACAAAATCACAGAGAAGGAAAAACAATTCTCAGATAGTGATGTAATTTTTAGTTGACATATCGTCGCTATAAGCGACAAACCTGATGGAACCATCAGGTTTGTAAATAAATACACTGATGTCAGTTACTCTTCGATCTCTGGCCTTTCTGCCTGGTCTTTTTTTCATTTATTTCATTAACCGTCCGTAAACCGATCTGATAGAGATAGTCTCGAGTCTTTGAAAAACCAATCCAACAAATAGATTTCTAGGTCTAGGGTAAACTCATGCAGACATAGTAAGCGTAGAATATTGGCTTGCAGATAAATTTCTTGACTCATAAGTCTAGACTCTTGCCCCTCACTCCATTTTCACTGTTATCTGGTTCTACAAAACGACTAAATTAGTAAATGTTATATTGAAATACTTCATGTCAAACATATAATGTACAGCATAAAGTACTTTTATGTCCAAATCATTAATTAAATCTCACCAAAACAAAAAAAAAACGCTTACCTAAACCTCCACCGCGAAGAATGTATGGCAACTGATGAATATTCGCGGTGTTTATGCCAAACTAGCCAAGCAGTGGCATTCGCGGTGATACAAATTTTGAATTATTTCCTATGATTGACCAGTTTCTCTAAATATGATCGGTGCAATACACCCTAGTTTTTTTTTCTTTATCCAATGACATTCAAAGTTGAAAAACGGAAAAATGCATGTTCGCGGTGATGTAATATAAGCGACGATATGTCAAATCAGTAATAACTCTTTGACCATTACCGGTATTAACTCAAAGGCTTGACTTTAACTGTTAAGATTGGTTGGCTTGGGTCTTTGTCCCACTATCAGCATTTTTTTGAAATGCAATGTAAATTAAAATTGGTTTTCTGTAAAGTCGGTTTACGGCCGGTTAGTTTGACGTGACAACGCTGAGCCGATCATACCTTTGTAACGCATTCTCGCTTGCGGAACGCGACAATTAGGATAACGGGACAAATCCCATAGTATCGAGTTATTAAACGTAGTCACGTAAAAAAAAAGCAAAGGCTATGACCACATTTTTAATTTTACGATGATACTGAATTTCATTGGTTTTAACGTTTGAAAATTAAAAAGACGCTTAATAAAGTTGACCAGCATCCACATGGGCATATCATTTGCCGACAGGTAGTAGATGAAACATCGATAAATCTGCCTCCACATTCTAACAACTAGCGGTGATGTTAGTCTTTAACTACATTTTATCTATTTATGGGTATTTTTAGTACTGTAAATTATTTATCGTTGTGAGTAAATTCTGGTGTAAAATAAAAATATTGTTACAATGAATATAACAATTTATAAATTGAAAATGACATTGTTTTATCTCTTTGTATTGAAAGGAAAAAACAAATTCTAATTGTCTACGGATTTTGACATTTGTCTATGGAAATTTCGTTTGACGCATACACCGCTCAATCTTCTTTTACTCCGCAACAAAAATACCTACAAATTCAATAGAACAACAATTGAATGACCTGCCACGAAGCAGGTATCGACATTTTAGTCCGTACATCGGAATACAAAGTTTTGTGAAGTGAACGAGACGTCTGCAATATGTCTGACTATTTGGAAATATTTTTAGATTTAGCATAGCGAAAATAATCGTATTAAATAGTTTAGAGCTTATGATGCCATGGATTATACATGACAATTAATACAAATAGGTAAGCTCGATAATATTCATATAGAATAAATCGTATACATTTCTTCCTTGTACAATCATATCGTTGTAGTTTTTTATGTCTCAATGGCCTTTATCTTGTACTTTTGTTTCTTTTGTCCTCGGTTTCGACATGTTATCGAGTTTGTAGAGCTGGACATTGTGGATTTCGTGCCGTATATTTACATAGAGTAATTTTGTCTGACAGATCGATAAGGAGACGACTTACAACGAAGATATGTATTGTTGTGGGTCGTAGAGGAGTCTCTCGTGTCAATAGAAGATATGCGCGTCACGGACGTCTCGCGGACTGGTGCTTCGGAGTGATTGCGTATCTTCTGTGGAAGAGAATTCTGCGCTCTTGACGCTGGTCTCACCTGACGCGTCGTGATTTACCTTTTTGTTGACAAAATTGAGGAAAATGGATCAGCTCGTGCAATGTCCAGTATGCACGCTTTACTTGCACAATGGAATGAGCTTGGAGTCCCATCTGGACACCCATCCCAAAGACCAGGTTATAAAAGCTTTATGCTGTTTAACAACAAAAGGGAGCAGTAGTAGCTTTAGTAGCAGAACATCGACACCGTTGCATTCCGAACGATCATACCGGAGCCGGTCCAGGACTCCGGCTGCTGATGACAGGTGGGGAAATACACATAGAAACAGTGAAAATGACCGTTATTGGCGGAGAACACCTAGTCGCACATCAAAGACAAGTCAAATAATTTCCACCTCACGCAATGGAACCCCAGATATAAGAATTGGAGATATTAATTTTGAAAACAATATCAATAGTGCCAATCAGTTCTCTGGTTCTGCTTCCTATCCTATAAAATCTGACAAACTTCAGCAACCATATTCAAGTACACCCCCAGTGCCAGAATTTGACCAGCCATATGTTTACTATCAGGATTCAAATGGAGAGGACAGAGAAATAAAATATTCTCGTAGTGCAGAATACAACCAGATAGATGGAAACTCAGGTCTTTTTGCCAATAAAACACGATCCCTCACACCTGGTGTCAAATTACAAGCTGCTTTGTTACCGCCAGTTCCGGGAAAAGGCAATGAAAAGCTTGTTAAAGTGTTACCAAAACCAAATAATATACTTGTAAAGGCTAATATGGGTGGGGTACAGTACATAGCACCTGGTGTCAAGCCTATGCGTTTAATGGTGCCTTCAGCTCCTTCGTTTGTTCAGAAAAATGTACAAAACAGTATGATCATGGCCAGCGGGATTCCAGGAACGACAATGGTTGAGACAAAGTCTGTAGCTCCAACGTTGCCTTCTACCCAGTTCAACCAGTTGACCAGCAGTACCTTCACCCCAGGTACAACTGTAGTACAAAATTCACAATTTATTTATAGAGAAATGGTTCATAATATTGATGGAAAACGTTTTATTTCTTGTGTGCCTTCAGTCCTTAGTCATGAGAATGTAACTAATGTTGCTCAAGGAACTTCTATGTATCAGAATTTGATGGTTGTAGATCAACTTAGGAATGCACCCTGTATGTACACAGCAGCTCAGCCTTTGATACCAAAGCCTTGTGTGACTTCCATATATGCTGACAGTCTGTCTCATTTGCCTAGTAGTACCACAGCTAATGTCGAAAAGGCTGGCCCTTCCACAAATGATGCTAATAAAACTCTTATCATAGAAGTAGGACCCATTGTCCCTCCCAGCTCACAGTGTGAAGTAGCTACCATGACACATCACAACATTACCACTCAAACTGATATAGACATTGCTAAGCCTAGCAAAGTTGAAGTACTCTCAATAGATACATTTGAAAAAAGTGAAACTCCAGGCTCTAGTAAAGGCTTGAAAATCCTAAGCAATATTAAAGTTGAAGTTCCAGTTCAACATCACAAAAATATGTTGAACACTGTAATGGACTTGACTGGGCCCAGTGAATCTGAGTATCCTGTCAGGCCTGTCTCGCCTGAGAAGATCTTGCCTGATTTGGATGACAATAATCAGTTGTCAGATGACTGCACGCAACCTTCAATATCTAGCAGTGACAGTGTGGTATCACACACATTCTCTGTCATTAAAAATGTTGGAAATCCACCTTCCTACAAAGATTCTAAATCAAGTGTGGTAGACAGTAAAATTGAGTCAGAATTTTCAGACAGCTGTCCGGTTCTTGATCTGATTTGTAATGAGAAGCCATCAATATCACCATGTAGTGAATTATCTGAGAGTGGAGAAAATTCAGCAGATCGAACATCAATATCTTCAGTGTCACCGAGAATGCAGATTAAACAGTCAACAAGCAAAGAAAATAGTCCAGATAAGAAAATATCACAACAAAGGACCTACAGAAACACACTCAGGCTGAACAATATTTACGTGAGGAAGAACAAGAAAATACTTCAAATAAAGAATGCCAAGCCCTTGCCTAGCAGTACCATCTCTAGCCTCAGTGTGACCGAGCCTAGAGCATCATCATCAACTTGTAGATCACCAGAAAACTACTCAATGAATAAAATTGGTGACAGGAGTGTGGAACGAGACATGTTGAGCACCATGAAGACTATATCTGTTGAAAAGATTAGTGTAACTGATGATGATAACCATGATTTTGATGCAGATACTGAGGAGCAATCTATGGATATGGAGCCTGTGGGTCCATCAAGCTTGAATAATTCTGATCAGTTCACAACTAGCATTGATGTGGTGCAAGTCAAAGAAGAGATTAACACAAGTAATGAGGAAGCCTACAGTAATGAGAACAGTACAAATCGGGAGATGGTTCCTTTAGAAACGTTACGACCTATCAATGTTATAACATACGGGAACATGCCTTCTGGGGAGTTTGACGAAGAGTCAAACCATAGAGAATTATTAGAACTAGAGGCTTCAAAGAATAACAAATTTGTGAACATGATGAATGATAATTATTTTGGGGATAACATCTATGCAGACTACTTCACTCCAGACAGGGTAGAGGCTTTCGATTCTGAGCGTGCGTCATTTTCAAAAGACGGTCCAAAGGATGGCATCTACATGTGGGGAGCTGGTGAGCCTTCCCACAAGGACAGTGAGTTTGTGTTGCCGAACTTTGTTCACGAGAGCTACAAGATTGCGGATAGTGGGGTCGATTATTCGGATATTGGGGGTAGAGAGGGACAGGTGGAGGTGGAGGTGGACGGGTGCGAGCGGGACAGCAAAGCGGACGTGCTGAGCGAGGGTCGTAGCGAGGGCGAGGTGCCGCTGAACATCTGCGCGGATGAGCGGATGCCGCCGCGCGGCGAGCTCAGCGGGCAGGAGAGCAACGGGGATACGGAGCCGCCGTGGAGCGGGGTAATACTATTTCTCACGTTTATCTAAATGTATGCCCTTGACCAACTTCCAACCAAAGGCAATGCCTGTGAAATGTATGTAAATTCCGGAATACCATTTTGGTTCATTTGAATATTTTAAAATATTTTTTGTTGGTTGCTGAGTTAAAAATCATCATTCATTCGGCAGAGTTCTTCTAGCGTCACCTGTGACAGCATTGCGGAAATTATGGGGACTGTAGAAAGAGTAAAAAAACATATTTATTTTGTGTCGGTGACACTGACCCAAAATATATTTTAAATGGTATCATGGTCCCATTATTTTATCCTTGAAATGATCAATACCTTTGTTAGAAATGTAATGACTAATATGCCTTCACACTTACGATTTTTAGCACTTTTTAGCAGAACAAAAAAACGATTAAACTTGGTACTACAATACAAAATTACTACAAAACCAAGAGACATAATAAATACATCATCCACATGTCTGGGTAAAACTCACAACCTTGGTTCTACAGCCAGGCTAACCATTATTCCATTGGGCCAGTAAATTTTTATTTCTTTTTGGATGAGATATTTTATGGGTAGTTTTATCGTCTTCAGATGTACACGGATGTCCCGCCAGCGGAGCCGTACGACCTGATCGCGCGAGAGAGCTGGGTCTCCGACGGGTCCGAGATGGACTCCAGCGAGAAGCGGGACAATTTGTGAGTAAAGTATTACACATAACATAAGAATAAAAATTTATAAGCACACACAATCAATAGATACACAATACACAGACATAAAAGTGACACAATCAAATAAAAGGTAAAGTAAAAGTAAATTTACAAACAAAGAAAAAAGAAAAACCATATTGATTGCGCTAACAAGGTCCTAGCCTTAGCATAAGCTGCCACGGAATTGGATGCCACAGGAGCGCTGGTATTCTGGCGGAACATGACATGTTACATAAAGTACATTTAAGAGATATCTAAGTCGTAAATGTAGATTAGTTTGTTGCGTTACCATTTTTGGTACTTTAACCTTGAGTGGAAAATTCGCATTAAAGATGGGAAAAAATAAATATTGTAATGTAGGCTAGTCTCCATAAAATGCCGGCCGTTGCTTTTTTCTGATTTTTGATTACACTTTTAAATATCGTTTTGGCATAGCACTTTAACTCCATAGACTCAACCATAAAACAGGGGATTAAAAAAAATATTTCAAAACTTTAGTAGGGGCGGCTGTATGTCTATTGATGCCTTAGCCACTAAAGATGATTTGTGAAAAAAAATAATGGCGCCAAAACTGATCAAAATACACAACTAGAAAAATCTGTCCAGTCCAGATGATTTTGAGTGTATTTGTTATTAATTTACAAAGTTATAAAGATTTTTTATTTATTTACAACAGTACCTATATGCAAAATTGGTTGGTAATTTAATTTGTTGGAAAATTTAATAACTTTGATAAATATAATATAGATCGAACCAAAGTAATAAGTGAAATATAATTTAAGTGAATAGCATTAATTACCTGAATAAAAATATTGGACACTAAAAATAAACAGGTGAAATATATTCTTTATTATTCAGAATATGTACATATTTGATATTTTAGTCATTTTTGGCTTCGTCAAATATACATTGTTGATTTGATTTATGTCTCATGGTCATAATCTGTTGTTCTAATACCTTAAAAACATAAGGGAAAAAAATTAAAAGTTTCTACATACATTGTTAATGTAGACTACCTAATGAACACGAGTTCCATTAAATTATTCGATTCGATCGTCTGTTCTAGCAATGTTCCTTAGGGTGAGGTCCAGTGAATGTAGCTTTTCAAAGATGAAACAATTTTTGAAATTGGCATACATACACAACATTGCAAATCGTCCCTCTTTGTAATATTAGCGTAGATTAAAAAGACCTCGTTATTGGCGAATTTAGATTGCGCTAAATGTGAATGAAGCCGCTTTTCCACTAGGCAACATTTGGCGTGCGAAATGGTGAGCTACAGCGTGTAGCGACATATTGATAAATGTCATTGATGCTAAACTTGCAATGATTTCTAAACTAACTAACAACAGTCTACGCGTCGTATGGCAACGTCGCGCGCTCTTCTGCAACGTTGCCATACATGTTGAACGTCACGCGTTGTCGGTCGTTTGTTGCCTACTGGATACGAGGCTTTAAAGAAAATGTGACTGATTTTTAAAATTTTTGACGTGACGACGTCTAATAACTCGATACTACGGGCTGTATGCACGAATAAGATGACGTCATTGTCCCGTTCCGCAAGCGAGAGCGCAACACGAACGAGAGAGAGGCATGATCGGCTCAGCGTTGTCACGTCAAGCTACCGTCCATAAACCGACTTTACAGACAACCAATTTTCTTTATAGTGTTTCACGCCGCCCTAGCGATTTTTAAATATTAAAAAAAAAACGGAAAATATGTCAACGCTTCTTGCAATGAGTGTTTCGAACCTTTACGTATCGCGTGTTTACACTATTTAAAATGTGATCGATTGCACAGAGAGGAGGAGGTCCAGCTCCCGAAGGGTCGCGGGCACGCGTGCGCGGCGTGCGGCGCGCGGCTCGGCTCCGTGCGCGAGCTGCGCGCGCACCGCGCCCTGGCGCACCCCGCGCACCCCGCGCACCCCGCGCACCCCGCGCACCCCGCGCACCCCGCGCACCCCCCGCACCCCGTGCACCCCGCGCACGCGCCGCTCGCCTCCTACAGCCGCCTGCTCACCGTCAGGACCATCAAGAAGGAGGAGAAGACGGATATCACCGACACAGGTTTGGGCATTCACTTTTACGCTAAGTCAGTTAGTCAACTCGGAAGATTTTCACAGACGCATGTTTGGGCATTCACTTATAGACTGAGTCGTTTAGTGGTAATGAGCTATCATCGTTACGTGAACAGTAGTAGGTAGGTTCTTAAGAGGGGGTACCATGTCAAATTGTCAATTTTAGATTCGATTTTTACACTGGAAAACAAGCTTTAAATCGTTTCAGTTTTTTAATATGAATATTAAACTATATTTAGAAGGGACTGGTCTGAGCAGAAACATGAAATTGTAATATTTTCTCGATAGAAAAATATCACAAAGTTAGGTCTAATTTTCAACTAGATTCGATTTATTTTGAAAACTACATATGCAACTGAACTTATATTTTAATACATAACAGAAAAAAATATTATCGAGGGTCTGTACTAGCGATTTCTGTAAATATTATTTATTTTGCGAGATATTAAAAAAAACTAGTTCGGCGCTTACTACGTTTTTATTCCGCGTAGAAAATTGTCTTTCTATTTCACCTGACACATGCATGTCCGCATGTTTTGTTTCATTAATCAGTCGTGGTTGCTCTGTTGAGACGAGAGGTCTATGTCATCATGCTCCGGCCCAAATATATTACGACAAAATTATGGCAAACAAAAATGATAAAAGAAAAAGCTTTAGAGGAGAACAGAAGAAGTTAAAACTTCAACTTATGTTCTATTTTGGAAGGTTTTTAATTACTTATTATATTTGTTGATGTTTGTGTTGTCAAAAAGCGTTGAAGTAATAGCGGTGCGTGCAGTACATGCAAAATAAATCGATACTTCAACCACGTCACACCACGTGATGATGTCGGTATGAGTTTCTATTAAATATTTGTTTACATAATAGTAGATACCACCAGTAGATTACATAATAGTAGTACTAGTAGGAAAATAAAATGTGACAGAATCTATTTATGTTTAATTTTTCGTACAAACCTTTTTTTACATATGTATGGTTTATAGCTTTTAGCTTTTAATATCACAAAAGCTAGTTAAGCCATGCGGTTAAAGCACTAAAGAAACACCTTTCAACAAGAACTTTGTAAGTTTGTGTCTTTTATTATTTTGGATTTCAAGCGAGAACGAATAGAAGTAAACAGAGCTATGTCTTTATTTTTCTAGATAAAAAAATATGATAGCTCTCGAGTCATTAATACATTATAAATTATATTTTGAAAGGTTACTCAATAAGAAACATGCCTCACCCAATAAATAGGCCCAAACCAAGCATTATCTGACTATTTGTTACGCAGAGTTGGGTGGCATATGCTGTAACTGACTGATTTGCAGACGGCAAGATTGGTACATTCTGGCTATTTTCACAGCGTCATGTCGTATAGTCTGCTTTTATGGGGATCTGCGGCCGACATATGTACAGTACTATCTTTGTGTTACAAAAGAGGGCCATCTGAGAAAAATAAGGTATTTACGTATCAATCAATATAATAACTGACTTCGTAAACCTATCAAAATGTTTGTTGGGTAGTATAAAAATAAATTATGGTTATTTAGAACTAGATGACTACAAACTAATAAATAAATGTGAAAATATATAGACATGACTGATATATAGTCTGCTCACACACTATATTCATAAGATTTCTATAGTCCTAAATTGTAAATAATGGGATAACTACTTACCAAGAAAAAACTGGTGGTAATTTTGGATTGTATTTATTTTAACGATGCATAAGTATTACTTGTTACCACTATATTTGTTAAATACAAATGCAATATACCTAACATGGATACAATTGAAAAGTTAAATGATTATTATATTTTTTTTGTAATAAAAATCATGTCCGCTATCTTACATTGGTCTTGCCAAATTTTATCTAAGTCATATTATATCACCAGTTTAAATTTTATTATTAGCAACTATTAAAAATAACTGGTTGAATAAATGATTTGAGTCACGCAATAGCATTATAAATAAAAAAAAACATTAAAATATATATTAAGTATTTCTTACCTTTTCGAGTTATTTACCACTACCAAAATTATTATGATTAATATATTTATTTTGTGTGCAAACTTTGGTTAATCCGACTCGCACTAAGCCAATCCTTATCAGAATTATCTATAATTTTCGCGTATGCTGTGCCAGTACAAAACATGACGCGGCGATGATTTAGATGCGTGGGACGAGTGCGGGGCGTGTGAGGTGCGCGGGTGAAATTCGACATTACTCCGGCACCATACCCCCTCTTAAGATTTTAGGAATCACAGTCCAATAATAGAAAATTTATATTCTACTACTAATATTTTAAACGCGGATGTTTGTAAGAATTAATGGATGTCTGTTTGAATATATGTTTGTTACTTTATCACGCATAACCTAAACAGATTTGGATGAAATTTGGTAAAACATACTAGATTTGCATTTAGAGTATTTAAAATAAGTAAACTTATCGTTATCTCGAAATAACACGGACGAAGTCCATTCCATAGGTCGCAAATAAACCACTTGGGCTCATAGAACTTTATAACTGGACTAAGAATGCGCTTAGCTTTATTCACTTCGCGAATACAGCAGTAAAATTTAGTAATAATTGTATGAAATCGCTATAGGTGGAGTCACAATATTTTTTTATCTTAAAGACAATGAGACATTTTAATAATCTCAATATGGACACTCACACTTGTGTTCCAGGCTCAATGATGACGATAGATTCTAAGGAGTCGATCACGACGACGATGCTGCAGGTGTACGACGCCATGACGGACGCCAAGCCGAAGATCGAGGGGCTGATCAAGCAGGAGCCCAAGCCACGACGCAAGAGAGACTTCATCTGCCCCACCTGCAAGGTAATCTATACCGTATAATTCGTGGCTTAAGGATCTTTGTTACTAGTGGTCGATGGGTTCAATATCATGATGATAATAAAGTAAAAAAAAATAATTATTACGATAACAGATAAATCAGGTAGTATAACTTCAGTGTTGTTGTATTCCTGCGTTTGAATAAGGTTTCTAGAGCTCTTGGAGCGTGCTACATTAGTAGCAGGGTCAAGCCTTCAAGGTAAAGGCGACAAGTCCAGTAATACCTTCATTATGCATATGCTGTACTTGTCGCCCTTAAGCTAGGACCTCATTACCACTTAACATCAGGTGGAATGAGGCCGATTTTGACGTGTAAAAACAAAAATTCATGAAAATTGAAAATTGTAACTGACGCTTAGTTTTAGTAAGCCAAGATTATGTTGAAGACACATGGTAGTTGCCAATTTGTTATCTCATTTCGTTGGTGCAGGTGGACCAGCTAACAGACGTGGCGTTCCACGAGCACCTCAAGATCCACCCTCTGGAGTGTCTCACGTGCGGCAAGTGCTTCTTCAGGCGCGCCAACCTGCAGCTGCACATCAAGACGCATCGGGGGATCAAGAACTACAAGTGAGTTATGTTATGATACCATAGTATCTCTAATTAAAGACAGATCGGTTCAAGAAAAATACAGCGGGCTCTCTCTCTCCCATTCTCTCACTCGGTCTCTCTTTCCCTCTCTCTCTCTCACACACACACACACATTCCCTCACTCCTTTTTTCACACATACTTTATCTTTCTCACACACCCTTTCACTCTCTGCGTTTCTCACACACACTTTCTCTCTCACACTCTGTAATTCAAACAAACAAACACACACACGCACACCACTTCATAAAAGTCATGCGTTGAAACGGGCCGTTTCTCTTAATTCAAGTTCATTTTATTTAACAATGTTTTCCAATGTATAGGCTTTGCATAGTTTGGGAGCTTAAGGAAACTTGTTGGTTCTAACATCGTAGAATTTTACACAAGGTGGCTAGTCTTGTCGCGATCAACCAACTAAGGTTTGCCTTATTATAAGTGACTGCTGTATGCTATGAATGCATGTCTTTTAAGGGTTTGTCCATATCGCGAGCGGTTCGCGAGCTGCACTCACCTAGGATTTTTAACATATAACAATGAGAAATAGATAAATGCTTTGAGTGTTATCGATGCTAAGAAGAAATTTTAACCCCTATTTAAGTTTCCTTTAGAGTTGTATTTTCAGTTCGACTAGAAAAAACAAGGTATTTCTGATAAATAAATAATATTTCGTCCCAGTCACTAAATTCTAGTGAAGTGACGTCACGCCAAGCAGTAACATGTGATCAGTAAATCTTTGTTAAGGACTAACAAAATTAAATAAGGCAAGTTCCCTATTAGGTGAGATGTTTTAGTAATTTAACATTGCACCCGGTTTCCTTTGGATAGCATCCCAGAGCCCAAAGGTGAGAATCCCAAGGTTGGGAAAACCTGCGGTATCATGTGGAGCTCCTCTGTTCCATTCTGACACGAGGTATGTTTCCATGATTTACATTTTTTATGCCACGATTATGGGACATGAACATGCAGCCCGCTTGATGTTTGACGGATAACGGGTCTGTTTTGCATTGTAAATGGATATGATATCCTTTTGTTAGCTGATAACATATCGGCTTACAAGGCCTGAATAACAATCACATGTGTGCACGTTGATAATTTTAATTGTGACGTCACAGTGTGGTATCTTCATACAAAATCTATAAAGGATTCGTGTTTTGACAGGTAATAAAAAGTATCTCAGTTGACTAGGCAGTGAAACATCCATATTATCATTATATTCCTTTTGATCTCTATAGTGAGGGAGACGAAAGAGATGATCACACTCAATACGATCGACAGCAAGACGAGGTAAACACTTGCATTTCAATATAAGTTCTTATGTTGACGACATAAATCCCAACTGTGTAGTTTGTGTGTACAATAGGTGTATAATGTCTGATGGGTGCATTGTATATTATTGTATGTTTGTTTGTTGTGCAGATGCGAGGTGTGCGAGAAGAGGTTCGTGACGAAGCAGAAGCTGCAGGAGCACCACAACGTGCACACGGGCCGCGCGCCCGTCAAGTGCACCATCTGCGACGACACCTTCCGCCGCTACTCCAACATGCTCGCGCACAGGTGCGACCGCCATCACGCTCGCCCTGCTCCGAACTGACCATTTAGATATTGGCATGTTTTAACTGTCAATGATACAGCACCTCCGTAGTGACGACCTCCGTAGCCGAGAGGCGAGCGGGCTGGACTTTGGCGTCGCGCCATCTCTCGAAGTCCCGGGTTCGATCCCCGGTCGGGTCAATATGGGAAACGAACTTTTCTATATTGTCTCTGGTCTGGGTGTTGTGGTACCGTCGTTGTTTCTGATTTCTGTAACACAAGTGCTTTAGCTACTTACCACTGAATCAGAGCAATGTATGTGATGTTTTCCAATATTTATTTATTTATAAGTAAAACCTTAAACAGGCAATGGGAAAATAGTTACTACCACAAATTGAACCTTATGACTAGCGACCGGATTGTGTGCTACATAAAAAGCTTGTTATATGCATGCAGATATTCATGGAATATGCACGAAAATTGGCAGATTATGTAATTTCGCAAAATAATAGATTTAAAGAACACCCAATATAATAAAGAGAGGTAGGTTTTGATTTTTGTATTTCAAAGTCAGCATACAATAAGTAAATATTTTTTATGGGAGACTAGCGGCCGCCCGCGACATCGTACGCGTAGACTTAGTATTTTCTAGCAATGAATAAAGCCTATGTTACTCACGGTAAATGTAGCTTCCCAACGGTGAAAGAACTTTTGAAATCAGTCCAGTAGTTTCGCAGCCTATTCATTACAAACAAACAAACAAATCTTTCCTCTTTATAATATTAGTATAGATAATAATAAGTACTGTAACATTACACGACATTAAAATTATTGAAAAAAAGTAATCGGTCCCCACGTGTATGTATCGCCATCTAGTGGATTTTTCATGCGGGACCACCCTCATTATTTAATTCCACGACTACGGTATAATGGACTATTCAAGCAGCGAAGATCCCTTTGAATCCCCCCCTCCCCCCTCTGTGTCAGCGAGAGTGAGCGTGTTCGTTTGTCTGGCAGGGACCGGCACCACTTCCAGAAGAAGGCGAAGGTGCGCGACTTCGTGTGCCACTGCGGCGCCGTGTTCCACTCGCGCGCCAAGCTGCTCTGGCACAAGGAGACGCACGACGACAAGCCCAAGGTACCTGATACACGTCCAACAGCCCTTTAACCACTTATAAGGCTCTGTCGATTATATGTTTACCAAAAATTTGAACCTTACTTCTCCAAGAATTAAGGTCCAAAACCAATAAAAATATTTAAACATGCTCTGCATTATAATGGGTTAATACAGGAAAAGCTGCATATTCAGGTTCCGGAATAGCGTTTTCACTATTTAAAAATTGTGACTAAGGTATAGTGAATGTGTATATGAAGGTATACATATGTTAACTACTAGCTTGTGCTGGCGGCCGATTTACCGGTACTAGGTACTAAAGGTAAATAAAAAATATCTAACTTTAAGACAAGTGAGATTTTGTAATATTTTCCACAAATTCCATTAGAAACTTAAAATCACTATTAGTGACATAATATTGTTTTTAAATTATTGTTCTTTATACGCTATGTCATGTCACTAAATAAGCAATCCTTTCTTTCTTTCTAATTTGTGTGAAAAAAATGATTTCTCATTGTCATTGGTGCTTTTTTTCCTTGCAGGCGTGTCTGTATTGTAGCGACAAGTTCGTGCACGCGGCGTCGCTCACGCGGCACGTGCGTCGCACGCACAACATGTACTACCTGCCCGACAGCGGCAAGCCCAAGGAGAACGTGCCTTGTCCCGTCTGCAAGCAGGTCTGTACCGTCCTTGTTTATACTTCTATCTATACTATTACTAGCTGACCTGTAAACATTGTTTTGCCATATACATTATTTCTAGGGAGCGGGATAAATTACTAAAACAAATATAAAAAAGTATGATATACCTAATAATATTAAATAATTAAATCGTGGAACATTATATTGCCGTATTGGGGAAAATTATATTTGCATGATTGTATATTACTCTAGCAACTCTCAAGGGAGAGCACAGTCAACAATATTTTATTAAAATGAGGGTGTTCACATACGAAAAATCCACTAGATTAATTGATCGGTGATTTTAATGTCATACAGGCCTAGCATACGCAACGCGACTAAATTTTATCGCGCTTTTAACAAACGTGAAAATCGATTGAAGTCAGTGCGTCAGCTGCTGATTGGCTGAAAATACGAGTGCGGTGTGCTATTAGCCAATCAACAATATCGACACTTTTGTCGTCTCATGCGAGAAATTTGACGTATTGCGCATGCTAGGCCTGATTTATTTATTTATTTATAAAGTTCTACTTACAGTTTATGTACTACATCATTCCTTAAATAATATAGGCTTTTACTTATTCTAGTTAAGTACATAGACTAGTTACAAGTAGGCACCGCTTACTTAATAGAACAGAAACACTTTTAAAATAGGTAAAATAGGAACTTTTAAAAGATTTCCTTCAACACCAAATATTTTATCTCTATGGTATATTAATGGTATATTAGTAACAGTACTATATGCATCTCAATTTACATGTGAGTGTTAACAAAATCCAGTTTCAGTTATGTATAACCTTGCGTATTTTGTTAGTTGTGTCGTGAAAAATGTCAATCAAATGGCAATATTTTTTTAGAATTCGGGATAGGCGAGGGATAGCGGAGTTAGCGCCCAATACTGTGCGCCTGAAAGGAGGGCAGAGTGGTGTTATGGGTTTTCTAGGCACCCTACGTGGTACTTTTAACTTAAATTGAGAATTGATACTTAAACTGATAGTGGCATGTCTGTCAATGTCATGTAAGCCATAACCAATAGCAGGTGGACCCCACGCCTGCGTATCGTCATCTAGTGGATTTTTTGTATGCGAACACTCTCTTTTAGTATAAATTTTTAGTCTTATTGTGATTTTTATAAGTCAGTTTATTTTTTTTTATTATAAAACAATATCATTTCGTTTCCAGATGTATCTGCGTAGCAATCTTCGTGCTCACCTGCTGACGCACAGCGGCAAGCGGCCGTACGCGTGCGTCATATGCAACAAGTCGTTCACCACCAAGTGGAACCTGAAGCTGCACCGATGGACGCACATGAGCCGCTCCGCCAAGCCGTTCAAGGTATTTTTGTTTTTAACTCGTGTGGATTAATGTTTAAATTAGACCTCGACGAGATGTTGTGCGGTTGAGCCCAGGGACAGGAACCGTTTCGCTAATAGGGTTCTGGTTCTATGGCTGTAATGTTAAACTATATTTCCATGACACCATCAATAGGCACTGAGAGATGCGGGAAATGCGGGAAATGAAAAAATGCGCCAAAGCATATTCTTAAAAAAAATAGGGTTCTGGTTCGTACTTACGTCACTAAAATACTCTTTGCTAGGGTATCCATATTGGGAATTAAAGTCAAGCTACTTTACTCTCTATCTGGAATACATTATGACTTTCTAATGCGCTCGTATATTTCGTGGTAATGTGCTCAATATAGTTTCGTCCCTAAGCAAAAGTAGTAGTTATTCAAGTGGGCGTCATTCAGTTTCAAGTTCTTTGAACAACTTGCGGTAGACCCGATTGGGCATCCAAGCACTTGTGTTATAGAAATCAGAAACAACGACGCTAACACAACACCCAGACCCGAGACAATATAGAAAAATGCGTTGCCCATATTGACCTGACCATATTTATGGTGCACCGCCAAAGTCTGGCCCGTCCGCCCGCGTCTCCCTCGGAATCTTTAGAAAGCTACCTACAAAATGTAATGAGTTAGGCACAGTTGATATTGGTAGTCAACTAAATGTGTGTAGGAGCTTGTTTTATTGCGATCCAATCTTAATAAGTGAGCAGGTGGCTTAACCCACTGTTTCCTCGGCAGTGCAACCTGTGCAAGGGCGCGTTCATCCGCCAGGCGGAGTACGTCTCGCACATGAACTCGCACAAGTCTGTCCGGCCGTACACGTGCAACTACTGCGGCTGCCAGTTCATACGCAAGTACAACTGCCAGCGGCACGTGCGCGAGCATCAGGTCGCCAAGAAGTACGTCTGCAAGGTGCGTACACGTTTATGATACACTTTAACAACGGGGAGTAATGCGCGAGAAAAATCCGCTAGGTGGCACTACTTGAGCCTGAGGTCATTGGCTACTTTTAACCTGGCATTAACAGATATGTCAAAAATAACCAGTCTGGTAGCAGTTGGACCTGACGCTCATGTATTGTTATTAAGGGGATTTTTTTTTGCGCGGTCTGAAGGGAGGCGGCGAATAGAGACTCCATTGAAATTAAACACCAATCGCCAATTATAAGTTACCAACGCCGTAAAAGAGAACTTTATGGAACGTCGGCCATATTACTTATTTTGCAAATGATCTTTAAAAGTGTCGTGCTAATTACCTAATTGTTTTTGTTAAGTAATTGGTGGGAATTAGTTAGAATAACAAAAAAAGGTACGGGCTTTATTTATATAGTATTGGAAACTTATTCGAATTTGAAATGTGTCTTACTTAACCTAAATGATTGGACAGTGACAAATCACAGACTTACCAATAAATTAAATTCAAATGCATTCAGTAGTTTTGCATGAAATGAAACCAGTATCCATACTAATATTTTTTTACGTTTATAATATTAGCAGGATCATTATTCATTGGCTACTTTTTAATGCTCTGCGCGTCTTATATAATAATATGTTCCGGGCGCTGGTGGGACTGCCGAAATTCTGCAGTGCGTCTGGCATGTTCGCCGATGCTCACGTGGACGGTTTTTATGCCTTAATTAGGAAAAAAATATTATCCGTCCAAAACAGAATGCTTGGCAGTTCCAACAGTATCCTAAAGGTGTTGGCGGGGAGGTGGGATAGTGCACTAAGGCGGCACTGGATCACGTCCCTAATAAACCCGCAGGCGGAACAAATTTACTACGTCAATTGAACAATTTTTATAATTTACTAACAGTAGATATAAGAACATTGTTACTAACATATGGATCCAAGTTATCTGAATAAAAAAATATTGTAATTATTAGCTACTAGCGGCCCGCCGCGGTGTCGCACGCGTGAGCTCTTTGTAAATGTTCATTTTTAAAAACCTTGTACATACTTGTAATTGAAAAATGGACATCATTCATAAAAAAATTAGGTATCTGTACAATTGAAGACTCACTAAACCTTGTAACTTCTATCTTTCCTCGACAGTAAAAATCTTGTCTTTGTAAAAAATTGTGTAATTCATTGTAAACATAAAATTAAACATAAATTTCACTTAAAAACCACAATAGAATCCAATTTTCCATAACAATGTTTTTCATGACATGTGACAGTCATTCATTCTTAAAAAACGAAAGAACGTAATCTTGTAAGAAGTTTTAACTTCTAAAATAGGAAGAGTTTTTAATCTAAACAGTATCACTTGCGTAAAAGAGGGCTTTATGTTACGTGGGTCTTACTGTTTTTTTGCAAATTGGCTTTAAAATGCTCCGAAGCTATTTAGTAGGCAGTTTTGATAAGTAAAATTGTACTATTTTTATAGGAAACCTAAGAAGGAATCGCGTTTTGAAAGTATCTCAGTTGACTAGCCATTTCACATCCTTCTTACGAATAGAACAAAAATTGGGTACAATATTTCTGAAATGAGGCGGACAATATATTATATATTTTGTTACAGGTACCTGAATGCGGCAAGTCGTTCCACAGAAGCTACTACCTGTCCGAGCACATGAAGGTGCACAGCGGGGCGCGGCCGTTCTCGTGCAACATCTGCGGGAAGACCTCCAGCAACAAGTCCAACCACAACAAGCACCTCAAGATACACCACGCGAGGGAGCCCGTCGCCACGGAGGCCTAGGGACGCTGCCGGGGGCGGCCGCCGGCGCGGTACCACAGCCCCCTGGCCACGCCAAAGGTGATCCAGCGCTTCTTGCGCTCAGCTATTTTTTTTATATTATCACAGTATACTGCCTGGTGGAAAACAAGAGAGGAATCCATATCGCGATTAGAGTTTGCAAACAGGGCCTCGCCATTCATACCGTCGAAAACTGCGCCACAATAGCCCCAACTTGTGGAGTATGTTGTTGTTGTGGAGTATACTTTAAAAAGTTTGCAAACTCCAATCGCGATGACAACGGATTTGGTACTGTAATATCCTATCCGTTAGCATCGCCATACTGGCCCGCAAGATGTTTCTTCACGCCCCTATATTAAAATGAATAGTTTGGATGATTTTGATGCGCTGTATTACGATCAAGTTTTATTTATTAGTCGATGCAAAAAAATGCGTTTTCATTGTATTTTGAATACTTAACTGACGGACTAAATAGAATCCTTGCTTTTGCATCAAACTATTATCTCTACATTAATAATAGTAGGAGTGCCTGTGTTGAGTTGATGACGGGAAACCAATTGGAATTTGATCGCTGTTTGGCCGAAATAGGGGCGAGTTTTCTTGTCCGCGTCTGTTTGTTTAAAAACTTTATTGTACAAAGTAAGAATAAAAGTCTTTATATTCACATAACGTTGCAGATTGGTTGGTATCTGTTATAATTATAATGATTGGACGGAAGGTAAGGAATACTGTATAGGAATCGATATTGTAATTTTTTAATAAGGATGCATATGAGAGCATTCTACCAGCGAGTGAGTCGTTTTGGTTGAGAGTTTTATGAGCATAGTTTTGTAATACGGCTAAAATAATCATTTAGATTACATAATTCGTATTGCGAACTGTGTTACGGAATTAAGCAGTGTTTTTAAATAATGATGTTTGGAAAAATAACTGTGCAAATACATCTCGTTACAAATAATCAGCCTTACCAAAGGTTAGTATATTTAAGAACTTTCGATAAGCATATGTTTTATTGTTATCTTTCGACACTTATCCGATAAAAGGATATGTGACAGGTCAAGACTTAAATTGAGACTCAATCGCTCACGTACTCCTTGTCGATGTTGCATACCGTGGCTCTTAGCACATTTTGACTTAAGTGATTTGATGTTGTGATTCACAGAATTAAATGGCATTACACTGATATACGATATACCAGATAATCTAATCGATCTCTATTTTGGATTCCAATGTCAAATATAATTGATGAACATCAAAATATTGGAATGCAATGAAATCCATATGTAATGTTATAGACTCAGAACACTTATGTGAACATAAGATACATCTAATAACACTTGGAGCATTAACCCTTCCAATCATAATAATTATGGCCTCTGTTACTCGGGGAGAATGTAACTCTTCAATAGTGAAATAATTTTTGATATCGGCATATTTTTGAGTTTGCTAATTACAAACACACACTAAAAATAAACACCATTTGTCTTTATAATATAAGTATATATAAATGATGCTATCTCAGGACAGGATGTTCTCAATTAATGAAACGTTCAAAGTCAATAATTTATGGTTTGTTGCATTTCTAAAGTTTGAGTAATGTTGCTTCATAGGTACTCGAAATGCCTGAACGAATGAGATTAGATCACATACATTGACGTCAATAGATTTTTCTATAGTGTATGTAATAGACTGTGTTTTGAACGTACCATCTCACACTAAAACTACCTTGCACCTCACATCCAATATTTTGATAAATGTGGACCCAAACTGTGCTGAAGTAAAATTATATATTATTAGCGTAAACAGATTTCGTATTATATGATTTCTATGTACAGTATATACTATGTAACATTATGCAAACGAAAATATTCAAAATAAGAGATTAATTACCTCAATCATCAAAATTCACAAACTTAACCTCATTATAAAAATTTTAGTAAAATGTATTGGTTCGAACATATAACATATCCGGGTCTTTTAAATTAAAGAAAGAAGCTAGGCCATTTTTAGTCAGAAACTCAACACAAGCCTCCTTTTACGTATTCGGGTCTCGAAAAAGTTATATCAGGCGTTCTGACTGCCACGGTATTAAAAATACACTAAATTAAACAGTAAAAATAACCAAAGAATCATAGACTCGTCTTTTATGAAAGCGGAGAGAGGGGAGGTGACGGTTAACTAGTATTGCGCTAATAGCTACCACCAAGATAATTGGTTACGCAATCTCTCCATATTCCGCTTTGATTGAGGATGTGTCTTGAAGCTTGGAAACGAGTATCATAGGATAAAATAGGAATGGTAAAATTCACAGAAAAAAATAAAACGACATTATCCAAATATTATATAACGAATATATTCATCATAAAGTAAGGGGATCCTAAAAATGTTTTTGTCATCCACATGTAAAATAGTTCCTTGTTAATAATTCAAAATGCTACACAGTTTAATCGCTATCCTACGAAACACCAGCTTAAATAAGTTCAGTTATCGAATGAACGGTCCACGGCAATAATGTTGAATGTCCAAAATATTAAAATCAAAGTCAACAACGTCATGCAGCAAGTAATCTGGTTTACAAACTAGGGAATATCTCGCTTCCAGTCCTGAGATAAAGCCGTTTCTGATATTTGATTACACGTCTAAAACGCTCAGTGTTTCAGGAAATTTACGGCAATAAAGGCGATTTTTGGACAATCACGAGCTTTGAAATGAAAACACTTGAGCTCTAAGGTAGTTACTATAATGCTCGTGTGGCGTCTCACCACCTAAGCTCATGTAAATAGTTTTTGATACCAAACTCCTTGTAAAAAATATATATTCTTCAGACTGTAAAAAGAAAAATATTGCCTGTCATTCTTGTACATACGTCACTGTGTGAAAATTATTCTGTTACATATTTTACGTATAAGTTTATTTAGATTTTTGTGTGTACAGTTATATATTTCCTCATTTCCTCTTTCTCTCCTTCTTTGTAAATATTATTTCTATTCTATTGTTGTTAGGTGTGTGGTGATATGTAAATAAACTCTTGTATATACATTATTTGTGATTATAATTCATTATCTTCCATCACTCTCTACCCTACATTGGTGACACCCGGAGAACACAATTTGTATAAAAAGAGGAACAAAAAAACACAGAATGTATATAATAAACACATGTACAGTCAACCACGCCAATGGCTAACTTAGCCGACCGCATACACGGCGTGTTGCCGACAACGCCACAAGCGGCACCAGCTTCCAGCGCACCAGTACCGGTAACTGCTATGGAGATGTTAGTGCAACAAATTGCGGCACTAACTAAGCAGATCCAGGCTCTGGCTACGGAGGTCGACCAGCAGCAGTCCCTCCCTGACGAGCGTACTAGAAGGGAAAAGTCCAGACGTGCCAGCTCATCACGGTCCCGCATCTGCTGGTACCATTCGAAGTTTGGTGGCCGGGCGAGGAGGTGCGCCAAGCAGTGCAGCTTCACGTCGGGAAACGCGCCAGGCAGTCGGTGATAGCGACAGCCGATTGCCCAAGTTCCGGTCGCTTATTCGTCACCGATCGTGTCTCGAAGACACAATTTCTCGTCGATACAGGCAGCGACGTCTGTGTCTTCCCACGATCGGCACTTGGACATCGACGCCAGAAGACTTCATATGAATTGTGTGCAGCGAACGGTAGCAGAATTTGTACATATGGCTATATTAATTTTAATTTAAATTTAGGGTTGCGCCGTGACTTTGTTTGGCAATTTATTGTGGCGGACGTGACTAAAGCCATTATTGGCGTTGATTTTTTGTCTTACTATAATTTAATGGTAGATTGTCGCAACCAACGCTTAATAGACAACTTAACAAGGCGTGACTGCTGCTGGTCGACCTCCGTAGCCAGAGCCTGGATCTGCTTAGTTAGTGCTGCAATTTGTTGCACTAACGTCTCCATGGCTGGAGTTTGGGTGAGAGTTGGAGTTAATAGTGCGCTGGACGCTGGCGCCGCTTGTGGTGTCGCCGGCAACACGCCGTGTATGCGGTCGGCTAAGCTAGCCATTTGCGTGGTTGACTGTACATGGGTTTATGTACATATATTTATATACATTCTGTGTTTTTGTTCCTCTTTATGCAATTTGTGTTCTCCAGTAGTCACCAATGTAGGGTAGAGAGTGATGTAGGTGATAATGAATTATAATCACAAATAATGTACAAGAGTTTATTTACATATCACCACACACCTAACAACAATAGAAAAGAAATAATATTTACAAAGAAGGAGAGAAAGAGGAAATGAGGAAATATATAACTGTACACACAAAATAAATCAAAATAAACTTATACGTAAAATATGCAACAGAATAATTTTCACACAGTGACATATGTACAAGAATGACAGGCAATATATTTCTTTTTACAGTCTGAAGAATAGATATTTTTACAAGGAGTTTGGTATCAAAAACTATTTACATGAGCTTAGGTGGTGAGACGCCACATTCATGTACCTAATAACTGTCTGGTTCAGGGAGTGCCAAGCAGCAGTTGGATCCTTTTTCTTGAGATACTCCCACTTCTTCGGAAACGCATTAGGGGCTGTTTCGTATAGACTATTAAGGTAGAGTGGCCGAAGTGTGTAGGCAAACAAATTTCTCGGACATCTGGTGCTGGGTAAGTTTGGGAATTTTTTGTTGAATGATGTTTCCCTTTGACAGTCCATACTCGCTGGCAAAAGCTCTGTTTCAGAATAAGGTGACTCTGTTCCAGACCGAGTAGAGTCAGGAACAGGATGACAAGATTCTGTATCCTCTTTGTTATGTGTTCCAGCATTCTGGGGTGAGGGGGAGGTGAAACTGAGTTTTTTCTTTATCATGGGCCTTTGTGTTGATTTTTCGTTTCTGATTTCGTCAAGTTCCTGGTTTAGATTTTTGTGTGTACAGTTATATATTTCCTCATTTCCTCTTTCTCTCCTTCTTTGTAAATATTATTTCTATTCTATTGTTGTTAGGTGTGTGGTGATATGTAAATAAACTCTTGTATATACATTAGACGTGATTCATTCTTACACTACACATCTCTTCTCTACCCTACACTCGCTTTAGAATTAGCAACTGTGCAAGCGACTGTACAACGTTAATAAACTTGAAACCCTAAGATGTTAAAACAAACAGACGTTAATCGTTATTGCAGTGGACCCTTCAAATACGATTATGTTTTAGAATACCGTGGGGTTTTTAGAGGTTTTTAATTATACCGATGTAAGATCTGAGTGGAACAGCGATCAAGTTCAATTTAAAAGAATTTAAAAATGACTTTCTTATCACTTATGATATTTGAAGGTGCTCTGACGACTCTTTTGCATGGAAATAGGCTAGCGAGTAGATCACGTACAATGTATACTTGTGTACGTTCAGTTATCTTGGTTGTGAATAGTGCAGATATCGTAGCTTAAGGCGGGTTGGTTGTGGTGGGATGAGTGCGTGACCAGAGATACGCTCTTTGAGAATAAAATGGGAAAAAATAAAACAATTGAGTATGTACTACTTATTTCTACTTTTATGTAATAATGTACCTACTGTCAGTACGTGTTAGGATTATACGAGAAAATTAAAAAAAATCTGATTCTGATAATGGAATAAAAAAAAAATGTCGCTGTCAAAATCTAGACGTTTTTAAGATGAATATGTCTGATTAACTGAGAGTCTTTGTAATTTTAAGGTGCATTACGTAATTTTTAGAGTTGACGAATATTATTTACATATCAACCTCGAGGGAAAAAATTACAATTTGTTACTTATATTACCTAAGTTTAGGATTAAAATGTAACGGAAATATGTTCACATAACAAGGAGCTTTCAAGCAATTTTACAAAACAGCTCGTCAAATGTCACGCGACTCTTCCAATACAGTCACCCCGTCGACCTTCTCTAAATGTTGCTTAAATGTGATTTTTATTCTTCCGAACGCGGTTGTGAATCACCAGAAAGCAATAGTCTACCCTCTAAATATAGCTCTAATGTACGTTTTATTAAATATTATTTAAGCCATTAAATATGTCAGATTCTGAGCCGCTGCTGCGAGAGAGATGCTATCTAACAATGAGTTATGAGGTGTTGCTATAATGAATATTGCAATTATTTTGTGAATTATGGAATATCGGTCTACCTCTAGATCCTACAGTAAGTTAAAAAGATCATATAAAATATAAACGCTGACCTTTTTTTCTTGTCATTATAACCTCATCGCTAGTTATTTCAAGTATTGCCAAGAAAGAAAATGGCGTCCAAATGTAGATTTGTACTGGCATGAATTTGAGACCAATAATCTAAATTACTGCTCGTAAATAATGTACTAGATAAAATAGCAACTATGACGTCGTCGAACCCAAACGGTACGTAACGTATTCGGTACAAACGCATGTCGGCGTCAGACTATAATTGGTACCGGCCTTATATTGTGGCCATAAGAACTAATATTGAACTGCAATTGTTTACAGTCATGTGTTGACCGTACATTTGTCACTCCGGGAATGGAAAATAATGTCAGTATTAATCAATATATGTAGATGTCAACTGGATACTAAGACACTTCTAAATACATGTCGAAACACGATTTTTTTATAGATTTTGTATGAAGATGTGACGTCATAATCTTACTGATCAACACAATGACTAGTAATTATTTGAGCATTTTAAATAACATTATAAAGAAGAAATTCACAAAATATCAAAATTACCGATGTAACATAAAGTAATCTTTTACGGCATTGATACGGTTATATGGTGTCAATATCCGATTCGCGTATCAGTTCACCCATGCCATGAAATTGGATGGATTGTTACATGACACGCCCGAATTGAAAGCGCCTAGGCTATTCGTCTAATTAATTTGCACCTATGCACTGTGTAAAAGAGTCTTAGATAAAGTGGTGTACTGTTATAATAAATAGTGGACGCTATTTTTCATGTAAACAATCCGACATTTGTACTACTGAACACAAAAAAATCTGACTGTGGTCATCTTATCTACCCATTATTTGTAGACGAGTAGTTATTGTAAACTGTCGGTATGTCTCGATGAATGCAAAATGTTGGGAAGATCTTAAATGTTTATTGTGATTTCGTACAATGTGACACCTTTGTGCCTATGGCCGATATGTTTAGAGTTAAAAGAGTTAGTTTACTATATTTCTCTTTTTTATCTTTGTGAGATAATTTAAATAATATTTCAGGGGCCAGGGCACATTATATTTCGCGTGATGCCAGTTTTATTGGTGATTTTGTGAAAAATTTACATTTAATTTGAAAAAGTTGATATCAATTGCTCTTATAGAGTAAATTAATTATTAATAGAATATTCAAGAAGTCCCTTATAGTTTTTTAATTAGTTGACGTAAGACGGGTCTCGTGTGTCGTTGTTGGTACGCCCCTGTTAATATGCTAAGTAGAAAAATACTTTTTAAGAGCATTTTTACATTTGAGTTTACTCACTTGATACTATTCGGCCAGTGACGTTGGCCCGACAAGTAAGAGCAACCTTACTTGTCGGGCCAACGTCACTGGCCGAATAGTATCAAGTGAGTAAACTCTCATAACATGTCTCAGGCTAAACGAGCGCAAGTGATCCAGTAGCATAAGTGTCACTTATCATGTAAAAGCATACAAATTGTATAAACGACGGACGGATTTTTATAACAAGTACACGAATGCTCATAAAAACGTACAAAATTGTTACTGGATCTACCCATGTTTGTTGATAATGTGGATGACTATGTGTGGTAATTATTTCCAAGAAGATTTATTACGATTAGTTAGTTATTAACAAAAGTTAAGAATTGGTCGCAAGCAACGTCCGCAGTTGTGCATACCATGTAAATACTAGTTAAATTTGAATTGTAATGTGTAAATACAGGACCAAGTGTGTAAAAAGAGGAAAAACAAAGCATTTTGGAGTTGTAATAAAGGCGGCGGGACTGCGGGGACTTTCTGTTTAAAATGATCATTATTTCGCTTGTTTATGTGGTGCTCTTATGTTTTCACTTTTCTTTATATTACCGAATGGAATTTTAATTCGGTCTTTATTTTAAAAGGCTTTACATTCCTAATTTGGTGTGTGATGGATCAATTGTTCAGATCTACAATCTCAAAATAAAGTTAATTGAAACATACATCGATAAGAGTAACCAAATGTGCGTCATATTTTCGTATTTCAATAGATACCATTGTAACATAAAGTCTCCGCAATCTGCTGAAGTATCGAGTATATTAGTCAAATTATTAATGGGCATTTCGGTATAGGTACCCCGCTATACATAACGTTATCTTCCTTAGTTTACACTCCGTATCACTGTCACAAACCTAACGTAATGTGCAACGATTCATTCATACGTATACATCGTTTTATTTTTAATTATCACCTGAGGCCCGCGCGTATTGTCCTGATCTTGACCATATCATTGTGCTACGCGTTTGTGGTCTATTTATTTCGTTATTACTTAAAAGCCTGTACCCAAAACTTTCCACTTTATAACCTGTAGGTAAATCAAAGCCTCGTTTTAATGTATGACGCAAAATCTTTGAAAAATATCGGGATCACGCGATAAGCGCGGGTCTTCATACCCAAGGGTTTACGCAAAATTGAACAAAGCTACCGATAACCGGATCACCGGATATTTAAAACAATAATAAAGATGATAAAAGTATATTTGGTTTAGATTTTTTTCACTGGTTAAGTGATAAATCACGTGTGTATTCGCAAACATAACAATAATTTCATTCGATCACGCGATGTACTAATTTTAGACAATTGAGGTTAAGGTTCATGTTGATATATCAAATTAAATATTCATTAAGAATGTTACACTAATTATATGAAGTGATATTGGCCGCTGCACACTTCATCCGCTGTTAAGGTGTAGCTTGAAATTGATACACATAGTTTGGTTTTAAGTAATTACATACAATGTTGCAATCATTTTAAATACACGCTGCAACATACTAATTACTACGTTGATCACTTTTCGTAAACTCTGGGTTTTAGGCATGTTCGGTTTGTTATTTGTACTACGTTTACTGTAATATTTAGGTACTTTATTGTAAATAATTCTTAATTGACTAGAATAATTTATTTATATACTTTATTGTTAAACTTAATTTCACTTAAATTATATTTTAGTAATTTTTATTTTTCTATAGCTGCTTTGCTCTGGACCGTGACGAAGAAACTTATAGATAGATACAGGGCGTCAATCATTTTATAATTAAAGGAAATTCACTTTTATTAATTTAATATATAATGGTGAAGAATGACGTCTGGAATTATTTTTGCGTAAAGTTTCTTCTTTAGGTTTGTCCGCCATGTTCCTAGCGGGATGGCATTTTGTAACTCACTAACTCTAGAATATGAATTTGAGTCTATTTGCAGATGGTTTGATTTGAGGTCTGAACCGACATTGCAGTACCTATACTTATTATAATATTTAAGTTTAACCAAGCTTTCGATGCTTGCGATGCACATTTCATCGTTCATTGTTAAGTTTATTAGATTTCATCAGATTATTGTTACTTGTCTAATAATTTTCTGCTATTATGCGATTTGAACTCAGATGACCTTTGACTGTATCAACCCAGCTGTGAATAGATTCAAAGAAGCCATTACAAATTGTCGACGCATGTCCATACAACTAGTGCAATGTCATCAAATTGTTGTTACATTGTTGTTGTTCTTTAAATTAATTAAATTGTTTGTGGGACACTTGTTCGGCGAGTGTGACCAAGAAAGGGAAAAATCAGGAATGTTTACTTTTTCCTGTCAAATCTCTGAAAAGGAATGGAATTCTCGGCACAAAAGTGAAAAAGAACAGTTCAGATCTCTGACAAATGAAGTAGATACAATTTACCTAAATTCATATTGAGTAATGATGAGATATATTCAAAAGAGGCATTTCAAAGAAACATTTTCGAAAGAATATAGCAAAGCCTTATAAGATTAATTTTTAAGTCAGTATGCAGCGGCAAGGCTTCCTACAGTTGGTTTTTCCATTCTTGTGCTTTAATGTTTCTTGCCCTATTCTTGGTCGCCACACCCGATATATTTTATCATCGTTTGTTGAGCACTAAGTGAATCACACCAGCTGTGTTCGTACATAAATATTGTATTCATGTATTTTTACACATAAAAATGATCTCGTATATTTTAAATCGACATGAAAATGTTAACAATTTTTATTTAATATATTTTTTAAGATGCTGATACCATACATGGCAGTTGTATCAAGACTTCTGAGATGGAACAAATATTGTCCTAGTATTTAATTAACTTTATTAATTGAGATTAT
Organism: Glyphodes pyloalis; assembly: GCA_037074685.1. Lineage (NCBI taxonomy): Eukaryota > Metazoa > Arthropoda > Insecta > Lepidoptera > Crambidae > Glyphodes > Glyphodes pyloalis. The sequence continues at coordinate 2,393,501 of JAYKKO010000012.1, read as the reverse complement.
TGATTTATAAGAAAGTCCCGAGAGATCCTGGTTCTCCATACCCATTCACAAAACGTGTGAATCAGCCCCTGGTCCAAGACTTTGAGATACAGGTTAAGAAAAAATAAAATAAAATAATTAGCGTTCGCTAGCGAGCTTATCAGTACATACACGTCACTACAACCATAACCTAACAGACTTCGTGAGACTTGGTGAGATAATAATATATACTAATTTTAATAAGATATTCAATGTGTAAACAAACATCGATTTTAAATTTCCTGTCATGTTATGATATCAGCATAACCCCGACTAGCTGTAAAGTTTCTCTGTATTCGGTAATAGAAGGAATTTGGTTATTTATTTTTACGTTAAGTTGTAGTTGGTGTAAATATGATAGGCATATTTTTCATGACGTGGGAGGTACACCAAAATTCAGTTCGGCGGGGTCACTGAACTGGACTGTTTGTGTCTGCAATAAATTATATTAAGAACTTAATGACGTTTTTTATTTTAATTCCGACACTTAAAGTTATAAGCTTGACTTGTGTACTGCGTGTAAAGAGGTGTTTTGACACCATATTTATTTGTTATACATACTTATTACCTAGTCACATTAAAAATCCGCGTAGAGATATACGTCCGGCAGATAGTGTATTAGTGTGAAAAGGTACTGAGGTGTTTAGGAACTAATGATTTTGACTATATGTGTGTGTCTAAAGAACCGTAGCTCCTTATCGTCTGGGGCGACTTAGATGCGGTTTGTATTATAGAAAGCAAGTTTACCATACAGATATTGTTCCTAGATGTTCTATCAAAGGTTCAACGGGTTAAGGTTATCAGGTCTTTTGTTATAGCCCAGAGTTTCCAGATACGCGTTATTATTATCTAAAAGCAAAATGTTTGCATTGACTAATGTTAGTACGTTATGTACGTTATGCAAATTGTAAACAAGAAACGCCTACTTAATTATAATAGCAATTATTAGTATGACTATAGGATTGCGATTAGAATTCAATAGGAGCTTTTTAACAGATATTAATTATCTAGCGTAGGAAACAATGAATACACGATATTGAACAAGTGAGTTAAAAATAATTTTATACACCTAATTGTACATAAGGGTATAAACGTTTAGTGTCACTTACCTATTCCTTTTTCAGTCCCCTGGGTTTCAAACTTAATTTCCAGTAAATTATGATGACAACTTGCCATATAAGTAACTACATATTCCAAAAGTTATACCAAGTTATACCTACGTGAAGCAAGTGCAGCGTGCGCATCCTCCATCGCGCGATCGTCAGCCTTTTGTCAATGTCAATGCGAAGCTTTCAGCAATAACGCTGAGGCACACGCGCGTATATTTTATAAAAGTATCGACCTATGTTATCTTCACAAAAGGTCGTTCTAGATACGTATCGAATATTTTATAAACAATGTGCATTATTATTATACCTACAAAATCGTCGTTATTTTCCATCAATGGCTTTATTTTTAGTTGTTCTAGCGACAATAGAATACGTCAACTCAACTAGTTTATAGATAATGACGTTAGTAGCAAAACACGAGGATACAGTGTTATTAACTAGGGTTTGTTTTGTTGTGAATGAGGGTGCAAGGATTACGTTAATATTTTGTTGTGTGCATAATCGCACCGCATCATCAAGCGACTTATAAGATAACAAAAAGCTTTTGTAACAATACTGACAGAATGAAAAAACCTAATAACTTATACTTATTTTATTTACACTTGAAGACAGTGCGTGAAGTTTTCAACATTTTAACTTTAAAACCAGTTCATGAAAGAGTTAGCCACGGAAGAAGTAGTAAATTTTCAATCAGATGGCCTTTTAACTCGATACGTTATATTTCTCACATGAGATAATAAATATGTTAACAGGTAGGTACTGCTCATTAGCTGTAACATACTGCAGTCACATATTTACCCAATCAGCACTCGATAGACTGAATTTTATCGATTATGATATTAAAAAACAAAATACAATTTCAAATGTTAAAATTGATTGGATACAGTTTGTTACCTCCTGATTAGATGAGAAACTAGCCTAATATGTTAATGTGAGGCCAAAATAGCGTGCAGTGTTTTCGTCAGTTTATCAAAGGTATTTAGTTTCAAAAATATACATTTTCCGTAGTTACTGTTCTAGGTTTCAAGAAATTTTATATTAAATAATTTTTTTTGGTCTTTCTTATACAGGGCTGTCTAAATCTTTTCTAAAAAGATTGGAGGGCCAAACCAAAACCGTTTTTTAAGAAAAATAAGTAGTTACATTTAATATACAACCACGCTTACGCTTACGTTATACAATAACACACTTAACAGGATAAGGTAACGGGTCAAAACGCGTCACCATTTTTATTTAGTAGTAAATACGAACTACTTAGGTACTACACGACGTTAACTTATTTTATAAGTTTAAAACGGAACGCGAAAGTCTTAAAGTTTATTTTGCACTTAACAGGAGTAGCAGCTCACAAATACAAGTTCTAGTATTCATAAAAAACGATTAACATTGAAAAATTATTAATTATTTATTCCGTACCATTATTTGTAACAATGTATATTTTTTCCTTTTATTTAAAAACATTGTGGGCCGCACACAGAGGGCTAAAGGACCGTGGCTTAGACTTGGCTGGTTTACAACAGTTTTTAACCATCTACGACCTACTTGAATAAAATGTCAAATAGCCTATTGTTCTTATCAATTGGCCGAAATAATTCAGTAATCGAACATTTAACAATTGACGTTAACAATGTTATCATCACAAATCGTTTGCTATCATGCTTCGGGGTGAGTGACCTCAGAACGAATTGGAGTGTGCCTCCTAAATTAAGGAGGGTTATCTTTAGTTCAGTTTCAGAGGATTTCAGTTAATTGGGTGAACGAAAACTTGCGTGATTTCAACATCAACTGGCGAACATAGGTATTTACCTAATTTAAAATATATTTAAAGTTTACAATGTGTCTTCCATTCACTCCTTAATATATGGCACTAAGTATGGTAATAAGTAGGAAAGGTATTCGGCATATCACTATTTGTTTCTTAATTATTAGGTAGATATTTCCATCAACACTACCATGTATGTTAGTGACGGTATAGTATAGCTTAGCCTTAAGCTAGGGAGCCCAGAGCTACAAGATATACAAAGCTACAATTTTATTACTCAGGCCAAATTTCTTTTTTTTTTGTATTTCTGTGGTTAATGGCTCTTAGAATTAAATAGGAGCTTATTTTATGCAGCTTTAACGCTATGCCCCCTGTAAGTGTCTGGCAGTGTTCAATATTACTTTATAATCATTACTATTTACGTTAACATGGCTATAATCAACAAACAAAAAATATGGTAGGTACGTAAGGCCCATTTTTAGTAACACTTGCATTCACACAAAAGACGTCAAATTACTGAACCATCCGCCGTTTCTAACTCAGCAGATAAGTATGATGGCCTATAATGTATGAGGATTACAGTATTTTAGTGTTTGTCACTAATTGATACCCTATATTAGTATGTGAGGTAGCTCTTAGTCTATATGTCATCGTTAAGGTGCGGATCCATAGTCGCGACGGATACGCACGATAACAAGGCGGCTTATAAATATAAAATATTGGACAACATCAAACATTGCTCTGATTCTGTGGTAAGTACCTAAAGCACTTGTGTTACAGAAATCAGAAACAACGACGGCACCACAACACCCAGACCCGAGACAGTACAGAAAAGTTCGTTTCCCATATTGACCCGACCGGGGATCGAACCCGGAACCTCCGAGATGGCGCGACGCCAAAGTCCGGTACGCTCGCCTTTCGGCTACGGAGGTCGTCGAAATTTATATCGACAACCACCAACCCCGTTTTACCTTAGAAGATTTTTGAAACATATTTTACACGACTTTCGATGAAAAGTTTTCATACGGAATATCATTCGAAATACTAACTTAAAAAACGCAAAGTTTGATAAGTACCAACTTTAAACCACAGTTTTACCCCTTAGGAATTTTCTTAAATCCTTTCTTACTGATACCCTCCGCTATGAAAGTAACCTCTGTTAATTTTCTAACCCAGTCAGCTTTCGCTTATAGGTAGATATTATAGTTCAAGATTCTAGTTTCTAAGAATGTATCCTTTCAGCGTTACCTTAGAAACTACATGCAGCTAGGTAACTGCAGATCATAATTTATATATTTATTAATTATATAGTTATTTATTTATTTATTATAGTTTTGTTTTTTTTACGTATTTTTTTATGTTTTAATCTCGTTATGGTATTTATATTGATATTTTCTGTTAGTGTTTTCCTCAAACATTTTGCACGGCTGTACCCGTTTCTCGATGTCTACTATTTCCTCTACCTAAAGGTTGTCTGGAAGAGATTGCTCTCTAGCAATAAGACCGCCTATATTGTACTTAAATATGTCTGTAAAACCAATTTCTGTAAATTTTTTGTACAATAAAGTGTATCTATCATATTGTAGGAACGTCTTAACTTAATTTTTACTCCGCATGAAAACAGCTAATTTATTTTTACAGATTAACGCGTTTCGTTTATTTCAGACGTTAATTAAAGTGATAAAAATTGTTTTGCAGCTATAGAAAACCAAACACAACCTTCTAGAAGGTTCTCGGGCGAGGCTGCGATTGTAGTTCCACGCGTTAGTCACACTATCAGGTTCACTGGGCTGAGAGGTCGCTTTAGGTTATTACTAGTCGGGCTGACGCTGAAGATAGGAAATAAAATACTTTGTTTCATTCATGATATTTATGTAAGGAAATAAAGAAGCTTGTTTTGTTGTAATATTTAAAGAACCTACGGGAAAACTTTTATAGTAACTTTTCCTGAAGCTTTACCGTGGAGAAACTCATGATTGCAGCCACTGGTCGTTCGGGGAAACGGGGCGGGTACATAGGACTCTCACCGACTAAAAGCTCCACTACTCTCCCCCCTGCACCTAATGTGGTGGGGGCCGATACCCACCGCGGTGACGAACGCGGCCTACTGTGTAGAAACCTAGTTTAACGGGTACAGGTGGATTCCCAATCACATACGCGCGGAGTTAGGATGTTCATCCCCTTGGGGGAAGAATTAATCAAAATCCTTCCTTAGCGGATGGCTACGTCATAACAGCTACTTGCATGCGAAATTTTCAGCCCGATCCATCTAGTGGTTTGGCCCGTGCGTTGATAGATCACTATGTCAGTCAGTCAGTCACCTTTGAGTTATATATATTTTTAAGCTGTGCCCGCGACTTCGTTTGCGTGGACCACATCCTTTCATGGTCCGTTTCATCCCTATCTCCCCTAATATTAGAAACAAAAAAAAGTCTATATTTTAATTCAAGTTTCAAGATATCTTTGTGCAAATTTCATATCTCTAACTTAAAAAATAAACATTTTCCCATATAAACTTTCAAAGTTGGTATTACTCGCATACCCCCCTTATTTTCTAACAAAATGTAGCCCTTCTTGAGGTTCAACGTATACCTATACCAAATTTCATCAAAAGCGTAACAGACAGACAGAGTTACTTTCGCATTTATAATATTAGTAGGGATAGTAGGGATATCTGTTACGGTTCTCATCTCGCTCATAAAACTTTCACAAAACCTCTACCCTTTAGCACGAACTAAACGGCAGTCAAAATTAGTTTTTTCTGTATATTGCACTTCAAATATTGACCTCATCCCACCTGACGTTAAGTGGTAATGAGGTCCTTTTTTTTTTTTTGTTGACGGGGGGAAATGCGTTGATGCACCGTACCGTCACCCGAGGGAGGATAACGGCGTGTGTGGGACTCCCTGCCCTGAAAAGGGCAGGACTACCCACTAAAACCCCCCGGTTGGACCTCCATCGCCCTAGTGGCGGTGCCGCGGGAAATCGGCTAAGCCTTACCCACCACAACACCGCCGGCGGAATGGCCGCTTACGCGGCCCTGTCTGCTCCCCCCCTGGTGGTCGGGGGGAGATTGGGGACGGCCAATCCAACTGGACCACCCCCACCACGCTGCGGAGACCGTATGTGCAATGCCGACTGAGGTGCCCTCACACCATCAGCCGGCCGGTCTCCGCGCGGAAATTGTGCGCTGGCGAATTGCCGCCGCGCTCTGAGCCGCCTGCGCTTGCGGCATGCAGGGGCGGATGGGTCGTCCTCCCTGACCCTTTCCGCTGCTTCTTTCTGCGCCATAACATATTCGCAGAAAGAAACAGCGCCTCTCCAGGCGGTCTCACTCCCAAGCATAGCCTCGACCATGCTTGAGAGTGAGAGATTAAGCCCCACCACAGAAGACAACAAACAGCGTTGTTCTGTCCATTCTGGACATATGAGCAGAGTGTGCTCGGCGGTATCCTCTGGCGCGCCACAATGAATGCACGCCGGAGACTGCTCCCTGCCAATCCGGTGCAGGAACTTGCCGAAACATCCATGCCCCGACAAAACCTGCACCAGATGGAAGCTTAGGAATCCAAGTTTGCGCTCGATCCAGCGCAAAATAACTGGCCCGAGCGCATCTAGAGTCCACCGACCCGACGTGGACTGTCGAAGATGTTCCCCCCACTGCCGAACCATGTTCTTTATCTCCTCGCGCCGGACTCGGGCCAAGTCCTCCAGGTGGAAGTGTTCCCCGGAGGCTTTTTTTCGGGCCTGCCAGTTGTACACCCTGGCCAACATCTGGGCCTCTAGCTCCCAGGGGGGTGTCCCTGCGAGGGCGCACGCAGCGTCAAAGCCGACAGTGCGGTATGCCCTACACACCCTCTGTGCGATGGCCCTTTGGGGGCGACGGAGCGACCTAACGTTCTCCCCTATGTTAAGGGAGTCGGCCCAAATAGGCGAGCCGTAGAGGGCCATACTACGTAATATAGCGGCATATAAACGCCGGCATTTTGCCCTTGGTCCTCCCAGATTGGGGAGGAGCCACCCTAAAGTGCCCGCCGCACTTAAAAGGCGCGAGGACAATAATTTAAAATGTGCGCCAAAACGCCACCGGTTGTCCAAGATGAGACCCAGGTATTTCATCTGGGCGCCTAGTACAATTCGTACCCCAGCGACCACAATATATGCACCGGGTGGACAGCGCTGCCGAGGCCCCGGAAAAAAGATGGCCTCAGTTTTATTTAATGCCACCCGTAAACCCAGTAAGGCAATGCGCCTAGCAACCAGAGTGCCCCCTGCCTCTGCTAAACGAGCAGCCGCACCAAAGTCCTTCCCCCGGGCAGTCACAAGAGTATCGTCAGCATAACAGAATACTCTCATGCCCGGGAGGAGGGCACCGCGCAACAGCCAATCATACCCGATGTTCCACAGCAAGGGGCCCAACACTGACCCCTGTGGAACACCGGACCGAGCTCTATACCGACGCAGGACACCATTTTTGTCGCAACATACTACTTCTCGATCAGCGAGGTAGTCAGTTATTAACTGCAGCAAATAGGAGGGCACCCGATGGTATCGGAGTGCCTCTAAGATAGTTGAATGAGGGAGGGTGTTGAACGCATTAGCTATATCAAAAGAGATAGCTAATACACCCTCCCCCCTCTCCCGAGACTCCAAAACAAGGCACTTTAGACCAGACAGGGCGTCGATGGTAGACCGCCCTGCCAGGAAACCAAACTGACTGGCGGAGAGGTCCGGACCGACCTCCCGAAGATGCTCTTTTAAGCGAACGGCCACGATTCGTTCCATCAACTTCCCAACTTCATCGAGAAGTACAATAGGCCGGTACGCCGATGGGTCTTCAACCGGTCTGCCTTCCTTGCGGAGAAGGCACAACTGCCCCTCCTTCCATATCTTAGGGAACTTCCCGAATCGGAGACTGGTAATGAGGTCCTAGCTTAAGGGCGACAAGTACAGCATAATAAAGCTATTACTGGACTTGTCACCCTTACCTTGAAGGCTTGACCCCTGCTACTAATGTAGCTCCCCCCAGGAGCTCTGGAAACCTTACTCACACGCAGGAACACAACAACACCGAAGTGGTTGGCTGCGGTCTTCTGTAAGGTGGAGGTATTTCACCAGTCGGGTTGCTCCAGTTCGAGCGATAAATCGCTATGCCCTACCTCTCTTAGTTTAATTAATGTTTATATTGAAAAAGTACTAGCCTTTCTGGAAAAGGCTTTAGTATATCGCCTCATATTCATGCATCTCCGGTGTTCACAATAACATAGGACAATAGGAGGTAGGGTACGTATCTTTGTTACCGCATCCTCTATCTACTTTTGTGAAGTTATAGGAAACAATTCTTTAAGAATTGAGGATTTTTGCGCTAAATATTTTCAGTTGCATTTCTTATAATCTAAGTGTGAATAATGAATAAACTATTTATTTTAGTGTATTTTTTAAATTTTAAATTGTATATTAAGTACTACTAACGGATGTAGGTATTGTTATATAAATTGTTTATTTTGACTTTCATATATTAATACCTATATTATTCATTACGTTATGGTATTTTAATTTACATTTAGCACAGCCGTGCCCGTTTGTTGTTATCTGCTATTTCCGCTCCATAGAGGTTATATGGAAGAGATTGCTTTTTAGCAATAAGATAACCTAAATTGCACTATAACTTGTCTGTAAACCCATTTTCTGTGTAATAAAGTGTATCTATCTATCTACATAGGTACTTATTGAAATAACCAAATATTTAGCTCGTAGATATTCGGTTTCATATTAGTCCAAGACTCATAACTACGTAGTTTGGTACCACAGTATTTGCGTCTAGAATTTAACAAACAAAAATAACGGAATAAACCTCTGCGAGCCGATGGTTTTCCCCGCCTCTATTATTTATAAACATTAAGAGACACTCATGAATATTTATTTTCCAATGGCGTAAATCGATAAACCAATATTTAATTCGGAAACTTTTCCAAAGGTTTTAGGTCGAAGAGGAAAATTTTATGTTTTATTTTTGACGTAGGTAGATATATGGGTGGGCATCTTGCAGAGTTGCTTGACAGATGCTCTATAAAAACTTGGTATAAAAATATTTTAATTTACTAATTACACGTAACTAGATACAGCAAACTTGATAGCGTTCACGTCTTTTATAAATGTGATGATGATCACGAATGTTTTGACTACGCAATATCATTGCACAATGTTTGATAAACGAGCCCCCTGGGGCGTGGCAGCTATCGAAGCGATGATGCAAGATAATCTGCCTAATTACATGAAAAAGTTGTCGCATAACTACGAAAATAAGTAGATATAATGATGCTATTAAATTGATCACAGTAGAGTTGCGTGGATTTCAGCCAACAGGGCGTGGGCGAGAGATCTCTGGTGTCAGTACCGGATTTATTACTTTTAGAATTAAGCGGCGCAGTATTTTCAGGGTCAGTTTTCAAACAATATACAAAAACTATTATAATGAAACAGAAATATTTCATCTCCCTTGCGATATGGGATTCGAACCCACAGCCTTTACGTAACGCGCGTGCTGATCTTCCAACTGCTTTTTTTATATTTAAAAGTTCACTAATACGGGGTGAAACACTACCTATAAAAATTGTAACAGTACCTATACAAAAAAAAAGATTATTTCGCAAGTCCGAGGCAGTTTAGTAAGTATCACGGGTGATTTTTGGGTGTTACAAAGGGACGGCAATATAAGAAAAAGAATTTATTTATTAGCACGCACAATCAATACCATAGATATATTATATTCCTAGATGTAACGCTAAAAACCGCAATTGAGACGTAGCTGTCTTATTCACATCTAGCCATGCAGCGCCACCTAGTGTGACTGAAACAAAAACCACTCAAAGCTTGTATTGGAGTCCGCATCTGCAGATAGAAAATCTATGGACTGGACTCCGGAGTTGGAGTCCAACCATAGACTGCCAATAGAACGTTACCAAATTGAAAATACATTCAATTTCAAATACGACTAATTTTAATTGCCGTATTTTAATCAATGATGGGCCATAATTGAAAAATCACTTTCTAGTATTTAACAGTAATTGTTATATTCGTAACTATTTACTAAACGCTTTATTTTCTTCCTATATACCTATATATGTTACTAATTTATTGGTATTGCATATTTTCCAGAATAGTGCTACTAATCGATACCAACTTTATCATAACATATATATTTTGCATCTGCGAATCCATTACGCAAGTCAAAAATATTTCCACACACCTAATAAATTAAATATTTAATATTAAATGTTTAAAACACCCCTTTGTCTATTACAAAATACCGTGCCACTATTAAATAAAACAATAAAGTATAAACGAAAACCGTTTTTGGTTTTTAGCTTATGTACTCTTATATTTTAAATGGGAATACGGATCACTAATAGTCAAATCAATAAAGTAAACTGCAAAGTATTATGAGATTGAGATCCTCTGATCTATGGTTGGACTAAACTACATGTCATTAGTTTGCAAAAAGTTTTAATTATACACAAATCGTTAATATTGCTGTCGCAGAGTGCTTAAAAATATATATATATTTTTATAATAAATTTTGGTAGCACTGTCTCTTTATTTTTTCGTATACTTATGCAAACATCATAAACGAAATCAAGTATGTACTGGATTGTCGATATGCTGATACATTTTGGTATTATTAGCATACAGTGGTACAAAAGTTAAATTCTTCAACTGCTTTCTTGTAGTCTTCTTCATCCTAGCATGTTAGTACTACTTTGGTGGCAATTATGAAGGAAAGCATGGCTAGTTCCACCGTTGGTTTTGGGTTCCATAATACAAGTGCTTAAATTGTTTACTTTGGACTCAGGTCAATGTGATATAGCCTGATATTTATTTATGTATTCATTATTTTTATATCGACAGAAGAAAGAGATCGCTATTTCTTCACCATCCATATCACTTATATTTTATCTATATTAAAATCGACACTTGCTACATTACATTATGGTGCTGCTCAGCCCCACTGTGAGAGGTCTTGAAGAGATGCTACGGGTCTGTGAGAGGTACGCATCTGATCATGGACTCGTGTATAACACTAGAAAAACCAAATGTGTGATCTTTAAGGCCAAAGGTAAAAATCCCGACAGCACTTGCAACGTTACACTGAATGGGAAAGATATTAACGTTGTTACAAAATTTAAATATCTAGGACATATTGTTACTGATGACCTTAAAGATGACGCAGATGTAGAAAGGGAGCGAAGGGCTCTTGCGGTTCGAGGGAATATGCTGGTCCGTAGATTTTCCCGCTGTACCGAACAGGTTAAGGTCACGCTCTTTAAAGCCTATTGCCAGTACATGTACACGGGAAGTCTATGGGTCACGTATTCGAAAAGATCCCTAGACGCACTGAGAGTCCAGTACAATAATATCTTCAGGATGACGGGGCTGCCTCGTTTTTGTAGCGCGTCAGGGATGTTCGCTGAATATCAGGTTGATGGCTTTAGGGCCATTATCCGCAAAAAGGCCGCGTCTCTGGTCCGCAGGGTGAGGGACAGCCGCAACACCATCCTGATGACTCTCGCGGATAGATACACCTCACCGCTGTGGAAGTGCCTGGTGCGGAGAGTGACCAGCGAAACTAGTTTCTTTGGTAACTCTTAGCATCCTCTTTCTTTCTTTAATTTTAATTCTATTGTCTAATATGTATACTAATATAGTTATAAGTCTTTTGTTACTAACAATCTATGGATCAAAAAGTTTATGGTCTGAAATAAACAATTTTTATTTTTTTATTTTTTATTTATTACCAAAGAATAAATAGATAATAATACTCATTTTTAAATTGTTTAACGTCAAAACGATCTTGAAAAAAAATTTTTTGGGGTGGACGGTTACATTGTTGCTGTCATGATGCGGTTTCTATACTTTCCTTATTCTAAGATCAATACACAGTAGGTACACTGACATAAAAGTGACACGAACAATTAATAGGTACAGTAGAAGTAAACTAAAATAGTTAAAAAGAAAAGAAAAAACATAGTGATTGCGCAGCTAACAAGGTAAAAATATGCACGCGGCTCCCCTATCCATCGACTAAGTACTCTAGTTTATGCTATCCTACTAAATCATTTTGCGCCTGGGCCGTACCGCAACCGTTTTATGACCTATATTCACATGACACCACTGCTAAAAGCGAAACCATAGATAATACATGATAAAAAGAGAGGCGAAACTATGGGTTTCGGGGCTAGCACGAAACCACATTACACTGTCTACGCAGTGGCCTATCGGTTTTATTGAACTTTTCCTAATCTTACAAAGTGCCATTTGGTGAGTAACAGCTTAATCTTTTAGTCTGCTTGCCCTGATATAATTATCAGTAGCTTACCTAATTGTAAGGTGTCTGCCATGCTGTTACGACTTATATATGAACCTTGGAAGATTTTTGTCTCGCCGAATTCCGTTCGATTTCTATGCTAGGTATGTTTGTAGTTGGTTTGGTCTGCATTTGATCTAGACACGTTTGAATAGTAGGTACATACCAATTTTTGTCATATTTACGAAGGTATTAAATATTAAGTTTGAGCAATCGAATCTGCCTTTTATAACGCAGCCTTAAATGTAATGGGGACATATAGGTACAATACTCTTATCGCGAGAAAAAATTCTCGAAACCGAATGAATCTGGTTGATACTAGTTCACGCTACTATTCCCTTATCAGTCGAGATAGGCTTAAGTTAGGGTTTCGCTTATTCATGTTCGCGTAAATATTTGAGCATGATGTTATTATCTCTTCTTTGTTCTCAAACTGCTCTTAACTCGAAATTTCAAGCAGTGCTGCCTTGACAACTTAACTGCTTTATGTATAGCAAGTTTAAGCAAAGTAGCGTTATAATTCTCTTATTTTTGTCTGTAAGTCAAAAACATAGTCAAAAACCTCTAAATCATCGATATTACTATATTCAATAGCCTAAGATAAGGGCAGGTGCTGACTGCATGCATGACTGTTTATTATATGATAAAACTATTGCAATTTTTTTAATCATTTTCAATAAAAAAATATCTTATGTTACTCAATAATAATGTAGATTTTTCTAAATCTGAGTTTTCCGAATCTGATTAATAGGTAGCCCCAGGATTTTATGACGGACCTCTAAAAACTTTTTTTCTCTTCTACAGTGTAGTACCTCTAGTCAGGAAACTTCTATAATCAACCATTTATTTTGGGGAGTACCTCTTTTTCTTTCTGCCTCCAGAGGTATTTCATATTTTCTTTTTTATCAAACAGGCAAAGGCAAATCTGGGTTTGGCAGCCCTAAGGTACCTAGTGATTCATGAATAGATGGTGCTATGCTGGTAAGATACGTGCTGCAGTAGTGTGCTCCGACAGGTATCGGGTGATTCAACACTTAGATAATAGGGGCTATCTTTAAGGTCTCGTACAAGAAGACGAGAGGCGTCGGGCGGCGCAGTACACGTATAGGTGAATTCAAAGAAAAACGTTTTTTCACGAGTATGAGTAGAGGTAGGGCATAGCGATTTATCGCTCGAACTGGTTGTTCTAAAATCTGTTACTATACTTGTTGCCCTTAAGCTAGGACCTTATTACCACGGCTGCGCAAGAGGCCATTTCGCCGTCGGTGTTGTGGTAGGTGACGCTTAGCCGATTTCCCATAACACCGCCACTAAGGTGATGGAGGTTTTAATGGGTAGTCCTGCTCTTTTCAGGGCAGGGAGTCCCACACACGCCGTCACCCTCCCTCGGGTGACGCTTGCTTGCTGCTTTTTGTAAACAGTGTTTTATAATAATATATGACATGTATTAAAAAAATAGACGATTTAATCTTCCATGGTGTCGGTGGGATTCATGACAAGGAATTCGCTGCGTGCAAACAAGCGGGAAAAGTAATCAAATATGTATAGGTATAATTTTCTTAAATATTTCTTCTTGACATTTTATCATAAGTAGGTAGGGATATGCTTGTTTAAGATAACACGATCTCCCTTCCTGTCACACCACGTTCTAAATTTGGGGCATTGATAACGATTACCATTCACGTGAATGCTGATGCAAGTTCTGTATTCACTTGCTGCCGAAACCGTTGATATAGGGCGCGTCCCCATAAAGCGAACAATGAGTGGCTGTCAGTTTGTTTTCAATTTGCTTCCCTATACATTTTTTCTTGTGATGACAGGTAAACTAGTATATTTTTATGTTCTGACAAGATTATACGGCGTAGTGCACAAACTACGCCGCAGTCTCGGCGGTGCGCATCGTCAGACGCACACAAAATGAGCCGGCAAGCGAAACGTCGCAAACTCCACTTAAATTTTAAGTGTCATCACAAGAATTTGGAAGCACTTTACGTACTATTCGCTGCCCAGAGACAGATACGCCAATGAAAGTAAGCCGCTCACTGTTCGCCTAATGGGGACGTGGCCTAACCATCCAAGTTTCCGTCACCTGCCTAACACGAGGTATCACACTTGATTTCATTTAACATGATATTGCGTCAGCAAGTGCGTATCGGCAAAGAAAATTAAAATCTCGCCGTTTATTTTTAGACTTTGCGACGGCGTAGTGGCTGACGAAACTGGATGCTTGATACATGTTTTTTACCCTTATGCCTCGTTCATTAGACAATCAGTAGTTATAAAAAAAATAAAATTTAATGAAAATTGTAAAATTCTTTTGTCTTTTAGTCATAGGGCTGTTTCTATGTTTTCCAAAGATACTTTTCTAATGGTAGCACCAATAATCAATTTATGTGTTTGATACAACTTTACAGGGTTCTCAGACTGTGCGTCGTGGAGGGAAAGCAGGGGCGCCGCGAGGCGTTCTCTCAATGGGCCCCTCCCCCTCCACATAAAATATATTAGAATCACAACTACTAAAATGCTAAACGTAGAAGTGCGCCGCGTAGCGAAAAAGTAAAGGAATCCCTGGGGTAGACATATACAAAATTCAAATACAAATGTTGACAATATCACATACCTACATTGCTTTGATTGTGTAGTATGTAGCTATAGCACTTGTGTTACAAAAATAACAACCAACGACGGTATACCTAGACCCGACACAATAACTATAGAAAACGGTATTTTCTGGGAATCTAACTCGACACCCCAGGGATGGCGTGACGCCAAAACCCGGCCCTCTAGCCTCACATTATTTTCAAATAAAAACATTTTCACGGCACTCTACTGGGTGTTCGTTCATATTATTATACTCTTTGGTTAACGTTCTTTCCAGTTGGAAGACCTGACTCATGCTTAGACACGTGCTTGAGAATTAAGTCAATATTTTGATAAACAGATTTAATTAACTAGGTAATTCAATATTGTGCGAAAATCCGATTATGAAAATAGTTGTTATCTTATCAGAATTTATTAACTGCGCCTCATAAAAAGCTGAAATCGAATTATTACATTTCTAAGGCAGAAAGAAGCGCTTTTAAAGGGGTTAGAAGAAACTAAAACATTTTAGTTAATCAAACTGATATTTAATTAAATTAATAGAACGCTGTCGTCAACCGGAAAATACTCCGGACGGTCCAAAGTGACCCTGGAGAGAATCAGTGTCAAGAAACAAAGCCGAGTGATATGACTTAGTGGCCACACCGTTGGCTAACCTAGATAGATAAACATGGTGACAAGGGTAGGGCTGCCAGACTTTAAAAGACAAAGCTGGAATGGAACGTAGGTAAATCTTAAATAGGCTTAACAAATAGGGAGGTTGCCTGGCTAGTCAACTGAGATCCTTTTAAATGCCTGTCAAAATACGATTCCTTCACAAAAGTTCAATGTTTTTTTGTGGACTTAATTTGTGGACACGTCAAAAATGAGACTGCGCGGGATAGTCCTAAAAATAATAATAATGAGGTATTTCTTTCTATATTGAGATCCTCATTAAGTACCTTAACCAAACACGAACGATACATTAACGTTGAAGACAACAGATCGAAATATTTTTTTTTAAATGGTAGCAATCTATAACGTCATAAGATTATTAATCAACAAACTGACTATGAAATAGTTTCGGAGCACTTTAAATAAGCACTTTAAAGATAATTTTCAAAAAATAAATATGGCTGATATAACATATATTACGGCATTGATGTCTACAATTACATATTTGTGAATGGTGGCAACATTCCAATTATGCCAAAAAACGTGTTTTAATTCACACGCAATGCACCTCTCAGTTATCTGTTATACCAATTTCTGTAAAGTTTTTGTAATAAAGTATATCTGTCTATGTCCCAGTCTACAGACAGGTAAATAGGCCACGGGCAAGGCTTAGATTTTGTTATTCCTACCGGACAATAAATTGGCTACGAAGGACTATCATCTTTACCAAGCTTACTTTACAGAGCTTGGGGATTTAGAGGTCTCTTTCCCTAACACGACTTATATAGTGAGCTATAAAAAACAATACATAAAAAACATCAAAAATCAAATTCAATCACATCATTACATGTCCTCACGCTGAGCAGAGAAGTGAAGCCTCTTCTAAGACGGAATGGATGAGATGAATGAAAGGCAGGTGGTCAAATATATTTTTAAAGAAGATATTTAAAGAAACAGAAAAAATCCTATAATTGCGGTGCGGGACTCGAACCCACGACCATCACGTAACGCGCGTGCTGCTCCTCCAACTGAGCTAACCGCGAGTTAGCGTAGGCGATGAATTTTTCTGCTATATAAGTGCCCTCTGCCGAATGTGTTTATTTATTTTATTATTTTATTTATTTATTAGGTTTATCAACTATTGGTACAATTGTTCTTAATCTAGTGTTACAAATATAATGTGCTGCTTGAGGTTATTGCACAATAGATTTACAGATAAACTCTGCATATGCCATATTTTGATTGCACTATACAGACAAAATCAATTATGATATTTAAAAAAAAAACACAAAAGTAAGACAAAAGTAAGACAGCGCAGGAAAAAAAATATTTTCTTAGCCAAATCGCTACTTAACTAGTGTTATTATTTCGTATCAAGTACTTAAATTTGTGGTTAGAGTCCAAGTGGACGTCTAGGTTTAGGACTACATACTGATCGGGCCGTGGTACTCGTAAATTTGTTGCAGAAATATTTGAAAACCACGGGATCGAAGACACCTAGCATCTTAATCGATTTATTATTTTTATAGTGATTTACGCCGCACTAGTGCACTTTAAATATTTTAAAGAAACAGACAAATTTTATCTTCTCTTGCGGTGCGGGACGCGAACCCACGACCTTCACGTGTCTCGCGTGCTGCTCTTTCTTGTCAGATGTTCTCAAACCGCCAAATAGACCCTGAGGTTACAATACCACTTAGTGAGAAATGACTACCATACTGTTCGTTGTCTTTTAAAGCACAGATACGATTGCTTCATTACGTTGAACTTACGCACGAGAACTTCATGTTTAATTGGACGCTGTAAAAACAGCGACGATGCATGTTTCTGTATTCTACTTGATTTCTGTAACACAAGTTCTTGAGCTCTTAACGGTTTACCACAGAATCAGTCCAATGTACCTATGTGACTTTGGCCAATATTTATATTTATCTATTTATTTAGTCTAGCAACCCTAAGAAGGGGTCTTAGACGTGATGTTATTTATTGTAAAACGATCCAAGGCTTCAAAATTTCATTGACCTAATTAGTTTGACTTATTAATTAGTTAGGTGTAAGATATATCAGTGATTTATGTAGGTCGCGTAGGTACCAAATTAGACTAAGATTATACAATATTATGCAATGATAAACCAAATTACTTAGATTCCTAACCGAGTGATGATGTCATGAAGATATGGTCGTCTGAACTCTTGAGACCGGTATAATAGGAGTCTCCTTCATCTTCTTGAAAGTAGAAACTACATTCCGCTCTTATTACTGGACTTTCATGAGCTACCAAAAGTGATAATGTTTATTATATAAGTACATAGTGAGGCAATTTTGAGGCGAAATAATTATGTAAAAGAGGATACTTTATATCAATGCTGTAAAAGAGAACATTACAGCTACGCAACTGCGTAGCGCGGGTTTTTCACTGACGGTAACCAACTGGAATATATGTATAGAACATCCTTGGTTAAAAAATTTACATACTTTTGTAGGCACCTACTATTGTGTAAAACTACTTTACTTGATTTTTTGTTTGATTAACATGTTTATCATATCTCATAACTATATAATATTATATATATACCTATAATGTTATATAGTTATAAGATTATGTATGTTTGTTTATCATTTATTTTAATATGAATATAATTCTCAAATAGAAACTCTATTTTAGTTGCACGGCCGCACCCATTTCCCACATCTACTATTTCCTCTACCTTAAGGTTAACTGGAAGAGCTCGCTTAATTTTACTATAATTAATTTGTAAACCTATTTCTGTAAAGGTTTTGTGCAATAAAGTATATCTATCTATCTATCTCAACGTATAAGTTTTACTTCATAAAGGAGAATGATGACGTTAAAAATTAAACACTTATAGTGATGCTTACTACCATGACTGGCTAGTTAGGGCAACAATCTCAAAAGGTATAAAATTGGTATCGAAAAAAGCACATTTTATTTCTTTAAATGTCCTAATCGAACTGGTAAATACTCATAAAATGAAAGTGTTCCCCGCGGATTATGAGCACACGATCTCCGGGGTTTTGATGCTAATGCTCTAACGACCACACCACTAAGGCAACAGATGTAGATTTCTTTATCTCTGCAAAAAAAAAATTTTTTTCGCCAGCAGCATATCTCCAGTAGACAAATGATATTCAAACAAAATTACCTAAATGATAAATCTGTAAAATATTATCGCATGAGGTGTGATAAGCAATAAGCTTAAGATGCCATTGGACCACCTTGACTTATGTAACATATAGATTCGATTTAAACATTTTTGATTCATATGTACTATATCTGAATGTAACACCTACTTACACCATATGATTGACAATAAATGTATTGAGTATTGAGTATTGATTACTTACGTTTTTGCTAGGTACATACACGAAATGGTGCTTTGATTTGATTTGATGAGTGTCCATCCACATTTCTCAATTTTTAAAATTTACGTCATTGTGGTTAATGATTAGGGAAAAAATCTAAAGTTCACACAAAATATTTTAATCAACCAAAGTTTCCAAACAAGAGGTTACGTCATCTGTGTCAAAAAAAAACTTAATAGGTAGATCCGATTTAGGACGGGATCATGCCGTTTGCGATAACGTTTTTATCACAGTTAGCTTGGGGACATGAATGAATTTAGTGAGTCGCAATTATCCCCACCAGTTCTTAAATGAACAGATAATATGTAACTCATTAGCAGATACTCGTATCACGAGCGATTTAGCCTGCACTTTCCGCGAATGACTTGCGCCAATCTGTTATCAGACCTGCTATTTACATCCGATACTCATACATGTATCTACGTAATCGATGTCACACTTATCACCCATATTACTGAATAAAGAAATTTGAAATTCAAAGATTTAGTTGGGATAGGTCGGCTTAAGGCTGGCCACTGAAAAGTCTTATACAATTAAACACGATCTTGCATCATGTTTTGCGGATAAAAAAAAGAACACCAAATGTCAAACTGGTCATACTGAACTTTAGGTCATAAAAAACAGATGACCACTGAATTCTCGTATTTGCTTCAATCAAAAACCGGTACCTCAATTCGCTAGACACGTGCGTCTTCGCCCACCTAGTTATGATAATTTTACTACAATGAGCGTCGGATGTGTGACATTGAGGCGCAGTCATCGAACCTGACCACTATCACAGTTTGGCGGGTTATCATCCACGCGCTAGATAACCCCAGCCTCTATATATAAAGAGGGTCTTATTAAAACGATCAGTATACTCACACACGCCATACTATAAAGAAGCAAGTTCCACATAAGATTCTTGCCTAATGTGATTATACAAGCGGTTTATAGGAAAGTGACTGTTGACAAACAAACCTAACGAAGACTGAGAAGTATTATTTATCTTCATAGTTTTCTAGAAATCTAAGAATTACCAAGATGCGTCTGCTACGTTTTGTAGTGATTCTACTCGCTGCTCTGTGGCTGTCTGCTGACGCTCGCCCGTCGCACCCAACGGCACATTACAAACACAAGAGGTCTTTATGTCTGCTGAAGCTGTGCAGCTTCACCTACCCGCACAAGGTGGAGCGCCTGCACCACAGGATCAGGTAGCTGATCGCGAAGACAAGAGCTGTGCCGGATCTAATGGGAGTGAATGGGAGTGCCGGCTAGAGAAGCTGGATACCGCGGAAGAAAAATTGGAGGAAGGAGGTGCCATGTTGAGTTAAGCCCCATAAGAAAGATCCGGGGCAGATCAAGACCACTGGATAACAAGGTGGACTTGACTGTTCCAGAGAAGAGCTGACCAATTTGAAGCAGAGTGAAGAAGATGAGAGTACAATAGGAAGCTTAGGAGACGGGAGAGATTCCAAGACGACACAAACCAGTTAGCTTCAGTTGAAATGTCGAGATAGTTTTGTATCTAGGTGTAGTCAGAGTTGCTTTCCTTTCTATATCCGATGGGTGACATGACAGAAAGAAATACTATCAATCATGTGAAAATGTCAAAACCGCGGCTATAGCAAGCAACGGTTTCACAAAATCGAAAATGTTTTAATATTTTTTGTGAAAATTAACTCTACGCATATGTCTATGAGTATTGATTTAACTTGGCCTATATTAGGCCACCGCCTAACAGAAGTAATCTGTACTTAATTGTGACTGTAGTATTCAATTATAAAATTAAGTAGAACATAGGGGCCTTGTTTACTGTAATTTATCTTTTAAAATATTTGTTAGTGTAACTTTAAACAATCAGATATTTATGTAATAAAAGTAGTATTGTTTTGGCAACTGTATTAGAATAATATTTATTGTTTAGATATAGATAAATAGTGTTAATATAAGCGTTGTGAAAAATATCAATAATAAGTAAAAAATATTGACTGGTTTCAATGAACTCCTTCAAATAAGTAGGTACCTAACCAAAGTAAAGTTTTGACAAATACAAAGATATGGGTTTCTTAATGAATACTATAAATAACTAGGTAGGTATACCTAACTAGGTATCTTAAATTAGCTGCATATTTACCTTACTAGGTTTATCTATTTATACCACGTTCTTATTTCATCATTATTATTTAAATACGTAGGTACTTTATTAAAATATCATGATATCGGAAATTATTCTTCACAAGGATTAGATAAAATAAAATAATATTTTACCAATATCATAATAAGTATACATCGATCCTCAAGCTGTGCCCAAAGTAAGTATCTCAGTTTCAGTATTAGAAACCAGAATCAACGAAATCAGAATAAATTAAACACACAAATACAAAATAGACAAAAATATATATTTAAAAAAAAAATTATAGTGCTTCACACAGCACTCGCGAATTTCTCTGTTTCTTTAAAATATAAAAATGTTATCTTATAAATGACCTGGGTGAGGATCGAATCCGCGACCCTTGGTTCAACAGTCAAAATTGCTAATCATTGAAAGTTATTTTCTTTTACTTATTTCAATGACATGCTTATCCAAGTGAGATAGTTAGATAGGTACCTACACTTAACTTTTTTTATGGCGCCATTATTTAAGAGATGTGCGAAGGGATTTTAGTGGGTAGTCTCCGCTTTTTTAATTCAAGGGACTTCCCTTGAATTAAAAAAGCGGAGACTACCCACAAGCCACTGCACTACCCAGGCATCCGTACAATAACTGGCTTTCACCTGAAGGAAGTTGTTATCCTTACACTGGGATTCCCATACACTGTCAATCACATGATCTGTGATCAGGAATTCCCTCGAATGTCAACGAACAGCGGATACTGCTATCTAGTGTCATTGCGTTATATTTTAAACTAGTAACCCGCCCCGGCTTCGCATGGAAGGTAAATACTTAGATATGTTGACATTTCTATTCTATAGGTATTGCATATAAAAACATTCCTCTTGAATCACACTATTAAACGAAACCGCATCAAAATCCGTTGCGTAGTTTTAAAGCTCTCAGCATATATAGGGACATACAGAAAAAGCTACTTTGTTTTATACTGTGCAATGACTACATTAAACGTTATCATAAAACTTTTACATCATGTGGTAGCGCTGAAAGCTAATTAAATATAAATAATATGAATGAAAAAGAAAACAGAAGCTTCAATGTAAAATAAACAAATCTATGATTAAAATATTAAATCGATAAGACTGATCGTATGTTAAATAAAATTTTCAATTAGATTTCTTTCTCCTGGCAACATTAGAACAGTGAACACATAAAATTTTGCTCCGTTAACTTATTTCATAGATTACTCTCATTTTGGTTTTATTCCACATACAAGTGCTATCAAAGTTTAGTTTGTAAAGGAAGAAGAGTGGGATATTGTTATCAAGCGTTTTCTCAAGCATTGGAATCTCCAAAATCCCGAAGATAAGTCTTATTTTTTTCTACCTTCACATTGTTTAGAACTAAGAAGACCCACGAGTACCTTCTACTTACGAATAATAGTAAATGTCATGTTCAATTGACAACTATAAATTTGATTTTGACAAGTGTCAACTTACGCAAGTGTTGCCGCTTTATAAATTTTACCCGAGGCTGGGGAGTTTTTTCGTCTTTTCACGGAACTTCAACGAGTCTCTGCCGAAAGAGGGCGCCGCTGTCTTTGGTCCTCACAACGGTTGGAAATATTTTTGAGATGGTTTGTGGTGCTTGTAAGAAACCAACTACTAAGGGGAAAATGGTACTGAGGACAGTACTAATACGATAGAATGCTCAAAATGCTCCACTATATATCATATTATCTGTCTAAATATGACCCGAGAAGATCTTAGGGCGCTAAGAACAAAGCAGAATCTGTTCGTATGCCCCTCTTGTAAGCTGCAGACTAGAAATGCTATAACGGACAACACCCCAATTAGGGCCAATAAACGTCAAACACCGGAGCGAGAGGTTGAAGAACGAGACTTCATGACATCTGCCCAACATTTGGCGACTATGGAAGTCCCTGCTCAGACACTGTCCGCGTTCACCAAGGCCATTACCAACCTTTAAAGCATTTTTGTTACAATGAAAAAAGAAATGCAAGATTTCACCAATTCACTAAATTCTACCTCGGAAGACATTTCATCTTTCCGCCAGGATTTGCATGACGTAAAGACTCAACTGAAGGAGTATGAGAGATACAAAGCAGAGGTGATTAGTCTGCGTGCGGAGGTGGCCGAACTGCGTCAGGATATTGCTATGAAAGAACAACGCCGCTTTCTTAAGGACGTGGAGATCAACGGAATCACAGAAGAAAAATCTGAAAACTTATATCAAATTGTAAATGTCATAGCAACAACCTTGGGCGTTGACCTGGACTCTCGCGATGTGGATGATATAAGACGAGTTGGTCCCCCCCGTAACAACAGCGGTGCGCTGGAGAGACCACGTCCGATAGTGGTTACGATGACACGACGCGCGCCACGGGACCAACTGATTCGTGCTGCACGATCCCGCCGCGGACTTACTACGGACAAGATAAATGTTCCAGGAAACCCACACGCCGCGTTTTCCTCAATGAACACCTAACAAAAGAAAACAGAGTCCTCTTCAGCAAGGCCAGGAAGCTAGGAAGTGAGCTACGGTTTAAATACGTCTGGACTTCTAACGGCAACATATTTATGCGCCGTTCGGAAACAAGCTCCGTCCTTCATGTGTCTTCGACAGGGATTTTGGAAAGACTGGAGATGCAGAATAGATCTGGAAATATGTGCTTAGATTCTCAAAATTGCTCCTAACGAATTTGCTCTAATCACAATTCCTGGAAATTGTAATAATATAGCTTCTCAGTGCCAAGTTTTGATAATGCTCTTATGGTCATACGTTTTTCTCTTTTTGGGTATTTATGCGAAGTTTTGCGGTAGTATTCGACGTGATATTGAACAGAGTTTCTATTGTTTTGTTATGAAAGCATATGTACATAGTGAACAACTCGAGTCTGCAAAGTATTGTTTTAGAAGCTATTTACTTCTCTGTAATTTTTTATACTATATTTCAATGGCAAATAACAGGTTAGTCTTTGCTTCTGCTTTGATTGGTAGTTCATTAATTAAACAGCACTTTCTTTGTTTGTATGCGTATTTGAATTGTAAAACTGTGAAATATCGACTGCGCAATTTTTCGGGAACTTATTACGCCTACTCCTTGAAGTTTGTTGAGAGAAATAGATACACGTGTTTTTCGCGATTTAGCTTATTTAACACCGCGTTTTTAACTCTTGAATTTTTGCTAATTTTAACTTATTTTTATGGGTTATTTAGATCTTATCACGGAAATCGATACAATGAGTGATATAGCTTGTTATAAAACATCAACAGATCTTGACACGTGCAAAACTTTTCTTACGCCAATTTATGATTTTAAAATTTTAACTATAAACATAAGGAGTATAAGTAAAAATCTCGATGCTCTTCTTGTATATCTGCACAGACTGAAAATAAACTTTGATATCCTTATCCTGACGGAGTGTAGACTTAACGATTCAGTTATTATAGAAAATATTCCCGGTTACAATGTATGCACAACCAAGCATAATATAAATCAGAACGGAGGTGTTGTCACTTATATAAAATCCTCGTGTCCAGTAGTGGCGTCTGAGCCTAGTTTCAGCGAAGCTTGCTGCTTGAGACTTGATATTTCTGATCACGTATCGATACTGGGTGTTTACCGATCTCCATCTTTCAGGAACTTAGATAGCTTTCTTACTTCACTAGATGAAAATCTTTAATCACTTGAGGGAAAACAGTGTATTTTTATAGTTGGGGATATAAATATAGATATTTTGGACCCTGGGGCGTCAGAGTATCTTTGTTTGTGTGCTGCGCACAATCTCGTGCCAGCCATCATCACCAAACCCACTCGATTAAATGCTTGTTTGGACCATATTTTTATTAAAACAAAGAATCCAGTGATTGGAGTGGTATGCGATAATGAAATCACCGACCACTGTTTAGCAATGGTAGGTCTGACAACTAACAAGAGGCGTCGAGTTGAGAATCGTATTAAAACTAAAATTACCGTAGACTATAAGGGTGTTTGCAGCGAACTGGAGTCTGTGGACTGGAACATGGTTACATCCTCGTCTTCTGTCGATAGTGCTGTGGAGTCTTTCATGGATATTATTAACGAAGCAATAAATTCTCACTCCAAAACAGTAAGAATCAGTAGATCAAAATATGTTATCAGGCCGTGGATGACGTCCGGTTTGCTGAGATGCGCTCGTCATAAAGATAGACTTCATGCTAAACTAAAGAAGAACCCTTACGATAAAATATTGCAGGTTTCATATCGAAGATATAGAAACTTTTACATTGAGTTATTAAGAAAGGTGAGACTAGCTTACGGAAAAGAAGAACTACAAAGATATAGTAAGGATACAAAACAACTCTGGAAGACTGTAAAGACAATTTGTAACGCGAAAGTAAAACATGACCAACCCACTGAGCTCTTATCAAAATCTAGCAGTCCTAAGGTTTCTCTTAATAATTGTAATGCGTTTTTTTCAGCGGTGGGTAAAACTCTGGCTAACAATATATTAGATCAATTAAATGAATCTGAAGACGATTTAGCTTCCAAAGTTTTTATAAAAGATTCTCTTTCTAACTCTTTTTTCATGGAGCCTACTGATCCTGAAGAGGTTCTCAGCATTATAAGCAATCTTAAGAGTGATAGCGCGCCTGGACTTGACGGTGTAAGCACCGCTTTTGTAAAATATGCGAGACTCATCCTCTGTGACCCTTTAGTTCAGTTGTTTAACCTAAGTCTCGGTTCCGGTTGTTTCCCCAAATTATGGAAAATTGCCCTTGTCACCCCAGTTCATAAAGATGGACCTAGGGATGAACCTGGAAATTACAGACCGATTTCACTCCTCAGTGTTTTTTCTAAAATCCTGGAAAAGATTGTGAACAATCGGCTCATTAGGTTTCTTGAGGCGAATGGTACGCTGTCTCCCAAGCAATTTGGTTTCAGACGCCATAAGTCAACGGAGGATGCTGTGACACTCCTTACGGAGCTTGTCTCAGGTCATCTAGACCGGGATCAAAAATGCATTGGGGTCTTCAAAGCCACTGTATCTTCTAAAATACTTTGTCGCAAGTTAGAGTGTCTGGGTGTGAGGGGGATTGCTCTGGATTGGTTCAAAAGTTATCTCTCTAACAGACATCAGCTCGTTAAAGTCGGGTCGGAGAGAAGTGACCAGCTACCAGTCAATTTTGGCGTGCCTCAAGGAAGCATTCTAGGCCCCACTCTCTTCATAGTTTACATGAACGACATCCATGATTTGCCATTGGAAGATGCTGATGTGATTTGTTATGCTGATGATACTGCAATTCTTTTTAAAGGTAACACCTGGACTAATGCTTTTCATACCGCTGAGGCTGGACTGTCTTCTGTTGGTTCCTGGCTCAGGAAGAACCTCCTTACACTGAACTCCTCAAAAACAAATTTTGTATGTTTTCACAAAACATCTGTTTCCGGACCAACTGTTGAGGGCAGTATTAAGATCCACTCATGCGATTTGGCTTCTCCTTTGAACTGTAGCTGTGACTCCATTGATCGTGCTGGTGTTAACAAATATTTGGGTATTATGATAGACGAGCGCCTTTCTTTTAAAAGTCATGTCCAGTGTCTCTCTAAACGAGTTAGAAAAATCTCTGGTATTTTTAGGAAACTGAGAGACTCTGCTGACAAAGAGCTGCTTATTATGATTTACAAAGTCCTTTGTCAGTCTGTCACTGGATACTGTGTCTCCGTCTGGGGTGGGGCCGCCAAGACAACATTATTGCAGGCTGAACGCGCAAACAGGTCTCTCCTCAAAATCATGTTGAAAAAACCTTATAGATACCCAACTACAGATCTTTATAAAGAAGCTCAAGTTCTCACGATTCGTCAATTATTCATATTAAAAACCTGTCTAATAGCGCACAGACGACTTATAACTTCGGATATCTACAAGACGCTTCTAAACAAACGTACTTTTAAAATCCCTATTCCTGTAGTACACTCACACTTTGCTTCTAGATTTGGAGACTCGGTTAGAGCTCGTGTTTACAACGCTGCTACTAGAGCTTGTGATATTAGAAAATGTTCAGTCTTAGATGCAAATAATGTTTTAACTCATTGGTTGCTGGATAACTCATATAATGAAACCGAGGCATTTGTCAGTCGATGTTTTTAAGTTCCTTTTAATTTTTTTACCCACTTATAAATTAAAATAATTCTTTTGTTTTATTCGAGAATCCCAATTCTTTAAGTCTAACGCGAAAATTGGTTGCCCAAAATACAGGCACTGCCTAGTTTGGGGACCCTTGTAAATTGCATAATTATTTCGCATTCTGCCTTTGCACATTTGTAATTTAATTTAATTAATTCAATTTAATATGAAACTCCATTTCTATTAATTGTAATTGTAAAACTGATTTGTACTGTATGTTTTTATTTGTGTGCTAAATAAACATTATTATTATTATTATTATTATTATTTATGTAGATAAAAAGACTTGTGTTTTATTTTTTCAAAATTGCACTGGATAATTTTAATAACTGAATCAAATGTAAATCCATCACAATGGTGGCTTGACATGCTGTTTCTCACAATGTTTATCTTCATTAATAGTGATATAAGCAATAAATCTACATCGTATGATGCGACCTATGCTCCACTCGTGCGCAGCGAGTGTGAACCCTAACCCTCGGCAATAAGAGTGTTCGGTGACGACAGTGCTCTCATGACCTGCGGTTTCTTTCACCAGCCGTTAAGATAGGCGTCGTGGGTGGGGCACGCTCTTATCTGAGAAATAATTATCGTTTTAATCCGCTCTTGGATGTTTCAATAAAGACATATGCGATATATTTTATGAATTGTGACATGTACGGCATATCTACTGTATAGGTACTTTAACCAGAATACTGTTGTTTTAAATCGAAATTTAAAACAACAGTATTCTGGTTAAAGTTTTCTTCAAACATTTTAATAAACAGGGTAAGCAGCAAGATTGGTACTGCTTATCATGTTACCATTTTAGGATCATTCTGTGTTTGTTCCCATAGATACATTACCAAATCCATTCACAATTAGTCAGTATTCTTAGTTATTTCTAAAAACAATGTTAATAGATGAGGTTCATAATTTTTGGAAGTCGATAACAAATGGGTTGCAGTCACGTTAACTTAAAATTCGGTAATTTCAAAAGTCTCCAACCCGATTTCACGTTGGGTGCCTACGCATATTGACTTTTTACTCACATTAACATTTTTAAGCATTAGTGGTTTATCGAAAATTACTTAGTACATTTAGACAATTTTTCTGGTCTACCAACTCACAACTTCACGGCTGGCGACGACTCTGGTAAGCCAGACATCTGCTAAGAAAGGGGTTTTCCAAAATTCAGAACCGTTGTTAAAAGATAAAAAACAAGAGATGTAATGCGTTCCCGATTCACATTTATAACAATCAGTCATTATGATTTAGATAAATAAATAAATAATGCGCCAGACAACCACACCAATCACCTGGTCTCAAACTTAGGTTCCCCTTGTACTATGAGCACCAGACAACGGATACTAACTGGGGGCGTCATCCGAGCACACCCAGATCCAAGTCAATTTAGAAAAGTTCGTTTTCCAAATTGACCTGACCGGGAATCGAACCCGGGACCTTTCGCGCTTTGGCCGCCACTGCGCCACCGACGTCATATATCAGACGTGAAAATGCTTTACAATGGCTTGTACTACCAATCACATTGGCGCCCAACGTGTTGCTATACATCTGGGTTATGTTACTATTACACGACTGTAACTTCAATCTGTCAGGGTTTACTACATATCCATTTTAAGAAACACCGTTACTAGTAAAGGTGGAGTGCGGACTTCTCCCATACTAGTAACTTGATACCCAAGTTTATTTTCTGTAGATGCTGCCAAAGCTAAAATCAGGGAGATTGAAGTATTAACTAGCTACATATTTACATACTTCATTAATTACATTAATTTTATTTTACTATGCAATTTCTTATCTTGTAAGTGCAGTGATTAATGGACATTAATGAATTGTTTATAAACTTTATTATTTATGTTTTGCAGATTCACAATAGCAAGCAGAATAAATATACATATCAATAACAGTGAGACATGTCTGTTTAGTATGTTAAAAGCAAGCGTAAAGAGCAGAATTCAGACATCAACTCTAACAATTACACAATTCTAAAGTAAATAGCTTAAACGCAAGTGTTATTAAAATATAATTCATTTGTGGTATCATAATTGATTTAAGAAGTCTTATAAAAAATGTTAATTACATTTTTTAAAATATAAATGAATATTTGGCTTGACGGGTGATTAAACCCACCACCCCAGGGCGCTGAGGACAACGTCGCCAAAAATAAATAAATACAGCCTTGGAGGTCGTAAAAAGTCAGAATGTACAAAATTTTACTTAACGTTCAGATATGCCAAGTCTGCACTTAGGTACAACACTTCCAATGTTTATACAGTCATAGAAATATCAACAAGAAAATGTTCTTTCATTCTGTTTTTACTTTGGTTAATAAGGCAGCTTCTTCACTGCATTTTAGTTCGTAAGAAGAGTGCGCGTGCACCAATCAAGTGCATATGCACTCCTCATATGCTATGCACGGGATTAAGTACAGACGTCATAGGTACTAGTATTTTTAACGTAAAACGCATAATATTTATTATTTATAAACACATAATTATACCATATTAACACTACATGTAATCTATAAATAAGATAGTTCTTGTATACTCATATAGTAATATATAATTAATATATAAATTAAAACAAAGTATTGTGATAAATTTATGTAATCTTAACTCAACACTTTAACAAAATGCTAAATTGTTAAAAACGCTTGTCGCTTACACATTGTGTCGTAGGTCTTAATAAACATGCATTGTTCACGCGCCGGCCGGCGCGGCTGCGCACGCGCTTACTTACGAGTACCCGCACTTACTAGACACAAAAATCGACAAGCATTTTCTTGCATATGCCGTACTGGGTGCGCAAATCGGTTACGTTTATTTACTTTTAAATATTGTATTTTCTCAGTAAGTGATTTCTGTAATCTTTTGGAGAAAATAAAATGTCTTTAAACATAAAAGGAAGGTAAGATGATTCCGATATTTCATGTTTGACAGTTTAATTGACGTCCCGTAATAAATTCTTATGTTACTTACGCATTTTAAAATAATACGAACTCTTGATAATATTTATTTCAAGAGTACATATTTCTTCTAAGACAATATCTTTTTATTATTTACCTATTCACTTACTAAACAAAACAAGTACCTAAGTGCATAAAATAGGCAGATAATGTTTGAATATTATAGAGAGCTTGTTTTTAATTTTACTTTGTATCTATTTATAGTTTATGCCGGATTAGATGAAAGAATAACACTTAATATGATTAAACAAGACTGCATTATTTATTTATAGTAGGTACATGATAGGAGATACATACTTCATCAATTTTTGAATTTAAATAAGGTGATGGTTCGGATTCAAATCGGAGTTGTGTGCCAGACGTGGTTTTAAAATAATATTATTTTTTTATATTTAGGTAAATATTGTATAATAGGCATTGTAAATTACAGTAAAATAGTGTTACGAGCTTCGGGTTCGTGACAATAAAAACAGCCGATAAAAATTACCAAAAGTCACACTTTAATTGAACGCCACTAATTACAACCTTAAAACGCACTAATTAAAACAATAATCGCTTCCAAGTCGCACTTCAAAATCGCTTTCGAAGTAATCACTTGTATCGCTAATTCAATACTGTCCCGGTTGCGGTGAATCCCGTCCTTTTATATTGCCGCGGCCGTTCCTGAACCTTCCAACGCAGAAACATCCGGAACATTCGCGCGCAGTGCGGCCTTGAACGGCCGTACGCTCGGTCAAGGTCATTGTTCTAGTAAATTCTGGCGTACGCGTCTCGACTCTCTGTAGTCCCGCCTTTCCACACTAGATGGCGCTGGTTACATCGATCGTGGCGTGTAACAATAGTAATCATTTTAATATTTTTTCGAACAATACAATCGATATTATATAATTAATTAGGTATGTTTCTTAAAAACTGTATATTTGCACAACTATGAAGTGTAATAGGATTCATATTCCGTGAAAAAGACTTTAGTTAAAAATTGCTCAAAAGCAATGTGTTTAACAATTTAAAAATAGGTCCATGTGTACCTCCTTCAGGAACCCCTTTAAATTTAATAAAATGAGGTTAGTATATTGGTTTAAAAAGGCGCCACCCCTGCGCTAGGAGAAAGAAGAGACAAGAGAGAACGGTCACCTCGTTGCCAAGGCGAGGTGTCGCGATGTCGGGCTGGCAACATGTTCATATATTACATACATTGTAACTTCATTGAACGGTAAGTGCAGTGCGCGTGCACCGGATGAGTGCACTTGCACTCGCCTGTTATGCTCGAGATCGGGCACACGTAATAGATATCATCTGTCCATTATAATACCCATGTGCGTTTAATGCGCAAGGTTAATCGCTGTTTAGATATAACTCTCAACAATCTTAACGTGAACGCGCAACGGTTCATAATCTTTGTTTCACGTCAACAAGCATCTGTCGACGCGCTATTAGGAGGTCATCACACCATAGACATCACACTTACACGGTTTTTTGCATTTACTGCGACCTATATAAAAATTAATCCATATTTCCCTTGGTCACGCCGTCACGAGTGAACGGCTGGACCAATTTTTTTTGTTGTTTTTATTAGTCAGAAGAAAGTTCTTATGAAAGAACAAAAAATAAATGGATATATAAATAAATTGTCGTCGTTAATACAGGGCAACGTCTGTCGGGTCCGCTAGTGTAGGTATAATAAAAAAAGGGACATATTACCTCATTATTACATTTGTGAACAGGTGCCACCGTTGGGGACTGGTCTGCTCCAGCTTACCTCTCGAAAGTAAAAACTTACTTGAGTACTTATTTGTTTCATCACTCATCAAAACCAAAACTATATGACTTGGTCCAAAGTGAGCTACACATAGCAATAAGTTAGATACTGATACTGTAAATGATCTGCTGAGTTTCTTACCGGTGTCTTCTCGGTAGATATAGGTTCCGAACCGGAAGTAGAATCACTTTGCATTGTATTCAATGACGATTCAAAAGTGTTTTATGTAACCTACTTGAATAAAGAAATATTTGAGTTGAATTTGAGTTGAATTAGATTATACATTTTTCTATAATTACCTTCAACCGCCTTTCCCATTCGAATCCGGATTCCAAGACTATTGTGCTCTACCTAATAATGCTGAAAATGAACGACTTTTGGGAGTCAATAAAAAATGACAATAGTAGGTACCTATAAGTTCCAGCAATGCCGGACTTCACATTTGTCACCCCGTTTTTAGATTGAATCGTCATTTATAAATACAAACCTATTAGTTTTTCCCGTAGTATTTCTCAGGCTAACTTACCTAAGCTTTTGCTTTTTCAGCTTTTTGGTAGATCCAGCACTGAGTTGCAGCTTTGTTTTATCGTAATAAGATTACCTACTAGGTACAAAGTTTTAAATTCTTAATCCTTTTCCTGATTAAACACACCTGACAAGACAGTTAATCAATCGAAATAGCTATTTATATCCTTGATTGATTAGTTCATAACTGAGCACCTGTCACCTGTAATTGTTCTTATCAGCAGGTGTCCCGATCTAAAGCCTTCTTCTTATCTTTATAACGAGCAATCTGCACATGTTGCTAACACCTAAAATTATCCTAAATAGATTCATTGATAAATCTACTATTATTCGAATGTTCAAATAAACGAACGAAACTGTACTGTAAGTGCGTACGAAAATAACAGTCACCAGAAACATTTATTAATCTTCCTTAGTGACAAATGCTAATTATTAAATACTAACTATACTTATCTCTCATCTCTTACTGTGTTATCTTCTGTCGAGTAGTTTTACAAAGAAAAAAGTTTCATATGACAAGTTCAGTAGTTCCGATACTCACCGCTGCGGCTTAATTACAATTTATATGATTTTTCAATACGTCTATACTATCCAAGGGTGAGATCCCGCTGAAACTTTAAACCGTGAATATTTTTGACAACCTTTGTTCTTGATGCTTTCGAGAGAACAATAGGACGCAGCTAGCGAGTGCTGGGCGTGCGCATAGGCGATGTATGTATAGCTAGCTATAAACCGATTCGGGAGCCGGGCTTTGGGCATCGTAACGTAAGTGTTAAAGTTTGTACAGACTCAGCGTATTTGCCCTTGCATTTTTATGAGACATTTACTTGTATTTACTTTTATATGCTTAAACGTAAAACTAAGCTTTTAATTTTACGTTTCAATCAACAAGTAATTATGGAAATCTTAAGAGTAGATTGTTATAATTTTCCTCAATAGAAAGATGTGCGTACGAGTTTACGTTTGAACGCGTTCTGCGCCTGCGCATAAGTGTTGGTCACAATGCGGCGCACGCGACCCCGCCGCGCGGAATGACGGCCGAGAAGGGAGATAATGTATGATAGAATAATAAGTATTATTAATACTTTCATTCACTTTTGTTGTCGAGATCCAGTATTACAATATTTGTAAACATTTGTCAGTTAATACCCAATCAGGAGTATCTACATTTTTTTGTGTTTCCAATAGATCTAAATTGTTTATTTTTAAAACTTGGCACATTAGCTGTTACTATGTAACTGCTTATAATCTTAAAATCAAACAATGTATGTACATTAAAAACACAGTTTAATATCTCATTCGGTTGTACAACAACAAATTATACCTACATGGACGTGACTCTATGACTTTCACAACGAAACGAGTAGCGATTAACGAAAGATAATATTCACAA
Source organism: Glyphodes pyloalis (assembly GCA_037074685.1). NCBI lineage: Eukaryota > Metazoa > Arthropoda > Insecta > Lepidoptera > Crambidae > Glyphodes > Glyphodes pyloalis. The sequence continues at coordinate 2,359,682 of JAYKKO010000012.1, read as the reverse complement.
TACGTTACCTAGAATAAAACATTTTAACAAAACCCCAATGTAAACAATGAATTAAAACTATAATATTTACAAAACCAAGGTACTCGTCACCTAGTTATTTCTTTTGCAAAACACAATTTGGAAGATAACGTCCTTGTAGGCACAACGATACGACACTTAAAGCTGTTTTTATAAAATTTATTTAATGTTTTTATTGTCTTATCTCGACTTTTGTGCAGTCAGAAGAGCACTAAAAGATCAAAAATACATGCAACTGTATCCAACTTACGGTTCAGGTAGAAATATAGGTACATACATTCATGTCAATAAAAATGGTTTCGATATTCACTATTAAAAATAGGAAACGTGTTCAAAGAACGAGTTACAATACAATGACAGACGATTACCAGTGGCATCCTTATTTCATAGTTACATTGTGTAAAAAGGATAAAATGATGACCTCGCTTCAACTCTAAATCATTATGAGACGAGTCGGGTACAGTTTTAGTCAATGGTGTGTGTAATACATAACATTCACGTTATTTAGATATAAATAGTAACCTATTTGTTATTCTAATGTCTATTCGTATTAGTTACCAAATTACTAAATTTTAGTGTTTTCGTGTAATGTAACACGTTTTTTACATTAGTAGGATCTACTTAGAGGCTCGATGGTTAAAAGTGAACGAAAAAAAACATAGAAGCAATTCGAACGCTTGAAAATGGCACCACGAAAAGTAGGGCACGGTAGGCGTGACTTGAAAAAGTGAGCTAGCGCCGGTACGAATGATTTTTCACGGACGCCGCGAGTCATAGGCGGGTCTTTTTGTCGACCAAAACGCATTCGAATTAAAGTTTTTTTCAAGTGTCGCTACTTTATTACTATATTGCGTATCTATTGCGTGTGTGTTTTACATTTGTGTGTGTGTTGGTGCCGATATTCGTTTACAGTTAGCATGACGGAAATTCTTCCGTGTTTTTTACGTTCACTTGTCAAAACATTATATGGTGCTCTCAACGCAAGCTGAACATCTGCCGAATAGTTTGATCATGGTATTGAAAACAGAGGATCCAAGCATCGTGAGCCAATGGATCCACACGATTATTGGGCCAATTGAGAAGAAGTACCAGTTATTGTGTGGAGTGCGGGCGTAGCTAGGTATACTTTACGCGTAGGCCGGTCACCTGGCGTCCTTGGGCGGGCCGCACAGCAGCAGCTGGTCGAAGCGCTTCATCTGGCGCGCGGCCACTTCCACCTCCACGTCGGTCAGGTAGAACGCCTCGAAGTTGCTCAGCGGACGCAGCATGGAGTATAAACGCTCGGCGTACTTTCTATGGACCATACATTTACACTTTACAGTTTATAATTTGCAATTGTCTATATAAATAAATAAATAAAATAATTAATAAATGCGCCAGACAATCACACCGATCACATGGTCTCAAACTAAGGTTTCCCCCTGTACTATGAGCACAAGACGACGGATACTAACTGGGGGTGTCATCCCAGCACACTCAGACTTGACTGGTAATCGAACCCATACGAATAAATATACGGTATATATCTACCCAAAATAAAATCTTTTACAAATTTTGTCTGTCTGTCTGGCTGTTAGTTGGTTCCGGCTAATCTCTAAAATGGTTGGACCGATTTTGACGGGACTTTTACCGATAGGTAGCTGATGAAATAAGCAGAAACTTAGGCTACTTTTATTTTAGAAAATAATAAATAGCTATATTTCTTGCTCGATAAGACTAAGTCCACGTGTATGTAGTTGCGGACTCAGCTAGTGCACAATAAAACCCAATAAGTTATGTTTTTTTTATATTGCACTTCAATATTGACCTCATCCCACCTGATGTTAAGTGGTAATGAGGTTCTAGCTTAAGGGTGACAAGTACAGCATAATAAATCCATCACTGGACTTGTCGCCCTTACCTTGAAGGCTTGACCCCTGCTACTAATGTAGCACCCCCAGAAGCTCTGGAAACCTTACTCACACGCAGGAACACAACAACACAAAAGTGATTGTTATTTGGCTGCGGTCTTCTGTAAGGTGGAGGTATTTCACCATATATGTAAGTAAATAATAGTTGTTTTAAACATAAACTTTGGTGTCTTGGCAGAGTTTGAGCCGAGTCCAGTGTATGTTCATAAAGTCCCAACCTGGTCTCAGTGGCCTTGTCCTCGAGCAGGGCGGCGAGCGCCCGCAGCGCGTGCCGGCGCGCGCCCACGGCGCTGGGCGGGCGCGTGCGCAGCAGCTCGCGGCCGCCGCCCCCCAGCGCGCAGCACACCACCAGCAGCCGCGCCGCCGCGCACCGCACCAGCGGGCTCTTGTGCCTGCACAACCAACGCGCTTCACCTAACACGAGACCGCTTTATTACCCTTATCGCTCTAATAAAGCGGTCACCCGACCGCATTCGCCATCACTTATCGGCAGCTATCCGTCGACGTGCCCGCTGCAAACTGTCAACCGTCTCGGTGTATGTCTTTGTAAAGAAGCTAAGGGCTCGAGCTCTTACACACGAGCAGCACATTGACAACAGCAAAAGCGACCACAGTCGCCGTCACTTGTCGGCCAGCAGCGAGCTGTCGACGCGTCGGTGATAGGAAGGAGTCGATAAGGGATTGAACTCCTTTCGCGGAATAGGTATCCTCTTTGAAATCACCAAATCCGGACTTACCCATGTCTAGTAGGTATTATATCTACCTGACTCCGTGGACACAGAGCGCCGTGACGGCGTGCGTGAGCTCGACGCCGCACACGATCCCGTCGAGAGCCACGTTGGCGGCGCGGCGCACCGGCCGGCTGTAGCTGCCCGTCTTCACCAACAGTGACGTCACTGCTTCGTAGAAATCCTTACCAAAACATAAAAAGATATTTAGGTATAAAACCTTTTGAGAGAGGTAGGACATGGCGATTTATCGCTCGAACTGGAGCAGCCCGACTGGTGAAATACCTCCACCTTACAGAAGACCGCAGCCAAATAACAGTCACTTCGGTGTTGTTGTGTTCCTGCGTGTGAGTAAGGTTTCCAGAGCTCCTGGGAAGTGCTACATTAGTAGCAGGGGGTCAAGCGTTTACGGTAAGGGCGACAAGCCCAGTAAAAGATTAAATATGCTGTAAGCATTACCATAAGCTAGGACCTCATTACCATTTAACATCAGGTGGGATGACGTCAATCTTGAAGTGTAATATAAAAAAAAAACTCTTCGAACTTCGCATTGCAGCGTATATGCCTCTGAGTGATATGTTTATTGTGCCGATTTGCTTATATTTGCTAAACGGTAGATTCCATAGAAAACTACTTTATCGATTGCAGTGCGGGTCAAGAAACTTGAAGAGAAGTGTCATTATCATTATTTACTATCGTAATTTACGTATCTGTGCATTAATAAGTAAAATTAAATATTATATAAAGAAACCTCCTTCGTTAACAATGTAAAAAACTAATGTCGTCAGTTACGTACCGGTTTCTTCGTATAATTTGTATTTTTCAGTATGGCTGCAAGTGTCTGGCAGGCGGAGCGGGCGACCTGGGTACGAGGCGACTCCACGTGTCCACTTACCTTCGGAAATAAATATTACTATGAGAACAATCATGCATTATAGAACAGCGATTGAGTAAAGTAAGTTACAGTACTATCATGTTATACCAGTCAAACAAATTCTACCCTATAAGGAAACATGCTTTCGTGACAATCTCCTTTAAGGTCTTTCTATATTTTCTATGCAGATGTAGTAAGTAGATTTCCTGCCAACAAATGTTCGCGATTTTTCAGTTTTCCACTCCGACAAATGTTTGCAGTTTTCCACTCTGACGCATGTTTGCAGTTTTCCACTCTGACGAATGTTTGCAGTTTTCCCTTCCGACAAATGTTTGCAGAATTGCACTTCGACGAATGTTTGCAATTTTCCCTTCCGACGAATGTTTGCAGTTTTCCACTCTGACGATTGTTTGCAGTTTTCCCTTCCGACAAATGTTTGCAGTTTTCCCTTCCGACGAATATTTGCTTTTTTCCCTTCCGACGAATGTTTGCAGTTTTCCCTTCCGACGAATGTTTGCAGTTTTCCCTTCCGACGAATGTTTGCAGTTTTCCACTCAGACGAATGTTTGCTGTTTTCCTTTCCGACGAATGTTTGCAGTTTTCCCTTCCGACGAATGTTTGCAGTTTTCCCTTCCAACGAATGTTTGCAGTTTTCTCTTCCAACGAATATTTGCAGTTTTCCACTCTCACGAATGTTTGCAGTTTTCCCTTCCGACGAATGTTTGCAGTTTTCCCTTCGACCAAGGTTTGCAGTTTTCCACTCGGGCGAATGTTTGCAGTTTTCCACTCGGGCGAATGTTTGCAGTTTTCCACTCGGGCGAATGTTTGCAGTTTTCCACTCGGGCGAATGTTTGCAGTTTTCTCTTCCAACGAATGTTTGCAGTTTTCCCCTTCCGACGAATGTTTGCAGTTTTCCCTTCGACGAATGTTTGCAGTTTTCCACTCCGACGAATGTTTGCAGTTTTTCCTTCCGACAAATGTTTGCAGCTTTCCCTTCCGACAAATGTTTGCAGCTTTCCCTTCCGACAAATGTTTGCAGTTTTCCCTTCCGACGAATATTTGCAGTTTTCCCTTCCGACAAATGTTTGCTGTTTTCCCTTCCGACGAATGTTTGCAGTTTTCCCTTCCGGCAAATGTTTGCAGTTTTCTCTTCCAACGAATATTTGCAGATTTCCACTCTCACGAATGTTTGCAGTTTTCCACTCCGACGAATGTTTGCAGTTTTCCACTCCGACGAATGTTTACAGTTCTCCCTTTCGACGAATGTTTGAAGTTTTCCTTTCCGACAAATATTTGCAGTTTACCCTTCCGATGAATGTTTGCAGTTTTCCACTCCAAAAAATGTTTGCAGTTTGCCTTCAAACCAATGTTCGCCGTTCTCGGGTTTTTCGGGTTTCGGGTGTTCAGACCAGTGTTCATAGTTCTTTGCAGTTTTCTATTTGACAAATGTTCGCAATTTTTGGACTGATCAATACATCGTTTAGGTTTTTTAAATAAATGTTAACATTTTTAAGTGTACACTTTAATTTGTTCATGTATTAATTTTAATCAAACGAAAAATTTAAAAAGTAATTAATATGTTAAAAATATACGTACCAGTCTAATCAGATCTGCAATGCGGTTCTCCGATATTACTCCCCAAAATTTCTCCATGACTCTCGGAATTTCTTCTAATGTGTCAGCAATTTCAAACCTGTAAAAGTGGTTGTATGGTTGAGACTAAGTATCATTCTTTGGACGAGGAACCTGTACTACAGAGAATACTGTCATTATCTGGTTTTAGGAAGGTTCTTAAAATTTAAAGGATAACGTAGCCTTGTAACGGTAAAATATTTTTTGAAAACGCAAATACAATTTATGTTTTGTCTTACTTGTCAATTGACCGGACGTTATGTTACAATATATTTTGAAGCATCCGTTTACTAGGCCTAGCATGCGCAATACGTCTAACTTCTCGCATGAGATGATAAAAGTTTCGATCCTGTTGATTAGCTAATAGCACACCGCACTCGTATTTTCAGCCAATCAGCAGCTGACGCACTAACTTCAATCGATTTTGACGTTTGTTAAGAGTGCGATAAAATTTGGCGCATGTTAGGCCTTTACGTTTCCGCTGCAAAACTCTCTTCAGAAACATTAAAGTAACTGTTACCAGGAAGCAGATCGCAGACGCCTCATCAGCTCGACAGTGAGCGCGTCGCAGCCGCGCTCGGCCGCGTCGCCCAACCCCGCCTCGTCCGGCGACCCGCTGCCCGGAGACGCACTTCTACTCGTTTTGCTTTCTGTACTCCTGGTAATGTTACTAACAAATTATAGCTAATCCGTACCAAAGGGTAAAAACGGGCCCCTATTAATAAGACTTCGCTGTCTGTCCGTCCGTCCATCCGTTCGTCTGAACGTCTGTCACCAGGGCTGTATCTCAAGAACTGTGATAGAGTTGAAATTTTCACAGATTATGTATTTCAGTTATCGCTATAACAACAAATACTAAAATCAAAATAAAACAAATATTTAAGGAGAGCTCAATAAACGTGATTTTTAACTGTTCTTTTCTCGATGTTAAATAACAGCAACAGGTAGACGCTTAAAATATTCACGCAATATTTAGTTGCATATTAAAGCTAAAAAATGTGTCTAATGTTGAATATTGGTGAGTCCGACTCGCGCTTGGCCGGTTTCTTTAAACGAATAAGGAAATTCAACCTTTGATACAAACGCCTTTCAGGTTGGTTCAACCTTTTGTTAGAGTTAGATGATGTTTCAGATTTGCCCCCTTCCTCCCCGCTTTCACCCATGCTTTATGGTGTGATTATGATAAAAATAAATATTTAAGAATTTTAAAGATTTTTTTTTTAAAGTCCGTTTTGCGATATTTTAGGTCTAAAAAAACAGTTTTTTTCGTAAAATACTTACGAAATATTGTACTTAGCTTGAGACCGAGGCTTAAAACTGTTACTATTCATCTTGAGCTCAGTAATTTTTTCCTTGATGCTAATAGGCTCGTGGGTTCTAATTGAAGACTCCTCACTCTTTTTAACACTAGTCGAAATGTCGCTCGCTCCGTTCATACTGGTTTTCTGGTTCTGATTATGAGTATGTTTGTATCCTTCTAAGTGAATAGGAGGTAGCATTAATGGTTCGGTTTTTCTGGCTGGATCTAAAACAAATTCGGATTCCTTATAATTTAGCTTTTTTTCTTGCGACTCAAGCTTTGAAAGATCATGGAACTTGTCGATTTGCTTTAATATTTAGTTAAGAATTTAAATACTCACTTACCACTTCTCCCACATAGAAGAGGGCTTTCTCCAGCAGCTAAGTCCTTCGTTCCTATCTCCCATCTGTCTCCTATGCACCATTCTTTCTGGCCTTCAACAGAATAAGGCTTGCTTAAACATCTTTGTGTGTTTCCAGAAAACAGAAAATTCAGATGAGGACTCGTAGGACAAGATTGGTTGTTCTTTATGGGGGGCAGTTTCAAATGGTTTCTTTCATTTTTGGAGTCGTCACTTGGAAGAGCCTTTACTTTGATGCCGGTACTGTTTGTGAATATCAAGTATTTGTCGTCGTCTTTCAAGTCCGTTATATTACTGCAATCGGGTGTTATGTCCATGATACTGTCTGTTTTTAAAGTAACTTTTTCAGACTCTTCAGTCAAAGGAGAAAGCATATTGAAACGAGGCATTTCTTGATCACAAGATCTATCCATATTAACGTTCATTTTTTCAGATATTTTTTTGTATAAATCTTCAACATCACTATCAACTGATTTTGGGACTTCACTTGTATCACTGTTGTTATCACCTTTGTAATTTTTACTTTCATTGTATTCGTTGCACATTCTTTCAAGAGAATCTTCGTCTACATCTGTATCAGACTTTTCGAATAAGCTACTATTATCGAACTGTGACTCGTGTTTATTTTCATTGAATGAGCTATTCCTAAATTCTTCATCATGGATGATTTTGATTACCTCGTTTTTATTGGAATTTAAACTATTGTTACTTTTTGTTTCATCTGCTATATCATTTTCGGATTCAGAGACTGGGCATTTTGAGGAACCATCTTCTAGCGAAGTTGCTAACACTTGGTTACAGGAAATGTTGTAAAAATGATTGTCAATTTTGTCTATATGCCCCACTTGGTTTTTATTCTCACCATGTGAACCCGTTACTTGTATTCTATATTCTACAGTTTTATTCTCAGATATCGAAATGAATGAGGTCTGGGTTTCCAAAGTTTTGTTATCCATTGCCTTTCGGACAGCTCCGTCTGTTTCGGCGAGTTCGATAATAGTTTTGCTGGTTTGGGTAAAGATTTCTTGTGCTATGTGGAAGCTGGCTGAAGTGGACTTGCTGATTTTGTTGATGGCATCGCACTGCAGCCGCAGGCGGCTCGGCGCGCCGCGGAGGTCGATGACGCTCTGGTTCCCGAGCAGGTGGTACGTCTTCTCACTGTCATCGCTGTCGCACTCGATGACGTAGGTCTCTTTCCCGGAGGAGTTGTGCTTGTCGGAGCTGCTGTCGGTGAAGTCGAGCGAGTACACGTTCGATGTGGCTACACTTTTCTGGGAGTCTGTATATTTCACGTCGCCCACAAGGTCTTCAATTTCTTCATCCTATAATTAATTGCGAATATGGAATTACGCATCCGTGACGTAATACAACGAGACATCGATGAAGAGCCTATTGTTTATATTTGCCATCTGCTTTTTATATTTAATTAATTAGCATAACATTTGGTTTGTTTAACTCCCATAAAACCATTCAAAGTAAAACTATTTTTTGTCTACAGTGATTGACACATTGTATACTCTTATTCTTACAAGTCAGGAAATTTAAGATCATCTACCGTAGTCCTATTTTCATAACAAATTCTAGTTTTCAAACAAATCACCCGCGTCGTGCACGGTCATGTAATAAATGAACTAGGAGCAGCTCTTGCGTGAACGAGAGCCGGATTATCATCCAATGCGATAAGCGGCATCGTCAACTACAAACAGATTTCCCCGTTCCCTCTATTACTATCAACTTTTCTACTCACCATGCCGGAACGATTTGGAACAAAAATAATACAAACTACAACATCCGACCGTAGTGTAACCACCTGAACGCGTCTCTTTACGTATTTATAAATATTTCAGTGCAATTCTGACAGGCCATGACAAATTTGAAGGCGGAAATGTCGCTTAGATTTTTAGTTTTGTATGCTTTTTGTTTCTGATAAGGTTTTATTTCGTAATAAAGTTACGAAATAAAACCTTTGTTTTACTTGTTGCATGCACACACACATGAAATTATAGCAACGATATTCCTTTTTCTATCATAGTGAGCAAAAGTGTTATTTTGTATACCTATCTGTATTTTCTTGGTGAAAGTCGCTACCGACGAGATCCCGAACCGGTAATAAGTGGGATTATACGTGTGTGTATCAAATAAGAGTTCCAGGCTGGTCGTCGGACAGCAGTAGGTATTACCAAAATAAAATACTGACTCACAATGTTTCAGATCATCTTATAGATCTAGAGGAAATCAGGATTTGATAAGACAATTTAAATCTTCAGAGATTTTAACATGTTTTGAATAAATGTATGCACATAGCATAGGGCATATAGCCTAAACTTTGGTAATTTGAATTTCTAATCTATCAACGGATCCGATATATTTATTTTGGTATTATTTGAGAGAGGTAGGGCATAGCGATTTATCGCTCGAACTGGAGCAGCCCGACTGGTGAAATACCTTCACCTTACAGAAGACCGCAGTCAAATAACAATTACTTCTGTGTTGTTGTGTTCCTGCGTGTGAGTAAGGTTTCCAGAGCTCCTGGGGGGTGCTACATTAGTAGCAGGGGTCAAGCCTTCAAGATAAGGGCGACAAGTCCAGTAACAGATTTATTATGCTGTACTTGTCACCCTTAAGCTAGGACTCCATTACCACTTAACATCAGGTGGCATGAGGTCAATCTTGAAGTGCAATATAAAAAAAAATTGTCTCTGCTCTTGACGTCTGTGCGTTTCTAAAAATAAAGGTGTTCCCAATCTTTGCCCGTTTTCGCAATGAATCAAAAGACGTCCGAATAATAATACAACCAATTCGTTGCTTAAGGCGACAAGCATTAAAATTGGCTGTTAGTGTGTATTATAATGGCGTACTTACAGACGTAATTCTCTATAATTTGTTATCTATTATTTTTGCAAAATGGCGCTTTAAAAGTTTGCCTTTTATCTCTATTTATCAGTTTATCTTAGGCAAAGCCAATATTCAAACCAAATTATTCAATGATGTTCGAGAATATCCCTCGGGACAGTTGATAAATAAAACGAAGGTTACATTAAAATATGACAAACTATTTAATCCAATCCACGTCTAGTAAATTCTCCACCTACCACTACAGCTGGTACAGGTGTACAAATATCACAACAATAGATACCCATATATGTCAGACAGTCACACACGATGACATGACAGGGGAGACGACACAAACCAGAACAGAGATGATACAAACGTGTCTGCGCATGAAAAATCCACTAGATGACGATAAGTAAGCGTGAGGTCTGACTGCTACGCGATTGGATATGGTTTACATGACATTGACAGGCGTGTCACCATGACATTTAAATGACCAATTACATAGCAGTTGAACCCTACGCCTGAGTATCGCCATCTAGTGGATTTTTCATGCACAAACACCCTCATTCGTTGGGTTGTTAAACAATCACAAATAATATTAAAAATATCTGCACTAAAAGATAACTTTATGTGACATCGGCTATATTGTTTTTTTTTTGTAATTATCTTAAATATATATTTTTTAATGCTTTAAAACCATTTAAAAGTCTTCATAGAAAATCTATGAAAGAATCGTATCCATAAAAAACAACGTTTTATTGTACTACAGTATCAAATCTGTTCATATTTGAGTCGTATAAGAAGAAATGGAGCCGATATTTTATGGTGAAAATACAAATGACACAGGGGATTTACTTATATTTAAAATAATTTCATATTTTGTAGTAAGGATAAATTAAAATTAAAATTTGACTTGAAATATTTACGGAACATTTAAGAATCGACAGTTCTGGTTCGATTTCAGAGTTCATAATAAATTATTTGTTATTTTCATCATAAAATACCGAAATCATATGTTTTAGATTTTGTATATAGCCATCGTACCTCGACCCACAACTTAAGATATTTTAGACTTTATTGTCTTTGCCTTAAGAACGAGATCTCAGTACGGCTATTGGACTAAGTACAAATAGTTGTATGTAGTTACGAACAATGAATATAACAATTAATATAATAGTAAATAGTATATAAAATACAATACAATAAACACCTACTAAAATTGTGTTTGGCATCGATAAAACAATGTTGTTCAAGCTTACACAAATGTTTTAATATCGCTATGAGATGAAACACAATAACATAACAGCTAAAAGGCTATAATCGTCTTTTTCTAAACCAAATAGGTGTGTGGTAATTTTTTGATCAGAAATTTGTCATTTTTCCAATCTAACAGGGCTAGCATGCGCCACGAGAGTAAATTTTAACGCGCTCTTAGGAAATGTCAAAATCAATGCGTCGACTGCTGATTGGCTGAAAATACGAGTACGGTGTATTATCACACAATAGATAGATAGATAGATATACTTTATTGCACAAAATCTTTACAGAAATAGGTTTTACAGAAAAATTATAGTACAATTTAGGCGGTCTTATCGCTAGAAAGCGATCTCTTCCATACAACCTTAAGGTAGAGGAAATAGTAGATGGCGAGAAATGGGTACGGCCGTGCAACATAAATACAGTTTTATTTTAGAATTATTTCGTAGTTTAACATGATAAACATACATAAACTCATAAATATATAACATTATAAATAAATAAATAAATAAATAAATATATATATATATATATATATATATATATATATATATACAAATAAACATATTTAACATATGTAAAATCAAGTAAAGAGTTTTGACTCAAAAAAAAATAAAAAAAATAATAACAATAATAATTTTAATAAGTAGGATCACAATCAACAGTATATAAACTCTTGTCGTCTCATGCGATAAATTTGACGTATTGAGCTTTCTAGTCTAGGCTTATAAGGTTCAAGTAATATGACAAATACAAGAGTTCGACGATCGGGCGACAATTTTAAAAGCGATCGATTTAACTCGTCCTTGTGCTAATAGGATAAGTTAGGACACTCATTTAACATGTTAGTCTCGTAGCTAGTGTCAAAAAATACTACATAAATTGGCAGCAGCGAGATACTGGTATTAGAGTTTCTTATCGTCAAACATGACAAAAAGTTTTTGTATAACATTATTTTCGTAACCACTCTTAAAAACACAAAATTGTATTGGCTGCACACTATTAGCTACCTAAGTACATAATAATAAACTGAATGAACAAACATAAAACACATTACTAACATATTTGTGTGCACAATACAAACACATAAAATTATTATAATTTGCAACACTAAAATTGTGCCAGACATGTTTTAACCGACAACATATGGCTCCTTAACGTCGTCATATTTTTCACTCGTAAGTTAAATAAAAAATGATGTTAATATTTCTGATTGCAGTTTCAATGACATATTGGAAATAGTTGCCTGGTGGAATAATGGAGGAAACTAAGTAAAAGTTGTCATTACTATCATTGAATTTACGAAATTTTTAATAAATAATAACCTACTCCTTTATTTACAAAAAACTCGTAAACTATAGTTTTTAGACTTTTCTTAGCCAAAAACATTGGACAGTAACAAAGCATATTTTCCGAAATGGAAACGATTATGACGTCCTTTTAAAATAGGGTCAAACTAACTAAATTGTGTTTTGTTACAGGAACCAGCTAAAAGCACTATTTTAAACGCCTTCAGTTGTTATTAAAAATATTAAAACTATATTTGTAAATTACATTTAGGTTTTTGATACAAGTCAAACTTAATTATATCTGTTGCAACCGAAGGGTCGAATTACATACTTAAGTATTTATATTAACAAGTATTGATAAAATGTTTAAATATAATACTGTTGTATGCCTCCTAGCACCAAAACTACAGAAATGCACACAAATATGTATAATTATATACTAGATACAAATACGATACTTGATAATACGCATTGATATATTTTAGAAATCGCAAATAACATTTATACATTAAATACCCTTTAATATCCAATAAATAATTTAAACTTAATATTTATGAGGAATAATCCGCAAAATGTTCTCAAAATGAGCGCACATCAACGTAAATAGTAACTTTCAGTCCGCCAAGATAATAAAGATTACAGTAAAAATCTGTTACTATAAAACATCGAACTGTGTTACAAATATGATAATAATATGAATATATGAATACCACCAAACGGTTTTCGCTTAGATAATACAAAGCTTATTCGTCATCACATACTTTAGCATACGTAACGATTTGCATGAACATTATTGGACACAATTTTTAAATAATTTTGACATCAATCTTTCAGAATAATAGCACTGTATTATCGATAAAATCATAGACCAGGGGTCGGCAATCTTTTAAGAAAGAAGTGCTGATCACTGAGGATTTTTAAAGATTTGCTTTAAGAAGCCTGCAGTGAAATAATTCGTGAAACTGGAGGCTCTTCAGCTTTACATCGTTGCCGACTTCTTGATATAGACCAATCAAATGTGAAGATTAAAATGTGAAAACTCTATCCTAACATTTCCACTAAAAATTCAACTTAACCTTACTAATTAAGACCCAAACTTTCACATGAACGCTTATTCCTGGAGTCCAAGCTTTGTAGAAAGACATTGTATCTATACTTTAGTGGTAAATAAATAAATAGTATATTTAATTTTTGTATAGTCACCTTTCAGTTATGATACGTTTCGAACAGGATCCTATATACAAATGTAACGTATGTCGTTACAAAGAAACATCTCCAACTCTTTTCTGAGCCACATATCCTTTTTTGATATGTAAAGCTCAATTATAATATGTGTATATAGACAACAAGACATTTAAAAATGAATAAAAATCTCAACAAACACAACGGGCCCGTGAACGCAGTCCGGAATCACAACATTTGTTGTGCGTGATGTTGAATGCAACATCGACCGATTTCAAGATGATTATCGAGTCAATTTTTTTTTTTTTATATTACACTTCAAGATTGACCTCATCCCACCTGATGTTAAGTGGTAATGAGGTCCTAGCTTAAGGGTGAGGCGTAAGGGTGCTTAAGGGTGCTGTACTAGCATAATAAATCTGTTACTGGGCTTGTAACCTTTACCTTGAAGGCTTGACCCCTGCTACTAATGTAGCACCCCCCAGAAGCTCTGGAAACCTTACTCACACGCAGGAACACAACAACACCGAAGTGATTGTTATTTGGCTGCGGTCTTCTGTAAGGTGGAGGTATTTCACCAGTCGGGCTGCTCCAGTTCGAGCGATAAAACGCTATGCCCTACCTCTCTTAAATACTTTAATTACGCGACAACAAATGTTGTGGTTCGCCTGTCCCAATTCATTTTAATCGCATTTGTGGATAATATGTTACTACAGTTTTTGAACAGTTATTCCTATTGCGAACGCCGATATTTTTACAGCATCATGTTTTACTTCACCATATGAAAAATAATCAATTAACTGGAAGACAAGAGTTCTTTACTTGTTATTTGTTTTTATTAACATACTTAAAAAATAATATTTTTAAATCAATGAGATGGGACAAGTGAAGTTTAATCCTTGGACCTGTTACACAACAACGCACATACGACACCCCGAACACTCAATTGATTATTATTAGATGTTCTATTTATATAACCTATATATTTAAATTCTAAGAGATCTTGTCAACGGGTATTATGATTAGAAATATACGATATCATACTCTAATAAGACGTTAAAAACTACACTGAAAAGCATGTCAGAAATTAACTTTGGTTTTTGTACCGACTTGATGTTGTGGGCATTTAAACGAATATTGAAATGTAAACTTTGTGTAATTTTACCGTGACAACTGAAATATGTAAACAAAGCCGTGTTTGTGTGTATTTTTTAAGTTAATAATAAGGCTTTTAATTTGATATCCCACTAGTATGTTTTAACAGGTTCCTTGTCCCATGAATCACATTTGATTCATGGTCGTTGTTTAACTATTGCGGACTGTGAATCGGTTAATAAAGCTTTATGTAATTCATTACATATGGCTCATACAAGGCGCCATTTCGAATATATGGTGACATCACATATCCTCTAACCTGAAAGCAAAAACCCTTCTAACAACATACGATATGTAAACGGGAACATATGAACATACATATCAAACAAAATTAAAACCTCATTTTTGTTTTGTTGTAATCGTGTACAATAATATGGTTTTTTTTAATTGAGCATCAATTTTATACAAACCTAACCTAACCTAAATAATAGGTTGACCACAAATTTATAAGTGAACCACTAAGGCTTCGGCTACTAGTGGCTCCGTCAGTATTTATGTCGCCCATATTAATAAAAAGATGCCCGTGAAATTATTTGAAAAATAATCTTAGTAGGTACTATCAAAATCAAATCCGGGAAAACAATAGCAGTTTGAAATTAGTTATTTTACCCACGACATAAGAGGCGATACGAAATGCCTATAGTCTGAGGTGCTTTTAATCCATGTCATATTCCCATCATACTATCCATTGACATACAATATACCAAAAGATCTAGCACTGGTCCTAGAGAAGATAATTCGAGAGAGTTAAGACACCGCAAAGGTATACAAAATACACTCAACACAACAACCACAGTCGTTTATGTATAACCTTACATTAGTCATTATAGTCGACTGAGTAAGGATCCGATAAGCTTAGCCGTCAAAGTAAAAAGAGTTTTATAAATAATCCGTATTCTTAGCGCGAACAAAACGGTAATCGAGTGTTTTATGTAGTGAAATAATTATATGGGAATAGAGAAGAGAATTAAAATATGGTTTAAGTCCGTCTTTTAGATTATCAAAAAATATGGGACACGTATTTTTGCATTTTCCACCTAATCAAAAAATAACGGCGGTACATACAATTGAATTATCGCGTGATGTTATTAGTAGGTACATTTTGTAGCCACCAGTGACGTCACAAGCTTCGCACCTTGACATCGTTTTATCTAAGTATTTTTTGATTAATTTAGCAAGCGAAAAAATACATGTCTAATATTTTTTTACTATAGTCAAGGCTTTGAGTAATTACTGTCCAATCATATTGTGTAACCTAATTATGCGGCTTGACTATAGCTGTTGAATGGACTCAAAACAATCTGGTATTTTTGATCCAGACCACGCCCCTAATTTAGTAGCGCCGTAGCGGTATACAGGAATATTTTTTAATTACCAGAAAAATTTTAACCACAGTATCAGTATCAGTTACTTATTACATTTATGTATTTATAAATAAAAAAACGGACCTAGTAATTTATCTCTTTAAAACAAGTAAATAGCAGGCAATCTATCATTTTACTACGACTAGCGCGCATCAATACCGTTTTCATTGAATAATCGCATCGTTTCCCTGTTTACGCACACACACTCATAACGCGGGTGTGTGGCGGGGCGTGAGAGACGCAGCGGGCGGCGAGGCACGGCTCGGGCGCAACCCCTCAGCCCCGCGCCCGCGCAACCTACTAGTTTCGTCTTGACCGTTGACCGTGACCTACTTAACGTCACATGACACGCGCGCGCGAAATTAATCACTGGACTGAGAATTATTTCTTGTGGACCAGGCCACACGGTTCGTTTTACGTGAGTAGACATGCTCAAGGACGAGGAAGACCGGCGCTCTCACAACACTTGTACGACGACGTGGTTGCGTACTTCGAAGAAGACCCGCGAGGAAGCACTAATGATGCCGCTCGTCAGTTTGGCATATGCTCAGTACTCCGCCTGGAAAATAATTCATTCGGACGGCTTGCATCCATACTATTACCAAAAAGTACAACAGCTGACGTCCGTGGACCGAGCGCCAAGGATTGCTTTGTGTAATTGATTGTTAAACAATCCTAACGCCAATGTATCGTTTTCAAATGAATGCCTGTTTACGCGGATTGGAGTCAATTTTTTTATTGAGATTAAGTGAAGTGTTTATGTTAGTGAACCAAACACAGTTGAAGTGTTAAAGCAGTGAATTTTAGACGCTTTTAACCAAGTGCGACAACAACAAAATGTCCTTATTTCTGTAAAAGGAAACTGACATAAAAGGGCGCGCCTGTGTATTGATAATGAAGGTAAACATTTTAAACAATTATTAAAATCCGTGTAGGTAGATGTTGTGTAGATTTTAGGACAATACAAAAGTAATGCACACAATAAATAGCTCTTTAAATACGCCAAGATTCGTTTAAATTGTAGGTTAGGAGCTACGTAGTTTTGAAAACGTGATATTTTCGACAAATAAGTAGATACCTAATAACTAAAACGTAACGTAACGTGTTGCAAAACGTAACGTGTTTTTCCTAAGCAAGAAAAAGTATTAAGGGATAGTTAGATTACAAAATGAAAGTGTTTTGACTAATTTGATTATTATTACGCTTACGCGCGGAAGCGCCCTTTTGGGGAACTCAGCTGAGTGGGCGTTGTCAGTGCACTCTCAACCTTATTCCGATTCCATGTTAATTTGTTTTTCTTTGAGAAAGGTAGTAAGAAGTAACCTACGATAGTGAAACAAGATGTGCGTATTTCATTGACATGTTGCGTGCCAATAGTTTCATTGAGTAAAAAGACGGATGTCCACACATTTCTTGTCAATTTCAGTAAAAAACAAAGCGTAATAACTCAGTCATTTTTAATCGAAAAAAAAATCGGTTTGCACTTTTACAATTAAGACCTTTGTCTACATACGTGATTAAATTTTTTATGGTAAATAAAAAATAACGGTGTATAGCGAAACTACTAAAATTACCGTACAACGGTTGGAATGGTCACCTATCCAATAATTAACATAGGCATGTGTAGTTTCGATATCGCCATACGAGGTCTTAGCACACGGCAGAGTTAGCATTGTACAAAATAAAAGGAGTTATAATTCCGTAATCTATTAAGTCTTGGTACCAGTTGTAGAAATTAATCTGACGTTAGTTGACGGCAAAGTGTATCGGAGCCTTAGTTCGGACATACGAAGATTTTGACAGATACACACTTTCTCGGATATCTAACAGTATTAAACTTACGTTTATAAGACAACTGTAAAATTTGTTCATAACTTCGAGTACACAGTGATAAATGTATAATAATAATAATATCAGTTATTCACGACAACAATTTTGGAAGTATGATCCACAATATTTGAACATTTTAATGATATATCTATCTGAATACAAATCGTAAAATCTATTTAGATTACATCTGATACATACAACAGTACGTACCTAAATTATTTATACATTTTAGAATAGTTACTACTATACTGTTTATACAAAGTAAATCATCTCAATACAAAGTTGTCTATGATTGATTCACCATTTATTAATGGGGAAAAATAGAAAAGATCTATTTTTTTTCTCAGATTTTGCAAAGTGAAGAAATCTTGTTCTAATCAAGATTTTATCAATTCGAAAATTACAAATATAACCTATTTATGGTTCTTTGTTATTATAGTTCCCTATTTCAAATGCCCGTATTAGAATTACTTCAATCTTAAATAATTATTGTGTTGTGGATCAAAATGTTTGGAACAGTGGTCGGAATACAAGTTCAATTCTATACTATTTCATACAATTCAAATGTTTATTGTTTTATTTATGTTTGATTTTGTTCAGAATGCTTAAATCTAGTAAACTTAATTTTAACGAAATTTCTTATCAAATTGATGCGTAAGCACAAAAATAGCGTCTTGGGACTGGCATGTTCTATATTGTTTTTGATCAGAATGTTTTACCTGTATAATTTTCATAGCACTAGTCTAATAAAAAACTAATTAAAATTCACACCTCGTCAATAAACTGCCATCTAGCGAATTTTAAGCATAAAAGCCAACAGTTTAGAATGTGTTTATCAATAAACATGAATACCATCAATTTGATAAGAAAGTTCCAGTCTAATACTCATAATGATAGACAAAATGTAGATTCTCACTTTACGTATCTAGAAAGAGATATAAAAATTATATACGATGACCTTATTGGGGCACAGAGTCTTATAAAACTAGCTAATATGCCTAGAAAACGCAGGCTGGCATTTTGGAAGTGGAAACTGTCGGATATCCGGTATCAGCTATTTTTCTACTTTCAAAAAACCGACTTGCATTTCCTGATCAGGAATAACTTACGAATATCAAATGAGTTACTTTAATGATGCTCTAATTATTGACAATTCACTGTCAGGGTCAGACACAAAATGGTTACGAGTCATATGTGACTCACGAGACAGTGCAGTGGCTAATTAACGGGAGTCATTAAAGTAAGTTACTCGTCATTCTAGTCAATTTTAATCCATCACGTATCGATCATACAAATATAATTTACATAATAGATGACGCACCTCATTGTACAGTTGTCTGAAGAACGATCTCTGCTGCACAGTTGATGATGTTCCCTCCTTGTAGTTGATAATCAGGGCTGTCATTAGTTCATGACTGTACTTTAATGTCTTAAGTCAATAACTCACATTATCACCACTTAGTGCCAATCAATTTTAACCTTTACTGGAAATTTGACGATCTCCACAAAAAATATGTGATATGACATCATTCACACTCTCTGTAAAAGTTAAAATACGATTGTTGCAACTCAAACTTACTTTTATTTTCAATGTCAAACTCTTTACTTGGTTGTCTTTTTTTTGTTAATACGTAAGAGCGAAAATGAATTTGCCATCCAGACTTCAAAGGCATATTTTTGTCAAAAAAATAAAAGACATCGAATTTTAAAGTGTGACGTGACAACGTCTAATAACTCGATACCGTCATTGTCCCGTTACGCTCATTGTCACGTTCCGCAAGCGAGAACGCGGCACGAACGAGAGATAGGCATGATCAGCTCGAGCGATCGGCTCAGTTCGGTTACTGTAAAATTATTGTTGTCACGTCAAAATTTCGACCGTAAATCGGCTTTACAGACAAAAAGTTTTTTAGGTTTGTTATGGCTATGCACGACATGTGATTGAGCCAGCAGGAGTCATCCGGACTTTGTTGGCTTATTATTTCTGATAAACAAATAAAATATAAAATTAAAATGTGATTTCATCAATGGTTGTGGTTTTAATTTTTTTTCTTAAGGCTTGCACACACGCGTCGTAAGTAAATGCCAAGTACAGAGTTGAACGGTTGAGAATGTCTCGAGCGTTCGTCGGCGGAGGGGGCAGAGTCGCGGCCGCCTAGTCCGGCGTGAGGTAGAGCCGGCGGCGGACGCGCGACAATCAGCGCGGCGACCGCGGCGGCGTCACGGGCTCGCCGCAGCCCGCCATGTGCTCGCTGTGCAGACGCACGATCTCGCACACGATACCCGACTCGATGTCCACGCCTGGACACACAGACAAATACACTGTATGTATGTACGTGTTATAGTATCTATCTCTATGTAAAAATCAACGAAGCAGTACGCAAATCCACAAATTGGCTACTTGACAGTTTTTTAAAAAGTATTGTAAAATGTGCGCCCGTTTATTTTATATCCCAAGCAATTCGATTTATCTGGAAAAAATGTAAATAACCAGAGAAAAATAACATTTTGTGTAACACATTTAAAAAGCGCGCGCAAACGCCAAGTCACGTCACTGTTGCAATTATGACGTCAATGTTCTAGACATCGAACCGATACGCATATGAACAATTTAATAGATAAACGGAAAATGTTTACATAAATTCTTAATACGGTTAGAGACACAATAATTCAATTTAATCGGTAAAATAATCATTGTTTCGCCACATTTAAATCATTTTCGCCGACAGCTGTCATTTCCGAATTGCAATGGTGGTTTCCGTTTCGGTTCTTTTGTTCTACAGATAAAAAAAGTAAATTTTATTTTGCAAACCTATGCTTTTAATAAAAAAATAAAAATGTAAAATTATTACTTAACTAATAGTCTAACATATCTAACACTTTTCATATTTTATTGTTAACACTGTCAAGTAGCCAATTGCAATTCAAAGCATTATCGGCTCCGCGCCGACCAGGTGCAGCGTGACCGCCACCGCTGACGCTGCAGTCACAGTCCCGCGCGTCACCGACGACTTGCCAGAATAAACACAAATTATATCGATCACTTCTATTATTACATGGTTAAAAACTGTAATATTTTTCTTTAAAATAAATTCTTTTAAATCTGATTTTGTTTTTTTTTTTGGAGCCTCCGGCTGTGATCTCCATAATAGTTTACGTCAGCAGCTTTACTTTGTATACAGCGGTATAACTATACCGTAACCCGTGGCAAATTCATCTTATGGAGACACCCTCTCCCTACTCCCTCAACGCTACCCCAATGTAAAGGGTACATTTTTTTTAAAGACTTTAATAATGTATCACTTTCTAAAGTATCATTTGTAATAATAGCTGTGCCCGCGGCTTTGTTTGCGTGAACTACATACTTTTATGGTCCGTTTTACCCCTATCTCCTCTAATATTCGAAACAAAAAGTAGTCAATATTTAAATCTATTTTCGAGCTATATTCGTGCCAAATTTCATATCTTTAACTTACATAAATAAAAATTTTAGGTTCAGTGGTTTAGGCGTTAGACAAACAGACAGACAGACAGTTACTTTCGCATTTATAATATTATTATGGAGTTTGTGTATTCACTTTTGATAAAAGGTAATCAAAAAAACAAGTGCTTAAGCTTCTTACCACAGAATCAGTGCAACATATATCATGTTTATTATTTTTATAATAAATAAAAATTAATGAAGATCTGTACGCCATATATGTTTAAAAATACTTAATTAATTGAGCAAAACATACCTGCATGTACTTCTTCCCGGGTGAGTACAATCTCTTGGCTCGCTTCTGGCGATACCAGGATGACTCTATGGTGTCGCGTTTGAAGTAAATTTGCTATCACCATCTGAAACATGACATTATGTCGTATAGTATAGGGTACTTTCAGATGAAACGCTCAGTCCATTATTAAAGAAAGCAAGAAAGAAAATACATATATTGACCAACACACAATTATCAAACAAAAACAACACAAAAAAAAACGACATAAAACATAAGGTGCCAATTTGGGTTATGTCATTTCATAGAATGGGATGGAACAATGATCAAATGTTAGAAATGCTTCAATGTTTATTTCGTTCACTGCAACATACCCTATGCTTATACTTGTCGAGCGCGGCCCTCGCCTTCGGTATGAGCAGGTTCTCGTCTGTCTCCAGCTTGAAGGAGACCACGTACGCGGCCGGCACCCACAGGTTCACCAGCGGCTCCAGCATCTTCGGCACCAGCTGCAGCTGGATGATCGGCGCGCCGCTTGCTGACTGCATCTTGTGAGTTGGCTGGAGATAATGAAGGATAATTATTAATAAAAATAGAGATCGTGATATTGAAGAACCATGAATACAATACACACGCATTCACACAATTACTGACATCACACAATTACTGACACACACGCATAGAATCTCATTCATTCACATGAGACTGGGTTTTCCTTTTTAATTTTGTTTTAAATTGTTATTGTAATAGTAGACATTTATCAATTTGATGCAACGATCCTAATGAAATGGGACTGTCAGCCTTCAACAGCCACAATATTCTCTCGAATAACATCTCACGAGGGTAGCGATAAGCTGAAAACCAGCGCTGCCAATGGATCCCGCCATTTTCGAGACAGGTTTAGCTGAGCTTTTTTCCTTTTGTCTCATAAACAATCCATTTATGTTTGAAAGACATTATGTTTTTTGTTTTGTTTGTAAGTTGAGTCAATAAATTTTTTCTTTCTTCCTTTTATAATCAGATTGCCGGGAAAAGTAAATTAAAAGGGAGGTCTCCGCGTACGGTGGCTTCCTACATGATACACACACATGGTTGTAGGGAATCGATTGAAGCTAGTGGCACCAAGTGGAGAATATCTATATTAGCGCGAAGCCGCGGCGGTCCGCTAGTTTAAAATAAAAACACTCCTCATTTGGCGAAAAACGCTCTCACGCTTGACTTCGATCTCGCTTGATGGAAGGCGTAAATAAGGTGGGCCTTAGGCCTAAGGTGTCTGTTCACTATGGCTTCAAAGATATCCAGATAAACTAACCTCGACCGCGAGTTTCAATCCTTAACGTTCGTATAGTGAACCCTCTCAGTTCATTATATAAACTGCTTCGTGCGTGGGTAATGGAGGAATGGGAACAACATAAGGGTGAAACTACTAGCCTCATGTAGTCTTTCCGCGATGGAAAGGCGAAGGGGGTATCAGCTTATGAACACTCACTGAAATATAGGTAATCGTTAAAAAACCGAGAGCCTGCGGTGTTCGAGCCTCTAAAGATTTGCCTCCACGAGAGAAATGTGAGAAATAGGGCGCTTTTATTGGTTCATTCCGGAATCCTTGTTTATAAACGAGATATTTTGGAAGAATGAACAGATTTGAATGAAATATTGTAGGAAGAGAGGTGACGTCAGAGTTACATAAATAATACCATTTATCTCCACTAGTCTGGGATGTTCGTGACTTTGAAGTTGTGGGAGCCTTGTGGTAAGGCCTATAATGGACGTTCTTCGGTCGAAATGATGACGATACTGAAAAGACGTAAATGAAAGGCGAGCACTCACCACTCTATCCTTGGGTATGTAGAAGTCAGAGACAGCGGCGGCGAGGTAGAGCACGGCGCGGGGCCCCAGGTTGGCGAGGCACTCGCAGGCGGCGCGGATCAGCCAGAAGTAGTCGGAGACGGTCGTGAACGCCACGTGCAGGATGGCGCCCGCCGCGTGCGCCGCCTTGTACCGGAGCAGCACCGGCGCGAGCACGTCCACGCTGTCTGGTTTCACTGGAAATTTAAAAGTAAGTAACGTTCAAAGCCAACGGAGAATCGTAATGATCTAAAAGACGACAGCCGTAGGCAAGAAGCGAACGAGCCAGACTTCGGCGTCGCGCTGTCAGAGGCCCCTAGTGAACGAAAAAACATAGAAGCATTTCTAACGCTCCCATTCTATAAAATGACGTAACTAACCAACTTTTTATCGAACGTCTTTTCGTCTACCTAAACGCATTATTAGCCTTAAAGATTTTTTCCATGTCGACACTTTATTACTATATCGACGGTGAAGTGCAAATACCACCTAACTGTATATTTTTGAAGAAATAATTAAGACCTTATTTCTAACGTGATAAATCATATTTTACTTAAATTGGACACTCAAAGTTAGGTGGTATTGGTACTTCACCATCGATATTGCGTATCTATTGCTTTTGGGATTACATTTGAGTGTGTTTTGGTGCCAATATTCGAGTGAAGTTTGTATGACGGCAATCATTCACCTAGTTTTAAATATTTAACATTTGTAGTTTTAAAGCATTCGACCTTACTTCGGATCCTATACAAATCAAGCAACACTTGGATAGTTTACCTGTAATGGAAGTGTTGGGCCCCCGCTCCTGTATATCAAGCATGTCGAGCAGCTTCTGCCCGCTGAAGTGCCTCGTGAAGGGCTCGAGCGACTTCTGCCGGTGCAGGAAGATGACCGCGTACCCCTGCTCCAGGAAGTACTCTGCTGACGCGGAGCCGCGCGTGCCGGCGCTGAAGTTGTCCACGAACCGCACTGTGTTGTGCTCCAGAGGGACGGTGGTGCCGCCCGACTGTGGGCAAATATTTTTTATGAAAGGTGGGGCATAGCGATTTATCGCTTGAACTGGAGCAGACCGACTGGTGAAATACCTCCACTTTACAGAAGATCGCAGCCAAATAACAAACACTTCGGTGTTGTTGTGTTCCTGCGTGTGAGTAAGGTTTCCAGAGCTCCTGGGGGGTGCTACATTAGTAGCAGGGGGCAAGCCTTCAAGGTAAGGGCGACAAGTCTGTACTATTAGCTGTGAGCAAATTTCATCGCTTACGATAACTTGCGGTTAGCTCAGTTGGAAGAGCAGCACGCGCGATACGTTAAGGGCGTAGGTTCAATTCCCGCACCTCAACGGGAGATGAAGTTTTTCTGTTTCTTTAAAATATTTAAAGTTCGCGAGTGCGGCGTAAAATACTATAAAAATCGATTACTTCTGACGAGTTTCAAATGTCCATAAGGTCCATACACTATTAAGGAGTAGGTCATTACTATCTGAACATTCATTATTTCATTAATATCTGCGCAGATGATAGTCTAAAACTTCTAATATAGCAGCTAGTATTCTAAAAATGGATGGATGCATATAAACCGTACATCAAGTTTTATCCAAGCGGACAACTTTCTTCACACCCCATTGTGCCTTGAAGTTTTCGAAGGATTCCGTTAAGACTACGAAGTAAGCACTGTTCACCCGTGTTCTATCGTGAAATATGACAATCCTCATTTGATTGCTATCCCTTTGTGGCAAAAGTTTGTTTGCAAAATGTACAGCTTCTCGTAACGGAGACTTTTGTAGTAACTATACATACAGTACATAGGTAGTCTACCGAAACTTAGCGCGTAATACGTATTGACTTAGTACGACGTTCACGAGAATGGAAACCACCAAGTTACATGAAACTACAAAATCAACAGGAAATATCGATCTGCTTATTCGCAGCTAAACCTGTATGACCCGGCATTAAGCCCACACTTTACCGAGCATTATAGTATATCATAAGCATAGCTGGGCACCGTTAATCAAACAGTTAACTTCGTTAATCGTTAATCCATTACTAAAAAAGTTAGCTTCGTTAAACGTTAAAGCGTTACATTTCTGACGAATTAACGCAAGTTAACGTTAATCGTTAATCCGTTAATATATAATCAAGATGGATGGATGAATGATCATGGATTCTCACC
Source organism: Glyphodes pyloalis (assembly GCA_037074685.1). Classification (NCBI taxonomy): domain Eukaryota; kingdom Metazoa; phylum Arthropoda; class Insecta; order Lepidoptera; family Crambidae; genus Glyphodes; species Glyphodes pyloalis. The sequence goes on along the minus strand of JAYKKO010000012.1, from coordinate 2,334,217 downwards.
AGGACCTGGAATCCGATTCCATGTCTTCCATGATAGGGTTTTGATTACTGCACTGCACAGTACCTACACTTTTTCAATTCACCTAATATTACCTTCAGACTTCCTTATCCACACGCAAATGATCACTGACAGTAATTTAGGGAGCGTTCAAGTATTACGTAACGCAATTGGAGGAGGGGGGAGAGGTTATGTTAAACGTTCCGATACATTCCAATAAAAAATTAAGATATGAAACTCCCATTTGGCAACCCTTTTGGTTTGCCTACGGTTTCCGAAAAATCCCCCGATTCTATTAATGTGGTCGTCTTTTTTTAAAGAAAGAGTGAAGGGAGTACAGAAAAACGTTAAGGTGCATTACATAAGGGGGGGAGTCAAAAATCTTCAAACATTGCATTACGTAAGGGGGACCTACGCCATATCGAGTACTAAAAATCTAACGTTCAAAATATGAAATACTTGCTGTACCCGCGACTATGTTCGCGTGGACTACATCCTTTCATGGTTGGTTTACCCCTATCTCCCTTAATATTTGAAACAAAACAGTATGGCGATGCTAGCGGATAGGATATTTTGATATCAAATCCGTTGTCATCGCGATGTGGGTTCCTCTCTTGCTTACCATCAGGCTGGGAGGAGCCAATATACTGCGCTACTATAAAAAAAAAAACAAAAAGAAGTCTATATTTTAATCCAAGTTTCGAGCTGCTCGCTACTTGCCGTTTCATACTTGTCTTGTCTGAACCTGTTTTTTTCACCGCGCCGCCGGTGCCATGCGGTGAATAGTAGACATTCAATTAACGATTAACGGACTTCTGGATTATTAACGGAAGTTAATGAGTCCGTTAACAGTTTTTAAAGTTAACTTAAAAGTTAATCCGTTACTCAAAATGTTAACTTCGTTAATTAACAATTAACGGATTAACGAGTTAATGCCCAGCTATGATCATAAGCATATAAGTGTAAACGCTTCAGCTAAATTCGTGTCAATGCTCACGGTAAAAGAGACAACGTTTGAAATGTTTCTGATTGGACTTCAAACGTTGTCTATTTATTAGTTACTAATTGCCTCCTTACACATATAGGACTCACTGTAAAGACATCTAAAATAAATAATGCTTCCTCGGCAATGTGTTGTTGTGCAATATTTATTTATTTATTTATTTAAAGAGTGTGCTTTTTATTCCGTCATGCCTATTAGCTGATAAACGCAACTTCATTTAGTGGTTAACGTATACGAATACGAACATTTCTTGTTTCTTATTCTAGTATCTAATTTGTCTGTCGCAAAGTTCAATTAAATCCATTTAGAAGTACATGCGTAAAAGGCTAACATAAATGTATAGGTACATCCATTAATTAAAACTTTTATGTTAATTATTTTCAATAAAATATCCAAAATAAATAGGTGGCACAGCGGCTTATTGGCACGTTTACCTATATTAGCCTTGCCATGATAAATTATATCATGTCTGCTCTTCTCTCAGAATTATATGAAAAAGGAGCACGTTACTCACGGTGACGAGCACGATCTTGTTCCCGTACTGGTCATGCCGCTCGCAGAACTCCTTCAGGAGCGACCGGTTGTCCTCGAAGTCTGTGGGGGGGAGGTGCACCGCGAAAAACTCCTCCCACGAACCGCTCGCCATCGCGGCACTACTGGTTCACACCTGGAGAATATTTATTTGGGTAAATATAAGAAAATTTGACATACCTACATAAACTCGAACTCAAATATTTCTTTATTCAAGTAGGTTACATATAACACTTTTGAATCGTCATTGAATACAATGCAAAGTGATTTTACTTCCGGTTCGGAACCTATATCTACCGCGAAGACACCGGTAAGAAACTCAGCAATTTAGTTACAGTAGCAGTATTGAACTTAAAGCTATGTGTAGACCATTGAGAAACGGTGGTCACATAATACATACTTATATGTGTACTAATAATAATAATAATAATAATAATACTTTTATTTGTAAATTCAAGAAATACAATTTGAATACAAACTTTAAATATTTATGCTAAGACACACATATTTATACACAAAAAGAGGGTACATTTCATTAGACTGGTCCTTCATTTTTATTATTGACCTGCCTCAATCCCTCGGACGACATCGATGGCACTACGCAAATTAGTACCTACAGCGCTAATGGGTGCAATTGGACAGTGAATTTTATCGCTTGGACATACGATTTACAGTGCGTGAGAGGGAATGCGGCAAGGTATTCTGCAACTACTAAAACTAGGAACTTTCGTATTACGACAGCTAGTGTACTTTTTATACTAACATTACATATTTATTTTCAAATTTTGTAAACAATATACTAGTACTTAAACTAGGCCGAGCCTGTGCTATAAGTACTAGGTTTCTTCCTAATGAATTTATATTATACATTTCCAATATATCGCAATATGTTAGACTGTAAATGTTTATGTTAATATTCGGTGAGATGATGTGTACCTTACTTAAATAAATGCAACAAAGTTGATTTCATATAAAAAGTAAAAATAAATAAATAAATAACATGCAACAATTTAATAAATTAAAATACATTTAAATATATCATATAAATAATAAAACTATGTAAATATCTATATATATATATATATATTACATATCTATGCTGTGTATTATTATATATAGTTCTTTATTATTATTCTATTTTGCCACCTTGAAGATATTTTCGGTTTCATCATATGAAAGTGATTTTAGCCAACTAGTCATCACATGCTTGCAGTCAAAGGAATTTAGTGGATATATGTCAATTGATTTATTTATCTTATTATAGAGGAAGGGGCCAATAAAGCTATTGAATCGTTTTATAAAGGTAGTTTTAGTATTAGTATTTGGGCATACTTTTTTTTTCCTACGAGTTGACGTATCCGTTGCAAAATATTCTTGTTTTCTATGCTGGACGAGAATGCTTTGGAGAACAAACAATTGTCTAACGCTAAGTACGTCACACATACTGTACAATTCGTGTGTTGGAAATCTATATGGTTTGAATGACATTACTTTAAGTAGCGCTCGCTGAGCTCTTTCAATCTTGAGCATATTTGTTTTGTTTGCACCCCCCCAAGCCACCAAACAATATGAAATGACTGACTGCGCCATAGCATAGTAAATTGTTTTTATAAGTTTATAGTCTGCAATATAACGCATAGATTTAAATACAAACATGAGTTTTCGAACCCTATCAGTAACCATGTCGATGTGAGGCTTCCATGTGAGTGTTTGATCGAGTATAACGCCAAGATACTTGATTGTTGCGACTCGCTCAAGTTCTACACATTGACAGGATACTGCAGTTCTCCGGGAACACGTATGGACTTTGATCAAAAACGAGGCTGGAATGTCTCGATTTGATTTACCGAAAGTTACAAATTTTGTTTTGGACTCATTTAAAGTTAGTACGTTTGCACGAAGCCACTGAGTTGCTTCCCACAGTCCATCGTCCGCAACAGATGTAACCTCACTCCACGTTTTTCCATGAAATACCATTGCTGTATCGTCCGCAAAAGTAAAAATTCTACAATTTTTTAAGTCCAGGTTGCATAGGGAGTTTATGTAGACAAGAAAAAGGCTCGGGCCGAGGACGCTACCCTGCGGTACTCCAAAAGTCACATGCTCATCACCAGAAGTGAAGTTACCAATCTTTACTCTTTGGACTCTGTCCGATAGGTAGCTTCTAAACAGGTCAAGAGCTGTACCACGGATACCAATCCGTTCTAATTTAGAAAGGAGGAGTGGAATGGAGACAGTATCGAACGCCTTTGCCATATCTAAGAAGATACCTATACACTTGTTTTTTTGATCAAGGTTTGAAGCTATGTGGTTTGATATGTCAGTTACGGCATCAGCGGTTGATTTACCTGATCTGAATCCATACTGGTTTTTTGAAATAAAATTTTGTTTTTCCATGTAGTTGAGCAGTCTTTTATTCAGTATCTTTTCTACAATTTTAGATAAAGCCGGTAAGACGGATATTGGTCGGTAGTTATCTACACAATCTTTTTTACCCGCTTTATGAATTGGGGTTATGATGGATACTTTAAACACTCCTGGGAATACTCCTGTTTTTATGCATAGATTAACTATGTGAGTAATCGGTGGTAAAATATATTTTAGTGCTAGTTTTAACAGCTTATTCGATATACCATCCCAACCAGTAGCGCTGTCGTTTTTTAGGTTGCGGATGATAGCTGCTATTTCGTCCTCAGTAGCATCGAATAGTGTCATTGAACGTAGTGGAGTGGGTAAATTGTTGCATCTAATTTGGTTTTCCATAGTAAGGTGTGTACAAGGAAGTATTTTATTGGCCAGATTTTTTCCAATTTGGGAAAAGAAGTTGTTAACATCGTTGACTGATGTTTGTGGGGAGTCAGCTATCCTAAGCAAGTCACTTGGAATCGACTTTTGTTGCCTAATGTGAACAATATCCTTTATTGTACTCCAGAGTTTTTTTGGATTTTTGGAATGTTTTTGTAGTTCATTTTGTTCATGTATCCTTTTAAGTCTTTTCAGCAGATCATTACAAAAGTTTTTATATCGTCGATATGTAACCTCTAGTACAACATTGTTTGGATGAGACCTAAATTTTAGATGCATTCTGTCGCGATTCCTCATGCAACGTAAGAGCCCTGGTGTTATCCAGGGTTTAAGGCATTGAGTTCTCTTTGGTGTAATAACTTTGATTGTGCGATTTAATAGATAAGTAGAAAGTAAATTGGTTAATTTTTCCGCAGCCCATGTGGCATCATTAGAAGAGAGAATATTTTCAAAATTTGTATTTTTTATGTCAGAAAGGATTCCATCATAGTTAACTTTGGTTTTTGTGATAATTTGTTTGGAGCATAGGTTATTTTTAGTGTTGATACAGGTTAAGACAGCAGAGTGATCCGTTAGCGGAGCGTTCAAGACAAGGGTTATAACTGGGTTCCTTGCTTTTATCATTGAGTGGTCAAGACAATTATTTTCCCTTGTCGGGTAAGCATGACCCTTCAGGATACCATGAGAGTACAGCAGGTTTAGGTATTCCTCAGAGTTATTATCAATGCTATTGTCTTTGATATCAATGTTGATATCTCCTATGATTACAACATTTTGATAGGATCTATATAAAGTTAAAACTTTGTCAAGGGAATCTATGAAACCAGTAATATTTCGCACAGAAGGTGATCTGTAAATCGCGATGATGACGGTGTCTAGGTTGGTTTTTATACAAAGAACTGATGCATCCTCAAATGATGGCTCCTCAACTGTGAAGTTCAGCTCATTTTTTATATAAAGTACTACGCCATCGTTCTGGTTTTTATTTTTTGAGGTAAAATATATATTATAACTTGTTAAATTAGGATATGTTATCGCTTTCGAGTTCCATGATTCTGTTAGGACATATATGTCACAATTAACATCAATTCTAGCCAGTAAGACCCTAAATGCAGCAAAATTACAATTTATGCTTCTGATATTTTGCGTTAGAACCTTAAGCGATTTTGAAAAAGTCTGTTGGTTGATTATCGTTTTACAAGATTCTGGGTCACATAAATAGGCTTTACCAATTGATATGTTGTCGATTTCACTTGTATTTATAGGAGAATTATTGTTAGCCATAGTAACGGTAAGACAAACAAGACAAATTCGATGGTCGGTTACAGTAGATGGGGTAACGTATGATAAAATTGATTATACGAGTAATATAGATAAATGAATAAAAAAAAGGCAGAGTAATATGATGAAACCAAGTGTTATAGATGTAGCATATAGAGATAATACACAGCTTCACAACAAGAAAAAACATATAAATGTGTTTAGTACAGTACCAAGGAATAACAAAGACGCAATATTGTACAGTGATCCCCAAAATAAAAGCAATAGCAGTGGCAGCAAGGCCAATAAATTTATACACGCGGTTTACTAGTCATTGGTTTTTTCTTAGGTTTGCTAGATCGGGTTCCTGTTTTATTTCAATGTGCGGAGTATTATCACTTTTTCGTATAAATATTTTTCCATTTGATGTCCAGCAATATTTATAGTCATTTGTAGAAGCAAAATCACGAGAAAGAAATAGAAGCCTTCTTCCCCTGCCAGTGAGTGCCTCCGAAATATAAACAGGGATCGGCCCACCCTCAAGTCCAAGGTGCAGAGTATTAAGTCTTTGGTTGGGGTGTTTTTTGTTAAAGTCTTTGGACTTTCTAACCAATTCTTGTTTCAGAGTGGTTCTTGTGAAATCTGCAACAATAGTAGACTTACCGGATTTTCCCTTTATTTGGAAGATTTCTTTTATCTCATTGTCCTGCACAGTGACGTCTAGGGCTTTGCATGTGTTCAACACAATTTTGCTTAGATCCGGTTTGATCTTTTTTTCTATAGGTAAGTTCCTGATTTCAATAGTAGTTGACTTCATGCTTCGCTGTATTTCTTCTAATTTAGTTTCAAGTTCTGAGATTTGCTGGATGTGCTCCTTGCGTTCTTTCTCCAAGAAATCCATTTTGAACGACATTTTGTCATACTGGGCTGAGATGAATTCCATGGCTTTTTCAATTTCTAGGTTGGTTTGCTGTATTTTTGTGTTTTGGACTTTAATCTCAGCAATGTCGATAACCAATTTGTTTAATATTGAGTTTTGATTTTCTTTCATTTCTGAAAGCATTTGTATGATTTCTTTCCTAAAACTAGATAAATTTTCTTCATCAGATTCTCTTCTTCTTTTGCTTCGCTGGCTGACAAAAGGTTGCGTATCAACATATTCGTCTACTTTAGACACATCTGAGTCGGAATGGGTATGTTGTATTTTATTTGTAGGCGGACTTCTTCGTAGACGTTGCATAGTGCTTAAGTTCGCAGATTTCGTAGCCGTATTCACTGTTTAAGTAATGACAAAATTACCTTGAGCTCGGGATGACGCTTGTTGTGAGCGCACAGAGGTCTTCTGTTTTTGGATGGACGACGGGCTGCGCACGGGCTGTGCAGTATGAATGCGTCGTATTGCTGTCTCGCTCTTGTAGCGTGGTCCTGCTGTGGTAGCTCTCGGGTGTTATTAGCGCCTGGTACTTTTGGTTGAATAATTTTAAGTTTTTAATTAAAATTTTGATTTATTTCAAAGACACGAAAACGAAACCTTGTCGACACGTCTATACGCTATTGCGATCCGAGGAGGAAAGGAACTGAATGGACGTCACCCGCACCATGCTTCACCGAAACGACTATAGGTATAGATATCTGAGTACTTATAAAATCAGATTATCGGTATTTCACTAATTAACCTAACAGGTTCCGTAGTGAAAATTTGTTTTGTCTAAATACTACTTCTCTATCAACTTTAGGCATCCCACAATCTACAATCTCGGTTAAAGAGAGGTAGTGCATAGCGATTTATCACTTGAACTGGAGCAGCCCGACTGGCGAAATACATCCACCTTACAGAAGACCGCATCCATATAACAATCACTTCTGTGTTGTTGTGTTTCTGCGTGTGGGTAAGGTTTCCAGAGCTCTGGGGGGGTGCTACATTAGTAGCAGGGGTCATGCCTTCAAGGTAAGGACGACACGTCCAGTAACAGCTTTATTATGCTGTACTTGTTGCCCTTTAGCTAGGACCTCATTACCACTTAACATCAAGTGGGATGAGGTCAATCTTGAAGTGCAATATAAAAAAATATGATGACGATTTTAAAAGCAAATTATTTGATTTTACATTGTTATTGTCTTCTTCATTGGTACTTTTGATTATTAGCAGTAGTTTTAAGTAGTAATCTGTATGACAGAAATGATTAATTTCAAGTATACCTCAGTGATTAGATAGCCTTTTAGCCTGATTAATAATTTCAGAGCAAAAATAGGTCAAGATAACATACCTAGCTATCTCAGTGAGTGCTAATTAAGTTACGGAGCGGAAAATAATTAATTTCTCGCTTCGCAGCTCTCACCTGCTAATAAGCTTGGCGAGTGGATCGAAACATGCATGACAGTGAAGGTTTCTTGAGGATTCATAGCAATCAGGTCCATCTTTGCCACTGGGCACACTGGGCACGAGCCCAGGGACCTCTGAAGTATTGAGGGCCCCTTGATACAACTCGGTTTTTAAGTCAGTAGGGGTTATTAAGATAACTACTTAACGCTTGCTTGATAATTTTTATTTTAATACATTTAAATACGGATGACCTCCGTCGAAGAGAGGCGAGCGGGCCGCACTTTGGTGTCACACCATCTCTGAGGTCATGGGTTCGATCTCCGGTCGGATTAATATAGAAAACTAACTGTATATTGTCTCGGGTCTGGGTGCTGGGGTATTGTCGTTGTTCCTAATTTCTGTAACACAAGTGCTAAAGCTAAACAGAATCAGAGCAATGTATTTGATGTGGTCTAGTATTAATTTATTATCTAATATTTATATATTTACTAATAAAAATATCTACATTTCAATTAACCAGATAATAAAGAAAATCATAGGTGAATTATTCTTTGTTTGTTATCAACAATTACGGTAACAGAAAATTGCATTCAAATCAAGCCAAAATCAAAGCGAAAAATGCAACGTTTGAGCTTAATACCGATCATAGGGGCTTATAATTTAAATTAAATCTGCCCAGGGCCTCTAATTAGTAAAAGACGGCCCTGATCAGGGCCGGCGTTAGGGTGGCGCGCGGTTTGCAATAGCCCAGGGCCAGGACCGCTCGGACTTGAACGGGCGCTAGAATGCTACCCTAAGGTACTCAGATGTATTCCCCTAAATCGATGTATGTATTGGTATACGCTTTTACAGGGGCGCTGGCGGAAATTCGTCCAGGGCGCCAGTAATGCTAGAACCGGCACTGGCCCTTATACCAATCTACTCGTATGACAGTATTTAACCAATAGCGGACCAATTGCGGATAAATGTCTACTTGGTATGTTGACCAATATATTGGCAGTTATAGTTTAACGATATTTCCGTGGCGCCATCATTTTTGTGGGACTTCCCCGCTCTTAAGCGGGGGATTTCCACAATCGCCGCTGCATTTTGATGGGCAGTACGGTCCACCAATAAATTTCCCCCCTCTTAAAAAAAGGTATGTTGAAAAGTAGTATTACTTATTTTAGCTTGCTACAATTATACTATGAAATTGCTCAAAAACAGTTCAAGTTATATGTCCACTTCTTATTCCTACCTAAGTGAGTAAGTACACAATCCTTTTTGTTTTCGATATAGATAAGTTAAAACCAGTGATGCTTCTACAGTAATACAATGCTCTTAGAATTGAAGCACTGTCAATAGTAAAAATAGTATTATTGATCGCGAAAACTACACTCTATGTATTCATACTTGCGCTTTCCATTAATATTTCAGATGAAAACTCGCTGGTTATACAACACTACCTATAACACAGCTATTACACAAACAGTGGACTTTGAACCATAAGCACCTAGTTGATAGTAAGAGGATTAGTTAACTTGGTGAAACTCAATACAGTAGTGATTTGCATGTACCAAGACTTCCGAAACTTAGCAGGCTTCATTGGGGGATTATCTACGTAATATAATCTCTATTTATCCATGGTTATTCACCTGCATCCATGACTTTACAAGAAAAGCGGTCCCGGCCTTAGATAATTTTTCCCGCTTTTCTGTTAAAATTTTTAAAATTTTACCAAGGATCCCTAATTTTGTAGCCTATGTCAAATTGGAAGAATGTAGCATTCTATTGGTGAAAGAATTTTTTAAATCGGCCCAGTACTTTTTGAGCATATTCATTACAAACATACATAAACAGGTACAAATCTTTCCTCTTTATAATATTAGTGTAGATAACTCATAATATCTATAATTAAAATAGCTTATAATTATTATATTATCAAGAACTTATGTTAATTTGCTTAATAAATAAAGAGCTGTTATGATACTTTGAATATAATTATAAAAATAAAAAACTAAATTAATGTTAGCCATATCCATTACTGAATATCTGAATATATTCATGTTTCAGCGTTGGGGCATGAATTGTTGCTATTTAACATTTTTCTCAATTAAATTGCAACATACTGTGACATTTATATAGAGATTTATTAAAGAGCCTACATTCATTAAAGTATTTTGAATTTTAATGTCATTCTTAAGCATTTCATATATTGCTGATCATAATCAGTGTTTTTTTTTTTAAGTTTTATCTTTTAATGTGGGAAAATTAAAAGAACAATAAAAGCACACTTGTGTTTCAATATCATTATGGAGTAGGAGAGTTGTCAGTCATAAATCGGCCTGTTTAAGTACACATTCAAAACTTTTTTAAGCAATAAGTTTTTTTATTAAACAGAAAAAGTGAATCCATTTAGCTATATATACTGATTTACCAATAACTAAATGCATCTTAATTGTAGGTATGCTGTGGTGTACCTAACAAGATTTACAAAGTTGTTTTTTTGCTAACCGAACCCCTTAGTATGTGGATTCGGACATTCGACCGGTACCTCAACTGCTTGAGGCTAAAAACCAATCTCAACACATAGCGGTTCCATGCCATCTTGATTTTTAAATAGTTATTATTACCAAGAATTAAAGTTTATTATTATTTGAAATTAATTTCTGATGAATAGGTATGAACCAGTGCCAATAATGTGTTTCAGCCCCATAATATACGTCTTTAAAATTATGGTGCCCTAAATTAAGCTGCAAAATGGTCAATTAATACTTCTTTTTGAAACTTTTCAATAAGATTTAAGCTAAATTTACTTACAATTACTTACTTTTTTCCCATCATTGCATTATTAAAAACAATTGATAAGTATATCCACCAAAAGTCATCCTGGGAGTTTTTGTACCTTGCAAGAAATATAAACAAATTCTTTTTTCTTAACAAATGGTAGTGCACTAAACTCATATGAGTTATTTTTAAAATAAATCACTTATTCTTCAAGACCAAAAGTGTTTTTTTTTCAGTACAATTTTTTTAAGTAGGTTCATAATTATTGTAAAGTACACACATAAAGGTCAATGCAAATTCATAATTCTGGTGTAAACATTTCCACCCATCACTATGCAATGTCCCATTATAAAATATGTTTTATACCTACAAATATGCGGCACAAGAAACTACAAAATTATGTGCAGTCCTGCATTTTAATGATTAATATACTTAGAAAAGTCTTGAAACTGTACTCAATACTTTATATTAATTGAATCAAATGGATTGCCAGATTGGTCTATCATGAGCAAATAGTGAAAATGGTTTTAATAATATTAATTATTATAGAGTAACACATCAAATTATCTTAATCTTATTGAAATGTATAAACGTTGCTCTGAGTACACGAAACCTAATTATGTATTAAGAATATGTTTACAAGTGAGGAATGCCTCAATATCTTTTAGAAGACAATTTTTTTTCAGGATGCAAAACTATAAGCTACTAAACTTTCAAATACTTACAGTTAAGTTAATATTTATACGGCAGATCGGCGTTACTGTAACACTTGTTGGACAGCGCCTAGAGTTCGCACGGTCAACCCCACAGGTGAGAAGCGCTCCCGACACCACGGAGCGACTTAGGCGCGAGCTCGACTGCTTACGACGATCTACGAGGCTCTACACTCCGTTTCATAGCCCCAAACCAATATTTACTAGCCCGGTTTATAGAAAAATCAATGAGAAGCAGATACCTTGCGCTTATTGGCGTTTCCACGTACCACATACTTAAGGGCGAGCGAATTTTACCTTGATGAAGCAGCAGATGGAAGTCCTTGGACGTTGTTCAGCGCAGACCGCGACCCTGACCCAATGCAGAATCTTTTAATTTACATTTGTCGGTCGAAGAGCAGAGCAAGCACTCGTCGACTCGTTATCACGAAACTGGCGTTTGATAAACTGTAACTGACAGTGACAGTTTGCTTTGTATTTACGAAGAAAGCTATAGTAGAGTAGATTATAATTTTTGTAAATGTTGAGATTAATCAAACAAATACAGTTTGTGTTGAAATCATGGTTGAAATAGTCATAGATTTACATTCCAAGGAAATAGTGGTGGATGTGACACAGATATTATCTCGTTTGATTTCGTTGATAATTTTGTTTTATTTACGTTATCACTACAAAAACTATCTTAGGCATTATATCTAATTTGCTATAAAAGTGAGTTATTATTATGGTGAAATTGGATTATCAGATGAAACGTCTATTTTAATTTTAAAGCAATTAAATCTGATTAACCCATTTAATTTCAAGTACCTAGGCGTCGCGTTGTGTGTTCGACCTCACCTTTGAGCAAGACAGGCTTCCGAACTTGGTTGACTTTTTGATTTAATAGGGTATTTTACAAAGTTAACAAATAAATAAGTTTAGTCTTGAACATTTTAGAATAAGGCCTTTAAAAGGGAATATTAATTGGCATAAATTACACCTACATGCACACTTGTCTACCTACCTACTATCTAGTTTTGTTGTTTTAGTCGTCCTAATATGTAAATCAATGCGATATATTGATCCCATATATGACAAAGGTCGTATAATATAAAAAAAAAAATTATATATTATGTAGGTACATAGTGTTTCTTTAATTTTGTCTGAAATGAAAAACCGGTAAATTTATTTCACAGATTGTTCTTTATTCGATTCTTTAATAAAATTTCGCCTATTTACTATATATGTATGTACAATTATTTGTTAAGCATAAATAAACGAGTTATAATCGAGTTTTTTGAGTCACAATCTTCTTGGGCTCTTCGGCTTGCTTAACTAGCAGTCTATCGTCGGGCAGAAAGAAGGCCACCACCGCTGACGCTGTGAATATAATAAAGGATTTAACAAAAAAATATAATAAACTATCTGACCCGACAGACGTTGTTCTATTCTTCATTAACCGCGCATTTTTTTTTCGAATTTTTTCTTTCTTATGAACCTTCTCAAGAATAACAAACACAGAGGTACAAAGAGGGGCAAACTGCTAGCGTGACGAAAATGTTCTTCCCCGATGCAGTAGAAGCATATGGTATCTTCGGGAAATTGGAGCTGGACTCTGTTCTGGTTCAAGCAATGACCGGACACGGGGGGTTCTCCGAATACCTGAGCCGTTTCATGTGTAGGGAGGATCCATCATGTCCATGTGACCGATCGAAAGTGGAAGATGTCTGCCACGTCCTGACTGAGTGTCCAATCTATGGCGCACTCAGACAGGATGTGGAGATAAAAATAAACAGGAAAATGAATAAAAATGGTATAAACGAAATTATTAGGAATAAAAATAAAAGAAATATATTTTTACAGTACATAAGAAAAAATAGTGCAACAAATTTTAAGAAAAAACAAAACGTAATAAACAAACCGTAGACAAAAAGAGTATGAAAGAATAATATTATAACACTAACGTACACAAAGACTCTGTTAAAACCATGGACCTAATATTATTATACTAAGTCCATGGTTAAAAAAAACATGCAGAGGTTAAATTGGAGGAGCCCCAAAAATTAGGACTCAGAGAAAAAAGAAAAACAAAAGAAGGTGTAATTGGTCCAGCCGTTTACACGTGATGTCGTGACCAAGGGATTATTTAAATAGATAAAAATATACGACCAGGTAACCGTTGCCAGCGACTTTTATTATTTTGAGACAAAAATTGCGTAGGTATGTTATTATAGCATCGAATCTATCCAGCTAAGAAATTACACCGTAGTTTTTGGATTGGAACAGTAGGTAGGTACCTACCGAAACCAAACATTTATAAAAACTTATTTTCACGTTAAGAAATAACATTAGTTAGTTAACTTATTTTGGACTTCTAAACAATATATTTTTGAATATTCACATATCCAATGTTAGGATACAAGCGGTGGAACTTACAGGCAAAGATGGTGGCGAAGATGTAGAAACCGGCGTCACAGCTGTTCACCAGGAGGTAGTTCAACAGCTGTATCGCCCCGACGGTGGCCAGCCGACCTCCGGACAACGCGAACGCTATCGCTAACGCTCTGAAACAATTTTTTTTTATAAAATCGTAATATGACAAAAAAATGCTATCCGTTTTTCTCCAACCAACTACGATTCGGTAAATAATAACGTTCCATATAGCTGTCATCTCAGTCGTCCGTCAATTGTTTTTAGCTTACACCTCGTATAATTTATAACTATCCGTAATTACTAGATAGGTAGGTACTACTAATTGTTATTCACATGCCAATAGGGCGAAACATAGCTGTAGGTACCTACATAGAAAGACGTATGAGTGTAAAGATATGGTTACTGAATGGCTAAAAACTTTGACATATGAAGAGACTGAAAATATATTAAAAGGAATTATATAGATTAGAATTTTATTTTTAACCATTGTTATATACACACACATACACACACACCCACATACACATACACACTATACAATTTAGTTCTGTAATTTATTATATTCTATTTTAGCTCTAAATTATCCCACAATCATTGTCTTCAAAAAAAATTTTTTTTCTTTAAACTACATTAAGTTTATTAACGGGCAGTGTTGTAAGAGCAAGGGTCAAGAGCGAAACAACCCTACTACAAGTATTTTTAAAATTGCTTAAATGGGTTGCTTCACTGTTTGCTGAATTGTAAAAATCTTCGTTAATAAAAGTTTTTTTTTTATTTTATTATTTTTTACATTAATTCTAAATCTAAAACACCACTGTATAAACTTACCTATGTTCATGAATGAATAAATGATTATGATTAACTAGAACGGATCCTTTTTTAAATATTGGAACAAGGTATGGGAGAGTGCATCTCGACCCTCTCGGTGCATACAAGTAGCTAGACTGCGGAGCGCGCGAGTTTCGCGCCGGTTATATTTATTACCTTGCATCGAGAGGTCCGAGCATACCACCTCGCTCTAATTCCGTGGCTCTCTGCCCGGTAACGCCTGACGTCACAGACGCCACCTGACTGGCTAAAATGTAGGCCCTGTGATTTGTTAATTTAATTGTAAATAATTATATCCAATAACGTAGTTTCAGTTTGTTGTAAATATTTTGTAATAGGTTTAAATGTAAGCATTTTCATTTGTCCACTGTAATTAGCCAATAAGAATGTGTGTTTATTTATTTTAAGATTTTGTATATATAGTCCTAAGTTTGCAAATAAAAGACATTCCAACATCTAAATCTGAACACGCAACTTTACTACGCAACCTTCTGACCCCTACAACTGGTGACCATCGACGCTGAAGAAATGGCCGGAGGAAAAGAAAACCACCAAGAAGCGCGAATCCCTGCTCAAGCACCTGCAGAAAATCCGCAACAGTCAGACCAGCAGATGGCTCATTCCCATCACGAGCTTGCCGGAGTCTCCGTCCAGTCAAGATTCCTTCCATTCTGGCGTGAAATGCCAAGGGCGTGGTTTATTCACTTCGAGGCTACAGTCGACCCGCTGCACACATCCGACGCACAGAAGTTCACCTACCTGCTTCAGCAACTTCAAACAGTCGACCTACACCATCTCACCGACATCCTGTACAACCCGCCGGCTACAGGGAAATATCAAGCAGCAAAAGAACGCCTTCTCTCCACGTACGACACGTCCGCAGCGAAAAACTTTCAAAAACTCATCAGCGGACTCGAGTTAGGCGACCAGAAGCCCTC
The DNA here is from genome assembly GCA_037074685.1 of Glyphodes pyloalis. Lineage (NCBI taxonomy): Eukaryota > Metazoa > Arthropoda > Insecta > Lepidoptera > Crambidae > Glyphodes > Glyphodes pyloalis. The sequence continues at coordinate 2,318,641 of JAYKKO010000012.1, read as the reverse complement.
ACAGCTGCTAAGGAAGATGAGAGAACTCGGTAGCGGTATGATCACAGAAGAAGGTCTCAAGATCGAATGGCTGAACCAAATGCCAGCGCAGATACGAGTCGTGTTATCGATCAACACGGAATCAACACTCGACACTCTCGCCGCGATGGCTGACAAGATGGCAGAGTACGCAGAAGCACCATCTATCGCCGCAATATCAAACACAACTACGCCGAGAGAAGCAAGCCAAAGCGACGCGTTATCAACGTTATCACGGCAAGTCGAGAAGCTCGCGCTCGAGGTCGCTGAACTCTCGCGCCGCGCCTCTCAGCCGCAGCGATGGTATCGCCGTCCCTTTCACTCACGTTCTCGCTCCCGCTCGCACTCAAAGCAGCGGAACGAGCGCGACGTGAAACCAGGCGATTTTGCAAACAAAACATGGTTATGCAAGTACCATTTTCGATTCGGCGATCAAGCGAAGAGATGCGAATCACCGTGTAGTAGAAGGCAACAAGAAAACAGTAATAACAAGACGTCTTTAAACTAACGTCGACATCGACAGTGGCGAGTGTCGGTGTCTCCACTCCAAGCAATCGCCTATGCGTCCACGACCGCAACACTCACGAACGTTTCCTCGTGGATACTGGCGCTGACATCTCCGTACTAGCTGCAACATCGAAAACAAAGAGAACAATTAACAAGAAAGATAACGCCTACAGATTATACGCGGCAAATAGTACGCCGATCGCAACGTACGGAGAAAAATCGATCAACCTAAACTTTGGCTTACGTCGCAGTTTCCAATGGACATTCATAGTGGCAGACGTCAAGACATCGATCCTCGGAGCAGACTTCCTTCGTCACTACAAGTTGCTCGTCGACTTAGACAACAAGAAACTAGTCGACAAAATCACCGAATTGTCAGTTAACGCCTTAGAAATCACCACACCAGCCGAAACAATCTGTATCATCTGCCCCGAACAAGACTACCATGGCATACTGGCACAATATCCAGAAGTCTTAAGACCAATGAACTTGCAAAATCCACCCAAACACGACGTCGTCCATCACATCGAAACAACAGGCCCACCGCTCTACGCACGCGCGCGCCCTCTTCCGCCGGACAAGTACAAGGCAGCCAAAGAAGAGTTCGACCGCATGGTAAAGATGGGCATATGCAAGCCGTCTATGAGTGCCTGGGCCAGTCCACTTCACGTGGTTAAGAAGAAAGATGGGGGACTACGAGTTTGCGGTGACTACAGAAGACTTAACGCAGTTACGCAGCCAGACCGATACCCGATACCACGCATACAAGACTTCACGTATCAGTTACGTAACAAGAAACTGTTCTCAAAACTCGATCTCAAAATGGCTTACTTCTGGATACCCATCAACAGCGAAGATGCAAAGAAAACAGCAATAATAACACCGTTTGGTCTGTTTGAATTCAACTGCATGACATTCGGACTCAGAAATGCAAGTCAAACATTTCAACGTTTCATGCACCAAGTCTTACATGGCCTAGAAGGAGTATTTTGTTACGTTGATGATATTCTTCTGTATGCTGATGACGAACAAGAAATGAAGCAAACTCTGCACCAAGTTCTCAAGCGCCTGACACAATATGGCGTGACCGTCAACATCGACAAATGCGAGTTTGGGAAATCAAAAATCAACTTCCTGGGCTACGAAGTATCAGCTGAAGGCATCAGACCCACTGAGGAACGTACTCAAGCAATATCTTCGTACCCGAAACCGAACACCATCATCGAGCTACGACGCTTCCTAGGCATGCTCAATTTCTACCGAGACTGCCTGCCTCATCAAGCCGATTTGCAAAGCGAACTCAATAAGTACCTACATAATAAGAAGAAAAATGACAAGACACCGATCAATTGGACGCCCGAAGCAGAAACCGCTTTTGAAAAATGCCGCCAAAGCATTTCAGAAGCTACCACACTGGCCTATCCATCCAGCGGCAACGAACTCGTCATCATGAGTGACGCCTCCGATACCAGTCTCGGCGCTGTACTTCAACAGAAGATCGACAAAGTTTGGAAACCACTGGCATTTTTCTCTAAGACAATGAGCGCAACGCAACGACGATACAGCGTATACGATCGCGAATTACTAGCGATGTATTCGGCTGTCAAACACTTTCGCCGACTTATAGAAGGATGTGACGTCACAATATACACCGATCACAAACCTCTCGTCCACGCATTATCGAGATCAGCAAGTAGCAGCGACACACCACGACGAGAGCGACAACTACACTTCATTAGTCAATTTTGCACAAGTATTAAGTACCTGGGACATTGGGTCAATGAGTCACTGAAGGATGATCTAGATTTAGAGAGGGAGCGTAGGGCGCTGTGCGTTAGGGCTAATATGCTTTCCCGGAGGTTTGCTCGCTGTTCGAAAGCTGTAAAAATTACACTTTTCAAAGCATATTGTAATTCCCTTTACACATGCTGCTTATGGACGAATTACACACAAGGAGCGTACAGGGCCCTACGCACACAATACAATAACGCATTCAGGGGGTTGATGGGGCTGCCACGCCACTGCAGTGCGTCGGCCATGTTCGCAGCAGGCGAAGTTGACAGCCTCTCGGCTATTATCAGGAAACGCATAGCGTCCTTGATACGGCGGGTGCGGGGCAGCGCCAACAGCCTCCTGAAGACGGTCGCGGCGAGGCTGGACGCAGACAGTGCCATTATGCAGCACTGGACTCGCGTCCAGCTCGCCAAAGACACTAAAATTAAATATAATCATTTTAATGTCTACGAACATAGATTATAAGATTAATTGTTATTAACACTATATGGACTCTGGTCTGAAATAAATAATTTTTATTTTATTTTATTTTTATTTTATTTTATTAAGTACATACAAGGAGAAGAAAATACAGTTGCCGACGCCTTATCTCGTATCGAGGAGATACATTGCCCGACTACGATCGACTACAATCAGCTGGCCATCGATCAAACTAACGACGAAGAACTCAAAACATTGAAAACACAAGACAATTTGAAGTTTGGCGCTATAACGCTGCCTGGACTCAGCCGACCAATCACGTGCGAGGTCACGTTAACTACGCCTCGTCCCTACTTGCCTGCGGCATATCGCTATGCAGCCTTCAAAGCGCAACACGATCTGTGCCACCCAGGCGTTAGAACAACGCGGAGGCAGATGACTTCGAAATTTTTCTGGCCTTCGATGAACAGAGAAGTCACTACTTGGACAAGAGCCTGCATCAACTGTCAACGTGCTAAAGTTAGTCGTCACGTCGTTACACCGTTATCATCGTTCCCGCCGTCGCAACGCTTCGAACACATCCATATCGACATAGTCGGCCCACTACGACTATCAAACGACTATCGATACTGCATTACTATCATCGATAGGTGTACAAGTTGGCCCGAAGCGATCCCAGTACGAGAAATCACCGCTGAAATCGTCGCTAAAGCACTGTACGAAAATTGGATAGCACGCTTCGGTTGTCCGCTACGCATATCGACCGATCAAGGACGTCAGTTCGAGTCGCAGCTGTTCAACGCTCTTATGAAGAAATTCGGCATAACTAGAATCCGAACTACCGCTTTTCATCCACAAGCTAACGGTAAGATAGAGAGATGGCACAGAACTATGAAAGCAGCACTCATGGCACGAGGCGCAACCACTACGTGGACTGATGAGCTGCCCACAGTACTTCTGGGACTACGCAGCGCAATACGAGACGACAACAACCTCAGTCCCGCGTTGATGACTTACGGAGCTACTCTACGTATACCATCTGATTTTTTCGTACCTACTCAGTCGAACATTGAAGATGCAGACTACGTGCGTCAACTCACGCAGACAATGTCGTCCCTTGCACCCGAAAAACGCACACAGACGAGCCGACAAACGTTTGTGTACAAAGATCTCGCAACATGTACACACGTCTTCGTGCGAAACGACACCGTGCGAGCACCGCTCACTCCACCATACGACGGGCCCTACGAAGTACTTCAACGCCAGGACAAGCACTTCAAGATACAACTACCGAGTCGATCAGCTGTCATATCGCTCGACAGGTTGAAGCCCGCCTACATGTGCAACGAACAAACGCAAGACGCAGTAGCAACGCCTGCAGCTGACGTCACGGCGAGAAGCAGAGATTGTACGCGCGCGACCGATAGCAGCGCGCCGACTCCCGCCTCTTCATCGACGAACGACGGTCTCCCATACATTACAAGAACCGGTCGAGCCGTCAAGAAGAACGTACGCTTCGCTTGAGGGGGAGTGATATGGGAGAGTGCATCTCGACCCTCTCGGTGCATACAAGTAGCTAGACTGCGGAGCGCGCGAGTTTCGCGCCGGTTATATTTATTACCTTGCATCGAGAGGTCCGAGCATACCACCTCGCTCTAATTCCGTGGCTCTCTGCCCGGTAACGCCTGACGTCACAGACGCCACCTGACTGGCTAAAATGTAGGCCCTGTGATTTGTTAATTTAATTGTAAATAATTATATCCAATAACGTAGTTTCAGTTTGTTGTAAATATTTTGTAATAGGTTTAAATGTAAGCATTTTCATTTGTCCACTGTAATTAGCCAATAAGAATGTGTGTTTATTTATTTTAAGATTTTGTATATATAGTCCTAAGTTTGCAAATAAAAGACATTCCAACATCTAAATCTGAACACGCAACTTTACTACGCAACCTTCTGACCCCTACAAAGGCATTAAAGGCGTTGCAAAGTCCACAGTAGGTAGTCCGACGTGCTTTTCTCTGTACCTTAAACTTGCCCTCACCTGACAGAGGTCGGAAAGATGGCGACTGCCATGGCCGTGTACAGGCCGACCACGATGTACCCCACCAGCAGCACGATGAAGAGCACCGCGCTGGCCACCGTGTTGGGTACCAGGTTCACCAGGATGCCGCTGATGCCGCAGATCGAAGTCAGCACCAGCACTAAGTTACGACGCCCCACTGGGCCCACCAGCTGTTGTAGATAAATATTTTATTGATTAATTTATTATTCAACAAAAGGCCTCGTAAACCACCCTTAAAAGGTTGTCTACGAGTACGAATCTCGCGATGTTATACAATACAGTCTTTCATCCTTGATATGCGACGTATTTAATTTAGTTTCCTACTAAGGAATGGTTCTTATCGTTGAATCGTAAAAAAAGTTTTCCGAGAACGGAAATTTCGTTTTTTTTACGGAAATCCATCGCTGTGCTATCATTTGTCTTGTATACAAAGTCAAAAACACATTAAGTTTGTTGTTCGATATTATTTCTTATGCCCAGGATATAAGTGCGACGAAATATTTCAGTGCTTTCAAGTCTCGGAGTCTATCGAGTGGAGGCAGATGTCTCATATCGAGCGCACAATGCAGACTAAGCTCGTTGTATGTGCGATACTGCCCTTAGACATAGGATCTATTATTTTGGGGACTCTTTTTGTGTAGCATGTAAATAGCAGTGCCCAAAACAAACAACAAGCAGGCTGGTAGTGAGCATTTTCTACAACCCATTTTTTTTTAAACTAGACTTACCATGCTGACCACAAGATTAACGGCGGATTGTAGTGAGCCTGACGCGAGGATTATCCACATGGCGGTGGTATTGAGCGAGCAGGGGACTAGGTCAGGCTGGAGAAGAAAACGAATAAGTATTAGTTATCAAATCGGAAATTACTCAACGACTTGACTATAATTTCTGGTAGCCATTCCTATGTGTAGTATAGTATTATCTACTGTCTGACCCGTGAGATCAATGGTTTGCCGTCCTGGTTGACGAACCAATGGTTGTGGGTTCCCTCACCCAGGACAATAATTTGTGTAATGAACACAGTTGTTTGTTCTGTGTAGGGGTGAGAGCCATCTGTGTAGGGGTGAGAGGCATCTGTGTAGGGGTGAGAGCCATCTGTGTAGGGGTGAGAGCCATCTGCGAAGGGGTGAGAGCCATCTGCGAAGGGGTGAGAGCCATCTGCGCTCCCCCGAAAGCTCGGTGAAGATGATAAGGCTTCGCAGCCGTCATGGATTGTTAGGTAGGAAAAAAATTGTTCTGTGTCTGGGTGTTTGTATATGTATTTTAGTGTGTATTGTGGTGCCACCGTTAGTTTTTCCCATACAATTGCTTGAGCTACTTACTTGGGCTTAGGTCAATGTATGTATCATAAATAAACGTATCTATTTTTATTACTAAATTATCATTTCATTGCCATAAAAATATGAAGTTACTAAAAATGTTGCATAATTAACAATAGTAGAATAGTTCCCATATTGTCTCCCACCGTATTGTAGCCGGTCGTTGATTCTGATTTCCGTAACACAAGGGCATTAGCTACTTACCATATCATCAAATCATTGTACCTATGTAACGTTGTCCAAAATTTATTTGATTTGAATTAATGTCCCGCTGGACGCCTCCGGCATTGAAATATGTTATCGTTAGGTACCACAACGCTTATCAAATGCCTATTAGTGAATACAAAATTCCAGATATTTTCAAAAAATCTTAGCCACTTAAGGTGCGGCCAACCAGGTTTTGTTAATGGCCCGAAGCTTAACACGGTAATAAAATGATTGATAGATTTACTTTTTAATTAGTCCAAGAAGGTAGGAGGTTAGGCCGGCAATTATGGTTAAGTGTTGCTGCACTATATCTACTATCAAGGCATCAATCGCCAATGTCGACCAAGAAATTAAACTTTTTGTACGTCTCTCGACGCTTCAGAGACCAGAGAGGCGCGATGCCTTATTGTGGTGTTCTGCAACAGAGTTCGACTGGCTTACGTCTTGGGCAGCATCAAGGTTGGACCGGAGCACGTCGCAGAGCGTCTGGTCCATGGGGGCTCCTATTGCCACCATCTGCATGAACCGGTTCGCGATCGTCGGGAACCAGATCTGAAGGGCGCCTACCCTGTAATCCACAATACCCAGGATAATCAATATCAAAACATTTATTCAAGTAGGTTACAAGAAACTTTCGGATACAATATAAAGTGACTAGGTACAGTTAGCGTTAAATTGTTAGTGTCATTCAGTAAGTAACTGTTTTTCACTTCCCACTGCTGGGCACAGGTCAACTATGAGATGGATTCAGCTGTGGTTTACATTCGGTATCTTTTCCGAGCTGTTCCCTTCCGCTCTCGTGCTAGAAATATTTTATTTGAATTTTCTTGCCTAATTACTCGTAATAAAGAAATATTTAGATGATGATCCAATAAATAAAACAGTGATTCTATTTAGTCAGTCGACCGGAACGGTAATTTCTAAATCATACATTTTAAATCATACATTTCAGAAGTTAATTTTTATTTACACAGACAGCTATGAACTACTAGCGGGTTCGCATCCGTCTCCTATTATTCCCGTTAATCCCATATTTTCCACTGATTTCTAATGATCGCAACGTGACGTTATCTAGCCTAAAGCCTTCTTCGACAAATGAACTATCTAACACAAAAATAACTTTTTCAAACCAGTAATTTCTGAGCATAGCGCGTTCAAGCCAACAGCTTTATACAGCAAACCAATAGCAACATCAGTACAGATTAGAATGCCGTGAAATGCACGCACGTCAAAAGTCTTACTTAGCTGACAAAGAAACAAATTTATACCCTTGGCTGGTATCCGAACTCTGGATACCTACTTCATAACACACGGGAAAACTTTTGCGAGAAATCATTATCTTTTTAAACGGTTTTATTTATTACTTGAGTACTTACTGTTCAAACACTAGAAGCGTGGTCATAATTATGGTGTACTTCAGCAGAGGTTGCCTGAACAAACTCTTGAATTGCGCTTTCGATTCATTTTCCGTCTTCTTTTGTACTTCTTTTATGAGGCTTTTTACCTGAAATTTTAAGGGAGAAACGGTGGTGAAAATTTCATATTATTTATATGTAGAACATGGATACCTAAGTAGGTATTGAGGGGCTTCAGTGGCGTAGCTTGGATTCTTGACCTCGGGGCCATCAAATTCATCCCTTTCCGTCAAGTGCTATTAGATTCAAATCAAATTTATTTTACTCGTATCTATGTACACTTTTTCGACTTCAATTATATTAATGGATACTGTAAAAGAGTAAAGGTTTCCATTGTTTGAAATAAAAATGTTGAAATAATCTCAAACCGACTAAAACAGCTATAAAAATTAATCCCACAGTATGATAGGTAGATACGTTATTCCTATGTGACATGAGACATTTCTATCAAAAATGTGCAGTAAGCATTAAATAAATCGTCCGTCTAAAAGTTTTGCTAACGATAAAAGAAAATAAAAAAAAACGAACTTGAAACTCATTCCTCGAATTGCAGTGGTTTCTCTTATAAATCGTTCTCAGGATTTCCAACGCCCTGGCCTCGTCGCCCTTAGAGAAGACGAATTTAGGGCTCTCCGTTACGAAGAACGTGCAGGCAGCTACCAGCAGCGAGGGTACGGAGTATACGGCTTGCAAGGTCCTCCAAGAGTTCCAGTAGATGCCGAGAGAGGGGAGATAGTAGGAGAACGAGAGCGGGATAATGGGGAGTGCTATGACTGTAAAACAAATAGCATTTGAACTGATGGAGAAATAATAGCTCACTTCGCAATGGCCCAAGCAAGCATTATGATTGTTGGTCGTACCCCGCTATCAGATCAGAAGACATGTTTATTAATATATGTATGACGTATTTCAGTCAATTAATCAATTAAACTTTTCTTTTTACAAGTAGGTCACTTAAAACACTTTTGAATCGTCATTTAATAATACAATACGAAGTGACTTTATGGTTTGGAACATATTTTTACAGAGAAGATACCAGTAGGAAACTCACCAGATTTGTTACATTATAAGCATTTAATCGTCATTTAATAATACAATACGAAGTGATTTTACGCTTTGGAACATATTTTTACAGAGAAGATACCAGTACGAAACTCACCAGATTTGTTACATTATCAGCATTTAACTTATTGGTATAGTCATGTATATCACTTTAGAACCAGTCACATAGTTAGTTTAGATGAGGGAAGAAACAATTAAGTAGTACTTAAGTTAGTAGATAAGTATTTTCAGTTGTAAATTGAATAGTCATTTGAGAACAATGAAGAATATACAGTGTACCCACTTGCTATGACGCCCTGAGCAGGCAGGAACATGCTGGTGACGAGCAGAACGGCCAGGCTTCTCTTGGCCATCGGCACGCATTCACTGACCAATGACATTGCCAGCATGTACTGGCCGGATCCACTGTAACACCCAGTATACATATAATTTTAACAATTCAAATATCAGTAGGGTCTGTCAATGCACTAATACTGTTTAGGGGCACAAGTCAAACTTCTAGAAGTCTCTTTGCAGGGGTTAAAGTTTATTTAGGAAGTCTGGAATATACGTTTAACTGATACATGCATCTTCATTCGCGTGAAATGTACACTCAGTGATTGTTGAATTTGAATTTATCTGGCAATTTTTACTTCTTGTTGCAAAAAATAAAATAGTTTATAGTTTTCTTGAATCCGATTGCGACGTTTTGTCGCTGGCTTAACAAAAGTTTGAAAATAGAAACCCAAGTTGATCTAGTCGTTGTCAAATTTTTAAATAAATGTACAAAACGATGCAAATAAAGCATAGAACTATGATAAACAGCTCTTCAGACTAAACATTATAACCGCCCTTATGTCGTCAACATCCCTACTAATTTTATAAATGCGAAAGTAACTCTGTCTGTCTGTCTGTCTGTCTGTTACGCTTTCCTGCTTAAACCTCTCAACCGATTTTGATGAAATTTGGTATAGGTATACGTTGAATCACAAGAACGGACATAGGCTACTTTTTATTAGAAAGTAAGGGGGGAGGGGGTAATACCACCTTCGAAAGTTTATATGGAAAAATATTTATTTTTGAAGTTAGAGATATGAAATTTGGCACAAATATAGCTCGAAACTTGGATTAAAATACAGACTAATTTTTGTTTCGAATATTAGGGGAGAAAGGGGTAAAACTGACCATGAAAGGATGTAGTCCACGCGAACGAAGTCGCGGGCACAGCTAGTAAGAACTAATATCGAACTGCGAGTGTTTACCTTGACGTGCTGTCAACAGTACAAAAGGTGGACTTAATGCTAGAAACACGGAATAATGCGAGAAACAATGTTTTTTTTCAAATTGGACAACATCACATACATTGTTCTAATTCTGTGGTAAGTAGCTTAAGCACTTGAGTTACAGAAATCAGAAACAATGACGATACCACAACACCCAGACCCGTGACAATATAGAAAAGTTCGTTTCCCATATTGACCCGACCGGATATCGAACCCGGAACCTCAGAGATGGTGCGACGCCAAAGTCCGGCCTGCTCGCTTCTCGGCTACGGTGATTGTCTCAGGATATATAATATATGTAATAAGAATTACCTTATAGTTTTCAAAAAACGAAGTACATTTTTGTAAAATAAATATTTACTCACGCGAGGTTCACCAGAAACTCCATGATGAAAAGCATCACCCAGTTGACTGAGAAGGCCCTGATGAAGTTCAGACAGGCGGCTATCACCAGTGACAGTATCAGCATGTTGCGTCGCCCAAACCTGTCCCCGGCATAACCCCATGGTATTGCTCCTATTAATAAGCCTGATGAGAAGAACAATAACATAATTGTAGCGGTAATTTGATTGTTCAGTAGTAGTGTAGTTTAGTATTAGTGAGCAAAGTATGTTTCGGCTTTTGTAAACATAGCTCGGATTTGTGTTCAACAATTTATATTTTACGATTCGTAATGTGTCAAAAATGACTATCTGGGGGCACGGCAGTGCCCCCGCCAAGACGATCCGTTTTTCTCCTACAGAATACGAGTCGTTAATACCGTTCCATAATTTACTTTATATAACAGCTGGCATCAGTCGTTTGTCAGTCGCTTACGCCTCGTATAATGTATTATTTTACGTAGGACGGATCGTTTTTCTAATATTGGAACCGGGCATTCTTCAGTACCTGTTGTTGTAACGATGACTTGATTTCAATAATTGTGGATATTAGACGCCTATCTATAATATTCCCGCTTATTAAACACTCTTTTTATTAAACAGGTTTTTATATGAGCCTTAAATGTATGCATGGGCTAGTGTATAATATTTTCATTGCATCGCTGGTACTGACTGACCGATGATGGGCCCGGAGGCTATCATGCCCTGCTGGCCGGTGGTGGTGTTCAGCTCGCAGGCGCTGGTCGACACGATGACAGTCGAGCTGTACGCGAGGCAGGCAAACGATATGATCGTCGCCCCTGTCAGGATGACCTGTGCGTAGCTGTAGATGCCGAATCCTGTAGTTGGACATACATTTTACATAGATCTAGCAGTGGCTCAACTTGTATTTATGTAAGAAAGCATAGAACTATGGTAACTGGCAATTATAGTTCACTAGCGACCGCCTGCGACTTCGTACGCGTGGACTTAGTCATTTCTAGTAATAAATGTAGGTCGGTTTAACGCCAATCTCCCTTAATATTCGAAACAAAAAGTAGTTCACATTTGAATCCTAGTTTCGAGCTTTATTTGTGCCAAATTTCATATCTCTTACTTAAAAATAAACATTTTTCCATAATTTTTAAACTTTATAAACTGTCAAGGGTGGTATTACTCCATCCCTCCTTATTTTCAAAACTACAAGTGGTCTAGGTCCGTTCCGGAGATTCATTGTATACCTAACTACAAGGTAGTGTTAGTTTTGTTTTGATATCATAACAGTTTGAAAGGTACATAAAAAAATGTATACCTACCTACTGGCGAATTTGAGATGACTTAGTGATGTTCCAAAGAAAACTATCATAGCCACCGAGTGGGTTCTAAGCAAGTATATGTATATTTCTTAGAAATAAATAAATTTGTTTATTGTAGAAAACATATCTAACTAATATTTTTTAATCTCCACTCATATACGCCCGTCGCCCTGGATTACGAGAGTCAGGGTATTTTTATTTTAATAAACACATAAGCAATAAACGTGATTTAACAATAAAGCGAATATTCTGTACTTAAATATTAAAGTAGGCAAATACCTACCTATTACATGAAGTTATATATATATTTATTGTGTGTGTGTGTGTATGTGGTGCGTTTGGTAATCCTTTAATTAGTATTTATTTCTAAAACCAAAGGTAATGAGTTAAAAAATTTATTGTTAAGGGCTGACAGTTTTCAAAAGATGTGGGCACTTCAAAATCGTCAATAAGTTCCATACACTACAAGTTATCATTAATATCTGAACATTCACTACTTCAACTTATTGACATTTTTAACTGCTCAGAAGTATTTGGTCACTTTGTCTGCTCCGATATATCTGACGGCGACTGTACTCGTACACTTACACTTAGTAAACACTTTTTTCTTACTCACCTGATATATTGAGCGCTTCTTCAACGGACATTCTTCCATTATTTCGAATTTTCACAGACATTTTGTTTTTTATTTCACGCAACCTCTTTTTCCCCAAACGCCCAGAATCGCCCCCCCAAAATTCTCACTATTAGCACTTTATTTTTAAATAAAATCTTAACTTGTAAGAACTAAGTAAGGTAACAATTAATAATTTATTTATTATTTGCTTTAGTTTTAGGTCTTATGTAATCTATTAATAAACATATATCTAGATAAATTATAGTTTTTGTGCTCATTTACATACGTTAAAGTATCTTTAAACTTTAAATTAACAAATATGGCCGTTTCATCTGCGCGTGAATAAACACTGCAATAGAATTCGTTACTATGCATCAGATGTTTAATTGATACTATCCACGAAATGAGACTATCAAGGTTTACGCTGTAATTTGTACTAAAACGTGCACCTACGAGTACTAGCGTTTGCAATAAAACTACAATTAGGTACGTTTGTTTATCAATCGTTTATCATTTTTGGATTGTAGACATATAATGTTTTTTCTTATTTCTTTATTGGCAGATTACCTATCTTTATAACTTATTGTGTTTTTGCGCGTATTGTTTACCGACATGCTCAGTACTGTTTAAGTATAAACGAGGTTTATTATGTGTGCAAGAAACTGAATAAAGTGACCGAAGAATTCCCCCCATTTTTATGCTTCTAATACCAAGGTTGACCTACTTCTTTGCTCAATTTGATGGTTGATTACTTATTATGCTCATGTTCTGCGACTACAATTTTACCAAAACTCAAAAATATCATTCATGTTATGCTATTAATAGGCATCCCATTTTTTATTTGCCAAAATAGCACTGCATCTACTGAAAATTAACTTTTCACTATCGAAGCATATTATATAGTTATTTTTTAAACAAAATGAAAAAAAAGAACAAGTAGAAACAGTACGAGTATTTAAATGATTGATAAGTAGGTATTTATCTATCATAGGGTTCCTGAATTATTGAAACGAAAAGAAACCTTTTACTCGTCCGTCAGTCTTTTACAGACGATTTACTCGGTCGTCTTATTCACAAACCTTTCGAACGATTCTAAGGCCGACTCTACATTGGGCGTGCGCGTTTCTGGAGCAAGTAAAGACGCGATCGCCGCGACTCCGCCATTTCACCAGAGTACTTTGCTAGTGGTCTTATGTTTCCTACATTTCTATCGATCATGCGAAGCCTTATTATCTTCACGGAACTTCGAGAGGATCGCACAAGGTTGATTATTAAGCAACAACCGAAGGGCTCGAACGTGACTCAGGTAGCTTCTGAGACTTGTTAACTTAATATACATAATTATGGGGAGAAAAGCGATCCGATCCGTGCCATCTAGTGATCTCACAGCACACTCTGAGATACAGCACACAGGCTGTCATAGCCTGTAGCGCACGCCGGCCTCTGGCTATCAAAGAATCACCTCACCTCGAGTCCTAGCCATGCCATTCTACAGGAAAAGTAAAATAAAGTAGTGTACTGAACCTTCAGTGCACAAATCCGACTCGTTATTGGCCGGTTTGTTAATGTATCTTGATATCTGTGATAGGCAATTGATTAGGTTTTCGGATTTCTAACCCTGATAAATTCAAAATATATTATTTTTTAATTCGTTACATAATAAAAAAAATGAATTATGGAAAAATTCACATACCTATGTACATTTGCTTTGTTTGTGTTGTTGAGGTAAAATAGCTAAGGTACTTGCGTAAGAAAAATTGGGGATAACGTCGGTACCACATCGCTTAGAACCGAGGCAATAGAAATGGTTCTTTTTTCATTTTGACCCAACCGGAAATCGAAAAAATGTAATCCGTCAGTTTTAATATTTTTTAACAAAAAAATAATTTTAGTCGTCTGCCCTATTTACATTTTCAGAATAATTGTTTTTTTTTAGGTTTAAAAAAAATATAATGAGATAGGTAATGTCTGCTGAAGACAATTTAATGGGTCAGTGCTTGCAAGATTTCTCCCTATCGTGCCCTTGTTTTAAAATAATAGTCTTCAAGCTCTAAATGTTTGATGCTTATTATCTATACTTATAATAAATCTGTAGAGAGGTCAATTCTGTACATGAAATATATTTTCAAAATAACTATCAGGGGGTGATTAGTGATCGATACTGATGCCAAAAATGCAATCAGTAAATTTTTTGTCTGTCTGTCTGTCTGTCTGTCTGTCTGTCTGTATGTTCCTTATAGAAACAAAAACTACTCGACGGATTTTAACGAAACTTGGTACAATTATTCTTCATACTTCTGGGCAGGTTATAGTATACTTTTCATTACGCTACAATCAATAGGAGCAGAGTAGGGAAGGGAAATGTTGGGAAAACGGGAGAAGTTACTCCATTTTTTAAGCTTCCGTCGCGTGTGCAGCCTTAATGGTTAAAGTTACATAGAAATTATGTATGACAGAAATATTTTACATAAAATTGACTAAAAAATATCCCGCAACAGCATATGTCTATCTTTTATGGTTGACTCACAATAACACGTGTAACTCCTGATAGCTTAGCAGTTCGGAGCATTCTGATTATATTTGTTTACTCTTACGTTAATAATACTCTCATTCATCCCTAATTTAAAAAAGTTATCATTATTACCTATTCAATAAAAAAAGAATCATAGAAATCGGTATAGAAACACCAAACTTATACATGAAATAAGCCATCGCGCCGTCGCACGTGAATACTGAATCATGCTATAAGGATTATTTTTGTGTAACGGTTGCCGCGCTCGACACGGGTCGCGGCGGCGGTAGGGTATAAAAAGGCGGGAGTAATAAATCTGTAAAGAAGTCAATTCTGTATAATAAATATATTTCCAAAATTACTATCAGGGGGTTATTAGTGATCGATACTGATGCCAAAAATGCAATCAGTAAAATGTATGTCTGTCTGTATGTATGTCTGTCTGTCTGTCTGTCTCTCTGTCTGTCTGTTTGTTCTTCAAACAAACAAAACAAAACAAAAACTACTCGACGAATTTTAACGAAATTAGGTACAATTATTCTTCATACTCCTGGGCAGGTTATTGTGTACTTTTCATCACGCTACTATCAATAGGAGCAGAGCAGTGAAGGGAAATGTTGGGCAATCGGGAGAAATTACTCCATTATTAGGTATTCGTACATCCGTACCCAAAGGGTAAAAACGGTACCCTATTACTAAGACTTCGCTGTATGTCCGTCCATCTGTCTGTTTGTCTGTCAACAGGCTGTATCTCAAGAACGGTGATAGCTAGAGAGTTGAAATTTTCACGGAATACTTATTTCTTTTGCCGCTATAACGACAATAATTAAAAACCAAATAAAATAATTATTTATGTGGGGCTCCCATAGAACAAACGTGATTTTTTCCAATTTTTTGCTTGATATTAATAGAAACTGTTGTTGAACGCTTGAAACATTCACAGAATATTTGATTGTATATTTTCTTCGAAAATAAATAATTAAAACAAAACAAAATAAATATTCAAGGTGGGGTCTCATACAACAAACTTTATTTTTAGGCGTTTTTGCTAGATGTTAGTTATAGACAGACTTCAGCTGATGAAATAAGGAATAATTTAGGCTACTTTTATTTAAGAAAAAAATTATTCAAACTCATGTAGTCCACGCGAACGAAGTCGCCGGCACAGCTAGTCTGAAATATGAAGGTCAATAAATGGGTGGAATAACAAGCAAATGCTAGTTTATTAAATGCGTGCCGATGTCTACATTGGCTGTATCTTTGATATACAGGCTGTCTTTATCAAAAACTCTAAGACGTTATTTGGTTACATATGAGAAAGGAAAAAGTCGTTAAACCAGATAATAATTAATACTAAACTTTACAGAAAGTTATGCGAACAATTACACAATACATAGACAATGACAAAGGTGTCAGCGGGTTAAGCTGCGCGGGATGGGGTGTTTCTTTGTGAGGACTACGTCTAACTAGACTTTTCTTAAGGAGAATGTGTCTATTTTCTTAATTTATAGAGCGATCAAGTTGAATATTTCTAATGACCCACCTAATGACATAATCATAACGAAAACCGAACACCAATTGCGTTCTAGTGGGTGCGTTTTCTATTAATTATAGAACTGAAAATGTTGCAAAAAATCAGTTAAACTTTGCTACTTCAGTCCTGTAAAATAAGAAATATAAGATGACTGCACTAAAATGTAGTTGCCATGCTAACAGAATAGGCACCATTATCTCAAAGTCAGCCTGTATACGAGATAGATTAGTGTTTATGTAAATAAGTACTTCTCAATTCAAGTGGCAAGGCGATTGAACTACTGACCCCGATACTAGAGCGATTAGATAACAAATTATGCATCTAATTTCAATACTGGAATAAACTGCTCTAATATGTGTGATAAGGATAACTTTGAAGAAAACCGTTATTGTAGCTACTTAAAGTAGTATCTAGTTTCATTGCAGTTCGCCTACCTTCTTCGGCACTTGGGTGATAAAAATCAAAAAAAAGATCGACCATGTCTTTTATAGATAGGCATGTACCCTTCATCGAATCGCGAGAAATGCTCTATCTGAACCTTAGATTAAGGAATGATCTGAAAGGATCTGAACAACATTTACATGGATGTCACTATGTCTGTCAAAAATGGTGTGGAAAGTGATAAAATGAGCCTTAAATAGTCAGATCAACCTTATTATAAGGAATGTATAAATCAACTAGCCGACGCAACAGATGTTGTCCTGTTTTAACGACGTTAGTTTAATTCGAATTGGTTTTTTACCTCCGACGACAATAGTTTTCTTAAATTTTCTTATTTTTTGCGTAATTTTTAGTTTTCACAAGAACCATCTCCTAACAATAACAAACACAACAAAATAGTGAAATAAGTCCAGCCGTTCACGCGTGATCAAGGGAAATAGGGATTCATTTTTATAAATATATAGATGAGTTCAACCCTTTCAGTATGCCGTAAAGGAGTCACAATGGGAAAACTATGGCCCCTAATGCTTATCATCTCTGTACATCACTCACTATATGTAGGTATATAGGGCAGCTTTTCAATTTAACTTTTTTTTAAATGCCGATTTTTTTTAAATACAATTTTTTACAATTTTACGATAGAACATAGTGGTTCAGTGTTCCACCTTCATTCCGTGGAGGCCAATGTACCAGTTATAGCACATATTTATACACTATTGGGTCTAAAGTAAGTTGTCCATGTGAAGAGAAACTTGGCCAACGACACGCGTTCGAACGCCACTCAAAAGGTTAACTTTAAAGATTATTTTATTTGTCAATCACTATTGAACATTACTTAAGGAATCAACACCAAATTATCACACTACAATTCACTATACGATAAATAAAAATTAATACCTAAACCCGGGTCGAACACGTTTGTCTCCGCTTCCATTAAGGATGTAAAAAAATTAATTTAAATATATCTGGTGAAGTTATACGGTACTTTGTCTGTACCTACTAGAGTGTGTTGTCATGATTTAGGATTGATCATGATGCGGATACGTCTTCCACACGAAGGAAAAGGAGGATTCTCAATTGTTTTGTTTTTGCTAGAAATTATTATAACTTGCCCGATGGATAAATGTGGGCTCTGGCTGTTAACAGACTTGAAATCGATCCCCACCTGGGATAAATATTTATGTGATGGATATTTTCCATCCAAAGTGTTCTACACATAGCTATAAGTTAGATACTGCTACTGTAACTTATCTGCTGAGTTTCTTACCGGTGTCTTCTCGGTAGATATAGGTTCCGAACCGGAAGTAGAATCACTTTGCATTGTATTCAATGACGATTCAAAAGTGTTACATGTAACCTACTTGAATAAAGAAATATTTGAGTTTGAGTTTTGTATTTATTTTGTATCTGAATTTATAAATGTATTTAAGTATATTTTGTGATACGATCTTCGAATGGATTGATATTATTTATTGAAGTTAGGTACATGGGGAATACATGAATGGCTATCCGATTGAAGCTATTTTTATTTCCTGTAAAATTACCAATAGCTTAAAAGCCATACAGGGTAGATAGCAATTTTGCATTCACTAGGTGCTCTATGACGACCCTCGAGTCAATCAAAATTTGGCTTCGCTGACACCCCTACTATTTAAAATACAAAATAAATGTTTACGCACAAAAGGTCAAAAGGTTATGGTGAAATATTATTATGTAGGCACTTCCATACTTAGACTTTGAACTATCGTTTCAACTTTCTAAATGTACCCACGCCTTTTTAGATGGTTTTTCAGTACCTTCTATTTATATTTTATGCATTTCTCAGCTATTTACGTATGTAATGCACCCAGTGTTGGTCGACATAACTTATTTTCTGAAAACTGTAATTTATTGCAGACAAATGCCGTGTAAAATTGTATTTATTTTAAATAAAATTATTATTAAGTTGTGTTATTACCTAATATTAGAATTTAATAGAAAATATTCTTTAAAGTGTCTGGCCGAATGTAGGTATACCACCGTAAATACTTGGCCGTGTTTGAATATTTTGCATTTACGTGCTATATGTATAAAATGATCCATCAGAAAAAAGTTTATTCTAAATTTTTGTAATTATAGCTGTATGTAAGTAATGCATGTAGGTAATTATTTTAACGGCATAACACGTTTTCACATCCACCGCATATGTACGAATACCATAATTTGGCAGCCGCCGTCTCACGCCCTCACGATAGGCTACTAGATACATACTAGACGATAGGCTCCCCTCAGTAGTTGCCTACCATCTAAATAAGTAAGCACTAGCACAGTATTATTTCACCGTTGTTTTTCAGGGAAAAAATACAAGTTTTCCGGATCACACCGGCAAGTCGTGGAGACCAAATCAATGCTATTCTGCTGCCTTCTACACACTAGTACCCTTCTATAGGTAGCTATATTTGCTCTAGTCTAAAGAAGATTTGATAAACCCACCGAAAAGTTACGAGTTCTCAGATCAGGCAAGAACTCCCATCATACTACCTTCCTTTCGATCTGATTCTTCCTCGGCTTAGTTTAAACTCGGAAATATGAGTTGTCATGGATAAAGTTTATTCACCTGAATATCTTATCATTATTACTTTCCATGAAGGTAGGTCTATTAATTTATGACTTCTTATCTAAATACTCGTAAAACTCACGTGGATTGTGAGCATTTATTATATGTTTCCGCCTCAAAGTCAAACTGTTTGCTTATCTTCAAATGGAAATCAATCAAAATAAACTTTCAATCTTTATTAACTTCATAATCATAAACTACTTATTTACATTAAAGTACTAACTAAATCTTACTTAAATAGATTTCCACATTAATCTTTAAATTCATTAACAATTCACTATAGTCAATCAGGTACAATTTAAGAATTAATCAATGACTATAAATTAATTCATCCAATTATCTTGGATTCAACATTGCCAAATCCGATAAGAATATTTCTCAAACCAAACATTATTACAAAATCTACCTCAGTCTGGATCGGTTTTTCTACATAATTTGAATGAATCCCTAATTACTACTAAGTATTACCAAGTATCAGTGCTTCGACCTGCATTTCATGGAAATTAAAGGTCTTCTGTGCCCTATTCTGAGGGTCATCAGTACTTATAATCAGTCTTCTAACAATACTGAATCTCTGTGATCTTGAACCTCTTTGCGTTCTTATTTTTGTTCTTCTAGTTGCTTGTCGTTAGGTAGGAACCAGGCGACGGCGATGGCACCTGCACATAAAACAAAAGTGACGTCATCAATATTGAATAAAGGATTTTCTAAGAATTCTTCTATTGACTAGATTTTTATTGCTTCTTGAGATTAATCATTCTGCTATGTAGTAATCTCAAACCAAGCCTAGATAGAATATACCTTTCGTATTATTTTAGGTAGGAAAAAATCAAAATAAGGCAGATTTTCAGACAAGTCCGATTCAATTTATATAGTGATTTAGAGTAGTTACTTTTACTTAAAAATTTTTTTTTTAATGATAGAATTTGGACTCATGAACTTACTACTACACAACTCGCTCTAAGAGGAGCACCCTCAACTCTAGGTATACCAATTATTTCAGTAATTTTATTATTATGGCTGTGCGACACAAGCAATTTTGCTTATTGCAGAGTCGCTAGTTTTAAGATTTCAATGTAAATGTATATTAATTTTTATTATTTTAGTTGGAACCATCAAACCTCTTCTACCTACAGTTTGAAAAGTTCCTATTACAGGAATAGCTTTAGAGGAAATGATATCTACTTACTGAATAACAGGAGAGACCAGGCGTAGAACGTAGACTCGCAGTCGTAGGAGATGAGAGCGCCGATCGCGTTCACGCCCAAGAAAGCGCTCGACCTGCCCAGCATCACCGACAGGCAGGAGGCCATGCCCCTATAAGAATTAATAACAATATGATTGGTGGTATGGTTTTCGCTTTTTAAAGAAATCGAATGTGAGGGTGTTTTACTTTAGGCGAATTAATTCATAACTTCAAAATGTACCTCCTCAAAAATGACATGTAAAAAGCACCAATAATACAAAAGGTGATGATCTATTTAAATGACCAAGACTTGAGTTTAAAAGTTACGTTAAGGGATGAGGGATTCCCTCCCTGGAGGGAATGCTCGATGAAGATGATATGACTTCGCAGCCATCATCATTAGTCAGGTAGGAAAAAAAAAGAAAGTTCCAAACCTTAAAGAAGTAGGGTACAACTCGACGAAGTAGACACTCAGGATGCCCATCGTGAGCGCACATAGTAGGAAGAAGAAGAAGAAGATGCCGCCCGCTATGGGCACAGCGATGAGGTTGAGCAGAACGGCGGCGCAGGCAGAGCCAGCGAGGATGCCCACCATGGCCAGCCGCTTGCGGCCGCCGCACGTGAGCGACAGCACCAGATTGGTGGTGCTGGCTAGGGCTCCGTACGACATCGCAGAGAGCAGCGTCGTCTCTTGGATCGTGTCGTTGCACACTTCGACGATGTCCTGGGGAAGAAACAATGTTTATTTATAGATTTGGTTTTTATTGAGTATCACGCTTCACCAGCGTAATTTTTTTTATAAATGTTGGACAGCATCACATACATTGCTCTGATTCTGTGGTTAGTAGCTATAGCACTTGGGTTACAGAAATAAGAACTGCGATGACGACAACACCCAGACCCGAGACAATATAGAAAAGTTCGTTTCCCATATTCGACGCCAAAATCGGGCCCTCTCGCCTCTCAGTTACGGAGGTTGTTAATTCAACAGGTCTTGAAATACAGGAAATTTTCATCACCTCTTAAATTTCAAATTGCGAGACAATTTAGATCAATTTGTTACTTGAACCCATGACCTTCATACAACGCAACAGAGCTTACTATAAGATATTAAAGATTTGTTTCTGTTATTTATCCTTTATTCATCGGTTGGTGCGTTCTCACGGATTAGTTTTGAACTACATACCTACCAAACGATAATCATAGCAAAATATGATGATATTTTCCAGTTTCTTAAAATAAAGGATTTTCTTTCTATTAGCTTTGTCACTAGCCTTATGTGAGTGCTTACTCACTTAGTAAGTGGCAAAATCACGCTCTGAGGGCAGAGTATTTAACACCTAAAGATTTGAAAATTGGATTAAAAAAGAAAACAGAGTTTGTAAGGAAAAAAAAACATGACTTCCATTTAATTTTAAAAATATTTTATGATTACCGTCCCGTTCTGAGAGAGTCCGAAGTTTTCTTGCGTGGAGAACTTGATGACTGTGCAGAGGTTCATTCCCTCGCCGCCACCGGACTCCAGCACAGAGAATAGATTGTTCATGATGTAGGGCAGCCATAAAATGAATCCACTGCCGCTGTAAGCATGGGATTTGATCGATTTATATATTAGGTAACACAAACTATACATTAGGTAAATATGCAGCATAGCCGGGCATTCACTTGTTAATCCATTAATCGTTAATTAACGAAGTTAACATTTTGAGTAACGGATTAACTTTTAAGTTAACTTTAAAAACTTTAACGGACTCATTAACTTCCGTTAATAATCCAGAAGTCCGTTAATCGTTAATCCAATGCTTACTATCCACCGTATGGCACCGCGAGTGCGAGTGAGAAAGCTGCGATTAGATTCATTTTTACCCACGACGCAACGGAGCAGGTAAGTATATGCGTTTAGGGAGATGTTTGTGTGAGCGTTTGTGCAAAGTAATGTTTCCACGTATCTACTAAACTTATGATGCGGTTTTCAATTACGGGTTTGTATTTGATGAGTTCATGTTCTTAGACCGCTGTCATGGCTGTTACTCACTAAGGGGCGCTACATTATTAGTGCACAACAATGTTGAATTATAATCAAAACGAAATGTCCGACTACAATTCTGTTTTTGATAATGCGTACGTGGTAGCTTAATGCATGTTCCCAAATAATAAAA
This sequence comes from Glyphodes pyloalis, assembly GCA_037074685.1. Lineage (NCBI taxonomy): Eukaryota > Metazoa > Arthropoda > Insecta > Lepidoptera > Crambidae > Glyphodes > Glyphodes pyloalis. The sequence goes on along the minus strand of JAYKKO010000012.1, from coordinate 2,295,850 downwards.
ATTACGTCTGTAAGTCACTAGAGGGCGCTACAATATTAGTGCAAACGGACGGCCACCGGCGGATATTCCTCGGTTATGTATTATGGTAAAATAATTATCGCTACATTTAAGCATATCTTCGAGAAGACGAGAAACAGACACGTTAAGAAAAAACTGTAAACATCGATATTCGTTGTTTAGGTACATAAGGATATATTTTTATTTAGGAAGTATTTTTACATCCATTATAATATTTCGTTACATAATATGTAGTCGGGTAATAATTGGGACCGTCGTGGCCTTTTTTTCAAAATGTTTAATGTTCATTATTACGTAACGCAATTTTTAAAGATTCTTCAGAAATGTAACGCTTTAACGTTTAACGAAGCTAACTTTTTTAGTAACGGATTAACGATTAACGAAGTTAACTGTTTGATTACCGGTGCCCAGCTATGATATGCAGTTCATAACCTCTAAGAATCAAATTATGCGGGAATAATATCGTAACTTTTTGTAAAACATTTTTTATATATATCTTCAATTTCTAACACTATATTTGAGATACATATGAGCTTTGAACTTCCTGAGCAAGCTCACAATAAATTAACTTCAGTTATTGCTGAGATGCACCAAGGTTATTATTAATCTGCATTAGGTACTAGGCTTCAGAAAAATCCACACTAAGTCCGGTTTAAAGTAATTGTTATGAGAGTTACTCTGTCCATCAAGCGTGATTGAGGTTAAACGTGAATCTATTTCATATCAAAAATAATAATTAGCCCAAAGTAGGTAATTCTATCAAAGCCTAAGTCTATAGAGAAGACCGAAAAGAATGTTGGTAGATAATACTAGCCGCCGCGTACAGATTGTATAACTTATCTTAATTACAGAATTACTTTTGAACCAACCTATAAAGCTAACTCTTCAGTAATTTAAAGAAACAGTAAAAAATCATCTCCCCTTGCGGTGTGGGGCTCAAACCCACGACCTTCTCATATCGCGAATGCTACTCTTCCAACGGAGCTAACTGCAAGCCGTTGAATTTTTTCTGTTGTATTAACCTGTAAGGCTACGGTAACTCTTCGGTGCTTTTAGGACCTATATTTTAATTCCAAATGTCGATTGATTGATTCACTCACGTCATATATATCACGATGACCAAGTAGAACAGTTTGAGGGTGTTCTTGAGTAGAGGGGGCCTGAACAGCGGCACTGTCTGCTGGACGAGAGACTTCACGAACGAGCAGTCGCTCATCACTGCTGGTTGTTCCTCGTCTTCTTCGGCCAGTTTGGAGACCTGCGACCGGGTAAATCTTTCATTAAAAATTTTGGTTTTCAAACCCAGTTTTTAAAGATCATTACTTACTATGTAAAGTACCAATGTTTGGAATTCGAAAACTCTGGGGTACCTAATATGTGAGAACAAAATTTGAACCAGAACAAAACGGCATTTCTTAAACTTGTTCGCTAACAAAACTATGTGGATATGTCTCTTTTTGACATCACATTGGTGTCTATTGAAGTAATATTTTATGAATTCTTATGGACATCAACCAAGTAGGTACAACAAAGTCGTTTAAAGGTGAAATACTCTAAACTTAGTTTAACTCACCGGGAAGTTTTCAGGTTGGTCGCCGGAGTTGCAAGCGTATATGCCTCTGAGCACCTGCAGGGCTTCGTCCCGCCGCCCCTGAGAAGTCAGGAACTTGGGGCTCTCGTAGAAGTACCGCAGGAGGCACGCGGTGGCTGCACACGGAAGGGCCATCACCAGCGCCAGCAGACGCCAGGGGCGGTAGCTGATGCCGAGGAATCCGATCCAGTAGGAGAACTCCAGAGGAAGGATGGGGTATGCAAACACTGCGAAAAGGCAGACTCCATATTAATGATGACATTTAAAAAAAACATAGTTTTTGAATAGAGCCTCCTGTAAAGATAGATGAGCTGTCTTTTGTTTGAAAGTCGTTCAATACAATACAATAAATACTTCATGATTGACCTCATAACGAGGTCAAATCAAGGTATCGTTACAATAATGTGTAATGGCTTAATCATCAATCAGGTTCTAGGTTCGATTCCGGGGTTGAGCAAAATATATTTCCGATTTTAAAATAGAACTCGGGATCACCAATCTGGATTTCGCATAAGATCACAAATAAAACACGATGTAATGCAAACAGTACAGAATTAGAGGCCCATAAACTCTCAGTCTCGAAGTCCTACTACGAAGAGCAAACTGACCAGCAACAACAGCTTGTGAGCACATGAGCGCACACGTGCAGAGCAGCATCGACCGGCCCCGCGCCCGCGCTGAACAGCTCTCGCCGAGCAGAGTGTACGCGCCCGAATTGCTCGCCGAAGTGCTGCAAACAAAGATTTGAAATTTTGAGTAAGTAATAAAAATTTAAATATTTTCTCTACTTTTCTTGATCATCTTTTCAACTTTTCATAGGCAAAAAGCGCGCATAATATATGAACCATGTGTTAACTGGTAAAAAGTACTTCCAGCATTAAGTGAACCGTTGTAATCAGCGGACGAAAAACGACAGGGTTCGTTAGTTACATCATTGCATAGATACGGATTCATCACGCGCTGTGATTGGTCCGGGCCTATGACTCATGTCACATGACACGTCCTTGGAAACGGTATGTGTACCGTCACTAGCTCACTTTTTTTAAGCCACGCCCACCGTGCCTTACTTTTCGTGGAGCCATTTCAATCAAATGCATCTTTAGACCGGCGTCTAAAAATCAGGACTATAGGCTCGGGACTAATGAAAACACAGCTAAACGCTTATAGGAAAACTTATTGAGATTGAGATTCAATAGACCTATATTGGTCCATATATGTGACGATTGTCCGACCGTAACATATCATACCGCTAACTTTAGACATACCACTAGCAATCAATATAAAAAACTAAAACAACCGAATTAAAGAGCTAAATAAATGGAACACGAGACATTCCGTAAGCTCGCCATATCGATGTCGTATCAAAAATCTTATCTAAGTATACCGAAAAGTTTCATATCAAAAATTGGTGTGGTGGTGGTTGATTGTTGTATGTAATCTGTTAAATAAGCATAACATAATAAGCGGTAGATGTTTGTCAAAGTGATACGTATTTATAGATAATCTGATTGCAAACCAAGGTTTCGCACCTATTTGCAAGGAATTTCCGTGTACACGTGATTGGTAATTTATGTCTTTGTTCATAATCCTTGATAACTTAACTAAGTAGTTAAATAAAGCTATACGTCATCGAAAATATAAGATATATAGGTTCCAAAATATAAGATCACTAGTTCTAAGTAGAATAACTGGTACAATAAATACCTTTTTCAGTAAAATACTAAATCCATCACGGACATTTGAAATAGCCAAAAGTCAAATTAAAAGCTACTCTCAACTGAAAATCATAAGGTTTTAAAGATTTCGATTCAAATTAAGATTTTACAACTTAACTTTTAGATCCATACGAGCATACATACTAACTGTACGTACAAATGGCAGTAAACCAAACTATTAAGGTAAACAGAAGAAATAGTTACCCTAACATGTGCCTACAGATCGCAATATTGGCTAAGAAATGAACACCGCTATTGTCTTTACTGATACCATCACTCCTTTCTCCTTTGCCGTACTTCCCAACACGTGAAAGAAATCCCTTATCAATGCCCCGTGCCATATCTGGTACAACTACAAAAATGATAACGAAAGATAATTCCGTCGCGTCATCACCGTGTAAACGCTCCTAACACTGACGTCACAGTCACACCATTCAGTATTGTGGAAACATCTAGGTTAATATTAGCACAATCTCGCGAGTTTACACAGAGAAAATAACATTCTTGTTATTTATAAGACGTGTTTTCCCAATTTTTTCACTGATTGTCGCTTTTGACGTAACATCCACGGACTCGTTTGCGTTAGGTAAAATTCTGCATGTGTAAATGAATACCAGAAATGGGACAGTTACATAATTGATTTCCTTATAATGTGGATCATGCTACATCGCCTTATTATTGATCATTAGCATTAATCAGTTTTAGACATTTTTGAAGGATTTATATATATTATATAAATAGAGCTATCAACTATTTTAGCCTGCCATTGTATGTAGGGTGGCATCCATATGCAGTCTTAGGTATACTGTTTAACTTGTATTCTATAGAAATTTCTATAGTAGTCAAAATATCGAGTTTCCTGCCGGTTCTTTTCGATAGCATCAACATTCCGAACACGGCGGTAGTTTAACATAATCAGACGATTCATAACTGCTTTTTTAAAAGTTAACATGAATAAAGACATTTTCTATTGTATTCTGTGCTACTTACAAAGTAGAAGAGATCAGCTTGAGCACAGCCATCGTGATCCAATCCGGTGAGAAGCTGCTCAGCGCCGCAAACACAAACCCAATGGACATGGACAGCGTCAGGGTCAGCTTGCGGCCCTTCGTGTCCGACACGTAGCCCCACAGCTGGGCTCCGGTCACAACTCCTATTAATTATAGTAGATAACCAATATGAATTTGTGGCGGTTGCAATAGATACAATGAGACCATAGGCTACTGGCATAAAACCTCGGGTGACCACAGAGCTGGCTTTTTGCTTAAAAACTTTCGCTTGTTATACAGAAGGGCAATATACCGCCGGCGTACAGGGAAGGTACAATGCTTCGAGATGGAGAGCTTGACGACATGTTAATTAAATAAGTTTTCGTCCTGTATTTATTTTAGGTTTATTTCTTTTGTATATTATGTGGTATTTATTTATTGCTGACACCAATCTGTATTTGGCAATGTTGGTGATTAAGCCAGAACCCATTTTGCTGATGAGGATTTCATTTCAATAATGGACACTTCAGTGAGACATTTAATAGACTGATACTTAGTAGGAATATTATTTATCTATATCTTATCAATATAATAAACGCAATCGTATTTTGGAATATATGGATGTATGGTGGTACTCATACATGCAAAAACTACAGAACGGATTTGGAGGAATTTTGGTAGCAAGACAACTGAAATACTCAATTAACAGGAAGGATACTTTTTATCCTGAAATAATGCGGGCCCCGTCGAGAGCTTTTTAAGTTATAAATCGGAAGGAAACAGACTTGTACCCTTGACATTGCTACGATAATAGTGCACTTAGTGATACGAGCTCCGCATCTTATCTGATAGGATGTAACCTTCTGTAACGAGGAGAATTCAGGTAATCTTTGCGTAAGCAAAGTTACTTAAATATTTTTATTTGATTATTTTGTGGATTGTCCTAAAGTTCTTTATTAATCCGCGGGTGCTCCCTATGGCATCCTAAGTGGTTCGCGGAGCCATCCTAACGATTTACCGTAATGAAAATTTACTAAGATCCTTACATCATTTTATCTTAAGTAAATTGGATCAACCCTTCATTTATTACAAACAAATAAATACACTTGGTGGTCAATGGTAACACTGAAAGTATCAAATGGTGTTCGTGATTATAACGTTAAGAACTACTGCTCTAAAGAGATTTTTTTGTTGTTAGGACAATACCTACCGATAATGATATTCTGATAACATACATTGCTCTGATTCTATCGTAAGTAGCTAAAGCACTTGATTTACAACATCCAAATCTGAGACGAGATGGAAGTAAAAGTTCGTTTACCAAATTGACCCGGCCGGGAACCGAGTTCGGACCGCAGAGATGGTGCGACCTCTAGTCTGGTCCGCTGGCCTCAAAGCCACAAAGGTACTTTTATATATTGTCTCGGTCGGTCGATAATTGCACAGTCTGCACGAGGATTAAAACATGAAAATTTATTACGTAGGTGATAATAACACGCTTTTGTTAAAGATTTAAATCGATTACGCTCAAACATGCGTTTATACAACTGTTTTGCACAGGTGTCTGGCGTCTGCCATTAAACGAGTGGAATAAAACATTTTAATTGGAAGTTCGACGTCTATTTACTTACTCCGGTAAAAGTAAAGTTGACTAAGATAATTTTTCAAGGGTAGGCAGGTCCATCTACGTAATAAGGTATGTTGTAAGCGTAGACGACGTGCGGTCGCCTCCGTGACGCGTGTCTCATACTATGAGCAAAAATATAAACAAAAGACGTAATTGACGTAATATCTTATGTTCAGCTTCTGAAATAAGAGCATAGTAACAGTCCGCGTACATGGGTCGTGACGTAACGTGGTCGACGAAACATTCCACGGATGAGATCCTAGTTAGCGTCAGAATCGATACTTTGATCGATAAATTGATGCTGCACCTTACGAGGTGAGACGGAATGTCCTTTTAAAAGCCAGACACAATTTTTTTTCTATTGCGTCTGATTGTCTGGGTCTACTACTTTAAAACGAAACTCACCGACTAATGGCATAGCAGTTAGGAGTGCTCGCTGCTGCATCGTCAGCTCCAGGTCGCAGACTGCAGCGGCCACCACGAAGCTGGTGCCGAAGAGGTCCATGCCCATGGCCTGGAGCGTCCAGCTGCACACCAGTAGCAGGGAGAAGTTGTATTTGCCGAAGCCTGTGGAGGGGAAGATGTTAAAGAAGATTAAGACATATAATACATGGCACTGTAGCCGAAAATGTTCGCAGAACGCATACAGATACGCTTTCATGCTATCAGAAACAAAAAAGCAGACCATATGTTATTTATTGATGGTAGCAACATTTATGAGAATAATTGCTACCAGACTGAATTAAGTGAGCTCGACACTGGATAGAGTGAGCCAATGGCCTTTTAATACCTAAGGATTAGTTATAATTTAAAATAATGTACTAAATTTTACTGAAGATAAACTTCTTTGGATACATTATGTCGAACACAATATGGGCAGTTTTAGCAGAAACACCATGGTATTTGGTTGAACTAGAAGTCTCTGCCTACAAAGTAAAGGACCAGCGCTGAGGGCATGATCTTAATAGCCCTCCTCTTAAATCCGCTCTGGCGATAGTTGTTCCCTTTGATAAACTCGATAAAAATTTGGTGAAGATCAGAATAGTATCAAATGACCTGTTTCTTATTTCTACGAGACCGTCAACTTGCAATGTGTACTGGTCTTTTATTGTTCGAATAATCCCAAATGTACAATGTGAACCGGCTTACAAAAATGCATTAAATTTTTTACTTTTATCTAGTAGTCTGATTCACACTTGACCACCACTATTTATTGGAAATATGATAAGCTAGTTCATTCATAACCGTATACGGGTATCATTATGTGTGTTACTAGTTGGTAGGTATAACAAAGTGAAGGTTTTTCAGTGTTTTTTAATATTTTATTTCCGTTTTTCTATTTATTTTTATTCTTTGCTAATGCAAACTGAAATTGTAAACTGAAAGTGTAATTGTTGTTGTGACTAAATATAATAATTAAGTAGTACGACTAGAAATATCTAATAGAAAGGAGTTGTATTTGACACGCTACGAAAAAAATGTCTACTTACTTACCCAAATTTAATTTTAATAACTAATTTAAATGTTAATTTCAGTACCTGTAAGTGTCAGGGCTTCTTCGATGGTCGCTGAATTACTTGTTTTCTTTTTTTCCATGTCACCGATTTCCTTCTCAAAATTCAGGTTTTGTTTCATTTTAAAAAAAAATAATTTGGCAAATTAAGAACTAAATGCTAGACTTGACAATTGAATAACTAAGTTTTTAAATTTTAAAACATTTGCAATGTTTTTTTTTGTTCTGCCTCTACGGCTCGTGTGACAGCCAGCTCCTGAATGTTTATCAATCACAAGAAGGTTTTAGTCCTTATATACGTAGTGCAGATGCGTCGAGCTGATAGCGACACATCGTTACGGGTGGTAGGCGAAACCGCGATCAACAAAGTTTATTTGCAAGGCTCCTGATAACTTCTGCCGTTTCGAAAATAGAATCAGGTGAACGTTTCTTGTTATTAAAATACTTACCGTGTTTGTATTATCCGTAGTAGTTGTTACGTACTTGTTTACATTAATTCACTGGGGCTACGTCATTAGCTGGGACTTATTTCGTTACATTTTGACATCTTCTATCCGGTACACGAGGGTGTTGATATAACGAGCAATTTCATTAATTAGGATTCTTAATTAGCTTAAATATGTACCAAAGTTGGTATTTTTGCCGTGATCTTGATATTTTTAGGGATCCGTACCTCAAAAAGAAAAAACGGAACCCTTATAGGATCACTTTGTTGTCCGTCTGTCCGTCCGTCCGTCCGTCTGTCAAGACCCTTTTTCTCAGGAACGCGTGGAGGTATGAAACTGAAATTTATATCAATTACTCAGGTCTATTGTCCCTTGAAGCTGTGAAAAAATCAAACTTCTAAGCCAACGCAATCAAAAGATACAGCCGTTTATGCCGCAAATTTTCGACACTTGCAAGGGAATCAAAACCTACAGGGTGCTTCCCGTGAACTCAGAATCTTGAAATTTGGTACGAAGCAACGTCTTATAGCATAGATAAAGGAAAAATTACGAAAACCATACATTTTTAGTTACATCACATAATATATCTTTTTTTAATAATTTTAAACTTACTACCCATTTCCTCATAAACGAGGTATTAAATTGAAATTCATACCAAATACTCAGGTCTATAATACCTTTAAGCTGTAACAAAATCAAACTTCTATGTCAACGCAATCAAAAGAAACAGCAATTTAAGCTGCATATTTTGAAACTCGCAAGTACTCGCAAGGGAATCAAAACCTAAAGGGTACTTCCAGTCGACCTAGAATCTTGAAATTTGGCATGAAGCAACGTTTTATAGCACACATAAAGGAAAAATTCCGAAAACCTTAAATTTTTAGTTACATTACAAAATATTTATGCTCCTCCATCTTTCCCCATTGTAATGTTATGAATTTCATTTTGCAATAAAAATACCATAGTTATGACTCGATTGTCGTAATGAACGAACTTTGTAAACCTTGCAGGTTTGTACGGAACCCTCGGTGCGCGAGTCCGACTCGCACTTGGCCGGGTTTTTTTCATGAAAATTGAATTTGATCAAATCGTGCGAAAATCAGTTTTTTTTTTGCAAACAGTTAGTTGAAATTACAACACAGCAAGATTTAATAAATTTCGGTAGATGAATTCGATCATATCTGTAGGCTAGCGTGGCCGGCAGTCTAATTAAAGTCACTTGCTTCTTAATTGTTTAGTAATAATATTGAATAACGCGTGGATCAGACAGTCAGCTAAGTCACTGCAGCAGGGAGCAACGGTGACACCCGCGGTAGGTTTCAGGTTCAAGGAACAGGAGGTCTACTCTCAAAAACGAAATATGTCGGATCCGACAACGGATAGCAATTTCTCATTTTCATAGTCGCAACTAATTCACTTCGAAAACTAAAGCGTTTAAAAAAAACAAAATATTATTTATGCAAATCATTAACCACGCTCTAACTCCCGAACTTTTGATAAATCTTCAAAAACGAATCCAACGAATTTTTGAGAGTAGACCCCCAGTATTCGTAGCTGTTGTGTTATAGCGTAAAGAACACAAACTCATACCAGCAGGCACCGGGTCGTCACATCTCTATCAATGGCTAGACTTGTATTGATTTTTGGAAAACCTAGCCTTTGTTATGCTAGAAGAATGTAACCTAGCAGTAGCGTAGCGGTAGGTTATGACCCCTGGCAGCACATGAATGAGTTTTGTTGGGATTAGGGCTCAGCAAGGACACCAATTTGACCAGGTGGAACGAGTATGAGGATCACCCACACTTCGATCTGAAGCTTGGTGGACTAGTTGCAAGTTGAAGACAATATAGAAAATATCGTTTTCCATTTAGATACGAAACGGAATCAAACCCGGGACCTCAGCGATGGCGCGACGCTTATGAGGTCGTCATGTGATGTTAGAAATTTACTTCTACAGATTTTCAGTTCAAAATATTTCGCACAACAATATTGTATAAGTAAAAATGACTGTCACTGTTTTACTAGGAGTTACTGTTTAATATTTTAAAACATTAAAAGTCTCTGTGTTATGAACTTGAGAATTCCGGGCAACAAGCTGACAAAAATATTTGCTTTTGAACTGCTTAATAATGTTATTTCACTATTTTTTCTAACGTTACGTCCTTATTTATCGGTAGTGTTTGCTTGGTTAATTTAACGATCTACAATATGGCGCTGTTTGAAATCATGAATACAATAATACACGAAGGCTTAACTAATATTAAAAAGCCTTATTATTATTTTCTTGGAGATATATCTAGACATCTCTTTAAGAATTATAAGTAGTCCAAACACCAACTGATATTTCTCTCAATGGTATTATTTCTGAATTTTAAGGTTAGGAGCTACAGGTATAGTATTTTAGTGTTTCATGTATTGTTCAAAATATCTTTCTACGCATGTACGAGCAGTATCTGCTTACGACATTACACAGAGGCGGCTCTCTACCTCCATGGAATTTATCCTGGATTATGGACTACAAACACTATGATGTACTAAGGCCTCATGATAACCGTGAAAATATATATTTAAGAGAGGCAGGGCATAGCGATTTATATTTTACTAAATATATCCACCTTACAGAAAACTGCAGCCAAATAACAATCACTTCGATGTTGTTGTGTTCCTACGTATGAGTAAGGTTTCCAGAGCTCCTGGGGGGAGAGGGGGGGGTGCTACAATAGTAGCAGGGGTCAAGCCTTCTAGGTAATTGCGACAGGTCTAGTAACAGCGTTTTTATGCTGTACTTGTCGCCCTTAAACTAGGACCTCATTAACTCTTAACATCAGGTGGGATGAAATCAATTATAAAGTGCGATATAAAATAGATGTATAAATAAAGGCGGGCACTAGTTAGCAAAAAAATCATAAATGCGCCAACCAATCGCACCAATCAGCTGATCTCAAAATAAGATCTCCTTGTCCGTGAGTACCAGTGAAGGATTTTATATAAATTAAAACATCAAGCTAACACATATAGACTTAAACCATGAAATAAGAATTCGATACCTAAATTGCTTTGACGACGAATCGAACAGGGACTTTTCACGTGTATCTTAGCCACAAAGCCCTCAAAAGTAGTATAAATCACCTATTTATTATTATTAGGGGTACTTGGGGCTATGCAGTTCAGTGAACTGTGGTCACTGCGACCTGTCAGATCTATTGTGACTCGCCATCAGTTACAGTAACTCCTTTAGCCGGGTCGATTCTAGGAAGTCTAGTATTTTCCTAGCTTTCAGGGTTTTTAATTCATCCGGTTGGGCTATATGTCGTCCCAGGTGGATGCTTCGTTTGTGGATCAGAGATTCACAGTCGCATAGGAGGTGAAGAGGTGTTTCCTTTTCCTCCTTGCAGAATCTGCATTCATCAGAGTCACTCAGCTTCATATGAAACTGGTGTCTTTTTAGTTTACAGTGTCCAGTCAAGGCTCTAACTAGCGCACTGGCCCTAGGCCTGCTAAGTTGTAGCAGTTCTTCGGTCCGTTTGCGCGAGTAGCCAACTATGAGTGTTTTTGAGTGTTCTAAGCCTGGTTGATTTATCCAGTATTTTTCCGACTCGACTTTTAGTTTTTCTTTTAGTAGTTGCATAGCTTGGTTCTTTGAAAAGCCACAGAATGGTTCTGGTCCAAACTGTTGGCTTTGCGCCCCAGCTTTAGCAAGTTCATCAGCTTTCTCGTTCCCGATGATTCCTGAATGTCCTGGTACCCATTTTAGAAGCACTTTGTTCTGTTGTCCCAGCTCATTCAGTTTATCGACGCAGTCTTTCACCAGCTTCGATTTTAGTGTAATCACCTATGTCCCCTGAATTTTCTGTGATCTTACTGTTTCTCTGACTTTTTTTGCAGACTCTACTACTTCCCTTAGCTGTGAAGGGCTGAGTTTAGGGCGTAGACCTTCACATCAAACTTAGGCCTTGCCACATCTACGTGACAGTTATAAATACACACAATTATGAATGTAGAGGCATAATTAACACAGTTACCGATGCGGGCGAACAATCGTAACGTTTACTACCACGTACTACGTCGATTCAAGAAAAATTAACACATTGAAGAAATAGAGGACAAATTATTTTGAAAATAGGACAAAGGACATAACCGAAATGAGGCCCTGATTGTTATACAGGCTGTACCAAAAAAAATGTATAATCCGGTTACTACCGAAAGGCACCGTGGTCTGTCTAATATCAAATTTAATTTTTTTTTTAAATCCTTTTGTAGGGAGCCTATCGTGTACATCATCTTTAAAAACTTGCTTGGTAAATAGATATTTGAAATAAGTGTCCCAGACAAGTAGGTATACTGCATATGTTTAATCTAATAGCCACAAAGCCACTTGCATTGCAAATATTGGTAAATCAAAAAAGAAGGTAGGTATGTCTTTGCAATAATCACAAATTTAAAATAGCGTTGAAAAAATCAAAAAGCAAATCCATCTACGATTTTTGAGAATAATATGTTTCGGTTTGACAAGTCTTCATACCAAAACGATACTACTTTTTTTAAGGGGAGGGAAAATGCATAGGCGCACCGTACCGCTGTGTACGAGAAGGCAGCAGCGTGTGTGGGAATCCCCCGCTCTTCCCATAGCGGAGACTACCACTAAAACCCCCCCGCACCTAGTGAGCGCCATGGAAATAAAGATTATCTATAGTAAAAGGAAAAGAGACTGCACTAGTGTGTTGCACAAATTTTCGTACACTAGAAACAAATCCACGCTTAACTAATTGATACTAATAAAAATGCCTACTTGGCTGATATGCGAGTAGATTGATAAATCTTTCTACCAACTCGTAAAGTATTATTAACAGCAGAAAATAATGTAGCAAACACAGGAAGTTCAAACAATGGACTGGATTTTCCCCAATTATGTAGGTACTTTCTACTTTCCAAAAATACTACGATAACTGTCTAGAATGTACAAGTCTCGATGCTTATCTCAATAAAGCTGTTGCTAAGATGGTAATAAGAATTGTTACGAAATTTAAATTATCTAATGTCGAAGTTTGAGAGTGTTTGTGTGGTTGTAAATTATTTTTTATCCAAAATAGGCAAAGTAACAGATTGGGACTGCCATATCAGTAATAGTTGATTTTTTCGTAATAATATTAGACAGATTTGATATAAAAATATAATCATCATATACATCATTATGCTAAAATGTTGGTTTATCAGTAAACTAAAAATGGAAATGAAGACCATTGTTTTTTTTTTAACTTTAAATACACTATACGAAGTATTTAAATATTGGACATCGTCAGCAAGTATTAGTTGCTTGCTCTGTACTCCGGGTACTCCGGGTTCGATCCCCGGCCGGGTCAATATGAAAAACGCACTTTTATATATTAATAATAATATAATAATAATAATATTCTGTGCTTAAGCTACTTACCACAGAATCGGAGCCATGTATGTGATGTTGACCAATATTTATTAATTATATTAATATGAATTATTGAAAATAGGGCCCTGCCAGAAAGCCGACAATCGCCCACCGCTTCCCGTTAAAGAAGTCTATGTGTCTAACCACAAAAGTGAATAGAAACGAAAGGTTTCGTTTGTTCGTTTAGAAAATTATATATTTGATTTGACAATTATTTTTTTTATACGGCTTAATTCGCCATCGAAGTATATTAGTTACGATTATGAGAATCAAAAATTGCTAAAGGTATGAGTACTATGAGTAGGCTTACCAGTTCCACTTACAGTAGGTACACATATTAAGAACCTTAAGTATAAAACAAAGTCGCTTCCCGCTGTCTGTCGCCCCATAAGTATGCTAAGATAGTTATAACTGCGCAGCAGATTGAATGTTTTAAATAGTTAAAGTAATTGAAGAGGAAGGTTATAGTAAAAGACATACATAGGTAATCAATCATACAGGGCTAGCATGCTCCACGCGAGTAAATTTTATCGCGCTCATAAGAAATGTCAAAATCAATGCGCCAACTGCTGATTGGCTGAAATACGAGTAGGTACGTGTAAAGTAAATACGAGTGTAAGTACTATCACCCAATCAACGATTTAGAAACTTATGTCGTGAGATGCGAGAAATTTGACGTATTGGGCATGCTAGACCTAATAGTGTACTACCTATGTGTACCTAAAATCAATCATTAGTATCTTCATTGGACCGTGCTGAGTCGGGGTGGATTAATAAAAAAAGCAAAGCAGTACGTAAAACATAGCTAGGCGATCCGAACTTTTCCGGCCCGAAATATTCCGTTCCGCTAATTAAATAACGCCTTGATAAAAATAACTCTTCGTGTGTTGCGTTTACTCGCGCCGTTTGCTCGCGGATCAGTAACATATCTTGGTGTAGGGGGTCTGATAACGGCTCCAGCAACTTTGGCTGTAGAGCTAGGTTAGTTTTGTTTAGAGGATGTTCAAATGTTTACCTGCTCAGGATCTTGAATAATTACGAACCAGGACTGGGATCTCCGGCAGTGCCATAAGAACCGAAGGAAAATTTGTTGCTGTTCCTTGACCCTCGAAAGAACAGTTAACGTTTCGAGGATGAAGATGCTGGTATGCACGCATATATCACAAAACTACTTGACTGATCCTAAGTGCGAGTTTCTTTTACAAGGTAGAATTATTGATGTTCTTTAATCGAAATGTTGATCTTATTAAAGATATGCCCGGTAATTTTAAAGGACTGTTACGTGCGTGGTCAATCTCATACTAGTCTTCAAGTGGGGAGTAGGTACCCCGCATTTTCACTACTGCTTTCAGGTATTCTCACTAGCTGTGTTATGCGAACTACAAATGTGCAAATGCTCATGTGCACTATGGAATTTTGCAACTTCGGTCATTGATGTAGTTAGTTTGACGACATCACGCATGCAATAATACCTACTAAAAAAAAGGATGTCAAAACGTTTTATTATAAATTTGCGTTAAAAATGAGTTGAGTCTCACGATAACCATTTGTCTAGTTTTTTCTCATATGATGAGTCTAATAAGTTTTTTTAATAGGAGAGTTAAAATTTAGCGAGAAGTTATGCATGTCGGTTCCGTTGCAGGTTGTTGCGATATGTTATAAGTTTGCATTCGAATCTAAAACACCTGTACATTTTCAAAAATAGTGTTTACCTACTTTAAAAATAATAGATAAATACGTTTCACTAACACGAAGTGGAGAATACAAGTTCCTTTATCATTATAACATCAAGTGTAGCTTCTACACACTTTTGCTGTCATTATTTTGAAGGAGTTTTGCGTGTGATACAGAAATTAGTACCAGACAGCTGATACTGACTGTGGACCCAGCACACCCAGGGGACTTGAGACCGCATCTGTTAAATTTTATCTACATGCTCCCATAGCGTCATCATTGAGGCGTAAAGAGGTACCGGGGATTGTAGTAGATCGTAGTCTTTGCTCTTGTCAGAGCGGAAGAGTCCAATACACGCTGCATATGGTGTATTATCTCACATTATGCAGAGAAACCTCTCTCTGCTATCTAACCAACTTGCACAGTCCAAAATGAGTAGTCTGAAGTGCTTTTGTGCGCCGTGACATTATCCATCCTAAAAAAGATTGTAAACTATTTAAGAAGTAAGATTGTTTCATTAAATTTCAAACACCGTTTATCATATATTTGTTCAATTGTTCTAGTTTACCTACGTGTATTTACTCACAATATTTGTGATTATTATCTAGTACCTAACTACTTAGAACAAGTTAATAAGATACTAAATAACTTTATGTGTTTTCGATTATTTTAGTACCTACAGCTAAATCAAACAAACAAACTTCGGTCTTCTCGAGGAGGAAATGCCTACCGCACCGTCAATCTTTACGGGGAACTTCGGGCTCGCGCCGAATAAAACCCCCTCGGTGGTCAACGCTGTGCAGTTGTGGGGGAGTCAGGATCCCTTGCGGATTCTACACAGGTTCCAATCCAACAGAGCCTACCGCTAAGCGGCCCTGGGGACAACCGAGACTCTCCAAACAACCAAGTCCAAAATTACCTACTCCTTTTATTTCATTTTTTTTTTATTTTCTTAATTAAAACTAAGTTCTTGTTAATTTAATTAAGTTTAAGATGTCTAAAATTTACAAATAGGTACGTCTGTTTCCTAATTTGCAATTATTGTTACGTTACGCCCACGTTATTTCGGGATAAAAAGTATCCTATATGCCAATCTAGAATGTTGTCTCTCTTCCTACCAAATTTCATTTAAATCCGTACAGTGGCTTTTGCGTAAAAGAATGACAAACGTACATACATCCAGACATCTAAACATCCACACAAAAGATTGTATGGATGTTTTTGAAAGATCAAACTTTCCCGTTTATAATATTGGGGAATGGGTTGGAAAAAAAGCCCGTTAGTACACATAAATATAATAGTTAGATACTAATAAGTATTTACTTATTAGTATCTAACTATTATATTTATGTTCACTTCTTATCAAATATAAATTTACCTCTATTTATTTGTCTATAGATTATAATATAATATTTTTTCCTACCGATCCTTCCATTCACACTTGCAAGAATTTAACTAATATTTACACAGGATAGCACGGTCATCGTTTATGACGTCACAATTCATGGACCATGATTAGTTATTAAACACTACATACGCGGTGATAAGAGTGATAAGCTAATGATCTTCTTACGTTGAACTCGGCCGATATGCGCTTATAGCCAAGACCTGTCTGCCAGGGTTCTGATATCTCAGTACAAATCCAGACTTCATGCCACGTGTTATTCGGAGAAAGTGTGAAGTAGGATCTTTACAAACATTTCTCTGGCTTCTGAAACGAATTTAAATGTGATGATAAAACAATTCTATCAAATTATTCTAAAGTTTACGAGTGTGTTTAAAAGTGGTTCATTAATTTGTTCAATTTTCTTTGTTTTCACAATTTCGATTCGTAAATTGTATTACTTTAACTTTGACAAAGTAAAGGCTTTCCAGCAATTAAAATCGATTTACGACTTAAATAAACATTTAGAAGATGTAGACTGATCCTCTATTAAAAATAAGCAAGTTTCAATCACGTCGTTTCATATGAACTTCTGAATTACGAGCGATTAGGAGGATCAGACCATGAAAAACGAGGGCTCATTGAAGGATGGGAAGTTCTCGATGGAAGCGAGCACGACCCGCGAGTTTTACGAAGCCGACTTGGAGGAAGCGCTGGATATCGCAGGTCAGATACCACAGAATAGACGAAGTAGGACTTCTACTGTCATCCAGTGTTTTAAACACTCACAATACCATAAAAACTGAAAATACACCCCCCCTCTTACCTTCGGTCATTCTTTAAATTTATCATGATCAACATGATACCCCTCAGACGATCATTGATGGATTTGGTCTTCCCGAAAATACGATACCTACAACAAATGGTCTAGAGCCATTTACTGCTCTTTTATACATTTACGAAGAAAATTAATTTCTAGACGAGTCGCCCACCTTCAGTGTCCGTGGCCATCATGTATCTAGTTGACTATCTATGTGTTGACTCGTGGAATGGTCTGCTAGTTACGATTAGGGGCCTCAAACATTTTGCACACCGGGGCATATGGCCCCCGGGCCGTCTACAGATCTAGGGCTGATAATATCTACAAACCGACTCCTACATATCCGTGACCTTTTTGTTTTTGTTGACGTAGGGAAATGCTTGATGCACTGTACCGTCACCCCGAGAGATGGTGACGGCGTGTGTGGGACTCCCACCTACCTACCTCGGACTACCCACTAAAACCCCCCGGTTGGACCTTCATCGCCTTAATGGCGGCGCCATGGGAGATCGGCTCAGCCTTTACTTCCACGACGCCGCCGGCACTTATCCGTGACCTGCTCCCGAGTTCTAATAAAGCATGCTACATATATTTTACTTGCACTCACTTCCAAAACCTTGTTCTAATGGCGCGTTAGTTGCCGGTAGATTATAAATAAATAAAATAAAATCGTTTATTTCAGGTAACATAACCCATATCAATCACATTATTATTACAATTACAATTAATTAACAATTATGTCAAGTGTTTAATTATAGGTTAGTATAATAATATAGTATATAGGTTTTATTAAAACTTTAGACACCCATTAGAGGCCGATGCCTTTAATAATTAATTAGTTAAGAAGATCCTCTGCAAAATAAAAATGGATAAGAAACTAGATTATCTTTGACGACCACGGTGGCGCAGTGGCTAAGGTAGGCGGCCAAAGCGCGAAAGGTCCCGGGTTCGATTCCCGGTCAGGTCAATTTTGAAAAACGAACTTTTCTAAATTGACTTGAGTCTGGGTGTGCTGGGATGACGCCCCCAGTTAGTATCCGTCGTCTGGTACTCACAGTACAAGGGAAAAACCTTAGTTTGAGACCAGGTGATTGGTGTTATTGTCTGGCGCATTTTATTTATATTGTTGGACTTGGGAGTGCTGAGACTCAAGCTAAACCATGATTTTAATTTGAGGTAATTTCTCCTTATAAATAAAAAATTACTTCCTACTTTTTAGTTCAGTTTACTATGATAACGGTATAAAAAGATACGCCTATATTTCCTTCACTACCATTCTCTTGTCACCCATTGCTTATTGTTAATTATGTCATTAAGTTAGAGAATACATAGTCATTAGATATTTTTGGGTAATCGGGCAGTTTCAATGTTGCGCAATGTTAGCAACAGTTCCCAATGTGAGACCACTACTTAGGCATACTTATATTTACTTAGGTCTAATGGCCTTAAATGACCAAAAATGGCTAAGTGGGCCATGATGTGCTAAGGGAAAAGGCGGCGTTAGGCGTGGGAAAAGTAGGCCCCATTTGGGCCACCACAACCTGCAGTCTCCTGGTTGGAGTTAACTAGTACCTATATTAACACAATGTTAAAATGTTTTCCTTATACAACGATGTGTGGTTTCTTAGAACTATAAACACATTTAATTCTAGGTAGGTATTTGGCATGGGAATTAAAACCCAATAGAGGGTAGGTACTCGTGATAAAATTAGGTTATTGAAATTCACGACGGAAGGTAAAATTGATAAGAGCCACTAGTAGGTAAATGAAAAGGTTTTTACGTAAGCCAGTGGACGAGTTCACCTCGCGGTCCAACGTTTTTTTTTATTTAAAAAGCTTATGCCCAACTATGCATTGTGTAGGTAGGTATGTTCTGTTT
The DNA here is from genome assembly GCA_037074685.1 of Glyphodes pyloalis. Lineage (NCBI taxonomy): Eukaryota > Metazoa > Arthropoda > Insecta > Lepidoptera > Crambidae > Glyphodes > Glyphodes pyloalis. Next base: position 2,276,772 of record JAYKKO010000012.1, on the reverse strand, counting down.
TAATTTTGATAGAGGCAAAACATACTGAGTTTCCGAATTTCAAGCCAATTCCGACGTTTTGCTGGTATGCTGAATTATAGGGAGAGAATCTGCTGCCTTGTGTAATAGCTGCCAAAATCCACGACAAATACATAAGCACCACTATATAATACACCAAACTTCATGACTCAACTTAATTTTCTGTGACTTATAAATAGCAACACATCTTAATTCAACTCGAATGCTCTCTGTAAATTGCAGGCGCTGGCAAGTACCAGATACTTCACTGCGCCCTGATGGTGACTACTCTGGCTTCAGGCCTTCTTGAGATCATTGGGAATGCTTTCATCCTGCCTGCAGCAGCTTGTGACCTGAACTTGCCAGACCATCTGAGGGGTATCATCACGTCCGTGCCGAATTTAGGTAAGAAATCAAACTCAAGTCGCTTTAATCCTACGACCAAGGGTCTCATTGCACTTTTCCTCAAAGTTGGTACTTACTTAATCTGGGAAGAGCTTAAGGCACCATTTTTCCGGGGGGGGGGGGAGGATCTTTTGCAAACCAAAATGTCACTCATTGATTTATTTATTAAACAAAGCAAGTAAGTTAATAAAATAGGCTTGACCGACGTCGTGTGTGGGACTCCTCTGCCCTAAAAAAGACATAGACTACCCACCGAAACCCCTCGATTAGACCTTATCGCTTTTACTATGATGCTGTGCAAAACTCGGCTCAGCCACAACGACGACAGCACCACCGACATGTGGCGCCTTATTTTTCCCCGGGTTGATCGAGGGGACGCAGGGCCGGCCGATCCAAGACCTTGACCTGCTGAACAGGTTAAACATAGGCAGGTTTACTAACTCTTTGGACCTTCTCTTCCAGGCGTGATCGTGACCGCGCCGCTGTGGGGCTGGGCAGCCGACTCCTTGGGCCGCAAGCCGGTGCTGATGGCATCTTGCATAGCGTCCGGCGCTATCGCCATGGCAGCCGCCTTCTCCTCCACGCTGGCCAGCTACGCGGCCTGCAAGTTCGTCGCGTCTCTCTTGTAAGTCGTCGTGTGTAATTGATCGTTTTTCCGAGCCAATGTTTACATCCTCGGGGACGAAATGCTTAGGTAAAGCGAGAAAGGTCACAGGTTCGATTTCCCATCAGGTTAATTTCAGAAAAAGCTTTTAAAATATGGACTGTGTGCTACGCTGATGCCTCCAGTTAATATCCGTTTTTGACACCTACCTATACCTATGATAGTACTGTTGACAGCACGTCAATGTAAACACTTGCAGTTCGATATTAGTTATTATGGGCACGGTATAAGGGCGGTACCAAGGTCGTAATGTATAGCCTGACCTTTTTTTACGAGGGAAGATACATTGATGTACCGTACCGTCACCCGAGGGAAGTGATATCGTGTGTAGGACTCCCCGCCCTGAGAAGGGCAGGACTACACACTAAAACCCCCCGATTGGATCAAACTCGGCTCAGCCATAACTACCACAGCACCACCGGCGAAATAGCCGCTATTATGCGGCACCGTGTCTTATTCCTCCCGGGTTGGTCGAGAGGGGCCGATCCAACTGAACCAACCCTGCCTCCGGTATAGTCTGACCTACAATTGATTGGTGTGGTTGTTTCACTTGTTATTTACAATTTTCTTCATTCCTTCATTCTTCAAATAGAAATCTACATGTATGTAAAATGAGGAACTGATTCGCCACTCTTGGACACTGGGCGCTGTGGGCGAATGCGCAAGGCCCTAACAATTACAGGAGTACTTGAAATGACTATTATAGCTAAACGTGTATCAGGTCACCCATCAAGAGTACCTTATAATTTTAGTTGCCAATAAACATTCTTCAATTTGTTTTTCAGCTTATCTTGCCCCTCATCATTAGGGTGGGCGTATATAGGTGAGATGACGCCGAGGAAGCGTCGGGATGCAACGATGCTGATATGCAACGGGTTCCTTATGTTATCCTCTATTTTTAGTCCAGGTAAGAGTAATTCCGCATTGCTCACTCATTTAGATTTGCGCAATATTATACCTTTAAGCAGGAAGCTAAAAAAAGCTTGTTTACTTTAATAACATGGAAAGTGCGAAGTGTAACTTCAATAATACTAGTAGATAATACAAAACATACGGGCTAAAGACACATAACTTTGTAGTGATGTTAAGAAAGAAAAAAACGTTTTTTTTACATACATAGCGCACTTATTACAACCTTTTATACATATACTCGTATATAGGTAACCACAGACAGCATCTATTAAGGAAAAGAGACAGCATTACTAGCTAACTACTGAAAAGATTTTGAAGGTCCCAGCTTTAACGTGAGGTGCCGAACTCCAAAACTAAGAATTAATCCGCATGAGTGTGTTATGGACATAAAATGATCTAAAGGCCTTTAGCTTATTTTTTTTTATATATTGCATTTTAAGATTGACCTCATCCCACATCATGTTAAGTGGTAATGAGGTCCTTAAGTACAGCATAATAAAGCTGTAACTGAACTTGTCACCCATATCCTGGAGGCTTGGCCCCTGCTACTAATGAAGTACTCCCCAAGAGCTCTGGAAACCTCACTCACATCCAGGAGCACAATAACACCGAAGTGATTTTTATTTGGCTGCGGTCTTCTATAAGGTCGATAAGGTGACCTATCGATCTTTCGAAACTTTAATGTCCGAATTTCAAAACTTCGAAAACGGTATTTTTAATTGCAGATATATTTTTTGATATAATATTGTAAGTATTTAACATACGTTTCATTTTCAAAACCGCTTTTTTTCGTTTTACAACTGTATTGTTTACGATATTTTTTAAATCTAGATGTAAGTATTAAATATCGTCGTCGTTTAAGGCATTGGTTAATTTAGTGCTTGATTTTGAGCTACAAAATGCATTGACAGAAGCAAATCGCGGCAAAACCGACTCCACGTAGTCTTGCCTACCCTACCCCTAGAGTGTTATTTAAACCCGCGTAGGCGCGGAGGGGCGAGGCGGCCCGCGAGCTGAGAGCGAAAACCATCTGCGACGATGAGCTCGCGTGGGACCGCCGAAGTCCCGCAGTGCCGGAGCCGTGACAGAAGCCATTGCTGCTTGCTTGATGCATGCCTGCTTGCAAGCTGCATGCTTGCATGCCTGCTTGCATTCTGCATGCTTGCATGCCTTTTTGCCTGCTGCATGTCTGCTGCATGCCTACTGCTGGCCCGCTTGCATGCTAAATGCCTGCTTGCTTGCTTTCATGCCTCCTTGCATGCTTGTATGTTTCAACTGAGCCATATCAGTAGTTATTTAAGAGTGTAATTAAAATACATGTAATAATTAGAATTTAAATTATTTAATTATTACCTGTAAAAGAGTCCAGTAGAAATAAAAAGGCAATTTATCTAGAGGTAAAAAATCTATTTGTCTTTATATAATATTGAAAACGATTTTCTGGAAAGTAAATCATCTAAAATATGTTTATTTATCAAAGGTTGAGTGAGATTTAAAAACATATAGATTAAAAAAATATTTTATTTGAAAATCTGATTATCAGCTATATGTCATTCGTGTTTTCGTTGAAATGAAAATATGGAAAACAAAAATGTGGCCAAACGTTTTCGTTATAATGAAATTCGCACTTAAAACATTCGGATTTAAAATAGGTAACCTAAATTGCTATGCCTTACCTCTCCTAATTAATTGTGATGTTATTGAATTGCAGTTATAGCATGGGGCATCCTCTCGCGCGAGTGGCAGCCTCTGGGCAGCTCCAGCGTCAGGTCCTGGCGGCTGTTGACGGCGGTGTACGGGCTGCCGCTGCTGCTGGTCGCGGTCGGGCTGCGCGCCGCCGACGAGAGCCCAAAGTACCTGGTGTCGGCAGGCAAGCGCCGCCGCGCGCTGCAGGTGCTGCGCCGCATCTTCGCCGTCAACACCGGCCTGCCACCCGACCGGTTCTATGTAAATATCTATAAAGATTATTTCTATAAGTGTCTGCGAGCGTTTGTGGGCAACCAACCGTCATTGTTTGATCATGGATGAGAGTCTTCCGTTCCCGAAAATCTCGCTGATGGTGATGAAGTTTCGCAGTCGTCATCGATTCCCATTTTGCCACCTTGTAGGGTTAGCTTCGAGATAAACCTGTTTATAATGACTAGCTGCTGTTTATATACCTCATTAAATTATAGTTCTATCGAACATAAACCTATCTATAGTTTTTTGGTAGTAGCAATTACAAGTGGGAACACTACACGACACAAAAAGCGGCACATACCCCGATCCTATGCACCTTCTGCTGCCAACCACCTTTATCAAACCATAAGTCCAACATGCAGGACCTTGATTCAATCGATTCGGATCTTCCTTCACACCGCAAAAAATTGGATTTGGTATTTTAGCCTGCTGATGAAGCTTTATAGCAGAAGAATAAAAAAAATTTGACCTCCCTTAGGTGACCTCCCTCCGTGACGACAGCCGCCGCATATCCACGGAGCGCGGCGCGGGCTGCGTGGTGGCCAAGTGGCGCGGGGACTCCTCGCTGATGCTGCTACGGCGGCCGCACGTCAAGTGGATGGCGCTGACCGGCTTCCTGATGTTCGGCCTCTTCTCTTTGTTAGTCTCTACATCCCAAAACATTGGAGCCATAACTTTCTTGCCTAGTTGCTACCACACAACTGGTTCTGATCCTTAAATCAAAAAATCTTTAATCTTCAACCTTGATAAGCATATTGCTGCACCGGGATCGCTCGATAGCTTATGATATAAGCTATCGAGCGATCCCGGTGCAGCAATTACTTGAAAAATATGACTTTGTGTTATAAATTTTAAGACTTTCGCGTTCCATTTTAAACATTCAAAATAATTTAACGGGTCAAAACGCGACACCATTTTTATTTAGTAGTTAATACGAACTACTTACCTACTGCCCGACGTTTCGGTTAGGTTGCACCAACCGTGGTCACGAGCTGACTCATATAGTCGGGCAGTAAGTAGTTAGTATTAACTACTAAATAAAAATGGTGTCGCGTTTTAAATGTTTATGACTTCGTGTGTGTTTTTTTTATATTGCACTTCAAGATTGACCTCATCCCACCTGATGTTAAGTGGTAATGAGGTCCTAGCTTAAGAGTGACAAGTACAGCATAATAATTCTGTTACTGGACTTGTCGCTCTTACCTTGAAGGCTTGACCCCTGTTACTAATGTGGCACCCCCCAGGAGCTCTGGAAACCTTACTCACACGCAGGAACACAACAAAACAGAAGTGATTGGTATTTGGCTGCCGTCTTCTGTAAGGTGGAGGTATTTCACCAGTCGGGCTGCTCCAGTTCGAGCGATAAATCGCTACGCCCTACCTCTCTTTTACGCCCTACCTTTCTATTGTTGATGCTATTACCTACTAGTCAGCGTAGAATAAGCTTATATATTAACCTAATATCTCATTTATCAAAATAGATTATTCTTTGATTATTTAGACATTACACATATACACACACTTCAGCACATATTCATCCAAACTTCAATGTTTAATTACAATATCTTTTATAATATGAATTTTACTACAAACATCTACTTCCAAAACTGCAAAGCAATATAATATATATGTCGCAGTCATCTGGTTTAATCAGCTATTTGATTGGATCACTAGCGCGTTCATTGAATGACGACGTTTAATTGAATGACTAAAGGACAACTCGTCAAATTGTTTAGTATAACGTTCAACTTCTTGACTGAACGTCATTTAGCATAGTCGTTGAATGGGATATAGCTGACAGACATGACATAACACACCTTAATAAGATTTTTTAATATGTTTTAACAATTTTAAGTCTTAAGACAATTAGGCTAAAAAAATATTTTTTTACGAATAAGTCACTTTATATCTCAATTTCACTCTAAAAATTATCAACACAGTGCTATTCGATTATATCTGTACCAGCTGTTTGACGCCATCTTTGTTTTGATGAGCACTAACGCCGCAGTGGAAAAAAAATGAACTAAATAACAATCACTTGACTGATTACGTCCGCTATGTTCAAAGGGCTATGTTACAATCCGCTAACTTGCTGGACGTTCAGTGAGTCTTATTCATTCAACGTTCGGCCTAGTCATTCAATTAAACGTCGTCATTTAATAAACACGCTAGTGATTCAATCAAATAGCTGTTTCAACCAGATGACTGCGACATATATACTACTTATACCTAACTAGCTGTGCCCGCGACTTCGTTCGCGTTGATTACATCCTTTCATGGTCGGTTTTACCCCTATCTCCCCTAATATTCGAAACAAAAAGTAGTCTATATTTTAATAGAGCTATTTTTGTGCCAACTTTCATATCTCTAACTTAAAAATAAACATTTTCCCATATAAACTTTCAAAGGTGGCATTACCCCCCCCCCCCCCCCCCCCCCCACCTTACTTTCTAACAAAAAGTAGCCTATGTCCGTTCTTGAGGTTCAACGTATACCTATGCCCATCAAAATCGGTTGAGAGGTTTAAGCGGGAAAGCGTAACAGACAGACAGACAGACAGACAGACAAACAGACAGAGTTACTTTCGCATTTATAATATTAGTAGGGATAGGGATTAATAAAAACAGAAAAATCATCCAAATCGTCATATCCAGCTTAGTTCGTAAGAGAAAACTTTATAATATTGACTTCTCATCTTCCTCCAAACTTCGGTTGTAATTGATGTTCATTTAACAGATTAAACGGGTTGTTCCTGCTAGTCCCTGACACCATCAACAAAGCCTTAACCAGTCCGTCTGAAGAGGAGGGAAATATTTGTGTCTATATTGATGACCAGCCTACGAGCACGAACCTAGTAAGTATCAGTATGATTAATAAATATTGGACAAATAAATAAATAAATATTGGACAACATCACATACATTGCTCTGATTCTGTGGTAAGTAGCCTAAGCACTTGTGTTACAGAAATCAGAAACAACGAAGGTACCACAACACCCAGACCCGAGACAATACGATGGTGAAGTACCAATACCACCTAACTATGAGTGTCCAATTTAAGTAAAATATGATTTATCTGGTTAGCAATAAGGTCTTAATTATTTCTTCACAAATATACAGTTAGGTGGTATTTGCACTTCACCGTCGAATATGGAAAAGTTCGTTTCCCATATTGACCCGACCGGGGATCGAACCCGGAACCTCAGAGATGGCGCGACGCCAAAGTCCGGCACGCTTGCCTCTTGGCTACGGAGGTCGTCAAATTAATTAATGTACTGATCAAACTTCCCAAATATTGACTATATAAGAATTTTTAGCTGAATTCTCTACATTAGTATAATATAGGCAGAGCTATGTAAATAAATACTTTTTGCGGGCCTCATTTTTAATTTTACGATTGGACACTCAGTGCAAGTGTGTTTACCCTCACGATGGTAAACACACTTGCACTGAGTGAGCGTCACGGGGGTCCTCACGGGGGGCCTCACGGGGGCCCCCTTAGTAAAGTTGGAAACCTTGAACACAATTTTGTACTTACTGAAATATAAGGCTCTATTCTACTTATGTGCCCAAGGCCGCCAATGGGCTAAAACGGTTCTACGCACTTCACAAGGGGATGTGCAGACTTTACTCTAGGTTAGACATTTTTATGGAGGGGCAAACATTCACCGCCTTCGCAATCGACAAACCATATTATTTTTAATATAAGTAATAAGGACACTCCGACACCGGTAATCATTTAAATAAACTAGGTTCAACCTGGGGCGCGCGTTTCCGAAGGACACCAAAATCCACCATTAGGGAGTGCACAAATAATATAATGACTTTTAAGATTTCCAGGCACTTTACTTACCTACTACCCCGTATTGCCTTAAGGCACTTCCGAATATAATTTGGGGCCACTTTTTTATTGAATGACTAGCTGAGCCCGCTACTTCGTTCGCGTGGACTACAGGGTTTTTCCAGTTTTTTCCCGCTAACTCCCGTTCCCGTGGGAATTTTTCAATATCCTGTTGCAACTAAACTTAAAGTTTACTAAGTTATCTGCATGCAAAATTTCAAGCGTCTAACTTAAGCGGTTTAAATTTTTCATATAAAATTATGTTCCCGCTAATTCCCGTTCCTGTGGGAATTTCGGGACTTCCTTTCTTAGTGCACCTCTACGGTACCTAAGCCACGTACCTTCCAAATTTCAAGTGTCTACGTGTAGCCGTTTAGGCTGTGTGTTGATATGTCAGTCAGTCAGTTAGTTTCTCCTTTTTTATATATATTTAGATATGTGCTCTGTAAAATAGCCATATGGCAGCATATTATCTGTAAATCAGGCACGGTTTCTTTCTATCAGGCCTAGCATACGCAACGCGACTAAATTTTATCGCGCTCTTAACAAACGTCAAAATCGATTAAAGTCAGTGCGTCAGCGTGCGGTGTGCTATTAGCCAATCAAGAGTATCGAAACTTTTGTCGTCTCATGCGATAAATTTGTATATCATAACTCTCAATATTCAGACGAGCAACCCCTGCGTCGACACCATCTCCCACGCAACCTTCACCATCATGGTGGTGACGACCCTGGTGTACAGCGTGGTGGTGCTGCTGGTCAGCGTCAGCTCGCTAAACAAACGCACTCTGCTGATCAGCATGTTCGCAACCGTCGGCGTCGCCTGCTTGATGTCGGGGATGCAGAAAAACAGGTTCGTTATAAGCTTAATGATAAGTAAGTATAGTAATAAAAAAACAGTTAACCTTTCACCAAGATGATAGTGATTTCGCTGGTATATGGTCAGCATGTTTAGTTTAGCCACACTCAGTACATTGTTAACTGTCTATCTGACGTTTCTACTTACTTCCAAGATTGTGACAATTTCCTGAGGTGTATACAAACTAATGATGATGAATGTACATCTCAGTGGTATTACTAAGTGTGGTCCTTCCATGGGTCCTACTGAACAAGATCAAACTTCTGTCAGTTCTATGACTCTACTGATAAGCATATAAACGATAGACGCGTACAGATAATATTGATTAACAGAACCGTGGCCGTATTATATAGTAAAGAGGCTCCGCGCAATATTAAACGCATTTCCTAGTGGTTCCACACTAGGAAATGCGTTTAGAGGGTCCTTCAAAAATGTATCTTCCTCTTAAAGATATAAAAGCTCAACAAAGACCTCGTCATGATAAACACTCACAGTTCGATATTGTTCTTTTGCGTAAAAGATATAAGGGCGATGCTAAGTACAAAGTGTCTGGCGAGCTTTTGATCGCTGCAAGATCCATAGATTTTAATTTACTACCATTATTGCTATCATACTACAGATTTTTTTAAAATTAACATCTTATGCCTCGATGGTTTAGTGGTGCAAGTACTAGATATATCTCGGTGTGCTCGGTTCGATTCCCGCGTCGAGCAGTATGTTTATTTATTTGAAACCTTTTTTGCACAAAAAAGTACAACAGGTGGGCTTAATGCCAGTTAATATTATTATGTTTCGGTTTATTCGACCAAAGCTCGGGTTTGTAATTCACAGTCTGCTTTTGCAAATTTAGTAGTTAATCGAGAACCTATTATTGTAACGAAGATGATGATGTTAACGATTCAAGCCTCTACCTTGTAGTAGATAACACTAATCAGGCTGATACTATCTTGGGCCAGGATGGTGGCGGGAGTAGCGATGTCATCCATGCAGCTCACGGCACTCGGCATCGGTCCTCTGACTGCGTACGCTGTTCATTTGTTCCCTACGACCTTGAGGTAAGGTTCAATATTTGCTCGTCTACTAGTCGCGAATACCTGTACTCGCTATAAATCAAGAGATCATGAGATGTTACGTCATCGTAGATAACTTGCCTTTTATGTCATCTTTACTGAAAAGATCTTATTGTTTGCTGAATCTTAGACAAATTTATGTTCTGATAGAAGGAATTTTATCTTAAAACTACGAACTATACCATACAATAGAATTTAAAAAGATGCATCAAAGTTTAAAATTTACCAAGTCACTTTAATAATTAACCACAATGAAAATAATTATTAAGAAAATAATATCTTACGACTAGATTATTTCATCTCAGGATTGATAAACGAATTTAAAAATATTAATCAATTCGTTGCTTTAAAATATTTAAAGACCGCTAGTGCGATGTGACGCACTATTTTTTTTTTATACTTCAACTTATGCATACTACATCATTATATGATGAACTCCGTAGCCGAGAGACGAGCGTGCCGGACTTTGGTGTCGCGCCATCTCTGAGGTTCCAGGTTCGATCCCCGGTCGGGTCAATATGGGAAACGAACTTTTCTGTATTGCCTCAGGTCTGGGTGTTGTGGTACCGTCGTTGTTTCTGATTTTCTGTAACACAAGTGCTTTAGCTACTTACCACAGAATCAGAGCAATGTATATGATATTTTCCAATATTTTTATTTTTATTTATTAATTTTTTATTTAAAAAACTTTATTGCACAAAAAAAGTACAATAGCCATAGGTGGACTTAATGCTAGGAGCATTCTCTACCAGTCAACCGTTGTGTCATGCTGATAGTTCGTTTATGGGTGTGGTAACAGTAAAAATGTGAGTATGGATAACAACAAAATTAATAATCATAAATAGCAGAAAATTAAACACGAGAATAGAATATAATTAAACAATATAATATATATAAATAAAAATAAAACAAAATAATATATATAAATAAAAATAAAACAAAAAATTATATATATAAATATAAGCAAACAAGTAAAGTTTCGGTGTGCAGGTTTTTACGAAGATGATGAGGTCCAACCGGGGTGTTTTAGTGGGTAGTATTTGCAGTTTTCAGGGCTGAAGAGGCCTACATCAGCCATAGACGCCATTCCGTCAGGCGACTGTACCGTGACGGGTTTCTCCCAAAAATACTTTAATAGTGGGTAGTGAGGATTGATTTACATACATCAGACACGATTCCGATTTGGAATGAAAATATTGACATTTCTCTCTGTCTCTGCCTAATATTTTATATGGTATATCAACAAAAGTATAAAACATGGTTTCCGAATTCGTATGCGATTCTAACATTTTGCGAATAGGTATAATAAATATTGAACAACACCACATACACAGGCCTGATTCTGTGTTAAGTAGCTAAAGCACTTGTGTTACAGAAAATCAGAAACAACCCTAACACCCAGACCCGAGAAATTATAGAAAAGTTCGTTACTCATATTGACCATACAGACAGGTATGCAGGTCATATTTTGACAATATGGCCATAAAAGTAGCATAATAGGCCGGGTAAATCTTGTGCAGCGTGCGTACTCTGCGTGCTACCGCGGCTTAAATCTGATTGTAATGAGAGGACATGTGTTGCTGTTCCCAGAGGTTCAGCAGTGGGAGCGCTGCTCATGTTCGGTCGCATGGGCTCCGTCGTGGGCGCCAACACTGCCGGGTACTTCCTCGCGGTCGCCTGCACGCCCACCTTCTACACCTTCTCTGCTCTTCTGTTCTGTGAGTGCCACCATCTTTGTTTATATAGCATGTTACCGTTAATCAGCCGTTGCTTCTAAGTTTTGGTACAGCAGCTATCACACCACATTAGGTACATTTAGGTACAGTTTCATTTAACAATCTATGTGACTTACTTATACCCGGTTACAATATTTTACGATTCGTAGACATATTGTCTAAAATGATAATCAATTTTTTCCAACTGACTACGAGCCTGGAAAGGTTTTAGCTTACGCTTCGTATAATTTATAACTATACGTAACAGATCGAGAGATTTTTAAGGGCGACAAGTCCAGTAACAGATTTATTATGCTGTACTTGTCACCCTTAAGCTACGACCTCATTACCACTTAACATCAGGTGGGATGAGGTCAATCTTGAAGTGCAATATAAAAAAAAATTGATCGTTTTGGAACCTGGGATTAGTAGGTCGTTACCCGTTTCGTGCAGAGGTACTGAGATCTGCAGCAACTATAATGGCTACTGTAGGTTGTACCTTAAATTCATTAAAATATTTGTAAGAATATATAAATTAAAACTACGTGTTTCTGTATTATTTGTTTGATATTATAGAACAGTACTAATGTATCTAATGGTATTTATAATGTTTAGTTTATTATTATTATCGTTATTCATACCCAGATAGCACCAGTAAACTCTCAACACTACCCAAAGTTTGCCTGTAAATAATCCCTACTCCTAGCATAGATATTAAAATAAGCATTTTTTTCAATAAAAAGGAGAACTAAGACGAGTATATGTAAAGCCCGCAGTTTCTCTCAAGCGGAGACCGTGAACTAGAACTCTGCTAGATTGTGTAAACATAGATACGCAGTGGAAGCTAGAAAGACTAAATTTAAGAAAAGATAAGCCATGCAATAAATAAACTACAGCATGTTTTATGGCTCAAGCAGGATTAGATCACTGAAAAATAAACTAGGTAAACTTTAGGAAACCCGGGTAATTCCAAGCTATAAAATTATATCACATGGTTTAACGCTGTTTACGGTTTTACGCGAGAGAGTAAACCAGCTGCAACCTTCCGTCATTTACATGTTTCTTTAGTATATCGACATATCGGATTAAATGACATGAATAGAATAGAATAGAATAGAAGGTACAATTACCTGTTACAGGTAAAGTGTATACAAACTAACAATGCCGAGTGTACCTAATTTATCGATATGATTTCGATAAAGTTAAACTTCAAAATTGTTCAGGAGCTGGTGAACGGCGTCCTTATTTTTAACCATCTGTAATATGTTTAAATGCGAGTTAAATGAATGTGCCTTTTTTATTCGTATGCAGATGAATCGTATGAAACACTCCCTTATATCGGAGTGAAATGAGATCGCATGATATAAAAAGTATACATACCTATATCAAAATAAATTCCCTTGGTCACGCCATTACGCGTGAACGGCTGCACCAAATTCACTTTTTTTGCTGTGGTTGTTATTATCAGGAGAAGGTTCTTATGAAAGAAAAAAATAAAAAAATTGCGCGGACTATTAAAAGCTTTAAGAATAATATTTTCGTCGTGGGTGAAAACCAATCCGAATTAAATAATCGCTGTTAAGACAGTACGACGTCTGTCTGGTAAATTATCAATAAATTAATATTGTTTTATTGCTGACCAGTGTGTGCAGGTCTCAGTTTCCTGCTGCCCAGCCACCACAACAACGGGAGCTCAAGAGAGGAGTACGTTCACATCGACGGAAGATGAGCTACAACATCGTTAAATGGTAATTTAAAATATTTTTGACGACATCACCACAATACAGCCATATAAGTACATGAAAGAATATAGGATTCGAGAAAGAAAAAGAAAACATTAAAACTAAATGCCGAAAAATTGATTATGAATTCGTCTGTCTGTTGATCCGTATGTCACAGACACTTTTTTCTGCAACTATAAGACCTACACTGTCAAAACTTTGTATGTAGATGTATTCTGTGAACCACATTAAGATTTTTTTACAAAAATAGAAATAAGCAATAAACATAAGGAGTTCCCCATACTTAAAACTGAACTCAGATGTTACTTCAAACTTTACTACTTCAAAATACGTTTGGTATCAATGAATGGGCCTTCAGAAATTATATTGAAGTTTCTGATATATTTTTTTCTAAATTGAATAGTTTGCGCGAGAGACACTTCCAAAGTGGAAAAATGAGTGTGTGTCACGAGTGTTCGGTGCTCTATATCCTTCTGAGCATTTTATGAAGGTAAATTCAAGTTCAAATTCGTTTCAGGGCACAATCGGGTCTGAAGCAAGTTGTTCACGTGGACAAGCGGCTTGGCGCTCGATGGGCGTTCGAATGCGGTCAACTATAATTATATTCGTATTTATCACTCATTATTAAACGGTTACTGTACAAACCGACACCAAATATGTATATATATATATACATATTTGATGTATACTAAAGCTCACGAAATCATAACTAAAGACTAAATTGGATCGTTAATGTTTTTTCTTTCATTACCCTGTCCCCAATACAGTCAATAACAGTCATAACACACTTGCGAATAAAAACTATAGTGTACGAAAAACCCGTATAATTATAGCAATACAATGGGGTGAGGTCTAACTACTACTCTATGTAGGTATGTATGTGTACGTAAGTATTTAGGGTTTTTTACCTGAACCACTTTTGGAATCAGTAGTTGTGTTTCGAACTATGTATGAACGATCTAAAATACTTCAGGGGTCTATTTAAAAAAACTCGATAGGCTATTCTCATTCAGACTCCAATTGATTCTGACTGAAGGTTTGTCCATGCTGAGGATCGAACCACGGAAATTCGGTCGTTACTTTACTCTTTGCGTTGAAAGAGTAAAGTAACGATCGAATTTCCTATCGAGCACAACGCGGCACACATTTTCAATACGACATAACCAAGAATCGAACCCGGGATATTTTGCGCTTCGGGTCATCTTATCCTCTGCACCACCGAGGTCAAATTAATACCACCAATCTGTACAAACCTTAATTGGCGCCGGCCATATACGTTACGTTGCTCATTTTAATATTTTTACCTATTCAGAATGACAGATAAGAAATGTTTCATTGCGTCGTATCTCATCAAGCATTACAAGCGTCTTTTGTCTTACTTGGCCGGTCCAAGGTCAAAGTGATATCGTATTTCTAATTAATTAAAAGGTCAGCGTTACTGGTCTGCTAGTATTTAAAACAATGTGTATATGTCACCGTAAGATTGTAAAAATCGTTAGATTACAATCTATCTCGCGAGATTGTAAACTGTCGACAGATTGTGAACCGTAACATTATGATTGCAATTTAACGCGTTATTTTTCGCTATATTGTAATCTATCGATGGGAATCGGTCAAATTGTGAACTGACGTAGAACGAAATGCATCTCGCGCGCTGATTGGTTGCGAGTTATGTGCCCCCCGCCGCCCCGTCATTCGCTATATTTGTTTGTAATTTCGTTTGTTGTTTTTAAACTATTAATTTATGGTATGTTTAAAGGACTAAATATTTGTTTATAAGAGTTTCTTAAAATTTTCCAATTTTAATTTGTGTTAAAGGACAAAATAATTGTTTCATTTTGTTGTAATTTTCAATTAAAATTTTGAGTGTTTGAAGAATAAATATTTCGGTACAATTATTTCTCAAAGTAATGTCAGGATTATTGATTACCTAGTAAATAAATATTTGAAGATTTTTTGAAGTGCATTTAATTTATTTAAACGACATCTCTATTTTTTTAATTAAAAGAAATGATTTGATTTGAATTTCATTCCTAACTTTACGGGGACATAAAAAGGTTGGTCGTGATTGGTCGCTCATACAATAAACCGACCAATCAGGAAGAGCTTTCGGACAGTTGACAGTTTGACGCCGGACAGATTGCAATTTAACGGTTTCAGTTCGATAGATTACAATACAGCGAAAAATAATCCGTTAAATTGCAATCTCAAGTTACGGTTCACAATCTGTCGACAGTTTACAATCTCGCGAGATAGATTGTAATCTAACGGTTTTTACAATCTTACGGTGACATATACAACAAACAGAAAACAGTGCGAAATATTTTTTTGACTGGCCGGCTGGAAAAATCTTTAGCACATGGTCGTTTAACTCCTCAATTAGTTCCACAAGATCAAACACCGTTTGATAGGCATTTGTGTTTTTCTGAGACTGGAAGTTAATAAACCTTTAAGCGTATGAGTCAACAGCAGGGTTCCCTTACACCAATATTTATTAGATTAGTATTCGTCACGTAAAAATCCTTTCGTATACCGTTCCGTGCGCAGTCTCTTGGCTTTTCTGTAAACAGAAGCATTCATGGTGACCAGTGGAATTATTTGGTATCCTAAAAGGAAGTGCGGTCGAATGTTGACGCTCAAAGTACCGCAACGGCACGTCACGTCCTTAAACCCTTGCAGTTTTTTAGTTCATGGCTTAAGAACGGTACAAAGTCAATAGCAGTAAATGAAAAAAACAGAGAAGCATTTCTAACGCGAAAAGTAAGGCACTGTGGGCGTGGCTAAAGAAGTGAGCTTGCGATACACATACCGTTTCCAAGGACGCAGTGAATCACAAGCACGGACCAATCATCATTCATGTCATTTTATGAAATGACGTAACTAATGAACCCTGTCAATTTGTGGACCTAAACGCGTTTTTTTTTTCAAGTATCGATTCTTAATATATTGCGTATCTATTGCTATTGGGTGCTTTACGGTTGTATGTGTTTTGGTGCCGATATTCGATTAAAGTTAGTTATAATAGACATTAGAAAGATATTTTTTCGTTCACTGGTCAAAAGCATGTAGTCTGACGTGCTTTTGTCTACACATTATCCAAAGAAAGATTGGGAATCTCTGTCATAAAGATTTAAAGCCATGCGTGTAAGTACACGTGAGTACAGTTATCTAAGAGTCATTTTGTAAACTATTTTAAACATAAACGTGTGAATTAAGTGCCAAGCCTTTTATCTCACTGCTGGGTAGATAAACTCTTCATTGACTGAATTGTTGAGAATGATGAACACATTAAGTAGTCATCGTCGAGTAGATCATAAGTAACCTCTCACATATAAAAAAAATCTCATCCTTCTTCATATAGCAAATAAATAATTTAGTCTAGATTATCGACTGTCAAGGTTTTATAGATTTTAAGACTTTCTCGTCCTATTTTAAACATTTAAAATAAGTAAACGGGTCAAAACACGACAAGATTTTTTAGTAGTTAATTCGAACTACTCACTGCCCGACGTTTCGTTTTGTTTGCATAAACCGTGGTCACAAGCTGACTTGAGTCAGTCAGAAACGTCGGGCAGTAAGTAGTTCGTATTAACTAGGTACTAAAAATATTGTCGTGTTTTGACCCTTTAACATATTTTAAATGTTTAATCAATGTTGTTTACGAAGAACGAAATGATATCCTGTAGAAATTAACAAACACAAAAGGCATTTGCTAAAATGGACCCATGTTTAGTCGTAGTTCTGTGAGCAACAGAACCTTTTGGTTGGCAATTCAACGAAACCAATTTTCTACTACAGTTTTATGCCACTTTAATACAATGCACGTTCGGCTCAAGACCGATCATCTTGATTTTCCCACAGACTTTTACTTCGTGAGATTATCCAGTTTGGTCCTGTTTTGGTCCATTTTATTCAATGATCTAGCAGGCTTGAATCACGTGATAGTCCGATAAGAATGACGATTCCATTTTCTGAAGGCACGTTAAGCTTTTGGACTTTGCTATGATCCAAATAAGACAGACTTGTAAAGAGATTTCAAGAGATTAGGTTAGGTTAGGTAAGACGGCAATCGTTCCATTGTAATAGTCTCATGAAATCAAGATCATTGTCAGCGGACCCCAGGCTCCGCAATGATTGCACAACGTGGATACAAGCCAGGAGAAAGAAGAGGAGTTGTTCACTAATGCCTGGTTCCAATCCAACTTACTACGAGTCTGGAAAGGTTTCAGCTTACGCCTCATATAATTTATTACTTTCCCTAACTAAAACGGATCGTTTTTAAATATTATAACCGGACATAAGCAGGGAGCCCGCGCGGAGGGGGGAGTCTGAGTGGAAAATAGAAAAACGCAAAGCCTTCTTTTTTGTCCCAATGCATGTGCCACGCAAACATGACCGCTACTAACCTAATGAATAGGGCATAATTGTCAGCTCATTGCTGAATTCATTCCGATTGACGATGCATAATACTGAAAAGCATTTGTACTTTGTAGGTAAACTACACGAAAAAAAAATTGATTAAGATTAGGCATTATCGAAAATTCATCACTCCCATATAACTGTTTAAAGGTTGATGGTATTTTTAGACGTTATCCGCGACTATATATTTGAAATATCTAATCGAAACAAAAATACAACTGTCGTCCGCGTCGGGTTCGGACCGGACTTAGGCGATATCATTAACTAAGTATGATAACACGTAGGTATGATGATAATCTCATCGCTAAATATATATCATGTGTCAAAGTCTCATGTAGGTAGCCATAAAAATATTAATAAAAAATAAATGTAGTTAATCTTTGTAATGTCTATTATACCGCGATAAACAGGAAATAATCCTTCATCCTTTTGTTGTTTTCTGTGTAAGCAGTGGCTCAGATACATATATATTGGCAAAGGTGTAGCGCAGGGAGGGGATGGTCCCTGACGACTCTTGGCCAGGTGGGAAGAGAGTAACTCAAGTAAAGGAGTAACTCGTAAGGGTGCCAACCCTTCATGCCTTGCTCCTAACCTTTCTTCTTACACATAGTGACATCTGTTTACGAGCTTGACGTAAGCAGGGCTAGCCTTCATTACACTGAACCATACATAAGGGAGGGTTACGACCCACTAAATATCACCATAACAATACTGACATTTTAATAAGCATGGCTAGAAAGTAGAAGCCTATTTCTTTTATGGAGGGGGAAATGCCTACCGCACCGTCACTCTCTGCGTGGAACAGAGAGTGGTGTGTCAGGCTCGCATCGACTAAAACCCCCTCGGTTGCCAACACTGCTCAGTTGTGGGGGAGTCGGGTTTTTTTGCGGACTCTACACAGCCTCCCCGACAACTACATAGTAGTCTTTCTAACTAGATCAAACATTTAGGTTACAAACCTAACTAGATCTGTACCCTAAATTTTGCAAAAAAAAAATCATATAATATTCACATCAATTACACAATGTTGTCATTTTAGTAATTTATTTAACTAACATTTTAATTATAAGTAATGTGCTAGAAAACCACACCAACTGGTACGATACTAAGATTCTCCCTTTTACAGTCAGCATCCTTCGCATATCTAAGTACGTCAGTTAAACGCAAATTTAGGAAAGTTGGTTTCCATAGTTGAATCCGTCTACTTTGGCCACATTTATTTTTATACATAGGATATCAGCTCCGCCCTGCACGAACTAAACCCCTTGGGTCCACGTCAGCGCTCGGACGAAAGACGCCGGGCACCCCACCATTGAGGTTCTATTAATAGAAGAGATTTGCTATCGAGCGGAGCGATGCCTGGCAGATACGTCATGCCTGTATACAGGTGTCACCTTTGGAGACTGGTCTACTTTAGATTACCTCACGAAAATAAATACTTACTAGAGTACTTACCTAATTGTTTTATCACTCATCAAAACATAACATTGAACATGATCCAAAGTGTGCTGTACATAGCAATAGGTGATATACTGCTACTGTAACTATCCTACTGAGTGTCTTACCGGTGTCTTCCTCGGCATATGACCTACATGAATAAAGAAGTAATTGACTTTAACTTTGATAGTTTCAATGGCGAACCTTTGTGAATTGCTGGGTTTTTAGCTGATATCCTCAATTGGTACTGGGTAAGTACCGTAGTACTTTTAGGTGTTAACACTAGATAAGTAATACTATACCAGGAAATTGGAAGTTCCTGATTGCAATGATAATTTTATCACTAAATATTGCACGACACACACTTTTCGGATGTTGTAAACCAAATCTTGCATAATTGGTTGATCTCTATGATATTAGCCACCTTGGCCTACATCGGTCGGGAAGATATTAGCGGCCAGTCTTCAATGCTGGAAGAAGGACTGGAGGAGTCCCACACACGCCGCCGGCCTTCATACCTACATATACTGGTACCTACCTCACGATACCACGATTCCTCTCCTATAAAAAACATTTTAACGTTTTCTCCTACAAACAGTATTTATCAGATATGAAAATCTCGTGTCTTTCTTTAATGTAATATTATTTACCACTTTACACGTTTACATTTCTTAATAAGTACCTATCATAACATGGTAGGTTCATATCTGTTTTCAAGACAAGTGCAATAATGTATTTACGATGTAAGCTTACAATGTAATACGCTGCTTATATTTGATCCTCAAGACTGAACTGACCTAGGTCTACATATATAAGTAATTGAAATTTAATTAGAACGATACAAAGTCGACAGTGGCTACGCACATGAATGACACACATTTGTGCCAAGCGATCCAGATGTTCATCCGATTGAGATATAATAGTTTACTACCCGTTGCCTGTTACTTCAATCACGTTGTTACGGGATAAAAAGTATCCTTTAAGCGAATCTAGTATATTGTTACGAGCTTCGGGTTCGTGACAATAAAAACAGCCGATAAAATTACCAAAAGTCACACTTTAATTGAACGCCACTAATTACAACCTTAAAACGCACTAATTAAAACAACAATCGCTCCCAAGTCGCACTTCAAAATCGCTTTCGAAGTAATCACTTGTATCGCTAATTCAATACTGTCCCGGTCGCGGTGAATCCCGGCCTTTTATATTGCCGCGGCCGTTCCCGAACCTTCCAACGCAGAAACATCCGGAACATTCGCGCGCAGTGCGGCCTTGAACGGCCGTACGCTCGGTCAAGGTCATTGTTCTAGTAAATTCTGGCGTACGCGTCTCGACTCTCTGTAGTCCCGCCTTTCCACACTAGATGGCGCTGGTTACTGAGAACGTTAATCGTGGCGCGTAACACTGCCCCCTCCTAAGACATGCTCGTCCCGAGCATTTTCGGCTCCATAATAACGCGCCAATCGATCCACATGGACGATCTTAGGAGTACCCCTCGCACCTTTTTGTATCCGGTAGGTTACGTCATTGATCTTAGTCACAATTCGATACGGCCCTTCCCATTTCGCCTGAAGCTTAGGAGATTTCCCCTTGCTGCGGATTGGATTGTGCAACCACACTAGTGAACCTTCGTCAAACTCTTTACTGTTCATTTTGCGGTCATAGCGGGTTTTCATTCTTTCAGACATTTGCTGGCCCGATTGTCTCACGTGCTCACAAATGTCATTCATTTTGTTCCGCAAGTTATTTGCATAATCTGTTATACTGCATGGGGAATCAGGTGGTATTCCGGTGATCAAGTCTGCAGGCAGTCGTAGTTCTCTTCCAAAGTTTGCGAACGCTGGTGTTACCGATGTACTTTCGTGAACAGCGCTACGATATGACAACAAAAATGGTTGTATGTGCTTGTCCCAATCTCGTTGCCGATTTTCCACAACTTTTGCCAAGTACCTCTCTAGTGTCTGATTTGAAGTTGTTCTTGTTTTATGAGTTCCCATAACTCGACAAGTTTCCTGGAATATTTGGGACTCAAAATTCCTTCCTTGATCACTGTGGATTTCCAAGGGAACTCCAAAACGACAGAAGACTTCATAAACTAACTTATCAGCAACTGTCGAGGCTTCTTGATTTGGAATGGCGAAGACTTCCGGCCACTTAGTGAAGTAATCCATCACAACCATGAAATATTTGTTACCACTTTCACTTTCCGGGAACGGCCCCGCAACGTCAAGGGCTATCCTCTCCCATGGTGCGCCCACATTGTACAGCTTCAATGCACCTCTACTACGAGTCTGAGGTCCCTTTACAGCCGCACAACTTGTACATTTGCGACACCAGTCCTCGACATCGTCCCGACAGTAGACCCAGTAGAACCGTTCTCGTATCTTCAGTAGTGTCCGTTTTACTCCCAGATGACCTCCTGAACAACCATTATGGTACAGCTGTAGAACATCCGGTACTTGATCTTTGGGGACAACCATTTGCAGATGACAGCTGTCTCCACGAGCATTTTCCCATCTACGGCACAGAACTCCATCCTGAATCACCAAGCTGTCCCATTGGGCCCAATAGCTCTTTGTGATCGAACTCATCGCTGAGACGTCGCTCCACCTAGGCTTAGGAACTCCGGCCTTCATCCACTCCAGAATCGGCTTGATGTCCGCATCCTCCTGCTGTGCACGTTGTAGGCTTTCCTTCCACTCGTTGCTAAGGTCTGTCTTGAGCATCCTCACAGGAACAACTTCTTTACTTTCTTGCCTGGTACAATGCTTGCAGTCTTCAGGACAAGGTCTTCTTGACAATGCATCTGCGTTACCATGAGATTTTCCGCTGCGATGTTCCACCACAAAGTCGTATTCCTGCAGTAATTCAATCCATCTCGCAACTTGTCCTTCCGGATTCTTGAACTGCAAAAGCCATTTCAGTGCAGCATGGTCAGTTCGTATATGGAATTTCCGCCCCAGAAGATATTTGCTAAAGTGCTGCAACGACTTCACCACAGCAAGCAGTTCTCGTCTCGTAACACAATAGTTCCTTTCAGGTTTCGACAAAGACTTGCTGAAGTAAGCTATCACAATTTCTTGATCGCCATTCCGCTGGGATAATACACCGCCAAGTCCTATGTCACTTGCGTCTGTGTCAACTATGAATTCTTTACTCACATCAGGGTATCCCAAAATAGGTGTTTTGCACAGACGGTCCTTTAGCTCCTGGAATGCGATGTCACAACTTCCATCCCAGCAGAAATGTCGCTTCTCCTCCGTTAGCTTATGCAGGGGTTTTGCTATATCTGCAAAGTTCTTAACAAAACGCCGATAGTAGGAACACAAACCAAGGAATGCTCTGACCTGCGTCTTGTCTTTTGGGATTGGCCAATCCTTTACAGCAGCGATTTTCTCTGGATCCGTGCTGATACCTTCTTCAGACACTACATATCCCAAAAAGCTAACTTGCCGTTTGAATAGTGAACACTTCTTCGGGCTTAACTTGAGGTTGGCACTCTGGATCTTCATGAGCACGCGTTCCAGATTTAGAAGATGTTCTTCAAACGTACGGCCTACGATGATTATGTCATCCAAGTAGACTAGACAGGCATCGCCAATCAGACCGGTAAGTACAAGTTCCATCAACCTTTCAAACGTTGCCGGAGCGTTGCACAATCCAAACGGCATGACTTTGAATTGCCACAGACCCTTTCCTGTCGAGAATGCAGTCTTCTCCTTGTCTTTAGGATCAATTTCAACTTGCCAGTAACCACTTTTTAAATCTAACGTGCTAAACCACTTTACTCCAGTAAGCATGTCCAGCGTGTCATCAATTCTTGGCAAAGGATAGCTGTCTTTCTTTGTAACGTCGTTCAGACGACGATAGTCAACACAAAACCTCATGCTACCGTCTTTCTTTCTTACCAGCACTACAGGTGAACACCATGGACTAGATGAAGGTTCAATAACACCATCCTTCACCATTCCCTCAATCATGGTTTCCACGTCCTTTTCACGTGCTACGGGCAATCTCCTTGGCCGCTGACGGATAGGCAATTCTTCTCCTGTGTTAATTTTGTGTTGAACTAAGCCAGTCCTTCCGATGTCAGCATCGTTTGACGAAAAAACGTTGGCATACTTGAGCAACATTTGTTTCGCCTTGACCATTTCATTTTGGGACAGAGCGCTGCGGCAGTCTTCTAAAAGTGTGGTCACTCTCGTTTGTGTATCTTTGCTGACGGTCCCGGTCGATTGATGTTGGCATCGACGCAACCAATCCACTTCCTCGCAAGTACCAACTAGTGTGCCTTTTTCTATAACCTGTTCCTGGTCACAAAGGTTCAGCACACGTACCCCTGAGATGTCGGTGGCTCTAACCAAAGTGCGTGCCACTTTCCATGGAAGGTCATTTTCTACCCTTTCCACAAGTACACAACGTTGAGTTTGCCCAGGATTCCGAGGAAGACTAACCGGCACAATCGTTTCAGATCTCGGTGGAAGAACAATCTTTTTAAGGCTGTATACATTCCCTGGTAACGCGCCTTCCACGAAAAGTTCCTCTTGTCCACATTTCAGGACACCTTGCTTGACGTCAATTTCGCAACTATTCTTCCTCATAAAGTCAAGGCCCAATATGCAATCGTCCATTATATCCGCCACAATGACATTATGCAGGTAGATTATGTTGCCTAGCTTCAGTCCCATCTTCTTCTCTCCATGGACGGGTATGCGCTGACCGGTGGCTGTTACCAAATTAATGTGTTCTCGGTTGTATGCAGAGTCCCCAAGGGACCGTCTCATAATTTGGGAACTGACAACCGTGCGAGAGGCTCCAGTGTCTATAGTCAGCTTACACGGCGTTCCGTTTACCTCGCCCTGGATGACTAGGCTGTTCCCGTCTTGGGTTTGTTTGATCGAAACCCTTGGGGCTCTTTGAACCTCAGCCAGCACCTGCCCCGCAGTCCTGGCTATTATTCGTTTCCCTGCTGCTGACGCTGAGCGGTGCTCTTAGCTGCACTGCCGTCTTCTCCTTCTGCAGTTTGCTTAGGGCAACTGGATCGAAGGTGGCCCCTTTCCCCGCAGCCGTAGCACCTAGGGCTGTAACTTTTATTGCGGTCGCGAACTGAAGCCGCGGCAACCTCCCTAATGCGATGGGAACGATGATCCTGCCGCACAGCTTCCACCTCCAGTGCATGGGCCAAGGCATCTTTAAGCGTCCCGTGGTGCCCGAGTCTGACAGCAGCTCTAACTTCAATGTCGCGGATGCCATCGATGAACGCCTGCACAAGGTTCCCATCAATAAGCGCTGGTACGGACTGGTATGCTTTACGCACCAGCTTCTCCACTTCAAGGGCCCATTGCTGCAAGTTTTCGTTATTGCGTTGCACACGATCTTTGAGCTGCGCTCGAAACACGTGTTCCAGGTGAGCGTCGCCATATCGAGCCTCCAGTGCCTCAAGGAGCTGCTCGTAAGTCACTTCCTTACCGAGAGCTTCCAAAACTGATAAGGCCTGGTCACGAAGGCCTAGGGTGAGGGCAGTCATGGCCTGATTTTTATCCCAGCCGTTCGCTTTCATGACTGCCTCAAACTGGATTTTGTAGGCCGACCAGGAAGAAGTTCCGTCAAACGGTGGCACTTTAAATCCACGTAGCGAAGGTGTTGTAGCTACGGGAGCTGCGATTGCTTCTCCAAGTTTAAGACAATCCAGCGTTTTCTTAACGTCTGCCATCACGGTCTTCTTCACATCAGCCACTACGTAGTCAACCCGATTATTGACTTGGTCAATCCGGATTTCAGCTTCTAGCAGGCGGTTGTCATGTTGAGCAACCTTATCCTTCACCTCCTTTATGTCTTTCCCGAAGGTAGCGTGAAGGTCCTTCAAAAGAAGCATCTGCTCTTCTTGGCGGCGAGCCTGTTCCTCCTGGCCGCGAGCCTGTTCCTCCTGGCGTCGAGCCTGTTCCTCCTTGTCCCGCTGAAGCTGCTCTTCCAATCGACGAGCCTGTTCCTCCTGGCGGCGAGCCTGTTCCTCCTGGCGGCGAGCCTGTTCCTCCTGGCGGCGAGCCTGTTCCTGCAGCATCATCATCAGGGCAGCAAGGTCTGGTGCTGCTGATGCTGCTGGTGTTGCTGTGGACGGGCCAGCCTCCGTGGTTAATAACTGACTCTGCGACTCCTGCGGCAAGGCTCCACCAAAACGTCTCTGGTCCGTCTCCAGTTGGCGTTGACTCCGGGTACGGATACCCTCCGTGTCGTCTTTAGGTAAAATCGGCATAATTTAAATCCCACTTCTGACACCAATTGTTACGAGCTTCGGGTTCGTGACAATAAAAACAGCCGATAAAATTACCAAAAGTCACACTTTAATTGAACGCCACTAATTACAACCTTAAAACGCACTAATTAAAACAATAATCGCTCCCAAGTCGCACTTCAAAATCGCTTTCGAAGTAATCACTTGTATCGCTAATTCAATACTGTCCCGGTCGCGGTGAATCCCGGCCTTTTATATTGCCGCGGCCGTTCCCGAACCTTCCAACGCAGAAACATCCGGAACATTCGCGCGCAGTGCGGCCTTGAACGGCCGTACGCTCGGTCAAGGTCATTGTTCTAGTAAATTCTGGCGTACGCGTCTCGACTCTCTGTAGTCCCGCCTTTCCACACTAGATGGCGCTGGTTACTGAGAACGTTAATCGTGGCGCATAACAATATCATCTCTCTTCCTAATCTAGTTTGTTTTTACGTCCCTAATCATATTTTATTAAATATATGAACATGTTAGTAGGTATAACGAGTTCAAAGTAAGATCGAAACATGACGATCAAAAACCCGAGCTATGTTCGACAAATCAGAAACATTCTTTGTTTGGCCCGGGAAATTTACCGAGTAATTCTTTTTATAAATTCCTGGGGTGTAAAACCCAATGACTAGAATATAACGCTAAACTTAAACCATGGTAAAAGTCAGCCTAAAATAAGTTAGCAAGTAAGCACGAGTTGCATACCATGATAATTTATTTGGGACTTAATGAAATGTCATCAGCCGAACAACCTTTAGCGATAACACTCAGGATCAAAGCACTTTCTTTAGTGTACCTACTGTTATCCGCGTGTTGCCCCCCGTGATGGAGTGTTTGTCAAAAACACTTGCCGTCCAGATAAGAGCAGTAAAGTTTACGACTGCAGCAACAGCTTACAATTACGATACTAGATTAAGAGTGTTTTTCAGGAAATCAGTTGCGCACTGGTATACGGCATCTAGTAGACGCTGTCAGAAAGATAATAAGTAAAGATAGGTTCCAGGTAATATGATCCAGGTATTATTCCAGCGCCTAAAAAGTGATCATTTATGCCCGATACCAATAATGAAAAACAATCCGTTCATGTTGCAGATATTAATAAATTATACGAGACATAAGCTACAATCGACCGACTGACGACTGATGACAGCTGATATGGAGAGTAAATTATGGAACGGTATTAACGACTCGTAGGCGGTTGAAGAAAAACGGATAGTCATTTTTGACACATTAGGGATCGTTTAATATTGAAACTTAGCATTACAAGAGCAGCTCGATTTTGTTTGGACTTATTCATCTCCGGTTCCATTCAAGCAATAGCTTAATAAAAATCGATACTGTTGATTGGGTTACAACGCAGCACATTTCTATTTTCAGCCAGTCAGCAGTTAATAGGTAAAAAGAGCTTCTTAAACATACTAGCATTGCGCATGCTAAGCTTGCCTGTAACACAAAACGAGAAATCTAACCAACTTAATTACTCCCCCTCCCCCCGCTGGGTTTCGCATCCCCCCGATAAGGGGGGGGGGGCTCAGTAACCCTGTAGTCTGGTGCGTTAAGACTGGCTTTGCCACCCAGCCTCCGATATAGCACAGGGTGAAGCGAAGACCGATCCCGTGCTGGGCCGCGGAGAGCATTTGGCTCTGCGGCAAGACCGCAAGGACAGAGGTGGACCGTGGTGGAAGAGGAGGACCTCTGTGTTTTATTGCCGGCCGTCCTCCGCGACAATACGTACGATGAATATGAAGTTATCCAAAATTAAGAAATTAGGACCGGATACTCCGATTAAAAACCGGATACAAATACATTTTTATTTTAGGCTCTTCGAGGTATAACTTATATAGTTTGTTCTTCTTGATAAAATATGCAACTCATTGATGTCTAGCTATAATTTGTTTAAAATATATAATGATAATGTTATCTACATAGAGACAAATTGAATTAGTGGCAAAAAAAGTATTTTTAACTTCGTATCATTATAACAGTTGTTAATTGTTCGGAGAGTTGCTGCATACATTTCACACTATGTTTTCTATTTTATATTATCAACAAATACAAAAACTATGTCCTATCGGTTGCATGCGGATGTTATACTGATACGATTATTGTAAACAGAAATATTGTACTTAATATAAAATGAAAACAAAACTTAGTTAAAAAGCCCGACATACATATGTGCTTCGTTAATTAGAAGACAGATCAAAAAGGTTAAATGAGGTAATCGTCAGGTTGATGGCAGATAGGTGAAAAGTTGGTAGAATAGTCACACTACTTAGTTTGTTTGTGTCCTAGTCATATCAAGCAATCATGATTTGAGTTTTAAAAATGAATCAGAATTAATTTAACAAAGAGAAAATTAATGCAGTGCCAAAAATAAAAGGGCTTAGAAACTGCGCTCGGTGACCAAATAATTAAGTTAACTTGAGAACACCGGAACAGCTAAACGATACAATAAAGTAGATGGACAGTGAGTAAGGTCAATGCTTCATCGTCAATACGTATTGACTCCATTTACTTTAAGCACTGTTTTTACAAACATACTTTAACTAATTTAATTTATGATTTATGAATATCAATAAATTAGAAATTTGGCATTCATTTATATTAAACATTTAAAATAATTTAACGGGTCAAAACGCGACACCATTTTTATTTAGTAGTTTATACGAACTACTTACTGCCCGACGTTTCGGTTAGGTTGCACCAACCGTGGTCACGAGCTGACTGGTCTTGCTCGCCTTCGTCTGTTCGGGGGAGCTTGCAAATCTTCATCCACCCGCACATTGTCACATAACAAAATATTATTGAAGTCACTTCGACACACTACACTGACAGTTAATCATTATATTAGTCATTTATATTAGTGTGAATTTTTAAAAGTGGTGGTAACGATATTAATATGATGCAAGACGTTGATCAAATCCTTTCAAAAGCTTATTGTGCGGAAAAAGGAATCTCAGTAGTTTATGCTCAGAAATATAAGGATTAATCTACATTCTATCAGAATACTAACCTCAAAACATACTTGTGGTGTTATACCTTACGTAAGAAATTGAAAATCTCCCAATGAAGCATGAGTCAGGTGTGCATGCTTTTCACCGCTCTTCATCTATTGAATTTGTAATTAGCGATGAAGTAATTTTCCGAATAAGCCACTTAGGAATGAAAACGGGGTATCAAATAAAGGTTCAGCTTTCTTCAATAAAAAAACGATTTCTTCGCTGTTTCCATTAGATTGTGCGCAAGATATGATTCGCCTATAATAATCGTTTCGCGACCGGCGGCAGGCCACAGTAGTGTTGAGCAGCCGGCGCGGACGCCTGACCGGGTAAGGACGCACGCAAACACACGCAAACTATTATACTATAAGTCATAAACAGGTTAGTATATATTATTCCTACTGGGTTGATAATAAATAAAAAAAACCCTATTTCTACCACAATTTTAACAAGTACAGGGTATGTTAACTTATAATTTATTAAGTAGTGATTATTAACTCAATATTAGGTTAATATATTATTTTTACTAGTATGCAATAATTTGTTAGAACTCTATTGCACAATTAAAAAAAATACATACATAGTGTGTTTACAACCAAGATATTGATTATACCACTAATAAATATATTTCTTGTATATACCTAATATTAACAATTAATATTTTTTAGATAAACAAACAAAAACTATCCATACAAACTTTCACATGCAATTATCTTTATATGATACACTTCTTTATATGATTTAGGTGACTACTCTAAGAAACATATATGAATATTAAACATGTACCTATATACCTACTAGGAACAATATCCACGTAAATCCTGAGAAAATTCTTATGAAATTCAAATAATAAAACACTCTTCAATATTTTTTATTTTTATATACAATTTATTACATAAACAAAACAAATAAACATAAGATAACACTAACTTACAAAATATTTAAACTAAAATAAATAAAAAATAAATATTTTAAATAAACAAAGATGGTCCCTGTGGTAAGGTACCCAAAATGCTGGCTGCATTATTTTAATATTATTTTTTATTTTAATATCTAATTTGGATTACTAGGTACAGTCAGCAGCATGTTAGTCTATACACTTTCGACTTTGTACCTGTCTTATGTCGTCGGCATAAGGATTGATTTCTAACTGCAAATGTTTACTGTGATGTGCTGTTGAAAATACAGAACAAGCAATAAGCTGCAAGTGCTCGTGGATGCGTAGTTTAAAGTATAATAAATCTTTATTAACAAAGAAAACAATAAGTGCCTTTTACACATGAAAAACAAATTTATTTTTTTGAAAAAGATGGGCAAGAGGTGATTATGTATGAGCGAAGCAGATACGGATTTACAAACAACAACCCAAAATACCGTATGAATATAATATAAAATTAAATAAAAAATAGAATTTTTTTGAAACTGTTATTTTTCACTTAGGTTTCCGTACCGAAAGGTACGAAGGAACGAATCCCTTATATGATCACTTTATTGTATGTCTGTCATCTCTAACGAATTATGTCCTTTTGCAGAAACAAATAGACGAATCAAGTTAAATTAAAATATTAAAAAACTTAAATAAATCTGGAGTCCGCTTAAGGTAGTTATTTTTACAAACCTGTTATATATTAGGTAACGATAGTTTTAAGCTCATTTTCTAGCGTATTGCAGAGGAATTTTCTTTAAACCTATGGTTCTACCATAGAACTTGGCAAGACGGCAGATCTCAGAACAAAAGCAAATCTAAAACCCAGAAATGGTAAATTTGCTAGCCCAACAGAATTCCAGTAATTCCAAAAAAAAAGTCAGATGCAAAACGCCGTGTTTTTCTTGAGTCGGGATCGAACCTACTTCTTACATTGCGATAAATATTCTCACTTGCCTAGGTTAGGTACTGATAAAATATCATAGCATGGTAATTATTAATCGTAGTTCCTATCGAATTCTCAGCCCAACAAAACTATCAACTCAAGCACCTATTAATCAAGTTTAACAAGGCGGTCTTGTTGTTAGTCTGTAACCTAATTTGTTCAAGTATTTTCCTCAAGATAGGTAGATAAATAATAAATAAGCTCTCGAACTGAAGGTGCTCGTAATGCGGTAACTAGTAAGTTCGGATATATAAATTATCACGCTACGATCCAAAGGAAACAATTAAGTATGGTGTACAGTCAGCATCATTAGTTAATATACACCTCAGTACCTTGTCACATTAAAGCTCGTAAGCAAATAGTACGTCATCGCGTCAGTTAACGTAATGTGACGAGGAACTGAGTTGTATACCAACTAATGATGCTGACTGTACAGTAGTGTAGACTGCGGAGTCAAAAGAACGTCTGAAAACTCTTTGAACTTTGCACCGCTCTTAAATCCGTACTACTACAGTTATGGGAACATGTGATCTTTTTTAGACTTAGAAAACACACCAAATATTTTATTTCGTCACCATATCGTGAACGATTCGTAATTAAGACTGAAACTATTTTGAAAAGCACGTTTCAACTATTATCTATACTAAAACTATTTTGCAAATCAAGTGTGAGTTAGAGTACAAACATTAAGATTATAAAGTTATGGTTTCACTAAACTTAGTATTGGAATATCGAACTAAACATTCAGACATTTTCATTCGTTTGATTTTCATTGCATAGCATGTTTGCTATGAGGAAGATCTCCTAGCTATAACAGGTCAATATAGGTAGGTTTTTAATGTAAACTAAAATCATATAATGATACAGTTAATGCTTGTTGTTAAATTACTCGTACTTCTAATTGAGGCATATGATAACTTATATTTGAAATCTGATGAAATCGTTTGTATTTTCTTTATAAAGGAACAAATAAACGAAAACGCAAATTTTAGTGATTCTGAATTAAAAATTACTGTTAAAAAGATAAGCTAAAAGACAGCTATCGATATTTTACATATATATGTATGTTTTCTATATCTATAGGTGAAACAAAATCGACCTTACTCCACCACTGGGGCCCAGCGCAAATATGGTGTGATAAGGCAATGACGGACTTTACTGTCAGATGTTCATAAGCCGTCAAACGGCCTGTGACTAGGCCTAACGACTACTATTGAGATCTAACCCGGGATCAATAGCTCACCATACCGAAGCACGGAGAAGTGAGAGGGTCCTGATAAATGCCACTAAATTCGGTTGGCATGTTCACCCATCGCATACGGAACGCGAAGTGCGTAACTGAACTTTCGATCTCGTTTCAGAGCCGTGGTTTCTATTGCGCCACGGACACCTCATGTCTGAATAATTCATTTTAAATAAAATATCATCGACTGCATTAGAAAATATAATTGGGTCACACATTATGTTTACTCGCAAATCCACCTAAATACATACCAGTAATTAAGTACAATACAACTATAGTATGTAAATACATATAGCAACCCTACTATGCGCAGTCCTCCTTGACTTAGAACTAAATTAAATACTGTGTGTTTTGTATTCAACTAGATTTACCTCATATACCGGCTTAAGGCTGAGTGGTTCTGGAAATTATGAGATAAGTATTCGCTCTTCAAACACTTTTCTAGCCTACGACCAGCATAACTTGTATTGAATACATCTTTTTACTTTTCCTGAACAATAATGAATGGTTGTATTTGGATACCTTTTAAATGTTTACATTTAAAATAATTTAACGGGTCAAAACGCGACACCATTTTTATTTAGTATTTAATAAGAACTACTTACTGCCCGACGTTTCGGTTAGGTTGCACCAACCGTGGTCACGAGCTGACTGAGACTGAGCGTTTTGACCCGTTAAATTACTTATTTTAAATGTTTAAAATGGAACGCGAATGTCTTAAAATTTATAACTTTTATATTGTTTAATTATTATATTTATCATGAACCTATGAATGAATATTCTATTCTCGCGTTTAATTTTCTGCTATTTATTAATATTAATTTTGTTCTAATGCATACTCACATTTTTAATGTTACCGCACCCATAAACAAACTATCTGCATGACCCAACGGTTAAATGGTAGATAATGCTCCTAGCATTAAGTCCACCTTTTGTACTTTTTTGTGCAATAAAGTTTTTAAATAAATAAAAATACCTGTGTGTATATTTTCATAGTGGTACACATAATAATATGGAAGCTCTCAGATCATGAAATGGAAATTTTGACCGTGTTTCCAAATCTTTTGTCCACGAGGCAAATTCTATTTTAAATATTAGAAACAGAATTTTTTATCTCCCCTTGCGGTGCGGGAATCGAACCCACGACCTTCACGTAACGCGCGTGCTGCTCTTACCAACTGAGCTAACCGCAAGTTATCGTCATCAGCGAAATCAATAAATCTATTTTAGTGTCATCAGCGAAGGCAATTAATTTACACTTTGAAATCTAAATTGTTAAATAGACCAAAGATACACTTTCGGGAAAGCCCCACGGGATTAGACAAAAAGATAGAAGACGGTATGCTCAATGACATTCAGATACATGCTTCTATTAAAAGAAATGCTTAAATTTATTGTTATATGGTTATTTATGGCTTTGTTGATTTACGAATCCAAACTATAATCACGCCATTTTTATCAGCATATTGTATTAAATTGAATATTTCGGAGCTATCGAATCCAGGGGTATGACATCAAAAACAGTCAAATAAACAAAATTATTGCTCGAATAATACTCACTTTTATTATTTTTATTGTCTTAGTAATTTACGACTACAGATCAACTCGTTGCTATGCTAGCCGCCAATTGTTGCAGAAATATAATTGTTTACTTTAATATACACGCGTTATCATGGACTCGTTTCGTCACTCTACAAAATCGTTGTACCTACTTATTTTGACGGATTCGGTGGTGCAGTGGCTAAGGAAGATGCTCGTAGCATAGGTCCCGGGTTTGACTCTCAGCCATATGAATTTGAGAGCTGAACTTTTCTGGAATGTCTCGGGCCGGGCTGTGCTGGGGCATGCCCGTCCATCGTTTGGTTTGGGACTCTTTGAACAAGAGGATTTTTTAGCTTGAGCCCAGTTGATGAGTCTGTATTGTCTGGTTTATTTATTATTTTTATTTTATCTTTAAAGATATAATAGAGGCTTAAGCCTGCTGAATTTTTTTAATTAATTTATCTTGTTTTGGTCCACAATCATAATGTTGAAGAATTGCTGAAATCATCAAATTAATTTACCTTGTTCTGTTTCTAATACAGATTAAAAGAGTTGGTACCTGAAATAAAATATCCTTGTGATAGATATACTGAGAAATATATAATTAATATTCACATCCAATTATCTATTAATTGATTGCTGTTATCTCGTTTTCACACTAATCACCAATTTGTGGAATACGAACAGTTTGAAGGCGTCCTTCAATTTCGACCTACATACATAATTCTTAAACGCTGTAATAAGAAATTATTTATTTTAATTACATAAAAATGGATCGAGCTAAGACGCAAAATGGTAGTCACTTTGAGGAGTGCCAATTATTAGAAGCAGTAAGTGTTTTAACGCGGTAGTTACCATAAAAAGTAAAATTGTTATAAAACTGAGTTAACTTTGTTGTTCCAGACATCGACGATGGCGGTGAATGGGATGAAAACAAGTAGAAATGAGAAGATGGAGAAGATTTCTGCAGCTACCTTAGATGAGGCCATGATGCTTTCAGGTGAGTACCTACGAATAAGGTGTTATGTAAAACTAGGACAGGCTTAAGTCTTTTAAATATGTCAATAAAACTATGGCTTTAATTTAGTCTTTTAAACTACTCATCGAAGTGTTCAGTAGAACATGATTTGAAAAAGACATTTTTCGCACTGAATCAATAAATATTTCTATGTCAGACAATATTTTTAAAACGAATGTCTTATCTAATACTTATTCCAATAATCCGCTTAATAAAATTGATTCGTCATTATCAGTAATTTCAGTAAAAACAGAACTAATCCACATTTCCGTCCTTTCTTCACCTTTAGCTTTGATAACTAATTTAATTGGCAATTGACCTAATAATACCTGCTTGTAAAACTGCAAAGCTATGCAATAAAATTTCACGATACCAAACACTATCATATAATATAATAGCCAACAGTTTTCCGGCAGAATGTGGTGTTTTGGACAGTCTAGCTTACACTAATATGCCTTGGAGTAATGTCAAAGAAACCGACCAACAAACCTCATTCTTAGCCTTCTAGTTCCGTTACAGATAAAATAGATCATAGATCTTTATAAAAATCCTCAGACTACCTATAGTACATATTGATCTTCAAGTCACACTCAATTTACATTTAATGTAGTCTAATGATGCTGTTAAGTAATAAATCAATAACATCTAGCTTTGCTTAGATGAAAACATTTAAATGACCTACGATAGCCGTAACTGTGACCCCAAACAGCTGATGCTGGGACGAGTACCGGTTATCACAAGAATTACTGAATCCTTTGTTTTAGTGATGATTTCACTACTATATCACAATTCCCGTTGATTCATCGGTAGGTTTTGGTCCCTTAACAAAAGACTCATGCCTACGGTTAAGGTTTATACACACAAGTAATTAGATAAATATCTTGTTAACACAAATGTCTAAAAAAAATATTATTATTTCCCTTGGCCACGGCATCACACGTGAACGACTGGACCAATTCACTTTTTTCATTAATTGTGTTTGTTATTGTCAGATGATTCTCAAAAAGAAATAAAAAAAATATGTAAAATTACATAGGTAGTCGTCGTTAGGACAGGACAAGGTACATATGTTGGGTCATCTAACACAAATAAATTTAAGACGTCAATATGGCGTAAAATGGAGTAGAACACGTTGCAAGTTTTCTTTCAGTAGGTAAGTTTCTAAGGCCGCACAAATTAATTCGAGAATGATTCGTGTTTTGCCTTCCAATTAAACTTTTCAAACCTTCACTTGACATCTTGAGGTCGTATTTTTCTTGTGAAGGGTTTTGGAAGGATTTCCTTGCAGCATCTTCTTTTAAAAGTGGGTTGCAAGAAGGTGGTGACGAAAAGTATAAATATTAAACACTATTCTACTTCCAGTACTATTCTGTGTATCCTCCACCGATTTCCTTTCAGCTTGTGCTCCAACGGCCATCAGTCCTTCGACAGACATGGCCTGGCCCAGAAGAGGCTATCACTGAGGACATGGGGTGAAGGCTGAGCCCCTTCAGGCATCCGTTACTCTCCTTCGACTGGTGGTAGCGTAGCCTGTATATTCAAGTAAGTTGCCACATCGAGGCATTTCGCAATCTAAAATCCACCGAATGGCTTAATGATATAGGATTCAATTCAAAAGCATACTAAATAGATCGAACATTTCAGTATTATATCACTCAAGAAAAGCATATGAAACGTAAGCGGTAGTAGTATTTTGGTGTTAAGGCATGCTTGCGAGAGCTTATTGGTAGAGAACGGTAAATTTCTATTAGACAGATTAATAAATTTTACCTCTGAATCTGGACATACAAAAAGTAATTACAGCGTTAGTTAGTGCGTGTTGCACCAACTTAAATAATACTGTTTTTTTTATTAAATATGATTTGATTTGGTCATTAAACAAATTAACACCAGTTTTACATACTAGAATTCCAATGATAAATAGAAACAACACTTCCTACTAAAGTTTGACAGCCCTCATATCGGTCAAATTCCTTTTTTAGGATTCCGTAGTCAACTAGGAACCCTTATAGTTTCGCTATGTCTGTCTGTCTGTCCGTCCGAGGATAATCTCAGAAACCGTTTGCACTAGAAAGCTGAAATTTGGTACAAATATGTATATTAATCACGTCAACAAAGTGCAAAAATAAAAAATAAAAAAAATGTTGTTTTAGGGTAAAATTGGGAAGTGATTTTTTTTATTTCAATCCCAACATGTGAAATATCGTTGGATAGGTATTAAAAAATGAACAGGGGTTTACTGAGATCATTTTTTGATAATTTTAATATTTTGGGAAATAATCGCTCCAAAATAAAATAAAATTGTGTTCTCCTCTCTAACTTTTGAACCATAAGTTCAAAAAGTATGAAAAAAATCTAAAATATAGAATTGCATAAAGACTTTCTAGGAAAATTATTTTGAACCTGATGGGTTTAATAGTTTTAGAAGTTTTTGAAAAAAAAATTTTTAACTAAAGTTGTAATTTAAGCGTAGGTATGCACCGTCCTTTGTGGGCCCGTTTTTAGGGTTCAGAACTAAGTGTATATCTACCTATGTCAAGTCCATTGACTTGACATAGGTAGATAGGTGTAGGTATACACACAGATAGCCCATTTTTGTAACTTTAAGTGGGGATACTTAAGTATTATGATGCACTGAAAACTACGGAACCCTACACTGAGCGTGGGCCGGTTTTTTTATTGTAACTTGTCCATGTAATGTCTAAAAGGGCTCATGTATGATATTTAAGTACCTAGTACCTATAAAAAAACATTGTTATATTTGAAAAGATTAAGTGTCGAGTTTCTTGTCGGTTCTTCTTGACATCATCAACATTCCGAACACGGCAATAGAATACTTAACTTGTACTGTCAATTCATAAGTGCTTTTGTAAAACTTACATGAATAAGGACGTTTCCTATTATATTATATTTTATGAATCACGTAGAAACAAATGACAAGCCATGTGGTGGAGTTTTCGATTGAAATGCCGTCCTTGTGGGTATTTCGTTGGTGGTTTGGTTTCATACCATATTTTTACAGACTTCTTCACTCAGATTGTGAATTCGACCTCGAAGGCGCATCTATAGTTGTACTTTTTATGAAGCACAAAAGGTCCCGGTTCGAAACCGGCTGAGTCAATCGAAGATCCGAACTTTCCTAAACTGACTCAGGTGTGGGTATTATATATAGACCCAAGTTTGAGAATAAAATTTCACATTACACATTCTCACTTCACTCATCCACACGCAACTTTATCCTGACATCTTTTTCTGTAACTATTTCAAACATTATTTTACCTTTTTTTCAAAATCGTTACTAATGGCTTGAACTTTACTGCTTACGTCATTTTTTACATTAATTCCAATACATCGCAAAAAAATGTTTTTTATTTAACCTATGTCATTTAATAACTTTACTATCTTTACTTTAGTGATAAACACAAACACCTAACTGTAAATCGCATGCTCTAGCTTTAGCTATCGTAATGTGTAAAATTAAACAATATCTTATATTTGTAGGACGTTATATAAGTTAATGTACGTGATTAAATTTAATGTAAATATAAATTTGCCCCCCGGGAGCACGCTTTAGTCACAGAGCCCCTCTGAACATAACGCAATGATAAATATTATTTCAGAGAGATAACAAAACGTGTGTTTACTAACATCAAAGTTGAATGGAATTTTTTCATAATTTTACGTGAATTTATCACGATGTTTTTTAGTTTTCTTATATTTGAAAGGTGATAAATATTGTATGTTAACTTCAAAATTATGCAATTTATATACGTCATTTGTCAGAGACCTTAAAAGATAGTAAAGATTCATTTAACTATAAAGGTGGTTCTACTTAGGCTAGAGTTAAAGAAAAACCAATTATCTAAATGTAGATTACCACTTTATACTGCACAGAAGTCTGTCTGTGTGCATGTAGAATGCAATATAACGTAACTGTAGGGATTCTTTAAAATCAAGAATTTCAGCAAGAATATAAATTTTATTGTTTCTTCATGTACAGACAAAAGCATGTCAGACTATCACTTTCGACTTTGTATCGCCCTGATGTCGATATCGAGCTGCAGTGTTCCTTGTCGTGCTGGCGACCGTACCATACCTGACCGTACCTGAGTTATTAGGATTTGAAGAAGTAGTAATGCCCCTATAAATTTATAGTACAGTGAAAGGTAGATCATGGTGAATATTTGCAGTTCTTATGCCTGCTTCATGCGGGTGGTACAATGTCCAGAGCGTGTATTCTGAAGTGCCTTCGACCGTACTAAAAAAAAAAGGAAATTCATTTCGCTCCGTCGTCTACGGAAGAAATGCATGACTACGCGTATCCGTAGCCGCTATTAAAAATTCTGTAGCACTACAGTCGTAGCACTTTATTTATCAATAGCTATCCTGCTTTACACTCCAAGGAAATTTAAATCTCAAAAGGTCAAAGATACAAAGTCTGTACTTGCAGAATGTTGGTAACTTCATATAACACAATCTATTGATACAACGATGTATGTGTAACGTCACTGTAATCTATTTACGAGTATGGTACATTACATAGACTGGATCAAATATTATTATGCTGTTATTGTGTGACGCATATCCCAAATCTAAATTAATTTTATTTGCTAAAAATATGTACGAGTAGTGCGAGTACATTTCGTACAATGTTGGTTTAATTTATTTCTCTTACGTTTTGTTATCAAAACGTGCCAATCTCTTAAATAGCAAACATGATAAGTATGTATAGTAGGTGTAACTATGATTTACTAAAAAGTGTTTTGCCATTCAAGTCACTGTTGACAAAGCCATAAATATAATCTTATTTGCAGAAACCTGAGCCTCATTAAACTATAGTTATTCTTTAACAAATATTGTTCTGGAATACCCAAAGATAAGCGCAGCATGCCAGCAGATAATCATTTACTGATTTACTACATGGGAACCCCCATTGTGGCATGAGGATCCTGCATGTAATGATGAAGCATCTCTAATCATTAATAATATAATTTAATTCCTTTTTGATGTAATTTTTTAGTATTTTTTCGGATCTAGCAACCCTAATAGCATTAAGACTTGCCTAATTATCTTTTGTAAAGCCCAATTTAGCTCTTGATCTAACTTACAAATTAAATGGAAACAAAACATATAAACAAATAGGCCAAAAAGCCATGGTAGGCTGTAACACGACTGTCTTTCTGGTAATCAATATTATTGACTTTTCACACTAGTAGCTAGCGAGCGTCTTCAAAATGGAACGTGTCGTTTTAGCTGCGAAACCGCGTCTCATTAGCCGCCACTACAGCGAGATCCTCGTTGCATAGCTGCTCCGCTTTGTAACGGTTAAAAGCTGGTAGTGTACCTACCATAGCTGTAGCACTTTTGTAGCTCACTTTTTATTGAACTCAGCAAGTAGATGACTATTTCGCATATAGGGACAGTTAGTTCTGCTTATTAATTGTCTTTATCTATGGAAGTGCCCTCATTACTCACTCTGATTATGCATAGCGTAGTCACCTTCAATATGAGGTGGACCCACATGGTCGTAAGTATAGATTGAACGGTCTTGAAATTTATAAAACAACAACCTATGCCACTACTTAACCAGTGATCAGTTCCGTATATTTTTTTATGACGGCACACCGTAATATTTAGCTAAGCTG
This sequence comes from Glyphodes pyloalis, assembly GCA_037074685.1. Classification (NCBI taxonomy): domain Eukaryota; kingdom Metazoa; phylum Arthropoda; class Insecta; order Lepidoptera; family Crambidae; genus Glyphodes; species Glyphodes pyloalis. Next base: position 2,237,158 of record JAYKKO010000012.1, on the reverse strand, counting down.
CATTCAACAGAATGTTTTTTGTTACTTTTAACGGTATTTATTAAAGCCCTATTCTATTGCAAAGCTTACCTTAATCTAACTTTAGAACGGCATTCGGTTTCTGTAAATTTCGAAAAAAATATATAAATACGAATTAAAACAAATCTCTATGGTACTAAACTTCACTGTTCGTGCGCCCTGATAAACCACGCAATGCCTAGTAAGTATATAACTAGTGCACCTCATATTATCATACCATAATTCAAACATGTAAGTTTTGTGTCAGCTGATTAATGTCCCACTGCAGAGCAATGACCTCCGTCATTGAAACCACGTCTTTGCTATAACAACGGGTAATGCCTTCATCATCAAACGATCCTAAATGCGGATTGGTGATCAACAAACAAAACATACCATAAGAAACAAACCTAAACCTTAAGATCATAATTCAGTACATAAGCCACAAGACCATTGATGCGTTCAAAACACATATGCAAACGAACATGTAGTTATACCAAAAGTCTCACTGATCGCCCTCATTTCGGTTCCTTCCTTCCGTGGTTCTGCGATGACATTGATGATGTATTCCCAGGGTTCGGCGCGTACAATGTCCTGCACATGCTGATGTGCGGCCTCATCCTGATGGGCGTCATCATGCAGAGCCTGGCGCTCGGCTACGTGATGCCGGCCGCGCAGTGTGATCTGGACCTGACGTTGCAGCAGCGGGGATGGCTTGCAGCTATTCCTTTTGCAGGTAAACCCTTCAATAAACAACAAACGAACTATAAACTCAGCCACATACATCTCACTTATGCCCGGTTCCAATATTTTACGATTCATAATGTGGCAAAAACGTCTAACCATTTTTCTCCAACCGAAGCTTACTACCGAACCGAAGATTTTTTTATGCCAAGATACTGTAAAAACGTAAAATATGACCTCAAACATAAAAAACCTCTTTTTACAAAACATTATTTAAGAAGACTTCAACCAAAGATGTTGTAGATCGACAGTTCCATGTGAAACACAATCAAATTATTGTCCCTTGCATCATAACATACCTACATAGGCAGTACCGTCTTCACCATAAGGCCACACGGGGCGTGTGCCCAGGGCTCCCATTATCTGGGGGCCCCGAAGGACCGACATTTCTCTAACTAAAGAACCCTCAGCATTCTAATATCATAGATGGCATGACATATTATTTCAAAAAGTTCAGTATAATTCGCATATTTTATTTTCTCAATTCATGTAGGAATGCCCAAAGCCCCAAATTATTCTGTGCCCTAGGGTCCCAGGTTAGTTGTACATAGGTGCCTTATATCATCAAATTGCAAAAGTTCTTAAGTCGAAGAAGCTTAAGTCTCATATAGTCTAATCTAATTTAAGTCTTAAATGACTTGATATAATAAACATTATGGATGGGTTTTTGATGTAAAGTCACGTGCGCTGTGACGAAACGAATAAGAGTAAAAGAAGGCTTAATACTGTTTGGAGCCTTGTTCCGCTGATGCCATTTTTAGGTCGCAACTGTGCATCTACAAACTATGTAATCTTTTAAAAAAAATGTGAAATGCCCCCAAATTTTCGCAAAAAGACTTGTGAAAAATCATAATAGCTTTAAAATGTGTAACTGCAATTCAGAAATAGACCTACTCACCTGGTCCAAAGATAAGATATTATAATACTAAATAATACGTGTGTTAAGTCAGTGGCTCTCTTGCGAATTTGTTTACAAATTATGATAACAAGCAAGTTCTCAATCTTTCAACCAAATTAGCTATAACAAGAATTATCAAGTTTATTTTCGTATCGTATTCGAGTTACTTTGACTTCGTTTTAGTGAACCCAATCATTGTAATTTATATCCAAATTATTTACAAACAATTGAGATAATAGGAGAATGATGCAACAGAGAATCTGAACTACTTATTTTTAGGTAACTGTTAAATTGATAGTCTCTAAAGTGTATATACATAGAATAAGTATTGTTATCATCTTACAAATGTTTATTTCTCATAAACATAACTTAATCACTTCGAATGGGTCTAACGCGCGAAACAATATTTATCCAAATCAAAAACCACGTTTTAATTCCCCATTAATTAATTTTAAGAATCAAAACCTTTCGTTTGTTTGTTCATTTTTAGGAGCTGATCTATAAAAACGTGGTGCATGACAATGGGCTCCATCTCAAAGTTATTTAGCGTGTGGTCTATAGTGCGATAGAGAGATATAGTTTACGATCTTTACATAAGAAATAAGGACATCCACAGCAGCGCTGAAATCACTGATATAACTCTTAAACTGCAAAACTTAACGGCAAATCAACGATGGTTCATTGGCCGGTGGAACCAAATGTTCTACAATGGTGGTCATACCGGACAATGCAGATTAATAGTGCATCCATAAGATAATGATGTAAAACCTAAATGATAGGGGATGGATGCAAGTGGCACAATTTGTGAAAGAATTGTGAAAGTTTTCGGGACAGACCTATGTATACTTAGGTCCTATTGAAGTTCTCTGACTGGAGTTATTTTAATAATAGTAATTGGGATGTTGACTGGCTAGTCAAGTACGATACTTTTAAATACCTCAAACACGATGCCTTCAACAATTCAATTATTTTCCATAAAGATAGCACACTGTGACGTCACAATTTTGCTTTTCACCACTGACTCGGAACATAATTTGCATAAAACACTATGGCCTATGTAACATAAAGTTCTTTCTTACGGCATTGAAACCATTATGAATTGTAAATAATGTCAACATCCCATTAGCTAGTTCAAACTGATAGTGGATATCTTTCCAGCGATTATCCTCACGTCCTACTTCTGGGGCTGGCTGGCTGACACTCAGGGGAGAAGACCCGTCATGCTATTCTCCATGCTGGTGTCTGCATTCTTCTCCGTGCTGACCAGCTTCTCACCCAACCTCGTCAGTTTTGCGGTGTTGCAGTTCATATCATCAGTATTGTGAGTATGAATTTTTAAAACCACTTAAGACATACATTGTATTATCTTAAAGTTAGAAAAACGGTCACGACACCATGTTCGGGGTCAATCGTATTTTCAAACTATCCAAGAACCTACTCCAAATAACAAAATTTCATCGTAACCGGTCTATCTGTTAAGCATAATTCACAAAACGTCGGAATCGTATTCGAATACGGGAGTTATATTTTATCTCTTTCCAAAAAACGATTGGACAGAGATAAAACATAGATTTCCGGTTGAGAGTCTTTTCACAGTAAATCACACACAAGAAGGCCACATAGCACCACGAAGCAGACACGATTCATGAATCTATTAGAATTATTGGCATGAAAAAACCCGAGTCAATATTTCACCTACTGATACCTCCGTGCTTTTTGAAAGCATTCCTATATTTTCCGCTTCACGAACGAAGACCAAAAAAGTTTAATAATAAACCAAAGTTATTTATTTTAAATTTCCAGTATGGCTGGCCCTTCGGCAGTGGTGTACACGTACCTAGGCGAATTCAACAACTTGCGCCACAGAGACAAGATGGTCGCTTTCGGTTCCTCCTTCGTTGGTATCGGCACCGTGGTGCTACCTGGTAAATATTAGGACATTGTACATTTAAAAATCAACCGTCTTAAGTCTACATACATATTTAGTTCGTCCGCTTTCAACTATACCAACTAAAATTTTGCAAACGTTAATAGACCTGGTTCTCTATCTTCTCAATCAATCACAGTATTAGGTGTCCAAACTTAAATTGTAACAGCGAAAAACGTTGTAGTGTCTTGCTCACCTACAAAAGACATGTATGTCACAGCTAAGAATATAATACGCAAAACACATTTATCACAAAAAATCAATTGATACTATGTTATAATACAAGTATGAGTATTAATCGCAGTTGAGATCGACACCTTCGTTTTATGGGTAACAAATTTCAAGTCATGTAAAAAAGTACCAATTTAGTGATTGGGTTTTCCCACCCAACGAAGCAGGGCCAACATTTGACTAAAACCTTCATGTTTGTTATTATATATTAAATTAAAGTATATTATGTATTGTGATATTACGTTTGGTTCTGGTTTCCATAATAGACGTGTATACGATATTATCTGTTATTTATTCATTTTGTTGGACGTTCGATTGATTGATCTTTGTCTTTTAGGAGGAGGACCTAATCCTGGTCCATCTGACTACCTACTGCAATAAGCATCACAAAGCGAATTTTTTTATTATTTTATTTTAATTCCTTCAGGAATCAGCTGGCTCATCCTTCCTCTCGAATTCTACTTCCCGTTGGACTTCCTCGACATCGCCTACCGTCCTTGGCGCCTGCTGGTGGTGGCCTGCGCCATGCCTTACGCCATCAGCACCATCTTCCTCATCTTTGCTCCTGAGAGCCCCAAGTTCCTAAACGCAATTGGAGAACAAGAGAAGTGCCTGGAAGTCGTCAAGACGATTTACTCAGTGAACCAGAGAGCGGATAGGGAAAGCTTTGTGGTAAGTAGGTACTTTCTTAATAGCAGGTGACGGCACACCTACCATTAGAACCTACACACTTAGCTACGTCGATAACAGGTTCATTCTTTTCAACGTATCTAAGTGCGCAGGCCAGGCGGTAAAGTGTCAGTAATGAAAATTGAAATGTATCAATGCCATGGATTTTAAGCTTACCCAAACTAAATTAAAGTTTGATCAATTATCATTCAGTTAGGCTCTCTGTTTACACTATTGTAACATTACCTTCATCCAAGGCAGTAATTCATTTGAAGAGTTGGCCCATACAAAGTTAATGAACCCTGCAAATAATAATTAAACCCCGACATAATCACATCATCAAATAAATGCTATATCTAAAGCAGTCGAACTTCTTTAAATCATCAGGTCAGCTCTTTGGTGGTTGAAAACCAGAGCAGTAAGACGGTGGAGAGCCACGGCATCGGCGCTGTTCTCAAGTCGATGCGCGACCAGACGGTGCCACTCTTCAAGAGACCGCTGCTGCCGTGGACCTGCCTCACTTGCTTTGTGCAGTTTGGGATATTCGCTACGTGAGTTACCTACACATACATGCTTCTTGAGATGAACTCATCTTCTTGGAATAGCGGAGGATTGTTGTTAATTTTCAGGCCGAAATTACGTTCCAACACAAATGTAAGGCTATTGACATGTTTATGCATCCAGCGTGATTTTGGATGATGTTTTCTATCGCGAAAAAAGTAATGCAAAAAAGCAACAGCTGGCTGACTTATAATTCGACGATTTCAAAATGTTACATTTACGGCCCAAAGCTGATTAACTATTATCAGCTGCATCATGAAGATAGTTTTCGTCTGAATCTTCTCTTAACCAGGTAATAGACTACTTACAAATTTCATAAATAATTTTCGTCGTATTTCAGAACAAATGGCTTTTACGTGTGGTTCCCTTCCATCCTAAACTCACTGGCCAATCACGACGGTGGGGACGCCAGGATTTGCGACATCCTGGATGCAGTGAGAGTGCCAGCTAGCAACGGAACTGTGGTAAGTTACCTGTTTAAACGTGTGCTTTTAAAACATACATTTTTTTGCCTGTCGTAATAAATAAATAAAATAAATACTAGACAACATCACATAGATTGCTGGTTATATGTTATGTACCAAAAGCAGTTCCATAATATACAGACCCAAGATAATTTAGAAAAATTAGTTTTCCGTATAGGCCGGTCGGGTCATTCGGTCATAGCATTAATTCGAACTCATCCAGGCGTGGAAGACCATGCGCCTAAAAGTGCCTACTGCAAATTGGCTACCACAATTCATAATCCTGAATTAGAAGTTTGTTCTGATACCCAAGCTTCTTTTTTTTATTTCTAACCGATACTAACACTCACATATTTAATGTTATTTCTGTCCTTTAGGTGGTATGTGACGACACAATGAACACCGAAACATTCGAGCGCTCCATCTATATAGGGCTAGTCTTTTCGTCCATGTACATCATCGTAGGATTCCTCGTCGACTTCGTGGGCAAAAAGCTGATCCTGATAGTGCTGTTGTCTATCACAGGTAGGTCTAATAAAACCAATATTTTTAAAGTGTAATAATATTGATTAGTATCGATTTAATAAAATCAATTGAATTGATACTTGCTACTTACCATAAAGTTTGGGGACAAAGACTACGGTCATTGGAATTAAGTCAACAAAACAAAAAGAAGTACGGTATCAATGGATCACAAACCTTAACCTGAGCTACTCTGTAAGATATTGTGCTTGAAGTTCGGGAAACCCACTAGACAAGAGTCAAGGTCTTAACTGAAAAGGTTTATTAATATTATTATTTAACTGTATCTGTATCTATCTATTTTAAAAGCATATTTTATCCCTAATGATAGGTCTCTGTGGAATCGCCGCGCATCTCGTCACCAATTCTCAGTTTGGTGTGGTGCTGTTCGCCGTCTTCCAGATGTCTGGGGCTTGTATTGGGCTCATGACTGCTGTAGCAGTAGAGCTCTTCCCTACTAAATATAGGTAAGAATAGAAGTGAGCAATCAATTAATTGCAAGGTCGTTAATATTCAAATATGGATCTTCTAGTAATGAAATTTAATAGTCAGCATAGAAAATACTTTGCATACTGAAAAACAGGCCATGTTTTGAAAGTCCATTGGTTCTCGTATTAAACATGGAGAGAAACCATATGTGAAATCTTTAAAAAACGCTCGAATCCACATACAATCGACATTGTTACACAGTATCAGATCTCACCCCTCTCCAAATCTTCTGCCACAAATTAAAGTCATGTATCCTATCCTTGCTCCGGTTGAAGCAGATTTAATAATGTTAGTCCAGAATTCTTGCTATAAGCTACCTCATCTCTAACAAATAATCATATGACCCCTCAACTTTCCGCTTACAACCGTGTTATCCTACTTTTGCTACTGCCAGTTGTCAGCTTAAAGCGATACAAAAATGACATTTATCTCAATAAATTTTATAATGTTTTGACCTACTGATAAAATGCTTGTCATTTGTGCACAGGGCGATGGCTGTATGTCTGTCAATGATGATGGGACGTGTCGGGTCTATGGCGGGCTCCAACCTTATTGGCGTGTTCCTGCAGACCAACTGCGGCGTCAGCTTTTATCTCTTCGGTGGAATCATCATTGGTTAGTACTAGAATTTCTGTCATTTTTTTTACAACTCACAAACTCTTGGGGCAAAATGTCTTGGTGCGAAATTAGTATTGAGTTTATCCAGAAGTTGTAAGCTCGTTGCAGTGAAATACGAGAAGGCGAAACAGATAGTGTCCAAGAAGAGCTTGTCAAATGTCTTTAGATTTGTCTAACTGAGCCTTAGCCGTTTTACAAGTCAATTTTACCTACTCTTATTGCTACATTATATTAAGTAACTCAAATGCTTACACCACCCACAATAATTAGAATCAATGGATATTTAATATCAGAATCATACTAATATTTTTTTAATCTTTCCAGTGAACGCCCTCTTCTGTCTTACTTTGCCTGGCAAAAAGCGTGATAGTAAACCAAGCAAACAGGCAGCTCTGGAGGCCACTCATCAGACCCACGAGCCGGTATGAAATCTTCGCACACCGGCTTGCGGGCACGCTCTCGAAATCAGTATTACAAGGCATCTTGAACGTAGAAAGGAGAACAGCTTTTGCTTTTAAAACAGAGTTCATACGGATCGACGTGTATAACACATCGCTTGTTGTGAAGCGACCCGAATGTGTAATTGTTAAGTGCAAAGCAACCCTACGAGTGAAATCGTTTGGTGTGAAGTGACCTTACGGAAGAGAAAACGAGAAAAAGAAATAACCATACAAATCAACAGCATTTTAGTTAAAAATAAGCAAAATTGAAACTCAAGTCGATCCCTGTGAACTCTATTGAATGTTATAGGAAATACCTACTTCAAACATTATACATCTAAATTACTTATGTAAAATTATAACTCTTAGATGGACTTAATACTTAATTTATAACTACATAATGATTATACATTCCTTATCAATTTTAAAATTTTTAACCCATATACTGTAACCACCCCTGATCAAACGCTGTGTGAAAATTGATGATAGTAAATTAAAATATGAATTTCCTAGATACTTAGTGAACGTGCTTAAAGCATTGTATGGTGCAGCTTAATGGGCTTCTAGATCACCACCAAATTTGTCAACGGAAAACAAAGCTTTTGTGTAAGTCAACTATTATTTGTACTTCATTTATTTGATTTTAAGGTTTTCAACAATAAAATTGTACGTCTTAATGATTTTAAGAGTTCGAATTCATTAAAACTGGATATTCAAACGACTAAGAATTTTGCCTAACGTCGCTCAAATGTGTTGTTGATGTATTCTATCATTTCTTTCTTCTTGTAACAACGATGCTTTACAATGTTGTGTATTTGTATATGTATACGATGAATATTTCAATGTTTATGCTATTGGGTATTTCATTTCACATGACACTTTTATTTTTTTGTGCTTTTACACATTACGACTACCAGTAATTATGCAAAACGTCTACATATAAGGTTGTTTACTGCGCACCTTATAAGTAGGTACCTTCCTGCAAGAAGTCGTAACATGTAAAAGTCAGATTAAAAACCTGAAAATCCTGTAATTGGTGCTACAATTTACCTGCTGAAAATGAAAGTGTGATGTAAATGTTTATATAAACAGTACTTTGTTTTGTTTTATTATCTTAAGATAATCTGTTTTTATTACTTCAATTTTGTATCCGGACTAATCTTCTCGTCTGTCAAAATGTGTCTTCTAACGTAACGAGTTTCCGCCTAAAATAATCATTTTCTACCACAGATGCTAAAATGGAGCGAACCTTCAGATTTGAATGAAGACGCATAGGCTTGGTTAAAGCGAGATCAACAGACAAAATTACACACTTAAAATGACAATAAAAAGTAAAAAGACTAATCATTTAAACCAAATGTTAAAATAATTTTAGTAAGCAATTAAAAGTAATTAGTGAAATTGTTAGATATGTAAGAAACTAAATTCAAAGCTGGAAATCACTTTGGATATATTGTAAATAATAGATAGTAGTAAACTAAAAAGGACAAACATGCATGTGAATAGGTTAATTGATAAAAATAATAAAATCTTTAATAATACCAGCAGTTTTATTATTAAACTACACTCAGTTGTTCATATTATATTTGCCTTATCGTCATCAAAGAAATCTTATTTATCTCTAAATAAAAGCAATAATGTTTACCTATGATTGGTAAGTAATAACAAAGACACAAATTTAAAAACAAATATTCCACACATATGTAGATTAAATACCGGCTTATTGGGGTCACAAAAGTTGGCGCCCAACGTGGGATTGAGAAAGAGAACATAACAGTTATTTGTTTAGCTGGTTAACACTTTAAATAGGTACAGACAATATTTTAATTATTATAGTTATATTCTGTTCCGGATCTCATTCCTTCTGGTCTCAAGATAATTTCGAATTAATTACCGACTAAAAGTTACTTCGAAATCTAATACTTATTTTAGATTATCTTCTATTCATTATAGTTTATTATACCTAACGTCATTATCATTATAATTTTATAGTTCAAACCCTCCAAACAAAACTTTCTTACAAACTTGTTGCACTGCGCAGAAAAGATGCGCAGTAGAACAACTTTTCTAATGACAAGTTCACCGTCTTCAGTTCACGATTTCAAGAATGTTTTAGCTCTTATTCGGCAGTTTCAGAATTCGCGTAGAGCCACGGAAATGAGAATCCACTTCCGTGTGCCCTAGAGAGCGGATGTGGAAGGTCCCCACTTCCGGAAAACCTGGATGAGGGCAGGAAAATTTCAGTTTTGTGGGCGGCAGTACCAGGATCACAGAAATGGCGGGAGATCGTGAGTCGCCCAGTAACAGGGCGCGCATGCGTTCACTTATTGATTTTAAGATAAACGCTGGCTCCCCTTCCGTGCGGAGGAGCTGCAAATAATGGACATGGTGTTTTTGATAACATACATTTGCACATGTCAAAAACTAGACATCCCCTACCCAACTATGAATTTTATTAGAGAAATAGAAATTAGAAATATAGAACTTGTACATGCTAAATTTATGTTTCCTATATTCGTTTCATTCGTTTCATTTCCTATGTTTGTTTCATTCGTAATTCATATCGTTTATATGTAAATTGTTACAGTTACCACTACAATACCCCTACATAGACCCCAAGTTTGACCAATAAACAATTTTCTACTTTTTTCCGTAATAAAGCTGTAAATAAATAAAGAAATCATAAAAAAGCAAGTAAGTCAGTAAGAGAAAATTAAAAAATATGGAACGTGCACAAGGCGCTAATCGAAATCTTGAACTTCTTAGATACTATATTATTTCATTTTTTTGTGTAATTTTGTCGTTAGTACCATTATAATGTTTTTGTGATTGCATCCCCGATAAAATGAGGTAAAGTCAGTTTTGTTAAACAATTTTTAAATTTATTTTTAAACTATTTTCTAACGATAAACTAGCATACTGTTCCTATGATCTTAACCTTTCTTAGCGATGGATCTACTCAATTCATGACAGAGGTTAAAAACCAACTCCATAAGCATTTCGTTCTCGCCTTTTCTTGGCTCCACGTCGCATATTTTCCACATATTTTAAGTTTCCCTCACTTATACCGTCCTGGTGATTCAGATGTCGTGAAAACTTCCCTGCAAAGATCTCAAACGTTTCCCCGAGTGGAAAATCTTTTCCTAACAAAGAAAATGTTTTACACTTTCAAATCTACCTCTCCTTCTCTTTGAAGTGTAAATAACCACTTATTTTGAAAAAATGTAACAAAGTCACAATTGCAACCCAGTTTTAGTCGAATCAGAAGACAAATGTTTGATGATTGTTGACGATACTAAACAGGATTTTATAAAAAAAATTAAACATGTCAGCTGTCAAAATCATAGAAATCCAAACCTCAACGTCCATTCTGTTACCATCAAGCGGTTGACGGATCCGCCATTTTAGGCAGAATTACCAGGAGAGCACAAGTCGCGTGGAGGTTAACGATTTTCCGCGCCGTACGTGCGAGCGAGGCGGCGATAAAAGGGGTGGACCCGTGTGCATTGTACGATGACGTCACTCGCACTCCCCCATCCCTTGAGAAAAAGCAACAAGTCAAATAAAATCTTCCGCGGTTTATGAATGCTGGGTATGTGCACGATTTGGACCCCAATACTGGCGCCCCACTCAATTGGATGTGGGGGGTGTCGTACGCCCGCTACCACTTACTAAACTGCAGCCAAGGGGCCATAATGTTTTCCGAAGTCTGAACAGAAATTGCAAACTATATTAATTTTTTTATCCTTTACTAATTCGCACGGGTAGATAGTTTTTTACACCTTACGAGTAAGAATTCATTTTTATAAAAATACTAGCGGACCCGACAGACTTCGTCCTGCCAAAAATATTCGGAATGTGGCTTGACTCTAAATTTTAGTTAAAAAACGTTTGCACTGGAAAAAGAAAAGGGCTGTCTTTACAGTTTTCCCGGCAATTATTAGAATTTGTCTCGCCGTAAAAACCATCCTTGGACTTCAGCGAACATTAAAAAAAAAAGAATTGTCAAAATCGGTCCAAGCGTTGTCGAGTTAAGCGCTTACCAACACATTTTGCGATTCATTTTTATATAATAGATAGATTAGCGACCCGGAGCGGCGTCCAACGCGCATTATCCCCGTTTTTTTCCACATTTCAACCGATTCTTCGCTTCTACCGGTCGTAGCATAATTTTCTATAACCCTCCTCGACAAATGGAACTCCAACACAAAAATTTTTTTATCATTCGAACGCGACTACGGTTTTATAATATGTATTAGAAATATATAACGTATCTCGATGATAATAATCAGTGATGTAGTTTTCTAACGGAAAAGAAAATTTTTGAAATCGGTCTAGTAGTATTTAGTTTATCTTAGGTTATGTACAAAAACACAAATCATTCCTCTTCATGATTTTACCTACTTATGAACAAAACCTATGAATATATTTTTTAGTTTCTTTACTAATAATATAAAATTTCCACATTGGTCACTTTACGATGTACGGCATTTTACTAAGATATGTGTATCTACAATAAGTCTAGCCACTGTGGCTACTGAGGGCGAGGCTGAGGCTACTCGGGGCCGGCGTTAGGGTGGCGCGCGGTTGGGCAACAGCCCGGGGCACTCGGACTTGAACGGGTGCTACAAAGCTGACCCAGATGTATTCCCCTAAATCGATGTATTGGTATACGCTTTTACAGGGGCGCTGGCGGAAATTCGTCCAGGGCGCCAGTAATGCTAGAACCGGCACTGAGGCTACTGATTGATTTACTTAACTTACTGGTTTGGTTATATCAGTTTTTTAGCTATATTAATTCCGCATAGTTCAAAAGTAACTTGAGTATTTTTTCGCCAGAATCATTTTATTCTCACGATGACTTGAGTTCAATGAAGACTTTTGCTCTGCAGTAGGACATACCTACTTTGCTTTTTTATGCTTTTATAATATTCAGTTGCATTAATACTCAGAGGTGGCAGTCAGCATAATTCGTTTGTATACACCTCAGAACCTTGTCACATTAAACTCCGCTTGACTAATGCCCGGTTCTAATTTTTTACGATTCGTAATGTGTCAAAAATTACTATCCGGTTGTCTACGAGTCGTTAATTCTAATTTCAATAATGCTTACCATATTATCAGTCGTCCGTCAGTCGTTTTTAGCTTATAACTCGTATATTTTTTAATATCCGTAGCTAGAATGGATCATTTTTCAAATATTGGAACCGGATATAAGCAAGTCAGATAGACAGTGAACTTAATGCGACAAGATACCGAGGGGTTTATGAACTAAAGCTGCTGACGATACACAGTATACACATAATACGTAGGTACTTAGAACAAAGCCAACGAGCGCGGTAATTCCTCACTTTGTTTTCTTCACAAGTAGCCAAAGGATTAGTTCAATTGCATCGTGCATATCGAAAACGTACTATTCTTCGGAATCTACATAGTTGGCCGCCTATAGTGATTAAGGGACGTATTAGGGTTGACACTTTCATCTCGACTAATTTTAATTGCAATACTGAAGTCAAAATCGTGTCGTATGATTTAGATGTAGTGCCTTTTTTTTCAATACTCTCACAGAAATATGGTGATGAATATTAAGACGATTCCTAAGTGTTACAGATATAATTACATTTTAATAAGGTTTTCACTTGAATTGAAATATCTTAATATTAATTATCCATTAACTCCCAGATTATTATATATAATGCTTCTTGCCGCACTAGTGAAGTTTTAATATTTTAAAGCAACACCCAAATATAGAACAAGAACAACCCCTACTAATATTATAAATGCGAAAGTAACTGTCTGTCTGTCTGTTACGCTTTCCCGCTTAAACCTCTCAACCGATTTTGATGAAATTTGGCATAGGTATACGTTGAACCTCAAGAACGGATATAGGCTACTTTTCGTTAGAAAGTAAGGCCAATGCCACCTTTGAATTTTATATGGGAAAATATTATTTTTTTAAGTTAGAGGTATGAAAGTTGGCACAAATATAGCTCTATTAAAATATATAAGTACTACTTTTTGTTCGAATATTAGGGGAGATAGAGGTACAACCGACCATGAAAGGATGTAGTCCACAGCTAGTAATCATATAAATTTTTGTTCTGGGAGTGAAGCCACAACCTCGGCGCAGAAGTCAAGACCACCCATTACAAATGGCGCAATGAAACCATAATGTAGTAAACAAATGGCTGAGATTAGTAGACGCGTCAAAGCATCTTCCAAGTTTCATAAATAAACTCAAACAAGTAGATTTCTTCAAGAAAATGGTTTCGCACCCCTTAGTCCACACGTGTCAACGTGCGTGTACACGTGCTGCATACAATGCGTGATATCTGCACCAATTGTCCAGTAAGCCCCCCTTATTAACTTTGCTCACGAACCATAACACTTCTGGTTTCCAACGGAGGAAGGACCACCTAAACCAAAGCCGTTGATGAATTAAAAATTAAGTGTTCAACAATAATATCTATACCCAGACTCAATGTTATCTGAATTCCGTTAGTCAAAAATATTAAACAATAGACAAGATGACTCTTGTAACGGAAAAGTCGAAAGATATGCCTGAAAAGAGATTGGTCTTTGACGATGCTATCGATCGTACCGGTAAGTAGACATGTTATTTACTTTTAAACATACGGAAAAAGATGTTCGAATAGTGATTCACATTACGTGACTAAAATGACTAAAAACTGGGCATAAAATTGAGACATTCGATATTTCCTACCGATAAGAAATTTGAAGCAAAATCAAAAGCACGTAAGACTATACCCAGGTATTCCAAACTATTGGAAAACCTCGAGGGACGCAGCATTATCCCAGGGGATAGTAAAGTGATTAATTTCTTTTCATGTCGGTTATTTTCAGTTTTACAGGTAAACTAGTAACTACTGATAGTCACTGATAGCGCTCTTTGGCCAGAGAGGGGTGAGAAAAACTACGAATTATCAAAGTAAAAGTAAATTTGGGAAGCCCTGGACTATAACACTTTGGACTTTGCACCGCGATGTTATTATCATAAGAAGCGCAAGTTTTTACCTTGATTTACTCTTGACTTTACTGGACTACCAATATTAATTACATGCAGGTTTCGGCAAATACAACCTAGGCTTGCTAGCGACGTGCTGCCTGCTCATCCTGGCTATGTACTTGGACATCTTCGGGTTCTCAGTGGTGTTGCCCGCGGTGGCCTGCGACATGCACCTTACCACTGCCCAGCAGGGGCTGCTGTCAGCTGTGCCACTCATCGGTGAGTAAAGAAGGAAGGTAGAGTGAATAACTCCCTAACACAAATTAGGGCTGCGGACGTAACTAGGGCTGCTAAACCAACTTTTCCATTTTTGTCTCTACTAAAGGCATTGAGACCATCTGCATATTAATAGGTATGCTCTTCATATCATAGGTAAAACCCAAGATTTGCAAACTTCAAATTATTAAATAATCAAAAAACCCTTCTGAAAATTAGATACGATAAAAGTCAAGCATCTAATTTTAAGACACACTGTGGGTATCTTCTTAGAGGAAGTTTTTATTCTACAAAAAAGAACTAAATATTTTTTGTGGTAAACAAATTTAATTTAGCCTCAGTGAAATTGAAAATCTGCAATTTCCTCTTGCGGTTATAGGTGTTATGATATCCTCATACGGCTGGGGTCTTTGCGCTGACACAATGGGCCGCCGTAAAACGCTGCTTATTGCTATGCCAGTGGGAGCCATATTAAACCTGGCCGCCAGTATGGCGCCTACGTACGCCAGCCTCGCTGTCCTGAAGTTCCTGTCTGCTTGTTTGTAAGTTATTTCCATTTTCAATACCTACCTACCTCAACCAGCCTGCATAATTTAGCCCCAAATGTCAATTTAATCCAAGAGTAACTATCGAGTTTCTTGCTGGTTCTTCTAGACAACATCAACTTACCTAGTTTTACTTCAATCTGACATTCATAAATTCTTTTGTAGAAGTTTACATGAATGAAAGACATCTTATACTAAAAAAACAAGTACACTTGCCGATTGGCTTCTGCAGCACATGTGACAAATCGCACCGGTAAAGGAAAAGCTAGAATGCTTGACATTTTCAGTACATCATCAGCGAACGCGGCAGCATTCGTGCTGGTGGGTGAGAGCGCGCCAGCGAGACACCGAAGCCGGTTCATGTTTCTGATGGCCAGCGCCACCATGTTCGTGCAGTTCATCATATGCGGTCAGTTACCTGAGTTTTGAATCATTCATAAAAATTGATTTTCACACTGCATTACATTGCACTCCAAATATTTGAATGAAACGGTTAAATTTAATCTCTTCTAATTATAGTATGCGACTTGAACCCAAAACCTATACGCATCGCACGTGACGCTTTTCCAACTAAACGTTCATTGGTCCAATAGCAACATCCCTTGAAAGAAATTGTTGAAAACGAAATGAGTTGTTGAATAAAACACCTTTTTTGCTGCTACGGTTGGTTCAAATTGAACATTTTTAAAACTTATAACATATTTTACAGTATTCGCGCTACCAATATTTCGATTAACATTCCAAGTGGACATTCCCTGGTTGCTTCTGGTATACCGGCCTTGGAGGCTACTTCTCCAGGTCATCAGTATTCCCGGGGCGATCGGCTGCGTGGGCATGCTTGCCTTCTACGAGAGTCCTAAGTTCCTGCTGAGCAAGGATCGAGAAGATGAGGCTATGATGGTTTTGGGAACCATGTACAGTTGGAATAGTGGAAAGTGTAAAGAAGATTTTTCTGTAAGTGAACTTAAAATTTAAGCTTGGGTTTACAACTATAAACGACTCATATGTAATTTTCAAGTAAGTAGGTGGGTTCAATTCACGGTCAGGACAGTTTGGGAAGAAAGCTGTTCCAATTGAACTGTCCGCTGCCTGATAGGTTCGCATAGTTCAATAGAAACCTTCGATTGAACCAGTGTATTGGTAAAAGACTTCAATCAACAAAAAGCATACGCTCCAATACTTGGCTAGAGCTAGGGACACTACAAATGTCATGTATGTACAAGTAAATAAAGACAGACAGACACTTTTGATTTTGTACCACTTTTACTGTGTTCTGAGCATGAAATAACTAATATCGAACTGTAAGTTCTACCTAAATGTTCTTACTCGTATTTTAAAATTCTTCAATAGAAAAAATACATTTTAGGTAGTGTCTATTTACCTGGAGGAAAGCAAGCAGGTAGACGACGTTAACAGCAGTTTACTGAAAAAAATGTGGAATCAAACTGCGCCGCTATTCAAGCCCCCGCTACTCCTCAACTCTATGAAGCTCTACTACATTCTGCTGTGCGCGTACATGACGTAAGTTGCACATTCAAAGATATTATAATTGTGATAATTGGCTACTTGACAGTGTTAACAATAAAATATGAAAAGTGTTAGATATGTTAGCTTATTAGTTAAGTAATCATTTTGCATTTTTACTTTTTAATTAAAAGCATAGTTAGTATTTTATTTTTGCAAAATAAATTTTAGTTTTTTTATCTGTGGAACAAAAGAACCGAAACGGAAACCACCATTGCAATTCGGAAATGACAGCTGTCGGCGAAAATTATTTATTTTAATGTGGCGAAACAATGATTATTTTACCGATTAAATTGAATTATTGTGTCTCTAATCGTATAAAGAATTTATTTAAACATTTTCCGTTTATCTTAATTAAGTCGTTCCTATGCGTATCGGTTCGTTGTATATGACGTTGACGTCATAATTGCTACAATGACGCGACTAGGCGTTTTCGCGCGCTTTTTAAATGTGTTACACAAAATCTTATTTTTCTCTGGTTATTTAGATTATTTCCAGATAAATCGAATTGCTTGGGATATAAAATGAACGGGCGCACATTTTACAATACTTTTTCAAAAACTGTCAAGTAGCCAATTTCGGGTTCTTACGCACTAAAGATAATTAAACGCAAAAAATATTCTGTATACGTCTAATCACCACACAAATTTTATAAGAACCAAAAACATACGTGTCAAAACGTCATCATAAGAACACCAAAAACAACTCCAAAAAGTATGAAAACCTAACAATAATCGATATAGGACAACATCACAACATCACTCACATACATTGCTGTGATTCTGTGGTAAATAGCTAAAGCACTTGTGTTACAAAAATCAGAAACAATGACGGTACCACAACACCCAGACACAAGACAATACAGAAAAGTTCGTTTCCCATATTGACCAGACCGGGGATCGAACCCGGAACCTCAGAGATGACGCGACGCCAAAGACCGGTACGTTCGCCTCTCAGCTACGGAGGTCGTACGATAGACCTGCTAAACCTAAAAACTAACTTGATAAGCTGGAATTAGCAGACAATTAGGTATCGATTTCAGTGCCATTCTAAATCCAAATGAACGGAGGCGAAAGTCACTGAGGTAAACCTCTGTCTCCAGCTTTGGATCAAAAGCAAATAATAAATAAACAGAGATTCATAGGTCTTGCATGCCATGGTGAGAGCTATGCTAGTATTTTCGGTGTAATGCCGAGAAATGAACATTTTAGTATAGCAGATTTAAAGTTACCGCCATAGCTCTAATAATTTCAAAACGAATGTGGCAATGAGGCGGCTACAGACATTTACTGATAGAAAAGTTACTTATGTTATTCAATAAAATATAGGAAGGACCTAATAAATCTATGTGAAGGGCATTACCGTGACTTTATTTTTATTGACCTTCAAATCTGTCAGTGTTAACATTGAAATTGATGATCTCATTTGGTGCCGAGAGTTGCGAAAGCCTTGGGAAGGGACCTATGTTTAGCAGCTAAACTGTAGATATAATGATCATGCAATAGCAACTAACATAACTCTAGTCCAATAAATTACATTTTTAACCATTAGTTCAACTGGATACACAATGTGGGTACCAACGATGACAAACGCCTACTTCGATGGCAAAGATAGCACTGGGAAAACTTTTTGTGAAGTCGCTAGCCGAGCTGCGAGAATGAAAGACATGGTAAGCTTTCTAGTCTATCTTATTGACTTCTAGGTGCTAGTTTTACACATCCTATTTATCAATTAATATCTGCTTGATTTATAACAGCCGTTTAAAGACTGCAACCGCGCAATACAACCGCTCACACTGTACGCCGTGATGGCCTACTCCGGCGCGTCAGGGGTGCTCACCATCCTGCTTTCGTTCCTGGTGGGACCGTTGGGCAAGAAGCGCACAACGCTGCTGGTGTTCGCGGTGGCGGCCCTGGCGGGACTTCTCCTGCTATTCGCAAGAGTTCCGTTACTGAGCATCGCGCTGTTCTACGTGTTCCTTTACGTTGCGCTGATACTAGGAAATGTGAACACGTATCTTGTGGAGCTGAACCCGACCCATTTAAGGTAAGTATAGGTAGTAGATAGGACAACCTTCGAATTAGGCAGTGGCAGTGGTTAGGCAGAGGGCTCTATTCCAAATACTTTACCTATTCTAAAGCTAAAACACTGAAGTTTCAGCAAAAATCCACGAATTGCAGCCCCAGGCAGGAGTTTTATCCCCAGCCTGCTTGCCAGTTTCCGTTCCGTACGTTCTCCTCACGTGCTTCTTGACACCCGAGCCGAGTCCTAATGCAACCATTCGGACGCCAGAACCAAAATCTACAAAGTCTTCTGAAAATTCCATTGTTCGGACTTTGTATGGCCTGGATAATTTAATATTCTGATAATAACTTTGAAAACGTAAAATATCTGTCTATTTAATGTCAGACTTCAGGTCAAATGCCTCCATCCTTGAAGTCAGCCATGGTTCCAACAATCAATACTGGCTCAATCACCATGCTTGCCAATGGATAATCACAAACGAGGGCTTTGTTCGGAAAATTCGCCACATCCTTTCCTCACCCGAGTACCACACTAGACCATCGAGGCGAACACTTTTCTAGGTTTGAAACGAAACCAAAATTTCCCATAACGTTATTTTAGGATTCTCCTTACCTGCTAAACTGAAACCCTAGCCTAGCCAAGTGGCACCAAAATTCGATATCTTTTCGACAGGATTAAAATGTAGGTACAGACAAAAGCAAGTCAAACTACACTTTGTACCGCCCTTATACCTTTCGCATAAGAACTAATATCGAAGTGAAAGTATTTACCTTGGCCTGCTGGCGATCGTATAACGTGACATTTCCATGTCCACGACCACGAACTTGGATAACCGTCACAAGCCTACATAAATGATTTTCTTCTGATAACAGAGGAATGGCAACGTGCCTGTCGGTGGTGGTGGCGCGCGGGTTCGGCTTCTTCAGCGTGCAACTCATCGCAACACTGCTAGCCGACCACTGCACGCCTATGGTCTCCGGGTACCTCGTCTTGGTTATCAGTTAGTATTACCATTCAACACCTTAGGTCCGGACATCAGGGCTAAACGCTTCTAAAAACCAACCTGTCCCGGGGAACGAAGCGTTTACGTGGATATATCGCCAGACGCAACTGTGTGTGCAGCCAATAAATGCCAGTAGATATCGGGACAACACCGCCATCTTTAACGTACCTACCTATTAGAAGTTCAAAGCTTCCTCTTAGGACCAAATGTCCTTATAAATGCCAGACATAATTGATTTTCTATTGTGCCTGGTTTTGTAGGTCTTACGTCCTTATTGAGATATCAAGGTCGAGGACACAAAAATGTTATCACTAGACGACTACCTAATCATAAAGCTTGTTCTTTCAGTTACTTATTTATGACAATAGTGACGGCATTTATCTCGGGATAAAGAAAGAGACGAGTTCAGACAACATCATTGGTTTGTAGACACCTTAGTACCTTGTCCCGTCAAACCTCCACGTAACTACGAGTAGGTAGGTAGGTAGATAGACAATGAACTTAAAGTAACAAGAAAGTGAGTGGTGAACAAATTAAAGTTGCTGGCTGACTATACATAGATACATATAATAGGTACGAGATTACGAGTACCTAATGACAGTACCAGATTAGCTAAATTAACAGTATATTTTATTTTGTTACAGGCGGCTTCCTTGTAGCCATGTTTTTACCTCCTGAGTTGACTCCTGATATGACACAAGCAAACGATTCGTCTCCTACATAGATGCGGTGATATTTTAGATAGGGCATAAAATAATAATAATATCATATTATATGTTTGTGGATAAGACTTAATATTTATTTTAGTGTAATTTAGAACTATGAATGTAATTTGAATAAATGACGACAAAACCAATAAAATTATTTAAAAAAAGGGGTTAATAAAATCATGTACCTATTACAAAACCTTTTTTTTTTGTTTAATTCCATCTCTAATATATAATTTTAATGAAATAAAAGTAAGTATTTATTTACACATGTTAAATACATAAAACGTGGTAAGTATATTATTTATCATGCGTGTTTTAAACAACATAAAGAAACGTAATATGAGAAGTGATATAAAACTACTTGTCCATTTTGTGCGAACTGATTCTTGAACATGCCTGTCCAAACCATGGCCCGCGGTCCAATGCAGCTTGTAGTCCATCTAGATGCGGCCCGCAGTAGCACTGCAGTGTGTTTTTAACATAGATATATTATACTTAAGGAAAGTAAGGTTTTTAATATTGCAATTTTTTTTTTCTTTTTAATATTTTGTATTTTAATTCTGTTCCTCGTTTGAGGGATTCTACACAACGGTGTCTAGGATTATACATATATCAGAAGCTTTTACATTTAGAGATCAGAAATTAAAATAATTAATTTAAAAAATCATGATTTAAATATTCAATTCAATTCAATTCAATATCTTTATTGCATACCACATGGGGTAAGTTGACAGATTCTTAATATTCATTTTAATATTTTGACGACCTCGGTGGCGCAGTGGCTAAGGTAGGCGGCCAAAGCGCGTAAGGTCCTGGGTTCGATTCCCGGTCAGGTCAATTTGGAAAACGAACTTTTCTAAATTAAAATTGGGTCTGGGTGTGCTGGGATGACGTCCTTAGTTAGTATCCGTCGTCTGGTACTCATAGTACAAGGGACCTTAGTTTGAGACCAGGTGATTGGTGTGATTGTCTGGCGCATTATTTATTTTATATAATGAAACGTGCGTACATTTATTTTCACATGGTAACACTAGCAACTACTGTCACTTATGGCGAACTGTCAAAATAACTGTCATTCATTTTTGTGGAACGGCCAGCGAAATGTCTGATTCTGCCGGCGATAATTCAAAGCCTCGAGTTGTGGTTTTAGGAGGTAATTAAACAACAAACTACCGTTTTACATGTTACTCCAGTCTTATCGCAATTGTTGGTTCAATTTCAACATAAACCGAAGTCGTGCAGTGATATTTTTTTTCAATCTCGTAACGGTCTCCAGGCCGTGTTAGTCATCGCTGTGACCTGAGTTGTTGACCGGTTGTTTCAGGGTGCGGCTTCATAGGGCGCAACCTGGTGGAGTATCTGATATCTAACGACCTCGCAAGTGGAGTGCGAGTGGTGGACAAGACTCCACCACAGCTGGCATTCCTGAACTCCACACACACTAAAGTTTTTGAAGACCCCCGCGTAGAATACAAGAGCGCCAACCTCATTAACCCAGGTAAGACAGGGAGCGGTTAGGGTGGCGCAAAGGGGGTCCCAGACTTAAAATATTTTTCACCAAAAATTAAAAGTGTTAATTAAGCATTTATTTGTTAGTAATTGTGTAAATTAGCTTAATTTAAACACTTTTTATTCTTAAAGTTTTTTTTCTAGGATGTATAGTTTTGCAGAAAATGTGTCTCGAAATTAATGCAGGCATCTGGGACTTGAAAATCTTGAAAACTATTAAGTTATTTAAAAAAAACATAAGAGTAAAAAATTTATAATTATGAACAGATAAGCCCATAAAAAACGAATATTGGTATTTTATTCACTTTCAAGTTTTTCGTTGAAAATAGTCCCAGATGCCTGCATTAATTCGAGACACTTTTTCTGCAAAACTATACATCCTAGAAAAAAATTTAACAGAATAAAAAGTGTTTAATTTTCTCTCATTTACACAATTACTAACAAATAAATGCTTATTGAGCACTTTTAATAAAATCCGCCCGAAAATTTTCAAAGTCCCGTTTTCATACAAAATTTAAAATTTTTAAAGTAATTTTTACAAAATCTTTTTTTTTTACTAAGTGTTTTTGTTTCCTATATAAAATGACGTTTTTGAAAAAAAAAAAACAGACAGAACATTTATATTGGGACCCCCTTTTCGCCACCCCGACCAAAGGAGCCCCTTGGGACTTGGCTGCTGCATAACAACTAAATATATATAAGAGAAAGCTGACCGACTGATCTATCGAAGCAAAGGGCTTAAGTTGTAAAGCTTTAAAAAAGGGAACACTACGAAAAGATTTTTAGTCTTCATTGAAACACATGTAAATATTTTTGTCTAGATATTGATCATTTTTCTTTGTTTGTTGTGAAAGAACTAACTCCATATGTACCAAGTTAGGGATGGCTGCTAGTAATACTATAAATATTGCATACCAAACCATATGGATAGTGAAGAATTTCATGTTATGTTCATAAGTTAAGTTGGTTTTGAAGGAAGGAATCATATTAAAAACAATGCATGACTCTTGTATGTATTGTAAATAATTAGTTTTGCATCTACCTAACCTGTTATATTTCAATGTCTTGTTTCAAATTGTTTTATATTATTTCTCTATTTTGTTTGTAGAATAAATATGTTGGTCTCGAAGACATTGCCATTCATACTACTAAGATGCAAGCAGTTAAAAATAACTATTTTGTATTATCAGAAACTACATTCCACAAACAAGTTTACGATCCGCTATCAATACTTAAAATAAAAAAATATGTAATACTAAATATTGCACCTTTTTCATAAATATTTGTCTTAAGACTAGTGGAAAGTCCTGATATTTTTGGAGCTTACATTTACTTAAACAACCCTAATTTTAGTGCTAAAAAGATAATGATTAAAAATATTACTTGGTTTTCCATTTAAAAACCAAGTAAATTATACCTAACCATATAAATAGGATATAGTCTCGTTAAATTTTCCTGTTGTTTCATAAACATCTTTTTAAAATAACTCTATCTTTCATACAAAGAAATGGAAGGCACTCGGCATCTGAGTACTATGAACACACAGTATATAATTAGATTACACCCCTAACCATTCTGCCAATGTACACATGAAAGGCTTTCTTTATTAGTACAATGTTATTGTGCGATACAAACAAGGAGAAATGTTGGCATGTATGTGTAACTGTGATTTTATTCCAATTAATTGTATAGTTTTCCTTATTGGAGCATATTTATGCACAAGGTCAACTAAATGTTTCAAAATTAAATAATTCAAGCAAAACTATGCTGACACTACATCATTTAGCTAGACAACCGTTTTTGAAATGTCTTTTATTCCATGCATTAATAGCATGATGTAAAAAATATATTTTTTTAATAAGCCAAGTTTTTTGTTTGTTTTATCTATTCAAAATTATTAAATACATTGATTCATGAACTCATTCATACTACCTTATTATGAATGTTAAGAGGTGTAAACTATCCACTCCCCCAAAAATGTGACAATGAAAAGGCTAAATGCAGCCATCATCATTGGTTATCTAGGAAAAAGAATGGAAATATGTGATTTTATGTTTGACTATTTTCATCAGCCAAACTACTGAACTTATATTGATAAAAATTCAAACATTTTCAAAATCAATTATTTAAATCGTAAATCCAGACAGTTCAAGAATCAGGATAATGTTAGTTATTATAATAATAAAGTTATAAAAGGAAACAATAAGTAACACCATTATAACTTGAGTATCCTGTCATTGACTTGTCTAGTAGCCAGATAAGCTATCAAGTGTGGATGAGTCACTTCCACCACTACCTCGGACATTCATCTGGGCCAAGCTACTAGGACAGGAAAGTAGGGCACAATATGTAATGATGTATTAACAAATCTTAATAGGAAATATGCATGATATTTAAACTTCTTTATGTATTTAAATGCAACGTAGCTATGTTTGTGAAGTCTACCGCTTCAGTGTCACATAAAGTGAGAATTAATACACTATAGAACTAGGGGTTCGGTGCTTTATAGCTTTATAAAGATTTTGTGGCGGCCAACATCCAGTTTAAGCTAGGCACAATTGGGTCAGACAAGTGGCCTGAAACACGATGCGCTTCTGAATCTGGTCCATTTTATAGATTTTTTTTTATCACTGACTATTAACTTTACCGTACAACAACACCAAATTTATACACTGAAACTCACGGAATCATCAAAACAGGTAAAATCAATGTTGTATGTATGTTAAGATATCTGATGCGAATAATGACGCGTTCAGTTACGGCATACAAATTCCATGAAAGAATATGTTTTCGTGAACAACTTAGTTTTTGAAGTAAGGACTAACTTAAAAGAATGTTTAAAATATTATTATGCATATCATATTCCGAATTGTAATTAAAAGTTATCGCATAACGAACAGACGTGCAAATCGACTCATTTTTTACTAAACCATGATTTTCTAAACAGTGATTTCTAATTAATAAAAAAAACTGTTTAATTTGAAAGAATATGCATGCTTTATGAGTCGTGTTTATCGTTTAGACAGCGTTTGGTAGCCGACTGACGTCCGGCGTTGCGTGACCGGTATCGTGCGCTGTGCCTGGTCTGGTATTAGAACTTAGTGATTTATTTGTTAGCCTACTCTTGCGTTTTGAACACTTTACTAAGTAAAGCATTCTGCCAAACAGCGACCACATCGCTTTCGACAAACAACGACCAGGGATTTTAAGGTCTGAGTAATGGTCAATAAACAGCTGAAAATAATTTGTGTTATTAAATTGGGCATTTTTAGTATCTCGCAAATATTCTTGTAATTTTTTAATACATTTTTCGATTTCTTAAAACTTATGTTCGAAGGAAGTGTCAGGCGCGGTCCTTAACGACAGCGAATTGCACGTACATGTAGGCAATCGACCTCTTCAATTGCATTTTGTACTGAAACGAATTGCAAGTAACATTTATCCAAGCCATCCATCCATCCATCCATCAGCCTCTTTTCGTCCACTGCTGGACATAGGCCTCCCCTACAGAACGCCACAACGCGCGGTCTTAGCACCCCGCACCCCGCCGTTACCAGGCCCGCCTTTGCCGTGGGGTGCCGGCTTTGCCGTGGGGTGCCGGCTTAGAATATTGCACCTCCCCATCTCTTCCCGTGGGTGTCGTAAAAGGCGACTAAGGGAGAACCAGGAGAACGGGCAGCAGCGCTCTCCTGAGTAACACAACATCTACTGCGATCGCCAACCCGCCTGCCAAGCGTGGCGATTACGGCAAAACCTCCTACATGAACAGAGGCATTTATCCAAGCATCGGTTACAAATTTTTGTTTGGACAGTTCGACGCATTGTTTAATAATGGATTGTAATAACAAAAATAGTACAGCGCCCATTGTCTCAACCGGCTCGCGTGTGACATGCATACTAAATGCTAGATGTGTGAGACTCATGGGTTTTTAAATTGTTTATTTTTAAATCGGCGTGTTCGCAAAAAGTGTCTTCGTGGAAATGACCTCGGCTTCATTAGCGAACCTCGTGAGAATTTTGGATTTTTCAGCGTGACGAATTGTAGGAATGTTCATTCTGTAGGTAATGTTCTACTTTGCTATTTTGAAGTACCAAAGAGGCATCTTTTGCCATCGCTTCAGTCATGTTATGAAGCTATGATTTTTAATTTCCTTGTCTTTTCGAAATGAAACCTTTTATCGCTTCTTCGAGACACACGACGGTATTATCCGCCCAAGTTGAGAAATTTATTTATAGCTACCAATTATTTATTTATTCAGGCTAAATCATTTTAAAAGGCGGCTTTTATTGTTTTTTTTTGGCAAGGTATGTATGAACCGGTAACGATGAGCCGGTGGTGAGCCGCAAAATATTTCGCCTTTGTAAAAGTTATTGTTAATGATGCAAGTAATATAATCTGCGAACTTATTAATGTTTTATAAATAACCCTGCCGCTATAATCGTATAGGTACCTATAGCTCGAGCCGATCATGCCTCAACGCGACAATGAGCGTAACGGGACAATGTCATCTTTTTTGTGGATGCAGTCTGTAGTACCTATCGAGTTATTAGATGTGGTCACGTCAAGAAAGATGATTATTATTTTTGTTTGCAGCATCATGCCAATCGGCCCTAGACCCTGGGGATGGCGCGCCGTGGGCGCTAGTGGTGAACTGCGCGGGCGAGACGCGCGTGGGACAGATGGAGGCCGTGTACGCGGAGGGCATCGTCACGCTGAGCACCAACGTCGCCAGGCAGTGCGTGGCGCTGAACGTGCCACGGCTCGTGGAGATCTCCAGCGGGCATATGTATAGCAGCGACAAAGTTAGTTCATTTAAGTATTTCAACTTTGATTGGACTTCACTCATAAAGGGGGTCGTTTCGTGACCTTCACATTTTTCGATATATCTAGAGGTATTAAATCGCATAATTTGAAATATTAATTCAGCTAAAAAATAAAACTAAAAAACAAATTAATAGAATAGAAAATCTAAAATTTCTAAGTAAGTATTTACATTGCATCCGTGCGAAGCCGGGCCGAGTCCCTATTATTTGATCTAAAAGTACTTAACTGCAATCGAAATAGAACTAATTTCGGAACTGCTGTTTTAATTTAATAATTTTTCGATGTTTTTTTTTATTGCACTTCAAGATTGACCTCATCCCACCTGATGTTAAGTGGTAATGAGGTCCTAACTTAAGGGTGACAAGTACAGCATAATAAATCTGTTACTGGACTTGTCGCCCTTACTTTGAAGGCTTGACCCCTGCTACTAATGTAACACCTCCCAGGAGCTCTGGAAACCTTCTCACACGCAGGAACACAACAACACAGAAGTGATTGTTATTTGGCTGCGGTCTTCTGTAAGGTTGTAAGGCTGCTCCAGTTCGAGCGATAAATCGCTTTACCCTACCTCTCTTAAATGTGTGACATTCTTACTTTACCAAATGGGGCATTCTACTAGACAAATCACAGAGTTGCGGTTTGAGAATCACTTATTCTCATACTCAACTCAACTCAAACTTTTTATTCCATTTCCTAAATGCAACGAAGTATGGAAATTACAAGTACAGTACATCATGGTACCTAATTAGGCATAGCAATATCTGCGTTACAGTAGTGACATTATTTTTTTTACATTGACATTTATTTATTTCTTATTTATCACACTTATGTTAATTCGTAATATTTAGTAAATGAAGAGCTGAGGGTTATGGCAGTGAATATTTGTTTTTGCAGCCGCACAAAGAAGACGATCCCGTAGAACCATGGACGGTGGAAGGTCGCATGAAGTACAAGGTAGAACAGGAGCTGAAGAAACTAGAGCCTGAACTCAACTACACCATCCTGAGGCCCGCTATCGTTTACGGCATCGGTGATAGGAGGAGCCTTAGTAAGTGTATCTCACTCTGCATTTGTTAGACATATCTGCTATCTGATTTTAACTCCTACAGCTGTAGTATACTCACCGTATATACTTCCATTTCTGGTATTGCTTTCAATGACTTTCACCAAATGAATAAATGTGTCAGACAATCAGAGCAATCAAACTTTTTAAATACTGCAACAAAAACTAATCTTTATTCTTATATGACTAGTAGGTATCTCCTTTTAAGATTGAGTTAGCCTTTCTTAGAACATTTCACCTTCCATAATGAAGTTCTAAATAAATGTAGGGACTTACCCTCCTTCCTCAATATTTATTTAAAATAAACGTAGGTACTTAATATAAACGGCCAAATGGAACATTTGCATGTTTATTTATTTATTTTATTTAAAAACTTTACTTATTGATTTGACGACCTCCGTAGCCAAGAGGCGAGCGGGCCTGACTTTGGCGAGCGCCATCTCTGAGGTTCTGGGTTCGATCCCCGGTCGGGTCAATATGGAAAACGAACTTTTCTATATTGTCTCGGGTCTGGGTGTTGTGGTACCTTCGTTGTTTCTGATTTCTGTAACACAAGTGCTTAAGCTACTTACCACAGGATCAGAGCAATGTATGTGATGTTGTCCAATATTTATTTTATTTTTATTTTTATTTATTGATATTGGATAGTTTTTATCTCGAAGTGGAGTGGATTTGCAATAAATTATTTTGCACGTCAATTATTTTTTTGCTTTTTCGCCGCAACCAACTTCACAGATATCCTCTTTTATATGTATCTGAATTATAAACATAGCAATATAGAACTTAAATTAACAATAAAGATTACCTATATGCATATGGACATTTTAAGTTTTCACATATTTCTATCATTAAAAACGTCTTGTAAAGTGTAATAAATGGAACTCGTTGCCGGCTCATGTGTTTCCTCCTTCCTTTGACATGGATTCCTTCAAAAGGAGCGTGAAGAAACATCTTGCGGGCCAGTATGGCGATGCTAACGGATAGGATATTTTGATATCAAATCCGTTGTCATAGAGAGGAACCCACCTCTCTTGCTTACCATCAGGCTGGGAGGAGCCAATATACTGCGCTACTATAAAAAAAAAAACAAAACCTTTTTCATAGACTGCTTATAGATATTGGACAACATCACATACATTGCTCTGATTCTGTGGTAAGTAGCTAAAGCACTTGTGTTACAGAAATCAGAAACAACAACGGTACCACAACACCCAGACCCGAGACAATATACAAAAGTTCGTTTTCCATATTGAACGGACCGGGGATCGAACCCGGGACCTCAGATAATATATATTACCTAAATTCCAGCACCGCGCCTCCTCTACGGCGGCATCTACAAGCACCTAGGCGAGACGATGAAGCTGCTCTGGACCGCGGACCTGAAGATGAACACGGTCCACGTGCGGGACGTCTGCCGCGCCGTCTGGACCGTGGCCACCGACCCGCAGTGCAACAAACAGACGTACAACGTGGTCGACGAAGCCAACAGCACTCAGGGCAGCCTGGCCGAAATCGTAGCCGATATATTCAAGATAAATCACGATTACTATGGAACTGCTATTTCTACTTTGGCTAAGGTAAGCTGGTTTTGAAATAGCTCTTCTTTTTCTTTGATATTGGACAACATCACACTGCTCTGATTCAGTGGTTAGTGGCTAAAGCACTTGTGTCACAAACAGAAACAACGACGGTCATAACACGCAGATCGAAACTACATAGAAATGTTAAATTTCTATATTGACCTGCCTGAGAATCGAACTCGGGATCTCAGAGATGGCAAGACACCAAAGTGCAACCCGCTCGCCTCTTTTACAACCAAATGGTGGAGTTATTTTATTTATTAAAAAATCAAAACTTTTGCAGTCAAGTTAATCTATCTAGCTGCCAAATCTATTCAGTAGTTTTAACGTGAACGAGGCAAAAAGGTCCATAAGAAAAACTCTTAATCTCTTCAGAACGACATAGCGTCCGTGGCCGAGGAGGCGAACGACAAGCACCTCACGGCGTGGGCGGACATCTGCCGCGCGTACTCGCTCGCGCACACGCCGCTCGAGCCCAGCGCCGGCGCAGAGCTGCTGCTCAACAAGAAGCTGAACCTCGACGGGGGCAAGCTGCGCGCCCTGCTGCACCCCGACGCGCCGCGGCCGACGCACGACAACCTGCTCCAGGTAACATTGCAGCTACACCTCGACGGGGGCAAGCTGCGCGCCCTGCTGCACCCCGACGCGCCGCGGCCGACGCACGACAACCTGCTCCAGGTAACATTGCAGCTACACCTCGACGGGGGCAAGCTGCGCGCCCTGCTGCACCCCGACGCGCCGCGGCCGACGCACGACAACCTGCTCCAGGTAACATTGCAGCTACACCTCGACGGGGGCAAGCTGCGCGCCCTGCTGCACCCCGACGCGCCGCGGCCGACGCACGACAACCTGCTCCAGGTAACATTGCAGCTACACCTCGACGGGGGCAAGCTGCGCGCCCTGCTGCACCCCGACGCGCCGCGGCCGACGCACGACAACCTGCTCCAGGTAACATTGCAGCTACACCTCGACGGGGGCAAGCTGCGCGCCCTGCTGCACCCCGACGCGCCGCGGCCGACGCACGACAACCTGCTCCAGGTAACATTGCAGCTACACCTCGACGGGGGCAAGCTGCGCGCCCTGCTGCACCCCGACGCGCCGCGGCCGACGCACGACAACCTGCTCCAGGTAACATTGCAGCTACACCTCGACGGGGGCAAGCTGCGCGCCCTGCTGCACCCCGACGCGCCGCGGCCGACGCACGACAACCTGCTCCAGGTAACATTGCAGCTACACCTCGACGGGGGCAAGCTGCGCGCCCTGCTGCACCCCGACGCGCCGCGGCCGACGCACGACAACCTGCTCCAGGTAACATTGCAGCTACACCTCGACGGGGGCAAGCTGCGCGCCCTGCTGCACCCCGACGCGCCGCGGCCGACGCACGACAACCTGCTCCAGGTAACATTGCAGCTACACCTCGACGGGGGCAAGCTGCGCGCCCTGCTGCACCCCGACGCGCCGCGGCCGACGCACGACAACCTGCTCCAGGTAACATTGCAGCTACACCTCGACGGGGGCAAGCTGCGCGCCCTGCTGCACCCCGACGCGCCGCGGCCGACGCACGACAACCTGCTCCAGGTAACATTGCAGCTACACCTCGACGGGGGCAAGCTGCGCGCCCTGCTGCACCCCGACGCGCCGCGGCCGACGCACGACAACCTGCTCCAGGTAACATTGCAGCTACACCTCGACGGGGGCAAGCTGCGCGCCCTGCTGCACCCCGACGCGCCGCGGCCGACGCACGACAACCTGCTCCAGGTAACATTGCAGCTACACCTCGACGGGGGCCAGAAGTAATTGGAAAAACCTCAATAAGAGTTGGGTAGCTTGATTTACTCGCCTAACCGTGTGAGCCATTCTGAACGAATTTCGAATCTATACATTCTGTTTTCCAATGCAGCGATATGGCGCTTAGAAGATTTATAGCCCACTATCGTACCCGTAGTGAAATCTACTGACGGCACATATTTTGTGGGTACTAACAAAGACCTGAAATTTGTATTCCTGAAAAGCTGTTCCAAATTCCAACTTCGCTTCCGACGAAATGATCCAAGTGGAGATTTATCTCGCCATCGGCTCCCTTTGTAGGGAAATTTTGGGAGAGGCTCGTGAAACCCGTTAAAGTCAGCTTTGGAGGTGAACTAACGAGAGAACTCCTGAAGAAGTCTTCTGTGGGTATGGAGTTGTTCAATTTACGTCTGTTGACGCACGTTGCTGTCGACCCAGAACAACAACGCCGTTATTCTGGGAAGCTCTTTTCAATACCCCCTTTACTGATGTGGTGCATACGTTTTGTTTCGGTACGCTAAAATAAAACATGCGTAACAATAATAATATACGAAAGATTTAAATTGAAATCTTTGCTTCAGGTATTAGAAGACTACGCTGCGATGAATCTCTTCCCGAAGGAGCTCCTGCTATGACCAGATACGGAAGCACTATCGATTCTTGCGAACAAGTTGGACCTCTGTCAAGAATTGCGGATCAAGTCGTACTTAGTAATCTGTCTTATTACAAAAATTACTATGACTTTAATGAATCACTTAGTGGCTTTTATACGGTTAGAGCAAGTAATCTCTTAAGGAATTGACGCATTCGATGTTAGTAATGAACACATTAGTTTAGTGAAACAATTTTAAATCTGTAAAATGTTGTATTCACGTGTTAAAATTAAATTCATAAGAGAACTGCTTGCGCTATAAATTAATAAGTGCATATTATTGAACATCATTATTTTGAAGAAAAGTTTTTGATATTCTTAAGAAATGAACTTCAATATTAATGAGAAAAAATAAGGCAACTGCGTTTATAATGCCAGTTACTATCTAAATGAAATTTAATTGTATTACAGTTATTTTTGTAGTAAGACAATAATTCTTTAGATTGAATAATCTTTTCGAATTGAATAAAGTTTAAGTTGAGCTTTAATGGTCCGTTAACCATTGCAACCGTAGTTCCCATTACGACCAATCGCAACATATAATTTGTTTATATCGTAGAGTCTATCGACTAGCTCAGTTTTCGATGTATTTTTGTATTCCTATAACGCAACACTGTGATAAATACGATTTAGACTCTTAAACATTGCGTCCCTTAA
The DNA here is from genome assembly GCA_037074685.1 of Glyphodes pyloalis. Taxonomy (NCBI): domain Eukaryota; kingdom Metazoa; phylum Arthropoda; class Insecta; order Lepidoptera; family Crambidae; genus Glyphodes; species Glyphodes pyloalis. The sequence continues at coordinate 2,204,474 of JAYKKO010000012.1, read as the reverse complement.
CTTTTGGTCTAATATTTTTATAAGAATTGTGACTGGACAATAAAAGGTATCGAAAATTAGGAAACATTAAGCGTGGTGTACTTGTAAGGAAACATTAAGTGTGGTGTACTTGTAAGGAAACATTAAGCGTGGTGTACTTGTAAGGAAACATTAAGCGTGGTGTACTTGTAAGGAAACATTAAGCGTGGTGTACTTGTAAGGAAACATTAAGCGTGGTGTACTTGTAAGGAAACAAAGACTGTGAATACCAAAAAGCAATTGGAATGATTTGCTTTTTCTAATGAAATTATTAAATTCTAACTTTCTAAATTTGCATTTACCTACTTATCAAAGGGAGTATGAAACGAAGCTGAGATTTAATTTGTAACTTAAGAATTCGTATCTTTTTATGTAGTACTTAATTTTATCGTGATTTTAGATGATATTATTATTCGTAATTCATTTATTATTTCAAAAAATTAAATCGTAATTGACGCAACTAAATCACCAGTCATATTTATAATGCGCTTGAACATATAGTAACGTAGATTCAGATATTATACTTTTTCAGCGAATTAAGAATTTCTTTTATATGGAATTAAATATACATCACAAAGTACGTATCGCTTGCATAATAAATGTAGTATTATAATCAAATATAATATGTATTACTCATTAATAAATAAGTGTCAATGAAATTAGTTATAGAATTGTTTACGATACGTTTATTAAATGATTTCATGCGTTTTGAATATTAAATATTTATTTAGGGCTTCCTATTTTAATTTTGCGTATTTACAAATTTTATAGTATTTGGATGTTTTTAAAACATTTAACTTCATGTAATGAACAAAATATGTTGAAACTATATTAATTAGAGTGCTTGCTGTGAAACATTATTAGTTAATACTTTCGCGTTCCATTTTAAATATTAAAAATAACCACTAACACCCGTTTGGTGAAACTCCGCCGAAACTTCAGGCACTAAAAAGGTCAAAAATTGTTGACCCGTTAATTTATTGTCAATTAGTACTTATAGCTTGCTTAATTTCATTTAGCTTGGTTTGCTCAATAATAAAATGGTCAAGTTAAATTACTGCAATAAAATTCCGTGAACTAGTCATTTCCATAAATCGGTTCTTGTCCAGATTCCCTTTTTAACTCGGATGGGACAGGGTTTGGAAATAATTTACTAATGATTTGGAATATAAGGTCTACCTTTAAACTTAAGGATTTATCATATTGCTATTGTCATAATGTATCCTTTTTCCAAATGTTTAAATAATAACATAAACCAAAAATGTGTCTGCTGTTCTATTCTACTTTTGTCAATTCTATTCTTCTTTGTAATTTGTCGAAGTGATTTCGGGACGCATACTTATTAGAAGCCTGTAAAAGAGAATAAATAGCTATACTCTATATACCATACTAATGTCATGTAAGTAGACAGAGTTCAAGCAAATATGTGTTCTCATAATGACACCTAGAAGAATTAGCCTATATAAGGAAAAAAAATATATATTCGAACCGAAATTTGGAAAGTAAATCGCAAAAGATTAATCAAGAACGAGGAGATGTTTCTAATAAGTATGAGTATTAAAACCGACCTCTCTTTATTTCATTTTTCACCAACTTGTTTATCAATTGCTGTGTGGATTTTGGCAGCATCCGCGAGGCATTGTTCTATGACTGTCAAGAGCTTATTAATTGTAAACGGATATATTTTGGTATGCCCTGTATATTTTCAATGGCAATATGCATTATACGTGTAATAAATACTTTTATTTGCAAATTCGTTATTTTATTAAATCTTAAACCGGCGTTAACCCCCCTGTCTCATTTCGCTTACTTCTATTTATATCTGCGGATCGGGTTTCAAGAAAAAATACAACTACGGAATTTTTAAAATTTTACTACTCCGGATCATTATACATTAAATACTGAAACGAACAGTAAAATCAACAAGTATTGCACAATATAACAACAAACAAATTATACAGTCACTCCTGAATCCAATCGCGTCATAAATGTGAAACTCAAGTAAAAGCGCGCTCTGCCCAAGCGCGGATCCAGTGGGAGTCCCTAAAATTCTTATTATATTTGGGTAGGACACCATGACATTTAAATAACCAATCACGTAGCAGTTGAACCTCACGCCCTAGCGGATATTTCACGAGCAGTAGCCCCCATTGTGCACAAACAAAAAGGACAAAGTACCACCTCAAACATTGTCGAATGACACAATTTGTATAAGACACATTATAAGTACTTATGAAAGACTTATGAAAAATAAGATATTGATATATTTAATTGTTTTTACATTTCAACTTTAACCGAACATCATTTCGTCGTCCTATTCACTCATACCTGTCACTTAATACGCGCAATACTTAGGTCGACGCGTTCAATATTGTGTCTAATTCGAAGTGTGACAAAATGTATTTTTGAGGTGATGAAACATGCTTGTCATTTTGTATGGGACATTTGAGACAACTCATGCATGAGTTACACAATACCAATTCAAGTAGTCCTAACATTGCTCCAGGCAGCAGGCTTGTACATAAAAATAGAGCCCCATTATCTAGATCCACTCTTGGCTATGCCACAGTACCAGGTAGCCTTTCCAAAATATCAGTTTGTTTTAAAATTATTTTTGCTGTAATGTCCATAGTTGCATTAGCACACTAACTATGCATGGTTTCAAAGTCCAGTATCGAATGCACTATTGTAAGGTTCGCTGGTGTAACAATCTTCAATGTCGGTTTTATTTTATCAGTGAAAATAAATAAATAGATGTAGCAATAGACAGCAACAACATTATAAATAGTGCATAAGATACCATCTATAGTATTTATACTAAGAGAACCAAGAATCGATACTATTATTTTTGGCTCAGTCTATCGATAGAATAAAAAGCGGCAGCACTAATATCAGCGCTGTAGCTAAGGTCTTTTTGGTCATTTTATGGTTAGGATAACCGAATGCTAATAAAAACTAATGCTTACGCTAGAAAATTGCTCACTTCCGATACAATGCGGCTTAGTACGTTGGACCCTACCTACTAGAAAAAAGATATATTTGACTTAACTATAACCTAGCTACAGCTCTGCACTGAATAACATTAAAGGCCCCTCATCTCACGAAACACAAATTTGATATTAAATTAAAGAGGTACACTCACTTCACAGCTAAGGCCTAAGCTTTTAAAATGTTAATTGTTTATACATATTATACTGCAATAAAATTGAATTCTTAAAATTTAGCAATTTTGACATTTTAACATTTTTTTTACTTTTTCTTGCTCTGACACAAAGCTGCGCAGGAGACTCAAACTTTACAAGCCACACCATATTTTGTTCTCACCCATCAAACAAATATACATAAACAATAATCATAAACCTTACATGTAAAAGAGAATTCTGTTAAACAAAATGGCCGCCAACATAGCGATAATAAACATAACATACTTACATACTATTACAAAATTTATATTTAATCCTAATTAACTTACAATAAGTACCAATTTGACTCCAATATAATTAATGGTTAAATATTATAGATTGAGATATTTATTTTCATTTTATCTAAATGACTGTTTAATTGATATTTAATTCACATTATCTGCTCATTTGGTCAGGGTTAAATTTAGTATCCCTACTAGAAGAGGAGTATAAAAGTAATTGAAATTACTAATTATAAATGTACCATGAAAATGCACAAGTAGTAAATGTGGCTCACTTGTTGTGGGATTGTCTTGTCTCAGCGTTAAATTGGGCAATGCATTATGACGTTTTAGTTGTTAGTACAACTGCGGGCCTACAATAAAAGCAAACGTCCCAAATCAAGCACACAAACTTAATTTAAAAAAACATATAAGAAGTAGTTGAAGCACTTGAGTTACAGAAACAACGACGACACCAGAATACCCAGAACCAAGACAATGTAGAATAGTTCGTTTTCCATATTGGCACTGCAATCGGTGACGTCACAATTTAATTTATTAACACACTGACTATTAAATAGTTTCCTAAATCAATATGGCCGATGTAACGTAAAGTCCTCTTTTACGGCACCGATACATTTGAATTATTTCAAAATTCTTGATGACAGTTATTTGCGTTACTATAAGATTTAGTGAATTATTTACTAAAAAATTTTACAACAATTAGGTACATCTATTAAAATGTATCATTGAAATATAATATTATATTTACATGATAAACAAACTTCACTGCGACTATAAAATAACTAATGTATTCGCGGTTCGATCGACCAAAACTAGATTTACTTCGATCTTAAGAAGTCCTAAGCCGCAAATACATTTGAAATGTAGATAATAATAGTGCAGTTAAAAGCACCTCTCTATACACTTTTCACTTTGCATCACACTTATTCTGTAGACATAAGTACTAACATCGACTGCTATTGTTTACATGAAGTGAAACACTACAACACATCAATGACTTAGAAATTGAAATAATAGATGGTATGCAAATTCAATATGCAATCAAACTTTCAAAACACATTTATAATAGATACATTGTTCACAAAAGTCCAACACTCCCTGCCCGTCTGAACAAACATAATATCCTTCATTATCAGTCAACGTGTACCACATAGTTAATCACCTTTTTCTTGGCATCAATTTTGCGAATATACTATCCTAATAGCACTTTTTATTCAAGGGATGGACGTAATTCATCATATAATATCGTTCATTGGCACTTTGTATACAAATCATTAATACAAAATCAAAAACTAGTTTTTTGAAAAGTTGTATACAATCAGAAATGTTCTAATTATAGCAGAGTAAAATAATTTTCGCCAAAATCTAATGAAAAACAAAAGAACTTCGAGAACGAATTTAACTGTTTCGTTAAACAAATATAAATGAAACATTAATACTTTGTGGCTCTTAATAATCAAGAGATCTTTTTAGTTTTTCGCCTCAAATTTTTTTCCATACTCTATCTAAGGTGGGTGTCAAAGGGACCCCTCCCTTGCCTTGTAATGCCAATTCAACCTCAACTCGCCTCAATCACCATCATCAGCAACCAGTCCAGCGCAATCTCGTACCCTGGGCGCTAACAGCCTGCCGCCTGCCGCCCGGAGGTTCAGGCCAGCGCCCGTAGCCTGTAGACTAGCCTCGTGGCCTAGACCCAGACGGCCTGAGGTCCATCGCCGCCGTGCTGAGGCAGCGGACGCCGCGGTCAGAAGCTGGGCTCGCTCGGGGACCCCACGTGGCTGTAGTCCGTCAACGGTACTATTACTACTTGTATCTGGAAGAAAACAAATGACAATTATAAAAATTGTGCTTCATTTTAATGTATTATGACACTGGTATTTTCGGCTCGCTTGTTACGCAACACGTCTGCACTCTTTGCCGGTCCGTTATTAACTGACATAGTAACTACCGGTAGTGGTGGTACGTCCCTCAATACAACAGCAAATAAACTTTTATTTTAAATACTAAAATAGGCTTATGATTGACCTCAATCTCGATTGATGAAGGGTGAGGCTTAAGACTATAAGTTCACATTTATCTACTTTATCTACTTTGTTCTTAAAGATGACCAGATTATAACGTTCAACTAAAACTGACCTCGGCAGATAATTCCAACCCAACGCCAGGTAGCTAGATTTTCCCATTAATGTACTCTAAAGTATTATACGGACTAAGTGCAACTTGATACGTGTACACAACGTTTAGTTTATGAGTCTGCGGTATCATCGGTTGGAGCCTGCGCTAGTGCGTGCAGCGGGATACCGACCCCTACCAAGGGGGAAAAGTAGTTTTAGTCCCACGCAAGTCCCACGCATATGAATGTATCATCCCAATTCCTCGACCAGGTTGATGAACGTAAGCGTTAAAAAACTTACCCGTAGCTGATCTCTGTTTGGTCCCAGCAGATGCCTTTTTTCTGGGTCTTCATCAGTGTCCGTGCATTTTGAACAGCGGCTGTAAACGTAAACATATAATCTATTATTATACTAAAAATAACCCTTTAAAATGTTTGGCTAAAATGCAGCATTAATTGTCCATACTTCAATTGTATTGGCCTACGGTCCAATTAAATAGGTAACGAGAATGATTAGTAAGCTTTAATATTGAAAACCTTATGAATCATAAAAAAAAGACTGTCAGTACCTTAAGTAATGACATTCTCAATGTGGTTTTTAATATAACGAATCTACCGAAATTCGTGTGCAGTAGCGTTGCCAGAAAACTAAAATTGAAGAACCATAGCATAACACTAACCAAACAGTGAATTATGACTCTAGAAAAGCATTCCACACCCTCCACTTTTCTATTTTCTTACAGAAGTGAGACAATCTGGCTACGAGTAATTTGTTTAGCTTTTCAAAAGATACATTAAGGGTAAAAACACGATTAGGAAAAAAAATATTAAATGCAAAGTTTGACAAAGTCATTTAACCTTTGACATGCCACAAGGGAGTGTCTTGGCACCGATTTTATTATTACTTCAAATTTACGAATTAATATCGGGGGTGGCAATGTTAACTCCCGTGTGGCCCCAGTGGGTGCGGCCTCACCCGGGCTCCTTGGCGCGCGGCGCAGGCGCGGGGTCGGTCGCGGCGGCGGGCGTGTACAGCGGCGTGTTCAGCTCGTCGAAGTCCAACGCGCCGTCAATGTTTAGAACCCTGCAAGTGTCAACATGACAACAATGATTCCTATACAGCAAGGTTTCTTAAAATATGCCGATCATTAGGCATTTTACTCACAATACTCCGTACTCCGCCGCGATACGCCGGGCGGCAGATTTAAACATTAAACCTAAGTATCTCCTTTTGTATAGAAAACGCGCTTTTTGGTACTAAAATCAATCGCATTAACATTAAGAAACAGGTTCACCCATCCAATAGAATATTATTCTTATTTCTTTTAGGAGTTGCTGGATTTAGAACATACCTCTCAATGCGGAGACTTATATAAAAAACCCTGCATTATAGTATGATAGAATATGGACATTGGACCACAATGAATCAAGATTCACATTTTTTTAACGCTTATGTTCAAAACTTACCTATTTTGCGAAGAAAACCGATGTACCCGTTCTACGACTGAAGTGACGTGTTCGACACCTTTTTGGACGCCCCACACCAAGATTCCAATCTGTATCGATTAGGACAAATAGATTACTGTAATGATATCCGTCCTATTTCATTTTGATATTTTTTTTACTTGCACTTTTCATTATTGGGCATCAAATTAGAACCCTATTTAAATTTTTTAATCAAAAATCGCAAAGAATAAAGAATGTATGTAATAAAGGATTATATTAAGCATTTTTAAGAAACAGACAAATTTAATATTTCCTTGCGGTCAACTCAAACCCACGACTTTCACGTATCGCGCGTGCTTCTCTTCCAACTGAACTAACCAATGATTTTCTTTGTTGTATTAACCTCTTATGCCCAGTTCTAATATTTGAAAATTGAACCCTTTTACTTACGGATAGTAATAAATTATACGAGGCGTAAGCTAAAACCGTTCCAGACTCATTGTCGGTTGGAGAAAAACGGATAGTCATTTTCAAAACATTACGAATCGTAAAATATTGGAACCAGACATTAGACTCCCATATTGATAACGAGTATCCGTATGTCTGGATGTATATTTGGTACTGTTCCACGCAAAGACTACTAAACGGATTGGGATTAAATTTGGTAGAAGTGAGATACCACATTAACATATAGGAAACCTTTATTTTTCGAAATAACTCAGGCGAAGACGCGGTCTATAGCTAGTTATTAATGTCTGACCTTGACTCTGACATCTGGCTCAGGGCGGTCGACCTCGCCGTACGCGTTGATGATCTGCTCGGGACAATTCTGGCAGGTAATGGAAATGCGCACCGTCCGCAGCACCACCTCTGGCACCTGCCGGCAACAGATCTACAATCGGCCGTGATCCACCCTCATCCCTCAGGGGACGCAGCTATGGCGCGTGCCGACGACACTGTGCTACACATGCGTGATGCGCACGACCTAACGATGCGCTACACAAACGCTCACTAATCTTTCTGAACAGGCAATTACGAGGAAATAAGACATCAAGAAGCCATTGGATCAATTGTATATTAATTTTTTTATTAAAAAGATTTTTCGTCTCTTTGACGATTGCCTCTATAACCGCCGCACACTAGGTAGGTAAGTGGGTTATTAAAATTCGATATTATTACGTACTAAAAAAATACAAGTGAATTTAAATATATAAAGAAACGAAAAAATAATCTTTAACGCATTTTCTCAATCAATGTCAGAATTGGGCCTCGATGACGCATGTGAGTCATACAATTAATTTAATTTACAAATACCTTTGCTTTATTATTATTATTATTTTTTTAATAATTTATTTAAAATTTTTATTTTACAATTGACAAACTAACTGTGTGTCTTATGCAAAATTAGTAATAAGTGTAGCTTTCATTTGTAAAAAAACTACTGAGTTTCTTGCCGGTATCTTCTCTTTAGTTATAGGTTCCGAACCGGAGGTAGCTTCATTTGCTTTATATAGAGACTATTCATAAGTATTACTAATGTAATCTATGTGAATAAAAAAAAAATATTGAAAATATATAAAATATATTAAAAAATATTACAATGTTTAACATGAACCTACGAGCATAAAAAAATTAGATCAGTTATGTTATTTTTTGAATTCTTTAGAAAAATCTTAAATAAATTTTGTAAAATCATCATCAATATTAAACAGAAAAAACAAAATGTCTCCTCTCCTCTTCAAAGTCCTCGCTCAGTGTAGGATATGAACCTACCAGTTTCAAAAATGAATTGAGAGTAGATGAAATTTTACGGATTCTTCAGGAAAAATCTCAGAAATTTTGAAAAATAATTTTTAATAGTTAACACGATTAATACAAAGATCTCTAGTCACGTGACCAAATAAATATACAAGCTGTAATACCAGAACAAAACGTATTCGACATTTTGAATCGAATATCGACTTCCGAGTATCGTAAAATCCGTATCATATGAAAACTTATGTTACGCGATTTTTATTAACGCAGCCATTAAGTCCGTTGCATCACACATTTATTATTAACGAACATTCCACATAACATACAAAGCGAGGCTCTATATCTGATATCTATTCACAGACGACAAAGACAGATTGCTACTAAAGAAAAAAACATACGATTTAATATTTCGATCAAGTGTAGGAATGCGTCGTGAGCACACTGTAGCTGAGGAGAACATTGACATACAAACAAAATATGACATGAAAGGAAGAGACACATAACATGTAGTCAAAAGCACTTCAAACCATGCACAACAGACTTTGTCCATACAATTTATTACGTCAAAAATGATTTAATTCCATATTTTTATTATCTCAAATTACATAAGGTTATAAGATTTGACTATATGACACTTGAGGTCTTTTTTGCAATGCCTGTGTTGATAAACAAACAGCTATGGACGATCAATACCACGTCTATACACTTTAGATTTGTGTGGCCTTTATGTCCAGGGTATAAAGACTAATTTCGAACTGGAAGTGGTTACCATGATGTGCTTTTGAATGTACCAAAGAAATGGTAAATTGCATCCTCCAAATCAAAATGGAAACAATATCAACTGAAAATAGTTTTTTTAACATTTGTATGATTATTCCAAAATTCCTACCGTATTCCAACTTGGTCAGTAGTTTATTAGTTTTAGAAAACAACAAAACTAATATTTCAGTTAAAAAGATCTCTTCAAAAAAGTCACAGAATCACGGCAATGTACGTGATATTATGATGTCAAATATTTATATTTTATTACACAGTGCGGATACCACACTTAATTTATTGTCAGTCTTTTAAATCCGACATTTTAATGAGAAATACATGTGGATTAGGCAAAAAATAAGTTTTAAATCGGCATGGATATTTTTTAATACATATGGAAAATTATTAAATATAATCATGTTTTGATAATTTAAAATATTCGTCTTTTTTCGGCCCACGATTACCAACTTTCCAGCCTCCTATAATATGTATACCGCTCTAGTACCCAGCCCACCTAGCCTATTAGTAATAGACTACAGGGCGTGGTGTTTCCATTCCAGGGGCATCGTGTATAAGTTTTCTTATCTAAGTGGGTTCCGATTATCATTTGAAGTTAGACTGGAAACTTGTTACTGGATGGCTTACGACTGGTTGTAGAGGGACGTTCTAAAAACTTGTGAACTACCTACGTAGTTTGGGAAGCTAAGGACTACGAGTAAGTGTGAGCGTGTGCTTACATCATAGGTGCCGGCCCAGACGATGAGCAGGCTCTTGCGGAACCAGACGCCCTTCGGGTACAGGTCCACCGTCCACTCCGTCAGCTTGTCCTGCTGCGCCACGTCCGCTATAGATGACCTGCAAACACATACATACTTATTTACAGACAAACAATAAAAAAATTTCATGTCCGAACAAGATACAAGCGATTTTTGTTTATTGTTACAGTGGTTTACGCCGCACTACCGATCTTTAAGTATTTTAAAGAAACATAAAAAAATCTCCCATTGCGGCGCAAGAGCAGCACGCGCAATACGTGAAGGTCGTGGGTGCGAATCAAACACTGCAAGGGGACAGGGGGATTTTTGGTTTCTTTAAAATATCACAAGACACAGTTTTTTACCAAACTCATTTGCACCAACCTAACGGTAACCGTCATATCCCATACATTTTAATTAATTTGACAACCGTAAACTCGTCTGTTACCGTTAAAGTAAGTTGGTGCAAATGAGCTTTAGGGTCACCTGAATATAATCTGTTCACTTCAGCGCAGTGACGGTACAGGCCTTGGCTCATGCTGAATCTGATATCACAGGCCATAGCGCTGGTTTTCAGTGAACCCTGCTGGGGAGCATTAGAACGGGTGGAAGCGGTCCACGTCCAGCTCCCTGCCCCAGGCGTATTCTACACAGAGCTGCAGTGTAAATAGCCAGCGGCCTGGTCCTGCTCTTTTACTTTACTCTTTACCTTTACTTCTGACCTAATGGAGGAGATGAAGGTCCTGGTATTGTAGCAGGCGAGCGAGTCTAAATTGTTCACGGCCAGCACCAGATTTCACGTGTATTCTCTATTTAGCCAAAGAATGAACAGATAGCGACCTGGTCCTACTCTATACCATCAGCTGACCTGGTGGAGAAGATGAAGGTCCTGGTGTTGTAGCAGGCGAGCGAGTGGAAGTTGTCCACAGCCAGCACCGAGCCCCACGTATCTTCTGTATAGAGCCGCGGTGTGAACAGCATGCGACCCGTTTCCGTTTGCTGAACCTCGGACACGCGTTCGAATTGACCTGGTGAAGTCATAATGTTGGGTAAAAGCGACAGAGAAACAACCTTGAAAGTATCCTTTCACCTAAAGGGGTCTATAATGAGCTAATTTTAAGGTAACTATCTGCACTGCACATTGAAGAAGCAATAAACGACCTCCGTAGCCGAGAGGCGAGAAGGCCAGACTTTAACGTTGCGCCATGCCAGGTTCAATTCTTGGTAGGTTGAATATGAAAATCAACTATGACCCGGGACAGTATGAAACTATCAAATCAACTATGACCCGGGACAGTATGAAACTATCAAATCAACTATGACCCGGGACAGTATGAAACTATTGTTACGAGCTTCGGGTTCGTGACAATAAAAACAGCCGATAAAAATTACCAAAAGTCACACTTTAATTGAACGCCACTAATTACAACCTTAAAACGCACTAATTAAAACAACAATCGCTCCCAAGTCGCACTTCAAAATCGCTTTCGAAGTAATCACTTGTATCGCTAATTCAATACTGTCCCGGTCGCGGTGAATCCCGGCCTTTTATATTGCCGCGGCCGTTCCCGAACCTTCCAACGCAGAAACATCCGGAACATTCGCGCGCAGTCCGGCCTTGACCGGCCGTACGCTCGGTCAAGGTCATAGTTCTAGTAAATTCTGGCGTACGCGTCTCGACTCTCTGTAGTCCCGCCTTTCCACACTAGATGGCGCTGGTTACTAAGAACGTTAATCGTGGCGCGCAACACTGCCCCCTCCTAAGACATGCTCTTCCCGAGCATTATCGGCTCCATAATAACGCGCCAATCTCTCCGCATGGACAATCTTAGGAGTGCCTCTTGCACCTTTCTGTTTCCGGTAGGTTACGTCATTGCCCCCAGTCCCAATCCGGTACGGTCCCTCCCATCTAGACTGAAGCCCAGGAGATCTTCCTCTGCTGTGGACTGGATTGCGCAACCTCACCTGTGGACCCTCGTCGAACACTCTACTGTTCACTTTGCGGTCACAAGGGGTTTTCATCTTTCCAGACATTTTCTGGCCCGATTGTCTGACGTGCTCACAAATGTCATTTATTTTGTACCGCCAGTTATTCGCATAATCGATTATACTGCCTGGAGCATCGGGTGGTATTCTGATGATCAGGTCTGCAGGTAGCCGTAGTTCTCTTTCTGCAGTTCGCTTAAGGCAACTGGATCGAAGGTGGCCCCTTTCCCCACAGCCGTAGCATCTAGGGCGGTATCCTTTATTGCAGTGCCGAACTGTAGCCGCTACAACCTCCCTGACGCGATGGAATCGATGATCCCGCCGCACAGCTTCCACCTCCAGTGCATGGGCCAAGGCATCCTTAAGCGTCCCATGGTGCCCGAGCCTCACAGCAGCTCTAACTTCAATATCGCGGATGCCGTCGATGAACGCCTGCACCAGGTTCCCATCAATAAGCGCTGGTACGGACTGGTAAGCTTTACGCACTAGCTTCTCCACTTCAAGGGCCCACTGCTGCAAGTTTTCGCTGCTGCGTTGCACGCGGTCCTTAAGCTGTGCGCGAAACACGTGTTCCAAGTGAGCGTCGCCATATCGAGCCTCCAATGCCTCAAGTAGCTGCTCATAAGTCACTTCCTTACCGAGAGCTTCCAAGACAGATAAGGCCTGGTCACGAAGGCCTAGGGTGAGGGCAGTCATGGCCTGGTTTTTATTCCAGCCGTTCGCTTTCATAACTGCCTCAAACTGGATTTTGTAGGCCGACCAGGAAGAAGTTCCGTCGAACGGTGGCACTTTGAATCCACGCAGTGAAGGTGTTGTAGCTACAGGAGCTGCGAGTGCTTCCCCAAATTTGAGGCAATCCAGCTTTTTCTTTACATCCTCTACCACGTCGTCAACCCGATTCTTCACTTGGTCGATCCTGATTTCAGCTTCCGACAGGCGGTTGTCGTGTTGAGCAACCTTGTCCTTCACCTCCTTCATGTCTTTCCCGAAAGAGGCATGAAGGTCCTTCAAAAGAAGCATCTGCTCTTCCCGGCGTCGAGCCTGTTCCTCCTTGTCCCGCTGAAGCTGTTCTTCCAATCGACGAGCCTGTTCCTCCTGGCGGCGAGCCTGCTCCTGCAGCATCATCATCAGAGCAGCAAGGTCTGGTGCTGTCGATGCTGCTGGTGTTGCTGTGGACGGGCCGGCCTCCGTGGTTAATAACTGGCTCTCCGACTCCTGCGGCAAAGCTCCACCAAAACGTCTCTGGTCCGTCTCCTGTTGGCGTTGACTCCGGGTACGGATACCCTCCGTGTCGTCTTTAGGTAAAATCGGCATAATTTAAATCCCACTTCTGACACCAATTGTTACGAGCTTCGGGTTCGTGACAATAAAAACAGCCGATAAAAATTACCAAAAGTCACACTTTAATTGAACGCCACTAATTACAACCTTAAAACGCACTAATTAAAACAACAATCGCTCCCAAGTCGCACTTCAAAATCGCTTTCGAAGTAATCACTTGTATCGCTAATTCAATACTGTCCCGGTCGCGGTGAATCCCGGCCTTTTATATTGCCGCGGCCGTTCCCGAACCTTCCAACGCAGAAACATCCGGAACATTCGCGCGCAGTCCGGCCTTGACCGGCCGTACGCTCGGTCAAGGTCATAGTTCTAGTAAATTCTGGCGTACGCGTCTCGACTCTCTGTAGTCCCGCCTTTCCACACTAGATGGCGCTGGTTACTAAGAACGTTAACCGTGGCGCGTAACACTATCAAATCAACTATGACCCGGGACAGTATGAAACTATCATTTCTATACTGTCCCGGGTCTCGGCATTGTGGTATCGTCGTAGTTTCCGATTTGTGTAACACAAGTGCTTCAACTGCTTACCACAGAATCAAAGCAACGTATCTGATGTTGTTAAATATTTATAATTATATATAAACGAGCTGACCGTTCAACTAGGCTCCTACGCAGCATAGCTTTCCGTGGCAATATATCTACTAGCAAGGAATCAATCAATCAAATTATCTATTGTGACCAGTTATAGGTTATATTCCAGGTCTTAAATAAATCAAAAGTGCACTACGACCTGCCGGTGTGGCATACAATATTTTTTAAAATGAATTAAAAATAAAATTTGAACTCCACTAGTAACTACTATTAGTCAAAAGACAGAAACTCAGTAGATAATATGTGATACACCCAAAATAGACCAAAAGACTTTAACTCACCAGATTGGTAGCTCATGGCGATGGCCATTCTGTCCATGAAGAACTCTTTGTGCTCCTGAGTCAAAGGACACAGAAGTAGGTTCGCGAGCTGGTTCGGGCACATCATTGGAAACCTACGGATAAGTCATTTATCTATTAAAAAATAGGCGTGGGGATTGTGACTCGCCTCTTCTCTATTGACTATACCAATGTTAATGATAAATAGAAAAATAAATATGTCGGAAATAGCAACAGCCAACAGCGCCACCAAGTGGCTATTGTGAACAACGGGACGCAAGCGCCATCTACAGGGCGTTGACAGAGTCTACGACGTAGCGGCGAGCGGAGCAAAGTGAGCGATCACTTTGCTTACGATCGCCTAGGAGTGAACACGTCGTCAGAAACTGTCGCCGACTGTTGTACATCCTACCTACCTGTTCATAGATTGAGATTTGTGTATCGTGCAGTAAAATTGTAAAAGTCTACAAGTGTTCTTATTTACCGGCATAACCTGCTAATACGCCCACAAGGTTAGGAAAATGAACGACGCTAGCCTGATGAAATGACCTTAACTCCAACGGATACATATTAATGCACAAAATATTTACAAAAATTACCAATTTCGAAATTGGTTTGTAAAACCAATTTAATTAATGTGTATTTTTTTGAGATTTTTTTTCCGAAATCTCCTACCCGTTAGCATCGCCATACTGACCCGCAAGATGTTTCTTCACGCTCCTTTTGAAGGAATCCAGGTCAAAGGAAGGAGGATTTTCCGCATTTGTGACTTAAACACTGAACTTCGTTGCGGTCGTATCCTCATGAAATTTATTTACTTGTTAAAACAAAAAGGTTTTCATTGTGTTCTGAAATCTTACTGACCCAGCCATCATCCCCGTTATAAAACCAGTGTACCTGACGTGCGCAAAGACGGCAGCGACGAGAGACTCCCAGTGCAGCTTCATCTCCAGCTCACCGAGCCCGCTGTCATCCAGCCGCGCCCGCTGCATCGTCAGCCACCGCACCACGAAACTGACAACCAAACACATTCCTCCAATAAGAATAAGAAGAATACATTTATTGAAATCTTAGTCCTTTTTTTTAATATGCACTTCAAGATTAACCTCATCCCACCTGGATTAAAATATGGAATACTTTTTGTTTAGAATATTAGGGGAGATAGGGGGTAAAACAGACCATGAAAGTATGTAGTCAACGCAAACGAAGTTGCAGGCACAGCTAGTACATGTATAAACACTCACTGGTAGAGGCTCATCTCATTGTGCAGCACCAGGTCGCTCTGCTGCAGCAGGTGCACCAGCGTCTCGCCGTCCAGGTCGCTCAGCTCACTGTCCGACCAAACCCACTCCAGGTTCCACTTCACAAAATTCTGGCACGCCTGGTAACAGACACAACAAGTTATTTCGAACTAATTGTTTGACGACCTCCATAGACGAGATGCTAGTGACACTTTGGCGTCGCGCTATCTCTATTGCCCCTGGTTCGATTCCCGGTCGGGTCAATATGGAAAAACGAACATTACTAAATTGTTTCTGATCTGGGGGTTGTGTTACCGTCGTTGTTTCTATTTCTGTAATACAAATGCTTTTGTTACCTACAGGATCAGCGCAACGGGTGTGATGTTGTACAATATTTATTTGCCTTTTTACATGGAGCACCCATCCATCAGAAGTAAAAAAAATTGAGCATACGCATAATGTATACATGTATACATAATGTATACATTATTTAATTTTGTGCAATGGCAGAAGAGATCAATATACAAGTAAACTAATATTATCAGTTGTCTGACAAAAGCCTTGTAAAAAAAAATGGCACTTTAGATCTGGCAATAATAAGTAATAAATCAATGAGACACACATTGCAAAAATCTAAAAGAAAGGGGGGATAATTTGGAAACTAATGTATAATTTCTATTAAATTCTCACAACCAGTCTTAATAAATCTCTGAGTTATCGATAAAAAAGTAAAGTTATATCATTATTTGTCTACCTTGGCGACGTCGTTGTGCCCACAGGCCATAGTGTACTGCATCCACGCAATAAGCTGACCGCGCTTGGCCGCGCCCGCAATTTGCTGCGACATGTAGCTTAGGCACAGGATCACCAAGTCCTGTAAAAGTGTATTAATAAATTTTAACATCTACACATTGTTGCAACATGGTACAATCACTTGCTAGCGAATGTCTAAAATGATTGACAGCAGTACCTTACAAATAGAGTTGAAGGTCATCAGCGGTAATATGTAACGAGCTTGCAAGATTTGGCATGATACATTTTTAAAATGTAAAACATCATTTCAAATGTAAAACATCAATGGAGATAAAATTCATCCCTGGGGAACACCCACTGGAAGGTTGTATAATATCAAAGAGCACTTAATGGTTATTATAGATTGTTATCAAAATGGAAACCATTTAAATGTTTAGGGTGGTACTTAGAAATGGTAGGTAGGGTTTTATACGAAGTATGTCGTCGCCGACTGTATGAAGGCACTTGAAAAATCGATCAGTTCAAGAACAGGCAATGTATTATCCATCATATTTCACCACTTTTTGATTGCTTTCATGTCATTTGTTTAAAAAAATATATTTTTACATTTCTGACACAAAAATCGAAATACTTTTTATTTCAAAATACAAACCTTAACATTGTATTTATCAGCCAATGACAGAACTGGGAGAACTGTGTGGTGAGCAATCCGTATCTGTCCTGTGTAGAAGTACCTGTAGAGAACATAAAGTATGTTGATTATTATCAGAAGCGTTTACAATTGAATGCTTATTTTTTGATAAATACATCTTTTTCCTTTTATGAAATGTTATAATAAATCCTTTCACTACAGCCACTCAGTAGACTTACTTCAAGAAATGTGGAAATACTGAAGAAGCTGTGGGAGTCTCTTGCAGAACGATGCGACTCTCCCGCCACTCGCTCCACTCCCGGTTCATAAGCATCACCTGGACAGAACAAATCAGTACAGCTGTATGACAATTCCACACATTCATGCAGACTTAGTGTCTAGACTAGGAATTAATATTGCTTATTTTGTACTCTTTCTCTACTTATTAGCATTCTCTTCTTTTTTTATAAATCAAATAGGACCCATACCTGGAAGACCTCACTGCTAGCGCAAAGAATGAGCCTGTGTGCCGGGTACCCTACACCCCCCACCTCCAGCACGAGGTCACTCATCAGCTGCTCCGCATATAGGTTGGCAATCTTGTGCAAAACACTCTTTGAGTTGTCTACCTGTTAAAAAGTTGATTTATTCAATTAATAACATTCTCTGAGGAATCCCGCTCCATATCTCTTATTTTTGGGCTACTATAGTCAAGACTTATATTATATCCATAAGCATTTAACTAATGCTTTGACTTATGACCTAACTGTTGGTTTTGATAACTTTAAGAACTGTGGCTTCTTTAAAATGTATCTTAATAATTACGATTTTTTTTATTAAATCTAGGGTTCACTCAGGCCAATGAAAAGAAGTAAAACCATACATACAATTCATCTTTTTTAATTTTTAAGAGCTTTAAAACTCAAAATAATAATTTAAAGTTGGTTTACTACCACTAAGACAACAAAACATATGAATAATACAACCTTAAACTCAAATCTTAACATCCTTTTTAACATCAAAATTTCCTTTGATTATAATTCCAGTGTCCAAAAATCCAAAAATGATAATAACCTAGTTAAAGCATACATACTGACACTACACATATTGAAATCTTCGCGTGAATACCAATCAATATTCGCGTCATTTGCGCATCAAAACAAACAAGTGCGCTGATAGCCGAGAACCCCAGCAACATGCAACATACATATGTATTATTTGATATGCACTATGTTATGTTCCATCTATGACTTTTGACATTTTAACGACAATTATAGCATCATAGATCAATTTAAGGTGCTTTAATAATGTTTTGTCAAAATACGCAAAAATGAAAGAAAGCTATGAAAAGAATTGGTAAGAAAAATTCTGCCTATTTTGCTTAATCAAAATGTAACCTTGGCATAGTTCAGTCTCAAAATAATTTGAATAATGCTCCCAAAATAAATAAAATAATAAATCGACGTAATTCTTAATGTTTATTGATAGCTGTGTGAATTTATTTTATTGTTTATTACCTCTAGGTCTTCGTTATTCATTCCGCCACCCGACTTTTCAGAATTAGCAGGCGACGGCTGCCGATCCACTGTTAAGTAACTCATTATGAAATCGCAATTATTGAACCATTACATACACAAAGTTATTGAAAAACTATCCGTTGGAATTGGAATTTTCATCAACAAAATAAATCGAAGAATTTCCTTCCATGTTAGAAAATTGACCAAGGAACATTTATGAAATTGACAGCAGAGATTGATTGTAGTGATACCAACACTAAAATGTTCCCCCTGAATGTTCCGTAAACTTTCCTCAAACTTCCTCAATGTAAAAGACCCAAGAATAGAAAAAAATAGTTTTCCTATTTATTTAGGACCTTAGATTACCTTAGATAAATTGAAACCGGTAGACCTCACTCTCTCTACCCTCTCCTTGGGTATCACCACGGGTTCTAAAGAAAAAATAAAAACAGTTATAAATTATTATGCATTTGATTTTTTTAGTAGGCTCGATTCTCATGGAGAATGTTATCTTCCAAACGCACGTCGGCTTGGTTTCTCGTGTCTCCTTATCTTATTGCAGTAGAGCATTTTATGATCTCCACTTTGGAATAATGTAACATAATGAACCCCCTGCCAGCATTCCACGCCATCATCTCACATATTGAACAAATGTCCCTTTTAAAGAAAACCCCATAAATGATTTGACTTAACCAATTTTATACCTTATAAGACCTGATTAGCTTATTTTTCCCTAAATTTAGAGAGGAAACCCCTCTTTTGATAAGATCTGACAGGACTAGAGTAGTCTGCGCATGGACTTAGTATAATAAGTCTATGTTATAGTTAGTTTATTATATTAAGTCCATGAGTCTGCGGCACAAATTGACATTGATGACAGGACTGCCAAAGAAGGTAATCTGTAATAACACCATGGACTTATTACAATAATATCAAGTCCATGAATAATATTCAATAATACTCATGGACTTAATATACTAAACCTAAGTCCATGGTAAACTAAGTCCTTGGTAATCTGTCAAGTATACTTTTAATTTTAAGATAACTTTAAATAAACAGCCTCTGTCCGTCCTGACGTCATTTTCGAATCGTCATCATGACTTAAATAAAAACTTTCAAAACTCTTAGAAAGGAACGTTTTACCTTCGGTTTGTGTGTGGGACTGGGTCTGTGTGTGTGTGTTGTGGTTGGCAGTGGTGGTTGCTGGTTGGTCTGTCTGTTGACCTCAGACCAAAGAGTAAAGGGGACTAGAAATACCTACAATAAAAATGCGTCCAAAAGAGTCGCCTAAAATGGCTGCCAGCTCCTAGGGTTGTCAAAACCATGCAATCGTAGTAATGTATATTATAGTAAGTTATTCTATAAAGAGGAAAGATTTGATTCTTATTTGTTTGTATCTATCAGGCTTTGATTTAAACTAATAGAGCATATCAATTCGTTTTTAAAGGTTAATTACTAATTTAACGCTGAAAAGCTTCACTGTCCCCGAGTGACATTAATTTTCTTTAATATATTTATTTTACATTAGATAACCTCATTCAAACTACAGTAATAATGTATTTTAAAAACTGCTACAATGTATACCTTAATGAATAATTTTAACCAACAAATATCGTGAGATCAAATAAAAATATAAATAAAAAAGCCACTTGCCTGTCTAGGTAGCTGCGACAAGAAAATACATTTAAATTTATATTTTGTTGGAGGGGTAGGGGGGGAGGCTTTAATTTTGTAGAGTGGAATGTATTTTAGAATGTTTGCTCTCACTAAATAGTTGTATAATGTTAATGCACTATTCATATTTCTGAGCATTGCATTATAAAAAAAATATTATATTTTTAATTTTGATAGAACACAACCCTACTGATGTATGTAAACAAACAACGATGAAATAAACGAAAATATTATCTGTATCACTAAAATATGACCAAATATCAACATATTAAACATAAATGCAAAATAATGTTTGTTTTTGCTTATTAATCTGAATGATTTGAGAGGTTTTTTGCTAGAAAATAGGTAACTAACTTATGCAGAGTCAGTTGAGGTTTATTCCTGCTTTTACTCGCACCACACATCGCAACACAACATTTTCTCATTTTGAAATACAGTTTTCTAAAAGCACAATGTACGTTTTATGTGATTTTCACGTGTTAATGTCGCAAATTTAAAATTTTCCTAAAAGTAAACAGTCATTTGACAGCACATCTACCATAGAAAAGGTACCCTAAAAATGGCTATGATTGGCACGATGTCAAACTTTGTAGAGATTTAAACCATACATAAGTATCAATAAGAATATCTTTGTCTCTTTCGTCAAACGTACTTGCATTGTAGAAAGAAAGAGACAGTATGATGTTTCGTGCTCTGTGCCACACATTTGTATTTGTCAAAAATCGAGGGCATCTCCTTATATTTCTTTTCTCATTGCTGTTGACTAAATGTTTTGATAAAGTTGTGATAATAAAATGATGTTAATCTGGATAAAATAATTATCACTACGATACACGTTGGAAGTTTACAACAGTTTTTGGCGACAGTACTAACATACTACTAGTTAAAACTGAATTGGCTACCAGTCTTTTTAAAGAAATGCCTAAATGAAACACGTAAGAAGCTCATGTGTCAGAACACACACCAGATCTTTTAAAGAGATTGCTTGTAATAGAAGAAATACATTTACATCATCAAAATGAGTTTAAAGAGGAAAAAGAACGTGTTCGTGCTTACAATTTGTATGGCTGTGAGTTTTATTTTGTACCAACTATACTTCTTCCTGACAATAAGTTCTGAGGTCGCCGCCGGTAATAAGGTAATAATTCCGGTACTAGATCATTCCGCCATAAAACAAATAAAGGAACATGTTCGATCAGAAGCAGATAAATTTATCAATGAAAATGGAATTATACGAGGTGTACATTATACAATGATGCCCAGGTACAGGCCAGATGCAAATAAAGAATTCACATGTTTGAATTCTGAACAGAAAATCCCTTTTGAATTTGTAAATGATAACTACTGTGACTGTGCGGATGCTACTGATGAGCCCAGTACAAATGCTTGTGTTAATGGAACCTTTTATTGTGACACACAGTACCCCAACAAGCAGGTAGCATACAACCAAGTTTGGTCGGGTAAAGTTAATGATGGGATTTGTGACTGCTGTGATGGGTCTGATGAGTGGATGCAGGGACCCAATCAGAAACTGCTATCCCAAAGTTCTATAAAACACTACAGACATTATGTGGTAAAGTGTGAGAGTAACTGTTTTAATTAGTTTTTACTGTGCCTTCATGTTTCATTGATGTCCTTTTAGAGCTGGCAGCCTTTCACATAAATTTACTTTTTGTTTTAAATGTAAATATGAATAATTTACCTCTATCGCTGTTCAAATATATCTACTGTTATTTGGCATCTTAATTGTTGATCTCTTTGAATATACTTTTACGTATATTTATAAAAACAATAATTGATTCTAGGAATATTTATGAAATAATATGGCTTGCTTAGCCAAGAACTTATTAAGATGTTATTTCCACCTTCAGAACTTGTGCCTTGTGGTGGAATTGTATATTATTTCTTGGAATTCAACATGGCACAGTGGTAGTCTATATCAAAATGATAATAAAATAATATGCCTTATCTAAGAACAGAATTTTATTTGAAGCTGATCATATACATGCAGAATATTTATTTTAACATAGACAACATGTTTAATCAATTTTGGTTGCAAACTTTTGATTGGGCTGTGAATTATTATATTTCTTCTTAGTACTTGGTAGTCAATTTTATTGACATCTTTTTACATTTTAAATTGATAATTTCAACTACTGATTGGCAGGAAATGTTAATGCTGTTTAGCCTTTCAGCCGTAACATGATTTTTGACATCTAATGTGAAAAATTTGGTGTACCTATTGCACCTCCTCGATGCAGCTATCTTGTTTAGGTATTATTTCTCAGGTAATATTTTTCAAAACTTTTCAGTGTAATTAAAAAAATAGTATTTAGGAAATTATTGTAAAGACTGGATGTAAATAAATCATTCAAATTGTATGTAAATCTTTATTATTTACCGGTATGCTTAAACTTCCTCTATACCTATTAGTTCAACCTTATTATCTATTTAATATTTACTTAATCTATTCGGTTATGCAAAAATAATTAGGCATGGTTATGTGAAGCATTGGGTGGCATAGGTCATGCTATTGAACAATTGGCTGCTCCAGCTCACCTTTCAAAACTCCATACTTACAAAGCTACTTAATAGTCTCTTCATTCATCAAAATAACTCTGTATGACTTGGTCCCAGCTTGGTCCAAATTAACTGATTTATAGCAATAAATAAAGTACCTACTGCAACAGATGTATGTAACACATAAACCTACTGTTTTTCATGCCAGTATCTTCTCTTTGAGATATCGGCTGCAAATGAGTTTTTATGCACTGTATATATAAATAATATCAATTTTTTAATCTTTCGTGAATAAATGTAGATAAATAAGGAATATTAAATATGTAGTATAAATCTCAAGAATATGTTGCAATGGTGTTATAGAATCACTGGCCAGAACATCATTAAGATAAGATACCTACAGATAAATATGTTCCAACAATTTGCTGATAATAGCTTAAGTAACAGAATATTGCGTATTAAGATTGTACCCATTCAATTTACTTAGGCCTAAAAATCACAGAATATTTGTTTGTTAATAAACAGTCAAAATTTGGAACATGCTCTTAATTTTATGTTGCTGGGGAAATGCACATGATGTGATTTCCTTTTATTATTAAATGGCTACCTTAATGATAAATATGACAATGAGCATTCTTCATCACTCGACTTTTTACACTATTTAAGTGAAGTAACAGATGATATAATGTTAAGTAGTAACTAAACTGTAGCTCTTAACAAACATTAAATACAAGTTTATTCAACACGCATTGTTTGAGGAGGACCTGGAGCGCGCCCCGGCGGAAGTGAAGGAGGTGAAGATACCTTAATTACGCACAGGGATAACTAAAATTTTACATAGATTACTAAACAAAAAAAAAACAATTCAGGCCCGAGGACTCTTCCTTATGGTACACCAGATTAATTCCAGTATTTAATTCATGATGATGGTATATTTTTTTAAGCATCTTAATTGTCTTTAGTTAAGATGGTTTTAAAGTTTTTTTTTTTTTACCTATAGAGCGGCACGCGTACCTACCTACTCTCCCCGTTTTTTACCTATAGAGCGGCACGCGTACCTACCTACTCTCCCCGTTTTTTACCTATAGAGCGGCACGCGTACCTACCTACTCTCCCCGTTTTTTCCACATTTTCCACTGATTCTTCGCTCCTATTGGCTGTAGCCTGGAGCCTTCTTCTTGTAAAAAGTGAAAAGATCTGTTCACACGTGGGAGACCGGGACGGATCGCTAGTATTTCAATTAAAAAACAAATGTTTTATGGGACATTTTTGAAGTGTGAGTTTGTAGGTAGATAGGTGTTGCATAAGGAGGACTACCTACCAGCTAGTGTACGTTAGCGCACTATGAAATATATGGTGTCTAATGAAGCATTTTGCATGTAAATATATGCGAAAGACCCACAATCACAAGTTTTCGCTAGGTTGTATACGTATTGGCATGCTTATACAGTAAAATTTTCGTACGGGGTGTATTTTCATCAAACTTTTATTGCAGACGCCGTATTTGATGCAAATAATAACTACGTATTAGGATTTTATTATAATTTTATAGCTATATTTGAATTTGATATTGCTTTTTTTTTTGTTTTTTTGGCTCTGCACCATGGACCTAATATAATAAACACTAAGTCCATGCTCTGCACTGTCTGTGCTTCAGCCACGGACTGAGTTTATTGAGAAGTGAGAACATTAAAAGTTAAACAAAGGTAAGGAAACGTATTGGACTTTCATAAAACCCCCTGACACAGGCTATTATTGCTTAAAAGGGGACACTGATGTTATTAGTTTAAGACTGCTAATATTTGTTAAAGCCAATAAAATTATTTTATTTTATTATTATTATCTATATATATAAAAGGAGAAACTGACTGACTGACTGACTGACATATCAACGCACAGCCCAAACGGCTAAACGTAGGCACTTGAAATTTGGAAGGGACGTAGCTTAGGTACCGTAGGGGTGCACTAAGAAAGGAATTCCCGAAATTCCCACGGGAACGGGAATTAGCGGGAAAATCCTTTTGTATGAAAAATCTAAACCGCTTAAGTTAGACGCTTGAAATTTGGCATGCAGGTACCTTAGTAAATATAAAGTTTAGTTATGGCTGTATTTTGAGAAATTCCCACGGAAACGGGAGTTAGCGGGAAAAAACTTTTGTATGAAAAAATCTAAACCGCGTAAGTTAGATGATTGAAATTTGACATGCATATACCTTAGTGAATGCAAAGTTAAGTCATGATTGGATTTTCCAAAATTCCCATGGGAACGGGAATAGCGGGAAAAACTTTTGTACCGCGAGTTAGAGGCTTGAAATTTTTTAGTATATGGGTATCTTAGCAAATGTACAGCTTCATGGGAATGGGAAACATCTTTTTCATGAAAAAGTACTGCACTAGCGCCAGATTCAGAATAATTGTTATGTTGTTTTTTAATGTATTTTCTCAAAAAAAAAAAAAACTTTTTAAAATTTTTGAATGCAACATTCATTATTATTTACATTCGACACACACCGAGAAAAATACTGAAATGACACAATAACACGCCACGCGGACGAAGTCGCGGGCAAAAGCTAGTTTATTTATAAAAACGGACGGAATTTGGATAAAAGGATCAGGTAGGTAAATATTTCGTTATTATAATTTTATGTTATTGTTATAAATAAATATAGCTATTAATCTATATACATTATTATCATTTGTTATTAATAAACTATTTACAGAAGTAGGAAAAGGAATCTTAAGGGATAGGAGATGGGATAAAAAAGAGGAGTGTTCATATAAAGGACATGAAAAGAAAATATGGTTCAGATCTCCAACGTCAGTACCACATTCGCAGATGTCACTGGACACAATATGCATTCTAGCCAAGTGGGCGGGAGTGCACACGTGACAAAGTCTCATTCGAATCAGAATGGAAGTAGCAGATTTTGATAAACACATTTTTGAAAACCATGGCTTAGCTGGAATAAAAGGTTGAATGTTCTTGAATAGCTTTCCTTTGCTTTGACTACTACTTTCCCAGATTTCCTCCCAAGAAGACTTAAGATAAGAACTAGGAAGAGCAGCCAAATCATGGCAGTAATTTTTATATGGAAAGAGATCACCACAATCCACCGCATCTTTGGCCAGGCCGTCAGCTATTTCATTTCCTTCAATATTCTTATGGCTAGGGATCCAAACAAAATTTATACACAGATTATTCAATTCACACTTATGTAATAGTTTTCTCCATTCAATAATAATGGGATAAGTAGTGTTGTTTTTAAAAGGGAACTTTTCTAATGCTTGTAATGCACTTTTAGAATCTGAAAATATAACAGCTTTTGATATTGCTTTGCTATATAATAAAGTTGAAGACTTTGTTTATTTGAACGCGCTCATCTCAGGAACTAAGTACTGGTTCGAACTGAAAAAAGTTTTTATCTGTTGGATAAGCCATTTATCGAGGAAGGCTTTAGGCCTTAAGGGGATTTAAAATAATGTGATGCCGTGACCAATAGGAGAGAAGCTTTAAAGGAAAAAAGGGCGATTGTACGCTTGCGAAGCGCCGAAGCATCGAGCAACAAGGGAGCTCCCAAGAGTCCCAAAAATGCGCAATACGTAGAATTTCTCATGCATGACACGCTGTTAATTGGCTGATAACATTCCCTACTCATAATATATTTTGAGCTAGCTGCTAGCCAGCATTTAACAAATTGATTTTTTAAATTTTGATACTTGTTATACAGGCCTGTTATATATGCAATATGTCAAATTTATCGTATGAGACGACAAAAGTTTCGATACTGTTGATTGGCTAATAGCACCACCGCACTCATATTTTCAGCCAATTAGCAGCTGACGCACTGACTTAATCGATTTTGATAGGAGCGCGATAAAATTATGTCGCGTTGCGTATGTAATCAGGCCTAGCATGCGCCACGCGACTAAATTTTATCAAAAACGATTAAAGTCACTGCGTCAGCTGTTGATTGGCTGAAAATACGAGTGCATCGTGCTATTAGCCAATCAACAGTATCGAAACTTTTGTCGTCTCATGCGATAAGTTTGACATATTGCGTATGCCAGGCCTGTAGGCCTGATAGGCGCGATAAAATTTATTCGCGATGTACAACCTAACCTAGCCTAACCGGGCATGGCAAGTTATCCCAAATGCGTGTTACGAAACGAATCGTAACATTTTCTCTCTCTCTCTGTTTTTGCGAGAATGTTTAGATGACAAAAAGAGAAGATAAAAACCATTTGACATGTAGAAATTTCCATAGAGCCGGAATTTTGTCTGTGAGCGGCGTTGACAGAGAATTAAACATTGCCTAAAATGAAATTCTCCCCTTAATCGGGTAAAAAGTAGATTTTTTCTGTTACTCTTTTCTTCGAAAGTTAAAAACTTAAGGTTAATGTTGATGGAGAATTTGAGACTCAAAAAACAGCGTTTTATTTTAAATATATTTCTTAATTTTGGAAATCGTTAACACTGCCCTGCAGTCAATTTGAGTTAAAGAACTCTGTGGTATTGGTGTGTTCTTCCAAGGGTAGACCAAACCATTTCACACCACCAAATACTTGTTTTTCAGCTTCGATGAATAAGTTTATGCCCTAAAATCAATACAGGTATATTATGGCTAAAGATTATTTATTTCTCAAAAAGAACTACATAATTCACTTACTGAGAAACTTATGTTACATAATACTCACACTATGCACTAAACATAATGAGAACTATAAAGGTATAGGTACTATAATAGTACTTTAAAGGGCGCACTTAAAGTAAAATCACAACACGTTAATACAATACGAACATCTTATAAGTAGAATTACGCTAACATTAATTTCAATAAACGGCGATATCTCTTACATTCCCAATTGAACAAAATTCCTGTTAAGTAAATTTAAATCTTTCCAGAAAATTCGGTTTTTATACAAGTCGTTTTTGTTGGAGTTTTTGAGGGTAAAGCTTTTCAATGTTGCTGGCAATCAGCTTTATTTTTTTTAATATCTAAAAAAGCTACGAGACCGGCGCAGCTACGAAATTTTCTCGAAGTTTAATTTTATTTAGCGTGGAATCAAGAACGACTTCACAAGTTGCTTGTGAATCGCTTTTAAAGTAATTTAAACAAGAGTAATTGATTCGTAAGAAACAATGACCGTCGACGAAGGAGTTGACATTTCGAAAGCAGGAGACCGCGGTGTGCTGAAAAGGATTACCAAAGAAGGAGTAGGAACCGACACTCCTAACCCAGGCTGCCAGGTCACTGTCCACTACACGGGGACCCTCCTGGACGGTACCAAGTTCGACTCCAGCCGAGATAGGAATGAGCCATTTGAATTCAACTTGGGAAAAGGTTAGTTTTTTAACTTCAGAAATTTGTTACTTCGGATGAATTTGCTATGGAAAATTATTATTTTCGTTGTTTTAAGTAGTACCTATTGAAATAAATAATAATTATGTCCCAAACAGTCGCAACAATCTACTTTAATCAAACTATGATTACTGAAAGACGAATACTAACGGAGGGTGTCACGAGTATACACAGACCCAAGTCAATTCGTCAAAACAAAAGTTCGCTTTCCAAATTGACCTGACTGGGAATTAAAACCCGTCCTTTTATACTTTTGGCAGCACAGGGACCCCTTTGTGCCACTACGTAGTGCAAGGACATCTTCTATTTGAAAATCTTGAAAAATATCATGTTATTTAAAAAACCAAAGATAATTTTTTTTAATTATGGACAAAAAAGTCCAAAAAAAGTTTATAGTTAATAAAAATATTTTAAGTCCCAGATGTCTGTATTAATTAGGGGTAAAGCTTTGGCAACCAATCAATGGCACAGGTGTGGGTACAAAATAACATAATTACTTCAGTTTAGGGATGAGAGCCATCTGCTCCCCCGCAAGCTCTGTCAAGATGAAAAGGCTATCTGCAGCTATCATCATTTGTCAACTAGGAAAAACACCTCAAAAAATAATAAAGTACTTTTATTTGACTAATAGCAGCAGTCCCAACACTTAAAATATACAATCATTATAGAATAATATAAATAATTTATCAGAAAAATATATAAATCAGATTTGCAGTCTCCATTTGTTTTATAGTGTGTTGGACCACAATTTAATTTTATAAAGAAACAGAAAAGGATTTGAATTTTTATCCCACAATGTGGTCCACCCAGCCTAGAAATAAATTAATGTGCTAGACCAAAGTAAAACAAAAATTATATTATATTATTCTTTTGATTTGAAATTTTTTTGTGAGTAGTTAATTTAATGTTGTAAATCCCTAAAGTCATGGAATATTTTAGATTGTTCAATTGGACTGCATAGTAATTTATTAATGAGCAACCTACTTGTATTATTCTCCTAAGTAAATTTTCATGAGGTCAAATGAAATGAATTTGAATTGCTAAATATTGTAGGTCAAAACCAAGCAGTAGGGTGGATTCATCATCATACAAATAGCTTTCAATGGTTAGGCCTACCTATACTGCTACTGTGCAAATACTATAGTTGTAGTTAAAGGAGATAAAATAGTGTGAGTGGTGTACTCCAAAACATAGTCTGTCAATTTGCAATAACTTTGTAGATTGAGGGACATTATTGAATGTAGAAGCGGTACTGTATATGTATTTATGCCTGGTTCCAATATTTGAAAAACAATCTGGCCTAGTTACGAATAGTAATAAATTATATGATGCGTAAACTAAAAACAACTGACAGACGACTGATGATAGCTGATATGGGAACTAAATTTGAAATTAGAATTAACCACTTGTAGTCGAAAGACTCGTAACAATTAAAGACTCTTAGTAGAAAAAGGGTACTAATTAAACAAGCTTCTTTTAAATAGCATTATTCGCTTCAGAAAATATAAGTTACCTTCTAAATTACTAAGTCGGCCACAACCAACGCGCGTCTGAATAATTGTATCTCAGCCACTAGTTACCTTCTATGTAGGCCACAGTAAATATAACTCAGCATGGTGATTATTTTTTAGCATCTAAATTTATGGGATGCATTCAAATAGTTAACATCTAAAATATTAATATATGGCACCAAATTAGTAATACTATTAGCTTCTAATAGTATAAATTAGTATGTTTAAAATGTAAGTTAACCTACATTAATCGATTGTTAAATTTACCTAAATTTATCATCAAATAGTATATTAAAGCCACTATTATTAGATTATGAACTACTGAGGACAGACAAATAAAACACTTTATTTATAAAAATCAATTTGTGTATTGAAATACAAACATTCATAGTATTAATTAAAAAAAGTTAAACTGAGCGCGCATAATTTCGAAATTAAAAGAAAAAGAAACATTACTGGATTATTAATGCCGCTCGCGCTTTAGTTGGCCTTCCACGCTTTCTTTTTAGTCCAAGCGGCTGTGCTTTTGCCTCTAATGGTGGCATTATGAATTTCAGTCTGATTGCTAGGCCTATCAGATGCTTGCAGAGGTATTTGCGATAAAAATCAGGACAATCACAGCAACCAGTAATCCAGTCAGTCTGATTGTTTGGTAGCGGTACTTTCCAAAATGAAAAAAACGCTTTTTTATATTCATCAAAATGCCTGATTTTTTTCTCAGTTTGATTATTTTTGGGCGAGTCTTTGCCTGGAATTAAATATGTGTTGCTGTCTGGCGTTGATTGTACAACTCTAATTTTGGTATCAGTTTTAGCCCATTGATATCCGGTTGTCCAATCACATAACTGCAATTCAGGTTGTGTCGCAAAGGTGTCTTCTTTCGCTTGTTGTGACCAGCTAGTAACCATTTCCTCTGCCACCATTAAGAAACGGGCCAACGGTATACGCTCGCGGAGGGTGTTGTGGTCTTTTATAACTCTGTTAAAGGACTCGAGTGCGTTGTTGGTCGCTGGTGATACTGATGCTGCACCCAGATACCAGTTTGGGTTTTTTAACAGCCATTCTTTTTTAAAATAAGTGACAAATGTTTTTTGATCTTTCCATTTCTTCAAAAATAACTCCGAAGCAGCAGAAAACACTTCAAGAGATGTAGCTGATTGAAGTGCATCAATATCTTCCAATATATGTTTTCGAATATTCTTTTTTGTCGTTTGGTCCAATTTAGTGACCATTTTCTTCTTAGCGTGAGCCCAGCACATTTTCACAATCGTTTCTTCTCCAAACACTTCACGAAATGCGTTTTGTATACTTTTCGCAGCGTCGCAAATTAGGATTTTCGGTTCAAAAGTATTAGAAAAAATGGACAAAAGATTGCTCTTTAATCCTTGAAAAATCGTTTTAAAATCAGCCTTACGTTCATTTGTAGATATTGTCAGGCAAATCGGGTGAAATTTTCTGTTTTTATCAGTAGTTCCCACTATCAATACCGGGAACCCCTGCCAAATCAACTTATATGTTGCATCTGCATGCAAAATATCAGCGACAATACATTGTTTCAACAAGTTCTTTGTAGATAATACGATGCGAAAACTAGGCGGATCACTTTCCAAAATATAATAGGCTATTACAAAAACTTCGTCCACGTTATCTGGCACATCAGTGTGTTTAATTATCCATTTTTCCAATTCTCCTAAAGAAATAGTGGAGGGTCCATATTTGATACGCCGCCGATCTGCTAAATAGTTATAAAGCTGCCTTTTTGTAGGTATTTTAAGTTTAGAGTTTTTTTTCAAACACTCTAAGATTGATTTCGGCTTTAGGTGTAGGTCATACAGTTTGTTGATTTCAGATTTCGTTTCGTCACAAATACCATAACTGTAGTTACTCTTAATAGAATCGTGATCATGTGCGCAATCTGTGCGATAAAGTAACACTGCTTCTGTATCCGCCTCAAATAGCAAATATATTTCTGCAGCACACTGTACTCCTTTACGTGGTACTTTGTTGCATCTATAAAATCGTTTTTTCCCGTCCATGGAGTCGTGTGTAGTGCGTACTGCCCACGTATTCTCTGCACTCACGGCTTCATTGGCGGTACTCACACTCGAAAATTTACTTTTAAATATCCAATTCCTAGATTCACCTCGCTTTTTTTTCGACGGTTGACCTTCTCCTTCCGATTCCTCATCAGAACAGTACAGAGGTACTTCGTTTTCACTATTAGATGTCATAACTATTTAAAACTTTTCGAAAACTTTAATTAATTACAGATGAAACTATTGCAATACGAACGCACGAACGACAATAAACAAACATGGTGGGCGGGTTGGTACAAGAAACGAATGGCGCTCTCTGATTGGTGCAATCGGCCGGTTGCTGTCATGTCGCGCATTCGCGCCAGTGGCTATTTTCACGATAAAAGAATATGAAGCATTATTTTACATGTTAAGTTATATTATATGTTGTTATCTATTGAAGCTTGAATATAATTTTTTTGAGGAGTTTGTATTGAAGCTGTAAAACGTAAATTGGTGACGAATCACAAATTTCGTGGCCGAGTTAGTAAATTAGTTGGTAATGTATAAATCAGAAGGACAAGTAAAAATAATTGTTGATTTTGCCTTGACGCTTTCTTTAATATTTTTAGTTGGCGTTGTAAAGAAGATGAATTACTTCATTAGAGGCTATCTCATTTTCCCGATGCTTAGTTATTTAATGAGAAGTTTGACCAAGTGGCCAAAAAATAATTCTGCGGCCAGATTTATTATTTCTCGTAGAAAAATGGATAGTAATTTTTTACACATTACAAATCGTAAAATATTAGAACTGACTTTTTTTATTTGTGATGGCCATGAACCTTATTCACATAGCCTTATTCATAGATATATTTACTTACGTACTTGCAGTTCAAGTTTGTTCTTTGCGATCAGGTTGATTTTTGTTATGTTTAGTGTTATTTAAACTATCATTTATCCGCAGGGTCTGTGATAAAGGCATGGGACTTGGGTGTGGCGACGATGAAGAAGGGCGAGGTGTGCGTGCTGACGTGCGCGCCGGAGTACGCGTACGGCGCCGCCGGGCACCCGCCCAAGATACCGCCCAACTCTACACTACAGTTCGAGGTCAGCATCTGCTCTCGGTCTTCACCAGGGGACATTAAGATACATTGGCCTTTACTATTGAATCTAATTGGCTACTTGACAGTGTTAACAATAAAATATGAAAAGTGTGAGATATGTTAGCTTATTACTTAAGTAATCATTTTACATTTTTACTTTTTAATTAAAAGCATAGTAAGTATTTTATTTTTGCAAAATAAATTTTAGTTTTTTTATCTGTGGAACAAAAGAACCGAAACGGAAACCACCATTGCAATTCGGAAATGACAGCTGTCGGCGAAAAGTATTTATTTTAATGTGGCGAAACAATGATTATTTTACCGATTTAATTAAATTATTGTGTCTCTAATCGTATAAAGAATTTATTGAAACATTTTTCGTTTATCTTAATTAAGTCGTTCCTATGCGTATCGGTTCGTTGTTTACGACGTTGACGTCATCAGGGCCGCGCCGACCCCCGGCAGCGCCTGTGTGCGAAACCTATGAAGCGCCTCTTTTTTAACGAATCATCATAAAAAACTAATTTAATTTTTGAATGAATATTTTTAATTGTTAATTTTGACTGAAATAAATGTTCTCCAGTTTTACAGCACTTAGATAATATTATCATTAATATCTAAGTGTACAAAACTGTGGAACATTTAGGAATTAGGATACTAAATAGGTAGACTAAACCCCAAACGTAAAATGAAACCATAAACGTGAATAATAATAAACATTAAATATTGAGAGACTTGTTCAATAAGCGTTATAGATGTTTTGTTGTTTACAAGGCCTATGTTGCGCCTATTGTACCTACTTACTTGTCGATACTCCACTACAAAAAACAATCATATAGGTGACAAAAATAATTTAGGTGGCAGTGGCGGCGCGGCGCCCCTATTGTCTTGGCGCCTGTGTGTGCCGCACACTTCGCACACAGGGGCGGCGCGGCCGTGGACGTCATAATTGCAACAGTGACGCGACTAGGCGTTTTCGCGCACTTTTTAAATGTGTTACACAAAATCTTATTTTTCTCTGGTTATTTAGATTATTTTCAGATAAATCGAATTGCTTGGGATATAAAATGAACGGGCGCAGATTTTGCAATACTTTTTCAAAAACTGTCAAGTAGCCAATTAACTAGTCTATCACAGTCTTTAAACTTCAATGTTGTCTTCTCTATGATTAGCTACAGAAATTCTGAACAAAAATCTTGGTGAGCATTTTGGGCACCTACAGTCATTCTATGTATATTCACGCGAATATTTTGCGAGATTCCGTGCGGCTTTACATTGCGGCTAATGCCCTCGCTCAAGGTTGGAAATGGTTGAAAAAAAGTGGAAAAAATAATTTTGTTATGCTACTAAAAAATGGTAACTCCATATTATGAAGTACATTATCACATATACATTATTTCATGTTATTCAAAGTTTTATCCTCTCAATTTGCTGTGGTTTTGAGGCTTACCACCACATCCTTTTATTGGCACTGGCACTAACTATTTGATAACAAGTATTACAGTAAATAAAAAAATTGAAGACCTACTTTTTTACTACCATCGTCGGCTAAACTTTAACTCCGTATTTTTTTTTTGCAAATATACGTTTTAAATGCCCGCCAAGACATACGTAGGGATATAATTAATTTTATGAATTGAAATAATAAAATATTAGTTTAAAAAATTTAGTTACGTGATTTGACACTAGCTGACGCTTATGCTTTAAAAGGTTTTCTTTATTTGAAATTGCACTTTCTATATTGTTGTTAACGCGCGATACGCAGACAGAGTTTTTTTGCCTCCGTGATGTGGTTTGAGAGTTAAGCTCAAAAAACCGTACTGGATTCAAATCTTGCAAGGAACATTTTCAAATTATCATCTTTTCCCTGTTTGTTTTAAGCACTGCAAGCTCTAACCTCCTATCTTTAACCTCCTGATTGTTTAGTAAAATGATTCCGTGCTCGGAAGGAACGATAAGCCATTAGTTCTACCTACGATCCAAATATAATCTGGTTCTGGTTTGTATGGGTAGCGGACGTCAGACTGCAATCCCTCCAGTTAAAAGGCCTCGGGTACCATAATGAATACACCTTAGGAGAAAGGTGAATGACAGTGGGAATTTTATTTAAGGTCTATTTATCGTAGTAGTTTTGTCTCAAGCCGCAGACGGTGATTCTAGATGTTATTTGCAGATTGAAATGATCGACTGGAAAGTAGAAGATTTGAGTCCGAACAAGAACAAGGGCATTCTGCGGCACATCATAGAGCAGGGCACGGGGTACGACAGCCCTAATGATGGAGCACTCGTCACCGGTAAGTGGTCCTTCTAATATTATAAACACGAATTTGTAAGAATGTATGGATGTATGGATCATGTACACATCCATACATATATACTTACTTTTTGTATGTTACTCTTTCACTTAAAAACTACTGAGGGAATTTGGTAGAAAGATACTGGATACTAGATAACATACGAGATACTTTTACCGGTCGGGGCAATATGGGAAACGAACTTTTCTGTATTGTCTCGGGTCTGGGTGTTGTGGTACCGTCGTTGTTTCTGATTTTTGTAACAAGTGCTTCAGCGACTTACCACAGGATCAGAGCAATGTATGTGATGTTGTCCAATATTTATTTATTTACTTTTTACCTTTATTTGTGCGAGTGAAGTCGCGGGCAATACTGTACACCTAATGATGATTTGTATGTTTTGATACAACTTTCTTCCAGACTCCCTTAATACAGATATCAAATAAAAAGGCTTGAGTGGTACTATACATTATAACTAATTTCAAATCTATTTGTCGGACTTTTTTTAAATATAATTAAACTAAAAATCAAGGTCGATTGCAACTTGCCAACTAACAATGACTCAATGACCTAGTTAACCCATTGACCTCCATTGACGCTTTAAAGCGTCATCAAGAATTTTGATCCAGACGCCGACGACGCCTTTAAGCGTCATTATTTGCCTTATGTTTGACGTTGAAATAAAAAGTAATGAACACCATCTCGTATACATATTTATACACACCGCGCACCAGGATACGATAGATTATTATTATTGATGTCTAAAAACGTCCTACAGCATAGAATTGAGTTAATAAATGATAAAAATCAACAACTAAAATTATTAACGTAAAATCACACTGCACGACGCCGTGGACGTCTTAAAGCGTTAGGTAGTTATGTGACTAAGTGGACATTTTTAATACATTTTTTATTTTTATTTAATATGTAGTTATTAGATGATAACAATAAAATGTGATTATTTTTTTATTGTTCTACTGCTAGTGTATTAAAAGTGTATTAGTAAATAACTATTATCATTATCTCTGCCTATACACATACTTGATAGATGGATTGATGATGCTCACTCGTCATATGGTTAACGTACGAATTTTTTGTCTGTTTATATTTTACCTAATTATTAATGTAAAAAAAAAAAATCAAAAATTTCTTTATTTTCTTAAAGACATCCATATAACAAATAATGAGGGACTTCCCTTTTAAGTAACAGTACTTGTGTTAGGGGAGTCCCGCTCTCTATAAGGAAACGTAGACAATTATAAAACAAAGAAATTGTTGACACGTTTAGCATAAAGGGTTTACATCTTATTTGTTATGTTTTGAATGAGTGTGTGAACGATTATGTGAGTATTGTATGTGTTAGTAAGTGTCTATGTGTGATTATTTTTTTTTTTAAACATACTGTTCGTATTATATGATGTTTTTATGTTAAACACATATTGGTTTTCACAGTCAATTGAGAAAAAGTTTGTAATAATAAACAGATGACATGCCATTGTGAATTAATTTCATGACTAATGTTTTTACTATTTATTATTGAATTTAATCTGCTTAAAATATACCTTAATTTTTTTTCATAAAATTTTATGTTATCGATATACCCACCTAACTCCACTATGTCATGTTCACTTTAATGTACTGCCAACGCCAACGACGCTTTAAGTCGTCCGCTTGTGACGTCATAAGCGCGTATGCTGCTATTGATAGTGTTGGGAGTTGAAGATAGATAAAATATATTTTTTTCAATTACCCTACAAAAGCTAAATGCTACTGAAGTTATTGTCCGTGTTTCTATATTGTAGACTTTTTGAGTAAAAACCCACAAATACATTATTTACGAAAATAGTTTAAATAATAATGGGTTGTGTTGAACTTTTACATATTCTGGAAGTAGTTGATGATGATGATATTTTTAATAAATCTTCGCCTGATAGTGAAGTAGGAGAAGTGTTTCTTTTCGAGGCACATATTTATTTGAATCAAACTAAATTAATGAGCATGACAACCGGATCAACAAATTCTAATTATTTCGTGAGTTATGCCATAAAGATTATAATACCCATATTTATTGTTTACTCAATCAACTGAAAAAAACTATGTATGATAAAGCTCATAAAAATTCGAAGTTCACTATGTCGCTGCTAGTTTTAAAATGTATCTAGATGTGACGTCATACGACATTTCAACGAAACACTGCACCGTGATTTTTTGATTTATTAAATAAAAAAATATGAATGTTTATCGTTAAGTGTATATGCACCGTAAAAACCGGGAAACATGATTTTGGTGTAAGTTTGTAAAACGCCCCTTCGTATTACATATTTTGGTTTTTGTCGATAGAAAAAAATATACAATGTTTTGTTGCTCTTTTTATACAAAAAATTAAATCATAATAAGTTCAAAAGGTGTACTTATTATAATTTCATCACCGACATTAATTCATATTATTTTTTTTTTAACCAACACAGTGGCGTTTTTTCCAATTACATCGATAAAGTCCTTAACAACACTATAAGAGTAGGTAAAATTTGTCAAACATTTAAGTTGTGATCGCCGATGACGCTTTAAGGCGTCGACTAGTTGCGCCAAAATTCCTTGCATACTTTAAAAAATCTTGTGATAATTTTCTGATTACTAAGACATATAAAATTACTATTGATCTATTATTTCTTATTACGTTCAGTATGTATGAGCATTTATTTCTTTATCCTTAGTAATAGGTAATAAGGTTCCGAAACAAACGTTTATTCTTATCGCTTAGTGCAGCATGTCACATCACTATCGTATTGGGCGAAAATTCTAGCTAATAATACGCATGGCGTCGGGAGCAATATTTTCTATTTAAAGTCCGGCGGTCAATGGGTTAAGATTCCAATATAAACAATGAACCATCTAAGTCATAATAATGAACATGTAACAGTTTGTGAATAATGTGTTAAGTTGTAGATAATTTATCAATCGTAACTGGACCTTGGTATTAATAATCGTTAGATAACGTAACAAACTGTGTGCCGTGTGCGGGGTCCTGTCTTATGTAGCTATTATACTATATGTATGTTTAAATCCCTACTAATATTATAAATGCGAAAGTAACTCTGTCTGTCTGTCTGTTACTCTTTCCCGCTTAAACCTCTCAACCGATTTTGATGAAATTTGGCATAGGTATACGTTGAACCAAGAACGGACATAGGCTACTTTTTGCTAGAAAGTAAGGGGGGGGGGGGGGGGGGTAATGCCACCTTTGAAAGTTTATATGGGAAAATAATTATTTTTTAAGTGATATGAAATTTGGCACAAATATAGCTCGAAACTTGGTTTAAAATATAGACTACTTTTTGTTTCGTATATTAGGAAAGATAGGGGTAAAATCGACCATTAATGGATGTAGTCCACGCGAACGAAGTCGCGGGCACAGCTAGTGTTATACAACGTGTAACGGAAAGGGTATAACAATATCAAAAATACCAAAGCAGTTAACGGTTACAAACTGTATGGGACCATTTGTAGCTGTGTACACGAATTTATTGATTAAATATTTTTTTTGAAATATCAGTCAATACAAGTCAAAATTTTGACCAAGTCACGCTTGCACAACACTATCACAGTATTGTTGGAATCGTCGAAAGACTTGGATGTGTACCTACCTATTATGCTATTAATTTAAATATCACAATGGTGGTTCATCTTTTAGTGTTTACTAAATCACATCTGAAATTTGTTGGTTTAGCGTTTCTCATTTTGACAATTCAGTTAAGTCATTGAGTTGTCGTCGCCGTGACATCTTGTGTTTTTGCCTTTCTGGATTACCTACTTACTACGGATAGCCTAGTGATATTTCGTGATGTCTTTGAGCAATCAAGAATATTCGAGATGATTCTCTGTGTCGGAGCAACCGACGGCAGCGTGATGGCCGACCGAGAGCTAGAGAAAGAGATTTACGAAACCATCAAAACGCTCGTTTCCATCTGTGGATTGGGCGAGGAGGTCGTATCACATGGCCAGCTCGGTCACCAGACATCACTCCGTTGGACTTCTTCTTGTGGGACTAATTTAAAAGGAAGGTGTACGCTGTAGCATGCTCGTCAAGGGAAGATATGATAGAAAGCATCAAGGCCGCGTTCTGTACAGTGACACTACAAATGTTGCATAATGTTCGCGCATCTTCTAAGAAAGTACTAGGCGCGCATGTCGAGGAAGGAGGTGGAGAAATTCAGGATCGCAGTGATTGTCGTGAAGTGATAACGTGATTTGGGGTCGCTGACCTCAATAGTGTTGTGATGCGTTTGTTTACGTTTTAGTCAGTCATTATAGTTAATCATTTTTTATTTCATAAAAACAATAAAGTGTTTATTTTAACTCGGGATTTCGTATATAGAATCTATACAAGGTATAGTATCCACCTACTTTACATTGTTACCCCCTTTCCGTTACAGGTTGTATATATTCCTTTCATTGCCCGGTTCCAATATTTGTAAAACAATACTTATTTTTCCTAACTGGCTGTAGATGATGACCGCAGCCTTTTCATCTTCACCGAGCTTGCGGGGATCGGAAGGCTCTCATCATTCTAGTTACGAATAGAAATATATTATACGGGGCGTAAGCTAAAAACAACCGACAGACAACTGATGACAGCTGATATGGCGAGTAAACTATGGAACGTTAACGACTCGTAGGCGATTGGAGAAAAACGGATAGTAATTTCGACATATTACGTAAAATATGGGAACCGTGCATTAGTATTTTTCATTTATGTTTATTCCATGGCTTGTTAAATTTCTATCACAAAAATTGGTTGACTGGTAGACAATATCTCCTTTTCAAGAAGAATAAATCATCATAATAAACTTATGAACCAAGGTATTGGCGCACACACACAAAAGTAGATACTTCTGATTCGTGTAGTCTTTATTGCAAAATGGCTGAGATTAGTTAGATTTTTTTTATTTTTTTATATTACACTTCAAGATTGACCTCATCCCACCTGATGTTAAGTGGTAATGAGGTCCTAGCTTAAGGGTGACAAGTACAGCATAATAAATCTGTTACTGGACTTGTCAACCTTACCTTGAAGGCTTGACCCCTGCTACTAATGTAGCACCCCCCAGGAGCTCTGGAAACCTTACTCACACGCAGAAACACAACAACACCAAAGTGATTGTTATTTGGCTGCGGTCTTCTGTAAGGTGGAGGTATTTCACCCGTCGGGCTGCTCCAGTTCGAGCGATAAATCGCTATGCCCTGCCTCTCTTAGATGTCTTAGATGTCAATATTTTGAGATGGAAACAGAACGTAGTTATGTGCAATGTTTCCTTCCTTCGTCATTGGCGCTGAGTTATTGAATTTCACTTGACCTTTATTGTTTCGTCTTTAAATAGGTCAAGTTCTCTGTCAGGGCGTACTCGACTAAACAAGATGAAAATACAATACCGCTGCTCTCAAGGGCCGTTCTAGAATTGTGTCTAGCATAGATAGGATTAAATACAAGCCAGATATATATATTTAATTTCAAAGTAAAATGCAGTTTCAAAGGCGTACGATAGAAGGAAAATCGGTGTCTTTATGAAATTTGGTGTATATAATTTAACGGGTCAAAACGCGACACCATTCTTATTTAGTAGTTAATACGAACTACTTACTGCCCGACGTTTCGGTTAGGTTGCACCAACCGTGGTCTCGAGCCAGCAGTAGTTCGTATTAACTACTAAATAAAAATGGTGTCGCGTTTTGACCCGTTAAATTATTTTAAATGTTTAAAATGGAACGCGAAAGTCTTAAAATTTATATTTGGTGTATATGTTGTTACTCTTTCACGCTAAAAACGAATAAATAGATTTGGATTAAATTTGGTAGCTTAACATATTATATAATAAAATAATAATATGGATACATATTTTTATTCAGAAATAGCGTTAACTAAAACGCGGGCAACAGTTCGTATCCTACCATTTTCTAAAGTATCTTAATGACTGATTCGTGGCTGCGACTTAAATTATATTATATTCATGTTAATCGTGTATCGGATCCTTTTATCAGGCCTAGCATGCACAATACGTCAAATTTATCGCACGAGACGACGAAAGTTTCAATACTGTTGATTGGCTAATAGCACACTGCACTCTAATTTTCAGCCAATCAGCAGCTGACGCATTGACTACAATCAATTTTGACGTTTGTTAAGAGCGCGATAAAATTTAGTCGCGTTGTGCATGCTAGGAGTATTTGTGTGAAAGAGCAAACAGGCATCCATAGATCTGATCAGAAAGATTGTTTGTCGTGAGAAAAAACGAATTAACGGAACTTTTGCATTGATGTATATTGTGGTCAATTTTAATGCATGAAAATGTATCGACATTGAAATGATAATTTTGTTTTAAATGGACATACAAACTGATGTATCAGACACTGCGATTTTTAGTTCTCTGTTTTTTGTTCCGTGGCTCCCACGCATGCGGGATGGAAGTACAGTACTTTCACGTCTGTAACCCAATCTGCCATTCTGTATGATACACCATATTCACAAGAACAATATGTAGTCACTCACTAGAAAGTTAGTGACATTAGACACTAGTTTACTGGCCGCATCACTACATACTATAAAACAAAGTCACTTTTTCTGTCTCTATATCCCTATGTACGCTTAAATCTTTAAAACTACGCAACGGATTTTGATGCGGTTTTTTTGATAGACTGAGTGATTCCAGAGGAAGGTTTTTATGTGTAATAAAGAATAGAAAAGCCAATATTTCTAAGTATTTACATTACATCCGTGCGAAGCCGGGGCAGGTCGCTTGTTTTCTATATAACTTAGTTGTTCATTGCGGATAGGAAAAGGAAGGGTTAATTTTACTGTCAAAATATGTTCTCTAGCCATCAAATGGAAATTGAATATGTGAAGGACAATTGTGTTTGTTCCGTGTAACCCTTGGCCCTTTTCATGTTATTAACTTGTGGTATGTATTATTTGCCGGAAGCAACTTCCTAGTTGGTCAAAATATATAATCCATCGTTTTGCGGTGGCCAACATCTTTGACCGATTTCTATCAAACATAGCTAATAACATTCCCGATTAATAAATTCCCTATTCAAACATCAAAAATAAATAAAATCGGTTCATCCGTTTGAGAGCTACAAGCCTATAGAAAAAAATCACACACAAACTCACACGCACGCACACACACACTCATGCGTGCACGAGCACACTCACACACATATGCAGAGACACGTAGAAGAATTTAAAAGAAACCTGGATGTTTGGTACTCTTTCAGTGAAACGGTGCGTAATTAATTATTTGATTTTCAACTGGGAATTTCTTTTATCAAGAGTTATTTGTATACCTAATTTATATATTTTGTATTTTTGTCACTGTCGCTGCGTGCAGCACTGCTCATCACTCCAAGACCATAGTCGGGGTGTCAGTGCAATACCTCTTCAAATGCTGAGTATTTACCTTTTTAGTGACAAATCTATAAGTTGATGTTCTATAAATGCCACAAAATAAACCTTAATTTTTTTTTCTGAAAGCCCAAGACATCCAATATTTATTACAAATTCATATATTCAATTTCTTTTTTGTCTCTTCAGTGGAGCTGGAGGGCAGGCTATTAGCGGACGGCAAGGTGTTCGACACCCGGACGGTGACG
This sequence comes from Glyphodes pyloalis, assembly GCA_037074685.1. Taxonomy (NCBI): domain Eukaryota; kingdom Metazoa; phylum Arthropoda; class Insecta; order Lepidoptera; family Crambidae; genus Glyphodes; species Glyphodes pyloalis. The sequence goes on along the minus strand of JAYKKO010000012.1, from coordinate 2,161,744 downwards.
TTCCCCTTAGGAGAGGGGAGTGAGAACAACATCTGCAGCGGGCTCGAGCGCGCCCTGGAGAAGTTCCTCAAGGGAGAGAAGTCCAGGATAACCATACAGCCCAAGTATGCCTTCAAGGCAGAAGGTGCGTATAATATAATTAATAACATGATCGACAAGGTTTTTGGCACACAAACAATGTACGGTGAACAACACATCAAGGGACCACTTGCAGTTCTATTTTAGTTCTTATGCCAGCTACATAAGTGCGGTGAGAAGTCCAGTGTGTGTAGTTTGACTTGCTTTCGACCATACTACATATTTTTATAGACGCTGGGTTCTGTATGAACAAACAAAACGAAACTGTTTTATTATGTTGCGTTTTTTATACATTTCAGAACTGCAGTAAAAAATTTTCATTGTTTTACTTTCACGGATCTTTAGTTTAATCCTGCTAATTGGCTAAGTACACATACATACAAGTCAAGTGACAGTGTTAACAATAAAATATGAAAAGTGTTAGATATGTTAGCTTATTAGTTAAGTAATCGTTTTACATTTTTATTTTTTAATTAAAAGCATAGTTAGTATTTTATTTTTGCAAAATAAATTTTAGTTTTTTTATCTGTGGAACAAAAGAACCGAAACGGAAACCACCATTGCAATTCGGAAATGACAGCTGTCGGCGAAAATTATTTATTTTAAAGTTGCGAAACAATGATTATTTTACCGATTAAATTGAATTATTGTGTCTCTAATCGTATAAAGAATTTATTGAAACATTTTCCGTTTATCTTAATTAAGTCGTTCCTATGCGTATCGGTTCGTTGTCTAGGACGTTGACGTCATAATTGCATCAATGACGCGTCTAGGCGTTTTCGCGCGCTTTTTAAATGTGTTACACAAAATCTTATTTTTCTCTGGTTATTTAGATTATTTCCAGATAAATCGAATTGCTTGGGATATAAAATGAACGGGCGCACATTTTACAATACTTTTTCAAAAACTGTCAAGTAGCCAATTATATCCTAGAAAAAAGTTAAATTACAATAAAATTAAGGTTACTTTAGTTTGTGCCAACACAGAATTGCCACCAAAAGTAATATGTACCTATACACATAAACTAAATGATATTTATTAGTTATTAATTAGGTGTAAAACGGAAAAATACGTAGGTATCCCATGATTTTAGATAATAAAACAGACGGATTAAAAATGCATTTTTAGTCCGGTCTCCTATTAGCTTTCAAAGAGGCATCGAGTACTGAAATGTTTAATGTCTTGATCATAAAGGTTAAATTTGAGGTAGTAACTATATTCCTATTGCCTGCTTAAGGGTTAAATCATTGTTTCTATCTTTCCAGGCAACGCGGAACTAGGCGTGCCCCCCAATTCTGAGGTTGAGTACACGATGACGCTGACGAACTTCGAGAAGGCCAAGGAGTCCTGGTCGATGGACGGGTCCGAGAAGCTGGAGCAGGCGAAGATATTCAAGGAGAAGGGCACCAACTACTTTAAGGCGAACAAGTTCCAGCTCGCTATCAAGATGTACAAGAGGGTCGTCACTTTGTTGGAAGGTGAGCTTTAGTTAACCTTTTGGACGCCATAGTCACCTATGCTTGACCAGCACTAACGGGCTCCGTACGCCAACGACGTCTATAGTTGACAAAAAACCCAGTCCATAAAATTAAGAAATAATGACATTGGAAATTATATCTGGTATCTACATTCCTCATAAAAAGAAAGTCTAATTATATTTCTTTCTAATTGTTTTTTGAAATCTTACTTGTCTTTAAATTGTCACAGTTAAAAGATAAATAAACGTGTGTTTCTTTTATATTTTAATAAAACAGCCAAGATAATAAGTGTCTACTCATTTATTGAACAAAATAACCAACAAAAACAGGTAATTGCGTGTTAGTGTTACTAGAGTCGATACCCATATATCTACTTTTGGAAACATTATTATTTTCTTAGGTATGCTTGTTTACTTACGCCAAAGCAAATGGCGTACAGGACACGGAAATGCGTTTGACGCGTGGCACTCAAAAGATTAATATTCAGTATGAATAGAGGTTTTTTTTATTAATGTTCCAGTATGGTTTTACAAACTTGAACGTGATGAAATTAGAATTATGTGCGGCCAATGTTGATGTAGTTTAAGCTTTGACTTCGTATGAAAGAAAATAAGATGATTGTACATTGGCAGACATGGTAGAGGACAGCAGCGAGTCGGAGGCGAGCAGGGCGGAGGCGCGCGAGCTGGTGCTGTCGGCGCACCTGAACCTGTCGCTGGTGCACCTCAAGGCGGCTCCGGCGGCGGCCGCGGCGGCGCGAGACCACGCGGCCGCGGCCCTGGCGCTGCGCCCCGAGCACGTCAAGGCGCTGTTCCGGCGCGGCCAGGCGCTGCTCGCGCTGGAGGAGGCCGCCGCCGCGCTGCACGACTTCCGCGCCGTGCTCCACCAGGAGCCGCACAACAAGGTGCGTGCAGCGACTCATGGGACGAGTACACACACGTCAAGGCGCTGTTCCGGCGCGGCCAGGAGCAAACGCCACTTATTAAACACCCGCCCAAGTGCGAGTTTGACTCGCCCATGGAGGGTTCCGTAGCAGCAAGTAACATAATACAGTAAACGCTCCTTATACGCGGGGGTTACGTTTCACAAATATACCGCGAATATGTAAACCGTGAATATAAAATGGCTATTTGTATGGTATTGTAGGAGATACGTTCCAGGGTTCCATTTATATTAAATTATTTCAATCAAAATAGTCAGTTTGCCATAGAAAAATAAGATTAAAAAGATAATTAGTCAATTTGCACAAAACAATGTACTACGCATTCATTTTCCAAGTTGCCTGCTATAGGAAAGCCATAAACCTTCGTCAAGATTTTTTAAGATAACTTTTTCAGTGCATAAACAAAGTTGAGTTTCGCCCATTTAATTTACTCAAAACCTACTAGATCCGCGAATATGGAAAATTAATCACAATTTTTAAACCCGCGAATATGGAGCTTTTACTGTATACAAATTTATATAAGACTTGATGGAATTAAAAGTAACTTGCTGTTTTCGATTTATGACGTACTAACTGTGCCCGCGACTTCGTTCGCGTGGACTACATATGTTCATGGTCGGTTTACAACTATCTCCCATAATATTCGAAACAAAAAGTAGGCTATATTTTAACCAAAGTTTCGAGCTATATTTGTGCCAAATTGCATATCCCTAACATAAAAAATTATCATTTTCCCATAAACTTTCAAGAGTGGTATTACCCCCGTCCTGCCTTATTTTGAAAACATAAAGTAGGATATGTCTGTTTTAGAGGTCCAATATATACCTTTACCAAATTTTATCAAAATCGGTTTAATGATTTAGACATTATATTTCATGTTTATTTTAAAATCCCCAGTTTTAAGCCTACTTCTTGTTGCTGTGTACAAACCAGAAAATATTTTTCTTATGCTTCTTGTTAAATATTCTCAAAAAATCTATGATCTATCTCAGTAAACTTAAATTTTCTTAGTTCTTTGAAAGAAAAGTTGAGATAAGAGATATTGAGTGAGTGTGTGTGTGGTTGTAGCACAGGTGTCAGTCATAAGTAGGAAGAAGCTGTTCTGTTTCCATATAAGTAAGTAAGGTCCAGAAGCCAAGATTTGGGTGTATCCCAGTTGTCCCCTCTGGCGTTTGTCCCCTTGAGGGACAACTGGGATTTTTTTATAAAGATCTCCCAGTTGTCCCCCGTCTCACCGATGGAGGGGACAATTGGGACTTAAATTTTTAAATATCCCTGTCTCCCCCACATGAGACATTGCCCTATAATGCTAGAAGTGACAAATAATAAAGCATTTGTTTAGATATCCTAGACCGTGGTTCGGATACAACGAAACGTGTGTTTTATATAAAAATAACTGTCATTTACCTTGAAAAGTCCGTAAGTTTGTCCGTAAGACAATTTTCAAGGTAAACGATTAAAACACCCCCTCCAGAAATTCCCTCAAGAAATCCGCCATGCAAAAATGACATTTACGTTCCATGGCATTATGAGCGATCGTGGTAAAATCACGTTGCACCGACAAACTGAGTTGTTTACTTTTAAGTTTACATGTGCGAAAGGGATAAACAATACTTTTATAATGGCGGGAGCCGTCATCTTGAACTAAGCTACTTAATGTTTCTATTTTATTTGAAATATATGTTTTTAACTTCTGAGTGAAGTCGGGGGTGTAAAATATAGTTCTTTAACCTAATAACCGCCAACTACTTATATTCAAGTTCAGGATTTTCGTGCCGTCAACGCCACTACTTCTATAGAAGTTACTCATTGTACCTACTTTGATTAAATACCTTTACGATGCATTAAACATTTGTTTCGCTTGTAATTTTGTAAGATGGACAGGATTGAAGCCCATTTTTGTTATTTCGCCAGAAGAAACAGGCTTTATAGTGTTTTAAAACAGATAAAAACAAAAACGCCTGAAATATTTTGATGTCCCATACGCCAACGACTTCATATCAAGTAGGCTAGTGATGTGACGCGATAGTTGCATTCATTACAATCCTACATGTTTACTTTGTTTTGTTCCATACAAATATTCATAGATTTTATGATTGACAATTAATTTCGGTCTGAAAATAACGTATTACATAATAAATATTAAAATTAATTTATTTCACGAAGATCCTTACTAATATTATAAATCGGAAAGTGAGTTTGTTTATTTGTTCCGCTTTCACGACATAACTACTGAACCGATTGCTTTTAAATTTTGCAGACGTATAGTTAGAAGTCCGGATTAAATAATAGGTTACTTTTTATCCCGACAAAAAACTGATATTCCCGAGGGAAAACAAAAATATAGTGTGCTTGATGGATGGATTGGAGATGGCGCTGAGTGGCGTTTTAATCAAGGTAAAATATTGTAAACGAATATAAACATGTAAATTTAGAAGCTAAATGATACGATAATGAATCCCCGAAAATGAGGAATTCCCGAGGGATGACGTACAATTTGTTTTATCGTCTAAACTGATTTTTACATCTACTTAGGTATATAATATAGTGTACTATTCTGTTTTTGTCTAACAACTAATCGTATCCAGCGTTACATCGCGCTTCTTAGATTTTTCCGTGGAAATGAGAAGTTTTCTTATAGTTGTGCTTTATACTGCAATATAACCAAATTCCAAGCGGGCAAAGCCGCGAGCGGAAAGCTAGTTAATTTATAATTTATTTAGGATCTTCGATATTGCAACACCCATCCCTACGCAATGACAAGATTTCAGTGCTACGAGCGCCACCAACTTCAATGCAAGTAAACCTGTGACGTCATAAGCGTACAGGTGTCAAGGTCATTGTATCATAGTGCCGGCCGTTACAAGCGTGAGCACGTCTGTTTTTTCTTTCATACAATAAACATGAAATATAATTATCGAAAATATAAAAAGTAAAATATCGAAAGGTACACAAACTATAAAAGTTATAAAATATACGAATAATAACTTTCATTCTTTTGACTTACTTTTCACCGTAACATACTTGTTATGGTTTATTACTACAAGAGCCGCCTTTTTTTTATTAGAGAGATAGAGAGAGATTCACTCAAGGTGAAGAAAGAAAAGCATAGACAACACTTCTATTCGAGATATTTATCTTGCCACGAGCGCCAACGACTTGATATGAAGTCAACGGACTATGTTATAAAATGAATAGTGAAGTGCCTATTATAATATTTGTTTTGCAAGATCATACATTTATGTTTGTCTATGATAATACATACTCGTTTTTCTAAACTAAGAATGTTCATAAAATAAAACAAATTACTATTATAATGTATCAGTGTTTATTTAGATTTGCAAAATTGTAAAAAAAATCTTGATTTAGACATCTATTTTTTTATCGATATAACGTTATGCCACATCCTTGCTTTCGTACTATAGATATTGTTATACATTTATACGTTGGCGTACAGCGGGCCACTGCGTATATGATAGCTGGGCTGGGTAAAGGTTAATATAAAGAGCCCAGTTTAAAGGTAAGGTAGTTGTTAATTTTACCTATACTTAAAAGTTTATTTTACCCGAGTATAGTTAAATGAAAACATTGTTGTACTCGTTATATTTTACATAAAATAATAAACTATACCTAACATCATGATTTTTCCCTTAATTGACTTTTCCTGTTCCTCATTAGACACTCTTCGTCATAATCAGAGCCAGTGGTATATGATATCTAACAAGTGCTATATTATTTGTCACTTATAGCAAAATTATACGGCGACATCTCAAGTGAGGGAGACTGGGACGTCTAAAAATGAAAGTCCCAGTTGTCCCCCTTGTCGCAGGGTAGATGGGACAACTGGGAGACAATTATAAAAAAATCCCAGTTGTCCCTCAAGGGGACAACGCCAGAGGGGACAACTGGGATACACCGCAAGATTTAACTATCTGCTTGGCTTGGCACGATGTTAGGTTTTTTATGGGGCATTCCTTATTTGCTCTATTGTAGATGAATGGGTGCGTAGAGTGGTAAACGTTTTGAAAATTTAGTTCGGACTGGAGGGACTGGGATTTTAAAAACGCGTTTAGCGAGCAGGGCTTTGTAATTTGAAGAGTTAATTGTTTTGCTGTGTTGAGCATTAGTGACTCGCAAGATATATATAGTTGGCGTACTCGAAGGATTTTAGCTCCATTGTAAAGAGCATTTGTAGGAAAGCGGTATGGTTTATTAAGCATGACTTTTAACACAGCCCGCTGAGCTCTTTCGATTTCAATAAAGCTTGTTTTGGTCGCACCTCCCCATACGCTAATGCCGTAAATTAAAATAGACTGACACAACGAGGTATATACCAAGGTTAGTACATCTCTTGATACTGATCGTCGAAGTGACTTTAAAATGTATAGCATTTTTCTAAGGCGGGCTGAAACAAACGTTATTTGTTTTTTTTAAAGAATGATATGTCTTAAACTATCGATAAGCAACTCTACTACATATAGGTATAACGTCTTATTTGCAGGCGGCCGCTAACCAGGTGCTGGTGTGCAAGGCGACGATCCAGAAGCAGAAGGAGAAGGAGAAGCGACTCTACGCTAACATGTTCGAGAAGTTCGCGAAACACGACTCGGAGGTAACAGGTTCGCTTTGCTTGCTGTCTTACATTATATGTATGTAGTAGACTGTGCCAGGGGTTGCCAAATATTTAATATGGGGCACAACAGGAAAGTTGCCAATTTTTTTTTTAAATCACACCAATCTTCTGGTCTCAAACTAAGGTTTTCCCTTGTACTATGAGTACCAGACGACGGATACTAACTGGGGCGTCATCCCAGCAAATTGTGTTTGAATACAAGCAATATAGCTGAAAGACTTTTTAAGAGAAGTAGGCATAGCGATTTATCCCTCGAACTGGAGCAGCTCGACTGGTAAAATCCACCTTACAGTAGTCCGCAGCCAAAAAACAATCGCTTCGATGTTGTTGTGTTCCTGCGTGTGAGTAAGCTTTCTAGAGTTCCTGGGGGGTGCCACATACGAAGCAGGGGTCTTGCCCAAAAACACTCCGTACAAACAGGCTGACAGGAGTGACGTCATTGCTGTTAACTTTGTAGAAATGACGCGTGCATTGTCTTAATAATTTAGTTTAAATGATACTGTTTCAAAACATGTTTTTTCTGACTTATCAACTGTATTTTTTATTTCTAATTAATCATATTTTGAAAATGGCTATTTTAGCATGCTAGCAACCAATTTAAAATGCGATTTTACAATCTTCATTCAAACATGAAACTGTGGGCAAATGATTACGTATAGGCCAATGATCCAGTTTAAGCTCTTTCAATGCATAATTGGGTCCGAAACAAGTTGTCCACTTGTCCAAAAGACTTTGTAGATGCACAGTTGCGACATTAAGTCAAAAATTTTTAATTTCCATACCTACTTCTTTCAGTACTTTAAGGTTTAAATAAGATTAGACTGTGACACTTTAAGCCATTTTTGCAATGCTTGTGTTGATATACAGACGTCAGACACCTTTGTACATATATGATAAATGTAAACACTTGAGTTCTTATGACTCTAACATAAGATGCGCTTTCGAATGAGCTTGTACACATATGAATGGACGTGAAAGTACGTCATGAGTGGACGTGAATGCACGTCATGAGTGGGTAGACATTTTTTTTATATTTTGCATGGCACTATGGATCTACAAATTCTTTTATATTAATAGAAAACCAAAATGTTTGTTATCACATGTGAGAAATGTCATATTGCGCATGGGTTATAGAGCAAGCTTGAGCTTTCAGCCGAGATTAATAAAGTCGACTTTACCTTGATAATAATTATCTTTCCCAGCTGTAGAAACAAAGAGCTAGAGAGGAGGTGGACGTGATAGGCGAGAAGGTCGGCGAGTGGGGCGCGGGGGAGGGCGAGTGGACGGACCAGCAGAGGGACCGGAAACCGACAGAATTTGAGAAGGAGAACCCCAACATATTGATGCTGGACAAGGACGGCAGGTTCCAGAACATGTGAGGCGTTTGGGCCGCGGGGCGGGGCGGGAGGACCTGATACAATTATTAGTAGACTCAAATTTAAATCGATTTTTAAACCCGGATATGAGTTCGCCTGTTTGGTGAAGGTGTGTGTTGTTACGTCTATGTCAAATATTTCTTTATTCAAGTAGGTTACGTGTAACACTTTTGAATTATTATTGAACACAAAGCGATACTACTGCCGGTTCGGAGATCCTATATCTACCCTGCCTATTTAAACTCAGTAGATTAGTTACATTAGCTGTATCTAACTTGTGGCCACTGAAAAGTAAAGGGGAGGAGCATTACTTAGCCCCGGGCTGTTGCCCAACCGCGCGCCACCCTAACGCCGGCCCTGAGCCTCTTAAAAGTAAAGGGGAGGAGCATTACTTAGCCCCGGGCTGTTGCCCAACCGCGCGCCACCCTAACGCCGGCCCTGAGCCTCTTAAAAGTAAAGGGGAGGAGCATTACTTAGCCCCGGGCTGTTGCCCAACCGCGCGCCACCCTAACGCCGGCCCTGAGCCTCTTAAAAGTAAAGGGGAGGAGCATTACTTAGCCCCGGGCTGTTGCCCAACCGCGCGCCACCCTAACGCCGGCCCTGAGCCTCTTAAAAGTAAAGGGGAGGAGCATTACTTAGCCCCGGGCTGTTGCCCAACCGCGCGCCACCCTAACGCCGGCCCTGAGCCTCTTAAAAGTAAAGGGGAGGAGCATTACTTAGCCCCGGGCTGTTGCCCAACCGCGCGCCACCCTAACGCCGGCCCTGAGCCTCTTAAAAGTAAAGGGGAGGAGCATTACTTAGCCCCGGGCTGTTGCCCAACCGCGCGCCACCCTAACGCCGGCCCTGAGCCTCTTAAAAGTAAAGGGGAGGAGCATTACTTAGCCCCGGGCTGTTGCCCAACCGCGCGCCACCCTAACGCCGGCCCTGAGCCTCTTAAAAGTAAAGGGGAGGAGCATTACTTAGCCCCGGGCTGTTGCCCAACCGCGCGCCACCCTAACGCCGGCCCTGAGCCTCTTAAAAGTAAAGGGGAGGAGCATTACTTAGCCCCGGGCTGTTGCCCAACCGCGCGCCACCCTAACGCCGGCCCTGAGCCTCTTAAAAGTAAAGGGGAGGAGCATTACTTAGCCCCGGGCTGTTGCCCAACCGCGCGCCACCCTAACGCCGGCCCTGAGCCTCTTAAAAGTAAAGGGGAGGAGCATTACTTAGCCCCGGGCTGTTGCCCAACCGCGCGCCACCCTAACGCCGGCCCTGAGCCTCTTAGCTTGCTTGAGATCAATGGAGCCGAGCCGGTAAGATCAATTGATAATGTCGTATCTACTTGAAAGAAATGTTTGATAAAAGTTACCAATATACTAAGCTCATATCTCGGGATTATAAAGGCAAAATCTTCATATAAAAAAAAGTTACAATACTCATTTTTGGGAATTCAATATATTTGCCAGTTCTAAAAAAACCTTAAGCAGTCTATATTAAAGAACCTAACCTCGTCAAACGTCCCACCAACTAATGCAAGGATCTCTATTATATAGGTACACATCAAGTCTTCAACGAATCTTATTAGATTCATAATCTCACCTAGTTTTAGTTTCAAAGGTATTCTGGAATCTAGTGGATTATGAGAGAGTACAAATTTGTTAAAAAGCGACTAAACAGCTTGCTTCCATATATATTTATGATGATTTTCATTATAGATTATTTTCATGATAATGTCGCTAAAATATCGTAATTTTGCTGTTTACTAAATATTTATTATTATTTAGTTACCTGTTACTCGTATTCATGTATACAGTTAGTAGTTTTAATTTGTTAAAAACTTAGTACATACCTTGTCACATTTATTTGTTAAGCATGCTACTGTATACCAAATGTTTTGTAAACTTAAGCGGTCTTGATGTGTACTCGTTTTTATAGTTCAAACCAAATCACTTATTTTAGGAAAGTATGTGTCTATGAAAGGGGTTTTCAATCTAAAAATCTACCAAAAGGCAGGGCTCAGATCGCATTGCTTCTTGATTGGTTCACAGACCCTTAACCTTATCACTTTGTAGTTGTACTTGACTCTAGAAATTATGATATTTGGTTGGTTTTTAGATTGCAAAATCCCTCTTTATATAAATTATGGTCCGTCATATTTGTATGCACTTGTATTTTCGGTGTACTCCATTCAAATGAGATCTCCAAAATCTATCTCAAAATCATTCCTGTATTTTTTTTAGGTCCATTGTCCACTCGCGTAACATGGTACAAGGGCTATTCCAGGAGATTAGGTGTAAGATAGTTTGTATATCAGTGATATTAATGGATAGTTTAAGATAATCCATTTGATGTTATGTTTATAAAATAAATGGAAGAAAACAGGTTCAGCCATCACTGCAATGAAATGACAATGCTCCTGGAATATCGCACAGCCCGAGTCCAGAATTAATGATCTAGTATGAATTTAAAATACGTAGGTACCTAGATTCAGAACAAATCTATTTGTTCAGGTAGTAGTAATATTGTTGAAATGAAGTTTTGAATAAATCGTATTCGGTCATTAATTCCAAAGATTGGGTTATAAGTGGATAACTATTATGTTCTTGATATACTTATCAGGTAGTTTTTGTGTAGATTACTAATCGTGGGTTTATGTTCGACAGTTGGTTAATGATTTATCCAATAAACTGTTGTCACTGCACTACTATCGTATTTTAATTTTCGTAAATAAGTACTGGAGGCCTACTCTTAATATCGAAAGGTTTCGTTTTTAAAGAATAACAGAAAATTCGGGAGTTAAAACGTGTTTTTGATTTGAAAACACCGGATTTTGTTTCTGTAAAACACTTGATGTGATAGGTATGATACACTTATGTGAATTGGTTACGACTATGAGAACTAAAAATTACTATCAGTCATCGGATCCGACATTTCCGTTTTTGGTAGCAGCTGTCGCTCCGTATTGCCATTCATGATTCAACTAGTTTCGCTGTCGAAACTTACAACGTTAAATGTGTGTATGATTATTGTTGAAACTTTTTCCGAAGTTTCCGAGAGGCTCGGCCAAATAACTAACGATTTAGAAACCCAACTATAGATCATCTTATCAACAATCCTAACATTTGAAAGGAAACGCTTATTTATTATGCATCTAAAATGAAATCTTCTACAGCACAAAATACATGATGTGGTCTTTTGAGTATATGACGTTTATACAAAAGTTACTATGTACACATTATAGTTAACTAAAATATCATATAAAATCACAAAGAAACCAATTATTACATTCAAAATAGATTTATTTTCAAAATACATAGCCATTGTGGATAAAACATGAGATCAATCATGAATGGATTTTTTCAAGCTGCCTTATGTACACTATACATCAACTAACTCTACTAGTAAAGATATATTTCATCTGTACAGTCTGCATCAGATAAAATGAACAAAGCGAAACATTTTTATATACATCGATTATAACGAAAATCATCAAAATCGATGATCATTATTATCAATCCTTCACACCCCATTGACTCATTGGTACATAATATTTTTTATATATCTTAAAAACCAAATATAGCCACTATTCTTAAAAAAATATTGCAGACTTGAAATTTCTACATCGCAATTGGCTGTTATATATTTGTACACAGTATTATTTGACGCTGACTGTACCAATCAAATTGGTCTCTACGAATAAAAAAAAAGATACAACCAATTCAATAATAGGAAATTAATGTAAAAAATACCTACATCAATAATATAGATAATAGTTACTTATTAGGCCTATTTGTACACATAGTAATTCTTTTAATACGGAATTACAACAGTTCACAACACAATGATTTGTATATCTTTTCTTTTAGTTACATATTATTTTGGATAACATTTTAAAACATAATACTGAATTATAAAAATAAACAACTTGAGAAATTATCAAGAAGTTAAAACCACGAAACGATGAATTGATGAGACATCTATAATTTTCGCAATCTCATATCTACTACAATATAAAATGTATATATTTTGGGTTGATAAAAACTTAAAAACCATTGCACATACATATTTCATAATCTGGAAAGGTTGAGTACCTTTCCAGATTATGAGTAATCTCAATCACATAATGGTCACCGCAAATCGGCTGAATCGTAAGTTAAAAAAAAAACTACCCAATTAGATTTCTTTTTAAACACTTGTCTCCATAAAAAAAATACGTTTCATCGTGGTTATCATACGAATTTATCATTTGACATTTACAATAGTTACTTTAAAAATGTTTCTTAATTTACACAACAATTACCCCAAATACCTACTAAAGGAGTAGGAAGCCATTTAAAATAGCTATTTTCTAAACATTTATCTTTTTTAAATTTATTTCATGTATCAAATTAAATAAATCTTAATTTAGGCTTGAACTCATTTCAGAATAGAGACTTTGGATTTTATTTTTATTGGAACACAAAGTCCCAAGTATAACTACAATAATAATCTCGATTTACTTACATCTATATAAAAATACCAACATTTAATTTGTAAACAAACATCTTCACTATAATTAATACGATTTTGTCATGGCATTAAATGTATAACGGCGTCTCTATGAGATTTCATACTTGCCATAGTTATACACATATCATTTAGTTTAACATCAAGCTAAACATCGTAAGAATAACACAATGGTAATTTATTTCACATACAACAGCTGATTCCTCCCGTTGATGAAGATAAAAATAGGCCAAGAGCGTATTTTTAGTACTTTTCCACTAACCATTTTAAGCTTTGTGCTTTTTCTTCGTACATTAGTTGTATTAACATACAAAATCAATCTTTGACTACATTTATCTTAAGGAGATACTAATTGTATTAAGTTTTTTAAACTAAACGTTATAAATATAAAACATTTGTAAAATACAAGCAAGATTTAAGTTTATCGGAAGGTCGTTTACAACAATTTTATGCAGTGCGTTTTCCGTAATATATACAAAATACTGTTCGTAGTCTATGCATGAAAACCTAGTATGTAAAATTTTACAACAATTGTTGTAAACAAACTTAATATTAAATGCTAGAATATGAATAATGCATTATGCACTATCGGCTCGCGTCTCGTGTCTTTCAAAAGGTAAAAAATATACTTAGCGAAACCAAGAAGATATTGGAGCGGCAGTACCAGTTATGGTTTGAAGCACATTCTGCGATCCTGGTGCGTCCAAATGTGCAGTTACTTACTAGAATGGACGTAACCAACACTCCTAGGTGGACAAATCTAAATGTGCAGGTTTCTGCGATACTGGGCACATCACACACTTGATCAGGTCTAGTTGTACAGGTGTCTGAATCTGGACATATCTCGCCCGTCTCTAACTGGACACATATTGCGCTTCTCTAACTGAAAACACTTTGCGCTTTCTTAAATGGACACTTCTAAACGTGCGCGTGTATGCGAATCAGGACCCTAATTTAGGGTGCCTGCAAATCTGGGAACATTCCACATGCTCAAAATAGTTTTCGTCCAAACAGCAGATTTCTGATCTGGACATCCAATGTTATGGATGATCTAGATCCAAATATCTAAATATGCAAGTGTCTGGATTTTGGACACATCTCAGGCTCCGTCAACTATTTGCGTCCGGATATTCAGGTATCTTAACATACTATACTCTCACAAAAGTCGTTGCGTCCAGTAAAGATTTACAGGTGTCTACAGTTCTGGACTTATTCCACGCGCTGACAGCTATTTACGTCAAGAAATCCAAGCGTCTGGGAATCAGATCATATCCTACGTTCTCATAAGCGGCTACGTCCAGTCCAGATGTACAGATGTCTACGGATCTGCCAGAAGTGGTGACGTTTCCATAGGTGGTTATATCTAGATCTGCAAGTGTCTGATAATCTGAACATATCCGACGCTCCCATAAGCGGCTACGTCCAGTCCGGATGTACAGGCGTCCACGGATCTGCTAGCAGTGGTAACACTTTCGTAGGGGGTTATATCGAGATTAGCAGGTGCCTGCGGCAGGTGAGGCCCGGCTCAGGGCTCCTCGTCCTCGGAGTCGGTCGCGGCCGGCGCGGCGTCCTGCACGCGCTTGAAGCTGCCCAACACCTCGAAGTGCATCTGCAGCGACTGCGGCATGCCGCCTTGCTCGTGCAGGTATCTGTGGATCTGGATATAAAACACATTTTACATGCAGCAAATAGGGAACTAAAAATGGGTCTTTAGTACGTAGGTATGTAGTGTTAGATAATCCAAAAATATGGTACGCGTTTTATTGCAACGACGCTACCACATCACCCAAACTCAAGACAATATAGAAAAGTTAGTTTCCCAGACTGATGCGACCGAGGATCGAAACCGGAACCTCAGAGATAGCGCGACGCCAAAGTCCGGCTCGCCCGCCTCTCGGCTACGGAGGTATCGGATACCACACCTTCGTTTATTCCCAGTTGCCACCGGAGGCGACTGGGAAGATATTGTCTACACTTTATCTTCACTGTACATTGCCTTCTCCTTAATAGATAATGAAACCGTGAAATATCTAATTTAAAACCAGCCTCTTATTAAATGGCAAACCTATGGTAATTTATGTTGGTACTTAAAAAGTTGATACAAGTTTATCAGGACAAGCATGCGCCTCGCGACTAAATTTTATCGCGCTCTTAACAAACGTCAAAATCTATTGAAGTCAGTGTGACAGCTTCTGATTGGCTAAAAATACGAGTGCGGTGTGCTATTAGCCAATCAACAGTATCGAAACTTTTGTAGTCTCATGCGAGAAATTTGACGTATTGCGCATGCTATGCTTATGTTGATAGATACAGGTAAAAATATCTCACCTTGGCTCCGAGCTTCTTGAGCAGGCCAGTGAAGGCCTTCTCCTCGCGGCCGATCCACGGACGGCCCTCGTCCTGCACCTGGTACGGGCTCACGTGCACCCAGATGTTCACGTCTGCATATTCAATAATAACTAAATAAATAAATAACTATTGAACAACATTACATACATTGCTCTGATTCTGTGGTAAGTAGCTTAAGCTTGTGTTACAGCAATCAGAAACCACGACGGTACTACAACGCCCAGACCCGAGACAATATAGAAAAGTTAGTATCCCATATTGACCCGACCGGGGATCGAACCTGGAAACTCAGAGATAGCGTGACCCTCAACTCTGGCCCGCTTGCCTCTCGGCTACGAAGGTCGTCAAATAGGGTATATGACTAAAAAATCGTTTATTGCCATAAATGTTACCCTGATTCTACTATATGATTGTGTTGTGATTAGAGATACAACGGACGGATATCCGGTTGCTATCCGGTATCCGTACTATCGGGCCATTATTGTACAATCCGGCCGAATACCGGATAGTCGCGCACTATCCGGCCGGATACCGAATAGAGATTATGTTTGGTAATTAACTTAGAAAAATTGTCAGTTTAAAAAAAACAACAAGAAATTAATATACACCACTATACACATTGAATACAAAAAAACTTATCTATTCAGCAGAATAGGCGGTCACACGTGTACTGCTTACGAAATAGTTCCACACAATCCATACTAGGGGCGAAAAACTGAACACAAACCATTTAAATATAGATGGCCCGATTCAACCTGTATTTGTGTCAGAAGCTCTCACGTTTAGAACCCAAAAGTTGTTTCACATGGCAAGGGAATTTGCCCGTGATTACAAATACTCCTTTTGCTGGACATCTAGGGGTCAAGTCTACTTGCGTAAAAATGATTCAGAACCTGTGTATCGTGTCGAATCAGAAGAAGTTATCACAAAACTTAAGAACAAAAACTGATTCCCACAAATGCCTAACCTATTTTATTATATGCAATCGTTTTGTCTTTTACTTTAAATTTATCAACTTGGAATGTAAAGAAAATAATATAGTTACACTTATCATGTTTACCATGTCTAAGATACTACTGCTTTATATAAGCCCAATGTATAATTCAAATAAATGTTACCTGTCAAATTTATCATTAAATAATAACACTGCTGCAAATCTCTACAAACCAACAATTATACATGAACAAAAAACATATTGTACAGTCACAATGGTCCTAATAATTTGTGCCACTAATAACACAATTATTAAAATTTAACATTACACAGGAACTTAATGACGATATCGACCTTTTCTCAGTAGCAGTCTCGTATACTTTGAATAATATAGATAATTGTATAAATATAATGCCTAATTCGAACTCTCATTTGAAAATTATTCATCAAAACATTCGAAGCATTTCGCGTAATATAGACGATTTTATAATTCTAATACAGAGAACTAAAATTGATTGGGACATTATAATACTTACCGAATGTTGGCTCTTATCAGCTCGAAACATCCCAAAGATAGATGGATATATCCATTTTACAAATGTGCACAATGAAACGCAAAATGAGGGTGTAGTCGTCTATTGTAAACAATCAATTAATATTATTTTAATCGAAAACACTATTATCGCAGAATGCAATAATGTCACACTAAAAATAAATAATGATACTGTGATTATCGCGGTATATAGACCGCCCGGCCATAGGGACCCTAACACTTTCATCAATTCACTTGGTCAATGCCTTACACAATTATCAAACGTAAATAACCTTATTTTAATCGGTGACATCAATATAGATATAGCCATGGGTTCTAAAGACTCAAACAGCTCCAATTACCTTAACCTTTTGGCTTTGAATGGTCTTTTACCAGCTCATACACTTCCCACACATACTAAAACATGTCTTGACCATGTTATCCTAAAATCTAAACACCAAGCCATATGTTATGTTGCTGAAACGTCTCTAACGGACCATGACACAATTATTTTTCTACTCCAGGTTAACCCACAATATAATACTCCCTCGAGAAAAATTATCAAACGTGTGAACTATAAAGAGTTGGGACGGGAACTTAGTATTACAGATTTTAGCGGTGTATACTCTCATAGTGATGCTAACTTGGCTACTTCATATTTAATTAAAATTCTCCAAAATGCTTTATTGAAACATACAACAATAATTAATACTTCCAATCGTAAAGCTATAAAAAAACCATGGCTATCGCCAGGGTTTCTTAAGTGCCTTAGACATCGTGACAAGCTACATCAAAAATGCAAGAAAGACCTAAATAATGAAACAATTAAAACAATTTATAAAAGGTACAGAAATTATTGCAGTGAACAGCTTAAAAAACTAAAAACAGAATATAATAAACAGTTGTTGACAAATGCCGCTGGAACAAATAACAAAAAACTATGGAACACGATTAAATTAGTAACCAATACTAATAAAAATCATGATAGTCCTCTGGAATTAATAAAAAACGCAGACCCTAATACAACAGTCAATATGGTAAATAACTTTTTTGCTAACATTGGGAAAACGCTAGCAGATAAAAATTCCTCCATAGCACCGTCGACTCCTGGTTTTCCAAATAAAATATATCCCAACTCTTTAGTACTTACTGATACTGATGAACAAGAAATTGACTCTTTAATAATAGGCCTTAAATCAGATTCTTCTCCTGGAAGAGATAACATCTCTGGAGCATTTCTGAAGAAAAATAAAAATATTCTTGTTCCCTTGGTTACGTACATTTGTAATCTCTCTATTAATACAGGAGTATTCCCTAAGGAATTAAAGCTCGCGGAAATCCACCCTGTTTACAAGACTGGTGATAGGGACTGTGTTGACAATTATAGGCCCATATCAATATTACCCACCTTATCAAAAATTTTAGAAAAAGTACTCAATAATCGTTTAATTAATTATCTAGAAAATAATAAACTACTTTCGCCTTTTCAATTTGGTTTCAGAAGAAAACACTCGACCAATGACGCTGTACAAGAACTAACTAATTATATTGTTACCAATTTAGATTCTAATCAAAAAGTAATTGCAATATTTTTAGATTTAGCTAAAGCCTTCGACACAGTCCCTGTACCACTCTTGTTATGTAAGCTAGAAAGACTTGGTGTAAGGGATACGCAATTGAAACTTTTTACTGACTACTTATCGGATCGATATCAGCGAGTAAAAATCGATGAGTGGTATAGTAGTGATCTCCCCATTGGTCACGGTGTGCCACAAGGTAGCGTACTTGGTCCTACCTTATTTTTAACATATATTAATAGCCTCTGTGAACTGCAACTGACTGATGGGAGGATCATTGCTTTTGCAGATGACACAGCATTAATTTTTCAAGGAAATACATGGACAGAAGTTTTTAATAATGCCCAAATAGGATTTAATAAAGTAACCACATGGCTCAGAGAAAATAAACTTACTCTAAATATTAATAAAACCAAATATATCCCATTTTCCAAAAGAAAACTTGACGAACGGGAACTTCAATCCCAGTTCATTAAAGCCCATTGTTGTAACCTGTCGAGTGGTGTATGTTCCTGTTCCAACCTAAATAGAACCAATGCAATAAAATATCTAGGAGTTATTATAGACAGCAACTTAAACTTTCATGATCATATAGACCTTTTAACGACAAGAATACGAAAACTAATATATGTTTTTAAAAATCTTCGCCATGTCACAACCTATAAAATTATTAAAATGGTTTACCTAGCCTTGTGTCAGTCCCTCATAACATATTGCATCACGGTCTGGGGAGGAGCACCTAAGACTACGATGATACATATAGAAAGGGCTCAGAGGTCTGTACTAAAAGTAATTAAATCTTTTCCTTATATCTACCCTACAAATGATCTCTACAGGCAATGCGAGGTCCTTTCGGTGCGTAAACTATTTATTTTACACATTATTCTACAAAAACATTCTGAATTGGAATATAATCCTACTCTTGTAAATAAAAGAAAAAAATACCAAATTTGTCCCAGTAAATTATTTAGAACAAAATTCTCACATAAATTTTATTGTTTTCTTAGTGGATATTTATATAATAAATTAAATAAGTATTTGTCTTACTACTCACTAACAAAGCGATCATGTAAAATGGTTCTATGGGAATGGCTACATAAAATTGATTACGAAACTACAGAAGGTTTACTGGCAGTTGTATCATGACTATAAGACAATCATATCTATCAATAACTTACATGCACCACTTGTAACTAATATACACATTAACTCAACATACAACACTCCTAATTTACCAGAGGGTGGGGGCCTGGCGATCCGTAACACAGGGACTACCCTAGTATGGACACCAGTCTCTCACAAAAGTAGTGTAAGCCCAATTATTTTTGAATGTTGTGTTTTAATGATTTTTTTTTTTTTATGTACTACTTTTAAGAGAGAGAATAAATGATTATATTATTATTATTATTATACTAATATTATAAATGCGAAAGTAACTTTGTCTGTCTGTCTGTTACGCTTTCTCGCTTAAACCTCTCAACCGATTTTGATGAAATTTGGCATAGGTATACGTTGAACCTCAAGAACGGACATAGGCTACTTTTTGTTAGAAAGTTGGCACAAATATAGCTCTTTTAAAATATAGACTACTTTTTGTTTCGAATATTAGGGGTGATAGGGGTAAAACCGACCATTAAAGGATGTAGTCCACGCGAACGAAGTCGCGGGCACAGCTAGAGACGTAATAAAAGTCATTTTCTTGGCTAGAAAACGGTCCGCGCAAACCTGCAATACTAACAGGTTGAAACCTGCATGACGCGCCAGCTGACAAACTAATATTTAGGTATCGTTTGGCCGGCCGAATATTCGGCGGCCAAATCATCTTTAACCATAAAAATCGCTTTCGTCCATGAGGTAAATAAGAAAAAATATAAGAAACCTATTTTTTGTTTTGTCACGTAAACAATTTTTTGAAAGTGACGTTTCTGCTTCTTATAATTATTTTCGTTAAATTTCAAATATGCTGACTCACCAAGCCTGGTCAATGTTTCGAGTAAGCTCCGCGATGTTATCCACGTGTTCTTGCCGCCAGCGTGTCCGCCGTCCAACCAGTACATGTCCTCGATTCGTTCGATGAACCTGACAAAGACAATAATGAATTGCATTCATTACATTCACACAGTACACTAGCAATAGCACAGGTTCTGCCAACCGGGGCCAACCGGAAATTAAATTCGATTAAAAATCAATGTTACTTTGAAAGAAAACAGCTTATAAAACGTATTTTACTAAGCTAAACGTAGTATCTAAAAGACATAAGAAAAAAAGTTTTTAACAACTGGCTCCACCAGATCAGAAATTTTCTCTAGAAAGTGCCTTAAGCAATTTCATACAAATTGACACTAAAAAACTTCTTATTATTTAAAAACCGACCAAGAAAAAACCGGGAAGTGCCAGTCGGACTCGCGCACGAAGGTTTCCGTGCTATTCAACATTAGACACAAACATTAATTTTTGAAGTAATACTACATAATTTTGTGTGAATATTTCAAGCGTCAACCTGTTGCTGTTCACATCGAGCAGCAAGTCTAAAAATTACATTTGTTGTATGGGAGTCCCTCTTAAATTTTTATTTTATTTTAATTTAATTTTTTTTTAAAGTAAAATATACAACTAAATATTCTATGAATATTTTAATCTTTTGCTGTTATTAGCATCGAGCAAAATGCGGTAAAAAATAACTTTTGTTGTATAAGAGCCCCCCGTTACATTTATTTCATTTCAGTTTTATTATTTATTTTTTAAGTAAATGACATTGTGTGATTATTTCAAGCGTCAACCTGTTGCTGTTATTAAACATCGAGCAAAAAACAGCAAAATACGTTAGTTGTAAGGGAGGCCCCTTAAATAATTATTTTATTTTGTGTTCCGTCCGATGAATTTGCCACGGGCCACTAACGGTATAGTGTCGTAGTTTCGCCACAGACCTCATCATATGCGCGTCGCCGGGCGTCAGAGTCTTGGTGTAGTGGAACTCGTAAATGAGCTGGTTGAGCACGACGCAGCCCTTGCTGAACCCGGCCAGCGTGAGCCGCGTCTCGTCCAGGCTCAGCTTCTGCCGCCACCAGAGCGGGTCCCACTCGCTGATAACAAAATAAATTTCAATAAGAGAAGTAGAGCATAGCGATTTATCGCTCTTACTGGAGCAACCCTTCACACACACCTCACACACACACACACACCTCACACACACAAGCACACATAATACTGTAAAAAAATATTTTTTTATTTTTTGTTATATTTAGAGAACATTAATTTGTATAACATAAGTATATAATAAGTAATATATATAATAAGTGTTTGGCTCTGTTAAATTACAACATGTGTAACTCTGGAAGAATAATTGGCGTCTGTCACACAGTTTCTATGTAAACTAGCGCAGACGTTAATGTTTCCTTCTTACTTAAAGGCTCCTTTAATTGTAATTTACGTAAGCTAAAATATGTACCTTTATGTGCATCAATAAAGATTATTATTATTATATATTATTTTTTATTATTAACCCGACTGGTGAAATACCTCCACCTTACAGAAGACCGCAGCTAAATAACTAGCACTTCGGTGTTGTTGTGTTCCTGCGTGTGAGTAAGGTTTTCAGAGCTCCTGGGGGGTGCTACATTAGTAGCATGGCGCGATACCAAAGTATTCAAGAGACGAGGTCGTGAAATAAAGTGGTTCGTTAGCGAAATATATTGAATTTTTTTTTTATATAGTAGCGCAGTATATTGGCTCCTCCCAGCCTGATGGTAAGCAAGAGAGGAACCCACATCGCGATGACAACGGATTTGATATCAAAATATCCTATCCGTTAGCATCGCCATACTGGCCCGCAAGATGTTTCTTCAAATAAATAAATAAAACCTGCCATTTCGATCGAAGCTAATCTCGGATTTATATATTCACACCAATTTATCTGATATTTATGGGGGAGTTGTCAAAAAATAAGTGTGTCATATCAGTACATATTTATGTAATCCGGCATTTTGTGGCGGCCACAATCTTGGACCGATTTCCATCGAACATACCTAAGAGCACTACCGAATAATTTATCTTTCAAACAAGAAAAATTAAATCTAAATCGGCTCAACCGTTTGATAGCTACTATGCCACAAACAGACAGACAGTTCAAATATCACCTTGTCGTTTTTGGGAGTTATAAAACAGTTTGGGAGCCTCTGGCGGTTGGCTTAATCTGTAATCCGGCATTTTGTGGTGCCAAGAATTATGATAAACATAGCTAAGAATAGAACACTCCTGAAAAATTTACCTTTCAACCCAAAAATCAAATCGTTTTTTTCGTTCGGGAGCTATGACGCCACAAACAGACACACCGACCGACATCATTTTGCGATGGGGGTGTTATAAAACAGTTTGGGGCCCTCTGGCGGTGCCTGGGCAGGAGTAAGGTCACAACATCATTGGAACTAAACCTACTCACGGCTTGTGCTCGTCGCGGCTGCAGGCCGGCGCGTGCGCAGCCCCGTTGGCCTTGCTCTCCGCGCTCGGGTGGATCGATGCGTTCTGAAACATACAACATTTCAAGAATCCTACTAATAAATAATCCTACAAAAATGACCACCTATTATTAAGTAACTTGAATTGACCCCAAATCATATTCGGTTCAACCAAATTATTTGGTACGGTCGTAGCACAAGTGCTCTAGCTACTTACCACATAATCAGAGCAATGTGAGGGATGTTGTCCAATATTTATATGAATTATTATTTATTTTACTTAGCTCGGATTTATAATCACCAATCTATTGTAGCATTCACGTTAACAGGCTGACAATTCTACTAATTATTTAAATAAGATGCTTACATGCAAATCTTCGATGTCTATTTCTTCAGGCAACGAAACAGAGGACACGGCTTCCAATAACTCTGAAGTCGGTAGAGCTTTTAGTCGAGTACTGACAGCTTGTAGCAACCTATAAAACAAACACTTACATTTTTTTTTTATAGTAGCGCAGTATATTGCCTCCTCCCAGCCTGATGGTAAGCAAGAGAGGAACCCACATCGCGATGACAACGGATGTACAATAGTATGTTGACTAGACAGTCAATTGAGATACTTTTATATACCGGTCAAAACACGATTCCTCCACGGTTGACTTTCAATGAAGACAGCACACTATGATGATAACACTTACAATTAAATAGTTTCGGAGCATTTTAAAACATAATTTTAATGATAATTTGTAAAAAAATAATAGGATCGATATGTGCATTATTTTTTGTGACTTCGTGTGGAGTTGTAGGTCTCCCATCGAACGCGTCCCCAGGTGGTGGATAGGGGAATGCCCCCCAGATATGGGAGGTACTAGGGAAATCAAATACCTAGCGCGAACCAAACCTACAGGCAGGAACGTGCCTTTAGTCTAGTAAGACAGCGCTCTAAGGGATCTCACCCCTACAGAAAAGACAAAGCTGTGGATCAGTCCAAATTTATGAAATGGCGGAACCAAAAACTAAACTACCCCAGGAGGGTACCGTTATACACGGAGAATCCCTCACTGAGCATAGCTCTGCAGACCCTGTAGAACTAAGCACAGGCAGCCCCACGGATTCTGGGGGGGGCCAATTTCGCATTAGTAAATCACCATCTAAAACCATCCATAAAGGGAATAAAAAAATGATTCAACAAGCATTCCACCCAAGTCTGTTTAACTCTAGACCAAGAAGTTCCTCGGTTGGAAGCCCGCAGACAAGAAATCCGTATCCTGAACTTGTAGAAGATCAGCAAACACATAATATGTCATACCTATCAACAGAGCAAATGACTACAAACCCACCACCATGGCAAAGAGTGCCCCAAACAAGAAATCCAAAGAGGAGGAAAACTAACAGCCCATCTCCAGAGTCCATTGAGATCTCTAATAGGTTTAGTACATTACCTTTAAATCAAACAGACAACAACATACCAGCTGTGAGTAAACCAAATCGCCCACCTCCAATAATTCTGTATGGTATCGAAAACGTTCATGAGCTTAAAAAATTAATGGAAACGGTCATTAGTCCCACAAGCTTTAAATACATAAATGTAAACAAAAACTTACTGCGTATTATGGTAGACTGTGTTGAAAACTATAAGAAGGTCATAGACTTGATCAGACAAAAAGGTTTGATAGGGCACACTTTCTCAAGAAAAGAAACTCGACCTTACAGGTTTGTCATAAAAAATCTCCACCATACCACACCCCATGAGGCTATTGTGAGTGAAATTGAAAAATCAGGAAACATAGTTAGAGGGGAAATAATTAACTCAAGGTATGGTCCAAACAAAAAACCCACAACAACCTTCTTTGTCAACGTTGAACCTAGTTCAGACAACAAGTCAGTCAAAGATATAAAATACATCTACAACCAAAAAGTAATAATTGAAGATCCTAGAAAAAGCACTTCTATAGTTCAGTGTCAAAGGTGCCAACAGTATGGCCACTCCAAAAACAACTGTATGAGGCCATACAGATGTGTGAAATGCGCAGAAGGACATAAAACCTCTGATTGCCCCAAAAAGAACAGAAGCACTCCCGCAAAATGTGCATTATGCTCCTGTGACCACCCAGCAAATTTTAAGGGTTGCGAGGTTTACAAAGAGATCCTAGCAAGAAAAAACAGAAATCCTAGATCACACTTTGTTAAACATATTCCCACAACTTTTGCTGTAACAAAAACCACATCATTTGTAGCTAAAGAACTAGAAAATGAAGAACAAAACCCTGTAGAGAAAACCTATGCTCAAGCTGCCAAGCAACCACCAATAGTCGTACCTGATTATAAAAAAACTAACTCCCAACAAAGTTCTGTACTCGAAAAACTACTGATCAAACAAAACGAAAAGTTAGATCAACTCTTTCAACAAATAGGTACCTTACTTAACCTATTAACACTCGTCATTTCGAACACAAATAAAAAATAGGTTCCCTACGTATTGCAGCGTGGAACATTAATGGACTGTCACCTAATATCCACGAAGTTCAATCTTTTATTACCTCAAATAAGTTGGATATTGTCCTAATTTCTGAATCACATGCCACTTCCAGGAGCGCATTTCACTTGAAAGGTTTCAATATATATTCTACTCCACACCCTGATGGAAGAGCCCATGCTGGTTCGGCGCTCATCATTAGGTCAAGTATAAGACATTACCCAATGCAGAATTTTGCTTCAGATCATATACAAGCAACCACAGTACAAGTAGAGGATCGCACAGGACCTATTATAATTTCAGCTGTATATTGCCCACCAAAACACGTAATATCTGAAGCCATGTTCAGTGACTACTTCCAGACCCTTGGCCAAAAATTTATAGCAGGCGGAGACTGGAACGCAAAGCACACATTTTGGGGCTCTCGTCTTACCCTACAGAGAGGTCGAGCATTGAAACACTGCTTCGAAAGAAATCACCTGCAACCGCTAGCAACTGGAGAACCTACTTATTGGCCCACAGATCCGAAAAAACTCCCAGACTTGTTAGACTTTTTTGTGACTAAGGGTATAGGGCATCTGTACTCCTCTGTAGAGTCGAGCTTGGATGGTAGCTCAGACCACACTCCAGTCATTGCAACGGTGTCAACTACTCTTATCTATAGGGAGCAAGGAGAATCCCTTTATAATCACAAAACTGACTGGGAAGGATTTCGCAGTCACCTTGATGAGCATCTGAAGGCTAAAGTTTGTTTGAAGACATCAGATGATGTAGAAGACTTCTGCGTCTATTTAACAAACATGATTCAAGTCGCAGCTTGGAAAAACACTCCTGATATAGCACCGAGAACGCATGGCACTCATCCATGGGAAATAAAGGAAAAAAATTCTGAGAAACGTCGACTACGAAGAGTGTGGCAACAGTCCAGACATCCAGATGATAAAACTGCTTACAGGCGAGCTGCAAAGAAACTGAAAGAAATCCTAAAATCTTCTGCAAATCAGAGTTTAAAACGAACACTTGAAAACATGAATCCCCATGGTAAAAGAGAATTCTCGTTGTGGAAATCAACAAAAATGTCCAGTAAACCGCAAGAATGCTTTCCTCCGATACGAACATCAACAAATTGGGCTAGGACTGACTCTGAAAAGGCAGAAGCGTTTGCTATTCATTTGGCATCCGTATTTACACCAAATCAAAACTGTAACGACGAATCTGACATAAATAAAATATTGGATTCAGACCTACAAATGTGCTTACCAATCAAACCCACTTCCCCTAAAGAAATAGTACATGAAATCAGAGACCTAGACACCAAAAAAGCCCCTGGCTTCGACTTAATCACCCCAAAAATTCTGAAAGAACTCCCTAGAAAATGTATATCTCTTCTGGCATGCCTTTTCAATGCTATAATCCGAACCTCTAACTTCCCACACATTTGGAAAACTTCCCGAATTATAATGGTCCACAAACCTGGCAAACCCACCAATGAAGCCTCTTCTTATAGGCCTATCAGCCTCACACCTGTGCTTTCCAAACTCTGGGAGAGAATATTCGCAAGCAGATTGAGATCCTGTATGGACGATTGCGACATAATACCAACGCACCAGTTTGGGTTTCGGAGAGCGCATTCCACCATTGAGCAGACACATCGCATATACCAAGTGGCTAATCAGTGTTTTGAACGTAAGCAGTACTGCTCTGCAGCCTTCCTGGATGTGCAACAGGCTTTCGATAAGGTGTGGCACAAGGGTCTGTTGTACAAAATTAAAGATAAATTACCACACTCATTTTACATTATTATGAAATCTTACCTGACTGATAGACTATTCCAGGTGAAACAAGGTGACTCGGTATCTTCTTTATATAAAATAGAGGCTGGTGTACCGCAGGGCACGATACTTGGCCCACTGCTCTACAATATATTTACCTACGACCTACCAATATCAAATGATACCACAGTAGCAACCTATGCCGATGATATAGCATACCTAGCGTGCGACGCTGATCCTCAAAAAGCTAGTTATAAACTCCAACAGCTGTTAGACAAAACAAACGAATGGCTGCACAACTGGCGTATCCGTGTTAGTACACAAAAGTCAACTCATATCACATTTACTTTGAGGAAAGAAAATTGTCATCCAGTAAAATTAGACAATAATATTTTACCTCATACAAATTGTGTAAAATACCTGGGTTTCCACTTAGATAGAAGACTGACATGGAAAACCCATATTAAAAAGAAGAGAGATGAAATAAACATTAAATTCAGAAATCTCTATTGGCTCATTGGCAAAAAGTCTGTTCTATCTGTAGACAACAAGCTGCTCATCTATAAGTCGATTTTGAAGCCTATCTGGACATACGGTATTCAGTTGTGGGGCTCAGCCAGCAATAGTAATATACTCTGCTTACAACGTGTCCAAAACAGTATATTGCGCAAAATAGCAAATGCTCCATGGTTCGCCAGAAACAATGAAATCCATGAATACCTCAACATACCTACAGTAAACGCTGAGATAGTAGCCACCAAGAAACAATATACCAAACGCCTGACCTACCACCCCAACCCCCTGGCTACTAATTTACTGAACCAACCAAACGCAGTAAAACGACTGAAGAGGAAAGCTATTCTTGAAATGGGAAACTGAGGCAATGGCCTCACTGCCCTAAAACGCCATTAATCTCGGAACAGATCCGCTTAAAGTCCTGTGGACTGATTGCAGATAATAAAAAAAAAAATAAATAAAAAAAAAAAAATTTTTGTGACAATGTCAAAATCCCAATTGGTTCTTCGTCCCAATTCTTAGTATTTTATTCCAGTGAGTAACATTGGTATACAATTTTCAGTAAACTGATTTTACGATCACGTCCAAACGCTCCGAACGCTCGTTACAGAATGGCTTCAAACGCCGAGTTGTAGTCCAAGATGGCGGTCCTAGTTCCGTGTCAAAAAGTCAAGTTCCGAACTTTTTAAAGAAAACACTTTATAAATATTGATATATATGAAATTTATTTAACTTAACTATCATTAAAATAATCTTACGCAAAACTTTAACACAAAAATAAGTTAACCACAGGAACACACACTTTGATGAAATTTGGTAGGGAAAGAGATGACATACCAAATGAACTTGTAGGATACTTTTTATACCGAAACAACGCGGTCGAAGTCGCGGGCTAGTAATAGTAACAAGAGGTCACCTCTCGAGATGGTGCAGCGCGCTGTGAGTGGGCGTGTGGTCCGGCACACCGGCGTTGTTGCTGGGCACGAAGTTGTCGTAGCAACTGAAGCTTTTGTATTCTATCCTGCAAAATTAAACACACACACACACACATATTATTAAAAAGCCGACATCGATTTCTAAGTAAAATGTCTTTATTATATAAACTAGCTGTCCGCCTCGGTTTTAAAATTTATATTCTACTAATATTATAAATGTGAAAGTTTGTGAGTGTGGATGTTTGATTGTTTGTTACTCTTTCAAGTAAAAACTACTGAACGGATTTGGATACAATTTGGTAGGGAGAGAGATGACATACTATATTAACATATAGGACATTACTTACAGCTTGTGTCTTCAAAAAAGAAAAATATCACTACCTAATAATTAATCACAAAATCTCAGAACTATTCATACAAACTTGAAATTGGACAGATAGGTTCCTCATAGGATGTATACATCCGCTAAGAACAGATTTAACAAAACTTTACCCCTAAAGGGGTAAAACTAGGGTTATAGGCTAAAGTCCTATGGTTTTTAAAGTAAGACATTTTAAAATGTATGCTCTATAGATGTTCTAATAAAGCACCTAAGAAATAGAAAAAATTTAACTATACCAATATCCCGTTTAAATTTACACTCATCAGGTCCCCTAGTAATGTCCATTAAAATCTATAATAAACTACCCGAATCAATAAAGAATATATCTCAAGAACACTTATTTATTAAACATCTTAAAGAACTTTTAATTAAGAAACATTATTACACAATTAAAGACTACCTACAGGACAAATTATAACTATATAATTATCATATATGTACCAACAAAATTACTAATTACAAAAAATATTTTTAATTTATTTAATTTTTCATAAATTGTTCTCTAAAATAAAACTCAATCTTCCCCTCTCTTATCTTTGCCGTGCCCACCAGGGTCCATAACTTGTACTATTAGTTTTTAAGAAACTACATGTAACATCATTACTTACTTATGGAGTGCAATAAATAATATGAATATGAATATGAATCTTTAGAAATCAACTCCCTTACTCATAATGTATCTTTAGAAAGTAACCCCCTGTTAGTGACTGCTGTGATCCGACCGCCACAGCTCTTTTGGCAATGGTTTTTATATGTCAATATGTTTTATTTTTCTACTTTTCTATTACCTTTGGTTTAATAAGTGATTCATTGTTAGAGTGTTTGAGTGTAAATATCGTACTGTGGTTGCTGTCCAATATAATTCTAAGAGGAGAGAACGAGTTTAATTGTAAATATAGTTAATTAATTCCTTAATACCCCCTTCGACGGTTAAATGAAACTAACTCCACGCCTACAAAGTCACGTCCGCTAGTTAATAACTCACAAGTGGACTCACCTCGAGGGCCTAACAACTAGTATGTGCTTGTTGGGAAAGTTGTGTCCTAGCATGCGCGCCGTGTTCTCCAGGTTCCACTTCAGGTAGTTTCTGTTATCCCGGTGGGCCTGCATCACCTCAGGATAGTCCTAAGCAACAATTACATTAAAAGGGAATACATTTCATTAGCGCGTTGTGGAAACATTTCATTTCCCATCGGATCGCGCACTATAAACCAAGTACTGCTTAATATGGTAGATGACTAAAAAATGTTTGGTCATTAACGTTACCAAAAATAGAAGAGACATATTTTTTCTTTTATCATGTAAACAAAAAATTAACTAAATTTACCGTGACGTAACTTATTTGCACAATTTTTGCGAATGACGTAAACACACCCCACCACTTATCTTTGATGCACTGTATCAATTTTTATTTCTTCTAGCAAAAAATATGTGTTCATTGTATTTTGAAAATCAAACTAAATATGTATAATAATTGTTCACCGGGGCTCATATCATTTTACCGAATCTTTTTCGACAGACGCTACGTTTCACTAAACATCGTTTCGCCGAATCATAGAACTTTGTATGGTTCGGCGAAACGATGATCGGTGAAGCGTAGCGTCGGAAGAAAAAGATTCGATAAAATGATATCAGCCCTATTTACCGAGACATCTCGATTGGTTGATCTCAATGAGATTGTCCGATATCGGTCGGGACGAATGTATCATATAAATGACGATGCAACGTTACGAACCTGCACGTCGCCTCCGAAGTAGACGAGCGTCTGTTGGGCGTGGTCGGGCGGCGGGCGCGCGGCGGCCGGCTGGAACAAAGCGTCGTTCAGCCGCCCGTCGTGGCCGCCCACGCGCCGCAGCCGTAGCGGCAGCATCCTGCCTACACTCGTCGAAGATGCATACCTGAAACAGCTTATAATTAACTCGATGTATGGTCATACCACATCATGGTAAACACTTCCAAATTTGTGCGTGAGTGGTACTCCCTGCTCTGAAAAGTGCAGGAATACCCACTAAAACCCCCCAGTAGACCTCATCGCCTTGTTGGTTATGCCGTGAGAACAGTAGACCTATACCACAACATCACCAACGAATTTAGTCTTATACAAGAGTTAACAAAATAAAAAAAAACTTGCTTCTGACTGTACAGTTTATTATTAAATGAGTACAGTTTATTTTTTGTTTTATGTTCTGTCTTAAGTAAGAGTGTTGAGGAAGAGTGGTCTTCTTGGTACAGGTGTTTTAAACATATAAAAAAAGGTCAATCCTTGTCAAATTTTATGTTTGTGGAACACTTTTGATGGAATAAAAAATATTTATTATTATCATGAACAGGTCCTGAAGTCTAAGTTCTGCACAATAACACTTAGTTTAATAAATAAATAAATGCGCCAGACAACCACACCAATTCCCCTTGTACTATGATACCAGACGACGGACACTAACTGGAGGCGTCATCCCAGCACACCCAGACCCAAGTCAATTTAGAAAAGTTTGTTTTCCAAATTGACCTGACCGGGAATCGAACCCGGGACCTTTCGCGCTTTGGCCGCCCACCTTAGCCACTGCGTCACCGAGGTCTTCTAAATATTACTTCTTATTAGTTTAGGTCAAAATTATAGCACTCAGGCTGACTTTCCCAAATAAAATAAAAAAAACATAATAAAAAAATTACCTTTTCATTTTGGAAATTCTTATTGGGATTTTGCCATAAATTTAAATAAATCTATTTCAATAACAAAATAAGATATTAATTTCTTTAAAATAAAGTTATGCCAATGAAACATATTTTATTACATTTATCACAAAATGTTAGTTATTAAAAATACACAATAGTGACAAAAGTAATTACATTCATAAAATATGCAAGCAAAACAACATAATTCTATCTTATAACTCATTTATACAACCATATTAAAAATCAAAATATTATTTGATATTTCTCGTCTGTTTGTGATGATAATATTTTGTGTCATTCATGCACACAGTGATTTTAAGAGTGATATCATCGAGACAATTTTTCAGGTCTTCTCTCAGCTCTCTTACTTTCACCCTGACATCCTCCCGCATCAAGTTATAGCACATGGCCACCAGGCCCATACCAAGTAGGACATATATGAAGTTTATGACTAGTTTTAAGTGTGATCCTTCAGCTGAGTCAGTAATGTTTGCCCCTGGGACAAAGTCTCCAAAACCAATCTTACACAAGCTTATAACACAAAAATATGTTGAATCCAAGTAGTTCCACTTCTCCCACGCACCAAACATGATGGTACCACTAAGTATATAGAATGATATCACCCACAAACAGGCTGTAGATGGAACTGTTATTTTCCTTTTCACTGGCATCTCTCCATCTTCAAATACTGCATCGTCTCGTCTGCTACATTCATGAGCAGTGATGTACAGCCATTTGAATGTTTTTGCTAGAACTTTCCCCATGTTGCAAAAGTATAAGATGTAAATTGGAATTCCGAAACAAGCATAGGCTACAGTTAACAATTTACCCCAAACAGTTTTTGGAAAGACATTTCCATATCCTATCATGGTAAAGACGGATAAAGAATACATAAGGGCAGCTGGAAAAGACCAGATGTCTTCTGCTGACCGCCCACTGTAACCTGTATGTATTGCAGCAGTGATATTATTTTGAAACACCTTTAGAACTTCGTCAGTTTTCTGCACAAATGCTGTTTCATTGAAAACATTCATCGAGACAGTTATATTCCACAGCTTCTCAGCACATTTCTGCCTCCACTCTCTCACATCTTTGAGTTGCTCATCAGGACTGTCCCTTTCAATGTGCATGAAGCCCACAGCCCCTAATATCGCGTAGCAAACCACTAGAGCACCAACACCCACTTGTGTAAACATAAAAGCTATGAATTTTCTAAAGCAGTCTTTGATTTTTTCTCTTGGATCTTCACTGCCTGCTGTCGATGAAGAGTCTCTGCTCCTCATGGAGCCGTGGAAGCTGGAGTGTAGAGGTTGATGGCGGTCCATCGCGTAAGGTGCACAGGGCCGACGGGCGCAAGCGGACGCAAACTCTGAGCGGAATAACGTAAACTACTCATAGACGCGCACTATTTGTGGAATTCAGCTGGCGTCGAGCCAACGCGAGTTTGATTACAAAACATAACTTTATACGTGAATGTCTGTGATAAATTGGATTTAAATGAGTTTTACAATAATTATTTGCAAAGTGTAGTATAGTTAAAGTTTCTTATTTCGTATGTTCTTATAATATATCAGGAAAGTGGAGATTTTTAATAGTTAACGCTCGATATAATTGTTTGTTTATGTTTCCGTTACATATACTGTTATTGTTTTAATTAATAATGTAGATCCCAATTGTATACCGCATGAAAACATTAAAAACTTGGCTCTTACCGAATAATGATGGGACGTAGGTATTATGGTTTGATAACGAGGTCTTTTTAATGTTTTCCATTGTTTTTGTGGATAAAACTATACAAAAATATAACACTACTTTAGTAAAATTATGGACACGAAACACAAGGCATTTCAATTATTTTACAATGGAAAATGCAATTATTTCCTTGGCACTGGTTCACTGTTTTTAAAGCGAAACAGACTACAAAACAGACAGACAAACAAAATTCAATTTGTCAAATGTCAATCTATTGATTGATAGGTCGCTTATCACAAAGGGTGAAAAAGAGGGTGAAATGAGAAACGTATAACTAGTCATTGCATTATTGTGTGTTTTTTTTTAGATTTGTTAGGCCGGCAGTATTCCCTATCGATCAGGGTTGCCAATCTGTGGGGAATTCCCCAAACTGCGGGGAATCTCAAGATGGTTGGGGATTGGTTGGGGATTGGCATTATGTGGGGAGAATGCGGGGATTTTGACATCATATTCTCATCGGAGAATATTTCGTCATTTATTATTTTATCAAAATCGGTTGAGGGGTTTAAGCGGGAAAGCGTAACAGACAGACAGACAGACAGACAGACAGAGTTACTTTCACATCTAAAATATTATACTCCGTAAAAGATAGCTTGATCTCTGCGACAGCTGTCAGTTAAATCACGCCTAAGAAGTTCTGAATTTAATAGTAGTACAGACAATACCTGTAAATGTCATACTTTATGGGCATGCCGACCTACATAATGATGGGCGATGAATCAACGTGACCACTGACTATAAACTATCGGTATTTCAAATAAAACTTATTTTTTTTTTTTAAATGTTATTGTATATTTTAATTTTAATATCATAACATTATTTACATAATGATAATATATGCGAATAAAAGTTTATAATAAAATTTACAAGATTGTTCTAGTGATTCAGAAACGGATCCAGATATGGATTTGGGGTTTACTCCTTTACAAGAATAAATGTAATTTATATTCAAATATTCGTTTTATTTAGTAACGTTTGTAATTAAATTAAACCCAATTAAATGTTACTTTAGCATCGATAATAGTAAGAAATGTCGATAATATCTATCGACTTTTTTATATCATGGCCACCCTAGGAATGTCAGTTTGACTTATGTCGCAGAGATCAAGCTATATTTTACGGAGTATAGTAGGGACATGGACTTAGTATATATTAGGTCCATGAGTAGGGATAACAACATTTTTTTTAATTATTAAGTATGCTCAAGTACTTATGATATGACGGCACATCCCTTCCTTTTCTTCTTTATTAAATGTTTTGTTTTGTGACTGATAAATGAATGATTGAACATGTAATGCATGCATTGGCTTCGTTCGTTGTTGTTTGTACTTAATTAGTAGATCCAAGTTTTAAAAAGTTGTGTTTG
Organism: Glyphodes pyloalis; assembly: GCA_037074685.1. Lineage (NCBI taxonomy): Eukaryota > Metazoa > Arthropoda > Insecta > Lepidoptera > Crambidae > Glyphodes > Glyphodes pyloalis. Next base: position 2,127,037 of record JAYKKO010000012.1, on the reverse strand, counting down.
TTTCTGTCAAAGTAGCGATTTTACGAGCATTTTATAAACACAACTCTATCGGCAATTGCACAATGGATGAAATCAAACAATCTTGAAATAAATATAGCTAAAACTAAACTCATGGATATATATAGCTAAAACTAAGTTCATATAACACTAAAACACAAAATTAAGAAATAAAATACAATCAAACCCCGATAGAAAAAGTAAACAAATTTAAATTTTTGGGACTTAATTTTGATGAGCATTTAAACTGGAAAGACCACATTGCAACAAATTAAACCGCTACGTATTCGCGCTTAAAAGATTAAGGCAGACAATTTCCACCGAAGCCGCATTAATAGCTTACCATGGGTACGTATCATCAAATCTTAGCTATGGTCTTATACTGTGGGGAAATTCAGTAGAAGTCGATAGAGCATTTAGATTACAGAAAAAATGCATTAGAGCCATTAGTAACGCATGGTTTTTAGACAGTTGCAAACCGCTTTCCAGAAGTTGAATATTCTTCCTTTGCTCTGTTTGTACATACGAGAAGTTTGCTCTTTTGTAAAATTACATCCCAATTACTATAAAAAACAAATGGAGGTTTCTTCCAGACAACTGCGGCCAAAATATCAAAATTTGATGTATCAGCCCCCTTGCCATGCATACATATATAAACAAAATGTATATAACATGTCGATCACCCTCTTTAATAAACTACCTGACTCGATTAAATTATTAGATAGTAAGGTTTTCACAAAAGCGTTAACGTTGTAGCTATTTCAAAAATGCTTTTATAGTGTCAACGAATATATCAATGGTTAAATTTAAATATGATTAAGATACGACGATGAAAATTCAAGATACGACTTGTAACATCTTCCTGTATCACACTGTATTTAATGCAAATAAATAAATGTTATTGTTATTATTGTTATTGTTAAAAAAACTTTTGAGGGGAATTTGTGGGGAATCAGCAGATTTTTATCCCCAAATTTGGGGAATTCGATCAGGATTTTTGGGGATTTGGATGAATTGGCTCCGGCAACCCTGCTATCGATTTTTGATAATCTGTCAAAATCAAATTTACACGTTTTCTTGGCGTTGTTTGTTACCCGGTATTGCATTTTTAATACATTTTACCATTTGTTTCGTGTGTTGTTAAGTAAAATGTAGTAATAAACTTGTCCGATGTGCGTGTACAAGTATTTGTCTGGATTTGTAAGTATTTAGATTGATTGTTGCAGAGCATTGGGTTTGCTTTCGGATAATGGCTGAACAACCTACGAATTTATCTATGACATGGAGGTGCTGTAATTAGTACGTGTTTGATAACGCATTAGAAGAATGAAGTTCGGTTCGATATGTGTTGCGTTTAAATGTCTTTTAATTGGCGTCGAAGCGTAAACACTGTACTACCGGCATGCATGTAAGCTTATGTTGAAGAATGTGGGTGTAATTCAAGAGGTGATATTGGGTTGACAGAATGCCACTACGACTACTCTATTTGCCCCCTAAGGTACATACATTACATTTTAATTAATTAGTCAAACAACATATAAATGTTTTTACAATCCTGTGTAACTGTTTGATCATTTATGTTTGCAGGCAATTAAAAAGTCCTAAAAATGTAGTTTCCTGTTTAAAACGCACACTATTATGATTTCAACAATAGTAATATCACTACCATCCATTTGACATGAAAAATTTAAAGATGGATCATACATAGCACAATGGCTGCTCTATCAAAGTGGGTCCCAATAGGGGACGTATCTGACAAACCGGCGAAAAAAATAAAGAAGCCTCCCCAACCCACTGCTATTGACAAGATTGGCGGTATCTACTGCCACATTTGTCAAGTAAAATTTGGAAATAAAAAAGAATATGATAGCCATTACGTGAAACACGGAATGGGCAGTGCCGACATAGTGTACACCTGTGTGGAGTGCCATAAACAGATTGTTGGCTATCCAAGCTTTCGTGGACACTGCTACCTCAAACATGTGGTAAAAGATAAATTCAAGTAAGTATGTATGAATTTTAAATCCTTATTTATGCTATGAGCCATTGCCATGCTGTATTAAATAATATTTCCTATTTATGTCATAACCTAACCTTTACAAAAGGATTATTTTATAACAATATAATTTGTTGATATTCAACTGGCACTTGCAATAAGTATAAACTAAAAGTTAAAGATATGAAATAAGTATAATTACCTTTTCTTTCAGATGTGAGCACTGTGAAAAAGTGTTTTCGAAACATTGTGTCCTCAAAAGCCATATACAAACTATGCATCAATTTAAATGTTCCACTTGTGACAACCAGTAAGTCTATAAAATGTTTTGTATTAATGCTTTTTATCAAATGTTATCTAAGTAATTACCTGGGCATTGGTTAAAGGCATTATTTAATGTTTTCGTCAAATCAGATAAAATCATGATGTGAATAATATTACTTACAAATCTGATGTTTTTTAAAACTTTGAAAGCCAAAATTTTGCTGACTAACCCTTAAGTTTTATGTCAACTAGTTTTTTCATTATAAGTGGTTAAAAAGTGGCCTGAAGTAGTCATTATAAATTTACAAATGGTGCTGCTTGCCGGTTCTGTTATCTTAAAATCATTTCCACACACAAATTAGGTGATGAACAAAGTTCAGACAGTTTTCCTTCTTATACTGAGCTATTAACTACATTTGTTTTATTCAGTTTATTGTGTGAAATCTGATATTAATGATGCACTGTTCCAAGAAGTTCATAATTTTTTCATTAATGTTTGAAATATAATTTTGTCAACTAACTTCAACAATAAAATGTTTTTTTTTTTAAATGGGTTCATACATAATTAATAACATGATTTTTTTTTACAGATTTCAAAACCAAAAAGAACTTGCTATTCATCAGATAATTCATAAAAATGATCAGGGTCCACCTTATGACTGCGGAACCTGCGGACAGAAGATAGACAGCACAGTTGATTGTGAGCAGCACATTGAAGACCACTGCAACATGACCTACTCGTGTCCCATCTGTGACGAGGCTATCGATGACGTCAAGAACTCTGCCAGTCACCTGGTCAAGCATTTTGGCAATGTACTTACTGACGACCCTATAGACGAAGATGAGGAGCCCACTGAAGTAAAGAATGACAGTTCCATTGATCTTCTCGGTGGTATATCCTGCAGCCATTGTGACCAAATTTATAAGGCCAGACCTGAGTTTGATAACCATTTCACACTGGAACACCCTGATAAACAGATTTTATATGCCTGCAATATTTGTGGAAAGGAATTTGAAAAATATTTCTTGTTTGCCAACCATTGCTATGATCATTATGCTCGAAACAGATTTCAGTAAGTGTTCACTTTTATAGTTTTTATTATTATTTTAAACGTAATTTGACTCTTATCTCTTCTATGCGAAAACTTCTCTGAATGTCATGTTTCTGTAATTATTATTTTACAATATTTGGTAAGTTTGTTCCAACCATATTTTTCTGCTGGCAATGCTTCCGTATTTTTAAAAGCTGTGCTAAATTCAGGAAAAAAAATATGTCTATTTTTATTGAACAATTTTCTACTAACTCTTTTGTTTGGTGTTACTTTTTTTTTACCTCTCATCGTAACAAAGAGGCTACAATGAGAGTTTTTCCAAAGTTAGGTCAGAAATCGCGAGAGAATTTGCACTATGATAAATTAACTGGAAACAATCTTTTTGTCTACCATGTCCCATAAACAAACTAAGCAAAATCTACAAGGTGCTGTTTTTAAAGTTTCTGAGATAATTTCATAATTTATAAATTGTTTGCGTGATTTACCTGCTCACCAAATAATTTTGTTGGAAACTGAAGTCATATGTTGCAAGATAAAGAGAAGTGAGTGGAGTAGTGTGAAGAACAGCAAAAAAACTATAATTTGATCTTAACCACTTATTGTGAGACTGTCTCATATTAGTGAGCAGCAAACTATTTGGTTTTTTCTAGACTGATGGTCATGTGAGCTATATCATCTTATGGGTGCCTGTAGGAATATAATGTGTGTATTTGTGTTTGTCAGATGCGAGGTGTGCTACAAGTGCTTCCCGCGTCTCTCGCTGCTCGTGTCCCACGTCGAGCTGCACCAGGCGGGCGGGGCGCTGTCGTGCGAGTGCGGCCGCCTGTTCGGCTCGCTGAGAAGACTCAGAGACCACCAGCGGCAGGAGCACGGCCGATCAGCTCATCAGTGTCCGGAGATCACTTGCAAGAAGTTGTGAGTATACACTCAAAATTATAATTAATATGTGCTGTATTGTGTATGTTATGTTATGAATTGGAACTGATAAATTTGCTTACAAATTTTCAGCGAATCTTCAGCTTGTTTTAAGATAAAGAGTTTTTTTTTATTCAAATTAAACACAAAAATTAGTTCAAACAATAAAATAAACCAGATTAATGATATAATAACTCCAATCTGAAAAGCTTTTGATCGTACAAGGACAAATTAATTATGCACCCAATGTACTTGCATTGTAATTAGGTAAATTACCCAGTAAAGCTTATTCGTAATTATTTTTTAGGTCCCCAAGTCTCTAGTTGTTAACAATGCGCATACTAAAAAATTTTTTTTTTTTTCTTTTTGGTGCTAATCTGCAATCAGTTGTCCACTATAAGCAGATATGATGTGAGATGTTGTCCGATCGAGTGCATCCTCCAGCGAGGATGGCTACTCTTTATATATTTGACATTCACTAGAGTATGTCTTTTCTCTTGAGGCGCTTTCGATAACTGCGCTTGATTAGATTTGCTGCAAGTACATTCGGGTGATTTTCCAGCCGCTTCTGGTATTTTACTGTTGAGGCCCGGATTTCCTCTTTTACAGTGGTCATATTTAGATGTGCATGAATTTCAGTGTTTGTAATGAACCACGGAACATTAGCTATTGTTCTTAATATTGCGTTCTGCATTCTTTGTAATATTGCGATGTTGGAGTTGCTTGCACTTCCCCAGAGTTGAATGCCATAGGTCCAAGTTGGTTTTAATATGGACTTGTATATTAAAAGTTTATTATCCATTGACAATTTGCTGTTTCGGCCAAGCATCCAGTAAAGATTTCTGTGACGAATATTTAGTTGTTCTCTCTTACTCTTAATATGCTGGTTCCACGTCAAGCGACGATCGAGGTGTAATCCCAGATATCTTACGCTGTCCCTGTGTAGTAGTATTGAGTTTTCAAGGCGTACAGGAGGACAGTTTTTCCTTCGAAGTGTGAAAGTGACCTGTACAGACTTTGTTGTGCTAGCTATAATCTTTCACTTCCACCTTTGACAGAATAGGCAATAAGCTAATTGGCCTGTATGAGGTAATTTGGTTAACTGGTTTTCCTACCTTATGTATCATGAGAATTTGGGACACCTTCCAGAGGTCTGGAAAGTGCTGGACTCTTAGAATTCCATTATACAGCATGGTTAGAAAACTACTGCTTTTCTTGGGAGTTTCCTCAAGATTTCTTTTGTAATGAGGTCATATCCTGGTGCCTTTTTATCTTTGAGGTCATTAATTATCCTCCAAACTTCTTGTACTGTGGCAGGTTTAAGTGGGAGCGACATTTGTAAAGGCTGGATTAGTGTAGATTCAACCTCTTTCTCAAAATCTGTATCGCTGGCGTGGTTCGGGCTGAACACGTTCGAAAGATGTGCTGCAAATACGTTAGCCTTTTCCTGAGATGTGCGAGCCCAGCCATTGCTGTTTCTCAAAGGAGGTTTTGCAAGTTGTGGTCTATCATGAAATTTTGTAAATTTCCACAGAGAATAATCAGTGGCTGCAGTAGGTGTGAGAGATTCCAATTGGGCCTCAAGAGTCTTGTTATGCCAGTTCCTTAGCATTTCGCGTAGACGTGCTGCTTGTCTATTAAAATCGGTTTTATCAGCAGTAAGTCTGCTTGCCTGCCAGACACGACGAGCCCTCCTTTTTTCTAATACTGCTTTTCTTATTTCCAGAGGGTAGTTTATTACCTGTTTTTTTCGGGTTAGGTAAGGGCGTACTTCTCCAACATGCCTCCTGTATAAGATCTGTGATGTATTTGACTGCTATTTCAATTTCATCTGGCGTCTTGAGAGCAACATTTAGCTTGATTTTCTTTTCAACCAATTCTCTAAAACAATTCCAGTCTGTTTTCCTGTTATACAGTTTTTCTGGATAGACATGCTGTATAATATTCATGCTCAGGGTTAGCAGTACTGGCGTGTGGTCCGATGAACTGTCAAAACAGGAGTCGCATTTAACATATTGTTTAGAAAAGCATTCATAACGAAGAAATCAAGCAGATCTGGTATTTTGGAAGCATCTGCAGGCCAATATGTAGGTTCACACGTGGAAGCTGCAATTAGTTTATTATCATCTATGCTAAACTTAAGCTGTCTGCCTCTGGTGCTTGTTAGTCTGGAGCCCCAGTATATGTTTTTAGAATTCCAGTCTCCACCCGCTAGGAACCGGTTGCCAAGGGTCTCAAAAAACTCAGAAAACATATCTTTTGTTATCTTATATCTGGGTGGACAGTACACTGCAGAGATATTAAAATGGCCATTCTTGTCCTCAACTGCTATCGTAGTAGCCTGAATGTGACAAGTTTTATACTCGGGCATGACATGGTGTTTGAGTGATTTTCTCACGATAATTGCAGTGCCAGCATGTCCTGTCCCATCCGGGTGTAGAGTGATATAGCACTCATAATTTTTAAACTTGAGATTGGATGCGGATGTACAGTGAGCTTCAGATATCAGTAACAAGTCCAAATTTTGTTGAGTCATTAATAGTTCTGTTTCATTTTTGTTTGGAGTTAGAAATAGAAATAGAAATAGAAAATGTCTTTATTCATGTAAACTTTTACAAAGCATTTATGAATCGTCAAGTCAAGTAAACTACCACCGTGTTCGGAATGTTGATTCTATCGAGAAGAACCGGCAAGAAACTCGATAGTTACTCTTTTCAAAAACTGACACATATGGTAGGTATAAATCATGCAAAAAAATAAATAAAATTGTTAATACAATATAGCTTATGTCTAATATTTAATTTATTTAATGCTATCAAGTCCAAACATCTTTGTCGTTAATATAGTCCTCTATTTTATAATAGCCTTTTTTCATTAAACAATTTTTTATCAGAGACTTAAATCTATGCATAGGTAATGCAGTGGTATTTTCTGGCAGCTTATTGAAAAGCTTCAGACTTAACCCCACAAAAGAATTACTAATTTTATGAAATCTTAGATGTGAAACAGCAAGCTTATGTTTATTTCTTGTGTTGAAATTATGGCATTCTGATTTCTTAGTGAAAGAATGTAAGTTTTTGCGTACGTAAACAATACAGTCAAAAATGTATTGTGAAGCTACAGTTGAAATATTTATTTTTTTGAATAATTCTCTAAGCGAGTCTCTTGTTCTAAGACCGTATATAGCGCGTATGGCTCTCTTTTGCAATACAAAAATAGTCTGCACATCAGCTGCAGAACCCCATAGTAAAATCCCATACGACATAACACTATGAAAGTAACTAAAATAAACTAATCTTGCCGTTTCAACATCAGTCAAGCTACGTATTTTTCTTACTGCATAGGCAGCTGAACTAAGTCTCCCTGCCAGGGTAGCAATATGAGAACCCCACTGTAGTTTACAATCAATAGTGATGCCAAGAAATACTGTAGAATTAATCATTTCTAGAGGTTCACCACTTATATATAGATTTGTTTTCACTTGTCTTACGTTTAGCATTGTAAATTTTACACATTTTGTTTTCTTAGTATTCAGTAACAGGTTATTTATTGTGAACCATTGTAGTATTTGAGATAGACTATTATTCACATCGTCAAATGTTTTTTTTTGTCTGTCAACTTTAAAAATAAGTGAAGTATCATCAGCAAATAATACTATCTCACAGAGATCTTCTGAAATGTACGGAAGATCATTTATATAAATTAGAAAAAGTAAAGGTCCCAATATTGAACCCTGGGGCACGCCCATAGATAGGGGTGCACCGGAAGACGTAGTTCCGTTTACGCTTACTTTTTGAATTCTGTCATGCAAGTATGACTGTAGTAATTTAAGCGAATTGTTCGTAACACCATAATGTCGCAACTTCATCAGCAATGTTTGATGATCAAAGCAATCAAAGGCTTTAGACAAGTCGCAAAAAACACCTATCGCATCCTGTTTGTTTTTCCAGGCGTCAAAAATATGCTTGACAAGTGCGACTCCCGCATCGGTAGTGGACTTGCCTTTAGTGAAACCGTATTGCTTACTGTGAAGGAGACCATTAGTAGTAAGATGTGATAATAACTGAGTGAATATAATTTTTTCGTAAATTTTGCTAAGTGCTGGTAGTATAGAAATTGGCCTAAAATTCGAGGGGTCATTATTATCACCTGATTTAAATAAAGGAATGATTTTACTTGATTTCATCAAATTAGGAAACTGACCAGCATCAATACATTTGTTAAATATGTAAGCTAAATGGGGTGCAATTTCGTGAATTATATTTTTGAGAATATCTACAGAAATTCCCCATAAATCCTCAGTTTTTTTCATGTTCATGGTTTTAAAATTCTTTACAATTTCAGCAGGACAGACATAACTAAAACTAAATACGTTCTGACACTCGTCCACTTGCGATTTCAGGAGCGCCTCTGCCAGATGAGGGTTGGAATTTAAACTACTAGTTGTGGAGACTGGTATTTTAGAAAAATATGACTCAAATGCATTTGCCACGTCAGAGTCATTATCAATTTTGGTATTATCTATTTTGAGAGAGATCTTGTTATTTTGTTTTTGATTTTTGCAAGTCTCTTTGTTAATGATATTCCACGTGGCTTTACTTTTGTTAGAAGCAGATACAATCTTTCCTTTTAAATACTTTGATTTTGCTAATGCACATACCTGCTTAAATAACTAAGAGTATCTTCTAACATAATCTATAATTAAAGGATCATTTGAGTTAGCTTTAATTTCGTATAATTCAAATAATTTTCTTCTACTTTTATAAATACCTGGAGTAGCCCAGTTACTAAATTTAGATTTTTTGTTATGATCAATTTTAACAGTTTTTTTATAAATGTACTGTTAAATTCATTTTCAACTATATTGAATAACTTTCCATAAAGTTGATCAACTTCATTTCCAATTAAATTAAGATGGGATGCTTTTATACCGACATTGTCCTTAAATTTATTTACTCTGGATGCAGTGACTGGTCTACAAACTAAACTTGACAAAGCCGGAACAAATCGGTGCTCAAACATAGCCATCTGCCCGCTATGTATAATATATGTTAATCCATTGACGTTCCAGGTTGCAATACGCATTGTCATTTTGGGGATTTATCTATGAGTTTCGTTATGAGCATCATAAGTGTGCTCATCTGTTGAAGGATTAAGTCAAATTTCTCATTTTGCTTAATTAATATCTGTTCCAAGTTCTGAAGCGGTTGTGAGTTATTTTTTTCCTGGTCTTGCTCTTTGTTTCGCGTGGCATCCGAGTACAATTTTGTTGTTTTCCTATTCTGTTCATATATCGGAACAGTTATGTTTGACTCGTGTCTATCTTTTGTGTTTATAGTAGAGGGAGTTTGCGTTTGATAGCTTTTTACTGTTTCTTGTCTTGGCTTAGAGCGTCTACGGAGGATTTCCGTGTACACCTCACATCCTTTGTAATTTGCTGGGTGCGGACCATTGCATAGGACACACTGGGCTGGTGTTTTTACGATCTCGTTTTGTACATTCTGATGTTTTATGTGATTGTCCACATTTCACACAACGATATGGGCGCATACAATAATTTTTGAGTGCCCATACTGTTGGCATCTTTGGCATTGTACTATTGAGGTTTGCCTCCTGGGATCCTCTATGACAACATGCTGATGGTAAATATATCTCAGTTCTTTCACAGCCTTGTTATTTGGTCCAGGTGCAAGATTCACAAAAAATGTGGATGTTGGTTTTTTATCAGGCCCAAACTTTGCGTTTATGATTTCTCCAGTAACTGTGTTTCCTGTGGCTTCAATGTCTTCTTTGATTGCGGATGTTGGTGTTGTCGGGTGAAGGTTTCGTATCACCACTCGGAAGCACCTCTGGTCCTTTCGATTGAACGTGTGGCCAATCAGCCCATTTTCTCGTACTACTTTTATTACATGTTTATAGCTTTCGATGTCTGTGCAAGTCAATCTAAGCTGACTTCGGTTGACAATTCTAAAAGCAAACTGATTCTTGTCAACAACTGTTTCAAGTAGTGCAGCAAGCTGGTTGACATCATCTACACCATATAATACAATTGAAGGTGATCTGATGGGTCGTTTGTCTTTGGGTTCAACATCAGTTTCCGTAAGATCAGTTGGTAGGCCTGTGAATCTATTGGAGGTTTGTATCTTTTCCGAAGAGGGGCTGCTTGAGATTTTCTTTCTTTTAGGATTTCTGCTAACTGGCACTCTTTGCCAAGTTGGAGGGGAGACTTCTGTGATCTCAGTTTCTGGGTCAGAAATCACGGTCTGGATCTGGGTGGTTGAACCATCTCTTAATTGTTGAGTGCTCCCTAAAGAAGAAGATCTTGGTCTCAAAAACAAGCCGGGATGGAACGCTTGCTGTACAAGTTTTTTGCTGCTGCTGCTGCTAGTGCTGCCAGTAACATTCACCACAGCAGGGGCCTGGTCGCCTACCCCTGAGTAGTCTTCGGTAACAAATTTAACACTCGCAGGCCCGGGTACCTGTGAGCGCCGGGGGTTAGCCGGGTCGCAAGACATCGTATTCTCATTATCCGACATTTCCATATAAAAGAGGTTGGGAGTATAAACATGATGCTTTCCCAAGGCATCATGACCACCCTTTGAGAGGGGATTTAGTCCCTCTTGGCTAGTGGTAGCTCACTAACAGGTTACTTAACCGCCGCCTGTGATTCGGCGTTGCTGTTCATTTGGCACCACCCAGGAGGCACGTGCAGGGTGGTTTAGTTTATGGCTAAGGTGGTCAAGCCTGCGGACGCGAAGAGCAATACCCCCCAAAAAATTTGGTAACTTTTTTTTTAAAGAAGGAAATGAGGGGAAAGCAGTCCAAACAGCGCCGTCTTCCGATAGAAAAGCGCAGAGACTAATAAACCGCACACAGCATCACTTAAACGATGGCTCCATTGCAATAAAAGAAAGCCTTTATTCTTTTTCTTTTAATTATGGTTTCTATCCTGCGTGCCTTTATTTATGTAAACTTCACAAAAGCATGTAACTATAACAGCGCCGAGCACTGGCAAAGGGAACAAAGTATGATGTATATTATTGGTCCTTCCAGTTTCCCCACCAACAAGGAGCTCCTGCACCACCTGAGGGAGCACTCGCTGCGCCACGACTGCTGCCGCACGTGCGGCCTGCGCTTCGTGTCGCGTGCGGCGTGCGAGCGGCACGTGCACGTGCACCGCAAGGCCGCCTACCGCTGCCCCGTCTGCGGCCGCGAGTACGCCGAGAAGTACCTCGTCATGAAGCACGTCGATCAGCACTTCTCCTCTGTGCTGCATATATGCAAGATCTGCGGGAAGGTGAGTTGTATGTCTCGGCCCATATGCGGTACATGCCTCTTACGGCTATTTAGCGTAAGGGGCATGTACCGCATTACTCTTGTAAAAATAATGTATGTATTAAATACTTAAAGAAATAAAAATATATTGAAATGGGTCCTTTAGAGCTGTAATAGTCTAAACTTCGCTTACATGTCGAGCGCAGCATTTGGAGTTAAGTAAAAACTCCTATATCCTAATTCAGCTGAATTAGGATATAGGAATGCTGCATTGTACATAGCTATGTACAATGCAGCATTCCCTACTTTCCAGGTGTACAACGCTCGAGCGCGCCTCAACAATCACATGAAAGTCCACAACGAAGTCAAAGACCACACTTGCACTTACTGCGGCAAGGGCTTCACAAAGATATATCTGCTGAAACAACACACCAACATCCACACCGGCCTCAGACCTTATGTGTGCTCTAATTGCTCTAAAACATTCGCCAGCCAACCGAACCTGATCAAGCACATGAAATGTGTTCACAACGTCACGAAAATAGACTTGAAGAAATGCTATAACCCGAATCCGGTAACGAAGGAACACAATTTGAAGTTGGACAAGAAATCTCCACTGAAGTATCACGAAGACGTGAACAGAAAAACGAATGATACACCTTTGAGTTACAACACAGCGATCAATGTGCAGCCTGCGGTCCTCCCTGCAATAGATGTGCCTCCCGAGTTTGACGATACTCCTGGTTTTGATGACGATGATGAAGACGGGTGGAAGGTGCAAGAGGTCGACCAGGGCGTGTTGGAGATGCTTGAGAAGAACATTGGCAATCTGGACGACATCAACACCAGTGCGGACTACATCATTGAACTAGAGAATTCTCTATGGGTGCAGAGTCCGACAGTTCCGACAGGTGAGAAGATTTTTTATTAATTTTCTTATTGACTAAGTTAATATTTGATAAGTATAGATCTATTTTTGTCTGTCTTAACTCATAATATTGAACGCGCAGTTCCAGATAACTCAAGAACTACTGGTTCGAATTTAAAATATTTTTGTGTTGATAGTCCATTCATTGAGAAAGGCTTTAGGCTATATAACAACACAATGACAATAGAAGCGAAGAATCAGTGGGAAATGTAGGAAATACGGGGTTAGTACGAACGCGAAGCCGCGGCGGGCCGCTAATTTAAAATAAACCGCTTTTAGAAGATCAATGTTCAACTCGGATTGACATTATTAAATGCCCGAATCCAATATTTTACGATTCGTAATGTGTCAAAAATTTCTATCCTTTTTTCTCCAACCGATTACGAGTCGTTAGTACCGTTCCATAATTTACTTACCATATCAGCTGTCATCCGTCTTTTTTAGCTAACGCCTCGTATAATCTATCGTTTTTTCATATATTGTAACCGCGCATAAGCAATGTTCGTGTGTGCACCCTCAGCGTCGCCGCTGTCGCCGCTGTCGTCGCTGGAGGCGGCGTGCGTGCCGCGCGAGTACGGGCCCGAGTTCGTGAACGCGGCCGCGCTGCCCGCCGCCGGCACCATACAGCTCGACGACCATCTGCTGCCGCACATCGACCCGCGACTCACGCTCGCAGACCCGCGCCGGCCCGACCCCGACCCGCGCCCGGCCGACCCGCGCCCGGCCGACCCGCGCCCGGCCGACCCGCGCCCCACCGACCCGCCCGCGACGCACAAGTGGGAGCCGCCCGTCTTCACCAGGGTCTACCACGAGTACCAGTACACTGACCTCTCCGACGTCAGGTACGAGGTTATGAATACAGATATATTTTGAAACAGTTCGCCGGTGATGTGCCAGTGAGACGGATGGGTGCCCTGAGGTAGCTCGATTTTGATGAGATACATTTAACAGCTCTAGTTCTGGTATCCCGGATGCAATAGAAAATCAATTGGCATGTTGACATTATTTTGTGTGTTCAAAATAAAAATTGTTATGTACCAGTGGGCTATCTTTAAAGAAAATCTACGAAGCTTGACAAGAATTTAAAACTATATCAGTTTATAAGCCAGTCAACATCCTTTTTGTTTTTTAACGTTCCAATGATTAATTAAGATTTTTTTTTTTTTTTTTTATATTACACTTCAAGACCTCATCCCAACTTATGTTAAGTGGTAATGAGGTCCCAACTTAAGGGCGACAAGTATAGTATAATAAATCTGTTACTGGATTTAAATTGTTAATGGTAGATTTTTAAAGTGACATTTAAATGACCGGACCTATTGAGAACATGGCCGAGTCTAAAACAATTGTCGCTTAACTTTATCAGATAATTATTTTCTAGATCTTCCATCTACCAACCATCCTTTACATTTTAACGATTAACATATTTCGAGCTATCACACGTGCCCCTGTCCTTATTCTCACTGCCTCTAACACCACTACCTTTACATATTGTTAAACATTGAATGTTAGAGTTAAATAGTGTTAATAGTATTTTTGAGGGTGGCACAATGAGTCGATGATTAAATGTTTGTGCACATGTCACTTCATTTACCGTTGTTGGTTTGATTCATGATGACCACACATTTGGAACTTTACGGCCACTAATCAGGTTAACCGACAATTTGAATGAGAGATTTTTAATTCTTGTAATCGATACATAGGTCTACAATATTGTAGTACATTCACGTATGAATCACTGATTCATGCTTGCACCGTGTTGATAGCTGGTTAGTGAATTGTTAAAATCATTGATACTTTTAAACACGATTAAAAGTACTTTTAGTGATTGAAGAATACTCGTCGACTTGTTGTACCGCCGCCATATATGATATAGCGGTGTCCGGCCGCGTCGCCGCCGGCCGCTGCCCAATCTACCTCACACAGAAACAACTATATACCTCAGTAATCCATAGGAGCTATTTTGTAGTGTAACTGTTGATTATACATTATAAACGTGTATCCCACCAAACATTAAATGATTAATGATTAATAATATTCATAATTATGCTACCTCACTTTAGTTTAAGAGTTTTTATTATAATTTTACTTGCACCTTGGCGATTTAGGTCGTCGTTTGTTTTTCAGAATATGTAGTTTTTTGTGCCATGTGACCGTGCGATGCAAATCATAAACGTAATTTTATTTTTGAACTCTAGCGCAATGTGGTTCGCAACCAAATTTGTTAGATTCTTTTATTCATACTATCATGTATTCAGCCCGTATTTAGTAACACTCCAATGTTGAACCAATTTTTATTGATAGCAAGCAAAAAAAAGATAAAAATTGGATTCATACTGCAGTAGTGTTTCGTTAAATTAACATTGAAATTAACAGTTATTTAAATAAATTTATTTTGTATGAGACATGATCCAAAGTTAGTTTAGTTTCGATACACATCATTGTAAATATTTGGTATTTGCGGCACTTAGTGATTTGCATTTCGATTTGGCTTATTTTGACGCTGTCGTTGGACGACACCGTATCACAGTAAAAACGAAAGGTGTTTTCCTCCAATTAATGTATTGCAATCGAAATTCTCCATACGCTATGAGTCTAACTTCAATTTTATTGGTTCATTACGACATGTTATTGAAGTACATCGTTTCTTGAGGAGATTTCTATCGTGATATCTCTAAATACTGGATTATGTTAGTGACTTTCATCGTAAAAAAAATCCGACATCTTGATAATGCTCAATTTATTTTATCCCATATGTTGTCAAAAAATCAAAAAGTTGTGTTAAGATATGTTGAGCACTTACTCCTAATTGAAGGAATGCTTGAGCATCAAATTTGTTTGATTCAGTTTATTCAGTGTTGGAAACCATTGTATTTAATTATTACTTACAATATTTGAAAATTGTTTAATTCACCTCATTATGTATAGACATAAATATTGCTACTAGGCAGGATTGATTTTTCATTTGATAGCCAAGTAAAAGAGGCTCTTTGAATTTTTAAACACAAAAACATTACATGTGTTGCTATAGGTGTAACGTTGGCGGCTTGTTAAATTGTAAAATTAAAGATGAATATGATAAAAACTGTAATTCATCAAATAAGATACCGCACCAATATTAGTTTCTCGTAATAGCCGGTGTGTTTCCAGCGCCAAAATACCGATATTCACAGGGTCTTCCTTAATGTGAAATGTCAACCTGTCCAGTAGTCTACAGCTCAAGTCATACTTGCTATGCAATTTTTTTAACAAGTTTATAATATTTAGTTCCGGATGTGGATGCCAGGTCATCCTACAGGGATGTAATTTAAGGCCAGATTTATATATTGTTGTGCAACATTTGCCTACGACCGTGTGGAGTGCGTCGTTCTGTCCAGCGACAGTGCACTATTGCATTTCTATTTCGATTCCTTTTAATGTTATTATATTGAGAGCCTTGACGCCAAGCGTCCAGGTTTTAGTGTAAGTGAATCGATAGTGCTGTGATATTTTTATGTACATCTAGTGTTAAGGTTAGGGAGTGTAACGAGTGAGTACAAACGTAATGTTATTTATGGTTAACAAAATACGGAATTCGGAATATATAACGATTAGTCGTACCGATTCTGGAGAGCGTTGAACGCGGCCGCGTACGTCACATCGTTGTATGTCGGTCTACGGCCGTTCGGGGAACGGGCCGGGGGCGGGAGGGGGATTACGTCATCAAGGTAGCAATTGACTATATCCTGGTACATTTATTAAACTGGATTATTGTTCTCATCATTTTCAGCGCAAGAAGTCTACGCATACGAACGTGCTTGTCAAATACGTAATTTTTTTACTACTCTTGTTTCTTGTGGGTGGAGTCTAACTTAGAGATTCTCTGGCTGTTTTAAATTGTACTGAATTCTGGATTTTAGACAGTTCAAACGTTGATGATTCCTCGATGACGTAATAACTTCTCTGTAAACCCTCAATAGAGACCTGCGCCGCGTCGCAGAATAAGGACACGACAACTCAAATACGCATATGGAAGTACAGTAACGACACGTAATAAGAGATAGTGCACAGCAGAGAAAACGATACAATTCCGGTGTGTCCATATGCGTTCTAAAACTACCCAGGTGCGTAGACACCACTACGAGACAACCCGCTCGACGGAGCGTTTGTCAATACGTCTTAAAATGTTGATGTATATTTAAAAAAGATGCAAATATATGAATATAAACTCCGAAATATATTTTGGAGAGAGATATTTACAAGATGAGGCGAGGGTCTTAGTGATAAACGTATCCAAAGACTGTTAGGTATTATAAGTTCTTTGAACTTGATTCGACTTATAAGTCAGGGATATAATGCGGAATAATGTCAGATGCGCGAAAGCAAATATTGTAATAGACCACGGTGTAGCTAACTAAAATCATAGGCTTTGACACGATTAAAAATTAATGAAAGTGCACATTGGCGCCTCGATCTCGTACAAATGGTACAGCAGGCAGATGCAGGTTGAACAGAGACAGACTATTGGGTGACGCATGGGAGGGTCTTGGCACTCCGTGCTTCGAAATTTGAAAATTAATCCGTTGTTCCCGGCGGGAGGGCGCCACCCCGCCGGGCGGTGCCCCGTGCTCGGCGTGCGTCCGCGGCGGCCGCCGGAGGCCAACTGTCGAACTACCGTCACTTCGTGCGCCGCGACTGCGCTGTGGCTGTAGACGGCTCCGACTGGCTGACGCGTTACCAAGGATTATTACAGATAGTTCAACACGTCTGTGTGCGCTCGGCGCCATGTGTGCGAGCACTTGTATGATGCTGGGCTAACAGGAAATGTCGTTAATTATCGTGATGACGAGCGTTTCACGTTAGTGTAGCCACGACTTATCCTGTGCGAAGAACTAACTACGGCATTCACATTGCCGTTTGTCTTATTGTATGTTTTGCCGTTTGACGTTGAAGTGGAACCACTCACTTTATCGCGACTGTGGGCATTGACGTTTCCTCCCGATAGTGTGGTGGCCCAAGCATCAAACACCGGACAACAGTCGCTACACACGCACAAATTAAAGATGTTTAAATTACAAAGCCGTGCGTGCAGATAAGTTGAACTAAATGTGTCAGAGTTAAAGTTTTCGATTGAGCGTTGTGATTGTTTCGTGGCAGTTTAGAGCTAATTGAGCTAGGAATGCCCTTATACGCAATATAAGTGATCACGCGTAGGTTTATTAAAAATGAGGTGATGGAGTCCACATGTGTGTTCTTGAGGTTATGATGGTCGAGCCAGTTTTTATTATTTGGGAGCGCGTGAGCCAGCATCCCGTCCACAGCCACCGCCGAGCCCCACCACGCTAGATTGATAAAACCAAGTTTATCGTGCAGTAGTGTTTCAGTTCAGCGACTGATTCGCCACTGCGCCCTAACTCGCTGTCTACACATAGCTTGTGACAGTAAAATAGCATAATTAAATCATACACTTGTCGTAAACCTCTGTAGAGGCTCTCATTTATCAGTAAATAGTACTTACTTATTCAAGCTTCTATATCATAATAATTCAAATTATACCATTTCGATGTAAATTTCGTCGCAAAGGGAACTATCTGTACCATATTTTTGTATGAATTTAGTACAATGCGTGAAATGGCAAGAACCCAAGTTGTAATATGGCGTTTCCCTTTTGCACTATAGTGTTTAAAGACAAAGGGAAACGATACTATTGCCAGTTCGTTTCTAACGTTCAGGTCCACATAATAAAGTAAGTTAGTTTTAAAAGATAATACGTACAAAGTGGGTATATTGGAATAGACAGTAAGTTTGAGGTAATTTGTAAAACATAGTTCTTGCAAACCATTCGCTTGTGATATGCGCCAGTATATACTTGTCTGATACTTAATTATCAAAGCGTAAACACGCGTGATTTGCAATAACTAAACGAATAATTGTCATTTAGGGATAGGCTGGTCCTTGTCTTCAAGGTTGTGTTAGGGCTTCGCCACACGTACCGATTTAGTAAGCGGATTAACTCCGCAAACTTAGTTGAAGTTCTCCGTACACAAGTGGTACCTTCTGGCTACTGGTGTTCGAATCATAGAATTATTCAAAATACTGAAAATTGTGATGAATTGCAATAACACTTTTAGGCTAAGTTGTACTAAGATAACATTCTATGGATCCTGTAATCCGAAATAAAATATTTTTATTTTATTTTTATTTATTTATTTTAATTATAGCATAATGATAATTTTTGAAGTAAAAATTTCAACATGATTCAACGGTAAGATATTATAGCTCCATGTTTGGTATAATAATAAATTCGAAGACTGTTGTTTGTCTGAATCGCACCAAATCGGTTCGTGTAACGAGGCCGTAATAGTGACCTGTACGTCTACTCCCAAAAATGTAATGTCGGATCCGACGGCTGATAACAATTTTTAATTCTCAACATCGCAACTCACTTCGAATACGAATAACCTTTCGTTTGTTCGTTTCGTTGTGGGAGTAGACCCCTGCGGTTATGAAAATATAGTGGTGGTGCCCTTTGCGACCGTATTTGTCCCTAGCTTTTAGTTGTTAGGTTAGAACGAGCACAGGGTATTGTGGTTATATTTTAACGGGAGCGTTATAACTCGAGTAGTAGCTGATTCACATCATCCGACATAGCAGATGGTTGCATAATACTACCTCAATACCCGAAACGTGTAACATAGTTTCCATCTAAAACTGTCTTTAAAATGTAAGTTTTTTGACCGGGTTTTATCTCTTTAGTTGTATCTATAGAAATCTAAATATTCATATTGTAGTAGGTGGTATAACAAATTCCATAATGAATGTTAATGTACGTATATATTTATGGCGAAGGATAAAATTGTGCTTTCTACGATGATTTTACTTTTGAAATGAAATTAGTGCCACATTTTAAGATTCTATTAGAAAAAGTGAGAATATGTATTTTTAAAACACTTACATGTATGCGAGGGGATTGAAAGTTCAAATTACATCATATCGATGTCTAAAATATAAAAAAAAATAATAAAGCAAAAAAAAAAATGTCTAAACCCGGTCGATGTAACGTGTAGTAATCTAAATTTATTTTCATTGGAACATAATATTTTAGCGCTTCTAAAATGCATATAAATAATAATAATAATAATGCTATGGTATATTTTAAAGGAACGTTACGACGAAGCATTTTTATTACATTATTGTGATTTTTTTTTCTATATGTAAATAGATTATTTTTTTGAAATTATCCTTGCCATCATTGTAGGATTGGGATGTTTACATTCAATCGGAGAACAGAAGTCCGTATGGTCGATTTTTAGGTGGCTGGATCGCCTTTTTAACTAAAATATGTTTAAAAACGCTAAACTGATCCCGCAATCTGGCAACTGGGGATGTGGGATTGAACATAGCGTGATCTTGATGCATTTACATCGGCCTAAGGTGATGCTTAGTAAAAACGTGGGCCCAAAAGTTGTCTGTTGTCAGGGGACGTAAACTGTGTCCATTACGTTGAAGTAGAACTTCAACTTTACTAGATATGGTGCTATCTATGATAGTAGAGGTTGTGAAAGTAAGTCACTCCCCTTGAGAAAGTCCATGTTACGACATGACAAGTGTGCTGTGACGTCATCGTTGCGTCAGGATACGATGGGAAGGATAATTTACAGCTTTTCGCTTCATGTTTGAAATGAGATGTATACTTTAAGATATCGTATTTTTGTGCGTCACGCTTGTAATTGTAAATAGAAATTGCTGTTAAACGTTTCCTCAATGCGATTAATACTGGGATTTGTTTTAAAATTAGGTCTTATTAAGCGCATCTTTTAATGTAAACAGGATTAAAAAAGCTCTTGAGGGTTTAATGTTAATATTTGAAATCCATAGTGATTCGAGGATATAGCCCATGATAATTTTATAACACGTATACAGCTGTGTGTAGTTTTTATAAGCCAGATCACTCTTGGTCGACCGTTACTATTTAATAGCGTTTTTATATTTATGTGTAAGCTCAGTAAATAATAGTTATGATCTACCGAACTACCTCCATTCGCCTCCATGGATACAGTTAGTTTTTGTTATAAATAATACAATATAACTTTACAGTTTACACATTATATACCTATATTTTGTATGTTATTACTTTAGAGCAGATATTTGTAAGGGAAGTAGGTTTTACATAATAAGCATATTGCGTCTTTGCATAATATAAACAAAAAAAAGTACACATGATGTTATGTTCCGTTTAATGTAGAATGCCACTAAATCTGAATTGAAATGTGTTACATGATCTTTAAACATTATGAATATTATACTATGTGAATGTATGCTGCCTTTTATTAACCCAGTTTCCCGTAATCATGTAGATGTTGGATTGGATTGGATTCTGGAAATTGATTGGGAAGTACCGTCTGCAAGTCAATAATTTTAAAACCTGTTAGGTAATTTAGTCGCGTGGCGCATGCTAGGTCTGTATGAAGATACTTATGTCGTAGGCATAAGGACTATTGCGAACAGTAAGTTTTTACCGTGGTGTTTTTTTTTCGACTATACACTGGCATGTCAATAGAAAATATATAGGTACTTACATAATATATAAATAAAAATATTTTGATTATTAAAGCTATTTGTCATAAAATCATAAAAATTAGTAAAAATAGAATCGAAACTGGGAAAAATAATTGACGAGGAACAGTCTACCTATTCTGGTTGCAACATAGTTAGCCTAAGTGATTTCATCAAATAAGGAGCAGGTTTTGAATAAATTATTTCATGCTTTCATTTTCTATAAGGGAATGAGCAATATACAGCGAAGTTTAAGTGGGGGCAATCACTTCCTAATCGCCACAGGGGGAAAAGGGGAGTTTTCATTCCCAGTCTCCCAATAGACGCGTAATGACAATTAAAAATTGCTTACCGTCGTCGAATCCTCCATTCTTCGTTTTCGACCTCCTGGCTCTCAGGTTAGGTAGTGTATCGCTTCTATGGCAAATTTGGCCCACTGCCATTCAGCTTGCTAATCCATAGATTTATAGCATCATTTATCTAAGAGCTTATCCGAACTATATGCAGGACTTTGTTTGATCGTCCTATTATCCTCGTTCTTGAAGTTGCTCAGGTAGGTACTAGTACTACCTATACCCAACTGCAATGTCTGCCCGAGGGCCTATTTTTTAATCATAATTGGTGGTAGGCGCCATGCATCGCAATCGGTTCCTGCGTTTTGAGCGTCTACTAATGCGCTATGAAGGTCTACACAAAGCACAGTTCAGTAATGTTCACAAAAATTTATAGATAAATACATAAGAAATGCCTCAAAAGTCTTAGAGAAAAGGGTTTTTAAAACACTTGTAGCGGACATTGACCTGTTGTATGATCAAAAGCACGTCGGACTATACATTATAACTTGACAACGCCCTAATGCAGAGCGCATAAGAACTAATATTGGACTTCAAGTGTTTACCTTCACGTGCTGTGTTGACTGTACCCCAAAAGAAAAGCAGAGACTGCTCGGCCTACAAAATGACATGAATCAAATATAAAAACAATTCAACTCACGCTATTCCTAAATTACACAAACGTAATAAACATCCAAACGAAAAACCAAAATGGGTGATTTTAGTGGACCGTGCCTGTGCCTACTAAAGTAAAACTATTTCGATTTAATGAAGTCATTTTTAAAACACTTACATGTATGTAGGCAAGTGCCTATTCTAAGTAAAATCTAAATGTACGCATATACTTTCTAAGCGAAGCAAAATAGACAAATAGGCAAGTTCGTTCTTCTTTTATGTTCACTCTTGCTTCCATCCATGTAGGTATCTGGGTATTCATAGCTTGCATTTTCGTTATGTTTTAATCATTTTAAACCTTATTCTTTCATGACCTAATCTTTTTATTTCTCTAGTTCCCAATTAATTTACTGGAGAATCGAAAAAAGGTAGTGTTTAAAACTTAACAACCGCGTTGGTATCTGATGCAAAATGCACATGCAAGATGTAGCAGAATTGGCTTTATGAACTGCTTGCTAAGAGTCAATAGGTACACTTAGCAGTTACGTAAGTACAGTAATTTTATTCTAAATTATTTTTTAATCACAACCTACTACAATAAAAGTTAAAAGTGGTTGTGTTCATGTCATGGAAGCTTCTTTATTCTAAAGTTAAAATCATGTATTGTCTGTGGTGCTTGTTGTGACTTAAGATTGATTCTTAAAGGATTCTTGGATTTGTGCTTGTTGGGTTGTTGTGTGTGATTATTACTAAGCATTCGTTTGTTGTTTATTTACAATTTTGGAAAAATTAAAGCAGTTGTGTAATGTCTTGTGTGGTCGACGGATGCCGATCCCACGGGCGTAAAAAAGAACACAATATTTCATTTCATCGGTGAGTTTAAAAAACGAACAAATGCACCATAATTATATATGAATAATGTACATGCACGGAGCATAAATGAAGGATTTGGTCAATATTGATTATGTTAACAATATTATAAAAAAAAATGTTTAAACATAGGTACGTACTGAGTTTGGAGCCCCAACATAACTTTGATAACCTCAAATCTCACTTTTTAGAATATCACTAGTTCCTTTATACATTTAGATTGTTCCCAAAATTACTTTTGAATAGTAGGTATAAAATGTATGTATGGTGAAAGTGTTTAATATCAAGTAGGTAGGTATTTGTTTTAAATATAAAACGGTTTTTAAAATACATTATTTAGATTCTATTTTAATCTCAAATGTCATTTTACAGCTTACAAATACAAAAAAAAAATGTTTACAAAAATTTGATATGTATATTTGTTTTATTTTTATATTTTGGTGGGTAGGCCTGCCCTTCTTGGGGCAGGAGAGTCCCACACACACTATCACCTTCCGGTATCCTCCAAGCCAAGCATTTACCCCCGCCAAAAAATAAAATGTACCTACTAATAGGGTTACCCAACAATCAGTGTCAAGTGCTTGAATGCTAAAAAGTCTATTCTATCTTCTGTAACCTGTTACATACTTAGATTTAATTAGTTTAATTTAATTACATTTATCAAGGAATAACTTTTATTTGGATAAAGTTTTTCTTAGTATTATTTGCATATTTAACTATTTAATGGTATTTTACAATTTAGTATGCCATGTGGTTTTATTTTGGTAGGAAATAATAACTACTAACAAACTAAACATTATTTCCATTATAACATATTTTCTTTAGATTTCCAAAAAATGAAAGAATTATAAAAATCTGGATGCAAAATATTTCGAAGCCAAACCTTTGGAGACCAAAAGCGTACACCCGTATTTGTTCGAAACACTTCAAAAGAGAGTCTTTCATAATAAATGAAGAAACTAATCATCGCCGATTGACACATGATGCTACACCATTGTTAAATTTACCAAAGGACCTTTTATCACAGGTATAGCGTGTTGAATATTATGAAGTAAATTAAAGCTATTGTCTGCGGACAATAATACAAAAATAAGATTTATTTATGATTGATTCAGAAAATTGCAGATGCATATATTATTATTCAAGCTGATTCTATCTGGCAAGCTCTATTATCTTATGTTTGAGATTTGGTGGCCAAGTTGTTAAAATTTTATTTAGTTACGGTATTGCGAACCTGCAGAAATTGTTACAGTATATGAAAGTACAAATTGAAGTTCTCGCATTGTTCTGGCTTATGTGCGCGTTAAAATCGAAACCTGCAAGAATTAAACATATTTATTAGGCCAAAGCACAAAATATTATTGGCTGGCCAAATAGAAATTCCAGGTTGGCAGACAATAAATAATTAATAATTCACAAATGTGTAAGAAAACCAACTTCAAATCTACCTAACCTAACCTAACCTAATGTTGCTAAGAATAGCTCAACTAACTCTGCAGTTGTATGCCATAATATTGTTTAGTAACTACGAAAGTTTATACAGAGAAAACATAAATTTTAATTTCTTTTTGATAAAAATTGATCTTATCACAAAATTTATGAAATTTTTCTATGGACACATAAGACTTGTAGACGCTTCTTCTTGGCCCTATCTCACTCCGGTGTTAGTGTGACATGATAATTTTGAGAATTCCTGTATGTGACCGTCAATAGCAAAAAAAAGGGAAGCCCCCTACATAATAATAGTATGTTGTAGAATCCCATTACAAGGCTTATCGAAATTAAAATACCTACTTAATTGTATCTAAACTCATTAAGTCGTTTTTGCATGAAAATGTAATGAACATCCATCTAATCTATTTCTTCGAACTTCACCTTTATAATACTAGTAGGATAACCATTACTTTTTAATGTTAGTAATAAAGTAAAATTATTATGTTCCAGGGGTCAACATTGCAACAAAATCCATCAGCTAGTGAACATTTGAATACAGCTTCTTTACACCAAGATATTGCTAAATTAAAAAAAGAAAAATGCGGATTGTTTATAGAGGTAAATGATTGCAAAAATAAAATTACTACTTTAGAAAAAGAAATAAAACGCCTTAAAATGGTTAATGAGCGACGGCTAAAACTAATCAAAACTTTGAGAACGAGGAACACACGAATTGTAAAAAAAAATAAACAGCTATTCGACAAGTTAGTAGAGAAAACCCATATAGAAATTAAAGAATCGGAAAAAGATTCACCAATTGAACTTTAAGGCAGCCTTCACATTAGGTCGTCAGCAGCGGATGTCTGCGCAATAAAAGACAGCGGTGTTGCGTTGCGTCGTTGATTTTTATTGAATATTGATTGAGAATTGGATCTGACGCGGAAATATTGAGGTTCATACTTTGGTCTGTTACTGCTTCGACGCTATAGACGTCGCGTTTATAGATGCAAAAGACGAAAGTTACTTACAAACATTAAAATTATTGTGAAGTCGCAAGACACTATTGGATTTCCATGATGTCAATAATTTTGCTGTTTTTCGTCAACTACCTACTTTCATACTCTTGCAACGCTGGCTCAGGTGATACTGACTCCAGTGGGCACACGCGATGACCTGTGCCGCCTACGTCCTGTCGTCTGTCGTATAAAGTATGAAATTTTTAGCGCGATTTTTGCGCGTTTGTCTCATGCGCAATATATCAAATTTCTCGCATGAGACGACAAAAGTTTCGATACGGTTGATTGGCTAATAGCACACCGCACTCGTATTTTCAGCCAATCAGCAACGTTCGCGCTGACTTTAATCGATTTTGACGTTTGTTAAGAGCGCGATAAAATTTAGTCGCGTGGCGCATGCTAGGCCTGTTAGTCGCATAAATATAGAAGCGCCCTATCTGTTTTAAAAGTTAAAGAATACATACGTGTCATTCGTGTATTCGTGGCCGTTATAGATAATTAGGTAGTTTGTAAGTTAATAAAAATATTACATGTGAGACATGTGTTAGTTTGAAATTACTACAGAATTTTATTTAAATCTTACTGCAGCCCGCGATATGTCAACGCGGCATCCAGACCAACCCCATCTCATCCTCATACGAGTGCTAGAAATGTATTTCTTAGCGGATGCCAAAGCCATAATGAACTGGAGAGGATCAGTGTTATTAGCCAGTAACTACTAGAAAAAAATATCATATTCAATGCCTTGTGAATATGATATTTTTTCTATACTAGAATGTAAACAGGGCTTGCTTTTGTTCGCGTTATTTTAGGATAAAAAGTATCCTATATGCACAATGAAGTATCTTGACGGTCTATCGACTAAATTTCATCTAAATAGTGTTTTTTTGTGTAAAAGAATAATATCAGCCGCATCTATCTATTGTATAGCTGAAATGGAACGGTATCTAAAACACACGTCCATCCATGGTCGTGGCAGGGAGTGCAACACTAAACGGCCGTTTAAAACAAATCAGGCAGGCATGATCTTTCTTTAATAGTCGTATCTATAGTCCTGTCTAGCCTATGTACACCCAGTTTTCAATATACGTTTTTTAAGAAAGAGTAATAATTAGGTATGTCCAGAAAGTCTGCTATGTTTATTATAATTGATATCAAAAATTTTTTGGAGCTATAAGACTCTTTTTAGTTTTTAAATAAAACTTCAGAATGAGGTAAGTATCATTTATTACCATCAAATTACATAACTTACAACTATTTATATATATATATATATATTCATTAACTAAAACTGGCTTTTAACATGAAATAATGGCGATTTAACTGTGTTTTAGTGGATTATGTCAAGTATGTGTCACAAAAAGAGAAACATTTTAATTTGAGAATATTTTTGTTACTTATTTTAGTTTATCGTCACGCAATTTTCCGAAGGGCCCGCTACAGGTAGGTAAGCAATAAAGCATTCGTTTGTATAAATCTAAAGAAATAGAATGCTTTTCTTTTTGTGAGACAGAAACTGATAAGAAATGATATGAATTTTATGTTCTAATAAAACTGTTAAATAAATCTGTTCTATTTGTTTGTGAAATATTAATTTAGTACATACTTAAATTATGAACAAGTTACTGGTAAAAAATTTACAATAAAATACTTTTAGGTCGCCCAATGACGAAGTTATCCTCACAAAAGGTCTTTATCAAATGCTTGGAAAAAATAAAGTACAGAGAACAAAAATGGAAGATATAAGATTTTCCTTCAAAACCATAATTTGGCAAGAAAAATCTAGTTCGAATGTTCGGAAGTACAAACTAGAGGAAGCCAGCTAAATCTACTGATTACATGAATTGGTATAACCGATACGATTTGTTTTTGTAAAAATTACTCTCCTTAGCCGAAATGTTACTATTAATCCCGCTTATCCTTAAACTGACTAGACGTAAAAAATTATGACATACACACAAGTATGTCAGCAGTTTTACCCGGAAGCGATGTGACATTCCTCTTACTATATCAATATAATTATGAAAAATATACAAATTGTTTTATGGTTACCTTACTATCTAGGATTTTCGTGTGACCTATTTACAATGAAAAATGCGAGTGACAATTGACTACAGAATAATTTCAGCAAGAAATATACAGTATTCTTGGCTGCAATTACCTGTGGTCCGCTGCGTCTCTAACAATTTCTACACGGCTTGTGATCGTTCGAATTGTTTTATTGACCCTTATTGTACTCAATTTCCGTCATATTACTTGCTTCATAGCTCGAATCATAACTAACTTTATCGTAATGTAAGGAATGGACAGACAGCTTGGTAATAGAAAACGCGAGTTGGTAATTATTAGAATTGCAACTTAAAAGTCACCTTATATTAAATTAAATACGCCCGTACGCTATAAAGAGCCTTGTGACGATTGTGTCTATTTTAAAATCTCAGAATTCGTTTACAAGTTATTTTACTTTATACAGTTTGATAAATGAGTTATAAAAATAATATTATGCCAGCTTCATAAAATGTGGTGATAATGTCTAAACTAAAATAGCAGTCAAAAAGAAAGTTTTGTGTAGACAATATTATAAAGTTTAGTCCCTATGTGAATAAATGCAACAAATATACAATAAATCT
This sequence comes from Glyphodes pyloalis, assembly GCA_037074685.1. Classification (NCBI taxonomy): domain Eukaryota; kingdom Metazoa; phylum Arthropoda; class Insecta; order Lepidoptera; family Crambidae; genus Glyphodes; species Glyphodes pyloalis. The sequence continues at coordinate 2,099,178 of JAYKKO010000012.1, read as the reverse complement.
ACTACAGTAACATAAAATAAGGAATCACTAACATGGTTTCACTCAAAGATCTACCAAAATACACATTTCAAAATAAAATTAATATCGATTGAACTCATTAACTTGTCGTTCGAACAAATCATAATTTCTAATCAGCAAACTATATCATTCACGTTTCTAAACCTTATACAAGATTTTTTTGTAATTACATTAAATTCTTTAATGATGAAAGACATTTCAGTCAGTACATTGTTTCAAGATACGTTGTAAAGAAAGTTAAATTCGATAGATCACGTCGCGTAGCGAAGTCCATCAAAATATTGCATTGAAGTATTTTACTATTGCTGTTTAAAATTCATTTTCATAAGTCATTAAGAGTTTTGGCCATTGACAGGTTTCCTAGAAAACACCCTGGTGTTGGTTGTCTTTTTAGGAGCACTGGTTGACTGGCCTCCGACCCTCGCGGGCGTAGACTTAGGCCGCAGACTGGGGATTTGAGACACTCTGATACCTATCGCGGACTTTTGCTTCAAAGCGCTGGACACTTGACTTTGCTTCGGCTGCCCTTCGAAGGTGGAACTCCTGATAAGCTTAGGAGTCTCCGGCTTGTCGCTCTCGATCCAGACCCGCTTGTCGGGCTTGGCCGGTTGCTTCTTGCTCTGCTCTACCTTTTTCCATAAGCTTGCTATCTTACTCTCGACGTCCTTGGTCGCTTTTGAAGACTGGACAGAGTTCACACTAGATGTGCTGCCTTGCCGGGACCCTCGCGACGCTAGTGTGACCGTTTTCCCGCTGTCGTTGCTCTGCAAGCTGTGGTTTGAGGGTGAATTCCTCATTGCAGTTTCTGCTTGCCTTTTAGCCATTTTGGGAGCTGGCTTGCTTTGCGCTGCTTGGTTTGCTTTCGCAGGAGGCCGCGTGAATCTGTTCAGCTGTGGTAGTCTCGACGGGGAGGTGTTGGCGGTGGGTTTGGTAGGCGATGTTGCTTTGCCCTGTTGGGGAGCGCTTTTCCCGCTCGGTACTGGTAAGTCTTTAGGCGGCACCGTGCTCTCCTCTTTCGTGAACGTTCCTTGACGTTCGAGAGGCAACGGCTTACCAGACAACGGTATGGAGACAGGCTTCTGCTGTGCGATCTTGGTAGGCGACCTGTTGGGTATGGACTTCTTGGGGGAAGTGTTAGCGCTTGGAGTTTTTGAGGCAGTCGGTGTTTTGTTAGGCATTTTGGCACCAGCGAGAGTCTTGACCAAGTTCGCCGCAGGTTTCGGGGTTTGAACAGCTTTTGGGGAAGCTCTAGAAGTCCCTGCTGCTGGTTTCTTGGCAGGAGGAGCAGTGTTTCGTCTGTAAGGCGACACGTACATCGCTTTCTTCCTGCCTCTGATAGCTTTGGGAGCGTCATGTTCCTTGTCCAGCGACTCGTTGCTGTCCAAGCTCTCGTCTCTCCGCGAGCTGGGCTTGATTATCTTTGGCTTGGGACGGGGCGATTCCCGATCCGATTCTGATTGCGCCCTATCTTCCGAGTTACTGTCACCTTCATAACTAGCAAAGTCGCTGCTGCTCGGGTGCTGATTTTTCTCAGCTTGCATTGTACGCCGGTAAGAGGCCGTCATTTCAATGTTCTTCAAGTTGTTGACTACGCACATGTCCACAGCCGCCGGACTCTCGATAACTGGTAAATAGTTCCGGAAGCTCTTGGTGTACGTTTGCATTTGCGTAGAGTTTAGTTCGAAGTCGTCCTCGTTGTGTCCGCTGTCCGCGTCCCTGGAGAACACGTCGTCATCTCTCTGCCGCTCGTCTAGTATCTGCTGATGATTCAGCTCGTTGGAGGACAAACTGTCGTAGCCTGTAGTGGTTTCGACGTTTTCGAAATTCGCGTCTTTCGTGACGAAGGTAGGCGAGGGCGGAATGTCCTCGCTGAGCGTCCTCGTCCTGAACCTCTCCGCGTCCTCTATTCTTTTCTGTTTCATCGTCTTCTTCGCCGCTAAGCGCTGCTTCAAGCTCTCTATGTGAGGATCGGGCTGTGAAGCATGTTCCATTATGTTCTGAATGTTGACGGTTTGCGTTTGGTACCTAGCTCTGTCCTCTAACCGCCTCTGTTTAGCGCTAACTTTTCTTTTGGATTTCGATTCGGAACAAGCCGTGACGTATTCCTCAGACCGATCGCTCTCAGACTTAGTCCACGTCATGAATTCCTCGTCGACTTCTAGGACTATATCGCTCTCAGCTACCGTGTCTGTTATCGTGTAAGTTTGGTATCTGTCTTTCGAGTAATATCTTTTTTCTTTTGGCGTCAAATAGTTGGGGTCCCTCAGTCGTTTAGGCGTAGACTCGACGCTGCTTACGTCCGAAGGCAGCGGAGTGCAGTTTTCCGACCCCGACGGTATATCGGTCACGACGTTGAGAGTATTGGACACGCAATCGTCGAAGACTTGTTGCGCTGTTGTCGGATCCACCTCTATCGTAGACTCTGCCATTTCATCGAAAAGGGATGGGGGGTTAACCTTGTCCAGGTCCTGGAACATGGCGAAGGCGCTGCATAGAGGGAAGTCTTGAACTGGTTGTTTCAAGTCGAAGACCACTGGCGTTTTTTCCCTCATCTCTGCTACCTCGGAGACGATACTGGACACCGAGACCATGCTGCCTTCCATGTCGATGTTTTCCATTTCTGATGGAGGCTTTACGTTTTCCAAGAAGCTGACAGGGTTGCTGTCTAAGTGCTCAGAGCTGCCCTGGTGCATCGAGTTGCTGAGCGCTCGCTTCACCATCAAAGCTACTGGAAGCGATTTCTTCCTATTTCTTTGAGATTTCTTGCCTGTTGGAGCGGTTGACTCGTCCCATTGCCCGGACGCGCTCAAGGACAGAAGACTGCCCAAGTTGGAAGGTGGCCTGATGTTGTCAAGGTCTAATGACGTGAGTGATGTCACGCTGTTCTCCATTGCGTACTGGGAGTTCTTGAGCTGAGCTGCTAATCTGGCCGCTTCCTTCTCTATAGCTAAAGATATGATAGAATCAAATCTGTTTTCTCCGTCATCGACGAGAGACGCGAAACTAGGCTCTGCGATTTCCTCCAGCTCTCTCGCGGAACCTTCGCAATGAGATTCCAGTTTATCAGTCAAGTCAGGCCGTGATAGGGAGATGTGAACGACTTCGCTTTTTTCTAGTAAATCTGGAAGAGTTGCGTTGGGGTCAGCGACCTCGCTCCGTATTGAGGATATGAGGTGCACGGATCCGCTGATAGTGGGGAAGGTGACGTCATCGGGGCACGTGTCGTCGTTCCAGGTATCCGCGGCGCTCTTCTCCGGAGGTTTGCCCCCGGATCCGATGTCGACCCATTCTAGTTCCCGGCGATTCTTTCGGGTGAGCGTGCCCGAGTCGATGACCTTGGGGGAGCCGGGCTCGCTCCAGGAGCCGTCGGTGACGTCAGCGTAGGACTCGTTCGACCGGTCGAGGTCGTCGACCTGGAGGGACTCCAGGGTCGTGTTTGCGGATTGGGGGGCGAGGCACTCGTTGGAGCCCCGGGACGCGGAGAGCGGATCGATAGAGGGAGCGAGGGAAGTTTTGAGCGGGGCCGTCTCCTCGAGGATCTTCAGAAGGTCCGACGCGTCCGCGAGGTGGGTCGGGGCGGTGTCGAAGTCGACGTCCGTAATGTTGACCGTCAGGTCGGCGGCTTCGCCGTCGATGCTGATCGTGAAGGATTTCTTCCGGATCTTCGGGAGTTGCGACTCGTCGCTGTTCGAATTGGAGGTGTTGTACTCGAGCGACTCTTCTAGGGGTCGGATCCCGTCTATTTGAGGTAAATTTTCGTATATTCTTTCATCGTCGTCGAAGAGCGCTTTCGGTTCGCTGTCGTCACCTGCGGGCGAGTTACTTTCCTCCGCATCATGGACGGCGTCGTGGTCCGGTGCAGCGGCGCTAGAGCCAGTGCTGGGGCCGCCTGCGTGCGCGGCGCCGGGGGGCGCGGGGGGCGCGGTCGCAGACGGCCGCGGCACGTTTTTTGTCCGACGCGCGGGGCCGGCCGCTGCACCGCGCTCGATGACGTCGCGCAGCAGGGCGCCCGCCGACGACTCGCGCACGGACCCGCGGTCTACGAATAAGAAACGAACATTACATACACAGAATAGATCGTTACTATACTGGATCATAGTGTGTAAAATATTCGGCCTTGTGAATTTCTCAGACCGTATTAAATTTGATTGAATTTGATAGATAAAGAAGACTTCAGTGTTGCTTGAATTTGACGGTACAAGTTAATGTATACTACGTTTATTAATCACAATAAAAATTGATTGCATCGTCACATCACATCCCTAGTTGCGCGGTACAGACATATGTCCTGCACCATACCACAGTGTACCGACTACAAATAACAACTGCAATGAACAAAATCCCAAAGTTGCTAAAAAAGGCGCAAGTGTAGCGCTCGTAGTAGTAGTGTACGAACCGTTGAGGTCGTGCGCGGCGCGGTCGGCGGAGGCGCGGCGCGCGCGCGTGCGGCGCGGGGAGCGCGAGCGCGGGCGGCGCGGGGCCGACGCGGCGCGGCGCGACATGCCCGCGCGCACCATACGCTCGAATACCTGATCACAACATTCATACGCAATTGAGTACGCAAACAGACGACTGCGTCAGTCCTGCTTGCTAATACCCAACATACTAAAATGTCTAAAAATAAGAACAGTTAAAAAAGATCGAAGCAATCTACAGTAAATAACCAACTTAACGGATGGTTTGACGGTTGTATTTGTTTGGTTCGCTCAAATAAATCCGAGAAAACTTGCTCAGCGAGCTCAAGCAATCTGTCTCATGGTTCTTGCAGTCGTTGACCCCCCATCCACATGTAAGCGTGGGTACTAAAACTCGAAAAAAAGAGTTCTCTCTTATAATTCAACGAACATAAAATTAATTCTCACACTGACATTAAGCCAATACATTTTAAAGACATTTCTCCAAAATTCTTGCTAATTTTCTCCTCCAGTCTAACTATGTGATGTCGAAACTTCCGAATCTAATGAAATTTAGTAAAACCGTACCAATTTTAGTCAGGGTGACCCATCTAACTTTCGACTCATTTCCATACTGCCAACATTAATTTTATAAGAACTTTGTAAAAAATATATTCACTCAATTAATAACTATTTTAATGAAAACGATCTTCTAACAATTTGGCTTCACCAAAGGTAGTTCGACCATTGGTGCCGGACTGGCACTCATCAAACATTATTGAATGCGTGGGAGAGAAAGCAAGATGTCATTGGTATTTTTTGCGATTTGTCAAAGGCGTTTGATTATGTCAATCATGACACCTTGCTTTTGAAAATTCAATAGTATGGTGTCTCAAATGCTGCAATATCTCTAATCCAATCTTATTTAATTGATAGAATACAAAAAGGTAATGTTAACGGAATCAATTCTTCTGGCGCACCACTAATCATGGGAGTGCCCCAGGGGTCTATATTAGCACCTCTTCTCTTTTCGATTTACATAAATGATCTTCCTCACTTTGCCAAGTCTATGGGAGATTGTGTTGTTTGCGGATAATATATTGTTGACTTCTAATAATATATTTAAAAGTTCTCATGTCCTAAATATTGTCAAGATTAGGATAACTACTGAGTTTTCTTCTTTTTCGGATTCTTCTTGATAGGATTAGGTTCTAAACTGGCTGTAGCTTCAATGTGGTGTATTCATGTTAACGATGCATAGTATTCGATGGAGACTCCTCATTTCTCGGTCTTGACGCGATCATAATAATGAGCAAATAAACTAGTCACCTCTTTATCAGTAGAACCAAACGAGTCATTGCTCAGCGAGCTCAAGGACTCGTCCCGGTCGTCCCTCCTGGCGACCTTGGGCGCGGGCAGCCTCCTCCGCGGCGCCTGGTCCGGCAGGCCGGCCTTCACCGTCTCCTCGAAGATCTCTCTGTCCGTGGAGCCGAACGAGTCGAGGCTCAGCGAGCTGGCCGAGTCCGCCGGGCGCAGGTCGCCGCGCTCGCTGCGACGGACGCGCTCCACGTTACGACTCTCTCTACGACCTGGAGTACAATAAAATTAACAACGTTAGAGGTTTAAAGAATTTTAATAGAGATGTTGACTGGATACTTAACTGAAAGAAAAAATAAAAATATAAAGATCCAGAGAATCTAAGTATTTTTTTAAAAAGAGCCATTATTTCAGAGTTGAGTGTGTGGGCAACTCACATTATTATTTATTATAAAACAAACATTGGCATACATAAACATAATTTATATTTAATACAAACCTATAATACATACTAACGTTATTAACATAACTTATTTCAAAACATTATTTACATCCATTTTTACAATACATTATACAATAACTAAATAAAATATTAAACAGTTAACTTTACAGCATAATTACAACATAAAAACTAAAATATAAACAAACGCACCGCGCGAGTAGATCATACCTATTTTGCAATAATCTCGAACAATATTTAAAGTGTCTAATGAGACTGCGCTCGCGCGGCTGACCGGTCCAACCGGCCAGCCCCGCTAGCGCCCCGCGCTCCGCGCGTCCTGGCTGCCCTGCCGGCGCACAGCGACCGAACAGTCACGATCTATGCTTCATGCGCAAATCCCGTGCCGCTTTATCGCCCGCTAAACTGTAGACGCTTGCGCGCGATCTATTTTTCTGTTTTTCTCGCTTTCTAACTTGTCTATCTGTGTGCCGCTTTTTCTTCCTATAAACTCTGTGAACGTTACAAACCTCTTGTGGGCTGTGCTTTTGCCTTCTTTTGTATTGTGGACTAATTGTAGTGTGTGACAATATAAACGTTGAAATTATTCGTTGGACTTTCGTTATTTATCTCACCACATACTACCCGACAACCATAAAGTGGTGACCCCGTAGAGCACGATTTGAAAATGAGCACCGTATCCGAGGACTCGCAGATGGCGCAGGGTGAATATCAGGCGACACAAATGCAAAACCAAGCAGCAACATCGGCGGCGGCTCATCAGGTGATGCCGGAGACGTTCCGCGTCGGCGTGCGCATACCCCCATTTTGGCCCGAAAAACCGACAATTTGGTTTTCTCAAATTGAGGGGCAGTTTGCTATGGCCCGAATAACGGAGGATACTACAAAGTTTTATTACGTCCTATCGCACTAAGAACGCCAGTACGCAGTCGAAGTAGAGGATGTCATCACATCACCACCGGAGCAAATACGACAAATTAAAGTCTGAATTAATTAAGAGGCTGTCTATGTCGAGCGAACGGAAGGTCAAGCAACTGCTGCAGTCGGAGGAGTTAGGAGACCGAAAGCCATCTCAGTTTCTTCGCCATTTACGACACTTAGCCGGCCCTAGCATACCAGAAAATTTTCTGCGCACAATCTGGACTAGCCGTTTGCCTAATAACTTGCAGACAGTGGTAGCATCGCAAATGAGCCTTACCCTCAACGAGCTTGCGGATCTAGCTGACAGAGTGCACGACATAGCGCCAGTTTCGCCTCACGTAGCAGCGACCAGTACTACCGCACCTGAATCAGCACTGGATATGATGGCCCGCAGCATCGCGGAGCTTACAAAGCAGGTTAGCGCCCTCACTTCAGAAGTTCGTGGTCATGGCCGTTCCCGCCCTCGCACCAAACAGAACGCCATTAATCACCGGCAGAGGACGCCTTCCACGAGATCACAATCCAGCTACAGAAAGTTTCCCCAGTGTTGGTATCATTCCAAGTTTGGTAGCCAGGCGAAGAAATGCATACGGCCCTGCGACTTCAAATCGGGAAACGGACAGGGCAATCTGTAATGGCGGCCGATGATTGCCCATCTCCTGCTACTGGTCGCCTCTTCGTGACAGACCGCAGATCGAGAGTCCAGTTCCTGATTGATACTGGGAGTGACCTATGTGTTTTCCCCCGGACTGCACTGCGAGATCGGCGAGAGAAGACCAACTACCAACTCTGCGCGGCTAACGGATCCACCATTGATACGTATGGTTATGTACAATTTAATATTGATTTAGGCTTACGTAGAAATTTTAGCTGGCAGTTCATTGTAGCCGACGTAACTAAAGCAATAATTGGTGTGGATTTCTTAGCTTTTTATAACTTGCTTGTAGATGTACGCAATAAGCGTATTATAGATGGCACAACTAATTTGTCTAGTGTAGCTTGTATTGCCAGGAGTAGTTGTAGTATACCAAGTGTAAAGGTCGTGACTGGAGATTCCAAATACCACAGACTTCTCTCTGAATTTCAGGAACTCACAAAACCATCAGGCACACCACGTACACCAAAGCATGACACTGTTCATCACATTAAGACTACACCTGGCCCTCCCGTGTCTTGTTCACCCCGCAGGTTAGCACCCGAGAAATTAAAAATAGCTAAAGCCGAGTTCGACGCAATGTTGGCAAATGGTACCGCCCGGCCTTCCAAATCACCTTGGGCCTCACCGCTGCATTTAGCACCCAAAAAGGACAACGGCTGGCGTCCTTGCGGTGATTACCGACTGCTGAACGCCAGGACTGTGCCAGATAAGTACCTAATACGGCACATTCATGATTTCTCTCATAGTTTGTCTGGTTGTACTATCTTTTCTACCATAGACCTGGTAAAAGCTTACAACCAGATACCAATATTTGAGGACGATATCGCAAAAACCGCTATAACCACACCATTCGGACTCTTTGAGTTTCCGTTTATGACTTTTGGTTTGCGTAATGCTGGTCAAACTTTTCAGAGGTTTGTGGACCAGATGACGAGAGGCTTAGACTTCTGTTACCCGTACATCGATGATTTTTTAGTGTTTTCAAGATCAGAGCGGGAACACGAAGATCACCTTCGTCAGCTATTCACTAGAATGCAGGACTATGGCATGCTGGTAAACACATCAAAATGCAACTTCGGCATGTCAGAGGTGACGTTTTTAGGTTATCGTATCTCTCAAGCCGGCACTAAACCTCTGGAAAGCAAAGTCCAAGCCATCAGAGTTCCCACTGCCCAAAACAACTAAGCAGCTTAGAAGGTTTCTGGGCATGATAAATTTTTATAGGAGATTCATCCCAAAAGCTGCCCAAATCCAGCAACCTCTAAACGCGCTGCTTGTTGGGTCAATCAAGGCATCGCAACCAATAGTCATAAACGGAGATGCATTGATTGCTTTCGAAAACTGCAAGGAGAGCCTTTGCAAGGCAGCATTATTAGCACACCCGGACTATAAAGCCAAATTAGGCCTCTTTACAGATGCGTCCGACGACGCGATTGGAGGAGTTCTACAGCAATTGCAAGATGGACAATGGCAACCTCTTGCCTTCTTCTCTCGAAAATTGAGCACATCGCAGAGAAAATATTCCGTATATGATCGCGAACTCCTCGCAATATACGAGAATATTAAATATTTCCGCCACTGGTTCGAAACTACTCACTTCACCATTTATACTGATCATAAACCACTGTGTTATGCATTTCGCGAGCGAAAAAGTAACTGTAGTCCTCGTCAGTATAGATACTTAGACTTTATATCACAATTCTCGACAGACATTCAACACGTCTCGGGAAATGATAACACAGTGGCAGATACTCTCTCCAGGATAGATGAGCTGTCCGAACCAGTGGACCTGAAAGACTTGGTGAGTGCGCAGGAACAAGATCCTGAGATCGCTAGCTATCTCAACGAAGAGTCTTCGCTTCGTCTAAAGAAGATAGCAATCCCTGGGAGTCGTATGCAGTTGTACTGCGATGTCAGCACGTCAACGCCTAGGCCTTTTGTCCCCGAAAGTCTACGCAAACAGGTCTTTCGAAGTTTGCATTCCCTGAGCCATCCCGGAGCCAATACAACTGCTAAACTAGTACCACAACGCCTAGACCCGAAATAATAATAGAATAAGTTCGTTTTCCACATCGACTAGACCGGGAATCGAACGTGGGACTTCCGAAAATGTTCGATCAGTTCACGTCTCGGCTACGGAGGTAATGTTAAAACAAAGTTACCGTCGTGTCCTGCGCTGTCCCCGGGCGGCGGCGGCGGCGGAGGCCTGGGCGGGGCGCCCGCGCGGCAGGCCTTGGGCGGCAGCGGCGGCGGCGACGCCTCCGCCCCGCGCTCCGAGCTGCAGCTGCGGCTGCGACACACATCACCGTACAGATACCTTTACTATGCACAACCGATTTCAAGCTGTTAACAGAGATTTGTGCGAGGTACGGGTCTGAACCCTAACTTTGATATAACATCTTACGAGGGTATGGATAAGCAGAAAACCAGCGCTGCCCGGGATCCATTCTCGAGACAGGTTTAGCTGAGCTTTTTTCCTTTTGTTGATTATGTTTTTTGCTTTGTTTGTAAGTTGAGTCAATAAATGTTTTCTTTCTTTCTATATAGAGCTTTGCATACAAAATTAACAGAAATGGGTTTACAGACACATTGCAATAAAATTCCGTCTTTTTGCTAGAAGGCAATCTCTTCCATCCAGACAACCGTCAACCTTTGGGAACTATTAAATATTTAGGCAGAAACCAGTCCCTAAAAGTCAACTGTTGACTATTGATTTGACCTTTTTATCTTCACCGACTCTGCTGGGTTGCAGTTAGCAACAGGAAGTAATAAAAATAATATGAGAAGAAAGAAGAAAGAAAGAATAATCCCAGTAGTAGTTTTAGACCAGTACAAAACATCAAACTTACCTGTCGCGTACGTTTCTAGCGAATTCATGTGACATTTTGACGGTTTCGGTAGAGGAGCGCAGATAAGGCGGCAGCGATCGCTGTAATGAATAAAACAGAAGCTTTATATAACAATCCAAGTCCAGTAGAACGGTAAACAAAATCCGCAAACAAAATGATAAAAGTAATTTAAGTATCCTAAAACTTTTAACGATTATTTTCACTTACATAAACATCTCCTCTCACTGTGTACGGAGCGGAAGAAACATCGGAGGGCGGGCCCTTGTTCTTCACCACCTGGACACGAGAAAAATACTTTCATGTTAGTATTTCATCTCGTCAATAATCAACAAAAACGTAAAGTTTGTTTCCAAAAGTATGTAAAACCCATAATCGAGTTTTTAATTGCATTCAGCCCGTCCCCGGATTTTTAGGACCAAAACTATTTTAAATCGAGTAAAAACTGGAAGAGGTTCTCATGTCGACGTAATAAATACTCATAATAATAACACCAAAAAAGTATAAAGGTTTTTCGTGTCTGACCATGTGTAACTTTTACAGAGTAGACCGACTTTAACAATTCTTTTTTTCAACACTATATGTTGCATTAAAATCCGCTAAGCATTTAAAAGGATGTATGCATATCCGAAGCACCTAAAATTTTAGAAAGCTAAACCTGACATTTCAAATCTTAAAATAAGAAAACTATGTAATAGTTTCAATATCAACAAATTGATACCTTAGCAATGCCCTTCTGTATGCACTCCTCCAGCAGATCGCCCGCATCGCTCAGGTTGGAGCTGTCGGAGGTGTCGTGCGCGTCGCGTACGTCGCTCTCAACGCGTACGTCACGCGCGTCGTGCACGTCAAACACGTCACGAGCGTCAAACACGTCACGAGCGTCAGGGCCGGGCGCGTCACGCGGCGCGGGCGCAGAGTCGATGGAGAGCACGGACAGGTTGGAGTTGCTGCCGGCTTTAGAGAGGATGGCGGGCGTGTCCTCCGTGAAGTACACTTTGCACACGTCGCTCGGTGTCTGGGACCCTGGGAAAGGATTTGCTGTTAGACAAGTTAATAGGGAAGTTGACTGGTTAGTCAATTGGGATACATTTAAATACCTGACAAAACAGGATTTCTTCCATTTTCTACGAAGACAGTTATCAAAACACTATCAAATAGTTTCCGACTATTTTAAAGATAATTAACAAAGAATCAATAAGTATTTTCAAATCAATCAAATGTTATGTACAATGTTGTAAGTTTGAATCGTCATTGAATTCAATGCAAAGTGATCCGGCTCGGAACCTATATCTCCCGGGAGGACACCGGTAAGAAACTCAGCAGATTATTTGTGAACCTGATCAACATAGCAAAACTGCTATGCTTTTCCCAATTCTTACAATGCTACTCTTTACACATAGATTTTACCTTTAAAAGCAGCATTTGGCGTTGAACTCGACGGTGGTAAGTGATGTACGTGGTCTCTGAAAAAAAAAACATTTCAAATAAGAATCATTGAGAATGAACGATCGAATAAAATTAACAAACGATATCCTTTACAAAAGTATTCATAAATTAATTTATGATTAAAGGCATTTCGCCATATAAACAAGCAAATGTCCATCTTAGTAGTGTTTTTAAATTTTACTCTGTAGAGGATTAATTGTCACACTATTATCACTTTTACGGACTATGTCACTTTACTGAAACATTTAATAATTTCTAAGTCTAGCGGACTTATTTTTTTATTTATTTAATTTAAAAACTTTATTGCACAAAAAAAAGTACAAAAGGTGGACTTAATGCTAGGAGCATTCTCTACCAGTCAACCGTTGGGTCATGCAGATAGAATAGAATAGAAATCATCTTTATTCATGTAAACTTTACAAAAGCACTTATGAATAGTCAGTACAAATAAAGTATTCTACCGCCGTGTTCGGAATGTTGATCATGTCGAGAAGAACCGGCAAGAAACTCGACACTTACTCTTTTCAATGTAACAATGTTCCCTTACGCTAGGTACTTAAATAAAATATACAAAGCTTATATAAAACATTTCCGAGAATTAAAGTTATTCTAGACCCATACATTTTTGTCATTTAAATAATCATCAATTTTGTAGTAGCCCTTTTTTATTAAACAATTTTTAACATGAGACTTAAATCTATGCATGGGCAACTGGATAACATTTTCAGGTAACTTGTTAAATAATTTAACGCTTAAACCCACAAAGGAATTACTTATCTTATGTAGTCTTAGATATGGAACAGCAAGTTTGTGTTTATTTCTAGTGTTAAAGTTGTGGAAGTCAGATTTTTTAAAAAGTAGATTATAATTTTTGCGTACATACATAATACAATCAAAAATGTATTGAGATGCTACGGTAAGTATGTTAATTTCTTTAAATAAGTCTCTGAGAGAATCCCGTGATTTAAGACCATATATGGCGCGGATAGCCCTCTTCTGTAAAACAAAAATATTTTGAATGTCAGCAGCTGTTCCCCACAAAAGGAGACCATATGACATAACACTATGAAAGTAACTGAAATAAACCAGCCTTGCCGTTTCAATATCAGTCAAATTTCGAATTTTCCTTACAGCGTATGCAGCTGAACTAAGCCTTCCTGCCAGGGCAACAATATGGGGTCCCCATTGCAATTTAGAGTCTAATGTGATGCCGAGAAATACTGTAGTTGATAGTATGTTTATGGGTGCGGTAACAGTAAAAATGTGAGTATGGATAACAACAAAATTAATAATCATAAATAGCAGAAAATTACACACGAGAATAGAATATTCATACATAAGTTCATGATAAATAAATATAATAATTAAACAATATAATATAAATATATATAAATATATGCAAACAAGTGAATAAATAAAGCAAATCAATTTAGCAAACGAAATTTTATGTAGAGGGGGAGGAATAAAAGAATTCACGAACTTTTAATTTAAAAATTCCCTTAGTGAGGGATTGTCGAGTTTCGGTGATTTCGGACTTCTCTATGAAGATAAACTTTTGGTTATATTTTATGACGATAAATTGCTAAATTTTTTATTACTGAATTAATATATAATAAAGAAATGAACCAATCAGAGAAATCGACCAAGTTCCATCAGCAGTGTCCAGTATTCGTTTTTATTATTAAAACACTAGGTGTTGCTCGCGACTTTGTGTACTTTATTTTGAGATACAAAGTTTTTGCCAAAATTCATCCAAATCCAATAAGTAAACATTGAGTGTCACGAGTACCAATCAAATATACATGTAAATGAAGCTCTCTATTCTCCATTTAAATTTCCCGCGCATTAGCTTGGATTGCATTTGTTATCTGTGTTGACAGCACTATGTTCTGTCTATGATCTTTGGGTATTAATAGGAAAATAGGTGAAAGTTTTGGTGCGAGTTATTTCTTTAATAATAGAAATCAATTGAAGCAATAGCTTTTAATGTTGTTTCTCTTTACAGGTTTGTATTAGTTAGACAGTATACTTTAATGTAAAATAAGTTGTGTAATAAAAACTTGTAAAGAATACATATTGTAAATTTTCAAATAAATTTCTCTTTACAGAGCAATAACTTAATGCAGTTGTTTCAATAAACATTGAAACAACTGCATGATTTTCTTGAGTAACAAACGCTGTTTTCTTTCTATCTTCTATTTTTAAAGGAATTGCCCAAAATGCAGAATTTATATCTAATGTAGAGAAATATTTACAATTCCTTGTTTTTATCATCAAGTCTTCTATAAGTGGAAATGGTTGCGATTGAGGAACAACTATTTTATTTAAATCACACAATTATAATAAGAAACAATTTGATAAGAACAGGATACAGTGTCAGTTAAAAGTAGGAGATTCAGTGTATGTGGAAAATGGAAACCGATTAAATAGAAAAAAACTAGATGAAATAAAAAGTGGACCTTATAAAATTGTAGAAAAATTGTCTGATTCAATATATAAGATTGATACGGGTCACAAGAAGTTAGAATCGAATTATTTTCACATTACTAAAATAATACCAGTGCCTAATTATTTTTTTTAATGAAGGGGGGGGGGGGGGGGGGTTAGATGTAAATGAAGCTCTCTATTCTCCATTTAAATTTCCCGCGCATTAGCTTGGATTGCATTTGTTATCTGTGTTGACAGCACTATGTTCTGTCTATGATCTTTGGGTATTAATAGGAAAATAGGTGAAAGTTTTGGTGCGAGTTATTTCTTTAATAATAGAAATCAATTGAAGCAATAGCTTTTAATGTTGTTTCTCTTTACAGGTTTGTATTAGTTAGACAGTATACTTTAATGTAAAATAAGTTGTGTAATAAAAACTTGTAAAGAATACATATTGTAAATTTTCAAATAAATTTCTCTTTACAGAGCAATAACTTAATGCAGTTGTTTCAATAAACAACATATTACATACATACATTATTAGAAAGTTTACCAAATTTATAGTATTTTCAGTTGTTTATTTACTAACCTGATCTCATCAATTTCATCGTCTAACGGCGCCGGGTCGTCGACAAGGCCTGCTGAGGGCTCCTGATTTAACTCTCCCATTAGTTTTAGGGACGCCTGAAACAAATATAAATTCTAACTAAAGGGGCAAACAGTTTGGTTAAAAACAAATAGGTCTCGTAATACGTTAGGGTGGGACCCCCTCTCTTTTTTACAAAAGGTTACGTAACATTTTTTCTTAATATAAATAATAAATAAATATTGGATAACATTACATACATTGTTCTGATTCTGCGGTTAGTAACTTAAGCACTTGTGTTACAGAAATTAGAAACAACGAAGGTACCACAACACCCAGACCCGAGACAATATACAGGTTGAATTTTTAATCACTATCCAAATTATGATATGTTAATCTGTAGCGAAAATGAGTAAATATGTATTGTTTCTTTTAGTATAAGTCAGTACTAAAATATTGAGAAATAGCTTTACAAAGTTATCCATAAAAAAGCCGCCGCAACAGTCACCGACCATCATCACGTGCGCCGCGTGCCGCACCATTTCATTGATAACATCCATAAGCAAATGTTACCTTTATTATTTTACGGGCTTAGGACCGGCAAATTGCAAATGTTTAACATACCTAATTTCCATCGTGTTAAGGTACTACTTGATATTTAAATTAGGTAGATACTTATTAGGTGCCCTAACAGTTTAATTTAAAAAATAAATTTTTCTAAATTGTTTTATGCTATTAACATGAAACTAAACGACACTAAGTAGGTATATTTCGCTATAAGGCATAAAAAATTAAACAATTTATGAATCAATTAATTAAAATCAACTTATTTATTCTTAGTAATTCGTTACGTCTATTTTAATAAGTGTTTAAAATGCATACCATTTCTCTCAGAGTGTCGAACGTTTCTGCACATTGTCTTTTAATTTGTTAAGCACTAAGTTTCACTTTTCACTTCATCAAATGCTCGGATAATTTGCAGTTGTAACTCGTCCAGGCTTTGGGCCTGTTCCACATAAAACGTCTTTTTATTTCGCACCACAAAAAGTTACACGGAGTCGGTTCGGTGACCGCGATCCAGCGGTCGCCGTGCTCAGCTGTGAGGTAGGTACTTGCGGACGCGGCAGCTTAGTGCGGCGGTGCTCTGTCTTGTTAGATAAAAAAATCGCGAAAATTCGCGATCGGCATTTCTTGTCGATAACATATCGTTTGTTTGTTAGCAACAATCGCGACCCACACGTTTCACAATTAGCCACTCGCAGAAGACTCGGCGGAGTAGAGCGTCTGCTTCACATAACGCCTTCACTTTTTAGTAATGATAAGAGTGTAACTGAGCGTGTAAGCAATTCACTACTGGCGGACCCAAAGCGTCTCAATGCATCTCGAGTACCTACTCGCACGAGGGTATCATTCGAAATAGTTGAAGATGTCGTCTTCGATTTGTACTGGCAGTATTTGACTGCCACGCCTTACAACTAACACCAAACTTAACAAATAACACCATTTTTTCGTAAAACTCGCGGTTTGAACAAATCGCGGGCGCGCCACAGGGGCTGTGCGGCAAAACGTACGCAACCCGAAAAGAGTACGATCCCCGCCGAAGTGCGCGGGCGACTGCGTGACATCTGTTTGTCGCTCGCCGCCTCCGCCGTCCCCCACCCACCACGCGCCTCAACACGCGCCCGCGCCCATTGATGTATTCGCTTTAATAGTAGTAATAATATTTACGATAGTCAGGGTAACCATGCGATTTTTAAAACTGGTTCGGGGTAGTGAATTTATTGTGTAAGTTGGACCTAGGTATTTTTTTTTCAGAAATGGGTTCTATTAACGAGACCTTATACCCAGAAAAAATTTGGATAGTGATCAAAAAATCTTCCTGTAGAAAATTTCGTTTCCCATATTGACCCGACGGGGGATCGAACCCGGAACCTCAGAGATTGCGCGACGCCAAAGTCCGGCCCGCTCGCCTCTCGGCTACGGAGGTTGACAAAATAAAAAATTTAAAATGCAATCTTCCAAATTGGCAACCCCAACAGAAAAATGTTACGGTATGTTACATGGGATGCCTCAACGTTATAGTGTTAAGGTGTAAGTGTGGTGTGATGAGTCGTGTGCCGTGTACCTTGTCCTTGGGCTCGTCGATGGTGAGGCTGCTGAGGCTGGTGGCGGTGGAGAACTGCGCCGGCGTGTGCTCCACCATGAACCGCGACACGCGCTCCTCGAACACAGACGCGCCCTGACCCGCCTCTGCACACAGGACCATACATCACTTTGGACTTTATTGCATTCATTATGTACACTAGACAAAAGCTATATTGTTTACTAGGGGCCGCCCGCAACTCTTTTCTAGTAATAAATTTATATGGTCTATTTTACCCCTATGTCCTTTAATATTCGAAACAAAAAGTTGTCCATATTTTAATGCAATGTTTCTAGCTATATTTGTGCCAAATTTCATATCCCTAACTTAAAAAAACTAAACTAACTAAACTTTCAAGGGCGGTATTACCCTCATCCCCCTTTATTTTCAAAACATAAAGTAGCCTAATAGATTTTTATAGTGCTTTACGCCGCACTAGCGAACTTGCGCAGATGGAGAATGTTGAAAAAGTTTAGTTGCCTTTTACAACAAAAGCCGCAAGCCGGCCCGAGCTTAAGCATCAAAGCGCGTGTGTACAGTCACGTGTATACAAACTCGTTTTAAAGTGAACTTTACGGTAATGCATAAGAGGTCTAGCGTTTCCAGTGTATAAGTGGTGCCGCACATACCGGGCGGGGGCGTGGCCGGGAGCGGCGCTCGGGCCGGCCGCGGCGAGTGCGGCACGCTCTGGCCCGGCGAGTCCGGGATCTCGCTCGGAGATATGCAACCGGATGGTAGACGACTGGAACAATCATATTATACGTTATTATAAAGTTAAGTGATACGTAACCATGTTTTAGGGTGCGGTGAGATCTTACTACGCTGTTTACCACCCAAATTAATTATTACCACGTACGCATCTACTAACAACGGATTTTCCATAATGTGCTCCTTATGAATATGTAGGTAAGAATAAACTTTAAGACTTTCGCGTTTTATTTTAAACATTTAAAATAATTTAACGGGTCAAAACGCGACACCATTTTTATTTAGTAGTTAATACGAACTACTTACTGCTCAACGTTTCGGTTAGGTTGCACCAACCGTGACTGTCAGTCAGCTCGTGACCACAAAAATGGTGTCGCGTTTTGACCCTCAAATCCGTGCCTTGCTGAGTCCCTGCTCAAATCGGACGTGGATGAGTGCACAACTCCCTTCAACTTTGATTTTGTTAATTATAAAACTATTTTGAAAGCTTTTAAGGAGCTTAATATGAAAAAAAACAGGGTTTGTGGGGTCTTTCAGTAAAGGCATTAAAAAATATCATACATTCTGTTGCTTCTCAACTGGCTTTTATATTTAATAAAAATGATGATGGTCAGATTTATCAAAAGCGTTTGATTGTGTAGATCATCAAACATTGAAATTGAAGCTGCGGCATTATGGTGTTTTGAACAAATCACTTAGTCTTATTCAATCCTATCTGTCTGACCGTACTCAAAAAGTTAGCGTAAATGGATCAAACTCTTCTGGCGCTCCTCTGTTCATGGGAGTGCCCCAGGGCTCGATATTGGGACCATTACTATTTTTTATTATTATTATTTATATCAATGACCTGCCCTTTTATACAAAAGACTTATGTGAGATAGTATTATTTGCTGATGATACATCTCTTATTTTTAAAACTAATAGACAGAGTGACAATGTTGATAAGATTAATGATGCCCTGAATCAAATACTTCATTGGTTTACATCCAATAATCTTTTACTAAATGCCAAGAAAACAAAATGTGTTAAGTTTTCAATGCCTAACGTAAAGCAGGTCAATACTATAATAAAAATGAATGATGAACATATCGAAGTTATTATCTCGACAGTATTTCTTGGCATAACTTTAGACTCAAAATTACAGTGGTCTCCCGACATATCTAACCTGGCTGGAAGACTGAGTTCGGCTGCTTATGCGGTCAGAAAGATAAGGTACCTAACAGATATGGAAACAGCAAGATTGGTTTATTTTAGCTATTTTCACAGCGTCATGTCTTACGGTCTGCTATTATGGGGATCTGCGGCCGATATTCAAACTATATTTGTTTTACAAAAGAGGGCCATCCGAGCCATTTACAAGCTAGGACCACGTGACTCGCTGAGAGAATTGTTTAAGGAAATTAACATCTTAACAGTCGCATCTCAATACATTCTCGACTGTTTAATGCATGTATACAAAAACTTGCATACATTTCCTAAAAAATCAGACAATCATAGCATTAACACCAGAAATAAAAATAAGCTTGCTGTTCCTAAGCGTAGACTACATAAAGGTAATTCATTTGTTGCATTGTAGCATATTTTTTTTTAATAAACTCCCTCAAGTTATTGTTGAGTTACCTTGGAACAAATTTAAGACATTTGTCAAACATTGTCTTTTGAAAAAAGGCTACTACAAAGTAGAAGAGTATTTGCATGACAAGAACGTGTGGTACTGTCACCTCGTGTCTAAATGTAATATTTGTATCAATTCGTGTCCCAGCAAGAGAGGTCCTTACCTGAATTCTGAGAGCACGGAGCCCTGATCGTCGTGCGAGCAGTCCGGCAGCGAGCCCAGGGAGCTGGACCTCGAGAACATCAGCGGTGTCTCCTGAACGAAGCGAGGGGAGCCGCCCGCCGAGGCTCCGACCGAGACCGGGGGAGACCGCGCGAACGTTACCGCCTTGGAACCTGGTCACCAGAAAAAAATGTCCTTCTAATGATAATCTCGCTTACGATGCATTCTTTGAAGAACTTTCACATCACAAATCCTGGTTAAGTATGTTGAATGTTTTTACGTATAAAATGCATGCATATGACGGAAACATTAATTTAGCATTTACAGTATTATGCATATTGTTCATAAACGCTCATTAAAAATTGTATATGTTTACATTCAATGCATCTAATTATTTTCATACACCGTCAGTACATTTTTATTTCAAATGCGATTGTACTCATTTAATTGGTTGAAAATGTAAGAAGGCAAAAAAAGTTCACATTTTCCCTATGAAATTTAGTTTGAATATATATAAAACATGTATTCAGATAATGACTTTGAAACTTAATCCAACTAAAATACTTTGCATCTATACTAACCTTCTTTGTCTTTTGCAGAGTTGCCAGTGTTAGGCTCCTGCGGACTCGGCTCGACGTTGATAGTCGCCATTGCATTTTTCTTGGCTAGACAGTCTTCTTCCGTAGGCTCCCCCACGCTGCTCAACGAACTGACCCGGGAGAAGTAGCCGGGCGTGCCCTCATCGCAGTAGTTGACTGGCTTCTCTGGACTCACCATGCCGGAACTGGATTTCGTGTCAAATACCATCTTCTGCTCAGACTCCAAAGGCGCTTGGGGAGTGGTCGCCGCGAGATCATTGTCGTGCCGCGGCGGATCCTCGATCGAACAGGTGTCCTTCTCATCCGAGTGAGTCATCACCTCGGGATTCTCTTTCGCACTGGGCGTCTTTGGCTTCCCATCTTTCCCAATCACTCGGAGATCTGACATAGAAGTAGCCGTTGAAAATATTATAGGAGTCTCGTATGGAGTGCCCTCGGTAGCGAAGTGCTTAATGGTGTCCGAAGGCCCTGGAGGCTCGGACAAATCCGAACCAGTCTCAGATTGGTGCTCCGCGTATCGCAAGGAGTAATCCGTCGGCTGATCCAGATCAGTCTCTTGGTAATCCCCGAAGGTGCTAGTTTCCTTCTTCGAGTACTTCTTCGTACCTTCAGATGTCTTCGTCTTTTCGATAGGTTCTGTGTCAGCCGCCTTGGTTTCCGAATATTTCATGCTGTAATCTACAGGTTGGTCGCAGGGATCCTGGTCGACGTCATAACCGGATTCCGTGAAGTTTGTTCTAATGTCGGTTGTGCTTCTAGGAGGGGGGATTGGCGGCTGAGCTGGGTATCTGAGGTAGCTGTCCTTGGTGAGTGGCTTCGAGGACATTTTAAACACATCGCTGCCGGTTTCGGCCTTCATCAAGTCTTTACTCCTAGGCGTTGGAACGGGGACCTTGCCGGTACGCATAACCCGCTCGAAGACGGAGTCTGAATGAGTGCTCGTGACGGAGTCTTTGCTCTCCGACCTGTTCACGTTGTTGGAGCTTCCACCCGTAGTCGACCTTGTCACTAAAGCACCTTTTAGCAATGTGTTACTGCAGCTAAGATAGCTAGCTAAGTGTGCGCTATGACTCAGGGATATTTGTGACGTCAACGTCCCCATCAGAGGTGAGCTGGAAGTCATTCTGTGCCTTTCAAGGTTCATGGCTATTTGCCTCTCGGTTGCCGTGAAAAGGTTCTTCTCGTCTCTATTGCTGGTGCTTGGAGAAGTGGCTGGTTCGATATTGTCGCAGGTCTCGGCCAAATTTTGGTCTAGTTCCTGTTCTAATGCTTTTTGTTTTCGCACCCCAAGCGTTGGTAGTGCCGGCAGATTCATACTTCTCGCAGTTGTGTCAAGGGAGATGATGTGCGTTTTTCCAGGTTTAGAATTCAAGAGGTTCTTCAACGCGGCGCTCGAGCCCATTGCAATCATCTTGTGTTTGGAATGGATCAAGCTTCTAAGCATTGGCACAGCTCCGTGATCCCAAAGGAACTCTTGATCCTGTGGACACCTCGCGGAGAGATTCCATAGGGTACCGCACGAGTTGCTAACTACTGTTAAACTGGGGGACTTAAGGTGCTGCAGTAAGACACTAAGGCAATTTCTCTCGCGGAGAATTTGTCTGTAATCTTCTCTGACGGCAATATGGCTGGAGACGTTCCTCATTATACCGCCAGCATTTTCTACGATTGCCAAAGTTTTTGTTGGTGAGTTGTAGCTGAGCATATCCACGAGAAAGCCTAATGCCCCGTCCACGGAACATAGTGCTACTTTGTTCATGGAACAATGCGCTGTCAAGTTCCATAAGGCTGAGAGGACAGATTTTAGCGTCGCTTCCTTTTGACAAGTCATTGCAGCTTGAGTTAAGCCTTTGACAGCTCCTACTTCTCTAAGCACTTGTTTGCTATTAGTATCGGCCCTCCATGACAGATTTCTTAGAACCGCAGCCGTAACCTGACGCATGTCATCATTAGGTGATTCTAATTGTTCCACCAAAGCCAGCATAAAATCTTTGAAGGAGCATAAAAGCGACTTATTGTTTCCATCGCCGAAAGTCAAATTGGTTAATGTCATACCTGCATACTTCCTCATGGTCAGGCATGTGTTATCATCAGTCCTGCTTCCGTGGGCTGCCTGGTCCCCGCTCACTAGAGCAGCCAGCGCTTGCAAGCCCCCCAATTGACACACAACGTGCCTGTGCTCTTCGTCGAAAGATAGTTTCATCAGAGCAGCGACACTCTGACTTGGATGTTTCGTTGTGTCATCTTCTATCACCTCTTTTCCGTCCTTCCTCGATTCAACAACATCTTCTAAAACATAACAATATTCTCTAACTTGTTCTAATAACCTCCACACTCTTGCTTCTCTCCTTCCTGCTTTATCATCAGTCTGTGTGTGGATTATATTGCGCAACGCTTTCGCAGCACGGTCTCTTGTATCTCTCGGAACCTTTGAGTGGATCAGCTGCACCAGCAACGGTATACAACCAGCTTGCCTCATCGCTATGCAACTTTCCACTGACCGACTCATATCTAATAGAGGCGCACTAAGGTCTGCGTTATTCTCCGGCGAGAGACTCAATAGAGATATAAGGGAAAAAACGCAGTCCATTTTGTTGTCTAAATTGGATGATGGTCTCGGACAGTCTGTGGAGCCGTTGCTGGAGAAGCTTCGAACGCTAGAAGTGTCATGACCTGTCCAGACGTCGCGTTCTCCTGGCCAGGTCCCCCGGTAAAGTTGGGAAGCACGTTTATCACGCTCACTCGATCTCGCTGCACTTTCTAATCCATAATGCAGTGTGCTTCTGTAGCTCGTCCTGTGCGGTCGTTCTTCGTGAGTCGAGTAGGTAGACGTTTGAGGTTTCTGCGGTCGCTTGGGGAGGGTCCCAACTTTCTTTTGTGCTATATTATCGTCGCCGTCGACTTCATCGTCTAGGAAATTCGGATTGGTTATGTCGCTGCGTTCGTCAAATTCGTCGGGCGACGGCGAATGGTCTAGGAAATGTGGTTTTAGAATGCGGCATTCGATGTTCGATTTGGACGGGTGTGGGTAGTCCTCGTCGAGGAAGTGCGGCCGGCGCGGGAGGAGGTCAGGCTCGAGGGTCTCCAGATCGAGCGTGAGGTCCCGGGAGCGCGCCTTGTCTGTGCTCTTTGGGGGGGCATTTTGAGATGAGAGTTTGGCATCTTTAGGGTTGGGTAACAGGCGCGAGTCGGGCGAGATGGGGGAGGCATCTAGAGGTCCTCGGGGGGGTTCACTCGACGTGGAGGGGGTGCAGTCTTCGCTGGCGGAGGGTCCGGAGTCAGTTAACGGTGAATTCGAGGAGTCCATGCTGCTCCAGGGATCAACCATCACTTCGTTCTCCAACTGAAACAATTTAAGAGAGCCGTTTAAATGTTGTACGTTAATGGTTTAACGAGTCAAGGTACACTACAGTTGCCGCGAGGCAATCAGCTGGGACGAGTGCAGCCCAAAATGAGTAAGCGTAGTAATCGTCCGGTCAAGGTTAGTACATTGTTACATGCAAGTATAGCTTAATTGAATTTTCTATTAAAAATAGGATTCTGTATAAATTTTGCCCAGTAACAATCTTTAATAAATTAATTTAATCAATGTTTGATCGTTATGGTGTACTGATAAAATGTGCCGTTACATAATATTAGTGATTCACATACTGTTACATATAGCGGTATAAGTGTGGTTTGCATTCTAACCCGGTAACTGACATCAAATATGAATCATCGTTTTCGAGAAACAGATAAATCGTATAGAAAATTTTTCCTTAACATCTAGACATTGTGTTCACTTACTTGCAATAAAATAATTATTTTCTTTTCTGTTAAGACTATTACTACTACTTCTACGGAATGATATATTGTTTTGTTGTGATTGAAGAACGTTTTTACCGATAGTAAAAAAATATTAAGAGTTTTTAGGACTAAATGAGTCTCAACTTTAATTACCATATAAGAACATAACTAACTATTTTCACGTACCTAATAAGAAACCTTATAGTTAGAAAAGGTAGCTTTTATTGAACATATCATATAGTCGTTTATTCTTTAATACCTGATGCTTATGACTATTCTTGGAACTTCCATCATGCACAACCTTGATAACATACATTGATATAAGAAGACCCCGGGATCTCTCCCAGGGCAGGTCACAGCTTAGTCTATAATTAGCAGCGGGTCCGTCGTTAGGCGAGACTATGAGTCACTTGTCGTAACAGTAACAATGCATGTTACTTGTTACGTCACACGCCTGTTCGGAACAGGCTGTTCCCTCTGGTTGACTAATTAGTAATGTGGCCAACATATGGCCGTGTCAAGAGTTGATTAATAAGAGGCCGGCTATGGGAATAACGACGTGATAGTTGTAGCTAACACACAGAAGCAAACAGACGTACTTTGTTAACGATAGTTATACCTTTCTGGATTTCTTATGTTTTAGTTAGAATGGGTCAGTCGGTCAGTTGATTTACCAGCAGCAGGTAGAGTCAGTATTTTTAGTATCCCAAAAAGGAGTCCTTTTTTGTTTTTATATGAAATACATTAATAACAAAAAACCCTTAGTATTTTTTTATTTGACTTCGAACACGTGAAGCTTACTATTGAGCGTAGCGAACGTTTCAGTAAACCGTTAATATGTTTGGCAGTTAACTTGGACGGCTTCAAATCAGCCTGTCATAATCCTCAGAAAGGTTTTTCACGTCATAATGTTGCACACACCTGTGCTTACCGCATTGCAGATACATTTTGATGGACAAGGCAAGGCAAGGAATGCAGAATGCGTATTCTTTCATTGCATCTAAGTGCATTGCATATACTATCTTTAGTATCAGCGTCGCATGTACAGGACACATCATGATTAATAGGTCGCTTGTCCTATTTAGTTGATTGCAATGCAAAAACAATATCGTTTTTTTTTTGTTTTACATTTCTACAACACGAAGCTTTATACTGACAAATGACTGATTCTGAAGAATGTAAACTCAAAGACAGTCTAGCTGCCGCCACTGTTTGTAATTCTGCAAGTGAGAACAAGAGGGGTAATTGTCAACCGACGATTAGCCAGTTAAATGGCCTTCGGAAACAGCAAATTCTCCGTGCAGTATGAACAATGGTCATGTTTGGGCGCACAAAGCCTTACCGTCTCTACAGCCAATCTTTAGATACAGGTGGGTATCAAATAAAATTTCTTGGGATAAGTAGAAACTTGTAAATCTGATAAAGCCAAAAAAAATATAGACTTCAATTTATGCACCTTTTAAAAACAATATCGACGAAACGAACAAATCAGGAATTGAAGGAATAAAAATTGCAAAAGTACAGTATTAAATATGCCAATGAGGAGCTCAAAAACATTCCAAACTACATAATGGTATTCACTTCTTATCTTTAAATGAAAAAAGCATAAAGTGATGTGTCCTAAATATTCAATTAGGTTGAACAATTATGACATCGAAATATTAATAATTCTAGCCCCCTTTATTCATAAACGTTAGAAATGATTCGAAGTCTACGTTTGAATGTTTGTATTGTTAAGAAGATAATCGGTCCCTAAACGAAGACGGAGCAGCACTAGTTTCTCCATAATCAAACCACGCGGCCCCTCCCTAATTTGAAAAGAAATGTCATTCACTCGGGTGGTTCGCGCGTAATTGTAAAGGTGTTATCTTTCTGTTCTAAAGTTTTATTAAAGTAAAGTTAAATAGTTGTACAGTTACTTAATATCTAATAGTATATTATTATTGTATGTTTATATATTAAGAGAAGAAGCAGATTTTCCAAATTAGAATCCATTTCTGACGCTTTTGTGAATATGGAGGCTGGTCATATAAAAGCTGTCCAGTTCATTGACAACCCTAAGAAAATTAGTCAAGCTCACTCATTCTGATCTAGAGATTTGCATTTCGCGTTATAATTTCCTTCGCGGGAGAGGGTCGACGAACTATGCTCAAGTCTAAATACATTATATGCCCAAATTGGACTTGTTTTATATTCATGGACCTCTAATTGAACATAATGGATGCGTAGAGACTCGCCTTGGCGTTAAGTACTTTGCATTTATTTGATTAGAACGAGCAGGATATATGCCAAAGGAGCAGACGTTTTATCTAGATAAGTAGCTAGATACTGTCTTTCATGAGCATTTCTAAATTAAAAAGTGTTGTCGTTGGGTAAATTCAATCATAAATAAACATATCTATATTAAAAACAAATGAAGAGTTAGCAAAGGTTGTTATATAGCATTTGTAGGTTTTAACAATTCAATAACGCAAAAGCATTAAAGTTACTCATCGATGTTTGTCGAGAGGAAGAACTGTTTCTTCACAGCCTTAAACATCAAATTTTCTCGGAACCGCTTACTCACAAATGGTATTGTTACTAAAGTGACTTGCGTAAAGTAAATGTTTTTTATTGGCAGCGTAATGTTTTACAATTAACTACGAAATGAGAAAGCCGTTGCAGCGAAGTAAGCATCATCATTGGTGAGGTTATTAAATTTACCTGAAGTATCACAAATATGCTTGGCGAATTTCTAAATTGTTGAGACAGTTACGAATTGCAACTATCAAAACATTAATTTCATACTCCGCCTGCAGTTAAAATAACAGTAACTAGCCGATCCCATTTTTAGAATACAGTTAAACGTCCCTGATTACATTCTACACTTACCAAATCAGTATCATTAGAGGTCGTTACGTCATCGAGCTGGTTCCCGTTTTCCATGTCCACACCGGAGTCGTTGGGGTCCCCGATCCGTCTCCTGGCTTCCTTCCGAGCCAGCTCTTGGAAGTTGTTCCTAATTGGGTTGAAGTTCATCCGCAGGTCTGTCGTGAAGTCGTCGTACAGTTTGAACTGGTTCGCGTTGAATTCCGTGTCATTGTCCAGCACGCACTCCAGGGTGGACATCTCGGAGCGATCAGAGTCTTTGCTTGTGTACGTAACTTTGTAATAGTCGCGGGAATTCATTTTGACAATATCACTATCTTTCGAGATCACACATTATTTTGTATAGCTTCCTAATGTTTCGTTTAACTGTGAACGGGACGATTATAAGATCATGTTGGAGGTAAAAGCCGTATTGGTTGTGTACGTGAGTGTATTGGATACCGTCATAATTCGCGTAAATGTCTGTGATCCGTTCGGATCAGGTGCAGCAGTTTCTCGCAAACAAACAAACAGTTCTGTAGCAACCCTCGAACGATCGCCGTAACGCTTCTAAAATAACTCTCAAAACGCTTTATATTATCTCGCTCCAGATACGTTTGCAAAATAGGTCGGTAATAAACAAAATTATATTTGGATACACCGAAGGGTTCTTACGGATGATAGACATTTTATTTATTACGTACACTGGGTAACGAAACAACTATTTCCAATTGGAACAAAGCCAGCGGTTGACAAAAAATCTCCAAATACATTTACGAGAGCTTGAAGTTTAACAAAGCTTTTAGAATAATGAGTCCTAGACTGTTAGCTGAATTTATGAATGAAGACTCTAGCGCACTAGCGGAGCTAACATTTTCATCAAAATGAATAATGTTCATGCAGTTTAAGTGATTGGGGGAATTATTAATATGCCAAGCTTAATGAATTTTACTGCCGTTAAAGAAACTGTATGGCGCATTTAAAAGTTTTAACAATAAAATAACGTATACAGAGTATGGAGGCACATAATGCAATCTATTGCTCTTTATTTAGTTATGCAAAAGAAACCGTAAGTTAACAACATACCTACCGTCGAATTCACATGTTTCGCATTTCAATGTGGGTATTTTTTCAATTGATACTTTATTATATCGTTGGAATAATGCCATCGGTACAATTGATTCAATGCAAGCATAACTTTGCTTGGTTATTGTATACAAAGCATTTTATTTGCTACATTTTCAATTTGAATTCAAGTTTGGTTCTCATGTATAGTTACTGCTTTTGTAATCATATGAAATTATGAGATATATTTTATTCTTTGCGATGTTTTAGCAAATGTTTGTCAGTCATGTCAAGTCAGATTATGTTAAACCGTGTAGCTTAGTATGTTTCATGAATAAGCGGTATTTAATTCGACCCTCTACAGCTCCGTCAGACATTGACATAAAGTCGTCGTAGTCATTGAGTTAGTGTCATCGCCATAATTACCTATTAAAAAACGGTGCGTAATTCCAGTTGTGCACAACATGTGTGTAATTGTAATGACAACAACGTTAATGCGGACACACGGGGTGTGTTACGCGTTGCATAACCGAGGGATTGTCAGAACAACGCCATATGCCGAGCACTTTACCGAAATACACCATTACTGCATACGACAGCGATCGTTAGCGTAATGTCTCGGATGAATCGCCGTTTATTTGTACTTCACGCGTGCAAGGTTGGGTATTTTTATTTTATGTCGTGGTAAATAGCGGTCCATTCTCCACGTGTAAAGGCGTATCCTTCACTCAGCTGATTCTGTTTTAATTTGAGTATTATACTGCCTTTTACTAAAAGAATCGACCGGCTCTGACTCTTCTGCGACGTATAGTTTCTTGATAGATTTAATTTATATAATCAGACAACTCACAAGCCCCAGACTGCAAGGAGATGACATTTATTAAATAGTGCTTATCTAAAGATATCGTATTACACCTTTTTGGTTGCATTAAAATTATTTTTTATTTTGTGACATTGATACAGAACAGAAATTATTACCAATGGAAAATGTGTAGAATTTTATTAAATTTCATTAAAATATCTAAACATCTACCAATGCACCCGTATCGTAACAGTGTTCTTGAGGAAGTTATTTTTCTTTTTACGCGACACATACACGTTTCGTAAATATCTATATGCTCATTTTTGTAAGACTGAAAGATGTTTCAAAGGTCTGACGCTATGTCTAGTTATTTAGGTCTCTCGACCTGTTTCCGCGCGCTTTGATATTTCGATGGCTCTTGACTTTCGCTTCCCCTTGACTTTAAAGACCTAATAAAAACTTGACGTTGGAATTTTTTTTATTAATTAAAAATAGATACCGTATATCACTATGAAGTACACCATGGTCAATTAGCTTTAGGTTGTTAATAAATAATAATATACAACAGATAATCACACCAATCTTTTAATCTCAAACAATGGTATTCCCATGTACTATGAGTACCAGGTGATGGATATAGTTCCTTTTCTAAGTGAACCAGATCGGTAGTCAAATCCGAGACCTTTTGCGCTTTGGGCACCTATCTTTGTGCCATGGCCGTTAAGAAGCCCTTGCAGTGCCCTAGTAATAACATTTTATTGGTAAATGTCTCTACTGGTTAAAAGCTTCTTTAAGTGATAGTGGTAAACAAACCATAAACATCTCCAAAGCCGCTATTAGAATGATATATTCGGTGCTTTAGCAAAACGATTTTAATTGAAATGGAATTGGGTCACATTTTAATCAACTAGAGCAAGACACCGACACATAAGAGCTTTAAGTTCGAAACTACGTTCTAAAATATTAAAGCTCTATTGCTATCACGATTAGGATTATAATCGTTTCAGAGTTAACTTGTACAAACAAGCCAGTTTGAACCTTGATCCCAACTTACACTCAACTTAACGGGTGAATGTAATGTGTATAAGAAGTTCTATGAAAGAAGGACTTTAAATTTTATTGTGTATTTGGTCTGTCTTTTTATTTAAAGTAACCACCACGCAGCCAATCGATTCTTGTTTTTCTTATTAAATCTTTCGTAAAATTCCAAAGTACATTGAGTTTACGACATTAGTAGATTTAGGATAACAAATTTGATAGAAATCGCATTTAAAAGACTTCAAATAAGGAGGAGGTTCTTATTACACAGTTTTTTGTAGCAACAATCATATAACTCTACTCACATTGTTCTGTCACACGTACGATAATAATTGTTCTATTATATGATCATAGGCCAAATGCAACACGAGACATTAACAGCTGAAACAAGAGACTCTACCACAAATAAGAATGATCTAACAAGTTCATCGAGTGCTCAGAACTCAACTAGGGTCTAAATTGGGTCAGCAAGGCGCTAACGCGAGCTGTGTGTCAACGAACTGTTACGCGAATGGGAACTATAGCAAAAAGGTCGTTGTGTGGTTACGTGCGCGTACGAAAGTGGTAGGGCTGTGCATTAGGGTAATTAGATTGTTTTAATGACCGACCGCCCGAAACGTGCATCATTGTCACACAACACGTCAGGACAAGCAGATCTGCTTAAGATTTTAAAGAAGTTTACTTAATATTGTGAAGACAATTTTAATCGAACGAGTGTGCACGAATTACTTTTTCTAAACGTTTTATACCAGTTAGATGAACGATTGTCGGTGTTCTGTTGTGCGATAAATCTCTGGATGCGAGTTCTATTTAGTTACTATTTTACTACTATTAAGTTGTTGTTTACTATTTCGAGAAAGTAAGTGAGATGGGGGTTTGGGGCAACAATTTTGATAGGGTTATTTTAATGCCTTCTATTCTTCTAAAAATACATTCGAGGTCCTAAAAACATAGCAGTACAGATGGACCCAATTAAGGGCTGTTTTCAATATCTAAGGGTTGGTAAAACTGCCAGGTTAAATAAAATTAGCGCCTAAAAATATTTGAAAATTGCTATTGAGAACCCTGACGCCATAAACCAGCCATAAATATTAGACACTTAACATCTTCGCGTATTGTTCCTAACCAAAGGTCCAACAACGTCGGTCACATCAGCAAAGCGGCCGTTATGAATGTAGGGCAACCTAACCGCAAGTTAGGTGCAGGGACTGATGGTTTTACAACTTCGAAAACAGTTTAGAAGCATGCAAGTAAGAAATGCTATTATGCTTAATAATATAACCGAAAAAAATTATGATTGCAACGAAAGTTTGAGATGTAAAGACAGAAACAGAGATACCTTACACACTGATCGCTGTATATAAACCACTTTTTCTATTAACTTATGGCATGAAGAAACACTTTTGCAGCGAGCTAAGTTTTATGAAACTGTGATACCAGCGCGTATCTTAGACAATTACACGTCTCACACACGTCACATCAAGTATTTAACTAAAACAGATAATATTTACCAGAACAATCCAATTTTCGACGGTTCCATTTGGTAAGGAAATTTAAATTTGAAATTAGAATTAACAACTCGTAGAAAAACAGATAGTAATTATTGGCAGATTACGAATCGTAAAATATTGGAACCGGGCATTAGTCTTGACCTGTACATGTGAAATTTGCAGCATCCAATTATTATGACCCACCTTCCCGGTGGTTGGGGCACCAGCGTCCCCAGCATTAACGCGTCCCTTTATGCTTATAATAGGACGTTGGTTGTACAATCTCTTAGGTAAGTATAATTCTAATATAATTAAAGCGTCTGTTTGTAATTTTAAAATAACCTCATTATACTAAATAAAAGAAAAAAAAAAATTAATATTTTCGTTTGTCAGGTTTTCAACAAGTCCACCGCGGCCAGTTTTGGAGCAGTGACAAAACCCTCGTAGTGCCGGAAACGGTGATTATAAATAGACCTTGTGTTTTGAACCAAGTAAGCGTGGAACAGTATTGAAGCTTTCACGGTGGTCATGGGTATAGGGTATGACTGTTTTCGGAATGGACTATTTTCTTAATAAAAATATTTTAGATCAAAGTAGTCTTCAGAAAAAATCGTCCGTGGCTCTAAAAAGTTCGTAATTAATCGTTTAGACGATCTCCGTAGCCGAGAGGCGAGCGGTAATCCCGGTCTAGTCAATGTGAAAAATAAACATGTCTACACAGTCTCGGTGCTGGTTGTGGTGCCGTCGTTTCTCATTTCTGTAACACAGGTGCTTTAGCTACTTACTATTACAACAGAATTACAGAAATGTACGTTTGCCAATATTTATTATTTAATAGATGACACTATTACAATGTCATACATTCAAGAGGCAGCAAGCAAAGCTGATGACAATCCTTAAGCCTAATTACAAACAATTTGCAAAACATTCAAATCCCAATGACAACCAATTCACAGTTTGCATTTGAAGCGTAAAGTTCGTCCTTTTTTTCATATAAGATTAAAATGTGCCATGAATTTAAATGACTGCAAGCGGTAGATATAAACCAAACTGAATTGCCCTAACTTGCACCGAGCCGACATGAAAAGCCGAAACGAAAAGCGTGCACTCTTAAGTCATTAGCTGCATGAAAGCCAAGCGAGCACTCGCAGCACAGCGGTGAAAGTGAAATGGTTATAGAATTTCGCGATGCACCCACCATTACGGTAATTGGAGTGAGACGTCGGCTAGACAACATCGCAGGTGATGGATGGCATCGTCGAGAGCACGCACCGTGCCATCTATGACTTCATACGCGATGATGAGTTTAATAATCTTATGATTAATCAAGATGTGGAATGATTTGGTACTAATCCTTACGCAAGACTTATAAAAACGTACAAAACACTTCAGTCGGATGTACCAGATAATCATGAAATTAAAATGTGCCTGCGGATGGAGATCCCAGATGATGAATGTGAATCTATTATTTAGGTAACAAATTAATGTTCGTTAGATAAATCCAATGGTCGAACTTTCGCTGTTGACCAAGGAAAGTTCAAAAGTTAACTATATTAAAACCATTTAAATAGCGATTACGAATAAACCCGGCGCCATTGCAACAGCGACCTCCATTATAATAACGACACCATTAATACATGCGACAAACTTGCAGGAGATTATTCCATATTCGGTGATACTGTCGACCTCGTCCTTTGGCTTGGACCCCGGATAATGTGAACAAAACCTTAAAGTTGTCAGCAAATTATAAAGTGAGACATAAATGTTAAATGACCGTAATATTTTGTGTTGTATCATTGAGTCTGTGAATACACATTTTCAAAGGTCACAGGATCAGAAATCATTGAATTAAAAAAAAAAATAATAATAATAAACAGAATCTGCTGATTAGTCTTAGAACTTATACTTTTTTAAGGTAACAAGAATAAATTCCCGTAAGATTTTATACCTTGTAAACTGCAAATTTGGTGGAATGAATCTGACAACCGATTTCAGCCTTGTGTGAAGAGGTCACCATAGCACTGTTATTGTTAACCAAAATTTCGTAGACCACCGGAAGGTGAAAGTAAATTGCACAGGCAATGACAAGAAACAAGCGCATGTATCAATTGGTGTAACAATGAAATGTTATAATAGAGCACCGTGGCGAAGCGATGATACAGAAGAACGAGTGAAGAGAAAATATCGTGAATTACGAATCGTCTACGTAATTGTTTTCGAATGTAAGCATCATTGTAGTAATTGTTGCAGTAAAGTGTTTAATTAATCGTTCTGTGTTATGAAGTGTTCGATGTGAATGTTTATTCATACTTTTTTGTTAGTCAAGAAGCATTGTGGAAGTTTCACAATGGACACTGGATGCCTTAACTTTTAGCGAGAAACTGAAAGATATATTGGTTTCATTGCTTATTGAAAGCCTATAAATCAAATGTTTTTGGCAAGTTTCCAGTCAGCTTACAATTCTTACGCGGCGGTAGTTGAAGTAAGTCAAGGTGTTTTTCCAATTTTGGAATGAGTAATAATTAACGTTCACACCACTTGTTCAATGACGACCAACTTGTTCAATTATTGTTTGACGACCTCCGTAGCCGAGAGGCAAGCATGTCGGAATTTGGCGTCGCGCCATCTCTGAGGTACCGGGTTTGATCCCCGTCGGGTCAATATGGGAAACGAACTTTTCTATATTGTCTCGGGTCTGGGTGTTGTGGTACCGTCGTTGTTTCTGATTTCTGTAATACAAGTGCTTTAGCTACTTACCACAGAATCAGAGCAATGTATGTGATGTTGTCCAATATTTATTATTATTTATTAAAAAAATAAAAATTAAGCCTGTTATAAAATAGTATTCTCAGATATATTTTTACCTACCAAACTATGTAAGATGACTATAGTAAGATCGTCACTAAAGGAGCGAGCAAGAGGATCTCACCCCTAATGTACTGGATAAAAACAGACATTTTATTAATTTGTGCGCCCAATCCTATGGCCCGAAACATACAGGAACACAATTGTTATAACCACTAACAGAACATGATTTTTTATGTATATGAAAATTAGTTCCATTTTTTAAGTCCATTACATTAGCGAGTTTTGAAGTAGGTATACAAATCGTACTCCGAACAGTTTCGTTCTTAATACCGATAAAGAGTCAATGGGATCAAAATATACGTATTGTAATAATGGGAACTATCGCCAATGAAAAATCCGCTAGCTGACACTACGTGAGTGTGAGGTCCAACTGCTTCGTGATTGCTGATTGACATGTCATGGTGACACATCTGTCAATGTCATGTCAAAAATAACCAATTACGTAGTAGTTAGACCTCAAGTCCACGTTGTGTCATCCAGCGGATTTTTAATGCGCGATAGTCCGTATTGTGCAAGCAAATTCGCTACGTGAAAGTGCAAGCTCCGCGGGTCGCGGCCTGCAATGCGGCATGCATTTCGCATTATTGGCGGCGCGTGCCCTTGGCACGAGATGCCCGCCACCCTCATCCGACGACTGTGCTTACTCGGCCAGAGGTGGCCATTTTACCGAGACCTCGGTGTACTGTGAAGTTAGCACGGTAGAGTTATGGACGAATGAAATGTTGTTTTAGGCGTTCGTCCAAAAACAGGATAAATGTTTTTATTGGACTCCCGTCATGTTTGAAGTTAGAAAGTTTCGCGTAGAGTTATTTAGGTTTTATTAGACATTTTTAAATGTTTATCTCCACTTATAATTTTAGGTTATCTTCATTTGGTTTAATATTCGGGCTTTCGGTGTAATGTGAACACTGAACAGCGTGATTAAGACCGTAATTTGTTACTTCCTAGATAAACTCATGGTGACTTCACCGTATTAATTATAATTTAAGTTTTTTTTTCAATAATATTTACGAGCACAATTCTTCATTTAAATGTCAATAGCTTAATTATAGTGACCGATTGAAATAGACAATATTTTTACATATTGATGTGTGTCTGAAGACATGCAAGAGAAGATGGCACGCGATCTACATATTTATAGAGGGAATAAATTGAGCATGTAGTCTGAACAAAAATTTAAACTCAAACATAAAGTTAAGACTGCGAGAAACGAGTTCTTTACCAGTTTCTTTACACTCGTAAAGCTTAACAACAAACAAATTCTCCAACTTTATAATTACATTTAAAATATTTATCATTTAGGAAAGTAGTGATTACTATTTATGTTTAATGCAGAAACATGTGAATCATCCCAAATCATAGTGAATTATTTTCAGGGACAAGTCACGTCAAGTCAATCTTGCCGAATATAGCTATTCGGCAAGATTGACTTGACGTGACTTGTCATCATTGTTGATCTTTGTTACGCTTACAATCACGTCAATAATTTTAATTTCAATTTATTTTTCACACGAGGAATACCCAATGCATCTACTTACTAAAATAAACAAGGAAAAAGTAATTACTTAACCGTATACACTGATAAGACAAAGTAAACAAAACAAACCAAATTAGAACAAATCGTGCTGATAAACACGTAAACATCACATAAAGAATTCTCTTCCGAGGCGTGTCGCCCAGATCATTGAACCCGTGACGCAACAGTTGTGGTAATGTTTATAAAAGCAATTACTATTAATTAGCAAGACGACACGAAAGGGAAAAAAGTCTGCGGAACGAAATGTAGTAGAAAGCAGACGAGGTGATGCATTAGAATAATTACACTCTTTACGCGTATTTCTCAGAATAGTGACATAGTGTTTGCAGGCTCCAGAGAGCCATCTCCAAACGTACTTTGATCTGACAATTTCATTTTTAACCGACTACGACGAAGTACAAATATATTATGATCCTGATTGATAAGTGTTTGTTCGTGTGGTCACATTATGATTTTTAAACTACACATAGTATATTGGTAGCATCGAAAGAATTGCCTTGATTATCCAATGTTTATAGGTATAACGTCACCATAACTTTAACGTCGTACACGCCTGAACGTCATGAATCATGTGCATGAACTGTTGTTCCTTTGCACGACATAATAATATACTGTCTTCCTTGATACACTGTGACAGCGCAAAAAGCGTTTACAAGATCAAAACGTTGTAAAAACTATACTCGAGCCAACTAGGGAAATTGGCGTCACAGAATTACCTAATAACACATAACAAAGAGCTGTTACCGCAGAAGGAACAGAACCCGCTACACAATGCATAATTGAGCTAAAAACAACAATGAGCATACGTGTGTAATGGCTCTATCTCATTTTTGTAGGGTGCTTTGACATGTAACTATAAGACTACTCTACCTTCTAATTTACATACGTCAGAACCGCATCTGAACCAAAAATGTTTTGTCACTAAATAGGTAATCGTAATGAAAAAAAAAAGCATCGTATCAGAATGCGTTTCCGACTTTTTACGAATCAGAGGTGTCCTTGTGCTATCATTCCGATATTTAACTATTAAAAGCCCTGAATGACCCTCAGAAAAGGTGTCTCATATGCTTCCTAGGTCCTCAGCTGCAACAGACCAGTTATTTTGGTAACGATCCAGCTCGTTTTGCTATGCGGTTATTTCTTTGCACACCCAGTTAGCTATTTATCCCAAAATGGTTTCAGCATACGATATATACGACTAAAAACAACATTATGTAAAGTTAAATTATTATTTTGAATTGCATTCCATTCTCGTATATCTACTTACTTTAACGTCAATCAAAACTGTGACAAGACATCTATAGTAGGAATTTTTAATTGACTGATTTGATTGGTCCTTGTTAACAATGATGCTGTTTTTATAGTAAAAATTGGCTCAAGCAGTTGCTGAATGTTAGCTTTTGCAATTTAAGGAAACGACGACATTCTGCACGTAACAGAGTCAAAAACAATAACAATGCACGAATGTAGAACACGCGATATATATTATCTTGTTTATTTTTTGTTTGAAAGACAGGCAGTCGTTTTTAATTGGGTTCCGAACTAATTTCTGGTTCTCATAACAATGTTACATTAGAATTCAAGAGATTAAACGCACCAGTCTAAGAACGTTCACGGTATTTATAATTTTACTTCCCACGTCGTATGTTTCCTACGCGTCTTACTTATGTAGGAAAAGGTCTCACGTTCTTTTTACCTGACTTTAGCAGACTTAGATGGAGAGTAATGTTCTTTGGGCGTATGAATGTATGTTACGTTGTCACATCCTGTAACCTAAGCTACATGAGCGATTTTCAAACGTGAGTGTGATTTTTGCTTCTTTTATCATTTGAAAGAACAATGTAATAACTAATAACCATTGGATGTTCAATTAATAATGATCATCCATCAGGACTAAGTTCCCGAAAGTTCGTGGATATTTTAAGAATTTGTAATGCCTAAAATTTTAATCATAATCTAGTTGAAACGCGAACCGCCCGCCGACCGCTCGCCTATCGTGTCGCATTTTGCGATAAATTTCGCCCATTAATTCCTACTCTAAAAAGACGTCTGACCTATGAAACAGTGAATCATTTGCTTCAACTAGCCTGGCAAATACATAATGATCGCAAATTTATTTCAGGCTGTCAGACAGTGGAAGTAATGTCGGGGTTATTACAACGAGCATCCATCAATGTAGAAGAAGATGGCATAGCCATTGTACGCTGCAAAAAACTCGATTAGAAAACAATGCTGTCGCGATCTCGGCAAAAGGAAATGAAAAATGCAAGTGAGGCACACGAATAAATGAGTTTGCCGAGATAATTATTCAGATGCGATGGTATGAAAGTGAGAGTACCGGCGATAAACATCGCGACCTCTCGCTACTTGACAGGATATAGCGATATTGTTTTGGCGGTTGAACCCGACAGGTTTGTCGATATTATTTTTAATAACTACGTTAAAGAGCACTCTTGCAGTTCATATTCAGTTCTTATACCCCCATCATAATGACGGTACAAAGTCCGATGTTAGTAGAGTCAGACGTGGTATTGCCCGTACTAGGTGTTATCTCAGAAATGCTTTGTAGCTTTTTGAGCATGTTACGCATTTATTGAATATAATTTTGATTTGTGTAGAGTAAACTAACCAACACTTGTAGAGTCGCGAGAGACGTTTTTCGAAATACATCGGGACAAGCTCGTTTAGTCAAGTTTAGTTTTTAAGGGCGAAATGTAGCGCAAGACTGTATACCGAAACGACTGTCGAATGACTTCTAGGCGAAGTAAATACACTTATCCGGAAGCGCTTATCAGGCCTTGCATATGCAATATGTCAAATTTATCGCAAGAGACGACAAAAGTTTCGATACTGTTGATTGGCTAATACCACACCGGACTCGTGTTTACAGCCAATCAACCGCTGACGCACTGACTTCAATCGATTTTGACGTTTGTTATGAGCGCGATAAAATTTAGTCGCGTTGCGTATGCTAGGCCTGTATGTCAATTATTATGTAAAACTCCAGAAAGTCATTGTTTTTATTAAATCTTGCAGTTTCTTGTGTTAGTTGCCTTTGGTGGACATAGGCGTCCATTTTTACGTTTTGCATTCTAGTTTAAATATTGAGCACTACTGCCTTACTGCAGCAGCTAAGATAGTACATATGTATTTATTTAAAATAAAGTTCAACTACAAAGCTTCTATATCCAGTTGATATTTCCAGTATTGTGGGTTCAATTAAATGTAACATTCAATTCTACTTTTTCAAGTTTTTATTAATTATATTTTAAAACGCTATCGATAAACTTCTAAATAGATATGGAAGATTATTACTCACGTCAACTATGCATAACCATAGATCGGAAGTTTATACTTATGTAACCACAGACAAACAAACACGTTATTATGAACATTGCATTCCGGTCTCTTGCATCACGTTCCAACTTTTCGTGTGACTTCGGAATTAGAACACTTGTAGTCTGTACAATAAGTCGTTATTCACAATATTATGTTTTAGAAACTAATACCATTTACCTAGATTGCTATACGCATAATAGAGGATAATCACGCGATTCCCACATTGTACATGCCAATTTGAACCAAATTAGTGTTTAATTAGGTTTTTTGAAAAGATACTGGTCTTAATATAAAGACCAACTTTTGACTGAAAAACCAAATCTTACTATTTGATGCGCAATTATTCTGCCTTGTTCATTAAGATCTGAGATTAAATCAATTAATTATACAATTTTCTGACGAGGTTCTTTGTCCCCTTGATGTATATTCTGAAATAGGAATGCTAGTCCAAAAATATAGTGTTCTAATGATGATTTTAAGGCGTTATAATGTAATTTTGTTCATTTGTCAATGCTATATGTCATATTTATGAATCATTTAACGTCTCAATTTGAAGTCAGAAATGTCAAACCTACTAATATTAGAAAGTTGGAATGTTGTACCTAATGAATTCGGACAAAATTATGCAGATACATAGGTAAAATTCTACATTAATTTACTATTTCCCCTCATTCCCTTACCTCATATTAAGAGATTATCCGGTATCTTTTAATTTGGTAAACGTCTCAAATGAAAGACATACTAACATTGTAATCGCTAATGTATTTGGATAAAATTA
This sequence comes from Glyphodes pyloalis, assembly GCA_037074685.1. Lineage (NCBI taxonomy): Eukaryota > Metazoa > Arthropoda > Insecta > Lepidoptera > Crambidae > Glyphodes > Glyphodes pyloalis. Next base: position 2,059,325 of record JAYKKO010000012.1, on the reverse strand, counting down.
GGCAGTTAGATAGATGAAATGCTACATTAACATAAAGTATAATCTTTATCCTGAAATTAAAAGATTGTCCACTATATAACGTAACTTTAAACACTACTAACAATTCTTAACACTTCAAAGGAAGTTCCCTTCAAACACCATCAACAGATTTCAACCCATGACTCCGCAGTTACAGGGGAAGTAGACGGTAACTTCCCGTGGCCGAGGTCGACGGTTCTCATGGCGATCATGATGAAGCGTGAAGTCGGGAAGGAAGTGGCGGCCCGGGTGGGGCCTTCGGGTTCGGAAGTCGTTCGAGATAGCCAGCCACTCTAATGGACTACCTCAGTGAGTAAGCATAAATCGTGGAGTAGGGAATGAAATGCAATTTGCTATGATTCTCATTGGTCGAGTATAAGTAAAATTAGCGACTTTCATTGGCTAGAAACGAAGAGAAGATACTAGGGCTCGTACCATGTAAAGATGAGAAATGTGTTTTTGTTTAATATGCCTAGCAGAACAGCATTATTGAACCTAATGAGTTTTGTTATTCGTCCAGTGATGACATGAAAAGTAATATCGGACAACATCAATACATTAACCTGATCTTAAAGTAAAAAGCTGAAGAACTTGTGTTATGGAAAATAGATGTTACCACAACAAGTATTTAAAAACATCTATAATCACCCAGATACACACCTATTCATCACATTAGTACTGTCCTGAGTAGAGCTTGAACACACGATTCTTGGTTAAACAATCAAGAGCGACCACCATTGTTCCAACGTGCCAACCAATACTGTTTTAAACACAAATAACGGTTCGCTGGAAAGAAATGGCTCCTTGCGTTTTATGCACTAGTCGAAGCAAACTTCAAAGGACATCCTCCCGATTGGCATTGCCAATCAACGCATTCAAATGCAAATACTATCTCATAAAAAGACGACGACTGCGAACCCGTCCTATAAGGTATCGAAGACTTCAATGTTGAATATAAATGAACGAGTGGGCTGAATACGACAATGTATACTTAGTTGCAGCAGGATACCAAAACTGTTTATATGTCGGATGAGATGTTCTGCGTGGGCGGAAGATTGGATGGGTCTTACACCATTAGCTAAATAGAACAGATTAAAGGGGTATTACATGATTCGGGTTAAATGCTACTTTAAAGATACGGGAAGACCAATTTAAAGTTATTTGATTGATGACTAGATGTCGTTCAAGACTTTGTTCACGTTATTTTGGAATAAAATGCCTTACATTTTGGTATCTAAACTATCTGCCTAACAAATTAAAAACAACCAAATCCGTTGAGTTTGTCCGTGAAAAAGTATGAAATATATATTCATCCAAACTGTCACGTTAATAATTTTAGATTTGGTTGTATATATTTTATGCAAGGTTTCAATTAATTTCGACACGCTACACCATAACTCATTGCCTCGAAATGCCTAGTCAAATGTCTTTAAAACCCAAACTTTTACTCTTCTTACAAATCACATAAAAGGAGTCAAACTTGATTGCCTACAAACAATTGAAATAAATTGCTATCATTTTCGTCTGCGAGCGATCTAAAACAATTCGTTCCGTTGAATTGATTATATCGATCAGTGAAAGTTAAGTTATTATGTCAGCATAAAATTATTACAAAGAATTTGAAACGTTATTGATAAAAATCTCTGAAACACCCGCCTCAGGTTTCCTTTCGAGACATAACGTTAAATATTATGAAATTGGGATACGAGTTTATGAAACGTTCAATGTTGTTGAAAGACTTGTTTCTTCAAGAAAATCGGCAGCTGAAATGTGTAATTAAATCAATACAACTTGGTTGCCGTACATGTGTCTAGATCAAGCTAGAGATAAAAGTGTGCTATATAGACGATGACGCGAGATGTTTGGGCTTTTTTGCACTTTCAAAATGAATTTGCACAGATATTTAAAATACACATGGGAAAATGTATAGTCAGCCCACACACTTTTGACTTTGTACTGCCCTTATATCAAAGGCATAATAACTTAAATATAACTGCATTTGAATCGAATTGAACTTCATGTGCTGTTCATCGCACATACATTATGAAACAAAAAAGCGATGTATCGAAATCACGAAATCAGAAGTCAGGTTCATATGTTTTACCGTCATACAGACACCAATACCTCGAAGATGTTTCGCAAAACCCTATTGAATCGAGAGGGCAGTATCGGCGCCGTCATCGGATACTCTTATCTGTTACGTGTCAGGTCGTATTTCAATGGCACAATTCCCAGCTATGCACTCCGGCGCATGCCCCGACCGGTCGCAGCCGCCCACCGCCTGACTCACGCACCAGGTAAGAGGCGCGATTGTGATGCAATCGCAAAGGTCGACAGACAGACAGACAGACAGACACGCCGCATTATTGCAAACGTTGGGAAAGATCATGATGTGCGCGCGACGCTGCTGATGGAAGAGAAATTAAACTTGGCACACAATGAGACAGAACAGGTCAGTGTACGAGGAACAAGTACTTTAGTAAGTACTTGAGTAGAGAGTTATTAGGCATATCTTTAAAAAAAATCTATAAAATTGTGAAAGTACGGTGAAGTAAATTTTGAATCGTAATACGATCGAACGTCAATGCAATATCTAGTGCGAATGTAAATAAAATGAGTAATTTCTATCAGTACTAGCATGCGCAAAAAGTCAAATTTACCGCATGAGACGACAAAAGTTTCGATACTGTTGGCTCGTTACACTCGTATATTAAGTCGTAAATAAGTAGCGCCTCCTAAGTGACGATGAGTTTGGCATACGTATGTATATCTGTTATTACTGATGTTATGTTAATAGTCAAGCATTATCTTAAGCGAACGGAAAAAAATACAAAACACAAACTGGCATACTTTAGAGATGACGAAGTCACACACCAAAACAAAGCCATTGAAATTAAAAGTTATGTCTCACATAAGTGTTATGCCGATATGAGTTAGGGAACTGAACAAAATGCTCATTGTTTCAGATCGGCTTACAATAGTTGGTATTGAGTATTTTTGGGATTTACGTAACTTAATTCTCACCCATGCATTCGTGAATTTCAGGCTACAAAACAAGGTCAAAAATTTGGAGTTACAACAACCCTAAATGACAATTTATGGTTTGCATGGTATTATACTGGTGTACAACTAAGATCTATTAATATCACCAACCTAATTACAAAACAACTGCAATAGCACAATTGGACGTCCTGACATTGTGAACTTAACAACGAATTAATGTATTTTCATATCTTGACCGTAAAATAATGTCTAGGAATTAGTTATGAAATATGTACATCTCAGGATGTAGATAATCTATCTTGATTTGGGCTCTCAGATAGCCAGAGGATCTATTAAGTCCACAGCGGGTGTAATGGTGGGCGTTTATCGCGCTCGTAAATTGCGACAAGATTGAAGTTGGCAATATACATTTCGCGTATCCGACAACGATACTAATCTGGCGATAGATGAAATAAAAGCTCAGCTTTAGATTCCTGCTACGAGCATTTTTACTTAGTAAGTTTATGTAAAAGCACGAAACGCATTTTGGGGGTGAGATTTTGTTTTGAATTGAAGAAGTTATTTTCTTTCACATCTACAATAAACATCCTTAAAATAAGATTCCAAAATCATATAACAGGAACATAATCTTTATTATTTTCTTCGAATACGCTACTCATAATTTCTTTAGTATATTATATAATATTTTGAGATTTATTTTATTTGTTGTGTCAGTTGATATTCTGCTGAACTCTGTTTTCATTTTGAACTCTTCAGGATAATGGTTGGACTTAGTCAAAAGACTGTAAATTTGAGCACAACTAGAAAAAAAAATGCCCTTTCTGATCACGGAGAAAACAAAGACAATTTAATTTGGGACAGTCGTACGAGTTAAGACGTTGGTGAAAATGTCTTTGCTCTAGTGATCTATAGATCTCCAGCTGTCTTTGATGAGTCACCGGCCGGCCGGGGCAGACACGCGGCCGCCATTTGTGGACCACCCGCTCACCTGTGCGCATGATTCACTGCGCCACAGTTTGGTCAATGCAAGTGATACAACTCCGCCCAGAGTCTTAACATCAATTAAAAAAGCAGTATTCCATCACGGAAGCGAGATGACGCTATATATTTTGCAATTACGATAAATATTTAAAACTAACTATGCCCGCGACTTCGTTCGCGTGGACTACAGATTATTTCCGTATTAATATACTTTCATGGTCTCCCCTTATTTTCAAAACAAAGCGTAGCCTATGTCCGTTCTAGAGGTTCAATGTTTACCTTTACCAAATTTCACTAAAATTCAGTTCAGTGGTTTAGGCGTGAGAGCCGGACAGACAGAGAGACAGAGTTACTTTTGCATTTATAATATAAGTAAGATAACCTTTGCAATATACTATGTTACCCACGTAGAGATAATTCAATGATCCCAAACAAGGTTTGTAAGTAAGCCATAATCGTGATTGATACTGTACTGTGATCTGTGCATCAAAATCATAGCTTACTCACATCATTTAGCGAAGCGGAGCGTCTCGTTTACTTTGCTGCAGTTTTGAGTACATTGTGTATGCGCGGGCGCCGGACTGTTGGCCAATTGTTGTGGCTTTTAAACTTAGATCAGATAATAGGTGTTGATATGCAAATGTAGGCGAGTGCGTTCATGTAGTTGGTTATGACGCTTTATAAAACGATTTAATTTAATTATGTTACAAAATGTTTAAGGGATTACGTTTTTTATTGAAATTCCAGATAAGATCTCTGTTGTGTTTGATTAATTTCTAAACATTTTGTTTGATTGTGGCTTACACACACATTAAAGGAAAATGCAATGAATTATCGCGACGTGTGAACTTGGTGTAAACACAAGTGATGGCGATAATTGTGCGAGTGTTCTTTTCATTTAGTACTGCAATGATAAATTAACGCATTTTAACGCATTATTCCAACCATGGCGCATTGGAGTTTCGCGTTAGCGTGGCACTAGCTTTACGAGCAAAACCATTTTTCTGTCATAATTTAAAGACTAGACACTATAAAGAAATGAAACTTTTTATTTATTTTTTTAGGCTCCTTGTTCAGCATGATGTCACAGTACCAATTTAATTTTATTCCGACCTACTAAGTACAGATAAAAGTACTTTTTCTTTGAATGCATTAGGACCAAAAATACAACTTTCTCTCAAAAACAATAATTGACTTTTATGTATTTCAGTGCATATATGAAACATGAAAGTAGCTGCGGAACGAATTTAATTATAACTGTATTGCAGGAATATGACTGCAATTATTTATTACGAGTCAGACTCGGACAGTAATTAGTCGAAAGCTATACTAATTACTTAATAATAAAAAATGATATTGCTTATGTCGAAAATATTTTAATACGAGAAGGAAGTGCATAGATATTTTTGCAAGGCATTTTTTTTATAGTGTGTTTTTCTAGTGTGTGGTTTATACCGTAAGAGCCCTTATTTAGCACAAAACAAGAAACATTATTAGAAGACTACATTCAGAGACCAGAACAGTTAACAAAGCTTCGGTTCATCCACTTGCGCATGAGTCACTGGTGGCGCTTATAAATAAGATCACCAGCATAACCGGTGGGCAACGCTTTGCCCAGTAATAAGTTAGGTAATGACTTTAATTTTAAACGTAGGTCAAGATCGTGACGAGCTGACTTTCCAATGATAAAGAAAGCTGCCTTAATTAAATAAACGTACGGGAGATAATGGTTTAAATTACTTGATTGTAGCTTTGGTGAACGTGATTCAGTTACATTGCAATTGTTTTGACTATGGTAGTGCATGCGAATGGCTAGGTTTACAAAGTGATGAGAGTAGCGCAGTAACAGCTAGGATTCCTATACGATACAATCATTAAAATATTTAGTAAAGTATAAGAATAAACGAATGTTCGAAACATAGTCAATTTCGAACTCACGTTACATTGTTAGTTCTAGCTGAAATGTCACGTCTCAAATAGAGAGGAAAGAATAGGTGGAGATCAAACCTTCGATATCGATTCGGAAGGAGCTGGAAATTGAAACTTATACATCGATTTCCAACTCCTCCCAGCAACATCGTCACTATAAATAAATATAATATTGGACGACATCACATATTCTGTGGTAAGTAGCTAAAGCACTTGTGTTACAGAAATCAGAAATAACAACTGCACCACAACAATTGAATAATATTTCAAACAGCTCAAATTTCGCTTCATAAACAAGCCTTTTTGTGGTACAAGCCACGGAGACATCGTATCGATTTTTCAACCTAGCGAATGGAAGGTGCCACACAAATCACATTTTCTTTGAATCCTTCCTATTTGATGTTCGCTTCATGGAGTAAGGAAAGCATTTATGAAAATAATATTAAGCTGAATAGGGAATACACACTTCTGGTATCAAAACCGATTATAAGTACAAGACCTTGTACTAGTTTGTATGTGAGATATCATTTAGCAAATTTACACGATGCAAACTTATCACTGCAAATGCAGTATAGCAAATAACATTGTGTGGTACGCAGTTAACAGTTCAGTAAGTGCCTAAAAATATTTCGGCGACCTCCGTAGCCGAGAGGCGAGCGTGCCGGACTTTGGCGTCGCGTAATCTCTGAGGTTCCGGGTTCGATCCCCGGTCGGGTCAATTTGGGAAACTAACTTTTCTGTATTGTCTCGGGTCTGTGTATTTCTGTAACACAAGTGCTTAAGCTACTTACCACAGAATCAGAGCATTGTATGTGATGTTGTCCAATATTATTATTTATAATACGAATTTTATAACAGATGAAGGTAAGTTTCGTGCATTAAAAAGATTGCAAGATTCAGCAGTTAAGCTACATGCAATTTGCATTATAGCTACAGTCGTGACCATTGCAGGCCGCGCTCCACAGCACACGCCACTATCATCATAACACGTCTGATTTACCTGAACAACTCCATGTTTAGTACACTGTCACCGCAACAATAGAACATATCCACAACAAAGACAGAGCTCGCTGTAACTTGTGGCCTAAGTCGTTATATGCTATATTGCTCTTGTACTCCCGTTATAATCTGGGTATTAACCTTAATGCTCTCAGGTTTCTAAATGAGACTTCAGAGTTGACAGCCGAGAAAAGTGGGGTTTCACCAGGCGTTTTCGAGCAAGAAATCAAGAGAAAATGTGCTTTATAAATCGAGATATCAGGAGCACGGTCACACAGTACATACAAAAACCAGTGAACGACTAAAGAAAGCAAACATTTAAAAGATAAATGTTGAGAACCGCGTTAATAAAACTAGTAATTAAGATGAAATAAGACGTAACTTTCCAAAAAGTCATTTATGTTCACTTGAAAAGGATTTTGCTATCACTATGGCAATGAAAACAATTAAATCTACCTATCTATCCTACTAATACGTATCATAAATGGCAAAGCTTGTATGAATGAATGTCTGTTACTTTTCCACACAAAAACTACTGTATAGATTTAAATAATATTTAGTACATTAGTAGACGAATTGCTAGATTGACATATGGGATATTTTTTATCCCGAAATAACGCAAGCAAAGACACGCGCAACAGCTAGTAAAAGATCTAGTTGATCATCAATTGTTTACTTGATATTCTGTCACCAGCATACTTGCATTGTTGACATAGACATATTTACATGTTATAATTGGCGGTACTAAAAAATAGCATGTACTTATTTTGTGTAATTCTATCACAAACGTCCGCCTAATCAAAATCAACAGTGACGTGGTAGTCAAATATTTGCACGAAGCCCGCACTCGTGTCAGAATTTAATTGGTATTCAGGGAACCACTCCTACGGGGAACCGTTGGACAATGCATTTGATGCCACTTGTTTAAGCCAATTGAAATGCTAAAATGCGGAATCATGATTAATTTTGCGACTAATTAACGTTAGCATTCTGAATTGTGAATGAGCTATGATATCGCAGACGCGAAAAGCTTTACCATTCGAGATGATTATGATGTAATTAACTTAAGCAGTGATATGAAGACTTTGAAATTTTATTGCACAAAAAAAGTACATAAAGTGGACTTAATCCTAGGAGCATTCTCTATCAAACAACCGTTGGGTTATGTAGGTAGTTCGTATTTTTCTTATTTTAGACCATTCACCACACTACCATATTTTTAATTGCTATGTTCTTCAAAGCTCAGATTGATCATTACATCTACCAAGTGCGGTTAACCATAGCAGTAAATTAAAAGTTCAGCTTAGTGGTTTAGCGGATTCATCAATCAATTGATAACTGGCGATTTAGTTTCTGTCATATTGTCATAGATGTTAAATGTAAATTAAATTATCCAACAAGACATGTTTCGAAATACAGCAAAACCATTCATAAATAGATGCAAACAAGTATACCGTTCAAAAGTCATCTACAAACATAAAAATACAATTATAAACTCTACCACCCAGACTTAAAAATAGGGTTCATCCTGCTAACATATTGAGAAGTGCAAATACCAACTCTATCTTAAACAAATAAGAGCGTCGAGTAAGGGCTGCTTCAGGGTGGGACAATAGCTCCGGTGCTATAGTAAACATCCGGCTGTAAAACAGACGACTTCATTCGACGGAGTGTCTTTTCTTGTAGGAAAATTAGATGCCTGGAATAAGTTTCCGGATTTCTTTTGAACCTCTACAAGTTAAGTGCTACACGTAGTGCATTTCGTGATACCGTTATGTTAGAAATGTTAGGGGCATAAGTGAAACTCTTATGTAATTTCTCGTACATCATTTGCGTCGTCGCCCAGTGTAGTTAACCAGAGGATTAGTAAGTGCCTTCTATGTTACATATCCCTACGTTATGTGAAAGCCGGCATTTGAAACGACAAACCAATTTTGTATTATTTTACATTCATCCAACACTTTAACGGAGGAAATCACCATTTCATTTATTCAGGCAGCACGGTTTTATGTACTTTATTTTAGATCAAGTTTGTGTAATCAATCAACAACCCAATTTCAAATCGTTCAAACTATCTAGCGCTCGAAAATTTACTATTCCAGCCGTTGCTATCTATTTCAGCTTCGAAGGTTAACATGTTTCCATTCATAAATCAGCCGACTTTACAACAGAACGTAAAGATAAAAAAAATGTACAAACAAACGTAATTATAACGGTACCAATAGGCCGGTGCAGCCGCCGTAAAACAAAAGGCGGTGATGCCTGAAATTGACAGATGTACCCACAAACGGCGGCCAGTCCTCCACGATGGTCTTGTGCCGAATCGGTGGTGCGAAACGATTTCTACGCATTCCACCAATACACTGATTATTTATTCAATTAATTGCCTATTTTTTATTGTTGAGAAAAAAAAATCACTAACACTCATTTGTCACTGGTTGTTTGAACACTTGAGTTTGGGTGGATAAATAAAAAACATACGATCACATGCTATGATTTTTTAAATTTAAAAAAGGAATGCTTAAGACATTCGAATGTGCGCGGCATGCCACGACAGCGCAGTGCGCTCGCGGCGGGTGAAGCGGCGACTGGCGCGTACGCACCGAGCGTGGAGCGCCGCCGACACCAGACACTGGTGGGATATTGTTTCGAGCCGATGCAAGATGATCGAGGAGTTCATTTGCACCACATCTGGTTAATATTTGACTTTCAAAAATAGATCATCTTCATATATTGTTTAAATTGTTCGATGCGGCAGTTCTGTGAACATTGAAGTCACACATAACAGAAACCAGACGAAACCGAAATCGTTCGTAGAACATACAAAGTTTACAGGAAAGATGAAATGTTATTTTGGATCCGGTTGTAAAAAGTAATGAATACAACCAGATCATCTGTGATGATAACAATTAAGCTTCCTAACTATGCATTTAAAATAATTCATAGGATACAGCATGACTCAGCTCACAAATAACACTGACCATGTACAGAGAAATATAAAAGAATGAGCGATTACAATGAAGACATCATAGACTTCTTTGAATATTATAATGGATTACGTAGGTTCTTCACACATAACTTTTGAAGAATATTATTATTAACCAGCGGCCTACCGCGGCTTGGCACGCGTACTGTTCCCGTATTTTCACCACTGATTCTTCTCTCCTATTGGTAACAGCCTGATGATATCCTAAAGCCTTCCTCAATAAATGGACTATATTGTTTAAATTCGAACCAGTAGTTTTTGAGATTAGCGCCCTCAAACAAACTCTTCACTTTAATCATTTTTGTATAGAAATCTGACAACATCATGCCAAAAGATCTGTCCCCATGTTCACAAAACTATGGGGTCTGATTCTAAATCCGAAAGTCTGTGACTAATAATTTATGCCTGATCTAACCAATATTTTTGCACTGACTTTCGTTCAACGCTTTAAAAGAGTTTGAGATAGAACCTTGTGATCACAAAGCTGACATCATTCGATAGCCGAGCAACTGAGTCATACTACAAAAGAATACAAGTACTAGGCCAAAATGTATCTGAAACCCGTAGTCTGATAGAGGAGATCAAGATTGATTTTCTCTACGCGTCGCAACATAGTTCAATACGTTGTACACAATGGTGAGCAAACCCCACAGTGCGTGAACGCATCACGCAAGAAAGCGCATAACGATAGAGTTCGATGGAACCCGAGCGACTCGTGCGCAATCAATCTGGGTGCTACCACCATCGATTAGCGATTGCAACTCGCATCGTAATTCGTAATCGGGCGCGCAATCGATTTGCGGTGCGTTCACCCGAATTTCTCCGAGACATGGGATTTTAAACGGAGGGAATTTGTTTACATAACGGGGAATATGATCGGTACGTGTAATGGTGTGTGACGCAACAACCGTGTTGTCTGTTTTATCAAAACATTGCACAACCTGCCGAGTTTTCGTGACTCGTTTAATTAATGAAGTTCTTCAATTGAGAGTCTCCGGGAAGTTATTCAAGAGCGCTAAAATAATGGGTTTAAATTATTATTAAAAATATGTTTCGGATTTTTGGAGCATAGTTTGGATTTGTGATCACATACCCATATTTGGCTTGTGTAGTGATTAAGTCACCGCCCTTTTATGATGATGATTTGGTTTCAATGATGGAGGTTAAGACAGCAGGCGCAGGGCAAAGGCCCTGCAGTGAGACATAAAATAGGCATGTTGTATAATACTTATTTATTATACATATGTTCAGGCTACTTATGCCCTCAATTATAAGCAAAATAACCGAATGCATATATTGGATTCCGTGAAGCAACAATAAGTCCTAGCTAAAAGCATTTACTTCTATATTTAAAAGGAGAGCAGAGTCAATACTCGGGTAAAAATATGAATTAAAATTAGTAAGCTTTGTTTACATTTACCATCCGTTTCGTCTTTAAGATAACATCCCGAAGTAGTGTGAAGTATTGCGTTCGACAAGATCTGAAAGTAAAATAATAACTTTATCGTGGATTAACACGTAAGCTCAGAATATAGCTGCGTTCGGAGCTTCACAACATCCTATAGTCTAACTTAATCTACCTTCGTGAGAATTTAGCTTATACCTAATATGTATTTTTTAATAATTAACTTCGAGATTGACCTCGTCCTACCTCATGTTAATGAGGTCCTAAATAAGGGCGACAAGTACAGCATAATAAGGCTGTTTCTGGGCTTATAGCCCTTACCTTGAAGGCTTGACCCCTGCTACTAATGTAGCACCCCCCAGGAGCTCTGGAAACCTTACTCAACACATACAAAAACACAGAAGGGATTGTTATTTGGCTGCGATCTTCTGTAAGGTGGGGGAATTTCACTAGTCGGGCTGTTCCAGTTCGAGCGATAAATCGCTATGCCCTACCTAGAGAGGTATATATTCATATTTCGCAACAAACCATTCGACTGTTCTATTCCCAGATATTTTTGGGTCAGACCAACATGTTTTACTGGACAATTCCCGTGTATGAAACGACTTGAAACATAATTTTAAGAGAGGCCTTTGTGCATTGCGCCAGTAAAATGTCCTATTTTAAATGGGGCGAGGTCTATTAAAGTTGGAAGCTCGGTGATACGTTTAAGTTACCAACTGTTCATCAGGACTTACAAGGGGTGCTGTCTAAATTTGTACCGTATTTGACTGATTTGACCTCGAATTGCGGGAGGAGAATTTATTTAAGGGGTAAGTAACATACCTCGTACAATTTGTGTACTTTATCCCGATGTATTTTATACTGCATTATATTTCCTACCCATCATTTAATAGCAGAGTGGGTAACGGGACTACTGATGCATACAGTTCCAAGTATATATTGAACTTTATAATGCCAACCCCGCTCTAAAGTACGGGAAAAAGTATCAACTTTTACCGACATCAAAAAAAGGAGGAGGTTCTCAATTCGACCGTATATATTTATTGAAGGTACACTAGATCATTGCCATAATTGCTACTTTTCCGTTTTAATTTGATGCAGTTCCACGATCCATATGTATGATTATCTTCGCAATCTTTGTTGCTTCATTGAATGAAAGAGGCAACATATAATTGTTTACTATTTCACTGTCTAGATTAGAAGGAACAAAGCAAAACCTATCAAAAGGGAGCAGGGCACTTCTTACACGAGCGAGCAAACCAATCATCTGTCAGTAAGTCCATTGGAGAGTGGTAAAGTGGATCGCACATCGAGGTTGACGACAAGACACGCTCTGAATGCCGACGCTGCACAATGCGAGACAATACTAGAGCTGCCACGTGGGAAGTGTGATTTGTCAACGTTGTTTATTGAGGGAATACAGGAAGCATTGTCTCCGTCTTGTTGAATGGCAGGGGGCGCGGGAATAGCTACGTACACGGAAGCTGACCTACGGTAGAGAAAGCACCAGTTGCAGAGGAATTCCCTTGGAACCGAAGAAGTTTTAATCAAGTTTAGTACAATAAATTGAGATAAATATTTGTGTAAAAAATGAATTGGTGCACAAAATCAGTCGTAGAGAGGTTTCAGTAAAATTTAATCACAGTAGTTATAAGCTGTATAATTCAGGTTGTAGAATGCACTAATGAGGTTTTCGCGTTAAGAGGCGAGAGAAAATTCTTGAAGAACTAAATCTAGACAGTGGCCCTAGCAAGTAACCTGAAAAAAATCAGGAGTTGCTGAATGGCACCATTACTATAGTGTAGACACACTGAAAGTTTTATCCTTAAATCTGCAGATATTTAGCTCATAATATAAATCAATAAATGAATTGTGCCCTCTTTGAGGCCCCAGATTGTCTGGTTATCATTGTTAAATATCAGTTTTTATTATTTTTATAGTACTATACGCCGTACTAGCGAACTTTAAATATTAGAAACAGAAAAATTTTCATTTCTATTTTTTTCGTGGGTTCAATTCCCGCACCGCAAGGGGAGATAAATTTTTTCTGTTTCTAATAGTTAAATATCAGGTTGGCAATATATTCGTTTTTCCATTTACATGTTTGTATATCTACGAATTCCTTGAATTCCTTGAATTGTCCGTATAAGGAATTCTACAGACACTGCCAACGGATATTCGAAAATTGTATCTGGCCACAAAAATACCTTAATCAAATCATAAATATATGCATAGTAGAATCCTCGTGTTATGTTAGAATTTTATCTTGTAGCTTTTGCATCAACTAAAAATTGTTAATAGCTACACTACAGGAAAAACGAAATTTGAATTCCCCAATAAAAAGGGGTGTTTAAATTTCATATATTAGCCTGATAGCTTTATTGAATGCAATGTGTAACGTAATTCCTTAATCAACTACTATGAAAGTAATATACCCTGTGAGGGAAGGAGACATTTAATAAATGTTGGTTCAGTCACCCGGCGCGGTCTCCTAATGGACGTTACTTACGACATTACTACGATTGCTGCTATTAACACAAGTAGGAACATCAGTAACATAAGATTCAGTATTTGAAGTAGGTACATTACTATTGGAAAGGTAACAAAGCTAGTAGATTTTTAATCAGATAAATCTTAATTTTAGACTTCTTTCAAACGTTTGTTTGCCTATCTACGTCTAAGCTGAACTTCCTTAGTTGCTATTTGCCCTTTGAGTAGGACGTTAGATAGTTTTATATCAAATTGGTTTAGACTTTAAACATTAAAATTTAATGTGACTTGAAATTTGAGCGTTACACGAACTCCTTATGTAACCGACGATTTAAACTGTCTGTCTTCAGAAAATTACCTGTTTTATTTGATACATTTTACAACCCTAAATCGTCAGCAATACACATTTTAAGATGGTATACTTCAAACTTACTTAGTTATTCCTTTTTAAAATCGGAGCTAGACCGTTTCTCAATTCGCCAATTCTATATTTGAAATAACATACGAGTATCTTTATATTACTCGGGTAAATTGCTAGTATTTATTTCGAAACCCTAAAGTTACAGTCGCATTAGTCACATAGGCAAAGCATAGGCAACCAATTACTGCGAACGGCGCCTGGTGCATTCCGTGATGGAAATGCTAATTGCAGTTTGCACAATAAATCCTTATCCGTGCAACGAATTAATGCAACATTATGTTTATTAATAGGCCAATGGGAAAGCGAGTTTAGGAAAAACCTGAAAATGGAGGATGGGAGCGGGATACAGTTTGTCACACATTCATATATGTTAGGCTTATATTTTATGTAAACCCTCAGATATTAGTAGTACAAAAATAGACATTCGTTGGATTATATAAGACAGGATTAAATTTCCATTCAGCCTTGCTGCAGCTGTTCAAGCATGCTAACTTGCTTGCTTACAGCTCATGGTCATGCCTGATTTCTACGAGGGTAAATCAGGACTCAATTAAATACGATAAAAATTACCTGTGAATAGCTTTATCTGTTTTAGGTCCAGTTTAATTTTGTTCTGCCGGTGTCAACATCAGAATCTAGATGTACATAAATCTAAGGTCCCTATTTTATAGTCCGGATATATCGAAAACGGCTTAATGTGACTGACAACAAATTACAGATGTAATTTGGTACGGATGTAGACGTCCTATTAGCACGGATTTTACAACAGAGCCGGTTAAGACAGGTAGACCCTCGAAAGTTTATATAAGCCATGCTTTTTATACCTTGACGAGCAACAACTAGAATAGCATAAAATAAGTGTACTTACTTGCTTTTTGTGAATTGCTTCATAGCTATTCCGTATTATGGATACTTCCCATTTGATCACGTAACCTCATCTAACGATTATAGTAATCCTTATTCGATTCACTTAAGATCTGTATTAAATTTATATTGGGACGTACTGCGGATCATAAGCCTCTCTAAAAGACGTTGTAACCCTCGGCTTTTTACCACTTGCATCTATGGCCTTTCCGATGACATAAATAAGTCAGCTGTCATCTTAAAGGGGTCCGTTGTACGCTTACTTACACGTAGACGCCATTTTTCAGTATTTCTGGCCCATGGATCCGTAAGTACGCTAACATATTTAAGGACATCTGTTATGAGGATAGCACAGTAATACAAGCAAATGACGAAGATCAGCGTCAGCATTCTTATGTCTAATTTGCCCTTTTAAACTGTTCTTCGAAAATCTTCTACCAAGATTAGCAAGCAATACTCGCTCATTTCTGATAACTTACGGAGAAATGCAAAACAGCTTCGCGAATCTGAACTTGTCAGGGTAAATGTCAAGCGCCACGACAATGGGCGACCTTCAGCCGAAATGGCATTCATAAATTTTTGTACACAATTGTTTAGCAGGCAAGATGGCAAAAATAGCTGTACTGATGGAAGAGGAAGCGACAAGTTTTACTGGAGTAAACATAGATAAGATAGATACGAGATTCAAAGCGCGTCGTTGACACTTATCGCAAATGCTACATTCTCTCAATGGATTGATTTTATGTAAACACAATATTTTTTTGAATTAACATGCTGACATGATTGACGAAAAAATTTTTAACAGAATCGTTCAATTATTTAGGGTAAATTACGTTACACCTTCCAGAATTTTATAAAATACCTCCCATTAGGTACTATAAAACTGCTGTTAACATTATTTTGATTCTCTTTTTGGCTAGTGTTTAACATTATCGAGGAATACCCACCTAAGACGTTCATTTGTTTAATAGTGTAAAAACCGGTCACAAACATACACGTTTATTGTTAGGATTCCCTTATTCATGTTTTAAGTAGGTATTTGTTGTTATATCTTCAACAGAAATACGTCAATTGTGAAATTTTTAAACAGTTTAGCTATCGTGATCCTTGAGTTATAAGCCTAGTGACAGACAGACTACGAAGTCCTAGTCAGAGTCCCGTTTAAAAATATTTGGTGTTAATTCACGTTGTTTTATTTACATGTTGCGAATTTTTAGGAGGGCTTCGTTATTTAATATGTTTTTGTACTTTGGTAAAACATCTCAAAAATTTGGGTCTTGCGTTTCGATACAATATTGGCTACATACATACATTTTCGAACAAACCAAATGTCGGTCAACCCTTGATATATTAACAACGTATGAGTGTAAAATCGAATGGCTCTTGGCTGCCCCTTACCCCTGCTTCAGGATAAAAATAGATTAAAACACTTCCAGTGGGGAAACGAATGGTAAACTTAGCGATCAGAGAGGGCGATAAGTACCAAACAAATTCTACATTTCAATAACTCAGATTAACGTGTATCTAAGGCAGATTTTAATGAAATATGAAAATTTTGATATAGATTTTCTGCAGTGAGTAGACTGTTTCTTGGCAAAGCCAACACGATCCGCCATTTTTGTTATGCCAAGCGAAAGGTATCGTCCGCTACATCCCCAATTAAGATTTCCCTCCAAATAATATCCGTATCATATTTTATATGTAGAATACACGGGAAAAACTAGGTATGTCAAATACAATTAAAAAACAAGGAATGGCACCAAAAGCACTCCTGTATTTTCACCCTAAATCAATAAACAAGTACACATGCACCCTGTCTGCTACCCTACATGAATAAAATGGTCAGATATTTTTCAAATTTTACAGAGGAAACCTTAGTAACAGATAAGGTTGTTTTTAAATATGCATTTACCGATTTTTCAATTCGTGAGATCATCAGAATGAAAATGCTTTACCCAATACTTTACCAACTCACGACACAAAAATGAGACGTGCATTAGCAGGCTAAACCAAACTTCATCACACCCAAGCGATCGTGATGCTCACATAAAACAAATAAGCCACATCAGCTGACAATTTGGCTCCCCCAAGGGTCGGGGGTAAGCGCGCACTTGCGCACTGCGCCTGTAAACATACCCGTATTGACACCGCACTCACGGGAATGCAGATATCGACGGATTCGTTTAGTTGGTTCCGTCTTCTGAAGATGCTTTATGGAACACGACATCAAGCAGGATCTTACGATCTTGTCATTTAAGAGTCCCATTTTGAGCCTTATTAGAAACATTGACATGTAGACATTAGACCACTTGAATTTTGCTGTTCTTGTTCGAGCAAAAAACGGTACCTCTATGAAAAACAGTCATAATGGCAATTGGCATTGACAACAATTTATGTAAATATGTGCCGTTTACGCGAATTTCTACTTTTCGCCGTATTGATAAAATCGACATTGTTATCGATGACGGATACAAGGCCACGTCCATCAAATAGGCGCTACCGAAGGGATAAACAGGATATCTAATATTAACTTTATTGCACTGGTGCACGGTGCGGTACTATCAACTAATTTGCTCTAATAAAACAAACGATGGAGATTTTTCACGTGACGTCATAATTGCTATCGTGGATGACAGCGTTACGTCAGAATGAGTAATGGCAACTTTCATCGCGATAGATTATCATTTCCACCAGCGAACGCTAATGGGTGTAGATGTGCGTTTTACATAAAAAAAACCGAGTCACGCAATACAGGGGCCGATTATTGGACCGCTCCTCTTGAACTAATCAAATTTACTGTGCGGACTATCCTGCATTGTTCTTCCATCGTAACCTGCAGTACCAAAGCTTGTTTGTCTTACAAAGACAAAAGCGATTTTGCATATTGCGTACCTAACTACAAGCGGACACACGACGATATCCAATACATCAAAATTTCCAAACAATACCTCTTTATATTAGTCTCCTGACAATACAAATATTGTAAATAGCTAAATACTAAGCTGGAAACTAAGCACGGTCTGACGGTTGCAGAAATATCGCGGATACGGAAGCGGTGTCGGCACTAAGTTTCAACTTCCAACAATAACATTTGCAGGTGCTCGTAAAACCACTGAAAACCACACTGCTTATTTATCACTTCCTTGACGGTCCAATAGTATCCACAAACAGAGGAATATATTCTATCACCATCAAAAATTAACACAAAAGTATCTCAACGAAATTAACCACTAGAGTTAAGAACGCGAAATTATTTTGCAAAGCTCCACCGTGACTCCTTGCGCGAGGAAGGAGATGGTGGTTTGTTTTTTTTATTGTTTTATTTTCGGTTCGATCCGGTGTGGAGGAACGCGCCCGGGCCTCGCCGGCGAGCGACTGGAAGGATCGACCGTGCCAACCCTAGGGGAGGCTGCGTATTTGCGCGCACCAGCCTCTGCATTATCAACCGACTCCGCTTCCATTAGAGTTCTATTTAGCTTGGATGGATTAGAATCGTCAAACATTTGCCGCTTGTTTCTAGTAAGGCGTAAGAGACAGGAGGGTTGGTTAAAAGTGGTCTTGTAGATTCATAGTTAGAGTTGAATTTAGCGTGTTTTAGTGTCCAGAAGCGGAGTTAGGGATGAGGCGCGGTCGCGGTGAAGTGAATGGGGGTGTAAGCGACACAGAGGGCGTTGTTTCCCGTGGAGAGCTGTTACCGGGCGCTTTCATTAAACTCACTTTGTTAGCTCCGATATAGCCAAGTATGCGGGCACGTCGATCGGTCTACAGCGTTATTAAATGCATTCGGTATCCATGAACAAGCAATTCTAATTACCTCTAGAATGAGATTGGCTTCGTAGTAGGACATACTACTAATTGAATTATCTATGATTTCCATTCTGTATGTTTATAGCATAACTTCGTGGCCAACAGAGATAAACTAACGACCTTAGCTTATGTGTCGGTGTGGATGACACGGTCGACGGAAAAATTATTGAAGTTTCGTGTACGATGCATGTTCTAGAAAAGCATCATACCTACACGTAATTATACCTTATCATATTAATCTCAGTAGGTATAACTTTCGTTAATAGGTGTGTTTTCTCAGGCTGTTATCGCTAACTTTATCGAAATATCAAATACTTGTAGGCGGTTGCGAGCTCGAATCAATAAGCTCAAGGCAGACAAGGCTTACCTTCCATTATAATAATAAATAGGAAAAGAATTATTAAGTTACTAACCGTTGTCCTCAAATGGTTTTCACGTTGATTCGAGATAAAAAGTATGTCGATCTTGTATATCTTATTTATTTCTGCCAAACATCATCCAAATCCATTCAGTATTTTTGTTACATTTTTTATGATGTCTGAACATCCATACTACATACTTACAAAAAATGGTATTAATAAATATTTTTATTACCGTATACTCACTGGATAACCATATTATAGACAGAACGATGACACCAGTGTGAAAAAGAATCTAAATGTGCCGATTTCCTCAAATCATTTTGATGCCAACCATCTCTCAGGCCGATCAAATATACCGCATTATTAAATTTCATAACCACATCTATTCTAAACTGTCCATAATTGGTCAACGTTTCTATTAACATTATTGACCGCATCTTCGTCACGACGAAACAATGAATTCCTGTCACGTAACCACGAAGGAAGCGGCCAGATACGAATACAAATTGCAGGAAAAATGTAAATAAAAATAGGAACGGAAGGTGCGACGCTGACCGGTCGATAGCGGAATACTTCGCATTCTGCATCCATCTATGCAATTTGTCTGTAATCTAGATACGTTATGCGAGCGCGTCTTGATCGTTCGCATACGTTTGGTAATCGTGTGGTGACGTTTAACGTTGTAGTATGTAGTTGACGATTATTAGTGCATGTACAAATTCTAAAGGGATCACTCGCACAACGTATGCGTTTCAAAGAAACAGAAAGTTTTCTTCTCTCTTTACAGCGTGGGATACGATTAGACCGTCACGTATCGCGCAAGGGAAGAAGATTTTTCTGTTTCTTTAAAATTTTACAAGTACAACGTGTGCATCTTAGTAATTGTAAAAAACCCTACTTAGTAATTTCGAAAGCAGTTCGACGATCGCTGCGATGAGATGGGAAATAGTCAATAAAAATCTTCTAAATAATCGATAGTTGATTGTGATAACGCTATTTATTCTTTCATTTGATGGATGGTCATAAAACGTTCACAACAATGTATTTATATATAAAGTCCGGTACATGCCAATTGAAGGCGTTTCCTATAATTAATCAAAAAATATAGCCTATATTGACATCCAAAAAATGGCTTCGTGTGATGGCAAGCCAAAAGGCGGAGAAGAGCTTTCAGCATCCTACCAGTTTGTAAAATGATATTAGTGTGCTTATAATGTTTTTTTAGACAGAAAAAAAAAATCTTAATAAAATGTTAAAATAATATTTCTAGTACCTAGTTTCTTATTCGATTATCTTGCTTCCCGAACCCTTCGCGACCTCCTTATCAATTGCATTAGAGTATTCGCGAGTCGTATCTGCCATCTAGCACAGCTCAAGACACTTGAAGCCACACAAAGTACCATATTGCATTTCGCACACATCCACGTGAATCATACCCACGTGTTTATCGATCCAATGCAGTTTTCCTCCGGAGCTCTTATGATGAAGACATTAAAGATCATTATAGCGCCATACTCTAAACGTGGTGTTGGAAGTTGGTACAATTGGAATGAACTCTAAAATGTTTATAACCCTCGAAACTGGACTGGCCAACTTAAAGTAGACAGAATTATTCATGGCTTGCTTGAGACAGGTGACTGGATTTGAATTCAACTTGCAAGTTTGTGGTACGAGTATTATACAACACATGATTTGCAAGGAGAATTTCTGTCTGCTTCAAAATTAATTCAAGTAGCAAAGGCACATTTAATTTTCATCGTGGCTAATATGGCCCAAACGGAAGATTGTTTTTTGAAAAAGCACTTGAATTTTATTAGTTAAGAGTTAAAATGTATGTGAGTTACAATAATGGCAAACCATTTAGGGCATCAAATTACTACAGATTTAAAATTAAAGTTAACTTGAAAACTTCTAACATTCCTCCCCCGTATTTTGGTGCACCGCGCCAAAATGATTTGTGAAGTCAATCTGAGGGGAGGGCGAGATTACAACGTATTGCACGGGGATAACTCCGAAGTAATTCCGTCTTCCCGACCTCTACAATCCCGAGCTATTACCGTCACCGGTGATAACTTTGTTACAATCATATTATTTGACGGGGACCCTACGCTCATAAATATTGAACTGATCACATCGTGTCATTTTATGTATGACTCGTTCATGAATATATGATCGAATTATACACAAAGTCAGACGGGGGATATTCACATTTGTTACTGGGTAGGTGTAACAAAAATATATTAGAGCAAAGGTGTTTATTAGAATCGGAAACTGAAATAGGTACACGATTTCTTTAGGTGGTCCATCTTTTTTAAGGTCGAAAATTGGAGTCAGATGAAAGATGAAAGAGGAGTGAACAAAAATAAACAGACTGAAATTTAAATAAGCACATGGGAATACTTTTTGTCTGCGTCTAATTTCTACATGTCACAATTTCAATATCAGTTTTATAATAAACAAGCGGCTGCCCGCGGCTTCGTCCGCGTGGATTTCGGTTTCCATACAATCTTTCACCCCCCTTTTCAACCCCACACGCAACGGAAGCCTTTTCCATTATTTCTTCGCTCCTAATAGTTGCAGCGTGATGTTATATAGCCTTAAGCCTTCCTCGATAAATGGTCTATTCAACACATCAACACAAAAAGAATTTTTCTATTCGAACCAGTCGTTCCTGAGATTAGCGCGTTCAAACAAACAAACAAACAAACTCTTCAGCTTTATAATATTAGTATAGATGTTGTTAATTGTTTTGGTGCTGGTCTTTTTTTAATTGTAGATAAAACATCCGTTCTCTATTTAATTGTCTTAATAATGGCGAGGGTCCTTCGTCATTTTGTTTTGAGACGGAATATTACAAATTAATATAATCCTTATAGCATTATTCTATGAAATAACGTCGTGATCAGTTTTAAGCATCGCATAGGTACTTACTTCTTTATCGTCAACACCATATAGCTACTAATAATAAATGGAAGCGGATTTTTTTCTGCTGAGAAAAATGTGTTGGGGTGTTCCCTGCGTAGTTTATAACTTATTCAGTATTCATTGCTTTTAATTTGCTAGCAAAGTCGTCATGTAAGTCAATTTATCGCTACTTAACGTCTAAGAGTATCTTTTATCTAACAAATGTGTCTAGACCGTGTTTTGCTCAGGCAGAATTTTATAGAGTACTTAACACAAAATATGAATAATTGAAGACGGGCACTTTCCAATGCGAAAGCGAATCTTATAAAATTATCTTATAAAATTTTAAGAGAGGTAGGGCATAGAGGTTTATCGCTCGAACTAGAGCAGCCCGACTGGTGAAATACCTCCACCTTACAGAAGACTGTAGCCAAATAACAATCACTTCTGTGTTCTTGTGTTCCTGCGTGTGAGCAAGTTTCCAGAGCTCCTGGGGGTGCTACGTTAGTGGCAGGGGTCAAGCCTTCAAGGAAAGGGCGACAAGTCCAGTAACAGATTTATTATGCTGTACTTGTCACCCTTAAGCTGGGACCTCATTACCACTTAACATCAGGTGGGATGAGGTCAATCTTAAAGTGCAATATAAAAAAATATATACATAAATAGTACAATAACTTCAGTAAAGTAAGACTAGTCATAGATTGACCAGGCTTTCAGGGTGACCAAGGATACAGACTTAGCATTTGTTACGTACAGTCAGTAAGTTTAGTTTAATCAGTACCTTGTTAGATTAAGTTAACTGTCTGAATAACATACTTAGTTACCGTTAGGTTTATTGTGACAAGGTATCAATGTGGAAAAACTTATGATGTCGGACTGTATAGTCTGCAGATTTAACGAAAAGGGTTAATAAAGGTTTTAATGGTTATCTCGGCAGCCATCATTTGTGGTTGGTAAGTATATCATCATTTTAATCAGAATATGAATATGATAAAAGACAAATTGATGACTTGTTAAAAACAATGATTCTATTTACTCCGTCAAAGATTTTCGAAGAATATAATGAAAAAAAATTTTTTCTCTACAAATAAACTTAAGTAGCTTAAGATACAACGCGATATAGTTCAGTGGAGAGGTGTGCTTACACCACTATTTCGTTTAAACTGTGCGAGCTTTAATATCTATGATATCTTAGTTATTTTAAATTTACATAGTAAAAGTAAAAAATATGCGTTTATATTTGTCAATAATCTGACTGCTAGACGAAAGAGCAATTTTTAGTCATCTACCAAATTAAAATCTAATTTTAGCATCTTATTCAGCTCCAGCGAGAGGTCCGTCAAAGGAGTACTATTCAACCTTTGTACCTACCTAAATCTACTGTCCCACTTGTATTCGTATTAAAATGCATTTAGGACGTGATCATGATTAGTTGCACGTAAATAATCAAGATACGCATTTAGCGATACCATATAAGAAAACATACAGCACACGAAGAAGGTGTGCACTACGATTCTAGAGACTATTAATAAGTGATACTAATGTAATCTATATGAATTAAAATATTTTACTATTGACCTCATTTCAACGTCAAACTAGCTGACGCCCACGACTTTGTTCGCATTATTTCGGGCTACAAAATCAAATACCTTTTTTAAAAAATGACGAAAAAGGAGGAACACCTACCAACTGGTCCCGAACTAATGTTTTTCTTTTCAATATAAGTACCAGAGCACGGATACTAGGGGTAAAATCTGAGTACAACCAGGCTCAAGTCACTACACAAAAGTTAATTTACAAAACTCGACCCAATCGCAAAAAAAAACAGACATCAACGAAAACTAAAGAATGTTAAACTTCAACGAAAACTAAAGCATGTTAAACTTCAACGAAAACTAAAGAATGTTAAACTTCAACGAAAACTAAAGAATGTTAAACTTCAACGAAAACTAAAGAATGTTAAACTTCAACGAAAACTAAAGAATGTTAAACTTCAACGAAAACTAAAGAATGTTAAACTTCAACACAAACTTGACTCTTGTCTCAAAGGAGAACTATCAGGTAATATTACAATTCTAAGGCCACACTAGACCAATAAATCAAGCTCAAACCAATCGTAAAAACCGAACTCGAAACTGGGTGTGTTGATATCGATCCCGTCATTAGCACCCCATCAGATATATGGCAACCATTGATCGGTGCCGACGACATGTGAAACAAATCACAACGGGGATGGAACACGTGACTGCATGGGTTTACCCAGGGTACTGTACTGATAGGGTGATTGTTTTGGATTAAGTGTACAAGAGAAAATACAACTGGTAGGATATTTTAAGACTCTAAAAGCCTACATAAGGTTTAAAATCGGTTTTAACTTGGACAAAATGTTTCCTGACTTATTACAAAAATGGGTTGTGATTATAACAGCTAGCCTTGCACATTGCATTGGCACTCCAAATAATTAAACGACTAAATAAAATGTGCTTAAATGAAGTACCTATACCTACTAATCAACTTCGTCAGCAAGTCTTTGTCTTCTCAAAGAATACTTGCTGGCAAAAATACTTTATAAGGAAACGTTCCTATCACATACTTTCGATTACATTACACACATTATTTCCGAGTCATTTAATCTGATAGACGTAAAGATGGGTACGTATCAAACACAAGTATAATAATGACTAGTGCTCACCTCTCGAGCCAAAGACGAAGGTATTTGCTCAGTTAAGTGAACGTAATGAAGCTATCTCCACGGGCTAAAGGGGATATAACATAATCTTTTCTACGGGCAAAAGGCTTTCAGGAGAAAATACAAAGTGTTTTTAAGAGGGTTAAGATACATAAAGATTTTTGTTATTTTAAGATACCTCGAGTAGGTACAGCTCGGAATAAAATAAGAAATAACACTACGTACTACGTAGTCTTTGAGTTTACATTTACTAAAAGTATTTCTAGTTTTGATTGTTACTACCGGTCTTCCATCGAGTGGAATTCGGACTCTTTTAAGGGTATTCAAACTAAGGGTTCCAGTTCTACACAAACGAAGCGCTAAGCAAAGGCTTTCCAAAATTTACCCCTTAAAGTTGGATGACTATGTCAGAATCTCTTGTTGGGTGCCAAATTTTAGCGTGATCGATAATAGAGGATAGAAGAAGGGAGATAACTTTTCTATATCAGATAAAAATTAACAAGCCGATAAAATATAAGACGTTTAATAAAGAAAGACAATAAGTTATTTTGTTACGAATTATTCTAATATCACAATTAAGAATCGGGCATTAAGCTCTTTAGTTTGCATTTATGCATCTCCGCCGAAAGGTCAGCAAACCCGAGCCCAGTGCTTCAAAAACCATAAAAGTCCCAGCGCCCACGGGAAAGCACATGCGGCTGTGTGCGTGGGTCGGGGATCGAACCCCGTGACGGGTAGTATCGATCCGCCATGCACACACCCACACAGGCACTGTAGCATGCGCTCCTAATCCTTGTGGAATAGAGTTGAAGTTACAGCGGTAAGCTTGTGTTTTAGGGAGTTTGGAAATGGGGAAACGAAAAGTTTCTGTGCTTCCAAGATGCGTCGAGGGCGTTTCCTAAACGATTCTTGTTAGCTGTTTTGTCAACGTTTACTCTAAAACTTTTGGGTGAAATTTGTTTGTGTTAAAAACAAAAATACTTTGGGATTTAAGTGATTTTTGCACAAAGTTAAGAGTCAGTTAACGTAAGCGCCAACTTAGCTGTAATGGTAATGGACGATTTGACGGTTGAAAAGTTTTGCGAAAAATATTATTTTTTGACAGCTGTCTAATCGTTCGTTGCCGCTGAAGTTCAGTCGGCTACTAGCCCCAAAAAGCAGGTATAACAGTTTACAGAAAAGTCCCTTTAAGAAGGTGTTCGTCAATTTTTTATCTACCAAAAAGAGTTCTTACAAAGAAACCAGTTTAATGTCTAAAAAGGGTGCATGAACTAAAATTATGAAACATTTGTTATGTTTATAAAAAAAACTATTATGTTCATAATAGATTTTTTTTAACTAATTAACAATTAACAACTAATTGCCAATCATGAAAAGCTTACGATTTTGTCCTTACATTCAGAAAACACTTCATAGTATTCTATATACCTGTGCAAATAAGCCAAGTAATGCCTATTAGGTGTACAATCCTAAATAATACATATTAGGCCCTGGCCTAAATAAGAAACGAGACAAAAGATAGGGCTCTAAGGTCAGATTACCGATGTGTCATCCAGCCCTGATATACCACGTACGCTTAGGCTGTGGGATAAGCTTCCTGTTACGGTTTTCATACGACACTACTGTGGCGCACCGTGCGACCTTAAAGGGCAGCAGGATTACGGTACTGGGACGGACGGGCAGCAGCGTGTATGACTCCTCCGCTCCCCCGCTCTAAAAAAAGCGAGGACAACCTCATCGCCTTGTAAAGGCGCCATAGCTACGTTTTCTTAAAAAAACTACGAACTGATAACTTTGTTCAACATACCTTTCATAAAACAAGTCGGCACGGACTCCATTGGAACTGCCAGGATGCCCCTAGAAGTACTGCGGTAGCCTCCCTCCCTTTAGAGCGATCTGCGGATTAAACGTACTAATATAACAATCCAAGATAAAGAAACAAGTTTTGCCCGCGACCTCGTCCGGGTGGAATAGTGACTTCGGTTTCCATAGAATAGCTCGAATTAACATATTGTCTCTTAACGTTTAAAATAATTTAACGGGTCAAAACGCGACACCATTTTTATTTAGTAGTTAATACGAACTACTTACTGCCCGACGTTTCGGTTAGGTTGCACCAACCGTGGTCACGAGCTGACCCTGAGCTGAGTTTTGACCCGTTAAATTATTTTAAATGTTTAAAATGGAACGCGAAAGTCTTAAAATGTATATTGTCTCTTGTCGCAAATTTATGAAACCAGAACATAAACCTTCATATTTCTATACATAGCTAGCGGTCCCGGCGAACTTCGTTTCGCCTTAGAGGATTTTCCCGCTTTTCTGTTGAAATGTTTCCTGAATTTTCTTTGCTATAAACCTCACGGAGCCCGAGACCTTTCCAACGAATGCAAAACCGTGGAAATCGGTTCGTGCGTTCTGGAGTTATAGCGTCAGGAAGGAAAACCCGACTTATTTTTATATAGTAGATGTCCTCCACTGTTCCCTGTTGTTGTTATTTTACTTCTTATGTTTAACAAACTTTCAATAACCAATTTCTTAGTGATCCATTCTTGTTATCCCTTTATAACTCTTTTTTCGCTTTAACAAATAGCCTATGTCCATTCTCAGTCTCTAGACTAAAAATTAAATTTATTTAAATGGTTCAGTAATTAGTAAGGACTAAGATAGGCATATTCCCCCTTTTAAAGCTGTACGATGTCCTAAACTAAAATAAGTATCCCTGTACAATGAGTACAGGCTCATTCTAAGTGAACCTTACTTATGGTAACGTTATGAGCTCAAGGGTTTACATTTTGTTGCTGGATAATAAATACAGTAGTAAGTACATATATTACACTAAAATCAGTGATATTTTACACTAAAATCTGTGGAATTCTATACTAATCTACTAACTTTTAATCGTCTATTTTATGATTTTTATAGTGACCAAGTTGAAGGACCAAAATATTTTTCATCTATTCACGACCTCCTTAGCCGACAGGCGAGAGGGCTGGACTTTGGCGTAGGACTATCTCCGAGGTCCCGGGTTCAACTACCGGTCGGGTAAATATGGAAAAAGGACTTTTCTATGTTGTCTCAGGTCTGGGTGTTGTGGTGCCGTCGTTGTCTCTGATTTCTGTAACACAAGTGCTTTAGCTACTTACCACAGAGCCAGAGGAATGTATGTGATGTTGTTCAATGCATATTTCTCATAGGCAATCAAAATCGTAACACCAGTTCTTCTATCAACTTCACATAGTCTACCAATCACAGCTTCCTCGGTCAACATGCAGCTTTAGGCATTACACATTCGCTTGGACGCCTACTTGGACAGCATGCCGATGACCGGTAAACTTGGCTACAAAGGCAAAAGGTACTCACTCGAGGAACTGATGAGCGCTCGGGAGGGGGCGGCGGGGAGCGGGGCGCGCTCACTGAGCCGCACCGACGCCTTCAGCCCCCGCCTGCGAACAATGTCAACTCCATCAAACTATTGACTCCTGGTACCTCACTTCAGCGAAACAGAGAAAAATTAATAACTAGACCACAAAAAATCTTCCTTCCACCCATTAAAACCCAGGTAATGCTAGTGTGAGCCAATCAGACGAGGAATTTAAAGAACTAACACATTAAAAAAATAATTAAGATAAAAAATTAAATTTTAAAATGAAAATTGATATGCACCATATTCATTTTCATCACAACTTCATATACTTCAGGAGTTATCATGGTGAAGGCTAAAGAAGGTGATCCCAATAATTGCTTTCAAGTTTATTTCTGTCCTTAAAAAGTGATTTGAAAGGCACGCGATTAATCACAACTTGGAAGCTAGGAAGAAAAAGTTAAACCATAGCTACTATGTGCTGTTATAAATTAGACAAACTGTTAAATCGCCTAAAAATCTAAAACACGAGTGTCACCGCAATCATTCTCATCAACAAAATATGGAATCATAGCGAGGAAGGGCCAGCCAATAAAGGTTCTTATATCGGTTCAGCCAGTGTTGGTTTTCCATATAACATAGACTAAGCCCGGCTTTAAGTCACACATTCCGATTAATGTAGGACCTTTTAGAGGCGCGGCTGATTTAACATTAAAAAAGCTTGTACCATGTAGCCATCAGTTTTTGAAACCTTTAGAAAACCAAATAAATTGTGGCGGCGTGAAGTATAGATTGACATTTCGTTGTTATATTAAGGTCCACGAAATTACTTTTCAACGACACGTCCAAAAATATCAGTCTGGTCGCGTTTCCGTAAGATCAATCAAAGCGCACATTTTTCATCTCGCTCCAGGCGCGCTTCGTCGCACATTCGTCACGTCGTAAGCTCACTTTCAGGAGTCTTCAAAAGTCACGTCGAAACTTATAAATAAATTAAGGGCCGACGGAACTATGAACAGGGCTGCCCATAGCATCTGGAGAAGTTACATCACTAGCTGTCGGCCGTGACTTTTTATCGTTATTATAATATGTTATTCTGTTAGCTAATCTGTATGTCTACAAAATTTCTTCCAAATCCATTTCACATATCTTGCATAAAAGAGTTCACGTTTCTAATATTAGTGGTATAGTGTTCTGATAACACAATGCGTCATCATGCCAGATAATATTACGCATAGATCAAAAATAATGCTCAGTTTTTATACTTTGTGTTATGCCTCCAGGTCAGCAATACCATATTCACAATAACGTTTTGTACAGCTTTTAATTACACGCAAGTTAACAATTTGATTATTAAACTTTTAAATAGTAATGCGTAATTTTTACAGGCCACCTTAAAAAACAAATGAAAATCGATATTATTTTCTTTTTCAAAAGTCGCGCGCGCGCAGCCAGTGCTCGCCAGAAAATAAAATTATCACAAGAAGTGTTTTTATTAATGTGTATAGTAATAGATGTAGTGTCAGCAGGAACTTGCCTAAAGACCTTTTCAGATTAGCTAAATTGCTGATGCCTAGGGGGTAGTCATTGCCTTGGGGCCACAAAGATAAGCTAACAGATTGAGGATTGCCGAGATTGTTGCACCAACTAAACTTTCACGGTATCTGGCGCGTTGACGGTTGTCAAATCGTTGGTTAAAAATCGTGAGTTAATACTTCAAATTATGATAAATGCAATTGAGACTTAACATGACAAGTAATATAATAGTTAAACTTAACTATGATGATGGCAGCCCTATTGGTCGGACTATTTCCGTAGGCAGGTGACGCACGCGCCGCAGATAATTTATTGGCTTGGAGATGTTTATCAATAGAGATATTCAGGGCGCCCTCTTAGCACGCGCCCAACATTGCCCTATAACAGGAATGGCGAACCACCGCCCCGCTTACAAAAAGTCTAAGCACAACTAACTTATATTGATAAGAATAACCTACAATCTGTATTGGGGGTATTAAAACTCAATTCTCTTCATTAAAGATAGTTTAAAAGTAAAACGTGCGATTCGCGGATTATTTGGGTGCGCCTAAAAACGTTTTCGTTTCGAGGGATACCTCAGGATACCCAGGGATACCCAATTTGTACATTGGCCCTACAGGTTTTGATATCCCTGCCTCATAAGAAGTTTTGTTGCTTACATTTTTGTTAAAACTATTTGAAAGTAAAAAAAAATTTGGTTTAAACATTTACACAAATAAATCATGAAAGTTAAAATCTGTAACTACCTTTAAACAATGTTATTCTGCACACAATAGTAGGACTTGACCTAAATACAAACTTTGATGTCTTGAACATACAATTGCCGCATCAAGGCTAATAAAAGGTAATATTCTTAGCCAAGAGGTAAAAGTTGCTATATTTAAATTTAATTTCACAAAGAGATTCAGTTCAACACAAAAATAAATCCAAGCAATTTATCTTATTTTGTTGTGTACATACACAAATGTCAAGTTATTATATTTAAAACAAAATATGTGTAACATAATTCATAAAAGATTTAATGCTGTTTTAGGCTAGCTAATTTAAATATTTATGAATGTAGGAGTGTCCTTGCTAGTATCAGATTAAAAATAAAATCAACATAAACATTTCACATCTTTGAAATGTATGTTTTTAAGATCCTGGATGTCCCAGACTATATTACATTTATAAATATAATTAGCTACTAATTACTTTTTCAGATGTATAAACAGTAATGTCAATGTAAACATTTGCAGTTTTATATAGGTTCTTACGCCAACATATTTTGTTGGCAGATTAACATCAATAACATAAGAAAGGTAGGTAATACAATTGAGACGACAAAATTACAAGAATCACCAAAAAAGGTAGGATTTTACAAAAAAAAATTCTTACTAATCCGAACACAATTTAGAAAGCCGAAACTTGCAAGCAGAAAAGTATCTCATACAAAACCTATTAAATACCACAGACTTTTTAATTATATTCCAGTAGTCTATGAAACTTGCCCATAAATTATAACTAATCTTATATGAAAATATGATTTAAGGGTGATTTTACAATTGTCAGCCCAAAAATAACAATCTAAACAAAAGCAAGTTGGATTAAGAACATTCAGTAATATTGCATCGGATTATGATAACATTTAGAATAGGTTGTGTTGTACTTTATTTAACTGTTATTTCTTAGCTGAAAGTTGAAAAAATCAGACCTTGATTTCTTTTCCTATAAGATCTTTTTACCAGACCAGAGACCAGATTAGCTAACTTACTGATGCTTTAATGCTTTTTTTAATTTTAAATATTCAGGAATGCACTGCATTTAAATGTGTGTTGCGGTTCCAAGTATTTCATTGATCATCTAATTATTCCAACACATAATATATTTGTGGCACCACTGTGGGTACTGTTTACAAGTGTTCAAGCTACTTACTTTGGGATAAGGTTAAAATATGTTATGCGGTCAGATTATTTTTAGTTTAAGTCTCCTTAATTAAGTACTTGTCTTAGGAGGAAAAAATTTAGTAGATTCATATAATGAACTATAGAATAGAACACCTTTTTAGTTAAGATGTTGATGAAGAAAACGGTTACAACGACTGGTCTAGGCCAATAACTCAATAAGATAAATTAATAACCATTTTTATCCAATTTTATCAATTTGTCATGCAATGAAGGTAGGTGTGAAAATATTTGCACACATCTAATTCAAGTACAATGCCGGTTATTCTCTAAATTTAGAAAAGACAGATCCTA
The DNA here is from genome assembly GCA_037074685.1 of Glyphodes pyloalis. Taxonomy (NCBI): domain Eukaryota; kingdom Metazoa; phylum Arthropoda; class Insecta; order Lepidoptera; family Crambidae; genus Glyphodes; species Glyphodes pyloalis. The sequence goes on along the minus strand of JAYKKO010000012.1, from coordinate 2,027,330 downwards.
AATTTTAGTCAGGAATGCAAGATAAACAAAGAACGAATAAGATTTTTGCAGCAGGAACTCAAAATCGTTAACAGTTCACTGTCAAAAATGCATTTGAAATTTCATCCTTTACACTTGCTAATTATAACTATGTTTTTAGTCAATTAAATACTCAACATTTAGAACTTACCATTGCAAACGAAATAAATCCCTGTTTCAATATTTCTTTCAAACTATCAACAAAATATCACAACAAATCTCCCACGCACAGCCGCTTTGCAATTTTCAAGTATTAGTGCGGCAAGCAAATGTTCCAATCGGAACATAGATTCGACAATGATTGCACAAAATTTTCGATTCACCGATTTTGATGGTACAACTTGGATTCAAATAAGATACTGGATATATTTCCTCAAGTGTGAACTGAAGTAGGTAAAGCTCACTGATACTGAGGTAAAGATAGTGTCCAAAGTATCTTGTCGGATTTTGGAGGAACAAAATAATTTATGTTTATTCCGTTTAGCTTTTCTAATGATTTTTCTAACCAATACATTGAATTTAAATTTTAAAAAAGCTAATTTTAGCCTTAGCTATAATTTTTACCAAGGTACCAAGGTTACCAAGACTTGGAAATGTACAGTTTTCAAGAAATATTAAAATTGTTTCATGCTATCTTTAAATTCTAGCTCGGATTCACTTCAAAACTTTTCAATAAGTTGCTGATTTCCTAAGTTTTTTGGATTGGCCAGTGTTGTACATACTCATAATATCTTATAATAGTTGAAATAATAATATATGAAAAAGATGCTAACTCGTTGAACAAATGCAGACCTTTCAAAGACACGCACTGGTCTATCACTATCAAAATTCTATCAAGAACGATGAAGTGAAATTGGTGTAATAACGATGCATAAATTAGCAGACATACAAAACCTTTGGATCAACAATGAAGGAGCTGATTAAAAATAAAAATAATAAAAGATACCATTTGTTTTGTGTGAGCATTGTTTAAAATAAAAATCGACTACAATTAATTCAATTGAGATCTTTTTACTGTTGTTCATCACTAGTAAGTTCAGAACGTTTAGTTCTATTAACACTGGAGTATGTTTTTCAATTATATTTTTCTTATTAATTCATACCTACCTTTATGTAATGCACGTAAAATAAATACACACATTCACCAAGATGAACTTATTCGTTTTTACTACGTGATCATCATATATACAGAATAATGTTTTGCCATATGCCCACATTAAAAACAAAGGTGAAAAAAAATATGTCAGATTAGGCAAATGTCATCTGGCTGTGAATTTGTCAGAAAATAAATTATTTAATTTGATGATTTAGATTAGTTTTATTTCAATAAAACTGTCTAAAAACACAACACAAAAAGGTAAATTAATTTAAATACTCCTTAAAGGGTTTCCAGTAAGTTTATTTGAAAACGGTAAATATACAAATGTTGTGATGTAAGACGATGTGTTTTGATGAGTTTTAGAAGTATTTCACTATAGTTGCATGTGTTAAACTATCGACAATTTAGTTTTCGATATATTTTATATAATTTAAAACTTATTGTCCGGTATATGTTCTAGATGTTAAAGTTCAGTGGTGCTGTGATTTGGAGGTTAGGTGCGAGGGCGAGTATTCGTAAATACTCCGGCCCTGGGGCTACAGTATTGAAAGCAGACAAGAGCGACTCTTCCAGAAATGTGTCTGATAAATCAGCAACAATTTCTACCGAAGACAATAGAGATAATTCAGGTAACAATAAAGGTGGGCCATTAAACTATTTTAGTAGTTGGGAGACACTACTAATCTGTAATGGACACGCTTAAGACAGTTCTGTCTAATTGAATTCATTCCATTATTGTATTTTAACAGTCATTTATTTAAAAACATACTCATTCACACAACTTATTACTTTGATTTTATTTTATGCCTAATTAATACTGGCATTCCCTTCCAAAGTATAACAAATGGAATATGAGACAGTGATAAAATGGTAATATGGTAACCAAAGTACACACAGAGAAACTTTTAATTAAAAAATAAATAAAAGTTTGATAAAAAATTCTGATAGGTTTAGTTGCCGCAGCATTTGCATCACTAACCTCACCCGAGGTGGAAGACAAACGTAAACCTAGCCACAAGTCAGTGAAGCAAAGCAAGACCCAGTCAATGGATAACCAGATTATGAAAGCGAATGACATTGATAGCCTGCTGTTGGTTGCAGAGAATTCTGTTGTTTCTAGAAGACATGCTTTAAAGGTAAAGTTCTGTAGCTAATAACTAGCTGAAAGGAAAAAAAGGAAAGAGTTTTATTCGTATCTTGAGAGTTTAGAATAAGAGGATATTAGAAAAATTAAAGCTTACAGTCTACATACTAAAAAAAAAAAAATTAAGCGTAGACTTACATTGTGGTCAATTATTATGTGATAAATGACGCATGTATTGAGTTAATATTTAATGATTGACTGAGATTGTAAATATTTATGAAATGTTTTAGATCTTAAAACTCATACTATGTTTAAGTCCTGTAACAGTATTCCAGTAACTCAATAACTTTTGATTATATTTTGTTGTTTCATTATTTATTGTAAATATAAGCATGTACAATTAACTTTTTTCAAAACTGTTCACCTGGTAGACATTTTATTTAAAAGTTATAGATGTGTTATGTAAATAAGGGCTGAATTATAAAAATAACAGATATTTTTGGCTCTAAGAATCTAGCAAATGCAAAGTTAACATTTTCCAAACATCAATGGAGTCATTCAACTTAAAAAAATATTTCCAGATGGTGTCACTTTTATCTGACTGGTCTAGCAGCAACAAAGTGAAGCTTGCGGACTTTGAGAAGGACCCTCGGTTCCTGAAGCTGTGCCGGATCCTAGCCAGGACTCCCACGACACAGGCCATGAGCTCTATGGCCATGGCAGAAGATCTGAGCACTGTATTAGGCATCACAGGAGACGATGAAGCAGCGAGGCTGATTTCAAATTTAACTTTGCCACAGATGATAAAGGTTTGTAATAACATGTAAATTGCAGCCTAATTTAAATGTTAGGATTGTGTAATTACAAGCTTACCAGTTTAAGTAAATCCGTTTTCTTAAACTCACAACTAACATTACGTTGATGAGTATGTGTATTGAGGGTGGTAGCTAAAGTATTTCAGAAATGACAATGGGCCACATCAACCAGAGCTGAGACAATATTGGAAAATAAGGATTCTATACTGTACTATATTGTTGATGCGCATGTAATACAGCGTAATAGGAGTATGTTCATACTGCGTATCTGCAAAAGGCGCAAAATTGAAATATCGCGTTATCTATACGATTTATGGATATGCAATACGAAGTTTTTACAAACAGTCCTTACGCGTTTTTGCACGCGCACCGACCGTATGACCGGTCTGGTATCGAATCCAGGACGTTGAGGGATGACACAACCCTGACAGTATTCAGAATTATTTAATTCCATTCTGATTATAACTTCTAAGCATCTAGTATAATGATTTTCATTTTCGTAGTTTTCTTTTCAATTATTATATTAATTCTAGTAACTTAACTAACTTGTTTAAAACGTAACGCGAATCTCTTAAATTCTATAACTTTCAAATATTAAAAGGAATCCATTATGTTTATAATAAACTTGAAACAAACATAAAATTGTATATCCTCAGGTGATGAAAGCGCTTCACCAAAAGGGCCGGCGCAGCACGCCCCTGCTCCGCGCTCTCTCCTTCAACATTACCAAACAGTCTGAGATCATTGACCTTAAGAAATCAGCTGACTTGCTTTACTCGATGGCCTCACTAAATTTCCCAGATCCCGTACTGTTGGACAGGATATGCAAGTAAGTGAGATCTAAGAAATTAAAAAAATAAAAAATAATTTTAATGGGGACTTCTCTTAAACCTGTAACATGGGTAGGGACCCCCTGTGATGCCCAGTTCCAATACTTTACGATTCTTAATGTGTCAAAACCCTTATTAAGCCCCGACGCAAAAACGACTGAGTGTTATAAGTTTGACGTGTGTGTGTATCTGTCTATGGCATCGCAGCTCCCAAACAAAAAACCGATTTTGTTTTTTTTGTTTGAAAGTTGAATAAGTCGGGAGTGTTCTTAGCTATGTTTGATAAAAATCCATTAACGATGGCCGCCGTCACAAAATTATGGATTGTATGTTTTAACACCACTCCCACAATATAGGTAGCCATATAAAAGGGCAAATTTCAAATCCAAGATGGCCGGCGATGACAGAATTCCTAATTTTTTTTGTTACAAGTCCTTCAATATAGTTCTACAAGTCGTTAATTCTAATTTCAAATTTACTTTCCATATCAACTGTCAACTGTCGGTTGTTTTTAGCTTACGCCTCGTATAATTTATTACAAACCGTAAAATATATGACAGGGCATAAAATAATTTAAAATTTTGAATATTTCAGTGACGTTATAGAGACCCTCCCGTCAAACAAGGACCGGCCGTCAGTGGTGACGTCAATAGTGGTGTCGCTGGGCCTGCTCAAGTACAGGCACGAGCCCGCGTTGACGGGCGTCGCGGAGTGGGTGCAGCGGCACAGGGCGGCGTGCCGCGCGGCCGACGTCGCCTCGGCAGTGCTCACCTTCGCGACCCTGGACTACGTGCCGCCTAACACTGAGGGATTGTTTGAAGTAAGTACATGCATGTATTTGCAGCGTGGACCGAGCAAAGACCTCGTTAGGAGATCGAAAGAAGATGACCATAATAAAGTTATCTTTTTTTTTCTTGAGAGGGGAAAGTGATGGTCGGACGCACCGTTACTTACTGCGGGGAACAGAGAGTGTTGGGCTCGCACCGACTAAAACTCCCTCAGTGGCCAACGCTGCACAGTTTTAGGGGGGTCAAGATCCCTTGCGGCGGCTCTATCGCAGCCTCTACGCGCATAACGTGCGTGGCTGGAGCGTGCCAGGCCTCCTGACACGCCCTACTCCCTCTGTGCGGCTCCGCTGCCTACCGCCACTGCAGACACCCGAGACTCTCACTCTAGCTCCGAGAACTAAAATTTATATATTGTCTCTGGTTTAGTTGTTTCGTCATTGTTTCTCATTTCTGTACCACATATAACTTACCATAGAATCAGAGTAGGTATATAATGTTGTTCAATCTTTATTGTTATTGTTTTATCACAGACAGCAATAGCTTTGAAAGAGGAAGAGATGTCAAAGCCCTCGGCGTGGCTGGACCTGGTGTTCTCTCTGCTGACTCTAAACAAAGCCGAGAAGAGCCACCTTGAGTCTACGCTCAAGCCGGAGTTCATAGACAAACTACTTTCAGCTGGAGGTACGTTTAATATATTGGTTTGTACGCGTTAGTCCAGTGGTCACCAAATGGTGGGCCGTGCATCCGGAACTCGACATTTTTTTGAGGAACCCTATCCCGCATTTATAAACAACGTAGTGATTCCGCTAATCTGTTTTTGAATTCAATGTTCCTACTAAAGTGAGAACTGTCGGCGCAGTTTATTTTTTTAATGTTGCCAACCAAAGAGCATAGTGTCGTGACGCGAATAATTAAAATATTATTACAAAATACCTATCTTTCGCAATAATATGTGAGAAATTAATGTTTTAAGTTGAATATATTAATCAGAGTGCAACTTGTTTTTTGCCATTTGCAGTATATTGACTGGGAAAATACAAATGTAAACTAGATTTTGATCCTCAACTTAGTTACAATTTCAAATTGTGTTGTCTTAATTTGTAATGTAACCCAGACGGAGGTACAATGAAAATACAATGGTGTGCTTATTTAATTAATCCGAGTGTAGAAATATATTTGTGTCAAATTTTATGTCTCTAACCTAAAAAATAAGCATAAACACTTTCGAGGGCGGTATTACCCCCATCCCCCATTTTCAAAACAAAAAGTAGTCTATGTCCGTTCTAGAGGTTCAACGTATATCTATACCAAATTTCATTAAAATCAGTTCTGTTGTTTAGGCGTGAAAGCCAGACAGACAGACTTACTTTCGAATTTATTAAATTTTATGTATGGATTGTAACGCTGTTGGTTGGTATCTAAAATAAATAAAATACAGTTATCTTATCTTGTTTATTTGTTTATCGCCTAGAAATCCCTATCCCGTCGCGCCGCAAGCTGATGATGATCGACGCGTACCAGTCGCTGACGGCAGGCCCCGCGGCCTCGCGCCTGGCCGAGGACGTGTCCGTGGGCGTGCCCGTCGTCTACACCAAGGAGAAGGCGCTCTACGTGCAGAGCATCATGGACTCGTTCAAGACGCTCGTCTCCGCGGAGACGTTCATCAAGAAAGACTGCAATTCTGGCATGGGCTTCCTATTTGGTGAGTGAGTTTTTTACTAAGGCAGGTTCAAGAAGTCCTTGAGAAGTTATGGACAGAAGTGGAATCAATCCCTGTCCGATTTTTGGGTTTGTTGTTTTATTTATGTAAGAACTAGCTGTGCCCGCGATTTCGTTCACGTGGACTATATACTTTCATGGTCGGTACTCTATCACCACTATTAATATTCGAAACAAATAATAGCAAGTTTCAAGCTATATTTGAGTCAAATTTGATATCTCTAACTTAAAAAGAAAAATTTTCCCATATAAACTTTCAAATGCGGTATTACCCCCACCCCTTCTTATTAAAAAAAAGTAGCCTATGTCCGTTCTAAAGGTTCAACCATATATAAATTTTCATCAAAATCGCTTTAGTGGTTTAGGCGTGATAGCCAATTTTACATAGGTAAGTAAGGGGGGGGGGGGATGCCACCTTTGAAAGTTTATATGGGAAAATGTTTATTTTTTAAGTTAGAGATATGAAAGTTGGCACAAATATAGCTCTATTAAAATACTACTTTTTGTTTCGAATATTAGGGGAGATAGGGGTAAAACCGACCATGAAAGGATGTAAGTCCACGCGAACGAAGTCGCGGACACAGCTAGTATTATACAGGAATATTTTTTATTTACCAGAAAAATTTTAACCACAGTATCAGTAACAGTTACTTATTACATTTATGTATTTATAAATAAAAAAACTGACTAAGTAATTTATCTCTTTAAAACAAGCAAATAGCAGGCAATCTATAATTTTACTACGACTAGCGCGCATCAATACTACGTTTTCATTGAATAATCGCATCGTTTCCCTGTTTACGCACACACACTCATAACGCGGGTGTGTGGCGGGGGAGACGCACTGTAGGCTGATTTTCGACTTTCATAGACTTAGGGATCACTTTTGGGAATCTTAACTTTTTTTGCCTGGAATCGCTTCTAGATACATAGTTGTAGTAATATTATGGCTTAATAATGTGAGTGTTTATGTTTACGTGCATTTTTTTTCATTTGTTTGTAACATTTGTATGGAAATATACCTTTAAACATTTTTATCTCGGCTTTCGTGCGACTGCCCCTAATATCCTCTGGCATGATTATTCATCATATTTTTCTTCAATTTTTGACATATTGCACAGTGGGCGCACTCGCTAGATTTCAGCCGAAAAAAAATAAAAACTTATTTTATTTTTTAAATATTATATTTAAGCGTTTAAAATTATGTCCCTAGTAGTAAATAACATAATAATACTTATAAAATTATGCGCGAAAAAAAATCACAGTGAAAAACTTAATGTCCACTTATTTTTAATAATTAATTAATTACTTATTTTTATTGCATTTCGTGGTACATAATAAGATATGTAATACAATTCCGCACATAAACCCTGTAAGGTCACTGCAAAAGTAATTCTAAAAGTAACATTTCTAAAATATAAACATAATTAAAATACAAAACAAAAAAATATTTCTTACCAAAATATTCCTCTAGCGTATGAAAACAAATTAAATACTTTTTTGGAGCTTTATCTTACTAAACAGACTAATTCCTTAAAATTATATATACATACACAAGTCATAATAACTTTGCTTATATAATAAAAAAATATACGAACATCTATCAAAAGTATACAGCTACTGAAATAAATCAGAACACTTTTTTGTGTGTGTAATTAAGACTATTTACATCATATTTATACACTCCTAATACAGTGGGCACACTAGCTAGATTTTAGGTAAAAAAAAACACATTTAACAGTTCAAAACATTGTACCCATTAGTAAATAACATTCTACATTAGACTTCTATATCCTACATAAACATTAAACTTCTATATCCGAGTCATCTGATTCTGTGTCGCTATAATTAATACAACTAACATCACAGAATTCAACATCAGAATTTGCTGGCTCGGATATAAAGAGGTCTAGTGTATCTTTATGAAATTATTTATGCCTGAAATTGTGCATTTTTGGCCTCGTTGATCAAATATAGGGATCAGAACTAACGATCATCATCTTAATAATATCTTCGTTTGAGTTTTTTCGAGTATTCTTTCTTGAATGATGTTCCCTATATCTGCGAAAGTCCTTGTTACGGGCTTCAGATGCCTCTTCAGACAAAATTCCTATTGGAACAATCGAATTTTGAATGATGTCGGCTCCATGGATCAATAACTTATGCACAGTTGCTGACATATAGTACCAATTGGCTACTTGACAGTTTTTGAAAAAGTATTGTAAAATGTGCGCCCGTTCATTTTATATCCCAAGCAATTCGATTTATCTGGAAATAATCTAAATAACCAGAGAAAAATAAGATTTTGTGTAACACATTTAAAAAGCGCGCCAAAACGCCTAGTCGCGTCACTGTTGCAATTATGACGTCAACGTCCTAGACAACGAACCGACACGCACAGGAACGGCTTAATTGAGATATACGGAAAATGTTTCAATAAATTCTTAATACGATTAGAGACACAATAATTCAATTTAATCGGTAAAATAATCATTGTTTCGCCACATTAAAATAAATAATTTTCGCCGACAGCTGTCATTTCCGAATTGCAATAGTGGTTTCCGTTTCGGTTCTTTTGTTCCACAGATAAAAAAAGTAAAATTTATTTTGCAAAAATAAAATACTAACTATGCTTTTAATTAAAAAGTAAAAATGTAAAATGATTACTTAACTAATAAGCTAACATATCTAACACTTTTCATATTTTATTGTTAACACTGTCAAGTAGCCAATTTAGGAGGTCTTATCGCTAGAAAGCGATCTCTTCCAGACATCCTTAATGAAGAGGAAATAGTAGAAGTTAAAAAAATCATTCGGATAGGAAATTTTAAAAAGCTTCCTGCTTTAATTACTTTATTGATTTTTTTACAGACGCAGAATTTGCGGTAGACGACAAATGCCACCCTGTCCCGCTAGAAAAAGCTGAGAATGACAAAAGGTAAATACATTATACTTATTTTCAGTACAAGGGAAATGTACGATGAAAAGCACATCAAGGTTAACAACTTACAGTTTAATTTTAGTTCTTATGGCCGTGACTTTAGAGCGGTACAAAGTATTAAATATGTAGAACGTAAGAACGTTCTTTCGACCGTACATTCTAAATTACATTTTATCGACATCATTAACATTCCGAACACGGAATACTTAATTTGTACTGTCAATTCGTTAGTGCTTTTGTAAAGCTTACATGAATAAAGATGTTTTCTATTCTATTCTGATGAAGGAATCGTGTTTAGACGTGTATTTAACAGTATCTCTGTTGACTATATAGTCAATATCCGTGTTGAATACTTGTGTTGCAGCAAGTTCCGGATAGCGGTGCTGGGGCTGGACTACCACGACATGACGCGCAGGACGCCCGCGCCGCTCGGCGTCGCGCAGCTGTACACGCGCTTGCTGCAGCTCAAAGTAAGCCATTCACATTTCTCTTTTTAGGACTCCGTACCTAAAGGTTTTTTTTTCCTAACTGACTACTGATGATGGCCGCATATGGCCTTTTCATCTTCACCGGGCTAGCGGGGGAGCGGAGGGCACCCCTAAAAATTTAAACAGCTGCCTGAGGGCGCCCCATAGCGGGGCTCGGACCTCGGCTCGGGCCGTTGTTGGGAGATGGTAACCTAACGTACCTTGGGGGGAGAAGCGTCCTGGCACGTGCCGGTATCGCGAAAGGGGCCCTACTGCTAGGGGGGACGCGTCGTGCGTCCCCGCCGTCGAAATCTAATAGTACATTCCTAGGTCTACGTTTACGTGGGCGGACTACGGAAGGGACGTACCCAAAGGGTTAAAATTATAATATTATCTAAACGAATGGTGTAATCTTGCGAAAAACATATACATATTGTAATAAGTACATTAACATATATCGATTTAAGAATCGTGCGTTTAAAAAAATAAATACACGTGTTATTTTTCTACCGCTTTTTACAAATTTTGCACCAAGACATACACTATGTGGTCAATGCAAGTTAATGTCGACTTTTTCCCAGGGTTACAAAGTGCTGCAAATTCCGTACACGGAGTTCAACCCCAAGGACAAGCTGGTCACGAGGGTCCAGTACATCAGCAGCAGGCTGCGGCAGCTCGTGGGGCCGAGCGCCGCCTCGTAGTGGCGAGCGGCCCGTGCGAGCCAGCTCTACAGACGTGTGTACAAATATGAACCTTATTGCGACGAGATAAACGTGAAAGTGTATGTCAGCCAAGCGTTGGATAAAAGTGTCTACCAGATGATAAAACGTTAGTATCGGTCCATAAGGGTAAGTTGCACCAACATAACTTAACTTTTAATGAGTCAACGAGTTGAAAATTATATGGGGTATGACAGTTTTGAAAGCTTTCAAGACATCAGCTAACGATGAAGTGATCTTGGTGCAATTGACCCTTAACTCTCAAACAAGCTTTGAGAAAATAATTACCACCTCTAATTAAACCTTATGACCTTGACTTACCGGCGAAATCCTACGAAACATTTCGTTACTTCAGGCCTGGTTAAGGGTTAATATTCTAAAGACCATCGCAGCTATCAGTTGGTCTCAAACTAAGGTTTTTTCTTGTGCTTTGAGTACCAAACGACTACTTACTGCACCCAGACCCAATTCAGAGAACGTAACAAAGTGACGAGCCGGCCGCACTTTGGTGCACCATTTTTGATGTCCCGGGTTCGATTCCCGGTCGCGACAATATGGAAAACGAACTTTCCTGTGTGGTGGTACCGTCATTGTTTCTGATTTCTATAACACAAAATATTAGAAACAGAACCCACGACCTTCACGTATTGCGCGTGCTGCTCTTACCAACTGAGCTAACCGCAAGTTATCATAGGCGATGAAATTTTTCTGCTGTATCAACCGTTAGCTTTTCGGTAAGTGCCCTCTGCCGAATATGTTTAGAACTACATACTTAGCTAGTACGGCGTATAGTACTATAAAAATAATAAATTCTATAACACAAGTTTTTTAGCTACTTACCACAGAGTCGGATCAATGTATGCGATATTGTACAATATTTATAAGAAGTAGAGGATTGTCTTCTATATCGGGTCAGATTCTACGAACCTTGAATTAAACACGATACATATTAGCTATTATTTTAAACACTCATTCTGCTAAAATTATTTTCAAATGTTGTTCTACAATGTCCTTTTGTTTCCTTAAGTTTTGTTTCCTTAATTAACATCTTAATTTATGACAAATTTTAATGTAGGTGGTAATTAGTAAGAAACCCATAAATTTTAAATAATTTTAGGATCGAAAAATACTCTCTAAATGAATATGGAAATATCATGTTTCATTTTCACGCTTGGTGTGGCGACCATGTAACAAATACCGGTCGGTATTAGCAAGAATTACTGTATTAAAGTATTTTTTGTAAATATTTTATTTACTTCCTGTTACCGGATATTATAAACAATATTGTACGTCCATCGTTTGGTTGCGTTTTACTTCGTTTCGTTTGCGAATTTATTAGGTTCACGAAAATATTAATTGTAGTTAATGTTGTGTATTAAATTGTTAACAAATGTGGAATAAACATTCTATATAGATGATATCTTTCCTGACTTAAAAATGCACCTACTACAATTAAACGTCAGAAATCATTCCAAATAGGAATGTCCAATATTTTATTTCTGACCCATCGTTTATGTCACGAAAGAGATAAAACATAGTATCCGAATTCGAATCCAAATCTGACATTTTGTAAATAGGTACAGTTCGTCCGCGCAAATGGTTTGCAGTACACCCGCACGCACTTAAGGAATTTAATTAAAAAAAAAATATATTCATTAGAACCATTCAAAATAAATGCATTAATTTAGTTGGATGGAATGTCCGTATCCGTTTTTTTATTTGAATTAACTATTTTAGCGACTGTGGCTATAATCGTAACGTATGGACTTTTATAATTTTGTTTATAATCACGATTCATAGAATTAATGCAATGTCGATGAGCAAATAACGTTTATTTACAGTTTTTACAAAACCTGATATTTTTTTATGATTTGTATCATCAAATATATTTTCTAGGAATGAACCGCCATTTTCCTCACAAAGACGAAAAAACACCATTGTTTATGTACTGTTATAATGTGCTTAGGGAAATGAAACACGTAACTGGTTACCACCACGCGCCAGTATTCACTGTGTCTGTACAGCTCGTGGCGCGCCTTTGAAGTAGGTACACGTGGCACGTGTCGGCTACCTTTGAGCTCGCCTTTGACGAAAGCCGCCGCGTCGACAAACTACGCAACCATTTGAACGAATGGACTATATGCTGTAAAGAAATGTAACCGAATTGACGTAATTCCGTAATTCATTGTCACATTAATTTATCAATGTTACACATACTTATTTTAACATCGTTTTAATGTTTCATATATTGGCTACTTTACTGTAGCCTGTATTGCACGTAATACTTATGCGATTTTAAAAAATGTGATATATCATTAACATTATCCTCAGTTAAACTTATCGAACCATCTAAACTGTAGTATTAGTATCATGCCTTCGGATAAATATTAGATGTGCTTTTTGTTGTATGTACGGTTACCGGTTCACCTAAGTAAACACTTGCATTTTGATTTTAATTCTTGTACCCGCGGCGTAAGGGCTGTGTGCCTTCGACCGTACTTATAACTGAACTAAATATGAATGAGTGACGTAGCTACCTATTTCGAGTGTCTAATTACTATAAGTAAGATGTACACGGCATTCGATAATCGTTGTTTTGTTTTATGAATGATTTCTACACATATTTGATTAGGTAAAAACACGCAACACTCTTGATACGACAAACATTTTACGATAATTTAGTTGAATTGTATAGTAGGTTATTTATACAAGCGTGCGTTGAGATTGTGTAAATGAGGGGATTGTAAAGTTGTTAATATTATTTAAATAAACGAGAAATATTATGAAATAGTTTTATTTATTACTAAATAACAAAACCTTATGCTAGTTTTATGTACAATACTGATACATCGAATCAATGTATGGCATCACAGTTTCCATGTTGTTTTAACTTTAAATGCATATTTACTTTGAGTAAATTAAAAGAACCTGAGCACGTAATACTGAAATCCTTTTTACTTAATCAGATGAATAATTAGTACATACAATATATATTTTATTGTCACTCAATAAGATTTTTTCAGAAATCAATAAAAACTGTTTTGTTCACAAATCACTTTTTAACTAAGTAGCCAGCGAACTTTGTAGCACTTATTTTTCTTCTGATTTTTCTAACATTTTAAATCTTCTAGCTCATTACGTGCTTTTCACCCACAATACGCAACTCACTTAAGGAATCATTTGCAACAAAAAAAAACATGTTGGAAAAAAATATTAATTAAGAGGCTTTTAAAATGATCGATTAAATTTTATGTTTAATTAAGTATGGCTTTATGTGTAGAATGTGCAAATGCAAAAGATAAAATATATTTTTAAGAGATTCAGTTTTCCTGTGATGCGGTAGCCTCTGATGGATTTTTTTCCATTTTACTTGAACCATAACTTTTGCACGTAAGACGTGTGTTCTATCCCTGTTTCAACAAACCTTTTGTCACGAACCTGCAAAAAACAAAAAACGAAATCTTCATATTTTATTTAACTACTAGTTTGGTGCAAATTCGTACAACTTTTTGAATGTGTTTCCTTGTGGGACATGGGAAAATCGTAATTTTTTTTACTATCTTTGTACTAGCATTTGCTTAGTTTCAGTTTCAATATTATATGTCCAAGATACTAAACATATTCAACCTGATGCAGCTGATTGGAATGCAATAGTTACGCAATATTTCCCGAAGGGTACTCTAGAATTGGTGACCGGAAACGCGGTTAACGTTGACGCAACTAACTATTAATAGGTGGTGATGATTATCACCACCATCATGTCATGGCTGGTAGCAGATTTGCTACCAGCCATGACAGAGGCCACATGTAATGCCTCTTCTCTCAAGGTAGAGGAAAGAGGAGTATCAGTTCAGACTGGCAAAAGTCGAAACAGGCCGAGTCTGCTAGTTTATTCAATGTTTTGGAAATATCTCTAAGACGAGAACGAGTCGTTGCGTCAAGTATCACATCCAAATGGTCCTTCGAGCCAGATCAATGTAAAACAGGGTTGTATTGTTTAAGGGTTTTGGAAATAATTGTGAATAGACCTACAAAGCCTTTTGAGCTCTTGGATCAGATTTAATAGTCGACGGAAATTGCCGTTCTCGATAGAAATCGTTCCGAGGTATTGTGAATAGGTTGATACAGATATTTCAAATACACATAATTATAGTTTACGGAAACGTGGTCTGTCTTGGTGTAACCTGCTAATTTGACTGGTCTTTCCACTTTTTGGTAGTAAGTTTCCATGTCGTTTAACATTACTCGCTACATACAGAAATAATTGAATGTTTATTTTTAAGAAATTTCATAGAGCGATATAAACTCGTCCACGGTAGTGCGTAAATGTCAACAAATATTTATTTAGTAATTAAATTTATGTTTGACTAACCCCCCAGCTCCCCCCCCCTCCCTACGCTCTCAACGCTTTTGGTGGCGCCATGGGAAAAACGGTGGAAACCACAACAGCCACGGGAACATTTATAACCTACTTCTAGCTGGTCCTCTTACTTGGTGACGTTCCTGAAGAAGTCTTGGACGAGGTTGATTACGTTGTCGAAGAATCGCACGATCTGCGGCCGGTTGAATTGGCCCGACCCCGGCTGGAACACCAGGTGGTGGCTCAGCTTCTGCAGGCTCCTGAAGTTGTGTCGCCCCACACCCACTTTGCCAAACACGCGGTACTGCACATGAAGAGAATGGGGAGAAACGTGCATGAAAATTCCGCTAGATGACACTACGTGGGTGTGAGGTCCAACTGCGTCGTGATTGGTGACTGACATGTCATGGTGACACATCTGTCATTGGCATGTCAAACATAACCAATCACGCAGCAGTTGGACCTCACGCAGTGTCATAATGTAGCGGGTGTTTAACAGGATTTCCAAAAGTACAGATTGTATATGTGGAAAAACGTAGACTTACTAATAAATAATATACTAAATTATACTTTGTAAACGCGAAAAATCCGATTTTAATTGCTTCATCACTTCAATAGAAGTGTAACCAATATGGCTATAGAAATAGCAAACCACTCATCTGATCAAAAATATTTGGTTTCTGATAGTAAACCTTCATACCTATCTCTTTTTCGTTTGCATCTTATAAGCCCTCCAGCAAAGAAGATGAAAATATCTCATACTTAAGTATTCTGAAGACCATTGATGGTGCTTGTGAAGGCTTATCATCTCCACCGAACATTCGGGGAGGTAAAGGCTCTTAACCTAGTCCACCCCATCAAACGAAACTCACGTCAGCGTCAGAGAGGTAGATGGGCTTGTCGAATATGATCCATATGACGGCCTCATTGCACTCCGGCGAGGTGAGCGAGCCTGCGTACGAATAGTAAGAGTCACGGTTTGGGCTCAGCAGCTTTCTGGAACAAACAGTTACAAAATCTTCTGAGTTTCTTACCTGTATCTTCTCGGTAGATATAGGTTCCGAACCGGAAATAGAATCACTTTGCATTGTATTAGAAAGTGTTACTTGAATAAAGAAATATTTGGTTTTATTTGGTTTGATTTGATTTGAAAATTAAAGCTTGGAAGAAATAAATCGGTGGTAGAAAAATTATCTGGAACCGGCTAGGACAAGGCGATGAATCCTGCAATAGGGTATCATAGATTGTAATAGAATATCTACTACCTACATATCTTCAGTATCATTAGTACTAAGGTTTTCAAACCAAGTAGCAGTTGTTTCATAGTAAAAACTAGAGGTCGCATCTATATCTAATCGTAGGATGGAAAGGTAGGTTAGGTCCCTTCTTTGCTCTAAGAAGAACACACCTTTAGTTATTATTATAGTTTATTCTATTGGCTAATGATTATATGAAAAGGCATTTACGATAATTTCTTGACCTACGTTCTCAGTTAGATTTTTGATCACATCCTTTAATACAATTACCTAATTAATGTGTCTAAAATGACTCCTACGCGTCGAATGCGTTGTTTGAGCACTCCTCAAACGGTTAACTTCCTGATTAAGGCGAAATTGACAATTAAAGGGACGAACAAAGATTTACAAAGAAGGCGACATTTTGTCTCCTCCGGCGTTTTCCGAAGGCCTTCAAGATTGCTCGGATTAAAATGAATAGCTTAAGGCAATCAATTTTTTAACAAGAATCACTTTTAAGGTTACTTGAAAAAATATGTTTTATTTAATGACTTTTTATGTAATTACTAAAGGTTTTAGTTTATAGGGACGCACCGAAGTTTCGCACGCGTGACTATGTTGAATATAACAAACAAATAATTGTTCAATTTGGTCCATGGATGGATAATATATCTTTCACACATGTAAAATGTACATATTTGTAAACAATTTTATATGACTCGGTAAAAAACAATGATCCTGATTAGTCCGACGGTTAGAATTTAAAAATAAAATTAAAGTTCACTGAAGGGATATGTTACCGTCACTGATTCCTAAAAACAATACGAATATGTGACATCGCGCTTAATTTGAACGTAATTCATGTTAGAAAATTATTGTACGTAATAAAACATAATATAGTTTAAGTTAAAACTTACTTGAGTACTTATTTGTTTCATCACTCATCAAAACCAAAACTATATGACTTGGTCCAAAGTGAGCTACATATAGCAATAAGTTAGATACTGATACTGTAAATGATCTGCTGAGTTTCTTACCGGTGTCTTCTCGGTAGATATAGGTTCCGAACCGGAAGTAGAATCACTTTGCATTGTATTCAATGACGATTCAAAAGTGTTATATGTAACCTACTTGAATAAAGAAATATTTGAGTTTGAGTTACATTAGTAGGGTAACTATTTTCTCATTATAAATAATTATGGTTATTCTAAAGATAATTGAAATAGTAGATTCTTAGTTACAGCGCCAGGAGCTTGATTCCCCACACGTATGTGCAGGTATAATGAAGATATGTTTTTTTTCTAATGCACTTCGAGATTGACCTCATCCCACCTGATGTTAAGTGTTAATGAGCACTTAACTTATGGGCGACAAGTAGGTACAGCTTTATAAAGCTGTTACTAGACTTGTCGCCCTTACCTTGAGGGTTGACCCCTCCTACTAGTGTAGTGCCCCAGGATCTCTGGAAACCTTACTCACACGCAGGAACACAACAACACTCAAGTAATTGTTCTTTGGCCGCGGTCTTCTGTATGGTGGAGGTATTTCACCAGTCGGGCTGCTCTAGTTCAAGCGATAAATCGGTATGCCCTACCTCTCATTTTGTTTATTTTCATTCATGTGATTATTTTGACTCAGCTCTTTGTGGAGAAGCGACTGCAATGCCTTGAGGGAAAGCAAGGCAAACTACTTGTCTTATATCAAGCGGGGATATGGCACCTAGGTAAAATATATGGCTGTTTATTTTAAAAATTGGTTATTTAAATTGTACAAGGAAATCATAAATTTATAAAAGAATGCGCTTATTGAAACCGAATAATTGGATATTTTTAATACAAGTTATCTTAACCAGACATCAGTGTATATCGTTTTAAGATAGACGATAAAGGCGAATATGAAATGAAAGGCGAAACAATTAAACAAGTCAGACTTGGTATCTTTTGCAAATGATTATTGTTGATAAAAAACCATCGGAATCAAAAACTAAGAGTCCGTATATTAAATAAGTTATTATGATACCAAACACAAATCGTATTGCATTTCATTTTTAATAAATCAAATCACTAAGTACATAGTATAAAACAAAAACGCTGTTTCTGTCCCTATATCCCTATGTACGCTTAAATCTTTAAAACTACGCAACGGATTTTGATACGGTTTTTTTAAATATATAGAGTGATTCAAGAGGAAGGTTTTTATTTGCAATAAAGAATAGAAAAACCAATATTTCTAAGTATTTACATTAGATACGTGCGAAGACGGGGCGGGTCGCTAGTATAAACATAGTCTAACAATTTATTGAGAATAAATCTCAACGAACGCTTGGTCGCAGTGGGAAGGAGATCTTAGATTTACATAGTTCGTTTACCTACTTGGCTTTTGCGTGCTGTTTCATCTTTATTCTTACAAATTGAGGCTCTTACAAGATTCCTTATTATGATCCAGCTAACATGCATATAGGTAGATCGTTTTTTAACCGACTTCAAAAAAAGGAGGAGGTTCTCAATTCGACCGTATATATATGTATATATTTTTTGTCTAATACCTATTTGACTTTTTATATCTATGACATAAATAGGTACACCAATATATAAAATCTATACCTTCCTTATTGAATCATGGATGTGTTTGTATAATTAAAAGTTACCCTTATGATATTTGAAATGTTTATTTAATTGTTGTTTTCATTGTGTTTATTAAGTATATATTTTCTTTTAATTCCTTACGCTTAATTGTTACCGCACAATCAATCTCTTTGCATGACCCACCTCCACCTGCTTTACTTTTTTGTGCAATAAAGTTAATAAATATTTAAGAGATGTGTGGAGGACCAGGGTCGGGGAGTCTTCGGCCTCCCGACACATGCTGAGTATGTACCATTTGTGTGTTTTGTACTTATTGTTTATTTTAATTTGTTTTCTCATGTAACAATTTTTTCACTGAATTCTATTTTATTATACTAACGTCATGTCCATCAGCACGCCGCTGATCCTGTCGCCCGTCTCCAACAGCTTCGGGATGTACTGCATGATCTCCAGGGACGTCTGCTGCTGCCGCTCGTTCAGCTCGGCTTGTACCTATACCAAACATCTAGTTCAGGCCTCAATAAAACACGACACGCGGGTGGGTTTGATACTGAACATCAACAGACATACTATCAACATCGTAAGACCAACCATTCAATATCCCAACTCTTCAAAATATTAATAGCTTTGTAAGTGAACAAAACCAAAGCTTAAAATCTCAACATGCAAATATTTTGGGTGGCTACATACAGAGATACATAGTTTTACGTCAAATAATATACACTCAGAGTAAGTATCGCTAACATTTCAGTGGCCACCCAAAATTTTTGCACGTTGAGATTTTAAGCTTTGGCCAAGTTGACTTACTAAGCTGTTGAAATTTTGAAGTGTTTGGATTTTGAGTCTTTGGTCTTACGATGTTGGTAAGTTAACTGTTGATATTATGACTGTTGGTATTAAGTATCCAACCGCCACGGTGGGCCGTATGTAGCCCGCAGTCTTTATAAATCATCCACCAACACATTCTTGCACAAAAAAATGTTAATGAAAACGCATAAAATAAGTTTTCATCAGCAAGGAATCCAGTGATTAACAAATGTTTACCGCGGTTACAACGATAGAAAACAATTCTGGATACTGTCAGTGTAGTGTGTCGAAGTGACTTCAATAACATTTTGTTATGTGAAAATGTGATGGTGGATGAAGATTTGCAAGCTCTCCCGAACAGACAAAGATGGGCAAGACCGGTCAGCTCGTGGTCACGGTTGTTGCCATCTAGCCGAAACGGTGGGCAGTAACTAGTTTGTATTAACTACTGTTGCGTTTTGAACCGCTAACTTATTTATAACTCTTTAATTTTGTACACTGTTTCACGCCGTACTAGCGGACCTTAAATATCCCACACCGTGGATTATTTTTTTCTGTTTCTTTAAAATATTTAAACTTTGTATAAAGTGTTACGGTATTACTTAAACAAAACCGGTAATCGTATTGTGTTATGTGTTAGAAAAAAAGTCCTTAAATTGTAGTAGCACTGTAAAAAACAGTTACTCCGTAAACTGCTCGATTACATTGCTCTGGTTTTATAGTAATTAGCTAAAGTAATTGTGTTACAAAAATCAGATATAGCGAAGGTACCACATCACCTATACCTGAGAAAATAAAGAAAATATCGTTTTCCATATTGGTCCGACCGGGTATCGAACCCGGGCTCCTAGAGAGGGCGCGACGCCAAAGTCCAGCCCGCTCGCTTCTCGGCTACGGAGGTCATTTGTTATATTAATGATTTCATTATTACAATGCAGTACAGTACAAACATTAAACACTCTATAATTTATAACAATTGCTTATTATTACCCATTGTATGGCATTTTATTGTTTGTCATATCGATTATCAGTAGTGTAAGACGTAGATACGCTATGTGGGATGCATAATTAATTAGTCTTATTTTGGGACGTTTTTGGTAAGATAAACTAGCTAGTTGTCCATTTTCTATTAGATGGGCTTGCATGTATTTCTCATTATCTATATTATATAAAGCTATCTCATTATATTCCTGAACCTTATGGTATCTGATAGAGATCGCTTTTCTAGCGATGAAACCGACAAATCCTACTATTAATAGGCTGTAAAGCCATTTCATGTAAACATTTGTAGTTTATATATTTGAAATCTTATATTTTGTAAAAGCGTGGAGTTTTCTTTATGTTTAATTTTATTTCATTGTTATCAAAGCTCTCACATTTTTAAGGGTTGGTAATCTGGAATAAATGTCTCTTGAATGGAACTTTACCTTAATTAAAATTATTTTTCTGAACGAGTAAATCAGAAATTTCGCCATTTCGAACTATTTGCTCTACGACAAGATGCTTATGGACAATTGTCACCTTATGGAACGATGCAATGATGCGGTTTTACTTACGTTGCAGAAGACGCTGACGATGGCAAGGCCGTCCTTGCTGACGAGCGCTTCCCCTACGGACAGGTCAGAGCGCACGTGCACGAAGTGGATCTCCATCGGGAACCTGAACGTTACAAAATGTACTTAATAAAATAAAAACTCACACGTCTTACTTCATGAGTATGATGCTAATACCTAGTATACTATGTTAACACTAGTCGCCCGCCGCATCTTCGCACGCGTGCTTTCTCCGTTTTTTCCACATTTCCCACTTATTCTTCGTTCCTATTGGCTGCAGCGTGATGTTATATAGCTTAAAGCCGTCCTCGATAGATGGACTATCCAACACCAAAATAATTTTTAAATTCGAAGTAGTTGTTCCTGAGGGAAGCGCGTTCAAACAAACAAAAACCTCCGTAGCCGAGAGGCGAGCGGGCTTGACTTTGGCGAGCGCCATCTCTGAGGTTCCGGGTGCGATCCCCGGTCGGGTCAATATGGGAAGCGAACTTTTCCATATTGTCTCGGGTCTGGGTGTTGTGGTAACGTCGTTGTTTCTGATTTCTGTAACACAAGTGCTTAAGCTACTTACCACAGAATCAGAGCAATGTATGTGATGTTGTCCAATATTTATATAAAAAAAAACTCTTCAGCTTTATAATATTAATGTACTTAGATGTGGATTTGTACGCCGACCTATTTGGCGCTCGTTAGATGTGCCCCCATTTTCCCCTCTCCATAGAATCGGGAACGCAACTTGCCAACATTTTGAATAATAAATGTAGAACAACATCACATGTATTGCTCTGATTATGTGGTAAGTAGTTTAAGTACACCAACAACCAGACCTGATACACAGAAAAGTTCGGTTTCCATAATAAGCAGACCGGGAACCCTGTAAATATATTAGAGCAATATTAGCAAAAACTCAATATTGGGGTTCCCTTCCCACCTTAGTCACTTTTTTTAGTAGATTCATTGGCAAGAGCAATCGTTCTACTTGCTCTTCTAGGGCCAGGGCTCTGCTGGACTGGTCATCCAAAGACCAAACACCCATTTTTGCAGCTTAGACAACCTTTGTAAAGTATTTCTTTTTATGACTAAGACTCACTTGACACCGTCTATGGAGTGCTCGGACAGCCAGTGGAAATGGAGCTGCTCCAGCCGGTAGCGGTGCTCCAGCGGACCCCCGGTGAGGGTCGGGTGGATTGCCTCCTCACCCTCCGAGCTGAACTGCACTGCAACAACGCTTCAACACTTGTTATGCTGTGACAAACGAAAAGTGAAAGTGGGGTTGTCTACCCCCCGGAATCATGTGCCTAGATTGGCTCAAGAAACTGCTTCCATAGGCTTTTTATTTCGACTGAGGAAATGCCTCACTCACCGTACCTACTACCAAAATATGTCTGATCCGATGACGTAAATTGAAATCAACCCAGTTCACAAATAAAAAACCACGTTTTAACTACCTAACTTTCGATTATACTTCAAGAATAAAACATTACAATTGTTCTTTTAATTTTTGGTAGTGGGCCTACTGGGTAAGAGCATTAGAGGCCATTGTGGACACTTTTAGATTCAGAAAAACATTTTCATTTCTTAAAAACTACGCTACTAACCAATTTGTTAGTTTATTTAACAATACATTCATATGCATTGATTCACTACAATTGTGCATTTAAAACAATTACTGAGGATACGTAATATCTAACAATGCATTACAGTTCAATTAAACCGCGAAACTAATTCCCTGTTTCCTATTAAAAATGATTGGTGAATCACTAATGAATTTGTCTACTAGAATTGCTTACATCGAATTGTTGAAGTAAGTACCGGTGTTCATTTAAAATAATAATTTAGTTCCGAGGCCACCTCTATGTTTTGTTTATTTTTAATCAGAGTGTGAGTTGCACAATTAACTGTTTTCTTGTACGCGTTTTGAGTGGCAGTCTCCGCTCGTCTCAGACCGACATACGCCGCTGTGCATAGGTGAATTAATGCATTTCTCCCTTAAAAAAAACGGGGTATACGCTACGCATGACGACGTCGTAACGTAAATGACGTCAGCGTACGTAGCGTGCATATATTGCCATAGAAGTGGCGATCGGCCGGGCAAATCGTGTGTAAAATTCGAATTTTGCATCGCTGCGGGTACATATACGCACAAGTAGCTTCAATTGTACAGAGTATATCATAAATTCTTGTCCACTTACAATTAACAGGCCGAGCTACTTGTTAAAATGTTCTTCATGCTTCGCTTGAAGGTTCCGTTTTGAAGGTACTCAAGAGGAAATACGTACGATATTTGCACACCACTTTCTATTGTGTAGGTACGGTAATTAGAGCAGTTGCCCAATTGCGTTGAGTAATGGTCTCTATCATTATATCTATCATGTGATTGGATATAGGTACTTATAATTTTTTTTATTTACTTTAGCTGTCACGGTGAACTACGTCTCGCAATTTTTATCCTTTATCCAAATTTTTCCAAATTCTAAATTTACAATAGTTTTACAATTTTTTGAAACTGATGGTGGAAGTCTTGGGAAGCCGTATGTTCGGTAGTTGACAGTAGTAGGTACGCTTTCATTATCTTTGTAGGATTTAAATACTCAGTGGTGTAGAATTTCGCTTTACTAATAACAAACTTTAAAAAAGTGGAGGTTTCTCAAATCTCTCATATTGAGGTATATTACATGTTTAATGTATGTTCGCTTAACTTCATCATTTATGAACCGATTTTGATGATTTTTAGAAAGAGCAGTACCAGTAAATCAGGATCTGATCATGGCATTCCAGAGAAAGAAATACTAAGAAACTTAGTGCACTTGTTAAGGGCCCGTCCATTAATCGTCTGATGTTCTTTTTGGCATTTTTAAACCTACGTTCAAGACGACCCCCCTCTATATCACCTAATCTCTATATAACGTGTATTTTAGGAATCTACTACTAATCTTAATTCAAATATTTATACAATACGCTTTATAAGTATCGCTCGATTTAAAAAATCTCGTGATATATTACTACTACACCCCTCCTCCCCCTTGTGATATTTCGTGATTGTATGATGGACCGGGGGGTCCATTTCGAGCCTCGCATGATTAATGGACGGCCCCTAAGTGTGTTTTTTCAAAACCCGTACTCACTGTTACGTTTGCGTATTTCCGTGGAAGAAGAGGATTCAAGAAAAAGTAAAAAAGCAGGTATTACCAGTATGCCCGTTGTTGATCCCGGAGACCAGCACGCGGTGGTAGCCGTTGAACTGGAGCGGGCCATGCTTGATGAACTGGTTGGCGTAGTCCTTCACCACCAGCGAGGTGCGGATGTCGATGGGAGACTGCCGCCTGCCCCCTTCGCGGCAGTGCAGGCCTGGCCAGCTACTCTCATCTGTGAAGATCAGGAGACATTAGGGAAATAGAAGCCGGTTAAGTCTCGGTAACTAGGTGGAAGAATGTTCAGTGCTCTTGACTGTTAAACCAAGGGTAGAGGGTTCAATCTCCACCCAGGGTATGGGCGTATCCAGCTACTAGTCTAGGGGAGGCAAATTAGATTTTAAGTTCAGCTCGGCCACGGCTGTTTTAGCATATACACTAAGCAAATACACCTTCATATAACATCAGGTTCACTGTGCGATTTGTTCAAAAGTAAGAACTCCGCAACGGAGTCTCGTTTGCATAGTAATTAAGTACGTAGGTACTGTGGTACCAGCTTTAGTTCTCGTTTCCGTTCCACAAGTGCTTTGGCTACTTACTTCGGGATCAAGTCAATTGTTTGCAGGCGTGTCCTTTTCAGGGCATGGCAGGGCCTCACCCTAGTATCGCCCAAAACACTCAGACTCGAGACAGTTTGGAATATTCGATTCCATATTGACCCGATCTGGAATCGAACCCGGGAGATCCGGGCGATGCCAAGAAGACCAACGTTGACAGAAATAAGTTTCAACTATCATAGTTTTATGGATGTGTTTCCAATTATAAACTTACCATCATATGTCCAAAGAGGTTCCTTGTAAGTTATAGAGACGACGATTTCTGAAAACAAATGAATACTTTTAATCATGAACTCACAACAGCCCATCAAGGTGAACATTTGCTTTTCGGTATTAGTTAGTGTTGCCCAAATTCAGTCTTGGTCTTGCAGTCTTGGTCTTGCAGCAAGAGTCTTGCAAGTCTTGCAATTACCTACGCCCTGTGGCGGCAATCAAATAGTGTCAAATGTTATGATTTTGGCGCGGCGGCAACGATTGTTTTAGATTTCAAAAGAAGCCGCCGGCGCGTGTATCATAACCATGTACTTCCGAAAAGCGGCAAATTTCTTAGAGAAGTAAGTACAAAACCTTTGATGCCGCATTATCAAAGTGCCGATGGTTAAAACATATATGCACTTGGAGCGCAAGACCAAGACCAAGACTGGCTAAGTCTCGTCTTGTTCTTGCATTTGGGCAACACTAGTATTAGTTCATATGCCAACGTTACAAGAGCGGTACAGAGTCCAAAATGTAGTCTGACGGGCTTTTATCTATTCATAATATGTTATGTTGTCTGATATATATTTGAACTAGCTGATGCCCGTGACATCGTCGGAATTGTCCAGGATAAAAGTATCCTACATGTTAACTTAGTATGTAGATAATCTAGGTCAGTAGTTTTTTGCCCAAGCATACATTAATATGTGTGTATAGACATACAATCGACACATTCGTACTCATAAAAGGATTTGCTCTTAAGTGATCTAGTGATCGACAAATAAAAAAAGAAAAGTTTATTAAGTGACATGAAACAGTATATAAAAACAACAACTTAAATAAAATTATGTCACTAAAAAGGAAAATACTCAGCATTTGTATCGGAGTGACACCCCGACGCTGGTCTTCCGTATCAAATAGGAATAAGTTAGATACTGTTTTAAAGAAACAAACAAATTTCATCTCAGATTCGTACCTACGACTTTCACGTATCGCGCGTGGTCTTTTTTCTATTGAAAGTTTTGAATTTACAAAGTCCCATTCCGCAAGAGGAGATTAATTATTTTGGTTTCTATAAATAATATAATTAAAGTTCACTACAGCAGCGTAAATCATTATAAACATTTTAGAAATCAAGTTAGATACTGCTACTGTAATCCTATCATATTTACTGAAATTTTACCGGTATCTACTCGGTAGATATAAGTCCCAAACAATTCGTTTAGCTACTTTGCATTGCATTCAATGACGATTCAACTGTGTTAAATGTACACTACGTGAATAAAGAAATATTTGACTTGACTTGAATTTAAAATGTGTTGTTTTTTATATTGTGAACGTGTATGACATAGCCGGAATTCAATCACAACATTTCAATATGTCACATTGCCAATGTTGATCTGACAGAGATAGAGGCCTAACTACTGTTATTGGGTTCTAGAGTAACACCTGTCAGATGATATCATATCAGTTTGAAGATATGCAGACACGCGTCAACTTATCGACATGACGTTCGCACTTGACAGTTTCGGACATCCCCGACACCTCAAGAGTAGGTAAACACTTGAATTTAAAACAGTATATCTAAAAGTGCAAAATTACTGGTCATTTGCATTACTTCATCTGCATAAGGTCGTATAAGACAGAAAACCAGACACAAAAGAAAATCAACTGTAACTGGCTTATATTAGAACATTTAGGCTTACCAGGTTAATATAAGTCTGTATAAGTTTTTAAAAATAATTCATGAAGGCTTTCCCAGTATTAACTTTTTCATTTTTTTAACATTTAATAATTTCCCTGGATCTCAACAATTAATTTAAAACCAAAAAGATAAAGAAAAATAAAGAAGAGGTTTTCAATTCGTCAGATTTTATTCCTTGACTACCTACTTATATATGTCTAAACCAAATAAGATGTTTTTGAAATTATGTACTTTTTAGGTATTCCATAGCCATCAGGTCAGGTTCTGATGAAAGGAATCTAAAGAAATAGACATCAACCTTCCGATTTCATAGGGACGTTCAGAGCCTATTAAATTATTTGTGTTTTATTTATTTCAGTTGATAATGTAGTTAAAAAAAATAATTTGAAGAAATAATTAGCAACACCAGATTGAAAGATCTGGCTTATGTGCCTAAATATAACATATACATACATGTATTCAAGAACGCGAATTATCGCTACATACATATTCCATAAGCTTTAGCGGATTTGTGCATGTTGTGTCTCGTCGTCGTTATAAAAAAAGTACGAGTTTTTAACTAACATAAATATATTTATAGCTAAAAACACACAAATTATCTTATTATTTACAATTACACACTTTGTCTTGTCGATGTCATGTCACGTTCTGTCTATATTCAAAACTCCTAGTCATGTCATCGTCTAGTCGCCTTGCCGGCCAGCACCAGGCCGGCAAGGAGGTCAGTCGCGCCGCAACATCCCCCCCCACAGTATTGACCCCTGGTCAATACTTAAGATGAGGCGCGGCGCACGTCAAGTCGGCATAGTCTGGTCACAGGTCTAGTGTACTGTCGTCTCTGTCCAGTGTGTCGGTCCGGTCCCGTCGACACATCTGCAGATCGTACCTGGCCATCTCGTCCTGGATGTACTGCTGAGACTATGCCTCGTATCCATAGGTTCCTTGGCATCTGTGGGTCGGCGATTACCACTACGTCGCCAATGGTCAAAGGGTCTACGGCACGGAACCATTTGCCTCGTCGAGTCAATGTCGGCAAATATTCCCTGACCCATCTCCGCCATACTAAGTCGGCGATCCTTTGACTCTCGCGCCAGCCTCTTCTTAGTAGGTCACCATCGTTAAAGGTCCCAAAAGGGTAGGCTAAGTTATTTGTCCGCATAAAAATAAAGTGATTGGGTGTAAGGGGTGGCTCGTCGGTGTGGTCGAGCGGGACGTACGTGAGCGGGCGGCTGTTAATCATGAACTCTGTCTCTACCAGTACGGTCTGGAGAGTCTGGTCGGTAGGTATTCTGTCCTTAAGAGTAACCTTAAGAGCCATTTTGACAGATCGAACTAATCGCTCCCAGCAGCCACCCATATGAGGCGCGTTTGGTGTGATAAATTTAAATTCAATTTGACGGATGCTTGTGAGACGCAGGATTTCATCGAGGTCAATTTCCTGTACCGATCGTTTTAACTCGTTTTCGGCTCCTTTAAAGGTCGTAGCATTGTCCATCCACAACTCCTTAGGGCAGCCACGTCTGGAAATGAATCGGCGTATTGCCATCAAAGCAGAATTGGTTGTTAAGTCCGTTACCAGCTCGACATGTATTGCTCGGATAGTGAGGCAAGTAAAAAGGGCACCATAGCGCTTCTCACGCCGCCTTCCAACTTTTACTGTCATTGGTCCAAAGTAATCTAGTCCTGTATACGTAAAGGCTCTGTCTCCAGAATGGAGCCGGGCCGTCGGAAGTTGTCCCATCAATGGTGGCTCTGGTTTAGCTCGTCTATTTTTACAATCTTGACAATGAAAGAAAGCATATTTCACTGCACTGCGTGCCTTTATTATCCAGTATTTTAGTCTTAAGTTATTTAACACAGTCTCTCTTCCGATGTGTCCTGCATCTATGTGATGTTGGAAGATCAATAACTTTGTAATATTGTCTTTTGGACTCAGAACGATAGGATGCCTTGTCTCTTCAAGTACAGTTGCTTTATTTATGCGTCCGCCAACCCTGAGTAAACCGTCTGAATCTACAAAAGGAGTCAGCGTACGCAGTGTGCTTGCTTTATGTACACTATCAATCCTAGTGATGGCGTCTATGTCAGATTGAAATGAACGTCTTTGGCTCTTAATTAATAGGAATCTCTCTGCTGTATCTAATTCGTGAGCTTGAAGCTCGGCCGATTGTCTGCATCTTTTATTCTTGAGGTTGTAAAGGTAACGTAATACCCACGCTGTACTACGCACTAGACGAACGTATGAAGAGAATCTTGTGTCATCTGGTAACATGCTACTCTCGCCGTGGTATGTAGTGCAAATTAAGTGCGTGTGTTTCACTTCTGGATCGTCTGGATGAATGGTGATGTTTTTGTCAACGGGCCAAAGGTCTTCAGAAAGGGTTAAGAACGATGGCCCATAAACCCAACGAGTGCAGTTTTCTGGAATGGTCTCCCTTGTAGCATCGTCAGCAACATTTTCATTACTGGGCACCCATCTCCACTGATGTCCCTCAGTGAGTTCGCAAATCTCACTAATTCTGTGTGCAACAAAAGGTTTGAAGCGTCCACTTTCTGATTGGATCCAGCTCAAAACTGTTTTCGAGTCTGACCAATAGTATGTCTTACCAACTTGAATATCCAAGTGCTTTTTTACGAAGTCGCTAAGACGCGATCCCATTAGAGCAGCTTGCAGTTCAAGTCTTGGGATGGTCATTACCTTCAAAGGAGCTACTCTAGCTTTTGCCATTACCAATCTAACTTGCCACTGTCCAATGTTTGTCTGATATCGTATGTATACTGCGGCAGCAAAAGCACGTGAACTTCCGTCACAAAACACATGCATTTCTACTGGGCCATCAACAGCGTTATCTGTCATTAGCCACCGAGACAATTTAACGTCTGTGATCTTATTTAGTTCCTTTAACCAAGTGCGCCATCTCTCGAAATGTCCTAATTCTATCTCATCATCCCATCCTATACTTGTTTTCCATATGTCTTGCATCAGGATTCGAGCATTGATTGTTATGAACAGTAAAAAACCAAGAGGGTCAAAAACAGACATAATGACCCTTAGAATTTCACGCTTCGTTGGTCTCTTTAGTCCTTGTTTAATGTCGTCATCCACTTTTGGCATCTTGAAGACAAAGACAATCTGATCTGAATCAGGCTCCCAGTTCAAGCCAAGTACTCGTTCCAGTTGATCTTCATCCACTCCTGATATAAATTTCACGCCTCCCGTGGTAAGTTTCTCAGCTGGCAGGTGTCTGAGGATTTTCTTAGAACTCGACATAAAGTTAGTCATATTAAACCCTCCAGAAGCATGGATCATTATGACATCATCTACTAGCTTTTTTGCGAGTTCCTCATTGTCAGTGGAATAGATGAAGTCATCAACATAATGCCTATCAATTATTGCCTCCACTGCTTGCGGGTGAGTTTGTTGGAACCTGCGTGCATTACGGTTTTTAATATACCGAGCACAAGAAGGTGAACAAACAGCACCGAACGTCATTACGTTCAAAATGTATTCGTCCCCGTCAAATAAAAACCTTTGAGCTTCTCTATCTTCTCGTCTAATAAAGACTCGGTGGAACATTTCTTGTATGTCTCCAGTGATGGCTATTTTGTGACTTCGAAATCCCAGAAGCACGCCAGGCAAAGAGGTAAGATAATCAGGTCCAGTTAATAAAAAATCATTAAGTGATTTACCACTTGACTTAGCAGCGGCATCAAAAACTACGCGTAATTTATTGGGTTTGTTAGGATTAAATACTGCAAAATGGGGTAGGTACCACGTCTTAGGTGTCTTGAAACGTACTGTACTTGGGTCTAGTTTCGAAACGTAACCCTTTTCCATATTCTCATTCATTTTGTCACGATACTTAGATTTGAGTTCGGGTACCTTGTTGAATTTCCTGTCTAGGCCATTCATTCTACTCTGAGCTAGAGGCAGACTGTTGGGCAGCTGAAAACTGTCATCTTTCCATAACAGTCCAATTTCCCAACGTCCTCCTGGAAGAAGTCGAGCTGTCTTGTCCATAATGTCCAGTGCCCGCACATCCTCTCGCGAACGTGGGGTGTCTAGAGTCGGCTTTGTCCCAAAGGCGTCTGTGGAGTAAAAACGTTTAACCATTTCCCCTAATTCATCGCATGCACATATGTGTAGGATAGGTGCATTTTTCGGAGTGGCTGAAGACAATTTGCCATGTATCGCGTGTCCTAGGTAAGTTTCTGAAATGATAGGACCTCCCTTAGGCCCTTGGTACGCTTTTCTCGTCACAATCAAGTCTAGATTGTCCGCACCAATAAGAAGTAAAGGTCTAGTATCAAAAAGTCCTGTGTCAAAATAGTCTACAAAGTCAGATAAAAAAGGATATTGATTAAACAAAGATTTAAAATCTAACTTATAAAAAGGGAGAGATAAATTAGTAACTGAACGAACATTATTTAAAGTATAAAATAAATTAGAACGAAAACCTTTAACTCGAAGATTAACTGTCTGAGACTCATACTCCTGCGTCCCCATGTCAGGAGTAGCACCGCGTAACTGGATTTTTCCCTTCGGGCCGCTGATGTTGGCGCGGCTGAGCAGGCTCTCGTCGATTAAACTAATCGCAGCTCCTTCATCCAGCAGGGCTAAGGTTCTGACATCACCTCGAGGGCTGGATATTACAACTGAAACAATTTTAAGAAGCACATCTCTGACATGTGCACACAGATATGTGTTTTCCTTTTGGTCAGGTGCTTGTTCCTTTTCTTTGTTGTATAAAGGTTCGGCATGCAACAAAGGATGATGTACACGCTTACAGTTACTCGTCGTACATTGGGTTCTTTTCGTGCATGCTTTAATTTGATGATGAATCGAAAGGCACGAGAAGCATAATTTGTTTTCTGTCACAAATTTCCAGCGTTCATCAATACTATACGATAAAAATTTAGGGCAATTCCAAATCCTGTGTCCGTCTTTACAGAGTGCGCATTCAGATTTCGATGGTAACGTATTACTTTGTCTTGTAGTTGTCGGTATTTGCTTACGTTCAGGTGTTCTGTCGCACAATCTCTGAGCGTTTGGTACAGGCGCTACGTGTGCCGCTGCGTTTGCAACTGACATAAGCCAGTCTGACAGGTTCTGAAGTGATGAGTGTCGAATCTGCCGTTTTTCGATGTAAAAGCCCCATTGAAGCTGCAAAGAGGTCGGTAACTTGCTTAATATCTCGCTTATCAGAGTGGGATTCCGCATGTGACAGTCCTCGTCCATGGTAACCATTACTGCTACGACATTCTGTACGTTTGTAGCGAGATCTATAAGATTATGAAGCTCATTTTGTTTTATTTCACGTACGGATCTAATTTTAGTTAACATGCCTTCTATAATATATTCTGTACGTCCAAATTTCAGTTTTAATGTCTCTATGATTTTGTTCAAGTTAGTAGCGCTCAATAACAAGGCCGAAACGGCGTCTCGTGCTCGACCTTTTAGACAGTTCGCAAGTCTCACTATATTTTCATCGTCGTTATATTCACATAGCCGGGTTGTATTTTTATATTGGCTATAAAAAAGAGGCCACTCTTGGGGGTCTCCAGAGAATGTTGGCAGCTCTTTAGCTATAGTTTGGCGAGCAAGAAATTTGTTTAGGTGTGGTTTGTTTGTGCCATGTTTTTTGCGAGTACTTGCACGGGAAATTGGCGTCTCACATCTGGTGGTCGTAGTTGATTCTACAGTTTTGTTCAAATCTATATAGGAAGTAGCGCGCGACGATTGTCTACTACTCCGGCGTTCGTCTTCTTTTAATGACGCCAGCTTGAGCTGCAGTTCCGTTTGAAGTAGTTCTTCTTTAATCTTAGCAGCACGTCTTGCTGCATCAATTTTTAGTCCAGAGCACGTCTCTGTCTGATGGACGTGTTTGGTGACAAAGTACGGGTTTGCTTTAAGCGTCCAGAGCTATGTGAGGTAATTGCAGAGTGAGATATGATTGTGTGGTCGGTCACGGAATTATGGGAAGATGAGACAGCTGTCGGCATGTCTTCATCGTTCGAATCAAGTCTTACTTCGTCCATTGCCTTCTTGGCTTGGCTTCTAGTCAATACCATTCAAGAAGAAAATGTTAAGTATCACTTACTATAGGGCTGTTCCAGTTTTTTTCTCGAAGGACCACTTTTGTTGTGTCTCGTCGTCGTTATAAAAAAAGTACGAGTTTTTAACTAACATAAATATATTTATAGCTAAAAACACACAAATTATCTTATTATTTACAATTACACACTTTGTCTTGTCGATGTCATGTCACGTTCTGTCTATATTCAAAACTCCTAGTCATGTCATCGTCTAGTCGCCTTGCCGGCCAGCACCAGGCCGGCAAGGAGGTCAGTCGCGCCGCAACAGTGCACAGGAAATTTGCTCTTGAATATCTGTTTCATTGATGTACGAGTACGTATCAGGATTATATGTCAGTTTATATAATTTTCGTCGTCGTTTTCTATGACTGCCATGTTCCGATAGATATTAAGACGTTAAATACACTCTTTAAGGTACAATACAACAATATCATTTTGTCTGCCCCACGGTGTGTCTGTAGTCTGTAGATACGAGTTTACATCGACCTTATTCCGTGCATCAAAACGCACGTTAATCTATGTACCTCCTATAATATTGAATCTATGGTAAAGATTGCAGAATTCAGACGGCAATGGCTCGAATTTATAATTAGGAACGTGAAATAACGGTCATAGTCATAAGAGACTCCGTAATAGAAGAAAAGATAATGTCCCTAGATTGTGTGCTAGTGGTGTAGTGGTTAGGAAACAATATCCATGTTAATCTTTGCTCGTCGTAAATAGGATGAGTGAGTAACCATTTTGAATGAAAGTAATGAACGAAAACGAGCTTTGAAGGTAGAGTTTTGTCCCGGCTAACTCGTTACTCGCTCAAGTTAGCTGCCTTTGCCTTTTATAAAGATATTTGAGCGGCCCTTCAATCTATTTAGTAATTTAAATTGTTCCGGGATCATATCATTCATGTTAATGACCAATTACTGGACCCACCAGAGGAAGATGTTGGGAAGACCACAGGTATAAAAGGAAAATTTGTTTTTGTTTTACATGAATCTACTTGTCTCGTGTCAACTTATGAATGAACATCTAAATCGTACCTACAGATCAACTCGTCTGAAACGTTTTATGCTATCGACATTATCACCGATACCATCTTAATTCAGATTTCGGCTACTGAACTAATCAGCTGACCCGAAAATCACATGACGTATGATTAACTACTTATGTAGTCTTAGGGGATTTGTAAACAAGTTGATCATTCTTATTCTTTCATTTGGGACAGATTGCATAAATTGATGTTAAACGCAGATAACAATAGAACAAGTGCGATTATAGGTATTGCTATTTGCAATAGTTTATGTTGAGTAAAGATTACTATGATAGAATAGAATAGAATATAAAATATCTTTATCCATGTAAGCTTTACAAAAGCACTTATGAATAGTCAGTACAAATAAAGTATTCTACCGCCGTGTTCGGTATGTTGATCATGTCGAGAAGAACCGGCAAGAAACTCGACACTTACTCTTTTCAAATATAACAATATGTCCTTAAACTAGGTACTTAAATAAATTATACAAAGCTATAGTAATATTTCAAAGAATTAAGTTATTCTAGGCCCATACATTTTTGTCATTTAAATAATCATCAATTTTGTAGTAGCCCATTTTTATTAAACAATTTTTAACATGAGACTTAAATCTATGCATGGGCAACTGGATAACATTTTCAGGTAACTTGTTAAATAATTTAACGCTAAAACCCACAAAGGAATTACTTATCTTATGTAGTCTTAGATATGGAACAGCAAGCTTGTGTTTATTTCTAGTGTTAAAGTTATGGAAGTCAGATTTTTTTAAAAGTAGATTATAATTTTTGCGTACATACATAATACAATCAATTCAAGATCAATGATGTACGGTCGACTGATCGTCAGAGTAAACACTTGCCGTTTGGTATTATTTCTTATGTACAGGACATAAGACGGTGCGAGGTACAAAGTGTATTATCGTAATATGCTTTTGATTATATAAATTTTAAGACTTTCGCGTTCCATTTTAAACATTTAAAATAATTTAACGGGTCAAAACGCGACACCATTTTTATTTAGTCTATATCTATACTAATATTATAAAGAGGAAAGATTTGTTTGTTTGTAATGAATAAGCTCCGAAACTACTGGACTGATTTTAAAAATTCTTTCATCGTTGACAAGCTACACTATCCCCGGGTGACATAGGCTACATTATATTTTCAAAAAAATTAAGGATCCTTACAAAAACTTTGGAGTTTACATTATTGGTAATGTAACCCAAGGTGACCTGAAAATTCCTTACATCGCGTGCGCTGCGAAAACTATTGATGATAGAACAAAATCATGTACTACAACTTTGCAGAACTCAACATTATCTACAAAAAGTGTCGCGTCAGCATATGTCTATATTATAGTTATGCCACAGTAAGCAGTTTTTTAATCTAAAAATTTAATTAATATGCCGCCGCTTGAAAAGGTATTTGTACCTTGGTATTAATCCTCATCAAAATAAATTACTTTATATTCAAGACAGCTTCAGTACCTTTATATAACTTTTTGAATTGTATTCAATTCGGACATTTCATTCGGAAGATATCATGAGTTTAAAAGTGCAAGTATTTGAAAAAAGTCGCGTGTTTGCCGCTCACCGCGCTCAGCTAGCCAGCATGCGATGTAGGCTCCATGTAAGCGTCTCTGGGGTACGGGAGGAGTCAATGTAATAAAATAAAGTGCAAGGTTTATATGTGTAATAGGTACATATTTTAGTACCTATTGCACCCGTGCGAAGCCGGAAGTAGTTAATAAAAATGGCAGTAAGTAGTTTGTATTAACTATTAAATAAAAATGGAGTCGCGTTTTGACCCGTTAAATTATTTTAAATGCTTTTGATTATGTCTGCTGTTCAGCGGGTTTGTATTCTAGACGGCCTCACTAAGAATCTCGTTAAGGATTATGGATTCGGTAAAAAATAGTAACGATGACACACCCTTGATAAACTTTGATCCACTGTAGGTATCATCGTTAATATGTATTTCTTTATTGAAACAAACATAAGATTTTGATTATATTTTGAAAATATCACTGGCGGACTCAACAATGATTTGATTTATTTGGACTACAGTGGATCAAAGTTCATCAAGGGTGTGTTATCGTTACTTTTATGTAAAAACTGTACGAAGAAGTGACGCGATGACGCCGCGCTAAATTTTGACGCAATGTGTCTTGGTACATTTTGTTTACATAATAAAATAAATATTTTTTTTATAATCATCTACCCTACTATGCAATAGGTGTCATGCCTAATAGACAATCGGTATGTTTGGGTATGCTTCTTATTTAGGAAATTCGGCTGAAAAAGCATTGCTTTTGTTTAAATATTTGAACAATTACACTTCTTAGACGAAAGCA
Organism: Glyphodes pyloalis; assembly: GCA_037074685.1. NCBI lineage: Eukaryota > Metazoa > Arthropoda > Insecta > Lepidoptera > Crambidae > Glyphodes > Glyphodes pyloalis. Next base: position 1,991,187 of record JAYKKO010000012.1, on the reverse strand, counting down.
GCTAATTACGCGTGTTAATTACAACAGTTCACGATATAACACCGGTCTTGTGTTTTATAACTCTACAAGAATTGACTGGAAGCCAAGTCAAGTTCAAGCTCATTTCATGTTACGGTCAACGGCACGTTAAGGTCAATGCTTGCACTTCTATATTAGTAGATAGATATACTTTATAGCAAAAAAACTTTACAGAAATAAATAAATAATAAATATATATTGGACAACATCACATACATTGCTCTGATTCTGAGGTAAGTAGCTAGAGCACCTGTGTTACAGAAATCAGAAACAACGACGGTACCACAACACCCAGACCCGAGATAATACAGCCATTAAGGCGGTGGGGTTTACCGGGGCATTTTAGTGGATAGTCCCGCTCTTTTCAGGGCAAGTAGTCACAAACACGCCGTCACCTCCCTCGGGTGACGGTAATTACTGTTCCCAAAGCATCGCCGTTAAGGCTGTGTGGTCCCCCCCCGGTTTTAGCGGATAATCCCGCCCTATTTCGGTACAGGTAGGCCCACAAACGCCGTCACCTCCCTGGGGTGCCAGTAAGGCGATGAAATAAGGCCCCCAGACTAGGTTAAAGTATCACCGTTTATATAAATAGTATTTATAGTTAAAAGCACCTACCAAAAGTCATGGCAACGAAGATGTATTTTGTCATCACTGAAACCACTGTCCGGGTATCACAACTCAATAATACTGAAACGCGAACAGGCAACGAAACTCATTTATAATGATGTAAGAAAGTAATTGCGTGTTTATAAAACAATCATATTATTGTCTCTCTTATTGTATTGTTGAAGCGGTCACAGCGGAAGAAAACATGTTTGCGAGATCTCAGGAGATTCCCACCGGACTTGGATTTGGGAATTCGGTCTGATAATAAATAATACCTATAATATTCACCCGACATCACGTACATGGCAAAGTAAGCTGGAACAACGATAGTACTGTAATTAATAGTAGAGATGCTTCTAAATACGCAGAGAACAAGTATAAAAATTCATCACATGAATATTTGTCCTGCATGGGGATCGAATTCCACGTACTACTTTTATGCAGTTTAATGTCATAACAAAACAGATTTGAGTTCAAAGCGAATTATTAATAAAATTATTCCTGAAATTATGGTTGGTGAATAAACATATCTGTTGGTCTTTAGTTATGTTACCAACAATCGAGCTAAGCTACATGTGTCATGAATTTTTCAAATACATATAGCTCGGCTGTATAGGTAAGTGACTTGGCAATCGCTCCTATGTAATAATAACCAGCCTCGTCGTGAAAGAATCGGAGCCATAACAGACCCAAATTGACGACCTCCGTAGCCGAGAGGCCAGCGGCCTGGCTTTGGCGTCACGCCATTTTGATTCCCGGTCAGGTCAATATGGAAAAGAACTTTTCTATTTATTCTCTCGGGTCTGGGTGTTGTACTGACGTTGTTTCTGTTATCAGTAACTCCAGTGCTTTCGCTACTAACGACAGAATCAGAGCAACGTATGTGATGTTGCCCTGCATAAAGAGTGTACACACTTTACTTGACTGCCTTTAACTTTAAAATTTTTAAGACTAGATAATTTGTATCTCTTCTTATCCCGCACTTTGAGAAGATATCAATATTCTTTTCTGGTCTCTAGATCCGAAGGTGACATAGCAATTGGAAGGAGTAGGTTACCTTACGCGGACGCGTGGTCATCTCTTCAAGTAGATAATGGAGTATCACGGCCCCTCCACAATAGCGCCCACAGGCTAATGCAACTATGACGACACCGCCAGCAATAGAGGCTACTACCATTCAAGAAATAGTTTTAAGATAATGAACAGCAGCAACAAAGAACAGCAAATTAGAGTTACACCTGTTATGAACTGCTTGATGAGAAATACATTATTATTTTGTACTCTTTTGTCTTTACTTGTTTCCAACTATCCCTAGTGTTTCAATTAAGCTTGGCATATTGTTGACAAACGTAGAATTGGACGCCCGCAGGCCCCCAAGACTGGTAAGAGCTGGTTGCGGGAAGACCTGGATATTCCAAAGTGGCCAACTATTGGAGAGACCTATCTCTAGTAAATAATTATGAGATTTAAAAATTACTATTTGCTATTGGTTCCGACTTTTTTGTTTTTGGAAGTAGGTCTTCTGGTAGTTCTGGTCTATATGGGATATAAGAGAGGAAGGGCATAGCGATTTATCGATCGAGCTGGATCAGTCCGACTGGTGAAATACCTCCACCTTACAGAAGACCGCAGCCAAATAACAATCACTTCTGTGTGGTTGTGTTTCTGCGTGTAAGTACGGTTTCCAGAGCTCCTGGAGGGTGCTACATTAGAAGCAGGGGTCAAGCCTTCGAGGTAAGGGCGACAAGTCCAGTAACAGATGTATTATGTTGTACTTGTCACCCTTAAGCTAGGACCTCATTACCACTTAACATCAGGTAGGATGAGGTCAATCTTTAAGTGCAGTATAAAAAAAAATGAAATAATTCAGCAACATGAAAAGAGCTGATTATCTTCAAACAGATGGGAAGAAGATTCTTATGAAAAATTTAAATATGATAAAAATTAAGATATTGACGACTAGGAACACTGCGAAAGAATATGATTTTTTGTTGTTTTAAAATATTGAAACACTTATCGAGATGGACGGAACACAGCTCCAGTCTTTGTTCGTCCAACGTCTCATTTATTTCAAGTCCAGTCTAGACATCCATGCCTCTAGCACCAATCAGTCGAGATGTTCCTACACCACATCTAAATTAGTATTTTATTGGGATATCCTTTCGTCAACGAGTCGGGAAACAGCTTGATTTGTATTTCCAGTCAAATTTAACGATGATAAAATATGTAATCATCCACTTTTGGGCATAAGAATCTTCCAAGTTGGTCCGGTTATTTGGATATCAATAATGATGTCTTCCCGATTGTATGATCAGTAGGATCCAGATAGCAGGCAATTTCTCTGAGATTATTTAATTACTAGCGGTCCCGGCGAACTTCGTTTCGCCTTAGAAAATTTTTCCCGCTTTTATGTTGAAATTTTTCAAATTTTACCAAGGAGCCCTAATTTTGTAGCCTATGTCAAATTGGAAGAATGTAGCATTCTATTGGTGAAAGATTTTTTTAAATCGGCCCAGTACTTTTTGAGCCTATTCATTACAAACATACAAAAATAGTGTAGATAGGTACAACATACGTTTTAAAGTGAGAATTTTTACATAATAAACACGAGTGTAAATGTTATTTATAATTCAAATAAATGACGTATACACTGGTGTTTATTATGTAAGTGCGGAGCCTGAGCGGGCCGAACTTTGGCGTTGCACTATCTCAGAGGTTCCGGGTTTGATTCCTGGTCGGGTCAGTAAGGTCACAAACTCTTCTATATCGCTCGAATCTGGGTGTTGTAGAACTGTCACTTTTACTGATTTCTGTATTTAAATGCTTTAGCTACTTACCGCAGAATCAGAGCAAAGTATGTGATGTTCTTCCGGGTTTTATTCCCAGTAAGTCATTGAGGACACAAACTCTTCTATATTATCTCGAGTCTGAGTATTGTAGTAAATCATTGTTTTAGATTTATGTAAAACAACGGTTTTATAATCATATAATCGGTACAAAGTATGTAATGTTCAATATTCAAAATATATGTATATTAAACTGTGATGGTACTGCTGACCGTACAATATCTCGTTGCATCTCCATAATGTTTGCATCTGTCCCATTTTCCATCCAACACAAATGCCCCCCCCCTCTTCCCCCTCCCCTAGTAGCCTAGTTGGAAACTGCGAAGTACTCAGTTGTATCTAGAACTGGAGCACAGGGCTATTTTAAGCTTTTTCATTCCATTTACTTGACCACTGTTATCAGAATCGGAAAACGTAAGCGGGTCATAATGATATAATTATTATTAATTAATTAATATATTCCGATAAGTGGTGTCTGCAACATCATATACATTGAGCTTCTTTTTTTAAGTGGAGAAAATAGTGATGGCGGACACTCCGTTCGGGGGAAACTTAAAATTCCACTACTTTTCCCCCTGCCGTTATAGTGGACGCTATGGGAAACGGATTAAACTTTAATTCTAGAAAGCCTACAGCGTGGTCTAAGCCCAAAGTTTTGGCCATAAACCCGGCAGATCATTGTGGTAGACAAGCTCTCGTGTTTTTAGCCAATCAGCAGCTGACGCGCTAAATTTAATTGAGTTTGATGTTTGTGAAGAGCACGATAAAATTTACGCGCATGGCGGTGCCTACGCGGGATCGTTGCCACAAGTTTATGGGATAGACAATCCATAGTAATATAATATATGCGGAAGTAACTCTGTCTGTTTGTTTGTCTGTATGGCTTTCACTCCTAAACCACTAAACCGACTATGATGCTGAAATTTGGTATAAGTATACGTTAAATAATAAATAAATAAATATAAATATTGGACAACATCACATACATTGCTCTGATTCTGTGGTAAGTAGCTTAAGCACTTGTGTTACAGAAATCAGAAACAACGACGGTACCACAACACCCAGACCCGAGACAATATGGAAAAGTTCGTTTCCCATATTGACCCGACCGGGGATCGAACCCGGAACCTCAGAGATGGCGCTCGCCAAAGTCAGGCCCGCTTGCCTCTCGGCTACGGAGGTCGTCAATACGTTGAACCTCTAGAACGGACATAGGCTACTTTTTGTTTTGAAAATAAGGGGGGATTGAGGGTAAACTTTCAAGACCGGTATTACCATATCACCCTTGAAGGTTTATGTGCGAAAACTTTTATTTTTTACGAGTAGTACGAGGTATGAAATTTGGCACAAATAGGTATAGCTCGAAACTTGGATTAAAATATGGACTACTTTTTGTTTCGAATATTAGGGGAGATAGGGGCAAAACCGATTTCAATATGAAAACATGTAGTCCACACGGCCGAGGTCGCGTGCACAGCTAGTATCTAATATTTCTGGATTCATGTAAGTTACATAATAACACTTATGAATCGTTATTGAATACACTGCGACGTGATTCTACTGTCGCCGTCGGCTCCGCACCTATATCTAAAACGAGGGAAAAAATGGATCAAAAACGCCGAATTGGATACGCCATGTTTTGAGAATTGACGGATTGATTTGATCTGAGATTCGGTACTTATTAAATTAAATGATAATTAATTGAAAACATTCATTCATGTGCATTCAACAGATAACAATCTGAAATTGATTGTATGGTCTAAATATATATTGTGAACGTGTAATTACACCTACTCGTCCTTGGTAGCGCTTATAATATCAATTTCAAAAATGTACTACTCAAAAAAGAAGTACCTACTGAACCAATTTGGATTAATTTTATTTGTTACTAGCTGTCCCGGCGAACTTCGTAACGCCATTTTTTTTTATTTCTAACCTTTTAAACCTTCCCTGGACCTCCACAATCATTTCAAGACCTAAGTCTAGCCGTTGTAAAGTTTTAGCGAGACGAACGAACAGCGATTCATTTTTATATATAAGATGTTTGTAATCGTCAGGGAATGGTTCGAAAATAGATAAAGTAATCTGTAGAAATTTACTGGGATATCCGCATGCGGAGACACGGCGGGCCACTAGTCTAATAATAAATGAAGACAACCTTACAAACTGAGACCTAAGTCTAGACCTAGTAGCTCAAGAGTTGTATTCAAGTACTAGCGGTCTACCGGGCTTCGCACGCGTATTGTTCCTGTTTCAGTCACATTTACAACTGATTCTTCGATCCTATTGGTCGCAGCTTGATGTTATATATCATACTAGCTGTGCCCGCGACTTCGTTCGCGTGGACTACATCCTTTCATGGTCGATTTTACCCCTATCTCCCCTAATATTCCAAACAAAAAGTAGTCTATATTTTAATAGAGCTATATTTGTGCCAACTTTCAAATCTCTAACTTAAAAAATAATCATTTTCCTATATAAACTTTCAAAGGTGGCATTACCCCCCCCCCCCCCCCTTACTTTCTTACAAAAAGTAGCCTATGTCCGTTCTTGAGGTTCAACGTATACTTATGCCAAATTTCATCGAAATCGGTTGAGAGGTTTAAGCGGGAAAGCGTAACACACAGTAAGACAGACAGACAGAGTTACTTTTGCATTTATAATATTTTGGCCTTGGTGTTTTACCGTCGTGGTTTCTGATTTATGTAACAGAAGTGCTTAAGCTACTTACCGCAGAATCAGAGCCATGTATGTGATGTTGTTCAATATTTATTTATTTATATAGTCTTGCTCAATAAATGGGCTATCCAACACAAAAATAATTATTCAATTCGAGCCAGTAGTTATTAATATTAGCGCATTTAAACAAACGAACTCCTCAGCTTTGTAGTTTTAGTATAGATATTATTAGATATTATGTATAATATGTATACCACGACACGAACTGGAGCAGCCCGACTGATGAAATACCTCCACCTTACAGAAGACCGTAGTCAAATAACAATCACTTCGGTGTTGTTGTGTTCCTGCGTGTGAGTAAGGTTTCCAGAGCTCCTGGGGATGCTACATTAGTAGCAGGGGTCAAGCCTTCAAGGTAAGGGCGACAAGTCCAGTACCAGATTTATTATGCTGTACTTGTCACCCTTAAGCTAGGACCTCATTACCACTTAACATTAGAAGGGATGAGGTCAATCTTGAAGTGTAATATAAAAAAAATCTATTGATTATTTGCTACTATTGGTCGCAGCGTGATGTTATATAATTTATATATATTTATTGACGACCTCCGTAGCCGAGAGGCGAGCGGGCCTGACTTTGGCGAGCGCCATCTCTGAGGTTCCGGGTTCGATCCCCGGTCGGGTCAATATGGGAAATGAACTTTTCCATATTGTCTTGGGTCTAGGTGTTGTGGTACCGTCGTTGTTTCTGATTTCCGTAACACAAGTGCTTAAGCTACTTACCACAGCATCAGAGCAATGTATGTGATGTTGTCCAATATGTATATGTATGTATGTATTTATGTATATCCTTCCTCAATAATTTACTATCCAACACAAGAATAATTATTAAATTCGAGTCAGTAGTTCCTTATATTGGCGCATTCAAAGAAACAAACTCATCAGTTTTATAATATTAGTATAGAATTACTATACATAGCATAGCCTTCTGGTTAATTTAACAATATGGCTGCGAAATATACGTTATCACTTTCGTTAAGGAATCAGTTTATCTAGGAAACCAGTTAGAACTAAAAATGAATATAAATTATATTAATCTTTTAAAGTGTTTTTATAATCCGGTCATATTTAGCGCTATTACTGATAATATCACAATTACCCTGACTTAAAAGCTATCAATTGATAATCAGTAATTAGCACGCATTTATCTTATCACGTCCGGTCCGATCTTTCTGATGCAAGTCATCAAGTCATAAATCAATTTTTGTTTGATAGATTCTCGAATTTAAGGTACATAAATGCATGTTATGGATTACGAGCATATTTGCAGTATGTACTTGCTTAACTTGTGGACGTATGTTTTGGAATTGGTATATTTTCAAGGTCAATGGTCATTCGATCTACCTTTAGCTAGTGATTCGGCCTCTGCTTCGAATCAAGGCTGCGCTGGCGTCACTGGAGCGGCAGGATTTTCGCGTAGAAAATTTATTTTACATTTTATTTTATAGAATAAAGTGGAAATAAATATGGGATAACCACACATAGGTACATGTCTTGTCTTACAAAGATGAGAAACAACAACGGTACAACGAAACACAGACCTGACCCGGAATCGAATCCGTGTCCACAGACATGGTGCGACCCCAAAGTTGAGCACGATCGCCTCTCGGGCACAGAGGTCGTCATTATAGGTATATCGATTTGCTACAAATTAACCTAATAACCGCCAACTACTTCTATAGAAGTTCAGGATTTTCGTGCCGTCAACGCCACTACTTCTATAGAAGTTACTCATTGTACCTACTTTAATTAAATACCTTTACGGTGCATTAAACATTAGTTTCTCTTGTAATTTTGTAAGATGGACAGGATTGAAGCCCATTTTTGTTATTTCGCCAAAAGAAACAGGCTTTATAGTGTTTTAATACAGATAAAAACAAAAACGCCTGAAATATTTTGATGTCCCATACGCCAACGACTTCATATCAAGTAGGCTAGTGATGTGACGCGATAGTTGCATTCATTACAATCCTACATGATTACTTTGTTTTGTTGCATACAAATATTCATAGATTTTATGATTGACAATTAATTCCGGTCTGAAAATAACGTATTACATAATAAATATTAAAATTAATTTATTTCACGAAGATCCTTACTAATATTATAAATCAGAAAGTGAGTTTGTTTATTTGTTCCGCTTTCACGACATAACTACTGAACCGATTGCTTTTAAATTTTGCAGACGTATAGTTAGAAGTCCGGATTAAATAATAGGTTACTTTTTATCCCGAAAAAAACTGATATTATGAATGAAAACAAAAATATAGTTTGCTTGATGGATGGATTGATGGATTGGAAGGTAAAATATTGTAAACGAATATAAACATGTAAATGTAGAAGCTAAATGATACGATAATGAATCCCCGAAAATGAGGAATTCCAGAGGGATGACGTACAATTTGTTTTATCGTCTAAACTGATTTTTACATCTACTTAGCTATATAATATAGTGTACCATTCAGTTTTTGTTTAACAACTAATCGTATCCAGCGTTACATCGCGCTTCTTAGATTTTTCCGTGGAAATGAGAAGTTTTCTTATAGTTGTGATTTATACCGCAATATAACCGAATTACACGCGGGCGAAGCCGCGGGCGGAAGCTAGTTAATTTATAATTTATTTAGAATTTTCGATATTGCAACACCCATCTCTACGCAATGACAAGATTTCAGTGCTACGAGCGCCACCAACTTCAATGCAAGTAAACCTGTGACATCGTAAGCGTACAGGTGTCAAGGTCATTGTGTCATAGTGCCGGCCATTACAAACGTGCGCTCGTCTGTTTTTTTTTTCGTACAATAATCATTAAATACAATTATCGAAAATATAAAAAGTAAAATATCGAAAGGTAAACTTACACAAACTATAAAAAGTTATTAAATATACGAATAATAACTGACCATTCATTCTTTTGTCTTACTTTTCACCGTAACATACTTGTTATGATTTATGAATACCGTACAAGAGCCGTCTTTTCTTTATTCAAATCGTCTAGAGAGATAGAGAGAGATTCACTCAAGGTGAAGAAAGAAACGCATAGACAACACTTCTATTTGAGATATTTATCTTGCCACGAGCGCCAACGACTTGATATGAAGTCAACGGACTACGTTATAAAATGAATAGTGAAGTGCCTTTTATAATAAATGTGTTGCAAGATTATGCATGTATTTTTGTCTATGATAATAGATACTCGTTTTTCCTACTAAAATGTTCATAAAATAAAACAAATTACTATTATAATGTATCAGGGTTTATTTATATTTGCAAAATTTAAAAAAAAATCTTGATTTAGACATCAATTTTTTTTATCGATATGACGTTATGCCACATCCTTGCTTTCGTACTATAGAAACTGTTATACATTTATACGTTGGCGTACAGCGGGCCACTACGTTAAAGATAGCTGGGCTGGGAAAAGGTTAATATTATGTGTCGCAAATTTTAGTTAATGAGATATCTGGGATACATAGCAAAAAGACCTATAACATCACACACTTGGAGTTCATTTTCAATTTGCATTATTGCATTATATTTGTTTAGTCCAGTTATTTGGTGGTTCTAATGTGGTTCTATATATGTAGAAAGATGTTCTGTAGTTGAAAGTCTCGTTGCACAAAAAAGGAAAAAAAAGTGGCTGTGACATACGGACGAACACACAGACAGACAAGCAGGCATGACGAATCCATAAGGGTTCCGTTTTGGCTACGGGACCCTAAAAAGAAGATAATTGCCGTTTGGACAGGCTCTCTAAATCATCATCACCCATTACTTAATCCAATATACCATGTAGGCTGATTGCACCGTTGATACATGTGGATTCCTTTACAGAAGTGATTCAGCAACTATTTTGGTAGATTAATTTTATGATAACTTAGGCATTTAAGTAAGTAAGCACTTAACAAGTATGTTTTTTAAACCTCGTGCGATAAAACAAATGCGTCAATTGAATTATGGATTTCAAGACATTACGTCCGTAGTAGAAAGAGCAATAAAATATTATTGCCTTTACTGAGCTGCTAACAATCATTAAAAGATTATTGGTTTTAATTTATTGAGTAACAAGCTTATGGCCGGTGCCTTCGCCCGCAACGGCGTTGTAATAAATAAATAAATGAAAAATATTGGACAACATCAAATAAATTTGCTTTGATTCTGCGTGAAGTAGCAAAAGCAATTGTGGTATAGAAATTAATAACAATGATACGACACCGAGACAATATAGAAAACTTTTTTTTCCATCCGGGAATTTTATTTGTTTATTTATTTTAAAACTTCATTGCACAAAAATAGTACAACAGGTGGACTTAATGCTATTGATATTGATTGATTATTATGGAATTGAGCCTACCACCTTAGAAATGGCTACGATGGTCGTCAAAAGCATTTTAAAGGATAAAAATACTCTGGTTCCAGGCTGCACTTCGTGCCAATAGTCTTTGTTTCCACTTATTTCAGTGGAGTCGTGTAGAATCAAAGGCGGCAATCTATATCTATGGAGTCCATATACAGATTCCCGCCTTTGATGTTATACGACGATGTAATGACGATTTTGTTTGTTTTAACAAACATCTAGCGTAAGATTTCCTAATCATTATCTCAGCCAATTGTAAAGTTACATTTTGACTTGCGTTTTTCAGAGGACTCAATTTTACTGTTGGAATGTGAGGATGCTAGTGAGAGGCGTAGAAACTTAAATCCAAGTTTGTGGTATTGCAACCCTGTATTTATGGCGGGCCAACGCTCAGTGGAAAGGGCTCTTTAATCCATTAATATCTGATTTGAACAACGCGTTTTTTTACTTGTATAAATAGTTTTTTTCTACTTGCTTATGATTCTCGTCAATGAAAAAACAAGAATGATTCATGTTATTTGGTTAGGGAAACGGTCAATATTAAAACAGTGCCTACTTACATGGAAGGAATGTAGTGAAAAATACTGCTAGATTATTTGTAAAAAAAAGCGATAGACATCGTGCCAATTTATTTATTTTAAATGGTTTATTTTCCCTATTCCGATAGTACTATACTAAAGAACAAATAAACGGTAAATGTCTAAAAATATCATCTTACGATCTAGTACAACTAACTTTATACAATTAAATGAAAATGTACCTACGAAAAAACAGGAACACAATACAATGACCGAATAAATTATTTTCTAAAACGACAGCCACAAAACAATCACTGTGATGATTTTTTTAAATAATTAATGAAAATATCACATGGCTTCTTATAATTTAGAGTAATTTTAACAAAACAACTAGTTACTTATTGACTAGTACAATGAAAGGAAGTAAATAGTGTAATGCTTCCAAACTTTCAAATTATCATTACAATTTGTGGTCTTTGTTTTTTATATATAACATTAGATTATATAGATATGATATAAGTTGGCATCTTACAACAAATCTAAACTAGCCTGAATAAGTTTTTAGAGTCCTAAGATTGCCTGGTAGTAGCAGCAGCTAGCTATAAGGTCGCCCTTTTGAAATTTACTTAGGGTTGCTTATTTATTGATGCAATTCAAATGGTGTACAATCAAATAATTTTATTATTATAGTACACCAAATATAATTTTCATTGGAAAGGTGATTAAGATTATCATTTAAATTCTGTATTTATTGCTCAATAATGCTAAAAATAAATCCTTTGATTACATCAGTCACCTTATCTAACATAAATTACAAATTTATTTTAAAATACCTCTTTATCTAAGGATAACGATAATAGTATGACTAACTAATTTAGTTATAATAATGTCATAATTTCGCTACATCAAAGTATTATTAATCTATGATTACTTATTATGTCTAGACATTGGCTCTGAATGATAAATAATTACACACGCTGAGAGGAAAGGTCTAAACTAACTAGATACCTATTAGTTAAATTTGAGCAAATTTTGTCACACGACGTATTGAATCTGACAACCTGTCATTCACATACAAATTCAACATTTTGATTATTATTAAATTAACTTTAACTGAATTTCCTTGTAATGAGGGTTTTCGCGTTCGAAAAATCCACCAGATGGCGATACGTAGGCGTGGGGTCCAACTGCTACGTGATTGGTTATGGTTTACATGACATTGACAGACATGTCACCATGACATTTAAATCACCAATCAATTAACAGGTGGACCCCACGCCTACGTATCGCCATCTGGTGGATTTTTCGAACGCGAAAACCCTGATTGATAAAATTGAAGCTCCTCTTTTTTTAGTGACGCTTGACATTTTAAATGAATTTTAATCATAATTTTTAATAAAGCAATTTTAACATTCAAATAAATTTTGTTAAAATCCTGCTATTAGTTAAAATACGTATCAATGTCACAGCCAAGATTTAGAAATCAATGCCAATTGAAAAACGAAACACTAGGAAAAGTTATTATTTCTTGAAATTTTCCAAATAATTTAGTTAGGCCTGCTACTCAATCTAAACTAAACCTACTTTTGTGAAATCCCTTTGAGATCTAATGTGACAAGTAAATAAAACATGATCCCTTGATGAATTACAAAATATTATTTTAGACATTTTTTAACTTCGATGACAGTAGTCATATTTTTTTCCGTCATTATTCTAAACACCTACATATTTGTAACTTACAATTTTATTAAATCTAAGTAGATATATTTTCTATATATACCTGTCAGTAGTGGCAGTACGTTTGTGAGCCTTTATAACGTTAGAAACCTAATTAAAGAAGTAGGGCCTCATTAGGAATAATGTGCTTAAAGATGAAGCAATCAAAAAATTCTTCACATTGGTTGAGTCAGAAAATAGTTAACCACACAAATCCATACATGAAACATGAGATCTCGGATTTAAAAAACACATATTTCAAGAAATTTGTATGTATGATGACTAGAATTTCTACGGTCGAACGCATTAAATATTTCAAAGGTATCGAGTGTACGAGTTTTAAGTCTCGTATTTATGGTAAACATTTGTTAAGCCAGTTGGATTAATATGTTGCTGAGTTTCTTGAGTGTTCCAAGTCTCGTATTGATAGTGAGCATTTTTTTAGCAACAATGTTTAATCAACGTGTTCCGGAGTTTATGCTGTTGGCAACACTGTGTGTTATAGAGTAGTAGTAGTGCCAGCGTTATGTTAATAAGCACTCGCCCGACGAGACGTGAAGTGTGTGGACGTGTTTGTTAATCGTCTATTATAAACACGACAGTAGGGTTAAAACTTAAATTAATGATGAAATGCAATTAAGAGAACACAATAAAACTACTTCCTCGGCCAACGTTTTAAAGCAGACTCGTGTGTCGACAACCTATGTTAATTTAAGTAAAGTTTCTAGAAACATTTTCACCGCTCATCAGCTATGTTGGTCAACCGTTGCTAAACCGTTGTTTACCATGAATACAAGGCTTGCATGTGTGAAAAAGGAGTAAGTTTTCAGATTTAAACATTTTTACACAGCGGCCCTAGAGTAGCTAAGAAGCTAAGAACTAGAACTTTACTTTACGTATTAAATGTAGAGTATGAGCAAGATTGCTCGTTGATATGGCAGTTATCAAACTTCAAATTACGTTCAAGATTAAAGACTTTTCCGTGTAAAATGTCATTCCCTAACAAACATATAAACGTACATATACTTGTCGAAACGATATCAAAATTCGATAACTGCCACTTGGAAACGCCCTCTGATTACAGTTGCTGCGAAAAGATGCACCGCCACCGTGCCGTCGAAACAAGATTTTACCGTTCTATCTCATATTTATAGTAACTGCACATTGCTAGCTACGAAGACTGTTCATATTACGTTTTGTCACGGTGGAAGCGTGGCAACGGTGCATTGACGGCGCGGTGACATGGCGGTGACGGAAGGGTGACGGAGCGGTGGCGGTACAATCTTGGCGAAGATCGAAGAGCGCTTAATGTACTTGACCACGTTACGTCACACAAATTCTGGTTCCAAAAATCATGTATCTTCGCGACAAATCGGCGACGAGCCAGGTAAGAGAGCAGGAGCAGTCTACGACATTATATCGTTTCATGGTTAGTCGTCGCACTTCTTGTGGAATTTACTGAATATTTTCTTCTTTGAGTCCAAGAGGTTGCTCATGCCGGTCAGCATTCTGGAGCCTAAGCAGCTGATGAGGGCCGCCATGGAGCCGAGGAAGGTGGGAGACGCCAGGTGGGTGCAGGCGGCCGACACGTATTTTGAGCGGTAGACCAGGCGCTGGTTCAGCGGCTGGATTGATCGATCATTGTTGATGCCGTCCAAGTGAGCTCTGGTCATGTTTTTGTACTGGAAGAAATGCTTAGTTTTAAAATTTAACACGCCATATTTTTAGAACCAAATGAAGACCAATGGTCCAATTAGTCATGATTTTCTTTCACCTGTTCATAGTTCATTCATCATAGTTTTTTTAGATAGGCTAGCGATAGTTGACGTCATATCATATCAATACTATTAGTATTGATAGCATATCGAATATTACTAGCGGCCTGCCGCGGCTTCGCACACGTGTTACCCTCGTTTTTTATATTTTTCACTGATTGGCTCCTCTTAGTCACAGCGTGATGCTTTAAAGCCTAAAGCCTTCCTTGATAAATGGACTAAGAACACTTTTTTTTTTCAATTCGAACCGGTAACATGTAGATAGGATGTTAAGGAAGTCTGTAGCATACATATATGCTACATAACCCGGCACTAAAACCATTCGGCTATCGCGGCATAATTGGGATATTGACACAATTCACAAATAATTTTAAGATATCAATCCCGTAAATAAGAACTAGTGATGTTCCGGATATCCGTTTCCGTATCCGTATTCGCGGATATCCGAGGTAAAAAAGAAATCCGTATCCGTATCTGTGTCCGTTACTTTTCGAGCGGATATTTTACGGATCTTTTCAGGTGATTAGGTAAAATAAAAAAACTAATAAATTCCATTCAAATTGCACTGGAAAACTTCTTAGTGGACATTATTTATAATTTGTATCAAAACTATACACAACTGTTATGAGCGCGCCACAGTGTCACACTAAACCGTTAACAAAACAATAAATACTACCCGCGCAATGCAAGTCAAAACATGTCCTGCGTGGCGTTGCGGCGAGCGTACCGTCAACTATCGTTTCAAGGTCGCGAGCGCTGACACTAATCGAATAAGAAAATAAAGATCCGTATCCGTATCCGTATCCACGGATCTTGGCACTAAATATCCGTGTTCAGATCCGTATCCGCGGATATAAATTTTTAGCGATCCGGCACATCACTAATAAGAACTGTAAACTATATCAGCAATAATAATTTCTCACAAATTATTTATCTTTAAATTGCTATTTTATAACTCACAAATACTATTTATGACTATTTACTTAATGTGTTGATAAATAAAATTATGACATCACAGTTTGCTATTTTCATCGAAAACGTATGACGAAATCGTATTTTAAGGGACATAGAGCAAAGCGATTTATCGCTCAAGCTATATTAGTAGCAGGGGGTAGCAGGGGTCAAGCCTTTAAGGTAAGGGCGACAAGTCCAGTAACAGCTTTATTGTACTGTCGCCCTTAAGCATAGGACCTCATTACCACTTAACGTCTGGTGGGATAAGGTCAATCTTGAAGTGTCATGTTAAAAAAAATACTGATATTTAGAAGTATCTCAGTATTCTTAGTTGACTATCTAGTCAAATCTCTTAAGGTAATATGGACCTAATTATGAATATACTCACGTTTGAGTGTGTGATGGTGGTGGGTTTGTCCATGACAATGAAGGTCACCACCTCTTGGCAGGTCGGCGTGGTCAGCGAGCCGTGGTAAGTGTAGAACGCTTGGGGGTCCGTCCCCAGCAGGCTCCTGGGGAACAGAAAATATTATTGTACCACAGTTTGTACAACATTAAAAAATGGTGATTAAAATTTGCGTTTGTGACTATCCAACCCAAAAATATCTTTTCAATTCGAACCAGTAGTTACTGATAGATTTAAAAAAAATGGTACTTCAAGCCGTGCTTGTGAACTTGTGATATTTCAAAGAAACAGTAAAAGTAGTTCCTAAGATAATCGCGTACAAACAAACAAACTCTTCAGTTTGATAATATTAGTATAGATTTAACTAAAACTTTGTACTGATCAATTATTGGACAACATCACATACATTGCTCTGATTCTGTAGTAAGTAGCTAAAGCACTTGTGTTACAGAAATCAGAAACAACGACGGTACCACAACACCCAGACCCGAGACAATACAGAAAAAATCGTTTCTCATATCCCCGGAACCTCAGAGATGGCGCCACGCCATAGTCTGGCATGCTCGCCTCTCGGCTACGGAGGTCGTCAAAAGTACTCCAAAACCGAATATGTCGGGTCCAGCAACGAACAGCAATGAGGGTTTTCACAAATAAAAAAAATCCACTAGATGGCGATGCGTAGGCGTGAGGTCCAACAGCTATGTAATTGGTCATTTAAATGTCATGGTGACATGCCTGTCAATGTAACGTAAACCATAACTAATCACGTAGCAGTTGGACCTCACGCCTACACATCGCCATCTAGTGGATTTTTTATTTGCTAAAACCCTCATTATTAATTCTCATAATCATAACCAAATCGCTACAAATGCGAATAAAGCGTTTCAAAAAAATCAAATGAAAACTACGTTTCGATTAAGATTAATCTTCAAAAACAAAACCTTTCCTTAGTGCGTTTCGTTTTTGGTACTATGCCTGCTGGCCAGACGAGATCAGACGGACGAGATTCGACAATAGAGCGCCACCAGCTAGTTGGCCCATTATCCGTACCTACTGAAGCATGCTCGGTGATCATTGTCATCAAAACGCAGGCGATTGGGCACAATCCCTTGCTTCCGCGCGTCACCACTCAATACATAGGCCTTTATAACAACAATCGGCTCCGTGTCACGCCAATTGGCCTAATCCACCATACGATCTTTGTTCCATTTTAAGCGCCTTGGCCCACTGCTCGTGACATTGGATTAACATAAGAATAACTCTCTTTTCAGATGTTCGGTGTGGTCAGAACAATTCGTGTTGTGATGGATTTTGTCCGAGACAAGAATAAACCTTTTGACTATTGGGTTTTGAGAACAGAGTCCGAGACAAGTGGCGTTTTGGTGAAACGATAACTTAGCTAGGGTATTGCTATCTTATTCATGCAATACTAATGATTATACATGTGTGAGCGTGATAACAAAAATGTAACGAGGCGAGTTTTCGTACCTTCGTATCATGATATTTGGAAGATTTTTTTGAGTAATTTTAAACATCACGTATTATGTCAAAGAAAGTAGCTCACTTGTATTATATATTACGTCAACAGTTACGAATCGTTTATGCAAACCAATAAACAGTGCACTGCTACCAGTTTGCAGGCCCCTGCAGGCCCACTAGCAAAACAAAACGGACAAACGAACGTTTTCTATATTGTCTCGGGTCTGGGTGTTGTGGTACAGTCGTTGTTTCTGATTTCTGTAACTCAAGTGCTTAAGCTACTTACCACAGAATCAGAGCAATGTATGTGATGCTGTCCAATATTTATGTTTTTTTTAACACCTTATTCGCATTCGAAGTGAGTTACGTCAATGAGAATAAAAATTGCTATCAGTTATTGGATCTGACTTATTCTGACTTACTTGAGGCTCTGTACAACGAAGATACGGATAAGAAAACTTATTAACACTGTTCACCAAGGCACAGAGTTTAGTGTATTTTAACAGTATGAATATTTATACATATATGCCGTGTAATAAGTAGCAATATTGTATTATATCTTGTGCTATGAATATTTACATGAGATCGATGTTGAAGAGCGTTTCTGTCGGTTCTGACTTTGTCATGATGTATTTCATTGCCGGGAGGAAGTCGTCCAGCCCGTCGCTGTCGCCTTTGGAGGACACCTGTCGGAGAAAAACCTCATTATAGTCTTCAACAGCTTATACTACTCCATTGATGGATATTGATCTCCCCCTCAATGACCAATTTAACGCTCTTCATTAAACGTTACCATTCTAGTACCTATCTACCGTCTTTCGCAGGTGGTCCTACGACCCATCCGGAGGACGTCTTACACTCTGTTTATCGAGTCGCAGTTTCCATTTAAGAACACGTTTATTTGATCGGTTGCCTGTTCTGTGTTAGATGAGGTTGGAACGTTACCATCTCAGCGTGCTTAATATAGCAAAATATATTGTTTATTTCGGTTTTACAAATATACAATGACTACTTACATTGTTACAAAAAAAAGAAATACATAATTGCGAAGTGTAATTTTCAAATAACAATAAATTGGAAAATGGTACTTAAATTGAGCATACATTAAACATAAAATAAATGACGCAAAAAAAGAAACACGAATCTATTATGTACTCTTTTCAAGATAAAAAGAAAAAGAGAAGCGAAACGGAAGAAAAGAGAAATCAAATCCAACATTTTTATAAGGCTTCAAGTATCGGATAGGACAAGCTTAATTTATTTCTTTTATAAACCTAACGAGTATTTAAACCTGTGATAAGAACATACCATATTACCTACCTACTAAATTGACTAATCTTTGCAAAAAAGTAATCTTAATGGGACATTAAACAGATCACGACTTTGAGAGTTTTACATCTACGAAAGGCATGAATTTTGTTATCGTTGCAAAGTCAGTACGATATTTTCCCCGTTTCTTTTCTAATATTTTAGTCTTTCGATATTAAGAGATACATATATAGTACCTCAAGCAGATTGACAGCGAGGGGAATATATTGAAGAGAAGAATCTAATAAGCGTCTCCAAAGGAATGGGTTGCTAATATGATCTGATATTTGAGACGTTTTTTGATATCAGAAAACATCTTAACGCGTTATAGGCGATATATTTTCTTTCAATATTCTGTATTGCCTTTGTTATTATTTATTTTGTTATATACAGGGAGGAGAACAACGACTGGGTCAAAAAGATATCACATAAGGATCAAAAATAAGATGATGTTACATCATGTTCCTCTCCCTGTATTTTCACTCCGCATTCAAGAAACATTACGAAATCTATGAAAGTCAACTGTATAAACACATTTATGAAAAATGTTAAAAAAATATTTTTTTGATTATTTACAAACAAAAGTGCTTATTTCCGCAACCATATACAAACTCTCTGCGTGACATGATGGTTGACTGGTAGAATATGCTCTTAGCATTAAGTTCACCTATTGTACTTTTTTGTGCAATAAAGTTAATAAATAAATGCGTCGATTTAAGGCAAGGCCCTAAGTGCAACTCAACAGATTATATTTGAATTGCGCATTCTTTGATTTATTTATTTTGTGACTTCCTCTATCCCTTCGTATGCGCCAGACACGCGTTAACTGCAAGTGGTCTTATACTAAGGTTTCCTCTTCTATTATGAATTGGAACTCAAAACCAACCAGACACAAAATACCAGACCAGAGGACCAGTACCAGAGGATTGCCACAAAATCATTGATAAGTAAAGTTTGTTGTTACCTGTCCTAGAACTGCAACGACGGCGATCCCGTCTCTTTGCTGCTGAGCTTCTGCCATGCTGAGTCCGTACTTCGTGTGGACTAAATGGATTTCCAAAGGGTACCTAAGGATCATAGGATACGACATCAATTCCTGTGACACTTCATCTCTTCGAATAACGCATATACCGTTTTCTAGACACGAAAATAAATTTTACTATAATTATAATCGTACTAATCTTTATTTCTGAACCATTGGTTACATTTGTACAATTAATAGGTCACTGCAATAAGCAAATGGCTTGTCTTGCAGCTCATTTGCTTTGATGTACATACTCATATAAGTGGATAAACTGGTATAATCATTGATTTTAAAACATACCTACATATTATGGGCCTTTCTAAAAGCTATCGCTTGGAATAGAACAAAAATGAGACATGTGAAAATAAAATAGGTTCTATTTAATTGAGCATCAAAAAATATTAATCTAACCTAACTGAAATAATAGGATGGGCACAATTTAACAAGGAAGCACCTTAGGCTTGGAGGCCTTGTGACTCTAAATTTCTGTCGCCCAAATGACTAAAAAAGTGTCTGTGAAATTATTTCTCATAAAAATCGGGCATTAATTAATTATCAGCTTTGATCTGAGATGTTCCATGCGAAATACAAACGCGCATTCAAGCATTGCGAAAAAGGCATAAAGGATCATATTATCGGCTAATCTAATTTAAGCCTTATGACACTGAGGGAATCAATATTTTTTAATACGCGTGACCACCGAGTAAAAGAAGGCTTGAAGCCTTGTTTTACCGGTGCAATTAGGTCGCAATTGTACATCTCCAAATTTCTGATGGAACATTATTTATAATAAAAATAGTAGGTACACAATTGGCTTGTGGGGCAAAGACCTTGTTTACCTCAGAATGACACTGAACATAATTCATAACTTACTTGATGCCGTTTATGGAATGTTCGGATAGCCAGTGGAAGTGGACTTCAACGAAGGTGTAATTAGCTCTCAGCGGTCCTCCTGATAAAACTGGTGCCGGCTCTCCTGCAGCCGGGGCGAACTTCACTGCGGAGCAGATTCACTTTTTACAAAACAGAATTGACACTATAGATAATATTATGGTTGTTGGATATACTCATTTCACATGTAGCTGTTTCCCGCAATATTGCTAGCATTATTTCAAATTAAAAATAATCCTTTTGTGTGACGGAGTTACAAACAAACATCCAGGCATCCATGATTTATTGCAAACTTTCCCATTTTTAATATTTATACTATACTAGCTGTGCCCGCGACTTCGTTCGCGTGGACTACATCCTTTCATGGTCGGTTTTATTCGAAACAAAAATCCATACTAATATTATAAATGCGAAAGTAACTCTGTCTGTCTGTCCGTCTGTTACTCTTTCACGCCTAAACGGCTGAACGGATTTTGATGAAATTTGGTATAGGTATACGTTGAATCTCAAGAACGGACATAGGCTACTTTTTATTAGAAAATAAGGGGGAGATGGGGGTAATACCACCTTTGAAAGTTTATATGGAAAAATGTTTATTTTTAGAGATATGAAATTTGGCACAAATATAGCTCGAAACTTGCATTAAAATATAGACTACTTTTTGTTTGCAGGGAGACTTAGTTCGGCGGCATATGCGGTCAGGAAAATACGTAGTTTGACTGATGTTGAAACGGCAAGATTGGTTTATTTTAGTTACTTTCATAGCGTCATGTCGTATGGTATTTTACTATGGGGGTCTGCAGCCGATGTGCAGACTATATTCGTTTTGCAAAAGAGAGCCATACGCGCTATATACGGTCTTAAAACAAGGGACTCTCTCAAAGAATTATTTAAAAAAATTAACATTTTAACAGTAGCTTCACAATACATTTTTGATTGTATTGTATATGTACGCAAAAATTTACATTCCTTCATTAAGAAGTCAGAATGTCATAAATTTAACACGAGAAATAAACACAAACTTGCTGTTCCACATCTAAGACTTCATAAAATTAGCAATTCTTTTGTGGGGTTAAGTCTGAAGATCTTTAATAAGCTGCCAGAAAAGATCACTGCATTACCTATGCATAGATTTAAGTCTCTGATCAAAAATTGTCTAATGAAGAAAGGATATTATAAAATAGAAGATTATATTAACGACAAAAATGTTTGGAATTGTTAGTCATACGCTATGTTGTTTATATGTATTTTTATTTTTTTTGCATGTTACCATTTTTGTAAGTTTTTGAAAAGAGTAACTATCGAGTTTCTTGCCGGTTCTTCTCGATAGAAGCGACATTCCGAACACGGTGGTAGTATAATCTGACGATTCATAAATGCTTTTGTAAAAGTTTACATGAATAAAGACATTTTCTATTTCTATTTCTACAAAAAGTATCCTATACATTAATCTAGTGTGTTACCCCTTTTCTTACAAAATTTCATTCAAAGCCAAGTTCGTTCCCGATATTGACCCGACCGGGGATCCAACCCATCCCGGGTTAGTCCTCAGAGATAGTCCGCTCACCTCTAAGCTACGGAGGTCGTCAAAGCTATACATTGAAACATTTCTACATTAAGTTCAGAAAAAAATATTGCACAAACAGGCTGTGATAATTTGTTGTGATAGATTTTCAGAAGTACTAGTCCAATAAACGTTACGTTTCGAAGCCCACTTTTGATGTAACAAACATGACTCTTCCATACACACATGTTAAACAACTTTCTTACGGGAAATTATCAAATCATTATATAACATCGGGTTCAAATATCTAGAATTTCTGATAACTTGATATGCCTATGAGTGTTTGCTAACATTTGTCATTTGGATTTGTATCTATTCGTGATCGGAGCATAGATAATTTTATCAATGTCATGTTTATATGTCTCTCGACGTGATTTCCATGTAAGGAAAAACACCGAAGAAAATGATTTGATTGGGGAACAACGCACAATTTTTGCCCAAATAATTGAGGTAACAGTTGAAGTTAAAAACATGAAGAATTCATTAAAGTTGTTTAAAGCAATATTTGTATACGTGTTTAAGGTTCTCATAACTAATTAAATGTACACTGTGTACTATATCCACCACATTGTACCTATATGTGAAGTTTCCCCAATAAATGTAAGGAGGGTTTTCGCTTTGTAAGGCAGTGAACAGTAGGTTGCTTGGTATTCCACCGCCCGAGGCCAAGCGAAAATTTTGTGTCTGCCATTAGATTTAGTATTTAAACTTAAAAAAAAAACAGAACTTCTATATGACAATTAAAATATATTATTGCAATGTAGAACGGGAGGACTAGTAGCCTTAGGCTCACTAGAGACGTCAAAAAAAATGTATACGGTCGGATTGAGAACCTCCTCCCTTTTTTTGAAATCGGTTAAAAAGTCTAAGTTTTATTACACTTATTTTGGAGCCCCCCTTCCTAAGTCGCCCAGGGTCATGCCCTGCCCTGCGCTACTGCAGTCCAAATTGATGAGATTTGACAAATAATTGATAGGTAAGTGCGTTGTTATTTATATGCTGTAGGTACTTCGGCAGTACTTACGTTACTTATCCTTGATCGGTGTTTTGCTAATTGGTATCATCATTTATCGAATTAAGTAGCTGTGTATCAGATTTCGCTCTGCAATTAGATGGCCTTTACGTAAGGACGATCCAACTGGACCCACAATGTAACCAATTTCATTTCGACATTATACAGAGTTATTTTGGTAAGCTTATTGTAAACTGTATGTTGTCTTCACATCATTCAAGAAAAACTTTTGGCATATATAGACTAACTGCATTGGAATTGTTAGTGACGTTAGTGAACAAGGAGGCTGCTCTATTTTTTAATAAAAATACTTATAAGGAGACGCGGAGCGTCGAGCGGTGCGTGCGGCGATATGACGGTTTACTGTGAGACGGCCCATACAGCGGCCTGCGTCGTCCCACGCGCAATCTCAAACATATAAAAATGTAGGTGTTTGTTTAATGGCGCATCCACACTACCCGCCGGCATGGGCCGGCGGCAAAGCCGACTACACGAGCGGCTTTTTAAATGCAGGCGGCATGCGGCTTCGACACGTAGTAGAAAGGCTGGCGACAAGGCAGCCTGAAAGCAGGTGGCATGTGAGGATGCACCACCAGGCGTCGACTGCCGCGTCATGCACCCCTGTTGCGAACCTAGCCAGTTAACGCGCCGCGTCCTTCGCAGCGTTGCCTGTCGCATCACTTGCCGCGTCTCGAGACGCGGCGCCGCTAGTGGCGTGCGACGCTACAACTCAAACGATTTTCTTTGAACGATCCGTTAATTGCTGTATGTTTGTGTTTTAGGCAGCCCGCTTCGCGAATCGCTCCGCTCGACGCCCGCGCCTTCGCAAGCGAACACTTCGATGATGAGTCTTACTTACATTCGAATCCTGTGTTCTCAGCGGTCACCCAAACGTTGGAGTAGCCGCGGTAGACCAGGTCGCCCCTGATGTGGGCCCCGTGGGGGTCCAGCAGCGTCTCGTGCGGCTTGATGTCGATCGGTGACTGCTCCGTACCCACCGTGCACATCCCAGGCCATTGGGATTCGTCTGGAAATAGAGGTCAGTTGAAAAACCCTGCCAACGTGTCCTATTGACGGGCGCGGTGGTACAATGGATTGTTGCTGGCTGTGAACCTATTGGTTCGGGTTCGTTCCCCACCCAGGACTAACATTCGTATTTAATCTGTTTCTGTGTTTCAGTACATATGTATTGGCATACTTGTAATACTACAGTTATCGTAAAAAAAATGCTATGTTGCGGTAACTCATTCATTTAAATTAAGACAGAACTAGCTGTTGTAAAATATTTAATATTATTTATTAGTAGGAATATAGTTAAATAGCCAAAAATAGTCCATAGTCCTCTTATTTTAAATATTAAACCTGTAAGTATTGGATAACATCATATACATTGCTCTTATTAAATGGTAGCTAAACCACACGTGTTATAGAAACAATGAAGATATCACAATACCCAGACCTAAGGCAATATAGAAATTTGCATTACGATATTGACTCAACCGGGAATCGAACCTCGGCCATCAGAGCTTGTCAAACAATGACCAGCAGGCCTAGCATGCGCCACGTGACTTTATTTATTTTGATGTTTGTTTCGTACAAACATCAAAATCGATTGAACTAAGTGCGTCAGTTGCTGATTGGCTGAAAATACGAGTACGGTTTGCTATTAGCCAATCAACTGTATCGAAACTTTTGTCGTCTCATGCGATAAATTTGACGTATTGCGCATGCTAGACCTACCTACGCGGTACTATTTTTTAGTCGAAGATGAAATTAGAGTCATTCAAATCAAGCTAAATTATTCTCTAAGGCATCGATCAGAGAATTGCTAGTTATTTGGAAATTTCTTTGATAGTTATTTTCAATGTAGAAATTTACTTAAGCGATCCGTATCAGTTTGGTTTGTTGGCGCTTGACAAACACTGTTTGTCGTTCACATTCAAATGTATTCCTCTATGTACAGAAAGAGGCACGTCAGACTTGATCATTGTACAGTCTTATGCGGTGCGCATAAGATCTAATATTGATTGCAAGTGTTTCTCTTGACATGCAGTTCACCGTACATTTAGTTTTTTCACCTTAACAATAAAAGATAATTTCATAAAGAAATTTCCGCAATGGAATTTTTTGCAAATTTTATTAGCTACCTATTCAACAACTAGTGGTTGCCGCCGCGGCGGCTCTTCTGTTATACTACAGTGACCACATCACAAAAAAATGATAGTACTTAACAGAATCAATTTGCATTGTAACAATGTAATTTATTTTCGGCCAACTACTAGAAGTGGGTAAAATTAATGCGCAACATGGGACCGAGTTTAAAATCCACTTTATATTCTAGGGCGGGGGGTGCGCGGTTGCATTACGTTTTCATGAAGAGCGGTCGCTGCATTTGAATGGACCCTCTACTACGTGTAGTGTGGCTCGGATACTTGAAAGCGATTCCCTTTTTGGTTAACAAAAAATCTTCGAAGTCCTAATCAGTTGGCCTACTACCAAAAATGAAAGGTTTCGATTTTAAAGAGTAATGGAAAGTTTGGAGCCAGTTATCATTTTTTTTTTTTGGTTTTTGATTTACATTAATAATATTTTGTTATTGAATGCCATTTATTCCATATCAGCTGTCATCAGTCGTCTGTCCGTCGTATGTAGATTACGCCTCGTATAATTTATTACTATCCGTAACTGGAACGAATCGTTTTTCAAATATTGGAACCGGGCATTAGTAATTGGTTCCGTTTTCAAACTAAATAAAAAAAAGGTTGTTTAAACGCTTCAATATCTGCCATTATTATTCTACCAACACTACGTGGCTCAATATTAACTTGCTTATTTTTAATTAAAAAACTTTTACGAGTTTTTTCACAGAAATGCAAGCAACCCCCGATATTGAATGACTCAGCCTAACGACCCTTAAAAAAGCACGATCTGTTGCCGAGTCAAACGAAACAGATTCGATGACGTCATCAATTAGAAACGATTCTTGTAGTGACGTCATAGTATTATTATTATTATTATGTCATAACAACCTCTGTAGTCTAGTGGTAACCAGCTAAGACTCATGGTCGTTGGTTAGATTCCCGCGGGAGCAACATAAATTGTGTGTTTTTAGTTTGGTTAGAAAATTTTCAGATTAATCACTTAAAAGAGAAAAAATGATATGTTAATGGTCGGTCCTGCCTGATTGCTCTCCGACCGTGTCGGTCTACCGTCCCATCGGAATAGGAGAGTGAAGGAAGAGAGAGACTTAGTCTCTTGTAGAGAGTTTTCAAATAATATAATATTGTTTATGCAAATCAAAAACCACGTTTTAATGCCCAAACTTTTGATTTATCTTCAGAAACGGAACCTTTCGTTTGTTCGTTTCGTTTCTGGGAGTAGAACCTCGCGTTCAATTCTTCCTTGAAAGATTTGTAAACATAGATACATACAAAAATGAAGTTAATTAAAAGTCTCACTAGAGACTAAGTCTTGTGTAATTGGTTGATTTCAATGAGTTTTTATTGAGCAAAATTGGACGGGACAATTGTTTTAATATTTGTATTCATAATATTTTCGAAAAAAAATTGTCTTTTTTGGTTTCTATTGGACCGAACATTATAAAACGAATCAAATGATTCAAACACAAAATTTCTAAGAGCAAAAATATGCAAATTTCTCATAACCTTATTGTAAGTACATTTGTTATTACATACATCAGTTTTTATCTGATGTTCGTTGTAGATGTCAATTGTAATCCTGGTACTTGTGAATTTATCGGTACCGATCACGCTGGGCAATCGAAACAGATCGATCAATTGTGACCGGTCGGTGACAACACTGATTTTTTTCATCGATTAAATCTGAAGATCATTCCCTTTGTATCTTCAGATGCCGTAACATTGAAGTTAACGGCCTTATCCTTTGGTCATTCTTGTTTATCTCCGAGTGATTGCGAAACGTGTGGACGTGTTTATGTATTCTCTAACATAGTTCAATCTATGTATATGAGCCCCGCTTTCTCTATATCTCATATTAATTAGGGTGAAGATGGCGGCTTACACAAAATTTTAAATTAAATACGGGTATTTTGACACAACTACTTACATTAATACAGGTATCAATACAAGTGCTGGAATAGATACAGAGAGCTGAGACTTTAAATCACTTTTTTTTTCTAAAGGACATGTGATGATGGCCTCCGATGCCTTTTCATCTTCACTGAACTTGCGGTGGAGCGGAAGGCTCTCACCCCTAATACGTTTAACATTAAACACTTTATATCACTACAAAATATCTAGGTATATATATTCGGAATGATGAAAATTAAATATCGTTTAATTATTAAAGGTATTTGGCTTCTAACGAATGACATAATAATTATTTTACTTCGCGAAGGGGATATTTAAAAATCTAAATTATTTTTTATTGTCTTGAGAAGACTTTGGTAAATACTGTAGAAGTGTAACTTACCGTGATGTGACCACGATCGGCTGTTGGTGGAGTGCGTCATACCTGAAACTAAAGAGGCATCATTATAATATTGAGCTACACGAGGTGTCTGCTTGAGGAGTTGTTTGGATCCTCGGGCACATAGATGTGATATATTAAAAAAACTGTTAAATAGTGAACGATCATTTTCTTGTGTGTTCTGTCGTTGGCAGTGTTGGCAACAACTCAATGCAATGCGGACAATGTTAGCAATAGATAGAAAAGGGTTAGGTTGGCACAACTGTATTTTTTTTTATTTAAAAACGTTTTTGCACAAAAAGAAGTACAAAAGGTGGACTGAATGCTAGGAGCATTCTCTACCAGTCAACCATTGGGTCATGCAGATACTTAGTTTATGGGTGCGGTAACAGTAAAAATGTGTGTATATGTCACCGTAAGATTGTAAAAATCGTTAGATTACAATCTACCTAGCGAGATTGTAAACTGTCGACAGATTGTGAACCGTAACTGGGGATTGCAATTTATCGGATTATTTTTCGCTTTATTGTAATCTATCGAAGTGAAACCGTTAAATTACAATCTGTACCGCGTCAAACTGTCAACTGTCCGAAAGCTCTTCCTGATTGGTCGGTTTATTGTATGAGCGACCAATCACGACCAGCCTTTCTATGTCCGCGTAAAGTTACGAATGTAATTCAATTCACATCATTTCTTTTATTTAAAGAAATAGAGATGTCGTTAAAATAAAATAAATGCACATCAAAAAATCTTCAAGTATTTATTTACTATTTACTAGGTAATCAATAATCCTGACATACGTTGAGAAATAATTGTACCGAAATATTAATTCTTCAAACACTCAAAATTTTAATTAAAAATTACAATAAAATGAAACAATTATTTTGTCTTTTACCACAAATTAAAATTGGAAAATAATAAGAAACTTTTATAAAAAAATATTTAGTCCTTTAAACATACCATAAATTAATAGTATAAAAACAACAAACGAAATAACAAACAAATATGGCGAATGACGGGGCGGCGGGGGGCACATAACACTCAACCAATCAGCGCGCGAAATGCATTTCGTTCTACGTCAGTTCACAATTTGACCGATTCCCATCGATAGATTACAATATAGCGAAAAATAATGCGTTAAATTGCAATCATAATGTTACGGTTCACAATCTGTCGACAGTTTACAATCTCGCGAGATAGATTGTAATCTAACGATATTTACAATCTTACGGTGACATATAGATTACAATAAATAATAATAAATAGCAATAAACTGAAACACTAAAATATAATATTCATACGTGCATGATAAAATAATATAATACTAGCGGTCCCGGCGAACTTCGTTTCGCCTTAGATAATTTTTCAAATTTTACCAAGGATCCCTAATTTTGTAGCCTATGTCAAATTGGAAGAATGTAGCATTCTATTGGTGAAATATTTTTTTAATTCGGCCCAGTACTTTTTGAGCCTATTCATTACAAACATACAAACATATAAAAATAGGTACAAAGCTTTCCTCTTTATAATATTAGTGTAGATATTACATATATTTTTCTCTTTGTTCGTAATGCCTCTTATAAGTCAAAACTACATACGAAGGTTGACATGTTTTTTTTCTTTTTCTTCAAAATATTGACAGTTTGCTTGCGCGCCGTGAAGCACTTGGCAAAATGTATCTAAAGTTAGTTGTCTAGGGCAGTGTTTCCCAATCATTGTTTTGCCATGACCCGGTAAATTTAACATTGCCCTTTCGTGACCCATCTAATAATTTTAAACTCAAGCTGGTTCCATTAGGTAAAATAATACTTGTTTGTTTTTACAAGAAAATATGTTTTATTATTTATTGTAACAATTTTTTGGTATCGCATTTTTAGTCACTAACTTTTAGTGCGAAGTATGGAGCAATTGCTTATTTTTTACTATAATATCCAAGTATTCAGTAATTGACGTAAAACAAGGCGGAAATGTTGCGACCCGGTATTTTATTTTGATATCATAATTATGCCATTATCAAATAAATTATTATTATTAATAATTATCAAATAAATTATTATTATTACTATTATCGTGGTCTTGAGGAGATGAGTGAAACTCGATGATTACCAATGTAAGAATGTTTCTTTATTTCGGTTGCTCATATTTATATCAGTAAATAATTTATAATGGCGGTACTGTAGAGTAATACTTATTCTATGGAAGGTACATCGCAAACGTAACAGATGGTTGTACGAGAGGACAGATGTGGAAACGGGACAGCAAACACATAAATATATTCGGGCGCACGGTTGCACCCACTCCAGTGTTCATCGGATGTCAGCAGAGGTAGACGTCGCTCAGCGAAGCCTTGTGACGTCACGCGATGTCAGGCACGTAAATACCGCCTGCGAGTCGCGCACGCGCTCAGTTGTATGGAGCGCGCGGCGTGCGCAGACGTGCGACGCGGTGATATGCCCAATTGTATGCGCCATCTACTAAGGTAGTGTAGCTACATTACTCCCCCTCCAGCGAAGCGTACAGGAGGCTTGGATATTCTTCCAGTCTTGGTAACGTAGGCGTCATCAGTACGGTTACGATTATCAGAGTGTGTTACATCTGAGTGATGATCTTGGGTTTCAGTGATGACGAATGCAGGCTTAAGTCTCTCGATGTTGATATTCGTTTGTCTGAGGGGCATTTGGATGGTGAAGACTTTACCGTTGCGCTCGATTACTTTGTACGGTCCGTTGTAGGTAGGCGTGAGCGGTCGATGGACCGCGTCGTTCCTTATGAATACATGAGTACATGTATTTAAGTCTTTCTGAATGTACGTAAGCTTAGACGACAACCTTTGTTTCTGCGATCTGTGCATAGCTTCGGTCAACTCGTTATGGAATTGTGACGATGTGATTGAAGTTGAATGTTCGCCATGAAGTTCACCAGGCAAACGGAGTGCTTGGTTGTACAGTAGCTCCGCCGCACTATAGCCAATGTCTTCTTTAATGGATGCACGTAGCCCCAACATGACGGTAGGTAGTTCTCGCGACCAATTGTTGTTATCTTGAAGGCGCGCGGTCAGTGCAGTCTTCAATGTTCTGTGCCAGCGTTCGACAATTCCGTTTGACTGAGGGTGATATGAAGTAGTACGTGTGCGCTGTATACCGAGGCGCTGCATAAGTTTCTTGAATACTTCTGACTCGAACTGCCTGCCTTGATCTGTAGTTATAACGGCAGGACAACCGAATCTCGACACCCAGGTTTGATAGAAAGTGTTGGCAACCTTTTCTGCCGTGATTTCCTCCATCGGAGCTGCTTCTGGCCATTTAGTCGCTCGGTCAATCATCGTAAGGCAATACCGATAATTATCAGCCGTAGGGAGTGGTCCGATAATATCGATGTGAACTTGGTATAGTCGATCAACTTGCTCGAACTGTGCCAACGGTGCATGCGTGTGTCGCTGTGTTTTCGATCGTTGACAGGGGACGCAGGCTCGTGCCCATGTCGATACATCGACGTTCATAGACGGCCAGAAAAATCGTTTAGCGATCATCTTCCTTGTCGCTCGTATTCCCGGGTGGCTCAGATTGTGGAGTGCTTGGTAAGCTGGTTTCCGAAATTCTGGCGGTAGGTAGGGTCGAGCTGTGCCTGTCGCCGTCTCACAGAATATAGGTAACGACGAGCCGGGCATGATGATCTTCTTGATTTCGTGTTTTCCTTCTTTGATAAATGATAGCAGTTCGTTATCTTGTACTTGTTGCTTTGCCAGCGAAGAATACTCGATTGGAGAAGGGCAAGCTATTGCGTCGACACGTGACAGGGCGTCGGCGACGTCGTTTTCTTTTCCAGCGATGTGACGAATATCGGATGTAAATTGTCCGATATATTCCAGGTATCTGGTTCGACGGGGTGTCTCGTTCTTACTTTGAGCGTTCAGTGCATAAGTCAAAGGTTTATGATCAGTATAAACCGTTAATTCGCATCCCTCGAACATCCGTCGAAAATGTCGTACTGCCATGTATATAGACAGCATCTCACGGTCGTACGTGCTGTATTTCTGCTGGGCATCGCTGAACTTCTTAGAAAAAAATCCAAGAGATTTCCATCTACCCTCGATTTTTTGTTGTAAAACTGCCCCCGCGCAGTGGTCAGAGGCATCGGTGAACAATGCGTACGGTGCGTCCGGCGAAGGATGAGTAAGCAGTACGGCATTACATATGTCTCGCTTGCACTGTTCGAAAGCTTCTAATGCTGCATCGTTCCATGCAATACTCGTTTTATCATTTTTTTTTGAGTTATGAAGGTATTTGTTCAATGCCTGTTGATGGTGCGCTGCGTGTGGAGTATTTTCGCGATAAAAATTAATCACCCCCAAAAAGCGCCTTAATTCTTGTATAGTTTTAGGCAGTGGGTACTCGCTGATCGCTCTGATTTTGTCTGTCGTTGGTTTTATTCCTTCCGAACAAACATTATATCCCAAAAATTCTATGTTTTCTTGGCCGAAAATGCATTTGGCGGCATTTATTTGTAAGCCGTTCCTCTCCAGACGCTTGAATATTTCTTCTAGAAGTTGCTTATGTGAAGTTTCGTCTTCCGTAGCTAGAAGAATGTCGTCAATAAAAGCGAAAACAGGCAGTCCGCGCAAGATTTCATCTATGTGTCGTTGGAATGTCTGGCCACTGTTTCTCAAACCAGGACACATCCTCGGAAATTCGAACAGTCCAAATGGAGTTATAATCGCCGTTTTGATAATATCTTCTTCTCGAATTTTTATTTGAAAATAGGCTTTTTGAAGGTCTATTTTCGAAAATATCCTCTTGCCTTTCAGGTTGTAGGTAAAATCGTGCAGGTCTACAGCAATGTTATAGTATTGGAGAAAGTCGGCGCCGAGTATCGGTCTTGATACATTCGCTACGACGAATCTCCATTTGTACGGTCTTCGTAACCCCAGATTGAGTACCACTGTCTTTTCGCCATGAACCGATATTGACGAACCGTTAGCGGCGTACAGGTAATTAGTGGGCGCGATCTTCAATTTTTCTTTTCCACTTGCGGGTAGTACTGAAACATTGGCGCCGGTGTCGATGAGGAAGTTTAGTGTAGAATTCTTATCTTGTATGAAAAGACGGTGGTTTGATATTTCTGCGACTCCAGCTCCCGTCGTTGCTTGAGTCGGCGTTAGTTTAACGTATCTACTTTCTTCTTTTTGAATTCGCAGGGGTGCTGACAGCGAAACGCATCCTTTCCGAATTTCCGGTGGAAATAGCAAAATGGATCTTTTCTGAGACGACTCGACGATCTTGATCGCGAACGATTGCGGTTAAAACGATTCTTTCGAAATGCCCCGTTACTGCGTGATCGGTCGATTTTCAACGATGCGACCTCTCTTGCTAATGCGTCGATCTTGCTATGTAAATCTTCATTTATATTCGGTTTTGAGCTTGAACAAGAACACACAGAGTTGACTTCTTGCGTATGTTCTGACATTTTATCTGCCATTGTCGCTAGTACGTCGAGCTTCGTTTCAGTGCTTATGGCGATAACGGCGCGTACTGATGCTGGCAGGTGTCCGGTCCACATATACTTCAGGGTGTTGTCGGGAACTCTATCATGCGCTAGGTCACGCATCTTGCGCAGTAGCTGCGAAGGTTTCTGGTTGCCTAATTCCATTTCTCATAATAATTTTTGAATTTGTCTGGACTCGGATTCTTCGTATACAGAGAGAAGTCTGGTCTTCAGTGATTCATATTTATTGCTAGCTGGTGGTGATAGCAATATATCTCCAACTTGCTCGATGTCGGCAAGCTCCAGTTGTGCTACGACAAGGTGGTATTTTGCTTCATCTCCCATCTTCTGACTCACGATGATCGATTCAAATTGCGCGAACCAAAGTCTAGGCTTTTGACGCCAGAATTGTGGTATTCGAGCCTTCACGGACACTGTTGCCAATTCTATATGTCCATTTCTTCCGTCATCCGGGTTGCCCCCGTTGTTGACCTCGTCGTCAGACATTTCTCAGTTGTCGGAGTCACCAATATCGTGGTCTTGAGGAGATGAGTGAAACTCGATGATTACCAATGTAAGAATGTTTCTTTATTTCGGTTGCTCATATTTATATCAGTAAATAATTTATAATGGCGGTACTGTAGAGTAATACTTATTCTATGGAAGGTACATCGCAAACGTAACAGATGGTTGTACGAGAGGACAGATGTGGAAACGGGACAGCAAACACATAAATATATTCGGGCGCACGGTTGCACCCACTCCAGTGTTCATCGGATGTCAGCAGAGGTAGACGTCGCTCAGCGAAGCCTTGTGACGTCACGCGATGTCAGGCACGTAAATACCGCCTGCGAGTCGCGCACGCGCTCAGTTGTATGGAGCGCGCGGCGTGCGCAGACGTGCGACGCGGTGATATGCCCAATTGTATGCGCCATCTACTAAGGTAGTGTAGCTACACTATTAAAATAACATTAATGTTTAAATTACCAATTAAATCTTACAGCATTTAGGGTGATTTTGTGCCAAAATCGGCCCAAACCACTACAGCAACAATGCATGACCTAGTTCTTCAATGCGATCACATTCAGTATCTACAACCAGATACAAACACAAACAATGCGATTAAGGGGTATAGCACTTCTCATCATGACACGTCTGTCAAAAGTTAATCCGACTTGATATGTTGGAAGTGTGCAGAAAAATACTTTAGTCATAGAAACTGCAATTTCTAATCAAAAACGAATAACAATAGTTTGTCGTGAACTTATGCGAATCGCTAATGGTTTTGATTTTAGGTTACGGTGAAGATTCTTCAGGTAAAAGTTAAGTAAACTTTTGTGCTACCAACTGTAATAGAGCACTGATTACAATATTTATTTCACAAAATGTTAACAAAACAGAATTATATCAATATGGCTTATTAAAAAGAACTATATACAGGATCAAAACTGAACGTACAAATATTTAAAAAAGATAGTCTGCTCCAGCATCTAGGGTGCCCTAAATGCTAGCTTCATTGCCTCTTTGAATGGCCAGATTTATTCGTTGGCTGAGGTATTTTCCAGCATTCAGTTCACCAGAAACTTCTACGAGGCGAGCGGACAATTCTTTATACAAAATTCGGGCCTCTGGACCCCACGGTCCCAAAGTCTCTATTTCCAAATAGTTTGTATTTTATTATTTTCAGATAAGTTTATATCGTGTAAACTTCTGTGGTGTCGAAGTTTTTCTATTTTTTAAAAAACTAAATAATCAAAACGAAACAAAAGTTTGGTAAAAAGAAAACGGTGACATGCTTTTACTTTAGTTCTTTTACGAAAATATAAAACGACTAAACTAAAATTTTGGTATAGTTTAGTTTGTGCACTCAAAATTCCAGAACACCAAGATATCTTCTTTGTTATGTTATCAAGGTACCAGATAGTGTTGTTAACAAGGTACGAGGTTCTACATAGGCTTCATCGACTTGTAAGGCCGCTGCAGCGCTGGTTTTCTGTACCCTGAGTGACTATGATTGGTATAAAACATTTAAAAATTACCAGTATGCCAATGTTTTTGGAAACTAGATTTCAAAAACTTTATACAGTGCGTTACAAAGCACTGACGTATTTTAAATATTTTCAAAAACAGAAAAAATTCAACTACGGTTGTGGCATGGTAGCCGCATCCTAAGCCTAACTAACCGCAAATTATGACATCCGTAGTGGCGAGCGGGCCTGACTTTGGTGAGCGCGAGGTCCCGTGTTCGATCCCCGGTCGGGTCAATATGGGAAACAAACTTTTCTATATTGTCTCGGGTCAGGGTGTTGTGGTACCGTCGTTGTTTCTGATTTCTGTAACACAAGTGCTTTAGCTACTTACCATAAAATCAGAGCAATGTATGTGATGTTGTCCAATATTTTTTATTTATCTGCTTCTTTGGCTATATAGATACTATTAATTTTAAGACTTTCGCGTTCCATTTTAAACATTTAAAATAGTTAACGGGTCAAAACGCGACACCATTTTTATTTAGTAGTTAATACGAACTACTTACTGCCCGACGTTTCGGTTAGGTTGCACCAACCGTGGTGACGAGCTGACTATTTAAATTATTTTAAATTATATAGATACTAGATTTTTTTTATAAGAACTCAATTACATAAATGGATACAAATAACGTGCCCACTTGGAATTTTGCTTTAAAATACAACAAAACGTTAAAATAACATGAGGGACAGTGTCTTGATATGGAAAATCGATCTACAAGTATATCTTAAGTGTGAAGTGTCAATCATTTAGTGTCGGACACAGCATTGACATAAACTGCGTTCACATGTGCGAAATGTAGTTTGTTAGTAAACATGCTATTGTAATGTACATATTGACTTCTATAGATCGATCTCGGTTCAAACAATTCGTAGTAATTAGGTGAATAATGGCTCCTACGACATAGATCGTGTGAAATTTTAAGCTCCAATTTAGCTCCTTCAAGTTGAGATTTCATGCAATAAAGGAACCTATAGTGTTTTTGATAAGTTTTTATCTAAGACAATGTGACGCTATGTGTGTTAAAATAGTTAAAAAAATAGCAAGTTAACTAAAAGTACTTCACTTTTAGCTAATAGGTAGATCATTTAAACAAAAACTTACTACATGGCTAAGATAACAACATTCCTTTCAAAAATACTCAAAAAATAGGGTAGAACTTAGGAGTTTTCTTTTGTGTACAATTTGGATATCGCCAAAAGGTTTTGCTTTCCAACGTTGGCAAAATATATTCGTGCTTTTATTTTTAGCATCTTTTGCACATATTATGCAAATAAATATATTTCTTTAATTCTATTTTTAAAACATGTAAGTTCTTTTTATACACCATTTTATTTAACTATATTTAAAAATAATCGTACCTTCAAAATATTTCATTTCCCATTTTTTTTAAAATCAATTCAACATTGATTGAAATAGAGCGGTATTTCCGTACTCACGAAGGAATTATACTCGTAATAATTGTAGTATGACTAAAATAGCTAATTATTTGATTTGGGATTCCGATTTAATGATAAAAAGACATAATTAAATTTACATAAATAATGGTGTTTTGGTGAAAGAATGCTACTTCTGTATTCAATGCTAATGGACATAATTGTTTTGTTTTTGACTAGCTGTTCGACCCCGGCTCGCGTAAGGGTAAATTAGGTAATTTTATTATACTTTGTGTTAACTTTTCGATGTTTTAGCAATGATCTCCATTATTTTAGTTATAAGTAGGCTTTGTAACCCGGGGATAGAGTAACTTCCTAATAGTGAAATATTTTTTTCAAATCGGTTTAGTACTTTTTTGAAGCTCATTCAATGCAAACAATCAAATTATGAAATCTTTCCTGTTTTTAATATTAGTATGTAATATGCGTTAATTGTATGAATCATGTATTTAAAGAACTTTGAGAGCAAAAATGGGGATACGTTATAGAAAATAATAAAGAATATAAATAATACAAAATAAAATTATTTATTTATTATGATTTCACGCTTTTTTCCATCCCAGATAAACTTGATGTTATATGAATAGAAAATGTGACTTCAGAAAGTAACATCACAGTATAAAAATATTTCACGTGATATAAAAATCTAGAAGTAATTTAAAATAGTTTAATGTATCTTTATTAGCTTTATTGCTTGAACGTTTATTGCACAAACACGCAAAAAAAGTAATATTTCTAGAAAGGTATATTCTAAGATTTATTAGCTTCCTTATTATATTACCAAGATTGACCTCATCCCACCTGATGTTAAGTGGTAATGAGGTCCTAGCATAAGGGCGACAAGTACAGCATAATAAATCTGTTACTGGATTTGTCGCCCTTACCTTGAAGGCCTAACCCCAGCTACTAATGTAGCACCCCCCAGGAGCTCTGGAAACCTTACTCACACGCAGGAACACAACAACACAGAAGTGATTGTTATTTGGCTGCGGTCTTCTGTAAGGTGGAGGTAGTTCACCAGTCGGGCTGCTCCAGTTCGAGCGATAAATTGCTATGCCCTACCTCTCTTAAATTAATGCACGTAGTAGGTATTTATCGTTAAATTGTGCTATTGAGTTAATGACCAAATCCGTATAATACTCCGGTATATTGACCTCATACATAGTTTTTTTATAATTCTAAATATTTGAAAAGATTTGAATGTATGAATGTTTGTCTTGTATATAACTAACTATTGATTCTTTGCCGGTTTCTTTATAAAATCAACATTTCAAAGACGGCAGTAGTTTTATTACAATCTGAAGATTCATTCATAAACCGATAAATTATACATGTAAAGGTTTACGTGAATAAAGTCATTTTTTATTCTATTCTATTACGCAAAAATACTGTATGGATTTTCATCTTCTCAACAGAACCAACGTCGAGGCGCTCTGGTGGGAAATAATAATTGACGTGCAAAAGAATTTATTGTAAATCCACTTGCAGAAATAAATCATTTCTTTTCATGAAATTTGATAGCTTTGGTAGATTTGGTACTAGAATAGTATACCATAATGAAAAAATATATTTTATTAGCTCGGTTTTGTGTGTGGTTGTTAACTGAAGATTGTAATTGATTAGATGACAGTTGGTATGCAAAAAAACATTAAATCAGATTTTTTAATTCTAAATAGGATTTTGTTGATTTGTCGTACGTAGGTTTATTTTTACGAAGTTTTTTTATTTCTATATTTTAAAACTGAATTAAATATGCACTTATAAGGACCCTCACTTGTATTATTTTGAGGTTGTTACTCAGTTGAAAAATTATTTTTCTTGACGTAAATATACTCGAAATATTTGACAAAAAATAATTTCTTTATTGTCGCGTCTGGTAGTACCTGCTCAAATTTTCGTAGTAAAATTTCGTAGTTCGTAGAACGCGAGAGCTCTTTGCTACGATTAGGGAAAGAGTTAGCTAAAATATATGAAACAGTTCGCAATGACAATATATTTTGATTACATTGTAATTAATTTATGAATACTTTAAACGCATAGAAAGAGTTTTAATTTATTTTCTAATGTATAAAAATGTTACAATAGGTTGAAGTTGTCATGTATTGTATGTTGTGAAACGAGTTGAACTGTTAGTATTGTTTACTAAATAAATTTATATTTTACTGTGTTTTTTCTTACTAAAAATAAGTTCTGCTTACCTGCAAAACTAATCAAAACTATCACAGCCGAAATCATTTTCGTTTTTTTTTTCACTAATAAAAATAATATATTCAAGGCGTCACGCACTCCCGCACTCACAGATGCTCACTGGGCTGAGTCCTGCTTCCGTCAACTTTTTATACAAATTTTAAGTTTGAAAAAAAATGTGCGAATTTTTTAGCGCCACCTCGGAGCGTGGCCGCGCGCGCCGTTACAATAAACCTCTGTGCGGATTCGCGCCTCGTACCGATATAAAGGCGGCAAGAATGGCGAACGAAGGCCATAGAACTCCACCGAACTCCTTCAAAGGAAATATTCATAATAATCATGGTGAAAATTATAAATCTCTATCTGCAGACTAGGTATTTTTTATAATTATAGTAGTAATTTGCCCGGTTATCGTGGATCTTGGTTGGAAATAATGTCATACGGCTTTATCAATCAAGAATGATTTTAAGCGTGATATGGGCGCATAATTATTTTTGTCTTGCTTAGCCTGCCTTGCTTGTCAAGAAAATTAATAAAAATAACGCATTGACGATATTTTTTTAATTTCATATTTTCGTCATAAATTTTTTTGGTTTTATGTAGGCTTAGATTAATTTAGAGAAAAGTAAATATTTTATCAGTTTGATAATTGTTATTTGAAAAATATGTTTCAAAAAAATTACGTAATTATTCACCAAACTTCTAAAATATTTGGATATTGATTAATCATCTATTTGTGACATTTAAACGTTGAAAATAAAAATGAAACAACTAAGAAAATATAAAAAAAAGTTCCAAATATAGATTTAAATTAAGAAAGGATTTCCATTGGCAACAGCTTACTGCCGTTTTAATAAAATTTGTTAGCTCCAATAAAATACTATGTTATCCTATCATAAAAATTGATTGGTATAATGACGTGTCTTTATAATCTAGAGACAGGGTGACACCATAAATATTATTCTGATGATTACATAGTTTGAGAAATGTTATTAACTTTTATTACAAGTAAATAAATTTTAATAAATGAAAAATAATCTTGGTCAAGGATTATGCACATTGATCGTTGTAGTTAATAACGTCAAAACAGCAACTATCCTTAAAATTATATTTGTGTACATCAAAAATACGTCATTAAAACAGCTTGCCAGGCATGTCGGCAAGTTAAAAACACTTTTATTGATTGATAAACTGTAAAGTTGATATTATCTGCACTCTCATTCTGAAATGATTAAGCTATTTTTAAAAGAATAATCAAGCAGTAAGCCCATTGTTTGATAGATATTTTATTGCACAGAACATTTAAAGGAATTGGGTTTACAGACAAAGTGGAGTTACAGTTTGTTTTCGTTTCGTTCTGGTAAACAAAATTATGTGGGAAACAAATAGTGATCAATTTGGAGAAATCAGCGGTCTTTAACTGTTACATTTTATGGATAAATAATGCTGGATTACAGCTTGTAAAAATAGCTACAGATATACAGCACACGTAAGCATACGTATACGTATAAGCATACGTGTCACGGAGCTAAACCGCGGAGACTGACAGTGCGAATCATTGAATAGATTTTCGTGGTTTTGGTTTTGTATCCCGCGAAACGGGATCCAGTAATCCTGTGATATTATGCGTAAATTTTAAAATCTAAAGGATTCACGACAGGATCCACGACAATCCCGCGCCGATTTATTCTTCTATTTTTAGAGCTATAGTTCCAAGGCATAAACATATACATATTAGGTCTTATATGGTTTTGTAAATAATTATATTGAAATGATCATTGACAAATCCTGTAAACCAACCCAGCGGGACTAAATATATATAAAATAAAAATTTGATGTGTTACTTAAATCTTTGCATATAGGTAATTTTGTAATATTTTCTGGATAAAACTAATAATTGCTAATTACCTATACATTCATGCTTTTCTGATAGACGGGTAGTCAAAGATCGATTCGATTTGTTTGTCACGTTATTCAACGTATCAAACCGGATTGCAGAGCGGTCCAGTTTTGGTTCCCGCGGGAAATTTGCAGTAAGGTTCTCCTCTAACTTCTCTCATGCAGGACACGACTTCCTTTTCTTTATTTAAGGAAACAAAGAATTCTATATGTGAAACTGGTATCTCGTGTGTCTCTACCAAATTTCATCTAAAACCTCGTTCTGCTGACTGTGCTTTATATTTTTTTAAATAGAATGTCACACCTTATCCTACTACTATTATAAAGGCGAAAGTTTGTAAGTATGGATGTATGGATGTTTGTTACTCTTTCACGCAAAAACTACAGAACGGATTTGGATACAATTTGGCAGGAAGACAGATGACATACTAGATTAACATATAGGATACTTTTTATCCCGAAATAACGCGGGCGAAGTCGCGGGCAACAGCTAGTATTCTATATTCCATTTCCACTGCTTCTTCGCTCCTATTGTTCGAAGCGTGATGGTTATACAGCCTATACCCTTCCTTGATAAATCGACTATCGAATACAAAAATAGTAACAGATTTATTATGCTGTACCTGTCACCCTTAAGCTAGGACCTCATTACCACTTAACATCAGGTGGGATGAGGTCAATCTTAAAGTGCGATATAAAAATTTTTTTTTTTCAATTCGAACCAGTGGTAAATCGTAATTATGTTGTTATTGTATACTTGTATGTTAAAACTGTATCTTGTCTTACCCTTCATGTATCTTTAGCTATATAACAAGCTTTGTTGTGTAACTTTGTTATATGTATAGGCTAAACGTAGGCACTTGAAATTTAGAAAAGTCGTAGCTTAGGTACCGTAGAGGTGCACTAAGGAAGGAATTCCCGAAATTTCCACGGGCACGGGAATTAGCGGGAAAATTCTTTTGTATGAAAAATCTAAACCGCTTAAGTTAAACGCATAAATTTGGCATGCAGGTACCTTAGTAAGCTTAAAGCTTACTTTCAACAGAATATTGCAAAACTTTCACGGGAATAGGAGTTAGTAGGAAAAACTGGATAATCCCTGTAGTCCACGCGAACGAAGTCGCGGGCACAGCTAGTAAATAAATAAATAGTTCCTGAGAGCCTTAGAATATTAGTATACATTTCAATGATCCATGTGGGACTATGTCTACGCATAATTACATAGAAAGCATTATTTGAAAAGCCTGTAATTGCTTTGCATTCCCGTGAAGTACATATGCATTTGAAACTTAGCAGAACCTTGAACCAAACTCTCCTGATGGCATAATCATTTCCAAATTAGGTTTGTACTAATATTGTTTAATACACAAGAAAGATAATAATAATAAATGACATGATTACTTTATTTCAAAATTTATTTACTCAGCTTATTTTTATCGGTGGTGATATAATAAAAAGGTAAATTTAAATGTGTGTGTCTGTATCGTACAAATAGGAAGTTTGTTCGGACAACTGATATCATCTGAAAAATT
The DNA here is from genome assembly GCA_037074685.1 of Glyphodes pyloalis. Lineage (NCBI taxonomy): Eukaryota > Metazoa > Arthropoda > Insecta > Lepidoptera > Crambidae > Glyphodes > Glyphodes pyloalis. The sequence goes on along the minus strand of JAYKKO010000012.1, from coordinate 1,948,963 downwards.
ATTCCACTGCAATGCAACTAAAGAAATGCAGTATGATTAAAGGACATTTTAATAAACAAAAAAATACTTATTTCTCACTATTGTCTTGCATTAATTAATTGCATTTCTTTCTAAAAGTCTTACCAAACCCAAACCTACATTAGTTTATTAAATATGTGGAAGGAAAACTCAAATAAATTGAGAATAATACTACAACCATATTATAGCCGTTTTCAAAAAGGGAGGAGGTTCTATGTGCGACTTTACGTATCTTTATTCTGTCTTTTAATATGAAATGTTATTTAAAACTGAAGTTTTCTTTCCAACAATTCTTAAATAAAAATTTGATTTCCATTTTATTTTACTTTATTTTTTTAGTTTCATCAAACTCATTCCAAATAGTTTAGTGTTTTGTTAGTATGGCTTAGAAGAGTCCAGTGATGCTGTGGTAGATATTCTGTTCCTACGGCATCAGCATCAAGGAGGTCCGCCGGCGGTCTAAGTGGGTATACCTGCCAGTCTCCGGGCAGAGAATTCCACTCACGTCGTCACCTCTCTAGTGTGACGGTACAGTGGGTCTCTTTACAAAAAAGGGCTTCGTAGGGTAGATGGCTGCTGTTCTACCTTCACAGAGGTTTGAATATAAATATGCCTTTTAAAAAGTGAAATTTGTAGTTATTCCTTTTAGTAATTATTTATTGATATATGAAGTTAAATAAACACGTTGGGGTTTTATAAATAGCTAGCTGATGCCCGCGACTCTGTTCGCGTTATTTCGGGATAAAGAGTACCCTTATGTCTATCTAGTATCTTATCTATTATTCTTCCAAATTTTATCCAAGTCTATTTGGTAGTTTTAACGTGAAGGAGCCAGAGCATATCCACTTATCCAGATATATATCTACTCGTTTATCTTTATGTACGGATGTCTGGTTGTCTGGATGTATGGACATTCTTACAAAATTTTGCGTTTAAAATATTTGTACGAAGTTAAAGACCCCCCCCCCCCATTGAAACAATTATGATCGCTCCCAGCTGTTGAATTTTGTAAATTAATGAATCTTATTTTTTTTATTAATTTTAGTATAATTATATTGTTTTGCCACCATCGGTTCTGGTTTCCATAACACAAGTTAAGCTGCTTTGGAATCTGGTCAATGTATGTTATGTTGCGTATTATTTAAAAAAGTGCGTAAAAGTATAAAAGGCTCCCCCCCTCTCCTCTTACATGTACACAAAGTTGATCCTTATGTTAACGTCTTATGAGCTCACATGTATATATTTTATTACCTTTGAGAGGAGAATACTCGCTGTCCTTGCCGGCAGTGTGTCCCGCTAAGTTTGTTGGTAGCGTTCTGCGCAGGTCTCCTAATTTACTAATAAAAATCACTCTAGGGAAGCAGATGGACGCAGCTATTTATAGAAAGGAAGTTGCACTTATCCCATTTAGAATAACTGAACAACTATTGCACTGATGCGCTTGGAATGTGGGTCAACTAACCTAGGGGCCTAGTCGAGCGACAACCATCGAGCTTAGATATCCTTTTGATGACTTGGAAACATATGTAATTCGTGCAGAATTGTCAAGTTGGCTTGTTAATCCTACGTTTGCGTATAATTTTAATCATTCCTATTTTTTGACTTTACAGTTTTAGGTGAATGTGTTATTATTGTAGTATATTTAATTATATTTGAGAGCATACATAGTATTCATTATTATTACTGTAGTATACTCTTAAGTAGGTACGTTTTTTTTATAAATTGCCTTTACACAGTCCCACTGCTGGGCAAAGGCCTCCCCTATACAATTCCAGCATACTGTATCTGGTGGCAAATCTTGCCAACCTCGAAAAAAACGGTTCAAGTCGTCACGCCAACGCATTTTCGGCCTTCCTCTTGGACGTCGTCCGTCTTCTGGTGTCCATTGGGTAACAACCTTGGCCCACCTCTCTGGATTCATTCGGCACGCGTATCCAGCCCACTCCCACTTCAGGTTGTACCTAGTATGCTCCGCTCCATGGTTAATATATAGTTTTAGTACTGTTTAATTATGTTTATTACCACAACATTTTTTTACGAGGGATAATACATTTCCGTTCTTTTTTCTTTATGTTAAGTGGTAATGGGTTTTTTTCTCGGGGAAAAATGCGAGATGCACCGTACCGCCACCCGAGGGACAGTGGCGGTGTGTGTGGGAATCTCCTGCCCTGAGAAGGGCAGGCCTACCCACTAAAACTCCCCGATGGACCTCATCGCCCTAAATGGCGGTGCTGTGGGAAGCAGTACAACCATTAGCAAGGTATTTGAATTGAATGAATTTCGTCTGACGAGCGTACAGAGCAGACGTGTTGCAGTTTTTTATCAAATATTATTCTATGGCTTCTTCCCATTTTGAGCCCTAAATTCTGCCTTACAAGTTTTTAATTACAATATACTAATAGTGTGTCGCGTAAGTCGCTGTTTACCTGGTAAACTACCGGTACCGGACACCGATAAGGTAACCGCTCTTCACCCCCGTGCGTAAACAAGACGACCTCTGTATTTTTTGGCTCGCTTGCACTACGCATACGTCACTGCACTCAGAACAACGTCGCGTGTTAAACAAGGATCTACAATGAGTACTCAACGCACTCCTCCTGGATATGGCACTGCTAACAAACTTGGTGGATCTCAACCTAACCTGTCAAACGCATTATTTGAGAGTGAATCAGGAACATCCCAGATAACAATACGGAACAAGCGTAAGCACGATGATGACACTACAACAATAAAAAAGGAATTATCGGATTTAAAAAAACAAATGGCAGATATGATGTCGCTCCTTACAGTTTCAAGTAACTCACAAAAAGAAAACATTGAAAGACTTTGTCAAAACATGGCTACCATTAAAGACGACATGCAAAGTTTCCGAAAAACCATTGATCACATAATAAATGAGCAAGACAATATAAAATCAAATGTGGGAGATTTGAAAACCGCCACAAGCATTATCGATAAACGGATTGAAACTCTAAACTCAGAGATTAACCTACTACAAAATCAAATGAAACCAACGACGTCGAGCCTTTCAGCAATAAATTGCGAGGAAATGATGACTGAAATAAATGAACGAAGTCATCGTGCAAGAAATGTTATAATTATTGGTATTCCAGAATCTACATCAAATGTTATCTCAGAAAGGATGGAGTATGATAAATGTGAAGTTTCAAAAGTTACTAAAGCCATTGATGAGTCCTGTCCGAATCCAGACAGAACAATTAGACTCGGTAAATATAAGTCTGGCGTAAGTCGTCCTCTAAAAGTATGCTTTCAAGCTGAAACTACGGCAAAAATGATTTTACGAAATAAAAATACCGCAAACTTGGATAATATTAAAATTTTTTCCGACCAAACAGTCTGTCAGCGGAAGCACCTAGAGCACTTGAAAGAAGAACTAAAGGCCCGAATTGCAAAAGGTGAAAGTGATCTACTAATAAGGTATGTAAAAGATATTCCAAGAATTGTAAAATCAGATGAAAAAAAAGGAAATACGCAAACTGTCCCGAAAGCAGCAAAATTTCACTAAATAATAACACTACTTACCAGTTAGCCAGAGCTTATACAGATATAAATATGACAAATAAATCAGTTAGATGCTTGTACCTCAATGCTTGTAGCATTGTTAAGCCGGGTAAATTAGACGAATTGAAATGTATTTTAAAAAGCTGTAAAGTAAAAATCCATGTAATTGTCATAACTGAAACCTGGATTAAGTACGAAGATCAAGCTAAAAGGACACAAATACCGAACTACACGCACTATTATAATTATAGAAAAATAAGCAGAGGCGGTGGAGTGTCCATTTTTGTACACAATGACTTAAGACATCATTTGGTTGAGGAACACTTTGAGGACGATAATCATTATCTCTGGGTCCATGTTGCTAAGTATTCGCTAAATATAGGTGCAATCTACAAGCCTGGGCGAACTAATTCTACAAAATTTCTGGACACATACTCTGCTCAATTGTCAAAATTTCATAGGGCAGTTATATTTGGCGATTTCAACTTTGATTTATTGAAACCCGATACCGATGTTCGGAAGTATAAAAATACCAACAAAGTGAATGGTTTTCGGATATTAAATAAAGTTAATAAGAACTTCAGCACCCGCGAAACAGAAAGTACTAACACTATTCTTGATCATGTGTCAACTAACATGAAGAATCATAACTTCCATTTTGCTGTAATTGAATCGGCTATGTCAGATCATAAACATATTTACTTCGAAATACAGAATTATAATCCTCCACCGCCAATTAAAACCAAATACGATAAAATTAACTATGAAAAACTATACGAAACCTACAAAGAAATGACTCGCACAACTGATAATACTCAATATGAGTCACTAGAAGAACGCTTGAAACTGTGTATAGCTAAAAGCAAGGTTACTCATTATAAACTCATGAACAAACCAATGGACGACTGGATAAATAAAGATATAATACATGGCTTGAATATAAGGAACGAACTTTGGAAAAACTTTAAAAAAGACAAATCTAATAAAGAAAAAGAACTACTTTACATTAAAGCAAAGACAGATATAAGAAAAATAATACAAGCAACAAAAGCGACCTACTACAAAAAATGCTTTCAGAATAGTTCTAAGAAGCCTAAAAAAATGTGGAATTTAATTTCTAACTTAACACTCAATAAACAGAAAAGTCAACCGCACCCAGACCGGCTCATTGTTAATTCAAAGACTATAACGGACACAAAGAATATTTGCGAGAGCTTTAATGATTATTTTTCATCAATAGGCATACAACTGGCTAATGCGATCCCATCTAAATACCACAACCACGAAACTACTCAACGACCCTCAATAATAACATTGCACCTTGAAGTAATTCAACCAACAACCCCAGATGAAATCAGCAAGATCATTGATAGTCTAGATCCCAACTGTAGCTGCGGCATTGATGGCATTAATACTAAGGCAATAAAGTGTCTTAAAAGTTTAATTACAAATGATTTAGCGTTTAGTATAAACGATTGCCTCAAGCAAGGCTCTTTTCCAGAAAACTTAAAAATTGCCAAAGTAAGTCCTGTTTTTAAGGCCGGTTCTAAATTTGATCCTAATAACTATCGGCCAATATCTGTGCTCCCCGTTCTCTCAAAGCTTTACGAAAAAGTCTTGCACAGCCGATTGGAATCATACTTAGACGAAAATAACATCTTGTTTAAAAACCAATATGGGTTTAGACGTAAATCAAACACCCTTACTGCAACTACTAGCCTTGTCACTAAAATTAAAGATAAAATAGATAAGAAACAGATAGCAATTGGTATATTCATCGATTTGAAAAAAGCTTTCGACACGGTCAGTCATGAAATCCTACTTAAAAAAATTGTTAAGATTGGAATAAGTGGAAGTGCATTAAGAATTTTTGAGTCATACTTACTTAATCGTAAACAAATAGTTAAAATAGATGAACATCAAAGCAGTCTTAAGCCTATCACATGTGGCATTCCACAAGGATCGATCTTAGGTCCTCTTTTGTTTCTTATTTACATAAACGACATTCACCAGATTGGCCTTGCAGGGGAGCTTAATCTATATGCAGATGACACTGCACTGTTCTACTATGGTCAATCCACTGATAGCTTGATGCCTGTAGTACAAAGTGACTTAAATAAGCTAAACGAATGGTTTAGCTATAATTTACTCACGATCAACGCTACCAAAACCAACTATGTGATTTTCTCTGCTATACATAAAAATAAGGGATCGGAAATTCAGATAAAAATTAATGAACAAATAATTAAACAAAAATCAAGCGAAAAATACCTGGGCTTACTTTTAGATCGCCACCTTAAGTGGCGGCCACATATAGACAAAATTAAACTAAAATTAGCATCACTAACCGGAATGCTGTATGGAATTACAAAGTGTTTTCCAAGGCAAATACGTCTCCTTGTTTACAACTCTTTAGTCAAACCACATTTAGAATATTTAATCGAAATTTGGGGCACAGCCGCCAACAAAACTCTTGATATAATTCAAATAGCTCAAAATAAGTTAGTTAAAACACTATTTAATTATAATCATCTAACACGCACTGAAAGGGTTTATAGAGAGACAGGAATTATGAATATAAAGCAATCTTATAGGTATTTTACGTGCATACTAATATATAAAATTTTGAACAAACAGATAAATATTAATTTTGACTTTATCAGAAAAAATAATTTCCACAAAATGAAATTACGAAACTCCAACCATTTAGTCACCTACAAATGTCGAACTAACTACGGGAAAAGAACAATAAAATATGAAGGAGTAAAACTGTATAATGCGTTGCCAGATTACATTAAAGAATTAAAAACCTTAAACAACTTCAAGAAACACCTCAAAAAATTTATTATAGATGAAAATTAAATTAAATGTTAAGTTTGTTAAAGATCAATAACATTTTCAAATAATAGAACCAACACAGCTAGTCGTACTTATTAACATCAGTTACGCTCATCAATACCGCATCCATTGGCGCGTCTCGAACCTACATCGGTGTACTTTTTGCCTATCACTTCACTCGTTTAAATGACTGACTTGTTGGTTTCACTGTGAATGCTCATCGATCGCTCGAAGTTCTATTTGTACCTACCCCCGAACTTTTTATTTTGTTTTTTTTTGTGTGTGTAAAAATATGTACGCTCGCCTGATCTGATACGATTGTAATTTTATTTTTTATGTTATTTGTTTTCTCAGTAAGTGAATTTGTAATTCTTATGGGAAATAAACGTCTTTAAACTTAATGAGGTCCTTGCTTAAGGGTGACCAGTACAGCACAACAAAGCTATTACTGGACATGTCACCCTTACCTTGAAGGCTTGACCCCTGCTACTAATGTAGAACCCCCTAGAAGCTCTGGAAACTTTACTCACACGCAGGAAAACAACAACACCGAAGTGATTGTTATTTGGCTGCGGTCTTCTGTAAGGTAGAGGTATTTTACCAGTCGGGCTGCTCCAGTTCGAGCGATAAACCGCTATGCCCTACCTCTCTTAAATTTCGTATTTTACCGTTGCCACAGGGAAGGCAACGGCGTTTGTGGGACTCCCCCACTCTAGTTGAGCGGGGACTACCCGAACGCCCGGTTGGACCTCGTTGCCATAGTGGTGGTGTTATAGGAAATCATCCTGATCGATTCAACAAAAAGGGATCTGTAATGAATGTGGTTGTATTTGTGACTTAAAATAACTGTTATATGCTGTGAATGACTATGCTTGAGGTTATTACTGGCGCTGTAACGAGTAGACCCTAAGATAAATGGGTACTACGCAAATACGGAAGTCAGTCTATTAATAAACTAATCAACCGTTTGCCGCACTCATTGTTCCGACCGAGTCTTGTACCCTTATGGATGCCCTTTCCAAGGCAGGTGACACTATTTACAGTGCTGCCAGTTAGCTGTAACCAAAAGTTACATAGTTTGGTGTGTAACCTTCTTAATGAAGAACTAGGTAGCGAAGAAAAAGCTTGGGAGGTATTGTGTTCGATTTTTGGTTAAGGCATTAGGATGACCTCCGTAGTCGAGAGGCGAGCGAGCCAGAATTAGGCGTCGCGCCATATCTGAGGGCCTGAGCGCAATAGATTTGGGTAACGATCTTTTATACATCGTCTCGGGTTTTTTTATACACCGTTTTTATTGATTTCTGTAACACAAGCGCTTTTGCTACTTACTACAAAATAAGAGTAATGTATGTGATCTTGTTCATATTTATATTTGTTTATTTATAATTATATTTATACAATAATTAACATATTTTCAAAATAAGAATTGGTTCTTGTGTGATTGATGCATTGACCTGGTATCTTAAAGTTCGCGACCATTAAAAATATATTTTTTAAGGTATTGGATTATTATTTCACGCCATGTTTTTATTTGATCTAACACCATAGCTGAAAACAGTTACGCATTTTAAGTATTTTTAGGGTTGTTCGGTGTTTTCTCATTTTTTATCAATGGCGGCTTGAATGACAAGAGGGAAATTGCGGGCATTGAAATGTAAAGATTACATTTTTGAATATTTTATGAAAAAAATGTGCGTTTTTGTATTCAGATTTATAAGAAAAAATGAAAGTGTAATGATTTTTTTAACATTAATGCTTTTATTGCTTATTAGATTGACACTTATCATATAATTTCAATATCAATGTCATTTGCAGGTCAGATATGGAGCTGTTTAAAACACTTTAAGTAGGTACAATAAGAGGGAGAGGGGGAAGAGGGGGTTTGGAACCTAGCAGGAAGGAGAAACATGGCCTGTTGAAAGGAGTGGCTACTTGTATATCGTATTAGCACTTGAAATTAGCCTTGATAATTAAATATACTACGTAATAAAACTGCTTTATGAAAAAAAATCTCAGTCTGGCCATTCAAGTGGGCAAAGTGGCTAGCATTCGGTTCTGGGCATACTAAACGTAAATACTATGTACGTGCACTAATATGTATTCTAAAATGGATCTTATGCCAATGTCATAAGACATAATTTTTACTTTTACTCTTGTTAATGTAAATAGTTTTGTTCCAATATAATGATTGATTTTTATGTAAAACTTGATTTTTTATAAAAAATAAATGTACTATGAAAGGAGGTTACACAATCCTTTTTACAATTCGCACTTGGCCGTTAGTTCTTAACACACCTTTACTCTCATAGCTGGACGCAAAAGGGTCACACAACGACACTGGCCGTGGCCTGCGCGCGCGCCTATCAGGCGTAAGTCATTGCTCTGCTATCAGCCGCCTTCATTATCTGGGAATAGGGTTGCTAGCATTTTAAAAACGCGCTATACAAAATCTTGCTAAAAGTACTATCATTGTACAAATTCAGTAAAAAATACTGGACCATATCATATATATTGCTCTGATTCTATGGTAAATAGTTTAACAGGTTACAGATATTAAAAAAACATGATCCACGTGATAATTTTTAGATGAATGAACGGTTTTGAACGAATAAGTTTTAGGCTTTAGGTAAATTCTTACTTAGCTTACAAAATATCGTCTCACAACAAATGATTTATTTTTTATCCTGTAATAGGCATTAAATAGACTAACATTTTACTTTACTTTTGAACCGAATCGAAAAAACTCGGGAGTTTTCTCAATTCAACCGTATAATATTTTTTGATGTGTGTTCGTGGGTAACTTCGTCAAACATGAATTGTCAAAGTCAAAGTCAATATTTTTTATTCATGTAGATTACATTAGTAATACTTATGAATCGTCTCTATACAATGCAAATGAAGCTACCTCCGGTTCGGAACCTATAACTACCGAGAAGATACCGACAAGAAACTCAGTAGTTTTTTTTACAAATAAAAAGCTAAACTTATTACTAATTTTGCAATTTATTTAGATACTTTTATTTTTGTTCTAGGAAAGGAAGGACTCCGATGTTGATTGTCTGCTTTTTCTGGTGGGTAAATACTGGTATATGGACTTAGTCCGCAATTTCTACTGCTTTTGAGAGCAAACATATTTTTAAAAGTAAAAAGTAGTATAAATATGGGTAACAGCCCTACATCGGACCTTTCTTTACCGGCTGCCTCGCTTGTGAATCAACTGTCTTGTTCCGCCATTAATCATTGTTTATATTTATAATTGACCGTGTTGCAGTGTTATGGTAAATAATACATATATGCAGACGACGGGTACTGACTTCCGCTACCTAGGTAGCTATTCTGTCCGCCCGTCATGGCTTAACAGATGCTGTTTAGTATAATTTATTTTAGTAAAAATCAAACGACTCCTTCTCGATTTCTCCGGGATGCCACCATCAGTTTCTGTCTTCGAATCACGGTATCACTGTCAAAATCTTTTCTTTGCATAAAAAAAAATAATGAAAATCGGTTCATGAACTATACAAAGTTATCAGTGGACACACGTAAAAAAACCAACGAATATATGCGGTTGATTTGGGAAACCTCACTTTTTTGTGTCCCTTAAAAATAAATAAATAACTTAGGTTTGAAATAAAAATACAATTAAAATATTGATTGATATTCATACACCAGCCACTGAAGCCCGTTGTACTAGTCTAGTCAAGAAGTTCAAAACCGTGTTAATTCTTGATAAAAGTCTAGAAAAATGTTTTGAAGGGGTTTACTGCACGATAAAAATGGCAAGTTATCAACAAATTAAGTTGAAAAAAAATTGAATTCCGTTTTTGGGAAACAGTTTTTTTTTATTTGTATATTGTTATTTAATCCTATAATTATTTCCAGTAATAAACTCTGGTGCGGCTAGGCTGTAATCTGCCGCGCGGTAAATCATTTGTCAGCACTAAAATAAAAGTATACATAATGGAAATAAAATTATTACCTACTAATAGTTCCGGGAGTTGCGACTTTTTTTTTTAAATTTCCTTACTTTTTGAATCTATTTTTTTTATGTTAATCGTTTTTGAGTGATTTCCAAAAACAAAATAGGTTAATTATCAACTTAATTCGTTGGTAACGTTTGCAATTTATATCACGCATTTTAATTTTTCGAAAACATTATTCTAGACGTCATACCGAATCCAATTAGCTATCGTACATATTTTTAGGACCTTTATCAAGAATTATCACGGTTTTGAACTCTTCGACTAGACAATTACGGCGAACAGCTAGTAAAGGTAAACATTGCAGTACAATATTATACTTCAGCCAAATTCGACGAAGAATGTTTAATAACATAGCCTAGCAACCACTGACAGGTCATATACCTGTAAATGGTAAATTAGAGGGCGTATTACGCAAGAGCAGGTGCTAATCAAACGTGAGCCTAGAGCGGTCAAGTGTGAACCCCCCCTAACTGGATTAAGAGGATCAATGCTTCGTGATGTTCGAAACTAAACAACGAAGTGGATATCATATGGCTAATGGATATTTTGTTCAAATTTAGAAAGTATCAAACTATGTATCTTAAACTGGTTTACGTGTTGTATGCAAAGTGAATAGTTCCTAATTTTACAAAAAATACAAGGTGCCGACTGAATTGTTTTTTTTTTCGCTAACAGGAGTCTACCTTGAAAATTACTCTTTTTTCAAGGGCATACCGCACCGTCACTCTCTGCAGGGAATAGAGATTCCCATTAAAATACTCAGTGATTCGTAGCTCTGTGTCGTATGTGTCTAGGTAGACAGAGCTAGGTTGCCCCAGTTTCAGCGGATGAAGCACCATTACCCACTAACAGGGTTGCCGATTTGTGGGGAATGGGCGATCACCAGATCCAACTGGAGAAGGCTTGGAGATTGGAGAGATATAGGGAAAATAAGGGGATTTGAGGATTTCACAATAATCCGTAAAAATAAAGCAAAAAACGTAATGACGGACAGTTGTCTCCATTTATTAATACATCGGTCTACAAAAGGTCGTCCCATTGAAGATATTAATGATTTAAGGTTCGTAATAGCCATTAGGTTAGGTAAGATAGTTAATTTTTTCGACTCGCTCCACGTTCCACATTTTGAGAGAGTCTGTAGAGGCGGTAGGCAGCGGAGGCGCACGGGAGATCCGCTGCTGGAACTGGAGACGCTAGGCGTGGGGTAAGCCTGACGTCCGCTACCGCAGTTCTAAGTAGTGTTGCCGTCGATTCGATTGTATATCGATATAATCGATTATATCGATACCTATTTTTATTAGATATAATCGATTATATCGATATCAAGTTTAGGGCAATATAATTGACTATAATCGATTATTAGATTATTTGAGGGGGGGATAATCGATTGCAACACTAGTTCTGAGGGGGTGGGGCGTGTCAGGTGGCATGGGACGCACCAGCAGCGTTTTGCGCGGCGATGTAGGCGGTGAAGGAGCCTGTGTAGAATCCGCGCGAGATTCCGACTCCCCCACAACTGCGCAGTCTTGGCCACCAAGGGGGTTTCAGTCGTGCAAGCCCGACACACCACTCTGACTTCCCAGCAGCGAGTGATAACGCGGTAGGCATTTCTCCCTCGAAAAAAAGGTACTTAGTTAAGTTGTGATTTAGAAATATATATTGTAATTTTTAAAAGATCATTTGAGATTTAGAATTGAGATTTTAACCATACTTTTTAGGGAATTCACAACACTGGCATCGGCAACCTTCCCCACTAGATGAAGCTGATACGACTCGGATGATTCACTACTACACCTATCTAATCTTGTCGGAGCCGTCTATTAATACAATTATGCTTTTTAGGGTTACGTACCCAAAGGGTAAAAATGAGACCCTATTACTAAGACTTCGCTGTCTGTCCTTTGCTCCGTCCGTCTGTCTGTCACCAGGCTGTATCTCAAGAACCGCGATATCTGGAAAGTAGAAATTTTCGCAGATTACGTATTTATTTACAACATTATTTAAGCGGGGCTTCCATACAACAAACGGTCGATATCTCTAATTTTGGCCCAATATCAATAATGGCTCTTGAAACATCCACAAAACACTTAATTAGTGTTTACTTCGATAAAAATATGTATGGTTGCTCTCAGACAACAAAAGTGATTTCGTTTTTGCATTATGTCCGATATTATAGTCAGCGCCAGGTTAAGGCTAAGCATATTGACAAAGTATGAAACTTGTGTACGTAGGTACTGTTGTTTACCTAGTCAATGGTACAGAAGAACCCTTCGTATGCGAGTCCGATTCTCACTTTGCCGGCTTTGTGTTTAACTAGTCGCCATCCGACTTCGTTCGCTTTGAATTTGGACTCACGTCATCGTCGTCATCATCCTTTTTATATTTTTTTCTTAGGAAATGCCTGCGTCCTAACAATTACTTATTTGATACTTGAGTGGTTTGTTTAAACTATGTCTTGATTATAAATTGCGCCACAAAATCAGTCCAATTAGCCGGTCTTACATATAACCACTTTTTAATCATCATTTAACACAATATAGAGTAATTCTACTACCGGTTCGGAACCTCTATCTACCGGTAAGACATTAAGAAACTCAATAGAATTTACAGTAGCAGTAGCTAACTTATTGCCATGTGTAGCTCACTTTGGACTAAGTCATTAGTTTTGTTGTGATGAGTGATGAAACAATTGTGTACTTACTCATAGAGTTTTTTATTTTCGATAGGTGAGCTGCAGTAGACCAAAGGTGGCACCTGTTCACAAGCATGACGTTTGTGCCAGCCATTGCTTACTCAAACAATATTGAAGGGAATGTAACGCCACGTAAGGTACTTTGTACTATGAGTACCATACGATGGACACTAATCGGAGACACCAACTGAACTTGGGGATGGGGTAGAGTACCCAGCCCCAAGTTCGGTTGCCCCAAGCTAAAGACTGATAAATCGAACTTGGGACTATTCGCGCTTCGGGCCTTAGCCACTGCGCCACCAAGGTCATTAGATTAGAGAGTGGTGGGTTCTTTGGCTCAACTAAACTAAATGTTTTTTTTTGAGCCAACAGAACCCACAACTGGTTATGTTGAGTTTCTAATCTTTATAAAGCTAGGTATATCATTAGGATGAAACCAATGTCTCGACCTATCAAGTTGTTGCATAGAGTAACTATCTAGTTTCGTACCGGTTCTTCATGATACGAAGTTTCTATAAAATTTGTATTATGTTTTATTAATAGTAAGAGTTGCGACACCTGACCCCTAGATGATGACGAATGGTGAGTTTTTTGATGACCCAGGCCTACTTATTAGAATAGAATAGAAAATGACTCTTATAATAATGTAAACTTATCAAAAGTATTTACGAATTGTCGAATTGAATTGACACTATTGCTGTGCTCGGAATGTTTAGTAACTATTTTAGTTTATGTTTTTCAGTAAGTACCTTTATCATTGACTTTATAAGATTTTTTTTGTGCAAAAAATTTTGTATTTATTTATCAGATTTCGATCCGTCAGAGACACATTATTTAACATAAACAATGAAATCGCGATATGCCTCTATTCTTTTATGTAATTAATGTATTAACAGTGGTTTGTTTGTCTTGCTTCAACTTAAGAGTAACTGAATCAGTTTGGAAAATTTAGGTTCTGAAATAATGGTGATAGTTTGAAAAATATAAATACAGGCGAAAATTTGCAAGCATGAATGGATGTAAATAATGTTAAGAGAGGTAGGGCATAGCGATTTATCGCTCGAAACGGAGCAGCCCGACTGGTGAAATACCTCCACATTACAGAAGACCGCAGCCAAATAACAATCACTTCTGTGTTGTTGTGTTCCTGCATGTGAGTAAGGTTTCCAGAGCTCCACCACTCCCCAGGTGCTACATTAGTAGCAGGGGTCAAGCCTTCAAGGTAAGAGCGACAAGTCCAGTAACAGATTTATTATGCTGTACTGGTCACCCTTAAGCTAGGACCTCATTACCACTTAACATCGGGTAGGGTTAGGACAATCTTGAAGTGAAATATATAAAAAAATATGGAAGTATGTTTGTTACTCTTTCACGTATAAAATAATGAATTGATTTGAATGAAATTAGAAAAAAATAGATGAGATACTTGATAAATATATGGGATAATTTTTATCCTGAAAAAAAACGTATACAAATCGGTGCCAACAGCTATGAAGTACCTATATTTTTGGTAATTTTTTTTTGTCGTTATATATCTGGAATCTAATTAGTACTGAAAAATTTTAAAAGGAAATACCATAGTTAAAATAACCAGAGAGTTTTAAAGTTTATCTAGCAACATACTCAGGTATTTTAAAGTTCATAACTACAATCTGAGCAGTTGTTTAATCGTCCAGCATTTTCTAGGCATTTTGAATCACTAGATAACTTTGTGACATACCTATAACCTTCTCAAAACTATGTCTAATCAAATAATATGTTAAAAATGAGGTGAATACATACCTATTAATAAATATGCCAATGATAAATTCCGTCACTTTTAATGCGACATGCGGCAATTACTACGATTGCAAAGTTATTTTAGGTAGCGTTTTTACTAATAAAGATAAACAAAGAAAGATAATCGAAAATATGTATCGTTTTATTGCTAGCACGTGAAACGTCAATGCAAAAATGTAAATATATTTAATACACCTACTTACGTGTTATAAGTCTGTAGGCTTTTTTTTGTCCGCGACTTTATTCTTGTAATCTTTTAAAAGAGGTAGGGCATAGTCAACGTGACCATTTGTTCTTTGACTCAAAACGGGACATCGGTTTATTTAGGTCATATAATGTGTCAATGAAGAAAAAACACTTATTTTATGTAAAGTTATTTATTCAGAATAAGTTGGTTTGATTAAAAGTTACGAACCACGAAATGTAGGCATCGAAAATATTTCATTGTATTTATTTTTATCAGAGGAAAAAGTTTGTTTTAATAAAGGTGGTAATGATTTTACTTGATAACGAAACTCAAATCGTGGCGGTGGGCGGGCTGTATCCGGCCGTCCGCTACTCAAATTTTCACTCGGTTTCTGAAAACGGGTCAATATTGGGTCCCACTGTTTGTTTCGGGGACACCGGGACCCGTAATTGTAAAAAGGGACAGTCCCGTTCAAAACGGGACGTCTGGTCACGTTAGGCATAGCGATTCATCGTTGGAACTGGAGCAGCCCGACTGGTGAAATACCTCCACTTTACAGAAGACCGCTGCCAAATAACAATCACTTCGGTGTTGTTGTGTTCCTGCGTGTGAGTAAGGTTTCCAGAGCTCCTGGGTGGTGCTACATAAGTAGCAGGGGGCAAGCCTTCAGACATAAATAACACTTTAAAAAATGTGGTAACTTGGCTTGGTAAATTGAATTTAAATGTAAATTTAACGAAAACAAAGGTGGTACATATTAGGAAGAGTTATAAATCAAAACCTCTGTCATTAAACATAATGGATAATCAAACTAAAATAGAAGAAGTAGAAAATATAACATATCTGGGAGTAGAAATAGATGCACACTTAAATTGGAAAGCACATGTCACAAAAATAAATAAAAAAATATCTAGTTGTTGTTATGCACTATCCATACTTGCAGAAACTACGTCATTAGAGGTTACTAGGACAGCTTATTATGGCCACATATATCCACTTTTAACTTATGGGATTATATTTTGGGGAAACTGCACAAATATCGAATCAACATTCGTTCTGCAAAAAAGATGTCTTCGTATTATGTTTAACATGTTTTCTGATGATAGTCTTAGAACCACATTTAAAGAAAATGGTTTCCTGACTTTAACAAATATATTCATATTAGAAATATCTACGTTTGTTAAACAAAATGGCTCTTATTTTATTAATGAATCTGCTTTGAGACCAAACCTACGTAATAAATATATAAACAATGTTATTGTACCCAGACCACATAATTATGTATTTAGTAAATGCACATATTATATAGGAACCAAAATATTTAATCACTTACCTTCTCATGTTAAAGCATTAAATTTTCCTAACTTTAAAACACGACTAAAAGCATGGTTGACAGAAAATGTTTTTTATAATTTAAATGAATATTTTGGTACCAAATATAGTTAAGTTCACATAAACTACCACTCATTCTGTAAAATTGCATACCCGATATGGGTAACTGTTGAAACTTTTAACTGCTAATGTAACACCAACTATGTAAACACAGTTTTTGCAATAAATGATTTTGAATTTTGAATGGAGCGAGAAGTCCAGTAACAGATTTATTATGCTATAATTGTCGCCCTTAAGCTAGGACCTGATAACCACTTAACATCAAGTGGTATGAGGTCAATCTTGAAGTGAAATATAGAAAAAAATCGACATATAGAATATTTTTGAGAGTAGGCATGTTTTGTAAAAAAATTTAAATTATACTATTATAATATTCCACACAATGTAAATTGTTTTTAAATAAATAAATTGAATATTGAAATTGAATATTGAATATTCTATACAGTAACTTATGATTTGAGAGATGTAGGTATGTTGTGTAAAAAAAGTTTTAGTTTATGTATGTTGATTTTTTTTTAAATATTTGAATTCTGTTAAAAAAAATAGTATCTAAGTATTTAGTTATTTTTTTATAAAATTTAGGAAAATTATTTTGCACCTATCTATGTTTAGCACTACCCGTTGACATAAAAATTAAACAATTTCATTCTTTCGTATTGCAAATTTCATTGTTATTTCGAATTGATTGGATCAGTGTCAGGATTAAATAAAGATTGACAGCCTTCATTACATAAAATAATCTTACCTTACCTTAATATCATTGCGATTAAAGAAGGTTGGATAATAATGATAAAAGTTGAACTTTTGAGTAGGTTGGATAATAATTATTAAAGTTCGAAGATTAGTTTGTCTTAAAATTCATATTACTTTTTTTTTTATCGATTAAACTGATAAAACTCAGCGTAACTGATATGTTATTTTGTATGATTGAGTGACTGAACTATCTTGCAAAACCCCTACGAAAACGTTCAAGCAAAGATTTTATTCAGTGAATATCTGCATTATACAAATGGTAAGGCTGGTCGCACATTCAGCGTCAAATAGTAAGCAACGCTCATTAAAAAAAGTCAATAATACCAGATAAATAACATTTTCAATCTTTCGACTTTTTGAGAGCCTTTAATGTTGACAAGAATATCCTTGTTGTTGTACCCTGTAGTTTTTTTTTTTTTGGTTGACTCTAATTACGTTAATACCCTGAAAAGATTTATCGGATAATTTTATAGGGTTCCGTACCCAAAGGGTAAAAATGGGACATTTGCTTTGCTTTTGCTTTTTCTTGCTTGTTGTTATTTGTATTGTTGTATATTGTTGATTCCTCCTAACCTGATGGTAAGCAAGAGAGGAACCCTCATCGCGAAGGTACGTCTAACAGTAGGTATCAATTTACAAAGTTTATAATACTTATACCCAGTGGTGTAACTATACGTTAAGGGCCGGGGTAAATTGATCGGACGGAACTCCTTCACCCCCCAATGCAAAAGATAAAACAATATTTATAATAATAATACTAATAATAATAATCATTTATTTCGGACTAGGAATCCATATTAACAAAATTATAGTGTTAGTAACAATTTTTGCTAGAACTATGTTAGTTTACTAACCTAAACTTAAACTGATCTTAAAATTATTTTTTGCCACCTAGGCCGGCAGGTGACACGTGCCTTGCCACCCAATGCCTTAGCAAGGGACTGTCGTCCCTCATACCAATGGTGTTCAGTAAGCCACTGCAGCCGCCGCGGACCCGATGCATCAGAGAACTGACTCTCTTGCGCATTATCGCATGAAAGTCATCCACGCGCGCTTCCGCAAACATTCCTGACGCACTACAGTACCGCGGCAGCTCCATCAGCATCCTGAAACCATTGTTATACTGTATACGCAGGGCGTTATAGGCTCTCTGCGTATATGAAGACCACAGGCTGCAAGTATAAAACGACTGACAGTAGGCTCTAAAGAGAGTTACCTTTACTGCAGTCGTACACCGCGCAAACCTGCGAGCCAACATATTACAGCGCACCGCCAACGCCCTGCGCTCCCTCTCAATGTCACAGTCATCTCTCATGTCTTCGGTAACCCAGTGGCCCAGGTATTTAAACTTACTCACCTTTGGTAAAACGGTGCCAGCAAGCGTGACAGATGGCATATTGTAAGTTTTGGTGCCAGCTTTGAAAATCATCACCTCACTTTTCTTTGTGTTATACCTGAGCCCATGTGCTGCCGCGTACCTCTCACAGACCGATAATAATTTCCTCATCCCGCTGATTGAGGGACTCAGCAACACCATGTCGTCGGCGTAACTAATATTATTGATGTTTTTCCCGTCTATTGAGCAACCGACATTGGTATTGCTAAGTTCCCCAATCAGTCCATTTACATACAGGTTAAAAATAGTAGGAGAAGTGATTTAGAGTAGTTTTTATATTAATACACGTGCTATGAGTTTAATAGCTAGTGAGCTTTAATAGCTAGTTTAATAGGTAGCTTTATTTGCTTTTTAAAGATACTATTCATAAGTATTACTAATGTAATCTATGTGAATAAAAAAGATTGACGTTGAAATAAAAAAAATCTCTGCTCTGACGGGGGTCCTTCGGGCCCCGTAGCATTTTGCCGACTTGGCACCCTGTACCGTAATCAGATATGGTTTTAAGTCACTTTGCCTAAAAACACGACTTACTGCATTCTTAATTAGGACGGCAGTGTACGTATACCTAAAAATAATAAATGTTTTAAGTACATCCAGTAACGCATGCCAGACTCTACAGTGTAGAGCCTACACTATGGATTTTGTACCGCTTTCATGTTTTTGTCATAAGAACTAGTATGCAATGGCAAATGTTTACTTTAATTTGCGGTTGACCGTACCTAAAGAAGTTCAAAGGGTTATTGTCTCTTATGGTATACAACAGTGTTGTTACGGAGCTCCATATCCGTAACCGAAACGATCGGATATCCGAAACAAAATAAAATCCGTAACCGAATCCGATATAAAAGTTTCAGATAGTTTCGAATAGACTAACTATATAGTGTTTAATAAATTCAACGCGTTTTTGAATTGTAAGAAATTATTATATACAAAATATTAGAAACAGAAATTTTTTATCTTCCCTTGCGATGCGGGAATCGAACCCACGACCTTCACGTATCGCGCGTGCTGTTCTTACCAACTGAGCTAACCGCAAGTTATCGTAGGCGATGAAATTTTTCTGCTGTATCAACCGTTAGCCTCCGGTAAGTGCCCTCTGCCGAATATGTGTAGAACTACATACTTATCGGCCCGTGGTACATTCGTTGCAGAAATGTTTGAAAACCACGGAATCGAAGATGGAATTTTTCTGCTTCTAATATTTAATGTTCGCTAGTACGGCGTTTAGTACTATAAAAATAATAAAATCGATTATTATATACAAAATCGAGTAGCTGTTAAAAATAATTACTTGTTTAACTGATTTTAAAACCTACGAAGTACAATTTAACGTCAAATCATTTATATTGTTATTTGTATTTTAATTCTACAACTCCATAAAAATCTAATATCCATTACCGATACTATCGGATAATCCGAATAATTTCATATCCGTAACCGTAACCAAAACCGATATAATCCAAACTAATATTATAAATGCGAAAGTAACTCTGTCTTTCTGTCTGTCTATAATGTTTATTTTTGAAGTTAGAGATATGAAATTTGGCACAAATATAGCTCGAAACTTGGATTAAAATATAGACTACTTTCTGTTTCGAATATTAGGGGAGAAAGGGGTAAAACCGACCATGAAAGGATGTAGTCCACGCGAACGAAGTCGCGGGCACAGCTAGTATTTTACATATATCCGCATCCACATTCGTATCCGAAATTATATATCCGTACACCCCTGGTATACAAGCGGGCCGCCCCGGCTTCGCACAGTTGCGACGTAGGTAGGTACACCACTCACCGCGGTTTCAATTATACCTCGTAAAACGGTGGCACTTTCCCAGTCTATCGTGAATTACGACTGAATTATCGCATTCACGTTTATGTCTGTTTATCACGTTCCATAATCAAATACACGGCGAGATAGTTTGTTTGAGCTGGGTTTAGTGTGTTTGTACTTTGATCTGTTGGGAGAGGATGCTGCAAGCCCGAAACATTTCTACAAAGTCGTATTGTAATGATAAAGCAACGACCTGTATCGTTACCAAGAAGAAACATAGTATTGAGTATTATGGAGTGAGAAAATAGAATGGAAATTGTATTAGCGCTGCAGCGATGGGAAACGGAACTACTGTTGTGTTTTCAGAGAGGTAGGGCATAGCGATTTATCGCTCGAACTGGAGCAGCCCGACTGGTGAAATACCTCCACCTTACAGAAGACCGCAGCCAAATAACAATCACTTCTGTGTTGTTGTGTTCCTGCGTGTAAGTAAGGTTTCCAGAGCTCCTGGGGGGTGCTACATTAGTAGCAGGGGTCAAGCCTTCAAGGTAAGGGCGACAAGTCCAGTAAAGATTTATTATGCTGTACTTGTCACCCTTAAGCTAGGACCTCATTACCACTTAACATCAGGTGGGATGAGGTCAATCTTGAAGTGCAATATAAAAAAAAACCGTCATAACGAATAACTCTCAATAATACGTCTGGTCGGGTCTGGGTGGGTGGTACCGTCGTTGTTTCTGATTTCTGTAAAACAAGTGCTATAGCTACTTACCACAGAATCAGAGCAATGTACCTATGTGATATTACATTTTAATAAAAAATATTATTATTACACGTGAGATATTAAAGTTTAAATTGATCTAATACCCGGTTTTAATATTAAAAAAAAGATCCTTTCTAGTAACGGAAAGTAGATAATAAATTAACGACTGATGATAGCTGTATAGAACAGTATTATTTAATAGTCAGTAGTATTCATTTAATAGTCGTAGTCGTTTCGAGAAAAATTAATAGTAATTTGACACATTACGAATCGAAAGTATTGGAACCGGGCATGAAACGCAAATATAAAAACCTTCAATAATAAATAAGTAATTAGTAGTAGCTGATTCAGCGGGTACAAAACTCTTGTGCTCGGTTTTGTTTCCATATTCCACCTAGAACGCACGTCACACCAACACTTAACCTTACTAACACCCTTAGAATGGAGGCCCGCCGGAAACTACATCTAGCCACGTTAATGTTCGGGATAATCAGCTCGGGACGGCCACCCTATCTGTTCAGCAAGTTGATATGGGCGAAGGATCTCAGTAGGTTTCCAAAAAGATCTTGCACTCACATCTTCGCTACTCCCAAACACAGGACGATGGCATTCCGTGGCTCCTTTAGATTCGCTGCCTCGCGGTGCTGGAACGATCTTCCCCCGCCAATGCGTGACCTGAAAACAATATACTCATTTAGGAAAAGCCTGAGAAAACACCTAATCAATGAACAAAGGAACTTGAGCTTACCCTCGGGCTTCTCACGACATGCTACGCAAGCGTCGGGGACGATGTCCTGGCACCGTTGAGGCGGGCGATCGCAGGCGCAGCCACTTGTACAGAGGCAATAATACCGGTCATTCTTTAACTCGCTTTCCATATTTATATTACTGTAATCTCTTCTTTTTGCTCAACCTCACTACATATCCCACACAATTTTTAATTACATCGGCAATCTACATAATGAATGAATCTGCATAACCTAACCTAAAATCATTTTTTTTTTTTTTGTTAATTTGTTCCTTTAGGAACCGGCTAAGCTAACCTAAAATCAGACAGATTTTTGCTTACGTCAAAATGGTATATGTGGCACCATAGACTATAGCGTTTTCTTCTTTTTCCTTATTTTTGTTCTGTTGGTTTGTCTTCTTTTTCTTTGTTATTTAATCAAATTTTTATTATTATTTTTTATTTTTTTTATTTTAGTTTCTTCTTTGTATATGTTAGGCGTCACTCAAATAGGCTGCACCATAATACCAGCGCTGCAGCAGCCTTGCGTCGCTGCAGCATATAGCTGAGGTGTGGCCTAGTTGACCACTTACCCATTAAGTCTTTTGTTTTGTTTTTTGTTTTTGTTGCGATTTATTTAATGTTTGTTTTTACTTCTTTCTGTACTTCTTCTTGTTTCTAGTTTTTATTTTATTTGTGTAAATTTGTATCTTCTGTGTAGTGGTCAATAAATGTATTTTCTTTCTTCTTTCTTTCTTTCTTTCTTCTAATTAGCCTTCCTTCCTCGGCCAATTACATTTTAACCCATTAAAATATTGGTGACTATGTTGCACAGTTGATATTTATTGACCACTCTGTAGGTAGTCTTTATTTTCTATGTTTTACACTGTACAGTAATTACCTGTATAGTATGTACAGTACAGTATGTACAGTACAGTATGTACAGTATAGTATGTACAGTACATATTAAGAATTGTTGTTTTTTTATTTTGTTTACCCGGGCTTATTAGTCTCAAATAGTCTAAATTAGTTTCTCCTGGATTTATTTGGTCCGGATTATCGGAATTAATCATTACTTTACACTGTCATATTTTATTTTGCATTATATACATCATTCTGAAGCCTGCTCCCAACCTGCTCCCAAGCCGACTGGTCATCGTGGGAGTGTAAGACCAAAACCCTCTAAATTCCAACATAACACCACACCAGAAATTAAACTAAAACAGACGCCACAGCAACTAAAGATATGCACATATAATGTGAGATCGTTGTCTACAAAAGAACGTTTGTTAGAACTGACCTACGCTCTCAAGAATATACATTTTGATATAATAGGCCTGGGAGAAGTAAGGAGAATGGGCTGCAAGATAGAAGAACATCCAGAGTACATATTATGCTACATCGGTGAAACAACTGGGCTGTATGGAGTAGGTTTTTTAGTCAAGAAAATTCACAAACAAAACATTGTAAGCTTTACAGGCATATCAGAAAGAGTGGCAGTCCTGAAATTAAAATATGAGCATGAACTCTTAACTCTTGTACAGGCCTATGCACCTACTGAGCAAGCTTCCGAAGAGGAGATTGATAAATTTTACAACGATTTAAGAAAGGCACAAGAGAATGAGGACCGAAATGTGATTGTAATGGGAGATTTCAATGCTAGGGTAGGACAACCTAAAAAATATGAAAAATGTATAATGGGAAAATTTGGGTACGGAAAACGAAATGAAAGAGGTAACAAACTTGTACAGTATGCTTGCGAACAAAAACTGAGCATAATGAATACCTATTTTAAAAAGGATGCAGATCGCAGATGGACCTGGATATCTCCAGACCAAAAAACAAAAAACGAAATTGATTACATTATGTGCAACAAACCAAAGCAAATAACTAACACAGAAGTACTAAATAATGTGCCATTCCCATCGGACCATAGATTACTAAGATCATCCTTTAGCTTGAAATCACCAAAGAAAAGCAGAAAAACTTACAGCTAAAACTGTCGAGGAAAAATTATTGTATTTAGCAAGCCTTAACGGAAACCTAGCGACACAATTCTGCGTACCACCTGAAGGAAATAATGTACAAAATTACTACGATAATATGGAACATGCAATTACAAACAGCCTAAAAATAAAACATAACAATTCAAAAGATAAGACAAAAATCTTGAGCAGAACAACAAAAGACCTAATGGATAAACGCACTAAACTAATGCAAACCAAACACAAAACCAAAGAAATTAAAGAAGAGCTTAAGAATCTGTTCAAAATGTGCAGCAAGGCCATAAGAAACGATTACAATGAATACAAAAGGGAAGTTGTAAAGAGAAACTTAAATAAATATAGAAGTTCTAAGAGAGCTTATAAAGAATTAATGACGCACAGAAACTGGATAGGAAAACTCAAAAAAGAATTTGGAGAAACGAAAACAAGGCAAGAGGTAATCAACCATGCCACCGAGTTTTACAAGGAGTTGTATAAAAAATATTCGGAAATAAATGAGACAGAAGACATTCACATAGATCTTAAAGAGGAAGAAGAAACAGTAAAACTTATTGATGAGTGTGAAGTTTTTGAACATCTCAAAAAACTCAAAACAGAGAAAAGTCCAGGTCCGGACAACATCACTAATGAAATTTTAAAAATTGGGGCACCTCTTTTGCTCTCACATCTAACACAAGTTTTTAACCTAACCCTCCAAACAGAAAAGGTCCCCAAACAGTGGTGTAATTCCGATATCGTTCTGCTATACAAAAAAGGAGACCCACTGGACATTGGAAACTATAGACCAATTAGTCTGTTGCCGAGCATTTATAAACTTTTCACAACAATTCTCTTGAGCAGAATTACACCAATCATAGACGCATCACAACCAATCGAACAAGCAGGCTTTCGCTCAGGGTTCTCAACAATAGATCATATCCACACCTTGGAACAAATACTAGAAAAATATAAGGAATTCAATCAACCTCTCTATGTAGCCTATGTGGACTACACAAAGGCATTTGATACCATAACCCACACCTCTATATGGAAAGCCCTCAATGCCTGTGGCGTAAGTAAGACATATATCAACATCATAAAAAACATATATTCTCAAAGTACAAGCAGAATCAAGATGGAAAATAAAGGAGAACAGATTACAATAGAAAGAGGTGTCAAACAAGGGGATCCTCTATCGCCGAAACTCTTTATAGCAGTTCTGGAATGTGTCTTCAGAAACCTTGATTGGAGCCAGAATGGCCTATGTGTACTAGGGCACCACCTTAGTCATCTGAGATTTGCAGACGACATCATTTTGTTTGCCAAATCTGCCAAAGAATTAGAACAAATGATGCAATCTCTTGCATACGAAAGTAAAAAATGTGGTCTACAAATGAACGCAAACAAGACTAAGGTGATGACAAACAGCATACAAAGACCTATAAAGGTCTTTGGACAACAGATTGATTATGTACAAGAATATGTGTACCTCGGAAAACAAGTTTCATTCAACAAAAACAGTAATAAAGAGGATCAACAGCACATGGAAGAAGTATTGGCTGCATAAGGATATTTTGAAGGGAGACTATCAGTTAAAATTAAAGAAAATTGTCATGGAAACATGTATAGTTCCAAGCTTAACTTATGGCAGTCAAACATGGACATTTACAAATGAAATAAAAAGTAAAATCAAAACATGCCAGCGATCTATGGAACGAAGCATGCTTAAAATAAGAAAAAATACAAAAAACTCGCAGTGAAGACATAAGGAGAAAAACCAAGCTTACAGATGCTCTTGAACAAGCTTTGGAACTTAAGTGGAAATGGGCTGGTCACTTGTCAAGATACACAGATAAGAGATGGTCTCTACAAACTACCAAATGGGCAGGGCCTGCTGGAAAAAGAAGCAAAGGCAGACCACTTAAACGTTGGGCTGACGATATAAAAGAATTAGTAGGCAAAGACTGGTTGACTTTTTCCCAAAAAAGAGACAAATAGAAGGAATTAGAGGAGGCTTTTACCCGAAAGGGGTTCGTGTAAAGGAACAACTAGAAATATATCATATAATATAACATACATAATTATAAACTAACCTAGTTCAAGTAATCTACTAACACTTTGAAATGTAAACATACTTTATACTGAAATAAAAAAAGCTTTATTATTATTATATACATCTTTGATTGAGATGTATGTTATATTTTATATCCTTTTTTTGTAATAATTGTTTTGTTTGGCCACTAAAGATTTCTTATTTTTCATCATTGATTCTGTTTCCCATAAAACACTTAAGTTATTTACTTCGATGTTGTGTGATGTTGATTGTGTATTTATTTGTTGAAGTCTAAAACGCATGTAGTAATTGGTGTTAAAAGTTTTGGCCACATTAGCAGCGGTAACAAAGCGATAATTTGAAGATAAACTTAACATGTCAGTTAGTTATCTCTCCAATGTCTATGTAATTTAACAAGATAAGAATTTAATTAAAATCTGAACGAACATAGTGATATATGCATAATCTAAGAATTTAATTTTAACGATGACTTGCTAGAAAAGATTACAAACATTTCATCATCATCCATGTAGTGTGCCATCAGTGCCATCCTTTTTCTTGCGCCTCCGCTCTTAAATAAACTGGGGAAAAGAGATGGAAAACACAGTCAACTCCATTTATTCTTTCTTCTTTTAGCTTTTATCCCGGTGACGCATACGTTACGTAGCCCGATGTTCGCTGCAAAAATGATCCGGATTTGTAGAGTCAGCAACATTGGTGCGATTGTCGACTGACTTTTTTTTATTGTTCGGTACTTTTGGTTATGCATTGATGTAACGTACCGCTGCCTGGGGAGACAGCGGCGTATGTGGATCTCCGTCTAACCGGCCTTACACCCTTACCTCCAAATCGGAAATTTCATTTTATATAGAGAGAGACTATTCATAAGTAATACTAATCTAATCTATATGTATGATTAAAAAGATTTGACTATGATTTTGACTTTGAACCAGACCTATATGATGATCCTGATTTTATTTTATTCTGTGGTAAATAAATTTGATATTGATATATTTAGTCGTGTTCAGTAATGGGTATTATGAAAAATTTGTGTGCGTATTGTAAGAATTAAAATAATTTGCAAAGAGTGTACAACAATTTACTTTATACATGATTGTGCCTTGAAACGAGCTTAAACTATTGAGTTTAATAATTAAACTCAATAGTTTAAGCAATTTTAGTCCAGAGACCATTGATCTGATAGTCTTCCACTGATTCCTGCAGGTCTAGCATACGCAATATGTCAATTTTATCGCATGAGACGACAAAAGTTTCGATACTTTTGATTGGCTAATAGCACACCGCACTCGTATTTTCAGCCAATCAGCAGCTGACCTATTGGCTTCAATCGATTTTGACGTTTGTTAAGAGCGCGATAAAATTTAGTCGCGTTGCGTATGCAAGGCCTGCTGGAAAGCTATTGATTACCTAACACCTGTGTCACATCGTGAAAGTACCTGTCAAATCTCCCTTGACATAGGCATTAATATACCTTTATTTCGCTAAAGAAGGTTATTTACATTACAATTTAGCATAAAAAAAATTAACTAGCACTACGATTCATCTTGTTACTTTGCAGACTGTTTTGTTAATAGTACCTTACAAAAATAAATAGGTATATGTTATAATCCAAGTACACATAGAGACACCATGCATAGAAATACCAGTGTACAGTCAGTAGCTCCAGTTCATGAACATCTCTGTACCTTGTCACATTAAGCCACTGTCTGTCTGACTTGCTTAGTTACACGGAGATTTGTTTTGACAAGGTACTGAGGTGTATACGAACTAATGATGCTGGCTTTACCTACACGATGTATTGTTTACACGCGGCAGCATCGACTTACACAAATATGACAAGATTCTTCAATAGATATTAAGCGTTAAGTGCTATTAACTGAGTTGATATTTAAATAGGACAGTTTTAAAGATATTGATAGGTTACGTTACTAACGTGGGGTGGAGCATCCGCTCCACTGACACAGGAATGTATGTGATGGACCATTGTCTATTAAAGATAGTGGACAGAGGCTGGACGCGAAAAGCTCGAATCCTACGTCCAGCATATGGTGGCAGAGGGCTAAGAAAAAAAAGAAAGACTTCAGAAATACAAATATTGGAGTAAGCTGATGGACAAGTATTACTCTCTTTTTTCTACAGATTCTTCGCTTCTATTATAATACCTTCACTCCGGATTTGAATATTGAAAGGGTTTAGACTTCGTTAGGGGCCATTCAAGTATTACGTAAGCACTATGGGGGGGGGGTGGGGGGGGTCTTTGTTTTGCTTATTTTGATGACATGGGGTTTGGGGAGTCTAGATGATGATTACGTCATCGGTAGTTATTTACTTTTTACACAAATTGCAACTCTCACATTGTCTATGCTTGAAACGAAACGCATTTTTTAAAATTCCCGCAAATAATGCATACGTTTAGGCACTCGCTTTAGAACCGATTAGGGGAATTACCGCGTGCTATTCACTTGTCTGAAATTTCTCCGTTAGTGTATTGTTTTGTTTGGATACTATAGCGAGTAGACGTATTGTAAGCATAGCAAAGCAAGTTAACATTTGTGTTACCGTTGATTCCATTAGCCAAAGTTTAACGTTTAAATAAGATGTCGTTTCAAATAGACAAATCCAAGTTATACCAAAAATTGTTTCAAAGTTTTAAAAAATCTCATGTGAGTACGAAAGTTAGTTGACGAAGTGTGGCTAAATTATAAATTACAAGCAAAGTCCGACAAGGAACTAGATATATATAGATATAATTAAAAAAAAAATACATTTATAATTGAAAAATGTTTACGTAAGCATGGGAGGAGGGGGTAAGAGCTTTGATTACTTTTGCTGACAAGGGGGATGGGGGGGTAAATTATTGTAATAAATCTGCTTACGTAATATTTGAACGGCCCCTTATGACAATTATAAGATTTTTTAAGGAAATGAATTTAACTGTGAAACATTGTGAGTAGAAGTCAGAGAAATGAATAGGCCTTTGGGGAATGTTCTGATCTAGCTTACCTCTTAAAAATAAGTACTTAGTGTTTCTTCACTCATCAAAACAAAATTATTTTTATGACTTGGTCTAAAGTGGTCTACATATAGCAATCAGTTAGGTACTGCTTCTGTAACATATCTACTGAGTTTCTTACCGGTATCTTCTCGGCAGATTTAGATCCAAAGTTGACACTAGAATCGCTTTGCATTGTATTCAATGACGATTCAAAAGTGACTTTGACTTGAGGAAAACTTTACGGGATTACCGCAATCCTTAAGGGGTTAGGCTGTTCACAAACAAAAATGTGATGGATATTAATTATTTTCTGTGTCTGGGTGTTTATAACTATATCTTATATATATAAAATAAAGTCGTGTTAGTTACACTATTTATAACTTAAGAACGGCAGAACAGATTTGGTTGAAAATTGGTGGGGAGGTAGTTTAGAACCAGGAGAAGGACATAGGATACTTTTTGATTATTTTTTTTTTACTTTTTTCAAGTAATTTTTTCAAGTCATTTATTGCCTCTAAGGCGGAACAAAGTTCGCCGGGTCACCTAGTTTTAGTATATATTGTAGTTCGAAGATTAGTTTTGGTTTTCATAAAAGAAGTGTTTAAGCAACTTTCTGTAAGATCAGGTTAATGTATATAATTTAAGACACTCGCGTTCCAAATTCCAATAATAAAAAATCTGATTAAAAAGCGTCTCAAATGTTTAAATATACACAGTAATGACGGCTGATATCCGATTTGTAACAATCCGAATTGTTCATTATTCTTTGTATTTTACGTACCAGATTTCCTTACAGCATTAACTTATGCAACGCCAAGACACTACTAGAACCAAGGGGGAACCTTATCGGAATTTGTTTAACTAATTACATGATCTTTATATTCGCGAGAGCAAGCAAACAGATAAGATTTTCTGCGTTTAATAAAAACAAGTGTTTGACAGATATTATCGTGAGTGCTGCCTTTTCACCCATAGAGGCTGGGTCAGGAACATAAATGGTTGTATTAAAATTTTAGTTGAAAGTGAATGTGAACGGTTCTTATAGCAAGCTAGTTTGAAAACTGTTACAAAATGGCGAAAATGGAAAAAGTGCCTTTTGAAGAAGCCATGGACTTAACAGGTTTGAATGTTTTTTAAACTTTCAATAGACTAGTAAATGATCAAAGCTTGTGTGAAAGGTTTAAAACCGGCCAAGTGCGAGTCGGACACGCGCACGATGCGTTCCGTACCATTGAATAGGTAAACAGCAGCGACACTAATTTTATCATTTACCTGGTGCTAATTTTCATATCAGACAGAACCAAAAAAATCCCTTTTGTTGTATGAGAGCTCCCCCTAAATATTGTGTATTCTAATTGTATTATTAATTATTAAACTAATTTACAATTAAGTATTTTGTGCTTATTTCAAGTGTCTATCGGTTGCCATGATTTATTTCGAGCCAAACACGCGTTTGTTCTATGGAAGTTCTCCTATTATAATCCCTACTAATATTATAAATGCGAAAGTAACTCTGTCTGTCTGTCTGTTTGTTACGCTTTCCCGCTTAAACCTCTCAACCGATTTTGATGAAATTTGGCATAGGTATACGTTGAACCTCAAGAACGGACATAGGCTACTTTTTGTTATAAAATAAGGGGAGGGGGGGGGGGGGGGGTAATGCCACCTTTAAAAGTTTATTTATTTAGGGAAAATGTTAATTTTTTAAGTTAGAGATATGTAAGTTGGCACAAATATAGCTCTATTAAAATATAAACTACTTTTGGTTTCGAATATTAGGGGAGATAGGGGTAAAACCGACCATGAAAGGATGTAGTCCACGCGAACGAAGTCGCGGGCACAGCTAGTAATATATAATTTGTGAATATTTCAACTGGTTAACTATTGCGTTTCCTGAGATACAGCCTGGTAACAGACAAACGTACGAATGGACAGTCAGACAGCGAATTCTTAATCGTAGGGTCTCGTTTTTACCTTTTGTGTACGAAGACCTAAAAATGCAAGTGGGGCCCATGCCCGGACGGGGTACAGTCGTAAAGAAAAAATATAGAAGAACTCCCGTCATACTAATCTCAATCGAATATTGGCACTAAAACACACACAAATGTAAAGCACACACACAATATAAGTACGCAATATAGTAATAAAGTATCGACACTTAAACATAAACTTTAAAAGTAATGCGTTAAGGTCGACAAAAAGACGATCGTTAAAGGGGTCATCTCGTACAGGCCTAGCATGCGGCACGCGAGTAAATTTTATCGCGGTCTTAAGAAATGTGGCGTCCGTGGAAACGGAATTCGTACGTCGCTAGCTCACTTTTGTAAGCCACGCCCACCGCGCCTTACTTTTCGTGGTGCCATTTCCAAGCGTTAGAAATTTTTCTGTGTTTTTTTTCGTTTACTGGGTACGGTCTATTAAAAAATAGAATCTAGCCAAGTGCAAGCTCCCTCTAAAACCCCTAAAAAAGCGGGTTCTATGCTAGTTCGTCTGTGAGAAGTTTAACTGTCTTAATTAGGGTTCATGAGATATAAGACGGACGGACAGACAGATAGGTAAAGGAGTCTTAGTAATAGGGTCCCGTGTTACCTTTACGGTACGAAATCCTAAAAAAGTGGGTCCTATGCCTGTTTTTCTTCATACTTGTTCCTGCTTGAATTAAAATTTCTTTCTTCCGTTTTTCTTCTGTAGGCTTCGGCAAGTTCAACTTCCTGACCTTCGTCCTGTGTAGCAGCATCATCATGTCGATGGTATTCGAGGTGTTCTCTGTGGCCTTCCTGGTACCAGCGAGCGCGTGTGAGCTGATGACGTCCAGCTCACAACAGGGCTTGATGGCCGGGACTCCGTTAATTGGTGAGTGATGTTCTTTTGTTGAGTAATGTGAGTTCGTTCTTTCAGTAATGTGAGTGAGTGAGCAACTACGGCTATCGGATTATATAATGCAGAAATCAAAACCTGGCTGGTCTATTTCATGTAAGAAAACAAGAAAATGGAAACCGAAAGAAATATTTTTTGTTCAATGGTCTAGGGCCGTGTCTTTAGGCATACATAATTTTAAACTACAATCTTGATTTGCACAATTTAATCCATCCACAAACAACATTATTTTTGAGATGAATTTCAAGAGGTCTTCATTACCGTGGTTTTCTTTTCATTGCCATATAAAATTTCCACTTACATTTTCTACAGAGACCACGCAATGCAAGCACTGCGATGAAAATTGAGGCAAACAAAAAATCCCTAACACCTGAAGAAATAGTAGTAATTCACGAATAAACTTCAAAGAAATAGTATTTCATCGTATGCTCAATAAAGAGGACCAATTTATTAAAAATGGCAGTTACACCAATCCACGACGTTGAAAACTTTATCAAAAACGTGTAACTTTAGGTCCCGGGAAATTCGCCCTTAGACTGTAATTTGTAATGTGTGTTGACAAAAAAAATTAAGTGCTTCAAAACTGAATTACTACACGTGTAAGTTTTTTAACAGTAGATATTACACGCTAAATTTAATTTCGCTTTATCTACTCGTGTGCAGACCTACGTCCTTAGTAGGTTATGCGCAATACATAATAGCTATGTCAATATTGAAATTGTATTACAGATATTAAACACTTGCTAATACATAAATCACAAGAGCTTACTTTTTGTTTTTCTTAACTGTCAGTTTATGCAAAGATAATGAACAGATAGTATTGTTTAGATAGAAGACTAGGATCCGCAATTTTTCAGTGAACATAGTACTTTTGAGGGAAAACCCATTTTATCTTTTTGTCTTATTTATGACACAACGCGTATTTTCAAACATTTCTGCCACGTATTTTTTTAGAATTACGGAAACAATAATTATGTACACTATTCTTATTTACACAATTTAATAAAATCCAATGCTAGTAGTCTTGATTTAAGTGATTTTTTCTACGTTTGATGTTAACGCCGTAAAAGACACTATTACGTAAAATTGAATGAAAACATTTTTTGTCGAAACATATAATTTATAATTGATCAAAGTTATAATTTCGTAAAAACTATACAAAGAAATGATGTCGTGTTTAGTTTTAACGCAACGTATCTTAGTTAATTTTTGTTTAAGATAAAAGAAAAGGTACCTATGTCTTTTATTTTTTCGTAATCTAAATGTTTAACATTTTAGTCATCTACCTTAGTTTGTAGACTCAACTTGGATCAATTATTGTATGGTGTATAGCATGAATGGTAGTAACATAATATTTTTCCTTTGATTAAACCCAGAAACCTTGCTACAAAAGACACGAACCATTGTGTGATGGTATACGGGGATCATACTCATAAGACTTGCGCAAAAGCAAAGTGACCTTTGTGCAGTTAAGGCCTGTGATAGGTACAAGAAACTGAAACCCCATTTACCCATTCCAAACAGCCAATATAATGAGATCAACTCCTCAGATATGATCGCCTTCTCCAACTTGTGGGGCTACCTGGCAGACACCCGTGGCAAAAAGAAAGTCCTCGTCATCTCCATGACAATAGCGTCCATTACCAGAGCTATGGTAGCGTTCTTGCCCGACTGGATCTTCTTCAGACTCACCCAAATTCCTGTTTATTTCTGTGACATATGACAGTTTTACCCATTCTAAACAGTACAATGACCTCAACTCCTCAGGTATAATCGCCTTCTCCAACATGTGGGGCTACTTGGCAGACACCCGTGGCAGAAAGAGGGTCCTCCTCATCTCCATGACGATGGCCTTCATTGCCGGAGCTATGGCAGCTTTCTCGCCAAACTGGATTTTCTTCAGCCTCTTTAAGTTACTGTCTTCTGGCTCGTAAGTGAACTATTAAGACAAGACATAGTTTATGGCGTATGTATTTGTTCTATATCCCTAGGGTATAAATAGAAGGGATGAGAGGAGGGGCGGAGGGGGCGGAGGGGGCGGAGGAGGGGGGGTTTAGTGCCTGGTCTTTGTAGATTGTAAACCTAGCTTCCTTCCCCGCCATATACACGAAATCAAAACAAGCGTAGAGGGTTATTTTTGTAATGTTTACCTCGCTTTATGAAAATTCTTTATTTACCGCTTTTTTTTAAATATTGTACTTCAAGATTGACCGCATCCCACCAGATGTTAAGTGGTAACGAGGTCCTAGCTTAAGGGTGACAAGTACAACATAATAAGTCTGTTACTGGACTTGTCGTCCTTACCTTGAAGGCCTGACCCCTGCTTCTAATGTAGCACCCCCCAGGAGCTCTGGAAACCTTACTGACACGCAGGAACACAACAACACAGAAGTGATTGTTATTTAGCTGCGGTCTTCTGTAAGGTGGAGATTTCACCAGTCAGGCTGCTCCAGTTCGAGCGATAAATCGCTATGCCCTACCTCTCTTAAAAAACCACAAAAACAAAAATATTTAATCAAGATGCGTTGAATTATGCATTTTTTTATATTTTGTGGTCTGTGTGGTGGTATGTTCCCCCTTATGCTGCCAGTAGTGAGTAATCTTTTTTTATGTGGTTGTTTGCAGGGTCGCTGGAGGTTTTGCCCTCTCCCTCACTCTACTCAGTGAATGCAATCCTATGAACAAGCGGTTTATGCTTCTTGTCCTCAATACCTCGGTCTTTCTCTCTTGCAGCGGTCTCATGGCAGGTAAGTTAAATAATAAATTAAACATGAAAAACTCCGGTTGTTTGATTTTAGCACTTACATATAGGACATAAGGGCGGCCAAAGTCCAAACTGTCACGTTGGCCTGTATGTATACTAGGCGAATTTGTAATTTAGCTATACCGCCATAGGTATACCTAATTTATATCTATTTATCTATCTATAAATCTATATATCTATAAATAGGCATATCGAATTATAAAAATATGAAAATATATTTTTTTAATCATATCTGCTTATTTTAGTATATTTCATGGTTACCGTAATGTTATTTATATTGTTATATTTATTGTTGTTTTTTTTTCAATAACTTACGCACTATTTCACTGTTACGGCGACTATAAATAAATTCTTTGTATGCTTCAAGGTTTGACTGGTACAGAATGCACCTAGCATTAAGTCCACCTGTAGTACTTTTGTGCATTAAATCTTTATATGTAATAATTAATCACCGTTCGAAAGTTTCACTAGCACTCGCTAGATCGTTTTGGATTAGTTTGGTTTTTAATTAAATGTGGAGGTTAAAAAGGTTACAAAAGTTGGAATAGTCGGCGGTACAACGTTTGTCGGGAAAACAAATTTTAAATAAATGAACAAACATTCAGCTTACCGTAACTGAAGTACCTGAGCGAGAAATGTCATATGTTGTCCAATTATTTATCTGTACTAGCATTCTAGCCTTATTAAGTATCAACGTATTCTTTCCACAGTGTTAACCATACCTGTACTACCCCTGGACTTCTCGTACTACATCCCAGTACTGAAGATCCATTTTAACTCCTGGCGCCTGCTCGACCTGATATTCTGCTTGCCCAGCGGCCTGAGTCTAATCGGCTTGATGTACGCCTACGAGAGTCCCAAGTACCTGATGAGCGTTGGCGAGGAGGAGAAGACCCTGGAGGTGTTAAGGAACATGTTCGTCATCAATAACAACAAGAGCCGGGATGAATACCCTGTGAGAGAAATTTAATATATTTCAATTTATTTTATAGTGCTTTTCGACGCAGTAGCGAACTTCAAGTATTTTAAAGAAACAGAAAAACTGAAAATTCCATCTCCTCTTCGGTTTGGGATTCGAACCCACGATCTTTAAGTATCGCGCATGCTGCTCTTCCAACTGAGCCTCCCGCAAGTTATCGACGGTGTTGATTTTTTTCTGTTGTATTATCGTCTTGCATTCGATAAGTGCCCTCTGCTGTAAGGGTTTAAACTTAATACTAACATGTAGTTAATAAAACAGGAAAAATCATCGGCTATAACTTGTGGTTGAAAGAGCAGTACGCGCGATAGGTACGGGGAATGAAATTTAAATATTTGATTTATTACAAACTAGCGGTTTCCGACTGATAGTAAGAGCCCTGGAGTTAATTATGGTTTAACTTCTCTTTAAATGTTAGCAATGGTTCTATTAAGATAATTCGCAATATGGTTCTAAATTTTGATCAACATTGCATGTGGCGAAGAAGAATATAGTTTTAAATAGAAAATGGCATTTTGAGTTTGTTTTCGTAGCGATTATTACATCTGTTTGTTATCGAACTGTTCCATTCATTTCCAGGTGAAATCGCTGACGTTGAACGAAGGTAGCAACGCCCAGGCCTCTGCAGGGTTCTGGGCCTCGATCGTGGCCCAGACGGTGCCTCTCTTCAAGCCGCCACTGCTGAGGAATACTCTGCTACTCTCTCTAGTTTTCGTCATAGTTTATATTACGTAAGCTCTTACGTAAAAACTTGATCGTGCTTTACCTACTGCCAACAGCAAAACAAGGCAATCACTTACAGTTTTAAAAAAGTTCTTATTTCCTTGACGTAAAGGTTTTTGATCGTATGTACATTAGCACTGGATTCCTCATTTTAATTTTCATGAATATTTTAAAATTTTGCACGACGATTAAAATAATTTCATGTAAATATAAAATTTCATGGACCATTGATCTAGTTTAAGCCACATTGCGTTTCCAGTGGTCCACGTAGATAATTGTAAGACTTCCTGCCCCACCGTCCATCGGTATCCAAGCTATATGGAGTAGATGGATACTCCATACATACCCACTTGGCTTATTCATAGAACTATGTCATTGACATAAATTCTGCTATGAATATATATTGAATAGCATCAGATAAGTGGCCTTGAGTCTGAGATACGTACCTGAAATGATGTTGATCATTACACTAAAGGTGTTTCCCTACTATATACTTGATCACTTTTTTACTTAGACGCCATTTTAACGCCTTCATTTTGTTTTTTTGTGTTGTAGCATCAATCCGTACATGGTTTGGCTTCCGTTCATTGCTGACGGGTTCATGAAGTCGGTGGAGCGAGGGGACGAGGGTATGACCTTCTGCCAAAGGCTACAAGCTTCGACCAACACAACTAACGTGGAGGTAATTATTGGACTGATTTATATACTTGTTAATCCCTACTAATATTATAAATGCGAAAGTAACTCTGTCTGTCTGTCCGTGTGTCTATTACGCTTTCCTGCTTAAACCTCTCAACCGATTTTGATGAAATTTGGCATAGATATACGTTGAATCTCAAGAACGGACATAGGCTACTTTTTATTAGAAAATAAGGGTCCCCCCTTATATATAATATAAGGGGGGGTAATACCACCTTTGGAAGTTTATATGGAAAAATGTTTATTTTTGAAGTTAGAGATATGAAATTTGGCACAAATATAACTCGAAACTTGGATTAAAATATAGAATACTTTTTGTTTCGAATATTAGGGGAGAAAGGGGTAAAACCGACCATAAAAAGATGTAGTCCACGCGAACGAAGTCGCGGGCACAGCTAGTGTTAAATAAAGAATAATCTTATTTCATTAAATTGTTCAATACAATTGTTATGTTCGTAATTGTAGAACGTTTTTTGTATCGTTTCCTTAAAGCAACGCAGGCATACGAATTTCTCCTTAAATATTTATTTTATTCTGTTTTATAGGATTTGTTGTTATGGTGACGATAGAAACGTGTGTGAAAATGTCTACTGATGATAGACAGATAAATAAACGAACTGATATATCCCATTTTAGTTTTTGGGTATGGAATCCTAAAAATAAATATTCCAAAAAACCTTAAAACTAATTGATCAAATCAATTATACCCTGTTCCTATAAATCTAATTAGAAGAAAACAGCGAGATAAATCATTTGTACGATTTTCATTCTTTGCTCTTGTTTAGATATAGCCTAGATTGACATCTAGGCCTAACTATAAAATAATTCGCTTTACAGATGATTTCGTGTAACTGGTACTCATTATCACATCTCTTCATTTTCAGGTGCAGAATGACTGTTCGCTGAACACGTTCGCGATGATCCTGCTGTTCATAATCTATGTCCTTCTGGCCGTGGTGAACGCCCTCATCACTTTCTTGATGAAGTTTATTGACAAGAGGACTATCTTCATAAGTTTACAGGTACGGGCAAAACGTCAGACTACATTTTGAACTGTGTACCGCCTCTATGTCGGAGGTATAGGAGCTAATATCGAGCTACAAGTTATGTGACAATTGGACGACTGTCAAATATCTAAGTGTATGTGTTACTGGAGCAATTAAATAAATAATAAATAAATGCGCCAGACAATCACACCAAACACCTAGTCTCAAACTAAGGTTTTCTTTTGTACTATGAGCACCAGACCACGGATACTAACTGGGGACGTCATCCCAGCACACCCAGACCCAAGTCAATTTAGAAAAGTTCGTTTTCCAGATTGACCTGACCGGGAATCGAACCTGGGACATTTCGCGCTTTGGCCATCTACCTTAGCCACTGCATTTGAGTGACAATCGTCCGCGTTAGTTTTGTGGTTTGTAGGGTTAAAAAATATTTGGCCTTCTTTCACTATACATGTATACATATGTATAATACATATATAGGAGTTACTCTAACTGGTGGCGAGTCACAATAGATCTAACAGGTCGCAGTGACCACAGTTCACTAGAACTGCATAGCCCCAAGTACCCTAATAATAATAATAAATATATTATATCTAATTAGCGGATCCAAAAGACTACGTCCTGTCAAAAACATTTGATATGTGGCTTGATTTTTAATTTTAACAAACATGTCAAATTTGGTCCAAGATTCGTCGAGTTGTGCGCTTACCAACACAATTTGCGATTCATTTTTATATGTATAAAAGAAATATATAGTATAAGCCCAAAACTATTTCCAGATATTAGTTGGGCTGGCAGCCTTGCTGATGAACATCAGCACATCGTGGGTGGTGGTCGCGCTGCTCTTCTTCGTGTACCTCGCTGGGGTCATCAACTTCGGCTTCCTAACCACCTTCACCGTAGACGTCTTCCCCACATACGTTAAGTACGTCCTAGAAATAAATGTCACATAACATACACGGAGGCTATCATGAAATTTATTGCATAGAAAATGTACAGAAATTGGTTTTACAGAAATAAATTACATAGAAGAATTAAAGCGATAAGATCTTGCTAGAACACAATCTCTTCGAGACAGCCTTAAGATAGAGGGAATAGTAGATATCGAGAAACGGGTACGACGGCCGTACCCTTAAGTGCAGTAAGGTTACTGCTGTACCTTGGGAACAAAGCGATGTGTTTGGGACTGATACTAGACAAAATAATAGACACCGGCTAATCACAACGTTTACCTAATGCAGATTCCAAAAACGCGTTATAAAGTGTACCTATTTTGCTCGATCCGGGAACAAGGGACATGATGTCATAATCGAAGATATTAAACTTCTTTATTTATAAGATATAGCTGTGCCCGCGACTTCGTTCGCGTGGACTACATACTTTCATGGTTGGTTTTACCCTTTTCTCCCCTAATATTCGAAACAAAAAGTAATCTATATTTTGATCCAAGTTTCGAGCTATATTTGTGCGAAATTTCATATCTCTAACTTCAAAAATAAACATTTTTCCATATAAACTTTCAAAGGTGGTATTACCCCCCCCCCCCCCCCCCCCCTTATTTTATAATAAAAAGTAGCCTATGTCCGTTCTTGAGGTTCAAACTATACCTATACCAAATTTCATCAAAATCAGTTGAGAGGTTAAGCAGGAAAGCGTAACAGACACACAGACAGACAGACAGACAGAGTTACTTTCGCATTTATAATATTAGTAGGGATGACTGTAGATACACACAAGAAATACAACATAAATATATACAAGAACAAAACCATACATGAAAATATTTAAAAAAGACAATACCTGTACACAAAACATTTACAAAAGATAGTCCGCTACAGTGTTTAGGGTGCCCAGAATGCTAGCAACATTGCCTCTTTGAATAGCCAGACTTAAACGTTGGCCAAGATATTTACGAGCGTTCTGGTCATAATCTATTACTCGAACCATTCAAATTACTAGACCAGGGGTTTCTAAACTGTGCGTCACGACGTTCGATCCGTCGTTTAGGAAAGATAGGGGAGCATACACCCAATCCTTGCCTCCCCCGCCACACAAAATATAGAAACGGTGTGGTGTAAAATATTACAGATTGGTATCTATCAACAACAACTCGTACGGGGCAATCCATACTCATTTGTGGTGATTTTTAGGTCCCCAATACTCTAGGGGCGTGTCAAAAGTGCGCCACTTCTAGGTTTGGTATTTTCGGCGAGCACTGACAAAGTTCAGAAACCAATGTATTAGACCATTGTCGTGCTATGATTGATGTGTGTCTCCAGGGCAATGGCGGTGTGCCTGTCGCTGATGATAGGCCGCGGGAGCGCCGTGTACGGCATCAACTTGCTGAAGCAGCTTCTGGACACCAACTGCGAAGCTTCCTTCTACATTTGCGGATCCATCACCATTGGTTTGTTCTTCTTGTACATTTTTAGGGGACCTTGCACTTGATATCGACGTTGAAGTACCATTACCACCTAACTTTATTTTTATGCGAAAATGATTTAGAACCTTATTGTGTACTGTATAAATCGTTTTTTTTATTATTTGAGCACTGGCAGTTAGGCGGTATTGGCACTTCACCATCGATATGTAATACGTCTTGCATGGGTACTTTGAAATCCTTAAAGATAAGTTAGTGTTTAAAAGCGCCATCTAGTTTAAATCCTGAACACTTGATTTGAATTGCAACGCTTACTAAGGTTTTGCTTAGTTTGCTTTCCAGTCACAAAACGTGCTACAAGATGGCATAATTGAAATACTAAAGAAAAATTATGTTGATTAAATTACAATTTTTTTTTTCAGTGGGAGGACTCCTTGGTTTCTTGCTGCCAAAAGGAAGAAAACCAACGCAACGGAAATGTCCAGAAACTTAATATTAACTTGCACAGTGTTTGGAGTCAGAATAATTCAACTGTTAAGTTTTGCTTTGCTTACGAAGCTTTGACGTAACCGAGTTTTAAACTGACAGATATAACTGTCAGATGCTGGAACAACCTGAGCTTTTGTCACTCCTATTGTAGGTCGGGAATGACAAGAGCTCGGCGTAGCAAAGTGGCACATATTAAAAAAGTACTTACATCAGACTAGCTTTAGTACCCAGATTCACAAGCGTCAAAAACGCTTCCGATTTATAAAGCTTATTTTTTAAAATTTATCGGACTTCGATATCGTTTCGGCCAGTCTAAAGTAGAGGGGTATTTGTAACTTAAAATGAGATTTATATTACTTTAAGACTGGCTGTGCTTTGGTATAAGTCCTTAAATTAAATAAAAAAAAGTAAAGGATT
The DNA here is from genome assembly GCA_037074685.1 of Glyphodes pyloalis. Lineage (NCBI taxonomy): Eukaryota > Metazoa > Arthropoda > Insecta > Lepidoptera > Crambidae > Glyphodes > Glyphodes pyloalis. Next base: position 1,907,753 of record JAYKKO010000012.1, on the reverse strand, counting down.
GACATTTAGCTTAAAAAGTCACGTACGTGATCATAAAATGTCAATCATTCGCTTTTTAAACTTGTAACGATATCGGAATTCGTTAACTGCCATTTGCTAGTTTCAAAATTGGAATCCATTTCTCAAAAACGAAACGAACAAACGAAAGGTTTCGTTTATGAAGATTAATCAAAAGTTTGCGAATTAAAACGTGGTTTTTGATTTGTATAAATAATATTTTGTTTTTTGATAACGCATTATTCGCATTCGAAGTGAGTTGGTTTCGATTTTGAGAATTAAAAATTGCTATCCGTCTTCGGATCCGACATATTTCGTTTTTGAGAGTAGACCTACTGACGTTTCGTTAATTAGAGGTAGAACGACTGTCGCAGCAGCCTGCTAGTCCTATGAATATTATTATTGTAAAATATTGGATATCTAGATGTATGGATATGCCTATAGATGGTTTATAATAAATCTTTCACGCAATAACTACTTAATAGCATTGATGAAATGGGCTAGCTGGTCATATTAGATACTTAACTATTTTATCCCGAAATAACGAGAGCATAGTCACAGGCTGCTAGTATATTAAATATTTATATTAATAATAATATAAACTAAAAAAAAAAATTGGTGTCAAATTCGATTAGGTGTCAAAACAAGTTCCCTTTAGATCCAAAAATTTTTGATGGTAAAGAAAAAAATAAGTACAAAAGGTAGGTAGGTAGCTCATTCAAACCCCATATTAGAATTTGCAATAATACTATGATCATTTATAAAGTAAATAAAAGCAATACTGAGGTCTGAGACTAGTTCCCATAATAATAATTAATATTGAATGCACGTGTTGGGTAAACTGTATACGACAGCAACAAATGTACATAGCTTAAAGTAATACATTATTCTTATTCTTTAACTTGCCGCGTGAGATATTAGGTAATTTAAATAATAAAAATATTATTTGAATTTTGTGGTTGATTATATAAATAATTATTTTAGTAACTTGTTTTTTTTGTTTACCCCAAATGTCAACACTAGCGGAGCAGCGGGAAAGAGGTAGTTTTTTAAGACAATTCTGACCCCTGCCTGGTCCTGTTTTAAGTTATAAATGAAACATTATAAGCTCCCATTACCGACTGATCAATTCACAGCACCAATAAACTTAATACGTTGAAATGAGCTAAAAAAAATATTGGACAACATAACATACATTGCTCTGATTCTGCAGTAAGTAGCTTAAGCACTTGTTCTACAGAAATCAGAAACAAAGACGGTACCACAACACACTGACCCGAGACAAGAAAAGTTCGTTTCCCATATTGACCCGACCGGGGATCGAACCCGGGACCTTAAAGATGGCGCGACGCCATTATGACGTAGGCAATAGCTACGAAAGGACAAAATTTACCCCTTAAAGTAGTGAACATTTCAAGTTATATGCGAACGAAATAGCGGGCAGTTGTTATTAGTAGATGATAGTAATATTTTAAAGTATCAAAAAAACACCTTCTCTTGCAGTGCTGGATTCGAATCCACGACCTTCACGTATCGCACGTGCTGCTTTTCTTACCGAGCTAACCCCAAATTTTTGTAGGTAACGACGTTTTCCTTATATTAACCTCTAAGCCTTTGGTTCTTCAAAGCTTTCTAGTAAGGCGTAATACATTAATGGTCGGTTCCAATATTTGAAAAACGTTCTAGTTACTTAAAGTAATTAAATTATACGATGTAATTACTTTCCAAAGGCAGTTGGGCGTTAGTCATGCTCACTAAAATGTCACTGGGGTGGTGGCGCTATGTGGCGGGTCGTTACATTCCCTTCAATATGGTTGAGTGAAGCGATGGCTGGCACATACGTCATGCTTGTGAACAGGTGCCACCTTTGGGGACTGGTCTGCTCCAGCTTACCTCTTAAAATAAAATATTACTTCATGCTTTTTTCACTCATCAAAATAAAACTGTATGACTTGGTCCAAAATGTTCTACACATAGCTATAAGTTAGATACTGCTACTGTAACTTATCTGCTGAGTTTCTTACCGGTGTCTTCTCGGTAGATATAGGTTCCGAACCGGAGTAGAATCACTTTGCATTGTATTCAATGACGATTCAAAAGTGTTACATGTAACCTACTTGAATAAAAAAATATTTGAGTTTGAGTTTGATGCGCAAGCTAAAACCTACTGGTGGCGACTGATGACAGCTGTATGGAACGGTATAATCGCCTCGTAGTCTGTTGGAGAAATTATTAGGTAATTATTTTTGTTGAGAACGTTTCCTTGATAACCTTCTAATATCAGACACTTATTAAAAGAGGTCATACTCTAGGTAGGTACGTTGAAAAAAACTAATATAATTATTACATAATTAGCCATAGGATAACTAACAAAATCTCGTTTGTGTCGCCGATAGAATTGTAGGTGGAATAATTTTGAAAGTACCCTTTTCGGTCACTTATTAATACAATTTGACATCTCAATCTTCCATTTGAAATTAAAGTTCGGCCAGTGAAGTCGCGTGCTCACAAAATTATGCCAAAAAGATCTTAATTCTTAATTTTAGTTTAAAATAAACAACAAAATGAAGTCGCTTCAAATCGTGTTGAATATATTTGTGTATGTAGTGGTCATCTGTCCTATTTTGAAGGTGGTTTGTGATGCACACGTGAAAGTCAGGGGTCGATTTGGTCAACGAGATGAAGGTAATAAAAACATCTTTTATTAACTTAAGTAATATGATAGGTCTTAAAATAATAGGAAATAAATAAATTGAATTCGCAACGCTCTAATTTGATTGTTTTTTTATTAGAATAGTTATCGGCAATGAAATATGGCGTGGCCACGCGGGGTTAGTTTGATAAACTGTGTCATTGACATGAAAATTAAACCTTTTTTTTGAGGAGTGAAATGCACCGTACCACTGCAACTGGGTAGTAGGTAGTATACCATACTATTTATAGCATAGGTAGTAGACGTGGGATTAAGATATAAAAGGCTATTACTATTTAATAGCTTTTTATACACTGCGAAACCTGCACCACGAAAATACAGTTGAACCCATCTTTGTTTTATTTTTTAGTACCTGGCTAAACGTCTCACTATACATTTAATATTGCAATGGAATTTAATAAGCAGTTAAAATTAAGATACAGCCAAAATTCCAACAGACAATACGCTTTTGATTTTAAACCGCACCTTATTTCAATGAAATAAAAACTTTTGTTCCTATACTGTAGTGCAAAGAAATTGATGATCTAGTTTTTAATTAGGGGGCATTGCGTTAATTCGTAACAAAAGGTGCGAGCTGAGTGCCAAGCGGCTGAAATGGGAGCGGTAGCGTGTAGCCTATCACAACACGAACCGCAAGTGTATACCGTAAAAAAATACCGCGAAGGGGTTTACCAGTTTGGGAAAATTCTCACCGTAACTTAGTTACTTCGACATTACCTTGTACATACATTATGTCAAATTGGTACAAAATTAACAGCTGGATTATTAGCTTAGTTTTAGATTGTGATATTTTGGCCTGTCTCAGGGCATGCACATAGACAAGAGCCTCCCTGCGCAGTATGCCCCCGACAGGGCCGCTGCGTGCCCAAGGTGCAGTGCCCTGCCCACCTCAGGCCTGGATCCCAGAACCCTTCCTGCCACCTGGAGGGGAGTGGAGTCTTAGGAGTGTGCTGTTTCACTGGTAGCCATCATGCTGGTAAGAAACCTTCACTATGATTACGGGGTCCAAGTTGCCATGGCTTGTCTGCATCAAGCCTCGCTCTCAAAACCCGCCTTTTTCCCGCTGTTGCCAAGTTCGAATCCATAGTCCTTTTCAAAATTAGCTGCTAAAATCTTTCTTGCCCACTAAGCGTGGGTGGAGTTCTTCGGAGATTGCTGCTTCATTGGAAGCCATCAGGCTTGTAGGTAAATTTTTCAGTGGATAGGCCTGCAAAGGCAGAAAAGTCCCACAAGTGACGGTACATTGCGTCAGGCATTTCCTCACCTCCGAAAAAAAAAAACTAGGTGTCATCGAGAGGAGATCAGAACGTCAGAAGTACGCTGGTACACTGTTACCCATCACATTTGTAAGAGAGCCTTTGATGATTTCATTATAGCCACCAGATCGCAATACCCTGTCCACTTTAAGCCTATCTCTTAAAACCTCTCTTGCCATCTTTAGGAAAGTGAAGTAAAGCCTAGCTTGGCCGGGCTCTCACAACATCCTTTTATATCTCTATGGTAGTTAAATATCGAGTCTTGACTGCTTTATTTGTAGCTGATATACTCGTACGTACACCTTCGTCAAGACTAGTCGCACAAGGTGCAGTGGCACACATTATGTCTGATACTTTGAACACGTCCTGCTATCTGAGAATGGAAGAGTCTACATTTGGATTAACTAGATATTTCTCCTGAGTATATTTGGGTAACCAATACCATATGATTTTCCGTACTCCTTGCTAAAGATCCAGGAATGGATTCTAAAGCCAATACCTCTAAAAAGTAAGATCAATTGTAATAAATGTATCTTTTTTTTGTGCCAGCGGAATCAGACCACAAATTGCGTCGGTCGTCGACCCCCAGCGCTGAAGATGTGAAGACAGCTCATCATTCGTCCAGGAAGAAGCTGAAGGACTGGGTGACTAGGGCGGAGAGTCTTCTGGATAACTCTAATCACGTGATAGTTAAACCTACTTCGCCTAGCTTTGCGCATCACTTGGTAAGTGTCGAAAATATGGATTCACAAATTTTGCTGAAAGATATCCTTCTAATATTATCTACAAACGCAAAAGTTCGTAAGAATGTACGAATGTTTGTTACTTATTTCACATGTAAGGAACGTATATTCTTTACTAAAAGTGGAAGTACTTCCGCCGAGCTAGGTGTTATCTGCTCGGGGACCAAGGCCCAACTACCAATCTTGGTTTGTTGTATATATACTTAGTGGTGACGAAAACTCTGATATCGCGATGTAGGATATCGATGTCACGCATTACGTATGGAGCGTTGTTTACTACGCCAATTCTGCTGACGCTGTACTTGTGTCGACTTGTAGGTCATGTCGTAGGTCGGCACAGTACTCCCCCCCTTTGGAGTCCAAGCACGTGCCCGATGCGTGTAGTTGCAGGGAGGCAGCTGCTGCTACGCCGGTGTGGACCAATGACTCGGTCGTAGGGCTGCGATGGCCTGCTTCATTACACGGGCCCGGAACCAGGTGGCTTTGTCAGCTGAGGTGGTCCGGTGCTCTTGTCGTGGCTAAGCTGGCTGTTGAGGGTATGGAGACATGGCCTGATGCGAAGGCTCCGTTCTTCAAAGACTGCTTATGTTCAGCTCAGTCGGGGTCACCAATGTAAGGAACGTATGTTCTTTACTAAAAGTGGAAGTACTTCCGCCGAGCTAGGTGTTATCTGCTCGGGGACCAAGGCCCAACTACCAATCTTGGTTTGTCGTATATATACTTAGGGGCGACGAAAACTCTGATATCGCGATGTAGGATATCGATGTCACGCATTACGTATGGAGCGTTGTTTACTACGCCAATTCTGCTGACGCTGTATTTGTGTCGACTTGTAGGTCATGTCGTAGGTCGGCACATCACACAAAAACTACTAAACGTATTCAGATGAGCTTTGGTAGACAGAGAGAGGAGACAATATATTAACATGTAAACAGGTTATCAGGCGAACACGAGGGCTAGTCAAACATAATAGAAGCAAATAGTATATCAATTTTCTTGCATATTATTCTGTTTGATGTTTATGACTTTGATAATACAAAGCCAAAGTACATAAAACCGGAGTTGTTGTAACAAGCACGCTTGGCAGTAGCTAAGCTACTATGTAAACAGACTTCTACAAGGTAATAAACAATTTAACAGAAATTGGCTATAGGTACTTGGTTTGCAAAAAAATACAGGGTTCTATGGGAAGAGCAGTTATTTCCCTCACTACTCGCGGGAATTTGTAGTTGGGATTTGTAAAAATAAGCAACAAATCCGAATGGCTGTTTTTTCCGCGGGCGTTAAAAGTGGACTGCTAGGAGCTAGTTTGTTGTGTTGAATATTGTGCCGAATGGAAAATTGTGACCTCTACATTTACAAGTAAATACTTTCATGCCATTTGATTCGTAGCATATTTATATAATTTTGAATTCTGTACTCGTAGTTTTATGGGCACAATTTGTATTTATGTTAGTATTCTTGTCTCGTTTTGGATGTCCACTAATTGATTGATATTTAACAGTCCGTGATGACATACGACAAAAGGGCAGAACAGCTTGGGCGGGGCGGTCTGCTGAATCTGTTTGCAGCGCAGGAGCTAAAAGAACGTCAAGCGTTGTCTGACGATGAACTGGCTCTTGGGCTCACAGATCACACTGATGGTGAGGAAAATGATTTAATATTTGATAAAAAATCTAAGACGTTAAGAAAGATCCTCCTCCTTACAGAAGACCGCAGCCAAATAACAATCACTTCGGTGTTGTTGTGTTCCTGCGTGTGAGTAAAGTTTCCAAAGCTCCTAGGGGGGTGCTTCATTAGTAGCAGTGGTCTAGCCTTCAAGGTAAGGGCGACCAGTCCAGTAACAGATATTATTATGCTGTACTTGTCATTTTTGAGCTAGGACCTCATTACCACTTATCATCAGGTGGAATGAGATCAATCTTGAAGTGTAATATAAAGCTTAGCCCCTTGCTCAAGTTTATCAATGAGCTTGAGTTGCGCCTCGTATAATTTATTACTATCCCTAACTAGAACGGATCGTTTATGAAATATTGGAACCGGCCATTAGTAAAATTGCACCTTATCCTCCCCTCTCGAATAATTAAGTTTATATCATGTGCTAATTATTTCGGGTTTTCATTGAATAGTTTGATTATAAGATCACGTAGAACAATATGTTTTGTTTGAACTCTTTTTTCACTGGCCATTTTCAGGTCCATTCTGTCCTCCGCCGCCCTCCTGTCCGGTGCAACCAAGTCGGTACAGAAGTTTAGGAGGAGAGTGCAACAACCCCAACTCTGCGAACTGGGGTGCGGTGCATACTGGCTATGAGAGGCTGCTGGCGCCTGATTACAGTGACGGTAAGACGTACTGTTTGGACTCACAAAAGGCTTAATAAAGGTTATTGGATGGACGTGATAGGGTATCTTCACATTGCTGCTAAGGCTACAGTTTTAATTGTAGACCTACAGTATTTTGGGATTTTCTCAGTTTTTAGTTTAGGCCTTGAAATCTACAGTTTTTAAGTATGTACTCGAGGGTACTATTGATAAGTCCGTACACTAATTCAGCTTCAATAAAACCTACAACGAGTAACTAATGAGACTTTTGCTCCATGTTGGGGTTGGTACCACTGTGTCTAGTTTCAAAAGCTGAAATGAATGAATCACTTCGGTGTTGTTGTGTTCCTGCGTGTGAGTAAGGTTTCCAGAGCTCCTACATTAGTAGCAGGGGTCAAGCCTTCAAGGTAAGAGCGACAAGTCCAGTAATAGATTTGTTATGCTGTACTTGTCACCCTTAAGCTAGGACCTCATTACCACTTAACATCAGGTGGGATGAGGTCAATCTTGAAGTGCAATATAAAAAAATAAAAAAAATGAAAGACTGCCGTACCGTTTTCAAAACATACTGAGACCTTAGTGGAATATGGCGTGTTCCATATTGTAGTCGATACGAACTCTGTGACCAGCAGTGTATCACGCATATGCTGAACAGTTTTAGAGACCCCGACACAAAAACAACGGGCAGTTATATAAATTTGACATCTGGATTGGATTTTGATTTTTTTGTTGAAAATATTAATTAATTGGCAGTTTTTTTGTAAATCAGTCCATACAACATACAACACCCTCAATATAGGTATGAAATAAAACGACTTGAGTAGTACTGGTAGTATGTACTTTGACAAATTTCAAATCCAAGATGGCCGCCATCACAAAGTCGCGTAGTAAACAAAACAGTTTGAACTTTAACCTCTGTTAGGTCATAATTATAAGTACATATAATAATCCCAAACTATCAAGAATTTTTAAAATTTGTATTTAATGACAATGTAACATGTGTGCCAATAAACAAGTTGTCAACCTTACTGCTGGATCTATTAATATTGACTGTTTCAGGAACGTGGGCCATGCGAGTATCTAGTACTGGTCTCCCTCTCCCCAGCGCGCGTGCAGTCAGCAGCGCCCTGGTGCTGGACGCAAGCCACCCCAGCCCGACACACAATCTCATGTTCATGCAGTTTGGCCAGTTCATCTCACATGACACCACTGCTGGAGTTGTCTTTACTATCGGTAAGAGCTTTTGTTACCTCAAAATAGTGCTTTATGCTGTTTGTATATCTTATATTCCAGGACATATTGGCACACATACTTGCATCAGTCACAATTTATTAAATACACACAGTCACGCTTTTTTTCTGGATGGGTAGGCAGAAGACCTCTTTCCGTTCGTCATGATAGAAGCAAACCGACTCTCAGCAGTCCACTTTAAAGTTATAAATGCAAATACAATGCCATCATTCTGATTTGCCAATGCATTGCGTATTCACGAGGAGCGAGGGAAATAGTTTAGTTGAATCATTTAGATTTTGCGGTAGCAATGACGACCTCTGTAACTAGGCTTATCTTTGCCGGACCATAAAGAAGTGGAACTCGTTGCCGGCTCATGTGTTTCCTTCTTCCTTTGACATGGATTCCTTCAAAAGGAGCGTGAAGAAACATCTTGCGGGCCAGTATGGCGATGCTAACGGATAGGATATTTTGATATCAAATCCGTTGTCATCGCGATGTGGGTTCCTCTCTTGCTTACCATCAGGCTGGGAGGAGCCAATATACTACGCTACTATAAAAAAAAAGGCGAGCGGGCTGGACTTTGGCGTCGTGCTATCTCTGAGTTCGATTCACGGTCGGGACAGTATGGAAAAGTAACTTTTCTATATATCTAATTTTTATAAGTCTATGTGTTGTGGTATCGTCGTTGTTTCTGGTTTCCCCAACACAAGCTCTTTAACTTTTACCATAGGATCATAAGAATGTAGGTGATGTGGTCAAATATTTATATTTGTTTTATTCGACGATTGCCAAAAGTGACATACTTATTGCAATATTTTTAGGAACTCAGTTTAATAAACAATTTACCATTTGATTTTTTCAAAATTCTTCAAAAAAATTCTAAAATATCATTTTTGGATCCAAACGTACGAGTACGAATCTGCAGAAAATTTTAAATTCAAAATTCAGACGTAACAAAATGTAGGTAATGCAAATATTTTTTAAATATATGTAATCTATCAGTTGTAGACTTTAAGACTAGAGACAAATAATTACTAAGGCCATTTGACTTGTGAAATGGTAAAAGTGGAATCATGTTCTCGGAACCTAATCAGTTCAAATTATAGTCGTATCTGTTACTAACGATGCTGTTTTCTTAGTGGTTGAGGAAAACAGGATGCATGATTACATCATCTTGAACCGCTTGATTTTATACTCCACATTTTATGCGAAACTTTCATAAAAGTTGTGGAATCATTAGCTAAGCAATTTTTATTTTTGTAGTACTTTTCGGATTATTTTCTGTTTTTATATTGACTCTTTTTCATTTTATTGTGCTCTATGTTAGTTTTTAGCCTGCGAATGGATACATGATTAGTTAAGCAATTATAAATAGATAGATAGATACACTTTATTGCACAGAAATATTTACAGAAGTTGGTTTTACATACATAATTAAGTACAATTTAGGCGGTCTTATTGCTAGAAAGCAATCTCTTCCAGACAACCTTTAGGTAGAGGAAGTAGTAGATATTGAGAAACGGGTGCGGCCGTGCAAAATATTTATTGAGAAAATATTAACAGGAAATATAAATACCATAATATGATAAGTACAAAAAATAATAACACAAATTAATAAATATAAATACATACATAAATATATATCAATAAATATATACATATCCATAAAGTATTTACTGTTTAAACAAACATATATAATAAACATATGAAATCAGATTAAATACCAACAAATGCTTAGCTTTATTTAAATACCTACTTTGATAAAGAAGTTCGCGTTAGTTAAGAGAAAGAAAGAAAGATTTTACTCTTGATTTGAAAATGGGGAGGGACTCAGATTCCCTGATAGGTAAAGGAAGGGAATTCCATAAGCGTATGGACTGGACAGTGAAAGATTGTGAGTAGTATTCAGAGGTATGAGTAGGAAAATAATGGAGAAGTTTACGGGAAGATTGCATACCATGCTCTTTAATGGGTTGCAAGAAATGGAATCGTTCTTTCAGATATGGAGGGGATAGAGGATTAAATAAAATATTATATAGAAGAGATAAAAGATGGAGGTCACGTCGACGACGAATAGGAAGCCAATTAAGCTTAAATTAGAGACATGGTCATACTTGCGTAAGCTAAAGATGATGCCAATTATATGAGCTTGATCTGTCTGCCGATTTCAAAATCGACTCTAATCAAATTCAAATAGATCTCTTATTTAGACATTTATAAAGATTAAGAAAAAGTATCGCTTTATTTTAGTCTTGTTGACTGTTATGAGATAAGGAAAGGATTCCCATTATGAACATTAATTACACATTGAGTAAATGTCAGAATTCTAGCCTAAAACTGACCTCACAAACTGATCAAACTAAGACTGTCATTGTCCCTGAATGGGACCTCTTTTTTATGTCGTTTTTATACTTTTTTATACATTCTGTTTTTTGATACCTTTTGTTTTTGTCGCTTTGAATACGTCATTATAGCACGTCACAGAAAACAACCGGGTTTTATTTAATAATTATTTAAATACGATAAACCCAGGTACGTTCGACAATAAGTGGTCCTTCTCCCTGTAATTAACCAGCACACGAATTATAATGGTGATTACGCGATCGCAAACCAAACTTGGACGAAGTGACTCCGATGGACATGCAAGCAGTGGTGAGGCCGTTCCGTTACCCTCTGTATCTCAGCTTGATAGCGACGAACCCCAGGTACAAACCACGCAAATGGGGCCGAGCTCGCGTGCTCACTCGACAGCGTCTACGCGCGCTAGCCGCTCCTCCGCGACGGTTACAGCGAGGAAACTCGCAGCGGAGGCGCGACACGCGCAACATCTAGCGCAATTGAAGCACGCACAACTTGAGTTCGAGCGTGAAGCAGCAGAGGCCGCACATCGGGCCGAGCTAGCTGCCATTGAGGCAGAGCACAGCGATTGCGGATCACATCGCACTGAGCGGAGCCGCGCCAGCGTTGAAAGTTGGTTGCACGATGTAGCTCCCCCGGCCGTAACGTCTATTTCGCGACCTAACGATGTCTTTTTCCAATCTTCGAATGTTGCAGTTTTGAGTCCTACGCCGTTGCCTCGGCCCGATTTTAGCAGAGGTGACAGGGCTACTGCCGTTGACGTTCAAAGGAAGGAGGACGGCGCCGTTAGTCAACTAATTCAAGCTCTACAATCTTTTCATAATAAAAGCGACATATTTAATAAAAATATAATCCATCTTCCATGTTTTGACGGTAAATCGCCACTCGAGTGGCTCATGTTCAAACGTAGTTTCCAGGATACTGCAAGATCGTTTTCTGAAACGGAAAATCTTGCGCGCCTAAATCAGGCTTTGAAAGGCGCAGCGCGCGAGGCGGTGAGCATGCTCCTCGTGATGGCGCGCCAGGCCAGCGACGTTATGGACGTGCTTGACCGACGATTTGGCCGGCCCGAACAGATTGTACTGCAGGAAGTTAACGCAGTGCGATCCCTACCGAAGCTTGGGCCTGAGGTAAAAGATTTAAATATCTTTGCCACTCGTGTGCGAAATTGTGTGGAGGTTGCCAAACTTTTAGAACATACGGATTATTTACGTTCGCCAGAGTTGTTTGGTACGCTGCTTGGCAAACTTTCCCCACTATTGCGCGCACGATGGTTGGATTTTGCAGCAGGTCACGATGGGGCGGGTCAGTCCAGAGTTGAAATGTTTTCACATTTTCTCAGTCGTGAGGTGGACCTCGTGATGAAGTTTGGTGCCGCAACCGACATTAATGCAGCCACAGTTCATCACCCCAGGATCCATACGATTGAGGAAACGAGTTTAGGAGTAATTTCTAAATCATTTCGGCCACAACATTCCAAATTCCCTGTGAAAAAAATATCATGTTTATTTTGTAAATACGAGCATAGTTTGACATTTTGTCAAAAATTTTCATCTCTGACAATTGATGACAGGTGGCAGTTTGTAAAGAAAAATAAAATTTGTTATCGCTGCCTGCAAAAAGTTCCGCATAGTTTTAAGTTTTGCAATAAAAATAAAGATAACTGCACGATAGCAGATTGCCATCGTAGGCATCATACTCTGCTGCACGATTCGAATTTGGTGTCATCGACACACATTAACGAACAACCGGAGCCCGTGCCTTCAACATCGAGTGGTACTGAGCAAGTTGCTATCAACACTGCTGCGACTCTGCTTGATCCGTCACGGCGTCCTTTGTTGAAAGTAGTGGCAGTCACCGTTTCTGGGCCCTCTGGAAGCGTTGACACGTTTGCTCTACTGGACGACGGGTCAACAGCGACGTTTATAGACTCCGAAATAGCCTCACAGATTGGTGCAGTCGGCCCTAAGGGGCGCGTACATTTAGATTGTATAGGAGGTTTGTCTAAAGATAGCGAGGTTCAGTATGTTGATTTTGACATTAAAGGCAGGACTTCGACGCAACGATTTTCGATACGTAAGGCACGTTCTATCAAAAATTTAGGGTTGCTGAGTCAATCTGCTTCTCGTGATAGCCTACGTTCGTTGCCATATTTATCAGACTTGATTGATGTTTTGAGTTACGATGAGGCTAAGCCTACACTCATAATAGGTATAGATAATTGGCACCTTATAAACGCGACCAAAATTAAGAAGGGTACTAAATCACAGCCTGTCGCTATATGTACTCCGCTCGGATGGGTTTTGTTTGGGTTCACGAGTTCTAGAACTAAACCAATGCACTCTTCTTATCATGTGCGTTTGCGCGAAAGTGAAAATCCACATCACAACCTGGAAGCTCTCATTAATGATCAGTATAGGTTAGACTCTAACGTCATTACTAAGCGCGAGCCGCGGAGCGTGGACGATCAACGTGCACTCGAGATTTTAGAGCGAACAACTCGACGCCTGTCTGATGGGCGCTTCCAAGTTGGCTTGTTGTGGAAGTCCGATAAGCCTAAGGTTCCGAATAGCTACCCTTTGGCATTTTCTAGGTTTAAAAGCCTCGAGAGGAAAATGTTAAAGGACCCCGAGTATGCCAAGCGTTATCGTTTGAATATCCACGATATGATTAAAAGGGGTTATGCGGAAGTATACGAGGGGCCGGCACCGAAGTCTTTTTGTTGGTATCTACCACATTTAGGTGTGGTAAATCCCAACAAACCCGCGAAAATTCTTATTGAAGTAGACGCAACGATCGACGGCCTAGCGCTTAACTCTCAGCGAGTTCTTACGGGGCTTGACATCCCAATTACTATATACGTGGATGATTTTATTGGTAGTCTAGGTGATGTTGAACACACAACTCAGTTGGCGGCTGATATTTTGAATGCACATAAGCGCGGCTTCTTTGAAATTTGTAGATTGAGGTTTTTTAACAACCCTATAGCCTTAAGTCAGCTACCAAATGAGCTTGTTTTCGATGTGTCAGTAGTAGATTTGGGTAGTTTGGACTCACGTAGATTTGTTTGCTTTTTAGGACTCATATTACACATCATCCTAGGTACACTAGATTCCATCATAGGTTCGAAAAATCATTTGCCGAAACTGAAGCCACAATTTCCTCCTTCTGTTGATCAATCATCGTCAATTGTAGAGTTCATTAAATTCTTAGACCCACATCAGTTGCTCTTACCGGAAGAAGTAGATGTCAACCATTTTAGCTTATGGATTAAATCGGTAAGGGCTACTGCAAGACTTCACCAATTCAGCTCGTCCATTATAATAAAATGGGGGCGCGATTTTCAAAATTATTGGGTCAAACTCAAACTCAAACTCAAATATTTCTTTATTCAAGTAGGTTACATATAACACTTTTGAATCGTCATTGAATACAATGCAAAGTGATTCTACTTCCGGTTCGGAACCTATATCTACCGAGAAGACACCGGTAAGAAACTCAGCAGATCATTTACAGTATCAGTATCTAACTTATTGCTATGTGTAGCTCACTTTGGACCAAGTCATATAGTTTTGGTTTTGATAAGTGATGAAACAAATAAGTACTCAAGTAAGTTTTTACTTTCGAGAGGTAAGCTGGAGCAGACCAGTCCCCGGCGGTGGCACCTGTTCACAAGCATGACGTATGTGCCAGCCATCGCTTCACTCAACCATATTGTAGGGAATGTAACGACCCGCCACATAGCGCCACCACCCCAGTGACATTTTAGTGAGCATGACTACTCCATCTCCCCATAATTTTTAAGTATTTATTATCTAAATTAAATTCATCAAACAACTATAGGACCTGGTGCACGAAGTAGTAACCTACATTTTGATTTAGATTTAAAAAAAAAGAAATAAATCTATTATACCTAGTTCATAATTATACATAATTCACAAATATACATTTTATGTCCATAATAGATATTTTTAACAATATCAATGTCATTATGTAGAATAAAAGATTGCATTATCATGATGTCAACGAAATTAAATTTTAAGAAAAGAAAAATAAATACATATTTAATAACATGTGCAGGCACGTTAAATAGTGTTAGGCCATATATCTTTATCGTTAAAGAAATCATCTACTTTATAATAGCCCTTCTTTATAAGACTGGTATGGGACATTAGTACAAATCCAAATGGGGCTGAACATTTTTCATGGTCTGTTATCGCCTCTGCCACGGCTCTTGCACGACTAATCGCTGAAGACATAATGCGCGCGGAGCGGCACGTTTTGGGGTGGAACCAACTCAGCACCTTTGGAGAAGAACATTTGGTACACGAGCGTCCCTTGCTTAGAAGACCCTAAGAAGAGTCGCCAGATTACGCTATCCCTCTGCTCTATGATGGACTGCTACACCTCGCCAACCGATCAACTTCCGTGATTCGAGAGCAGCCGATAATGTTGGATGGCAAAGAGGCACCAACTAGAGTCTTGATACGGCATTACCACCTTAAGTATGCACACACGAATACAGAAATTGTGATTCACGAGCTACGTCAACATAACAAACAAAGTATGCTCGATTGTTCATGGCTGCCAGATGTGTTCCGAATCCGTGAAGCCTCCTCGTTGCGACCACCGATGGAAGCCCTTCTGATGAAGTTTGTGGGAACCAACGGAGAGCTACGAACCCTATCTAGTTTTCGAGGACAGAATGTCCTGCATATTGGAAGCTAACATGGCGCTTTATTCCACCATCTGTCTGCAAGTTTCATGGAAGGAGCCCGAGGGAGATAAATGAGGAGAATAAGAGAACGCGCTCTACGGGAGGCAGTTTTCGTCACGTTGTGAGCAAAAGCAGAGGCGATAGTACATTTGCGACCACTGAAATATGGCCATTCTTTTGTCTTAAAAAAGGGGAGCATGTCCCTGAATGGGACCTCTTTTTTATGTCGTTTTTATACTTTTTTATACATTCTGTTTTTTGATACCTTTTGTTTTTGTCGCTTTGAATACGTCATTATAGCACGTCACAGAAAACAACCGGGTTTTATTTAATAATTATTTAAATACGATAAACCCAGGTACGTTCGACAATAGTCATCTTGATTTAGGTAAGCTAGTTAGCTAAGGTAAGGTAAGGTATTTCGGGTGAAAAAATCAACCGCAAATTTACCCTTGCCGAGCCCCTTTGGTGTAGTTGTTTGCCTAAAAACAATTCCTGATGATAGATAATATTTTTTTTATAGTAGTTCAGTATATTGGATTCTCCCAGCCTGATGGTAAGCAAGAGAGGAACCCACATCGCGATGACAACGGATTGGATACCGAAATATCCTATCCGTTAGCATCGCCATACTGGCCCGCATGATGTTTCTTCACGCTCCTTTTGAAAGAATCCATGTCAAAGGAAGGAGAAAACACACGAACCGGCTACGAGTTCTACTTCTTTATGGTCCGGGAAAGATAGGAATTACCAAACTTTTTTGTTCGTGATGGGATATTTTCCTCAAATCTTAACAAGTTGCAGCCTTCTGTTCTTTTATACCACTACTGATGCTCCTCTCGCAGGTAACGGCAGCGCCATATCCTGCTGCTCTGAGAACGGTGAGGAGTTCCTCCCGCCAGAGCTTCAGCACTGGGCCTGTGCTCCTGTGGCTTCCAGTCCTGAAGACGAGTTCTACGGCCAGTTCCGCCACCGATGCCTGAACCTGGTGCGCACGCAACTAGCGCCCTCTAGTGATTGCTCCGTGGGGTATGCGAAACAGGTAACCAGTATGATCTAAGTTATAAGGTGAATTTTTGTAAAATAGAAAATATCTTTATTTGTGCAAGCTTTATAAAAGCATTTATGAATCGTCAGTACACGTTCGGAATTTTGATGACATCTAGAAGAACCGGCAAGAAGCTTGATACGTTAACTGTTCAAAATAATAAAGTTTCATTACGACTAGGTTTACTTATACGCTGAAGGCGCATGGAATCTACAAAAAAACTGTTTTTTTAGAAATATTTAATTTTAACAAATAGATAGATATCATTTAAGTAATTATAACATTTTCGTCAACACGAATTGAAACTAGCCCCCATTATGTGAAATTCAGAAATCAGAAATCAGAAATCAGAAATTTTATTGCTTATTGTAGGTATACATGGAATGATCTTAAGTATAAGGTATCGCTCAGCTACAATTTACCAAGTTACATGGTGTGCAATATATATTATTATAAACTAACAGTTTTAAATACATTTGAAATAAATTAACAATGTCAAGTTATTATAAAAATTAAATAAAAATTGTCACCAAATAAGAAGTATATAATATAATGAATGAATCAATTAAAAATATTACTGGAAAAATAAAATTATATATCATCTTATCTATCAAATTTGTCCAGGAGGAATTCATTAATTGAGTAATAGGCCTTTTCGATAAGAAAATGGTAAAGGGACTTTTTGAATGTTGTAGTATCCTCTTTATTCCTTATTTCATTCGGTAATTTATTGTATATGCGTGGCGCCATGCCTGATATGTTTTTGGAGAATAGTGCTGTTCTATGCACTTTGGAACATATTTTATTTTTGTGGCGTTTACTATTTAATGTCACAAATAAGTTTAAGTTTTTTCTAACAAATAAAGATATCTCCAATATGTATGCTGACGGTAGCGTTAGAAGTTTAAGGGTTTTAAAATAGGGTTTGCAGCTGTCAGTCGATTGGATTCTGCATAAAGATCGTACACATTTTTTTTGTGCCTTAAATACAATTTCCCTATCTGAAGAATTTCCCCAAAATATAATACCGTAACGTATGGTAGAGGACACATGGGCATGGTAAGCAACTAACACTGCAGATTGGTTAACTTCTGTACTTAATCTGTATAGGGCATATGCGTATTTGTTTAATTTTTTACATATAGTTTCTATGTGATACTTCCAGGTCACATTGTTATCTAACCAAAGGCCTAAGAATTTGGTTTTGTCGGTTTCAAGTATCTTGTTATTTTTATATCTAATGTCTAAGTTAGCTGTATGTCTAGTTTGCTTGAATGTCATTATATGAGTTTTATTGAGATTAACTTTTATATTATTCGATGTTAACCAATTAAAAATATCTGCTAGTGTATTATTTATGTCATTTTCATAAGTATCCAATTTAGCCCCAGTAAATAATATTGTACTATCGTCAGCAAAGAGAGAGAGAAATTATAGTCATGGTAAGAGTTTTATCGTTATTGGTCGGGTATATTTCGCCCATCATCCTTTGGGATATTCCTCATATTGTTTAGAAAAGACATTATAGTTTCTGCGTACGTGATCAATATAATCAAAACTATGTGTTATCATAACGCTTCGGTTTTCAAAATGTTCCTGTATTAGCCACTATATGTATTAGTGCACAATAAAGACCCAACAACTCATTTGTCAATAATTCCTTCCATGTAAGCTTTTGCAAGAAGTAGGTAATATAAGTTGATAATTTTAGATGAACGGAGTCACCCACCATCCTGACCTATCACATTTATACGGAAGTTCTGAAGAAAGGCTCGCGTTGCTGCGGGCACCTGGTGGCTTGTTGAAGACCTTCTCAGATTACGGGAGAGAGCTGCCTCCTCTCACAGAGAGAAAAGAGTGCCTGACGTTGAAAGAAGGAGCGGCGTGTTTTGAATCTGGTTAGCGAGTTTCCTTATTTTTTAGTGGAGTCTTTTGGATTATAATTAATTCGATTCGATAATAAATCTATAAAAAGTCGTATTGATATTCTTACTAGAGATCTATACATAAAAATAAATTTGGAGTGCTTGTTATATTCAAATTAGCGCTTTTTACTAATGTTGGTGTGCATACACTCAATTAACATTTTTTACAATTCTTGTTTGTTTGTGTGTTTGCTCCGGCTAATCTCTAAAATAGCTGGACAAATTTAGACGGGACATTATTGGCAAGTTAGTGATGTAATAAGGAGTAGCTTTTGGCTACTTTTATTTAAGAAAAAATAAATTCAATATCCTGCAGTCCACGCGAAAGGGGTTGCAGGCACAGCTAGGGGATATATAAATTCCTTGTCATCCAAATCCTATACCGCTTACCTATTCATTTAGATTGCTATTAGTATCAGATTCTATACTAATATAAATATGGAAGGTCTTATCTTGTAACTATACCTACCAACATGGTATAGGCTCTTATTACAGCCTACTTCCTGCAGACAATTTACGTTAGTGATTTCCCCTCAGGGGACAGCCACGGCAACCAGATCATATCGCTGACAGTTCTCCATACTCTCTGGACAAGGGAACACAATCGTATCGGGCGTGCTTTGTCGAGACTCAACCCGGGTTGGGATGAAGACAGGATCTTTTGGGAGACCAGGAGGATCCTGCAGGCTGAGTTTCAGCACATCATTTACAGCGAGTGGCTGCCTTTACTATTAGGTATGTTTCAAAATATAAGACCATTTTTAAAAGTAGTTCATATATTAATAGTGCGACAAGTCTAAGAATAAATATTAACGCTGAATAATTTCTTAATAGATACTCACCAACGCATTAAAAATAAATATCTTGGAGTCGGTACCAATTATATGTATGCACTTTTTAAGCTTATGCTCTTGAGTGCTAGTGACAACTTCTTTAAAAAAAGAAATTTCCATTTAATATGGAGAACATCTCAAGTCTTTTCTCAAAGTAACTCCTAGATTGCTAATGTCGCTGTATTCCGGACTTTAATATACTGGACGTTGTTGAATCTTTTTGCGTCGTTTTTTTCAATCAAGTGTTTTATTTCATGTAACTTAATACATAACTGTCATTCTCGCCACTTCCAGGTTCCCACGCAATACAAGCATTTGGCCTGGCGCCGTCTGCGGGCTACTCAACATCATACGACCCTCAGGTCAATCCTTCGATTACGGCAGAGTTTGCTGCAGCAGCCATGAGGTTTGGCCATTCCATAGTCGACGGGAAGATCATGTGAGTCTTTTGGAAATCAGTTTTCTTATTCCACACTTTGGACCAAGAGTGAGCGCCTGGTGCTACAACTGCTTCGATTACGTCTCGTAGGGACTTTCCTTTTCGGCTTTAGCTCATGACGCAGTGGGCGACAGATGGCGCCACTGCTATCGTAAACATTATCTTAATCAGTGTCGACAAAAAAATTGGTTTAAAAATAAAAATCACAATCAAATCGCTCTAAAAATACCACAAATATGATCTACGTAGTGCAAATTATCAGTGAAAGTGTTTGTAAACCATAATATTAGGAAGAGACAGTGAAATAAGTGACAACTAAATCAAATTGAAAGTGAACCAATACATAAGAAATAGTCAAAAAAGTGTAATAAAATAACATTCCCAACAAAATCTAACGGATTTGATATAAATACAATCAAAAAACATCGTGATCAAACTACATTTTGTGTGAATAAAACATCATCCATTTTTAAGAGAAGGTAATCAACAAACAACGATCTATTCAAAAAAATCCCTCGAAGCAGATAACGATCTTTCACGAAGAAAAAGCATTCGTAAATTTCACCCGCTATCCTAAGTTCCACCTGGTACAGTGGTACGCGCTTCACTACTACCACTAGCGGTCGTAAGTTCAAACCCCGCTAGACTGGTTTAGGCTTTTTGTATGAGATCACATTTGTTCGTAGCAGCTGAACCATGATGAATGATACTTCATTTGTGAATGTAACAGAAAGACGCCGTCTACAAAGGTCAGCTTCGTTTGACATAGGCAGATTCGACGACAGCAATAACGCCTATAACAATAATACGAGCAATTGCCATGATTCGACAATGAAAAGCTTTACTTGTTTAGACGACAGCACCGTAACGGAATTAAGAGTAGAACTACATCAGCAAATAAAGAGATAAATAATTTAAGTTTAGAAAATACCAACCTCCGAAGAGAACTAAACAAATGTAAAAAAGTCATAGACGCTTATAAAAATATGAGTCAGGATACGAAATTGTTCAACTCACCTGTGTTAAAAAGAAAAAAAGTTGACACTTGTATTCGAAAACAACACACCGAGCATAACGTACCAAATAAGAGTGATATAACTACAACCCAAGGAAACAACACAACTATAACATCATCGACAACACAAAATATACGCGAAGGACAGCTAAACCAGCCTGCTCCAGCGGATGAGACAGAAACCCTACTACCGGAAGAGAAAGACTATTCAGATAAAAACACACAGAAAACATTAGGGACAAAACCACTTGATGATGCTAATGTAAAAAGATCTAAGAATGAATGTTATTGCACCAAAATATTTCTAGCATTCTGAAAAAAAAAGATGAAATAGAGATAGTACTTAATGATTTTAAAAAAGAAGGTAAAGAAATAAATGTTATATGCCTCTCAGAGACGTTCCTGAAAAAAGGTCATGAAACCAATTTAAAACTAAATAATTATAAAATCGGGTCATCTTGGTCACGTGATGAAAAAAGAGGTGGAACTTGCATTCTACTAAAAAATGATTTAGGTTTCACTAAATTGCA
Source organism: Glyphodes pyloalis (assembly GCA_037074685.1). Lineage (NCBI taxonomy): Eukaryota > Metazoa > Arthropoda > Insecta > Lepidoptera > Crambidae > Glyphodes > Glyphodes pyloalis. Next base: position 1,886,625 of record JAYKKO010000012.1, on the reverse strand, counting down.
AGTAGCTGAAAGTTTATCTGAAAATTATCATTTTGAATGTAGCGGTGTAATAATAAAAAATCCATCTGTAATAATAGTATGCATTTACAGAACTCCGTCTTCAAATATTTCAATATTCTTTGATAAACTTGAAGTATTACTTAGAAGGATAAGCATCGGATCTCGCCGAAAAATTGTCCTCTGCGGTGATTGGAATATTGACATCTTAAAAGACAATAAGAGCTCACAAACACTGAACAGCATATTATACAACTATAACTTGAATATTCACATTAGTACGCCTACAAGAAAAAAAGCTTGCTTAGATATAATAGCTAGTAATATTAGCAATGTAAAGGGTTTTACTAAGCAATTATTCCTTTCAGACCATAATACGTGCCAAATAATGTCATTTCAAGATAACAATCACAAAACAACTAATTGGTTTGAATTAAAGAGAGATTTCAACGAGGTCAATAAATCTAAATTTTGCGGATACATAAATTCATTGACTTTCAACGATATTTTAGAGAAAAATGATACGAATGAAGCTTTCAACACATTCCATGACATACTGGTACTATTATTTGACCTATGTTTCCCAATGGTTAGAGTAAAATTTGGCAACACATGTAGGAAAAATAAATGGATTACAAAAGGACTGAGAAAATGCTGTAGAAAAAAGAGAACTCTGTATTACAAATATCTTAATTCTGACTCCCGAACAAAAATATATAATCAAAGGATTTACAAAGAATACAATAGATTACTACAAAAATGTATGACAACGTCACAAAAATTACTTAATTCTAAAACAATATTGACATCTAAAAACAAATGTAAGGCATCTTGGGCGGTAATAAACGATAACATTAATAATAAAGAATTAAAAAATGACATTCAATCAATTCGTAAAAATAATGACACCATAAGTAATTTAAATGACATAGCAGAAGCCTTTAACGATTATTTTTTAACGATTGCTCACTCTTCTACAAATGACAAAATAGCTAATACTAACGGCACCAAAATAAAAAATACAATTTACCTTTCCCCTACCTCAGAAGACGAAATACAAAGGATAATCCTGAAACTTCGAAACACAAATTCTGTGGGATATGATAATATAAACACAGAAATATTAAAATTATGCGCGTACAAACTAGCTACTCCATTATCCCACATTTTTAACTTATCAATAGAAAACGGTATATTTCCTGAAAGACTGAAGCTATCTATAGTAAAGCCATTATTTAAGAAGGGTGATGATATGGATATGGGAAACTACAGGCCAATAACGCTAATTCCAGTACTCTCAAAGATATTCGAAAAAGTTATGGCAAAAAGATTGATGTCGTTCATTAGTGACCACAACATAATTAAACGCGAACAATTCGGTTTCCAAGAAGGTAAATCAACATCCCTTGCTTGTTTCACGTTAGTAAAAATGGTAACTGAAGCTTTAAATTGTAAATTGATGCCTCTGGCCCTATTCTTGGATATGTCAAAAGCTTTTGACTCGGTTAACCATTCAATTCTACTTCAAAAGCTTTTTGATTACGGCATAAGGGGTGTAGCAAATGATTGGTTAAAAAGCTACTTAAGCAACCGCCAACAATGCACCGAAATAACTCGCATAGAAAAAGCAGCCAGAACTACATTCAGATCAAATTATAAAAGTGTTGAAACAGGTGTACCTCAGGGAAGCATTTTGGGGCCCCTTTTATTTATTTGCTACATTAACGACCTACCTGAAATAACAACACATGAATGTATTCTGTTTGCTGATGATTGTACTCTTCTATTTCAAAATAAAAATTCAGACAGTCTCCAATCAGATATAAATAGTACACTCTGCGATACAATCGACTGGCTGGATAAAAACAACCTAAAAATAAACATAAAAAAACAAAAGCGATCCAGTTCCACACATACAAAGGAAAAAAATACAAATTAGACCTAAAACACAACAACAATGACATTGAAATCGTTGATTCCACTTCATTTCTTGGTATCATAATAGATGAACACTGTAACTGGAAACAACATATTGATCATGTTTGCAAAACAGTTAATAAATTTGTATATGCACTGAATAGAATCAAAAAAATCGCATCCTTAGAAATAGCACTTCAGACTTACCATGGATACGTATCATCAGTACTGCGTTATGGCATAATAATATGGGGTAATAGTGTCGATTTTGACAGAGCCTTTAAAGCTCAAAAAAAATGTATACGAGCTCTAGGTGGAATCCACAATAGAGACTCATGTAAACCATTTTTCCAAAAATACAAGATCCTAACCTTACCTTGTATGTATATAGCAGAACTATGTCTTCTTGTAAAACACCACCCAGAATATTTTGTAACTGTAGAACAACACCACCAAAAGAGAAATAATCGTGAGTCGAGGAAGAATAAATTGTGTGTTCCGAAGTCTAACCTAACTTTATACAGCAAAAATGTATACGCAATGGCTGTCAAAGTATTTAATAAATTACCCTCAGATCTCAGAAATGTCCAAAAAGTCAAATTCAAAAACATGCTGCGACATTGGCTCCTAGATGGTGGTTTCTACTCAGTAAAGGAATATTTAGATTTAAAATGATAATTATGGAATTTTATTCCAATTTTCTTTGATTATTAATAATTTGACAATTTATCTGTTTCTGAGAACGTATAGTGGTATTTTTTCTCATTGTATGTTTTAATTTATATTATTTGACTTAATTTAATTTAATGAATTTATTTGAAAGATAATTTTAATTTTAAAATAATTTATTTATTTGAATGTTTTAACTTATATTGTTTAATTTAACTAAATAATTTGCATGCCTACATTCTTAAGGTATGATACTGTTGAAACTATTTCTGTTAATCATCTAAACATTGTACACAGTATTACGCAAATAAATATTCTATTCTATTCTATTCTATTCTATTCTATTCTATTCTATTCTATTCTATTCTTTTCTATTCTATTCTATTCTATTCTATTCTATTCTATTCTATTCTATTCTATTCTATTCTGGGGATCCCTGGCCCTTAGCATTGGAGCCTTGCTATCTGCAAAAAAGCTTAGGAGGGCAGACAGCAGCCCGACATAGACAGTTGGCCAATGCTGGTACTGGCCGACTTACATAACCTACATTCACTCATTCTAGGCACAACAAGTATCCGGTGGGAAACCACATATATATAATGAGAATTCTTTGATACCTTCTGAAGAAATATTCTAATTCAATATTCTACTGCTAGGTTGCCAAGTAAGAAGTCTGGAGGTATCTATGAGACTATCTCCATACCTGAGGTGATGTTCCAGCCGTCAAGGATGCGCCTGCGACCCTTCTTGGACCGTCTTATAGCAGGCCTCTCGTGGCAGCCCATGCAGTCTGTTGACCCTTTTGTTACTGAAGGGGTAAGTAGATACCACTTCTTCTACAGTGCTTGGCATACATCCAAGGCGGGATATTAGTTAAATTTTTATGGTTTTTCAGAAAGTTAGGACCATTTTAAAATATAACGATGAAAAGTTCTGGACAGGGAATGTGCGTAATTTACTTTTAGCGTTTATATAAAACATTTGTTGTAGAGCCTGCTGTAAAATTCAAAGCCCGTTGTCGTCAACGAAATAGCTTGTAACAAACAATGCCAACTCTTTGCTAAAATAATTGATGGATTCCTCAATCCGTTTCAATCACATTTTGGTTATATAATAATATCTTAAATAATTCTTGCCAATGAAAGGATTTTGATATCGGGGTGGATTCCACATGTTGAGAGAAGTATGTTATGGGCTATTTATTCGACCGTGGTCAAGGGTAGTGGTTTTGCAACTCGCATTTGGATAACGTGGTGATTAAGCCAATTGCCGTTAATCTCTGAAGAAGGCTTTTGACGTAAAATTGATAGGCGAATACTTTCTTTTTTACTTATATTAAGTATATTGGCTATATTGCAACACATGTCAAAAAGTGTTTTCCCCAATAGCTGACCCGGTATCTGTTCCACGGCGGGAACCCATTCGGCTTGGATCTGGCGTCCATTAACATCCAGCGCGGAAGGGACTACGGCCTACGCAGCTACAACGACTACAGGCGTCTGGTCGGCCTGCAGCCTTTTGCGGAATTCAACCAGTTTGGGCCAAACGTGAGTGTAGCCTTCAACTATAATAGACCTTTGAAACGTAAATTCACGTAGGATACAACCGATTTTATTGTGTTTTGAATTTCATCGCAAAACATGAAAAAAGCTTTTGTCATACATACTTATAATCTTTAATTTTAAACTGATTCATCAACTGTGATAGGGCTTTTTGTGTTATACAGATCTTTGTCAAAACAAATATCTATATTTGTAACAATTTAAAAGATGGATTCGTACATAACATTTTTATTCTATTGTTTCTTACAAACCATACTAATATGTACCTATTTTTGTATGTTTGTATGTTTGTAATGAATAGGCTCAAAAAGTACTGGGCCGATTTAAAAAATTCTTTCACCAATAGAATGCTACATTCTTCCAATTTGACATAGGCTACAAAATTAGGGATCCTTGGTAAAATTTGAACAATGTAACTGAAGGTGTAGAAAAATGAGTCTTAAAATGTCTTTCGTCGAATGCGCGGGAAAATCCTCTAAGGCGAAACGAAGTTCGCCGGGACCGCAAGTGTTTATAAAGTGTCACTGCTTAAGTAGCACGTTACAGGTACTTTGCATGGCAGAAAGCGTTTTGTGTGATTTGGAAGTTTTAAGTCTCATACTTTTGTGTTTTTTTGCAGCTTTTATTATAAGACTACAGAGGAAGTCCTTATTATTTTCTACTGCGATTATTCTTGGTCAATTTTATTCTTTTTATAGTACTAAACGCCGTACTAGCGAACTTTAAATATTAGAAACAGAAAACCGGAGGCTAACGGTTGATACAGCAGAAAAATTTCATCGCCTACGATAACTTGCGGTTAGCTCAGTTGGTAAGAGCAACACGCGCGATACGTGAAGGTCGTGGGTTCGATTCCCGCACCGCAAGGGGAGATAAAATTTTTCTGTTTCTAATATTTAATAATATTCTTGTCACTATTTGGACTTGGACACTAATGTGTAGTATTTAGACATCTTTAAATAATATTACCTTTGCGTCAACGTTATCCTTTTACGAGTTATTAATTTATTTTGTGATGAAAATTTTATTTTGTTGATCTGTCCATTACTAACCAAAAGGTCCGGATTTATTTTATATTAATTTAGCTATGAAGTTTCATATTCAATGCATTTGACATAGACATATTGATACTTAATCATTACAGTTCATTAGATATGGGCTTTGCATTCTTGATGATTATACAAATACAAATTAAAGCGTATAGAAACTTTGGTGACGTACTGCTTGATGGTCCACATATTAGACCTCTTGCAATTTCCAGGCTGCGAACCGCCTAGCCTCAGTGTACCAGAGCCCAGATGATATCGACCTTTGGGTGGGTGGTCTGCTAGAGGAGGCTGATGGCGGAGTGGTTGGTGCTACCTTTGGTCACATAATAGCAGACCAGTTCAGCAGGATTAAGAAGGGGGACCGATACTTCTACGAGAACGGGCCTGATGTTAACTTTGGTGCTTTCAGCCCGCGTAAGTAGAATTACTATATGTTGTTTATGCTAACACCCGTTTTTACTATTATTTAAACAAATTCTTAAGGTATACAAATATACATAAGTGTTAGTAATGTAATCTCTATAAATAAAAAGGTTTGCTTTGACTTGAATTTAATTGTCAGGAGAAGGTTTGAAAGAAATAAAATTATTGGTAATTCACCGGGATGGTACGCGTGCGAAACCGTGGGCTGGCCGCTAGTTATTTATGTATTAATTGCGTAATCCAGATCAACTGGCAGAGATCAAGAAAGTGACCCTGGCCCGCATCATCTGCGACAACCGTGACGGCATCGAGCTGCTCGCCCAGCCGCCCAACGCTTTCGTCAGAGCTGATTTACCAGGGTAACTGAATTCTAAATTTTAAGACAGGTGTCACGATTAAAAGAGGTAGGGCATAACGATTAATCGCTCGAACTGGAGTAGCCCGGCTGGTAAAATACCTCCAACTAACAGAACACTGCAGCCAAATAACAATCACTTCAGTGTTGTGTTCCTGCGTGTGAGTAAGGTTTCCAGAGCTCCTGGGAAGTGCTACATTAGTAGCAGGGGTCAAGTCTTTAAGGTAAGGGCGACAAGTGCAGTAACAGCTATGCTGTACTTAAGCTAGGACCTTTTTGGTGGGATGAGGTAAATCTTGAAGTGCAATACAAAAAAACAAAATTACACTTCACACTTAACTTTGGGTCACGGGTCTGGGTGTTGATTTTTTCGGTTGAGATTTTCTCCGATTTGTGTAACACAAGTGCTTAAGCTACTTACTACAGAATCAGAACATTGTATGTGACATTTCCAACTTCACTTCGCTCGTTAGGACAATGGCTAACCCTGGCTATTGTACCCAGGAGCATAGGTTCGATCCCTGCCCACCCACAAACTAAATATTAGTGTGATCAAACGACATTTAGAGGGACCCCACACTAGCGTTTTTCGAGCGTCAGCGTCTTGCCGCGCCGACGTTGTTTGGGCGTTGCGTCGACGCGGCGCCCGCTCAGCGTCGACGCGGCGCCCGCTCAGCGTCGACGCGGCGCCCGCCCAGCGTCGGCGCGGCGTTTGAGCGGCGCTTGCGCTGGGCGTCCTCTGCACATCGCGTTCGAGCGTCGCGCCGCGCTGACGTCATGTACAGTTATTTCGAAAATGGAAATGTAAGATTTGAATAACGCACAATATAATGTTTTATATTGCAGTGATAAATTAATGCTTTCAACTTGTAAAGGAAAAAATATATTTTACCTATTTGACACATGGCACGAAAAGGCAACTTTAGCATTTATTTTCTCGAAAACTAAAAGTACTTAATTGAAAATGGGTTTCTTCGGCAATATGAGCTAGTATTTTAAGCTACATCCATATTTGCTATCGGCTAAAAAGTCTTCTACCTACTGATTCTAAAACACGGGCGGGCCGAAACAATTGAGTATATCATTGTACTGTTGACAAAATAAACGCTGCGGCAGGCGTCGGGCCGGCGCGGCGCCTGTGGAGCGCAGTCCTGGCGTTCGTCATTTCGACCGCGCCGCTGCGCAAGCGTTGCGTCGGCGCCGCGTCGACGTTGCGTCTACGTCGCGTCGACGTTGCGTCGACGTCGCGTCGGCGTTGCGTCGACGTCGACGCTCAAAGAACGCTAGTGTGGGGTTACGCTTAGAATTCAGAAGTCCGAACTGGCTGTAGCTTCAATTTTAGTTTATATTCTTTTTGACTATGCTTAACAGTCACCTATTTGTAACGAACATGAATAAATGAATTGATTATGATTATTATGAATATCATATTTCCAAAATATCAAGCACTTATTTTAAGAGATGTTCAGTTTTGGAAACAAAAATTGTTATTTTATATCTGATATTAAACCCCATTATTCACCGCAAAGAAGGAATATACGTATATGATGTATGTACTAAGTATTATAGATTTAAGTTTCGACTCATGTTATCACGTAACATGTATAGGGTGTGTAAGGGTAATTTCTTTTAATCGTGAAATTTAAACTGTAGACGCATTAAAAATCATTCCGTTTTATTTTCCACATTTTCAGAAACGAGCCCGTACCCTGTGACAGCCTTATTATACCTGCCATGGATCTTAGCAGGTTCAGAGAAATTTAACTGAAGAATAAACTCATCATATACCTATTTGCTATTCTATGATGGTGATCAATTAGTCGACCTCAGTGTTAGTCAGATAGATTTGTTATAGGTTTGAAACATTACTACCTAATATCTTTTAATAAATTAGGATTTGGTATTTTTCGAACATTTTAAACTTCCACCACTGATTCTGTATTTATTTATAATTTTAGTATTGCAAGTAGATTGTTGGAAACGGTATGTGTGCACTCGTAAAGTTTATTAAATTTAATTCCATCAGCATTATCATCTTCTTTTTCTTGTTTTGTCACTTTTTCTGTCTTTACTTTCTTTTCATCTATTGTGATTGTTACAATTATTGCTTCTATTGCAAAAGCGATCATTCTTACTCTATTTGTATATGATTTTGCATGCATTTCACCTTTTACGATAGAATCAATCCGTGTAATAAAATAATCTTTCTAATTAATGGCATCAGCTGATTAAGTTTTAACACAAGTCTTTTGACGCATATTAGCTTTGTGTTGATTAGATTTGTTACATCTTGTTTTCTAATTTCTATTGGAGCCCGACCGATAAAATATTAGAATTCAACTAAAAGACGTCTGAAGAATTGTGTTTCAAACTGATTTTACGATGATTGTAAAATGATTGTTGATTTTTATTTTCACCTTCCTTCAGATCTCTTATGTTGATGAAATTAAGTTTCAATAAGGGCAGATGCAGTACCTAATTCGATGTTTTTTTACAATAAAAAAACCAAGAATTAGGGGTTTAGGGTAAGCTGCTACAGTATCAAAATTACAAATATTAACGGTTTTCTCAGAGGTGAAATAATTATGAAAAATAAAGAAAAATAACAAAGAAAGCCTATTTGGTCACAGATAGTATTTAAGCTTACGTGGAAATAGTTGATTATCAGGACGTGAAGATTCTGGTGAAAATCATTATTAGTTAAGAAGTTGTTGCTTTTAATTTAATTATTTAATTTTTAGTACGATCATATTTTATAATTATGTCTGTAATTCTATTTGTAAATATAAATTAAGCATTGTTACATTTAGTTCCCCGAAAATGGCTTTGATTAATTGCATGTTTATAAATAGTTAAGAAATAAGTGTCATAAATATATTGTAGCTAAGAACTTGGAATATATTTTAGCAATTTGAGAAATGTATTAATTATACTTTAGTAGATATGTAAATATACCAGTGTATATACTACTAGTGGGTACTGTAAGATATGTCATTATTTTGTAATAAATTTCATAATAAAGAATATTTGTAATTTCAAGGTATTATTATGTCAAATCTATTTTTCTGTTTTGTCAGAAATTTTCATGAAATTAACATGAGGAGCTCTTCTGTAAGTTGATTGTGTATTAAATGAATCATAATAAAATGTGTTAGATTGAGTTCGTAGTTTTACTTTTATCATGTTAGTGCCGGGAAAGCAACAAATGTTAACGACAATAAAATGTATTCAAATTCAATATTTGTTTATTCAAGTAGGTTACATATAATAACACTTTCGAATCGTCATTGTATATAATGCAAAGTGATTCTACTTCCGGTTCGGAACCTATATCTACCGAGAAGACACCGGTAATAAACTCAGCAGATCAGTTACAGTGCTAGTATCTAACTTATAGCTATGTGTAGAACACTTTGGACCAAGTCATATAGTTTTATTTTGATGAGTGAACAAAAGCATTAAGTTATTTTAATAAGCAAACTGGAGCAGACCAGTCCTCAAAGGTGGCACCTGTTCACAAGCATGACGTATGTGCCAGCCATCGTTTCACTCAACCATATTGAAGGGAATGTAACGACCCGCCACATAGCGCCACCACCCCAGTGACGTTTTAGTGAGCATGACTACTCCAGTCCCCCTTAGAACGCGACCAATTAACAAAAATTTAGATCATCAACCTAACTATAGGACCTGGAGCACGAAGCATGAACCTACCTTTATCTTATTCAGATAAATACAAATAGCATTATCATTATATTATGTCCATCATAAAATAAATAAACAAAAAAAAGTTTAATGTCATTTCTTAAAATAATAAAAAAAAAATTAAAATATGTCATCTCAATACAAAATTATCTTATTCAGATAAATACAAATAGCATAGTCATTATTCATCATTGTCCATCGTATAAAATTATTTAATTATAACATTTTTTTCAAATAATAAAATAAATGAAACTATAAAGATGTCAACACAATAAAAGTGAGAGAAAGAAAAAAAAAAAGATAAAACAAGTAGGTACATGTGCAGGCATGTGAACAGTGGCATGTATCAGGCCGGAAATCTTTTATCTATTAGAAAATCATTAACCGTATAGTAGCCTTTTTTCATTAGTAGATTTTTTACATTTAACTTAAACTTGTGCATAGGTAATTTAACAATAGATTGCGGTAACTTATTAAACATTTTAATGCTTAACCCAACGAATGAATTTCCTATTTTATGGAGTCTGCGATTTGGAACAGCAAGTTTATGTTTATTTCTGGTGTTAAAGCTATGTATATCTGATTTTTTAGAAATATTGTGCAGGTTTTTGTAAACATACAATAAACAGTCGAGAATATATTGCGATGCGACTGTTAAGATGTTGATCTCCTTAAATAGAATTCGTAGTGAGTCACGAGGTCCAAGTTTGTAAATAGCTCTAATAGCCCTCTTCTGTAGGACAAAAATAGTCTGAATATCGGCTGCAGACCCCCACAAGAGCAGACCGTATGACATTACACTATGAAAATAGCTAAAATAAACTAATCTCGCTGTTTCCTCATCAGTAAGATCTCTTATTTTTTTAATTGCATATGCTGCTGAGCTCAGTCTTCCTGCAAGAGTAACAATGTGAGGAGACCATTGCAGCTTTGAGTCCAAAGTGATGCCAAGGAATACTGTTGAGTTGATAACCTCAATAGGCTCATCACTCATTTTTATCATTGTGCTGACCTGTTTCACATTGGGCATTGAGAATTTTACACATTTAGTATGCAAAGAATACTACTGTAAGGTATCTGATGGGTGACTGTACAACCAAAACTTGTCACAAAAATGTCTACAATCTCGTAAAAGTAAAATTGATGTCGTAGACATATTGGTCGTAGTGTGATGTTCTATAGCCTAAAGCCTTCCTCGGTAAATAAACTTTTCAATTAGGGTTTTCGCGTTCGAAAAATCTACCAGATGGCGATACGTAGGCGTGAGGTCCAACTGTTGATTGATTGGTGATTTAAATGTAATGGTGACATGTCTGTCAATGTTATGTAAACCATGACCAATCACAAAACAGTAGGACCTCACGCCACCGTATCGCCATCTGGTGGATTTTTCGAACGCGGAAGCCCTCATTGTACCAAAACTTGAGTTCTAGAGATTAGAGCGTTCAATCAAACAATCTCTTCAGCTTAGCATATTTAAGTGACCTTTGCTGTAACATCTTGAATCATGATCAATCAATGATAGCTAATTACACTACCGACTATTGCCCGGTTTGAATATTTAACGATTCGTATTGTGTCAAAAATCGATTCGACGAGTCGTCAATTCTTATTTCAAATTTACTTTCCATATCAGCTGTCATCTGTCGTCTGTCAGTCGTTTTTAGCTTACGCCTCGTATAATTTATTAACTATTCGGATCGATTTTCAAATATTGGAATAGGGCATTAGTAAACATTAGAACAAAAAAAAAACTAAAATCAGTTCAGCAGTTTGGGAGCTACGACGGTACATACAGACAAACAGACACGTCAAAAATGTTTTTGTGTCGAGCGTTGGAAACGAGCTTACACGCGTGAAAATATAAGAGACACCTATAGCTTCACTTCTACCTACCGTGATGTTAGATGACAGGAAGGTAGCAATTTCTCTCATCTTTTATCGATCGTCAGAGGTGACTTTCAACTTGACTTGCACGCGCGGGTCAGATGTTTACGCGGCAATTAGAAAATTAACGCCGAGCGACCAAGAAACTTGCCGCTTTCAACAGTTTACACGCTGAATGCCTATTCTGTGAGCATTAGCTGATTTAAAAACTACTGGTGATATTTTTTTTTTCTTCAAGATTGAACTCATCCCACCTGATGTTGAGTGGTAATGAGGTCCTAGCTTAAGGGCGAAAAGTATAGCATAGTAAAACTGTTACTAAACTTGTCGCCCTTACCTTGAAGGCTTGACCTCTGCTACTAATGTAGGACCCCCCAGGAGCTCTGGAAACCTTACTCACACGCAGGAACACAACAAGACAGAAGTGATTATTATTTGGCTGCAGTCTTCTGTAAGGTGGAGGTATTTCACCAGTCGGGCTGCTCCAGTTCGAGCGATAAATCGCTATAATAATAATAATAAATTGTATTTATTCAGATAACTCAGATCCAAGTGTTAGTAACAATGTTCTTACATCTAATATAATCGCTATACCCTACTTCTCTTAAAATCTAATGAATATTTATAGTTTACGTATAGGAATAATAAGTTAAATATTGTTACTGTAGCAAATTTACTGAGTTTCTTGCCTTTACTTTAAATATAAAAGAAGCGATTTTAAAAAGAAGCAATGCTGATACTTTTGCATCTTTCTAGAATACGGCGCCGGACAGAGTGCAAGTGGCTAATTAATCGAGCGAATTAAACTATTGCGGCGAGACTATTATTTCATTGAGCGCCGCTCGTCTGCCGCAAATGTATTGGAAATGTAAAATCAATGATGTTGGAGGATAAAAAAACGTATTTACACTTTGTCGAAAAGAAATATAAGCCATTCCTCAAACATCGTACATAGAAATATCAGAAACAATAGCTTTAACGAGCACTTACCTACTTGTTTAAAAATTAGTACCGTACCGTTTATTCGACTGGTAGAAAATTCCATTACCCATTAAGTGAGTCTTTTGTAGTTTTTATATAACAAAATTAAAGTTGAAATATGTAAATAAAGAGTAGTACCGTAGTAAGCTAGCAGTGGCGCCGCAGCGGTGGGTTGCGGAACGATTGAAATTTACATGAAGTACTGTCCCTACGTAATACAATATAGGGCACCATTTTTAATGGTGCACTGTTATTTTGAACAAAATCTTTTTTCGGAGGGAAATAACAGAAATATGATTCGTACAAATCTTCAATCAATGGAAATGATATATCTGTCTGTAATGAGTACTTAAAGACGTAAATGAATTACTATGGAATTGTATGTTACAAATTTTCACTTGTCGTTTATTAACGAGGCGTGTGTAATTCAATAAACCAAAACACCGTTTATTCTAATGCTGAAGCATCTAGTAGACTTAAGGATAAGGATATTTAATCCACAAACGAATCATCCACCTTGAATGACACATAGCCCAAAGCAGGAAGATACGAGACTTTCTAGAATCAACCTGGTTAAATTAGTTACAAGTCTTGAGATCAACAAATAGAAACTCAATTGGGTCATTTTAAAGGATATTCCGTCTTAGGAGACTAAATTGGAAGTGAGTCACGATAAATCTGACAGGTCGCAGTGCACTCAGTTCACTAAAACTGCACAGCTCCAAGTACCTCAACAAATAAATGGATAAGGATAATGATTTCTACCACGTAAAAAACCAAACGGCACGTAATAACTGGAATCGCAAATCCAACAATAAATCATTCAGTTAGCAACAACAAAGCCTCTGATATTTTTAGCCTTCCAAAAATAACGAATGATAAGTCATGGCGGCTCTTAAATAACGTCGCGCCGATCTGCGCCCGCGCATGCCTCAATGACAGCTGTTATTATAAATCCCGGTTGGGCTCTTCCCGGAACCGAACCGCGGACCGTGCGCTAAAATGCGGCGCGGTGAGCCCCGAGAACGGCTGATGTAACACGGCACTTGCAATACTGGTTTTGGGTACCGCATTTTAGGGTTCCGGCGCTTGTATTGAAAAACGGCACCTGGATTTCACTTTGTCGGATATCATTAACTTTGCACTGAGTTATTAAAAAAAATCTTCTTTATCACGACACAAAGTCGCTGTTAGTAGTAGTTTGTAGTTCACAAATTTAAACTAGATGGCGCTGTGCGCTCCTACATCGCGGTGACACTATTTTTCTGCGGATACATATAGGCTCAGGGCGTCTACTCTTGAAAACGACTCACCCAGTACACTGCCAGTAGACCCAGACCACCTTGCCACAGTCGAGGCGGAGGTCGTACGCAGAATAAGCCTTCAGCCAACTTCACCCGCACTAGAACGGGTCACTTTCGATGAAGTCCAGTCCGCCATAAGAGGCCTCCACCCAAGAAAAGCCCCTGGCTGCGACGGTATCACCAACAAAGTGCTCAAGCACTTTTCCCCCCATCTAATCTCCTTGCTCACCGCCATATTCAATGCGGCTCTCAGCAATAATATCTTCCCACAATCGTGGAAACAAGCCATTGTCATCGGCATTCCAAAACCCGGCAAACCCAAGTCCGAACCGTCCAGCTACAGACCGATCAGCCTTCTGTGTACGATTGGTAAACTCTATGAGCGAATCATCTACACGAGGCTTAGGGATTTCGCCCACGAGCGTAATCTCATCCCAGAGACCCAATTCGGCTTTCGAGCCAAACACTCATGTGTCCAACAAGTGCATCGCATAGTAGAGCATGTACTTGATAGTTTCAACCGACCCCACCCCCGCACAACGGGGGCGCTATTCTTAGATGTGGCAAAAGCGTTTGACAAAGTCTGGCACAACGGCTTAATATTTAAGCTATTCCAACTAGAAGTGCCAGACCGACTCGTGCTCATCATACGAGACTTTCTGTCAAACCGCGAATTTCGCTACAGAGTGGAGGGTACTCTATCCTCCCCCCATCCCATCACAGCCGGAGTCCCCCAAGGCTCTGTGCTCTCCCCCATTCTGTTCGTGCTGTACACCAGCGACTTCCCTACATTTGAGATCCCAAAACCTTTAGTGGCACATGTCGCTCTGTTCGCGGACGACACTGCCATCTATTGCTCCTCCCGCACTCCCGGTCCCATTATCCGAACGCTCCAACGCTCCGCCGACATTTTCGGCGAGTGGTTCAGGAAATGGCGTATCGAAGTGAACCCAGACAAAAGTGCAGCCGTTCTTTTCAAACGGTGTGCGCCCTTCCCCCCGAAACACCCCCCGGTCACCCTATTCGGCCGACCGATCCCCTGGGAACGGAAGGTCCGTTACTTGGGTGTAACCCTCGATGCCGGACTGACCTTTCACAGTCACGTCAAAACAGTTAGGGATCGCGCCGCGTTCGCCCTCGGCAGGCTTCATGGCCTAATCAATAAGCATAGTAAAATGTCCCTTAGAAATAAGGTGAGACTTTACGTCACTTGCATTCGCCCGATCATGACATACGCCAGCGTCGTGTTCGCACACGCTGCCCCCACCACGATCCGAAGGCTTCAAACCCTTCAAAATAAGTTCATGCGTAAGGCTACAGGTGCCCCCTGGTATTTTCGCAACGAAAACCTCCACATTGACTTAGGTCTGCCGACTATCGCGCAGTACCTTAAGCAATGCTCTTCCCGTTACTTCGACTCTGCCCCCCATCATTCGAATAGTCTAGTGGTCTCGGCCGCTGACTATGTCCCTTCCGTAGTCCGCCCACGTAAACGTAGGCCTAGGAACGTACTATTAGATCCCGACGACGCCATAACGATCGCCATGGCCGACGCTAAACAGCTCGCGACACAGCACACTTCACACCGACCGCTATTCCGTCCTCGACGGCGAGGACGCACGACGCGACCCCCCCTAGCAGCAGGGCCCCTATCGCGATACCGGCACGTGCCGGGACGCTTCTCCCCCCAAAGGTACGTTAGGTTACCATCTCCCAACAACGGCCCGAGCCGAGGTCCGAGTCCCGCTATGGGGCGCCCTCAGGCAGTTGTTTAAATTTTTAGGGGTGTGAGCCCTCCGCTCCCCCGCAAGCCCGGCGAAGATGAAAAGGCCATCTGCGGCCATCATCAATTGTCAATTAGGAAAAAAAAAAAAAATCTTGAAAACGAAATATGTCGGATCCGATGACGTTTAGTATTTTTTATTGCTCATTATCACACTTCGAATGCGAATAAAGCGTTATCAAAAAACATAATATTATTTATACAAATCAAAAATCACGTTTTAATTCCCTAACTTTTGATCAATCTTCAAAAACGAAACCTTTCGTTTGTTCGTTTCGTTTTCAAGAGTAGACGCCCAGGAACTAATGCGAATAAATGATACGGTTCAGTGATTTACAACACGGTCAGAATATCTGTGCACCTCGCTGGAATGCGGCGCCTCTCCCGCTTCCCCTGTCACCTCACCGCGCACTCCCCGGTGCGACAGTACGGTTAGCATCTTCGTTGCCGCTACACGTCCCGATAATTTTGATATTTTTGCTTTATTGTTGTTTTGTTTTTTAATGTTTATTGTTAAGTTTAGACTGTTTACTGTTAAGTTTGGACTGGTTTGGTTGTTATTCAAATTGTTGTAGCTGTTAAACTAAAGTCATGGGAAAAACAATACACAGCGAATCAAGAAATTTAATCTTGAAAGTGCTCAAGTTTTTTGAATCGGAGAAAGCAAATAAACAGTACACCATACCTGTAGACCAAGTGGTGAAACGAACCTGTGCTGCAACTGGGATATCAAAGAGGACTCTAATGAAAATTAAAAATGAAGCCAAAGTAGGTACAACCACCTACTTCGCCGGGCCCTAGTCAGACTCCAAGTACTAGTAATAATTTAGAAACCCACCCAGAACCAAAACTATCGACACCGGGTAAGAAGCGTAAACAGTACAAAAAACGCATCGAAGTAGATGATTTTGACATTTGCGCAATACTAAATATCATCAACAGTTTTTATGCTGTAAAAAAGAAATCCCAACTTTGAAGAAAATTCTGGCAGCAGTTAAGAGAGACCGAAATTTTCAAGGTGGGAGAACATATCTAAGAAATATTTTAATTAACAAATTGGGCTACAAGTTCAAAAAGTGTAAAAATATCCGTTGTGTATTGACACAAAAGCCGGACATCGCCGCATGGAGGGCTCGCTACCTACGACGTATGAAAGAGAATAATGACCTTGGCGCTGATAAAAAACCGGTTACCTACCCGGACGAGACGTGGATCCATTCCCACTATACGGTCAGTAAATGCTGGCAAAATAATACCGACAGCAGTGTGAAGAAAAATTTAAATCCGGGTCAACGTTGGATTCTTGTACACGCTGGAGGAGAAAATGGATTCATTGAAGGTGCAGAATTACTTTATAAATGTAAAAGTAAAATCGGCGATTATCATAACGAGATGGACACAAACAATTTTTTAAAATGGCTCCGTGAAAAGCTTATACCAAATTTACCGCCGAACGGTATAGTTATCATAGACAATGCACCCTACCATTCGACGCAGTCGGTGAAAGCGCCCACTAGTGCTGCTCTTAAAGCAGACATGCAAAATGGGCTACGTGAACACAATATTCCATTTAATGACAAAATGACAAAGAGGGAATTGTATCCCATTATACTGAGAACAAAGCCACCGAAAAAATATGTCGTCGACGATTTGATGCGAGAGCATGGCCAAGAAGTTGTGCGTCTGCCACCTTATTATTGTGACCTAAACCCTATCGAATATATATGGAACTTGGTAAAGCAAAGGGTGGCAGATAAAAACATTGACCAATCGGAAAAGAAAATAGAACAACTCACAAAAGATGCGATTAAGTCAATTACGCCAGCTGACTGGAAAAAAGAAGTGAATCACGTGGAGAGACTACAGCGAGAATACTGGGAAAAGGATCATCTAGCAGATGACAACATCACACAACTTTTAATATCACTAGGGGACGACAGTTCGGCAAGTTCAGAAAGTGAGAGTGAGGAAGATACAATGTCAGGCATAGAGTCAATAATTTATAGTGACCGAGTTTAATAATAAATGTTTTTGTAATCAAAATTATTGTTTTTTAATGACAAACCCTTCATCAATAATAAATTGAATTGAAAAGGTTAGTAATTTTTTTTTACCTCCACATTTCTAGAAAAAACTTTTTTTCACACCGTACCCAGACCGCCGATATGACGTCACGAGGTCAGGTGCACAGATATTGTGACCGGGTTGTAAGTGTGTTTTATTAGTCCAGTCGCTTTTTCTATGACCCTATACATGCTTAGATCTTTAAAACTACGCAACGGCTTTAGATGTGGGGTTGTTTATTATAGAGCGTGTTTCAAGAGGAAGGTTTTATTTGCAATATAGAATAGAAAAGCCAAAATTTCTATTATAAGTATTATTTACAGAATTTATAAATAACTAGCTGACCCGGCGAACTTCGTATCGCCTTATAGAATTTAATAAAGTAACCACGTTTCCGAGCAAACTATGCTCTTTCAATATAGTCTATTGGTGTGAATGACGTTGACATTCGTTACGCGCGTTTTTTAAAATATGCAAAATTAAATGTATGTTTTTCAATGTTTTGGAGAGATTTTCTCAATATTTTTTTCCGTAAGAACCTTGTACAGAGTATTAAAAAACTACAAAACAAAAATCAGTCAAATCGGTCAAGCAGTTTTCATGTTATGGCGTGACAACGGGAAACGGGTTTTATTTTTATATATATAGATTAATATTTATTATTGTAATAATCCAACCTAAATAATTAGACGACCTCCGTTGCCGATGGGTGACCGAGCTGGAATTAGGCATCGTTCCAATTCAGAGGCTGGGGTTGGATTCCCCGTCAAGACACATGAGAAACATAACTGCTGTGTAATTGTTGGAGAAGACCAGACAATAGCACGTCAAACTACAAACTTTGGTATTTGTACCGCCCTTATTTCGTCCCATAAGTACTATTTTCGAACTGCAAGCGTTTACCTTAACGATGCGATCGACCTTGCCTCAAAATATATTATAAAAATATATACTTACATTTCATTAGCGTGATGAATAAGTATGGGATATTTTTATGCCATTTTTGGGCTACGGACAGACTAAGACCGCTGCCAAATAACAATCACCTATGTGTTGTTGTGTAAGCAAGGGGGGTGCTACATTAGTAGCAGGGGTCAAGCCTTCAAGGTAAGGGCGACAAGTCCTAGATTGATTATCCTGTATGTACTTATCGCTCTTAAGCTAGGACCTCTTCACTACTTAACATCAGGTGGGATGAGGTCAATCTTGAAGTGTAATATAAAAAAAAACTTACTGATATGACCAAACTATTTAACAAAGTATACACTTTGATACCTGTAAAAAGTTTACAAAGTTACGGAACCCTTGGTGTACAAGTTCGACCCGCGCTTTGTTGGCTTTTTTACTTTTACTTGATGAATGTAATTAGGCAGATTTTCTGCTAAACTCACATTTGTTATTTCGTCTCATTCGATGTCTTAAATGAAATTTTGAGGTTGGGATGTAAATGAAATGTTTTATATTTTGTATTGCCATCAAGGTAAACTTAAAGTTTGATAGATAATTGTAATTCTTCTGCCTGCGAGTTATGGGCATTGTTCAAAGTGTATATGTAGTTCAATATGTAGTTTAATATGTATCAACTCTCACGGGACAATAGATTTGTAGTTCAAAAGTAATCCGACAGGGGGCACCAACCGAAGGCTTTGAGGTTGTCATAATAGAAAAAATTGTCACCTGAAATAACTTGCGATTACTTTAATTGGATTAGAAGAGCAACAAAACATAGAGGTCGTATTTTAAAGCGGACTGAATTCAAAAATGCAACAAATTCCAAGTCTACGTGACCAATTTACTTTAGACCCAGTTATTCCTTAAAATAAGTTTGTACTGGATCATTAGCCTTCACAAAATCATTGGAAAGCTATTCATAAGTTTACCAACATCGTTCGTAGGAACGAATCCTCCAAAATATTTTTATGTTATACTAGGGCACCAGGCCCCTGACTGCGCAAGCATAATTTCGAAATAAAAAGTATATTTAAAGTGAATCTAGTATGTCATCTCTCTTTCAAATTAGATGAATTTCATAAGAATGAGTAATAAACATCCATACATGAGCGCAGTGAGGCATATTGTAAAGAGTGAGTGGAGTGAGTAGAGTGAGTGGAGTGAGTGAGTGAGAGATTGAGAGAGTGGACTGAGCGAGTGGAGTGGGCGAGTGGTGTGGGCGAGTGGAGTGGGCGAGTGGAGTGGGCGAGTGGAGTGGGCGAGTGGAGTGGGCGAGTGGAGTGGGCGAGTGGACTGAGCGAGTGGACTGAGCGAGTTGACTGAGCGAGTGGACTGAGCGAGTGGAGTGAGCGAGTGGAGTGAGCGAGTTGAGTAGGCTAGTGGAGTGGGCGAGTGGAGTGGGCGAGTGGAGTGAGCGAGTGGAGTGAGCGAGTGGAGTGAGCGAGTGGAGTGAGCGAGTTGAGTAGGCTAGTGGAGTGGGCGAGGAGTGGAGTGGGCAAGTGCACTGAGCGAGTGGACTGAGCGAGTGGAGTGAGTAACCATACCAACTCAGATGCGATCGTCACACTCCAATAGCCATTAGCTCTTGTTCTACACACATACATTAGTTCTCTTCTTTGGACAAGTGTTCGTTTGCCAAAGCGCTTTACAGCGCTCCGAGCGCGTTTTGGGCGCGGGCCGCAAACACACGCAAATTGGTTCGTCCTCGTTTCTGCGAACGAGACGCTTCCAGTGAGGTAAGCTGATAGACACAATTGTTTTGTATTTTTGGCAAGTTTTCCGCTTAGCGTAATCTTATTTTTTTTGTTTTTTTTTAAGAATCAATCTTTGAGCATACCAGGTTCGATCCTCGGTCGGGTCAATATGGGAAACGAACTTTTCTATATTGTCTAGGGTCTGGGTGATGTGGAACCATCGTCGTTTCGGATTTTTGTAACACAAGTGCTTAAACTTTTTACCTCAGAATCAGAGCAATGTGTGTGATGTTGTTCAGTATTATTATTATTTATTATATTATTACTAGCTATATTATTACTAGCCGCGGCGGGCTGTTAGTCTAAGACAAAAGGAGAATTCAACTTTTTCAAATTTTAGTTCAATTAGTGGCGGGAAATCCCCCGATTAAAATATTAAGACAAATTCTTGTAAGAAAGAGAAACTTAGATGTTTTCTCGTTTTTATGAAAGTTCTGTGGTATTTAAAACCTGCTGCCTTGTACATCTCTAGGGACAGCAATGCGATTGACCCAGCTTTCCTTGCGGGAATACCAGCACAGTAAAAACCGCGTACTAAGTCGAGGAGATAAAAAATAAGATCACTTCAATAAAACGATTCTTACAAATGGCGGCAACTTTACATATTTCAAAGGAAGAGATCATTTTACAGCTTTTCATTTCACACTTCTGAGTAAAAAATAATTTGTATTAATATATGTATTTAGAAAAAACAAAGCGATCTCCCCTCAATATCTCTGGGATGTCATCATCAGATTATAGTTTCAAACTCAAACTCAAATATTTCTTTATTCAAGTAGGTTACATATAACACTTTTGAATCGTCATTGAATACAATGCAAAGTGATTCTACTGCCGGTTCGGAACCTATATCTACCGAGAAGACACCGGTAAGAAACTCAGCAGATAAGTTATCAGTATCTAACTTATTGCTATGTGTGTAGTTTTGGTTTTGATGAGTGATGAAACAAATAAGTACTCAAGTAAGTTTTTACTTTCGAGTGGTAAGCTGGAGCAGACCAGTCCCCAAAGGTGGCACCTGTTCACAAGCATGACGTATGTGCCAGCCATCGTTTTCAAATCATAGTACCATGGTCAGAATATTTTTGTTCCAGAAAAAATACAAAATAATTTCAAAATGACGACGTGTACACTAATAAGTAAATAGATTGAAATTTTCCTAATGCTCCATAATAATTTTCATTTAACATTTTAAGGAAGTGGGAAAAATTAGAAAATTTTAAAAAGAAACCTTTATCCTCAGCTATTCGTATGTCTCCACAAATCATAATAAAACACACATACACTTTTAAAATAATTTAACGGGTCATAACGCGACACCATTTTTATTTAGTAGTTAATACGAACTACTTACTGCCCGACGTTTCGGTTAGGTTGCACCAACCGTGCTCACGAGCTGACACCAGTAAGTAGTTCGTATTAACTACTAAATAAAAATGGTGTCGCGTTATGACCCGTTAAATTATTTTAAATGTTTAAAATGGAACGCGAAAGTCTTAAAATTAACACATACACTTTCCATTAACAATATTAGTAGGTATAGATCCAACAGCGTTGTGCGCAAAAATTTGGTTACGTACGTCAATTATTAGCTACTTACGTCATAATTAAGTATTAAGTAATTTGACGCCCTCCGTAGCCGAGAGGCGAGCGAGCCGGACTTTAGCGCCGTGCTATCTTTGAAGTCCTGGGTTTGATCCCCAGTCGGGTCAATATGGGAAACGAACTTTTTTATACTATGTCGAGTCTGGGTGTTGTTAATCAGAGCAGTGTATGTGATGTTGTCCAATATTTATGTTTAAGTAGAAAGTATATTTTAATGCTCACAGACAATCAATCATGTAAACCGTAAACGCTTTTCCGCGCGAGTGTGCAAGTTCAAAGTCAAGGCGCGCCACGCGTTATAGCATGTACGAGAATGATTTACGGCTTCTGTGACCGCCTGTACGCGGGTTCATTACAACGGAGGTGACCAAGTATTAAGACAAAAAACGGAACGAATGGAATCAATGTTATTTTTTTTAAAGTTAAAACTAAAAATGAATTTTTAGGTTATTATGATCTTTGTTAAAATTGCATTTCGTAAGTATTAGATGAAGAAGTTTTATTAGTGATTTGAACGCTTAATTATATAGTGATTTTTTTTGAGCTACGTTGCACTTTAACTCGAGTGACTTTAATTTGTGGAAATAATGTTTAAATACTTTTATTTACATCCATTACCTATAAACACCTGTGAATAGGTTAAGGGGTAATTATGTTTTGTTACCAAGTATTCTACTATTATATGATATGTTAAATAACATTCTACAAGCCACATTTTTTATTAGGTCTTAAAGAGGTCTATTCGGATATTTTTTAAAAAATCGCGAAGTCCCTACTAATATTATAAATGCGAAAGTTACTCTGTCTGTCTGTCTGTAACGCTTTCCCGTTTAAACCTCTCAACCGATTTTGATGAAATTTGGTCTATACTAATTACCTATGTATGTTTAGGTTGAACCTCAAGGACATAGGCTACTTTTATAAATAGTGGGTCAAATTTGTTGCATTTGAGCTCCTCTATCTATTCCCGATGGGAATACGTCAAGTTCCCAATAACCCTGTATAAAATAATGGTGTCTTAATGATCTTTAGTACGTATGGGCAAAAGTTTCAGACTGTCCATGATAAATCATTTAACTGGTGTCCCTAGCAAAACACCCTGCGATTTCTATAGCGGTCCTTCAAGTTCTCATTGACCTCTTCAAGTGCAGACCAGTAAGTAAGTAAGTATATGGGTACATTAATCTGATGCAGCAAATGTTTGTTAATTACATCTAATTATACTATCTAGCTACACACAGTGAGTAAGGTACGGGCACATCAAGTTAAGCAATTGTAGTTCGAAATTGGTTCTTATTTGTACGACATAAGAACGATGAAAAGTTCAAAGTGTAGTCTGACGTGCTTTTGTCTGTACAGTCAAGCGCACTAAAATGTATTACAATCTCATTCTAAAGTATATCTTATGGTAATGTGGGAAGAGCTCAACTGTTTACTTTTTATTGTTCATGACTGTACATTTACAACAAAAAAATCTATATTCGAATTGAGAACCTCCTCCTTTTTTTGAAGTCGGTTAAAAAAACAGTATCACATAGGTACCTACATTGCTTTCATTCTGTAGTAGATATGTAAATCACTTGTACTCATTTTACAAAGTACCACAACACCCAGACCCGAAACAATTCGGAAAAGTTAGTCTTCCATAGTAAAATTACTATTAATATTAATTAAACGAATAAAAGATGTTTAATTTTCAGTGAAAAATGGTAAAATCCTTAAAAACTTTAAATATTTTATGAAGAAATTTATGATAATTTATTGGTACCTATATCCCAATATGTTATTTATTAATTGCACAGGAATACCCGAGGGCCAAACGAGTATCTAAATAGGTAGATAGGTAGGTACATGCGCTTACGGGACCAGGGACTATTTATGGACCTAAGTGCATTTGCCCCGTCCAATTAAGACTTAAGGCCAATCTTTAGTCTATGGAGAAGCTAGCTGTTACCCGCGAGTTTACGTGCGTTATCTATGCTAATATTAAAGTGTAGATTATTTACTGAAGCGGAAAGCTAGTAAACAATAAAATAGTATACATAACATTTCAGGAGCTATTGGTTCGAACAAAATAAGTATTTTTGTGTTTTAAAGAAACAGAAAAATTTCATCTCCCTTTTTTTTTTTTTCCTAACTGACTATAGATGATGGCCGCAGATGGCCTTTGCATCTTCACCGGGCTTGCGGGGGAGCGGAAGGCTCTCACCCCTAGACTACAGTTCAAAACTTACTTCAGTTTATATACCTATACCATGAAGTGTATCATTTAACACCTGTGTACCTGTGGTCTATCCTGAAATTATGACGTGACGTTGGCAGAATAAGTAGACCTTCCACTTATAGTTGCCATTTTTTTTTTTCCTACTGACCATAGATGATGGCCGCAGATGGCCTTTTCATCTTCACCGGGCTTGCGGGGGAGCGGAAGGCTCGCGGTGTGGGAATCAAACCCAGGGAGGGAGGGGAGATATATTTTTCTGTTTCTTTAATATATTTAAAGTTCGCTAGTGCGCTGGCACTAGAATAATCAGAAAAAAAAATATTTTTGTGTTTGAAAGTCCATTTATAGAGGAAGGCTTTAGGTTATACGAGACTAGTGGTGGTTATAGGAGAGATGAGTGGAAAATATCAAAAGAAAAATCAAATTGACTTACAGACAATTATACCTATCGTAACTCAGGGAACAATAAGTCAAAGTCAAAGTCAATCTTTTTATTCACATAGATTACATTAGTAATACTTATGAATAGTCTCTATATAAAGCAATAATTTGTTAGTATTGTGCATGGAACTCTAGATCTTCAAAATCTGAAGACTTGACTGAAGAAACTATATATGTACTGTGCCGACCTACGACATGACCTACAAGTCGACACAAATACAGCGTCAGCAGAATTGGCGTAGTAAACAACGCTCCATACGTAATGCGTGGTATCGATATCCTACATTGCGATATCAGAGTTTTCTTCGCCACTAAGTATTTAAACAACAAACCAAGATTGGTAGTTGGGCCTTGGTCCCCAAGCAGATAACACCTAGCTCGGCGGAAGTACTTCCACTTTTAGTAAAGAACATACGTTCCTTACATTGGTGACCCCGACTGAGCTGAACACCAGCAGCTTTAGAAGAAAGGAGCCTTAGCATTAGGCCATGTCTCCATACACTCAACAGCCAGCTTAGCCACGACAAGAGCACCGGACCATCTCAGCTGACAAAGCCACCTGGTTCCGGGCCCGTGTAATGAAGCAGGCCATCGCAGCCCTACGACCGAGTCATTGGTCCACACCGGCGTAGCAGCAGCTGCCTTCCTGCATACTACATGCATCGGGCACGTGCTTGGACTCCAAAGGGGGGGAGTACTGTGCCGACCTACGACATTACCTAAAAGTCGACACAAATACAGCGTCAGCAGAATTGGCGTAGTAAACAACGCTCCATACGTAATGCGTGACATCGATATCCTACATCGCGATATCAGAGTTTTCGTCGCCACTAAGTATATAAACAAACAAACCAAGATTGGTAGTAGGGCCTTGGTCCCCGAGCAGATAACACCTAGATCGGCGGAAGTTCTTCCACTTTTAGTAAAGAACATACGTTCCTCACATGTACTATGATAACACTATTAAGACTTATATCAAATGTGGTCCAAGGATCGGACTTAAAAATCGTAGCATAACTGTGGACATTCGAGAATAAATAAATATTGGAAAACATCACATTCATTGCTCTGTTTCTGTGATAAGTACCTTAAGCACTTGTGTTACATAAATCAGAAACAACGACGGTACCACAACACCCAGACCCGAGACAGTATAGAAAAGTTACTTTCCCTTATTGACCCGACCTAATATCGAACCCGGTACCTCAGAGATGGCACGACGCCAAAGTCCGGCCCGCTCGCCTCTCGGCTAGGGAGGTATAGTACGATTCTAGCGGAGTATCGTTTTAAACTATTAACGATGTAAAAAATATGCTAAAGGGATAACAATAAATCAGTAAATGCAACAAACGCTTATACCGTGTAATGGTCATTAAACAGAAGTTTCCACTGGTACTGTGTTTTGTATCAGACGGTGGATTAGAACTGAGGGAGTCCAAACCATGTGAGTCTTGGTTAATCTAGAAAAGTATAAATATATTGCTTACTATATCTTTTATTATATCTTATCGTTTAGCTATCTTAGTATCCTATCTATGGATGCCAAATAAATATTTAAACAATAAAAACGTGAACCCTTCTCTTCATAAGAAATTAGCATATTTTTATTAAAAATTAAACTGTTGTTACCTATTTGATACAAAACGTCTGCAATTCTATGAGGTTATAAAGAAATAAGAATAAATAACGTAATATTAATAAATAACTGTTGATAATATTAATAACGAACTGATGGATATTAATTTGAATTTGATTGAAAAATGAGGAAAAAGATTTGACAGATTGAAAGACGGACAAACACACATACGGATAAGAAGCGAGGATCAAACTCAAAAGATTTTTTTTGTGGAACGTTAAAAACAATGTATAAGCAAATTATTCGATATTCGTTGCAAAAAAGCGGCATAGAATTATTTTTACTAATTTCCTCGGTCGCTATTTCCTCAAAAAGCAATTAAATATGGAGAAGATTTTGATTAAGCGCGTATAAAAACAATAGATCACTTTCGGGAGCATGGTCCGTGAAACCGCTATCGAAACGACACGGAAAATAGCTCTTATAGTAACTACAATAGAGGTTACGTGTTTAGCGTCGAGCGATTGCAAGAAATTGCTAATTACTAGGCTAGATTTACGCGGTGATAAAAACTGGACGAAGCCACTTCCGTGGGCGAGGAAGCTGATATGTTTCGCTATTGACACTAATTTGCGAATTGGACTTTGCCCCATGACTTTAATTGGGTTTCGAACTGTTTAAAAAATTAACTTTTTATATCATCTAGTTGTGGTATCGACGTTGTTTCTGATTTCTGTAATACAAGTGCTTCAGCTCCTTACCTTAGCATGTATGTGATTTAAAATAAGTTAACGTCAAAACGCGATAATTGTTTTATGACCTGTTCCAATGTTTGAAAAACGATCCGTTCTAGCTACGGATAGCAATAAATTACACGAGGCGTAAGCTGAAAACGACCGACAGACGACTAATGACAGCTAGGAACGGTATTATTTATCGACCCGTAGTCGGTTGAAGAAAAACGGACAGTCATTTTTCACACGTTAAGAATAGTAAAATATTGGAGCCGATTAGTAGTTAATACAAACTACTTACTCACTGCCCGAGGTTTCGATTTTTTTTTATTTATTGCACTTCAGGATTGACCTCATCCCACCTGATGCTAAGTGGTAATGAGGTCCTAGATTAAGGGTGAAGAAGTACAGCATAATAAATCTGTTACTGGACTTGTCGCCCTTACCTTGAAGGCTTGACCCCTGCTACTAACGTAGCACCCCCCAGGAGCTCTAGAAACCTTACTCACACGCAGAAACACAACAACACAGAAGTGATTGTTATTTGGCTGCGGTCTTCTGTAAGGTGGAGGTATTTCACCAGTCGGCCTGCTCCAGTTCGAGCGATAAATCGCTATGCCCTACCTCTCTTAAATTATATTATATGGTTATGTTGCACCAACTTTGACTTTGAATACTTTGAACTGGTTTTTCGTTTTCATTTTGACCCGTTCCATTCCGTGTCCGTTTAATGTTTATTATGGTACGAGAATGTCTTAAATTTATTCTAAACTTATGTGATGTTGTCCAATATTTATTTTAAGATGCCTACTATGAAGTAAATATGTGATTTACTGATTATTTCGTGGTAATTTTCACATTGCATTGTCTTTGGTTAAAATTTTCCGTAGGTGTTCTAAGGATAGTAATTTTCGTCAATTTATAGTCAATTTTATGAGCATTAAGTTTTTGTTAGTACTGAATTCGGATGTAAGGTGACACCTTTGTATCATCAAGTTATCTAAATTGCAATATGTTCATGTACCTGTAGTCTTTAATAGCCATCATGTAATGGGAACTAAGTCACAAGTAACAGATAAAATACATCAATAACACTTGACTTAGCATTATATTAAATTAAAATAAAATTAAAATTAAATACAAATACTGAAATGATAAAAATTGCCCAACACATTTTAATTAAATAATATAATATGTAGAAATTGTAGAAATAACACACCTACTATTAAAGGCCACCTAAATTCAAAATATTATCCAGATTTTTAATATACAAGCACTAGCACATGCACACACATACATACACACACGCGCATAAACACACACAAACACACACGCGCACACAGACACGCGCGCACACACACACAGGCACGCGCGCACACACACACACACAAACAAAAATCGCGTAAGTGCACGCACGCATTCCTTCTTTCTTTTTATAATTAGTATTTTTATTGTAATTTTCTTTTTCTTTTTTTCTCCTATTTATAATACAAATGGGAAGACTAGTCTTCACGTCACTGTTTAATGTAATAGTATATAAGTAAAAAAAAACACAGAGACATTGTATTTTGTCTTTGAACCTGTACTTAATATCAAATAAACTTATCTTTATCTTTATCTTTATATGGTATTTTTTAGAAAGAAAGAAAGCATTTATTACTCAACTTACAAACAAAACAAAAAACATAATTTGTTCCAAACATAAATGTATTGATGTTGATTTTAATACTTGAAATGTACTTACTTACTGATTTACTTACTTGCATACTAAATAAATAAATGCATTGTAAAGTGATTGTTGTAAATAAATTCAAATTGAAATTCAATATTCTTTTATTAATGTAAATTACACCAGTAATATTTATGAAACGTCTATATAATGCAAATGACGCTACCTCCGGTTCGGAACCTATAACTTACAGAGAAGATCCCGGCAAGAAACTCTGTCGTTCATATCCCTAATAATATTATAAATGCGAAAGTAACTCTGTCTGTCTGTGTGTCTGTTACTGTGTGAACGGACATAGGCTACTTTTTGTTAGAAAGTAAGGGGGGGGGGGGGGTAATGCCACCTTTGGAAGTTTATATGGGAAAATGTTTATTTTTTAAGTTAGAGATATGAAAGTTGGCACAAATATAGCTCTATTAAAATATAGACTACTTTTTGTTTCGAATATTAGGGGAGATAGGGGTAAAACCGACCATGAATGGATGTAGTCCACGCGAACGAAGTCGCGGGCACAAGTAGTTACAAATATAGTTGAACTTATAACTAGTTTTGCACTAAGACATACAGTGTAGTAATAAGATAAAATAAGGTGTAAATTGTAAAAAAGAATTAATTGATTTAAAGTAATAAGAAAAATTTAAAAACATATATATTTAAATTAAACAAACTGTAGGTCCTAATGCACATAGTGCTTAATAAGAATTTTGCGAACTTTCGAGTATTTGTCCACGTAAAGAAATAGGTACTTCTTGCTGAGTTTGTATATAAAAAAGCAACTATTAAATAAACGGAACATTTATTTACCCGACTGCTTCAAAAAGTGGGTTATGATTGAAAACGCAATTTCTATTTGGTCTCTCTAAGAGTTTTTATGTACATTTCTCTTCTCAGATAGAACTAAAGTTTTAAAGATTTTGACGCATGAGGTTTTGTTACAATATTCTACATAACCGAGCAAAATTGTGTACATAAAAAAACTAACATGGCAGTATTCGGTCGCCATGTTGAAAACATATCCAAATATACAATAAAATAACAAAAAGAACAACGTATTACGAAAAATTTAAAATCCTTACATACTATGAACGTGACTAAAATATTTTTTTTCAAAGAAGTTTTCTTATCATAGTAAGGTATGTCATAGCAGGATATCAACCGCTAATAGGAATCAGTGTTTATTGTTATTTATTTACAACTCCATAGTATTTTTCCATAACGGTGGCTTTTCGGGCATTGTTGTGATAAAAATAAAGTAATGACCAGCCGATATCACTGGCCTACAATGAATGTGGCGCGTTTCCCGAAATTGGCCCCATTTATATGTCAAACCGAACAATGACTCAACAGGTACCATTGTGCTAATTCTATACAATTAGGTTTATATCGCGTATTCTACCGTGTAAGAATACAAACTGATTTTGGTAATTTAATATATAAATTAGTTCGGTTTGCGTCCGTAAGTATCCTTGTTTGAAGCAACTGGACTTAAATTAATATTACTTATATACAGGCTTCTGCTCGCGATTTTGTATGTGTGGGATTTAAAATCAATCATTTTTCCGTATTGATCTGCATAAAGGTATTTGTAGGGTAATAACAATACTATGATATAAACATTTGCTGAATTTGTCGAGCCTTTTCCAAGTTCTTTGCGGATGATTACACTCCATAACAATATAGTTTTTGAGGTTTCGTTCTAAATTAATCAGTCATTAAGAAGTGAACTCGTTGCCGGCTCATTTGTTTCCTCTTTCCTTTGATATGGATTTCTTTCAAAGGAGCGTGAAGAAACATCTTGCGGGCCAGTATAGCGATGCTGGCGCATAGTATATTACGGTATCAAATCCGTTGTCATCGCGATGTGGGTTCTTCTCTTGCTTACCATCTGGCTGGGAGGAGCCAATATACTGTGCTTTTATAAAAAAAAGCCAGTCGGTCGGTGAAAAGTATTGCTTTAATACTAATCTATAGATTGGACATCACATACTTTGATCTGATTCTATCCTAAGTAGCTAAAACATTTCTGTTACAGTGCAATCAAACCCAACGGTACCACAATACCCGACACGGATAAAGAAAACATAATTTCCCAAATTTACGTGACCGGGAATCGAACTCGGACCTCAAAGATGGCGCGACGCCAAAGTCCGTCCCGCTCGCCTCTCTGCTAAGGTCGTCATATACGTAAACATAGTGGTAGTAATCTATAAATCTCGTTTAATTACAAAATCCCTAGTCATTAGGTGCAATCAGGAGGCTGTGGCGCCGAGCTGCAGTGAAATGCATTAATAACTCGGTGGAAGTGAAAGTGCAATGCTGGATTGATTGCGGACTGGTCGCTTTGGTTGGCATAGATGTTTGCATCATATACAGTCATATAGAGAGAAGAGAGAAGATAAAAAGGTACTCGGAATACCAAAAAAGGTATTTTTAAAGTAAATACAAAAAAATATATTAAAGACAACGTGTCTCTTTTTACAAAATTATGTGCCTCCTGGTGTGCCGGTACTATCGGATTAGGCATTGTGTCCTGGTTGGGTGTGGTGAGTCAGTCAATCATCAATTTATAAATCAGTCGAAAGATATAGTTTGACTGAGAAAAAGAACATAAATAGACTTTTAAAAATCATACTACTTCATCTAATATAATAAATGCGACAGTTGGTAAGAGGGTATTCTTCAAAAAACGAAACGTATGTACATATGTGAACATTATGTAAATATAAGTGAACCTTCATATTTTATTTGTTCATGTATGTTTATGTATATTTAATAATTTCCGTAATGACTTTTAAAACGCTTAGTACCTAGTTACTATTGTTGTTTATTATGTTTTTTTAGATTACTTATGTACTTTTTCACTATTACCGCACCCATAAACTAACTCACTGCATGACCCAAAGGTTGACTGGTAGAGAATGCCCCTAGCATTAAATCCACATTTTGTCCTTTTTTGTGCAATAAAGTTTTACGGAACCGTTTTATTAAGTCGTTTCGTTTTTCGGAGTAGACTCCTAGTTATTTGTTAATTAAGATAGCAGGTCTACCTTTTTATTACTAGGATCGTAAGTATTTTTGTAAGCTCACAAACTGCGTCGTGTCGGGACGCTTCAACCCCCTAAGGTACGTTAGGCTACCATCTCCCAACAACGGCCCACCCCCCAAAAGCCCTCTGCTCCCCCGAAAGTCCGGTGAAGATGAATGACCGGTGATTTGCTGCATCTGAGTAGGTATTTGAAATGAATCGTGGAGACTGAGTCTCCCCATCAATCTAATTGATAGGTTGACTCTGATGTGAGGGTAAACTGATTGCGATACGTATAGGCTAATGCACTGGTTAACGCATAAGAAACGAATTAAATATTACGTATACTGGGCACACCAGATGCTTCTAAGGTTTGTAGCAAATGGTTTATCATAAAGCATGTTATAATAAAATTTATGAGAGCATCTTATACTGATTATGTGGTAAGTAGCTTAAACACTTGCTAATAATCAAATGTGATAATGTTTGTTACCCTTTTACACGACAGTAATATTGACTTGTTATATAAAATTTGGTAGATAAACTACTCCGATTCTGTATGTATGTACTCACATATGAACATAACATATATAATACAATTTAAGTAGATTGCGCTACCAGCTAGTATTATATGAAGACAGGGAAGATTTTTATTTCTGTACTTTAATTTTTACGAAAAAATATAATTTATTTTCATCCCGAGTATGTTACATCCTTTCTCAGTCATTTCCAAATATGTATTGTTTGCTTGGTTTATCCGCTTATCATAGCTATTACATAGTTTCTTAAGAATAGTGCTGTAGTAGAGAGGGCTCTTATTTCATAGCTACACTGTATTTATCTTTGTAATTAAGATACTAAACAAAGGTTAAAAAAATATAGAGATAATAAAATTATATTTTGTAGGTATGCTGCCTAATTCAGGTTCGAATTCTGATCAGATGAATATAGAAAAATAAGTTTTCTTAATTACCTTGAAACTAGGTAGACTCGGTTTGCGCATCCAGCTAGTCTAGCCTGAGATGATAAGGAAAATATTTCACTTCGTAGGTATTTCTGCGTGTATGTACCAGGGCAAGAAGTATCACACACGCTGTCACTTCCCTCGGGTGACGCTTCGGCGCGTCTTTGCATATGCCTCCACTAAAAAAAGGCAGGATATTCAAATAGATGTTTTTTTTCAATAAACAGTGTTTTCTCCTATTTGTATGCATCCAAAGCAATATTACAAGAGAATGCAGTTGAATTACTCGAGTAACATCCACATAAAAACCAAAGTAAAAGTGAAGTCATTAAACCACTATAAATAACCCTTTACAAAACCATAAACCTGTAAGTGGAGCTAACCGTTGTTCGTACTCCTTTGAGGAGATAACGCTAAACTGTTTTCGAGGAATTTGGTCAGCCTTTGTATTGAGGAGAGGAAAGGTTTTGAGGCATGGTATAGTTTCCTTGCTATGACAGGCGTGGGGGACACCTTCGCTCTTAATAAACGGAGACTACCCACTAAAACACTGCGCATCTGATCACTAAATGTGACTAGATATAAAAAATTAAAAAAAAATTGCAAACACCATTTTTCGGGTCAATATTGAAAACGATCTTTTCTATATTGTCTCGGGTCTGGGTGTTATGGTACCGTCGTTGTTTCTGATTTCTGTACTACAAGTGCTTAAGCTACTTACCACAGAATCAGAGCAATGTATGTGATGTTGTCCAATATTTATTTATTTTATTTATTTATTTTAAATCATAATTGAATGACTGTTTGCTCTGGATGAAGATTGAACCCATTTGTCCAACTACAGGTAGCCCTAATTATTGTTCTATCTCTAAAGGGCCAGCCAGCCAATAATTATGAATAGGAAAACCTTATAAACCACTTTACCTGTTAATAATTGCAATAATATTGTGCGTTTTATAATTAAATGAAATTCATCGAGCAATCAAAAATAATAATGGAATAATTACCTTTTTTTTTCATTTATAATTTACTTAAGGTTTTCATTAAAACTAAGCAAAACTTTGTGAGTTCGTAAGTAAGGCGAGTACGATATTTTGATTTTTCTTGTTTTTTTTACGTGGAGGAAATGCCTACCGCAACGTCATCACTCTCTACGGGAAAAAGAGAGTGTCGGCCTTGCACCGACTAAAACCCCCTCGGTGGCCAAAGCTGCGCAGTAGTGGGGGAGTCAGGGTCCTGCGTGGATTCAAGAGAATCTCAAAAACGCAACAACATTTAAGAGAGGTACGATTTATCGCTCGAACTGGAGCAGCCCGACTAGTGAAATACCTCTACCTTACAGAAGACCGCAGCCAAATAACAATCACTTCGGTGTTGTTGTGTTTCTGCGTGTGAGTTAGGTTTCCAGAGCTCCTGGGGGGTGCTACATAAGTAGCAGGGATCAAGCCTTCAAGGTAAGGGCGACAAGTCCAGTAACAGATTTATTATGCTGTACTTGTCACCCTTAAGCTAGGACCTCATTACCACTTAACATCAGGTGGGATGAGGTCAATCTTGAAGTGTAATATAAAAAAAAAACAAGGAGAGAGAGCGACTGGGGAATAAGTGTTGTTTTAAGATGAAAAGCATTATTTATCTTAAAACAACACTCTTAGACTCAGAATATTAAGGAGTTATTATGGTAATAACTTCGTACTTATCTTTTGGTCTGCATGTTTATTAGTAACTCTTTCACGCAAAAAATATTGAGCGGATTTGAATAAAATTTGGTAGAAACAGAAATAGCTAAGTCAGTTTCACTTATAGCATACTTTTTTTTATAGTAGCGTAGTATATTGGCTCCTCCCAGCCTGATGGTAAGCAAGAGAGGAACCAAACCGCGATGACAACGGATTTGTTTCCGCAAAATCCTATCCGTTAACATTTTATCTCTTATTAACTATTTATTATCTTAATTGTTATTTTTACTCTTGTTAACTTTTTATATCGAAATAAAGAGAGCGAAGACACAAGCAACAGCTAGACTTTAAAATAGACATATAAACTCACACAATCACAATACTAAGCCAGGTTAAACATGATAATGATGACCTAGATTAAATGAAAAAAAATATCTATTTATGTTTCAATTAAAGCTTGGGAAATACTTTAAAAAAATTTTAGCCGCAACTATTGCTTTTAAATTATTTTTAAATTTTTTTTTCGTAAACTACTCGAGAATTGACTACTGAGATTGTGTGACTCACACGAGATCTTTTAACGTTCACGAGATTTAATTTCCTCTCAACGATATCAGAGGCTTATACAGCTGACTGGAAGTCTCCCCTGCCTTCCGCGTCCACCCTGGAACACAGTAATACTCGCAAGACTGGGTGCCACTGGTCTCGCTCTCAGTCCGCCGTAAGTCTCAGAGGGCGATCGCCGCGTCCTCGCGACTCCGCGACCGACAGTTGTCTCGGTATTGTTGTGCCATAGTTGTTGTTGTGAAGATGGTGTGCAAGGTCGTGCCGAAGATAAGCAGCCGTGAGTATCGTTTAAAAATTTCACCACTTAGTTCGCGTCATAAAAATTCTGGCCGCATATTTTACAAGGAAAGTTCGACGACGAAGAAAGTCGATTATAACGTGTTATTAAATTAGAATTTAAAATAAAATTCAACAATCGACTTGTGTAAAATAACTTTATTTTATTAGGTAGGTATTTTCACTACATTTTTTTTTATATTACACTTCAAGATTGACCTCATCCCACCTGATGTTAAGTGGTAATGAGGTCCTAGCTTAAGGGTGACAAGTACAGCATAATAAATCTGTTACTGGACTTGTCGCCCTTACCTTGAAGGCTTGACCCCTGCTACTAATGTAGCACGCCCCAGGAGCTCTGGAAACCTTACTCACACGCAGTAATTAGTCGTATTTTTCATTTTACCAGTAAAAGTAGCCTCACTTAATTTAATTACATTTTTAAATTTTATCTAACACTTTTGTGGGACTCAATAAAATAGTCTTTTATACACTAACATGATTTGTAGAAAAAAATAATGCGTAATATTTTATATGCCTCTAAAACGGAACGAACAAACAAAAGGTCTGTTTTATAAGATACTAGCGACCCGACCCGGCTTCGCACGGATGTAATATATATACTTAGAAATATTGGCTTTTTGATTATTTATTGCAAATAGAAACCTTCCTCTTGAATCACTCTATATATTTAAAAAAACCGCATCATAATCCGTTGCGTAGTTTTAAAGATTTAAGCGTACATAGGGATATAGGGACAGAAAAAGCGACTTTGTTTTATACTATGTAGTGATATCAAAAGTTTGGAATCTATAACGTGGTTTTTATTTGCATAAATAGGTAATTGTTTTATGAAAACGCTTAATTCTTATTCGAAGTGAATTGGTTGCGAATATGAGGATTATAAATTGCTATCTATTGTCATATCCGACATATTTCGTTTTTGAGATTAGACCTTCTGCCTTTGCGGACTTGTAAAGTCTTTTAACGTTTTTTAAAGTTATGCTCCTCGAGTGATTTGTGATAGGCTTTCTATTTTTGTGTTAAATATAACACAAAAATAGAAAGCCTATGTATATCAATATCAATAGATAATAATGAATTTATAAAGTGTTTTCACTTGAATTGAAAATAAATATTTATAAAAAAGATAATAGAATAATCGTTTAAATACTGTAATAGATATTAAATGTGAATAGAATTTACAAAATAAACAATAGGTATAAATGATAATAGCATATATAATTGCGATTGACATTAAATTCATTGATACGTTGATGGTAAACTATTATATATTTATTTAGAATTTTGATAGTTAGGACACACGCGTATTGAAGTGTCTAAGGTAGGTGCTTGTAGCGCGAATGGTTCAGGGTTCAAATCCCAGTCAAAAGGCATCTTACGCGAAGCGGACAGGTAAAAAAAATTGATGTTTCTGATTTCAATAATATTTGAGTATGTTTTATTTATGTATGTCCTTGATACGTGTACTAAATATTCTTGTAATTTAATGACTGGTTCAAGAGTTATGGGACTTTTTGACCAATCTGTGGGTACGCAGTCATTCAAAGGCATTTACCGAGTTATAAAATTATAGAATAAAACAATTAAACCTCTAAGTTTATGACTTCATTTAATAAGCTACCAATTTGTATTATTGAAAATGACAACCGTTTTTTTTTTCATTTAAAAGGCGATTTAATTTGTTTATTTTGAATTTCACTAAGTTGGACCATTTCGTTTTTTTTATTTTCTTTACTGAAAATATTTAATATTTCATAAACATCCTTGTTGATTTTTATAATGAGTTGGAGCTAGACTGGAAATACTGCCGATGCTAGGATTAGGTTCCGAACCGGCTATAGCTTCAATTTTGGTTTGTGTTCATTCTGACGATGCATAAGTGTTACTTGTAACCTACATGAATAAATGAATTGACTTTGACTTTGACTTTGAACATTATTCGTTCTATTACTTCTAATTTTGCAAAGGAAACATTATTTAACAGAATTAATAAAGGCAGTAATGAAAGCAGTATTTCTTTTTCCTTTAATACTCATAGATGGATGAAAATGTATCATAGGTACTGTTTTTTTTTTCAAAAATAATGCAAAGAAGGTTTCGGGCTAGTATTTTATATTAAGTACAGTCAACGTTGAACACTTATGCCCGGTTCTAATATGTGAAAACGTCCGTTTTAGTTACGTATAGTTATACGAGGCGTAAGCTAAAACAGTTCCAGACTTGTAGTCAGTTGGAGAAAAACGGTTTGTCATTTTTGGTCACATTACGAATCGTTAAATATTGGAACAGGGCATTAAAGGATCGATTGTTTTGTGTTCCAGCCGCGCACAGAGGGTCTGGAATTAACAGACAAGATGCGCAGACGCAAGAAGTAGTCGACTACGAGACTGCTCTCGACACAGCTGGTAAGAAATCCCTACTAATATTATAAATGCGAAAGTAACTCAGTCTGTCTGTCTGTCTGTCTGTCTGTCTGTCTGTGTGTCTGTTACGCTTTCCTGCTTTAACCTCTCAACCGATTTTGATGAAATTTGGTATGTATACGTTGAATCTCTAAAACGGACATAGGCTACTTTTTATTAGAAAATAAGGGGGGGGAGGGGGGTAATACCACCTTTGGAAGTTTATATGGAAAAATGTTTATTTTTGAAGTTAGAGGTATGAAATTCGGCACAAATATAGCTCGAAACTTGGATTAAAATATAGACTACTTTTTGTTTCGAATATTTGGGGAGAAAGGGTTAAAACCGACCATGAAAGCATGTAGTCCACGCGAACGAAGTCGCGGGCACAGCTAGTAAGTAATAAATAAATATTAATATAACTGATTCTGTGGTAAGTAGCTTAAGCACTTGTGTTACAGAAATCAGAAACAACGACGGTACCACAACACCCAGACCCGAGACAATATAGAAAAGATCGTTTCCCATATTGACTCGACCGGGGATCGAACCCTAACCTCAGAGATGGCGCGACGCCAAAGTCAGGCTCGCGCGCCTCTCAGAATAATTATCCAACCTATCTTTCGATCCATTTCTCGATTATGGCTTCATTTAGGTACGTATTAGAACACCTAAAATTAATACCTAGGTACTGTGTAAGATTTCACCTTTTTAGATTTTTTACTCTTTTTTTATATTACAATAGAAAAAGTAAAACATATACTTTTTCTATTATAATATTGATGTTTGATTGTCAATCTATAGTTTTTTTCTTGTCTTTACCGAATATCAGCGTATTATTTCGTAGCTTTTTTTTAATTTATATTATTTAGCTAGCTAAAATTAAATTATCATTATTCCTTTTCATTTACCAGTTTCACCCAACTTTAGGGAGTGCACAAAAGGCTTTTTTGTAAAATACTTATTTGTATTTTAGAGGAAGGAAAGAAACATTTGTTGCTTAAATATAAGTAACATCGGAAATATATTAACATTAAGTAAATATAATTAAACAAGTATACTTTAATCTTTATTGAATTTTTAATATAACCTATTTACAAATAATATAAATTTATATGCCTATTTAAGGTTATACATTAAGTGTACATATTAATTTTATTAAATTATATATATTTTTCTTAATGTAATAGTCATCGTTATATTTGTATAGTGTTTAGTTTACTGTTGTTTTGGTTATAGAAAAAACATTTAACAAAGATATTTTTATCTTTAGATTTTTATGTTTTTTTTTCATACTTACGCATGTTACTTACGCACTTTTTCACTGTTACCGCACTCATAAACAAACTCTCTGCCCGACCCGTAGGACCGCACGTTGATTGGTAGATAATGCTTCTAGCATTAAGTGTTGTAGTTTTTTGTGTAATAAAGTTTACGAATAATTCGTTCTCCATAAACAGAGCAGAGCGGAAACCATAGAATGGTTGGGTCAGTCAAAATATGTAAATTAAAAGTTTTGTTTTTCTTGTTCTTACATTTGATTACATTTGGCAGCCTCTGTGGTCTAGTGATAGGAGGAACTAGGTTCGAATACCACAGTTTTTCGTTTGCGTAATTACGAAAAAAATACCCTTTATGTAGTAATAATATATATCAATGAGTAGTTGTTTTAGTTTTGTTTTAAATTATTAAAAAAACCATTCCAAGTTATTTTAGATATTAACTTACAGGAATATAATTACTTAGATACTAACCACTAAAATTTACAACTATTACAACTATGTATACATATTATTGTATATAAAAACCTTCCTCTTGAATCACTCTATCTATTGAAAAAAACCGCATCAAAATCCGTTGCGTAGTTTTAAAGATTTAAGCGTACATAGGGATATAGGGACAGAAAAAGCGACTTTGTTCTATACTATGTAGTGATCAGGAATTACAACGTGCCCAAGACGTGCCGCTCAAAACACGTGTAACTCCATCATTAGATAATGATCTCGCATCAGAAAAATTTGATGAGTTATCTCATCTTGTTGTGTTCCCGATAATGAACTAGGCCTACGTGGGCTCGAAATTTTTGCCGAGAAAACGTGCCAATCCGTCGGCTCGGCACCCTGCGTGCGCGCGTGACGTCATCTGCGCGAGCGCATACGTGCCGCGACGCCTCACTTCTTTTGGTCGCATGAGTTTTAACACTTCTAAACTGCCTAAGATGCGCCATGAAAATAAATTTTTCATGCGCAATTATTAAGTGCGTAAGCTGTTGATTGCCTTAGCCCTTCTCTAAGGCAATCAACAGCTTACGCACTTCTTCTTCTCTATGGTTCGCCGGGAACGGGACTGCTCCAGCTTACCTCTTAAAATAAATACCTAATGTTTTATTCACGCATCAAAACAAAACTTTCAGACTTGGTCCAAAGTGGTTTACACATAGCAATAAGTTAGATACTGCTACTGTATTATTATTATTAGGGGTACTTGGGGCTATGCAGTTCAGTGAACTGTGGTCACTGCGACCTTTTAGATCTATTGTGACTCGCCACCAGTTAGAGTAACTCCTTTAGCCGGGTCGATTCTAGGAAGTCTAGTATTTTCCTAGCTTTCAGGGTTTTTAATTCATCCGGTTGGGCTATATGTCGTCCCAGGTGGATGTTTCGTTTGTGGATCAGAGATTCACAGTCGCACAGGAGGTGAAGAGGTGTTTCCTTTTCTTCCTTGCAGAATCTGCATTCATCAGAGTCACTCAGCTTCATATGAAACTGGTGTCTTTTTAGTTTGCAGTGTCCAGTCAAGGCTCTAACTAGCGCACTGGCCCTAGGCCTGCTAAGTTGTAGCAGTTCTTCGGTCCATTTGCGCGAGTATACTGCTACTGTAACTAACCTGCTGAGTTTCATACCGGTGTCTTCTCTGTTGATATAGGGTCCGCACCGAAAGTAGAATCACTTTGCATCCATTGCTTGTATGGCTGGTCCTGGTGACAGTGCTATTTGATGCACTATAGACAATAAACGGCCTAGTGTGAGCCGGGCAGGGTTTCCGTACATTACGAATGATGACTCGGTAAAAGTAATGAGTCATTGAATGAGTCTTTTTAATCGGTCTGTTAAATGATCGAAATACAATGAAAAAAAACGGCATTGTTGCAAAAAAAAAATATTTTCATATATTTTTTTATATTATGCACTCCAAGATTGACCTCATCCTACCTGATGTTAAGTGGTAATGAGTTCCTAGCTTAAGGGCGAAAAGTATAGCATAGTAAAACTGTTACTAGATTTGTCGCCCTTACCTTGAAGGCTTGACCCCTGCTACTAATGTAGCACCCCCCAAGAGCTCTGGAACCATACTCACACGCAGGAACACAACAACACCGGAGTGATTGTTGTTTGGCTGCGGTCTTCTGTAAGGTGGAGGTATTTCACCAGTCGGGCTGCTCCAGTTCGAGCGATAAATCACTATGCCCTACCTCTCTTAATTTGATGATACAAATTAATAAATATTTGTGCTGGGATATGTGTATTTACGTCACTAATTCGTAAAAATTGTTCGAAGAAGTGAAGTTTTGCTGAATTTTGACGCAATCTATATTAGTAAATTTTTTGTAACAGAAATGTTTGTATTTTTAACAAAAAACTTTCAGTCATCTACCCTTTTATTTATGAAACTTTCGTATTTACTGTTCAATTACATATATTACATTATTTTCATCTCATTATAGTCGTTAACGAAGTCTGTTATTAAACAAGGCACATTAGAGCGTCAAATAGTTTATATCCCTTTAATACCTAAGTGCTGGCGTGTTATTCAACGCCGCAGGTGTAACTCCAAATATTATTGCGGTTTACAATATCACCGCTTGTTATACAAAAACATAGTTATTCACTCGCGAACTGTGTAGGCGAGTGTATGGTCGAAAGCACGTCAGATCACCCACTTTGGAGTTTGTACCGCCCTTATTACGCGGAAATAAGAACTAAAATCAAACTGCAAGTGTTTACCTTGATCTGTTTTTTTTTTTGCACTTCAATATTAACCTCATCCCACCTGATGTTAAGTGGTAATGAGGTCCTAGCTTAAGGGCGACAAGTACAGCATAATAACTGAGCTAACCGCAAGTTATCGTAGGCGATGAAATTGTTCTGCTGTATCAACCGTTAGCCTCCGGTAAGTGCCCTCTGCCGAATATGTTTAGAACTACATACTTATCGGCCCGTGGTACAGTCAGGTCAGTTGGTAAGAGCAGCACGCGCGATACGTGAAGGTCGTAGGTTCAACTCCCGCACCGCAAGGCGAGATAAAAAAATTCTATTTCTAATATTTAAAGTTCGCTAGTACGGCGTTTAGTACTTTAAAAATAATAAAAGCTATTCAGAATGTCATAACTTTAACACGAGAAATAAACACAAACTTGCTGTTCCACATCTAAGACTTCATAAAATTAGCAATTCTTTTGTGGGGTTAAGTCTGAAGATCTTTAATAAGCTACCAGAAAAGATCACTGCATTACCTATGCATAGATTTAAGTATCTGATCAAAAATTGTATAATGAAGAAAGGATATTATAATATAGAAGATTATATTAATGACAAAAATGTTTGGAATTGATAGCATTATTATGTAAACTAGTCATACGCTATGTTGTTTAAATGTTTTTTTTTGCATGTTATCCTTTTTGTAAGTTTTTGAAAAGAGTAATTATCGAGTTTTTTTGCCAGTTCTTCTCGATAGAAGCAACATTCCGAACACGGTGGTAGTATAAAATCTGACGATTCATAAATGCTTTTGTAAAAATTTACATGAATAAAGAAATTTTCTATTTCTATTCCTTCCATAAAACCGCAGAATTAGTTGGATATTCCTTGAAAGCATTTTGGCTGAAACTTTGTCGGATTTTGATCTTGGATAATACAAAGTACGTAAGGTTTTAAGTTAAATATATACGTAATTTGCACTTTTGGGCATTTTATGTTTAAGATATAACCCTTATTTATTTAACGAACCTTTGAAAAGTTTTTACGTGTATTAATTAAGCTACGTACACGCTTATAAACAAATACGCTTGTTGGTAATTTGAAATTTTGTGACTACGGTAATATTGCACTCTTCAATCCACGGTGACATTTCACCGGAAATTATACAAACCAATTACATATTACACAACCCTCAACACACATTCTTCGGTAATAAATAACAACTATGGACATCGCATATAGGGTTGACATTACTCAACATAAATACTGCTAAACATTTCTGGGATGATACCTAAATAAAAAAAAGAATCTTATCTGTAAGTTAGATTTTTTAAATTTAATGAGAATGTATTATTTGTTTTAAAAACAATTATAATTAATAATGATAATATTGCGCATCAAAGTTCAAAAGCGGGATGATGTGTTTATTTAACTAATGTAAGTTATTAGTTCACTTCGTTCACGGAACTACTACTGAATTTTTTAGCTAAAATTCATTTTTTTATATTACACTTCAAGATTGACCTCATCCCACCTGATGTTAAGTGGTAATGAGGTCCTAGCTTAAGGGTGACAAGTACAGCATAATAAATCTGTTACTGGACTTGTCGCCCTCACCTTGAAGGCTTGACCCCTGCTACTAATGTAGCACCCCCCAGGAGCTCTGGAAACCTTACTCACACGCAGGAACACAACAACACAGAAGTGATTGTTATTTGGCTGCGGTCTTCTGTAAGGTGGAGGTATTTCACTAGTCGGGCTGCTCCAGTTCGAGCGATAAATCGCTATGCCCTACCTCTCTTAATTTATTTATTATTATTTTTACAAACTTTTGCTTTTTAAATATGACTTATTAGAATAACTTATAGTTTATTTTTATAGCGAAGAAGTACTAGCGAAGTTTAAATATTTTAAAGAGACAGATTTTTTTTATCTCCCCTTGCGGTGCGTGGGCTGACGGTTAATACAGCAGAAAAATTGCATCACCTACGATAACTTGCGGTTAGCTCAGTTGGAACAGCAGCACACGCGGTAAGTGAAGGTCGTGGGTTCGATTCCCGCACCGCAAGGGGAGATAACATTTTTCTGTTTCTTTAAAATATTTAAATTACTTATAGTTCCAACTGACAGCCCTGATCGCATACGAAAATTGTTTACACAACATTCCGAACAATATAAATTCAGCGAACGAAATTCACCGCGTCGACGACCATTCGGATTCCTAACGATGTTGTCTCATCGTTATTCCGAATACCTTTTAACGATGGCCGGTGTTTGATGTCGCGGTGTAAGTGTTAGTAACCTTGCCCTTAGAATATAATTGTTTGCGCTCGTATGCCCTTGGGTCGACAGGCAAAGCTTTATCGCAAAAATGATAAAATTGATCGGTTCGTCGACAAAATTTCCTTTCAATATCCTACTTATAATATTTTCGTGTTATTTTGAATGTATGGATGGATGAGATGTTTGTTACTCCTTCTCGCAAAGTATGTTGAATGGATTTGGATAAAATTTGGTGGCTAGACAGAGTAAATACTAGAATAATATATTATGACGTACAGTCAGCTAATCTTTGTAAATAAGAAAATCGTTGCGAAAATACATGTTAGTACGTGCATAACTTCAGAACTGCACTAACATTTTTTTTCTTCTTTTATGGTCATAATTGTCAGGACTAGATTTATCACATGAAATAATAAAAAAAATGGCTTGTGTAAGTCTCTATGTTGATTTCTAAGATGAAAAAATAAAAAAGACAACCCTTTTCCAATACCGTTTGTATTTTCTACTTGAAATGTAGAGTAAATTTGAACTTTACTGTTATTAAATTTTAATTTAAGATCATATTAAATTAAAAGCACTCACTGTTGTCTAAGTAACGTAGGTGTGT
This sequence comes from Glyphodes pyloalis, assembly GCA_037074685.1. NCBI lineage: Eukaryota > Metazoa > Arthropoda > Insecta > Lepidoptera > Crambidae > Glyphodes > Glyphodes pyloalis. The sequence continues at coordinate 1,842,111 of JAYKKO010000012.1, read as the reverse complement.
TCTAACATCATAGAGTCAAGTTGCATTTTATTATCGCTGCATAAACTTCAATTCACTCATATCTATCAAAACAGTTCGTGTCCGCGTTGGAGGATCGAATAATGTCGTTTTTGCGTCATTTATAAAATAGGTAGGAACAAAAAATTGCCACATTCCAAATCTTTTTGACTGAGCGAAGTCTGTCTGGCTGAGTTAACCTCTCTCTAATTGCAGTGCCCCTACAGGGTCTTTAGTGAACTAATTTTAAGATAACACCTTGTAAACACTATAGATGCAATAAAAAATTAAATATTGTTTTTCATTTGCACAGGCTACGGCAGCTTCAGTCGGAGTGCGCTTGGGGCTTGCGCCTGCGCATTCTTCACGACAGGCGTCGAGAACTGCGTGATGTCATACGTGCTGCCGGCGGCCAAGTGTGAGCTGGAGCTGACCACATACCAGGCAGGCTTGATCAACATGGCCTTCATGAGCGGTGAGATTACCAAATTTTTACTAATGAGTCCTCTCATATTTAAACTCTTTTATCAACTGACATGTAATTATTTTTAAGAGTAATAATTCAATCATTATTTTCATTCATTCGGTCGTTCATTAAAGGATTCACTCTTGTTGAATTAACATGGCGCGGATGATTGGAGAGCTCTTTTACATAATTAAATTTTATTGATAAATAGAGATTGGATTTTAATGTAAGTTATGGTTATTTATATTTGTAAATTATGTAACAATGAGTACACCACATTTACACTTAGGTTATTATGTCACAATGAGTGTTAACATCACCAGCGAATAATCAGTAGAAAATGTAGAAAAAAACAGGAATAGTAAGCGTGCAAAGCCGCGGCGGGCTGCTAGTCGTATTTAAATTGAAACACGATAAAAATATGTTTTTGTGTCGATACAGTTAGTAACACCTTGCGGTTATTTTGTTTCTGATGTAATTTGTAACGATAAACATTTATCACACTCATCTACTTAAGAAATTTAGCATGTGTGTGAAAAACAAATAACCAAACAAGCGCACTGACACTGCGCATACGGAAAACAATAAACGTTTAACGTAGTTCATCGATTGATATCATTTTTATCGATTTGATATTACCTTATAGAAATTCGCAGAACGTAACAAGAAGTAAAACTCATTTTTTTATTTTACTCAGCTTGCCTATTTACAAAGCGTCGGTATCAGCCTACCTATTCACAAAACGTCGGAATCAGCCTACCTATTCACAAATCATTTTGTTTCTTACTTTATTTGGTATAACTTTTCCAATCCCTACTAATATTATAAATGCGAAAGTAACTCTGTCTGTCTGTGTGTCTGTTACGCTTTCCTGCTTAAACTTCTCAACCGATTTTGATGAAATTTGGTATAGATATAAGTAGATAAGAATTGTACGTTCTAATTCATCTTTCGATCGCCTGAGAATTTTCAGACGATCTCCAGATGATTTAGAAGCGTCCAATTCTATACGATCAATAATGAACCAATCCCATACAGACATTTTCACGCATATAGTTACAGACGTGACTGAAATTACATCATTTCGTTGCTGCACATCCACTAGAACGGTTCAGTTAAAACATCTGGTATGAAATTTCTAAAACAAAAAGAAACCCTAAATTTAAAATGTATCTGCCCAGTGTCACCGAATATGGTGAAACGTCATGGAAATTTATTACCAAATACAATACGTAGTATTGTTTGCGGTCCCTCTAACTGTGGCAAGACCAACTTGGTTATCAGTCTGCTATTGCACCAAAATGGACCACGTTTTTGTAATTTATATGTTTATTCAAAGTCTTTATATCAACCTAAATACTTATTTTTAGAAAAAGTATTGGAAAATGTTGTAGGGTTGACATATAACAAATATAACCATAACAGTGAAATTCTTAGTCCGCATGAAGCTTTACCTAACTCAATTATCATATTTGACGATGTGGCTTCTGAAAATCAAAATAATATACGTGATTATTTCGCTATGGGTCGTCATAAAAACATTGATTGTTTTTATATTAATCAAACTTATACTAAAGTACCCAAGCAACTAGTAAGAGATAATGCTAATCTTATCATATTGTTTAAACAATATGATATAAATCTAAAGCACGTTTATGAAGAACATGTAGGCTCTGATATGACATGGTCTCAGTTCCGTGAAATGTGTGCAAAGGTTTGGAGTAAACCTTATAACTATGTTATTATTAATAAAGATTGTGAGCGAAACAAAGGTTGTTACAGAATGAAGTTTGATACGTTTATAGAAGTTGACTAAATTTTATAAAAGAAGTAGTTTGGTTACTTACGAATCAATCACACCAGGGAAGTCAAACCGAGTGGAGTCCTGTACAATGGAACGAAACCTTAAAGAACAAATTGTGAAATCAGCAGCAGCAGTAAAAAGAAAAGTAGAAATGATAAAAGATGCTACAAACGCCAAAAATACAGCGTTAGAAACGATATTTAAACCTATCGTTGATCCACTCAAGTTGTTAACTAATAAACCTGATAATGAATATCAAACAAAGGAAGAATCAGAGCAAACTGATTTAGTAAAAAAAACAAAATATAGTGAAAGCGAATTATCAAATAGCTCGATTGAAGATTTTGAAGAACCTGCTGACAATCAAACAACCACAGATGATGATAATGATGATGATGATCGAAAAACACCTAACAAAACTCTCACTACATCACCATCTGAAGATACTCATGAGAACTCATTTAAATCTCTCCAGTCTTCTCCAAGTATTACTAACGATTCTTTGTCATGGTCTATGATGTCCGAAACATTTAAAGATGTACCTTATGGTGTTAGAAATGTGAAAGGGAAACTTATGCTGGGAAATACCCGTGTTTTTGATGATGATCGTATTCTAAAAATTGGTAGCCGTACCTTGAAAAAAACACCTGGCCTTAAACAACTATTATATAAAAAGGTACCAAATTTAGATATTATTACCGAGGAGGACTTACGAAATTACAAATTATTACTTAAAGATACGAATGCACACAAACGTAATTGGGATCCAGCTAAGCCAATAAACGGTAACAAAGGATTTAAATATGCACAAATTATTAAACCACTGTTTAAGTTCTCTAGAAATCATACAAGTAGCGTAGAAAGTCAGCAAAGGGGAGAAGGTATTGATATTTTAAAAGAAGTTAAGAAGGATACCGATTTAGTTTACTGGAACGATCCAAATGAATTAGTGGAACGATTGAAATTATTACTTGGATCATGGACAGCTGGTAACACTGGAGTGCATAATGAAATTTATGCTATTATTGAAGAATTACACGAGGCTGGTATCATAAAAGACGTTAAATATATAAAGCTTCCATCCCAAGAATTGTGCAGTACCATTGCACTACAGAAGCAGACAAGACGGTAATGAATATAGACAAATTTGGGCATCACGTTCATAAGCGTTTACGACTATCTGAATTCAGTAATATTCTTACTGATACCTTAGTAAGAACTGATACTGGTGAATTTAACTTAAAATCATCAAAGTTAAAAGGCTTACTATCTCCTGAAAAGGATGATGAGGCAGTCAATAAAGAATATTTGGATAAAAGTCTTCAAGAACTGAAAAAAGAAATGAATACAATTCATAGTAATGTCAAAAAGTACTTAAACAATTTAGAAAAACTGACCACTAAAAATATGAGTACGTTGTTTTATTCAAAACAAGAAATCGATCTTATGATTGGAGGAAAATCTGACAAGAATGAGTAAAAAAGATATTATCAACGAGCTTCATAAAGCAGCCAGAAGAAATTTCAGTCGTAGAAATACCATTATAAAAGGAATTGATGACTTGTGGCAGGCTGATCTTATAGATTTTAAGAAATATTCATCATTCAACAAAGGATATAAATATATTTTAGTAGTTATCGATGCTCTGTCAAAATTTGTATGGGTTAGACCTTTGAAATCCAAATCAAAAAATTGTGTCATGGTTGCAATGCAAAGTATTTTAACTAAATCCATTAGAAACCCTAAAAACTTGCAGACAGATTTAGGAACAGAGTTTTATAATGATTCTTTTAAAAAGGTTATGAAAAAATATAACATAAATCATTATTCCACATACTCTGTTAAAAAAGCCTCTATTGTAGAACGAGTAATAAGAACATTAAAATTACAACTATTTAAATTATTCAGTCTGTGTGGACGATATCAATGGTTCCAAAATAATTTAGATTCTGTTGTAAACCAATACAATAATACTTTGCACCGAAGTACAAAATTCAAACCGATTGATGTTAATAGTACGAATGAGATTTTAGTTAAATCGAATATTATACAAACGCAAAAAAATAACAAATGCACAAGATTATCCTTTCATGTTGGTGATTATGTTCGTATAAGTAAATTTAAAGGAGATTTTTATAAAGGTTACACTCCAAATTGGTCTACCGAAATATTTCGCATTGTGAAGGTGAACCAAACCAACCCTCAAACTTACCATATAGAAGACAAACACAACAGAACAATTCTGGGTTCTTTTTACGGATACGAATTACAAAAAACAAAATTTCCAGATATTTATCTCATTGAAAAAGTTATTAAAAAGAAAGGAAACAAGCTATTGGTAAAATGGTTAGGTTTAAGTAATGAAGAGAACAGCTGGGTTGATAAAAGTGAAATAGTAATGTAGGTATATAAACCCGCCTATTACTAAGTCATATCACTTTGTGATCATCGATGAAGGAAGGCAGTGGTATTATTAATACCTTAATAGATAAGTTACCCTTTGAGCTACATTTACCAGGGTATCAATTCTGTGGGCCCGGAACAAAACTTCAGAAACGGTTACTGAAGGGCGAACGTGGAGTAAACAAATTAGACGAAGCTTGTATGTATCACGATATTGCTTATAATAATAAAGATTTAAGTACACGGCATAGAGCTGACTTAGAACTTTTAAATATGGCTAAGAAAAGATTGAAATCGAAAGATGCTAAAAAAGGAGAAAAAATAGCATCGTGGATTGTTAAAAATGCTATGAAAGCTAAACTTAGAGCTGGTTCAGGCGTAAAATCATTCATGTCAGGTATCAAAAAAATAAAATCACAATTAAAAAAACTTAAATCAAAAGACAAATATTCTGCAATAAAACATGCATACGCAGCTGCAAAAAAATTATTTACAAATAAAAAAGGAGTGAAATTACCACGCTGTATCCCAATCCCAAAATGTGGTGGACTCTTACCACTCATTCCCATATTTGCGGGTTTGTCAGCTTTGGGTTCATTGGCTGGAGGTGCAGCAGGAATAGCAAAAGCTGTTAATGATTCTAAAGCTGCACAAAAGAGTCTTCAGGAGTCTGAACGTCACAACAGAATGATGGAAGCAGTAGCTCTTGGCAAAGGGCTGTATATAAAAGCTCATAAAAAAGGAGCAGGTTTATATCTAAATCCTCCAAAAAACTAATTAAACGGCTACCCAGGCATGCACTTACAAATTTTGATATATTGGAACATGCCAGTGATATACCCTTCTTTCGCGGCGTTTTTATGAGAGATACATTACCTTCTAAACCTAGAAAGATAGAATGTGGTATACTTAATTTGGATAGCTGCAAAAATCCAGGCACTCATTGGGTAGCCTTTGTGAAGCAAAACGATTACGTGGAATATTATGATAGTTTCGGAAATTTAAAACCACCATTAGAATTAATCAAGTATTTCAACAATTTACCTATAAATTATAATTATATGCAATTTCAAAAGTTTGGTACCACAAACTGTGGTCATTTGTGTTTAAAGTTTTTAAGAAGCTACTGGAAAAAAAATATATATATTTGAATGAAATAAATAAAATTGTCAGTGTAAAAATGTCTTTCACTGTGTCCATAACCGGGGCAGGAGCCACTTTAACAACAAACTATTCACCTACATTAGAATTACGAGGAGAGTACGAATGTGGTCTTTTGTATTTTTCAACTTTCAATTCTATTCCTAATATAGATGAACGAAACAATAAATTTTATTTTGGTGAACATGAGGTAATCACAATTCCTGAAGGGTCTTACGAGCTTCAGGATATTTGTGATTATTTAAAAAATAACATAAAAAACACTGTACTAAAACTAACATGCAACAACAATACATTGAAAACAAGTATTTTTTGTTCTAAAGATGTTCACTTCAATAAACATGATTCACTTGGTAAAATTTTAGGATTTGGTATGAATACCATTAACGCAAATATAAGTACTGAATCTCAGTATCCTGTTAGCATTCTATCGACAACCATCGTGCGGATCGAATGCGATGTAGTAAGTGGTTCATTTGTGAATGGAAAAGCAAGTCATATAATTTACGAATTTGTACCCAATGTACCACCTGGTTACCGAATAATTGAAATACCCAAAAATTTAATATATTTTCCTGTAAACCAGAATTCGATAAGTGCTATCAACATAAGATTGTTGGACGCTGAAAATAAAGAGATAAATTTACGAGGTGAAGAGGTTCAATTGTATTTACATTTTAGAAAAAAATGATAAACTTCAATAAAAACCCCACCGCTTCGAGAATTCCAGTCAGTTCTAAAAGATCTTCCCATAAAGGCACACCACCTCAGCTAAAAAGGAAGCTAACCAAAACCAACAAAGAATTTCTTAAACTTATTGGTCTAATAAAATGAATATTCTAAATATATCTCAACAAACAGCCTACGATAGCAGTATTGAAAGTTTTGAATATCATTCGTATAAGCCATACGTAACTAGTTTCAACAAAAACGATGAAATACGAATTCCTATCAATCAACAAGACCTGTACGTGCTGCCTTCACTTAGTAGTTTATATATCGAGGGGAAAGTAAACGTGTATAACACGTCTACCAAAGAAAAGGTATCAAATGTGCATTTCGTCAATAATCCGGCACTGTTTCTCTTCCAAGACATAAGATACGAGCTAAATGGAGTAGAAATAGATAAAATTAAGAATGCGGGTGTTACAACAACAATAAAATCTTATCTTTCTTTGAATGAAAATGAATCTAAATGCTCTCGAGTTTGGGGTTGGTCAACTATAGGGTCGAACAATGTAAGTGGTGGAACATTTTCTGCATCTATACCACTTAACAAGATATTAGGATTTGCTGAAGATTATGACAAAATAATCATAAATTGTAAACACGAGTTAGTATTACTGAGAAGTAATACTAATCTCAATGCGATCACCTTAAAATCAGGCGAAGTAGTCGAAGATATTATAATTAATAAAATAATTTGGCGAGTTCCTCACATTAAAGTATCAGATAGAGAAAGAATTAACTTATTGAAACATTTAGAAAAAGACCGAGCTATACCATTAGCGTTTCGCAATTGGGATTTATATGAATATCCATTACTACCTAAAACACGTAAGCACACTTGGTCCATAAAAACTTCATCGCAAATAGAAAAACCCAGATTTGTTGTAATTGCTTTACAAACCAATCGCAAGCATAACAGCTTATTGTCAATGGCGGAATTTGATCATTGCCATGTACGTGATGTGAGAGTCTTTTTAAATTCATCGTATTATCCTTATGAAGGACTGAATGTCACATTTTCCGAAGACAAGTATACTTTATTATACGAAGCGTATGCCAGATTTCAACAGTCATATCATGGACGTCGACCAGAGCCTTTGATGAGTTTAAAAGAATTTAAAGATATTGCGCCTTTGTTTGTGATCGACTGTTCAAGACAACACGAAACTTTAAAAGGATCAATCGACGTTAGAGTTGAAATTGAAACAGATCAAGAAATACCTGATCAGACAGCTGCTTATTGCTTGATTTTAAACGACTGTTTATTTGAGTATAAACCTTTAAGCAATATTGTAAAGAAATTATCATGAATAAAAATACAATAATTGTAGATCTGCAAGGATTTAAAAATAGTAACAATGAATTTATAGTAAAAGAATTTGCTTTTGCTACTTCGGAGTATACACAAACATTTTTAATAAAGCCCCCATACCCATTCACTTCACTAACAGTCGAAGAAAAGAAACAGGTCTGTTGGATTGAAAAAAACAGAGGTTATCGGTGGAGTGAAGGCTATATTGACTATAAAGAGTTTCACAGAATTATTAAGCCTTATTTAAAACATAAGAATATTATTTTAAAGGGAGAGGAAAAAATAAAATGGGTAAAGGCTTTGTGTAATGAGAATAATATCATAGACATAAGTTGTTTTGTGATTCCTAACTTAAATTATCTTTGTGATCTATATTGTAAAGATTTTATTTTATACAATTGTATAAATCATTCAAAAATATGTGCGCTAAAAAATGTTTTATGTATTAAGATGTGGTGTTCTGAAAACAACGTGACTGTATGATATTAAATAAATTATTTTAAATTGTAATCTCTTGTTTTAACTACCTACCTACCTTAATTTCTAACCGTAGAGAGAAAATAAGAAACTTAATTTTTTCACAGTAATATATTTATTTAAATATAACACAAGCTTAATTTACAACGTACACTGATACTTAATAAATGTCAAACCAATAAATACACTAGAAATTATCACCGCAAAGTTTTTTTGATATCTTTCTAACAATAGCTTCTGTGAGGTCCATAATCTCGTCTATTGGGTTCTGAACCACATACTGCGCACTGACTTCTACATCATCTTCAGCTTCTTCATAGTTCGATCTTGAAGCTGCCGTTGAAAGTTCCTTTGCCAGGTCTATAACCTTTATTTTGATCAATTTCGTTCCTTTTTGTTCTTTGGTTATAACAAATGACTTTGGTATCAATCGTTTCGCTTTTTTTGTCAACTTTTTTCTCGGTCCAGTTTTCTTCTCTTTTGATTGTGGTTCGCTAGTTTCTTGAATAAAATTTCCAAACTCTTGTGTGAAACCTTCTAGCGGGTCTTGTGCATATTGAGAAAATATAATATCTGTTGAATCCGACATTATCTGTAACAAACAAAAGTTAGGATTAAATTCAAATTATTTTAAATTGTAAATTGAAAACATTTTTTTGGTAAAGAGAGTTATACTTACAAATGAATGGCCAACCGCTTGTCAGAAATTACAAGTTATAAATGAAATGTTTGATTTTATTTGGTTATAAGTTTTGAATGCATCAGCAATATAGCTGAGCTTGCTATGCATTGCGTAGCAATTGACCTCAATAAATCACATGTCACAAAATGTGATTAGGTACTACTTAGGTAGGAAACTCGTGTAAATAAAACAAACCTTGTATTTATTTTAAACACATTTATTTGACACGAATAAAACACCTAAATTACACTAATTACTAACATTTTATATTATCATATACATATATAAGTATTAAATCTAAAATATATTTTCATGACCCCATGCCCATGTTGCAATTTTATCTGACAAAATAAAACGTTTATCATCTTGATTTGATAAAGCTACCTTATTAACAGTTTCAGTAAAAATCTCGTGCTTGAGACATTTAAACAATATATTTCTTTTTCGAATAATTTTATCATTCAAAAGAACTGTTTTAAAATCAAATAAAGATAAGTCTCGTATAACATTTTTCTTTACACCTTTAGCCTTTTTGATCAATGTTTTTTCTGTTTTGATACAATATAACTTTGACCGGAGACCTACAAACTCAGTCAATATCTCGCCTCCTAGCTCATCCTTGAAAAGACCTGGAATTTTTTTATTTTTTAAAGGTAGTCCAAATTTATTATTGGGACAGTAATTACTTGTATCAAAAAAGTTAGTAAAATGTTCATTTAAGTCTTTATAAAAATCTTCAGTTTCAATTTTGTAAACAAAGCTATCAGTATCAGTATAACATAACTGAACTTTATCTCCATAGTGAGTCTTTATAACAGAATAATGAAATTGATACATATGACTTTTGGAGAGTTCTAATACAGCAAAACCGATGTAAATTGGTTTATCCATGATTATTCTCTCCGGTTTCATCTGAATTGAAACTAAATTATTAGAAAAAATTGTAGCACTGTGAAAATTGGGTCTTGCAATTAATCTGTCAGCTGATAAACACTTTTTAGTTTTATTCGATTTATCAGTCCATTTATTAACTAAACGCACATCTACTCTTTTTTCACTGTCCTCTAGGGTTTTTCCAAATACTGAATTGTTCATCAATTTGAAAAGATCTTGTTGAAAAGAAGTTGAAGCTTTTTTTCTAAGTTCTGTATTTAAATTTATATATTTAGCTAAAAATGGGCTTTGCTTAAAACACAGAACGCGATGAATTTTATCTAATATAAGACCATTATTAATGCATGTTTTCAAATAAACGTAATGAATTACGTACTGATATTTAGAATACAAGTTAGGAATTAATTTGGATGTTTTACCACCAGGTGGTACGAATTTTTCCGGTGCGAAAGGATAGCAATTGTGACTTGAATGTAAATCTGACGGATAGATCAAGTCTACCTCAAGAATGTACCCGATATCCGAGTTATCATCTACGTCCATAATATTCAATTCACCAATTTCGCTTTGATCTAAAAGACGAAAATCTGAAACAGGTAAATACTGACACATGCTATAGCCGTACAAGTTATTACAGTCGATATAAACTAAAAACGAATCTGGTTCAGTAGGGTCATAATGCGGTAAATATTTATTGTTTGCCTGAGCATATCTCGTTGAACACAAACAAATTCCTCCACGTATCCCTTTTTGTATAAAACGTATAATTTCCAAGTCAGTTAGTAATTCTAACTTAACACCGGTTTCAAGTAACATCGCATCAAACGAAAGGCTTGGAGCTGTTAAGTAAAATGCTGGGTCTAAATGGTAATTCGTTTTACAAACGTCGCGAAAATTTTCAAAAATATCTGCTAATAGTAAAACATCCGTTTTTAGGTAAAGATCTGTATACTCGCCCATGTCTTTTATTTTAAAAACAGACCAAACTTTTTGAGCATGACCATAATCTACATCACTTATTTGTTCATCTGTTAAGGAATTATAGAAACATTCTTTTTTAGGTAGCTGCGGCTCAGAAAATGATTTCCATTGTTTCATATAGTCGTAAGGATAAACTCCTTTACGCGTTAATAATAAAAATTCAGTTTGTTTGGGATAATACTGTTTTAAATGTTGAAAATCTGTTTTATCTAAACCACAGGCTAATTTTTCTAAACTCGTGCCTAAAAATTTGAACGAATCCACAAATCGAATTTGAGCGTATTTTCCATTATTTAACATTAAAAATTTTGTAAAAGATACATAATTTTCCTTATTTTTAGGTATTACTTTTACAGGTCCCAAACTTTCAGCTAATTCTTTTATAAATAAATGGCAGTCGTAACCCGCTAAATTATGAAAAAAGACAGGAACAAATTTAGGAACACTGAATTTAAGGTTACAGTATTGGTGCGCAGCACCTCGGAAACGTCCTGTAAGATGACAGTGATCTCGCACCTTGTCAACAATTAATAATTTATCACAAATGTGACAAACTTCAGCCTGAGCATAGGCTTCTGCATCATGTTCATCAAATTTCATTTTAATGTCTTTGTGCAAAATATCATAAATTTTTTCAACGTCCTTATAAAGGCTTTCTAGAAATTTCTTTACACAATATTTTCCTCGATATTGTATAAAGCGATTCAAAGTGCTATCAAACGTGCATACTATGTAATATGAAAAAGCTGCCGGTATGTGTTTCTGAAGCGGAGAAGTAAAACTTGATGTAGGATTGGGTTCACATCCTTGGAAAGGTAAAAGTAGAGTTTCAAAATCCGCGTAAACAATAAAAGGAACATCTTGCTTTCGGTCGAAATGTTTAAATTCTAGATATGTTCCTTTATTAGGTAGAATTGTGCAAACACCACTACAAATGTGGTTATCAAGTTTAACTTCGCTCGTAAAAAAAAGCAAACAATCATCGCAAAAATAAAGTTTTGCATGATGTTTCGTAATTTGACTTCTAACAAGTCGTGACAGGTTTTTTATAAGAACAAAATGACTTTTCACGTCATTTTCAATCAAAAGTAAATTAATTTTAGTTCTCGTTTTAGATTTAAATTCGGACTTAAAAATTGGTCCTACTACCGTACGATTATTTTTTAACGCATACACATTTATACTTATTTCAGGGTTGTTATGTTCAAACTTTGAAATATCATTGAAAGTTACAGGAAACGACAAACCATCAATATTTAAGACTTGAGCAAAATTTGGATACGAAGAAGTACGATGACAGTTTTGTTTAACAGGGTAAAGAGCAGTGACAATACTCCATAAAAAGCAATATTCATCCTTATTACGAATGTTTACACAAGCTTTCTTCTTTTTTATCGCAAGCGGTAAATCAACATAAGTTGAGCCAGATCCTCTCAGTGGATCATATCTATTAATATTCACTTCCAAAGAAACGTTACTCAAGAAAGTCCACCCACTATCGCGATCTTCAAATTCTTCGATTTTCGTTTTAAGACTAGTAACCATCATTTCAAAAATCTTTTTGAAATCGTAATTACGAGTAACCAACATGTTTTTGGTAGCAAATGATTTTATTTCACTTGTCTCATTTTTAAACAAAAAGAAGTTACCGAAATATTCAAAATTAACTTTTAAACTTATGTGCTTTCTTAAAGATTCCTCCAGTAGATTGTTTACTTTAGAAATTATACCGTTAAAAAACACATCTGGCAAAGAATGTTCATACTCATCTGTAGGCATGATCTTATAAGATGAAATACGACCGCGAAAAGCAGTCGTAAGTTGGACAACGCCATCGCTGAGTTGTGGCTGCGATGCGCTGCACTTGCTCTTGTGTGCGGCGCTGCGCAGGTGACCTACCCATTGTCTGTTACCTACTTGTACAGAACACTCAGCGCAAAAAGGCATTTTAGTAGCTAGAAATGTAATGTAAATTACAAATATTGAATTAATTAAAAAAAATGCTAAACCTTATTAATCACTGTTTTAACGTTTTTATTGTGTAGTTAAAATTATAACCTGAGCATGTATGATCTGCGACGGAGGAAAAAAATATAGACTTAAAATAATACCTACCTACTATTTTTAATTAACTATTCAATAATAACAATAGTTTGTCCAATTATTTATTAGTATAGAATACGGGTTTGCTATCATTAAACAATATTTTAGTTTTTCTGAGGTATTTTTGCAAATATTCCCATTCGGTCTGATCCGGATCGAGGCGCGCCTTCAGCGTGACAAGCGCCTTGGTGTACCGCTGAGCAGGAGGCGTGGCGGCGGCTTCGTGCGCGCTGTACACCCGCGTCTCCACGTAGTAGCGTCCGTTGAGAGAGGCGCGCCGCACCACCGACCCGTTCGCGACCTTGCTGCTGAAGCTGCTCTCGAGTTGCCTTCCTTCTTTCGCGCCTCGCGTTGCGTGCTCACTCGCTATGCTCTCCTCTTCATCGGACAGCAAGCCGAATATGTCGAACGACTCCTTAGGATTCGATTTCGACTTTTTGGACTGAGATCTGAAACCGTGAAAGATATCATTAAAACACACGAAACAAAAAATATTCGGTAAAAATTTTAACTAGGTACATACTTATGTGTTATCTCACCTGCTAGTTTCACGAGATGTAGGTTTTCTCTTCGGCTTTGGTTTTTGTACGGGAGCCGGAACAGCTTCAGCTTCAGAGTCAGATCTGCAAAAAATATGTATTATAAGGTCATGCGTGGTAGTGTAGATTATTTAAAATAAAGTGTGATCAGAATTAGAACGGTGTTATTGAAAAAATCGCAACTAAAATATTGATCTCATTATCACTTTTGAACGAGTGTTCACATAGACATGAACGCGATTTGCAGAATTCCAAACAAGACTTGTTTAGGATTCTACCTAATTGAGACATGACAGACATCTTCTTACCTTAAGTTATCACGAGAGGCTGGTTTCCTCGTGGACCTGGCCGTGAGTACAGGCTCAAAAGTTTCAAACTCGGAGTCAGACCTGAAACATAAAATAAAAATGATTGTAACATCTAAAATTAATTTAAAACACAGTCTTGTCAGTCAGTGCTAAAGTTATTTTAAATTCACAGTCTGTTAAATTTTTCGTTAAAGTTATTTTAAAACAACTTCTTGGTCTTTGTTCAAGTTTTCGAAGTAATCTGTGAAAAAATATGTTATTTTAATTAAGTACTTACATATTGAACACTCACAATAAAAACTCACTGGAGCTGAAGAGTAGAGTGACGTCACTGGAGCTGGTTTCCCTTCTCGAAGCACTTGAAGCACAGAATGAACCTCTAGCCCGTCTTTCCCAAATTTAAACCAAAAATATTGAGAACTCCGCAAATTTCACTAGGGTTGACACAAGTAGACAGTTATGATTAAACCTACTTTTTTCTCATGCCTATAAAACAAACGTACGTCCGACTGAAATGTGAATATGTTTTGTAAATATTTTGCAGATGTGTAAACCATGAATGTTTCCTAAGAAATACCTACTGTTTTGTTTCTTCTATAACTTTCAATGCTTATTTTATTTTAATGACGAATGTTTAATGTAGTTTTTAGAGGTTACAAATAGTAACAGGTTCATTTTATTTTTTCTCAACCATGTGATAATTCTTAACAAAGTCTTAAATAAACTAAGAGAGTATCAACCCTGAAGCATTGCGCGTATGCACTTTAGCCACGAGCGTCACTGCCTGTAGAAAATACGCGCTTGCGCAACTGACCTATTTTATTAGATTCGTAAATTTTCGATTCATTGCTTTAATAATGGCAATTTGAAATCATACTTTTAAAATTATCAATAAATAGTTAATTGATGTTTTGTATGATATCTTACAGGTACAAACAGTGTATTAAAAATCTTTTAAAAATGTTAAAATCTTTAAACATAACAATTGATACATTTAATTTCAAATATAACTAATTTTGTAACATTTTAGTTATGTACAAAGAATTTAATATTTTTTTATATAATGAATAACTAATAAAACTTGTGATACAATTATTTTAGAGCAGACTGATAGTTCGATTAAAGTCCAAGCCGATGAATTTCTCAAACAAGAACTGAATCAATTATTTTGAGCATATTAATTAACAGATTACATTAAAACATGCATTTTACTAGTAGTCATAATTATAAACTTATTAGAAATCGAACCTAAAACCTTTACTTAACATAACCATAGCCTGTGAAGTAAGTACCTACTTATCTCCAAGCCTGATTTTTTTTTATTTTACTTCCTTGGTTTTCCATTGAGTGATATTTCGATAAGTATTCAGTCGTGATTGAATATTTACAACGTAATTGTTTTTGTAATAATCAAGATTAAATTATGAAACAAAACTACCTTAGCTTAAACTAAGAAATTAATTATGATTTTATAGAGTGCTTGTTAACCACAACAAATAATTAAGTAACGGAAAAATAATTACTAATTATTTCTTTCCTGAATTATAAAATAAATAATAATAACTGACTAGTTAGTCGAAATACCAAATACTCATTATTACTTGATTATGCTATAACTATGTAAACAGGCGTTTGTATTAGTATTCATAATAATTTTATTCCCTCAAGTAAATTTACGATTATCTTTAATAGTTTGCTCCGGCTAATAGAATCTCTAGCAGTAAGCATCAAATGACTAGCTATGTGATGGTAGATCAGGTTAATTATTCGATAATTAGGTTTCATAAACGTTAAAACATTATCATCTCAGAGGTCTTTTTTAATAGATACTGTATTCAACAGGCGGGGGACCGCTCTTTAGCATTACAAATTGCTGCAAATGGTATGCTAGGTCTGTTTCAAATATACTTCAGTGAATCAATATAGCTTGATAACCATTATTGTTTAATAATACATTGGTATCCAGCAACATCTTATTATCAATTACAATGTAGTTAGTTAAGTTCCTATTACGTTTAAAGAGCAACATTTTGTATGAAGTCAATTTTGCTCTAATTATATTGACAGTTGATTAAAACTATCGTATGAATTCTTAAGATTATAAATAATATGGTTAAGATCTAAGCTATGCTATTTGTGATCTTAATTACTGCTTCATTATGTTTAGAAAAAATAGAATCGAACTTAAAATGCTTTCCGTTCAAAGTAAACTACCTTACCAGTGGTCCTATGTGATCATTAGGTAGGTACTTAGTAAGGATCACAGCTATTTTTCATGTTCTTATTGATCTAATTTAAATATACGTAGGTTCTAGAATAATTAGTTTTCAATAACACTATATTGATATAGAGCTAAAGTAAAAAAAACATATTGATTAAACATCTTGACGTTTTAAAAGTTTTTCATAAAATGTATCTTGTAGCATGCTTACTGTGAAAGGGTATCATTAAGAAAATATCGCTTTCTTAACTCAATCAGGAATCGAACCTGGAAGTTTATGATTTCACGACGGTTCATCATGCTATTTGTTATTTTGTGCAAGAAAGTGTACAAGTAGGTATGTCATTCATACTGTTGGAGTATCATATCGCATTACAACACATCCGCTCGCGCTGTCGGCTTTTTTTTTTGCGGTCACGGGTTGGAAGTAGCGGGGTCGGGGACATGCTGACACTTCAAATATTTCCACTTATCAATAGGTTCGTGTCGATATTTTTGTTTAATTTAGACAGTGAACGCTTTTCGAACATAGGTACATTTAGGTGCAATTTCAGAAACGGTTAAGACTGATCCAAGTGGTAAACTCAATCTAAATTTCACCGATACAACCAAACAGGCCAGAATGAACCACTCCCGAGTGAAAGGTAATATTTTCTGGGTACCGATGTTTACAGCGTAAACGTTAATGTTAGCACGACCAAGCAGACCAAAAAGGGTTTGGTGTAAAGAATTGGACGCTTCTAAATCGTCTGGAGATCGCCTGAGGATTCTCAGGCGATCGGAAGATGAATTAGAACGTACAATTCTTATCTACTGATATACGTTGAATCTCAAGAACGGACATAGGCTACTTTTTATTAGAAAATAAGGGGGGGAGGGCGGTAATACCACCTTTGGAAGTTTATATGGAAAAATGTTTATTTTTGAAGTTAGAGATATGAAATTTGGCAAAAATATAGCTCGAAACTTGGATTAAAATATAGACTACTTTTTGTTTCGAATATTAGGGGAGAAAGGGGTAAAACCGACCATAAAAGGATGTAGTCCACGCGAACGAAGTCGCGGGCACAGCTAGTTCATTATAAATAAATAATATTTAAAATTAAAGAATTGAAAGTTATAAAAATATTATATGTCTGTTCCAATTTTTCAAACTATTAATGCGAACCTAGGCAATAACCTAGTAAAAATAAAAATTGAATTATGTAATTCGCGTTCAACCCGAGTTACGTGGTTTGGTGTTTTTTTTGCAGTGGCTGATCCACGATAGACATTCCGTGCAGTTTAGCTAAGGGCTAACCATCCCGTAACGAAAATTGCCATGTTAGATTTGTATTTGTTTGTATAGAGTCCTTAATTGAAGCATTAAACCAAAAAACGGGATATCCCTTTTTAAAATGCGCGTCTTACTGTGTTTACTTTATTAGTTATCTTTTATGTATGGTCTAATTGAATTATGCGACACCAAATATAATGGTACACTTATCCTTACTTGTAAGCATTTTATTACGAATTAGCACTATTTTATTACGTCGTTTCAGTGACAACTCTTGGAAATGCTACTTGGAGATCTGAGGAAATTTAGATAAAATATTTACACCTACATACCGACCTAACACCAACTATTAAATCTCTATAAAAACGTATGACTAAACTGGAAACAAAGACTAAAATGGCACTAATGTTCTAATATAATAATAATAATAAGGTTTATTTGGCACACAAATAAAAACATACAGTACAAATCAATTACAGATACAATCAAGAGAAATGTAGTTTCAAATGTGCAAAGGCAGAATGCGAAATTATTATGCAATTTACAAGGGCCCCTAAATTAGGCAGTGCCTGTACTTTGGGCAACTAATTTTTGATTAGTATTTATATTTATATTTGATAAACATTTTATAAACTACTAGCGCTCCCGGCGAACTTCGTTTCGCCTTAGAGGATTTTCGCGCTTTTCTGAACATCATGATTTTCGCGCGTGAAAATTTTCCTGAACTTTTTTTGCTATAAACCTTACGGAGCCCGAGACCTTTCCAACGAATACAAAACCGTGGAAGTCGGTTCGTGCGTTCTGGAGTTATAGCGTCAGGAAGGAAAACCAGAAATAATTCGATTTTTATATAGTAGACTTTTTGGATTTTTTAGCGATCCTAACCAAAATTATTTTCTTTTTTATGGCCTGAATATAAGAAACCAGTTGAAGTCAAAATATGTTTGGTAATTCATGTAGGGGAGTAATATTGAAATAAATCAAATGTGAAAAAATTTCAGCCACCTTAGTCCTAATTCCAAAATAAGTAGCTGAAGCACTTATTCCAGGGTCCAAGGGGTATAAATAATATTTTGTTTTTTGAAGTCATTCCAATCGCATTCAATGTCAATTGGTTTCAATTAAGAACATAAAATATTGCTATCCATCTTGGGATCCGTCATACTTCGTGTTTTGGTTTTGGTAGTAAAACTAAAAGTGTCAAGCGCGAGTAGTTTTTATTATTAATTGTGAACTGGTATAAAAGTCATGTTTGCGTTGTATCGAGTCACTCTTTACTTATTACTCTTACGTACCGTTTCTAATAAACCAACTTGTTTGTTTGGGATTTGCATTTAAATTACTTGCCCGTTACAGTACCTACCGTGTTTAGGACACTAACAGTAAATAGTTAGGCTTGTAAGCGATAGTGTTAGGCATCAACACGCACAGCTTCAACCCCTTGGCATCTATTCAGGGGGTCTACTCCCAAAAACTTAATATGTCGAGTACGTCTCTTTAGTACTATAATCGTAACCACTTCGGATGCGACTAAAGCGTTTTAAAAAAACATGTTATTATGTATAAAAACCAAAAATCAAGTTATAATTCCTAAACTTTTGATTAAGCTTCGGAAACGAAATGTTCCGTTTGTTACTTTCGTTTTTGTGAGTAGACCCCTTGGCATCAAATCATCAGGTCTTAACCCATATCTTCTTCCTTCCAGGCGGAGTCGCTAGCGCTTTCTTCTGGGGTATAGTGGGGGACGTGTTTGGTCGTCGGAACATACTGAGCATAACTCTTGTGCTGGACGCGTCTCTCACCCTGGCGCAGAGCATGGTGGTTGACTACAGGCTATTGCTGGCTGCGAGGTCTTTCAACGGGTTTTTAATAGGTGAGTGAGAATACTTTAAGGCTATATTTCGAACCTCTAGTTTTTGCTATAAGTAGAATGTGAAGACGATCAGATCAGTGATTCAGGGCGACTACTCTTGAAAACGAAATATGTCGGATCCGATGACGTTTAGTATTTTTATTGCTCATTATCGCAACTGACACACTTCGAATGCGAATAAAGCGTTATCAAAAAACAAAATATTATTTATACAAATCAAAAATCACGTTTTAATTCCCTAACTTTTGATCAATCTTCAAAAACGAAACCTTTCGTTTGTTCATTTCGTTTTCAAGAGTAGACGCCCTGTACCCAAGATACAACAAGTTCTAGGTTGGATCTACATATGTATATTGCGCTATTGATAGTCACGAGTAATAAAATGTAAACACTTGAGCTCTTATATCGTCAGTTTGAAGGTTCACTTTAGAATGAGTGACTGTACCTATATGTCCTAAGGCAGGGGTGCAGCAACATTTCGCAACGAGCATTTTTAAGGATTAGTATTGTAGTACAAAGAACATAGAGCATTAGGAATCTAAAAAGTCATCATGGATTCCTATGAAGTGCTTGAGAATGGAAAAATGAAAAAAATGGACCACACCGTACCTGTATTATATTGGTTGGAGAGGAAGAGACGATAGGCGGTAAGCCTCTATCTCCTCACCGAAGGCGTCGCGGCGCACAGTTTGGGAACTCCTGTCCTAAGGTATTGATGGTTTCCAGGTGGTCCATCAACGCTGGTGTTCACATATCTGTCGGACCTGGTGGGTGTGAAGAAGAGACAGTTCTACCTAAATGTCACCGGGATGAGCTTCGTCGCCGCTTGGCTGATACTCCCAGGTACGTAAATTTCTCTTCTTCAAATAAATAAAAATATGACAACATCGAATTCTGTGGTAGGCAGCTAAAGTACTTGTGTTATAAAAATCAGGAAATACGGTACCACAACACCCAGACCCGAGACTATAAAGAAATGTTCGTTTTCATATTGACCCGACCGGGAATCGGACCCGGAACCTCAAAGATGGCGTAACGCTAAGATCCGCTCTGCTCGTCCTTTAGCTACTAAGGCCGTTATTCTTTATGTATGGCTAATGTTTTTTATGTATTGATTTTTTGTATTTAACAGAACTAGAATTTTTTAGTGAAGTCTATTTCTGCTAATGTCGCATGAAAAATGATTCTATTGAGTCCATCAGTGAGATTTTCAAAATACCAATCAAGTAAAGGGTGTTACGTCACTTATTCGTATAAACTGTGCAAATCAGCGATAACACAATGTACTAGTTAATTATTAAATACATGATTAAAGAAAACGTATTTTCCTTGAATAAAGTTTCAAAATCAATGCAAAATAGTAAATGTTCCTTAAAGGGTTAAACTTCTACTCCGTCGAGACGTTATCGATGTAACAGTATCATGAACTACCGTTAGATAAAGCCGGCCTGATACTTGAACTTGTAAGTGACAACACTGACAACAACTCGCGTATTTATTTGGCATGCAAAAACTGACAAGTACCTACTGACCGACATACCCACATCTCAATCACATGACAAGGAATACGGTAATGCTTGTTGGATTAATATTAGCCTACTGAACGAGCCACCTACTTTGGTTAATATTGAGAACGTTGTCACAAATCCTTTCGAATGTTAGGCACTGTAGGTCTAGTCCCAAAAACGAGACAAACAAAAGGTTTAATTTTTGAATATTAATCGAAAGTTTTGCAACTAAAACGAGGTTTTTGATTTGCATAAATAATACACTTTTTTTTCTCGACTTAGCGTGGGCACTGCCGTGCCCCCAGATTTGTTTCTTAAAAAGCTTTATGCCCGGTTCCAATATTTTACGATTCGTTTATGTGTCATGAATAACTATCCGTTTTTCTCCAACCGACTATGAGTCGTTAATATCCATTCTATTATTTACTTTCCATATCAGCTGTCATTAGTCATTGGTCGGTCGTTTTAAGCTTACGCCTCGTATAATTAAATACCTTCTATCTTCTAGTTTTTCAAATATTGGAACCGGCACTCAAAATGGGTTGGTTACGATTATGACTCTTAAAAATTGCTATACGTCATCGGATACGCCTTATTTCGATTTTGGGAGTTGACCTTCGTATGCTGATATTCTTTACTAGCTCTTGCCTAACACTTTGCGTTGTTTCTAAAAAAGTATTAATTAAGATACCAAAGTTTGATTAAAAACAAATATTACAAAGTAAAATGCAGGTACCCAATGTAGGCACGGAGAGTAGGTAAGTCGATAAAATGTTACGCCTGATAGAAACATGATTTCTGATTTAAGTGTTTACACCAACTGTACCCCATCATGATATGCAATTAAAAATTGAGTTTGAGCTGACTTTATAATAAAAAGTGGAGGACATCTAATCTATAATATCTATATACCTAAGATAAGCAGCTCGTCCGTATGTAGGTATTTAAAGCTACCTTTCAAAAAGGTCACATCAGTTTACCATTACAATGCGCGTTGCAGCGTTTTCTATTGAAAATCAATTTGTTGATTCTATCATACGAATTTGTACAATGAATGAACGAATCTTTACATGCAGTGGACTGGAAAATGATGTACAGTCAATGCACGTTAGACTATACACTTTAGACTTTGTACCGCCTTTATATCGTCCATTTAAGAACTAAAATAAAACTGCAAGTGTTCACCCTGATGTGCAGTTGACTGTACTATCAGTAGTGATGAAGTTTCACGCTTTGTAGGCTCAAGTTGAGGGTCGAGAGAACAGTAATTGTATTAATTTTTATTAATCATGTCGATAAGTAACATTGACTTTATTTAAAAGGAAGTTGCACATTTTTATCTGGTACTAAGTGTTTCAATATAACAACACTTTCAAAAGTAGCTGGTTTTTGGAGACAATAGATTGTTACTTTTTTTAAAATGTGGTAAATTAAGAGAGGTAGGGCATAGCGATTTATCGCTCGAGCTGAAGCAGCCCGACTGGTGAAATACCTCCACCTTACAGAAGACCGCAGCCAAATAACAATCACTTCTGTGTTGTTGTGTTCCTGCGTGTGAGTGAGGTTTCCAGAGCTCCTGGAGGGTGCTACGTTAGTAGCAGGGTCAAGCCTTCAAGGTAAGGGCGACAAGTCCAGTAACAGATTTATTATGCTTTACTTGTCGCCCTTAAGTTAGGACCTCATTACCACTTAACATCAGGTGGGATGAGGTCAATCTTGAAGTGCAATATAAAAAAAAAAATGGCTTTTCATTAATGAGCACACTAAAATCTTAGATATTGAGGTGGACATATTAGTAGCTTCTAATATGTCCACCTTAATATCTAAGATCCCATAGATTTATTAGTAAGTGCCTCAGCACATAAAGGCATTTTTTTGAAAAGAGTACACACGTATCAACATTTTAATGTTTAATCATTTTTACCGGAGTGAATCTGCAAATTATATCTTATTAGATGGAAGGACAATTAATATAGGTAAAAAAATAATAAAAATAAAAATAAAATAAGTTTATTGGCTTTCACAAATATTAAATCTTAAACTAGTTACATCAGTATCCCCTTTTAAGTCTATATAGACCTGTATCAGGTAGATACCGCTCTTCCTTCAATTATATTCTTAACAATTTACTTAATATTAGTGGCTAAATATTAATTTTACTTATCATAAATTACATCTAGGTTAACAAAATTATATTAAGTGTGTGTGTGTGTGCGTGTGTGTATGTGTGTGTGTGTTCGTGTGTGTGTGTGCGTATGTGTGTGCGTGTGTGTATGTTAAATTAAAAGTGCTTCCATATGATCGTACGTTTTTGACTGTAGCCACGTTCTGAGCACTTTCTTACATTCATAGGTAACTCAATACCATAGAAAACAGACATTTTATTTATTACTAGCGGTCCCGGCGAACTTCGTTTCGCCTTAGATGATTTTCCCGCTTTTCTGTTGAATTTTTTCCCGAATTTTCTTAGCTATAAACCTCACGGAGCCCGAGACCTTTCCAACGAATGCAAAACCGTGGAAAACGGTTTGTGCGTTCTGGAGTTATAGCGTCAGGAAGGAAAACCCGACTTATTTTTATATAGTAGATTACGTGTTATATTGTATTGTACTTTATTCAGCGTGGTAATGCGGCGAGCGTATGCGATGGGCATCTTTGCGTCGGAGGCTGACAGGAGTTAACAAGCTCTTTGAATTTGCATAATTACTTATACCTAATGATTTTGTTATTTTAATTTTAATGTTAACTAAATTCTTAAATTAATATTTTTAGTGTAATTAAAAATAAATAGATATATTAAGTGATGTTAGTACATGGTTTTTTAAATTTCTATGAATATAATTATTATGTAATATAATTAAACATACATTTACTAAAAATAATTTTATTTTCGTGGTATGGACAATAAAACATTTTTAGTCTCTTTTTAAACCCCAAGTGATTTATGTATAAAAAGGTTCAAGGTGGCTGGACCACCTTAGACGATTTTTATTAGTAAATATTATAATAAGGCGAAACGATTTTTATTTTGGTTATTGTTTCTTACCAAAAATACACGTATACAGTTACCGTCATACTTAGTTACTTTTAGAAGATAGTACGTTTATTATGTTAAATTTCCAGCGGTCGCATGGCTAGTGATACCTTTCAAGCCTTCAGACGTGCACACGATCCTCCCCCTCTACTCCTGGCGGCTGTACCTGGCCCTCGGCAGCATCCCTGGCTTCATCAGTGGCCTGTGGATGCTCTCGCTGCCAGAAAGTCCTCGGTTGCTCTCAGACACCAACAGAGGCGATAAGGCTTTGAAAATACTAGCGGCAATTCACAAGAAGAACAACGGGAAATCATCAGAGTTTAAGGTTGGTTTCAATCAAATTGCTACATATTCTGCGAAGTGCAGTTTTGTTCAAAAATTGTCGTTAGAATCCACAGTTTTTATTTAAAAAAAAATTATCGACTTTCTATTTACGGCATGGTCACCTATCCCATACGTGACTAGGCCATGCAAGGTTTAACTTTCGGTATTGTTTACGAAAAGTTGTTCTTAACGTTCCACGAACACCTCATAACCATAATATTTTGAGACCGTTATATTACTTCTAGATTAAAAAGCTGATTCAAGACAACATATTCATGGAGAAGACTCTGAGTGGTGAGGAGAACAGGACCCGGGCGCTATTCATGGGTGTCCTGAAGGACCTCAAGATGTTCGTCTCCAAGAGCTACGCGTTTAAATCTAGTCTGATCCTGTTTGTTTTCTTTGCAAATATGGCTGCGTAAGTACCTAATATGTAGGCTAGTTCCGCTCAGTAGGTTTATCATCACTATTTATATTTTTATTACTTAGTTTTAGATTGCCGCATTGGTTTTTTGGTCTACACATACCTATAGAATCACTTTGCATAATATTCAATGACGATTCGAAAGTGTTATTATATGTAACCTTAGTAAGTTCATAGATTCATGTTAGATTAAGCTTCTTATGATAGAAATTAAGATCTTGCTTATTTTGTTACTTATAGCGTCCTGGTAAAGTAAAAGTACTTTCTCTGTCGAGATAGAAAATCTGCCCAAGTCATTGATATCTTGTGATTCCCTATTTCATGACGAATATTCTTCTTCAGCGGCTTTGGGCTAAACCTCTGGATCCCCGAGCTCCTCCTGCGGATGCAAGGCAAGCAGTGCAAATTCGCCAGGGCGAACGCTCTGCCAGAGAACGCCAGGCTAGTGAACGCGACAGAAGCGACCAGGATGTTCGACAGCAGAGAAGCTGTGGGGGGCTTCAATAGCAGCCTTCTCAACTCTCATGAACTGGTGGGCGTGGAGCTGTGCACCAGCGAGATAAACGATGATGTAGGTGTTTTTTTTGTTATGTGCTATTTAAAACGGTCCCAATCCCTGACCTTTCTTCGGTGATCAATCAATAGTTCCAGTGGATTATGACGTCATTATTCCTACCTACCCCATCATCAATTTTTTCATTGGATTTATAAATGTACTACTCTATTAAGTACCGAGGCCATGTTGATAGGTATAGACAGATTAGGGTTTTCGATGATGGCTCATCATCATCATCTTCATAGAACTTGCGGGGGAACGCAGAAGGATGAGGATAAGAAATGCTCAAGACGCGTGTAAACTCCCAAAATCCATATTATAGCCTCTGGCACAGATAGCTGGGTAAACTGAAGCGTATGATTGAGCCACAACGCTACTATTCTAAAAGACACCGCCGCGGTAACGATCAAATGTACCATCGAGTACATTGTATTGATATTCTAAAAATCACTGCTGCTCTTTGATCCCGTTTGTAGAACTTTTTTATTTCTGTCTCCAAGGTGTTCACATCAGGACTCATCGTAGGCGCGTGCTGCGTGCTCGGCAATGCAGCATGTGCGCTGCTGTGCGCTCGCGGCGGCGCCCGCGGCGTCAGACGCGCAGCAGCTGCGTGCGCGCTGGCATGCGCGCTCGCGTGCGGCTTCCTCGCCGCGTGCGCGTGCTCGTGCGCACAGAGCAACAAAATAGCGGTGGCGGCAGCCGCGGCGTTGAACGCGGCGTCTTTGAACGGGAATGTGCTGCTGATAAGACTACTGTTGCATGCGTTGCCTGCTAAACTTAGGTGAGCGTTGACCAGGAACACGGTATAAGGATTTGGTACAGTTAGTGTCTCATAGTCGCAACCAAAGAGTCATTAATATCGGTACAAACAAAGTTTTATATGTTGTCAACAATATTGTGGTTCAATAGGTCGCTATTTGATGTTTATTGTACCTACTTCTATTTACTGCTTCTATGGCTTCTGTGATATAGCAGCGTATCGTATTTGCTAC
Organism: Glyphodes pyloalis; assembly: GCA_037074685.1. NCBI lineage: Eukaryota > Metazoa > Arthropoda > Insecta > Lepidoptera > Crambidae > Glyphodes > Glyphodes pyloalis. Next base: position 1,816,047 of record JAYKKO010000012.1, on the reverse strand, counting down.
TACAGAGTAAACGATTTCATAATTAAAGTCAAGCCATCGTTAGATTATTTAACAACACGCTGGCTAAATTGACGATACGATGTATCATCACCATTTTTTAATTATTATTGGGGACAAAAAGTACCAAAGTTTTAATTGTGTTTCGAAAATTTAAAGGATTCAATAGAATCTTTGTTTTGTTACTAGTTATCAACCCTATCTACTGTTAACAAGAAGATCACACAAAAATAACGTTTGTTTCATCTATTCCAGCGGCCTCGGAGTTTGCTGGGGTGCGTGGTGGGGTCGCGCCGGGGGGGTCGCCTCCAACCTGGCTGTCGGGGTGCTGCTGGATTTCTCCTGCCCCGCGCCTTTCATCGCCGTAGCTGCCTTATTAACGAGTAAGTTTAAACACCTTATGGAATTCACTCCTCTTGAGATCTTTTTTTTTGTTTTAATGTAAAATGAATACAAACAACCTAAATTAAGAAAGAACTCGCTCCTGACTCACTAGATATCATTTTTAGAAGCCAGAAAGTAATTTTTTTTTTGGTGTTTATTACATTGTTTTAAAAATGAGAATGAATCAATATTGTGCATTGTTTTGTTTTCATTTTTAGTCTAGGCCGACGATGATGTTGATTAATGCGAAATAAATCTGAAATAGCTGTATTGCTGGAAATATACGTTCTTGTTTGGCCAATATTAGCGTAGCGCTGGTGTTATGGAAACCAAAACCAACTGTGGTACTATGCTTAAATACATTTATTAACATCCAGTCACATAACAAACACAAATGTTCATCACACGAATGTTGCTCCTAGTGTACCTCAGACTCGCACTCTTACACAACTACAACACCCAGACCCGAGACAATATAGAAAAGTTAGTTTTCCATATTGACCCGACAGGGATTCAAACCTACACCGCCAAGATATAGCCCGCTCGCCTCTTGGCTACGGAAGTCTTTATTAAGTAGAAACTTTAAACTTATTCTACTGAACACTGAACTGAGCCTAAAAATCGAGTTAAAGCTATTTGTTGCCATCATCAATCAAATCGGTTTATGTAAAAAACGGACTTTATAGAGTAATGGTTGGGGCGTTATCTTCAAAAATATATAAGTTATATGGGTTTAAAGCCCACGAAACACTTTCACATTGTGAGCTTTTCCTGCGAGGCTAACAGATTAGTTAAACGAATTTACCTCGCAATATTAACGTCGCAGCTTAAATTGATGACGACAATCTTTCAACATTATTGAAGAGCACACGTATCAGGTTACAGTTCATTCAAGGTCAAGTTCTTGGTCACGAGACAACGGAAGTTAATGTCGCTTAATCTATAATCTATATTAAAATTAATAGCTGTTTGTTAGTCTCACTAAAACTCGACAACGGGTAGACCGATTTATTTAATGTTGGTGTTGAAATAATCGTGGAAGTCCAGGGAAGGTTTAAAATGTAAGAATATTTAGAAAAAAGTAGGCGGCACGAAGTTCGCCGGGACAGCTAGTATATAGATAATAATAATAAAGTTAAGGATAAAAGATCAATGATTTTACTACAAAATGCAAAATGAAAAGTAGAATTTGTAGACCTTTCAACAAGGGTAGTAGAAGTGCTGTAAGGAACTTATATTCTTTGCTAAAAATGGAAGTATTCCAGCCGAGCTAGGTGTTAACTGCTCAGGGACCAAGGCCCAACTATCTGTTGGTTTGTTGTATCTATAGTTTGTGGCGACAATAACTTTGACATCGCGATGTAGGATCGATGTATTGATTGGCTAAGCGTGCAGTACATACGGAGCGTTGTTTACTATGCAAATTCTGCTGACCCTGTATTTGTGTCGACTTGTAGGTAATGTCGTAGGGCGGCACATGTGCCATGGTTCCTATGATATGTATTATCAATTTTTATGACGACCTCGGTGGCGCAATGGCTAAGGTAGGCGCCCAAAGCGCGTAAGGTCCCGGGTTCGATTCCCGGTCAGGTCAATTTGGAAAACGAACTTTTCTCAAATGACTTGGGTCTGGGTGTGCTGGGATGACGCCCCCAGTTAGTATCCGTTGTCTGGTACTCATAGTACAAGGGAAAACCTTAGTTTGAGACCAGGTGATTGGTGTGATTGTCTGGCGCATATTATATTATTATATTATTATGTATTTGTTGTTGCAAAATTTATACTTTTTCTTGTATTAAGAATCTGACTGCACTAAATAGATTGTTTTTACCGAATCAACTTTTGTATTTAGAATCAAACCCGTTTCTGTCTTTTACTTCCTGTTTTAATTAAGTAATCTTTTACTGAAATAACCTTTTCTTTTCAGTATCAATCGGTGCCATCCTCGTCATAAAAACGGAAGACAAGCAATCAACAGACGACGAAGAAGAAAATGACCACGAGAAGAATACAGGTCTAGATAGGTATATTTCGACGCATATGTAGGCGTTGGTAGAAATGAGTGAAGCAGTACGGTCAAGCACTTGCAGTTCCATTTTAGTTCTTATGCCATCGGCATAAGAGTGGTACAAACTACAAAGGTTTAGTCTGATCTGCTTTTGATCATACTATTGCTGAGTCCACATGTTTGGTATGGCCCTGGACTCACCGACAGAAGCGCAACCAAACAACTTTCAAAGTTGTTCCTTATAAAAACGTTCCATTTAAACATTAATAGGGTGATAAAATATCTCTTTAGTTCATCAGTTAGACGGTATCCGCCAAGACTTCCGCGCCATTTCTGAAGTCCCGGGTTCGAACCCCGGTCGAGTCAATGTGGGACAAGATCTTTTGTATATTATCTCGGTTATGAGAGTTATGATACCATCGTTGTTTTTTATTTCTGTACTCACACAAGTGCGTAAACTATTTACCACAGAAAAGTAAAAAAAATGAGATAACAAAAAAAGAAATAACAGATAAGTATAGCTTTTATCATGAAAACCGACATATACTTGAGACACAATGCGGTCAAATTTCACGCGTCGTCACTTTTTCGTAAGGTGTTTACGCAAAAGTGACGCCATTAATTTTTATATGTTGTAGGAAAAACAAACGTTTTCATTGTATTTTAAAAAATTAATGGATGAACTGAACAGGTATCTAGGCATCATCCTTATTTAGCGCAAAAATAATTAAAATGATGGGACTAGTTAAGGAATCTCATTAAACAAATTGACTAGTGTCCGGAGTTAACCGGAAAACTAGTGCAGACTGACACTAGTACATTATTAATTAAGTTAGACTAGTATTATATAATGTAGTAATCTATAAAGAGTACTAGTTGGTCGGTTAATTAGTGTGCCTTGTAACGCTTTGAGAGACGATCCAATGCACAAATTAAATCAGTTCCTTTTAATATTAAGGATGAACAAAAGAGTATGTTTTCTGATATATCACAGTACTGTAAAAACTATTTTATTAATAAAATAATTATATGTTATTGGTGTGTCTTTATGACAGCAAACTGCTTTTTATGTAAAAAAGTAGGCTATTTATGCTCGGTTCCAATATTTTACGATTCGTGATGTGTCATTCATAAATGACAACCCGTTTTTTTCCATCTGACTATGGCCCGGCGCCCATTATCGGCATCGGCAAGGAAAAGGATCCTTCGGCATCCTATGTACATGCAAGCGCACACTATCGGCAATTGGCTACTTGACAGTGTTAACAATAAAATATGAAAAGTGTTAGATATGTTAGCTTATTAGTTAAGTAATCATTTTACATTTTTACTTTTTAATTAAAAGCATAGTTAGTATTTTATTTTTGCAAAATAAATTTTACTTTTTTTATCTGTGGAACAAAAGAACCGAAACGGAAACCACCATTGCAATTCGGAAATGACAGCTGTCGGCGAAAATTATTTATTTTAATGTGGCGAAACAATGATTATTTTACCGATTAAATTGAACTATTGTGTCTCTAATCGTATAAAGAATTTATTGAAACATTTTCCGTTTATCTTAATTAAGTCGTTCCTATGCGTATCGGTTCGTTGTCTAGGACTTTGACGTCACAATTGCAACAGTGACGCGACTAGGCGTTTTCGCGCGCTTTTTAAATGTGTTACACAAAATCATATTTTTCTCTGGTTATTTAGATTATTTCCAGATAAATCGAATTGCTTGGCATATAACATGAACGGGCGCACATTTTACAATACTTTTTCAAAAACTGTCAAGTAGCCAATTATGCTTTGGCATGCTGCAACGTTCTTAGCGATGATGAGGCGTCCTTAAGGATGCCGCACCGTCCGCTTGCCAAAGCGTCTCAATATAAGAGAGGTAGGGCATAGCCATTTAACGTTCGAACTGGAGCAGCCCGACTGGTGAAATACCTCCACCTTACAGAAGACCGCAGCCAAATAACAATCACTTCTGTGTTGTTGTGTTCCTGCGTGTGAGTAAGGTTTCCAGAGCTCCTGGGGGGTGCTACATTAGTAGCAGGGGTCAAGCCTTCAAGGTAAGGGCGACAAGTCCAGTAACAGATTTATTATGCTGTTTTATGCTTTTCGCCCTTAAGCTAGGATCTCATTACCACTTAGCATCAGGTGGGATGAGGTCAATCTTGAAGTGCAATATAAAAAAAAATATCGCAGAGCGAGCTATCCCCCGAGTGTTGCCTTGGCGCCGGCGGCGTACCGAAGGATGCCGAAGCATCGCGAAGCATTCTCAAGGCTGCCGATACAGCAGTCTCAAGCATACCGAAGCGGTATTTGACGACCTCGGTGGCGCAGTGGCTAAGGTAGGCGGCCAAAGCGTGAAAGGTCCCGGGTTCGATTCCCGGTCGGGTCAATTTGGAAAACGAACTTTTCTAAATTGCCTCGAGCCTGGGTGTGCTGGGATGACGCCCCCAGATAGTATCCGTCGTCTGGTGCTCAAAGTACAAGGGAAAACCTTAGTTTGAGACCAGGTGATTGGTGTGATTGTCTGGCGCATTTATTATTATTATTATTTTTGTTATTACGACCACATATCACGTAAATTTCTACTTTATTGTCATTATGTTATAGTATATTGCTATTTGCCACCTAAAATCCTCAGTCGTACCGATGCCGTTAATGGGCGCCGGGCCTATGAGTCTGGAACGGTTTTAGCTTACGCCTCGTATAATTTACTACTATCCGTAACTAAAACGGCTCGTTTTTCAAATATTGGAACCGGGTATTAATGAATTTAAATAAAGAGCTTAGGATGTCAATTCATATAATTTATTGGTACTTAATCAAAATAACAACAAACGTTTTCTAAAACAAAACATAAATAATATGATGACGTAACTTTAAGTATTTTTATACTTATTATATACTTAAATTTAAAAAAATGTAATAAATTTTGGTACATTTTAAAAAAATATTCAAACATAGGTACTTTAATAAATATCCGAACTGTGATTTGAAAAAGATTTATGACAACTGAACTTAATATATTCTAGAATAATGTTTTATATGTTAGATTTAAGTAAATAAAGTTCAATTAATTATTTATTTGAAATTCCGGCTATTATTTTCAAGAAGTTAATCCATCATACCCTATGACGATCTAAGCGTAACCCCACACTAGCGTTCTTTGAGCGTCGACGTCGACGCAACGCCGACGCGACGTCGACGCAACGCCGACGCGACGTCGACGAAACGTCGATGCGGCGCCGACGCAACGCTTGCGCCGCGGCGCGGTCGAAATGACGAACGCCAGGACTGCGCTCCACAGGCGCCGCGCCGGCCCGACGCCTGCCGCAGCGTTTATTTTGACAACAGTACAATGATCAACTCAATTGTTTCGGCCCGCCCGTGTTTTAGAATCAGTAGGCAGAAGACTTTTTAGCTGATAGCAAATATGGATGTAGCTTAAAATACTAGCTCATATTGCCGAAGAAACCCATTTTCAATTAAGTACTTTTAGTTTTCGAGAAAATAAATGCTAAAGTTGCCTTTTCGTGCCATGTGTCAAATAGGTAAAATATATTTTTTCCTTTACAAGTTGAAAGCATTAATTTATCACTGCAATATAAAACATTATATTGTGTGTTCAAATCTTACATTTCCATTTTCGAAATGACTGTATACTGTATGTACATGACATCAGCGCGGCGCGACGCTCGAACGCGATGTGCGGAGGACGCCCAGCGCAAGCGCCGCTCAAACGCCGCGCCGACGCTTGGCGGGCGCCGCGTCGACGCTGAGCGGGCGCTGCGTCGACGCTGAGCGGGCGCCGCGTCGACGCAACGCCCAAACAACGTCGACGCGGCAAGACGCTGACGCTCGAAAGACGCTAGTGTGGGGTCCCTCTTAAACTTTCGACTGAATTGTCAAAAAACATGTATTAATAATATTACTATGTTTGAAAAAATATGTGCTTGAAATAATTTTTACGGGAAGGGGAAAATTCAGAGCATATTATTTCTTACTTGTTGAATAATAAAGGAATACAAGTTAATCAGTACAATTCATTACTCAATTTTAAAATAACTTCACAGTTATTTAACGAACTCGGTAGCGCAGCGGCCAAGTTTTACGCTTAAAGCTCCGATCAAAAATTTTAAAGTTTGCACAGTTGCGACCTAAATTCAAGGCTTGAAGCCTTCTTTTACTCTTACCGGTTGCGCTTGACGACGTCAAAAATGATTCACTTCTTCAGTTCCATAAGGTTTAAATAAGATTAGACGACCATTTAGTTCTTATTTGCAATGCTTGTGTTGCAAAACAGACATCTAGAAATGTATGTTATGACGCGGGAAATAATAATTTGTATGTATTCTGCATAGAATTGTAGATCTACAAAATATTTTATCAAGGGTCCAAAGCGCGATAGTTCCTGAGTTCGATTTATGTCCATAGGTCATGAGAATCGTTCTTTTCTAATTGGTTTAGTTTTTAATGGACTGACGTCTCTGTGGGTATTTTCTTGATACTCATAGTACAAAGGCAATCCTTAGTTTGAGACCAGTAGATTGGTGTGATTTTAAAGAGCATTTATTTTTTCCGATATTGTCAGTCAAATTACTACAAATACGTCGTGAACTTTAGCATTTTAGTTTTCGAAGGAATTAAATGTAATGACAGCCCTTCAATTCTTTTATAAAACGAAGTTTACCAACATAATATAACGCACTCTGTCTTCTTTCATGGCATCGCTTTATTAATTTCTATAGATGTTCTCAATTAACATCTATAGAAATTAATAAAGCGATGCCATGAAAACAGAATAGGGATATTCTGTTCTCTCGCACAGCAAATGCTTGTTAGTGGTTTTAATAAAGCCTTTTTTTTCGTTAATTCTCAGAAAGAGTTTCGAGTTTTGATTTTTATTTTTTTATATTCAAAATAAAAAAATAATAGAAAGCGGGATATAAAATGCTTTACATATATCTATAATAAGATAGAAAAGTGTATGTATGGTTTCTTTTTTTTTTCTTTTTCAAATATTTTATTTTGGAAAGTAATTGTTAACAAAAGATTTCAATCATATCATAACACAAAAGGTACAATGCGGGATATTTTTTCCCCCAAAATTCGAAAAAAAAATTCCGGGAAGAGGGAGACCAAAACCAAAATCTCATTTAGTAATGCATTTCCGGATTTCTTCTATTATTTTTAGTTGCAAACAAAATTTTCAAAATTTTGTTGTACAAATATATCGACGCCATTAGTTTTCGGGTTCTGATCTTCCTAACAGCACATCCCTGACCTGATATACTTATAAAAATATTTACTAACTTAAATATATACATAGAAATAAAAAAATCAAATCAAAATCTAAACAGATTTTGAGAAAATCCGTAAAAAGGCTTCATTGACTTCACTGCTCGTATTCGTCCAATAATCTAAATCAATTCGCTACAAATAAATCTAAAACTAAATTAATATTCTAAAATCACAGACAATTTCATTTCATTATTATCTTAGGTGTAACCTTAGGTGCTAATTGACCCGGTGTTAAATTGCTGTCGATTTTTCTGGGGTTTTGTCCGGTGGAAGGAACCACGCTGCTATCACGCTGCCTGTAAGCAAACTGTTTTTTAAAAATAAAGAAAACAACAAAAAGGATATAAAATGGATACCTACTATAAAGTAAACAATTATGTGTGTGGCCTCTACCATCAGATCAGCAGTATCATAATATACTTAAAGATGCAACCACCTGAATAATTAATAAAACATTACACACTTTACGTGTAAAAATTAAAAAGGTTCTTCTAAAATTCTCTGGGATCATTAGATTCTGATTTGGCGAATATGGATGGGACCATGGCGGAAGTAAACCTACCCTCTAAAACAAAAAAAAAAATGAACTTTGCGGGCAGAAAAAGGAACACAAAACCTCCTCGTTTAAAATAACGAAACTACACAGAACTATAAATAAAATAATATTGTATGTGGAGAACTGTTTACTGGTGTCCAGTTAAATCGATATGTGAATCGATCCTTTTAATTTGTTTTTGCGCATGGATTTTGTTTCCCATCTCTTAATTAAACGCATGACGTCAAAGTGTCAGCCTAAAATTTTACGGTCTCCCTACAAATCGCTGAACTATTTTCTTCTATCCTACAAATATTATAAACGCTAAAGTTGAATAGAATGGAAGGATATCTGGACGTATGTTTGTTACTTTTTTAAGCAAAAGCTACCGAATGTATTTGGAAGACTGTCTGCTATAGATAATCTTTATTTCCATGGTGCCGTCTCGAAGCGATGTGATGCGCGAAGTTTTAGTGGGTAGTCCCCACTCGGGAGAACGGAGATTGCAGAATGCGTACACCAATTATTAAAGAATTGGTACACCAATGCGTGGGGATGGTAGTGACGTGTGTGAAAAACATAGACGCACTCGCACAACAGTGCGTCTATGTTTTTACCCTCTAAAAAAAGGAGCCGCCAAATTCATAATTTTGTTATTCTCATCCCACCAGTATGGAATCAGTGCAAACGCCGTCTTTCGTATTGCGCCTGGAGCTATGATTCCCCATCACGCCACTGGCTGTGCAATTAAATGCAGTTACGACTAATTGTAAAAATATCTTACTCAAGACAAGCAGCGACCAGAGGTAGAAGGTGAGCTGGCAGTGGTTGAAGATGAGGTTGCCGACCAGGTTAATACCGATGAAAGTACTCGTGCGACCTACCATGATGCTCAAGCAAGCCACCATTCCTCTGGAAATAAGCAGATCAAATCGAGTTTTTTATTGTATATTGCATCACGCCGCACTAGGAAACTTGAAACTGGAAAATTACATCTCTTCTTGAAGTGCGGAATTCGAACGTAGGACCTCCTTGCATCGCAAGTGATGCTGTTCTAGCTGAATTAAGTATAAGTTGTGGTAGGTCACTAATTTTATAACCACTAAGCCTACGGTGCCTTCTGCCTAATTTAATAAAAATCTGGATCAACGGCTTGACGTGGCTTCCGAAGCACTAATTTTTTTGAACAATCAGATGAATCAAGCCTGCAATGTCCTTATTAAACTGGATCTAAATCCCGGTCCTATGTAGGTCAGTTAACTTGAAAACTTTTAAATACTTGTCGAAACACGATGTCCTCATAGATTTTCGATGAAGAGAGTCACAAATTTGCTTATTTGACTTCTACACATGAATTCCAAAAAGCAATATGGCCGATGTAATATAAAAATCATTTTACACGCCATCGATACCTTATAAATTTGTAAATGATGGCAACATTCCATTGGAATCGCTGACAAAACCTTACCTATAAGAAGTGGGATAAAGATCTACGAAGTAGGAAGCAAGGATCCCCATCCCGAGACACGTGCAGGTGAAGATGACGAAGAAGAACACGCTCGAGATCGGCTCCGGCGTCAGGTTGAGCGTGACGCCCCCCACGGCGGAGAGGCACAACACGCAGATGAGCACCGCCTTCCGCCGGTGCGGTAGGTACGAGATGACGAAGTTGAGGAACGAGAAGACTGACTGGGACGCGATGAGCGTCAGCATCACGTTCTCTTCTATAGTTCCGACGCATACTTCGGGTGACTGGAACAACGATGGACATTATTGTCATCAATATTTTTTTTTAAATATGGCCACCTCCAAAGGTTTTCATTATGGCTCCTTTGCAATGTTAATATGCCGAGATTTCACGTCAAGAAAACAAATGGTGCCTCGTATCGCGTAGTAACCGAATGTTTGTTGAATTTAATAATTATGATTTTTTTTTGCATTTTGTTAATACATTTTTAAGACTCGAGGCTGTAAGTAAATAAAATACTTACAATGGCAGTAATGGTAGCATTAGAAGACGTGCCGTTAGCTGCTACAACTAAAGGTTTTTCTTCGGTTGAGATGAGCGCGCAGATATTCCCAGTGGCAGAACCGTCAGACTCCAACGAGAGACGAATTAGATTCAGGATGTGAGGCAACCATACGAGGAAGCTGTTATTCCTGGAACAGAGTTTAAAGTTTAGATGATTATGAAAGCTGAAGAGTTTGTTGTTTGAACGCGCTAATATCCGTTAAACCTTTATAGGGCTCTGTCGACTATATGACCATCATAGTTTGAACCTTAACTCTTTTGAATTAAGGTCCAAAGCCAACGAAAAATTGAAACATGCTCTGCCGTATAGAAGATTAATCACTAGTTCGGATTGATTTTTTTTTCGTGTTAGCTAGTAAATGTTTTTAGGAAGGATTTAGTCTAAATAACATCATGCTGCAACCAATAGTTCCTTCAAGTTGGGACTCCACAACAGTAATTATTTTACGTTGACATGGAACCTGATAGAGGCGCTTGTTACACAAGACTATTCAGGCTATTACTAGCCCAGCAAGCTTCATCATCAAAAAAATAGAATCCTACCGCCCGAAAAAGCCAGCCTTGTCACTACTACAACCAAGAAGTTTGGCACAGAACATGGAGATAACATTCATCTACAGTTACATAATAGGCCATAAAACCTGTTCTCACGTGATGTACACAACAAAGACGATGTAGAAAAGCTGCAGCGTTCGCCAGAGATACGGCTTTCGGAACAGCGGCGCGCTCTGCTCGTAGACCGCCCTCAACAAAGTGCTCTCCTTCTTAGCTGATGTCTCCTCCAGTTTCAAGGATTTTACCTGGAATTTTTAAGGAATTCTAAGAAGAAAACCCACAAGTCAGGTAGTACCATCTTTAAAGGCGATGACGTCTAACCAAGGGATTTTGGTGGGTAGTCTCTGCCACGCACGCAGTAAAGTAGGCCGCTGGATCTTTTGATCTAGATGCACTGGTCTGTGATAAGGTAAGGTTCAAACTCTCCTTTCGTAATCGAGTACGAGACCATTCTCTAAGGTATTGTCATCAACCACCTTGATGATGATTCAGTCAGATTTTATGCAAAATTTCCTGTCAAAGCATTGGTATTTTTAACTGGATCCAACGTCTAGAGTTCATCTGACCTAGGGTCTGACTACCTACTCTACTACTACTGAGACAGTAGAGGTTGGATTTTATTGCTTAAGGTTAAACCTAAAGTGTAGGACTGGATATTCCGCATAACCCAAGTGATGAGGTAGCTTGCAGCTGTGTGTGACAATTTTTCTGTTATTATAAACTTTTAGTGCCACTACATGCTAACTTACACACTGTGAGAACAGATTCAAAGTTCAAATTCCTTTTAACACAATGCATCTTATGAACAAAAACTTCTACGAAAATTGTATCACATACCTCATATTCCACTTTGGAGCCTCTGTGGTTGATGTTGTACATGGACCTCAGGACCTCCAAAGCGTCTTCCTTCCTGCCGCAGTTAGCCAGGAACTTCGGAGACTCGTGGAAGAAGTAGATGGCAATGGCTCCCAAACCAGACGGTAGCGCGAGTACGATGGTGAGCAGCCTCCAGGGTCGGAAGACCATGCCAAACCACAACTCCACCTCGAAGTCCAGTTTAAGCGTTGGGTATGTGAGTACTGAAAATAAATATAGACGCCATTGAACGTAGGCAATAGGTTACGATATAGAAGGACATCCTCACCTCCGTGCCTTGAATTAGTGACATAAGGTCAATAGGATTTGAGGAATGATGGAAGTGGAAGAAATTGTCCACCTTAATAGAGCAGAAGACTAAATATTCATGTTTGATCTGTTCGGGCGCATTCGACCACCGTCGGCTGACGTCGCACACTGGTCCGGATTTTTAATATGGAAGACTTAGGACCCAATGTCAATATTTCGGGCTGAAAAAAATCATGTGGATAGATAAATGAACGTTCATCAACGTTTGTTCTAGCAGTTTTTATGAAATTGGTTATTTTTGCGAAAAAAAAAACATTGAAAAAAAATTTGTATGGAGAAAAAGTGAAATATTTTTTTTTTTCGAAAAGTTCAAAACTGTTAGCAGTGAAACCTTTTGTGTGTTATTGTATTACACTTATTCGTTAATTCCATATTTTTTTTATTTGCATATACTTGCAGCCTTGGCCAAAATATGCATCGGAACTTTCATTGTATTTATTTCAACTATTTGTGACAATTTAATTTTTTTATTGATTTATAGTCACATAATTTACGCATATTTTCAATATAATAAATTTTAAAATCCATTATTTGTTGACTATGAATGATTTTGAAAAATAGATTACAATTTAATTTAAAAAATCAAAATAATATTTTACTTCTCATGGTTAGCTGTTGCTTAAAGCACAGCTAGTGATCGAATGAGGCATTGCCTGCCTGCTAATATTCTCCTATTCCCTAATATAGCTATCACTTTTATTTTCTACTATTGCTGTCTCTTTCATTCTCTTTTGCTCACTCTTTTTCTTCTTAAGACAAGTGGTGTTCCACGCTTATAAATCAGATAAAATAGACAAGAGCTCTACTGGTAATACAAAATATTTACTTGCAGCTTTGGCGTTTATTTCGTTTATCCTAATATATATTTATTTAAAATCAGTACTTTTGCTTCTTTAAGTGGTTTCGGGAAAGTAAATTCGGTACTAAGATAAAATCCATACTAATATTATTAATGTGAAAGTGACTCTGTCTGTCTGTCTCTCTGTCGCTCAATCACGCCTAAACTACTAAATAAATCTAGTGTCCCAAAGAATATCTATACCAAATTTCATCTATATCGGTTCAGTGGTGCAGCGGTAAATTTAATGTAATGTAAACGACCTTCAATTATTTTTTATTGTACTGCGAGAATTGTGCAATAAACTATTTCTGGTTATTTTGTTATACATTTTGAAGTTGATTTATGAATAACTAGTGGCCATCCGCGACTTCGTCCGCATTAATGTCGGTTATCGCGACGCTATTCACGCGGACGAAGTTTTAAGTAGCATAGGGTATGTATGTAAATGTATTACAAAATAACTAAAAATTGTTTATTGCATAATTCTTGCAGTACAATAAAAAATAAATTGAAGGTCGTTTTCATTACATAAAATTTAATACATTTTTTATCAATTTAGTACATAATAAATAATAATAAAATAAGTAATTAAATTAAAAATAAAGTAATTAACTAAAACTATCTATACATAACATACAAATTAATATAAATAACTTAAAACTACAATAGAAAATAATTGAAGGTTGTTTACATTACATTAAATTTAATACATTTTTCATTAATTTAGTAAATAGGAAATAATAATAAAATAACTAAAATGAAATTAAAACTAAAGTTATTGACTAAAACTATCTATATATAACACGCAAAATAATAGTTATAAATAACTTAAAACTTATTCTAAAGGATCTGGCACATTTTCTGGCTTCTTCATCAACTTCAATTTCTTCTTCAACTTCTATTAATTCATCTGATAATATCAACTGCGTAGCTTCTGGAAACATCCTTGATGACTTAAAATTGGTGTATTTAGGTTTCAGATGAGATATATATGGATCTGATGATATCAAAAAATTGTGTATAATGTCTTCATTATTTTGCAGTCTTCCTGTTTTCCTCGTGTGTCGCTCTCTGGTATTTCGAAAGTCCTTATTTCTTGCTTCTCCTGCTTCTTCTGACAAAATTCCGATAGGAAGGCAAGAGAAATGTTTGCATATGTCAGCGCCATGTATCAACATTTTGTGTATGCTGGAAGGCATATTGTACCAGGGGTAGTGATGTACAAAGATCTCAGCAGTCTCCTTGCAGTATTCACGGAAACTATCGATATTGACAGCCTTTCCACAAGATAACACTTGCAATATAACTGCGAAGTGCTTTATCAAATCAGCATCAATCTTCGTTATTTGAGCACTTTTTTTGTATTCCCGAAAAAATCTTCTGGCCGTGTTTCCGTCATTAGTAGTTCCAAAGCCCTGCTTTACAACATCAATCAAAAGTCCCATTTGTTGTTTGAACTCCGATTGCACCATATCCTTCCTTAACTTCTTAAGGTTTTTGTTGTCACCTCGTGCACTCCACATTTTGAAATCTAAATTATATGAAATATGTAAAAGACACTCCATGCTTCGAATCCACATATGGAGTGTTGATAGTCCATATTGATACACATCGTCCCGTACAGGTCTTGAAAACATTTCTGAAAGATTATTCATCTCACTAGGTTTTGCAAGACAAACATTGCACGTAGCTGCAGATGGAGTATCTGTAATAATTGTAGCCACTTTCCCATCAATCATTGTCATGTGCAACTCATGAGTAACTTCCAAGTTTCCGCAACTTGAAATAGTCAAATTTCGTATTTCTTCCTCCATTGCCGCTTGTTCTTGCTTAACAAATTCGGTCGTTTCCTTCGCAAACTGAAATTTAATAGGTCTGCAATAAGATGTTGAAGATGGGTTTGGATTATTCCAAATAACAACATTGCCGCTCTCGAGCTTCAAAGGAACGAGGCTCGTCATGAACACAGAGGAGTCGTCGAATTCTGCCAGTTCACTTCTTTGCTTGTAGTTGCTCTGTGCTGAAGATCCATCGAATCCCCACTTGGAGGTAAGCTTCAAGTTTTCACTGCACATATTTAAATCATCACCAACGACTTGCAGTATTCTTCGAGTTGTCACGTCTAACAGTGCTTGTAGTTTCACCTTCACTAAATGTTCTGATACTTCAATATCTCTGGTATCTGGATAACACCTCTGCTTAGCTTCCAACAACTTGTAGTAAGACGGAAGCTTCAATTGCTGTGACAATGCTGACCGTAAAGTAAGATACTTCCACTTTGACAGATCCAATGATGCAGTAAGGGCCAACGCTTGATCTTCCTGCATAGTGTCCGTCTTCTCGTTTGTTGATAAAAGTGATTCGACAGCTTCAACCTTTTCAGGATTCTTCACAAGGTGATCGATGATGCGAGCAAGACCTTCTTTCCCATTAGACTTTAGCTTCGTGACAAAAGCAAAAGTCAGTTCCTCTTCCGGATAGTCGAGTAATGTACCCGATCGCCTTTTCTTCTGCTTATTCCCCAAGTCTTCAAATGGCTTCCTTGATGCAATGTCTGTAGATGTTCCAATGTCACTAGTCGCCTTCGAAGTAGATGGAATGGGTTGAACAGCTGCTTCTTCTTCTGTAGAACGAGGATCCAAATTTTCGGTCCCTTCAAAAATTTCGGTGAGATTTACTGATTCACATTCAGGCCACTTAATTCTTGTTTCCAACCAGTTCATATGCTTCTTCATGAATGTTTTTTGCACCCTGTGTGCCTCGGTCCATCGACGATTTAAGTTCACAGTAAAAGATCTTGCAAAATTCAATAATTTTTCTGAATCTTCTTGCGAAATTTCAAGCAAAACGCAATCCAAAATTGCTTGATGCAGTCGTTTGTAATCCTTGAGGTCCTCTTGTCGCAGAAACACGTAAATGTCCAGGTTAGTGCCAAATCCAGCCATGATCAAGTTGCTAGATTATTCACGTTAAAATTTCCAGGTATGTTGACTCTTCAAGGGTTGAATGTCTAATGACGCTCCAACATGAGCTCCCGTCTGTTTTATTTGATTCATAAGCGCTCAACTAGCAAGGGTTTCAAGGAGCGAAAGAGAGAGAAGTATGGAATGAAAGAGATAGCGATAGTAGGAAATGAAAGAGATAGCAATATTAGGGAATGGGAGGGGAATATTAGCAGGCAATGCCTCATTCGATCACTAACTGCGCTTTGAGCAACAGCTAACCACTAAGAAGTAAAATATTATTTTGATTTTTAAAATTTAATTGTAATCTATTTTTCAAAATCATTAATGGATTTTAAAATTTATTATATTGAAAATATGCGTAAATTATGTGACTATAAATCAATAAAAAAATTAAATTGTCACAAATAGTTGAAATAAATACAATGAAAGTTCCGATGCATATTTTGGCCAAGGCTGCAAGTATATGCAAATAAAAAAAATATGGAATTAACGAATAAGTGTAATACAATAACACACAAAAGGTTTCACTGCTAACAGTTTTGAACTTTTCGAAAAAAAAAAAATTTCACTTTTTCTCCATACAAATTTTTTTTCAATGTTTTTTTTTTCGCAAAAATAACCAATTTCATAAAAACTGCTAGAACAAACGTTGATGAACGTTCATTTATCTATCCACATGATTTTTTTCAGCCCGAAATATTGACATTGGGTCCTAAGTCTTCCATATTAAAAATCCGGACCAGTGTGCGTCGGCCCGCGAGCTGGGTCCGAGGTCCACCGACCGTCACTTCGCGACAGAGCACCGTTGACGGCACGCGCGCGCATTATTGTATTTTATTTATTTTGCCATTACAAGTTAATTTACCAGTTTACAGTCCACTTTTATTTATCTGCATCTCCAACCAACTAGTTATCGAACAGATCCGATAGTTACATTAACAAAAATATAGGTCAAAAAGTAAAAGTTTTTTTCTTTATCATGTGAACACCAATTTATGATACATTGCGTTAAACGTCATTTTTTCGCACGTATTCGCACCGCACATGTATTTTATAAAAATTGATAAAAATACATTTATACTTTGTATGTAATTTGTCCTAATAAATTGAAATTCTCAACTATAGTGTAACTTTAACAGTGGGAATAAGATATTTGTAAGGTTAAAGTAAATTTATAAATAGGGGGAAAGAACTAGTAAATGATAAAATTTTAGTATAAAATGTAATTTACACCAAACGTCATCGACCGAAAACTAAGTAAATTAATTATGACTTGTTACAGAGTAGGTTTGTACTTTGTATATTTTTCATTGAAAATTCAATTCTAGATGAGTTATTGTTTGCACAGCTTATGATCATTAGTGTAAAATGTGAATGGGTATTATTGTCTATGAGCGACCAAACAGTGTTTAAAGTAGATGAATGAATCCTAGATATTATTACATTCCAGTATCGCAGCTATACACTATACGCATTATATATTATACCTGAAGACAATCTTCCAGGATAATTTAAAAGTATTTTTTTTTATATGGCAAAAATAGGCAAGGGTTTAGGTTCATATTTTGTCACGCTCATAGGGCCCGTATCTCTGCAAGCATGCGAAAAACGTTAAATTTCTCGCATGTGACGATAAAAGTTTCGATACTTGATTGGCTGCAAATACGTGTGTTTGTTATCAGCTAGAGTTTTGACGACCTCCGTAGTCAAGAGGCGAATGGCGATGCGTCATCTCTAAGGTGCCGGGTTGGATTCTCGTTCGGGTAAGTATGGAAAACAAACTTATCTATATGGCGCTATCGTTATTTCCGATTTCTGTAACACAAGTGCTTTAGCTACTTGAAACTTAAACAAAGCAATATATAGGATGTTTTTCCATTTAGTTTCTTATTTTTATTAGGTTTCCTATCAATTAACCGAATTTTTTAGACCGATACTACGCTTCTTCAAACTTGGTATGATTCGACAAAACGTTGTTGTAGCATCGATCAAAAATGATTCGGCAAATTAATAGTTAACCTTTTTTTTATTTACTTTGACAAGAGAACTTATCCATAAAATAATTATCAATTTGATTTCCAAGGATTATGAAGCAGAATGTCTTTGTTTCGTTGTTAATTTACCTCCAGCTGCGGCCGGTGACAAAAGAATGAGACAAGTCATCAGTAGCATGTATTTGCCTCTCACTCGTTGGATGCACGATTCGCCCACTAGCGTGTAAGTAGCCGAATTTGCTGCGCAAGAACTGAAATCAAAACAGTGTATTTTTAATAAATTCCGACTTAGACGGGTGGAAGAAGGTTTTAACAGAGGTAGGGCATAGCGATTTATCACTCGGATTGGAGTAGCCCGACTGGTGAAATACCTCCACTTTACAGAAGACCGCAGCCAAATAACAATCACTTCTATGTTGTAATGTTTCTGCGTGTAAGTAAGGTTTCCAGAGCTCTTGGGGTGTGCTACATTAGTAACAGGGGTCGAGCCTTCAAGGTAAGGACGACATCTCCGGTAACCGATTTATTATGCTGTACTTGTCGCCCTTAATCTAGAACCTCATTACCACCTAACATCAGGTGGGATGAGGTTAATCTTGAAGAGCAACATATAAAAAAAGAAGTTTAAGAAAGCAAAGAAACAGTTTTGTATAAGTGTAGTGGAAGTGGATCCGCAAATGTTATTTCATACTAGATTCGCTGGATTTCCTAATCTTTTTTAGGGCAGGTCTAAAACAACCGGTTGAACGCATTCATATTATTAGTATGGATGTTTGATAAACCTTTACGACCCCCCTAAACAAAAGCGATGCGGCATTTTATTGTTAAGGCACAATCAGATTTAAACCTACCTACAACTCCGGTTTAAAACGCACACAAAACACCATTAGGTACAACACAAAGCACGTCAAATTACACTTTGGACAATGCACCGCCCTAACGTCGTACAAATAAGAACTATAACCGAACTGCAAGTGTTTACCTTGATATTGACCGTACTTAAAGGAGATACATAATAAGCTCGTGACGTCGACGGTGCCAAATGTCTGGGCGAACGGTGACGTCACACATAGAGACTGTATTTATGAGCGAGCGTGAATGAGTCGTTTTGGCACACCTCCCTAATTCGTTTTAGAGCGGTGATTTTTCTAAAGGAAAAACCACATAACAGCAGCGATACGAACACTGTACAAGGACTGTCGTTCGTATTTCAATGCCAAAGATAAATTAACTAATATTTTGCCATACTAACACAGAATCCCTATATCACACTAAGTGAATCTTATAAAGCTATCTTTGGATCAGGAGACCTTTTCTCAAGCCAGAACCAATTGATCTTCTTCTTAGATTATGTATCTAATTTTCTTAAGACCTTAAAATTTTACAGATATCGACTTTGACTTTGAAACCTTAGCATGCTTCAAAAACGCATAAACCATTTTTATTAATTCAAATATATTTTATTTATGTGAATTACATCAGTAGATAATATGTATGAATCGTCTATAATAATCCAAAGAAGTTACATTCGGTTCGGAACCCATAACTTACGAATAAGATTTCGGCAAGAAACTTTGTCATTTTCATTGAAAGTAAAGCTGTGCTTAATTTCGCACCAAGACATACAGTGTAGTGAGTCAAGTGCAAAAACAAATTAATTCAAAGGAATCATAAAAATGTAAATACAAATAAAAAAAAGCAAATGTTTGCCACGTTTCCAAATTCATAGTTTAATGTTTGGTCAGACCCCAGTTCAATGTTGTACCCGTACACAAATATTCTTCCACACATATTTCTGTTCCTCCAATTAATCAGTAACCAGAGACCAATTAAAATGACCTGTGCTACTCCGCACACGTGCGAGTCTATAATTAATTTGAATGCCAAGAGCATACAAACAGATGTGACAAGAGTGACTGCGAGTGTTTTGTGAAAATAAAGAATGTACCAAATATTGCGCACGCGCAGGAATCCCTTGCCAGCTATTTTGGATGGCAACTGTTTTCTTATCCTACAAATATTATAAATACGAATTTTCATAAGAAGGTATGAAAGATACGTAGTGGATGTATGTTAGTGGATCTTTCACGAAAACACTGCTAAATGGATTGGGATGAAAGATATAGGTAGGTAGGTACCGCCGAGAAGTAAAAAACTGCTTATAAACTACACCTATAGTCGTTGCCGGATAATTGATTGTGTCCGCCCTAAATATTCTCATAATCGATTGTGCTATCGATATAATTTATAATATCAATTCCCGTGTTTATGTGTATAATCGATGTTAATCGATTAATCGTTTTTTAAAGCAAATCTGCAACTGTTTGTGCATATAATCGTCTTTCATATTATGCCTTACAAATACAATCGATAGTATTTATTTTTAATCAAAATTTTGGCGAAAAGATTGATGAGATACTTGATAACCATTTGGAATCCTTTTTATTCTGAAAAATGCGAACCAATTCGCGGGCAAGAACTAGTGAAATAAAAATAATCACCGAAGTGTTTGTACATGCTTAAATTCAGATATAGGTACTGGACCAAATTCAATATTTCTTTTGAGTTAAAATTTTACCTTATTTTAACTCAAAAGAAATTTTACGGCATCCAGTGACAAACAAAAAATAGAAATGTCTGATTAAGACCCGATTTTGCGCCTTGAAATGAGCTTGAACTGCATCATTGGTGTCCATAGAATTCTTGGTTCGCTATGTTCGAATAAGAGGGCAAATAAATATACTTACAAACACACGGCGAAGAACTTGACCAGGCCCAGGACGATCCAGTTGGGGCACAGGCTGCAGAGTGAGGAGAGCACGAAGCCGGCCTGCATGCAGATGACGAGGGTCAGCCGGCGGCCCCTCGTGTCAGAGATGTAGCCCCACAGGTATGACACGAATAGAATGCCTGCGATAATAAAAAACTACTAATAAACTACATCAATAGTCGTTGCCGGATAATAGAATACGATAAAGCTGTGTTGCAAGAGCAATGTCGATCTACGACTCTCTCCGGCAGTTTAAATTGAAAATCCACGAATTGATAAGGGAAGAATAGGTATCATAGTTTGATGATGAAATATTATTGTAGTTATATATATTTACCCCTATATATTTATATCTATGTATCTGTAATTTGTTGGGCCATTCTTTAAAATGTTTACTTTTAATTTAATATAGTATTTAATTTGTTTTTGTTTAAGCATGATGTGGCTGCCTTCAATAGATTATTGCATTTTGTACGTATATTGTGAAAGTTAATTTTTAAGTTTTTTAATGTGATTTTCTCTGGCAATCCAAATAAAATAAATAAATAAATAAATAGCGTCCCCCCTAAATTATATTTTAACCGATTGTACTATCTACCGTATCGATATAATTTATCATATTAATTCCCGTTTTTATGCAATATCGGTTAATGTTAATCGATTAATCGTTTTTTACAGCAATCGATTAGTCTGCAACTATTTGTACATATAATCGTCTTTCATATTATCCATACGAATATTATTAATGCGAAAGTAACTCTGTCTGTCTGTCTGTCTGTCTGTCTGTCTGTCCGTCTATTACTCTTTCACGCCTAAACGGCTGAACGGATTTTGATGAAATTTGGTATAGGCATACGTTGAATCTCAAGAACGAACATAGGCTACTTTTTATTAGAAAATAAGGGGGGGGGATGGGGGTAATACCTTTGAAAGTTTAGTTCGAAAAATGTTTATTTTTGAAGTTAGAGATGTGGGATAGCGGATGTATCCGAACGTTGTGCATGAGCGATGCCTGTACGTATGAATATCCGAATGGTGAGAATGTCAGAGTTAGATTTGAACGACGAACGACGACGATGTGCAAGACGTGTATGGTGTAAATTTAATTTATTTGGCTAAATATATTTCGATTATTCCTATTTGCTTCTTTCATTTCCCATTCCACTACAAATTTGGGGGCTCGTCCGGGATGGGAATGAAAAAGCATTCAAAATTCTAAATTTTCTAATTTTTACAGGGAACGACGGCCGCCATTACGCGGAGAAGATTTTTTTAGAAGACGTAACATTTTTTACGGAACGACGTTAAGACGATTTTGAAGAAAATAAAGACGATTGTGAGAAAGACAAAGACGAAAGGGTATGAAAATGATGAATATATTCCAGCTACCCGAGTTTAGCGGACGGGATAAATCCTATCCTATATCCCAATGGCTGGAAGACGTTGAGGATCAAGCCGAATATTTTGGATGGTGCTCACGTCAAATACTGCTTAGAGCTAGGCGCTCTCTAACGGGAATAGCGGCGTCATGGTTGCGGGCAGAAGATAGACATGAGAGTTGGGATGAGTTTAAGAGTGCTATTTACGACGAATTCACCGAGGAGGAGCATTACAAAGAGAAGATTCAGGAAATGGCAGAAATGTATTTGGACGCTATGACGTATAAAGAGTGTACGCAAATCGGGTCTAACATCACCAGGCGCGCAGAAGTTGTGAATAAAAGGCATAATGAGGAGAAGAAAGTGCATTGTGATTACGATGAGCCTCAGGTAAAAAATGACGAACACACAATAGAGGGCGCTACTATACTAGAAGATATAATGAGGTTGAAAGAAGAATTTATGGTTGAAATTGACAATATGCCTACTGACACATATTGCCATGACAACGAAAATGTTGTTATTGATGTCAACAAAAACTTGGAACGTTCATTAGATTTTCAGAAATATACTGAGATTGAGGAAATAAGTTCGAGAAAAGATGACGGGGAACAGGAGGTTGAGACAGTGATGCAAGAGATAACATCATGCTCGTTAAAGGACGCACGAGAAAAAGCAGAAAACCATTTAGACTCTACAATTGGGCTCCTGAATCTCACGAAACAAAATACCTGTGAAAAAGATCATAGCAGTGACCAACAAGTTAAAAAAAAGGAAGTTGTGGCAATATCGTTAGTATTGCTCCAAGAATGTTTTAAGTACAAGTACTACGACGAAAATATTATTAAAATGAACAATTGTTTTTATGTTAAAAGCGTAAAAGAAATCAAAAGAAATAATTTGAATCTAGAAATAAAGGATTTAAATAAAATGGATTATAAGAAGAGGAAAAAGAAGAGTTTTACGATTTGTTTTTATTTTTCTATGGAGTTTTTATTAATGGTTATTTAAGATGTGAAGAACGAAGGAATTCAATTTTTATTTTGTGTGAGGAAGTTACATATTTAGTTTGAAGTTTTTATCCTTTTAATTATGATGTTCAGTTGTACGATGTTATATTAAGTTGTGTTTGTTTTGGTGTTGTATATATTATAAGATGTAGATTGTTTTGTTTTTTATGATGTTTATAATTGTGTTTACTTTGAGTTAAAGACGTATACGAGTTTACGAATGTAGGATGTTTTTGATGATGCATGTCTGAGGACAGACATGTTTGCAGGATGGCCGAGTGTGGGATAGCGGATGTATCCGAACGTTGTGCATGAGCGATGCCTGTACGTATGAATATCCGAATGGTGAGAATGTCAGAGTTAGATTTGAACGACGAACGACGACGATGTGCAAGACGTGTATGGTGTAAATTTAATTTATTTGGCTAAATATATTTCGATTATTCCTATTTGCTTCTTTCATTTCCCATTCCACTACAGAGATATGAAATTTGGCACAAATATAACTCGAAACTTAGATTAAAATAAAGACTACTTTTTGTTTCGAATATTAGGGGAGAACGGGGTAAAACCGACCATGAAAGGATGTAGTCCACGCGAACGAAGTCGCGGGCACAGCGCCTTATATATACAATCGATAATATAATCAATTCTTTGGGCCCTTTGCATATTCGATTGGTAATCTATTATTGCACATCACATATATTGATCCGATTCTTTGTTAGTAGCTTAAGCACTTTGATTTTGTAGCTTAAGCAGAAATCGGAAACAACAATGGTATCAGAGCCGATACAATATAGAAAAGTTAGTTTCCATATTGATCCGACCAGGGATTGAACCCGAACCTCAAAGATAGCGCGACGCCAAAGTCCGGCCCGCTCACCTCACCTCTTCTCACTCTCGGCTTCGGAGGTCTTCATATTTTATTATATATAGATTATAAGTTTATACGGTAACACTATCGACTATAATCGAGATGTGAGGCATGTACCCTCTTTATCTTTTACTATACATATATTGATTATACTGTAACACTATCGATTATAATCAAGTGGCGAGGCAGATTGTAGGTACTCTCCCACTTTCATTCGGTCCTCAAACCCGGTGGTACGAATGGTCTCACCAATGAAAGGCACGGAGGTAAGGATGCCCTTCCTGGTGACGTTGAGGTCGAGGTCGCAGGCGGCGGCCACCACCAGGCTGAAGCCGAACATGTCCACGCCGATGGCGAGCAGGATCAGCGAGCAGGTGCCGAGCAGCAGCATGTTGTATAGACCGTTACCTGGACCAAGAGAACTAGTCAGAAAGAAACCTTCAAATTTCTCGCGTAAGACCAAAGTTTCGATCATCTAAAAGAAAGTCGTGTTAGTTACACTATTTACTCAAGAACGGCTGAACAGATTTTGGGGGGGGGGGGGCGGTGTAGTTTAGGACCAGTAGGAGGACATAGGATACTTTTTAATTTTTTTCATTTATTGCCACTAAGGCGGAACAAAGTTCGCTGGGATCGCTAGTTTAAAATAATTTTTATTCTTCGCTGTCTGTCCGTCCGTCCATCCGTCTGTCTGTCACCAAGCTGTATATGAAGAACCGTGACAGCTAGAGAGTTGAAATTTTCTCAAAAGAGTTTTTTTTGGCCGCTAAATACTAAAAACAAAATAAAATAATTAATTAAGGGAGGCTTCATACAACAAACGTGATTTTTAGCCGTTTTTGCTTGATGTTAAATAGCAGCAACGCTAGAAGCGCAGAAACGAATATTAAATTGTATATTTACATCAAAAATAAATTATTTTGACTAATGCTGAAAAGGTTGGCAGGTTTTATTCTCATTAAGGTTTTTACAAAGTACTCTCTATAAAACCAGTTTCGAGTCTGTCTAAATTAAAGAAAATGTCAGTTAGGTCACTTTCATTCGAGCTCATTAACACCACTCTTTTAAAATAAACGCAGTCGTCTAAAACAAAAGGCGTCTGATTAACAGCTGTTCAAAAAACAAAGCTATTCAAAACAATTTCGCGTTACGACTAAAACGCGTAATTAAAACAAACACTGTTAAGTAACTATTCAAAAACGTCACAGTTGAGCTAAGATCGATGCAATATGAAAGAAAGAAAGAAAAGAAAGAAAACACATTTATCGACCACTTGACAGCACAACACGACAAACAAAATTAAAACAAAAACAAAAAACAAAAAGAAGTACAGGAAAAAGTAAAACAGAACAAACATGAAGTAGGTAATTAAAAAAGAAAAAAAAAACAAAAAAAATCAAATGGGAAAGTGGTCAACTAGGCCACACCTCAGCTGTATGCTGCAGCGACGCAAGGCTGCTGCAGCGCTGGTATTAATATGAGAATAAATGTTGCATCTTAATGAAAAGAAATTAAATAATTTCACATACTTATTATGACCTCCGTAGCCAATAGGCAAGCAGGCCGGACTTTGATGTTGGTCCATCTCTGATTCCCGGTCGGGTCAATTTGGAAAACGAACTTTTCTTAATTGACTTGGGTCTGGGTGTGCTGGGATGACGCCCCCAGTTAGTATCCGTCGTCTGGTACTCATAGTACAAGGGAAAACCTTAGTTTGAGACCAGGTGATTGGTGTGATTGTCTGGCGCATTTATTTATTTATTTATTTATCTCTGACGTCCTGAGTTCGATCCCCAGTCGGATCAATACGGATAACGAACTTTTCTATACTGTCTCAGGTCTGGGTCTTAAGGCACCGTCGTTATTTCTGACTTATGTAATTCATGTACTTCAGCGACTTGCCACGAAATCAGAGCAATGTATGTAACGCTGTCCGATATTTATTATTTTTCATATTATACCTGCATATATTTATTATGTCCGATTATTTTCTACATCAGGGCTAAGGCTTTTACTATTGAAATCAAGTCATTTTTACACCAAAAGTTAATGGTTTATTCACTATTTTAGCAAAATGCACATAAACTCAAGCTATGTACGTAAAATTTTAAGAGATAGATAAACTTTATTGCTCTGAAAATTTACAGAAATTGGTTTTACAGACATGTTCAAGTACAATTTATGCGGTCTTATTGTTAGAAAGCAATCTCTTCCAGACAACCATTAGGTAGAGGAAATAGTAGATACGCACAAGTATGGTAACGAGATAAATATAAGTTAGGAATGTTTTGGCGGGAGGTAATATATTAAAATATCGTGAAAAAAAATACTTTTCTTATTTGGAAATGTATTTACTAAGGGAAATCGAAGTTGTTTTACTTATGTGGCGCTATTTCTACTAACCATTAGATTTGAAACATTTAATTTGTATAGTATGTACATTGTATAGTAGGTATGTACTCATTCTTCTGAATTCTATTCCCAATCCTTCACTGTCCAATCTATACGCTTATGGAATTCTTTACCTTTATCTATCCATAATTATAGCTGGGCATGTTGGTTGTTAGTAAGTTTCATACACTTATCCATATTAACTTATTTATTATTATATTTTTTTTTGAGTCAAAATACTTTACTTAATTTTATATTTGATAAGCATGTTTATTGGTATATATCTATATTATATAAAGCTAAATTACCACTGACTCACTGACTCACTCATCGGGGGTTTTTTTGGGGGTGTTCGGGTTGTTTTACCTCTTTGGGGTGTTCTAATGGGGTGAGTTATTTTTTAATCAAAGCAGGTTTTTCTATTTTTTTTTCCGAAAATCCAAGATGGCGGCCACTTTTGGGGAATCAACTTTTTTCTTGTCTATGGAATGGCCGGGCGGTTTTTACTTTTTTAGAGAATGGTGTTGAAGTGAAGTACACTGAAAAAGTAAAATGTCAAAAAAACAAGATGTCCGCGCCGCCATCTTGGATCGAAAATTCGGTTTAGAGGTGTTTTTGCGGGGTCGTGGTGGAGAGGTTTCCGTAGATAATTAAAAATTTTTTTTTTAACTCTGCCGGCAGTATAGTCTTCTTTTGAATGTTGGTCATAGATTATAGAGTTTGGCCATAGAGACGGCGCTGGCGGCAGTTTTGTAGGGACCAAAAATTTTGTCATTTTCAAAGTAGATTTTGACAGGGATGGCAACACTGGGTCGAATCGGTTTGTATGGAGCGGTGGTAGGTTAGTTATCTGTTTGTTGATTTAAGAAATAAATTCTACCAAATTCATGGTAGTTTTTGCCCCATGACCCCGAATGGTAGAAAAAAAATTTACCCTTGTAGAAAAAAAATAAATATGCAGTGGGGTAGCCATGGAGGTCCGAAGTGACAAAAAAGTAGTTTTTCGGAAAAATCCTGGCAACCCTGGAAATGACGGGGAAAATCATTTTTTCGACATGGTTTTTTCCAAAAGTTCTTTTGAAGAATGGGTGGGAGCGAGAAAAAAAATAAAAATTAGGTTCGGTGCGGTATATAACCTAGAATATGGGAAAACTATAGACTTTTCGATTTACAAGATGGCGGACCCCGTTTCGGCCATTTTGAATTTTTCACGATTTTCAAAACCGTTTTTCAGGCACATGGCAACATTTGAGCCAGTCGCAATGTATCGAGCGGTTGCATGTTTGGTTGATGTGTGTTGCCATGTGAAATAAAATTTCTACCATTTTTGGTAGTTTTTGATTTATGTCCAAAAAACGAAAAAAATTTTTTTTGACATTTGGTCTAAATGTCTACCACGTTATTATGGCAAGCTTATGGCCGAATGATATTTTACTAATTTTAGCCCAATCACCTGGCCACACTGGGTGCCAGAGCGAAATATATATTTTGTGACTTGGTCATTTTCCAAAAAATAATATGGCGATCGGGTGAGAGCGAGAAAAAAAATGAAAATGAGGTTCTATGCCAAATATAGTCCAAAATATAGGAAAAATACGAACGTTCAAAAATACAAGATGGCTGACCCGCTGGCGGCCATTTTGTAAAATTGTTGCGTTTTTGAAAACGTTAAATCCTAATTTTCATGTATATGGCGACATCTGAGCGAGTCGCAATGTACCAAGCGATTATGAGTTTTGGTTGTGTGTGTTGCCAGGTGAAATAAAAATTCTACTATTTTTGGTAGTTTTTGACTCAGGTCCCGGCGAAAGTCGAAAATAGAAATAATGACATTTCGCGCAAACCATTACCATGTGCCTATGAAACATCCCCATTGAAATGACATTTGACTATTTTTATCTCTGTGACCTGGCAACACCGGGAGCTGTTGGGACAAATGTGCAAAAAACATGGTCACCTTCCAGAAGTCCTGTAGGCCGCAGGATATAAAATTTGAAAAATGTAAAAATGAGCTTTGATGCAGTATATAACCTAGATGAGATGTTATATAATAGACTTTTCGATAAACAAAATGGCGGATGCGCTGGCGGCCATTATAAAAAATCTGCAGAATTCAAAATGTATTCATCAACTTTCGGGGTAGAAGGAGGGGCTGTAAGGAAAAAATGCTCGGAGCTTTATTGGTGGTTTACATGATGCCCCAGTGATGGTTGAAAAATTTACCCGATTTTCGGGGTAATTTCGGAGATTTTGGGCCCGACAGAAAATGCTCGAATTTAAAAAAAATAAGTATGAGGTCCTGTCAAAAATGTCTATCCGTGGCCTATTGACCCAAAAAAAAGCGAGTAAGTACGAAATTTTAGGAAAAATTGGAAAATCATATTTCTATGGAGTACTTGGTTCCCCATACATTTTGTACTGAAACTGAGCTTAGTAAGAAAATGTATGGGGAAATTGATTCATATTAATGTAATGCTGTTAATACTTGGAAATGGTAACTTTGCGAGGCCGGAGGCCGAGCTGCGTTGCGAGACCACAGGTCGAGCGCCGCGTAGGGCGAAGCCCGAAGCGGCTATATTCTGTGTAACTTTCGCGAGGCCGAAGGCCGAGCTTCGAATGCGAGGCCAAAGGCCGAGCGCCCGCGTAGAGCGAAGCTCGAAGCGGCTGCCATCAAACACTATGGACCAATATAGACGAGACAATTGATCAGATCAAGTAACCTACGCGAGGCCGTAGGCCGAGCTGCGATGCGAGACCACAGGTCGAGCGCCGCGTAGGGCGAAGCCCGAAGCGGCTATATTCTGTGTAACTTTCGCGAGGCCGAAGGCCGAGCTTCGAATGCGAGGCCAAAGGCCGAGCGCCCGCGTAGAGCGAAGCTCGAAGCGGCTGCCATCAAACACTTTGGACCAATATAGACGAGACAATTGATCAGATCAAGTAACCAACGCGAGGCCGTAGGCCGAGCTGCGATGCGAGACCATAGGTCGAGCGCCGCGTAGGGCGAAGCCCGAAGCGGCTATGTTCTGTGTAACTTTCGCGAGGCCGAAGGCCGAGCTTCGAATGCGAGGCCGTAGGCCGAGCGCCCGCGTAGAGCGAAGCTCGAAGCGGCTTCCGTCAAACACTTTGGACCAATATAGACGAGACAAATGACCAAGTAACCCACGCGAGGCCGTAGGCCGAGCTGCGATGCGAGACCACAGGTCGAGCGCCGCGTAGGGCGAAGCCCGAAGCGGCTATGTTCTGTGTAACTTTCGCGAGGCCGTAGGCCGAGCGCCCGCGTAGAGCGAAGCTCGAAGCGGCTTCCGTCGAACACTGTGGCCATTTTATTTAAGTGCAACACAAGTCACCCTAGGCGCGAGGCCGCAGGCCGAGCTGCGCCGCGCAGGGCGGAGCCCGGAGCGGAAAGGCTCCTTAGGCCACAGTTGCAAAACTCTAGCGCCGTACAAAAAAGCACTAGGCCCCCATTGCGGACGGTCTAACACCAAAAGTCACACCCGCGAGGCCGCAGGCCGAGCTGCGTATGCGAGGCCGAAGGCCGAGCGCCGCGGGAGGGCGAAGCCCGGGAGCGGCCAGCGCCGCAGGCCTAGCTTTTAGCAGACTCGCGCGAAGCGCGTGCTGCAAAAGCTAGTATATATATATATATATATATATATATATATGAGTTTATGTATATTTATCATGCTATACTTGAATTATATTCATAGTAATGATAATAATTCAAGAAATAAAACTTTATTAATGTTGCACGGCCGTACCCATTTCTCGCCATCTACTATTTGCTCTACCTTAAGGTTGTCTGGAAGAGATCGCTTTCTAGCGATGAGACCGCCGAAATTGTTCTATAATCAATCTGTAAAACCTATTTCTGTAAAGTTTCGTGCAATAAAGTATATCTATCTATCTATCTATAGATTTAAAGCCATTTTTTTTTACTAACTCAAACCATTATATACACGGTACCTAATGAGTCAAGTTTCTGTGCACAATTAAATATTCTACATTATTTAACACATTTAAGTTTAAAACTAAAATACTTTATCACTAGTTCATTTATAACCTACGTAATTATTAAAACATGCTATTTTATTTTTGACATCATATTTTCAACTTGGCCCCGTTCTCGTCGTGCCCTTATTTTTGGTAAAACTAACGATATACCTACACGTGCGTAATATCCCATCCAAAGTATAATTATTGATATTCCAAGCTTAACAATTGGCATGAAAATTAAACATAAATAATGATGATAAAATATGAATACACTCTAACGATATACCACCTGTGTGAGTAATCGCTATAGTGACCACGTGGCGCGTAAATGTTATTATAATTTTAATTTACCTCGCTTCATACTCGGTTTATGATAACTTGCAAAGTATTTCATTTAATAATTTTTACTTGGTAACATTACATTACTTACTTACATTCAGACTGGAATATTTTCTTCACGCATTTCAAATGGAAAAAAACCGGCCAAGTGCAAATCGGACTCGCGCACGAAATTTTACGAAACATTGTTTACTAAACATTAGACACAATATAATAACTTTAATACACTTATTTTTTAAGTAAGTATAAATCTATATATTCTGTGAATATTTCAAGCGTCTATCTGTTGCTGTTATTAACATCGAGCAAAAAACGGCTAAAAATAACTTTTGTATGGGAGCTTAAGCACTTGTGTTACAGAAATCAGAAACAACGACGGTACCACAATACCCAGACCCGAGACAATTTGTTTGAAAAGTTCGTTTCCCATATTGACCCAACCGGGGATCGAACCCGAAACCTCAGAGATGGCGCTCACCAAAATCAGGCCCGCTCGCCTCTCGGCTACGGAGGTCGTCAAATATGTATATATATTCGTATTTTTTTTTTAATAGTTGTCAGAGCGGCAACAGAAATACATAGTCTGTGAAAAACTGTCAAGCTATGAAGGTTCTTGAGATACAACCAGATGACGGACAGACGTATGGACGAACAGACAGCGAAATCTTTGTAATAGGGTCTCGGTTTTACCTTTTGGGTACGGAACATTAAAAATAAAGATGCACTTTTTAATTTTTGGCTTTTCTTTTTCTCGTGACAGATGACTTCATGCAACAGATGTGTAAGAGAAATTAGAAACAACAACGGTACCATAACACCCAGACTCAAGACAATATAGAAAAGTTAGTTTTCTGTTTTGACCCTGGTTTGATGGCTTTAGTTATCACCAGAATACTATCAGTATGTTTTGTGACTACAAAGAAACCAAATATAGGGTAATTAACTATTTAAACCATAATATGTATACGTATGAAGGTAGGTACGTTTGTTGCGGTGTTCCATCACATATTAATAAACTACAAAACATCAAATACTATTTTATTGTATCAATTGTTGATAGAATGCCTGCAAGAGATGAAATTTTTATGTAAAAAATATAAAATTTTCTAAAACTAAAATAATTTTAGTTCGAAGATTTATGCACACTGAAGAAAAGGTTTCTATGATTTTAATTATTAAAAAAAGGCGAATTCATCAGTATCTGTATAATAAAGCTTGTGTGTGCAGAGATATATCTATCCATGTATAAAAATCTTTCCGAAAGGTGCAGTTACTTGAATACATCTTAGTTATGACTAGACTTTCTAAATGTAGCTGTTTTAAAATTGGCACATTTCGAAAACGTTGCGGATCGCAAACACATTCAACTCAAACAAACAACAAAGCGAGCACACAATGACTTACACATTTACGACAACAACAAAGTCGTATAATTAAATTAATATACTTTCGACGACCTCCGTAGCCGAGAGGCAAGCGGGCCGAACTTTGGCGTCACGTCATCTCTGAGGTCCTGGGTTCGATCCCCGGTCGGGTCAATATAGGAAACGAACTTTTCTATATTGTCTCGGGTCTGGGTGTTGTGGTACCGTAGTTGTTTCTGATTTCTGTAACACAAGTGCTTAAGCTACTTACCACGGAATCAGAGCAATGTATGTGATGTTGTCCGATATTTAACATACTTTTATAATATCACCAATAAACCTTTATTCGGGGATTAATTATTTTTACTTCATCGCAAGCTATATGTAATCCTAAAATATTAAAAACGCGAAATATTGTAAAAAATATGAATGTATAGATTTTTGTTACCCTTTCACAAAAAATCACTGAAAAAATTGGAATGCAATTTGATTGAATGTTAGATGACATATTTTTGTTTTATTTAAGTTTTATTAGTTTTAATTACCATGCTTTAGCAGAGTGTCACATGTAAACGTTACAATATAATATTGTAATATGTTATAGTACAATAAATAATTTGAGTTCAAGTGTGACGTACTAGATAAATATAAATGATACTATGTATTCCAAACAACGCAAGAGAACTCGCAAGAAATGGCTAGTTTACATAAATATATAAATTTACATACATACTATTGGGTCCCACCAAAATACTGGCACTGATGTGGTAGGCATTTAACTAAATGTTGTAGTAGTAAAATGCTAAGGTAGAACCCAAATTGGTCTCATTCAATTTCAAATTTGGTTTTAAATTGTTTTATTTCTGCACTATGGTCAATAAATACATTTTAAGGGTCCACTGCAATAATGATAAACGTCCTTTGTTTTTTGTATCGAGATTTGGGTGTTATGTTTATAAACGTTGTCCAAAATTCAGCCTTATTGATAGATAGATAGATAGATAGATATACTTTATTGCACAAAAACTTTACAGAAATAGGTTTTACAGATTGATTATAGTACAATTTATTGCCGTTAATGCCTGGGACACTGAGCGTTCTAGACGTGTAGTCAAATATTAGAAAAGGTTTTATCTCAGTACTGGAAGCGATATTGCCTAGTTAGTACCTAAATGAAATCATTAGCTGCATGTATGAAGTGACCGAATGACGTTGATCACATAGATTTTAATATTTTGGACATTCATAATTATTGCTGTGGACCCTTCATTTGTTAACCTTCATGATATGATTAGCGACAGTAACTGTTCTTATAAATTATTAAGAAAAATGTGCAATAATATTCGGTCAAATTTTACAACATCAAAATTGCAGTTGAAGAGAAAATAATATTTTGTGCAATCAATTACGTCACGGCAAACGATCATCGTCACAGTATTTAAAATACCATAGAATTTCCAACTTCTTTCCTCATTTTACGTTGAAAATAAAACCAGTGTGGTAGTCCATAATTAATCCATACTCAACACACATTGTATAATGTAATTATACATATAGCAATTCCACTAGTTTATTTTTTCCCGTTAAAATGCTTTTGTATTTACCCCGTTTGATGTGTTTTATCACGTGAAATAATTATTCACTTTTAAAATTTTAATGCTTAAAGAATTCTTTATTCACAAATTTCAAAATGGATTCCGTTACCTATGTATGTATGTTTGATGTTTAAAGACACAAAAAAGTTTCGGAAATCGAATTCGTTTCCGAAGTTTTTCTATTACGAGTGATGTACCATGTAAACATTACTGAAGAGATTTGTAAAGGACCAAACACACACACTGGACAACATCGCATACATTGCTTTGATTATGTGATAAGCAGCTAAAGCACAGAGAAATCAGAAACAACCACGGTACCACAACACTAGACCCGAGACATGATATGCAAATGATATTTTCATTTTCTATCTGTCTGTTATATTTACATCCAAGATCGTGTTAGCTTTGTTAAAAATTAAGCGTCTTCTCTTCAATTGCCTATACAGGGTCTTAAGTGATCTAATTTTAAGAAAACACCTAGTAATCAATAAAATATTGATTATTGAGACACACAGCGTTCGTTTTTCCATATTGACCCGACCGGGTATCGAACCCGGGACCTTAGAATGGCGCGATGCCAAAGTCCAGCCCGCTCGCGAGGCTATCGTGGTCAGCAAACAAACGTTCAATACACTAGGGGGTCCTTAATTTTCATCACCCTCAATTTTTTTTCATCACCCAAAAAGCAAGGTCCAAAATCCCCTACCGGTCTTTTCCAGCGCCTCCTCGAAAGGCGTCGAGGCCTCCCCCTTTAGGTCCTGGAGCGGCATGGCTGGTCTCGCGTCGCGGCCGTGGAGCGATGCGACAGTTCTTGTCGCGGTTCCGAACGTGCACTGAACAAAAGCTCGCGAGCTGAGCTGACGAGCAAGAGGCGCAGCGCGTACTGAGACAAATAAACGCTGAGAAAAATACATAGCGACGATTAAGTTCCGAGAATTCCCGGTCGGGTTGTTATGGAAAAAACTAACGTTTGTATAATAAATAAATAAAAAAAAATATTGTGTTACAACATTAAAACTGCTTATAAGTTATTGGAACACTCTTTTAGGTAAAATATATACCTGTGCCAGAGTGCCTCTTTCGTATATACTTTAGCTACATTTTACTTAAGTTGACAAAGCATAAAAGAATATTAATTTTTATACAAAATTAAAGAATAATAACAAGGATTAGTGTTAGCTTCAGTCACTAGTTTCTTGTACATAAACTATTCAGTTGTAAGATTATTTCTAATAGGTATACTTTTAAATTTCGTCTATACAATGTCTCGGGTCTGGGTGTCGTGGTAACGTCATTGTTTCTAATTTCTGTAATACTTTATGTTCTTTAGCTGCTTACCACAGAATCATAACAATGTATACGATGTTGTACAGTGTGTGTGTTTTATCTCTTAGTGGTGTAAAGAACGAATATTTGAAAAACTTCGAACACAGATTTGAATTATTTTTGGAATCCATGGAATTTGTGTCGTTTCTTGCCGGTTCTTCTCGATAGAATCAACATTTCGAACATAGTGGTAGTTTAACTTAATCTGACGATTCATAAATGTTTTTATACAAAAGTTTTCATAAATAAAGATTTTTTTTTGTTATATTCTATTCCGATAAAGCTATTGCAGGCACAGCTTGTTGTTTTATAAAAATTGTACAAAGAAGTGACGTTGCGGTAAATTTTACACAATGAATCGCAGTATATGTTTGGTAAGCTTACTATTGGAGTTAACAGAAAATTTTAGTCTTATACTATATTAAACGTTATGACAAAGCAATTTTGCACATCTTTATACGTTTCACACAAAATAATGAACATTATCTCTCTTTAAAGTGGTCAAATCATTTGAAGTTCATCTTAGTCCAGACCCTAGATCAGTTCACACGTGTTAATGTTATCTCTAATTACTTTTTTAATTGTTTTCAATTAATGTGATAAGGAAATCAATTGAAAATTACCATAGAGATACTAAGCTTACCTATATTATTATATAATCTAGAGAAAGAATAAGTCTTTATTTATCGCTTTTTTAAGACTGTTCAAAGCTGGCCTACCGATTAAGTCGATTAAATTTAAAAGTGCGTAACTAATTATGATATTGGAGTCTCTTATTTACGTGCTGATGTTATTAAGAAGGTCAGAAAAAAATACAAGATAACCCTATGACAACACGTACCACGGTGATGCAGTGGCTAAGGTAAGCGGCCAAAGCGCGAAAGGTTCCAGGTTCGATTCCCGGTCGGGTCAATTTGGTCTTTCTAAATTGACTTGGGTCTGAGTGTGCTGGGATGACGCCCCCAGTTAGTATTCGTCGTCTGGTGCTCATAGTACAAGGGAAAACCTTAGTTTGAGACCAGGTGATTGGTGTGATTGTCTGGCGCATTTATTTATTTTTTATTATTATTTATTTTATAGTTTAGTTTTATTGCCATCGCGCCATCAATAGGGGATGAGATGTGAAGGTTTTAGTGGGTAAAAGGTTCCGAACCGTGTGTAACTTCAATTTTGGTTTATATTACAAAAGTGTACATAACTACATAAGTGTTACTTGTAACCCACTGTGGGATTATCATAATCATATCAATTAATTAATTGATTATGATAATGATAATCCCGCACATACCGCTGCCTTTTCCTTAGGCAACGACACGGTGAGTTAATGCATTTTCCTTCCTTAAAAAAAGTTTTTTTTTGTATACTGTTTCTTATAGACATAGATATATAAAACATTATAAAATATACGTTTTTCACAAAAATATACCTCCATTTTAAAGCTTCATTGTGCGTTCTTGATAAAAGACGCGTCAAATTGTTTTCAGTAGGGAATATGCGTGCAAACTCTTATTCATAGCTGAACAAAACTCTATAAACAGCATACATCGCTTCTTTTACTTGCTATTTCATACATTTGTCACCGTAAAATCAAGGAATGAACGTGGAAACATTGGTAAACAAATTTGAGACATGTCTATGGCAGCAAGCCAAATAGGAACAAAATCACAGGCAAGGCCAAAAACACAAAGTATTAAGATACAGAAGGGTGTCGTGAAACTGTGTTGATATTTTAACTGCCTACCCTTATTATGACTGCTTTATATTCTGTTAACCTTTATATGCGTGGCATGATGTTATTATAATTTTGAGACAGCGGCCATCTTGGATCGATTTTTGTCAAACATATAGCTAAGAACACTCCCGACTTATTCATCTTTCAAACAAAAAAATCAAAATCAAAATAGGTTCATTTGTTCAAAATTGTTTAAAATTAATTTAAAATAAATAAATATTGGACAACATCACATACATTGCTCTGATTCTGCGGTAAGTAGCTTAAGCCCTTGTGTTACAGCAATCAGAATCAAGGACGGTACCACAACATCCAGACCTGAGACAATATAGATAAGTTCGTTTCCTATATTGACTCGACCGGGGATCGAATCCGGAACCTTTGAGATGGCACAGCACCAAAATCTACGGAGGTGATTTATATATTAAGTAAAATAACCGACTTCCCCTTGATTTGTTAGGGATTCAACCAGTGCCGTATTTATATCATAGAAGCTGAAAAAGCTAAAGATTACGATACAAATACGTTATTTACTATTATAGTATCTGAATGTATTATGTACTTTACGTATTGTTTATAATCTACCAATTAAACCATGGCTTGTAAAAATATCACTAATTTCATTCGCCTTCCCGATATTTCCGGCTTAAATCTGTGGGATTGTCTGGTAGACAATGTCACTTTACATTATGCCCAACATTTTTTTTTGTTTTATATTGTACTTCAAGATTGACCTCATCCCACCTGATGTTAAGTGGTAATGAGGTCCTAGCTTAAGGGTGACAAGTACAGTGACAGGTGACGATTACTGGACTTGTCGCCCTTACCTTAAAGGCTTGACCCCTGCTACTAATGTAGCACCCCCCAGGAGCTCTGGAAACCGTACTGACACGCAGGAACACAACAACACAGTAGTGATTGTTATTTGGCTGCGGTCTTCTGTAAGGTGGAGGTATTTCACCAGTCGGGCTCCAGTTCGAGCGATAAATCGCTATGCCCTACCTCTCTTACTTTTTAAATACGTAAATAAATTAAATTCGCCAGACAATCACACCAATCAGCTAGTCTCACACTAAGGTTTCCCTTGTACGATGACCACCAGCCGACGGATACTAACTGGGAGCGTCATCCCAGCACACCCAAACCGAAGTCAATTTTTAAAAGTTCGTTTTCCGAATTGACCTGACTTGGAATCTAACCCGGGACCTTTCACGGTTTGGCCGCCTACCTTAGCCACTGCGCCGCCGAGGTCGTCCAATAAAGTTTCAATAGTCTATTTTATTGACTTGCCCGTCTGTACTTACAGTATTTACGTGAACGTGACCACGCAGGCAATAAATGGATGTATAACGGCGATGTACGGTCATATAGTATATAACATGAAGAAAGCACCTAATATTGTGGTGTTTACATCCAAACGCTTTGATTATAAATAGCGAGGTTTGATGCGTGAACCGTCTTTGTTTCAGTTCGTATACAAACTTGCAGCTCGTTATTACTTGTACTATTTAAAATAGTCTTGCATTTAAAATTTCTTTGCAAAAGTATGAGATGTAAATATTATTTCTTGATTATATTTATGGTTAATATAAAAACTTCGGTAAACTAATCTTGTGGCTCCTCATAGAAAATCGAAAATTAAATATTTTGGACGGAGACTTGAATTTCTTTTTACTATTTCGGAAAACTAGGAGTATACAATATATAATATACAAGATCATATACATTGACCTAACCCCACAGTACGTACCTACTTTATATAATTAAAAATAGTTAAAGCTGTTTTAAGAGAGGCAGGGCAAAGCGATTTATCGCTCGAACTGGAGCAGCCTGACTGGTGAAATACCTCCACCTTACAGAAGACCGCAGCCAAATAACAATCACTCCGATGTTGTTGTGTTCCTGCATGTGAGTAAGATTTCCAGAGCTCTTGGGGGGTGCTACATTAGAAGCAGGGGTCAAGCCTTCCAGGTAAGGATGACAAGTCTAGTAACAGTTTTACTATGCTATATTTTTCGCCCTTAAGCTAGGAACTCATTACCACTTAACATCAGGTGGGATGAGGTCAATCTTGGAGTGCATTATAAAAAAAAGGAAACTGGAACTAACTACAATCATAAAAATAAATTTCCAAAAAAAAAAGAATTATCAAAAGCAGTAGGTACACCGGTGTCAGAAAAATAATAGAACCTGTCGAATTGAGAGCATTCGTTTTTATTGAAGTAGGTTTATAAAAGAAATGCGGTTTCACTTTTAAAAAATATATAATTTTACCCATTTTACATATGCCCTAAATGTTATATTTCAATTATAGACCAGATTTTTCCAAATGCTAAATGCAATTAAGCAAAGCAGAGTTTGCAGTAAACGGTTCAAAGGTATGATGAGAATATGTATTACAGCCTACATACTGACGATAGTTTAGAAAAATAGTTTTTACACATCTAAAAGACCAAGACGTTTTATCGATAAGTGAGCTAAGAAGAATAAGATAAATACTTACAAAATATGTCTCGATTCTTAATGCTAATAGGCGAATCCCCTTCCTTCCATGGTTTTTCTGACTGCGTTCGGGTCTGGCCACAGTAACATGAGGAGTGTTGACCCTATGACAAAACAATAGTTTATGTAAAAAAAATATAATTGAGATGTTATCCTACTAATATTATAAATGCGAAAGTAACTCTGTCTGTCTGTTAAGCTTTCCCGCTTAAACCTCTCAACCTTTTTTGATATTGATGGTGATTGATTGATGACGAATACGTCAAATTTATCGCATAAGACGACAAATGTTTCTATACCGTTGATTGGGTTATAGTACACCGAACTCGTATTTTCAGCCAATCTGCAGTTGACGCATTGATTTCGACATTTCATAAGAGCGCGATAAAATTTCCTCGCGTGGCGCATGCTAAGCCTGCATAAAAGGATATAGTCCACGCGATCAAAATCGCGGGCACAGCCTTTTATATAAACTAAACGGAAAATCAACTCTGTCCCCTCAGACCGAGAGCTTAAGAGTTGTGTACGAACTTGAATCGTTTTTTTTACCTTAACGTGTACTGTATGTAAAACATTTCATCTGAAAAGTTTTTTTGTGTTGGAAAGTCCATTTATTGAAGAAGGCTGTTGTAGGTTATCTACTAGGATATAAAAATCACTCGGGCTTTTCTTCCTGACGCTATAACTCCAGAACTCACGAACCGATTTCCACGGTTTTGCATTCGTTGGAAAGGTCTCGGGCTCCGTGAGGCTTATAGCAAAGAAAATTCAGGAAAATTTACAACAGAAAAGCGGGAAAGTCCTCTAAGGCGAAATAGGAGCAAAGAATCAGTGGAAAATGTAGAAAAAAGCGGGAATAGTATGTGAGCGAAGCCGCGGCGGGTCGCTAGTGTTAAAATAAAAGTCGAAGCTTGATTTTTACTCAAAATAACGTAGACATTAATGTTTGATGTCAATTGCTCATTAAAATCTCGATTCATTTGGAGGAGGATTTACCTGCAAAAGGATTCTTGCAGACTTAATAAAGAAAAGTAGAAAAGGAAAGAAGAAAAAAACTTATACTAAAATTTAATTTTTAAAAGCTTTAAAAATCTTTACTAACATACAATGCAACACTCAACTGTCTTGTGAGAAATGGAGGCTTTTTTATTTTTATTATCTCCATTAATTTCTAACAAAACGGATCCAAAACAAGGACAGAGAGACAAGACAATGATTCCTAAAAGGAAATGTTATGAAGATAAATAAAAATAAAATGTCATGTTTTCTCATGCCCGATTCCAATATTTGAAAAACTATCCGTTCTTGTTACGAGTAGGAGTAATATTTATTTATACGAGACGTAAGCTAAAAACGGACGACTGATGACAGATATTATGGAATGTAAATTACGGAACGGTATTAACGATTAGAGATAAACGGATAGTAATTTTTCACACATTACGAATCGTAAAATATTGGAACTGGGCACAGTCGTTTTCTTGACGTCATTACAAACATATGCTAAAGCATGCAGTAACATACTTAGTTTAAAAAGTTTCTTTTACCAGTTTATGAAATCAAAAGGCACAAATAAATGCAGACCTGCTGAGACGAGGGTCACGCAGCAAAATACCAGGACGCAGTGGTTCTGCAGACCCAGGCCGAGAAGGTTCGCTCCGACCGCAGCTCCCGACCGACCAGCCATGTACAGTGTACACAGGGCCAGGGCTCTGCAATTAATATTTTAAAACTCACATTCAGGCCTACACTAAATTTTATCGAGCCCTTAACAAACGTCAAAATCGATTGAAGTCAGTGTGCTAGCTGCTGATTGGCAGATTTTATGTTCTGTTACCTCACGCTGGTTGGAAAGACTTCCACAGTGATGGCAGCCAGCACAGAAGCAGCACAGCCGCTACTCAGCCCGACGATTAAGAGTATGGTGGCCAGTATCGGTTGAGGGACCAGTGCGGACGTAAGTAGCATCAGAGAACACGCCACTAGCACCGAGCCTGAAGAGGAAAAACTTGTCTGAAAATAGTTGCAACTCGAGTTCGTCATTCATCGCCATTGTTCTCCCATTTTTAATTCCTTACACTCTCCCCATCTAAACATTTAGCAATAGCACCACGACGATCACGTACCGGAAAACGTAGTGCAAGTCCACCCTTCCCCCTCAAGAGGTGCTAAGCCGAGAGTTGTGGAGATGTTTGGAGAGGCCTATGTTCAAGAATGGAAATCCTTTCGATGAAATGATGCTGACCAATATAAATAATTAGGCAGTAAAATTTAAATCTGTGGTCTAAAGGAACGAGCATCGTCATAAAGAGGCGAGGTCTCGATTCCCGCGGGGCAACATTTGTGTGCCATTTTCAGTTTGGTTAGATTATAAGATTGATCACCAAAAATGATCAGTGCTGTCGGAAGGGCATGTCAATAGTCAGCCCTGCACCTGACGTCTCTTCAGTCATGTCGGTCTGCCCGTCCCATCAGACTTTGTAAGTGAAGAAAGAGAGAGTGCACTTGAGTGGCTGCGCAAACGTTCGGGCACATAGGGGTAAGAGCCATCTGCGCTCCCAAAAAGCTCGGTGAAAATGATAAGGCTTCGCAGCCATTTATTTATTTATTTAAAAACTTAATTGCACAAATAAGTACAACAGGTGGACTTATAGCCATTATAGATAGTCAAGTAGGAAAAAAAATCTTTCTGGCACTATTTAACTAAATCCTACGTAATTGGCTACTTGACAGTGTTAACAATAAAATATGAAAAGTGTTAGATATGTTAGCTTATTAGTTAAGTAATCATTTTACATTTTTACTTTTTAATTAAAAGCATAGGTAGTATTTTATTTTTGCAAAATAAATTTTAGTTTTTTTATCTGTGGAACAAAAGAACCGAAACGGAAACCACCATTGCAATACGGAAATGACAGCTGTCGGCAAAAATTATTTATTTTAATGTGGCGAAACAATGATTATTTTACCGATTAAATTGAATTATTGTGTCTCTAATCGTATAAAGAATTTATTGAAACATTTTCCGTTTATCTTAATTAAGTCGTTCCTATGCGTATCGGTTCGTTGTCAACGACGTTGACGTCATAATTGGAACAGCGACGCGACTAGGCGTTTTCGCGCGCTTTTTAAATGTGTTACAC
This sequence comes from Glyphodes pyloalis, assembly GCA_037074685.1. Classification (NCBI taxonomy): domain Eukaryota; kingdom Metazoa; phylum Arthropoda; class Insecta; order Lepidoptera; family Crambidae; genus Glyphodes; species Glyphodes pyloalis. The sequence continues at coordinate 1,773,831 of JAYKKO010000012.1, read as the reverse complement.
AAAATCTTATTTTTCTCTGGTTATTTAGATTATTTCCAGATAAATCGAATTGCTTGGGATATAAAATGAACGGGCGCACATTTTACAATACTTTTTCAAAAACTGTCAAGTAGCCAATTGGTTGATCTGATATTGGCCACCTTGGCTGATGGTATTATTTATTATACTCGTATTCACTATTGCTTCTCCGATTATTGTGTGAGCATCACCATACAATAGCAACGAGTTTTTGCATAGTTAGTATCTAGCTAACATGACTGTGTGTAAATTGTGTTGTTTCAGTAAGTATGTTAGTAATTGACGCAATAAATTACATTTGTTGAGACCAGTTGAATTAATTTCATAAGGAGCTTTAATCGATTTGTTTTTCTGCACTAACTAGTCGCATTGTTAATGAAATTGTTTACTGTCTTCTTGTGAATGAATGTTAAATTTGCATGATACTTTGTTTCTTCAATAATTAAGCTATTACTTATTTAGCTAGCTACGTCATCTATATTAATAAATAACAGTCATCATCGGTCAAATCGATTTCGTTGATTTAGTTAGAATTGGCTACTTGACAGTGTTAACAATAAAATATTAAAAGTGTTAGATATGTTAGCTTATTAGTAAAGTAATAATTTTACATTTAAATTTTTTAATTAAAAGCATTATTAGTATTTTATTTTTGCAAAATAAATTTTAATTATTTATCTGTGGAACAAAAGAACCGAAACGGAAACCACCATTGCAATTCGGAAATGACAGCTGTCAGCGAAAATTATTTATTTTAATGTGGCGAAATAATGATTATTTTACCGATTAAATTGAATTATTGTGTCTCTAATCGTATTAAGAATTTATTGAAACATTTTTCGTTTATCTAAATTAAGTCGTTTCTATGCGTATCGGTTCGTTGTCTAGAACGTTGACGTCATAATTGCAACAGTGACGTAACTTGGCGTTTTCGCGCGCTTTTTAAATGTGTTACACAAAATCTTAATTTCTCTGGTTAGTTACATTTTTTCCAGATAAATCGAATTGCTTGGGATATAAAATGAACGGGCGCACATTTTACAATGCTTTTTCAAAAAATGTCAAGTAGCCAATTGTGGAAGTCTAAGGAAGGATAAAAAGATAAGAAATAGGTGGTACCACTTTCGCCGGGGCAGCTAGTATTTAGTTTCTTTTTTGTTTTTTTAATCTTACCTATGTTAAAGATGTAATCTAAAATGTACATTTCACTATATATACTAAAATTTAATTATATAAACCATAGTCGCTTCCCGCTATTTGTCCGTATGTGAATCGTTAAAACTAGGTAACAGATTTGGATGTGTTTTCTTCATAGAGTAATTTAAGAAGAGAGTTTAATGGTGTTAGTCGAACAAACTGCTGAAAGTTTTTTTTTTATATTGCACTTCAAGTTGACTTCTTCCCATCTGATGTTAAGTGGTAATTAGGTCCTTGCTTACGGACGACAAGTGCAGCATAATAAAGCTATTACTGGACTAGTTGCCCTTACCTTGAAAGCTTGACCCCTGCTACTAATGTACTCTAGGAGCTCTGGAACCATATTCACACGCAGAAACACAACACTGAATTGATTGTTATTCGGGTGCGGTCTTCTGTAAGGTATTTCACCAGTCGTGCTGCTCCAGTCCGAGCGATAAATCGCTATGCCTTACATCTTTAATAATGAGATGAAATGTGAAATTTAGATATACAACTTACAATAAATCCATGTCTTGTTCCATCTGCGCATGATGAAGCCTATGGCGATGTAGGTGACTGAACAGATGATGCCCATAGCCATGGTAACTGGGTAGACCAGGCTATTCATTCTGCTCATGTTGCAGAGCTCAGATTTATCCGCAAGCTAAGAGACAAATGTTTTAAGTGAATCTGTACTAGTATTATAAAGCTAAAGATATTGTTTTTTTGAACACCCAAATTCCAGGAACTGCTGGTTCTAATTTCGAATTTCTTTCCGTGCTGGATAGTCTATACATTGAGGAAGACTATAAGGCCTATAGTCTTATCTATTATCTAAGAGCGACCAGTACATGCGAAGAGTCAGTGTGTCAAAACATGGTAAAGCGGGGATGGTACACGTGCTAAGCCGCGATTGGCCGCTAGTAGGTATAAAGATAAAAAAGGTTTTTATAAAACGTTTAAAAATTCAAATTTCTCGTCGGTCAAATCTGTAGTGTTGACTGATAGTAGCTGCCACTAGGCATTAAGTTTAACTTTTGGACGTTTCCGTAGACATGGAGAAAATATGAGACCTTAACTACTAAGACTTCGCTGTCTGTCAGTCAGTCGGTTTGTCATTCACCAGGCTGTATCTCAAGAGCCGCGATAGCTAGACAGTTGATATTTTCACAAATTATATGTTTCTTTTGCCGCTATGAGAGCACATCCTAAAATCCAAATAAAGTAAATGTTTATTTATTCTTTGACTTGTGTAGTAGGTACGGTCGAAAGCACGTCAGTCTTTGGACTTTGTATCGCCTTTATGTCGAGGCCTTAAGATGCTAAATTGAAATGCAAGTATTTACTTTAATGTGCTGTGAACCATCCTATACATTATGATGAATTTCAAATCCAAGATACGCTAATTTCAAACTGACGTGGTATTTTAAAATTTTATTTTTAAATTTACCTTTCAAAAAAAAACCAAAATCGGTTCACCCATTTGGGAGCTACTATGCCTTAGACAGAAAGCCAATCTCATCAAGCGCTCAGACAGTCATACAATTATTATACTTTCATTAGATAGTTAAGAACGTAAACGGAAGTTTTTTGTTTGAAACGTGAATTAGTCTAGACATCTTACAAAACCCCGTGTCGTTTTTGCATTGGCGATTAAAAATAGGCTTGTATTTCATTACCTGGTCTGCTTTATACTTGTTCACCATGACGTAGCACAGGCTCCGTGACTGCTGAATATGGTCCAGCATCTCGCTGAGGATGAACGGCATCCAAGTGTACAGGCCGCTTGACCTGCACGGAATACAGTTTAAGTTGAGGGCTTGTGTTACTGAGAGACCAGATAAAAGCTTCCTCAAAAATGTGTCCATCTATGGAGGATATTCATAATAATTCTTGAATAGCTGTCCGCAGCTATAAAATATAACTATCTCGTGTTTGATGATAAGATAAATCGTTACGTAATCGTATCTTCGCTATCGTTTTATACCTACATCAGCCGTCTACATATTTAAATCCATGTAATTAAAATCGTCCGATCTATTTACATATCTACCCTTCCGATGTCAAAGTTATGTCAAAATCTATATCTTTTTATCCGTCTAGATTAGGAGTCACCCTTACAATTTTTAATTTTTCATGGTATTTTCTTAGATATGGCGTACAATTTCGTAAAAATTCGAAGATTTTAATTTTATTTATATGAGAATGAACTTCGTACAACGTCATGTCACCGATAGAAATTATTGATACCTAGATTAGGCACATCAGTAAATATAAATCGTTTTTATATAAACCTAATAATGCTATCTCCGGTTCGAATGATACCGATTAGAATCTCAGGAGTTTTTTTTACAGAAAAATGTAAACTTATTTTGCACCAAGACACAGTTAAGTTTGCCAATTGTAAAAAAATATGTAATCAGTGAACTAAAAACAAATTGTAAATGAAACCAAAGTCCGTGTAGGAAGAAAGTGTAGGACTTAGTATGCGATGTTTTAATATATATTTTTTTTCCTTTTCATGCATTTTAGGTGACCATAATCTAATCATTATAAATTCATTTATTCATGTTGGTTACAAGTACCACTTATGCATCGTCAAAATGAACACAAACGAAAATTGAAGCTACAGCCGGTACGGAACCTAATCCTACCGTGAAGAATCCAGCAAGAAACTCAGTAGTTATCCTAAACTTTACAATATTTAGAGATAGAGAACTTAAAACTATGGTGTGCGAGCAAACAGACAACCCTGACCATATGTTTAGCGTTTAAATATTTATCATCAGAGCAGCATAATTTTTGCATTAAATATGACATAATATGGACCTTAAATCTAGGCATGGGTAAGTCAAGCATACATTGCGGTAACTCGGTCAACCCAGGTCAGTGTTGATGTCTGATGGTGTTCTAGTGACACAAGGCCTTGGATACTGCAATCAATATACCATTCGAGCCAATAAACAATTTTGGGCCAATGATCCATCATTGAGCGTGGAATATTACAGACCTCTTGAACAGTCTAGATGGTACTGTCGTATGATCGATACAAATTAATCGTTATTAATAGCTACTTAAATGCAATTTTGTTTAATTATTAACAATAACTGAAAACTTTGAGATTTTCAGGCTTTCAAGCATCGAATTATAAACAAAAGCAAATCTCGCTTTTGTTGTTTTACTAATTATAAATTACCTTATATACTAATTTATTATTTCGAATTTAAAATTGTGCGACAGCCGTGATCTAGTGCACGAAGTAAATGCTAACAATACTCCCTTACCTATACACAAACCGGTTGACAAAACCCAGCAAAACTCAATAGTGATGATATACTAACAGCAAGAAGACCATGAACATCGAGAAGTGTGAGATGAGGACGCAGCGACGGAGGGGGTGGCGGAACAGCTGACCCAAGTTGGCGAACCCCTTGCAGAACCCTCGCTGGCTGCTGGTAGCAGACACCAGGTGGATGGACTTGATCTGAATGTAGATGGAGATATTATAAGAAATAAGAAATAAATATTGGACAACATCACATACATTGCTCTGATTCTGTGGTAAGTAACGAAAGCACTTGTGTTACAGAAATTAGAAACGACAACGGTACCACAACACCCTGACCCGAGACAATACAGAACAGTTCGTTTCCCATATTGACCCGACCAGGATCAAACTCGGGACCTCAGAGACGGTGCTCTCTCTCTCCTCTCCTCTCTCTCCTCTCCTCTCTCCTCTCCTCTCTCTCCTCTCCTCTCTCCCTCTCGGCTACGGAGGTCGTCAAAAATATTAGTTTGCATCATTACATTTCATTTGACAACCTTAAAACTCGCCAAACAAACGAATATATTCAAATTCGTTATTTAAACGTTTTTTTAATTGCATTTCGAGATCGAACTCTTCTTATTCTTTTACCTGAAGTTATTTGTTTTATTTTTAATATTGCACTTCAAGATTGACGTCATCCCACCTGATGTTAAGTGGTAATGAGTTCCTAGCTTTAGGGTGACAAGTACAGCATAAAAAAGCTGTTACTGAACTTATCGCCCTTACCTTGAAGGCTTGACTCCTGCTACCAGTGTAGCACCCCCCAGGAGCTCAGGAAACCTCACTCACACAGGAACACAACAAAACCGAAGCGATTATTATTTGGCTGCGGTCTCCTGTAAGGTGGAGGTATTTTACCAGTCGGGCTGCTCCAGTTCAAGCGATAAATCGCTATGCACTAATCCTCATCATTTTAGCAGTCTGTCTGCTCCAGTTTAAGCGATAAATCGCTGTGCTGTGATGTTGAAAGTGTAAAAGATATGACATCGGAATCTTACCGGAAAGTCTTCCACCTTCTTACCGCGGTGGTTCCACACGTATATCTTCGCAAGAACCGGCAGTGCTTCCAACTGACCCTTAGCAGAGTACAAGTACCGAGGGCTTTCAGGCAGAAAGACCATGATGGCAGCGGCCAGGAGCCCAGGTGTACACCAGGACCAGATAAACGTGCGCCAGGGTACTATGCGGATACTGCCAAGGTAGAACAACCAGGTGCCAGGCAGGATCACCCATGCTAGGACTGAAAAAGATTGAGAAGTATGGTGAAGTCAACTTAGTACCTTGTCACATTAAAACTCCATATTAATAAAATTTGTTAGTTAGATAGTAAAGTTATTGTGTTGGTTACAAACTAAAGATTATGACTGTGCTACTACTTAATACAGAAAGTTTTAATTGGTAGCTTACAAGAACACGTATTTATTCTGCTTACTCGTTTAAAGAGTTGATTTTTCAGGACATTATTTATAATATTCTATTAAGTAAATTTTGTAAGAAAATAAATATTGGACAACATTACATACATTACTCTGATTTTGTGGTAAGTAGCTAAAGCACTTGTGTTACTGAAATTAGAAACAAGGACTGTACCACAACACCCAGACCCGGCACAATACAGAATGTTTCGTTTCCCATATTGACCCGACCGGGTATCGAATCCGGAACCCCAGAGATGGCGCGACGCCAAAGTCCGGCACGCTCGCCTCTCGGCTACGGAGGTTGTCAAATTACGCATAGATACCTTCACCACGGCAGAGCAAATACATAGAGAACTTTTTATCCAAAGTCATTAAATAGGGCAACTTCACATTCATTATTCTTGTTATTACATAAGCTGTGTAAACACAAGCTTGCCAAAAATAGTTGCCTAGAAAATGTGTGCCAAAGATATTACACATAATTTTTGTTTGATGCCCGCTCTACTTGGCCATCACTTAATATGTTGAAACCACCCATTTAGATTGGCAAACGTTAGACATATTTTATAAAAACTGTTTTTTTTAATCTCCTCTTGCAGGGCTGATGTATTTAGTTCAAAATTCAAACAGGAGAGGTTAACAATCGAAGGCTATGTAGTTTACTCAACAAAAAATTCGTCACCAATAATATTTTGCGGATATCTGAGTTGGAAAAATAGCATGCGCCATACGTGAAGATCGTGGGTTTGAATCCCACAGGGAAGATATATGTTTTTTTGTTTCTTTAAAATATTAAAAGCACGCTAATGTGACGTGATGCATTATAAACATATAACAATTTTAGTAAATCAATAGTTAAAGCTGTGGGATACTAACAGGCACCGTAAAACTAAACTAGTTCATTAAAAATATATGTGTGCTATGCTAGCGATAACATTAAGATATACGAAACACCGACATGTGTATAAAACAATATTCCCAACCCAGTTTGCTCTATTACACAAACGAAATGGCGGTGAGCCTGTAACGTGAACTGATGGTGCTTGGACCAAAAGGTTTCTTGAGTGGAGACCCTGGACTGGTAGCAGGCGTGTCGCACGTGAACCGAAATTGTTTCCGAAATGACTTTTGTAACGCTTGGTAGTTACTATTCTCGTGTATTATGTTTTTATTTTTTAGATTACTTATGCACTTTGTCACTATTGCCGCACCCATAAACTAACTCTCCGCATGACCCAAAGGTTGACTGGTAGAGAATGCCCATAGCATTAAGTCCACCTGTTGTACTTTTTTTGTGCAATAAAGTTTTTAAATAATAAAATAAAAACCGAAAAGTTGGACGGATGATATAAGGAAAGTCATCATCATCATCAGCCTGTTGCAGTCCACTGCTGGACATAGGCCTCTCCAAATGTTCGCCACTTCGCTCGATTTTCGGTGATTCTCATCCAGCTCCTGCCAGCCGTCCTGCGCAAATCGTCACTCCACCTGGCCTAAAGGGCGTCCTACACTACGTTTACCGAGGCGTGGTCTCTACTCCAGAACTCCTTTACCCCAACAGTTGTCGGCTCTGCGGCTGATATGGCCAGCGCACTGCCACTTCAGCTTGCTATTTTTATAAGGAAAGTAGCAGGGAAGAAACGGATAGAAGTAACGTAGGTAGTCTAAGACCGTTTACAAAGGTATGCAAATGAGACCTGTACTTATCAGTGGGTAGAATAGGATTCATGAGAGGAGAGAATTAAGAAGGTATAAATGTAAGACAACTCATTCATTGACTAGATCAGAAAGCAGCTTATAATTGTTGCGGACCGCACCTGGCGTCACCAGCTTAGAGGCGACACCCGAATGTGAACATCAGCAGTCAATGAAAAATTAACCAGTAGTAAACAAAAACATTTGCAAGATTCCACCCTCCCCTTTCCTTCACAGAACCACAAAAGCTGGCCAACGATGTCATCGCTTCACTGTGGAAAATATTCCATCACGAACTAAAAAATTTGGTAGCTCCTATCTTTGCCGGACCATAAAGAAGTGGAACTCGTTGCCGGCTCATGTGTTTCCTCCTCCCTTTGACATGGATACCATCAAAAGGAGCGTGAAGAAACATCTTGCGGGCCAGTATGGCGATGCTAACGGATAGGATATTTCGGTATCAAATCCGTTGTCATCGCGATGTGGGTTCCTCACTTACTTGCCATCAGGCTTGAAGGAGCCAATATACTGTGCTACTATAAAAATAAAGATAGTAAACAACGCTCCATACGTACTGCACAATTGGCCAAACAATAACATTGATCCTACATCGCGATGCCAGAGTTTTCGTCGCCACTAGCTATATACACAACAAACCAAGATTAGTAGTTGGACCTTGGTCCCCGAGCAGATAACACCAAGCTCGGCGGAAGTACTTCCAATTTTAGTAAAGAACATACGTTTCTTACAACATCAAAAAATCTTGGATCGGACATCGTATAATTATGCTCACCAGACAGCACAATAAAGGTGAACGCGATGAAGGTAGACCCAAAGGCGATGGCGGAGGAGCGGCGCGCGTCCGTGTGCATCTCGCCTAAGTACGCGTAAACCGTTGCACTCGACGCTGATACCCTGAAAAGGAAAACGTTTGTTGGATAAGTTTAAAAATATTTCCAAAAAATATTTTATTGTCTTTCTCCTTATACTACAACATTTTAAAACTATATTACGCTACACAGGAAGATAAATGGAAATAGTTTAGCTAATGAAGTTATGGAGCAGAACTCCCGGTCAACCCTTCCAGGAGCTCGAGAGCATATCGTTTGAGAGCATGGGGCAGTGCTCTTTACCTCTCATTTATATAAAATAAATACATGTTAGACAATTGCGCATACCTACCTACGTTGCTCTGATTCTGTGGTAAGTAGCTAAGACACTTGTGTTACAGATATCAGAAATAACGACGCTACCACAATACCTGCACCTAGGGAAAATATAGAAAACTAGCGGTCCCGGCGAACTTCGTTTCGCCTTAGATAATTTTATCCGCTTTTCTGTTGAAATTTTTCAAATTTTACCAAGGATCCCTAAAAAAGTGTGTTTTTTTACGACCTCACATTAGAAACCTCAAAAATTGTAGCCTATGTGTTATTCTGATGTATAAGCTATATTGTGGTAAAGTTTCATTCAAATCCATTCAGTAGTTTTTACGTGAAAGAGTAACAAACATCCATACATCCATACTTACAAACTTTCGCCTTTATAATAGTAGTAGGATTTCCTTTTCAATATTGACCTGACTGGGGATCGAAGGGAAGGGCCTCAGAGACGGCGCGAACCCAAAATCCTAAACTTTAGGTGCATCAGAAGGCTTAGCCAAGAGTCATCGAAGTTGGATAATGTTTCGACGAGCTCATCATTTATTTTCTAAATGAAATTCCAGACTTATTAAACTTCTCGGAACGATATCCAACGTCAGAAGGCTTAGCCAAGAGTCATCGAAGTTGGATAATGTTTCGACGAGCTCATCATTTATTTTCTAAATGAAATTCCAGACTTATTAAACTTCTCGGAACGATATCCAACGTCGACTGTCGACTGCCACTATAATGTTTTAAATTCAGAATTAAATGCTATTTTTTTTTGTAGGTAGGTACCTACCTGTTGTCCTATAGACAATAGTACGAATGATATGTCTCTTAGGTTCTAGAAACAGTAACGCATGCTTTTTATTGACTACTAGCGACCCGCCCCGGCTTCGCACGGATGTAATGTAAATACTTAGAAATATTGGCTTTCCTATTATTTATTGCAAACAAAAACCTTCCTCTTGAATCACACTATCTATTAAAAAAACCGCATCAAAATCCTTTGCGTAGTTTTAAATATTTAAGCGTACAAAGGGATATAGGGACAGGAAAAGCGACTTTGTTTTATACTATGTAGTGATATGTAGTGAAGACGATTATGTACCAACCTTGTTTCCTTAGATAAACTGTGCCAATGTCAAGATTTAAAAAAGTCACGCATCTGACAAATGTTGCTATTATATAATAGTAGGCGTTACAGGAATACGCTTCTGCCGTGTCTGCTAGTGATTTTTATTTCCAAATTAGAAAATTATTACAACACTAACTGTGCCCGCGACTTCGTTCGCGTGGACTACATCCTTTTATTGTCGGTTTTACCCCTTTTCCCCCTAATATTCGAAACAAAAAGTAGTCTATGTTTTAATCCAAGTTTCGAGCTATATTTGTGCCAAATTTCATGTCTCTAACTTCAAAAATAAACATTTTTCCATATAAACTTTCAAAGGTGGTATTACCCCCCTCCCCCCTTATTTTCTAATAAAAAGTAGCCTATGTCTTCATCAACGTATACCTATACCAAATTTCATCAAAATCGGTTGAGAGGTTTAAGCAGTAAAGCGTAACAGACACACAGACAGACAGACAGACAGACAGAGTTACTTTCACATTTTAGAGAAACCTTGCTATTGTTAAGTTATAGGCGTTACAAGAACTGGCTTCATGTCGAGTTTGCGAGATTTTTATTTTCCAATTCATAAACATCAAATGAAGCCAGCTGAATTCCTTGCTTCATAACTTCCCTTGGCGAAGATATAATAATTTGTTAAATTTCTTTAATTAGGCTGACGTGACGTGCCCTGCAGGTATGTATCATCATATACCTACATATTTGCTATGGCTTATTTGACTCTCCCGTTTTCACATGACGCCGTCACAATGTGATGAGAAGGTGGGAGGAAGGGGGGGGGGGGAGAAAAGTTTAGTTGAGGCCCACGGCAGCGGTAGGTAGGTACGGTGCGCAAGCGTATTCGCCTCCTCGACAGAAGGTAACTTTAAATATTGGTAAGAACTTACAGACATCCAGTTAAGAACCTCTGAACGAAGAGGAGCCAGAAGCTATCAGAGAGGGAAGATGTGGCGGAGATCAGAGCCCCCGCCGCTATTGTGGGCAGCATGACCGCGCGCCTCCCGTACCGGTCGCTGAGGTAGCCCCAGAAGATAGCCGTAGACAGGATGCCTGTGGAGAGTAATAAGCTACATGACAGAAGGTAGCAATGAAATAAAGGAAGGAAGGTAGGGAAGTGGAAAGGAAAGACATGAAGAAGACGAATGTGCAGAACGCACCTGCTTTATGTTTAACCTTTTTTTTCTAAATATCTTGTTTTTGATACTTTTTTATAACATCTGTCACTATCTTCTTCTGCTCAATAAATGTCGCACTATTTTCCACCGGCTTTTCATTCCTTATAAATTAATATTCTAAATTCTAAAAATCATTGCTTACGCATCTTTTTCGGTCGCTAACATTTTGGGAGAGTTTGTGCCGGTCGAGTTCAAATGGCCAGGGACTGCCTGCAACTAGAATGATGGCTTTATCATGTAACGGAATGGTTTCATCTCCTGCTACTAATTTTGTTACCAAAAGCCCACGATCGTATAGGTACACTAGGACAATGGAGCCAGGTGGTTCTGGGCCTTATCTGGTTGTATTTAGACTTAACCTTTACTCACTAGGGTAAAGAGACCATGGTCCTGGCCGTCTTTAAGTGTATTTTTGGTCAAGCGTATCAAAAATATTTTTTTTTAATACCTATTGAGTGTCATTTCTAAAGATCGGCCCATGGTCGACACCTCAGAGTCATTATCTATATGTCATTTGTGTTAAGTGTAGCTATAATGAACTTATTCATCCTTAATAGGGTAGCAAGCACACTGGACATGATGGCAAATCTTTAATAATGAGAGGAAGTCTCTACTGAGGTCAGTATTTCTAGAGCATTATAATCCGGATATCTTTAACGCCAAAGTGAAAGACACCATCTAGGAAAACGTGTATTATTTTAGGCTTTATCTACGTCTTCCATTCATGATTCAAGTCAACGTAACCATATTTCTTCTTCTGCAGAAGTGTATCATGTTTCGAAGGAGGTTTACCAATAAAAGCGGCGGCATTGATCATGCCCTTCTCGAAGGGCGAGAGCTGCAAGTCACACTGTGCAGCGGTATTAATGAACCCCACGCCGAGGGACTCAATGGTGGCGTACAGCAGAACGAGCCCGCATACCAGCAACACCACGTGGTTGAACACGCCATGACCTGGATAGATGTAAAAAACACCAGTTATCGTAAAAAACACCGACAAAAAAGGGAGTTGTGACAAAAAAAAAATAGAAAATCTGTCATTATCTGGCGGCGGCCATCTTAGATTTGAAATTTATCATTATGAATAATATAAGTATTCTGCTAGTCAAGCCCTTTTATATGAAAACCATATTGTGGGAGTTGTGTTAAAACATACAAATCAAAATTTTTGACGGCGGCAGTTAAGAACACTCCCGTCTTATTCATCTTTCAAACAAAAAAATCAAAATCAAAATCGGTTAATTTGTTCGGGAGCTGCGATGCCATAGACAGATACACACACTGTATACACGTCAAACTTATAACACCCCGTCGTTTTTGCGTTCCAAATTGACCTGACTGGGAATCGAACCCGGGGCCTTTCGCACTTTGGCCACCAACTTTAGCCACTGCGCCACCGAGGTCGTCAAACTAAACATGTATAATAGAACATTTAAAATAAGTAAACGACATTTTTAGTATGCTCGTAGTTAATACGAACTACTTACCTGGCTCAAAATCATCAAGGTGCAGAATTGGCTTTGCTAGTAATTTAATGCCTTAAATCTTTTTTGAGAAAGAAAAATTAATAATATATTACAACTAACCTATTTTGTGTGTACATCAAATAATACAATTTATTAAAGAAGTACATTTTTAATTAAATCAATATAAACACAGAGAAAGTCATTCCGGGAACGGGTCCTTATGCAGGATCTTTAACAACAAGTCCAAAATATTAATGAAAAATTTAAGAAATTCAACTTCTGTCATTACTTGGTATACCGTATTTTTTATATAAAATCTAGTTTCGAAAAGGGTACTGAAAGATATATTTTTTTTTAATTGATAAAATGCAAAAATAGTTTGTCCGATAGCGCATAAGTTATTTCAGTGAACGTATCGATAACCAAACAAAAATAGTTTGTTTTACGCAGCTATTCTGTGTCAACCGTGAGTGAAGAAGCAAACAACAACAAAGCCGGCTATCATTATATTTATCGGCAAATAAATTAATATCTAAGTGGTAAGTACCTTCAATTCATTATTTGAAGAGCGTACATCAATAGTCCGTCAATTCGTGAACGTGTTTTTTACATTTAATTATTGATGTGATTCTTTTTTACAACCCGGAATAACAAAGTAACCTTAAATATAATACTATTGACAAAGACAGGTCGCATTTAAGATGGCTGCTGAACTATCAAAGCGCGCGCTTATTTGAAATCGTCATTTCGAGAACGGTCATTTTGGAAACGTTCCCGGACATGATGGTACGTTCCCAATAAATAAATAAATAAATAAAATAAAAACAAATTTATTTTCTTCCACAGAACACTCTTAGATTCTAGGTATTATGAACAAATATCTGAGCTCTTACATAACTAAACTCACATTTCGTAATGCCAATCAAGATCTGTGGGAGACTGGCGCCTAAAACTAAGCCTATTTAAAATAGGTTTGATATTATTAGGTCACCAGGCCCGCCTTCGGACTTCAATTTGGCATTAAACAAATACGTGAATGCACTTTAAATGTAGTGTTTAAATTTTAATAACAGTAATAAACGCTTAAATACTAAAATTAACATTAAGACTTAGTGAATTGACACTAAAGTGTATGTATTAATGCATACACGCACCCATACACACCTACCTTCTGATTTAAACATATACATACACATACATAACATATATACATAAACGTATACATACAAATAAATGTATATATATATTTTTTTTAATTTACATATATATCCTTATATCTTTTAGGTGCCTGTTTCATTCTATTAAAGTTTCTGTATCATTATAATTAAGTGATCCCAACCACAGTTTTACTGTTTTCTTGCAGTCAAAGTTATTTTTATCGCAGATCTTCAATATTTTGTTTACTTTATTGTAATGACGATTCACTTATATTTTTTCATTAAATTATTTGACAAATTCGTTGTTTTTTAATTACAGCGTAATGAAGACCCCTGATAAACACAAAAATAAAAAAAGAACTCAAAAAAAGCAATATTACAAAAAAAGTATAGAACTCTGTGCGCTGCCCTATCAAAGTTTATTAACGTACAAATTTTGCAACAGTATAAACTAAGAGTCAACATTATAGCTTGAAATTTTTTTTGGCATAAAATCAATCTTGAAATTCGCAACCTTCGTGATTTTCAGCCACCTACTGCCCGAGACGTTTCGATTAGGTTAAACCAACCGTGATCACGAGCTGCTCCGGTCACTTAATTCAGATGTTACAAATGGAACGCAAAAGTCTGAAATCCTTTATAGGTATATTGTAAAACCCTAGTATTACAATCAAGTAGTTTGTTGAATTACCAAGTTGAATGACCAAGTAACTAGATAAGACCTAAATTTAAAAAAAAAAGGATTTAATGTAAGAATAGATTAATTGATATATAGAATCTCATAACATTAACTCTCTTCATCAATTTATTTAACTCATCATAACCATCAAGTGGCATCTATAGATAGGTAGATAGATAGATATACTTTATTGCACAAAATCTTTACAGAAATAGGTTTTGCAGATTGATTATAGTACAATTTAGGCGGTCTTATCGCTAGAAAGCGATCTCTTCCAGACAACCTTAAGGTAGAGGAAGTGGTAGATGGCGAGAAATGGGTACGGCCGTGCAACATTAATAAAGTTTTCTTTCTTGAATTAGGTAGGTACCTACTTGTATGTTATATGTATAATGTTATTGGATTCAGACCTTTTATCACACAACGACATAATAATAATAATAAATACGAGCAAATTTTGTCGTATATAAATATTGCTATATAAAATAAGATATTAACGTTGAATATAATAAGTTATTTTTTGCGTAGAATTCCTAGTTTCATGCACTGCATTAAATGTATGATGGCATAATTACCTACCAGTTTGTTCGAAAGCCTCTTCAAATGTTGTCATGAGAATTGAACGTTTTCATTTTTTATCAAGATGTTACCTAATATTCTTGAATTCGGCTGATTTCACCCACATTTTGACAATTAACGTTTACCTACTTATTTGACAAAAAATTGCAGAAGATTGAAAAGCGTAGACAATTCTCCAGAGCTAGTTGCAATCTGTGAAGGTAAGTATTTTATTGAATCTATGGTTGAAAATGAGAACTGCTTATAACTTCCACATGCATGTTTTTCAATAGCGAAAAACATACTTCGTCGATGAAATATAACTATTTTCAGTCAAATTCATTGTCAGCACATAGTAAATACAATTTGATTACTATTTACCGTTCCCCCGTTCCGTACCCTATTATTAAAACTTCGTTGTCTGTCGGTCAGTCACTCTGCTTTAAAGATAAATTAAACACTTTACGCAAGAGAATCCATACTAATATTATAATGCGAAAGTAACTCTGTCTGTCTGTCTGTCTGTCTGTCTGTCTGTCTGTCTGTCTGTCTGTCTGTCTGTCCGTCCGTCTGTTACTCTTTCACGCCTAAACGGCTGAACGGAATTTGGTATAGGTATACGTTGAATCTCAAGAACGGACATAGGCTACTTTTTATTAGAAAATAAGGGGGGATGGGGGTAATACCACCTTTGAAAGTTTATATGGAAAAATGTTTATTTTTAAAGTTAGAGATATGAAATTTGGCACAAATATAGCTCGAAACTTGGATTAAAATATAGACTACTTTTTGTTTCGAATATTAGGGGAGAAAGGGGTAAAACCGATCATGAAAGGATGTGGTCCACGCGAACGAAGTCGCGGGCACAGCTAGTCTTTTTATAATAATTTAACAGCACATCAGTTAAACCCTTGCAGTTTTTTTATAGTTTTTATGCCCGGCACATTAAGACGGAATAAAGGGCAGAATAAATATTGTTTCGACCGTACCACCGTCCCGTAAAAATAATCATTTGTAAACGACGAAATTCACGGCAAAACAACAAACTATAAATGATCCATTTGATAAACCTCCTTTTTTATTCGGTTAAAACATATTGTTGATTTGTTACTAAGGCGGCGAGATAATATGAGTAATGATGATAGAGGTCAATGAACTCTT
Source organism: Glyphodes pyloalis (assembly GCA_037074685.1). Lineage (NCBI taxonomy): Eukaryota > Metazoa > Arthropoda > Insecta > Lepidoptera > Crambidae > Glyphodes > Glyphodes pyloalis. The sequence continues at coordinate 1,757,717 of JAYKKO010000012.1, read as the reverse complement.
GAAACGACTTACACGATCAAGGCCTGGATAACCACGACGAAGTTATCTAATGTAGGTACAGTCGGCGGCAAAAATTAACTCAGCATTGAGCCTTAATACTTTGCCTTAAAGATACTGACAACAAATTTGGCAAATATATAAATTAAATATCTTTGACTTTTTTTTAAGAGAGGGGATGCATTGATACATCGTACTGCCCATGGAAAAATGGAGCGGCTATCTGCCCAACTTCGAGAAGAGCGGAAATTGATGGCATTTTTTTTCTCTTAAAAACCCAGTCCCGAAACCTTTTTAAATGAGCCAAAACGCGGATCCACGCCCGACATATCTTTCGATTGTGTCTAAAATTACAGAGTATGTGGAATTTTAATCGCCATTTACGAAAACACTTTCAAATAAAACTTAAAATTAAGACTAAGCTTGAAATATTTATATTTTGTCTTGTGTATGGGTACAAGATACTACTAAATCCGAAACACACTTATTTTATTTTACCAGACAAAATAGTATCCATGGTGCCATAATTATGCGAGTTTAGTGGGTAATCTCCGCTCTTCTCAGAGCGGGGGAGTCCCACACACGCTAATGTTTTTCCCCGAGAAATAATTTTACAGGCACCTTTTTGTTAATTTAATTAATTTGGGCGACTGAAATACTGACTGAGCCACAAGACGCCCAAGAAAAAGTGGCTTTCTTATTAAATTTGTCCCCAGCCTATTATTAAGGTAATGTTAGTTTTTGTGAGGGAGCCTGTGTAAAGTCCGCAAGGGACTGACTCCCCACAACTGCGCAGCGTTGACCACCGAGGGGGTTTTAGTCGGTGCGAGCCCAAAACACCACTCTCTGTTCCCCGCACGAAAAAAAAGTTGAGATTTTTTTAACACGCTTTTATTAGCTTGGGTTGTATGTATGTAACGGAATCTTTGAATCTTAATTTGACCCACATCTCAATCAAAGACCGGGGTCTTTGATTAAGATGAAATTTTGCACACGCTCTGAGTTCTGATGACAATACATGACTAGCTAAGAAACGTCATTACAAATCCAATAAGGCAGCGGTGCCGAATGCCAATGCGTTTCCCTCCCTAAAAAAAGAAAAAAAAAAGTACCTACACTACACTAAATTAAAATCAATAAAACAGATTAACCATGCTTAACGGGTCCATAAGACCCGACCAAACCTACAGAAGGTTAAGAGAAGACCACCAATGTTCAATAAATACTTCCTGTGCCGAATCAAATAATTGTTCATAGTCCGATTAGTTTGGTTACATTTGATAGGTAATTGGGTAATAAGGAGTGCCTACTCGTAATCAGAGTGTACTTACTGATAATCTGATGATCGAATTATTATTTCTACGTCCTACTTTTATTATAAAAGAGATTTTTTTAAATATAGGGATGTCTGGCTGTAAGTTTGTGTCTCTCTCACGTAAAACGTACTGAATCGATTTTCATGATTTTTTGTTAGTTCTGTATCGATATCAATAATAACGACGCGACACGTGTGAATGTGAGTCACTAGAATTAATTAGTAGTCTTGTACATACCTCACGCGTTTAAAAATGCCAAAAAAACATAACATGATTAATGGACGGCCCTGTATCTTACTGCAATCTTCCGCAGGTCGCGTCGTGATCCCACATATGCCTCCTCTACGCGTAGACAGATTCGTCTGCAGATGGCATCTTCTGCCGATATCAAATAAAAATAAAATAAAAATGTTTTATTTCGGATATCCTTGATCCATAGCTGTTAGTAACAGTTTTTCAGATTCTTAAAGACTAGGTATGTTTGTAGATTACAAAGAACATATATAAAAACAGATATTAAAAATACAAGCAGCCGTGTGCTAAGAGCCACTAAAGAAATTTGTTTCTGTGGTCACTCTCAGCATCAGCCCCTTCCAAGGCTTATAGGTGTACCTATCCGCTATGGTCATTAGGATGCTGTTACGACTGTCCTGCATCCTCCGAATTAGGGATCCGGTCTTCCTGCGGAATATTGCCATAAAGCCATCAGTTTGGTATTCCGCAAACATTCCCGATGCGCTCAAATCAAATACGGTAGGTATTAGTATTAGTAGTACAGATTAACTAATCACACCCCCTACAAGTCGACAGACGTGTCAGCCGATACCATCTGCAGACGAATATGCGTACGTGTAGAGGACGCACTAGCCGGAAGTCGTCCTACACTCCGTTTTTTTTATTTTATTTCACTTCAAGATTTACCTCATCCCACCTGATGTTAATTGGTAATAAAGTCTTAGCTTAAGAGCGACAAGTACAGGATAATATATCTATTACTGGACTTGTCGCCCTTACCTTGAAGGTTTGACCCCTGCTACTAATGTAGCACCCCCAAGAGCTCTGGAAGCCTTACTCACACGCAGGAACACAACAACACAGAAGTGATTGTTATTTGGCTGCGGTCTTCTGTAAGGTGGAGGTATTTCACCAGTTGGGCTGTTCCAGTTCGAGCGATAAGTCGCTAAGCCCTACCTGTCTCAAAATGTACTTATAATCCGGTTAACCCAAACTTTCCGTTTTTCTCAATGTTTTTCTCATAGATATATTACTTTCCTTATTCTAAGGTTTTTCAAGTCATTAATTCTTACTTTCCATATCAGCTGTCATCAGACTTCTGTCGATCGTTTCTAGCTTACTCCTCGTGTAACGAACGGTCCGTATTTCAAATATTGGAACCGGGTATTAAAGGATTAAGCATCGGGTTATCTCGGGTTCCTAAATGCTATTTCTGGGATAAGCAAAGTATATTTAAGTTTGCCGAACGTAGCTCGGTTTTATAAATAAACTAGCTATTGCCCGAGACTTCGTTCGCGGTTTTCGGAATAAAAAGTGTTCTTTTTTATAGTATTAAATATAGATTTTACTTGTTCAGAGTTTATAAGCCTGAACATTCTTAAACCGATTAAAATTAATACTCCACCTTACTGTGCTACCTGTCTATACTGTACCTGAGAAATTCGATATTTATCAGCTGAGGGTATGTTTTATTGTGATAAAAGATTAAAACAGGTTTAAGGTTTCGGAGGTATCCGAGTGGATATCATTAAGAGCTGATATGACCACCTTTCAACAATATATTCTTCATAGGAAAGTTAAATTACCAAAAATGTTATTTTATAAATTCAAAATCTTGAGATGCATTTATGTAGATAAATAAATTCGTTCAGCAATTTTTCTTGTACAATAAATTCGTTCAATAACTATTAAAAATTAAAATTAAACCACTCACGTAATTTATACGTTGTTGTAATCTAAATAGAAGAAAAATATCAAATAAATGGTAATAACTTTTAATATAATATTTGAACTATCTTTACTTAAGTTAAAAAGAAGATTAATTTTTATTTTCTTCAAAAAAATTTAGACTAATTTCTGGTCTGTAGAAATCTACTTTATTACTGATTGACGTAAGATTTTTTTTATTTAAAAAGGATGCAAGCCAACTCAGCAACATACAGGTATTTTAAAAATCATACAGATAAATTTGCGTGCCATACCAATGGAATGCCCCAATAAAGTAAAGCTGTCATAGATATTTTAACCCTTACACATGCGTCTTTACTTAAGTAAGACTTGTTATCATACAAATATTCCCCGCCAAGCAAATAGGGCAATCCAATAAAGTAATCAGCTATACCCAGGTTCGCTGACCGAGTTATGTGAGAATACCTACTTTCTTTCATTAATGAGACTGTTTAATGTAGCAATATGTTTCTATTGCTTTAGATTAGTGCTTAACATAATAATAGACAACACAAGTTCTCTTAAAAATATAGCACTAGGTACACATGATTTTAACTATATTTTCAAAGTCAGAGACAATCCTTTTTTTTTGTAATTGTAAATAATAATATATAAATAACATTGTAAATTACATTTGTAAATTGTTATTTTATAGTGCATTACGCAACATAGACAAACTTGAGTGTTTGATGACACAAAAATCAGATTAAATGTTTTAAGTATGGTCAGTAGTTTAAAAAGGTTAATTAATATTATTTAAGTCAAAAAGGAATATAGCATAAGGGATATATATTCGGTTTTCTAGCTTCGACGTATAAAGACCGTTTCTGATATATTACAAAAGTTGATGAGATTTAGACCTAATAATTAACTGCCCTATATTAACCAACTTCAAAAAGGAAGGGATTTCTCAATATGGCTGCACGTATATGTTTATAAAAATAACTTTGTATTTTATGGGTCAATTTCGATTCTTTTGTTTTTGTTTGGAAAAAAGATATGCTAATGATTCTGATGATGGAGTCCTAGAGAAATCAAAGGTAAGGGATTTTTTTTCCTTTTTATTATTGCCGTTCTGTCTGTAAATAAAAATGGTCAATTTTTCACTATAATTATTTTCATTATAACCTATATGTTTATACCACTAGACCATCGGAGCGATTATTATGATTTGGTCCTAGATTCAAATCAGACGTATTTTTACATAGTTTACCCGCAAATGAAAACCATAGTGCACAGGTAGTACGTATCATTGTAACGATAGCTTGATTTTAGTAATGGACGATGAAGTGGATGGATTTTTCTTTGCAGTGGACCAGTAATCAGGCTGAGTTTTAATTAATTATCTTACGTTTTCGTACACAATGTATCTATCTATTTATTTAAAAACTTTATTGCACAAAAAAAGTACAAAAGGTGGACTTAATGCTAGGAGCATTCTCTACCAGTCAACCGTTGGGTCATGCAGATAGTACGTTAATGGGTGCGGTAACAGTAAAAAGGTGAGTATGGATAACAACATAATTAATAATCAAAAATAGCAGAAAATTAAACACTACATATGTTATGTTTGATATGGCAACACCGATATTGTAAATTATTAGTTAAAATACATAGTTGCATTATCAGTACTATTGGCACATTTGTGTCAGTTGTAATATCAAGTATTGAATATACACGCGACGCCATGATAAAACTGTGGCCTTTCATGACCTTCGCAAACGAAATAATACTTACTGATAATATTATTGTTATCAATTTATGTTTTAAGTATAATAATACACTCAGAAATTCGTGTCTTTATAACTCAATCCACTTATTCTTAAAAGTTAAATTTATACATCAATTATACATAAATTAATAACTTATACCTATCTATTATTTAAACGTACCTATTATACCGTGTTCGTGCATAGAACGAGTTTCAAATGTAATTGCATTATAACACTTGACATACACTTAATTTAAAATAGGTACGGATTATTATCTTACTGAGCAGAATCTATAATGTAACTCAATAGTAAATCTTTATAATGATAGGTCACATATACAGCATGATATATGTATAGCATATTAAGGATAGTAATAAACAAAGCGAGCAAACAATTACGTCCATAGTTATAAATTTATCATTTAAGTAGTCTACAAGTTTATTTTTTACAATTTAAAGTTTCTTAAAATGTTTTCATGTGACCAGTAAAACTCAATACCTACTTACAATTCGTAAAAGAATTACCTGTTTCACACACCTTATACGTCTAGATCAACTATATCTTAATACTCTTGATCCTTCATGTTTTTTCTCGTTTTGCAACAGATACAATGTAATATGCTAAAGAGTTTGTCGTTTAATTAAATGTGTATTTAACAGTAATTTACATTACAAGTCTAGTTTATTTGCATGTAGGTCAATTGACTACGCAGATAGTTATAGAGTATTCAACAAGCGCTCGTATTTTAACACTAGATACCCGCCGCGGCTTCGTTCGCTAATTTTCCCCACTTTTACCACATTTTTCACAAATTCTTCGCTGCTGTTGTTTACAGCGTGATGTTATAAAGACTATATCCTTTCTCGATAAATGTTATATCCAACACAAAAATACTTTCCCAATTCGAACCTTCCTGAGAATACTTCCTGAGATCAGCGGATTCAAACAAATAAATAAATAAACTCTTCAGCTTTATAATTTACTGTCAACCCGCCCCGTCTTTACACGGGTATAGTATTTTTCTCCTATTTTATGGATATAATTATTTATATAAACTTTCCTCTTTATGCACACTATTTATAAAAAAAATCTCATCAAAATACGTTGTGTAGTTTTAAAGATTAAAGCGTACATAGGGATATAGGGACAGAAAAAGGTACTTTGTTTTATATTATGTAGTGAAGTATAGACCAATTTTTTTTAACATAAGATTAAATAGAAATAAACAGCCACCATCGAAATAATACGGATATGCGTGATTAAATACATTTAAACATGTAATAAGGATATAAATCACATGAATCAGGCATGCGTTTGGGTTTTCCCCATAATTTTTCCTAATCATTTCCTTTTGTATATCACTATTATGCTACAAAAGGGGAGCAGACTAAAAATTCTTTGTTCCGTTTGTTAGATTATTATTTTATATATATTTTTGCATTTTCTACCTAATCAAAAAATAAAGGTGACACATTTAACTGAATTTGTCATTGGTGGGTACAATTGTATTTTGAGCCTCCATCCCGTAGCTTGGCATCGTTTTGTGTAAGTTTTTTTATTTATGAGGGAAATTTAAAAATACGAGTACGTGTTCAATATTTTTTTTTCTACTAATTAATAAACTACCTGACATTTTCGACTCAGTCCGGTTCCTATTAACCAGCCCATTATAGGTATGTAGTTATTTTCACAATCAATATAATCCTTTAAGCTTGTTAATTTTGGAAGTGAAACAATAATGTGTTAAAAAACTTATACATAACATCTAATAATATATTCATTCATACCATTGTTCTTATAACTGGGTGGGTTAGAATTGTCCTCTCTTGATTTCGTTACCGCTTATTCGTATCCACAAGACCAATGTATCTTACATGCCTAAGATCGTTTTTTAAAACTACTTTGTGATTAGGTATTATATGTGATGTTACATGTCATTTATCATACTAATATTATAAAGAGGAAAGATTTGTACCTATTTTTGTATGTTTGTAATGAATAGGCCCAAAAAGTACTGGGCCGATTTAAAAAAATATTTCACCAATAGAATGCTACATTCTTCCAATTTGACATAGGCTACAAAATTAGGGATCCTTGGTAAAATTTGAACAATGTAACCGAAGGTGTAGAAAAATGAGTCTTAAAATGTATTTCGTCGAATGCGCGGGAAAATCCTCTAAGGCGAAACGAAGTTCGCCGGGACCGCTATTTATTCATAATTTAGTGTGAAAATACCTACTTAATGTTTTACTATTCGAACCTTATTTATGAATGAGTCTAATGCTAAACTTAATTTAAATTCCCTTTATTCATGTAAACTACGTCAGACATGTTTATGAATCATCTACACAAATAAGTGATATCACAACCTACAAATAGTTATGATAAACAAACGAACAAACGATATACGGCAATGTTGGTATTAGAAAATGCATTGATTGAAGGTATGTGTTCATGAGTTCAAAATGCAACATAAATATAGTATGCCGATTGCCGATTGACAACATTTAAAATATCTATATATTTTTTAGCGTATTCAAAACCATTTGAACGACACGTATTTTTAACAACTTTTCAATAAACTTAAACACGTGAGTAATGGTCCAGCATGAAATCACTGTTTTAATTTCATTACGCAAAGCGGTAAAACTGAACCGGCAGTAGTGTCACTTTATTTAATGACGATTCAATAGTATTATAGGTACCTAATTAAATTATATTCCACCTACAATTAATAAAGCTTTAATTTTAAAAGTGTATTATAAAACTTACTAACTAACGTAACTGTCACTAATGACATACCTATTACGAGTATGTAGCAGTCCCAATATCTCAAACACAGATATTGATTAGTAACAGCTACGATAAGAAAAATACATAATCCGTTTCAGATAAGGTGGGTGTTAACAGCTCTATATCAGTGCGAGGTCCCTGCGCAAGCGCACGCGTGTGTCCATCACTTCGCTCTCGTCACTATATTTAGTACGTTCCGCGCAGCCACGCACCAAACATGCGTTTGCCCTACTTCCCTCTCATTTAAAATTCAGAAAATCTTTGAATGAAAACCACTACGCGCAGCGATTTTACACCCACAAACCGTTATCGTAAGACTTAACTTCGCTTGAACATGTTCATAGTTAAATTGTGTCGGGGTACCATGGTGTGAGATTTACCAGTGTGTAAATATTGATTTTTTTACTGTCAAAATGAACATCGAAAAGTCAGATTACGAGAAGAGCGGCGATGATGATAATGTGTTTTTTGAAGACGCATTTGAGTTGGCTGGTGAGTGTTAACAGATTAGTAAATATATATGTATGAAATATACATATTCCATCGTAAATTAAAGCCGACAACAGATCTCAACACTACAAGCAGACACATCTAACCACAATGACAAATTGTTTTACCGACACAAACAATGACAAGTTCGAATTAAAGCAATAAGAATAAAAGATAAGACTCAAAATGCAAAGTCCCCTAAATAATAAAGACATCCCTTTTTAAAAACATTATGTATCAAAATTTATCATAACTCGAATTAAGTAGCCATTGCAGTTCATGATCGGTTCAAAACAATGTGATTTGGAAAGAATCCCATTTGTTATTTGAAATATTTAATTTTTCAAATAAAAATAAAGATATTCCTTTGTTGCTTGCAGTTTATAATTTGACTCGTTCCGTAAACACATCTTTACATCTCTTAGGTATGTATGGAACTCTTTCGAAATGAGATGGATACAATATTTGTACAGTTTTTGTATTAAATACCTAGCCAGTACGGAATCTCTGAACAGAGAGAAGGAACCTCATGGATGGAAGCTTGATTAAGGAATCTAATACCATAAGGGTAGGGCGATAAGAAGCATTTTTGCTCGGAGATATCGAATGAATATATTTGTTGCATCTGCAAGTGCAAGGCGAAAGTAAACGCAGGTAAACAAACGCAACTATTATTTGGGTCGCGCTTTCTAAACGGACAATGAGAGAATACATTTTGGGCTTGATCTGAGATACAGAAGGAATGATTGAATTTTAGTTCAGTCATTCATTCGTTTGTTAACGACTCAGTACCTTGTCACATTAATTTAAAGGTCTAACTGACGAACTTAGTAGTTACGCGGAGTTTTCTCAAACTCAAAGTCAACTATTGGTTTATTCAATTAGGTTACATATGACACTTTTCAATCGTCGTTGAACACAATGCAAAGTGATTCTACTGCCGGTTTGGAACCTATATCTAGCGAGAAGACACCGGTAATAAACTCAGTAGATTAGTTAAATTAGCAGTATACAACTTATTACTATGTGTAGCTCACTTTGGACCCAGTCGTATAGTTTTGTTTTGATGAGTGAAACAATGAAGTACTTGTAACTAATTACTTTCGAGAGCTAAGTTGGAGCAGACCAGTTCCCAAAGGTAGTAGGTACCAGTTCACAAGCATGACTTATTTGCCAGCTATTGCTTCACTCAACCACATAAAAAAAAACTACAGACACCCCTCCACTGACCTTTTTTACGCTGTATCATCATTAATTTTTATTTTGTTGTAGCAAAACCTACAATGGGTTAATTAGAAAATCTAAGTCACTGACTAAGAGAATCATTATTTTTGTATTTTTTATTCATTTCGAGGACAAAGAATACGGACTGAGCCACAAGTCTAACAAGCCCAAGTGGCTTACTTATTGAATGTGTGCCCAACCTATGTGGTTACGATTAGGTTAGGTTTTTCTATGATGCACGGTCAAATGAAAAAGAAAAATAATTCGTTATTCTGTTCAATTAGGCAAATGTGCGCAGAAAAAACATAGTTTCACTATCAATTCCACCATCTTCAATTCGTCATAGATGTATGTAGAACGAACATGTCCGAAGAATTCGTATTTTGGCAGGTATTTAAGACTATCTCAATTGATTAGCCAGTAGGTAAACATCCATGTTGCCACTTGGTTAGACCCCCATTTCGTGTCATAACACACAATTAGGTGTAATATGACTCCTTGCTTAAGCTTGAAGCTTGTACTTACCACCCATTAAGCCAATTACTTCGCGTTTCGGTTTCTGGGTCATTGACTTCTCCGAATAGTAGGTAGATGGTGGAACTAATGCTTTAAGTAGCCATGAAAACGCAACTTTGCTTGTTCATGAAGATTTAAAAGGTGGAATGAAAGCCTACAATTTGTTTATAAAAAACTTGTCGCCCGCTACTTTGTACGCTTAGAATGCCCCGTTCCAATATTTTACGGTTCGTAATATGTCAAAAATGACAATCCGATTTTCTCCAGCTGACTACGTGTCTGGAACAGCTTTAGATTACGCCTCGTAGGTATAATTTATTACTATCCGTAACTGGTACGCATCTCAAATATTGGAACCGGGCAATAGTTTTTGCGGCAATAAATAGAGGTAAAAGGTTTTACCCCTATCTCCCCTCATACGAAACAAAAAGTATTCCATATTATAATCTAAGTTTATAACAATATTTGTGCCAAATTTCAACTTAAAATATAAATCTGTTGCCCGTGATTTCATTTATTTTGGTTTAAAAAGCATCTTTCAAAAAAGAATTGTTTGCTTAATATTTCCTACCAAATTAAGAAAACAATACTGCGAAAGGCTCATACGGAAGACCAGCGTCGGGTTGTCACTCCGATTCCTCGACAAATGCTGAGTATTTGCCTTTATAGTGACATAATTTGTTTTACTATAAATTCTATGTCATGTCACTAAATAAACAATTATTTCTTCATATATTTTAAGAGTTTCTTTGCGTAAAATAATTAGGTACCAAACATTCACACTTCCAAACATTATTACAAATATTGGCGTTTATAAAATTCGTAGGGTTGCAGTCAATTAAATCGTCATACCTAATCAATCTCATTTTAACGCATAAACCGTTTAAATTTTGCTACAGGAAAATTAACCTAATTTTTGCAGTCAGCCTTAATCATTTACCTGAGTTATAAATGAGTAATGGTGAACTAAATAATGTATATAGGTGATTAATAAGGACACTTTGTCATGCGACAGACTTAGTTTAACTTCGCACGTGGTTTTTGCTCGATTCTTTTAACATTTTAACTGATTCTTCACCTCCTCGATAAATGAACCTTTGGGGACAGGTGCCACCTTTGGGGACTGCTCTGCTCCAGCTTACCTCTTAAAATAAAATAATACTTAATGCTTTTTTCACTCATCGAAATAAAACTGTATGACTTGGTCCAAAGTGTTCTACACATAGCAATAAGTTAGATACTGCTACTGTAACTTATCTGCTCAGTTTCATACCGGTGTCTTCTCGGTAGATATAGGTTCCGAACCGGAAGTAGAATCACTTTGCATTGTATTCAATGACGATTCAAAAGAGTTACATGTAACCTACTTGAATATTTGAGTTTGAGTTTAAACTACCCGTTTATTTATTTTTTTAATTCAAACCAGTACCTGAGATTCGCAACTGCAGCGTTTTAAAAAACAAAATGTTATTTATCCAAATTAAAAACCGTGTTTTAACTCCTAAACTTTCGATTAATCTTTAAAAACGTAATTCGTTACTTTCTTTTCGATTGTGGGAGTAGATCTACAGCAACGTAATGACGTAAGTGCATCAAATATAACAACAAAAATTGAATTCCACAATGCAGCGTCTGGTACAGTATGTGCTTGTGCACATTGTTATTCGTTTAGCCCAGCACCTACCTACTGAGCGATACCAGCTGTGTCCAGAAATAAATAAGGATAATACCAAAAACGAAATATGTCAGAACCGATGACGAGTTTAAAATTCCCACTATCGTACTTCGAATCCTATTGAAGCGTCATGAACAAAACACTATATATACATAAAATAAAAAACACATTTCAGTTCCGAAGCTTTCGGTCAATCTTCAAAAATGGTTTCGTTTGTTCGTTTTCGGTAGAAAGTTTTAAAAGCCATTTTAAATCTATAGACTTAAAAGCGAAATACCACTCACCGACTGGTCAATCACGAAATATAAGGAACATAATTTATACACTCGTACCATGATTAAATTAAAAATATCTTTTTATTTCGGACAGCGTGGTCCATATCTTATTGTTAATTTTAGTATTTAAGCTTTTATTACTGTTATTAAAATTTAAACACTACATTTAAAGTGCATTCACGTATTTGTTTAATACCAAATTGAAGTCCGAAGGCAGGCCTGGTGACCTAATAATATCAAACCTATTTTAAATAGGCTTAGTTTTAGGCGCCAGTCTCCCACAGATCTTGATTGGCATTGCGAAATGTGAGTTTAGTTATGTAAGAGCTCAGATATTTGTTCATAATACTAATCTAAGAGTGTTCTGTGGAAGAAAATAAATTTGTTTTTATTTATTTATTTATTTATAGTTTGTTAGTAAACAAATTTTTAAAAGCAATGTTAATATCTAAGACTAAAAATATAATAACGGCAATGCCATCAACATAATTTGATAGGTAAATAACGTAACATCTACAAATATGAAAATTAGCAGGTAGGTTTCTTGTAGGGTGTACGTCCATACCCCCTAAGAATGGATTATACGGATCTCCCCCTAAGGGGGTACAAATAGAGGTAAAAGTTTCTATAAAAGTCCTATGTTCTGTAATCTACTTGAAATTTAAAATGTATGCTTCATATATGTATAGTGTAGAGGTCTATAATTGTTTAATTATTTTTTTTCTTGATTTGGGTATTTGCAAATAAAACGAACGTTTAAAGTTACGGGCGGTCGCTTGTTTTGAATGCAAGCTAAAATACATTAAAACATCGCCTACCTGAGTGGTTGCACTAAAGAATTATTTTGAAGTTTAAGACGAAATCAATAGTAATTCGCATTGAGTCGAAAAAAAGAAACTGGTTTTGATTAATTTCTACGTGAGAAAAATCGCGATAGACTTGTTCGCAATTAATAAATAAACGTATATTAAAAAAAAACACAAATGAATACATTAAATATTTTTTTGCATGATAATCCAAACTGCTTCCTATGAAGATACAGGGAAATTACTTAAGGTTATAAATTAACTAGCTGTGCCCGCGACTTCATTCGCGTCGACTACATCCTTTTATGGTCAGTTTTACCCCTATCTCCCCTAATATTCGAAACAAAAAGTAGTCTATATTTTAATAGAGCTATATTTGTGCCAACTTTCATATCTCTAACTTAAAAAATAAACATTTTCCCATATAAACTTTCAAAGGTGGCATTACCCTCCACCACCTTACTTTCTAACAAAAAGTAGCCTATGTCCGTTCTCGAGGTTCAACGTATACCTATGCCAAATTTCATCAAAATCGGTTGAGAGGTTTAAGCGGGAAAGCTTAACAGACAGACAGACAGACAGAGTTACTTTCGCATGTATAATATTAGTAGGGATAGGGATTAATAGAGCTATATTTGTGCCAACTTTCATATCTCTAATTTAAAAAATAAACATTTTCCCATATAAACTTTCAAAGGTGGCATTACCCCCCGGCACAAGTAAGTTTAAGTTCATATGTTTTAGCCATAAGCAGTATATTGAAATTAACTGTTTAATACATTTTATTTTAATATTTACTAACTCTTGACTTTGACTTGTTCCAGGCCACGGCCGGTTCAACTACATAGTCCTGTTGACCAGCGGGCTGATACTCCTCAATGTGTCCATGGAATCCGTGGGCATGAGCTACGTGATCACAGCGGCCGAGTGTGATTTGCAGCTCAGCAGTGAGGAAAAGGGGCTGGTCACTGCTGCTGCCTTCATAGGTAAGTATCAAAATAATAATCATTTTTCGATTTCTCTTGTATGCCATCATCAGATCCTGGCCTCCGTATGATGGGAAAGACAAAGGCACGTCTACTAGAAACACTTTAATATAACACTTTTGACCACCTCCGTAGCCTCATAGTACAAAGGGAAACCTTAGTTTGAGACCAGCTGACCAAGCATGCGCCCCTCGAGTAAATTTTATCGCGCTCTTAAGAAATGTCAAAATCAATGCGTCAACTGCTGATTTGCTGAAAATGCGAGTGCGGTGTGCTATTAGCCAATCAACAATATCGAAACTTTCATCGTCTCATGCGATAAATTTGCCGTATTACGCATGCTAGGCCTGTATGTGATGGGTGTGGTTATCTGGGGCTTTTATTCATTATTTTTTATTTATTGTTCATTTATTTATTTAAAAAAACAAATATTTCTAAAAAAATAAATTAATGTCTAACATAATCTGAAGATTCAAGCCTGCAATATTTCTAACCAAACTCTAAAACACAATCGGACGACATCTAATATATGGCGCTTGAACACGTATTTTCTGTTTAACGTTTACTTTGTACGAATTGTAGTTCGTAATTAAAACTTTCACTTTAAATTTCAAAACGTAAATATATTAAAACTTAGGAAATTCATTTACAAAGACTTAGCGTTTACATAGCGGGAAAAGTTTTTCTTATCTATTTTTTTTTGCTTTTTTTTTATGGTTACACAATACACAGCATGGAGGTTCATAACTTTTAAGCATCAGATACATTAACAGCGCTGATTCTTAAGCACTTGCGTTACAGAAATCAGAATGAATGACCGTACCACAACACCCAGATCATTTCCAAATAGACCAAACGGTAATCGAATCCGGGGTCACAGATATGGCGGGACAAAGTCCGACCCACTCGCCTCAACATGAAACCTTCTTAAACCGCTATGGAGGTGTTCTCTCTTGATTTGTTCTTTTTTCTTCCAGGCATCATCTGCACGTCATTCCTCTGGGGATATCTCGGGGACCGCATGGGCAGACGAGCAGTTATGCTGCCAGCGATGGTAGCTTCTGCCTTCTTCTCCATAGCTTCTTCCTTCTCCACACACGTCTGGATGCTGCTATTGTTACGGATATTGACGGGATGTTTGTAAGTTTTGTATTTTATAGAAAGGTTCCGAGCTTCATCATCTTTGCTGTTCTCAAAATCTGAACGTAGCTTAATATAATACTCGTTGTAACTTCGTACGACCAATAGTCTGAAGGGTAAGTGCGTTAGCTGTTTTTGTACTTAAACTCAAATATTTCTTATTCAATTACGTTACACATAATACTTTTAAATCGTCATTCAGGCCTAGCATACGCAATATGTCAAATTTATCGCATGAGACGACAAAAGTTTCTATACCTTTGATTGGGTGATAGTACACCGTACTCGTAATTTCAGCCAATCAGCTGTTGACGCAACAATTTTGACATTTCTTAAGTTATGATCTTCTCGTCTTTCGATAAAGTTTACTCGCGTTGCGCATGCTAGCAGGCATTGAATACAATGCGAGAAGTCTACTGCCGGTTCAGAACCTATATCTACCGAGTAACGCCGGTAAGAAACTCGGTTAGCAGTTTTTAACTTATTGTCATATGTAGACCACTTTGGTCCAAGTCATGTAGTTTTTTTAATCAGCAAAGAAACATTGAGCATTTATTTCTGAACAGACCAGTCTTCAAAGGAGGCACATGTTCACAAGTATGACGAAGGTGACCACCTTCGCTTAACCCAATCATGTTATAGGGAATGTAACGACCCGCCACATAGCGTTACTATCTTAGTGACGTTTTAGCTTGACTAACTTCCAGCACCCTTTGGCACATTCTTTTATAAATTACACTTTAAGATGGACCTCATCCAACCTGATGTTAGTGGTAATGAGGTCCTAGCTTAAGGGCGACTAGTAAAAGATAAGAAATCTGTTACTGGACTTGTCGCACTTGCCTTGAAAGCTTGACCCCTGCTACTAATGTAGAACCCCCCAAGAGGTCTGGAAACCTTACTCACACGAAGGAACAAAACAACACAGAAGTAATTATTATTTGGCTGCGGTCTTCTGTAAGGTGGAGGTATTTCACCAGTCGGGCTTCTCCAGTTCGAGCGATTAATCGCTATGCCCTACCTCTCTTAAATCCGAATGTAGCAATTAGCTATCTTCTCTTTTTCTAGAGTCTCAGCATCCAGTGCTACGGTCTATGCCTACTTGGGTGAAATGCACATGAACACACGAAGAGCGTCTGCCATTGCATGGGGCTCTGTCTTCATCTCTTTCTCGTTCATCACACTTCCAGGTTAGTAGATAAGATGAGATAATAATTTATTGCTACAACTGTGTACTGAAAAAAAACACGTCATAATCAAATATTTTAATTTATGTAATTACTGTACTTTTAATATTAGAAACAGATTTTTTTTATCTACCCTTGTGGTGCGGGAATCGAACCCACGACCTTTACGTATCGCGCGTACTGACATAACTTGAACACCCAGACCGTGTTCAAGTTATGGCATTTCTTCTGATTTCTGTTACGCTTATCGTTAGCCGCTTACCATGGAATGATTTCAATGTATGTGATGTTGTCCAATATTTACTAATTCCCGGTTCCAATATTTGAAAGAGATCCGTTATAGCTACGGATAGTAATAAATTATACGAGGCGTAAGCTGAAACCGTTCCATACTCGTGGTCGGTTAGAGAAAAACGGATTGTCATTTTTAACAAATTACGAAGCGTAAAATATTGGAACCGGGCATTATTTATTCATCAAATCAGTAATTAAACAATGTAAGTCATATAAGACGTGAAGGATAAATTGGATAAAGGATGACAACTTTGTAATACTACTAATATAATCGTGCTATAGATGAGTGTGCTCAGATTAAACAAGAAGATTATAAAGATCGAGCGACTGATTAAATATTTTTTTAGCTTAAGTACCTACTGACTGTAGTAAGTACATACGATACTATAAATGCATCAACCTATATACGATGAGGTGTAGATACCTACACGATTTATATTCGTGGACACAAAAATTAATAGAGGCAGGGCATAGCGATTTATCGCTCGAACTGGAGCAGTCCGACGGGTGAAATAACTCCATCTTACAGAAGACCGCAGCCAAATAGTAGACAATCCTATTTATTTTTCAATCTTACATATAATATAAACACGAATGTTTGTAAGGATGTCAGGAAGTATGTTTGTCACTCTTTCATGCAAAAACTTCTGAATGGTCTTGGATGAAATTTGGTACAATGATATATGAGATACTAAATTAATATATAGGATACTTTTTATACCGAAATAACGCGAACAAAGTCGCCTGCAGCAGCTAGTATCTAATACTGCTTTTGTTACTTAGGTATATTACAGCATTTTAATACATAGTGAAATATATTTCAGTAATTGTTTTAGTTTTTAAGATCAGTTATGAACAATCAAAATATCTTTCCTCTTTTAAATATTAGTATAGCTAACGCTCACAACATTTTTAACACGCTTTTATTAGCTTCACTTGTAACTATGTATGTAAGAAAATCTTGGAATCTTAATTTGACCAGCTTCCCGGTCTTCGATTAGGACGACATTTTGCATACTGCATGAGTTCTGATGACAATTCATCAGAACTCATGCATCAACACTAGCTAATGCCTCTTCTACATGAAGACAGATTCGTCTGCAGATGGCATCGCCAATCAAGTCAATCATCTCCTCTACGCCGACGTGTAGAGGGGGTGATTTGCTCGTCTGCCGATATCAAATACCTACCACAGACGAGCAAATCACACCCTCTACATGACGGCGGACGCGTCCGCCGATGCCATCTGCAGACGAATATGTCTAAGTGTAGAGGAGGCATAAGACACATCATTACAAATCCAATGCGGCCTCCCCAAGATGGCGGACTGACTGTTTAAAATCCAGCTCCATGGTATGGATGGGTATCAAATGAAAGGGTATAGTCAGGAATACGAAATAAATCGTGTTTTTTAGTTTTTGTTATTTCATATTACGCATTTGATATTAACTTAAGCTTTATGTAATTTTTAACTTAATGGAATAATCATCAAACAAATTCTTATCGTGTTCACTCTACGTAGGTCAATCACGCGACTCCTGATTAAATGTCAATATTAAAACTGCGACCACTGTTTTAAATTGAATAATAGCCTCGTTAATTATACTCGTTAGTAATAAAATATTACGTTAAGTCTACATGTGATTGCGAATCTAATGCAACAACAGAAGGGATGCGGTGAGATCAGGGTCGGTTGAGTAAACAAACTCAAGTATGTCAATGTTAAGTACCAATACATAAACAATAGCCAAGTCACACACAATTAAAAATAGTATTATATTATCCATCCTTTCTCAAAAACTATTTTAGTACTTTAGTCAATCTTATGACTGGTATCTTCGCTCCTCAGACAACCTAAGCTTAAACATTCCTCGACATCAAAGTGAATTCTTCTCCAAGTCTTTGACTGTGCAAGCCGTCCATCTTTGTGACGCTCTACCCGCTGATAAACGACAATCCCTGACTAAGGTAATATTAAAATGAAAGTTCGTGAATATCTACGACCGCCATAGCTGAGAAGCGAGCGGGCCGGATTTTGGCGTTGCGCCATCTCTGAGGTCCCGGGTACGATCCCCGATCGGGTCAATATGAAAAACGAACTTTTCTATATTGATTCGGGTCTGGGTGTTATGGTACCGTTGTTGTATCTGATTTCAGTAACACAAGTGCTTAAGCTACTTACCACAGAATCAGAGCAATGTATGCGATGTTGTCCAATATTTATTTATTTATTCTCTCGCTAAAACGTAAATCATAGTCATGGATTTATCAATTGCTAAGCCCATTTACTTTATAACTACTAAGTTTTTTAGTAAATTATATTAATACGTAATTAAGCGAAAAAAATATTTCTCAAATCGGTTCAAAAACTTAGAACTTTTCTCCTTTTTTTAAATCAATTAACATAACACTATAGAAAGCTACATTTCGGCTGAAAAGTTAGGATAAGTTAACCTTAAACTCTAATTAACTAATACGTAGAATTCACTTTTCAGTGCTTAGAACTCAAACATTTCTTTATTCAAGTAGGTTACATGTAACACTTTTGAATCGTCATTGAATACAATGCAAAGTGATTCTACTTCCGATTCGGAAACTATATCTACTGAGAAGACACCGGTAAGAAACTCAGCAGATCAGTTACAGGAGCAGTATCTAAATTAATGCTATGTGTAGTACTTTGGACCAAGTCATATAGTTTTGTTTTGATGAGTGATGAAACTCAAACTCAAACTCAAACTCAAATATTTCTTTATTCAAGTAGGTTACATATAACACTTTTGAATCGTCATTGAATACAATGCAAAGTGATTCTACTTCCGGTTCGGAACCTATATCTACCGAGAAGACACCGGTAAGAAACTCAGCAGATCATTTACAGTATCAGTATCTAACTTATTGCTATGTGTAGCTCACTTTGGACCAAGTCATATAGTTTTGGTTTTGATGAGTGATGAAACTAATAAGTACTCAAGTAAGTTTTTACTTTCGAGAGGTAAGCTGGAGCAGACCAGTCCCCAAAGGTGGCACCTGTTCACAAGCATGACGTATGTGCCAGCCATCGCTTCACTCAACCATATTGTAGGGAATGTAACGACCCGCCACATAGCGCCACCACCCCAGTGACATTTTAGTGAGCATGACTATTCCATCTCCCCATAATTTTTAAGTATTTATTATCTAAATTAAATTCATCAAACAACTATAGGACCTGGTGCACGAAGTAGTAACCTACATTTTGATTTAGATTTAGAAAAAAAAAGAAATAAATCTATTATACCTAGTTCATAATTATACATAATTCACAAATATACATTTTATGTCCATAATAGATATTTTTAACAATATCAATGTCATTATGTAGAATAAAAGATTGCATTATCATGATGTCAACGAAATTAAATTTTAAGAAAAGAAAAATAAATACATATTTAATAACATGTGCAGGCAAGTTAAATAGTGTTAGGCCATATATCTTTATCGTTAAGGAAATCATCTACTTTATAATAGCCCTTCTTTATAAGTAATTTTTTTATCTGTAACTTAAACTTGTGTATAGGTAAGTCAACAAGAATTTGCGGCAATTTATTAAACAATTTTATGCTTAATCCAATAAATGAATTACCAGTTTTGTGGAGTCTACGATTTGGAACAGCAAGCTTATGTTTATTCCTGGTATTAAAGCTATGTACATCAGATTTTTTAGGAAGGATGTTCAAATTTTTGTGAACATGCATTACACAGTCGAGAATATATTGTGATGCGACTGTTAAGATGTTTATCTCCTTAAATCGCATTCGCAGCGAGTCACGTGGTCCAAGCCTGTAGATAGATCTTATAGCCCTCTTCTGTAGGACAAAAATAGTCTCAATATCGGCTGCAGACCCCCATAGGAGCAGACCATAAGACATTACGCTGTGAAAATAGCTAAAATAAACCAATCTAGCTGTTTCCACATCAGTCAAATCCCTTATTTTCCTCACTGCATACGCGGCTGAGCTAAGTCTTGCCGCCAGAGTAACTATGTGAGGATACCATTGAAGCTTAGAGTCCAAAGTGACGCCAAGGAATACTGTCGAGTTGATAACCTCTATAGGCTCATCAAACAATTAAGTACTCAAGTAAGTATTTTATTTAGACAGGTAAGCTGGAGCAGACCAGTCCCAAAGGTGGCACCTGTTCACAAGCATGACGTAGGTAGCTATATTCGACATTTTAATGCAGCCTGTATAGTACGCAGGTCAGTCTACAATACGTTGAACATTGTACAGACTTTATGTCATTGGCATAAGAACTAATATGGAGCTGCAAGTGTTAACCTGCTGACCGTATAACAATTATATTACAAATTAAACTAGCCTTTATTAGGAAGCACATAATATCACGTGACGAAAGAAATAGATTAATGAGGTATTTGAATATCTCTCCCGACAACCACGAACCCGGACCTTCAATAGTCGTTCGTTGTATAACTAGTATGTTGGTAAAATTTTTTTTTTGAGGAGTTGACAACCTCGGTGGTGCAGTGGCTAAGGTAGGCGACCAAAGCGCGAAAGGTCCCGGGTTCGATTCCCGGTCGGGTCAATTTTGAAAACGAACTTTTCTAAATTGACTTGGGTCTGGGTGTGCTGGGCTGACGCCCCTAGTTAGTATCCGTCGTCTGGTGCTCATAGTACAAGGGAAAACCTTAGTTTGAGACCAGGTGATTGGTGTGAATGTCTGGCGCATTTATTTATTTTAATAAATATCGCATGAAAACGCAATATATTTCACAATTAAAACATATAATTATTAATGAGATGGTTTAGTGCGATTGCCATGTCAATTTATTTATTTAAAACGTTAAAGATTTTTAATATTGATATGGTCACAATAAGATATTGTTAGATTAGACAATTACGTAATAACTTAAGACAGAAAGACCCCTAACTAGGTACTGAGTATTTTAGTAACCAACTTGGTATTACATGGTTCTCATAACTTTTTACGGTAGGATCAATAATTGAGTTACGAGACTTGGGATTTTGGACAAGTATTGTTTTTTATGGGATTCATCTTACTATTAGGTATAATAAACGCAAAATATTGTTAGAATGTATGGATGTAATATGGATGTGTGGATGTCTAGATGTCTGTATGTATATTTGTTACTCGTTTGCACAATAACAAATTAATAAGAAAAAATTGATTTAGATGTAATTAGGTATAAACCTAATTTTAGCTAGATGATATAGTGAATCAACATTTAGGATACTTATTTTCTCGAAAAAATGCAAACGAAACCGCGGCCAACAGCTAATCCAACTATAGGGCAATACTTTATTGCACAAATAAGTACAACAGGTGGACTTAATGCAAGGGGCATTCTATACCAGTCAACCCTTGGGTCATGCAGATAGTTTGTATATGGGTGCGGTAATAGTGGAGAAAAAAAAAGAAATCATTATAAACGACAATAAATCAATTAAGCATTAAATATAACATTACAGTATCTTTTAAATCTACAATGATAATACACATACTACTTAAATTAAATAAAATTTATATTTAAAATATGAAGGTTTACTTAGATTTACATAATATTCATAATTTATATATAAAAACTAATACATAACTATAAATTCAGAAGATAAATAAAATAAATTGGTTCAGCAATTGACAAATTCATGACTATCATTAGGTACCTACTTGTTAGCGAGAGAGAAGAAGTATTCACGAACTTTAATGTTAAAAATTACCTTAGTCAGGCAATGGCTTCTATTAATGAAATCAATGCATCGTTACAATAATCAAATGGTATTGATTTTATCGTATTTATCGCCATGCTTGTTATTGTGTCACAAACTGCTCTGGAACATACTTTACTCGATCCGAGAATCGGATCCAGGACCTTGAGATACCCGATATTCAAATCGCTAGATTTACAATATTTAATACTAAATTAAAATATAATTTGTTTATCATAATTAAGCGTAATTTTGCGAAGCCTAAGGCCTGATATAGAGAGTTTGTATTGCTTTAAACGTGCGTTTTAATTGACACAAGTGTGTGATTGCGTCGACGTCATTTTTTAAGTGAACACATACTATTTCTTGCAGAGTAAAATTAACTCAATTATACATACACACCAGCTCGGTGGATGGGCCAGAAAAGTTCTAGAATGGATAGACCTCGTTCAGTAAGACGCCCCCCTCCCCTCTCCATAGGAACAGAAGACGACCTAAGTCTACTAGTACTTAGTTTTTATTTCTGTAACGAACATACATACAGACAGACAAAAATGTTACCGGTTACATTTTTGTCACTAGTATCGATTACTAATTTAGAAATTATTTGATAGTTATTTTATAAATATGTATATTTCGTGTACAGAATTAACCTCTCTACAGATTTATTTTATGTATAGAGTATTTTATGTTCTTGACGGGATTGTAACACAACATACTTACACAATTTTCTAAATTTCCAGGCCTGGCCTGGATCATAATCCCTGGCAAGTGGTCGTTTTCCCTGGGCGCCGTCAGCGTGGTTCCGTGGCGCGCCTTCATCTGGTCGTGGTGCGCGCCTGGGCTGGCTGCAGCGCTCCTCCTGTTGTTTCTACCTGAGAGTCCCAGGTTCCTGCTGGCTTCGAAGGGCCCTGATGCTGCCTTGCCAGTACTGGCTCAAATATACTCGTGGAACCATGGAACTTCTCCCTATAATTATCCAGTGAGTTTAACACGTTATAACCTATAAGTATTCAGTGGAAAGTGAGGGTTTTAATATAAAAATGCATCTATAAAATCAAAATAAACAATAAACCTTCTTCAGGTGAAGAAAATAGTGACTGCCAGTGTGGAGGCGAACAAGACAGGAGGCTTTGCTGGAGCCCTCAAGAACTTCACTCTCCTATTCCGGCCGCCACTCCTCCGCTGCGTCTTCATCTCACACATCTCCATGTTTGCTGTCTTCATGTTGTAAGTTTAACATTTCTTTGGGATTGTTAGTTTATAGTTCACTTACTGTGCCTGCAACTTTGTCCGCGTTGAATAGTGTCTTTTAATATTATTTATTTTTATTTAGGTTTACTGCAGGAATACGACATATCCGTATAAATACCTTGATTAGAGGTTTGTAGTTGAACACTGGAATTAGTTTGTTGGAGTGGTAGAGTATATGGTATATAAAGAATCTCGCGCCACACTACTATGCCACCATCCGTGCCGCTACTACCCTATACGTACCACGCCATGCTAGCCCTACACCACGGTACGCTAACCCCCCCCCCCCCCCGCACCACGCTCATCTACGTAGAAGTACCTGCCAAACTCCTCCTGTACCACGTCACACTTCCCTCTGCACAAGGTCACACTGCCGCTTCCTACAACGTCCCAACCCACAATACTCCTTATACTCCTTCCGTGTCCCGCCACGTTACTTTCGCATTTATAATTATAAGTAAGGATCAAGCAACACTAGATAAAATTTTTTTTTTCTAAAAATGATGTCTAGTATAACTCCTCTCACATTATTGGGACAGGCAATTCCAGCAAATAATCTAAATAATCATACCGCAAGGAATCATCACAATACTAACTAAACATCCAGAGTGATGTCACTGCAGCGACCAACAATGGTAAATATCGAAAAAAAAAAATTAAAACAAATAGTCCACATACCTATAGCATGTTCGTTTTTTTTTCTCTGGGCCAACTATCGTTTTAAGTACCTTTCGTCAGTGAAATATAACATTATAATGAGTGTATTTATAATAATCATATTGTATATCTACGAGTATGTATTTTCTTGAATTGTATTTCCATGAATCTGATAGCAGATACTGATTCCTATTATTTCATCCTGTAAAGATCCTGATATTTTAGGTTAATTTTTGAACTGATCTAACCTGAACGTTTATTAAAATCATGAGTTCGTGTTTCAGATCCAGTGGCCTCTACATGTGGGTTCCTGATATTTTGAACAGCATATTGAAGAATACGAGCGAGCAGAGCGTCACAATCTGCAGCATTATACAAGAGAAGATAATGAAGCAGAGAAACCAGTCTGTGAGTATTTGCGACCCTGTCAGAGGTAACTTCTTCTTTCTCCTATTATGTTTCCCGGTAATGAATTAATTATGGAACGAGCACTCCGCTACGACCATGATCTTGAATTTACATACCTGGTTTTTATATTACCCTTATAAGAACCCTATCAGTGAATGTCCTAGTTGTATCATAGTCAGGAGCAACGGATGAACATGCCTTCATAAGCTAATCATCTTAGTATCGGACATCAGGTGATTCATATTTCTAACCAAACTGAAACACAAAATGGACGACATCACATATATCGCGCTGCCACTGTGGCAAGAAGCTTAAGCACTTGTGTTACAGAAATCAGAAACAACGACGGTATTACAACACAGACAACCGAAACAATATAGAATAGTTCTTCTTTCATAGATGGCGCGACGCCAAATTTTGGCCCGTTTCGTCAAAAATTGTGTCCTATTTGATTCAAATCTACGACCTTTAAAAACTGCCGAAGATTTAGGGTAATACTGTAAACATCTTCTCTTCCCATTTATAAATGTAGAAGACTATGCTAGAAAGGTCTGCCCAGATTTTAATAAAGCCTGAATAAAAAGTTCATTGTTTCAACAGCTGTCAATAACCCCAGTGTGCAGCGCGGAGGTGTCTGTGGGGGTGTTTCCTATCTCCATGGCTATGGGAGCGGTGTTTGCTCTCACATATTTGGCCATAGGCGTCTTCATTAACAAGATTGGGAAGAAAACTTTGTACTGTGAGTAAAAAAGAGAATTTTTTACTGCTGTGTTCATGTCTTTTATCTTATTTATCTTTAACTGAATATAATGAAACAAATCTGTCGAATGTAAAGACATGTACATTTATAATTTTTGTAAATTGCAGCAATATACCACTTAGCGCTGATATGAGATGCCAACATCCATAAAAGTACACTATTTACTTCTCATTTTCATATCCTAGGTGGTATAATGGTGGTGTGTGGGCTTACCACGATATCAGCAGCGTTTGTGCCGCAAGGCGCCGCTGCCACGGCGCTGCTCATCCTTGCCCTGTGCTCAGGGTGTGCTGCCTCCATACTGGCAGCCATTGCTGTTGATGTTTTCCCAACAAGCTTAAGGTAAGGTTCCTACAAATTTATTCCTTATTCGCTTAGACTCGTAAAAAATTTCATCCAAATTCTTGCAGTAGTTTTGCAAGAAATATTGACACCTACGTCTAGACATCCAAACATAACAAACTTTCACGTTATATCATAGTAGGGTTTTTGGAGTGATAAACGGAGATTTTGCCCTTCAACACTTAAAACGTTTAAGTCACGATCAGATCAGATCTTTCGTCTTTATACCGTGTATATCTCGATTGAAAATGTATTGCATAGCTTGGACTCCGCAACGAATAAGATTCGTCGAGCCTACTTTATTACATTGAAGCGATTGTAGGTCATGATCAAAATGCAAGTCGGTTTTTCTGCTGATGCACTCTTTATAGTAACTGAAAAATTTATGAAATCATCCCATAGCTGTACAGGATTGGTTTTACATGGGAATAAATATTGATAAACTCTTAATATGGCTATGGCATGAACTGGGGGATTCCGACTTATTCCAAAGGTTTGATATGGCCGTTATAATATAACTATATTCCCGTGGTGCAATCAATGGGCGATAACAGATTTAAGACCAAAACGATTGCTTGATTTATTTCCTGCTTACGTTAAGGGTGTTCATAAATAACTTGACCCCCTCCCCCCTTAAAAATCTCACGTAATTTACGGATGCCACCTTAAGCTGGCGTTGTAACTTGCATCAAGTTTAAACTTACAAGTGGTTTTGTTACTACATTAAGAAGTCGTACTTACGATATTTCGTCTTCTGTCATTAATGGAATCTTCTTTTCTTCTAGGGCTATGGCTATGTGCGTGATGTATATGGTGGGCAGGACGGGCGCAGCAGTTGGCTCGTATCTGCTGGGCGCCACTCTCGACACCCATTGCCTAACCGCGTTCAGCGTTTTTGGTGCTTTCACTGCTGGTGAGTATACCATCCATCTTTTTCCTACCTCCATTGGATCAGTTTTTGAAACGTTTTGTAATGTGGCTATACTCATCTGAACGAACCCCTTAAAAACTCGGTGACTTTTTGTAAAGTTGCTCACGGTATAAGATATGTTCAGTATCATATAGAAACAGAAAAATATCTTAATGCTGTTGACCTATCGATAGGATATTATCAAAAGTTTCACTTTTGAGAGAGATTGACCTTAAAAATTACCTTAAAAATTAACAAATTTTATGTTACTAGTAAGTAACAATATCAATAGCAGATATCTACTATTATAGAAAAAATAGATTATACAAATAAACAAATACCATTGATCTCATCGATACTACATATTGCTAGTGATCGACAGTTGAATAACCGCCAATAGTTTCGTTTCCCAAATAAAGCGTATCAGCAAATATCTAGTACTTAGGTATTAATCTATACAGCGCTTATACGACACGCTTTTATAATTAAAAAGTTTTTGTCTTACCTATGCATAGATTAAAGGTCCATATTATCATGTTTAATGCGAAAAGGATACTATGAAATTGATGAGTATTTAAACGATAAACATATATGCTCACCATGGTTTTTAGTTCTCTAGCTGTTTAGAGCTAGATAGAGCTAGAGCTTTATTGTAAAAATTAGGATAACTACTGAGTTTCTTGCCGGATTCTTCTCGGTAGAATTAGGTTCCGAACCGGCTGTGGCTTCAATTTTGGTTTGTGTTCATTTTGGACAGTGTTACATGTATTGAATAAATGAATTGACTTTGACTTCGTATTCATTTTGTTTATAAAATAAAACCGCAGTCTGTTGAATTATCAATTGTATGAGCGATCCCATCGGATTGAATATAGAATACTAGCGGTCCCGGCGAAATTCGTTTCGCCTTTGAGAATTTTTCCCGTTTGTCTGTTGAAATTTTTCAAATTTTACCAAGGATCCCTAATTTTGTAGCCTATGTCAAATTGGAAGAATGTAGCATTCTATTAGTGAAAGAATTTTTTTAATCGGCCCAGTACTTTTTGAGCCTATTCATTACAAACATACAAAAATAGGTACAAATCTTTCCTCTTTATAATATTAGTAAGATATAGTACCTATTGATGATATTATTGAATAGTAACAATGGTGGCCTGTTTAATAATATTACCAGCTTAAGACAGTATCCATATTATTGTTGTATAGAAAGAGTAGTAGCCTGTTATACTATCAATACCGGACTATTGATAAGTACGAGTAACTCTAGTTCTTACCCACTTAACTTAAGAATAATAATACCTACGCAATCGTCGCATATACATTTATCAATAAAATGAAGTCAAACCTTTTGTTACAGGCTCAACATTGCTGATGATATTTTGGCCGAAACCTGAACAAGTTCGGGAGAAAATGGAAGAGAAAGGTCTAACGTACTGAATTATTTACATTTGAAACCTGCTGTGCTGTATAAGGCCTGTCGATATTTTATGAAGCGTTTATAGCAGGTCTATAAATTGATTAGGATAAGTTGGTATTCTAACTTGAAATTTCGCTTATCTGACAGCATTTCCATTCATCTCGTTTCCTTAACTACTTTAATGTAACTAAGGGGGAAATTGAGTCGGGTTAATCAATCGATAAAAGACTAGACTTTGTGTAGGTATCTTCTGTATGTACGAGTCGAGTCTATACTTTAGCTGGAAAGAATCTGATTTATCTAAATCACGAAGAATCAACATTTAAGAAGAGAAGAAAGATAATCTAGGAACAATACGAACGCTGCCTATGTCCGATTTGTAAACTGTTTCATGTTTGAAAGATAAGGTTGTATATTTTCTCTCACAGTTATAAAATATGCAACTTTCTTATTTTGCGCTGCTTTAAATTGTGTCTTCTTTTAAATTTAATGAAGATACTTACTTGTACTTTATACACAGAGTCGGCCTACCAACATTCCTGCTTTAAATAATATACTGTTTATGATATTGGGGAAATAATATTCTATCTACAATAAATAAACATAACACATTGTTTATAGTTACTGTACGATACGAATAAAAGTATGAATATCGGACTTAAAATAAGCTGAAAACTAGTTTGGAATTTTTAATCATTTAAACTTCAAATTACTTGTGGGCTTCCGAACTATTTTTATGTTTGTTTAATTATTTAAGGCTCATTACTGGCCCTATCGTATTTACATATTACCTAACATCCTAATATTGTGTTAATTAATCCAAGCATTTGAAGTTTACGTGGTCTTCAAAAATCGAGACTGATTAATCTTATGAATTTTGTTAAGTATCATTACAAATTAATATTTGTATATCGAATTTATTTGGGTCCTTAATTTAATTAAGATTTTACAAGAGATAAATGCCTCTTGATTACTATTAGTGGATCTGTGAACAAAAGTAATGATAAATGAAATAAACGGGTAAAGTAATTCGTTTGTTTTTATTTTTACACTGCCATCTATGAAACATTTCCCAAAATAATCCTTGCTACGAGTACAAATGGTTTTAATAGCACGGTTAAACGTGGGTTGCTTTGTTAAACGCGTGTTGTATAGATGTTATGTTACATTACCAATAGATGGCGTTAAATGCCTTATAAAGCATATGAACGTATTTTTTAACAGGCTTTATTATGAAAAAAGGTTTGATCAAGGAGGATAATTATATTAATTTAATTGAATCACTGAAACAGTTTTCACTGAATATCAGCTGGAGCCCCTTGGTCAGACACGTGGGTCATTGCTAACGTGATTATGCGTCCCGCTTTCAGGCAGTCTGTCCCGGTGTCCCCCGCGAGGCCGAAATTGTCCCGCTTTTGCAAACAGACCAAACATTAATTTAAAATTCATTTTTTCTCCACTTATCTGAATACTGAACCGATATTTTAAAACAAATTTTATCAGTCGATAAGTATAAAAATAGAATCTACAATTCTTGCCACTACTGATTTGATTTGATTATTTTGAGTTGTTCTATCTTCTATAGTAGGAAACTTGTAAAACACTAAAAACTTTTTTTATTACATGATTCCGCAACAAAGTTCACGTTAGTCATTGCCCATTTTTTACTGGTCTCCTTTTATACACATAGCTACCTACTATGTACATAGTCTTTAAGTAGCTGTAACACTTTGTAGCAAAAAAACAATTTATTTGCGCTAATTTTTCTTCTTAATTTTGATTCCGTGTTCGTTTAATTGTTTTGTAAAGTTTTATTAAGACTTTGCCTAAATATGATACAATTTTATTGCTGTAGTAAAATATATGGAGTCCAATACGAATGTTTTATTACCTCGTTCATCCCTACTAATATTATAAATGCGAAAGTAACTCTGTCTGTCTGTCTGTCTGTCTGTCTGTTACGCTTTCCTGCTTAAACCTCTGAACCGATTTTGATGAAATTTGGTATAGGTATACGTTGAATCTCAAGAACGGACATAGGCTAGAAGCTTTTTATTAGAAAATAAGGGGGGGAGGGGGGTAATACCACCTTTGAAAGTTTATATGTAAAAATGTTTATTTTTGAAGTTAGAGATATGAAATTTGGCATAAATATAGCTCGAAACTTGGATTAAAATATAGACTACTTTTAGTTTCGAATATTAGGGGAGAAAGGGGTAAAACCGACCATGAAAGTATGTAGTCCACGTAAACGAAGTCGCGGGCACAGCTAGTTTCTTATAAAATACAAAGATATACAATTTAACACTTGCTGTCTCATTATCAGTCTAGTGAAGCTAACAAGGGGTAGGTACCAAAAAACAACTGTCATTAGGATTCCTCTGAAATTATCCAGGGAAGGCTTGAAGGTGACAAATGACGTGTTACGTCATTATTTAGCGATCAAGATAATCGCTATCCAATCCAGTAGACCGTTGGTGACACCTCTGCCTCGTTAGCCACCTGCGAAAGGAGAGGTGTTGAGTTCGACACGATGTTAATTGGTGTAGATTAGGAGACGAAAGCCCGATTCTGTATTGGCTTGTATCGTTGTCGCTCGTCTGGGTACATTTTATTGTAAAATATTGGTAGATATGTAGGAGCATACCTAATGGAATCTGCTTCTTACATTTAATAAATAGATACCTATTATACAGATAAGATATATTTACGTTATTATAAATTTTAAGACTTTCGCGTTCCATTTTAAACATTTAAAATATTTTAACGGGTCAAAACGCGACACCATTTTTATTTAGTAAGTAGTTAGCTCAGTCAGCTCGTGACCACGGTTGGTGCAAACTAACCGAATCGTCGGGCAGTAAGTAGTTCGTATTAACTACTAAATAAAAATGGTGTCGCGTTTTGACCCGTTAAAATATTTTAAATACTTACGTTATTGTAGATAATATTTACGGAGATTGGTTTAACTGATACTTTATAGTATAGATAGACAGATACACTTTATTGCACAGACAACAAGAAAAAATGGTTTTACAGCCATAATCAAGTACAATTTAGGCGGTCCTATTGCTAGAAAGCAATCTCTTCCAGACAACCTTTATTAGTATAATATAGGCTGTCTCAGCGCTAGAAAGCGATATCATCCAGTCAACGAGTAGGTAGAGGAAAACGAGAAATAACTGTGCAAAATATTTCAAATTAAGAAAAATATGTAAAGAAAGTAAGAACTAAAAATTTATCGTGAAAACCAGATATAGAATTCTATATGGGTACATAAAAAATAAATACAACATCTTGTGGGTTGAGTAACTGATTATGATCTAAGCATGGGCTTAGTATATTAAGTCCATGGATCTAAGGATTCTAATCCAGGGTCAAGTAAAATATGTTAAGAACTTTGAATAACTTTTGACATAATCTCACGCACGCGGCCACGAAGCAAATAAGAAAGAAGGCTTAATATTGTATGATGCTTTGTTTTGCAGGTACTATTTTTAAGGTCGCAGCTGTGAAGCTACAAAATCTTTGATCAAAGACTACGGTATACTATTCAATAAGCGTTTTGTAATAGCTAAAATTTCGCTTCAAATTGTGAAATTGGTTGTCGCCGGCGACAAAATTCCCGAATTAAAATGCTTCCCGAAGCAAAATTTAGTACTTCCACAAAAAATCTCGGTCAATCATGGGTCGGAATTTTGTGATAAACATTTTATGAGAAAATAATAGCAGCTAGATATCACCGTAAAAAAACGTCGGTCTTACGCAGGTAGACGCCTATTAGAGTATCGAGTAGCGGCGGTTTGGAAATTTCGCTCGGGTTGGGGTAGAATATGTTACAGTTTGAAGTTACATCCCTTTTGACAGTTTTTTTAAATCTTGATTAAGTTATTCTCAACTTATGGCTTATACGTATATATAAAGTACGTCACATAAATTTCATGATTTTTAACATTTTATCAAATACTAGTGACCCAGCCCAACTTCGCATGGATGCAATGTAAAAACTTAGAAATGTTGGCTTTTCTATTCATTTATTTTTTAGTGTGCCGGCCTACGACATTACCTACAAGTCGACATAAATACAGCGTCAGCGGAATTGGCGTAGTAAACAACGCTCCATAAGTAACGCATGACATCGATCCTACATCGCGATGTCAGAGTTTTCGTCGCCACTAAGTATATATGTCGCAGTCATCTGGTTTAATCAGCTATTTGATTGGATCACTAGCGCGTTCATTGAATGACGTCGTTTAATTGAATGACTAAAGGACAACTCGTCAAATTGTTTAATATAACGTTCAACTTCTTGACTGAACGTCATTTAGCATAGTCGTTGAATGGGATATAGCTGACAGACATGACATAACACACCTTAATAATTTTTTTAATATGTTTTAACAATTTTAAGTCTTAAGACAATTAGGCTAAAAAAATATTTTTTTACGAATAAGTCACTTTATATCTCAATTTCACTCTAAAAATTATCAACACAG
Organism: Glyphodes pyloalis; assembly: GCA_037074685.1. Classification (NCBI taxonomy): domain Eukaryota; kingdom Metazoa; phylum Arthropoda; class Insecta; order Lepidoptera; family Crambidae; genus Glyphodes; species Glyphodes pyloalis. Next base: position 1,725,375 of record JAYKKO010000012.1, on the reverse strand, counting down.
TGCTATTCGATTATATCTGTACCAGCTGTTTGTCGCCATCTTTGTTTTGATGAGCACTAACGCCGCAGTGGAAAAAAATGAACTAAATTACAATCACCTGACTGATTACGTCCGCTATGTTCAAAGGGCTATGTTACAATCCGCTAACTTGTTGGACGTTCAGTGAGTCTTATTCATTCAACGTTCGGCCTAGTCATTCAATTAAACGTCGTCATTTAATAAACACGCTAGTGATTCAATCAAATAGCTGTTTCAACCAGATGACTGCGACATATATACAACAAACCAAGATTGGTAGTTGGGCCTTGGTCCACGAGCAGATAACACCTAGCTCAGCGGAAATTCTTCCAATTTTAGTACAGAACATACGTTCCTTATAATAGTTTAATGTTTTTGTTTAATAATTATTTCAAATTACGATATTTAATACCTCTAGATACCTTCCTATATTAGATTTTGAAATATGACTATGACTTCCACACAAAATGCCAAACCCCGTTTTACCTCTTTAAGGGCGAAGTTTCATACAATTCCTTCATAGCGGATATCTACATCCGTTTCGGCTGCGCAATTTTAAAACATAGTAAGGGACATGGCACAAAATGTTCAGGAGAGCGAAAAAACGTCTTGACTACTTTGAGAGCGTGCCGCAACTAAAGTATAAGACTTACGTTGACGAAAGTTTGCTTTAAAGATGTGGCATATCCTTGGCTTTCAGATAAATATCATATCCAGGATTTATATTTAATAATAGTACACGTTAGAAAGCACTTACTAAAGATAAATTTGTTTTTAATGAGTAAATGATGACCAAAAAACCATTTTAAAACCTAGCAAAGGCCTTTGCTAGGTTTTTTCTGGGTTTGGACAAGCTACAATTTACAATATGACAAGTAAGATCCCTAGTAAGGGCATTAAATATTTTAACTACTTTAGGCCCTATGGTTTCACTAGTATTATTTCGAGTAGATTTCACAATCCTGTGGAAATAAAGATAATATGCAGGTGCCCTGCATAACTGTATTAGGAAGAATATAACTTTAATTAGTCCAAAAAACAGTTTTAGGAATTTTGAGTTGTTACATCTTGATCTGATGTTGGAGTTCGATGATTGCAACAGAAACATGATTTCCTTGAATCGATAGAGCTGAAATTTTATAATATGCCTACGTAACTTGGTAACTATAAAAATAATGATACTATGATGCTATCCTGGGCAGCAAAACTATTTTTAATGCAAGTAAGCAAGGAAAAAATTATATTAATTGCAATAAGGTATATTTAATTCCACTACATTAATGTGTTTTTCCATATTCCCTTCAAATAACAAGATATTGATGAGGTTTTAAGAAGGAGTAGGTATTGATGAGGTTAGGAAATATTTTATTCTAACAACATAATGTTAGAAAAACACGTTCTTTTACTTTCCGAAGCATGTCATTACTCTTTAGAGCACTAAAAATTAATCCTGATCGATAAAACTGTCTTTGGACCCATTATAATCAACAATATTTTTTAAACAACTACAAGCACGCTCACAATCTACGACTTACTAAAATGTTGGCGCGCAATTTAACATGAATTGACAAGTTCTTAACCTAGCAAGGTACAACGACAATTTCAAAACCTAGCAAGGGACAGTCCCTTGCTAGGTTTTAAAGTTGTCGTTGTACCTTGCTAGGTTTTGAAATGGTTTTCAGAGCAGGTTTTTGTTATGGATGTGGACTTATTAGGTTTACCGATTGCTTTATTTTCGTTTCTAAGCCTAAAATGACGAATTTGACAATGCAATTTCGTGCGTATTTACATTATAAACATAACTCGGCAAAAACCTATTTTTTTCAAAAACTGTTACTTACTAGGTTTTGAAATTGCGCAGCCGGTTTGTATGTGATAGAGTTTCTAATAGTTCATTTTTTTTATGCTGCACTTTAAGATGGACCACCTGATGTTAAGTGGTAATACGGTCCTAGCTTAAGGGCGACATGTACAGCATAATATATCTGTTACTGGACTTGTCGCCCTTACCTCGAAGGCTTGACCCCTGCTACTAATGTAGCACCCCCAGGAGCTCTGAAAACCTTACTCACACGCAGGAACATAGCAATACAGAAGTGATTGTTATTTGGCAACGGTCTTCTGTAAGCTGGAGGTATTTCACCAGTCGGGCTGCTCCAGTTCGAGCGATAAATCGCTATGCCCTACCTCACTTAAAATGATCATGATTAGGTACCTAATCAGTCTGTAAGCGGTATTTTGCTTTAATATACGAGTACATAGATATATTTATTTGATTCTTAGCTATCTTAATTTAGTTTTTAAGTTTTTATTAATTATGTTAGAGAATCGTGATCCCACAGTCAAATTATCTAAAAAGTTTTATGGATCTATTTATTGTTGTATTTAATTTTTTAGTAAAAAAATAACTTTAAAAAGAGAGGTACGTATACGCTTGGAATGTTCTAGAATACTCACTTCTTTTATGGAGAATAAATGTGTGACAGACTGTTTGTCGGTTGGCTAATTAAAATAATTCCGTAGGACGGGTCACTGGGTTCGGGGCGCAGTAACTGTGCGTTGTGTGCCGTACCGTTTACCCTTCGATACGAGGGGACTATCATGACAGAATTTACGAATTAAGTGAACACTAGCTATCCCGCGACATCGCCCGCTTTATTTCGGTATAAAAGTACCTAACCTATATGTTAATTGAGTATGCTACGTCTTTTCCTACCAAAAAAAAAACAAATCTGTTCCATAGACTTTCGCGTTTATATTCGTAACATAACGATACGTTGGTATTGTAACACTAGTAGTGTATCGTTAGTTTCTCTTATTATTGAATAGGCTAAAGCAATTAATAGATTGTTTTTTAATTTAAAATATTTTGTTATTGAAACTTTACTGAAAAATAGCGTAAATATAATTTTACAATTAATAATGATCGATTAAATTAAGTGATTCTCTTTTTAAAATATGCTAATACCATTTGCTCAGTGTACAATGCGCCGCTTAATTATGTGTAACAATTGAACTCAGTTAAATATTTAATATAACGAGACACAGAATAGCCGCCGGAATTCACCCCTCTCCCGCGATCGCATCGGGGTAACTCGTTTGACCTTGGTGACTTGTTGACATTTGATATCGTTATGCTATCCTACATAAAATAATATAAAATGAACGGGAAAGTTTTTAAGAATGTATGAATGATTATCACAGGTTAACAATGATTTTGGTGCACGCAAACCAATAACTGTTTTTATCTAAACACGGCATAAGGAAGCCAATTCTGGCTATAAAATACTTTTATTACGTATAATTTCTGATATATTTTGCTTCAAAATCTTAAAAACTGCCATTTTGGGTCTTCTTCAAACACGGTTAACTATTTCATTGATTATTTCTGGCTGTTTCAAATATATGCAAAAAGAAGCAAAAACCATTGCCATGAAATTTATATTTGGTTTATTTATAAATTTTGTAATACACATATGTTGTTGTATTTGTGAAAATATCCAAGTAGTTCTTAGCGGTGTAATATTCCTATCAATTCATTAGTTTAATTCTATCATATGGAAAAAAGGTTGCAGCTAGAAATTAGAATTATAACAAAAATAATAATGCTAGAATGATAATTTAAATTATGCTACAAATAAGAGAAGTAGAAGTTTATTTTTTACTATCTAATTTTAAAATTCACTCGCTCGGGGCTGGCAACAGACCATGGTAAAATCCCTAAGATCACTGAATTTTCTTTTTTGATGTAAAATTACTATGAATTTGGACGTCCAAATTCATAGTAATTTTACATTCTTCATAGTAATTTTTTATTTCTTATACTATATTCATGTATAGCAGACAAACAGCTACAACAAAAGTCTACTTACTTTAAAGTACAACGCAAAATGTATAATTTTGTTGACTTGTGTTAATGTATGTTTCTTACTCAAACACGGTTTGCCGTATTTTTAAAGATGTAGCTTACTATTACAAAGGGGCATGTAGTCAGAGGGTAGGGACTTTGTTTTAAATTGTATAGTATTGAATATAAATACTTAGGGTAAATAGTACTCACAACAAATCATTGATTTATTTTAGACAGTAGGTAGGTAATATTGGTTATTAATTTACTTATCTGTTTATTTTTTTCATGAATTTATAAATATATTTAATTTAAACTGTAAAATAATATATCTAGTTTTAAGTTCATTGTTAATTATTGTGATGTTTTTTTGTAATCCATGTTACCGCATACATTGAACACAATCAGCATGAGGAGGGTTGAGTGGTACATAAAGCTCCTAGCGTTAAGTTCCCTTTTTTTCCAATAAAGTTTATATTAAAATTGCTAATTGGTGCCCATCGTCAATTTCTAACACAAACATCAACAATCTTTTATGCGCATTAAATAAGGGTCTATCGCCGATTGTAAAAGAAAAGATAAATAGGATCAATTCAAAAATATCTGTGTATCTTTGTATTAAAACTAACCCAGCAGCCATAAACTACCAAAGAGCTTTGATTTCCCAAAACCACTCAAAACCTAAAAGTTTAACTCAAATATTCAAACAACAAACCAAGATTATTATACTTAAACATCACAACACTAACCAACTACCAAATTGGCAAAGGTAATACCACAAAAACATTGCACCTCTCTATTAGCCGGGGCTCGAACCCGCGACCGTGCCATATGGTCCGGCCGTTACACGTGTCATGCCACCTGAGACCCACGTGCGGGAACTGGCCTAAAAAAAATAGACTACTTTACAAAAAAAGATGCTTTACTTTTCCATTGGGGGTCGTCTTTGTTTGTGATTGAATTCCTCAATTAGAAGCATTGCATTTTGAAAATATTTATTATTTTAGTTGAAAGAAAAGACATTTATTTACCAACATTACACAAAAAATAAATAAAACCTTTTCCTACGAATGTTGTGCTGTTTTTATTTCGCTGTTTTTATTTTTTCTTGTCTTAGGTGATGAAAAATGAAGATATAATTTCAGAAACGAATTAGCTCTCACACCGGTATTTTTTTAAAATAACACGTCTCTCTGAATACTAGGCATTGGCGAAATCATTGAGCGAGATTAAGTCCATACAAAAAATCTATTAAAATAACATAAATAAATTAAGCAATTAATCAAATATTTATTTATTCAAGTAGGTTACATATAACATGTTTGAATCATCTCTGAATACAATGCAAAGTGATTCTACTTCCAGTTTGGAACCTATATCTACCGAGAAGACACCGGTAAGAAACTCAGCATATTAGTTACAGTAGCAGTATCTAACTTATTGCTATGTGTGTAAACTACTTTAGACCGCGTCATATAGTTTTGTTTAGATGAGTGAATTAATATTAGGTATTGATTTTTGAGAGGCAAGCTGGAGCATACCAGTCCCCAAAGGACCACCTTTGGAGAACTTTGGGCACCTTTTTTAATGGACGAGTACCAACTCGTCCATAAGCATGACGTATGTGCCAGCTGATGTTAAGTGGTAATGAGGTTCTAGCTTAAAGATTAATTTCGTTTGCAATTGAAGGGCTGGAAAAAGTTTATTTTTTAAGTTAGAGATATTAAATTTGGCACAAATATAGTTCGAAACATGGATTAAAAAATGGACTACTTTTTGTATCGAATATTAGGGGAGATAGGGGTAAAACTGACCATGAAAGTATGTAGTCCATATAATATACGTATGAATAATTCTGACCTTCTTTAGACAACAATCTTATCGGGAGTTCAAAAGATGTTGGCTGATTACTTTAGTAATTTTAGTGTCGCGTCTCTACGAAGTGTTTCAATTACAAGAGTTCGCAGGGTAGGAGGGTACAAGGGTGAGTCCTCACCACATCTGCTGCGATGCTATCGCAATGTATAACGTATACGTTCCGGTCTCCTGACTCCAGATTATCATATAAACGGTATTGCACACCCGGTAACTGTAAAGGAATTAATCAAATGACAGAATGAGTTTGAGCAAGGCTTTCTACGTTAGTGTGAACTTAAAAATTTCTTCAAATGTATGTGAAAATGTTTACATCGCACATCCAGTAACTGTTAAGGAATTGTTTTTGTGATACAATGAGTTTGATCTTGATTTAATTGCGCGCATTAAAAATATTACAAAAGCACTTCTAGTATTTGGATAGCAAAGACAGTGCCTTTTTATTTTTCTTATTACCCATAAATGTGCCCAGACTAATGAAATTTTGCATTTTATAAATTTAAATTTAACTTATATTTATGAAAATTTATCTTGTTATTTTTTTTTATCTGATATGATGTGTCTGTAACTTACATAATTGTGGAAACTTTGCTAAATTAAGTGTATTATTTAATCTGTTTTGTTTCCCAAATAAAAATAAATAAATCAAAGCAATTAATCAGAGCAATGTATGTGATGTTGTCAAATATTTCTTATTTATTTATTTATAAATAATAAAATAAATAAATTAAAATTATAATCTACCATTACAAAATTTACAGTAGGTACTCTCACACTTTTTAATACATTTATTTTTTATACATTGAATAACACATTTTTTTACAAAAGGTAGTCTTAATGCCAGGAGTATTCTTCACCAGTCAACCCTTGGATTATACTGGATAGTTAGTTTAAAGGTGCGGTGGCAGTAAGTATGAGTGGATGGATAAATACACAGCTTAAATATAATATAGCAAAAAACATAAAATTATAGATAGATATTTTATAAGAACGTTATCCAATTGTGATACGTTTAATGGAATACATAATATAGGTTTGGAATACGTCTTCCAATAAAATAAAGTTCGTCAAAAACAGATGAAACTAAGCAGCGTAGGTATGTCTACGAATTTACAATTATCATCTTCCATGACGTTATCAACCAGCTGATGAGTTTAACTGGGTTAATCAAACCAGAGTGATCACAATAAACCTTCATCGAAGTGCAGCTAATATGCAAATAGCGGGTAATGCGGGGTAATGCCGTGGGAACTGCGCCACCTGTCCGTCTGTCCGTCCGTCTTGCCGATCCTGAGTTCCCATAAAGCACGCTCATTGACCGTGACCTTACTACCCTGGCTCTGGGAAAATTGTGGCAATTTGTTGTTTCTTTTTCGTTTTAAGTAATTAAATGTGGATAGATAGATAGATAAACAACTTTTAGCATCTATAGAATATTGTCTATTCTTGATAGCAGAGGTAACAGGGATGTTTGCTAGTCAACAAAAATGCTTTTAAATACATACCTGTCAAAAGACTAGTCCATATTTGATTTCCTATGAAAATGGTGAACTATTACGTCACTATTTATAAATAAATAAATAAAATAAATGCGCCAGACAATCACACCAATCACCTGGTCTCAAACTAAGGTTTTCCCTTGTACTATGAGCACCAGACGACGGATACTAACTGGGGGCGTCATCCCAGTACACCCAGACCCAAGTCAATTTAGAAAAGTTCGTTTTCCAAATTGACCCGACCGGGAATCGAACCCGGGACCTTTCGCGCTTTGGTCGCCTACCTTAGCCACTGCGCCACCGAGGTCGTCAAAACTTGATTTGTCATCGTTCAGACATATGCAAATATTATCAAATATATACTGTTAGCATAAACCAAATTCAAGAGCAGCTAAGCATCATTGACATGACATGACTATTTTAGCTATGCAACCCAACCGAAAAGGTCGGGTAGTAAGCATGTCTTAACTTATTTTAAACAAAAAAAAAGACATTTTAAAATGACTTGGTCACCACCGTGCTGCTCTTAGTACACAACTACCTCGTCTTCTATAAATGGCGTTCGAAAACCATTTTCGATGTATCAAACCCGATACATGGGAGCCACAGTGGTCTCAATCAGGCCGACACTTAAGGCGCCGCGCCGTGGCTCCCACCGTAATCGATTAAACAAATATCCGCCGGAATGGCCGCCTTCGCGCCATAAATCATCCACAACTGATTGGCTTGCCAAAGATTATAGTTACAGAGAAGCGTGTTGGGTATATTCCCGACGAGTTATAGTAAGAGTAATTAAGGTAGGTGTAATTTGTGTGTCTCTGTCGATGGCATCTTAGTTCCAGACCGATTTTGGTTTGGTATACATATTTGAAGATTAGAGTTTGTAATAATTAAATATAGATAGATAGATAACAGCTTTTTGCATATATGTATAGAATATTGTTTAGTCTCAATAGCAGTGGTAGGTAAAGAAATATATTGACTGGCCAGTCAACTGAGATACTTTTGCATATCTGAGATTAATAACTAGTCGTAAGAGTTCTTTTAGTACATATGTTCATTGGTAATCGGTTTTAGATGGCAAACGTTACACAATGCCGGATCACTTCTTTTAACAAGCAGCAAATAAATCGTGGAAATCGACCCCCGTAGCTGAGAGGCGAGCGGGCCGGACATTGGCGTCGCGCCATCTCTGAGGCCCCCGGGTTCGATCCCAGGTCGGATCAATACGGTAACGAACTTTTCTATATTGTCATGGGTCTGAGTGTTGTGGTACCGTCGTTGTTTCTAATTTCTGTAACACAAGTGCTGTTGCTACTAACCACCGAATAAGGGTAATAGATGTGATGTTGTCCAATATTTATTTATTTGAAAGGCTTAGAGACATTGTGACAATTTCAAATCCAAAAATTCCGATATCGAACTGTCAGGTAGTTTATTGCAATCGTTTATATTTAATTCATTTATAGTTAACAAATTTAGACTGAAATATACATATCTATTAAAAACTTAATATAGGTATGTGTTCTAATCCGTTTACAGGAATTTAAGGGATGTCGTCCAATATTTATTTATTCATTATTACTGTTATCACTATCCCTTCTGCGCATTACTAGTTTGACTGCGCCCGCGCCTCCGTTTCGCGCAGCAATCAAACGGGATCGGTGCTATATCGGCGCCTGCGCAGCGTCTCATCGCCATGTGAAGGCAGGATGCAAGGCGATGGGAAAATAATAAAGTTTAAGTAGGTGTTTTGCGCTTTCTATTTTGGTATTTTAAATAAAATTATGTTCTTAGATACGTTTACCTGTCCATATTGTATCAAATTGAAGCCAATATTTGTTTAACTGTGCCGACCTACGATATGACCTACAAGTCGACACAAATACAGCGTCAGCAGAATTGGCGTAGTAAACAACGCTCCATACGTAATGCGTGACATCGATATCCTACATCGCGATATCAGAGTTTTCGTCGCCACTAAGTATATCTATATACAACAAACCAAGAATGGTAAACGCTTAAATTACAACTTAATTAGTCAAACGTAAGTTACTTAATTTTTCCGTTATTCTAGAGCCATGAAAATGTACTTGGGTCGTTCTTCTTTTTTACCGACAATGGACATGACTGATAAATCAATATTTAATATGTACATATCATATTAGTAATCATTAGTAATACTGCCTAAATTGTTGTGTGAGGAATCATTTTTCAGATGGTCTATCTTATGATGTCAAATTAATTTATAAGCAAACAATATCGATCAAAATGTACAACTCCGTCACGGTCTTCAAAAATAGTACCACTTACACCTCCGTCACGCGATGTAACTTTTTTCTTAAGTTAAATAATTAAGAGAAGTACCTACGACATGATAACATAATTCCTAATCTATCATACATTAGGAATATTTCAATAGTTTGAAGTACTCATATATTTGTTTTTATAATTATACATTCGTGTTAATGGGGACAACTTATTGTCGGTAAAAAAGAAGAACGACCCACTTACAGATTAAGGTAGGTTTATTTTCAAATAAAGAAATGTGTCATGTCATTGTAAATATGGCAACAAATACAGATTTCTTCAACAACTGAGCTTAGTAGGATTGGATATATCGGTAAAAAGATTTTTTTTATTTTTCTTATTGTTGAAAAAAATAATGAGTTTGTTGAACAATTCCAAAAATACACCCATTAGTTCGAAAGTTCACCACAGGCTATAATAAGTCGCTATTAACATTTATAACCTCTCGAACACGTTTTTTTTCGCTAAAACAAAACAAATTTCACGCCCACTGTTGGTTTTACAATATTACTCAATCTCGCCTTTCCATAAAAAAAGAGAAAAAATGGCGCCAAGAATAAGGGTTTTTTTTTTGTTTTGTTTAAAAGCGTTTATTGGGCAGTTTTATGAGGCTAAACCATATCGGATGCTGCTTGTTATACCTTCTTAGAACGGTCAATAAATGGTTGATGAAGAAGCCAAATCGATGATCACAAAACAATTATTTGTTTACGGCATAACAAATGTTTTGTCTACCGTGAGATTAGAAGAATATTTATAGGGTAGATATATAGTTAGATACATATAAATACTATTGCATAAATCATTTGCAGAAATTGAGATTAGGTACTCGTTGTTACCTGTGACTTCGCCCGCTCTATTTCAGGAATAGAGTATACTATATGTTACTCTAAATTGTCATCTCTCTTTTTATTAAACTTCGTCCAAAATGCGTTTAGTAGTTTTTTTGTAAAAAAAATAACAAGAACCTTACCTACCCATAATTCTTAAAAACTTTCGCCTTGATTTAACACTCTCTTTTTTAGCAGTATTTTATAATATATCAGTCTCTATTGAACGTAAATAGATTTAACACAAAACCAAAAAAACATCAATTAGCAATCAAAACAAAGCTGAATACATAACAATGACTAATCAATAACTACCCACTTTAAAAAACTATTACCGTACATACTTTAATACATGTACAGTACACCCAGACACAAAACGATATATGGTGATCACACTATACTGTTTTTCAGGCCATACGTCAAATATCTCGCATGCGACGACAAAAGTTTCGATACAGTTGATTGGTTAATAGCACACTGCACTCGTATTTTATACCAATCAGCAACTGACGCACTGACTTCAATTTTGACGTTTGTTATGAGCGCGATAAAAATTAGTCGCGTGGCGCATGCTAGATCTGTTTGTCTTGGTACATCGATAGATTTATGAATGATGTCGCTACCTATTTCAAACCATAGGCTTCGTAAGACCAGTAGAACATTCGTGGGATTAAGTATAAAAATATTCAACAAGTTACCGAAATGTATTATTGACTTCCCTATGCATGGATTTAAGGTCCATATTAAATCATGTTTAATGCGAAAAGGATACTATAAACTTGATGAATATTTAAACGATAAACATATATGGACATGGTCACCTCGCTCGCACACTAAAGTTTTAAGTTCTCTAGCTCTAAATATTGTTAAAATTAGGATAACTACCGAATTTCTTGCCGGATTCTTCTCGGTAGAATTAGCTTCCGGACCGGCTGTAGCTTCAATTTTGGTTTCTGTTCATTCTGACGATGCATAATAGTTACTTGTAACCTACATAAATAAATGAATTGACTTTGACTTTGATGAAGAAGCGAGTTTCATTCGTACGATATAAATATTTACTTAACTGTACAAAACAGAAATTGGTTGTACAGACAAGTTGTAGTACAATTTAATATAAGTAGGACATTATTTATCAATATAATGACTATACGTCTCCCTTCATACAATGAATGAACAAAACCACGATACGCAGAAATGACGAATTTTGTGTTTAGGTAAAGAATAAACTATGATGACTATGAACATTTTTTCCACGGCTTGGGTAAAAATAAACAATTATTTACATTATTCTGCATGAGCGTGTTACAAAAAGTCATAATACCATGCTTCCTCTAATAGACTCGAAATCATAGACCGTTTCTTCCGTACAAAAATTGCTACCAAATCAAAAAAATGCATACGAAAAAAATTGCGTTACAAAAACAAAAACAAACAAAGATCGGCCATAATTCATTATGTTTACACCGATCACGGGCAAATTGGGAACCGCCAAATTCTAACCGAAAAATGCCTATAATCGGGATTCAAACCCGCACCCAATAATCAGGGTTAATTACGCGGCTTGACCGAGTTGTTATCGGGCGAGAAAAAACTCACGAGCCTTGCTTAGAGGTCTTCGATTAAAATTGTTTGAACAAGGTAGCTTATGAGTTTCTTATACATATCCGATATTATTAGGTAGGTACAGACAGCAGCTCATCAAAGTAAATACTTGCAGTTCGAAATTAGCCCTTTTGCCGCCTACGAAAGAGCTATGCAAAGTCCAAAAAGTATCGTTTTTTTATAGGTATATGTTAAATTTCTAGAACAGACTTAGTACTGTAGACTGTAGTTTAGTTTTAAAAATAAGGAGGTTGGGGGTGATAGTGTCCTTGACTGTTTATATGGGAAAATGCTTATGTTTTTTAATTAAATATATGAATTTTAAAATAAATATAGGCCGAAATTTATTTAAAATAGGTACTACTTTTTGTTTCAAATGAATATTCAAAGAGATAGGCATAAAACCGACCATAAAAGTACATAAATAGTCCACGCGAATCATGTCGCGGGAACAACTAGTTAATATAACTTTAAAGAGGTATTATTGGCTTCTAACACTCGCCAAGCAAAAGTTAATTACATTAAATGTTTTAAAGATCTATCAAAATTCTTAAATTCTAATGACGAAAAGGAGTACTTTTCGTCATTAGAAAATTAGATATCTATGAAAATATCAGCAAATTATGTAGATACCTAACATTTCACAAACTTCATGAAACACTGTTTAAAAATAAGAATCCACTACTTTTGCTTAAACTTAACCACTCCATACTACCATCCTACCGAATCTATAAACAAAAAATTACCTATCCTTTTTTTTCTTCCTGCAAATATTCGAGCGAAAATAATATTTGGAGCGCGGTGTAATTTGACAAAAACTGTCAGCAGGCCAAATATCAGTTATTAAAACCAATATTTGCCCAAGCCACTTCCGAAAAGTCTGCAAATATTTTTTTCATACCTATGACAAAACATTATTCGCCTAATGAAGTGTGCTATAATTATCTACTCGTTACAAAGATATTATAGGTCATATTTCACAGTTACAAAACAACCTTGAACCAAAGACTTATGGTAACTTTTCAATTGAAAACTAATTTCTCAAGACCCGTTTCGATATTTGTTCAAAGTTATCTTTACAATTTAATATGTATCACTTCGGATACACTATTTGTATTTAAAATCAGCCTTATTTTTACTAGTGTAAGGTGTTTCTTTTATGAATTGTGTCGAGTTTGTCTGTAGTTTGATTTGTAATAGATACTCTTGCGGTTAGCGACAAAGCCTTTTTTTTCAACTTTTTTTTCTAAAACCTGTGGTGGGCTGCAAAAGCGCACTGACTTGCAAATATTGTATTGTTTGAACTATTTGTCATATTATTTTGCGGTGTCTTTTGTGTTTTTCTGACGAAGATTACAGTGGTTGTAATCAGACCCGGTTATGACGGATAATTGTTTTTGCCTTTTTTATGAGATTATGTTCCAAAACTATCATATTATTGTTAACGCTCACAATTACGATAAAATGATATGAGAAACCTAAGAAGTAGAATATTATTGGTGGGTCTCTGAAGTTGTATAAATCCATAGCAGATAAATATGTTGGATTTTCGATTCGTTTTCATTAAATAGATAGCAAATTATAAAAGTTGCAAACGTAGCCACAATGAAAAGCTGTTAAATAAATATCGAGCAGTTTCACATGAATTAACCGGATTACCAAGTAAGTAGGTAGCTTAAACACTTGTTTGATAGAAAATAGCACCGACTCAGTCCCACCATTCTGTAAATAAATACATAATAATATATTCACATCCAGACACATAACAAACACAAATGATCGTCACACTGCCCTAAGTGTAAATCTATAGATGAGAGGAAGTTTATAGGAGAGGGCTTCATTACTAAGATAGATATATACTTTAAGGCAAAAAACATTTATATAAATTGGTTTTACAGACTAATTATAATTGAGGTGGTTTTATCCCTAGAAACCGGTCTCGGTTAGACCACATTTACGTGGATGATGAGATATGGGTACGATAAACTCGTAAATACACGCACACAGAAATAAAAAATCACATCAGTATGAAATATAGGTACTGACTACCAACATGCCTAGCTGAGATTAAGTAGGCACTTGGATACTAGCTTAAAATTTAATTTAAGGATTTCCAAAAAAAATAAACATTTAATTGTCAAAATTATGGAGTATGTATTTATCTTCGCACAAAGGTATACCTATTATAAAAAGTTTATATAGGTTAGTTCCGGTGGATTCCCTATAACAGTAAGTATCCGTTTGTAACAAATTCGCTTGTGGTTACCGTATAAATATTTTAAAGGAGTGCATTACTCGTTTTTAATTATTACTTGCAAAGATTTTGTTTCAAAGTAAACAATAAAACTGCAACAAAGTAGGTACTTACTTATTGTACTACTTGTGTTGCACTTAAGTAGAAAAATCAGTTTTCTCGCTAAAGATAAAAGTATACTAGTCAAAGTTATATGTAATAGTTATGTTACATGTAAACACACATTTACTAAGAGACATTGCTTTGTAATTTAGCGCGATGTTACTTCTTCGTACAGTATTCGAGCCGAAAATACGATTAAATTGTATTTTGAAATTCTGTTTGACGAACTAAAAATAATACCTAGATATTTTTTATAGCGGCATTATCCCTGTTTATTCTTTACTGTTGTTCATTCGACATCATAATCCAGTGGGAAACAGAAGCAACAGTTATTTAATTGATTTATTTTTTGTGTTGCCTTGACAAGTCGTCTCGTCTCGCTTCCAAAGTACCAGTTAAAAATCCGAAAAAACAGCCTTTGGAAGTGATTCCTTACCAAGAAGCATACTCCCAGAAAGGAAATAATGTTGGATCTGATAAAAGCAAATTTTAATTCTCATAATCGTAACATATTCACTTCGAGTACAAATTAAACGTTTTCAAAAAACAAAATATTATGCAAATCAATAACCGCGTTTTAATTCCAGAACTTTTGATTAATCTGTAAAAATGAGTTTCATTTGCAGTCATTTTCTGTGCCTCTGTAAAGATATAGAACATCGAATCATGCATTTTGAATGCAACATAGATTTTTTTTACCTCAAAATACCAGCCTTGGACGTAAAAATGTTTATCAACTCAACAGAAAAAGTTTCTTAAAACACATCGCGTGATTGCCGCATCCTTGAAAGGAAATTCAATAAATTGCTCCCTTTATACCGTGTTTATTATTGCCAAGCAAGGGCACAGTCTTTTTGTGAGGCCCTACGTAGTAAGGTCAGCTTTGGAATGGTAAACGTGCCAGCTTTTGAAATACTCTCAAAGGAGCTGTGCTGGTTTGGAGTGAACGAAGTAATCGCTTGAAACGAGTACGAATTTAATGGAGACTTTTCGAAATGTTCGTGTAATTATTTAATTTTCATGTACAGTGAATCTATTCTCTCTTTGTCCTAGAGTGTGATCCGGTTATCCGTTCGTTATGTTGCTCGGGGTCATGAAGACAGTGATAATGAAATATGACTCCAAGTTTGCCAGCCTAACAGATCGGAGGCTCGCTGACTTAGAGCGACTGCATTCTGAAGGCCTCCTACCAAAAAAGAAACATTGAAATTAAATTAACGGTTTAAAACGCGACAACATTTTTTTCCCGTTTCCAATATTTGAATGAACAAATGATTAATCGAAAACCATGCTTTAACGTTCAAATTCTCGATTATTCTTCAAAATGGAAACATTTCGTATGCTCGTTTCGATTTGGTATAAGGCCTGGTGAACTTAAAATTTACTACGAAACTCTCTTAATAACGTATTGTGCGAGACTAAACCGCCTCTTTGAAATCCTGTGTATAATACCGAATTCTACACTATATTAATAAGAAGATGACGACTTCGGTGGCGCAGTGGCTAAAGCAGGCGGCCAAAGCGCGAAAGGTCCCGGGTTCGATTCCCGGTCAGGTCAATTTGGAAAACGAAGTTTTCTAAATTGACTTGGGTCTGGGTGTTCTTGGATGACGACCCCAGTTAGCATCTGTCATCTGGTGCTCATAGTACAAGGGAAAACCTTAGTTTGAGACCAGGTGATTAGTGTGATTGTCTGGCGCATTTATTTTATTTATTATTTATCAAAGACCAACTTGACCACATTAGCTACCAAAACCAAAATAAAAACAGTATAAAAAATCGAGAGAGAGCATCAATGCATCGAATTTTAATGATACGTAGGTATCATTGGATAAATAAAATAAACCGATCCAAATATCACGTGCATCAAATCGATATAAAAACGTGTTAGATTCAAATCGCTAATATTTGTGCAACTGTTTCAACTTATTAGTCTCTTGAATATTTTGCATTCAAATATAGTAAGCTCAGGATCTTCTCACAAAATCCAATACATTTTAAACGTTAACGTAACGCGTAGGAATATGTTAACATTAATACGAGGTGTGAATTAAGCCCTCAGGGTATATTTAACGTTTCAACACTTTCGTTCTCGTAGGGTTAATCTCAAATCAAATAGTATTCAGAGTTATTAAGTTAATCGAAGGATTATGGTTGATTTCAAAAGATTTGATTTTTGACGTTGATTTGAAGGATAAGAGGTCAAATTTTCAATTACGATCACGCTATCAAGTAACTTTTTAGAATTGTTTTTATTGGTAATTTACGTAATTTTGTAATTACTACTATTGATATTATTGGGGAAAATTGGGGATATTGGGAAGATATAAACTCAAAGCATTGATGATGTGTCTGAACAAAAAGTCACGTACCTATTTGTGATTTTTGAAAGTAAGTTATTTTTTTAAATCATAAAATCAATTATTTGAAAGTACTCGGCTAAAAACTACATCTGGATAACTAAATGAAAACGAGTCAAAAAACGAACTAGTACCGTGTAGCTCATTTTTCTGATTGTAGCCTTTAAGAGAGTAAAGTGTGCTATGTAAATAGTTGTAACTCAGAAATATTCACCCATTTTCAATATGAAAACAGTGGTTTAACATTAAAATCAATTCCAAACCTATGTTTAATAAATTTTTTGTGACTTTGAACACTGTGACAGGTTTAGTAGGTACTGCCAAATAAAAAATAAGCTTAATAGCTTGATCCGTGCCTTGAATTTAGTTGAACCTAACTAGATTTAATCTTAATTAGTCTTTTAATTAGTTAATTTAATTGATTAATCTATAATCAAACTTAATGACAAATTTCAAATTAAATGATTAATGCCCGGTTCCAATATTTGAAAAACAATCCGTATTATACGAGGCGTAAGCTAAAACCGTTCCAGGAGGGGTACTCTCAAAAACGAAACGAACAAACGAAAGGCTTCGTTTTTGAAGATTATTCAAAAGTTTGGGAATGAAGACGTGGTTTTTGATTTGCATAAATAATATTTTGTTTTTTGATAACGCTTAATTTGCATTCGAAGTGATTTCTTTATGATTATGAGGATTAAAAATTGCCATCCGTTGTCGGATCCGACATATTTCGTTTATGAGAGTAGACCCCCAGACCCGTAGTCAGTTGGAGAAAAACGGATAGTCATCACGGACATCACGAATTGTAAAATATTTGAACTGGGCATTTGCATGCATGCTCACTATTCTTCAGACTATCAACAAAAAACTCTACTATTTATATTTTCTGTTAGTATTTTTCTTAATAAACATTTTGCACGGCCGTACCTGTTTCTCGATATCTAATATTTCTTCTACCTAAAGGTTGTCTGCAAGAGATTGCTCTCTCCTATATTGTACTTGAACATGTCTGTAAAACCAATTTTTGTAAATTTTCTGTGCAATAAACTGTATCTATCTATCGATCTATCTAAAAAACTCCTTTTTTTTGTATTAACGACTGGTGAACTTCTGAATACTGCCCAAAACAGGAAAACTCCAACAGATATCAACAAATTTTAATTTTTCACTCTTTACCAAGCAAAGCGAATGCTCCCGTTACGTGCGCGCGCGCACAATAGTAATGGCTGATGATTGGTGCGATTCCGCTGGAATGCCAGTAGTACGGTACCAGCCAACCATGGACAAGTGCTGCTATTACTTCATAAGTGAACTGACAGGACTGAGCATTTTTTATGTAAAGAGTAGACTGACCGATGGGCTCAGTCTCAAAATGTTTTTGCAAAATGCACCTTTCTCAAAATAATATTAGAAATGCGAAAGTAACTATGTCTGTCTGTCTGGCATTCACGCTTCAACCACCGAACCAATTTTGATGAAATTTGGTATAAGTAAACGTTGAACGTCTAGAACGGACATAGGCTACTTTTTGTTTGAAAATAAAGGGAATGGGGGTTATATAACCATTGAAAATATATATGGGAAAATGATTATTCTTTAGAGATATGTAATTTGGCACTCATATAGCTTGAAACTTGGATTAAAATAATATGGACTACTTTTTGTTTTGAATATAAGGGGAGATAGGGGTAAAATTACCATGAAAGTATATATAATATGGAAAAATCATGTTTTCCACGCGAACGAAGTCGTGGGCACAGTAAAGTCAAGTCAAAGTCAATATTTTTTTATTCACATAGATTACATTAGTAATACTTATGAATAGTCTCTATATAAAGCAAATGAAGCTACCTCCGGTTCGGAACCTTTAACTAAAGAGAAGATACCGGCAAGAAACTCAGTAGTTTTTTCACAAATGAAAGCTACACTTATTACTAATTTAGCACTAAGACACACAGTTAGTTTGTCAATTGTAAAATAAAAATTTTAAATCAATTATAAAAAAAAAATAATAATAATAAAGCAAAGGTATTTGTAAATTAAATTAAAAGAGTAGACTGACTTGACCGATGGCTGGATGATGGCTTACCAGACAACAGAGTTTCCCTTCAATTATAGATAACGAGACGGCCTATGTAAAGTATGGTCAACACCACGTCAAGGTAAATACTTGCAGTTCGATTTTAGATCTTATAAGCACGAGATAAGGACGGTGGAAAATTCAAAGGGTGTAGTCACGCGAGCTTTTGAAAAAAATAAAAAATGAATTTTTTTTTTCAGTAACAAACATATATTTTGTAATGAAGTGATGGCTGGTGTCTCCTTTTAAGCTTACAGAAGCCTGTGTCAGGAAGCACCGCTCTTCAGTTGCATTTCCTTATATATTTATAATTGTTACAAAGTAATAATCGTGTACAAACAATTTATATTAACCTTATTCTATTTCAATTGTTATACAGTTAGACTCTTCGAACAGCCAACACTAGCAAGCAGTATGTTAGCTATTCAAGAAGCTCTTCTATTTCATTGTAGTTTTTTGATTCTAGGCAGCTTTTGTTTATTCATCACACTTTTACTATAGCGAACTTTCAAGCTGGAAGAGATGAACATTTCCTGTTTCTTTAAAAATTTAAAGCGTATTTATCATTACCACCTTAGGTACCTTGCTGTATAATCTCTTTGCTGAACCTTGTCCCAAAAAGCAGTGAATTGAATTCTTAAACATAAAAGGTATTGAGTCGAACACAAGAGGCATTGGAACAGGAGCAACGAGCTCGTTCTGGCACGATCAATGTGAACTCTGGAGCAAGACACGCGTGGCACACTTAATACTGGAATATGGGAGTAGATTGGCTTGGAGGAAAACTTGAGTATCGGTGCCAGTGACAAACTATACCGTTTGAAGTCCGTGGCGAATTCATGATTTCATTTCATTTATTCATTTCATAAACAACTACAATTGTGTTTGAAATTTAACGAAAATTATATCATACCTACTAAAATTATCTCAACATTTATTACATACAATTTTTATATCAACTAGCAAAACATTATCATTCATCTCATGGGATCCGCCCCAAATCTTAATGGAGATATTTATAAAAGCTAAAACAATATTATTAGTAATAGTACTCTAAGAGTTTTAAAATAATTCAAAATGAAGGATTTTCCTCTTACTGAGGCTCATTCTAGGGCTGGGAGCTTATGTCATTTTTTAACTGGTAGTTAAGCCATAGAGTTTGAAGATGAATCGGTGAAGAGTCTATTGATCAGACTTATAGTGAATCCTATTAATATTATAAATGCGTAAGTTTATGACAATGTATGGATGTCTGGATGTATGTATGTTACTTTTTCACGCCTAAACTTTTGAATGGTTTTCGTAAAAACTTGGTAGATATAATGGTTAAATAGGCTAATACCGATATTATCAAAAAAACACACATTGCAGTAAACAGAGATCAAACAGTGTGGACACACTAAGGTTTTGTTAAAAGTATTTTTCATGATACAGTAAAGAACGTAAATTTCAACAGTAAGCCCAACAGTAACAAAAAACTAAACGAAATAAAAATTATTCGATAGTTTGGGAATTAAAACACTTTTTTTTTAAGTGGGTTTCAATTATGTGAATGAACAAAAATTACTACTGTGTCATTGGATATAAAATTTAGTTTTGGTGGAGGGCCTTCAGCTCTGTGTGAAAGTCATTCGCAACACGAGTAGAGGAACTATTTCAAAGACTTTTTAATTATGCACATAGCCGATATTTCTTCGACTGATGTAATAGCTGGTTACAATTAAGGGAATGAACAGTTGTATTCGACATTGGAGCTAATATTTAGTTTTTATAGTAGTCCTCCAGCTCTATGCGAAAGATTTTCGGCAAATGAGTCAAAGTCAAAGTTATTCATTTGTAAACACAGGTTACTTAGAGATGTTCATTGTAATATAAATATTCCAGCTATGTTTGCATTCTAAAAATGAAACAGCTTTTTTAGTACAATTTGTAGGAAAAATTTCAAGGACTTTTTAATTTTGTGAATAGGTGATATTTATTTAAACAAAGTAGCAATAAAAACAGAAGATTGCTTAACTTCGCTGTTGCACATCGTTTAACAATTAACGAAAGCTCGATTTATTGTAAAGGTTACAAATGAAGTTGGTAGCAGTGTGAAATGTCTCGGTAGTCATTGTTCGACACATCTTCTGGTTGTTAACATCTTTCTTCGGGGCAAACGTTTTCATCGTTGTGATCAAGTAATCACCGAAGAAAGGAATACGACACCAGCTGTTGATGCTTACACACAATACAACGTCGAATTTGAGGTGAAACTGTACATTCTGGAATTCGCACCGCCTTTAAGACGGTAGCACAGGAACTAATATCGAAATGAAAATGTTTATTCACTTTAATGTGCCGTTGACCTACATTTTTGTGACTACATCTTTGGTTTTCTTCAAGATCAATTAGTAGTGTTTTCCTAACCGACTCTAAATGATGGCCGCAGATGGCCTTTTCATCTTCACCGGGCCGACCCCTAAGTGTTATACATGTGATATACTCGTATACATCATCACGTCGGGGTCACCAATGTAAGGAACGTATGTTCTTTACTAAAAGTGGAAGTACTTCCGCCGAGCTAGGTGTTATCTGCTCGGGGACCAAGGCCCAACTGCCAACCTTGGTATGTTACATATATAGTTTTGTTAGTGGCGACGAAAGCTCTGACATCGCGATGTAGAATCGATGTATTGATTGGCTAATCGTGCATTATGTATGGAGCGTTGTTTACAATGCCAATTCTGCTGGCGCTCTTTTTGTGTCGACTTGTAGGTAATGTCGTAGGTCGGCATAATATCATAGGTGTTACTTAATTATATTCATTATTGTTGCCAGTTTTCCGCTTACACGAGGATAAAATTATTGAAGTCCAAGTTCAAGCAAAGTTTAAGAAGTAGGTATTGTTTTTGATGCATTAAAAATAATACTTATACAATACAAAACTAAATTGGACAACAGCACATAACATTTATTGCTCCGATGCTATGGTAAGTAGCTAAAGCCAAGTGCGTTACAGAAATGAGAAACAATGATGGTACGACAACACGAAAACAATGTAGAAAAGTCAATTTTCCAAATTGACCCGACCGGGAATCGAACCCAAAACCTCAGGGACAGCGCGACGCCAAAACCAACTCACCTCTCGGCTACAAAGGTTGCCGCAATTTACAAATTTGGTCCATCCAAATACCACACAAGTAGTAGGAAATGACAATATAAAAACGGAAGCTGAGGTTCGTAGAGCCACCAAATTACACCAAACAGTTTCTATTAAACACGTGACAGACAGACCGACGTTTAGCAAATTACAGGGCGGCGCGGCGACTGTCAGATTTGACGCCTATTGGTTTTTTAGCCTCTTGGGAGGTAAATATTGCTAATAGCTGAAGAAATATATTAAATTGGTGATACGATAGAAAACGTACGGTAGAGTTGCCCAACTATCGATAATTTCACTATATATTGACGACCTCCGTAGTCGCGCTATCTCTGAGGTCCCGGTTCGATCCCCGGTCGGGTCAATATGGAAAATGAACTTTTCTGTATTGTCTCGGATTTGGGTGTTGTGCTACCGTCGTTGTTTTTGATTTCTGTAACATATCTGCTTTAGCTACTTACCATAGGATCAGAGCAATGTATGTGATGTTGTCCAATCTATGATGTGTGAGATAGTTAACAAAATTATCGATAATATATTTTTTAATTTTTATAGTATAAGAGAGGTAGGGCATAGCGATTTATAGCTCGAACTAGAGCAGCCCGACTGGTGAAATACCTCCACCTTACAGAAGACCGCAGCCAAACAACAAGCACTTCTGTGTTGTTGTGTTCCTGCATGTGAGTAAGGTTTCCAGAGCTCCTGGGGGGGGGGGGGAGTGCTACATTAGTAGCAGGGGTTAGGCCTTTAAGGTAAGGGCGACAAGTCCAGTAATAGATTTATTATGCTGTACTTGTCGCCCTTAAGCTAGGACCTCATTAACACTTAACATCAGGTGGGATGAGGTCAATCTTGAAGTGCAATATATAAAAAAATAATAGTATTTACACCGCACTAGCGAACTTTAAATATTAAAAATATCGATTGCTGATCCTGTAAATTAGTTACTCGTTCATTATCGATAATGCTCTCGATAGAATTGCTTTTCCAAATTACAAAAACTATCGCTTGGATTGCTTCCAATACGATACTATTTTTTTTAAGTAATGCCATCGATATTATGGAATGTATTAATGTACTAAATCATAAAAACTTAATCATAATAATACTTAGTATTGATAATACTAAGTATGGTAGATAATATTGATTCTCGTAATACGATTATAAAATATTCCAAAATATTGCTACTACTAATTCTGTTAAAGTTGATAACTCTTTTACCCAAATCGTTCGCTCAATCACTAATAATATTTAATAGTAATTAGGTTATCCATCAAAATTAGTCAAAAGTAGACCCGTTAGCTTCTACGAACTTCACATGTAGCCATTTCTTTGATCTAAGCGCACGGTAGTATGTGGCCAAGTATCTTATGCATGTAAAACGAATATTTTAAAGTCGTCATCAACGACCAGTCTTTTATTTTATAACATTTCATTAAATTATAAAATAAAAGACCTACTAATTTCTAGCAATTTACAAAAAGTCATGTCAAGGTTGGGTCATGTCAATATTTTTTTTTGTGTTGTTGAGATTAGTGGAAGAAAAGGCATATACAACTCAAACATTGGATTTTATTCAATAATTATTAAATTCTAGAGTGTGCATTTGGTGTTATTTTGTAAAATAACATTTACTTTTGTAATTTATTTCATTTAAAAACTTAAGTGCAACAAGAAGAACACATGTAAATTTAATGCTAGAAGCATTATTTTCCAATCATTATTTTGGTTACGCTGAAAGTTTTAGGGGTTTCGGTAACTGTGAAAATGTACGTAAAAAATAGATGGCATAAATCAAATAATATATAAAGAGGAACATGAACCCATACAATACAGGCGAATTGTCCACTTGAAGAATTTGCTTCTGACCCGATTGATGGAACAATCTTTGGCAGTATCATTTGGCCTTTACGTTATTTTGCAAGGCTATTAAACAGTTAATACTCGTGTTCTATTGTAAGGTTTGGATAATTCTTACGCGACATTTGTAAAAAAAAAACTTCGCCAATAAAGTAAAATTGCCATTAACAACAACTTATTTTAGATAATTATTATTTTATCAAATTTGTATGAAATAAAAATTTATAGATTCATTTTAAATAAAAACATAAGTAGCATTTACATAAAGATAAATTATATTTATCTTAAAAACATTTTTACAATCATGGAACAAAAGGACCGTACTTTTTCTTTCGCTCTTTCAAAAAATAATTAAACTTGGCCTTATTTCAAACGTTCACATTTTGATGGGATCTTTATAACAAAAGCTGTATAAATATTCATGGATCCGTGTCCGCGGATTGGGCTGATTCTTTATTATATTATCAAAATTATGTTAATTCACTTAGAACATGATCAATGATTTGTTGTGGGCCACACACAGACCGACGTACGTCGTGGTAACGCAAAGTGTTTGTTTTTCATCAAATGCGAAGATTAAGCGCAATTTCGGGAGATCAGTGCTAATTTGTGTCGATTTTAGATGGGTTCTTGCAATATGAGGAAACGCTTATGAAGTTTTTTTTAAAGCTTTACAAGACTTGGCCATTATTTTATCAGGATATTATTTCACCGCATTGTGTGTATTTTGAGATACTTAGGTACGTAGTAAGATACAAATAAACTAGCGGCCCGCCGCGGCGTTACTCGCGTACCGGCTTTTTCCACATTTTACACTGATTCTATGCTCCTATTAGTTGCAGCGTATTGTTACATGGCCTTTAGCATTCTTCGATAAATTCCAACCAGTATTTTCTGAGATTTGCGCGTTCAAACAAGCAAACTATTCAGCTTTATAATATTAGTATAGATATATTTAGAGAATAAAAAATGTTCTTAAAATTTCGTGCCATTAAAACTAACTGAACTTTTACACATATATTTATGTAGGAACACATTGCACAAGTCAGCTGACAAACTTGTCATATTTCATCTTAATTAAATTTTCTTTACAATGATGTTTTTCTAATTCTGTTGCTGCTTCTATTTTGAATGCCGTGTACGCCTCTTATTGGAGCATATATTAGAATTTCTCTCTTTGTCATAGGCCCCTAAAATGTTATACTTATATATTTTTTCGGCAGTACTAAAAGTACTACCGAAAAATATTCTATATATTTTTGTAATTCAAACATGCCAATAGTTGGTCGGCAAATAATTTATTCGACAAATCCTTCATCGACCAAATTTATTTCGCTTGTTCGTTGCTGACCTAATCAAAGTTTGAAACCACGTTTAAACTCCCGAACTTTTGATTAATCATCAAAACCGAAACTTCGTTTTTCGTTTCGGTTTTGAGAGTAGCCCCTTAGTTACTTGTGCAAAATGTAAACCAGTTAAGGACTATCTCACAACCTCCTGACCCCACACCACAATCCACTTGGTAAACGTAAAAACCTCTGTAACGGGACACCGAGCAGTCAAGTGTGAAAAATGTAATTCATGACAAAAAAAAACAAACAAAAAGGTCTTCTGTAACAGGATACAAGCAAGGGTTACCGTTAGGGTGATCCGTTCCGGCCACTTCCGGCTGGATGAACCGTTTTAGATGATGTTCATTAGGTTAGCGAAAATCGGGTTTAACTCTTGCTTCCATTTTTATTGGCTAATAGTTTATCAATCGCGTGAGGCCCGCAGGGAAGAGAGGGGTACAAAAATCACCAAAGATCACATGGTTTAAGGGTATCTTTACTCATATTTAATAAATACCAATTTATGTCTGGTTTCAATATTTAAAAACGATCCATTCTAGCTACGAATAGTAATAAATTATACGAGGCATAAGCTAAAAACGACGGACAGACGACAGATGACAGCTGATATGGAAAGTAACTTTGAGATTAGAATTAACGAATCGTAGGAAAACGGACAGTCATTTGTGACAGATTACGACTCGTAAATTATTGGAACCATGCGTTAGCCAGTTGGTTTTGAAATAATTGTGGAGTCCAGGAAAGGTTTAAAAGGCTAGAAAATTTGGAAAACAATAGGGTAAGAGACGTAGGGCATAGCGATTGACCGCTCAAACTGAAGCAGCCGGAATGGTGAAATATCACCACCTTACAGAAGATCAAATAACAATCACTTCTGTGTTGTTGTGTTCCTGCGTGTGAGTAAGGTTTCCAGAGCTCTTGGGGGGTGCTACAGTAGCCTTCAAGGTAAGAGCGACAAGTCCAGTAACAGATTCACTATGCTGTACTTGTCGCCCTTAAGCTAGGACCACATTACCACTTAACATCAGGTAGGATGAGGTCAATCTTGAAGAGTAATATATAAAAAAAAGGCGTTACGGCGTCCACCGGGACAGCCAGTTATGAATATTTGTGTCCGGAACCGAAGTACATTTATTTATACGATGAAGAATATTAGGTACTTATAACTGAATAGTCCGATTGGACGGTCCTTAATGTAGGCGGAAGGAAGGATACGATTCCCGAACAGGTCAATTTAGGTACTTTTCTAAATTGGCTCGGGTGTGGTGTAAGGAAAACTCATTTCAAGAACTGTTGACATGGATGATTGCCTGGTTTATTTATTTATTTATTGCATTTTAGATACATCCACTTTATTGCACAGAAAAGTTTACAGAAAAAAACAGTTTAGGCGATTTTTGCGAGACTTTGAATTTGAGAAAGCTAAACATCGATCATAATCTACTACTTGCTAAGCCTAGTTTCCTTACATAGTCTTAATTTTCAGTTTCGCGACCGGGAATCGAATCCGCGCCTCGTCCATCGTGCTAGTAATTCAAGACCGTCGTTTTTTTACTCCGATCGGTATTGTTCTAAGTTGACCGCACAATGTTGCGGGTCCCATAGACCGAACTTTTTTTAGCCGCGAAACACGAGCCGTGTAGGGTTAATGGCGCGTGAACGAATCAGAGACCTGACCCTTCGCGGGCTCAATATTTAGACAGACACAATCCGATAGAGGATTTGTTTTGACGTCGAATAAAGCTTTTTGGAACGATGCTTGACTGTCGAGCTTTTGCACGAAAATCCATACTGATAGAGATATTTAAAATAATTTAACTGACTGAGTCAGCTCGTGACCACGGTTGGTGCAAACTAACCGAAGCGTCGGGCAGTAAGTAGTTCGTATTAACTACTAAATAAAAATGGTGTCGCGTTTTGACTCGTTAAATTATTTTAAATGTTTAAACTCTTGCAGTTTGGTATTCACACGAGTTCGTATTCGCAAGATATAAGAGCGATGCAAATTCCATAGTGTGTAGTCTGACTGGCTTATGTCTGTACATTGGTTTACGCTCTGTTTGTTTAATCAAGAGATCAAGGAATGTCTCTTGTTATTAACTATTTGTGGTAACTAGCCGTCGCATCTCGTCAGGTGTCGTGTCTGTCTGTCTGTGGCAAGCACGCGAACAGACAAACAAATTTTGATTTTGTTTTTCTTTAATTAGTAGTTAATACGAACTACTTACTGCCCGATGTTTCGGTTAGGTTGCACCAACCGCAGTCACGAGCTGACTATTGCAAGTGGTTATTTTGACGTGCTGTGCGCCATCTTAGAAGTCCTGATCGTCGGTCGGGTCAATATGGGAAACGAACTTTTCTATATTGTCTCGAGTCTGGGTGTTGTCATACCGTCATTGTTTCTGACTTCTGTAACAAAAGTGATTAAGCTACTTACCACAGAATCAGAGCAATGCATGTGATGTTGTCCAATATTTATTTATTTATTCTCTCGCTAAAACATACCGTAGTCATGGATTTGTCAATTGCTAAGCCCATTTACTTTATAACTACTTCGTTTTTTTAGTAAATTATATTAATACCTAATTAAGAGAATATAATATTTCTCAAATCGGTCCAAAAACTTTTTCTCCTTTTTTTAAATAAATCAAATTAAAAAACTCATCGGAAATAGAAAGTCCCACGTGATTCGCGTAATGCTTCTGCTTAATGAGGCGTGCCTCATACACCGTCTCTCCCAAGTAACCCAATAAAGACTTAAACTAACGATTGGCGAGGAGAGGTGACTGCGGCACAAGTGACTGGACCACCGGGGTTTGAAGATGCTCCCACAACGAGCTAAGAAGCGAGGTGACCGCGGTTAGATTTGGTTTAATGAGTTGAGCACAATGGATACGGTTGAGGCTGGACCGAGCTGTTCTTTTGGCCTTAACCGAGGCACAAAATAAAACTTCTCTGACTAGACGAACTCCTTGATTAGTCACGGAATTTGCACCATTCAGGTTCCAATCCCTAGACTAGGTTTAGGGATGTCAGACTTCCCCAACCCCCCCGACCATCCCGTGAAAAAAGAGACGGGAACTGGAAAGCGCAGCCCAGTGACATATAAAGAACTTCACATGGTCCAAAGTGAGCTACACATAGTAATAAGTTAGATACTGATACTATAAATGATCTGCTGAGTTTCTTACCGGTGTCTTCTCGGTAGATATAGGTTCCGAACCGGAAGTAGAATCACTTTGCATTGTATTCAATGACGATTCAAAAGTGTTATATGTAACCTACTTGAATAAAGAAATATTTGAGTTTGAGTTTGACTTCGATACCTTTTCGGCAAAGTGCAAAGAATTGACATTTAACTTCAAAAGGTCACGGGATCTTGAAATATCAATACTGAACATTTATGAAAAAAATTAGTAGTCTGCGGAGCCTTAACAAATCAAAGGTTGGGAAACCCTTATCTGAACAGAGTTAGGAATAAAAATAGGCTAAACTCTCAAAGAAGTCAATTAGCCTCAAAAACCATATCCACAAGTGCTACTTACCTCCATGTGACCTAAGGCCACCTACATGTAGCGGGCTTGAGTTTCACTCGCCCCGAGCACGCAGTGGAAAGCGTATCATTCGGAGTTCGATTCCCGGCGGTGTCGTGTTGAGACTGGTTCACTTCCACTGAAGATGCTTCTGCGGAATTCGTTCCGATAATTATTGAGAATAATGAGCAATTAAAGTGTTCGCAAATTTGCAAACTAACTTTTGCCTGCGAGTTGTATTTTTTAGTAAACGATTCAATTCTCCAGAATTACCAATATCGCACGATTCTAATGCAAAAAAGTTTTTTTAAATCAATTTATTACTTTTTGAGTAAACGAGAACGCAAATCTTTTTATTATACTGCACTTCAAGATTGACCTCACCTGATGTAAAGTGGTAATAAGATCCTAGCTTAAGGGTGACAAGTACAGCATAATAAATCAGTTACTGGACTTGTCGCCCTTACCTTGAAGGCTTGAGCCATGCTACTATGCTACTAATGTAGCACCCCCCAGGAGCTCTGGAAACCTTACTCACACGCAGGAACACAACAACACAGAAGTGATTGTTATTTGGCTGCGGTCTTCTGTAAGGTGGAGGTATTTCACCAGTCGGGCTGCTCCAGTTCAAGCGATAAATCGCTATGCCCTACCTCTGTTAAATGATTTTACACATATAGAGATATTATACTCTATTGCACAAAACATTAACAGAAAATGGTTTTACAGAAAAATTATAATGATTTACATTATTAAAATATTAGTAAGGATTATTATATCTTTATTGCATTGTAAAGGTGTACAAATGGGGATATTAATACATAATAGCATTATTTAATAGACAACATTTAAGCTGGAATTTTAATAGAATAGTAGTAAAAAGAGCCGCTGGGCACAGGCCGCATCGTAATTATTTTATGAGATTGAACGAGATCCAGTAAGGATTGGCGGAGGGTTGTTCAAGTGCTAAACTTATAACTAATTTTGCACCAACACATACAGATTTGTTTGTCAATTGTAAAAAATAGAATCGTTTCCAAGCCATTGTAGCTATCTCGCCACGCGCACTTCAATAAAATACCAGTGCATGTAAACTTTATTTATTTATTTATGTTGGTTCTCCAGCATTCGTTTACAAATAATAAATCTTATAATAACAATTAAACTACTCAAATGAAACAAGCTTTTAAGGCAAACACATGCAAGAGCTGAAGAAAAAATTACTCTTACAATTTTTTTAAGAAACTAGAGTTAACTCAAACTAGAGTTACTTTTGACAAATGGTTAAATATGGTTATAAAACACACTTAAAATTTAATTAAACAGCTACATGAAACCTCCATCATTGAAATCACCGTTATTATAGGTAGGTACTGGATGAAAATATACTTTTAACTAAATAAAACAATATTTAAGCTTCATTATTTATACAAAACACATTATTAGTTACAATTTTAACACCATACTCTTAAATACAAAGTAAGTAATTAATCGATTTATTTTAGTGAAAATATACAAAGTATATAAAAAATAATCAGTTAGTCTTCACACTTTGTTTTTACTTGAATCTGTTGATTATTCGGAAAGTGCATGGATGCATGAATATCTTTACGCACTTATGTTTTATGCAACAAAGTAATTACCTATGAAAAACGGACGTAACACCTTTTAACTATGTAATATCGTGATAATTGCTAGAATAGACATTATTTTTTGTTTAAACATGCCATTCAATTCTTTTTGTGATCTATACTAACTGAAATGTAGTTATTCAAATAAAGCCATATTTGAATTAATTTCATATTTAAAAAAAAGTAAAATTATCACTTATGTTTTTGACAGACATTAGATAAATTATTTTTGTGTCAAGTATGAAATTAATGATTCTCCTATATTACTAAAACTGATAGACATTTAATTACTTTCAGCGACCCGTTTCGTGTACAAAGGTCATAAGTTAACAATACCTTTAATTACAAACCTATCACGTGACTCCAAACCCGCAAAATAGGGTCCCGCCAAAAGCCGCCGAACTATCAAACAATACCGAATATCAGCACACGCACTGCCAGGGGGAGGAAATAATTAATGATGATTGGCCTTAAATTACCCTCTCAAAGGCTACCTCTGTCCCGCTCGCACGCTCCCATCCCGGTCGCCTCACCCTTTTCCGCAAACCGGGAACCTATATAAGAGAAACAGGTAAGGTCCGAAGTTAGACCCCTGTGGGACACCACGCCGCACGCACCTGTGTTATCGCCATGGCTACCGACACGTACGGACATCGCTTGCTTTACGAGAAGGACATGTTTACGACAGACGTGATGATGGAGTACACCACCGAAGACTGTTATCTGACCTGGCCCAGATCTCCAGACTCGGGACGGTCTAGTTTGGAGCCTACACCCTCGATTGATGGAAGCATAAATCAGGATTCGTCTGCCCACATCGCGTATCGAGGATTGTCGCGAGATATTGTTTTGGAGGACAGTGCTGAGGACTCCGAAATCTTGGAAGGGTCCGGGAAGAGGAGAGGACGGGCGACCAGCGCTGCCGTTTTGAGGAGGCGGAGGTTAGCAGCGAATGCGAGAGAGAGGAGGAGGATGCAGAATTTGAACAAGGCTTTCGACAGACTTCGTGGACACCTGCCCTCGCTGGGCGCTGACCGGCAACTTTCGAAGTACGAAACTCTTCAGATGGCGCAAACCTACATTGCGGCGTTGTACGAATTGCTTCAGTAGCTGGTAGGTTAAAGTGTTTTAGTGTAGATTTAGTTTTATCTCGATCTCCAATTTATTTTAGGACTGATTTTTGAATCAAATTTTTTGTAGCTAATTCATGGATGGTTTTTTAACTTTCACCGTTGCTTCCTTTAGTATCAATAGTGTTTTGAATCCAATTAGATAAAGTTTTTGGATATCCAAAATCAGTCCTAAAAGTTGAAATTTCCTAATTTCGAGGTAGATGTATTTATAAAAGTGTAGTTTCAGATTGTCGTTGAACAATTAGCAATTGCCAAATTTTGAGTCTATTCCCCTTTATTGTAAAACTCATAGTTGTATATTCGATGTTCGCTTCAATAATAGGGGTTTTAGGTATTAGTGAAGTACAGGGATTTATATTAAGTACCAGAGAATACTCAGTGTTACCAAGGTAGGTGTACATTTTACCGTAAAATCTTATTATAATTTAAGTCTCGCGAGATTTTATGCTCTTTCGGATTTGCGGTGTCAGGTTTCGTTGAAAATACTTACGCTTATTAAATTTTACATTGTATTTAATTTATAAGTGATTCTTGCCAGTATAATCCGTCCTTAGTTTTTAGTTTTAATTCATCTTGCCACGAAAGTATTACTTAGCCGAAACTTAGCTAAAGTTAGCTTTGGACTTAGCGCCAGTATTTGTATATTATTGTTATTTGGAATGCTATAGAAATAGTAAGCTGTTTGTGAATAATGTATCTGATTTTAATGATGCGATGTTTTTATTTGTAAATATACGAATTATGTTTGTAAATCTGTTCTTTTATTCCCCAATAGCGTTTAATGGATATTTTCATGTCGTTTTGTAATTTTTAAACAATTTTTGATATCATTTTGAGTGCCAAGGAAATAATCATCAATTGTGAGGTATTCTAATCTTGCAATGAAGCTTTTTACTTATTCTAGTTCTCAAAATCAGGAAACATTTTTTTAATTGAAAAAAGATTTCTCATGCAGGTACAGGATCCAAGTTTGATAAAATGTAAACTGTTCGCATAACACATATACAGGGTAACTTTTAATACAAAAATATAGGTTTCCCATACCACATAGTGTGTGCATCACACGTAGTTATTACTGGAGTTACTTTTTTTAAACCACTGAGTGTTAGGGAGTTGTCGTCAAATATGCCCCCGAAAAATAGCATCAACGAGTATGGATAAAATAAGTTAATGGATCAAAACACCTAACCAAAACGTCAGGCAGTAAGTAGTTCGTATACCTACCTAATGTTGTCGCGTTTCGAACCGCGAAAATGGAACGTGAACGTCCTAAATTCTAAACTGTGTTGCTGTTTGGTAGGTACGTAGTTTAATGAGGTACTGTTATTGTTTTTGTATAAATAAATAAAAAAAAACGATTTTTGGTGCAAATGTCCTACGACGACCTCCGTAGCCGAGAGGCGAGCGGGCCGGACTTTGGCGTCGCGCTATCTCTGAGGTTCCGCGTTCGATCCCCGGTCGGGTTAATATGGGAAACGAACTTTTCCATATTGCCTCGGGTCTGGGTGTTGTGGTACCGTCGTTGTTTCTGATTTTTGTAACACAAATGCTTAAGCTACTTACCACAGAATCAGAGCAATGTTTGTTATGTTTTATAAGAGACTAGCTGTGCCCGCGACTTCGTTCGCGTGGACTACATCCTTTTATGGTCGGTTTTACCCCTTTCTCCCCTTATATTCGAAACAAAAAGTAGTCTATATTTTAATCCAAGTTTCGAGCTATATTTGTGCCAAATTTCATATCTCTAACTTCAAAAATATTTTTTTTTCCATATAAACTTCCAAAGGTGGTATTACCCCCTCCCCCCTTATTTTCTAATAAAAAGTAGCCTATGTCCTTTCTTGAGATTAAACGTATTAAGTTTAAGCAGGAAAGCGTAACAGACACACAGAAAGGCAGACAGACAGAGTTACTTTCGCATTTATAATATTAGTAGGGATTGTAGTTTTCCGACGGAACTCGAAAAAGGTTATTTATTATTTCAATTAGTAAAAACTTATTCAGATTAATTCTTTCCCGTATTACCCTCTTATTCATATCAGTTACACATCCTCAATGGTACTATCTCCAATATCATTTCGTTATCTACTGAAGACGTACGTCAAACCGATTCGTGGCAGGACAATCAGTCAGAACTATGCAAATGTAGGCAGATGCATACCAAATGCATCCATACTTTATTGCCACCGAAACAAATACCCTCCTATCGATTTAAGACTTTAAGCTTTTAGCTTTAAGTCAGGATTTTTAATGGTTAAGACGGTTCAAATAGTTAAAATGCGAGAATTTTACAATAGCATGTGAAATAGTATTCGGAAGCAAATTGGACCTTATCAACGGAAGTGCGACTGATGGGGTAGATACAGGGTGGTAGTAAGGTGCGCAGGAAGACCCCTAGTTAAGGACCCTATGTTCAGACCTTACATTTTATTACGGGAAATAGCCCTGCAATTTTTTTTCTTGCTATTTTACTTCCCTTGCTTCATTACACTATGCTTTAGCGTATATAATAACCTGTATTTATAGTTAAGGAACTTGCATAAATTTAATACCTACGTTTAAAAATTCAAAGCTATAAATCAATCGTCATTGAATACAATGCAAGGTTATTTATTTTACTTCTGATTCGACTAGGCACTGAGTAACTCAGTAGATTAGTTACTGTAGCAGTTTCTTACTGAATGGACCAAGTCATATAGTTTTGTTTCGATGAGTGAAGAAACCTGCAGGCCTAGCAAGCGCAATACGTCAAATTTCTCGCAAAGACCGAAAAAAGTTTCGATACTATTGCTTTATTAATAGCACACCGCACTCGTATTTTCAGCCAATCAGCAGCTGACGCACTGAATTCAATATATTTTGACGTTTGTTATAAGCGCGATAAAATTAAGTCGCGTAGCGCATGCTAGGCCTCATAAGGTTTTTAAATAATTTGCCTGTAAAGCCGGAGTAGACCTAGTTCTACCGGGTTTTAGAAATATTCTAAATCTACGAGTTATATAGAATGATGGAGGATGTTAATTCCGGAGACCCTATCATATGGTTGTACAAGTGTTCTGAACAGGATTTGTCCTTTGTAACGTACGTATAGCATCAATTAAATGACAATTAAACTATTGCGCAACATTTTATAGGATTTATTCTTCTTTCTGCTTTTCATAACCTCTTTTAAACTATCATAACTCTTTTTTTTTATAATGCACTCCAAGATTGACCTCATCCCACCTGATGTTAAGTGGTAATGAGTTCCTAGCTTAAGGGCGAAAAGTATAGCATAGTACAACTGTTACTAGACTTGTCGCCCTTACTTTGAAGGCTTGACCCCTGCTACTAATGTAGCACCCCCCAAGAGCTCTGGAAACCTTACTCACACGCAGGAACACAACAACACCGGAGTGATTGTTATTTGGCTGCGGTCTTCTGTAAGGTGGATGTATTTCACCAGTCGGGCTGCTCCAGTTCGAGCGATAAATCGCTTTGCTCTGCCTCTCTTAAAACAAACTCCAAAATATTTGATTTTTACTTTTCTTAAAAAGAAATCGAGTGTCATAAAAAAAATAAAGGTGAGATGTAAAAGGCAATCGCATTCAAAGTATGCAATTAAAAGCACTTAATAACTGTATTTACAACGGAATGTAGGTAATATTCATAACATTAACGAATATTTTACCACCTTTCCGAGCTAAAAAAACCTATCAGTTTGAGCTTTTAAAAAACTTAATTCACCCCAAAATACAGGGTGATTAAAACGTATCCTTAATCAGGAACTACGTTCGCACCCCGCTCTGTTATTAAAACACGTACGTAATCAGGGGTCCTGTCAGAATTATGACAGCTCCTCAAAGATGGCGAGGTCTTAATTCCGCTGGAGCTGTCAGATGTGACAGCTACGTCAAAAGTGTCGAGTCACGCGCGATTTCTGAGTCGCGGTGAGTGTAGGACGGAAGGTTTATGTTTAATATTTTGGTAAGTGCGATTGGAAAAATGTCTGAAGAGGTCCCGTATAGAACAAAACTTTGAACTGCTTTACAATTTTTTATTTTTTCATTTAAATGCTTCACGACTAGATTCTAGTGAGAACAGTATTTACGTATGGCTATATCTATAAAAATATTGAAATTATTTTTTAAACCTTATGTACTCTAAATTAGAAGTAATATCTGCATGCACCTAAGGTTAAAACATTTTAACCTCAGGTTGCAACAGGATTATGAGTAGCACTTATTGGTGCAATAAAGTTATTAACTAAATTAACACGCTTAGAAAATTTTAAAACTGTATTCATTTTCAAAAAGAACAGTTCGAACAGTTCCTCCTAGATATTGCCACTGTAACGAATCTACTGGGTGTCTTCTCGATAGTTATAGATTCCGAACCGGCAGCAGTAGACTGACTTTGCATTGTATATAGACGATTCAAGTGTTCTATGAAAGTTGCATGAATAAAAAGTGTTTGACTTCGACTTTGACTTTGAAACCCTGTTTATTCCGTAGTCCAACAAGAGATTCAGTTAGGCTGCGGCGCGTTTTTTATTGCTGGCGGATCTCTGGTAATCTTACGCCCTTTTAGTACTGAGAGAGCACATCGCGAACTCATTGGGCAAAGTGATAAGCTATCATTTGGGGTGTCATTTACATCGTTAAGGGAGTGGCCAGTTTTTGCATGACTATCTTTTCTGCTTGTGAGAACTGTCCTATTAAAAAGTTGATGAGGAATAATGGGAAGGAATTTGAATAATCATTAAGGAAGTGTTCCGAGTACTTACCAATCAATCAGCTGAACTTAGCCCTACAGTTTGTTTAATTTAAATATATATACAGGGTGTAACAAAAAGGCTTTTGTTACACACTGTATATTTTAATTTTTCTTATTACTTTGAATCAATGAATTATTTTTTACAATTTACTACATTATTTTATCTAATTACTACACTGTATGTCTTAGTGCAAAACTAGTTATAAGTTCAGCTTTATTTGTAAATAACCGACAGAGTTTCTTGCCGGGATCTTCTCTGTAAGTTAAAGGTTCCGAACCTCCGGTTCGGAACCGTCTATATAATGCAAATGACGCTCATTTGCATTATATAGACGTTTCATAGATATTACTGGTGTAATTTACATGAATAAAATAATATTTAATTTGATTTTGAATTTAGTTTGCACCTTATTGTTATATTCTGGGCTATCCTCATCCAGCCTCTGCCAGCAGTTCTTCCAAGGTCATCTGCGCAAAGGCTTGCTGGGTATTCTACACTATGCATTTACATATAAGTGCGGTCACTACTACAAGACTTGTCTGCCCCATCATTTGCCAGTGCTAGCCAAAGATTAGTAAAACATAACATACACACATAGGCGAATTAATATGTTTTTATATTTTCTTTCCCTCTTTCTTGTTCTGTCATTATTCTTCTTTTCTCCTCCGTACTTTCTATTTTCTAACGGCGTCAACAGTTGAAGGTTCTGCCACAATACCAGCGCTGCTGCAGCATTGAATCCAATGCTGTAGCTCAGGATGAGGCTGGGACCTTGTTAGCTGCGCAATCACTATTTTTTAGTTACTTTTCCTGTTTATCTTTTGTTCGTGTCACTTTGATGTTAGTGTACTGTGTAATAACTGTAAGTGCTAATAAATAATATCTTATTTTATGAAGGTGTACTTTAAGTGAACATACGCTACTTTTTCGCAAACTTTAATCAGTCATTTGGAGATTACCGCTGATGACCGCTTGATTTCAAGTTTCTAATGTAATTGTATAACATATACGACGGCACAAGCTAGCAGATATGTATGTATATCTTCGTAGTATACCTACACTAATACTATTCTGTACTATATATATGTCACCGTAAGATTGTAAAAATCGTTAGATTACAATCTACCTCGCGAGATTGTAAACTGTCGACAGATTGTGAACCGTAACTGGGGATTGCCATTTAACGGATTATTTTTCGCTTTATTGTAATCTATCGAAGTGAAACCGTTAAATTACAATCTGTTAGGCGTCAAACTGTCAACTGTCCGAAAGCTCTTCCTGATTGGTCGGTTTATTGTATGAGCGACCAATCACGACCAGCCTTTAATCCTGACATACGTTGAGAAATAATTGTACCGAAATATTAATTCAATAAACATTTGAAATTATAATTGAAAATTACAATAAAATGAAACAATTATTTTGTCTTTTAACACAAATTAAAATTGGAAAATTTTAAGAAACTTTTATAAACAAATATTTAGTCCTTTAAACCTACCATAAATTAATAGTATAAAGACAACAAACGAAATAACAAACAAATATGGCGAATGACGGGGCGGCGGGGGGCACATAACTCTCAACCAATCAGCGCGCGAGATGCATTTCGTTCTACATCAGTTCACAATTTGACCGATTCCCATCGATAGATTACAATATAACGAAAAATAATGCGTTAAATTGCAATCATAATGTTACGGTTCACAATCTGTCGACAGTTTACAATCTCGCGAGATAGATTGTAATCTAACGATTTTTACAATCTTACGGTGACATATATACATTTTGTTCCTCAGAAAATAAGTAATATCTGACGTCTCTAGGATCTTGCTCCAATACTCTAATAGCCCCAAAATTATAAAAAGCCTACTTTCAAACCCCATAACATATCTTTGTATGTAGTAAGTTCAATTGTCGGGCGTGCGCTATGGGTGGGCAGTGATTGGTCGCACGTCGGCCAATCACGGCGCGCGCATTCATAGTCACCGCGCATGCGCAATTGACTTCAAATAGGCGAGGCCATGGGCCGGGCCTGTGGTTGTAGACTGTATTTTGACCATCAGTATTATTATTTTTAATAAAATAAGTCAACAAAATTTACCACATCCAAATTAGTTTAGGGTTCATAGATTGCTTACAAGGGAAAAGATAATGCACGGATCAGCAAGACAAATATCATACTTTCATTGTTTATTCGACTGTAACTTTGATTTTATACCTTCTATTTGTTTAAATTTAAATAAATAATTTTGTTGAGTTGCTTTTTCTTCAATATACAGGCTGTCTATTTCGTTAATATTATGTAAAAAAAATCGTATCAGTTTTTATTTAGTTCCACAAAAATTGTGACAATTTTAATACGGGTGTCCTAGACCCAACCCTGCTATCGATGTTACTTATTTCAGTTGTACCGCGGGATTTAATTCTATATATTCTTAAAACTAAGCACTGAAAAGAAGATACAGTGAGTAGCCAAATAGCGTCAAATATATCTTAACTCACCTGCTTGCCTTTAACCCGTTGCAATCGACGCAACTCGATCTAATTTGAACTTCAAGTGAGTTACCGAGACAGCGTAATTGCAACGCATCCTGGCTGTCTGTCTGTACGCCAGTGCTACGGCGAGTAGGTACAGTTAAGTGGTTGACAGTAAGACATCGGCGGATAATCCTTCAGTAAAGCTAGGCATAACAACTTAGTGCCTTGTCCCATTACAACTGAGTATCTGACTACATATTTAATTTGATATGTTTAAAGCTCCCATTTACTAACATTAAGTTCTTAAGAAATAATGATACTATCTACAAGTATATATGGGCCAAGTAGACCTGAAATAAATGATTTAAAAAAGAAATGATATTGAAATGCGACAACGAGTTCAGGGGTGTAAAATATCGTATCTCTTTCTTTTTATTTGTGTCACTATCCGCTCTATGAGCACTTCAGGAATTCATTAGATTTTAGGTATATAGTCTCAAATATAACCAAACCGCTGCAGGGTCATTTTAAAAGTACATAGACGGACATTGCAGGTATTTTAACTACTTGGTTTGTAAGCTATTTATGTAAGTTAATTTTATTAATTTTTATTTTATTTATTTTTGTAGGTATTGTTACTTGAATACTATGTAAATGTTTTATTTATTTGCGCCTTTGATAATACATACACTAAGCTTAAATATTTTTTTTATGAATTTCATGCATCGCCTCGATATTTATCGATCTAATCTCTGGGGTTGACCGGTACAGAATGCCAAAAGCATAAAGTCGGCTTGTTTACTTTTTGTAAACGTGCGATAGTGTTTGTACTAGAGTTTCCTTGCTGCCATTTGCTGATCTGCGTCATGGCACCTCCTATTAAGATAAATTTCGAGGCTCGATGTAATTGTTGGATTAAAAGAACGATAATTTGGTGCACAATTATCGAATTGACCGGAGCTTGAAGTGCATTACCTGTTGAATTTGCGTAAGTACTTATGAACGTATAGATTTTGATTACCGCACGATTTAAGTTTAGTTCTCATGGTTTTCTTTTGGGTTCTGTTTAATCGACCAACAAAAAAATACTAACCTCACTTAACCTAAATAATAGGTTGGCCACAAATTCAATAATGTCACGTTCCAATATTTGAAAAACGATCCGGTCTAGTTACGGATAGTTAATTAAACGAGGCGTAAGCTAACGACTGACGGACGACTGATGACAGCTGATATGGAAAATATAATTGAAATTAGAATTAACGACTCGTAGTCAGTTGGAAAAAATGGATAGAGTTATTTTTGACACATTACGAATCTATACGTAAAATATTGAAACCGGGCATAAGTGAGCCACTTAGGCTTGGGCGACTTATGTCAGTATTTTTTAGGCCCAGCGCTGTGGAAGTAAAGGCTGAGCCGATTTCCCATAGCGCCGCCACTAAGGCGATGAGGGTCCAACCGGGTGGTTTTAGTGGGTTGCCTGAGGATGGTAGGTAGGTGGGAGTCCCACACACGCCGTCACCCTCCCTCAGGGTGGCGGTACGGTGCATCAAGCATTTCCCCCCGCAAAAAAAAAAAAGTATTTTTTAGGCCCAATTAACAAAATGGTGCCTGTGAAATTATTGCTCTTTTCTTTTTACTTCAATCGGGTAAACGGGCTATCCTTTCGTTATTTTTTTTGTGAAAACATAAAATCAGCCAAGCACTATCAGATACATTGAGTTTTTTTTCTTAAATCTTCTTGGTAGTCAAGTCTGTGCCTAACTGCCTTGGTAATCCATAGTTTTTATTTTTTTTACTAGCGGCTCGGGGCTTCGTACTTGTCTTTTTAAATATTAGCATCTTTTTTAAATGTCCATCTACATTTGTAAAAACACTCGCGTTTATATTAAAGTGTGAACTAAAAGAATTGCATTCCCAACTCCTGGATGTGACTGGACAACGGGATCAGTTACTCATCACTATCAACAATTTTGACCAATGCTGTATCACCTACGAGCGGGCCCTAGTACGTATTCAGGAGCTTGAAGTGGAGCTGCAGGACGCCAACAAACTCTTGCAGCAGTATGAAGAAGAGAAACGGTGTCAAGAGGCCTCACATGTAAACAGTTTATACGAACAGCTGATTGATTCACCGGGGGGGCATGTGGAGTCTTTAGGTCGCATTTCTTGTATTGATAGGACTAGGAAACATTTTAATAGTAACAACAAAATTAGGAAATATGTTAAAATCACTAAGTTTATAAATAGGACAGAAAAATTGATCAAAAAGCAAAAATGTTTTCACAAAAATGTATCTCTAAGAAAACAAAGGCTAGATCTATTTGATACTGTAGAATTATATAGTAAAAAGTTAGATGAAAGTAGGCTTAGGCATGAAAAAGATATTCAGGGTCTGCAGGCTGATATCTCACGGTTGCATGAGTCCTTAAAAACCATGACTGGCAACTACAACTCTGCCCAGGCACAACTTAATGAGCACATTCTTGCTACAAATAAACTAATAGACTCTTGTAGCTGTAACCAAAATTTTAGTGATGTGGACCAGCACCAAACTGATGACAGCCAGCACCCTCTGTCACACAACTTAAAAGATCTGTCTAGCACTAAATTAGATGGTAACAATGTCATACTATTCTCTGATAGAATTGGAGTTGGCTATGGGTCTATTCTCAATGAAAAATTGAAATGCAATGTTATTAATTATTGCTTACCAGAGACACCATTTTTGGAAATATGTATGAAAATAAAAAAATGTAGTTATAATAAAGACTCAATAATTATAATTATGATGGCAGAAGGCTTAAATACTTGCAAAAGAGACATTTTAAGAGGTTTTTCAATACTTTTAGAACTTGATGTAAAAAAAGTATTTTTGTGTGCCTTTCCTTTTTGTAAATATTACACTTCTAACCAGAACAACTGTATTCACATATTGAATACTCAATTATACAATTTGTCATACAGTCATAGCGACAATTTTGTGTTTTTTGACACAAATAAATTTATTAATAATAGATTAATGACTGGCAAAAGTTTTTATTTGCCTTATAAATTTAAAAAACAATTGGCTAGCTTATTAGCCTACAATATAAATATTATATTTAATCAGACATTGGAACTCGTTCCAAATAATTTAAATGCTTGCTTAAGACAATAGAGGACCACTCTAGCAAACATGTGACCAAGGAAAAGTCCAATTACCTAAATATTATTCATCAAAATATACAGGGCTTTTCTGGTAAAGAATTAGAAATAGAGATATTTTTAGAAGCAGAGAATGTTCATGTCTTGTGTATTACTGAGCACTGGTTGAAACAGTACGAATTAATTATTAGTATTCCCAATTATAAAGTTAGTAGTTTTTTTACCCGAAAATCCGCGATAAGAGGCGGATCACTCATATTAGTACGTGAGGCCCTTAAGTCTAAAGAACGGAAAGATGTCGTTTCTCTTTCGATTGAACGAACAATTGAGTTAGCATGTACAGAGACAGAGCAACATATTATTTTATGTGTATACAGACCCCCCTCATCTAATTACATGATCTTTGAGTCTGTCATGGAAGATGTTTTAAAAAAACTTTCTCAATCAAATAAAAAAATCATAGTGTGCGGAGATTTCAATGTCAACATATTAGATACGACTCAAAACTCAACAAGGTTTCTTAATCTTTTTAATTCATTTAATTTGCAACAACTTTTTAACGAACCTACCAGAGTTACTCCCACAACAGCAACTTGTTTAGACAATATTTTTTGCAATTGTGTTGTGTTGAAAAAATCAATCATTAACTTTATAAATTCAGATCATTCTGGTCAATTAGCTGTTTTTGAACACCGACATGCCCCCTCTTCGTTAAGTATTGTTTGTAGACCAGTCACCGCATCGCGTGTAGACAGATTTAGAGAAAAAGTTTCTAATAAAGTATCTTTTCTAAGTTTCCATGGTAACAATGTTGATCAACTATATGGAAACCTATTTAATATAATTGAAAATGAAGTTCGTGAGATTTTTACGAAAAAAACAATTAAAATCAGTAGCACTAAATCAAAATTTTGTGAATGGGCTACAACAGGTATATATAAAAGTAGAAGAAAATTGTTTGAATTGTATGAAATAAAGGCGAACTCAACCGATCCTTCATTAATAGATTATGTTAGGAAATACTCAAAAATATTTAAGCAGGTATGTTTATTTGCGAAATGTAACTATTTGAAAGGAAAAATAATATCTGCTCCTAACAAAAGTAAAGCAACA
This sequence comes from Glyphodes pyloalis, assembly GCA_037074685.1. NCBI lineage: Eukaryota > Metazoa > Arthropoda > Insecta > Lepidoptera > Crambidae > Glyphodes > Glyphodes pyloalis. Next base: position 1,682,444 of record JAYKKO010000012.1, on the reverse strand, counting down.
TGGAACGTTATAAATAAAGAGACTTGTAAAAACAAAACACAAATCAACAAGTTCTCTCTCAAATTAGACAATAGGCGTTTTGATTCCGATTCAGATGTTGCAAATGTATTCGAATCTTTCTTCACAAATATACCTGTCACTACGACGAGTAGCTTAAACTCCAGCCCCCGTCTTGCTGAGTCTCTCCTGAAATCTCATGTAGATAAGTGTCAAGCTGATTTTAACTTTACTCATATTTGTCCTGCGGAAATTATAAAGAGTTTTAAGAGTTTAAGTATGAAAAAAACTGAGGATTTATGGGGCATTTCCATTGATATACTCAAAAACATAATTCATGGAATTGCACCTTATTTATCCTTCATATTTAATAAATGTATTGACGCTGGTGAATTTCCTAATTTAATGAAATTAAGTAAAATTATTCCACTTTATAAATCAGGCGATAAAAGTGATCCGTCTAACTTTAGACCAATTTCCATATTACCAGCACTTAGCAAAATCTTTGAAAAAATTATTTTCAATCAATTATTAGCTCATCTTACAGTTAATGCTCTGTTACATAGTAAGCAATTTGGATTCACTAAAGGTAGATCTACTACGGACGCAGGTGTGGCACTTATCAAACATGTTTTTGATGCTTGGGAGAGAAAACAGGACGCCATTGGAGTTTTTTGTGATCTGTCAAAGGCATTTGATTGCGTTGATCACCAAACGTTGCTGATGAAGTTGAGGCATTATGGTGTTGTAAGCACTTCACTGAGTCTTCTACAGTCTTACCTTTCTGACAGAACTCAAAGGGTCAATGTGAATGGAACTAACTCTTCTGGTGCACCTCTAGCGATGGGAGTGCCCCAGGGCTCAATATTGGGACCTCTGTTGTTCCTTATTTATATTAACGACCTTCCTTACTTTCCGAAGGATCTCTGCGAGATTGTGTTATTTGCTGATGACACTTCTCTCATCTTCAAAGTTGATAGATGTAAAGAATCATTTGATGATGTAAATAGTTCTCTCTCACAAGTGCTACATTGGTTCACGAATAATAATCTCCTGCTTAACACTAAGAAAACGAAATGTGTCAAATTTACAATGCCGAATGTTAAAAAAGTCAACATCAAATTGTCTATGAATGGTGAACCTATTGAAATAATTAATTCTACAGTATTTCTCGGCATCACATTAGACTCTAAATTGCAATGGGGACCCCATATTGTTGCCCTGGCAGGAAGGCTTAGTTCAGCTGCATACGCTGTAAGAAAAATTCGTAATTTGACTGATATTGAGACGGCAAGACTAGTTTATTTCAGTTACTTCCATAGTGTTATGTCATACGGTCTCCTTTTGTGGGGAACAGCTGCTGACATTCAGACTATTTTTGTTTTACAGAAGAGGGCTATCCGCGCCATATATGGTCTTAAATCACGGGATTCTCTCAGAGACTTATTTAAAGAAATTAACATACTTACCGTTGCATCTCAATACATTTTTGATTGTATTATGTATGTACGCAAAAATTATAATCTACTTTTTAAAAAATCTGACTTCCATAACTTTAACACTAGAAATAAACACAAGCTTGCTGTTCCATATCTAAGACTACATAAGATAAGTAATTCCTTTGTGGGTTTAAGCGTTAAATTATTTAACAAGTTACCTGAAAATGTTATCCAGTTGCCCATGCATAGATTTAAGTCTCATGTTAAAAATTGTTTAATAAAAAAGGGCTACTACAAAATTGATGATTATTTAAATGACAAAAATGTATGGGTCTAGAATAACTTAATTCTTTGAAATCTTACTATAGCTTTGTATACTTTATTTAAGTACCTAGTTTAAGGACGCATTGTTATATTTGAAAAGAGTAAGTGTCGAGTTTCTTGCCGGTTCTTCTCGACATGATCAACATTCCGAACACGGCGGTAGAATACTTTATTTGTACTGACTATTCATAAGTGCTTTTGTAAAGCTTACATGAATAAAGATATATTCTATTCTATTCTATTCTATTCTATTATTAAAAAGATATATCTTGATTCAAAGTGATAATTTATAAAAATAAAATACTAACCTTAATAGAACTGGCTTTGCTAAATGTTATGTTTCTTCTATCTTGTTTAGGTAAGTACTTCCTTACTTCCTTCCTAAAACCTACGAAATAACGAACGAAATAAACCTACGAATATAAGGAATGTAAACATTTTCATCATCATGCAAAAACTACAGAACAGATTTTACTTAAATTATACTTGAATATAAATAAATAAATAAATATTGGACAAAATCACATACATTGCTTTGATTCTGTGGTAAGTAGCTACAGCACTTGTGTTACAGAAATCAGAAACAACGACGGTACCACAACACCCAGACCCGAGACAATACAGAAAAGTTCGTTTCCCATATTGACCCGACCGGGGATCGAAACCCTAACCTCAGAGATGGTGCGACGCCAAGTCCGGCACGCTCGCCTCTCGGCTACGGAGGTCGTCAGATTTGAATAAAATTTGAAAGTAAGACAGATGACATACTTGATTAGCTTAAAGGATACTTTTGATCCCAAAATAACGCGGACGAAGTCGCGTGCAACAGCTAGTTAAAAATAAAACAACTTGACTTTCAAGGGTTCATATGTCTGTTTTTTCCGTTAGAACATAATTTTGCACAGAGGTCGATTAAAAATAAATAATGACGTCAGAGCAACACCCTCCGGTAGCAGAAATGAGTTATGACAACATTATTAGAATTAATCCCAACCAGGAAGCAGGGCGGGACCAAGAACATCAATACTTAACTAACTAAATTAAAAAACGAAAAAAGCTTAAAAAACAACAAAAAAGTTTGAACAACTCGGCTGGTAAACGGCGAATGATTGAAACCTCTTAATTAAGGAAGAATTATTTCCGTAATTTAATTGTTTTTTTTGTATCGCTAGCTCGGATTCGCTGGAAGTGGAAAGAAAAGCATGATCGATACTATTTCTTGCATTTTATAGTTCTCTAGCGGCCGTCCGCGAGATCGTACGCTTGAATGCTCAGTTCCAATATTTAACAAATTCAAATTCAATTCAAATTCAAATTCAATATTCTTTTATTCATGTAAATTACACCAGTAATATTTATGAAACGTCTATATAATGCAAATGACGCTACCTCCGGTTCGGAACCTATAACTTACAGAGAAGATCCCGGCAAGAAACTCTGTCGTTCATATTACAAATATAGCAGAACTTATAACTAGTTTTGCACTAAGACATACAGTGTAGTAATTAGATAAAATAATGTAGTAAATTGTAAAAAATAATTCATTGATTCAAAGTAATAAGAAAAATTAAAAAATGTATATATTTAAATTAAACAAACTGTAGGTCCTAATGCACATTCGTGCTTAATAAGAATTTTGCCAACTTGCGAGTTGACAAATACGTAAAGAAATAGGTACCTCTTGCTGAGTTTGTATAAATAGAAATACAATTAGTAAATATAATTAGTGAAATTTTTCATGTGAGGGCGAACAGACTAGTTAGTGGTCCACACTTCTTTGTCATTAATATAGTCTTCTACTCTGTAGTACCCTTTTTTCAAAAGACAACCTTTAACAATTAGCTTAAATTTATTCAAAGGTAAATCAACAATAACTTGAGGTAATTTATTAAAAAAAGTTATACTTAAACCAACAAATGAGTTACCAATCTTATGAAGTCTTCGTTTAGGGACAGCAAGCTTGTGTTTATTTCTAGTGTTGATGCTATGAGTGTCAGATTTTTTAGGAAAAGTATGCAAGTTTTTGTATACATACATTAGACAGTCAAAAATGTATTGAGATGCGACTGTTAGGATGTTGATTTCCTTGAATAATTCTCGCAGCGAGTCACGTGGTGTTAGCTTGTAAATGGCTCGGATGGCCCTCTTTTGTAACACGAAAATAGTCTGTAAGTCGGCCGCAGATCCCCATAAGAGCAGACCATACGACATGACGCTGTGAAAATAGCTAAAATAAACCAATCTTGCCGTCTCCACATCAGTCAGTTGCCTTATCTTCCTAACAGCATATGCCGCCGAACTCAGTCTTCCAGCCAGAGAAGTTATGTGAGGAGACCATTGTAATTTAGAATCTAAGTTTATGCCAAGAAATATAGTAGAGTTAATGAGTTCAATTTGTTCCTCATTAATTTTTATTATAGTGTTGACCTGCTTTACATTCGGCATTGAAAACTTTACGCATTTTGTTTTATTGGCATTAAGTAAAAGGTTGTTAGTTTTTTTTACGATTATTATTATATTTTTTTAACGATTCGTAATTGGTCTAAAATGACTATCAGATTTTTTCCAACAGACTGCGAGTCGTTAATACTTACTCTGCTAACTTATAAATAACTATAGTGACGTTCTTGACTTTAACTTTGACCCACTCGGTACAATCCTGGTCCTCCACTCGGTAAAGCCTGACTTTAGCGAGCGCCATCTCTGAGGTTCCGGGTTCGATCCCCGGTCGGGTCAATATGGGAAACGAACTTTTCCATATTGTCTCGGGTCTGGGTGTTGTGGTACCGTCGTTGTTTCTGATTTCTGTAACACAAGTGCTTAAGCTACTTACCACAGAATCAGAGCAATGTATGTGATGTTGTCCAATATTTAAAAAAAAACAATATTTAAAAACAAAAAATCCTCAAGGAGGTTTCGTGCAGTTAACACTATGCAGTAGATATAGTGCTTTCATTTAATCTTATTTAATTAATTAATAACTGCCTACTCGAAAACTTAAAAAGTTGTATTTACCTGTTATTGTTGGTAACATCACTACTGGTAGATATTATTGTATGTATAGTTTGTAAGTAATATTGTTATTAAACGTTGGTAAATCTTAAATAAATAAATAAATAATACCGTTCCATAATTTACTTTTCATACCAGCTGACATCAGTCGTCTAACAGTCGTTTTTAGCTTACGCTTCGTTTAATTTATTACTATCAGTAACTAGTAATTATCGTTTTTAGATATTGAAACCGGGCATATGTCTTTTCTAGAAAAAAATATAGCTTATGTTACTCTAGGTGAGTGTTGCTTTCCAATTATTTAAATCGGTACGGTAGTTTTTGAGTTTATTCATTACAAATGTATATACAAAAATACAAATCATTTCTCTTAAGAATATTAGTGTAGATTAAGTTCATTTTCGTATGTTAATTTGATGTTGATTTGTTCAGTAACTTTCAAATAAATGTGGATATGATAGACCGCTTTCAAAAGGCGCACATTGAAAGTCAAGCTACTGTGTTCACGTTGACAATTTACTTTAGCTCCGATTGTACCCTAATACAAGTTTAAAATGGATCTTGTCATCTACTGGATTTGTGGGTCTGACGGAATCCAAGGAATCGTATGACACCGTACTTACTCCCAATTTTATCGTAATATAAAACTGCCAAATTCTCACGCAGCGCTGGCAAAAATAGACTTAGTCAAAGAAGTCAAGTTGCTTTTGAACATACAAAATCGTAGCATAGATAATCTTAATAAATAAAAATGAATCGCAAAATGTGTTGGTAAGCGCATAACTCGACAACGCCTGGACCAATTTTGACAATTCTCATGTTAAAATGTTCGTTGAAGTCCAAGGATGGTTTTTACGTCGAGAAAAATTCGAATAATTGCCGGAAAAACTCTAAAGTCAGCCCGTTGCTTTTTCCAGTACAAACATTTCTAACTAAAATTAAGAGTCAAGCCACATTCCAAATCTTTATGACAGGACGAAGTTTGTCGGGTCCGCTAGTTAATAAATAAATACGTATGGGACAACATAACGTACTTTGCTCTGATTCTGTGGTAAGTAGCTAAAACATTTGTGTTACAGAACTCAGAAACAAAGACAAAACCACAACATCCATACCCGAGAAATTTAGGAAAGTTCGTTTCCCATATTGAACCGACTGATCAGAGATGGCGCGACGCACAAAGTCCGGCCCGCTCACCTCTCGACTACGGATATTGTAAAAAATCAGTTTTTCTATAGATTAACTTTGTTTTGTTTAAACAAGTGTAGCGTGATGCACATTCAAATTAAAATTCCGACAAAACCCTAGCTTTAACATGACGATGGTAAAAGGTAACGTTATCTCAATACGTACAAATGAAACTATCATATCGAACCTATTGTTTGTTTGTCCACCTGTCAACACAGGCCACTTACAAATTACATCCAAACGTATCTATGAAACCATCTATGAAAACCGTACTAAATTTATCGCTTATAAAACCAGAAAGTTATCTGCGAACTGATCACCATAAGAAATAAAGTAAAAAAAACGAAACGTCACGCCAGAAAGGGACAACGCATTACAGTGGAGCGAGACAGACTATCGGTGGCGCTTCTTCCGGTTGCGCCGGCGCAGGTGACACGAAATTTATTCCGAATTTGAAAACCGAAATATATTTTATTCGAAATGATTCAAACGACTTTTTAAATATGGACATCTTTTATGTTGCGGCCGTGGTTGACAGTTTTATATTTGTCGTCAATGTAATGGCGGAAAAAAAGCATTTGATTTATACGAAAATAATGCAGTGCCTATCTGCGCGGGAGTTGGACAAAGATTAGAGCGAATTAGAAGGGCAATAGATGGTGTTAGGCAGAGAAAGTGAATTTTGAAAGAGACGATGGTTCAGTTGGTGCACCTATTTGTTTGAGAGAGGTCGTGGGTACGAACCTGCCCAAAACAAAAGGCATGACTCGTTAAATAAATGATGATTCAATGTTTTAATATTGTTTTAATTCCCCAAAAAAAGAAAGATACACTTTTCTAAATAAGCTTAAGCATTTGTGTAACAGAAATCAGAACAAAAACGGTACCACAACACCCAGACCTATCTATACTATCTCGGGTGATTTCTGTAACACAAATGCTTAAGCTACCCCAGGATAAATAAATAATAAATATTGGACAACATCGCATACATTGCTTTGATTCTGTGGTAAGTAGCTAAAGCACTTGTGTTACAGAAATCAGAAACAACGACGGTACCACAACACCCAGACCCGAGACAATACAGAAAGGTTCCCGGAACCTCAGAAATGGCGCGACGCCAAAGTCCGGCACGCTCGCCTCTCGGCTACGGAGGATCAAAGCAATGTATATTATGTTGTCCAATATTTAATTTAATTCCAGCATGAAGTAAGTTCGAAAACTCTAGTAATACTTTGTTTCACTCGGTATTTCAACAACAAGGATATCGAAACGTGAGTGAAGTAAGAGAGCAAATTCGATAGGGACATGATTTTAAAATTTTGAGAGAAAACAGCACGTAAGTATGAAAAACATTTTTAGTCAGTTCTATTCCCTGTCCCATCTGTATCATCTTACTTATTTATCGTCAGTAATTAATAAATCATCGGCAAGTGGCCGCGGGCCGCCGACACCCCAGTCGCCTCTAATCAGCCCTTGAAGCTCAGATTATTATCGTTTTCTTTCTTTCTTTTATTCTTTTCTTTTTTCTTTTATATCTGCACTACTGATTGGCATCTTTTTGCACTTTTGTTTTCAGGTTTACGTTTTTATTTGTGGTAGCTTTTTGTACTTTGTTTTGTGACCTGGTGGGCGTTTAGTAGATTTAACGCTTCACGTTGAATGTTCTGCATTACTTATGGTTGTATTTGTTATAAGGTTAAGTTACAGTTGTCGATCTTTGATATTGTTTCGATAAGTTAGAAATGTATGAGACTGGCATTTCACTTACTTTGAATTTCACTACACGACGAGCTTCAAATGGCTGATTAGCGGGTGAGACATGAAGTCTTGAAATACAGGAATAGAATAGAATAGTCACCCTAGTTTAGGCTTCAGTCTCACGCGTAGGAGCTTATCTATAGAACTTAGGTCCTATTGTTCTTATTTGTGTTCTATTTTCATTATTTGTAATCCTAGCTCTCGTGTGAGAAAATAAACTCTTTTTTACTTTCACTTTTTTTACTTACAAAAGAATATCTAAGGATTTATATAGACACGATAAACTATTAACTACAATAAAGTTGTACCACGCATATTCGACACAAATACAAGCAACTGTAAAACTAACAAACAATTTAAACATTAAAACACAATGAAAAAGAAACAAAATCAAGATACAATAACGAACACAATTGTTTTTTTATGTTAACCAGACAGTACTCACTGAAGAAGGGTAAGTTACACGAACCTTAACTTTAACTGTAACCGACGATTTAACAACTGTCACCTTACTAATATTTATACAAATATGAATGTCTGGATGTATTTTTGTTACCCTTACACTCAAAAACTACTGAACATTTGGCTGAAATTTTGTGGGAAAAGAGATGTCATAGATTGATATCTCTATCTTTTGATGTATTTTTCTTCGCCAATCATTTTATTGTGAAAAGTTAAACAATTGCGTTTGTTGTTTGTTAAAATAACCATCTAGCCGTGTATAAACCAAAAAATCTGTTGATTTAACAAAACAATTAACAAAGTTCTTTTGGCTTTAATAGATATATAGAATATTATGTTAGGCTCATATGGAGTTAAGATGTGTTACTATCATCATGTTTTTTTTGTACAGTAAACCTTTTTTTAGGTTATATTTAATCAAGTGGCAAAAAAATACAAACCTAACCCAACCTAAATAAAATGGTGGCTGTGAAAATGATGTCTCATTTGTTCTGTGACGTGAGTTATTTTTTTTTAATTTAACCACCATGTAAAGACATGCAAATTTTAACAGTCCCGCCAAAATCATCACCTCTTTTTGCGATACACATTAGGCCGTACACCTTATCCGGAAACTGTCCAATTTGTCATGCGCTTACGCACCGGCTTTCCGGTCCGCGCAAACCAGAGACAACATAAAGCTCTCGAGTCATGAGTTATATCGCGGTCGTTGAGGGACATCCTTATTTATAGGTGAAGGATAATACGGGAGGAAACAGGGACTTCCTTAGGTTACCTGGTAGCGGCTAGGATTGTCTAAAATACTTTTTTGTTTGGTTATATTACGAATAAAACTTCTGCGGCTTTATTTGTGCGGATTTCGGGTGTGAATGATGTCTTTTAGGCTAGTTCCCGCACTAAAATAAAAGAAAATAGTAAAAAACATTGAAATCTAGTAAGAAGTACCTAGTTTAAATTCATAATTGACTTACTTAAACCGAAATAAAAAAATCAATACACACGAAGTTCTGTGGTGTTTGATCGGGTTTATAAAATTAAAAGTGGTAAAACGGATATACTCCTTGGGTACATAATTTGTACAAAAGCAACTGAATATATTAGATCCAACAAAGAGTTATACCTTCCATCTTAAGCTCATATAAATACAGCAATTTAAACATCTTAGTAACTTGCAGTTAGCTCAGTTGGCAGAGCAGCACGCGCGATAAGTGAAGGTCGTGGGTTTGAATCCCACACCGTAAGTTGAGATGAAATTGTATTGTTTCTTTAAAATAATCACGAAGTCGTTCAAAAACGGTTATCAATATGACTGCGTTTGAAATATTAAACTGTTCTTTACATATCTCTTTTAAGGAATCAATCCTTAATTTTCGATAGATATCAGTTTTATGATATTAAAATTTCTTCTATCTGTCAATGAAACATAAGATTTCCTTTCGATAGGTTATAAAAAAATGTTCCCAACTATTAGGGTCGCTATGTGAAAAATGCCGAGAACTTACAAGGGTTAAATTTTATGTCGTCTTAAAGAGCCTTAATTTGTCAGCCGTGACCAAATTAAATATAAACGGCATAAATATGATAATTCGCCATTTAATATACGATAAAACTATTTTAGCTATTAAAATGTAATTTTTGTACTTTTTTTGTACATTTTTGGGAGCGTCTAGCCCCGCGGGAGATGTCATAATCTATTCTGGTTTTTATTTCGTTTTTTAATGCGTGTGTTATAATTTGAATAGTCAGGTAGTTATTGTACGAGTAGTAGCATACTTAAAAGTTCGATTAGACAAATAAAATTAAGACTTTTTGTATGAAACACCCAACTACACTTACCTACCAACCTATTAAAAGTTGCTAGCTGATTCAACGAAAAGCTCTGCTTACGGTTACTGCATTTAGGCTAGACTACTAAAAAATCCTGTTAAATCCATCAGTTAGATTATCAAAAAAATATAAGAAATGTATTATTTATTACGTTAACAATAATTAACTGAGATACATTGCGGTAACATTTATCGCGACGTCACCAATTCGCACAGCTTTTACGAATTAGTGACGTAAACTTTAATACGTTGTATCATCGTCAATTTATTTTAATTGGTTAAAAAATATATTTCATTGTATTTTGAAAAACTATCTGACGGACAAAACAGAATCATTGTTTTTTCACGCACTCATCATCCTGATTAATTGGGGCTCACCAATTTTTACTACAATCAGATTGACACAATTGGCTTCATATAAATGCACCAGGCTTTTAAGTCACTCATACGTATCAACTGTACCAAGAAGCTACTTAGCGCCATATTTTAAATAAAAAAAAAATGTCTTTTACTTTTTTGCAATCTAACTGCTGGACCTAATATAATTTTTGATTATCTACCCTATTCGCTAAAACTAGATCATTTCCTCCTAAATTGGATACCAAATTACAAATTCCCGGAGTAGACCAGAAATGATACATTTTAGCCGAACAGACGCATGGAGACCAGAAGCCAATTTGCAAATCTTATTAGAAAGCAATCATTTATAACATAATAATCGTATTCAATCATATCGATTCCCGATTATAGCCCATTTGGCCGAAAGACCATCTCGTAACTGCTGTTAAACCAATTTGTTCACCGGTAGCACGAATTGGTTGAACTGACGCATTCCTATCAAGGAATCGAGGGTTACCTGGGAGAGTTTAGGAGGTGATGGTACTGGAATTGGTAGGTCGGTTTGAGTGGTGTATTTCATTTGGGAGGGTACGATTGTAGCTTGAAGACATGAGGTTGAGATGTTTTGGAGGACAGAGTAATGCGTTGGAGGAATTAATTTATTTGTAAACTCCTTACAATTTTTATGTGCTATATTTTAATATGTAATACATTTTAATTTTAAGATACTTATGAATATAGCTTTTCAGAATTTTTACAATGGAATCTTGTCCAAATTAAAAAAAATGATTTTATTTTTTATTAAATGCATTGACGATGTTTTAAGATTATGCTTATTTCCATTACATAAGTGCTTTAGATAGTTTGTAAATTTAACTTTTATGCAATAAATGATTTGTTTTTAAAATAATACATGTAATAAATGATTTGTTTTAGAAGCACAGTATATTGGCTCCTCCCGGCCTGATGGTAGGCAAAAGAAGAACCCAGATCGCGATAACAATGCATTTAACACCGTATTATCCTATTTGTTAGCATTGCCATACTTGCCCGCAAGATGTTTCTTCACTTTTGAACGAATCATCTAAAAAATTACCTATTGCATTTTTTGTTTTATTAGTGCATGATTTAAATTTTTTAACATTTGAAGTAAGTTCTCTGCGCTAGTGAATTGAAAAGTCAGATATGATTTTAAGGTAAGGTGTATAAGTCGTCCATTTTGAAGAGCAGGTCGATATATTATTAAGACAATATTATTAGGACCTAGGTCAATTTTTTTAAGTTGCTTGAATATTTTGAAATTGGTTTAAACACACACTTTTTAATTTTTATTAATCAGGCCGTATAAAACAAGATTAAAACGAGATGATATAATACTTCCCAAAGATAACTAATTTATCTGCGTATAGTCACAGATCAAAAATGTCGTGAAAAAAGCTTTTAACAAAATAGAAGATGTTAGCCGTTGATAGCCTTCTCTATTTAGGTACACTAGACATAGGCAGCATATACGTGTTTTTTTATCTTTGTAATTTTTTGAAAGAATACTATTATACATAGTATCAAAATTTCGATCTCGGCAGTACTTTAACTCAAAGTTGACGATTCATAAATACTTTTGTGCCGACCTACGACAAGCCGACACAAATACGGCGTCAGCAGAATTGGCATAGTAAACAACGCTCCATATGCACGATTAGCCAATCAAATACATTGGCCACTTTCCTCTTTTTGAAATAACAAACTAAAAAAAAATCGAACCTACATCGCGATGTCAGAGTTTTCGTCGCCACTAACTATATATACCACAAACCAAGATTAGTAGTTTTCCTATGCTGTGCTTAACGGATATATATCTATAAATAGCTCGACTGTATGCCTCTGTTCGTGTGTACCCTGTACGTGCTAAGTGGTCAGTCGTCAGTGCGCGCTATAAACGATGCCCGCGGCGCCGCTCGATTCAATCACACGCGCGATCTACATCACGCACATCGTTGTAGGGTACAACGAATCAAGAAATAAGGACACGAGCCGCGATAAAAATAAGGCTTCATGGCTTGTGAATCTAGGATGGTCGGCTTTGCGATGAGAAATGGGAAGGAATTAATTTAAAAGCAGCCTCACCCAGCGTCTATCAATCGTCACAGCGAGGTAATACAGCCAGCATTTGAGTAGGTACCTTACCACTGAGACCAAGTTTGTTCTTGTCAAAAATGACTATCCGTTTTTCTCCAACCGACTACGAGTTGTTAAATAATACCGTACCATACAGCAGCTGTCATCAGTCGTCAGTTGGTCGTTTTTAGCTTACGCCTCGTAATGAAAAAGCACCTGAAAGTTGACTTGGAAGAGATTTCTTTCAACCAAGAAGACCCCCTAAATAGTGCTGAAATAGTGTTTGTAAAACTGTGCAATTTAAAGGCCAATAAATCTATCCTATAAAAAAGTACAACCAATTTTTTACACCTCCATTTATGCTTCTAAATGTGTATTCTATCAATGTATGTATATTTAATAGTATGTGTGTGTATTTATTTGTTGAGGACGAGAAAAAATAACTTGATTATACATTCGGAAGACAATGCCAAATGCCGATGCGACGTAATCTGATGCTGGAGCCGGAACTCAAATCAAGAATCTACGTATTTTCGAAAGTATTTCACCCTAATTAGTATGCTAATTTCTTAACAATCAGTTTAACATCCAAATCTTTTCTGTCGAGTCGTAAAGTACCGCCGTTAAAGGAGGTAGCTACTCTCTTTTGACAGGAAGAGCCAAATTACCGATCATCTTCTTTTCATAAATCAATATTGTTGTAATCGGTAATTATAATAAAAGTTGGAGGAAACAACGAGAAAGAAAGGCTTTCAGTTTATTGAAATTTGGGGCCATTAAATAGGCGATCAAGTTTGCCTTTGGTTTTATACCTACATATTTACTGATCAGAAGAAATACATTAATTTCCATAGCTCTCTAAAAAATAAATTTAGCATTACCGCCTGAACTACGAATTAATGTTGCTCTAATATATAATTATTTGTAGCAAATTTGAACATAAATGTGAAACGTGACGATTAAGATATAACCTATTATTGTAACGATTAATCATTAAATACACATGAGATTTTTGATGTACTACATTGAAATAATGCGTTTGTGAGCATTTGCATTTAAAATTAATAATGTATGACACAAATCAAAAAGAAAATTTAAAAGATATGGACTTACTAGTATTGTGATAGATTGCAAATTTATCATAACAAATATGTACTTACAAATAAAAGCGAACTAAAATTAAAATTAACAAACAAATCAAAAGTAAGACTTCCGTATAAAAATCTGTGTAGTTAAGTTTGAATACTTGGTACAGCGATAGGCCAAGTAAAGTACAAAAGGATCGCAACTATTTTGAAAATTTCGTCCAAATTCGTGTAAAATCTACTCAAAACACCGGCCAGAAGCGTGGCCGAACAAAAATCGCTAATACACTCGCTCGTTTCGCGGCCCCGGCGAAATGAGTAACTCGAAACCGCAGCTTTCTTCCGTGACAGTAATACGTATAATGTACCACTATTAGCAGCCGATTTCCAACTTAAACCGATACGTTTTTTCTTTACCGAATAAAGAAGCATCCTGCCTTATAAAGGAGTGGTACAAACCCTGGAGTTAGCAACAATGTTTCATTATAAAGAGATAATCTATAATGAGTTCTGGACACACTGTTTGGCAGGCATACATTTTCTCTCACTTAAAAGTTAAAAAAGTACTATTAAAAACGCAAATTCAATAATTTCCCATTTTCAACCGATTTCCAAGAAGGAAGAGGTACTTGAATAGTTTTAATATGATTTTAAGTACTTGTGGTCCGTACCGATGTTGCACGGGTTGATATTTTAAAGCGTGGGTTACATTGGCGTTATAAAATATCCAAATATCAACAACAATGAATAATAAAAAATCCTTCTTATAATACCTCAAGGACATCCCAACAGACCTTGGATTTTATATTTAAGAACCGATAGAATAATATCCACAACAGTTGTAAGTCAAATACTCAATATTTTATTGCATCAATAGTGTTTACAAGACGTTATATTAAAATTAGATCACTAAAGACCATGTGAGGGCACTGCAATTAGAGAAAGGACGCTCATTCTTTAACAAAGCTAACACCTTAAAATTCTTCGATACTATATACTAGCTGTTGCTCGCGGTTTTATCTGGATTATATCGGGATGATTTTTTGTGTTATTCTATGGTCTAATGTATTTAATAACAAATTTCAACCAAATTCATTCAGTAGTTTTGCGTGAAAGAGTAACAAGCTCACATCCAGTCATCTAGACATCTATATATTCATACAAAATTTGGCTTAAATAATGTTAGTTATATATATCGTAGATATATCGCCGTGAGTACTTGAAGGCAGAACATGTAACTAAAACATATTTTTTTTCATTTTGTTAAAGATTTAAATAGTATGTAAGGCGCAAATCCTTCAGAGGAAACGTATTGTTGCAATAACGCCAATTACCTTTAAACTGTACGCAGCCATTCAAATCACAAAATTATTCTCAAAAGACTTCCTTATTACGTAGTGGTTTACCCTTTTATGCTCAAATTAGTTAACTAAACGCTTCACCAGAGGAGGTATTGATCTAAACCACAATGGATTTGTAAAAGCCACCGAAATTATCAGTTAAAGTTACGCGGTAATTATGATTCGCGTGCTCCTCTTGGCGGAGCACTACCGTGCCCCCAGATGAGTTAAACGAATTTATTAACTGTGACTTGAAGGTGGTGAAATTTTTGTGAGACGAACGGCTAAAGCCGGATAACATCATGCAGCGTTAGACAGTTTGTTTATTTTAATAAATCAAATTAAATACATTGCTCTTAATCTGTAGTAAGTAGCTTAAGCACTCGTATTACAGAACAACGATGGTACCACACCCAGACTCGAGACAATATAGAAAAGTTCGTTTCCCATATTGACCCGACCGGGAATCCGGGAGAACCCGGGACCTCAGATATGGCGCGACGCCAAAGTCCGGCCCGCTCGCCCCTTGGCTACGGAGGTCGTCCAATAGAAATAGCAATATAAATATAAATATAGAAATAGAAAATTGAAATGTAGAAATATAAATATATTTATTGAAACAGCAACACGATGTGAAAACAAAAAAAAACACACATAGAACATTATGTGGTCAACTAGGTTCCACTCCAGCAAATGCTGCTACGGCATTATTTCTAACACCGCAGCAGCGCTGGTATCTACATATTTCTTTCGGTATCCGAATAGTCAGTGAAAAAATATTGAAATTCAAAAAGTATCAATTCAGATACCTACTGTTCGAGTCGTCCGTATGTCAAAGCTAAAGAGGATAATGACATCTATATCGGCAGCGGAGGGTAAGGTCTAGACCCTCGTGATTAGTGGCTGATCTGATCTAGCCCAGGTGACCATGGCACAAGCCGCGCGGAACCGGCACCTGCGCGCCACGCGCCCTAGTGACGCCCCGCCGAGTGGACAACGTATCGATAAAATTGATTAAGTATCGATAGAAGTAATTGAGATGAGGCATTTGTGGAACTTAATTATTATACGGATGACAAGCTCCTACACGTGACTTTGTTCGCGGTGTTTTGGGAAAATGGATCGTTATGTTTTTGAAAACCATTATTATTTTACATAAGAAGTAGTTTTAAAAATAAGTGTTAAACTTAATATCTTAAATTTTTATCAACCCGGTTTATTTTATATCTATTTAGTAAATTTACCTTGGATTATTAATTTCATCATATAAAAAAACCTCCCCCTTTATAAAAAGTACTTTGGATCTTTACAAAAACCTAGTAAAGTCTGCCTTTGCAGTCGAATTTAAACTAATACCATAAAACTTATTAAAATAATCGACTTTAGTTTATAAGAGGAGTGTAAATTTATTTGCTCTTCATTATTCCTTTATACATTTTTACTTATTTAAGAATATACTCGTATTTTAAATGTTCATTTTTAAACTTGAAAAGTGCAATTAACTTCTATAGATAATCTCCTTCTTCTCATTTTGTTATATGTGGTTTTCTACATATAAATAAATATTTTTCTACTAACATACCTTTGGCAAATATCGTAAAAATTATAATAAAGCATTCAACTTTCACTATATATCGACAAAACAATAACCTCACTAGCTCACCCTACGATGCGAGGGAAGATACTGATGCGTACGACAGGGCGCGTGCCACAATTTTTTTCTTTATTTTCACTTACGTACCTTCACAACTGACTGGACCTCCCTCTCTAACCTATTTCGAATCTTCTCCTTTTCAAACTAAAGTTCAAAACAGCTCGACAATATTTTGTTCCAGGGGTGTTTTTTTATTCAAATGCGAATAAAATAATTGTTTCGAAATACACAGTAATGTTTTGTTAATTTGAATACGGGGTGTTTCGGGCGAGGGTCGACGTGCGCCCGCGCCGATAAGAAGTTAATTACTTAGAACTAATTCAGGGTTCGGAGGAATTCCGTTGCTTTTGAATTTTGTATCGAGGTATTTGCATGTCCGTTAGATGGGGATCTACGAATTGGATTACCTGAACTTAGGAGGCCTGAGTGATGTAATCAGTTGGAAGTAAACTATGAACAATTACAGGAAGTATGTAGACTAGGAATAGTTTCAGGACCAAGACCCACGGATCTGAAGTAATAGGATTTTAATAAGGTATCGATGGCAATGGAGGCCCACCTAAAATAATATTGCTTTAAATCTCAGTATACCTAATACATATAGGATATCAAAAACATTATTGTTTGCTTAGCTTGTACCAACATGTTGCTTTAATTAATGATGGAAATAAATAAAGACAAGGATATTTCCAAATAAAGACATACACTTTTTAAAAACCTTTCTCAGGGGACACTACGGTAGTATAATAAAGCCCATCTAAAATTTTCGTTTATTTTTACAGTAAATCGTTCTATTAGATACAATTTTTATAGTGCTAAACGCCACACAAGCTAAATTTAAATTAGACAGAACAGTAAAAGGAAAAGGTTTGAACCCCACCCCGTAAGGGGAGAGAAATTTTTCTGTTTCTTCAAAATCAGAAGATTTTTATTCATACGTTTTGGCATTTTGGTCAGCACGTCAATGTATAGAAGTATTGATGTCTGGATGTATGTTTGTTTCTCCTTTAACGGATTTCGATAGAATTGGAACTGGAGCAGCCCGACTGGTGAAATACCTCCACCTTACAAAAGACCGCAGCCAAATAACAATCACTCCGGTGTTGTTGTCCTTACTCACACGCAGGAAGCGTGTGAGTAAGGTTTCCAGAGCTCTTGGGGGGTGCTACATTAGTAGCAGGGTTCAAGCCTTCAAGGTAAGGGCGACAAGTCTAGTAACAGTTGTACTATGCTATACTTTTCGCCCTTAAGCTAGGAACTCATTACCACTTAACATCAGGTGGGATGAGGTCAATCTTGGAGAGCATTATAAAAAAAAAAATCGGTAGAAAGAGAGACGAGAAAATAGATTAACGTATAGAATACAATTTATACCGAAACGAGGCGGACGAAGTCGCAGACAACAGTTAGTGAATTATAAAAATAGCTTCTCCACCCTCCAGTTTCATAATGAATACACGCGTCACCCCACATCCAATAGCTCTCAATATTCTGATGAGTATAATTGGCCTTAAAGAGCGGGGTTTACACCACACGATTGTACTATATAAGTTTACAATACGAGAGTCAAAATCAAAGTCAAATACTTCTTTATTCAAGCAGGTTATAAATAACGCCTTTGGATCGTCTTCGAACACAATGCACAGTGAATCTAATGCCGGTTCGAAATTTATATCAACCGAGAAGAAACCGGTAAGAAACTCAACAGATTAGTTACAGTAGCAGTATCTAACTTATATATTATGTGTAAGTCACTTTGAACCAAGTCATATAGGTTTATTTTGATGAGTTATGAAACAATTGAGTAAAATAAATAAATAAATAAATATAAATATTGGTCAACATCAAATAACTTGCTCTGATTATGTGGGAAGTAGCCAAAGCACTTGTGTAACAGGAATCAGAAACAACGACGGTACCACAACACCCAGACCCGAGACAATACAGAAAAGTTCGTTTCCTATATTGACCCGACCGGGGATCGAACCCGGAACCTCAGAGATGGCGCGACGCCAAAGTCCGGCACCCTCGCCTCTCGGCTACGGAGGTCGTCAAAGTAAGGAGGTACTCAAGTAAGTATTTATTTTAGAGAGGTAAGCTGTAGCAGACCAGTCCCCAAAGGTGGCATGTTCTTAACACCACGATCAGTCCCCAAAGTTAATTAGAGCAAATGAAGTTACGGGCACAGCTAATTTATATTATGTACTAAAATCGTTTTTCGTTACTCTTGCTAAAACTCGACAACGGCTATCCCGATTTGACTCATGTTAGTTTTGAAAGGTTTAAAAGATTTGAAAAATTGAAAAAATAACATAGGCGTCATAACGTTCGCCGGAATCTACATCTACAGCTATTCTGTATTAATAAAAATAGCTGATTTTGTTTAAGATATAATCGTAGGGCTCCAGGAAAGTTTTAAAAGGTTAGAAAATTATAAATAGGCGCTACGACGTTTACTAGGACAGCTAGTATTCATAATAAATCGCCTAGTGTAAATCCTCTTCGGAGGCTGATTATTAGCTACTGACCCCTTATTGGACATCGCGTGACGCCTGCTACATTAGCCGTATTGGACGCACGTGCCAGACCCTCAGCTCACTCCCAATTGGCTCCATGTAAATGTTTGGCGTACGGAATAGATTTGACAGATGTAATTGGGTTACAATTGGTAGTGGAATTAGATTTTGTTGTTTTTATTTTAAACTAGCGACTTCGATTCGTACGCCTGGAGTAAATTTCTTACATGTTGAGTAAGTTACTTAAGTTGTATTATCTAGCAATCGCAGCAGGGCGGGAATGGCTTAGCACGCTCGGCCGTTCCCGCCGCCCCCCCCCCCGATCCAGGGGGGCAAGTTGAGGTCTAAAGACCATTCCGCCTGGCGCCGTGGCTGTTGTGGTTTTTACCGTTTTCCCATGGCGCCAACTAAAGGCGATGAGAGCGTGGGGGGAGTCCCACACACGTCGCTGCCGTCCCCACGGTAGCAATATGGTGCGAAAAAGCATTTTCTCTCGCTTAAAAAAAAAATGTATCTAGCAATACATAAAGCCTATATTACTCAGGGTGTTATAATGTTAAAATGCTTGTTTTAGTACAACTAGTATTTTTGTTGGTTTTTTTTTATATTGCACTTCAAGATTGACCTCATCCCACCTGATGTTAAGTGGTAATAAGGTCCTAGCTTAAGGGTGACAAGTACAGCATCATAAATCTGTTACTGGACTTGTCGCCCTTACCTTGAAGGCTTGACCCCTGCTACTAATGTAGCACCCTCTTACTCAAAAAAACTTACTCACATGCAGGAACACAACAACACATAAGTGATTGTTATTTGGCTGCGGTCTTCTGTAAGATTCTGTAAGGAGGTATTTCACCAGTCGGGCTGCTCCAGTTCGAGCGATAAATCGCTATGCCCTACCTCTCTTGGTTTAGACCATCCATACTCCATACTAATATTTTAAATGCGAAGATACTCTGGCTGACTGTCTGTTTGTCTGTCTGGCTTTCACGTCTAAACCACTAAAACAATTTTTAAGAAATTTGTGTTATGTGTATATTAAACCTCTGATAATTAAGTGAGGGTAATATCGCCCTGAAAAGTTTATATTAATAGGAAACATTTGTTTTGTAAGTTAGAGATATAAAATTTGTCAAAAATATAGCTCGAAACTGGGATTAAAGTACCGACTAATTTTTATTCCGATTATTTGGGAGATAGAGGTAAAGTAGAATATATATCGAAGTAAATATATTTAAAGTCACGAGCACAACTAGTAAAATATATAAATATTTCAATAGAATATTTTTTTTTAATTAAATTTTGATGTCATCGCTTCACCTCGTTCTTTAACATACATAGGGTCTATCGTGGTCATAAGCCACAATGGGCGTGCGTCCCATTAGTTCTAGCTGATTGGGTCCCGTAAACAAGGGTGGCATCCCCCCAATAGGACGTTATTATCAGCTCGTAGTCTTGTCATCTGCTCGTAATGTACTTGGATAAGTTCGATTTTATTGGAAAATAATAACTATGTTTTTCTGCACAAGTGGCAGTCAAATTCAAGACTTCATGTTATAAAATAATAAGATATATGTTTGTAGTAGGTACTTTTTACTTGAGTACAAGTTCTTAACTATCTATGTATAGGGTTTAATTGTTAAAATAATTAGCTAAGCAATACTCATTAGTACAGTAAAGGGGAAAAAAGTGGTGTCACAAATTTAGAAATGCGCAGTTGAAAACATAAACGGATCTGTTACACTAATGCCTGGTTCCAATATTTAAAAAACGATCCGTTCTAATTACCTACGGATACTAATAATTTATGAGGCGTAAGCTAAAAACAACTGATGATAGCTGTGCGAGCCGCTTGTACCTCATTGAAACTCAAAAAAATATAAGACGCTATAAAAACGGTTGCAATCAATCCTGTTACTGATTTTTTTTGCAGGTTTCAGGCTTCTTAAAATAGGATTATATTTATAATTGTCTAAAGTATATGTAGTTTCAACAATTTGACAAGCAAAAAGATAACACACAATTCAGTGAGGTAGGTCAGTAACGAAACTGATCTAAAAATCAAGTCTATTACGAGTGAATTCGCCAGAAAACAATCACAAACCAGGTCCACATCATTCAGTATGCTAAAAGTACACAAATCTGCAGCGGAATCATGTGTGCAGTGTCGTGGAGGTGGAAAATGGACGCCAATTTGGGAGACAAAGCTGGGCAAAATTTTGTGGCGGCTCGCGGGGATCAGCAACATTTGGCCGGCTTACTTTACCCTTAAAAATTTGAAAGAAACAAAAAAAAACATCTTTCTGAACATACTACCTTCACCTATACGGGTGCTGCTCTTCCAAATGAGCTAACTACGCACGCTCGGTACGTGAAGGTCGTGGGTTCAAGCCCCACACCGCAAGTGGAAATGAAAAAAACTGTTTTTTTTTTAAGTTTAGCGAATGGCGTAAATCATTATTTAATTGTAAAAATCTACTACTTATTTAATCGGACATTGGGAAAATAGTTCCTTGCTCAAATTGAGGCTTATGTTCTTGAATAAACGGCAAAAATCAATGAATTATAAATGGCCTGGCCGTTTAAAGTGAGATCGTGGTACCATTTACACATAATTTTTAGGTGTTAGTACATATAGTAAAAGAAGACTATATGGTAGGTAACAGCGGCCATTTTTATTGTTTGAAAAGCTATTTGAAACTCGTTTTAACTCTATGAGAGTCAATGTGTGATAAGTAATTATCTGTGGCGGACATGGTTTTGCAATTACATAGGAAATCTATGAATTAAGTGCCTTAGCAGGTATTTAAAAGTATTTCAATTGACTTTTCATTGTAGTGTCCATAAAATCAATTTAAATCTGATAATAAATACCTACTTATATTTTCTGCTGCCTAATACTTCTCTAAGTATCAAAGTATTGGTAATACCTACCTCAAAATGTTGCGCACCCCTGACCGCGGTCCGCGATAAACATACCTCCGCTCATCAAACATTGTTCCGGAACTCGCTGAAAATATAAACAGCATACTTAAGGGCAGGTTGTTACTTTAATGAAAATATTATAAATATAAATACACTGATGAATAGATGGTCAATGCGGCCAATCCCTACTAATATTATTAATGCGAAAGTAACTCTGTCTGTCTGTCAGTCTGTCTGTCTGTCTGTCTGTCTGTCTGTCTGTTACGCTTTCCCGCTTAAACCTCTCAACCAATTTTGATGAAATTTGGCATAGATATACGTTGAACCTCAAGAACGGACATAGGCTACTTTTTGTTAGAAAGTAAGGGGGTGGGGGGTAATGCCACCTTTGAAAGTTTATATGGGAAAATGTTTCTTTTTTAAGTTAGAGATATGAAATTTGGCACAAATATAGCTCGAAACTTGGATTAAAATATAGACTACTTTTTGTTTCAAATATTAGGCGAAAAAGGGGTAAAACCGACCATGAAAGGATGTAGTCCACGCGAACGAAGTCGCGGGCACAGCTAGTAATATTATAAATGCGAAAGTAACTCTGTCTGTCTGTCTGTTACGCTTTCCCGCTTAAACCTCTCAACCAATTTTGATGAAATTTGGCATAGATATACGTTGAACCTCAAGAACGGACATAGGCTACTTTTTGTTAGAAAGTAAGGGGGGGGGGGGGGTAATGCCACCTTTGAAAGTTTATATGGGAAAATGTTTCTTTTTTAAGTTAGAGATATGAAAGTTGGACCATGAAAGGATGTAGTCCACGCGAACGAAGTCGCGGGCACAGCTAGTCTCATATAAATAAACTTATTTTATGTGCTACGTGGTGATCTATTATTCATTATCCTTAAAACCTTATTGTAACCTATTACTATTGGAAAGGATTAGGAGGAAGATGTTACTATTTAAATACTCTGAAGGTACAACAGAATGTATTAAAGTAAAGATACTTCCATCACGAACCTTCCTAATAAATCATATTTTACTCACAGTCCAAAAACAGAACAAATGAAGAAATTAATTGGACTGTGAGAGTAAATAATGTCTAAAATTATCTAGATATGACGACCTCCGTAGCCGAGAGGCAAGCGTGCCGGACTTTGGCGTCGCGCCATCTCTGAGGTTCCGGGTTCGATCCCCGGTCGGGTCAATATGGGAAACGAACTTTTCTATATTGTCTCGGGTCTGGGTGTTGTGGTACCGTCGTTGTTACTGATTTCTTTAACACAAGTGCTATAGCTACTTACCACCGAATCAGGACAATGTATGCGATGTTGTCCAATATTTATTTATTTATCTAGCTAAGATAATAACATAATATTTGATACATTTTATTGGGTAATAATACGTCATTTAATATAAGTGCCTAAGTATTTAAAAATCAATTAAACCGAATTGTATTCGCACATTGTTTTCGTTCGGTCCAGCTCCAGCACCGGGTAAATAAACTTTAAATACGTTTTTAATATATATTTTTTAATTACAGTCATTAAAGAAAAAAAAAGTATAAAAAAATCATTTTAGTGACAGAAAAAAATATTTGTTTGATTAAAATACGTTAATACCTTAAGGTTGTCTGAAAGAGATTGCTTTCTAGCGATAAGACCGCCTAAATTGTACTATAATCAATCTGTAAAACCTATTTCTGTAAAGTTTTTGTGCAATAAAGTATATCTATCCATCTAATTAGACCGATTTAATACATTATAATATAAAAAAAATCTTTCTGCTACTAACAATCATTCCCCTTAACAGTGATGGCCGCCATTTTGTACAAACACCGTCCGTCATCAGCGCTGAAGCTGACGAGAGCTTGCATACATTTTTAAACTCTAACCAACCACGTACCCTATTTTATTTTTTGTGTCGTTTTAGGACTTCTATTAAAGGCTAAAATAGGGCCCTTTACTCCGTATCATATTATGTTAGTTTGCCTTAAAATGGTGTGTTGTATTGTGGTGATAAGCTTTGTTTTTTTTCATGGACTCTGTTACAGAGCGAAGAGAAAGAAAAGGAACTCAGAGTAGTTTTAGTAAATATAATAAAGGAAAATAATAGAAATACAAACTGAAAGAGAGAGGAATTTTGACAGAACAGACCGAACAATAGAATAATGACAGATTCAACGTTTTATAATAAAAACTATCAAAAAGGCTCCTACAAAGGAGTCCGTAACAGACTCAATCTCGCGTCATAAAGCCACGAGATAATTCCGCCAAGGAACTTTGAGCGCACAAACCGTCAGGCTAAAAAAATTTACGTATTGCGCATGCTAGGCCTAAAGGAGTCAAAGATGTTTAAAAATATTAAACAAGATATTTATCACAGAACTACCTTTTTTATATGCGTTAGGCAGTGTTGTAGTTAACTACATAGCTGCTATAAGTCATAATACAGGTCATCATTGTGGTAGTACTAGGTATCGTCTCATCATTACCCCCTCTCTCGTCGCCTGCCGGGCATCAAACGCGCCGGACCATATTTACGCCTGTGTGGCCGCAATTCGTGCCAAAATCAACACCCTAACGAGATATCGTTTACACGCACTCTTTATTGTACAGGGTGTTCCTTAAATGGAATGGAACATGCATATACAACCATGAAACACAAAGCACGGTATCGACTGCTTTTGTTTTTAATAGATAGCCCATAGTCAAATCCTTTTATTCATATAGTCATCAGTAATACATGAATCGTCTCTTTACAAATCAAATGAAGATACAAAAGTTTACCGGCAAATTCAATTTTAGCTTTAAAAACCCCTTTCGCAAGAAATGCTTTTAGTTTTAGGGAACAACACAACCATATCATCGATTAATATGTCAAAAAAATGTTTGTTTATTTTGGAAAAGATCTGATAGGTACTCTAACAGTGCTAGACCAATATTGACACAACTGAAACTGCCGCGAGCTAACTAGTGTTCTGTTAAATAACCCGCATCAAATTCTTCACATTCGTTTGAGAGTTATGATGCCACAGACAGACAGAACAAGCTGATATCGACGTCAAAATTAAAGTATCCCGGTGTTTTTGCGTCTTAGGTTAACAATAGTCATATTTTTTTTTCTTTGGTCAAAAATCGTTCGTCGTGCAAAAATTGTTTTAACTTCAAATACATTTTATGAAGGTTTTTGGATGGTTACCTACATTTTAAGATCAGCCTGTACGCAGCTCATCAAAAGACAAAGTTCACAAATAATAACAGGCTCACTAAGTGTGACGTAACTCTGCGTAAGCGCACGGAAGTCGCGTGCGCGCAAAGTGCCGGGTTCGATTCCCGACCGCCCGACAGACGATTTAAACAATTACACATGACGAAGAAATTGGGATTGCCGATTTGAAAGTGTCAAAATTGTTGTCCGCTCGACGTTTAAAAGATTTTTTGAGGAAAAAATTAAGCTGACACTGAGAATTTTAAACAGGCTATTCCAGTGTATACTTATTTTTAATATCTCCCAGGCACTATTGAACACTTATTTTGATGATTTTTAAATTTAAATTAACATTTATGACTTTTATTTAAAAAAAAATATTTTTGTTTGATTACATAACACTTAAATCAAAGCCATTCATAATCATACATTTTTTAATTCGATTTTTTTGGCCCAATAATGTTACAACGTTGAAAAAAAGTTAGTTTTTAGTTTTTATAAAAAATTTAAAATATATGTTCTGTCTCAAGAAGGCTCCTTGTGAATATATTGTAATGAAAATTATCAAATAGTTGATTTTGTCTCGAAATAGATATTTAATGTTGAGCTCTAGGCTTTTATCACGTTCTATTCATTTATTTTATTTATTTACTAGTATAAATTCCTTTAAAATTATTTTTATGGTTAAATTGAAAATAACTAAAAAAATGTTGTAGCTTAAAATTGGAACGAAATATTTTAAAGATAAATGGAGTTGAGTTATATCATATTTTCAGTAATGAGCAGTAAGAGGTACTTTTTTCACCCCTTCAGGGGTTAAAAGCGCACTTGCGGGAGTATTTTCGGGTTAAATACCATCGGTTCTGAGTACCTTGTTAGCGGCAACTGTCTTTCCAGATGGGAATCCTAATTAGTAGAGACAATTCGCAAATAACCTTAATTTTCACACTAACTTTGTAAATGGTACATCTGTTGTGTCGATGATATTTTATCGATGTTTGAAATCTTTACATAAATTTCATTACCTACGGAGTAATTTGAATCGTATTCCAGTGAGAAGTTTTTAATTTTTTAAATAATTATTTGAAAATTTTGTATCCATCTGGGTAACACTTAGGCATCATCACGGCATCATGAACATAAATCAAATAATAAGAACCTGTGTGAATTCTTTCGAGAAGAATCCGACAAGAAACCATTTCTTCTCATCTGTTGTACTAAAAACTAACTTTATATCAGTTTAATAAAGGGTAACGTGGTCCTTGGACAAAAACTCAAAGTTTAACGCTCTCAAGTCGAGGCGTCAAAGTAATGAAAATCATCAATTGACAATAACATTTCTCCTGAAAACTTCCCTATAGTAAAAATTATATGCTTTGAACGTCATAATTAACTTTTTTTATAGCCTCCTTTTAAAAATAAAAGAGCCAAGAGGCGAGCGAGCTGGACTTTGGCAACGCGCCAACTCTGAGGTTCCGGGTTCGATCCTCGGTCGTGACAATAAAGGAAACGAACTTTTCCATATTGTCTCGGGTCTGGAGTTGTGGTACCGTCGTTATTTCCGATTTCTGTAACACAAGTGCTTAAGCTACCTACCACCGAATCAGGACAATGTATGCGATGTTGTCCAATATTTATTTATTTATCTAGCTATGATAATAACATAATATTTGATACATTTTATTGGGTAATAATACGTCATTCGATATAAGTGCCTAGTACTAAGTATTTAAAAAAATAATTAAACCGAACTGTATCAGAGCATAGTATGTGATGTTGTCCAATATTTATAAATACGAAAAGTAAATTGCTTAAAATTTTATCGACATCTGTATATTTATCGGAACATCACTACTCCCTCGTGCCCAAGCGCCTTGGGGGACGCGTCATGTTTTGTCTTTGCCAAATGAAATTATTATCGACTCGCCTACAACCACGTTTAAGCAAATTTGTGGCCATTATCACACCTTACAGGAATGCTGCGCACTAACAATGACAGTTGTAGTAAGGACCAGTCGTTTACTGATTTAAGTATTCGCATACTGTACTTAAATTTGGAAATGCCTGGCAACAGGAGGAATTGGCTTTTTAACGGGCTCAAAAGAAACGGAAAATACTAAATTCTTAAGGAAGTTTAATATTCGTGTTCACTTTTTATTTGAAGACTTCTTACGTTAGTTATGAGAACTAATAAAACCGTTTAAAAAATATCTTGTTGGTCTGAATTTATTCGTTTCATTAGGTACTATAAGTTCAAACTAATATATTTACATCCCCATCATCCGTTATTTTATCCCCATGGGGGAAGAATTTATCAAAATCCTATTAAAGCTAATGTCTTTATTATAGTAGCTAAAATATTTAATTTCAGTTCAAACCGGCCTAGCATGCGCCACGCGACTAAATTTTATCGCGCTCTTATTAAACGTCAAAATCAATTGAAGTCAGTGCGTCAGTTGCTGATTGGTTGAAAATACGAGTGCGGTATGATATTAGCCAATCAACAGTATCGAATCTTTTCATCATCATCATCATCATTTCAGCCTGTTACTGTCCACTGCTGATCATAGGCCTCTTCAACCGATTTCCAGCGCGACGGGGCCATTGTCACCTGCATCCAACGAGACCCAGCAATTTTTACTTGGTCGTTGGTCCATCTGGTAGGTGGCCGTCCCACACTGCGCTCGGTGGTACGTGGTCTCCACTCAAGAATCTTTTTACCCCATCGACCGTCCGATCTTCGTGCTATGTGGCCAGCCCATTAGCACTTCAGCTTACTAATCCTACGGGCTTTGTCAGCAACTTTAGTTCGTCTACGGATTTCCTCATTCCTCATTCGATCGAAATCTTTTCCTGAATGATCGAATCTTTTGTCTTCTCATAAAGGTAAGCATTTGCAGCTTTTCTTCGCACGAAATAAGTGAAATGTAAGGTCCAAAGTGTGTGTGAAGTGTGTCTGTACCAAGCATGTTTTCTATATAATCTGAGATTCTTGCAAGTAATGTAAATAATAATGTTATTTGCTACGCCCAAATGGGTATCATGACATGTGCCTACTCATATTGTAACACCTTCATCACTATTGAATGCTTTTGAATTTTGTATAAAAATACTTTGAACTTTTATTTTCAATATTTTTCAGTTTGCTGCCCAGTCTAATCTTCTGCGGCAGAGTTCGGTGCTACGGGTGAAAAGCGGTGAAAGGTCGTGGTAGGAATTGGCTACTTGACAGTGTTAACAATAAAATATGAAAAGTGTTAGATATGTTAGCTTATTAGTAAAGTAATAATTTTACAGTTTTACTTTTTAATTAAAAGCATAGTTAGTATTTTATTTTTGCATCGCAACAATAAACCGAAACGGAAACCACCATTGCAATTCGGAAATGACAGCTGTCGGCGAAAAATATTTATTTTAATGTGGCGAAACAATGATTATTTTACCGATTAAATTGAATTATTGTGTCTCTAATCGTATTAAGAATTTATTGAAACATTTTCCGTGTATCTAAATTAAGTCGTTCCTATGCGTATCGGTTCGTTGTCTAGGACGTTGACGTCATAATTGCAAGAGTGACGTGACTTGGCGTTTTCGCGCGCTTTTTAAATGTGTTACACAAAATCTTATTTTTCTCTGGTTATTTAGATTATTTCCAGATAAATTGAATTGCTTGGGATATAAAATGAACGGGCGCACATTTTACAATACTTTTTCAAAAACTGTCAAGTAGCCAAACAATAGTAAATTTTGTATGCTTTAATTTGTTGCGAAACAGGTGGTCGGTATTAATTGATTAATTGAAAATAAATTAAAACTTTATTAGTGGTAGGTAATAATTCGTCTTCTATTCAGTTTTCAAAGCTGCAAAATTTAAAAGAAATTAAGAAACAAGCAACATAAAGGCGCCATACGAATATAGGTCTTTAGACAGAATTTGTGTTACCATCGCTCCACTCAACTGGTTCTCAGTACTAAGGCTTCGCAACTGAAAACGCTAAGGAGGTGTGAATAAATAATAACAATAATAATGCACGAAGGATGTTTCCGTGGACCACTAATGACGGCAACACGTGCGCGTGACATGTGCGCCCGCGCAGCTCCATCTGACGCAAAAAACGCGTCAGATGGTCGAGATCGGGGAGTAGGGAGTGACAGAAGGAAAGTCTTGTATTGAAAATAGTTAAGAGATTTTGTCTACGTCGGTGGAAAGAAAAGGGGAGCTATTTATAAGGAAATCAGCGGCCGCTCGCGAGTTCGTTCGCGTGGGCTTAGTATTTTCTAATAATAAATGAAATGATATGATTGCAAGTGGATTTACGATAAATTCTTTTGCACGTAAATTATTTTTTCCTACCAGCGCCTCGTCGTTGGTTCTATTAGATGGTCGGTTTTACTCCTATCTTCCCTAATATTCCAACTAAACGAGAAGTAGTCCATATTTTAATCCAAGTTTCAAACTTCTGTTGTGCCAAATTTTATATATCTAACAGAAAAAATAAATATGTTTCCCATTTAAACTTCCATCCCCCCTTATTTTTAAAACAAAAAGTAGCCTATGTTCGTTCAGAGATTCAAAGTAGGTATGCTTATACCAAATTTCATCAAAGTCGGTTCTGCCCAGCTTTCAGGCATAAACCAGCCCGAAAGCCTGGCAGATAAACAGACAGACAGAGTTACTTTCGCATTTATAGTTGTAGTATGAAAAAGGATGATGTCGACCTCCGTAGCCGAGAGACGAGAGGGCCGGACTTTGCCGTCGCGCTATCTTTGCGGTCCCAGGTTTGATTCCCGGTCATCTAATATTTTAAAGTGGAAGAGTTTGTTTGTTTGAACGCGCTTATCTCAGGAACTACTTTTTGAACTAAAAAAATATTTTTGTATTGAATGCTTTATTAATCGAGGAAACATTTAGGCTATATATATAAATATAGCGTGATGTTTAGCGTGAAGAATCAGTCGAAAATGTGGCAAAAAAACAGGGATAGGCTGCGTGCAAAGCCGCCATTGAGGCATAACCTACCTATGTTTTTTTTTATATGACACTACAAGCTTGACCTCATCCAACCTAATGTTAAGTAATAATGAGGTCCTAGCTTATGCGCGACAAGTACAAGATAATAAATCTGTTACTGGACTTGTCGTCCTTACCTTGAAGACTTGACCCCTGCTACTAATGTAGCACCCCCCAGGAGCTCTGGAGACCTTACTCACACGCAGGAACACAACATCATAGAAGTGATTATTATTTGGCTGCGGTCTTCTGTAAGGTGGAGGTATTTCACCAGTGGGGCTGCTCCAGTTCGAGCCATAAACCTCTCTTAACATTTCATTGTACATGTTTCAATGGAAAAATACAATCTTGATTTTACCAACAACACCTCAAGAATAGCTTAAAGAGGGCAATAGTTGTGAACTATCTTCATCACTCGGAACCAAACGGAAAAACAGAAGTAACTCGACTTGTGTTTAAAGTAAAAAGTGCAAATCTATATAAAATGAAACAAAGTTACTTCAACTGTCATCGACATTATGTAAAACGTAAAAAACCTAGGTATTTTTTTAAATTACGTTCTCTATGCCGCGTTTATAAGCACACACATTTGGATATATTCGATCCCAGACTACAATGTTCAAAAAGTTTGTCATGCGTCTCTATTAAAACATGAAAATTTTGTATTTAACCACTTTACTTTGTTTTTTAACTTACTTTTCAAAAGTTTATAATGATGTGTTAACTGATATTAGGATTATAATCTAGATGTAAAATCTATTTGGCTTTTTATCTAACACTAGCGGTTCCGGCGAACTTCGTTTCGCTTTAGACAATTTTTCCCGCTTTTCTGTTGAAATTTTTCAAATTTTACCAAGGATCCTTAATTTTGTAGCCTATGTCAAATTGGAAGAATTTAGCATTCTATTGGTGAAAGATTTTTTTCAAATCGGCCCAGTACTTTTTGAGCCTAATCATTACAAACATACAAATATACAAAAATAGGTACAAATCTTTCCTCTTTATAATATTAGTATAGATTTGTCTTGATTATATTCTGTTGTGTATTCCAAATAAATAAACAAATGCATTGATTCCGCCAATGTCAAGTGTTTAGAAAGACACGTCACCTCATGGTCTACTATCATGCACAATACTTCAAATTTTTCGCATGAGACGACAAAAGTTTCGATACTGTTCATTGGCTGATAGTTCCCCGTACTCGTATTTTTAGCCAATCAGCAGCTGATGTATTAAATTTTACCGATTTTGTTAAAAGCGCGATAAAATTTACTTGCGTGGCTCAACCTTTTTTTTTAACAGGGGGAAATCCGTTGATGGACCATACCGCCGCCCGAGGGAAGGCGACGGCGTGTGTAGTGCGTGGCTCAACCTAAGCATAATGTACAAAACCAAACGAATACAGAAAAGTTCCCTTCTGTATATTTACAAATCTATATCACTTCTGTCTTTTAGTTATAGCCTACCAAAAGATAGCGGAAGTGATTTTACGCATACAACAACAATACCAACTCTTATTTATATAAAGAGGATGTATTAATTTATATAATTGTTAATGTTAACCCTTTGGAGGATGTTTAAACATATGTTCAGGCGGTGCAGGGTTGATTAGGGGTGGCCGGTTTAATATCGAATTTATTTTGATTGGCCAAGCGTTTCCTGATTTTGAGGAAGTTTCTTGTTTGTAAGTCGTTTGTCGGAATTACTTTGTTTATAAAGTCGTTAGAGTAAGTTTTATTGTAAGGACAAAAGCACTTCAGACTATACACTTTGAATCTCTCACCGTCCTTGTGTCATACGCATACTATTAAAACGCAAGTATTTTTTACCGTTTAAGAACGGAATAAAATAAAATATGTGTATTTCATTTAAGTAAAATAATGTATACTCATAAGATCGACCAAAAATTACTGGAAATTTCTATTTTATTACGAAATCAGCTATTTCCATTTTAAATAAAAAATTAAAAATCTCTTTTTCCTTTTTTTTATATTTATATTTTTTTGTTCGTATTCGTGTGTTACTTACTAGTACTGTACTAACTGAGGTATTAATTAAAACTTTGTACGTGCATTTAAGTTTTAAAAGTTTATTATGACGGTAGATTCGTCATTTGTTTTCACCATTAGGACAGTCCAATCGTCTCTGGGGTCGCAGTTAGAACAAGTTTTACTTTATCAAAATAGCCGAAGTTTTTTCTACATTATTATGAGATAGACCCCACAAACAGTTACGCCTCATTAAATCACCAATATTTATGCAAACTGCTATAAAAGTCTCCAATTAAGACTGAGTGTGAAAATGGGCATACAACGGTGCCTTACTTATGGTACAGTATAATCCGGTGGCAGTAAGACAGATAACATAATGTACACATTACAATCTATCTAGATTACAATCTAAAAGATCTTTCATCGGAACTTCGATGGAAGATCTTCTAGATTAACAGTTCCCACCTAAAAAAATCTACCGGCAAATGGAGGCTTGATGCCTTCTTTTACTGTGTGACCGCAAGCGTGACATTACGTCGACAAAATTGATTTGTTTCCGCAGCCACAAAAAGTTTTCCATTAGATAATAAGACTATATCTATCGCTCAAAACTATTGTGTTCGGTTTAAGGTCTTAAATATATCAAAAGTGAACTACAACTTGTCGGTGTGGCGGACAATATATTTTTAAATAAATTAATAAAAAAACAAGATTAAATTTACTAGTAACTAAGACTTGTCAAGAGATAGGCATAATATAGCCATAATTTAATATCATTAAATTAAATACATAGAATAACATTATACAACACAAAGAAATTCAATAATAACATAAAAATAAAAACACATTTGAAATAAATGAAATTAGATAAAATAGATCAAAGGATCTTTATAAAGTAACAGTGGCTAGAATTAAATGTCATAGCGTGCTTTTAATTATTTTATCCTGAATAAAAATCCTGAAGTGAATAGTAACATTTTTGTAGCTACAGAGCATACCTAGCTATAGCTTGTTTTCAAATCTATATCAGGAAATCCATTTATAAACATTTTTCGTGAGATATGCCTTAAATAAAATTATGATGATTCCATCTATAAGATTAAGTCTACAATTTCTAAACGGAAAAAAATCGTTATTTGGATATTTGTTAAATTTTTGGAAGTATGTAAGTTTCTCCTTTAATGAAAATACCAAAACTAGTTTATAGGTGCCATACTAGATTTCACTTGATTGTGCCCGAAGTCTGTCAGCGGGTGGCCAAAATCAACCCTTGATTTTTTATTAATTCTTTGCGACTATCAAAAATAACTTTTTTGTCAAAAAACTCTTATGAGGTTTTTAATGTTTACCATTTATTTAAACATTTTAATATCTTTGTTTTAACAGTTGTGATTTAATAGGGTTTATCTATAAAATTCTTTTTTATATATTAACATGTAAGGGATATTCAAATTCCTATTTTTTAACGGCTACGTATAAAAAACGTAATTAATACTTTTTTTACAGTATTGTCATAATATGTAAAGACAAGAGACTTTTTTTTTTAAATAATTAACACTGTGATTTTTTGCTTACTTTAAAATTATCTATAAAAGTACTAAAGTACCCAAACTAAAGTGTACTCTTATACGCGGTCTATTAAAAACGTCATACCAAAAATCCAAATAAAAAGAATACACCTCAAATAAAGTTCTTAATAAACCCAGTAAAACTGTTTTAAAAACATATCCAGGGACGCTCACACTTTTTTACAAGACCGGAAGAAATACCACCCTCAATTCAATTGGCAACTAATAAATCAAATCTTTGAACAAAACGACCACTTCTCGCTGCATAGTTCAAAACAATGCGCGCTTTTTGACCTAACCCTCTAGCGCTGCGGGACATTTTTTATTAAAAAAAAACAAAAAAAACCTCGCGTATTTTTGAGTTAACTCAAATACCTTGTTTATAAAGAGTATTTTTGCTTGAATTAAAAATGATTTTTGAATAGTAAAAAATGCTTTGATATAATATTTCTTTAGATTGATATGCTTAATTTTTAGCCAATTGTATAGTGTAGCGGTAAAACGGCCTTTTGTGAGTTTATAATAGTGTTATCATTGTGGCCAAAAACACCCTTTGTATGAGATAAGCCTTATTGTTCGAAAGGATCCAAACGTCACGTGTGAAAAGGTGAATTTTCAACGCTTTATTGTGATTAATTGTATTTTAAGCCGTTTGTGTTTTGGCAACGTTGCTTTCCAAAAGACGTAACATTTACAACACATGTACACTTTTTTAATTTTGAGTAAAGGTTACTTTTACCGGTCAATCTTATTATCTACTTTTTTTTTCATTTTTGCAGCGGGAAATGATCACCAGTAGGATGACGTGTGTGGGACATCCTTACTGAAAAGGGGCAGGAATACCCTCTACAAACTTCCGGTGAACCTCATCGTCGTCATGGTGATGCCGTGGGAACAGACGACCACTGGTGGAATGACCACAGCACCACCGGTGGAATGGCTGCTAACTAAGCAGCTCGTCATCTCCCTCGATGGTTTGGGAGAGGAGCGAAGATGGCTGATGCACTAAACCAGGCTTCTCTTCCCCACTGGGTATTCTGGGCACGTGTCTTGGGCCCATAAAGGATGGGGCCCTTAGTCCTAGCTCGACAATAAAAATTTGACGAAGTGTCACTTTACACGCGCTATCTATATTTAAGTAAAGTCAGGCTTACCGATTGCAGCACGTTTAAAAATATTGATGTATAATATTGAATACTTATGATTAATACCTATGTATTTTTTACTGGTTTAAAGGAAAATCGAAATAAAATTATTTTTGTTTATTGATCAACAGTAATTTAATGCTTCATTCAATTGAAGTGAAAAAAAAACACAAATTATCGACTAAGTCTCTGACCAAAATATTATAATATTTTTTCCTTATTTTGTCATGAAATCGATTTTATTTTTTATAATTAACCTATCTACCTAAAAAAATATTAATCTACTTAATTATATGTTTACACAAAAATAAGCTTATCAAAAAGCCGCTTTTAAATTAATTTAAAGAAAAAATGATCCTCTCAAGAGTTCCCGTCAGCTTTTTAAATATTTGACTAAACACTTGACGTCTAGTGGCACAAATGTTTGCGTAAGCTACCGTAGAGCTTTTTTGTTGCAACCTTTTTGTCAAGAATTCCGTCGCTGATTGAAGTTTCTGTACTATTTTTAAAAGCACAATCATTTTTTAAATACGTTTACGACCTTCTTTACAACGTATTGAGATATACTACTATTCCATAAAATTAGAGGTACCTACGCATTTTATTATTTTATTTACATTTTTTTTGTCAAAACAATATGAAATATTTTCCATTCCTCGGAGCCCTTCCCTCCCTCCCTTTGCGTTTATATTAGCGATCCAACACAGCTTCGGGCGAACTATCTCGTTTTTTCTAAATTTTCCACTGATCTTTCGCTCCGTATAGCTTAAAAGCTTTCTCTATAAATGATCTATCCAACACAAAGTTACTTTTTAAGTTATAAGTACTGTACGTTTCCTTATAATAAATAAATTTAGATTATAAAATTTACCACTTTCGGGTTCCATTTTGAATATTAAAAATAATTTAATAGGTCAAAACGCGATACCATTTTTATTTAGTAGTTAACACGAACTACTTATTGCCCGACATTTTGGTTAGGTTGCACCAACCGTGGTCATGAGATGCAGCTCATGACCACTTTAAATTATTTAAATTTAGACTCGTTAAATTATTTTAAGAAATTTGATTACTTTTTGCACTTTCATATTTTCTATCGGCATCAAACGACATCAACGTTTGTTGACACACTTGCCACCTCAGATTGAGTCGTCAGGTAGACTCTTCAAACTCGCAAACTTCCCACAGTCATCGTTTTTTTTCCTTTTTACTCGAGTTTTTAACACTCCGCACTTTTTAGGGCCCTGAAGTGTGCAAGTCATTGTCGGTAACGTAAAAAGAGTCCTTCACTTCCTACCGCCGAGTAGGGTTCGGGCAAATAGGCTCAAACAACTACAAAAGGGTTTTATGTCAATTAGATTAAATTATTTCATAGAAAATAAATTATTATATTTTTGAAATAGATCAGAAATAGCTATTCCGTAATATTATAGGGTTATAAATATTTTTTAACACTTTCGATATCACACCCTTGCTATTAAATGTTATTTTGTGATAGAAGAGTAATTAACATAGATCTATACATCCTTAATATTAGTTAGGTTGTTTGATTCGTCAAGAGGACCGAAGAAAATAGAGAATACATGTTTGTTAGGGCTGACATTTTAATCAAATTGTCAATAATAAATTGAATAAAAAAACATCGTTAAAAAACATTGTTACGGAATACTGTTATGATGTTTAAAAAATGTCTAATTGTAGGTTTTTTATTCAACTGTTATTTCTTATCTGACAATTTTGAAAACCGGATTTTATTCAAGATGTACTTCTATGGTATGTTTTAATCAAAATACCTACTATTTACGTAAAAATAATCAAATAATAATTAAATTAAACTAATTATGTATAATGATCTCATCGACGCTATAGAATCAAATTATGTACATAAATACTTATTTTGAAAACTACTAAATAAAGATACGGAACCCATCGTCTCGAACATTGGGACCAACTTCGAACTTTTTATCCACTACGGGTGGCCATCACCCATAATTTTCAGCTCCGTCCGCGAACATTCCATCTCTTTCCAATTTTGACGACCAAAATGAGACAGCCTGAACATTTTTACCCATTCTCGTCATATCCTAGCTCATAACTTAATTTTGTTTAATTATCGATTTTGTTAGGCTTTACGATGACGTTTTACTTTTTAAAAATTGACCGTGCCGAAAGAGTGGCCGATTTGGCGCCTCTTGTGATCATTTTAAGTTTTTTAACGACCCCTTTGACAGAGAGTGGGCATTTATTTTGATTTAGGATAATGAAATTTGTTGTTTTTTTGCTAATCTTCGAGGTGGGTATTTTTTAGCACATTTTACGCTAAATTTTAGTGTGGATTCATTACTACTATATAAAAATTGTGGGAGTAGGCTCTGTGCCAAAGTATTAAGTGCAATATAATGTGACATACATATTTACAGAGTTTCTTGTCGGTAACGTCTCGGTAGAAATAAGTTCCATACTACGAGTAACTTTGCATTATGTTCTGACTATTCAAAGTTATTAAAAAGTAACCTACTTACCTATGTTTAAAGAATATTTCTGAGTATAATGAGATAATGAGTTGTTTTCAAACTAAAGATGTTTACTGCACAACCATTATAACTTTTTATTTTCAAATTTAAATGCAAAAATTCATTGAACCACATCACATGCTCGCTCTGATTCTGTGGTAAGTAGTAAAAACATTTGTGAGACAGAAATCAGAAACAACACCCAGACCCGAGGCAATATGCAAAAAATTCAATTTCCACGTTGACCCGACCGGGAATCGAACCTTCGAATCTTGCTCTCCTCAGCTATAAAGATCGTCAAATTGTAATGGTTAATTGGTTTCCATGATAACGTTCCAAACTTGTACAGTTAGTCTAGATGTTAAAGTACTGAATTGTAATCAGAGGATTCTAGGTTCAATTCCCGGGCATATGTATACCTATGATGAATTTTTCATAAAATATGAATAGCTTAGATATGTGCTCGCCGATTTGACGTTTAGCAAACGCGACGATTAAGCTAGTACCGCAAGGTTTGGGATAAATATTAGGCTGAAAATTAACTATAAACGTTTACATAATTTATTTTTTTAAAGACCAAAAAGTATGCAAAATTACATACATACTTATGTATGACCTTAAAATAAAAATATTTTCTTTTAATAGTTCTTCGTTATTAGATTGATGCGTTTAGAATGTTGAGGTTATAACTATATTTTGTATAGAAACATAATTATGTGTATTGTTATAGTTTCTGAGAAGAATCATACGGTCGATATGTTACCGGGATGGCACAGGACGTCATTATAGGCAGGTATAATGTCGTGGTAAGGCGCGGGGCACACTGAGAATGCTTTAGCGGAAACAATTCATTTAAAGAGTCCACTGCGTTAAAGATGGACGTCCTTTGTTTTACTACGAACAGTTTTTAAATGTTGTTAAAAAATCAGCCTTATTGCTGTAAATACCTGGGACTTTGAGCGTTCTAGACGTGTAGCTAAATATCAGACACGT
Source organism: Glyphodes pyloalis (assembly GCA_037074685.1). NCBI lineage: Eukaryota > Metazoa > Arthropoda > Insecta > Lepidoptera > Crambidae > Glyphodes > Glyphodes pyloalis. The sequence continues at coordinate 1,644,036 of JAYKKO010000012.1, read as the reverse complement.
TTTTATCTCAGGACTGGAAGCAATATTGATTAGTTTGTAAACAAGATTACTAGCTGTTTGTATGAAGTGACTGAATGACATTGATTACTTAGATTTCAATGTTTTGGACAATCATTCATTCAGTGGACCCTTCATTTGTTAAATATTGAATTGGAAGCTAATACTGGAAACAACAATAACTATAGATTTAACTTGCCGCTTTCTTTTAGTACAAAAATAAAACTTTAACCCCACAAGGCCCAATGTACGGTGGACAGCTCATCAAGGTACTTTCAATTCGATTTTGGTTCTTATACATACGACATAAGAGGGGTTAAAAGTCTAAATTGCCTTGTCTGCCGTGCTGAAGACCATACATTTAAAAGCCAGACACGACACACTTCATATTCTACTGTGTCCGTTTTTTCGGTACAACGTAAAAAAGAAAAAAATGCCCTCTTCCATTTTTTTTAAATAACATACTGGTTTACATCGCTGATCTCAAAGTAAGCAATTCACGGTTATATTATATTTATACAAGCAGTTATTCTTACAAAACAGTAGGATAGAACTGTGCTATGTAGTCATCGCGCAGTGTGCACCACTCCTTACATGCCGGATGCAACGCGGAACTCTTCCTTTCCTTTCATACATGGTAATGACTCGATTTTTTGGGTCCAAGAGAAAAAAACCCCAAAAAAAAGGTGTTCCCACAGAATCTGTGGGAGCTATCCGACATGAAAGTTTATGTCGTGAACAAATCTAATGGGAAAAAGCGTTGTAATGGCTTCGATTAATATCTGGTAGCAAATAAAATGTGTGCGGTGATCTGTCGTTTAATTTAAAAACTATAACCGAGTCAAAGATTTTTTTAGAACATACGAATGATATAGGTTAGGTTAGGTTAGATAGTTAGATTTTTTTTGTGAAGGTGAATTTTACACAAGTTATGGCAGTTGTATCTACTAACTCAATAGGTATTTCAAAATGTCATTTTAAATAATTGAAAATATCATTTTAAAAAATTTAAAATTACATTTTGAAGAACATTCAAATCTCCCAAAAATTATTCAATGCAAAAAGCATATATGCAAATACTAGCTGTGCCCGCGACTTCGTTCGAGTGGACTACATCCTTTCATGGTCGGTTTTACCCCTTTCTCCCCTAATATTCGAAACAAAAAGTAGTCTATATTTTAATACAAATTTCGAGCTATATTTGTGCCAAATTTCATATCTCTAACTTCAAAAATAAACATTTTCCCATATAAACTTTCAAAGGTGATATTACCCCCTTCCCCCATTATTTTCTAATAAAAAGTAGCCTTTATCCGTTCTTGAGATTCAACGTATACTTATACCAAATTTCATCAAAATCGGTTGAGAGGTTTAAGCAGGAAAGCGTAAAAGACAGACAGACAGACAGAGTTACTTTCGCATTTATAATATTAAGTAGGGATCTTTTGAAATGTATTTATAGGTATATACCTTACTTTGTTGGTTAATAAAATATTTTCGGAATATGTTTACAATGTTTAATGACTAGTTTGAGACGTAGAACCTGTTTTTTTTTGCTTAAGCACCTGCTACTTTGTTTTTTCAAAACGGTTTACTTGCATTCGAATTGAGTTGATTACGATTATGAGAAAAAAAATTGCTATCTGTCATAATTTTTTTTTATATTGCACTTCAAGATTGACCTCATCCCACCTGATGTTAAGTGGTAATGAGGTCCTAGCTTAAGGGTGATAAGTACAGCATAATAAATATGTTACTGGACTTGTCGCCCTTACCTTGAAGGCTTGACCCCTGCTACTAATGTAGCACCCCCAGGAGCTCTGGAAACCTTACTCACACGCAGGAACACAACAACACAGAAGTGATTGTTATTTGGCTGCGGTCTTCTGTAAGGTGGAGGTATTTCACCAGTCGGGCTGCTCCAGTTCGAGCGATAAATCGCTGTGCCCTACCTCTCTCTGTGTTACTAGATACATGAAAATGGCATTATAAAGAAAATTAAATAACAACAATGAATTTCACATTAGAATTTATTATTACTGGACTTCTTTTAGGTTTTGCTAGTCTTTAAACTATTGCTTGTAGACGTCTGTGTATTAACTATTAATACCCAGACGTCTATAAGCAATAGTTAATTTCGTATCATCACGTGCATATAACTTTTTATAAATGCATTTTTTTATTCCAGATTCACACGATGGTGTGTGGCGCGAACACACGTTGGACCAAACAAAAACCGCTGCCTAACGAGGCGTGTGATCGCGGCCGTGTGGCCGAAGCCTTACGCTTCACCTACTAGCCTACTGCCGTGTACACACTGCCTTTTTAGGGTTCTGTCGGCATAATGGGTTCCTAGACACAGGAGCGGTTGTTAGAGCCTCATCAATACAATTCCAATTTAAAAAAAATCGACGGATCCAATTTTAAGAAAATTTTATATAATATGTAAATAGGGGAGCGGACTAGATTGTTTTTAGGTTTCCGTAGTCAACTAGGAACTCTTATAGTTTCGCCATGTCTGTGTGTCTGTCCGTCCGAGGATAATCTCAGAAATCGTTTGCACTAGAAAGCTGAAATTTGGTACAAATATGCATATTAATCACGTCTACAAAGTGTGGTTTTTAGTTTGTTAAATAGTTTAAAAAATATATAAGCCACGTAGTTTTTCATTTGCCAAATTAATAAAAAAATACTGATATAAAATGATGCCCAGTTGCGAGGTTAGGGCACTTAGGGCTTGTTACGTTATTGATAAGTAAAAGTCAAGTCCACTATGAAAAAAATAAGATCAAAGGATGCCAATTTGGGGCTTGTTATGTTATTGGTAAGTAAAAAATGTCTCCACTATAAAAAAATGACGTCATAATTTGACAATTCAATTCTGTTAGTTAACAAGTTCTGTTATTTTACGAGTATATATTAGGTGGAAAATATAAAAATATTTTTGGATAATCTTACAGATGCAGTAAAACATATTTTTATTCCGCTTTTCTATTACATCAGAAATATTAATGAAACGACAACTTTTTTAAACAAAATGCAACCATTTGTTCGGAACCTATAACCGCTAAAACTACCTACTGGCATGAAAAACTGTGCTTTTCTTTAGAAAGAATTACATCTTTAATGTCTTTAGATTTGTGCATGAAAAAAGGTTTTTATAGAATATCAGACTATTTATATTATAAATGACGAAAGGGTTTGCACTAGAGCTAGATATAAGCATTTTTGTTCGCGTGTTTTTTTACTGTTCTCATAGAAGTATATTTTTTTAACAGTAGGTAACTGTCGAATTTCTTGTCGGTATTACTTATTTTAAATAACCCTCAATATAAAGTTCAACACACGGTTGGCACATTTATATTTTTATTTGCTGCTTGTATCATCATACTGTGTAGTCAATTGAACAGTTCGAAACTATGAAAGCTTGGTACTAACGCTGTTGGTAACTAATAAACCGATTACATTTAACATGGTAACGCGACCCTGTAATATTAATGTTATGTCGACCTCCGTAGCTGAGAGGCGAGCGGGCCGGACTTTGGTGTCGCGTCATCTCTGAGATCTCGGGTTCAATTCCCGGTCGGGTCAACATGGGAAACGAACTTTTCTATATTATCTCGGGTCTGGGTGTTTCGGTACCATCGTTTTTTTTTATTTCTGTAACACAAGTACTTACCAATCGTTTTTTACCTTACGAATCGGAGAAATGTAAATAATGTGGTCCAATATTTATTGTAATATTTATTTTGTAAGTATGTTTCACACGATTGTACCCTGCATATAAGCTTTATTCCCATAGCGCCGTCACTAGGCGACGAGAGGTGTGGAGTTTTAGTGATTAATCTGCAGTCCCAGATCTTATCAGAGCGGGGAAGTCCCACACACGCTACTGCCTTCCCCACGCAGTGGTAAGATGCATCAATTCTATTCCCCCTTTAAACAAACATGATTGTGTCATTTTCAAATATGCTTTTGATTACTTTGCAAAAATAAGAAAAAAAATTACTTGAGCTTAAAATCTAAATTCTCGTTTACTAGAATAAAAAAAAAAATAGGATGGATTCTTTCTTTATATAAAATCGTGAGAAATATTCCTATCAACGAACATTTTCCCACCGCCTTATTTGACCTACATCTGTCTCAAAGTTCACACGAATACCTGAAATGCTTGTTCAATACCCATTACACGTCAAATTGAACAATTACTTAGCTAATTAACCTCAGATCTGAGATTTGTGCGCAAAAAACGGTGACATCTGCCATAAAACTTTGATAAAAAGTCAGCCATGCTGTATGGAAATAAGAAAAAGGCGGGAAAAGTGACAGTTGTTACGAGTCGACCGCAATGGCTGCTGTGCGGCTTCGCGCGCATGCGCGGTGCAGGTGCTACAATTGGTTGGCAAATGGTGCGTTTTCTTTTTTCTGAGTAAATGTTTGTTTTTGTTTATTATTGCATGCAGATGAATGAATTTTTGTGAGTTTTTGTGTTCTTTAATTTGTAAGGCATTTTTTCACGTAAGTCACTTGTACACACAAATATTTGTACGAATTGTGCATTTATCGTTTTCAAGTAATTAAATATTTACTATATCTGGTAAGTTGTATTTTGTTGCTATTTCAATATTAAGATATACTCATCTTTTCAAAATATTTATAAAAAACCAATACTAATTCATTTGATTGACGAAGAAAATTCTCAAACAACGCGAGACTCTACAAACACATTTTTTTACATTTAAAACACATTTTTTTTAAATATTTAATGAACATCGATTATGCATAATATTATATTAACAGACATACTCCATCATGAAATGGGAAACGTATCCCAATCAGCCCTGTACTTAAAATTAACTTTTACTGATAATATGTCTTGAATTTCGGTCATCATCTAAAGCTAAATTGTTAGATATATGATTTACCAAAAAAATTAAAAAATAACATGCAAAATATATAGTTTTGATTGAAATGTGACAATGACTTCTATCTATCTAATATTATTGAAAAAATATCATTGAAATGTATGTACAGTCAGCTGTTTCAGTTTCTAAACCACTCTGTACCGTGTCGCGTTAAGTTAAAAGTCTACGTACTTAGCTAAGTGGAAGTTAAATATGATTAGGTACTGAGGTGTACACAAACGAATAATGCTAACCGTACACGCATAACCTCGATAATACTTGCAGAAATTAGAATTATTTGTTTAGTTCTTAACTGTCAGGACAAGGTTTAGGTAAGAAAAACCATTTACTAGGATCGTACGCGCCGCGATATTCGACTGTACCTATATTAGAATAGAACCGAAAATAAAAGAGACGTCACTCTTTAATGCCCGGTTCCAATATTTTACGACTCGTAATGTGTCAAAAATGACAATCCGTTTTTCTTTTCTCCGACTGACTATGTACGAGTCTGGAAAGGTTTTAGGTTACGCGTCGTATTATTACTATCTGTAACTAAAACAGATAGTCTTTAAAATATTTTTTGTATTTATGATCTCAAAAATCTAAACCAGCTCATTTAATTTCCCTGCAGGGCTTAGTCATCGATAATTTGAAAAATTAAGTCTTTGTTTCAACAATGAACACTGGCTTAATTAATAGCCACTCTCTTGGGACAAAAACCTTAACAGGCCTGTTCAATATCCCTGCAAGGCTTAGACTATTAAAGAAGATTATTATAGAGAGATTGAGATATTAGAGAGAAGTGTATGGTATCGACCTAATTTCAATTAAGTCAAATTGAAATTAAGTCATCGTTGCGACTATGAAAATGCCAAAAGCGGGTGGGTCACAAACCCGATTAAATTCGAAGAAACCAAAATATGCATTCCTCTCCCGGGAATCGAACACTGGATCTGGTACCCAAACCAATATACCGTCGAGGATACGCCACCAAACCCTCTACTTAACAACGGTTACTCGGTAGTAAGAAACAAAACCTCTTTAATTACTTGACGCTATTAGTTAAATTCCTGCTAATCGGAGTGACGCACGGAGGGCCGGAGGTGTTCCTTTCGGAGGGCGTCGATTGGGACTTCCTACAATTTCCTACGCGACGGGTTTCGCCACCGGAACCAGGTATTTGTAAGATATCGCACTTCCGGGACTAATAGCCGATCATAATACTAGGCTACGGAAAGGTTTTGATACTTGACAATATAACAAATTTATTTAAGTAAATTGAATCGCCAAATAATTAAGTTCAAAGTGAAAAATTGCTCCTATTTTTTTTACTTCCGTAAAAAACTGTAAATCGCAAGCGAACGGAATCGCGCGCACATTATAGTCTTAGCCTTAGCCCGTGGTGACCTCCGGCTTTGGATCTCTGCCCGCTGATAGGTACTCAATAATACCTGACTAACATAATTATTAAAATGAAAGTTCATTAAGGTTTCTCCACTCTCGCTCATACATAAATCGTAGTTAAGAGTTTGTCAATTTCTGAATCCATTAACTTTATTTATCTACTTAATTTATAATGCGTATATATACATTATGTAAATGTAATTATACCTTCATACACTTTTAATATATGTTTTATATAATCATGTATGTTTATTAAATAGATTATGTTATTTATAATGTTTAGTTCATTGTCGTGTCTTATGATCCTTTTTAGATTACTTACGCACTTTTTCACTATTACCGAACCAATATACAAACTATCTGCATGACCCCAGGCTTGACTGGTGAAGAATGCCTCTAGTTTTAAATCGATATGCTTATAAAATAAATTCATTGAAGACTTTTGAAAACTTATTAAAGTTGCTAATACAGCGTTGATACTTACTTTCACAAAGACAATGCATTTTAGCACTACCTGATATAAAACCAAAGTCGCTTTTTCTGTAGGTCTCGATGTGTGCTTAGATCTTTAAAACACCGCAATGGACTTTTATGCAATTTTTTTGATAGATAGAGCGATGTAAGTGAAATATTTATATTTATAATACATACATTAACATGTATGTATTTTTTTTATATTACATTTCAAGATTGACCTCATCCCACCTGATGTTAAGTGGTAATGAGGTCTTAGCTTAAGGGCGACAAGTACAGCATAAATCTGTTATTGGACTTGTCCCCCTTACCTTGAAGGCTTGACCCCTGCTACTAATGTAGCACCCCCTAGGATCTTTGGAAACCTTAATCACACACTAGTCTAGCTAGTAACTAATAAAAGTAAATATCAAGACTAGTCGTTTACGTAGACAACTGAGCGGACACCCATGCTCCCTGAGCCGTGATGAAAATTTTGCGCGCGCCATTGAGCCGAGATATTCCCGGAACAATGAATATAATTCACGGTCAGACGAGGAAGATATTGTCAACGGTGGAGTAGCAAAAACTACTTATAAAGTAACATCGCCAATTTGACGTGTATTATAAATTGAGTTGTTTCTTGGAAGTCCGTTTTTAGTGTCTTTTAAAGACTGTTTTTCCGGATAAGTCTTGGGTACGTCTTATATTTAATACGGAAAAGTTTTTAATAATGTATGAATGTATGGATATAATATGGATTTGTGGATGTATGATGTTTTAAGAGAAGTAAGGCATAGCGATTTATCACTCGGACTGGAACAGACCGACTGGTGAAAAACCTCCACCTTACAGAAGACTGCAGCCAAATAACGATCACTTCGATGTTGTTGTGTTCCTGCGTGTGAGTAAGGTTTCCAGAGCTCCTGGGGGGTGCTACATTAGTAGCAGGGGTTAAGCCTTCAAGGTAAGGGCGACAAGTCCAGTAACAAATTTATGCTGTACTTGTCGCCCTAAAGCTAGGACCTAATTACCACTTAACATCAGGTGGGATGAGGTCAATCGTAGACAATACAGGGATGTAGACTAACCAGTCAACATCCCAGTATTGTCTACGATTTTGATAACTCACTTAATATTGAACATAACTGAACAAAACAACACATAATTTACATACTAAAGTTTACTTAATGATGAACAAAACCAAACAAGACGGATGGACGTGGATTTCCCTTCCAAGATCTCCACTGAATCCCAATTCACCCATAGATTATTGGACAGCTCTATCCGTCGTAGTTCGACCGTCATTACACGGTGGTCCGTAAAATTTATCCTAATGCACTAATTCGGAATTAATGTGCAACTTTGTGTTTCAAACCTTTAATCGCATTAGAAGTTTTATGCGTTTTAGGACGTTAACGAAGTTTTGTGCACTTTTTTAAAATGTTTAATGTTGATGAAGAGTTCGGTCGTTTTGCTCGATTTTGTCACACCTAATAAATTGCAAATAGATGTTTTTTTTATTAATAAGTGAGCGACAAGTCGCGCGCTTATAAATAATGTGTCACCAACTCAATATTAGGTTATAATTTTTAGATGCTCAAGTAAATAGAGAGCCCTTTTGAGATCAAGACCCATTTCTTTCTATTTTTTAATTGTGATAAAAGTTAAATTAAATTGTATAGCATGTATGACCCTATTCAATATTTTTTTATGTAATTTTATAAAATCTTGAGTTATAAAAACCAATCATTGCCGGTCTGAGACCTTACGCTAACCATTAAGTGTAGCGAAGGCAAAATGAAAAGCATGTCATCAGATCGTCACATTTAGACTTTTTTTTGTAAGCTTTTTAGCGAATAAGTCTCAAAAAAATCACTTACCTGTCATCAGCGTCTAATCATCAAATGGAGGAATCACTCCGTGTGTCCCATAACCATATTTAGGGTTCATATTTGGGACAAATTAGGACCGTGCGGTTAGCAGGTATGTAATTTTCAATTTGGCGGCCTCTCTGTGTTTGCGAATCTCTAATTCGATTAGATATGTCCAATTTGAGGGGGTCTTACGAACTTCTTGGAATATAATGGGTTCTTTATATTAAAAAAAAAGGTTTGCTTAGTGCTAAATTTCAGGAATACCCGATTTTGGAGCCTAAACATAACATTGAATATGTACCTATAAGCATATTTAGAGTCAAACACGTATTAATTTTTAATACATTATTTCAAAACACATTAGCTCAAGATCGGCATTAAACAAAAGGAACTAAAACAAACGTAAATATATTTATAGAACCTTTGAATTTGTTTTATTAGTGCCGAATAATAATAACTAATAATCACTTTAGACTCAGTGTAGAGTAATGGAGGGAAAAGCATTACGTTATTCGTTTTAATTCGAGATTTAATATGTACAATATAATTTTAATAGAAATAACAAAAAAATATTTTAAGACTTTTGCGTTCCATTTTAAACGTTTAAAATAATAAGTAAGCAGTAAGTAGTTCTTATTAACTACTAAATAAATAAAAATGGAGTCGCGTTTTGACCCGTTAATTTGTTTTAAATGTTAAATAAATTAATTGTTAGTAAATCAGAATATTTCTTTAATTTTTCGTCTTTAAAGACAAGTAACCCTAAACTGCTGCTCCTTGTTAACGCTCGCTAACTTGATTGCGATTTGATGACAACTTGCGCGTTTTTTTTCTAACCCTGAATTCACTAATAGAATTTAATTCCGTGTGATTTGTGAAATTGTATAAAATTATGTCTTGTCTGTCGTTTTGTTCATTAGAACTTCCTGTTTAATGAAATCACTTTTTTTGACTGCATCTCACGGGTTTGCAGAAACGAAAGTTCTTGAAAATATTGAATCATAATAAAAAATCTGCTATCAGCTTAAATGAGCAGCAGGAATATTCAAATTCAAATTATTTATTGCATAATATCACATTACATTAATAAGGTCTTACATAATACGGGTCTACATGTGACGCCCTGCTAGGGCATGGCAATTTCTTAAAACTAATAAAACTTAAAGAAAACAAAACCAAAGTATGACAGGCTAAACAAAAGGAACATATAGAATTAGACACTTAAATACCTAGAAACGGCCTATACGATCACCAACGGTCAGGTCAGCCTACCACACCTGTTGGGTTTCAATTATTAAATTTGTCATCAAAAAATTCTTGTAAATTGTAGTAGCTTTTTTTAATTAAGAACAATTTTAGATGTTTATTAAACATTTTAGGGGTTTCTATGTTTGTAATTTTATTTGGTAGGTGGTTATATATTTTTATGAGCATGATGTGGGGGCTTGAAGAAACTAATTTTAATCTAGAGAAGGGTAACTTAAGTTTATTTAAATTCCTGTTATTTCTTTTTGTTATTTATAATATTTATAATATGAAAAGTATAATTAACTTGAAAACTAACGAAACCATTGCTTGTCAAGTTCCTGATATAAATTTCATGTAATGCCATTATATTTTTCGCTCAAATCTACGTGGTTGATTGGTTGATAATGGCACTAGCATTAAATACGCATTTTGTTTTCTTTTTAGTGTGCAATAAAACTTAAGTAATAGATAGCTTAGCCTTTAATTTTTATTTGGTAAAACTAAATAGTCAAAATATGGTTTTAAAACTCGTAGTCGAGTGGAGAGCGGTGTGGACTTTGGCATCGCGCCATCTTTGAGGTCCCGGTCTAGTCAATATAGGAAACGAACTTTTCTATATTGTCTCGGGTCTGGGTGTTGTGGTACCGTTATTTCTAATATGCTTTAGCTACTTACCACAGAGTCTGAGCAATGTATGTGATGTTGTTTAATATTTATATTATATTCATGTATATAGGTACGTACGGTCAACTGCACATCAAGGGAAATGAAAAATGGTACTGGAAAAGAGAAAAAAAAGACACTTACAAAAATAAGTAAAGGTCATAAGAGAGAATCATTTAACCCCTAATTAAAGCGACCTTCTGTCTGTAATTGTTACGTAATTGTCTTTTTTTTTTAGAGGAGGAAATGCATTGGCGCACCGTACCACTGCGTTGGGGGAGGCAGCAGCGTGTGTGGGACTCCTACCTACATCCTACCCGTGAGACTACCCACTAAAACCCCCCCGCACCTCTCATCACCTAATGACGGCGCCATGGGAATATAGATTATCTATAGCAGCCACAGACGTAATTGTCTTACTTACTGACTTGAAGACGTATAACATGAATCTCACAACATTTTGCTGTAGAACAACAGAATCGCGAGGCTTGTTTTTTTTGATAATGAAGTAAAGTAGTGTTGTAATTATGGGATAGTTTTTTCTCCATAGCTCCTCGTAGGTGAGCTAATACTAAGTACCTATTATGAATTCATTTGATTAGTTCCAACAATATGTTTAATGAAACGCGTAAATGGTACATTTCCTGTTTTTGATGGCGTAGTGTCCAGGAATCTATTAAAGATACTTTTTATCGTTTACATTCTTCAGATCAATTAGATTAATTGATGCATGATTGTTTTTACATCTTTTTCTGTTAATACGAAACAATTATTCAACTAATGCAATTAAATTAAGTACTTGCTCGTATTTTCCTGCTCAGATTATTCAGAAGATAATTCCCATATTAAGCATTTAAAATAATTAAACGGGTCAAAACGCGACACCATTTTTATTTAGTATTTAGCATTTTGACCCGTTAAATTATTTCAAACTAGCTGTGCCCGCGACTTCGTTCGCGTGGACTACATCCTTTCATGGTCGGTTTTAATCCTATCTCCCCTAATATTCGAAACAAAAGTAGTAGGGTTTAAAATGGAACGCGAAAGTCTAAAAATGTATAATTCCCATAGCTTAATAGACTAATGTAATATTAGCAATTTCATACGACATTCCTCACGCACCCCGTCAACCCTCAACCGCTCAAAGGGTCCGCTTGACCTGATCGATTAACTTTTTGCCACACACGCGCCCTTAAATAAAATCATAAATTCAGCACGGCTCGGTGGCAAAAAAAGCCCGCGATGCCCCGGGCGGGGCCGGCCGATTTATGACTATATCTTGTGGTCATTCTGGCCGCATCGCCGTGGCAGGGTTAAGATGATTTGTGAATTGGTGAAAAAGTGGTAGCTGACTTTGTACGTGTATGTATGTGGGTGTTCTGGAGTTGATAAATAAGAAATTTTAAGTTTTTAGATTAAAACATTGACATTAAATTTAAAACATTTTGCGAACTTAATGTAATGAAAATATTTACAGCTTTCCCGACGCCATTTAATACAAAACTAAGTAAAGCACATTTTAGGTATTTATTTAATAGTTATTTATTACGTGAACGTTAAAAAAAGTACAACAGGCGGTCGTAATGCCTTTTCTTTCAAAATTATCTACCAGTCGCCGCTCAAGTTTGAACGAAAAATTAATAATAGAAAGATAACAAAAATATTACCTTCTTATGCAGGACTGGAAGTACAGAATGCTAGGCATTAAGTCCAACTTCTTTACTTTTAATATACTAGCAATAACGTTTAAATATATGTATAAGAGGCATACATAAATGTAATATTCTACCATTTTATCAAAGTTACAGGACTTTGTCTGATATATTCCAGCAAAGACCATTTATAGAACTTCAATCAACGTCAAATGCCTTATAATCGGCAAACTTTATTATGCAACATAATTATACCTTCCTTAATACTTATAATTAAACCAGAATGCTACCCATTATCCTAAGATTCAAATTGAAATAAATCCTTAAGAGTTGGGGGAGGCGATAGAGTACCGCCCTTACGCACACCGACCTTTAAAATGCTATAATTCAGAAAAAAACCGCATATTTTGATGTTTCGCAACCGCATAATTGATGGGTATGTTTAGGCCTGTAATTAAAAGCGTATTTGGTTCAATAGAACTAATCGATGATACCAGATTCTAAATAATGTATTGTATATTTTTTTCTGAACGCCCCACAAGTTGCAGTGTGGCTGTATCAAAGGCCTTGCATGAAACTGAACGATTACGAAGTTTTGACAGCCTATCTGTCAATCATTTCATTTCATATGTAGTCAAAAATATGGAATTTGTTTGTCCTAGCATATTTGTCGGTCATGTATCCATTACAGAGATTTGGGCAAGCTATGAATATTCATTTATTTGCAGGAAATTAACAGCGTTTACAAAATATTACATTTTGAGAATATACATAGTATAAACAAATTTCTAGGCTAATAACAGTTTTTCCTAATGTATCCCAGATTATGTTGATGGAAACAGTAATTGTAAGCAATTAAAAAAATAAGTCAAAAAGTAAAAAGAATTCAAGATTTATCGTAAAAAGGAATAAGGCATGGCAAAGAGGGAAACAATAATAATTAGATACGAGTAGGTTATTGCTTACATTCAGGTTAATCAATTGGCAATTTATAAAAATATCATAATTGTGAAATACCTCCACCTTACAGAAGACAGCAGCCAAATAACAATCACTTCTGTGTTGTTGTGTTCCTGCGTGTGAGTAAGGTTTCCAGAGCTCCTGGGGGGTGCTACATTAGTAGCAGGGGTCAAGCCTTCAAGGTAAGGGCGACTAGTCCAGTAATCGATTTATTATGCTGTGCTTGTCACCCTTAACCTAGGACCTTATTTCCACTTAACATCAGGTGGGATGAGGTCAATCTTGAAGTGCAATATAAAAAAAAAAATTGTACCAATACTTCCAAAAAAAAAACAAATATAAACTCAATAATTATGTTCAGCCGCCATGATTACATGCTGCACTGCACACATCTGTACCATGTCGTATTCAACTGATTGTCTATTTGACTGACTAAGTTACGCGTAGGTGGGATGAGATAAGGTAACAAATAGAAGGCGATTGATCTACATAATATATGTTATAATATAATCATAATATATGTTACAACAGAAGTTGAGATAGTTATGTCTTATTACAAGAACAAAGTAGATACGCGTAACACAAAACATTTTCAGAAATTGGTTTTGCAGAATTTTTTTTGCACGATTTAGCGTAGGGCTAGAAATCTTTTCGCACAATTAAATTTTTCTGTCGGCGTGACGCTTCGTCTTCATAAGTTAACATCTTAACACTAACAAAAAAAACAAAACATCACTTCGAACTTATCTATGTCAAATTAAGTATTTAAAAGAGTGACCAAAGACCATTCATTCCATTTAAAGGCCATAAAAGACGATTTATAATGTCCACGCGTCGATAATGTTCAACAAAATGGACACAGGATTACTGTCTGCTACAAAAGATGGGGTGTGACAACCCTTACCATGAACAGCGCAATCCAATATCATCCTTAAATCGTTACTAATGAAGTTGATTTCAATTAAGAAACAATTTTCGTGCTCACTTCTTCTTGCAAGAGATGTAGAGTTATGGGAAAATGATTTGTAGCAAAGAAGTGTGAGAGTGCAATTTGAACTGACTCATAATTGTAATTTAAGACTTTTAGCAGTAAGTGCTTTGATATCTAGAAGGAATTAACACATTAGGTGTAAAGTTATTGAGTTTTGTTTGGCGACACGACGGCGAAAGTCTTTAGAGTGGCCGCCGATTTTCTTGTGAAATTAGATTAAAATCTTAATAGAGTTTGTATCGGACAGTATGTTCCAGAAGAAAGTGTTTTTTAATGGGCTGAAAAAGAAAGTGTTATAGCTAGGTATCAATGGTGCTGATTCTATTGTGGAAATGCGTAAAATAGTTGACTCTAATCAAAACTTAATTTACCTATAGTTAAAGATTTGCATTTAGTTTAATATGTTAATAGGTTTGATATGTTTTATTTAATTCATTACTTGATCTAGTTCAACTGAGGCAATGACTCAGTCGTGTATAGCTCTGTAAAAATAACTTGAAATACATTTTTAGCATCAAAAAATACAAGTTAAATAAAAATATACATTGATATCTCATATATCTCTATTCTGCAGGCAAATATTAAACTAAATTATTTTTGGTGGTGTTTTATAACATAGTTAATTAAAAGTAACAGTATTTTTTATTAAAGTTCATTAACAGGATTTAATTAATGTTTTGTCATAAGTATAGTTCCGTATTTAATCGTTAATAAAAGCATACATTTTGGTCTAATATCTGGATTGGACAAAAAGAATTGGAACCAATGCTGACATCTCTTTTTAATTTTTTTTTTTATTTTGCTGTGTAAAAATTGAGGTAGAGTTTTGCGAATGGTAATTACCACATCAGTTATAAATAATTAGTTAGAATAAACCCTAAAAAATATGAAAGCTATTTATTACAGCAAAATAAAGTCTAATCCCTATTAATATTATAAATGCGAAAGTAACTCTGTCTGTCTGTGTGTCTGTTACGCTTTCCTGCTTAAACCTCTCAACCGATTTTGATTAAATTTGGTATAGGTATACGTTGAATCTCAAGAACGGACATAGGCTACTTTATATAAGAAAATAAGGGGGGGAGGGAGGTAATTTGAATTTGGAGAGGTTGACGACCTCCGTAGCCGAGAGGCGAGCGGGCCTGACTTTGGCGAGCGCCATCTCTGAGGTTCCGGGTTCGATCCCCGGTCGGGTCAATATGGGAAACGAACTTTTCCATATTGTCTCGGGTCTGGGTGTTGTGGTACCGTCGTTGTTTCTGATTCCTGTAACACAAGTGCTTAAGCTACTTACCACAGAATCAGAGCAATGTATGTGATGTTGTCCAATATTTATTTATTTATTTATTTATTTAATAGCACCTTTGGAAGATTATATGGAAAAATGTTTATTTTTGAAGTTAGAGATATGAAATTTGGCACAAATATAGCTCGAAACTTGGATTAAAATATAGACTACTGTTTGTTTCGAATATTAGAGGAGAAAGGGGTAAAACCGACCATAAAAGGATGTAGTCCATGCGAACGAAGTCGCGGGCACAGCTAGTTAAAAATAAACAATGAGAAATAGTCACAAATTTGACACATCTATTTGGTACATATTTAGTTACTACGAGTATATGTATACATTTATGACAAAAAAATTATGTCCCTACTTTTTCACATTACTTTAGCCGCACTCATTTTTTAAATAGAAAAAACTTAACCGTTTAGCGCCTAGAGGCAAAAGTAATAAACCTTTTTAGCGACACTCAAAAAAGCGGAACCAAATACTTTTTTGGCGAATTTTTATGGGTTATTAAAACAAATTAGTGCTGGGACACGGTGTGTTGAAAAACCGGCAATATTTATACGTTTCCTAAGCAATAAAACAACGCTATCTCCTATCTAAATGGTTCCAGTGAATTAGTAGGCTACTGAGACGAGTCGTCGTTAAGATCACAAATTACGATTTATTTTTATTGTGTACGTAACGATCCTTTAATTTGTACGACTTGCAAAATAGAAATGTATGCAAAAAACAATATAGAGTAAGCTCTTGACATTTTCTTGCGTTGTAGAGTAGTGAATACTTAAATCCTGAACTCTTTATTCATCACAAAAATAATGATATTTAATAATAGTATTACGTAGTGAGAAAATAGTATGAAAATTGTAGGTATTAGCGTAGCAGTCGTGAGTAGAGGAACTACTGATTGCCGTTAATTTTACTTAATTAAAGGTATGTAACTTTTCCTTTTTTATGCATGAGAATTAATAGATATTTTAAAACCTAGTGTGATGTGTGGATTACAAATTCTAGAAAGTTTTATCTACAGAACATAAATAATAGATTCACTAAAATGTTTGTATTATTTTTTATTAAGTATTTTATAAAACATCCACGCAGCAGCAGCAAGCTGTTTGCTTACATTTAGCTATCTCGGAAACAAAATAAAAAAATAAAAAAACACTCGTAGCACATTACAAAAACTATTTAATCAGTAAGACTAAAAATTATGATTAAAAATACTTACTTGACCTGGTGTTAAGTTTTTTTTAATATTTTTTTTTGTTTTCATTTTCCGCTGCCCTCTTGTCATGAATTAGAGCAACCAAGGCGCGTATATTATACAATTAAAAAAAAAAGGTATCATAAACATCCCTCTTAGGAGGCCACACAAGTGCGCTTACAAAGGGGGCGGGGCTCTGAGCGTCTGCGCAGGCGCCGGACTCATGCACGAACAATGACTCTTTTTTACGACAACGAGAGCACAACAATTGAATGTTTCAATACTTTTTACAAAACGGTAGTACGTTTTATAAACTCTCTTTATGATATACTTATTTTTTTCTATGGCCAAGAAATTCTTTAAACATTTAAAATAATTTAACGGGTCAAAACGCGACACCATTTTTAGTTAGTAGTTAATACGAACTACTTACTGCCCGACGTTTCGGTTAGGTTGCACCAACCGTGGTCACGAGCCAACTGTCAGCTGATGAGTCAGCTCGTAACCACGTCGTCTTAAAGAAATTCTTTGTCGGATAACAGTTTTTATATGAACGTTGAACAAGTCAGAAATCATAGTAGTAGCTGTAAAATCGTTGTATGTAGCCTACAATCCATAAATGACGTTTTTAGGTTGAGAACTAAAAATGGAGAATGATTATGCCACATTTCATTGCAATTGTTTAAGTGGCGGGCGGGACTACGAAGTATAATATAGGACAATGGTCATAAAGTTTGACCAGGGTTGAGGTGTCACTCCGATACCTTAACAAATGCCGAGTATTTGCCTTTTTAGTGACATATTTTATTAACAAGTTCCTGTAAAATGCTATGTCAAATTACTAAAAAAAAGCTTTCTTTCTTTCTTTTAAATAACAATTAACAATTAAGCACCGCATAGTGGTCATCATCAACATCAAAGTCTATATGTGTGAGTAAGATTTACACAGCTCCTAAGGGGGTACAACAATAACAGCAGGTGTCAAGCCTCCAAGGTAACGGCGCCAAGTCCAATAACAGCTATTATTATGCTGTACTTGTCCCCTTAAGCTTGGACCTCATTAACACTTAACATCATGATGGTGGTGGTGACGGTGGGATGAGGTCAATCTTGAAATGCAATAAAAAAATCCTTAGTCTAAAAAAGTGTTTGTTAAATTTTTTTATTGATGATAGTTTTACTTGTCTCTAGTCCTAAGTTAACGCTAAACGTATGCATTCGAAGGGCGGCGCCATATGGGCGCACGGCGCGTGCGCGTGCGCAACCCTTTGTCGCGCCGCTCGCGCCGAGGGCTGTTTGTGTTCTTTTGTCAAATAAAGCGTACCTACTTACTTAGTACTTACGCTTGTTAAGCATTGGGTAATACCAGCAGTACGAGTATGCACAAACGTTACAACGCTCTTGCATAGTCAAAAGCACGTCAGACTTTACATTTTGGAATTTGTACCGCCCTTGTGTGTATATAAGAGCTAATATCAAATAGCAACTGTTTACCTTGAGGTGTTGTTGAGTTACAGCCAAAGAAGTTAGAATACACCTTATACCGTGCTGGGATTGTTGATAATAGAGTTACCACATACAGTCAGCATCGTTCGTTTGTACACACCCTTAGAATAAGGAAGTTAATCTACGCTTGTACCTTGTCACATTACACCTGTCCAATCAAACTGACTTGTTACGTAACTTAGTTCTTACTTTATTTTATGCGACAAGGTTGTTAAAGACGATGGCTGTACATATTATGAAAAATTGGGGAAAAATAAGTTATTTTATAAATTAAAACTAGATTAAATGTTAATTTTAAAATATTATCTGATCTGTTACACAGTTTGTCTGTCTGTTACGGTAGATGGCTTGATACTATACATAAGGCCTTTTGTCTGTATATGTTTTGTGTCAACCGAAGTCCCTCAGGGTATAGCCAGGAAACCAGCGCTGCAGCGGCCTAGGGACGATGCACCTTGTTGGCCACAAACACTCTAAATGTCTTGAGTTTCTCGCAAGTATGTAGAAATTATCTTTAATCATGTAATCTTTACAAAAAGCACTAATGAATATTTTAAAGAAACAAAAAAATTTCATCTCCCCATGTTTAAAGTTCGCTTGTGCGTGCGGCGTAAAGCACTATAAAAATTATAAAAATCCACATATGAATCGTCAGTAGATACAAGTGCAGTATTCAACCGTCGTGTTCGGATGTAATATGTCACATGTCATTGTGAATGGGTTTTCTTTCTTTACTTTTGTTGAACAATTCTAGTTAGCTATGTAAAATTATGTTAAAGTGAGCTTTTTGGAACTGACCTATTTAGCAAAAATGCCAAGTAACAGACGGCTTTAGCTGTCAAATATCGTGTTATAGTACATTTAGAATGAATGTTTGGCTTCAACATTCATTCAACCGAATATGACAACACGTAGCCCCAAAATTAAAAGACGAGACCAGTCAACATTGCCAAGAATTACAATTTCACAGTAACGACTGTGATAAATCTTTATAAGAAACGGAAGCAATCTCAAGTCAAGGGAAACAAAATGGTGGTATCGTCCCATCGACCCACAGCCCTAGCACTCATAATCCATCTGGTGTTTCCCGAATAACAAAAACGGCTAACCGATTATCGTTCCAATATCCTGTTCGAAAATTCAAATTTTGAATTATGCTCGAATTCGCGCCAAAGCCTACCCTACTTCCTGGCGCGTGGGGCAAGCACGCGTTCGACAATACAAACTTTTTTGCGACCATTCAAACATCAACTACCGACTAATGAATCGTATACCTCTCTCTGTCTATTTTGGAAACAATTACCGAACGCGAGAGGGATGGAGGAAGCGACAGTTGGCTGTGTTCGGCGTCTGCCTTTGCCATATGTTATTGAGGTTTCGAAAATTACGCCGGTTGCCGGCTCAAAATGGCGACCGATTTGTCTATTCATTAACATGAGTTGTCTTTGAACGGGCTGGCATCTGCAACCTTGGGTTGACAGTAATGATACTGCATGCATCAGTTATTAAGGTGCGTTTCATTCAGTAAATAGAGAGTGAAGCGTTTTCGTTTCCCGTATTGAGCAGGGCACGTGCGAATAACTGAGTAGAGACAGAAGCAAGACAGACTACACTTTGGACTTTGAACAGCCCTTATATTGTGCAAGACCTTATCTGTACCGTATCTATAAAAAAACAAAAAAGTTTAACTCATTACAGTTTGTTTACGACATTCAATAAGACATTTCATTTTAAACAAAATTCTCTAATAACTGGATTTTCAAAGTCTTTGTGCACGTTATTTGAGGATAAAAAGTATATAGGTTTATTTATTTTTTGAGTGTCTAATTTAACTTTAATAAATCTGCCTAGGTACCAAGTAAATTCATTCAGACAGGTATCTCTTCCATCCACAACCTTTACAATTATAATATTACTAAGATAGGTACTAGGATTTGGTTTTTTATTAGGTTAAATATAAGATAGCATAGAGACGTAGAAGATTCATGTGAAAAAAACAAAAGGAAAATGAATAAAGATAGTTCGAACTAAATCTTTAAGATTCGTGGTTGTCGGTCTTAAGTAAAATGCGAGCTTATGGCTCGTTCGTGTCTTTTGTATGGCGGGTTTTCTACAATAGGTATGAGGCTGACAAGTCAGTTGACATACTTTGAAATTCCACTCAAAATACGATTCCTTTACATATTTATTTATATATTTAATTTATAATATAGCTTTTCTATTTAATGAGAAAGGAAAACGTCACGAATTTATATGCTACTAGCTGTGCCCGCGACTTCGTTCGCGTGGACATCCTTTCATGGTCGGTTTTACCCCTATCTCCCCTAATATTCGAAACAAAAAGTAGTACTTTACTTTCATATCTCTAACTTAAAAAATAAACATTTTCCCATATAAACTTTCAAAGGTGCCCCCCCCCCCATTAATTTCTAACATAAAGTAGCCTATGTCCGTTTTTGAGGTTCAACGTATACCTATGCCAAATTTCATCAAAATCGGTTGAGAGGTTAAAGCGGGAAAGCGTAACAGACAGACAGACAGAGTTACTTTCGCATTAATATAGGGATAAATAGTTTTTGTGGGGTTAAAACCACTATAAAGATACAAAAATCAATATAGGCACACGTTTAGTAAATACTTCTTTTACGGTGGTAATAGGATAAAATCAATTGTGAATGGTCCTATCACCCCCCTTCTTAGTAACGTTTTAGATTAAAGAAATAACATAATAAAATTATTTTTTACTTCCTGAAGTTTTCATCTAGGAAGCGATATCTACTAATAGTAAGATAAAGTGCAAGTGAAGGGGAACACTTGCAATACGATATTAGTTACTGTATCAATAACATTAGGGCGATGCAAAGCCCTAAGTTTTTAATCTAAATACATTGTTGATTGAATATTGATCTATATGGCCCTTAACAGCATATGATGTAAATTAATACTTTCGAAAATATTACAAACTAGCTGTGCTGTGTGTCGTTCGCGTGGACTACATCCTTTTACTGTCGGTTTTACCCCTTTCTCCCCTAATATTCGAAACAAAAAGTAGTATATATTTTAATCCAAGTTTCGAGTTATATTTGTGCCAAATTTCATATCTCTAACTTCAAAAATAAACATTTTTCCATATAAACTTCCAAAGGTGGTATTACCCCCCTCCCCCCCTTATTTTCTAATAAAAAGTAGCCTATGCCCGTTCTTGAGATTCAACGTATACCTATACCAAATTTCATCAAAATCGGTTGAGAGGTTTAAGCAGGAAAGCGTAACAGACACACAGACAGACAGACAGACAGACAGAGTTACTTTCACATTTATAATATTAGTAGGGATTTAAAAATTGCGTTTACCGGCCGGACGGGGCATCACAAGCATGCCTACGTTCACAGTTTTCCGTAGTCTATGTGTAGTGTAGTATATAGTGCTGATACTAACGGCATTGCAACCGAGCAAAGCCGAGGCAGGTCGGTAGTTTATTATATTACGACACGCATCCTCGAAATAACACAATTTCTTTGAGTCAGTGAAATGGTATAATTCGTGGAAACGTATAATAACCAGAAATGATTTCTATAATTACCTTCACCCACGACTGATCGCGATCGATTGGCTCCGATAGATGCGCTTGCGCACGTGTCGCTAGAAAGGGATAAAAAACAAATGGCCAGTACTGGGGTTGGGTTATTTATGAGTTTTGTTTGTTTTGGGGACGTTAATAGTTAGTAAGTGCCACTAGGTTGTGAAAAAAGAAAATAAAACTAAAATATATTTTTTATATTGCACTTCGAGACCTCATCCCACCTGATGTTAAGTGGTCCTAGCTTTAGGGCTACAAGTACAGCATAATAAATCTGTTACCTTGAAAGCTTGACCCCTGCTACTAATGTAGCACCTACCAGGAGCTCTGGAAACCTTACTCACACGCAGGAACACAACAACACCGGAGTGATTGTTATTTGGCTGCGGTCTTCTGTAAGGTGGAGGTATTTCACCAGTCGGGCTGCTCCAGTTCGAGCGATAAATCGCTATGCCCTACCTCCTTTACAATTACAATAATTACAGTTGATATTTTTTTTTTGTTTTATGGCTTAAGGTTAAGATTTGGCTTACGTTGCAACCAATAGGAGAAAAATCAATAACTTCATGATACAAGTTCCCCCGAATAATAAATATCGGGGAGAAGCTGATTATTTAAAAAAAAAAACCAATAGGAGCAAAGAATCATTAGAAAATGTGGGAAAAACAGGGAGAATACGCGTGGCATGCCGCGGTGCGTCACTAGTATGACATAATGTGCGGATAAAAAACGATCTTGGGTATTATATAGTTTACCAAATATTAAAGCTAGGAGCCGGAAGCTAGTAGTCACGTGCAAGCTTGTTTTAAGGCACAATCGGCTTATGCTGGGTTCCAATATTTGAAAAACTATCCGTTCTAGGTACGAATAGAAATAGATTCAATAAATAATAAATAAATATTAGACAACATCACATAGATTGCTCTGATTCTGTGGTAAGTAGCTAAAGCACTTGTGTTACAGAAATCAGAAACATCGACGGTACTACAACACACAGACCTGAGACAATAAAGAAAAGTTTGTTTCCCATATTGACCCGATTGGGGATCGAATCCGGGACCTCAGAGATGGCGCGACGCCAAAATCCAGCCCGCTTGGCCTCGGCTACGGAGATCGTCTAAAGTAAAGAATACGGTGCGGTAGGCATTTCCTTAGTGTTTTTGATGCTCAATTAAATTTTACCCAGGCAGCAGTGCCGAATGCCAATGCGTTTCCCTCCCTAAAAAAAGAAATAAAAAGGACATAGATAAAGTAGACAATAAAGAAAAGTTTGTTTCCCATATTGACCCGATTGGGGATCGAACCCGGGACCTCAGAGATGGCGCGGCGCCAAAGTCCGGCCCGCTTGCCTCTAGGCTACGGAGGTCGTCAGATTAGATGAGGCGTAAGCTAAAAACGACCGACAGACGACTAATGACAGTAGGTATGGAGAGTAAAATATGAAACGGTTTTAACGACTCGTAGTTGATTGGAGAAAAACGTATAGTCATTTTTAATATTTTACGAAACGTAAAAATATTGGAACCGGGCATTAAAACCTTCCAAGATAATGGGACTATGCAATACGAAAATATTTTTCAATTTGGCCCTTGTAACATTTCCAATTTGCAATTGAAAAATCGCACCCCCCGGCGAACAAAGTCGTAAGCGACGTAACGCGCTACGTCGCTTACGACTTTATTCGCCAGGGGGTGCGAAATATTTTGTATCTTATATCTGAGGAGTTACTTTTCCTGAAATTAACGCATTCAAACAAACTCTTCTGCTTTATAATATTATCTAAAATATGTATAAAATTATAATATTTTAGTACTGACATGGAAATATGTTTAAAATGACACAGTCAAAGTTAAACCTTGTAGAAATATGCGTTGATTTTACCTGAGAATAAATCTTTTCACATGGAAAATACAAAATTAAACCATTTAAATCATATTAAATTACAATCACAGACTACGCCTGTAATTTATTTCATCACATAATAGAGGCTAAAAAAGTCGTCAATTCAAATAGCGGTCTTTAGGATCAAAAAGACCCGACGGGACGAGACAGGGTTAATTTCCATAAATCGAAGCGCGAACTAAGTATAGCTGACTAAACGGGTAGTTAACCCTTCTTACCTAGCGAGTCTGTAAACACGAAAACGTTTATAATTTCGTTACGTTTTGTCAAAAAGTCGACTGGTGCTTTTGTTAAACGGCAAATAAGCTTCTGATAAAAAAATGGACTTCTACGTAACTGAACGCTTCTTTTTCAGTTCATTTTTAAATTTATTAAATTTTATACTGAACTATTTTGTGTTAGGATAAGTTATCGAGGAACGCTTTATTTAGTGAATATAAATCAAGCTACGTAATCGTACGTAATAATCATTGGAAAATGTGGAAAAAAACGAATTTAGTACGCTTGCTAAGCCCCGGTTGGCCGCTAGTCTTCACTAATATTATAAAGAGGAAATATTTTTTTATTTTTGTGTGCGCATATGCTTGTAATAAATTAAATAAAAAACTACTGTACCCAATTTAAAAATAATTTCTCCATTAGAAAGCTACGTTTACCCAACGTGCCATAAGTTATATTTATCGCAACAAAATACTAACTCCACGCATATAAAGTCACTTGTAGACGATAGTTACTACTAATTGTAGAAAAGTAGTTCCTCTTGTATAAACTAAGGTAAGATAAACGAAAACGCAAACCAAACATTACTTCGCTGGCTGTCCACTGATTACGAGGATCCGATTTAGTCATTTCAAAAAGACCGTTGTTTGTTTAGCATTAAATATTATAATGGGGGTCTAAACGACCCTCGTCGGCAAATAAAGGGTTGACTCCGAATTTATTGGCCCAACATATGGACGTAATTTTTTCCTTTGCCCAAATATTGGCTACAAAGCTTGATCATTTGAGTAAACATTCGGATCATTTCGGTTAATTAAGCATTTATGCTATTTGAAAGCCAGATTTTTTTTTTGGTTTTCTATAGATATCATAATCAAGATTTTATAGTTTTACCAAGTCAGTCACAATTTTTTAATTTGTTTTTATTAATGTTTTCTAGAAATTACCATAAAAATTTTGCTATCTAATATTATTACTCTTTCAATACCACTGAATGGATGGCAGCTAATATCCGCATCCCAAAATAATGTTACAAACAATTAGCTTAGTAAATACAAATCCATTATATAAAAATGAATCGCAAAATGTGTTGGTAAGCGCATAACTCGAGAACGCATGGACCGATTTTGAAAATTATTTTTTTAATATGTTTGTTGAAGTCCAAGGATGGTTTTTATGGCGAGAAAAATTCGAATAATTGCCGGGAAAACTCTAAAGATATCCTTTTTCTTTTTCCAATACAAACGTTTTCTACCTAAAATTTAAATTTAAGCTACACTGCAAGTCTTCTTGACAGGACGAAGTCTGTCGGGTCCGCTAGTTATATATAAATAAGAAAATCTTTTTTAAAATTAAAAAACCGTACAATGCGGAATTATTTTTTTATCAAAATAAAAGGTAGGCAAATATTAAGTATCCATTGCATCAATATACTCTACAGCAAACTAGGTTACTAGAAAAGACCGACAGTAAAAGCTCATAAGTCAAAAAATACCAAAATCAATCATCGCCGGCACGGTAGCGACTTCCCGCGGCGAACTGGCCACCGACTACTGAGATGCGGCGAGATAAAAAAAAACTGATCGATTTGCAAAAACCGTGTCTTTTCGCTTTCGTCGGATTTCGATACGGCGCGATTCTGCACGCCCACTCAGTGGCTTAGGATGGACAGGTTGAAAAAATGTGCCAATCATCAAGAGGAGTGGTATTGTTATAAAAAAAATGTCAAGAAATATATCCGAAATTGGATTTTATTTCCAAATGTCAGATTTGAGTTTTGATCTTTCTTGTTTAGCATTTAGGTTATGTATTTGATGTTAATTGCGGATTAAAGTTATTATTTCATAGGTTGCAGACATTGAGAAATAATCTTGTTTATTCCATTTGAAAATGTATTAAATCATAATCAAACAAGATTCTCATTTTACATGAACATCACATACTTCAAAGTACTTATAACGAGTTAACGGTAAAACATAAAATACAGCAAAAAAATAAAACAAAGTTCTTTAACCGTGAAAGTACTTTAACAATAATGAAAGACGTCGGTTTGAATTTCTCTGAGAACTCTTCAAATTACTTATAACAACAAAGTAAGTGCTTATTCCAAGATACTTTTCCTGACGCAAGAAACAAGATTCTGATTAAGTCATCATATAAATGTGTCAAATCAACGATTTGCTGCCGTTTCATCAAATGAGAAGTCGTTTGAAGAGTATGATTTGTATAAATAAAAATTAATTGGTCTGTGTCATTCAAAATTTTAAAATCCTTCTAAAGGAAAAAAGTTTTTACTTACTATAATATAAGTACTTTTTAATGAAAAGAAGGGGAACATTTTGTACATTTTTATCAAAACACTCTAAGATAAGTACAGTTGACAGCAGGTCAAGGTAAATACTAGCATTTCGATATTAATTCTAATGCGCACAATATAAGGGTAGTTAAAAGTTATAGTGTTTAGTCTCACGTGCTTTTGTATAAATAATAAAATAAAATAAATAAATATTAGACAACATCACATACATTGCTCTGATTCTGTGGTAAGTTGCTTAAGCACTTGTGTTACAGAAATCAGAAACAATGACGGTACCACAACACCCAGACCCGAGACAATATGGAAAAGTTCGTTTCCCATATTGACCCGACCGGGGATCGAGCCCGGAACCTCAGAGACGACGCTCGCCAAAGTCAGGCCCGCTCGCCTCTCGGCTATGGAGGTTGTCAAATTGTCAAATTGTATGGAAGAATGGTAAGGAAATTCGAAAGAAATTGTAAATTTTCTATTGAATTTATTTTAGTTCATTCAAAAGTGATTAATCATGACGTAGATTTTGACGACAAACTTAACGAAACTCAAAACAGATTTAAAGTTATGAATAGATATTTTCGCTTTCCGCAGAAACCACCCTGATAGCGATCTTTTCTTATAAAATAAGTCAATCAAACACCCAAATCAATTGTCTAAAAAAAGTTTTTCACACTGACACCCGCGAATAATGAAACGGCGGGACGTCCACATTCGAAATTTTAATCGAATTCGAACAATGGCGTCACGCGGTTCGCGCCTTTTCGGAAATGACATCTAAAGAAGTGTAGACAAAAAATGTGACTTTTGTACTTACGCGCGTTCTACGGGCTCCCGAATTAACTTAATTATGTTGGTACGTTTCTAATTTAATTAGGATTGTCCGTCAAGTGTGAAGGGATGTTCTTTTGAAGCTTGTAATTAATGTAATGATAAAGTTTCTGGAGGGTTACTTTTGGGATATAATGTTCACTGTTAAATTAAAATAAAAAAAAAAACAGATAAACAACTCTCCACAAATAATCAAGTAGAATAAAAATTAAAATACAGGAGCAGTATTGAATTAAACTAAGATAACCACATTGAGCAAAAGTTAAATGGTTAAGCAAAAAAAATGATAGTTGTAATTGATGTATGGGTTCGATCCCCGGTCGGGCCAATGTGTGAAAATAAATTTTCTATATTGCCTCGGGTCTGGGTGTTGTGGTACCGTTGTTGTTCCTGATTTTTGTAATACACATTGTGCTTTAGCTACTTACCATAGAATCAGAGCAATGTGTGATTTGGTCCAATGTTCCTCTTTAACGTAAAAACTGCTGATTGGATTTTGGTTAAATTTGGTAGCTATAGAAATTAGAAAGATAGCTAGATAAATAACATTTAGGTATCATACGCGATGAAAAGTCCAATTCAAATTCTCACAAGCCTTACTAATATTATAAATGAAAGAAGTAACTCTGTCTGTCTGTTTGTCTGTCTTTCTGTCTGTTTGTCTGTCGGGCTTTTACGTCTAAACTACTGAACCCATTTTGGTATAGGTACATCAGGTTAAGCCTCTAGAACGTGCATAAGCATTTTTTTTAAATAAGGGGGATGGGGGTAATAAAGTTTATATGGGAAAATGTTTTTATATAGAGATATGAAATTTAGCACAAATATAGCTCGAAACTTTAATTAAAATATGGACTACTTATTGTTTCCAATATTAGGGAAGATAGGAGCAAAACAGACCATGGATGTATGTAGTCCACGCGAGCGAAGTCGCGGGCACAGCTAGTGATAAATGAATTAGATCATTCAGGCTTTTCCTTTCTCCCATCACTGAATCCTTATACTCTTTAGAAGAAATTGCAAAAACTTTTTTATAAACCAGAAACTGACGTTTAAAAATCACTAACCTGCCAATTGATTGTCAAGTAAAAATCCAAGAAAACTTCAGTAAAAAAAATCAAAAACTTTTCCCAAAAATAACCATGTAACATCCATGGTCCACTCGACCCGCCTGAGTAAGGGCATGACTTGAGCTCTGGTGAGGGTCTGTTTCTGCTAATGGCTTCCCTGGTGACCCCCAAGGAGCCTCCTAAGGTCCCGGCCGGCAACCCGCCTGCTGATGGACTGGATCCGAGGATATCATCGGAGACGTTTACTAAGGAGCTCATTGAAGAAATACAGGTTGGTTCCGGGCTTGTTACAATGGTTCACAATAAATAACCTATTACTTAATACTGAGAAAACAAGATGTGTAAAATTTTCGATGCCAAACATCTTGTCTGAACAAGTGAAAACAAATCTATATTGGTGAACCTAGAAATTATCAATTCTACATTATTTCTTGGCATTACTATTGTTTGGAAATAACAGTTCTCATATTGCTACCCTGGCTGGGAGACTTAGTCCAGCTTCATGTGCAGTTAGAAAAATTCGTAGTTTCACTGATGTTTACTATGGGAATCTGCAGCTGACGTGCAGACTATCTTTGTATTGTAAAAGAGAGCCTTAAGCGCCATATACGATCTTAAAACAAGAGAATCGCTAAGATTACAAACAAAAAAAAATGAACACCTAAACAGCATCTTCTTAACAATACATTTTTGACTGTATTGTTTACGTATGTTGTACGCAAAAACATACATTTTATTTTACCTATGCATTGATTTAAGTATCTGATAAAAAAAAGTCTAATGAAAAAAGATCATTATAAAATAGAAGAGTGTTTTATATACAAAAGTATTTGGACTTGATAGCATTAAATATGTACTTTAGACTTAACCTATATCGTTTCAGGTTTTTTTTTTGCATGTTACTTTGTAAGTTTTGAAAAGAGTTTCATCGATTTTTTTGCCGTTTCTTACCGGCCCTTTTAACAACACCGTAAAAGTTTACACGAATAAAGACATTTTCTATCAAGGCATATTTTAAAATTAAAAAACTAAAGACTTTGTTTGTTTTTTTGAACGTGCTAATCTCATAAAGTAGGTAAGGGTTAAATATGTATAGGTTCCTGCTAAAATTCGACCATCAAGGCGTTATCAGTCTTATAAGTATATACTTACTGTCCCCAGTCCCAGAGCCTGAGCACGTCTTCCTCGTACACATTGGCCAGGGAGAGCCAGTTCAGCAGCGACGTGGACCGGTGGATGACGGGCGGGAACACCTCCATGGAGAGCACTGGCGTTCAAAACAGCGGGTAAACCATAGCTCATACATCCTTTTCTTACGTCACAATTTTCTCCTGTAAACACTTCAGTATCCTCTAGGGGCTCCCCCGCAAGCTCGGTAAAGATGAAAAGTTCTGCGGTCATCATCTATAGTCATTTACGAAAAAAACTTCAGTACCCCAAGCACGGATAAAACGCCTCCAAAACAATGTAAATTAATCTATTACCTTTTTAAAAAAGAATCGCAAAATGTGTTGGTAAGCGCATAACTCGACAACGCCTGGACCAATTTTGACTATTATTTTTTTAAAATGTTCGTTAAAGTCCAAGGATGGTTTTTACGGTAAAAAAATCGAATAAGTAATTGCCGGGAAAGCTCTAAAGACAGCCCTATTCTTTTTCCAGTACTACAAACGTTTAAAACTAAAATTAAGAGTCAAGCCACATTTCAAATCTTTTTGATAGGACGAAGTCTGTCGGGTCCGCTAGTAGTTTATAATTCAATAATAGTTAAAAAAAATAAAAAACACGCTTTTATAGCAAATCAAAGTACAAAGTAGAAACTTTTTTTTATTACAAACAGAATTCAATTCCGAGTAAAAAGCAGTGGTTTGCTGATTTATGTATTACAAGTTACAATTATTCTTTTTATCAGGGGATATCGTAAAATGCATTATATTAGTAGAATAAGTAAGATATTAGGAAGAAAAACATAAAGAAGGATTAGAAAGATAAATCTATACTAATATTATAAAGAGGAAAGGTTTGATTTTTTGTTTGTTTGTTTGTATGAATTGAATAGGCTCCGAAACTACTTGGCAGATTTGAAAAATTCTTTCACCGGTGGGAAGCTACACTAACTACGGGTGACATAGGCTATATTATATTTTCAAAAAAAATTAGGGATCCTTACTAAAACTTCAATAATGTAATTAAAGGTGACCTGAAAAATTCCTTACATCGCGTGCGCTGCGAAAACTATTGATGATAGAACAAAGTCATGCACTACGACTTTGCAGAACTCATCATTATCTACAAAAAGTGTCGGGATAAATATTATAGTTATATAACTATAATATTTAGTCATATGCTATGCCGACACTTTTTAACCGCTTATTGTGATATCACAATAAGCGGTTTTTTAATCTAAAAAAAATATTAATATGCCGCCTCTTTTAAAGGCTCTTTATTTGTACCTTGGTATTAATCCTTATCAAAATAAATTACTTTATATTCAAGATAGCTTCAATACCTTTATATAACTTTTTGAATTATTCAATTCGGACATTTAATTCGAAAGATATCATGAGTTTAATAATGCAAGTATTAGAAAAAAGTCGCTTGGTTGCCGCTCTCCGCGCTCAGCTAGCCAGCATGCGATGTAGGCTCCAAGCGTCACTGGGGTAAGGGAGGAGTCATGTAATAAAATAAATTGCAATATTTATATGTATAATACGTACATATTTTAGTACATATTGCACCCGTGCGAAGCCGGGGCGGGTCGCTATATTAGATATAGCTAGAAGTGGTCATGTATAAAAATAAAGATATATATCTATACTAATATTATAAAGAGGAAAGATTTGTATTTTTGTATGTTTGTAATGGATAGGCTCAAAAAGTACTGGGCCGATTTAAAAAAATATTTCACCAATAGAATGCTACATTCTTCCAATTTGACATAGGCTACAAAAATAGAAATAGAAATAGATAATATCTTTATTCATGTAAGCTTCACAAAAGCACTTATGAATAGTCAGTACAAATAAAGTATTCTACCGCCGTGTTCGGAATGTTGATCATGTCGAGAAGAACCGGCAAGAAACTCGACACTTACTCTTTTCAAATATAACAATGTGTCCTTAAACTAGGTACTTAAATAAAGTATACAAAGCTATAGTAAGATTTCAAAGAATTAAGTTATTCTAGACCCATACATTTTTGTCATTTAAATAATCATCAATTTTGTAGTAGCCCTTTTTTATTAAACAATTTTTAACATGAGACTTAAATCTATGCATGGGCAACTGGATAACATTTTCAGGTAACTTGTTAAATAATTTAACGCTTAAACCCACAAAGGAATTACTTATCTTATGTAGTCTTAGATATGGAACAGCAAGCTTGTGTTTATTTCTAGTGTTAAAGTTATGGAAGTCAGATTTTTTAAAAAGTAGATTATAATTTTTGCGTACATACATAATACAATCAAAAATGTATTGAGATGCAACGGTAAGTATGTTAATTTCTTTAAATAAGTCTCTGAGAGAATCCCGTGATTTAAGACCATATATGGCGCGGATAGCCCTCTTCTGTAAAACAAAAATAGTCTGAATGTCAGCAGCTGTTCCCCACAAAAGGAGACCATATGACATAACACTATGGAAGTAACTGAAATAAACCAGTCTTGCAGTCTCAATATCAGTCAAATTACGAATTTTTCTTACAGCGTATGCAGCTGAACTAAGCCTTCCTGCCAGGGCAACAATATGGGGTCCCCATTGCAATTTAGAGTCTAATGTAATGCCGAGAAATACTGTAGAATTAATTATTTCAATAGGTTCACCATTCATGGACAATTTGATGTTGACTTTTTTAACATTCGGCATTGTAAATTTGACACATTTCGTTTTCTTAGTGTTAAGCAGGAGATTATTATTCGTGAACCAATGTAGCACTTGTGAGAGAGAACTATTTACATCTTCAAATGATTCTTTACATCTATCAACTTTGAAGATGAGAGAAGTGTCATCAGCAAATAACACAATCTCACAGAGATCCTTCGCAAAGTAAGGAAGGTCGTTAATATAAATAAGGAACAACAGAGGTCCCAATATTGAGCCCTGGGGCACTCCCATCGCTAGAGGTGCACCAGAAGAGTTAGTTCCATTCACATTGACCCTTTGAGTTCTGTCAGAAAGGTAAGACTGTAGAAGACTCAGTGAAGTGCTTACAACACCATAATGCCTCAACTTCATCAGCAACGTTTGGTGATCAACGCAATCAAATGCCTTTGACAGATCACAAAAAACTCCAATGGCGTCCTGTTTTCTCTCCCAAGCATTGAAAACATGTTTGATAAGTGCCACACCTGCGTCCGTAGTAGATCTACCTTTAAACTAAAATTAGGAATCCTTGGTAAAATTTGAAAAAAATCAACAGAAAAGCGGGAAAAATTCTCTAAGGCGAAACGAAGTTCGCCGGGACCGCTAGTTGACAAATAAGTACGGTCGAAGGCACGTCACACTACATCGTTTGGGCTTTTAACCGCCCTTTTGTTTTGAGCATAAGAACTAAAATCGAACAGCAAGTGTTACCGTCCCTGAGCAAGTATGTAATTTCTGGAAATAGGGTGACGCAGACCAGTCCCCAAAGGTGGTTAATTCGTTCAATACGTCATGCTTATAAACTGGTGCCGCCTTTGGGGACTGGTCTGCTCCAGCATACCTCTTGAAACTGAATAATTACTTAAGTACTTAATTGTTTCATCTAATCAAAACAAGAATATGACTTGGTCCAAAGTGAGCTACACATAGCAATAAGTTAGATACTGATACTGTAACTGATCTGCTGAGTTTCTTACCGGTGTCTTCTCTGTAGATATAGGTTCCAAGACGGCAGTAGAATCACTCTGCATTGTATGCAATGACAAGTTTTTTATACATCCTACTTGAATAAAAATATGTTTGAGTTTGAATGGTAGACAGTCACATATGCCGAAATCATTGAACGAGGCTGAACTCTCTTCCCGTACTATAAAGTTACTTTTCCAGGAGCCGTCTGGTGCAGCGATCGACCCTGGCCATGGCGCCCTCCTTACGAAACTCTGGCATGTGGTGTGTCCTGGCTCTGGTGCTGCCACTCTTCAGCATCCATCCAAATGCTACTCATTGGCGATGCAACCCGAGGTAATGATCCTTTCTGTTATCTGCGATGTGTTAGTGAGTTATGAAACAAATATGGTTTTAAAGACTAAGGGCGTACCCGCAATTTTATATAGATTGGGGCAGATAAGAAAATTTTAAACTTTAGTGTTTTGATCGTGGGTTTTAATATAATGAGTATCTCCCACAAGTAATGAAGGTGAGCTAAATTAAAAACAAATTATTTCAACAAGAAAGAGCTATTATCTAATTATTATCTATTTGAAACGTCTCTTACCTACTATTATTATTTATTTTTTTTGACATTTTTTAACAAATTAGAAACTGTCCGCTCTTATGGACGAAAACGAAAACGTGTGTCTATAAGGGACTATCAGGCAAAAACTTAACCTTCTAATTTTTATTCGAATCGGATGCCTATGTTCTCTTTTTAGTATTCACAAATTCGTTGCAACAAAACTAAACTTTCAAATAATAGTTTTGCCATCTAGCGATAACAAAAATAAACTACTGGAGTCTGTGTGCTGACATCTGTTGGTAACGTGTGTGAGGAGAGAACACAGAGCGTGCTTTGAAAATAATGCTGCTTCACTTGCAACGCCATATAAAAGAAGTTATCGATTCAATGCTATAGATGTCAGTAATAGTATTGATATAAGATTTACAATGTACTGATTTATAATGAACCTATATTTTATTTTAACTTCTCGTATTAAATCGATGCAAACAAAACATATTCCCATCTGAGCCTCAAGTTGTAAAATTTTGTATTTTCTATGGACAGAATACGATTGGCAACAAAAAAATGTTTACACAAGTGAAGAAAAAAATCTCAAAAAAGTTGTACGTCTAGGTACTCCCAAAAAGAAAACGAACAAACGCAAGATGTCGTTATAGAAGATTGATCAGAAGTTCGGGAATAAAAAAATGATTTTTGATTTGCATAATAGGTAATTGGTTCCAAAATAATAAGTGAAACATCTAGTTAAAGTAATGTACATAACAAGAAAATTTTGATAAATGTTCCATGTTTGTTAGATTTTCGATAAATCTCAAAGGACACGAATTTCGGTATTTCATGAGAATTACCCATAAACCAATATCTGTCAAATTATAACTGCAGCGCTTAGAGGGACCCCACACTAGCGTCATTCGAGCGTCAGCGTCTTGCCGCGCCGACGTTGTTTGGGCGTTGCGTCGACGCGGCGTCCGCTCAGCGTCGACGCGGCGCCCGCCCAGCGTCGACGCGGCGCCCGCACAACGTCGGCGCGGCGTTTGAGCGGCGCTTGCGCTGGGCGTCCTCTGCACATCGCGTTCGAGCGTCGCGCCGCGCTGACGTCATGTACAGTTATTTCGAAAATGGAAATGTAAGATTTGAATAACGCACAATATAATGTTTTATATTGCAGTGATAAATTAATGCTTTCAACTTGTAAAGGAAAAAATATATTTTACTTATTTGACACATGGCACGAAAAGGCAACTTTAGCATTTATTTTCTCCAAAACTAAAACTAAAAGTACTTAATTGAAAATGGGTTTCTTCGGCAATATGAGCTAGTATTTTAAGCTACATCCATATTTGCTATCAGCTAAAAAGTCTTCTACCTACTGATTCTAAAACACGGGCGGGCCGAAACAATTGAGTTGATCATTGTACTGTTGTCAAAATAAACGCTGCGGCAGGCGTCGGGCCGGCGCGGCGCCTGTGGAGCGCAGTCCTGGCGTTCGTCATTTCGACCGCGCCGCTGCGCAAGCGTTGCGTCGGCGCCGCGTCGACGTTGCGTCGACGTCGCGTCGGCGTTGCGTCGACGTCGCGTCGGCGTTGCGTGGGCGTCGACGCTCAAAGAACGCTAGTGTGGGGTTATGCTTAAAGATACGCTAGGTAGAGCAATACGTGAACGTGAGGTCCGAAAGCTACGTCGTGATTGGTTATTTTAATTTCATGCTGACATGTCTGTCAATGTCATGTCAAAAGTAACTAATGACGTAATACGTTGGACCATAAGCCTACATATTGCCACCTCGCGGATTTTTCATACGCGATAGCTTAAGAGGGACCCCACACTAGCGTCTTTCGAGCGTCAGCGTCTTGCCGCGCCGACGTTGTTTGGGCGTTGCGTCGACGCGTCGCCCGCTCAGCGTCGATGCGGCGCCCGCTCAGCGTCGACGCGGCGCTCGCCCAGCGTCGGCGCGGCGTTTGAGCGGCGCTTGCGCTGGGCGTCCTCTGCACATCGCGTTCGAGCGTCGCGCCGCGCTGACGTCATGTACAGTTATTTCGAAAATGGAAATGTAAGATTTGAATAACGCACAATATAATGTTTTATATTGCAGTGATAAATTAATGCTTTCAACTTGTAAGGGAAAAAATATATTTTACCTATTTGACACATGGCACGAAAAGGCAACTTTAGCATTTATTTTCTCGAAAACTAAAACTAAAAGTACTTAATTGAAAATGGGTTTCTTCGGCAATATGAGCTAGTATTTTAAGCTACATCCATATTTGCTATCAGCTAAAAAGTCTTCTACCTACTGATTCTAAAACACGGGCGGGCCGAAACAATTGAGTTGGTCATTGTACTGTTGACAAAATAAACGCTGCGGCAGGCGTCGGGCCGGCGCGGCGCCTGTGGAGCGCAGTCCTGGCGTTCGTCATTTCGACCGCGCCGCTGCGCAAGCGTTGCGTCGGCGCCGCGTCGACGTTGCGTCGACGTCGCGTCGGCGTTGCGTCGACGTCGCGTCGGCGTTGCGTGGGCGTCGACGCTCAAAGAACGCTAGTGTGGGGTTACGCTAAGTGAACGAAAAGAACATGGAAGAATTCCTGTCATACTAACTTCAATCAAACATTGGCACCAAAAAACGTACAAATGTAAAGCACTTAAGCAATAGATACGCAATATAGTATTAAAGTGTTGACGTTTGAAAAAAAACTTTAAGGCTAATGCGTTTAGGTCGACGAAAAGACTTTCGTTAAACGTCATCTTATAGAACGGAATGGAATACGCGCTGGTTTGCGCCTATATCTGGCGTCCGTGGAAACGTATTCGTACGCTAGCTCACTTTTTAAAGCCACGCCAATTAATTATTTATTTATTTATTGTAAACCGAGCAGTGTGCTTTACTCTGTCCTTAGCGCTGTACTGAGCACGGCGGAACTGCTCTTCGCCCACGTCTTCGCGATCTGTGAACGCATCAAGAACCACATCAGGAGGCTGGCCAGGGACCAGGTGGCGAGGGATATCTTTGCGACCGCCATGGATATGGTTCTCGTGGCCTACGCCGTGGGCTTCCTCATACTCTCGATGTACCAGGCGTCCATAATCGGGTAGGAGGTCGATTAGACTTGACTCTTTGCGTTTGAGTGAGGATGAACTAGCGTCTCTTGGATTCCATATCCACTAGACCAATTTATCATACAAGATTACGGAGGCCGTGGCAGCTTTAAACAACTAATTGTTAGGAAGAAAGGGTCCAGAAAGCTGTTGTCCCAAGAAATTGATTCGGTCTGACGCTCAAATGTGGTTTGAACCAATTTTATGTCCAAAGTGCTATTGACATCCTGACTCAAAGTCAAATAGTGCAAAGCGTAAAGTCTAACCTTGACTACAAAGTTAATCAAGCCAAAAGTGAATTTTGCAAGTCTGATAAAATGCTGTGCAATGTTGCAATATTATGTTGTTATTAAACTTTGGGTCCGCATACGTATTGTTTTATTTAAATTTTACGTTCACACAATGCGATCAATAAAATTATATATAGGTAAATGTTTTTTGCGTTTTAAGACTTAACACCTAAGATCAAGAGTCAAGTGGGCCTGCTACGAAAATCGAAAGTAATAAAGGCAAGGTTTTTTTTGTAACATTAATTTTTTTATTTTTTTATTTAAAAACTGTATTGCACAAAAAAAGTATAAAAGGTGGACTTAATGCTAGGAGCATTCTCTACCAGTCAACCGTTGGGTCATGCAGATAGTAGGTACGTTTATGGGTGCGGTAACAGTAAAAATGTGGGTATGGATAACAACAAAATTAAGAATCATAAATAGCAGAAAATTACACACGAGAATAGAATATTAATACATAGGATCATGATAAATAAATATTATATATATATATATATATATATATATATATATATATATATATATATATATATATATATATATATATATATATATATATATATATATATATATATATATATATATATATATATATATATAATCGGGAATTAAAACGTGTTTTTTATTTATTTGTATGCATAAAGTTTTGTTTGTGTTTTTTACACAAAAATGGGGAAAAAATGTATAATTAAAAATGGCTTTTCCCGCTTTTCTGTTAAAATTTTCTTTGCTATAAACCTCACGGAGCCCGAGACCTTTCCAACGAATGCAAAACCGTGGAAATCGGTTCGTGCGTTCTGGAGTTATAGCGTCAGGGAGGAAAACTCGACTTATTTTTATATAGTAGATAAAATAAGAGAATGATAAAACAAAAAAAATATATAACGTACCTACATAATCATGCAAACTTCCACCGAAAATTGGTTTGAACGACATCTAGTACCTGCGCAGTTTCTTTTAATACGTCATAAATCGTAAACCGTAATTTACCTTTAATTGAATCAACTCCAATGTAAAAATGTATAATAAGTTACTTGCTGCTACGGAACCCTTGATGGGCGTGTCGACTCGCACTTGGCAGGTTTTTTTATTAATATTTAGGGCCCCGTTTTTACCCTTTGGATACGGAACCTACCGAACCTACCGACCTCTCTTCCTTAAGACTTCTTGGATATAAAGACCTCATCCTTTTTTGAAGTCGATTAAAAACAGTTTAAATACCAATGCAAATTAAACGTCACATTAAACCATTGAGTTTTGCTTAACTTACTACTCATTTTCCAACATCACACAGGCTGAATAAACGTCATATTCCAAAAACGAATGATTAACGAAACCTGCATTACAAACTATTACAATGAATTGTTTCACGGTGATTTCACTTTCGCGAAATAGTATCTACACGTGTGGTGATTAATTTTGTTTGCGTAGTGAACGACTAGAGAAATATGTGTTGGGTAAACAATGCCGACCCAATTCTTTTGAGCTGATACGTGGTGTGAGGACAGGTGCCGTGACGTTTACGGAGCGACCATCAGATGTGACGCGGACGGAAGAGAACTTTTTCTTCAAGGGGGAAATGCCTACCGCACCGTCACTCTCCTAACATAGAGTGGTGTGTCGGGCTCGCACCAACTAAAACCCACTTTGTGGCCAACGCTGCGCAATTGTGGGGGAGTCGGGGGACTTCTTGCGGATTCTACACAGACTCCCTCACCGCGCCTCCTGCGCAAAATGCGCGCACCCGAAGCGTGGCAAGCCACTTTATTTTTTAAAATTTGTTAGCATAAAAAGCACAAAAGGTGGACTTAATGCTAGGAGCATTCTCTACCAGTCAACTCTTGAATCATGCAGATAGTTTGTTTATGGGTGCGGTAACAGTTAAAATTAATATATATATATATATATATATATATATATATATATATATATATATTAATATATTAATCGGGAATTAAAACGTGTTTTTTATTTATTTGTATGCATAAAGTTTTGTTTGTGTTTTTTACACAAAAATGGGGAAAAAATGTATAATTAAAAATGGCTTTTCGTCATCGGGTCCGTTATATTTCGCTTTTGTTTCGTTGTTTGTAGCTTTGGGGGGAAGTGAAGCCGTATTGTGTTACGTGTATAGTTAAGACAAGCAAAAAAAAATATACCTACCTAATGTATTAGACCACATCACAAACATTGCTCTGATTCTTTGTAATTTCACATTATAGAATAGTTCGTTTTCTAAATTGACCCAACCAGAAATCGAAACCGGGACCTCAGAGATGGCGCGACGCCAAAGTCCGGCCCGCTCGCCCCTCGGCTACGGAATACGTCAAGATACGTATGATGTATGATAAATAAGTGATAATATATGTTGGAAAAGTTTTCCTTTGTTGTCTACAGGAAATACTTCAAACTCTCGAACTTAATTGTAATCGGCTTAATTACAAAACGATTTCTTGTAATCTCTAACTTATGTAAAGATGGCAGATAACACGTAGTTATGAGGTATTTTTAGAAAATATACTTAGAGTGGTACAGGAAACAATGGAAGTGATACTCCATATGCTGTAGTCCCGGGTTTGCATCTGGCTCTCGGAGGGAGAGTCTGAATGCGAGTATCGGGTGTCCGCAGTGGTGGTAGGCAGCGGTGCCGCACAGCAGATCCGCTGCTGGGACCTGAGATGCTATATGTAAGGTAAGCCTGGCCTTTGTCCCCTCAGTCCCAAGGGGTGGGGCATTACAAGTGGAAACCTGGTAATCAGTGACTAAGGGAATTTTTAAAATGAGTGTTCGTAAGTTCTTCTGTTCTTCCCCTTCTATATAGATTTGCATTTGCTAAATTAATTTGCTTAATTTATTTACTTCTTTGCCTATATTTTTATATACATTTACAAGTTGGCATGTTTAATTTTTTATTATTTTGTTTTATTATATTAATTTATTATGAACGTATGAATATTATATTCTAGTGTTAAGTTTACTGCTATTTATTATTGTTTAAATTGTTGTAATCCATACACACATTTTAACTGTTACCGCACCCATAAACTAACTATCTGCATGATTCAAGAGTTGACTGGTAGAGAATGCTCCTAGCATTATTGGTTATATCATTTATTAATTAAATCCTCCTTTTGTACTTTTTGTGCAATCAAGGTTTAAAATAAATTAAGTGGCCTGGTACGCTTCGGGTGCGCGAATTTCGCGCAGGAGGTGCGGTGAGGGAGTCTGTGTAGAATCCGCAAGAAGTCCCCCGACTCCCCCACAACTGCGCAGCGTTGGTCACCGAGGTAGTAGTTTTAGTCGCTGCAAGCCATCGGGCTTACAATAAAAGAGTGGTGTATCGATACTACTCTATGTAAGGAGAGTGACGGTGCGGTAGGCATTTCCCCCTCGAAGAAAAAGTTCTCTTCCGTCCGCGTCACATCTGATGGTCGCTCCGTAAACGTCACGGCACCTGTCCTCACACTACGTATCAGCTCAAAAGAATTGGGTCGGCATTGTTTACCCAACACATATTTCTCTAGTCGTTCACTACGCAAATAAAATTAATCACCACACGTGTAGATACTATTTCGCGAAAGTGAAATCACCGTGAAACAATTCATTGTAATAGTTTGTAATGCAGGTTTGTTAATCATTCGTTTTTGGAATATGACGTTTATTCAACCTGTGTGATGTTGGAAAATGAGTAGTAAGTTAAGCAAAACTCAATGGTTTAATGTGATGTTTATTTTGCATTGGTATTTAAACTGTTTTTAACCGACTTCAAAAAATGATGAGGTCTTTATACCCTAGAAGTAAGGGAGAGAGGTCGATAGGTTCGGTAGGTTCCGTATCCAAAGGATAAAAACGGGACCCTAAATATTAAAAACAAAACCTGCCAAGTGCGAGTCGACACGCCCATCAAGGGTTCCGCAGCAGCAACTAACATAAAATACATTTTTACATTGGAGTTGATAAAACAAAGGTAAATTACGGTGTACGATTTATGACGTATTAAAAGAAACTGCGCAGGTACTAGATGTCGTTCAAAACAATTTTCAGTGGAAATTTGCATGATTGTGTAGGTAGGTACGTTATATTTTTTTTTTGTTTGATCATTCTCTTATT
Source organism: Glyphodes pyloalis (assembly GCA_037074685.1). Classification (NCBI taxonomy): domain Eukaryota; kingdom Metazoa; phylum Arthropoda; class Insecta; order Lepidoptera; family Crambidae; genus Glyphodes; species Glyphodes pyloalis. The sequence goes on along the minus strand of JAYKKO010000012.1, from coordinate 1,603,101 downwards.
TTATAATATTTATAAATTACAGGATGGAGAGACACACATTTTACCACTTGGAATTGTTTCTCGCGCAAACTGTTCAAATTAGAAAAAAATGATATTGGAATCCTCAAAAAAAAAAATTAATACCTATTCATAGATACCCCACTCGTATTGGTTTGCAGAAAAAACAAATTTGAGTTTTAGTGTTTAATATGTGGAGCCCCTTAATTTGTATTTTTTTATTTTTGTATAAAATCTTAACAGAAAACATCTTAATACATTTTTTTTTATTACACTTCAAGATTGACCTCATCCCACCTGATGTTATATGGTAATGAGATCCTAGCTTAAGGGTGCATACAAGTACAGCATAATAAATATGTTACTCGACTTGTCGCCCTTACCTTGAAGGCTTGACCCCTGCTACTAATGTAGCACCCCCCAGGAGCTCTGGAAACCTTACTCACACGCAGGAACACAACAACACAGAAATGATTGTTATTTGGCTGCGGTCTTCTGTAAGGTGGAGGTATTTCACCATTCGGGCTGCTCCAGTTCGAGCGATAAATCGCTGTGCCCTACCTGTCTAATACATACCTACTAAGTTTCAATAAACTGGGGAAGTATAGTTTCTGAAAAAAGTGGCTGTGACATACGGACAGACAGACAGACAGACATGACGAATCCATAAGGGTTCCGTTTTTTGCCATCCAGCTACAGAACCCTAAAAGCACCTTTATACCCAAGCGAAGCCAGGGCGGCCAGCTAGTTATTTATACAGTGCACGCTGCAAGATAAGTCTAATGCGTCATCTCTCGAATGTGAGTTATGCAGATTGCGCTTACTACTCGAGGTATGGAGCATGCGCACTTTAGCCGAGTACAGGTACATACAAAAGTGTTGGCGAGTAAATGTGTACGTATTTGTTTATCTGAAACTAAATTTCGTTGTCAAGTTCTTCGTTTCGGTTAATAAGCAGGGATAGCTTAAAAAAGTATAAAACAAAACCTGGATAAATTTTAATTTCTAACCAAATTTCCCTTCCATTTCCCTTTTAACCGACTTTAAAAAAAAGGAGGCACAATTCCTAGAATCCCTACTAATCCCTACTAATATTATAAATGCGAAAGTAACTCTGTCTGTCTGTCTGTTACGCTTTCCCGCTTAAAACTCTCAACCGATTTTGATGAAATTTCGCATAGGTATATGTACGTTGAACCTCCAGAACGGACATAGGCTACATTTTGTTAGAAAGTAAAGGGGGGGGGGGGGTAATGCCACCTTTGAAAGTTTATATGGGAAAATGTTTATTTTTTAAGTTAGAGATATGAAAGTTGGCACAAATATAGCTCTATTAAAATATAGACTTATTTTTGTTTCGAATATTAGTGGAGATAGGGGTTAAACCGACCATGAAAGGATGTAGTCCACGCGAACAAAGTCGCGGGCACAGTTATACTACTCCAACAATACAATATTAAGCAATAAATGTAATTGACAGTAAAGTAAATTTTAAACTGAAGTTGAAAATGCAAGGTAAAAACTTAACATACGATTTTAGTTCTTATTCCGGTAACGTAAGAACAGTACAAAGCCTGTAGTATGTAGTTTGACGTACTTCTGTGCATAGCTTCAGAGTTACTGAACGATTTGTTAATATTGTTTTTTGTGTTATGTCCGTAAAACAGGATGAGGTTTGTAAGAAAAAAAAAACAAATTTCGCCATGACAGTATTTTTCTTTAAAAATTAGTTTTCTTTAAAACATAACTCTTCTAGTAAGAGCTTGCAATATTCTATTTAAAACAAAGAATATTTTACTAATTTTCAGATTTTAAATGATATGTTTCCTTTTTAAATAAATAACAACAGTACTTTCTAGCGAAGTTAATTTCCATATTAAGACACTGACAAAATAAGTTTAAAAGGGGCACTAACAGCATATATTCACTTTGCTATATTATTGTTAAAGCAAATTAAATTATTTTATTTTATTTGAAAAAAAAATATAATAATTCCACTATATAATGCGGGTGTACAGCGGTACACAGCTTTCTTTCCGCAAGTGAATTCAAGAGGGTTCTTCTAACAGCTGATAACAGGCACCACATCACTTGTGCGCCCGATCTTCCTCGACTGATACCACCGTACAGCTGATAGTGCAGTTGCGCGCGCATTGCACGATGGTCGCGCACGCGCTCCGCGTGCTGCTCGCGCTAGCGGCGTTGACTGCGCATGCGCAGGTCAGTTACCAACAACAGTAACAGCATTTGTGATTGTGGAAATAATGTTTTAAATATCTTTTTTATACAAAAAAAATATATTCACGTATGTCAATGCATTAAAATAGGTTGTGAGAAATTAACGTGGGCTAAAAATGCAAAGAAGTTTGTGGAATAATATTTTTGTTTATCAGTAGGTATAAATACGTCTTTCAATTATTTAAAATAGGTTGATTGTGAAAAATTTACGTGGTCTAAAAAAATGCAAAAGTTATGTGGTATGTTTAAGACTTATAACACCGGCATATAGTTATAAAGTGCAGTAATAATTTTAATTAACAAGGGTAACGAAAGCAAGGGTGAAAAAATGTAAAAAAATATGTACCAGAATAATATTGTTTAAAGGCAAATTAGTAATTATTATGAGTTTTGATAAATTATAAAACTACCTAACCATAAAATATGAACATATTTTAAAGTTCTAGTTTTACGCAAAATTAATAAAATTAATATATCTCATGTTTAAAATACTAATTAAATCAGAGATTTAATGAAGTATGGTGGGCTTTTACGGTAAGCACTTTAAAATTACATTGCACCAGATGAAATTTCATATTTGCTCCATTATTTTGTTAGACATAAAACTATGATTCATTTATGTAGTCATTGTACTTAACTCTTGTATTACTGTAATATTCAACACGTGTTCTGAAATTTTTATTAAAATGTATATCAAAAATATAAATAAAAGCAATGTTTGTCAGGACGTCATTTAGAAACTTTACTTATCTTTTCTTGCTCAGGTATTTTTTTATATTTTGTTTTTTTTAATTTAAGCCCGAAATAAGTTTCATTTTGTTTGTGGGAATATTTTCTTTTTGGTTCATGACTAAAACAAATCTAGTTCATAGTTCAAAAGAAATGATAATTCCACCAAAATCAGACAGTAACATTTGTAACGAATTATAGCACCGTGAACAGAATATCAAGGTAAATACTTGCGGTCAGATTTTAGCCCTTATGCCAACGCCACAAGGGCAATATAAAGTCCAGAGTGTGTATTCTGGCGTGCTCTCACCGTACACTACGATTTTACCACTTGTTTTTTATTGGGACCTTAAAATACTTGAATTTTATTATGACACTAGCGGTCCCGGCGAACTTCGTTTCGCCTTAGAGGAAAATTTTCCTGAATTTTCTTTGCTATAAACCTCACGGAGCCCGAGACATTTCCAACGAATGCAAAACCGTGGAAATCGGTTCGTGCGTTCTGGAGTTATAGCGTCAGGGAGGAAAACCCGACTTATTTTTATATAGTAGATGAACGCGTCACTTGTAATGTAATGATTCTAAGAATGTAACATAACACAGTAAAAATTTGTAGACACAAGGCTACTTGTTTGTCATTAGAGTTACGAGCATATTTTCTAGTGTGTTTGTTTGTTTTTCGAATTCCGCGCTTCTGTGATAAAGTAACGATTAGATTAAAATCTAATTTGGAACAAATGTTCTCTCATTAATAACATAAGAAAACATAGTTACATTTGAAATGAGTAAGTTTCGAGTTTCTCGCCGGTTCTTCTCGACATAATCAACATTCCGGACACGGCGGTAGAATACTGAATTTGTATAGACGATACATAAGTTCTTTTGTAAAGCTTACTTAAATAAATATATCTAATCTAATCTATATTAATTAGGTACTCGTAAATAGTGCGAGATTAAGGTTTAAGCCGGTGAAGACAAAATGAGCAATTAATTTAATTGTTACAGGTGCATACAAAAATCCCAAATGTTATACTCTAACATCAAGAACTAAATTATTGAATAAGTACCATATCGCACTGGATAATTAAGGTTTTTCCTTTTATGGTGAACTCGCGGTGTCCGCGTCTTCGTTCGCGTGGACTAAAGGCTTTTCCATATATACATATGCATATATTTATTCCTTAACGTTTCCGTTTGACCTCTATCTCCCCTAATATTCGAAACAAAAAGAAGTCAATCATCACAAATTTGAGCTACATTTGTGCCAAATTTCAAATCACTATCTTATAAACATTTTCCCATATAAACTTTCAAGGGCGGTATTACCCCCATCCTCCCTTATTTTCAAAACAAATGTTAGCCTATGTCCATTCTATATGTTCAACGTATACCTATACCAAATTTAATGTAATCAGTTCAGTGGTTTAAGCGTGAAAGCCGGACAGACAGACAGAGTTACTTTCGCATTGATTTCATCATCCCTACTAGTATTAAAATGCGAAAGTAACTCTATCTGTCTCTTACGCTTTCCGGCTAAAACCTCTCAAACGATTATGATGAAATTTGGTATAGGTATACGTTGAACCTCAAGAACGGGCATAGGCTACTTTTTGTTACAAAATAAGAGGGGTATAGTGGTAAAACCGACCATGAAAGGATGTAGTCCACGCGAACGAACTCGCGGGCACAGCTATTAATAATATTGTACGGATACACAAAATAAACGTTCCAAAGATGATGTAATGCGAATCTATATATCTCACCTGAAGGACCTGAAGTCATCGGTATATTTGCTTCCACAATTGCAACAGCTAACATGCACTCGCAGACCAATAGATAAGTCGCAAGGTCATCTATTCACACACAGAATACATAATAAGGTGACGAATCGTTCGGCGTTTACTCATAATATAAAAATGCATAATATTATGAAAGCCGATAACGGGCTCGTTCAATAAAAAAAAATCGTCTTTTCTGTCCAATATGGAAATTCATAAAATAAATTATTTAGAAACAGAAAAATTTTACGTACGTACGCGATACGTGAAGGTCGTGGGTTCGATTCCCGCACCGCAAGGGGAGATGAAATTTTTCTGTTTGTAATATTTTAATTATTTTTTGTTCTCCTTTTCGTCCCACTGATTTTATCCTACAAAAAGAGATTTAGTATAGTCAGCGCAAACACTCAATAAAATGCAACATCTTTATGTAAATGTTTGAATTTAAAAGGAAAATCAATAATAATCATAAGAGAGGTAGAGCTTAACGAGTTATCGCTCGAACTGGAGCAGCTCGACTGGTGAAATACTTCCACCTTACAGAAGACCGCAGCCAAATAACAATCACTTCTGTGTTGTTGTGTTCCTGCGTGGGAGTAAGGTTTCCAGAGCTTTTTGGGGGGTGCTACATTAGTAGCAGGGGTCAAGCCTTCAAGGTAAGGTAAGGTCAAGCTTTATTATACTGTACTTGTCGCTCTTAAGCTAGGACCTCATTACCACTTCCCCCCCGCTGGGTTCCGCATCTTGTCGCGATGGGGGGGCTCAGTAACCCTGTGGTCCGGGACGTTGAGGCTGGCCTTGTCACCCAGCCTCCAATACCGCACAGGGTGAAGCCAAGACGGATCCCGAGCTGGGCTGCGGAGAGAAGGTGGCTCTCTGCGGCAAGCCCGCAAGGGCAGAGGTGGATCGCGGAGGAAGAGGAGGACCTCGGTGTTTCGTTGCCGGCCTCCCTGTCCTCCGCGACCCGGCAGTGGCGCGCTGCCGCGCGAGGCGCGAATCGCGTCGTGGTGGGGTCGCGGAGGAAGAGGAGGATACGGTATTACGTTTGCCGGTCTCCCTATCCTCCGCGACCGGTGGGTCTCGGGACTTCATCTGGCTCTCGGAGGGAGAGCTGGATTGAGAGTCTCGGTGTCCACAGAGGCGGTAGGCAGCGGAGCCGCACAGCAGATCCGCTGCTGGGACCGGAGATGCCAGGCGTGAGGTAAGCCTGGCGTCCGTTACCTCGGTCCCGAGGGGGTGGGGCGTGTCAGGTGGCCTGACACGCTCCAGCTGCGTATTTGCGCGGCGAGATGGGCCGCTTGGCGGTAGGCGCTGTGGGGGAGCCTGTGTAGAATCGCAAGGAATCCCGACTCCCCCACAATTGCGCAGCGTTGGCCACCGAGGGGGTTTTAGTCGGTGCGAGCCCGACACACCACTCTCTGTTCCCCACTGAGAGTGACGGTGCGGTAGGCATTTCCCCCTCGACTAAAAAAAAAAAAAAAAAAGGACCTCATTACCACTTAACATCAGGTGGGATGAGGTCAATCTTGAAGTGTAATATAAAGAATAAAAAAAAATCTTATGAAAATTATTATAAAAATATATTCTAAGGTAAACGAAAATAAATGTTTTACTGTAAAAATAGAAACGCTTGATTGTGTTTTTGACTCGTTATTCGTCGTAAATACTAAAAACTTACAGCCTAGTTAGTAGATAGATAAATATAATTTACTATGGGAGCTAATCATTATATTATTGCTTATATCACCTAACTGAATTTTTGCTTAGAAATATTGTCTCGGGTCAGGGTGTTTACCGTTTTTGATTTCTGTAAGACAAGTGCTTGAGCTACTACAGAATTAGAACACTATCTCAATGTGTGTGATATTGTCCAATATTTATTTGAATTTTTTTTTGGAAAATTTAATCCTTTTTTACGTTGTTTTCATTGAAAAAGTATCAGCTATACATGAATACATACATACATCCAGTAATTTCAACATTCATGCATTCGTTTGCGTTTTAATATAAGTACGATGAAAATTTACCTACCAGGTACACAGCAACGCTTTTTCAAAGCTTGTTTAAACGCCTAAAGTCATCAATATTTTTACAGCAAATAGTAACCACACAGATGCATCAAGGTTGTTACGTCATTGCACAGTGACGTCATAGATGCAGCTGAAGTTTATTAGATCCGTAAAACAGACGTAAAGGTAATTAGGTACTAGCCGGAGAATATGATTGTTTTACTGAAGACTAGCCTAGCTTTGCTTGCCTGACTTTGTTTGCGTTATTTAGGGGTAAAATATATCCTATATGTTATAAGTATCTAGTCTGTCTAGCTAGCAAATTTCAGAAATTCAGATACATATCTGAATTTCTACACATGTACAGAATAGTGTAAAGCTTAAAAATCTAAGGATTTTTTAAAATTCCCATGGGAATAATTTTCTATAAATACTTTAGTTTTATCGCCGACCTACGATATTACCTAAAAGTCGACACAAATACAGCGTCAGCAGAATTGGCATAGTAAACAACGCTCCATACGTAATGCACGATTAGTCTATAAAATAAATAAGCATAAAATGTAGACTTATATTATAATGCGATGATGACGTAAGTAAACTAAGCGAACTGAAAGGTAGGTATTAATTTTTTCAATATAATGTATAGTCATGTGTTTGCATAATAAAAACATATAATATTCTATTCTAGACAATAAAAAATACTTGAAAAAAGTATAAAATTGAATATGTACAGAATATTTACGAAAAGTAGTCCGCTCCGACATTTTGGATGACCAGAATGCTGGCTACGTTACCTCATTAGGTTCAAAGTCAAAGTCAAAGCCAATCTTTTTTTATTCATATAGATTACATTAGTAATACTTATGAATAGTCAGGCTCTAAATGAAAACAAATGAAGCTACCTCTGGTTCGGAACCTATAACTACCGAGCAGATACCGTTAGATTTAAAACAGGATCTCAGGAGTTACATAATAATTATTTTTGGAAACTGGCATTTAAATGATCTTTTAGTCATGCAACAGTATAATAATACAAGTAGGTAATATGTTAACAAAAAATATAGAAATGTTGTTGCCATAGGTCAATTTAAGCAGTATGTCGACCTCAGATACCTTAGTAATAATATAGCTTCCTTGTAGCAACATTGTGAACTTGTCATAATATATCTATTTTTCGCATTCCAACGTAAAACAAAATGAGAAATATGTGCTTGGGTCGAATTAATTGGTCATACATTCACAAGGTGCGGTGACTCACACAGTGAGATTGAGAACAGTGAGGAACTCCGCTCACCGTTGGGACAGCACCATTAAGAAGTGGAACTCGTTGCTGGCTCAAGTGTTTCCTCCTTCCTTTGACGTGGATTCAATACTCAATTTTTAATATTTTTATTGCATCTTTAGTGTTTACAAGGTGGTAACCTAAAATTAGATCACTATAAACCCTGTAAGGGCACTGCATTTAGATATAGGACGCTCTTTCTTTAACAAAGCTAACACGACCTTAGATATAAACGCAATAGACAGATAGAAAAATAAAAAAATCCTTCAAAAGGAGCGAGAATAAATATCTTGGGCCAGTATGGCGATGCTATCGAATAGGATATTACGGTATCAAATCCGTTGTTTTTGCAGTGTGGTTCCACTTTTGCTTACCATCAGGCTGGAAGGACCCAAGAGGATTTGACGGCTTCCTTGGTCCTGTCATCCATGGGTGAGGGACACCTCGGCCTTGCACGGTCTTCCACAGTAACGCGGGAACGGCTTAGCAACTTCGGCTATTCCCGCCATGCCCCCGACCATCAAATTGCAACAACAATCGATAATGTCAATACTAATTAACAATAATATCGATATTACCGTGTGTCAATAGTATTGACATTATAGCTTTTGCTCAACTAACATGATAGTCTAACGATTGCAGCCACACTAGACATATCAACTTACTGCTATCTCCAAAACTGTGAAAGCTGTTATCCCTATTAATATTATAAATGCGAAAATAACTCTGTCTGTCTGTCTGTCTGTTACGCTTTCCCGCCTAAACCTCTCAACCGATTTTGATGAAATTTGGTATAGATATACGTTGAATCTCAAGAACGGACATGGGCTACTTTTTATTAGAATATAAGGAGGGGATGGGGGTAATACCACCTTTGATAGTTTATATGGAAAAATGTTTATTTTTTAAGTTAGAGATATGAAATTTGGCACAAATATAGCTCGAAACTTGGATTCAAAATAGACTACTTTTTGTTTCGAATATTAGGAGAGAAAGGGGTAAAACCGACCATGAAAGGATGTAGTCCACGCGAACGAAGTCGCGGGCACAGCTAGTATTCAAATAAATCTACAATGTCGCGATAACGTCACAAAAGTACACGAGTGTGCAATCATCGCAATTAAACTGTTCTTGTTTATCGTTCGTTACTATGTTGTAATGATTAACACGTCTTATCAACAACTGTTGTAGTCTTCAGGAATGTGGAAACATCCTAACGATTATTTTGTGGATTTGTGGTTTCTGGTTTCAGTAAACATTCACATAGTATCGGATCTAGTGGTCGTATTTTCTTAATGATGTGATCTCTCCGTTCTACCACCAGCTCGGTGAAGATAAAAAGGCCATCTGCTGCCATCATCTGTACCAGTCAAAACTGGTCTACTCCCGAAAATGAAACTAAGAAACGAATGGTTTCGTTTTTAAAATTTAATCAAGAGTTTGGCAATCAAAATGTGGCTTTTGATTTGCATAAATAACATTTTGTTTTTTGAAGACGCTTAATTTTCATCAGGTATAAGTGCACCGGGTACGATTGTGTCAATTAAAAATGGATATTTGTCTTTGGATCTGACATATTTCGTTTTTTGGAGTAGGCCTACAGATAAGAATTTTGAATAGTGATATGTTTTGTCTTTTTCTCTATATATACTATTGGACAGCGACAAAAAAAAAAGGACATGTTTCTAACATTTGTGAATAAGCCTTGAAATAAGAATTATATTTATTTAATGAGTTTCATTCATCATCAGATTTGATCCATCTCGATATTCAAATTTGCTTTTTATAGAGTTAAAATAGTATCTGCTCTACACTTCATTATTGAGTAAATGACACAAAAGAAAAAAAAAGTTTCTTAGTCACATACCCATTTTCTTTTGGATTAAATCTCGGAAACTATAACACACATAAGGCATAGGTACAATAAATTTAGTAACGAAATGTTATTTATTTTAACATAGCTTTAAAACTAAATAAATACTCAATATAAAAGGACGCTATGACAAAACATTTTCATTTTTGTTTTGCTATCATTCTATGTTTATTTATTTTGATAAATATATATTTGCTGGAAAACGCAAAACTGATTAACCTAATCATAGCTCACTTACCTTCTTTAAAATAAAATGTGTGTCAATTCTTTATAGAAACAGAAAAGAAGTTAAACTTCTGTTTTCAATAACACTTAATTTGGACCGTATAACCGTAAAAAAACATTTTTCGAAATCTGTTCATTAGTTTTAAGCTTAGATTGATTGATCTATTTTTAAAGGGCTTTATCTAACCTTCACACACCTTCAGCTACGCAGATTAAACATAGTTATAAACATGGCTGCCATTAGTTCACACACGGTCCCTATCAGGCTGCCCTTGCTATACCGACTGTAGGCAAACAGCTGGTAGCATTGTCGCTGAACAAACAGAGGTGTTGACTTATGCTACATTATTTTACGCTAGAGCAAATGTGAAATTGTTGTTATATTATAAAGCAAAGTTAGTGGTCGTATTAAGAATTTATAAGCACCCATATTTAAATAACAAATATAACTTCAGAATGACTTACCTTTTTTGTGGACGGATAATACGCTCAAGCCTTACCCGCTACCTACTTCTGGGTCTTCCCTGCTCTCTTGAGCGGCGTGTGTGGGGATTCCCCGGTGTAGCAGGTTGCATCTCGCATCTGGACTCGTTTTATTTCAATATTCATAACAACAGTGACTTAGAAATGTATACTATTATTTATAAACTCTAAATGTGCTTTAAAATTATTTTATATAAGGTTTACAAATAATTTAAAAGCACTAGAACAGTACCTACATATGTTTGTCAGAACCGAACAGATTTGTCAGCATCCTGAAATTGGTGTTGTTAGGGTCTAATCTAATGAGGCCAGATTGTTATTCATAGCATAATTAATAACGTTTGCGTTTTTTTTTAAACTTTCGATAAAGTTAATAATAGTATGTACTTACTGCATCATGTCACGCGACTCCTGAACTATGGCAGGTGGTCACCTGGCCGGCACAGATTGACGGACTGTCAACACATCAGGCGCCAAGTGGTGACTCAACGCCACTGGTGCCAGCGTGTTCCGAGTACTCTCCTGGCTTCAGCAGTGATCATTCAATGGCCAATGCGTAGCCTCTGACATTTCCGAAATAAACCTTGACATGAAGTGTAATTAGCTCGAAGTAGCCAAGAGTCCACATTTTGAACAGTTGTCATCTTTGGATACCATTAGCAGGCCTGTAACTATATTTATGGACAGACTGAACATAAAATAGGACATTTAAAATTTCTTGACCTTTTGCCATACCATTGTTGAGAATAATATGGTTGGTTTGCACCGATGTTATTGACTTTTTGGTTGCGTGTAATTATTTGAATACCCTTTGTGCCACAAACTTATTAAACGCTGACTTTTTTTTTCGAGGAGAAAAATGCCTGCTTGACCGTCACTCTCTGCGGGGAACAGAGAGTAGTGTGTCGGGCTCGCACCGACTAAAACCCCCTTGGTGGTCAATGTTGCGCAGTTGTGGGGGAGTCAGGATCCCTTGCGGATTCTACGCTAGCTTCCGCACGGCATCGAGAGGACACCACTCACGGTGCGAGACCGACGGCTAGCACCGTCTTAAACTCCCTCGGTGGCTAATCCTGCGCAGCAGTAGGGGAGGTACGATCCCTTGCGGATTCTAAGTGGGCTCACCCACCGCGCATAAAACGCATTCGTTCTACATATTGACACGGCCGGGAATAGGGAAGCGGACTTAGTTAAATGTACCAGATTTTTTTAGTCCGTTATTAATTATTAAAAAAAATATTAGACATGTATTTTTTAATTTGCCGAATTATTTCAATCAACTGTTCATATTCAATAGAATAGAATGGAACAGAATAGAACAGAATAGATATGATACTAAAGCTTTGAAGTGGCAATTGATGTTATCCGATACTTATCTCCTTTAACGCCCAGACACAAGCAGTTGGTAATATTTAAGTCCACTCGCTTTACAGGTCATTAAAGTTATTTCGACCTGAATTAATGACTGCACCCATGCACCTATTACCTGCTTTTAATGTTAAGATCAAAATCTGTGCACTGTTTAATGAAACACTGATTGCGCTGCCACTTTTTCAGTCAGATCAAAGTCTGGCCTTCAAAATGGCTGAACCCGAAATATAGTTTTATTGTCTTTTTATTGTAAATACATAGCCGTGGCACGGAAGAAATTTAACGACTGCCAACATCCTTTGTGACTTCATTATGATTTGCAGTAACTTGGTTTACTATCGGCCTCAGTATAACGAGGTCACTCCAATGGGACCGCGAATAGATTCTACATTGTAACTGAGGTTATTCTCTATTGATTGTGTCTTTGGTATTTGAGTATTGCCGTATGCCTGGAGCATAGTTGAGTGATTTATTGAACGGTAATGGCGTTGGCAGTAGCATTGAATTCTTCATTAGGTATCCACGTGCTACATTTTGGTAGGCAACAAAGGCAACAAAAAACAGGCAAAATTTGGTAGGACCTTGGCTCCAAATGAGTAACCAAATAAAATTATCATTTTCCAATAAATAACTCGTTGTGAAACCAAGTATAGATCATTATTTTTAAAATGATCAAATATAAAATTAAATCAATTAAAATATATTTTAATTAAATAATTGTTAGTACGAAAAACAGTACCTACCTAAGACTATTAATTTGGGCGATAGAAATACTGACGGAGCCACAAGCCCAAGTGGCTCACTTATTTAATTAGTGGCTAACCTATTATTTAGGTTAGGTAAGTATTGTTTTGATGCTAAATGAAATAGAACCCAATTGAATTTAAAATTATTTTTATAAAAAAAATATTCATAAGATTATGCAATTATCCTTTTATATAAAAGGAAAAATTGTTTATTGGTGTTTGAATTAGTTTTTTTTCGAAGTTTAAATAGGGGGCTCCTCTTGTCTGGAAGCCCCAGGGCTGCCGCACCAGTTGGCCAATCCCAAGTATAAATATTCAGATGTTAATTAAAGCAATTTAATTTGAAATAGTTGTCGATACAACATCACATACATTGCTGTGGTAAGTATGTAGTTGAAAACATAACAGAGGTAGAAAAACAAAACTGTAGTAGGAAAACAACAGTAGGTAGTTTGGCTTTACATACATATAATATAAGATTTTATTAATAATTTAAAATATGAATAAAAATAAAATGTTTCTAGTCAACTGTATTCAAAGGCACCTCGAGTGTCAATGTGCATAACATAATTTAGACCACATTGTGCCTTGAAACAAGAATAAACTGTCACATTGGCTTTCATAAAATCTTATCTATAAAACAACTAATAATCGGGTGTGTTCTATCGCAAATTAGTCATTCACAATGTTCGCAATATGTTCCTCGCGACTCTGAGAGAAATACCATCTATTTCTGTCATTAGTATTAAGTTTAGAAAGCATAAATAAGAATAAAGTACCTATTTAGGAATATCAGACATGATTAAGCCTGTGTTATTTAAGTCATATGTTTAATCTCATGTTGTCTAAGTTTATTATTATCTCAAAGGTGAAGTTTACGTCGTTATTTACTATAAAGCCGCGTCAGACTATTTTTAACCCTAGATTTATCAAGGAATCTATTTACGCAATATATTTACGTCATAGGAATCCAGTTTTTTTACGATATCATTAACTTTTGCATATTTTTACAGGCAACGTTTATAAAAACTTTCTGATCTTGAATTTAGCTAGCCTACCTATTACCGCTGTTACTAAGCATTGTATTAATTGTATTTTATTATGCTAAATTCTTGGTAATTTGAAAATAAAATGCGATTTAACTTTGTTACATAAATTGTTACTAATTATGTCTTTAAAATCAGTGTAAAAAGGGTATTACTGCGATATATTTTTTGAAAGAAAGAAGTTGAACCGAGTAACATTTTAAATGGGAAACAAGCATTGAACAGCCTAAATATTTTGGTGGACGGTCAATGTAATCCTTTTTGGTTAAATCTATTTATAAAACTTTTGAAATTTAAATACCTAATAAAAACAGTTTTGGTGCTATGATTTTTCGAACTTTAAAATCAGTTTACTACAAATATCCAATTTTGAGTTCTGACTGTATATGATTTTACATGCATATCTCACAATTCTAGTCTTAACTATTTCTTCAATTTTTTTTTATATTCCACTTCAAGATTGACCTCATCCCACCTGATGTTAAGTGGTAATGAGGTCCTAGCTTAAGGGTGACAAGTACAGCAAAATAAATCTGTTACTGGATTTGTCACCCTTACCTTGAAGGCTTGACCTGCTACTAATGTACACCCCCCAGGAGCTCTGGAAACCTTACTCCCACGCAGGAACACAACAACACAGAAGTGATTGTTATTTGGCTGCGGTTTTCTGTAAGGTATTTCACCAGTCGGGCTGTTCCAGTTCGAGCGATAAATCGCTATTTGAGAGATATCTTAAAATTCGTAATTTTCATGTGATTTCTGCTTGCACCGGTCAGCTTGCTTCCCTTCTTAATAATAACCCTTTGTATTTCCAGGATGCCCAAGTATTTGTAGAAGTGAGTCCTACAGAACAGACAGACGAGGTCGAAGATGTAGAAAAGAGGTACACTCCTGAACTAGAGGCAGAACTCCAGTCAGCTAAGGTGAGCCACAGCTATATTATATTAATCTATCTCAATCTACGAAAATTATACTAATATTATCACGCGTTGACCACAGGTTTTCCCATATAAATATACCTTAATGACATATGTTATTCAATGAGTATGTTTACTATGTACATATTTTGTTAAAAAAGGTTGTAAAAAGTAGTTAAAAAAGAGTAGTACCTACCTGTTGAATTTATTTGCAGAACTGTCTATAGTTAGAAATAGGTCAACGTTGCTAGTACGATAAATACTCATTTAATCGTTTCATTCCATTTCAAACATTCAATTGAAATTTAATAATTATTTTTGAATTTATTAATTGCATTCAATTTGATGATTTCAGTTTAATCGTCAAACTGAACTTCTAAAAAGCTGGTCACAAGCCTAAAACTTCTAACATTAAATCTGGTCACTTGCTTTTGGCTTAAAAACCCCTATTGTTTCAGGATGATGCCTTACTGCTGTACACGGAGTTCACTGGGCGAGCTGGTCTGGAGCTTCGAGTATTTCTCAACGAGATGACTGGCTTCGCAGAGAAGACAGTCGGATCCATGGATGACAGGATCCTGATCAAAGCTGTGAGTACTTATTTTAGTTATTTATTTCTTGTTATCGAGTTATTGACTTCGTTCACGTATACTACCTGGTTTTATTCAAGTAACAAGACTCGTTTTAGTTAGTTATAAGAGACTTAACTTACGTTAGTACATTGATTTTTAAAATATAATGAACTAGCTGTGCCCGCGACTTCGTTCGCGTGGACTACATCATTTCATGGTCGGTTCTACCCTTTTCTCCCCTAATATTCGAAACAAACAGTAGATTATATTTTAATCCAAGTTCCGAGCTATATTTGTGCCAAATTTCATATCTCTAACTTCAAAAATAATCATTTTTCCATATATACTTTCAAGGGTGGTATTACCCCCATCCCCCCCTTATTTTTAAATAAAAAGTAGCCTATGTCCGTTCTTGAGATTCAACGTATACTTATACCAAATTTCATCAAAATCGGTTGAGAAGTGTAAGCAGGAAAGCGTAACAGACAGACAGAGTTACTTTCGCATTTATAATATTAGTATGGATTAGTATGGATAGTAGGGATTAGTAGGGATAATGCACAATTCCAGCAGAAGTAGTGCTACAATACGAGTATCTCATATAGCGATAGTCCAGCCTACTCGCTATCATAGCTAGGATAATATATTTTGAATTTATTTTCCTAAAATAATAGTAGATTAAAACATTAACGAACATTCCTCATGCCAATGCTGCTACCTGCCAATAAAAGTAAATAAAAAAAGTAAATATGAGGGTAGCCAACATACAGATAATTTTAACATTCGATTATTACATTTCGTAATCGATTAATTCAATTTTTCCAAATAGAACAGAAAAATCTAACAATAACATGATATAAAAGTTTATGTAGGTAAGAGTGATTGAATTAAAGGTAAATTGTGGTTTATGATTTATGACGTAGGTCTTGTAAAAAAGTGACTGTGACATTATAGGCAGACAGACAGACAGGCATGACGAATCCATAAGGGTTCCCGTTTCCGCCATTTGGCTACGAAATCCTAAGAAGTTACAAGTAATTTTGTATCAAAATAAATTCCAAGTAGGCGAAATTCATGTCCTATCAGAGTTGTTTCCACATTTGTTATAACGGTATGGCATCGTGAAGGGCCAGCCCACGCCAGCATCAGGAACGTGTCGGTGGCTCCAAGTCGGGTCACGAACGGAGCCGGGGCACGAACCTGTGCGAATAAATAAGCGTCAGATATGGCGCGCCGATCAGCTACTGCCAATTGTACTAGCAATGTATGACACAAAAAAACCTATTATTAAGTTGATTTTTACATTTTTTATAGTACAAGTATCTATACAAACTCATACTAAAACGAACCTTATAGCAACGTCATAAGAGCTCAAGTGCTTTTTTTTTTATCTGTGTCCCAATTTTTGGGGCTCTTCCAATTTAACCTCTGCATGTTTTAACAGAGTCTTTGTCTACTTTAGTGTTATATTATTCTTTCATACTCTTTTTGTCTACGGTTTGTTAAGGTACGTTTTGTTTTTTCTTAAAATTTGTTGCACTATTGCTCTTATGTACTGTAAAAATATATTTCTTTTATTTTTATCTTTAATGATTTCGTTTATACTATTTTTATTTATTTTCCTGTTTATTTTTATCTCCACATCCTGTCTGAGTGCGCCGTAGATTGGACACTCAGTCAGGACGTGGCAGACATCTTCCACTTTCGATGTGTGTTTACATTTCATTCCTCGTGACTGTACAGGCAAAAATACGTGAGATTATTCCCTTTGTAATTTGCACCGCCCTTATCTCGAGGCTATGAGGTCTAATATCTTACTGCAACTGTTACTGTTTACTGCTGTTTACAGGGGGGGGGGGGGTACTCTCAAAAACGGAACGAACAAATGAAAGGTTTCGTTTTTGAAGATTATTCAAAAGTTTAGGAATGAAGACGTGGTTTTTGATTTATTTTATTAATAATATTTTGTTTTTTGAAATCGCTTAATTTGCATTCGAAGTGATTTCTTTATGATTATGAGGATTAAAAATTGCCATCCGTTGTCGGATCCGACATTGTATTTCGTTTATGGGAGTAGGCCCCCAGTAACGTGCTGTCGACTGTACTACGCTATGATTTCAATTAGAATACGTTTTATTTTTAAATTAATATACTTTTATTACACTGATTAGATCGATCGAATCGATTAATAAATGTATATTTACCTACATAATCCTTTGATTTATTTGATCTCTCGAGTATTTCTTAAAAAATTCTTAGGTTCTTTTGGTATATTTCATGTTAAGTTGCTTTTTCTATAATCTTTTTAATTACAAGTTTCCATTATTATTTATCCTTTATACCAGCATACAGTCCATTCGTATTTGAAATATCTATTAAATACATCACCTAAATATTATTTTGGAATTTTCTAAACATAATCCTACGCGTGTTTTTACCTGAATCACTCGAACAATATTTGTAAACAAACCGTGCTTTCACTGAAATAAACACGAAAATTTAACACAAAATTTTGTAAACATCACATTCCGATTTTGAGAAATTTTATAATAACAGTCATTACTAATCAAAACAATGAAACATTGGCATTTCGGTGATGAATAGCGGAGAAAATAAGTAGAGTCACGTGCGCTAATATGTTTACAACCTTATGTTAAACGTCATAAGAGCTCAAGTGTTTTCAGTTCATTACTCATGACTATGACTGTACTGTATTGGTGTATTCGAAACAAGGTTACTTGAAATGTATGTTGTCGCAGCAATCTAGTTAAATCAGCCAACGGATTTGATTTAATTTAATTTAAAAGCTTTATTGCACAAATAAGTACAACAGGTGGACTTAATGCTAGGGGCATTCTCTACCAGTCAACCCTTGGGTCATGCAGATAGTTTGTATATGGGTGCGGTGATAGGGGAAAATTTGATGCCTAGGCCATTAATTAAACAACGGCATCCGATTTAATTATTAGGCCGATAATTAATAAAACATGGATCAACGGTAAACTTAATAGTGAGCATGATGAAAATGCCTAACCATGGCTTAGCCGAGTAATTTAAATCCCATAAAAAAGAAAACTTATTAAAAAAAGCTAGTCTCGACATTCAATTGTCCCAATGTAAAAAGTTGTGAGATCCATTTATTTGTTTATTTAAAAACTTTATTGCACAAAAAGTACAATAGGTGGACTCAATGCTTGGGGCAATTTCTACCAGTCAACCCTTGGGTCACGCAGAGAGCTTATCTATGTAATAGCAGGTCGGTTTAAAATTTATTAACTCCGTACTTAAGGGACCTGAGATCTCATGGTGATCATCATATTAATTTAAAAAATCTTTAACGCATTCATTAAATATATTAACTCTGCCATCGTGTGAAAATACAATGTAGCGATGGGTGTTTGATGAAGGAAAAGTCTCAATTATGTACAGGGAAAGTTTTTATATACACAAACACAAATTTCACTATTTACAAGAAGGAGCGAAGGATGGAGTTAATACGTACGAAATACTATACATGGAAGAAATATACAGAAAAACATAAAATACCGCGATTACAAATGGATAGGGAAAAATTTACACACTGACATTCATACCACTGACATAACCGTTATGTTTTTCTAACTAGAAATTAAAATATAAAATATTTACAAATGAGGTTGGTTATGTAAATTAAATCTAAGAAAAATAAATTTAGTGGACAGTCGCCACAACAATATATTAACACAAGTATCGCATGTGTAAATTAAAGGCTTAGTGCAGAAAAATGTGTTGTATGCATGCAGGTCTACGAATTTTTAGCAAAAAATTCGGTCGAAATTTGCGAAATTTCAACATCATGGTTAGTTCATGGTAATTATCGGGTATATTATGCTTTATTTTTACTAATACTGTAAAACGTAGTTGTACATAACTTGTTAGCTTAGCACCGTAACCAAACATCGTAAAAACATAAATAATTAATTTAATATAATTTAACTAAATTGCTACATGACGTTCAGTCATATAATTAACGTTGTATTAAATGGATTGTCTAGCTCCTATTCAGCTATTTAATTAAATGCCAGCATTTTGTTAATAGCCTAGGCTGTTGATTAAATTCCTGACTAAGCCTTGGCTGCGACGTATTATGTAGCGTCAACACCATAATTATCAGACTTTTAGTTCGATATTAGTTCTTATGTCCACGAATTAAGACGTATTGTATAATATATAATAAACGACATTTAAAACCATCGAAAAACAAAAGGTATTCAACGCATCCTAACACTTCTTTGAAATATTTTAAGGTCGCTAGTTCGGCGTGCAGAACTAGGTATAACATATGTTAAAATCGCTCAGACAAAGTCGTTCGCAAAACCTAGTGCCATCGGTTCCTCTCATTCGTAGTTCATTCGGTACACCACGCCGAACCGTTTATTCCAGGCCGCGAACTACTAGGTTGATCTGATACCACTAATGCAGCTGGTGTGAGCTAGGGATGCCAGTTAGGAAATCTTTTAAGAGTGGTAGGGCATACCGATTTATCGCTCGAACTGGAGCAGCCCGACTGGTGAAATACCTCGACCTTACAGAAGACCGCAGCCAAATAACAATCACTTCGGTGTTGTTGTGTTCCTGCGTGTGAGTAAGGTTTTCAGAGCTCCTGGGGTGTGCTACATTAGTAGCAGGGGTCAAGCCTTCAAGGTAAGGGCGACTAGTCCAGTGACAGATTTATTATGATGTTCTTGTCGCCCTTAAGCTAGGAGCTCATTACTACTTAATATCAGGACCATCTTGTAATGTAATAAAAAAGATTGACCAGAGATTGATTCAGGGCTCCTGCTATTTTTCCAAGCAGTTTATTTTCAACAAAGTACCAGCGCTACTGTGGTGTTTAAATGTTGGAGTATTCAATACTCAGTGTGTTGATAAGTAAAATTGTAACGTCACATCACTATTTAAATTGTGTTTAGACACAGTATTTAAAAAAATCTCAATCCCTATTCAAAGAGGATAAAAAATGTAGGTACCTATACCAAAATTTGGGCAAATTGAGAAATCTCCTGTTTAGAAGTTGGTAGAGTCCACAGAAAAACGGCCATTTGTATTGAAAGCCTTAAGCGTCGCGCCATCATTGATATTGGGTTCGATTCCCGGTCGGGTCAATATGATAACGTACTTTTTTATACGGTCTGGGAGTTGTGTTACCGTCATTATCTCTCATTTCTGTAACACAGGTGCTTAAGATACTTATCACAGAATCAGCACAGTGTATGTGTTGTTTTACAATTCATATATGTAGTGGACAGGAAATGAAAGAAGCAAATAGTGAATAAGCCTAATATATATTTACCAAATCAAATTAAATAATTAAATGATCCTTGCACATCGTCGTGTTCAAATCTAACTCTCTTCATTCGGATATTCATACATACAGGTAGATAGATATACTTTATTGCACAAAACTTTACAGAAATAGGTTTTACAGATTGATTATAGTACAATTCAGGCGGTCTTATCGCTAGAAAGCGATCTCTTCCAGACAACCTTAAGGTAGAGGAAATAGTAGATGGCGAGAAATGGGTACGGCCGTGCAACATTAATAAAGTTTTATTTCTTGAATTATATTCATAGTATAGCATGATAAACATACATAAACTCATAGATATATAACATAATATATATTTATATATATATATACAAATAAACATGCTTATCAAACAGGCATCGCTCATTCACAACGTTCGGATACGTCCGCTATCCCACATATATGTATTTTTTTATTATTAATTACTAAATACTCTATTTATTTATCAACCAATTATTTATACTAATATTATGATGCTGAAGAGTTGGTTTGTTTGAACTTGTTAATCTCAGGAACTACTGGTTTGAATAAAAAAAAATTTTTTGTGTATGATAGTCCATTTACCGAGGAAGTCTTTAAGCTAATTAACATCACACTGCGACCAATAGGGGCGAAGAATCCGTGAAATGTGTGGAAAAAAAGGGAATTGTATCCCACTGTACTGTGTTTGA
Source organism: Glyphodes pyloalis (assembly GCA_037074685.1). NCBI lineage: Eukaryota > Metazoa > Arthropoda > Insecta > Lepidoptera > Crambidae > Glyphodes > Glyphodes pyloalis. The sequence continues at coordinate 1,581,814 of JAYKKO010000012.1, read as the reverse complement.
TCCTTTTTTCCTTTTTTTTTGGAGTTTGTTTTTTGCCCACCTGAAAGCCCAATGTTTGCTTTTCATTGTGTTTTGATCTGTTTGTAATAAGTAATATTAGTTGCATTTTGACCAGTATGCGACTACTCGAATTTAGTAACATGTGGATAGCATCGTGGGCTACATTATTATAAAGTAATTTAAGTATTGTTTATTTGTAAACACTGTATTTTCCAGCTGTTTGCTGTTCCTAATAAATAAATAAAAAAAAAGAAACCGCGAAACCACTAGTTAAAACTAAAATCACCATCCCTATTGCATGTAGGTGCATTCCTATGCATCGTTGCATTACTGCATACTAATATTGGTGCATCGTACCTAGTTATTGCGGGACGCTTTCAACTTTGCATAGAGAATTACGAGTAGTACTCGGTAAAGAGATGCATAGTGGAATTCCTATGAACTGTTATCTTAATTGCAATACTTCTAGCTAAGAATTCTAATTGCTAATGAGCTAGATCAAGGACGTTTCATGGACTTGGTTTGACGATTTATTTACCTGATTATATTGGCGTAATTGATATCTGAACTTTGCAACTCTTACAAGGGAAACTAGATTGGATCAGAGAATACCAACAGCTTAACTTGTCTTTCAAAGCACGAAATCATTATTCTTATCAGTGATATTTTTCACCGCTCGCGGGTAAAACACTATGACGCTTGACTGAGGTCCGCGTCATATAAAGTTTTACCCGCCTTTTAAAGGTTGAGGCAGAACAATATTTGAAAGAAATAATAATTTATTCATAAATCTGGAAAATTGAAATCTAAAATAATTAATCTGTAAAGTATTTAAGAAACGCATATGTAGCTTTGCTTCTTCTTAAGAAGCCTGTATTTTAGGCATGAGCGTTTGCTCTCTCTCAACTATTGTTTTATGGTATACAGTTGTGCTCACGTCTTCGTTTGCGTGGACTACATACTTTTATGGCCGGTTTAACCCCTAACTCCCCTAATATTCGAAACAAAAAGTAATCCATATTTTAATCTAAGTTGCGAGCAATATTTGAGCCAAATTTTATATCTCTAACTTAAGAAGTAAACATTTTCTCATATAAACTTCCAAGGGCGGTATTCGGGCATCGCCCTTTTTTGTTCCACAACTAAAAGTAGTCTTTGTGCGGCCTAGAGGTTTAGCGTACAGTATTTCCCAATCATTGTTTTGCCATGACCCGGTAAATTTAACATTGCCCTTTCGTGACCCACCTAATAATTTTAAACTCAAGCTGGTTCCATTAGGTTAAATAATACTTGTTTATTTTTACAAGAAAATATATTTTAATATTTACCAGCGACCCGCCCCGGCTTCGCACAGATGTAATGTAAATACTTAGAAATATTAGCTTTTCTATTCCTTATTGCAAATAAAAACCTTCCTCTTGAATCACACTATCTATTAAAAAAAACCGCATCAAAATCCGTTGCGTAGTTTTAAAGATTTAAGCGTACATAGGGATATAAGGACAGAAAAACCGACTTTGTTTTATACTATGTAGTGATTGTAACAATTTTTTGGTATCGCATTTTTAGTCACTAACTCTTAGTGCGGTGCAGTTGCTTATTTTTTACTTTAGTATCCAAGCTCGCAGATATTGACGTAAAACAAGGCGGAAATGTTGCGTCCCGGTATTTTATTTTGATGACCCGGTACTCGGTCGTGACCCGGCAAATGGGAAACACTGGCGTACACCTATACCAAATGTTATCAAATCGGTTCAGTGGTTAAGGCGTGAAAGCTGGACAGACAGACAAACAGAGCTACTTTCGCATTTATAATATAAGTATGGATGGATGATACATTTTCTTAGGTTAGGTATTTTTAGTGTAGGTACACTGACAAACAATGCCAAGGAATATCCTAAGATCTTCAATCTTTTTAGTTACACACAAAAGCACGTCTGATTATCACTTTGGACTTTGCACCGCCCTTATGTTGTGCCCATAAGATTAAAAATCAAACTGCAATTGTATACCTGGACTTGCTGTTGACTGTACATTATTACGTAACCTTCTTTTGAAATCTAATTAAATAAATAAATAAATGCGCCAGACAACCACACCAATCACCTGGTCTCAAACTAAGGTTTGTACTATGAGTACCAGACGACGGATACTAACTGCGGGCGTCATCCCAGCACACCCAGACCCAACTCAACATAGAAAAGTTCGTTTTCCAAATTGACCTGACCGGGAATCGAACCCGGGACTGTTCACACTTTGGCCACCTACCTTGGCCACTACGCCACCAAGGTCGTCAAATAAATAAATAAAGACTCAAGAGTTTACAAAACGAATGTAAGAAATCTCATGCCTTCTACTGTACATCTTTGTTATGAAAGATACTGTAAGGATGTATTTTAAATGCTACGTATAAAGCTATTGTGTTCATTTACAACAAACCACAACCGCAAGAATGGACCTTGGTTAATCAAATGATTGACATAAATCACTCAGTACCTTATTTTAATGTTATAATTTAGCTTTATTAATTACCCATGGAATAAACTAAACTAATCATATTCTCTGGAAACACAGTGAAACTAATCACTGTACTTCACAAGGATTACAGTTTCGTAGAATAGGTACATTAAAATAAAATATATCTTTATTCATGTTAGCTTTACAGAACTTACTAATCGTCAGTAGGTACAGTCAGCAACTTTAGTTCATGAACATCTCTGTACCTTGTCACATTATGTAATTGTCTATCTGACTTGCTTAGTTATGCAGATATTTGGTATGACAAGGTACTCAGGTATATACGAACTAATGATGCTGGCTGTACATGTTAAGTATTCTACCGCCGTGTTCGGAATGTTCATGACGTCGAGAAGAACCGGCAAGAAACTTTACACTTACTCTTTTTAAAATAACAATAGTTCCTTAGTATTTTGCATGCCTTCGGGGTCATATCGCACGTCTAGATCTAAACAGAGTCAACTCAAAAAAGTACTTTTTTTTATATATTGCACTTCAAGATTGACATCATCCCACCTGATGTTAAGTGGCAATGAGGTCTTAGCTTAAGGGTGACAAGTACAGCATAATAAATCTGTTACTGGACTTGTCGCCCTTACCTTGAAGGCTTGACCCCTGCTACTAATGTAGCACCCCCCAGAAGCTCTGGAAACCTTACTCACACGCAGGAACACAACAACACAGAAGTGATTGTTATTTGGCTGCTGTCTTCTGTAAGGTAGAGGTATTTCACCAGTCGTGCTGCTCCAGTTCGAGCGATAAATCGCTATGCCCTACGTCTCACTCTCTCTCACTTTTGAGAGAGGCGAAAAACAAATTGTCGTGTCCCTGAGTACCGTAGAAATTCTTAAATATATTAATGGTGTACTAATGAAGCTAAAAGAGAAATGTTATTGATTTTTTTTGGTCGATAGCTACTGTTTTAAGAAATTCGATAGTGTGCATAACTTAAAAACTGTTTTTTTTAATTAGCTCTTTTTAGATCTAGGTGTGCGATATGCAGTTTGAAAAGCTAAAAGTAATAATCTTTCCTATTGAGTTACCTTTCTTTAATTCAAAAACATTTTGGCGCCCCTTTTAACGCCTTAAGGCGATTGCTCCCATATTGAAAACCCACAGGAACCCAATTTTGTTCATCACGTATTAGGTTATAATTTTCTATCCAAAAATTAACTACTGAAATACATACGATAAACTAATTGGTAAACACACCGGAGCAGCGATGTCACGGTGTCAACAAATTGGCACAGAATGCGCCCTTGGACGACCTAAGGGAGTCAAGGTGGAGCTCATGAGCGCTCGGCCGGATCCCGGATGGGTGACCACGCTAGCGCAGGTGGATCGGATAGGAATAAGCAAAAAGACATTTAAGTAACGTATTTTGAGATAGTAAGGAATAGGAAAGCAACCATTTAGGCAACATAATTTAATTTTTTGTCTGCAAAGCAGACACAAAAGATGAATTGTAACTAGTTTATGAATATGAAATTGCTCGCGTGGGAGTTCTATATGAATAGTTGGGTTAGTTGGGGTTTCACGCATAAAGTTGGTATTGTACATTGCATGACACTATGGCTGTATCACAGTCGAAATACCAATTCCATATTCAAGTAAGTTATATTAGACGAATTCCGTAGCAAAGAAACGTGCGGACAGGAGTTTGGCTTCGCGCCATCTTTGAGGTCCCGAGTTCAATTCCCGTTTGGGTCAACATGTTATTTTTCCATATTATCTCGGGTCTGGGCGTTGTGGCACGGCCACTGTTTCTGATTTGTGTAATACAAGTTCTTTAGCTACTTAATACATAATCACAGCAATGTGTGTGGTTTTGTTTAATATATTTGTTACAATACTATGTGCTTCCCCGAGACTTTGTTCGTATCGTATTCCAGTATTTAATCTGTCTGAAAACCAATTCTATCAAAAGAGTATCAAACATCCAAACCTACATCCAAATTTCTTAATGAAACGTTTCTAATATTAGTACTATTAGTAGGATTTTTGTTTCAATTACAAACATAAAAAAATATATAACGGGTTAGTAGACTATAATTACAATTAAACTCGTTCTATGCTCTTACGATATATTGGGAAGCAACCAGAAGCAATATACACACACTCACAATCAATCACTTAATGAACAAAAGGTAAACGAAAAGTAGAAAAGTAAAACATATTGTCATATAAAAAGGCATAGCCAAAAGGGCTGTGGAGGTCGGATCGCAAAAATCGCTAACAAAAAAGCCTTTACTCTTTGATCTTGACATTCAAAATTCCATCGACATGCCTATAACTGTCATTCATTTAGTACCCTAGAAGTCTAAAATAATTAATTCAGTACTTTGTCTCGCCTAAATCATTGTCACCCCACATCTTTGACGTGCGCTCCCTGGCAGTTCATCAACGTCTCCTGCACGTGCCAACGCCGGCATCGAACCTGCGACCGATCCCGCAGCTAGGCCATTAGTCCATTGGACAGACAGACGGACGTAATTGAATCCTACTAACTGTTGCCTGCGACTGCGCCCGCAATATTTCGGGATACAAATCCTATATGGTAATCTTGTATCTCATCTGTCATCCTACCACATTTCTTTCAAATCCTTAAGTAGTTTTTGCATGACATAGTAACAAACATACACACATACCTACAAAGTTTACCGTTAATAATACTTACTAGTTCATGCCTTTATGGTCGGTTGTAGCACTATCTCCCCTAATATTCGATACAAAAATTGTTGAGATATATTTGTGCCAAATTTCGTATATCTGACTTAAAAATTAAACATTTTCCCATATAAGCTTTCAAAAGCGGTATTACCCCTCCCCCTCCCCCCTTATTTTCAAAATTAGCCCTTGTCTTTTCTTAAGCTTCAACGTATACTTATACCAATTTTCATGAAAATCGGTTCTGTGGTTAAGGCGTGAAAGCCGGACAGACAAACAGACAGATAGACAGTTACTTTCGCATTTATAATATTTTACAGATTTAGTAGTCAATTGAATTAAACGCAATGATAATGTTTTACTCTACAAATAAAATCAAAAGAAAGCAAAATAAATATAGGACAACATCATAATACATTGCTCTGATTTAGTGGTAAGCACTAGTGTTACAGAAATCAAAAACAATGACGGTACCACAACACCCAGACCTGAGACAGAATAGAAAGTTCGTTTTCTTTATTGGCGAGATGCCAAAGTCTGACCCGCTCGCCTCTCGGCTACGGAGGTTGTTCAATAAAACAATAGCAGAACCGGCGAAGTTTATCTTATTACAAATATTTTAATAAATCGAGATTCCTTATAGTTATTTTGTTGACATCAGTCAGCATTACGTCTCTTAGCTACCCTTGTTACTTTTATGGTTCTGTAACTCGATTCAAAGATAAACTATTCTCACCGAGTTAGCGGCAACACGACACTACGAGATTAGGCCTATTAGTAGTGATGTTCCTATGTATGAGATCCGATTAATCAAGTACCCGAATATAATAATTATATTATTTTTCATTGTAACATTTCAACGGATATGTAAGATGGTGGATGTATATATGACTGGATGTTTGGATATCTGTTTCTTATTATCATGAAAAAACTACTGAAAGGAGCAGGACTTTTTATCAGTGTCAAACTATTTAATTTTTTATATAAAATATCTGCAAATGGTTAAGCAATTAATAAAGATATAGGCAACTGTGTTGTCTGAATCTGGTATTTTACACTAATAACAATTTATAGATAATTAGTATATGTACTAGCTTTTAAGTAAGTTTTATTTTGATATTATTTTTATATTACTTCATGCTTCTTACAGATTACAATATTAGCGATAAGTTATCATGTATCATAGTAATAATGTCAAGTCAGTTTTCGAGTTCATTCATAAATATTTTTATAAATATCAGTGACAGCAAAATGCATCAAATTTATGTCATAACAACAAATTACATACTTATTATTTTGCCGATAATTTTAACTTTTTTGCCGATAATCCTACACAGACTGGTATGTAAATACTTTTTGCATTGTTTTATTTATTTAACAAAATATTTAAGTTTTTATTGTAATTAATATTTTCATAAAATTGGGATGACAAGCAAAAATAATACAATTTAAGCTAAAAAACTGAAATTTAGAATGCTTCCTTCTCCAGAATGTGGCCAACCGAACCTACATACTTTTTAGATATACTTTTACTTTTAAATTTGACGTCTTATTTTGATATCATTTTTGTTTACTTTTCGCTGTCATTCATTCCTTCTGTACATACTTGCACTCACTTGGAAAATACAACATTTTACATCTTTTCATCATCTTTTTCTTCGCTGATCCCTCACGTCCGCAACATTTTGGTCCTTCGAGCCAAAAACAATGATAATGTAGTGAAAAAGCCCGTACCAAAATAATATCGATGACAGGTCCTATCTATCGACTGTCTGTTGCCACATCCCTACTAACGTTTAATGAATGTAGGAAGTTATTCCATCAGTGATTAGCAGATTACTGGGGTCTTAGTGATGTCATTGATTTCCTGAGACGAGACCTCACAGCGAGTTCAGGGTACGTGATAATAAATAATTATTTATCAATTATCGCGCACATGCGAAGCGGGGGCTTTTGATAGAAATAATAGGGTCACGGGTCTTTGTTAGTTTTACTTTGTGCAGAAAAACATATAAAATAATGTATTCTTCATGTTCATGTTAAAGAAATTAACTCTGTTGTCTTTAATGTAAGTTGTAAATGCTGGACCATTTACTAAAACATAACATATAAAATACGCTAATGACTTAAATTTTAAGGTTGTTATTTTTTTAAGTTCATTGGCTTAACTTTCCTATTATACGAGACGTATAACGTAACTAATATTATATGCGAATGTTTGTACGAGTAAGAGTGTGTGGATATTTGTTTTTTACTCTATCACGCAAAAAGCATGCAATGTATTCAATTTAAATTTGGTAGAATGATCCTAGAATAAATAAATAAATAAATAAATGCGCCAGACATCCACACCAATCACCTGGTCTCAAACTAAGGTTTTAAAAGTTGTAATTTTTAAAAGTTGTAAGAAACACCAACCAGAATTCGACCACGTTGCTCAATACTTCAGTTTAAATTCAAATAAATAAATAAAATAAATACGCCAGACAACCACACCAATCACCTGGTCAAACTAAGGTTTTCCCTTGTACTATGAGCACTAGACGACGGATACTAACTAGGGGCGTCATCCCAGCACACCCAGACCCAAGTCAATTTAGAAAAATTCGTTTTCCAAATTGACCTGACCGTGAATCAAACCCGTGCTTTCGCGCTTTAGCCACCTACCTTAGTCACTGCGCCGCCGAGGTAATAAAGAGGTGATAGTTAGATTAAAAACTCAATGTTTCTGAATTGAAAATTATATGCAAATGATTACTCCACGTGTACGATGTCACGGACGAAGCTAGTATCACATACAATTATCAATGTAACAATTAAATGTAACAATTAAATGTAACAATTAAATGTAACAATTAAATGTAACAATTAAATGTAACAATTAAATGTAACAATTAAATGTAACAATTAAATGTAACAATTAAATGTAACAATTAAATCTTGTGTGTATTGGCATCAAGGTCAAGTCTATAATAACGATCCTGCATTGTTAGATCTCAAAACAAAAACCAAAGATCAAAAGTCCTGTATTCTCAAGAGCTCATCAACATAATAAATAAAATAAATAAATATAAATATAAATATTGGACAACATCACATACATTGTTCCGATTCTGTGGTAAGAAGCTAAAGCACTTGTGTTACAGAAATCAGAAACAACGACGGTACCACAACACCCAGACCCGAGACAATACAGAAAAGTTCGTTTCCCACATTGACCCGACCGGGGATCGAACCTCAGAGATGGCGCGACGCCAAAGTCCGGCACGCTCGCCTCGGCCACGGAGGTCGTCAAAATATAATGCATGAACAATCCGAAACTGGTAGCAGGTCATGCAATGGTTTTAATGGGTTTGGTTTATAACCCAGCGTGGGTGATACCTGTCGTCTTAGAAACAATAATCTTGGGTTATGGCTTTACAAATGAGTCGAAAATGCAGCATACGTTCACGGACATTTGCACTTTAGCATCCATCAGACAGGCACCAACCGAAGGCTAAGAGTTATTATTAAACAGAAAAATTTCCTGCGAAAACTTACGGTTCGATCCATTGGAGGATGCGTGAAGGTCGAGGGTTTGAATTCCATTCTACAAGAGATGTTTGTTGGCGACCAGCAAAGCCTCCTTCTTTTATTACCTTTTTATATAGAATTTTACTATAAATATTTCTTCATTTGTCGATCTGTCAATATATTTTCACTTGTCACAAAACCTATCATTTTACAACTCTTACAATGTTATTTTTCGGTTTCTTTAAAATGTTTAAAGTTCGCTAGTGTGGTAAGGCGCTATGAAAAAACGGGCTAACTGCGAATCGGTCTGGCGCATGAAGGGATTAGAAAATAGAGTAAAAAGTCGCGCTTTGTATGGGAACTAAGCTTTAAATTAATAGGAAAGAATAATCTTTAATCATAACTCCCGTTAAATATTTATATCGTTTTGTTTTTACTGTTTTGTTATAGCGGCAACAAAAATACCTATCCATACTAATATTATAAATGCGAAAGTAACTCTGTCTGTCTGTCTGTCTGTTACGCTTTCCTGCTTAAACCTCTAAACCGATTTTGATGAAATTTGGTACAGGTATACGTTGAATCTCAAGAACGGGCATAGGCTACTTTTTATGCGAAAATAAGGGGGGATGGGGGTAATACCACCTTTGAAAGTTTATATGGAAATATGTTTATTTTTGAAGTTAGAGATATGAAATTTGGCACAAATATAGCTCGAAACTTGGATTAAAATATAGACTACTTTTTGTTTCGAATATAAGGGGAGAAAGGGGTAAAACCGACCATGAAAGGATGTAGTCCACGCGAACGAAGTCGCGGGCACAGCTAGTTTTTAAATAAATAGGAAAAAATTATCTTTAATCATAACTCCCGTTAAATATTTATTTCGTTTTGTTTTTACTGTTTTGTTATAGCGGCACCAAAAATACCTATAGTATATCTGTAAAAAAATAACTGTCTGGCTATCACGGTTCTTGATATACAGTCAGAAAGACAAACAGCAGTGTCTTGGTAAAATGATCTCGTTTTTACCCTTGGGTACGAAACCCTATATATAGCTTACAATATACATTTGCATTTGATCTTTTAAGCCCCTAACAATAACGCTTATATTTCATAAAAGAGAGAGAGGCAGGGCAAAGCGATTTATCGCTCGAACTGAAGCAGCCCGACTGGTGAAATACCTTCACCTTACAGAAGACCGCAGCCAAATAGCAATCACTCCGGTGTTGTTGTGTTCCTGCGTGTGAGTAAGGTTTCCAGAGCTCTTGAGGGGTGCTACATTACTAGCAGGGGTCAAGCCTTCAAGGTGAGGGCGACAAGTCTAGTAACAGTTTTACTATGCTATACTTTTCGCCCTTAAGCTAGGAACTCATTACCACTTAACATCAGGTGGGATGAGGTCAATCTTGGAGTGCATTATAAAAAAAAACAAACATCACTTTATCCGCCATTTTATGTTTCCTTTTGAGCCCCGATCAAATGTATTTTATTTAAAGTTGAAATAAATCAACTAAACCGCTACATTGCCTGTGACTGCATACCCACCATGTTCATAAGACCATTACAGTATATTACGCGATCACCAAGACCCGAAGGGTCTTTCCTCACGGGGACACTAGGAATATTATTTTTATTTATAGGCTCTATCCCGCGTTTAGAAATAACGCAGTGATTCCATCATCTCAAGTGTTAAGATTGAGATGGTGACACATATTGTTTTTTTTTTCTACGAATGATCTGATTGTGACATGACGATTTGACAGCTGTCAAAAGTACCCATATATTTTGTGCAAATTGAAAATCGTCACCTCGTTGAAGACTGTTAAATTTAAGTTAGACGGGTTTCTCCTAGATTTATATTTCGAAAAGAGTATCCGAGCGAGGCAAACTTTGTAATATTTTTTTTTCTTTGTCTTTCCATCAAAAATAGCTAAGAACATTTCCGATTAATTCATCTATCATACAAAATAAAAATCAGTTCATCCATTTGTGAGATGTGATGCTATAGACACACACAAACAGACACGTTAAACTTATAATACCCTATTTTTGTGAACAAACACTTATAGTTTATTTATTTTATTTATTTATTCAGGAAAAAAACAGCATCATTGTATTACAGATAGAATAAATTAAGTAAATAACACATTTGCCTTAAACAATTTCCACCAATAGTTATCTCAGGCTATGTTGATTTTAACAATATAAGTACACTCTGTTTTACTAAATAAATAACTACATAATTATTGCTTCTTAAGTAGGTAACGAAAATGGCAAATTTTTTCGTGAAATATATCGATGTGTCCATACTTTTTATTATACTTGTCGCAAGTCCGTTTAAGGAAAGTGTTTTTTTTATAATTAGTACTACAGATGGTTGTAAGAAATGTGTCCTTGTAACGTGCATTGAGTCTACAGCATTTAAAATTTAACTTGTGTAATAGGTATGGTGAATCTACTAAATTATGGATTATCTTATATAAGAGAATCTGATCTCTGCGTTCCCGTCGGGTACACAATAATTCAATATTTTCGGTCTTCATTTTTTTTAAATCTATATTTAAGCTTTTTAATAAATTTATTTTGAATATTTTCTAACATACCAATGTATTTAGCATACATTGGGTTCCACACTACTGATGCATACTCGAGCTGTGATCTGACGTAAGCATTATAAAGAAGAATATATGTGTTTGGATTCTTGAAGTCCGTACTTTGTCTAAGAATGAAGCCGAGTAATTTAAAAGCTTTAGCAGTTATCCTACTAATATGAGGGTCAAAATATAAACCACAGTCCAGCTGGACCCCCAAATCTCTTACCTCTTGGACCCTTTTTAGTCCTTGGTCATAGAGGCTATAATTAAATTTGATTGGACGTTTTTTTCTACAAAAAGTGATAGTACAACACTTGTCAACGTTTAAATGTAATTTATTGATATCACAATATTTGCAGAGACGGTTCAAGTCCTGTTGTAACAGTTCACGATCTTGAATGGAATTTATAACAGAAAAAATTTTGGTATCGTCAGCATATAGTAATAATTTAGAATTTCGAAAACAATTAGTTACATCATTAATGTATATATTGAAAAGTAAGGGTCCGAGATGAGAACCTTGAGGAACTCGAGAGGTAATAGGAATAAATGTTAGTTTACAAATAATTCCAATTTGTTTTCGGTCTTTTACTCGTGTAAATAATAGCTGTCACCGGCGACTTCGCAGGAGTGAACTCCTTGGAATAGGGTCCGAGAGTCCGTGTAGAGGGTTACTTGGGTCTTTTCTGGCAATAAATATAGCCTACTAGCTGTGCCCGCGACTTCGTTCGCGTGGACTACATCCTTTCATGGTCGGTTTTACCCCTATCTCCCCTAATATTCGAAACAAAAACTAGTCTATTTTTTAATAGAGTTATATTTGTGCCAACTTTCATATCTCTAACTTAAAAAATAAACATTTTCCCATATAAACTTTCAAAGGTGGCATTAACCCCCCCCCCCCCTAATTTCTAACAAAAAGTAGCCTGTGTCCGTTCTTGAAGTTCAACGTATACCTATGCCAAATTTCATCAAAATCGGTTGAGAGGTTTAAGCGGGAAAGCGTAACAGACAGACAGAGTTACTTTCGCATTTATAATATTAGTAGGGATGTTACTCTAGGTGAAAGTCGCTTTCCATTGGTGTTAGATTTTTTTAAATTGGCACTGTAGTTTTTGAGTTTATTTATTATAAACATACTCAAATATACAACTCTTTCCTCTTAATAATATTAGTGTAAATGGGGTTGATGGGTCTCAGTGAGATATAGACCTAAGAGTTTCCCATACAGCCGTGTGGAATGCATAAATATGGCACAGGAATGGAATTACCATCGATTATGATCCGGAATCCTGACTCGATCTCGTAGGGCCGCGGTATGCACAGTTATGTTAAATGGCGTACACTTAGATAGATAGACAGAATAATTTTTCATTGCATACCATACAAATTACTGGGCATTTGATATTTAAATTGCATCTCCATGCTTTTTTCCTTAGTTTAGTGACTGGCAGGTTGTAAGTTCTCGTGTGTAGTAAAGCGTACACCTATGTTTAATATTAATTCTTATGCGCATGACATAAAGGCGGTTTCGAAGTCTGACGTGCTTTGGATCATATCTGCAGTATAAAAATATACTGCCACTGATGCCTTTTTAGGGTTCTGTATTCAATGGCAAAAAACGGAACCCTTATTTTCGTCATGTCTGTACATGTCGGTTCTATGTCGGCCGTCCGTATGGCTGTCCGTATGTCACAGCCACTTTTTTCCGCAACTATAAGAGCTGTACTGTGGAAATTTGGTAAGTAGATGTATTCAGTGAACCGTATTAAGAATTTCGTACAAAAAAAGAAAAAAAACAATACATTTTTGGGGTTCCTCATACTTAAAACTGAAACCCAACATTTTTTTTTCATTATACCCATAGTATGGGTGTGGGTTGTCTATGGATAGGTCTTCTAGTTTGCGCGAGAGATGCTACCAAAGTGGAAAAACGTTACCCCCCCCCCCCACTCCCTCTAACTTTTAAAATAAGAGAATGAGAAAAAACTAAAAAAATTTGATATACATTTCTTTGCAAACTACTAGCGAAAATTGGTTTGAACGAGATCTAGTAAGTAGTTTTTTTAATACATCATAAATCGTAAACCGCAATTTACCTGTAATTCAATCAACTCAAATATAAAATTGTATATGTTACTTGCTGCTACCGTAGTCCAACATGCACTTGGCCAGTTGTTTTTTTTATTTTGAGGCGTGTGTGGGACTTCCCCGCTCTGTAGAAGCGAGTACTACTCTAACACCCCCCCCACCCACCATCTCAAAGCCTAGTGACAGCGCCACGGGAAACTGGACCCATAACAGCTAGCCAGTGAGGCCTAGTGATAACGAATTTTGACCCAGAGTTCGTGGGATTGATTCCCGCAAGGGAAACATCTTTGAAACATTTTGTGTGTTGTCAGTTTGGATAGGAAATTTGTAGATTGATTTCCTAAATAATCTGATAAGAAAAAAATAATCGAAGGTCATGTAACTATTCGGTCCTGCGCCTGACCTCTCTCCAGCCGAGTCGGTCGACCGTTCCATCGGATTATGAGACTGAAGGAAGAGAGGATGCACTTATCCATACTAATATTATAAATGCGAAAGTAACTCTGTCTGTCTGTCTGTTACTCTTTCACGCCTAAACGGCTGAACGGATTTTGATGAAATTTGGTATAGGTATACGTTAAATCTCAAGAACGGACATAGGCTACGTTTTACTAGAAAATAATGGGGGGGGGGTTTTATACCACCTTTGAAAGTTTATATGGAAAAATGTTTATTTTTGAAGTTAGAGATATGAAATTTGGCACAAATATAGATCGAAACTTGGATTAAAATATAGACTACTTTTTGTTTTAAATATTAGGGGAGAAAGGGGTAAAACCGACCATGAAAGGATGTAGTCCACGCGAACGAAGTCGCGGGCACAGCTAGTATTAAATATAAATATTAGGCAACATAGCATACATTTTGCTCTGATTCTATGGTAAGTAGCTAAAGCACTTGTGTTACAGAAATCCGAAACAAAGACGGCACCACATCCCCCAAATCCGAGACAATACAGAAAAGTTCGTTTCCCATATTGACCCGACCGGGGATCGAACCCGGGACCTCAGATGGCGCGACGCCAAAGTCCGGCTCGCTCGCCTCTTGCCTACGGAGGTCTTCAGTTACGTGTTACGCAAACGTTCGGGCACTAAATGCCAAGTCCGTTGGTAATTGGTTGATCTCAGCGAGATGGTCGCTTTGGCCGAAATCGACCGAGTTTATTCAAGTAGGTTACATATAATAACACTTTCGAATCGTCATTATATATAATGCAAAATGATTCTACTTCCAGTTCGAAACCTATATCTACCGAAAAGACACCGGTAAGAAACTCAGCAGATTATTTACAGTAGCAGTATCTAACTCATAGCTATGTTTAGAACACTTTGCACCAAGTCATATATATATCAAAATTTCATCTCCCCTTTCACATATTTTTTTACTGTTTCTTTAAAATATTTAAAGACAGTTAGTGTAGCTTGAAGCATTATACAAATTTAAAAATAATATTATGATATAATAAACTTAGAAGGTAGACTAGCAAATGTATGATAGGTATAACCTATGTAAAAATACAGGCAAAATGTATTTTAAGCGAAAACCATTACCCTAGCAACACAATTTTAAGTAACATACTATTGATCGAGACTTCCGCATTATTTATGGATTAGAAAAAAGTTCACCAAAAACGAACCAAAAAGTTCGGTAATTCTTATCTTTGCCGGACCATAAAGAAGTGGAACTCGTTGCCGGCTCATGTGTTTCCTCCTTCCTTTGACATGGATTCCTTCAAAAGGAGCGTGAACATCTTGCGGGCCAGTATGGCGATGCTAACGGATAGGATATTTTGATATCAAATCCGTTGTCATCGCGATGTGGGTTCCTCTCTTGTCTCTCTCTTGTTTTTTTTATAGTATCGCAGTATATTGGCTCCCCCCAGCCTTCTCCATCAGGCTGGGAGGAGCCAATATACTGCGATACTATAAAAAAAACTCATATGTTAATCAGTACCTATGTAATCTCTCTTCCTACCAAATTTCTTCCATTTCCTTTCAGTAGTTTCTAAGTAAAAGAGTAACCAACCACCATCGCACATATGCACACATTCTAACAGTTTTTCGCGTTTATAATATAATAGCAGAACCTGAATCAATAATCTCCCTACCTAGGGCTGGACGGACAGACTACAAAACATTAGTTAGTTATAAAGATTTACAGCCGCTGTTCACGTCGTGTGTCCGTCAAACCGCCGCCAAGACAAAATTAGCCATTACCAGTACATTATAATACACGTCGTATATAAAATTAAATTATTTGGAACGCCATTGATGAAAGTCGTACGAACCGATCGCTGACGGATGAGCTCATACCTTTAGTTGCGGCCGCTAAAACAGCGGAGGATAGCAAAATTAAAAGACTTTAATTTCAACCATCGATATCAGCGTTTATATTCAAGAAATAAGTCCAAACTGATACCTTGACTATACCTACCTATACGGCCATCTTGGGCTTATTTCCATCATATATAAGAGAGGTAGGGCATACCGAATTATCTCTTGAACTGGAGCAGCCCGACTGGTGAAATACCTCCATCTTACAGAAGACCGCTGCAAAATAACAATCACTTCTGTGTTGTTGTGTTCTTGCGTGTGAGTAAGGTTTCCAGAGCTCCTGGGGGGTGCTACGTTAGTAGCAGGGGTCAGGCCTTCAAGGTAAGGGCGACAAGTCCAGTAAAGTTTCATTATTCTGGTTTCTGATCTTAACATCAGGTGGAATGAGGTCAATCTTGAAGTGTAATATAAAAAAACTAAGCACTCCCGACTAATTCGCCTCGTAAACAAAATTAAAATCAGTGCATCAATTTGGGAGCTACGAGCCTATAGACGTGTGTCATATACACACGTGCACAGACACAGACCAACACTTCAAACTTATAATAAACTACTAAAAATACTGCAACGATAAAATTCATTTAGATTGATCACTTTTAATTGCGTACTAGGAAACAAAGTTCTGTTTACAGCCGCTATATTACTTAGTAGACATAATCTTTTAATTATTACAGAATACAATGTATTGTTTATAACACAAGACAGTCAAGAACAATTGATGGCAGTTGTCACCTGTTTACTTGCGGTTCATATTTATTTGATATTTGCTTTTTCTAAGCAATTCATTGGCATAGTGCGTTTAGCTGGGCAATAATGCAATAAAATGTAATTCTAGTTTTACAGAATACTGTGTACTATTATGTATGTATATTAGCATGTACCTATATTAGTAAGTATGTTTAATAGACGATAACGATGGAAGATAGGTACAATAGATCTAATAATTAATCTTACTGCGTCAAGCATTTAGGATGCAAACTCATTTCAACTCATTTAATATTTATTTACATGATCTTGAAATTTCGATCTTATATTCAAACCAGTCTAAATATATCGAAATTTAATTAATGCCTAATTTGGACTCCTGATCTGAAACGCCATTAACGTAAATTAAAACATTATATTTACAATATCTGGTATGGTTTTAATGCGTAGAAGTGACGTCAATAATATTTTTTAACTGAGAATGTGACTGTTGATGAAGATTTTAAACCCGATCGAGCCATTCCTCGTTATATACTATCTATTTTTTTACCTGAATTTTGCCTTTAGCGGTAAAACCGCTTAAATTGTAGAAATAGTCTGTTAATCCAATTTCTGTAAAATACTAAAGTAAGTAGTATAATCTTTCTGACAATGAGAAATCTTTTTATTCATATAAATTACATTTATACTTACTAATATTATAAAGCTGAAGAGTTTGTCTTTTCATCAATCAGAATTCAAGTCTTACTTAATTCAATGTCATCACCACATCGACCTCCTAGCCCCACATGGCTGCCGTCAGCGCCGTCATTGCCAAGGTTACACTTACGATCACTGACGTCTGCAGTAAATAGACTGATGCATGAAATAGTTGCTATGCACTCTCCTAGCTTGCAAGGTCATCGCAATTGTTATGGAATACTTTTATAATTGTGCATAGGTAACGTCATGTTGTCTGCTGAGGCATCGACTGAGCAATATTGTTACGCAAAACTACGGGTACAAGAGGAAAAGATACAAGAGGAAAACTGAAAGTTCTTAGAAAATCGAAAACTAGGGAACTAAGCAAGTAATTTTATTTTTTTAAATATTGTCAATTTATATTAATCGTACTGCATCCAATGGAACCACCGAGAAAAGCTCTCGTCCTTAGGGGTCTTTTCGACGGCCTCTTGAAACGCAGCCGCTGCTTCCTCGTCATCAAATAAAAGATTTCCTCGAAGTTTTTATTTTATTTTAGGGAATAAATAAAAAAAACGCGGCTTCTGCTGCGACTTGGTGGCCGTGGTGGCCTTGCTCATCTTCGGCTGTAGGGCTTTACACAAATTTGAAAAAGTAATATTATAATCCTGCAAAGTTGTTGATGTCTTAAAAGTAGCCCTGTATTTTCATAGGTCTAATATTACTGCAAGATCAGACACGCAAAGTTTTCGCACTCATTCAAATTGGTACTCCTGTTCCTTCCAGCCCCACTCCTGCCGGAGCCAGTTCGAGCAGAAGCTTCAGAAGATCGAGCTGGACGCTAAGCGGTCCGCCAGCTTCAGCGGTGTCAACCACCACAAGTTCCTGTTGGGGCACATGGTTGTTTTCCGCATGCACCTTAATAAGGTCAGATCATAGTTTAGACTTTAAGAATCTTGGGTGGTACAAATACGCGTAATATCAAGGTTGAATTGATCAAATTTGGCAAGCATTACTAGAAGGAATCTGTGCAGAAACCATTAAATTGTAGTTGAGAATTACGGAGGTACAAATACGCGCGTCACAAACCGAATTTTTTTCATTTTGATATTAAAAAGTGCATCCTCCTTAGCCTGGGTCATGTCAATAGTGACCCTTTTTTTAAAATTTACGATGAACTTGTTTTGGGGGGCGGGAGTCAAATGGCCGATCCATTCGAGGCATCCGCAACTCGCGCGGTGGAGATCAGACGTCCTATCTCCACGCGGAAGCTGGGCGCGGTCATATCGACGCCGCGGTCTAAGCCGCCTCCTTTTGAGGCAAAGCGGGGGTGGACGGATCATCCTCCCGCGCTCTCTTGGCAGCCTTCATTACATTATGTCCTTGCAAAAGATGTCTACCCCACACCACACGTCTGACGCCCAGGAGAGTGAGATTTGGCCCCATTTTGTGGCAACTAAAATAGTGCATAACGTTATGCACACGCTGCATAGCCCAGCCAGGGCACACCTGCAACGTGTGCTCTGCCGTATCCTCCGCCGCGCCATAACTGATGCATGACGAAGACTCCTCTCGAGTAATTTGGTTAGGTATTCCCTAAAAACTTTCCGAGTGTCCATCCATCACAGGATCCAAAACTCTTAACCAGAAAGCTCAATATAAAAAGGGTCATGAGTAAATTATGCTTTATTGTATTTTCAGAGCGAAGACTACATAAAGAAATGTGACAGCGTTATAAGGAGGTGCGGAATACTTTGCGAAGTAAGTACATTGTTTCCCTTATAATTGACTTTTCAAAACAGATTTTTAGTAGGTCAGCTCGTCGAATGTTGTATCATGCACACTACACAAAGACACACGTGCGTTAACTGTGCCGTTTATTCAAAAGTTAGCCCATAAGACTCCGTTCACAATTAGTGATTGTCGAATTGATACATTTTCTGTGAGATTTCCAGAGGGGGGAGGGGACCCTCCCCTGTTCCCTCCTAGGTACGCCCATGCTCATCATCTTCCACTGACTTGTTGGAACCAGGGACATTTGAGCTGACTGTATCTCGGGGTCTTATAAATTGTAGTACCATCATTGTTTCAAGTATCCATAAAACAAGTGCATAAGCTTCTTACTTTCTGATCAGGTCAAAAGCTGTGTTGTTGTCTGATATGTCACTTTGCCTGTTCCAGACGACACCACGCGTGCGCCGGTGGCGCCGCCACGCGGCAGACGAGCTCCACCGGGTGCGAGACGACCTGCAGCACTCGCGAAGATCGTATAAGGATCTGCTGACGCACGCTCATCGCCATCTTCGGCATTTGCGCAAACTATCTGCAAGGAAGGCTAAGGAAGCCACCGACGAGTTTCTGAGATGCATCTAAAGTTTAAATTTTGGGATCAGCACCCTCAGCACGATGAACCAACAATCATATTTTTGTAATCCCCAACAGTTCGTCACTTACAATGCCCAAAACCTGGCTCCCGGGTTCTACTGTATTTTTGCCAAACGCCCAAAGCCCGGCTCCCGAGTCGGCCTATAGCTAGCTATATATCGCCCAGCACTCGCTAGCCGGGTCCTATTGTTGTCCCGAAAGTAGCAAGAGCAAGGGTTGTCAAAAATATTCACAGTCTAATAGCAAATTTTTGATTATTATAATTTATAGTACAGAGCTAATTGGTATCGAACTGAAAGTGTTTTCATTGACGTGCTGTCGACCGTTTTATTCAAGCCCTTTTAATACCTTTAAATGTAAAATAAAAAAATATTGAAGTATGTAATCCGCCATTTTGTGGTGGCGGCCATTTTGGACCGATTTCTATCAAAAATTCTGTAGCTAATGCCTGGTCCCAATATTTTACGATTCGTAATGTGTCCAAAATTACCTACTTACTATACGTTTTTCTACGAGTCGTTAATTCTGATTTCAAATTTACTTTCTATATTAACTGTCATCAGTCGTCCGCCGGCGTTTTTAGCTTACACCTCTTATATTTTTTTTACTATCCCTAATTAGAACGGATTATTTTCAAACATTGGAACCATAATAAAGGCATAAGTAGACCAGGTACACTCAAGACTAATTAACCTTTTGAAACAAATAAGACAAAACCGGTTGATCCTTATTCTAGCTAGAATGCTCTCTTCAGACAGACACGTCAAACTCTGAAAACACCCCGTCGTTATAAAAACCTGGTTTGAAACGGTAAACAAATAGTTATCTATGTCAATTTCAGTGGCTCCGATTCTCACCGCTGCGAGTTAAAACAAATCCTACTACGTACGTACTACCTAATACCTGATTACCTTTTTATTCGTGCTAAGGGCAAGGCTCTGCGGAAAATAATTATTTATATGTTTTATCCAAAGATTTTTATTGGTTTAGGAATGGCTAGCTTTGATTGCTGAAATTGGCAATGATGTTTAATATACTCGTAGTTTTCTTCCATTATGTAGCTTAAAAGTCTACATCTAAATTACTAAACTAATAAGCATTTTTAAGAAGAATGTCCTCTCTTAAATTATAAACTTGGAGCGCAATGCAAAGAGGTTCACGTAATGTGAGTAATGCTTTTCCAACCGAAATCTTTGAAATTTGAGAATCAGATAAATTGATTTTTTTATGCCCAGTTCCAATATTTTACGACTCGTAATGTGTCAAAAATGACTATCGGTCTTTCTCCTAACGACTACGAGTCGTTAATATCCTTCTATAATTTACTTACCATAACAGCTGGCATCACTCGTTCTTCAGTCGTTTTTAGCTTACGCCTCGTATAATTTTATTACTAATCGTAACTAGAACGGATCGTTATTCAAATATTGGGATCGGGAATGACAAAATGTATAGCTTATTATTTTTTAAATTCCACCGTTTAATTTTCATTAACGTCACGTTGCCTGTAACATTCTGAGATGACGAACCGGAATGACGCTGCACCGTTCAGAGTCAGACTAGCTTTTAGGCTTTATTAAAAAAGGCATAAAAAGTTTAGTATTTTACCATCGGAACTGGAAACGTAAAACAAATTTGGAAAAGGTACGATCAACAAAAATATAGGTTTAAGAACAATTAAGATAAAATTTGTTGTAATAAAATTGCAACGTTCTCAGTGTGCCACGATAATATTAAAAATATTTTTTATTTATTCTAAATTGTGAATGACTGTAGAAGTATTGAGATAAATTAAAAAATGTAGTCGCGATCGTACAAATAAGTAGTTGTAAGCTAGTTTTAATGAGTAATTATAATATTTATGTTGTCTGGTGTCGAATACATGTGTTACCAAATTATTAATTTAGAGCTACTGTATTAACTTAGACTCACTGTGATAGTGGATTGGTCTGGTTTCTTAAACTAAGTATTAATTAAGAGGAAATGGAGTTACATTTTTGTTAAATTACCGACTCTTTTTTTTCAATTACCTACAACATTCAATGAGTGCTATTGTTCCTGTAGGTAAACTATTTACTAAAGCGTTTCTGGAAATTTGTAAGAATTTTTAAGAGATTTTTGGTCTATAATTTTGACGCCATGATACTTAATGACGCCGAAATAAAGTGAACCACTAATCACTAATTGAAGTGATGACATTTTTAGGTCTCAAATAGAGAAATGCCAGTTTAACTGGTCTGCATCGTTTTTGTTCCGAAGGGAATAAATTATGCCTTAAATTAACTATACACATTTCAAAAGTACAGAGTAAAAACCAGACCATAAATTTAATGCTTGTGTTAAAGTAATGCATTACTTACTTGTAGTTATGTAAGTAAAGTAATGAATATAGTACAATTTATTGTTGTTGTATTAATATTTTATTTTTGTACGCGTCACATATGTAATAGATTGCAAATTGTTGATAATGTTATGATTTTATAGCCGTAAACATTTTTTTAATAAACAATTAACATGCATAATTCGTTTTTTCACAAGTTTTTTTAGATCGCTTAAAAAATATACCTTCGCAATAATAATAAGAATAAATATGAATGTTTAAATTAATAAAGTAGATGCATTCAATGTAAATATCTTACTCGCTGACACGCTGGAACGAATCCAATCAAGATAAATCAGGTCACCTAGGCTATCTTATAATATCTTGTTTGGTCTTGAATATTATCCACTATGCATTAGATTGCATTAGATGCAGAAGTTGCGGAGTGAAATAACTATTCGTAAATTAAAAAATAGATATACTTTGGAATAATGTTGAGTTAAGGTTGTATTTTAATATTAGGGCCCAAAAGTTTTAAGTCTGAACTAACAAAAACCATGAAGCTGGAAGTGAATGTTTATTTTTGTGTTTTCGCAATAATTTTTTGGCCCTCATCTTGTGAGGTAAGATTTAATTAACAAGATTTCATGTTTAACAAGTACATAATTAAATACTAGGTAGGTATCTACTGATAAAAAATATGTATACAAAAAGATAGTTTTTAGCATTGTGTTTTTACTAAACTACTTCCAAAAGTAAGTTTACATCAGTAATAAATTATTATTTTATTTCACATTTCGATTTTAACCATTTGCTGTAAAAATAAATGTTGGGATAGGTATTTTATGAGCAATCATATCTAATACAAATTATAATGAATTATTAGGCATTTTCAGCAAGATGCTGGGCAGTTCAGACAACGTCTTGCTTCTTGGAAAGATTTTTTTGGGAACTTCCTAAGTAATTTAATATTGTTTTTATTGTAGAAGTTATCTGTAGATGAAGTCTCTACTTTATTGCAAACATATGAAGTGGATATAAACAAATCTATAACACTGAGCAGGCATGACAAAGAACTCCTTAGCAACCGAACTGAAGAGTATCAGGTCCAGCTAGTCAATGCTACCACAAAATATCGTCTTCAGATGGCAAGGCATAAAGAGCATAACTTCAGAACGGCAATTTTTAATGAAAAGGTAAGGTGACTTTGTAAAAAACTCAATATAAATTTACTATTTGAGAGTTTTTTTTTAATTCATAGTCATCATCATAGTTTGGATGATACCTTTTTAAAAAAAAATCATTGAACACTTTTATTGCCGATAAAAATTATATGAAAAATTGCTGTTTTAGTTAATTAACATTTTCTTTAAGTCTTATGATGCTTAAAATTACATGCGAAGGTAAAATACACGTTCCATCACTTTCCATTATGAAAACTATTATTTATTTGTTGCAGTGGAGTAAATGTTTAGATTTTTACTCAGATAGTATAAGGATACCAGAACATCTTTATTATAAAGAAGAAAAAGATTGCATCAAAACCTCTAACGAGAATGGCAAAGAAGAAATATACGCTAATAAACAATTAGACAGAGAGGTCAGTGTACATTACCGGTATCTTTCATACAAAATAAATTAAAAGGAAGCTTTCAGTACAATGATTGATGAAATTGCGTTTATTTATTCAGCGTTAAAATTCTAAAGGGTTTTAGGATGTAAACTGAGTTCAGCTGACACAATGTAATCAATTCTGGTATAGCTTGTGGCAACCGGTATTTTGCAGGTTTAATATGTGATCTTAGGTTTCATTTCGCCACATTACATTCGTTCAATAATTAATTTAAATACGTTCGTTACGTAAAAAAGTATAACAGGCGGACCTATACTAGGAGCATTATCTGCCAGTTAAATGCCTAGATAATTCTGACTTCGTTGAGGACTCAATTTTTCTCGCCATGCTTTGTTAATTAAATTGTCGATTATATTGTGTAGGGTGATTTTGAAAATCTGACTGTTGTCATCGCTTATATTATTTATGTTCTGTACTACACTCGTATTTCCAGTGCCAATCGGCAGCGAACGAAATAAATAAAATCGATTAGACATAGGAAAAGGAAACTTAATAAAATTTACTTGCGTGGCGCGTGCTTTGCTTAATGGCTGACTACAAATGGAAATAATATGCGCAATTTTCAGACACGTTTTATAGGTAGGTAATTCTTTAATCTGTTTGTTCCTTATTTAAAATAAGTTACCGGGTCAAAACGCGACACCATTTTTATTTAGTAGTTAATACGAACTACTTACTGCCCGACGCGACGTCTCGGTTAGGTTGCACCAACCGTGGTCACGAGCTGACTGGTCTCGCACGCCTTCGTCTGTTCGGGGGAGCTACCAAATCTTCACCCTGACATTCTCACATATTAAAATGTTTATTGAAGTCACTTCGACACACTATACTGACAGTATCCGGAATTGTTTTCGATCTGTCTGTTGCAGTTAAAGAATTGGAGAAAAAGCTACAAATATTTGACACGTCTATGCAAGTTGGACAATCCTGACAATAAAAAAGATGCAGACGCATGTTTAGTTGACTATGTAAGTTTATTACCTCCTAGATCTAGACACTTTGTTTTATTGATTTTATGCAACACGTTAACGACGAGTATAAACTTCAAACTCAAAGAAAATTAAAATTGAAAAGTCCAACATCTTTGATAAGCGACATTTTTTTTATTAGATTATATTTAGATTTTTTCTTTTTATAAAAAAAATGGAAGAATCTTACTTATTACGGGATTTGAATTTATTAGTTTGTTTTAAATTCTAAAGTTCGATAGTATTGCCTAATATATTTTTCTTTCAGATTAAAAGAGATAACTTTCATACAGCATTACAACGATTAATTTTAATGAAAGAAGAAGCAACGGGAAGGTTTTATGAGCAACTGGACTCGGCGTTGGAAACCTTTGAAGAGTGCCTTAATGCTGTTCTCTCCAACTACTTAGAAAAAGTCCGGAGTGTAATGGGCAGTATAAACAGGTGCTATAATGGAAGGAAGACTGAAGCGGCTGAAGTGCTGTGAGATAAGAGATTCACTCTAAAACGTCATTATGGTAGTGCTTACATTTGTTTATTGAGTTGGCATTACGAGAAAGATATTTCGATTAATATTTTCTCATCCCTACTTTTCCTAAATTTGATTTTAAATTTTTATTTTTGTTCCAGTATATTCAACATATTTGCATGCTGCACTTGGTAGATAGGGAGAAATCAATTTTAACGCTTAGTAAAAAATACAAATTTATAAAATCATTATTGTATTTCTCATTATTAAATAATACTTTTAGGTATAAAATTAGACAATATTTACAAACAAAATGTCTATGTTACTGACTATTTAATTACCTATTAGTTACAATAAAGATCTTTCTGTAATCAGTTTCAACTCTTTAAATGGAATAATTACACCTAACAGTACAAGTTATAAAATACAATTTGTACACTAATTGTAAAATTTACAGATATGGCAATAAACAATATGGTCTTTACAAAAAGAATGAAATCATTATTACAAATGTAAATTAATTAAATTATCTAAGAAAGACAAATCCAAAAAGAAAAGCACTAGAAATCTAATCATAATATACTGTCTTGTTTAATTTACATAATAAACATTTTAAGCAAATGCAAGGTAGTTTAAAATCGGAAATGAAAATATTATGCTTTTCTAAAAAACGTACAAAATGTACATACAGTTACAATTTTCTTATTGTATCATCCTATTACTATCATTCGATAAACTAAAAATGGAAAACATTAAATTTCACGAATTTATACAAACTTGGCTAAGATCGCATTTAGATTAAAAGCTTACAATAAAAAATAAATATTGAATTTTGCGAAAAGAACAGTAAGTAGATAATTTCCCGAAAAACACAATTGAAAAGAAGTCTTTAATTCCTTTCGAATTTTTGAGATTCATTTGCTTGGCACTCAATTTTAGATCCTTTATGTAGTTACAACGGCACCAAACGCGGGTTTAGTGCGGAAATAATAAATACTTACAACCTTGGATTATCATAACGATAAAAGATGTATGTTTTATAATATAATAGACTATGAAAATAAATTCTAAGCTAATGGACGTTGTCAATGAGTTAAACAATAAAAAATGTTTGTTTAAAGTAAAATGGTAACAATTGAGTTAAGATTTGGGCAGTCTTGGTCTAAACATTGCATTAAGGTTTTAAAAATAATTTAACACATTGCCAACATGCATAATACAATAAATTCTCAGATAAAGAAAATTTAAAACTAAATATCTTATCGTTTGTAATTGACTTTTAAAATGTCCTTGGTTACACGTGTCTTGGTCCCAATATTTTGTAAAAAGTCTGTGGCAAATTGGCATTTTACAATACTTGTGTTGGCCGTATTGGATATTTGTGACGTTTTAATATGAAAGATCCACGCCAGTAATGATGAATGTCCAAAATATTTAAATCTGTGTGATCAACGTCATTCGGTCAGTTCATACATGCAGCTAGTGGTTTCGTTAACTAACTAGGCAATATCGCTTACAGTCCTGAGATGAAACCGTTTCTGATGTTTCAAACTCAAACTCAAATATTTCTTTATTCAAGTAGGTTACATATAACACTTTTGAATCGTCATTGAATACAATGCAAAGTGATTCTACTTCCGGTTCGGAACCTATATCTACCGAGAAGACACCGGTAAGAAACTCAGCAGATCATTTACAGTATCAGTATCTAACTTATTGCTATGTGTAGCTCACTTTGGACCAAGTCATATAGTTTTGGTTTTGATGAGTGATGAAACAAATAAGTACTTACTCAAGTAAGTTTTTACTTTCGAGAGGTAAGCTGGAGCAGACCAGTCCCCAAAGGTGGCACCTGTTCACAAGCATGACGTATGTGCCAGCCATCGCTTCACTCAACCATATTGTAGGGAATATGTTTGACGAACGCTCAGAGGTATTAACGGCAATAAGGCTGAATTTTGGACAACCTTTATAAACTTAACACCCAAATATCTCGAAACAAAAAACAAAGGACGTTTATCAATAATGCAGTGGACCCTTCACGTGTTGTGGCTAAACCTGTTCCCCCCATTTTTTACTTGGTTGTACTGTAAAACATTAATGTACATAACTATAGGTACTCTTAGAAAATTAGATTTACAGCTTATACATATTAGTTATTTCAACGTCTGTGCATGAAACTCACATGCTATTGAAGTTTTAATCAACTCGTCAAACGTAAGTCCATTGTTTTTAAATGTACCCAGAAATAAGACACTGTAGCAAAATCTATTGTTGTCTATACATTGGGCTATCCATGAAAAGAAGGCTAGGTACGTCATTATACGTCTGACAATTAAAAACATCCCTCAGGTTACATTGCGTGGTCTAACTTCAACGAGAATCGTCAAATAGTTGCATTATGATATGACGCGTTCAAATATTACCAAAAACGAGAAAGTTATGAAAATCCAGCAATTTGCCCTGGCTTTGCATGATATATACTTGTTACCTTTTCGGCATTTTTGTACTAAAGTATTTATCTATTAAACCTTTAAATCGCAACAAAATCCGTTACGTAGTTAAAAAGATCTAAGTCTACACAGGGACAGACAGTGGATAGCGACTTTGTTTAAAGTATGTAGTGATTTACGATACATTTGAGTCTTCAATTTTTCATCTAGATATGAACTTAAATGGAAAATTGAATAGAATTTAAAACATTTAAAATAGGTAAACAGGTCAAAACGCGACAACAATTTTATCGAAACTAAACGGACATTGAACAGTTATCATCAACTACGAAAAAAATATCGCGTTTCAAGCCGTTAAATTATTTTAAATGTTTAAAATAGAACGCGAAAGTCTTAAAATGGAATTCATAACGTCGTAATCTCAGTCTACTTCACCAAATAGGTACTTAACAGCCATCATCCCGATTTGTGGTACAACAAATCTTTTTACGTACCTTAATTACAAGCTTCAGTAAGTGTAGGAATGTTCGTGATAATATCTATGAATGTAAACATAAGGTATACAACTATCATAGAGGTCCCAGGCCGGCTGACGGCCTCGGCGGAGGCTCCGGTGTGTCGCGTGCAGGTGGCTTGAATGTGCTCCCCTGGAAACATTAAAACATTTTGATGAAAACTTCCCGTGCCTCACAAAACAGTTTTATTTTATTATCTTAAAAAAAATAAAAGGAAGAATTTAATCTCTCCTTGCGCTATGGGCACTTCGCACCCACGACCTTCACGTATCGCGCGTGCTGCTCTTCCAACTGAGCTAACCGCAAGTTATCGTAGGCGATGAATTTTTCTGTTGTATTAAAGTCTTATTCTTCGGTAAAGTGCCCTCTGCCATATGCGTTTAGAACTACCTATAAACTTACTACATACTTTTATTTAATACTTACGACCGTCCGCGTCTTCGTACGCTTGGATTTAGCTTTTCCAGCAATAAATATAAGTTATGTAAGTGTTTCTTTATAACGGTGGAAGAATGTTTGAAATGGCCAGAGTAGGTTTTGAGTTTATTATTTACAATATTTCCTCTTTAAAATATTAGTGTAGACGTACCTATTCATTACTAAAGACTCAATTGATGGACTTAATGACTCAGGGCAATCATAAATTTATTATACCTTCCTTTTTTTTTATAGTAGCGCAGTATATTGGCTCCTCCCAGCGTGATGGTAAGCAAGAGATGAACCCACATTGCGATGACAACGGATTTGATATCAAAATATCCTATCCGTTAGCATCGCCATACTGGCCCACAAGATGTTTCTTCACGCTCCTTTTGAAGGAATCCATGTCAAAGGAAGGAGGAAACACATGAGCCGGCAAAGAGTTCCACTTTTTTATGGTCCGGCAAAGATAAGAGTTACCGAACTTTTGGTTCGTGATGGAATATTTTCCACGGTGAAGCGATGACATCCTTATTCTAAGAGGGCAACAATCAAACAAACAGGTGACAAAGTCTAAGCTGGAAGTCACTAATGACGTATTAATATTAGAAAGTTTGGAAGAATGTATGCATGTCTGGATGTAGGTATGTTTGTTACAACTTTCAGTACAACAATCTTTTAACACAATTTATCTTCATACCTGGAAGCCAAGCGCAGCCTCTAGCGGCGTGGGGGATTCCCCGCCGAGCGTGGCGTAGTCGCCGAACCGCTCTGCCGTCCGAGACGTCTGGATCGTCGCGTACGTGTTGTCCGCCTAGGGAATAGAATAGAATAGAAACTGTCCATTATGAACCCATTTATGAATTGTCAGATTAAGTTAAACTACCGCCGTGTCTATAAAGTATATCTATCTATCTATCATTCGCCTTACCGGTGGCTGTTCAGCTACTTGCTCGTTCTGGTCTCCAAAGACATTCATGGTGAGCTCCTGCTCCTCGTAAGGGCGAAGCTTCGTCTCCAGCCAAAGAGGATTCTCTGTCGTACTCAGCTCTTCGAGGATACGTCTCCTAGCCAGGCTGTCGCCTTTGCTTGACTGCATCGAAGGTGGTGGTATGACCCTGGGGAAAATATCACAAATGTATTAATAGTATTTGCAAAATTGATGAATAGTCTATTAGTGCAAACATAAACGTATAAATACTAATATTACTGAAGAGTTTGTTTGAAGACGCTAATCTCAATTAAACATTGTTACATTGAAAAGAGTAAGTGTACAGTTTCTTGTCGGTTCTTCTCGACAAGCTGCTTAAATTCATTTAGTCAAAAAGTGAAGTGTGTGCCACTCATTAAGAACACAAGAACAAAGTGTCTTCCCCTTAATGGAGACAATAAGAAAAGTGTTAATGGACACATTCTTAGTAAACTATCTTTAGCAGTCTAAGTTAAATATAAATTACTTATTAGTCTTTTCAGACTAGATTGTAATAACTTTGTCGTATTGATGCTCAGTATCAAACGGATATTAAAAAAAAAAAAAATTTAGTCAGTAAGATTTCCAGTGCAAAAATTGTGTCTTTGCAATCGATTACTTAACTCACCAATGTTTCAAACAGGCACATACAACAATGAAGGTAACTATGCCAGTGAAGAGGACGATCAGAATTGCTATCAACGCCGCCAGCGCGGGGTCGAAACTGTCAGGTGCTGGAATAAAACAATGATATGATAATAATATTATTATTTCTACATTTTGACGACCTCCGTAGCCGAGAGGCGAGCGGGCCTGACTTTGGCGAGCGCCATCCCTGAGGTTCCGGGTTCGATCCCCGGTCGGGTCAATATGGGAAACGAACTTTTCTGTATTGTCTCGTGTCTTGATGTTGTGGTACCGTCGTTGTTTCTGATTTCTGTAACACAAGTGCTTAAGCTACTTACCACAGAATCAGAGCAATGTATGTGATGTTGTCCAATATTTATTTATTTATTTATTAATTAGGAAAGATCCTAAAGTAACAAAAACTCGCAAATTTGTTATTATATTCTTAATAATTACGATAGGTTGTTTAAAAGACACAGATTTTAAACTCGTTATTTTTCTACTAGCTGTGTCTGCGACTTCGTTCGCGTGGACCACCTACAGGGTTTTTATTTCGCAATTAAAGGTAGCCTATGTCCTTTCTCAGGGTCTAAAATTAGGCACAGATAGCCAAATTTCATAAAAATCGGTTAAGAGGTTTAAGCGGGAAAGCAAAATTATACTGTTAATACTTAATTGATTATCCCTACTAGCATGCGCAAACCGTCATATTTCTCGCATGATACAATAGATTTTCAATACTTTTGATTGGCTGATAGCACACCGTACTTGTATTTTCAGCCAATCAACAGCTCACGCATTGATTTTGACATTTGTTAAGGAAGCGACAAAATTTACTAGCATGACGTATCGTAAGCGATGGCTGATTTCCTAACATTTTGTACGCGATATTCTGACAAGTTTACATTACCTTTGGAGGTAGCGCTGGCTGCGATGAGTGTTTCTACTCCGTATTCTTGGTAAATATCTTTGAGATCATCAAACTTGGAGTCTATGGTCTCTAAAACCTTTTCCACTGGCAGAACTTGGTACGTTGCTGGATCCACTGCTAAAAGGTGGATCTCGCACCTAGAGGCAAAATTCAATTAAGTTATTTGAAGCAATTTAAAATGTTTACTATTGTGTGACGTTGATTGGTGTTTAAGGACAAAAGGTATGATGTTTTTCTTATATGATCAAAATCATGTCAGACTTTTCACCACCCTTGTCGTTGGTATAAGAACCAATGTCGAACGTTTACCTTGACATACTTTGGACTATACAGTCGTCGTGAGATATATTGGAGCAGATAACGTGACCAAATACTTTGGAACAGTTTAAAATGCCAATAAGTTCCATACGCATCAAGTTCTATTAATATCTGAACATTCATTACTTCAGTAATATCCGAGCCGATGATAGTCAATAACTTCTATACATACAATTAACCAATAACATCTGAACACTCATAACGTCAATATGTGTCACGCACGTCATGTGTCTCATTTAGCTGCCTGTGTAGATGAGTGTTCAGATATTATTGGTTAGTTGAGTGTATAGAAATTATTGACTAGCATCTGCTCAGATATTACTGAAGTAGTGAATGTTCAGATATTAATGGTGACTTGTAGTGTATGGAACTTATTGACATTTTAACTGTTCAGAAGTATTTGGTCACTTTGTCTGCTCCAATATATCTGACGGCTACTGTACATAAGCTGTCTAGTTACAACTATTTTCATGCGAAGCCGTTCCGTACTATTTGAGCAAAAGGAGTAACTATCAAGTGCTCTATAATTCTATACATGCAATGGATAAATGTAAAAGATTTGAAGATAAAAATGAAAAATCGCACACCGCAAGGAGAGATGGAATTTATTTTAAAAATATAGAGCTTACCAGAGTTTCACAATTTTGATAGTGCTGTGTTTGTTTGTGACTTTTATAGTGAAGGGGAGAAGATTTTTTATTTCCTTTAAATTTATAACTTACCAGTCATCATACTTCCTGTCAGCTTGCACCAAAGGCAGTCTCCTTCCTGGCACAAGAAGCACCTGCCCTGCAGTCGCCAGTCTCTTCTGTACGCCAGCCACTGGCGCATTGCAGCTACGAGACACCACCATACGGATGAGGGAAGATCGGTCGATTATCCAGACCTGGGTAGATAAAGAAAATGACTCGAGTCCAGATACAAACTACAAAGTTTTGATTTTTAAGTACGAGGCAAGCTTTGCCCTTAGGCGTGTAAAAACGTGGTTGAGAGCTAACATGTTAGAAGAGCGATCAACAGGTTTAGCTCTTCTAAACTAAATATTACCACCCGATTCGAAATACATATAAGAAGACGACTTCCATTTGTTTTATAGATAATGTTTAAAACCAAATTGTGTATTGTGCAATAATGTTTCTTTTACTTTAGATAGGTTACCTTTTTATTAGTGGAGTGGATCCCCTCCAAATTTCAGGCTTTTTTTTATATTACACTTCAAGATTGACTTCATCCCACCTGATGTTGAATGGTGATGAGGTCCTCGTTAAGGTGACAAATACAGCGTTACTGGACTTGTCGCCCTTATCTTCAAGGCTCGACCCCTGCGACTAATGTATCACCCCCCAGAAGCTTAACCTTACTCACACACAGGAACACAACAACAAAGAAGTGATTTGTTATTTGGCTGCGGTCTGCTCTAAGATGGATTTCACCAGTCGGGCTGCTCCAGTTCGAGCGATAAATGGCTGTGCCCTACCTCTCTTTTTAGGCTGCAACCGTGCCTGACACGTGCACTATTTCCGTTTTTTCCATATTTTCCATCGAGGTAGGCTCTAGGTGTATATAACATCACGCGGAAAGCGTTTTACATGTGCGAAGACGCAGCGGGCTGCCAGTATTAGTAGGTATTGTATATAGTGACATTAAGATAGTGACGTCAGTTCTGGTACTCACATAGACCTGGGCCTTCGCCTGCCGATGCGGCGGGGCGGCCTCTTGAGCGATGATGTCCAACACGAAACGGTCCTGGTTGTACTCCGCCATGTAGTGGGCCGTCATCAGCACGCCTAGACAAAGAGAGGGTTTATAGCTACATGGCTAAAATAGTATTTTTAACTGACTTAACGAAGGAGGAGGCTATACAATTAACCCCTGAGGTATGCCAACCCAAGGAAGCCTTAATCAAACAGTCCAGTAAGCTTTGCGATTTGTTTTTAGCCTTGCCAAGTAACATTATTATTTAAGCTTCAATATCGTTATGACACGTTTAATGGAATAGGGAAGCTGACTGGATCATACTTACCAAATTCTTTTAGTTTCTTAGAATATATATTAAAATATTAGACACGTAGATATTTTTATTTGGTAATTAATAATAACAATATACTAACATGAAACGACGCTAAGCGGCGAGTGTGACGCCACTGGTGCGTAATAAATTATGTGCACACTGATGACGTCATGCGATAA
The DNA here is from genome assembly GCA_037074685.1 of Glyphodes pyloalis. Lineage (NCBI taxonomy): Eukaryota > Metazoa > Arthropoda > Insecta > Lepidoptera > Crambidae > Glyphodes > Glyphodes pyloalis. The sequence goes on along the minus strand of JAYKKO010000012.1, from coordinate 1,548,511 downwards.
TTCAATTCAACGTATCTCCGTTGTTTTTTGATAAGATGGAAAATACAAATGTACGTATCCCATATTTATTGATAAGCTAACAGATGGACTAAAAGCAATTTTCAGTCCGCTACCCTATTACCATATTTTTGTTTAGTGATTGAGGGTTTACGAGGAGTAGACGTGGGGTCCAACTGTCAATGGTGATATAAATGTCATGTAGGACTAGCATGCTCAATACGTCAAATTTCTCGCATGAGACGACAAAAGTTTCGATACAGTTGATTGGCTGATAGCGCAATGCAGTCGTATATTCAGCCAATCAGCAGTTGACGCATTGATTTTGAAATTTATTAAGAACGCGATAAACTTAATCGCGTGGCGCATGCTAAGCATGCTTACCTTACATGTTACCATCATGATGGTAACATGTCCGTCAATGTCATGTAAACAACAACCAATCACGAATCAGTTGGACGCCACGCCTACTTATCGCCATCTGGTGGATTTTTCGTACGCAATCACCGTCATTCAGTTATAGGGAAGTGGCCTGAAAATTGCTTTTAGTCCATCTATTAGGATCTAGGATATATCGCTTTCTAGCGATATGACCGCCTTAATTGTACTATAATTAATCTGTAAAACCTATTTCTGTTAAGTTTTTGTGCAATAAAGTATATCTATCTATCTATTAGGTTATCATCAAGCTTACCATCTTGGCTGATGTTGAAAGGAGACGGCACTACGCTGCCGCTGGACTGCGAAGCGCCAAACTTGTAGAGGTTCGACGCAGCCACCAGGTATATGAGCGTTCCGTTCTCGTCCAGGTCAGGGTCTTCTGCTACCACAGACACAACTGGCTCGTTCACTCTCGCTGTGTGCTTTATACCTGGTGAATAAATTGGCGTTATTTTAAACTCAACATCAGGGGACAAATTAGAAATTATTTCAACGACATTCTCTTTTTCATTCATTAAATTCATTGCTCAGTAAAAGTTATCCGGTGCTTTGCCACTATGCATGAGATATTGAATATGGAACAGGGTCCACACCCTGTGTTTGGCTTCAGCTAAGATCGATGCTTCAGAATGCACGTGGCGACAGAGGCCCGCTGTCGTGCGGGGTGCATCGTGGTGACACCGAAGAGAAAAAGCAGTATATGGTATTACGTTGGCCGGCATTTCTGTCATATGCGGCCGGTAGGTCCAGGGAATTTACCTAGCTCGCGAGAGCCGAAAACCAGCGACGCCATAAGAGGAGTAAGCCTGGCGTATTTTCCCTCGGCCTCGAGAGGATGGGGCATGTCAGGTGGCCTGGAAAGTTTTGAACGAGGATGGCTGCGTACTAGTAGGCGAAGTGGGGGATAACTTAATAGAATTCGCAAGGGATTTCTACTCCCCCACAACTATGAAGCGTCGGCCACCAAGGGAGTTTTAGTGGGTGCAGGCCCGACGCCTGACTCTCTGTTTCCTACAAAGAGTTACGGCCACGGTGCAGCAGGCATTATCCAGGAAAAAATGATAACTATTAGATAGTAATTTACCGGCATAGTAAATCTTCTGTTGGAACTTCGGTTCGTTGTCGTTTTCGTCTAGCACGCGGACCCTGACGACGGTCACTCCAGGGTCTACGCCATCTGTGTTGTTGTCTACCGAGTTGAGGATGGCGGCTGCGTGCTCAAGGATCGGGTTGTTGCTCGCGTATATTGTTAGGGAGTAGTCGGATTGCTTTTCCCTGTAAAAAAAAAACGATTTATTATGGACTTCCCTAACACAACTCGACGGCTCGACACGGAAATGGAACTTCGCATAAAAAAACCTGTCAATAAAATAACAGAACATTGAATGGAGTTTGTTCAGAAAAACTATAATATACTTATACAGAAGAGTTTCACCGCAAAAGAGGATAAAACGAAATTTCTTTCACGTTTTTGGTAAGGACTGATTATAAAATAAGTATTAGTTTTTATGTATTACCTGTCAAAACTGATGTTAGCTCTTATAATGCCCTGTGTCCGGTCAAGCGTGAATGCTCCTTCTTGATTGCCCTCCAGAATGTGATAGTACACTTTTCCGTGTTCTCCTGAATCCTTGTCAGTCGCTTTTACTGTACCTGTAAAAAAGACGTGCTTATAAGAATTGGGTTCTCCACATTGGCTGGATTATACTACGAGGTAAACAATTTTTAATGTGGTTCTTAACACTGGTTTTACAAAGGCTACGTCTCTCGTGGGGCTATGGTGGGAGTTCCGGCTCTTTCCAGGTTGAAGCCAGAACTTTTATCAGATTTCTAAAGCTCCCTTACCGCAACTACTTACTGTAAGTAGCGATAATAGCGCAGCAAAAGCACTGCTCTTAGCTTAAAATATCGTATAAGCACTTACCGACGATAATTCCAGCGGGCAAGTTCTCCTTGATGCTGAACTGGTGCTGTGGCTGCTGGAAGCGTGGTGCGTTATCATTGTCATCAGCTAGCACCACGGACAGGAGGCGAAGGCTCTCGAACTGGGCTGGAGTACCGTTGTCTACCGCGGCTATGACTAACTGAGAAGCAGGTAATGTTGATGAGATATTTGTGAAGAACCAGATCATGGATAGATAGGGGAATAATGTATATCAGGCAGTGATTTCATTCTATATACTGTTGATCTTAGGCCTTCTAACAGGATTTTTACAACTATCACTTCTAAATCACTTGCATCCATTACCTCTCTTCCGCCGTGACAAAGTCTTCTTTCAACTGGCAAAACATACTGGTTAAAGAATTTCGTCTTGAGACACTGATGCAATGATCTGTTGCAAATTTTCCAAGACTGCCGATCCAAGTTGGATTCTTTGATCATACTCTTTCTCAAAGTTGGTTACCTTACTGAGTAATGGGTTTCAGGTATACACACTCGTCGACAACTTCGAGGACGATTTTACAGGGCCTATAATATCCAGCTTTTATTTCATGGATGTTTTCAGAGAAGATGTTAGATACAGTCTAAGGCCGATTGCATTATGTCAATCCCATACTTTTCTCTGGTGTTTCCCCCACGGAAAAGAAAAGAAGAACTGCCTTAGATTACAAAATTATTGGATCGAAGTAGGTTATAGAAATACCCTAATCTTACAGGCTTGTATCATGGAAAGGAAAGCAAAAGCTGCCTTTGGATTCAAGTAGCTACTTCAGAAATACAATTACAGGAAAGACTTGTAAGTAGTGAAGATCTTCTACTTTACCAACCTGATGCTCAGACTTTTGCTCCCGGTCCAAAAAGGTCTTCGTTCTAAGCTCTCCAGTGTCCGGGTCCAGACTGAACTCTGCCGTCTCCCCCACGTTCTGGTTATCCACCTTCAAGTAATAGGAGACGCGGCCGTTCTCGCCGCTATCGTCATCTGTTGCCTTGATAGTAGTGATAAGATAGTCTGCCTGAGCTGCGTTCTAGAAGCACAATAATAAAGTTTAGATCCTACTTTTTATGGTTATAGGACGATTCTAGACATAACACAATATCAAGACTAGTAGTCGTTATTTTCTCCACGGAACTCATATTAATTGGTCGATGTATCGAATCGTTAATGTTGCCAGGAAGTTAAACAACAACATCACTTTAAAAGATCAGTATCAGCACAAAAAGATAAAATAGTTATTAGAGAAATATACACAAAATGAATGAATTCGTACAACAGAAAGACATGCAGTAAGCAGGAATACTTCCTGCTTATTGTCAAGGCAAGCAAAGTCTACTAACTAAATAACAGAATTTGATGGAAACTTTTCACGCGGCAGTCTCCAAAGAACTTTTTACTTTTGGCTTGTCCTGTGGAATCTAAAAAAGTTATACAAATAACTTACTTCAGGAATCTCCAATTGTCTCTGCTCTGGTGGAGGGTGTACAAAGACAGGGCTGTGCTTATTGACGCTAAGCACGGATATGTCGACCCTGGCGATGTCGGAGTTCGCTCCTTTACCAGCTTCGTCAGTGGCGGTCACGGTGAGATGGTATGAAGTATTTCCCACCACTGGCTTCGCGGGGTAGATGATTCCATTGTTTGGGTCTACTGAGAATACTCCTGGAAATAAAATTGAAAGTATAGTTATTGATTCAAGAACAGCTTCTATGTGTCAAAAGCAACTGTGTTGACCCAAATTTCAAACAAAGGTGATTTTTTAAAATATATTTAATGATTTGAGAAGATTAATCTGGCTCAAAGAACCATTTGTTAGCTTTATGGTTAACCAACGTGAAAAATGTAAAAAACATTATTGATTTAAGAAGGAATATTTTTTTGCGTTATGGAACAAATGGATACAAAAATAAATTGCACTTTCATCAAAAACCGACAGCGGGTATAGAGGTTAAAATGTTAACATCAAAAACAAGAAGAACAAGGAGAAAATCGCATCTGAGAAAAGCCAGAAGTGAAGTTCATTTCATAATTTAACATCGAACAGGTTTCAACTATTGAATCACCAGTATGAAAATAATGTATTTACACAAGAGGTTTTTAGAATTCAAATTTACCTGGTTCACTTTGTTCAACAATCTTGTACTCCAGTTTTCCATTGATACCATCATCTTTGTCTTCGGCTAGGACTTGGAGTATGGTCGCAGGTGGGTCCAGACTTAGGTTCTCCGCTATGGTGCTCTTGTACACATTCTGTGTGAAGACTGGAGCGTTGTCGTTGATGTCCAGTACTTTGATGTGCACCTTAGATAAACATTTAAGTGTAAATAAGATCATGATAATCCTCATTTTAATGAGGTCCGCTTTTGGTAGCAACAACTGTAGAAAATTCTGTTGATGTAACATAAAAAAGGATTTCACAGTCAAAAGATTCATGACTCTTAAAACTAATGGTCTAAAAAACTGTAGCCTCAAAATAAGGACCAAAAGATTTAAGTAAAGAAGTGACACCTGTAGAAGGAATTGTAACTTAATTACGTTTATAAGTAGAAATAAACAAATTCAGCCAACAATTAAATAAATAATAATGACGTCCTGTATGTTTTTTTGTTGCGCCAGTTTTATGTCACATTCCACAAAGTTTAGATGAGCTGCCACATCATCAGTTTTACTTATTTGGTTAAATAAAAATGAAATGTTTTCACGATTACCACTTTTCATTGCATTTTGAAAACATAACTAACAGACTAAAAATAAGCACTGTTTTTTTACAGTCATTATCCTTTATACACAGGTTAATGCCATTTGTTTTGTTTGGGCATAGTGCGTCATTTAAAGGAATCTTAATTCACTTTCTTTATTTCCTTCTTCCATTCCTATAAATACTCACAGGCACACTGGTGCTCCTTTTGTCAGTGTAAGCATTGTCAGTGGCGATGGCTCTAAGTCTGATGTCGCTGATGGCCTCGCGATCAATGAGCGCGCCGTTAGCGACGGTGATGACGCCAGTCTTTGGGTCGATGTTGAACAGAGAAGACAGGTTGCCGGAGAGGCTGTAGGTGATGTCACCGAATTCACCTGAGAAGAAGACGCGAGTGTGTTATCTCATTTCAAAATTATTATTTGTGAAACTTTTCTCAATATAGAAAACATGCATGTTAACTGGGATTAGAAATCCTCTTTGCATTATAGGGTTACAATTTATTTTTAGTGCTAAGAGTCTCGGTCTGCTTTTAAATTTTATTGGATAATGGCGGTTAAACTGTATTTCAACACACACATTGCACACACAAGCATTAAAATGTCATAAAGCCTAATACCGTTTGTCACTGAAATAAGTATGGTAATGGCCACGAAGCAAACAAGAGTGCAAATAAACCTAATAAGGACCTACCTAATCTGCTAGATGGCAATGCGCAGACGTAAGCTCAAACTGTTTGGTTATTTTTGACCCACGTTTTACCAGCTAGTGGATTTTATGTACGCAATAATCCCTACTACGTTCTTGGTTTTTTTTTTTCAAGAAATATATTTTATTCAAAACTTAAAGGGTACAAGAATCTGCTGTACAAAGTTGAATCCGAAACGACGCGCCCCACTGTTTTGGATGTTAGGCCCCTGCGGTGTAAGAGGGGTGAACGGGAGGCGCGGGGAGTTTTCGCCAAACCTCAGTTACTTCGTGACGTTCTGTTGTAGTTGTGTGTGTTGTGTAGTTCTAGTGTGCGTGTGCTCCCATTATGGAGGGTCTAGCCTAGTCTCCGTAGATTTAGATATCTATACTATAACTACACATCAAAGTCAAAGTCAAAGTTATTTATTTGTAAACACAGGTTACATAAACATGTCCATCCCTACTTCCCTACTTATATTATAAATGCGAAAGTAACTCTGTCTGTCTGTCTGTCTGTCTGTTACGCTTTCCTGCTTAAACCTCACAACCGATTTTGATGAAATTTGGTATAGGTATACGTTGAATCTCAAGAACGGACATAGGCTTCTTTTTATTAGAAAATAAGGGGTGGTGGGGGTAATACCACCTTTGAAAGTTTATATGGAAAAATGTTTATTTTTGAAGTTAGAGATATGAAATTTGGCACGAATATAGCTCGAAACTGGGATTAAAATATAGACTACTTTTTGTTTCGAATATTAGGGGAGAAAGGGGTAAAACCGAACATGAAAGGATGTAGTCCACGCGAACGAAGTCGCGGGCACAGCTAGTTGTATTATAAATATTCTAGCTATGTTTGCCTCATATTAAAGACGTACAAATATATAACATCACCGGACAATTGGTATTTAGAAGGCGAAATGACATCATTTATGAACTCACCTTCATCCTTATCAACAGCAGAAACGTTCAATACTCTAGTACCACCAGCAGAGTGTTCAGCGACTGCAGCCTCGTACTGTTTAGCAGCAAACTCGGGTTCTTCATCATTCACGTTGACGATGTCTACTGTGACAGATGCTGAAGTGGAAAGTTGGGGGACGCCCGAGTCGTAAGCTACTAGTGTGAAATTTATTGAGTGGACTTTCTCGTAGTCTATGCGCTGTGTTGTTTTCACGACGCCTGGAAATTAAAATAGGTTTCATAGGTATACGTAAAAAGATCTTTTAAACTGTGAATTCTAAGTTTGAGTTAATGAGCATAAGTTTTAATGCTTTGTTTTCCTTTTGCATGTCTTTGATTTATTTTAACATTGCTCGGAGACCTCCTTTTAGGTGAAATTTATTAAGTCTGAAGATTGCGCTATATCGAGTTTAACATTAAACAGAAACAAATTGATTTGTAGTTAATAAACGTCCCTTTATCTTCTTTATCTTTGCCTATATTAAGGGAGTTGCAGCAAAATGTAATCCAACATTTTGTGGCGGCCATCTTGGACCGATATCCATCAAATTGAACTAAGAACATTCCCGAATTTCACCTTTTAAACAAAAATAAGATCAGTTCATCCTTTCCGGAACTGTATACGATGCCACAAAAATACAAACACATTGATACATCAAATTCAAAACACCTCGTCTTTTTTGTCATTTTTTCTTGAGTCCTACTCAAGTTAAAAAAAAAATGTATGGGTAATACCAATTGCATTATAGACTTACCAGTTACATTATCAATCTGGAAGTAAGGGCTTGGTGGACTGATCAGGATGGCGGCTATAGGCGTCTCCTTATCGGTGGCTGAGTACGTGTTTAGCACAGTTCCTATGGACTGCTCCTCCAGCATCGTCTCGTGGTACGCGGGCTGCGAGAACACTGGCGCGTGTCTGTTTACGTCTACTATCGTGATGATCAGCTCGCCTTGGGGAAAACAACGAATGATCACATTTCGGAGCCATATATTAATGGAAACGAGTTTCTTGCCTGTATTTTCTACAGTTATAGGTAGGAGGTTTAATTTAAATACTGAACAATAACATCACATTCATTGCTTTTATTATGTGCAATTAAGCACTTTTCTGACAGAAATCAGAAACAACGACGGTAGCGCAACACCCAGACACGAGGCAATATAGAAAAGTTCGTTTCTCACATTGACCCGACCGGGGATCGAACCCGAGACCTCAGAGATTGCGCAACGCCTAAGTCCGACGCGCTCGCCTCTCGGCCACGGAGGTCGTTGGTTTATTTATACGATTCATAAAAATATTACTAATGTAACGTACTGAGCTACCGAGCTAACCGCCTCGACCTTCGTAGCCAAGAGGCGAGCGGGTCTGACTTTGGCGAGCGCCATCTCTGAGGTTCCGGGTTCGATCCCCGGTCGCGTCAATATGGGAAATGAACTTTTCCATATTGTCTTGGGTTTGGGTGTTGTGGTACCGTCGTTGTTTCTGATTTCCGTAACACAAGTGCTTAAGCTACTTACCACAGAATTAGAGCAATGTATGTGATGTTCTCCAATATTTATTTATTTATTATTATAGGCGATACATTTTTTCTGTTGTATTGACCTCTTGGTCAATTTAACAGAAAAAAATTAAGGGAGGGCACTATGGAGGCTTCTTATCCTCTGATAAGGGCACTCTGCCAAATATGTTTAGAACAACATTCTTATCGCACATACTTATACGGTATACTAGTCATACCTTCAGTCTGCTGTAGGGTGTGTGCTGATGCATCTGTGACTGACACAGGGAGAGTCAGTACGGCAGCTCGGCTGCGGTCCAGCCTCTGAGCCACGCTCACTGTCCCGTTCTGGTGAATGGAGAACCAGCTACCGAAGATGCCTTCGTCTGACACCTGGAATAACGTTACCTTAATAAAAAAGGGGAAGCCAAAGTGAACAGATACCATTTATTATGATCTACTTGACGCCCTTAAGCTAAAACCTCATTGGGTAGGATGAGGTCTCGAAGTGCATTAAAACAAGTATTCTTAAATTTCATACTCCGTCTCGATTATTTCAGCTCAAATTTTGTGGGGTGGACTGGTAGAGAAAGCCACTGCATTGGCATTTAAGTCAACCTTTTGTACTATTAAGTGCGCGCAATACAGTTTAAATAAACGTTTAACTAGGCGTACTAGTACAATCACTTTGTATTGTATTCAATGACGATTCAAAACTGTTATATGTAACCTACTTAAATAAAGAAATAATTGAGTTTGAGTTTGAGAGGCGCCGCCCGCGACTTCCTACGCGAGGAGTTAGCCTTTTCTGGCAATAAAGATAGCCTGTATTACTCAGGGTGAAAGTAGCTTTCCAATGGCGAGAGAATTTTTTAAATCAGCCTGGTAGTTTTGAGTTTATTCATTACAAACATACAAATCTATGCTTAATTTATTGTTGTTTATTATGATTTCTTTTTTTCATATTATTAACGCACTCCTTCACTATTACCACACCCATAAACCAACTCTCTGCGTGACCCAAGGGTTGACTAGTAGAGAATGCCCCTTGCATTAAGTGCACCTGTTGTACTTGTTTGTGCAATAAAGTTTTTAAATAAATAAATTAATCTTTCCGCTTTATAATATAAGTGTAGAAGGTCATTGACATTCACCTCCTTCCCATTCTTATCCACAGCCTTGATGATCCTATCATGCAGCAGGCCATACACCAGCAACCCATTGTCCACTATGTCTGGGTCTACAGCTATGAGGTTGTGGACCGCTGTGCCGATCTCCGCATCAGCTGACACCTCCGCTCTTTGGATGGGGGGAGTGAAGAATGGTTTCTTGTCGTTCACGTTGATCACGCGGACTGTCACCTCTGTTGTGCCAGTAAGGCTTGGCATTCCTAGGAAAAAGATACCCTCCATAAATTTTGTTGTGAAATGGTGTTTAGCTTGTTTTTGGATAAGGAAAGAATTTCCATTTTGTGAAAAATATTAAAGATCCTTTTTAATAAGACGATGCATCATTATTATCACTAAGCAATCCTAATTAGTATTTGTAGATTGTTTTAATAAAACTAGTTTTGGAATGGAAAAATATATTCAACATTACCTAAATAAAATAACAAGATCTAAAACCAAAAGCTACTAGTAAACGTCCAAAATTTATTTATTTAAATATTTTTAAGAAAATTGCATGTTTCAATATCTCTTTAAAATATTTTAAGTTCACTAATGCGCGAAGCTACACGCGCGATACGTGATGGTCGGGAGTTCGAATCCAACACCGGAATAGTAGTGACATTTTTCTGTTTCTTTTCAATATACAATTTTAATATCTTAAAGCCAATAGAGTAATAAAGTGCCATAAATAAAAATCCACTAACCAAGGTCAGAAGCGATTATCTGAATCTTGTAAGTGTTCCTCTTGTCATAGTCCAGAGGACTTGAGACTGTGATTACTCCAGTGAGGTTGTCAATGGCGAAGGCATCCAATGCTCCCTTCTGTATGCCATACTTGATCTCAGCGTTGATACCGCTATCAGCGTCTGTTGCTCGGACAGCAATCACCTCCGTACCTGAATAGAAAGTAAGAAATATAAGGAATATTTTACGATAACTGTTAGGCAACCGATATTAAATTTTGATAACGGTATCAAAAACCGTTTTTGATCATGCTATATTTTGCTATCAGGCCTAGCATGCGCCACGCGACTTAATTTTATCGCGCTCTTAACAAACGTCAAAATCAATTGAAGACAGTGCGTCAGCTGTTGATTGGCTGAAAATACGAGTGCGGTGTGCTATTAGCCAATCAACTGTATCGAAACTTTTGTCGTGTCATGCGGTAAATTTGACATATTGCGTATGCTAGGCCTGTATATGTTGAAAAAAAAACGGTTTTCGATAAACAAACAAAAACGGTTTTTGAGACAAACAATACAGCAAACAAACAAACGGTATACCGTTACTAGACACATCATGCTTTATCGTTTGTATATTTTTGGATGATTTTATATTTTGAATTTTTGAAAAGAATAACTAAAGAGTTTCTTGCTGTTTTTTTGACAGCATCAGCATTCCCAACACGGCGGTAGTTTAACCGAATCTGACGATTCACATACTTTCGTAAACGTTTACATGAATAAAGACGTTATTCCACTTACCTATAAGGGCGTCTTCAGAGACGGAAGTGTTATAGTATGGTTCATCGAAGACAGGTGCGTGGTTGTTCACATCACGTATGCTAATCTCGACTTTGCAGGTCGCGTTGTGGACACCGTCTGTTGCCTGCGAAAGATTTACTTACTTTGACGATATTTTTTTTTTTAAATTACACCTCAAGATTGACCTCATCCCACCTGATGTTAAGTGGTAATGAGGTCCTAGCTTAAGGGCGACAAGTACAGTATAGATAATAAATCTGTTGCTGGACTTGTCGCCTTTACCTTGAAGGCTTGACCCCTGCTACTAATCTAGCACCCCCCAGGAGCTCTGGAAACCTTACTCACACGCAGGAACACAAAAACACCGGAGTGATTGTTATTTGGCTGCGGTCTTCTGTAAGGTGGAGGTATTTCACCAGCCGGACTGCTCCAGTTCAAGCGATAAATCGCTATGCCCTACCTCTCTTATTATATTTCCTAACTGACTATAGATGATGGCCGCAGATGACCTTTTCATCTTCCCTGAAAGCGAAAGAGCGGAAGCCTCACACCCCTAAAAATTTTAACAACTGCTGAAGGGCGTCACATGGTCGGACCCGGACCGTAGTTGGGAGAAGGTTATCGAGCATATGTTTTGGGAGAAAAGCGGCCCGGCAAGTGCCGGTCTTCAAGCTTAAGTTCATGGAAGAAAAATATACGATTAATATTACGATTATATTATACATAAAGAAATAGACCTGAGAGTCCACAGTGATTAACTTAAAAATAAAAAATAATAATACATTTTAAGATGAAGACCAGCTTTTCTTTTTCAGCAAAGTTCGATAGTGATCATAAATGCAGACGTGTATCGAATGTCATGTCACTTGACCACGTGAACAACTTTCTTCTGACCTGACTATGCCTTGAAACGAGTTCAAACTGGACATTTGCCTTCGCGAGTCATAGAAAACCTGTACAGCACCGAACACCCGTGCTCTATCGTGAAGTTGTATCAATTCTAACCTCACGTGACACTGGCAGAAGTGTCTACCTCAAAAGATTTGCCATTTAATACAAAAAGAAGAAGAAGAATACAGGTGAATTTTTTTTTTCTGACTGCCATAGCAGCAAATGGCTGATGTCCGGTTCGCATATTTGAAAAACGATCCGTTCTAGTTATGTACAGTATCTAATAAATTATACGAGGCGTACCTAAGCTGAAAACGAAAGACAAGACGACTGATGACAGCTGATATGGAAAATAAATTATGGAACGGTATTAACGACTCGTAGTCGGGAATAACGGACAGTCATTTTTGATACATGAGAAATCGTAAAATATTGTAACCAGGCATTAAAACTCATAAGGGGCCATCCATAAAGTACGTCACACTAATTTTATGAGTTTTTGAGCCCCCCCCCCCCCGTCCTTGTCACAGGTGGTCACATTTCTGAGACCCCCCCTCCCTAGTGTGACGTCACATGTTTTGTAATTTAACATCGAAAAATTATTAAATTAAAACAGCAGTTCCGAAATTAGTTTTATTTCCATTTAAATTAAGTACTTCTTTATGAAATTAACATAATATTTAGTTATATCAAATATTTGAAACAATAACAAAAAAATAAACTATAGAATATAAAGAAAAAGAAGAAAAAGTAACTCGATTATCTTCAGTCCATGGGCTTTGAACCCTATGAACTATGAACTTGTCAACAATACAATTTAAACCGTATTGCCCTAAAGATAGAGTTGGACATATTTTTTAGTTTAATTAATATTTCAAATTACGTGATTGGTACCTCTAGATTTTGAAATGTGATGTCACGAAACTTAGGACCCCTTCCACCCCTTGTCACACCATGTCACACTTTGTCGACCCCCTCCCCCCCCCCCCCTTTACGTGTGACGTACTTTATGGATGGCCCCTAAATAGTAAAAGAAAGGAACATTACTAACCAAAATCGTAAGCACGATCTTATTATCGTCTCCGCCCTGGGTGGCACCACCTGTTTCAGGGCGGACCGCTATCCTCCCCGAGAGTGGGTCGATCCAGAATGGATGGGTGGCCGGCTCGGTGATCGCGTACCGGATCTCTGAAGTGGCGTCCACGTCGCGAGCTTGCACCTGATTGGAAATAAAAATAAAAAAATTGAGTGCTTTATTTTTAAACAAAATGTAATCTTAGTACGAATAAAACTGGCAAATATATTAATACGTTAACTATTATTGAAAATCAATTTTATAAAACACAAACAAAAATTAAAAAAATCTAAACAAAATCGCGCTTTATATAACACAGAAAACATAACAATAAGATAATTTGAAATGACAGATAAATTTTTTTTTTTGGCAGTTTTTTTTACTGTTTTTTCGTTGCCAGTTCAGTTCAAAACAGCTCTAAAACTGTTAGGTACTAAAAAAGTTAAAACCTCTTTGGATCAATATAGTTTTTAGAAAAAAATGCAAAATATCTTTTGTTTTCTTTACATTCTACACGTCGTTTAATTTAATTTGATGAACTTTATTTACATGTACCTACTGTATTTATTCGTAAAAGAATATTTTTTTTAAAAACTGAACTTTTTCAAAATGTTATTAACACCATTTTTCTTTATTATATTTCGTGAGATTATTTTATATTTAATAATAACTGCTGCAAGTCAATATTGATGCGTGTTTTCTATATAATGTTGTGTATGATTAGTTTTCCGTAATAAAAATTATGTAATATATTTATTTATTTTTCTCCTTAATATTACTCACTTGCAGTTCAGGCTCAAACTTGACCGCGTCTTCGTCTATTGATGCCTTGTAGACCTGCGTGGCGAAGACCGGGGGATTGTCGTTGGAGTCAGTCAGGGATATCTGCAGGGAGACCACCGTCATCTGGCCTAGACCGTCGTCGTCTGTAGCCTGGAGAAAGAGGTGATGCTGATAGGTAGATATATTTATATACTACAAGCGGACCCGACAAACTTCATTCTGTGATAAAGATTTGGAATGTGGCTTGACTCTAAAAAGTTTGTAACTGGAAAAAGAAAAGGACTGTTTTTTTTTCTTTGTAATTCTTCGAAATTTCTCGCCGTAAAAACCATCCTTGGACTTCAACAAACATTAAAAAAAAGAATTGTCAAAATTGGTCCAGGCGTTGTCGAGTTATGCGCTTACCAAAACATTTTTAGATTAATTTTTAAATAATAAGATAGTACAAAACTTTACAGAAATTCGTTATACAGATACATTTGAGAACAATTTAGGCGGTCTTGTCGCTACAAAACGATCTCTTCCAGACAACTCTTAGGTATATAACACTGCTTATTATTGGAAAAGACGTTTTGATTTGAAATTTTAGAATTTTTAGCGCGATAAAAGAAAATAATATTGAACCACTACAAAAATTTAAATTTAGATCGAATAATAACTTTGAAAAATGGTAGACTATTTTAAAGTTAAGATCTTCCCAAACTTTAAAAATTTACAAGGGAAGAAAGAAATTGGACATCTGTATTTCTTTGCTGTTTTAATTTTATCTGCATTGTTGTTTCATAAATTAATTAAGTTAAATGTATTTTCTTTCTTTCTTTATGACATTCAACTGGTCACAAGAATAATACCTTATACTGCAAGAAGTAGTCCCTCCTAGTCTCGAAGTCCAGGCAAGGCTGCTGCCCAGGCGTGGGGCAGGGCGCCACTGTGATCAGCCCACTCCTGTTGTCCACGCGGAACAGCTCAGCGCCGTTCCCGGAGAGCTGATAAACTATGCCTTCAGTGCCAAACCTGACAATAAAACATTGGTTGTTATTAGGTTAAGATAGAAAAGGTCTGAAACGCCGAATTTTATAAATATATTCAGAAACTAGGTTGAGTGATATACCTATTGACAAAAGTACTGGACCTTCCCAAATGTTAAATGCTTTCAATATGCCATATTAAAAAAAACACGACATATTAAAAGAATTTGACGACCTTGGTAACGCAGTGGCTAAGCGAGACGAGGGTAGGGAGAAGCGCGAAAGGTCCCGGCTTCGATTCGTGGTCAGGTCAATTTGGAAAATCAAAGTCATATTAAAAAATGCAGTGTTTAGTTACGTCACACAAATGGTGGTTTCCGTTTAGGTTCTCTTGTTCCACAGATAAAAAAGTAAAATTATAATACTAAATAAGTTTTTAATCAAAAAATAGATATGTAAAATGATTATTTAACTAGTAGGTAAGCTAACATATCCGAAACATTTCATATTTTATTGTTAACACTGTCAAGCAACCAATTGCATACATAGATTCCAGGCTATTTTCCAACTAATACAAAGGAGGATAAATAAGTTTTTAGCGTTAACTTCTAGTAATAATTATCAGCTTGTTACCTTCCTGTGTCCCTATCAGTCGCCTTCACGACAGTAACTGTAGTCCCCGCTGGCGCTGCCTCGGCGACAGTGGCTGAGTAAGGCTCGTCAGCGAACTGAGGCGCGTTGTCGTTCACGTCTGTCAGTGAAACCGTCACGCTGGCTTTAGAAGACAGCCTCGGATTTGTGTGGAGCTCTTCGGCGATCACCTGTTGTGGAGTGATGAATTGTTTTTATTTATCAAACTAATTTAGTAAGTGTTGCAAAATAGCAAGGTCCCACAAAACTGTTACGCAGTTTTTCTGCAGAATTATGGTAGCATAAGCATCGACATAATTGTGCAAAGAGGTACCCATGCACTTTCTTTTTAAAAAAAACTTTCTTCTGTAGATAACGAATGTGTTGCACATTTGGTTGTCAGTGATGCTTAAATTAAAAACTTAAGTTCGTAGTCTAATTAATCAAACCAACGGAAACAAAATTCGATATTGACATCTTTTTATGTTGAAAACCGAAGATCAGACCAGTGTTTGGATCCTTTTACTGGGACAAATATACTTATTTGGGACGAGCGCAAATAATGGAACTGATTTTTTCCCGACCATACTGCGTAAAAAAACCGGATCACTTTTAAGGCGAGTGCGCAGCAGCCGAAACAATGTTCTGAAGGTATCGGTGACAGTGGGGACTGGGCGTCTACTCTTGAAAACGAAATATGTCGGATCCGATGACGTTTAGTATTTTTTATTGCTCATTATCGCAACTAACACACTTTGAATGCGAATAAACGTTATCAAAAAACAAAATATTATTTATACAAATACAAAATCACGTTTTAATTCCCTAACTTTTGATCAATCTTCAAAAACGAAACCTTTCGTTTGTTCGTTTCGTTTTCAAGAGTAGACGCCCAGTCCACTAGTCGCACAACTATGCTGGCTAACGAGGTCACTTTTAGTAATGAAGTACTAAAATTAACAATTTACTAACACAATATGGATCTTGGTTGTCTGAAAAATAAACATTTTTATTTATTTTTATTTTTATAGCACTTCACGTCACACTTACGAAGGTTCTATCTTTAAAAAAAAATTAAAATTATATCTCCATGTGTGGGATTCGAACCTACGATCTTCAACGCACGTGCTGCTCTTCTTTTTTGTTCCTTTAAAATATGCAAGTAATTTAAGTTACTCTCCATTTCCCATTTCATGAATAACTTATCCTTACCTCCAAAATAAATTTCCTCTGATTAGGATCTTCGTAGTCCAAACTGGAATTGAGCCTCAGAGTCACGGAGGCACTGCCCGTCGCCGTGGCCGGCTCTACTATAAATGCTCCAAATTCGTCTGATAGACGGAGTGAGAAGACTGAGTTTAGACCCTGAAAAAAGAAATTACATTAGCTACTACCTATTTCCTGCCAATGTTTCGATACTAACATGCTAATATAATGACAAGAGTCATTATTGATGACCTCCGTAGCCGAAAGGCGTTGCGCCATAACAAACGAATTTTGCTATATTGTCTCAGGTCTGGGTGTTGTGCTTAGGTTTAAAATTACCATTTGGCAAGCCAGGTGATAAAGGTAGGGCCCATTTGTTAAATTTAATAAGCAGATGTTTATAATTTTTTTTATTTATTTATAGTTATTATTTAGTTAGAAGATTTTTGTTTTAATTTTTAATTAAAACAAAAATCTGTTTATTCACTTAAATTTAGTAGTCGTTACCAAAATGGGTCCTCAGTCTTGACCTTCTAATTTATTTTTATTTTACTATTTGAAAACTGAATGAGGATTAAAAATTGCTATAGGTATGTCACCAGATCAGTCATTCTACGTTTTTGAGAATAGGACTTCTGCGTCTGAGAAGACAAGTACAGGTCTTCTCGAAATAGTTTTTATAACATGGATTTTTGATATGATCATCAGGATATGGTAGGAACATCCTGTGATTCGTTAACCAGTAGATACTCTTTTTCTTAGTCGGTACACTTTTGCCAGAGTGGTCATGGTCCTCATTTTAACGACCTCGGTGGCGCAGTGGCGGTAGGTAAGGTAGGCGGCCAAAGCGCGAAAGGTCCCGATTCGAGGTACGATTCCCGGTCAGGTCAATTTGGAAAACGAACTTTTCTAAATTGACTTGGGTCTGGGTGTGCTGCGATGGCGCCCCCACTTAGTATGCGTCGTGTGGTGCTCATAATACAAGGGGAAACCTTAGTTTGAGACCAGGTCTCAAACTAAGGTTTTTTGGTAATTGTCTGGCGCATTTATTAATTACTAGCTGTGCCCGCGACTTCATTCACGTGGACTACATCCTTTCATGCTCGGTTTTACCCCTTGCTCCCCTAATATTCGAAACAAAAAGTAGTCTATGTTTTAATCCAAGTTTCGAGCTATATTTGTGCCAAATTTCATATCTCTAACTTGAAAAATAAACATTTTTTCCATATAAACTTTCAAAGGTGGTATTACCCCCATCCCCCCCTTATTTTCTAATAAAAAGTAGCCTATGTCCGTTCTTGAGATTCAACGTATACCTATACCAAATTTCATAAAAATCCGTTCAGCCGTTTAAGCCTGAAAGAGTAACAGACGGACAGACAGACAGACAGACAGACAGACAGACAGACAGACAGTTACTTTCGCATTTATAATATTAGTTTGGATGAATCACGATGAGTAACAATTTTAGTAATACAGCGCCATTCATCACGCACTGCAGCCTTCCGGGTACATTCATAAACCGAGCACTTAGTTGCAGCCTTGAGTTGAGTTGAACTGAGTTTGATAGGCGTTGTCTAATCTACAGCAGATACTACTACTCACCAAATCAGTGTCAGTGACAATCATATCCAAGTTCGGCAGAGGAGTCCCGACTGGCAAGCTCTCTGGTATCTCCACACTGTACTCTTGCTTGTTGAACCGAGGTGGTTCATCGTTTACGTCTTTGATGGTCACCGTGACAGTCGCTGTAGTAGACGTTAGTTTGGAGTAGAGTGGCACGCCGTTGACGAGTTCAGTTGCCTAGAGATGAATGCCAAAGAAAGATATTAAAGAAATGATTGAGGATAAAACAGTGACATGGAGTGTTATGAAGTAGATGCGCGGGCGACTGCGTGACCTCTGTTCGCCGCTCGCCGATCGCTGCCGCCGCCGTTCCACGCACCGCGCCATAACACGCGCCCACGGCATTGCCCATTAATGTTTTCGCTTTAATAGTAGTGATAATATTTACGCTAGGAATGGTTACCATGGAAACTTTAAAACTGATTCGGGTTAGTGAATTTATTTATTGTGTAAGTTGGACCTATGTTTTTTTTTCAAAAATAGGTTCTATTAACGATACCTAATGCAAAGAAAAAAATTGGATAGTGGTTAAAAAATCTTCCTGTATGTCCTCGTTTGATCCTCGCCGCAGGTGACCCCAGCCTGGCGGCTAAATTGCTCAAAAAGTGTCGATTACTGTACAGAGGAGTAATGAGGAGCAATTGCTGCCAGCTCACTGGGTACAATGCCATAAGATGGTGAGCTGGACGTCGTGGTTATTTTATAAGTTTTTATACAGCCTATATTTTTAACCGACTTGAAAAGAAAGGACGAGGTTCTCAATTCAACCGTATATATTTAATTCTCAATATTTATGTAATAAATATCATGTAATATTTATATTCTTTAGTTCCTTAATAAAAGTTCATATTTTAGAGCAACGATTGAATATATTTTATATTCAAACTTAAAGTTTACTTCTTTATCATGAAGGTTTCGAAGGAAACAAATAAACCGCTACTATTACTTTTAAGTGAAGACAAGTCTTTACATTTTGGCAGTACCGACAGCGCATGTATAGTCGCCGTCAGATATATCGGAGCAGACAAAGTGACCAAATACTTCAGAACAGTTAAAAATTTCTAAAAAATTCCATACACTACAAGTTACCATTAATATCTGAACATTCACTACTTCAATAATATCTGAGCAGATGCTAGTCAATAACTTCTATACACACAACCAACCAATAATATCTGAACACTCATCTACACAGGCAGCTAAATGAGACACATGACGTGCGTGGCACATATTGACGTTATGAGTGTTCAGATATTATTGGCGTCTGCTCAGATATTACTGAAGTAGTGAATGTTTAGATATTAATGGTAACTTGTAGTGTATGGAACTTATTAACTTTTTTAACTGTTCAGAAGTATTTGGTCACTTTGTCTGCTCCGATATATCAGACGGCGACTGTACATGTTGTGATGTATTCTTACCAATGATTGTTCTCTCTTTTGAAAACAAGTACCGATTATGCGATATTTCAAACTTCATTAATTTTTATATATTTTAATAAATTGCTTACTTATATTCCGTAATCGCTACTTACCCTGACTGTCAAATTTAATGGTGATGACGGGTCAGCTAATGCTTCTCTGTCCAGAGGTTTTGCTGTTCTTAATTCTCCAGTAGTACTGTCCAGAACGAAGAAATCTAAGGGGTCTGAAATTAGGGACGAAACAAAGATTTTGATGATGGCTGACACATACGCCATACTTTTGAACACGGGCCACCTTCGGGGACTTGTCTGCCCCAATTTACCAAACAAAAATATTTTTTTACTGGAGTACTTAATTGTTTTATCACTCGTCAAAATAAAACTGTATGACTTGGTCCAAATTGCGACACAATAAGTCAAATACTGCTGCTGCAACTAATCTGTTGAGTTTCTTTCCGACGTCTTCTCGGTAGACAAAGTTTCCGAACCGGCAGTAACCCACTTTGCATCATATTCGAAGACGAATTAAAAGTGTTATTAGGTACCTACCTATTAAAAATAAGCATTTGTCTTTGCCTTTGAATAATTACATGTTAGAAAAAACATGTACAAAGAAATATTATAATTGTTAATGTAATTAAATGTTACAAATATAACATTTTCTGTTCGTTAAATCTAAGATTATCATCCAAATAGCTGGTAGGGTGTACTTGAATAGATAGTAATAAAATTAAGAACTTACTTGTTATGAGTTCCAGCATGACATCTCTAGGCTGAGCCCTATCGGCATCCCTGGCCTTTACGGTGAGGACCAGAGTTTCCACGGGAGCATCTTCAGCTAGGGCCCTACTCAGCGCTCCACTGAACACTGGGGGGGAGTTCTGTACGTCCACTACTTTGACTTCTACGTGAGCTGTAGAGTTGAGGGTGCCATCCTATGATAAAGATGATGAAATCAGAAACTGCACATAATATGAATATACGTTTACTCATTAAGACTGTTAAATTACAGCTTCGTAATGGATTATTTGCAGCAGACGTTATAAGTTCGAACCTAAACCATTACAAAGATTCAAATTCTGATGATCCTTTCCATTTATTTTGTATATGAGTATTTATATTAATTATTTTGTATATATTGTGGTACCTTTGATTTTAAACTTTTTTACCCAATCTCCTGATCTCGAAGTACCCAGATCAAACAGATCTACTTCGGGATCAGGAGACTGGTTCACAAAAGTCAGAAAAAAATCTGAAACTATAAGCTATGTTTTGTCTCTGTTTAATCACTTAACGTATGAATAGGATAAAACATAATTTCCATTGGTATTACTTAACGTAAGAATTAGATGAAACATAGGTTCCGTATTCAAACCTGATTTCGACGTATAGTTAGTGATGATGCCTATTTTTTTTTTGTAAGAATTTAAAGCACTTACGGTAGCGAATAGTTGAAACTGGTAGAACTGCTTTTCGTTGTAGTTTAAAGCCTTTTTGAGCACCAGTGCTCCTGTGTATTTGTTCGCTGATGAACTCAGCGTGATGACTTCGAAAGCTTCGCATGCTTCCGGCCACTGGAATCATTTCAAGAAACAATTACAACAAACAGTTACCAAAATAAAAACAGAGGTTTACCTACTTATTAAAAATATTTGTATTGTATTCACGAGACTTGAGATTTATTTTTAAACGTGGAATCGGTTGCTTTTTTTAAATAACATCATAGGAGCTGCTGATATTAGGCCTTTGCCAACACTTGCACAACTGTCAGCTTTGTTGTGGCTTTGTACCGATTTCATTCATTGTCACCATGCCATTAGATAACTACATTTCATCGAGCTCTTTTAAAACGACAATCGACAATGATTGGTTGAAAATTCGAAGTATCGAAACAGTTGATGTTTCATGTGAGAAATTTGTTATACCTATTGGGTACCTATGCGCCAAGCGACATAGCTCATCTTGTTAAGGGCCTCCCAACGCTACCTTACGTGTCACCAATCCAGAATCTTGCGCTGTTCTACGAACTATAATTTGGTCTGTATATCGCGAGTTTAGTTTAGCAAATTTTTATTCTACCTCGTAAAAAAAGCATTAAAGTATAAAACAAATCAATACCATTAGAGTCTGTTTAACTAACTCGTACCGTTGATCATGATTAGAATTAGAAGCCAATGCCAATTAGAATTCTTCATTACCTGTTCGTTCAAGCATCCAACTTCTAGATTATCTCCAACAGAATCTTTGTCTTCAACCAGTATATTTGTCAGTATCGTTGTTCCAATAGTTTCATCTTCGGGTACATCTACTTCATACGGACTCTGGAAATTACAACAAAGATTTTGTTCAAATTGTGTGAAGCGATGAAAAGTCATGCTTTTAAACAGGCGCCACCTTTGGAGAGTAGTTTGCTTCAGCTTGCCTCTCAAAAATAAGTACTTAATGTTTCACTCATCAAAACAAAACTATATGACTTGGTCTAAAGTAGTGTGCCCATAGTTAAGTAAGATACTGCTAGTGTAACTAATCTGCTGAGTTTCTTACCGGTGTCTTATCGGTAGATATAGGTTTCGAACCAGCAGTAGAATTAATTTGCATTGTAATGACAATTCAAATGTAATGTAAGTAACCTACGTGAATAGAGAAATATTTGACTTGACTTTAATGTACAAGTACTTCAGCAGCTTCTGAACTTGTACAACATGAGAAATACATGTTTTGTATTGTATTGCTTACTTACATTCTTAAAAATAGGCGGATTGTCATTTTCATCAAGCACGATTACAGTAACAGGCTGGAGTTGTGCTAGATTCTGTGATGGATCTGGATTCTGATTCTCTACTGAGACTAGGAACTTAATTGCATCTTCAGTCTGAAAAGAAAAAGAGTTTTTATTCTTCAAATGCTCGCTATCATTAATCTAGATGCTTTTCACTTCTTCTACACAGTTTAGAATTAATATGTGTAAAAAGTTTTTATCTTTAAAGAAACAGAAAAATCTCTTATCCCTTTGCAATGTTGAATTCGATTAATATGTTCTAGTTAAAAACTCATACGACAGAAGGGTACTTAACAAAGGATAAAAGATTAATAGAACAGAAAAAAACATTAACTACGATAACTTATGGAAATTTTAATTTATATTCTTAAGATAGGTAGGGCATAGCGATTTATCGCTCGAACTGGAGTAGCCCGACTGGTGAAATACCTCCACCTTATAGAAAACCGCAGTCAAATAACTTCTGTGTTGTTGTGTTCCTGCATGTGAGTAAGGTTTCCAGAGCTTCTGGGGGGTGTTACGTTAGTAGCAGGGTCAAGCCATCAAGGTAAGGGCGAAAAGGCCAGTAACAGATTTATTATGCGGTACTTGTCACCCTTAAGCTAGGACCTCATTACCACTTAACATCAGGTGGTATGAGGTCAATCTTGAAGTGCAATATAAAAAAAATTAAATTAAAAACGTAAAATGTCGGCGAATACTCACTTCTCTATCTAAAGGACGAGTAAGAGTTACATCTCCCGTGTCTGGATCTACCTTGAACTTGTCAGTGCCGACCAGATTAAATTTTATCTGAAATATAAAAATGATTTATCAATACACGAAGCAATAACACCAATGTTTTTCTTGTTGGGCGTCGTTGAAGTTCTCTTTATAAAGAGTTGATATCTAATAAGCGCCAATTTTCACAGTAGTTTTTTTTTCCTATTTAAGAATGGTACTTATTTTTTGTATCATTGTCTTGCTCCGAATGTTTTGTTCTCGATCTACGACTAAGGCTGTATCCCCATTCTGATTATAGTGGACAAATGACCAATTAATTTCATTTTGCCTTTCTAAAGTATGCAGTTTGCGTACTCTTAGCGACAAATGCCCGGTTGCAATATTTTACGATTCGTAATGTGTCAAAAACGACAATCCGTTTTTCTCCAACTGACTACTGACTGGAACGGTTTTAGCTTACGCCTCGTATAATTTTTACTAACCGTAGTAAAAACGAATCGTTTATCGAATATTGGAGCCGGGCATTCGTTGCTGTGCATGTTAAGGCATTAAAAAGATATAAAAAATGCGATTAAAATGTCACTAAGTACATATTCTGGTAGGACACATGATGTCAGAATTACTTTTTTATTACTTGCATTATGCACTTACGTAGATGGTTGTGCAATGGCAGCAAGCCACCAGCCATTACTAATGACATCTGACATCTTTGTACAACATTCAATTTCGTAATTACGACGGTGTAAAAGTAGCACTATTATTTCTTCCAAAAATAGTTAAGCTATTTTAAGATCTGTTACTGCCCGTGTGGTCTTGTGCTAATAAGTATTGATTGTCACTTTAAAGTCGTTAGTTCTATTTGGTTAGCATTTTCAGGCTGATCTCGTGAGAGTGCAACAAACATTTTGTTGAAGCTATTCTTATTTAAGAAGATAAAAAACCTCTTTGTTTATGCTGTCCACTAATAATTTGCGGTAAAAAAAAATATAAATAAAAAAAGTTGTAATGTCAAACAAATAAAAAAGGAAGCATGTAATTAATTGTAAAAAATATTAATTCTGAAATATAAATAAGTCCAAGTAAAAATTTAATTTATTTTCATATCAACTAACACTATCAAAAACTGTTGTACATAAGAATGAGTTGGTACAAATTTATTAATGCAACCTTTTTTCGCTTTTCGTATTACGCTATTTATTCTCTATCCTGTATTCCAGTTATAAATAACTTACGAAGCCCGATATTGATACAAAGGATACGATACGACTGTTACCCTGATTTCTAAGTGTTAGTCTCGAAAAGGCCCTCCTAAAAGGAGATGACTTTGTAAGGAACGTATGTTCTTTACTAAAAGTGGAAGTACTTCCGCCGAGCTAGGTGTTATCTGCTCGGGGACCAAGGCCCATCTACAAATCTTGGTTCGTTGTATATATACTTAGTGGCGACGAAAACTCTGATATCGCGATGTAGGATATCGATGTCACGCATTACGTATGGAGCGTTGTTTACTACGCCAATTCTGCTGACGCTGTATTTGTGTCGACTTGTAGGTCATGTCGTAGGTCGGCACAGAAGCATGTAATTAATTGTAAAATTATTAATTCTGAAATATAAATAAGTCCAAGAAAAAGTTTAATTAAATGTAGTGCTCACTCTCTGGGCACATACGGAAGACCAGCGTCGGGGAGTCCTCGGCCCCCCGACACATGCTGAGTATGTTCCTTTTCAGTGTTCTGTACCTATTGTTCTTTTTTTGTTTTCTCATGTAACTAATTTTAAGCTTACACTGAATAAATATTTTTCTATTCTATTCTATTCTAATTTATTTTCATATCAACTAACACCAGCAAAAACTGTTCTACATAAGAATGAGTTGGTACAAATTTATTAATGCAACCTTTTTTCGCTTTTCGTATTACGCTATTTATTCTCTATCCTGTATTCCAGTTATAAATAAATAAATAAAATAAATAAATATTGGATCAGAGCAATGTATGTGTGCTCTGATTCTGTGGTAAGTAGCTTAAGCACTTGTGTTATGGAAATCAGAAACAACGACGGTACCACAACACCCAGACCCGGGACAATATGGAAAAGTTCGTTTCCCATATTGACCCGACCGGGGATCGAACCCGGAACCTCAGAGATGGCGCTCGCCAAAGTCAGGCCCGCTCGCCTCTCGGCTACGGAGGACGTCAATAACTTACGAAGCCCGATATTGTTACAAAGGATACGATACGACTGTAGGTAACCCTGATTTCTAAGTGTTAGTCTCGAAAAGGCACTCCTAAATGGAGATGACTTGATGCACTGGTCCCAATATTTTATTTTACGATATTTTACGATACGTAATGTGTCAAAAATGATTATCCGTGTTTCGACGAGTCGTTAATCTAATTTCAAATTTACTTTCCATATCAGCTGTCCGTCGGTCGTTTTTAGCTTACGCTTCGTATCATTTATACTATCCGTAACTAGCTGCGTTGGGGAAGGCAGCGGCCTGTGTGGGACACCCACTTAACCTCCCTACACCTCTCAGGGCTTAGTGATGGCGCCATGGGAATCAAGATTATCTACAGCAGTCACAGGGCCGTCAGCGCACTTCACCCCCTGCTCATCCAAGCTCCGCTTATTTATGATGCCTTAGTATCATATTATAGAGCCTGGTTCGTTATCAAAAGTAAATCTTGTACTCACCGGTAGCCCATCAGGGTCCATCCCTTGCAGCGTGTAGACCACGGTGCCGACCGGCGTGTTCTCGGAGAGAGGCAAGTTGTTCATGTCTTGGGTGAATACCGGTAGCTTGTTGCATGACACTGGAAACATGCGTACATACAGGTTATAAATATATATTGATATTGTATTTAATGTAGAATATGACTATTTCAGGCCAATAACGGTAACAAACAATACAATTTTAATAGAATCAGAAACGCCATCTACGCCGGCTGCTCCAATACACAATAAATGTAGGTAGGTACTCTACAAAATATGAAAATATAATAATTATGTAAGTATAAGATTTGTTATGACTTCACCTGCTTGGAAGAACAAGCTTATTTGATGAACTGTTTATTGTGGAAATAATATTAAGATACCAATTACTACTGATGAAATGTGTGTGATATTTTTTAATTACCGACATAAATTTATAGAATAGAATAACTTCTTAGTGAAAAAAACGATTGCGAACAAAAGCAGTTAGAATAGTATTGAGAATGAAATAATTACTGTTGTAATTATTATTTCGTTTATAGCTTTTTATTGTTTTTAGCTCTCTTTCTTTTGCAATTGAAAGTTTGACATCTTCTGCAGGCCATCTTAATAAAATAACAAATGACATAACGCTATGAAAATATACATTTTTTACACAAATAAGAAACGTTTTTGTTAGGAGAACTGGCAAGAAACGACGCATATGTATCTAAAATTCATGTTAACTGGACAATTTCGAAAATCTACCAACCGTACAGTTCAAACTTTTAAGTAAAGTCCAAAGAAAATACGAAGTAACAGAATAATGAAAAGTAGTATATAAGTTAAAACTCATAACAAAACGTTGCAGTTGCTAATAGCTCTAATTTTGAGTAACTGTTTCACAGAACAAAGAACTGTTGTGCTCTTCAGTTCAATCTGATTCTATTGTTCGTACTTAGATATGAAGCTAAAATGATAATTTGTAATTTATTAAAGAAATACACAATGTAATCTTCTTTTTGACAATGGCTTGTTTGCAAAGGATGTAAACAACCTTAATCTAGTCTGAAGGTCTTTTATAGTTCAAACCTTTGGCTGCCTTTTTTGATTTAGTATAAAGTCCATGAAATAATGTGTTTAGTTAAATTACACTAACATAAAGTCATTTTACACTAATGTTCAATAATCATAATTATTTCATTTATTCATGTTGATTACACGAAACACTTATGCATCGTCCATGAATACTTATAAACCAAATTGAAGCTACAGCCGGTTCGGAACCTAATCCTACCGAGAAGAACCCGGCAAGAAACTCAGTAGTTATCCTAATCTTTACAATATTTGGAAATAAAGAACTTTAAAAAAAAATGTACGAGCAAGCAGACAATCATCCATATAATGTTAATCATTGAAATATTCATCAAGATTGTAGTACCCTTTTTTCATTAAAAATGATTTAACAAAGACCTTAAATCTATGCATGGATAAGTCAAAAATACCTTGCGGTAACTTGTTAAATATTTTTATACTTTATCCAACGATGGTTCTAATGGTTTTGCGAAGCCTATGGCCGAAATAGCGAGCAAGTTTATTTCTAGTGGTAAAACTATGTATTTATACCTAATTTCTTAAAGAATAAATTAAGATTTTTACGAATGTTCATAATGCAGTCAAAGATGAATTGTGACGTTGCAGTTAAAATAAAAATTGATTTAAATTATTATTTGAGTAAAGCACGCTATCCATGTATGGATCGAATAGCTCTCTTCTACAATGCAAAGAATATCATCATTAAAATCAGATCATCATCATACTTCTACCTACTAATATTATAAATGCGAAAAATTGTAAGAATGTACGAATAGCGTAGAGTAGAGGGTCTCGGACGTTTGTAACTCTTTTACGCAAAAACTTCTTTATAGATTTGGATGACTTTTAGTAGATATATAGATTAGATACTAGATTAACATAGACATTATGTTTGTTTACCCCAAAATAGTAAATAGTTACTTTCTCTATTATTTCAATGTATATATTTGTATTTTAATAAATATTTCATTTTATTTATCTTGTACGGATGAAAGCATACTTTAGACTTTTAACAACCCTTAAGACGTCGGCATAAGATCTTATATCTATACATAGTACCGTACATGTAGTAAGTATGTCTCTTGACTTTTTTACGAGTCTCTACAGTGTTTAATTTTTTAATCCATACACACATTTTATAAACTAACTATCTGCACTATCAAAAGGTTGTCAGGAAGATAAAATTAATGCTATTAAGACCACTTCTTGTACTTTTTTATGCAATAAAAATTAGATAGATAGAAAGATAGATAGATATACTTTACTGCACAAAAACTTTACAGAAATAGGTTTTACAGATTGATTATAGTACAATTTAGGTTGGTCTTATCGCTAGAAAATTATAAATATATAAATAACGCAAACATAGCCTCGTGTAATAACTAGTTAATAATAAATAAGACTTCGTAGATAAATTAAAATAAATTAATATCTACGGTACCTGTTGTTATATGAATTGTTGTCCATAGTGCGAAAACACGCCACCGCAACTCCATCTTTGGTTTTCTGAAAAAGATAAATAAAAACCAATGAACAATAATAAAAACACGGCTGTTGAGGTTTAAGTCTTTGATTAAGAGGAAATACTTTAAACTTTATGGGCCATAAACATAAGTATGAATAAACATTATTTTATCCATGTAAATAACATCTGTAATGTGTACGATGTGCTTACAGAGGAGATCCTTATTTTGTGTAGTTTACATCTAAACGCATAATAAGCGAAATGTGACTGATTGACTGATCTATTCACATAAGCTTGAACTATATAATATAAATATTGCACGCCTGTGCTGGGAAAACTGTCTCATCATTTGCCTCAATCATGCAACCACAACAGCAAAATATGTACACAGTTAAAAAGCAATAAATTATTCTTATTCTTAGGTATTTTTGTATGGGTAAGAAATTTAGAATTTTTAGAATAGTATTAAGGGAGGATTTTTCCTCCCCCCTCTCCCCCTAAGGGGAAATAACGAGCTTTGGAAGTTTGTATGAAAGTTAAATAAAATTTTGCATCACCTCACGACGGTTATAGATAGATATACTTTATTGCACAAAATCTTTACAGAAATAGGTTTTACAAATTGATTATAGTACAATTTAGGCTTATCGCTAGAAAGCGATCTCTTCCAGACAACCTTAAGGTAGAGGAAATAGTAGAGGGTTGGACAATCACTTAGAGACAAGTTCCGAAACTGAAATATATTTCATAATGTAGGTATGTGACGACCTCCGTAGCCGAGAGATAACTGGGCCAGACTTTGCCGTCGCGCTATCTCTATGGGTTCGATCCCCAACCCCCAATATGGGAAATGAACTTTACTTTATCGTCGCGGGTCTGGGTGTTGTAGGACCGTCGTTGTCTCTGATTTCTGTAACGCAAGTACTACTTGCCACAGAGTCAGAGTAATGTACCTATGTGATGTTGTTACATATTTATTTATTTCGATTTCATGTATTATTTTGTGATTCCCTGCCGGAGTCTCCTAAGCGATCGGTCCCCTCCTAATAGGTTAATTTGCCGGCGGTTAGGCCGCAAGGTCGCTCCGTATGGTTCAAGGTTTGATTACACCAATCATCTCTATCTCTCTTTATTGATACCAAAGCTTTTAATGTCATAATTGTAGGAACTCCAATTTTATCTTAGGCCGCGAAACCAGCGCTACTCAGAATATGCGTTTTAATTAACGTTTGACAGTGCAGTACCTGATCACTGATTGTTGACATAATGACTTGACCTTTCTTTCTTTTTCTATTTCTATCTTAATATACCTAATCCATTTATTTTCTTAAACCGAGTATACTCGGCATTCAAACCGAGTTATTCGGCCGATTACAAGTATCAAAAAACCTCCCGAATACACAAAGTACCAAGTATCAACCGAATACTCGGTCCATTTCTAGGTATTAATCATAATTGAAGATTATAAGTGCGTTTTCAACGTTTTCTTCTAAACATACAAGCTATTTATTGTAAACTAAATCAAAATATGATTAAATTACATAATTTGTAAAAATTTTACTCTCAAGCGTTAATTTCTGCACAAATCGTAATAGCATACATCTTACTGCATTAATTAACAAATGAATATGCTCTTCGGGTTAATCATAAGGTCAACACAATAGACCTTAGGCTAATAGTAGATCAGTGACACACCGGAAGAACTGCGTTTATCAGACTGTGGTTATGATCTAATTAAAGCTATACATTGCTATCATGGTACAGCTGACAGCACCTCAAACAGGCCTAGCATGCGCAATACGTATATTTCTCGCATAAGACGACAAAAGTGTCGATACTGTTGTTTGGCTAATAGCACACCGCATTCGTATTTTCAGCCAATCAGTAGCTGACGCACTGGGCAACACTTCGTGTAACATCTGATTCAGTTTGTCCCGATTTTTAAATTCTATTTTTAATACTAAAATCACAATAAGGCCAGTTAAATCATCACTAATCAAACAATTAATCTAAGTTTATCGTTTAAAGCTAAAAATCTGTGGTGTAATCTAAGTTTTTAAAGTGTTTGTGAAACAACAATTACGGAGTGGATGACAGTTCATGATTCGAATTTGTAAGATCATTGTTTATCTCTTTTGGATTCTAAAAACTCATTAATAACAAAAGTAAGTAACACTTAGAAGGTAAATTTATCAAAACTCGTACTCGTACTTATTTATATCCTTATTTACGCGCTGAAGTGACATTTAAGTTACTTCTAATTGTGTAAACAACTTCTTGGAACTATAATACATCTACGCGTATTTTGCTATTTACACTTGAACATTTCAATATGCTGACCCGTAGCAAGGCTTTAGCTCGCCAGGGAGGGTCTGGACTCACCTCTGCTCGTCAGGCAGAGTCTAGACTCGACCTGGCTTTGAAGGAATTGAAGGCCACCAAGGAGGAAGTTACACAATTGGTTAGGGAAAGAGAGGACAATGAGAGGGAACTGTTGGAAGTGTTGGAGAAGAGTCGTGAGTTGAAAAAGAATTTGGCTGATTTACATTTGCAACATATGTCGATTATCGAGGAACGGGACAATCTACAATCAATTGTTGATGGGTTTGGTGAGTGCAGCCAGGAGTACGTGCAAAACTTAAGACGCGTCACATTACTGGAGCATGAACTACAAGAGGCTCACCACTGCATAAATGACTTACAAAATGAGAAGCAGGAGGTTGCGGCATCCCAGACCTTATGTCTATTTGAGGAACTTATAGGTAGTGTGCCCAATCTTGTTCCTGATACACCTGACATGAACCCAACGGATTTTGAGACTGTAGACCTGACACGGGAGGATACCCTGTGTTCTGTACCTTCAGCGGGAATTGTCAAATGTAGTAGGAATAAGCTAAAAAAATACATTAAAATTAATAGGTACATTAATAAAACTAAAAAATTAATTAAGAAACAAAAGTGTTCATGTAATAAAACTAAATGTATTAATGAAAGACGTCGTTTAGGTGATGAATTAGATTTATGTTCTTTAACAATAAATAATAACATCAAAACCTATGACAGTAATTTACTAGAATTAGAAAATAAAATACAAATGTTAAAAGTTTCCTTGGACAATATGACTAGTAGGTATATAAGTTCCAAGAAGGAGAGTGAGGAACACATGCTTGCTTTGAAGAGTCTACTAGAAACATCATTGACGGCTGATAAAAACTGTGAAAATTCATACAATTTAAACAGCTCTCGGTTGGTATGTGACTCATCACTGTCAAGCACATGTAATAACTTAACACCCTTATCCAATACAGGTAATTCCAACAGTTTCCTCACTCAGTCATCAAAAACAGTAAGTACTTGCAACTTTGTTATGTTTAGTGATGAGTTGGGTAAAGATATGGGCCTATTGATGAGTACATATCTGGGACAACCTGTCTCAAATTATTGTTTACCAAATTTGCCATATAATGAAATTGTAAAAAGAATTTGTAAATATAACTTCTCAGAAAATACTATTCTGATATTATTGATTGCCAATAGAGGAAATGTAAACAAAAGGGATTTTATTCAATGTTTTGAGTGTCTTAATGCATTGAATTTAAATCAAATTGTATTGTTTACACTTCCATATAGTAAGTGTTTGTCACAGAGAGAAAATGACCTTAGGTATAAAATTAATACAATGATGAGCACATTGACATGTAATAATAATTATTCAGAAAAATTTCATATGATTGATATTAATAATATGACATTTAATTTTACAAATAAATTGACATTTAATTCAAGTTTTTATTCGACAAAAGATAACTTTTATCTTTCTAAATTTTATAAGAGACAGATAGCAATGTCGCTATCATATTTTATAAAAATTTCAGCCAAGAAATTGGCTACTCAGGCTGCTTCTATTGAGCAGAATCATGACATTATAAATGAGACTTTGGAAGTTGTTCCAAATAATTTAAATTATACCATAAGACAATAGAGGATAACTCTAGCAAATTAATTTTGACAACTAGAAAATCTAATTATTTAAATATCATACACCAAAATATTCAGGGCTTTACTGGCAAGGAACTAGAGTTAGAACTATTTTTAAATGAATTCAATATTCATGTGTTGTGTATTACTGAACACTGGTTTCGACAATATGAATTATTAATTAATATTGATAACTTTGAGCTCATTAGTTCGTTCACTAGGGTGAATGCTGTTAGAGGTGGGTCACTAATTTTACTAAATAAATCGTTAACATCAAAAAATCGTAAAGATATTGTATCACTCTCTATTGAGCGCACTATTGAACTTTCGTGTGCAGAGCTTGAGCAACATATCATAGTCTGTGTATACAGACCTCCTTCCAGTGACTTTACTGTATTTGAGTCTACCATGGAAGAGGTTCTGAGAAAAGTGTGTAAAAGCAATAAAAAAGTAGTTGTATGTGGGGATTTTAATATTAATATTTTAGATAAAAATTCACAATACTCGGTTAGGTTCTTAAACTTATTTAAGTCTTTTGACCTACATCACCTTTTTGCTGAACCAACTCGAGTAACGCCCACGTCAGCTACCTGCTTAGATAATATATTTTGCAACTGTAAAGCATTGGAAAAATCAATAATAAATTTTGTAAGCTCGGACCACAGCGGGCAGAAAGCAGTGCTTGAGCATCATCATACCTTAGCTTCTTCAAGGTTTACTTGCAGACCAATCAGTACGAGTCGCGTTGAGAAGTTTGTGAAACATATTCGTGATGAAATATCCCTTAGTCCAATAATGAACAACAACATTGATCAGTTGTACAAAACATTATTCGATACAATTATAGACCAATTTAATTCACATTTTCCTAAGAAAGTTATTAAAATAGACAATCCTAAAATCAAATTTAGTGATTGGGCGACGAAAGGTATTTATAAAAGTCGAAGAAGACTTTTTGAATTATATGATATTAAACACAATAGTACCGATATTAATATAATAGAATATATTAAAATGTATTCAAAACTTTTTAAAAAGGTTTGCGCAATAGCCAAATCAAATTTTTTTAAGGAAAAAATTAAGAAATCGACTAATAAAATAAAGGCCACTTGGAACATTATTAACAAAGAGACTTGTAAAAATAAAACTCGAGAAAACAAGTTCTCTCTTAAAATTAACGAAAATACAATTGATTCTGACAATGAAGTGGCCAATGCATTTGAAACATATTTCTCGAAAATTCCTACAGTTACTACTAGTGGAATAAATTCTAGCCCGCATCTTGCTCAATCTCTCCTCCAGTCTAATGTATGTGAATGTCTAACCTCCTTCAGCTTTACTCACATTAATCATCATGAAATTGTTAAAACATTCAAAGAGTT
Organism: Glyphodes pyloalis; assembly: GCA_037074685.1. NCBI lineage: Eukaryota > Metazoa > Arthropoda > Insecta > Lepidoptera > Crambidae > Glyphodes > Glyphodes pyloalis. Next base: position 1,514,912 of record JAYKKO010000012.1, on the reverse strand, counting down.
AAACATTAAAAAGACTGAGGATTTATGGGGGATTTCTTTAGAGATAATAAAAAGTATTATTACTACTATTGCCCCTCATCTAGCTTACATATTTAATAAGTGCATAGATCTGGGTCAGTTTCCCAATCTAATGAAATTTAGTAAAATCATTCCCCTTTTTAAGTCAGGGGTAAAAAGTGACCCTTCTAACTTTCGACCCATCTCCATACTACCAGCACTCAGTAAAATCTTTGAGAAAATTATATACAATCAATTAATAACACATTTTAATGAAAACGATCTACTACACAACAAACAATTTGGCTTCACCAAAGGTAGATCGACCACTGATGCCGGAGTGGCACTCGTCAAACATATATTGGATGCGTGGGAGAGAAAGCAGGATGTCATTGGTATTTTCTGCGACTTGTCAAAGGCGTTTGATTGTGTCAATCATGAAACCTTGCTTTTGAAGTTGCAACATTACGGTGTCTCAAGTCCTGCTATATCTTTAATCCAATCTTATTTAACTGGCAGAATACAAAAAGTTAATGTTAACGGAATCATTTCTTCTGGCGCACCACTAGTCATGGGAGTGCCCCAGGGTTCTATATTAGGACCTCTTCTCTTTTTGATTTATATAAATGATCTTCCTCACTTTGCCAAAAGTCTATGTGAGATTGTGTTGTTTGCAGATGATACATCTCTGATTTTCAAAGTTGACAGGCATAAGCAATCCTATGACGATATAAATAATACGCTCTCACAAGTTTTGCATTGGTTTACTACAAATAACCTCGTCCTCAATGCAAAAAAGACTAAATGCATTAAATTTACAATGCCAAATGTAAGGCAAATAAAAACTGATATAGTTATGAATAATGAACAAATCGAAGTCATAAATACAACAACTTTTTTAGGAATCACTATAGATTCGAGGCTACAATGGGGTCCTCATATATGTGCTCTGGCAGGAAGACTTAGTTCTGCCGCATATGCAGTTAGAAAAATTAGGCATCTTACTGATGTTGAAACGGCGAGACTAGTTTATTTCAGCTATTTTCATAGTTTAATGTCATACGGTCTATTGCTGTGGGGCTCAGCTTCTGACATACAAACTATATTTGTATTACAGAAGAGAGCTATTCGATCTATTTACGGCCTTAGATCGCGTGATTCACTTAAAGAATTATTTAAAGAAATTAATATTTTAACTGTAGCCTCCCAATTCATCTTTGATTGCATCATGTATGTACGTAAAAATCTTCATTTGTTCTATAAGAAATCCGACACACATAATTTTAACACAAGAAATAAACATAAGCTCGCTATTTCAAACCATAGGCTTCGTAAAACCAGTAGAACATTCGTGGGATTAAGTATAAAAATATTCAACAAGTTACCGCAATGTATTGTTGATTTACCTATGCATAGATTTAAGATCCATATTAAATCATGTTTAATGCGAAAAGGATACTATAAACTTGATGAATATTTAAACGATAAACATATATGGACATGATTGTCTGTTCGCTCGCACACCATAGTTTTTAAGTTCTCTAGCTCTAAACATTGTAAAGATTAGGATAACTACTGAGTTTCTTGCCGGATTCTTCTCGGTAGGATTAGGTTCCGAACCGGCTATAGCTTCAATTTTGGTTTGTATTCATTCTGACGATGCATAAGTGTTACTTGTAACCTACATGAATAAATGAATTGACTTTGACTTTGACTTTGCTTCAATCAATTTTAACATTTTTTTTTATATATATACTCAAGATTGACCTCATCCCACCTGATGTTAAGTGTTAACGAGGTCCTAGCTTTAGGGCGACAAGCACAGCTAAATCTGTAACTGAACTTGTCACCCTTACCTTGAAGGCTTGACCCCTGCTAAAATGTAGCACCCAGGAGCTCTGGAAATCTTAGCGTAACCCCACACTAGCGTTCTTTGAGCGTCGACGCCCACGCAACGCCGACGCGACGTCGACGCGGCGCCGACGCAACGCTTGCACAGCGGCGCGGTCGAAATGACGAACGCCAGAACTGCGCTCCACAGGCGCCGCGCCGGCCCGACGCCTGCCGCAGCGTTTATTTTGACAACAGTACAATGATCAACTCAATTGTTTCGGCCCGCCCGTGTTTTAGAATCAGTAGGTAGAAGACTTTTCAGCTGATAGCAAATATGGATGTAGCTTAAAATACTAGCTCATATTGCCGAAGAAACCCATTTTCAATTAAGTACTTTTAGTTTTCGAGAAAATAAATGCTAAAGTTGCCTTTTCGTGCCATGTGTCAAATAGGTAAAATATATTTTTTCCTTTACAAGTTGAAAGCATTAATTTATCACTGCAATATAAAACATTATATTGTGCGTTATTCAAATCTTACATTTCCATTTTCGAAATAACTGTACATGACGTCAGCGCGGCGCGACGCTCGAACGCGATGTGCAGAGGACGTCCAGCGCAAGCGCCGCTCAAACGCCGCGCCGACGCTGAGCGGGCGCCGCGTCGACGCGTCGAACAACGTCGGCGCGGCAAGACGCTGACGCTCGAAAGACGCTAGTGTGGGGTCCCTCTTACTCACAGGCAGGAACACAACAATACAGAAGTGATTTTTATTTGGCTGCGGTCTGCTGTAAGGTATTTCACCAGTCGGGCTGCTCCAGTTCGAGCGATAAATCGCTATGCCCTACCTCTCTTAAAGCGTTTGTTAAGAGCGCGATAAAATTTAGTCGCTTGGCGCGTGCTAGGCCTGCAATTAAAGGTTGCAGTTCAATATTAGTTCTTATGCGAAGGACATAAGGGCGGCAAAGTCCAAAATGGGTAATCTGATGTGCTTTTGATCTTAAAAAACTACTTAAAAAAAATTCTTTCGAAGAAGTATAACCTCGTAAGACCGAATGCCCTTTTAAAAGCCAGCTTTTTTTATTGTGTCTGGTTGTATGGGTCTAACGAATTTAAGTGAAGCGAAGATTTTGTATTTGATGATAATTCTTTTCCTCCTCTCCAAATTTAATTAGCCTTAAGTTTACTCCAAGTTTTTCATGCAAATTTTCATGTTATTGACCTACTTTACAGATCATTGACACCGATTTATTGTAAGCAATTATTTCGATTATGAAATTCAATGATTACGTTTTAATAAGTTTAATCTGTGTTACAGGAAATATTAAATCTATTAATTAATTAATCGCTCTGGGATTAGGCCTTGAATATGTTTTAAATACCAAAACATGCAATGCGTTTTCTGTCCCAAATTTTCATAATTATAAATGATAAGGAAAGAAAATTATTTTATCGCCCACGTGCTCTTACGTCTGGTTTCAAATCATAGGGCTTGTTTTTAATACTTCAAACATCCGGTCTGCATCCAACCGTGGAACCGCAATATCTTAGATCAATATTTAAAATATTTGATCGTTAGTATCGATGATGGTATCAATTGAAAATTCATTTTACATACATACATACTATTGGACCACATCACATACATTGCTCTGATTCTGTTGTAAATAGCTAAGTCACTTGTGTTACACAAATAATAACCAACAACGGTACTATAACAATCAAATCAGAGACACCATAGACAAGTTCGTTCTCCATATTGACCGGGAATCGAACCCGGGACCTCAGAGATAACGTGATGCCGAAGTCCGGCCCGATTGCTTTTCGACTATGGAGAAATAGAATATGTACTATCAAATATATTACACTGTATCTATAGTATTGATTCGTTCTGAGCTATCTATATATCGAGCTAGCGGTCCCGGCGAACTTTGTTTCGCCTTAGAGGATTTTCCCGCTTCTGTTGAAATTTTTCCTGAATTTTCTTTGCTATAAACCTCACGGAGCCCGAGACCTTTCCAACGAATGCAAAACCGTGGAAATCGGTTCGTGCGTTCTGGAGTTATAGCGTCAGGGAGGAAAACCCGACTTATTTTTATATAGTAGATAACATCTCACGAGGGTAGGGATAAGCTGAAAATCAGCGCTGCCCGGGATCCATTCTCGAGACAGCATTAGCTGAGCTTTTTTCCTTTTGTCTCATAAACAATCCATTTATGTTTAGAACAGATTATGTTTTTTGTTTTGTTTGTAAGTTGAGTCAATAAATAATTTCTTCCTTTCTTTCTTTCTTTCTTCTTTCTTTCTACAGGCAAGGACTTTTTCAAATTAAAACTAGAAAAATTTACAATTGGTTCCATGACATACACACTGTCGGACGTAGACAAACCGATGAATTAATAGATTTTTTGTAATAAGCTATTTCCAAGGATTCACCAGAATACTATAATTTGCTGGATCCCCTTTAATATGGTCGAGTGAAGCGATGGCACATACAACATGCCTGTGAACCTTTAGGGACTGGTCTGCTCCAGCTTACTTCTCGAAAGTAAATACTTTTTTTATAGAAGCACAGTATATTGGCTCCTCTCAGCCTGATGGTAAGCAAGAGAGGAACCCATATCGCGATAACAACAGATTTGATACCGTAATATCGTATCAGCGCCGTACTGGCCCGCAAGATGTTTCTGCATGCTCCTTTTGAAGGGTTTATACAAGTACTTGATGGTTTTATCACTCATCAAAAGATGACTTGATCCAAAGTGAGCTACACATAGCAATAAGTTAGTTAATAACAAATTACTGAGTTTCTTACCGGTGTCTTCTCGGTATATAGCTTCCGAATCGGCAGTAGAATCGCTTTGCATTGTATTCAATGATGATTTAATAGTGTTATATTTAACCTACTTGAACTAAAGAAGTATTTGAGTTTGAATTCACTCTGGTGAGTAAACAAAACGAGTTCATGGCGTGTTCTTGTAACCCGTGAGACAGTGTTCCGTAATTGCTTCTTTTCGGTCAATTACTCTTTCGCCACGGCTATTACGTGCTAAACTCTAGTCTTGCGTGTAAAGGCGTATTGAATTTAAGATTAGGTCTTGAATTTTTCATAACTTCTATTATCCATCCTTGAACTGCGTCTTTATTCATAAAAACTACAAATTGTACGTTTATTTTAAAGATGATTAGGATGTTATATACTTTTGATGTTACAACAAAACTAACGCTTGACGTTCTTGCCCTTTTGTGTAAAAAAAAATTGATTAATGTACAAAAAATGGTTAATTTTATTCTCTGTTTTATTTATTAGCGTGTAAAAACCTCGCGAACTATAGGTAGGAAAATTTTACCAAAATACGTTTTTTGTTTAAGGTTAAATATTTTACGAGTAGGTATGTTATCCATATATAAGATATCTACTTTTGAGATCACTTTTACCTATCTGCGACAACGTTTTGACAAAATTTACGTTTCATTCCGAGGTTGACTACCGTTTTGGCCACAGTGATGAGTTATTTAGCCTACCTAAAACCTTCCTCGATAAATTGACTATGCAACATAAAGATATATTTAAATTGGAACCAGGCGGTCTACTCTCGAAAACGAAACGAACAAACGAAAGGTTTCATTTTTGTAGATTTATCAAAATATTGGGAGTTAAAACGTGATTTTTCATTTGCATAAATAATACTTTGTTTTAATGAAAACGCTTTATTCGCATTCGAAGTGAATTGGTTGCGAATATGAGAATTAAAAATTGCTATCCGTTGTCGGACCCGACATATTTCGTTGTTGGGAGTAGACCCTCAGTAGTTCCGGAGATAAGCGCGTTCAAACAAACAAACTCTTCTACTTTTTAAACAACATGCATTATAAAGATATAGTGGCGACTAGTGTAAAACGGCGCCTGTATCATCTCAAACAAGATGTGGCCTTTGGACCTTACCGTAAAAATGATAAGGTTGAATTTGTAAGCACCTAGTATTAGAGGAGTTATGTCCGGTTGCAATATTTTACGTCAATAATGACTATCAGTTTTTCTACGAGTCATTAATACTAATTTCAAATTTACTTTCCATATCAGCTGTCATCAGTCGTCCGCCAGTCGTTTAAAGCTAACATCTCGAATACTTTATAACTATCCGTATCTAGAAATATTTGATTTTCAAATATTGGAACCGGGAATAGATGCTTCATGTACGATCAACAGCATGTCAAGATGAACTCGTGCAATTCGAAAATAGCTCTTATGCTTACGCCATAAGCGTGGTACAAAGTCCGTAGACTGACGTGCTTTTTTTCTGTACGAGAAGGCGCATCCTCGTCAGAATCTAGAATTACAGCATATACAACTTATGAGAGGTAGGGCATAGCGATTTATTGCTCGAACTGGAGCAGCCCGACTGGTGAAATACCTCCACCTTACAGAAAACCGCAGCCCAATAACAATCATTTCTTTGTTTTTGTGGTCCGGCGTGTGAGTAAGATTTCCAGAGCTCCTGTGGGGTGCTACATTAGTAGCAGGGGTCAAGCATTCAAAGTAAGGGCGACAAGTTCAGTAACAGCTTAATTATGCTGTACTTGTCACCATTAAGCTAGGACCTCATTTTACCACTTAACATCAGGTGGGATGAGCTCAATCTTGAAGTGTGATTACAAAAAAATACTACTCAAAATATTTTTATTCTGGTTCTCCACTAATTTTTGATTATATTCTAATATTTTTTTCAAATTATATTCTACATTCTGCATTTGCAACTGATCTTGCATTACAGACGGCATAAATTTTTGACCCTGTCACGTTAAAAGCCTAAAAATGTTGTAACAAAGCAATTGACCGTCACTAAACTAATTAAAACCCAATTAAGCTCAAATAAGTGCATTCCGTCATTGAGCGTAATACTTGAATGCTCTAATAAGGCTCAACAATGCCGAATAATGTTAAGTGCAACTGCATAAATGACGACAGTAAAGCAACTGCAAACAGATTTCTGAAATATCGATAAAACTGTCGAATGATAACTATACCTACTATTTTCGCTGTAGCAACGTGCGTATGATAGTTACTGTTAGTTTCGTTTCACTCTTGAAAGTAGGCGCTATTTAAAATTAAGATTTTGTATTCTAGCTGCACCTCGTTTTTTATTTATTAACAAATTTGGTATTCAATTAAATTAAATGCAAACATACTGTTTTACTCTACAAATAAATGCAAACATACTGTTTTACTCTACAAATAAATGCAAACATACTGTTTTACTCTACAAATAAATGCAAACATACTGTTTTACTCTACAAATAAATGCAAACATACTGTTTTACTCTACAAATAAAATAAAATTAAAGCAAAAATAACGCAAAATAAACTAAGTGATGAGACGTAGGGTGTGGCTGCACTGCTGCGATAGAGTCAATATTTTATGGTAAACTAGCTGTGCCCGCGACTTCGTTCGCGTGGGCTACAACTTTTCATGGTCGGTTTTACCCCTTTCTCCACTAATATTCGAAACAAAAAGTAGTCTATGTTTTAATCCAAGTTTCGAACTATATTTGTGCTAAATTTCATATCTCTAACTTCAAAAATAAACATTTTTTTCCATATAAACTTTCAAAGGTGGTATTACCCCCATCCCCCCCTTATTTTCTTATTAAAAGTAGCCTATGCCCGTTTTTGAGATTCAACATATACCTATACCAAATTTCATCAAAATCGGTTGAGAGGTTTAAGCAGGAAAGCGTAACAGACAGACAGACAGACAGACAGAGTTACTTTCGCATTTATAATATTAGTAGGGATGACGTATTGATATTGTGCATAGTACAACTTTGTGAAAATTTTCAATAATCATATTAACAAACCCAGAGATATACGATAAGGATGCATATATCGTACCCCTTAAGAACATAATAACCATGTTTATACACATGATCTTCAGAGCAACAAAATAAATAATAAATCAATAGTGGACAACATCACATACCTACATTTCTCTGATTCTATAGTAAGTAGCTAAAGCACTTGTGATACAGAAATCAGAAACAACGGCGGTACCACAACACCCAGACCCGATACAATATAGAAGAGTTCGTTTTCCATATTGACCTGACCGGGGATCGAACCCGGAACCTCAGAGATGGCGCGACGCCAAAGTCCGGCACGGTTGCCTCTCGGCTACGGAGGTCGTCAAAATATTGTTACTAATACATTTTTGTTTGACATTCACGGTCTCCTATTATTTTATTGGTTTTATTCAAAAGATTTAAAAGAGATGGTACTAATAATAATTTTATATAAAATAACACTAATGGTTAGTTTTATTGAATTTATGGAACAAAAATATACAATTTTCCTTTTCCACAATTCTAATACTCTTAAAGTTCCCAAGACGAGTACCTATAGTCCTCACTGACATTTACTAAGGTGTGGAAGGTGACTATGCATTCAACCACTAACACAATTATGTTTATAGCTCGTAAAACGTGTTGAACGACCTTTGTTCAAACTGTGCAAATCCTTAGCAATTATTTTGTCCATGCTATAATTTTCGCACGAAGCTTCTGTCGTGTTTGTTAATTTTTTAGCTTTCAAGTGGTTGAGTGGCTTTCAACAAAAAAGAAGACAAGCAGAATAAGTAGGTACTTAATCAAAGACATTAAATTTTTATTTTATCATCATACGTTACAAGCAAAACTTAGCATCGTCAATCCATACTAATATTATAAATGCGAAAGTAACTCTGTCTGTCTGTCTGTCTGTCTGTCCGTCTGTTACTCTTTCACGCCTAAACGGCTGAACGGATTTTGATGAAAGTTGGTATAGGTATATGTTGAATCTCAAGAACGGACATAAGCTACTTTTTATTAGAAAATAAGGGGGGGATGGGGGTAATACCACCATTGAAAGTTTATATGGAAAAATGTTTATTTTTGAAGTTAGAGATATGAAATTTGGCACAAATATAGCTCAAACTTGGATTAAAATATAGACTACTTTTTGTTTCGAATATTAGGGGAGAAAGGGGTAAAACCGACCATGAAAGGGTGTAGTCCGCGCGAACGAAGTCGCAGGCACAGCTAGTATGAAATAAAAATCATAATAATAATTGAAGTAATCATAGCATTTATATTTTTATTATCTTCTAGAAGTTTCTTACACTACACTATCACCTCCCTTGGGTGCGGTAAGCATTTTCCGCCACCAAAAAAAGGGGTAGTTCAATAAACACCTTGCCTTTGAAAATCATGTAATGCCGAAGAAAGGAATACTAGACATTAAAAGAATACGATTCATTTGAAACCGCATAACATTCATGAAACGTGATTTATAAAAAAAAAGATAACTTAATATCTATAAAACGATCTTGAGCTCTGGGAAGGTCGCAAAACAATCAAGATTGGTTGGTAGAATCTGAGTCATTAAATGTTCGTTACAAACAGTTTCTGCACGACCCAAGGGTTCAATGTTAGAGAATGCCCCTAGCATTACCTTAATCCAACTGTTGTACTTATTTGTGCAATAAAGTTTTTAAATAAAAAAAATAAATAAACAAAAAAGCTAGTACATACTTACCATAACATTTCGGCCACTGAAAACTCAACTTAGTTGAGTCTTTTTCCTTTATTTCTGGTAGTATACTGGCAGTAGGTAGTACTCGTATTTGGAGTTGAGCAAATGGGCATACCACAAAACAACCATCAGAAGTAAGGCGGCAGAACAATGGGTTGCACAAGTTGGTTACATCAGGCACCAGCGGGCTCGCTCGTGAGAACGGACTGATGCTGTTTTTGTTAATTAGTTGGATATTTATTAATATGAGGCGTGGTCGCAGTATGGGCGGAATAAGGTTCGGGAGAAGAAAATCAGCACCTCAGCACTCAGCACTAAGAGTTGCAAGTCTTTTAGTACATTTTACTGTACCTTTTTTTATTTTTCATTACGTTTTTTTCTGCGGTAAATAAATGTTGTTCTTTTCTATTCTATAAATGGTCCAATATAGAGGAAATTAATTGGTTTGCCCTACTTTTTATATTGAAAAATAAATTGTTTTTGATAGATGGTCTGTGTATTTAAGCTCGTGATTTTTGAGGCCGCTTCAACTGTGATCCTAATTACATGGGAAGAATCTCCATCTGACCTCCGCAACCCTCGGGATGGAAAGTATATATTGAGATTCTAGTAGGAATCAATTAATTAATTACACTTTCGAAGCATGGAATCATCATTTAAAATTAAGGCTTGCTACTTAATTGTCTGATAAAAATTAAAACTATATCCAAAGAGAAAAATATCCAGCCAATGGCAATATCCTTACCGAATTTAAAAATCTCAAAGTCATGGTAATACATTCCGTTAATATGGAGGCACTCATTTGCTATTCACAAAAGCCATTTAATTGTTTTGACAATAATTCCAACTTCCTAACTATTCCCGTCAAACTTAACAAAACAAAAAAGTACTTACTTACTTTTTTATAAGTACTTACTTACTTATTTATTTAAGCGATTATCTTAAACGCTAAAAGTAGCACCCCACCCGATATGCGTTAAGCGCATGCAATAACATTACTTGCTCGCTCACCGCGCATAATAATTACTTAATTCATCTGCCATTCAGTTATTTGCTCATTTAGCAGTGATTGACTAACAATGTCCCCGGAATTACTTAGCCTCATTACAGTAACTCGCTTCTTGTCATTAGGTACAACATGTTGACCACTAATGTACTTAGTGTAGGTACAGCAGTATTGTACATTGTCTGGGCAGATTATTTTGCAGTATGGTTTTACAACATTAGATCTCATTAGTTGCTTGCCGTATTAAATCTGTCTATTACCTAGTTTTATACAACATGATTTTTTTATCACTGTCCAAATTGTTTCAGGGCGTTAATTATTAGTATTAAAACAAAATGTAGGTTATATTTTCATAAAAAAAATCCCGAACCAATATTCAATTTAGTGTGATAAATATTTCTAGCTTGAAAATCAAGTAGTAAAGTGTTAAACGTCAAAGGGATGCGGGACGCGGCGTATACCCAGCCAGCGAATGCGGTGCGCGGTCACCCGTCCCAAATTACTAATATTTTAAACGATCCGTACTTTTTTCGGATAGTATGTAATAAATTATACGAGGTGCAAGCTATAAACAACCGACAGACGACTGATGACAGTTGATATGGACAAGGCCGTCTTAAACTAGCCTGGGGCCCTAGGGCACACAATCAATAGGGGCCCTTGGGCACACAATTATTAGGGGCCCTTGGGCACACAATTATTAGAGGCCCTTGGCACACAATTATAAGAGGCCCTTAGGCACACGATTATTAGGGGCCCTTGGGCACACAAAAATTTAGAATATAAAATATGCGAATTATTCTAAACTTTTTGAAATAATATGTCATGTCATCTGTCATATTATAATGCTGAGGGTTCTTTAGTTAGAGAAATATTCGGGGCCCCCAGATAATGGGGGCCCTGGGCAAGGGCCCCTTGTGCCCTTATGGTGAAGACGGTACTGGATATGGAAAGTAGATTTTAACATTTCTTAAGAGCGTGATAAAATTTACCTCCTCGCGCGGCGCGTGCCATGCCTGATGGGAGCCGAAACTAATGGTGGCAACACAATATTTTATTTACAGGGTCATTATTAAAACATCAAGCACTTCCCGCGTTAAATTACATACATCACTTTTATACAGCAACTTTTCTAATTTGGATAAATAAATTGCGAATCATCATACGAAGTTAATGACTAGCTAAAATATTATGCATGGAGAGCTGGATTTTTTTACCATATCATAAAAGTTTTAGAAGCGAGTCGGTTGACTTCCTAAATCTATTCGGCATTAGACAGTGTTCTTCCTCGGCCGAGTGGCACCGAGAGTAGCCATTACCGCTGACCTGCCGTTACTCTCATTACCGTACAGTTAGGAACAGCTGATGCTCGTGGCAATTCAATTGTGACGACGGATTTGCACTGTGAGCTTAATGCGTAGGTACCACGGTGAAGATAGAATATAATAGAAAGGAAAATGTCTTTGGTCATGTCAACTTTTAGAAAAGCATTTATGAATTTACTAATTAAGTTAAACAAACTATTTCGGCAAGTTGATGCCATCGAGAATAACCGGCAAAAAACTCGATACCTAGTAACTATCTCAAAATTTTTAAATATGATAACAGTCTCAAAAACATACAAACAATAGATATAGCTTAAGTCTAATTACATGAATAATGCTATCAAGTAATAACATTGTTATCATTAATATTTCTCAATTTTTTAATAGGTACCTGTTTTTCATGAGACAATTCTGGATCTGGATCAAAAAATCTCCATAGATTTCATAATGTATTAAACTCCAGCTGCAAAATACTATACTACATTATGCCATGTACAGTAGAATCCTGACTATTTGGATCAAATAAATCTAGGGGTATTCCGTACAATCTAAAAACCCGGATAATTTATTTGAAAGCATATCACATCAATCTAATTTTTATTACGGGCTTATATATGCGTCGTTTAAATTATACGATAAATAGGTAAAAGTAGTCAAATAGAACTGAGACTAATGAGTACGTATAATCGAATTTTTATACTTATACTTATATTATAAAGCTGAAAAGATTGTTTGAATAAGCTAAACTCAGGAACTACTCGTTTGAATTAAAAAACATTTAGTTATGTGTTGGATAGCCCATTTATTAAGGACGGCTTCAGATTATAAAACATCACTCTTCGGTTCGAAGTATAAATAAATGTTGGACAACATCACATACATTGCTCTGATTCTGTGGTAAGTAGCTAAAGCATTTGTGTTACAGAAATCAGAAACAACGAAGGTACCACAACACCCAGACCCGAGACAATATGGAAAAGTTCGTTTCCCATATTGACCCGACCGGGGATCGAACCCGGAACCTCAGAGATGGCGCGACGCCAAAGTCCGGCACGCTTGCCTCTTGGCTACGGAGGTCGTCAAAGTATAAGTGACGAAAAAGAAGAAAAAGAAAAAACGGCGACAGTACTAGTGTTAGTATAGTCAGAATTCTACTGTATATTTTGCTATAAGCAATCTGACCCGCCGCTCAGGTCAAAGGAACAACTGCCTAACTGAAGATATCTTGTCATTACCGTTACTCCACACTTAGCTACCACTGTTACACTCGCTTACTGATAGTTCCCGCCGCGTTTCAATTGTACCTAATAACGAACTTCATGTTTCGAGAGCCGCGGAACAATTTGGGTGGGCGGCTAATGGATATGCCATGTCGGTAATTTTGCAAGAACTGTTACTTAACTTGTAACATTTTGACAAAGATACGCTTTCCTTGTAGCTTGTACATTCTGATGCAGTTTCGTATTTAATTTAACACTTTAAATGTACTGTTTGTGAATGCTTTTTAGGGTTTCCAAAACTTCTAAATGAAAAAACCCGTACCTATAGTTATCACATTAATAATATAAAATAAAAAATTTAAGATTTAAAAAAAAAAAAATGGCGGCCATATTATATTTGAAATTTGTCGTGGCAGCATTCTGCTTGTCAAGCCTTTTTATTTGATACCCATATTGTGGGAGATGTGTTAAAACATGATCCATAATTTTGTGACGGCGGCCATCTTGGATCGATTTTTATCAAACATAGCCAAGAAAAATTGCGATTTATTCATAAAAATAACATAAAATAATAAATATAAATATTGGACAACATCACATACATTGCTCTGATCCTGTGGTAAGTAGCTAAAGCACTTGTGTTACAGAAATCAGAAACAACGACGGGACCACAACACCCAGACCCGAGACAATATAGAAAAGTTCTTTTCCCATATTGACCCGACCGGGGATCGAACCTGGAACCTCAGAGATGGCGCGACGCCAAAGTCCGGCACGCTTGCCTCTCGGCTACGGAGGTCGTCAAATTATCAATTCATCTTTCAAACAAAAAAATCAAAATCAAAATCGGTTCATTTGTTCGGAAGCTACGATGCTAGAGACAGATAGACACACACACAGATACGTCACACGTTTTTGCACCCGTTGTATTCCCATGTTTTGACGACCTCCGTAGCCGAGAGGTGATCAGGTCAGACTTTGGCGTTGCGCCATCTCTGAGTTCAATCACCAGTCGGGTCAATATGGGAAACGAACTTTTCTATTTGTATCAGGTCTGGGTGTTGTGGTGCCGTTGTTGTTTCTGATTTCTATATAACAAGTGCTTAAGCTGCTTACTACAGTATCAGAGCAATGTACCTAAGTGATGTTCTCCAATATCTTAGATAGATAAATCTATTTATTTTGTTCATGTTTACGACAACCGACAAGAACGGTCAAAGATAACTATTTGATTTGGCATTTTTATATGCAGAACTTACCACCATAATCAAATTTCTGATTCCTGGTAAGGTTCTTGATAATTATTCTACATTTCGTGACTATTGTTTCTTCTCCCCCCAAGCCCAAAATATACGACACCGAAGCTTGCCATAAATCAAACATCTATTGAAGTTTTTAACCTTTTCATCGCGGTAACGATTATAGATGTAGCATATACATACATGGCTAATGATGTTTAAGTGAATTCACTCTAGTGTTGCTAAACTATTAAAAATATCGATAGCTAAGAACTGTGCTAAATTATTGTATGAGAGTAATATTATCGATATATTATCACTATCATATCACTGTTCGTCAACATGAACAAAATTTTGGTAATATTTTTATAAAAAACATTGAATGGTATTAATTGTTTAATATGTTATAATAACAATAGTTAACTGTTATTGACCACCAATGTGAGTCTCTGTGTGTATACGCATCGCAGCTCGCAAACTCTATCGATTTTGATCGACACTATCTATAACATCAATGGTTTTAATATATCGATAGATTACCAATTTGTAATTGATTCTACACTATTCTTCTGGAAGAGCAATACTATCGAGGGTACAGCATTCCACATTATTTTGCCTTTTTCTGACCTATCAATACTGTTGGTAAGATGTGAAAACCCCGAAAGACCAGTCAGCTCGTGACCACGGTCAGGCAGTCAGCAATTCACATAAATTACTAAAATTGTGGTCACGTTTGACCCGATAACTTAAATAAATATAAATATTGAAAACATCACATACATTGCTAAGATTCTATGGTAAGAAGCTTGAGAACTTGTGTTACAGAAATCAGAAACAAAGACCACAACACCCAGGCCCGAGACAATACAAAAAATATCGTTTTCCATATTGACACGACCGGGGTTCGAACTCGGGACCTCAGAGAAGGCGCGATGCCAAACTCAGGCCCACTCGCCTCTCGGTTACGGAGGTCGTCATCTTCATACTTATTAATCGAACGAACTTTTTTTAGTTTTTTATTATCGATAGTCAACTCTTAATGGGCAACACTAATTCACACGAGACACGAAGGCTGTTTACAAGCAGGTAACCTGCTTCTCAGTATTGTTGGCCAGCTCTCTTCGATAACATCGTACCTGCAACATATCTCCAAATATAGCACAAGTTATACATATGTTAATACGCTCAATGATATCATTATCAATAACCATTTATTAGCTTTTTTAAATTAATCTGTCTTCATTGTGTAGTTGTGTTTTTGTTTGGCTTCAAAATTTGAAGGTTGTTGATATTATGGGTGTTTTATTACAAAATTTTGATGATTACTCTTTAAAGCTTTCATAAACCTCACTATTATATAGATTGATAATAATTATTTAAAGACCTAATTTGTCTGATGATGTAGGCATTTGGTTGGGAAGGTACATAAAATTACCTTACTTACTTATTGTCTGCATCGCTTTGTTATGTTTACTCATTTGGCTGTGTTGTGATGTCTGCACGTAATAAATGTTTCTTTATTTCTTTCTTTCTTTCTTACTTGAGGTATGTTACATGGGAGGGTGAGAAAGGAAGTGTTAAGAACATCTTCCAAGTTTTTGTTATTTGCTTGGTTAACCACTTCTAATCTGTTAATGATCCTAATCAAATACGGGAATGTTTGTATTCTCTGCGTGTGGTGTGAGTTTGTAAGCACAAAGCAAATACGTTTAGCTTGTTCAAAAAAGTTATTTTGGAAGCAGAGTTAGAAGATCTTAAAGAAATTACTTAGAATATATTTCAAAGTAACGCGATTTGAATGGCGGTGACGAAACGTCAAAGTTCTGTCATTTTTTTTCATAAGGAGATGAATCTTTAAAAATACTTATGATTTGAAGACATCATCGAAGTATATTTGGAACATGCATCTAATCAGATCGATACTTTGCTCGAAATTTTGTGTGAATAATAATAATAATAATAAATGCGCCAGACAATCACACCAATCACCTGGTCTCAAACTAAGGTTTTCCCTTGTACTATCAGTACCACACGACGGATACTAACTGGGGGCGTCATCCCAGCACACCCAGACCCAAGTCAATTGAGAAAAGTTCGTTTTCCAAATTGACCTGACCGGGAATCGAACCCGGGACCTTACGCGCTTTGGGCGCCTACCTTAGCCACTGCGCCACCGAGGTCGTCAATAGGTAGGTAGGAATGTAGGTATTTAAACACTCATGTGTCAAGGAAGGACTTAGTGGATAAAAACAGATTTATTGATTCCTGCTAAGAGTTCGTTGCGCTGCAGTTTTCAATATAATTTTTATTATTGAACACGTCTTCGCAACAAGACTGCGATTTTAATATATAGATATTTTATAACTAGGCAACTTTATAACAAATGTTGGCCATTTTTTGATATTTTTCCATTAAGAATTTGGTCCTTTCGCAAAGTACTTAGTCCTTTAACTCAGTGACGAATTAGGCATTACGCAAAGAAGTCTTTCAGCCAAGTAGTTTTTTCGGGACTTCGTCGGCATTTTGCAAATAAGGCATTAATTTAATAGAAAACATGTAAACTTTTGCATAACTACCGACGTGTTCGAAATGTTGATGTTATCGAGAAGAACCGGCAAGAAACTCGATAGTTACCCTTGTTCAAATATTATAAACGTAGAAACATACTAAAAACAATCGTTTTTATGTAAGCTCTGTGATGTCCAGAGCAAATATGTTTTTTATCCTTCTAACTTACTTCAAAATATGAATCCAAAACCAAATGTTTCGCCTTGCGCGTAACAGTCAGTCATTACTTTCTAATTGTTCTGTTGATTGGCAGTCAATGGCCATCATGGATGACGCAAGTAGCCCTAAAAAGCGGTGGAAACCGCGCCTTAACTATTCACAATTTCACTGCTTTATACTGGTCCGTTTGTCCATCTGTTCGTCACGGGCCGTTTCTCGTCATATTGTTTTGAAAAACGTTTAAAAGAAGAACGCTTTTACTCTCGTCAACGAGCTGTGTCATCTTAGGTAAAACGACTCATTGCAAACATTTTAAAAATAATTAATATTTTTTTTTATCTTTTGATTGTTTAGTATTTAATTTTAGGTATAAATAAAGGTCGGAATTAAGTAGAGCTATTTTTGTACGTCTAAATGTTGATGTTAATATGGATCTACTCGGTATTTTTAATAAGCAATCCCGTTTGTCTAGTAGTATTGTTCCCCGCATTTCCGCTTTTGTTTTACTTATTTTCACAAATTGTATTGTGAGAACGACACATGTGACAAATTTAGCACGTTTGTGAAATAAAATTTCGCAACATAGGATATCTAATTTCGTTAATTTTTATTGGCAATGTCGCGCAATCAGGGTTTAAATAACATTAAATAAGCTTTTACTAAAATCAGATAAGGAGTTGTTCGCCTCCTCAACTCTTTAAGCGAAACTTTATAATTTCAGGTATACCCACTTTATTTTGTTTAGCTGTATGAAATTAATATAAATAACATTAATTAATTCCGGCCAGTGGTTATTTTCATTTATTCCGTTACTTTATTTGGAATCAAGACGATTTAGGTATCTGCAAATAATTACTTAAAACACGTTGATATTGATAATTATTAAACCTTACATAATGACCTTTCTTGTGAGTAACATTTACAGTAAGAAGTTGCTCATTGACGTAGAAAGGGGAAGATGAAACAGTAAATAGAGCGTGGGTTCCCGTTGTGCAACGGATAATGCACACCCAAAAAGTGTGCCGGATGCCAGAATGAGATACCTGATAGATATTTTTTAATATGCTATTTATGTAAACAGAGTTATGACATTGAATGCGCGAATGTTTCTGAAATGAGGTTTATAAATACCATGTCAAAGGAACGTAAAAACAATTGGAAATGTCCTTTATGTCGGTCTAAAATGGCCAAAACGAACAATGTTAATACTCCTGTTCGCCATTACTATGATGAAGAGGACGATATCAGCAACATCAATTGTAAAAAACGCCAGCAGAGACGCCAAGCTATATCGCCGATTGATGATGACTCGATAACATCATTCCAAGGAAACACACTAATTGAAGATTCCACGCAAACACAAGACACCTCTGTTTCCCACCCTATACAGAAAGTGGAAAATTGTGTGACCCTGGAACAGATAAATGGCTTAATACAGAAAAATCTGCAACAAAACAATAGTTTTATCCTTACAGCAATACAGGGGACTATTCAGAAAGAAATTGAAAATGCATTGAAAGACCTAAAAACTGACTCAAAGAAGAATTTTGAAAATATTCAGGCAAAACAAACAGCTATTGAGGAGAATATTTTGAGCCTTGAAAGAAAAATTAAATTTTTACAAACTGAAAGCACTCAGCTACAAGCCGAGTACAAAAAATTGCAAATTGAATTGCAAAAAATAAAGGTTAACCCAAATCCATCCCTTCAAAAATCAGACTGTAATTATGAAAGATATGTCGTCTTACATGGCCTATCCCCCAACTACATGGAGACGGAGGACGAGCTTATTGATCGAGTTACCTTCGTTGTTTATGATATACTTAACATAGATATATCTCAATATGTAGAAGAAATTACTGTCATCGGGAAAAAAGGCTCAAAAGGTCCTCTGAAAATCGAATTAACAAGTAAAAGAATTCGGAATTACATCCTGAAAAATTCCATTTACTTCAGAGAGAACGGCCTAGGGATTACTGAATATCTAAGTATATCAGATTTAAGGGAAAAACGTGAGCTGAAGAAAGCTCTCCACATTGCACGGAAAAACGGTCAACATGCGATCCTAAAAAATAATAAGCTCATAATAAACGGTACAGAAGCAAACGTTTACTGCCCTTCTAGAGAAGAGACAGGTGCGAATACCCAGAGCTCCCATGACTCGCTTGAAATAACACAATCAAACAAAATGGATAGTACTATATACAAAAGCAAAACACATTTTCGAAACCAAGACCAAAATGTGAATAATGGCGACTTGAGTATCAGGAACAAAACGAGTAAACACACCTTTCGAGAGTAAATTTAACATTTTCTACCAAAATATGCAAAGTGCAAATAATAAAACGCATTTACTTGAGGATTTCACAGAAAAAAATAAAAATGTACATGCAATTTGCTTAACTGAAACTTGGTTAAGGAAAGAAAAATTGGAATTTTTCAATTTACCCGGATACGCAATATGTTCTTACTTCTGCCGCCGAGAAGCTGAAGGTGGTGGAGTGTGTATTTTGGCTCAAGAAAATTTAGAAGTAAAATCAAGAAATGACATTGAAATATTATCCATAGAAAGCATTTTTGAAGTCAGTGCAGTAGAAATAAAACAAAACAGATTGTTAATAATTAATTTGTATTGGCCAAATAGTACAAAAAACAAGGAATTATTTTTAGAATGTATGGATAGTTTATTGAAGCTGTTACTATTGAAAGATAAATCTAAATTCATTATTATAGGAGGAGATTTTAATGTCAACTTTTTAACAAATAATACATTAAAAAATACTTTGGAAAATTTTATGTTAACATATAACTTCATTCAGATTGTAAATGAACCGACAAGGGTTACCCAAAGTAGTTCAACATGTATAGATCTTCTTTTTTTAAATTTTTTAAATTTTAACAATAATCATCATGAAGTGCGCGTCCATGACTTTGGGTTTTCAGACCATAAAGGAATCCTTTTCTCTATGCCTACTTGCTTTCAAATCACAAAACAATTCTTTACTCAAAAAAGAATATTTAGTGAAATAAACATAACCAAATTTAAAAGTAAGCTACAAACTATAAACTGGAATAACATAATTTTACCTGAACATAATATCAATAAAAATTATGACGCTTTTAGCACTACTATTCAAGAATTATTAAACACATATATGCCAAAAGTGAATTTTAAAATAAATTTTAATTCCCAAAATTCATATCTAACTCCAGGCTTAAAAGTATCATGTAGAAATAAAAGACTAATAAAATTGCTAAAATCTCAAACAAAAAGTAAAATAATACATAACTATTATAAATTATATACTAAAACACTGAAGAAAGCTTTCCTAATGTCTAAAAAAATTTATAATTCTAACATATATGCAAGTTCTATGAATAAAAGTAGGGTCATGTGGAAAATCATAAATAAAGAAGCAAATCGTAGACCACGGTCACCTAGACAAAATATGTCCATAAGACTTAACTCAACATTAATGAAAGATCCAAAAGTTGTTGCCAACTGTTTTAATGTTTATTTCACCAACATAAGCAACGCCCAAAACCAAATATGCAATCAGAATACCCTTACTACACATAATAAGATTAAAAACTCTCTCTATCTGCAACCTGTTGAATTTAACGAAACTTACAATATAATTAAAAACCTTAAAGATAAAACTAGTTTTGGTATTGACGAAATGCCACCGACTCTCGTGAAAACATGTGCCGCAGAACTTACCCTCCCATATACACTACTAATAAACCAATCCTTCCAAGAAGGCTCTTTTCCTGACTCCCTAAAAGTTTCGATAGTTGTACCAGCCCACAAGAAGGGGGATAAAACTGATGCTGATAACTATCGCCCCATTGCGTTATTACCTACATCGGCAAAAATATTAGAAATGGCAATGGCAAAACGACTCATTTCTTTTTTTGAAAAGTATCATATATTCCATGATACCCAATTTGGATTCCGCAAAAATAGAGATACTGTTCTAGCTATCTATAAATATATGCAAAAAATACTTGATATCATAAATAAAAGGCACTATGCAGTGGGTCTACTGCTAGATTTGAGTAAAGCTTATGATAGAGTAAATCATAAACTTCTTTTAGGCAAATTGAACAGGGTCGGAGTAAGAGGGCAAGCTTTCGATTGGTTCCGGTCTTACCTAAATAAGAGGTCGCAATATGTAGATATAGAGAACACAAACTTTGCTACAGGACGAATTGAACGCGTGAGATCTGACCCTATCCCTATTACAGGCTCTATTCCTCAGGGAAGTGTTTTAGGCTGTGTTCTTTTTCTCATCTATGTAAATGATCTCCCCCAATCGATTCCCTATGACAGTATATCTTTCGCTGATGACGTCTCAGTGATCTTACCGTGTAGTAATGTGGACACCTTAACAAAGGACCTAGATACTTCGGTGGATGCTATAACTGGCTGGCTTAATGAAAATAATTTAACACTCAATCTGAAAAAAACAAAATTAATTCAATTTAAACCGCATCAAAAAGTTGGGCTGAATATTAACTACCAATACAAAAGTACTGAAATAGAAAACGTAAACGCAACGACTTTATTGGGTATTGAAGTTGATACACATATAACCTGGAAACCGTATCTCCAAATACTAATAAATAAATTGTCTTCGTTCATTTATGCACTTGGTAGGCTAAAGCGGGTTACAAACATAAATACTGCACTATCAGCATACTACGCCTTTGCACACTCGCGCCTCACCTATGGCATAATATTGTGGGGAAATTCTACTGGCATTCAAGAAGTATTTGTTTTACAGAAAAAGTGTATAAGAATTATTTGCAACATAAATCAAGTTCAATCCTGTAAACCCCTTTTCATTAAGCATAATATTTTAACCCTAACTTGTTTATACATTTTTGAAGCATGTAAATTTGTTAAAAAACATCAAGATTTATACAGACCAATAAATATTATTAGACGCAATAATCGCTATGAAAATAAACTCACAGTTCCCTTCTCCAAACTAAAACTTTATAGTTCTGCCTCTCATTCAATGTTAATTAAAATATATAACCATGTTCCAAATTACATAAAAAAATATAAAAAAGATAAGCCCTTTAAAGACCACCTGAAGGAATTTCTCATAGCAAAAAGTTACTATACAATTGCAGAGTTTTTTGAGGATAAAATGAATTGAAGGACAGTATGTGGCTTCCCCTACCACTAGTGTACAATATATAAGTACTTATAACCGATATATTAAAATAAATACTTAGTACTTAATATAAACATAATTATATCTAATAAATAATAAAGTGCTACTAAGCTAATTAAATTTGTATAAGTGATTGAAATATAAAATTTGTAATGTTTAGAATCATTGCAACGCCCTCTCTACAGGGCGTCACATGTACCTAGCCTTAAGAATGTCAACTCTCATCCCATGTGGCATGCAATAAAGAATTTGAATTTGAATTTGAATTTAATATATTTGATACCCATAATAAGGGAAATAAGGCAAGTATATTAATTCAAGCCACGGTCAACCAAACGTTTGTGAAAATAGTCTTAAAGAAAAACATAAAAACAGATGCTTACTGGAAGTATACGTACAAAAGTAAAATTACAGTTGTACACAATACATTATTTGCATACATATATCAAAGGCATGTTGAAAATACTTAAAGTACTAAAACTTTTATTGCAGTTTGTATCGGTCCGATAATATCATTCGCCTAATACAACATAACATAGTTTGTATAAAAACCTATGTTTTGAATACATTAGACGACTAAATACTACGTAGTTGCTTAAAAATTCGCCCGAAACGCAAAAAATTCCCGAGCTCGATTCACGGTCTCATCAATTTGGGAAACTAGCTGTTTTAAACTGGCAGAAAATACGTTTTATTATACATATTTTGAAAATCTAACAGACGAACTAAGTAGAATCATTGTTTTTTTACCAAAGTTATCATCAGTGTATTTAGAAATTATATCTGATAAAAATGTTACGCATAATAATTATTGAAAAGGTTTAAACAAGCTGATTGTCAGTGTATTCATAAATGTCTTCCACAAAACAAAAGCAACAATTATTTCGTCGACGCGCTTGCAATACCGCGTATCTACCATTTGCCATAAAGATAAATTTTGTCTGCTATTTCATATTATTTCAATCCAAATTAGACCTTACGGGAAAATGTACTTACGCGGTAATGCACGCGCGTCGACGATTTCACGCGAGACCAAAGGCATTCTAGTTTACGTACTACATTATTATTACTATTTAAGAGTGAATCCGTAGGTATCACATTAACTCGAGCTAAATGTGGTGTCATTACAGCTAATAAATAATTCAATTAATAATATCTGGTATTCGCACTCATTTACAGTAACGCATGGTGCAATTATCTATGACCTTGAATTGCAGTTCGATGCATCTCAAGACTAGAGTTCTTTTACAACGATTATCTTTATAACGAACGTTGTATTTCGAAGTAGTTTGTGTATAGATAGCGTTGATTCAGGTTTAACGAAGATGGAGTGCACTGGTCGGACTATTTCTATGCAAGATTAATTGAACTGGCGAACTTAGAACTTTTTTACATTTTCAACTTTTTGACACTTATATTAAAAAATAAAAACGTGCCAAATCTATTTAGCCGTTATTGAGTTTTAACGGAACCAGCAATCAGCGGGTCATTTGTTTTAGAGATATGTCTTTTGACTCATGCATATTTTTTCCTAACAATTTTTAATTCAAATCGCAAATGTTGAATATATTTTAGTAATGTTACACAGATTAGAGCAGGTCGTCATCATTAAATTGTTTGATAGCGGCTCATCAATTCCCTTTGAATATAGGGGTAGTTTTCTTTAAAATGTTTAAATATATCTAAACTTTAAATATATCTAAAAGTAAATCAACAGCAAGGTGTCTGACAGCGTCAATGTCAAGATGGACAATCAGTGTAAGCAACAATTCATATACTATCCATTTTGCTTCAATACTCAATACTTTATTGCACAATAATGTTTCATTTACAAAGTAAAAGATACATCACACCCTGTTAGGGCACAGCAACTCATGGTAATGGACACAAATGTGGATTTTAGATAATGGCATTTCCTTGAACGCACTATATAAAATGCAGTGATGATTTTATGTAATCGAGAACAAAATGAGAACAAAATGAGAACAAAAGTTTGATGTAGTTAATATAATGTTATGAATAGTTCTTTGTCAGCAACGATCGATGGTCTCGCCATCTTGATATCAAATTGAAGGAACCACAAATAAATATGTGTTTTTCTTAAACCACTGGAGAACAAAATTCGAAATGAGGGTACCAAATAGATCAAAATGAGCACTTAATATTGAGCACAGTTTGATCGAAATACAAGCCGGGGTCCCGCCATCTTGACATTCACCTGACAGCAGGTTAAAATGTATGAAATACAAAATCAAAATATTCAGTTACTTCTATTTGAAGTTCATATTTATGGATGAGTAACATATGTAAATCGCGATAATTCCAAAACCTTGTTTCTATAAACAAGTGTACCATCTATACTAATATTATCAAGCTGAAGCTTTTGTTTGTTTGCCTGCTAATATCAGGAACTACTAGTTTGAATAAAAAAATATTTTTTGAGTTGTATAGACAATTTATCAAGGAAGGAGGAACACCATATAGTACTGAATTAATACTAAATGCGAAGCTGCAGCCATTCGGTGGTCTTTAATACGTGTTTCAGCCTTCAACTCCGAAAAATATCGATAAAAATTCTGAGTTTCTTGCCGGTATTTTGTTTTTAGTTATAGGTTCCGAACCGGAGGTAGCTTCATTTGCTTTATATAGATACTATTAATTAGTATTACTAATGTAATCTATGTGAATAAAAAAGATTGACTTTGCCTTTGACATTTATGAGCAAGCTGCATCGATGACCAACTTCACCAGCTCTTGTTCTATGAGTGAGTACGAGCGTAACTGCGATTAGAATCAACTGATGTAACCTGGGACGTGTTAAAATGCTAAACTGAGAAACTAGATAGTAGTGCGAATGTAGAAACTTTAGACGATTGAGATATGTTTACGTAGGTACGTAATTTATAAAAAAGAACCGAACGAAATAACTTAATACATAATATCTGAGTTACCTTTATACCTGAAGGTAAATAATACCTGCTGCATGCTATGGAAGCAGTTTTGACATAACGTTAATGTTAGGGTTCCGTACCCTAGAGTAAAAACCGGACTCTATTACTAATACTTCGCTGTCCGTCTGTCTATCTGTCCGTCCATCCGTCTGTCCGTTTGTCTGTTTAACATATGGCTGTATTGTATCTCAAGAACCGTGATAGAGAGTCGGCATCATCGATTCTGGATGTTGCTCTAACAATAAATACTAAAAACAAAATAGAATAATTATTTAAGAGGGGCTACCATACAATAAACGGGTTTTTTGCTGTTTTTATCAAATTCGTTATTAGTTTGACGTGTTTGTCTGTTTGTCTATCTGTGTCCATGGCATTGTAGCTCCCTGACGGATGGACCGATTTAGATTATTTTGTTTGAAAGATGAATAAAACGAAAGTGTTCTTAGCTGTGTTTGATGGAAATCGGTTTAAGATGTCCGATAACAAAATGTCGGATAACGAAATCTAAAATGCGCTAATTTTGAACTGTAGGGGTTTTTTTAATTTATTTTCTGTGGTTTTAATAACGAGCAAATTGCTCAAAAAGGACAAAAATTTGTTTCTACAAAAGGTATTTGTATACATCATTGAAATGAACGTGTTTGTGGGAATCCGGTAATATAATTTTAATTAGGTAATGGTATTTATCCAAACAGCGATGGTAAAAAGTCTTTAATTAATAAAGTTAAAGTGTTTCCTTCTACACGAAACCTAAAAAGCTATTTCATAATAAAACGCATCTGTTTAAGTTTCTTCCGCTGATCATTAAGTTGCGGTCAAACATTTAGGCATACCGGTTTAATTGGCATTTCTCATTATTTGTTTCTAAATCAAATCATCTGCTTGGAATGTCGGTTACACAAAAATTACGAACTTCGCCGATAATAATGAATACTATTCATTAGGTAAGGTACATTACCTTAAGTTTGCTATTACACTGAGGTTAGAATTTGTATGTTAATTGTTTTAGCATACCGCGGCTTGCTGAAAAATCTAGATAGCATTGCTACTTCAACCTTAGTTCCAAGACATTTGGACGCAGTAGATACCTAACATATTAAATTATTTTCCTGATTATTGTAGACTTTTTAAAATACGACGAGTTGATTTGGAAAACTATAAATTAAATTACCAAGTGTTTTTTCCGGTATATTCTCTGTAGTTATAGATCCCGGGCCAGGTTCATTTCATTAGGTTCACATAAAAGAGTCGTTAAAATTACTGACATAAGTAACGCGAATAAGAAATAATTATTTCTGTGTGTGCTGGGATGACGCCCCCAGTTGGTATCCGTCGTCTGGTACTCATAGTACAAGGGAAAACCTTAGTTTGAGACCAGATGATTGGTGTGATTGTCTGGCGCATTTATTATTATTTATTATTTATTTCTGTGATTCTGACAAAAAACAGCATTTTAAACTCACCTTCTCTGCATTTATCAAGCAAGAGGTTTGAGATACTTATAAATAAGCATAACACACGAACTGACCTCATATTTAAAGAAATCGTACAATATTGATTCTTCACATTCGTCATGTCCCCATAACGAAAGTACGCGAAACATTACCAAGTATTCAGATAAAAACAGCCAGGCTAATGAAAACCAGAGTCGCTTTTAAAAACTGGAAATGTATTGCAAGACTCTTTTGGTACGGAACGTAAACCGGTTTTATACATCAGACGTTAGAATACTTTATTAGTAAAGTGTTTCTGTCGGCTTGTAACATTTTCTTTCTATTTACTTTGGATGTGAGCGGGAAATTCTTGATTAAAACTGTATGTTCATGCCGAGCTTATGGTTCTAGATTACTCAGGAAGCTGTTTCTGGTGCGATTGGATCTTTTATGTAATGAGTGATACTGGATTGCGGTGTCTAAAGATGTTTGAGGATCGATTGTACCAACTTAACTTGAGTACCTTGCTTGAGGGACCACCTTTGTCCCCATTCTCCCCCCGAACACCGTGGGGGAGTAGACGGAGCCGCGTAAGCGGCTGTTCCGCCGGCGGTGTTGTGGAAGTAAAGGCTTAGCCGATCAGCACCGCCACTAAGGCGATGGAGGTCCAACCGGGGGGTTTTAGTGGGTAGTCTGAGGAAGGTAGGCAGGTGGGAGTCCCACACACGCCGTCACCCTCCCTCAGGGTGGCGGTACGGTGCAACAAGCATTTCCCGCCGTTAAAAAAAAGGGACCACCTTTGTTGGTCAATATGTATAAAAATCAATGCCATTTCGTTGTAATTTTAAAACACATGAGTGGGCTCACGCTTTCAAAATTATTTATTAATAGATGTGCGGCTTGTTTAAAAATAGTTATTTTACTATTATTTCAATTTTTCAATTGAATTTAGCTAACGTGTAAGTTGTAGTTAATTTTATGTCAGATTTCAGTTTAAATAAAGTTTACTAAAAATAAAGTTTACTTAATAATCACACATAATGTAAGGGATATGACAGTTTTGACAGCTGTCAAAACTTACGTTACCTTTAAAGTTAGGGCTACTTAACCTTAATTTTAACGGTAGATTAACATTTTCATTTGTTTATCAAATGAACAAGAAATGATGGTGTTTTCATTGTTAAAAACGACTCGTCGACGATCGTTCGACGGCGGTCTCTTTCATGTCAAAATACAGATTATTAGGTATTTCATTTATTTTGCTTTACTAGTGTCCTAGTAAAGCAAAATAAATAAATGAAAACCAACAAGAAAAACTCTGACAGAACAAATTTAGGAACAAACATTACCTAACTTAAAGCTAAGCGTTATCCTCATTAGAGGTTGCCACGGCATGCAATGTGGACTTACATTTTTATTTTATAAACAAAGGTAAAATAGGGCTTTTAAACATAAAATCAAAAGAAAATTGGAAATGAAATAATCAGTCTCTCGCTGTAGTCACATATTTTATATTTATTTGAAGATGTTTTTATGATTCTTGATCGTAATGGTCAAAAGCACTGCCCTTTTCCTCCAACACCATTCCATCACCCGACTTGACCGGTTTTGGTAATTTGTAACCTCATTTGCTTTCCGAAGATTGGTCTCGCGGTCACCAAATTATAATTACTTGAGAATCGGTTGTCAGTAACGTATTTTCCAATGCCATTTACCTACGTGCAATCGACTTTGCATCCGTTTTGCATTTCGCAACTGCATTAGGAATAACATAACGTGTTTTTGCATCGATTTGTTCCATGAGGTCATATCGTAACGTAACTCGGTCGAGGAAGTCAATTTTCAGTCGTCCCGAGGAGAGAAAGTCGGCAGAACACTTGTTCTATTCATCGGAGTCACAATGCCTTTTGAAACTAAAAGAATTACAGTTACAGCATAGACGGCGGTGGAAAGGTTCATCTCTTACGACACCATTTTGTTTCTTATGAGTTTTTTGGGGAGAGGTGAAAACTTCTTTTTACACGACTTCTTTGCATTCATGTTAAGAAGACTCATTATATTTTCAAACATTTAGGTATGATTCAGGCTTGGACTTTTTAAACTAGTTCCTAATATGACCAATGGATACTCCTTAAATATAGGTAAAACTTAAATAACTTGTTTTTACCTTAAATAACATGTTTGGGGAATGATGGCTAAAAAAATTGCCATAGCTAAAATATGGAAAAATAATTTCAGTTAGGGCGACATAAATATTGACTGAGCCGCACGTCGACCAAGCCCCACTTATTAATTTTGTGGCAACCTATTGTTTAGGTTAGGTTGGGTTCGTATTATTTTTGATCCTCGATTAAATAGGACCCAAAAATATATATAGTAAATGTAATGTTTAATCCATTTTGCAGATTTATTTACGAGTACTTTTGGAAACATAACGTATTTATGAATTTTTCAACCCCAAATGATTGCTGATGTACCTACCTACAAAAGTTTTTATAAAGTTGGTAGGTACATCTTAATTAATGGTAGTGAAAACAATAAGGCATGCTTATTCATATTTATAGGAATCTGATGTAAATATTAAAAAAATGGCATTTCAATTTGAAATTCAAGTCAGAATTTAAATGTCACAATATCCACAAAAAAGGAACCTAGGGAAACGCGTTTCAATTAAAACAGGTCCAATAGAGACCACAGACGGCAACGTAATTACTTGCCAATATTTTCTCAAAAATGACTCACAGATACCTTTCTTTGACAGAACATGCCGACTTACGTGTTACTGGGGAATGGCAAACGGACCTTAGCGGCAAGGTCGTTCGCTGCCTTGATTATGTTCAGCCATCGCACCTCAGAAAAAGCTTAAGCAAGAATATTAGTCGTGTTAGTAAAGCTACTTCTGCCGTGGATAAGTAAAACACATGTGCAAATTAACATTTTATTAAGAACGTGAATCACAAACAGTTAGTCTTTTGACATGCAAATTAGTTTGAACAATCATTACGAACCGCTGAGATCTCGTGGCTAAAAGATCACACACATGACATCCTGCCCCTTCTATTCATAAACAGGCTTCCATATAGGTGTAGCTTAGAATTCGTACGAGCACAAAAGTTCACAAGACACTAAACAATACCGTTACTTAAACAACTTTGCAACATCACACCGAACACTTGAATTATCTTCTCGGGTCGCACAAACACACTCTCCGTTGACACTAACATCTACATGATTCTATTTCTTATAACATTTGTCAATATTTCGATAACAGTTAACTAAATACGGGAGTATTGCTAACATAACCCGCCACCGTGGAATTTAGTTCACAACTGACAATTTACATGTTTATCCTAAGTTACATTGACACGAGATGTTTTGTCTCCCTCGTGCGTGCGGCTTAAAGCAGGGAGTGAAAGAGAAATGAGGTGTTCCGTGATTGCAATTTATGCAGCTGCGTGCGCAAGCGCCTCTGGTGGAGAAATGGTAAACTGTTATACTTTATCTGATCAATGGAAAGATAGCGGTGTGCTGTGCGCAGCAACTCTCAATAGATGGCGTTAGGAAAAATAATTTTTAGTTTAGTGTCTTCACGCTAGATGGTGCTTTCTGTTTCAATGATCTATGTACAAAATTGATCAGTTGCGTGTGTTTGTTTTTTTACCGTATTACTAAACGATTATTATCGTTGAAAAAAATATATTGTTTTTGTTATGAAAAATTTTGTTTAAAATATTAATGTCTACAAATACTCAAGTTCATACATTCAAAACCACGTCGAATTTAATTGCAGAAGTTTTACAAACAGGGTCGTGAAATAAAACAACTGCGAGTGGAACTCGCTCACAAAGGGTTCCGTGCCATTATTTATTCAACTTTTGACACAATTTTTTATTATAAAGTACTTAAATATACAACTAAATATTCTGTGAATATTTCAAGCGTCTACCTGCTGCTGTCAATTAACATCGAACAAAAACCGGCTAAAATCCCGTTTGCTGTGTAGGAGCCCGTCTAAAATATTTATTTAATTTAAGTTTTAATATTTAGTTTTGAAATAGATATTAACTAAATCTTCTGTGAATATTTTAAGCGTTTATCTGTTGCCGTTACAAACACCGTGCATAACGGCTAAAAATCACATTTGTTTTATGGGAGCCCCCCTTTAATATTTATTTTATTTGAGTTTATTTTTTTTAAGTTTTATAATTCTACTTTATTTTCTGTTCATTTAATAATATTGCAAGCGTCTAACAACGATTTTTACGAATATAGAGCAAAAAACATTTGTTGTATGGGAACCCCCCTGAAATAATTATTTTATTTTGTTCGGTGAAAATTTCAAAGCTTGTGGTTTCTAATTTTTATTATAAAATGTACTGAATATTCGAATAAGTGTTTTGTTGTTATACACGGACACCTAAAAAATATCTGTTTAGTCTAATAATTAAAGTACCAATAAAATAAATATTTGTATACTAAAATTTACCACGATAAATAGCCACAAAATTTACCACGGCGTACCTACCTACCTGACTTCTTCCAAAATAGCGACATAATGGGGTGTATTATGTCGCCATTTCGTAAAAACCGTAATAATCAACTTAACTATGCACATCAACTAATTTTATTTATTTGTTAAAGCCCAACATAGTTTTAATTGTATTATGAAAATCTAACTGGCGAACTAAAGAGAATCATTGCTTTTTACCGAGCCATCATCCCTATACATCATATCGTAAAACTATTTGATTAACGCTATGGTACAAAAGTTGTCACTTTAAGTGATCATCTGTAAGACGTCTATTCGCCGCAGCAGTCGCCGACCGACTGCGCTGCGTCAGCGCACGGCTGCGCACGCGCCGCTGACACTTCATTTCACTCTCTATGAGCAGGGGAAAATAACATTTTCACTAGCAAGTCTACTTGATTACGTCACATATTTGATGCTTTGATTTATAGGTAGTGATAACATTGAGGTAAAGAAAATATGCCATTGCATACAATGACATCACTATAATTTTATTTACTAATGTAATTGATGGTCTGGTTGTTCATGTACTGGATTATGACCCTGGTTCACGGGTCATAAAAAGTATGTTCAGGATTTTTCGAACATATCTCGATTTTATGATAACCAATTCGCATTTGCCAAGTGTACCTAACATTAAGCCAGTACCCATTATTTTAACGAAGACATGATCTCAATTGTAAACGCTCTTATCCTGCGGCGTAGAATTTAATTAGCTATTAAATAATAGATGTGGGGCTAAAATTTACCATCCTTTCATCGTTCATGGAGGAAGAAGACCAATCTTGGTGAGCAATCAAGTCATCATCCCAACACAGGACAATGGACTTGTAAAGTAAAACTTGAAGAATCAAAGGATGCTGAATCGAAAATTTATTTTTTTCAAAAATCTGATTTATTGGATAAACAGTTTGTAGCTGACTCCCTGTTTATATTTCATTTTGCAAATCAATTCGAATTACAAGATACATTTGGATTCTAATAATCCATGTCAGTAGCAATTACTACCTTAAGCTCAAATCTCATATAGTTAATCACTCTTGGATTACTACTTGGAGGCAGTTTGACAGACACGAAGATAACAGTACAATAGTTGAAAATGATTCAGTCCTATATTCACAGAATATCGGAAATATAATATAATAATTTAGGAATTATGCTTTGTGTTTTTTTTACATAAACTAAATATAGGACACGGACAAAATACAACTTTCTGCAGGCTAATACGGAGAGTCTACAATTAACTCTGTCTAATTGTTTAAACTGTGAAAAATAAAGAGTATAATTATTCTCAGAATACGAATCCGTTTCCGATCTTTCGTAAATAAGGAAGTTAGTACCTTTGGGGACTGGTCTGCTCCAGCTTACCTCGTAAAATAAAATAAGACTTACTGCTTTTTTCACTCATCAAAATAAAAGTATATGACTTGGTCCAAAGCTATAAGTTAGATACGGCTACTGTAACGAATCTGCTGAGTTTCTTACTTGTGTCTTCTCGGTAGATATAGGTTCCGACCCGGAAGTAGAATCACTTTGCATTGTATTCAATGACAGAATTATTTAAGTTTGAGTTAAGCGACTTACGAAAAAAAGGAGGATCTACTAAATTCAACTGGATTTATTTCTTAATTATATACGTATGTTCGGGAATAATTTCGTAGTTTATCAAACTATTATTTTTTTTAAATTTCCAATCATCGAATTAAAAGGTTGCGCACCCCACTATGCAACCGCATCATTTTCCCAGTGGGGATATCAGGCGCCAGAGCACCGCGGAAAAAAGTAAAAACACAATATGGTTAGTCAATAACATCGGCGTGCGCGCGCGCAGCTTTTTTCATGCCATTTCTAATTCGGCACCGCGCCGGCCGGACGTGTCCTGCGGAAAAAATAAAAACTAAACGGTGGAAGCCGGAGACTTTTACTCGTAACTGCTTTAGTATGAAGTGACATGTTGAGAATGAGTTCCGTGTTCGAATGATCGTTTGTTTGTTGTTGAAGCGAAAATGTCGCCGAACAGCTGGAGTTGTGTTTTGTTGCTGCTTGTGATTTTGGAGGTCCACACCTACAGTTCTAGAGGTAAACTATTTTTTTTATTTATCAGAAAAGCTTGAGTAAATTAATACGTCAGACAAATAAATTTAAACACTGCAAAAAAAAATAACACAATTTCCAAATTTTGTTATCTACTTGCAGCTAGAAAAGTTAAACCCCCAATGTTTTTTTCATATCTAATAAGATTTTCTGATTATTTTGAGTCACTAAGATCCATAATTTAAACTTTTAGTCTCTATAACTCTATGCTAACCTTTTAAAAAATAATTTGAAGCTATGAGCTCCGAACTATTAAAATCTTAACGTCAGATGCATTTACAAAATGCACTTTAATTTTCTTAAAAAGATTTTAATTAATGAATGAATTAGTAATCAAAGCTTCAAATTTATATAAATTCTGTAACTACAAACTAACCGTTTTAGATAAAAAAAACTTTACGCTCAAAAATTTTGAAATCTCAACGTGCATAAAATTATATTTCTAAATTCACTTCAATTGATTAATTTTAATTGAAAACAAATAATGTTTAATATACCGTTTAAGGTTTTTTATTAGACCATTATACCGTTAAAAAAACTCCAAGCCTATCTCAAATAAGTCCACATGATGACCATGTTTAATAGAATCTATTAGAAACTTTCTGTACCAATCGAAAGTAATCACATACGCAATTAGAATAAAACCAACGCGACACAACTATGGCATCTATTCAGATTGACATTCAATTAAAGGTAATGGTTACCTAACAATAAAATAGTGCTGCCAAATTCTTTTATCCCAAATAAGATATAAATGTAAACACTCTACATAAGCCCGGTTCCAATATTTTAAGACTCGTAATCTCAATCTCATCTCAATTTTTTGATATGTTATATTGAAAAGAGCAAGTGTCGAGTTTCTTGCCGGTTCTTCTCGACATGATCAACATTCGGAACACGGTGGTAGAATACTTTATTTGTACTGACGATTCATA
Organism: Glyphodes pyloalis; assembly: GCA_037074685.1. Lineage (NCBI taxonomy): Eukaryota > Metazoa > Arthropoda > Insecta > Lepidoptera > Crambidae > Glyphodes > Glyphodes pyloalis. The sequence continues at coordinate 1,480,873 of JAYKKO010000012.1, read as the reverse complement.
AGTGCTTTTGTAAAGCTTACATGAATAAAAATATTTTCTATTCTATTCCATTAACGAAACATTATTTTTATTTTGTGTAACAAAAAGTGTTTTTTTTTACGTTTTATCGTACTAGAAATATTTTCAAAACGATAAATATGTAATAATAATAATAATAAAGGCGTAGGGAAGTGACGAGCCCATCGCCCGCTAGTGAGAGTTGGCGATCTTCGCACTATGAAGAGCGACAACTTTCTATCAGTGCAGTCAGTCTCCCCAGTGCAGCTTGTGGCGGGCTGAATGGGATTGACACCCCATGAGACCCGTGCCCCTGAGAGTCGACCAGGCCCCTTCCTCCGCTTGCCTTAGTTGGCCGGTGGGAGTGGACCCCACAGGGGCCGCAGGACTCTCACCTCTGGCTTGCCTTAGCCGGCCGTCCAGAGTGGGGCGTCAGAGCTATATGCTCGCAGGGTGGAAGTGAAAGATGCCTAAGTCGCGAGTTGGCACAGTGGCGTAAGCTACTGGGTAGAAAGCGGTGCACACCTCTCCACACCCTGAGCCGCTCACACAGTGTTGCTCCCCGTCGCTCCTGCTTCGTGCCTAGAGTGGGCGACCAATGGGGGGCCCATGACAGTGAGATGGCGAGTCACCACCTGCCCATTTTAATCGTGTTTTAAACATAGATCGGGCAGGTGCTATAGTCCCTTCCATAGTCCCGGTTACCCAGTCCATTAGCACCTCAACCCAATAGCCCAGATTCCTTGTTTTTCCACTCCATTCCATAGTCCTGCACTGACCGGGGGTTGTCCTTGGCTGAATTTTATAGTGTATACAGGGATAATCGTCGGTCGGTGTCTCATTACATTAAGGTCATACTTGTTTTTTTTTTAAAGGGCCTCTACGTTTTGGCTTCGGCCCCATGCACGCCTCCCAAAAGTCCGGGACTCTGTAGTCCCGAGATATTGGAAAAAAACAGACATAATAACAATAATGTCATTTATTTTCAACCAACTAGGATCATTACAATTTTATCAGAATAATTATAATTAAATTATAAACTAATAATAAAAAACCTAATTAGAATAATATTTTGACCGCAGTCGTACATGAACCATATTGCAATGATTCAGGTACTGACAGTCAAATCGGTCTGCAAATGCCTTCAGTACGCTATTGTCACTGGCCCTCACCCTGCGCGCCAGTGACAGTAGCGTAATGTCAAGCGGCATCTGTGCTAATATTTTATCGACGAAATCGTTAATTCCTTTAAAAGATCATGATGTTTCATTCGATCCAATTGTATTCGTTATTGGTTGTATTCAATGAAAATCGTCTCGTAATATTGAAGCTTGCATCTTTTTTTCAAATGCTTTTTGTTACGCTCATAAATCGTCGTCGAATTACCTGGTTTTGTGGTTTGCTATTTATGACACACCTTCAGAACAATAAAGATTTTTTATGCAATGAAAATGGCTTGCACTTTTACCTTCAAGAAACCATTTCGGTAGTTTAGTAGTCATCTAGTTCATCTAGGCATCATATGACAATTCAGATACTGAGATTTCCATTCCATGTACTTATTATTTTTGTTAGGCATGTTAAGTGAAACTCTATTTTTTTAAAGGGTTAATTAAAGCACAGTGTAAAGAATTCACGGTTTAGACAACAATTCATCAGTAACATAATCAAAAACCAAAGATTGATTGATTTTTTTCTTAAGAAAAACCCGTCACTATCCCGTCTAAAAGTGATTGATAATACATTACTTGAATTGAACTAGAACTTGAATTCTACATTCCTTTTTCTTTCCTTTTATTTAATTTTATACACCAGTGGTGAGGGCCTGGCGATCCGTCGCACAGGGTACCCTACCCTTGTATGGACACCAGTCTCTCACAAAGGTTATTGTACATGCTGTTATTGTTTTGTGTTTATTTGTAAAATTACCTTTGTGAAGAGAAAATAAATGATATTTATTATATTATATTAGTTTTGGTTAAAGAGTATTTATTATGTTTTTTAAATACGCGGTCGTTAAATCCTGGTTCAAATTATTTTATAGATACATTTATATACCTACTCTAGCAATAAGACCGCCTATATTGTACTTAAATATGTCTGTAAAACCAATTTCTGTAAATTTTCTGTGCAATAAAGTGTATCTATCTATCTATCTATCTAATTTAGGTGGATCGCGAGAGAGCGATCTCTTTCAGACATCCTTAAGGCAAAGTAAATAGTAGATAGCCAGAAATGGGTTTTCAAGTTTTTTGTTTTCTTATTGTTTTTTTCTATTCTTATATTATTATGGCACGCTCGGTTGATAACATTTACTTAAGGTACATAAGTTTATAAGATACTTTTCACTTTAATTCAAGCGTGATATTTTAGTCTTTTTATTTATTTTTAGTACAATTTATGAATATAGTTTAATCGAATTATAGTATTGTCACCGGTCCTTAAGACGTGTGCTGAGTTTTAGGTTGTTAAGACGTTTAGAAACCGATGAAAATCGTGCTCAAGGATTCTGTTACATTTAAAGTTACAACCCAAGCTTTGAAGAATCGTCTTAAAAAAAGGAAGTAGAATTTTACGCTGGTTTTAAGCAGTACTTCTATTTTCTCCATCCAGGCGCCGTTCAGGTAATATGGCCAACGTAAATCCTAAACTTTGCTTTCGCGTTTCACTTTTTATCGGATCACAATAATCCGCTGCATCGTAATGGCATCTCGGGGAAATAAGACGTTTTCACAAACCATGCCTGGCTACTGCAGGGCTGCCTTTATTATCGCGAAATAACCTGACGTGCTTAGTCGTAAGACACAAAAGATAATCAATTGTGTCTGGCTTTCAAAAGGACATTCAGTCTTACTAGTTGTTTTTTATATTACACTTCAAGATTTTGGCGACCTCGGTGGCGCAGTGGCTAAGGTAGGCGGCCAAAGCGCGTAATGTCCCGGGTTCGATTCCCGGTCGGGTGAAATTGGAAAACGAACTTTTCTAAATTGACTTGAGTCTGGGTGTGCTGGGATGACGCCCCCTGTTGGTATCCGTCGTCTGCTACTCATAGTACAAGGGAAAAGCTTAGTTTGAGACCAGGTGATTGGTGTGATTGTCTGGCGCATTTATTTATTTAAGATTGACCTCATCCCACCTGATGTTAGGTGGTAATGAGGTCCTAGCTTAAGGGCGACAAGTACAGGATAATTAATCTATTACTGGACTTGTCGCCCTTACCTTGAAGGCTCGACCCCTGCTACTAATGTCGCACCCCCCAGGAGCTCTGGAAACCTTACTCACACGCAGGAACGCAACAACACAGAAGTGATTGTTATTTGGCTGCGGTCTTCTGTAAGGTGGAGGTATTTCACCAGTCGAGCTGCTCCAGTTCGAGGTTAAGTTCGATTGATCTTTCTAAAAAACCTCACGTTTTTTCGTTTCGGTTTTAGTAGAACCTAGGCCTACAGTTAGTTACCAATTTTGTTTTCGTAATGGCAATAACTTCGTGCAGTCATTTTATAGGTAACACGCTTCCGCAACAATATTCAGAAAGATAAATTACTCTAACAATCAATTTTTGGAATCAGCTATTAATGTTTCAATGTTGTTCCAAAACTCCTTAATTATTCATCCTAAATTATTAATTGAGGAAAAAGCTATAAGTTTTCGTAGAGAAGTTTGATTAAATCCTCCTTAAGCTCCAATTGTAGAGTTTAAAATAATAAAAAAATATTATTAAAATAATAAGATAATAAAATAATAGGGGTAATTTTTAATAGGGTAGATGAATACAATTATTTATGTTTAAGACAATTTCTGTTAATGAAGTTTGAAAATTAATGACTGCATTTCCAAAAAATTATTACTCCCCTCAAAATCTTTCACTGCTGACCCTAAAAATATCAAAACCTGATCTACATAAACTAGAGCAATTTGTTTTACTGACTATTGCCGCGGCGTGTTGACAAGAAAATTTCAGTCGCGAATCAATTGTCATTAAGAAAACAATATTGATAACTGTAAGTCTACTACCAAAACTGATATTATTAACCAACGAAAGGTTTCGTTTTTGAAAATTAATCGAAAATAAGTGAATTAAAATGTGGTTTTTGATTGGCATTAAAAATATTTTGTTGGTTAAGTTCATGACAAAAAAAAAACTGCTGTCCTTCTAATCCGAAATATTATGTTTTTGATAGTAGGCTTACTTTCAATGAAATTATGCTACTTGACCACAACTTTATGGGAATTGAAAGTTACTAAACATTTTAGTAGTAAACTAAGAAGCTAATTAAGATAGTATAAGCAAATAGTCTATAAATTAACTTAACTTAATACTACGTGTAAAACCAACAAACGATAGACCATAGAGCTTTTTGCAGTCTTACAAATGTATTAAACGTGAAAGTTTATTGTATGGATGTATGAAAGTCTATTATTCTGACCAAAAAGCTAAAATTACTGAATGATTATTATGAAATTTAGTAAATAGGTAGGATACTACTTTGAAAAGCACGCCTTTTCTGATCGTTTGAAATTCAGAATTGTAAATATGCTACACAGAATTAGGACGACTCTAAATTTCAAAAGCTATCTGCTAAAGCATTTATGATAATCATTATCATAATCAATTCATTTATTCATGTTGGTTACAAGTATAAGCGTTACTTGTCATTGCATCGTCAAAATGAATATAAACCAAAATTGAAGCTACAACCGGTTCGGAACCTAATCCTACCAAAAAGAATCCGGCAAGAAACTCAGTAGTTATCCTAATCTTTACAATATTTGGGGCTAGAGAACTTAACAATATGGTGTGCGAGCGAGCAGACAATCATGTTCATATATGTTTGTCATTGAAATGTTCATCAAGTTGGTAGTACCCTTTTTTTCATTAAACGCATGTACTACATTCTTCATATGTACTATATTACCCAAACTACAATACCAAGATTACCAAGACCTCACACGATTAAAAAAATGTTTTTACATACCCGTCCGGGAACCGTATCCTAGACCTTGAACATGATCTGAAATAGGAAATAGCTTTTTCAGTTATTTCCTATCTACATAATATGTTATTTTTATTTTTATAGACGCACCAATACAAAAAATATTGTTTAATTTAATAAAAAGGCTAAGTAAGAGCCCTTGTTCTTACTTCCAACATTATTTCAGGTGCATTTATAACTCACCGAACTATTAATAATAAAGGTTTATTAAAATTAAGGCCCGATTTTTAGATTGTTCGATTAGAAATAACAATCAAATTAAATACAATAAGACTTATTTCTAATTTGATCATTATATTCCGTACCATAATTACTCATATATCGTTCCTAATTCAAACAGCTTACAAGTATATAATCAAATAATCCGATAAATTATGAGGTTTACGCTTTTTATCAAACGATTCAAAAATCAGCCCTAAGTTAAATAAAATTAGGCCGAATACATTTATTCACGGCACACTTTTCCTTTTTATACTCCAAACAAAATATCTTTAGGCTCTAAATATTTACTTGCAAAGTAAATTTACTCTTTAATTAATCCGAGAAAGTCGAGTTAGGCTTTCAGGTCGTGCAAAATATGTGCCTAGATAATCCTAAGCAGCGTCTAGCTCACACCAAACTGTGCTAAAACACCCACAGAGCTGGTGGTTAGGCTTTTAAATGCTATTGTTAGAAGCTGTTATCTTTCATACATACGTAGGTTGGTGAATGTTTATTATATTCATTAACAGGACCACCTTCAATATCATTGTAACTAGTTGTTAAGGAGTAACTACTACTGAAAAAATAACGAGTCACAATAATCTGTCTTTAAAAATAAAAACGAATCGCTGGAACTTATGTAAACTTTCAGAAATACTGGAAAAAAAATATTTTTCTTTTTTTGTTACTGGATATGGCTTGTAAAAGAAAAAGTTGGAAGCCAGGATTTTTAAAGTCCGAGTTCATAATTAAAACGAAACTGCAACTTTTTGAACTTTCAAATCTCTTTTACTAATAATATCTAATTTTGAGTTGAGACTAAACCTACACGTTGTTATGTGCGATAGATGCAGTAAAGTGTAAATAAATGAGAACAAATCCTGCAAAACAAAGTGCGAGCCGACAAAGTGTCCATACATTTTGATCATTTCGGTTTTCTTTATAAATTTCGGAATTAGCACAATTTAATGTGAATATTTCATTTAATAATGTGCAAATCAAAAATACAGTGCGGCATCTTTAAGTTATTGATCCCTTTTGTAGACTATTAGCATAATCAAAATAAACATTTAACTATCGATTACATTACAAACACTTACCCGTTACAGTCATTACAGCATCGAAACTGAGGAAAGCCAAAAAGAAGAAGAGATCTGTGATCACTCGGTGACGTCATCAGAACTATTGAACGGTTTCACGGTAGATTGTTCCGTCATTTACCGACGATTTGTACCATTGTTTTATCAAATAGCTGTGGTTTTGAAAATAGAATCTAGTGATAGTTAAACAAGACTGTTTTTAGCAATCTTGTACGAAAACTTACTTAATTTCTTTAGTGATTTTTTTTTATATTACACTTCAAAATCAATTTTGTAAGGTCAACCTCATCCCACTTTATGTTAAGTAGTAATGAGGTCCTAGGTTAAGGACAAGTACAGCATTATAATTTTGTTACTGGACTTGTCGCCCTTACCTTGAAGGCTTGGCCCCTGCTACTAATGTAGCACCCCCAAGATCTCTGGAAACCTTACTTGCACGCATGAACACAACAGAAGTGATTGTTAAACGTCATATGGTTTTTAAAGCTGTTAAACTAATGAGGAAGATCATCTTATTATATTTACTAAGCTACGAGAAAAGCATAAGCCCTCCTAAGATCTTTGCATAACAACTTTGAATGAAAAAGCCTATAGAGTAAATCTGCTCTTTGTAACTGCCGGTGTTATGTGTAAAATCTACGATAGAACACGGGTGTATGGTGATTTAAAGTTTTCAAAGGTTTAGGAAAAGTTCAATAATCGTATTTAAATTAAGTTGTCCTTAGGAAAATTAACATTGTTGTGATCAAAGTATGACATACTTTGATGGTGAGATGAAGATATACAATTTTGTAAAGTGGATTGATCACCGTTTGCCTTACTCGTGATTGCTACTCTTCGCCTAAGCAGTGATTAGCTGATAGTAGTTATACGTGATTGCTACTCTTCGCCTAAGCAGTGATTAGCTGATAGTAGTTATACTATTTAATTCTCAAAGTCCTTGTTTTGATAGAATTGTTTGTATGGAAAAAGTTTTTGGTTAAAAAAACATTTATTAAAAAAGTGTTTAACCTAATCTCAAAAGCTGACACATAACTGTGCTTGATTATAATATGTTTTATTTGTAATCATAACAATCTCAGCATGACATTACCCTGATAATCAGTTAGATAACAAAACATTATACAAAGCCTAGACTACATTACACAACCCCACGTTACGTTAACCAAATTAGGAGAAGGAACAATTTGCGGTCGCCATTTTAGGCTATTAAGGCGCAACTAGTCAGAGCTAAGTGGCACAAAGCTATCGTTTCACGTCGATGCCGAATTTGAGTCGTTTCATCGAGTTTCTACGACTGTCCGATGATTGCGGATTCAATTGGATCCACTTTCACGTGCTACGATATTGTACAGTTTGTTGCGAAATAAATTATGTGCATTAATTCAATGGGTAATAGATTACGAGTTGGTGAGGTTGGGGCCCATTTAACCGATGAGCGTCCAATTGGGGGGGTTTAGTGGGTAGTCCTGCCCTTTTCAGGGCAGGGAGTCCCACACACGCCGTCACCCTCCCTCGGGGTGGCGGTACGATGCGGCAATGCATTTCCCCCCGCGAAAAAAAAAACATTGTCCATAATCTTCAAATAAAAAAAACTAAAACAGTTTATTTCCAGCTTATTTTGGATTTGAAGTTTATTATAAACTAGCTGTGCCCGCGACTTCGTTCGCGTGGACTACATCCTTTCATGGTTGGTTTTACCTCTTTCTCCCCTAATATTCGAAACAAAAAGTAGTCTATATTTTAATCCACGTTTCGAGCTATATTTGTGCCAACTTTCTAACTTCAAAAATAAACATTTTTCCATATAAACTTTCAAAGGTGGTATTACCCCCATCCCCCCTATTTTCTAATAAAAAGTAGCCTATGTCCGTTCTTGAGATTCAACGTATACCTATACCAAATTTCGTCAAAATCCGTTCAGCCGTTTAGGCGTGAAAGAGTAACAGACGGACAGACAGACAGACAGAGTTACTTTCGCATTTATAATATTAGTATGGAAGTATGGATGTAGCCCTCTTGATTGATACCTACATAAGGGAATGTTAGCATGATATATATAATCCGATATTTTGTGGCGACAAGCTGACAACTTCAAGATGGCCATTTTGGACTTATTAATTTAGGACGTGCAAAAGACATTCAACCAGAAGTTAAAATAGTATTTGGAGTTAAAAATATAAAATTAGTTTTATCTTGACGACCTCCTTAGAGACCGGACTTTGGCGTTGCGCCATCTCTGAGGTTCCAGGTTAGATTCCCGGTCGGGTCGATTTCTAAAACGGACTTTTTTATATTGTCTCGAGTCTCAGTGTTCATACCGCCATTTTTTGTAACATAAGTGTATTAGCTACTTTCCACGGAATCAGAGCAATGTATGTGACGTCCAATATTTGTTTATTTGTTTTTGAAACAAATAAAATATACCGATTGAAACACAGATCATCGTAATGATAGTTTTATTAAAAGCACGTCGTATTTGTCTTTCTGGACTTTATACCGCCCTCAAAAGTTTCAAAATAATATAACTGTTGTGTTTTTCTGTGCAATAGAGTTTTTAAATAAATAAATATAATAATAACAAAATGTTTTTCCGTACACCAACGGCGCTTTAACTTCACCAGCTCTTGATCCACACAGCACTATTGCGTATGTAATAGTTTTTCAATGGCCCATAAATACGTGCGGCATGAATGATTATGTGACTCTGGACACACGGACAGACGCACTCCTTCCGCTTTGTATTAGACATTCAAGCCTTTGATATCTTCCGCTTTGTGTCGTAAATTGTCGGACTACTGGTTGAAATTACGGTTAATTCACATGTATGTGCCTATTCAGTATAGATGGCAAGTTTGTTGGAGAATATTTATATACGACTAGCTGTGCCCGCGACTTCGTTCGCGTGGACTACATCCTTTTATGGTCGGTTATACCCCTTCCTTCCCTAACATTCGAAACAAAAAGTAGTATTTTAATCCAAGTCTCAAGCTATATTTGTGCCAAATTTAAAATCTCTAACTTCAAAAATAAACATTTTTCCATATAAACTTCCAAAGGTGGTATTACCCCCGTACCCCCCTTATTTTCTAATAAAAAGTAGCCTATGTCCATTCTTGAGATTCAACGTATACCTATACCAAATTTCATCAAAATCGGTTGAGAGGTTTAAGCAGGAAAGCGTAACAGACACACAGACAGACAGAGTTACTTTCGCATTTATAATATTAGAAGGGATAAAGCACTGATTTCAATTAAAAAGTTACGTTTACCTATTTGTTTGTTTGAACGCGCTAACCTGAAAAACTATTAGTTCGAATTGAAAAAAACTTTCGTGGTAGATAGACCATTTATCGAGGGTAGCTTTAGCATATGTATAACATCACGCTGCAACCAATAGGAGCGTTGAAAATGTTGAAAAGGGAAATAGTACGAGTGCGTCTTTTTTTTTTATTGCACTTCAAGATTGACCTCATCCCACCTGATGTTAAGTGGTAATGAGGTCCTAGCTTAAGGGTGACAAGTACAGCATAATAAATATGTTACTCGACTTGTCGCCCTTACCTTGAAGGCTTGACCCCTGCTACTAATGTAGCACCCCCCAGGAGCTCTGGATACCTTACTCACACGCAAGAACACAACAACACAGAAGTCATTGTTATTGCGGTGCTGCGGTCTTCTGTAAGGTTCAGTTCGAGCGATAAATCGCTATGCCCTACCTCTCTTAAAATCTACTTTAAAGTTAACTTTGAGTATTTTACGAATCGTAATGTGTCAAAAATTACTATCCGTTTTTCCCAACCGACTAAGAGCCATTATATAATAAGGTTCCATACAGCTGTCGTCATTCGTCCATCAGTCGTTTTTAGTCTTATTCCTCGTAGAATTTATTACTATCTGTAACTAGATTTTTCAAATTGAAAATGGGCATTAATCTACTGAATGGATTTGAATGAAATTTGGTAAAAAGATAGATGAGAAAGATTATCGTATAGGATATTATTATCTACTTATTATTTCGAAATAACGTGAACAAATAGCTAGCCTATACTATAAATTCATACTTTCACGTTTATTTGTAGGATAGTATTCAGTACTGCTGAACTATAACACGTCTTCCTGCATAAAGCTGCGCCGCATGGCTGCGCCGGCGCATTTCCTCGCACGCAGGAACAAAAGTAAAAGTGACGCGTCGGACGTGACGTCGCGGCAACCTTGACCGATGCGCGCGCGCCGATTAGCGTTGCGTTAGGGCTGGCGATATGCTACAATCATACTTTAAATACATTTTTGATTGTATTATGTATGTACGCAAAAATTATAATCTACTTTTTAAAAAATCTGACTTCCACAACTTAAACACTAGAAATAAACACAAACTTGCTGTTCCATATCTAAGACTACATAAGATAAGTAACTCCTTTGTGGGTTTAAGCGTTAAATTATTTAACAAGTTACCTGAAAATATTATCCAGTTGCCCATGCATAGATTTAAGTCTCATGTTAAAAATTGTTTAATAAAAAAGGGCTACTACAAAATTGATGATTATTTAAATGACAAAAATGTATGGGTCTAGAATAACTTTAATTCTCGGAAATGTTTTATATAAGTTTTGTATATTTTATTTAAGTACCTAGCGCAAGGGAACATTGTTACATTGAAAAGAGTAAGTGTCGAGTTTCTTGCCGGTTCTTCTCGACATGATCAACATTCCGAACACGGCGGTAGAATACTTAATTTGTACTGACTATTCATAAGTGCTTTTGTAAAGTTTACATGAATAAAGATGATTTCTATTCCATTCTATTCTAAATAAAATGAAATTATCCCAACACACCCAGATCCAATTTGGCAGGTAGGTTACTTATAGGTTGTAAACATCCGCTACGAATGAATTTTACGAAACTCTACCCATAAGGGGGTAAAACGGTGGTTTAATTATTTAATAAAAGTCCTGTATTTTTGAAGTTAAAGACATGAAATTAAAAAAATATGCTCTATTGATGGAATAGAGGTGTAATATAATCTTTAGAACACCCTTTCGGCGTTAAAACGGTGTATGGCAGTTTCCATGCGTATTATTATAAACATCAAAGATTTTACTTACGGGTGTGTAGATGTGTTTAACACAAAAATATTGGTAAAGCAATATGGGAATTGTTGCCAGAAAATAATTAAAAAAACACAGAATAAACTTAAATGTACCTGAAAATTAAAGTGAAAATGGTTTTCTACTTTTTTTATAAATTAATATTTTGATTGTCTAGGAGGTGGCCCTAAGTTCCATAAAACAAAATGAACTCACAACTAAGAGAAATTAAGATACATTTTTGTTTTTGATCCGATATTCCACGCTCACGTCAGGGTCAGACATTTCACCTTCAGCTTAGAAACAAAAACGTCGGCTTACTATAAAAATATTTATGTATAGAAGGTTTGCATTTATAGTTAAACAAGCTAACTTTTTAGTAGCATTTTAATATGTTGCGCATTTAAAGCAGTATATGTAGAAGGAGATGTTCTTGTTTCAATTTTGTCCACTATGGTATCAAAAATGCCATAATTCTAAACAAAAGCATTAAATTTGGAAGTACAAGATCTGTTTTCTAAATATATAACATAATCCATATAAATAAAAATAAATTTTAATAAAAGTGAATAGCCAAAAAGCGTTCATGGGTTTTGACTATTCATTTTGCGTCTGCACCGAATTTCATATTTTTTTTGTTACGTTCATATATGTCAGGACAAGGTTTATATATAATTTTAATAATTACGCTTACGACAAGCGTGCGAGGCCGCAGCTGTCGGCTTGGATTATTAAAAATCGAATCTAAATACCTAACTATTGTCTTTTTTTAAATATTTTCACGTCTTTTTTTAAACATTTTTGTATGAAGTGATGTGTAATACTATTGTCTAATACCTAACTTAAACTAACATAAATTTTGTTTTCCCTCCAGAATATCTATTCACAAAACATCGAAATCAAATTCGATAACAATATTTATTCTCTTTTATTTATGTCTAAATAGCCGTTCGCCGCAGTTTCGCACGCGTGCCGTCCCTGTTTTTAACACTTTTTCCATTAATTCTTCGCTCCTACTGGTCGAAGCTGATGACATATAGCCTAAAGCCCTCCTCGATAAATGGACTAACCTACACGAACATATTTTGTTCAATTCGAACCAGTAGTTGCTGAGATTTACTCATTCAAACAAACTCATCACAGTTATAATATCGGTATTACAAAGAAACAACTATGACTTTCCGAATCGGATAATTCTGGCGTTAGCGAAGTATTGGGGACTCCATCGTCTACAAAGTAATTATCATTAGAATCAGTCTCTGTACATTTGTCACGCAACAATAGATGTCTTTCACAATTTCATTTCCCCGTGACGACAAAAAGTATAGGAAAAGTATAATACTCTTTGTGATCACACCGGAATAGTTTTTTTCGTTCTGCGTATTGATTCACAGAGGCTAGCGAGTGCACTTTCGATAGTGATCAATAGATCGTAAACATCGATCAATCAGATATTATTAAATTTATTTAAAAAAAAACACATTACAAACAACAGTGTATGGTTTATACTGCACTAGACTTGCAGACCTGTATCGCAGTAATCGCAAGTGAGCTTTTAAATCGACAGTTAAGAACCGATACCACCTAACTAATTGCCTTTTCAGACGATGCCTAAGTGTTAGTTTTTTTTTATTATTTATAATGTCCTCCAAGATTGACCTCATCCCACCTGATGTTAAGTGGTAATGAGTTCCTAGCTTAAGGGCGAAAAGTATAGCATAGTAAAACTGTTACTAGACTTGTCGCCCTTACCTTGAAAGCTTGATCCCTGCTACTAATGTAGCACCCCCCGAGAGCTCTGGAAACCTTACTCACACGCAGGAACACAACAACACAGAAGTGATTGATAGTTGTAACCAACATGAATAAATTAATTGTTTATGATAATTATTATCATGATTGTGATTATGCCAGTGTTACCGAATATAAAAAAGTACGTTATGTTCTCAAAAATAAGGTTGTAGGCCCGTTTTAAAAAAAAATCGGATATTATTGATATTAATATTAACTGTCGAAATATTGCGTTTAGCTAGAAGATGTTTACGAATTTTGATCTCAAACTCAAATATTTCTTCATTTAAGTAGGTGACATATAACACTTTTGAATCATTGAATACATACAATGCAACGTGATTCTACTATTGTACTAGGATAGTCTCGAGTAATGCTTAAATTCATTTCTATAATATATAACACCATTCAGCCTTTTATACCTACCTACTGCTGCTATGAACTGTACTACAAAGGCCTACTAATAAAATTGTCATATAAGTCTGATCCGATCACGGAAAGCTATTTTTAACTATCACAATCTTAACCAACACTTCGTAAGCAAATAAAGCGGTTTTCAGAAAATAAAATATTATTGATGCAAAATCAAAACATTTCGTTTGTTTGTTTTGTTTTTGGTTAAATAATTTCTGACCTCAAAATTTAACGGGCTCATAACATTTTACAGAATACTTTTCGACCGAGGCAACGCTTTATCGAAATCCGTTTCTCCGAATCATATAACTTTGTATGATTCGCGCGAAACGATATTCGATGAAACTTAGCTTAGGTCGAAAAATATTCTGTAAAATGAAATGAGCCCAAATTTAACAGGTATCTTATAGTTCGACTAACCAGTCCACATCCGTATTATATTTTATCCAAATTATTTCAGGTAATTCGTTTGTTGCTCTAAGCATAAAAATGTTCATTAAACTTCCTGAAGTAATTATTGAGTTAACCTTGGACTAATTTGTGTCATATGTCAAAAATTGTCTTTTGAATAAAGGCACACAGTAGAAGAGTATATTAATGATAATAACGCGTGGATCAGTAACTAGTCTGCTCGTCTGTACTTAAGCGTTTTAAATATTTTAAATAAGTTTTTCAATTTTCTCAATGTCAGAATAAGGCCACACAGACGAAATGATATTGTGTTTGAATATTACACATGAAGTCCTACAGTTATTTTAATTTCAATGTTTTTATTTTATGTATTTAAGTATATACTTATTTTTAAAACTGACAAAGTAACTCAAATTCAAACTCAAATATTTCTTTATTCAAGTAGGTTACATATAACACTATATATGAATCGTCATTGAATACAATGCAAAGTGATTCTACTTCCGGTTCGGGACCTATATCTACCGAGAAGACACCGGTAAGAAACTCAGCAGATCATTTACAGTATCAGTATTTAACTTATTGCTATGTGTAGCTCACTTTGGACCAAGTCATATAGTTTTGGTTTTGATGAGTGATGAAACAAATAACTTATGTCTTGGTGCAATTAGTAATAAGGTTAACTTTTTGTTTATAAAAAAACTACTGAATTTCTTGCCGGTATCTTCTCGGTAGTTATAGGTTCTGAACTGGAGGTAACTTCATTTGCAATTTGCATTGTATGGAGACGATTCATAAGTATTACTCATGTAATCTATATGATTTGATGGATTGATTGATATTACTTAAAAGACAATTTTAGTTTTAAATTTCATTTAATTGTTGCCATTGCAACAATACCTATTCCTATTTACGGTTAACTTAATCACGTAATCATCTACATCCGAACATGAGCCGAATGGAAGTGGCTACTTAATGACGTAACGCGGAAAATGAAACTTAGTAATGAAATAATACCAATCTCGATGTAATCCAGGCGAAGTAATTCTAGATGCCATTTTCACAGCTTTCTCTCAGAGGTCACGGGTTCGATGCCTGCCACGATCGACTCAATAAGAACAATCATTGTTTTTGTTGCTGTATTTATAGTATTCGTGTTTGGTTTTAATTAAATTGTTGGGTATCGGAGGCTAATGAGCTTGATGAGACTGAGAAGATTGCGGTGAGGTGGGTTTTTGCTGCGTTTGCAAATTACATAGTATCATTGCAATGATGGTTTTCTTGCTTAACTTACGTCTCAAATGGATTACTTTGGTTAGTAATATCATATTTACCAAAGCATATCATATTTGAAAACTAAATATAAACCTCTCCAAAGCTGGAATTGAACCCGCTAAAAATTACAATGAATTTTGGATAGGGGTGAAGGCTATATATTAAAAATCTCATTAACCTATGGGTAGATCGCTACATTATGTGTTTTATCCTGTTAAATACAAAAAATATGATACATATGTTTTTTCTTATATCATGTAAACAAAAATGTATTAAGATATATTGTGTTAAAATTTAGCGCGACGTCGGGTCTTCGTACAGCTTTAACATAATGACTTGACGCAGCCCCTCCACAAACACTGAACTTTTATGCACAATATTATTTTAAATTTTTACTTATATGTGTTGAAGCAAAAAACTTTTTTCAGTTAATTTCGAATATGTAACTTTTTTTTTTATATTGTACTTCAAGATTGACCTCATCCCACCTGATGTTAAGTGGTAATGAGGTAGCTTAAGGGTGACAAGTACAGCATAATAAATCTTTACTGGACTTGTCGCCCTTACCTTGAAGGCTTGACCCCTGCTACTAATGTAGCACCCCCCAGGAGCTCTGGAAAACTTACTCACACGCAGGAACACAACAACACAGAAGTGATTGTTATTTGGCTGCGGTCTTCTGTAAGGTGGAGGTATTTCACCAGTCGGGCTGCTCCAGTTCGAGCGATAAATCGCTATGCCCTACCTCTCTTATACTATTTAACTGACGAAATCAAGAAAATCGTAGCTTTTTATTCATGCATTTCCATAATAAAGATATACAATTTGGTACGGAGGCCAATAGCGACCCGCCGAGGCCGCACGCGTACCTACTATTCCCGTTTTTTTTTCACATTTCCCAATGATTCTCCGTCCCTTTTGGTCGTGGGTCGTAGCGTGATAATATATAGCCTATAAATAGCCTTTTCCGGAAAATGGAATATGCAATAAGTTTTTAAATTCGAACCAGTAGTTCCTTAGGTAAGCGCGATCAAACAAACAAACTTTCCACCTTTATATATTAGTTAAGATATTAAACCAGAAGCAAAAGTGCCTCGACAGATATATACCAAAAAGATGCACAAATAAATCACGGAACTAAATCTCCACACGCTACTTATCTAAGGCCGCGGGCACACTGAATAACGACAATTTAATGGCGCATAAACACAGTCTTTTTATGTCTACTCCACATGACTAGGCGCGTACCGCACGTAATGTGGTCGCGAACCGCATGCGCGGGCGCATTACGAGTTGTGACGTAACCACAACACGGAACGATGTGTGATAGTACAGGCAACTATCAAATACAAATACAAATAATTTATTCATGATTAACAGGTAACATTTGATCTAATAATTATTATCGGTATCAATGTAATCTGCCATAACGGCATATGAATTTACATTAATTTAACAATTATAAAGAAAGTAATAAAAATAATCATAAATTATAATTGGAATTTGTAACATGTCAGTATCAAATTATTAAAACTAATTAATATCACAAGTAAGAATTAATAATAATTATATTAGAATTAGAATAAACAAGTCAGTAACAACATTATTTATATTTTAATTATAATTAATCTAATTGTCAATATTTAAAGTATTCTTACAAATGTGAGTGGAATACATATTATTATAATGTCTTATATACAGTGTCGAATGAAAACAATTTTTAAACTTACAGTTAATAACAGTGGTATCCTTTATGGCTTATTTAAGACTCTAAGAACTCATTAAGGGAGTAAAAGGCATTACAACTTAAATATTCGAACAATTTTACCTTAAATGAGACAAAGTGTTCACATTCTTTTATAGAGTTTGGCAGTTTGTTATATACTTTTGGCGCCATAACGAACATGATTTTCGCATACAATGCCGTTTTACACCGAATGTGATTTGCATTGCACAAGAACGTACGATTTCGTTTCCTAGAAATAATTTTAAATAATTTTAAGTGTTGTCTGATAAAAATAGCCAATTCAAATATATACAGACACGGCATTGTGAGTATTTTCAGGTCTCTGAAGTAAGGTTTGCAACTATCCGTTTTCTTTAGTTTGCAGATTGCACGTATACATCTCTTTTGACACTTAAAGACTTGTACCCAGTTAGTTGCATTACCCCAAAATATGATCCCGTATCGTAAGAGACCACGGAACCATGATACGATGTCAGTAATGTTGAGAGGCTAACTTTTTGCGACAGGAGGTAAAGACCAAATGACGCTTGTGAGAGCTTTTTAGACACAAAATCTATGTGGTTTTGCCATTTCAAGTTGTCATCTATGTGCAAGCCAAGAAACTTTGTGGTAGTGGTCGAGTCGACCAATCTTCCATCGTATTTAATGTGGTTAGTTAATTTTTTATCGCATCTTTGTTTAAAGTCCATTATTTTAGTTTTATCTATATTTAGCACAAGATTATTTCTTTCTAACCACATTATTAATGATTTCAGACTATCATTTATAACATTTTGATCCTTAAAGACAATTGTACAATCATAGTTCTTATGCCTTCGATATAAGGGTGATGTGTGTGTGACGTCGTTGGACTGTACGTTAAAGTAACGGCTAGAAGAAATAGTTGGAAATATGGTTCATAGCAGAGCGAATGAGATAAAAAAATAACTAAATAAATATTGGACAACATCACATACCTACATGGCTCTGATTTTGTTATAAGTAACTTAAGCACTTGTGTTACAACAGGAATCTGAAACAAAGACAGTGCCACAACGCCCAGACCAGAAACATAGAAAAGTTCGTTTCCCATATCGACTGGACCGGGGATCGAGATTTCTGAGATGCCAAAGTCGGGCCCACTCGACTCTCCGCTACTGGGGTCGTCATAATCTTATTTGTTTGTAGCACTGTCTGGTCTTTGAAAATATTGATAAGTTTGGTATGGTGCGCCAGGGGGCGCTATTCACAGCCTGAAGTACAGTCGACAGCATGTCTAAGTAAACACTTGCAGTTTAATATTAGTTCTTATGCGCACCGCATAAGGTGCCAAGGTCAAATTATACAGTCCGACGTGCCTTTAATCATTCAGATCATTATCAGACAAATAGGTATATTAGAATTTACGGCCTTTAACTCGCCGTTAAATTTTACGTATATTTGCAGAGTTTTAACGCGATTGTGTTCAGATGTGGTATGTAAGGTTCAGTTTTAACAAAAAAATAAAAATTAATAACTTCCAAACTCAATGCCTTTTCTCTCGTGTAACGTAATATATCATTGTTTTACTCTCATAACTTTAACTATAGTTTGATTTTATGATCTCGCTTAATGACGTCATTGTTATCACACAAAAAATAACCCCATACGAATTACATTTATGAAGAAAAATCCTATTGTAAAGAGACACACAAATGAATGACCCTGTTAAATACGATTTTTATTTATGAGCAGAAAACCTGCCAAGAGTGAATCGGACTGCGCAAGAAGGGTTTCGTAGATACCGTCATTTTTTAAATGTTAAGATACCCTTTGGTAGTACGGGAGCCTTCCGGATATATTTGTTTTATTTTAAACAAGCTGTGCCCGCCACTTCGCTCGCGTGGACTACATACTTTCATGGTTAATTTTACCCCTAACTCTCCTAATATTTGAAACAAAAGTAGTCTATATTTAAATCCAAGCTTTGAGTTATATTTATGCCAAACTTCATATCTCTAACTTAAAATAAATAACATTTTCCCATATTAACTTTCAAGGGTGGATTAACCTCCATTCCCCTTTTATTTTTAGCCTATGTCCGTTCTAGAGGTTCAACAATTACATCTACCAAATTTAATCAAAATCGGTTCAGTGGTTGAGGCGTGAAAGCCGGACCGACAAACTGACTTACATTCGCATTTATGATATTATCATGGAAAAACTATTTATTTTAAAGTTGTTTATGCCTAAATAGTTATATTAATTAATTTGTTAATATTTGTTTTAATGCCATGTATGCAGCAGCAACGGCTTACATGTGAAACTATTATTATTTCGTAATTTGTTTAACACTTGTAATGTTGGGACCGGGAGTGATCGAAAGACGTGTTGTCAACTCGAGTATAGTTTTAATGTCTCTCTAATTACTTAGGGCTAATACTTATATACTAGATGAATACACGTGTGGAGAGGTGAGTCACACACTACACACCAATGCCGAGTTTAATTTAAGCAAGGTATCAGTTATCAAGAGTATGAATCCGTTTTGAATATTTTGTGTATAAGTAGATCACGTTAGACCATCTCCGGCTTTCTCTCATGCTACGATTATAATCTTAGATTTATTATAATTAAACAAAAGGACAATGTGCGTATTCACATTAATTGTGAAGCTTATCTGTTACCCAATTACGGTACATCACGTAGAAGAGCCGTAAACAACTAAAAATCAGTACAGTATGGATACTTTGACGAGCAATTGTTGATCAAAGTCGAGAGGCGAGCAGGTCTGACTTTGGCGTCTCACTAACTGTGGGGTACCGCGTTCCATTCTCGGGCATTATGAAAAATTAACTTTTCTAAATGTCTCGGGGCTGGGTGTTCTAGTACCGTAATTGTTTTTTATTTTAGTAACACTAGTAATTTAGCCACTTACCACAGAATTACAGCAATCCCTACTATCCCTACTAATATTATAAATGCGAAAGTAACTCTGTCTGTCTGTCTGTCTGTTACGCTTTCCCGCTTAAACCTCTCAACCGCTTTTGATGAAATTTGGCATAGGCATACGTTGTACCTCAAGAACGGACATAGGCTACTTTTTGTTAGAAAGTAAGGGGGGGGGGGTATAATGCCACCTTTTAAAGTTTATATGGGAAAATGTTTATTTTTTTAGTTAGAGATATGAAAGTTGGCACAAATATAGCTCAAAGCTTGGATTTAAATATAGACTACTTTTGTTTCAAATATTAAGAGAGTTAGGGGTAAAATCAACCATGAAAGTATGTAGTCCACGCGAGCATAGTGGCGGGCACAGCTTGTTTAAAATAAAAGAAATATATCCGGAAGGCTCCCGTTCTACAAAGGCCAAAATTTTTCAATTTTCGGACATTGATGCAGAAATAAGTTCAAATTAAACAAAAATAAAAACTAAGTTCAAAATATCAACATTTTTGGTAGTGAGCATTACTTCCACCCTGTGTTCAATTATATTATCTAAGCAAGCAAGGCGTGGAATTATTTCTTAGGGAACCCCTGCTAGACAATCATGGCGCATTTCCTTTTCATTTTTCTTTGACAAGCTAAGAATCAACTTATTACATAACGAACTGTAGAACAATGTAGCTCACGTAGTTGATTCGCCCTTTTGGCCCTTTCTACCTTGCTTCCGGACTAAGCTAACATTTAGATTGAGCCACGACAAAGCACGGTGTGCAGTGAAAATGCGTTTGTATGCGCAGCACGCTCGCGTTTCTACTTACGTAAGTCATACTGCAATCTAGTTGGGATTCCCTGGCTCTTTTAACTGATGACGGAAAAGTTCAAAAAGCTGTAATTGATTATTTCCTTATTCTATTTTTAAACCTTTTATGATAACACCGTTCTAGGGAACTTTGAATATTTTAAAGAAACATAATAATTTCGTCTCTTTTCCGGTTTGGTATTTGAACCTACGACTTTTACGTATCTGCTCTTCCAATGAGCTAGCCCCAAGTTATCGTAGACTATGAATATTTCTACACACACACACATCAAAGTACGTTTGTACACCGAATTGAGCAACCTCTTATTTTAAGTAGTTTGGCTGAAAGAAAAGATATGAGCCAGAAACTCTACTTATACGAATATACACAGCAATGGAATAGTCTCTATACTATCTCTCTAACTATGGGTTTCCTTAGTGCTATGGGTACTGGAGACCGGTAACTAGCTTAGGGCATTATCCCAGTACACCCAGACCCCAGTTAATTTTTTGAGTTTATTTTCATCTTCTAGAATCGAGGACCTTTCGTTCTTTGGGTTCTTATGCTACTAGCTTCTGCGGCTTATGGATCAAGAATGTGTATGAGAAAGAATGTACATTTAGGTCATTTTCCTGGGCTCCTATCAAAGCCACTACCGCTTGTGAATCGCATGTGTCCACGAGAAAGAAAGCACGTTAAGGTAATTTCCTATTAAATCAAGTCTTTAACGTTAACTTGAAACGTATTTCAATACATTTCCATACTACACTGGAACCTTTACTGTCACATACATTATTTACTAATGACCAATTCTAATATTTAACAAACGACCCGTTCTAGTTACGCAAAGTAAGTAATTTTACGAGGCGTAAGCTTAAACCGACCGTCCGACGATTGATGACAGCTGATATGGAACAGTATAACGAGTCGGTTGGAGAAAAACGGATTGTAATTATTGACACGCTACGAATCTTAAAGTATTGGAACCTGCGCGGTTCCAATAGAACATAGAAGAAAATGTGTGATTTACCATTTGGCCCAAAAGGTACAAATTTTTTCCCTGATTTAACATAATCTGCTTAAATTCTCTCACACGTAATAGCGGTCAAGAATTTAAGTGAAATTATTTTTATACAAAAAAAACCGTATGTATTGAACATTCTTTGCCACGTACAAAGGTTCCGCAAAAGATGATCGTTAAAAACTCATTTAGTTTTTAACTAAACGCTTTCTAATTAGATTTCAAGGTTCAAGACTTCCATATAGGAGTAATATTTATGGAAAACATTGAATGGGTGACTTTCCCACTTAGCATCAATTCATTTATATCAAGAAACTTGACAATTCATTTGGTTAGTAACATTGAGGTTTTAAAACTGGCCAAATTATTAACTGGCCAAATTAGTTAAGTCACAGGCCCCCAATGGGTTCCACATCTGGTCGCGATGAGGGGGCTCAATTCCCCTGTGGTCTGGTGCATCGCAGGTTGCCTTGGCACTCAGGCTCAGATACCGCATACGGTGAAGCAAAGACGGATCCCGAGCTGGACCGCGGTGAGCAGGTGGCTCTATGCGGCAAGCCCACAAGGGCAGAGGTGGATCACGGAGGAAGAGCGCATCTCACGCGACTGAGATTGGAGACGCCAGGCGTGGAGTAAGACTGTTTCGGTAGTTCGGCCCCGAGGGGGAAGGGCGTGTCAGTGGCCTGGCACGCTCTAGGTGCGTTTTGCGTAGGGAGGAGAACCGCTTGGCGGTAGGCGCTGTGAGGCCTGTGTAGTATCCACAAGGGATCCCGACTCCCCCACATCTGCTTACGTTGGCCACCGAGGGGGCTTTAGTCGTGCGAGCCCGACACATCACTCTGTTCCTCGCAGAGAGTGACGGTGCGGAAGGCATTTCCCTCTCGACAAAAAAAGGTAAGCAGCTTTTTTCTTTGTGATCCGGTCAATGTATGTGATATTGATTGATTTCATTATTTATATATTATGATGCAATCTGACAAATTCAACCACAGTTAAACCGCCTCCAAATTAAAAAAAACTTTACTTAATAAGATAATAATGGGCTCCCTACCTACCGACTTTAACATTTAAAAAAATCACCAAAATTACGAAGATGCAAATACATACTAAGTTCTTTTAAAACAAAATCTGGAAATATAACAAAAATATCAACAGTTTACCAATATCACAACGATCTTACGAGCCATTCAAGATTATACTTAGTAGCTAATAATTATTTATCGTAAACATTACACACATTTAAGTCAGTCAGTATTATTTACTACAGTTTCGATTCAATTATGCGCCTTAATAAATCACGAGTATCAATTACCGCATATTTATGTCTGTCTGTCTACATTGTAAACTCAGTAGGGTTGCTGCATAAAATATTTTACACCTTTTTCATAAAGACTGACTGCTTGTGACAGTCATAAAATATTATTTTAAAGTTTTCATTTTAATCAATAATCCTCAACCATCCTTACACCTTTATACTTAATATGTTTTTTTTATGTTGGTTTATAAACATAAATGCTTAAAAACTTAATTTTCACATAATAAAGTAGTTTATTAAATAACTCATTTAAAGTTTATCCTTAAACTAGCTAACCCGAAAGGCGTTGTCCTGTCTTACCGTCTACTATTTTATTTTTTTATTTTTATTTTATAAGAACCTTTTCCTGACGATAACAAATACAACAAAAAAGAAGAAAATGTGACATTGGTCTAGCAGCGTGATGGTGTGACCAAGAGAAAAAAGTATTAATTTTTCATGAAGTAAAAAAAATCACGTAGTACAGTCAGCATCATATAGTTCGTGATACTCAGGGTACTTTAATAAATAGACGCAACTAAAAAGTCGATAATATCGGTACACACAAAGTTTTCTTATTGTTAACAGTTTTGTCGCTTAAAAGGTCGACACACCTAAAATGTCATATAAATCAGCTGAGTCAAACTGCCATAAATATGGTTACAGTCTTCCCGCCAATGGTATCCAAACGTTCTAAGTGTTCAAAAATATGAAACACATTAGAAAAATAAACCTTACTGCTATACTTTTTAAATATTATTTTCCTCATCAATTAGTTTCAAAAAATGAAAACACAAAGTGAAAGCGATATAAACTACTGCTGTCCTTTTCATTTTAAGCTCGACGTCATAGACTTCTCTTTTGTTTTGTATAAAATATCACGAACTATATGACGCTGACTGTACCTAGTTGTGCAGACACGTTGCTCATCAATTTACCCAAATATATAAAACGTAATTTATTGAACGATACATCGACAGGTACACAATACTTACTGTTTTTTACGTAGCTCGACTTATATTTGCTTTTAACACCCTTGAACTTGAATTTAACGTCGCGCTTAATGCCGATTTTATCTTAGTAAAATGTGTGTGCATGATAAAAGAAAAAAGTGTTCTTATGTGTTTTGGTAATCTTACTGGTGCACCTATCAAATATTTAGTAAGGTTCAATTTAATCAATCAAAAATTTCTTAATAAAGTAGGTTACATGTAACACTTTTGAATCATCATTAAATATAATGCAAAGTGATTCTACTGCTGGTTCGAAACCTATATCTACCGATAAGACACCGGTAAGAAACTCAGCAGATTAGTTACTGCAGTATATAACTTATACCTTTGTGTAGGCCAATTTTGATCAAGTCATATAGATTATTTTTAATCAGTAAAGAAACATTAAGTTTTTATTTTTGAGAGATGAGCTGGAGCAGACCAGTCCCCAAAGGTTGCACCTGTTCACAAGTATGGTGTATGTGCATCTATTTATCCTTTAAGAAAACGGAACAACCCTGACTGCAACTGAGCTATTCTATGACGTTAGTTGCAGTTCGACGACTCACGCGAATGTCTCGGAAAATCGTGCCACTGTCTCTTTCTGCGCTTCCGGCCGGCGTCGAACCTGCTACATTTTACTTTCGATCGTAGAAAATGCAGATAAGCATCGTCATATCGCGTTATGGGAGGAAGTAAATGTAAGTAAATACGAATAAATTGTATCGATGTAATTGCATGTCAAGTCGATTTATGGTGTTTCATCGTGGCTTTAATGCTGTTATTGGAAATTATGTTCTTTATTAATATCCTTTACACCTTTTTAATGTCCATTGCTACTTAATGCACCTGTGATCTGTAATAGCAATTAAACGCGCCGTATTATAAATTCGTTCAAAAAATACTTAACGTATCAACCTCAATAAAAACTACCTTACTATAATGCAATTAATGTTATAATTAGGGGGCACGGCTTTGCCTCCGTTAAGAAGAGCATTAAAAAATAAAAATATTGGACAACATCACATACATTGCTCTGATTCTGTGGTAAGTAGCTAAAGCACTTGTCTTACAGAAATCAGAAACAACGACGGTACCACAACACCCAGACCCGAGACAATACAGAAAAGTTCGTTTCCCATATTGACCCGACCGGGGATCAAACCCGGAACCTCAGAGATGACGCGACGCCAAAGTCCGGCACGCTCGCCTTTCGGCTACGAAGGTTGTCAAAAAAGTGGCACCATATCACCGTATTTTCTAGAAGTAATTCTGGTCATTTTACTTTACTTTTGTTTTTACCTCCTAGGATTTAGTTACCACGCAGGTATTGTGTAAATGCATTATAATTCAAATTTAATTTAATATGAACCCTACTGGTTCAGTTTAAAAGTTAAAACGGACAAAATTTCTTGGTTTTGTTATTCACTGAGTGAGTGACCGACAGTCAAAATTCTAAAGTGAAGTACCTTAAAGACATACAAGCTTCAAATTAAGAAAAAATAAATTATTAAAAAAATATATTTCAATATATTGAGCTAGTTTTCAAGACACATTTTGTGCTGCATAAAAATTTCCATTAAAAATTATTACATTTGCAGTAACTTAAGCAGTAAACCTGTATATATATTAATATAATAATGGAATATTTTTTGACAAAGGAAAAAGGTCCCATAAAAACAAAAATACTTGTTGAAAGAACCATTTCTCGCTACTCATGCAAAACACAGTCAGTTATTAATGTATTCCTACTTAAAGGACCTTCTGTTAAGTTGTTATGTAAGTATCTAACCTAACAACATCATTTAATGACCATTTTAATATTTTAATGTCTATAAGGTTTTAAATCTACACCAATATTATCAAGAGGAAATATTTTTATTTTTGAATGTTTGTAATAAAGAAAACTCCTTTACCTACTATCGGAAAGATAAACTCGACCTGTACTCAAGGTAATATGTTACTACATAGGGACAGGGTATATATTTATTGCTGGAAAGACTAACTACATGCGTACAAAAGTATATTGACTTGGCTTGTTTATATTTATTACCTAACTAGCTGTCCCGGCGAACGTCGTTCCGCCTACTATTTTCTAAATTTTCTAACCTTTTAAACCTTCCCTGGACCTCCACTATTGTTTCAAAACCAACATTAGCCAAATCGTTCTAGCCGTTCTCGACTTTTAGCAAGACTAACGAACCGCGATTCATTTTTATATATAAGAAGATAACGTCGAATTTTAACAAAGTAAATGACCTGGGACATTTATTTATTTGTATGTTTATGTAAATACATATACTGACAATTCAATCAAATAAATTGAACTCCTAATAAACGTCACAACATGCTTCCAGAACAATCCACCGCTCAATAAAACAGTAATTCAAACGTTCGTATTACCAAAACAAATCCAATTCATCGCCAGTTTGCAAGTCATCAAGAGCAGGTACAGTTTTTCAATGAAAGACCTTGGCGTTTTGTTGTAAAAGTGATTATGTGGATTAAACGTTGCGCCGGAGTGGCGTAACCGGCTTTCTTCGTTCACAAAAACGCGGTTACGTCAATTTAGTGGCGTATTGACAAAACGCTAGGCGCGACCGCGTAGAGTCGTGACTTACGCCCGGTTGCAATAGTTCAGGAAAGGTAGGGCATAGCGATTTATCGCTCGAACTGGAGCAGCCCGACTGGTGAAATACTTCCACCTTACAGAAGATCGCAGCCAAATAACAATCACTTCTGTGTTGTTGTGTTCTGTGCCGACCTACGACATGACCTACAAGTCGACACAAATACAGCGTCAGCAGAATTGGCGTAGTACAACAACGCTCCATACGTAATGCGTGACATCGATATCCTACATCGCGATATCAAAGTTTTCGTCTCCCACTAAGTCAACCAACCAAGAATGGTAGTTGGGCCTTGGTCCCCAAGCAGATTACACCTAGCTCGGCGGAAGTTCCTGGGAGGTGCTACATTAGTAGCAGTGGTCAAGTCTTCAAAGTAAGGGCGACAATTCCAGTAACATATTGATTATGCTCTATTTGCCGCCCTTAAGCTAGTACCTCATTACCACTTAACATCAGGTGGGATGAGGTCAATATGGAAATCCATACTAATATTATAAATGCGAAAGTAACTCTGTCTGTCTGTCTGTCTGTTACTCTTTCACGCCTAAACGGCTGAACGGATTTTGATGAAATTTGGTATAGGTATACGTTGAATCTCAAAAACGGACATAGGCTACTTTTTATTAGAAAATAAGGGAGGGATGGGGGTAATACCACCTTTGAAAGTTTATATGGAAAAATGTTTATTTTTG
Organism: Glyphodes pyloalis; assembly: GCA_037074685.1. Taxonomy (NCBI): domain Eukaryota; kingdom Metazoa; phylum Arthropoda; class Insecta; order Lepidoptera; family Crambidae; genus Glyphodes; species Glyphodes pyloalis. The sequence goes on along the minus strand of JAYKKO010000012.1, from coordinate 1,453,520 downwards.
AAGTTAGAGATATGAAATTTTCTCACAAATATAGCTCGAAACTTGGATTTCAATATAGACTACTTTTTTTTTCAAATATTAGGGGAGAAAGGGGTAAAACCGACCATGAAAGGATGTAGTCCACGCGAACGAAGTGGCGGGCACAGCTAGTGCAATATAAATAAAATTAGAAAAAAAAGAAAAACGATCCGTTCTGGTTACGTATAGTAATAAGTAATAAAGCTTAAAACTACTGACGGACGACTGATGACAGCTGGTATGGAGAATTAATTATGGAACTGTATTAACGACTCGTACTCGGTTGGAGAAAAACGGTTAGTCATTTTTGACACAATACCTACTAATCGGCCGATAAGTATGTAGTTCTAAACATATTCGACAGAGGGCACTTACCGGAAGGCTAACGGTTGATACAGCAGAAAAATTTAATTGCCTACGATAACTTGCGGTTAGCTCAGTTGGTAAGAGCAGCACGCGCGATACGTGAAGGTCGTGGGTTCAATTCCCGCACCGCAAGGGGAGATAAAAAATTTCTGTTTCTAATATTTAATCGTAATATATTGATATGAAATGAATGATGTGCGTTAATCGCATTGCGTGTAACGCAAAATCCTTTAAACAAATTAACTTTTCAAAACAAAAACAATTTTTCAGTTCCTTAGGTTAGTGGGTTCAAAGAACAACTAATATGTATATTTAACTTATTGTATCGTATTGTTTACCATATGTACGTCTTGGTTGTAAAACTGTTATTGAAGAAATAAATAAATAATGAAACAAACTTGGCTTTATTTTATTAGCACAGATTTTTAGAGAGGCAAAAAGCAGACCAGTCGCCATAGCATCATTGATGTGTGTCAAATAAAATCAGCTTGAGTCCACAGCTTTCGCAGTAATCGCTCTACAAACAGAGCTAGAACAATATTTGGCGGCATAGCCCCAGCCCGCGGCTTCGTCCGATTACGCAAACGCAATTATGTTACGTTCGCATCCGGTTTGAGTTACTGTAACGTTCGCGTTTAGGTTTTGTTTCGGTTAAGTGTGATACTGCTATTATGGTAATGCGTCCGGAGATGTGGTTTTTTTTGTGAATTCTCCAGTTGATTTGGGCTACTTCTTTATTTGCCCGAAGAATTCGTACGCGTGGACTTACGAGTAAGACTTTTCAAGCAACAAATATGTATGTTACTCTAGGTAAATGTTATTTTACAACTCCAATTTTTTTTAATTTTTGGAATCGGCGGTTTTCGAGTTTATTTATTACAAACATACAGAAACACACATTTTTCCTCTTTATAAAATCAGTTTATATATTATAAAGAGTTAATTCTTTATAATATCATTATATGTTAATCTACAACAAACGTACGTATATCCATACATTCTTACAAACGTGTGCATTTATAATATACTAGCTGTGCCCGTGACTTCGTTCGCGTGGACTACATCCTTTCATGGTCGGTTTTACCCCTTTCTCCCCTAATATTCGAAACAAAAAGTAGTCTATATTTTAATCCAAGTTTCGAGCTATATTTGTGCCAAATTTCATATCTTTAACTTCAAAAATAAACATTTTCCATATAAACTTTCAAAGGTGGTATTACCTCCCTCCCCCCTTATTTTCTACTAAAAAGTAGCCTATGTCCGTTCTTGAGATTCAACGTATACCTATACCAAATTTCATCAAAATCGGTTGAGAGGTTTAAGCAGGAAAGCGTAACAGACAGACAGACAGACAGACAGACAGACAGAGTTACTTTCGCATTTATAATATTAGTAGGGACTAGTAGGGATGTAGGAGTGATGTCGAATATGACTTTTTTTGGACTTATGGCATTAAATAAATAAAAAAATTAATAAAGATTGGACAACATCACATACATTGCTCTGATTCTGTGGTAAGTAGCTAAAGCACTTGTGTTACAGAAATTATAAACAAAGACTGTGTACCACAACACACAGACCCGAGACAATCTATAAAAGTTAGTTTCCCATATTTACCCGACCGGGGATCGAACCCAGGACCTCAGAGACGGCCCGCTCGCCTCTCGGCTACAAAGATCGGAAGTTAAGTTAATCAACTTACTGTTTTGTGTGAGTCTTTGATTCGTTAATTCTGTACTCAATACTCAATACTTTATTGCACAATAATGTTTCATTTACAAAGTAAAAGATACATCAGACCCTGTTAGGGCACAGCAACTGGACGAGAAGACTGATTTCTGTAACACAAGTTTTTAAGCTATTTCCTTTACAATGGATGCGATTGCACTGCAATGGATGCGTTGTAAAAAAAAACAAATAAGCTCTTGTATAATGTCTTATTGGAGCATCCACCGCTAACCGTACCTCGCTTAACTATCGCCCGCGGCGATGCTTGCATCAGATAAAATCAATTTGAATACAATTTAGCCTTTGCTAGTGATCCATCAGGTGGCGCGTATCAAGGGTCATCGGCGATGCTCCGATTTCCTTTCACTTGATCTTATCTTGGTATAAGTTTAGTTAGCTTACTTATTTACGACGACCTCGGTGGCGCAGTGGCTAAGGTAGGCGGCCAAAGCGCGAAAGGTCCCGGTTTCGATTCCCGGTCGGGTCAATTTGGAAAACGAACTTTTCTGAATTGACTTGGGTCTGGGCGTACTGGGATGACGCCCCCAGTTAGTATCCGTCGTCTGGTACTCATAGTACAATGGAAAACCTTAGTTTGAGACCAGGTGATTTGTGTGATTGTCTGGCGCATTTATTTATTTAAAAAAATGCATAGGCAAAGAAAAAAAGTCTGTTAAAAGTAGGTACCTACATTTTATCTCGAAAAAACGTGAACAGAGTCGCAGGCATCTAGTAGCCCTATTAATAATATAAACACCAATTAATATACACGATTGTCTGAATATATGTTTGTTACTTTTCACGCAAAAACCGCTGGTCGGATATTGATGAAATTTGGTCTGAATGCACTAATCTGAGGAGCAACTGATCGATTTTTATAATTTTTTATAATGCTTTACGCCATACTAGCAAACTTTAAATATTTTTAAAGAAACAGAAACATTTTATCTCCCCTTGGAATCGAACCCACGACCTTCACGTATCGCGCGTGCTGCTTGTTCAACTGAGCTAACCACAACTTATAGTTGGCGATGAAATTTTTCTGCTCAATGCTAATACTCGGGAAATACTATTTTCTTTACTTAATTGAGTTTTAATTTTTGTTTTACAATTGTCAATCTAACTGTGTGTCTTGGTGCAAAATTAGTAACAAGTTAAGGTTTCTTTTGTAAAAAAAACTACTGAGTTTCTTGCCGGTATCCTCTCGGTAGTTGTAGGTTCCGAACCGGAGGTAGCATAATTTGATTTATATAGAGACTATTCATAAATATATATATTTTTTATATTGCACTTTAGATTGACCTCATCCCACCTGATATTAAGCGGTAATGAGGTCCTAGCTTAAGGGTGACAAGTACAGCATAATAAATATGTTACCACCTACTGGACTTGTCGCCCTTACCTTGAAGGCTTGACCCCTGCTACTAATGTAGCACCCCTCGAGAGCTCTGGAAACCTTACTGACACGCAGGAACACAACAACACAGAAGTGCTTGTTATTTGGCTGCGGTCTTCTGTAAGGTGGAGGTATTTCACCAGTCGGGCTGCTCCAGTTCGAGCGATAAATCGCTATGCCCTACCTCTCTTAGACGTCCTATATATGAATAAAAGATTTGACTATTGACTATTCATTGAAAGCATATTTTTGAGTTAGATGGTATTTTTTTTAAGGAAATAAAGAAAGAAAACATTTATTGACTCAACTAACAAGCAAAACACAAAACATAATCTGGTCCAAACATAAATAAAGGAAGTATATAATTAGCACGCCAGCTTTTTTTTTATAAAACTTTTGGGCTCGTACAAACTTGCTTCAAATGAAATCAATTTTGAATGTAATCCAGCTCTAACCAGTGATCCGTCAGGCGCTCGTATCGCGGGTCATCGGAGATGCTCCCGATCTGCTTTCACTCGATCACCCCGGATACGTTAGTAAGCTATTGTTTATACCGCCGATTCGTAAAATAGGGTAAATATAAAATATTAGAAATTATTGAATGATATAGGAATATTTCAATGATAAACATATATGTATCTACATAATTATTAGCTCGCTCGCACACCATATTGTTAAGTTCTCTAGCCCCAAATATTGTAAAAATTTGGATAACTGAGTTTCTTGCCGGATTCTTCTCGGTAGGATTAGGTTCCGAACCGGCTGTAGCTCAATTTTGGTTTATATCCATTTTGACGATGCATAAGCGTTACTTACAACCAACATGAATAAATGAATTGATAATTGATTATTACGATTTTATTTCACAGGCGATTGTGTGTGTGTGATAAAAAATGGTACTTTATCAGCTTCACAATTGCAAAGTAAAAATGAGTTAATTATATCTAAAAATGATCCTAAAGAATCATTTTACTTGGTGCGACAACGTTACTTGTGCAGTAGGCATCTTTTCCGTATGAGAACGTGAGTGTCATCGCGACACACCTACAGTTATAATTTGTCGTTAGAGCCACAACGTCACTTTTGAGGGGTTTGGAAGGCTCAAATAAAGATACAGTATATTTTTTAAAACAGAGATTAATATTTATCAAAAGGTAAAGTTAAAAGTTGACATTGTAGTATAAACTGTTGATCTCATCTTTATATTCTTAAGTGATTGATTGGTTTTGTGAGGTGTCTATAGTTTTAAACGCTTCTCCTGAAAAACTACATTTTTGCATAAGTGACTGTGTCGATAGGGTGCGATAAATTTAGGCAAATTTATAATAAATAATAAACAAATAAATATTGGACAACATCACATACATTGCTCTGATTCTGTGGGAAGTAGCTAAAGCACTTGTGTTACAGAAATCAGAAACAGCGACGGTACTACAACACCCAGACCCGAGACAATACAGAAAAGTTCGTTTCCCATATTGACCCGACCGGCGATCGAACCCGAAACCTCAGATATGGCGCGACGTCAAAGTCCGGCACGCTCGCCTCTCGGCGACGGAGGTCGTCAAAAGATAATTTTAAGACCAGTCAACATTTGTTTTGGTATTACGCCAGTAGTCGATATTATTATTAAAAAATGAAATTTTGCGGTTGTGCGGCTCTACGTGGAGGCCGTCCCGTATGTCAGGTGTTTAGAAGATTCCGATTGTTGTTTTGCAGTTTTGATGACAACTGTGATAATCCAAAGATGTACGTACATGTTACCATCAGATGTGTGTACTAGACAGATGAAGTTTATTTTTAAGCGACTTAAAAAAAAAGAGGAGGTTCTCAATTCGACCGCATAATTTTTTTTGTCAGCGGATTTGGGCAATTAGCTCTCGGCCTACTTGGGATAACTGAAGAAATTAGGAAAAGGGAAATATGCCTTAGTTACAAAAAAAACATTATAATATATCCAGCTGGATAGTAAATAAATACTTCACCTATATACAATTATAAGCTAAAGAGTTTGTTCGTTTGAACTTATCTAAGCTAAGTAACACTTATGAAACGTCTCTATCAATCAAATGATGCTACCTCTGGTTATTGGTACCGGAACTTATAACTACTGAGAAGACTTTTAACATTTAAAATAATTTAACGGGTCAAAACGCGACACCATTTTTATTTAGTAGTTAATACGAACTACTCAGTCAGCTCGTGACCACGGTTGGTGCAACCTAACCGAAACGTCGGGCAGTAAGTAGTTCGTATTAACTACTAAATAAAAATGGTGTCGCGTTTTGACCCGTTAAATTATTTTAAATGTTTAAAATGGAACGCGAAAGTCTTAAAATTTATAATAAGACTTTTAACAAACAAAATTTAAACTAAATATTAATTTTGCACCAAGACATACAGTTTGTCAATTTATTTTGAAAGGCACTTTTCACTTTCGATTTCTTCCAAATAATTTATCTAAGGCTTTAACTTGTAGCAGATTTAAACAAAAGACTTGATGAAATTGATAAGTAATTCAGTTGTAATCCATCGCTACCAGGCCGCAGCTTGACAAAAGCACTTTTACTGCACCAAATCTCATAGTCATCTTAAAAACAACTTAATATTTAGCTCTATGCTTAAAAATTGTGGTTCCGTAGATAACTTTGATATTATTGATTTGCTACTACAGTTTCTGTATATTTAACGTGCGTATCCAGTTTTTATTACGAATATTTACATTTTTTATAATGTTTTACGCCGCACTAACGAACTTGAAATGTTTTAAAGAAACGAAAAAAAATCCCCTTGCTTAGTAAGTAAAAAAACATAATAGTTGAAAGAGCACGCGTGATATGTGAAGGTCATTTCGTAAATCGAACCACAGACAGGAAGAGTCCTGACTTTCGCAGGAAAGTCTTAAAAAATTTGTTACCTCTACTGTAACTCCTTTCATACAAATTCATGGCTGCCTGCGTGCAGCAATGCTCACTCTCTGGGCACATACGAAAGACAAGAGTCGGAGAGTCCTCCCAAGAATTGCTATATTCCTTTTAGTGTTATGTGCTTATGTTACTTTAATTTTGTTTTCTAATGAAACTAATTTTATGTATAACTAGCTGTGCCCGCGACTTCATTCGCGTGGACTACATCCTTTTATGGTCGGTTTTACCCCTTTCTCCCCTAATATTTGAAACAAAAAGTAGTCTATATTTTAATCCAAGTTTCGAGCTATATTTGTCCCAAATTTCATATCTCTTACTTCAAAAATAAACATTTTCCCATTTACACTTCCAAAGGTGGTATTACCCCTCTCCCCCCCTTATTTTCTAATAAAAAGTAGCCTATGTCCGTTCTTGAGATTCAACGTATACCTATACCAAATTTCATCAAAATCGGTTGAGAGGTTTAAGCAGGAAAGCGTAACAGACACACAGACAGACAGACAGAGTTACTTTCGCATTTATAATATTAGTAGGGATTGAATATTTTTTTATTTTTATTCCTAAAATATAGAAATACAACAACAACTACTTCGGTCGAAGGAACCCCAAAACTCTTCGCGTATTTCCAGGCCGCATAGTTCGGTCGATCATATCGCGGTCGGAAGCCGCCGTCCGACTAATTGGTCAGACATAGCATTCCGACAAGTACGAGATAAAGTTGCGCCGGCGACGCTGTCTTATTAGGGTTCCATTGCCAAATGGCGAAAAACGGAACCCTTATGGATTCGTCATGTCTGTCTGTCTGTCAGTATATCACAGCCACTTTTCTCTAAAACTATAAGTATTATACGGTTGAAACTTGGTATGTAGATGTATTCTGTGAACCACATTAAGATTATTTACAAAAATAGACAAAAAACAGTAAATTTTAAGGGCTTTTGCATTTTTTATGGCAAATTTTTTCAAACCTTTATGTGGGGGGTATCTATGGATAGGTCTTTAAAAAATGATATTAAGGTTTGCAATATGTTTTTTTTTTTAATTAAATAGTTTGTGCGAGACACTTCCAAAGAGATAAATTAATGTTTCGTTCCCTCCGGTAAATTTTAAACTAGAAAATGATGATGTACATTACCGTGCAAAATTGTACCGAAAATTAGTTTGAACAAAATCTAGTACCTAAGTATATTTTTTTAAATACATCATAAATCGTGAACCGCAATTAACTTTTAATTGTGTACTTACTGTTTTTTTTTCCGAGTCAATCGTGCTGAACCCTTCGTGCGCGTGCGATTCGCGCTTGACCGTTTTTTTTTCTTTTTTATACCTGTCTATCGATGATGTCTGGGAAGCCTTATCTTTTTCGCCGAGCTTTCGGGGGAGCGCAGATGGCTCTCACCCCTTATATTTAAGCAACTACTGAAGAGAGCCTCCCAAACTGGGCCTGGGCCTACCTCGACTGAGGCTGCTACTGGGACTTTGTAACCTAACGTACGCTTGGATTGGCTGTTTCATTTCCTATATCTAAGCTATCCAACTCTGTTGTTGTATGACCTCTTCAACGAGCAGGCTTGGCTTTGGAGACGGGATATCTCAGAGGTCCGGTACAATTTCTGGTCAGGTCAATATGGAAAACCAAACTGTGGGTGTGCTGCGATGACTCCCCTAGTTAGTATCCGTCGTCTGGTGCTCATAGTAAAAGGGGAAACCTAAGTTTTAGACCAGGTTTGGTGTGATTGTCTTGCGCATTTATTTATTAAAAAACTTTTCTATAGTATCTCGGAATTGGGTTTTGTGGTACGATAAACATTAAAGTAAACACAGTTCGATTTCAGTTGTTATGCCCGCGACTTAAGCGCTGTACAAAGTTCAAAGTGTAGAGTTTGCCGTGCTGACGGTACCGTCTTTGTTCGACACCAAATAGTAGCATCATTAGATTTTTATGAATACGATTTATAAGTGTTACTGATGCAATCTTTATGAATAAATAATTTAACTATTGCTCTACGGAGGGCATATATGAGAGGCAAGCGAGCCGGGCATTGGTGTTGCACCAATCTAAGGTCAAGAGTTCGATTCCCGGTCCGCTCAATATGGATTAAGAAATTTTCCATATTTGCATAGGTGTTGTGGTAATGTAGTTCTTTCTGATTTATTTAATATGTGCTTTACCCACTCATACCAAAGAATCAAAGCAATGTATGTGATTATAAAGGTAGTTTGTATGGATTTATGCATTTCCGTTGTTTTATACTTTTTCACGAAAGATGTACAAAATAGACGAAATTTGATAGCTAGACAGATAAGATACAAAAATAACTTTAAGGATATTTATCATCCTAAACTTACGTGAACAAAGTCATGAACGACACCGATCATTCAATCAAGGGTTTCGAAATCGTTTTGCCTGATACATTATTAATTAATTCCAATACCCTTATGCAACAGTACATCACAACCACACCACATTCCAGCTGAATTGACGGTAATAACCTCCAAATTACCTTAAGAAATACCTTATCATCAGCGTACCTTTTCGTTATGATGTAATACTAATCTCGTATTGAACATTACGGCATCAAATCAAAACTATGACAGGCTACCTTCAGTCAGGGCGTCGACTTGGTGTTGTGTAACTGGAGAAAGTGCATCATTATGGTGATGGGATGTTGATGAGTTGCATGTGCAAGCTTTCTGTAGGTACTGATGCAATTTGCAGCCGATGCCACTGGTCTGATGTGGTCTAGATGACGTTTGTCGGATCAAATGAGATTATCGGTACGCTGCTTATTATTGAACGCGGGGTAACAAATAACATCGTAGACAGTAACAAAAGAGTGTATTGTATCTTCTCTGTAGTTATAGGTTCCGAACCGGGGGTAGCTTCATTTGCTTTATAAATAAAGAGACTATTCATAAGTATTACTAATGTTATCTATGTGAATAAAAAATATTGACTTTGACTTTGAATTTGACATTGCTTTAAAAGGGTTGTTGTATTTTCGTCACAAAGTAAATTCGTCACGCAAAACAGTACGAGGAAATTGGCAACTTGACAGTATTGTAAAATGTGTGCCCGTTCATTTTATATCCCAAGCAATTCGATTTATCTGGAAATAATCTAAATAACCAGAGAAAAATAAGATTTTGTGTAACACATTTAAAAAGCGCGCGAAAACGCCAAGACTCGTCACTGTTGCAATTATGACGTCAACGTCCTAGACAACGAACCGATACGCATAGGAACGACTTAATTAAGATAAACGGAAAATGTTTCAATAAATTCTCTATACGATTAGAGACACAATAATTCAATTTAATCGGTAAAATAATCATTGTTTCGCCACATTAAAATAAATAATTTTCGCCGACAGCTGTCATTTCCGAATTGCAATGGTGGTTTCCGTTTCGGTTCTTTTGTTCCACAGATAAAAAAACTAAAATTTATTTTGCAAAAATAAAATACTAACTATGCTTTTAATTAAAAAGTAAAAATGTAAAATGATTACTTAACTAATAAGCTAACATATGTAACACTTTTCATATTTTATTGTTAACACTGTCAAGTAGCCAATTTGACACAGTTCTGATTTTCTAAATTGAATTCTTAATTTTATTAATATTGATTATTGTAAATTGATACCGAAACAATAAAACAATAAGCAGAATAAAAGTATAATAATTTGTTTTTCATCAACATCATCAATTTCAACAATAGTTCTCAAGTAGCCGATTTTCCCACATTTTAATTATAAGAGACACTAAAAAATTATTCCATATCACAGTAATTATCACGTGTCTTTAAATTTAATATGCTTCTGTTTGTACCTTTCCGTTAATAAATTATTATTACTATTTAAATTTAAATTCCATCGCTCAAAATTTATGAGTTTACTTGTAAAAAGTATGTGCTCGTAAAAGAATTTACTTTGTGATGACCAAACAAAAACCACTTTAAAACATTTAAATTGGTTTTTAAAATTATCAACGTAAGAAAATATTAATGCTTAGTGTCCACTGTAGTCTATGACTTTTTTTTGACCTATTTTATTTCAAAGTTTGTGAACACATAATCGTAAATTGATATAAATAAATGCCCCGAGATAGCCACACCAGTCAAAGGGTCTTAAATTCAGTAGTTTTTTTCCTTATACTGTGAGTGTCAGATAACAACAATTAATCCAGCACTCCCAGACTGAAACCAACTGAGAAAAAACGTTTTCCAAATTGATCTGACTGATAATCAAACTCGGAACCTGTAAAGTTTCGGGCGCTTAGGCACTGCCTTTTAGAGGTCATCCACTTATGGATCGTTTTTTCTATATTTTCTTATAAAAATACTAATAATTAGGGCAAAGAATAACTGCTCAACTGTGTTGAGCTATTGTCCCCTAGTCTTATTAAGTACACATTTTAGTTTTGCTTGCTAGACTAAGGTATAAATGTATAAATTGTATCACAAACTTTCACATTTATGACATAACTAGGATTCTATAAAGAATATGCAACAATCCGGTAAAGATAAGTACCTATTTAGAAAATGAAAGCGAGTACAGTACGGTCAGAAAATTAGTAAGCGAACCAAAATTTCAAGAAACGACAATTATTAAATATATTCTAATCAAAAGAAGGTCAATATACAACAGTAATTAAAAAAAAGAACTTTTAAGTTATTGATATTGATAATTTTGCTTGTTAGAATAAAGAGAAAGAAATAAGGTACCCATATCTTATGCCACAATCAATTAACAAAAAATAATTCATTACAACTTTCTATATTAACTAGCTGTGCCCGCGACTTCATTAACGAGGACTACATATTTTCATAGTTAGTTTTACCCCTATCTCCCCTAATATTCGAAATAAAAAGTAGTCCACACTTTAATCTAAGTTTCGTGCTATATTGGTGCAAAATTTCATATCTCTGACTAAAAAACTTTCAATTACCTTTACCCTCATAATTTTCCAAACAAAAGTGGCCCATGTCCATTCTAGAGGTTCAACGTATACCTATGCCATATTTCATCAAAATCGGTTCAGTGGTTTAGGAGTGGAAGCCGGACAGACAAACAGACAGAGTTACTTTCGGATTTTTAATATTAGCATGGATGTAGCCTAATATTTATCTCGCTAGATGCTGACCCTACTTTGAGTGGACATTATTCGAACAAGTATATCATGGACACTTCTCGGCTTGCGTAGGCGCAGCTTCGGTCGTCGTATTGACGGAGTAATTACAAGTTCACTTGAAGTGAAATGTCGAGCTGTACTGACACGACTACACATTTTGAACTTTGTTCCGGCTTTATGTCGGGCGCATAAGATCTAAAATTGAGTGCAAGTGTTTAGCTTGATGTGCTGTACACCGAACTTCAAATCAAGTGCCATCGAAAATTCTTTACAAATAGACTATGATACTATGGTATTTATTTTGGCTTCAAATGTTGAAAAAAGTTTTAAAATTGTTAGCATATCGTTAACCATGATTTAATTACAGTGTACCTTTTTTTAAGGTCCTCTTTTCACTTAAAAGGTATGGAGCTATCAAAAAATATTCGCGTTAGTCGGCTCAAAACGATTATCTAAGACTCGTAATTATAGTATCATAACTAGTGCACGCCTGCGAATTCGTACACGTTGAGTAAGTTATTTGCACATAATTTTTAAGTCATCTAGATTGAATTTTCACTATAAATGACCACCTTAAAATAAAAAGGGATTTCCACCCCAAAAATGGGTTCATTTCTGAAGATACACCATAATATATTATTAGTAACACTCCACACCATAGCAAGAAAATATATAAAAAAATCCTTATTTCTACTCCCCTTTCACCCCCTTTAGCGGTGAAGATTCTGTAAATGTTTCAGATTCACATCAATAAGTCAGTCAGTAAGTGAGTGGGATTACGCTTAAATAGATAGATAGATACACTTTATTGCACAAAAATAAGTTTTATATGCATATTCAAGTACGATTTAGCGGTATTTAATTATATTAATAAGCATAAATAGTTGTATTATAGAATAAGCTCGACAAAACCTTTTGTAAAAGCTCAAAAGGAATCCCATTTTACTCAAGTAGGTATTATGTTCGTCTGCCTACATCGGATAAGATCATGAATATTCATAGTTCACACCTTGTCACAGTGTTTTGTAATGTGTAGGTACAGTCAGCATTACTAATTTGGAAACAACTCAGTACCTTGTTACATTAAGTCAACTGTCTATTTGATTTACATAGTCACACGCAGGTTTAATATGCCGTAGGGTTGAGGTGTATACAAACTTATGATGCTGACACTAAGCTATTGTATTGTATTGTATTTTGTTGTTATCCATACTCACATTTTTACTGTTACCGCACCCATAAACGTACTATCTGCATGACCCAACGGTTGACTGGTAGAGAATGCTCCTAGCATTAAGTCCACCGTTTGTACTTTTTTCGTGCAATAAAGTTTTTAAATAAATAAATAAATTGTACACGAATAGTACAAATGTGTACTGAATGTAAAGAGCATTCTTTACCAGTCAATCCTTGGGTCATGCACATAATTAGTTTACGGATGCGGTAACAGTAAGAATGTGCATATGGATTACAACAAAATATATAAAAAATAAATAGCAATTAACTAAACACTATTAATAGAATTACATGAAATACAATAAAACAAAATAATATCATGTTTTAAATATACATTTAATTTAATTATGTATACATATGTACAACATAAATACAAGTAAACAATCAAAGTTAATTAAATTAGCAAATGAAATTTTACATATATTGAAGAAGAAGAACAGAATAATTCACGAACTCTCATTAAAAAATCCTTAGTCGGGGATATATACCAATGTAGAAAGTAAAGAAAAATAATGAATAGATAACGATTTTTTTCTACTGTCAATTTCATTATAATGTAAACAGATCGATTAAATAAATATAAATTTTAAGATATAATTATATAGAGTCGGAGAAATACAAGCTCATTCAACGCATTTTTTTCTAAGGTGCAATATGTCGTTATTTAAATAGTTTTTAATTATTACGCTCAGCCTTTTTTGCCGACTGTACTTAGGTCGAGTAAGGGTGTGAACTAAACCGGGTAGAACGTTAAATACACGCTATTACGTAACAAAAAGAGTTGCTTTTTGTTTAAAATAATTAAAGATAATCTGTCATCGCTGTGTATTTTGTATTACTGTGTTCAATTGCATAACATGTTAAGTTGTCACTGTCAGCTTAAACACAAAACAGGTAAGCTTTTGAATAGTCATTGCTCTTAGTAATAAGGATAAGTTAAAAAGAATATTTTATTCATGAGACGCCTTTTAGGCGACAAAACTAATATACCTGTGTAGTAAGAGGCAAGAATTCAAAAAATTTAATGATTGAAATTCCTAGGTGAAATTTTATATTCGGTATAAACTAAAAAAATATATGATGTAGGTGCATTACAATACAAACTTTCACCAAAAATTGGTTTCAAAAAATGTAATGATTGAAATTCCTAGGTGAAATTTTATATTCTAATTCTAGGAATTTCAATCATTAAATTTTATATTCGTAATATGAAATTTCACCTAGGAATTTCAATCATAAAATTTTTTGAAACCAATTTTTGATGGAAGTTTGTATTGTAATGCACCTACATCATATATTTTTTTAGTTTTATCATTTTATTTTTTTAAAAGAAACAGGGGCCACATTATTTTAGCATTTTGGAAGTGTCTCTCCCGCAAATTATTCAATTTAGAAAAAAAATATATATTAGAAACCTCAATATCATTTTTGACGACCTATCCATAGATACCCCACACGTATTGGTTTGAAGTGTGGGGCGTCCCTTAATTCCTTTTTTTTAAATCTTAATGCAGGTGTACACTTGACTGTGTAAAAATATATTTGCTTAAATAAATTTATGATTAACAATGCAGGATGATGTAATACTTCATTTTACACAATTTCACAAAGATTTGCTGTTACCAATTACCTAATAAAATATAGACCTTGTAAAAAAAATAATAAATAAAATGTATTTATTTCAGATAACTAAGATCCATAAGTTGTTAGTAAAAGCTTAATATGTATGTTAGTATATTATTTTTAAAACGGACCTCGTCCTTTTTAACATATGTCCGATCAGTGGACAATCCCCACTGTCAGCTATCTGGCCATGCCACAGCGTAGGTACTGAATACCTACGCTGTGGCAGCTGCCACGTACTCTGTGCAATACAGACGCGCTCTTTTTTCGCATGATGGCTTCAAAGCTATCTCCGCCCGCTAACGCGAACATCGTGGAAGCACTACAAAAGCGCGGCAGCCGCAACAGCGCCCTGAAGGCGTTATTATATTGGACACGCAGGGCACTGTAGGCTTTCTTGGTATAGTTGGTTTTAGTAGTGTAGAAACATACATAAAACGTGCGGAAGTTTAATAAATTCCGGTACAATGCGGAAATCGATATAATTGACGCTTTAAAGTATTGCTCCGGATAAGGTAATGAAATAGGGTTGTTAGCGACCGAAACATGCGTAAGCAATGATTTTTAGAATTTAGATAATAATTTATAAGGAATTAAAAGCCGGTGAAAAATAGTGCGACATTTATTGAGCAGAAAAGATAATGACAGATGGATTGTGAAAAAGTATCAAAGACAAAATAAAATAGAAAAAGGTTTAAAATTAAAACAGGTGCGTTCTGCACAGAGTAGTTCAGTCAAATTGCATTTGTTCATAAAACAATTTATAATAGTGTATGAAATAATGTGGAGAGAGGTCTGAGAAAAAAAATGATACCTAAGTGAATGTTTTTTTTACAACTTTATTTTAACACTACTTTTAACGGCTTTGGATATCTTCATATAGCTTCTCTATTTTAATTCAATATATTTTTAAATTATACTATTTTTAGTTTACGTAATGAATGAAAAAGTTCGGGAGTTATTTCGTGGTTTTTGATTTGCATTCATAATATTTTGTTCTTTTTTATGATGCTTAATTCGCAATGAGTTGTAACGATTATGAGAGCTCCCGGGGGTGCTACATTAGTAGCAGGGGTCAAGCCTCCAAGGTAAGGGCGACAAGTCCAGTAACAGATTTATTATGCTGTACTTGTCACCTTTAAGCTAGGACCTCATTACCACTTAACATCAGGTGGTATGAGGTCAATCTTGAAGTGCAGTATAAAAAAAATGAGAGTTAAAAATTGCAAAATCGGATCCGACCAATTTAATTAAGAATGACATCACATAGCTTTCATTGTCAACGAAACAAAGCGCGTATACAAAAATTCAGCTCAATCGGTTGATGATGACTGGTTCAAAATTGAGTTGCATGATTCCATCCGGATTAACATAGGCACGATCGAAAGAACGTCAGACTCACTTTGAACTTTTTACCGCAAGCATAAGAACTTAAAATTAAACTGCAAGCGTTTTACCTTGAGAAAGCATCTAAAAAAGAAAAGGCTAGTCTACTGCTAACAGATTATGTATGTACCGTAGACATCGCGTGAATGGCACTGTTTATTCCGCAATAAATGTAGTAATAAACTTTATTGCTGGATGTTAAAACGCCGTTTACGTCTACTAAGTATGTTTTCATTTCGAATATTATGCGTTAGAATGACAGCTCCATTGCTTTTAATATTCATTAGTCTTGTTATTTTTTTCCGTATCCGGTAGCCCCTACGGAACTCTTATATTCTACTTTTTAATCGACTTTAAAAGAAGAGGTTTATTAATTTGACAGTATTTGCATATTATTTTATGTGCGTTCTTCGTGACATGTATCGGCGTGTTAGACAAAGTTTGGCTATGATTTACTTTTTTACGCAGTGAAGGTTATTCTGTGTTATTTTTCACATAATCGGTTTAGCTTACTTCTTGATATATAATGTGACACACATACCGAATGTCAAGTAACTCGTCACATGGACAAATTAGTTTAGGCCGGTTCGGTAATCGCCGACGGCGCTGTGGCCGTAATAGTTAAACTACATTCCCATGGCGCCACCAATAGGCAGTAGAGGTAGTTCTTTTCAGAGCAGGGGAATCCCACACACGCCTCTGTCTTTTTTTCTCCAGGCAGCGGTACGGTGCGCCAATGCATTTCCCTTCCTTATAAAAAAAAGGCCGGTTCGGTAAAAATCGAGAAAGGCCAGAACGCTGATTTTAGTTTTGATTTAATTGGAGGTCCCAAGAAGTTTTAAAAGGTAAGAAAATTTGGGGGAAAAATAGGCGGAATACGCCGGATCGCCGGGAGAGTTAGTAGTCAGATTTAAATTAAAATGCCTATAAAGTAAAGCCACTTGAACTAAAAACGTCATTGAGCAATTTATAGTATTCGACTTTTTTTATCTGTCAATTTAAAAATCGGGTGTTAGAATAACAAACATTTATTATTCATAGACCCTAACGTTTACATTTCCTAAGCAGTCGAATATCTTACACTTGTATGTGACGAAATAATTAAAGATTAATATTATGATATTAGTGGCATTTCTTAGATTTATATTAAAATAGACATAACTAACACATTGCATTACTCTTATTTCAGAATGCGGAGTATCATTACGGCGTCACACTCGTCAGCCTCGGGAGCGGTCTGCAGGGCAGCTGCGCATCATCAGGGGCCGGGAGTCGAAGAGGGGAGCCTGGCCTTGGCAGGTATGGAGAATGCTCACTCCACTTACTTTAATAACTGGACTTAACAGAATACCTGACACTGACTAACCACTGAGATTGTGCGTGGATGCCAGGCCTCTCCAGAGCCTTCTAAAATTTCTGCAGTAGTTCTGATGAGCGGACAGCTGGACTTTAGGACCCGTCCGCCACGGAGGAAGATTGGCCGACCCAATACCGCAAGCACTCTTCCTCTTATTCGAGATTTCGATACCTTGAGAATGTTGTGTGACTGTTAGAAATACTTCGAGAGTAGGCACGAGTATTTAGCAACTGTCGACCCCTCATTGTTAATCTATAAAATTTTAATACCGGTGTGAAAAGCCACGTGCCTGGTAAAAATACTTTAATAGTATTTAGTAACTGTCAGTACCATACAGTTGCAAATTATTTAAATAGCATCCCTCGTGGCTTAACGTGAGGCCTTGGTGTGATCAACTTGAATTCCCAAAGTTTTTTTAGCAACTCTTGTTCTGTATGATCCATCCATACGTCCAACAGTATGATCACCAAAAACATTAAGACAAGTATTTTTTTCTTCCATCATGTAAACTAAAACTTACTGATACACATTGTATTACATTTCAGTGCGTCTTTACTTCTATATACAAGTTTTCCGAAATAGTGGCCTTAACATACCCCACTAAACTTTGATCATACATATTTTTTATTCGTATAACAAAAATTACGATTTGTTAATTTTGAAAATCTACCTATGGACTTAATATAATAATTGAAAAAGAATTGAATTTGGTAACTACATAAAAAATTTGGTAACTCTTATCTTTGCCGGACCATAAAGAAGTGGAACTCGTGGCCGGCTCATGTGTTTCCTCCTTCCGTTGACATGGATTCCTTCAAAAGGAGCGTGAAGTTGCTTCAACATCTTGCGGGCCAGTATGGCGATGGTAACGGATAGGATATTTCGATATCAAATCCGTTGTCATCGCGATGTGGGTTCCTCTCTTGCTTACCATCAGGCTGGGAGGAGCCAATATACTGCGCTACTTACTATAAAAAAAATAGTTTCATGTTATATACATGTTATAACTAATATAAGATAACTTGTTTTGTAACATGCAACTTTCAAAGAAGCTTTTGAATCACAATATAATATGAATATTACTAAATAAAATAGTACTTAACGATGTAATTTAATGAACTTGTGTTCGATGTATTATGATATTTTGTTTTGCCACTTTTTTTATATTACACTTCAAGATTGACCTCATCCCGCCTGATGTTAAGTGGTAATGATGTCCTAACATAAGGGCGACAAGTACAGTATAATAAATCTGTTACTGGACTTGTCGCCCTTACCTTGAAGGCTTGACCCCTCCTACTAATGTAGCACCCCCCAGGAGCTCTGGAAACCTTACTCACACGCAGGAACACAACAACACAGAATTATTAAGAGACGATTCATAAGTGTTGCTGATATTATCTATATAAATAAAAAATAACTAAACTGAATAATAATCACAATATTCGCTGGTTGGCAAATTAATAAACAAATGGGTTGTCTTTGTCACGACATTTTCCTCCGCTACCAAGTTGAGGCTTGGAAATTACTTAAACTTTCACAAATTAAAGTTTCATAACAGTAATTATTACTTAGGGCAAGATATATAAAGGGTTGAACTTGAATATATAAATCACATTCATAAACATTGGTCAAATCACATATCGCACCTTCGGTAGGACAAGGGCACAAGTTTACAGGAGCGCCTTTTAAAGATATTTTTTGCTTTAGTGTGGTATCATTACTCTAAAGTTGTCCTCCTTTGCAAGATATAAACCATTATAGCATATTCTGTTTAGACATGTGCTTTACAAGAATTAAGAACTTACAGTTTTTTTTTTAAGATGGTTGACAATTGTGCCCATGTTCTACCGAAGGGGCGATATATTGATATGTTTCTGTGGTAAGTAGCTTTGATTGTAACGACGTTGTTTTTTTGGCTTGCTGCACCGAATCAAATGAACTCTGATGCTTAGATTGCACTGCACATTGCAATAGATAAATATAAAATAAATATAATCATAAATATTGGACAACATCACGTACATTGCTCTGATTCAATGGTAAGTAGCTAAAGCACTTGTGTTACAGAAATCAGAAACAACGACGGTATCACAACATCCAGACCCGAGACAATATAGAAAAGTTCGTTTCCTATATTGACCCGACCGGGGATCGAACCCGGGACCTCAGAGATGGCGCTCGCCAAAGTCAGGCCCACTCGCCTCTCGGTTAGGAGGTCGTCAACGAAAGAAAGATCTTTGGATAATTCGGCTATGTAATAAAACACTAAGGTCTTAATATTTTTGTTTACTTTATACTGTCAATGGAACATCAGGGAAAACATTTGCAGTTCAATATTCGTTCTTATGTCCTCATTTTAAGGGCGACACAAAGTCCAAAGTGTTTTTGGACTGTGTGTCGCATAACTTGCCTTTGACTCTAAAAAACTTACATAAATTCGTATGCATCTGTTCAAGGTATCGCTGCAACTCCTGCACCCAAACTACGGGCTCATCGGCCACTGGTGCGGTGGGGTGTTAGTGCACCCCCTCTGGCTTCTCACCACGGCTCACTGCATACATAAGTACTGCCTGTTGGATTTGCAACAGCTTAAAAAAATCTTATAGACTTACAGAAGGATATGCAATCTAAACATGATATGGCTTACAATTAATACTGAGAAAGAATGAGTAATGTAAACTTCGTTATTCAATTTCAAGTGCACATGCTTTTGTTTGCGACTAAGTTCGCGTTATTTTTAGTTGGAGAAGTAGTCTATTTATGTATACTGAACCTATTTTGTCTCTCTCTACAAAATGTTGGTACAACTATATCTAGCAGTTTTGCGTGAAACCGAAAACAAAGATACAGCCAATCTATCCATCCTTGTTCACTTTGGATATAATCTTAATATGATAACGATGTCTCAATCTACTGCAGTTAGAGCAAGTTAGAGAGTAAAGCTCAACAACCTGAAAATTAGTTCAAATCCCGTGGGTTAGGTTTTTCTAGTTTGGTTACGGTATTGCTGGCTTGAATCATCTGATTGTCCGATAAAATGATGATACCATGCTTCGCAACGCACGTTAAGCCGTTGGTCCAATTATGATCCATATAAGTTCCTCATGGAAATTAGACAGCAATCGCTCTATTTTAATGACCTGGTGTATTAAATCCAGACTTTGGTTCAAGCGGTCTCCGTACTCCGTATATGCACAGTCGGGATACACACTAGAACATTGTCATAGTCATTTTAACATTCTACATCTTGGTTACCAATAAGCTTAGCATGCGCAATACGTTAAATTTCTCGTATAAGACGATAAAAGTTTCCTTACCGTTGATTGGTTGGTGGGTTGGATAGTAAATCAGACTCGAATTTTCAGCCAATCAGCAGTTGACGCATTTATTTTGATATTTCTTAAGAGCGCGATAAAATTAACTCGAGTGGCGCAAACTAGGTCTGCAAGACGTCTTTACTTGAGCTCCAGGTCTTGACTAAGTATTAATGGTTAAATGTAACTCAATTTATGCTCAAATTCCAGCGAACTCTTCAATCTGCCAGTCCCAGCTCTCTGGACAGCTGTGCTTGGCGAGTGGGACCGTGCCGAGCAGAAGGGCGCCTACGTACCCATTGAGAGGATCGTCCTGCATCACCGGTTCCATAACTATCAGCATGACATTGGTCAGTAACTTTTTATTCATATTTTCTTGATGATACGCCACAATACAGGCTTCCTCTGTTAATTTCATTTGATGACACCTGCCATTTTTGCGGCCCGGTAATGTTTACCTAGTAATCTACTAATTTTTCAATTAGAATAAATAGCTTATGTGATTTTGCTAATCATATAATGCCTCGAAGGTCTTCTTGTAGTTTTATCAAACGTATTAAAATTTATCACTAAAAAGACTAAATTAGTGTACTGAAAAATGAATTCTTTTCTTATTTAAGACTGAATATAACAAAATATTAATTCAAAAAGGGGCAATGCAATATCAATATCCTATTTCAAGTATCCAAGGATGACTGTAAATTTCAATTAAAGCAAAAGACAAAATAACTGCAAGTAGGTAATTTTTTTGAAATATAAAATTGTATTCTTCCTGTTTCAGCGCTAATGAAAATGACAAAACCAGCGGACGTGAGCGCGGGCAGCAAAATCCGAACCATCTGTCTCCCGCCCTTCGAGCCACCAATCAACGACTACAACTTTGAAAAAGGCCCAGCTTTCTTCCAAAGACCAGAATCCCCAGAGCCTCACAAGAGAAAAGCAGCAAAACCGCCCAAACCAAACCCGGACACAGCCGTCAAATACCTAGAGAAACTCGGGAATCTAACCAAGAGCATATTCTCAGGTTTTACTTCGAAGAAACACAAAAACATGAGATACAACGTCAGAGTTGCTGATGATTCTGATAGGCAAGTAGATAAGAAGAACGAAGAGCTACATCGCAGTGATAGTGATAGAAGAAGTGACTTAGTGTACGATAGTGCCACTTTAGATAGTGTAGTAAAACTCATAAGGAACCAATTAGCTAAGGATGTTCGCTCCAATGTCAACGATAGAAGTGATAAAAAACTTATGTTTGGTGAAGAAATAGATCCGTTTATTGATGATAATAACGGATTAGACTTTAAAGATGAATGTTACGCGACGGGTTGGGGAAGAGAACAGACTAATGGTACACTGACAGATGTACTGCTGGAAGCGGAGGTGCCAATTCTTCCACTGAGGGTGTGCAGGGATAGGTATTCTCTGACGCTGCCCTTGAATGAGGGGCATCTTTGCGCTGGTAGCACAGATGGCAGCACTGGTGCATGTGTAGTAAGTTAAATTTAATTACCCTAAATGCAGTGAAGTGCCTAGACTTCCAATTTAATTAGAAATTTGGAAAATTTATTCTCCGCTGGCGAGAAGCTATTGCCTGACTATCTGCTGTTGTGTCGACTTTAACATTGAGTATAGGTGGGGATATTCCGGGTAAAGTAAAGAGATGCATATATAAATAATTTTACATTTTATCGTACTTACTTGTGTTTTCTTTGTGTGGTTATTTCTACCGAAAAAAGACACTTATAACAAGTATCCTTTTAAAGTACCTAGCACCAGGTAATCAACAAGAGCAAATATTCTCCAAAAATGAACCGGTGAAATGTTCATTATTCAACATTAATTCACCATCACGCTGTATTAATAATAAAAAGCTTTGTCTAGTTTTTTGTCATTTATTCGGTTTTTGGTTAGCCAACTCTTACCAGATACAATTAATTTTCTTCCAGTGAAGAAAGTAGTTAGTTTTCATAACGAAATAATAATGCCTTAAGGGATTACGTATCTGCTATCACGTAAATTAAAAATTTTACCTGAGCTGCATTCACTAACTAATTTCAGGGCGACAGCGGGGGACCCCTGCAGTGCCGGTCAGGAGGCCGCTGGGAGCTAAAGGGCCTCACGTCCTTCGGGTCTGGGTGTGCGAGGAGGGGCGTCCCTGACGTCTACACGAACGTCGCCCACTACGTCTCTTGGATTTACGGTCATGTTTACGCTACTTAAGAGTTCAAATTGATTTATCAGCTCTACTATTGATGAAAGAGTGATAAGTTTACAAATCGTGAAATATCTAATGATTTAAATTGTAGTACCTACTACTAAGTACTTACTATCTTTAAAATTGGTTTGGCTCCGTGGCTAGTTAAGGCCAACGGGTCCACTAGACTTTACGCCTCACTAGCGAACTTTTAGTATTTTAAAGAAACGGAAAAATATATAATCTTAGGATCAGTATGTTCTAAATTCATACGGCAGAGAGAACTTACGGAAGGCTAATAAGTTAATAGGTATAAGAGACAAATTTATCGCCTATGATAATTTATAGTTAGCTCAGTTGGAACAGCTACACGCGCGTTTCGTGTAAGCCATGGGTTTGAATCACACACCGCAATGGGAGAATTTATTTCTGTTCCTTTTAAATACTAAACGGATCTATTGTTTGAAGGTTGGATTCTAAAATAATGCAAACCTTTGTATGCTTGTACAGTCGCCGTCAGATATATTGGAGCAGGCAAAGTGACCAAACACTTCTGAACAGTTAAAAATGTCAATAAGCTCCATACACTACAAGTTATCATTAATATCTGAATATTCATTACTTCAGTAATATCTGAGCAGATGCCAATAATATCTGAATACTCATAACGTCAATATGTAACACGCATGTCATGTGTCTCATTTAGCTACCTGTGTAGACGAGTGTTATATCTGACGGTGACTGTCATGGCTGCAGTATGTTTTAGATTATTTTGTTTAAGTACCTATGTATAAAAAAGTATTAGTCTCGTTCTGTTATGTAATCCATTGTTCAGTAATCAAGATACAAGCGCTGTGAACAACAGTATTTGTATAGTATTACGTAATTAGATTGATTCCAAAGTGGCCTTTGTCTTGCAAAGAAAATTAATTATACTTTGATTTTTATTAAGATGGACTAAAGTGACAGCGGTCGGTGATTTGTTAAATCACCTATGACTGAAAAAAATTAATATGCTCAAAGGAGTAAATCTAAAAGAAATAAAATTGAAATAATTATATATTATTTATTTTGAAATTATCATTATCGCCTTCGCTGCTGCCCGAATCTGTTAATTTTATTACAAATCATTTGTTAAATTGTCTATGAGGCAGTCTAGTTGCATCAATTGGACTATGATTTCTTACACTATCATTAATTTTCCGTCAAGCAATGATTGCTTATTTCTCTTTAGTCTATCCAATTAAAAATCAGAGGTTGTGAATTTAAAATTATTGTAGGTGTAAATTTCCGAGAGCCACTAATCTGATCTTTAATGGTTTTGATAGTTGGGTCACAAAATGACTAAGAAATTAGTAAGTGATTATGATACATTTCGGTAGCTTCATGCGCTGCCAATATTTTCTTACCTACACTAGCGGTCCCGGCGAACTTCGTTTCACCTTAGAGGATTTTCCCGCTTCTGTTGAAATTTTTCCTGAATTTTCTTTGCTATAAACCTCACGGAGTCCGAGACCTTTCCAACAAATGCAAAACCGTGGAAATCGGTACGTGCGTTCTGGAGTTATAGCGTCAGGGAGGAAAACCCGACTTATTTTTATATAGTAGATAATCAATGATATATTAAGATATTTCAGGTCGTATATAGATGGATGTATATCGGTTTGAGCAATAATATTAATTGTTCTCAAACCCTCCAAACCTGACAGTTACCAATTTGCTATGATTTTAGAGTTACAATAACATAAGAATAAAATATGTTACTAAACATAGAAGTGTGCCTTCAAAATATACCTTTTTTTTCATTACTTCGTAGCTTAAAATCGTTTGGTACCTATCGATCATAAAGGCTGCGTGACTATTAGGCTAACTGTGAGTTGGTTCACTGAGCGGCGTTTCTATCGCAAACGCATACATATCGTCGTGTCAAAATAACCTAATAGGGACACAGCCTTAGAATGCTTATCTTAAACAAACTTACCTTAATTTTTTGTAGGAATTACTGTTAATTACTATTTATTAAGTGTTGCTAATCGTATAGATATTTTATAATAATTAAATATTTAATAAAATACCGAGATTACTATGCCATGAAACAATTTTGTTCATTACGAACATAATTTTATTTTTCATCATAAATTGTATAAGTTTATCAAGATTACCATTTCAACCCCACTGATTAGAAAGAGGGTAATTGTAAATACTATTTCTAGTCTACAATAAGCTTAGTTATTTATGAAATTATTGTTATTTAGTTAATAATTAAAAAATAAATAATACGGTAATTATATTAATTTTAAGGACCTACATTGTCTATTAATATTGTATATTTTCTAAATCTTAAAATTTTAACCACTCAAAGACCTGTGATTGATTTTTATTTATTTAATTAAATCTTACGTCGGTATTATTATTTTAAATAAAGTATTGGTAAGTATTGTTTTATATAATTAATTAAACTAAGAAATAAAATATGCCAATTATAAATAAAGTTTTATTTCACGTATAAAATGTAATAATTATACACAGTTCACCCAAATTAAATAAAATTAAAAACGTATTTACAATGATTTTTATACTAAAGTAATTTATAACGTAAATATTTACAGTTCTAATATCACATTGCATTATGGTTAGATAGATATCGTAATAATTTTTAAATAATTGTAATAATTTCCTTTAAAGGACACAGTAAGTATGTTTACAGATATTAAGTAAAACATTAGAAAAGGTACTAAATTAAATTAACAAACTCATAGATAATAAATTACTTTATCTACCTGCACCACAATTCAGCCACTAAAATAAAATGGCAAAAAGAAAAGAAAATTAATTGTTTTTTTAATATTGAACAGTACAAAGTATGATAACGGGTCAAAATGCGTTTTTAGTAGTTATTACGTATCTAATAACTTCTTTCTACCTGGCACGTCTAACCCGTAATTTGACCCATTAACCTATTTTAAATGTTTAAAATGGAACGCGAATGTCTTAAATTCTATATTTGAACCGTAATTCATTCAAAAAACTTAAACTTATGTTGAGGAATAAGAAGACACTCTTAAGCTTATTAAATTATTTAATATTTTTGTCTTAAGTCTAATTAAAAGTGATAGGTAGTTTTGTTTTTCTAAATATTAATTCTAAAAGACGTCTTGTATAATTTACATTTTTGCTATTATTCATCAGTTTATTTAGATAATGATAACATTCTTACTAGACAGTCAAGAAATTTTAATAAAGACACTTATATCATAACTGGTTTTTATTTAATTTATCAAATCAGGGCAAGTTTACGAAGGCCAATAAATAAATAAATATTGGACAACATCACATACATTGCTTTGATTCTGTAGTAAGTAGCTAAAGCACTTGTGTTACAGAAATTAAAAATAACGACGGTACCACAACACGGTCTGGGTGGCGAGACAATATAGAAAAGTTCGTTTCCCATATTGACCCGACGAATCAAAGACAAACTTCATTCGTATTTTCACTTTTTCATCATCAACATTTTAACCCCCAACAACCATTAATTCACATGGTGTTCCAGAGAGTTGGTACAAGTATGTTATCCAACAAATGGTTAAGTCCCATTTGCAGCTGTTTAATATGCTTAGGGGGGAACATACATAGGTAAGTTTTACATCTATACATTCTTAAATATTGTACACTAGCTGTGCCCACGACTTCGTTCGCGTGGACTACTTTCTCCCATAATATTCAAAACAAAAAGTAGTCTATATTTTAATCCAAGTTTCGAGCTATATTTGTGCCAAATTTCATATCTCTTACTTCAAAAATAAACAATTTTCCATATAAACTTTCAAAGGTGGTATTACCCCCATCCCCCCTTATTTTCCTTCCCCCTTATTAGCCTATGTCCGTTCTTGAGATTCAACGTATACCTATACCAAATTTCATCGAAATTCGTTCAGCCGTTTAGGCGTGAAAGAGTAACAGACGGACAGACAGACAGACAGAGTTACCTTCGCATTTATAATATTAGTAATAGTAGTAGACGATTTACAATTTGGCTAAATCTGGCACCCGGGGAATGGTCCCCACATGCCCCCATAGATCTGCAGCGAAATTTGACGATTCGTTAGATGGCGTTCATAAATTATGTGAGGTGTTTTCTTTCAATCTGTTACCACAAGTTATTGGTTTATAAATTAGATATTGTAAGCCCACAACAAATAAGTGCCAGTATTATGCAACCAAAACCAAACAAGACGTGAACTTGAGAGCTCTCGTGCTAGGGTAGTCGTGAGTGGCATTGGTCTCGTAATATGTTGCACAACATCTAAAATTTGTTGCACTATAATATAAAAATTAACTTTCAGTTACAATCTCGGTAATGGTCGGTCTGTGATCTTCTTTATTAATAACAAAAATGTTTGGACTTGACAGCATTAATTATGTACACTAGACATGAGAAATATTGTTTATAATGTTAATTTTCTGCATGTTACCATACTTATTCGTAAAATTTGAAAAGAGTAACTATCGAGTTTCTTGCCGGTTTTTCTAGATAGGATCATCATTCCAAACACGGCGGTAGTTTCCTAAAAACCTAAAAAGGCTTTTGTAAAAGTTTACATGGATAAAAACATTTTCTATTCTATTCTATTCTTTGACGTGCTAAAGTTTTTACAATTTTTATAGTGCTTCAAGCCACACTACTAGTGAACTTTAAATATTTTAAAGAAATCATCTATGTTAAACGTATTCAGCAGAAGGTACTTACAGCAGGCTAAGAAGTTAATACAAAATAAAAATTCATCGCCAACGATAATTTGCAGTTAGCTCAGTTGGAAGAGCAGCACGCGCGATACGTAAAGGTCGTGGGTTCGAGGCCAATATCGCAAGGGAAGATGAAATGTTTCAGTTTCTTTAAAATGTATATCCGATGGATTCTTGCAAGAAAATCGAAGTGATATCCTTAAATTTGCTTAAATATTTACAGTAGCTTTAGCACGTACAAATACGGTAATAGATGGTATATTGCGCAAGAAATCGGTAACCTTACCACGGTAAATTATAATGGTTTCATCAAGTCAATTTATAACTTTTTGTCCCATAATTAATCTGCCGTCTAAATATTTCACATTTATGTTCTCAACCGCCTCCTCTCCCTGTCTTAAACCGCTGTTAATATACTATTATTTTGATTTTATGTCCGAAATAGTACGGAATGTATTCAAGCCACATCATATTCACAAGTAAACAAAACGTCATTCAAAGTTAGGTAAGTTTATATTCAAACTACTCTACTTCGATCGATTTAACCACCTTAGTTCAATGTCAACCAACTAAAAACTAAACTAAATAGTATGTTACATAACCGTGTTTGGTTACGAAATTCATTTCTAAGTATTTACATCAATAACTTAAGGTCAACGCCTGCATTATTTATTTACTATGTATAATCGTTTGACATGATTTAAACAAAACAAAAAGTTACTTCAACGCAAGTATTTAAAGTAAAAATCCTAATTAATATATAATGACAATACGTTTTAAAAGGTTTTATCTACTTAATACATTGTATATTATGCATTCGTCACATACTTAATTTTAAATAAACTTTGTAACAAAAAAAACTGTTGACAAATGTGAAAATCATGCCAGGCATATAATGTACGTATACTTATTTGTATACATAATACACAATCGTAGTTAAATTCATAAACATACCAATTATATAAATTAAGATAAATTAGAGCAAAATTCACTTTTAATGTAGTAAGTAATTAATCTTAAAACTAAATCCAAAAAAAATATCATTCAATTAAATCACATAATTTAATGAAGATGATATTTTGATTTGTATTTAAACCACTATTTTAAATGCAATTTTAAACGTAATTCCATCAATCTGACAGATAGGACGTGTCTCCATTAGGCTACAAGTGAGCGGGCTTAGTCTGCCTGTATAGGCACGGTGTATAATTAATAGAATCACTTTGTCACTCACAACAGCTATTTGAGGTTGCTTGAAGTTATGGAGGAGATAATAAATACATTTTGTTATTCTGATTTACCGGTTTTGTTAGTGACAATGTTCTTTTGTTCAAGTTTGTTCAACAATGAACTATGTAGTATACATTATAGCCATATTTGAGTTTTATGGCTGTCTTATAAAAGAGAATATAATAAAAAGTATGGAAATCTACCAAAAATATTAACATACATACATTACGGCATTGCTAGACGACTTTGTATTCCCCATACTAAGGGCTCCCTGAGTTTCAACCATGTCCAGTAGTCTCTTTATATTACGGCAATCCCGGAACATTGGTTGCCAACTCATAAAGAGAGCTGCTAATTTGCAACGAATATAAACCACGATAGAATGGGGGCTACCGCGCGTGAAAATTTCGTTAGATGACACTACGGGGGCGTGAGGTCCAACTACTTCGTGATCGGTAATAAACATGTCATGGTGACACATCTTCAATGTCATGTCAAAAGTAACCAATCGTGTAGCAGTTGGACCTCACACACACGAAGTGACATCTAGCGGATTTTTCAGGCGCGGTTGTCCCCATTGGCAGCAATACGTCGTTTAATTTGTACGGGCTTAATATTTACCTAATGGAGACACAGCCTTCTATATATAACTAACTTCCATAATTTAACACAAGTTTACATACCAATTAACTAAATTATACAACTATTAAACCAAATCTTAAAGCATTCATACCAAATTCCGCGTCATCAATCATCTTTTATTTTATTGTTAGCATCATCGTCACCATCACCTAAAGTTATTGGTAACTTCACATTTACTATGAAAATTACAATTTAATTGAAATCCATATTATTTTTTTGCTTCAAGTGTACAGCGATTTTTTTTTTTAATAGCAGCGCAGTATATTGGCTCCTCCCAGCCTGATGGTAAGCAAGAGAGGAACCCACATCGCGATGACAACGGATTTGATATCAAAATATCCTATCCGTTAGCATCGCCATACTGGCCCGCAAGATGTTTCTTCACGCTCCTTTTGAAGGAATCCATGTCAAAGGAAGAAGGAAACACATGAGCCGGCAACGAGTTCCACTTCTTTATGGTCCGGCAAAGATAAGAGTTACCGAACTTTTTGGTCTCATAATTTATTAACATTCATAGTAATGAATATATCTAGTTGTACATTTCCATTTACATTAGATCTAAAAAGACTTATTATTTCATGTCCCCAATTTTCTTTCCCCATTTTGTCTATATTACCTACTGTTTCTTTGCTCCGTTTGTTTGCAGCTTAATGTCAGAGCCTAAAGTCAGCCAATAGATGGACTATCCAACAAAAAATAATTATTCTTGAATTGAATACCAGTAATTCCTGAGATTAATGCGTTCAAACAAACAAACAAACTCTTGAGCTTTATACTATTAGTGTAGATTTACCTAACGCAAATATGGATTTCGAGTTACTACAATATCGATTTCATTTCAATTTGACGATCCAAGATCTACTTATTCACTCTGTAGGGTCTTTAAATCTCATGTGTCTCTCGTGATCACATGTGGCAAGTCAGTATCAGCTTCTTTAATAGATAATAACGATACAGCTTCCTTCGCTAATCTTTCATGGTCAAAGAAGCCTGTGTTCTCAGAGACGTGAACGACGTCAGAATTGGCGAAGCATTTCTTCTTGTCTTCATTGGTTTCAACTAGGACAAATTTTGGCCTGATGGTCCGATAAAAGCCGTAGACGCCAAGGAAGACTCCAAAAGTGAAGAGAAGGACTTCAACGGTGATGATGAGAGGAGGGGCGATGACCAGGCGGAGGTTTAAGAGGGTTAACACTTCTGGGGGTGGCTCTTTGCAGTACTGTAAAAGAGAAATCATATTTATAGACTTTTTTTTTTGCCCCGTTAGCAAACTTTATATATTTTAAAATAAAGAAAAATCATGTGTATTAATAAAACAAACCTACTCATATTCCTTTATCATGTTTGACGTGACGTGACACGATTAATATTAAATTGTGTGTTAGTGTTCTGAAGTGTTTCATTTTAGTAATCATGTTTTGTAATTTTCCTTATAGTATAAATAATGAACCAATAAAAAAAACTAATCGCCTAGTCATAGAGCCTACAACAGGTTACATCTGTTGTAAATTTGTTTTTAGCGAAAGTGTACATGCAATATATTTTGGTTGGTAATAAATAATTTTTACGTGGTCTACAGTACATAGTATTAAAATTAACTCACCAATGATAGCCAAAGGTATGGAACTATCTTGTCCTTGAACGGCCTGCTAATCGGATTCCCAGAAGACATCCTGACAGCCAAGTTAACCTGGATCTTCGAAGACAACGCTAAAGGCACTCCTAAGGTCTGAAAAAAAGTATATACTTTTTGTTATTATACAAATCGCGTGATAATCTTTAGGAATAGAAGCAGGCATTTATCTTGATCTTTACATTTTTTAAAGTGGTTCTTCTTCTTGCACAAGCGAACTTTAAATATTTTAAAGAAATAGAAAAATTTCATCTTGCGGTGGGGATTCGAACTTACGACCTTTGTGTATCATGCGTGCTGCTTTTCCAACTGAACTAACCATAAGTTATCGTAAGCAATGAATTGTTCTGTTGTTTTTACCTCTTATCCTTGGGTAAGTGCCCTCTGTCGTATGCAACCGCAAGGGGATATGGAAATTTTGTGTTTCTTTGAAAAAACTATCTTGATCACTTGTATTTAAAAAGAGATAACAGAATATGATAAATAATAATAATATAATAATAATAATATATTTATTTAATTTCTCAACACAAGAAGGATAACAATGGTAATGTTAATATAATGCATCAGTAAGAATGAGTTAGAACCTATGTTGTTGTGTGAGACTGGTGCCTGAAGTAGGTTTCCGAAGAAACCTGTGACACAGGTCACCAGGACCCCCTTACAAAAACATTTATTTAGTGGACTGAGAATAAACTATCAGATGTAGGCATACTCATGTGCAGTAATAAATCTACTATATAAAAATAAGTCGGGTTTTCCTTCCTGACGCTATAACTCCAGAACGCACGAACCGATTTCCACGGTTTTGCATTCGTTGGAAAGGTCTCGGACTCCGTGAGGTTTACAGCAAAGCAGGAAAATTTTCAACAGAAAAGCGGGAAAATCCTCTAAGGCGAAACGAAGTTCGCCGGGACCGCTAGTGTACATATATACAACCTCTTTCTAAAGTGGACCTTATGGTATCGTCATAAAAGCTAAAAATTTCTTTTGATTGCTGGCGACTGTACAAAAAATAACAAAAATACTGACTTAAAGTATTTTTGTGACCTTCAAGTAATACTTACAGGCTCTATATCCAACCATGAACTGTGCTTTTCGCGGTCTGGCTTCATGCCCTCATAGTAACTCATTTGTTCTGGA
Source organism: Glyphodes pyloalis (assembly GCA_037074685.1). Classification (NCBI taxonomy): domain Eukaryota; kingdom Metazoa; phylum Arthropoda; class Insecta; order Lepidoptera; family Crambidae; genus Glyphodes; species Glyphodes pyloalis. The sequence continues at coordinate 1,421,445 of JAYKKO010000012.1, read as the reverse complement.
TCAGTGTCCAAGAAATGAGGCTTGGAGAGTGTAATGGGGAAACCTGAAACGAAATTTAAATTCATGCTGAAGTCCTCCATAGCTCTCTCAGCTACCGGACTCTGGTAAATATGCTAGAGTTCCAGATATGAGAGGTTCCAGGTTCATTTGCTGGATAGGTCAATATGCTAAACTAACTTTTCTATAGTGTCTCGAATCTATGTGTTATGGTACCGTCGTTGTTTCCGATTCTTGGAATATCAAGTAGCTGAAGCACTTGCTTCATGTGATGTTGTCCAATATCATTTATTTATTTATTTTCTTAGAGAAGTAGTTCAAAGTGGTTAATTAAGGGGTATAAAACAATGTTTTGATGTTAAATTAAAACATTCGGAATGATTACTTACCATAATAACATTTGGAGACGTCCACGAACCCATCAGGAAGGCAAGATGAGCCACATTTACACGCATAAGGAGAAGTCGTGTTGAAAGCGTTCTCGTCCATCATAAACCTGAAGAGGTATTGAAGAATTGGGTAAGCCTATATACTCAACAAGATAAAGTAAACCAGAAACAATGGCGTATGGTGTGAGCCGGGTACAAAACCTTCATACCATAGACAATTTTTTTTGTATTTTTCTACCACTGTGGAACAGGCCTTATCCAAATAAAGATTTTGACTGGCTAGTCGACTGAGATACTTATATCTGGGGGTACAGCAGTTTCCCTGCCAAGTCGGGCAAAAAAGCGGCTTGGCTGTATCATCTTTTTCTCGATGTAATTCAGGGCATTTTCTACCCCCTATACCTTTTTGAAAATAGTGATAATTTGCCAAATATCAATATGCCGATGTAACATAAAGTTCTTTTCTAAGGCATTGAAACCTTAAAATTATTTTTTAATAGTGTCAACATCTTGATTGTTAAATGAGAATACTGTTTCACGCGGGCCCAGCGAGAATTTGTAGAAAGGTATACCTATAGTAAAATACTAATCTTTATGTTATCAGTCCGACTAACATTGGGATACCGGAGGAACCAATAGTTATCGAAATTTAAGCGCACTGTATCTTGATAAAAGATGAAAGAGAAATTCATTGCAGACATTTTTGGTAGTCTAAGTTAAAATATGGACCAACCAAAAATGTTAAGTCATCTACCCTAATTAAGGTGTAGCTGCAATATTCATTACCTGTAATAATTAAATCCAAATTTCCCACTAATTTCTTCATTAAAGGAGAAGGGGTAGACTCTGCAGGCTTGTCTTCTAAATATGTTAATACTTCTATTCTTGGGCAAGTTTGGTGGCAGCATGAAACCCTCATAAGTTCCTTTGACACGGTTGCAGGGGATGCTGAAAGTAGTAATGTTAATTAGTATTTAGAACTACGGAATATTGGTTAAGTTTTATTTGATGAAAAATATGGATACTTCAATTAGAATAACTGCATTGGCACAAATATCGGATATATTGATGAAGGTCTTGAAATGTTTTCATGATGATTATTAAAACTTGAATCTACTTTGATTAGTCTGGTAAGCACATTACTCCCTTCCCTGGTTAAGCAATCGTACTTATTCTAGGAACCTACATTTGCATATATTGTCATATCACTATCTGTTTCCGTTTTCATTACACTAGCGCCTGTAATGTTTGGGGTCAAGTTAATGAACGCCTAAATAACAAACTAGCGGCGCGCCGCGGCTATTCCCGTTTCTTACACATTTTCCACTGATTCTTCGTTCTTATTGATTGCAGCGTGATATTTTAATACCTAAAGCCTTCCTCGATAAATATACTATCCAAAACAGAAGTTCTGTGTGGAATAGTCTATTTGTTTGAACGCAGCATTAAAACAAACATACAAAAAAAAACTTTTCAGCTTTGTAATATAGTAGAGATTCATTTAAAAAAAATAGATTTAGATTAACAAAGTCGTCCTTTTAAAGATATAGGATGAAGACCAAACAATTTAGCAAGATCTATGTTCATCATATTTACCTCGTATTCAAATCCGTGTAGCCTTGCTCCTCAATGCCAGCCTTGTCGTTCCAAGTAACGATAGAGAATCTGTCAGTTTTACTACTGATATTAAGCTCGGCTCTTTCTTCCCTCTGGGCGTAAAACTAAAGCAAATAAGAAAAAAACAAAGGTAAGTTAGGATTACCAAATCAATATATCGATGGTCGATCTAAGTTGATCGACTTGTCTATTATCTTAAATACATATTTTGTAAGTGGCAAAACATTAAATTTGTTCGTCGTTGTTTCTAATTTAAATAATTTCCGTAACAAAAGTGCTTAAGCTACTTATCACAGTATCAGAGCAATGTATGTTGTCCAATAGTTTAGTTGTAGTTATAATTTATTTGATTTTGTTGTTAGTACCTAACTAATAATTTTACCCGGTCCAAAATGCCGATCTTCTGGAAGTCGATCCAACCAGGCAGGAGGCTGTTGGCGATGGTGACGATGGGGTCCTCGTACCCCCACAGCAGTTCCTCCACGGTGATGTTCCTGAAGAGCTTAGACCCTACCAGGTTGATAGAGTGATAGGCTCCGAGGTTGGCGAAGTAGCCCAGCTTGTCCGCTAGGAGAGTACTGATGGCCTGAAGAATAAAAAAAAATTGTACCAAGTTGTACTAGTGTGGTTTGTGGTTTAAGAACTTTATTTCTCTTAAAGAATTACAGTAATTCACTTACAAAGTAAATACAATATAACAATTAAAACTATTTGCAGAATAACGTAACAAAATAAAACAAAAGTGTTGTATATTGATAGGTAATTTTAATTTATCAGCCTATAATAGTTTTTTTTAACAGCATGTATTACAACTTAACCAATATACGAGCAACAATACAAATAGGTAGTTTTACAAAGACAGTATTTCTTTCAAGGGATAGTATTGCCTGGTTTTTTGCTAACGATATTATCAATAGGTAATCGATATAATTGACTGGCAGGCGTCGCATACGCAACGCGACTAAATTTTATCGCGCTTTTAACAAATGTCAAAATCGACTGAAGTCAGTGCTTCAGCTGCTGATTGGCTGAAAATACGAGTGCAGTGTGCTATAAGCCAATCAATAGTATCGAAACTTTTGTCGTCTCATGCGGTAAATTTGACATATTGCGTATGCTAGGCCTGATGGTATATTGATAATCGACTATCGATGAGCAAAACTACTGAACGTCACTATGCGGTAACGTGGGTTTTAGTGGGTAATCCCCGCTTTTCTTAGAGTAGGGGAGTCCCACAAACGCCGTCTCCAACATAACGGTAGGCCAATGCATTCACTCCCCTTTAAGGTACGATACATCTTCTTCCGAACGTACAAAATAAATTTTGACGAACGCGTCTGAATGCTCCATTACCAAAGCACTGTGAGCTTAACTTCGGTATTGATCCAAACGGTTGCCACTTCAAGAAACTCATTTCTAAATTCCATTGCCAGCCATCAAGATCATGTCAATAAAATCCCCACACTTTTCGACCGAGGTAAATCAGTAATTGCTAATTGTACCTTTAATTCGGTATGGAGCTGGGTAGTCAAGGACACCCACTCTCCATTGAGCGAATAGCGTGTACTGTTTTGTAACATCGTTGATTAGAATGCAGCTGATTGTTTTGGTAGTTTCAATTATACAAATTTAGCCATATACGTCTCGCTGCCATATTTTACCGCAGCAGGTAATTCAAGTATATAAGGTGAAACAAATTATAAATAAGCAAAATGAGTTATAAGTTCAGCTTCAGCTTTCTTTGCAATGAAAGCTACAGAGTTTCTTGCCGGTGTCTTCTCTGTTAATTATAGGTTCCGCACCGGATATAGCTTCATTTAATTTATATAGACGATTTTATAAACATGACTGATGTAATTTGCATGAATAAAAGTATTTGCAATATGTGTACTTAATCACTTTGGACACTTCTAGGGTGTTAATTTCAATCAATCAGGAATATTTAATAAGTGAATATAATTACTTAGATACTAATCACTAAAATTTACAACTACTTAAAGGAATCAGGAATATTTGCTTTTACCAATATTTGAGTACTCTGAATAATTTCTTCTACCGTGTGGAGCAAAGAATAAGAAAATTATTATAAACCATCAACATTATATTTCGTATTAATATTTATAAGTATTTACGTAAAGTTTTACTTTATTATAACAAAACTAGCAGCCCATCGCGACTTGGCACGCGCATCCCCCATTTTTCCATATTTGCCACTGATTTTCCGCTCACATTGTTCACAGCGTGAGGAAGGGAGGGCCTCCCTCCCTCGATAAATGGACTATCCATCAGAAAACAACAAAAAATATTTTTTCAATTCCAATCAGTACTTTCTGATTAAGCGCATTCAAAGAAACTCTTCAGCTTTATAATATTAGTAAAGATAAATGGTAAGTGGTTAGGTTAAGGTCAACCAACTTTGTATTAGTATAAATAAGTTTTGTACAGTTACTTTTTTTTATTATTATTATTCATATATATTACATTTATAAATAAATATAAATAATAATAAATATTGGACAACATCACATACATTGCTTTGATTCTGTGGTAAGTAGCTTAAGCACTTGTGTTACAGAAATCAAAAACAACGACGGTACCACAACACCCAGACCCGAGACAATATGGAAAAGTTCGTTTCCCATATTGACCCGACCGGGGATCGAACCTCAGAGATGGCGCGACGCCAAAGTCAGGCCCGCTCGCCTCTCGGCTACGGAGGTCGTCAATTATTTACAATTCTTAAAGCAAAAAGTTTTTATCAAAATCAAGTGAGAACAATTAAAATTGTTTGGTATTTTCATTTTAAAACTAACTGTACCTACCAAAGTACTTTTTTGGCATGTCCATATTGGATTTTAGTCGGGAACACCACTCAAAATCAAGGGGGTGGGGTTACCTATTCATATCACTGCCAAAACAAAAAGTACTTGTCGAGATCAACACTTCAACCCGAAGTGCTTCCTAGGCACAATTATGTACTTACTATGCATTACTTACCTAATTCTAAATACTGACCAATCGAGTTCTAGGCCTAAAATTCTAGATTCTTCTTAGCACTGAATCTAGTTCACCTTGCTAGTGAACTGTCTAAATTATCATTATTACCCACTGTTAGTTTGGTTAATTTGCACTGCTAATGGCATCTTACAAGGCCGACACTGCAAAGGACCTAGATTCATTATATGTACTCTCCTAATGCGAAAAGTAATTGTTTTTCGATGTTTATGATGGTTTTATTCCATAGAAACCATCAATCAGTTTAAAATTTAGTTATGTTTAAGTAAAAAGAACTCAAAGGAAGAGACGTTAATTATTTATAAAAATAATGATAAATCCGAAAACCTTCACATTGAGTAGCATGGAACTCATCAGTGGGAAATTTTTATAGTTAAATGAACAGCGTGAGAAACGCCCTAAAGCCGCGCGACTATTTTGAGTACACATTTTGGAAAAGTGGCCAAGAGTAAAGTATTTTATATTGAACAACGTCACATACATTGCTCTGATTTTGTAGTAAATAGCTAAAGCACTTGTCAGAAATCAAAACAACGATGGTAAGACTACACCTAAACCCGAGACAATATTGAAAATAACAATAAAGAACAATTCCGGATAGGTACTGTCAGTGTAGTGCGCGAAGTACCTTCAATAATATTTTGTTAAGCGAGATTGTGAGGGTGGATGAAAATTAGCAAGCTCCCCGAACAGACGAAGACGAGCGAGACCAGTCAGCTCGTGAGCACGGTTGGTGCGACCTAACCGTAACGTCGGGCAGTAAGTAGTTCTACTAAAAATGGTGTAATCCTATTTAAAATGTTTAAAATGGAACGCGAAAGTCTTAAAGTGTTATAGTTCGTTTTCCATATTGAACTGGCCTGGATTCAAACCTGGGCCCCCGGAGATGGCACAACGGAGTAAGAAGTAAGTATCTACCCTATAATGTTTCCCTATCTAAATGATTTTCTTAAAAATTCAGAGAGACTCGATACTTTGTTTAACGTAAACTTAGATGAAACGTGTTCATGCACGTTTTAAGTTACGCATACGATCATATAAGAGATTCACACTACAAAACAAATAGTTGAAGTGAATGTTAAACCTACTCGAAAAAGATCTAGTATAAGAAGGTATTTACTTAGGTATTAAACCAAGCCTTATAACAAACTTACTACTTACTTTTGTACTAGCTGTTGTTGAACTATGTAGCAGTGGCTAAGGTAGGCGGCCTCGGTGGCGCAGGGGTTAGGTAGGCAAAAAGGCCCGGGTTCGATTCCCGGTCAGGTCAATTTGGAAAAACGAACTTTTCAAAATTGACTTGAGTCTGGGTGTGCTGGGATGACGCCCCCAGTTAGTATCCATCATCTGGTGCCCATAGTACAAGGGAAAACCTTAGTTTGAGACCAGGTGATTGGTGTGATTGTCTGGCGCATTTATTATTTATTAAAGCGCGAAAGGTCCCGGGTTCGTTTCCCGATCAGGTCAATTTGGAAAACGATCTTTTCTAAATTGTCTTGGGTCGAGGTGTGCTGGGATAACGCTGCCAGTTAGTTTCCGTCGTCTGGTACTCATAGTACAAGTTTGAGACCAGGTGATTGATGTGATTGTCTGGCGCATTTATTTATTTTATTATTTGGGTATAAAGAGTATTTTTTAAGTTTCACGGGGCCCGTCTTTACTTACATAATATTTTTTAATAGTGTATAAGTAAGTTAATCCATAATTTACCCAAATTTGAGCAGCACGCGCGATACGTGAAGGTCGTTACTTTGATTCTCACACTGTAAGGGGCGTAAAGTTTTTCTCTTTCTTTAAAATATGATAACTAGGTGATATCTTCCTGTCTAATATTTTGTATGCTTACTGTCAAAAACGAAAGGACAAGCAAAAGGTTTCATTTTTTGAAGAACAATCAAAAATTCTGGACTTAAAACGTGGATTTTTTTTTTGCATAAATTATATTTTGTTTTTTAATGCTTCTATCCCATTCGAAATGAGTTGGTTACGGTAATGACAATTAAAATTACTTTCCATCATCGGAGCCGGCATTGTTGATTTTTGTAGTAGGCCTATTGATAATGCGCTGGTGGTGTTGTGGTGGTTTTGAGTTTCCCACAGCGTCACCATTTTGGGGATGAGGTCCCATGGGATTCAGTGGATAGACCTCCACTAGCAGGAGTCTCATACACGCCTTCACTTCTCTCTTGTGCCTGTATGGTGCATCAGGCATTTTCTTTAGCAGATAATAAAGAAGAAAAAAGGAAGTCACATGATGAAGGGTCTTACCAGTAAGGCTATGTTGGGCACGTATATGTGCACGTCGTTGGTATCGGCCAGGGAGCTGTTCCTCTTAAACTCGAGCTCGATGTGGGGCACGATGCTCATCACGCCCGTCTCCTTGTCCACCGTCACGTTGCTGTTCGTTCTGAACTCTCTGCAATAGCAAGCATTTTGATTTTAGTATGTGTAAGCATCGAGAGCGAAATGTTTCGTTAATTTTTTATGTAGACTCTCTCTCACATTTAGCAACAATGTAGTGATAGAAATAGAGACTTGTGATAAGAGAGACACGTCAAAACCGAAATGTTTCATTGGATTTCTCCCATAAGTCAATGTCATTTCGGATCAATTTGAGGTGATAACTGATTTTCCATTCGATTAAGTGTACAATAGAGATGACTGCATAGGAGGATACTGTTAGGAGATATCTTTAAATACCTGTCATAACATGATTTTTTCTATATAGGTAGTAATCTGAGACGTGATTATTTTAAATAAAATAAAAAAAAAATATTGGACAACATCACATACATTGCTCTGATTCTGTGGTAAGTAGCTTAAGCACTTGTGTTACAGAAATCAGAAACAACGACGGTACCACAACACCTAGACCCGAGACAATATGGAAAAGTTCGTTTCCCATATTGACCCGACCGGGGATCGAACCCAGAACCTCAGAGATGGCGGTCGCCAAAGTCAGGCCCGCTCGCCTCTCGGCTACGGAGGTCGTCAATTTAAAATGCACCGAAACCATTATTATATAGTTTCGAAGAGTTGTTCGCCAACTCGACACAAGAGACCGGAAAGGTTAGCAAGCAATTAAGTTTAATGAAATTTTTAGTTGTGTTTGTTACTGTCAGGACTCAGGAGAAGGTTCTTACTTTATTTTATTACATTTTCTTGTTCTTCTATAAAGCCCTGTGTAAACCATATACGTATTTATACATTCTACATATATATGCAAATGTGAAAAAAAGAGTAAATAACTCAGTAATCATGTGATATCATTAAGTACTTGATTTTCATTGCTTGTTTTAGTTATTGTATATTTAAAGTTTAAAAGTATGTACTAACGCCACTCGCTTGCGTGGGGAACTAGCAAGAGCTACTAGGGCTCTTGCTATTTTTCCAAGCAGTGGGTTCCACCAGAATATCAGCGCTGCTGCGGTGTTTAAAATGCCGTAGCGGCATTTGCTGAGGTGAACCCATATTGGCCTCACAAGGTACATAAATCTGTGTAATTATTGTCTTGCGTTGTGTTTGTTCGTTTTTTGTGAAGGACAATAAATGTATTTTCTTTCTTTCTTTCTTTTCTTCATATGCAAGAAAATACTTAAACAATTGCGCGGAAAATTATAAAATTTTAGAATACGGTTGCCGTCATGGGTGAAAACTGATTCGAATGAAATTAAGACAGGAGCTGTCTGATCCAGTCAGCTGGTAAGATATAGGTTGATTTTGTAAAATACTTACTGGTATAGGAAGGGGCCAATCTCCTGTAATTTGAGGACAGTATCCTCTCCGCTGAGATACTGTGGGACGTTCGTGTAGTTGTACACCCAGACTTCCGCAAACAGCTGGTATGGGGGCTTCTGCCACACCTTGTATATGAACGAGCCCTCTTTAACGTCCATTATCTGAAATGAAACGTTTTGTTTTAATTTAACTGCTGAAAAAAAAGAGACAGGCTGCTTCTCTGCGGTGCTTAAGGCTCCGAAGGTTTGAAGGAAGACGGAACGAGGAGGAATCACTTCTTATCCCTGGGTTATGGACTGGGTTAAAATACCAGACTGCTTTATTATATTAAATAATTTAAAAAATATAGGTAGATAGATAGATATACAATATTGCACAGAAAAATTTGCAGAAATTGGTTTAACAGACTTATTTAAGTACAATTTAGGCGGTCTAATTGCTAAAAAGCAATCTTTTTAGACAACTTTTAGGACGGACTATTTATATCAATAGTAGATATCGAAAAACGGGTACGTCCGTGCAAATATAAATTGAGAAAATATTATAAGAAAACACAAATGTCATAACGTGATTAATACAAAAAATAAAAATATTAATAATTAAGTACATACATATAAATATATATATTAAACACGAATTTTTAATTTGCCAAATAAAATAATATTTAATATTAAAGAAAATTATAATTTTGTCGCTTTTGGAGTGGAAACTCTAGGTCCGTGGGGTCCTGACGCTTTGTCTTTTTTTAAAGATATTTCAAAAAGACTTATCAACGTTACAGGAGACCCAAAGGCTGGCTGCTACCTCGCCCAGCGTATTTCAATCGCCATTCAGCGAGGTAATGCAGCCAGCATTTTGGGTACCTTACCACAGGGACCATCTTTGTTTATTTAAAATATTTATTTCTTATTTATTTTAGTTTAAATATTTTGTAAGTTAGTGTTATCTTATGTTTATTTATTTTGTTTATTTGCCAAATTAATAAACATTACTGAGCTAAAACTGGGTAATAATTTATTGTAACTACAAATGGCGTCACGCGACAATTAAATTCAATGTTATTGACGTGTTTTTTTTTATTAAGTGTATGATATGTGTCTGTTTTTTTTTGGATAATTAAACAGATCGACTAAAAATCAATTTTTAGTGCGCTTTCCTATTGAGAAGTTAAAATAAATAAGTAACACGAAAGAATGTGCTTAAAATTAAAAATATGGAAATAAAATCAGAGACAAGAAAAAAATTAAAACGTAAACACTGAGGTACCCAAAAACAAAATCGTTTCGTTATATAAATATTATCAAGTTCAAGACCAGTCACTTATGTCAGCCAGCCAAGGCCTGATAAATCAGCTTAATGATGAAACGGCGCTATTATGAAACTACAGTACACACAGATCTGTACTGACTAGCTTTATTTTAGCCTAGACCAATGCCTTGACATGATTATGCGAAAAATAAAGCTATCTTGTGAATCTAGATCCTAGATAAAGCGTCGCGCCAGGAAGGACTGGAGATGTTAGACACAGTAGAATTAGGCACAGTAAGGAAAAAATAAGGACCCAGAAACTAGTATGAAAAAGCTTTTCTTACGTTAGATATCCTTTCTTTTAATAGAAGCTCACACTGGCTTTGCTCTATAAGTTAGGTACTAAAATGTATTTTAGTAAAGTTTGATAAGACAAAAAATATGAAAAATAAAAGAAAACAATAATCACATGGGAAAAAATACATTTAGCTCTATTCAGACCTGCAAAAGGTATTATTTTATAAAAGTTCAGTTGTATTTTAAACTTTAGGAAGATTTAAGTTTTTGTTACGAATAATGTAAAATACTGCTGGACTGGCAAATCCGTGCCCAGAAATATTTTAACCTTACCAAAAGCAAGTAATTTTTGAACACGTTTATTTTTCAGTTTGTCTTTATCCGAATGACCCAGATAGGAGGTTAATGTTTTTCGTTCTTTACATTGGTACAGAACTTTTTATTATGACCTCCTGCAGTATAAACGACTTGACCGATTAAAATGTGACGAAGTGTTAGAATTAAGTATTGTTTCGAATTATATTGTTTTCTAGATTAATATCTTCATCGATTTTTATGATTTTTATAGTAAACTTTAAATATTATAAAGAAACAGAAAAATTTCATCTCCCGTCGCGTGCTGCCCTTCTAACTGAACTAACCGCAAGTTATCGTGGCGATGATATTTTTCTACTATATCAAACGTTAGTCCTCAGTCTGTCAGTTGGAAGAACAGCTCGCGCGATATGTGAAGGTCGTGGGTTCGATTCCCGCACCGCAAGGGAAGATGCGATCTTTAGCCTTACTTAAATTCATTTTACTATGGAGTAAGCTGGTTTGACATTCATCGTTTGTTGCCTTTTACAACAACATTTTTAGACGCAATCACGTGCCGAATAATGTTTACAACTTGAAGCTGACTGTATTTACATAAGTACATCTTCATTCACGTGTTTCGACCTATAATGTTATATGTACAATCACAGTTTAAGTTTTGATTATGTTGCCATTACACATTGACTCTAATATCCCTGAACCCAGTAATGGACTGTCCTCAGAAAAATAGGGACAACCTACTTTTTTAAAGGAAGTTGATACCTACATCTGAATTTGAATTTGAAATTTCTGAGTGAAAACTCTTGCTGCCATTTAAACTGGGCTTTTAAAAATATAGGTAAACCAATATTTAATATATAATAGACGACCTCGGTGGCGCAGTGGCTAAGGTAGGCGGCTGAAGCGCAAAAGGTCCCGGGTTCGATTCCCGGTCAGGTCAATTTGGAAAACAAACTTTTCTAAATTGACTTGGGTCTGGGTGTGTAGTATCCGTCTGATGCTCATAGTACAAGGCTAACCTTGGTTTGAGACCAGGTGATTGGTGTGATTGTCTGGTGCATATTTATTTTTTATTTATAACAATAAATATCAGACAATAGCACATATTTTGACCTGATCTGAAAGTAAGTAGCTTATGCACTTGTGTTACAGAAATTATACACAACAACATTACAACAACAAAAGCATATTTTTCTTACTCGAGTGCCCTACGATATATCGTACAATTCAGCCTTATATTGACTTGATCGGGAATCGAACCAACACCTCGGAGATAACGCGACGCCAAAGTCCAGCCTGCTGGCCTCTCACCCACGGACTGAGTATAATAAAAATTAAGTCCATGCTCTCACCTGAAAAGGTCGTCAAATTTAAATTTAGAATAATTCGAAAAAAGCGTTATGTACATACTTCAACTTATTTTGACAGATGACAGATGTCAGATCTGTGGAATTAAATATTTTTTTGGAATTTCGACGTGATACCTACAGTAACAGTTAAAAAAATTTTGCGTACAATTGAAACCAAGCACTTGAATATGTTTTTTACAATTATGAGAAGTTTAAACTTTACAGTTACGAGAAATAAAAAACGTAGAGCTGTCACTCATCTATGATATAATACAGTCTTCATGGAAATGAAAACTGGTTGACGGAACCATTGACCGCGTTTAATGAAATAAATTAGTAAAACCAGTGCAAAGTTCAGGGTCTAACCGGACTTTAGAGGTCTCGCAGCAAGGCTGAGGTTCTTGACCGGATCTGTGATTGCAAGGAAACCATTTGTAAACACATTTATGTATATGTTTTTAATGTCTTTTAATTATCACTAGGCCCGCCGCAGCTTCGCCCGCGTAACTATTCCCGATTTTTATTCGCTTCAATTGGTCGCAGCATTATCGATACTAATATTATAAATGAGAAAGTAACTCTGTCTGTCTGTCTGTCTGTCTGTCCGTTTGTTACTCTTTCACGCCTAAACGGCTGAACGGATTTTGATGAAATTTGGTATAGGTATACGTTGAATCTCAAGAAAGGACAAAGGGTACTTTTTATTAGAAAATAAGGGGGGGATGGGGGTAATACCACCTTTGAAAGTTTGTATGGGAATATGTTTATTTTTTAAGTTAGAGATATGAAAGTTAACACAAATATAGCTCTATTAAAATATAGACTACTTTTTGTTTCGAATATTAGGGGTGATAGGGGTAAAACCGACCATGAAAGGATGTAGTCCACGCGAACGAAGTCGCGGGCACAGCTAGTGTTATATAATTCAAAGCCTTCCTCAGTAAATGGTTTATCCACCACAAAAATATTTTTTCAGCTCAATCCAGTAGTTTCGGAGACTGGCGTATTCAAACAAAAAAATAATATCTTCAGCGTTATTACATTAGTATCGATTTATTATAATAATAAATCTCTATTTCAGCAACTTACAGAGAATCTTTACAATGGTTTTGATGATTTCCGTAGCTGATAGGCAAGCGGGCCGGACTTTGACGTCGCGTCAATCAGAGGTTCCGGGTTTAATTTTCGGTCAGGTCTATATTGAAATTGAACGCGGTTACTATAATAATTTTAACTTATAAATCAATCTCAAACTAATTATTAGAGACAGTAAATTGGCATTAAATAATAATGTCTTTATCCACCGGAGATTAGGACAATAAACCTTGATGGGTACAGTCAGTAGCTTTAGTTCATGCCTTAGATCATGTTCTGTGGTTCATATACAACTCTGTACCTTGTCACATTAAGTCACTGTCTATCTGACTTGCTTAGTAACGCGGAGATTTGGCATGACAAGGTACTGGAGGTGTATACGAACGAATGATGCTGGCTGCACGCAAGTTGACCTCGGTGCCAAACTTTGACACTATTTACGTTAGATTAATTCAGAATTTAGCAATATGAGTGCCTAGCTTAGTACGTAATCTATACTAATACCATAAAGCTAAGAGAGGTAGAGCATAGCGATTTAGCGCTCGAACTGGAGCAGCCCGACTGGTAAAACACCTCCATCTTACAGAAGACCGCAGCCAAATAACAATCACTTCGGTGTTGTTGTGTTCCTGCGTGTAAGTAAGATTTCCAGAGCTCCTGGGGGGTGCTACATTAGTAGCAGGGGTCAAACCTTCAAGATAAGGGCGACGAGTTCAGTAACAGATTTATTGTGCTGTACTTGTCGCCCTTAAGCTAGGACCTCATTACCACTTAACATCAGGTGGGATGAGGTCAATCTTGAAGTGCAATATAAAAAATAAGTTTGTGTGTGTTTGAATGCGCTAATCTCTGGAACTTCTTGTTGGAATTGAACAATTATTTTTGTTTTGGATAGGTTATTTATTAAGAAAGGCTTTAGGCTGCCAACGTTGCAATAAAATTCATATGATTTGATCATCCTAACTACCAAATATTATCCAAATCCTTTCAGTAGTTTTACGTCAAAAAGCAACCAAAACCCATAGATCCTTCTTTCTAGATAAATTACTTCTTTAGATAGACATATAAAGGAAAATATGTGTAACATTTTCGGTTCTTTCTTTGTCTAAAATTGGTGAAACTTCTGAAATGACAACAAAATTCTAGATAATAGAATAGAAAAGACTAGAAAATATCTTTATTCATCAGGTCATCAATCGTCAGTACAAATAAAGTATTCTACCGCCGTGTTCGGAATGTTGATCATGTCGAGAAGAACCGGCAAGAAAGTCGACACTTACTCTTTTCAATGTAACAGTGTGTCCTTAAACTAGTTACTTAAATAAAGCATACAAAGCTAGATTTCAAAAAAATAATTTATTCTAGACCCATACATTTTTGTTATTTAAATAATCATAAATTTCAATATTATATCATAATCTGTGCAGTTACATTTCCGGTATTATTTCTGTGCCAAAATTTGGTGATTAAAGTATACCGCTTGTACGAACCTGTTTATTAAAAAGACAGTGTTTTGAGAACTTCAAAAACGTGCGAAATAAGTTGTCAAACTTTGTAACGAATATCACGGCCAAGCAAACAGACAATTCGCACAGATAAAGAAACAAAATCTTAAAGCCTTAGACACACTAAACGGTAACTCCGAAACATAGACATACAGAAAAGCATATTTATTTATGTAAATACAAATATTGGTGGTCTTTGAAGACCGCCGTATCTTCCGGGTTTGATATTTTCGAAGAACGAATTATCTAGGGTTGCTACTCGTTCTAAATTCTATAGTTTCGTTCTATGTGTTAAACCTATTTAGGTATTTCTCTATTATTTTTCTACAACGAATTATTTAATTATTTAATTAGTTGTAGAAAAGTAATAAAGAACAAATAATGTAACATTTATGTCGGTAACTCATTTAAAGTACTTTTTATTCAATATTAACAGCGACACTGTAAGGCGCAACGCAGTATTGGGAATTTTGGAGAAAGATTGACATCGTTTGTTGCTCTTTGACTCGACTTCGACTCGTCGACTTTAGTAACCAACCCTGGCTTTGCACGTGTAAAATGTAGGTACAAATGAATTTAACTTTAAAATATAATCTTATGTTTCATATACATAAACCTTCCATTTGAATCACTCCATCTATTTAAAAACCGCATCAATATAATTTAAATATCTAAGCAAACAAAGATAGTCGTACAAAAAGCAGTAAACGGCTTAGTATGTAGGTATTAACCAAGGCAAAAAGTTTAAAGTATTATATTTTATATTTGTTATTTATTTTCTTATTTTATATTTTTGCATTATTTTGATAAAACTATTTTCCTTTAAAAAAGGTATCAGCCCTAATCGAGACCTTATGATAAGATGAACTAATTGCGGCCCTTTGCTTAAATTCCGGTAAGTTATTCCAGCACTTATGTAACTATGATATCATTCTTCCTAATGTCACCCCACTTCTGATAAGGATAGGGTGTCCATGAACTTACGTTTTGTATTTCTGGTTACATTGTTAGAGTGATTGTCATGCGACAAAAATACATCACTTTTAAAAATCTTACTGTCACGATAAATAAAATGCGGACAGACAGATAGACAGCGGAGCCTTAGTAAAATAAAAATGGTCCTGTTTAACCCTTTATGTACGCAATCCGTAAAATAAAGTGGTATGATTTTGAAACTCGTTTTTTTTTTTTTTTACCTAGGTTGACGTTGGTTGTCGTAAACATCAACCTAGGTTGATGTTGGTTTGTTGCGTTGTAACGCGCACGAGACCTGTGGGTTTACGCAGAAAAATAAATATATTGGACAACATCACATCCATTTCTCTGATTCTGTGGTAAGTAGCTTATGCACTTGTGTTACAAAAATCTGAAACAACGACAGTACCACAACAACCAGACTCCAGACAATATAGAAAAGTTCGTTTCCCACATTGACCTGACCAGGATCGAACCCGGGACCCCAGATGTGGCGCGACGCTAAAGTCAGGCCCGCTCGCCTCTCAGCTACGGAGGTTGTCAAATTTTCAAAAAGGATTCTGTGTCTAAATCGAAATCGTTCGCGATACGCTGACGTTACGACGCCGTTAGCAGCTAATTAAAATCGTATCATGACTTACGCTTGACCTAAATTCAGTCGTAAGGATAAACTGTCATCTGTCATGTAGGCGCAAGCCCATCTAATGTACAGGCCAAAGCACGTCATACAGACTTTAGACTTTCCACCGCTCTTATACTGTACGCATAAGATCTAATTTCCAACTGCAAATGTTTACCTTTGCTTACTGACGACTGTACTATGCATGCAATTAAGATTTGCTCTGCTATGCAAGTGAGCTAAGGAATCAGGTATCAGAACACGCATCACGGACCTACACTGACATGAATGAATGATCTACGGAATTACCTCCGTGAATACAGAATGCACGAAATATGATTTACTTAGTTTTACCTTTTTGTAATTAATATGCAAACGATTGCATTAGAGGACAAGGCTGCAGGATGATTTATTGACTGATGTCATAGCGCTTCCTTCAGAAACGGAAAAAATGTTTTGGATATTGTATACAGCGACAATCTAAGCCATAAATTATCATAATCACAGATCCAAGACATTTGGGGACCGCTAAAATTGATGTATTTGTTTTTTCCTTGAAATGTTTTGCAAAGTTTTAATTAGAATAATTATCAGTTTGTATTATATCCGCTAGCTTAAGGTTGTGTACACTTTCTAACGATAAGACCGCTTAAATTGTAATACAATTTATCTTACCGATTTCTGTTAATGTTTTGTGCAGGAAAGTACAAACATGTTTATATCAAAAGTGATCAAACCTGTTCAATGCAGGACTTAGATCTACATCATTAAAATCAGCTCATCAAGATGAACAACCAAAATGGGTACGGGTGACATCATCCACTACAAGAGTTGATACATAATCGCAACATTTTAAAACCAGATAAAACTAAATTTCCCTTTTAATCATGGAAATTTGGACACCTTCGTATCACAGAAAGCTCAACACGGGGCGCGGTTCGCGTCTTCAAAAAACCACTTTGCTCAACTAGGGACGATGTTTAAAAACAAAGACTGTTTGGTCAGTTAGATTTCCAAAATACCACGAAAACATATTTATTTTCAAACAAATATTAATCAAAATTCAGTGTAAGGGTATTTTCATGACACTATTTTGTAAAAGCTGTGTGAAGCACTGATTCAATTTACGAGTGGCTGTCTATTTTTTTGTAAACATGATAGTAAAAAATGCATGTGTCTCATATTTTATGATTATCTAACTGTTAACTTAAGATACATTTTTATGGCGCATCGCCGTGGCTGGACCAAATAAATTGTTCTTTAAAAAAATTGCCTTTGAGGTACTCAAAATGTAAATAAACTAGCTGAGCCCGTGACTTCGTTCCCGTGGACTACATCCTTTCATGGTCGGTTTTACACCCCTATCTCCCCTAATACTCGAAACAAAAAGTAGTATATTTCAAGTTTCGAGCTATATTTGTGCCAAATTGTATATCTCTAACTTAAAATATAAACATTTTACCATATAAACTTTCAAAGGTGATATTATTCCCCCTCCCCTTATTTTCTAACAAAAAGTAGTAGTAGTAGTATAGGTATACGTTGAACCTCAAGAATGGACATATCCATTCTTGAGGTTCAACGTATACCTATACTTAATATCATCAAAATCGGTTGAAAGGTTTAAGCGGGAAAGCGTAATAGACAGAGTTACTTTCGCATTTATAATATTTTTAGGGATTGCTTATATTTCGAACTATAGTATCTGAGTACTAAAATGAGGTGAGGCGGCCAAGCAGGCGAGCGCCTTTTACAATGCCGGCGGCATGCGGCTCCGACACGGATGAATCATTAGTTTCTTTAAAATTGAAATGTCGATTCTCAGTTACTATGGATACCTACGAGTATTTTGATAGTGTGCGGGTCAGATATGTTTTATCTCGTCCAAATTTTGACCCAGCTTTAATTGCGTTTCACCATTCATAATCTTCATTTTTATGATAAACAAGGCAATTAATTAATCGCCAACATTTATTCCTGATAAGTGTTCGAGATAAACCAATTGCAATGTCACTTTGTAACGTCTTAATTTAAGTTCATGACTACAATCAATATGTTCCGCATTGGTCATTAGTGTTGTCGATCGAAAGTCGATGTATAAATCGGTGGCTTGGGAGGCTATTCGGCCACAATAAAACTCATCTGTGTCCGAGTTTCCCCTTTTCGAATTTCAGTGTAGGCTTTTCGGCCAATGCTACTGGATATTTGGCCGACTCGACCACGCAAATAAATTGAGGTAGTATATTCGGCCAAAAATTTGAGCACAATAATCTAGCTATATTTCTAAGATAAATCGATATAATGAGAGAATCTAAAGTCATAAAAGTATTTTTTTTGTATTATATGAATGTATTTTAATTTAACATTAACATAAACAAAGGGCTATTTTGCCAATACAATGACCTAATGATATTCCATTGTCAATAAATTGTTCTAAAATTGAATCTACATTGTCATATAAGTAGTTTCATCATATTTAAAAACTAGCTGTGCCCGCGACTTCGTTCACGCTGACTACATACTTTCATGTTCATTTATAAAGTTTCTGTGTATGTATGGATGGATGACAATGAAGACTACTTATATGACAATGTAGATTCAATTTTAGAACAATTTATTGACAATGGAATATCATTAGGTCATTGTATTGGCAAAATAGCCCTTTGTTTATGTTAATGTTAAATTAAAATACATTCATATAATACAAAAAAAATACTTTTATGACTTTAGATTCTCTCATTATATCGATTTATCTTAGAAATATAGCTAGATTATTGTGCTCAAATTTTTGGCCGAATATACTACCTCAATTTATTTGCGTGGTCGAGTCGGCCAAATATCCAGTAGCATTGGCCGAAAAGCCTACACTGAAATTCGAAAAGGGGAAACTCGGACACAGATGAGTTTTATTGTGGCCGAATAGCCTCCCAAGCCAAATCGGGGCTGTAGTCGATGTTAATATCGGTAATCGATGTATTATAGGAAAGAGAGCCATCTGCGATCCCCCGAAAGCTCTGTGAAAATGATAAGGCTTCGCAGCTATCATTGTTAGGGAGAAAAATTGATAGTCGATAGTATATCGTTGCTTGATGTCATGTCAAAAGTACCGATAGCTTTTTAATAGTATCGATATTATCGACATGTCGACGACAGGTTGTATAGGTTTACAAACCTCTTTTTATTATTTTATACTTTTTTATGCACATGTCATTTATGACACATTTCGATTGTCTGCTGTTATTTTTCCGTCTGGTCACGTAAGCTTGTGGTTTTTAAGTTTTGTTATTTTATTTCATTTTTAATATATTTTTTACCATTTAAACCAGCTTTTATTAAATACAGTCCACATTTTGGTCCTTCGCCCGTTGATTTTTGTTATTCACCCGTCGAATTTAGTAATTTTTACGTTAATTTTGAACTTTTGATTTTGCAAAATTTTCACTTTTTATTGTCTTGTCCAACTTTTTATCAAAGAAAATGCTTAAAACCACAAGTGAGCCTTATTTTCAAGAGGCTGTGACCAACCTACTCCCGGAGGAGATATATATTTCCGCATTTGTTTGCCCGGGGGAGGAGGATCGCTCTGCGGCTTCAATACGTTCGTCGCGTAACTCTAGTTCGCGTCGCAAGATTGCTGAGGCTAAGTACAAGCTCGCTAGAAAGAAAGTGCAGCGACTTGCGGCGGAGGAGGAGCGACTCGCCGCAGAAGAGAAGCGACTTGCCGCAGAGGAGCAGCGACTTGCCGCAGAGGAGCAGCGGCTCGTCGCCGAAAATGAAGCCGTCCGCGTTGAGTACGCGCTTGCAGAGGCCGAGCGCGCGTCACGCCGCTCTAGCTACAGTTTGTCTGCTGCGCGGGAGGACCATGGTCCGTTAGTACAAGAGGCTAAGGTAACGAGTCCTTATTATTATAAAGCAATGTGCGCGGAGCCCAGTTTACCACTAACAAAAGTGCCCGTAAATGTTTCTCGGTCTCAGCCGCAAACTGTCACACTAGATGTGTCGCAGTTGTTATCTTTAGCGTCGTTGAGACAGGGTGCTTTTGTACCGCTGCCTAGGTTTGACGGTAATATAGGTGAGTGGTTAATGTTTAAGAAGTGTTTTAATGAAACCCGGGCATCTTATTCCGCTGCTGAAAACCTTTACAGGTTGCAAAATGCCCTTCATGGTGAGGCACGTGAAGTTGTTGGGTCTCATTTGCTTGTCTGCAATGACCCCGAGGACGTCGTTAGGGCTCTTGAGCTTTATTACGCTCAGCCCAAACAAATAATTACCAACGACGTGCATTATATTCACGGTATACCGCTATTGGGTAGCAATAGCAGTGATTTAATTTCATTGTCAACCAAACTACGGAGTCTCATCAGAGTTATGGGTGAACTCAATGAAAAAGATTGCTTATATACTGTTTGTTGTAAATTAACTCCTTTGTTGCAGAATAAATGGCTAGATTATACAAATATTAACTGTTCTAGTCAGCCGAAACTCCTACAGATGGCAGAGTTTTTGGAAAAGGAAGCGAACAAGATGGTTAATTCCGCTCCGCGTGAAGAATTTTCGGGTGCCGCCGCGCCGGCCGCGGAGAGACCTTCGGCTTCTGACACTCGCCGTGTGGTAACTTCATGCACTCCGAAGGTTGCCAAATGGAAACAACCTATTCAGAAGACGGTTTGTAATGCGATGCAGTGCGTAGCTGATCCGGTCCGCGCTGTTAGCCTATGTCTATTCTGTGCTCAACCCGATCACAGTGTGCGAACATGCTCCAAGTTCATAGCGTTGCCTAACGAAGAGCGGTCGTCTTGGGTTCGTAAGGCAAAGCTTTGTGCAAAATGCTTAAAGCGTAGTCGCCACGACTGGCGTTTATGTTTTTCTCGATGTAAAGATTGCGGTGGCCGTCATCACAAGCTTTTACACAACTCAACTTTGTCCGTTGGATTGAATTTTCACAAGTCAAATGTATTAAATAACGCAGTTGTGTCGAAGTCTGTGTCACTATCGAACGTGTCGGTTATCTGTCAGTCAGAAAAACGAATCATGCGCTATCACTCCAAAGTCCTTAAAAGTAAGCCACGGACAAAGTCTACGAAACATAGAGGTCGCAATCTTTTAAAAACAGTTTCCGAAGCACAATTAGGTCCGGCAGACTTCGATCTAGCTTATAGATCGTATAAGCATGGTCGGGAGGAACGCGTGAAAATTCAAATGGTTAGGCACAAACGTAAGGGGCTAAAATCAAAAACCGTTAGTTTCGGCATTAGAGAGCAAAATAATACCGAATTAATTGAAATTTCTAATGCGCGAGCGATTTTAAAATATCGCTCCAATCGGTTTAAACTAAAGAAAAGGTTATCAAAAAAGTGAAAGATTGAGATGTAAGGGGTGTCGACTTCATGTCTTGTCCCATTATATATACCTTTACAATGTATTTACACTCTTTAGCTTTTATTAAGATTTTTTTAATTCTTGTTAATTATTGAAACACTAATTTCATTAATGGGAGGGAGTAATTCTCATTTATTTTAGTTTAATTATATGTTATTATTTTTCGCAATAATGATACCATCACTTCACGATTTTTATGTATGCCAGTAGCGATTTTATATCGCGTTACATGTACTGGAGAGTTGACTATTTCTTTTTGTCTATAGTAAACTCATATTATTTTTTTAATTTCATGACAAAACCTAGATAAGAGCTTCAAGTCTGTTTTAGTTAGTCATTTCATTAGGTTGGCAGAGACTAGCAGCTGAATTATACTGTTTATCTAGGAAGGAATTTAATGTAATTTAATACAATGTAATTAGAGTTTGTATTAAGGATCAGGCTTAAGCCATTATTTTGTTACGGATCCTAAGTATTTTCTATATTTCAGACGAGGCAGAGGCCACATCCGCTACTCAACTTAGACGCATGAAGAGTCGAAGAGCACCTTGAAAGCACGAGTTATCCCGATTGCTCCGACGTTTGGTCAAGAAAAGTGATCAGTGAACATACCACCAGGCCTGTTTTGGATATTAATTGACACAAGGAATGCTCCTGTGAACTTTTGTGAAGACTCAGATAATATTCGTGGAAGTGACAGTCTCTTAGTACTAGACTGCTGCTGTTTCTTGCGACCCACAAATAGGCGGAACATTGCGTGACAGAGCAGTTATGGTGAGCTACTGAAGCGTTTGAAATACCTACACTGCAACTAAAGTCTTCTGTCCAGAATAAACGCCGTATGAATATCTGTTGTCGTTTGATGAAAAATGGAGCCGATCACCTACACCTACGCCCACTACTTTATCATGGAGCTGTCGAAGGTTGGATCCAATGGCGGCCGATATGTAATACAGAAGGTAGTTCAACTATTAATCGTCGATGAACAAGGGAGAGTAACGTTGAAGATGAAACTGCATCATTGGGACGGCTATTTCAAGATTCGGGTAGCGGATGTTGCTGATGCCGGCGCACTCTGCGCTACGTCTGTTCAGTCCGCAAGCTTATATAATTAATTTACGTGTTGTTGTTAAGTATGTTTTTAGTGTGGTGCCTAAGCAACCTGGTGTCGACTTCCTTTGATAATAACTCGTAAGACAGAGTCTTACGGGCGGGAGTATGTCGACGACAGGTTGTATAGGTTTACAAACCTCTTTTTATTATTTTATACTTTTTTATGCACATGTCATTTATGACACATTTCGATTGTCTGCTGTTATTTTTCCGTCTGGTCACGTAAGCTTGTGGTTTTTAAGTTTTGTTATTTTATTTCATTTTTAATATATTTTTTACCATTTAAACCAGCTTTTATTACATACAGTCCACACGACATTTTATTCTTCTTAACAAAAAATATAATGCGATTTTCTTAGCTTACTTATTAATACCTTTAACAGTATCAATACTTTACTATTCCTAACAAATAATACTATATATGCCATACGAACCTGAGGTTTCATTGTTTTTTATATAGAGACTATTTATAAGTTAAACTAATGTAATGATTTCATGCTATAGTATAAAAACAAAACTATAGTCTTTTTTTATATATATTACACTTCAAGATTGACCTCATCCCACCTGATGCTAAGTGTTAATGAGGTCCTAGCTTAAGGGCGACCAGTACAGCTTAATAAATATGTTACTGGACTTGTCGCCCTTACCTTGAAGGCTTGACCCCTGCTACTAATGTAGCACCCCCCAGGAGCTCTGGAAACCTTACTCACACGCAGGAACACAACAACACAGAAGTGATTGTTATTTGGCTGCGGTCTTCTGTAAGGTGGAGGTATTTCACCAGTCGGGCTGCTCCAGTTCGATATTGCCTGATTCTAAGGTATCATTAATATCGATACTATCCATAATAACGTTATTTTTAGATACAATGTAAACGAACTAGTTATTCCGAACTATAAATACTTCAGCAACACAAACACACATGAGATGCCTAATGTATGGGTCCGCGGGTCATCGTTCTTTTATCAGCACCAAATTATCGGGGTCCGTAGAAAGTGCTAGAACTCTGTCTCAGTTTATCAGCCGTTATCTATCGTAGAAGCTTAAAGTCATTACCAAATTAATTCGTAACTAAGTGTTATATTTTCACCACTATAATAATATTAGCATTAAAAGTCTACTAGTAAACAAAGACCTCTCCCGAATACTTCCACAATTACCATCATGGCAAGGTTACACCTTGTAAGCCGACCCGGATCTTGATTTGATTCGAAGTGGAGCCAAAACTGATATACACCCCGCATAGTTTCATATCACTACTAAAAAATCAAGCTACATTCGGAATGTGGAAGAACAAATTTATCATTTAATGTGACTTCTAACGACCTAAAGGACAATTGTGTTTTTACTTTTTAAGTTTCCTCAAACTACTCGAAGAACTATTTTGGCGTTGGGATTATTTTTTCTTAATTTATTGTTTATTTTTAGAGATTCATCAGGTAGCATCGATCCTCGATCCAGAGACGAAAGGGCAACATAGTAAATCTATATAAATAAAAAAACGCTGAAACCCGTAACTTAAAAATATTAGACAAATATGGATATTATTTGTATTACATTTTCAACTTCAGGACAAGGTGTATAAAACAATTCAGTTTAAAATATAAAGGGATCGTATTCATGCCGCTAGTAGAAAATAAATAACGACTTACCAAATTCGTAACTATCTTCAGTGGGTTGACAGCTATCATTACGATTCCAACCACTATCAATAGAGCACCGTAGATGATCTTGAGCACTGATTCTGTAACAGATATATTAAATAATCATCTTGTATATAAAAATGAATCGCTGTCCGTTAGTCTCGCTAAAACTCGACAACTAGTAAACCGATTTGGCTAATGTTGCTTTTGAAATATTTGTAGAGGTCCAGGGAAGGTTTAAATGGTTAGAAAATTTGGAAAAAATAGGCGGCACGGCGTTCGCTGGGACTAGTTTTAAATATAAATCATCCCCAATTTTGTCAGCACCGCATAACAGAACAGTCACCCAATACTACAATTATACATATATCGCCTTTACCAAATAATAACATTTAAATAAAGTGCGTAAAAAAATAATGTTTACTATTTGAAACAATTTACTATACGATGAAATGCTATTAACGTTATTATTTCTGTTGAATTAACCTCTTAGCCTTCTGTAGATGCCATCTGCCGTATGAGATTAGAACTGCATACATTTCGTAGTACATTCGTTGTAGACATGTTTGAAACCAACTTGCAAGACACTTACTTGACTATACGTGAAGGTCGTGAATTCGCAAGGGGTGCTGATTTTTTCTGTTTCTTTAAAATATATAAAGTTCGCGAGAGCGGAGTTTAGCACTATGAATAAATTTGGGAAATCAATCAAGGGTTGAGTTACAACAGAACGAGAGCAATGTATGTGTTGTAGCCCAATATTTATATAGGTATTTGTATTTAAATTACGACAGGTCCCAAGTTCAATGCCTAGCGGTGCTTGAGTCCATTTGTGCACCATAATTCCTACAGTACGGGCGACAGCACATCATGGTAAACACTTGCTACATTAGTTCTTATTCCCAAGACATAAGGGCGGTGCTAAGTTCAAAGTATGTTCTAAACATATTCAAACTCAAACTCAAATATTTCTTTATTCAAGTAGGTTGTAACACTTTTGAATCGTCATTAAATACAATGCAAAGTGATTCTACTTCCGGTTCGGAACCTATATCTACCGAGAAGACACCGGTAAGAAACTCAGCAGATTAGTTACAGTACCAGTATCTAACTTATAGCTATGTGTAGAACACTTTGGACCAAGCCACTTGCCGGAGGCTAAGAGGTTGGATACAACAAAAAAAATATATCCCCTGTGATAACTTGCGGTTAGCTCAGTTGGAAGAGCAGCACGCGCGATACGTGAAGGTCGTGGATTTGAGTCCCGCACCGCAAGGGGAGATGAATTTTGCTGTTTTTTTTTTAAATATTTAAAGTATCGTATGTAGCCTGACGTGCATACTGTACCTACTAATAATCATCATCATTTACTTACGTCTTTTCCTTACGGTGAAGTTCTGTATCTTCATGATGGATATCCTCCCCTTGCTCGGCACATGTTGGATGGATATCTTCGCGCCCACGACCATCTTCACTTAATGTGGCTCTCTTGACTGCAACAAAGACAAGCTTAGATAGATTGATAGATAATTTATTGCACAAAATATTTACAGAAATTGGTGACCTGAAAATGTTTGATTCATCAAAAATCAAAATCTGGTTAGACGATTTAAGACAGCAGTGGAGGGAGATCCTAGTTTAATCTAGTTCCTACTAGAGCATTAAACTATGTATTTATTTTTTTATTTTTGAAATGAAATGCCACATAGCCACCCGCTTTAAGTCTCTCTAACAAAGGTTGCTTTAGAAATTATTGTGGTCATGCAAGGAAGATTTAAGCGTTTGAAATTTGTAAAAAAGTAGGTAAGCGTTACGAAGTTTGCAATAGCGAAATAGAGTTCGCTGGGTAATCTAGTATATAGGTACTGTCGACGACAGGTTATATAGGTTTACAAACCTCTTTATATTATTTTATACTTTTTTATACACATGTCATTTATGACACATTTCGATTGTCAGCTGTTATTTTTCCGTCTGGTCACGTAAGCTTGTGGTTTTTAAGTTTTGTTATTTTATTTCATTTTTAATATATTTTTTACCATTTAAACCAGCTTTTATTACATACAGTCCACATGTACCTTAACAAAATTCACTTTTATTGGCTTTAGTTAAATTTTCCATCACAGAAGGTAAACATTGGTTGTTTAATAGTACAATGGTCACTTGGCGCAAATGATTGTGTCGTTTAAGCTCTATTTCCTAACGGAGTCAAGGGTCGAGCGTTTTAAGTTTACGACTGTATACACCATAATATATAATGGGTTCGACATATTGGCCCTATGTTAAAGTGACCATGCATCAAGTTTTGAGCCGGACTGTCCCTTCATTGGCGATCGAACTAAATATTGTCATATAATTTTTTTTTTTAAGGTGTCCAAATTTCCTTCTTTTTTTATATTGCACGTCAAGATTAACCTCATCCTACCTGATGTTAAGTGGAAATGAGGTCCTAGCTTATCACAATAACACCGAAGTGATTGTTATTTGGTTGCGGTCTTCTGTAAGGTAGAGGTATTCATTGACTGGTGGTGATGTACAATTACCAATTCCATTTCTCTGTCTATCTTCGTTTTAACAGAAAATTTTATTTTCTAGTAAGTCAGGTTGTTTTTTAAACGTGAACAGACGATTTTTTAAATTTACGATAAATTTTTTTTAGTTATATTTAGAATAAAAAATCCAGTTGTCGTATCCCATTTTACATTTGACTAATGTTTTATGCAATAAATTTGTCTATTTATCTATCTAAAATGTTGGTACGCGTAACAATGAGCATTTGCGATACAACCATTGTCAACAAACAGTGCCTTAGTACGAAGTTTCAAAACAATTTCTTAACGATAACTACTCGATATTACTGTATTGCCTCACTCGGACCCTTTGACTGACAACCGATATTAATGCCCGCAAAATGCGTTAAATGTAGGCCAAGTTCGATGCAAGAATGCCGAGTTACTCTCTACAAATTTATTCACTCGGTATAATTGTATGTCGATGGTTTTTAGAAGTTCAAATCTGAATATTAAACAAAGATTAGTGGTTTAGTCATGAAAAATGAATAAGCGAAGTACAACGTCTAATTTGGAATGTCAATACAAACATCTAATACTTCTACACAGGTAAATAAAATGAAACTGCCTGTTTGTGATATTTATATAAGCGCTTTTTACAAACTGCATATACACGGTATATTAATAAAGTAAAAATATATTTTTTGTTATCTATCTGTCTGTTTTTTTCCATCTTAAACGGCTGAAACTATTTTGACAATACTGATGACTGATTTAAATAGCAATTTATATCACTCCAATGTTATTAAAAAGTCACTAATCGTAAATAAATGTGTTTTATATTTTTTTAAATATTAAATAAATAAGATATATGAACACCTAGCGTACAAAGATACGGGAACCGACAGTCTCTCATAAAATTTACATCTTAAAATTACGAACAGACACGATACAAGATAATTGTTTTTTTTAGCTTGAAAATCAAGAAAATTATCGACAAGTAGGTACCTAATTTGCGCGCAATAAATAAATTGCAACTAACTACCAACTAAAAAAGATTATCGCGTTTTGACCCGGTAACTTGTTTCAAATGCGCAAATTGATAGCGAATTTAAAACATTATCGTCAAAATAAGGTTTAATAAAAACAATTTTTTCCACCGATTATGTAACACTGTCTCTTTTGTTTCCGCGGCTTTACTTGGATAACAAATATCGTATCAATGTTTATTTTTACTCCAGAAATTATAGGTATGAATTAAAATATCTATGTTACGGAGCGAAAGGAATGAAAAGGAACTCAGAGTAGTTTAAGGAAATATAATAAAATAAAATAATAGAAATACAAACTGAAGAGAGAGGAATTTTTACAGAACAGACCGAACAATAGAAAAAGACAGATACAACGTTTTATTATAAAAACTATAAAAAGGCTTCTACAAAGGAGTCCGTAACATCTACTTCAATTAAAAAATATAACACACTTGTATTACGTAAGTGTTTAAAAATGTATTAATTAGTTGCAAACTTCAGGAATAAAATATATCTATGGATACGACAAAATAAGTAAGTTGCTTACGTCATTTATTACTTATTATAAATATTATATTAAATAGATGATTTGCCAATCATAATTATGTACCTACTGTTTGTAAAAATAATCAGCCCTTTGTAGAAACTGTCATTTAAAGGATTGGAATGTACAATGTAGTTGAGTCCTTCATTAAAATTGTACATTCCAATATTGGTCACCTTACAAACCATGCCGTTATTCCACAAATTAGTCATTCCTAGAAAACATTATTTAAATTTTAATGGATAAAAAGTATCTTTTATATCCATTAAATATCAAAACAAATCTGCTGGATGTACGTGAAATAGTCTTACAAACAACCAAACAAACGAACATTAATAAAATATGTACGTCTAAAGTATCAGTAAGATGGTGCTTATTAAAAAACAACATTTAAAAAACAGGACGTCATGTTCAAACTTGATTACCTTTCAGACATATAACGCCATTTAAAATTTATTATTGCAATTAGCATCTACATAGTTAAATGCGAATATTTTATTGTACTAGGCCAAAGTATGACGAACACTGTAGAGATTGACGTAGGCAAATTTATGACATAACTGTTCTACTGTACAAGGATGACGAAAAAAATGACCGAAACAGTTCAAACTTGAATTCTGAGGGTTCTTTATAAATTCCTTTTTCATTTATTAAAAAAAAAGAGAAGTTCTCAGAAATTTACGATTAACATTTAAAAAATTAACAGTGGAACGTGACACGAAATAAGTAGTTATTAAATTGATTCTCCCACAGTTTTTGCTAGTGAAGTTAAAAGTTTGTAACGGATTTAAATGCTAAGTAAGGACACTAGATTATTCAATTGTACTATAATCATTCTGTAAAACCTATTTCTGTAAAGATGTGCAATAAAGTATATCTATCTATCTATCTATCTAACTAGGTACAAGAATATAAATAACAACGAATTTTTTTATATTAATTTCAATAGCCCAGGATATCTATTACTCAAGCCAAATGCAATAGCTTGAAGATGGCTTCAAGAAGAATATGGAATGAAAGCATAATGCAAGTGTTAATTTCAGCCATTTGAACGATCTGCAGCACGTTGAAGTAAAAACTTGCAGTTCAATATTAGTTCTTATACCGATGATTCTAAGGGTGGTACAAAGTCCAAAGTGTATAGTCTGATGTGCAATGACTGAACCAAGCTTTGAAAATAAAATAAAAATATATTAAACAGTTTAAAAATGTTTTTTTTGATCTTACATAAGGAAATCGCTCGAACTGGAGCAGCCCGACTGGTGAAATACCTCCACCTTAGAGAAGACCGCAGCCAAATAACAATCACTTCTGTGTTGTTGTGTTCCTGCGTGTGAGTAAGGTTTCCAGAGCTCTTGGGGGGTGCTACATTAGTAGCAGGGGTCAAGCCTTCAAGGTAAGGGTGACAAATCCAGTAACAGATTTATTATGCTGTACTTGTCGCCCTTAAGCTAGGACCTCATTACCACTTAACATCAGGTGGGATGAGGTCAATCTTGAAGTTCAATTAGTAAAAAAATAAATAAATGAAAAAGAAAAAAAATATGTATTGTATGGTTGTCAATCTTCATTTTCTCGTTACAGAACCCTAAATAAAATTAAGGCTCGCCATAACATCTATGACGTTCGGATACGGATATTCACGTCAAGCACAATATTAATTTTTAATAAACTGGTACTAATAAAATACAAATCAAAAACTAGTTTTCCGTTTAAATTTTAATGTGTAAAATGGCTTGGATTTATTGATTCAAAAAAAAATTGACTTTCATGCTAGAAGTTAATCAATTCGTTGCGGTCATATTCAAGTTTAGATTTCTGCATATTGTTTTTTTTTTCAAAAAAGTGGCTTACACTTTCCATCGATTTTTATGATTTTTATAGTGCATTCTTTACGCTACACGAGCGAACTTGAAATATTTTAAAGAAACATAAAAAAATATGTTTTTTTTCAGATTATTTTATTGTTGTTGACTGGTAAAATATCTCTACCTTACAGAAGACCGCAGCTAAATAACAATCACTTCGGTGTTGTTGTGTTCCTGCGTGTGAGTAAGGTTTCCAGAGCTCTTAGGGGGTGCTTAGTAGCAGGGGTCAAGCCTTCAAGGTAAGGGCGACTAGCCCAGTAACTGCTAATATTATACTGTACCTACTTGTCGCCCTTAAACTAGGACCTCATTACAACTTAACATCAGGTGGGATGAGGTCAATCTTGAAGTGTAATAAAAAAATCACATCAAAAATGACCATGACAGACGGAGACAGCCATATCCGACCTCTTCAAGTTCAAACTGTCAACGTGTCAATTAATAATTTTGTTTTGGTGGGTGACCAAACAAGTCTAGTTTGACCGATCATTCAAGGTAGTCAATAGTTTTAATAAGGTGTGAAAAAAAATACGTAGTATAGCATTTTATTTGATTCAAGTTAGTAGACACTAATCGATCGAAAGCTCGGGAATTAAAACGTGATTTTAGTTATCCATACTAATAATATAATTCATGTCTAAACCACGAGACCGATTTTTATGAAATTTGGTATAAGTATAATTTGAGCCTCTAGAACGGATATGGGCTACTTTTTGTTTGGGAAATAAGGGTGGATAGGGGTAATACTGCCCTTCAAAGTTTATATGGGAAAATGTTTATATCTTAAGTTAGAGATATGAAATTTGGCTCAAATAGAGTTCAAAACGTGAATTAATATATGGACTACTTTATTTTCCTAATATTTGGGGAGATTGGGGAAAATCCGGCTATCTATATTTATCGCTAGAAAAGACTAAGTCAACGCGTATAAGTTCGTCATGAGATTTGTTTTTTTTGGTAGCGACCCTCCAGCTAAAATAATTATCTCATTATTTTCCGATCTTTGGAGCAAAATAGATATTTTGCTTGCACCGAATGACGTAATTTCAAACAGCAATGAAAATGTAGAACTATGACGTGGTTATGAAGGTCGAAGGTCCCATAAAATAAGCCCTGGCACTAATGATGGGTGTCTACTACAATTATCATACTTGCCCTATGATCTCGAATTGTGTATAGCTCATATTCATTATAGTAAAGGCATTCATTGTTCATGTCCTAATATATTAAGTATGTCAGAAATATATTAAGTATGAGGGTTATGCCCAGAATATGGTCATACTCAGAGTGTTTGACCCTTCAACAGGCATTGGGAAAATAGTTACCACCTCATTATGAACCTAAAGACCTTGACTTACCGATGAAAATCAATGAACAATTTCGATATTTCAAGTAAAAGTCAAAGTCAAAGTCAATATTTTTATTCATATAGAATACATTAGTAATACTTACGAATAGCCTCTATATAAAGCAAATGAAGATACCACCGGTTAGGTACCTACAACTACCGAGAAGATACCGGCAAGAAACTCAGTAGTTTTTTTTACAAATGACCCAAAGATTGACTGGTAGAGAATGCCCATAGCATTAAGTCCACCTGTTGTACTTTTTTTGTGCAATAAAGTTTTTAAATACCTAAATAAATAAATAAATAGTTTTTTTTACAAATGCCAAGCCTGATTAGAGGTTCACATAGAATTTAAAATGTGTTACGCAAAATCTTGTTTTCTCTGGCAATTTACCTTTTTTCCAGATAAATCGAATTGCTTATAATAAAGATTGAACGGGCGCACATTTTACAAAAACTGTCAAGTAGCCAATTAGTGGAAAATGTGTATAAAACGGCGATAGTACGCGTGCGAAGTATATATTTAAGTGAGTATAAAAAGATATTTATTGTTGAATTCCTTGTATAAATATAATCATTATTGACATATTTATATTGTTTTTTATTTAAGCATGTAGCTGATTGTACTAAATCTCGAAATCGGTGTTTATTTCCATTGTAACGTTGTGGGACTTATCACATTTTTTATGACAACACAATACCTATATTAGTTTCCAGCCCGCAAGAGAGGAACCCACATCGCGATGACAACGGATTTGATACCGTAATATCCTATCCGTTGGCATCGCCATAATGACCCGCAAGATGTTTCTTCACGCTCTTTTTGAAGGAATTTCTGAAAGAGCCGAGCGATGGAACTTAAAAGGCTGAATTTATTTTATATTGTCAGCTATAATCGTGACATAAAACGTGATTCAAAACATCATTACCAACATGACCCCAGAACAATTAATCTCAATGCACTCATAGTAGTGCCATTGGTTTGTAAAAACATTTTAATTTCATTGTTTTATAACTCCGTCGTGTGTGAGCATAATCGACTCATTAAAGATCAGTTGTTCCGACCTCGATGGCGCAGTGATTAAAATATTCGCTGGAAGTGCGAAAGGTCTCAGGTTTGATTATCGGTCAGGTAAATTTGAGAAACTAACTTTTTTTATATTACTCTTTAAGATTGACCTCATCCCACCTGATGGTAAGTGGTAATGAGGTTCTAGCTTAAAGGTGACAAGTACAGCATAGTGAATCTGTTACTGGGCTTGCGCCCTTACCTTAAAGGCTTGACCCCTGCTACTAATGTAGCACCCCCCAGGAGCTCTGGAAACCTTACTCACACGCAGAAACACAACAATACAGATTTGATTGTTATTTGGCTGCGGTTTTCTGTGAAGTGGAGGTGTTTCACCAGTCGGGCTGCTCCAGTTCGAGCGATAAATCGCTATGCCCTGCCTCTCTTAAAACTTTTTTGAATAGGCTTTATATGGGTATGCTGGATGGATGCCATACCAGTAAAAGTCCCGTCTAAATCGGTCCAGCCATTTCAGAGATTAGCCGCAACGAACAGACAGACAGACAAAAATAGTATATATACCATATTATTTACACGAGACACTCCAATTTGATACATATGTATAGATGATATGCAAATCAATTTAATCTGTGTATTTTTATATAAATATTGAATGAATTAGTAAAGGTAGTTTAAAAAACTGTAACAGCTAAACGTAGTCTATAATTAGTACTAAATCTATTAGGCTTAAAAGTTATTTTGTCTCTATTAGATAACAGATATTAGTCAGCCATTGTTCACCCATTTGAACTTGGGTATAATCAAAGGACCTGGCAAAAATAATATTATTGAAATAGCACACTCGTGATTAGTACTGTGGAGCTGAACTATTTAAGTAACTAGTTGAATCATTTTAATTACGTCTGTCTGTGTGTTCTTATAGGCATTACTCTATCTGCCTCTATGGACTAGTGGTAACAAGCTTAGATTAGTGATCCAGAGGTCGTTGGTTCCTTCTTCGCATTTTCTTCTTTGTATGTTATTTCTAGTTTGGATATTACGTTTTCAGATTAATGAATTCTGGGATAAACTGTTTACTCTATATAAATAAATCGCCTAAATGTATTTAGGTACGCATAATTGCAAAATAATGGACCAAATAAAATATGTTTTTTTAACTTTCATACCCAAAGGGTAAAACGGGACCCTATAACTAAATCTTCGCAGTTTGTGCATTTGTCTGTCTGTTTCCAGCCTGTATCTGAAGAACCGCTTTAACTAGACAGTTAAAATTTTAACAAATTATGTATTTCTGTTGCTCCTATAACAATTAATACTAAATCAAAATATAATTAAAAATTAATGGGGGCTCCCATACAACGAACGTGATTTGTTTGCTCTTTTTGCTTGATAATCTAATATATGGTACGCCACCCTTCGTATACCCTCTCACATTTTGGCCGGTTTATATTAGTATGTTTGTAATGAGGGTATTTGCGCATGAATAATCCAATAGATGGCGATACGTAGGCGTGGGGTCCACCTGTTAATTGATTGGTGATTTAAATGTCATGGTGACATGTCTGTCAATGTCATGTAAACCATGACCAATCACGTAGCAGTTGGACCCCGCGCCTACGTATCGCCATCTAGTGGATTTTTCGAAAGCGAAAACCCTCATTGTCAGGAGGCGAGATTAAGTCATTTAAAAAGAAAATTGTCATGAGAATGTAAGACAAAAAGTATTTGCATATCCACGCAGGTGAAGCCGCGCCGGTTCCCTAGTTAAACATGACATGTAATTGTAAATACAAGTTGAAATATTTATAAATTGTCGTGCATTTGCTCATCGCGCGTCAGAACTTAAAAAGGGGTTCTTCAGCGAAACCTATTTCCGCGATGTCGCATAAAAGTTGTCATATACCTCTGTTTAGATTAATCACAATAAAATGTAATTAAAAATGTAATTAAATGCGCCAGACAACCATACCAATCACCTGTTCTCAAACTTCCAAACAAACAAATGTTCCTCCTTGTTCGCCCCCCTTTCTAGCAATAAGACCGCCTAAATTGTACTTTTTCTGTGCAATAAAGTGTATCTATCTATCTACTATGAGCACCAGACCACTGGTACTACCTGGCACTGTCTCAAGTCAATTTACAAAGTTTGTTTTACAGACCGGGAATCGAGCCCGGGACCTTTCTTACTTTGGCCGCCTACCTTAGCCACTGCGCCAACTAGGCCGTCATATAATATGGTAAGTATATACGCGGGCAATAGAGTTTAAAACAAGAAATTGTGGGTTTCTATATCACTTTGCCACATTTTAGTGAAAGTACTTAATAGAAGATAAAAAAAAATAACATTGCATCACTTTAAATGCAATACGTGGGCATGTATTGACAAAAGCTATCCAAGCGTAAAAAGGGACAATTACTTTGCAATTTATTAACTAACATTTTTCTCAATCACTTGTACAGAGTTCGTCAAGGTAAACATTTGCTATTCGATATTGGCTCTTATACCCACGACTTAGGGTCGGTACAAATTCAAGCGTGCTTTTAGAAGTTTTTTTAGAATTTATTTTGTTCCTACGTGTAACTGTTTTTTTAATTCCCACGCAAACAACAATGTTATATATAAGTTTGCCATGTCTGCCTATAACATCGTAAAATTTTAAATATTTTTAAAGAAACAGAAATTTTCATCTCGTCATCATGAAAATCGATTTTGGCATCGTAGCTCCCAAGAGCATGGACAACATTAATAAATTAAAAAGGCCCGCTCTCGCCTCTCGTCTATGGAGGTCGTCAAATGGTATGAAACAATTTTGCCTTTTTACCGGCTGCCGAAGAAGGGAGGTTAATGTTTACAGGCGGGAACAAGATTAGGGAACATTCAGCTATTTTGTAAACCATCATTCGCTAAATATAGGCTTTCCCCTCAGAAATGCCTTTTCCAACTTTTTAATAATATTAGTATAAAATGTAGTCAAAGTAATATACATTGCTCAGATTCTGTGGTAAGTAGCTTAAGCACTTGTGTTACAGAAATCAGAAACAACGACGGTACCACAACACCCAGACCCGAGACAATATAGAAAAGTTCGTTTCCTATATTGACCCGACCGGGGATCGAACCCGGGACCTCAGAGATGGCGCGACGCCTAAGTCCGGCACCCTAACCTCTCGGCTACGGAGGTCGTCAAATATAAAGCTTGTTTTTGGTTTTTGAGTTACATGTTTACTACATATTTTTTTGGGTCTGGGTGTTGTAGCACCGTTATTGTTTCTGTTATTTATCACAAGTGCTTTAGCTACTTACTATGGAGTCGTAGCAATTTATGCGACGTCCAAAATTTATTTTTTACTAGCTTCTGCCCGCGAATTCGTACGCATTTTTTTGAGTTAATGTTGATCTAGTATGTGATTTGTCGTTCTATGATATTTCATTTTAAATTCGTTTAGAATTTTTTGCGTGAAATAGAGGCCGTTGATATCTGATATCTGATTTCTGTAACACAACTGTTTAAGCTATTAACCATTTAATCAGAGCAATGTATGTGATGGTCCCCAATATTTATTTATTTATATGCTAGCCCCAATGTCTTAAACAGTTAATTTAGTTTAGTCGTCAGTTTTCGCCGACCGTGAGTGCCCGGTCACGGCTTCTGGTACCCACAATATGTGCTCGTAGCATATAAAACGTATATTTGCATCACTTACCGGACCCTTAGGTATTTCGACCACCCGCAATAGCTATTTTGTTAGCTAAAAGGTGAATTTAAAACGAGTCGTAACAGCTTAAGATGCATGAAGTCACTTTATAATGGCGGAAATTATAATTATCTCGCGGTAAGATTGAATCAGATCTAATACGGGGGCGAATACTATTCGAAAATGATAACGAAAACTCTGCTCTGACATTTTTTGCACGTTTCATAAACTACTAGCGATCACCCGGCTTAGCACGGATGCAATCTAAATACTTAGAAATGTTGGCTTTTCTATTCTATATCTAAGTATATATATATATATATATATAAGCGCGGACGAAGTCGCGGGCAAAAGCTAAAGGCTATATTTATTGCTAGAAAAGACTAAATTCACGTGTACGAAGTCGCGGGCGGCCGCTATATTTATATGTATATATGTATATATATATATAAATATAGCGGCCGCCCGCGACTTCGTACACGTGAATTTAGTCTTTTCTAGCAATAAATATAGCCTTTAGCTTTTGCCCGCGACTTCGTCCGCGTTGCGTGTTATGAAAGAGAGATCTTTGTAGGAGAAACTTTATATTTAATATGGTATAGTATGATTACGGCGGTAATTGTAATTAATTTGTACTGACGTTTCATAAATGCTTTTGTAAAGTTTACGTGAATAAAGATATTTTCTATGCATGCATGCTAGATGGATAACATCTAACTTACGCGGCTTAAATTATTTCATACAAAAGATTTTCCTGCTAACTCCCGTTCCCGTTAGAATTTTGCAATATCCTGTTGCAACTAAGCTTTAAGTTTTACTAAGGTACCTGTATGCCAAATTTCGAGCGTCTAACTTAAGCGGTTTTATATTTTTCATACAAAAGAATTTTCCCGCTTATTCCAATTTCCGTGGAAATTTCGGGAATTCCTTTCTTAGTGCACCTTTACGGTACCTAAGCTACATCCCTTCTAAATTTCAAGTGCCTACGTTTAGCCGTTTAGGCTGTACGTTGATATGTCAGTTAGTCAGTTTATCCGTCTATGTATTTAAATATATAAATGAATCCCTATTTCCCTTGGTCACACCATCACACGTGAATGGCTGGGTCAAATTCACTTATTTTTTTGTTTTGTTTGTTATTGTCAAGAATAGAATAGAAGGCTTAAATAAAAAATAAATAAAAATTGCGCCTAATATCAGACAATTTAAGAGTAATACTGTCATTGCGGGTGAAAACCAATTCGAATTAAATAGACATTGCTAAGACAGGACAATGTATGTCGTCACGTACACATTTATAATATTATTATGGATATCTTATATTAATAAGACAAGTCCTTAAATTACAATTGTATTCGGAAACAACACATTACTGGTATGTTTACACGTAGTTAGTAATTAAACAACAAACAAGGATCAGCTATCTCATTAACGCCAGCTCATTAGGCCAGTTCTTGGTACCCGACAGCTTTCATTCAAGCAATGTTAGAAGTATTTTTTTTATGCTTTTTTACGCATTGATTGTTGTTTTATTTACTTTGAAAAAATAAGTAATGAAAAAGAATTGTACCAATTAAACCTCTGAAATGGCTGGACCGATTTAAACATGACTTTTATTGGCAGGTAGATGATGAAATAAGGAGTAATTAGGCTACTTTTACTTTCGGAAAAATTAATTCTAAATCCTTTAGTCCACGCAAAAGAAGTCGAGGGCATTGCTAGTTTAAAGTAAGCTCTCTCGTAACAAATGATTAATTTTCTCGTGTAAATTATGTGAAAACTTGGTATCAATTGTACAGATATTAAAATGAAAAACGTTCATACGCGTTACATACAAAGTAACAGTGGTATTTTACGATCATAATACCATTGATATAAGATTATTCTTAGCATATGTTCAAAGTAGGTGTCCAAGATAAAACGACATTATGATAATTTCTCCACCGTGATTTACAACTGTCATATGATAAAAATAAACTTTTAACAAAGAACAAAGCCATGTCTCCTTATACAAGCAAATAAATCAATTAATCATTGACTAACTTATCGGTTAACGTTAATTAATGGTGGGTTAGAGACACAGCTGCTCTGTTTGCGGACCGACCTAATTATACAAGTTTAGTTAACTCTGGTCAATTAGGTATTGGTTAGTGGAGCCTATTCGTTATCAGAGGTACTAAGTATTTAATCACTTCTGTGTTGTTGTGTTCCTGCGTGTGAGTAAGGTTTCCAGAGCTCCTGGGGGGTGCTACATTAGTAGCAGTGGTCAAACCTTCAAGGTAAGGGCGACAAGTTCAGTAACAGCTTTATTATGCTGTACTTGTGTCGCCCTTAAGATTGGACCTCATTACCACTTAACATTAGGTGGGATGAGGTCAATCTTCAAGATTGATAATATAAAAAAATATGATTTTCGTTTACGTTACGTGCCATTCCTCGCCCCCAAAGGAAGGTGTGTCGGGATTACGGTACGGGGCGGGAAATGCTAAAGTAATAGGTACTTTAACATTTCCAAAACAAAAAAATATAATTAACGTGTAAATAAATTTAACAGTTTCGAATTGCTATTCAGTCGCTGCTTTTACCGTTCGTAAATTATTTTTGTTGAAACTTAATTATAGGGGGCACTAAAATATATCTTTGGCTCGGGAGGTTACTCGAAAGAAAAGTTGGGAAACCCTGCTCTAATGAATCAGAATCATGAAGTCGCGGAAATAGAATATTATATAGTTTAATTGACCTTAGACAGAGGCTATCTTGGATCCTCGAAAGCGTTTGAAAGCACGGGTTACCTGCCTTATATGTACATCACACTAGACCAGAAAAGAAGAGCATGACCCGTTTCATCCCAAGGCATGCAAAACATGATATGAACGATACTTTGAATATGAACACTCAAGTTTTTTAATGACTGCATTTTGTATAATCCTTTCATAGTGGATGACTTGATTACTACTTAC
The DNA here is from genome assembly GCA_037074685.1 of Glyphodes pyloalis. Lineage (NCBI taxonomy): Eukaryota > Metazoa > Arthropoda > Insecta > Lepidoptera > Crambidae > Glyphodes > Glyphodes pyloalis. The sequence continues at coordinate 1,382,161 of JAYKKO010000012.1, read as the reverse complement.
GTGTCCAATTTAAAACGTTTCGTGGCTTAAACGATGTATTGGTAGATTAGCCGATAAGAACAAACGCTACGTTTTTTATTTTATACAAAATGTAATGACTGCGTTAAATTTATATTAGGTATTTTTAAATAAAATATTGACTACCATGACATAAAATAAGCAATAGAAACATACCCTATAATAGATTATATTTAAAAAACTCTGTTGCAGGTAACTTTTTAGGATATAGTTTAAAAAAACAAAAATAGGATTAAGGCTCATAAAATGTACGAAATAATAATAATAAATTTATAATTATATTATATTAAGAAAAACAAGCTATGCAATATTTAAAAAAATAACTTAGGTATCTATGTTATATAAATTATATCCATAAATTAATTAATAAAAGTACTACCAAACACAAAAGTAAATAATCAAAATTTTGAGAGCACATAAAAAAAATGACCACAAAAAGTAAAGCTTTTCCAAACTTTCTATTAACAAATCGCAGCCGGTTAAAACACTCAAAAAACTGCAACGTTTCCAAAAAAAAAAACATTCCAATCACTCACCTCAAAAAATAAACAATTAAACTCCACAAAAGCTCGGAAACACGAAATAACTCGACTGTCAATCGCGCTGCGCACACGCACATACAACCTTCAGCGGTACCGATACGCCACTGCGCTCGCGCCGGCGAATTTACATATAAACACGGGCTCACCCTGACGCGCTCTGACGTAGCACACCCTCCGTGACGTCATGGCGTGACGTTGAGAGGCCTATCTGTGAAGTGGAAGCCTTCGATAGGAATTGAGGATTCACTACGTCGGGGTCGATACGGATTGGGAAGTGTCTTTCATCAGGATCGTGGAACTCTGTTACACTCAATATCAATCAATAAATAAATCAATCAATATATTTATTATGCATTTTTAAGGGCTCTGTCCTGCATTTAGAAACAACGCAGTGATTCCGCCAATGTCAAGTGCTTAGAGAGATTTTTTATAGAACCTTCCTTTTCGAAGTTGTCATTGAATCGATACCAAAATAGACATTAGGTATAAAGCTGATGTTTTTTGTTTATTTTTATAGTTGAACGCGCTAAATGTGTTAGGTAGTTGAGGAAGGCAATATAAAATCACGCTACGATTAATTGGAGCACAGAATCAGTGATTAAGTAGTTAAAATGTATAGACTATGACAGTTTTGACAGCTGTCAAATCGTCAGTATTAAGTTGGAGCAACTAACACAAAGTATGTAAATGTAAAACGCGGGATCTATCCCGCGTTTACCATACGTTTTTGACCATAATAAAAAAATATATATGTAAATGTAAAATTTCTGCCACGAACTGAGGGTTGAATGCCTTTATAAAATGATTTTTAGTGCCTTATAAAATCTCAAAAAGCGTAAAATGTTAGGCAGCGCGACCCCACGTTAACATCTAAGGGTTAAAACTCACGATCTCACAGATTTGCGGTATTTTGTAGTAAAACCTATAATGACGAGGATTATGCGTAAGTTGTATCCCTAGAAGAGAGCCGACTTATTAATCGTGACCTGTTATGGTAATTCTCCATTCATATAACTACGAGTACTTCTTGATTAGTATCAAGTCTTGAACACTACAATGTATAATACAAACAGGCCTAGAATGGTAAATTTTACCGTGCTCTTAACAAACGTTAAAATCGATTGAAGTCAGTGCGTCAGCTGTTGATTGGCAGAAAATATGAGTGCGGTATGCTATCAGCCAATCAATAGTGTTGTTTGCTTTGTGTACCTAAATTGGTTGTAATTCAGAATAGGGGGAAGAGGGGGGCCCCCGCCCCCCTCTTCCCCCAATTCTGAATGTTGGGTGGTCTGGGTGTTAATTATATTCTACTTTCTCTTTCCCTCTCTTTCCTTCTTGCCATTTTTCTGCTTCCTTCTTCCGTTATTTTTTGTTTGCGCCACTCAGCTTAAGGTTCCGCCAGAATACCAGCGCTGCTGCAGCATTGGATCCAATGTTGTAGCAGCTCATGCTGAGACTGGGACCTTGTTAGCTGCGCAATCAATATGTTCTTTAAATATTAGAAACAGAAAAAAAAAATCTGTTTCTAATATTTAAAGTTCGCTAGTACGGCGTATAGTACTATAAAAATAATAAAATCGAATATGTTCTTTCTTTTTTTGTTTGTTCATTTTACTGTTTATCTTTTGTTCGTGTTACTTTAATGTGTATGGATTGTGTGTGCTAATAAAATAATTTCTGATTATGATTCTGATTCAATAGTATCAAAACTTTTGTCGTCTCATAAGAGAGATTTGTCGTATTGCGTATGCTCAGCCTGAAAGACGCTTCTCGTTGAAACAGACAGTACGCATGCTTAAATTTTTAAATATACTCGATGAATTTTGATGATTGTGGGTTTTTATGGATAGGCACATACGTCATGCTTGTAAACAGGTGCCACCTTTGGGGACTGGTCTGCTTCAGCTTACCTCTCGAAAGTAAAAACTTACTTGAGTACTTAATTGTTTCATCACTCATCGAAACAAAACTATATGACTTCGTCCAAAGTGAGCTGCACATAGCAATAAGTTAGATACTGCTACTGTAACTAATCTGCTGAGTTTCTTACCGGTGTCTTCTCGGTAGATATAGGTTCCGAACCGGAAGTAGAATCACTTTGCACTGTATTCAATGACGACTCAAAACTGTTATACTCGTATGTAACCTACTGGAATAAAGAAATATTTGAGTTTGAATTTAGTTTAATCAGATAGAGAGGTTAACGGAACGGGTTAAAGGAACTAATAATATTATAAATGGGGAAATGTATGTGTGTGTCTATCCTTACATGAGCAATATATTGTAAGTAAATATAGTTGAAGAAATGGAGAACGACATAGGCTATGTTTGTCTCTTTCTAACCCCACACTTTCCTAAAACGGGGATGGAGTATGGAATTTATATATGGAATGGAAGGACAAAAAAGATTTTCCCCCAACCTTTTAACAGAGGGGATTTTTATATGAAACTCTTCGCGGGTTTCAAGGTAGTGGCCTTAAAATTGGTGAATCACAGACTCCTTGCTAACAACAAAAAATGCCTGCCTTATTTTTTAGTTATGCCTGGGATCCCGGGTTTGATTCCATGTCAGATGAATTTAGGCAATAAACTTTTTTTTAATTGACTATGGTCTGTCTGGTGATTTTTTTTTGTTGAGCTTGAGTAGTTCTCGTTCAAAATTTAAGTACAAGATGCGCTAATATGGAACTGTCCGTAATATTTTAAAATTAATTATTTTATTACTTCCTTAAATGAATGAATTATTAATATAAATCTCAAGCGGACGAAGCCACGGGCACATCTATTGAACAATGAAATTAGAGTTCAAGTTAATTACAAAAGTATGAAGCTGCAAAAGATTCTCCACCAAGAATTGTTTTCAACGGAAAATTTTAACATCGGAATTGTCATACTTATAAACAAACCGACGCACAAATCCCAATTAATACCAAATTAACACTTGACAGTTTTATCGTTAATTCGTTAACTTTTCGCACCTCGGTCTAAATTTACGCACTTTAGTAGATTATTTTAAAACCAACGGAACGAGATTTTGATCTACCCGTTAGTACAGGAAATGAAGGTTTTACAGCGAAAAAAATTACATCACTAATGATTTTTGGTATATCGGTAGAGAATACCTTAAAAAAATTAACTTGAGTACATCGACCTCCCCCTCCCTTGGACTGGCTGGAAAATGGAAAATGGCTGGGAAAAATTTTTAGATTGCGTTTCTTTTAATAACTTTTAATACAAAAAATGACGAGGATAATCTCCTCTACAAATTACGTCATTGGCGTGATACCGTACGACTTCAAATATGGACGGTAGATGGCGCGTAAGGTGATAAATTTTTGTTATCGCCGTATTTTGTGTGTAAATAATTTGTTTACAATAAAAGTGTAAATGTAAAAGTTGTTCCTCTTAAAAAAACCTACAAAATTAATTTAAACATTTTTTTGTCAGACTTACCGTTTTAATCAAAAAATCATTAGTGATGTAATTTTTTTACAAAATATCCTATACGATTTTTGCTTCGTTTCCTGCACTACGTCTCATGTTACAAACTTAGATTAGTAATTAGAAGATTCAAATAAACAGTTGTGGTACCGTCATTGTGTCTGGTATCTGTAACATAAGTGCTTATGCAACTTACTACAATAAAAAAATACAGAATCAAAGAAAAATATGTGATGTTGTCCAATATTTAACTATATTTATTTATTTTTGACGAAAAGTCACAGGCGTGGCCAGAGAGCGAAAAAAGCTTGAAGCCTTATTTTCCCCGTGTCAGTTTTAATCGCAACTTTGTATCTGATGAAATTTATGATCGAAGGTTATATTCATAGATATATTATACTTTCCTTATTCTAAGGTTATATTACAGCTAAATATACACGCTGACATTCTAAGTATTCAATCTGACATTAAAGACAAGCGTTTTAGGAAACACTAAAGTGTTTGCATATTATTTCAATGCATTATCTATTTCAAGTACATAATCGTCGTAGAGTTTACCGTTCTGCTAATGCTCGGTTCCAATATTTAACGATTCGTAATGTCTCCAAAATGACTACGAGTCGTTAGTTCTAATTTAAAACTTACGTTCCATATCAGCTGTCACAGTCGTCAGTCGTAGGTAAATAAAACGGAACGTTTTTTCAAATATTGGGTCAAACTCAAACTCAAACTCAAATATTTCTTTATTCAAGTAGGTTACATATAACACTTTTGAATCGTCATTGAATACAATGCAAAGTGATTCTACTTCCGGTTCGGAACCTATATCTACCGAGAAGACACCGGTAAGAAACTCAGCAGATCATTTACAGTATCAGTATCTAACTAATTGCTATGTGTAGCTCACTTTGGACCAAGTCATATAGTTTTGGTTTAGATGAGTGATGAAACAAATAAGTACTCAAGTATGTTTTTACTTTCGAGAGGTAAGCTGGAGCAGACCAGTCCCCAAAGGTGGCACCTGTTCACAAGCATGACGTATTGACGGGTCTACATTGACTAGAAAATATTTCTCTCAAAGGAATACTGAAAATGTTTTTGACATGAAATAATTAAAGGTGTTCGGTGCTCCATAGATTTCCTAGGATTCCGTAACCACCAATGACCCAGTTTAATTAATAAGTTTAAGCAAGAGTTTCTATATTAGAAACAGAATTTTTTTATCTCCCCTTGCGGTGCGGGAATTGAACCCACGACTTTTTCTGTTTCTAATATTTAAAGTTCGCTAGTATGGCGTATAGTACTATGAAAATAATAAAATCGATTAAGAGTTTCTATGCACAAGCGTGTGTAAAGCTTGTTTTCCACAAGGATAGTTGAGACCTTTGTTAAAAAAATATATTTACACAGTTGCGACCCTAAATTACACTGGTAAAACTTTTAGACTGTGGGCACCCGCGTGGCTTTTTGTAAAAAAATAATGAAATGGATATAAGATACTAAATAAAATAGATCCTCTATACTGTACCAGGGAAACATCAAACACTAAAACCATCATAGATCATGTGAGTACTAATCTTATAAACAACAAATTTCACTTGGCTATAGTCGAATCCTTGCTATCTGACCACAAAACTATCTACTTGGAAATACACAAGTTCATCCCAGAAAAAATAAAGAGAATCACGTATGAAGCTCTGGACTACGACAAACTAAACAAAACAATGAAACAGGGCTTAACCAGTATCTCCGAAGATCATTATCAGCAATTCGAAAATGTATTTGTCAACGCCATCCATGATTGCAAAGTAATTAAGACTAAAGTGCAGAATCCACCAAAAACAGATTGGATCAACAAAGACATTTTGGCTGCAATAGATAGGAGAAACAGACTATGGTACGAACACAAACGGTCACCGTCTAACGAAGCCTCAGACAGAGAACTGGAGGAAGCAAGAAGGCAAGTTCGGGAAAAAATCCAAAGAACGAAAAGCGAGTACTACTACAAGTCGTTCAAAAAGTGCGATCGAAAACCCTTTAAGATGTGGAAGCTTATTAACTCTGTGTGCACTAATAAGATTAAAACTTCTCAGGCTCCAGCTAAACTTGACACAGCAGCCGGTCCGATCACCGAACTCTCTGATATCTGTAACTACTTCAATTCTTTCTTCGCAAACATAGGTTCCATTCTCGCTGATAAAATCCCAATTATGTATCACAATGGCACAACATATGACAGATTATACAATAAACCTAACGTAAAAGTCAACACTAACATCCTGAATACATTTTCTCCAGCTACTGTTGAGGAAGTCTCTAAAATTATCGATTGCCTGGATCCAAATACTAGTACTGGAATAGACAAAATATCTTGTAAAGCAGTGAAATGCGTTAAAATGGTAATATTGGCAAAATTAACTGATACAATCAACAAATGCTTACAAAGCGGGTGTTTCCCAGATTCATTAAAAAGAGCAAAGGTCACTCCAATATTTAAATCCGGAACAAAAGCAGACCCAGGTAACTACAGGCCCATCTCGGTGTTACCCGTTATCTCGAAAATCTTTGAAAAAATTATTCATTCCAGATTAGACATTCATCTCACATCTATCAATTTCTTTCATCAAAAACAATACGGATTCCGTAAAAAATCAAGTACACTATCAGCTTGCGTGGACTTTGTAACAAATTTAAAGAATAAAATTGACGGAAAGCAGCTGGGTTTGGCAGTCTATATTGACTTAAAAAAAGCTTTTGATACAATTAGCCACAAACTTCTCATAAAAAAGTTGTCTAGTGCGGGTGTCGAAGGTACAGCTCTGGAATTGTTGCATTCTTACCTCTCTAATAGAAGTCAGGTAGTAAAAATCTTAGACACAACGAGTACAGAAGAAAAAATCACATATGGAGTACCCCAGGGTTCTATTCTTGGGCCTCTGCTGTTTCTTGTTTATATAAATAGCATTCGAGCCCTAAATCTTGTTGGCGATATTTCACTGTACGCCGATGACACATGTCTATTTTATTCCGGCAAAAATCTACCAAACATAATGAAAGAAGCCCAGGACGATCTAGACATTTTGAGCACCTGGTTAAAATTTAACTTACTAACGATTAATGTAGCAAAAACAAGATATATGATATTTAGTGCCATAAACAAAACAATACCAATCTGTACACCCCTACACATTGACGGGGAGACATTAGTGGCTGTACAGTCTGAAAAATACCTAGGCCTTACACTCGACAAACACATCACGTGGAAACCGCATATAGACCAACTTCAGACCAAGCTGTCCTCGTTGATGGGTATGCTCCGTGGCACGACTAGATGTTTTCCCAGAGCGGTGAGTTACATTATATATGACTCTCTTATTAACTCTCACTTATGTTATCTTATTGAACTTTGGGGATCTGCTGCAAAAACAAATCTCCAAACGTTACAAGCGACACAAAATAAACTCATTAAACTATTGTTTCATTTGGATTTTCGTATGTCAACTAGCTTAGTTTATAGAAACACAAAAATTATGCCAATAGACCAACTATACAAATATAAGACTTGTATACTAATTAGAAAAATTCTGAAAAGAGATTTACACACACACATAAGCTTTACCAAAAAAGCAAAAAACCAAAGACATATAATGAGAAATGCTAATAACCTGTGTCTCACAAGACCACGAACATCTAACTACGGCAAAAGAACTGTACAGTATGAAGGGGCACAAATATATAACAGACTTCCAAATGATATTAAAGACATCCAATCTACGGCATTATTCAAAAAGAAATTGAAATTCTACATTATCAATAGTTTTTAATTTATACTTTATATAGAACACTATAAAAACTATAGCTTGAAGCATTTATTCAAAATTAAAAAAAAAAAAAAATAATAATAATAATAATAAACATAATAATAAATAAAAAAAAAAAAAAAAAAAAAAAAACTATATTATAATAAATTAACCAATAATCAAATATAATTAAAATACAAATTGAATTAATGTGATACAAATATATTTAACATTACCTGTTGAACGTCATAATTAATGATTAATATTACATAGTTAAATAACGAAATTAAAAAGATTTTATAAAGTGCAGTCCAAATATATTTTATTTTATTCTAATGAATACAATCACCCCGGAGCCATTGCGACCAATAGATAGGATAAGGCTACTGGCCATTCGATACGTAATGGGTGACACCTAGCATGGAACCGCTTAAGAAATTCATTGTAAGCCTACCCACTATAATGTTTTGTTGAGTTAGTCTCGAAGTTTATGTAGTATACAGTAGTTCTTAAGCCTACTAATAATTGGTTTCTGTTTTGAAATATTGTATTGAAAAAGAAAAAAAAAAAAAAAAAAAAAAAAAAAAAAACTTAAATATTAACTAACATACGCCGCGGCGCCGTTCCGGCACCAACGATACTAACAAATATTCTTGTATTTCTCAAACAAATGAATTGTAAATTCTTTTGAGTAAATAAATATCTTAAACCGTAAATATTAATATTAGACAAGTAATTACGGCCCTACACTTGTTTCCTACAGAGCTTCTTATAGAACTGATAAAACTCGCTCGTTTAACTTGGCAAAAAAAGTAAATAGTAAAATTAACGAAGGCGATCTCAAAGGCGCTGCTAGACTTCTTTTCTCCACTGACGTGATATCACCCGATAGCCCAGACACAGTAGCATCCCTTCGGTCCAAACATCCCCCAGCTCCTGCAACATCTCTTCCCACAGAACCACTGACTGATACCCAAGCATGTCTCCAAATTACAGAAAGTGATATCGTTTTGGCTATTTCATCATTTAAACCTGGATCCGCTGCTGGTCTTGATGGGATTTCTCCTCAGCATTTAAAAGACCTGATTTCTCACCAAGCAGGTAGCGCAGGTAAAAACCTAATATCTTGTCTGACAAAATTAATCAACCTAATACTTTTCGGCAAAATTAATAATGAAATAGTACCTATTTTCTTTGGTGCAAATCTTATTGCTCTGAGTAAAAAAGATGGGGGAGTCAGACCTATCGCAGTGGGTTCTACTTTTCGGCGAATTGTTTCAAAATTATGTGTCAAATATGTCAGTGAGAAACTTCGCAGCCATTTCGAGCCTCATCAGTTGGGGTTTTGTTGTAGAGGTGGTTGCGAGGCAGCTGTTCATTCTGCGCGTACGATCCTTTTTCAAAATCAAACTGAGGTGTTGCTAAAATTAGACGTTAAAAATGCTTTTAATTCGGTAAACAGGGACACCCTGCTGAAACAAACTAAATTAATCACACCAGAAATTTATAATTATTTACACCAGTCTTACTTTAATTCGTCTAAACTGTTTTACAAATCCCACGAAATAGAATCCGCAGTTGGATGTCAGCAGGGTGATCCCCTTGGTCCAGCCATTTTCAGCTTAGCAATCAACCCAATCATACAAAACCTGGTTTCAAAATTTAATGTTTGGTATTTAGACGATGGGAACCTTGCAGATGAAGCAGAAATTGTTCTCAACGATCTCAAGGAAATTACTCAAAATTTTAGTTCTATAGGCCTTCATTTAAACTTTGATAAATGTGAATTATTTATATCGAATCATACTACTCCTAGCCGTAAATTAGAAATAATTTCAAAATTCAATAGTTTAGCACCAAATATTAAAATTGTTACAGAAAATAACCTTCATCTTTTAGGTTCCCCAGTTTTTGAAAACGGCATTTCACCTCATTTCGATAACGTGATTTCCAAATTTAATGAATGTTCAGACCGCCTTTTAGAAATAAACAGTCATTCAGCTTTAATCATATTGAAATTTTGTCTTTTCGTTCCTAAATTAACATATCTTTTACGTTGTTGTCCAGTTTGGAAATTTCAGGCCATAACCGAAAACTTGGACAACATTATAAAATTGTATTTAGAAAAAATTCTGAACATTCAACTATCAGAACAGTCTTGGACACAAGCATCTCTGCCTATTCGTAACGGAGGCTTAGGTGTGCGCAAAATTTCAAGTGTTGCTCTACCGGCCTTCCTCTCTTCGACCCACAGCACGTCCACTCTTGTATTTAAAATACTGCGGCAAATAACCGCTCCTCTTGAGGTGGCGTGCTTGGTCGAAGCTAGGAATGCCTGGAAAATGGCTTTTCCATCCCTCCAAAATTTTCCTTTGAACCCAAATTCTCAAAGGAGCTGGGACAAAATTCAATGTGACAAAATTTATTCAGACCTTTTAAATAACAGCTCCGGCGCAGACCACGCGCGACTCAGAGCTGTTTCCACAAAAGAGTCCGGTCATTGGCTGCACGCGTATCCCTGCGCGAACGTGGGCACTATGCTGGACTCCGAAACCCTCCGAGTCGCCGTTTGTCTTCGCATCGGAGCTAAAGTCTGTGTCCCACACAAATGTCCCTGTGGTACTTTTGTAACTGCTTTGGGGCACCACGGACTTTCATGTGCTAAGAGTGCCGGCCGCCTCTCACGGCATGCCACCCTCAACGACATCATCCGTAGGTCTCTTGCCACCATTAACGTGCCTGCTATGCTTGAACCTAATGGCATCGCGCGTAGTGATGGCAAGAGGCCTGACGGTATGTCTCTTATTCCCTGGAAGATGGGACGTGCCTTAGTGTGGGATGCGACATGTGTCGACACACTGGCACCGTCACATCTCCCAGGGACTATTAGGAGCGCTGGCGCAGCAGCAGAGGCGGCTGAAAAACTGAAAAGCACAAAATATAAAGAAATAAAAGAAAATTATAATTTTGTTGCTTTTGGAGTGGAAACTCTAGGTCCGTGGGGTCCTAACGCATTGTCTTTTTTTAAAGATATTTCAAAAAGACTTATCAACGTTACAGGAGACCCAAGGGCTGGCTGCTACCTCGCCCAGCGTCTTTCAATCGCTATTCAGCGAGGTAATGCAGCCAGCATTTTGGGTACCTTACCACAGGGACCATCTTTGTTTATTAAAAATATTGATTTTTTTTTTTTTTAATTAATTTTAGTTTGAATTTTTTGTAAGCTATTTGTTTTGTTTATGTACCTAAATAAATATTAAAGTTAGAGGAAAAATATTAGACAACATCATATACATTCCTCTGATACTATGATAAATAGTTTAAGCACTTGTGTTACAGATATTATCAAAACCTACGACGGTACCACAACACCCAGACCCGAGACCAGGCATTACGTCAAAAATGCTTTATTTACCCAGTTAGTGCTTCACCCTCGATGCATTGTGTATGCGGTTCTATTTTGATCACTAAACTACCTCTATACATTATTATTAAAACTCTATACAAAAGAGAATACATTTTCTGTCAAGTCACTTAATTTAAAAACACCAGAACGTTTGGAAATTTGTTCGAATCAACTTCCAACCCCCATATTATTGACGACCTCCGTAGCCGAGAGGCGAGCGGGCCTGGCTTTGGCGAGCGCCATCTCTGAGGTTCCGGGTTCGATCCCCGGTCGGGTTAATATGGGAAACGAACTTTTCCATATTGTCTCGGGTCTGGGTGTTGTGGTACCGTCGTTGTTTCTGATTTCTGTAACACAAGTGCTTAAGCTACTTACCACAGAATCAGAGCAATGTATGTGATGTTGTCCAATATTTATTTATTTATTTATTTATTTATTTTATCCCCTTTGATGTTTAAATCTTATTATAAACTTCATTGTTAAAATTATCACTTTGTAAGTATTTTACTTTTTGAGATTTGGCTTTTAATAGTCAGTCAGTGGTATTGCGGTTTATATATAACAAGCTGTGCCCGCGACTTCGTTCGCGTGGACTACATCCTTTTATGGTTTTACCCCTTTTAATCCAAGTTTCGAGCTATATTTGTGCCAAATTTCATATCTCTAACTTCAAAAATAAACATTCTTCCATATAAATTTCCAAAGGTGGTATTACCCCCCCTCCCCCCTTATTTTCTAATAAAAAGTAGCCTATGTCCGTTCTCGAGATTCAACGTATACCTATACTTACCAAATTTCATCAAAATCCGTTCAGCCGTTTAAGCGTGAAAGAGTAACAGACGGACAGACAGACAGACAGACAGACAGAGTTACTTTCGCATTTATAATATTAGTAGGGATTAGTTTTTGTTACCTTATTTACTACATGACATATGTATTACCTGACTATATTTACAGTTCGTAAGGGTTAAACCATTGCAACTACGTATTTCTTTCAGTATACCTGTCCTTTACTCATCAATTAGCGAGAATGTGGCGATTGCCTCATAACGCTTGAAGTCATGTCATCCACGTAAATGATTATTGAGAATTTCTTAAGGAAGTGCCTAGATAATACTAAGACTTGCATTTATTGTTTGTTTTATAAGTCACTAATTGCTTTGTACGCGTGGAGTTACTTTGTTTAACCTCAAAGATGTAAAAGAGGCAGGGCATAGCGGTTTATCGCTCGAACTGAAGCAGCCCGACTGGTGAAATACCTCCACCTTACAGAAGACCGCAGCCAAATAACAATCACTTCTGTGTTGTTGCGTGGAAGTAAGGTTTCCAAAGCTCCTTAAAGGGTGATATATTAGTAGCAAGCGTCAAGCCCTCAAGGTAAGGGCGACACGTCCAGTAACAGATTTATTATGCTGTACTTATCGCCCTTAAGCTAGGACCTCATTACCACTTAACATCAGGTGGGATGAGGTCAATCTTGAAGTGCAATATAAAAAATACAGCTTTAGTAAATATTTCTCTTAGAAAACACTTTTTAAAGGCGTTGCGTAGTTTTAATGTTCTAAGCATATTTAAGGAGAGACAGACAGCGGAAAGCGACTGTGTTTGATATTATGTAGTGATTGCTACTTGGACGTACATATTTATTCTTCATGTCACCTAGTCACTAACGAGGAGCTACAAAGTATAGAAAGAACCATTAAGTAGATATTTATTTTGAGAGTTAGGCGGGAGTATACCAGTCCCCAAAGGTGGCACCTGTTCACAAGCATTACGTATGTGCCAGCCATCGCTTCACTTAACCATATTGAAGGCAGTGGCGGATTTACCAGAAGGCTGAGTAGGCTGGAGCCAAGGGCGGCAGATATTAGGGGGCGACAAATTTGCCCCAAAATTTTTTTGTCTTACAGAAATAGAAAAAAAATAATACCTAAATCATAGGAATGTAGGTATTCGTTTTGGATGCTCACGCGCTTTCAGCACGTTTGTATACAATTCCAAACTCCATACAGTTCCAAATTTTTTTTATTAAATAGAATAATTTTTGGTCTTTTAATTCGGGGGGTGTATAGAAATGCAGAGGTCAGAAGCAGCGGCAAAATTTGAATAGCCTACTGGCGGCAAAAGTGTTAATCCGCTAATGTTGAAGGGAATGTAACGACCCGCCACAGTTAGAACAATACGGCAGGAAACTAAGTTGCTATCTTAATGGTTGAAGTTAACGTTTGGAGATCAGTGAGCAATGTTTTTTCCGTTCACTGTTGGAGATATCAAACTCGGAAATAATAGGAGAGTGATTTAAAAACACATCAGAAATTAATCCGCGAGCTAAAGTTAGATAATTAATTAAACGATTATTAATTAACTTATTTTTTATGTTATTGTCATTGTCATAAATGAATAATGCAAAGAAAAATTTATTTTTAGGCAAATTTGCTAAAATCACTTATGATAATGACCAAGGGCCGCTCAAGGTTCTCTAATTATTACTTATTAATAATCATTAGTAGAATAAATAAACTAATTAGGTCAATATCATATGAGTAAACTTGAGCCCAAATAAGGAAATTCCTAGTGCTATGGAAACTAGATAAGAAGATACAACTAGCGGCACCACGTGGTTTAGCATATTGCACTTCAAGATTGACCTCATCCCACCTGATGTTAAGTGGTATGAGGTCCTAGTTTATGGGCGACAAGTAGGTACAGCATAATAATAACTCTTACTGGACTTGTTGCCCTTACCTTGCTTGACGCCTTCTACTAATGTAGCAACCCTCAGAAGCTATACAAACCTTACGCACATGCAGGAACACAACAACACAGAAGTTATTGTTATTTGGCTGCGGTAGGATTACGTTCAGAACTGGTTGTAGCTTAAAATTTAATTCATTTTGACGATGCATAAATGCTATTTTTAACAACATGAATAAATGAATTTGAATATGATTATCATTATTTAAAGCAACTAACATTTATATCTATAAATTTAAACCTTATTTGGTTTCCAAAATTGCTTTATTCATGTAGATTACATCAGTAACACTTATGACTCGTCATATAATATTCGTAGAAACTTTTTTAACAAAAGATCTTTGTAAAGCCTTAGTATTAAGCATTTAAGCTATTTGGGGGTCCACTTCCAAAAACGAAACGATCAAACGACAGTTTTCGTTAGGATTTCGATAGGATTTAGAACATGATTTTTGATTTGCATAAACAATTATTCTGTTTTTTTGTTTGGAAATGCCTGATTCGCATTCGAATTTATTTGGTTACGATTACGAGATTTATTAATTGTTGTCGTCGGTTTTTTTTATCATAGTACATTATACTTTATGGATATGTATATATTTATTGATATATATTTATGTATGTATTTTTATTTATTTATTTGTGTTATTATTTTTTATGCTTTTTTTTTTGTACTTATCATATTATGGTATTTATATTTCCTGTTAATATTTTCTCAGTAAATATTTTGCACGGCCGCACCCGTTTCCCAATATCTACTATTTCCTCTACCTAAAGGTTGTCTGGAAGAGATTGCTCTCTAGCAATAAGACCGCCTAAATTGTACTTAATTATGTCTGTAAAACCAATTTGTGTAAATTTTTCTGTGCAATAAATATTGGACAACATCGCATACATTGCTTTGATTCTGTGGTAAGTAGCTAAAGCACTTGTGTTACAGAAATCAGAAACAACGACGGTACCACAACACCCAATAAATAAAGTGTATCTATCTATCTATTATAACATTAGTTCCTCCCATCCTGCCGGTAAGCAAGAGAGGAACACTCATTGTGACGACAACGAATTGGATCCGACATATTTCGTTTTTGGGAGACCTCTTGTTTATTCGGAAGTGTTTCATTGTTATTTTAATAACACATACTACTGTCTAAAACGGATTCTAAACATTAAGATACAATGTTAATCGCTAAATCAACACTCAAAGGTCAAATTTTAGTTAAGGAAATCCCCAAAATAGACATATGTTGGGATTCGCAGAGTTATTTGTATGACAGCACTAGGCCAAGGTGGAATAATATTTGTTGATTGTGACTCATACAAAAAGATATAATATTGCATATATATGTACTGTGTTAATCGATTGGCAGGATTGTTCAGGCATCATAAAGTGTCATATAGTTTAATTAAAAATTCGAATGAGAGCCTGTTTTTTATAATAGACTAGCTGTGCCCGCGACTTCGTTCGTGTGGACTACATCCTTTCATGGTTGGTTTTACCCCTTTCTCCCCTAATATTCGAAACAAAAAGTAGTCTATATTTTAATCCAAGTTTTGAGCTATATTTGTACCAAATGTCATTTCTCTAACTTCAAAAATAATCATTTTTCCATATAAACTTTCAAAGGTGGTATTACCCCCCTCCCCCCCTTATTTTCTAATAAAAAGTAGCCTATGTCCGTTCTTGAGATTCAACGTATACCTATACCAAATTTCATCAAAATCGGTTGAGAGGTTTAAGCAGGAAAGCGTAACAGACAGACAGACAGACAGACAGACAGAGTTACTTTTGCATTTATAATATTAGTAGGGATAAGACATATTACATAGATAGATAGATACCCTTTATTGCATAGAAAAATTTACAGAAATTGGTTTTACAGACATAATCAAGTCTAATTAGGGCAGTCTTATTGCTAATATTGTTCTTAATAATTTTGAGGTTTTACTGTATTTTAACAGCAGAGTTAATTATTAAAAACCACACATTTTTATGCATTTGTCAGGCCTCTCTGTCTGTCTCTTATGTTACATCCAGTTTTTTTTCAAACTACATTGTTGAAACTTGGTATGTAGATGTTTTCTGTTGCGTTAAAATTTTCACACAACAAAAATTAAAAGAAAACTTTGGGGCTTCCCCATACTTAGATTGAAACTCTAAATGTTTTTTCATCAAACCCATATGATATACATGGATGGATACCTATGTCTTCAAAAATTATGTTGAGGTCAAATACAATCCTTCCTAATTTGAATAGTTAGCTCAAAAGCCACTTTCCGAGTTTCAAAATGTGTAACATTTTTTTTTTATATTGCACTTTAAGATTGACCTCATCCCACCTGATGTTAAGTGGTAATGAGGTCCTAGCTTAAGGGTGACAAGTACAGCATAATAAATCTATTACTGGACTTGTCACCCCTACCTTGAAGGCTTGACCCCTGGTACTAACGTAGCACCCCCCAGGAGCTCTGGAAACCTTACTCACACGCAGGAACACAACCACACAAAAGTGATTGTTAATTGGCTGCGGTCTTCTGTAAGGTGGAGGTATTTCACCAGTCGAGCTGCTCCAGTTCGAGTCTATTCCCTACCTCTCTTAATATAAAAGAATTATAAAAGCAAAAAAATATGTGACATGTAATGTAGAACACAAAGCAAACTTGGAAAATTGGTGCGAGCGATTTTAATAAGCAGTTTTTTCAATATTAAAAAAAAACAGAAAAATGTCATCACCTCTTGCGGTGCTTTTTCTGTTTCTTTTAAATATTTTAAATTCGCTGGTGCGGCGTAAAGCACTATAAAATCATAAAAAAATAAATTTTTAAATTAAAAAAACTTTTTAATTCGTCATAAATCGTATACCGCAATTTTACTTTCATTGAATTGACTTGAATATAAAACTAAAAAGAAATATTTTTATTTTGCCCTTTTGCGCCCATCGCGCGGGAATCCTTCTCACACATGGCCAGTTTTTTCTGGTTTCCATAATGTAATTGCATAAATTACTTTCTTTGAGATCAGGTTTGTGAGGTTATTTGATATTTGAATGGCTAGAATTAAATAATGATAATGGTTTATGCATAAATATATAAAAAGGAATTGTTAAGGTGTGCACACACAACAAACGTACACCCAAATTCAATCTCATTAAGTTAATAGCGTGATATTTAGTGACCGGGTTTTTTACAAGGTCTAGGACAATCTATGTTAGGAACAGTTGAGGAGATTCAAGGTATCCTTAATATGATGCATCGATTTTAACAAAACTATTGGATTGTGATAAAAATTGAACTAATTTGAATAAAAAATTAAGAAGTTTTCAATTCAAGTTCAGTTTTGTAAAGATTTTTATTTATTTACAGCTTTGTCATTTTAAAAACTGACTAGCTATTGGCGGCGACTTTGCCCGGGTTTTTTCGGAACCAAAAGTATCATAATTATTTATGATTCCCTTCAATATGGTTGAGTGAAGCGATGGCTGGCACATACGTCATGCTTGGGAACAGGTGCCACCTTTGGGGACTGGTCTGCTCCAGCTTACCTCTCGAAAGTAAATACTTACTTGAGTACTTAATTGTTTCTTCACTCATCAAAACAAAACTGTATGACTTGGTCCAAAGTAGGCAACACATAGCAATAATTTAGATAGGTACTGCTGCCGTAACTGATCTGCTGAGTTTCTTGCCGGTGTCTTCTCAGTAGATATAGGTTCCGAACCGGAAATAGAATCACTTTGCATTGTATTCAATGACGATTCAAAAGTGTTAGGTACTACCTACTTGAATAAACAAATATTTGAGTTTGAGTTTGAATAACAAACTTTATGTTTGTAATGTTTGTAGATTGTTCGCAAATTTTCACTTACCCGTGATCATTCTAGTCAACGCCATTGATTGACTATGAATCTTCTATAGACGCGAAGCATTCCCGTTTGTCATCGTAAAATGACCGTTTTAATCCCTATCTGTCTAGCACATGTTAGTTTTTTGCATAACCAAAGGCAATCCACGTGAAACCAAACGTGGGGTGATATGTCAGACACATGTTTGCACAAATCACCTGCATTAACCGCACGGTCTGCGTAAAAAGTTAATCTGGTGTACCCAAGGGCTAGTCCACAGTGAAGTACTAAACACAAGCCTATTGAAAAGAAATGGTTAGGTCTAGTTTCCCCAACCGTCCCCTCGGATTGCTTATATGTATGTCGCGACAGGGGGTTCAGTAACCCTTTGGTTCGGTGGGTTGAGGTTGCTCTTGCCACCTAGCCTCGGATAGCCATATATGGTGAAGGTAAGAAAGATCCCCAGGTGGGACGTGGAGGTGGCTCTCTACGGCAAGCCCGCAAGAGCAGACGACAGGGAGATTTTATTATGTAATAAAGAATGCAAATGTTTAATGTCATCAGTATAAAGTAATTACCTAATGAAAATATGTACCATTTTTTTTATCTTTCAATTTAATTTCAATTATTGTGACAAGTATTTATAGTCAAATAAGTATTATTTATGTTTTAATTTGTGTTATTCTTTAGTCAGTGTGCCGACCTACGACATTACCTACAAGTCGACACAAATACAGCGTCAGCAGAATTGACGTAGTAAACAACGCTCCATACGTAATGCGTGACATCGATATCCTACATCGCGATGTCAGAGTTTTCGTCGCCACTAAGTATATATACAACGAACCAAGATTGGTAGTTGGGCCTTGGTCCCCGAGTAGATAACACCTAGCTCGGCGGAAGTACTTCCACTTTTAGTAAAGAACATACGTTCCTTACATTGGTGACCCCGACTGAGCTGAACATCAGCAGCCTTTGAAGAACGGAGCCTTCGCATCAGGCCATGTCTCCATACCCTCAACAGCCAGCTTAGCCACGACAAGAGCACCGGACCACCTCAGCTGACAAAGCCACCTGGTTCCGGGCCCGTGTAATGAAGCAGGTCATCGCAGCCCTACGACCGAATCATTGGTCCACACCGGCGTAGCAGCAGCTGCCTCCCTGCAACTACACGCATCGGGCACGTGCTTGGACTCCAAAGGGGGGGAGTACTGTGCCGACCTACGACATTACCACAAGTCGACACAAATACAGCGTCAGCAGAATTGGCGTAGTAAAACAACGCTCCATACGTAATGCGTGACATCGATATCCTACATCGCGATATCAGAGTTTTCGTCGCCACTAAGTATATATACAACAAACCAAGAATGGTAGTTGGGCCTTGGTCCCCGAGCAGATAACACCTAGCTCGGCGGAAGTACTTCCACTTTTAGTAAAGAACATACGTTCCTTACATCAGTAATCTTAGGTATATGTTTGCTATGGACCATCAATCTTTGCATTTTCTTCCTGTTTACACCTACTTATAATCTTTTTTACTTGAAATCATTCAAACATGAGTCTAAAATCGTTATTTTATTCAATGCAAGCTGGTACGATGATCAATATAATCATGCCATTACGAACGCAAATTAAATCGCAATTTGAAATGTCAATGATTTCATCAGAGAACAACAGACTGGCGTGGTCGCAAACCCAATAATTAAATGTTAAAGGTGTCAGAAAATTGTCTGATTAGTTTTACTTTGTACTCTAATAGGTCCTAAGTGCAATTCGTAGTAATGCCAAGGTACCAATTAGTTTATAGCGTGGGTAGATCAGATTTGCGATTTGAATAATGGCGCTTTATAAAATGAGTAGGGAGGTCGCAAAAGTGAAAATCGGTGAAGGGTCTTAGTGCAATGTGGGACCATTGTGGGATACACATGCATATACTGGGACTGATCAGCTCCAGCTTACCTCTTAAAATAAAATAATACTTAATGCTTTTTTCACTCATCAAAATAAAACTATATGATTTGGTCCGAAGTGTTCTACACATAGCTATAAGTTAGATACTGCCACTGTACCTAATCTGCCGAGTTTCTTACCGGTGTCTTCTCGGTAGATATAGGTTCCGAACAGGAAGTAGCATCACTTTGCATTATATACAATGACGATTCGAAAGTGTTATTATATTGTGTAACCTACTTGAATAAACAAATATTGAATTGAATTGAATTATAATTACATTCTTCATTCATGAGACGAGGGTTTGTAAAACCCTTTATTTTTTAACTTAGACTTTTTTTATTTATGGGAGTATTGAAAATTATTTCACGACTTCTGAGAGGTTAGACTAGCCGAGAGGTGAGCGGGCCGGACTTTGGCGTCGCGCTTTCTCTGAGGTTCCGGGTTCGATCCCCGGTCGGGTCAATATGGAAAACGAAGTTTTCTATACTGTCTCGGGTCTGGGTTTTGTGGTACCGTCGTTGTTTCTGATTTCTGTAACACAAGTGCTTAAGCTACTTACCACGGAGTCAGAGCAATGTATGTGATGTTGTCCAATATTTATTTATTTATCTTACCTATATTTAAACATTTTTCTGTGGTCTTTTCGAACTTCAACTTTTGAATCGCATATTTGAGCTTACTTTGCTATATTGGCGTTTGAACATGAACTCTATTGGTTTTCAATGTTTTCATATTAGATATTTTGAAGACACAGAAAAAAACCCTTTGAGGTGTGAAATTTGAATCCACGAACTTCACGTATCGCGCGATATTTAGGTAGAGTTCACTAGTGCGACATCAAGCATTATTAAGACAGATAGGGTATAGCGATTTATCGTTCGAACTGGAGCAACTGGATTGGTGAAATACCTCCACCTTACAGATAGACAGCCAAATAACAATCAGTTCTGTGTTGTTGTGTTCCTGCGTATGAGTCAGGTTTCCAGAGCTCCTGGGGGGTGCTACAGTAGTAACAGGGATTAGGCCTTCAAGGTAAGGGCGGCAAATCGATTTAATATGCTGTACTTGTCGGTCTTAAGCTAGGACCTCATTAGCACTCAAAATCAGGCGGGATGAGTTCAATCTTGAAGTGTAATATAAAAAACAGCACTGTTAACATTTATAGATTTGTACAAATCAAATTTTTCTTTTTAAATTTTGTCGTTTAAATTATTCGGCATCTTCAATTTTGGATCGACTTAGCCCATAATTAAGAAAAAATTAATCAATCCGATAAAGTTCCTGCAATATAAATATGCGCAACAACTTGCTTGTGAGTAACAAAGCCACGCATGAGCAGGTGGCGCAGAAGGCCCAATACGAAGAGAATTAGCGAAACTTCATGTATTTCTGTTCACTACAACGATGACCTCAAGTAATTCTAAGCATTAAATCACTTTTTGTACGTTTATTCAGATATTTCACAAGGTCGCCGCCTTCTTGAAATTTTAAAATAAATGAATATATAAAAATTATACCGTTTTTAAAAAATGTTCAAAAATGATTTCTTCAAATTATTTTTCTTCCAAAACTCTGTAAATATATATTTAGAAAAAAATATTTTTACTAAAAAATTTTAGCATTGTGATTCCAAAGGTCGCCGCCTTCTTCGTTTTTTATACAATCTATTAGTTATTAAAATAATTCATTTTAAACACAAACGCCTGATTAAATTGCATAATTCTTAGATATGAAAGTTTGCCGTTCAGGTGCTTCGATGTGTAGTGTTGACAGGTGACGGCAGTTAGTTGTCTATTTTGAAAATAGTAAATAAATTGGTTTACACGCGTAGTCTTTACGCAGCTCGAATTGCGCAAATTCCATTTTGAGATTATATTTTTTGTAAAATACTTTTTTGTTGGGAGGCTGCTTAGGCTGCATTTTTAGGGTTCCGTAGTCGACTAGGAACCCTTATAGTTTCGCCATGTCTGTCTATCTGTCTGTCCGTCCGAGGATAATCTCAGAAACCGTTTGCACTAGAAAGATGAAATTTGGTACAAATATGTATATTAATCACGTCAACAAAGTGCAAAAATAAAAAATAAAAAAATGTTTTTTAGGGTACCCCCTCTACACGTAAATTGGGGTGTGATTTTTTTTTATTTCAATCCCAACATGTGATATATCGTTGGACAGGTATTTAAAAATGAACAGGGGTTTACTAAGATCATTTTTTTATATTTTTAATATTTTGGGAAATAATCGCTGCAAAAGAAAATAAAATTGTGTCCCCTCTAACTTTTGAACCATAAGTCAAAAAGTATGAAAAAAATCTGGAATATAGAACTGCATAAAGGCTTTCTAGGAAAATTATTTTGAACCTGATGGGTATAATCGTTTTTGAAATTTTTGAAAAAATATTTTTTTAACTAAAGTTGTAATTTAAGGATACTTAAGTATTGTGATGCTTTGAAAACTACGGAACCCTACACTGAGCGTGGACCGACACACTTTTGGCCGGTTTTACTTATTTACAATAGCCAAACTGATCATTTATTTATACGTTTCTAGGCAAGTGAGAAACTCAAAAATGCAAATCGTCGACGCGCGTGCAATACCGCGTATGTAGCATTTGCCATAAAGATTAAAGTGGTCTGTTATTTCATATTATTTCAATCTAAATTAGAACTTACGGGAAAATGTCATTACGCGGTATTGAACGCGCGTCGACGAAATATCACAACCGAATCAGAAAAAAATGAACAGAGTAAGTGCAAACACAGAGACGGCAAATAATGTCATACATTGTCATAGGGGTATGATTGACCGCTTGGAGTCTAGTAAGATTTAATACACTCAGGACCTTACCCCCACTATGGAGAAAACAGAATAAAGTTTTTAATTTTTGCAATTTTTACAACGACATTTTGGAAGACTCACAAGTACAATCATTTCAAAGTATGTACGTGAAGTTATTTTTCGTACGATGCACCTATTAAGAAAATGTGGTCGCATGTGGCTAAAAGCCAATCATAATCTTCAGTAGGCATCTGAGATGGAATTGACCGATCATGATCGCCATGTATACCTGACGGTAGCAAGTTTGATGTCTTGAGAGCAGAAGACCTCTGAATTTAGCCTACTGAATGCCGCGACTGCAGCACTAATTCTGCTTATTATTTCAGCATCGAGGTTGCACTTAGGTGTTATTGTACTCCCAGGTAGCGGAATTCGTCAACCCGCTTCAACTAGTCCTCACCAAGTCTTCATTTCAGTGTCTCGCGACCATTAACGTCCTTCGACAGCCATTCCTCTTTTTGATACTTATTTTTAGACCAAATTTTTGACAAGACGGTGAAAATCCGACATGATTTGCTGCAGGGTTTTGGGGATTCTGCCACGAAACAAAGGTCATCTACGTACAAGATCTCATTAATCATAGCGTGTGTAACACGTTCGTGCAAGCCCTGAGTGCGGAACCGGATGCAAAAACCTTTCGAAGAAGTCCTTGAGACATCCCTGACATCCAATGCAAAATACAGCGCGAATAGTGTAGGCTAGTACATACCCTTGCTTCATACCACAGGTGACGGGGAAAAAAGTCAGACTATTCGTCGTTGACAGAACTGCTCCGTGCATCATAGCTTCCCTAGCACCATCTAGAGAGCTTTCCGGGGCACGCCATCGAGAGCCTTCTCGAGGTCAACTCTTTTCTTGAAGATGACGCACTGAAAAATTAGCTTTGCACGTGCCCCGATCAGGCCAAAATCCAAATTGGGTTTCAGGCAGGTGCTCTTCGGTGTGTTTTAGGAGTACTCTGGCAAAGATTTTCCCAGGGGCTGATAATAGTAAAATACCCCGGTAAGAGGTGCAATCGATCAATGCGAGAAACTATAAAAATGCTAGGACTTGGTCTTTTTCCCACAAAGTACAAAAAGGTTCCAATATAGCCGAATGAAACCCGTCACCACCGGATTTAAGTAGTTGCTCTCCCGGTATCAAGTTGATACCAACCACGCGCTATTTTAGTTGTTAACTGACCGCAAGAACAATCTCAGCAAGTGTCAGCGGCTTATCCAGCTTAGCTAGAGTGGGGAGTTCAGATATCAACAGAACATATTCAAAGTCAAGAGACCAGCGCACGTTGAGTAGAGCGTTGAAGTGTCCCATCCATTACTCGAGCACTTTCTCCTTTGTTTTGAGAAGTCCTTCACCATTCGATGGTTTCAAAGGAGCTTTTGAAAAGGGGATCGTGCTAATCAACTTTCGAACCTCACTGTAAAACACCCCAAGCTAGTTTGTGTCAGGAAACCACTGCATGTAGTGAGCTTTGTCTTGCCACCACCGATCCTTTCCCAAGATAGTCGACGAAACTTCAGGCTACTCTCGTCGTATTTCCACAACACTTTCAGGGTGAATTGCTCTGCTTTGTCGATTGCGCTAACTATGACTTTATCGTTTTCAACAAACCAATTTTCATGTTTTTGGTTGTTAGCCCTTGAGTGAATTTAGCCGTGTCTAAGATATGAGAAGATATAGCCAACCAGCTCTTTTCGATAGCACTGCTCTCAGGGCTTACAGACGGTTAACTGATTGTTAGCGCTTCAGCATATGTCTTCATTGTCTCATGATTCATAAGCCTAATACCGTTTAAACATGCAGACTTGGATGGACCGGATCTGCGAGGACGCCGGAAGCAAAGACGTAGTTTTATAACGTCAAGTCTGTGGTCAGTCTAGCAGTGACCACCACGCATCCCGCGGGTGATTAGGACTTGGGAAACGTCTCTTTGCCGTACTTTCGCATAGTCTATTATATACTAATATTGGCCTTGGGTACTCCATGTAGTTTTATGCTTCGCGGGGAGGCTGAACAAAGTGTTTGTAATAGCAAGAATTTGTGCACATAAATTGAGCAGTAGCTGACCATTCTAGTTCATGTTACCCACTCCGTTTCTGCCTAAGATTTTAAGCCAGCCTTCATAGTCTTGAGCCATTTTGGCGCCCAACAAGAGTACCAGCTCGATTGGACGTACACTCTTGATACTGCGCGCTAATTCTTCGGAGAATTGCTAAGTTCCCGAGAACAATTGCGGTTTTCCGTTCTGGATAGGTGTTGGAGTTGTGACCAAGTAGGGTTAGCACGTTCTACGTGCCTGAAGTCATATTAGGTGATTTTAAAAACCGTATTTTATTGTATCGTCGACTACGAGTGAAACGATGCGGAGGCAGCCGCGGTTACTACCATCCGTGTGGGTTAGGGTGAACATTTCTTTAGGGCATCTTTTCTAGCCCCCTCCCCGGCTGAGCAGGCAAAGCAGTACCCCCCTAAACAGGCCACCTTTGTCACTAAGGTGCTGCCGAATCCTCTTTATCTCCCCGGTGTAGAGTGAAAGCGACCACGATGTACCAACTACACCCCCAGAGCCGTCCAAGTGCAAGCCTCGGACAAAGCCCAGTCTGTATGAAACTGGACCTCTGCCCTATCAGCTTGCCCTATGCTTATCAGCGTGGACTGCCTTTACCGCCGAGTTAGACTTTGTACACAAAGCAGGAGGTTCCACCGCAAGACCTGCCAACCGAAGTATGCAGGATTCCTCATCGGGTTTAGCTCACAAGCCGACGTAATAAGCCGGGGTGTGATCGTTGTGTGTACCACAGCTACTTGGAGCCACCGATGAGGATGCGTGTACCGTCTGCAGTTCTGCACTTCATATACACAACCTTTTGAAAGGTCGGTTAGCATACACGCTGCAAACGCTCAATTACACCCCATATATCGATGGCCCCAACGAATAAACGTGCAAGAGCTCTTGCCCAAAAATTTTTTTTCGTTTTTATGGCATAGAATACGCCTACACATTTTTTTTTTGTAAATTTTGGACTTAAAATAAGACTTTTATAGCACAAAATTCGTTTATTGTAGGGAAATTAAATTTCTTCATATAACATGAATAACAAAACATGCGTCTACTGAATCTAATTGTTTCTTTGAGTACACCAAAATAAACGTATTAAATCAATCTGCCGCTTGTGTCCAACCTTTCCTTTGGGTAATAACTCCTACACAAAAAAAGACACGATTATTCGTGTAAAAATGGAAGCTACTTTTATTAGTTATGCTTCATTACAGACCGCAAAAATTTTAATACAGCTATCCTAATGTAGAATTATTATCTTTTACTAATTTGTAGAATCGTGTATCGTTTTACTACACTTGTTTATGCTTCATTTATGACACGAATAAACGTGCAGTGATACATTTCTGTTAACAAGTCACATATTATTCATTAGAATAATAAACTTATATGTTTTTTCTTGAATACTGAGATAATCGATAGTTTTATTTTTTTTAAAAATATATGATCTGAAATATTTTAACCTTTAATATAATTATACATTAAATATATCTATTCATTACGACATTAAAGTAATGTGATTTTAAACGTTTTTATGGTTTCCTGAAAAGTAGTAGTTTTTCGTTTGAACGTTTATTCGTTGGGACCATCGATATGTTTGTATGTATGTAACGAATAAAATACGAAATTGATAATCTATTGGTACTTACGAATATTACAAAGTAGTAAGATTTAATAAATTATACGTACGCAATGCTGTCTCTAAATCAAAATTACTCTGCACAGCATGACATGTATGTATTAGTACTACATGGCATTCGCTCGTACTAGCACCGCACACTCGTGCTGCGCTAGCACGAGCTAATGCCAAATGCGTTCAATAGATGGCGCGCGGTTCGCCGCGAAACGGGTAATGTCAATTGCTTCGTATTGGGCCTTAAGTACGGCATGATGAATTAGCTCTCATCACCGGTCATTATATTTTTAAATAACGTGTCTCTCTGAACACTCGACATTGGTGGAATCATCGCGTGGTTAATGACGCGAGATAGAGTTCATAGAAAAAAAAAATTAAGTACGGCATGCCACAGTAATATCTTAAAAGGTTGATCATTACCAATTTAATAACATGCACTCCAAGTATTTTATGCCTTAGAATACGACAACATCATATACATTGCTTTGATCCTGTGATAAGTAGCTAAAGCACTTGTGTTACAGAAATCAGAAACAACAACGGTACCACAACACCCAGATCCGAGACAATACGCCGCAAGAAACTCAACAGATATTTATCATTTTTTTTAAATCTAAACTGCATAAGTTAGATGCTTGAAATTTGACATGCATATCAAAGATATCTCTTTTATAACACGCCACGCGGACGAAGTCGCGGGCAAAAGCTAGTAAATTATAAACATCACAACACATCATGTAAATGAATTATTCTTTTTTTTATAGTATCGCAGTATATTGGCTCCTCCCAGCCTGATGGTAAGCAAGAGAGGAACCCACATCGCGATGACAACGGATTTGATATCAAAATATCAAATTCAAAAATTCAAATTCAAAATTATTTTATTCATGTAAATTACACCAGTGATATTTATGAAACGTCTATATAATGCAAATGACGCTACCTCCGGTTCGGAACCTATAACTTACAGAGAAGATCCCGGCAAGAAACTCTGTCGTTCATATTACAAATATTATAGCTGGACTTAGAACTAGTTTTGCACTAAGACATACAGTGTAGTAATAGTATCCTATCCGTTAGCATCGCCATACTGGCCCGCAAGATGTTTCTTCACGCTAAAATGATGTTTCTAAAGACTACTAGGTGCAATTGGACATTTAATGTAATTATTCCACATATTATTTTTATTTTTAAAAAAGTCTTGTACAGTGTAATGATCCATTTTCATATGCCATGTTTTTATTTGATGGGAATGGGAGTATGCATGCTTTGCGGTAAATTGATAAATATTTTGATACTTATTCCTATCAAATAATTGCTATTTTTATGAAGTTTGAATTTCGACGTGGCAAGCTTTTGTTTGCTTTTGTTGTGGGACTCCATATGTGACATACAATTTTTACAGCAGTAAACGGCAGGTCTCCACATTTTGTAGGCTGAAAGGGCTGGAACTAGTTTCCAAAACCCCCCGATTAGATGTCATCGCTTTTAGGATGACTGGAGAAAACTGAGCTGCACCACTGCACCATCGGCTGATGGTAAGCCCCCTGACCGGCTTTGTTTCATTATTTTTGTCTATCATAATACATAGATACATAAATCCTTTGCCGGGAGAAAGAGGAAAGGAGAACAGGAGAAAAGAAGAGGAAAAATGCCCCTTTCTAGGGGGCGAAGAAAAAGGTACAAGTAAGTGTTAATACAAAAAACCGGCCAAAAGCGTGTCGGGCCACGCTCAGTGTAGGGTTCCGTAGTTTTCAGTACATCACAATACTTAAGTATCCCCACTTAAAGAAGGCAGATACATTGAGAATACAAAAAATATGTAAAGTAAGAAAAAAAAACCTAGTATATACGCTTAAATTACAACTTTAGTTAAAAATATATTTTTCAAAAATTTCAAAAATTATTAAACCCATCAGGTTCAAAATAATTTTCCTAGAAAGCCTTTATGCAGTTCTATATATATCACATGTTGGGATTGAAATTAAAAAAAAATCACTCCCCAATTTACGTGTAAGGGGGGGTACCCTAAAAAAACATTTTTTTTTATTTTTTATTTTTGCACTTTGTTGACGTGTTTAATATACATATTTGTACCAAATTTCAGCTTTCTAGTGCAAACGTTTTCTGAGATTATCCTCGGTCAGACTGACAGACAGACATGGCGAAACTATAAGGGTTCCTAGTTGACTATGGAACCCTAAGAAAACGCACCAAATATAAAAAAAATATTTATTGCTTAACTATTTTACACCAGTACGAAACGTTTGTCCTTTTTTTGGAAATTCGTTAAATATCACAAGTAATTAAGGTGTTACTTTCACGTAGGTAGATACAATTCAATCGGTCAAATTGCATTCTTTGGCTTTCCATGATGATTAAAGCAAGTTGTAAAGACAACGTTATGCAATTTAAGTATCTATATTAAACTGAACAATTATCTCCTGCCAGCACCAAATTAGTAGTTAAGTTTATTTAGTTTATTGCCAATAGGAGCAAGCAAGACGCCCGTTTAAAATAATGTAGGTGGCCAAAACCAAAGTGGCCTATGGAATAACTTTCATACTAAGACCAAGGAACATGCTTAGATTTAGGTAATCACTTTACATTCTCAATGTTCTAGCTCACATTTATTCAAACATCATTCCATACATAACAGAACTTCTACCAAATGTTAAGCTAAATTTATCAGATCTTTACAAGGATCTCTTCCATTGGTTTCCTGGCCAGGTCTGGCACGGTGGCGTTTTCGTGAGGCCTTCCGACTGGAAGCAGAAGCTCCAGGCGTTCATTGGACGGCCTGGACAGTAAATCCCGGAGACGAGCGTTGCAGTTGAGGGGAGTCGATGTGAGCGCCACCAGACCACAGTACTGAAAATTTATGAAAAAAATATGTATCCTTTAAGTAATTGGGGTTGGTTTGGTTAGACGTGGCTAGTTTGATGACTACCATAGTTTTCGCAGTCCACCAATTAAATCACACCAATAATATCATAATTATAGAATGGTACACATGGACTTATAGAAATAATTACTTCATTAAACTAATAGCGATTGTCTCCATTACCTTAGGAATAAGAGCCATTGTAAAATGGCAATCAGAATGGGATAGGTCCGGCATTTAACTTTTTTATGCTTTCATAAAAAAATATACATATATAATAGATATTGCTTATACCATTAAGGTATTGGCTCCATTGACTTACATATTTTGCCATTATCTTCTTTCATAAATGATCATTTTCGTCATTCAGCTGGACATCTATTGCAAACACGAGCCTCTCCCCAAAACTTCCAGAACTCATTCAGGCTTTGTACCGCAAGTTTTTTTATCTGTCTAGTGTGGTACCACCTTAAGCTATGTTTTTCAGAATGCGAGCTCCATTCTAATATATTTTTGCCTCATCAGTAACCGGTGTTTCAACCTATTGGCTTGGCTATGCCCTACTATTCTAAAAGCTATGTTATTGACTTAAGTTCTGCTGTATCCTCATTCCTGAGTCTATTACATTAAATAATTTCTAGCATATTTTCATCGCACGTAGAATAGCTTTGAACGTTCACTACGTTGCTGTATTTAAAAAAATGCATTGATTTACCTGAATAGCAGTCAACAGAATCCCGGCAGCTATAGCCACACTGATTTCGCTGTAATAGTGCATCTTCTTCTTCCCATCGGGCCTCCAGGAGTACGTCTGCCGGAAGACCAGGAGCAACGCTGGGGCATCAGATAAGTATGGCTTGATGGGTTTTGTCGCGAACGGCTTAAGGTCCGCCACCCACTGCCTGGACATCCTCTTGGAGTAGTTCAGCTCCTCTTCCTCTTCCACAATTGTTCTGATAGCTTCTTTCATCACAGGGTCTTGGACTACCACAAAAGTCCAAGGTTCCGTGTGAGCTCCTGAAGGTGCTGTTCCTGGAATATTTTTTTTTTCTGAGCTCTGACATATTTCAGGTAAGTAACTAGTACGAAATAACCATTACTTGAATTTGATTAGAGTTTTAGCTGAGAAGAAGCTCATATTCATGAAAATTTATCAATGTATCAAGTATTCATTACATAATTTTTCTATAGGTTTTCCTATCATCAGAAAATAAATATGAAACCTATTTTAGGTATAACATGTTAACCTTAATGAGTGGGAGTGATATATTTGATTGGCAGAATCTGTCAGAATTTCAAGAACCGTGACATTGGCTTTGCTACTTAAAAGCTCATATTCATGAAAATTTATCAATGTATCAAGTATTCATTACATAATTTTTCTATAGGTTTTCCTATCATCAGAAAATAAATATGAAACCTATTTTAGGTATAACATGTTAACCTTAATGAGTGGGAGTGATATATTTGATTGGCAGAATCTGTCAGAATTTCAAGAACCGTGACATTGGCTTTGCTACTTAAATATTTCGAAATTCTTAATAATATTTCAAATCGTTGTAATAAGTTGTAATTTCATGTAACAGGGTTTTAAGTTATCACGAACTTGAAAAAAATTAGCTGTGCTTTATTATGACCTTAGAATGTTTTATACATTAGCCATGTTTGATTTGTTAAAAATACTATTCAAGAAATTGTATAGTGTAATTATTATTGCCTTTTTGTTTTCAATATTTTACATATATACTACAGTCTCTCGCATCAAAGAGGAAAGGGAAAGATTTATAAAAGATTACGATTTCGAAGACAACCGTAGTGATTACTTTGCACCATACTTTGATATAAAACCGGAAGGATTCCAACAATTGATTGGAGATGTAGAAAAGATACTGCATATGAGGAAACAAGTTCACAAACTTAACAAGAAGGTGCAGTTTTTTAAAATAGACGAGAAATTAATGAGAAAGATACCATTAGTCATAGTAGTGCAAGTGCACAATAGACCTGAATATTTGTTAGAGTTTTTGAGATCATTGCAGAATGTAATGGGAATTATGAATACTGTCTTGATACTATCTCATGACTTTTATAACAATGCATTGAACAGATTCATTAAAAATATAAAGTTTGTAACTATTGTTCAAATATTTTATCCGTACAGCCGCCAATTACATCCACGAGTATTTCCTGGTGATGATAAGAAGTATTGTGGTGAAGGCTGGCGATGCGTAGTAGACAAAGACGGCCAAAGAGATGTAGGCTTAGTTCAGCTGAAGCACCACTGGTGGTGGAAAATAAACTTCGTGTTCGACAAGCTGACCACTATGAAGGTATATGATGGTCTTGTTGTATTTTTAGAGGAAGATCAATTCGTAACCGAAGATTTCATCTACGTATTAAGAATTTTGAATTTTGCTCGAAAGTCATCGTGAAAAAAAAAAAAAAAAAAAAAAAAAAAAAAAAAAAAAAAAAAAAAAAAAAAAAAAAAAAAAAAAAAAAAAAAAAAAAAAAAAAAAAAAAAAATGTCCAGACGTCAAATAGTCAGCTGTAATTTTAATTATTTAATTTAAATGTTTATTGATTTTAATGTTAATAAAAAATCAATTAATTAGATAACGGACAATAAGATTTCCATGGAATAATGTTTGCAAAGCTCTAAGTGCAGTATTGATTGTGAAATTAATGAACAAATTCGCGTACGCCGGCCGGCTGTCAAAGTGTCACCATTACTAAGCAATTTTAAACAAACTACGGATTCTTACCGGGGAAGTACCAGTTTCCTTAATTTTGATTCACATTTTCAATTAAACATGATATACACATAACGACTCAAACGTTAATACAGTAAAATCAAGTGCATTATTTCTGTATTTGTAGGTTATTTTAAATGTAAACAACATCTGTTCATTTAAACATTCCTGTAAATTAACACTATTGGATCAGACCTTTTATGAATTTTAAGTTTCTTATGCGTAAGATTTTATAAATTCAACATATAACGCCTTGTTCGGTCTCACTTTGTTTATGAAAAAAAAGAAAACATTCATGATAAGTAACATCAGGTCACCCACACATTCTATGAACACTACCCAATTATACAACATTGAACTGGATAATTTTGTTTTTGTTTTGTTTTTGTATGTATTCTAATCTTTAACTTACTACATGAGAACTACAGTTTCATTATTTATTATAACTACCCTCTTGCAATCTAAATATACTTTTATTTTTAGTTCTCTTTAAGTTATATAATTAAAACACAATTAATTAATGAGTTTAAGTACATACTCACTATTAGATTAAAATATCAATAATTTTTAAATGCTGACCTGTTAGTTTACAAAAAAAAATAGTAAAAATAAACCCTAAACACATTTTGAATCTGCATCTATTGTACACATTCCAAAATACTTCCAGGTATGAACCGCTATCAATCAAAAATGATGACACGTAAAGCCACTTCTCAGGACCTTGAAGTTAAACTGAAACAGGCACTGGAGGAAATAATAGGACTGAAGAATGACAATAGCCAACTCCTTACGGAACGAGACGAAAATGAAGAAGAGTCATTGAAGATTATTCAAAACAACACTCAACTGAAATGTGAACTGTCAGAGCTGCATGCTCAACTTGTGGATGTGCTTGGACAGCGGGATCAGCTTCTTATCATGGTTAAAAACTTTGATGAATGCAGCAGCACTTACGAGCGGGCCCTGGCACGCATTCAAGACCTTGAAGTGGAGCTGCGTGATGCCAACACCATCATACAACAGTATGAAGAAGACAAACGGTGTCAAGAGACCTTACATCTACACAGCCTGTATGAGGAGTTGATTGAGTCACCGGGTGGGCATGTGGAGTCTCAGTGTCACATTTCTGGTTTAAATAGAAATTTAAATGGGAGGAACAAAATTAAAAAATATGTCAAAATTAACAAATTTATAAAGAAAACAGAAAAAATTATTAAACGGCAAAAATGTTATCACAAAAATCTTTTCTTAAGAAAACAACGTTTAGATCTATTTGATACTTTAGAATTATATAGTAAAAAACTAGAGAAAAGTAGGCTTCAGCACCAGAAAGATGTTGTTGAGTTGCAGGCTGACATCTCACGGCTCCACGAATGCCTGGAGAGCATGACCGGGAATTACAACTCTGCCCAGGCTCAAATTGATGAGTTTATCCGTACAATAGATTCCTGCAAATGCAATTCTGATGCATGCTCTCCAGACCAGCACCAGGCAGATGACAGCCAGCCGCTTATAGCATCTATAAATGATTGTTCTGGATCTAATAATAATAAAAATAATGTTTTATTATTCTCTGACAGTATTGGAGTTGGCTATGGTTCTCTTCTGAATCGAAAATTAGACTGTAAGGTTACTAATCATTGTTTACCTGAGGCACCATTTTTAGAAATTTGTAAATATGTAGAAAAATGTAACTATAATAAAAACACAATTTTAATAATAATGATTGGAAATGGATTAGATATTTCTAAGAAAGATATTTTAAAAGGAATTTCATTGTTAGTAACACTTGACATAAAGAAAATTATTTTGTGTGCCTTACCATTCTCCAAATGTTACAGTTTTGACCAAAATGATAGTATTCACAAGTTGAATACTTTATTTTACAACTTGACATGCAATAATTCAAATAATCTTGTGTTTTTTGACACAAATAAATTTATAAATAAAAATTTACTTTTGACTGGCAAAAGTTTTCATTTGCCTAATAAAATTAATAAACAATTAGCTAGTTTACTAGCTTATAATATTGAGACTATATTTAGTCAGACATTGGAACTCGTTCCAAATAATTTAAATGTAATTTTGAGACAATAGAGGATCACTCTAGCATGTTAAAGAAGGACGAACATAATTGCTTCAAGGTCATTCATCAAAACATTCAGGGACTTTCTGGCAAGGAATTAGAACTAGAATTATTTTTAGAAGAAAACCATGTTCAAGTTTTATGTATTACCGAACACTGGTTAAAACAGCATGAATTAATTATCAGCATTCCAAATTATAAACTTAGTAGTTCGTTTTCTAGAAGTTCCGCCATAAGAGGCGGATCCCTCATACTATTACACAATACCCTTAAGTTTAAAGAACGTAAAGATGTTGTCTCTATGTCAGTAGAAAGAACAGTGGAATTAGCATGTGTAGAATTAGAGCAATATATTATATTATCTGTGTACAGACCCCCCTCCTCGAATTACCTGAACTTTGAATCTGTCATGGAAGACGTTTTAAGAAAAGTTTGTTTATCAAATAAAAAAGTAATTGTATGTGGAGATTTCAATGTAAATATATTAGAGACTACACAACAATCTATTAGGTTTCTGAATCTTTTTAAGTCATTTAATTTACAACAGCTTTTTACTGAACCTACTAGAATTACTCCAACAACAGCTTCATGCTTAGATAATATTTTTTGTAATTGTGTTGCTATGGAAAAAATAATTCTAAATTTTATAACTTCAGATCATAGCGGGCAGATGGCTATGTTTGAGCACCGATTTGTTGCGGCTTTGTCAAGTTTTGTTTGTAGACCAATCACTGCATCCAGAGTAAATAAATTTAAGGACAATGTCGGTATCAAAGCATCCCATCTTAATTTAATTGGAAATGAAGTTGATCAACTTTATGAAAAATTATTCAATATAGTTGAAAATGAATTTAACAGTACATTTATAAAAAAAACTGTTAAAATTGATC
Organism: Glyphodes pyloalis; assembly: GCA_037074685.1. Taxonomy (NCBI): domain Eukaryota; kingdom Metazoa; phylum Arthropoda; class Insecta; order Lepidoptera; family Crambidae; genus Glyphodes; species Glyphodes pyloalis. The sequence continues at coordinate 1,347,259 of JAYKKO010000012.1, read as the reverse complement.
ATAACAAAAAATCTAAATTTAGTAACTGGGCTACTCCAGGTATTTATAAAAGTAGAAGAAGATTATTTGAATTATACGAAATTAAAGCTAACTCAAATAATCCTTTAATTATAGATTATGTTAGAAGATACTCTAAGTTATTTAAGCAGGTATGTGCATTAGCAAAATCAAAGTATTTAAAAGGAAAGATTGTATCTGCTTCTAACAAAAGTAAAGCCACGTGGAATATCATTAACAAAGAGACTTGCAAAAATCAATTACAAAATAACAAGATCTCTCTCAAAATAGATAATACCAAAATTGATAATGACTCTGACGTGGCAAATGCATTTGAGTCATATTTTTCTAAAATACCAGTCTCCACAACTAGTAGTTTAAACTCCAACCCTCATCTGGCTGAGGCGCTCCTGAAATCGCAAGTGGACGAGTGTCAGAACGTATTTAGTTTTAGTTATGTCTGTCCTGCTGAAATTGTAAAGAATTTTAAAACCATAAATATGAAAAAAACTGAGGATTTATGGGGAATTTCTGTAGATATTCTCAAAAATATAATTCACGAAATTGCACCCCATTTAGCTTACATATTTAACAAATGTATTGATGCTGGTCAGTTTCCTAATTTGATGAAATCAAGTAAAATCATTCCTTTATTTAAGTCAGGTGATAATAATGACCCCTCGAATTTTAGGCCAATTTCTGTACTACCAGCACTTAGCAAAATTTACGAAAAAATTATATTCACTCAGTTATTAACACATTTTACTACTAATGGTCTCCTTCACAGTAAGCAATACGGTTTCACTAAAGGCAAGTCCACTACCGATGCGGGAGTTGCACTTGTCAAGCATATTTTTGACGCCTGGAAAAACAAACAGGATGCGATAGGTGTTTTTTGCGACTTGTCTAAAGCCTTTGATTGCGTTGATCATCAAACATTGCTGATGAAGTTGCGACATTATGGTGTTACGAACAATTCGCTTAATTTACTACAGTCATACTTGCATGACAGAATTCAAAAAGTAAGCGTAAACGGAACTACCTCTTCCGGTGCACCCCTATCTATGGGCGTGCCCCAGGGTTCAATATTGGGACCTTTACTTTTTCTAATTTATATAAATGATCTTCCGTACATTTCAGAAGATCTCTGTGAGATAGTATTATTTGCTGATGATACTTCACTTATTTTTAAAGTTGACAGACAAAAAAAATCATTTGACGATGTGAATAATAGTCTATCTCAAATACTTCAATGGTTCACAATAAATAACCTATTACTGAATACTAAGAAAACAAAATGTGTAAAATTTTCGATGCCAAACGTAAGACAAGTGAAAACAAATCTATATATAAGTGGTGAACCTCTAGAAATGATTAATTCTACAGTATTTCTTGGCATCACTATTGATTGTAAACTACAGTGGGGTTCTCATATTGCTACCCTGGCAGGGAGACTTAGTTCAGCTGCATATGCAGTAAGAAAAATACGTAGCTTGACTGATGTTGAAACGGCAAGATTAGTTTATTTTAGTTACTTTCATAGTGTTATGTCGTATGGGATTTTACTATGGGGTTCTGCAGCTGATGTGCAGACTATTTTTGTATTGCAAAAGAGAGCCATACGCGCTATATACGGTCTTAGAACAAGAGACTCGCTTAAAGAATTATTCAAAAAAATCAATATTTTAACAGTAGCTTCACAATACATTTTTGACTGTATTGTTTACGTACGCAAAAACTTACATTCTTTCACTAAGAAATCAGAATGCCATAATTTCAACACAAGAAATAAACATAAGCTTGCTGTTCCACATCTAAGACTTCATAAAATTAGTAATTCTTTTGTGGGGTTAAGTCTGAAGCTTTTCAATAAGCTGCCAGAAAATATCACTGCATTACCTATGCATAGATTTAAGTCTCTGATAAAAAAATGTTTAATGAAAAAAGGCTATTATAAAATAGAGGACTTTCTTAACGACAAAGATGTTTGGACTTGATAGCATTAAATATGTACATTAGACATAAGCTATATTGTTAATACATTTTTTTTTTTGCATTATTTATACCTACCATATGTATCAGTTTTTGAAAAGAGTAACTATCGAGTTTCTTGCCGGTTCTTCTCGATAGAATCAACATTCCGAACACGGTGGTAGTTTACTTGACTTGACGATTCATAAATGCTTTTGTAAAAGTTTACATGAATAAAGACAATTTCTATTCTATTCTATTCTATTCTGCCATCGATGTGACATCCTAAGCGTTGGAGCTTATCCTCCTACTCTCTTCAATTACGATATAAACAGTACTCTTCTTGTTGAAGAATTTGGTAGTACTCCGTTAAGTATGGGGATAGCTTTCAACAGATCCACATGGAATCGTATAAAGGAGTTAAGACGGTATTTCTGCTATTACGATGATTCAGACTGGGTCTCTTCTTTAAGATTTCTAAGCTCCAGATTACCAGAAGGCAGACTGAGTATGCTTACAATAAGTGGATCCAGGGTGATACATTTTGGAAAATGTGGAGTGCAAACCAGAGATATAGATATCGACTGTGATGTTACTGATAAAATTACAGTTTTAAATGATTTTGTGAACAGTGTAAAAAAAAGTTTTTATCCGAAATATTTTGTGATAAAAGGCAAGAAACGGTATACAAAAATAAGAAAGGATGGAAGTTTTGGAGACGCACGGGACCGCGAACTGTGTATGTACTTTTCGAAATAAAACATTACAACCTTAAATTTTATTTCCATTCCATTTGTAACCCAGTGGTTAACAGCACAGCCAGCGTCTTTAGTTTGTATACAACTCAGTACCTAGTCACATTAATCTAACTGTCTATTTCACTTACTCAGTCACATGGACGTTTAGTGTGACAAGGTACTGAGGTGTATACAAACTAATGATGCTGACTGTATCTATCCTGAGCAGCTCTGAGTCATTGGACTAGCTTTTGTGATGTGTAAATAAATGATTACAGAATTAAATAAATGAATATTGGTTACTTTAGAGCAGTCGTTCTTTACCTTATAGACAAGAGGGACCATTTAATGAAATTTCTGTCGTAGCATTGACCACCAAGTCATTTAATACGTTTGTAGTAAATTTAAAGTATTTAAATGGAAATGAATGGTCTTGTTACAATTTACGAACAAAAGGGTTTAAGGTCCTCATTACGGTAAATTGTTAAATATTTTGATGCGACTCTAGTCATTGGACAAACCGATCAAGCTTATTTATTTGATAGGAAACATTGGATATGTTTTCAGGGACCACAAGTGGTCCGCGGAACCACGGCTTAAGATGTGCTGTCGTATGTAAACGATTTTTAGTTTAACTGTTCGAGAAATGTTGCTATGAATACTCACACCGCACAAGACTTTTTAATTACAAAAATAAGTAAAATAGTTAAAATGTTCATCTGCACCTAGATAATCAATTATTGTTAATTTAAATGCTATATTGTTATGATTATAATTGATTTTAAAAAGGGATACCTGTTGAGTTTGTTACGGCGCTTCTTCTCAACAGAACCAACGTCGAGGCGCAGGTAGAAAAATAATATTGGCGCGCAAAACATATTACTGTAAATCCACTTGCAGAAATAAATAATTTCATTTTGTTTCAGATATTTACCAATTCAGATTGGTTCAATAGTATTGAGTAAATTATCATAATCGCTGTTTTCTCTTTGATAGTAGATACTGTATACAATACGCATAACACATCAAGGTATACACATGCCGTTCGATTTTAGTTCTTATGCTCGAGGTATAAGGGCGGTACAAAGTTCAGAGTGTTTAGTCTGGCGGCTTTCAGCCGTAATGACCTCTAACGGAACTGGTGTAATTAGTGCAATCTAATACGGCGGATGAGACAATTATGATGAACTGGTATTGCACAAATTATAAAACTATTTGAACTATAATAGCTTGACAACAAATTTACATTGCTGGTTTAAGTAGAAATTATTACAATGACATTTTTTTTTATTTAAAAACTTTATTGCACAAATATGTACAACAGGTGGACTTAATGCTAGGGGTATTCTATACCAGTCAACCCTTGGGTCATGCAGTTAGTTTGTATATGGGTGAGGTAATAGTGGAGAAAGTGCATAATAACTAGTGTTTGTGTGAGGAGCTAGTCTGCTTGGTGGGTGATCCGTCGTGCAAATGACTTGGAGACTTTTAACTTTAAGACGTATATTTGTAACAAATTAATTATTATAAAAATATGTGGAAGTGAGTGCGCGCGAGGTGGTCCCGTGCCCGAATGGTGGGGCGATGTGTTCGCCTCCCGTCGGTGCTGGTGTCGCCGTGTGCGTGTGGCTCACACACACATGCTAGGCGTCTACATCCTGCCGCCCAGGAACGAAGTTCCGGTCCACCACTGGTAGCGGACACAGCCGATTGAAAGCGCGGCGTAAGGTCCCGGAAGCGGTGAGCACGTCGGCTACGCGAGCGATGCCGTCGGAGCCGGGGTACAGGCGCGTCACGCGCCCGAGCAGCCATCTGTTAGGGGGCAGCCGGTCGTCCTTCACCAGGACGAGTTCTCCCTCTTGGAGTTTCTCTCCCTGTCTGTGCCATTTTTGTCTTACTTGCAATTCTGAAATATATTCTTTATAGAATCTAGTCCAAAAATGGAGCTTTAATTGTTGAACTCTCATGTATCTGGAGAGAGTGTGAATGGCACCAGCATCCTTGATCTGAGGAGAAGGCAAAACAGTTATTGTTCGTCCAATAAGGAAGTGGGACGGAGTAAGGGCAGCAAGGTCGGATGGATGAGTGGACATGGGAGTGAGAGGTCGGGAGTTCAATATGCCTTCAATTTGTATAAGAAGTGAATTCATTTCCTCATAAGTAAGGTTAGTTAAAGTTAAAACTCTTTTTAAGTGAAATTTAAAGGACTTGACTGCGCCTTCAGCGAGGCCATTAAAATGGGGGGTATAAGCTGGAGAAAATTTAAAATTAATGTTAAAATTCGCAGCTTCTGAACAAATGTCTTGCGAATTATTGTTTAGAAATTTAGCAAGTTCATTAGAAGCGCCTACAAAACATTTTCCATTATCAGAGAAAATGTTGAGAGGCTTGCCTCGACGTGCAATGAATCGGTGCAATGCCGATAAGAAGTTAGCGGTACTCAAATCGGTCACAAGTTCTATATGCACTGCTTTGATGGCCAGGCAAACAAATATGCAAAGGTAAGCCTTTATTAATGTGCTTCCTCTTCCTTTTCTGTTCAATACGAATACAGGGCCGGCGTAATCTACGGATGTATTATAGAACGGAAAATCCAAGTGTACACGCTGCTCGGGAAGATTGCCCATTATTGGTTGCTTGATTTTGCCTGAAAATCGACAGCATTTTACGCAATCGTGGACAACTTTCCTGGCCAAATTCCTGCCACCAAGAACCCAAATCTTATGACGTGAAGTTGCCAATAGAAGTTGGGGTCCCGCATGCATTAATAATGTATGATAATATCTATAAATAAGCATAGTAATATGATGCGCTGAGTGAAGCAAAATCGGGTGCTTAGTATCGTAGTCATAGAATGAATTAGATAACCTACCACCCACTCTAAGTAATAAGTCATCTTTATTATAAAATGGATTCAGATTGAGTAACTGATTTTTACTTGGCAGTTCTTTGTTATTTTTTAATAATTTATATTCTTCACTAAAACTCTGAAGTTGCGCAAATTTACATAATGAATTAAAAGATGAATTTAATTCAAAAATAGTTAAATAACCACTTCGTTTTTTATTTGGGAAAAAATAATTATTAATGAAACGATGCACGTAGGCAATAATGCGTTGCAATTTACTAAGGCTTGAATGACGTTTTATTATGTTAGATATGTGATTTGCAAAATCTAATGTTTCCGAATTCAGGTTACATTGAACCTTGAACTCAGGTAAGTCACTTTCCTTTACGAGTACGGACTGAGAAGGCCACTCAGATTTTTCATGCATCAAGAAAGTGGGGCCATGCCACCAAAGACTACAACTTTCTAACTGTTTCGCGTCCGAACCACGTGATCCGATATCAGCAGGATTTAAACTGGAAGGTACATATCGCCATGAACTCGGTTGGGTGCTATCTGTAATTTCTTTAATGCGATTATAAACAAAGGGCTTAAGTAAATGTGCCTTTTGCGATTTTATCCAACTTAACACTATGGTCGAGTCACACCAATATGTACAATCATCTATTTGTAACCGTAAGGATGATTTCACCTTATCAGCCAAACGCGTGGCGAGTAAAGAGCCTGCTAATTCTGCGCGAGGCACGGTAGGTATGGGCCGTAACGGAATTATTTTACTTTTAGCAGTTACTAAGTGAACGGTGACTTGTTTATTGGACGTGGCCTTGACATAGACACAGGCGCTGTATGCAAGCGTCGATGCGTCACTGAACACATGCAACTCAATAGATAACGGGAAATCGCAAAGAATATAACGGGGTATTTTAATGTTATTTACGTAATTTAATGAATCCATGAACTTGTACCATTTATCACAAATATCTGAGGGCGGTTCCTCGTCCCATTCTAATTTAGATGACCACAGTTTTTGCAAAATAATTTTAGCTGCGAGAATGCAGGGATTAATCAAACCTAATGGGTCAAATATTTGCGATATTATGGATAAAATAATGAGTTTTTACTGTTTCTAGCTCAAAAAACGGGTTAATTGATCGTTAAGTTGATCGTCACAAGATAAGATTGAATGATTGCAATGGACTGTATCGGAATAATTATTTTGTATTTGAATAGGGCCTGAAATAAGCCAACCAAACTTCGTACTACTTAATGTGGGCTTATTTTTCCCTAAATGAATATTTTTTGATTCTAAAATGCTCCAAAATATGTCCGCTCCCAAAAGCATATCTATTTGGGAGGGGGTATAAAACCCAGGATCAGCTAATGTAATGTGCTGTGGTAAATCTAATGATTTATAATTTATTTTTGTTGTAGGTAACGACTGCGTAATGCGAGGCACAACAAAACATTTAACGTTGTTTGTATAATCATTTATTAAAGAAGAAATAATGACATCACAGCGTTTATTAAGACTGGATGATTGTGAATTTAACCCTTCAACTAATGTCGAGGTCGAGTGGGTTTGCAAGTTAAGTTTAGAACACATATTTTCAGTTAAAAAACTAGAAGTACTACCGGAATCGAGTAAGGCTCTGATAGTGTGTTTCTTACCGTCGCGGTCATTAACCTGTATCAACGCTGTGGATAAAAGAACGTAAGTATTTTGAACAGCTGATAGCGTAACGTTGCAGGGCGAGTCACTGCAGTTTGGCACATTCGATTGACTTTCTAGGTGCGATACAGGCGGCAACGCGGAGGACACAGGCAGCGCGGAGTGCGCAGGCGGCGCGGAAGGCGGCTGAGCAGCACACAGCATCACATTGCTACCGGAGGCAGGCGGAGCCATGGATGGCAACGAAGGTAAGTTATGAGGATGCAGTAAGCTGTTGTGCGGTTCGCGGCATAAGCGACAAGGGCCTAATCGGCACACGTTGGCTGAATGTCCTTGGCGTAAGCAGTTAAGGCAAAGTTTAAGGCTTTTAGCTTTATTAATTTTAATATCTAAGGGCAATGACCTATACTTTGGGCAGAAGTAAATAGGGTGGTTGTTTTTACATAATGCGCAAACATAACCAGATTTAAAAGGAGGAGATTGTGACCTGACTACTAATGATTTATGACGATTATGAGTGATGTCACTGAATCTACGCTTAACGACATGAGCTTCCTCCATTGTTTCTAATAAATCAGACCTGTTTTTTAAGAATGTATTAAAGTCAGCAAGCGTGGGTAAATCTTTTAATGTATTACGGTAAGTTTCCCATTCACGGCTTGTAATTGTGTCGAATTTATTAGAAACGATATGAATAATTAGTACATCCCAATGCTCAGTGGGAAGTTTGAGAGTCTTTAAAGCCCTAAGGTTCCTATTAACGGTATCAATAATGTTACGTAGTGCCTTAGGTGACTCTTTAGTTAAAGGTTCGATATTAAAAATAGATTGGATATGGTTTTTAACGAGAAGTCTAGTATTATTATATCGTTCACAGAGAAGATCCCATGCTATAATGTAATTATCAGAGGAAAAATCTAAGGAACGAATGAGTAATGCAGCGCTGTCCTTTAAAGCGGCGCGTAAATAATGGAATTTATTTATGTTAGGTATGGAATCGTCTAAATGAATCATGGAGCTGAACAAATCATGAAATTCTAGCCATTCTTCGTATTGACCCGAAAAGGAAGGTAAAGAGATCTTAGGAAGTTGAATGGATGGCCCACCTCTACAGTGTGTAACAAAAAGGTGAAATAAAATTTTAAGGGCGTGTAGGGTAGGTAGTGTGTAGTTCCAATGCGAAACCACAACCTCGTACAGCTATTAATTAGGGAGTAAATCGATGTCAAAATTTTTACTAAAACTTATCGTTGATAACCCTATTAGATGTAAACAAATCATAAATCAAAATGAAGCAAAAGATTAAGTAGAATACAGATGTGCAACGTTGACAAATTTCAGTTGAGTGTGCAGTGATCGTGATCGTTAAGTACTTATTTAACACTACTTTTTAGGGTTCCGTAACCAAATGTTCTGTACGTTCTGTCTGTATGTCACAGGCACTTTTTTCCGTAACTATGAGACCTATTGCTGTTAAAAATTGGTATGTAGATGTATTCTGTGAACCTTTAAGCATTAAGATTTTCACTAAAATAGAAAAAAACAATTAACTTTAGGGGCTCTCCATACTTAAAACTGAAAGTCAACATTTTTTTTCTTTAAACCTATACCTACGTGTGGTGTTTAAAGTAGAAAAATGTATGCTAACTTCTACAGAATGTAGCAGTTTGAACAAGATCTAGTAAGTAATTTTTTAATACGTCATAAATCGTAAACCACAATTTACCTTTAGTAATACAAATATTATCCCACTTGCTTCTATGTAACCCTTCATGGGCGAGTCCGACTCCCACTTGGCCGGTTTTTAAATATGATATGTTTGGTACATAACATAACCTAACAGAAATAGTCAATATCAGCAAGCACAGTTTTGTAATCGAAAACATGATATTTACATTTATTATTTGTACTATCCATTCATACTTTTAAATATTACCTAAGAATATTATTAGATCACAAAAGCAGTAAATTTATTAAATACTCCTACCTACCAATCATTTCAACTTGGTGACCTTCTGCGCTTATTTTATCAATGACTAATCACGCACACAAACATCACGACAACGGGAGTCCACGTGGACTGCGGCACCTTTACGTCAAAAGTCTAAGCGCCCGCACCAATCAGCGATCATTTCGCAAACATTGCAACAATGCGCTTAGCCAATAATATTATCCTGTCGCCTGTGTGACTGTCACCTTCGGACCGCTTTCCGGGTAGGGATCTAGGGATGCTAATCGATTGTGAAATAATCGATATTTTGGTAATTGATTATTGCGTAGCACCGATATTAATTAATCGATTAATCTTAGAAATGCCGTTACATTAGAACGGTTTCTTCTAAACTTTTTCGTTGAGATCCTGCTAAACATGTTAAAAATGAAACACAGAATTCTCGGTAAAATGAAAAAATCTACAAATAAAAATATTTATTAAGTATAAAAAAGTGAAAGTTTGAGATTACTAAAACTTTAGCTATGTTAGCTTATTAGTTAAGTAACATTTTTATTTTTTTATTTTAAAGTATTTTATTTCTAAAAAATAAATTTTACTTTTTTTGTCTGTGGAACAAAAGAACCGAAACAGAAAGCACCTTTTGTGTCGTCACACATTAAACACTACAATTCGCAAATGACAGCTGTTATTTATTTTAATGTAGACGTGCGCGCCGCCGCCTTATGGAGTCGGCGCGCCGCCGCCGCCGCCGGTAGTTTAAAATTCGCGCCGATAAAACCCGCAAGAGAGTACAAGTTTAAAATCAATGGACATAAAGCGCAAGCGACGCGTTGAGACAACTGAACAAAAAGTCCTTAAGTAGGTTCTAAAGACGTTTTACTATTTTAGATTTCGAGTTAAAGACATTCACGCTATAACCTGAGGTCATGGAAGTAAAAAATTCACCAAAAATGAATTTGGAATATATGACAAGAAACTCCATAGTGTTTTAAACAGACGCAGGAGCTAATGTGAAGCGGGCGACGGAGCTGGCAGATACTGACAACGATCTATGCTTAGGGCACGGTCTCCATAACTTAGTTACGGTTGATGGAATAACTTGTGACGGAATGCAAGAAAATAGTAAACACAGTCAGGTAGGTATCGTTTGCCAGAATTGCACATTGTTTCTCAAGTGATAGAGGAACATGAAAACAATCCAATCTCTCAAGACAGCGAAGACCTGGTAGAAGAGACCGAAGCTCGTACCTTATTTGGATATTTGGCAAACATACCTACGGTTAAAACTTCTACTTCAACGAGATGGTACGGTGTCTTAGAAATACTCGAAAGTATGGCGCCCTGCTGTAATAGGAACCCGATAAATAGCATCTTACGTCGGGTGGTGCAAGATTGTATGTCAATTTCTTAAGCAGAATGGATTTTGTTTGAAGATTTATGCAATTTTCTGCTAATTGTTAAAATTTTATCAGCACTAAAATCGAGCACAATCAACCTTGCTCTCGTATTATAGCCAAAATCAAAGACGTGCTTCATTCGATTGATGATGACGAGTCTATAATAATAACATCCTTAAAAAGAAATATGTCGATGAAACTGGACACACGCTTCCCTACCAGTAAGGCTGTTATTGCTGCAGCATTATTAGACTGCAGGTTTATGAAGCTTGGAGAAGTTGACTTCTATCTGACTGCTAACGAATTAACTCCAGCTGGTTTCTTGGCAGAATATGCTAAAGAATTAATCCCTTATTACGAACATAAACAATTATTATTACACCAGGAGGATTATCCGGAAGAAGCTAGTACAAGTAAAGTTTCGATACTTTCCCAACTTTCGCGTAAATACAGCATGAAACACAGTTCTCATGGTTCCGGCTTCGATGATGCTGTTGGCCAAGAAGCTTGGAAATACCTAGGTACTGCTGATCCTACGATACTTAAAGATGAGGCCATCTTGTCCTACTGGCAAACCAGACAATCTGCCTGCCCGCTTGATCGTCATTAGCACAGGCTCTGTTATGCATTCCAGCAACCAGCACTCCGAGCGAAAGAGTATTTCGGTTGTTGGATTGCTTTTATCAGCCAAAATTTAATTTTTGTGCACGACAACTATAGCAGTAAACAAAATATTTATGTCAAGCGTTTAGTCATTTTACTTAATAAAATTATTTCGTTTAATCGTGGTTTTTAGGGTTCCGTAGTCAACTAGGAACCCTTATAGTTTCGTCATGTCTGTCTGTCTATCCGTCCTAGGATAATCTCAGAAACATATATGTATATTAATCACGTCAACAAAGTGCAAAAATAAAAAAAAAATTTTTTAGCGTACCCCCCCCCCCCCCCCCCACTTAAATTGGGGAGTGTTTTTTTTTATTTCAATCCCAAGATGTGATATATCGTTGGATAGAAATTTAAAAATGAACAGGAGATCATTTTTTGATAATTTTAATATTTTGGGAAATAATCGCTCCAAAAGAAAATAACATTGTGTCCCCCCCTCTAACTTTTGAACCATAAGTTCAAAAAGTATGAAAAAAATCTAGAATATAGAACTGCATAAAGGCTTTCTAGGAAAATTATTTTGAACCTGATGGGTTTAATAGTTTTTAGAAATTTTGAAAAAAAAATGTTTAAACTTAAGCGTATATGCTATTATTACTACGGAACCCTACACTGAGCGTCGCCCGGCATGCTTTTGGCCGGTTTTTCATTATACGTCTTCCTAGACAAAGTTGAAAAATCCCACGCCGCCGCCGCGGATTTTTTCGTGGCGCGCCGCCGCCCGATTTTTTTCGACCGGCGCGCACGTCTATTTTAATGTGACGAAACGATGATTTTACCGAGTAAATTGAATTATTGTGTCGCTAACCATATTAAGGATTTATTTGAACAATTTCGATTCATTTAAAATTTGATATTTACATAGAATTAAGGCGTTCCGACCAGTATCGTTTTGGTGTAAAGTGACGTGACTTGACGTTTACGCGCGCTTTTATAATCTGTTACACAAAATCTTACTATCACTGGGAATTTTTTTTTCGAAAATCATAAATCGCGTTGCTTGGGATATAAAACACACATTTTACAATACTTTTTCAAAGACTGTCATTATCCAATTGTTGTTATCAGAAACAAAACCTCAACATTTTTTTATCACTGCGTGTGACTGTCGGGTCAACATTTTAAATTGTTGTAAATATTGACTTTAAACATAAACTTAAGATAATTGACTTTCTCGATTTTTTCCATTTTCGATTAATCGATTAAGTTACAAAAATCTCAATTGCGATCGATCGATTAATCAAATCGAAATCGAACATCCCTACGTACCTACGGGAATAGTGTTTTTTAGTTGCTCGTATTCGTTCTCGTTGGGCAGTCGCTATCTAAACTTTCAAAATCTCATTCTTCGTCACTATGTCTCGCGAAGATCATTCTTTGTATTCAAATAGTGAATAGTATGAAACGATTTTATGTCGGGGTGCTTCATCCGGGAGCATCAATGGTGCTCGTGAACTGTATCGCCAGCGATTCATCGATGGCAGACCCTTTGCGGAGCAGCGGCTTTTAAGGTCGTACACCTGCTTCAGGAACCTGTGTCTTCGACTGCAGAGCACTGGCTCTTTCCGACCGCCCACAAGTGAAGGTCGTCCTAGCACACGGGAGCATCCAGAGCTCGAGACCCCGATTCAGATCAGTTTACGCGAGTTCAAGTACGCGAGTTCAAGAATTGATTCCTACGGACTTTGGTCCAAGGGTCACCTTTTGTGAGTGGTATCGAAGCCGAATGAAAGAAGAAAACAGTGTCAGTGAAAATGTTCTTTGGTTTTTAGTGTATCCCTGTGCGCATAAGTGTTGGTGATAAGAAACTTAACAGGATTACATTGTAAGTTGTCCCTATTATGTCTTAATTATTTATTGACTCAAATTACGGGGTGCTGACAATTAATGAGAGATTTTTTCAATTGTAAAGTCATGTAGTTCAGTGGGTAAAGTCATATTTGGGGTATTGTCCTAAAAACTAGACATTAACTTTTACGTGTACCTACATATGTAGTTATAAAAAGAAATGTACCTAACAGATTATTTCTATGTACTGTTTCTAAATAGTATTTTAATAAATGCATTTCGGTAATTATGGTTTGATTATTCAGTCCTATTCCAAGTAAAATTAAGTAATAGTAGTTTCTAGTAGGCGGGTGGGCTGCGCGGGCGCGTAGCGGGGCGGCCGCGCATCAGCTGATCGCGCGGCGCGTCTGTGGTTGAGCGCGAATGACCTCAATCAGGGTTGTCAACATTTTCAGTAAAAATACAATTTATTTAGTTAGTATGGAAGAAAAAACTTGTTTGTAATTAGCTGATATTAATACAACTGAATGTACACCTGCTATAGATACATACCCTAAAATATTAGTTCGCCTTTTTGTTACACCCTGTATAAGCAGCAGTAGAACCTGTGACCGAGGAGTCCGCCGAGCTGGTCGTGGCACCCCTCAACACCTCCTGAGCGGTGGCCACCGCGGCGAAGTACTGGGACTCGAAGGTCTCGCGCTCCAGGTACTGCTCATCTGGAATGTCATGTAGGGCTTCTATATCACTTTGCACACTATCGTATTCTGTATAAAGTTCCTCCAGTTTTGATAATCTACAAGTTAACTCATTGATTTGAATTTTAGTTAAAGTTTTACAATCTTGAATTGATTTTAAATGATTTTTAAATTGCGTTAATTTAGTTTTGTGCGTAGCTCGTTTCTTAATAAATGATTTCAGATCCATGATCGATATTTGAAGTAATGAATAATGATAACTTAATGTATAAGGTAGGTTTAAAAAACGTGGCAATGTTAAAGACCAAGTTAAAGTGCTTAAAGATTTGATTTAATGATTGATAAGGCATTAAATGAAACGGGGATGGGACAATAAGGAAAAAATTGGAACGAACTCACTGTTACTAAAGCCAATCTCTCGATTCTCACGTATTTCCACAAGCTGCACGTAATGGCGGACGACGCGCACGCGCAGTGCTTTGCTTCTCGTCTTCGTATCCGTAGGTTTCTGGCAGTAAATCCGGTGACGATGGACCAAATGTTTGTGTGAGGAGCTAGTCTGCTTGGTGGGTGATCCGTCGTGCAAATGACTTGGAGACTTTTAACTTTAAGACGTATATTTGTAACAAATTAATTATTATAAAAATATGTGGAAGTGAGTGCGCGCGAGGTGGTCCCGTGCCCGAATGGTGGGGCGATGTGTTCGCCTCCCGTCGGTGCTGGTGTCGCCGTGTGCGTGTGGCTCACACACACATGCTAGGCGTCTACAACTAGTACTAAGATACAATAACTAGTACTCTGATAAAAAAATAAATCATAATAAACAACAATAAATTAAGCATTAAAATAATATTATGGTCTCTATTAAATATACAATGATGCATACAAATACTATTTAAATTAAATTAATTAAATATAAAGATTTACATAATATAGATAATTTCTTTATAAAAAAAAATACATAACTATAAATTCAGAAGATTAATAAAATAGACTTTATATAAGGGGTGAGAGCCATCTGCGCTCCCCCGAAAGCTCGGTAAAGATGCAACCAACATCGAAAGTCAGGTAGGACAAAAAAAAAAGACATTATATATTTTTTTATATATTGCACTTCAAGATTGACCTCATCGCTGATGTTAAGTGGTAATCAGGTCCTAGCTTAAGGGCGACAAGTACAAGATATCAAGCTGTTACTGAACTTTCGAGAAAAGCGGAAGTTTTTCTCCAACCGACTACAAGTGGTTAATACCATTCTATAATTTACTTTCCATATCAGTCGTCCTTCGGTCGTTTTTAGCTTACGTCTCGTATAATTTATTACTATCCGTAACGGATCGTTTTTCAAAAATTGGAACCGCGCATTAATCGTTAGCATAAGAACTAATATTGAAAAACAATGTAATTTTTGTAACTGACCATATTTTCTTTTTTTTTGGCGGAGAGAAATGCTTAGCGCATCGCACCGTCACCCGAGGGAAGTGACGGCGTGAATGATATGCACTAAGAAGGGCAGGCCTACCCACTAAAACCCCCCGGGGGACCTCATCGCCTTAATGGTAATGCTGTGGAAAAATTTTTAGTACCACCACAACATCACCCGCAAATAACTATGTGTTACCTGCAGTCTTAATGATATTCTCCAGAACTTGATCAGGTATCGGCTCGGGGCTGAACGCCCGCACCGTTCTCCTCTGCGCCATCAGCTCGTAGTACTCCCGGGACCTCTGCAGGGCCTCCTCATCAGACCTCCTGATGGGCTTATACGGGATGTGGGGTGTGTCCTCCGGGAGGGCTGAGATGAGGTAGTCAGGGGCGTCGCCCTCATCGTCGGGGAAGTCGCGTTCTGAAATTTATTAAATGGATTTTTTATTTTTGGTACAGCAAAGGTTTTATTCTAAAAATAAATAAGGTTGTGATAGGAAATGCTCCTAGCTTCAAATTCACCTTTTGTAGATACTTTCTTTGAGCAATAAAATGTATAAATAAATATGAAGTGTTGATTTTTACTCGTCATACTTTAAGTTTCAATAAAAAATATTTAATATCGATGTATTGAGATGGCATGCAAATTATGTTGTGGACGAAATCTTACATATGACAGCCATTCGAGCATTGGGCGTCGATGCGAGCGGACGTCGTCAGTTTTAGTGGAAATGATATAAAACATAAATCACATCTCAGTGAGCAGTGTTACTTTCTTAATCTTTCTACTCAGAGGCACGTTTGTATGAGAAAAAATCGCTTTAGTACAAAGCTCTAACTCAAATATTTCTTTGTAGGTTGCATATAACAATTTTCAATCGTCATTCAAAGTCAAAGTAAATCTTTTTTATTCATGTAGGTTACATTAGTAATACTTATGAATCGTCTCTATACAATGCTATGTGATTCTACTACAGTAATGTTAGCATGAAGGCTTACTCAAATACGAGTAGTACCTATTTATGTAAGACTAGCTGTGCCCGCGACTTCGTTCGCGTGGACTACATCCTTTCATGGTCGGTTTTACCCTTTTCTCCCCTATTATTCGAAACAAAAAGTAGTCTTTTTATTAACTAAATAAAACTAGTATTATAATCCAAGTTTCGAGCTATATTTGTGCCAAATTTCATATCTCTAACTTCAAAAATAATATTTTACTTTAAATATAAACTTTCAAAGGTGGTATTACCCCCACCCCCCCCCCCCCCTTATTTTCTAATAAAATGTATCCTATGTCCGTTCTTGAGATTCAACGTATACCTATACCAAATTTCATCAAAATCCGTTCAGCCATTTAGGCATGAAAGAGTAACAGACAGACAGACAGACAGAGTTACTTTCGCATTTATAATATTAGTATGGATTGACATCAATAACCTAGCCATTAAGCCCATTTTTGGAGTGTATCCCAGTTGTCCCCTCTGGCGTTTGTCCCCTTGAGGGACAACTGGGATTTTTTTATAAAGATCTCCCAGTTGTCCCCCGTCTCACCGATGGAGGGGACAATTGGGACTTAAATTTTTAAATATCCCAGTCTCCCCCACATGAGACCGCCATGAAAAAATGACATTTACGTTCCATGGCATTATGAGCGATCGTGGTAAAATCACGTTGCACCGACAAACTGCGTTGTTTACTTTTAAGTTTACATGTGCGAAAGGGATAGAAACAATATGTGCGAAAGGGATAGAAACAATAGAATACTTTTATGATAGCGGGAGGCGTCATCTTGAACTAAGCTACTTTATGTTTCTATTTTATTTACCGAAATATTTGTTTTTAACTTCTGAGTGAAGTCGGGGGTGTAAAATATAGTTCTTTAATATAAAGAGCCCAGTTTAAAGGTAAGGTAGTTGTTAATTTTACCTATACTTAAAAGTTTAATTTACCCGAGTATAGTTAAATGAAAACATTGTTTTACTGATTATATTTTACATAAAATAATAAACTATACCTAACACCATGATTTTTCCCTTAATTGACTTTTCCTGTTCCTCATTAGACACTCTTCGTCATAATCCGAGCCAGTGGTATATGGTATCTAACAAGTGCTATATTATTTGTCAGTTCTAGCAAAATTATACGGCGACATTTCAAGTGAGGGAGACTGTCCCCCTTGTCGCAGGGTAGAGGGGACAACTGGGAGAAATTTAATAAAAAATCCCAGTTGTCCCTCAAGGGGACAACGCCAGAGGGGACAACTGAGATACACCCCATTTTTGTACGTTACGTCCAAAGTGGAAGAATCCGTGGTAAAGTGGTTAGGGCGTTAGGCTTAATTCCCGTAGGTCGTGGGTTCAAATCACGCATGGAATGAGTGCTGACTCAAAATTTCACAATGGATCAACAGTAATTAAACAAGCAGGTTATTATAAAAACCTATTACAGTAATACAGTAAGTACTATTTTTTCCTGCTATGTAATTAATGATAATTATTTTAGTACCCAGTTAAAATTTTGTAGTTAAGATGATTCGTTGAATTTTGGTAATAACGTGTACTTAAAAGTTTGGTAAAATCAACATATAAAAAGGAATGTTTGGACAAATAGTGGCACCCATACGTATCATATCTTATCGCAAGCTGATAGATAAATTCCTATTTTTAGGGTTCTCTATCCTGTTTGTTAGGTAAAAAAGTATCACAAATTATTAAACGACCGCCGCAGCCGAGAGGCGAGTAGGTCGGAATTGGGCGTCACGCCATCTCTGAGGTCGGGACCTCAGAGATGGGTTCAATTTCCGATCTGGTTAATAATAGACAACGAACTTTTCTACGTTGTATCGGGTCCACGTGTTGTGGGTGCCGTCGTTGTTTCTCATTTCTGTAACACAAGTGTAAAAGTTTAAAAAAAGTGAGCACAAAAGACAATTTTGTGTTAAACGGGACCACACGTGTAGATGCGATTCGAACTTGGCCGATTTTTATCACGCAATCTGAGTTACACATTAAATTTGAACCTAATCCCTTTGATATCATATGACAGCTTTCAAGATATGGATAATGAAGTTACATAAATTATATGAAATGTTACAATGTTGTATATTGAGGTATTTGAAGTATAAAATATACTAGATGAAAACCTACGGACAGACGGACGACCTGACAGCGAAGTCAAAAAGTATGAAAAAAATCTAGAATATAGAACTGCATAAAGGCTTTCTAGGAAAAATATTTTGAACCTGATGGGTTTAATAGTTTATGAAATTTTTGAAAAAATATTTTTTTAACTAAAGTTGTAATTTAAGCGTATATGCTAGCATTTTTTTTTCTTACTTACTTATTTTTTGTATTCTCAATGTATCTGCTTTCTTTGATTGGGAATACTTAAGTATTGTGATGCACTGAAAACTACGGAACCCTACACTGAGCGTGGCCCGACTCGCTTTTGGCCGGTTTTACTCTTTGGATACGGTACCCTGAAAACATACATTCAATATTGAATTGTACTAAAACTAAGTAAAGATTCGGCAGTTAACAAAATAATATAGGTAAAACAGTCTGCCTGTTGTACTTTTTTGTGCAATTAAGTAAATTGCATACGGAATTATCTCCTGATTTTATTTAGTTCGTAATTTATCGGCTAAATAAATAGATGTTACGAGTCAACAAAGGCATCAAAAGATCTAATTTAGATTGACTACAGCATCTGTAGTTGCCTATTCCGACCAAAATGGCCTATAAACTAACCTAACTGCCCGCCATTTCGTTGTACAGACAAAAGCACGTCAGACTACAATATTTGGACTTTGCACCGCTTTTATGTCGTGCGTATAAGATCGAATATCGAGTGCAAGTGTTATCCTTGACGTGCTGTTGATTGTAAATTGGCTAATTGACAGTTTTTGAAAAAGTATTGTAAAATGTGTGCCCGTTCATTTTATATCCCAAGCAATTGGATTTATCTAGATAAAATGTAAATAACCAGAGAAAAATAAGATTTTGTGTAACACATTTAAAAAGCGCGCGAAAACGCCTAGTCGCGTCATTGTTGCAATTATGACGTCAACGTCCTAAACAACGAACCGATACGCATAGGAACGACTTAATGAAGATAAACGGGAAATGTTTTAATAAATTCTTTATACGATTAGAGACACAATAATTCGATTTAATCGGTAAAATAATCATTATTTCGCCACATTAAAATAAATAATTTTCGCCGACAGCTGTCATTTCCGAATTGGAATGGTGGTTTCCGTTTCGGTTCTTTTGTTCCACAGATAAAAAAACTAAATTTTATTTTGCAAAAATAAAATACTAACTATAAAAATGCAAAATG
This sequence comes from Glyphodes pyloalis, assembly GCA_037074685.1. Lineage (NCBI taxonomy): Eukaryota > Metazoa > Arthropoda > Insecta > Lepidoptera > Crambidae > Glyphodes > Glyphodes pyloalis. The sequence continues at coordinate 1,327,768 of JAYKKO010000012.1, read as the reverse complement.
ATTACTTAACTAATAAGCTAACATATCTAACACTTTTCATATTTTATTGTTAACACTGTCAAGTAGCCAATTGTGGCGTCAAATTAGCTGAACTGATTTATTTTGTACAGTGAACAGCACATCAAGGTAAACGGTTTAAGTCCCTGCGTCATCGAATTAAGGGCGGCTAAGTCCAGTGTTAAATCTGACGTGCTTTCGACCGTACACTTGTACCTTACCATGCCATACCGTACACATATAAAAATGAAGCAAAAAAAAATTCGCCGGGAGAACTAGTAAGGTATAGAGAAATGTGACATTCAAAGATTAAAAAAATGCACCTTTAAGAGGGTAAAAGAAGGAATGATTGGAGTTTAATACAACTTTTTATTTTTATTTAATTAGGTATAACTAAAATGGCATCGCTCTACCCAAAGACACTTTTCCATGCAAACGAAGTCGCGAGCATAGCCAGTTTCTTAATGAGTATCACGGCTTGAATGTAGAGTCAGAACTTGGGATGTAGAGTCAGCAGCGAATACGTTTTAAGCAACGTAATCTATACATCTATACATATAAATAAAATTGGGGTGTCTGTATTTAAAGTAATAGCTTTTTACTACATGCATATTAACATATATACGGTACATATACCGAAATATTTTTTTTATAATTTTCTGTTTGTTTAATTTTATTGATTACACTTCATGATTGACCTGATCTCCTCCTCACCTGATGTTAAATGGTAATGAGGTCCTAGCTTAAATCTGTTAATGGACTTGTCGCCCTTACCTTGTAGGCTTGACCAATGCTACAAATTAAGCCCCCCTTAAGAGCTCTGGAAACCTTACTCACACGCAGGAACACAACAACACATAAGTGATTGTTATTTGGCTGCGGTCTTCTGTAAGTTTTCCGGCTAATCTCTGAAATGGCCGGACTGATTTTGACGGGACTTCTGGTAGGCTGCTGGTGTAATAAGGAGTAGTAACTTAGGCTACTCTTATTTAGAAAAATAATTTAAATCTTGTAAAAAAATCGTCATCCTGTTATACACGCGAACGAAGTCGCGGGTACAGCTAGTTACCTATATATTACAGATTCTATGCGGCGCCAGTTTGACTATGCATACTGAAGAACCAACGAGTTTGTATTGATCGGAAACGAGAGTCCTTGAAGCATCGAATAAGTTATTAGTAGAGTTAACTGTATGATACTTGAACTATTCCACCAATGCACGGGAAATAAGTATGTAACTTGTGAAATACGTTATATTAGCCTATTATATACAACAATGTTATGTTCTAAAGAGGATTATTGAATATCTTGTCTTCTCGTTGGCGACAACATTCTGAACGCGGCGGTAATATAACATAATTTGACGATTAATAAATTATTTTATAAAAATTTACATGTACGAGTATGAAGGCCTGTTATATCGGGGAGGCATGGTAAGGGTTTTTGGGTGATGAACAGTTGTGTAATTTTTGTTTTTATACTAAGGATGAAATTGCAATGATAATGGTTTTAAAGCGCGGTATGCTGAAACCATTAATTTTACTTAATTTTATTTTACAGTATGATTAGGTACTTATCCTTTTTCTAACTTTTTAAACAAACTCTCTGCGTAACCCATGGATTGATTGGTAGATAATGCTTCTAGCTAGTACTGTACTTTTACCTGTTGTACTTTTTTTTGCATTTAAGATTTAATAAAAAAATGACTAAGAAAATTATTTTTTAAATTAATTAAAAATAAATAATATGAAATAAACGAAATTAATTAATTGAACATTCACGAAAATGTTAATGCTATGCCCATTATTTAAATGACACGAAATAAATTAAGAAATATTATTTGCAAGAAGGCAGTTCCAGCCTTAGTGTCCACACCAAAATAAGTTTTAAATTTCATTTGATACAAAAACTCAGAACTACGAATTAATGGTATTTTTACAAATATGTTTCGTTATGCATTTTATTTGGTAAACAAGTTTTTGTATAGAACATTTATCAAGTTTGCTTTCCTGTGTTTAACTAAACACAAGCGTTTATTGCCAGTTTATACGATGCGATCGCGTGAAACTATGCCATTTTCTCTGCCACATATTATGACGGTAACCAATCAAAAGATATTATTTTCTGTACGTATGTCTGTTACCTCACTCCTCCTGTATGGATCGATTCAGCTGAATATTGCGTCTGTGAATTCTTGTCAACTTTAACAAAAGCATTTGCTCTATCTTCTTGTCTACACAGAAATCAGAAACAATTACGTTACCACTCAGAACACAATGTAAAAAAGTCGTGTTTCCATACGACCGAGAATCAAGCCTATCATCTCTGATGGACGTCCGCCTGCTTACCTTTCGGCTACGGAGGTCTTTATTTAGGAAGAAAGAGGGAAGGATTTAGGAAGAATGATACATTTGGCACACCGTACAGTTGCGTCGGGGAATTCAGCAGTGTGTGCGGGACTTCCCCGCCTTAAGAAGACAGGAGACTACCCACTAACCCCCCAACCCCCCCCCCCCCCCCCCCCACCTCTCATTACCTAATGACGATGCTGCAGGAATATAAATTACGCATTTAGAAGCCACGATTTATTAAACTGCCTTCCAATAGGCCTGGCATGCGATATACGTCAAATTTCTCGCACGAGATGACAAAAGTTTTATACTATTGGTTGGCTAATAGCACACCGCATTCATATTTTCAGCCAATCAGCAGCTGACGCACCAACATCAATTGTTATGATGTTAGTTAAGAGCGATAAAATATAGTCGCGTGGCGCATGCTAAGCCTGAACATCGGTAGTATCGATTTTATCGATGGTAGCATGATCGATATTATAACTAGTTTTCAAGGTCACCGATAGTAAGGAAACATTTTTTTTATATTGCACTTCGAAATTGACCTCATCCCACCTGATGTTATGTGATAATAGAGATAGAGCATTATACAGCTGTAACTGGACTTGTCGCCCTCTTGAAGACTTGACCCCTGCTACTAATGTAGCACCCCCCAGGAGCTCTAGAAACCTTACGCACGCGCAGAAACAGAACAATACTAAAGTGATTGTTATTTGGCAAATCTTGGACGAATTTCTCACTCGGGTATTACAGTATGCCCTTCCACAATTGTTATCTTCGTAAGCCCATACTTTGGTGATAAGGAAGCCCTATGAACTCTGTATGAGAGGATAATGTCTGGCACAGTGTAATCGGAACTGAGTGGGCGAGCCAAAGGCCGTGCGTGCCGACTATAATCAGACCAACTGTTATCAAGCGTGTATGTTAGAATGACCAGTTTCGTGATTAATTTGCTTTTCAGTAAAACATTTCTTTTACAATGTAAAAGTTCACTTAGGAACTCGTAGAAAATTAATTCACTGTGCATGGGATGATGAATATTTTTTGTTTTTTTTTAAAGTGAGAAAACATCTTGCGGGCCAATATGGCGATGCTAACGGATAAGATATTAGGGTATCAAATCCGTTGTCATCGCGATGTGGGTTCCTCTCTTGCTTACCGACAGGCTGGGAGGAGCCAATATACTGCGCTACTATAAGAAAAAACCTACTCCCGAAAACTAAATATGTTGGATCCAAATGGTTTCTGATGCTTTCCACCATCAAAATATTCTAGTGCCTAAGAACGTCTTCTTATACTCTGATAACGCCATCACGGTCGCCATGGCCGAAGCCAAACAGCTTGCGAAAGCTAAGACTCTACAAAGACCGCTATACCGTCACCTCTGGCGCCAAAGCCGAGCGACGCGACCCCCCCTAGCAATAGGGCTCTTCCGCGATACCAGCACGTCCAGTGACATTTCTCCCCCAAGATACGTGAGACTATCTCAACAACGGCCCGAGCTGAGGCCCGAACCCTACAATGGAGACCCTCAGGCAGTTGTTTAAATTTTTAGGGCTGTCCCGGTAGTCTCCGGCCCCCCGAAGGCCGGTGAAGATGAAAAAACTATCTGCAGCAATCAATAAAAAGTAGAAAAAAAGAATATCGGATCCAATGACAAATTAAATAAATTATATTCTCTTAATCGTGCCCAATTCATTTGATACAATTCGAATTAAGGGTCATAAAAAAGCTATAAATATGTAGTTCAAAACATATTCGACAGAGGGCACTTACCGAAGGCTTACGGGTTGATACAGCAAAAATTCATCGCCTTCGAAAACTTGCGGTTAGCTCAGTTGGAGGAGCAGCACCCGCGATACGTGAAGGTCGTGGTCGAGTCCCGCACCGTGAGATGAAATGTTTCTGTTTCTTTAAAATATTTAAAGTTCACCAGTGCGGCGTAACGCACTATAAAAATCCATAAAAAAGTACTTTTAGCAGGAAAAGGTCTGCATTTCTTCTACAAATAAATTAGTAGGAAAACTGGTACTAAAAATAACTTCAAGTACTCTCGGTTCAAATTAGTGACCGCTTATCAAACGTGTCACCAAGAATGGTCTCGTGAGAGCCATTGTTATTGTGTGCTTTTGTTTATATTGATTATTTACTTGCGTGATTGTCGCGTGATCTCTCACCGACCAAGCAATCAGGTATTCATCGGCACACTTCCGTGAATGTATTGTGATGTAAATAAAAGCAAAAGTGTACCTACTGTCAACATCATTAGTTTACATACACCTCAAGACCTTGTCACAATAAACGTTCGCGTGCCTGAGTAAGTCAAATGGACCGTTACCTTAATGTGACAAGGTACTGAGTTGTTCATGCTGACTATACCTGTTGTTAAGGATGGATAGGCAAAAAGGGAACTCAGAGCAGTTTCATAGATATAATAAAGAAAGTACAAAATTGCAATTTAGATTAACTTAGATTACCAGTATACAGTTAACCACTATAAAAGATTTTTACCAAGGAGTTCGTCCACCTGTATTTTAAAATTAAATGGCAACACAGTATTTATAAAAGCCCTACGGAACAGTGTTTAGCACTTGAACCAAGGGTCGTGTGTTCGGTACCCACTCAGGACAACTAGTGTCTGGGTGTTTTTAGATGCATTCCACTGCATTGCCATATTTAGTTCTTCTGTCCATAACACAACTGTTTCAAAAGACGGGTTTGTTAAGGGGTGTGTTTTCGTCATTATCTTGTAAAAACTGTACTAAGAAGTGACGTCGGAGTAATTTTTCGGGATCTTAGACCATAAAGCAGGCAATAAGGGGCAATTCATAAAGTAAGTCACACGAATTCTATTTCAATTTCAATGAAGTATTGTTTATAAAATCAACATTATATCAAATACTAGTGACCCGGCCCTGCGTCACATGGATGCAATGTAAATACATATACATAATGTTGGCTTTACTATTCATTTGTTTCTAAATTTCATTTTTCATTATTTATCTATTTAAAAACTTTATTGCACAGATAGGTACAACAGGTGGACTTAACGCTAGGGGCATTCTCTACCAGTCAACCCTTGGGTCATGCAGATAGTTAGTATATTAAAAATAACATTACGGTATCTTTTAAATATACGATAATAATACACATACTATATAAATTAATTAGAATATAATATATAAAATATGAAGCTATACTTAGATTTACACAATATTGATAATTTGTATATAAAAACAAATATCTACATATCTTATTCATTTATTAGTTAAATGAATATTTCAAATATTTAATAGGTAGGTACCTCTAGACATATTAGATTTTGAAAAACGTCACAAAACTAAGGACCCCTCCTACCCCTTGTCACCCTATGTCACACTTTGTCGACCCCCCCCCCCCCTTTATATGTGACGTACTTTATGGGTGACCTTTTTTTTTATAACGAGGGGAAATACATTGATGTACCGTACCGTCACCCGAGGGAAGTGACGGCGTGTGTGGGACTCCCCGCCCTGAGAAGGGCAGGACTACCCACTAAAACCCCCCGATTGGACCTCATCACCGTTAATGGTGATGCTACGGGAAACTCAGCTCAGCCATAACTGGCACATTTATGGATGACCCCTAAGAACTAAAATACAACTGCAAGTATTTACCTGATTGTGCTGTTTACCGTTGTAATCCCTACTAATATTATAAATGTGAATGTAACTCTGTCTGTCTGTCTGTCTGTCTGTGTGTCTGTTACGCTTTCCTGCTTAAACCTCTCAACCGATTTTGATAAAATTTGGTATAGGTATACGTTGAATCTCAAGAACGGACATAGGCTATTTTTTATTAGAAAATAATGGGGGGAGGGGGGTAATACCACCTTTGGAAGTTTATATGGAAAAATGTTTATTTTTGAAGTTAGATATATGAAATTTGGCACAAATATAGCTCGAAACTTGCATTAAAATATAGACTACTTTTTGTTTCGAATATTAGGGGAGAAGTCGCGGGCACAGCTAGTATGCTATATTAGTTTTATGAAACAATTTAAATTTAATGTTCTGCATTTCTTTTACCCTACGTTATAATTAGATATGCTTATCATAACTAACACCTATTAAATCGTAGTAGTTTTCCTAAGAACATGTAAGTAGCCTCTTTTATGGGAATATTTTTACAATTGTGTTACATCTGTTTAAATAATGTAACCGGATTAAATTAAACATTGATGTAAAGTGCAGACATACATATGTATGACGTAGGCGCGTTTATAAATGTACTAGCCGTGCCCGCGACTTCGTTCGCGTGGACTACATCCTTTCATGGTCGGTTTTACCCCTATCTCCCCTAATATTCGAAACAAAAAGAAGTCTTTATTTTAATAGAGCTATATTTGTGCCAACTTTCATATCTCTTACTTAAAAAATAAACATTTTCCCATATAAACTTTCAAAGGTGGCATAAACAACGACGGCACCACAACACCCAGACCCGAGACAATACAGAAAAGTTCGTTTCCCATATTTACCCGACCCCGGGACGAACCCGGGACCTAAGAGATGGCGCGCCGCCAAAATCCGGCCTGCGCGTTTCTCGGCCACGGCGGTCGTCGTTAAAGTATGTAAGTATTTTTTTTTACATTTGCGTCTTTTTTTTTTCGGTAATCTAATATATGAAACAAACAGAAATGTTTTTTCATCGATCCTATTATTTAAAGGGTATTAAATTTATAGTCAACTTCAAACAATAGATAGCCGATATCCTTGTGAATCGAATTACCACACAAATGTAATTTATTTAATTTGAACTTTACACTTACCTACCTATCATCAGCATTACAAGGAAATCAACGGACAAAAACATGTAAATTTATGTAAAACCAATTTAAAATGTGCCATTTGTATATGCAAATATGTTTGCCAATTCATTGCAAAGCACTAATTAGGGCAATAAACAAAAATAATTAGTAACTGGTCGTTTCACAAGTAACTATGCCAGGGATTATTATTTTTATATTTTTAAGAGAGGTAGGGCATAGCGATTTATCGCTCGAGCTGGAGCAGCCCGACTGGTGAAATACCTCCACCTTACAGATGACCGCAGCCAAATAACAATCACTTCTGTGTTGTTGTGTTCCTGCGTGTGAGTGAGGTTTCCAGAGCTCCTGGGGGGTGCTACCTTAGTAGCAGGGGTCAAGCCTTCAAGGTAAGCGCGACAAGTCCAGTAACAGATTTATTATGCTTTACTTGTCGCACTTAAGTTAGGACCTCATTACCACTTAACATTAGGTGGGATGAGGTCAATCCAGAAGTGTTATGCGCTTACCGACACATTTTGCGATTCATTTTTATGTAATAAAAGATAGATAGATATTTTTGGTGGATGGTGAGGGGGCCCATAGAGGTGAGCTTCGTGGCCTCCCCTGTCTTCCCTCCAGATACCCCAGGGGGCGTCGCGACGCACAGTTTGGGAACCCCTGAATTAGGTAACTAACACAAATCAAACTTACTTTGAATACCCATAACACTCATTTTTGTCATATGTGGTGATGGAACCCGAAATCCGTAGCGTTTCGTACCAAATACTATACAAGATCATTTGTAGATTGCTTTCTTTGATTTTGTTCTACCTAAACAGCGAAAGCACTTGTGATACAGAAAACAGAAACAACGACGGCACCACAACACCGAGATTCGGGACTTTCAATAAACTTAGTTTCCCATATTGACTCGACCGGTAATCTAACCCGGAACCTCAAAGTCCGGCCCACTCGCCGCCCGGCTACGGAGACGCATCAGGATTTTGAAAAGACCGATTTCAATAAAATTTATTTATTTATTGAAAAACTTTATTGCACAAAAAAGTACAAAAGGTGGACTTAATGCTAGGAGCATTCTCTACCAGTCAACCGTTGGGTCATGCAGATAGTACGTTTATTAAGGGTGCGGTAACAGTAAAAATGTGAGTGTGTAAAATCTATTAACCTTTTGTATTATAAATAGACTAGCTGTGCCCGCGACTTTGTTCGCGTGGACTACATCCTTTTATGGTCGGTTTTACCCCTTTTTCCCCTAATATTCGAAACAAAAAGTAGTCTATATTTTAATCCAAGTTTTGAGCTATATTTGTTCCAAATTTCATATCTCTAACTTCAAAAATAAACATTTTTCCATATAAACTTCAAAAGGTGGTATTACCCCCCTCCCCCCTTTTTTTCTAATAAAAAGTAGCCTATGTCCGTTCTTGAGATTCAACGTATACCTATACCAAATTTCATCAAAATCGGTTGAGAGGTTTAAGCAGGAAAGCGTAACAGACACACAGACAGACAGACAGACAGAGTTACTTTCGCATTTATAATATTAGTAGGGATAATCTCAATTTTGACACATATATAAAAACCTATAAAGAATAGTAAATTTTGTGAAAAACAAGTTTTTATGCTTCTCAATTCTGTTGATTTTTTTGCTCATGAACATCCAAAGGCCAAAGTTAAGAGTTGCAAAATTCTCATTCGCAAATATTTCCTACGAACGTCTTAGGCAATCTCAGGACGGATCCGATCTAGGTACGTAGACTAATCGCATGCCTAGCCCAAACGTGTACCTGCAGACCCTGTCTGCCTTGGCACGGAATATTTTGTACTTTAAATGTGTTGAGGAAATAAAAGTGAGGTAGGGCATAGCGATTTATCGCTCGAACTAGAGTAGCCCGACTGGTGAAATACCTCCACCTTACAGAAGACCGCAGCCAAATAACAATCACTTCTGTGTTGTTGTGTTCCTGCGTGTGAGTAAGGTTTCCAGAGCTCCTGGGGGGGCTACATTAGTAACAGGGGTCAAGCCTTCAAGGTAAGGGCGACAAGTCCAGTAAAGATTTATTATGCTGTATTTGTCGCCCTTAAGCTAGGATTTCATTACCACTTATCATTAGGTGGGATGAGGTCAATCTTGAAGTGTTATATAAAAAAAAGTATTCGTCATCTGGAACCGCGGTTCCATACAATACAATCATTTTAATTCTGAAAGAATGTTCTTCAGTTGGAAGAGCAGCACGCGCGTATGTGAAGGTCGTGGGTTCGATTCCCGCACCGCAAGGGGAGATAAATATTTTCTGTTTAAAATATTTAAAGTTCGCTAGTTTGGCGTATAGTACTATCGAGTTTCTTGCCGGTTCTTTTCGATAGAATCAACATTCCGAACACGGCGGTAGTTTACTTGACTTGACGATTCATAAATGCTTTTGTAAAAGTTTACATGAATAAAGACATTTTCTTTTCTATTCTATAAAAATAAAAATCGATTATTAAGAAATATCAAATGTTCCAGGTACTGCGTGCAGTCAAACACATAAATGTTTTAAGAAAAGCTATTTCAGAGATTAGACGGAACAAACACACAGACAAAAACTGTTAAAAAAATGGTGTATGTACCGTATATAATAATATGCATGTAGTAAAAAGCAGTAATTTCAACATTTCAAACAAACACTCCAATTTTATTTATACGTATAGAAGTAATCTTCATAAAAAAAGCAATTTTTGTTTTATAAGCTTACAAATTAATTGAGCTCGATCTTTTTTGTGAGTCGGTTTAAAAGAATGTAAACTCGTAAGGTTCTTTTTTGCCAACAGATGTGGCCAAGGACACGCCACTCTTCGTTGTAACTAAAAAAGTTGTCCTTTTAGCTGTTAAGGTTCAATGTAAAAAAGCCCTTAGCAAAAAGTTTGAGGTCAATGACTGACATGAAGGCTTCGTATGCGTACATTAATAAACTAACGTAAATCCTAGGAATTGTGGTTCCACTATTGTAATAGTTGAAAATAAGCTAAAATATTTTTACTAAATTTGTATGACTTACTTGTTATTTTTAATTTTTATTTTATTTATTCAAGTAACAAAACTCATTTTAGTTAGTTATAAAAGATTTAACCTATGTTATACAGTTAATGTTGGATGCTTCCCTTAAACCAATTGATTTTGAACAGACTTAAAAAAAAAGGAGGAGGTTCTCAATTCGACCGTAATACATTTTTTATAAGTTTAGTAAATTTTTGTTAAAATTTAAATTTGAAAACACATAGGTACGTGTTTTCATTTAAATTTTAAGACTTTCGCGTTCCATTTTAAACATTTAAAATAATTTAACGGGTCAAAACGCGACACCATTTAAATAAGTAGTTTGTATTAACTACTAAATAAAAATGGTGTCACGTTTTGACCCGTTAAATTATTTTACGTGGTTTCATGTTTACACTGCCGTACCCATTTCTCGTCATCTACTATTTCCTCCACCTAGGTTGTGTAGAAGAGATCGATCCTAACAATATATCCGCTTAAATTTTACGTAGAATTTTTCTGTAAAGCCAATTTCCATAAAGTTTTGTGCAATAAAGCATATCTATCTAATGTCGATACCGCAATTATACCTACTATAATTATCACAGTTAGTAAAAAACTAAGAACGAATCTTAGCTAAAAAAATACTCACAATATTTAAAAGAGGCAGGGCATAGCGTTTTATCGCTCGAACTGGAGCAGCCCGACTGGTGAAATACCTCCACCTTACAGAAGACCGCAGCCAAATAACAATCACTCCGGTGTTGTTGTGGTCCTGCATGTGAGTAAGGTTTCCAGAGCTCTTGGGGGTTGCTACATTAGTAGCAGGGGTCAAGCCTTTAAGGTAAGGGCGACAAGTCCAGTAATAGACAGTGCCGTGCCCGACATGGTCCATAAATTGTACTTTTAGTTCTAAGCAACTATAATATGTAATACCTACTTTACTTATGGAGTGCAATAAAGAATATGAATATGAATATAGACTTATTATACTGTATTTGTCGCTCTTTTGCTACGACCTCATTAACACATAACATCAGGTGGGATGAGGTCAATCTTGAAGAGTAATATAAAAAAAAAACAAAAAAAAAACACAGTCTAACTGAGGAACTTCTTCATTTTAAGTCAGTTAAAAAGAGTAAGAAACTCACCTCTCCCAGTCCAATTCCTAGTGATTTTCTCTTTCTTTTCAATCCCTCTCCTCCTAAAACTCTCTTCCATTCTTTGCTTATGAAATATAGTGAACACAGTAAAACACACTATAAGGGTCGTATACACAGTAAAACAATTGTTCTCAAGCGTCCACACCGCCAGTGATATCACGTTCATTGTTTTATTTTCTTTTTCGTAATTTATTTATAAACAAACGCACATGCGTGCGCGCCCGTGACTTAGCCCAGACTAAAGTTTGTTGTCGATAATAGTACGCACCGAACTCTTTTATCGCTGATAAAACGGTACATCAAACGGAAACGAGCTCTAATGCGTTAGAAATAAGAGTGCGTGTATTTTAGACGAGTGATCAAACTATTTTTGCTAGCAGTCTGGTTTATTCTTAAAGCGAAGTCGTTCGCAAGCCTTGGACTTTATAAAAATAATTGTTTTGCAAAAAATATAATGATCGCGCTAGGGTATAAATAAGTTCAACTAGTATGCCGATGTTACCAGGTGAGTTTATACGTTGCATAATGGACTTTAGTTGGTTCGCATAATGTTGAAATTAGTAAAAACATGACGTTTTAGTAATGTTTAGTCTTCCGCCTTTCTTCGCATAATTTGTGAAGTAAATATGATCGCAAATACATTCTTACTCGCTATTTGAAGGTATTTATTCTGTGATTAATTTTAGCATGCACCATGCACTTTTTTTTGTTTAAACTTATGAGCTCGATTTAAATTCAAAAAGATTTATTGCAGACTAGCTGTGCCTGCGGCTTCGTTCGCGTGGACTACATCCTTTCATGGTCGGTTTTACCCCTATCTCCCCTAATATTCGAAACAAAAAGTAGTCTATAATTGAATAGAGCTATATTTGTGCCAACTCTTTCATATCTCTAACTTAAGAAATAATCACTTTCCTTTATAAACTTTCAAAGATGGCATTACACCCCCCCCCCCCTTACTTTCTAACAAAAAGTAGCCTATGTCCGTTCTTGAGGTTCAACGTATATCTATGCCAAATTTCATCAAAATCGGTTGAGAGGTTTAAGCGGGAAAGCGTTCCAGACAGACAGACAGACAGACAGACAGAGTTACTTTCGCATTTATAATATTAGCAGGGATTGTACATAGAAAGCAGTCACTAATGCCCTCTCTAAAGTTACACAATGGTTTGGAACAAACAATCTATCACTTAATGCCAAGAAAACCAAATGTGTAAAGTACTCAATGCCCAATGTGAGACAAGTTAATGCTGTGATTAAAATGAGTGATGAGCCTATAGAGGTTATCAACTCGACAGTATTCCTTGGCATCACTTTGGACTCTAAGCTTCAATGGTATCCTCACATAGTTACTCTGACATTAATTGCTTCCTAATTAAACAACATCACATAAATTGCTCTCATTCTGTGATAAGTAGCTAAAGCACTTGTGTTTCAGGCATCAAAAAAATTACAGGAACCACAATACCGTGACCCGAGACAATATTTAAAATTATTAATAATTTCCTTGATTCTCCCTTCTTGCTGGTTAAATTAGCACAAAGATGTTCCAGAACAGGTGCACGGCATAAACTTACTTTTTCTGTACCCTTTTGTAAAACGAACTATAGAAAAAATAGCTTTGTAATAAAAGCATGTAATAAATATAATAGTACTTACAGCGACATCGACATATTATTATTTCACGAAAAAATGACGCGTTTTCGTCGCCTGCTTAAGGAACATTCATTTGTACACACGAAATAACTAGTAGTAATGTTATTTTAGCTTGTTTAAACACACATTTTTTTAACATTTATAATTTTAGTTTAATATGATATAATTAGGAGTCTGAATCACAACAGTATTTTTGTTTTATATTTTGGATTCCCTTGGTACGAGTTTCTCAATCAACATTTTAATTGTATATGCTATTTGTGGAAACTAATTAGGCTAGTGAGTTGGTTCTTAACATATATGTATTTTAAGTATAAACTTATGTTGTTTGTTTCCTTAAAAAAGAAAATAAAAATAAAATAAAATAAATATAGAACAATTCGTGTTCTTCCATATTGACCTGACCGCGAACCCGAACCCAGGACCTAAGAGATGGTGCAACGCCAAACTCTAGTCCGCTTGCCTAACAGCTACGGAGGTGGTCAATCAAAATTAATTATAGGTTACAGGAAAATAGGCGTTATATAATCAACTAGCTGTGAAACAAAAAGTAGTCTATATTTTAATAGAGCTATATTTGTGCCAACTTTCATATCTCTAACTTAAAAAATAAACATTTTCCCATATAAACTTTCAAAGGTGGCATTACCCCCCCCCCCTTACTTTCTAAAAAAAAGTAGCCTATGTCCGTTCTTGAGGTTCAACGTATACCTATGCCAAATTTCATCAAAATCGGTTGAGAGGTTTAAGCGGGAAAGCGTAACAGACAGACAGACAGAGTTACTTTCGCATTTATAATATTAGTAGGGATTGTACATAGAAAGCAGTCACAATTCACAATATGGACTTTGATCTTTGAAGTCGTGCGCATAAGAACTAAAACCGAAATGCAAGTCGGTACCTTGATGAACTGTTCACCGCAAAATCTTATTTATATATCTTATAAATCTTATTTATATCTTATTTATATATCTGGAAACAGGTGTTCTATATAGAACACCTGTTTCCAGCGACTTAGCCCGCATTTCGAGGCAAAAAGTATTCTACAAGTCAATCTTCACTTCCTACCAAATTTCATCTAAATTCATCCATTAATTTTCCTTAACAGGGCAACAAACATGCAGACATTCTTACTATCTTTAGCATTTTTAATATTACTAGGATATTTTGATTTTTCAAATCTATACAAAGGCAAGTCAAGATTATTATTGGTATATCCCATGCCAACGATGCCGATAATGTGCAAAATTGCACCTTTTTACATTTTTATACTCTTTTTGTACGTTATGTTTTCACTTATTTTGATAAATAGCACTAATGAGCACAAATAAAAAGCTGGTTTATGGTAAAAACAAGCAAACTATAATGTCAATAATAAAATCAGTCAAAATAGAAAAAGTAAAACTTAAGGTAAAAAATCGGCCAAAAGCGTGTCGGGCCACGCGCAGTAAAATATTTTTTCAAAAATTTCAAAAACTATATTAGAGGGGGGGGGACACAATTTATTACTATATTGTGTATATTTTGCTTGTATGCGTTACATTTGTATGTTTTGGTGCTAATATTCAATTGAAATTAGTATGATAGGAATTCTTCCATGTTTTTTTTTCGTTCACTGGATCGGGGTCATCCGGGAATCAATGCCAGCATGAGATATTAACCATGTTTTGTTATTATGACCAAGTTTGCAAACTGGACCATCTGATAATGTAACAACGATAAAAACAATAAGTAGGTCTGTTTATCTCGCAAAATATGTGGCAGTTGTAGGTTCCAGAACCAAAGCGTAAACGCAATTACTTAAACTCAGTTATACGTTTGTCTGTTAGTCTGTCATGAAACGTGTCAGTTGGACAGTTGATTTTTTAAATAATGCCCATCACCCTTTTATAACCATGCTTAAGAACAGAATATAATAAATATTTACCGAGGCTCACGTATTATCAACGTTAGGCTGTGTCCCCAGTAGGCAAACTGTTAGCGGCCGACTGAGTTTGCGGCGTACCGATTTAATACGCCCTTTCATATATTTGAAATGGAGTGTCCACAGTCTGCTAGTTTTGCGCTCACTATACGCAGTTTGCAGCGTTACGCGCGCTGACTATAGCAGTGAGCGGCCGACTCCCACCAAATCGGTTCTAGTCGGCGGCGGCGACATGGTTGTTGCAGCTAACTCAAATTTCAGTTTGCCGCAAATTTGCGGCTAACTCAGTCGGCCGCTAACAGTTTGCCTTCTGGGGGCACGGCCTTAATTTTATGTTTATACACCGACCGGTAAACTATTTATTAACTTTTAAAATAAATAATGAAAAATGTATAATACAAATGAGGCCGTATATAACACGATTATTTATGTGCCTGTGGATTGAGTATACAAAATCAGATTCGCTTCTGTTGTTAGTTCGAATAACATTGGGGGTCAAATTAAGCGTGAGGATTGAGTGAGCACAAGGAATCATCTGTAAATTTTTAGTAAGGGTTCAATGACTGTCTCAAAAGTGTAAACCTTGCTTTACAGAGTTTTTACAAAAAATAGAACCTTACATGGTATTTTTAGACTTATTATAAACGGAGATATAACTACCCCTCTGTGAGGCCTGAGTGAGCATATGTTTACCTATTTATCTCAGCATGTATCGTTTTACAAATTCTGAGATAAGTATTACAAATGGTTTTAGACCTTTTACTGCATGATAGGCGTATCATTATTTTTTTTCTAGAAGGTGCTCACTCAATCCACACGCACATCATTTTCCGCGTATCCCGCGAAAGATGAATAAGTCGGGAATAAGTCGATTTAATGTTTTAACTCAACACCCATAATAGGAGTATCATATGAAAGGGTAGACATTTTTTAAATGCAAGATGGCCGCCGACAGAAAATTACGGATTTCTTAATTTTTTTTGTCACAACTCCCTCACAAAGATATCAAATAAAAGGACCTTTTCACACTTTTTTATTACAAGGGTTCTTTAAACTTTAAATTTAATTTTTATAGAAAACTAGCGACCCGCCCCGGCTTCGCTCGGGTGCAACGCTGATACTAAATACAATAAAAAACTATGAAACTTGTATATAAATCTTGTAGGTTAGGCCTGCGTTTGCAATGTTTATGCGCAAAAAACCGGTCAAGTGCGAGTAGGACTCGCGTGGAGAGGGTTCCGTACGTTGGGCTCATAGGTCACACAATAAACTAAACAATTATTTATCAAATGTAGGTAAATAAGTTGCAGTTGTTGACGTCGACTTTTAAAGTAATTGATTCTTCTTATTCTTTAGCTAATTTACTTTGCTTTGAAACGTGTTCATGGTAAATAAAATAAATAATAAATAAATTCCGTTTTTTCCTTTTGAGGTACGGAACCCTAAAAATGAAACTATTTACGACATCACATAAAAACCTCGAACTAACTGTGTTTCTCTTCACTTTTTAATGAATGTTATTATACATATTGTTAGCGACTGCTGTGATCCGACCTCCACAGCCCTTTTGGCTATGCTTTTATATGTCAATATGTTTTACTTTTATTTTTGATACTTCCTTTTTTTGTTATTAACTGTTAGATGGTAAGTGTCGCTGTGGTTGTGGTTGTCCAATATATTTATATGAGCATAGAACGTGTTTAAATGTAAATATAGTTCATTAATCCATTACACATATAAACCTTCCTCTTGAATCACTCTATTAAAAAAAAACACATCAAAATCCGTTGCGTAGTTTTAAAGATTTAAGCGTACATAGGGATATAGGGACAGGAAAAGCGACTTTGTTTTATACTATGTATGTAGTGATTAGTGTAGATACTCGTATGATATGTTTAAAGTTTGTTTTCCATATCGACCCGATGAGTATCAAACCAAGGACCTCAGAGTTAGCGCGACGCCAAAGTCCGGCTCGGTCGCCTCTCTGCTACGGAGGTCGTCAATTATCAAAGGGCTGCGTGCATACGATTAGTGATTAGCATAAATTGCAACAAAATGCATTATGTCGGCCAAGGAACAGCCATCGTAAGTATCCTCGCTAGATAAGATTGTGCATCGATTATTAATCGATTGTGCAAAAGTGGCCTGCATAATATAAAAATCGATTTGACTATCGCTAACATCGATTATATTGATTCATTTATGCATGAATATCACGAGTCCCGGGTGTACTGCACCGATTTCAAAGTTCAATTATCTGGAATGAATGTACCTCTCGTGTACTCCTGTGTACCATTTCATAATAATCTGTGAACCCTAACTAAACATAAGCAATAAACTGTCAGAATGGCGAGTGCACACCGGGGATTCTGACATTCATATTTATGCAATATAATCGACGTTAAACGATTAATCGATTATTTAATGGATAGTCATATACCGTATAGTCGATATTATTGATATCATGTTTTGAAGTAATACTATCGATGTAATTAATCGATTTTATTGACATTATATCGGCTAAAATAATATCTGTATATAAACTACCCAACTTCACTGTCATTTTGCAAATTAAAATAAAGATAATATTCTGTTAATGTTAAGAAAAAGATAGTTAATCTTTCATATTATGTCGTCTTAAGATATTTTCAACAAATAATTACCAAGTAATCGATATAAGGTATTGACTTTATTCCAGTATTTATTAAATCGATTGCGTTTTTAATCTAAACAATGACAATTTAATAATTGTTAATAAAAAAATATCAATCAAAACCGCCATTTCAAAACACAAATATCTGGAAACTGCCTACTGTGAAATAACGAAATTACATCATCAGGGGCTAAGCCCGGGCACATATTTGTTTAGCTAGCGTTTGTTCAAACAGGTGACAAACGGACAGCAAATAGTCTTATTAACTTTAGTTAATTAAATGTAGCGCCATTGAAACTAATTTGATAGTACATTTAGATATTATTTTCTGAACAGAACATCAAACGATTACATTTCAACTATTTTTAAGTTATCGTGGGGGGAAGGTCATACCGCCTATTCAAATTTTTTAATACCCTTCCCTGGAATACGACAAATATTTCATGTCTCAATCGGTCTAGCCGTTTTCAAGATTTACAAACAAATCATTAAGATATTTGGTTTTTTAATCTAAAAAATTTATTAATATGCCGCCTCTTTTAAAGGCTCTTTATTTGTACCTTGGTATTAATCCTTATCAAAATAAATTACTTTATATTCAAGATAGCTTCAATACCTTTATATAACTTTTTGAATTATTCAATTCGGACATTTAATTCGAAAGATATCATGAGTTTAATAATGCAAGTATTAGAAAAAAGTCGCTTGGTTGCCGCTCACCGCGCTCAGCTAGCCAGCATGCGATGTAGGCTCCAAGCGTCACTGGGGTAAGGGAGGAGTCAATGTAATAAAATAAATTGCAATATTTATATGTATAATACGTACATATTTTAGTACCTATTGCACCCGTGCGAAGCCGGGGCGGGTCGCTATATTAGATATAGCTAGAAGTGGTCATGTATAAAAATAAAAATATATATCTATACTAATATTATAAAGAGGAAAGATTTGTATTTTTGTATGTTTGTAATGGATAGGCTCAAAAAGTACTGGGCCGATTTAAAAAAATCTTTCACCAATAGAATGCTACATTCTTCCAATTTGACATAGGCTACAAAATTAGGAATCCTTGGTAAAATTTGAAAAAAATCAACAGAAAAGCGGGAAAAATTCTCTAAGGCGAAACGAAGTTCACCGGGACCGCTAGTGTAAAATAAATGTGGTCCAGACAACCTGACGTCAGAATGACTGACCACTTAATTTCATGTTTTTTTATTCCTCGTTAAGGTACTATAAATTTTAACTTAAGTATCAAATAGGTACTGAATATTGATAGTCTCCAAACATAAATATCGCACTTGGTCCAGGGGTCCTGACGCTTACGTTTTCAAGTTTCAGCGAGACATAGATTGAGGCGGCCACATCTCAGAGCGATCATACAGGATGTCTAAATAACGAGCAATTGTATTTAGAGTAAAAATAAATTTCCAAATACAATAACACATTTTAAAGAAAAATGTTTTGTCTGTGTGGACATTTATGTACAACTTTACTTCTTAATTATGAAGAATCTACCTTTAAAATATTTGCATTATGAAGCAAAGTGTTTTCTTTGTTCTTAGACTTTTGAAAAATCTGGCGTTATATAAAGAAGTAGGACTATAGTTCATGAAATACTAAGCCTGCGACTTGGCATGGTAGCAAATGAATAAAGTCGTTTTAAAATTTATGGAAAAAGGATAAAATCAGTCAAGTAAATCAATCCCGTTTGATATTAAATGTTTTCGTGTACCTAAGCGTAACGAGACTTGTTTCAAAGCGATGTTGCGAATCAAATTTCTAAACATTATAACTTATGTCCGGTTTCAATACATAAAAAACGAATCGTTCCAGTTACGGAGAGTAATAAATTTTAAGAGGCGTAACTTAAAAACGACCGACAGACTGATGACAGCTGATATGGAAAGTAAATTTGAAATTAGAATTAACGACTCGTTGTCGGATGGAGAAAAACGGATACCTAGTCATTTTGACACATTACGAATCGTAAAATATTGGAACAAGGCATTAATCTGCTACTCTATCTTGATATTCAACTACATGCAAAAATAATACACCAAAAGTAAAAAGTGAAAAATTTATCCAAAATAAAACAAAACCTCAGAACATCACAGCAATTTGACAAAATCACAATCTGAGCGGGGAGCCAGAGCGGCTCAACCCTGCGGCGGCTAGCAGCGGCGGCGGCGGCGCTTCTTCCTGCGGCGGCGGCAACTGCGGCGGCGACGGCGACGGCTACAACTGCGGCGGCGGCGGCGGCGGCGACTGCGGCGGCGGCGGCGACTGCGGCGGCGGCGGCGACTGCGGCGGCGTCTGCGGCGGTGGCAGCTGCGGCGACGGCGGCGGCGGCGGCGTTTCTGTATTGAAATTACGTTGATACGACTGATCGGGTGGAACAATTGTTAGCACGACTGTTGAACAAATGATTGTACTCTATCCCTACGATCCAGGACAAATGTACTTTTTTACGGGAGAAAAAACATTGACCGCACCGCCACCCGATGGTTACGACGTATGTGGGACTTCATGCCATGAAAAGGCCAGGAATACCCCCCCGAAAGACCTAATTGCCTTCAAGACCTACCAAAGCATCACCAGTGAATGAAAACAAATTTGTCCTGCACCTAGCCGGAACCCGTATCGGGGTACTAGGAGAATAAGATAAAAAATTGTCGCACAAAACACGGAAATTTTATCTTTTTTAACGTCGGTTAACGGTGGGTCACTTAATTTATACTAATTAATAAAGCTGAAGAGTTTGTTTCAATGCGTTAATCTCGAGAACTATGGTTCAAATTGAAAAAATATTTGTGTTGAATAAATTGGATGGGTAATCTACACGAATATTATCCACACTAATATTATAAAGAGAAAAGATTTGTACCTATTTTTGTATGTTTGTAATGAATAGGCTCAAAAAGTACGGCAGATTTACAAAATTCTTTCACCAATAGAATGCTACATTCTTCCAATTTGACATAGGCTACAAAATTAGGGATCCTTGGGAAAAGCGGGAAAAATTCTCTAAGGCAAAACGAAGTTCGCCGGGACCGCTAGTCCATTTATAAAATAAAATAA
This sequence comes from Glyphodes pyloalis, assembly GCA_037074685.1. Taxonomy (NCBI): domain Eukaryota; kingdom Metazoa; phylum Arthropoda; class Insecta; order Lepidoptera; family Crambidae; genus Glyphodes; species Glyphodes pyloalis. Next base: position 1,307,114 of record JAYKKO010000012.1, on the reverse strand, counting down.
ATAAATATTGGAGAACACCACGTCATACATTGTACTGATTCTGTAGTAACTAGCTTAAGCACTTGTTTTACAGAAAGGTATCAGAAACAAAGACGGTACCACAACATCCAGACCCGAGACGAGTGTATTTTCCCATATTGACCTGACCAGGGATCAAACCCGGGATTTCAGAAATGGCGCTCGCCTCTTATTTACGGAGGTCGTCAAATTTATCGAAGAAGGCATTACAACATCACGGAACGACCAATTGGAGTGAGGTAGGAGTTTTAAGAGAGGTAGGGCATAGCGATTCAGCACTCGAACTGGAGCAGCTCGACTGGTGAAATACCTCCACCTTACGAAAGACCGCAGCCAAACAACTATCACTTCAGTGTTGTTGTGCTCCTGCGTGTGAGTAAGGTTTCCTAAGCTCCTGGGCGGTGCTACTTTAGTAGCGGGGATCAAGCTGTCAAGGTAAGGGCGACAAGTCCAGTAACAGCTCATGCTGCACTTGTCCTCTCAAGCTTAGACCTCATTACCACTTATCAGGTGGAATCTTGAAATATAAAAAAAAGAAAAATCTGTGGAAAATTTGCGAGAAAAACTGGGAACGTACTCGTACGAAGCCGCGTCGCTAGTTAAAAGATGCAATGATTTACTCACACTGCAAGAGCGTCGCCGCTTGCGCCTGCGCCGGCCGCAGCGGTCCGAAGGCTCTATGGAGCGGGATCTCGTCCGCCCAACGCCGGACTTGTCGCCGCCACGCCTGGGAACAAACAATGGATTCACTGCTCAAAACCTGAAAAACAATACAATATAATTCAAACATACTGATATTGATGAAATTAAGGTATAGGTATATGTTGAACCTCTAGAACGGACATAGGCTACACCGCTTGTTTTTAAAATAACGGCGAATAGGAGTAATACTGCGCCTCCACCCTGAATATGGACTATGTATTTAGAATATTGGGGGAGATAAGGGTAAAACCGACCATGAAAGTTTAGGCCACGCGAACAAAGTCGCAGACACAGCTTATACAATACTAGCTTTTGCCCGCGACTTCGTCCGCGTGGCGTGTTATTGTGTCATTTCAGTATTTTTCTCGGTGTGTGTCGAATGTAAATAATAATGAATGTTGCATTCAAAAATTTCAAAAAGTTTTTTTTTTTTTTTGAGAAAATACATTAAAAAACAACATAACAATTATTCTGAATCTGGCGCTAGTGCAGTATTTTTTCATGAAAAAGATGTTTCCCATTCCCATGAAGCTGTACATTTGCTAAGATACCCATATACTAAAAAATTTCAAGCCTCTAACTCGCGGTACAAAAGTTTTTCCCGCTATTCCCGTTCCCATGGGAATTTTGGAAAATCCAATCATGACTTAACTTTGCATTCACTAAGGTATATGCATGTCAAATTTCAATCATCTAACTTACGCGGTTTAGATTTTTTCATACAAAAGTTTTTTCCCGCTAACTCCCGTTCCCGTGGGAATTTCTCAAAATACAGCCATAACTAAACTTTATATTTACTAAGGTACCTGCATGCCAAATTTCAAGCGTCTAACTTAAGCGGTTTAGATTTTTCATACAAAAGGATTTTCCCGCTAATTCCCGTTCCCGTGGGAATTTCGGGAATTCCTTTCTTAGTGCACCCCTACGGTACCTAAGCTACGTCCCTTCCAAATTTCAAGTGCCTACGTTTAGCCGTTTGGGCTGTGCGTTGATATGTCAGTCAGTCAGTCAGTCAGTCAGTCAGTCAGTTTCTCCTTTTATATATATAGATATTCCAAACATAATTGTGATATTTATGATATATTGTCACATTGTGTTGTAAGCAAGGAAAATTTCACGCAAAATTTAACGTAATGTATAGGTATTGTAAAAATATATGGTTTGTAATTTGTTAAGACCTATCCAATTTATCTATTAAAAGGTTAAAATGATTACCTTCTGCTCATACGGTCATCTTCTGCGCCAGGATGTTCGCTGCAAATAAAAGATTTTTTTTTAAATATAAGTATAATAAAAATTAATTACTTAGGTATATCGTACCCACTTGTCTTCTACGTATCTTTCCTACCAGACCACAGCCAAAGACTGAACAGATAGAATAGAAACGAAATAATGTCTGATCCCGTGACGGATAGCAATGTTTATTTTTCATTATCGTAACCAACACACTTTGAATGCAAATCGAAAACCACGTCCCCCAAGTTTTCGACTAGGTATTCTTTGAAAACAAAGCCTTTTGTTGTTAGTAGTAGGCCTCCAGATAGGCGCAATAGACAGAACATTACGAAAGGGCAAGAGTTTTAAAGCCTGGGATCTAGGATTTGGGCTTTAGCCGCAGGCTACGTGATTTCTTTTATTCAGGATAGCGAGACTCCCGCTATATGCAGCATTATAGCGAACTTCCTCAATGGATTAGGTCCTCCTTATCTTTAAAACTGCTAATAGACTCCCAACTACACTTGACTAGTCTTGGTATTTGCAACTTCCTGATTAGAAATGGTTAACCTCTATTAGGTATTATCAGTTTTTTCCCCAAAAGTCAACCGCACCACACACCACGTTTTAAAACGCAATAAAATATGAAAGTCAAGTTTATTGAGATAATAAAGTAATCTAAGTACTGACCCCGACATGCCGACGTTGGATTTGCGCGCGAGGTTTGGTGAGTTGACCCTTGAACAAGAAAACCACGTTTTAGCCAACCCCCAAAAAATAAGTATGTTTAAGACCTACCTTTAAGTACCTAGCTAGGTTTGTCTAATGAATCTCTCTTTCTCCATTCCTCAAATGAAACGATGGCTGAGATTGTCATTATTGGGCATGTTGGTTTTAAATGACCATTTATTATCATCATTTCAGCCGAAGGATGAAAAATTTTCAGTTAAACTGAGCATAGTCCACCCCTCCTCCCATTTGCCGCTCCAGAATTTCCGCAACTCTCTCCCTCTTCATTCATCTATCTAGGACGTATCCTAGGCTGCATTTTACCTATATACTATGGATAGTAGATAGATAGTCGACCTCATACCAAAACTATCGATTTCCAACTGATTTTGGAGATCAGCTATCGATGGCTAAACTGTCGATAGTTCGGACAAGACTACTGACGACTACGTGTCGTCATTCTGAAATCTGCACCCCCACACCTAAGTCAATTTAGAAAATTTCGTTTTCCAAATTGACCTGACCGAAAATCGAACCCAGGACCTTTCGCGCTTTAGCCGTTTACCTTAGCCACTGCGCCACCGAAATCTTATATATATTTACATTTGGCCTGCCCATTACCCTTTCAAGTTTGCTAGTCCTACATCTATCTCTATCTGTAACTTTTGTATTTCTATTTTGGTGTTCCTCTTCTTCCACAGATACAAGCCACTAGCCGAATGAATAGATCTTCCTACTCACGAGTTCTCCATATTCTTCTCCTTCTGCTCTGGCTCGCCCTTCTTCCTGGTGCCAGACGTTTTGCGCTCATGGTGGTCAGAGCGGCGCCGCGCGCCCGCAGCCCGGCTGCGCCTGAACAAAATGAAGAGCAAAGTTGTAGAAATGATGATTCATGCAGAAGAAAACAAACTTCCTAATGTAAAATTAGGATTATTTTGGATCGGTTATATTGGATTGACTAAATTCAGATTACTTTACCGATTAAATATAAATACAACTACATTTTGGGATTCAGATGCTTGTGTTGGGTAATAGACGCCTATGTACGGTAGATAGCATATCACGGTAAACATATTCAGTTCAATATTAATTCTTTACCAATGCATAGGGCATAAGGGCGGTACGAAGTTCAAAGTGAATAGTGTGTTGTGCATTGACTGCAGTCATGACGCGGGACACAATAATAGGGTTGATAACTAAAAATATCTATTTAGTCAAGTAGTTATATTACCAAAAATGCCAAACGCATTTTTTCTTTCATCATGTATACAATAATTTACTAAATAGTTAAAATTTTGCGGTTTTTACCCAATTTGCATTGTTTTTAGAATTAGTAACAAACACATCCCTCCACTCAACTTCGATACGTCATATGATAAGTATTATCAATAAAATTTTAATTTATTTGTTGAAGTAAAAAAATACGTTTTATTGTATTTTGATAACCTAAATAACTAAATAGACTAAAAGACACTAAATAGAACCATTGTTTTTTAACCAGTTTGTATTCTGCCCGGAACTGGAGGGATACTCTCGAAAACGAAACGAACAAACGAAAGGTTTCGTTTTTGAAGATTATTCAAAAGTTTGGGAATGAAGACGTGGTTTTTGATTTGCATAAATAATATCTATTTGTTTTTTGAAAATGCTTAATTTGCATTCGAAGTGATTTCTTTATGGTTATGAAGATTAAAAATTGCCATCCGTTGTCGGATCCGACATATTTCGTTTATGAGAGTAGACCCCCTGTTGGCCCACAAAATTATCGATCGAATCGCAAGTAATACAATCAAAATTAAATTAATCTCACTTTCGGTGCAGGTCGACATATGCGCGCAGGCGCGCGGCGTACCGCGGCGCCTCCGTCTCGCTGCGCTTGCGCAGGAATATAACCGTGTCATCGTTCACCTTCTTGGACTTCTTGTCCTCCTCCTGCTCCATCACGGCGCGCACCGCGCAACCACCACCTACATACGAATAACGGAAAGAAAGAAGACATAAGAGTGGTGGGGCATAGCGATTTATCGCTCTAACTGGAGCAGCCTGATGAAATACCTCTCCACCTTACACAAAAACGCAGCCAAATAATGTGTTTCTGCCTGTTAATAAGGTTTTTAGAGCTCCTTGGGGAGTGGGGGGGGGGGGCGTGCTACATTGACAGCAGGGGTCAAGCCTTCAAGGTAAGGGCGACAAGTCCAGTAACAGATTTATTGTACTGTCGCCCTTAAGCTAGGACCTCATTCATTCACCTTCAGGTGGGCTGAGGACAATCTTGAAGTACATTTTGACGACGCGTGTGCAATACCGCAGAACAGCAGTATGTAAATCTTTTTATAGAAGATGGAATAACTCAAAATAATTAATCAAATCAGTAGGTATGTAGTGGCGTGAATTCTAGTTTGTATTATTATGTTTACCGACTGATCAAAATTGTTTTTAAATATCGGGTCAGGTAAAATAACTTGTTTAAAAAATAAGTGGAAAATAAATGCATTTCAAATGATCGTTTGGTCTGTTTGCAAAAGACACATTTCGGCCACGCGTGGGACACCGGACAGACTCCCTGAAAGTGGGACTGTCCCGCCTAAAGCTGACGGACGTATGGTCACGATAGTCATGCCATGACACTGGTTTACAGTGGACTTTGCAGAGTGATTTTCCATGGACGACAGTGACATAAAACCTAAGCAAATCAGTAATTGTGCTTTAAAAATACAAAAATCATATAGTATTTGTACTTAATATATTAATGTACCTACAAAAAAAAACGTTACACTCCATAACCTCCTAGCCTTGTCAGTTTAGTCAACCCTTGTCCAGTCAGCGTCATATAGTTCGTGATACTCAGGGTACTCTAATAAATAGACGCAACTAAAAAGTCGATAATTTCGGTACACACAAAGTTTTCTTATTGTTGTCAACAGTTTTATTTTTCTAATAAGTTTCATATTTTTGAACATTTAGAATGTTTGGATACCATTGGCGGGAAGACTGTAACCATATTTATGGCAGTTTGACTGAGCCGATTTATATGACATTTTGAGTGTGTCGACCTTTTGAGCGGCAAAACTGTTGACAACAATAAGAAAACTTTGTTTGTACCGATATTATAGACTTTTTGGTTGCGTCTATTTATAAGAGTATCCTGAGTATCACGAACTATATGACGCTGACTGTCCCCTCAACCTCCAATAAATGTTAAAAAAAACATTAACATACAAAACCTTTGACATAAACTGTCACTCAATTCGTCAGGAAAATCAACGAGTTTTGCCTATTACATTTCTTGATCGCAATTAATAGATTTTTCATGAAAATTGTCTTTAGTGTATGGTGAAAACTCCCATCGCACTTTCAGGCTAAACCGTGAGGAGAGAGAAAGTTACATGTGCAAAGAGCTTAAAATAAGCCCTTTATATGATAAAGAACAAACATTATAATATAATACAAAGCTTTTTAATTTTCGTGAAAAATAATTTTCAAGTGTAGATAATGTTCCAAATGCTGCGACATGCTCATAAAGAATGCGTTCGTATTATGTTACATACATCGTTGGCGCTAAAGTCAAACCCTTATGCTACCAGCATGAGTTTATCTTAATTGATAATGCCTTATATACCTTACCTATTTATCAAGGTATTTAAATAAATAATTCGTTGGCATTTAATCTGATTTCATAGATATTTTTTCTATATGTATATAAGTATCTATATGTACTAATTTATTTATTTAGTAGTTATTATTTTTTATGTATTTTATTTTGTATTAATCATGTTATGGTATTTATGTTTCCTGTTAATATTTTCTCAATAAAACTTTTGCACGACCGCACCCGTTTCTCGATATCTACAATTTCCTCTACCTAAAGGTTGTCTGGAAGAGATTGCTTTCTAGCAATAAGACCACCTAAATTGTACTTGATTGTGTAAAATTTTCTGTGCTATAAAGTGTATCCATCTATCTATCTACCTATCCGTATATAATCGCCAGATTTTATCCAATCGGCGAGTTATGTAGGTACATCAAGAGCTTTATCTTACGCGGTAATATTAAACAAAGTAGCATCACCATGTCTCTTCCTACGTATTCTAATGATTAAAACTACGCATAGGATCTTGATAACACTTTTTAAAATATACTAGTAACACAGGAGTTTACGAGACGTAATATCTACATTGCACTCATACAAAGCCCTCGTTTTTTTTTTTTATATTTTGATTTTTTTTTTGTTCTCTTTGTCAAGTGCCATAGTAGATATAAGATAATTAATGTTAATAAATAATTATAATAAGCCCTATTATAGTTGCTATGCCCTTGCGGGGCGTCACATGTATACCTTCTACATATACCACCTATGTAACTGTTTTTGTAATGTGGCATGCAATAAAGGATTGAATTGAATTGAATTGAATTGAAAAGCCAAGGCGAGTCGTCTATTAATAAAATTCACTTACCATTTAGCCGTCCGCCAGTCTTAAGAGAAAATTTATGAAAAACGAATAAAAATCACTACAAAAAGACGCCAGACATGATCACGGACTGGAAACAAATAAACCACGGATGCATTCTTCTAAATACGAATTTGATGTAACTTTTTAAAGAGTTTTCTATGTGTGCCAGTCACTACGGCAAGCAAACTTCTTGATGATTTTAGGAAATAAAAAAAAGAGGTTTGTTAACTTAATAAAGGGAGATTTTTTTGCATTTATCTTGAAGAACCCAATTTAATTTTAAGTTAGATAATTAAAATTTTAACTGACAAACGATTATACAATACTAGTTGTGCCCGCGTCATCGATCGCGTGGACAACAGATTTTTTCATGTAAATATATTTTCGTGGTCGGTTTTTCCCCTAATATTTTAAACAAAAAGTAGTCCATATTTTAATCCAAGTTTCGAGCTATATTTGGGCTAAATTTCATATTTCTAATTTTAATATTAATCATTTTACCATAAAACTATAAAGTGTAGCCTATGTCCGTTCTAAAGATTCAACGTAAGTATAGGTAAATTTGGTATAGGTATACCAAATTTCATCAAAATCGCTTTAGTGGTATAAACGTGAAAGCCGAAAAGATAGACAGACAAACAGCTACTTTCGCATTTATAATATTAGTAAAATATGGAGGTATGGTTCAAGAAATTCTTATTAGGTAGGTACAATAAAAAAAAATATGTTACATACATACTATATTAACTACAGAATCTAACTGCTCCACTGAAATGACTAGGTGTAATGTAAACAAACAATTTGAAATACATACATGCACCGCCACTCTATTTTTCGTTCAAACCAAAGTAGACAATGCCGCTAGACATTAAGTTCACCTTTTTTACTTTTTGAATACGTACAATAAATAAATTTTGGATCTGCTTTTTGTACACTGCATTTCTGATTAACAAGAAATTCCTAGAACTAAAAGCGTTTTCGTAAAACATTCCTAAGTTTTCTTATTTCTCTGATTTCCCCTAATGAAGAGAATATTTAGAACTAAAATAATTTCAGTGGTTCCTGGTAAATCAGCCAAATTGAAAAATTCCTCTTGTCTACCCGTCCGTGCGGACATGACAGAACATCCAGTATTTACTCCCTTTTTCAATGATATAGGTTAATGGGCTTTCTGTTCCGAAGACAAGACTTAGCATTAAGATTGTATCGACATAGCAAAGTTCCTTTTACTTACGTTTTACTCCTTGTTTATGTAGGGCTAAGTTTCAGTTTTGATTGGCGTCTCAGGTCGGAAGGGGAAAGTTAAAAATACTACTTCGGAAATGCTCGGCGTCTTTCGGGATCCGATCGGCAGTATGCGCCCGCCCGCCCGACGGAATCATGCGTATGCGCAGGGCGGAAAAGTAGAAACCAACATAAAAACACTTTTTCATCTTTCACTCACTCTACAATGAAATAATAATTTAGTTCCAGTAACTTAGTTTTAAGGCAGTGTTAGTCGATTTGGTAATAAGTTAGCTTTAAAAAAAATCTGTGTCGGTGTGCCTGTGAAGTTATTTGTGAATGTGTTAAAATCTGTGCAGTGAAACTCGTCCATATAAACAAAACCTATAATACTAAGTTTAACGATAACTGTTAGTAACTTTTACATTCAAAACTTAATACAATCGCAAAGATATTTAAAGCTTAAAGAATGCATTCCGGTAGAATTCGTCCCGCCTTCGCTCTGCAGAGCGGTGCACGTGCGTTTATTTTCATTTATAAATAGTCGAGACAAACCAGCACTCCCCGTCTCGAAATGACGTCACAGAAAGAAAGCGGTGAAGTCATCGTCAACCATGACGAAGAGAAGAAGGAGGATTTGGCGAACCTGCCTCCTAGCGGCACTTCGCTGCACAAAAGGAGGCGAGGCGAACCACCTGCTTCCCTCTCAGTTAAGACTCCGCAAACACCTTCAGATCCTGAAGGGTCATCACCGTGCACTGCTGGTGTGACGCCTGACGAAGTAAGACTATTCCATGATGGAGAACCTTCAGACCCCGAAGCGGTATGTGACACTATTCTCCAAAGGTTAAAAGATCGGGACGACCCGATATCAAAGAGGGGGAAAGACATCGCCAGTCAGACCAAAGATACCTTCGAAGCCATGGGCCAGCTGGAGAAATTGCTGGAACTCCTCGACCAATTCCTGACATTGAAAGAGCACAACTCGCGACTAGTTAAGAGACTTCGCGATGTGAATCACCTGAAAAGGCTACACAGTGCACATAGGAAAATTAATTTGGAGAACGAAAAGTTGAAGTCTGAGAGTAAGGACTTGGATTTGCTAAACGATCTGCTGGATGCAGAGTTGGAGATGGAGTATGGCCAGGCGATTTTCGACTCTATGATGATTAGTGGGAGGAGTATGAAGAGGCAGGGGTCGAAGTGGAGGGGTCATGCAAGGTTTGGTGGCACTTTGCTTAGGAAGCAGCGGTCGCGGTCGGCTGGCGGGGAGGACAGTGATGCTCCCCCTGGGACTCCTTTGAGGAGGAGGTCTGAAGGACTGTTTAATAAAGATGTTGAGAAATCTAAGGTGTCTAAGTGGACGAGAGTGAAAGCTGCATTTAGGTAAGGTTTAGCCACGATTGATAGTTGCAAACATTTTAGATTTAATATGTGTAGTAAATTCTATAATCCTCAACCATATTTTGTAATAATAATATTGCAGAATCACTGGATGTATTATTGATATATATGAATGAATAGGAGACGCAGTACGAAACTAAATTTTAATATAGAATTATAAAAACACACATTACAATCTATGCAAATATAAATGAATGCAAAAGCAAGTAAATTTTACTATTCGATTATAAATCTATTATTGTGTACACACCCACAGACATAATATAATAATAGATGTCTGTGGTACACACCATTATATATATTTTTTGTTAAAATAAGTAAGGAAACGAAAGTAAAGTGTATACCTCAATTTAAAACAACAAAAAAATAATATGAAGAAAAAAACAATAGATACATAAAAACTTAAGTCCTACACGAAAGAGTAAAGTCAAAAATAAACTTCGTTCTGTCTTGCATTTTTATTTTCTTTTCTTAATGTTCACCATCATAATTTCATGGTTTAACACTTTAGTGAAAAAGTAAGCCCTTTGTTGTAACATTGACTTCAATTGATGATAAAGACCACCTGAATTAAACTATAATTTATCTGCAGAGCTTCGTGCAATAAAGTATGTATCTCTATCTATCTAAGGCATTTCTCCTGCTTTTAGCAAGCTGGCACACCTATTTAAGCAAGCTAAATTCAGTACTCATACTGTTTTCTCTACCTTTAAAGTTGCTTTTTTAACGAAAAATTCCTCTTATCAGACTGCAATAGTAATTTCTGTTAATGATGTGTGCATTAAACAATATCCACCTTAAAACCATAGTAAAGAATTTAATCTTATTTGAACGTCTCGATTTTTACTATTACATAAAGAAATCTAAAAGGACGAAAATATAATTATTATAACTTTTTACACTGTAAACAGTAAACAGTTGTGTGTCAAACGTTTTAAATGGCTTTTAATACATATAACCACGCCAAAATCTTTTAGTCAAGCTTTGATATTAATATTTCTTGTATATTTATATTTATAATTTTTGCATGCATGCCATCTTTTTAGCAAACGATTAAATACATACATCGTCTTTCTCCCGAATTGGTAGTAGTAGGCAGAGATATTTGCATTTACCACAATATTCAGCGAAGCGCCAACAGATTTAATGACCATTCAAAACAAACATTGCCTTGATTTGAATTGACTTGGGTCTGGGTGTGCTAGGATGACGCCCCCAGTTAGTATCCGTCGTCTGGTACTCATAGTAGGTACAAGGGAAACCTTAGTATGAGACCAGGTGATTAGTGTGATTGTCTGGCGCATTTATTTTTATTGCAAAAAATAATATAAAGAACAGATAATACATACTATAACTACGCGTATGTATGTATATATGTCAAATTTCTTCCATGAGACGACCTAAATTTCGGTACTGTTTATTGAATGAGAGCACACCGCACTCGCTATTTCTACCAATAAGCAGTTGACAAATATCCTCTGAAATATTTTTTTCTCGCGTAGCGCATCTTAGGTGGCATAGTGGTCAATAGGTGCCTGCCCCAGCATAACCAATGGTCTTCCGATAGTACGTACAGCCAGCATCCGTAATACGGACTAATGATACGGCCCGTATACATGTCAGTACCTTGTCATACCCAATCTCCGCGTCACTAAGCAAGTCAGAAGACAGTGATTTAATATGACAAGGTACAGAGTTGTTCACCAACTAAATCTACTGACTGTACCTACCTTGTAACGACGCGCGTGGTTATTTAAAACATTAAATCACAAAAACATAAATGAATGGAGTTAAATATCTACAGAATGAATCAATAAGGAAAGGAAAAAGGATTAGACATGTATTCTTTCGTTTGCCAATTTGAAACAAAAATACTTTTACACATATAAAACGATGCTTCGTTACGTCACCCAAGACGTACCCACTAATGACGTTATTCAATGTATCGCCTTTATTTTTTTATTAGATAGAAAAGGTATAAATACTTGTCCCATATTTTCGTATAATCTAACAGACAAACTAAACACACATTTTCAGTCGCTACCCTGTTATAAAATATTGAAACTTAAAGTGTCACTAGCGTTGTTTGAGCGTCGACGCCCGCGCCCAAAAAAGCTAGTGTGGTCGCCGGCAAGATGCCGACGCTCAAAGAAACTAGTGTGGGGTCACTCAAAGTTCCTCAACTTGTTGTCCACAGATGGGAAAAAGCCCAGTGGCCGCCCTCAGCCATGGGGGGAGCCGCAGGTGCCGTCGTTGCTGGGGCCATGGTGGGGGCCGTAGCTCTCGCCGGCTCCTCCCCGGCATCGGCCTCCTCCGCATCCGCGACCATCACTAACCCTGAACCGCGGGACTCCGCCAGCCTAACCCCCGGGAGTGCTCTGTCGCTGACTCCTAACTCCTCATGCGAAGAACTTAGGCTGGATTCCTCAGGTCAGAATTTATTTATTTCTGACTGTAGCCCGTGGCATATTTTGGGATAAAATGTATCCTCTATGTTACAAAACTTAATCTAAATCCATTAAATACTTTTTGCATGAAAGAGTACCGGACAAACATAGATTCGACGTCTTCATTAAACATACATCCAAAACTACTAATTGTATTTGTATGAAATATGATACCTAGACATGTAAGGTACTAGAATAACTTATAGGATACTCGGTATCCCAGGATAATGCGAACAAAATCATAGACTACAAGCAAGAATATTATACTATTTTAACGTCGAAATTCAAGAAATCAAGGAAAAACTACATAATACATTTAGTTAATCGATTTTTTTATAGTACTTTACGCCGTACTAGCCGGTAAGTATGTAGTTCTAAACATATTCGGCAGAGGGCACTTACCAAAGGCTAACAGTTGATACAGCAGAAAAATTTCGTCGCCTACGATAACTTGCGGTTAGCTCAGTTGGAAGAGCTGCACACGCGATACGTGAAGGTCGTGGGTTCGATTCCCGCACCGCAAGGGGAGATAAAAAAAATCTGTTTCTAACATTTAGATAATCTATACTTCCATACTAATATTATAAATGCGAAAGTAACTCTGTCTGTCTGTCTGTGTGTCTGTTACGCTTTCCTGCTTAAACCTCTCAACCGATTTTGATGAAATTTGGTATAGGTATACGTTGAATCTCAAGAACGGACATAGGCTACTTTTTATTAGAAAATAAGGGGGGGAGGGGGGTAATACCACCTTTGGAAGTTTATATGGAAAAATGTTTATTTTTGAAGTTAGAGATATGAAATTTGGCACAAATATAGCTCGAAACTTGAATTAAAATATAGACTACTTTTTGTTTCGAATATTAGGGGAGAAAGGGGTAAAACCGACCATAAAAGGATGTAGTCCACGCGAACGAAGTCGCGGGCACAGCTAGTATTTCATAACTGCACAGATTAGGTACTGGAATAGCATATAGATACTTTTCATCCCAAAATAATGCGAACAAAATCGTGAAAAACAGCTAGTAAGATTTCCTTCCGAAGTGCAACAGCAAGTGTTTGTGCAACGGTTCACGTTTATGATAATGTAAACACACGCTGAGCGTGCTTGACGTCATAATACAAATATTGTGTCATACTGCGCTCTTGCCAAGAGTTCGGGAAACAGTTCAAGTTGCAAATCGAGTTGGAGGATAAGGAATTGGGTCAAAAAGGAACCTTGGGGACTTTAATGTGAGACAAAATATCCGAATAAAGAGACTTGAATCACTACATAGTATAAAACATGTATTGACGCGGTTTTGTTTTTTATATACTGTGATTCAAGAGGATGGTTTTTAATTTCCATATAGAATAGAAAAGCCAACATTTAACTACGTAGAGACAGTGGTTCATTAAGTGTCTTTTATCGGCTTTATCATGGGGAGTGTTCCGAGGAACTATTTTCCCTTACCCCACCCTCTCCTTTCCTACACAGAACCACAAGAGCCGGCCAACGATGTCATCGCTTCACCGTGGAAAATATTCGATCACGAACCAAAGAGTTCGGTAACTCTTATCTTTGCCGGACCATAAAGAAGTGGAACTCGTTGCCGGCTCATGTGTTTCCTCCTTCCTTTGACATGGATTCCTTCAAAAGGAGCGTGAAGAAACATCTTGCAGGCCAGTATGGCGATGCTAACGGATAGGATATTTTGATATCAAATCCGTTGTCATCGCGATGTGGGATCCTCTCTTGCTAACCATCAGGCTGGACGGAGCCAATATACTGCGCTACTATAAAAAAAATATATATATATTTATAAGTATTTACATTGCATCCATGCGATGCCGGAGCGGGTCGCTAGTAATAAATAAACTACCTCTTTATTCAGGCCCACATTCCCCATTGGGCACACTGGGCACGTGCCCAAGGCCCCCTGAAGTGTTGAGGCCCCTTGTTCCAACCCGGCTATTAAGCCATAACCGATAACTACTGTCCGCTTTATAATTTTTATTTTAATAGACTTATTTAAATATCTTCATTGCAAAGGTTATAAAGAAAATCATAGCTGAATTATTTTTATTTTAGTATCATATTTCATTATCATATTATATAACAGTTATGGTAGTAAATTGCGGTCAGAGTCCGCAAGAGAACCCGACTCCCCCACCACTGCTCACGGCCACCTAGGAGGTTTTAAGTGGGTGCGAGCCTGACACACCACTCTCTGTTCTCCGTAGAGAGTGACGGTACTGTAAGCATTTCCCCCTCAAGAAAAAAAGAGCGTTTGAATTTGTATTTTGATCCCAGGGGCTCTATGCCTATATATTATTCTAATGTGTCCAGGCCCCAATGTCTCAAAAACCTGGAAGTCATGAGCTCAAATCCTGCAATGAACACTTACATTTTGTGACATCTTCCCAGTTTCCTTAGGGCATTGCAGGCTTGAAGCACTTTTCGGTGAGAATGATGATTGCGTGCTTCGCAAGCCACGCTAAGCCGTTAGTCAAAGCCTATTTATGATCCATATATGTCTGGTTCTATTAAGGGTTGCGGAGGTCAGATGGCAATAGCTTCATTGTATTAACCAGGCTCGTCAAATCCAGATTATTTATAGTCAAAGCGGACTCCAGGCTCTTTAATGCTTAGCCGCAATATATGAAATGGGCTACATGAGATTGAAAACAAAACTCTATGACTAGTTCCAAGTGACTACAATAAGTTAGATACTGCTTCAATAACCAATCTACTGAGTTTCTCACCGGTGTCTTCTAGGTCGTTCCGGACCGGCAAAGGGACTTTGCATTGTATTCAATGACGATTCAAAAGATTTATTAACCTACATGAATAAAGAATTATATTTGATTTGATTTGAATGAGACTTTTAAAACTAACGTAACTAGTAACGTGAATAAAAACGATAGGTACCTAAAACTCCAACACGGAAAGTCAAAGTTAATCTGAGATGATCCCATCATCAAGCACACTACGCAAAAATTTTTGGAACTTTTGTACAAGGAAAAGCACATTATATACACTTTGAACTTTGCAACGGCCGTGTTTATCTTGACTTGCTGTTCACCGTACGAACAAACAATGAAGCGGTGGATCATCAGATCATTTAAGCTCAGGCCACAAAATTTGTACTTTGCCTAAATCATCATAAAAATTAATCAACCCAAACAACTGGGCGTCACAACCGATCTAAAATAACATTTAATAACACGAGATATGTTTGTTTCAGGCATCTGCCGCAAGAGCGTGGCGCTGCGAGACGAGATCGACAACACATTCCTGCTTGGGCCCACGCAGGTGATTCCGGCTGATCTGTAGATCATCGCATTCTAACGATTCCATAGTAACATTTCATGATTCGCAGATGCCGTAATATAATAAGGGACATTGACTATAAAACAATGTCAAACTCCGTTAAATTTTCAAAATAGGATAAAAACTGTTCTGCTTCAACAAATAAATAAAAAGTTCAGTAAACTGAAATTGACGTCACTAATTCGTATAAACCGTGCGGAGAAACCGTAAGGAGTGTTTGTTTTTTACATACATCATAAAAGAAGAGTACCTGTATTTAATATCAATGGGGGCCAAACATACGTTTTCAGTCAGCTTTTCATTTCCCACTGCTGGGCAGAGACCTCGTCTCGACTAAGAGATGGACCGTTTACGCTCTTGAGGAGCCAGTGGGCCATCTCCCATCACAGTTTTAATCTACGAAAATTTCTGAATCCATCTTAAATTTGAAATCTGGCATGTTCCTACCAGTGGAATGTTTATAGCTGAATAAGTTATTATAAGCTATCAGAAGCAAGTAATAATATTCCTCTTTTTTTTCTATCAGGATGATAGTTCCACATCCCCTTCCCCAAACAAGCTGCACAAGAGCCCGTGGGGCAAAATGCGGGACATCATCCAGACGCACCGGGAGTCAGTCAAGAAGAAGTCCAGCCGAGGGTCGAAGAGCTCTCCCGACGTGGTGCCGACCAGGCGACGGTCGCTGAGCGATGGGGGTGACAGTGATGCGCCACCAGCGTTAACGCTGACGATACCTTCTTCCGAAGAGCTGGGTAAATATTATTAAGGTCTTTCTGATGTGATGTATTGGGAGTCAGTCAAGAAGAAGTCCATCCGAGGGTCGACGGGCTATCTCGACGAGCTTGGTAAATAGTAAAAATGTTTTCTGTTCTGAAACACATTGTTATTTTGCCAATGGCACGAGATATTTTCGTAGATTAAAACACTTCGATCGAGACACGCTTAGATTAATCACCGTTGGTCCTTAAATCGCAAAGAGGAACTGTTAAATTATAAAGACAATGTTTGACATACTGTATTCTCCATAATTTTATGAATCCATGAATGTGATATGATCCACCATTACGGGAAGACGTAATCACTGAATCAAATCAAATTGGACACCAAACGGTAAATTTTTTGGTATTTAAAATTAATGTTATTTCAATCAATTTATTTTCCACCGAATCAAATCGAATTTATTCTCCCGAAAACTTCGGTACGATGAAGATGACAATAACCAATTGTTGACAGTTCAATCCACGAAGATGCGCCCCGCCTATCTATATCACATATTAATTAGCAATAGGAGCACACATAGGTTTGGCAAAAACTATTCGCGCTTTCCGCTTACCCCTCATGCATCGCGGGGGCTCAAGCTCAAAACTACCATACATCTTCGTAGATTCAAGTTTCTATACTGTTTATCATAGAATCCGAACCATCGCATCCCCTACTCCGGAAGCAGCGATCCCTGGAGCTCGGAGCCCGCCCCCCTCAGCACCGCACGCCACGCGCCTCGAAGTGGACCAAGGTCAAGCGGGCCTTCCTCACCTCCGCCAGCGCCTCAGTTCCCTCCAGCCCCAACAGGCACTCCGCTTTCTTCACTGATGCTGGTAAGTCAGAGCTTGTTTATCTATTTTTAATTCGTTGCTTCTTGTTCATGGGTATCTTAAGAAGGCGTACTGGTCTTTACCGTGTTCATACATCCGGTTCATCCGGGGATAAATAAATTGGAGCTCTTGGCCGCTGTTTTCGGGATGGCAGCAGCGTATGTATGACTCCCAACACTTTTCACCTCTCTTCAGAGCGGGAACTGCCCATTTAAAACCCCTTATTAATTACCTTAATTGGAACTTAACTTCTTTTGCGAAGTTTACTTCTGCCAATTATGCGTGATTATTGATATAATATCACCCTAAAAAAAATCATATAATATGGTTGTTTCTTTCAATCACATGTAAAAAATTTCTCCATTGAAATCTCCGTTTCAATAAAAAATCACGTCAAAAAATCCACGTACTCGATTCCCCTTGAATCACAATACCTTTCGCAAAAATCGATTCAGAAACGCGGATCATTACAGCACACCGAGCACTTATTATTACAATGTAATCGTCTGGCAAGACTCCAAGACTGTTGTACAATGCTCTAGCATTCCTTTGATTTGCAAAAACACCATCCAAACGCTTTTGCGAAAACAAAAGATGCGTGGAGTACTTAAATAACTAAAAATCTTTCTTAATAACTTAGGAACTTATTGTATGTAGGCACTTAGTACAAATGTATGTATATTATACATCGTTATACATCGCTATAGCCCAATCCTACTTTAAATACCTGCGGCGCCGACAACTTTGTACGCGTGGAGTTTGTATGTTCTAACCCCAAAAGGGAGTTATTGCTTAAAGTAGATCCGAAGTACCTACACCTTCACACTATCTAGAGAGCATACATTGAAATTTCAAGTGCCTTACCTTAAAACCTTTGAGCTTTTATACAAACCCCTCTTTGAGGTAGAGTTTCGTAAAATTTCTCAATGGACGTCTACATATTAAAAGGATAACAAATTTAAAGTTTGTAGGTCACGAAATATCCGAAACTTTAATAGTTTAGTGATAATCAGTCAGTGAGTGTTTTTTCGCTTTTATGTGTGAAGATGGGCTTACTGATAGCTAGCACTCCTGTTTGTAAACCACGGGTCCTGAGTTCAATCCCTACTTGAGACAAACATTCGTACGAAGAACATCTGTGCATGACCCGGATATAGCTGCTTGTCATCAAGTACATTAAAATTCCACCGTTGTTATCCAGTTGTACTGGAGAATAGAGCCATTTTTTATTTATTTTTGAAGCCTTAAAAATAAGAAATATAAAAACTGTTGCGTTTGTGTTAATTTTATCGTATTTGCACATATAAAATATACGGTACTTCTCAAAACTTTTGTAGGTACAAATACTGAAGGTATACCAGAAAGAAATAAAAGCTTACCGTCCCTAATCTTAGGCTTTATACAAGTACCTAGTAATTCTCTTACTTAAGAAGGCAAAATTTCCTTTCAAAAATCAGATACAAATTATTTTTTCTTGTGTCTAGTTTTCTAGGTCTTACAACCTACATAGGACCAAGTCACCACAAAATAATGTTCAATCGCTTAAGCGCCCCTTATAATTCATATTAAAAACTAACTTCAATCGTAATCGAACGCTAAGTCTGCTAAAATAGGTAGCCACTAATATTGATTATTATTAGTGACTAACCATTTTCAAAAGAAGCTCCATATTTAAACATACATACAGACGCCGATGCTTAGTAGATACACTTTGTACACTTTATCTACCAAGTAAATACCTAATGGTTGGCACCCCTTCATTTTGGAACCATAAAAATCTAAAGCATTGTATGTAAACAAACGAACATATTTATAAGTTAGTGATGTTACTAGAAATCAAATAGTGTACACACACTCGTGGCAGCCTTTCAACTGTTATAAATTACAAAATGATGAATTATCTCACTCGGCAGACGTAAGGCCCAATACGAAGCAATTGACATTACCCGTTTCGCGGCGAACCGCGCGCCATCTATTGAACGCATTTGGCATTAGCTCGTGCTAGCGCAGCACGAGTGTGCGGTGCTAGTACGAGCGAATGCCATGTAGTACTAATACATACATGTCATGCTGTGCAGAGTAATTTTGATTTAGAGACAGCATTGCGTACGTATAATTTATTAAATCTTACTACTTTGTAATATTAGTAAGTACCAATAGATTATCAATTTTGTATTTTATTCGTTACATACATACAAACATATCGATGGTCCCAACGAATAAACGTTCAAACGAAAAACTACTACTGTTCAGGAAACCATAAAAACGTTTGAAATCACATTACTTTAATGTCGTAATGAATAGATATATTCAATGTATAATTATATTAAAGGTTAAAAATATTTCAGATCATATATTTTTTAAGAAAATAAAACTATCGATATTCTCAGTATTTAAGAAAAAACTTATAATTTTATTATTCTAATGAATAATATGTGACTTGTTAACAGAAATGTATCACTGCACGTTTATTCGTGTCATAAATGAAGCATAAACAAGTGTAGTAAAACGATGCACGGTTATTCTACAGATTAGTAAAAGATAATAATTCTACATTAGGATAGCTGTATTAAAATTTTTGCGGTCTGCAATGAAGCATAACTAATAAAAGTAGCTTCCATTTTTACACGAATAATCGTGTCTTTTTTTTTGTGTAGGAGTTATTACCCAAAGGAAAGGTTAGACACAGGCGGCAGATTGATTTAATACGTTTATTTTGGTATACTCAAAGAAACACTTCGATTCAATAGACGCGTGTTTTGTTATTCACGTGATATGAAGATATTTAATTTCCCTACAATAAACGAATTTTGTGCTATAAAAGTCTTATTTTAAGTCCAAAATTTACAAAAAAAAATGTGTAGGCGTATTATAGGCCATAAAAACGAAAAAAAAATTTTTGGGCAAGAGCTCTTGCACGTTTATTCGTTGGGGCCATCGATATATGGGGTGTAATTGAGCGTTTGCAGCGTGTATGCTAACCGACCTTTCAAAAGGTTGTGTACATGAAGTGCAGAACTGCAGACGGTACACGCATCCTCATCGGTGGCTCCAAGTAGCTGTGGTACACACAACGATCACACCCCGGCTTACTACGTCGGCTCGTGAGCTAGACCCGATGAGGAATCCTGCATGCTTCGGTTGGCAGGGTTTGCGGTGGAACCTCCTGCTTTGTGTACAAAGTCTAACTCGGCGGTAAAGGCAGTCCACGCTGATAAGCATAGGGCAAGCTGATAGGGCAGAGGTCCAGTTTCATACAGACTGGGCTTTGTCCGAGGCTTGCACTTAGACGGCTCTGGGGGTGTAGTTGGTACATCGTGGTCGCTTTCACTCTACACCGGGGAGATAAAAAGGATTCGGCAGCACCTTAGTGACAAAGGTGGCCTGTTTAGGGGGGTACTGCTTTGCCTGCTCAGCCGGGGAGGGGGCTAGAAAAGATGCCCTAAAGAAATGTTCACCCTAACCCACACGGATGGTGGTAACCGCGGCTGCCTCCGCATCGTTTCACTCGTAGTCGACGATACAATAAAATACGATTTTTAAAATCACCTAATATGACTTCCGGCGCGTAGAACGTGCTAACCCTACTTGATCACAACTCCAACACCTATCCAGAACGGAAAACCGCAATTGTTCTCGGGAACTTAGCAATTCTCCGAAGAATTAGCGCGCAGTATCAAGAGTGTACGTCCAATCGAGCTGGTACTCTTGTTGGGCGCCAAAATGGCTCAAGACTATGAAGGCTGGCTTAAAATCTTAGGCAGAAACGGAGTGGGTAACATGAACTAGAATGGTCAGCTACTGCTCAATTTATGTGCACAAATTCTTGCTATTACAAATACTCTGTTCAGCCTCCCCGCGAAGCATAAAACTATATGGAGCACCCAAGGCCCAAATATTAGTATCTAATAGACTATGCGAAAGTACGGCAAAGAGACGTTTCCCAAGTCCTAATCACCCGCGGGATGCGTGGTGGTCACTGCTAGACTGACCACAGACTTGACGTTATAAAACTACGTCTTTGCTTCCGGCGTCCTCGCAGATCCGGTCCATCCAAGTCTGCATGTTTAAACGGTATTAGGCTTATGAATCATGAGACAATGAAGACATATGCTGATGCGCTAACAATCAGTAAACCGTCTGTAAGCCCTGAGAGCAGTGATATCGAAAAGAGCTGGTTGGCTATATCTTCTCATATCTTAGACACGGCTAAATTCACTCAAGGGCTAACAACCAAAAACATGAAAATTGGTTTGTTGAAAACGATAAAGTCATAGTTAGCGCAATCGACAAAGCAGAGCAATTCACCCTGAAAGTGTTGTGGAAATACGACGAGAGTAACCTGAAGTTTCGTCGACTATCTAGGGAAAGGATCGGTGGTGGCAAGACAAAGCTCACTACATGCAGTGGTTTCCTGACACAAACTAGCTTGGGGTGTTTTACAGTGAGGTTCGAAAGTTGATTAGGACGATCCCCTTTTCAAAAGCTCCTTTGAAACCATCGAATGGTGAAGGACTTCTCAAAACAAAGGAGAAAGTGCTCGAGTAATGGATGGGACACTTCAACGCTCTACTCAACGTGCGCTGGTCTCTTGACTTTGAATATGTTCTGTTGATATCTGAACTCCCCACTCTAGCTAAGCTGGATAAGCCGCTGACACTTGCTGAGATTGTTCTTGCGGTCAGTTAACAACTAAAATAGCGCGTGGTTGGTATCAACTTGATACCGGGAGAGCAACTACTTAAATCCGGTGGTGACGGGTTTCATTCGGCTATATGGAGCCTTTTTGTACTTTGTGGGAAAAAGACCAAGTCCTAGCATTTTTACAGTTTCTCGCATTGATCGATTGCACCTCTTACCGGGGTATTTTACTATTATCAGCCCCTGGGAAAATCTTTGCCAGAGTACTCCTAAACCACACCGAAGAGCACCTGCCTGAAACCCAATTTGGATTTTGGCCTGATCGGGGCTCGTGCAAAGCTAATTTTTCAGTGCGTCATCTTCAAGAAAAGAGTTAACCTCGAGAAGGCTCTCGATGGCGTGCCCCGGAAAGCTCTCTAAATGGTGCTAGGGAAGCTATGATGCACGGAGCAGTTCTGTCAACGACGAATAGTCTCGACTTTTTTCCCCGTCACCTGTGGTATGAAGCAAGGGTATGTACTAGCCTACACTATCCGCGCTGTATTTTGCATTGGATGTCAGGGATGTCTCAAGGACTTCTTCGAAAGGTTTTCGCATCCGGTTCCGCACTCAGGGCTTGCACGAACGTGTTACACACGCTATGATTAATGAGATCTTGTACGTACATGACCTTTGTTTCGTGGCAGAATCCCCAAAACCCTGCAGCAAATCATGTCGGATTTTCACCGTCTTGCCAAAAATTTGGTCTAAAAATAAGTATCAAAAAGAGGAATGGCTGTCGAAGGACGTTAATGGTCGCGAGACACTGAAATGAAGACTTGGTGAGGACTAGTTGAAGCGGGTTGACAAATTCCACTACCTGGGAGTACAATAACACCCAAGTGCAACCTCGATGCTGAAATAATAAGCAGAATTAGTGCTGCAGTCGCGGCATTCAGTAAGCTAAATTCAGAGGTATTCTGCTCTCAAGACATCAAACTTGCTACCGTCAGGTATACATGGCGATTATGATCGGTCAATTCCATCTCAGATGCCTACTGAAGATTATGATTGGCTTTTAGCCACATGCGACCACATTTTCTTAATAGGTGCATCGTACGAAAAATAACTTCACGTACATACTTTGAAATGATTGTACTTGTAAGTCTTACAAAATGTCGTTGTAAAAATTGCAAAAATTAAAAATTAAAAACTTTATTCTGTTTTCTCCATAGTGGGGGTAAGGTCCTGAGTGTATTAATTCTTACTAGACTCCAAGCGGTCAATCATACCCCTATGACAATGTATGACATTATTTGCCGTCTCTGTGATTGCACTTACTCTATTCATTATTTTCCGATTCGGTTGTGATATTTCGTCGACGCGCGTTCAATACCGCGTAATGACATTTTCCCGTAAGTTCTAATTTAGATTGAAATAATATGAAATAACAGACCACTTTAATCTTTATGGCAAATGCTACATACGCGGTATTGCACGCGCGTCGACGATTTGCATTTTTGAGTTTCTCACTTGCCTAGAAACGTATAAATGATCAATTTGGCTATTGTAAATAAGTAAAACCGGCCAAAAGTGTGTCGGTCCACGCTCAGTGTAGGGTTCCGTAGTTTTCAAAGCATCACAATACTTAAGTATCCTTAAATTACAACTTTAGTTAAAAAATATTTTTTCAAAAATTTCAAAAACGATTAAACCCATCAGGTTCAAAATAATTTTCCTAGAAAGCCTTTATGCAGTTCTATATTCCAGATTTTTTTCATACTTTTTGACTTATGGTTCAAAAGTTAGGGGGGGGGGGGACACAATTTTATTTTCTTTTGCAGCGATTATTTCCCAAAATATTAAAAATATAAAAAATGATCTTAGGAAACCCCTGTTCATTTTTAAATACCTGTCCAACGATATATCACATGTTGGGATTGAAATAAAAAAAAAGTCACACCCCAATTTACGTGTAGAGGGGGTACCCTAAAAACATTTTTTTATTTTTTATTTTTGCACTTTGTTGACGTGATTAATATACATATTTGTACCAAATTTCATCTTTCTAGTGCAAACGGTTTCTGAGATTATCCTCGGACGGACAGACAGATAGACAGACATGGCGAAACTATAAGGGTTCCTAGTCGACTACGGAACCCTAAAAATGCAGCCTAAGCAGCCTCCCAACAAAAAAGTATTTTACAAAAAATATAATCTCAAAATGGAATTTGCGCAATTCGAGCTGCGTAAAGACTACGCGTGTAAACCAATTTATTTACTATTTTCAAAACAGACAACTAACTGCCGTCACCTGTCAACACTACACATCGAAGCACCTGAACGGCAAACTTTCATATCTAAGAATTATGCAATTTAATCAGGCGTTTGTGTTTAAAATGAATTATTTTAATAACTAATAGATTGTATAAAAAACGAAGAAGGCGGCGACCTTTGGAATCACAATCCTAAAATTTTTTAGTAAAAATATTTTTTTCTAAATATATATTTACAGAGTTTTGGAAGAAAAATAATTTGAAGAAATCATTTTTGAACATTTTTTAAAAACGGTATAATTTTTATATATTCATTTATTTTAAAATTTCAAGAAGGCGACGACCTTGTAAAATATCTGAATAAACGTACAAAAAGTGATTTAATGCTTAGAATTACTTGAGGTCGTCGTTGTAGTGAACATAAATACATGAAGTTTCGCTAATTCTCTTCGTATTGGGCCTTACACAATTATTTTAGGTTTTAACAGCTTTCAAGAGCTTTTAAGTTTGTTGATATAATCATGCCAAAAGTCTTTGCTCGTTCTGGTTTTATCAGCTTTTATAAGTTACTAGCTCTACCCGTAACTTCGTTCGCTTGGACGCCAGAATTTTGAATTAATTTTTTTCTAAGATAGAATTAGTAAGTTAAAGCCGCGCGGCATACTTATTTTATTGCGGAGCCATCAAATGTAGCTTAAGTAACTTCTTATTACCTTAGCTACCTGCCAATAAAAGTCCCGACAAAGTTGCTCCAGCAATTTTGGAGATTAGCCGGAACATAGATTTTTCTAATGTTATTTTGGCGTTTGTACCATTTACTTTTAAAGTGGTTATTTTAATATTACATACAGACACCAGAATTTTAATTGTATGCACCTATAGATGATTAAAATATAAAATAAAAACTTATTTGAAAAAAAAAAATGTTTGCGATAAAAACTGACTCACTCTTCATAATTCTGAGATTCCATCATCAGATCCTGGTCATATCATGGTAACGGCGACGAAATATTCTAAAAAAACAATTTCAAAACTAGTTCACAGGGACACGAACAAGTATCGATACTTTGTCGTATCGAGAATTTTACCTTTCGATACCAATACTCTGTACTCAATATTTTTACTAAACGAGGACTTACTTTTTAAAAGGTATGGAATAAATGTGATAAAGTACTAAATAAAAGCTCCCGATTTTTATAAAAAGCATACAGAAAACAATTAACACTATAAATAGTTTTTAATTTACGAACAACCACAAAAATATTGTATTGCCTGATTTTGAGCTATCGGTACTATTGACAACCTACAGACATAGTGTCGAAGTCTATCGATACTTGCCATTAGGCTCTAAGAAAAAAACTTGATAAATCATTATTTTGAAGTACGTTCCAATACTTTACTTTCGATACTACTCATGAGCACTGTGTAGTAACTTTCTATTCCATACCGTGTTCAATCCCTACTAATATTATAAATGCGAAAGTAACTCTGTCTGTCTGTGTGTCTGTTACGCTTTCCTGCTTAAACCTCTCAACTGATTTTGATGAAATTTGGTATAGGTATACGTTGAATCTCAAGAACGGACATAGGCTACTTTTTATTAGTAAATAAGGGGGGGAGGGGGGGTAATACCACCTTTGGAAGTTTTGATGTTAGAGATATGAAATTTGGCACAAATATAGCTCGAAACTTGGATTAAAATATAGAATACTTTTTGTTTCGAATATTAGGGGAGAAAGGGGTAAAGCCGACCATAAAAGGATGTAGTCTACGCGAACGAAGTCGCGGGCACAGCTAGTAAACTATAAGCTTATCGGTGATCACACTTAATTAAAATATACGTGTACGATTTAATTAAGCAATCTCCTTTTTAAAGTCGGTTAAGAATCGCACGCTCGCGTGTGGTCTAACATTAAAACATGTTATTGTTACATTTGTCGTATTTCGGTAACATTACTCACACGCCCTCACGTCATTGCGGACCTTGGGAGCTATTAGTGGCAATCAAAGATTTACTTGTCGATAATACGACAGCCGATCCGATACGCTACGAAATACCGACGCTTCGGAGTCTCGTAGCTGGAAATGTTATTAAAAACATCATGCGTGTTATGGATTTTACATTGATAAGCATGTAGATCTAATCATATTCGGCAGAGGGCACTTACCGTAGGCTAACGAGTTGATACAGCAGAAAAAAAATCATCGCCTACAATAACTTGCGGTTAGCTCAGTTGGAAGAGCAGCACGCGCGATACGTGAAGGTCGTGGGTTCGATTATTACACCGCAAGGGGAAATAAAATTTCCCTTTTTCTTTATAATGTTTTAAATATTCAATAACTAAGCCCCGATAACTGAATAATCTCGCAATATATCTTTTTTACCATAGAGATAGGTAAATCAATGTTTACATTCACCAATAATAGCATGAGAACAAAGATAAGTGAAATTATTTTTAAATAACCGCCCTTCATGTTCACAAGTCTTAATAAATATTGTTTCAATTCATGTCTTTCAAGTTGATAGCAGGTACTATAATTACTGAAAAATTAAGTCGTATTGCCTACAGTAAGGGGAAAATCAAGACGCCCTAGGAAAACTGTTAATTTAACAACATAAAATAATATGGTAATTAAGGCTCATGTGTTTCCTCCTTCCTTTGACATGGATTCCTTCAAAAGGAGCGTGAAGAAACATCTTGCGGGCCAGTATGGCGATGCTAACGGATAGGATATTTTGATATCAAATCCGTTGTCATCGCGATGTGGGTTCCTCTCTTGCTTACCATCAGGCTGGGAGGAGCCAATATACTGCGCTACTATAAAAAAAGAAAAAAAGTTATGAGATAACAAATAAACATAATAACGTGTACAAATAAAATTGAAATTCTCTTTAGTCTTTCAAGTACGCAAGGTTTAAGTATTACATCTTACCGTAGTCTATATAATATTCTAAATAAGAAAGCTTGTAAGATTATATGTATGTCTACCTAGACGTATGTTTGTTACTCTTTCGCGTAAAAAGTACTTAACAGATTTGGATGAAATTAGGTGTAAAGAAAGATGCGATAGATTACATATAGGATACCTACTTCTTGTTCCGAAATAAGGAAAACAAAGTTAAAATAAATAAATAGCAAATAGTAAGTCTGTTAACTGCCAAACGACACGAAAGTTTAAGCCAATAAAGTCAAAGTCAATATTTTTTATTCATGTAGATTACATTTGTAATACTTATGAATCGTCTCTATACAATGCAAATGAAGTTACCTCCGGTTCGGAACCTATAACTACCGAGAAGATACCGGCAAGAAACTCAGTAGTTTTTTTTACAATTAAAAATCTAAACTTATTACTAATTTTGCACCAAGACATACAGTTAGTTTGTCAGTTAATACTGCGCAGTTAATACTGCTCAGTACTCTAATGCTATACAAAAATGATTGTTTACAATTATGTTTTCTGTCTTCATAAAGTAGTATAATAAAAATCTTCGGAGCATCTCTTGAGATTAGGTGCGAACATTTAAACTTCTCCATATTGATTACGGTGTTTTGTAAACAAAAAGCTGCAAATATTTGCATAAGTCCAAACCTAAAATAAACTTCTTTCCGTTTTGTTTCAATGCTGAAATTTCACAAGAAACACAACTTTTTCAGGAAAAATATATATTTTACGATGGAGATTTCTCTGAAGCCGATGACTAGCTGACGAATTTACAGAATGTGCTGTTATTTTCCTCAAAATCAACAAACTTTGAAAATATAATATGGAATATTCCAAAGATTTAGTCTACCGAAATATTTTAAAAGCAGATATCAAATAATGTTCGGTTCCAATATTACAAAAACGATCCGTTTTAGTTATGTACGGATAGTAATAAATTATACCAGTCGTGAGCCAAAACCACGACCGACACACAACTGATGACAGCTGATATGAAAAGTAAATTATGAAATGGTATTAAAGACTCGTAGTCGGGTGGAGAAAAACGGATAGTAGGTAATTTTTACACATTACGAATCGTAAAATATTGGAACCCTGCATTGGTCAACCGAATTTTTTTAAAAGCAGATATCAAATTAATTCATCAATTAATTAAAAAAATAGTCTTCATTAATTGGTGCTCAAACTCAAATTCAATTTAAATACTTCTTCAATCAAGTAGGTAATATTTAAAACGTTTGAACCGTCATTGAAGCTTGCGAATGATAAATTTATTCTGTACTACATCTTGCACTATTTGTAACTGTAATTATTACTTTGTATTTTCTATACTGTAGTATTTTCTTTGAACGTTTGAACGTATTTAATTTGAACGTTCCTAAGAGCCTGGAGTGTTTTTCAACTTATCCAATATTTTGTCGACTCATTTTTAGTTTTTGTTTTAGTAATTATATAGTTTGGTTCTTTTCAATAGCGCAAAAAAGCTCAGAGTTAATTTGGATGAGGCTTTGTACCTAGTTTGGCTGAGATCACCGGTCGTGGGTGTGGGGTCACCCCTGCCGGCCTTGCACGATCTTCTGCAACAGGGCGGGAATGGCTTCGCACTCTCGGCCGTTCCCGCCGCCCCCCGATTCAGGGTGGCGAGTTGGGGTCTAAAGAACTAAACTATTACGCTTGGCGCCATAGCTGATAAGGTTGATACCGTTTTCCCATGGCGCTAACCAAAGGGGATGAGAGCATGGCGGGAGTTTTTAGTTCGGGTATTCTTCGCCCCTGGGCGGGGGAGTCCCACACACGCCGCTGCCGTCCCCAATGCAGCGGTATGGTAATTCCCCATTTTCAACTGATTCTTTGCTCCTTTTGGTCATGGCGTAATGGTGTATAGCCTTAAGCCTTCGAAATTAAATGGACTATTCAACACAAGAATATTTTTTCAATTCAAGCCAGTAGTTCCCCAGATTGGCGCTTATAAATAAACAAGCTCTTCAGCTTTATAATATTAATTTAAATTATTATTTTTAGCACACTATTAGGGTAAACAGAATTAGATGTAAGCTGTTACCTGTTTAGTTTAATTTGTAGTTCTAAAATAATTCCTTGTAACTGGTTTTTTTTTTCTTTTTTATATCGTTTTTTGTGTGCTGAATAAATACTTTCACTTTCACTACTTTCACTATTAATATTTGCAAAAACAAACACATGGAAAAAAGTCGAGTAGTCGAGTTTATGGAGCAGGTCTTATATTTGTTTTACGCTAGGGATATGGTAAACCAATATTTAAAGGGGAAGCACGCAGTTTTTTTGCAACTTTATCATTACGCACCTGAATTTCCTAAAGGCAACCCCCCACCAATCTAAACGATCCAACCCACAAACACAGATAGGCGACTTATGGCACTGGCGCTGGCTGGGCGCCAGCAAAAATGAGTAATTAAGGCGCCCCGGCCGTTCACCCTGAGCCCGTCGCCATGCGGACGTCCGATCCGACCTGATCTGACAAGATGTAGTGAATGCTTCTTGAAAACTAGGAACAGTGGAAAAGTAGTTGCTAGAAGATACTTTGTATGCTTAAAGTTTAGGTACCAAACCATGAAAATAATCCTCGGGCAAAAATCCGTTTTTTCACTAAATCCAAAACACGTTATACATTTATATATGTATATTATATTCAAATAAACATATAAACAACATAGCGTATGACTAGTTTACATAATTAATGCTATCAAGTCCTAAGATTTTTGTAATTAATATAATCTTCTATTTTTATATAATATCCTTTTTTCATTGGACAAATTTTGTTCAGAGACTTAATTCTATGCATTGGTAATGCAGTGACCTTTTCTGGCAACTTATTCAAAATCTTCAGACTTAACCCCACAAAAATACACTCTAAAACACCTGCGAACTTGAAATTTAAACCTAGTAAATCATGTATGAAGCGTAGGTAGACATTGCTAAGAAGGGATTTTACGAAACTTTACGCCTAAAGGGGTAAAACGGGGGTTGGAAGTGTTGTATGATATTCCTATGTCTTTGAAGTAAAAAACTTGTTATTTAAACGTAGGTATGCTCTATAAACAGTGTGGAGGTGTGCTAATTATATAACTTAAAAAAGTCAAACCCCTTCAGGGAATAATAAAGGGGATAGTAATTTTCATCGTACGAAATCTCGGCTGCTAATAATGATTTAACTATACCAATATTTCGTTTTGGTTCCATTTTATGATATCAAACAGTAACACAAAACTCACTGCCAGATGTTTAGAACCAAAATAAATGTCACTACAATCAAAACACAGTATTAAACACAGGATGTTCTAAGCCGCTACGAATTTAGACGAGCCGGAGATCTGCGAACACTTATGCCACTCATACTAATAGCCGACTACATCCTGTATTCAAAATAGATTAAAGGGAATTATTGTCAGTTTGAAATAGAGTAAGTGATATTCAATGTCTTTTTTTATATATGACTAGCTGTGCCCGCGTCTTCGTCCGCTTGGACTACAGGTTTTATCCAGTTTTTACCCGCTAACTCCCGTTCCCGTGGCAATTTTGCAATATCCTGTTGCAACTAAGGTTTAAGTTTACTAAAGTACCTGCATGCCAAATTTCAAGCGCCTAACTTGAGCGGTTTAGATTTTTTATATAAAAGGATTTTCTCGCTAAATCCCGTTCCCGTGGGAATTTCGGGAATTCCTAAGTGCACATCTACGGTACCTAAGCTACGTCCCTTCCAAATTTCAATTGCTTACATTTAGTCGTTGTGCATTCATATGACAGTCAGTCAGTCAGTTTCTCCTTTTATATATATAGATTATAAATTAGGTGATCCGACTTATATACTAATGAAGTGACTGTTATTTGGCTGCGGTCTTCTGTAAGGTGGAGGTATTTCACTAGTCTGGCTGCTCCAGTGATAAATCGCTATGCCATACCTCTCTTTAGTACTATACATAACCAATATAAATTTCAAATCCAAGTTGTGCTAAAATTGAGCTGTTTTATTAATAACTGATGTAAAAATGCCATCATAAATCATAGTATGGGATCATCATAAAGAAGCGAACGTTTGCTATCGCTAAACGAAAGAGCCACTTGTCTACTGGCCGAAAACTGACTGTAACTGATTATATATGTAAATTATTACGCAGCAATGCTTAGGATTTATTATAAATAATATAAATTTAGTATGTTTTTCATGTCATTGCATGGTAACTTGATAAAAGTTAAAAGATAACGTGAGTTGTCTATGGATGTCAAGATAATGAGCGGCTTAGATTTTATTCTCTATGATCTGTCATTTTTGTTATGTCTAAAGAAAAGCATATTTTAGAATTTAATTAGAGTTATGTAAAGAAGATCGACAAATAAACTTTAAATGGCGTTTTATAAGACAATGCGTCTTTTAAAATAATAATAATTATTTAATAATTTACATATACATTAAAAAGATAGCCATAACATAAACACGATATTAAAATATCTGTAATGCATAGAATCATCTGTTTGTAACAATTTTCACGAAGATTGGCAAAAGAGGTCGGCGTTACGAAACTGAGCTGCTTACATTCGTACATTCGGCTGTTTACGTTACTTCTGTTTATCCAGCTGAGAATTTATGAGTCGGGGTTGGTAGGATTAGAAAAAGCAAGCGATTGAGTGCAGCTGTGGTTTGTATATTAAGCAAGTCCTGCAGTGAGCGTGACAAGTCCTGGAAATTTTCTTTTCAATTCAACCAGTAGTGCCTAAGATTAGCGCGTTTAGACAAGATAATGAATTTATCAGCTTTATAATACAAGTAAAGATAAAGAAGGAAGACAAGATAGAAATAGTAAAGAAAATAACATTCACAAACAAATGTTTAATCGATCCCTTGATCTATATAAATTAATAGCTGAATGTATGTACGCTCTTATCATCAGAGCGACTGCACCAAATTGGAGAATGTTTTTTCTTATGTTCGTAACTAGTCAGAACAATTAAATCAAAGTCGGTCTAGTCGTTAACACTGGAGGACGTGAGTACATGGTCACACATATATACTAAGGTCCTTACATATGTATATGCATGCACAAAACGTCATATTTTCGAATCTAGTTCACTTGGGTAAAAAAATAAGCATACAATTTGAGATTTTTAAACTGTAGACTTTATTCAAAGCGTCAACGCTGTTTTTAAATTAACCTCAGCATCTTGTCAAACTTATTTCCTATCATTTGCATTAATTACATCATTTTCTTTATCTACATCATTTGCGACTAAATTATTACTATGACCCAATTCCTTTTGCAGATCCATCAACTTATTTTTTAAACTAGTACTTATTACTTCATGATTATTCTGATTGATTACTCTCCGTATCATATCGTTTACCTCGCTATCGTTGTCAGTCTTCTTTTTCCCTTTAGCTGTTCTGTCACCTGCATCTAGTACTGTTGCGTTGTTTTCTGCAACAAATTTATCAGCTTCTTCTGCAATGGTATCATTATCATAAACACAATGTCTAACTTTGGTAACCAGTTGAAAGGCTTCATCTTGAGTGGTCTTGATGACTTCAATGAGGCAGGCTTCATGCATAGCTCCGTGGGCCATCAGTTTCGTCAGTGTTATGACTCCTTCTATTAGTTTACTCGTTATATCCATCATGGCAGACTTTATCAGAGGCGACTGTAATAACATAATTTAATTATCAATATCGATGAAAATTGCTATTGTAACAAATCGATACCTTGTTACTAAAACTGTTCGTATACGTAAATAACTTTTTATCGTTCCATTATAATTTACCCTCTAAAAAATGTATCGCCGAAATGTATAATTAATTATTCATAATTATTATATTCAAAAAACGCATAAGTTCAAAAATACTGGAACTAATTGGATAGTTCTTTTTTTTGCTATATTTGTAGAAGATGGCCGGCCCAAGTTGAAATAAATTACACAATCCAATCAAATACTTTAATGTGTGTGTTGGAACGTAGTTTTAAATTAGATAGTAAAGTCATTGCTTCAATAGGTAGAATTACTATTCCTAAAATATAAAAAACGTGTTCAAACAACGGATATGAGTAAGTTTCCATGAAGTTTTCGGTCATTTTGGCCTAAATCAAACGTTACTGTTTGGAAGCATGATTTCCGGCACGCAGTTTGAGAGAAATTCACATATTTTTAGAATACGCCAGCTATTTTGTAAGCTCTCGCGTTATTCGATACATTCGACACGTGTGTTTTATTATGATTTTAGAATTCTAGTTTTATTACGTCTGTTTGTTTTGAATTAGCTTTACGATGAGATACGATGTAGAGAATAAAAACTGCCGAACTCTGAAGTTATACGAAGCGTAAAGCATTTATTTTATGGCAATTTATACCTATGTATGTGTGAATGTATTATTTTTACCTTTATAATCTGTTGTGAATTTTAATATTATTCGTGCACCAATTATAAATATCCATACTAATATTAAAAATGCGAAAGTAACTCTGTCTGTCTGTCTGTCCGTCTGTTAATCTTTCACGCCTAAACGGCTGAACGGATTTTGATGAAATTTGGTATAGGTATACGTTGAATCTCAAGAACGGACATAGGCTACTTTTTATTAGAAAATAAGGAGGGGATAGGGGTAATACCACCTTTGAAAGTTTATATGGAAAAATGTTTATTTTTGAAGTTAGAGATATGAAATTTGGCACAAATATAGCTCGAAACTTGGATTAAAATATAGACTACTTTTTGTTTCGAATATTAGGGGAGAAAGGGGTAAAACCGACCATGAAAAGATGTAGTCCACGCGAACGAAGTCGCGGGCACAGCTAGTATTATATAAGTGGTAGAGACGACATAATGAGCTGTTCTGACTTCTAAATATTTTTTTGTGTGTTTCGCCGAATGAAGCTTGTAACTAAATCTTTTTTCCTATCAGCACTCACTCGATACTAACGATTCCCAGACAATCACACACGTCCATTGTTTGTTTACATACGGTTTTGAATTTGAATACTTTAAATAACAGTGGCAGAGTTGTATTCATCCGTTAGCGCTGTCTGCATCTTGTACTGGAACTAAACAGGTCTGAAATGGGTTTTTTCGCAAACAAAATTCTGTAGTACGATGAATGCAGTGTGTTTTAACGTGCAATATGCATTACATGCAGCTTTTAAGTTTACTTTTTTGTTTGGAATAATTTTAAAAAGCAATTATTGTAGGTAAATACTTATACAATCTGAAGGCTATAAATGTCTCAAACGATCGATGGAATCTAGTATTTAGAGTATTTTGGATCGATCTATCTAAATGTCATTTTATTGTCTGTTTTACGGCACGAAAAAATGCAACAATAATATTAGCAGGTAAATTTCATCTCTATTGACAAAGTTTCATAAACTCAGATGGAATATTCGGTGATTACTAAAACAGAAGACCACGGTATTTAAATTCATTATTTTGTGAGTACAATGATCAATGAGGGGTCTTTATCAACCTAATTCGTATTTTGTTTTATTTCCAGAGCTTTTTATTTTTTATAAGAAATTAAATCGTATTTAAATATACTTAAAAAAACAAGTTTCACTAACATAAACTCGGTCATACAAGTAGGATAAACATAAGATTGAGTTGTGGGAATCTAAAATACTGAACGTAATTTTCTTATTCTTATTGAATAGTTGCTAATAACATGTGCTGTATTTTAAAGACAAGACCACCAGCATACAGCAAGAGCATTTACTAGTATAGAGTGTTCAATCTGTAGTCTTATATTTATTTACTTTAAATTTCTCTCTTGATAGTGGATCTGTAACGATCCTATCGATGTTTGATAGTTAATTGGTTTGCATAAGTACTTAAACTACTTATATTGATATTAGTTTTCTTACCACGAACTAATGAACACACACGGTCATGTAATAGTAATCAAAAGTGACAAAATAATAAGAAAATTGATACAGCGCCACAATAGGCGATTAGCGGTAGGTAGCTACTACTGTAAATAACACACTGTACAAAACTTTAAACCCCTCGAAGTCCATTCTCGTTCTCTTTCAATATCATTGGTTATTTGTTCAATATCACAGTGATAACGAGTACCAAGTTAAATAATGGGCTATAACAATAAAATACAAGTACAAAAAGAAGAAAAGCAAACGGAAACAATACTACCACACAACCTTCTTCCTCATGTCAGCATCACTCTCAGATTAGATGCGTCAACAAATCAATCAGCAAGACCAGTCAATGTCATGACCGTCCGACTTCAGAAACCTCGCTAAAAAGTTTACGCTCCCCTCAAAAAGACTTCAGATTCCAGTCTTAAAAGCTCGACCTACATTCTGACGGGCGGTGTCTTTGATGGTTAATTTTAAATGCCCCCCACCTTCGAGATGACGCATTTGACGACCTTCTTGAGGGAGTCGTGATCGTGCCCGCAGATTTTGAGGAGGTCGTAAAGCTCTGCCTGGTTTTCGTGTACCTGAAACAGATATAATTAGATCATATCTAGCCAGGATGCGTGAGGTCGACTATTTTGAGGTTGACGAGCAACATTTACTGTTGCCGATAGGAAGGGGATTTCTCTTTTTAGCTTCTGTGGGTAGAACGTACGCTGGTGCAAAGAAGGTTGGTATTAAGTTTGTGTGGTTAATATTTGTGTGGTTAATATTTGTGTCTGGGTGTTCGAACATGTATTCAACTAAATTTAAATTATGACTGTTGTGTTGCTAAAGTAACGAAAAGGTTAGGTCTTAGATTTAAAAATAATGATATCTCGGGAAATTTGACGCTTCGTTGTTATTCTATCATCTATGTTTCTTCTATTAAGAGATCTTTCAAAGCTAAGACAAGAAAACGAATGATCGATTTCGCCTATTTTGCGAAATAGATATATATTTTGCTGATTCCATTCTGTGAGAAAGTTTGTGCTCGTAATTCTTCTATTGGGAACCTTTTGATGTCAAGTTCGACCTTCCAAAATGGCTGAATCATGAAATTAACCGACCTTGTCAAAAATCGAGGTCTATAATCACAGTATTTGAAACCACAGTGAGGTACATTTCAACGGACCGCGACTACCACACCAGGGCCTATTGAGTTTTTTCTAAGCATATTAACACGAAACAGATGTTGGTTTATCATAAAAATTACGCAAAGAAGCTTTTTCTTTTACAAATTTAGTATTCGACAAAGTCGCTTTCAAAAAGGAGCTCGTCTTATGTGATCTAAATAGGTTTTGAGAGAGGTAGGGCATAGCGATTTATCGCTCGAACTGGAGCAGCCCGACTGGTGAAATATCTCCACCTTACAGAAGACCGCAGCCAAATAACAATCATTTCTGTGTTTTTGTGTTCCTGCATGTGAGTAAGGTTTCCAGAGCTCCTGGGGGTGCTACATTAGTAGCAGGGGTCAAGCCTTCAAGGTAAGGGCGACAAGTCCAGTAATAAATTTATGATGCTGTACTTGTCACCCTTAAGCTAGGACCTCATTACCACTTTATATCAGATGGGATGAGGTCAATCTTGAAGTGCAAAATAAAAAAAAAATAAAAAAATAGGTCTGGTTTCCTTTGTAGCTCCAATGACCAACCGGCCTCATTAATTAATCACGTTGCAGTTGCAGCGGAACCTTGGTTTTCTAATGAAAGTACTACCAAATTACACATCAGGAAAAAAAATATTTAGATGGATTGATTAGAGTGTCAGGTCAAGTTTTTTTATTTTAAAAGGCAACCAGATTTACACACGCGTCAACAAATTTACATTACTTAAGTCGAATAAACCCATACTCATTTATAAATGCGAAAGTAACTGTCAGATGTTCACCTTTTACGTCAAAACTAAACTAAACTTGAACCGATTTAAATTAATTAAAATAATTGGACCTGAAAAAGGACATAAACTTTTTAATGCAAAAAGAGGGTGGAAAGGGGTAAACGGGAGGGTAAAACTTTGTATTGAAGTATCGTTATTTTTCAAGGTAGATGCTTGCAAATTATTTTTTAGGCTGTGTAGAAGAATTACAAAAAATATAAAGCTCACCGATGAACGAAAACTAAAATCAATAGAGCCTATGATGTTTTCGAATAACCAAACAGAAAATAGATTTTTTCCTTAAGTCTTGCAATACATCACCTATTATTTACTTCATCATTAACTAGAGTAGCAACCAATAAGTACGGTCTACAGCACGCAAAGTAAACAGTTCAATTTTAGTTCTTAAGCGTACGACATAAGGGCGCAGCACAGTTCAATGTGTATAATAGTCTGACGTGCACAAAGACAAATGTCTATACTTACACTGAGATAAATCTGTCAACCTTTTTGTTTTACCTTAATCACTTCTTAGATTTATATGCCAAACAAACATATAACTGCGGCTCTTAAGATTTGGCATAGTGTGCCACCAGTAAGTGCCATTACCACTGTTTTCTACAAAGCTAATGCTTTGTTTGAAACACTAATCAGATTTAGAGTGTGTTTTGCAGCAATCAATGATATGAAATACGTATGTAAATACTCATAAACTTGAACACGAAACGCCACTGTCCTTAATGCATTAGCAAACATTAGGGATGCAGAAACATTCCAAATATTTAGAAGTTGTTTTATATAGCTATATGACAATTTTAGAATTAATAGCCCAATAACGTAATAATGATTTAAGAAAGGTAAAGCATAGCGATTGATCGCTCGCACTGGAGCAGCCCGACTGGTGAAATACCTCCACCTTACAGAAGACCGCAGCCAAATAACAATCACTTCTGTGTTGTCGTTCCTGCGTGTAAGTAAGGTTTCCAGAGCTTTTTGAGGGGTTGTTACATTAGTAGTAGGAGTCAAGCCTTTAAAGTAAGGCCGACAAGTACAGAAAAAGCTTTATTATTCAACTTACTTTCCACCCGCGGCTTCGCCCGCGTTGAATTCGGTTATATTGCGGTATAAAGCACAACTATAAGAAAACTTCTTATTTCCACGGAAAAATCTAAGAAGCGCGATGTAACGCTGGATACGATTAGTTGTTAAACAAAAACTGATGGTACACTATATTATATTAAATAGATGAAAAAAACAGTTTAGACGATAAAACAAATTGTACGTCATCCTTCGGAATTCCTCATTTTCGGGGATTCATTATTGTATCATTTAGCTTCTAAATTTAGATACGTGTTTATATTCGTTTGCAATATTTTATCTTGTTTTAAACGACACACAGCGCCATCTCCAATGCATCCACTAAGCAAACTATATTTTTGATTAGAAAATATTTTATTCCGTAATAAAAAGTACCCTATTATTTAATCCGGACTTCTAACTTTACGTCTGCAAAATTTCAAAGCTGATTGCTTATTGCCGCCGTCACGGCGGAACAAACAAACAAACAAATAATCTCACTTTCCGATTTATATTATTAATATTACTAAGGAAGTAAGGGTAAGGATAATTGTCACCTTTAAGCAATTCTTTTTTTGTTTTATAATTTCTTAGGTAGCACTCCGATTTTTGTTTATGTTAAGCATTAGGATAAAGCTGTTAATTGTGCATTTAACTATCAATGTAAAGTGTTTTGATAAAAATATAATGTAGGTACTAGCGGCCGCTATTGACTTCAAACGCGTGTACTTTGTTACTCAGGGTGAATGTAACTTTCCAATGGTAAAAGATTTTTAAAATAGGCACGGAGTCTTTGTTTTTATTCATTACAAAGATATAAAATGTTTTCTCTTTTAAATATTAGTTAAGGGTGGGTTTTTTTTTATATTGCACTGCAAGATTGACCTCATCCCACCTGGTGTTAAGTGGTAATGAGGTCCTAGCTTAAGGGTGACAAGTACAGCATAGTAAAACTGTTACTGGACTCGTCCCCCCTACCTTGAAGGCTTGACCTCTGATACTAACGTAGCACCCCCCAGGAGCTCTGGAAACCTTACTCACAATCAGGAACACAACAACACAGAAGTGATTGTTATTTGGCTGCGGTCTTCTGTAAGGTGGAGGTATTTTACCAGTCGGGCTGCTCCAGTTCGAGCGATAAATCGCTATGCCCTACCTCTCTTAAGTAACTAAAAATTTGAAAATTATCTCTATTTTCTATACACTAACGAAAAGTTCCACCAAACATACTCACAGGCTTTATTCCCGTGCTGATCATGTTTTTCAAGATCAGGATCTTCTTAACAGCCTGTGCAGGGTCGTGACCGATCAGAGCGTAGCCGCAGACCACCATCTGGTGAAGAGCTTTCTCCGCCAGAGCTGTCGTGACATTCTGATAAGCCAATAGGCATTTATCAACCTTGAGCAAAAAAAACAATCATGTAGGTATAATTTTTGAAAAAATGATGAAACAAAACATCGAAAGTAAATAATATTATTTTTGATGAGAGGCTAAAAATATTTTTTGCCGACTATCTTGTTATTGTATCTCATGTGTTTTGGCAAATATTACTCACAATTTAGACTATATTGACAAATTTAAGATAGTCAAAAAATAAAAGGTACTGTGTAATATTCATTGGACCTAAACATCTGAGGGACTTTGATTTAAATAAAAATTAAAAAATGTAGTCTTGCTTGTCCATACCTCCTTACGAATGTATAAAATTGGAGTGTCAGAATGTAATATTAAAATAACCGTTATTAACCAAATATGTTTGCCAAAATAACATTATTTTTTCCTGTCTGTTTGTTCCGACTAGTACCTGAAATTATTGGACCAAATTTGACGGGTCTTTCACTGGTAGATAGCTGATTTAAGAAGAAACTACGTTTGCTACTTTTATTTTCGAAGTTCAATTTACAAAGTCGCACATCTAGTAAAAAATATATAGTAATAATTCACGAAACGTGTATGCACAAAAAGTACGTTCATTTACGAATGAGAGATAATGTTACAGAAAACAAGATACAGAAAATACTCTGTTAGATTCTTCTTATCTATATTATTTCACCCCAATGAAAATACACAAAATTCCTTCCTACTTGGCGTGATAACTCTTATAAAATATTTGTTTCATAAATAAGGAAACTATCATTTAAGTATTTTGAATAATGAAAAAACAAATACTTGACGATATCACATACATTTCTCTGATTCTGTAGCCAAAGCACTTGCGTTACTGAAATATGAAATAACCAAGATAACACAACACCATACCCAAGACAATATAGAAAAGTTCATTTCCCATATTGACCCGACCGGAAATTGGCCTCAGAGATAAGGCAACTTCGGCCCGCTCGCCTCTCAGCTACGGAGAAGGTTGTTCGAATACCTCATTGGCTTTCCCCTTCTTCATGGTGGCTAGCTGTCTTTGAAGGTTTAACAACCGATCCTGAATGTGCATCGTTCCGTTCTGTAGCAGCAGCTTGATCTTCACCAATACCATGTCTACTGATCTGATTGAAAATAAATATTTTAATAGCTACATCACATTTACATTCATACATCATCTATGCTAGAGCTCTCTTAAGAAGAGTTTGGTAATTTGTTGGTTTAAGCGCGCTAATCTCAGAGACTATTAGTTTGAATGGTAATTTCTTTCTGATAGTTCATTTATCGAGGAGGGCATTAAGCTATATAACATCACGCTGCGACTAATATAAGCAAAGAATCGATGAAAAATGTGGAATGCAGGTACGCGTGCAAAAGCGCGGCCGCTAGTTATTTTTATTTATTTTATTTTATTACTAGCGGACCCGACAGACTTCGTCCTGTCAAAAAGATTTGGAATGTGGCTTGACTCTAAATTTTAGTTAGAAAACGTTTGTACTGGAAAAGGAAACGGACTGTCTTTAGGGTTCCGGCAATTATTCGAATTTTTCTCGCCTTAAAAACCAGAACTTCAACAAACAGTTAAAAAAAGTATTGTCACAATTGGTCCAAGCGTTGTCGAGTTATGCGCTTACCAACACATTTTGCGAATCATTTTTATATAATAAGAAGATTTTGACATATCAGAGAAGTTTGATCTGTCATCGTATGTAGGTACAATACGGTTGCTATCACTTGATCGCCTTGAACTTCTTATGCGAGGCCATCCCCAGTATCCCCTCGACCACCTTGGGAGGAGAAGACGGGGCTATCCCGCCGTTGTGTTATGGTTGATGTAAAATGATTTCCCACAACATCATCACTTAATGCGAGGAGGTCCCACCCACCGGGGGCATTCAGTGTGTAGGCCTGCCCCTTCCAGGACTGGGAGTCCCACACAACGGTACGGTACGACAAAGTATTTACCCCGTTTTGCTAACCAAAACCTTACTTCAAACTGATAATTTATTTTGTTCTTTAAATTCAGGAAAAGAAATGTTATTTAATTGATGCGGCTTAATAAACCAAAAAATATTTGTGAGGGTCCTCATAATATAAAGTGAACCACTACAGACCTTTCTAAATCAACTTGGAATTTCCTCTCGATGCTTTGAAGAAGGTCTTCTGAGAGTTTGTGTGTTAGCTGATCCTCAATCACTCGGTCTACTGCACTTTTGGCCAACTCTGCTCTGATGGCTACCTACCAAAAGATTACCAACAACATTTAACTGTACGAGTAGGTCAAAATCTTAAATATGCTATTCTGAACAAAGATACACGCAGATTCTAAGATACTGCTAATACATTGAATAATCACCGTGTATTATTTTAATATACCGATCCTGTGTAATAAGTTTAAGTAATTAAACATGTGCAGAATACCGTCAGGGCTGTCTTACTGAGCGGAAATCATTTTGGTATCTTTATTTAGAATGTAAAGTGTTTTATTTAACATTTTATTGATTGTTTCGATTTCATAATGTAATGGTGCCAATTAAATATTTTTCAATTCCATTCTAATTGATTTATTACAAAAATGATCTAACTTACCAGAACCATCAGAAACACTACATAAAACAAACACAGACAACCGGAATCCCTCATAATTCGCTAACGTCGAAAAAATATAGTTTTAAAAATAGCGCTCTTCTGAAATAACTGTTGCGATACCAAGCACCCTCGGTTTACGATCTTCGACGTCGTAAAAATTGATTTTATGGATATCGGAGTGGAGACCAACATGTTTTTTCTACAGAAAATAATTTGATTTCGTCTAAGCGCCTATCAGGAGAGCACTTTGGCAACCGCTGACATTGCCCGTTCATCATTAATCTAGCATAAAAAGGTGTTGAAATAAACATTTTCGATAAAATCTTGAAGAGCTGTCTATTATAATTACAACGTTCAAAAGAAAGGCCGATGATCTGGCTTAAGAAAAAACGTAGATACATTATGCAATAATACCTTCTACTGGATTTGTTTGAAGAAAATATCATTATGATTTACATAAACGCGACAAGGAAAAAAGACGAGCAACGTACCTTTTATTCCTACCAAGAGAACAAATAATTCATCTTACAACTTAATAAGAACAAAGTTCAGATTTTATAATGAGATCTATTTCATCAATATTATATTCATCTCTTCCGACAACACTTCGTACTTTTGCATCTGCATGGTCTCTTTATTTCTCTGCCTTCATCTTCTTCTTCCTAAAACAAAAATAAAAAAATACTACCACCTAAATCCGTCATCAAACCATTCCATTCTTAAACTACAAAAGTATAAAGTAATAACTTTAGTTGGTTCCAATACGAATACATAACATATTTCAAATTTATTGGATAGGTCTGATATTAAAAACATAATCAGGTATTTTTTTTTTATTTTTTTTTTCTTAGAAAACCAACAGCGTTAATCCGTTTATACATAACATAGGGTACACCTTAATAGTATGGCCAATAACAGGTTTTCCTTAATTAAACAATATTAGAACATGCTGGCGAGAGTTTTTTTTTATTTTTTATTTAGGATTAACAACAGCCAACTTAATTACAATTTTTACACCATATTATAATATAAGTGTCAATTGGGCTAAAAGCGTTAACCACAGTTACCGTAATTTAATTTAACAATAATAGCCTTGACAGCATAATATGTTTACTTACAACTAAAGCTAGTTTTGATGTTGGACCACACCAACATGAGCGCAAAATATAAAGGTATGATAGATAGGTAATTGACGTGGTTAGATGAATACTAAATATGTATTTTAAATGGGTTGTGATCACTGACAATGTAGAAATAATAATTAAAAATAAAAGCTTAACAGTGTCCTAAAAATATTGTTTGAATTGATTGTTTTCAGTGTGATATTACTATGTCCGTATATGTATGTGTGTAAACTTAGGCTACTTTTATTTTACAAACCAAACTAAACTAAAAAAAATGAATAAATAAATTCAAAACCCTGCTGTCTCCGCAGACGACTGATATAATAAATATATTCATTAATAAATAAATACAATTCAATATCTTATAAGTATAGTTTATAATAGATTAGATAAATATTAGTACGTATATATTATGAGGTGGGAGACATATCAGATGAGCGTGGCAGTGAAGCTATTGCAACGCATCCCTAATCCCCCCCAAAAATGTATTTTTGTTGTGTATAAATGGGTCAATATCACCGAACTCGGTGTTATAACACTTAGCGATTCTACTCAGGACTGCATTTTGAGCATAGTTGGTGCGATGTGAGGCAATAGCAAAAAGTGACGTATGGCGCGTGCGTCGAGTAGGTGCGCGAGTTATACAAAACAAAAGTACAAAAAAAAGAAGATAAAATTTACAACATTTCAGGCTGTAAGCGAGAATACCTAAGTAGGTATACTTGTCTAGGCTCAAGTTCATAAAGCAATCGATGTCCTACTGAAGTTTTATAAAAATATAATTAAATATATAAATGCAAATAAGTATATACGCAGGTATTTACCTGCTGAAGGTTATTTAACCTTCCGTAAAAATGGGGAAAACAGCACAAAAATCTCCTGCGCGTGTGACTTATTTGGGTTTAGCGATTGAGAATATTTATATTATTATATTCTTTACAGTTACATCAGTATGTCTATTTAAAATAAATGAAACTACCTCGATTGGATTAAATTGACAGACACAAAAAGAAACTTGGTGTAGCTTTGAACGATGTCTTCCCAAAGAGAGATTTATTAACTTAATTATGTGTGTTAGCACATAAATTAAACATTATGTATTTGTTTTGTTTGTTAGATATTTTTGCACTTACTTTACTAGAACAGCTTCCAACTCTGCAATAATCTTCTTTGTCATAAGTCGACAGTGCTGTGTATAACTGAAACATAAACATCTAAAATA
Organism: Glyphodes pyloalis; assembly: GCA_037074685.1. Lineage (NCBI taxonomy): Eukaryota > Metazoa > Arthropoda > Insecta > Lepidoptera > Crambidae > Glyphodes > Glyphodes pyloalis. Next base: position 1,262,986 of record JAYKKO010000012.1, on the reverse strand, counting down.
AATGGAACATTGTAATAATGTGACAAATTGCAATTACCTAGTATTTTAAGGGTTTCCCAATTTCCCCAGACTGTTCATCAGAAAAAAATTTAGTCTTTTGCGAACTGATTTTTTTTTCAGCTTTTAAAAGAAAACTGCTTTGTTGCTAGAATGGGCGAGCTTCGACTGTCTTCAGAAGATCACAATTAATATTTTAATCCTACATTTGCATTTTCTGAGTGCTTATGATTATTGAGTTTTTAAGTAAATCTTGAAAAAAAAACGAATGCAGCTGTGAAAATTTTAAAATTATTAATTATTTTTAGTATTAACCTTTTAAAGACCTATTATGAATATTTATTTTAAAATCGGAACAGAGGGCAAACCAAAACGTAAGTTCATTATAAATACCTTCAATTTAGCTTCATACAAAGCATCAACACAAGTGCATGCTAACTGGTCAATGATCTCCACTGTAAAATCTGCCATTCTATAAAATAAAATTTATTTATCGTCAGTGGATCATTATTTATTATATTTCTTATATAATCGACTAGCTGTGCCCGCGACTTCGTTCGCGTGGACCACATCCTTTTATGGTCGGTTTTACCCCTTTCTTTCCTAATATTCGAAACAAAAAGTAGTCTAAATTTTAATCCAAGTTTCGAGCTATATTTGTGCCAAATTTCATATCTCTTACTTCAAAAATAAACATTTTTCCATATAAACTTTCAAAGGTGGTATTACCCCCATCCCCCCCTTATTTTCTAATAAAAAGTAGTCCGTTCTTGAGATTCAACGTATACTTATACCAAATTTCATCAAAATCGGTAGAGAGGTTTAAGCAGGAAAGCGTAACAGACATACAGACAGACAGACAGAGTTACTTTCGCATTTATAATATTAGTAGGGATAATATATATATATATATATATATATATATATATATATATATATATATATATATATATATACAACCTGTAACGGAAAGGGGGTAACAATGTAAAGTAGGTGGATACTATACCTTGTATAGATTCTATATACGAAATCCCGAGTTAAAATAAACACTTTATTGTTTTTATGAAATAAAAAATGATTAACTATAATGACTGACTAAAACGTAAACAAACGCATCACAACACTATTGAGGTCAGCGACCCCAAATCACGTTATCACTTCACGACAATCACTGCGATCCTAAATTTCTCCACCTCCTTCCTCGACATGCGCGCCTAGTACTTTCTTAGAAGATGCGCGAACATTATGCAGCATTTGTGGTGTCACTGTACAGAACGCGGCCTTGATGCTTTCTACCATCTCTTCCCTTGACGAGCATGCTACAGCGTACACCTTCTTTTTAAATTAGTCCCACAAGAAGAAGTCCAACGGAGTGAGGTCTGGTGACCGAGCTGGCCATGTGATACGACCTCCTCGCCCCATCCACAGATGGAAACGAGCGTTTTGATGGTTTCGTAAATCTCTTTCTCTAGCTCTCGGTCGGCCATCACGCTGCCGTCGGTTGCTCCGACACAGAGAATCATCTCGAATATTCTTGATTGCTCAAAGACATCACGAAATATCACTAGGCTATCCGTAGTAAGTAGGTAATTCAGAAAGGCAAAAACACAAGATGTTGTCACGGCGACGACAACTCAATGACTTAACTGAATTGTCAAAATGAGAAACGCTAAACCAACAAATTTCAGATGTGATTCAGTAAACACTCAAAGTCAAAGTCAAAGTCAAAGTCAATTCATTTATTCATGTAGGTTACAAGTAACACTTATGCATCGTCAGAATGAATACAAACCAAAATTGAAGCTATAGCCGGTTCGGAACCTAATCCTACCGAGAAGAATCCGGCAAGAAACTCAGTAGTTATCCTAATCTTTACAATGTTTAGAGCTAGAGAACTTAAAAACTATGGTGTGCGAGCGAACAGACAATCATGTCCATATATGTTTATCGTTTAAATATTCATCAAGTTTATAGTATCCTTTTCGCATTAAACATGATTTAATATGGATCTTAAATCTATGCATAGGTAAATCAACAATACATTGCGGTAACTTGTTGAATATTTTTATACTTAATCCCACGAATGTTCTACTGGTTTTACGAAGCCTATGGTTTGAAATAGCGAGCTTATGTTTATTTCTTGTGTTAAAATTATGTGTGTCGGATTTCTTATAGAACAAATGAAGATTTTTACGTACATACATGATGCAATCAAAGATGAATTGGGAGGCTACAGTTAAAATATTAATTTCTTTAAATAATTCTTTAAGTGAATCACGCGATCTAAGGCCGTAAATAGATCGAATAGCTCTCTTCTGTAATACAAATATAGTTTGTATGTCAGAAGCTGAGCCCCACAGCAATAGACCGTATGACATTAAACTATGAAAATAGCTGAAATAAACTAGTCTCGCCGTTTCAACATCAGTAAGATGCCTAATTTTTCTAACTGCATATGCGGCAGAACTAAGTCTTCCTGCCAGAGCACATATATGAGGACCCCATTGTAGCCTCGAATCTATAGTGATTCCTAAAAAAGTTGTTGTATTTATGACTTCGATTTGTTCATTATTCATAACTATATCAGTTTTTATTTGCCTTACATTTGGCATTGTAAATTTAATGCATTTAGTCTTTTTTGCATTGAGGACGAGGTTATTTGTAGTAAACCAATGCAAAACTTGTGAGAGCGTATTATTTACATCGTCATAGGATTGCTTATGCCTGTCAACTTTGAAAATCAGAGATGTATCATCTGCAAACAACACAATCTCACATAGACTTTTGGCAAAGTGAGGAAGATCATTTATATAAATCAAAAAGAGAAGAGGTCCTAATATAGAACCCTGGGGCACTCCCATGACTAGTGGTGCGCCAGAAGAAATGATTCCGTTAACATTAACTTTTTGTATTCTGCCAGTTAAATAAGATTGGATTAAAGATATAGCAGGACTTGAGACACCGTAATGTTGCAACTTCAAAAGCAAGGTTTCATGATTGACACAATCAAACGCCTTTGACAAGTCGCAGAAAATACCAATGACATCCTGCTTTCTCTCCCACGCATCCAATATATGTTTGACGAGTGCCACTCCGGCATCAGTGGTCGATCTACCTTTGGTGAAGCCAAATTGTTTGTTGTGTAGTAGATCGTTTTCATTAAAATGTGTTATTAATTGATTGTATATAATTTTCTCAAAGATTTTACTGAGTGCTGGTAGTATGGAGATGGGTCGAAAGTTAGAAGGGTCACTTTTTACCCCTGACTTAAAAAGGGGAATGATTTTACTAAATTTCATTAGATTGGGAAACTGACCCAGATCTATGCACTTATTAAATATGTAAGCTAGATGAGGGGCAATAGTAGTAATAATACTTTTTATTATCTCTAAAGAAATCCCCCATAAATCCTCAGTCTTTTTAATGTTTAACTCTTTGAATGTTTTAACAATTTCATGATGATTAATGTGAGTAAAGCTGAAGGAGGTTAGACATTCACATACATTAGACTGGAGGAGAGATTGAGCAAGATGCGGGCTAGAATTTATTCCACTAGTAGTAACTGTAGGAATTTTCGAGAAATATGTTTCAAATGCATTGGCCACTTCATTGTCAGAATCAATTGTATTTTCGTTAATTTTAAGAGAGAACTTGTTTTCTCGAGTTTTATTTTTACAAGTCTCTTTGTTAATAATGTTCCAAGTGGCCTTTATTTTATTAGTCGATTTCTTAATTTTTTCCTTAAAAAAATTTGATTTGGCTATTGCGCAAACCTTTTTAAAAAGTTTTGAATACATTTTAATATATTCTATTATATTAATATCGGTACTGTTGTGTTTAATATCATATAATTCAAAAAGTCTTCTTCGACTTTTATAAATACCTTTCGTCGCCCAATCACTAAATTTGATTTTAGGATTGTCTATTTTAATAACTTTCTTAGGAAAATGTGAATTAAATTGGTCTATAATTGTATCGAATAATGTTTTGTACAACTGATCAATGTTGTTGTTCATTATTGGACTAAGGGAAATTTCATCACGAATATGTTTCACAAACTTCTCAACGCGACTCGTACTGATTGGTCTGCAAGTAAACCTTGAAGAAGCTAAGGTATGATGATGCTCAAGCACTGCTCTTTCCCTAACCAATTGTGTAACTTCCTCCTTGGTGGCGTTCAATTCCTTCAAAGCCAGGTCGAGTCTAGACTCTGCCTGACGAGCAGAGGTGAGTCCAGACCCTCCCTGGCGAGCTAAAGCCTTGCTACGGGTCAGCATATTGAAATGTTCAAGTGTAAATAGCAAAATACGCGTAGATGTATTATAGTTCCAAGAAGTTGTTTACACAATTAGAAGTAACTTAAATGTCACTTCAACGCGTAAATAAGGATATAAATAAGTACGAGTACGAGTTTTGATAAATTTACCTTCTAAGTGTTACTTACTTTTGTTATTAATGAGTTTTTAGAATCCAAAAGAGATAAACAATGATCTTACAAATTCGAATCATGAACTGTCATCCACTCCGTAATTGTTGTTTCACAAACACTTTAAAAACTTAGATTACACCACAGATTTTTAGCTTTAAACGATAAACTTAGATTAATTGTTTGATTAGTGATGATTTAACTGGCCTTATTGTGATTTTAGTATTAAAAATAGAATTTAAAAATCGGGACAAACTGAATCAGATGTTACACGAAGTGTTGCCACAGAGAAAAAACTAAAAGATGAACCACCATTGTGATATTTAAATTAATAGCATAATAGGTAGGTACATCCAAGTCTTTCGACGATTCCAACAATACTGTGATAGTGTTGTGCAAGCGTGACTTAGTCAAAATTTTGACTTGTATTTGACTGATATTTCAAAAAAAAATATTGAATCAATAAATACGTGTACACAGCTACAAATGGTCCCATACAGTTTGTAACCGTTAACTGCTTTGGTATTTTTGATATTGTTATACCCTTTCCGTTACACGTTGTATATATACGAGGGGTGATCCAAAAGTAATGATAATCAATTATTTCTAGTGCACGTAAAAATACAAAAAAATATCAGTCACTTGCTCAGTTACCCACTAGTTCAGGAAAAATAAATCATATAAATAGGCCACGATTCCCGGGAGCTACATTCATTTGAATACGGACTGTCAAGGAGTGAACATCAAAATGGAAAAACTCGAAATCAGAGCTGTCATTAAATACCTCTGCTTGAAAAAAATGTCTACCAAAGACATACACAGCGACTTGGTGGAAACATTAGGGGACTCTTCTCCTCCATATTCCACAGTTGCACGCTGGGCTAAGGAGTTTAAGCTGGGAAGAACATCGACGGAAGATGAACACCGCGAAGGACGCCCATCGACGTCCCTCACTGAAGAAAATGTGAAAAAAGTTGAAGAAGTTGTATTGGAAGATCAAAGAGTGACTATCGGGCATGTAGCTGAGGTCACAGGGATCTCATATGGCAGCATTCAAAGAATCCTTGCGAACGAATTGCATATGAGAAAGGTCTCCGCGCGTTGGGTACCGAAAATGTTAAACGACGAGCAAAAGAAGAAACGAGTCGACATGTCAAGAGCAAATCTCGAAAAGTTCCAGGCAGACAAGGACAATTTTTTGTCACGTTTTGTGACCATGGACGAGACCTGGATCCACCATTTTGATCCTGAAACAAAACAACAATCGATGACATGGAAACGATCCGATGAACCGACGCCGAAGAAATTCAAAGTGTCAAGCTCAGCAGGGAAGGTTATGGCGTCTGTTTTTGGGACGCTGAAGGAATAATCATGGTGGACTATTTGGAAAAGGGGGCCACTATTACAGGCTCCTACTATGCAGAACAAATAAGAAGATTGCGGGAGGCTATTAAGGAGAAAAGGCGTGGCAAACTGCGGGCTGGAGTGCTGTTCCATCAAGACAACGCACCGGTTCACAAAGCTGCAATTGCCATGGCTGCCATTCAGGAAGCGGGCTTTGAGCTGGTGCAACACCCCCCCTATTCACCAGATCTAGCCCCCAGTGACTTCTATCTCTTTCCACGACTCAAAAAACACCTCCGAGGCAAGAAATTTGACGATGATAGCGACGTGATGGCCGCGGTTGAGGACTTTTTTAGAGTCAAGGTAAAGATTTTTTTTCTAAGGGAATTTTAGGTTTAGAAAAGAGATGGACTAAATGTATAGACTTGCTAGGAGACTATGTTGAGAAATAAATGTATTTTTTTATTTTATTCATTGTGTTTATTATTGATTATCATTACTTTTGGATCACCCCTCGTATATATATATATTATCCCTACTAATCTACTATATATATATACATACATACATATAAAGTAGGGATTAGAAGTGGTTTATATTTCATATTATATTACTAACAATTATTATTGAAACTTTGTTGATCTAAGAATAAAGCACAGTGACTTATCACGTCAAACACTTAAACCTCACTCCAAAAATATATTTATTTATATTGTGGGATAGCGGATGTATCCGAACGTTGTGCATGAGCGATGCCTGTACGTTTGAATATCCGAATGGTGAGAATGACAAGAGTTAGATTTGAACGACGAACGACGATGTGCAAGACGTGTGTGTGATAAATTAATTTTATTTGGCTTAATATATTTGGATTATACCTAATTTGCTTCTTTCATTTCCCATTCCACTACAATATTGTTACACATTTTTTTGAAAACTCACCTCATTAAATAATAATAAACGTCACATAAACAAACAAGACCTTTTCTATCGGATGGCACATTTCGGGCGTCACATATCACTTGTGGGTCCCCCAAGGGTAGATACTGGAACCATTTTAACATTCAAATAAAATGACTAATGTACAGCTTTATTACAAACCAGATAATATTCATCGAATAGTCGAGACAAAAATATAATTTAAAATCAAAATCAATAATGTGACTAAAATCTTACCAACACAAATAATGTAGTTATTACAAATAGACACACTTTAGTGACGCACAAAATAGGACAATTATCATGAACGTGGCCTGAAATCAAACGGTTATAAAATTGAGATAAAATATTGAATGGTTGTGGATCAACTAGAAATACTAATGGAATTATACTAAATTACTATTAATTGATAAAGGTAGATTTCTACTAGATTATTTATTAGGAAGATACATAAAAGTGGAGGTTCAAAAGTGAATGTCGTATGACAGGCGTGCTTAGATCGAGAAAGTGGAATTAAATGCCTTTCTGCCACAGCTTTCTGCACACCTCTTGAGAAGAAGGCGTGAGTAGGTATGTTATGCAGTTATTAGTGATATTATCTTGGCCATAATTGATTTTTATGACGTTATTATAAATGATGAATATTTCAACCAAGAAATCTACTAAAAATAACTCAGCTATTATTTTCTCCTTACCTGGCGATTGAATTGGTGGCATTTTTTATATCCTTACACCAATCAACCGTCGGCGTGAGGTACTTTTAAATTAAAAACATTTTTTTACAAATACAAAACTTGATTGGTTAGATTATTGAAGAATTTTGGAATGCAATCGTTTTAATTTGTCAGTAAGTTGACCATTTTCCCCTTTATTCACTGTAATTTTTCAATGTTTTGACATGCTTAAGATCAATTTATATGACGTTTTTACTTATAATGCCGTGATAAAGAAAACGACAAACTCAAAAGAAAACAGATGCGTCTAAGAAGAGTTTTTATATTTTTCTAATGACCCTGTTATTGAAAACAGACTGCTCAAATAATCCCTTAGCTAAATAATAGTTTTCAGCAGCAGTACCTACACGCTGTATTTCAGGTAGTTCTGTATCTACTACAGAGCTTGAATTCCGCTACGACTACTATTGATCCTGATTTGATTATCCTAGTTTATACATGAGATCCTAGGACAAATTGTCATCTGACCTCCACAACTCATCATCTATATCACTGAATGAACAGATGAAATAAACAGATGAGTCAAGCCTTCAAGGGAGAAAACTACACAATTTAGCAAAAGAAATGGACTCAATTCACGATCTCCTGGCTTTGGGGCTCAACGCTTTATTCTCTAGACTAAGGTGTTAATTCACAAAACTATTGCATGGGTTTTGTTATAGCCATATTCGAAGCAAATATATTATAGCTATGTTCCCCGGGGATATTTTAGCTGCCCAATAGTGAAAGAACATTCTAAATCGGTTCAGTAGTTCCGGAGCGAAATGCAATAGAGCACAATAACATCTTCCCCCTGAATATTATTAGCATGGATTAAAAAATAGAGAAAGAGAACACAAATCATAAAATTGTCAATATTGCTACTAAATTATTCCGAAAGACCCTTTATTAACATCATACACACGGTCTACATTGTAATCAAAGCACTTAATTTGTATAAAAGACGACAACTTTAGTTTCACTTTTTTTCCTTTGCTCTGGGGCACACATTGATACACGTTTGACCTTTTGCTATGCATTTGGAACAGTATCCTTTATCCAATAGCTCCAGAGTATCGCTCGAGCTCTGTAGGTTAGTTGGCGGGTCTTGCGCCGTTTTAGAAGATTGTATTAAGTCATCCGCTTTATGTTTTGAAACGCTTTTCAACTTCTGAACAACATCTTCTTTGCGATCTGGGTCTTTACTAGTACCTGCTAGTTGTGTAGATTTTGAATCTTCTTTAATTAGTTTATTAACTTTATCATTTTTTTCTAAACTTTTATTCGACACTTCGTCTCTTGCCAAACTTATTTTATCATGTGTATCCCAAGATAGTTTGTTGGACACCTGTTTATCAGAAACAAAGATTTTACTTAACAAAATTGACTTCCCATGCGGAACGAAGGTTGATTACAAAATTATATGTTATGGATATTTTTTCCTTTTCTTGGGCTTGACTATTGTTCTTATCATGATTATTTTTAAGGTTTATATGAAGTACTATGTAGACTTTTATTTCCATATGAAACTTCAGAAAATGAGGATTGAAAAGGCAGGGGTTCTCTTAAAAGTGTATCCCTATTTGTCATGGTCACGCCATCGCGCGTGAACGGCCGATCAATTTTACTTTTTTTTGTTGTGTTTGTTTTTGTCAGGAGAAAATTAAAACAAAAACATATATATGTTAAATAGTCATCGTTTAAACAGGACAACGTCTGTTGTCAGCTAGTTTACTAAAATATAAGAGACTCATAAACATTACTTATTGTAAAAATAGAACTACACAAATTACAGGTACCTATTACAAACAAATTTTGTTTCAAATTATAAAGGCGGTCACATTCTTAAAAAGCAATGACTTCCATTTTTTCAATCTTAGATATTGGTCATCTTAGATATTAGTAATCAATTTGACTGTACTATATATTTTTCTTTTGTATTCTAAGTAGAAAAAGTTTAAGATGCTTTAAATTTAGATTACAATTACCTTTCCATGTTGCGTACATGTGATTTCACAATGAAAAGCATTTACTATGCTGTTATAAGTATCTATAATCTGTAAAAAAAATATCGATTTACTGAAAGAGTTCCATTGCGTGCTAATTACAATTCTAAAGGACTATGGAAACGGCTTTTTTTTGCAGCGCTGTCAACGTGTCTCGGCACTATAGGTACCTGTTAGGTAGCCGTTTTTCAAAGCCATATAGGTTTTATCAGAACGAAACCGAAAACGAAATATATCGGATATGCGGATCCGACTACATAATTGTTTATGCTCATTGTCGCAACCAATTCACTTCGAACGCGAATAAAGTGTTTTCATTAAACAAAATCAAAATTTAAATTCAGTTCAGTTTGTCCCTTTTCAAATTAATAGCCAAGACATGCAAGCGCCTCTATGTCGCATTTATGACCGTTAAAGAATTTGAGTATCCCGATGTTTGTGTATTACCAAACGTTTGTCTCAGAGTAAAGGCGTCTTGAAGGTGCCACAATTGTTTAACATATGCAAAGGTATACTGCCTATGCCTAATTAAATGAATAAATAAATAAAAATACTAGACAATATCACATATCGCACTGATTCTATGGTAAGTAACTTAAGCATTTATGTTACAGAAATCAGAAACCACGACGGTACCACAACACCAAGACCCGAGACAATATAGAAAAGTTCGTTTCCCATATTGACCCGACTGGGGATCGAACCCGGGACCTCAGAGATGGCGCGTCGCCAAAGTCCGACCCGCTCGCCTCTCGGCTACGGAGGTCGTCAAATTGAAGCTTTAAGGCCGTGTTAGACTTTCTTTGTTTACAGCAATTGTTATGATACATAACAATGTATTGTTATTACCAGTTGTATTACGTAACAGATAAGGCCAGAAAAACTTGTTAACAGCTGCCCATACAGGGTAGTTGCCGGACGACATTGTCTGAAAAAATACAATAATTTATTAACAAGGCACAACAGTTGTCAACACAAATCAAATCGAATAACATTAATTAGCATAAAATAAAATTTCTACATAAGGTCTTCACAGTAGAGTTGCCGTCGATTTGATTATTAATCGATTATGCAAAAGGGGCCCAAATAATCTAACAATCGATATGACAATCGATAATATCGATACCTATATTTATTAGATATAATCGATTATTATCGATAACGATTATAATCGATTATATCGATATCAAGTTTTCAAGCGATACAAGCGATATATATGATTATTAGATTATAATTGTTTAGATAAGACAATAATTTAAATTGTCATATCGATTGTTAGATTATTTGGGGGGGGGGGGTTATTATATTATAATCGATTATCCAGCAACACTACTTCACAGGAGCAGACCATATAACTAGTGCCCGGTTCGAATAATTAAAAACGATCTGTTCTAGTTACAAATGGTATAAAATATACAAGGCGTAACCTAAAAATTGACAAGAGACTGATGACAGCTGTATGGAACAGTATTATGTAACGATTCATAGTCGGTTGGAGAAAAACGGGACGGAAATGGAGACTTGGAACCGGGCAATATACAAACCTAAAGTGCCGTAATTACTATGAACCATAATTCCACTCGCCTTAAGAAATTGTCCACTAGAGCACACGGACAAGACTCGCAGCTGCAGTCCAGGCTCGATTCCGGGGGGAAGATGGTGCCAGTAGCCACCAGGCCGTGGCTCTCCCTATTACTAGCCAAGGAAATAAGTTCTTGTCAGTTTTTTTTTATAACGCACTTCAAGATTGACCTCATCCCATCTGATTTTAAGTGGTAACGAGTTCCTAGCTTAAGGGCAAAAAGTACAGCATAGTAAAAGTCGCGTTGCGTAGTATACCTAACTTGCGTTAGTCCAGTTGGAAGAACAGCGCACGCTATGAGTAAAGGTCACGAGTTCGATTCACATTTTTTCTGTTTCTTTAAAATATGACGCATCATACCTCCTAGTAGAAATCAAATTTGTAGCACAAAATGTAACATCACTACATGTCAAGAATCTATTTAGGATTCGCAGGCTCAGCTTTTTTAGTTTGTGGCTGGTGGCTGACTGTGTACACGTTTATGAATGCAAAATTAATTGGAGTAACAAATTGTAAGAATCAGCCAAGTAACGAAACGTAGGTTCAAGACTTAGAGCGTAGGAGAGCTTGTGCAGTTGTCATGTGAACTCTAATAAAAGCCCTTAATTGGAGACTGCAAATCGGCGATCGGGCTTACTACGCCCTGAATATATAAGTAAAAACAGATGCTAAGCAGGAGGTCGATCTCATTGGCGAGCTAGCTCAGATTTTAACAGGAGACCATCACCAGATGCTGGTTATATATACTTGTAGCTAGCTCTCTATGGCTGGTCACTCGCTCGGTGCACTGCAAGGTCTTGACTCCTGATGGACATCCGACATTAGTAAGTCATTACGACTCAAACCCGACTCCAGACATAGGCAAAACCTCGCTCATACACTATATTTTCTAGGGTGGCAAAGCGATTCTAGCAGAAACATCTGGTGGTAGTAGCTCATGACTCATACACGGCTCAAGATCTTGATGACAAACTACAGATTATGGTCAGTGTTTTATTACTATCAGTGATTGGCTAAGAAACAGACGCTATGGCATGTCTAATATCAGTGGCTTACGAATTATATCCGGCACTAGACCTCGGCGGTAGACCACTGAGACCGCTCAGCGCTCTGTGCTCGCTGTGCCGGCACGACAAGCGGCAGCTGCCGGACCATATCTGGCGGATTGCGGACGCCGTCGCCGCGAATTGGTTTTGAGAGCTCGTCTGTGGTTAAAGAAGGCATATAGCTTATAGGTTCATGGTTCAACCTGTATCAAAAATACATACCTACCATGTTTCTCGGGGTAATATACCTACTTTGATGAACCATACCGCCCCTTGAGAGAAGATGATGGCGTTTTTGGGACTCCTCTGCCCTGAAAGGGGCAAAGGGGGACATAGCCAATACTGTTATTACGGGTACTGGTCAAATTTACTTCGACAACAACCCTTATTACATTGGACTTGTATTTTATGTAACGTGGGAAAATGCATTGACACACCTTAGCAACACTCGGGGAGAATAAGCGTGTGGGACGCCCAGTGGTAGACCAAACCCCTGCTCTGTTCGAAAAGGGCGAGGACCTCCCACTAAAAACGCAAGATGGATCTACTCGCCGTAAAAGGAGATGGCATGGGATCTATCAAACTTGGACTACCATAAACATGGACTTGTATTTCTCTAACTGCTGTAACCTATTCAAAGAGAAACTAAAATTTTAAAGACGTCATGACAGTCAACAGCATATCCCAATAGAGATTTGCAGCTCGATATTCGAACAGTATAACTGATCAAATAAGAGTTCTACAGATTCCCAACCACCTACTTTTTTAAAGTCGATTAAATAAATGTGGGAAAAAGATTCGAGAAATCCATATCACCTACAAAAGAGTTATGATTTAACAAACTTCAAGCTATATGGCAGTTAATCTGCTATAAGGATTCTATCTAAATGATCTAAACATGTTTTGTAAGCAAAGTCAACTTACGTATGAATAAAGTAATCCGAATAATATCAAGAGGAAGATAAAGTCGACTAGCATTTGTAATAAACTTTGTCTGCCACCTGAAATGAAATAATTCGTATAATAGATAAAGAGAAGTTCAAAAGATTTGTAGATTTAGTTAATTTGTAAACTTACATTGTTTTATCCTACAAATTTAAGTTTTCGAAACGCAGCGACGGCTCCTAAATCATTTCGTTTATAAATATGTAGGTTTTGAGATTTAACCGTTTTTACATTTTAATTTTAATTTACTACAAAAATTGCATCACGTTAAAATTTATGTTGACAGAACATGTGACAGTTTTCAATCAAGAATTTTGACGACTGTGTTTTTTAATTAGTTTTAAATCTATGCAAGGATTTCAATAATTTATATTTTCGACAGAATGAAAATTTCTGAAAACATTGTAAATGAGAAAATAAAATTCCATAAAAAAAATATGAAAATCCTTAATTACCAGGATACTATATTGGCTATTCTTTCCAAGAGTGCTGACGCAGATGACATTTATTTTCAGAAACTGAAGGTCTAAGCAGCGGATGTGAGGCAAGCGGGTTCCGTGAGGAGATCGCCAGAGACTACGCTGCACTCCAATGCCGATTAGGGCGAGAATTCTCTGACAGGAGGGGAAAGCTGAGTTATTCTGGTAAATAATATTACCGCCTTTATTCTTGATCGTAGTGCTTAAAACGTCGAAGAACTTTATTCAACCTTATCTTTCTTTCATGTAGAGGTCTATCGACGAGCCTAAATGGGAATTATAGATAGAACAATCCTTTAACGGGTATGAAGCTATAAGTCTTAATTCGCACAGGTATAGGAATTCACAATATGAGCGATACCCTCGCACCGTAACTAGTTGAAACCTAAGTTTTTTTTCTGCGTAACGTTTTGCACAATTTTCAGAGCCGCCACAAAAATTGGTTTTGAACTGTACTTTAAGCAGATATCTACCATTATTTCATCTTTAGAAGTGATTAAAGTAGAGACTAATATTTAGATACTAACATCAAGCTACTTTTAAAAAAATTAAGCCTTAACTTTAAATAACGCTTGTTATAATTACTTCACTCTTGGCTCAACACTTACTTTTAACTTTGACATTGACTTCTTTGCCATTTTATTGAGCCGATTCTCTGATCTCCTCCGCTTTAATGAACATTGCTTCAACATCTAAAATCTAGAAAATAATTTCATTAATATTTTATTGTACATTTCCGATTTTTTTATTTCAGCGACTCGTCCAGTCGCGACGGAAGAGCAGCTATCAGCTGACTTCCGCAAGAAGCTGACAGAATGGCAGCGAATGAAGGGAGTGAGGCAACCCCCACCAGTGCCGGCCAGGCAAGACTTAAGCGAGGATTTCTTGAAGAAATGGGGTAAGTCACAAGATACCAGAACAATACACACCTTCCAAGAATACCATCCAAGTTGTCATATTAGTGGCTTTGTGACCGTTAAGATGATAGAAAAATTTACTTGCAGATGAATGGAAACGTATGAAAGAAACGAACTCTGTACCAGCATTTGAAGAAGAAGCTAAACCTGATGAGGTCTTGGTTCAGACATCAACAGGCCTTTTCAAATTTCAAGGTAGGCCCAATTAAATAATATATTAAAAATCCATATTCTTAAAGGTTGGCTCCTTACAAGATGACAAGAGATGGATAGTATTATGGTAGATACTTGTGTTTAGCTCTCTGGTACATGTTCTGTTATAATAATCAAAATTATAATTAGTTTATTTATGCACGTTACAAATGACACTTATGCATCGTCAAAATGAATACAAATCAAAATTGAAGTTACATCCTTCTTCATAAATAAATACATACCTACATCACATACATTGCTCTGATTTTGTGGTATGTTGCTAAACCATTTGTGTTACATAACTCAGAAACAATGACGATACCACAGCACCAAGATCCGAGACAATATCGAAAAGGTCGTACTGACCGGGAATCGAACCCAGAACCTTAAGGAGACTCGACGCTAAAGCCCACCCGTTCGCCTCTCAGCCATGGAGATAGTCAAATGTTCATTCGATCTGAGCCTAACTACACATCATATCTTCCACATTTCAGGTATATCTCGCTCTTTTACCCGCAAACTCCACGAATGGGAGAAGTCCCGCGGTATCGCGCCTGAAGCATCCACTTCTGCCCTCCTCCGAGCCGCCCGCGCTCGCACCAGGGTACCCCCCGCTCAACTCACGCGCACCCAGTCGGATGGCAGCGTGGCGCCCTCTAACGCTGGATCGGGAAGACTGCACGCGTCAAGCTTGAGCGTGAACGATGCTGATGACTTCGATTCTGACTATGAACGAGAACATTCGGTGAGGACTTGTCATGAGGTCTACTAGCATCCACATTAATGCTCAAATAATTGACTGTTAAGATGCTACAATCGTATTTTTAACACGCTTTTATTAGCTTGGGTTGTATGTATCTATGTAACGGAATCTTTGAATCTTAATTTGACCCACTTCCCGGTCTTTGATTAAGATGAAATTTTGCACACGCTCTGAGTTCTGATGACAATACATGACTAGCTAAGAAACGTCATTACAAATCCAATATGGCGGCCTCCCCAAGATGGCGAACTGACTGTTTGAAATGCACTTCCATGATATGGGTATCAAAAGAAAGGGTTTGCTGTCAGGAATACGAAAAAAATAGTCACGTGATTCAAATCCAATATGGCGGGCGTCCAAGATAACGGACAGGCTATTTGAAATGCACCCCTATGATATGGGTATTAAATGAAAGGGTTTGCTGAATGGGATACGAAAAAGAATTATATAATTATTGATACATGAGAAAACTAAAAAGTAGAAAATAAAAATAATACTTTAAAAAACTAAAAAACACGCTTTGAGCTCGCACTAAAAATTACAAAATAATTCAGACATTTAAGAAAGAAAGCGTGGAGCGTTTTGTCCAAAAAGAGTAAAGATAACATAAACGCTCCACGCTTTCTTTCTTAAATGTCTGAATTATTTTGTAATTTTCAGTGCGAGCTAAAAGCGTGTTTTTTAGTTTTTTAAACTATTATTTTTTTAGTCAATTAACTGTCGTCTTCATTTTGTCGATTTGACTCGTGTGACGCATGAAAAGCATATTATTCTCGTAAACAGTCTATTGGAGGAAGCCAGTAAGCTTAGGCATCGTACATTGGATGATGTAATGAATTAAGCTTATTACCATGAGCTTACCGAGCTAATCTTAAGCTGGGACAAGCAAATCAGATCTTTTAGGTCAGCTCGTCTACGATTGTTTTATCACACATAGTGCTCAAAGACACCTAACTCGTAGGTACCTCGTATACACTTGACTATGTATATGCTACTGTCAAGTGTTCATACAAAATTAATAGAGGAATCTCATTTTAAGAGTTATTTAAAAGTATCCCAGTACACTATCCAGTCAACTTCGCCTTTCTTTTTCACGTATCCTATTGTAAACATATTTTATTTTATTTTAAAACTTTATTGCACAAAATAAAAAGTACAAAAGGCGGACTTAATGCTAGAAGCAATCTCTACCATTCAACCGTTGGGTCATGCAGATAGTTCGTTTATGGGCGCGGTAACAGTAAAAATGTGAGTATAAATTAATACATATCACTAGGACAAATAGGCATCTTATCCTGCCATACTCCGAACAAATTATTATTTGTATGTTATTTTGTTTTACAGCTCGACGGCGCGGACGAGTGCGATGGCGTACGAGGAGCAGTTCTTGTAGAAGTGGAAGCCGAGGAGATCTGCACCGCAGCGCCGCTGACGGCGGTCTCACCGCGCCACACTCCTCAGAAGCCGGTCTACACGTACGGGCAGGCTGAGGCGAGACTGCTGTGCGAGACCAACGCTACTGTCACGGGGACTGCTGTGCTCCAGCCAAATGGAGCTGGTATGGACCCAAATTTAACACCACATTTGAACTTGGCGCTCTAGGCGATGAGAGGTGTGGGATTTTTAAGTGGGTAGTCCCCGCTTTATACAGCCTTCCTCGACGCAGTGATACAGTGTGTTGACTTATCCCCCCCTTACACAGTAATTACTTTTATTTGAACCACACGAGCATCATTGATTCCAAGCATTTTAAAGTTAAATAACAATCCCAAAACAACAATATTTGGGTTGTTCTTGAAATGTTGTTTATTAAAATCCCATCGCCTATGAGTAGTGCAAAATTAAATATACTTAATATTTACAGTGTTAAGAGATAACATTTTGATCTATGAAAAGTCCACATCTGATATGGGATTCAAAATTAAAGTCTAACTTGAGTAGTTCTCTTTTCAGATACGCGGTCTGTAAAACCTAAACACAAATCTGAAATCAAACCTTCCAAGCTGCCAGTTGAACAAGTAAGTATAGAATATGATACAATAATTAATATAATATGGTTAAAAACTACAAACAACACTAGTCGAAATTACGAAGTCTTAATGCGACACAAACTAGTCATTGTAGTAGTCTTGTCATGGTCTGCACCGCCCGGCTGACGAGGAGATCGCGAGGAGATCGATTTCTCCTTTTATTGTATATATATATATATATATTAACACGCTTTTATTAGCTCGGGTTGTATGTATCTATGTATGTAACGGAATCTTTGAATCTTAATTTGACCCACTTCCCGGTCTTTGATTAAGATGAAATTTTGCACACGCTCTGAGTTCTGATGACAATACATGACTAGCTAAGAAACGTCATTACAAATCCAATATGGCGGCCTCCCCAAGATGGCGAACTGACTGTTTGAAATGCACTTCCATGATATGGGTATCAAAAGAAAGGGTTTGCTGTCAGGAATACAATAATGGAATACAATGCTGTCAGAATAGTCACGTGATTCAAATCCAATATGGCGGGCGTCCAAGATAACGGACAGGCTATTTGAAATGCACCCCTATGATATGGGTATTAAATGAAAGGGTTTGCTGAATGGGATACGAAAAAGAATTATATAATTATTGATACATGAGAAAACTAAAAAGTAGAAAATAAAAATAATAGTTTAAAAAACTAAAAAACACGCTTTTAGCTCGCACTAAAAATTACAAAATAATTCAGACATTTAAGAAAGAAAGCGTGGAGCGTTTTGTCCAAAAAGAGTAAAGATAACATAAACGCTCCACGCTTTCTTTCTTAAATGTCTGAATTATTTTGTAATTTTTAGTGCGAGCTAAAAGCGTGTTTTTTAGTTTTTTAAACTATTATTTTTATTTTTGTTGTTATCTTTTTGTCTCCTCTCTGTATTTGTGTACTTATATGACAATGTTGTGATGTCTTTAAGTAATAAATGTTTCTTTCTTTCTTTCTTTCTTAGTTACTAAATATAAAAAAGGTACGTCATAATTAAGACTTGTGGAATTTATTGAGTATTTATTTAAAGGCAAGTTCACCAAACTTTACTAACGTTTCTTTTATTCGGGAAAATTTTCATAAGCTTATTGTTTTTAGGGCAAAAACCTTGTTGACCAATATAATTTTTATTATTTCAGTCCAAAGATATTGAGAAAAGTAGCAGACGAAAGATCATGCGGCAACCGAGCATCGAAGAAGATGCCTTGTTTATCCGAAAGACTATTGAAGAGATTGAACGAGGCAGTTCTCGTTTCAGAGATGACAAAGACACGACTGATGATGGGGGTACTGTCAACGATAGGGAAGATAAAGAAATACCATCCACCAGTAAAGGCCTTAAACTGAAAAATTCAAAGCCAACCAGCATACTGAAAGATAAAGAACCAATTGTAGAAGATATGCAAGACGATAATAAGCGAAAAGAGGCTGATAAAAGTAACGGCAAGAAGAAAACAAAATCCAGGGCGAGGTTAGAGCGTGAACAGTCTAAGCCTTCTGAAAGCGACACAGAGCAAGACGTCGATACCGTGACAGTGGAAATACCAAGAAGACGGAAAAGACCGCGGAAGCCATCTGAAAGACCAAGAACACCGCCTATGGCACATTATCACACAGATTCCGAAGGCGAAGTAAGTCGTCTCCATTTCTTTAACGATACTGTAGGAGTTGACTGTCCGATATCATCAATGAGCCTAAAAGACAGTTATTTACACATTATGTCTGGGTTGAATAACAAACTGCCGAAGTGAAGGAGTATTAAACATATCTTCCAAAATATTTTATTATATTATATACCTTTGTGCAGTCTACAAATTTCAACAGCTATGTGAGCTGTCGAAATATCTATTTTGGCATATTTCGAATATATGGAACTGATCTCAAATTTTGAATAGCACTTTTGTTATTGAACACAGACCCCACCGAGATGCCATAATAGACTAATTATAAACACCCAAATACAAAACCAACATAAAGTTTCACACGAATGTTTGTCTGGGGATCTAACCCGTAACCCTTGGTTCAACAACAGGAGAGTTAGCCATTGTTTCATCTGGCCAGTCATAAACAACTCCTATAAGTGCCATTCCAATTTCATATTCCATCTTGCTCAGTTACTTTATTCTGACGAACATACATCCATCGAATCTTTCGCATTAATTTAATTCATAACGATATTCTAATTGAGTTTGGTATTGTAGATGATCATTGTGTTAAAATTATTTTAGGTTTTCGTCTTAAAACTAAAAGCGCCAGAACGTCGTGATGGGTCGCCGGAAGTGATTGTCAAAACTACAAGAAAAATCTTCTCACCCGTAGTTCGAAGTGGAGAGTCTGTACCTAGAGCGGTGATACCACTGGACGTAGAAGATTTAGCAGAAGTGACACCAGCTATGGACCATTCTAGCCATCATAATATAGAGACTAAGATGAAGACCGAAGGGGTGAAGGAGAGAGTTAAGAGGGACCTTGATACCCGCTCTAAAGGTTCAGGGGACCTTCAGGATATAGAGGACCAAAGACCAAGGACCAGACCACCACTGCCGTCTTCGCCGTCGTCTCAAAGGAAACCCCAGCCGAAAGAAACTGCTCCATCCATCCGCATCATGATACAACGGTACAACATGAAAATCAACGAAGAAGGTATCTAATAGTTTGATTTTATTTTGGGAATATTACAAGATTACATAGATCCTTTTTGACCCGAGAGGGAGAGCACCTCAAGGTACACTTGTAGTTCGATATTAGTTCTTATGCGCACGACATAAGGGCGTTGCAAAGTCCATAGTGTGTATGTGTGTGTCTGACGTGTGTGTCTGACGTGTGTGTCTGACGTGTGTGTCTGACGTGTGTAGTCTGACGTGCTTTTGTCTATATCTAGTCAGGTGATGCAGAATTGCAGACTTACATCAGCCAATAATATGTTTTTAAGGGCTGCAGCTAACGTTTCTTCAAATATCGCAAACATTGCTCTGATTATGCGGTAAGTAAGCTAATACACTTCAAAAATTTATGAAACAACAACGTTACCACAGCACCCAGACCCGAGATATTATAGAAAAGTTCATTTTCCATATTGATTCAACCGAAAATTGAACCCGGGATGTCACTTTTTTTTTCTAAAGGACATGTGACGATGGCCTCAGATGGCCATTTCATCTTCACCGAACTTGACATGTGATGATGGTAGAGACGGCGTGACGCCAAAGTCTGACCTCCTCACCTGTCGGCTACGAAGGTTTCTAGCTCTCAATAAAAAAAGTATCCTCTCACTTCCGCTAATTAGTGGGTACTTAATGAAGAAGTTCAAATAAGATATAAAAAAAGAGGTTGATCTTTAAGCACTTGTCCTAGCTTTTATTTAAGATCAACCAACCACTAACAGCACCACAAATATTGCTCTGATTCTGCGTTAATTGCTCAGAAGCAACCACGGTACCGCAAACTCACCGTCCCCGAGACAATATAGAAAAGTTCATTTTCCATATTGACCGGGACCTCAGAGATGACGTGACATCAACGTCAGGCCCGTTCGCCTAACGGCTTCAGATGACTTTAAAAACGCCCGTAATCTATTTACATGCCTGAATATGGTACTCACTTAAAGACTTCCTGGTCTTAGCATATGCTGAACATTACCAAATTGGGTTTTCACAAAATACCTATATTATGTGCGTACCATCAGGTCACACGTCTGGTCCCAGCAGCGGCGCTTCATCTCCAGCTTGGCGGTCACCCACTGCGGAGAGGCGGAGACCTCCGGACATGCCTGTTGGGGTAAATATTAGGTAAATGTCTATCACACAACTTATTACAGAAAAAAACATTTCTAGCCAGCCTAGAATCAAAAAGAAAGGTTTCACCTTTATGTATCTTCAATTATTATTTTAAGAAAGTATAAAAGCTATAAATTTTTAGAAGGAAATAGTTTTATTTTCGTTTAACCTACACAAAAAAGTTTTGCGCAACTTTTTATTCAAAATTAACATGTGCCTTAATTCATGATATTTATCTTATTAAAAAATGGTGGTTCATGTTACTATACACAATCAACTTTTCAAAATAGTGAACTGTACCGGATGTGGTTCTATGGTACTTGCAAACTAAAAATGAATTTTATATTTTTTAATATACTCGTACAAATAATACCTATGTATGACTTCGCTTGAGTTACCCATATTTTTTTAGAAATAACCCATTTCTTGAGAGAGAAGTCCAGAAGTCAGCCAGCGCTTGCCAACTGTCTAGGCGCGATCAGACCTCAGCAGAAAAGCGGCTTGCACCCACCACCACCAACGTCGACGGGGTCCTCAAATCGCACAGCGCCAACGCTCTCCACCCTGAAAAAATCCATGTAGAATCCCCACTTTTACCGAAGAAGATCGAAGCCAGCATAGAGACCATTAAATGCAAAACCGCTAGCACGGACACTATTGTTCCGGATCTGACAAGGAATCTACCAGAGCTCTGCAAAGAAAACCCCAAGTTACCAGTTCTGAGACAAATGTCTGACGTGATTGTACCAAGTGTTTCCAGGATGATATCAGCGAATGATAGATTTTTTGGGACGTCCTTGTCTACTGTGGAAACTACAAGTCTGATAGATCCAAATGTGGCGACCGCGAGGCTGTCGGAGAGAGCTGAGAGGATCCGAGCTGCGAGGGAGAGGTTCCTGGCGTCGCCTGCGCCGATTAGGAGGGAGGGGACGAGCTCAGCTAGCGACTTGAGGCCGGGAGACAGGTATTCATTGTTTTAACTCCTCTGACGACATTCGTAGCCGAGAGGCGAGTGGGCCGTAGTGTTGCCGATTGTCATATCGATTATTAGATTATTTAGGCCTCTTTTGGAATAATCGATTATAATCGATATACAATCGAATCGACGGCAACACAAGTGGGCCGGGCTTTGGCGTTGCGCCATCTCTGAGGTCCCGGTTTTTCGCTTGTTCCCATTTGCCACCGGTGGCAATCCATGTAGTGGCAACTGGGACGCGGTTTCGGGGGTTGGGTATTGACCATATTGATGGGAAACGAACTTTTCTATATTGTCTCGGGTCTAGTTGCTGTGGTACCGTCGTTGTTTCTGATTTTTGTGACACAAGTGCTTAAGCTACTTACCACAGCATCTACTCCCAAAAATGAACCGAACAAACGAAAGGTTTCGTTTTTCAAGATTAATCAAAAGTTCGGTAATTAACGTGGTAATAAATTTACATAAATAATATTTTTATAATAATATCGTTTTTGTCGCATTCGAAGTGAGTTGGTTACGATAATGAGATTAAAAAATTGGTATCCGTCATCGGATCTGATTTATTTCGATTTTTGGGAATAGCATTGTATGTGATGTTGGCCAATATTTATTTATTTCCAGATCTAGCCGGATCAGCTGTGAGAGTGACGTCACGGAGTCCCAGAGCTCGGGGACCCAGGAGTCGAACCTGGGCCGCAGCGCTTCCACCGGAATGGTCAACGTAGACCGCGAGGCTTGGCAGAGGGTGGCTGATACTGGTCAGTTTATTTTTATACTAGCTGTGCCTGCGACTTCGTTCGCGTGCACTACATGATTTTGAATTTATTATTTCTAAAATAAAAGTAGCCCAATTTATTTCTTCAAACACCTTCCAATAAAAGTCCCGTCAA
This sequence comes from Glyphodes pyloalis, assembly GCA_037074685.1. Taxonomy (NCBI): domain Eukaryota; kingdom Metazoa; phylum Arthropoda; class Insecta; order Lepidoptera; family Crambidae; genus Glyphodes; species Glyphodes pyloalis. Next base: position 1,239,973 of record JAYKKO010000012.1, on the reverse strand, counting down.
AATAGATCCAGCCATTTTAGAAACCCGGAACAAACAGACAGACATACAGAAAACCGTTTAACAAAAATAATCCTTACAGCATGTTTCACGCGCGATAGCTTATTAGACTATTTCATGTATAACTTGGTGTTTTTGTTATTATCTTTTGTTTCTTTATCGAACATACAGTGAGACAGACAAAAATTGTACTGATTGCATTTTTTGCATATCGATCACTTATCATCACCCCCAGATATTTAATTTTGGAAATATATTTCATGTACCAGAATTGACATCTCTACAGATTTATTATTCTACTTATTTATTTAAAAACTTTATTGCACAAATAAGTATAACAGGTGGACTTAATGCTAGGGGCATTCTCTACCAGTCAACCCTTGGGTCATGCAGATAGTTTGTAACTATATGGGTGCAGTAATAGTGAAGAAAAAAAAAATCATTATAAACAACAATAAATTAAGCATTAAAATAACATAATTATATAAAGTATGCTTCAAGCTGGAATCCTCATATGTAATTTTTCAATGAAAACTAATTTTGTCAACGCTTAAAAATAGTCCTGAAATAGTCATAAATAGTCGTACAAGTAAAAAAATAGTCGCATTTTAGTTTCGGAGTTATAGCTATAGGTTAGAGAGGATTATAGCTTGAACGTCAAGCTGTAATCCTCACCTCTGGTGCAAGCAAACCGTAGAGTCTAAGTAAGTAGTAAGTAAGTCTAGTCGCTCTTAAGCTAAGACGTTATTGTCACTTAACATGAGGTGGGATGAGGTCTATCTTGAAGTGCAATAATTAAAAATATATATAACTAGCTGTGCCCGCGACTTCGTTCGCGTGGACTACATCCTTTCATGGTCGGTTTTACCCCTTTCTCCCCTAATATTCGAAACAAAAAGTAGTCTATATTTTAATCTAAGTTTCAAGCTATATTTGTGCCAAATTTCATATCTCTAACTTTAAAAATAAACATTTTTCCATATTAACTTTCAAAAGTGGTATTACCCCCATCCACCCCTTATTTTCTAATAAAAAGTCCGTTCTTGAGATTCAACGTATACCTGTACCAAATTTCATCAAAATCGGTTGAGAGGTTTAAGCAGGAAAGCGTAACAGACAGACAGACAGAGTTACTTTCGCATTTATAATATTAGTAGGGATACCTACGATATACTTAAGATTAATGCCCGGTTCCAATATTTGAAAACAATCCGTTCTAGTAACGGTAAGTAATAAAATATACGCGGCGTAAGCTAAAAACGATGATATAGAAAGTAGGTATACCTAATGCCTCCTCTGCAGACAGATTTGTCTGCAGATGGCATCGCCAATCATGTCAATCACCCCCTATACACGTCGGCGGACGCGTCCGCACGTCTGCCGATATCAAATACCTACCACAGATGCGCACATCACACCCTCTACAAGTAGGCTGACGCCATCGCGATGCCATCTGCAGACGAGTCTGTCTACATGTAGAGGAGTCATAAGAGATAAACGGTAATGATGTTGATTTAACCTTTGAACAAATTTAAGCCACTTGCTAAAGGTTGTCTTTTGAAAAAAGCGTGTTAAAAAGGATACTACAGAGTAGAAGACTGTATTAATGACAAAGAAGTGTGGTAACTAGTCTGTCCGCCTTCACATGAAAATTTCACTAATTATGTTTACTTAGTTGTTTCTATAAATACAAACTCAGCAAGAGGTACCTATTTCTTTACGTGGACAAATACTCGCAAGTTGGCAAAATTCTTATTCAGCACAATGTGCATTAGGACCTACAGTTTGTTTAATTGAAATGTATATGTTTTATTTTTCTTATTACCTACTTTGAATCAATTAATCATTTTTTACAATTTACTACATTATTTTATGTAATTACTACACTGTATGTTTTAGTGCAAAATTAGTTATAAGTTCAGCTATATGCGTAATATGAACGAGAGTTTCTTGCCGGGATCTTCTATGTAAGTTATAGGTTCCGAACAAGAGGTAGCGTCATTTGCATTATGTACCTTTCATAAATATTACTGGTTTAATTTACATAAATAAAATAATATTGAATTAAACTGATATTTGGCACATATTGAATCGTTGTTGCTCTATATCTAATGTTCCAATTGAATGGCAAATTCATTTTTGGGTAAAAGTCGCGTCTGTTCCAGCAGGCGGGCGCCGCGAGAGTCGCTCCCGCTCCCGCTTCAGCCTGGCTCGGCTCGCGGCTCGGCTCCGGCGGCGCGACGACGGCGCAGTATCGAGCCTCTGCCGCCAGAGCTTACTGGTCCAACTTAGGCATAATCGCTAACTTTTATTATACACGCTATTTATACAAGAGCGCTCTTTTATTTTCCTTGCTCTTAAGAACTACTTCAGTCAGACTGGCACAAATGTATTGTGTGACGCGAACCTCGAGAAAAAATTTCGACATTAAATAAATTCTTCCCAAACTTATGACGATACACCCAACAAGATAAAATACGGGGGAGTCCCCCAAAGAAATAAACCTCCAATATACGTCATTTCAATTTTGTTTAGCCGTGGGTTTAAATCAGATCATTTCTTACTATGCGCACACACGATGGAAAAGTTAAATTCAAAGCCTCGAAGTGGCAGGGTTTTTTGTTTGGCCACATTCAAACCCAACAAATTTTAACTAACTTCAAAAAACATGGTTTCCTAAATTATTTTTTTGTCCAATCTCGTTCTTCGTCGTTTAAAACCAATTTTTAAGAACTTTTTTCTTTTTTGCTGGAAAGGAGCCAAGGGTGGTATCATAAGTTCTTGATATGTTTATTTCTAATCTAGATACATGTATGTAGATTCCATTTAGTAAAATAGACAATTATTTAAACTTCGTTTTCCAAATTGACCTGACCGAGAATCGAACCCGGAACAACCATTATAGGCACTATCACAAACACTGACAATGATTCCGACAAAAGCTATAATTTTAGGGTCAGTTCACCAATTTAATTTTAACGCTGACGGAAGATTCGATGGTTGCCAAATTTAAATAATTGAATGGGATATGACAGTTGTGACAGCTGTCAAATCGTCAATTACCTTCGAAGTTGGTGGAACTGACCCATTTAGGTGCTAAATTGTAAACTGCGTTTATTGCTGAACATAAAAGGTGATGTATGAAAAAATAAAACGCGAATGAAATGCTTTTCAAATGTAATATCATCCGATCATGACAACACCGGCCAGTCCGCCACATTCAATACGGTGGTAACAATAATTACCATATCAAAAGGGGCTGTGGAACTAATTATAACTTTATTATCAAAACACTACGCTTCAGTAATTATTAGTAATTATAAGACTCAAAAGAACACTTACAAACAACATTAATGGGTAATTTGGTTGAGGTAGATTCAATAATAATAAAACTAATGTCATCTCTGTGGGGTCATACAAATTTTATGCATAGTCTGTAAATTCAAAACTTTTTTAAACAATAACATTGGACTCAAACGTACATCTTGCGGGCCAGTATGGCGATGCTAAGGGATAGGATTTTATGGTATCAAATCCGTTGTCATCGCGATGTGGTTCCTCTCTTGCTTACCATTTATTTTACCATTACCATCAGGCTGGGAGGAGCCAATATACTGTGCTAATATAAAAATGGTACTTAATTAAAATTTCGCTTGTTTTAAATCGGCACCAAATTTCCACTTAGATTAAATGAATATACTTTTATGTAATTTTCTGGAGTAGGTAACCATTTATTTTTCAAATAAAAAAAATAAAATAAAAAGACTAAAAGTCCCTTTAAAAAAATATCTGGAAATTAATAGGTACTACTAATTGAATTAGCAGAAAGCAAAACTGTTACTTTTTAAGACAGAAATTAAAAATGTACATTTTAAATTATTATATCCAAAATAAGCATGTCCCCACAGATTTCCAATGATCCTAATATTAGATTAAAAAATCTGGACTTTTTTCACACAAAATCTTACATTTTAAAATATGTTATATTACACTTTATAGAGAAACAACATATTTTTATTTCCAATGCATTTACTTAGTATAATAACTGTTTTTATAAATTTTTAAACTTTATTTTATATTTGCTTAATTTCTGCGTATTGTATTGTACTTTCATAATAATGTTCTTTTTATTTATTTTTATATGAAAAAAGTCCAGTTTAGTTCCAGCAACATTATAATATACAAATATTTCACTTTATCAGGGTTTGTGGCTAGATAATAATAGGTACCTTATATTAGAAGTTGAGCCACCACACTGGTCGTTAATATTTTATATTAATTTATACAACAAACCTTAACTTATACATGCTATTGGTCCTTTGCAACGATTATTTTTTTTATATTTTATTTTAAATTAATTTTTCTACATTTAAAAGAATTGGATATTTACCTGTTTTCGCGTTATTGAGAATTCAGTAAAGTAATTAAACATCACACATTAATGTATATGATGTTGTCCAATATTTATTTATTATTTATTTATCACCAAGCCACTATAAAATTTGTTTTATCCAACCTTTTTCAACTTGTTACGGTTTGATTACTTCAAAGAATTTATTTCATAAAAATCTAAAACGTTATTAAAGTTACAAGGGTCTTATGCTTCCCTTATTTTATCAATATTTAAATTATTATTTATATATTTTTTTATTTTAACAACGATCACAAATTTTACAGTATGCCATCATAAACTGCCCTTAAAAGAAAATCATGATGTAGACTTAAAAAAATGCTTAAAACTGTTTTTAAACACCCAGAAAAACATCAAATTAGCCAAATATCGTCGCAAAGAACAACCAATAACATCGGATCTGGTCAAGTATTAGAACGCAAGTGAAACAATAACACAATTTTAATGCAATCTCAAACAAAACTAACGTTATTTAGAAACGATAAAATAAAAGCAACTTTCGCGAAAACTTAGTCTGGACGCATTATTCTAAGTACATGGTAGAACGCCTTTACACGAATTTAGGCTTTAGATCCAATGAAATAAATTTTAATTCACTGCCGTAACTAGAACACACGTAAAATGTAATTAAATAATTCTGCCGTACTAACGAAGAGTGCAGTAAGTCACGTTTCTAGGCAAATTGACTTAAGACCATATCTAATTACAGATAAGGTCTTAAGTCAACCTGCCCAAAAACACGACTTACTGCACCCTTCGTTAGTACGGCAGAATTTGTAATTTAATATGTTGCCATGAGTACTAAAAACTGAGATTCGTCTCAATATTTATACAATACACCAAATAAGTGACTTAATTGAAATATTTAGTCAGTCAGCAATTTTTATTGCTGTTATGATCTGTATTAAGATCTAAATGAAGTTGCTCAATAATCATGAGAACAAAAAAAATTAAAATGTTTCTTTGAATCGTTACCACACGCCATTGTTGGATACTTTAAACAGTTACTTACTAACATTAAGTTGTTGTTTATTAACTATAGTTAACGTCGTGGTTTAGAGTATACAATACCTAATTACATTTTTTGTACAAAAATAATTATGCATTATTATTCCATCTCTTTCGACTTCTAATTACGTCAGTGATTTTAAATATAAGTGAGATTAATCTTTTATAATATCGCCATTCAACATTACAATTACAGATCCCGCCATTTGCAAATGCATCTGTTATCTACAAACAAACTTAAAACAAAGTTACGCTAGATACATAATATACCTATTATGTAGATGACGGAAGATAAAATGTATAAGTAGGTACCATAAAACCGCGGCTTCACAATGTAAGACCAGCTGAAAAATCTTTAAGTATAATTTTGAAAACACCGAAACGTATGAACAGGTAAAATTTTAAGGACCAATAAGATTTTTTATTTCATAGTCTTACTCAACCGCAGCCTAAGTTTATAAAATACTAACTAATCAAGAGTTAACATTGGTTTGTTTAACTTGTACTACATCGGATATACATAATAGTAACATACTACAAATAAATCTCTATTCTATTGCTTTAACATTAAAGTGTAAGAAGCATGCTGTAGTGTAGAATAAAAAAAAACAAAATAAATTATTAATAGTATTTACAAAATCTGTTCCGTATGAGGTACTATTGCAGCCAATATGGAATGTTAAATTATATAGATGGGTTATTGTGTAAAGTGGAATGAATTACCTGCTTAGGAAGTGAAAATTATGCTATTTAAATATATGGTTTCAATGGCGTTGAAAATAACAAAGGCCTTCTTAAGATTGCAAGCACACACAAAATTCATCATCTTTCCAAGTGTGGTATAACATTTGTTAACAGATTTTCATTAAATTATGCAACATTTTGAGGTTGTTTTAGTAACATTTAGATATAACTAGCGGTCCCGGCGAACTTCGTTTCGCCTTAGAGGATTTTCCCATTCTTCTGTTGAAATATTTCCTGAATTTTCTTTGCTTTTAACCTCACGGAGCTTGAGACCTTTCCAACGAATGCAAAACCGTGGAGAGGTTCATGCGTTCTGGAGTTATAGTGTCAGGAAGGAAAACCCGACTTATTTTTATATAGTAGATTACACATACCAAGTAATAGGTTGTGTCAAACATTTCATTGGGGTTCTAAGCCATGAATTTTCATTTCAGACTTTGTACAAATATCATGCTACTGGTTTTCAAATATCAACGCCACCAAAATGTATCAACAGTCGTTAGATTGAATGTGCCATGGCCAAACATCATTAATTTACATTCGAGTTCATTTCACGTATTTTATTGCGCAATGTAATACAAAATAATAGAGAGGCACAATATCAGGCTTACGATTCATTCTTTAAAATTAGTTTTCACTCCAAGGACGGAAAAGCCAATGTAAAAGTGTAAATTGAAATAAAACTGTAGAAATACTAATAAACTTAGTACAATTATCTGAATCCTTTACCTAACTTATATTCTATATAAAATATGTTCACCAACATTTTGGTTAAATTATGCTAACTTATTTGGTCGAGGGCTAATTACTCAAATCCTGTATGTTTAAATAACTGTCAATATTTTACACATAAATTAACCAAAAGATGGTTTTAAAAAGCAAAAGCATGCCTTGCATGCTATTCGGTGTCTTACTGAATAAATTACGTGTCTGACAAAGTTACAAAAATCATTGTATATCATTCAGATTTCAGGTAGACATTATTGCCATATCAATCAACGATTTGGTTTTAAAAGTTACCATATAAATAAAAAGAAATGTAACAGAGACAGATTTGCTTTTGTACATTATTTAGTTATCAAAATAACAGTTGATGAAATAAATATGATATTGCAAACACAACCTCGAGTGAACGCCGTTTGCACACTTAAATATACATGAAAACATATTACAAGAGTAGATATATGTTACAAATCTAATAAATTATTGGTAGATGAACTAACTCATTATTAGTGCCGAGTTTTTTTCTTACCGAAAATAACAAGAATACATCAGATATTTATTGATGTACATAGGTAACAAACACTAAAATGCATAAGTAGTTATTCAATATTCAATAAAGAATGCAAAAAAGTACTTTAAAAAAAATTTAGAGTTCATTCGAAACCTTTCATAAATGAAAATGTTAAAAAAAAATTCAATATTGAAACGGATATTTGGTAAATACATTGTGCTTAAATAATATTTGGCTGAAGTAAATCGTTAAAACAATCCAGATTAATAAATTGTTAAGTATAAATTGGGGACAGGAAAGACAACAGCAAAATTCTTGCACGCGGGAAAAAAATACTGCATTAAAAAAAATATTTCATAGACAAGCTTATACGTCGAGCTAATGTAGTCAAAATCAAGTGAAAGACCCTGTGATAAAATCTAGCGTCAAAGATAAAATTCTAGACTTTAAAAAGACCTAACACTACACCTAAGTCTAGTTAACTTAGTGTAATTGAAGTTTCAGGTACATAGTCGGCGTTTTTTTCATTAGATTTTAAATTTAAACTGAGTTTATACTTCATTTCAAATATAATTTATTTACAAGATGGCTTGTATGGTTTTAAAAAGTCAAACACTATGTTGTAACCGGTCACAACGTTATTTTATGTTTTTGACAATTACTTACGGTAGTATCATAACCTACTCTTTGACTTTTTAAAACAATGCGCCGTTTAAAACTTAATTATATAATAATTGTACCTAGGTGCAATAATTATGTTAAATTTAACCGAAAGTAGTAAATACTAATCGATCATTATGTTTTTTTAAACAAAAAGTGATAAATATTCGTGTAAACGTAAAGTACATTTGTTTTTTATTAAAATATTGGTATGCCTATTTCAAGCAGCCTTTTATTGCATTGTAGAACCAGCAAACGGTTTTAATTTATTTTCGCAGCAAGAAATCATTTAACAGATTTTGATTCATCAAAAAAAAATTTTTTTCAGCGTTCAACTCTGACCAAGAAAATAAAAATATTTGAAAACACCTTAATACACCAATAATTCAAATATTTTTATATTTATCATAAAATTTTCATTAATTTGCTTTCGTAATATAAAAGCATTTCATTTTGCTTATTTACAAATAAATTAGGGGCTCACCCCAATTTGTTTAGGCGGAAAATGTACAATATTAAGGTACTACTTACAATTTGCGCTGGTGATGAGAATACAAATAAAATTGAAGAATTCGGAAAGTCGTGAGGTGCCAACAATACAAGTTACTGAGTGCTTAGGTTCCTAATAATAAATAAATAAAAAATATATCTAACTAACCAGTAAGTGCCGCCCTTTGCGTAATACCAATACTGTCTATAACCACAGATCGATGGGTACAATAATTACAGAAAAAAACGCATTAACATCCAAATTTTAACATCTAAAAGAATCTTACAACGAAGAATGATGAGGTAGATATAAATTGTGATATGGAATAATGAACAACGAACTATCTTTTAGAATAAAAAGAAAGAAATAACTTTCAAAGCGGAAAATACGGTGCTCATAAATAACGTTTAGTAACTTTTAATAACGATAACGTGTTTATAAACTATTTTATGTTTCTTACAATATCAGTAGTTCGTTGTAATAACTTATTTTTTTTTTATAATATTTTTATCATTTTTACAATTACGTACTTTATACTATCTACTTTTTCTTAGGTTTTAAGTATCTAAAGAAACAACTTTGTGTTATGTTAAAAGTGTAAAAAATAACTGCTAATAAAAACTATAACAGGAATATATAAAACTGTGCGTTCAATTAAAGATAGGTACGTACATATAGTTAAGTGTGTGATATATAATAAGGCTGGAATGTAAACGTGAAGGTAACGTAACTTAGCTTCTTAGGCTTTGTCGTGAACTGAGCGAAGAAAACAAAAAATAAAATAAAAAAATAAATACCTAATATATAATTTTCATCAACATGGATAAAATTTCTGTTCGTCATACTATGTGAATTTAGGTTATATTAATTGGGTGTTTGGATCTCATTTTGGTCTATATTTGTACGATCACGTTGCATTAGTAGTGAAACTATTTGTATCATGGTTCACAGAGTGTTCAAGGAGGCACTGTTACAACACGCATTGTAGGTACTATATGTACAATTTGTATCAAGCTCAGTCGCCTGCAAATCAATTGAGTCTAAATGCGCCAATCCTACATTATTGTCGGACGCAATCCCAGGCTACTGAATACGCTATTTACAAACATCTACGCCTAAAACAGGACGTCCTAGTCTATATACTAATCCATAATTACGAAGAGTTCCGACGCTTGCTGACTGGAGTCACGGTACAAGCGAGAATAACTTCACGTGCTAAAGAAACAAGAGTTATTTTCGACCTGATCTCGGCTTAAACATGGTACCCGTAGTGTTTTATTACAAAAAAAATCAGCCTTAAATTAAAGTCTATATTAGGAACGCAACACGCCAAGCTATCCTCGCCGACTTCGAGCCTCTTCAACTGTCACCGTCTCCAAAACAAGTAGAGGAAAATTTAATGGTGTAAATTGTATCTGTACAAAATCTCATTCGTCTTCTAAATTGACGTGGGAAGCCTTTCGGCTTCAGGGGCCGCCTACCCCAGTGTAGTTCTGTGGAGGGGGGCAGGGGGTGGGCCTCAACCGTTCGGCTGGAGCGTGGGGGGAATTTTGCTGTTGTCGGCTGTGTAAGCGGTGATGCTGTGAGTGAGTTCTGAGTTCATGTTGTCGTCCGGCAGTTTGCCGAAGGAGTCGTGGGCGCTGGGGGGGTCGTCGGGGGGGCGCGATGTGTCCAGGAGGTCGTAGGTGGCGGCGGAGGAGTCCGCCTCCAGGACCGTCTCCAGGGTCGTGTCGGCCTCCTCGAAGCGGGAGAGGTCAAAGGGCAGCCGCCCTTTCTTCATCTTTCCGTTCGGCGCCTTGGATTGCTGGGAAATGGGAAATAAGTAGACACATTGTTAAAAGGACTTCTTTTTTAAGGAAATTAAATTTAGTAAGTGGACCATTACTTAATAATATAGAAAACAAATAAAATCGGCCTGAAACATACCTACATACTAATATTGTAAATGTAAACATGGACGGGGCTAAGAACGTAGTATCAAGGAAGTTTTAAATTGCTCGATATGTCAATTATTACCACTATAATTTTATAAACAATATCGTTTTCATCTGTGTGTGCCTTTCTAAAGATCTTATGAACTACGTAACATGTTTAAAAGTGTCTGAAACTATGTGAGTTTAAAGCCTTGTTTACAAAGGTTTAAAATTACCAAAGGTATTAAAATTAACTTAAATCTTGGAGACTCACGTTTCAAATAGCCAGTTCATTTTCAAACATTACTTGCACAGTGTATATTTTTCTATTTATTAGCCATAACGATATAGGTAACTACTGAATTGGCTACTTGACAGTGTAAACAATAAAATATGAAAAGTTAGATATGTTAGCTAATTAGTTAAGTAATAATTTTACATTTTTATTATTTAATTAAAAGCATAGTTAGTGTTTTATTTTTGCAAAATAAATTTTACTTTTTTTATCTGTGGAACAAAAGAACCGAAACGAAACCACCATTGCAATTCGGAAATGACAGCTGTCGACGAAAAATATTTATTTTAATGTGGCGAAACAATGATTATTTTACCGATTAAATTGAATTATTGTATCTCTAATCGTATTAAGAATTTATTGAAACATTTTCCGTTTATCTAAATTAAGTCGTTACTATGCGTATCGGTACGTTGTCTAGAACGTTGACGTCATAATTGCAACAGTGACGTGACGTGGCGTTTGCGCGCGCTTTTTAAATGTGTTACACAAAATCTTATTTTTCTTTGGTTATTTACATTTTTTCCAGATAAATCGAATTGCTTGGGATATAAAATGAACGGGCGCATATTTTACAATACTTTTTCAAAAACTGTCAAGTAGCCAATTGTTCGTTCGTTTTGCCGATTCACTTTTAATTATATTGGTAGGAAAAATACCATGCATTATAAATACTTTAATATTTATAATGCATGGTATTTTTTAGGATGCGAAAGGCTTTTAAAGTAGTCTTAAACCGTATATACGGTCGAATTATGCAACCTCTTTCTTTATATAAAGTCGGCCATTATAAAGGCTCTAAAGTAGAATTGAACATTATATACGTTCGAATTGTGAAAACTCCTTCTTAATTTGGAGATAATAATAGAAGAAATGATGTTAGTCTTACCGGATTCTCAGTGATGTGCACGTGCCCATTCAGCAAAGGTTCCCCGGCGTCCTTGGAGCCGCCGCCGTTGGCCAGCCGCCCGCCCACGCTCTGCCGACGTCATAGAATCTTACAGAAATGTTGCACGCTCGGCTATAGGCCTCTGCACACGCCTACCTAGGGTAATTACTCAATGTATGTTCCTAAGTGCTATTAATTCTTCTGTATTGGAGTGGTGACCGCCTACGCTCTGCCGACGTTATAGAATCTTACAGAAATGTCACACTCGGCTATAGGCCTCTGCACACGCCTATCTAGGGTACATGCTCAATCTACGCTCCTCCAAAGTTCTACAGCCTAACATTTCGGAGCAGTGCCCGCAATTGTTTTTTTAACGTCATATTGTGACGTCATGAAGTTTTTTTGTACGCTTGGCTATAGGTCTCTACATATGCTAAGCTATGGTACTGGCCTTAACTACCCCTACCACAACTATCTATTAAATAACCGCAATCATAAATTGTCAGTTTCATTGGCTTTACCAGACACTTAATAATAATAATAATAAAGTTTATTTACTCTTCACAAAAGGTTTAAGGTACATTATTATTATGCTATACACTTAAGGAAGGTTAACTAACCTATTGATGTGAGAGTCTGGCGCCTAAGATAGGTATAGTAATACCTGTATTATAGACACATACATAGCTAATAGACCCCTCCTAGCAGTCCAATACAATAACCCTTAATAATGAGCTCTAAAAAAATAAATGGTCCTTCGAGCCAGATACGAGCCATATTATCTCCTGCTTACAATAATTCACAATTATTTAGTTAATTTCTCACTATAATGAACTCTAAGAGTATAGTCCTTCGAGCCGGATACAAGCAGGCAAGTCAATAAACGGGCTTAAAGTTAAGTTCACGCTAACTTACCTTCATTTCTGCCACCTCCTCTTCGTCATCCTCGTTCGTAGACATGTGCCGACGACGGGACCTTGGAAAGAATACCTACATTAGTTATGTCCACGTGTATAATGTGATGTGAGGCGTCAGTGGGGAAGTGGTAAGTGCGTTAGGTTTGAAAATTCGAAGGTCGTGGGTTCAAATCCTGCGAGGAACACCTTCACTTTGTAAGGTTTTAGTAAGTTTAGCTAGGGGATTGCATCTATTGTGCATCTGTGGTTTCGGATTAGAGCATTGGGCTTGAAAAACCGGGTAATGAGTCCAAATCCCGCGGCGAAAAATTTTACTTGGTGCGCTTTGGTATTAAATAGCGACTGTACTGTATTCGATTGAATTGCGCGCGGGCTCATCTCCCCCGCCTCTATATGCCTACCCCTTATGTCACAATGCAACTCACGTACATTTGAACCGATCCAACAGTAACGCAAGCGTTTGTATTGCGTTGTACGCACGTTTCAATTAATACAAATGTTATCTACTTTTTGGTTATCTACAAGACCGTAAGCCATGTGCATATATCAAACTCAAATATTTCTTTATTCAAGTAGGTTACATATAACACTTTTGAATCGTCATTGAATACAATGCAAAGTGATTCTACTTTCGGTTCGGAACCTATATCTACCGAGAAGACACCGGTAAGAAACTCCCCTTGGTCGTGTTACTAAGATAATCGCTAGAGGAAAGAAGATTAATTTTGTATATTGGACCGCCGCGGCTTCGCAAGAGTACCTAGTATTCCCGTTTTATTTACATTTTATACTGATTCCTATTAGCAGCAGCGTAAAGTTATATAGTCTGTAGCTTTTCTCCATAATTGAACTATCCAACACAATAAAATTTGTTCGCTATGAATCAGTAGTTTCAGAGTTAAAGGCATTCAAACAAACAAACTCTTTATAATATTAGCATAGAAGTTTAGATTAATGTTCTATGACTTGAATGTCTTTGGTTTTACCTGTGGGGGGAGTTATTCCGCTTTCTCCTTCGCCATAAACAGAAAACAGCCACGGCTAGAGCCACTAACAATGACGCACCAACTGCAATGCCGATTCCAACCCCTGCACACATATGAACAAGCAATAAAATAAAATAAAATAAATATTGGACAACATCACATACATTGCTTTGGTTTGGTTGAGTAGCTTAAGCACTTGTGTTACAGAAATTAGAAACAACGACGGTACCACATCACCCGGATCCGAGACAATTTAGAAAAGTTCGTTTCCCATATTGACCTAGCCGGGGATTGAACCCTGGAACTCAGAGATAGCGTGACGCCTGGCCCACTCGCCTTTCGGCTACGGAGGCCGTCAGTTATAATCATTTTATTTTCATCGTTCGTTTATTAATTCCATATTTTTGATTTAAATTTGCATGATTCCTTTTGATTTGTTACATTTTTGCGATTGACAGACTATTTTGTATAAATATTCAAAATTCCTTAACGTTACAATAATATTACATGGATTGACTAAAACAATTACGTTGAGTCAGTATATAAAATTTACTGACTACCAACATGCCTAGCTGAGATTACAAAAATTTATTAAAGAAACAGAAAAAAAAATCCCCCTTGAGGTGTGGGGCTCAAACCTGCCGCTCTTCCAACTGAGCTGACCGCAAGTTATCATAGGCGATGAATTTTTCTGTTGTATTGACTTCTTAGCCTCCGGTAATTGCCCTCTGACGAATATGTTTAGAACTACCTACATACTTATCGGCCCGTGACACATTCCTCGCCGAAATGTTTGAAAATCACGGAATAGTGCGGTCTGAAGTACCTACCTTCTATAAAAACTTTCAAAAACATATTATTGATTTTAAATAATGCATAGGGGACACTAAGTGGGATTAAAGTATTGATTTAAAAATAGTAAGAGACTAAGATGGTCTGGTAGGTAAAGATAAAGAATTCCATAAATTGTTATTTTGCTAAACTTGGTTACCTACCTACTTAGTTTTGCTATTGGTCTGATTGCTTAAATACCGAGCCTTGATCTCAATGTTGTTATTACATATATTTATTTATACTTTATTGCACGTATTTAAACATAACAAAAGGCAAACTTAATGGCGAGTGATATTCTCTACCAATCAACCCCACAGCTTCGAGTCGGTAAATTACCGTGGCAGTGCACTAAATTTGTGATTGAAAGTTAAAAAGCCGAGGTTTGATTAGTGGTTATAAAAAAATTTTTAAAATTAATCTTTAAATATATATTATTAAAGAAATGTATACAAATATTAAAAACACATAGGTACTATAATAGTAACAATACCTACATTTAAATAAATACATTTATTTATTTATTACCTACATTGAAACAAAACCTACGTTTAAATAAATATAATATAATATAAATTTATTTATTTAAATGTAGGTTTTGTTACTATTATATAATAAAATTCACTCCTTAAATAAAGGCCACAAGGAATAGGAACACAGAAAAACACTTACACAGTTTCCAAAAGCTTCTATTTCCTCAGACAGCATTGTACAAGCTCCAGAGACGTCCGTTCTCCTTCGGCGCTCCGACCAGAATGACTCGATTCGCCTTTTTTCATTTTAAACGCTCGATTCAACGAGAATTTCCGTTCCGAAACGATATTTTAAAACATTTTATGCTACGTTCAGAAATCAGATAATTTTAAATTTATACACCATAAAAATCAGCAAACCTAACATTCGACCATCCTGACATTGTGCATGTCCTCATGCACACCTAACATTCGGCCAATCGAGTCATTTTACAAAAACCATTCTAATCTTAAAACTGTAAACCCACCTTCTTACAGTCATGTAAATAAACAATAAACATCAAAATAATAAATAGTAAACATCCATAATGAACTGTAAACCCTCCTACTTACAGTTATGTAAATAAATAATAAACATCATAATAATAAAAAGTAAACGTCCATAATGAACTGTAAACCTTCCTTCTTACAGTCATGTAAATAAATAATAAACATCATAATAATAAATAGTAAACATCCATAATGAACTGTAAACCCTCCTTCTTACAGTCATGTAAATAAATAATAAACATCATAATAATAAATAGTAAACATCCATAATGAACTGTAAACCCTCCTTCTTACAGTCATGTAAATAAATAATAAACATCATAATAATAAATAGTAAACATCCACAATGAACTGTAAACCCTCCTTCTTACAGTCATGTAAATAAATAATAAACATAATAATAATAATAAATAGTAAACATCCATAATGAACTGTAAACCCTCCTTCTTACAGTCATGTAAATAAATAATAAACATCATAATAATAAATAGTAAACATCCACAATGAACTGTAAACCCTCCTTCTTACAGTCATGTAAATGAATAATCAACATAATAATAATAAATAGTAAACATCCATAATGAACTGTAAACCCTCCTTCTTACAGTCATGTAAATAAATAATAAACATCATAATAATAAATAGTCAACATCCACAATGAACTGTAAACCCTCCTTCTTACAGTCATGTAAATAAATAATAAACATAATAATAATAAATAGTAAACATCCATAATGATAAATAGTAAATATCCACAATGAACTGTAAACCCTCCTTCTTACAGTCATGTAAATGAATAATAAACATAATAATAATAATAAATAGTAAACATCCATAATGAACTGTAAACCCTCCTTCTTACAGTCATGTAAATTAATAATAAACATCATAATAATAAATAGTAAACATCCATAATGAACTGTAAACCCTCCTTACAGGCATGTAAATAAATAATAAACACCATAATAATAAATAGTAAACATCCATAATGAACTGTAAACCCTCCTTACAGTCATGTAAACATCCATAATGATATCAATGTATCCAACTAAAATAATTACATTCGCTCTTAGTTACAGATATTAGATAAGTTCGTTCCTAGCTCATAATCATATTTTACCAATACTCCATAAAAATAATAAATAAATGTGGTATTCTATTTACAATATGTGAACTTCGCTGGCCTCTGTACTATTATAACTAACAATTAAATCAATATTAATTAACCCTTAACACAATTTACCCAGGAACTGTTACAATCAATATACATACAAAGAAATTATACGAGTGAAAGCTCACACCGATTTCGTGGAATAAGTTTCGTTGTCTAGTAGACATGAGAGCAAGGAACTAATTATCACCATATAAGATAATATAAGCTTAACAAATATTTAGATTCCATAATTTATCATTACGTATTTCCTTCTTACATAATAAACAAAAAGTAAAAACAGTGTCACAGATCATAGTTTAAATCACTGGTTGTATGCTTATTAGTTACATAAATTAGATTTCTATTTCGCTTTGCTCCGTACAGTTATTCTCATTACCTTTGTTAACTCCTAGAGCGGCCACGTGGACCCAAGGCAACATTCTATACGCAGCGACGGCGGTTTTGCACTTATTTCAAGAGCCACTAAGTCCCGGAATAGAAACTACCCTATAGCGATCATTACCCAATACCGCAACGACTCTGTAAGGGCCTTGATAAGGTGTCCTAAGCTTTTTGCTGTTTCCGTCATTTGCAAATGAAGCTATTTTTTTTGTATGTTTGTTTTTCTTGCTCTATTTCAATCCTATCCTTAACTGATTCTCTGATAGTCACCAAATCTGTCTTTTCATGAGCTTCTTTAACTACGTCATTCAATCTGGGATCAACTTTTGCGTTTATACACACTCCAAACATGATGTCGGTTGGTGCTTTACCTGTGGTTTTCTGACAGGTATTATTCATACCCCATTGACCCTTACCCGCTTTGTCATCCCAATCTCTCTCATCAAAGTTTAAGTTATGTGCAGTTAATGAACTCAAAAATTGTGCGATTGCATAGCTCCACTTGAACGTGGGCTTACAACGGCATTCAAAACATGCCTTATATCTTTGTCTGCATAAAAACGCTTGAATGCACGAGAAGTGAACTTTAATTGCAGTTTGTGATTTGGTTTTGCGTACCGGCGTAGTAAAAATAAATTTTGTAAATGCGTCCACTATAACTAAAAGATATGAATTCCCTCGCTTAGATCGCACAAAAGGCCCAAGGTGATCTAAATGGATTGTATGAAAAGGCACATCTACTTTCATTATTGTGTGTAGGAGCCCTTCGTTTGAACTAACCTTTTGGCATAGGCACACTCGATACAAACTTGAACATATTTCTTGACAAACTTGGACATTCCGGGGAATCAGTAGGATTTCCTGATACGTTCAAGAGTCTTTTCCACCTGAAATGTCCAATTTCATCATGCTTCATCGGACAGAACTGCCATCGTGCCCCTTTTGGTACTACCCATCTCAGATTACTTTTATCTCCGTCTACACACTTATACAGTTTGTGATCTTTGATCAAATAGTTTTCCCTAATATTTGCCAGTCCATAAGCGTCTAAGTCTGAACTTAAAATATCACGAATCCTACAAAGTTCCGAGTCTTCTAACTGTAAGGTGTGTAGCCAATCTAACTGGTTAATGGACATCACATTGGGGAAACCATCACAGTAAACCGTGCTATCTTCTTCTCTACTAGGATTCCTAGACAATGCATCAACGTGCGCCATCTTAGTCCCCGCTCTATATTATATATTTTAGTCAAATTCCCGTAATAGGAGCCACTACTCGAGGGATCAGATCTCGCTTGGAAAACGTTGTGCGTAAGGCACTACAGTCAGTCACAATTTGAATTTTAACTCAGGCAAATAAACACGAAATTTTCTCAGCAAACATACTACAGCCAACATTGGCAAGTCCAATCGGCATACGGTTAAATTCGTATTGACCGTCCGGGGTAACGAAAGGAGGTAAGATGCTTAGATTCTTCTAATAATGGTACCTGATAATTAGCCCGATGACATATCTAACGTCACAAATTATACCTGTCCTGATAATCGCACGAACTCGTCTTCGATCACGAGCTTCCGGTATCGTTCTTTTACTGTCAGGGAATTAAGAAGTCTATAGTCTAGGCTTTCCATCCTTCTTCCGCATAAGGACTATCGGACTTGCATATTCCAAAACAGATTCTCTTATGACGCCGAATTCCAACATGTCACCTACCATTCCTCTAACTTGCCGACGTTCCCTATGCGACAACCGGTAAGGACGATATACCACTGGTTGCTTGCTATTCAGCCCTATGTGCATATCAGTTACGTTAGTGCATCTCAGCTCCCCCAAGGATTATGCAAAACAGTGTTTACATCGGTTAAGTAACGACACTAAGTTTTTCTTTTGTAAATCGCTTACAGAGTCACCTACATGAATTTTATCAATGTCAATGCTAACGTCACGTTTATTTCGTCGAAAGCTTATTCACGCAATAAACAAATTGTACCCTAGTACCTCTCCCAATTAAGGATTGCTCAAAACTTTCAGGGATTACATAACGGTGTAATAGAGACGAAAAACTGCCCCTCTTTAACGCTATACACTCCCCCATTGATACAAGTCTGTCTATTTGGTTTTCCAATAACTTTACTATGCAACAAGATATCTCCGTTTTCGATATTCACGCAAACTCTAATCGAGGCTGGTCCATGAACCGTGATATTTTCCTTTGATTGGACCACGATGGCCATGTCCCTAGCATTGTCAGATATCGAGAATGGTAATTCATCACTAAAATTGAAAAATCTTAAGTTCTCCGCATCTTTATGTACTACAATGTGCGCCTGTTCAGTGAAGGTTTGTCTCACTAGTAACAGTACGTCTAACAGTTTGTCATCTACAACGTGACACGCTAGTCCTGCATTAACACCATCTATTTTCAAATTAATGTTCAACGACCCGAGAGAGTAAACTATTCCATTGCCAAAGCCTTGAATTGGAACGGAGCTAACACTGTACGTAAAACCTAATGATGATGCCGCTGAACGAGTAAGTAGTGTGACATAGCTACCAAAATCTATAAAAGATTTCATTGATATACCGTTTACCCTACATTCTTTGATAAACTTTGCATTCGCATTTGAACTTAGTGTGCGCATAGTTTTAGTTACTGGTGCATTATAATTATTTGAAAGATTCCCTGACTTTATATTACAATCGTCTGTTTTATGTCCAAATCTACGAAATTTTCCACATTGCATTAATGACTTAGGACACTTAATGGTTGCCCCTTTTCCTTACAATTATAACAAAATATATAAGAATTACTACTAGTACTAGCCTTTAATTTCAACTGATGGCTAACTGAGTTAATCGTAAAATCATTGGATCTTCCTTTATAATTTCCACGGTAAAATGGTTGCGAAACTTCTTTATTAGACATAAAAACTGTAATAGCTGATCGAGACAGAAACAGCATAACGCATTGGCACTAGATTGCATTGTCTTATCGTTCAATCCATAAATAATACAATCCACCGCACGCTCGCACTCTTTGTCGCATTGGTTCAACAAGGCTTATTTCTCGTAGTAATATACTTCAAGAGGTTCATTATATCGGCTACGTCTTTTCAACATATCCTCCAAGGATTGGCCATAATTTTGTTCGTACGGAAAAGCTTCTAAAAGTTTTTGTTGCCACTCAGACCAACTAAATAATATTGAATTTAGACTTTTATACCAAGTTTTAGCCAATCCTTGGAGCCTCTGCATTGCAAAGTGAATCGTAGTCCAGCCGAAAACAGTGGCACACTCGTTCATCTTTTTAGGCCAAACGTCTATACGCTGGCTTTTCGATGAAGGGTCAAGTCTGGTAAAATATATATATATATTTTTTTTTTATCATACTGTTCGAGGGTACTTGTGTAGTCACTGCTGTCGTCTGGGGTTGAGGTTTTAAATGACCTAGCGAATTAATTAGATTCCTAATATCCCTAGCCATAAAAGTAAGACTTTCTGACCGTGTATCCTGATGTGCTGGTGCACCGTTGGTGATGCCTTGACTGATGCGTGATCTTCGTAGCTCCGCCCTAGCGTAGCGACAGTCTTCCCGGTTGCTACGTTCTCGATAGACGCGTCCGTGTTGCTCCTGTCCTTACGCCATGTGGTGAAGTGAATCACGTTCACGCCTGAGGTCGTCCTCCATGATGCGTAGCCGTTGACGCTCGTTGTCAAAAGCAATTTCTTGTTCGTGTTGGCTTGACCACACGCCCTTGGTCGCGATTTACACTCCTTAGCCTGCTGCGGCTACGGTAACCACAGCTTTTCTGAAACTCGAAAACAAAACTGTGTATTTTGTTCTAAAACAATTTAACAACCGGCTCCTGAAAGATTGCGATTAGATATCTGAAAAATATTTGAACTGTAGTACCAAACCAGTAATATTTTACACGACACATTCGTCGGCCTTCAAAAGTATACCCAGGCGTAAACTATTTATGAATTAATAACCTCTAGGTACTTTGTAAAGTGAACTCAAATTTTGTAACTTTGTTTTTCAAATGTCTCGAAAACGGTGCGTCGTAGCTCAAAAATAAGAAAATTTTGGCCCCCGTAGACCCAGAGCGTGCACCGACATAAAGTTTGACCACATGTGTTGTGACCGCACACTGACTTTGCATAATCTTTTACCACTTACACAAGGGGTAGACTAAGTTTGCAAATTTTTATCCCACCAACATTTTAGTCACACGTGTGGTGACCGCCACATGACCTTGCGGATTTGGGTCACGCACATACATACTGAGGGTATAGGGACATTTAGCAGGGTATCATCCCACTTCTGAGATATAATAAAATTCACTCCTTAAATAAAGGCCACAAGGAATAGGAACACAGAAAAACACTTACACAGTTTCCAAAAGCTTCTATTTCCTCAGACAGCATTGTACAAGCTCCAGAGACGTCCGTTCTCCTTCGGCGCTCCGACCAGAATGACTCGATTCGCCTTTTTTCATTTTAAACGCTCGATTCAACGAGAATTTCCGTTCCGAAACGATATTTTAAAACATTTTATGCTACGTTCAGAAATCAGATAATTTTAAATTTATACACCATAAAAATCAGCAAACCTAACAATTATAGTACCTGTGTTTTCAGTATTTGTATACAGTATAAATATTATTTTTTTATTAGTTTGTCAATATTTCATAAACGTTGTCACTTTTGAACGTTTCTAGTTTCTAGTCCTAAACGGTGGTGGGTATGAAAATAAATAAAATATAAAAATAAATACTGTTTATTTTCATCAACACAGATTACATTTTGAAACCAACTGTTGGAACCGATAATATCGTGGCTGTGTTAGAAATGTATATAAAATAAATATATAAAAAAAATACTATCAGAAATGTTATCATAGTTTATATATAAATACATATATATAACATACCTACATATAGATACATAATACTTACGAGAAGAAACAATGCAATAATTGAGAAAGCTTACATACACTTATAAAAATAGCCTACAACCCAAGTGGGCAAATGCATTCTATGACCAGTTAAGTTTTTGAAATCAAGGTAACTTTAAATTTAGCACAACAATTGTTAATTATGTAAGCAAACTGACTATTTGACATAGTTACGTGGAGGTTTTAATTTGGTAAGGTATTGAAGAGTATACTAATAATGTTGCAGACTGTACATAGCTCATCTGAGTGCCTACACTCACCAATTGAGACATAACATAACTTAGGTAAAAGTCTCTAAAATACTGATACAAAACACGAAATACGTGTTTGTTAAATTGCATGATACTTACATTTGAAATACTTTTTTATTTTATATGTTACATTAAGATGGATTTTGCAGGTATTACTCTTAGAATTTTTAAGATATTGTGTAACACTTTTACTAAAATAAATTTTGCCGTTTTCGAAGTCTAAAAATTTTTCCATATTGTAGAGAACCAATGACAGATGGCGACACTATAAGTTGGTTATAGGTATGTTTGGCTCTGTGGAGTGACTGTTCTCCTTTGGGGGCACGACCATAAGGCCTCCTCGAGGAAGGTAAGCCACAATATTTTTGAGGAATTAGTTTTACTCAAATCTCAACTAAAACATAAAGGTAATAAGTCTTCATCCCTTCAAATTTTAACTGTCACGTTTGTCTGAGTTTTATCAACGGTATGTATTCGAAAATAAACTTCAGTCCTATTACCTAAATGTTGTTTTCTTACAAAAGTATTTTATTTTTAAAAAGTATTTGAAATCTTTTTTTGGGTATTTTCTATTTAGTATTTCAGACACTTTTTTAGAAATATAATTTTCTGTTATCTAAAATGCTTTTTTCAGATACAATTTTAGATAATGATTTGTTACCTGGTATCTAAAATGCCTTTTTAGGTACATTTTTAGAAAATGATTTGTATCTAACATCTAAAATACCTTTTAAGTTTTTTTTTGAGTCTGGTATCTAAAATGATTTTTCAGATACCTCCTCAGAAATTGTTTAGTATCTGGTATCTATAATGCTATTTTCAGTATCTTGCTTCTTGTATGTCAAATGATTTGTATAGCGTATCTTAAGATCAGTGCTCACCAATCATGACGTTGCTCGTATCCGGGGGACGAGGTTCAATGGTGAGGACGTTGGGCCCTCGGCTGTTGCGGCCCGGGGCCTCCACCATCACGTACGTGCGCCTAGACGGGTCGAGATTCCGAAGCTGTAACAAATACAACAAAAACATCAGCCTCTACTGTTTACTGCACGACAAAGACCTCTATCATACAAATTTTCGAAAACATCACATACATTTCTAAAACACTTGTGTTAATCGTGATAATTTTAAATGCATTTTGTTAATCATCGGATAAAAAGACCGCTGTTTGAAAGATTTTAAGAAACTTAAAAAAAACAAACACTACAAAGCTTTTTTATTTTAAAAATATATTTCAAAATTTCAACAAAAGCTCAATGATATTAAAACAATTTTTCAATCAAACCATTTTTTTTCTAAAATTACATCCAATGAGAGTTATGAATAACGTTCTACTGTATAACTAACATCTAATATTATGTGTTAACAGTCTTATAACTCATTCATATTATATTTTCAATTTGAGTTATCTACGAACCGTTAAAGAGTTTAGACACCATGATCTACTACTGAGTAGGTACGCAACACTACTGAATATCGGTATCTTGCTGGATTAGGAGATCATTAGCTCCAGGTACTAAAAATAGACTGACGCCGATAATCAGATTTACAACCATTCAAACACAGAAAAAACACAAATTTTAATTCTGCTTGGGGATCGAACCGACATTCCTTGATGTAATCGATTCATACAGAAGCACTACTCATTGTTCCACCGAGACCAGCTGGAGGTCAATCTAAAACCTGAACTACTTACTTCTACACTGGAGCCAGTAACGGTGACGGAGGGCCAGAGGTCAAGCGCGAGCGTGAGGTTTTGGGAGTATTTCACGACGCGCGAGCCGCGGGCCTCCCACCACACGCGCACACCCTCCTCCGTGAACGCGTACTTCAGCTGGAAGTCCCCTCCATCTACAACACGAATTCATTCATTCATTTATTGAACACTAGCGTTCGCGTGGACTACAGGGTTTTTCTATATAAATATACTTTCATGGTCGGTTTTACCCCTATCTCCCTTAATATTCGAAAAAAAAGTAGTTCATATTTTAATACAAGATTCTAGCTATACTTATTAGTGAAAAATTACAATTATCAAACTTAGAAAAATTAACAATTTCCCATTTAAACTTTAAAGGGTGGTATTACTCCCATCTCCCCTTATTTTCATATCAAATCAAACCCCGTATCCTATGTCTAGGGGTTCAATGTTTACCTTTACCAAATTTCATCAAAATCGGTTAAGTGGTTTAGGTGTGAAAGCCACGCAGACAAACAGACAGACAGAGTTATAATACATTTACATTTTATTCATATAATTATTAAGCAGGTAAATAGTCCTCTTCGTAATATAGACTTAACGAAAACACAAAAAAACAAAATGTCGGACGTTGTTTTTTACTATTAGACAAGTTGTGTTTTTTTTTATTAAGTAACTAAACTTTTAATTAATTAGTTAATTTCTTTACCAATACAAACCTTGGATGTTCGGCGGAATAGTCATTATGGGGCTGTACACCTTCGGGTCGTCATTGTAGCTTTTCACCATCACGAAGATTGTGTGAGGGGGGTCGATGCCAGTGATCTGTCGATTAAACCAAACCTGAATACGTTTATTTCCACAACAGTGATAAAATCCATTACTTTTATTTGATATCTAGAATCAAAACTTTCTGCTTATTTTTGCCACTAATTAAATGACAGAAGACTCAATTGGAGGTGAGAACTTATCAACTGCATCTTAAGAGAGGCAGGGCAAAGCGATTTATCGTTCGAACTGGAGCAGCCCGACTGGTGAAATACCTCCGCCTTACAGAAGACAGCAGCCAAATAACAATCACTCCGGTGTTGTTGTGTTCCTGCGTGTGAGTAAGGTTTCCAGAGCTCTTGGGGGGTAGCTACATTAGTAGCAGGGGTCAAGCCTTCAAGGTAAGGGCGACAAGTCTAGTAACAGTTTTACTATGCTATATACTTTTCGCCCTTAAACTAGGAACTCATTACCACTTAACATCAGGTGAGATGAGGCCAATCTTGAAATGCGTTATAAAAAAAAATTCTTGCTTAAAACACATATTTTCAAGAGCCTCATTGCCTTTGAAACTCAATGAAAACGTGATCAATTTACGTAAATACAGAACAGTTCATTTTCCATATTAACGGACCGGGAATACTGCGGCCGGCTTGCCTCTCAGCTACGAAAGTCGTACTGTAAATACGGAATATTACTGCTCTAGGATTTCATCAACTTTCCACTATACAGCACGTACAAGTACTTGGCTAAACCATTAGTCGAAAAGACTTATTACTTTGTAGCAGAAGTAAGACACGAGGCCCTTACATGATAACTGATGCCTACCGCTAAAGAAGTACTTTCACTTATAACCTGCACAGTACGTACATCTAGTAAGCTAACTAGAGATGTTATCGGACGAATCTATCATCATCAACGTCGAAGAAAACCTGCAGTCAACGATCGATCGATCAAGTTGCTTAAATGAAATTATTGGTAAGTCGAACAGTAGGTATCATTTAAAGCTCCAGTCGATCAATTCGTTTGACGTTGAGCGAAGCCTTCGATCAGCAAGACTAAGACATGTTTGATGGAAAAGCAGTCTTATTATTCGGTAACAGAGCACACACCAAGAGGGTGATGCTCACAGTGTTATATGTTAGAAGTTGATCGAAGCCTTCGACTGACAAGACTGGGACATGTATAAAAGAAAAGCTGCCTTATCGTTCGCACTTACCAAGACGGTGTTCCCGACGGTGTTGAGGGAGGCCCACTGCTCCAGGGGTGCCTCCAGCTCTCCGCTGTAGAGCACCGTGTACCTGTCCGGCGGCGCGTTCCAAGACACCCTCACTGAGGTCGCGTTCACATACTTCCATGTTAACTCCTTCAGCCGTTCCGAAGCTGTTAACAGAGGAACCAATGAGTTCTAATTGCATTCATATATTCATACAACAAACTGGGTACGCAAATGAACCTCCCGTAACGAGGATCCAGTTTCAGCCCCAAGGAGCCAGGAGCAGTTGTAACTCACCCTCACTGAGCGTGGTGACCACCACGGGGCTGCTGAAGGGTCCCCCGGGCCGGCCCGGCAGCCGCGCCTGCACCTCCAGCTCGTACTCCGTCTCCGGCTCCAAATCAGTAACCGTCACTGAGTTGTTGAAGCTGTAAACAATAAAAAAAAAACTTAGAAACTTTACCCTTCTCAGACTATAGGAAATGGGCCAACTCAAATTGGACTTTATTTCCTTGAGTTACGGGAGATGAACTATCTATAGATAAAAGAATAATTTTGAAAAAAAAAATTTGCTACATTTGTAGCAGGGGTTAGGCCTTCAAGCTAAGGGCGACAAATCCAGTAAGATATTTATTATGCTGTACTTGTCGTCCTTAAGCTAGGACCTCATTACCACACAGATGGAGCCACGTAAGCGGCCATTCCGCCGGCAGTGTTGTGGTAGGTAAGTCTAAGCCGATTTCCCATAACACTGCCACTAAGGCGATGAGGTCCAATCGGGGAGTTTTAGTGGGTAACCCTAGGCAGGGGGTAGGCAGGAGAGTCCCACACACGCCGCCACTCTCCCTCGGGTGGCGGTACGGTGCGTCAGGCATTTCTCCCCGTCAAAAAAAAAAGGACCTCATTACCACTTAATATCAGGTGAGATGAGGTGAATCTTGAAGTGCAATATAAAAAAAATAAAAAAAAATGATTGATTGTGGTTATGTACCTGTCGACGCAGCGCTGCAGGCCGTCTTTCTTGCGCACGCACACGCGGTAAGCGGCGGGCGGCGCGGGGGGCGCGGGGGGCGCGGGGGGCGCGGGGGGCGCGGGGGGCGCGGGGGGCGCGGGGGGCGCGGGGGGCGCGCGCCACGTGGCGCTGACGGCGCGCGCGCCCACGCCCCACGCGCGCACCTGTGACGGACGCTCGCTGGGCGACAGGGCCCTGGGACGGTACACTTCATCATGAAACTGAAGATTACACGGAAACAGAATACTCCCGACACAAAAAAATGAAAAAAACCCCTTTTATTTGATACCTTTATTAAGGAGTAGGTAGTGACAAAAGAAGGAAATACGTAATTTTCTGGGGCAGCCATCTTGGATTTGAAATTTGTCATTATGCATAATATTCTGCTAGTCAATCCCTTTTATAAGATACCCGTGTTGTGGGAGTTGTGTTAAAACATGCAATCCATAATATTGTGACGGCGGCCATCTTGGATCGATTTTAACTTTTTTTTTATATTGCACTTCATTATTGACCTCATCCCTGATGTTAAGTGGTAATAATGTCCTAGCTAAAGGGTGACAAGTACAGCATAATAAATCTGTTACTGGACTTGTCGCCCTTACCTTGAAGGCTTGACCCCTGCTACTAACGTAGCACCCCCCAAGCTCTGGAAACCTTACTCACACGCAGGAACACAACAACATAGAAGTAATTGTTATTTGGCTGCAGTCTCCTTTAAAGTGGAAGTATTTTACCAGTCGGCCTGATCCTGTTCGAGCGATAAATCGCTATGCCCTACCTCTCTTAAACATATGAAACATAGCTGAGAAATGCGCAAATAAATTAAAACTGTTCAAATCATTTTTTCAGTCTTTTCTAGATCTAATTGTTTCAATAATAATAACTAAGATATATTACATGATCCAAACCTATACTTTTATGCGATTTTCACAATTTCTTTGGATTCATTTATTTTCACAATAGTCTAACTGCACTTGTCTTGATGCAGAATTGCTCATAACTTTAGCATTCTTTGAAATAAAAACTATAATTACTTGCCAGTATCTTCTTTGTAGTTATATGGTCCAAACCGGAGGCAACTTCATTCGGTTATATAAACGATTCATAGTTATTATTGATACTTACACGGTTAAGGATGTTTCAATGAAAAGTAAATCAAAACTGTTGGAGAGCAACAGAACCTCACCGGGTCTCGTCGCGGCTGTCGGTGGAGACCCACGGCACGAAGGTCAGGTTCTGAGGCAGCCATTTTGTAGACTTCGTCCCCAGCACGCGGATCTGGAGCTGTTCCTTCGGGCGAACTGTAACAAAAAATGGGTTGATTTGAGAACTACGTCAAAATATTACAAGTTTAACAAAGCCATTTTGAATGCGTAAGGAATTCTGTCTGTGTGTCTGTTTGTCCATCCGGCTTTCACGCCTAAACCACTGAACTGATTTTGAAATTCGGTATAGACATACATTGAACCTCTAGAACGGACATAGGCTACTTTTTGTTTTGAAAATAAGGAGGTTAATATATCAGCATTGAAAGTTTATATGGAATATATTTACTTCTTAAGTGAGGGATATAAAAGTCGACACAAATAAAGTAAGTTTTAAAACTTCGATTAAAATATGGATTACCTTTTGTTTTGGACATTAGGGGAGATAGAAGTAAAACCGACCATGAAAGTATATACATGTGGAAAAAATTATAGCTAGTGTATACATAGCTGGTGTATATACAGCTATACAGCTGGTGTAAATACTGCTGGTGTATATACAGCTAGTGTATATACAGCTAGTTATATACAACTAGTGTATACACAGCTGGTGTATATACAGCTGGTGAATATACAGCTAGTGTATATACAGCTAGTGTATATACAACTAGTGTATACACAGCTGGTGTATATACAGCTAGTGTACATTTATATATCCCGTCGCAAGTACTTACGGCGTATAGTATAGTTTAGCACATCTTTCTCCAGAGGTATATGCGTCTCCTCCGTCACATTCTCATCGCGGTACTGGAGCTGCCACTGCATCACTCCAGGAGTCTCCTGCGCGAACTCCTTCCAGGACACCACCACGGAGTCGTTGGTGAGCTTCGTCAGCCGGATTGGCACTGTAAAAGTGCACGTGTATTTATGTATGGTGCAAGAGATATTGGCGGTACGTCTATAAGAATAGAAAATAATAGAAAATGTCCTTATTCATCGATTTTTATAGTGATTTACGCCACACTCATCATCATCATCTCAGCCTATCGACGTCCACTGCTGGACAAAGGCCTCACCTAACTTTCTCAGCGTGCGGTTCTGTGCCGCCTGTAACCAACGGCTCCCCGCGACCTTAACTATGTCGTCGGGTCACCTGGTGGGGGGCCGTCCCACGCTGCGCTTTCCTGTGCGTGGTCGCCATTTGAGATCCGCAAGCCGCACTAGCGAACTTTAAAAATTCATCTCCTCTTGCGGTACGGGACTCGAATCCACGACAGAGAACTACATACTTCTGAACATATTTGGCAGAGGGCACTTACCGTAGGCTAACGGGTTGTTACAACCAGAATAGCAGAAAAAAATCATCGCCTACGATAACTTGCGGTGCTGTCCGTCAACAGACCCACAGTCGACGGACAGCACCACCGATACGTGAAGGTCGTGGGTTTAAGTCCCGCATCGCAAGGGGAGATGAAATTTTTCTGTTTCTTTTAAATATCTTTATTCATGTATGCTTTACAAAAGCACTTATGAATCGTCAGTAGGTACCCTTTAAGGGCATTAGGGCTAATTCTCATTATGGCAACCGACTCGCCAATTGACTACTTATTATGGCTACCACCGTCTTTATTTATATAATAACGTTGAGTCATTGATAAGAGATCAAACACATTATTTCAAGAATAAATCAACAAAAACGGAACTAATGTACTCGTAATAAGTAACTTATAATAAATAAATAAATATATATAATAATGTTAAAAGTATTATTTCTAGCACAAGTTGCACTAAGCATACGGTATATCTACTAAGCTAAATAAAGAAGAGCTTGGAAATTAATTAAGTGACGCACCTCCTTGCCCCTGGCAGTATACTGGCTCAGACTTGTCGCTTGCCAAATTCTTATTCTTGCCTCGGATGTAAGCACGCACCTACAAAATAAAAGTTTAAGTTAATACTGTTATGTCAAACAACAAAAAACAGAGATAAACCTATTATCTCTTGTATCACCGGTGATATTGTTTAATTTGTTAAAATATTACACCGAGGCGTGCGGGCCGAATTTCGGCGTCGCGCCATCTCTGAGGTCCCGGGTTCAATTCCCGTTCAAGCGAAAAAGGAAAACCAACTTTCTAGGCAATTTATGTTATTGCAAAACTTTCTTGGGAGTCATGAAAAGTTATTTCAAAGCTGGTGAATAAATAGAAAATAAACTGTATTAATCATAATAATAAATGCGCCAGACAATCACCCAGTCTAAAAGTAAGGTTTTCTCTTGTACTATGAGCACCAGACGACGCATACTAACTGGGGGCGTCATCCCAGCACACCCAGACCCAAGTCAATTTAGAAAAGTTCGTTTACCAAATTGACCTGACCAGGAATCGAACCCGGGACCTTTCGCGCTTTGGCCGCCTACCTTAGCCACTGCACCACCGAGATCGATATTAATACGAACCTGGAATCCATATGGAGTCAGGGCATCACTAACGGTTATCGTCTCTTCATTGTTTGTATGCGGCTGTCCAGGTCCAGCTGAAACAAAACATACATATAAACATACAAGAATCAAGCGCGGCAACAGGAACATAAATAATATATAGAAATATATATATTGACACAACAACACGATGTTAAAACAATAAAACACACACACACACAGAACAATTTGTGGTCAATTAGATTCCACCTCAGCAAATGCTGCTACGGCATTATTTCTAACACCACAACAGCGCTGGTATTCTGGTGGAAGCCACTTGGAAAAATAACCAAAGCCGGTTTTACCATTTTCGATAAGAGAGGTAGGGCATAGCGATTTATCGCTCGAACTGAAGCAGCCCGACTGGTGAAATAATACCTTACAGAAGACTGCACCTAAATAACAATCACTTCGGTACTGGTGTGTTCCTGCGTGTAAGTAAGGTTTGCAGAGCTCCAAGTTTGCAGAGGGCCAAGCCTTCAAGGTAAAGGCAACAAGTCCAGTAACAGATTTATTATGCTGTACTTGTCGCCCTTCAGCTAGGACTTCATAACCACTCAACATCAGGAATCCTAATAAAAGAAATATAAATTTAGAGCCTGGTTAAGTGTCTTACCAGGCCTATCATCAGCCACAGCGGCCTGCACGGTGTACGCCATGACGTCGACCCCGGCGCGGTGCTTGTCCCACTGCAGCAGCACGCTCCGGGCGGTGAGCGGCCAGCAGCGAACGTTCTGGGGCGCGTCGCTCCCGGTGCCCTTCACGCTCAGCTGCGCCCACGAGGAGGCGACCGAGTTACCGGACCTAGCGAAGCATTGGTATATGCCTGGGGATACAAATATGTGTAAGAAAGAGAGAAAATAATACCTAATAATATTAAGAGAGGTAGGGCATAGCGATTTATCGCTTGAACTGGACTGGAGCAGCCCGACTGGTGAAATACATCCACCTTACAGAAGACCGCAGCCAAATAACAATCACTTTTGTTGTAAGGTTTTCAGAACTCGTGGTTGCTACATTAGTCGCAAGGGTCAAGCTCCCAAGGTAAGGGCGACAAGTCTAATAACAGCTTTATTATCATATCAACTTGGAACTTCCTCATTGCAACTCAACATCAGGTGGGATGAGGTCAATCTTGAAGTGCAATACAAAAAAAACAACACTATGTTAAATGTCTGAACGCGCTAATATCAAAAACTACTGGTTCGAATTGAAAAAATTACTTTTGTGTGCTTAAAAATAAAGCTGACAATACCGATTCCAAACCATAACCCCCCCCCCCCCCCCCCTCTCGCAGATACAGAGGCATTTTTTTATTGTGGTATCATATAGATTATTTTTACCTGCATCTTCAGAATCCACATCGCCAACGACGAGCTCATATCGATTTCCGGAAATGGAAGAGCGCAAGTTGAACTGGAAACCAAAAAAACATTAATGCTTGATTTAATCCACATGTTTTACAACACTAGATTACAAGACAAGATTTTCAATATCAAAGGTGATGACCACATTTTATGTCATATAAATATCAACGTAATTTGTTTCATTTCGTATATAAATGTGACATTGTATATTATAAATTAGTATCTAGTATAGCGAATGATTGCTATTTTGAAAAAAGGAAATGCCAAGTTTCTCGCCGGTTCTTCTCGACATCATCAACATTCCGAACACGGCGGTACAATACTGAACTTGTACTGGCTGTCGATTTATAAGTGCTTTTGTAAAGCTTACACGAATGAAGAGGTTTTCTTTTCTATTATGTTGTCACCTACGTAAGGTGACATGAAATATGAAATCGTTAAAAGTACCTTTAAGGGGGTAAAAAGCAAAAAGAGGCTGTAACAATAATTTCGGACGTCAAACTCACCCTCCCTCCCAGCAGCAGCGGCTTCCCATCCTTGTACCAAGTGATGGTGGGGGCTGGCCTCCCGACAGCCGTGCAGTTGAACCTGACAGTGCTGACCCTCACCATCTCCTTCGAGATCGGCGGCAGGATAATAGAGGCAGCCTCCGTGATGGTCACGTTGAACACCTGGAACAAGTTCATTATACGGTGATATGAACAAATGCTCTAAGATTGTTGACGACAGATCTGGCAGCCGCGTTGTTAGGGGGCTCATATCATTTTACCGAATCTTTTTCGACCGACGCTACGTTTCACCGAACATTGTGTCGCCGAACAATACAAAGTTCTATGATTCGGCGAACCGATGTTCGGAGAAATGTAGCATCAGTCGAAAAAGATTCGGTAATATGATATGAGCCCTTGTTAGGTACGTGTTATCATCTTCTTATCTGTGCTTTTTCCGCTAGCAACGGGGTTCGACTGTAGTGGTTTTTTTCCTGTTTTCTATATTTTGTGAATATAAGCTTAAATATATTTTGCGAAAATAAGCTTAAATTGGAATATCTTTTCATTTTGTATCCGTAACAAAGATCTTTCACGGTATACTAACCTCGGATCTCTCTGTCACATGGGAATATGTGACAGACACTCAATTTTTTAAAAAGCAGAATGTGTTTATTTCCCCCTGCGGTAAGGATTACGAACGACCTTGAATATTTTAAAGAAACAGAAAAAATCTCACCTATAGAAAATAGAAACAGAAAAGACCTTCACGTATCGCGCGTGCTGCTCTTTCATCTGAGCTAACCGCAAATTATCGTAAGCGATTAATTTTTATGTTGTTGTAGACTCCGGTAAGAGAGGTCTTCGCAATATGTGTAGAACTACATTCTTATCGGCCCGTGGTACATTCGTTGCAGAAATGTTTGAAGACCACGGAATCTTAGACACGTTGGCATCTTAATAGATTATTATAATGTTTATAGTGACTCACGACCTTCATGTATCGCGCGTGCTACTCTTCTTTTTTTATTTGTTTTTTTTTTCGGGGGGAAATGCGTTGATGCACCATACCATTACTCCGAGGGAGGGTGACGTCGTGTGTGGGACTCCCTGCCCTGAAAAGGGCAGGACTACCCACTAAAACCACCCGGTTGGACCTCCATCGCCTTAGCAGCGATGCTGTGGGAGATCGGCTGAGCCTTGACTTCCACAACACCGCCGGCGGAATAGCCGCTTACGCGGCTCCGTCTACTCCCCCGCAGTGTTCAGGGGAAGACTGGGGATGGCGTGCTACTCTTCTAACAGAACTAATTGTAAGCCTTGGTCGGCAACAACAAGTTTATCAAATTGAAAACTTATTGGTTTTAGAAACATACTTCATTCTCAATTTTTTTTCAATCTATATTTTTGCACAGCTATACCCGTTTGTTATCTACCTACTGTTTCCTCTACCTGAATATTGTCTGGAAGAAATTCCTTTCTAGCAATAAGACCGCCTATTTGTATAATCATGCAAGGATTACCTAAATGCTAATTCAAAATATAAGAGTCATTTAATCATAAAAATATAAGTATACTAGCTGTGCCCGCGACTTCGTTCGCGTGGACAACATCCTTTCATGGTCGGTTTTACCCCTATCTCCCCTAATATTCGAAACAAAAAGTAGTCTATATTTTAATAGCTATTTGTGCCAGCTTTCTCTAACTTAAAAAATAAACATTTTCCCATATAAACTTTCAAAGGTGGCATTACCCCCCTTACTTTCTAACAAAAAGTAGCCTATGTCCGTTCTTGAGGTTCAACGTATACCTATGCCAAATTTCATCAAAATCGGTTGAGAGGTTTAAGCGGGAAAGCGTAACAGACAGACAGACAGACAGAGTTACTTTCGCATTTATAATATTAGTAGGGAAAGTAGGGAAATACATCCCAACATCTCTGCTGTACATACCTATCAAGCATAATTAAATACAAATGTTTATTTAAAATTAAATTTTGTCGTCAACATTTTTTCGTAATTTACGTAGGTAACAATATAAACAGTATAATTAGCGCTGTTAATTGACATTCCATAAACACATTTGATTTAAATTCCTTCCTCTCAATGTCTAGCACCGAGCAAAACAGTTCTCGGAACTTGGCAAATACCTTTTATTAAACAGAACGAAAATACAGAGGCGTCAGGCTTAAACGGTACACGTGTAACTTAACTTACAGTGAAAAAATAAGTTCGTTCACATCGCCTCGGGCCACTAGGCTTGGTGAAATTTCGTTAGAAAATGAGTTACTACGAGTACATTTGCAAGGGTTATTTTTAGTATACCTCCTTAAATTAGCCACGTATTTGTATCGTACGAAAAAGGTATTTCTCTTCGACTTTGAAATGAGCATGTTAAGATTATATACGGATAAATTATATTGGAGCATGTAATATTAAAATAATCGCTTTTTTTAAATGCTAATTGGACGAATACATGGTCCTGGCTGGTCCAGCTTATCTCTAAACAGCTGAATTTATTTTGATGGAACTTTCACTTATAGTTAGCTAATGTATATAAAAACCCTAAACTGACCACAACACCCAGACCCGACGGTTCCACAACAAAAAAAAAACATAAAAAAAATAACTTCAATTGTTTACCTTGATGTGCAGTCGTCAACATACAAGTTTATATAACAATTAGTATTAGCATTAAAACTATCAAGGTTTACATACGCCCTTTGGGAACTAAAAAAAACGACAAATGAAAAATCAGCTATAGCAGCATATTATGGTTACGCATACTCATGTCTAAGCTATGGGATAGTATTATGGGGCAACAGTACGGACGTGAGCGTATTGTTTACCCTACAGAAAAAATGTGTAAGAATAATTAAAAACCTCAAAAATACAGATACCTGCAGGCCACATTTCAAAAGCTTATCAATTCTGACACTAGTTTCAATTTATATATTAGAAGTCTGTAAGTTTGTACGAAAAAATACAGGATTCTACAAGAAAAAGGGAGACATCCCGCGCCGTTTTCCAACAAGAGACGAACATAAACTCATAAAGCCACCATCGAAGTTAGGAATGCTAAGTTCAGGTCCCTTAGCAATGTCAATTACAATATATAATAAAATACCCAACAGCATTAAACTAGAAGAATCTCTGCCGGTTTTCACAAAAAAATTAAAACACCTGTTAGTCGAAAAAACCTATTACACATTAAACGAATTCCTCACTGATAAAACCATAATATAATATAGACTATTAAATTTATCAAATACTTCTGAGATGACATATCTTATAAATTAATATTATTATTATTAAATTCATTTACTGACTTATTTCCCATAATAATAATGTAAAAAATGTTTATTTGACAGATTGTTATATTTAACGTAGGCTTAACAAACTACTAATATTTTACGTTGTAAGAATAAATTTTTGACATGAATATGAATATAACTTTGACATTAAAAAAAAAAATTTAAAATTGACCAAAGAATAACACAAATTATAACACAAATAATACAAATTTGACAATACATACTTATTACAAAAATTGAAATAAAATTTAAAGAAAAAAAAAATAGTTACATATTTTTACTAGGTAAAGGACTTTATATTGATGACATAACATTTGTATACCTACTTCATTATATAATAAAATCTGCATGTCGTTTCAAATTGTTAAACCCATCAGGGTTCATATGTACTATATCTGAATGTAAAACCTACTTACACCATATGATTGACAATAAATGTATTGAGTATTGAATTAAATAATATAAATAAATACTAGACAACATCACAAACATTGCCCTGATTCTGTTGTAAGTAGCTTGAGCACTTGTCTTAGAGAAATCAAAAACAACGACGGCACCACAACACCCAGACCCGAGACACTATAGAAAAGTTCGTTTTCCATATTGACCCGACATGGGAACAAACCCGGAACCTCAGAGATGGCACGATCTCATAGTCCAGCTCGCTCGCCTCTCGGCCACGGCGGTCATCAAAATATATATATCAACTAGCATTAGCAATGAATTATACCTATATCAACTAGCGACCCGCCCCGGCGTCACACGGATGTAATGTAAATACGTAGAAATATTGGCTTTTCTATTCTTTGTTTCAAAAAAACCCTCTTGAATCACTCTACCTATTAAAAAAAACGCATCAAATCCGTTGCGTAGTTTTAAAGATTCATCGAACCTGTGGATGTAGGGACAGAAAAAGCGACCTTGTTTTATACTACGTAGTGACTATTCAAAACACAGGCTTAAAGAATCATATAATCTAACTAGAAGCCCGCCGCAGCCTCACACGCGTACTACTTATCTCCGTTATTTCACATTTTCCACTAATACTTCGCTCCCATTGGTCAATGCGTGATTTCATATAGCCTAAAGCCTTCCTCGATGAATGGACTATCCAACACAATAATATTTTTTTTATTCGAACCATGTAGTTACTGAGATAAGCGCATTCAAACAAAGGGGCCATCCATAAAGTACGTCACACTAATTTCATGAGTTTTTGAGCCCCCCCCCCCCGTCCCCGTCCCCGTCCTTGTCACAGGAAGTCACATTTCTGAGACCCCCCCTCCCTAGTGTGACGTCACATGTTTTGCAATTTAACATTGAAAAATTAGTAAATTAAATCAGCAGTTCCGAAATTAGTTTTATTTCCATTTAAATTAAGTACTTTTTTATGAAATCAATATAATATCAAATATTTGAAACAATAACAAAAAATAAACTAATGAATATAAAGAAAAAGAAGAAAAAGTAACTCAATCATCTTCAGTCCATGGACTTTGAACCCTATGAACTAACTTGTCAACAATACAATTTAAACCGTATTGCCCTATGTAAAGATAGAGTTGGACGTATTTTTTAGTTTAATTAATATTCCAAATTACGCGATTAGTACCTCTAGATTTTGAAATGTGATGTCACGAAACTTAGGACCCCTCCCACCCCTTGTCACACCATGTCACACTTTTTCGACCCCCTCCCCCCACTTTACGTGTGACGTACTTTATGGATGGCCCCAAACAAACTCCACCCTTTTAATATTACGATGCAATTTAAACCTCATGCGACTGACAAAAGAAGTCATTTTTGACGTAACGTCACGCATCACGAAAAAAGATTTAAGCCATGTTTTTCCACCTTTTTTAGTTCGCAATTGTGCGTATATAAAATCGTAGGTAAACGAAGAGTAACTACCTAACGCTCCTTGAAGCTAATTAGCTAGTAATTCAGTACTCCCACGTTATTAGTGCGTTAATTAACTTTTCATCATGTCTAATTAAGTAGGCACTTGAGTTTTTGTGGAAGATCAAAGTCTTAGGAAAAATTAGGAAGACATGCTTTTTATCGTAATATTTCTTATTTTTGATATAATTTATTTTGGGTTCAATGAAATTGGGTACCTTTTATTATCGTAATAAGCACAAGGAATAATGTTGTATTAATCGTAATTATGAAAAATCTAGTTTTGACATTTTCATAAAATGATAAAATGAATTCCTCATTACAACAAACGCTAATGTTATTAATGAGCAACGAAATGTTTTCATTAATTTATTTTTATTGATTCTTTCACAGATTTTTTTTAACAAATCAATTATGAACATACAATAAAATTATTTTCCGTAATGTATATATTGTTAAGAATTAAACGTGAGTCCAGAAATAGTTACACTTATAACTGTGTTAAAAACTATTATTTAGTGATGTTAATTATCTACATTACATATTATACTATATGGTGTGTTTGGAACGTATACACCTTAAGGGGTTGAAACAGTGAAGTAATAGTAATATAAAACATCCCTCATATCGAAATAGTTATCTCTGAAGGAGATCGTCATTCAGTTTAAGTACTTGTCTTACAGAAACCAGAGACAATGACAGTACCGCAACACCCAGACCCGTACCCTATATACCTTGAATATGTGTGTGTGTCCGTCGACCGAGCACATGTAGACTCCCTCCTGGTCCAACTCCAGACCGGTCAGCTCCAGGACCTCATCGGTGGACTCCAGAGTCGCCGTCCTGGCGCCTGGGGCAGTGAACTCCCATGTTAACTGGAACAAAAGAGGTGACGTAAATCAAAAAGAACTGACGCTTGAAAGCAGTCTGAATCAATAGGATACCGGACGAAAAATATATTTTCCGGGTCAAGAATATGTTTTGATCCGTCTGTTAAATAAATAACACCCAGACCCTGATTTTTTGTAATGTCATTTGTAATAACATAGGTTAAGGAAATATTGTCACTAACAAAATGGACTATGGTCTGAATTAAAGAAATTATTATTATTAATATAGAAAAGTTCGTTTCCCATATTGACCCGACCGGGGATCGAACCCGGGACCTCATAGATGGCGCGCGCCAAAGTCCGGCCCACCAGCCTCTCAGCTATGGTGGCTGTCTGTTAGAGTATCCAAAATTCTAGGACACGTCTTTTTGCATTTTCCACCTACTCAAAAAATAACAGCGAAATACACTGACTTGAATTGTCGCATGACGTCATTAGTGGGTACATTTTTTACCCACTTGTTTTGTCTTAGTATTTTTTACACGCTTTTTTAGTTAGATAGATATATTTTATTAGACAAAAACTTTACAGCAATTGGTTTTACAGATAATTTATAGTACAATTTAGCATAGGGCGAATCTCCATTGGGGTTACTTACTCAGTCTATCTTTAGTAGTTTTTGAATGATAGATGGATGCACTTCAGGTAGAGCAAATAGAAGATATTGAAAAACGATTAAAACGGTGCTAACAGGCCTAGTATGCGCCACGCGACTAAATTTTATCGCGTTCTTAACAAACGTCAAAATCGATTGGAGTCAGTGCCTTAGCTGCTGATTGGCTGAAAACACGAGTGCGGTGTGCTATTAGCCAACAGTATCAATACTTTTGTCGTCTTATGCGATAAATTTGACGTAATGCACATGCTAGGCCTAAATGAGCCACCTCGACTCAAAAAGCTCATTTATACAAATCTCACCTTTGGCCTCGGCCAACCCAGCACCGGGCATAGCAACTGGACCCTGCTGAACCTGGGCGCTAAGATGTCGACCTGGTCCTGCAGAGGCAGGAGAGAAGGAGGCGTGTCCCTCTCTCCTTCCACCTGCAGCCACGCCACGTCGCTGACAGCACTCTTGTGCAGGTACGAGTTTGTAGCGACGCATCTGAAAGAAGGTACAACAAACATGTTGAACTGATATTTGGAACTGCTTTCATTCAATTCAATCATTTTTTTTAAATTAGTTTACATG
Organism: Glyphodes pyloalis; assembly: GCA_037074685.1. Classification (NCBI taxonomy): domain Eukaryota; kingdom Metazoa; phylum Arthropoda; class Insecta; order Lepidoptera; family Crambidae; genus Glyphodes; species Glyphodes pyloalis. Next base: position 1,200,283 of record JAYKKO010000012.1, on the reverse strand, counting down.
TAACACTTTTGAAGCGTCATTGAATACAATACAAAATAATTCTGCTGGTTCGGAACCTATGTATATCTACCGGGAAATCCATACTAACATGATAAATGCGAAAGTAACTGTCTGTCCGGTCTACACGCCTAAACCACGGAATCAAGATTTTGGTGAAATTTGGTATAGGTATACGTTGAACCTTTAGAACGGACATAGACTACTTTTTGTTTCATTAATAAGGAGGGATGGGGTTAATACAACCCTTGTTTATTGTAGGAAAATGTTTTTTTTTTAAGTTAGAGATATGAAATTTGGCACAAATATAGCTCGAAACTTGGATTAAAATATAAAATATATTAAATATACTCGTTGTTTATTAGGGGATAAAGGGGTAAAACGGACAATGAAAGTATGTAGTCCACGCGAATGAAGTCGCGGGCACAGCTAGTATCAATATAAATGCAATACCAAGATAAATGCGAAAAGCTATAATCAACCAAACGATGACAGATCAACGTTGACTTTGACAAGAGTTATCAAGAAAAATATCCATCACCACCTAGAAGCGCTTGCTACTGATTTAAAATTCCGCTCGTTCCGATAGGACTAAACGAATATCTGCGAACAATTTGTGGATTCATAAATAAATACGACAATCCGTTTTGTTTTTTACTTACATCTTCCACTATCCTTTAGAGATTTAGATTTAAAGATAACATTAAACATGCCTTTAAAATGTGGACCGGAAAATTTAGAGGCAAAATACCTGAGTATTAAAGTGACTAAGTAAAATTAATTTACAAATGAAACCCAATCGTCCGGTTTGTAATTATTCTCCTCTTTCACTTGTAATTCATTGTTTCTTGATTTTGAAACTAGATAAGCACGTCTTTTTATTTATATATTAATAAACTTTATTGCACAAAAAAGTACAAAAGGCGAAGTTAATGCTAGGAGCATTCTCTACCAGTCAACCGTTTGGTCATGCAGATAGTTCGTTTCGGGTGTAAAGTGGAAAATGTGGAAATCAATTATATAAATGGAGGAATATTAAAAAAAAAACAATTTAATCTCCTCTTGCGGTGCGGGACTCGAACCCGCGACCTTATTGTATCTCGCGTGCTGCTATTTCAACTATTTTTTTCTGTTTGTATACAATATTTGAAATTCGCTACTACGACGTAAAGTACTGTAAAACATTTTAAAAATCGGTAATTGGAGGATTTCAAACGAATTTGTATTTCATAACTTTTTGGTTGAAAAATTAAAATGTTGCATATCTCTTACAAGCTTTTTAAGCTTCTCACACTTTCTCAATTTGTCCACGAGAATCTAGGAGCTGCAACTTTGCTTCATTTCGATTTACTTCAGTTCCAAATGAACAGATGGAACAATGTTTGTAAGGGCTAAGTCTGTGAAGGACTCATTACGCCTCTTGAAAACAGTTCATCGACCCCAACTACTGACTTGGCTGTTTTATATCAAAGTAGGATCAGTAAAACAACATTCTACAAAAACAAGTTTGCTACTTTTGCTAAAACAAAGTTTTTTTGATAAATAATTGTATGCCAATGAGTTCTTCGACGTTTTGTTTTATTTATGTTAAGTACTTATATTTCCAAAGTTCATACTTGTAAAAAAACTTGAATTTGCGTTTTCATAATTTTTCCATGTTTATACCTATCTGCCCAACTTATGTAGTTAAATGACCTAAGTAATAGAAGACAGTAATTTTGTACGCTGACAAAATGGCAGAAAGTTGAAGAAAAAAAATGCGCTATTCTGTAGTCTCGTTATAACTGTCGAGTTCTGACGTCTTTTCCTTGTACCCCTTACTAAATAGTGACGTAAGCACACACACCTCCACTAGCTAGACTGTAATATAACCATAACGACTTCAAATTTATTTACTGAAGCAAAAAATACGATTTCTTTACATTTTTCTTTACACTTATTATACTGACCCACACTTAATATACTGACCCAAAATAATCAAACACAAATACCTACTAAACCTGCTACTATTATACACACATACATACACACACACACACACACACACACACACACACACACTCACAAACACTTACCCATTCACATACTTGTTAGTCTATTTAACTTAAGCCTTACTAACTCTAAATTTACGAAATCTCTTACTCCGAGGTGGTGGGAGCCTGATGACCTGTACTACAGATATTACATATTTATCACAGGCATCAGTCTCACACAATCCATATTTTATACTTTTCTCTCTTTATATACATATTAATTATATTTGTCACCTAAAAATTGTATATGTGTGAATTGAGATGAGGATAATAAAGATTTTTATTTTATTATTTTGAAAATTCTAACGACGGTATTGGCGGATTTTTACATTTAGACAACGGTAAAAAATCCGAATTGGAATATTCCAAACCGGCAGTAGAATCACTTTACAATGTATTCAATGACGATTCAAAAGTGTTACATGTAACCCACTTGAATAAATAAATGTGGGATTTATTGATTGGCTAAATATAATAAGTTCTAGTTACGGAAGTAATAAATTACGAGGCGTAAGCTAAAAATGACCGACGGACGACTGATGACAGCTGATATGAAAAGCAAATTTGAAATTAGAATTAACGACTCGTAGAAAAATGGATAGTAATTTTTGAAACATTACGAATCGTATAATATTGGAACCGGGCATAAATCGTTTCTTTTGATGCCTTGTCATAAAGTATCTTCGAAAAGACCAAAATACTACTTACTGGTACACGCCCTCATCTTCTTGCCTCACTTCAGTGAAGAGTAATTGGTTGCCCACAGAGATTATTCTGTAATAAAATTAGTACAAATGAGTCCTAGATCCATAAGATTTTTTCAATCAGATAAAAATTAGATCCATAACATCTAAAGAGAAAATAGGTCTTTCATTTTTTTTTAAGTCGACTAAAAAATTTAGTGTTTTTGTTGGAAATGTTTGCCCAAACGCGGTACCATGAAATCGAATCTCGATCGGATAATTTCAACCCAGAGAAAGTCGTATATAATTAATTTGGGGACGTGCTCACGTTAACACACTATTATGTCTAAAATTCAAATCTAAATAAATGTAGAGAGGAAGGGCACAACGATTTATCGCTTGAACTGGAGCAGCCCGACTGGTGTAATACCTTCACCTTACAGAAGACCGCAGCCAAATAATTATCACTTCTGTGTTGTTGTGTTCCTGCGTGTGAGTAAGATTTCTAGAGCTCCTGGGGGTGCTTCATTTGTAAGCAGGGGTCAAGCCTTCAAGGTAAGGGCGACAAGTCCAGTAACAGATTTATTATGTTGTACCTGTCACCCTTAAGCTAGGACCTCATTACCACTTAACATCAGGTGGCATGAGGGGTGTAAATATAAGTAGGTACTTCAGAATTGTACTCTACCGCAAAAGTGTCTACTGCTTAACCAAAGTATACTCGTACCTGTCACTGTACTGTAGACCCTCCCCGTCCCGGAGCCAGGACACGGAGGCTGAGGGGGCGGAGGAGACCTGGCAGGAGAGCGCGTGCGGCTGGCTTGCGCGCGCCGTCCCGTTCTCTGGATGCTTGCTGAATTCTTTCTCCATAACTGGAAACAAAGGATACGTTGTAGCAAACCTTCAATATACGATAGGGCTTGGTGTGCACCAAGTATGCGGCTTGAGGGCTACATGAACCCCACTAATTTTTGCTAAGGCGGTTTTCCGGGTTTCTTACGAGTGGAATGAAGGCCCAATTGAAATTGTAACCCAAACTTATGATGTTGGTCTTACATGTACAAAGTCGTGTCATACATAAAATCGTACATATAAAAAATCAGTTGTTTATTTGAAAGGAGTGATATAAACAACTAGAAAAATAAGTTATTTAATGGCGTCACCATACAACCAACGTGATTTTATAGCAGAAAGAACCTTTTGCGATAGTAACTTGCAATTTGACAGTTTTTAATTTCTGATAGATTACTATTAAATTTTCACTTAAGTTGTAAAGGAGACTAGGATGACAAAAGTGCCTATCCACAAAAAATAAAACCACCACACCACGACATTCCACTTGAAACCAAGTGATAGAATTAAATGATTTCATAAAAAATACCTTCTATGTTGATATAAGACAAGTACTATTCGACTGATTAATTAATTTATTTTATTAAAGTTGTTTTATTAAGTTTATAAAAAAAATGACTTAGAAATTGTCAAAGCATAAAAAGTCTTATAGTATCGATATAAAGTTGGTTATCATACTTTGCTGATGTAAATTATTGTTGTTTTATATATATGTCACCGTAAGATTGTAAAAATCGTTAGATTACAATCTACCTCGCGAGATTGTAAACTGTCGACAGATTGTGAACCGTAACTGGGGATTGCAATTTAACGGATTTTTTTTCGCTTTATTGTAATCTATCGAAGTGAAACCGTTAAATTACAATCCGTTAGGCGTCAAACTGTCAACTGTCCGAAAGCTCTTCCTGATTGGTCGGTTTATTGTATGAGCGACCAATCACGACCAGCCTTTGTATGTAGTAAAGTAGGAATGAAATTCAATTCAAATCATTTCTTTTATTTAAAGAAATAGAGATGTCGTTTAAATAAAATAAATGCACTTCAAAAAATCTTCAAGTAAGTACATATTTATTTACTATTTACTAGGTAATCAATAATCCTGGCATACGTTGAGAAATAATTGTACCGAAATATTTATTCTTCAAACACTCGAAATTATAATTGAAAATTACAATAAAATAAAACATAATTTTGTCTTTTAACACAAATTAAAATTGGAAAATTTTAAGAAACTTTTATAAACAAATATTTAGTCCTTTAAACATACCATAAATTAATAGTTTAAAGACAACAAACGAAATAACAAACAAATATGGCGAATGACGGGGCGGCGGGGGGCACATAACTCTCAACCAATGCGCGAGATGCATTTCGTTCTACATCAGATCACAATTTGACCGATTCCCATCGATAGATTACAATATAACGAAAAATAATGCGTTAAATTGCAATCATAATGTTACGTTCACAATCTGTCGACAGTTTACAATCTCGCGAGATAGATTGTAATCTAACGATTTTTACAATCTTACGGAGACATATATACCCCTATGTATGTATCTATCTATATGTATGTATCTGTAATTTATTGGGCCATTCTCTAAAATTTTTACTTTTAATTTAATTTAGTATTTAATTAGTTTTGGTTTAAACATGATGTGACTGCCTTCAAAATAATATTACATTTTGTTCGTGTATATTGTGAAAGTTAATTTTTAAGTTTTTTTTAATGTGATTTTCTCTGGCAATCCAAAATAAATTGTGAATGTTTGACGAACATCTCAGCTGAAAACACAGCAAACTCTATTTATACCGAAATAAACTCAGAACTCCCATCGCCGTTCAATGTTTCGCAAAAGAACGAAAGATTGTGAAGAACAAACAACCATTACGAGCATCGGTCGCGGGCGCGGGGAACTGTCCCAAATCGCTGGCTGTAATGGCCGTGTTTATATTTTCAGCCCAAAACTTTACGGGACTGTAGACTGGCCACGTGGCATACGTAAATACGGACGTCCTGTTTCTGACAGATAAATGACAAATATGTCATAGAGCTTACCTCTCGAAAGTAAAAACTTACTTGAGTACTTATTTGTTTCATCACACAACTAAACCAAAACTATATGACTTGGTCCAAAGTGAGCTACACATAGAAATAAGTTAGATACTGATACTGTAAATGATCTGCTGAGTTTCCTACCGGTGTCTTCTCGGTAGATATAGGTTCCGAACCGGAAGTAGAATCACTTTGCATTGTATTCAATGACGATTCAAAAGTGTTGTATGTAACCTACTTGAATAAAGAAATATTTGAGTTTGAGTTTGAACGTCCTGTTTCTGAGTCCAGGGTTCTACAATGTCTTTTAAAATTCTCATTTACTTCTACAAATCACTTCTACGCGTCTTTTTCATACTAGGCATAAGTTGGGCACAGTTAATGATGCAGCCATCATGAGAAACTTACTATAGGTATATTAATTTTTTTTATTAAAAAAATCTGTCATAAAGGATCAATAAGCCAGTAAGGTTACAATAAGTTCAAATCAATCATTCTTATCAGATTAACAAAAAGAAAACAAATTAACAGATACATAAAACAATGGCGAGCTCGTTTGGGTAATCGAAAAAAATCCTATATGTTGATCGAATATTTGAAACATCATGCAAATTTATTCGTTGTCTATGCATGAAACGAAACGCGCATGTACCATCGTAAAGTCTTAGAAACTTTTACGTTTATATTATTAGGTAAATAAATAATTTAAATATTTGTGTGAATGTATAAGTCCTGAAAATCCGTGCATGAAAGTTGGTTAGCCAAGTTTCATCCTTTTAGCGCTTAGGTCATAATTTGTTAAGAAGCCGGTATCAAGGTCTTTCTAAATGCCTCGAAATTGAATTACTCAAGTACAACAGAGTAATTTTTTATAATTATTTTTAATGGAGCCTTAGAAGAGAGTAACATAGAACCAAGTACTTTGCTTATTTCTTTTAATTACTTTCAAAGTTTTTTTCGACACCGCTAGAAAAGTGCTAAAACAGAAGTTAGGTTTCTGTATAAATACAGAAAAATACGGAAAAATAACAAAATTTCACCGTCTTGTCACCGAATGATGAGGGTTAGTTGGAGTTCTTTCGGCCCTTCTTGACAGATATCAAAGGAAACACTAAAAACCTGTTTACTAAAAACGATTTGAATAGAAAGCAATAATTTCCGTCTGCAAACAAAAAGATTTTGGCGCGAGTATTTTGGAGTTAAGAAAGAATCTAGGCGCAAAATAAAAATGTATTTACAATAATCACCACTGTGAAATACTACAAAATTAATGAAGGACCATTAAATAATAGGTACATGTTCATCTTTAATTTTATTTTTAAGGTTCTTGAGTGGAGACCACGTACCACCAAGCGCAGTGTGGGACGGCCACCTACCAGATGGACCGACGACCTAGTAAAAATTACTGGGTCTCGTTGGATGCAGGTGGCAATGGACCGGTCGCGCTGGAAATCGGTTGGAGAGGTCTATGTTCAGCAGTGGACAGTAACAGGCTGAAATGATGATGACTCTTTTATTAACTACTATACTTATTTCATTTAACTTTTTTATTCCATATAATGTATATGTCACCGTAAGATTATAAACATCGTTAGATTACAATCTATATCGTGAGATTGTAAAATCCGAATAAATACGACAAACGCCAGCCTAAGCCGTCACTCATCACGGCGCGGCCTCCATCGGTCACAGGCTGCTGTCGCGGCATCTATCGGCCTGTGATTGATCGGCCTACGTGCCGCCCCCGGAGACAGGCCTTCGTCTATCAGCTAGAGAACGAAAAAATATCGCAACACTTTTATTTGCAACAATTTGGGTACTTCTATTGTTTGGCAAAAAATACTGTCGACATGTTATAAAATGAAGTATTAAGACAAAAAAACCCGTGTCTACTAATCAGATCTTAATACACGTAAATTGTAAACAAACTTTTGCCAGTGACGTGCGCGTTATTTCGGGATGATAAGTATCGTGTATATTAATCTTATATGTAAAACTCTTATATGTATATGTAAACATATATTATATGTTTTTATACTATTGTTATAACATATAATATATGTTTTTATACTATTGTTATGGGGGTAATACCACCTTCTGAAGTTTATATGGAATAATGTTTATTTTTGAAGTTAGGGATATGAAATTTGGCACAAATATAGCTCGAAACTTGGATTAAAATAGAGACTACTTTTTGTTTCGAATATTAGGGGAAACAGGGGTAAAACCGACCATAAAAGGATGTAGTCCACGCAAACGAAGTCGCGGGCACAGCTAGTTCTAAATAATCGTCTTTTATTGAATCCAAATATAACCAAACTACGCCCATTATGCACCGTGGCGTGGGTGCATTTGCATTGCAGATTACAATAAAGCGAAAAATAATGCGTTAAATTGCAATCATAATGTTACGTTCACAATCTGTCGACAGTTTACAATCTCGCGAGATAGATTGTAATCTAACGATTTTTACAATCTTTCGGTGACATATATAAGAATACTAAACTTACGTAGCGGAGAATTCCGTGCTACGAAGCGTAGTCGTAGTTATTCGTACTACGCATTTTGTATACAATCTTTTCACTACGACTTTTCGTACTAATACTAGCAGTTCGCCATGGCTTCGCTCGGGGCTAAAGGTATTTAAAAATAATTTAGTGTTTTTACATACAAATCTCTATCTTTTTTATATCAAGCCCATACCTAAACGGGGGTAAATGAGGGTTGGAAGTATGAAAGTCCTATGTTTTTGAAGTATTCCACTTATTTAAAATAGACGCCTATAAAATATATGTCTTATTAATAATAAATAATAATAATAAATCATTTATTTCATCTAAAAACAGTTTTTGTAATAGTTCATGGGTTGACCTCTTCTATTAAGTGCAAGAAGCACCTGTACCAGAAGGGGCCACTCCTCCTTAACACATTCTTACATTAAGATAATTTTCAGATGACAAGAAAATAATATACGGTGGCAAGTACAAAAAATAAATAAGAGTAGTAATAATACCTTGTAAAAAAAAGTTAAAGTTTAAGTTTAGTCTATATTTTAGTTTAATATATGCGTGTGGGTGTGCGCATGTGTGTTTGTGCGTGTGTGTGTGTGTGTGTGAGTGTATGTGTGTGTGCGTGGGGATGTGTGTGTGCGTGTGGATGTATGTGTGTTGTTTCTATAAGCAATGATTCCAGTCATACTAGTAAACGTAATTTACGAAAATTGTTTTATAAACGTTTCTGTATCTTCATAACTTAAGGTTTTAAGCCAGTTGGTGATTTTTAACTTGCATTCGCGAAGAATTAAGGGATAAATATTTAGTATTTTATTACATTTATTATATAAATAAGATGAGTGATATTGAAATTGCGAGTGTGCAAATTTTGTACGTGTTTGTGGAGTTTTAGTGACATTGTGTTGTTTTCTCTTATTTCTAAAGTTAGGGTCATAATTTACTTCGGTATGTTTTTTTAAGATGATATTTAATATGTATAGTTTTCTTATAGTTAGGGTATCAGCAAGACAATATAAGGCTTGTGTCGAGAATGTGCGTTTTTTAAAGTAAGACACTTTTAGCAAAGCTCGTTGGGCTCTCTCTACTCCTATCATTTTCGTTTTATCCGCTCCGCCCCATACTGTAATACAGTATATGGAAATGGATTGAGCTAAGGCAATGTAAATCTGGCGTATTAATGTCTTTGTTGCTACGTGTCGGAGAATTTTAAAAATCCAGATTAATTTGCGTAACCTAGAAGCAATTAATTCATGGTGGGGTTGCCAAGAGAGTCGTTGATCCAACATGACGCCCAGATACTTTATAGTTCTCACTTTGTTGATAAAGGGGCAGTCACAAAGTGTACGTTGAGTATTACAATTGTGTACTCTGATATTGTAGCTGGGATCAGGCTGGTTCCTGTTGCAGAGTGAGAAAGTAACATAGTCTGTTTTGTCTGTATTCAGTGTGAGCAAGTTATCTCTAAGCCACCCAGCAATTTTTTCAAGGCCAGTCTCCGCATCAGCTTTCACTGTGTCCCAAGACGAATTAGTGAAAACCACTGCAGTGTCGTCTGCATATGAAAATATGCGTGCATTTCCAATTTTTAATCTGCAAAGGTCATTTAGGTACACAAGAAACAGGGTTGGTCCAAGGACACTCCCCTGAGGTACCCCGTAGTCCACAGAGAGACGCTCGCTTACAATATCACCTAACTTCACCCTCTGGGTTCTATTACTGAGGTAGTCCTTGAGAAGTTTTAGCGAAACGTCTCTGAAACCTATGTATTCTAGCTTCTTTACAAGGATCGGGATGGACACGGTATCAAATGCTTTTTTTAAGTCAAGGAATATTGTGAGGCACTTCCTCTTTGAATCTATGTTATCAACAACGACTGATGTTAAGGCCTCAACAGTATCAGCAGTTGATTTACCAGTCTGAAAACCAAACTGGTTTTCAGATATTATGTTAAATTTTTTGAGGTAATTTACTATACGTTTGTTTAGTATTTTTTCCACAATTTTGGAAATTGGCGTTAATACCGAGATTGGCCTATAGTTGTTGATATCTTGTCCATCCCCACCCTTGCATACAGGTGTAATAATAGCCTCTTTTAGTAAAGAGGGAAATACACCTTTTTCGAAGCATAGATTGATAAGATGGCAGATTATAGGTACAATTTGAGCTCTGGCAAGTTTGAGAAAACTGGTTGGAATGTTATCCCATCCCGGGGAGCTATTAGTTTTTAAATTCATAAGAACACTATACACCTCCTCTACATCAGTATCTAGCAGAACAAACGAGAAAGCATTTTGCGTCGCCGATATGTCCACCTTCCCATTTGCATAGCCAGGTTGTCCTATGGTATCAGCGAGTTCCTTACCTATGCTACTGAAATACCGATTAGCCATATTTACAGACTCAACCTCAGAGGCTTCACTTTTTAGTAATTTGGAGTTGTCTGACCTTGGTTGTTTTAAATTTGTTATGGATGAGATTGTATTCCAGAGTTTTCTAGAATCACCCCCAGAGTCACGCAGTAGTTTTCTTTCGTAGTCGCGTTTTAGCTTTTTTATTAGGTTGTTACAAAAATTGCGGTACCGTCTGTAGGTGATTCGAAGTGTCTCATTAGTTGGATTTTTACGTAATTTGCATTGTAACCGGTTTCTATGTCGAATACAGCGAAGGATTCCCGGTGTAATCCAGGGTTTTATTACTCGTTTAGCTTTGGGTATTTTCACTAATATTACTTTAATATACTACTCTATGTTACCAATAACAACAACATCCAATATCTAGATTGAAAACATTTATGTGTTCACTCGCCGACAAAATCTTGTATTTCCTTATATCCTTAAAAAGCGAACCGTCTTACTACTTTCCCGGAATTTCCCCCACAAATGTTGTTAGTCAAACAAATTTATGGCTTTGCTATGAAAGTCGTATATTAGAAATGTACATAAATTACAATAACAAGTAATGTCAATCGTAAAGAAGCTAAGACGAAGCATTGATTCGTGCTCGTCAGCTATGCGAATGGGTTCGATTCTCGTGCGAGTCAATTTAGAGAGTGAACTTTTATGACTTGGCTCGGATACATGCAATTCGTCTAATCTTTACTTAGGTACTTATAATTTTGCAGGCATGGTATTTAGAGTTAACATGCATCGGAAGTACTTTGAATTCTACTCGTGGAAATCGTAACCTCAACAGCGAAACGAACAAACGAAAGGTTTCGTTTTTGAAGATTTATCAAAAGTTCGGAAGGAAAAACGAGGTTTTTGGTTTGCATAGATAGTATTATGTTTTATGAGAACGCTTGATTTGCAATTTAAGTGAGTTATATGTGACTATGACAATTGGTGTGGGACAGGTGGTGACAGGTGCCACCTTTGGGGACTGGTCTGCTCCAGCTTACCTCTTGAAAGTAAAAACTTACTTGAGTACTTATTTGTTTCATCACTCATCAAAACCAAAACTATATGACTTGGTCCAAAGTGAGCTACACATAGCAATAAGTTAGATACTGATACTGTAAATGATCTGCTGAGTTTCTTACCGGTGTCTTCTCGGTAGATATAGGTTCCGAACCGGAAGTAGAATCACTTTGCATTGTATTCAATGACGATTCAAAATTGTTATATGTAACCTACTTGAATAAAGAAAGAATATTTGAGTTGAGCTGAGAATTAAAAATTGCAATCCGTTTTCGGATCCGACATCTTTATATCTCGTTTCCAGAAACAAGATATAAAGATTTATTTATTTAATGCACTCCAAGTTTGACCTCATCCCACCTGATGTTAAGTGGAAATGAGTTCCTAGTTTAAGGGCGAAAAGTATAACATAGTAAAACTGTTACTAGACTTGTCGCACTTACCTTGAAGGCTTGACCCCTGCTACTAATGTAGCACCCGCCAGGAGCTCTGGAAACCTTACTCACACGCAGGAACACAACAACACCGGAGTGATTGTTATTTGGCAGCGGTGTTCTGTAAGGTTGAGGTATTTCACCAGTCGGGCTGCTCCAGTTCGAGCGATAAATGGCTTTGCCCTGCCTCTCTTAACAACTTTTTTTTATCTGAGTCCCAATTTTGGGACTCCTCCAATTTAACCTCTGCATGTTTTAACAGAGTCTTTCAGGCCTAGCATACGCAACGCGACTAAATTTAATCGCGCTCATAACAAACGTCAAAACCGATTGAAGTCAGTGCGTCAGCTGCTGATTGGCTGAAAATACGAGTGCGGTGGTGTGTGTGTGCTATTAGCCAATCAACAGTATCAAAACTTTTGTCGTCTAATGCGATAAATTTGACGTATTGCGCATGCTAGGCCTATTTGTCTACTTTAGTGTTATATTATTCTTTCATACTCTTTTTGTCTGCGGTTTGTTTATTACGTTTTGTTTTTTTTTTTAATTTGTTGCACTATTTCTCTTATGTACTGTAAAAATATATTTCTTTTATTTTTATCTCTAATAATTTCGTCAATACAATTTTTTTTATTTTCCTGTTTATTTTATCTCCACGTCCTGTCTGAGTGCGCCATAGATTGGACACTCAGTCAGGACGTGGCAGACATCATTGGACACTCAGTCAGGACGTGGCAGACATCATTGGACACTCAGTCAGGACGTGGCAGACATCATTGGACACTCAGTCAGGACGTGGCAGACATCATTGGACACTCAGTCAGGACGTGGCAGACATCATTGGACACTCAGTCAGGACGTGGCAGACATCATTGGACACTCAGTCAGGACGTGGCAGACATCATTGGACACTCAGTCAGGACGTGGCAGACATCATTGGACACTCAGTCAGGACGTGGCTGACATCTTCCACTTTCGATGGGTCACATGGATATGATGGATCCTCCTTACACCTCTTAACAACTTTTGAATAACGCGCCTAACGTCACCGGTGACCAAGTTTACTTATGCCCGGTTTCAATATTTGAAACGAATCGTTCTAGTTACGAATAGTAATAAATTATATGGAGGTGTAAGCTAAAAACGACTGACGGACGACTGATGACAGCTGATATGGAATGTAAATTATGGAACGGTGTTAAAGACTCGTAGTCGGTTAGAGAAAAATGGGTACAATTTTTTGACACTTTACGAATCGTAAAATATTGGAACAGGGCATTAGACAGTTATAAATAATCTACTATATAAAAATAAGTCGGGTTTTCCTCCCTGACGCTATAACTCTAGAACGCACGAACCGATTTCCACGGTTTTGTATTCGTTGGAAAGGTCTCGGGCTCCGTGAGGTTTATAGCAAAATAATTCCGGATATATTTCAACAGAAAAGCGGGATAATCCTTTAAGGCGAAACGAAGTTCGCCGGGATCGCTAGTTATGTATATCATTCGTCTTTTTTCTCACTTTCCATTGATTCTTCGTTCCTATTAGTCCCAGCGTGACGGTATATAACTTAAAGTCTTCCTCGATAAATGGACTATCGAACACAATAATAATTGTTCAATGCGAACCAGAAACTTTTAAAATGAGAGTTCGTGAATACTTCTTCTCTTTCACTAATACATAAATGAAAGTCATGAATTTGTCAATTGCTGTATCAATTTATTTTATTTATTTACTTAATTTATTATTATTTGCTTTTTATACATAATTATCTACACTATGTAAATATAAGTATGTATACCTTCATATTTCAAATATTTATTTTATTTAATTTAATCATGTATGTTTATGCATAATTGTATATTTTATAGGTACCGTAATGTTATTTATAATGCTTAATTTATTGTTGTGTATTATGAATTCTTTATTTTTTCAAGTCATTTATGCACTATTACCGCACCCGTATACAAACTCTCTGCATGACCCTAGGGTTGACTGGTAGAGAATGCCTTTAGTAGACTTAATGTCCACTTGTTGTACGTTTTAATAAAGTTTTTAAATAAAATAAATAAATCCTGAGATTAGTGTGTTCAAATAAAAAATTGTACTAATCAGCTTTTTAATATCTGTTTATAATACGAGTACCTTAGTAGGATAGTATAAGAGTTTCGCCTAAATAGTTATTTTGTTTAATAACGCCTCAAAACATGATAACGTTTTCAGTAGTTAATTTGCTAATTAAGTTGTAATGATAAAATTGTGTTTTCATTTCAATTCATTTATTCTAAAATGATATTAAGGCGAGTAACTTATTTAAACGTTTCTTCTACTTAACACAAATTCACAAACAAGTTTATTTTTGATTTTATCTAGAATGACGATGTCTTTTTTCTAGAAATACGATATTCCGTCTAATCTTCTAACAACCATGTGTCGTCATAACAAGATACTACTTTTAAACAAACTTAACCTATTGGATAGTATTTTGTAATAACAAACAGGCCTTTTGACCTCGATTATCAATTTTATCAGTTACTACCAGTGAATCTTAATACAATACATAAGTTTTTAGAATATTTATAAAAAATATCTCTGTACTTAATGAAAAAAAGTAAATGTATTTTTTATTCAAAAGTTAATTGTTTCTTTGAACGCGAAAATATCAGGAACTATGTAATAATTCAAAATGAAAAAAAAAGTTTGTGTTGGATAGTCTTATTAGTAACATTATATTTTTATCTCCCCTTGCGGTGCGGGAACCGAACCCACGATCTTCACGTATCGCGCGTGCTGCTCTTCCACCGCAAGTTATCGTAGGCGATGAAATTTTTCTGCTGTATCAACCCATTAGCCTTCGGTAAGTGCCTTCTGCCGAATATGTTTAGAACTTACTGCTTCTATTATTTCTGTATCTAATTGTGCCGACCTACGACATGACCTACAAGTCGACACAAATACAGCGTCAGCAGAATTGGCGTAGTAAACAACGCTCCATACGTAATGCATGACATCGATATCCTACATCGCGATATCAGAGTTTTCGTCGCCACTAAGTATATATACAACAAACCAAGAATGGTAGTTGGGCCTTGGTCCCCGAGCAGATAACACCTAGCTCGGCGGAAGTACTTCCACTTTTAGTAAAGAACATACGTTCCTTACATAATATTTAAAGTTCCCTAGTACGGCGTAAAGTACTATAAACATAAAAATCAATTGGATTTTTCTCGAGGAACGGCTATCAAGTTGTGACATATAGGAGCAAATAATAAGTGGATAACGAATATGTTTAGAACTACATAGTAATCGGTGTCCAGCACCGCAAGGGGAGATGATTTTTTTCTGTTTCTTTAAAATATTTAATGTTCGCTAGTACAAAAATTATAAAAACTGATTAGTAACATAATTCCCAGCTTAAATCTTCCTACAAGATTCATTACCAAACTCCTCTTTGCTACCAGGCTGTCATGACAGCCAAAGGCTTCTCGGATCAAAGTAAGTCAAGAGCTGATTGATAAATGCCGACAAGACGCGCCAGCAAACTTTGTGTAGCGAAAGCTTGAACTGAACTTCGACAGTTGAACTAAACTGTTTTAAGTTTACGTACATATACGAAGCGGCTGCGAACACGTACGTTCTTAATTCTTCGCTCCAATTGGTTGCAGCGAGATTTTTTCTAGCCTAAAGCCTTCCTTAATAAATAAGATATCCAACACAAAAATATTTTTTCGTTTCGAACCAGTAGTTTCTAAGATTAGAGTATTCAAGCAAACAAACTCTTCAGCTTTATAATATTAGTATAGATTGGTCTGGTTTAATGGAACAATTGTTAGCGTTCCTGACTGTTGAACAAAGAGAGAGAGAGGTTTAAGAGAGGTAGGGCATAGCGATTTATCGCTCGAACTGGAGCAGCTCGACTGGTGAAATACCTCCACCTTACAGAAGACCCCAGTCAAATAACAATCACTTCTGTGTTGTCGTATTCCAGCGTGTGAGTAAGGTTTCCAGAGCTCCTGGGGGTGCTACGTTAGTAGCAGGGGTCAATCCTTCAAGGTAAGGGCGACAAGTCCAGTAACAGATTATGTTGTACTTGTCACCTTTAAGCTAGGACCTCATTACCACATAACATTAGGTGGGATGACGTCAATCTTGAAGTGCATTATAGATTATGCATTATAGAGCTCCTGGGGGGTGCTACGTTAGTAGCAGGGGTCAAGCCTTCAAGGTAAGGGCGACAAGTCCAGTAACAGATTTATTATGCTGTACTTGTCACCTTTAAGCTAGAACCTCATTACCACATAACATCAGGTGGTATGACGTCAATCTTGAAGTGCATTATAGAAAAAAAGGGTTCTAGGTTCGATCCCCACGCGGGACAAGCAAGACAAACATTTGGGTATGTTTTATGTCTGAGTGTTTATAAATGTATTTAAGTATGTTAGAAATATTCATTGGAAACAAAAATACAAATCTATGAGAATCATTATAATATTAGTGTCTATTTTTTATATCTTAGCACACATTTTTAGTGTAAAGACCTATGTGGAATATAGTATATAATCTAAAGCATGTTGTTTGTGGTGGTTTTAGGAGCCGAAAAAAATTATATAAAATAAAAATTAATAACTAAAATGTATGTACGCTCATAACTTTAGCAATACTGAAACATTTGGATATATTTTTTTATAAGTGTAATTATCAGGAGTAGTTTTGTAAGAAAACAAATCTTCCTATCCTATCCTTTAAATCCTAGTACGCGTGCAAAGTTTGTAATTTTAAATAAATCGTCTCTCTAACTCTGTATTGCCGAATAAAATGACTTGAGTACATACATTTAATACACTAGTGAATATTACGAGCAAAGGGAACTTCAATATCGGCTTCATTTGTGCTTACCATCAGAAAAGATAAAAGCCAATTGCTGGTTAGATTCAATAAAAATATAACACAGAATGTAACAAGAAAGAAAATAAGATTCATACATTTACGAAACAACATTTTCATTCCATTCAATTAATGTTTACGCCTCCAAGGTTTCAAAGATTAGCAAAAATATTGCGTAGTTCATTCTTTGAATGCCAACATAAAATTAAATTGAATAACACTAACCTAGATCAGAGTTCAAGGAAAAATAAATATTAGTTCTTTTCTTTTCTATAGGGCTTTACGCCGCACTCGCTAATGCGACGTAATGCTCTATAGAAATTATTAACTTTAATTATTTCAAACATAAAATTTCATCTTCTATTGGAGGGTGGGATTGGAAAACAAGATCTACATGCAATGTCGTGACCAAACTGGGGAAAGCGTACAAAGTAAAAGAGATCCCTACAGGATTAAAACCCGCGATATGAATGGTAGGATAGTGGTGGCGCTATGTGGCGGGTCGTTACATTCCCTTCAATGTGGTTGACTGAAGCGATGGCTGGCACATACGTCATGCTTGTGAACAGGTGCCACCTTTGGGGACTGGTCTGCTCCAGCTTACCTCTCGAAAGTAAATACTTACTTGAGTACTTAATTGTTTCATCACTCATCAACACAAAACTATATGACTTGGTCCAAAGTGAGCTACACATAGCAATAAGTTAGATACTGCTACTGTAACTGATCTGCTGAGTTTCTTACCGGTGTCTTCTCGGTGGATATAGGTTCCGAACCGGAAGTAGAATCACTGTGCATTGTATTCAATGATGATTCAAAATTGTTATTTGTAACCTACTTGATTGAATAAAGAAATATTTGAGTTTGGGTTTGATGTATTTAAGAGGTGCCGGAACGGAAGATCTGCTGTTCTTACGGCATCACCATCAACGCGATAAGGTCCACCGGGGGTTTTAGTGGGTGTTAAGGACTCCTTTTTGAGACTTATGTCATGTTTATTATGTTTTTGTATTTGTCAATTTGACTTTCTTTTTCTTCTTTTTCTTTTACCTTTCAATCAAGCTGTATTTTTTCCCTTTTACTTTTTATTTAAATATATTTTTAATTATCCTATACCAAGTTCCTCATCCATTCTTTTCCCTCCATAACATTTGGTCCATTCGCGTCGTCTAAATTATACCAGCATTGTGCTCTGTAAAAATTTCACTCTTCTTCTGTTTGTATTTTTATTATTTACTCTTAGTGTATTTTTAAAACTACTCTGAGTCGTCATCTCCCTCGGATGACGTTACAGTACATCAATACATTTATATTCAAGAGGTGCTAATTCGCAACTAGCCCAACTAATTATCTTGCACGGAATGCGGCTCCGGCAGAAATTACATCAAACGATTAGCCTATGCATTCCAAGGGTAATTGATGTGGTCAGTAGCAATCAAGCTTGCATATAGATGGCATTAGTCATCTGGGCGTGGCAATATGCAAAGTTTTCCTTGACATGATTAAACTTTTAAAGAACTTTAAATCGTGGAGTTTCTTCCACGTGGGGTGATAAAAAAATCTGCTGCCGAGCAAAAAATGTGGGCAGTATGATAATAGTTCGTCATTGATTTCAATACATAGTGATGTGGCACAGGTTTGGTACCTGTTTTCACCTACCAAGAATCACTTTGGACAAAATTTTACTTCCAATTTTAAAGAGTGAGGACCATTAAGTATTTAGTTTCGAGATACGCTGGAATAGGCCAGTTTTTTTATATCAGAACTTTATACTGTTTTAAACGTATTCATAAATAGGAGGTTTTAAATCCGACTGTATATATAGATATAAATGTATTTATATGTTTTATGTACATAACTTAGTGGGTTATGAACCTGTTGATTAAATTTTTTGTAGGAAAGGAAATATCTCGACTGTCATGCCATGATACGGATACCAGAATCTGACAATTGCATCCCAGAGAAATTGACGTGTTTATTCCTATATATAATTGGTAAAAGCACACACTTTTCGATTATTTTTAGTTTAAGGAAGTCGATAATGTAAATCACTGCAAATCAATCAATTGATCAATGAAATATTGCTTTATTCAATAAGGTTACATGTAGCACTTTGTATCGTTGTTAAATAGAATGCAAAGCGATTCTACTTCCGGTTCGGAGCCTATATATACCGAGAAGACACCGGTAAGAAACTTAGCAGATAACATATAGATAAAGAAAGAAACTATATACTTATTTCTGTAAGAAAAGCAAATACCAAAAATATTACGTTAACTCTTTATTTAAGATTTACTATCCCATTGCAAAACCATGCCATCGGTCATTAAGATCAAGTCATCCCTTCAACAATAGGTGCTATCTACTAAAACCATTCATTAGATCATCGAGACTAGGTATCTAAGAGGTTATTATAGCAAATAATTGTACAAACGGAAAAACAATTCCGAAGCAACTCTAACAAAAACAGCGTTTACACGTACGAGTATTTTCTTTTACTTTCAAAAAGAACATCAGCATAATTTATTTGGTTTGCTCAAGAGACACAAAGGAATGTGTACTGGTACTTAAAGTATCCCATTATTTACATCGCCAACAGGTAAACTTTCCTACAACATTCTAGACTCATTCCTAGCACAAGAAAAAATATCTATACTAATGTTATAAGCTGAAGAGTTTGTTTGTTTGAACGCGCCAATCTCTGAAACTACTAGTGCAAATAAACCAATAATTTATGTGTTGGATAGGCCATTTGTAGACGAAGGCTTCAAGTTATTTAATACCACGCTGCGAGCGAACCAACGAGAACGAAGCATCAGAGAAAAATGTGGAAAAAATGGTTACACGCGTACGAAGCTAGCTCTAATTCAGTTATGTAACTAATATTGACGACCTCCGTAGCCGAGAGGTGAGCGGGCCGGACAGCGTCGTACCGTCTCTGAGGTCCCGGGTTCGATCCCCGGTCGGGTCAATTTGGGAAACTAACTTTTCTATATTGTCTCGGATCTGGGTGTTGTGGTACCGTCGTTGTTTCTAATTTCTGTAACACAAGTGCTTAAGCTACTTACCACAGAATCAAAGCAATGTGATGTGGTTCAATATTATCTAAATATATAAAAGGATAAACTGACTGACTGACTGAAATGAAATGAAATGAAATGAAATGAAATGAAATGATTTATTTCTGCAAGTGGATTTACAATAAATTCTTTTGCACGTCAATTATTTTTTCCTACCAGCGCCTCGACGTTGGTTCTGTTGAGAAGAAGCGCCGCAACAAACTCAACAGATATCCTCTTTTAAAATAAATGACAAACATCACAATTGGACATTAAAATATTTGAATTAATAATATAAATTATCTAGGTGCAGATGGACATTTTAACAATTCCACATATTTTTATCATTAAAAAAATCTTGTACAGTGTAATAAGCCTTTTTGATAAGCCATGTTTTAATTTGAGTCTTAAATCTATGCATGGGCAAGTCAATAATGCTTTGTGGTAACTTATTAAATATTTTTATACTTATCCCCATGAAGGAATTACTACTTTTATGAAGTCTGAGTTTTGGGACGGCAAGCTTTTGTTTATTTCTTGTATTAAATCTATGGGTATCTGATTTTTTAGGAAGAAGCGTATAGTTTTTTCGTACATACAAAATACAGTCGTAAATGTACTGAGACGCTATTGTTAAAATATTAATTTCTTTAAAAAATTCCCTTAGTGAGTCACGTGGTCTAAGGTCGTAAATAAAGCGTATGGCTCTTTTTTGCAGTACAAAAATTGTCTGGATATCTGCTGCAGAGCCCCATAACAATAGACCATACGACATAACACTATGGAAATAACTAAAATAAACTAATCTTGCCGTATCTACATCAGTTAGGTTTCTTATTTTCCTTACAGCATATGCAGCCGAACTAAGTCTTCCTGCCAGGGCAACGATATGAGGATTCCATTGCAGTTTGGAATCTAAAGTAATTCCTAGGAATTTTGTTGAATTTACTATCTCGATTACTTCATTGTTCATACAAATACATGTATTTATTTGTTTGACGTTAGGCATTGTAAATTTGATACATTTTGTTTTTTTGGAATTGAGCAATAAATTATTGATTGAAAACCAGCGAACAACTTGGGAAAGAGCATTATTGACATATCAACCCACAGCCAAAACAGCTAAACGTAGGCACTTGAAATTTAGAAGGGACGTAGCTTAGGTACCGTAGGGGTGCACTAAGAAAAGAATTAACCGAAATTCTCACAGGAATGGGAATTAGTGGGAAAATCCATTTCGATGAAAAAATCTAAACCACTTAAGTTAGACGTTTGAAATTTGGCTTGCAGGTACCTAAGTTAACCTCAAGCTTGGTTGCAACAGGATATTGCAAAATTCCGACGGGAACGGGAGTTAGCGGGAAAAAACTAGAAAAACCCTGTCGTCCACACGAACGTAGTCGCGAGCACAGCTAGTATTATTATATAGGAGAAAGAAAGATACTCACAAGCAAACTTCCACCGAACAGGGTAGCCGAGGACGACGCCGCTCTGCCTCCGCACCGAGCACTGGTAGACTCCTTCTGTGCCATTCCTCTCCAGGGTCACCTCCGCACTCTCTCCGCTCATCCTGGACAACCAGGATATGGCGTTACCAGTAGTAAACAAATACAAATACAAATACAAATAATTTATTCATGATTAGCAGGTAACATTTGATCTAGTGAGTATTATCGGTATCACTGTAATCTGCCATAACGGCATATGAATTTACATTAATTTAACAATTATAAAGAAAGTAAAAAGAATGGAGAAATAAATTCACAGGCACCTTTTTATTAATTAAGGTCAAGTAGTTTACTTATTAAATTAGTGCTCAACCTATTATTGAAGTTAGGGAAGGTTAGTATTTTTTTATTGTCGATTAACTAAAACCCAAAAGAAAGAATGAAATACGCATGACTTTCCGTTTGGGTCGAAACGCGATAACAGTAGTAGTTACTTCCCGACATTTTATTTCCGTGGGGATACCGTACCATCCCTCAAAAGAGAAAGAGTGGGATGTTGGGTTCGAACAGTCGCAAGACTCCTCGGTGGCCAACGCTCCGCACATGTGGGGGAGTCAGGATGCCGCGCGGATTCTACGCAAGCTCCCCCACAGCGCCTACCGCTAAATGGCCACGTAAATCGCGCGCGGCTGGAGCATGCCAGGCTACCTGCCCCACGCCATCGGGACCGACTGCCTGATATTTCATTTCAGACTGTATTTTTTTTCTGATACTCACTGTTTGCCGCCAGAGTCCTCTCCCCGCCCACGGTAGGGCTTCGCCCTCGGCCTCTCGTCGGCGTCGAGGGGCGGAGGAGGCCTCCGCGGCGCCCGCCCTGCCTCCGCCACCTCGCACGGCACCACGCCGCGGGGTGGCGTCAGCCACGTTATATGCACATCTGAAAGGAGACAAAGGGATAATAAGATACTGCCCAAGAAGTTCATTAATTAAAATTAACCAAACTTTTCATGATGTAAGTAGTTCATGATGTAAGTAGTTCATGATGTAAGTAGTTCATGATGTAAGTAGTTCATGATGTAAGTAGTTCATGATGTAAGTAGTTCATGATGTAAGTAGTTCATGATGTTAGTAGGGTTCTGGTTAGCTCTAGAATCATGATGTTAATGTTAACTAGAATTCTACTAACATCATGAACACGAAAGTTTGTAAGAATCACTAGATGTATGGGTATCTGGACGTCTGTATGTGCGTTTGTTACTCTTAGAATACTTAATTTATACTGACGATTCATAAGTGCTTTTGTAAAGCTTACATGAATAAAGATGTTTTCTATTCTATTCTTTCTTGCAAATACTACTGAAATGATTTGGACGAATTTTGGTAGAGAGATGAAATAAAATATTTATTTATATAGAATACTTTTTGGTACAATGATACATTGCAATAATATTGATGATAGATTTGTTTTACGCACCACACATTATTTTTGATAAAAATCGCGAGTGTTTATAATTCTAGATATTATAATGACTTTCCCATAGTAAGATATCTCGATGTTCTCTTCTCTATCATAAATTAAAAAAAAAACCCCTAATGGATATGCCGTCGCTAAAAAACGCTATTCAAGATTTTTTCAAGTTTACGGTTCAAAAAATATATTACTTTTTAATACTTACGTACCTGTGCAATACCGTAACTTAGATAAAAACATGTATCTTAATACGACAGGAAAGCAATAATTGGAATAATTTTCCTAACCAATCTTCCTGCGCAAATTAGTGATCAATGTCCAAAGTTTCCTAAGTCCATGAACGACGATTTCATCAAAAAGGAAGACCAAGTTGGTATTCCGAATAAATATTCATCAAGTCTGACATGAGTAATACCGCGCCTTAATACAAGGCTCGTTTGCAATAGAGGAATGGGGCCATCTTCTGCGCCTCATCTTGTTTTGCTAGGAAGCCAACCGGCGCCGTCAGGGTCCCTCGGGATGACACTGAATAATTGATTGCTTTTAGAATGACGTTTCCCGTTAATGATGGCTGTCGTTAAATTAAATAACAGTAGCCTTAGTACCAAACGAAAAGAACAAACGAGAGGTTTCGTCTTTTGAGGGTCGATCGAAAATTCGGGATTAAAACGTGATTTTTTATTTGCTTTAGTGATATTTTGGGTTCTTTTAAATGCTTTATTACCGTTCGAAGTGAGTTGTTTACCATTAAGAGAATAGAAAATTGTATTCCGTTTTTGGCAGTAGGTATGATTTTGGAAACTTAAATTTGGACTGAATCTTTGGAACGAGAGTATCGTAGCCTAAGCAAGAGTCGTAGACAAACATTTGTGCTGTAACAACTAACCATCTCAATTTTACGTAAATAGTACTAACACCCCCCCCCCCCCCCCCACGACCGAAACGTTACCACCATCAGATAAAATCTATATGTTAAAACAGAACCTAATTTGACAAAGTCAGAAAAAAAGTTGATTGACATGTAGACAAAAAAAAATTATACGGAACTCTTGTACTTTATTGCCTACTCGCACTTTTCAACTTTTGTTTTCCTGCCAACATGAAAGGAATAAACAAGCAATTGAGT
The DNA here is from genome assembly GCA_037074685.1 of Glyphodes pyloalis. NCBI lineage: Eukaryota > Metazoa > Arthropoda > Insecta > Lepidoptera > Crambidae > Glyphodes > Glyphodes pyloalis. The sequence continues at coordinate 1,176,311 of JAYKKO010000012.1, read as the reverse complement.
GATGGATGTTCTCGGTACAGTCAAACAAATATTACAGCGCGAACTTTCCGCGTCACAACACATGAAAGGGGCTACAATTGTTTATTATTTTTGTCGGAACTGGAGTAGTACAAGTTCATTAAGAGGTTATAATTAGAACGGTGATATTGTATTTATTGTCACTTAGAGTAAAAGCGTCAAGGTGGTTTTTACGTTGATGAACTCATTCTTACAAACAGTTACGTTATATCTGTATATGAAACCCGCACAGTAGAGTGTTTGGGGCCTGTATTTGTTGCAAATCGCCAGCCGAACCTACATGCCTTTTTGTTTTTGTTTTATTTTTTTTATAGTTTTAAATTTGACGGGTATTTTTGATATTATTTTGTTTACATTTCAATCTGTCATTCTTCTCACTTGAGGTCTCTCACTTCTCACATACTTGCTTTAGTAACATTTTGATTGTTTAAATGTGTCAATAAATAATTTAAAAAATAGATGCGTCATGTAAAAAATATCCTCTATGTTAATTTACCTAGTATGTCATCTCTCTTCTTACCAAATTTTATTCGACCCCGATCAGTAGTTTTTGCGTGAATATATAACAAAACTAAGATACATCCAGACACCTATATATCCATAACATAAAGTCAAATTCAAAGTGAAAGAAAATATTTTTTATTCATGTAGATTACATTTGTAATACTTATGAAGCGTCTATATACAATGCAAATTACATTACTACAAATACGATACATTCTTACAATCGTTCGCCTTTATAATAATACGAAGCTGCTTATTAGCCTAAGAAGTTATAGTGCCTTAAGAACACACATACACGAGTACATACATACAAACGGCAACATAGTTCTTTAAAACATAGTTTTAAAAGATAAAATCTACAACGTATTTCAACAGACACACTTATTTAATAAGACTTATGAATTATTATAACTTACATATACGTATTATACTAAAACATTTTAAAATCATTTGCCCAGTGCTCGACCAAAAATCCAATGCTGAAAAGAAATAACGTACCTTCGACAGATGACCAAATTCTCGTGACCAGAAGAGAGTAATTAATGTACTTACCGTAAATGCAGATCAATCCTTGAAATTTGAAGCATGTACTCATAGTCTGGCTTAGTCTAGGACTTAGTATCTGTGGGGGGCCTTTGTCCCCCACAACTGCGCAGCGTTGGCCACTGAGGGGGTTTTAGTCGGTGCGAGCCCGACACACCACTCTGTTTCCCGCAGAGAGTGGCGGTGCAGTAGGCATTCCCTCTGGACAAAAAAAAGTAACAAAAAAGGAGGTATAGGATAGGATGGGATCGGATTGTCAATTTTATAATACGATCGAAAGCACGTTAGACTACAAAAGTAGCCCTTATGACGCTGGCATAAAAACTAAAATTGTTACCTTTATATGCTGTTTACCGTATCTATCATCTTGTTCATTGTTAAACTAATTCTGATTCAGATTAGCTGGAGGGTGGAAAAAAAGAATGCCTGAACCATTTGATTGCTTAAAATGTAAGTTTTAAACTTTCGTGTAAAAAATTTATCTCATATGACAATAGTGGTTATTAAGTAATTATCCATTAATGTAACAATGACTTTATTTATATGATGAAGCACATTTTGCGCTTTTTTTAGGGATCGGTACCCAAAAGGTAAAAACGGAATTCTACTACTAAGACTTCGCTTTCTATCCGTCCGTCTGTTTGTTACCATGCTGTATCTCAAGAACCGTGATAGCTAGAGAATTGACATTGTCAATGATTATGTAATTCGTATTAATACCTACTAAAAAAAAGAAGTAATTATTTAAGAGTGAACAAACGTGAATTTTTCGTTGTTTTTTGTCGATATTAATCAAAACTGTTGTGATACACTTGAAATATTCACAGAATATTTAGTTGTTTAATTTCTTCAAAAAATATATTGAATAGATAATGTGGTGTCCTTGTTTACACTGAGCTGATATTTCAGATATTAATATTTGACGATGAAATATGGGCATAAATGAAACATCGATTTATTTGATAGCCATGCGCCTGCGACACGACCGCTCGCCTCCGCGTCCGGTGACGAAGTGTCGGGCGAGCGGTCGGTTCACAATCGCTGCCTTTATTCTAGTATGGCACATCTCTCCTTTCCAATAAATTTAAAAATCACAAAAGTAATCAATTTACACATAGTTTTCTATAGATTAATTCAAAGCTTAATTTAATTATTATTACACAGAAATCAAATTATTTTTATCGAATAATAGATATATAAAAAGAATAATTATTATTATCGAAAATAAAGTTATAACAATTTGCTCTACTGAAATTGAATTACATTAAGATTTACAAAATAATGTTCTATATAAACTATCCATGAAATCTAAATATACACAAAGAAATTAATCACATTTTACTCTTCATCTGTATCCGTATCCGGGTTACTGTTATCTTTATTATCTAAATTTTCGTAGCATTCATTAGTTTTCTCATTTTGAATCTTCCACTGCCCCTCTACCTTTTTAAGATGTATAATATTCCTTCTTAGTTCTTGACCAGTCTCATCGTTTCTAATATTTATGTCTCCACCATTTGCACCAATCACAGTGTGGGGTGTAGAATTAAAATTTGGCGTTAATTTGTTTTCTTTTACCATATTTTTAACATAGACCTTTTCTCCTACATTAATGTCATTATGTGTTGCTCTTCTTTTCCGATCTTCTCTGTTCTTCCCCTTTTCTTTCATTAATTTGTCTCTGTCGCATACTTCTAAATTAATGTGCCTATTTTCAACGTCTAAAACAGAAGGGATTTTGTCTCTAAATGGTCGATTAAAAAACAATTCTGAAGGAGTTTTACCTGTCGTGCTATGAGGCGTGCTGTTGTACATCATGATGTACTGTAAAAGATCTTCCTTCCAATCAGATTTTTGGCATTGACTTATCTTTAATCGCTTTATGATGTCACGGTTTTGCCTCTCGACTTCACCATTTTGCTGCGGCCAGTAAGGTATTGAATGGTAAAGTCTTATGCCAAATTCTGCACAAAAGGACTTAAATTCCTCGCTAATGAACTGCCGTCCGTTATCTGAGGTCAAGCTAACGGGAATACCTACTCTTGAAAATATTTCTTTTAATATGCTTATAGTTTCTTGTGACGTAATTGATTTCATAACCTTTACTTCCTTGTAACGGCTGTAGTAATCGACAACCACAAAAATATAATGTCCACTTGGAAGTGGACCTAGAAAGTCTACTGCTACATCAACCCAAGGCCGGGAAGGCAATTCACGTCTCTGCATCGGGACAGGAGGGTTAGGACCTGAAACTAAGGTGCAGCTCTTGCAGCTTTTTACCATATTTTCAGCATCTTTGTCTATTTTGGGCCACCATACCTTAGTCCGTAATCTACCTTTCATAGCAACGATGCCAGGATGCCCCTCATGGGCCGATGCGAGCACTTTTTTACGCAATTCGACAGGTATAACGATCTTATTTCCACGCAACAAAATTTCATCATGGACCCAGAGTTCATGTTCAAATAGTTTGTAGTTGTTTACTTTTGTATCCCAATTTTTATCCGAGATACCTATTTTAACTAGTTGAATCTCATTATCTTTTTGAGATTCGGTGATGATACATTCCATGGACACTGCCAAAGGCCGTGCTAACTGTACAATTTGATTTACATAATGGTCATCATCAAAAGCTGGTGAACTTTCAATCGGGCATAACCTAGACAATGAATCGGCTATATTATTCTTTCCAGAACAATATACCACTTTGAAATTGTATGATTGTAAGCGTAACACCCACCGTTCTATTCGTGCGCAGGGCTTGGATCGCGGTCCAAATATCACTTCAAGAGGCTTGTGGTCGGTAACTAATTCAAATTCTTTTAACCCATATAAATACATGCTAAAATGCTCTATAGCCCAAACCAATGCTAGAGCCTCTTTCTCGGTTTGGCAATATCGTTTTTCGACATCCGTTAAACTCTTGTGACCATAAGCAATAACTCGAGGTTTATGTGCATCATATTGAATGAGAACGGCGCCCAGCCCTACGGGACTGGCGTCTGCAATTACCTGCGTTTTGTCATGAGGATCATAAAAGCCCAAGGTGCGAAGATTACTTAAATTTCGTTTTAATTCTGCAAAAGCATGTGCTTGTTTTTCATTCCAAAATTCAGTGATATTAGCATGTTTGGAAAGTTTTTGTCGTAAAATTTCTCGAATTGGTTCAGTGACAGTAGCCAAATTAGGAATCCACTTTCCGATGTAATTTACAAGTCCTAGGAAGCTCTGAACTTCCTCTATGGTTTTTGGTTCTCGAAAAGATGATATGGTTTTAACATATTTATCTAAGGGTTTAATGCCTTCCGAAGAAAGGTCATGACCCAGAAATTCGATTTTTGGTTGATTGAAGATACATTTACTTTCATTCAATTGTACATTATTTGATTTAAGTGTATGTAGAACTGCTTTCAGCCTAGAATTGTGTTCTTTTTCGTTAGTTCCAAACACGATAATATCATCAATAAAATTGATAGCGCCATCACAAGGGAGAAGCATCCTTTCCATTATTTTTTGGAAATGTTCGGGAGCACATGATATTCCGAACATTAGTCGTTTATAACGGAATAATCCTTTGCTAGTTATAAAAGTAGTTATATCTCGACAGTTTTCTCTAATTTCGACTTGGTGAAAAGCGTCTTTAATATCTAGCTTAGAGAAAACACGAGCTTTGCTCAATTTGGGTAAGAGTTGAGTCATAGTTGGTAAAGGATGATTTTCCCGCTTGATAGCTTTATTCGCACACCTCATGTCAACGCAAAGCCTTACATCGCCATCGCTTTTAAGTATGGGAACAAGAGGTGACACCCAACTTACGGCTTTGTCTACCGGTTCAATTATATCCTTTTTTATTAATTCATCTATTTTGCCATTTATCTTATTTTCGAGTGGGATAGGCACTCTTCTGTATGGCTGGCAAATAGGAGTGACTGATTTATCTATTGCAATGTCTAGTTGAACATGTTTGAACTTGGGAAAAACGTCTGACTGCGTAGTTAAAGAATTTAAACTTACCCCTAATTTCAGGACATTAAGTTTCATAGCTGTTTCTTTGCCTAGCAAATTTCGAGTGCCGTTTTTAATGACATAGAATCTAGCGGACTGTTTCTCAGGTCCGATTGAGATTGATGCTTCAAACGACCCAAGTACATCGAGTGGATTTTTAGATCCGTATGCCATAAAAACTTGATCTGATCCCTTTTGTTGGCTTGAAACCACAACCGCACTTGATTTTAAATATTCCCAGGTCTTGTCGTCAATTATGTTCGTCTTACTTCCAGAGTCAATAAGCATATTAACATTGACGCCACCAACTTGACACGTTATTTCTGCATCGTCGTCTATTTGGAAAACATAGTTAATACTTGGTTGAGGTGGATTATCAGGTTCATTAGTTTGCTGAGCGATTTTTTGTTTAGATAGTTGGTCATTTGGTCTCGGTTTTTTTTGCATATTTTTGAGGTTTATTTGTATAAGGAAGTGCTTTTCGTTTTTCTTGTCTAGTACGACATTGATTTCTAAAGTGGCCTTTGAAACCACACTTTGTGCAGATTTTGTCTTTTGCGAGGCATTTCTCATAGTCACTGTCGTGGTATGAACTTCCACATCTAGTGCACCGTATACTATTGTTTGGTCTAGTTCCGATTTTATTTACATCGAGGCTTGATTTTCCTTAAAATCCTTTTAGTTGCCTTTCTATAGTCTCTATTGAGTTTGCTTCCATAATAATTTTGTCTATTGTAACCGTATCTCCTAGCGTCAGTATTTTTTTTCTGAGATCCGACGAGCTACACTTTTCGACTATTTGATCGATGAGATCATCCTCACTTCGCGCAAAGTTACATTTAGAGCTCTGATTACGTAATCTGACTAAAAACTTTTCAAATTTTTCATCATTTTCTTGCTTCATAAGCCGAAAGAGATGTCTCTCATAAAGGAAACTTTGTTTGGGTGAGAAATAATTATCAAGTTTTTCTATAGCTATTTGTTTCTGTTACGTCCACATGCGCGCCTGGCAGATTATAATAGATATCTTGGAAAGCAAGTCCAGCAGTGTGCAAAAGAACTGCTCGTTTCTTTTGTGGTGTATCTACCCCGGTAGCCAGAAGGTAAATATCTAATGCACGTTTCCACTTTTCCCATCTACACCCTAATGAACTGGAATCGCCGTCGCAATCAAAATGTTCTAAAGCCGGTAGCTGAGACATGCTGGTACGATCTGTAAGTACAGAAAACTTGTTTCGGTACGTTGCGATAAAATAGTTGAAGGTAAATTTAACTTTTATAAACTAAGTCATTAATTAATATTTCACGAAGTTTTCGACAAAGGTAAGTAGGTACATAAATATTTGTTATTATTATTATTTATTCGGAAGCAAACTTTAAATTAAAATCGGAACTACCTATCAATTGCACAAACTAACATTCGAACATGATAGCGTACATACTAACAAGTCGAAATGCTAATCCATGTACTTGATGAGTAATCACTCATTTGACTATTGTACGGTGTACCTTATTCGATCGGGTCATTACTCCGATTTGACTAATACATACGAGCACAGCTTGTTGTATGTATAGTCAGAAATTTGTCACACACTGTATGCATGGATCTATTTCAATATTGGAATTAACTTTTGAGTACTTAATTTTCGATATTTTAATAACACATTGCAGAATACATAATAACTTATGAAAAATAAAATTTTTCGCTTAAACAATTGTAAATCACATACAGTGTGGATGAATACTCAACTATTATTATTTCAAATTTTTACTTGTGTTTTCATTTTGTTATTGACTTTGGGAAAGTAATGAATACATTTTATGTTTTACTTTAAAATGCAGATACTGACTATACATCAATGGAACAAATTTTTTGTATGTATTAGTAACGATTTCTACGACTAATTGAATTGGTATCCTTTGTTATCAGTACAAATTCAGAAATTATGTAGGTAGGTAGGTATTTAGCATAATAAATCTATATTAAAGAGTAATTAGGCAATGCGAAAACAACCCATTGCGAGTGTTATGTGTAGGTACTTACATACGTTACAGTAACGATACTTAACGTTCGGGTGAAACGTCCTAACCCAAGCAAGAAGTGTGTCAAAATTATATCATTACAAAGTTAACCCCAAAACCCGAGCTATTCTTCTCTTATTTGAGTTTAACTTCTTATGTACAGCATAACGAACGAAACAGAATTGTAATCAACAAAACATTTTCCAAATTAATTCCCGTCTGATAACTCAGGATTCAATTATTGTAGGTATGTAGTCGTAAGCACAAAATATTTCAATGTTTATTGCATTTTTCACTTACGTTCTTTATCCTCGTCGCCAATTTGTGGTGTCCTTGTTTACACTGAGCTGATATTTCAGATATTAATATTTGACGATGAAATATGGGCATAAATGAAACATCGATTTATTTGATAGCCATGCGCCTGCGACACGACCGCTCGCCTCCGCGTCCGGTGACGAAGTGTCGGGCGAGCGGTCGGTTCACAATCGCTGCCTTTATTCTAGTATGGCACAGATAATGGTACGAAACACTTAGTGCGCGAGTCCAACTCGAACTTGGGCGGTTTTTTCCCCATTGAAACGGGAAAACAAAACACGCCGGCTTTTTTAATGATGTAACTTCTAGATATTAATCACATCTCCAAGTAAGCCCGCAGAGCCTTGTTTGTTTCGTCAGAAGATCAATCGGAAAAATGGAACACGAGGAACTAAGTCACAGGGGAGAGAAGGTGGGTGAACTTCCCCTAAGTCTGATAAAATTATTTGCTGTAAATAATTTTGCCTATTAAGGAACACAGTTACAGAGAAGTTATGATTGGACAAATATAGCGACAATTCAAAACATTCGTGTACGAAATATTTTCGGCGATAAATTAGATGTTGTGTTTGTGTTCACGCAAATATTTGTCAAACGTCTTATGCTATTATAGTAAAAGATACTTGTTTAAATAGCTCCGAAGACTAACAGATAATATTTATAAGAGGTCCTTTTATCCTTAATTGTAAGTAAACTGACATAGTTTCATTTTCAATCAAGCGAAATTAAGTTGCCACTGAGACTTGATGTTTTTTCAAGTGTTTAGTTAGCAGACTAGAAGCATGTTAAAAACATGACGGCCTATTTGGCGTAGTGGAGAAGCAGGTGCCCGAAGCAGCATATATCCCTACTAATATTATAAATGCGAAAGTAACTCTGTCTGTCTGTTTGTCTGTTACGTTTTCCCACTTAAACCTCTCAACCGATTTTGATGAAATTTGGCATAGGTATACGTTGAACCTCAAGAACGGACATAGGCTACTTTTTGTTAGAAAGTAAGGGGGGGGGGGGGGGGGTAATGCTACCTTTGAAAGTTTATATGGGAAAATATTAGAAACAGAAAAAATTATGCGGGAATCGAACCCACGACCTTCACGTATCGCGCGTGCTGCTCTTACCAACTGAGCTAACCGCAATGTTATGGGAAAATGTTTATTTTTTAAGTTAGTGATATGAAAGTTGGCACAAATATAGCTCTATTAAAATATAGACTACTTTTTGTTTCGAATATTAGGAAATAGGGGTAAAAACGACCATGAAAGGATGTAGTCCACGCGAACGAAGTCGTGGGCACAGCTAGTACACAATAAATATAAATGCATATGTGGAGGAAGGCCGAAAATGCGTTGGCGTGACAACCTGGACCGTTTTTCTCAAGGTTGGCAAGACTTAGCACCTGATATAGAGCGCTGGAAGTGTATGGGGGAGGCCTTTGCCCAGCAGTGGGACTGTTAATAGGCTAAGGAAAAAAAATGTGCACATTATGTAAGTCCTAATAAACTTTCATATTTGTAATAGATAACTAGTTAAATATAAAATACTTAAGAGAGGTAGGGCATAGCGATTTATCGCTCGAACTGGAGCAGCCCGACTGGTCTGTCTTCTGTAAGGTGAAGGTATTTCTTCACCTTACAAAAGACCGCAGCCAAATGACAATCACTTCTGTGTTGTTGTGTTCCTGCGTGTGAGTAAGGTTTCCAGAGCTCCTGGGGGGTGCTACATTAGTAGTAGGGGTCAAGCCTTCAAGGACGACAAGTCCAGTAATAGATTTATTATGCTGTACTTGTCACCCTTAAGCTAGGACCTCATTACCACTTAACATCAGGTGGGATGAGGTCAATCTTGAAGTGCAATATAAAAAAACTAATAAGTAAGTAATTAAATAACAAATTGGTATAAACTTAAAGCAGTACACTAAACTTGGATTTTCCTTAATTTTTACTGAGTTACTAAACTAAATAACTAATCTGGGACAGAGTTAACGAAATATGTAGACGAAATAGTTAAGTGAAGTACTTCAATTCAGTAATTTATTTAGGAATTACCCATCTCTACTTATCAGTTCACCGGGAGTGCACACTTGAGCAATAGATACTTTCGAACTAGAAGTGAATCTCCGGTATAACAAACACGTTTTGTTTTTTAAAATCATAAAACATGTAGACTAGTCAGGTAAATTACTCTAATTGAGTCATTCTTACTCTACCCATCTCTAGTCGTCTGCTTGCTGTGCGAATATTTACTTCAGTAACAAGACGAAACAAAAAGGAACACGTATTCTTTTTGTGGACATGTGGACTAGTTTGCTTAAGTACGGTCGAAAGCACGTCACGCACTTTTTATGGCTCTTATAACGAAGGTATAAGGACTAAATCAAACTGCAACTGTTTACATGTGCCATTCACTGTACAGTCGCCGTCAGATATTGGCGACTGTACTTCGATGGAGTCATTTATTCAGGAACTACCCATCTCTATTGGTCAGTTCTCTGGGAGTGAATCTATTGTAGAAAAAAACTGTTTTTTTTTAAATATACATACTAAATCTAATTCATGTAAAACCGGAGCTGTTTAACGTCCCCAGGTCATCCCGGACCATTCGGACGGGTCTAAAATTTAACGAGGGTCAATCAAATAATAAACCAAATGGGTTTGACAGTTGGGCAGCGTGATAAGCACGAATTATGTTCGCGTTCAGAGCTAAGCCGACTCGTATGCTTTTACGGCGAGGTGGAATAACAGAGGAATTTTTAATTGCGAAACGTCTATGGTAAACTGTGCTTAAAATAAAAAGGATTATGTTTATTGTTTACACATCGTGAATTTTTACTGATTTTATAATCCTTTTTGGGGTTTCGTACCCAAAGGCTATGGGACCATTTTCTAAGATTTCGCTGTCTGCTTTTTCGTCTGATTGTCACCAGGCACCAAGAACGGCGCATACAAGACTGTTTAAATTTTCACAAATAATGTGTTTTGTTTGCCGCTGTAACAACAATTGCTAGAAACAAAATAAAATTAGTACATAAAGCGGGCCATTGATACAACAAACACCATTTTGGATCGATATCAATAATGGCTATAGGGAGGACTAGACATAAAAACTTCACTTAACATACTTGTACCTTCAACCCCAAAAGTGATTATAATAACAAAATGCCAACACTTCCCCGAGCATAATTTCCTGAACAAATTTTGAAAGATATACCGTTGCGCGTTTCCAAACGAAGGTACGGATTATAAAATCGCACGAAATTGTATAAATCCTCTGACTTAAACGACCGGCGTCGCTTGCTTTAGTAATAAAAATGTAATTGTATTTAAGTGTCTATTGAAGTGAATTGCCCATTCACAAAAAAGTAAATTATCACCTATTTATTTCTCACCGCAGAGCAAAGGCACCTGTTATTAAAAATAAGTCATCGTTACAATAATATGTTACGTTATTTTATGTTTCAGTTTCATAGCACGGCTAGCTAAAGGCGTTGGTCAATCATCACAAACCCAATCTATGTTCGAAAAATCTAAAACACACTTTGTTGATCCTGGTATTGAAACTGAACATTTTCATGAACTGTCCGGAACGCGTTCAGAAAGTTCATTAAAATTGTAATTCAAACCCAGCCAAAGCACTATTTATACCTATTATAGATCTGATTCAAATAATTATGTGCTTATTTCTAATTATTATGTTACTTGAGGCTGTGCAGTTCTCGTGAACTATGGTCGCTATACCTATTGTGACTCGCTACCAATTTAAAGTAACTCCTTTAGCTGGGCCCATTCTACAAAGTCTAGTATCTTCCTGTCTTTCAGTGTTTTTATTTCCTCCGGCTGGGCTATGTCGTCCCAAGTGGATGCTTCGTTTGTGGATCATAGGTTCACAGTCACATAGGTACGTTTAGTCAAGTAAAGCTCACTTAACATCTCAATAGAACGTTGACTTGAATAACTGTACTGGGTTTAACTTTAAGTCTTTAAGATGTACTTGTGAACACTGATTTTAAAAAAAATATAAAAACTTAATCTTAGGTCAGGTTTTATTTATCTACATAGACATACTAACAGTATTTTTATAATTAGATTGTATTTAAGTCGTATTCGATATAGCTCTATCGATTTAATGGTCGGACCTTTAAAGATTTGTTAAAATAAGGGAACCTGAGGAAATTGGATGAAACTCAATCGGGGCCGTGTATTACTCAAAACATTATATGTTAAAGCAAAACACAGCGAAATTTCCTTTAGTTCCTGTTTATTAACACCTATTATTACTACATATATATTTGTTACGATTTAGAGAGGCAACGCCATTAACTTGAATGTAATCAATTATCGTAAGCAATAATTATCACACGACATGCCAGATTGAATACTACCTTACTTTAAATGCCATTTTATTGATAAATAAATTGATAATAATAAATATTGGACAACATCACATACATTGCTCTGATTCTGTGGTAAGTAGCTAAAGCACTTGTGTTACAGAAATCAGAAACAACGAAGGTACCACAACACCCAGACCCGAGACAATATGGAAAAGTTCGTTTCCCATAGTGACCCGACCGGGGATCGAACCCGGAACCTCAGAGATGGCGCGACGCCAAAGTCCGGCACGCTTGCCTCTTGGCTACGGAGGTCGTCATTGAGCATTAGAAGACTTAATTAAGTATGTTTCAGACTGCTAAAGCTACAAAAATTACATAATATGTCTGACAAAGAAGCCAAATGCATGCTTTCTGTTCCACATTTCAAGAAAATCATTAAAAAAATATATGTTTTAGTTTTGTATAGGTCTTTTAATATGCCTACATATTTATGAATATTTTATTATCTGTAACTATGAATTAGTTATTTTTTATTGCGTATGTTACAAATACATTTCCAATATTATGTTTTACCCAATTCTTATCTAAAAAAGATAGGTTTCTATACCAGCTAAAACGTAATATTTTGACAGTAATAAATGTTCTTTGCAAAAAATATATCTGTCTATATAAGGTACTTGACATTTTATTTTATTTTTTGTGTTCATATTACTTGAGCTGTAAGCGTACTAACAAATGGAACGAACAAAAAGTTCATCTTTTAACCCGTTGCGAGACACCGGTGGACCGCAAAACTCAGTTTGAGAAGTTATAGTTTAGCTGGATTACCTACGTCTAAAAACCATAAAATTTCTTATTTGTACGAGTAACTAATCGGAGACACAAAGGCCTTAGTAAAGCCATCAACACTAAATGTAAACTTTTCAACTGTTATGTCGTCGATAGAAGGTTCATTTTAGAATGAGATGGTGTACATAGTAAAGCACGCTAGTGTATGAGGGCCTTTGACACGCGACACCGCCCGTGTTTGGAGGGGAGTTTTACCCACCACTTTTGTAAAATTACCCGCAATTATAAAGTTGCTCCTAAAAGCCCAAAGCTTATCGTTTACCGATACCCATTAAAGTTAAATAAGCTTTTTTTGTTAGTTGGTGTTGAATTTTTTATCGACTTTGAAAAAGGTATCTCATTTCTAATTACGAAAGTACGGTCGTAAGTGCGTCACGCACTTTGGACTTTGTACCGAAATATTAGTTCTTACGGTGACGACGTAAGAGCAAGATAAAGATACCTGGGGGGGCTTTAACTCAATCCAGAAGTTCTACCTACCTATGTATCTATAATATTTACTAATTTTTTTATTTATTAATTTATTATAGCAAAGGCAACAGATTGGACGTAAGGATGCAAACACTAGTTTAGATAAAATAAACGAACTAATCATGTGAAATATTGCCAAGACAACCTACATAAGGTTCGCCTTGTGATAAAGATATCAGATCTCATGTAGAGCCATGCTTCGGCATCTACACGGCTAAACTCTACCGACGAACTTCAATAATAATTCTACATATCAGTAAAAATGTAACTTGCGCTTGGCTCGTCTTGGCGGGGGTACTGCCGTGCCCCCAGATTTAGATAAAATATGGTGTAAGATACTTCCCTATTCAATTCTTCTTAAAGACGTAGAATACATTTTCCTCTGAGGCTTCGCGAGGCGCTTAGCGCGTTCTTACATATATCTTTCAGTTTTATAATATTAGTATAGATTCAGACATTTGACACATACGTACTACAAATTAAGTTATTATCTAAACGATAAACATATATGGACATGATTGTTTGCTCGCTTGTACACCATATTTTTAAGTTATCCTAAATATTGTAAAGATTAGGATAACTTCTTTCGTGCCGGATACTTCTCGGTAGGATTACACACTTCTGTTCTACTAGGTTCTGAACAGGCTGTAGCTTCAATTTTTCTTTGTATTTTGATGATGTAATACTTATTATTACTTGTAACCAACATGAATTGATTATGATTATTTATTAAAGCGCGATAAAATTAGTAGCATGGCGCATTCCTTCAAAAGGAGCGTGAGGAAACATCTTGCGGGCCAGTATGGCGATGCTAACGGGTAGGATATTTCGATATCAAATCCGTTGTCATCGCGATGTGGGTTCCTCTCTTGCTTACCATCAGGCTGGGAGGAGCCAATATACTGCGCTACTATAAAAAAAAATCTAAGCAGCGTAGACTTAACAAAAGAACAGTTATTCCATAAAGCAACTGAACAAATGACTAATTTAAAAAATATTACAAAATCATAGACGCTTTTTGGTTCCAAGAAGGCAAAAGTACCACTTTTTACCTCCACTAACCCAAGGGTCACCAAGGTGCCAGAAACAAAAAGGGTACAAAAGGGTTGTTCTTGCCACCAAAGTACTTTGTCCCGACCTTTGACGCATGGCACCCGCTGTTTAGCCGTAAAAAGATTGTTTACACAACCCTTAAAGTGGTTTTTACGCGTAATTACGATCTTTTTTAAACGGTTTTATTTAATGATAGCAACGTTTACTTGGGATCAAAGCCTTATAAATAATATACTGTAAGCATCTGTCAAGAAGTGTTTTCACTTAACTTCTTAACTTATTTACCCTTATTAACATTTCGTTTTGTTTCGGTAAGTATTCAATACAAACAAATGAACAATTAATTGGTTTCTCTATAAGGAAAGATTTTTCTTGTAAATAGGTAATTAGAGAGGAACGATTTGATTGGTTGTTTGATTTTAATAAAGTCAAAGTCAAAGTCAATCTTTTTTATTCATATAGATTACATTAGTAATACTTATGAATAGTCTCTATATAAAGCAAATGAAGCTACCTCCGGTTCGGAACCTATAACTAAAGAGAAGATACCGGCAAGAAACTCAGTAGTTTTTTTTTACAAATGGAAGCTAAACTTATTACTAATTTTGCACTAAGACACACAGTTTGTCAATTGTAAAATAAAAATTAAAAATCAATTATTGAAAAACATAAAATTAAACAAAAGTATCAAATTGTAAAATAAATTAAATTAACTGTAGGACTTACATGAATAGGCTCCAAAACTACTTAAACGAAAAATTCTTTCACTCTTAGAAAACTACATCGTTCTCTAATTTAATATAGTATAGTCTATGTCACCTTTTCGATTCACCGAAATCATATCAGTCGGATTTGCGTGAAAAAGTAATAACAACCATTTACCTATGCATATTTTATCGAAACAGAAAAATGTCTTCTATTGAATTATATATCTTAAAATATAAAAATGAGTCCCTATTTCCCATGGTCACGCCATCACGCGTGGACGCCTGGACCAATATCACTTTTTTTGTTGCTTTTGTAATGGTCAGGAGAAGGTTCTTATGAAAGAAAAAATAAAAAAATATAGTCGTCATTAATGCTCGGTCCCTTTATTTGAAAAACGAGTCGTTCTAGTTACGAAACTATCCGTAAACAGGATAGATTTGTGTATATACACAAATTACTTTAATTATTTATTTACTAATATAACGGACATCCGTTATATTAGTAAATAAATTATACGGGGCGTAAGCTAAAAACGACCGGTGGACGACTGATAACAGCTGATATAGAAAGTAAATTTGAAATTAGAATTAACAGTAGAAAAACGGATATTCATTTGACACATTACGAATCGTAAAATATTGGAACAGGGCATAAGACAGGACAAAGTCTGTCGGGTCAACTAGTTATGCAATAAAAATAATTCGACTTTAATTTGAACGTAATTAAGGCGCGAACTAGTCGTATTTCGCGTTTAAAATATTAGTAAATTACAATAGTAGTTTGTTTAACGTGAGCAGCTTCTCCTATTTTGATGACGTCATATTACACTTTGAACGTCTTGCACCATTAAGGGAGCTCAAACAAAGAAACGCTGTGTTAGCAACGAATCATATGATCCCACATCAGCCTCTAGCTACGGAAGTTGAAATAATTAATGGCCTATTATAATTAACATAAAATATAACGTGGGACATTAAAGTCTAACACAACGACAAGTCTGTGTGGTCTTAATTTAATGAAACTGTTTACAATTTGAAATAACAATCATGTGAAAGGTAACCCGGCCCGGATCAGATTATTTATTTCCTAGAAATCCCAGTAAAGGGATGTGAAAAAGTTATCGATTTTCAAATTTACATACTTATAATCGATTTTGAATTTCGATGCTTTGGCTCTCTCTATGTAAAAAACCCGTTTTTAGATAAATATTTTGAAATAATAATACATAACATTGAAAAGATAAAAGTGTTCTTAGACTAATGTTGTTAAGGTACAACTTTTAATTGAAATTTGCAGATAGCTACCTGTTTAGATAAAAAACTTGTTTTGTTTATCAGTTTGCGAACAATTTGTTCAGTTTCCTCATTAAGTTAGCTTTCAGCTTAATTAGAAAAGAGGAAGGTTTCTTTTTCAATGTATGAAAAAGGTTATTGTTATAGTTATTTACGACTATGTTATTTGTTTTCATAGCAATATAAATTTTATTATTGTTTTAAAACAAGGAGTTTTCAATGGTTGCCAAAAAATAGATTATTTTATAGTTAATCGATTTATAATTTTTTTTAAAATAGAATATCGATTATTATTAAACGATCTTTCCCCTCAACTCACATCCTTAACTCATTCTGCGCGCCATTATTTAGTTCCGAAAGCGGCCGCACGGCGCGGGGGCGCTTGAGCGCTTCCACTGCGCAGGTCAAGGTTACGATCGCCGTCTCACTCCCACGCGCGTAATCTACGCCACGCGCCCTCTCGCTCGCTCTCCTAATACCCACGTGATACGCGTTTCGTTTTCCATCAACATTTTTTTGAGCACTGTGTCACTATTTTAGTAGTATTTTTACTCACGTGTATGCTTTTGTTGACGCGGCGGCGTTGAATTAGTGAGGTTGAATCGCTCTAACCAAACAGAAGATCCCAAACACATGTTATAGTCAAATAGGTTATGTAGTTTTTAGCGTGAACTGCAAATTAGGAATGACCGCGGTCATATTGGCAGGTCACATTGAGTTTACAAACTGGCACAGATTTTTACTAGGTAGGTATGTTGATGATATTTATTGAAAATATAATAATGTCTGAACAGATCCTTACAGTGCCTATTTCTATGTAGATTTGAACTTTACATTACTTCCTAATTAGGTAGTACACATAATTTTAAAATGTTCAATACTACCTATATATTTTATGTAGATAATATAATATTGTTCATTATATTAATAGTTATGCGTGATGTAACTGTGTATCTTGCTATACCTTGCCAGGTTTATTGTATCAAGTCGTATAACTTGTTTGTTTTATGATTTTGTTACAATGTAATGCAAAAAAAAACTATTAAACTACATGTACCCTTTCTGATGGATCATAAAGAAGGGTACAAAGTAAAAACAAAGATGATGATGATGAAGATGTCACAAATTAAAATAATCGTGAATTAAAAATACAACCTGATCTGTTACACAAGGCATCACCCTGCGTGACAGCGCATTTTTAAAAGTTTAAAATACAAATAACCGTCACTAGTTTCATAATTTTTCGTTGATGCAGGGTGAAAATACAGGAGTTATAATATAACTTTTGGTGTCATAATCTGATTTTAGAGTTTTATTTCACATTGTTTGTTTTTCCCTGTACCCTTCAAATGCTTAATGTCCGATTCCTATAATTAACGATTCGTAAATGTGTAAAATAACTATTACAATTAACGACTCGTAGAAAAACAGATAGTCATTTTTGACACATTACGAAACGAGATTTATCTAAAATTTTGCAGAAATACTGATGATATAGTAGATTTACATTTAGGATACTTTTTATCCCGAAATAATTCGGACAAAATTGGGGGCAACAGTATAATCTGATTTAGCAAAATAAAAAATAGAAGATAAGCTTCTGCATTTGACTTTATGATGCCTCAAATATTATTTTTCATTAGTTTTTCAAGTTGGATTTAGTACAAAATTACGTTGGGATCTCAAGATAGATTCGCAAACTCGACTATCAGACTATTTACATTCAAATATGTACAGAAGTTTGGTAACAATATCGTTAGGAAAGTTCTCCAATAACTAACAAATATTTGACGCTACAATCTTGGGAGCAGAAAGTTACGCAAACTACTGTCAAAATATACGCAGAGGAATGGGGAAAGGAATTCCAACGCAAAGACTAAATGAGCAGAAGGTAAGTATTTAAATAATCACAGCAGAAGATCGAGGTTGATATTTGTTGGAAAGTTTTACTGAGATATGCAATACTCTGGACGAAAAGATGGACCAAAATAAAACAAAAAGTAAGAAACTTTCACAGACGAGTGTCCCACAGTACCTGATGGTACTGATGGACCTCATCGCCCCTAGTGATCTAGGGGCGATGAGGTCCAACCGGGTTTTATAGTGCGTAGTCTTTGCCGTCTTAGGGGCAGAGGAGTCAAACAAACACCGTCACCTTTCCTTAGGTGGCAGTACGCTTCGTTAAATATTTTTTTCCCGATCAAAAAAACAGCGGGTTATGTCATTAGTAAAAAAATCTGCAGCTTTCAATAAGTGGGGTAATCTTCCAGTCATTAGACACTTAAGAGACAAAGTATAAAGACAGCAAGTATATAAGTTACTGTTGATTGGCCGATAGCACACCGACTTCGTATCTCCAGCCTTTTAGGTTAGATTTTTTTATATTGCACTTCAAAATTCCCACCTGATGTTAAGTGGTAATGAGCTTACGGGCGACAGGTACAGCATAATAAAGCTAGAGGTCTACTCTCAAAAACGAAATATGTCGGATCCGACAACGGATAGCAATTTTTAATTCTCATAGTCGCAACTAATTCACTTCGAATGAGACTAAAGCGTTTAAAAAAAACACAATATTATTTATGCAAATCATTAACCACGCTTTAACTCCCGAGCTTTTGATAAATCTTCAAAAACGAATCCTTTCGTATGTTCGTTTCATTTTTGCGAGTAGACCCCCTGGTGCTGGACTTGTCGCCTGTACCTTGATGGCTTGACCCCTGCTACTAATGTAGCACTCCCCAGGAGCTCTGGAAACCTTACTCACACGCAGGAGCACAACAACACAGAAGTGATTGTTATTTGGCTGCGATCTTCTGTAAGGTGGAAGTATTTCATCAGTCGGGCTGCTCCAATTCGAGCCATAAATCACTATGCCCTCTCTTAAAAATATTTATCATCCTCTCTTTAGAATTGTTTTTGATGCTGGATTTTAAATCGAACCCATAAATAAATACTCTTGAAAAAAAATGGTAGAATGTAAAGTCAGTTTACAGACAAGGCTAAGCCGATCGCTTGAGCTGATCATGCATCTCTCTCGTTCATGTCGCGCACTCGCTATGAGCGAAACGGGAAAATGACGGGACATCTTTTTCGCGCATGCAGCCCGTAGTATCGAGTTATTAGACGTTGTCACTTCAAAATATGACTTTTCTTGCCGAGTCATCAAAATACATTTTCTCACTGTTCACGCGTAGGATGTTGTTCCAAATATAGCGACTATCTTAAAGAGGACTACGAGTTGGAAATTGTCGTCAAATAGTCCTTCTGATTCCCGACTCGACAACTGTAATGGGCAATAAGCGACCGCGAGCCAGGCCACAGGGATGCTTAGAGACTCTGCTTCCCAAACATGTAGGTTCAATCCCCAGTCAAGACAAATATTAACGTGTAATCAAGATAAATATTAAGCTTGTCTGGAAAATATTGCTTTCAAGCAATAAGACCGCCCAAATTGTACTTGTATATGTCTGTAAAACCAATTTCTGTGCATAAAAGTATATCAATCTATCTTTAATGTGGTGATCATTTATGTTTATTCTGTGTCTGGGTGTTTGTTAATGTATTTGAGTTTATATTGTACGACCATTGGCTCTGGTTTCGATAGCACAAAAGCTTTATCTACTTACCTTGGGACCAGGTCGATGTATGTGATGTTATCTGATATATATTAGGGATGAAGAGGCGATCCTCGTATTTAATTATAATCTCGTTCTAAATCTGTTTCTAGACGTTTTACGCTAGCTATTGCACGTGATATCGTTCGCATTATTTACCTTTTATGTTACTCCAGTATCTATCTTATATCTTATTTGATTTATCTATTTACCGAATTTTATTCAAATCCGTTTAGTTTTTGCATTAAAGAGCAACACACATTCATCAATATATTATTATAAACTTTCCCGTTTATTATAACAGTCGGATAACAATATAGGCTATTTCCCGAATACAGACAAGGCTATGTACTTTTTAGGGAGTGCTCAAAATGGATTACCTCATTTATTTCTCAATATACAGTAGGGTTCGTTATTTTTGCGTATTATTCAGGTTTGACTGCCCCTACTCCCATGGCTTCGATTTGGCTTTTCCCGCCCCCAGGGGTCCGAAGCTAACACTTTGACAGCCACTGCCACACCCTGCCTAGGTTTATATTGGGGTAGGGCGTTCGGGATTATATTGGTATCTTTCGGGTTTGCTCAGACAATCAAAACGGACCGATAGTCGCTCGCATCTGTTTACTCAGGCCCGTATAAATAGGTACACTAAGCTTTCCGATTTACGTTTTAGGAATATTCCGTATAAGGCGGTATCGTAAGAATTAATCCAGTTATGTTGTTTACTCTCGTTTACTTGACGAACTACGTAGCCGAAAGGCGAGTAGGCCAGACTTTGGTGTCGCACCATCTTTGAGGTTCTGGGTTCGATCCCCGGTCGGGTTAATTTGGAAAATGAAGTTTTCTGTATTGTCTCGGGTCTGGGTGTTGTCGTATCGCCGTTTTTTCTGATTTCTGTAACACAAGTGCTTTCGCTACTTACCACAGAATCATGTGTGTAATGTAATGTAATGTAATGTGACTGTTGTCTTGTATGAGTGTTATTTATATAACCGACGGTTGTACAGTCAGCATGAGTACTTTTTATACATATCAGTACCTTGTCAAATTAAACCACTGCGTGACTTAGTAAGTCCAAATTTATTAGACTTAAACTGACAAGGTACTGAGTTGTTTTTCAAAATAAAAACCCTTACTGTACACCAACTAAAGAAAATGACTTTAGAAGTGTGTATTTAAAAGGTAATAGGTAAGATTCTTTTTCCCCACTAAAAATTGTTCCATGGCGCCATTCTTATAAACCCCTATTTCTGATATATTTTTCGTCTTCTTGTTTTGGTTCAAATGTCTATTTGACTTTCTTAGTCACACGGATATATAATGTGGCAAGATACTCATTTGTAGTCAAAGTGTAATCAAAGTAGGTATAAGTTTCGAAGTGCGTCTTTATATGGAATTAAGATCACGCGTGGCATGCTTATAGAAAAAGCTATAGAAGCAATTTCTCGTATGGCCCCATTTTCATAAACATCCCCTATTCCTGACCTATTTCGTGTCGCCTTGTAACTCGGTAGGAAGAGGAATAACGCGCAATAATGCAACTCGTGACTGGAATAGCGAGCGCGCACAACCCGCCGTAATGGCGTCTTGTACTCTTCACAAGATGGTTGAAATTCCGAAGGCGAAAATACTTTTTTTTTAAATATTACAATGTACATATATGTACGATCGAATGCACTTCAGACTACACACTTTGGACTTTGTACCGCCCCTTATGCCAGACAGAACTAATCTCGAACAAGTATTTACCTTGGCGAGCTATTTTTTTTACATTACACTTCAAGACTGACCTCGTCCCACCTGATGTTAAGTGGTAATGAAGTCCTAGCTTAAGGACGACAAGTACAGCATAATAAATCTGTTACTGGATTTGTCGCCCTTACCTTGAAGGCCTAACCCCTGCTACTATTGTTGCCCCCCCAGGAACTCTGGAAACCTTACTCACACGCAGGAACACAATAATACAGAAGTGATTGTTATTTGGCTGCGGTCTTCTATAAGGTGGAGGTATTTCACCATATGACACAGTATGAAACATTCGCTTTTTCTGTATGTCCCTATGTACGCTTAGATCTTTAAAGCTACGCAACTGATTTTTATAAGATTCTTTTGATAGATAGAGTGATGTATGAGGGAGGTTTATATGTATAATCCGTACTTTAATGTACTGAAAAGCCAAAAACAGATTTTTGGCTTTTCAGTAAGAAGTTGTGGCGGATAGCTAGTGATAAATAAAATTGATAAAGGAATCGTGTTTGGACAGGTTTTAAAAGTACCTCAATTGACTACCTGGTCGTCGTCCTTACCCTATATACCGTTCTTGTTAGTAATTCTCCAGGGCACAGATAAGAAGCCCACACAACTATCTACAGCGCAACTACAAAATTCTCAATTCGCCAAAGCGATTCACTTAACCCTTTCAATAGCAGGTCCAGGTAATCTGGCCGCGGCAAGCGGCACTTTGTCTACGACACGGCTAAAAGGGCGATAAATACCCGATAACACCCCCCTTCCCCACGGGGACAGCTTAAGTTGGAATTGGCAACTTTTCAGAACACTATTTTGCGACAGAAGGCGCGCTGAATTACGCCTATTGGCCAAACTCAGCGCGGATGAAGAATGGATGGATGTCCGGATCTGGATGTATGTTTGTTACGCCTTTAAGCAAAAACTACTGAATGAAAAATACAAATTGTCGATTTTAGCCATACTAGAGGGTAAGCCGAACGGTTTATGTGGGGTGGGGGGCTGTATACCCTCTAAGCCCTTAATAGATCCACGACACCTCACATCAAAACGTCCTCACACATTCTTTTCACGATCGTCACGTACCTCGGCTTAGGGTTCCGTATATGACGCATCGATGGTTTTGTGGTTTACGTGCCTGGTCCGGATCTTTGGGTCCTGTATTAGATACCCGGGTCGATCAAAGAAGTTTTATGCGACTGAAATAGGGTCACGTTTGACCTCAATCTTGCTTAACGGAAGACGTCGGTGAGGGGTCTAAAATGGTACTCGTTTGCCTAGGTCATTTTGGCTACGTTTCACTTCTTAGTCGTTCGCATATAAAAGAAGAGGCAAGACGCTCTGGCCTAATGGAGGAGTGACTACAACATAAGAGTGCCTGTCGCGCCTAATCGTCCAGTGAAGTAAATCAAGGGGTATCAGGTGTGCTGACCTACGACATTGCCTACATGACGACACAAACAGCGTCAGCAGAATTGGCAACGCTCCATACGTAATGCACGATTAGCTAATCAATACATCTATCCTACTTCGCGATGTCAAAGTTTTTGTTACCACTAAATACATACAACAAACCAAGATCAGTAGTTTGGTCTTGGTCCCCGAGCAGATAACACCTAGCTCGCCGGACGAACTTCCATTTTTAGTAAAGAACATACGTTTCTTACATCATGGATCATGATTATAAACCTCCGCACACTGACCATTATGTAACCGATAAGAAATTGAGAGACAGGCCACTCGTCTACGGTGTTTGAGGTTCTCAAGATTTGGTTCCAAGAGTGATGATATTTCGCTCGGCACTCTAGCGATTCCAAAACACAGCTTATCAGCAGTGCTTTTTAAACAAAGCTTGGTTTTCTGATCAATGCAAATCGGGTATAAGGATGCAGGTTGCAGGTTGTCTTAATGCATGCTAAATTATTACCACAGAAGAAGCAAAGGCTTTTTCTTGACTCTTATAAAGTACTAGCTGTGCCTGCAACTTCGTTAGCGTGGTCTACATCCTTTCATGGTCGGTTTCACCCCAATCTTCCCAAATATTTGAAACAAAAAGTAGTCTATATGTTAATCCAAGTTTCGAACTATATTTGTGTCAAATTTCAATATCTCTAACTTAAAAAATAAACATCTTTCCATATAAACTTTCAAAGGTAGTATTACCCCCATTCCCACCCCCAATATTTTCCAACGAATAATTTCCAGTTTTTTATTACAAAAATGTCACACTCACGATGCTGAGAAGGGGTCAATACTTATGACTAGCTGACGTCACTACCTACATGTAGGAGTAAGTGTTATCAGCTGTCGAGTGCACTGAATGAGTCTAGAACGGAACTATGGGACCCTCTTTAAAGGGGGGAAATGAGTATACGCACCATACTATATCCTGGACTTAAAAAAAATCTATTTATAAAAGCTATCACTCGATCTCTCGAATCGAAACACTCCGAACACGATGGTAGAATACTAAATTTGTACTGACGAAGTGCATTTGTAAAACTTACGTGAAGAAATATATTTTATACTAGCTGTGTCCGCGACTTCGTTCGCGTGGCCTACATCCTTTCATGGTCGGTTTTACCCCTTTCTCCCCTAATATTCGAAACAAAAAGTAGTCTATATTTTAATCCAAGTTTCGAGCTATATTTGTGCCAAATTTCATATCTCTAACTTCAAAAATAAACATTTTTCCATATAAACTTTCAAAAGGTGGTATTACCCCCATCCCCCCCTTATTTTACAATAAAAAGTAGCCTATGTCCGTTCTTGAAATTCAACGTATACCTAATAGGTATACGTTGGTATAGGTATTACCTATACCAAATTTCATCAAAATCCGTTCAGCCGTTTAGGCGTGAAAGAGTAACAGACGGACAGACAGACAGAGTTACTTTCGCATATAATATTAAGTCTGGATAGTATTATTTTTGCTAAAAAATACTTTGACTTTGACAAGTATTGGTAATGGTTTAATCACCACGCTAGACAAATTGGTAATCACAAGCTTAAATATGATCGAAAAACAATAAGAACTTTGGTCTATCCGGAAACCTAAAGCGTGATTATGGGACCACTAGATATTCAAGGCATTAAAGACATAATACGAAAGCTGACTGGGTTTAAATAACACATTGTTTTTATTCCGTTAAATGGTTATTAAAAAAATATTAGACACGTATTTTAAATTTGCTACATTATAAAAAATCTAGCTGTGCCCGCGACTTCGTTCGCAAGGACATCCTTTCATGGTCGGTTCTACCCCTTTCTCCCCTAATATTCGAAACAAAAGGTAGTCTATATTTTAATCCAAGTTTCGAGCTATATTTGTGCCATATTTCATATCTCTAACTTCAAAAATAAACATTTTTCCATATAAACTTTCAAAGGTGGTATTACCCCCATCCCCCCCTTATTTTCTAATAAAAAGTAGCCTATGTCCGTTCTTGAGATTCAACGTATACCTATACCAAATTTCATCAAAATCCGTTCAGCCGTTTAGGCGTGAAAGAGTAACAGACGGACAGACAGACAGAGTTACTTTCGCATTTATAATATTAGTATGGATGCTTTGATAAAACGTTGCCAAGTTATGAGCTTGGTACTCGTTGGTTAACTGGTGGATAAAAAATATACCCACTACTGACGTCATGCGTGCGGCAATACAGTTCATTGTATCCCCGATATTTTTTAATTTGGTGGGAAACGCAAAAATACGTATCACATAATTTTAAATAATCTAACAAACAGCCTACAACCAATTTTAGTCTGCTTTCCTACTGTGTTTAATGTTGATTCCAACGTCTACAGTTGAAAGCATTTCTAAGAAAAATGATAACGAACCGTATTAATAGGCTTAGTAACTGAAAATTGCGTGAAACGGAGAACAGACGTCGGAGAACGTGTATAGAAATGAGAAATAACGCTAAGAGGTAATTTTGCGCCTCATAAGCTACTTTGATTTGTCTTGCGTACTTGTTAACTAAAACAGAGAGTCCCTATAATAATCTTATTTGAACATAACATTGTAATAACTAATGAGCTTGAGCAAATACAACTTATAATTACGTAACTGGCTGAATTCACTAATTATATAATAAGTGGTCACGGTCAGATAGTGACTGTGTGTGGGTGTGTGTGTGTATAGTTTGTCGTAAATTAGGAATGAGGGTCCGGCCCTTCGAGGGATAAGAATGGGGTAAGGGGGAAATTTTAAATAAATAAAATATAGGCCTACGTTGGGGTTACCAGATGATCGGGAAATTCGGGAACGTCCCGGAATTGACCTTGATCTCGTGTCTTAAATGATATTGACAAAATACGTTTATGAATTACTAATATTTGTTTTATTCAAGCCAGTGTAAACTGTGTTATAGTACCATGGTTACCCCATAAATTCTCAGAATTAGTTGTAATAAGTTTTCCACTACGAAACAATCGTAATTTTACTTGAAATGAGCTTAATCGCCTCCACGGAATTTTTGGAAGGCTGTCGTGAAGGCACTATACTATATCATTTCTCACGCGGCACTGGCAGAAGTTTTTTTATCATTCATAAATAGAAAAAAGTCTGTAATTTAGATGTTAAATATGTTCTCGTATGTAAATAATAAAAGAATTGGTTTGAAATGATTGCATTTTATTAAATACTAGCTGTGCCCGCGACTTCGTTCGCGTGGACTACATCCTTTCATGGTCGGTTCTACCCCTATCTCCCCTAATATTCGAAACAAAAAGTAGTCTATATTTTAATAGAGCTATATTTGTGCCAATAAACATTTTCCCATTAAACTTTCAAAGGTGGCATTACCCCCCCCCCCCCCTTACTTTTTAACAAAAAGTAGCCTATGTCCGTTCTTGAGGTTCAACGTATACCTATGCCAAATTTCATCAAAATCGGTTGAGAGGTTTAAGCGGGAAAAAGTAACAGACGGACAGACAGACAGACAGACAGAGTTACTTTCGCATTTATAATATTAGTAGGGATAGTGTATGTGAAGTGGTACCTAGTTTGTATTATGATAAAAATATTAATTAAGCTACTATTATTAGGTACCAATATCTTGAAACATTATTTTGCAAGGTTAATCAGATCAAATTCTAGCAATACCGCGATTTGAATACCCTTCAATAACCATTGAAAAATCGATTATCTTCGCATGAAGCAAGGAATTTCTTCCGGATGCATAAATAACATGTGAACATATCAAATTACCATAAAGCTCACTAGATTAGCGCTTGGAATGTCAAAGATATCAAAAACCCGATTAATTCCGAACAATAACCATACACACGTTTACATATGCACCTGCATATATTTAGTAAGCAACTACACATAACCAGCACAGCGGTAATGGCTGTGTGTACGAAGAACGTTACCAGCAAACTTGGTCAATAAATTCCTACAGCCAGTCCCGGTTAGAGCGAGACGGAAGAGAGTACACCCGCAGGAGTGAGCGGCGCGACAGATACTGACCTACATCAATAAGTGGACAGTTCGGACGGAAGAATGCAGCAGAGCTGTGTGGAATGTACGAATAGTTTTATTGGTGCATTCCGCACAACGCACGATACTCAACCCTATCCCCCACGAACAGGACTCCAATCAGGTCGTCTGAGGCATTGTTAGTTACTTGTTAGGTTTGAATGCAGAGGATATTGGCTCAAGTATTAGCTGAGAACCGCAATGGAGTATTACGTAAGTGGTTAAAAATGTACTCCGGTCTCGGGCATTCTTCCTACTCGAAAAGTCGTTTTGCGAGTGTGCACGGGCCGTATTGACGGAAGTGGGCAATTTGAATGATTTAAGGACTGTCGCTTGCGTTGTTATTTTAGCATTGGAAAAGTGGTTACTGGAAAAAGTGAATTTGTAAAGGCCAGTTTATAACTACAAGAAACTAATTACTAGTGGCGCGATAGCTACAACGGACCACAGACAAAGCAACATGAGTGGACATTCCGACAAAATTTAATAAGGTGTGTTAAGGTCCTGGGTAATATTTCGATATGAGTCTAGTCAGGAGCCATTTGATGGCTGGAGAACATCTGACAATTTTGTAACTCACTTGCTTACATATCTCTGCACCAATCTGCAATGGGCCCGCAAGGTGGAGTAAGGCCTATTCCATATCAGTTGAGATGAGGCCTGTGCCCATAAGTGGAACATATATAGATGTATTATGAGTAGGTATACCAAATCTACAATCAGTTAAATGTAGGTGTTACTTTAATTTTTATATTTTCAAAGTTATTATCAAAGCTTTATAATAAATTAATAAATTTATAAGAAATATTATATTTTACGACTTACACACACCGTCAAAACTATTTCTTATTTTACGTTTACTTCGGACTGACCCTTTTAAGTATTACAAAAATAAAGATCAATTTATTTTTACCATTTAAATAAACAAAATACTACAGGATAGTTAATTTCTAGTATGCATTCATAGTTTAAATAGATTTATTTCATGTATTGAAAAAGGGCAACATTATCCGAAGACCGCACGGTAAAGTTTTGTAATAAAAAAATTTAAGAAAAACTTGGAAGTGAAATAAAAAAAAAATTACAAGGCTGTTACTATAAGAAAAGTTTTACTGTATCTAGGTATAACGAACAAACGTCAGGAAAATAAGTTATAATCCCCTTAAAAAGAGTAAAAAAGAAGGGTCCTAAATTATTCCGTAATTTCTTGGAAAGGAATAATTAATACAAGATTGCTTTTGGAATAGAATTTGTTAAATAGAAAAGAAATCCTTTTAAGATGTTGGTCCATATCGAAGGGAATTAATAATTTTATTCTTTAATCTAAACATTGCATTTTCTATTAGCGATACCGGCTTCGTGAGAGGAAAATGTAATGATTATTTCGGCGTTTCTGTACTATTTTTTGCATGTATTATACATAATATTAGTCTTTATTTTGAATCACTCTATCTATATTAAAATTCTTTAACGTTTTTGTAGATGTTATGTAGAATTGTCTCCCTATATGCATTAATGAGAGCTATATCTCTTAAATAACATATTGCACGACATTCTAAAAACCCCTCACAGTATGTTCATACATGTACATGGAAGTAAATATGTTTAGTGACTCCCCTATTTCACAGCATAATCAAGCAATAAGAGGTACTTACTAAATCATGGCAATACATTTAGGGTGAAGTAATAAAGATTCTTAATTACCTACGTAAATGTAAAATTTATCCTTGTTTTATTGTAGTGCTTGTATGTATGTTTATTACTAATTCATGTTAAAACTACTGTATGGTTTTGGATGAAACTTGGTAGCTGGACAGACTAGTTACTAGACATATGGGATGCTTTTTAACCATAAATAATGCGAACAAAGTCGTAAGTATTTTCTAGTTATAAGAAATGTTTGACTGCGACCGACAATTGTTGTCATTTTGTTGTCAAGTTGACCGACACTGTTGGGAGCTACATTGTCCCCGGGTGGCATAATCCTAATTATATTTTCAAGACAATTAGCGGTCTTTACTGAAACCCCAAAAATTTTGCCTTTGACGGCAAAAATCTCCCCGTCGATGTTGCTGTGGTGGTTTTAGAGTTTCTCACATCATAACCATTAAGGCGATGAGGTTCC
This sequence comes from Glyphodes pyloalis, assembly GCA_037074685.1. NCBI lineage: Eukaryota > Metazoa > Arthropoda > Insecta > Lepidoptera > Crambidae > Glyphodes > Glyphodes pyloalis. Next base: position 1,147,225 of record JAYKKO010000012.1, on the reverse strand, counting down.
CGGGGGGGTGTTAATGGGTAGGACCAAACGCTGTAACCTACCTTAGATAACTGTACGGTGCGTCAATCAAAAGATTGATAGATAGATACACTTTATGGCACATAAAATTGTCAGAAATTATTTTAACAGAGACATCATCACATAGTATAAAAAGCTGCTTTTTCTATATGTCCTTCTGTATGCTTGCTTAGATCTTAAAATTACGCAACGGATTTTCATGCGATTTTTTTGAACAGATATATATGACGAATATTTATATGTATAATCCATCTTTCCAAGAAAAGCCGAAAACTTAATTTGTATTTACTTGCACCCGTGCGATATCAGGGCGGGTGGGTAATTATATTATAATTTAATATGTTTATTGCTAGAATGCAATCGCATTTCTCCCCGCCCTAAAAACAGGAGCAAACTACTCGTGTGAAGTCAAGGCAGACCAACAGTTACTTTTTACACATTCTCCATTTGCATCACAAATAACGCTCGCGAATGCAAACTATATGAGTCAGCATCTCTAAAACGTTCGCGCTCAACAAAATTTGCACAAATAAAGCTGCGCACACACTTCACTCGGCGCAGTGCGCGCGCGCATGACGTAACCCGGTGCAATGATCCTGCAGAGCTGATTAGCGATGCGCTTTTTTTGCTCTCATTTTTGGTGTTGTACTCGTCAACTGTAGTAGTCATGCTATGCTCAAAAAACAGGCCAAGTGCGAGTCTGACACGCCAAGGAATTGTTCAATGCTTATATTTGAATTAAATGCAAAAAATACGTTTATAGCCTATGTATTAAAAGTATGTGAGGTCCTTTGACTATTTAAAACTGAATAAATTCCATGTAAATATTTTAAGCGTACCCAATTCTGCTATCAATATAGAGGTAGAACAATAAGCGAGCCTAAATTTATCTCCATTCAGTATTTTCTTTTGAAAAAGTCAAAAACATATAGAAATCTAGGTATCCTTAAAACTACTATAAACGTTAATTATTATATTAATAAGATGAAGAAGTAAACATTTCTAATATCATATAATAGCCAAATGTTATCAAAACCGTTTTAATAAGAATGACGACTCCGTTAAAAAACAATGACCAGTCGTCTGTCGGTCGTTTTTAGCTTACGCCTCGCATTATTTATTACTATCCGTTTTATATCATAAATACTTTATGAAATATATATATTTATTTATTATATAGGTATTTATTTGTTTATTATAGTTTTATTTATCTTTACGTATTTTTTTTATATTTTTATCTTGTTATGGTATTTATATTGATATTTTCTGTTAGTATTTTTCTCAAGCATTTTGCACGGCTGTACCCGTTTCTTGATGTCTACTATTTCCTCTACCTAAAGGTTGTCTGGAAGAGATTGCTCTCTAGCAATAAGACCGCCTATATTGTACTTAAATATGTCTGTAAAACCAATTTCTGTAAATTTTCTGTGCAAAAAAGTGTATCTATCTATCTAAGTGTATCTACTAGAACGAATCCTTTTTCAAATATTGAAACCGGGCGTAAATTTAATGAATATCATCAATAAATTACTTTCTTTCTTTCTATCTACACGTTTATGGCCAATTTAGTTGTTTATCAAAAAGCCGAAGTGCAGCGAGCGAGTCACTCCTATTAATCTCGATGACCAGGCAGGTCATTATTGCTACTCGCATTTCAGATGTTTACGACTAGCACAACAATAAATGTGTTAGAATGATCGCTTCTGCGTCATCGAACGATGACTGCAATCACGTCATCGATGCATTCGTTTGAGGCCAAAGTGAAACGGCCTCTTTTTGACTTTTAGTTTATCAAAGACAAGGATTCTGTCCCAGCTTTGCACGGAGAAAGATTTTTAAACACCTGGAGTTACATGAAATATTTTAAAGGAACAGAAAAAAAACATTTATCCTTGCGGCGTGAGGTTGATTACGTTATTGGAGTATTTGTAAGGACTTTACTCCTATTTTTTAATGTTAAATAGTCTTTGTCACTTGAGGATATTGTACATATGTATTTTTTCGTTTATCATCCCTACTAATATTATAAATGCGAAAGTAACTCTGTCTGTCTGTCTGTTACACTTTCCCGCTTAAACCTCTCAACCGATTTTGATGAAATTTGGCATAAGTATACGTTGAACCTCAAGAACGGACATAGGCTACTTTTTATTAGAAAGTAAGGCCCCCCCTTACTTTCTAATAAAAAGTAGCCTGTAGTGTAGGGCTGGGTAATGCCACCTTTGAAAGTTTATATGGGAAAATGTTTATTTCTTAAGTTAAGAGATATGAAAGTTGGCACAAATATTATAGCTCTATTAAAATATAGACTACTTTTTGTTTCGAATATTAGGGGAGATAGGGGTAAAGCCGACCATGAAAGGATGTAGTCCACGCGAACGAAGTCGCGGGCACAGCTAGTGTAAACATAAGTTTACTGAGTTTAATTTAGCGCTACGTCATTTCTTCGCACAGTTTTCAGGAGTTGGCGACGCTGCCAGTCTCTACTAAACATTGATGCACGGTATCATAATCAATTTTGCATTATTCGTTGAAGCAAAAAAATACGTTTTACGGATTAAATATAATATTTTTTTTACCCAGTCGTCATTCCAGTAGACTACAATTTTATCAACTTTTGATAAAAGAGAAGCGGCCAGGGCCCAGATTATTGTTAATTCCTGAAATAGTTACAAAAAACTGTCCCCGGTTTTTTACCAAATTTTTTATTTTATTAATTATTAAAATACTGAGATATAAGGATTCGTTGCGGGGCGAGTCTGGTGGGTACAAATGTACCCACTAATGACGTTTGCGACAATGAAATCAAATATTTCGCCGTTATTTGAGAAAAATTGAAAATTACGTGTTCCATAATTTTTGTAGAATAGCACAGAAGTACTCGTACTAAAAATACAAATCAAAGTCAAAGTCAATCTTTTTTTATTCACATAGATTACATTAGTAATACTTATGAATAGTCTCTATATAAAGCAAATGAAGTTCAGCATAATACATTTTTAGTCAGCTTCCCTATCATTAAGATTACTTTGGTCGAAATCTTTGAAAAAGTTTTTTTTGTATTACATTTCAAGATTGACCTCATCCCACTTGATGTTAAGTGGATGGTAAGTGGTGGTTGATGTCAGGAGAAACTTTTTTTTTTTGAGTGAGAGAAAATGCCTTTGCGCACCCTACCGCTGCCGTGGGGACAACAGCGACGTGTGTGGGACTCCCCCGCCCTGGGGGCGTGGACTACCCGAACTTAAAACCCTCCCCACCTTCTTATCGCCTATTGACGGCACTATGAGATATCGGGCGACCCATGACTGCCACAGCATGGTAATGAGGTCCTAGCTTAAGGGCGACAAGCACAGCATATTAAATCTGTTACTGGACTTGTCGTCCTTGAAGGCTTGACCCCTGCTTCTAATGTAACATCCCCCAGGAGCTCTGGAAACCTTACTCACTCGCAGGAATACAACAACACAGAAGTGATTGTTATTTGGCTGCGATCTTCTGTAAGGTGGAGGTGTTTCACCAGTCGAGTTGCTCCAGTTTGAGCGATAAATCGCTATGCCCTACCTCTCTAAAAAGTATATTTAAAGTTATACTAAGAAGGTAAAATAAACAAGAAAGTTTAAATTTTAGTCAGTACGAGTGAAAGTGACAAGCAATATGGAACTCCCTTTGTAGGAGGCAACTCATCTACCCCGCATAACGAGCAGTCATCAGACGCATGAACGCAAAAGGAAGAAATATCGCATCGTTATTACAAATTTCCACTCCCATTCACTCGCACCAAGCCGAAATCATAAAGACGGTTATGAAACGTCGCAGGAAGAAGCCAGGATATCATGTTAATGCGTGACGTCATCGCCCTCAGGGATATGACGTCAGAGCCTAATGAATTATTTATTGAACTCCTCTCGCGCCGTAACGCCCATGATTATTTGTCGTTGAGATCTGATTGGAGATATTGTGTTTGTATGCGCATCGCGTTTGGCGATGGATAAAGTTTCTTAACCTTAGCAAAGAAGGGACACTCATATTACGATGATTAAGTAAAGCGATGGCTGGCACATACGCCATGCTTGTGCACTGTTACCACCTCTGAGGAGTAGTCTGCTTCAGATGACCTCTGAAAAGTACTTAATGTTTCTTCACTTTCAGAACAAAACTATATGACTTGGTCCAAAGAAATCTAAACATAGCATTAAGTTTGATACTGCTACTACCGTATCTATCGTATGTTGAGCTCTAAAATTGTATCAAAATATTACTTTGGGATCATTTTAAAAGAACTTTACCTGCCATTGAATGAATTAACCCAGTTGTGTTGTAGACTATTTTTATATAACTACTAGCTGTGCCCGCGAATTCGTTCGCATTGCCTAGAGGTTTTTGTTCATATTTATAAACACTTCAACGGTTAATTCTACCCCTATTGTCCCAGTAGATGGTTTATTTATTTATTTATTTATTTGACACAAACACATTGCAAGCTTACAGAATGTCCAACACGCTTACAATCTAAATGTTCACATAATAATTAGCAATAATTAGAAATACAAAAATATTATTAATACAAATGTCAAGTCAATATTATAAGTTAAATAAAAATTTAAAAAAAAATTACAAAATTATAGCAGTCAGAAAATTACATTTTATTTATAAATTCAAGAGCTTTGGCACAAAGTTGACCAAAGTTGTCGGCAAATAGGTCAATATTAAAATTATGCGCGAGCATGTCACCTAAGAGGCGTATAGCGCGAGTGGTAGGTGCATTTCCAGCGTACTTGGTACGCGTGGTAGGACGCAACAACAGCCGTGGCTGCCGTCGAGGTGCCACCGTCCCCTCGTCGTTCCAACTAATACGGTTAGGAACTAGAAGCCCCACTTTGCTAAGTATCGTTGGGCTATCGATCCTATTGTGTATAACAGACAAATAATGTAAAATAGTCTGCATAACTCTCCTAGATTTAAGTGTATCTAGTCCCACCATGCCAGACACAAATAAGGACGGATACAAACCTGGATAGTACCCGTATTTCCTCTTATAGAGCCAACGTGCAAATTTACGCTGTATTTTCTCAACCATTATGATGTATTTCTCTTCGTATGGATTCCAAACGAGGGCACAATATTCTAATTTGCTTCTAACATATGCATTATAAAGAACCATAGCAACCTCTAACTTGTTGAACTGAGATGAGGTACGAACAACAAAGCCAAGCATTTGACTGGCCTTTTTACACACAGTAGTAACATGGTTATGAAAGTCCAAACTAGTGTCTAATATTAATCCTAAGTCACGAATACCATTTACCCTTTCTAAGGGCACGTCAGACAATTTATATGTTACGTTTCGTGGACAACGTTTACGTGAAAAAGTTAATGTTTTACATTTACTAATGTTAAATGGCAGATGGTTTAACAAGCTCCAATCCATTACAGCGTCAATATCTCGCTGTAGTGCCACGCAGTCGGACGCACCATCTACACCTAAGCTTAATTTAAGGTCGTCAGCAAATAGTAGGCATTTGGAAGTACTGACGCTTTCCGGTAGGTCATTGATAAAGATAAGGAAAAGTAATGGCCCTAACGTACTTCCTTGACTCACTCCTGATCTGGTAAAGTAGTCTCCAGACATGTATTTGCCTAATCTAACGTATTGTCGACGGTTGCGTAAATAATCTGAAAAAAACTCGACGAGTTTTGTTTCAAAGCCTATTAACGCCAATTTTCTCAACAAGATGTCATTATGTACCAAATCAAATGCCTTCTTGAAATCAAAGTAGGCGGTGTCAACCTGCCTACCCGCATCCAGCTCAGCATAAATGTAATCTAAATGAGCCACAAGATTAGTAGTTGTCGAACGAGCCTGTCGAAAACCGTGTTGGCTATCATGTAGCAAATTTGCAGTTTGTTTGCTAATCCGCCGACATAATATTATTTCGAATAGTTTTGCAAAAACTGAAAGCACAGCAATCGGCCTAAAAGCTGTTACATCGTTCCCACCACCAGCCTTAGGAACAGGTGTGACCCTTGAAATTTTCCATAAATCGGGGTACTTAGCTGAAACCAGAGCGAGATTATAAATATAGAGTAGTGGACTCGCAAGAACAGATATGCAATCCTTTGCTAAGAAAACAGGGACACCATCTGGCCCACCCGAAGACCTAGGTTTAAAACGCCTTGCTGCTCTTCTCAGATCAGATTCATCCACAGTACCTACTGAGATACACGTAGCGTTACATTGGCTATTTGCGGCACGCATCGCGGCTTCAGGATCCAATAAGGGTACCTCGTTCAGATACACTGAACTGAAGTAGTCCGCAAAAGTGTCTGCTGCTGTCTGCTCAGCAACTTCAACGTCACCGACCCGGAAAACGTCCGTACACTGCCTGTTTTTTTTCCTATCTTTGATGTATTCCCAAAAACTAGCTGGTTCGTCAATTAAATTTTGTTCCGTCATTTTAGAATACTGCTTGTGTTCAAAGTCGATCAAATTCTTGACGTGCCATCTATAGTACTTGAATAATTCCTTATCGTATTCTTTACCGTCAACCTTAAAGCGTTTCAAGTGATAATATTTTTTACGTATGTTGTTAATAATATCCGCATTAAACCATTTCGGATACATGTATTTTTGATGACCCTGTTTATGAGTAGGTTTTGTGGGTACGTATTGTCTAATACAATCATAAAGGTCATTATAAAATAGTTCAACGGCGTTATTGATATCTTTCTCGTTATATAAGTCAGACCAATCTAAGTTACACATGGCCGCATATAGGCCTTGAAAGTCAGCCTTCTGCCAATTCCAAATTACACTTGGGACTGGGGACTGATTGGGCGGAGGAGAGGTAAGTGGCAATGTCGGAGCACCGAAATGGTATTTTACAGTTATCTCCAGCGGTGGATGGTACTCGTCAATAGGTACTAAGGGTTCAGTTCCCGGGGACACTGTAATCTGTTCATATTTAAGATTGCTCAGAACAAGATCCAACAAACTGCCACGGCTATTGTATACAATATTATATTGTTGTAGCCCGCAGTAATCACAAAACAACTTAAAATTAGACTTAACATTAGCACTAGAAGAGTTTAAATTAAAATCACCTAGTATTATTACATTAAGAGAGGAATATGTCATAAGAGTGTTTTCTATACATGTCAAAATGTTGAGATATTGGTCATCATTATAATTTGGTGGCAGGTAAACTACACAGCATAAAAACTTATCAATGTTTTTTCCCCTTATAATAGCGAATATTAATTCCATGTCAGGCATTAAACCATCTATGTTATGTACCTGCTGTAACGTATAGCAATTACGCACAGCCAAAAGGACTCCACCCCATCCGACATCGCAAGGGCGGTCCTTCCGCAACACCGTGTATTCTGGGGTAAACAATTCCCCGTCAGATACAGAACCGGTAAGAAAAGTTTCAGTCAAAGCTATTACATCAAAGTTACATTGAGTGACATTGTTCTTAAAAATATTAGTTTTGGAACGTAGCCCTCTGACATTTTGGTAACAATAAACGAGGTTACGTACTTTTTCTGTTTGCACGAAAGTTCTGGCGCCAGGGTTTCACACAGATGTCTTCAGCCCAGTTTTTGGGTGACATGACGCTATCAGCAATCCTGGATGGCACACCCAGTTTGAAAGACGAGTATCGCCCTCTGGGTTTCAGTTCTTCCACTGTGCAGTCTTCATTGGAGATGGAATGGAGATGGTCACGTACCTGTTCCACTGTGGTACCCTCTTGGACGTAGTATAGGTGCAAATATCTCCACCGCTCGGATGCACGTAGAGTAGTGGTTCCTGGGGCTGCAGTGCCACGAAGAACGCCAGGTAATGACGCACGTTGCTTGCGCTTCACTTGTGTCCACTGTTCAGATCTTACTTGCTCGTCGTTGTTCCCCGATATGTCACCAGGTACATTAGTACACTCCTTATTTATTTTCTTAAGTGGAGTGCCAACTGAAGATGGAACCGGTGCCAAAGATGAGGTAGGTGTGTTAACTTTAGTGACTAAGTTAGACTTGACCGAAGTTCCCTGCTTATCCTTCGTAGGGCCAAAATTATTTTTCTTTTTGGGCATAATTTTCCCATATTCTAGGTTTGATGAATTCTGTGTTATTGTTATATCACCCTCTTTAGGCACGTTACTAAGTTTATCGATTGACTGTACGTGCTCTTCCAATTTTGCGAGTTGGAAAGTTAAATGGCAAATTTTTTCGAATACCAATGTTTTAAACTCATTAAATTGATCAGTCAATAAAGTAGAGATTTTGGTAATAAGACGATTTTCAAATTCTTCTTGCATCAGTTTAATTTCTTGTACAACTGGATTAAAAATTGGGGGGCTTGTAACACCTTTCGTCGGTGCCGGTGCCCGTCCAGGGCGCCCACTATTCCGGTATGTGATGTTATCAGGGCTGTGCATCGATATATCCAAACAGTCACTAGTAATATTAATATCGTGGCTGGGCTGCTGACGCACGGGTGTATGTGTATTGTCCTGTTTAGGAATTTTGCTACGGCATTCAAAGCATATCCACACCTTCTTAAATTCTGATGCAAGTGTTCTATATGCATCTGCCGTAAAATTGGCACAGAGAATGTCGAAGTACTGCTTACATTTTGCGCACCTCATAAACGCGCTGTCTTCCATGATAACACCGCGGCATCCCGCGCAGTTTACTTGGCGTGATGTCATCTCGTCCGTAGGCAAGATACACTTTGCAAAAATAAACAAGCAAACAAATAATAATTTTGTGAGAGGATTGTGCCGGATTTGAACCTCCGCCCACTCGCGTTCGTAGCGATGCCAGTACCACTGAACCAGCTGACGTTAGCGGTGGCGGGTGAATTTTGCAGTTATTAGCAAGCGCGTGAAATCGGTTAACTTCGGGATGTTGTCGGGATGTTGTCGGGCGCAGCGTAAGTATTTGTCACAGCTGAGTCACAGCTGATCGCTGCGTTAAACAAAGTTTTAAAACCGGCACTATTCACAACGATTATTTTGGTCTTTGATTTGTTTATAAAACGTAACACACTTAACTATTACAATATACGAGTTCACATTTATGTAAGTGTTGTTAATGTCCACAGATTAATGTATAGTTAGTCCCACAAATGTTGGTTTTTACACAGATTAGGATATCTTAATACGGAGCAACTTCAAAACACAACCACTCGGGTGCGGGGTGCGCGGGGTAGTCATGTGAAGTTTGCACAAAATCGGTCGAGCGATTCTTCTTTTATAACATTTTTTGTGACAAATGAAAATGCGTGCGAAGCCGTGGGTAGGGCCGCTAGTTTTGTATAAATAGCATACAACACCACGATTATACTTCATGCTTTTTTCACTCATCAAAATAAAACTAAATGACTTGGTCCAAAGTGTTCTACACATAGCTAAAAGTTAGATACTGCTACTGTAACTTATCTGCTGAGTTTCTTACCGGTGTCTTCTCGGTAGATATAGGTTCCGAACCGGAAGTAGAATCACTTTGCATTGTATTCAATGACGATTCAAAAGTGTTACATGTAACCTACTTGAATAAAGAAATATTTGAGTTTGAGTTTGATTTTTTGGATCAAATCTATGGGGTTGACAGGTAGGGAATGCAACATGGAATTAAGTTCGCTTTTGTACTTTTTAAGTCCGTGCAACAGAGTTAAAGTAAATAAATATCTGCTTAAGCCCTCTGTCACAACGCGAACAATAAAAGCCCGCAAAAACTTAATCAAATCAAAATCAACCTGCCTCGGCATAAAAAGTGTGGGCATCTAATAAAATTTCAGAAACGTCTCCCAACCTTCATACACTCCGTATACCACGACTTGACGCAGATGTCTCTACTTCATTGCAACGAGCTCGATTTAATATTTCAAGCCTGTTTATATTGTCACAATGAAAAACCGTGACGCTCTGTACGTAATAAAAGAGATATTAATGCAAAGAAATGTCGTTTCATAAGAAGGTACTATGAGATATCTTTAAAGATGTGAACATATTACCATCTGTCTGATATTGAAGAAATTATATATCTGTTAGTGTTAAATCATTCAAAAGCGAGTTGATTTTTCTTCTCTCTTCTCTTCTATACCTTTTTCTCAAATTTATTTTAATACTAGCGGCACGCCGCGGCATCGGTCGATGTGGTCGAGTGGTATGTTACATAACCTATAACTTCCTCGATTAATGGACTATCCAACACAAATATTATTTTTCAATTCGAATCAGCATTTCTGAGATAAGCACGAGATAAGCAAACAAACTGTTAGGCTTTATAATATAAGTATAGATTATACAAAGTTCATCTCTCCGGCTATCAATTTGGTTTAGGTTCTGAATTAGAAAATAGAAAAGCGAAAGAAATATTTAAAGAAGTTGCGTTTTTATAAGCCCTTAAATTAGAAAAAATAAGTGTTTGTTCTAACGTGTTTAAAAAAAAGGGGCCAAAATAGCGATTGAAGGGGTTAATTATCATAGGAAAATAGAGGTGTGAGAAATTTTTGTGGGTAATCTCTGCTCTTTTATAAGTAGATATTATGAGGGGCTAACACAAGCGAAAGTAAAAATTAATTAATAATAATAAGGTAAATATTTTAAAAAAGCTTACCACAGCAATCTGTTTAGATATTAGTTGTAACATACAAAAGTAATATTTAGCCTGTGAGCATTATTTTAATCCGGGATTCCGTAAACTTAGCGTAGGACGACCTCCGGCTAGGCTCTACGATCTACCAAAGATTGTAGGCAAATAGTAAAGGCAAGGGCGTAATGGCGCATATTAGGAGAAGCCAATGCCCAGCAGTGGCCTCGTATTGGCCGAGGACGATGGTGATGATGAACCATTCATAAACGGAGTCACAGGCAAAAGTTGGCAGAAATAATAAAATATTAAAAACCCCACAAGCAGATTACTTCATTGGTTTTGGACTTGACTCTCTACCAAAATAATCTCACACTCATAATCATCACTTTTAATAGATATGAATAATATTATAAAAATTTGCATACAATATTTAAATAATCATAAATCAATTAATAATGTATGATTTAAATTGGGTCTCTGACTCATGCTCTCGATCGACTTATGAAACTAGAATACTACCATCTTTACTTCGCGTCTGGCTTTCGCTCCCCTTACAACTTGTAAGAATTCTGGCTCTGTCTGAGGACGTGGCGTTCCATTGGAGAGACCATATGATATAGTTCCTAACGACCTGATATGAGTGACACACGGGAACGCTTAAACTGCATCACTAGTTTGGGCATTAGATAAAAAATCCTATATCCTAAACTGGTATTTTTGAAAAATTCAACATAACGGCCTAATATAAGACACAAGTCCCAGACCAGCTCCTTGAAGTCCCTAACGGAGGACAGCGAACTACGTAAAAGTTGTGAACTTATTAAACGACCAGTACCTTAAACCTGGATACACTTCCGACCATCTACATATTATCCGCATTTCTCATAACCTCCTCTTTCTTCTTCCTAAAGAGATACATTTCTAGCGATTAAGACCTTTAAGTGTGCAATATTTTTTTTTATAATGCATTCCAAGATTGACCTCATCCCACCTGATGTTAAGTGGTAATGAGTTCCTAGCTTAAGGGCGAAAAGTATAGCATAGTACAACTGTCTAGTACTGTACTAGACTTGTCGCCCTTACCTTGAAGGCTTGACCCCTGCTACTAATGTACCACCCCCCAGGAGCTCTGGAAACATTACTCACACGCAGGAACACAACAACACCGGAGTGATTATTATTTAGCTGCGGTCTTCTGTAAGGTGGAGGTATTTCACCAGTCGGGCAGCTCCAGTTCGAGCGATAAATCGCTTTGCCCTGCCTCTCTTAAATTAATTTGTCTGAAAAACCAATTCCTGTGAACATTTTTGCGCAGTAAATGTATCTATCTATTGTATCTGATTACATATTACCTAATATGCCCACACCAAGTCATTGCTCCAGGGGACGGTGGATCTCCGATGAATCAAACCACGTCGACACCGCCATCCGCTAGCCCACCCCTGAATTATTCATTCCACAGCCGGATAAGTGACAAAACTGACAAATTCAAATGAGCACTCTTTTATCGCCAGTACTGGCCGACCAGATCGGGTAGATGTCATTAAACTGACCCTAGTAAGCCTTCCTCAAGTGGATCGGAAATTGGGTCTTTGTGAGGTAATCGCTATTTCTTAGGCATTAGTGTTGTTGAGATTTTCTGTAATGGGTACCTAATGATGATGTTCTAGGCCTTAGCTATAAGCTATCAGATGTAAATCCTAATAAAATGTCACGGGAATTGGTCATATAAGATTTTCGCGTTCCATTTTAAACATTTAAAATAAGGTAAGTCAAAAAGAGACGACATTTTTCCGTTTTTAATACGAACTACTTACTTAGTCTCTAATCCTGAAACACTGGACGAATTAGTGACGTCGCGCTAAATTTTAACGCAATATATTATCATGGTATTTTATTGTTCACATGATAAAAGTAAAAGATCATGTCTTGTTTGGAACTCTAATTGTTGGACTTAGGATCATTTATTTAGTCAGCTACCCTACCCGAGCTATAACCAAAAAAACCGAAAGGGCAAAACTTCGGCGTCATCTCTCAGGTTCCGGGTACGATTCCCGGTAACACCAATATGGAAAACGAACTTTTCTTTATTGTCTCAGATCAGAGTGTTGTGGTGACGAGATTGGTTCTGATTCCTTCAACGCCTTACCACAAGCAAAGCAATTATTTTATATTGCACTTCGAGATTGACTTCACCCCACCTGATGATACGTGGTAATGAGGCTTAAGGACGACAACTAAAGTACAATAAAGCTGTTACTTGACTTGTCGCCCTTACCTTGAAGGCTTGACCTCCGTTACTAATGTAGCACCCCCCTGCTACTAATGTATGTGATATCCAATGTCGATAATGTATTTATCCATTTTGCTCGATCCAGGAATCTTATACAGCACCCCGAAATAGGTACGTGTTAAGTACTCAAAATCATCAAAGCATCCAGAAATATCTAGTTTAATTAAATTAAATATGTAGGTAGTAGCTATTTAAGTATTCAACGCATGGAACAAAAGCTGAAAACAGCGATGGCAAAGTTCATTGAACTTAAATATTTAATATTTTAGTCACTGTTTAAATAACACCTGCCCATTATTAAATCAGATTATAACATATTTCGCATTAAGACCACACAATAAATCATTCGAAACAACCTCTTTAATCAGAGTTTCGCAAGTTTTTCATCTATAGTAGGTGCATATTTGCATTTCTGTTGGTTTTAACTAAATTATAACATGCTTTCTGATGAATAGAGTTGCTAATTGAGTTCGTAATGTGTTTCTTCTTTGTGCATTAAGTCATTAAGGTATTTTTGAAAATAATTTTTTATCTTATCTTATTTAAATATTTATTTTATTGCTTGAAAGCTTGAATTAATTAAATTGCTTAATGGTTTGCTAATCGATTTTTTTATTTTGTGTAAGCTAATTTAGGTATATTTTATTTTTACACATAATTAAATTCTTTTTTTATTGCTTGAAATAGTTTAAATTAAAAATGGCGATGAGCAGTGGTTATAAAACGTACAATATCGTCACAATCAAAATAATTAATTAAATGATTCGTTCAATAGATACCCAATAATATCTAGGAAGGGCTGATGATGAGATATTAAGAAAATATTAAGGAAAATTAATGTTATGTTTGAACACCATAATTATGCAAAACGGCGATATTTTTTTTTGTTGATACATATTAATTTGTTTATTATTGTTTGCCATAAAGACGTCATTGTTAGCTACTGTTACTCGTATTGTCCTATGTCCACAGCCCATGTGTCTTATGATTTTGTATTTTTTTAACAGCCTTTTACCACAATATCGTTTGCGTTATTTCAGAAAACAAAATTATATTTCATAATCGATTATCTTGCCCATATTCCTACCAAATTTCATCTCAAACAATTCAGTAGTTTTTGGGGGAATGTCATTCTTAGGTACTGTAACCGCACTCATAAACTATCTGCACACCTATTTTTGACTGGTAGGGAATGCGCCCAGTTCACCTTTTGTCCTCTCAGGAAAACAATGAACAAAATGAGATGTCGTTTAATATTTATTTATTCAGCAGATCAAAATCCTCAATCGACATATGGAAAAGACTTTGACACAAAGCTATAACAATTTATAGTGAAACCTACGTGGGGTCGCAATAAAATAAAATAAAAACTTGGGCCATTTGCATTTCCAATCATGTGCGTCACTTGCGCTTGCGCATCTACTCTTAAACAAGTTGACACGCATGGTGCCTCTTAATCAGCAGCTAGGGACAGAGCATTCTTGAGCTCTGCTTGTGGTATTTTTAAATCGTCTAGGCGCCTGGCGGTGGGTGGGCCAAGTTCGAGAAACTTCGGAGTTCGAATTATTCTATACTTAGTTTATTAGATAACATTGGCGGTGAACATTTTAAGACGAAATGAGCACACATATTTCATTCTCGGCATTAATATATAATATTAATATTAAAAAGAAAGAGAAAAAGAAGGAAGAATTCATTTGTTTCCAAAAACATATCATTGCTTAAAAAAAAAAAATCAATTGGTGACAAAATAAAAAAGTGTAATAGTAAATTTTACTTATTTATAATTAGAAAAGGCAGATAGTGTTAAAATTGGCCATTTACAGTTTTTTTAAATAAACTTCGCTAAAGTATGTAATCTCAGTGCTTGTACCTATATTCCTTTTCAATTTTTCACGTTTAATATTTATGCGTATTTGAGACGATGAGGCGCTTTCGACCGTCGAGACCGTGGGCAGAGCCCATATGGGCCTCGCTAACTCAGATACTGACCGAAATCCAGCAGAACGTGTTAACGTTTATGCAGGAAAGAACCTACTGAACTCAGAAAGCAAATGTCTGCGTCGGCGCCGACTTGGCGTCCGAACCACCGTGTTCCGGGCTCCCCCAACTCGCGATGTTATTATTACTGCAGACAATAGTTGCGTAACGGCGTCGCGACGCTCTGCGCCCGCGCATGCATCACGCCGCGTGAACAACCTCGCTGAAGGTCGCAGCCTAGATCACTCTCTTCTCGTATAAGTTAGCAATACTTTTTTTGTTTCCACTATATCTTGCCTGTTTTGATGGTAACACCGTTATTTCAGATGTTTCTAGAATGATCTAGCTTTTTGTAATTGCAGTGTGACTTGTTATATGGCTTAAAGAAAGATAGATAGACATACTTTATTGCACAAAACTTTACAGAAATAGGTTTTACAGATTGATTATTATAGTACAATTTAGGCGGTCTTATCGCCAGAAAGCTATCTCTTCCAGACAACCTTAAGGTAGAGGAAATAGTAGATGGCGAGAAATGAGTACGGCCGTGCAACATAAATAAAGTTTTATTACTTGAATTATATTCATAGTATAGCATGATAAACATACATAAATTCATATATAGGCTTATGTGAGCCCTTTTATACATTTAAAATCATTTAACGGGGCAAAACGCAATACCATTTTTATTTAGTAGTTAATACGAACTACCTACTCCCCCGAATAGACGAAAAATTTCATAGGTTTGGTTTTAGAGAAAACTAAAAACCCAACAGATAACAAAAACAATAGTTGTTCTAGTTTTGACAGTTGCGACTACTTATTTATTCTTTGCTGATGTCTCAAATGCTCCTATAGAAGATATACAGCCTTACATAAAAGGATCTAATCTATGGCGCAAATCTGATTGATACCTAATATTTTAAAAATGGTCAAGCCATTTAGCTGGCTGCACATCCATAAAGCGTACAAGTGAAAAACATTTGTTTTTATTATACTTCAAGATTGACCTCATCCCACCTGATGTTAAGTGGTAATGAGGTCCTAGCTTAAGGGCGACAAGTACAGGATCATAAATCTGTTACTGGACTTGTCGCCCTTACCTTGAAGGCTTGATCCCTGCTACTAATGTAGCACCCCCCAGGAGCTCTGGAAACCTTAACACACGCAGAAACCCAACAACACAGAAGTGATTGTTGTTTGGCTGCGGTCTTCTGTAAGGTGGAGGTATTTCACCAGTCGGGCTGCCCCAGTTCAAGCGTTGTTTTTTTTTTAGAATAGACATGTGTTTTGTCGGAGCAAAAACAAGGCTCTGAACTAAACAAACAGTAAGTTAAAAACCAAATCAAAACGTATTTTGTATTCCGCTTTTTTCCTGTTACCACATCACTTTAATATTCAAATTGAAGGTTACCGTTGCTTATCAAATTCAATACAACTCTAGTACTTTAAATATATTCGCAAGGCAAATTCCACCTCATCCTTTTTGGGTAAACAAAACTCCGTGTGAAGTGACTTTTGCCCTTAAACATGCCCTAGATAATGCGATTTCCTTCGCTAATATTAGGTTTCATCGATTACGCTCGAATCAAGGAAAAATCGAATTCCATCGCATCTAATGTTGTTAGGTGTATCGAGCGACTCGGGTAACATCCCACGTTTGTGAGACGATAAGACGTGTAAAGTGAGTTATATATACACGTGTACTTATGTATGTTTACTGACTAGCTGTGTCCTTGAGCTCGACGGTAGCATTCGCTAATATAAATTAATTTATATTAATCGTCTATAAACACGAAAATGAATCGCCGCAATGTAATTACACGCATAACAAATACCTACTGCTCCAATTTGCATAACTTTATTTGCTATTTTTTTATTTATTTATAAACTTTACTGCGTAAAAAAGTAAAAATCTATACGGTTGTGATTGTAAGGGACAGCTTTATTAATAAAACAAGTGGGAAATTTATCGTCATCGGCCCGCCAAGAAATCGCACGCGTTCTGGTTTTTACGACATTTTCCTCTGATTTTTCGCTCCTATTTGGACTTCAAACTCTTCTGCTTTATAATATTGTATACCTATTTGACCAACCCTAACAAGAGTCGGTCATCAAGAAATTCAAAACGTTTGTACATAGTAAGTAATTACATATACAAATAAAATCAATTCACTTTGACTTATTTCAAATAAATCTGTGAATCCAATCAAATTTGTACATCTTAATCATTTAAAAATCCGTCTACAAACCTATCAAAGTGATTGCACAGCCTTACATTGGAATTTCAATAGATCTCAAAAGTAACGTTCCTCTACGTGCCTTACAACTTACAACAACTTATTTGCATTCAATGCCATTTAGCATCCTTGCATCGATCACTGCAGACGCATTAGGGCTTAAATAACAGCAGGAAATGCAATAGTATTCGTAGAATCAGACCTAGACGAGACTAGTGCTGGCTGGAATACTAAAATGCTAGAATGCTAAGACTGGACGATTAAAAAGCATAGGAACTGTACTTCCTTTGTTTAAACAATAGCGAGCGATGTGGACGGAATGAGAAATGGCGAGGGTAAAGGCTAGTGTACACTGAGTCTTTTAGGCGTATCGAAGAAAGAAAGAAAGAAAGAACAATATTTATTAGGTACTGCTCATACATAATTACGTAAATTAAGCAATGTGGAGTAACTAACTTGTTAAGGCAATGTTTTGAGGGATATCTCACTCACTTGATACATCTTTATATCGGTTTCATAGGACTATTCCCACACCTGCCTGTAACGTATTCAAAGTAAACACTTGCAGTGCTATTAGTTCTTATGTCAACTGCATAAGGGCGATACAAAGTTCGAAGTGATCGTACATGCGATATGTTTGTATAATTTTTGTGTTCGGTTGCTGATGAAGATGGCTACACAAGCTATTATTGGGATCAAGTCTTCCATTTGTAATTTGGTCAGTTAATATTATTTAGAAACTGATCTTACTAATATTATAAATGAGAAAGATTCTAAGTAATATATGGATATGCGAATGTCTGAATTAATGTTTTTTACTCTATCACGCAAAAACACCGAATGGAATAAAATTAAAATTTGGTAGCTAGGTAAGTGAACTTATTAGGTATTTACTAGAATAATTAAAATAATCATCATAGTTTATAATTTATTAAAAAAACGTAAACAAACTCACGGGAAAAAGTGAGTGTGTACATAATAATGATTCTAATACGGTCTTCCAATAATATTAATTCCAGCTTTTACCAGCTCGTTGAGATAAAATCGCCTCTAAATATAAAAGTAATATAACCGAACAAAAACAGAAAACAATTTATTTTATTCCAACATATTCAATCAGGGAAAATTAATCAGTACACTCCATTTAAATTTTAAAAGGCCACTTAAAACTCATGCCTATAAGGTCATGAATCGAAATCAGATGCTACTTACAATACAATCGCTATGATCGCAGAAGTTAATGATTTTTCTCATTACGATAGTTCAGTGCCCTAAAGCATTCAGTGTTATAGTGTTTGTACAAATAAATACTTTATTAATTTAATCCTAGACAGTGCAAGGCTTTAACAATATATTTTTTAACACAACATGATGAATGTTTGTTCATATAAAATCATAGTAATATTATTTATTACTGTACTAGCGGTCCCGGCGAACTTCGTTTTCAGTTGAAATTTGTCCTGAATTTTCTGTGCTATAAACCTTACGGAGCCTGAGACCTTTCCAACGAATGCAAAACCGTGGAAATCGGTTCGTGCGTTCTGGAGTTATAGCGTCAGGAAGGAAAACCTGACTTTTTTTTATATAGTAGATTTAACCCAAATTTATAACCTTACTTAAAAACAATCATAAATGTTTAACACTAAAAAATGATAATACACTTGACTTGTAAAATAATCCTACTATATGTATATATAAAGTGAAAGTTTATAATAATGTATGAGTATCTAGATGTAGTTTTGTAACTCTTTTACGCAAAACCTATTGCATGGACTTGAATGAAAGAGAGATAACATATTAGATGAATATTAATAGGAATTATGAACTAGACAGATAGACTTTTTATATGCGAAATAACGCTGGTGAAGCCGCTAAGGCAAAAGCTTCTTTTCTTTTGACGATCTCCGTAGCCAATAGGCAAGCGGGCCAGAATTTGGAGTCGTACCATCTCCGAGGTCCCGGGTTCGAACCCCGGTCAGGTCAATATGGGAAACGAACTTTCCTATATTGTCTCGAGTTTGGGTCTTGTGGTACCATCATTGTTTCTGATTTCTGTAATACAAGTGCTTTAGCTACTTATCTTAGCATGTGTGTGATGTTGTCCAATATTCAATTTAATTTAATTCTTAATATATACCAGAAGCTGTAAAATTTCAAGGATAGACTTTAGTAATTAAATTTCTAATAATCACGAACCTTATTTAAAACCAACCAACTGACCTCAAAATTAATTTAGCTAAATACGACATCGCCGTCATGTGTGTACGCAGCCTTACACAAAGTATGTTACAACGTTGGTAATAAGCAAGCTTTGATTCATTTCTGGTAATAAGCAAGCTTTGATTCATTTCTGGGCGGCCATATTAGGCGTTGTTTTGACCGGAAGTGGAAGGCCATCTTTTAGTAGCCCATTTCCGACGGACCTATTTGGAGTCAGAATTGATTGGAAATTACAGAAAATAAGTATATTATTTTGTGTGATATCAATTGTCTGGAAACTACATTCAAGGGACAAATTATAGGGACACATATTTAACCGAGCATCAAAAACTACTAAACCAACCTAAATAATAGGTTGGCGACAAATTTAATAAGTGAGCCAATTAGGCTTGTGCAACTTGTGGCTTAGTTAGTATTTTTGTCGCCTAAATTAGCAAAAAGTGCCTGCGATTTTTTTTATCGTGTAAAATGTCTGGAAAGTACATTCATTAAGGTACGTAAAAATCGTAAAAATCTTAATTAATTCTATAAGAAATCTGATATACATAGTTTTAACACAAGAAATAAACATAAGCTCGCCATTTCAAACCATAGGCTCCGCAAAACCAGTAAAACATTCGTTGGATTAAGTATAAAAATATTCAACAAGTTACCGCAAGGTATTATTGACTTACCCATGCATAAATTTAAGGTCTATGTTAAATCATGTTTAATGAAAAAAGGGTACTACAAACTTGATGAATATTTTAATGATAAACATATATGGACATGACTGTCTGCTCGCTCGCACACCATATTTTTAAGTTATCTAGCCCAAAATATTGTAAAGATTAGGATAACTACTGAGTTTCTTGCCGGGTTCTTCTCGGTAGGATTAGGTTCCGAACCGGCTGTAGCTTCAATTTTGGTTTGTATTCATTTTGACGATGCATAAGTGTTACTTGTAACCAACATGAATAAATGAATTGATTATGATTATGATTATGATTATGATTATGAGGCAAGGCATAGCGATTTATCGCTCGAACTGGAGCAGCCTGACTGGTGAAATACCTTCTCCTTACAGAAGACCGCAGCTAAATAACAATCACTTCTGTGTTGTGTTCCTGTGTGAGTAAGGTTTCCAGAGCTCCTGGGGGGTGCTACATTAGTAGCAGGGGTCAAGCCTACAAGGTAAGGGCGACAAGTCCAGTAACTGATTCATTATGCTGTACTTGTCGCCCTTAAGCTAGGACTTCATTACCACTTAATCTCAGGTGGGATGAGGTTAATCTTGAAGTGTAATATAAAAAAATGTGACAAAATTATAGGGACGCGAAATAAATGCATGGACACAGTTTTCTGATTCTTTCTGTCTTACGAGTTTCGTATAATGTCAATAGGTCTACCATAAACACCTTTATCCTATCTTCAATGTACGATAAACAGCACATCAAGGTAATCATTTCCAGTTCGATTTTAGATCTTATTATCACGGCGTAAGAGTGGTATAAAGTTCAAATAGTGTGTTGAGTTTTCGAACGTATGCCTCGAACGCGAATGGCGATGATAACTTGATAATAAATAAATAATAAATAAATAAATGCGCCAGACAATCACACCAATCACCTGGTCTCAAACTAAGGTTTTCCCTTGTACTATGAGTACCAGACGACGGATACTAACTGGGGGCGTCATCACAGCACACCCAGACCCAAGTCAATTGAGAAAAGTTCGTTTTCCAAATTGACCTGACCGGGAATCGAACCCGGGACCTTACGCGCTTTGGGCGCCTACCTTAGCCACTGCGCCACCGAGGTCGTCAAAATAACAATGATACAGAACCAATGAGTTACATTTTATAAGTAAAATGAAAAAGTTGATCATCACATAAAAAATTAAACAGCGCATCGAAGAAGAGGAGGGGTGTGATTACGTCAACAACTAGCTTACATTCCTTTACCAGTATTTGACATCATGTATGTTAGCGACTGCTGTGATTCGACCTCCACAGCCCTTTTGGCATATAAAATAGAAACGTGTGACGTGTATATGTCAATACACGTCATACGTACGTCAAAAATTAAACTAAAACGTATGTAGTTAAATTTGTATAGTTTTCCTTTTGTTTTTATAAGTCAATAGCGGTCCCGGCGAACTTCGCTTCGTTTTTCCCGCTTTTCTGTTGAAATTTTTCAAATTTTACCAAGGATCCCTAATTTTGTAGCCTAAATTGGAAGAATGTAGCATTCTATTTGTGAAAGATTTTTTTATATCGGCCCAGTACTTTTTGAGCCTATTCATTACAAACATACAAAAATAGGTACAAATCTTTCCTCTTTATAATATGTATTACTGTATGTTTATAATATTAATGTAGATTAAGTTAGTGTGTGTACATATCGTGCTGTGGTTGCTTCCTAATATATCGTAGGTGCATAGAACGAGTTGAATTATACATTATACAGTTTCATTATTTCATTATATTTTGGTCTTTCGACACCTTGTAAGTATCTACATATTTTCCAGCCGTATTCGTTCCCTTTACATTTCAAATTCTCATAAATTCATCCATTGATTGATTGTCAGCGTGTGTGTGTGTATATATCGCTGCGGTTGTGTTCCTAATATATCCGAAGAGTATAGAACGAGTTTAATTGTAGCTATTATTTCATTAAACCATATAATATATTTGTAATAAAAAAAAAACCGTTACGAATTGCAATTCCAAGTAACGTTCGAACACGAAATAAAATGTCAGAGTCGTAACGTAATAAAATAACCCTTCCCCATTAGGGGGATGATGGCATGACCCGGAGGACCCAAGGCAGAAGCTATAAGGCCTATATTTGCTTGTAGGGAAAGGTGGAACATCGTATGATTTGCATTTACGAGCTAAGGTAACTACATAATGCATATTTAACGAGTTTTACCCCTTTACTTTTAAGTATACAATAAAATTCAATAATTTCGATTGTTTCTTTGGTAAAGTATGACCGAGGTTTATTTGCAGTCGTCAAATAAAAAGTAACAAACTAATTAAATATAAGATGTTTAAGAGAAGAATGTCAATAAGTTATATTGTTACGGAAAATTATAATGACATTCAAAATAAGTCGCATTACACTATATCAACTGTTATCCCTACTAATATTATAAATACGAAAGTAACTCTGTCTGTCTGTTACGCTTTCCCGCTTAAACCTCTCAACCGATTTTGATGAAATATGGCATAGGTATACGTTGAACCTCAAGAACGGACATAGGCTACTTTTTGTTAGAAAGTAAGGGGGGGATAGGGGTAATACTACCTTTGAAAGTTTATATGGAAAAATATTTATTTTTGAAGATAGCGATATGAAATTTGGCACAAATATAGCTCGAAACTTGGATTAAAATATAGACTACTTTTTGTTTCGAATATTAGGGGAGAAAGGGGTAAAACCGACCATGAAAGGATGTAGTCCACGCGAAAGTCGCGGGCACAGCTAGTTTTTTTTACTATATAAAAATAAGTCGAGTTTTCCTTCCTGACGCTATAACTCCAGAAAGCACGAACCGATTTCCACGGTTTTGCATTCGTTTGAAAGGTCTCGGGCTCCGTGAGGTTTATAGCATAGAAAATTCAGAAAAAAATTCAACGGAAAAAAAATCCTCTAAAGGCGAAACGAAGTTCGCCGGGTTCGCTAATTTCTGATGTGTTTATTGGCTTATCAACAAAGATACTTAAATAGCTGTTAAAACACTCAATTAAATCTTTGATTTCAAAAACTACTACAATACTTTAACACAAATTACAAAATGATCGATCTGAAAATGTTGTTTAGTTGTAATACAAATATTTATTTGTCAAGTTAGGAAAAATACCAATTGAAAATTATAGGTCAACCGAAATGATACCATGTAATAAACGATAGCTCTTAATATTTTAATAATAGTATTGATCAAAACCTTAATCCGCTAAGTTTCACTAATGGCCGGTTTCTTATTTGAAAAACGATCAGTTTAAGTTACGGATTATAAATTACTAGCTGTGCCCGCGACTTCGTTCGCGTGGACTACATCCTTTCATGGTCGGTTTTACCCCTTTCTCCCCTAATATTCGAAACAAAATGTAGTCTATATTTGAATCCAAGTTTCGAGCTATATTTGTGCCAAATTTTATATCTCTAACTTCGAAAACTAACATTTTTCCATATAAACTTTCAAAGGTGGTATTACCCCCATCACCCCCTTATTTTCTAATAAAAAGTAGCCTATGTCCGTTCTTGAGATTCAACGTATACCTATACCAAATTTCATCAAAATCCGTTCAGCCGTTTAGGCGTGAAAGAGTAACAGACGGACAGACAGACAGACAGAGTTACTTTCGCATTTATAATATTAGTATGGATACGAGGCATAATCTAAAACCGTTCTAGTCTCATAATCAGTTGTAGAAAAACGGGTTGTTATTTTTGACACATTACGAATGGCAAAATATTGAAACCGGGCATTAGTTTAACAATTCCTAAATCGCTTTCCTATCTCCAAGATAAATAACAAAAGAGCTGACAACAAAACGTGTGCCTAAATAATACCATTTTTAATTCCAGCGAGAAGTACTTAAACACTCATAAAGCCTGTTCCTTTGTCCGCATCATTTCAGAGTTACTTTCCAGGAATTCTCGATGTTCCCAACTGGACCGAACACGAGACAATAAATGTTGAATCAAACTCGCAGAGGCCGTAAAATGTTACTTCAAAACGACGCCAATAAAACAAAAATCACAATAAAACGAAACGTAACTGCAATAAAATGTCGGAAAAAAACGTTATTACATAACTGCGGGACTGTATCTCACAGAGACACTCATTATCATTTAATCATTGTAGATTCTAGGGATTATTATATTAAATGGTTAATATACTTCTTTAGCGAAGTTGATTTCTACCATATATCGACGATAAAACATATTTTAAGTGTTCTCTAAGAGAGGCAGGGCAAAGCGATTTATCGCTCAAACTGGAGCAGCCCGACTGGTGAAATACCTCCACCTTACAGAAGACCGCAGCCAAATAACAATCACTCCGGTGTTGTTGTGTTCCTGCGTGAGTAAGGTTTCCAGAGCTCCTGGCGGGTGCTACATTAGTAGCAGGGGTCAAGCCTTCAAGGTAAGGGCGACAAGTCTAGTAACAGTTTTACTATGCTATACTTTTCGCCCTTAAGCTAGGAACTCATTACCACTTAACATCAGGTGGGATGAGGTCAATCTTGGAGTGCATTATAAAAAATAAAAAAAAGTTCTTTGCTGACTGCTGCACCTTCAACCGCCTCACGATCCTTGGAAAGCTCTAATGGATCCTTGGTGGCCAAAGATCTAACTCAAACTAGTTTGGTGGTAAAATACGGCCTAAAGTAAGTTGACCACGTGGACAAGTTGCTTGACTCTCGATACTTGTTTGAATGCAGTCCACTTTTTAGATAATTTTGTAAAAAACTCTCACTTTACGCGCAAAATTTGTATACTAAAATTCACTAAACGATAAATTAGAAATTACCTGAGGGCGATTAATTGCAAATTCAATTGTTTGCTAAGTACATTATCATTAGGAAATAAATGCTAAATACGACTTACCAGGGGACCTATTGATTCTTTAAGTTATTTGTGAAATGTTAAAATTAACAAAATGATAAAAAGTTGGTAAAAATATTGTATTGAAGCTATTAACTCCTTGAAGGTATCTTACTAATTGAAGTTATCATACCGTCGCCTTTGTAACTTCAAAGCTACAAATAAATGTGAGGGAACCATCTTTTATTCAATCTAATCTATCACTTTAAACCGAACGCTAGTTTACGAGTATTTAAAAGATATATATAAATTTTTAACGAGTTCTATTTTATTTAACAGAAAAAAAAATCTAAGCTAACCTAATCTAAATAATAGGTTGGCTACAAATTTAATAAGTGCGCCACTTGGACTTAGGCGACTTGTGGCTCAGTCAGTACTTCTGTTGCCTAAATAAATAAAAAGGTGCCTGTGTAATTATTTTTTATTTTTAACTGACATAAGTTCCAGGATAAGATATCTGACTTCTGGATTAAAAAATTGTGCCATAACCATAATTTACGTTACAAGGCGATATTTTTTATGCATTTTCAATGCGTTACTCACAGTATACTTAACAGTCTCTCAGTGGAAGAGCGGCATGAGGTTGGCAACACGCTTTCGTGTGAACTCCACCGGAAGTACCCCCTTTTCCTACCCTTTGCGCCCCCATCAAGTTTCCGGTCTGAATATTTCATGAGCGAGGTACTTCGGAGGCAAACATGTTATGATGGGATAAATTGTTTATCGATCGTACTTATTTGAACTACTAATTTGTTATTCTTGAACCAATATTGGTGTAAGCTTCAGTAATACAAACAAAGTCATAATTTTTAGACCTTCAACGTAAAAGATAAATAGATACACTTTAGTAATAATTACAGAAATTGATTTTACAGTCACAATTAAGCACAATTTAGGCGGTTTCGTTGGTAGAAAGCAATCTCTTCCAGACAACCTTTAGGTAGAGAAAATAGTAGATATCGAGAAACGGGCGCGGCCGTGCAAAATATTTATTGAGAAAATATTAACAGGAATCATAAATACCATAATATGATTAATACAAAAAAAAATACATAAAAAATAATAATAACACAAACAAATAAATATTAGAAACAGAAAAAATGTATCTCCCCTTTCGGTGCGGGAATCGAACCCACGACCTTCACGTATCGCGCGTGCTGCTCTTACCAACTGAAACTAAAAAAAAATCTGTTTCTAATATTTAAAGTTCGCTAGTACGGCGTAAAGTACTATTAAAATAATAAAATCGACAAATAAATAAATACATACATATATAGCAATAATTATGACGGGTTAACGCCGATATATGTCGGAATACGACTGACATGGGGGTCAGGCACAATCTCATCATCACTCATTTTTACCACAAGAAGACCGAAATAACTAAACAACGAAGTTGATAAGAGTGCTTTTAATTGAACAATCGATTTACAATACGTTATATGACAGGTTTACTTTAATGTTTACGGATTTAAATGTGGTGATCTCATAGACGCGTACGGTCACGACTACCGTTCGTTCTCCAATCCCATTTTTCCATCATGCCTCCTTCAGCTGTCACCTCTGACAGTGACAGTGACAGATGCCAAATTCACTCAGACAGTGACATATGTCAAACTAACGTCAACCACTGATCTATCAAACTGACGTTTGCGACCGCAGCGCCATCCATGGTTCCACCCAGGCATTAAGCCTGACATTTAAAGGAATCAACCAATACCTTTTAATTAATCAATCTGTTAAATTCTCCCACGCTCCGACAAATATATACATATCCATAAAGTATTTACTGTTTAAAGAAACATATAGAATAAACATATGAAATCAGATAAAATACCAACAAATGCTTAGCTTTTATTTAAATACTTTTGTTAGTAATCCGTAATTAATTAAAACTGAGACAGAAATAGAAAGGACCAATTAACTGATGTACACTCAAAAGCAGTCAGGCTACTTCGTGCCGGTGATGTGGTTGTGGTTTCATAAAATTTCCCACAGCATTACCATTAAGGCAATAAGGTCCCAGGTTTTAGTGGGTAGGCTTTCCCTTCTTAGGGCAAGAGTCCCACACACGCCGTCACCTCCCTCGGGAGACGGTTCGGTGCGCCAAGCATTACACCCCGCCAAAAAAAAATGTACACTACTTTTCATCGACCTTATATCGTGTGGATAAGAACTTATATAGACCTGCAAGTGTTTACCTTAAAGTGCTGACGTCCGTACAGTCACCAGCAATGAACTGTAAACACTTGAACTCTTATGTCCTTGCCATAAGGTTTGCTTTAGAATAAGCTTGTATACATTTAATCTCAATACATTTTTGATTGTATTATGTATGTACGCAAAAATTATAATCTACTTTTAAAAAAATCTGACTTCCATAACTTTAACACTAGAAATAAACACAAGCTTGCTGTTCCATATCTAAGACTACATAAGATAAGTAATTCCTTTGTGGGTTTAAGCGTTAAATTATTTAACAAGTTACCTGAAAATGTTATCCAGTTGCCCATGCATAGATTTAAGTCTCATGTTAAAAATTGTTTAATAAAACAGGGCTACTACAAAATTGATGATTATTTAAATGACAAAAATGTATGGGTCTAGAATAACTTAATTCTTTGAAATCTTACTATAGCTTTGTATACTTTATTTAAGTACCTAGCTTAAGGACACATTGTTATATTTGAAAAGAGTAAGTGTCGAGTTTCTTGCCGGTTCTTCTCGACATGATCAACATTCCGAACACGGCGGTAGAATACTTTATTTGTACTGACTATTCATAAGTGCTTTTGTTAAGCTTACATGAATAAAGATATTTTCTATTCTATTCTAGTGTAAACGACTGTACAAAGTCGCATATTACCAGCATGATGAGTTAAGTAAATAAAACTAGCGTGTTATAAAAATTAATATCTTAATCGGTTACTCTCTTTATTTTTAATCCGAGATATACTTCGGATTCATTATTTACAAATATAATGCTTTTTTTTTTTTTAATATTGGACCACATCACATACATTGCTCTGATTCTGTTGTAAGTAGCTAAAGCACTTGTGTTACAGAAATCAGAAACAACGACGGTACTACAACACCCAGACCCGAGACAATATAGAAAAGTTCGTTTCCCATATTGACCCGACCGGGGATCGAACCCGGAACCTCAGAGATGGCGCGACGCCAAAGTCCG
Source organism: Glyphodes pyloalis (assembly GCA_037074685.1). Taxonomy (NCBI): domain Eukaryota; kingdom Metazoa; phylum Arthropoda; class Insecta; order Lepidoptera; family Crambidae; genus Glyphodes; species Glyphodes pyloalis. The sequence continues at coordinate 1,119,091 of JAYKKO010000012.1, read as the reverse complement.
GCACGCTTGCCTCTCGGCTACGGAGGTCGTCTGTTTCTGTCGAATGTTTGGTAGGAAGACAGTTGTAATACTTGACAGCAAATCTTGAATACGAATATGCTTAGACTGATTAAAACCCCTGAATTATTCAACTCGAAGAATGAGATAAGTCAGAGTTTGAAACGTCAGTTACGTTTTCGATATAAATAGCAGAAGCAGGTATAATATAATAAACTATAACAAAACCGTATTGCATATTAATGGTGACGTGGTAATACCGCCTTAATACAAATGTAAAACTAAAAAAAAATATGTCCTGGGTTCGATCCCCGGTCGGGTCAATATGGGAAACGTACTTTTTTATATTGTCTCGGGTCTGGGTGTTGTGGTATCGTCGTCGTTTCTGATTTCTGTGACACAAGTGCTTCAGCTACTTACCACAGAATCAGAGCAATGTATGTGACGTTTTTCATGATTATTTATTCAAAATCAATAAACTTAGTACCTTAAGTTAAATATACTGTTAGGTGTTTGTTCTATGTGTGGTAACGGTCGCAATGATATAACTTTAATACTTAAATCACATGTGATCTCAAACGATATCGTTAACACTTTGTAAGGTATTTCAAAAACTGAACAATGTATTGTCGCCTTAATCAGGAAGCTTACTATCACAAACGAAATATGTCGAATCGTAACTAATCAGTTCAAATGCCAATCGACCGATTTCGCGTTTTTTTACAGATTCAGAATTTCAATTATTCAATAGGTACAACAACAGAACATATACATAACATTTTAGGGCCATGTCATACAGTGATAAATTCTAGTATATGCTCCGATAAAAGTCAAAATCATTTTGTTCATGTAAATGAAATCAGTAATTAAATAAATAAATATTGGACAACATCACATACATTGCTCTGATTCTGTGGTAAGTAGCTTAAGAACTTGTGTTACAGATATCAGAAACAACGACGGTACCACAACACCCAGACCCGAGACAATATGGAAAAGTTCGTTTCCCATATTGACCCGACCGGGGATCGAACCCGGAACCTCAGACATAGCGCTTGCCAAAGTCAGGCCCGCTCGCCTCTCGGCTACGGAGGTCGTCGGAGGAGTAATTAAATAATCATCAAAACAAAAAAGCACGAGTATCCTTAAATAATCCCTAATTTACTTCAGCTACAAATATTTGCGGGAGACGGGTGCCGAAAACGTCGGATTTAACCAAAAGCGAGCCATCTGGCGACATCCCATACTGAAAACGTTGTAACCGTTGGCATAACAGTTAACTGGATTTCCACTATTTGCAAGCGCTTTTTAGAGCCATAAGCAGGCATGTCGATTTAAAATCGATTACTCGAGAAATCGATTATTTAGCGTAACACAATCGATTTTGAACACTACCCAGATTCGATGAATTGATTAACCCTCCCAAATCGGACCGACTGATTAATACTTCATTGAGTTTTTGCACTAACTGTGGTAGGTATTTGGCTGTTGATGGGTCTCTAGTCGGCAAGAAATATATCAGTACACTACAAAAAATACAAGGGTCCCTGGTTTCGATCCCCCCCCCCCTGGTTGTCTGAAAGAGATCGCTTTCTAGCGATAAGACCGCCTAAATTGTACTATAATCAATCTGTAAAACCTATTTCTGTAAAGATTTTGTGCAATAAAGTATATCTATCTATCTATCAAATACAAATGATTTATTCATGATTAACAGGTAACATGGTATCTAATAAGTAATGTCGGTACCACTGCAATCTGCCATAACTGCATATGAATTTACAATAATTTGAAAATTATTAAAAAAGTGATAATAATCATCATAAATTATAATTGGAATATGTAACATGAAAGTCGAATAAATATATATTTGTTAATAACTATAATGATAGTCGTATATGCAATTACATGTATTTACAGTAAATGGCAATCAATAACTAACTACATTAGATAATGAGACATTTTTTCAATTGCCGTGATTAATCGAAAATCGATCTTTCAATGCTCGTTTTAAGAATCGATTCTAGTATGTACGATTTGAATCAATTTGTAGATCGACTTTTTTTTCAGAGTATGAGCACATGTATAGAGGGGCTCCCATTTGCTGTCCCTTTCTTACAGGCAGGAATTAAGTATGATTTCAGCAGGTGTTCCCCGAGCCCGGGGTGCAAGGTCGGGCAGCGAACGGCCGGGCATCGAACTTCCACCCTCGCCCTTAGGCCAGGGATGACTAACCTGGATTACTGACTTCGTGCCAAGTACGATTCTCATGAGAATGTTAGGAGCAAACACCTAGTTTAATTGGTTCGTAATGTTTAGTTTTTTGATGTAGGAGAATTTTGTCGGCGAGGTTTAAAAATGGTTATTAATCATACATCCATTTAGTAGGATTAGTTATGACCAAGTTTGTTTTGAATGTAAATCCATGCTAATTTTTAAAGCTGATTATATTTGTTTGTTTGTTTAAACGAACTAATCTCTGAAACTAGTGGGTCGAATTAAAAAAAATACGTTGCATAGGCAGTTTATCGAGGAAGGCTTTAGGCTATAGATAGATAGATACACTTTATTGCACAATTTACAGACATAATCAAGTACAATTTAATTTCTATTAATATGATGGGACCAAAGGCGCCAGGAATCAGTTGAAAATATTGAAAAAAAACGGGGATAGTAGGTTCGTTGGCGAAACCGCGACGCTGCTAATAGTTACGAGTGAATTATAACAAAATAGTACTTTGTGGTTTTAGTTATATAGAGATTTCACTGATATTGAAATTTCGAAAGAGGTATCAGAAAAGAACAATACCCCGATTCTGAAAACACGCCCTAAACCCTAAAATTTGCCCAAATATTGGAAAGAAAACCGACACTCCAAAATCCATAGTGTAGTATTTTTTTTTTATATTGCACTTCAAGATTGACCTCATCCGACCTGATGGTAAGTGGTAATAAGGTCCTAGCTCAAGGGTGACAAGTACAGCATAATAAATCTGTTACTGGACTTGTCGTCCTTACCTTGAAGGTTTGACCCCTGCTACTAATGTAGCACCCCAGGAGCTCTGTAAACCTTACTCACACGCAGGAACACAACAACACAGAAGTGATTGTTATTTGGCTGCGGTCTTCTGTAAGAAGGTATTTCACCAGTCGGGCTGCTCCAGTTCGAGCGATAAATCGCTATGCCCTACCTCTCTCTCGTATTGATGAATGTTAATGAAAACTGGACTTTTTATACCCACAAGCCGTTGCCTGTTTGTTGAGCAGCCCTAACTAACGGCGGCACGCGATCAAGCCCTTTTTCAAGCCCAAATGTCATAGCGGCGGAAGCTTTGAAGTCCTCACACCAAATGTCAACAGCAGCCGGCGGTTTTGAAGTACACGAACGCATTTAAATTTTTGCGGTGCTCTCCTACTTAGTAATGTAACCGTGAAAGTTTGAACACATCCTGACATGCATACAACTAAAGACGTTTACAACACATTCACACAGAAACTGATAATGGGATTTGAAAGTTATTTCTTGTCTAGGGAGATCTATTATCAGAGTAACGTATAACATGTACTTAGAGTGACGGGAAAAATTGCGTGTTAGTTAAAGGAGCACATCACCTAAATTGATCTCATTCTGTGGTAAGTAGCTGAAGCGCTTATGTTACAGAAATCAGAAACAACGACGATACCACAAAACCCACACCTGACACAATATAGAAAAGTTCGTTTCCGATATTGACTCGACCGAGGATCGAACCCGGGACCTCAGTGGCTACGGAGGTCCTCAAATTTATCTACCTCTATATAAACACTGTATGTGAATAGAGAAAAGCATTCGTATGATAATAAATCTGGTATACTTAACTTAAACTTGGATAGACGCATTTAAGAAAAGCGTCAGGTGATGTGACTAATTGTCATAACGATATAACTACTGGTGTTCATTAAAAAACAAGGCTGATCCGCAGAAATTCAGATTCCCGTACGGTTCCAGAGCCATCTTGACAGATACTTAATCTCAATTAGTATTGTACAGCTCTACTAAGTCAATTTCATGAGCCTAACAAGGTCGTATAGAACCACTTCTAATTAGTGCTGATAAAAATCATGCGAATAAGGGATAAATAAGGTTACCTATATTTAACAGGTAGAATGAAGACACTATGGCAAAACCGCTGTAAGAGCATGCACTCTTTATTTTCAAATAACTGTGCAAGGTTCAAATATGCTATTTACTTTCTTCAGGACTCAAACAAAATTTCAACAAAACCTAAGTAACGACATGACACTGCTTTGTTCGGTAATGAGAAAAGTTTAACCAATCTTAAGCCTGTGATTGAACTAATACTGGAAACGTTCAGCACGTGAATCCAATAAAACTGTTCGAAATAGACTTAGTTCACAAAAATCGTTGGAAGCGCGGGAATCCCACATTGAATACGATAAATCTGATTTTCAGTTATATATTACATATCAAATTTCTATTGCTTCCATGGAAATGTAATATACTTCTTCGAAAAGAAGGATTTCATTATAATTTCTATGACTGTTTATTTGGGGACTGATATTCATGCTCTTCTATCACTATGATACCAGCTACACTACCCCGACCACTTGACATCACATCCCATGTATTCCTGCTTAACGGAATTCTAAAATCATCTATTCATTGTCAGTATTTCTATCAATAGTATTTTATTTATTTATTAAAAAAAAAATTAACAAATAAGGTGGGCTTAATGCTAGGGGCATTCTCTACCAGTCAACCCTTGGGTCATGCAGATAGTTTGTACGATTATATTGGTGCGGTAATAGTAAAGAAAGTGCATAAATAACTAGTACTAAGATATGTTCACTAGTATCTATTTATCTATTACTAGCGGCCGCCCGCGACTTCGTCCGCGTGGATTTCGGTTTCCATACAAACTTTCACCCTCCTTTTCAACCCCGCACGCAACGGAAGCCCTCAAGGATGAATAATTTTCCCCGTTTTTTTCACATTTTCCATTATTTCTTCGCTCCTAATAGTTGCAGCGTGATGTTATATAGCCGAAAGCCTTCCCCGATAAATGGTCTATTGAAAACAAAAAGGTTTTTTCAATTCGAACCAGTCGTTCCTGAGATTAGCGCGTTCAAACAAACAAACAAACTCTTCAGCTTTATAATATTAGTATAGATTAATATCTAATATATTCTTTTCATTTCTACCTGTATGCCTATATATATGTGATATATTAGTACGACTAGTAGGATATATATGTATATTACAAACAAGACAGTTTGTAAAAATGTATGGATACGTGTTTGTTGTTCTTTCACTCAAAACTACTCAACAGATGTGGACGAAATTTGATAAGAAGCGAGATGACACACTAAATTAAGATATAGGATAGTTTTTATCCCGCAAAAACGCGAGAGAAGTCACGAGCAACAACTAGTGTATGCCATAAGCCTTTCGTAATGCTTCTTCCACTTACTGAGCTTTTGTCTACTCTGATAAACGCGTTATAAAATAATTTTACTGCGCGTTTAACATAGCTGAACGCCCACACCTCACGAGCCAGTATCAACATACTATGTTTACGGACAAAAAAACGGGATATCGGAAACTTGAGCAATTCCGAAGAACTCACAACGGATACGGAGGGCGTGTTATTAGAAAGTTTGTAGGGAAAATAATAACTTGTAAGCGCGAAACGGCCTTGACTTGAGGTTCCGGAAGATTTTCAGGCGTATTTTTGTAGCGGGTCGTAGTATAGCTTCAAACACGCCTGTTTAAGTTAGTTTTTTGAAATATATTTTGCTGCGTTTTGTCTCATTTGTAGCTTGGACAAGCGGCGATGCCCATTTAAGGAACTAATCGCTTCTGTGGAAGACAATAGATGCACAAGTATGGTATGTCTGATTTAAGAGAGGTAGGGCATAGCGATTTATCGCTTGAACTAGAGCTACATTAGTAGCAGGGGTCAAGCCTTCGAGGCAAGGGCGACAAGTCCAGTAACAAATTTCTTATGCTGTACTTAAGCCCTTATGCTAGGACCTCATTACCACTTAACATCAGGTGGGATGAGCTCAATCTTGAAGTGTAAAATAAAAAAAATAAAAAATATGAACTTGATTTGTAATTTCGAGAGTTTTCTTCTATAAATTTTGATGTTTAATTGTCTAGTTTAATAGTGTGTTTCCCCTACCTGACTATCGGTGATGGCTGCGAAGCCTTATCATCTTAACCGAGATTTCGCGCAGATTAATATTGGCTATTGGATGGCTATATTTCAATAGTGAGTGATAAACATAGTATGTGGACCGCACCGAGAGTCAAACCACTTGTACACGTAAACGACTTGCTTTAGACGCGATTGTGACTTGAAACGAGCTCAAACTGGATATTATATGATAATGGTATTTTTTGTTTTATTATATGTCTTGGAAATTAAAGGCTCTATGGTAAAAATTATGTCAAAGCAACACTCTCCCAACCCCGACCTTACTATCTTTTTAACATATATCTGGAATAATGACTTTTCACATGCTAATCGCAAGGTTCATTTTAGAGTATAATGAACTTAGAAGGCGTTAATGCCCGGTTCCAATATTGGAAAAACGGTCCGTTCCAGTTGCGGTTAGTAATAAATCATACGAGGCGTAAGCTAAGAACGACCGACTGACGACTGATGACAGCTGATATGGAAAGTAAACTATGGAACGGTATTAACGGCTCGTAGTCGGTAGGAGAAAAACGGATTGTAATTTTTGCCACATTACGAATCGTAAAATATTGTTACCGGGCATATGAACAAGTGTCGTCGTTGTACCTGTTAATGTTAACTGTTCCTCACAGGACAGGCTTAGCCTAGTGTAAGGACCAGCAAAAATGTAACTAGTATTATAATTATGGAAAATGAGTATTTGTTCAGTAGTTTCTTGTTTAATGAAGCTGGCATTTTGATGTATCTAGGACATTGTGCCAAAATTCCTGCTATTTTCTTGTAGGTTTGACTGATTACTGGCTGAAATACACCATACAAGACACCAGTATCGTCTTGAATCTGCGAATAAAACAAAATTCTTAATTTTTTCCGTATTGTTTGCTTGGTTAGTATAATTTGCAGGATAAAGTTTTAACACTTACTGCATGGCTAGCTCAGTTCCGTAATGCACATACAACTTGGATGATCTCTAATATTTCCTCGAGGGTCGTATGCTAATGCTGCACGGATTAGGTCACTATTTTTATCCAAAATCTTATTGGTGAACATATTTGTAGCGAAAATCTTCGTCATCCAAATCAAAAGAATAAACGACAACGCTGTCTATAGAGACGCCAATGTATTTCCAGATCCTCCAAATCATCGTAATACATTAAATCAAGCGAATTGATATCGATTTTCAATGATTTAATTAACAAAACTACAAGTGCGATACAAATGTCGACTTCTGAATTTGACGTTTTGAGGTTAGTACTCAAGTTAAACTAGGGGTCGCCGTGGTTTATCTTTAGTACCATAGTTGATCCTCGGACTAGCGTTAAACTTCGTTTTGTAATAACGTTTATTTTAGTCCATGGTTTAAACCTAGGACTAAACCTGGTACTATAATTAAACTTCGTTTTGGAATAAGACGGTAAAGGTTTAAGTTAATGTTAGAAGCGGCGGAGTAGACATTTTTTTGAAATAAATTCTGACCTTGTTGGTACTTTAATGTGGATACGATTCTACTCTCGCTTCTGAATAAACAGGTTTTGTTTTAATACGAAAACACGTTGTTCCTTCTTAAGTCTCACTGCAAAGGTTCTTTTCAACATTTCAATACGGGAGCCCCAAAAACTACGCTGTAAGTTAAGGGTTGTCGGAGTTTCGTCTGTAATAATATTTGTAATGCTTACATATGTGTTCCGTTTACATTGTAACTAAAAGTTTCTGGAGATACGGTACGTTGTTATAACATTCACGCTTGATTTGTGCTCATGCTTGTAACCATTAGCATTACATTGGGGAACTTCGCCTCTTCCCGAAAGCTAATAAGGTGTCGAATTCCAAAACACATCCTTTCCAGTTTCCTCAATATGGAAGAACCGATTTAGACCTCCGCCTACTATGTTTGTGAAATTATACTTTACTAGCTGTGCCCGCGACTTCGTTCGCGTGGACTACATCCTTTCATGGTCGGTTTTACCCCTATCTCCCCTAATATTCGAAACAAAAAGTAGTCTATATTTTAACTTAAAAAATAAACACTTTCCCATATAAACTTTCAAAGGTGGCATTACCCTCCCCCCCCCCCCCCTACTTTCTAACAAAAAGTAGCCTATGTCCGTTCTTGAGATTCAACGTATACCTATGCCAAATTTCATCAAATTCGATTGAGAGGTTTAAGCGGGAAAGCGTAACAGACAGACAGACAGACAGACAGACAGAGTTACTCTCGTATTAATAATATTAGTAGGGATTTTCATTACCTTAGAGTTTTAACGTTAAAAGAAGGAAGACATTGATAAAAATTGAATATCACAGTAGAATTAAGAGAAAGCCTGATACCTGATAAAAAGAAAAGATTTCATTATATCAGGTATATTTTCTTTTTTGAGCAGCAATCAATATGATAACATAAACTCATTCTATGACAATATAGCTCGGATGTATAGCTTCTATAACAAATTGTAGAAAGCGACGGATTGTAAATGTTCACTAAAATAATTTCATATCCATGCAAAACCAGAATTTTTCAATTCGTACCCGTAGTTCCTGACTTTAGCGCGTTAAAAAAAAACTCTTCAGCTTTTAATATTAATATAGAAGTATAGCTGTGCCCGCGACTTTGTTCGAGTGGACTACAGGGTTTTTTACAAGCTTTTATTTAGTTTCACCTGTCCCGTTGTCTGTCGTTCTGTAATCGAATCTTGCAACTTAAATTTGATCCACTTCCCGGTTTCCGATTGAGCTGAAATTTAGAATGCATGTATAAATCGGATGACAATGCAATGTTATTGTAACAAGGAGCCGATCTGATGATGGAGCTGGAAGGTGGCCATAGGAACTTCGTAATTAAATGATGAAACCCTATCAAGTGTGGGCTCATTAGATTCGTCTTGACAAGTACTTTGATACTATATGGTAACCAGGGTCTGATGATGGAGCCGGAAGGTGGCCATAGGAACTCCGTAATTAAACGACGCAACCCCATCGAGTTTGGTCTCGTTTGATTCGTCTTGACGAGTCTCTTGCTTTCGTCCCATATTAATTATATATGATTGATTGGATGGATGACCCAATGCCAAGGTGAGCACGTACCGAGGGCTGAATGGTATGAGAGTGTATAAACATGTCTTGCCGCTAACGTTGCGCCTCAGGGTACCAGGGCGAACCCTGTTGTATTGTAGCCCTTATCCCTCTACAACGGACCTCTGGGGGGATGGACCGTTATTTGTCCTATACTCGTGGGAATAACATGAAGAAAACAGAAACAACTACACAAAGAAAACGACGTTTAGAGAAGGCGAAATTGAAGAGACAGGAGAAGACGTCGTAGTAAATCTCGAATTAAAAATAGAGGTACTAAAAAGTTAAAAATAAAATTAAAGAAAAAAAAACCTTTTTAAAAACAAGCTTTTATTATTAAATGAACTAAAAAGTTAAAAATAAAAGCATGTTACATTTAATACAACACAACATTTTCCTCAACCTATCACAATGTATGTTGTGTTGTATTAAATGTAACATGCTTTTATTTTTAACTTTTTAGTTTATTTAATAATAAAAGCTTGTTTTTAAAAAGGTTTTTTTTTCTTTAATTTTTCGCAATAAAAGGTAGCTTATGTCCTTTCTCAGGGTCTAAAGATTGTCTGTGCCAAATCTCATCGAAATCGGTTAAGAGGTTTAAGCGGGAAAGCGTAACAGATAGACAGAGTTACTATCGCGTTTATAATATTAGTAGGGTTAGGTGACGCGCTCAACAGCAGTAGTCCTGAAAAACACAGACATTATAACTTATCCGTTTCTAGAACCGTAAGTAGGTGTCTCTCTGGGACTTATCCCAGTATGTCTCTTAGACAACACCTGTGTCGCTATAAATCTTCATGAGGCAAATGACGAATGGTCCAGCATAAGGTGTAAACCGTGTTTCTAGTGAGGAACGTTCCTTGTTCCTTAACAAGGCGATGATATATTATCGGAACTATGACAGTCTGGGGACCACACCGCATATGTAAGGCGATGTGAATACGAAATTATATTATTTCGTCTTACCCGATTTTGTCGAAGACTAGGATCAGCCAAGTAGGCAGGATTTTAATAGTGCATGACGTTGACGCGCGTGAGAAAGCGTTAGAAGATTTTTCCGTAAGTTCTAACTTAGATTTAAATAGCATGCAAAAGTAGTTTTTGCTTAAAGAAGAAACAAATATTCTTATAAACTGTTTCATTTACAATATTTTTAAGATACAATTGTAAACAACATCAATTACTTACATAGCTCTAATTCTGCAGTTGGTAGCCAAAGCACTTGTGTGACAGAAATCAGAAACACCGATATTATCACAACTCTCAGACTAGAGACAATCAAAAAAAGTTCGTTCCCAAGTTGACGATTGCCTCTCGCTTCTCCGTAGCAAGTATTTAAGAACAGAACCGTAGAAGAAACAAAAGAACAGAACATAACTGTTTGAACTCTAAGTTTAATTAAAAATACTATAGTAACTTGAGTGAATATTTTTATAATAAGTTTAAGAAACAAGAAATGGCTTTTTCAATAAAAACAAAATCACTGTAATAATTTATGGATCACTGCTGTAACAATAATATTTCTATACTTAAATAGGCACCATGATGTAATGTAATTTTTCCATCCTGTGTCACATTCATGAAATGCTATAAAGAGTTTGAGTTTGAAAACATTTCATGAGGGATCCCACACCGCATGGGGAGACGACAAGTTTCTGTTTCTTTATACATGTCAGTCGCCATCAGTCGCCATCAGTTGCTATCACAATGGCAACTGCCACCAGACACAGTGTTTGCTCGACATTTATTCGCTATTGTTAACACTCGGGTTCCGGCTTTTTGGCGCCGGGTACTACTACGCAAATATTTGGTCAAGTGCGAGCGGTGTGTGAGACGCCATGTTTGCGGTGACTCAGAGGCAGAGGAACGTGACGCTGGCGTCATCATCTGGTTCCGAAGGTCAATAGACCGCGGCTGTCGCGGCAGACTTACTTAAGAAAGGAGGACTGACGGAAAAATGTGTTATTATCATAACATTTTTACAATCCATTTTTGAAACGGTCCAGTAGTTTTTGAGCCTATCCATTACAACCAAACAAACAAAATTTTCCTCTTTATAATATTAGTGTAGATAAGCAAATTAGAAACTTTCAATATCACGAGTACTCAGTTTTGAACACCAAAACTCTATATCACGGTTCACATACAACCTGATGATGAACAGACAAACAGACAGACAGACAGCAGTCTTTCTAGGTTCTTGTTTTACCTTTGGGTGCAGAACCCTAAAACCTGTTCACAGTAACAGCACCCGTTATGGTATCATTATCAGATCTAGCCGTTATTCTGGAGTTAGCATTTATCGCAGCTAAATCTGAGGGCAGGTGGGCAACATTTGGCCCCATTCAACTGCTATTATGCACCCTGCATTGCGAAATGCAGGTCGATTAAGGTAGGGTTAGCGAACCTTTTGTGCTCGACCCAGAACATGAAACTATTTGGTAAAGCCCGACGTAAAAACCACAGCGTGTGTCTCTCTCTGTGTGTATGTGTGAGTGTGTGTGTATATGGCAGCCGATTTGACTTTTGTCTGAGAGGTGTTTTCTTCCTAATCCAACCGATAAGAATCCGACAAGAAGTTGTTAATCCGATTGCCTTATGAACATTAGTGTTAATATTGTGGTATGATATACATACATATATATATATATATATATGAATACCTATGTTATATATTAATATCTCTACGATTTTCGAATTATCTTATAAATTATATGTTTATTACTGGAATTATATTTCAATAATATATACCTATACCTACTTTCAAAAACCGAACTTTATACAATCTATCTTATCTCATGGCAGGTGACAAATACTGTACTTAATTTCTTAACTTATTTCTTTTTAGTTTGAGTTCAAGACTGAATGCTGCCTGCGTGCAGTAGTGCTCACTCTCTGGGCACATACGGAAGACCAGCGTCGGGGAGTCCTCGGCCCCCCGACATATGCTGAGTATGTTCCTTTTCAGTGTTCTGTACCTATTGTTCTTTTTTTGTTTTCTCATGTAACTAATTTTAAGCTTACACTGAATAAATATTTTTCTATTCTATTCTATTCTATTCTATAAATTAGGTAGTTTTTTTTGCTTTTATAGTTTTGTAGTTGCTCCTCCCAGCCTGATGGTTAGCAAGAGAGGAACCCACATCGCGATGACGAAGGATTGAAATCGTACCAGTTATCATTGCCATACTGGCCCGCAAGATGTTTCGACAGGCACCTTTTGAAGGAATCCATGTCAAAGGAAGAAGGGAACACATGAGCCGGCAAAGAGTTCCATTACTTAATGATTTGATATTTAGTAACACTTGGTGATAAATTTAGTCTAGCTTCTTTGTTATAACGCATACGTCATTATTATGATATGTTTGTGAACCTAAAAGACTTGTCAACTTTCGATTAAAAATAACTATTAAACGAATTTTTAATTTTATATGTATTTTGTGAGTTTATTACGATATGTTATTTGTCTTGCACTTTTTTTTTGTTTTTTTTTTTTTCTCATTTCATATTTTGCACGGCACGTTTCTCGATATCAACTATGTCCAGTTGACGACATTGCTTTCTAGCAACAAGACAGTCTAAATTCTACTAAAATGTTTAAAACCCATTTCATGTACAACTAAGTGTATTTCATCTGATAACAACAAACAATTCATCTAAGAATGCTGACTCCACAAATCGTTCCAATTACCTAATTGGAAACTCACTCTTCTAAAAACAGCTAGTTTTATTGTCTTTCCATTCCAACTTATGAAGGCTTCAAAGGAATCCTTTATCGATGTAGTCTGGAGTTCGATAATAACACCAATTTGTTAACCGTACTAAATCGATTCGTAGCTTGACGGAGCTGGGTTAGTGTTTTATGATGTGGAAATGGCCTTGAAATGTACTAAAATAGACTACAGAATAATAAATGATACAGAGAGATTACAAAAAATATTTGAGACACATTTTTTCTTTAATCTTGTATGCAAAAATGTACTCAGATACATGGGTTTAAAATTGAATTAAAGAAATATAAATTACTAGCGACCCGCCCCGGCTTCGCACGGATGTAATGTAAATACTTAGAAATATTGGCTTTTCTATTATTTATTGCAAACAAAAACCTTCCTCATGAATCACACTATCTATTAAAAAAACCGCATCAAAATCCGTTGCGTAGTTTTAAAAATTTAAGCGTACAAAGGGATATAGGGACAGAAAAAGCTACTTTGTTTTATACTATGTAGTGATATTCTAATGCACTAAACAACTCATCACACAAACACACAAATGCATTTAAACACAAGCACATAGGTTCCCGCAAGTACACACACACACGCAAAATTATTTATAATACATAAATTAATTTATTATCTTAGTATTTTGATCTAATTTTTAATGTGAAAATAACTGTGTCAATGTATTTGTGAAGCTAAAGTTTTACGCAAATAAACGATTTTTTTTTAGCGACACGTTACTTCTTCGTACAGTTTTCACGAAATAGTGACGTAAACGCAACCCCCGAGCTTTGATGCGTTGTATCATCTTTAATTTTGAAATACCTATTTGAAACTTAAACCTTCCCTTTACCTTCCTCCTCTAAGGGGGTAAAAGTTTCGTTAAATCTGTCCTTAGCCGATATCAAACCCTTTAATAAACGTACTTGATAAATTCCAACGTTTACTAAATAATTCCAGCGATTCGCGAGTTTTAACGAAAGAAATAAAACAGCTATTCGTTTGGGTAAATAGTTTTTGAATAAAATATGTAAACTATCGGCCGCAGCTTTACTAGTGAAATACCCCTCTTTGCGAATACTTTTAGCACAGATTTTTCACTCTTATTCATCGCAGCGTGTTGATATATATAACATGTAGCCTCCCTCGATAAATGGACTACCAACACAAAAATATTTGTTCAATTCAAATAGACTTCTTCCATACTAATATTGGGAAAATACTATGGATGAATAACCTTTTTTAAAAATCTGATTCTGTGGTAAGTACCTTAAGCAATTGTGTTACAGAAGTCAGAAACAACGACGGTACCGTAACACACAGACCTGAGACAATATAAAAGAGTTCGTTTCCGATATTGACCCGACCGAACCGAACCCGGGACCTCAGAGATGGCGCGATGCCAAAATCCGGCAACGGAGGTCGTCAAATCCCTATCTATTATATAAAAATGAATCGCAAAATGTGTTGGTAAGCGCATAACTCAACAACGCTTGGACCAATTTGGCCAATTCTTTTTTTTAAATGTTCGTTGAAGTCCAAGGATGGTTCTTACGGCGAGAAAAAATCGAATAATTGCCGGGAAAGCCCTGAAAACAGCCCTTTTCTTTTTCACGTACAAACGTTTTCTAACTAAAATTAAGAGTCAAGCCACATTTCAAATCTTCAAGCAAATCTTTTTGACAGGACGAAGTCTGTCGGGTTCGCTAGTTAATATTATAAATGCGAGTAACTCTGTCGTGTCTGTTACGCTTTCCCGCTTAAACCTCACAACCGATTTTGATGAAATTTGGTATAGGTATACGTTGAACCTCAAAAACGGACATAGGCTACTTTTTGTTAGAAAATAGGGGGGGGGGGGGTAATACCACCTTTGTAAGTTTAAAAATGTTTATTTTTTAAGTTAGAGATATGAAATTGGGCACAAAGATAGCTCGAAACTTGGGTTAAAATATAGACTACATTTTGTTTCAAATATTAGGGGAGAAAGGGGTAAAACCGACCACGAAAAGGTGTAGTCCACGCGAACGAAGTCGTCGGCACAGCTAGTAATAAATAAAGATCATTTATTTATTGCAGTTTTAGTAGTAGTTGTATAATGCAACGTATCTTTACACTAGTCCCCCTTTTTCCTCAACATTTGCTGGAATGCGCACAGTTTCCGAGCCCCAATTGGCTAGTCCGTTCACCTGCTAGGTGCGCGGGCGCCGGTATTTCCGGCGGGGCGAGGGGGGAAGAGGGGGGCGTGCGAGCCTCCTCAGGAATGCCTGCGTAATGGAGACGTGCCCCGTTCTATTGTGAACTCGGGGTTGGTTGCTTTTACATATTTTTACTTGAGAAGTGTTTTTTTTAAACAATTCCTTAATAGTAGATAAAAAATATTTTTGAGCATGGAAACTAAATGTTGAACGAATGAAAAACGTAAAAAGGGGCCGTCAATTAATCACGTGATCACTTTTTAAACATTTTTTAACCCTCTAGGGACGTGACCAAATCAAAAATTAGTGTTAATCGATTATAATCAATTAACATCGATCATGACGCATTTACAATATAATCGATATCATGTTTGTAGCATTACCGGAATCGCTGTTGGTTTTTATATTAAGCCTGTAAATAATTATTTTATTTATTTTATTTTGCAGAAAATCCACAGCTCTTACTAAATTATTGACATGAATCTTAATGCTAATCTTAATTAGTATGAAATAAATAATTGTACCATAAAGTGTGTTATATTAAACCTTATAAAACCATGTAATATGTATACACAGGTATTACATGTTACCTCAGTCGTATAAAGCACGGAGAATTAAACTATTGATTTACCTATTTAAATTGTAAAAGCAAGTCAGGCCATACATAGGGGTTATCGATATCATGTCTGTAGAAATACTATAGATGTAGTCAATTATATCGATGTAATGGATTTATTTCATAAGTCTGGTAATATAGTATCGCTGGTTTGTTACAGTTAATGTACCTAACTTAACTTTGTATAAAAAAGGAAAGTAATAACTGTCAGTCTTGTGTCCCCTGCTACAAAACTTATAGTTTACTTGATAAAAGAACAAATGCGTATCTTATTATATTGTTTGTGATCTAACTATTAAACTAGACAGACATTTTTATCGTCTACCCTTATACCTCTTGTCATGCTAGTTACTATTTCTGGGAAGCTAAGCTGAGCTATACTTACAAGCAATAAGGCCGCGGGCGTGCGCGCGCGCATACGGCTAACGACGCCACTGTACATCAAAACTGTTATGGTCGCTTTACGACGCTTGAATGTATTTAGGATTCCATTAATAAAAAACCGGCCAACGACGAAGGGTTCCGTACCATTATCTATTTAAATAAGACACAATATTGTAACCTTAATATACAACTAAATATTATGTGAATATTTCAAACCTTTGTCTGTTATTAACATCAAGAAACAAACGGCTAATAAAACACGTTGTTATTTATGAGCCTCTCTTGAATATTTATTTTATTTTCATATCAATCATATTTAAGAGAGGTAGGGCATAGCAATTTATCGCTCGAACTGGAGCAGCCCGACTGGTAGAATACCTCCACCTTACAGAAGACTGCAGCCAAATAACAATAACTCCTGTGTTGTTGTGTTTCTGCGTGTGAGTAAGGTTTCCAGAGCCCCTGGGGGGTGCTACATTAGTAGCAAGGGTCAAGCCTTCAAGGTAACGGCGACACGTCCAGTTACAGATTTATTATGCTGTACTTGTCGCCCTTGAGCTAGAACCTCATCACCACTTAACATCAGGTAGGATGAGGTCAACATTGAAATGCAATATAAAAAAAAAATCAGAATTTACTTTTGAAGTTTATATTCTGTGATTTTTTCAAGTATCTACCTGTTGCTATTTTTTTACATCGAGCAACATTTAAATCAATATTTTAAATTCTTCCACATATGAAAGAGGAAACATGTAATATCTACTCTACAAGTTGTATATATTAAACCAACACATTTTTCCGCAAATATGCATCTCCGGTAATGTAATGCACTCGTAAAGTTTAATGCGAGTCGGTGCATTCTCGCGGTTCGTTGGTTTTATAAACTACAACCTACCTACTTGATTCGTTTTGCTAATTTAAACATTTGTATAACATTACACTTTACCTTTGTAACAACATCCAAAGATTCTGTTTCTTTGAAATTACTAACCACTGTAATAATGAATGTTACTTATGATTATGCGTTATTTTAGGATAAAGAATGGTAAGTACTCTGTCCAATATATATAACATTATAGGACCTAATTCTTTGTTTAAAATAATGCCTTCACTTAATATGACCTAAGCAGTCCTATAAGCCATTGTTGACAACTATCGCTAGAAAATCTATAGCTTAAAATTTAATTAAAGGTCAAAATTATCAAAATACTATTAATTAAGACATATCAGAAACTAAGCTATCTAAAATAAATTAAATGGTCGCATACGGTTCGGCTTAAAACAATTGAAATAATGGTCTTTTATCGAGACCGATAGCTTTAAAAACAAAAAAGTTATGTACATTTTTATATTTCTTTCGTTTTTCGGCTCTCCTGAAAAGTAACGGTTTGTTCTTTAAGCCCTTTGGCATTAAAACCATCAATATGTTAATCTGGAAACTCAACTATCTATCGACTGAATAAAGATAGTTCAAACTACTAAAACGCACCCGCCTATCCTCTATCTCACATATTAATTAGCAATGGGTGCTCAAGCACACTAGATATTTTGACAGAACATCACGGGGTAACTGAAGTTGGGCAAAAACACTACGCACCTCCCGCTTACCCCTCATGCACCGCGGGGGCCCAAGATCAATAATATTCTTCGTGGAATAAATTTACTATACCATCTGAAGTATTTGTATATGTACTATAGATAAAAATATACATAATTATAAATTGTCTCATGCACATTAAGTAAAGGAGGGCTTCGATCGGCAGTCCGGCGTTGGAGCCGGTGACGATCGGAAGTGCGCCTGCGCTCGTAAATTGGTGTAGTTAGCCAGTGCAACATTATTTAGAGATGTTCGAAAAAGACATCTAATCTTTATGAATTAAGTAGAAAACTCAAGTTAATCTGTCAAAATATCTCATATCATTAATATCTTTCGAAAGTAGTTTGAAAAGTCTGTTCGAGGATGATGTTACACTCGCTGTACGGTGGGATACGCTTTTGGAAACATTTCCGTAATTCTACTGCTTGTCGTCTTCACCAAATATCTTATGATACTAGTAACAAAATAGGTTAGAAACGTCTTTCAAAGAGGGATGCCCATGTATCGTGTCAACTGAAGCCATAAACCTGCCATATAGAAGCAATCCGATCTGTAACGCCTGACCCGCCCCGTCTAATGAACATCTATTTTACAGCCAACAGCAAAGGAATCAAGGCTTTATGGTCCGATAAAACTAAGCTCAGGAGTCCATCAAAGTTTTTATACGCGATAGTGTTTTGGAACTAGGTAGAACTAGCGCTAGTTGAAGGACGTTTCGAAATAACACGAAACAAACAAAGTCCAGACCATAAATGTTCCATTCTTAGGCGCAGTTCACACTTAAGCTAGCTGTAAATAACGTATGTTCTTTACTAAAGGTGGAAGTATTTCCGCCAAGCTAGGTGTCATCTGCTTGGGACCAAAGGCTCAACTACCAATCTTGGTGTGTTGTAGATATATATGGTTAGTGGCGACGATAACTTTGACATCGCGATGTAGGATCGATGTATTGATTGGCTAATCGTGCATTACGTACGGAGCGTTGTTTACTATGCCAATTTTGCTGACGATGAATTTGTATCGACCGGTAGGTAACACGCTGCAACAGCTGATCACGTGAGCATCAATAGAATATGTTCTCGAAACCAATAATTGTTGCGTGATAGCGAATCGATCAAAAAATATTGGAACCTTGTTCCAAAAAGTTCTATGTATTCAATCATCAATGAGGCGGAATGATATTCCTGGAATTCTCAGCGTACTGAAAATCTGCCTCTCTTTTTATCCTCTACAATTTCCACAAATCAGATTACTGTAATGGCGTCACGAATAATTAAACCATCATTAAAAAGGGTCTGCTGTACCGACCATACGTAACCGTATCTAACATTTGTTCGCACAGCAACACCTCATCTCATATTTATTGAAAATCCGTCAACGGCCTGACGGGCAGATTCCTCTGAACGTAATCACCGGCGGAATTAATTAAAAACACGGCATTTTCAGAGTATTTTTCTGGTCGGCACTCGTTAGGCGAGCGTTCACCCCGCCACCCAGGTACGCTAACGAAGGCACCAAATAATATTATCACCAGCCTGGAAGGCAAGAAAAAACTGCTGAAGCGACGTCCCGTACTCCTCAAAAAACGCACATTATAATACGATAGCATAAGGTGTATTCTTAGGTGTATCATCAATGTGGATAAGTGGGTGAATGTGAGTGAGTGGCTGATCTTAGCTAGTGTTAGATGTTTTTAAGCTGTCAAATGGCCTTTGGCTTATCAATGGACTAGCTCGTCTCCATTCTTTAGAAGATGTTGGTAGTGGAATATAGATCACTCGACTAATAACGAAGTGCAAGCATCTACTGATCCTTGCACCTTGTGACCTTATAATTTAAAGGCCATTGGTTTAAATGAAACATAAATTGCTGCATTAATTGTTTATTACCTTAAGTGGTGAGTTTACCAATAACCTTAATACGCCAGCCTTCTGATCTATTTTGTAGATAAATGTAACTCCAAACCAAAATAATAAGTGGTATAATTTTAGTACTATTGGATAATTACATTATTTTAAAGATATTTTCCTACGGCGACTATTCGGTAATGTTCTGGCTACCGTTTGAGTACGTCATTTATAGCTGTTTCGTCATGACTTCCGGACTGCAATATTATTTATATTGTAATGAAAGCCTAGCCCACTAACGTACGCTGAGTTTACGCGAGCTATTTTTGTACGACGTAGTTATAAGATTGACGGCTTTCGCATCTCGTCCGAAATTGAGATACTTATTATGACGTATATAAACGCGATGTCATTCGTAGCGTATCGGGCTGGATCAATTGTATTATTTTTATACAGCACCAAGAATACTAATTAAACTATCTTTGGCCATAGGGGCAGGCGTTAAAAGAGATGATGTGAAGAGCTAGTGAATGTGGACGATTTGGAAATAAATAGTATAAAATGATAAGACGACGCACACCTGTGGGCGGATAAGATCATTGATCATTATCATTTTGGCTCAAGGACGTTCTCTACGTACTTACTAACTTAAGACTCCCGCCAATTTCTCCTTAAGTCTCGGCTTTATGGCATTAGGAACCATCACTACCTTACCATCAAGTAAATTTTATAGCGCTCTTAAGAAATGTCAAAATCGATACGTCACTGCTGATTGACTGAAATTAGGAGTACCGTGTACTATCTATCACCCAATTAATGGTACAGAAACTTTTGTCGTCTCATGCGATAAATTTGACGTATTGCGCATGCTAGGCCTGAAGGTCATGGAAGGGCCGTCCTACCAATCTAGAACCTTTCTGCCCTACCAGCCATTCGTTCTATGAGCTATACTTTTTTGTGCCCCAACAACTCCACAATAAATCCATTTAAGTACAACGGAAATGCACACATTCACCAAATAATTACATTAAATACCTAATTTATTCCAAATAGGTTCGCTGCGGACCGTAGGCCGTTCCCCACGATTCGGTATAAGTAAGTGGCGGGTATGTCCCGGTCCGTTAGCCTGATCTATCGGCGCAGGAGCGCGCGGCATGCGCAGGAGTCACGACTCGCTCCGTCGCTGATAAACATTCGCCAATGACAGCAGCTTAGACATAGAATAGATAGGTATTAGAATGCTAACTGTCCTAGATAGTTAGGCCTAGCCTGAAATATCAGGGAGAAAAAGGTTGTGACATGGGTAATCTATACATTTATTAAAATTGGCTAATCTCTGCAATGGTTGGACCGATTTTGACGGGAGTTTTATTGGCAATCTTCCATGTTATAAGGAGTAACTAAGGCTACTTTTATTTTAGAAAAAATATGTAATTTTAGAAAAAAATCTTTCAAAATCTACGTGAACGAAGTCGCAGGCCAGCTGTGCCCTTCAGAAATATTTGTGGTTGAAGGTATGTGTGAGGGCAAGCGATGAAGCGACAGGGTATTACGAGATACTGGTAAAAGTGATGATAACTGGGTAAAAAGAAAACAAAATAAACAATTATTTTATAAGGATTTTCAAAATATTATGCAAACGTATTTTTGGCTTCAGCAAATTAAAAAATATTATGATGGTATCATCATCAAAGTTTAGAAGAATAGCTTTTATATTTTAATGCAATTTTATTTTTGTTGTTTATTGTTTACATCGGAAATTATTAAATATTTGTCTTATATTTTCTGGTACTCTAACGGTTGCACCAAGACATTAGTAAGTACACTCAAAAGTTCATCAGACTACGCGCTTTTAACTTTGTATAATCCTTATGTCCGTGGCATAGGAAGTAAAGTCAAACTACAAGCGTCTACAATGCCATGCCATTGAACGTTCATGTTTATTGTATAATACTTGCTAAGCTTTACGTTGAATACGAAAAATTCTTAGTAACAACCTTTCATTCGTTTGAGTGACGTGAAAAAGGTAAGTGGGGTATAATTTTCTTCGTTTGCTGAAACTGAAATGGGGTTGGCAGGACCTAGTTAAGAGGAAATATCGAATAACACGATTTCAGTTATAAGTTTGGAACGTGTTGTTCAGAACAATTTGAGCCCTATTATAAATGTGGAAAACATAAATTGGCTGGTATACTAGATTATTTTAATGTTATCAAACTTTTCTCAATATTCTGAGCATTGGTCCTGAATCGTGGAATTGTTTTGGGAGTTCGTTTTATAGTTTTCAGGAAACCAATTTTATTGAGCGTCGGGTTTTACAGAAACTTTAAATATATTACTAGTGTTATATAGTGCGTATGTATGTTTAGCTGTAGTTAGATATAAGGTACTTTTGAAATTACTTATTACCTGTCTTCTCTCTACAAAGTTAATTTCTTTTACCATTCCTTGAATCGACTTGTCACAATTGATTCGGACGCCGTGGCCGATAAAATTAAAAGTCTGCCCATTTATTGCATCTAAGGCGGAACAAAATTCGCTGGGTCAGCTAGTACTGAATACTTAGTACTATGTCCGCAGCGTGGGAACACTATCGCTTACCGATTCTGCAAACCCATCCTAATCGTGGACGAATGCTGATGTTGCTATTCCTATTCACAGTGCAGCCTTCATTATGCCATGGGAAGCACTTGTAAACAAGAGTGTGTCCTTTCAACCCCATTTTAATTACAACTACGTGTTTCTAAGCGAGTTGAGAGACCAGTGTCATTCATTATTACGCGGTGTCTGAAATTCAAATGCTGTTAATTCTAAGTTAAAATTACGTGCGTATTTTTTGAGTCTGCTCTGTGAATAAAATCTGTTTTGTCAATGTTGTGTCGTCGTATCTTTTCATAACACAATTCCACGCGAAAAATAAAATATTTTCTTTTTTAAATTACATTGTTTGTTTGAATTGAATGGGCTCCGAAACTACTAAAGCTATTTGAAGTAGGTAGCCTCACCAAACCTCCGCTAATGTAATCTAATGCTTACTAATGATTTCATAGAGATCCATCCTCTTGGAAAGATTCCTACCGGGACTTCTGTCGGCATATTTTTGCACACGAAGACCGAAATTTTGTTTACCTACCCATCCGAGAATTAAATTTTACAGCGAATTCTTCAAACGTAGCAAAATTTCCAGGCACAATAGTGGCCCAATAGGCACAGACGAACATTTGGCAACAATATTCCTTACTAAGACACAGGTCCCCTTCTCTAACCGGTTCAAGAGAACACTAGCATTCAGGTCTAGAAAATCTAAGACAGTGAAAGTGGTCTCACATTAAGAGGTGAACGACCGCGCCATACTTCACTATAAGGCTGTTATTATGATTTCACTTAATGTTTTTTCTACTACATAAAAATGAAACAACCGACATGACAGTTTCGAAATTTGAAATTTGCCGTCATGTATAGTACTTCTCACAATCCCGGTATTGGACCGATTTCCATTTAACATAGCTAAGAACACTCCCAACTAATTCACCTTTCGAACAAAATCGGTTCACCCATCCGGGAGCTGTGATGCCATAGACATACCCGCACACATTCAGGGAGACAGACAGGCACAGTTATTTTTGCGTCGGGGTTTAAGCAAACAATCATATCGTCGAAACTGATGGATGATAGGAAGCATTGAAACGTAATTAATTTCGTTAAGTGAGTATATCCAGCTCGAAGGACCAAATGGTTGCAGCTTAGAACAACATGGTTTATTTAGCAAATTAAGTAATCAGAGGTGAGCTCGCTTTAATATTCTGGTCTTTGGTGAGTAAAACAACGGTTCTGCCTCAGCAGCGCCCTCAGGTCCATAAGACCCAGTGAAGATATATGTACCTGCATCTGCACTAGCAAGGCAACACATGCAAATAAATGGTAATTAACAACCAGCTCATAAAGCAGTATGAATTTCTTCGAGAAGCGAGCCGCTACATGCAATGTAGTGCAGCGTCTCACCCAATGGAACAAGCCTTGTTTTCAGAGCTTTGTTCGTGGTAAGTATGGCCTTTTAAATGAACTGAGCCAGATGTTATTTATTTATCTTTACAGCTCCTCTCATAGAACATAATCCTAAGCCCAAAATTCCACCAAATATCCACCAAAAGAAATTTTTAGGTCCTTAAAATACTTGTAAAATTAGTATTTATACAATGGGTCGCTTATTTTTAAGAATTTATCATAATCTACTATCAAGTAAAAAGATATAATGGTCATTAAGCAGGTAATTATAATAATTTATGGCTTTCCGAAGATTGGAGACAACATAAAAAATAGACCTCTTGTTAGAAACTCCATAGGAAATGACTTAGGTTTTTTAGCTATTTAGTACCACTTAGCTTTTTGTGGCATAAAATTATTACATGTTTAAGTGTAAGTTTAGTTTGTTTTTTAACATAAATTTAAATATGTCTACAAATAATGCTTTATATTAAGAAATAATGATTCCGCAATTTAATAGAATCAGCAGCATTCACTGGATATTGACACCAATGGATATTGAAGTACCTAAACTTATTATAGTCGTAATTATCACAAGCATCCTAAAAAAGCTACTGGTTAAAGAACAGTTAATTATTGACATCAAGGTAAGCTTAAGATATAATTATATACAATTTACACAATTTTATTTGTGTTGTTGAAATGATATCTACCAGTATCTTGATGCCATAGTCTTACTTTTCACAGGAAGGATCATTAACAAGCGTGTTTTGTCGTAGAAATGGGAATATGAATCAATGCAAAAAAATATTTATGCTTTAAATCCTAGTTTACCATTCACCAAGTTAGATTTAGACCCAGAAACCTTTTGATTAAAATAGAGGACTTTTATTTTTATCGTGAACTTTGCATTTCAAGATGAAACCTTATCACCGATTTACTCTCTCCAAGCCGGTAAATTATCAGATTTCAGCCCTTCACTGGAAGTAATCTTGCTCTGATAGACGTTTTATTTATGGGGATCGATTAGAAAATGAAAAAAGAAAGGTAGAATTAAAAGCATCCTAGACTAAATTTCTTTAATTGAGGTGTCTTAAAAAAATCAGTAATAAGTGTAGAGGCCCGACTTTCCAAAATAATTCTGCAAGCATTTCCAAAATGATTCTTTTTGTAAGAACACAAAAAACAGTTTCCGTATGATGCAAGGTATAGTGAAGGCTTAATTATGCTGTTTAAGTGTCACAAATTACTATTGAGTACTTTTAATAACAGTATTGTAGTCAATCGTGTCTGGTGGTAAGCGGTTACCATAACCATAGCCCGTATACATGACAGCAGCACCAGAACACTACGAAATGAGGGTAAGGCTCGTGAGGATATGGCCTGATTCTCCAATACTCAGCGATCTGATAAGAACAACAGAAATAATGATAACCCCAGAATTATCCAGCTTATCTCGAATTGACTGTTTTAAATTTCGAAACCTCTTCAAGTTTTATGCGAGCCAAGCGTCAAAAGCTAGGATACCCGAATCTAAACCGTAGAATTTGAGGCAAAAATATCAAATAAGAGAGGATTACCGTCTGAATGGTAAGGCCGAATCAGCGCAAGTTTGCGGGCGAACAACCCGAATGGATCATTCGGATTTTATTAAGTAGCTACAGTAATATAAATGGGGGTAGATTGATGCCCATTTGCGAAACTTGTGTGCAAAATCTGCTGAAGGGGGTGTTAGGTGAAAATGCATAAGAGGAGCTTATTTCAAACTATATAATATTAAATCTATATAATAAAATATACATGACTGGAATTATACCCACCCAATGGAGACAAGTTAACATTATTCCCATTCCTAAAGCCGGTAATACTTCTAATAATGTTACTAGCGAAATCAAATTAAGACCTATTTCCTTGATGTCTTGTATATGCAAAATTTTTCACTTAATGCTCTTGAAACGTTTAGAGTGGTACATTGAAAAAAATAAAATCCTGTCTCCATCAACAGTAGGGTTCAGAAAGGCTCAATCCTGTATGGATGCACTTGCACGACTTGTGACTCATATTCAACTGGGTTTTACTAAGAATATACCTACATTGGCGTGTTTTTTAGATATTGAAAACGCGTATAATAATCTATCTATAGATGTAGCTGTAAAAATACTAGATGATATTAACGTTGGCTCTAAGGTATGTACCTATATTAGGACGTTTCTTAGCGAAAGACATTTAAATATTAACATTGATAACGACAATAACGTTATAACAAGATGCACTAATAAAGGCTTGGCCCAAGGAGATCCCATCTCTCCCTTAATATTTAATATAGTCACTCATAAAATTTGTCATCAGCTACAAAACGTGATGGTATCACAGTACGCCGATGATTTTGTCATTTTTGTAAGTGACAATGATTTAAAAAAAATGGAACGATACATGCAAATAGCATTGAACACTGTTGTTGAACAATTAGAGAGTCTGGGCTTATCACTGTCAATACATAAAACGAGCTTTTGTGTATTTAGTAGAGGTCGGCGCCGAATTATGCCCGAATTAAAAATTTATGGACAAAAAATCACTTCTATCGAATGCGTTAAATATTTAGGTATGTGGCTAGACAGGAGCCTTCTGTGGAGAAGACATATCAATGAAAGTATTCACAAGTGCACAAAATTCATAAATATATTAAAAATGTTAGCTGGTAGCTCATGGGGTATGCATACTAAACATATACGTCGATTGTATATATCACTTATAAGAAGCCGGATAGACTATGGCTCCTTTTTATATGATTGTAGTGCTGAATGTCACGTTTCTAAGCTGGACAAGCTCCAAAACCAGGCCTTAAGAGTGATAGGAGGGTTTATTAAAAGCACTCCTATACACGTTATGCAAAGCGAATTAAGTATAGCACCATTGTTCATACGCAGGCTTTATCTAGCCTACAAGTATCTTTTGAAATGCTTTTCGATAACTGATAACATAACAGCTTCAGATATGAGCGAACTGAGTAACTTGAGCGATCAAAATAATTATTGGCGAGACAAAAAAAAACCCTTACTTACTAAAATTTATAGTGAAGTGGGCCATTTAGATTACGCGTCAGCTGAAGTCCTCAATATGTTTAGCTTGGACATTTGGATAACCGGTATTGATTTCTATGATTGTATTAAAATTAATCTTAGTAGTATTCTACAATCCAAACAAGCATACGAACCTAATCTATTAAAAAACAATGTTCTGGGAGAAATCCATAAAAAATATAAAGGCTGGCATAAAATTTTTACTGATGGCTCAAAAAGTCCTCAAGGTATGGGGGTGGGAGTGTACGATCATAATATGAATTTAAGTTTTGGGGTTAAAATATTGTGCCAAGTGTCCATTATGACGCTGGAACTTATTGCAATATCGAGAGCTTTAACGTATGCCGATAATATTAAAATTAATAAGTTCGTTATACTGACAGATAGTAAAAGCGCTTTACAACATTTGGCTCGCTGCGCCTCTGGCCTCAGAGGTGTAACGATAGCCTATGATGTTTTAAAACTTATTTATAGGTTAAAAAACAAAAATATTGAGTTGAAGTTGCAATGGGTTCCGGCTCATATTGGTCTCTTTGGTAACGAGAAGGCCGATCTTGTGGCAAAGGAAGCGGCAAGTGGAGGAAACCCCTTTGATTATGTGCCAGACCACTTTGAATATGTACATAGATTTAAAAAAAAATGTTTTCAAAAATGGAAACAGCATTTTGATATGGTGTCTATAGATAAAGGTACATGGTATAAGTCCATTCAGGATGAACCTTTTCGTATACCTTGGTTCGATGACATTGCCTTGAGTAGAAACTATATAAAAACTGCATTACGGCTTCGTTCAGGGCACTATCCGTCAGCAAAGTTTGCATATTTAATGAAAAAATCAGATTCTCCTAATTGCAGCGCTTGTTATAAAATAGAAGATGTTCAACATTTGCTGATGGAGTGTGTCAAAAATGAGGCTGAAAGGAAATCACTGTTTGAAGAATTCAAATTGAATAAAAGAGACATAGGACTAATACAAAACATTTTGTCAAAACCAAAATCAGATGTAGCTAAAAAATTTTGCAACCTAGTTAAAATAATTCAACAGTGATTTCGTTCCTAATTATGTAAATAAATATAAGTTTTAATGTTCTATTTTTATATTGATTGTTGTTTGTAACTGTGAAGATATAATGGGGCTGACATATCCCTGTGGATAAAAGCCCCAAATTAAACGTAGATTAAAAAAAAAAAAAAAAAAACTATAGCAAATTATGGAAAAAAATAAAGTAAATAAAATTGTGTAAGTACTTTTATACCATGTGATTAACCCATTTTAGCTGAGGGCTCTTCGGTCCATAACTAGTGCTTTAAATTTTTAAGAAACTACATCATGACTAACTTATGGAGTGCAACAAATACTATTTGGACACCATTCTAGAACTTAACTGGGCCATTGCCCATCACCTCTGCGTGCTATGTCGGCTGCCCATTGCCCCTTCATTTAACAGTTTTAGAGCTACATATTGGTGACTTAAGTTTTGCTGCAGATATTCTCATATGCTCGTTTTAACAGCAAATATTTTTTGAGGAACAGTAAACAGACTTTTTAGACAAACGTGCATTACACACACAATTTGTGAAAAATGTGGAGACCACGTGTATTCGTTTTCTTTGTAAGAAAAAATACTCATTGTGAAAAAAATTACACGTCTAAAGTTTTCAACAATCATTCATAATATTTTTGAAAAAAATACTGTCTTAAACTATTCCTCTGGTGGTGTTTATTATTCAAACATCAAACAAGAGGTTTTCCTCGAAGCTTGTTATGTCGGGTAGCTTCGCAGAAGACTTCTGTTTGCTCGGGGTTAATTAAGTTCAGTTAGAGTCAATATCTGGCCCTTAGGGTCTGTGCAAACTGGTGCGGAAAAATAAATCAGTAACTACTTGAAAGTATCCTTCATTGAGATGAAAAGAAGTTTAATTAATACTAGCGAAAAAGGTAATTGAATAGTTGGAAATAACAAAACTGAATTTTATTGTAATTAATTCATTAGACTAGATAACATTATTATCTATTCTTATGAATTCATTTACATTAGCTATGAGTTTGAGAAGGTAATTTGTGATTTATCGATGATCTCTACGACACTTAATGCTTAAAGTCTATGACACTTTGCATTTTTTATTTTATTCAAGTCATTTTTTTTTATTTGCCCATTCTCAGTCATAGAACTTATATTTATAAGTTCACAGGAGACATTTTGTATTTTATTATCCCTGTTTTTTCACATTTTCCACCGATTTATTCGCTCCAGTTGGTCGTAGCATAATATTATATATATTTTTTCGATAAATGGACCACCATCCAACACAAACATATTTTTTTAATTCGAGCCAGTAGTTCCTGAGATTAGCGCATTTAAACAAACTCTTCAACTTTAATTTATTAGTAGACAGGTATAGATAATATTTCGCAGAAACAATCAATGCAAGCTAGATTATTAACAACTTAAACGTTTTTTGTTAATTGCCTATCAAATCACAAAGTAGGTAAAACCTCTTTCCTGATAAAAGGATTGTAATAATCTTTTCAATTAACTTTCCTAAGTTCAATATCGGCGCGTCTTTAATAACTAATAACTTTTCAGAACTTCGAAACATTTGTTCCAGAACAGATAGACTTTCAAAATGCCAAGAAAGTATGTACCTAAGCATTGAAATTTGTTTAACGAAAATGTCTAACTCTCGCTTACTAGGTATTCCAATGATAATATAGCCACTTGTCAGGTAACTAAAACTCATAACGAGAGGATTATAGGAATATAGGAAAGGTTTAATTTTTAAAGAACGATAAAAATCCGAGAGAAAACATGATTTTTGATTTGCATAAACAGTTTTTTTTTAAAACGCTTTAATTGCATCATCAGAATCGACATAATTTCGTTTTTGTTAGTAGACCACTGAAGTCATCTCTGTCACAAAGCCTTTCGCCTGCCCAGCAGATTACTTCAGTTTCTACATCCGTACATTACATCCCACCTTGTGCAGAGGCAGCTTACACTTATCTCTGAATGAACAATTAATTAGATTTTTATGAAACTTAGGTTGCATGAGTAATATTTTATTATTACGCAATGCTGCGCTTAGTTATAAGTTATGAATGGGCGTTCAAGCCTCCGCGGGTCGTTGGCCTTTTGACGTGCGGCCATTGCAAAGATGGCGGGGACGCGGGAAAACCAGCAAAGCCACGGTCACATTGAGTTGCAGTAATTCAATTCGGATGCGTTCGTGAAATTGTTGTAGATGATCGCTCGGTACAACGATTGTAGCAACCATTTTAGTTTAAAAAATATTGAAAGGGAAATCTCGACTTCTTTTATTAAAAACATCTTTGAAAGAAAGAAAGAAAAAACATTTATTGACATCACAAAATTTACAAACAACGCAAGACAAATGAAACAGATATAGTGTAAATACTTTGTGAGGCCAATTTGGGTTCCACCTCAGCAAATGCCGCTGCGACATTTTAACGTCCCAGCAGCGCTGGTATTCTGGTGGAACCCCTTGCTTGGAGAATTAGCAAGCGCCCTGGCTCTTGCTAGTTCCCCACGCAATCGAGTGGCGCTTATAATTTTATTCTTAAAACTACACAAAAAAAAGAAAAAAGAAAAAACGACAAAAACAAACATTGATAAAAAACAGGCAAAGACAATAAAGTACTAAACAATCACAACGGAAGCAGAAGATATAACTATTACAAACACAGTGTTTCATATTAGAACAAATATGACAAAAACCTAAAAACAAATATAATAAAATCGGACAAACATTCACACATGCACATACACACCTAAATTCAAACAAATTTACACAAGACAAGCAGGCCCATCACGCGCAATACGTCAAATTTCTCACATGAGGCGACAAAAGATTCTACACCGTTGATTGGGAGATAGTACACCGTACTCATATTTTCAGCCAATCAGCAGTTGACGCATTCTTAATTTGGCAGCGCAGATGGCTCTCACCCCTTTAATTTAAGTAACAAGGCCATCTGACACATTAACAGATATTTAAAACATTGAATGTTTTAAATATCTGTTAATGTGTCAGATGGATGTTTTAAATATCTGTTAATGTGTCAGATGGCCTTGTTACTTAAATTAAAGGGTTGAGAGCCATCTGCGCTCCCCCGAAAGCTCGGTAAAGATGATAAGGCTTCGCAGCCTTAAAGTCAGGTAGAAAAAAAAAAAGTGTCAGATAGCCATTTTTCAGCATACATAAAATATTCCAATCACTTAAACTTTACCAAAGTATGTCAAAAAAAAATCTGCGTCTTCTTTAAGGGGGAGGTATTTCACCAGTCGGGCTGCTTCAGTTCCAGCGATAAATCGCTTTGCTCTCTTAAAAAAACCCCGTTTCTAGAAGTTCTAAGAGTAGGTACATTGGCTTGCATATATTTTGGCGACTAAAATCTAACGTCGTTGAAACTTTTTTTAAGAGAACACAAGTAAATTATATGGTATTCAATATTTGATAATCAGATATCTTTTTATTCATCTAAATTCATTTCAATATTTATTAATTGAAATGTTTTTTCTATGACAATTTTGTTAAAAGTAATTTGTTTGCTACTTCAATATTGCAAATGAACCGCCATTACATATCAAACGTAACCCAAACATCAAATTCGTGATGTTAGTCTTAACATTTTGATCCAGCGATGATGCTGTACAAATCTTGATTCAAAGAGTAGTAGGTATCAACCGCGCGTGTCTGCCGAGAGGTGCTGAGATCGAATGCGATTTCTACGAACATAACCTACTGTAAGTTCATGTTACCTTTAGAGCATTTTATTCGGATTGCTTCCCGGCTATTTTTTACGTCGGCCACTGCGGTTTTCGTTTTACTGATTGCGGCTCCGCGGTTGTACCTAGTTCCATTTAATCAATGTTCGGTTGCAGAAACGGAAATTTCTCTAGTGTAGTAGGGCCTATTGACAAATCCTTCGGATCACATTGAAGGTTCGGAAGCAGTGTAGGTATTGTTTCTTCCATAATAGAAACGACTAGCTGTTACCCACGTTATTTCGGGATATCCATTATAGTAAGAGATTAATTACTTCAATTAACCTTACGTTAAGTAATTGATGTTGTATAAAAGTCATTTTTGTTACTTGGATATTTTAATGAAGTATCAAAAGAGAACCGAAACCTGAAAGAAAAGTCTTAATTTGTCCAAACAGTGTTTTATTCATGGTCACCCCAAAACTATTACAGCCAACTGTTGTCATTTTGCCTGATTTTGCATTGGGCATATTACATAATAGCGAGCGTTTTTAAACAGACGACGCCATTTGTAAACGGCGGATTCACTCAAAATGCCTGCGACGTATCGATAAAGATAAAAATGTTCAGGTAGGGCGGAATATAGCTGTGGAATTTCCTTTATGATTTTGTTTAATACCTTCTACCCGCAACTTGGCCTGAAAGGATCTTCTACTTCTTTTTTGTTTTGGAATTAGATAAATAAATACATTTTATTGCACGGAAAAATGTATAGAAATTGGTTTTACAGACATATTCAAGTACAATTTAGGTGTTTATACCATAGTATTATATTCTAATCTAGGTATAAAAACCTTTCGGATAGTTTTTATACTAAGCCTACTTATATTATAAAAGCAAAAGTTTTCAAAAATGTATGAATGTCTAGATGATTATTGCTCTTTCACAAAAATATTACTAGATTATTTTTAATGAAATTATGTGCAATAAATATTAGGAACATGATTATCACATGAGATACTTTTGTTTCTGGAATAACATGAACAAAGTTCGAACCATAGCTTAATATTATCAACGCGATTCTTAGTAAAAATGTATGTTTTTTACTCTTTCACGCAAAAACTACTTAATAAATATGGATGAAATTTAGTAGAAAGATAGATAAAATACTATTTTAAAATATAGGATACTTTTTATCCCTATATAACGTGAACGACAACTTTGGCAACGGCGTCTATCCGATATAACGTAAGCAAAGTCACAGGCCAGAGGCAATAGGAATTTGTATTTTTCCGAGTAGTAGTTACTAACTCGTTAATAATTGATACGCATTTTATGTAAAAAATACGATAGTGATAAATAAGATAGATAGAGCATTTATTTGCATAATCGCGCACAAATTATTGATAAGAGCAACCATTTAAAAAAACACAATCCGTTATTCTTAGGATTTGCCATGAGGATACATTTTCTCGAGCTGTTAAAATCGTTAAAAATAAGTTATTAATCATAATCAATTCATTTATTCATGTAGGTTACAAGTAACACTTATGCATCGTCAAAATAAACACAAACCAAAATTGAAGCTACATTCTGTTCGGAACCTAATTCTACTGAGAAGAATCCGGCAACAAACTCAGTAGTTATCGTAATCCTTACAATATTTAGAACTTGAAACTACGGTGTGCGAGGGAGCAGACGATCATGTCCATATATTTTTATCGTTTAAATATTCATTAAGTTTATAGTATCCTTTTAGCATTAAACATGATTTAATATGGACCATTTTTTTCTTTAGTTCAATATTAGGTCTTAAGCGAATGGTATAAGGATCGGAACGGTGCCAGGGTCATAGTCTGACTGATTATAAATCACGGTGCATTATCAAACTTGCAAACTTTTTGTGAAGAACAGCACCCGCGAAACGTAAAGGTCGTGGGTTTGAATCTCACACTTCAAGAGTGCTTAAATTTTCCTGTTTCCTTAATATGACATTTCTTGCTGTGTCGACAAATAGGTCGCGGTTACATTCCCAATATTTAGTCTATTTGTTTAATGAGGTCAATGCTACTTAAAAAAATATCCAATGCCTACTTAAGCACGAAATCATAACATCTTGACCAATAAAATGTAAACACTTGAGCTCTTCGTAACCATAAGGTTTATTTAAGATTGTGTATGTTAGTCGACGTGACTGTACCATAGTACGCCTATATCTGTCAACATTCCTCTACAAATCTACTGTATCATTTAGTTTTCCCTTCATTACTTTGCAGCGGTCAAGCGCAAAAATTTGCGTGCTTAGAACACATTCGTGAAGTTGAAACAGGATGCTATATATGTCATGGTGAGCAGAACTAGCCTTATCTAATGTTATGAAAATTACAATAGCACAATGTGACTCAGTAAACAGAGACGTAAATGAGTAAGTATATAAACTGCGTTATTTAATTACATTTAAAGTACTTTTAAGACTACCGTACTTCAAAAGGAAAACGTAAATCTTATAGTATCACTTTGGTGTCCTTACTCTTTTTCTTATAAATTCGTGGGAGTGTCACGCTGAAATTTATATCCAATACGTAGTTTTACCGATTTATTTATAGCTCCATGAGGTGGAGCTATAAATAAATAAAACTTTTAAGACCACGCAATGAAAATAAACAGTTTACATCCCGTAAACGTTGTTAATAAGCAATGTCTTATAGCACATGAAAACACAGAGATACATGCTACTTTATATAAATATAAAATAGAGACTGACTGTTTCATATCCAATTGTGTTTATAAATACTTCAAATATTATGTTTTTAAGCCCTATTTTACCTTTGTTTATAAAATAAAAATGTAAGTCCACATTGCATGCTGTGGCAACCTCTAATTAAGAAGACGCTTAGCTTTAAGTTTATGTTGTTCCTTAATATGTATTGTCAGCGTTTTTCTTGTTGGTTGTCCTAATAAAGCAAAATAAAATAAAATATTTGAATAAAATTGTTTATTCTTATCTAGAACTAGCTGACCTTATAGGATTTAATTAAGTAACTACGTTTTCGAACAAACGATGCTCTTTCAATGTAGTCTGTGGCTGTGAATGCCGTTGACATTCGTTACGCGCGTTTTTTTTAATATGCAAAATTAAATGTATGGTTTTCAATCTTTTTGAGAGATTTTCTTAATATTTTTTTCCATAAGAACCTTGTACAAGGTATTAAAAAGCTACAAAAAAAATCAGCCAAATCGGTCAAGCCGTTTTTGTGTTATGGTGTGACAACGGGAAACGGGTTTCATTTTTATATTATATAGCGGACCCGACAGACTTCGTCCTGTCAAATTTGGAATGTGGCTTGACTCTAAATTTTAGTTAGAAAACGTTTGTATGTGAAAAAGAAAAGGGCTGTTTTTAGGGCTTTCCCGGCAATTGTTCGATTTTTTCTTGCCATAAGAACCATCCTTGGACTTTTTAAAAAAAGAATTGGCCATATTGGTCCAGGTGTTGTTGAGTTATGCGCTTACCAACACATTTTGCGATTCATTTTTATATAATAGATTATCAAACTCATAATTAATTCAAAATTACACCATAGAAAAAGCATTTGTGTCCGATTTCTATTCCTCAGCAGTGCATCTTAAAAAAAGATATTGTTATTGGCTGGTTGGCTTTTAGCAAGGATAAAGTAGGAAGAGTTTGGACATATGTGCAGGATGTGGCAAAGAGGTGAACCAAGGCTGTTCCTACTCCTGGAGACAGAAATTGTCCAAGAGAAAGAATAAAACGACCTGGTCCCTTTCCTCGAGATTGCAAATCTTGGCTCCAAACATGAATCACAGTATACTTATGGGGAAGTCTTTTGGCGAGCAGTGGGACAACTTATAAGTTACTAGCTGGTTCCTGTCATTTTATATCTCATTTTGGTATCCAATCTACCTGGCTTCCAAATTTGCAAAAAAAAGCTAAGACACTGTGTCTATATTTTAAGGATTTCAAAATGTATGTTCCATAACCTTTTCCTTAAAAAGCGTAACATCAGAATACAAACCAGCTTCGACCTAAAAGATCTTATTACCATTGAACCAGTAATAAGAGTCGTTAACAAAGAAGCGTACTCAAGTAAGTACTTATCAGGCAACTGGTGTCAAATCTCGACAATCCCACGCAACTGAGCAATAATAATTTGCTGGGACGCGGAAAAGGTTGATCCGAAGAGGTATTAGTGAGAATCGTCGATCTGAACTGCCGAGACGTGACGAGAAACGTAAAAGGATATCCAAAAAGTACCATTTTTTGGATATCATTTTTTATAGCATAGAAATTTGGTTGTACAAACAAATAATGTTATAATTCATGAGGTTTTATTGCTTGAAAGTAGTTGAAAGCAATATCTTGCAACCTTCGGGTAGATAAATAATATGCTTATGGTGCGCGTAATATGACAACAACACATCATAATTTGCGCATCTTGAAATTTAGCTTATATAGCGACAGACAGACAGCAGGAGGCGACTTTATACTATTTTAAAGAAACAGCATTTTCAATTCCACTTGCTATGTGGGGCTTAAACCCACGACCTTCACCTATCTCGCGTGCTGCTCTTCCAACTGAGCTAACCGCAAGTTATTGTAGGAATGAATTTTTCTGTTATATGAACCTTTTAGCTTTGGACTTTACTATCTAGTGATGAATAAAAACTTGACCGAGACACGACCGTCCAATCATTATGAAGCATTAGCACGAATCGACGAAACTAAACTGCTTGGACGTGACGAGAAATTTAAGTATTCAAACACAAAAAACTTCAATAAAAGATTAAAGACTAGCTGACTACGCCGCAGAGGAAGCTAGCATCCGTAGTCATGTAATAATTACAAGTATTATCAATGTCCTGTGACTAGCTAACAACACAATGAGGCATAGATAAATATGAACTAGAATATGCAAATATGCAGTTCTTCCGGGTGTAATGCTTCCTAAAACGATGACTACAAATAATTACCTTTATCTTAATATGGATACATTCTTGAAACAAAAGTGTACTTTTTTGTGCCCAAAGCTTAAGAAATGTACTCTTATATTTTGGCTTTTATAACATATAAACCGTGGTCGTGCTGGGTAGTGCCTTTCTAGCATGACCACAATAGTCAAGGTATTTTTCGGAACTTCAAGATGAAAAATATTAAAAATGTATTGTGGTATTTATTGTATTCTATGATCCAGATTTCGAATCCAGGACTCGGGAGATACTTAAACCACTGGATCCAATTCAATCCGTCACTTATATTGTATTATCCGAATACTGAATAATCGACTACGTGTAGATTTATAGATAACTTTATTACACTTCTTCACCTACATGTTAAACATACCATCTAAGCAACAACCGCAGACCGCTTCTCTCAACATCCATCCCCACTTCAAAAATCGGTATTCCCTTTGAACACAATCCAATTGGGACTCTGTAAAGGTTAGGTGTTGAAGCATTAGAGAGAATCGGTGAAACTGAGCTGCGGGGACGTGACAAGAAACACGTATCAACAAACGCTCTAAGTGTACTTGTGCCTCTCAATGCGAAGGGATAAGTTACACTTCAGACTAAAACAGTTCTAACAATTAGGGTATTCAGAACCTCCTAATGGACGGACGGTTGTTTTGTGTCTACCTAATTGGTTTAGGTTATTTGCCATGTTTCTGTCGGACTCTCGGTAGGATTAAGTTCGAAGCCATGGTAGATTCAGAATTACACGTACTTAGGCCATGGAAACCTAAATCATACATAACAAATTAATTTCTCGACTATTAATAGGTAGGTAGGGTTTATCTTTGTTTTCTTGGAACATCATATACATTTCTCTGATTCTACGGATATAACTAAACACCACATTAAGGCAAACACATACAGTTCGATATTATTCTTTATGCCCGGGACAAAGGGGCGGTGCAAAGTCCAAGATCTGTTTTAGATTTCATAAAAAAAGAAGATACCACAACACCCAGACCACGAGACAATATGCATTTCTTTTTTCATATGGACCCGTCCGTGAATCGAACCCAGGACCCAGGAAATAACGCTACGCCAAAGTCTGAACTGCTCGGCTACGGACGATGTGAATTCGAATATTTTACATCAGGGTCCTAGTGCTTTAGGTAACTATGAAGCATAGTTCTAATTAGTATGAAGTCAACTTTTTATGGTATTAGCAATTCACAAACTAATTTGAAATTACTAACATTCTTATTTTGTTAACCAGATACTCCTTAAATAAATTAAGCCACTTTGATTCTTATCGTCTCAATTAGAAGGAGCTTTTGCCTATATCCTATGCCTGTGCTAGCTGTGAAGTGTCTTAAATTTCAGCGAGCATACGATTTTAGTCCCACTAAAGTATTGAATCTAAGACAAGTAAGAAACTATTACATAGACTATATCTATTGCCTATGCTTATGCCTTGCGCCATAACATGTACAAATCGTTCAAGTCTAAAACTGTTTTATGTTGATACTGTCCGAAGCGCCGCCTAAATGCTTTACGATAAAGAAATTGGTCATAAAATTCTCAACAAAATCCACTTAGGTGCCAATAATTCGGCGAGGTACAGCCCGCAGTACGTCAGACTTATTCCGGACTTTGGACGGCTCTTATGTTGAATACATAAGAACTAATATCGAGCTCCAAGTGGTTACCTTGACGTGCTGACCGTACAAATACACACGGCGAGGTTGAGTCGTTATGGCGCATTAGCCGGAATTGGGTCGTAACTGACCTTACGTGACAGGAAGCTTAAGTTAAAGAAATTATATTTGCAATTTTAGGAGCGTACTAAGGACAAGGGATGCTACAGGATCTTAGAAAGTTTGCGGTGTTCCGGAATAAAACATAATCTGCTCAGCTGCTGCTGTTGCTAACTGTTATCTAAATTCATTCAGTAGCTTTTGCTTGAAAGAGTTACAGGCACACAGACATCTTAACTTTCGAGTTGCATTTTGGCGTAACTAGTGACTCAACCTTCTGCATCAGGAGTCAAGTCTCTAACAGAGGTATTGAACTCATTACTCCTGTGAAGAAGAACTTTAATGTGATGAATATTTCTGCCTTCAATGATTACAGGCCTTAAGATTCCGGACATCACGTTTTCAATGATGACTCTGATTCCCATAACACAAGTGCTTGAGCTACTTATTAAACTGCTATTTAATTATGAAATTGTTTTCCGTGGAGTGTTTTTGATCAATCCCCGCCCACTTTCATTGCGTAAGAAACACGAGTTCGAAGAATCCTACTTCCGAATCATTCACTGAAGGTTCACCGTTAAAGAGGTTGAAACCTAAATGAAGGTTTAATCTTTTAGAATTCCGTCAGCAAATGGATGAGAACGGCGGTGAACCTCCCATACAAAATACATAGGCATTTTATATGCCGTATCGCACAACACATATAAGAGCTGAAATTCGGGAAATCTGCTCATTCGACGGCTGAGTGGATTTAAAAGGCGGTAAATTGATCCGAAAATAGGGTTACCTATGTTATCAGGCGTTAATTTGCTGAAAATACAAATCGGGATATCCTTTATTGTGGAACTATTGGAAATTGAGATGCGGGGTTTCGCTGAGAGTGTAGAATCTTTTTATTCATATACCTAAATTCATCAGTAATATTTATGAAACGTATGCCTACATAAAACCAGACAGAAGATAACGGCAAGAAACTCGGCAGTTCTAATTACAAAAAAAAGTGATGTTAAAAGTATTTACGCACTAAGCCAAACAGGGTAGTTTGTCTATTCTAAAACTTCAATGGCTTTCAGAAACCTTACTCACTAACTCTTCTTGGTTTGTTATCAAATTTAAGAGAGGTAGGGCACAGCGATTTATCGCTCGAACTGGAGCAGCCCGACTGGTGAAATACCTCCACCTTACAGAAGACCGCAGCCAAATAACAACCACTTCTGTGTTGTTGTGTTCCTGCGTGTGAGTAAGGTTTCCAGAGCTCCTGGGGGGTGCTACATTAGTAGCAGGGGTCAAGCCTTCAAGGTAAGGGCGACAAGTCCAGTAACATATTTATTATGCTGTACTTATCACCCTTAAGCTAGGACCTCATTACCACTTAACATCAGGTGGGATGAGGTCAATCTTGAAGTGTAATATAAAAAAAAAATAAAAAAAATCACACTTGGCCGATTTTCCAACCAAGGGGTACTTTTGTAACATTGAAGAATCCGTAAGCGGATATTGGCTGTGTCCCTGTTAAACGAACAATCAGTCATTCTACCATAACTGTGAGCATTACTTGCACTCTATTTAAATTACATTTATACTAGTATAGTAACGTTGAAGAGTTTGTTTGTTTGAACGCAATTATCTCAGAAGCGATTGGTTCGAATTGAAAAAATATTCATGTGTTATATAGTGTAATTATCGAGGAAGGTTTTAGGCTATATAACATCAAGCTGTGCCCAATAGGAGCGATGCATCAGTGGAACATGTGGAAAAAACAGGGATAATACGAGCCTCTAGTAGAGATAAACTGAGAGCAAACAGCAGTACGCTGATTCCTATTAGAAGTGCTGTCTATAATTTCAGTCTGAAGGTGCGTGTTTAACTTAGGTAGCTTCCGAAGGTAGGTTAGGTACTAAACGTCAAATAAAATCCTTCATTGGATAACCCTAGCAGTGAATACAAGGCTGATTGATTCAGCGTAGCTGTGGATTGGACAGAATCGAACCGATCATTGGAAAGAAAACAGAACCGAAATAGCAAAAAGGCTAGGCATTTATTCGGGGCTACGATTTTGTTATTTGATGCATAAAAGCAGAATAAAATATACCCGGTGCGTGGGGTTATTGGGAATATTTCAGTAAATGATTTAGGTGTTTGCTTCAATGGCTTTATGTTGAATGGCATAAAGCCTAATTCGGCGAAGTTAATTATATATCTGAGAGGTTTGATATAATTTCATGGTAGAACACAAATGTATACTCCATAGCATTCCATGGATTCCATGGGGCACAATGATTTAGTATATGTTCGTTACTAGTGAGCGTGACCACTAAGCTATACTACGAAACGAACTCTACTATATATACGAAACTAACGCAACTAACTATTTAACACAAGAAATAAACATAAGCTCGCTATTTCAAACCATAGGCTTCGCAAGACCAGTAAAACATTCGTTGGATTAAGTATAAAAGTATTTAACAAGTTACCGCAAGGTATTATTGACTTACCCATGCATTAATTTAAGGTCTATGTTAAATCATGTTTAATGAAAAAAGGGTACTACAAACTTGATGAATATTTCAATGATAAATATATATGGACATGATTGTCTGCTCGCTCGCACACCATATTTTTAAGTTCTCTAGTTCCAAATATTGTAAAGATTAGGATAACTACTGAGTTTCTTGCCGGAGAGTTCGTGAACACTTCTTCTCTCTCGCTAATACATCAATCGTAGACATGAATTTTTCAATTGCTGAATCCATTTATATATAGTTATTATTTATTTTATATTTTTATGTGGTATTATTTACTTATGTATATATAAGTATATACAGGAATATTTTTTAATTACCAGAAAAATTTTAACCACAGTATCAGTATCAGTTACTTATTACATTTATGTATTTATAAATAAAAAAACGGACCTAGTAATTTATCTCTTTAAAACAAGTAAATAGCAGGCAATCTATCATTTTACTACGACTAGCGCGCATCAATACTACGTTTTCATTGAATAATCGCATCGTTTCCCTGTTTACGCACACACACTCATAACGCGGGTGTGTGGCGGGGGAGACGCAGCGGGCGGGGGCGCAACCCCTCAACACCTGCGCCCGCGCAACCTACTAGTTTCGTCTTGACCGTTGACCGTGACCTACTTAACGTCACATGACACGCGCGCGCGAAATTAATCACTGGACTGAGAATTATTTCTTGTGGCCCAGGCCACACGGTTCGTTTTACGTGAGCAGACATGCTCAAGGACGAGGAAGACCGGCGCTCTCACAACACTAGTACGACGACGTGGTTGTGTACTTCGAAGAAGACCCGCGAGGAAGCACTAATGATGCCGCTCGTCAGTTTGGCATATGCTCAGTACTCCGCCTGGAAAATAATTCATACGGACGGCTTGCATCCATACTATTACCAAAAAGTACAACAGCTGACGTCCGTGGACCGAGCGCCAAGGATTGCTTTGTGTAATTGATTTTTAAACAATCCTAACGCCAATGTATCGTTTTCGAATGAATGCCTGTTTACGCGGATTGGAGTCAATTTTTTTATTGAGATTAAGTGAAGTGTTTATGTTAGTGAACCAAACACAGTTGAAGTGTTAAAGCAGTGAATTTTAGACGCTTTTAACCAAGTGCGACGACAACAAAATGTCCTTATTTCTGTAAAAGGAAACTGACATAAAAGGGCGCGCCTGTGCATTGATAATGAAGGTAAACATTTTGAACAATTATTAAAATCCGTGTAGGTAGATGTTGTGTAGATTTTAGGACAATACAAAAGTAATGCACACAATAAATAGCTCTTTAAATACGCCAAGATTCGTTTAAATTGTAGGTTAGGAGCTACCTCTTTTTGAAAACGTGATATTTTCGACAAATAAGTAGATACCTAATAACTAAAACGTAACGTAACGTGTTGCATCTTTCATAAGCAAGAAAAAGTATTAAGGGATACCTAGTTAGATTACAAAATGAAAGTGTTTTGACTAATTTGATTATTATTACGCTTACGCGCGGAAGCGCCTTTTGGGGAACTCAGCTGAGTGGGCGTTGTCAGTGCACTCTCAACCTTATTCCGATTTAATGTTAATTTGTTTTTCTTTGAGAAAGGTAGTAAGGTAGTAGGAAGTAACCTGCGATAGTGAAACAAGATGTCGTGCGTATTTCATTGACATGTTGCGTGCCAATAGTTTCATTGAGTAAAAAGACGGATGTCCACACATTTTTTGTCAATTTCAGTAAAAATCAAAGCGTAATAACTCAGTCATTTTTAATCGAAAAAAAAATCGGTTTGCACTTTTACAATTAAGACCTTTGTCTACATACGTGATTAAATTTTTTATGGTAAATAAAAAATAACGGTGTATATGATCATTATGTAAATATAAGTATAACTTCATATTTTATATATATATTATATTTATTCATGTATGTCTATATGTATATTTAATTGTTTCCGAAATGAATTTTGTAACGCTTGATAGTTACTATTCTCGTGTATTATGTTTTTATTTTATTTTTTAGATTACTTATGCACTTTGTCACTATTACCGCACCCATAAACTAACTCTCCGCATGACCCAAAGGTTGACTGGTAGAGAATGCCCATAGCATTAAGTCCACCTGTTGTACTTTTTTGTGCAATAAAGTTTATAAATAAATAAAATTCTTCTCGGTAGGATTAGGTTCCGAACCGGATGTACAATGTGACATATTATATATTGACAAGTATCTTAGGTATTTAAAAGAAACCGAAATATTTCATCTCTTCTTGCGGTGTGGGGCTCCAACCCAAAACATTCACGTATCGCGCGTTCAACACAACAGAAAAATTCATTGCCTACGATAACTTGCGATAACCTCAATTGGAAGAGCAGCACGCGCGATACGTGAAGGTCATGGGTTCGTGCCCTACACCGCAAGGGGAGATGATTTTTTTCTGTTTCTTTAAAGTAATTAAAGTTCGCTTACGGCGTGAAGCACTAAAAAAATTGTAAAAAGTATCTTAGGGACAGAACGTAAGAACATATCATACAGTGATACAGGCCCAGAACTGTATCACTACACCCGTGTAGGCCACGGAAATCAATCATACAGCCTTGAACTCACCCTCCCGCATCGATTGCCGCGCGATGCCCAACTGACATGCAATCAAAAAGCATTAAAATTATACTTGTTATCCCTGGGTCGAGGAAAGTACGTTCAGCTGAGTTTGATATTCAGACAGGCTTTACAATAGAAAAGTTCATATTTTAATGCCCCGACTAAAAATCGAAACCGGAACGTCACAGATGAAGAAAAGAGAAGAATACGATGTTACCCCACCAGAGATTGGTCTGTTTATTTTTTTCCTAACTGACATATAATGATGACCTCAGTCTTTTCATCTTCACCGAAAGCGGAGGCTCTCACCCCTTAACTTTAAACAACCCAAATGCTGAATCCGCTTTGGCCTCAAATGTTCTCAAGAAGCCACTCCCCTTATAAACGCAGGTGAAGTTGCTATCAAATTTACGTGACACTGCTCCTTTACACCCATAAATCTAAGTCTCTCACCCAGCTCGACACGGAAAGAAAAACCCAGTAAAA
Source organism: Glyphodes pyloalis (assembly GCA_037074685.1). Taxonomy (NCBI): domain Eukaryota; kingdom Metazoa; phylum Arthropoda; class Insecta; order Lepidoptera; family Crambidae; genus Glyphodes; species Glyphodes pyloalis. The sequence goes on along the minus strand of JAYKKO010000012.1, from coordinate 1,075,348 downwards.
GATAAAGTGTAAATTAGCTTTCCTCCGTTCTAAAACCAGATAAAACCTGCCGGCTATCCTCTGGGATTAGCCGTTAGCTCAGACGCGTGGTGAATGTAAACACACGGTTTGCATAACAAAACGTTTATAGATCTGTTATCGCTGTGCGAAACTCGCGGCTCCTGCGAACACTTATCGGTCATCAGTTAATTTATTGTGGCGTTTCAGAGATCCACGGAGTCGTCAGAAAACGGCTTGTGTTAATTAAGTTTCAGATTGTTCTCACGATTCTCCATTGCTCAGTACCTTTTCTATCAATAGCGAATTCATTATGACACTGTAATAGGGCTGGGGTATATTTCGAATGAATATTGTCAAATAATGTTAGGTTGTTATATGAGTTTAATCAGAGGCCATTTAATTTGATCACATTAGACATTTTATCACCACTGTTTAAAAGAGTAACTAACATTTAACTTTTGTTTGTCTTGATCGTAGTCTAGGCCAAGAATGAATAAAAAAAATAAAAACCCCCCTATTACTATTATTACATTGGGCCTGCAAAAAACACATTGAGTTCAAAGGAACAACCTTAAATAAGTAAAAAAACAAGGGCTTATACTCTTACAGTGACAGGCCAAAATCAAATATAGCTAACAACAGTAAGGAAACTGGTTTTAAAACTAAAAAAAACACATCAAAATCGTTTGATTTCATAGTAACGATGCCACAGGCAAATACACAAATATTAGAAACAGAATTTTTTTATCTCCCCTTGCGGTGCGTTTTTTCTAATATTATTTTCTAATATTTAAAGTTCGCTAGTACGGCGTTTAGTACTATAAAAATAATAAAATCGAAATACATAAATGTCTGTGTTTGTATATGGGTATCGAAGTTAAATTTATAACACCGTTCTTTTGTCCACCCTTCCAACATGCGATTGGTCGTCGCACGGCTGTATCGCTACACCTAAGACCAAGTATTTGTATCTATTCCTACACGAATTATCAATGAAAACGGGCGTTTAGATCATTCGAATGGTAAATATAATACTGCTGTGCAATAATATCGCTATTTGGATTAAAGTTAAGTGAAGTTATGTACCATGATTCACTGGAAGGCATAAGCTCCCCCTCAATGAAATCAAGTCATCGTTACATCAATGGCCGACTTAATAACGCTTGCCACTTTGCTAAACCCGGGAGTCGAACCCGGATAATGTTGTTCACCTGGAACTTAAAACACTATAGCAAACCATTTTTGTAAGTAGTGTAGTGTGTGTTCAAATGTAAATCTTCATTTATTCTATAAGAAATCCGACACACATAATTTTAACACAAGAAATAAACATAAGCTCGCTATTTCAAACAATAGGCTTCGTAAAACCAGTAAAACATTCGTGGGATTAAGTATAAAAATATTCAACAAGTTACCGCAATGTATTATTGACTTACCTATGCATAGATTTAAGATCCATATTAAATCATCTTAATGCGAAAAGGATACTATAAACTTGATGAATATTTAAACGATAAACATGATTGTCTGTTCGCTCGCACACCATAGTTTTAAGTTCTCTAGCTCTAAACATTGTAAAGATTAGGATAACTACTGAGTTTCTTGCCGGATTCTTCTCGGTAGGATTAGGTTCCGAACCGGCTATAGCTTCAATTTTGGTTTGTATTCATTCTGACGATGCATAAGTGTTACTTGTAACCTACATGAATAAATGAATTGACTTTGACTTTGAAGTGTAGAAGATTTGGGTGCGACTGTAACGATTGTGTAACGCTATGTTCTGTTCCGATTAATTCTGTTAATTGTCCTTAATTATCTGAACAAGATGTAGGCAGGTTAATGCTTCGTGCTGAAGATCCTTTAATTAGTTTTACGACTGGGAGACGGGCTAAGGGGAGATTGAGTAGTCATGTTCACTAAAACATCACTGGGGTGGCGGCGCTATGTGGCGAGTCGTTACATTCCCTTCAATATGGTTAAGTGAAACGATGGCTGGCACATACGTCATGCTTGTGAACACGTGCCGCCTGGTCTCCTCCAGCTTACCTCTCGAAAATAAACTTACTTGAGTACTGATTTTGCATTAGCAATATAGGTTATGTCTAGTGATCTACACATAGCAATAAGTTAAACTGCTACTTAAACAGTGTATGCGGCCTTATACGGAACCTCAGCACGGAATGTGCGCTCCGGCGCGCCTCGCGTCATGTTATATTTCGGCGCATGCGTCACTCGTAGTACGCTGGGGCCCGGCAAGGCCCCGTTTATTGACTGCCGTACTCACATATTGTGTCGAATTTCGCTATTGCGTATTAATGAACTGCGGCCATCATACGCTGTTTGTATTATTCCACAGATGTGACGGTGTCAGGAGATTCTGTACAAGCGGGATTACCGAAGCTGAACTTTTGTTTTGGTTAAGTTGCGATAACGAAGAAAGATAATGATTCCGATAACTGGTTATGTAACTTTGGTCCGGCCAGAGACTAATTAGAAACAACAGTAGGATTAGATAGATACATAATAAGACCGCAATAAGAAATAAGAAGCAATTAGACCGCCTAAGTTGTAGGTACTTAATTATGTCTGTAAAACCAATTTCTGTAAAATTTTCTGTGCAATAAAGTGTATCTATTCCCTTTAATGTCAAACGTGTTCAATATCATTTTTTAATCATATTTTATGGAATAAATAAAAACCGAACACCAAGTTCGAAAATGTGATAAGGTTACCTCATTTCGATAAACTTTAGCTGCTTATTTTCTTCCTAAATTCAAGAAAAAGTTGGCACGAAGGAATCATGAAAACATTGTAAGTACGTATTTCTTTTTCCTATCTGCCTGACACGTATATGAAATAGGCGAGTAGGTATTGTTTTACGTTTACTACCCTTGGGATAAGTTTATATAATACATAAATATGTACAATAATTTTAATTTAGGCAACAATATTCTTTGTTCTCTACCTTACGATGTATGGGCTTTTGTTTATTGCATGATAAGTGGCCGTTAGGGAAATTATTGGTAGAATAACTGTACCTCTACTTAGCTGTTGGGAAATTTAGTAAACAGATAACATTAGATGGTATTGTTTTATTTCTTTGTTGGGTTAGAAGTTTAGTTCAGTTACGTTAATACAGTTACAAGGCTGAAGAGTTTGTTTGAACGCTCTAACCAAAACTATTAGGTCAAATTAAATAATTCGTTTTGTCATGGTAGTCCATTTGTCGAGATAGATAGATAGATAGATATACTTTATTGCACAAAAACTTTACATAAATAGGTTTTACAAAATTATAGTACACTTTAGGCGGTTTTATCGCTAGAAAGCGATCTCTTCCAGACAACCTTAAGGTAGAGGAAATAGAAGATGGCAAGTAAGGAGAAGTTTACGGGAGGACCGCATATCACGGTTGGGCTGCAAGAAATGGAATCGTTCTTGAAGATAGGGAAGAACGATTCCCTGTCTTGCAAGAGGATTAAATAGAACATTAAATAGAAGAGATAAAACGTGGAGGTCACGGCGTCGACGTATAGGAAGCCATTTAAACTGAGCTCGAAATTTAGAGACATGGTCATACTTGCGTAGGCCGAAGATGATGCGGATACAAGAGTTTTGAAGACGCTCAAGCTTGTCAAGAAATATCTCTTTAAGATTTGAAAAGCAACGGTCTGCATAATCAAGAATAGGCAATAGTAAAGCCTGCACAAGAGCAATTTTGGTGGGTATCGATAAGAAATTGCGTTATCTATTAATATACCCAGCAGATGCAAACATTCTCCTGCTAACCTCTTTAATTTGACTATCCCGATTCAAACAATTATCAATATGAATACCCAAATTCGTCACAACTTGGCCGTAAGAAATCGGGACACCAACAAATAAGATAGGAGGCAGAGAATCCCAATCAATTAGACTAATTAGCCGTGATCTGCCAACAATAATAACCTGCGTTTTAGCAGGGTTAACTTTGAGACGAGACGACCTGCTCCAGTTGGAGATACGAGTTAGATCAGCATTAATTACGTTAACAGCGTTCGGTAAATCATCAAGGCTACCCTGCGAATACAGTTGGAGATCGCCTGCATACAGATGGTAGGGCGAAGTAAGATTACATGTGATTGAATTTATAAAAGTAGCGAAAAGAAGAGGAGATAAGACACCACCTTGAGGTATGCCGGCAGCAATATCACATCAGGCGGAGAAAGAGTCTTCAGCACGAATGCGCTGCCGACGACCGTATAGATAACTATGAAACCAGTCAATTACCATTGTAGATATGTTTAGAGAACGTAGTACACCAAGAAGGATGTCAAAGTCCACAGTGTTAAAAGCGTTGCTAAAATCTAGTAGCGCTAACACCGTAAGACGTCTAATAATGGATTTAAACTTGTCTTCAGTTTCATGAACTAGCCGCAAGACACATTACAAATGACTTATCACAAAGCACAAACAATCCCTTTGTGAATTCTCAAGCCGAATCAAAATTATAATCAAGAAATGGGTGTTAATAGACCCATCTCACTTTTTGTTCAAACAAGCAACAATCCAAAAGCAAATTCCCGAGTGGGGGCACCCTTGTCCTTAATTTATATCCCGATCCTTCCCAGAATTTGGTATTTATTTATTTATTTAAAAACTTTATTGCACAAAAAAAGTACAACAGGTGGACTTAATGCTATGGGCATTATCTACCAGTCAACCTTTGGGTCATGCGGAGAGTTAGTTTATGGGTGCGGTAATAGTGACAAAGTGCATAAGAATTCTAAAAAATAAAAACATAATACACGAGAATAGTAACTACCAAGCGTTACAAAAGTCATTTCGGAAACAATTAAATATATATAGACAGACATACATGAATAAATATAATATATATATATAAAATATGAAGCTATAATTATATTTATATAATGAACATATATGTACTATATACGTATATATACATAAGTAAATAATACCACATAAAATATAAAATAAATAATAAGGACAAGAAATGGATTCAGCAATTGACAAATTCATGTCTACGATTTATGTATTAGCGAGAGAGAAGAAGTGTTCACGAACTTTCATTTTAAAAGTTCCCTTAGTCAGGGATTCTCGAGTATCAGCGGGCAGAGCATTCCAAAGACGGGCGGCTTGCACAGTAAAAGACTTGGAAAAGAAGTCGCTATGATGACGAGGAATGTTTAAGCTTAGGTTGTCAGTGGAGCGAAGAGAACGGTCGTGAGATTGACAAAGGAATCGAAATTGTTTCTTTGGTATTACGCGTATTCCGAAATACTTTCGCCCTACGCGAAATGTCATATGAACGGAGAATAAATACTCAATAGTAGAAACATACAAATACGAAGAATCGTGGGTAGAATGAACCCACAAAGGGACAGACGAAAGCACGTCTGTCAAATACAGTTTGCACTTTGGACCGCTCTTATATTATAAGAACTAATATGGATCTGAAAGTGTTAGTAGGTACAGTTGACGTGTTGTCAACTGCACCTACTTGAAGGGCGATTTCGCTATTTTTACTCGGCTGCGAAATCACCCAACTCCTTGGTCTATTGGTTGTAACCGTTTTTGATTTCAGGGTCCTGAGTTCGAGATCCGGGTCAAGTATAGAATGTTTCGAGGTAATATTTCGAGCAAACCTGATGGCAAGCGTGGGGATACAATATTTTCAAAGTTTTTGTAACAATGGCTTTATTCCAATGATGGGGGCCTGCCTGATAATTAAATATTATGAGAGGTAGGGCATAGCGAGTTGTCGCTCGAACTGGAGCAGCCCGACTGGTGAAATACCTCCACCTTACAGAAGATCGCAGCCAAATCACAATCACTTCTGTTTTGTTGCGTTCCTGCGTGTGAGTAAGGTTTCCAGAGTATTTACCTATTTTAATAAGATTTACTGACATTGCCATTAAAAAGCTTATGTAACACTTCCAACATTTACTGAAATAAAAATAAATAATCAATAAAGGTGCAGAGCTAAGTAAAGGGTTAAATGCCTACTTTTAGAGTATATAGATCTACGACCTCCACAGCCGAGAGGCGAGCGGGCCGGACTTTGGCATCGCGCCATTATGAGGTCCCAGGTTCGATCCCTGTTCGGGTCAATATGGAAAACGTTTTTTTCTATATTGTCCCGGGTCTGGGTATAATGGTACCGTCGTTGTTTCTGATTTCTGTAACACAAGTGCTTAAGCTATTTACCACAGAATCAGAGCAATGAATGTGATGTTGTCCAATATTTATTTATTATATTATGAAGATACAAAAGTTACGCTGTCCTAGCCTTATACAATATCTATTTGCGTTTATCAAGAAAAAGTTTCCAAGATCAACCTTTTGTCTCTTGATAGAGTTTAATAATACTTACTTGTTTGCTTTGATAACGCTGTAATTTTAATACAAGGACTTCGTCATTCACGCAGAAATACATACTCTATTCTATTTCTAACATATACAAAATAAAATACATTGCCCAGTTTAATCAGATTATTAAATCTCTATGTATAAAAATGAATCCAGTTTCCCTTAGTCACGCCATTACGAAACGGCTGGAACAATTTCACTTTTGATTTTTTTTGTTGATTTGTTATTGCTAAGAGAAAGTATGTAAGAATAAAAGAAAAAAAATATATATATAATGAAATAGTCGACGTTAAGACAGGACGACATCAGTCAGGTCAGCTAGTCATTTACAAAAAGAAAGTGCCCAGGTATCTTTTGACACAATTTAACTTTTATGTTAGACTCCTGATCCCGCAGACAAACTGTGTGAACAGTTTTCTGGGAATGCCTATTTTAAACACTTGTTTGGTTTATAAAATAAATATATAAAGCTGAAGAGTTTGTTTATGGAAATTATTTTTGTGTTTGATAGTCCATAGATTGAGCAAGGTTTAAGTCTTTATAACCTCATGCCGCAACCAATAGGAGCGAAAATCTGTGGAAAATGTAGGAAAGTGGAAAAGCAGATAGACGTGGGACGCTAGTAGTAAATAAATGCACTAATTACACCAATTACTTGTCCCAAATTAATTCTCGATATCTACAATATCCTCTACCTCTCTAGGTTGTCCGGAAGATATTGCTTTCTAGGCAACAACACCGCCTAAATTGTACGATAATATAAACTAAAATAAGTAAAACTAATTTATTGACGTAAATTTTCAGTACAATAAACTGTACCTATCCATCTAACAGACGAAGGACTTCTGCAAGCGTCAAAGACCGAAGCCATTTTGGAAAACGCAATTTCCTCATATTGGTCTTACCGAGACTCGAACCCGGGCTGTTCCGCGCTCCAAGCGACTACATCAGCCACTGCGCCAAAAACCCATACTCCTCGCCTTTTTAAAACAATGTGCCGCGCAAACGCAATCGCTCAAGGACGCGCTAGTTCGAGTAACGCCGATCACATCCAATTTCAACCTTTATCAGGGGCCCGTGAGCGCAGCCCTGCGGCGCCTCACGCCTCGAAATACACGCCACGTAACATCGGCACCGATGCTCCTCAGCTAAATCCGTCTGGTCCACTACGCTCGTGCGTAACACAGAAAAAATTGTTCATTAACTCGGAGTGACGTACCGGCAAAGATTATGCCGCAGATGGCGAGACAGGGTTGCTTCAAGTTTTGCAGAACACGAGCACGAGTAGAAAGGATTGGAGATTGTTCATTTTTTTTTTGGAAAAAAACTTCGAACCTAAATCAAACGATAAATACTAGGATATTATAGTTATTTTGTATAAAAATAAGAAAAAATATGCATTTCAAGTTCTGTTCAAATATGTTGTAGTATTAAAAGTAAAGCCTGATTCTTTTAAAAATAAATGTACCCAATCATTACTACGAGTGTGGGTGGTGACGTTTCATTGAACTTTTAGTATGAATAAATATAAATTTTTAAAATTAAATCAATGTTTGTTTACTAGATTAGGTATATACTTTGTATGTTTAAATGGATTAATTAAAAAGCATGATAAAATCTTAAATTAAATAAACATACAAATCGGCGACCAAATTTTACATTTATTGATATAAATGAAATTTTGAAAATATTAGATACTGTTTATTTTACGTAAATTACGAAAAATAATAATCGTGATATTTTAAACATTTAAAATAATTTAACGGGTCAAAACGCGACACCATTTTTATTTAGTAGTTAATACGAACTACTTACTGCCCGACGTTTCGGTAGCTGACTGACTACAGCTCGTGACCACGGTTGGTGCAACCTAACCGAAACGTCGGGCAGTAAGTAGTTCGTATTAACTACTAAATAAAAATGGTGTCGCGTTTTGACCCGTTAAATTATTTTAAATGTTTAAAATGGAACGCGAAAGTCTTAAAATTTATACGTGATATTTTAATATGTAACTTCCAACTCAAGCGCACCCTCTATACTCCGGGTTTTATGTACATATGTACGAATAAAAAAGCATTATTTGGTCTGATTTTGTTAATATCAATTGCATGTGTTAAATATTTTAAAGTTTTGTATTCAATAAAGTAATATAACTTTACTTTACTTTTATCAGACCTCATAATTTTATTTCTTTTTTTTGTCGCGGGAAAAACGCGTTTTAACGCATCTTACCGCCTGCCTGGAAAAGGATAGGACTACCCACTAGAACCGCCTAGCGGACCTCATCTAACCTCAGACCTAATCAACCGCCACGGTAACTAAGATTAATGAATTGCTTCTTTCTGTCTCTAAATCTGAGTATTAAGTGGCGTTTTAATATTTAACTACGCCGTCTTCCGTCCTTAACGTGTGACACGTTTTATCCAAATGCCAAGGTCCTAGAAGTTCCAAGAACGTGTAACTCCGCACACAACGTTGCAAGTTCAGTTTGGGGTCAGTATTATGGCAAATGTTTCTATGCTGACAAACGTGTATGTCTTCCTAAGTAAATACATTACACAACAATGGTTTAAACGTACTTAATGCGACACCTTGTGAGCCGGCACGAGTGATACTTATTTGTTTGTACCTTTGTATTGAGAAAAACATTAAAAACCAAATCAGTCCTCGGAACATAGGTAAATTTCTGCTGTATTGAAATAACAAAATTATGGTCAAGGCTTTGACAAATAGACGATCATTCAAAAACTTGTCAGACGTGTATCTTATTTAGAACGAAAGAAAAAAAAAACAACAATTGATCATCATTACGAAAATAAATACAAAGAATAAAAAAGGGTATTTCGTAGGGATGATCAATTCCCCTTGCGTTGTAGAATTTATACCGACGACCCTCACGTATCGCGCGTAAGATGTAATTATAGCTGAAAACTTCGTCACCTACAAGATTGGGTTAGCTAAGTTGGAAGCAGCACGCGCGATACCTGAAGGTCGTGGGTTCGTATACCAAACTGCACGGAGAAACTCTTTTAATCTGTTCATTCAAAAATTGTATAGTTTGCTACTGCACCTTCAGGAAGTTGTACCCATATTGTGCTTTTGACTGTAACACCAAGAAAACATTTGTAGCTTTAGTCAAATGTTGTCTACCCAAAAAAACAGCGAACCGATAACTCAGAAATTTCTTCCACAAACATTCGACACCATATCGCAAGGCTTAACTTAATCAAGCTTAAACCAGCCAAACTCACTTCCCGCCTGAACTTTCATCACAATATCATTTGCATAACGAGTAGGTACAATCCGATTGATGGAGGCGCCTCTTGGCCGTGTTTACCTCATAATCTATGGCGGGTCATTGCCCGGGGCACGCACGGGGCACAACTAACTCCACTGATAGGTACTCGTAACTAGTGACAGATACTTGTACCTAATTAAATACTGTATGTACTATTAACAGAAAACAGAGGCATGTTTTCCAGTTGGTACTCTCGCTTGACGTAGGTATTTTAGGGTACTGCTGACATTAAGTTGTTTCCCACAGCATCGCGTTGAAGGGCGGTGAGGTCCGCCGGGGAGTTTTAGTGGGTAGGAGTGTCCCAGACACGACGTCGTCTCCCACAGGTAAGGTGCGCCAAGCATTTCTCCCCGTCAAAAAAACGCGCGGAGAAAATGTCTTTGACACCATACCGCTAGCTCGGGAAAGGCAGCGGAGTGTGTGGGACTCCCCCTCTCCCTTTATTGGTCGAGACTGTAGGTATGTACCTCTTTTTGGATTTTTTTAGTTGTCATGTTCCACCATCTAGACGCTTCTCCAAGAAAACTTGTTTTTATTTCCTACCTGACAATCGATCATGCTTATGAAGCCTTATAATCATCTTTTTCGGGCTTTCAGAGGACCGTAAGGCTCTCACCCCTATTAAAAGTATGTTTTATGACGAAAACAAATCAGACTACACATAGACTTTGTGTCGCCTTTATGTCGTCGGCATAAGAGCTAATATCGTACTGGTTTTTTACCGTGTCGTGAATTCATGATAACATAATTTTTTCAAAGATTTTTTTTCTTTTCATTGATAAACCAGTATTATATTACGAACCTCTAGTACTAAAAATCTGTGTGCCTTGTAAAAAAAACTGTTCTTGTTCTCTACGAAACTGTAAAAAAACGAATATAGCAAACATTCTAAAGGGTTTCTTTGAAATTATGTTCATAATAGACACAGCAGTTACAATTTACAACAGACCATTTATCTTAGTCCAGTACTTATGGCTAAAACATGGTCCCACAGCCAGACAAATAGCTAGACCCAAAACTTGGTAATCGGACATATGTCTTGGTTCCCCGCTGGCTTCTGCCTTAATAGTGAGCGAAATTCAATTAGGCCCCCGGTACCTTTGTTTGCGGTGACTGATAGGGTTCCCTAATATATTGTTTCAACAGTATGCTATAATCCGGTAGTCACCGCGTGTGGTATATGTGTGTCGAATCGGGGGAGGCGATTGAGATAAAAAATAAAAATAAAAATAAAAATGTATTTATTTCAAGTAAATCTTAACAAGTAGGTTGCCGGGGCTTCCCAAAAAGTAGTCAAAAGACACTTGTGTAGGGAATGCCTCGCTCTTCTAACATAAACATAACAGTTGCGATTTACATGTATCATAGTGAGATAATCCAGTTTTTGACATATATTTGTGAGATTTATCAGGATGTGTGTGCGTGCGTGTGTGTGTGTGTGTGCGCGCGTGTGTGTGTTTGTGTGTGTGTGTGTGTGTGTGTTTGAGAGAGAGAATGGGTATGTAAGATGCTATCACCTTCAAGTAACTCTGGCTAAAATGTCTTCAACATCATCGTAACTAAGGGCTGTGAGCCACTCAGTTACAGCCTTCCTACAATCATAAAGCTGCATTGGATAAATGCTCAGTATTCGATGTAATTTGTTATATATATAGGGGGCTTGAGCTAAAAATTGCCGAGTGGCAAAAACAGTACGAGCGGGATATGACGAAGCTACAGCATGACATCGTCTTTTTTGGAGTTTGGTGTTATCTAGTGGTAATGTTTTATGGTAGTTTATTATAATCTGTAGAATATAAATTGACATTGAGATGACATTATAAATAAATGAATGCGCCAGACAATCACACCAATCACCCTGGTCTCAAACTAAGGTTGCCCCTTGTACTATGAGCACCAGACGACGGATACTTACTAGGGGCGTCATCACAGCAGCGGAAAATTATAGAAAACGCATAATTATGATACATTTGACGGCCGATTAAGCTTAGGGCAAAATGTTAGAATCAATCGTAATGGATGAATCTTATAAACATCTATTTTTTGCAGAAGTAAAATGGCTCTAGCGCTTTCGCGCACACTAATAGTTCCTTTGATAAGACTTAACCGAAATTTCGGTTTCGGTCTCAGAACTCTCAGAATTTCCATTGATAATTTTGGCATTCGCTGAGATCGCAACTAACACAAAATCGAATTTAGCACTAATTTCCCAGTAACGTGCTCACTTACCTACCTAAGCTAGACTGGTTATCTGATAAGAAGGCACTCAACTCATCTGGGAAAGCTTTTATAGAATATATTTGAACTTTTGCAAATTGATAGAAACAAAATAAACTTACAGAAACACGCGCTGTGTAAGAGAGGTAGTGCATAGCGATTTATCGCTCAAACTGGAGCAGCCCGACTGGAGAAATACCTCCACCTTACAGAAGACCGCAGGCAAATAACAATCACTCCTGTGTTGTTGTGTTTCTGCGTATGAGTAAGGTTTCCAGAGCCCCTGGGGGGTGCTACATTAGTAGCAGGGGTCAAGCCTTCAAGGTAACGGCGACACGTCCAGTAACAGATTTATTATGCTGTACTTGTCGCCCTTGAGCTAGAACCTCATCACCACTATACGTACATCATGGGGTGAGGTCAATCTTGGAGTGCATTATAAAAAAATAAAAAAATATTGCGCTCGGGACACCTTCATTAAATAGGTTTGAACATACGATGAACAAAATTTAACATATCTACATAATTGTACAACATGTCTGATACCAGAAGATATTCAACACTTGTTGGTTTCTCCGTCGTTTTGCGTTGGAGGTTACAAAGGAATATTTTTTCTAATATCATTCCATATGCCAAGAGCGCGACTATAAACTAAATGTCAGGCTAACAAGTAACATTCCCACAGAATCCTTATCCTCGAAAGTTCTATAGAATCGTTGGGCAGGTCACAGAACTCGTCCAACCTGATTCGGAACAATTCAGCCCGCGTAGCCCAGTCCATCTGTCTGTTAGTGATTAGCATTAGTCGTTATGGACAACTAACTGTTGCCATCGACTAAGTCTTCTTTATTTCGGGATAAATCCTTACTTATATTATAAATGCGAAAGTAACTCTGTCTGTCTGTTACGCTTTCCCGCATAAATTTGGTATAGGTATACGTTGAACCTCAAGAACGGACATAGGCAACTTTTTGTTAGAAAATAAGGGGGGGGGGGGGGAATAGGGGTACTTAATACCACCTCTGAAAGTTTATATGGGAAAATTTTAATTTTTTAGTTAGAGATATGAAATTTGGCACGAATATGGCTCGGAACTTGGATTAAAATACAGACTACTTTTTGTTTCGAATATTAGGGGAGATAGGGGTAAAACTGATCACGAAAGGATGTAGTCTACGCGAACTAAGTCGCGGGCACAGCTAGTATTCTATAAATCTTCAATATGATATGCCAGTATCTTACCTACCTAAGTGTTAAATTTTATACAGATCCTGTAATGCCCGATTCCAATATTACAATAACGATCCGTTCTAGCTACGGACAGTAATAAATTATACGAGGCGTAAGCTAAAAACGACACACGGACAACTGATGCAGCTGATATGGAAAGTAAATTTGAAATTTGAATGAATATCCAGGATACCTGATCGGGGGAATTAAAGTAAGAAGTTCACGTCTTCTTCAGGAAGGGGTTTCACACACACGGCGCCCCCATCCCTTAGGTAACAGAACGGCAAAGAGACCGTCCACCGTTAAAAACTCTTTGGTTCTCATGAACTCCTCACCTAGTTCTGTTTATTGGCAAGTGAATAATGCTTGTGTGCCACACCCTAAATATTCAGATAATATTTTGGCTGTCAGACGCGCGTGTGAATTGCGCCTCGGAGACCAGAGCTGGTCGCTGCACCCCAATTTGGAGTAGACATGATAATTCGCTATACAAAAATTGCGCCAACTCAGTTGCCCGTTATTTGGGTTAACCCACTTCTCTCAAAAGAGTTGGCGCAGTGCAGGATAATAAAGGTTATATTTAGTGTAACTGCTGTGTGAACAATAAATTACGGTGTACATTTATGTTGATCATCTTGAGAATACCATGGATTTGTCGACGTTAAATGTCGTCATGATGTGATTGCTTTATATGAAAAGACCCTTTACCTTTTTCTACCTTAAAATAAAAACGTATTAACTTATTGTGAATGTAACTGTTTAAAAAAGCATAGTTCATCAATTAACATACATTTCAGAGCAGAGAACGTGCGTTTCTATACTCAACGACAAGTGAATGAAAAAATATAGAAGCATTTCTAACGTTTGAAAATGGCACCACGAAAAGTACGGCATGGTGGGCGTGGTTTAAGAAAGTGAGCTAGCGACGGTACGCATACCGATTCTAAGGACGCAGCGAGTCACAGGTGCGGACCAATCACAGCGCTTGTTTCATCCCATTGAATGAAATTGACGTAACGAATGAACCCTTTCTATTGTAGACCTAAACGCATTATTTGCCTTAAAGGTTTTTTCCAAGTATCGATACTTTATTAGTTATTGCGTATCTATTTTCGTACGTTTTACATTTCCGTGTGTTTTGGTGCTGATATTCGAATGAAGTTAGTATGATTCTTCCATGTTTTATTCGTTCACTGTTTAAACGACACGTCAAATTGTTGCGCCATGACTCAATTATCATTTAGTCATTGCAATAAACTGGGCCGGAGTTACTGAGTTAGCGCAAATTCGCTGAGTAACTCATGTCCAGTTTGGAATGTTAACGATAATTCTCACGACACGTAAAGTCGCGCTGGACGATGCTTAATGATGTCACACGTTCGCTGTATTAACCACTTCGGCGCATGATAACTGTTCACTCATTAGTGTTTGAGACAAAACAAGTTGTTTATTTGCGTCTATCGTTTAAATAAGAATATAATCCAGGTGATTAAAGTACCCCCTACTAAATACACAGACAAACTATGTAAATAGTTTTGTGGGACTACTGTCAACTCTTGTTAACCATTGTTTGTTTAATAAATAAATAAATACTTAAATAATAATCGTATATTTAAAAGATACCATAATGTTATTTTTAATGCTTAATTTATTTTGTTTAAAATGATTTCTTTTTTTTTCTCCCCTGTTACCGCACCCATATACAAACTATCTGCATGACCCAAGGGTTGACTGGTAGAGAATGCCCCTAGCATTAAGTCCACCTGTTGTACTATTTGTGCAATAAAGTTTTTAAATAAATAAATAAAAATAATAAATAAATAAAGGCAAAAAATGAATTACCTTGTCCGACGCTTACTATTTGGGTGTTCTATTTTAATAAGTCTTATTATTACGATGGTTTTAAATTCCAAATGATTATTAATAACTAGCTGAGCCCGCGACTTCGTTCGCGTGGACTTCAAACTTTCATAGTCGGTTTTATACCTATCTCCCCTAATATTCGAAATAAAAAGTAATCCATATCTGAATCCTAGTTTCGAATTACATTTGTACCTAATTTAATATTTCTAACTTAAAAAATTTCGCCCGCCCCCACGTAATCGCGCACTCATTTGTCAACGCGTAACTATTAAAATCGATATATTTTAGACAATTCACACAAAATCTTTATAATAAGTAGCTTATGAGTTAGTCTGATGTATGAGATATATTGTAAAATTTCGTTAAAATCCATCCAGTAGTTTTTGAGTGATAAGAGTAACAAACATGAATCCATCCATACATAAACACAAACTTTCGCATTTATAATATTAGTAGTGATTCATTATGAATTTGAGTAGTTACTATACAATGAAATGAATAGATAGATAGATAGATACACTTTATTGCACAGAAAAATTTACAGAAATTGGCTTTACAGACATAATTAAGTACAATTTAGGCGGTCTTATTGCTAGAAAGCAATCTCTTCCAGACAACCTTTAGGTAGAGGAAAAAGTAGATATCGAGAAACGGGTGCGCCCGTGCAAAATATTTATTGAGGAAAACAAAAATAAATAAATGAATGTTAGTTTTTATTGTATGAAAGCGAAATATTCCACTAAAAACAGGTGTTACAAAGTGTTCAAATAACAAATATGACATAAGTAACAGACATAAATCTTAAATACAATTAATATTTTAAACATAAAACTTTATACGTAAGTAAAGAAATAACGGATGCATATTAATAAAATTGTAACTCTCACTCAAAATCTGTTAATGGTTCGTATTTTTTTTTTTTATATTGCCCTTCAAGATTGACCTCATCTCACCTTATGTTAAGTGGTAATGAGGTCCTATTTTAAGGGCGACAAGTACAGCATAATACATCTGTTACTGGACTTGTCGCCCTTACCTTGAAGGCTACCCCTGCTACTAATGTAGCACCCCCCAGGGGCTCTGGAAACCTTATTCACACGCAGGAACACAACAACACAGGAGTGATTGTTATTTGGCTGCGGTCTTCTGTAAGGTGGAGGTATTGCACCAGTCGGGCTGCTCCAGTTCGAGCGATAAACCTCTATGCCCTATCTCTCTTATGAATGAAATTTGGTTCTTAATTAAATGACATACTAGCTATTTATTTAAGACTTAATTGAACAAAAAAATATAATGGGGGACTTAAGAGACATCCTCTACCAATCAGCCCTTGGTCATGCATGCAGAGAGTTTGTTTACGGATGAGGTAAACTAAAAAATGCGTGACATAAAAGAAAATCATAATAAAAACCACAATTAACAAATCGCTTTTTATAAAACTTAACGGTAACTATGAAATATACATGAACATACATGCTTGAGTGAAATATATAATGCCTGCTCCACACTACTCGCGAAGTTACTCGGCGAAGTTCGCCCGAGGCGAGGCAAAGTTTGACGCGGCGAGCACGAGGCGAGCCGAAGTGCCTCTCTACACTATCGTATTCGTCTAACTTCGTTCAACTTCGCGAGTAGTGTGAAGGAGGCATCACATTTAAAACTTCACATTTAAAATACTTTGCATCGAAATAACGCGAATTGAGATGTGTACAGCTGCTATAACGTCCACATATCCAAATTTTCAAGCTTAAAATATTAGGAAAATTACATTCAAACGACTTATGCGTTCCAATATTTGAAAAACGAACCGTTCTTGATACGGATAGCAATAAGTTATACAAGGGGCAAGCTTAAAACGACCGACGGACGACTGATGACAGCTGGTATGGAAAGTAAATTATGGCGTTCCATATTCTTACAAAGATACGACTCGTACCAGGTTGGAGAAAAACGGATAGTAATTTTTGATACATCACGAATCGTACTCACAAAGGGAAATATTTGAATTAAAAGTTCGTGAATTCTTGTATTCCTCCCCCTCTACATAAAATTTCGTTTGCTCAATTGATTTGCTTTATTTATTCACTTGTTTGCATATCTATACTAATATTATAAATGCGAAAGTAACTCTGTCTGTCTGTCTGTCCGTCTGTCTGTCTGTCCGTCTGTTACTCTTTCACGCCTAAACGGCTGAACGTATTTTGATGTTGGTATAGGTATACGTTGAATCTCAAGAACGGAAATAGGCTACTTTTTATTAGAAAATAAGGGGGGATGGGGGTAATACCACCTTTGAAAGTTTATATGGAAAAATGTTTATTTTTGAAGTTAGAGATATGAAATTTGGCACAAATATAGCTCGAAACTTGAATTAAAATATAGACTACTTTTTGTTTCGAATATTAGGGGAGAAAGGGGTAAAACCGACCATGAAAGGATGTAGTCCACGCGAACGAAGTCGCGGGCACAGCTAGTATCTATATTACTTATATAAATTTATATATATTAATTTGTTTTATATATTATATTGTTAATTATTATATTTATTTTTCATGAACCTATGTAGGTATGAATATTCTATTCTCGTGTTTAATTTTCTGCTATTTATGATTATTAATTTTGTTGTTATTCATACTCACATTTTTACTGTTACCGCACCCATAAACAAACTAACTGCATGACCCAACGGTTAACTGGTAGAGAATGCTTCTAGCATTAAGTCCACCTTTTTTACTTTCTTTGTGCAATAAAGTTTTTAAATAAATAAATCTTAAAATATTGGAACCAGGCGTTAAACACGTATTTCAAAGCAATGGCTTGCCGTTAATTTAAAACTCAATGTACAACAGGAAATGTTTTCTGTAGTAGTTTTTATAAATGCAAATATGGCCACAACAGTTTAATCTGATCATCTTTTGGTTTCATTCAAGCTTTTTCGGCGTAGGCGTGACCACGCTGGTGTTCAAGGAATCGTTTTAAATCGCTTCGTTTTTTAGGCCCTCAACATTTGTGAGCTTGAATTTAAAGTGGCATGATATGTTTTTAGGTAAAGGTCATTTGGGAGTAGGTACTTATACGGGCGGAGTCGGAACCTAGGTCAGTACTTCAACATTATGGTAAACAATTGCAGTAGTTTTTATGCCTCCTCTTCACGTAGACAGATTCGTCTGCAGATGGCATCGCCAATCAAGTCAATCACCCCCTTTCACCATCATTATTTCAGCCTGTTTCTGTCCACTGCTGAACATAGACCTCTCCAACCAATTTCCAGCGCGACCGGTCCATTGCCACCTGCATCCAACGAGACCCAGCAATTTTCACTAGGCCATCCCACACTGCGCTTGGTGGTACGTGGTCTCCACTCAAGAACCTTTTTGCCCCATCGACCGTCCGATCTTCGTGCTATGTGCCAGCCCATTGCCACTTCAGCTTACTAATCCTACAGGCTATGTCAGCAACTTTAGTTCGTCTACGGATCTCCTCATTCCTGATTCGGTCACGCACCCCCTCTGCCGATATCAAATACCTACCACAGACGAGCAAATCACACCCTCTACAAGTCGCGCGTCCGCCGATACCATCTGCAGACGAATCTGCCTACGTGTAGAGGAGGCATTACGTACGCAATAAGGACGGTGCAAAAGCCTGTAGTCTGACGTGTTTTCAGTAAAAGTTTAAAGAATTAGCCCTTGAGTCGTAGCAATAAGATTGACAATCGAAATGCGTGCGTCCACAGTAGTGTGCTATTGACCATACATATCTGATTATTTTTTTGAACAAACTTTAAAGATATTGTGTTTCTCAATTTGATCGTATGTATTTTTGTGTGTTACGCTGATAACTATGACGTTTTCTTGATGTACCTACACACAATTTAGTTTTGAATTAAAAGTAATTATTTCAAAACAGTTCACATAATGAGAAACCGTTGGTAGTTTTTAAAGATCCCTTTAAAACTGTATCTAAGTGGAAGAAAGTAAAATTGTAAATGCAACGGTATTTATTCAGGGAAAGTAAAAGGCACTCAAAGGGCAGTAAATGATAATTTCTTTTATCACTCGTTAACTAAAAGGTGAACGTAAGTAGTTATTTCTTACAGTACCTCATATTTTTGCAATTTATTTCCTACTAGCTGTGCCCGCGACTTCGTTCGCGTGGACTGCATGTTTTCAAAACAAAAAGTAACCTATGTCCGTTCTGGAGGTTCAACGTATACCTATACCAAATTTCATCAAAATCGGTTGAGAGGTTTAAGCGGGAAAGCGTAACAGACAGACAGAGTAACTTTCGCATTTATATTATTTTACTTTTCTCAATTGACTTGGGTCTGGGTGTGCTGGGATGACGCCCCCAGTTATTATCCGTCGTCTGGTACTCATATTACAAGGGGAAACCTTAGTTTGAGACCAGGTGATTGGTGTGATTATCTGGCGCATTTATTTATTTATTTATTTTTATTTATTATAGTTGGGATTTCCGTACAGTCGAAAACTACGCAGTTTAGACTCTGTATCGTCCTTATGTAGCAGGTATAACAACTAAAACAGAACTGCAAGTTATTACCTTGATTACACGCTATTGACATCACGCTGCGGCCAATAGGAGCAAAGAATCGATGGAAAATGTGGAAAAAACGAGGGTAGTACGCGTGCAAAGCCGCGGCGGGCCACTAGTCTTACAAATAATAGGAGAGAGGACTAGATCAAAAATAACAGATTTATTTTTAGTTCCTCAAATACATAGCATTCGGGTAATTCCGAATTATTTTTATAATAGTTGAAATGATGTCTGTATTTTGATCGACTAGTCAAAATCGGTGGCCCTAATTCTACAAAGTAATGTTTTTACCTCAACTCAAATATATACGCTATCGTAATAATAATACATATCGATTTTAAAAGAGATGTTAATAGATAATATAAAGAGCAAAAAATACTTTCGCGTTTGATAGAAATTTGTAATTTTTGGAATTACCCGATTATCGGAATTAGCCGAGTACACCATTAATAGATAAATAAATGGTAGACATATTTTTCCATTTGTTAAGTCGGAAATACTTATGCCGGGTTCCAATATTTGAAAAACGATCCGCTCTAGTTACGGAGTTACGAATAGTAATAAACTAAATATTAGAAACAGAAAAATTCTATCTCCCCCTGCGGTGCGGGAATTGAACCCACGACCTTCACGTATCGCGCGTGCTGCTCTTACCAACTGAGCTAACCGCAAGTTATCGTAGGCGATGAAATTTTTCTGCTGTATCAACCTAGCCTTTCGGTAAGTGCCCTCTGCCGAATATGTTTATATCTACATACTTATCGGCCCATGGTACATTCGTTGCAGAAATGTTTGAAAACCACGGAATCGAAGACACCTGGCATCTTAATCGATTTTATTATTTTTATAGTACTATACGTGGGTTCAATTCCCGCACCGCAGGGGGAGATAAAATTTTTCTGTTTCTAATATTTAAAGTTCGCTAGTACGGCGTATAGTACTATAAAAATAATAAAATCGAGTAATAAACTACACAAGGCGTAAGCTACAAACGACCGATGCGATAGACGACTGATGATAACTGATATGGAAAGTAAATTATGGAACGGTATTAACGACTCGTTGTCGGTTGGAGAAAAACGGATAGTCATTTTTGACACGTTACGAATCGTAAATTGGAACTGGGTATTAGATAAAACGATACCAATTAAATTCAATGTGTCGCCGTTATTTTCTTATCACTGGGGAAATGCCCGTATTGCTTGAATAACAAAAAAACAGTTTTTGTGCTTCTTTATTATTTCTATTTTATTGACGGCTCAAAATCTGAATTCCGACGCACGCTTGTTCGACGTTACGCTACTCCGACAAATGATTATTTTTTATATATTACGTCTATTTTCATGGATTGAACTAGTCCACTTAGATCACAACTAGGCAGGTTACACCGCAGTAAGGTCAGATTCAGTTTGGTTAAGTTAGGTTCGTTTAATACCCAGGGGGGGAGGTGATACCCCTACCTGGCGCGTCCCCCGGCCGGCGGATAGGGGAAGCCGTCGGCTGCCGTCCGTAGGGTACTCCCGCTTACAGGGATGCCCTGCGGGCGGCGGTCGGCGGTCGGAGCGTAGCTCCCGCGGACCAAACACACTGGGGGGGTAGGGTAGGCGGGTTGGGGATGGGGAATGGGGGGGTGGGGAATTTGGGGGGGTGGGGAATACCGTCCTCTCTGCTATTCTCGGTTTGAGAAGAGCAGTTGAGGGCGAGGCGTGTAGGTGTGGGTCGGTGGGTCGAACTGGCCAAAGTGGCTGGGGAGACGCGGTCCTTTTCAGGACCACCACTGGCAAACCTGCTTCTCCTCCTTGTAGCCCAGGTAGGCCTGGGGAGGGGGGAGGGGTAGGGGGCTTGCCTTCATTGGCCGGCCCAAGAGGAAGGACACCTCCATAAAAAACCCCCTAAGCCCGACGTTGGGAGTGGCACGAGACGTCGGGGCCATCTCTCCCTCGGAGGGATGGTGAGGAGATGGGCAAAGCTCCTCCTATCGACCCCACCGCCCGGCACTGGCCGACCCCGGGTGTGTAATAGGCTTCCCCGTGCAACTGGCTCTGCACGGGGTGACCTTTTAGTCCCAGTAAAACTCGTGGGAATCAAAATGGAATCTCAAACAAACCAACCTAAGAAGTCAGTGGAGATTGCGGAGAGTGAGATAGACTCGGACGACGTGTCGGACGTGTCGGAGATGAGTTTGTCTGGTGTGTCAACTCGGACAGCATCACGGCGCTCAAGTCGCGCTGGTATTCGAAGCCGCAGCAGCAGCTGCGCGTCTTTAGATGGAGCGGGATTGTTGGCTGGGCGGAAACGGCCCAACCAGGGGGAAACGTGCGGGGATGTTGTCCTCCGCAAGAAGACCTCAGCCAAGAGGGGGCGGGGCCGACCACCTACCACCGGGGAATATGTGGGGGTGAGGGCGGCCAAAGAGCAGCAAAGGCGAGAGAGGTTAGAGGCCGAAAAGGCGGAGAGGAAGAGGGAGTGGGACCAGTCCATCTCTGGGAGAGCCCAACTGGTTGAGCGTCAGGCGGGAGAGATCGAATACGTCGCACGAACTCTCTCGCCAAAGACATACGCAAGAAAAGAGGCGTCGGAGAACCTAGCTGACCGGCCCTCGTTCCTCCTAGCCGCCCAAGCTATGGAGACGGCGAATTTGGTCCGGAGCGTCGCAAAAGGGTCCGGAAACCTGAAGGGTACCCACATGAGGGCCCTGGTCATGGCAGCCAACGAGTGGGACAAGGTGGCTGCCATGATGTACAAGAGGACGTCCGCCGACGAGCACCGAGTCCTCGAAGAGGCGGTCAAGCGGGCCAAAGAGGACGGGGCCGCTGAAGTAAGGGCGGTCAAGCTGGAGAACGAGCGGCTTCAGAAAGAGGTGGAGCGGCAGGCCAAGGAATTGGCCGAAGTCCGCATTCAGGTCGCTCTTCTCCAGCAGAGTGTAGAGGGGCGAGTACCCCCCCCAGCAATAAACAGCAGGGGGAGTGAGGAAACGCTCCTCAATTACCTGGACTCCCGCTTCCAGGCGATAGAGAGGCGGCTGGAGTCGGCGGTAGGACGCCAGGAGAACACGCCGTCAACGAGCACGGCGAAGGCGGTGCGAAGCAAAGGGGCAACCACAAGCAGCACTCCAGCGGCGACGCAGAGGCCTGATGCCCCAGTGCCTCCTCCGAAAGGAACGAGGAGGAAAAAGCCAGTGACCCAGCCCACGGCACAGTCCACGGCCCAACAACTCGAGGAGGCCCAGCTCATGCCGCCCCCACCCCCACCCCCTCCCACGACGTGGGCTACGGTGGTCCGAAAGGGGGGGAAAAAGAAGAAGGGTGCGCCGGCAACGACACCCCAGCTGCCTCAGCCTCCGGTCAAGGCGCCGCGGCAGCAGCGACGGCCCAACCTGCCAAACCTCCGCTCCCCCCAGTCGGCGGCAGTGATACTCACACTGCTGCCAGAGGCCGTCGAGCGGGGGATGACGCTGCTGGCGGCGCTAACAAAGGCCAGGGCCCAAATAAATGTGGGGGACTTGGGCATCACCAAGGTCCAATGCCGCCGGGCCATTACCGGCGGCCTCATCGTGATGGTGTCCGGCGGCACGGAAGGGGAAAATCGGGAGAGGGCCGAAAAATTTGCGGAGAAGCTGCGAGAGGTTCTCGCGGCGGACGGAGTCCTGGTTTTCCGCCCGGAAAAGTGCGCGGAGCTGCGCCTGTCCGGGCTGGACGACTCCGTCACCGCCACCGAAGTCGTTGCCGCGATCGCGGCGATTGGGGATTGTCCGGCGTCGTCCGTTAAAATCGGTGAGATCCGGCGAGCAGGTCGTGGACTGGGGTCCTGCTGGGTGCGCTGCCCCACCGCAGTCGCGAAAAAGTTGGTGGTTGGCCGAACGCTGACAGTTGGCTGGTCTTCAGCTCTAGTACAGTTGCTGGAGACCAGAGACCTGCGCTGCTTCCGGTGCCTCGAGAAGGGGCACGTCAGGATGCAGTGCGGGTCAGAGACGGATAGGAGCGCCACGTGCTACAGATGTGGCGCTCCTGGCCACCTTGCCCGTGCGTGCGAGGCAGCGCCGCACTGCACAGTCTGTGCCGCGGCGGGCAAGAAGGCCAACCACATAGGTGGGGGTCCAGCGTGCAAGGCCCCCAAGAGAGCCCAGAGGCGGGCCACCGGAGCGACTCAGTCGCAGTCGCAGCCGGCCCGCCCCGCCCCTGACGTCCAGATGACGGGGGAGTAGGCCCGTAGGCCATGAGTTCCGAAGGCGCCAGAACGGGGAATTCTGGCGTCGCTCGAGTTGACGGGGCATGCTGGGTGGTCCGGCATGCCCCGTGGTGCGGCAATTCCACCTGCCGCACCGAGACGCGCTGCGCCATGCGCGGCAATTGCGTTTAGGGGGGGGATTGCGTAATGCTTTAATGGCGCTTCCCGGCCCCCCCCGCCACTGCGCAGAGTAGGACCACCCCAGGGGTTTTAGTCGGTTCGAGTCCGACACACCACTCTCTGTCTCCCCGTGGCAGAGAGTGACGGTGCGTGGGCATTTCCCCTGGGAACAAAAAAAAAAAAAAAAAAAAAAGGTTCGTTTAATACCCCCCCGCTGGGTTCCGCATCTTGTCGCGATGGGGGGGCTCAGTAACCCTGTGGTCCGGGACGTGGAGGCTGGCCTTGTCACCCAGCCTCCAAAACCGCACAGGGTGAAGCCAAGACGGATCGCAGAGGAAGAGGAGGATCTCGGTGTTTCGTTGCCAGCCTCCCTGTCCTCCGCGACCCGGCAGTGGCGCGCTGCCGCGCGGGGCGCGAATCGCGTCGTGGTGGGGTCGCGGAGGAAGAGGAGGATACTGTATTACGTTTGCCGGTCTCCCTATCCTCCGCGGCCGGTGGGTCTCGGGACTCCATCTGGCTCTCGGAGGGAGAGCTGGATTGAGAATCTCGGGTGTCCGCAGAGGCGGTAGGCAGCGGAGCCGCACAGCAGATTCGCTGCTGGGAACGAAGATGCCAGGCGTGGGGTAAGCCTGGCGTCCGTTACCGCGGTCCCGAGGGGGTGGGGCGTGTCAGGTGGCCTGACACGCTCCAGCTGCGTATTTGCGCGGCGAGATGGGCCGCTTGGCGGTAGGCGCTGTGGGGGAGCCTATGTAGAATCCGCAAGGAATCCCGACTCCCCCACAACTGCGCAGCGTTAGCCACCGAGGGGGTTTTAGTCGGTGCGAGCCCGACACACCACTCTCTGTTCCCCACTGAGAGTGACGGTGCGGTAGGCATTTCCCCCTCGACAAAAAAAAAGGTTCGTTTAATAAACATTTGTCGGAGTAATGTCGAACAAATGTTTGTCGGAATTCAGTTTTTAAACCTTTATTGACACACCAACGACAGACGACCATTATAAAAGCGAAACGCAGTCAAGACGTCACGGATACGAGAGTATTACGTCATGACCTCGCTGCTAAGTAAAATAACCGATTAGTCCTTTCAAAAGTTGCACTTACTAGAGTATGTTAAACATTTTATAAGATGTCGTTTACGAAGAACTGCGGCTGGTATCCGCACGAGTGTTGCTATCTTTGAAGGATATATATCTGAGTGAAGTTTCAGCAGTACATCGTTAGTATGTAGATTGGCCTGTTCGAGCAGTAGTTAGAGCTTTTGAATGTTGACCGAGTGTGAGTTCCATTCTCACAGGACAAATGTTCAAGTCTAATAAGTAGTATTATATTAGTTTTGGTTTCAAAACAAGGCTAAGCCCTTTAAGCTACTTATTTTAGGATTAGGTCAATGGCTTTATGGTGTCTATTTTTTTTAAAGAAATACATTTAGTTACGTCAACAATCAAAAAATATTTTACATCGCTACAAACACACGAACCTATCAAGTTTTGTAACACATTTTTCACGACGTTAAATCCGAAAACATACAAAAATGATCTAATACTACACTCTCTAGTAAAAACAGCTGAGCGTCTCCAAAAGTTCAAAGTAAACACCGAAGTTGTTATCTGTTCGGTAAAATCTTTTTCAACTCGCACAAATTGTAAACTCGTAGTCAGTTCACTAAGACGACTTGTGACTGTCTGTAAACATTGGAGAAGAAAACATTCGCTTTTATACACCTAAGGAATTTTAATTACATTCTAATGGTTTGAACTCTACAATATGCCTTTTGTGACGGACTCCTTAATGAGAGCCTTACATTATGATTTATTACTCATTTTGCTATCTGCCACCTTGACTTTCCTTTTATCTGTAATTTTCATTCTAATAAACTAGTCCTTCGAGCTGGATAAAATGCGACAGAGAGAATGGAATGGACAAGGAACTCAGATAACGACCTCCGTAGCCGAGAGGCGAGCGGGCCTGACTTTGGCGAGCGCCATCTCTGAGGTTCCGGGTTCGATCCCCGGTCGGGTCAATATGGGAAACGAACTTTTCTATATTGTCTCGGGTCTGGGTGTTGTGGTACCGTCGTTGTTTCTGATTTCTGTAACACAAGTGCTTAAGCTACTTATCACAGAATCAGAGCAATGTATGTGATGTTGTCCAATATTTATAAGGCAATTAAGCTATATTGTAATAGAAAAAAAAAAAAGGAAAAATACAGATCTATTATAAAAGAGATGTTATGGTGATAGATAATAAAGAGTAATTACGCTCTCATGAAGGAATCCGTAACACTCATGTTTATTTTGAGGTCTGAGTTAAAAGTCCATAGAATGCAAATCGAACAGCAGCAAAGAAAGTCGTTGTCTTGTTCAGGGCAGATGATAGAACGCTCATAAACACATTGGTGATGACGCGCTGGTGGAAACTAGGCTATACAGACGAAAAATGTACCTTTAATGTACATACATTTTTTAAAGTGTGAACTGGAATTGTATAGATTAGTTCCTCGATCTTTTTTCCACCACCGCATCACGAGACTTGTGAAGGGATTTCACGCTTCCGTTGTTGATACTCCACTCTGGCGCCAATCGTATTCTCATACGCAAAGAGTGGAGTGGTTCTACTGGGTAAGTTATCACCAAAATGTACCATGAGTTAGTGGTAAAATAGTCGAAAGTCGACTGTTACCTGTATTAAAAGGAGGAGATTCTTTGGTTCTTTGTTTCTCAGGTATTATAAACGCTACGCTCAAAAGATTAATTTTCTATTCAGTGAAGGCACTAGCGTACAAGATAGAGTATTTTTCTAATAAACAATAATTGATGTGCACTTAAGCAATAAAATGAACAAAACAATTATAATACGACACGCCCTGTGATCGAAGCTTTAAATTACTCTATAAATTGCTTATCACATGTTTATTAGCCATCCGTCGCCATCATTTACAAGGCGCAATTGAAATTATGCAATAAATTATATGTAAATTGCTTCTGGACACTATCTTGACGTATGGATTCTTGATTAATGGAATGTTAGCAGTACCTCATAATGTATGAAATATCTTGGCAGCTTCGTTCGCATGGCAGATAATGGAATGGCTTAACGACTGTGTCCATTTCCATATTGAAATCAGAACCATCGGTGGAGCATGTATCAGCCCATTGTTGGTGTTTATGCACAATGAATAGGCGCATAACATTCTGCTAACGGCCTTATCCCGCTTCGGACGAGGGTTTCTTTTTGGTTTTATAAGGCATCGTTATCACAATGAAGCTCGTAACATCCTATAAGCGCGATAAATCAGATTTGAAGCAGGCAACATCTAGAACTATTATGATTTTACTTAGCTTCTAGCTATTTCCTGTGACATCACCCGCTATTTGTAATAAAAAGTGTCCAATATTTTAATCAAGTATGTCACTCTCTTCCTACCAAATTAGATTTTCTTCTTATACATAAAAATCAATCGTGGTTCATGGCCAAAGTTCAACATTGAGCATGTAGAGAAGTGTAAGCCAAGTGACCAGCTTTCCTATCTGATGTTCTCAAACCGCCGAGTGGCTTACGCCTAGCCGCGGTTAATTTGGGATATCATCTGAAACTAAATGCTTTATATGCCTTGCTAATCACGCTGAGGCTTGTTATAAATGTTTAGATCAAGGGAAAAAAGTGCCCGTTTAAATAGAATCCAGTGTTAGGCCTATACACTCTGCTTTGTGCTATCTGTCTATATTTCCATGACACCATCAGTACGCGATGGGAGTTGCGGGGACGTTTTATTAGGTATTCCCCACTCTTCTCAGAGCAGGGGGGTCCCATATACGCTTTGCCTTCCTCGATACAGCAGTATCGCCCCCCCCCCCCCCCCCACGAAAACAATAAAAAAAAATTGTACACTGTCATTTACTTTATCGAGCATCGCCGATCGATTAATACAATACCCATAGAATAAACATTAACAAAAGTACGTCAGGTAGAGATTGCTTATCAAAGCAATATGGAGAAGTGGAATTTGTATGTAAAAGGCAAACTGCGTAGCGGCGGGCGAAATCCATTTTATGTGAACAACATTCAAAGAAACGGGTAAAAATTATTTGCTTCAGGATACACAATAAAAGGGAACATGTTTGTGTTATAATAATCCCTGAAAATGGTTCCAGAAGTATATCCTGGATAAATGTGCTATTCGGAAATACCGTTTCATTTGTATTTAAGTACATAGGTGGTTCTTGCGATATTTTAGAAGCGTCACGTAGCGCTGTCGTAAAACATGAGGTAGATAGTAATTTAAGTACAAGCTTAATATTTCTGGACATTCGAAAACAACACATAATTAGTATAAAATAAAAGGGCAAAACTAAATGCAACTTTAAACTTTACATTTTAGTTTTGACAAGTTAATTGCTAGCAAGCTACCGTAACGCCTTTGACCCCGGCCAAGCCATTGCTTTTTAGTGAAACTTCTCAACGGCATAATTCTCACAAACGATGTGTTATTTCTTGTTTAAATACAAAAACATTTGTCAAGGTGAGACTTCTTTAGTAAGAGAATATGAATCGATTTTACCACCCCGTCATCTGTTAAAATAATAAAATATTTCATTTTTTAGACAATAAACCAACCTCAAGCAAAGCTTTACATTTCTGCGCCAAACTAACGATTTTACAAATAGGGGAAATAAAATTAGTTTGAAATAAACAATTTAGTGTAGTTACCAAACTAATTTGCAAGTTTATTTATAATACTGTATCACATGGCACCTATTTTTAGACAACGGCTAAACAACAAAACAATAACGACTTCCCCAGATCATCAAATCAAAATTTTACCATTGAAACACCCACAAATATGAAATAAAGCCACAGGTGATTTGTGCACTAATAAAATATCAAGACTTAGGTAAAAAATACTTAAGCGCTAGGCAGGTAATAAAGTCTCACGGCTACAAAGTCGTTATTAACTTTAGACATGGGACATGTGAGGTAGGCCTGTGATAAAGTATCGACCGACACCATGTCAAATTATCGATAGTATTCAAATACCTAACACCGTCACTTCAAAGTTTATATGGTGTTATCGACTAAAAATATCATCTTACTGATATCTTAAACGCGAGTGTTTGTCAGGAAGTATGTTTGTTACTCTTTCACGCGAAAACTGCTGAAGGGATTTGGACCAAATGTTGTAGCTAGACAAGTAAGATACTAAAGTAATATACTTAAAATATGGGATACTTATTAACGTAAAGGATAGTTTTTACCCGAAACTACGTGAACGAATACAGTCAACAGATTTTCATAATCTTTAATCATAACTACGAGTATTTATTTAAAGAACGTTGTAATAAAAATAAAATAATTAGGTATACTACATACACCACTTTAGATTACTGACAAGGAAAGCCTTTCAATATGTTGACAATAAATTCAAAACGTGAACATATCTATTTATTTATTTACAATAAATTAATTACATATGATGTTTAGTAGTAATAAAAGTTAGCATACATGTACCCTGTTAGGGTAATCTAATTGTTAATAATAATATATATAATAATAAATAAATAAATACACTAAGCCGAATCTTGGCTATTTCATTATTTTAGGTATCTTCATTAGAAAAGTAATGTCACTGTCCAATGTTAAGTCATGGAATGGCTATTTGTATTTATATAATACAATATAATTTTTAAGTGCCTAAAGAACTTTGAGATTAGCCCATTTATTCTACTCGAAACTTACAAGATCCGCGAATATGGAATTTTTTGCCGCGAATACAGAAAATTAGTCCCAACTTTTAAATCCGCGAATTGTGAAAACACGAATACGGGAACCGTGAATATGGAGCTTTTCCCGTATTTCAAATTCCGAATTGGTAAATATCGATATATCTTAACAAGCAGCAAGGGAACATCCCTAGTGCGCGGTAAAGAGGGGTCAGTTGCGAAAGGTCATGGGCAGATCAGGGGACTTCATTCAATACCAGTTAAAACGCACATAAACAGATTTGATATCTAAAAGGGTTAGTTGCCATCGGAAACTGCGTATAAAAGTCTGTCAGGAGCGTGTCCAATGCACACTGATGAGGGTTCCGTGTGTTTTCAATATTTGGTCAATCGCACGTCAAGGTAATCACATGCACTTCTATATAAGTTTTTATACCAACAATATAATGATGGTGCAAAGTCTGACGTGCATTAGGAAGTAGAATCACTTTGCATTGTATTCAATGACGATTCAAAAGTGTTATATGTAACCTACTTGAATAAAGAAATATTTGAGCTTGATCTTACCAACTTATAGATTACGAGTTATCATGCCCTGTTAAAGTTTATTTGTTAACCGACTTCAAGAAAATGTACAATTGAAACATCGACATGCAATGTTCTGTACGTCACCCTGAAGATTTAAAGCAGTCTCTTGCTATAGTTCTTATGGAAAATTCATCTTTCTGGCTATTGCGATTCGGAAGCCGTAAAATTCAATGTCCATTAAATATAGTTTGTAGAACAAATACCTACCTTTTGACTATGGTAAACGTAGAAATACAAAACGGGTGCGTGTTTTCAAATGAACCCTAAATGAGTAGATTGACGTGATTTTGAGTTGATGCCTTATTCTTGAATAAAAAGACAAACGTATAAAGAAACTATAGGACGTTTCGCTGACTAAGGAACCATAAAATCGCCGGACCCTACGATTCTTTATTGCTGTGCCAAAGCGATAAGGTTGAAAATTGCAAAACTATTTTTAAGACTGGATTATACGTACGTCAGACAAAAGAATCTGCGTTTAGGGAGAATGGAGGTCTTTGAAAGGAGTAACTAACGAGTTTCTACTAACCGGAGTTCGCTTCTTATTCTCTGACGGTCGTAGGAATCATCGGATGGTTAATACGAAATCGGTATAAAAAGTCTGCAATCGTTTTTTCACCTTAACCTTTCATGTGCCGGAACATGGTTCCACGCCGGACACAATTGATTTTTATTGTGTCTCGAATCCCGGGCGTGGGACCGGTTGAAGCCAAAAAGATAGATTTCATGGAGCACTTGGATGATAAAGCTTTATGCGATACTGATGATGAAGGGAATACCTACTCTTTAAATCTTTTAAATCAGGGCCGATCTAGTCATTCCAGGAAACATATTTAAAGCGATTCCTTTGAACTTCTATATTTAGAACTAACCGACGAGTTAACTCATATTTTTTTTACTTTTCATCATTCTTGACAATTTCATTCTGATAGTTATGACTTTAATATGCACTAGAACGTAGCACTTTATGAGGTGGTTTGCCATCAGCTTCACGTGAAAGGCGTAAACAATTAATAAGGTCAGTAGTCGTATCTTTGTCCTTGGACTTCATTTCAGCGCAGCAAACAACAATTCCGAAATCTTCGTCACTTCTTAAACTTTCCTAAATTCCTCGTTAAACTCTCAACACTAGACTAGAAGTTTTTAAATCTTTGCGATATTAACATTTTATTGCAACTAAAAAAGTTGAGTATCAATTCATTCAGATAATAAAATTCAACGCGTTTAATGTCATTCACTAATTTAAATGTTTGCCGAAGTCAAAGACCCGTGAAGTTTTTAGCGTTTCTGATGCATTCTTTAGTTTAACGAGGAGTTGCTATATCATCAAGTTAGGTTAGCAAATTACCTGTATTTCTCAATAAAATAATAAACATACAATAAACAAATTTGTCAGACGATCAAAACTAGTTTTTTACGACTCATTAGGCTTAGGTATCATAATTGGGTGTAGTGTTTGAGGAGATTCATTATTTCCACGAGAGTGTAATGCTAAAATAAGCTTGATAAAAACCTTATGGTAGATTGAAAAACTGACATTTTTTATAGCGTCTGCTATTCGGATAAACACAATTAAGGAATCGACATCATTTTTTGAATCTGAGTGTTAAATATTAAAATCATGAACAGTGTTGTCTTTTACATTATCTTTTACCGCTTTTACATGAAGACACGTTAAAAGTTACAATAGAGCAGATTCAGCTCAAAAAGCTGTTCGATATATTTAAAGGTCTTTTAACATTGCCTCAAAAGATTGAAATCGTTTCTGCAGTTTGCTACAGTGGAGATGCTGTAGGTACTTTTGTAATGTTAAATGGGATACGTAAACACAAAAAAAACTTAATAACTAATATATATGCCGAAGTTTCCCGTGTGTGGCCCATTCAAATGTATAAATCGAGCATCGCTCACCTAAAGCGCATTTGGTACAATGAGTGCCCACAATGGGAATCATAATAATCTAACAGATTGTGTTGTGTACCGTGTGACTCATGTTTTGGACAATATTTCATTTTTATTCATGCGAATGTTAGCATTAATAATGAATTTTAATTTCGTCTTCAAAACGATTTAGTATGTAAAATCAAATTGCAAATGGTTTTAAAGAAATATCAACTTACAAGCCTCCGTTGTAAATCACGTGATAAAACCTTTCGGCGAATAAACTTGTGAAATAGTAAAATCTCGTCAGCCCTAATAAATCATTCAAACAAATCTTCGTACCTCATCATAAATTGTCCAAAACCGAGATAAAATCTATACGATCCGTAAGGAGGAGTGACATAAACCATCAGAATGAGCCGAAATACTACGACTAGAGGACAGATTTATTTGTGCTTGTACTCCAATATACGTCCATTTCAATTAACAAATAGCCCGAAGCAATTAATTGACCAACAGCGAACTCATGTGCCCACAGCAATGGTATTTTATAAACATGAGAGTCCACTTTGTAATGTATTACTTGCAATTCAGTTGTTCAGGATGGTGGTGTAGTGGTTAAAACGTTGGGCTCCAAAACCTGAAGGTCGTAAGTTCAGAACTCGCGGGGAACACTAAACTTTCACTGGGTGATGAAAAACCTCATACTATTAAAAACAAAACGACAAAGATCAACAGGAAAAACCCAGTTAGATCATGATATTTCAAACTTGAATCATCTGATTGTTTGCTATAAATGTTGAGTCAGTGCTTCGGAGATATCTTTAAACTATTATTCCCGACTTCGTTCCGATTAGATCTAGTTTTCTGTAAGATTAGTGAAGGTTAGAAGGAAATTTAATAGCCAGACTCTTCAAATCTGGATCATAGTCGAAGGGCATTCTATAATGCTTACACACCTGTCTCCAAGGCTACGGCCTTGACTCAAAAAACCAGATCAATAGAAAATTGATTGAAACTAACTGGCTTTTAAAATGACAGTCTTACTACTTGGGATTGCTACGATAAAATATATTTAAGGGTTTGAAAACCAACTGTCAGCAGTTTTTAACAATAATCAATATCGAAGTACATTTAAACAAAACTTAATGTTTAATTCCACTGTCGTTAATAATAGTGCATATATCATAACTATTACGAAACTCGCATCTCCAGTCACGAGGCAATCGCCACAGTAACAAGTCCGGAGTTCAACTGCTCATTAAAAAGTCAAGATAAAAATATCCCTCAATGAAATATGAACGTAAAATGGCAGCAACATTGTTGCACCGAGTGAACTGAAAGTGACGTTCCACCGTGGCCCAGCTTGATAAGCGCTCGTGAATGAGTGGATGTGCATACAATTATCGTACTACAGCCGCTTGTGCAATCAAAACAAACCTACGCGATGAAGATTATCCAGATTCAGTGTTGTAACATTTAAAGTTGAAAATTCAACTTTAAATGTTACAACTTTAAACCCTTCAACTTTTTGGGAGCATGTTCAGATAAATAGTTGACGGACCATATAATTTTTCCAAGGACATCAAGGATTTATCAACAAGAACTAAGACTTTACATGTGTGATCATCTTTATCTACACTAATATTATAAAGAGGAAAGATTTGTACCTATTTTCGTATGTTTGCAATGAATAGGCTCAAAAAGAACTGGTTTAAAAAAATCTTTCACCAATAGAATGCTACATTCTTCCAATTTGACATAGGCTAAAAAATTAGGGATCCTTGGTAAAATTTAAAAATTTCAACAGAAAAGCGGGATGAATTCTCTAAGGCGAAATGAAGTTCGCCGGGACCGCTAGTTTTTAATAAAATAATTCGAATCGTTACTTTCAATTCCTATCCTTTCATTATTTTGAAATATAATGTTTACTAACATTGTTTGTGATTATAGACTATTATGACTATTTCATGCAAAAGCCACTGAATATATTTGAATGAAATATGGTAGAGATAAATACGATACAAGATTAACTTAAAGGATATTTTTATCCCGAAATATTGCAAACGAAGTTGCAAGCAAGAGCAAACTTTGTATCATCAGATTTTTTTCTAACAGATCGAAGGTTCGGCATTGTGAACTGATAAATATAAGATCAATTTTGTGAAGCAAAAAGTATGTAGTGGTTTCAGACGATATGCCCTAATTAAGTACCAACATTAATTAACTTAACGTTCGTATTTACATGAAGGCACAATTCCTTTATCAGCAGCGCTAGTAAGACGTACCAACATAATTACTTTCTGTTAAATAAGTAGGTAGAATATTTTATGAAAATTTCCTTTTGATAGACTTTGAAAGTTTAATTAATCAAAAGAATTCTTTTGAATGCATGGTAAAAATATGTAATAGAGACATATAACACAAAGATGATGATGCTTTAAAACAGATTCAATGTTAGTTTAATAACGATGAATTCCCAAATTTATCATCGTCAAATATTAGCATTGAGAAAAATAGCTATAATTGCGATCACGCTGACAGAATACTAAAATATGCCCGAGATGTAGACTAGACAGCTAACAGCTAGTAGTGACGTCCTAATATATACGACCGCAGAGCTCGTTCACTAAATTCATCTCAAAACACCGAAACAACCCGAAATACACAACAACAGCGCGTACGCATGTGTAGATTCCGCCGCAGCTAATGTAGCATACACAACAACAGCCCGTACGCATGTGTAGATCCCGCCGCAGCTAATGTAGCATACACAACAACAGCCCGTACGCATGTGTAGATCCCGCCGCAGCTAATGTAGCATATACAACAACAGCGCGTACGCATGTGTAGATCCCGCCGCAGCTAGTGTAGCATACACAACAACAGCCCGTACGCATGTGTAGATCCCGCCGCAGCTAATGTAGCATATACAACAACAGCGCGTACGCATGTGTAGATCCCGCCGCAGCTAGTGTAGCATACACAACAACAGCCCGTACGCATGTGTAGATCCCGCCGCAGCGAATGTAGCATACACAACAACAGCGCGTACGCATGTGTAGATCCCGCCGCAGCTAATGTAGCATACACAACAACAGCGCGTACGCCTGTGTAGATCCCGCCGCAGCTAATGTAGCATACACAACAACAGCGCGTACGCATGTGTAGATCCCGCCGCAGCGAATGTAGCATACACAACAACAGCGCGTACGCCTGTGTAGATCCCGCCGCAGCTAATGTAGCATACACAACAACAGCGCGTACGCATGTGTAGATCCCGCCGCAGCTAGTGTAGCATACACAACAACAGCCCGTACGCATGTGTAGATCCCGCCGCAGCTAATGTAGCATACACAACAACAGCGCGTACGCATGTGTAGATCCCGCCGCAGCTAGTGTAGCATACACAACAACAGCCCGTACGCATGTGTAGATCCCGCCGCAGCGAATGTAGCATACACAACAACAGCGCGTACGCATGTGTAGATCCCGCCGCAGCTAATGTAGCATACACAACAACAGCGCGTACGCATGTGTAGATCCCGCCGCAGCGAATGTAGCATACACAACAACAGCGCGTACGCCTGTGTAGATCCCGCCGCAGCTAATGTAGCATACACAACAACAGCGCGTACGCATGTGTAGATCCCGCCGCAGCTAATGTAGCATACACAACAACAGCGCGTACGCATGTGTAGATCCCGCCGCAGCTAATGTAGCATACACAACAACAGCGCGTACGCATGTGTAGATCCCGCCGCAGCTAATGTATCATACACAACAACAGCGCGTACGCATGTGTAGATCCCGCCGCAGCTAATGTATCATACATTTTTCTCTTCATCAACGATCCACAAACAACTTCCATCCAGACATGTTTGCAAATATCAATTAAAAATGTTCGCACGCCGCCGGCCGGTTTCGTCATCCAAACGGTTTTTTATATGTATTTTTTGCTAGCCGTCGAACTAGACGAGTTGGAATCAAAGTTTTTTTGTCTGAGAATTAAGTTTATTTCCTCCTGTCACGTGTCCATATGATCTTTCAAGATCAAGATTAGCAGGTGTTATTAGCTAATTTGTAACGTTCGGCGGTTAAAATGGCGCGTAAATGACTTTTTGTATGAATTTTTAATAACTTCATTAGAGTTATGGGGAATCGTGATGCTACCTTGAGAGCATGCTTGAGGTATAATTCGCAGGTATCGCAGGTGTTGGGCGTCGGCGGCGTGCCGAGAAGGCAAGACCACGCTGATGAGCGCGAAATGATCCGTTCCAGTGTTGGCGCATTCAGCGGCGAGTGCGCGAGCGCTGGCTGGCTGGGCGCGAATGCGCGCGCAGGGGCCCCTGACCTTGTTACCGCTGTACCCCTCCGTCCCCCACTCACTGACATGCCACTTTGATTTCCACAAACTTATTTAATGTACTTGGCAAGGTGTGTTGGAGATGTTACGTTGTCTTCGCACATTATAGGCTGTTATCAAATTGGCTGTAATTTGCATTGCGTAAAACACACTAAACAGCTGTAGAGTATTGATGTACGATATTATATTTTACGACGCAATATAGACTTAGGTGAGCGAGATACGTGTGCCTACGTTTTGTTATCAGACATTGTTATTGTTAAATATAATGATCGAATTGGATATGTTTCAGCTAACGTATTTTCAATATTATTGCAAATTGATCGAAACTAAATGAATTAAGATATTTAGTAAGGTCAATACAAATAATAAACAAAGACATGTATATCAAACTGTCTGTGATTGTAATACTGAAATATAGAGTGATTAATCAAAGGAGAATAGTCTGCTAACTATCATAACATTGGTAACAACGGATTGAAACAACTCAAGACGATCAAGAGCCATAATTAATTGCCTGGGCCGAAAATAGAGCAGATTAAATTAATCTCTCTGATTGCTTGAGGTTTCTAGATCCATATTTACGTTTGACCTTTCTTCTTGCTACATAAGACTCGTTTCTTTAATTAACATCAATCGATAAGAACTAATCTGAATAATACAATGTAAAGTGCAAAACCCGGCCAATCGACACGAGGACCGGAATATCTTGCAGCTATATTAAGCACGTCTGTTAACCAAATAAGATGTCGTCATTCTCTACCCATATTTCTTGTAACATATCGACCATATCCTAGTTCCGATGCCCTGCTTTCCCTAAATACTGGAATCTTGGCCATTTGCCCGTTCTATAAAAATCGGAAGCCTTCTTCGTAGGCACACACTTTTTACCATGAACGACCCTCTTATCATAATGTGAGACCTAAATACAGCGTAACTCACATTCTGCTGAGAATGGAAAAGAATTATTCCCAACCTTATGTAATAACGGTCAAAACAAATTTTTCCTAAACGAATTCCACTTTGTTCAAATGGATCACCAAGGGCGTTTTCATATCGAAAAGCCTCAAAGAGCATTCGCAACGCAAATATTCGATGATGACCTTAATTAGAGGCAATCAGAAAAGACAAAGATGCTCCACCTCGGAAATGAGGCCATCAAACAATATAGCATCCGAGACCATAGGAATGTTCCCAAATCTTCAACAATTTATTAGGTAAGCCACTTGGCCTTCAATGTGGCTCGTACTACCACGCAAAGCTGTCTTTTTTTTAGCGAAACGCTAGTAATAAAAAATAAGTGAGGGCCTCTTTTGGGCATTCAGAACGGGAAACGTTGATAACTGAGCGTTTTAGACAGGTTTTAGATTGATTGCGTAATAATGGACTTTAAGAAATAGACACGTAAATTGTGTTTCTGAATGAAGCATTTACATAGAATCGTTTCATTTTATTTTCCTCTAAAACTTACTCAGGAGGAGCGTCACATAATACTATGAGTGGAAGTCAAACATCTTTAATCTTGATTTGGTTTGACGGATTTATTCCGTTAAATTTATTAAGTATATTTTGAATTAGATAACAATGTTAATCAACTCTAAATGTGCTTCTAAGTCCTTAATTCCAGTGTCCTTAATCAAAACCAAAATATCCATAACCAAATATACCTATTACTTGTACCTACCATTACTATTCAAACATAATCTTACCGTCTATTGATATTGACCTTTCTCTTATCATTTTTTCTTGCGACTAGACAGGGAAATTACCGTTGTTTGTCCCAATAAATAAAGATACCATTACTGCGACCTTGTTTAACCTACTTTTGATTCTCATATGAATGAGAACACCTAAATAAGATTTATGGGCTGTAATAATATTACACAACATTGTAATAAAACACAATTCTGTGTACCACAGCTTGTCGAAACATATTGCGACGCAGCGAACTACTTCTGCATGATAGTACGTTACGACTACCGACATGATATAAAAGAAAATAATATTGATCAAAGTAGTTGTTGAACAGATGAGATCATTACTCGGAGGATGTAAAGTCATATTGTTGGAGCTCGATTGTCTACTTAATGTCAATAAATATTAATGGAATTTATCTTGAAATAATTCAATGAATACAATCACCAGCTATTACAGCTAACGGAACATGTCATCAATATGTAGGGTGGATATTAAACGGTCATTGCTTAGCAAATAACATTGCTCTTTGAATTTGTTTTGCTTATATCGCAGGCATGTTTAGTTAAATGTATTAAATTTGGTATATAATTTACTAGCACAAAAACATTCGACGAAATGTAGCAATTTTAGCTCGGAATTCGTTCTAAATACAAAGATCTGAAAGCGCTTTTGAGAGCCACATTGGAATAATATTTTAATTTCAGGTCCTTAATCACAATACGACCGGATTTCTTGTGAAATTAATTTCCTAATAGAACAATGGGGCACATTGTCAGGCCACTTGTTTCGAATTACAAAAGACTTTAAGGAGAAAATGTCTCCACATTAGTTGCCAATCGCGCTCTTGCGGGTCAGGCGAAACCCTGTTCAAAGGAATAGTTCGACCTCTGTACTAGAGGAATTCCGAAGGTTCAATTATTGACGCGTCGCTGAAACTCGGGCTAACCCTGACTTCCCTGAACTGGCTAACTTGACAAATAACTCTGAATCTGGGACCGGGATGGATAAAGAAAAGTTTTCTCGTGACTTTGTTCAGAGTTCTTGAATCTTTTTACGGATATCAACAAACTTGCTTTATCAAATTAATTTAATACGTTTCGTTTCACGATTGTTTTCGAAGCTCATTTTATCACGCTTACTTCATACAATTTGTCAGCTGTGAAGTTATTCGTCTCTTTTGAATTTCCAATAGATGATTCTATTGAACAGACGAAACTTTAAATCGAGTATGTTTTTTCTTTATAGTCACCAGTAAATTGAAATATGTAGGTACTATATGAATTCTTACTCTGTACTAGGTTCATTCTATCTTTAGGATCCGTACGAATGAGTTTAAATTTTGTTACCATTGGGTAAAGCCTTATTAGAACTTTCCAATGTAAACATTGGCTTTTATAAGGTTTTAAGTGTAATTAGATACAACTTCATGTAGTGAGATAAATGCTGATAAGGCTTATTACGTAATCAATATTATACGAGAATAAAAGGTCATGTATACTCACGGTTTCAATGTTGATTGTACATCGAGTGTTTTATTTGCTTTCAGTTTAAACATACGGCGTATTCGACCAGAAAATATGTTAGCGCGATCTCCTAAATGCTAGATTTGAATATATTTGATTGTCTGTTTTTTAAAGTTTAGTCTTAGTTACTTTACTTAAAAACCATCCATCCTTACCATTTGTTCATCAAGGTATTACCCTATTCTGGTTGTCACTATAATTCAATAATTATAGTTCAATAATCTCAATAGATTAGAGCCATTGAGTGTCGTTATTTTTATTGTCTCTGCTCTTTATTTTTTTTTATTATTCACCATTTCGTTCTATGCTGAATAAATGTTAGACAGATGGTTTATTTGTAAACTTTAACCCGACCAGCATAAAATATTTCATGTTGCCGGTATCGGCATTAATTTCCATTAACATCTTAACTTTCACTTCACTAAGCGTTAAATCCTCATCCCGAAAACCCGTTATATTCCAAACTTTACCGACCTGTTCTCAGATGGAAGCGCCATTTAAAAATTCTGTATTTCATTAACATATAGCTAGATATTACAATAACAAACCGCTATAGGTACTTAATCTTCACCCTCTCTTTAACAGAGTTTGATTTTCGATGTTTACCTTAGATTTTATTGATGAAGTTTAGAGTATTACAATGTTTAATAGGCTCTGTGCACTTGTGTTCTCCACATTTTTTGTTTTCCCTCATAATTTTACTAAAATCGTTTAATAATTCTACAGCAGTCACAAACCTTACTTCTTTTGTGTTCTTGCGATAAGCAAAGCTATGTATTCTTGTAGGTATTCAATTAGCAATTTTGAAGCATAGTTTGAATGAGACATTTCCGGTTAAATTGGTAATTACGCCTACATTAACACCAGAAATTGGTGTTAGCGAACTTCTCATTGATAAAAGTCCTGTTAGGTATTGGATATCTAATTTGAATTGTAAGTAGTTATTCTATACAAGACTAATGCTTGGCTCGTTGCGTTATCTAGTTTTGGTTTGGTGAATGGAATTGTGGGGTAATTAAAATATCCCGTCACTTTATCTTCAAAGCTTCCATCATTGTTTTGTTTTTCATTATAATTCTCATTAATTTTCATTTATGTAAATGCCAATTTGATATCACCAGTTCTATTACTGAATATGTTTTTGACTTGTGCTGGAAGTATACTCATCATTCATCTGTTTTGTATAAAAGTTTTGTTTTCCAGATCACAAATCACCCTTCTCAAGTTTGCGTTTTTCATTTAATATTAGAGGTCATTTATTTATGTTTCATTTTATTAAAATCATTGGATCATTTACAGCAACAAAATGGATAAACATATTTAATCGACTGTCGTGAACATGTAAGAAGAAAACTAAACCATATGTAGGTAATATGTAGGTAACAAACTCAATTAAGTAGAAAACAATACCTACTTCATTATAAAACTTCGGTAATAACATCCTCGTAGTTCAGGTAAACAATTTCAAGCTCCAGTCTTCCACAGGGTGGTGGTAGTTTGCACGATATTGTATTGTAATTTACTCTGCTGTTAAATTGTATTACGATCTAATATTAAAAAAAAACATAAGTAAGTTTAATCAAGTAAGTTTGTTTAAGTAAGTTTGTAAAATGGTGCTCATTGCCACTATTTTGTGGTAAAAAATAAACGTTATCTTTATTTATTTAATTTAAAACTTAGATGGGTAGGTTTTTGGTGGTAATAAATACAACTTCTTTAAATATTTATGTTTTAATAGTTGAATACCAAACATAGGTCCTAAGTTGATCTATAATCGTAGGATTAAGCATGTACGACATTCATCAAGAGAAAAGCCAGATTAGAAGGTTTACTTCTTGTCTTACTAGAAAGTTGCAACTGGATAGGTATTATGATTTCTAATAAGATATGTACTGCCTTTTACGTAGTTAAGGAAGTGAAATCGATAGAATATCAAAGGGAACGAATGATTCACGTGAGTGACCTACACGCGTAGGTGGAAACCATACGAGACCTCGTTACAGCAGCGAACGTAAAGAAAGAGATGTAAACACAAAAACAACTGTTATTTATACATAGAAATAACTGTGGGACGGAATTTTTAGGAAGGCCAAAACCTGTTTGTTTTGGACCCAAGTAAATGGGTGAGGACGCCAAATGATATCGATTGCTTACTCGGCTCCCGGTGGCAGCTTCATCTCCTGATCTATATTCTAGACTTACTTGACGGCGGGATAGGTACATATAGCCTTTCCTAGGTTAGGCGGTTGACCTGCGGGCAAACAAGAAAGACGCATGCGCGCGTAAACACATCCCGGCCGAGCACGTGGGCACAAATAACACTGTAACAACGCACCGTCGGACGCCGCCGCGATCACACCCAACACCAACAGTCGTAGTAATATGAACGCCATAAAATCACAAGCATTTGCACTGCACTCGAAATTACGATGGCGGGCTGCGGAGATACGGCAGCGCAGCCCGCTGCCTTGCGCGCACTGAGGCCCGCGCGCGCTCCTCCCTCCGCGCGCCCCTGCCCATTCAACGCATTTCTGTCATGGGCGAATCGATAATGGCATTGTGGAGTGTAGTTCCGGCAATGCACCGAATTATGTCAGGGTGCCGGCCGGCGCGGGCAGGAAAACAAATGCATCTTACTCGAGCGAGCTCGGTATCTGCTTTGGAGTTTTGTTGCGCTAAACTACGGATTAGCGTATTTATTTTGGAGCGTAAACGTATTAGGCGGTTGTGGGTAGGCACGTTTACCTCGGTCGTTAAATGTTTAGTACCAGAATTGCGTAAATGTCGTTCTTAAGAATTCTATACTAAATGTAAAGATTAGGATAACTACTAAGTTTCTTGTTGTATCTCTCTCGGTAGTATTAGGTTCCGAACCGGCTGTAGCTTCAATTTTGGTTTATATTCATTTGACCATGCATAAGTGTTACTTGTAATTAACACGAATAAATTATTTGATTTTGAGAGAACTTGAGAAAAAAGTTGTTATACAGCACTCTGGGTTCTATCAGATGCTGTTGACTTCATCACAGACGAAAATAATGGATTAGATGCAGATACTATTTCAAAGACCTTTACTTTATACAAGAAATTACTCCATTTTTTTTTCAAAATAACGAAATAAATGAAAACCGGAAGTCAAATTCAGTACTTTAAACTTAATTTTGCTACATAATCTACTATCGAGCTGCTAGTGCTTACCTTGATGTAGTAATGTTTACCGTAGGAACCCAGTAATATTTGAACTCAACACTTAAATTTAAATTAATTTTATCAAAATGTATATTTATCATACACGTTGCTCGACGTCGACCATATGACCATTTGTGCCTATTAATAATTTAGGTACATAAACATATGAGGTGTGAAAGTAGTCAAAAATATATGAGGAACAAAGGTGCAATAATATATTATCATTCAAAGTCACCTAAATATTGTATACATCCAACAATACCTTCAATTTTTTTTTCTTCAATTCAATACTATGGATAAGTCTTAAAAATGATATTGCTGTTTGTATTATAATTTTTCTAAATTGATTAGTTTGCACGAGTGACACTTCCAAAGTGGTAAAATATCCCCCCCTCCCCTTTAACTTTTAAAATAAGAGAATGATAAAACAAAAAAGTACAATACTCAATAAACTTCCGTTGAAAATTGGTTTGAACGAGATCTAGTTAGTAGTTTTTTTTAATATGTCATAATTCGTTAGCCGCAATAATTTCCAATAAGAATACTTAAGACTTAATGAATACATTAGCATAGTTGACTATGGTTTTCTACACATTGATGTGATTAGTAAATTCCTAGATTAAATACCACATAGTAAAAAAATCTGGAGGCCAGCTCCCAAGAACTTAATTTATATGTTGGATCCGAATGCGAATAACAGTTTTTAATTCTCATAATTGTACCCAAATATATTCGAATGCGAATTATGCGTCTTCAAAAAATCAAATATTATAAATGCAAATTAAAAAACCATATTTTAATTTTTAACCTTTTTAATAATAAATAGTAAAGTTTAAGCATTTTTTTATCATTTTATAATTTACTTTCATTTCATATATCAAGTTTAGTACCGAGAATTAATTCTTATAATCGACTGAAATAACGGATCGCAATCGAGTGTAGATTGTAGCCGGTTCAGTTCCCGGGTGAATTTACAAAAACTTTAAATTCAGTTTCCTATCTTTACAAAATTCCACTTGAATGCACGTAATTTTATGGCATATCCATATATTTGTAGGCTGTGACGAAATTGGATAGTTTTCGTTTATCGATGTGTCTTAGAACGTCCCTGTCAATAGTAACAATGAAATCAATCGTATCTTGTAAACATTAAAGTTTACTTTTCTTTACTACCAACATATTTATGATCACTTTGAATGCTTAGATACCCATGGACATAATTTAATAAACTATACTAAGTCCATGTAGATACCAATGATCACTTAGGACGCGAATATACCTATTATTGCTCATCTTAACACATAACATATTTATGGAATCGTGTAGTTTAGATAATATTGAGCACTCTGTACGTTTACAACAATATGACGACCTGATAACGTACATAAAAATGAACTTATGTCCTTCAGATAATTTTGACCACTCTGGACACTTAGATCTTTATGAAGCTGACTGTACTTCCGTCAAAACTTTTGATAGATGCACTTTAAGACCAAAAATGGCTCCGACAAAACAAGGCA
Source organism: Glyphodes pyloalis (assembly GCA_037074685.1). Taxonomy (NCBI): domain Eukaryota; kingdom Metazoa; phylum Arthropoda; class Insecta; order Lepidoptera; family Crambidae; genus Glyphodes; species Glyphodes pyloalis. The sequence goes on along the minus strand of JAYKKO010000012.1, from coordinate 1,030,983 downwards.
TAAAAGTTTGTTTCGCTCAAATACAAAAGGGGTAATATCTATACTTCTATACTTATAATAATAGCTTTAAAAGTTTGTTTGAACGCGTCAATCGCCTGAACTACTGGTTCGAATTGAAAAAATAGAATTTGTGTTAGAGAGTCCATTTATCGAGGAAGGCTTTAGGTTATATAACATTACGCTGCGATTAATAGAATGCATGCAAAGCCGCGGCGGGCCGCTAGTAGCTATAACATAAAGGACTAGACAACGACGCTAATTCGATGCTCAAAATACAATTCGTACTATACAACGTGTAACGGAAAGGGTATAACAATATCAAAAATACCAAAGCAGTTAACGGTTACAAACTGTATGGGACCATTTGTAGCTGTGTACACGCATTTATTGATTCAATATTTTTTTTTGAAATATCAGTCAAATACAAGTCAAAATTTTGACTAAGTCACGCTTGCACAACACTATCACAGTATTGTTGGAATCGTCGAAAGACTTGGATGTACCTACCTATTATGCTATTAATTTAAATATCACAATGGTGGTTCATCTTTTAGTGTTTACTGAATCACATCTGAAATTTGTTGGTTTAGCGTTTCTCATTTTGACAATTCAGTTAAGTCATTGAGTTGTCGTCGCCGTGACAACATCTTGTGTTTTTGCCTTTCTGGATTACCTACTTACTACGGATAGCCTAGCGATATTTCGTGATGTCTTTGAGCAATCAAGAATATTCGAGATGATTCTCTGTGTCGGAGCAACCGACGGCAGCGTGATGGCCGACCGAGAGCTAGAGAAAGAGATTTACGAAACCATCAAAACGCTCGTTTCCATCTGTGGATTGGGCGAGGAGATCGTATCACATGGCCAGCTCGGTCACCAGACCTCACTCCGTTGGACTTCTTCTTGTGGGACTAATTTAAAAGGAAGGTGTACGCTGTAGCATGCTCGTCAAGGGAAGAGATCATAGAAAGCATCAAGGCCGCGTTCTGTACAGTGACACCACAAATGTTGCATAATGTTCGCGCATCTTCTAAGAAAGTACTAGGCGCGCATGTCGAGGAAGGAGGTGGAGAAATTCAGGATCGCAGTGATTGTCGTGAAGTGATAACGTGATTTGGGGTCGCTGACCTCAATAGTGTTGTGATGCGTTTGTTTACGTTTTAGTCAGTCATTATAGTTAATCATTTTTTATTTCATAAAAACAATAAAGTGTTTATTTTAACTCGGGATTTCGTATATAGAATCTATACAAGGTATAGTATCCACCTACTTTACATTGTTACCCCCTTTCCGTTACAGGTTGTATATCGTACAAAACTTAAGGGATTTATCGCGCGATCTGGAGCAGCCATACTGGTGACATACCTCCACCTTACAGAAGACCGCAGTCAAATAACAATCACTTCTGTGTTATTGTGTTCCTGCGTGTGTGGTTACCAGAGCTCTTGAGGGGTGCTATTAGTAGCAGAGGTCAAGCTTTTAAGGTAAGGACGACACGTCCAGTAACATAATATTTATTATGCTGTACTGGTCGCCCTTAAGATAGAACCTCATTACCACTTAACATCAGGTGGAATTAGGTCAATCTTGAAGTGCAATATATAAAAAAAAAATTGTAGGCTAAATATTTGAATACATAATATAATATATTGGATGACTAAACATTTTTGTTAGGTTTTATGTTAGGTTACCAAATATAAGTCATATATTTTTTGAAGTTATGTAAACAATAATTATACCTACTTAAAATTAAGACATTAAGCGACGTCACTTCTTTGTATAGTCTTACGAAATGATGACCTCTACTAAATGTTCATTCATCCGTTTTTAATACTGTTGTTGAAGCAAAAAATACGTTTTAACTCCATCTTAAAAATGTAACTGACGGTCTAAACAGAATCATTGTTCTTACTGACTCACCCTTGTCACAAATATTTATTCAAATAGTGGCAAAAATTTTGCCATCCCATACTAAACCTTATGACCTTGACTTACCGGCGAAGACCAATGAAAAGTTTAGATACTCCATGTCCAATTAAAGGTTAACCATTAGAAACACCACGTAGGCAGTATACTTCACACCACGGTACCATGTCGTATTAAATTAATTATTTTGACTAGCCTAATTACATAGAGGCTTAATGTGACAAGGCACTAAGATACAGTAAGCTACGAATGAGTACAACTTTATCTACCCACACGTCTTTGTTTTACTACGCCTAAATATATTATAATTAGGTAGGTACCAAACTGATAAGAATAATTGTATTGCATCTATTTTGTTAATTAAGACTGTAGTAGACGTAATAATTATGGTGTTTTTAATGGGTAGTTTCGAATACGTAAATACAATAACATTATGTAATACGAAAAACATCAAGCGTGTTCGTTCGTTATCACTTAGGAAAAACATTTTGAAACATTGAAATAAAAATGTGGTTTTTGTTTGTTCAAAGTGTGGGTGTTCAAGGAGAAACAAAAACATACGACGACTTCCGTTACCGAGAAGCGTGCGCGTCGCGCCATCTTCGAGGTCCTGGATTCGAGTCAGGTCAATGTGGAAAACTAATTTTTCTATTGTGTCTCAGGTCTGGGTTGGTACCGTCGTTGTTTTTTGTCTTTGTAACACTACAATGCTTTAGCTACTTACCATAGAATCAGAGCACTGTATATGTTGTTTCCCATGTCCAATTGCCCAATACATGTGTGTACTTAAGATGTCTTGATAATGGTAACATGTTTGATTCCGGTTTTCATAGCACAAGTGCTTATTTAACCAACTTTAGGCGAAGCAAAGTGGAGTTTTCGAACTTGAATATCTTTACGACAAGTTTGAAAAGTAAAAGATTGCAATTTCACATATAAAAGTCACGAGATGTTGAGAATTATCGTCCCAGAAATATTAAAAAAGATAAAAGTCGAAGAGAAGGAAAGAAAGTCCAGTATACCTATCTTAAAATTGTCGAAACACTTTAACACACAAGGTGACGGCGTACGTGGGGGACTTCTTGCCGTGGAAAGGGCACTAAAACCCCCTTGAACCTCATCGCCTTGTGGTGGTGTTATGGGAAATCGGTCCAACTGTCCAACCACAACAACACAGGCTGGTAGTCCGTTTACGCTGCCCCGTCTACTGCTCCAAGGGTAGTCGGGGGAGACTGGAGATGGCCGATCCAACTGGCCCATCCCCACCTCGCGGTGGAGACCGTGAGTACGATGCCGGCTGAGATGCCCTCACACAATCAGCCGGCCGGTCTCCAGGCGGTAGCTGGGCTTGGATATATTACGCCGCGACCTAAACCGCCTCTATCTGCGGCAAGCGGGGGAAACTTGTCAAAACATACAATTTAAAACCTTAGTTAGGAACCTAACTGTCACTATTCAGAAAACGTCTGAATCGGACTCGAACCAAGCCATGTTTGTCTCTTTCTTTTTATGGAAAGAAAGCAAAATATTAACTAGGTAGGTTTAAACTAACTAATGCCCAGTTCTAATATGTTACGATTCGTAATGTGTCAAAAATTACTATCCGTTTTTCTCCAACAGACTACGAGTCGTTAAAACCGTTCCATAATTTACTTTCCATAGTTGTCTATCGGTCGTTTTGAGTTACGCCTCGTATAATTTATAGCTATCCGTAATCGGATCGTTTTTTAAATATTGGAACCGGGCATAAGTGAATTAAACGTTTTTTTTTATTTATTTATTTTATTTAAAAACTTTATTGCACAAATAGGTACAACAGGTGGACTTAATGCTAGGGGCATTCTCTACCAGTCAACCCTTGGGTCATGCAGATAGTTTTTTTATATTTCACTTCAAGATTGACCTCATCCTGACGTTAAGTGGTAATGAGGTCCTAGCTTAAGGGCGACAAGTACAGCATAATAAATCTGTTACTGGAATTGTGGCCCTTACCTTGAAGGCTTGACCCCTACTACTAATGTAGCACCCCCCAGGAGCTCTGGAAACCTTACTCACACGCAGGAACACAACAACACAGAAGTGATTGTTATTTGGCTAGTCACAAATAGTATCAATAATCGTTTCCTTTCATTAAAGGTCCATCATGTTTGTCTTGCAGTTTTATTACCTTTAAATATTTTAAGGAAATAGATTGCGGTGTGGGGTACGAACCCATGACCTTCACGTATCGCGCGTGCTGAAATTCCAACGGAGCTAGCTGCAAGTTATCGTAGGCGATGAATTTTTCTATTGTATGCCTTCGGTAAGTGCCCTCTGCCGAATATGTTTAGAACTACATACTTATCGCAATCCCACACACCGCAAGGAGGGATGAATTTTTTCTGTTCATTTAAAATATTTAAAGTACGCTAGAGTGGCGTGAAGTTCTATAATTTTTTTACATATCTTTTACCTTTAAAACATCTTAAATAGTTGCTTGATACTAAATCACAATTGAATCATGGCAGTTGTCTAAATATTTTATTATGTCAACTGTCTGTTTGTGAATACTTTGAAAATGCAAGTCTTTAACAATAATCCGTTAGTGTCATTTATGCCCGGTTCCAATATGTTACGATTCGTAGTGTGTCAAAAATGACTAACCGTTTTTCTTCAAAAGACTACCAGTCGTTAATTTTAATTTCAAATTTACTTTCCATATCAGTGGGTCTACTCCCGAAAACGAAATGTCGGATCCGACGACAGTAGCAATTTTTTATTCTCGAAAGCGCAACCAAATAACTTCGAATGCGAATAATGCGTTATTAAAAACCAAAATATTATTAATACAAAACATAAACCACGTTTTAATTCGCAAACTTATGATTAATCTTCAAAAACGAAACCTTCGTTTGTTCGTTTCTTTTTTTTTTTTTAAATATGGACTCTGTCCCGCGTTTACAAACAACGCAGTGATTTGTTCGTTTCGTTTTGAGAGTAGACCCCCAGCCGTCATCAGTCGACTGTCGGTTGATTTTAGCTTACGCCTCGTATAATTTATTACTACCCGTAACTAGATCGGATCGTTTTTTGTAATATTGGAACCGAGCATCAGTGGATTTTTCTAGCACTTATCTCCCGCTGCAACCATCCCTCACCGATATTTAACGTGAGTATCGAACTTACGTGACGGGACATGTCAGAAATGAAAAACCATTCTTAATCCTGCAGTGGACTATCAACTTTATTAAATCGGGACTTAAGATCTAAATCGTTACAGATACATGTAGCCGTTATGCTATAAAAAAGACAATACACAATTATTTAATTACTATCAGTTAACAATATTTTTGGTCACAACTTTTGACTCGTCATAAAATATTCGCCAATTTTAAACTTCATACCCTTCGATCAAAGATTTTATGAATTTTTAATGCAAAATACAAACAAATTATTGACCAATACCCCGCATCATGACGTACATAGATGTATTTTAATCATTGCAAGATAAATAAATAAATAAATGCGCCAGACAACCACACCAATCTCACCTGGTCTCAAAATAAGGTTTTCCGTTTTCCTTTGTACTTATGAGTACCAGGCGACGGATACTAACTGGGGGCGCTTCATCCCATCACAACCAAACCCAAGTCAATTAAGACAAGTTCGTTTTCCAAATTGACTTGACCGGGGATCGAACCCAGGACTTTTCACGCTGTGGCCGCCTACCTTAGCCACAGCGCCACCGAGGTCGTACCGGCCCCACGTGTCATACAGTCTGATCTAATGAAGGTGTTCCCGCATAAAATATCCAGTAGATGACGATACGTCGACGTGAGGTCCAACTATTATTTGATTAGTGATTTAAATGTCATTGTGACATGTCCGTCAATGTCATGTAAACCGTAACCAATCACGTAGCAGTTGGACTCCACGTCTACCTATCGCCATCTAGTGGATCTTTCGTGCGCAAACACCCACATTCAAACTTTATGTGACTGAGTAGGTACGTACGTATAAGTACGGAAATAAATAATTTTTGACGTAATATCACGCGCGGTCATGCAACAAATAAGAGCGAAAGAAGGCTTAATATTGTTTAATGCCTTGTTTTGCCGGCGCCATTTTTTAGGACGCTTATGTTTAACAAAAATATTTGATCGAAGTTTACCTTGTTAAACAAATTAATTGTAGAAACGACAAGTTTAGTTATCAATATTGGTTAAACAATTTAACACTGATACTGATTGGCTGAAAATAGAACGCACTGTGCTATTTTCCAATCAACAGTTTCGTAACATATGTCGTCTCATGCAAGAAATTTGACATATTGCATCCTACTCAGCTAAGTCCTGCTTTCAATGGAAATATGTCGCTTTTAACAGTCAAGATTCAAAAGCGCGATTTGGTAAAAAATATCTGGCAATGCTGGCAATTTAGTATGGTCGTCAGGGCCGGCGTAGGGGTGGCGCGCGTTTGGGCAACAGCCCAGGGCGCTCGGACTTGAACGGGCGCTAGAATGCTACCCTGAGGTACTCAGATGTAAGTATTCCCCTAAATCGATGTATTGGTTATACGCTTTTACAGGGGCGCTGGCGGAAATTCGTCCAGGGCGCCAGTACTGCTAGAACCGGCACTGATGGTCGTGGTAAGGAAAATACCTCGTTTTAGATGTTCAAGCGTCAGCGTCGATGGTCAAATGGCCTTACATAATAGTAATATATAGTTAATAATAATTGGGATGATAACACCATTTACAAATAATTGAATCCCTAATAATGCAGTGAAAATGACTTTTTGTTACATCGGTCATATTAATATTTTTACAATTTATCTTTAAAATGAACCCGAAACCATTAAGTGGTCTGTATGTTAGCAAGTAAAATTGGTTATAATATTTTCATAAAAATCTATGAATAAATCATGTTTTGACAGGATTTAAAAGATTGAATAAGTCAGCCATAATCGCTATTACGAATTCATTATCATTTCATCTAGATTCTTAAGAATAAAATATTCCTGTCACTTATCTAAGCACCTTGAATGGAAACTAAACATGAATAATATACATTTGTTGTAACACTTGTAAAATGTTTATACATCTACGGTAAACATGCTCAAAATTGTTAAGTTTTGTATCAATTCATGTCACAGAAATAGTACATTAATTTTTACCTTAATTGTGTTACAATAGTACGTAAACGATCTTCATGTATCACGCGTGATACGTCAAGGTCGTGTTTAATTTTTTCACAAATCGGCTGATTAAAATTACCGATACTTTTGGATATAGAAATTCGACTATAAAATGCTAAAGAAAGCCGGAACATCTACAATTGCGGCATTTCGTATCAATTGACACAAAAGCTCGTGGTATAGGGTTAAGGCTTCTTCAATGTGTTTTGAATAGCAATCAATAAAAAAGTGGTTCTTTTGAATAGCTGTGGAACAGCTATTTTAACTTTTGAGATTACCCTCTTATAACAATGTTTTCATATCTCGTAGTTAAATGGATTTGAGACAGAAAATGTGGATAGGTACTATTCTTTTTTCTAGTATTTAAACGTGATTGTGTGGCGTTACGAATATTCAAATGGTACAGGGTGTTTTTTAAATTTAACATCGAAAAAACATATTAACATCACTAACTACTTTTTTTAAAATAAGTGTAAATAATTTGCGGGTCACCATACAAACTCAATAACAATCTTAATTCTTATACATTTATCGGATTTGAAAAATCCGATCTTTCACACAAAGGTCTAAGGACGAAGTCGACGTAGGAAAAGTTCCAAAACAATTTGTATCCTCAGTGATGTTGATGTTATAAAAATAACTCTTGTATTATATTAAGTTTGTATAGCAATATCGGATTACCTAGAAATATACTCCGTTTTCTAGCATTAGAAATTTGGTAAAGAAATACACAGGGGTTAAAAACTTTTTATTTTACACAATTACAACAAAACAGTTATTTTAATTAAAAGTAACTTTAAACTATTTGAAATTCTAAGAGCAATAGTGCTTAGTTTTAGTTTATTCACTATTATTTTAGTTTTTCATTTGAGGGATGATGAGTAGAAATTGCAAATAGATAACGCTCCGTTTCATATTTGCTACATCTGATTTTTATGTCCTTTGCTGTATACATTAAACTTATAACATTTCAATATTAAAATACGAATACATACTTACGGCAATGAAAATTAAATAATCAGAACTTAGACGCAAAAAACATACTATGCAACTTTTTGTAACATATTTTTCGTATATAATCGCGTGTACAGACGAAGTATATAGTAGTCATCTATCATGTCGTATGTATAAGACTAATATTGAACTGCAAGGGAATAAAATTTTGTTCTTTCTAATGCAAAAAAATGAAGTTTAATAAAATGCAGGCGTCCATTATTTAGGAACTAAACATAATATTGTTGTCATCAGGTATCTTCAGGGGTGGTGGTGGGTGGCCGCGTCCATCAGCGCTCGGACGAGCGGCGGCGCCTGCGCACGTAACGACATTGTATAAAAAATACGATCCACGAAAGATGACCACTGGGCAGAAAGCTCCAAGTGATCGCCTAAGGATATCCTTACTATCCTATTTATTGACTACTAAACTTTTTTTTATGAAAAAAAAACTCAACTGTTTGATTAAGTGCATATTGGATTTGTAATTTATCATAATATACAAATCAATATATTTCATACCTATATAAAAGGCATTGAGTCAAAATTTTTTATCCCACATTTAGAGGCGACGGCCATCTTGGACCATGCAGAAAACCCAATGACATCCTGAACATAAACCTCTCCCACAAACCAGAGTAAGTGTCGAGTTTCTTGTCATGTTCTTTTTTTTGTAAAAAAAACTACTGACATTCTTCCCGGTATCTTCTCGGTAGTTATAGATTCCGAACTGGAGGTAGCACCATTAGATTCACATAAAGACTATTCATAAGTGTTATTTGAAATTTATATGAAAGAAAGAAAAATATTTTAATTGACCGAACCGAAAACGTATAAACAAGATAGCTTAACAAATAACATTTTATGGTCAATCGGGTTCCAACTCAGCAAATGCTTCTATGGCATTATTTGCAACATCACTACAGAGCTACTATTCTGGTGGAACCCACCTGCTTGGATATGAATTAAAATAACAGACATCATCACCATTTTGAACACAATGGTAGAAAAAAGTGGTGTAATAGTAGACATTTATTATTTTTATGCAACGATCCTAATAAAATGGGACTGTCAGCCTTCAACAGACACAATATTCTCTCGAATAACATCTCACGAGGGTAGGGATACGCTGATAACCAGCGCTGCCCGGGATCCATTCTCGAGACAGCATTAGCTGAGCTTTTTCCTTTTGTCTCATAAACAATCTATTTATGTTTGGAACAGATTATGTTTTTTGTTTTGTTTGTAAGTAGAGTCAATACATGTTTTTTTTCTTCTTTCAAAATTAATTTTGTGCCGACGATCCCTAAGTGCTATTAAAAAGTTTACATGAATAAAGTTTGTTTTCTAGTTACCTAGGACTTTCTGTCCTCTTCCTGCGGTCGCGGCCGGGCGAGCGGCGGCGGCGGCTGCGCTCGTCGCCTGATGAGGACGAGGAGCGCGACGAACGCTTCTTCTTGGCTTCTGGGGAACAACACAACACAACCTTAAAGGCTATAATTAAATGGTCAACCTTTGGTTGTTGAACCAAGAGCCATGGATTCGATCGCCACACAGGCTGGACAATGATCCGTGTGGTGAACATTTGTGGTTTTTTTTTTATATTGCACTTCAAGATTGACCTCATCGCACCCGATGTCAAGTGGTAAGTGGTGGTCCTAGCTTAAGGGCGACAAGTACAAATAAAACTGTTACTGAACTTGTCGTCCTTACCTTGAAGGCTTGACCCCTACACTAATGTAGCACCCCCCAGGAGCTCTGGAAACCTTACTCACACGCAGGAACACAACAACACAGAAGTGATTATTATTTGGCTGCGGTCTTCTGTAAGGTGGTTTCACCAGTCGCGCTGCTCTAGTACGAGCGATAAAAGGTTATGCCCTACCTCTCTTCTGTGCCTGCATAAAAAGGTTTTTAAGTATATATTAAGGTACCACCGGCACTAGTTTACAATGGTTTTTAGTATGTCACCGTAAACACCATGTAAGCATATTTAAGAACAATAAAAAAATATCAGTATTAAATTGTTACTAACGCCAATATTTTTATTTATTTGGGCGACTTGTGGCTCAGGCAGTATTTCGCCAAAATTAATTATTATTTCTCATTTCTTAAGTAGTGGTATAGATTCTACAAGTTTGAACAATCATGTTTCAGGGTTTGTATTTGTTAACGCGTCGTATAGCACAGTACCTGCGGCCTTGTTCTCTCGGTCGCGCTGTCTCGACTTGATGAGGCGAACTATCTCCATCAGCTCTTTCCTTGCCTCGTTGCGTTCCTCTTCCTGTCGATGTAGACGACACTTTTAAACTAAATATAGATTACATATTTTTATATTAAAGAAACATTAAAATGTCATCTCCCCTAGCAGCGTTGAATACAAACCTTTTCGAACTGAGCTAACCGCAGGTTATCGTAGGCGATGAATTTTCTATTATATATTTCTGTTATACCTCGCAGCTTTCGACAAGTGGCACCTGCCGTAAAGATTTAGAAGTACATACTAATCGGTTTTATTTTAAAGTTCGCTATCGGGCGTCAAACACTACAAAAAATCGATATAGTATTTTTCTTCCAAGATAATACGACTGATGCGTCGGTAAAATACAATGATTATAATTAATTATATTAGTTGGATTTCAAAAATATATTGATAAAGTATGTTTTGCTTCACCAAATAAATATTTTAATATCCATACTACAGTACAGCGCATCGAAGTTTAGTTTCGGGATGTGTATGTCACTATTTCGTAAATAAATAAATAAATATTGGACAACTTTACATACATTGCTCTGATTCTGTGGTAAGTAGCTTAAGCACTTGTGTTAAAGAAATCAGAAACAACGACGGTATCACAATACCCAGACCCGAGACAATATAGAAAAGTTCGTTTCCCATATTGACCCGACCGGGGATCGAACCCAGAGCCTCAGAGATGGCGCGACGCTAAAGTCCGGCACGCTTGCCTTTCGGCTACGGAGGTCGTAAAAACTATAGGTAAGTGACATTGCGGTTTTTTTTTGGTACCACATCGTATTTTGCTGAATAACGCATATACTCGAGCGATGAATAAAAAAACACTTGTTAATATAGATCTAACGACAACATTGTGACATTTGCTAAATTAGTTAAACAAACTTTACTTACAGTTCTGAATCTTACTATTTTTTTACCTGCCGCAAACCCGCCCCGGCGTGATAATCGACGCTACCCCAAATAAGAAAATTATATTAAATTAAGTACGGTTTTTTTTTTATTTAAATTTTGTACAAATACTACCAAATTCATCTAAACCAGTAAACGAAAAAACATAAAAGCATTTCTAACGCTTGAAAATGGCACTACGAAAAGCAAGGCACGGTGGGCGTGGCTTAAAAAAGAACGGACGCCGCGAGACATAGGCGCGGACCAATCACAGCGCGTGTTCCATTCCATTCTATAAGATGGCGTAACTAACGACCCCTGTAACAAGCGTCTTTTTGTCGACCTAAACGCATTAGCCATAAAGTTATTTTTCAAGTGTCAATACTTTATTACTATATAGCGTACCTATTGTTTCTGTGCCTTACATTTGTGTATGTTTTGGTGTCAATATTCGATTTAAGTTAGTATGACAGGATTTCTTCAATGTTTTTTCGTTCACTGAACCTAATCAGTAGTTGTCGCTTGAAAAAATAACGACCATACAAACAGTTATATACTTGGGATGACGCCCCCAGTTAGTATCCGTCGTCTGATAAATAAATAAATAAATGCGCCAGACAACCACACCAATCACCTGGTCTCAAACTAAGGTTTTCCCTTGTACTATGAGTACCAGGTACTATAAGTCTGATAGGTACTCATAGTACAAGGGGAGACGTTAGTTTGAGACCATGCGAGGTGGTCATGCGCATTTATTATTATTGTTACGCGCCACGGTTGATGTTCGATAATATGGCGCCATCTAGTTTCGAATGGCGGAACTAATTGACTGGAGATTTCGATGACAGAACTTACTAGGATGTTCGAGTACATTCTAGTAGTTTCAACTAAGGCAGGATCTAGAACAATGGTCGGTCGGGGTCGGAATGTGCGCGAACATTCTGGATGTTTCTACGATGGAACGTTCGGGAACAAACTGTGGCAGTATATAAGGACGGGACTGGCCGCGACTGCAGTAGTATTAAATTAGCGATACAAGTGATTACATCGAAAGCGATCTTGAATTGCGACTTGGGAGCGATTTTGGTTTTAAGTGTGTTTTCAAGTTGTTTAATTAAAGTGTAACTTTTGGTAATTTTTATCGCCAATTTTTATTTTCACGAACCCGAAGCTCGTAACATTACTATTACTTTTATAATCTTACCAACACGCGTTTATGATATTATTATGGTTAACATACAAATGAACGGCACTTGATAAATAATAACAGTCTTAGCTCACCTTCTTCTTGTCTTCTTCTTGGGGCGACTTGTCACCGCTCCTGTCGCGAGCGGCAGACGTGGACCGCTTCCTGTGACGAGTCTTAGACTTGGACGTGCTACATTGGGAATTAATCAATGAGAGCTGTTATAAGTACGGATGTGAAAAACAATCGATTTTTTAAATCTATTCGCAAAACATTAAAAATCGATTATTTATTTCACTAACAACTAAAATTTACACAAAGAGGTGAAAAGGTAGATATGCGTGATTAGGTTAAGTCCATGCAGTTTGGCTGCTTAAAGATCTTTATTTTCATCAGTTTAAGAATAATTATCGAATGTCCGCATTACTTAGGCTAAATGTTAAAAAAATACTTTTGTTTGTTTTTCAGTTTCAAAACCAAGTGATTGCTATTTTAGTTAATATTGACTCGGTAATTTTATGATAATGTAAATAAAAAACAAAAAAAAAATCCTTCTCTGTTTACAAGAGTTTTTTTTTTATCTAGTTAATCGTCTTTTTCTCTCCAACTCACATCCACAGTGATCCATATCAACCTGACTGGGTATCAAACTCGGGACAGAAATTAAGGATAGTCAGAATTCCTGTACAAAAGCTTATATCTTTTAATTCTCGAGATATCATCAAGGTATAATAAGACATAAATCATGATTATCAAGTTTTTTGTCAATAATAAAAAAAACGATTTAACATTCAATTAATGTATTAATTTATAAAATCATTAAAAATCCATATTTCTTACCTGTCCCTGCTCGAAGAGCGCGACCTCTTCCTCCTATCCTTGTCTCTAAGCTCCTCCCTCTTCTTATCCTCATCCCTCCTCTCCCTGTACCTCTCCCTCTCACCCGACCTGTCACGCCTGTCAAACCGCCCCTCCCTCTCCCCGGACCTGTCACGCCTGTCAACCTTGTCTTTGTCATTCTTCCTGTCACCGTCGTGTCTGTCTGAATGTTTGCGGTCGCGCTCTTGGTCGCTTTTCTCCGACTGCTTGCGGTCTCTTCCGTCTCTTTCACTCCTATCGAACTTGTGATCGCGGTCGTCCTTGTCACTCCTGAAAAAATAATAAAAAAAATGCGTCAATGACACGAATCAATTTAAAGCATTTCTTTATACTGTAAGTACCATTACTATTGATAAGTATCTAGTAGGCAAGAAATATGTCACTACTGCTCAGCAAGAGGTCCCGGGTTTGAGCCCCGACTCTAACTATTCATTCGAAAGAAAATAGCCGTGATATTATATTTATGAATTTCATGATACTAATGTGCAATTTATTGTTCTTACAGTAAATGGTGATCAATAATGTCCTGTATATGTGATTAGGCATGTTTGAAATTGCCGCGATTAATCGAAAATCGATCTTTCAATCCTCTATTTATTGAAGAATCGATTCTAGTATGTTCGATTCGAGTCATTTTTTTTTGTCGAGGGGGAAATGCCTACCGCACCGTCGCTCTCTGCGGGCAACAGAGAGTGGTGTGTCGGGCTCGCACCGACTAAAACCCCCTCGGTGGCCAAAGCTGCGCAATTGTGGGGGAGTCGGGATTCCTTGCTGATTCTACACTGACTCCCCCACAGAAATAGACAGGCCTACCCCAACTCACCTCTCCGAATGCTTCCTGCCCTTGTCCTCGCGGTCCTTATCGCCATGCCTCCGCTCAAGACTGCCCTTCTCCTTGCGCTCCTCTCGCTCCCCCTTATCGGTGTACCGCCTCTCGTCGCCTCGCTCACTCCTCTGCTTGTCGCGCCTGTCCTCCCTGTCGTCCCTCTGCTTCTCTCTGTGGTCGCGGCGGTTTTCGAAACGGTCCTGGCGACCTTCGTTCCTATAACAAGAGTAGGATGTTTGAATATCGTTTGAGCAGTATATTATGTAAGGTTAGAAAGCCTACAATAAAACTAAATATACAAAAGCAGGGATTCAAACTAAAATTTTATAATTCTAAGCAAAACTAAACCACCTTTCTCTCAATTTCTGTAGTGTGATATCATCAGATCTTTATTTCTTTGTCATGTTAACACCCTTGGGCTATATCCTATTCAACAAAAAGAGAATCATCAAAATCGGTTCATAAGCGATAGAAGTTATTTGCGAACACATATAAAAAACTGTTGAATTGAGAAACTTCCAAAGAGAGGTAGAGGTAAGTAGAGAAACTATGAAGAGCATGTAGGCCTGCATATTAGGTTTGAACTAGCTCACAATGTGGGTATTTTGGGATGAGTATATTTGCATGGGTACTTTCAAGGCATTTTTTTATATTGCACTTCAAGATTGACCTCATCCCACCTGATGTTAAGTGGTAATGAGGTCCTGACAAGCACAAAAAGCTATTATTGGACTTGTCGCCCTTACCTTAAAGGCTTGACCCCTGCTCTAATGTAGCACCCCCCAGGAGTTCTGGAAACCTTACTCACACGCAGGAACACAACAACACAGAAGTGATGTTATTTGGCTGCGGTCTTCTGTAAGGTGGAGGTATTTCATCAGTCGGGCTGCTCCAGTGCGAGCGATAAATCCTTCCTTCCTTAAATTAAAGGTAAGGTAAGAGTGAATCTGCTATTACTGGCCCAGAAAACTTTATCCTCGACTCATTCTTCATCTTCGCTTAGCATTAGGTGAAAGAGAAGGCTGAAGAGCTCGTACGCCCCCGGGGCTGGCTCGTGACGTTAACACGTACCTCTTTTTTTTAAGGGGGGAAATGCCTTGGCGCACCGTACCGCTGCGTTGGGGGAGGCAGCGGCGTGTGTGGGACTCCTCCGCTTTGAGAAGAGCAGAGACTACCCTCTAAAACCGGAGCAGGCTGAAGGGGTCGTACTCGCCCGGGGCCGGCTCGTGACGTCAGCACGTACCTCTGCTTGTCCTTGTTAAAAGTGCTCCGGAGCAGGCTGAAGGGGTCGTACTCGCCCGGGGCCGGCTCGTGGGTGCTGCTAGCTAGACCCTCGGACACGTTGGTGACTGCGGAGGACAGCTTGGGGGCGGAGTACACGGTTGAGGGCATCTCACGGCGGCGCGGTTGTTGTTGTTGTTGTTGTTCTCTGTGAGGTATTAATGAGCTTCATTTGTAACTAAAGTCATTAATGAGTGTTATGATTAGAATTGCGATGAAATAGATATAGGCTTCAGACCTCATCAAAGCTCTTTTGAACCAAGCATAAAGAAGGCTCTTTTGAACCAAGCAAACTCACTGGCGGTGATGCAGGCTAAACTACAAAGCCTTCTAGACGAAATCTTCAAGACGAAAAACTTTTTTACGTCCGAGTTCGCTCGTCTGAGTGAGATGTGGTAGAAAATATTCTACCGGATACGTTTGTGAAAAAAATCATGGTTCCATAATTTAAAGAAACTGAAAAATTTCATTTCCCCTTGCGTTGTAGCGTTCGAGTCCACGATTTTCACGTATTGTGCCACTGCTCGTTTACCTGAGCTAACCGCTAGTTATATAATAGACTATGATTATTTCTGTTGTTTATTTAACTCTTAGCTTTCGTGCTCTGTAAGTGCCCTCTGCCGTATGAGTTTACTGTATACGTGTCGGTTAATCGTTTTCGTCCATCGAACAGGATCCCGCGTCCCCACTAGTGGCCGCGTCAATTTCCGAATCTAATGAAATTTAGTAAAATAATACCCCTGTTTAAGTCAGGTGTTAAAATTGACCCATCTAACTTTCGACCTATTTCTATACTGCCAACGCTTAAATCTTTGAAAAAATTATATTCGATCAACTCATAATACATTTTCATGAAAACGATTTGCTACATAATTAACAGTTTGGCTTCACCAAAGGTAGATAAACCACAGATGCGGGAGTGGCACTTATTAAACATATACTAGATCCGTGGGAGAGAAAGCAAGATGCCATTGGTATTTTTTGTGATCTGTCAAAGGTGTTTGATTGTGTCAATCATGAAACTTTGCTTTTAAAATTGAAACACTATGGTGTCTCAGGCCCTGCAATATCTTTATTGCAATCATACTTAACTGGTAGAATACAAAAAGTTAATGTTAACAAAGCCAATTCTTTCGGCGCACCTCTTGTTATGGGCGTGCCCCAGGGCTCTATATTAGGACCTCTTCTCTTCTTAATCTATGTCATATGGTCTACTGCTGTGGGGCTCAGCCTCTGACATACAAACTATTTTTGTATTGCAGAAGAGAGCTATTCGATCTATATACGGCCTAAGATCGCGTGATTCACTCAAAGAATTATTTAAAGAAATTGATATTTTAACTGTAGCGTCTCAATTCATCTTTGACTGCATTATGTATATTCGTAAAAATCTTAATTTATTCTATAAGAAATCAGATATATATAGTTTTAACACAAGAAATAAACATAAGCTCGCTATTTCAAACCATAGGCTCCGCAAAACCAGTAAAACATTAGTTGGATAAAGTATAAAAATATTCAACAAGTTACCGCAAGGTATTATTGACTTACCCATGCATAAATTTAAGGTCTACGTTAAATTATGTTTAATGAAAAAAGGGTACTACAAACTTGATGAATATTTTAATGATAAACATATATGGACATGATTGTCTGCTCGCTCACACACCAAATTTTTAAGTTATCTAGCCCAAAATATAGTAAAGATTAGGATAACTACCGAGTTTCATGCCGGGTTCTTCTCGGTAGGATTAGGTTTCGAACCGGCTGTAGCTTCAATTTTGGTTTATATTCATTTTGACGATGCATAAGTGTTACTTGTAACCAACATGAATAAATGAATTGATTATGATTATAGTAAACAGACAAAATTCGTCAAATGTGAGTCATACTTGCGCACGAAAGGTTCCGTACCATTATCTATTCAAAATAAGACACAATGATTTATTTTTGAAGTAAATACACAACTCAATATTCTGTGAATATTTCAAGCGTTTACCTTCTGCTGTTATTTAACATCAAGCATAAAAATGGTTAAAATTATGTTTTTTGTATGGGAGCGCCCCTTAAATGATGATTTTATTTCGCTGTTATACCGGCAACAGAAATACATCATTTGTGAAAATTTCTATTTCCTAGCTATCACAGTTTTTGAGATACAGCCTGGTGACAGCGAAGTCTTAGTAATAGGGTCCCGTTTTAACCCTTTGGGTACGGAACCCCGTAAAAAGGATAGCAGGTAGGTTGCAGTAGTCCCCCGCGCCTCACCGCTGGTCGTGGCGCGGCTGCACGCCGAGCGCGCGCGCCAGCACGTCGGCGCGGCTGGGCCCCGCCCCCGCCCCCGCTGCCGCCCCCGCCGCCGCCCCCGCCCCCGCCCCCGCCCCCGCCCCCGCCCCCGCCGCGCGCACACCCATCCGCCGCGCGCTCGCCGCCGCGCCCGCGCGCTTCTGCGACAGCTCGGGCTCCTCTGTTGGGTTCACCACTTATTATTATTTATACGTATATAAACTTTATTACACAAAAAACGACGACGTCAAGCACTATAAACCTTTTTAAAAATATTGGACAACATCACATACATTGCTCTGATTCTGTAGTAAGTAGCTTAAACAATTGTGTTACAGTTATCAGGATCAACGACAGTACCACAACACCCAGTCCCGAGAAAATTTAGAAAAGTTCGTTTCTCATATTGACCTGACTGGAAATTGAACCCAGGACCTCAGAGATGGCGCAATACCAAAGTCTGGCCCGCTCGCCTCTAAGCTAAGAAGGTCGTCAGGAAAGTAATTATGTTTCGCAAAATAGTTCCTTATTACGTAAGTGCAACAGTTTAATATTAAAATACTACTTACCATCGTGTTCCACATCTTCCTCGAAATCCAAAGCATTGTAATCAATCTTTTCATGAGTTGACTTCTCTGAAAACAAAAATAAAAAAGAACTCTTTACAACTTTCAGAAAGCTAAATAAATATTGGACAACATCATAATTACATTGTTCTGATTCTGTGGTAAATAGCTAAAGCACTTTTGCACATAATGAAAAAAGGCTGCTACAAAATTAGTGATTATTTAAACGACAAAAATGTATGGGTCTAGAATAACTTTAATTCTCAGAAATGTTTTTTATAAGCTTTGTATATTTAGGGAACATTGTTACATTGAAAAGAGTAGGTGTCGACTTTCTTGCCGGTTCTTCTCGATATGATCAACATTCCGAACACGGCGGTAGTTAATTAGTACTGACGATTCATAAGTGCTTTTGTGAAGCTTACATGAATAAAGATGTTTTCTATTCTATTATTTTCTTATTTTCTACAGAAATCAGAAACAACGACATTACCACAACACCCAGATCCGAGACAATATAGAAAAGTTCGTTCCTCATATTGACCCGACCGGGGATCGAACCCGGGGTCTCCGAGTGGGACGTTAAAGTCCGGCACGCTCACCTCTCAGCTAAGGAAGTCGTCATTAGGGAGGTTCAGATGATCATAGTAGTTACAATATTACAAACCGAGAGTACTGTCGCATTCACCCTCCTCCAACTCTCGAGGGTGTTCAGGAGTTCCACCTTCTTCATCTAAAATAGTACCAAAACATACCTAATTAAAATTAATTTTAAAAACCGCTCCGAATAAAATACTAATACTTTAAGAGTACCTAACACAACCTACAAATGAACTACTTAACTGAGTAATCAAACGGCAAAAATGCCTTATTATTTCGGGAAATGGCTGGGTTTGCACCTATAGAGTGAGATCCCAGTCACCCCAGACTTACGTCATTTTAGGAAAGATGAAATTTATAGGATTGGTAGTATAACATAAGCTTAGAAAGGAATGGATACTCGCTAAGCTGAAAGCGGGGCCGTTTTACAGGTAGCAGGTATCAAAGGTGGTGAAAAATCATGCTTACTTACGTTAAAGTAGGAAGGCTGGTTTTTACATATGTTATATGTGATATTGTTATAAACAAATAAATATAATTGCCAGACGCTTCCTGTGGGCCATAACTTTAGCCCGACACTTTAAAAGTTATAAAAAAATATTGAAACTTACGTTATTTTAGGAAGGCTGTATTTTATATATATTAATAAGCATAATATTTCAAAATATTTTCCAATGAGCCAGATAAATCTGACGGGCCAAACATCCTTTTTTTTTTGAGATGTCGAAAATACTTTCGCTATCGCCGAAGGCGATAAGCCATTCCCGCGAATCAAGGCCAACCGGGGTGTCCCACACCCACGGTCGGCTGGTCCCCGCCAGGAGGCGTGCGCGAGGCGGCGCCTTGCTCGTAGCCTCCAGCGTCATCGGTGAGGTGGTGCTTGAGGGTCGTCCTCTCGCTGCCTCTCCGCTGCCTCCTTCCGTGAAATTACTTGTTCGCAGAAGGTAGCGATCGCCGTCTAGGCCTCCTCGCCTCCAAGCATAGCTTCAACCATGCTTGGAAGCGAGAAGTCTCCACCAACAAAGGCGGCCAATTCACCCCCCTCACTTACCCAGGCCGGACACACATCCAGGGTGTGGTCTGCCGTGTCTTCCGCCGCGGGCCAAACATCCTGCCAGACTTCATGATATTTACTTTGATAAATATACACTACAAATAATTTATATTACAAAATATCAATTGCCACGAATAGTAAGAGAGAGATATATACGCGTCAGAGTGCATCTCACTTGTACATAAACACTTGAATAATGCTGTCGCGCTTCCACGCACAGCGGAACTTTTAATGAGTCTGTCTGGATGTTTGGCCCGTCAGATTTGTCTGGCTCATTGGAAAATATTTTGAAATATTATGCTTATTAATATATATAAAATTCAGTCTTCCTAAAATAACGTTATAAGTTTCAATATTATTTTATGACTTTTAAAGTGTCTGTCAAAAGTAATGGCCCACAGGAAGTGTCTGGCAATTATATTTATTTGTTTATAACAATATCATATATAATATATAACATATGTAAAAACCAGCCTTCCTACTTTAACGTAAGTCAGCATGATTTTTCACCACCTTTGATACCTGCTACCTGTAAAACGGCCCCGCTTTCAGCTTAGCGAGTATCCATTCCTTTCTAAGCTTATGTTATACTACCAATCCTAAAAATTTCATCTTTCCTAAAATGACTATGTTCAAAGCTAAACTATGAACACTGTTTTTTGCGATATGAGCAATGTAACCTTTTGCGAGAGAAAATATATTTTTATATTATATTATATGTTCAAAGCTATCTTAGAACAACCGCAAGGAACATAGCTTTCAAATGAAAAAATATTAATCGAAATTAGTAATTCTTTTTCAGAGCTACAATACCACAGACATATTTAAATACCCTAGTTTTTTACGAAACATCAATGATAAGCGTCGTTACATTTTAACAGACACCACCTCCCTCCGAATTGCATAACGTAATACTTGGACACTCCCAAAGAACAAAACTTGCAATTTTATTTTACATATTTATTTATTACAAAACTGTTCCATAAAATATTACTGACTGGTCTGCTCCAGTTTACCTCTTGAAATAACATAATACTTAATGCTTTTTTTCACTCATCAAAATAAAACTATATGACTTGGTCCAAAGTGTTCTACACATAGCTATAAGTTAGATACTGCCACTGTAACTAATCTGCTGAGTTTCTTACCGGTGTCTTCTCGGTAGATATAGGTTCCGAACCGGAAGTAGAATCACTTTGCATTATATACAATGACGATTCGAAAGTGTTATTATATGTAACCTACTTGAATAAACAAATATTGAATTTGAATTAAAATTTGTAACACCAGCCAGTTCGGTTTAGCGCAACTTGGATTCGAAACTTGGCATAACGTATTGTTACTGATCGAGCTCTTTTATTTAATATGTACCTCAATTAGCGGGGTTGTGTCAAAATAAGTAATAAGACATTTCGTAGCACCGGTCATCTTGAAACTAATTCCTGCAAACATGATTAAAAAAACTCCCAACAACACTTTAATATGGTTGAGTGAAGCGATGGCTTGCACATACGTCATGCTTGTGAACAGGTGCTACCTTTGGAGACTGGTCTGCTCCAGCTTAATTAATGTTTTCTTCACTCATCAAATCAAAACTATACTACTCGGTCCAAAGTGAGGTACACAAAGCAATAAGTTAGATACTGCTTCTGTATAACTGAGTACTTTACAATAACACCTGTATGTAATGTATGTAATTTACAACGTGTTTGCAATAAATATTTGATCGATTGATTGAGTTTCTTACTGGTGTCTCGGTAGCTATATATTCCTAACTCGCAGTAGAACCACTTTGCATTGTATTCAATGACGATTCAAAAGTGTTACTTTTTGCATCGGGGGTTAAAAATGATGGTCTGTCAAAAATTAAATACTTACTACGTAAACTGAAACTCACCATCGTGTTTCTCAGCTAGCTTGTGCCTCAGCTCACTCTGGTGGTCTCTCTCCGAGCGCTCCTGCTCTATGCGCTGTAATCGGTATATTTGTGGTAATTAATTGAAGTCTTGCTAAACTATTCAAGGCATATGAGCCCTCATATCATATGTTAGAGTACTATGATATGATATGAGCCCTCATATCATTTTACAGAATCTTTTCCGACCGACGCTACGCTTCACCGAAAATCGATTCATAGAACTTTGTATGGTTCGGCGAAACGATTTTCGGTGAAGTGTAGCGTCGGTCCAAAAAGATTCTGTAAATTGATAAGAGCCCATGATATGACGATTGCTATATAGGTTTTTGCACTTGACAATGAAAGTCATAATGATTAATCCACCGTTGTACTCCGTTTCGTTCAAGTGTTTCTGAATATCATAACTATTACTTTTGCCTGTATTTTGTTGTTAGAACTAATTACTTTTTTAATAAAAATGCCGCAGGCCACTCGTGTGCTCTTGCGTATCATTGACGAAATAAAGTTATTGTCATTGTATGAAATTTATTTTTCAAAGTTCTTTACTATCATAATTTGTTAAATACATTATCTTAGGTATAACGCTTCGATATAGGTAACCTAACTATTATCGATCGACAGAAATTATGCCACCAATTACAAATAATTTTAGGGTGAAAAGGAGGACTACTAATAAAAATTATATATTAGAAACAGAAATTTTTTATCTCCCCTTGCGGTGCGGCAATCGAACCCACGACCTTCACGTATCGCGCGTGCTGCTCTTACCAACTGAGCTAACCGCAAGTTATCGTAGGCGATGAAATTTTTCTGCTGTATAAACCGTTAGCCTCCGGTAAGTGCCCTCTGCCGATTATGTTTAGTATATATAGTAGATAATACTTCAGGTTACTTACTCTGCAACATGCACTTATAGTCTACATAGATACATTTATAGAGCAAGAACCAGGGGCCCCCAGGCCTTTGGTAGTAGCTTTTGTACTACCATAGGCCTGGGGGTACCGAAGGCCTGGGGGCCGCTGGCTCTTAGACCATTACTTCATCGATTGGTAAAGGAAGAAAAGAAGGATCTTCATAATGTAAAAGTGTTTTTGAAAATGTGCATCGCTTAGGTCACTCCAATACATACATATCACTTATAAATCAAGCAAAGGAATATCATCTGTCAAGGTTACAGGGATCGGGCAGCAGGAAAATTTAAATCTGAAGGATACTTACTGTTACATCAAATTTTATCTGTCAAACAAATACTTAATGAATTTTCATCAGATTACATTAAATTTAATCGAATACTGATAATGATGGTGCGTATAACGTTCATATTTGTGCGTGTCTATATGTAAATGTTTGGTGGGAAGTTAGTGTTGTTATTTTATGGGATCTCAATTCTGTGGCCTGGTGCTAATAGGGCCAATATCAATAATCGTTATTAACGTATTTTGGCCCCTTTAGCACCAGGCCACAGAATTATTTTTGTAGAAGGTCCTAGATTTTCCTTTCCGGTACCATCTACTTCTTATATACTAACAACAAATTTTCTAAAAACCCCTTTCTCTGTCTTATGAACTTTTCGAAATTTTGTAGCCTTCCTTTTTTCTTTTCCAGTACTACTTCTTGGCTTCAGTCACGGTTTTTCTCAACTCCCTGACGTCAGTTTTTAAATTAATCCTTAAGTTACTATTTATGCAATTTCGGACAATTTACTGTTCTTATTACTCCCATTCTTGCTTTTTTATTCCGTCATCCAATTTACAATACCTACTATTCCATTATTATATGAGAAATGATTTTACAGGCACCTATTTATTAAATGTTTTTATTATTTAAGTAATTTAGTGCCACCAGAATAACTCTCGATACATTGCGTCAAAATTTAGCTCGACGCTATTTCTTCGCACAGGTTTTACAAATTAGCGACGTATTGTCAAAATGGGTTCAAGCGTTGTCAAGTTATGCGCTTACCAACACATTTTGTGATCCATTTTTACAGCGTTAAAGTCTGAGTTTTTACCGGCACAGTGTATGAACAACACGTTGACTGTTAAATGGACCTTCGTATTACAACCTAGATCAAAGGAAAGAAAAAAACATTTAAAGGAAGTACTTATAACACCACCACAAGGCGATGAGGTCCAACCGGGAAGTTTTACTAGGTAAACATTTTTTAGTTCTGCTCTTTTTTAGGGCAGGGAGTCCGCCCCGCCTCCGGCACAAAAAAGAGAGGAAGTACTTACAATTTTGGCATAAACATTAGTGAGAAGTACTTTATTTATGAATGCACAAAGTTTAGTAATCTATACTCAGAATTTACAAATGGACTACAGTGATCCAGAAAGAAATTTTCACATCATTGATATGTCTTAAATATTTCATACTAATATGAATGTATGGTGAGAGCATGAACATGATGCAATAATGTATTCAATAGGTACAAGTTGGCAAACGATCAAAGCAAAACGTTATCCATTTGCAATTCGATATTCGTTCTTATGCTAATGACATAAAGAGGGTACAAACCTCAATGTCAGAGAGCTTCACGATGCGCCTCTGAGCCTGCCTCCAGTGCGGCGGCGTCACCGACCGCGACCGAGACCGCGAACGGGACGGCGTGCGGTATCGCTGCACAACACACATACATCTATTACTACCAGTCTCGGCGCAAGTTGAACCTATATATTTTTTTTATATTGCACTTCAAGATTGACCTCATCCCACCTGATGTTAAGTGGTAATGAGGTCCTAGCTTAAGGGCGACAAGTACAGCACAATAAAGCTATTACTAGACTTGTAGCCCTTACCTTGACGGCTTGTCTCCTGCTACTAATGTAGCACCCCCCAGGAGCTCTGGAAACCTTATTCACACGCAGGAACACATCACAGAAGTGATTGTTATTTGGCTGCGGTCTTCTGTAAGGTGGACGTATTTCACCAGTCGGGCTGTTCCAGTTCGAGGGATAAATCGCTATGCCCTACCTCACTTATATATCAAAGAAACAGTAAATTTTCATCGTGTGGGATTCGAACCCACGACCTTCACGTATCGCGCGTGCTGCTCTTACAACTTAGCTAACCGCAAGTTATCGTTGGCGATCAAATTTATTTTTGTATTATAACCGTTAGCATCCGGTAAGTGCCTTCTGTCGAATATGTTTTTTCAAACGCCGGGAGTTTATAAAATTGATTGCAGTTGTGGTAGTACTTACATCGGACTTCATAAAACATTTTTAAAAAACAAAGAAAATGAAACGAATAAAATTATATTTACTAGATATCGAACGTACTGCAATAATCTACTCAAAAGAGTTAAATTTGAATTTGAGCGAAATGAGTTATCTAAGGCCACAAACAATCCCAAAGATACATGGAAGATCATTAAAAGAGTCTCTTATATGAACCATAAAGAAAATCCGTCACATAAACTGCTAACCATAAGTCATGACTCATGTCAAGATATCAACAAAGTAAACAGCTTCTTTGCAAATGTAGGTAAAGAACTGGCGTCTAAAATCGATTCACCAAATGTCACGAGCACACTTATGACCTTTCCAAACAGTTCATCTCAGTCCATGGCACTGTTCGATGTTGAAGATAGAGAAATTGAGTGTATTATAAACAACCTCAAGAACGATTGTGCTGTGGGCTGGGATGGAATTCCAACCTCAGTTGTCAAAGCTTCTAAACAAATACTGAGTCCCATCCTAACCTCAGTGTTCAACCGATGTTTAACTACTGGCACTTTTCCAACAGCGTTCAAAAAGGCATTGGTTCACCCCATTTTTAAGGCCGGGGATGAAGATAGTGTCAACAACTATAGACCCATCTCAGTTTTAAGTGTTTTCTCCAAGATATTCGAAAAAGTGCTCAACAAACGATTGATTGATTTCCTTAGTAAGCACGACATTCTATCAGACAACCAATTTGGCTTCAGGAGACAAAAGTCTACTGAGGATGCCGTACTAAATCTTACAACAGAAGTTATAAAAAATCTAGATACAGGCCGTAAGTCTATGGGCATATTCTTAGATCTTTCAAAAGCATTTGACACTGTCTCCATTCCCATCCTCCTGCGAAAGTTGGATACGATTGGTATAAGGGGCTCGTCGCTGGAGATGTTTAGAAGCTATCTCTCGGGTCGTAGGCAAGCTGTTGTGATCGATGACGTAGTTAGCAGAGAAGAAGACGTTTCTTTTGGAGTGCCCCAGGGCAGTGTCCTCGGGCCGACATTGTTCCTCATTTATGTGAATGAACTATGTGATCTCAATATGCAAAACAGCAAACTATTTTCCTATGCTGATGACACAGCTATTCTCGTGTCTGGGAGAGATTGGGAAGAGGTTTATGTTTGTGCTCAATTGGCTTTGAGAACTGTCACTCGCTGGTTAAACTCAAATCTGTTGACCTTAAATGTATCGAAGAGTAAATACCTCACCTTCTCCTACACTGCGAGGACTCAGCCACCTGATCACCTAACAGTTTCTGTGCATACCTGTGTATCACCTGATGTCTCTTGTGACTGCCCTGTGTTGGAACGTGTCCCGTCTATTAAATACCTTGGCGTACACCTAGATTCTTGGTTATCCTGGAAGGAGCATATTCACTCTCTAACGCCCAAAATTCGCAAATTAATCCACATCTTTAAGAAGATGCGTAACATTGCCGAAATTGCTCTACTCAAAACAATTTACTTCTCCCTTGCACAGTCAATTATCTCCTACTGCATCACAGTGTGGGGTGCTGCTGCGCAAACTCACATGTTAAAAGTAGAAGTGGCGCAAAGAGCGGTCTTAAAGGTGATGACATCCAAACCTTTCCGTTATCCTACTGACGACCTCTTTTCTGTTTGCAATGTGTTGTCTGTTCGAAGATTATTCATACAGCAGACCATTCTCCGGAAGCATAGAGAGTTAGCCTTTGATCGTCAACTTTTGACTCAAAGACGCAGAGCAGACATAGTATGTCCTACTATGAAGCGTAACACTAAAGCTGCCGGTCGTCATTAATTACACCTCAGTGCTAAGTTATACAATTATGCCAATAAAAAACAACAAATTTATCACCTGCCCTCTAGTGCTTGTAGACGTAAACTATTTACTTGGCTTGTGGTCCTCTCGTATCAGGAATCAGAAGATCTTCTAAAATATATACAGTAATATGGTACAGCTCCAAATATCTCTCTCTCACACACACATACACACACATACACACACAAACACTTACAATCTCACTCACACACAAACACACACAAATGAATTGCTATCTAAATTCTTTATTTTTATTCTTTATATACCTATTTTCATTGTGATACATTTTTACCTTATAAGTATGTAACTTAAACTACTGTCTGAGAGAGGGCGCTCTCACTGCGCTACAGTTTATAACTTTTGCAGTTGAGAACACCACATTGTAATTAGAATGTTAAGTTTATGATAAATAAAGAATTTATTATTATTATTATTATTATAAACTAAGCGGACAATAGCTGAACGAGTGAAAGAACATATCACGGCGGTCAAAAATCGTCAGACTAATAAATCCGCGGTAGCAGAACATCTGTTAGAAATGGGAGTTAATCATTGGATGGAGTTGCACGACACTAAAATCCTCTCGACCGATCGCCACTACCATACTAGGATAGTACGTGAATCTATTGAAATCAAAAAGTACAAAAATTTCAATAGAGAAGACGGATTTAAATTATCATCAGCATGGAATCCAGTGATTAACAATAGTCCGGTCTATTTAAGCCTAAAATCAGGAGGAAGGTTACATAAATTCCCATAAAGCTGAATATTGGCATAGTTGTTCAAAACATCATTATAAAGAAAATCTCAAAAGTCCTCATCGTTCCGAGGTGTGCTAAAAATTTGGCACGGGGTCAAAGGTCAAAAAAATGAGTTTTTTGCGATTTTTAGCGAAACGGTGAGTTTTTTCGCAAAATTACCCTAGTACAAAATTGTAGATCACGAAAATCTCTACAAAAAATATATTAATAATTTTTTTCCTAAAAGCCACCATTTTGGAGATATAACGTTCCGAAAAGTTGGATCAGTCGTAATCCCTCTATTTTGCACACGTACGCCACATATGAAAGTCACTAAAGGTGTAATAGAACTAAAAGAAGTTCGCTATTATTTATTGTAACTTGCTTATGTAAAATATAAGTTAAACTACGAGAAACATCAGGTATAATGAAACCCCGTTCCTAAATTTGTACGTCAGTATAACCTTGGGATAACATCTGTCTTTTATTCTATTGTCCGCGTGGCTAGGGTCGTATACCTGCTTTATGTTGGCATGCCCAATATATGAAATACATACCGTTAGTCTTGAGCGCCACTGCGTAGGGAAAACATGTGCTTATCTTAACCTATCTTTTAACCTATTTTGTGCGTTTTAGATTTTTATAAGAAAAATGTCAGAATATTGTTTTATTTGTACTCATCTTTTAACTGAAAGTGAAACTGTAACTGTTGATCGTGGTATGAAGACACTGATTAATGCAAGTGCTGAAAGAGATGATGGATACTCGGAATTTCTTAAAAAACAAAAATCTGTGACAATACATAGCAACTGTCGTAAATAAATCATGTATTGTTTCTACACGCAATAACTGGCTGCGATACGACATCTGCTTTTTACAGGAGAGGAAAAACAACAGTTTTCAAAATGTTTGAAAAAAAAGATTTACTACAATGTGCTGAAGTTTTTAAAAATAGTAATTCAACTCAACAACATGTTATCACCAACGGAGTTCAATTTCTTCTTGCTATGTACGGAGCCCCCAAAAAAACCACTTGCTTAGATAAGTTGCGATACACATCTTTCGTGAAAAATACGCGTAATAAAAAACAAGTCAACTTAGCTTCTCTTCCTCCAACCTCAGTAGCTGCTCATCAACATCTGTTTCGGGTATATTACCAAGTTCAAGTGTGGCTTGGTAATCAGCTGGACCCTAAAGACTGGGGTTGGAAGTTGATCGACAATACACTAGAGCCAGTTCAAACTTTACTTCCACCAGCACCTGAGAAACTTCTCAACACAATATTTTGCAACTGCAAGAAAGGGTGTAGTGCAAAATGTGGTTGCAGAAAAGTTGGACTGTTTTGTTCCCTGGCATGCACACACTGTCAAGGCCGATCATGCTCGAATGTTGAGTCACCAACTCTTGAAGATTCGTTTGATACCGATCAGGAATCGCTATTGGGGCAGTTTACGTGTGAAATAGAACAAGAAGAAGAAGAAGA
Source organism: Glyphodes pyloalis (assembly GCA_037074685.1). NCBI lineage: Eukaryota > Metazoa > Arthropoda > Insecta > Lepidoptera > Crambidae > Glyphodes > Glyphodes pyloalis. Next base: position 1,001,904 of record JAYKKO010000012.1, on the reverse strand, counting down.
ACAAGAGGATGAACAGGAAGAAGAAGGAGAAGAAGATCAAGAAGAAGAAGAAACAGAAATCTTGGACAGTTATGAATCAGACGACTAACTTTTTATTTTAAGTATTTTATTTAATTACACCGCCGTTGTTTTTGCCCACTATAATATATAATATTATTTTGCAATAGTTTTAAAACATATAAAATCTCAGCAGACCCGTGGAATAGGCCTACTGGGGAAACCACGTTAAAAAAAACGCGCTTTGTACACTACCTCATAGGTGGCGTGGAAACGTGTGCAAAATAGAGGGATTACGACTGATCCAACTTTTCGGAACGTTATATCTCCAAAATGGTGGCTTTTAGGAAAAAAATTATTGATATATTTTTTGTAGAGAATTTTGTGATCTACAATTTTGTACTGGGGTAATTTTGCGAAAAAACTCACCGTTTCGCTAAAAATCGCAAAAAACTCATTTTTTTGACCTTTGACCCCGTGCCAAATTTTTAGCACACCTCGGAACGATGAGGACTTTTGAGATTTTCTTTATAATGATGTTTTGAACAACTATGCCAATATTCAGCTTTATGGGAATTTATGTAAACTTGAATGTGTAAATAGACCGGACTACAAATGTTTACCGCGGTTAGAACGATCAAAAACAATTCCGGATACTGTCAGTGTAGTGTGTCGAAGTGACTTCAATAACATTTTGTTATGTGACAATGTGAGGGTGGATGAAGATTTGCAAGCTCCCCCCGAACAGACGAAGGCGAGCAAGACCAGTCAGCTCGTGAGCACGGTTGGTGCAACCTAACCGAAACGTCGGGCAGTAAGTAGTTCGTATTTACTACTAAATAGAAATGGTGTCGCGTTTTGACCCGTTAAATTATTATAAAGGTTTTCCCTTGTACTATGAGTACGAGACAACAGATACCAACTGCGGGCGTCATCCCAGCACACAAGTCAATTTAGAAAAATTCGTTTTCCAAATTGACCTGACCTGAAATCGAACCCGGGACCTTTCGCGCTTTGGCCGCACTTAGCCTTACAGCACCTTAACCACGGCGCCACCGAGGTGGTCTAAACAAGGCCAAACTAATTATAAAAATCTGCTAAAATACTTACAAAAACTCCTCTGCCCTTGATAATCCTCCCACTACGGGTGTAAGAGTGACGGTCTCTTTCACGGTATCTCATCCTGTGACAAAAAATATTGATTAACAAAAAATGAAATATATATAGGGTCTTTCTAAATTAGTTACATTCCTTTTAATGGGGGTTTCTATACGTCATACTGAATACGTACAAAAAAAATTAGCCAAAAATTCAGGCTAGTTTTGGAGATAATCAAGGAAACAACAATACTTCTTGTCAACATAATACAACGCCCTATGTCAGCTGATTCTACTACTACATCGTCAACAAAACGCACACTATTAAACAATACGTTTACGATGCATACTATGAAACGGGGCAGCTACGCGGCTAGGTAAAAATTATTATCAAATAATTTTAACAGGGCTACCACTAAGTATTTAGGATTATCTTAAAAATAAATTATTTTGGGCTCTTGACAAAATGTAATTGTGCACTTTAGTGATTTAGTGTAGTGCCCTAAAGTGTACTATTTTAAGTATAAAGAAAGAAAAAAATTCAATTCACTTTTTCGCGCTCTACGTGAAGAAATACAAATTTCTCAACTCTTCAATAGTGTAGTATAAGGGTTATCTTTAAAAAAAATACCATTAATATTATTGGCAGTAAGTTACCAAATTTTTTCGCGCAATAGAATTATCGAGAGACGATAACATTTTTGCTAGGACGTGTCTCAGTGTACCAAGACTTCAGCCAATTGGCTACTTGACAGTTTTTAAAAAAGTATTGTAAAATGTGCGCCCGTTCATTTTATATCCCAAGCAATTCGATTAATCTGGGAAAAATGGAAATAACCAGAGAAAAATAAGATTTTGTGTAAAACATTTAAAAAGCGCGCGAAAACGCCCAGTCACGTCACTGTTGCAATTATGACGTCAACGTTCTAGACAACGAACCGATACGCAGAGGAACGACTTAATTTAGATAAACGGAAAATGTTTCAATGCATTTTTAATACGATTAGAGACACAATAATTCGGTAAAATAATCATTATTTCGCCACATTAAAATTAATAATTTTCGCCGACAGCTGTCATTTCCGAATTGCAATGGTGGTTTCCGTTTCGGTCTTTTGTTCCACAGATAAAAAAAGTAAAATTTGTTTTGCAAAAATAAAATACTAACTATGCTTTTAATTAAAAAATAAAAATGTAAAATTATTACTTTACTAATAAGCTAACATATCTAACACTTTTCATATTTTATTGTTAACACTGTCAAGTAGCCAATTCGAAATTTTAACGATATTCCATAATAAAAAAACATAATAAGTATTAACAGCATGAATTAAAACGAACCTTATTAAAGTTATTGATAACATGAAAAAGTATTCTGGAGTTGGCACCCCTAATGTCAGCGGTCGATTACAAAAGAGCGACAAACGAGCCGCTCGCGCCGAGTGAACGATTCGTGGCTTTTCGGCACGCTCCTTTCGGCGAATGCGCCGCACTTTGGAACACAAAAGATCGCGCGCGCCCTTTGATTTTGCCGCGGAGGATCATCAGTTGTTGATTTGAATTCTTTCGCGAAGGTGCGCTTTGTGGTAAATTAAATCGACTAATTTCATACGCATACACTAATGTGGATTATCTACACATGGTACTGTATTATGCAGATTCTAATGATAACTGTGCGGAGGCTGCGCGTATGTACACGAGCATTTACGGAGATGCTGTAAACTCTCAAACGATTTTGGGACTGGGGTATGTTCGTGCCTGTAGAAGATAGTGGAAGACCCCACCTGCGAGTGCAACGAGGAAACCGCATACTGGACTTTTTCTGTCGGCACCCAACAGTCGATGCAGGAGATGCGTTCGTTGTGGCGGCGAAAAGTGTGTGGCGGTACGCCACTCTTATGGTGTGATGATCAACGTCCGTACCACTTCACGCTTGTTCAGGAGTTAAAGCTACAGGAGTTTTCCCCAGATGACCAGTTTTGCCGGTGCTTACTTAAGATTCCTTCAAGAAACTCTGGGAGAATTGATTGCGGAGATCACACTTCATACGCGTCGCAGCCTGTACTTCAAGGATTAGTACTTCAGGATGGTGCTCCAGTTCAGTTTGAAGGTGCGGTGTGCAACCTGTCAGAGACGTATGGCTGTCGGTGAATCGGTCGTGGAGGACCTGTGCCGTTGCCGAGCCCCTCCCCGGACTGGTGCCTCTCGAGCTCGACTTTTACGTGTGGGGCCGAGCTGAAGACTTAGTTTACAGTGAAAGTGGACACTCAATTGCACATGTAACTCAGTTAAAGGAGCGCATAGTGAACGTCTTTAATATCATGCTCAGTAAAAGAGACACTCTTGTGAAAGTGGAAACTCTGTATCTAGGGTAGATAATTTCAGCAGTTTTTGTAAAAGTTGCCCAAAGGCTTTAAAATTGTGATGAATAATCATTAAATAAAATAAATGTTATGAAACTGAAATGTTGTTTTTTCTTCATAGACATGTAAGTACCTACATATTTACTCTTAAATGGCATTAAAAAAATACATTAACTGAGAAAGTTATGTTAACAGAAATTTCCTTTTCTGACGATGGCCAATATTGATAGTTGTTATTGTAATTTTTTTGCCTAGCTAGCTGGCAGACTCTAAAGCTTTACAAGTAAAAAACAATTAAAAACAAATAAAGATGCTTTACGCGCCGCACACATATTTTTTGTAGGTAGTGATTTTTCATTGAATAAAGACCTAAGAGGAGCAAACTGCGCGTGTTGTTGACTTTTAGATATTATTGTACATAGTCTTAACTCTTTCATTCTTATTTACAACCTAGTAGGTATGAGCATTTCCCGCTGTATTCATGTCTTTCACTCTTTCTCGGACGCTAGATGTGTGAGAGAGCCGGATAATAACCGAATTTTCAGCAATCATTAGTTACAGTAGGGCATCAGCTGATAGTTGTTCCGTGTGTGCGTAGACTACCAAACAGCCTATTGTGTACGTACAGTAGTAGTGTGAGTTGTATGCATGTACACAATCAATACCCTGCAGTTATGATGTGTTAGTAAAAGATACAGCATGATGTTTATTTTAAGGTTAAATGAATTTTTACTTTTGTTAGAAAACATAACTTTGTAAAATCATAATAAAACACCTACTCAAATTTTGTGGACGTATTTGTTACAACGTATAGATGCCTCCATTAAAAGGAACGCAGCTAATTTAGAAAGACCCTGTATATATATAGGTATATATTAATTGAACTTAACAATATAATGTACAAAACAAGATAACACACACACAGTACATTTATTGGTCCCCTGGGATGAATAAATAAATATAGATATTGGACAACATTTGCATACATTGTTCCGATTCTATGGTAAGTAGCTTAAGCACTTCAGTTCATAACAATGGATCAGATTCATAAAGTATAAATAGAAAAAGAATCAGAACAACGAAGGTACCACAACACCCATACCCGAAACAATATAGAATAGTTCGTTTTCCATATTGATCCGACCGGGGATCGAACCCGGGAACTCAAGAGATCGGCCCGCTCGCCTCTCAGCTACGAAGATCGCCATGACCAATCACCAATTATTGTAACAGTTGATCTTCCAGTACGCAGCTTGCGCACGCGCATCATTTTTTTTTCTTATCTAAAATCTTACCTATCTTTTGCCGTAACCTAACACACGTATTTAAAATTTAACCACTTACTTCAGAAACTCACAAAGACTGTAACGGAAAAGCAAGACCTTTTTAATTCCAGTACTCCACAAATAACAAATAGTAGGTACCTTTCACGGTGCAAAGTATACCTCTCTCTGTCCCGCCTGAAGTCCGGCCTATCTTTGTCCTGGTCTCTCCCGCCGCGCATAAGGAACCTGTTAGTTGGAACCTCAGGTATCTCCTTGGGGTCTATCTTGGAGGTCATCACGAGAGGATGAGTCGGCTCGGGCTCCTCCTCGCCTTCTGATGATCCTGACTGATGGCTGGAAGAGGAGATACAACAGTTTGCTCAGTCGCCATTTCACGTGTATAACCAGGACATCTCTCCTATAGTGTATATGACTAAAAATATGTTTGGTCCAATAGCTCGATTACCAAAAATATAAATATTGAACCACATCACATACATTGCTCTGATTTTGACGTGACAATGTCTAATAACTCGATACTACGGGATCATTTCATTGTCGGGTTCCGTAAGCGAGAGCGCGGCACAAACGAGATAGAGGCATGCTCGGCTCGTCGTGCATCGACTTTACAGACAACTTTATTTTTGTGGTTAGCTTAAGCACTTGTGTTAAAGAAATAAGGAACAACGATGGTACCACAACACCCAGACCCGAGACACTAGAGACACTTCGTTTCCCATATTAACCCGACCGGGGATTGAACCCGTGACCGACACCAAAGTCTGGCACACGCACCTCTCGGCTAAGGAGGTAGTAAAATCAAGATTTTTTTTGCCACCAATTCGCACAATTTTTACCAATTTGTGACGTAAACACATCCATCCAGTGACTTTAATCCGCTGTATCATCACCTTTTTGTATTAGTTTGTTGAACCAAAATATACGTTTATATTGTTTTTAAACATATAAGTGATAATCTAAATATAATCATTATTTTTTTACCCAAGTCTCATCTTCCCCAATAAAAGATCTACCTACTTAATTCCAACCCATGATGGCAGCTTGATCAAAACCTCAATGACATGACGTAAACGTTAGGGCATTATAAACCTTCCTTACAAACATGTATGTATGTTAATGTTACGAGCTACAGGTTCGTCACAATTAACAACTGCCGATAAAAATTGCCAAAAGTTACACTTTAATTAAACGCCACTAATTACAACTTAAAAACTATTTTTATTTTTAAATTAAAAGTTTTGAATTATTTTATTGCTCCCCTCTACATAAAATTTTGTTTGCTCAATTGATTTGATTTATTTATTCACTTGTTTGCATATATTTATATATATATAATTTGTTTTATTTATATATATATTATATTGTTTAATTATTATATTTATTTATCATGTATAAATATTCTATTCTCGTGTTCAATTTTCTGCTATTTATGATTATTAATTTTGTTGTTATCCATACTCACATTTTTACTGTTACCGCACCCATAAACGTACTATCTGCATGACCCAACGGTTGACTGGTAGAGAATGCTCCTAGCATTAAGTCCACCTTTTGTACTTTTTTTGTGCAATAAAGTTTTTAAATAAATAAATAAAAACAACATCGCTCTTAAGTCGCACTTGAAGATCGTTTTCAATGTATCACTTGTACTGGAAAACTACAAACAAATCGACTAGAAGTTAGACAAACGTATGACCTATTGTCTTGAGACAGATTGCCATGGAGCGGGAAAAAAGAACAAAAAATAATACTTGTATAGCTGATTCAATACTCCTCGGTCGCGGCCAGTCCCGGCCTTATAAGTGCCTCAGATTGTTCCCGAACCTTCCCTTGTAGAAACTACCAGAATGTTCGAGTACATTCTAGTAAGTTCTGTCATCGAAATCTCCACTCTATTAGTTCCGCCATTCGAAACTAGATGGCGCTAGGTTATCGAGCATCAATCGTGGCGGGTAACATTAATCTTATTAATTGAGGAACCTTCAAGTTCAGTCAATAAGTTCCTTACCGTTTCTTTTTCTTCTCTTTCTTATCCTTCTTCTTCTTCTTGTCCTTCTTGTGCGACTTCTCAGACTCCGCATCGCTCTCTTCTTTCTCCTTCTCTTGTTTACGCTTCTTACCTGCAAACAAAAGTTCTCATTTGTATTATTCATGAAATACTAATGCATTATATTCAACTGGTATGCCGGTAATATAGTGTTTCCACCATTGATTTTAGTTTGAAATGCATGAACAAAGTACCTATATATTTTAAATCTCCTATGATAGCATTGAGGAAAAAAACGTGCGACCCGAACGTGACATGAAGTGCGAATGGTCCCGGGTTCGATTCTTGGTCAGAACAATTTATTTATTCACTAAAGGCTTGCTGCGGCTACGCCCGTGTGCTATTTATCGCGCGTAATTGTTTTGTCCAAAAATACAATTCAAAATCCTATTCAATTAAGTTACAAATTCAGCGGTTTAATTTTTGTATTCTATGATTTTATGACTCGATAAATGGCTTTAAATTACTGCATACCCACCGGTAGGTCAAAATTTCAAGTCCCATAAATCCTGAACCAGTCATTAAATTACAAAAATATATTTGGTACACGTATCAAGGACATGTATGTATAGGTAGGACATACTCAAATATTACCGAAATCGGAAACATCCACTATTTTTACCTGTCTGCTTCGCGTGAAATGCCCTTTTTGATAAATACATATTACGAAGGGGCTGAGACATTCGTGAGATTGGCAAGTTAAGTCCATTTCTATGTCGTAGATGGTAGGTTATCTAAATATTAGACATGTTGTGTATAAGTTCCGTGTTTACGCACCAGCCTTCAGGCGCACCAGCTGTCCGCAGTTGGCAGCGACGACGTCCTGCAGCGGGCGCGCGTTCCTGTCCACGGGCAGCGCCTCCAGCTGCCGCACCAGCGCCGCGCCGCCGACCACGTGACCGAACACTACGTGCACACTGCGACAACAGACGACACGTAAGAAACCTTCCTTTGACATGGATTCCTTCAAAAGGAGCGTGAAAAAACATCTTGCGGGCCAGTATGGCGATGCTAACGGATAGGATAGTTGTCATTGCGATGTGGGTTCCTTTCTTGCTTACCATCAGGCTGGGAGGAGCCAATATACTGCGCTACCATAAAAAAAAAAACTACTACTGACACTTTTCTGAATTCAATTTTTGAGCCGTATTTGTATTTGTAACCCACGCCCATTCTTTTATATTGCACTTCAAGATTGACCTCATCCCACCGTACCGCCATCCGAGGGAGAATGGCGGCGTGTGTCGAGTCCCACACCCCTGCCCTGAGAAGGGTAGGCCTACCCACTAAAACTCCCCGGTGGACCTCATCGCCTGAAAGGGCGATGCTGTGGGAAGCAGTACAATCATTAGCACCACAGCACCGCCAGGAGGAATGGCCGCTTATGCCCTCTCCCCTGGACGATCGGGGGGGTAAGCGGGGATAGCCGATCCACTGAGCTATCCCCACCTCGCACTGGAGACCGTGGGTGCAATGCCGACTGGAGTGACCTCACGCCACCAGCCGGCCGGACTCCCTAAGGTACTGAGGCCCTAGCTTAAGGGCGACAAGTACAGCATAATAATAGCTGTTACTGGACTTGTCGCCCTTACCTTAAAAGCTTGACCCCTGCTACTTATATAGCTTTAAAATATTCAAAGTTAGCTACTGCGGCGTGATGTATGTGGGATAGTGTACTATCCCCAAGTAGGGATTAAACATCCTAGGTATATCATATTCAAGTATCTAATCTGCCTAGCTGTCAAAGTCTACCTCACCGTCTGTCGTTCTTTCTGTTTTCGGTAACCAAGCGCTCTGACTGTGTGCTAAGTAAGAATAGTCAGAGCAATGTTTGTAAAAAAAAAACATGAAACACATATTTAAAATCAAATAATATTTAAACAGAGCCTTATCTCCCTTTATATTCTCAACAAAAAGTGTTTAAATCCAAGTTTCAAGCTATATTTGTGACAGACAGACAGAGTTACTTTCGCATTTAAAATATAAGTAAGCAAAAAGGTATATATATACTCACTTGTCGAGATGCGGCGCCGGCTGTGTTGTTCTACAACACACAACACAACAAGAATGATAGCGAGCGGGCTGCGCAGCGTCCGCCGACCGCAGCGCCCTCTACACACACAAAACGCACGTCTCACACTGGACCCGACCTCCCCGGACAGACCGGCACCCTTAAGTGTGTAGCAAGCACACATATCAACTCGCAAACGGAACGTAAACGTATCAACTCTGGCTTTCAATATTCTTTGTAAGAAACTCCCTTTTTTTTACGTGGGGAAATGCATTGTAGCACCTTACCGCCATCCGAGAGAGAAAGACGACGTGTGCGGGACTCCCAGAGGCAGACCAAACCCCGGCTCCGCTCTCAAAAGGGCGGGGACTACCCGCTAAAAACCCACGATGGACCTCGTCGCCGTATTGGTGATGTCATGGGGTGTAAGAAACTCAAAACCCACGATGGACCTCGTCGCCGTAATTGGTGATGTCATGGGGTGTAAGAAACTCCCTACTGCAACGCACACGAATCGTGATCGTCACGTAATCGCCTCGTATCGAGACAAGCTCACGGGCCGCTTACGTTCCACCGTACGCTATCTTGCTTACGGCACTTTACGTTCGAACACAGACCAGCGGCAATCCGGCTGTCAACCAGCTGCTGGTCGCTTGCTAATGCGCTTAGTAGTAGGCGAGCCGATACAATGACGATCCCTTTCCGAGTTAATGTGTACTGCAACCATTACTGACCAAGACTAATATTTTGCATGAAAAAGTTTATTGTGTAAGGGCCGGACATAGTCATATGTAACCCATAACTTCAATACTTCCACTTTTAGCATTAGATAGAACTAAATTTGAGATTTTTTAAATACAATTAATATATGGCATGCAATGATATGCGAAATAAAATTGCATCAAAAATTCTAAATATTGATGTAAACATTTATCTGAGTCGATTAGAATCAAAACCCGCTATCTCTTTATGGACTCATTTCTGTTCTTAATATTAAAATGCTATTACTTCAACTGCTACAACAAAAGTAATAAATTATAAGAAAAATCATTGTGAAAAGTTTACAGTACTAAAGAACCTATCTGCATTTATTCCCCATGTTTGACAATGTTCATTCTATTTGATTCTATTTAAATTTTATGTGTAGTTCCTAGTCGAAGTTGCATTCATAGGAAATCTGTTGTATCCAGAACAGTACTGAATACAGCAGTCATCATTGTTTTGTCCTGGAATTCAATTATTTTCAAAATATCTCCAAACCTAAAAACTACATAAACAAACAAATTGATCACCCATTTCGTCTGGTAATACGTGAGAAACTATCTGTTCAAAAGATACTATGAACACAGCATATTTTCAACAATGTTGAGAGGAGGACCACAGATCCCCTTATAAAAAAAAATAAGTTTGTTAAAATGCCACATGCACAGAAACATTCTATATGAACATTATTATAAAAAAACAAGACTTGCATTGGGACTTTATTTCCAGTAAGTTTGTTCACCAAATAACTCTTAACATTTCTAGAATGATTCAGAAAACATTTTTTTGGTAGAAAGGCTATCCTTCACCAGAATTTCCCTGAAAATTTGTAATAGTAGGTCATTACTAATTAATTAAAAAATTATGCCATCCAATAGTATGTTCATTGATCTCAAAGATTTCTGAATGGATTCGGAAAATATTTTTTTTGTTTGAAGGTTGTTTTTTATGGTAATATTCTTTATCATTATTATTGCAAATATGTACTGCTCTGTAGACTAAGCTTTTTAATCCAATTTTATTGACTACTTTCTGGAACAATTTGGCATACAAATATTTCCTGATTCCAGTTGGGGCATCATGGTTGGTTCCTTTCACCTGTAAAATCTTACCTAGCTTCTCTAACTTACACAAAGAACTGTGACCCATTAGTGTCTTTGCCTCGGTTGGCCATGGACAATAGGTATGGCCTGTCATGCTGCAACTCAAACGTTTCATCTGTAAAAAATATCAAAATACATGTAGATATTCAACCTTTTTACATACTAATTTAAAAAATATAAAAACTTGTATGTATGGGTATTTCTTACTATTACAAGCAAATACCACTCTATGGATTTAGAAAATTATCCCTACTAATATTATAAAAGCGAAAGTAACTCTGTCTGTCTGTCTGTTATGCTTTCCCGCTTAAACCTCTCAACCAATTTTGATGAAATTTGGCATAGGTAGGTATATGTTGAACCTCAAGAACGGACATAGGCTACTTTTTGTTAGAAAGTAGAGGGGGGGTGGGGGGGTGTAATGCCACCTTTTGAAAGTTTATATGGGAAAATGTTTATTTTTTAAGTTAGAGATATGAAATTTGGCACAAATATAGCTCTATTAAAATATAGACCACTTTTTGTTTCATGCGAACGAAGCGTGCACAGCTAGTAGTAAATAATTACTACTATTTTTAAAAAGGGAAGTAGTGGCGTATTTAGAAAAAAAAAATTTAGATCTTATGTAATACTCATAATATCTCCAGGATTTTACCTTCAAAAGTCCCTCCATAAATAGACTCTCCACCTGTCCCATTGGCATTGGTGAAATCGCCTCCCTGTATCATGAAGTCCTTCACAACACGATGGAAGACCATGCCCTAAAAACAAATTAAAATGAACTCTTCATGACTGCTTAGTCCATGCAAGTATGACGACCTCCGTAGCCGAGAGGCGAGCGGGCCTGACTTTGGCGAGCGCCATCTCTGAGGTTCCGGGTTCGATCCCCGGTCGGGTCAATATGGGATACGAACTTTTCCATATTGTCTCGGGTCTGGGTGTTGTGGTACCGTCGTTGTTTCTGATTTCTGTAACACAAGTGCTTAAGCTACTTACCACAGAATCAGAGCAATGTATGTGATGTTGTCCAATATTTAAAAAAAAAAAAAAAAAAAAAGTATTGAGACAAGTCGATCCTGCGGTGGATTACCTTCTATCGAGAAGGTAATCCACCGCATACAATTGAAGCAATGCAGGTTTGTAAGCAGTTCAATGGTTGGGAACGTAATTTCTTGATTGATACTAACCTTGTACGACAGCGGTTTCCCAGTCACCTTACCCGTCCCCATGTCTCCGGTACATAATGCCCGGAAGTTTTCTGCGGTTTTCGGCGCTATGTCGTTGAAAAGCTCGAATACAATTCGACCTGATGGCAAACCACCGATTGAAATGTCCATGAAAACCCTATCGCGAGGAGGTTTTTCATCGCCGTCTACTGTCATAATTACGATTTAAATAGTTCTACGTAACAGAATTAACACACTGCACACAATAGATAGATGCGTAGCGTAGATTGGTAGGTACCAAATTTTACAGAGTAAAGTGGTAGAATCCCAATCAAAATTGAAAGAATTTGCACACGGCATCACAATTTTTTACAGTGAAGTGTGAGTGATGAAGTATGTATGGAGTACAGCACAGATAAAAAAAAGTTTACTATTTAAATATGAGTGTAACAAAAAACATATGAAAAATGCAAGTAAATCATAAGTAAACGCAACGATGTTACTCAACTTTAATAAATCGAAATAATTTTTGTGAGAAAGGAACATTCTGATTCCGAATTTCAAAAACCGCGTTTGAAACCTTGAGTGCGATTGAAATTTTATTTTGGTTTTAGTCATTAAATTTTTATTCAGTACCTATCTAAAATACCAAAAAAGTCCTTTTTTAAAGATAAAAAGCCAGATATTATGATATTATAAATGCTATTATTTCAAAAAATTTACTACTATTTACTTTCTTGTTTTATTATTAATTTTTTCATCATGATAATGTTGTAAATTTTAAACTTGCTTTTGAACGTGACATAACAACAGCCAGTGATGTATTTCTATCGAAAGATACATTATATCGACTTAATTTGTTCTTGAATTTCTAAACAATTTTATTTCAAATACAGAGTATATATAAAAAAAAGGCTACCTATACAAAGATCACATCAGACATTAGTTTGATCTCCGTAATCGGTAAAAAAAGACTTTTACGATTTAACTTCCAATAAAACGACCTAAACTTTTTCAAAAGATACATTATAAGTACAAAGAGTCAACAACATTTTAAATAATATACCAATAGAAAAGAAATCCAAATTCATTCAAAAACGTCCATTACCTTACCTACTGAAATTTTAATACATCCCCGCCTCAACGCTCGTAGTAAATTGCATATTACGCTATTTTGAGACGGATCTTCTTTTCAAAACTGACCACGAAATATGGAATTATGGAAACAATTTTATTTATTTTTGTAACGTTTAACATATTGGAAAATAGTAAAGATACACCGAGACATGTTAAGATTATCGTGGTTAGTCGATAGTTGGCAGGTATTAGGTAATTGAAGAGCATCACTGCTCTAAGGGAAATGGCGGATTTGCTTTTTTGACGACCGGACCGGACGCCACGCCGAGTCGCAAATTCAGTTTTTCGGACGCATTCCTCCGATTGTAAAAGCTTTTTATATTTTTTAAACATCCTTTTAATTAGTGTTGAATACAAAGTGAGTAGTGTTCCAGTGTTGTTAAAAATACAACCATGTTGGGATCCGGGGATAATGGCCACATCATAAAACTACGCGGCTTGCCTTTCTCCACCTCGGTGGAAGATGTCATAGATTTCTTGGCCGGTGTTAATATTCTGAACGGAAAGGAAGGTGAGTTCGTAGCATTCCAGATTCTTCTCTGACTAATAATTTGGTTAATATGAATATCTATTTTTGTCGGCATTTGAAGCAAGCTAAATTTGAAGAAACCCGTTTTTCTAGAAATCTGACTGATTTGACTAGTTTGTTTCGTAAGTTTCGTAAATGTGTGCCAATAAAGTTTCAAATTAAGTTATTCAAATTCATGTCTGCTTTTTTATTCTTTTCTGATGAGGTTATCTTCTGCGTAGGTGTCCACTTGACGGAAGTACGTCCAGGAAGGCCTTCGGGTGAGTGCTTTGTGGAAGTGGAAAGCCAGCAAGATGTTGATGAAGCACTCAAGAAGGACAAGGAGAATATGGGAAAGAGATACATTGAAAGTGAGTTTGTTTAAAGTTAATTGAGGTTTTACAGCTATCTGAAATTACCAGACAATAAAATAAAATAATTGAGTCCTAGGCTCTGCAATGTAAAGACTTTATTTTGGTGTCATCCTATTTATTTAAATGCGAATGTTTGTAAGAATTAATGGAAGTCTTAAAGATGTAATGGATTTGAATGAAAATTGGCATAGATAAATTACTTAGAATAAAACATAACATAGGTACTTTTATACCAAAATAAAGCAAAATCTCAGGCAACAGCTAGAAATGTACTAGGTATACATAAGCTGTTTTTCTGCTACTCAATGTCTTAAGGCATATTTTTTGTATGTGTTGACATCTGTCTATGTTTCCCCAAAATGTTCCTAGTTTATAGGCTGTTGGGAGTGTCTGTGGAGGGTTTTTAAAAAGAGTATTGCACTGAAAAGTCTGGTAATTTTTACTTTCTAGTCCAGGTTTATAGTTTACGTGATGGAAAGCCTAACCTTATCTGACAATCAAGTTAAGCACCTCAAAAATATTTAAAAAGTGCTAGTGTGGCATGGTACAAAATTTTTAAAAACCATACTTAAATTTTATTTGCTACATAAGTGCTAAACTAAAATCATAAATGTATTTGGAATCACAAAATATTTATGTTTTGTCTGCTTTAACATAAGTAAAGCTCAGTCTTCTTAGATATCATAAGTGTTGAGAATTAAAAGCTGACATAGAATCTAACCTGGGACCTTTCACTGACCTATGTCACTGTGGTTAACAAATGTCATGGAATGCGATAACTTTCTGAAATTTTTCTATTGAACACTTTCAAATTTGGACAATTTTCAGTTTTCTCCACTGACCGTCAAGACATGGAGTGGGCTCTGAACGCCATGCGTCAAAGCGAGAACGGCTTCGATAGCCTGCCTAACCCCACAGATGACATGGGTATTGTCAAGCTCCGAGGACTGCCCTTCGGCTGCTCCAAGGAGGAGATTGTCCAGTTCTTTGATGGTAAGATAATATGTATTTGTCAATTGATCTTAAAATTAGAGCAAAATAAATCCACTTTGGGGATGTATTCTTTATTCTGCAGGCGGTTTCTGGTATATAAACCTTAAAAGTTTTATAAAAAAATACGGCCCTAAAGATTATTTGCATGCTAATAGTTTTTTTTTGTGCACAGTAATGATACTGGCCAAGATATTAAACTTTTGTTTTTTTTTTGCATTTAATTTATTTGTCAATGGGATGTGTCTGGTGAAAATTATTGCTAAGATTCATTTTTTTACAAAAAAATTTATAAATGTATTTAGGTTTATTTATGATCTTTCACATATTTTGGAAAAAAAAATTGACAATTAATGTAACAATTTTCAATTGGCAACTTAAAATTTTGAAGAAGCTATTTTTTTGTTTTTTTTTTCAACTTGAAGCATAACTATAACGTCAATTTATTTGAAAAAAACTAAGATAATCGTTGTGTGTGTTTTTTAAGTTCACATTTATTCTAAAATATATTTAAAACATATCAACTGCTACGCCGATGCACCACAACCGCCTGCAGAAATCACATGAAATTATTGCCATTATGTTAATCTAATTGGGCGGGACAGGGCTGAGCGTCGCCCCGGATGGGGTCCACTTGCTCTCGGACTACACGGGTCGGGCATCGGGCGAGGCGTTCGTACACTTCGTTGAAAAGGGACACGCGCAGGACGCCCTCGAGAGGGACAGGGAGAAAATAGGACACAGGTGGGGGGACATTGTTTAACCACGCCCGGTTTGGATGCGTGCGCTGCGATGGTCGTTTGTGGCGTGTAATAGGTGTATTAGAACTGAGCTGGCTTGTACAACGGTGTGATAGGCGGCATGCCGTTTACGCGTGCGTACAACGATTTCTGATCCAAGCGATCGATCATTCTGTACGGTCAGCAACCTTCGCTTGAGTATGTCACAACAAGTAAACTGTGTGCCTAAATTAGATACGCAGATGTTTAATGTGACAAGGTAATGAAAACAAATAATGCTGACTAAACTCACGCGTTTGTGGGATGTGCCTGTTTTGTGATTTGTGATGATGATGCAAAAGTATTTGCATCGTCATTAAGAATATGGAGAATGTACCATAGTTTTATTTTTTTTAAAACAGTGTTTTTGTGTTATTTGTATTTGTGAAATCAACAGCAATAATTTAATTTTTTTAATCACCAAGCCGTAAAACTAGTTACTTTTCTCTTGGCGTCTTTTTTTATTTATCCAATTCGGAAAAGATACATATTTATATTTTATTTATATATTCGGTATTTAAAGAGTTGAATGCCTCAAATTTCCATAGCAGCTTGCAATGCACCAAACCGTGGCAGCAATAATAAATATTATGGTGTAGTGGGATAAGATTGGGACCTTCCTTGTTGCTGGACCAACTTTGGTTTATGGAATCACACACAGTTTAAAAAAAACAAATGTAGATAGATCTAGTTTTCAATATATTTTTTTTCTATAAATCATAAAATGGCCGGCAACAATTTGGTGGGTTTTAGTTTTTTTTCTGGGATTGATTCTCATAAATTAAGGGATAGTAAATAATAATGAAAATGAGTTGGTTAAATTGCTGCACTTATGACACTACTGTTTTTTTGACAATACCATTTCTTTGGGAAATTTTGAAATAAATCTGAGACTAGGTTCATAGATAGATATATTTTTAAAACAAACCATTGCCTAATTTATTTAATAATTAGAAGAGAATGCTTTTTTGTGCAAGTAAATACATATTGCCTCATACTACAAAATACCATTAAATTTTCGAAAAGTAAATAAAAGCAATGGTAATATAAAGAACACTACATAGAAGCTTGTAAACATGATAAATCAAGTGTATTTATTACGTTTGATGTCAGTAGAATTTTAAGCTTATATGCACTTAAAATAAGGTCTAGTTGTACCAAAATTTGCCCTGCCAAATAAGATGTATTGTCTCAAAACCAGTAGCATTGTTGCGTGCAGTAATGATTGGATGTTAAAGTGTCTAGCGGGAGCGGGTCCGGGAGGGCGGAGGGACGGGAGCCTGGCGGAGGGAAGGGAGAGGAAGACGAACGAGAAAAATATATGTTTTCTGTGGTATATCCGTCGATATGGTTTGGGATGGCAACGTGAAGCGAATCGTCGCAAAGAGTGCTGTCCTAGCATGCCGTATTTGAGTGTGAGCAATATGGGTAGTCTAGAAACAAATATCTACTAGATGACAGTACGTGATGTCAAACTATCAACATAACCGTCAATGTCAAAGTGTCCAATCATGTTGCAGCGGTACCTACAAATAACCAGGTAGTACGTAAATAATCTAGTGATTATTTCAGTCTAGATGACCTTTATTGTTGTATTGGTGGGCGCACGATAGTGCTCCGGCCAAGTGGAATTTAATTTTTTTTTCTAAAAAATTAAAAAAAAAATGTTTTTGATGATTAGACATGCTATGACGGCCTCTTTCGTCTTAAGTTCTCATCTGATTATGAACAATGTTTTATTTATTTTCACAGACAAAGATATGACGTACTACTCGCATTTTATCTCTACTTAGTTTTATGATAAGTTAGAAGTGTAGGCACTTGATTTATATGTGAAGTACTTCCTTAAACACAGAAACAAAACTGTTTACTAAACGTAGATAGACCGTTAAAGCTTTTATTATTTCCATCATCAAATGTATGATTATATCTATGTATTCATACCTATGTATGAGTACAATGGATAAGAAATAACAAGTTTATAAAACATTAATATAATACGCGCTCTTTACCCTGAATTGATTTATTCTGTTTGTGATTAAATTTTATTTTCTACTAATTAGTTCAATTTGCTATAAAACTATTTTTATTTAATAAAATATTATTAATTACTATAAAAAATGCCACTTTGCATGAAATGTGTCCATGAAAGAATTATTTTAGTTTAATTGAAATAACATTAGGTATATCTCCTGGTAGATAATGCATCTAGGCATTGCTTAATTGCAAAATATGCAATATGGCCAACCACATTGCACTTTTTGCTATACATAATTAAAATTTTAGTTCTTACAAAATCAAAGTATTGATATGTTATAGGAAGTACTTCAATACAATTTCGAGACTCTTATTTAACTGAATTCATAGTTTTAAAATGATTTTTATTGTAATGTGTGAGCAACTTTACTGTTGTTGACACAGGTGTATTGATCTGATAAAATGTACTTATTGTTTATCAAAATAATTGAATCAAGTGATATTGAGGTAAGGTACTCTCAACAACCTATACCACTATGATTTTAGAACCAACCTTATGCCGTGCGCGTAAGGTCTAATCTTGAACTGCAAGTGTATACAGTGATGTGCTATTGACTGTACACATACCTCTGTCACTTTATGAGCAACTACATTGTATGTAAACACATTGTACCATATTGTCTTAATATTTTACTTAATGGAAAACTGTAGAGAAATGTGTTAGGATTTTAGACGTATCTTGGAGAAGAATATAAACCGTGCTGATTTCTATTTTGACGTCGTGTCTTCCAAAGGCTAATAGATTTTTAGGCTGGCTTGTACTAGAGGTGACAAATTCAATTAGTGCTTAGCCATTGATTTGCCGAAACGGGGATTCACGTCAAGAATAAATACATTTCTTATGTTATTAATTTTGTATTACGCAGTCGCAAATACACTTTGGTTGCTCAAATCATAATTTAACTGTGTACTATGTATACCTACAAGCTTCACTATCTTGAGCAATCGGAACTTTTTAACTTTAAATATTTTCAATAATAAAAACAGCTCTTCCATAGTAGGATTGCATCACACGGCATATTTTGACGACCTACGTAACTTTTCTAAGTTGTCTCAGGTCTGGGTGTTGTGGTACCGTCGTTGTTTCTCATTTCTGTAACACAAGTACTTTAGCTACTTACCATAGAATTGAAGCAATGTATGTGACGTTGTCCTATATTTTTTTTATTTTACGTATGACTCGTGTTTCACTTCTCTAGCAGGGGCACCATCCGAAGGATTATTGTTAAAGCTATCTAGTGCTCACGATAATGTAACTTGTATGTTTCTCAATTGGGTAGTAACAGATCACACTGCGTATTTATAGCGAAAACCTAGGTGAGAAACTGAATTTGCGAATTCTGTCTAGAATGAAAACTTTGTTCCAAAATACAATAAGAAAATATTGGCTCCAATTTACGCATGTGTGAGTTGTGTTATTCCTCATATATTTGTTCTCAGCACACGTCAATCTATTACTATGAACGGAAGTTGGTATGACTCATCCAGTTTGGTGCTCTTTCACGTGCAAAGACTGGATTGGAAAAGAAATTGGTAGATCAATCTATATACAAATCAATGTCACTTTTAGTTGTAATTTAGTAACTCACAAACGGGCTTTTCTACCCAACCCAAATATTTGCCGATAAAAGATGTTTTATTTAGAGAAATAAAGATATCACAGGTATTAGTTAGCACATAGAAAAGGAAAAGATTTTAATTCCCACACGAGAGACAAAATATAAAAAGCCAAAAATCTCATACACATAATTATCATGTTAATGACATCTTTTCAAATAGTTTCTATAAATAAATAAAAAATATGCTGAATTTCTTAAATTACTATGTAAAAAGTAAAATGCTAAATTATAACAGTAAATTCGCATTTTAATTTTTTTATAATATTTTGTGTTGAGACCTCAGCAACACTTTTGTTTTTTTTTATTTTAAAATTTGTAATTGACATAGATCTCTATTTAAAGTAAACGTAGTTATAGTATCTATTAAAACTGTAAATCTTCCAAATAAATAAACAA
This sequence comes from Glyphodes pyloalis, assembly GCA_037074685.1. Lineage (NCBI taxonomy): Eukaryota > Metazoa > Arthropoda > Insecta > Lepidoptera > Crambidae > Glyphodes > Glyphodes pyloalis. Next base: position 982,232 of record JAYKKO010000012.1, on the reverse strand, counting down.
CATAGTAAAAAATAACACAGTAAAATGAATTTGCTAATTCGAAAGAGAGAAAAGTAAACGAATCATAAAGTACCTACATTCGTGGTCCATTACTCATAAAATATCGAAAGCTTTAAAAAAGTGCATCAAAGATTTTTTTCCATCTAGGCTTTCAATCATTTGTACACAAATTGATTTCAAACAATTAGACGAATATTGTATCAAGAATAGTTTGACGTGTGCGGAAGAGCATAAAACCAGCGTTTCCCAACCTTTTTGTCGCGAATCCCAATCGCCGTTCAAAGGATGGGAAATTACCTAAAAATATTATTGTCGTTTCTAATCACGCATTTTCATACAATTTGTCCATCCGCAGGTACATTGAGGTGTTTATAAGCAATGCGGACGAGGTGCGCGCCTACAACACGAGGATGGAAGGAAAGCTTCACTCGAGCCGGGGGTACAGACCCACCCCCTACGACAGGAATGACCGCTTCTCTGGAGGGCGGTTCGGGGGCAGGGGGCGGGGCTCCTTCGGGAGAGGTGAGGGGGAATGTATGTATTGTAGTTTATTTTTATTTATTTGCATGTGTGGATAGAAGGTGAGGGGATATCTGTTAAGATAAGGCGTCGCTGAATCTTCTTTGTCTTGTTTTGGCTATTTGAGTTTTTTTAGTTTGCGGTTATTCCCTGTGTGTAGTTTATTGCCGGTTCTTCTCGACATCAACAACATTGCGAATACGGCTGTAAAATATTGAACTTGTACTTACGATTCATAAGTGCTTTAGTAAAGCTTACATGAATAAAGATATGAGTACAAGATACTTAACAGACTTACTTTGCTCTTTCGATTTTCACTGTTAAAACTCTCGCCTGTCTCTCGGCTTAACTAAGCTTCCGAAGAATATTAATAGTGGTCAGTCAAGTGGTTTACGTGTGATTAGTTATCGAATCTGACTATGTGACTCCTAGAGTGACGGCTATATACCTACAAGGGTTTAATTGGGATAAAGTTTGAGTAACGGGCACTAATCATTAATTTTAGCGTCATTTACATGGTTCGTCATTAAAATGTTTCATCAGTTGCTGTTTGTAAGCTTTTTAGCATTAACTAAACGATTTTATCACATAGACTAATGCCTCTACCACACTACTCGCGAAGTTTCTCGCCAAACTCCGGCGAAGTCCGAAGTGTGACTCTACACACTCATTCAACACCACAACAACAGCCTTTGACTCGGCCGCGAAAACCGACCACAAATGGAAATCGCCCGAGGTGACGCGATGTTTGACGAGGCGAGCCGAAGTGTCTACACTTCAATTTCGCGAGTAGTGTGGACTACACAGTGTGGAGGAGGCATGTGACTTTTGCATTCCGTTTTCAACATCCTTACGAATATTATAAATCGGAAAGCGAGTTTGTTTCTTTGTTCCGCTTTCACGCCGTAACTACTGAACCGATTGCTTAGAAATTTTGCAGACGTAAAGTTAGAAGTCCGGATTAAATAGTAGGGTACTTTTTATCCCGGAAAAAAAATATATTGCTGAGGGAAAACAAAAATATAGTTTTCTTGATGGATGGATTGGAGATGAGGTATGCGATAGATGGCGCTAGATGATGGTAACGATGTGCTTTTTAAAATACGTAAGAAGTGGAATGATAGCTTACGCTATTTAGTTCTTGAAGTACGCGATAGATGGCGCTAGGTGTTTAAAAAAAATGGTAACGTTGTTTTAAGACACGTAAAAAGTGAAATGATATCTCGCGCTTTAACCTGTAGCTCATACACTTATTCGGTGCACTTTTCGACTCGTTTACTTCCTTGCTGTTGTATCTTTATTCACAGGTTTTCGCTTTTTTTGGTTCCTACCATTTTACATTGAATTGAGTATGTTGTGCTTTATACCACAATATAAACGAATTCCATGCGGGCAAAGCCGCGGGCGGAAAGCTAGTTTAAATTAAATTAACGGGTCAAAACGTGACAACACATTTTAGTCAGCTCGTGACCACGGTTGGTGCAACACAACACAACCAAATCGTCAGGCAGTAAGTAGTTCGTATTGAAAATAATGTTTCGCGTTTTGACACGTTAATTTCTTTTAAACATTATTTCACATTCATAGCCATGCGCATAAAGGCAATAACGAACAGCAGCGTACATAGCATTTGATATTATTGTGTACTAGCTGTGCTGTGAACTACATACTTTCTTGGTCGGTTTTACATCTATCTCCATTAATATTTGAAACAAAAAGAAAATATTTTCCGAAATAAACTAGTGGTACTGCTCCCCTCCCCCCTTATTTTCTAAACCAAAAGTAGCCAATCTCCATTCAACGTTATGCCTATATCAAAGGCGGACAGACAAACAGACAGAGTTACTTTCGCATTTATAATATTAGTATGGATTTTATCTTGAGTCATGATAATTCGGGCTCAAAAACTGAATTACGATACACGTTTGTTCGACGTTACGCTACTCCGACAAATGATTATTTTTTATATATTACGTCTATTTTTGTTCAGTTTGGTTAGGGAAGGTCTGTTTAATAAACATTTGTCGGAGTAATCATTTGTCGGAGTAGCGTAATGTCGAACAAACGTCTGTCGGAGTTCAGTTTTTAAGCCGATAATTCGAAATATTTTCATGCAAATTGATGTGATGTAACTAAAATATAGGTAATTATGTAAGGTCTGCAGGCTACCAATGTCGTCGTAGCTGGTGCAAACTTATTAAAACCTAACATTTATTTATTTGTCCCAGGGGGCGGCTTCGGCGGCGGTCGCGGCGGGTTCCGCAGCCGCGGCGGCGGCGGCTGCCACTGCGTGCACATGCGTGGTCTGCCATTCAAAGCATCGCCGCAAGACATAGCTCACGTGAGTTGAGACATATCACGCAATGATTTGTTTAATTCCCGTTACAATATTTGAAAAACGAATCGTTCTAGTTACGGTAAAAACCACTAACGGACGACTGATGACTGAAACTGATTGGAAAGAAACATAATTAACTTTCCATATCAGCTGTTATCAGTCGCAACGGTATTAACGACTCGTAGTCGGCTGGACGACTTAACGAATCTTAAAATATTGGAACCGGGCCTAGAAGTTTAATTTCGGAATTAAAAATGTAAATTTTGTATCATATATTTTTTACGAAATTTAATCCAAATCTATTTGTAGAAAAAAAACTTCAAAAACTTCATTTGCTTAATTAACAAAATTAATCTAATACCATTCAATCGTTAGTCCTTACGCCCTTGAAAGTGACTGTTAGCGGTGAAAGTGAAACCCAGTTTAAAGGGACAAAAGGTATATTACAATTTGCATAGCAACAGGTAACATGTGCCTAGTAACAGGGCTGCCAGATCTGTCGCCAACAGTAGCCCCTATATTATTTGGTTTGTTGTGGGTATTTACTTTATTTATTCAGGAAAAAAAACAGCATCATTTTATTACAGATATAATAAATTAAGTAAATAACACATTTGCCTTAAACAATTTCCACCAATAGTTAGCACAGGCTATGTTGATTTTTACAATATACACTCTTTTTTACTAAATAACTAACTACATAATTATTGCTCTTTAAGTAAGTAACGAAAATGATTGATAACGAATTAATGTTTTTTTCGTGAAATATATCGATGTGTCCATACTTTTTAACACGCTTTAATTAGCTTCACTTGTAGCTATGTAAGAAAATATTGGAATCTTAATTTGACCCACTTCCCGTTCTTCGATTAGGATGAAATTTTGCACACGCTCTGAGTTCTGATGACAATACATGACTAGATAAGAAACGTCATTTCAGATCCAATATGGCGGCCTCCCCAAGATGGCGGACAGGCTATTCCCATGAAATCCACTCCCATGATATGGGTATCAAATGAAAGCGTTTACTGTCTAGAAAACGAAAAAAATGTCGTCACGTGACTTAAGGCGTGTTTTTTAGTTTTTAAACTATGTATTTTTTATTAAACTTGTCGCAAGTCCGTGTAAGGAAAGTGTTTTTTTTTTATAATTTGTACTACAGATGGTAATAAGGAATGTGTCCTTGAGACGTGCATTGTGTGTTACAGTTCTTCAAGCCGATGCGACCGACAAACATCAATATCTTGTTCGACAACAGCGGGCGGCCGTCCGGTGAAGCTGACGTGGAGTTTAGCTGCCACGACGATGCTATGAGGGTCAGTATACTGTTCTGGGGGTAACTCCCGTAAACGAAATATATATCGTCATATTATATCGGATCCGATGATTGAAGCAACTTTTTTTTTATATTGCACTTCAAGATTGACCTCATCCCACCTGATGTTAAGTGGTAATGAGGTCCTAGGTTAAAGGTGGCAAGTACAGCATAATAAAGCTGTTACTGAACTTGTCGCCCTTACCTTGAAAGCTTGATCCCTGCAACTAATGTAGCACCCCCAGGAGCTCTGGAAACCTTACTTACACGTAGGAACACAACAACACAGAAGTGATTGTTATTTGGCTGTGGTCTTCTGTAAAGTGGAGGTATTTCACCAGTCGAGCGGTAAATCGCTATGCCTCTCTTAAATAATGCTAATAATCGAAATCAACTCACATCGAATGCCACTAAGGGGTTTAAAAAAAAAAACAAAATATAATTTATGCAGATCAAAAACCACGTTTTAACTCCTAAACTTCCGATTAATCATCGAAAACGAAACCTTTCGTTTGTTTTCGTGAGTAGACTTTAAGATCAGCACAGGATGATTTCCATAGAACAGAATTTCTCAGATAGTATTGGTTAGTTGTGTGTATATAAATTATTGACTAGCATCTGCTCAGATATTACTTAAGTAATGAATGTTCAGATATTAATGGTAATTTGTAGTGTATGGAACTTATTAACATTTGAAACTGTTCAGAAATATTTGGTCACTTTGTCTGCTCCGATATATCTGACGGCTACTGTACATACTTTACCAGCTTCGTATTCCTTCCACAGGCGATGCGTCGCGACAAGAACAATATGGATCACCGCTACATCGAGTTGTTCCTCAACTCCGCGCCAGCGTCGGGCGGCGGCGGCAACTTCAAGCCCAACCGGAACTTCCGCAACTACTGATCCGCACACCCATCCTGACTTCGGTGCACCCGAGGAAGCCGCTGAATATTTGATAATAATTTCCTGGCCTAGTATGCGACCGTGACATATTGGAAACCATATTTTTTAATGTCATTTTTGACATCTTCAATAGATACCTCAAGACTTAAACTTTTCTAAGGTTTTGAGAAATATGTTGCTATCACAATTTGAATCTTGTGTACTTGAAATAAAATCCGAAACCGATGAACATTTTGAAATACATGAAATTTTGTTATTGACAAGATGTTTATTACGAAACTGGTATTAGAGACGCATTGTAGTACAATTTTGGCATTGTTGTTGCTAGGAAGTCTTCTGGACAACTTACAGTTAATAGCAAATAACGAGAAAAAAATACCTCAAAATCCTATGCCTGCCTGGGAAACCAAATTAAAATTAAAAATGACCTAACAACTCATGAAAATAACAATCTAATTGTCACAGAAAAAATTACATGTGAAAAATGCATAAATAAATTTCTTTTCAATGGAAAAATTTGTGACATAGACTATACTAGGCACAGTGAATTCGGTTTTTTTTTCATCTGCCATGTCAAATAGTGATAAATAAGTCTATAATTCATCCAACACAACAATGAAATCGAGAAAGGTCCAAATATTTTTTCAGCCAATGTTTTTGAGCATATAAACCTTTTGGTGAATTTTTAAATTTTGATACTCAATAAGATAAATACTTTCGTATTTGTATTGAAATATGATCTATTCCATTTTATTGGTTTTAAGTTTGCGCTGGCAGCATATAAATTCGTCAATAATGAGGGCTATACCGCGAATTGTACGCTATTTGGCAATATTTAGGTCCGATTGTATTCTTCATAAAAATATGCCATCTAAAATATTGCGCGAAGTCTATTTCTGTCAGTGTCGCATGAGAATTGACATAATTGAACGATAGAGCATGATGATCGGTGATCTATAGCTTCTCAAAGATTCCGTGGAAGCCAACTATCCAGTTAAAACTTGTTTCAAAGCACCATTGGGTTTGATGGAAGTTGGGAACGCCAACAAGTCGCATGACACTCGATGCGCGGTTGAAAATAAAATAATTTAAAAAGTAGACAGACTTTTTAATTATTTTATTTATCACTTATCATTTCTGAATAAAGCAAAACAAATGTATTCACTAAATTATACATGTAAACCGGTACGGATCTCGTCCAATTGCTGATATTGATAAGTGATTTCTGATATGACATTGACAGATGTCAAAAGTGATCAATGACGTAGCAGTCGGACCTCACTCCGACGTATCTGCCATCTAGCGGATTATTTATGCACATTGCCCATTATTATACAAAATATTTTCAGAATCTTCATAAGATGGTTGTTACTTTCCGCAACAAAATTATTTATCACAGCAAGTACATTACATTAGAAGATTTATTCTTAGTCTAGTAACTTCCTTTTAACGAAAGTAATGCTCATATTACAGCGCTAGATAACTTTGATATGAGTGTTTCTGTTCTACAGTATTTCTCTTAGATTTATATTGTATCTTAATGACGTATTTTCTGCAGGGGAAATACTAATTTTTTTTTCAACTTATCAAAATGATAAGAATAAAATTGCGATTACCATATTTTGGTATACATTTTACACCACTTTCCTGTGGAATTACTGACAATTCTGATCTAAGATATATTAAAATGTACTAAATAAGTAGCTCCCCTGGAGAGATTCATAGTAACATAAGTTGTTAAGGTATGTTAACAAGTCAATTTGTAATTTCTTAAGTGTCGTATAATTTGTGTCGATTCTAGAATGACGCTCGATTCTGTAGAAGCTTATAGAACAATGCTTCACCTATCTAGATTTGACCTTTACTAATATTAAAAACGCGAAAGTTTGTAAGAATGGATATCTTGATGTCTGAATGTATGTTTGTAAATCTTTCACGCAAAAACTACTTAATAGATTTGGTAGAATGATAGATGAGACACTAGATTGAAATGTGGGATACTTTTTATCCCAAAAAAAAGGACCGAAGTCTTTACGAAGACTTTATTATACTCAACAAAGTAACCAAGTATTTTCAATTCAAAATTGCAAGTACTGTTTATGTTTTTTATCCTAATTATTTCACAATTATCAATTAAACGTTGTTTTACAATAGCTGGTTTTTATACCAACTCTTAGTACGATTTTCATACAAACCTGTCACTATGTAAAACTACTGGACAGCTGTTTTAGAATGTGCTTAATCAATAAGTTCACGTTTAACCCTTTAACAGGCAGTGGGAATATGGGTACCATCTCAAATTGAACCTTATGACCTTGATTTACCGGTTTTAAACCAATTAAACACTCCGATACTCCAGGCCTGATTACGGGTTAAATCGAGTTCAATAATTTCAACCTCAGTCGGTTTCTTGTTAAATAAAATTAACATGAAAGAGGAGACTTTACACTGAATTATTTTATTTACTTGCGAGTTTGAAGTATCTGAGTATTTTAATTTATGTTGATAAGACGAACTTTCAAAGCATACTTTGTGAACTTAAAATAAATTTCTTAAAACCTCATAATTAAAAGAAGATGAAGTATTTTGAATGGATTAATTTGTTTATTGGAATGTGTTTTAAGTTTTTTTGGTTTTATCATAGTATTTATTAAGTTTGCCCGTGTGAATGGGCTTAATTGTAAATACGGAAGTAAATTTTACTTTTATATAACTTTTTGTTTTTTCTTTCCCTTGACGTCTTTTACACAAATATGAAATAAAATGGTAACTTTTTTGATGGGTGCAATTTGTCATGACTTAATATATATATTGGGTTATGTAAATATCCGATGGCACATCAACCTACCCTAATCTGTTAGGTCCCAACGAATACATACTTTCATGTAGTTATACACTTTAGTTCTTAGTCTGCGGGCACGAAAATAGCGACGTCCGAGCAATGGCGACTGCGGAGCGAAGCGAGGAGGAGTAGTATGTCGCTTGGGCACGGAACTATCAGTCATTCGCGCTAGAGTAGTGCTGTTGAGAACTATTAGAACCAAGTTTACTAATGAGACCGGAGTTATTATCGTGAGATTGTGTTCATTCATTAAATTGCATTTCATTTCTTCCTTTCACTAAATTAATCTCTTTTTGTTCCTATGGTTTAGACTATGATAGGAGGTTTTGACAAAATACACAGATCAATATTTTTCCTTACTCGGGCATGCTTTTGTATGCCTCGTCGCCATTCTGCCGTAGCGTCGCCTCGCCATTGCTCAGCTGTCGCCATGTTCGTGCCCGCGACATAAGGGCGATACAAAGTTTAAAATGTGTTCTCTAACGTGCTTTCGACCGTACATGCCCTTTTGGAGTAGTAGTGATTAAAGAAAAGTTTTTCGAGACTCCCGTCCTTTTTAACCACACATAAGGGACTTAGTCCGCAACCCTTTGTCGTAAGACTAGCCTCGAGTAAAATACTAGAGCTGATCGTGCTCATTAATGGTTGTCTGAGGGTTTAAAAATGTTGATGTTAAATTAGTTGTTTGTAAAGTCGGCTTACGGATGGTGGTTGGGCGTGACAACGCTGAGCCGATCATGCCTCTATTTCGTTCGTTCCGCGCTAATGACGATGACGTAATCTTTTGCGTGTATGTTGATCGTACTATCGAGTTACTAGACGTTGTCACGTCAAAAGTAAAAATACAAATCGCTCATTAAATGCAAAACAGACGCAATCCCAAATACCTTTATTTTACAGGACGTGTGAGGTATTTTTTATTATTTTTTTGATAGCTACAGTTTAATGATGTATAACACAAAGAGATAAGATTTAAAAAAACAATATAAAATACCTTAATTCGTTTTTTTTTGTTGTTGCCATCCTTTTTGACATGGATTTCTTCAAAAGGAGCGTGAAGAAACATCTTGCGGGCCAGTATGGCGAAGCTAACGGATAGGATATTTTGATATCAAATCCGTGGTCATCGCGATGTGGGTTCCTCTCTTGCTTACCATCAGGCTGGGAGGAGCCAATATACTGCGCTACGATAAAAAAAAAATCCTGTTATATAAAGGTATTTGCGATTGCGTCTGTTTTGCATTTAATGAGCGAAATATTAGAAGATACGGGGGTGGGTGATCAGATTTTGCACCACCTCGAAAAAATAAGATCTTGGGCTGGCAGGACACACTACAGAGAGCTCATGCTTACGTATTTAGTTCTAGCTTTTTCTTCTTTGGCCTCGCCATCCCACAATCGGTTTTCCAATCATGCGAAGTCAGTTGCTGCACTCTATTTCCCACAGACCTTGCTACTTCATGTCCCTGCGAACAGGGCCGCCGTAAGCGGGCGTGCAAAGCGTGCACCGCACACGGGCGGCACGCTCGGGGGGCGGCAAATTGAGCGACTCATCACGTATCTAATTGAAGTAGTTGTCATAATACCTATCCCTGGGGTAAAACCAGTCCAATGATCCACAACCCCTATTCCAATATATTTTTACCAATGACTTATGTAATTTCAAAATTTCCGAACACAGTAATAGCGCTAAGAATATTATTTGCTTACATTACCAGTTTCAGTCACATCTAGTGAAAGATCCTTTTCAAAATTAAATATTATCACAAACTATTTATGATCAACAATGCTCCAACAAAGACTAAGTTATTTTTGCTACAGTTTCAATTGAACTCGAATTTTATCTTCGTTAAGTTGTTTTTATTTTGCTTCACCGCAATGAGAAAACATTAAGCATATTTTTTTTGACAAAACGTAGAGTAAGTAGTCGTAGGGCGGCATAATCGGTATTGCACGCGGGCGCGAAAATAGCTAGCGGTGGGCCTGCCTGCGAATCTTCGTCAATCAAATGGTAGGTATCAGGTCTATAGGAAGTAGGTACAGGACCCGGCCATACATATTGCACATCGCCCTTTGGAAAGAGACGTCGGCTAGTTTCGGCTTCGTAGAGCATTATCTCTGTCGCACACTACTTAAGTGACGTTTTGTCAGTCGTTCTTCAAGTTAAATATTTATTCGCCGGGTAGTTTGGTCTACTGTCGGATTTTTTGTTTATAAATAGCCTCCATTTCCCGTAGGTATGGCTAATTCCTCTTATTCCAGGTACCTACTAATTGATAAAAAGTGACGTGAAAGGCGCTTTTAGGGTTCCGTCCCCAAAGGGTAAGAACGGAACCCTATTACTAAAGACTTCGCTTTCTGTCCGTCCGTCCGTCCGTCTCTGTCACCAGGCTGTATGTCAAGAACTACGCATGATAGCTAGAGAGTTGAATCTTATTATCTGTGGCCCCTATAACAACAAATGCTTACTAAAAATAAAATAAAATAATTATTTAACTATACGACAAACGTGATTTTTAGCCGTTTCTTGCTCGATGTTAATAACTGCAACAGGTAGACGTTTGAAATATTCGCAAAACATTATTTATAAATTTTCTTTAATAATAAATCATTAATTTGACGACCTCTGTAGCCGAGAGGCCTGACTTTAGCGAGCGCCATCTCTGAGGTTCCGGGTTCGATCCCCGGTCGGGTCAATATGGGAAACGAACTTTTCCATATTGTCTCGGGTCTGGGTGTTGTGGTACCGTCGTTGTTTCTGATTTCTGTAACACAAGTGCTTAAGCTACTTACCACAATCAGAGCAATGTATGTGATGTTGTCCAATATTTAAAAAAATATTTAAAATTAGAAATACATATTTAAGGAGGGCTCCCATACAACAAACGTATAACACACGTACCTAATTAAAATAATTTTAAGTTGTATATGTACCTACTTCAAAAATAAATAATTGTGTCAGTGTTTAATAAATAATGGTATGGAACCCTTCGTGCGCGAATCAGATTCGTACTTGGCCGGTTTTTGTTCGGGGTTTGTGGTTCGGTCATGAAGAGTGCCTCAAATGAGGGATCACATCAATGCAGAATGAGTGGCGACAAATTCTACGAATAGGAGTAATCTGGAGTAATCTGTCGTTTCGGCGAACACACGATTCCATTTTTTTGTTAATACTTAGGATACGATACTTGGGATAGCAAAGTCAAAGTCAATATTTTTTATTCACATAGATTACATTAGTAATACTTATGAATAGTAGCAATTTTATAAGTTTGCAATAAAAATACGAATATTTTTATTGTTATTAATATATTGATTTGTAAATGGTAACAAAAATTTTTACTTTAATAAATATACCCTACCTCCTACTTACAAAAAAAATATATTTTATTTTTTGATATAAAGATCTTTGGTGAAAGTAACGTGATAATAAAATACAATAACAAGTCGATATTAAATAATGATCGCGGTATGATTATTTATAGTAAAAATAGGCAATAAAATACGTAAATTCCGTTGAAGCCAGAGGTAATATTATTTTCGTCACGTAAGTTAAGTACCTAACGTTGCTTGCAATAATTAACGGCTCAAACATTTGTAACCAAATTAAAAACTATTATTAAAGTTGATGAATCTACCGAAACGTGCCGGTTCGGAACTAAGGATAGAAAAAAAAAAGATGTAGTTACATCAGTAGTCTTAGCACGAACAAAACGTATGGTTTTACGCAGTAACGGCTTTGTATCTGCCTTAGTTTTATTATACGTAGGTTTAGACGACCTCGGTGGCGCAGTGGCTAAGGTAGGCGCCCAAAGCGCGTAAGGTCCCGGGTTTGATTCCCGGTCAGGTCAATTTGGAAAACGAACTTTTCTCAATTGTCTTGGGTCTGGGTGTGCTGGGATGACGCCCCCAGTTAGTATCCGTCGTCTGGTGCTCATAGTACAAGGGAAAACCTTAGTTTGAGACCAGATGATTGGTGTGATTGTCTGGCGCATTTATTCATTTATTTAGTAATTCTGCTAATCACCGCTGCGGCGCCACTAATATTTTTCATATTTTTATGTTATAACTTCGTATTACCTACGTTTTTTTTCGTGCTAAACAAAGTTATTTACACAAATAATATAGTTTAAATAACTTTGGATCAAATAAGGTATGTAAGTAGGTATTCTTAAAGTTTTGGATTGACAGGAGAAGTGACGTTGGTAGTATTGAGGTATGAAAAAATATTGTTTCTATAACTTCTTAGAAAAAATAGTTTTACTAGCAAGAGAAAAAAACAGAAATGTATTAATTCAAAAGTTCAGCTCTCAAGTAAATAGGTATTTTAATGTAAAACCTGAGGGAATAGGTATGTAAAACCACTCTCCAACCAGTACGCTTCTCAGGCAAAAATTAAAATAATTAAATAGTTACGCCATTGCATAGGAACGCTGAATTTCACATCACAGCTCAACAAATTATGAAGATGATATCACTTGCATTTCCGTGGCGCCACACTTCTCGGCTCCGACCAATAGAAGCACAAAATCAGTGGAAAATGTGGAAAAAACATGGATAGTACCTAGTCCTGCAGCCGTTAGTTTTTATATGACAAGCGGCTGAATCAAACTTATATGTTTTAACCAAACTGAGATAACTGGTCATTCGAACCCATAATCTCCAAGATATGGATACCAATGTTTTAAACACTTTACTGATGAGATTTTCAAAAATTGTTATACCTAAATATGTGTTTGCTTAATAGGGCGACAGTCAAATCGCACCTTCGGTAAGAACAAGGGTAAAATTGTCAACTGTCTTAAAAACAAAAGTAATGGAAAAACTGAAAAGCACATGTCTAAAAAGAATATCTAGTATAATGGTTTATGTCGTGCAAAAGAGGACAACTTTAGAGTAATGATAACAGAGGTAGACCACACTAAAGCAAAAAATATAATAAAATGGGTCTTCTGTGAAATTGCAAAAACTGCAATTGTGACCTTGTTCTCCCGAAGGTGCGAAATGTCTATTACGGCACTATGCCGAGACATACTGAGATTTCGAAGCCCGACCGACCTCTTCAAATAAGAACTACTTACTTACTGGTGATTTTGACCAACCTTCCTAAGGTTGCATCTATCTCGATATAGCTTTTGAGAACTCTGAATCATAGGCTCGGCAAATTGATTCTAAAAGGTTACCAGAAAGAAGGCTTTAATGGACTTTGTGGTCATCTTTTCCTTATTTAAAAGGTATCCAAAAAGGAAGAACTAAAATTACTTGGTAGGTTGGTTTTATCGAGGTGACATCACATAGCCAGCGTACATATTATTATGGCGTCACTTCCAACGATAGATCATTTAATGAAATACTTTCGTTTGGTATTAAGGAAACGTGAATATATTAAATAAAAACCAACAGTGAAACTACAACCTATATTTTAATGCATATGTAGGTACCTACATCCTGATAGAGAACAAGCACAGTTTATCACATTAATGTTCCGGGTGGGCATTGAACCCATGACTCTTGGTCTAACATCCAGAAGCACCAACCATTCTTCCAGCAGGTCAGTCAAAGTGCACAACATCAGCCAAATTATAACTCTCCTTTTACCTCTAACGTAATCGGTTAAAACAAAAAGGTTACGAATAAAAATGTATTGGGAATCTCCTTTACCATCATTGTCATGTCTGGCATGGGACACTGAGCAAATATGACGCGAGCGAGGCACCTCACCGACCCTGTAAAATCGTGCGGCAATAAAATAAGCCAAAATAAATCATGAGCCATCATTAGTCGGCCCGCGGGGGCCTGTGTGACAAGCGGCGGGCGGGTTACCAACGTCCTTATTAAGCGATCTTATTCGAGGTGTGAGTCCTACGTTGCTCAGAAACGCTGATCGGTGAAGATAAACCAGCTATCCGCAGTCTTCATAATTAGTCACGGAAAAAGGGCCCATTCCAGTTATGATTTAAAATACTCTCAGACGGCGCCCCATAATGGGATTCAAACTTCGTAACTTACACTGCATAAATATTTTAATTTAAAAATTTGCTATCCGTCGTCGGATCTGGCATATTTCGTTTTAGGGAGGTGTGGTAATATGTGAACGATATCAATCACGTCTTAAAACGTGATCGATAAAGCTAGTAAAGTACGTGTAAGCATCACTTCATCATCCTACGGTACATAGTAGACCTACCTACTTGTATATTAAACACAATTAATTCTCAATTTGAATTAAAATTTGTCTTTTGCAACTCTCCCCCCTCATGCAGTAATTTAAATTGGCCCCGGATCGTTTTTGGTCTGGACAGCTGTTGATAAATTAGTTTAAGTAATTTTGATCACGCTTCAGCCTGTCTCTTAGGGCACCAGTTCTTTCGGTTGGACCGCGGGGCGCCGGCGGCGGCGGGCCGGCGCGGCGCCGCCTGCGATCACAAATAAGTAGGCGCCACTAACTCAATATTGTCTTGCAACTACATAGGTGTACTCAGATAACACGCACAAAACAAGCCAACGATTAGCTTGTTGTCCTTTGACTTCTGGAAGGCTGAATATAGCGATTTTTCGAGAACTGCTTCAGCTGCTGTTAATAGGCTGCCGGCTGAGAGCCAACATAATATCCGTTCGTACAATAAAACACACCCTGGATTTTTTTTAAGATTTTATTAGATCACATCAAATATTGACCTGATCCCCAAGTAAGTAGTTTAAGGGCTTGTGTTATGGAAATCAGAACCGCTTTAGTACCACAATTTGTACCTACTTAAATTAGCGATATGACCCGGCTCCGCAGGGGTGCGATGTAGTTACTAATGGATGTCTAACTTTCCTGTACTATAGCTTCTTTGTTTTTAACATATGTATAGATAGATATACTTTACTGCACAGAGTATTAGATAAATTTGTTTTACACACACATTATTCTATAAGGAAGGCGGTCTTATTGTTAGAAATAAATCTCTAAATGTAGTATAATCTACAATCAACCTTTTTATTGAATCACTCTAGGTACATAAAAATACATACAGTATCCAAATATATTACGTAATTTCAGAAGAGACGGACAGAGCTATTTTGTTAACAAACACCCAGACACGGAACAAACATACAAGTCAATCATTACAGAGATTAAAGTGCCTTGTGAGGCCAATATCGGTTCCACCTCAGCAAATGGTTTGTCCTGGTGATAATCGAACCCAAAATCCCTTAGTTGAACGGCCAGGTCCGCTAACAATCGTTCCACCGCGACAATCAAAAACCATTTTGTCTCTCAATCGTCTCCTCAACAGACTACAGAGTAGATTAGTTACATGTTGGTTATATGTTGTTTTTTTTGCATGTTACCATATTTGTAAGTTTTGAAAAGAGTAACTATCGAATTTCTTGGCGATTCTTCTAGATAGAATCAACATTCCGAACACAAATGCTTTTGTAAAAGTTAAATAAAGACATTTTCTATATCTATTTCTTTAGTTACAAAGAAAAAACGTACAGCAATACAATCGTACATTCACACAAATGCTGGTATTGTAAGATTTTTGTGGTTGGACTCGCGAAGCCACTCGGGTCCTCAATTTTCGTCTTTTCGTTTTAGACCAGGTTTACGCCGCTTTATTCAGTACGAAGGGCATTAGGGCTTATCCCTTATGAGTCACCAACCCTCGGGCATGGTGCACACGTGTAACGGAACACAAACAGCAAAGGGCCGGCGTCAGTCGAAACCCTTTAGCGCGACCTTGGGCCGCTGCGCTGATCAAGCGATGCCGGTTGTAGGGCTGGCGGTTGTAATCAGTCGTTAATCACTGTTAATTTATTTATTCAATAACATATGAAATTACAGTTTTACAACCAAGCTGTACATAAAATAATTTTTATTTTATTTTATTGTAAAAAACTCCTGCCTCGGCGTTGGGTTACCTGTTAAGTTATATTTTATCTATATAAAAACTTTGTTGCAAAAAAAAACAGTCAATCCTTGGCTCATACAAAGAGTTTGTATAAGGGCCCTGTCAAGAGACAAATGAAAGTTATTTTAGAGATTAACTTAGTATATTTGAGTTTGAGTTTGAGTTTGTGTTTTTTCCGGGGTGGGGTCGAGAAGAGAAGAGATCGCTTTCTAGCGATAAGACCGCCTAAATTGTACTATTATCAATATGTAAAACCTATTTCTGTAAAGTTTTTGTGCAATAAAGTATATCTATCTATCATTAAAAATAACACACATCTATCTATATATGTATATAAATAAACCCGTTTCCCGCTGTCCCGCCATAACAAAAACGGCTTGACCGATTTGGCTGATTTTTTTTGTAGTTTTCTAATACCCTGTACAATAAAACGGAAAAAAAATATTAACAAAAATCTCTCAGAAAGATTGAAAAACATACATTTAATTTTGCATTAAAAAACGCGCGTAACGAATGTCAACGTCATTCACAGCCATATTATTATACTATATTGAAAGAGCATAGTTTGTTCGGAAACGTGGTTACTTAATTAAATTCTATAAGGCGTTACGAAGTTCGCCGGGTCAGCTAGTAAGTAGATAAATATTGATATCGTATAGCAAATGTTATACAGTAAAATTGTTACATCACAGTCGGATGTCGATCTTAGGTGACATTAGTCATTGTAACGTTGTTGGGCAACCCTGGCTGGGCCGGAGCCGCCGCGCCGGGAGCCGGGCGAGCCGGGCGCCGAAGAGGGCGCCGCGGTGAGGGCGCCGCGATGAGGGCGCCGGCGTGCCCGCGCCTCCGGCGGCCCAGCGACCTCACGCACTCTTCGCTTTTATACTCTCTTTGATGACACCTTAATAGTGCCTAAGTGACAAGACAAAGAAACTGTCAGGCGCTTGTGAAAGAAAATCAGAAATTATGAAGACTGGATAATATGGAAGTCTAGACATTAATGACGACCTCTGTAGCTGAGAGACGATCAGGTCGGACTTTGGCGTTGGGTTATCTCTGAGTTCCCGGATTCGATCCCCGGACTTTCCAGTTGGTATTTAAATAATTGCCGAGGTCCAAGGAAGTTTTAAATGGTTAGAAAATTTTACCACGTTCGCCGGGACAACTAGTCTCATATAAAAGTTTTTCTCTCAATGCCTTTTTTATAATGCACTTTAAGTTGACCTCGTCCCACCTGATGTTAAGTGATAAGGGCAACAAGTACAGCATAATGAAGCTGTTACTGGACTTGTTGCTCTTACCTTTAAGGCTTGACCCCTGCTACTAACGTAGCACCCCCTAGGAGTTCTGGAAACCTTACTCACACGCAAGAACACAACAACACGGAAGTGATTTGTATTTGGCTGCGGTCTTCTGTAAGGTGGAGGTATTTCACTTAGTCGGGGTGCTCCAGTTCAAGCGATTAATCGGTATGCCCTCTCTTAAGTACAGGTTCTCCACATAATCCTCATGGCGAGTGCCGGGGGGTGCGCAGGTGTGGCGTCAGACGAAGACGGTGGCGCGAGCGGCGTCGCGGCGCCGTCGCGGGCGCCGGCGGGTTGCTGTGACCAAGGCCATAGAGGGAGCGATTTGTGTACCTTTCTTCTCTTCGTAATGAATGGAAATCAAGCTTCTTCTGTAAAGTCTACCTCCAGTGTCACGTGAGGTAAAAATTAATAAAACTTCACGATTGAATACGGAAGTTTAGTATAGTCACCTAATAAGCGCGACCACACTTTTAGTAGGTAGTTAATATGAGCTGACTGACCGACTGAGAGTAAGCACGGGACCATGGTCGCTTTTTGTCCTGTTAACCTATTTTAAATGTTTGAAATGGATCGCCAAAGTCTTAAATTCTATAAAATCCGGTGATCTATAATCTTATATGTTCCGTGTATGCCAATATCTCGTTGAAGCTTGATTGAAGCCTGTTTGATTGAGCTTGAAGGCCGGAAGACATGGGTTTTAATTGAGTTGTTCACATGGACAGATCCGAGTGTTTTACTCTGCTAATGTATAAAGTACTTTGCTTGCTAAATTACACAACTTACACGCTAGATTGATTACTTGAATACAATATTGTTATTTTTCTATAAATTTTCTCTACACTTTAAGCAAACCATGCCTTCTACATACATGCAAAGTATGACAAATTTTTCGCGTGATACAACATAAATGTTTAAACTGACAAAAATGCTTACACTCGTATTTTTAGCCAATCAGCAGTCGACCAACTTTATTTATCGATTTTGACATTTGTTAAGAGTGAGAGTAAAGCACGGAGAAGAGAAGAGGAAGAAAAACAAATATTAATTAACATAAAATTTATATTTCATTTATTTTAAAAACATAAAACTATGAAAAATTAATCTATGGCCTATCTGAATATAAATGAAAAATATCATATGTAATAGTAATTTTGCAGGTACGTAATCGATAAATTAAATTGTGTTACGTATTCGACCGCGCATCTCGTGGCCCCGCACGTCGTGTCCAACAGTTTTTGAGTGTTTGCATTGCATAGCATTGTGGCACTGTTATATAAATTAGGGGAGGACATGGATTTATCGATTCCATGACATAATGTCTAGTAGGAGGGGGCCGCCCCACAGTGTATCGGATACGAATAATATTATCCTAATGTGGAGAATTACTGTGTTTGTCATCGCAACTTTGGAAGAAAACATTGGTGAGGTCTTGGATCGTTCTGAAGGAGATTATGATGCAATACGAACGAGGCTAGTGAGGGTTGATGAAACTTTTACATGTTTAGTTTGTTACTACTCATCTATTCTACACTTACTTACTACTAAAATGACTCAAAATCAAACTCAATTAACCTATTTATATCGAGAAGACACCGGTTAGAAACTCGGTATATAATAGCACAGATAATTACAAGATACAGATGTTTGAAGCTAAAATTATTCGTGTTTTAAACAGTTTTAACCAATAATGTCAGTCAACCAGTCTTGTTGATTGACATTACTCGATAATACGGTTACTAATATGACTTTGTAGAGTTTATAGGACTTTAGCAAGACACACACGTCTTAAATTAAGGTTGTGATTAGTTAAAGCCTCATGATTCGACCAATAGCAGGAGGCTTTAACTAATTCAAACAGAAATTAAAATAAATAATGAACCTAAAGTTTCCAGCAATTTTTGGACTGATCAAAATATGTCTTATTCAATTCGGATTGAATAGGTTACCAAAAAATAAGACACAATTCCTTTAATAGATAGGTACACTGCGTTAAAATTTGACAGGATGTCACGTGTACAGTTTTTACTGCGGTAACGTGAACACGCCATTTACTGAACTTTGATTATATTTTTTTACCGGAAAATCATCCCTATTATAAAAGCTTGTCACGAGCTTATTCATTTACTTTTTACAATAAGTAAATTCAAGAATATAAGGGTATGTTAACTGGATTTAGGGAAAATCATTGCTGGGTGTTGGTAATAATAGCATTCATTAAGAGCATTTACTTATAGAAGACCACAGCCAATAATAATCACTCTTGTTGTGTTCCTGTGTATGAGTAAGGTTTCCAGAGCTCATATGGGGGAAGGGAGTTGCTACATTAGTGGCAAGGGCCAGGCCTTCATGGTAAGGGTGACAAGTCCAGTAACATCTTTATTATGCTGTTCTTGTCGCCCTTAAGCTAGAACTTTATTACCACTTAACATCAGGTGTGATGAGGTCAATCTTGAAGTGCAATAAAAAAAATGCATTCAGCGCGATATCTACTCGTATTTTACATGTTATTATTTTGTATAACTTGTTTTTTTAGTACTTAAAGAGAGATTTAGCCTCTGTTTATAGTTTTATTTCGAGTTTATAATTATCGACCCCAAGTAGTTTTTAATAGATTCACATTGAAAACCTTAATTGCCTTCTAAAACACTTTTAACAATTAAAAGTGAATCTTGAATTGCATTACTGCGCTTTAATGGTCATCGGTGCCTTTGTTTTTTTAACTCGTAATAATTAAAGCAATTAGGCAGATAACTAGTATTAGTTAATAGTTAAAGAGTAGATGGGCAATTTGAATGTAAATTCTGTGAATATTTGTGGTTAGATAAATAAGTGACGTATACTCAACCAGCTTTTTATGTTAATTGTCTTTGGCCACAGAAATTGTACATATACTTTAATCCTTATGTGTTAAGTGCTATCAAAAGTAAGTCAGGCACTTTGGACAATAACTCGCCCTTATTAGGTACGTGCGCATAAGATAGATAAATTATTACTAGTACCTATCAAATTGCAAGTGTTTAACTTCACGTGCTGTTGACTGTGCCTATTAAAACAACTAAATAATCTACTAACTAATGACATAATAATACCAGCTTTGTCTCAATTTTTATGGGATGCCACACTGTTTTCTTAGCACGATACCAAACCTGGAATATTTCTTATCTAAAAAATCGGTTCAAAAGCATCGATGTTATCTGAGAACACATAAATTAAATGAAATCCAAATATAGGTCAAATCGAGAAACTTCTTATTGTTTTATTTATTATTAACTTTATCGCACAAAAGGCAGACTTAACGCTAGTAGCATTATCTACCAGTTAATCCTTGGGTCATGCAGACGTTAATTTAAGGGTGCAACAACTGAACCTTTTTTTAAAACGGCTAAAAAGTGGAATTAATTTACTTATGTATTATGGTCTATTTAACACTGTGTGATAAATTTCATTAATAAAATATTAATGTAATAACGATTTCGGAGAGGCGTCACCAAGGCGCTGTTTTGGCGCCAAAACCTGACGCCATACTTGCAGCCATTATTTTCCCGCGGGAAAACCCTAATGGCAAAACTATGGGGTGCAAAAGTGTGGGATATTGTCAATGGTAGAGTTACTAGAATTGGTAATTAGCAAATTTTTACGTTTTTAAATTTCCAAATCCACCTAGCGCATAGATTCAAAGTGATCCGGTGTGAGCTAGGAAAGGGTAGCAGGTTTGATCCATTTCGATTTATTATTAAAATCAATATTCTTCAACAGTATTGAATTTAAGACTTTCACGCTCCATTTTAAATATTTCAAATAAGTTAATAGACCAAAGCGCGACTACTGTTTTAAAAGTTTAACTTGCAAGTGGCTCCAAAATAAACAAATAAACATTTCTAAATCCTAAAATTAATTGAAATCGATTGATTTGTTAGAGAACTTAGGGTGATTTGCACCAAATCCTATTATCAATCATTTCTCAACGAATAATAACGATTAAGATAGACAATCATTATCAACCAAAAGAAACGAAAGATCATTACGAATTACAGCAAATAATACCGCATGAAACTAGAATATGAATATTTATAGTCTACCATTCGTCAATTAGAAACAATATCTATCAATCAGACAGAAATATAAGCTGGTTTTTGTTTACGCGAGTCGGGCCGCGCCGCCGCCATAGCGCCGTGTAGTCGCTGGATTTGCCGCCAAAACCACCCGCCATCTTGGCTCTTCCACATGATTCTTGACAATAAAAATTATTCGCTCATGTGTACACGTCCGTCTCGGGATTCCCGATCGTATCGGTGGGAGATAGATGCCAGATTCGTTTGGCGTAATTAGGAAGTTAGTTACAAGTAAACAGTTTAATTAGGTTATTGTTGTTTGGTACTGTTTGGGTTATTATGAGTAGCCCGGTAAACATTATGGACACAAATTTGCAGCCAAATTAATGTTAAATCTAAAGTAAGCTCTGTAGAGCTTTGTTGAGCTTACTTTTGAATCTAAATTGTCGTAAAGGTACTTCTTCAAGCTCGCCTTTAAGGAAGTGATAGCTGTAATTTGTTATCCTTAGAATGAAATGACATAACATAGTGAAAACTTGAGAGGCAAGCGAGCATCGCGCCATCTCTGAGGTCCCAGGTTTGATCCTCGGTCGAGTCAATATGAGAAATGAACTTTTCTATAATGTCTCGGATCTGGGTGTTGTGGTATTGTCGTTGTTTCGGATTTCTGTAACACGAGTGCTCAGGCTACTTACCACAGAGTTAGAGCAATGTATGTATGTGATGTGATGTTATCCAAAATCCCTTCTGACCTTAAAAACCGCAGATTTAATTCTTATAAACAAAAGGTGACCGTTTTAAAAAACGGTCCCTATACTTTTAATTTGATCTCTTCTCCGTAGAAATTTCTTTAATAAATTATGGTCAGTTTTTAAAATAATTAAAAAAATACAGAAATTTTGAGTTAGGTCACATTTGTACTCAGTGGCGTAACTATACCATTCGGGGCCCGTGGCAAATTCAAATTCATCAATCCATCGACCCCCCCCCCCCCCCCCCCCCCTCCTCCTTCTCAAAGAAAGAATAATGTCTAATACTTGTTTGGAAATACCAGAAATGTAGTGCATACTTTAGGAAAGTTTGATGTAAAAATTATTCTTGGTAATTGGGATTCTCCTCTTACCTGGGGCCCCTTCTGGCTGGGGGCCCGTGGCATTTTGCCGACTTGCCACCCTGTAGTTACGCCACTGTTTGTACTGAGGGTATTTAGCGCCTACTTACGAGTACCTATAACGATAAAGCAATTTCATAAGAGCAATGTTAGAATAAGAATAAGAATTTATTAATTAGCACACACAATCAATACACAGTACACAGACATAAAAGTGACACGAACAAATAATAGGTTGCTTCTACTGTAGGTAAATTAACAAACAGAAAAGAAAAAAAATAGTGATTGCGCACTACATAGCAATGTATGGAAGTTAAACATAAAAACAGTGATTATATTTCTTAAGCATCAGGTGGAATGAGGTCAATCTTGAAGTGTAATATGAAAAAAAAACCTTAGGGTAATCGATACACACATTCCTACTGGTATCGCACCTAAGTATAAACTAACTATCTGCATAACCCAAGAGTTGACTGGTAAACAATGCTCTTGGCGTTACGTCCATATTTTGTACTTTATGTCTGCAATGATGTTTGTAAGTAAATAAATCTCCTTATTAAATATTACAAGAGAGGTAGGGCATAGCGATTTGCCGCTCGAACTGGAGCAGCCCGACTGGTGAAATACCTTATGGAAGACCGCAGCCAAATAACAATCACTTCTGCGTTGTTGTGTTCCTGCGTGTGAGTTTGGTTTCTAGAGCTCTTGGGGGTGCTACATTAGTAGCAGGCGTCAAGCCTTCAAGGTAAGGGCGACAAGTCGAGTAATAGATTTATTATGCTGTACTTAAGCTAGGACTTCATTACCACTTAATATCAGGTGGGATGAGGTCAATCTTGAAGAATAATATAAAAAAATATTAGTGTTGCGCGCGTTGAAGTCTTATCTGATGACGCGGTACTTGTGTGAGACATCGACTCGAGTCACCTGCCTTGTAAGTACAGACAGACTTTTCTCTGATTTTCAATTGGTGGTACCGTCGTTGTTTCTGACTCCTGTACCACAAGTGCTTAAGCTACTTACCACGGAATCAGAGCAATGTATGCGATGTTGTCCAATATTTATGGTTATATATTTTTTTATAAAATTTGTTGTACTGAAGTGACATTAGAAATACCACTTTACGGAAAATGGAAAATAGCGTTGCACCCTTACGTATTCATAACTAACTGTGCCTGCGACTTTCTTCGCGTGGACTACATATTTTCATGGTTTTACTCCTATCTCCCCTAATATTCGAAACAAAAAGCAGTCCATATTTTAAACCAATTTTCGAGTTATATTGTGTCAAATTTTTCCATATAAACTTTCAAGGGCGGTATAACCCCCATCCCCCCTTATTTTCAAAACAAAAAGTTCTAGAGGTTCAACGTATACCTGTACCAAATTTAATCAAATTCAGTTTAGTGGTTTAGGCGTGAAAGCCGGCAGACCAACAGACAGACAGACAGACAGAGATACTTGGATTAAATTAATTATTCAATTTCGCACATTCGTAATTGTAAATGAAAATCACTAGAACTGTAACTGTAGATAAAAAACAACTAGAGTATGAAAAAAAAATAAAACTCCGCTATTTTTTGAACGTATAAATTAAGCATAAAAGATTTTTAGTATCTGAACTGAAGAAATCAGACACAACATTAACGGCCGTACCCATTTCTCGCCATCTACTATTTCCTCTACCTTAAGGTTGTCTGGAAGAGATCGCTTTCTAGCGATAAGACCGCCTAAATTGTACTATATTTTTTCTGTAAAACCTATTTCTGTAAAGATTTTGTGCAATAAAGTATATCTATCTATCTAACATTTAACGTATTGAACGTATTTTTAATAATATCTTATGCCCGGTTTCAATATTTGAAACGATCCGTTCTAATTACGGATAGTAATAAATTATACGAGGCGTAAGCTAAAAACGTCTGAAGGACGACTGATGACAGCTGATGTGGAAAGTAAATTTGAACTTAGAATTGACGACTCGTAGAAAAACGGAATGTCATTTTTGACACATTACGAGTCGTCAAATATTGGAACTGGCCATAGTGAACCTTGAAGACGCGATAGTTCAATTTAATCTGTAAAATCATTCGCGCCACTAAACTTTCTAAATAAATTCTTATATTATTAATTTAATAAAATAATGGGGGGCTACCATTTAATAAACGTGATATTTTTCTGTCTTTTGCTTAATATTAATAGATTTTTTTTTTATATTGCACTTCAAGATTGACCTCATCCCACCTGATGTTAAGTGGTAATGAGGTCCTAGCTTAAGGGTGACAAGTACAGCATAATAAATCTGTTACTGGACTTATCGCCCTTACCTTAAAGGCTTGACCCCTGCTACTAATGTAGCACACCCCAGGAGCTCTGGAACACAAAAACACAGAAGTGATTGTTATTTGGCTGCGGTCTACTGTAAGGTGGAGGTATTTCACCAGTCGAGCTGCTCCAGTTCAAGCAATAAATCGCTATGCCCTACCTCTCTTAAAAATTGTTGTTAGACGCTTGGAATATTCACAAAATACATATTTAATTGTACATTAAGGTTACAATATACGAACACATAGTGTCTAATGTTGAATGGATAATGTTACGGAACCCTTCGTGCGTGAGTCCGACCCGCAATTGGCCGTTTTTTTTAAGTTTCCTTACTGCCTCTTTAACTGGCGCAGTCCAGCTCTGAAAATGGCTGTTCAAGCATTCACACCTACTTACATCGAGAATCGCAGGCCACAAATCTTTCCCTCTCCGATCACTCGATAAACCGTCGATTACCGCAGCTGATCGGACTTGGTAATGAGGGTAGCCGGCCATCGATCACCTGATCGCGCCACTAATGACAACATTTGTGGATCTGTGATGAATAGCCGGGATGATAGCGGTAGACGACGATAGATGTCGATAGACAAAGTCTAAATCGAGTAATAGGCCTAGCATGCGCAATATGTCAAATTTATCGCATGAGACGACAAAAGTATCGATTTTCAGGCCTAGCATACGCAACGTGACTATATTTTATCGCGCTCTTAACAAACGTCAAAATCGATTGAAGTCAGTGCGTCAGCTGCTGATTGGCTGAAAATACGAGTGCGGTGTGCTATTAGCCAATCAACAGTATCGAAACTTTTGTCGTCTCATGCGATAAATTTGACATATTGCGTTGCTACTAGGCACTGTCAGACGATCTCCGTAGCCGAGAGGCGAGCGGGCCTGACATTGGCGAGCGCCATCTCTGAGGTTCCGGGTTCGATCCCCGGTCGGGTCAATATGGGAAATGAACTTTTCCATATTGTCTTGGGTCTGGGTGTAGTGGTACCGTCGTTGTTTCTGATTTCCGTAACACAAGTGCTTAAGCTACTTACCACAGAATGATAGCAATGTATGTGATGTTGTCCAATATTTATTATTATTTATTATTTACTGTTGATTGGCTAATAGCACACCGCACTCGTATTTTCAGCCAATCAGCGGCTGAGGCACTGACTTAAATCGATTTTGACGTTTGTTAAGAGCGCGATAAAATTAAGTCGCGTTGCGTATACAAATGTACAGCCAGCATCATCAGTTCGTATACACTTCAGTACCTTGTCATACCAAATCTCCGTGTGACTAAGGAAGTCAGATAGACAGTGACTTAATGTGACAAGGTACAGAGCTACTAAACAAAAGCTACTGACTGTATATAGTCAGTCCACGAGTTCAGAACTATGTTAATTCTTGATAAATGTCCTAACAATATGTGCGATATCTCTGCGATTGGAAAGAAAGGTATTTTGTTTTTTGGCAATAACTTAAAAAATATTTTTATTTACGAAATTAATTAATTTTGCAGTAGAAACTTAAGAGCTGTGGGGTCCCTTTTTAAATGGTATTTTAAAAATACTAGTTAAGGTTACAGGGGACCCAAAAATTAATAAATTAAATTATGAAACCACATATTTAAAAAATTTAAAATTCACACCAATTTTCGGTGGAAGTTTGCATTTCTCTTTTTTTTTTAACATTAAGCATAATTTTAATGTAATGTATGATCTTAATTAATGTCCCACTGCAGAACCAAAACATTGGTCGTTAAAATAAAAAAACGAACCTACCTTACTTTTATTTGGTACTAAGTGCTTTTAACTTAGGTATTTGTACATTTATGATATGGATATATATTTTAAAATTTACAGTAACTTTAAACTGTTTGGAAGTGTCTTTCCCACAAAGTACCTACTGGTTTGAAAAAAAAATACAGTTTCAGTTTTAAGTATAAAAAAATTTAGTGTTGTTTCGGTTGCGGTTCAGGGTATACATCCACATACCAAGTTTCAACAGTTCAGGTCATATATTTTCGGAAAAAATTGGTCGATACATACGGACAGACATGATAGACGAATCCCTAAGGGTTCCATTTTTCGCCATTTTGCTATTGAACCCTAAAAATCGTTATCAAAACCACCACGAACCCCGTTGCTAGCTGAAAAAGGCACAAACAAGAAGACAATTTTTTTGACAGTGTCGATGACGTTTCTCAATCTTACCGAAAATGATGGAAGTTATCAGTCCTGTTTATTATACTAAGTCCATGCCGAAAATAGATAAGGTATTTAGTGAGTGGCATGTGGCAGATGTCACCGGGTCCCCGGCAGACTGTAGGTGATCGGGCGCCGGAGACGCCGCCGGCGCGCCGGGCGCCGCGACGCGCCGCGCTTCTGAGATCGGATACGAGACCGGCAATTGTCATGAATTCGTTTTAGTATTGCACATTTTGTAGTTTAACTGCTTTTTATTGAGTGCATTGGTCACTTACGACCGGGGCTAGAATTCAGATTGAAGTTACAAAAAAAGCTACTACAGAATTTTAATACATATTTCATAATAATAAATATTAATTTTGTACTGAAATAGGAGGTTTTTGCAACTTCATAGTGTATAAATATAAATAAATATAATATATAAATATTGGACAACATCACATACATTGCTCTGATTCTGTGGTAAGTAGCTTAAGCACTTGTGTTATCAGAAACAACGACGGGACCACAACACCCAGACCCGAGACAATATGGAAAAGTTCGTTTCCCATATTGACCCGACCAGGATCGAACCCGGAAACTCAGGGATGGCGCTCGCCAAAGTCAGGCCCGCTCGCCTCTCGGCTACGGAGGTCGTCGGAGAAGGAGGAAATATGTAAGAAGAAAAAGTTTACAATTCAAGTATACAATTTAAATTTACAATTATTTGTTTTTAATATTTTTAATAAATAGAAAAAAATCATCTCTCCTTATGGTGTGTGATTCGAGCCCACGCCGTTTCCCGTATCGCGAGAAAATTTTCTATTTCTTACAAATATATAGTTTGCTAGGGCAATAGTGCAAAAGCAATAGTTTTGTACCTATATATCTTTATTTAAGTTCCTTAATAGTTTTGTCGCAATTTTTCTGTAAAACAAGTGCTTAAGCTACTTACCACAGAATCAGAGCAATGTGTGTGATGTTGGCCAATATTTATTTATTTGCGCATGATTGACTACTAACTTACCTATTTATTACCAATTAAATTAATTTACAACAGTGACTCTATAGTACGAGACTATCCGAACGCGGCTCCAGATTGCATCCGCCGGGCCGGTGCCGCACGCATGAAAAATTATCATCCCATCACTAGCTACTGCGAGCAGCGGGGTAAACAAGCTCGGACCGCGTCTTGTAGGCGTCGGGGAGACGCGAGGTGCCCGCTGGTCGCGGCTGTCTGGAGATATTCCTTTGCTCGAAGTGGGCGGAGAAAAAAGTCGGAGAACGTTCCAAATTTGAAATTAAATTATTCGCGGCCTTATAAAAAAAACTCTTTGTCGCAAGAATTAACACACAGATTAAAAAACCTCATCAAGTTATTTAAAAAAAAACGGCATTATTTGCATGTCGTCTTTAACTTTTGCAAACTTTTTTCCCGAAATAACGTGGGCGGATTCGCGGGCAACAGTTTTAACAGCTAGTTGAGCTAATTTGAAAATGGTGTTGCATTTTGACCCGTTAACTTATTTTGAATGCCATCAGTTGAGTTGAACTTAAAGGTTGACAGCTGATTAAATCATTATTGGCTAGAGAATTATAGGGATTTTCCGAATTTAAAATAGCCTTCTGTCATTTATAATCATCATTTTCCACGGGAAATTCTTTGACAAACCTTTTAGATTCCATTTTAGAAATGAAATTTCTTTCAACACCGCGCAGTTTCCATTGTACCTCGAGCCTCTTTGAACACTTGACATTGGTAGAATCATCGCATGAACATGACAGAGTCTAAGGAAAACAATTGACGAACCTTCCGGTACCTGAGGTCACTTCATATAATCACTACGTTTCATGGTCTTCTGCGTAATTAACAAACTCTTCAGCTTTTTAATATTAGTAAGTATAGGTAACGGACGACTAACATTTGAAATCCCTACTAATATTATAAATGCGAAAGTAACTCTGTCTGTCTGTCTGTGTGTCTGTTACGCTTTCCTGCTTAAACCTCTCAACCGATTTTGATGAAATTTGGTATAGGTATACGTTGAATCTCAAGAACGGACATAGGCTACTTTTTATTAGAAAATAAGGGGGGGAGGGGAGTAATACCCCCTTTAGAAGATGTTTATTTTTGAAGTTAGAGATATGAAATTTGGCACAAATATAGCTCGAAACTTGGATTAAAATATAGACTACTTTTTGTTTCGAATATTAGGGGAGAAAGGGGTAAAACCGACCATAAAAGGATGTAGTCCACGCGAACGAAGTCGCGGGCACAGCTAGTATACATACAAACCCTATTACTCGACTGCAATGACTTATTTTTGCACTAATCCCAATATATTTAGTTATAATTAGGTTTGCTTATAAATGTTGAATAAAAAAAGAAAAAAGTAATTTACAAAGTAAATTAGTTGAGATGTAATCTTAGGAAACATATCAATGGGAACAAAAAAAATTTATTGCGGAAACCAATTAATAAAACAAACGGAAAATGTTTTGAGCATAATTAAATTATTTCGTTATTGGCTTAAACCGAAATTTGAAATGTCTTTAAGATCGTTTAGCGCAGAGATAGCTTCAGCTTCCTTAAAGTCAGACTTATATGCTTGACTGTTTGTTTGCAAAATAAAGCTAAGCAAATTCGTAGACTTTTCTACGACCCTCTTCGTAGTCAAGTTGTAGTTCGTAGCAGCAGCGTTCGTAGCGTAGTCATGGCCAGCAGTAAATCCTTATAACCTTAATATCAAAAGACTACTTTCAATGTTAATTAAGAAACGTTCACAATCTGTTTCTGTACACTACTTAAATTCAAGTTTTCATTTTCTCCATCGACTACAAGTCGTTAATACCGTTCCTTAGTTTACTCAAACTCAAACTCAAATATTTCTTTATTCAAGTAGGTTACATATAATAACACTTTCGAATCGTCATTGTATATAATGCAAAGTGATTCTACTTCCGGTTCGGAACCTATATCTACCGAGAAGACACCGGTAAGAAACTCAGCAGATCATTTACAGTATCAGTATCTAACTTATTGCTATGTGTAGCTCACTTTGGACCAAGTCATATAGTTTTGGTTTTGATGAGTGATGAAACAAATAAGTACTCAAGTAAGTTTTTACTTTCGAGAGGTAAGCTGGAGCAGACCAGTCTCCAAAGGTGGCACCTGTTCACAAGCATGTCGTATGTGCCAGCCATCGCTTCACTCAACCATATTTTAGGGAATTTTTTATATCAGCTGTTATCAGTCGTCTGTCGGTCGTTTTTAGCTTACGCCTCGTATAATTTATGACTATCGTAACTAGAACGGAGCGTTTTTCAAATATTCGAACCAATTCTTATTCAATAAATTACATTTTAGTTCACCCGCTCTGAAAAAAGGTTCAAGTCCCAACTCTCATTCAGTTCAGTTCAGTTCAGAGAGTCGATATTTCATTTCATTCACGAGCAACGAGAGCGTCTGCATAAATAGAGGGGTTGTTAGTTTTTCGCGCCATTCCACCCCGGCAGCGGCCATGAGAGCACGCGCCGCCATTTTCCGATTCCGCGGGAAAACAAGACGCGAACATTGAAAAAACTTTTTTTTTGCACCGCAAATGTAGGTTCCTATTAGAAGGTATTTTAATCAAATAATTGACAATAAATTGAGCTTCGTAGATGTTAAGTGTGAAGTTTTGAGTGTTTATGATGGTTTTGGACGTAGAGAAATGATAAAAGGTAATTATTTTTTCTACTTGTTTTCTTAATTTGAAACTAAAGTCGCAAGAGTGTTCGACCTGAAAATAATTTGAAAATATTTATGAATAAATTTTATTGTCGCTTAAACATTATCCTGCGATAATACACAACTGAGATAATATTTTTAAACGTGTAAATGCTATATCTTTTGATTAACTAAATTTTACATCTTCCTATATTCTTATAAAATGTATTAAAGTGAAAGTGAAAGTATTTATTCAGCACACAAAAAACGATATAAAAAAAAAACAATGTTACAAGGAATTATTTTAGAGCTACAAATTAAACTAAACAGGTAACAGCTTACATCTAATTCTGCTTACCCTAATAGTGTGCTAAAAAGGCAACCATCTCAGCATTATGCCGTGATACCACTGCATGGCACCACGACGCTGGTTTAATTTATTTTTACGAATTAAAATACATAAAAGGTTTTACAAATGCCGTTTTATATTGCGATCATTATTATAATGCATTTTTTTATCTTCTTTTTGATTCCTAAATATAATCAGTTCAATAAACTTATATTTTAAAAAAAACCGGTCAAGTGCGAGTAGGACTCGCGTGGAGAGGGTTCCGTACGTTGGGCTTATAGGTCACAATAAACTAAACAATTATTTATCAAATGTAGGTAAATAAGTTACAATTGTTGTCGATTTTTAAAGTAATTAATTCTTCTTATTCTTTAGCTGATTTACTTTGCTTTGAAACCTGTTCATGGTAAAAGGTTATTAGATAATTAAAATTTTAGCCTAGTAGTTTCAAGGGGGGGGGGGGATTGTCAATTTTCGCCTATTTTCTTAAATAACTTAAAAACTGTTTATTTCAAGATTATAAATGATACATATTTGCAATCCTTTCAGCAAGATCTTTCATTTGATATGTCACACGATATGGTTAGCGAATCTTTTTTTTTTTAATGTTGTGATTTACCCTCAAAAGTGACCCCCAAATTCATAATTTATTTATTAACGTTACACATGCACTTTTGGGTCTTTAACTTACATATGTGTACCAAATTTCATCTCAATTGGTCCAGTGGTTTCAGAGTAATCGGCCGTGACAGACGGACGGACAGACAGACACGCGAGTGATCCTATATGGGTTCCGTTTTTTCCTTTTGAGGTACGGAACCCTAAAAAGAAGAATTTGTTAATTTGCTATGTGATAATACCTAACACGATTTAATCTACATAATTATTCAAGGAAGTAATTTATTTCTTAAATTTTCATTCTTATTTCACGAAAAATATATAATTTATATCGATTTGTTTTGCTTATTTTTCTTATAATATCAACGATATTTTGTATTTTATTGATTTTTAAACTACAGCGTAATAACAGTACATGTATCTCACTGCAGGCTCTCTTAATCGCTGTTATGTAATACAGTAATAGTTAAGTTGTTAAGAAACAAATCTAATTGTAAGAATGCAACATTAATCTGTTTTTCGGATTTTATAGGCACGAAAAAAAGACACGTAGACAACAAAGTAGCTTTCAACGCCATCTCTTATCAACATTGTGAACTTAATACCCAGTAGCATCTAATAAAAGTTACGGCAACAGCGGTATGGAGTAACTTTTTATTTCAAATTCTTGATTGAAAACAGTTTGGAATGCATTAATTTTTTTTTGGATCTACTTGTGTTCCTAAATATAAAATGAAAGCAGTACGCACGTAACTAGGCGCCATTGTTTATTAGTCTAATTTGGTCCTTCGTGACGGATATGATCTAATACAAATCAAATATGTGACATATCGTACTTCAGGAGAATATATTATGTTTCCCAGCATTAATTAGAAGTAAGAAGGCCTAGTTCCAAAAAACGAACTATGTCAGATTTGATGACGGATACCAATGCGTTAATGTAAATAGCGTTTCAAAAAACCAAAAATACCTAGTATTTATGCAAATCAAAAACCACATTCAAATTATCTAAATTTAGATTAATCTTTAAAAACGAATCCTTTCGTTTGATCGTTTCGTTTTTGGTAGTAGACTTACAGTTACGGAGAATTTAAAAACTTTTCATGCCAGTGGTTCTCAAGTTTGATGCAATAAATCCGAAGAGGGGAAATTTTAAATATTTTTTTTTGGAGGAAGACAAAAGGTTTGCAATTGTATCATTTGAATACATAAATATTATCTATTTCCCATTATTTTGTAAAACATAGATAAGTTAATCTAATCTAAAACTGGACGAAATGTTAATATTATTATATGCCCTAAAAAGTTTTTTTGGTATCAGCTTATAGAGTAAAGAAGATGCCATATTTTATTAATTGTCGTGATGACGTCCCGTAACCTTTAACTAGGTTAAAATCAAGATGCTTTATACCATACGACGATATGTGAACGTAAAGGATACCTAATTGAACTGATAAAAATATTTTTTGGAAATTGATCCTTAAGTGATCCTAATCCTAAAGTAATGAATTTCTCTTCACCAACCCTTCTAATTAATGTTTCCAACCCATAATCTCAGCTAGGCATGTTGTTATCAGAAAATCTCATACACTCATCCTACATATTTACTACATATTTGGGTTACTAAAAACTATTTACTTTGGCGATAAGCCCACCTTACTATAATGATCTGTAAAACAAATTTTTTATAAAGTTTTTTTGCAATAAAGTGTTTCTATTTATCTATGTACCCTAATAGAACCACTTTATTATAGGCACGCCATGTTTAAATTAATGAAGGGGCATGTATGTTACACCACAAGTAACTAACCTTATTCCCACCGAATAATAAAAGAAAGATGCAAATTTTCGACAAGCCTACACTCATTTGTTATTTCCGAAATATTCTGAGAGCGAGGTTTTATTTAACGAATTCCTCGGACTAGAATTCGCAACTTTCGCTGTGTGAACCCCGACCTTTTTACGAGAGGCCACGCCACTGTGCCAGGCTGGTCGTTAGCCGCGAGTTGTATCGTACAATGCTTGAGTAGTAGTAAGTTGTTAAAGTGTACAAGTACCTATTATTTTCTTATCTTTGTCACTTAAATTTAACGCCTTCCTAAATCTCTTATCTTACTCTATACTCTGTGGTTAACTCTCTATCTCTCTCTTGTCCGAGGAACATCGATGTAGTTGTACAATTTCCTAACTCATTATAAAAAAGCTAATTTTTATCAAGTGCAAAAGTTAAATGAGACTGTGTTATTGGGTACTTGTATTTATAGTAAGAAGAATTATTGTTAAAAAAAATTTTAAAACACAACAACAACACCGAAGTGTTTGTTATTTGGCTGCGGTCTTCTGTAAGGTGGAAGTATTTCACCAGTCGGGCTGCTCCAGTTTAAGCGATAAATCGCTATGCCCTATCCCTCTTAGAAATAATTATCCAAGTATGAGGGAAATGTTTATAGTCGATCCTGCGCCTGACCTCTCTCCTGTCGCGTCTCAATGAAGAGAGAGTGTACTTACGTTTTGCGCAAATGTTTGGACACAGTTCTCATTGAGATTGGTTACCTTTGCCGAAATTGGTGGGTACCTTATTACTATCACTAGGCATGTGGGCCTTATTAGGTTCTCGCGATGGCCAAGATTCGGACGCATTATCTTGTAGGAGCAGCATTATTTATTAACTTCATGCGTCTTTTAGCTCGCGCATTCCGACGATGGACGGGCATAGACGCTGGTCTATACAGACAGTTCAAAAATGTCTAGTTGGTAAAACCTATCTTCAAGGTATTTGCTTGAATTTTATATGATGTCCTATTGATCGCAGCATGATATTATATAGCCTTCCTCAAAAATGACCACCAGGACAAAAATATTTTTTCAAATCAAACGCGCTAATGTATCATGATAGTAGTTCCTTGTTATCAGGATAGTACTTCCTGAGATTAGCGCGTTAAAACAATAAAAAATATGCAAAACAAACCTCAGTAAAAATCAACCATAGAAAATTACTTGCTTAGATTATTTCGAATAAACAAAAGGTATGCATTTTGTTGGCAGAAACTCGGCTTGCAATATGACGTGATTACGAATCACGTGTCGGTATAAAAATAAAAAAAACCCATCTTAATTTTTACAACCCACGGCAAATAAAATTAGCATTGGATGATTATCACCTGATTTAAGCATATACGTCAATCAGTGATGGGTGTGTCCAAGGAATTCACGTGTTTCGCCTACATAAAAAAAACTTTGGATACATAATGTTTCTCAACCCACGCAAAGCTGTACTGTTCCTAATTCAATAATAATAAAAAAAAAACAGTCACAAATAAAATTGAGTAGTAAGCATACTAAAATTAAAAGAACCTTCGAAATCAATGTATGAAATTATTCACAAGGTCACGGGTGATCTTGATGCATTTAACATTTATTTTATAAACGGATTATTGGTTGAGGTTTTTAATAAATTTTATTTTCAAATATAGTATGCCTCAACGTGAGGTTGAGCCGTAATTTTTCATACATGTAGACTTAGTTCGACTGTTTTGTTTATAGATGATCCACTTTGACCAATTAATATCAATCATAGCCATATGTTAGAATCGCTGTGCCCATAATAGTTTAATTATATTCCCATGGTGCCGTCAATAGGCACTGAGGTATGAGAGCGTTTTAGGGGGTAGTGTTCAGATCGGAGGAGTCACTATCTTCAGCAATTATCAGGCAGCAATACGAAGCGCTAATGTATTTCCCATCCTCAAAAAAATGTGTTGTCTGTAAAGTCGATTTATGGACGATAGTTTGACGTGACAATCATGCCTCTCTCTCAATCGTGCACTGCTCTCGCTTGACGGGGCAATGACGTCATCTTTTTCATGCATGCAGCCCGTAATATCGAGTTATTAGACTTTGTCACGTCAAAATTTATTAAAATATTTTAAATATATTAAAAAAACTGACCTTTGTTTATCTCCCCTTGCGGTTCGGGGATCGAACCCGCGATCTTCACGCATCGCGCGTGATGCTCTTCCAACTGAGCTAACCGCAAGTATTGTAGGCGATGAATTTGTTCTGTTACATTAACCCGTTAGCCTCCGGTAAGTGCCCTCTGCCGAATATGTGTAGATCTACATACTAATCTAACTACATGTTAAAATATTTGCATGTAGGCATTAAACGCTCACTCGCTGGTCTCTGTCTGGCGCCGCTCGCAAGCTAGTCGCGCGTAGGCAACAACTGGCGAGTCTCTCCGCCGGCTCGTCGGTAGTGCATGGCGGAGTCGGCGGGTGGCGCCGCACGCACACAGGCGCGCGCACCTGACGCCGGCGGTGGCGCCAGCCGGGCCCTTGCCCCGCCGCCCCCGCGTGCCCCGCACGCCGCTTGCCAGATAGTCAGCGCTCCGACGTGATGGGGAGATTTTGTGCGGTTTGGGGAGCGGGGTTTGTAAATGCTGGTCGGCTTTTTGGGGGGTTGGAAATTTATAATCACGACATAGTATAAAACAAAGTCGCTTTTTCTGTCCCTATATCCCTTTGTATGCTTAAATCTTTAAAACTACGCAACGGATTTTGATGCGGTTTTTTTAATAGATAGTGTAATTCACGAGGAAGGTTTTTGTTTGCAATAAATAATAGTAAAGCCAATATTTCTAAGTATTTACATTACATCCGCGCGAAGCCGGGGCGGATCGCTATTAATTTATAAATTAGGAAAAACAAAAAAAAAATAGAGGGTTTTGAATGTGGGAAACAAAATGACTTCGGAGCAAAAGGCATTGGGTAGTTCGTTATTATTTTTTTAGTAAATTTTATTTGATGAAATCTCTTTAGTTTTACATAACAATTTTTTTGAGTAAATTTTTTTATTTCTACGTAACAGCTTACCTATGTAATTATTTAAAATTATCTTATTCTGTTTTTTGTTTTATTTTAATGACTACTTATATCTCAAAATTTTATAACAACTTTTTATAATTATTTATATATTTTTTTATTTAATATTAAAATTAATTTATATTAAGTAGACTTTAATGCCTTCTTGTTTCTTATTTCTAGTGCCAATGATAAAAAACTACATTCCAAATAAAATTTCAAGGAATGAGTATATTCAATCTTTCACAATTTTGTTAAAGTTTTTAAAATAATTTACATATACAACAATTCATATTTAGTAAGTACCAATACTATGTTTCATTACATAATATTATAATGAATTCAGGAAATAATTTTCTTAAATTAAATAAATCTTATGCAGCGGTACCCAAACTGTAAATACGCCATCAAGAATATTATGTTTTTATAAAAAAATATGTAGGTACTTTAACAAAACATTTGCCTACATAAATAAATATTTACACAAAATATTTATATAAAAATAAAGGTAACTTATGTCAAGACATTGTACATAACTAAACATTTTAATCATGTTGGTGAGATAATATCCAACGACACTCGTGTTTCCAACCAATCGGATAAACTGGATTTTCGTCTACATATTTTGACATTTGAAAAGTATTACGTAAATTTCCTAAAATTTCAATAATTACCAAACGAAAAAATCAGGGAGTGTTTGCGGCCAGCTCATGCGGGGTACACCGACTCGGGTAACCTCCGGGTGCAGGTGTCGCTCCTCGGCTGGTCGCGCGCTCAGTCTCGAGCCGGCTCGCTCGGCGGCATGACGCGCTCCCTGCTGTGACGCTCCGCGTCGCGCCATCGGCATGTGATGTTCCGGCGGCGCGCGCTGCGGCGGCGGCTGGCGGCGGCCGGCGCGCCCTCCGTGCCCGAAGACAAGCTCCGCCGCCTCGCCCGCGCCCTTGACGCGGGCCCCGCCGCTCCTGAATGTGTCCCCAGCTCAGACGCCGGCCTCAGCCTCGCGGCTGCCCGCGCCTACAGGTTCCCCGACCTCCAGAACCTCGGCGAGCTCCGCCGCTCCCCCTACTGCACCGAGCTCCACTGCTGCAACCCTTACCACTGGAGCCGCCTCTGCAAGCCCGGTACGTCGGCCGTTGACCCGCGCAACAAGTGGAAACAGTGCGAGCGTGTTTTCAAAATAGAACGTGCGCTTCATTGAATCTGTGTAGTGCTTGTGTTGGACCGCTCTTATCTATCTGGTAACCCAAATAACCTCGGAACTGTGTAACCTCAGGTCTGAGTGCGGTGCGCCTTCAGCGAATGCATCGGTTATCAGTGCCAATCGTTATCAGCCTACTTATCGCTACTGTTTGTTTCTGCATCTGTCGTTACGTCGGCTGTGACGTCATTCCGCTAATGTGCCCGATGTCACATAAGCAAAGTAATCCAGTTTGGGAAACCTTTCTGTTCGTAAGTGTAAACGTTTCCGTTGGTTAGTCTATTTTTGGAGGTGACATCAGTTATGTTTTTGAGATTTAGAGGTCATTTCTAGGCGGTTTGCTGGGTTGGGAGGTTTGTTTGGTGTGTTAGGTGGAGAAAAGTGAGTGGCTATCACCTAATGGTCGCGCGAGGGTCAGGCGGATAAGCCGCAAGGTCACTGCGCAGGCGCCGGCGTGCCGCGACGCTCGGCGCGCGCCCGTTAACTTTTAATTCGCGAGGCAGCCTTTTGTCGGCGACGAGCGATTCTTTCCTTCTGCGCTACGCTTCTGAAGGTTACGCGGATGTACTGGTTTTGGTTTGCTGTTCTGTCTCTAGGCTGGACTTGATGTTCGACGACTTGCTATTGCTTATTAGACTCGTGATCTTTAATTGTCTACTTAATAAAGCTATGCTGCTCATATTCTTGAAGGTATTTCAAGACCATTCGGATCAAATCCAAGTTTTATACCTCTACGTCACGTCTCGTGACTACGTGGTCTTTTTTAAGATTAGACCACCTAACTGGGTTCCACCAGAATACCAGCGCTGTAGCGGTGTTAGAAATAATGCCGTTGCAGCAATTGCTGAGGTGGAACCCAATTGACCATAAATTATTTGTGCATGTTAATTAAGTAGGTTATATATATATTTTTTTTAGTTTGGTCAATAAATGTATTTCTTTCTTTCTTTCTTTCTATTAGGATTCACCCATTTGGATAGTTAATTAAGTCTTTTCTAATCTAAAGAAGTTGAAAACCCAAGGATAAGCTTCTAAACACGTATCTGACTATTTCAACTGTCTTCCTTCTAAATTCTCTACGTCTCTACCTCTCTGTATCAAACGGATACAGCTACTATTCATTTGTGACCGCGCAGTTGACATGTTTGGCCAATGCGCTGAGTGGTTTAAGGCAAACCAATTGTCTTCACTTAGTTGATAGTCTGTTACCAACTGAAAGCCAATATAGACCGTTGTCCAATCGATATCAATGTTTTAAAGAGTAATGATTTGCGTGTTTGTAACATTTAACACTTATTTCACTATTAGAATGCTATGTTGTTCCTGAGCGATGAGGAGGAAAGTCGTATACGGCATGATCTTCAATAAAGTGGATCTCGCGAATATCCCGAATGACTTTCCGAGGATCTTCACTGACGGAAGCAAGATGGAGGGGAGACTAGGCGCAGCAATAGGAGTTACTGTTTATCAAAAAGTAAAGTCAAAGCAAATTGTAAATCTACATCTTTTTCAAAAGATATTCGGAATTGTTTATTTTTACTTTTTGCATTGTAGATAGACCATACAATGTATTACTTTCTTTTTCCATATAGACTCTATTCGTACATTGTTGCAGCACATTGCTTTGTATCTGATCGTTTGCTTACCCCCAGTCACAGAGCTTATAAGTGAGACATTTCAAAACTTTGAGTATGAAATCTTGGAACTCTATATTTATTGAATCCAATAGGTTCGTTTCATCATCCATTCCTAAGCCTAAGCATCAATCGTCTATAGTTTCATCGGTCCCAGAAAAAAGCTTCTGATGTTGCAACACAGTCGCCAACCTAAAAAAACATTAATCACGCTACCATTTAAAGTCTCGTTTTATGGGCAAGGATCCATCAACGATCTCGTAACTCAAAATCGGAACGTCAAATCTAGCGATGGCTTTGAAGCAATGAGTGGCCATGACATCGACGCACGCGCAGTTCACATCGCCTACTGACTTCCGCCCACACCCGCTCAGCTACTCGGATGGAGTGATGTAGGTGTGTTGACAATGCCTTTTAGCATATTAATTAAAAAGAAAGGCAGGGATTTATGAATATTAATGCATCCTCTGCGTATGAGTAGTTAGTTCTTTGGCAACGGGTTTCCGAAGATCAAATGGTAGGGTATAAAGTTTAGGGTATAAACTTTTTATTTTAAATGTTCAAGTGGTGGGGATTGGGGTCTGCTCGGTTTACAAACTTAAGAAAGAGATGATTGTCACATCTACATTAAGCTTCAATACCTAAAAGTCTGAATGAAGCCTTAAAATTTGTATTATGCATTGACTATAAAGACACGAGGAAGCAAAAAGATGCTTTAAATTTAAATCTTGGCTATCTAAATTAATCACACATAAGGTCAATGAGTAAATTTAGGCTACGGATGACTATTTTACCAGAAAACCTGTAACAGTATTGATTCACTGAGATGTATTGTACACTTATGAGTTCATTGTTTTCCATCCTGATCAAACTTTTTTATTCAGACTTATTATCACGACAACGATGGTCAAAAAGACCCGAAACAACCAGGCACCATCTTACGTCATTGGTGCTATCGTATGTGGAGCCCTCCGATGTAAGGTGTGTCGTCGTTCAAATTAGAATCGTGAGAAATTCCTTCGCCTGTTTGTGTATTGAGTCATCAGGCGACGCCGCCCATCCCATAACAACAGACAAGTACCGAATTCTTTGTAGGAGACAGTAACAATACTTGGCGGTCAAGGGATATTTGAATGTACTGACGAGCAGGTATAAAGGAAGACAGTGATTTGTCCCATAAGAATGGTTTTACGTTAAACCCAAATATCAGAAGGCAAAAACATGTCGCAAATTATTAGGTACCTAATAATGCTGTAACTTTTCTACTTCATGTGGGTAGAAAGAGTTTTCAAAGTTGTCTGAAGAATTTCCAATTAATTGAAAATAAGGCATTTAATATTTAGACCTTATGCGAGAAAACAGCAAATGTTAACAATAATTGGATTAATCTTATTCTTTAAAAATTATTGAGATCAGTTGACTTATTAATGCCTGGAACTTATTAACAATCTTAGGCAGATGTTTAAAGCTCTTCCTCATTGAAACCTTTAATATTTTTGTGTTTGGGAAAGGTGTTTAAAACCAGTTCAGATTTAAAACTTCGTGACGTGTTTCTATTAGAAATAGGTACCTAATCTAATGATCTCTGCAATTACCTTTATCCATGTATGGTATTGAAATGTATATGGTTTATGCTGCTCAAACACAAGTTCGCTCGTGTATCCTTCTTTCGAATTACAACTCACTTTCGCTTTAGATACATCGCCATAAACGGCTGTCAAATTGCCGACACACTGGTACCTAATAGTTTTTTGCAGCAGTGGGCGAGTAGACCAGCCGATGTCTCTAATTTGCTCACGTTAATTTGAAGGTAATTAAATTCGGAATGTGAATTGTTATTGATAATATTGGGTGAGGTATTTACAAGTAATTATACGTGTCTGGCGTCACATTTCTTATGATCTTTAAGCTCATTATTTGAGAATTGTGCAATAACCATACCATGGATTGTTAGCAAAAAACATTAGCCAAATAATTATTGACTAATACTAATTAATTTGTTGTTTTGGAAGTATTTTCATTAAATTTCTTATTAGTACCTAGTAGTTATTTTTGTGGTGTAAGTAGGCGAACACATTGCATCATATATTTTTACAAAAGTTAATAAGGAATTGTTAATACTTGTAGACATTTGGTAATCTGTTTATGATTTTAAGTTTAAATGTACGTTTTCCACCATGTTCTTATTTATGCAGTTACCATCTCGTCCTTTGCCAATTAATCAATGCAGCAAAAATGGAAGCGATAAAGAGCTTTACTAATCGATTCAGCACACGTAACTCGTGGCACGTTTCCGCGTCTACCGTCGGCATTTCGCTGACAAAAGCGTTGATTGCGATGAAGTCGTTTTCGGAAATTGCCTCCTCCACCTGGTAGGAAGTGGTCTCAGTGGCGCGACCCCACCTGTGCGTTTTTTGCCGTCGCCGGCGCGTCGGCGCCGTTTTTGTCCGCTTTCGCGCGGTTCCCACAGACGGAGACCAAATAACGTCAGGCGCCGGCTGCCTTTTGAATTGATTTGTTTGCAGTTTGATTGACATCATTGTCTTTAGCTATTGCTGTAGGTAGGCCTGTCTCGACGTTTCAAATGTTTTTGTCGACTTCACCGCTGTCTTCACTGTCACTAATTTAAATATTTTTTATTAGGCACGATAGTAATGCTATCATTCTGATGGATATTTTTTGAGTACATTGGAATTATGTTGTAGTATGATAACGTGAAACTTATCTTTAGTTTGGAGATAAAAATAGTACTAGTTTAATCAAGGAACATTGAATTGTCAAAACAAATATTTTGTCTAGATGAAATTGCAAACCGTTTTTGCAAGTTTTATATTCTTATTAAGTTAGCTCTTCAGATACTTATTGTTTAACTTAGGTTTTAGTTATTTATTGACGTTATAAGATTGAGGAATGTTAACTACACTACAAATACGAGAGCAAAAGCCGTCCACATCAATCTATAGAGCATAGCATGCGCCTGCGGCGCTCGACGCAGATCGGGCAAATCACGACGAGCGGCCTCTATTTGTGAATGTTTTTATGAGAGTCGGCGGTTTTCGACGGACGTGGGAGAGGGGAAAGGGGCGGGATCGTTATCTTATCGAGCGCAGGCGTCGACGCGACGCCGCACGTTCAGGATCAAAGATTGGTACCAACTGCGCGGGCGACTCCATCATTTGCTCAGTTCATTAACTCTAATCTAGCCCTGTTTAGACAGCACTCCGCTCACGCGCGTGACGGCTATCGGCGGCCACCATTTACAAGTAATTCTATGCCCACACGCCATCTCACCGTGTCGTTACAAGTGGGGTCCAAAATTTAATGATGTCGTCTAGATATATCAGAGTAAGAATCCATCTGTTGATGTAGTGCGCGACGCGTCGGAGGCGGCGGCATGGCCGATATTTATTTAGCCATAATTGCTTGTCGGCTGACTGGCGCCGGCGCCATGTCGCGCCGCGCGGGGCGGCGGGCGCGGGGCGGGGGGCGCGGGGGCGCGGGGAGGGTGCGCCGACG
This sequence comes from Glyphodes pyloalis, assembly GCA_037074685.1. Classification (NCBI taxonomy): domain Eukaryota; kingdom Metazoa; phylum Arthropoda; class Insecta; order Lepidoptera; family Crambidae; genus Glyphodes; species Glyphodes pyloalis. The sequence continues at coordinate 939,556 of JAYKKO010000012.1, read as the reverse complement.
CAGGTACGCCGCCACACTGCGTAAGTTCAACTCGATTTTCGTGATCGGTTTTTTCCCGTTTTATTGTAGTCTGGTCATGTTTTTAGGTTGCTTTGTTGAATTTGTGAATGGTCCGTATTGTGCGGCGGACAATAGCTTCGCATCCGAAATTTGTTTACAGCTCATTACTCCGTGAAGTTTATACTGATTAGATGGCACACGATGGGTGTGTTTTTAGGTGGCGCCAGGTTATTTGTTTAGAGATATTTTTGCATTGTTAATTTGTCGCCAATCGGTCGTTACAGGCCATTGGTTCGCGGCACCTGTGTCTCGGGACCGGTCCTTCGTTCGTCGATGGCTTCTAGAAACTGGAAAAATTTACCACTTTATTACTTATAACAGCCGCCGACGTGTCACCGATCGCTCACACACAAGTGAGGACACTTGTTAGGAGATCTTACTCATGCATTCTTCCTTTATCAACTTTGTCCTCATGCTTAAAGTAGCTGTTCTAAATTTGTTATCATTTCTGTTTTCGAAATCTTAAAGCTCACCTTTCGTATCTTGTAAGAATCCAAACGCAGTTTACATGATTGTAACTTTTATTTCACGTTTTATTACCAGTTCTATGTGAATACCATCGCTTAAACGATTCAATGCGGCCGAGTGATAGTTACTTGAGTCACACGATTATATTTTCGTAATGTTGAAAGAATTTTGTCGGTCTGTCTCGTCAGGTTATACAGAGGCCTCACGGGGATTGGAACACCGTTACCAATCAAACTTAATAGCTCTTTTTTGACAAAATGTACCATATCTATTTTATCTCCTAATTCTCTACTTGATTTTTTGACGTCACTCTTTGCTTTAGATGTTAGTTTGATTGACTTTTTATATTTTTTCAATAGTTTACTAATGAGTTTTAATTAATTCTTTAAAGGCAGATATTATGGTATAAACTAGCGATGCAGATGTCGTTTGTCCAATGGAGGTTGGTACCCATAATTGGGCATAATTAGTATAGAGGGGTCATCACCGCGTGCAGTCTATGAGGATGGTAACTGTGTCTATCTGTGAATATTTTAATACTGTCTCGTATGGAAAATTACATCATTTATTCACAAAACGTCAGTTTTGGAAACTACGTTTTTTTTTCTTTCTAAACAAACAATTAAACAGAGAAACGATGGAATGGAAATCAGCTCAGCAGATTCTTAGTGGGATGACGCCCCCAGTTAGTATTCGTCGTCTGGTGCTCATAGTACAAGGGAAAACCTTAGTTTGAAACCAGGTGATTGGTGTGGTTGTCAGGCGCATTTATTTATTTATTTAGTATATTTATTTATTTACTAAGAATACGAGTAGTTCAGTGAAGTCTTACTCAATTTATTCAGCATTCTGATCTAATCTTTTAAGGTAATTTTAAATTATACTTTTAATTCCATAAATTACTTTATAATAGTCAACAGCTGCCATATGTTCCGCATCAGATATTTTACAGTCACTCCTTTTTCGGGCCAAATTATCCTGACATTTGGATGTTTTATTTGTAATTAGTGCAATATTTGTATTATTCTTATTGTACATTAAAGTACTGTAATCGTATTTCGTGATTACGTTTAACAGTATCATAGAGTAATGCATCTTTATCTGCATAAACCTTGCAAATAAGGTCGATTTCATTTATTGTTTATAAAGTTGTCTCATATACTTGTATTATTATTCATAATATTGCTTCATGCGAGATTTTTTATGTTAAAATGAAATTCATATGATTTAAAATATTTCTGAAAGTCAGTAACTCTTAGAGTTAGAAATCGACTGTAGTTTCTAACCAAATGAAGGTAAAATGTTATAAAATTTAAAATTTATGAATTTCAAACCTATTTTTAATAACTTTTTACAGCTACAGTAAAAAAACGAACGTGTAACTTATAATTTCGTTTCAACACGTTTGAATACTGTTACTGTTATTATCTTCTATACACTGTATACCATAATCGATTAGTGTGGGAATGTACATCGTCTGAATTCTTGTTCCGCGTCGCTCGTCTTCCGGTAGGCAGCCTAGAGTGCGACAAGCAAGGCCCTGCGCACGCGCACCCGTCACCGTATTAACATTTAATACGCTCTGAATGACGCGCGGCTCAAAGTCAAATCAGAGATATGCACGCGCAGAAACATTGAGCCTAGCGCCAACCTCGTACTCAGTTTCGTTTATTGTTTCTGTATTTGAAAGTTGGGTTTGAACAAAGATTATACTTAATTCAGAACTTAGTATCATCATTATTGTTATTTTTGTAGCTTGATAAATTCGGCTCAAGTAGGCGAATTCAAATCCAATCTGATTTATTCATTAACACTTAAGAATCATGTACAAATCAAAACTTACTACCTCTGGTTTGAAACCTTTAATTAAGAAGATCCCGACAATAAACTTGTGGATCCATACTGAATGATATAATAAACTTATGATTTATCTTTACCATGCAATACAGTAATAATTAAATGATATTATGAAGTTAAGAGCTAAAATTGGAAAAGAATAGGTTCACAGAAGTAAATTTTAATCTCCTGCTTCCCATATGTATGCAAATGTATTACATACATAAATTGTAAAAAGAAACCAGTCTATTGGTTGCTAACAACATTTTTCAACGCAACAAGGGAAAAAGAGGAAATTATAACAATAGTCCCATAAAATAACGAGTTGACTTGTGTAATTAAGTACGAAACAGTGCAATCTTAAGCTAGTTTCTAGTATTTATTTTATTGTACATGTTACTTTTCGTAGTAAACTGATTGGCCACAGCATATTCCTAATTTCAAGGGCTATAACTGGATTCATATTTTATTAATTACCATTGACTTTGGATCTTTTTAGAAACGTTGAAAGTCTACATTTACCAAGACAATATGAAGTTAATACATTTATAAAAAATCGTGTTTCAAAGCTTTTCCACGAATCTGAAATCTCGCCTAACTTGTGTATATGTGTAACAATGAATACTTTCTATTCTTGCCACTGACGAATTAGATGTACGTGGAATCCGTTTTGTAATCAGATATTTAATGTCTGAATCACCAGAACCAACAGACTGTGAAGTTATGTGGTCTTGTTAACTTTCTGTTAGTCTTCAAATATTCTTTACGTAGAACTCTCATGTGTTTTCTGTTAAAATTAAACATTGGGCTACAGTTTGAATCTCGTTACATTTGTTAAGCAAACTGAACATAGTAGAACTTGTATTATGTTTACTGTTTGCTCTTCTGTCACACTAACTTTGACTTAGGGAGTCAGATTTATAGGGATATATAATTATATTAGGATATCTAAGTAGATTTACGTAGTCTAATCTAGCTCGCAAATTTGAATAGTTGTTCATTTATCTTGTAAAACATCGCCTTATTCCACAAAAACTGATAAGCTATTATGAATGGAAAAATAGTGTTAAGTCAGGTGACTTTTATTATATCAGTTTCCGTTCTCTAAATATCTCATGGTGAGTAATATGCCTTATCATCTAAAAGCCCAAATTTTGCACTGAATTCTTGTTTTAAAGAGGTTTTAATTTTCCATCTTTCAATATTGTTTTATTTGTTTTTGATTTCATTTTGCAGATTCAAAGCAAAATTATGAATATTTTGAAATCCTTACTTTAGTCATGTATTTCTACGGCTAATTCCATGTAATGATTCTATTTTAAACCGTACCACAGAGTACTATATACTGACCGTACTTTTAAATTAATAAACCAAGTATGACTAATGTGTACACATCTGTGGTAGATTAATATATCTTAATCAGTTTTAAAGATTAGAACAGAAAAATTTGCTACGAAATCAAATTAAAGTTAAAATTGTAAGAATATAATGATCTTGATTTTGTAACAAATTTTTATGTTAATGCTAATCTTATTTAAATTAAAAACGTGAAAGATTGTACGTTTGGATTTGTATAGATTTAAAGTATACAATAATATGTAGGATATTAGAATTGGATATTAATTAGGAGGATATTTTAATTCCTGAAATAACGCAAACATAGTGGAGGGAAGCAGTTAGTTAACAACAATTTAATGTTAAAAAAATGAGAATACAAAACATGTGCGGACTTGCAATAGTTCATTATGAAGAGATTAACGATTCTTCCTAAGCCTCAAATATCTTTGACCCGTCATCGTTTTTTCTATACTTTCTGATGAAAAACTTAATCTGTCGCATAATATCTATTATTCATCTGTACCAATGATTGTAACCAAATAATCAATAGGCAGGCTTTGGTCAGGTCAGAAAATATTGTGCATTTCAGCATGGTGTCCAAATCCGTTGATTGTTTTTCGTTAGTTGGTTGATAATTTTGCTCATACAAGAAGCTGCAGTGGTACGTTATCTGGACTTTTTGATTCTTTTGTGGCGTTAGGTTTCTATTTTTCAGAAGTAGGATTTAAAAAGATTAATTGTAGAGATTTTTTTAAACGAGTATATCATAATGAAGAGTATAAGGATTGTGCTAGTCAGTGTTTGAAATGCCGTGTTCTTGATATCAAGGACCGAGAACTGACTTAGGTTCCGGTTCCAGGACATCCACCAGATCCATTGATTCCAAACTCCTATTCTTCCGAAGAAAAAAGTTGCGGGACTAGGCTAGCAAGTGTTTGCACTTCCATGTTAATGTTATCTAAGGCGAAGACGTTGGAGTCAGGACCTCCCCCTGATCTGCAGATGCTAGGCTCCTATTCATCAGAAGTAGGAAGTGGCAGGACCACGGCGCGGGCGTGGGTGCCGGCCGCCCGGCGCCGACGTTGGCGCCACCGCGGTATAATTCGGGCCGGCTATTTCGGTCGATTCACACGCGTCGCGCGCGCCTCTCCGTGCGTATAACGTTTTTTGGATTTTAGAACTGTTTGTTTGTGCACTAGGGGTGTGATTGGCATGAAGATTATAATGGCCGCTCTTTTGGGTCGGGTCCGATGCGGCGGGACGTAACTGAACAAATTTACAAAACGTTCATTACATTCGTGGTGTGACCTGTTACGCCACGCCTCTTTTCCGTTAGAATTGTGTGTCAGAACAATTTTATATAGTAAAATCAACATTCGTGGTTACCATTTAATCGTTATTTAAACTTATTTTTCTTCAAATTTCTACAGTAATTAGCTACATAGTATAGCCCTAAAGTATGTATGTGTATCCCAGTTGAAAACATGCTCTTGGTATTACTTGATCAAATTCTAGTTATGTGACAAAGTCTGCCATTAAACTAATGATTAATAAGAACAGTATTTTACATTATGCTTTAATGTTTTTTGACAACGTTTGATCAGTTTTATGTGCCGTTAATGGCATTAATCTCATTATCATGCCTTGTTTCCTCAATTCCAAATGTATGAATATGTATTACCTAGTGGTATGTCGTCAGGAGTGTTAGTATTTCAAGTAGTATTTAGAACGACTACCAAATTCTATCGTGCGCCTGCGCCGTCGTCCTTGAGACAAATCCTTAGCCCGCAAACAAGATACAGGTTTCGAGACGGGCCTCGGTTTTCTGTTAGATCTATGTTTTGTTTTGTATTCTCAATTTTCTAAGTTAAATTTGAAAAATTTAGATGTGAATCTTTTGTAAACACAAAATGTTTTAATCCGGCTGTTCGTCATAAAGGCCGGTTTAAAATATTATATGAAAACAATAGTTATATTCACCATATTAAATTCATTGGATCTCTGGTAAATTTATTGGCTAAATTATATGTTAAGTTGAAATAAATATAGGAATACCGATTTTTTCTGTGTGAGCTTACAAGAAACTATCGGGGGAATATTTGAAAATCTCGCAACCAATTCTTATTTTACGTGAAAACGCAAACCGCACTTATTCCCACGTCAAAATCCAAGAATGGTAGGTAGGTAATTGAAAATGCCTTCTGTTCAATTATTCGCGTCCAGAAACTTGGAGACTCCATAAACCAGCGTGTTTACGAACTCCCTGAGCTGGGAGCACAAAATTTCTCGTTGCAGCAAAGCCAATAATTTTCTAAACACGCCGATGAATCACGAGCGTATTTACCACTTTGTTTTAGCTGTGCGCCGGCGCCGCATGCTTTGGCATACATTTGCCGACTATCTACGATGGTTGCCTGTGTGGCAACGTCGTAAATCTTTTCACCTCTCGACTCTAGTTCCTCTATAAACTTTGGATTTAATAACAGAATCTTAGAAACGTTGACTATTTCAAAATGGCCGCGAGTGTGCGCGAGCGCAAGCGCTTGTTTACGAGTGTGGATGAATAAGGACCAGTTGTTTATCATGCTCTTCCGCCTGTGTTTTATAAGATTCCTCTAGTCGATGTATTTGATTATCATTGTAATTATTATCACTGTCGTATATTTGCTATTTTCCTGGATTGATTGCTTGCTTTATTATTCTGTTATTATGGGAGGTACTATTCCTTTTAATGACATTAATAAAAGCATCAAGCTCGTTCTTCCACAAGAGCTTAAATGATGAACGTACTTATGGTCGAATGTTAGTCAATTTAGAGACGGTGATTGATTTCAATATTAGCTTTTAAGTCCTTTGGAACAAATTCATGAAACATATAGATTTAAGATGTTAAAAGTTTGTTTTTGGGTTATACTTATTAGGAGCTGTTTTCTTAATAATTATTACAGCAGCTTAGTCTTTTCGCTCGTTTATTTGTGCTAGGTACTCGATAATATTGCATTATGTGAATAAATTGATTAAAAGCATAAACGTGTCCATTGGTGTTGTAACTGGTACTTCACGTACGCAATGGTTTCCGTCGATAGCGCGATTAATAAGCCTATGGAGAGACAAGACTGACCGGTTGCTAGTTACATACTCACCGAAGGACAAACTGACTGACAACCTACGGTATTTATTGCTATAGATCGAATGTTCAGATTAATTACACATGCCGGCTTGGGACGCCGACTCTGTACTTGCCTACCGACGTATTTATCTACCTCATCAATTGGCATTCCACGGCCCGCCCGTCCAATTCAAACCCTATCTAAATTTATACAGAACTCATTATCCATTGACAGATCCCTTCAATAATTGAAACACGATATTGCACATCCTTGTGTTGAAATTTAAACCCTCACACCCAGATCATTCGATACATTTCGCGTATTTTGCAAGTTTAAGCTTCGGAGCAAATGAACTAATGGTTTCTAATTAAAGCTGTTTGTAAAATACGCTTTATAACAGTTAAGACGAGAGTCTTTTTTACAGCGATGATCAAGGGTTCATGTGACGTAACATGTTCAGAAGAAATTTCAGTCACGCCACTCTGGATATGTTTTGTTGTCGCAGAAAAGACGATATCGTCGATGATGTGTGTGTAGCTAATTGAGAATTTAGACTGTTATGATAAGGTTCAAATTTGATGTGGCGGCGTCGCGGGCGGTATGGACGCGCGTGGAGAGATCAGAGTCAACAACTGATATTATTTATATCTGCTAGATGCTACACTAGGCGTTTACGGTCATTTACTTTCGCGTCGGAATCTTTTTTCTGTTGCAGTGTACATATTGTGACTTGAGAATTTCGTGCGACTTTTAAATGGCAGAATCTTTTATTCACGAGACTGCATTGAAAGCCGTTTCGTATTGAGACAGTGTGAAGTACTTTAAGTGTCTGATTAAGCAATAAAAGAGTCGTAAAATTCGATTGACAGATTTATACGTTCCTAAAATCTGGGGTCGTTTAAATCAATAAGTATGCAGGTGAGTGCATCGATTGTTTTGGAATTTCTTGCGCAAACGTCGGTAACCGCTTCTGGGAACGTTGCACATCTTATGTCATAAAGTCTTATTGAATTCAAAAATGTAATTGTCCCATAATTTGTATTCGAATTGTCACCGCACGGATACTAAAAACCCGGGCTTGACACGTCCCGCCGCCGCCGGCGCCGAATCGCAAATGACAAACAATTGCACAATTCACATTCGGAATTCGAATACGTTAATAGCGTTCGAAATTTGAAATTACCAATCGCGCGTGCAGATCTGCATAATAACATTATATATCTTTATTTTATTCCATAACTTACGTACAAAACCGTTACGATTTTAAATTACTATTCCGTTTTACCTAATTTTGTCAAACTTCCTAGATGATCCATTTTAAGTCTAATTTTTAAATGTCCAACAGACTGAATATAAAATTAGAAATATATAGTTTAGCGGCATTTTTCTCGTAAATACTACTTAATAGTAATACACTTCGTGATCTCAACAACGTCATTTTCCGTACAACGAATCAGATTCATCCTATTACCTGTCATTAAATTCCCGTCTTTATTCGGCTTCATAATTTGAAGTCCTCGAATTTTCGAAATCGTCCTTAATTATACGTCTGGTGAGTGACAGTCTGCATTTCGTCTTATAAAATTGTCGTTATACGATCGGAATATAGGTTATTTTCTTACCTGATGTTGGACGCGGCACATCCCTCTATTTTACGAGCCCTCGAGGGACTCACGTGAGCTAGATTGCTTTTCTATATAGGACAAGACCGCTTCACATATAAAATACATAAGAGTGCGTAAAAAATTTCAAATGCAGTCCTCTCAAAATCCGTCGAAGAAGTGCACTGAATAATATCTAATAGCAGAATTGTTTTTTTTTGGGAGAGAGCGAATTTTTATGTTCTGATATCAAGCAATTGGGTTAATTTAGTGTGTGTAGTGTGTTTTGATTAAGTTATCAAACCTTTACGTTAGATCTAGAAGGAGTCTTGTATCAAATGATGGTGAAATTCAACTTGACTGACTAATGTGTCGACTTTTTGTTTCGGTTTCCAAGCAATAAGCTTTATTTGATTTATTTATTGATTCACCAATATTTGTTTACACTATTACTAGTACAATATTAAATGCAACTAAAATAAAAGCCAGGTGCAACAATCACGAATACATCATGCAACCATTAGATAGGTACGTGAAAATATAACTTAGATCCTAAAATTACTACATAATTATGCATGAAAAATATACATAAATAACTTGATACTAAATAGATTGAACTTGATATTGAAATTCAGTTGTTTAAACGCTTGCCCTTGTAGTAAATTGTTTGTTGAAATATTTATAAGCCTTCATTGTTTATTCTTTGCCAAGGATTCAAGTCTTAAGAGCGTTTCCAACGGTAAAATTTGTTACCAACACGTGTTGATAACACAATAGTTGGCATTAAATGTTAGGTGGAGACTCGGCGTCACAGAAACATTGTCAACAACATGAGTTGACGTCACAATAGTTATTAACTTTTGTTCGATGGAGACTCGGCTTTACAGAAACGTTGTCACCAACACATGTTGATAACACAAAAATTGGTAACTTATTAGCGAAGACTCGATTTAGCAGAAACATTGTTAGGAACACGTGTTGATTACACAAAAGATGGCAAGAAATGGTCGATTTAGACTCTGCTTTACAGAAACGGTGTCACCAACACATGTTGATAACACAAAAGTTTGAAATTTCGGTTGAACTTCAAATTGAGATTAACCGTTTCTAATTAGATAGGTTTGCTAAGATTTTTTTTAATTTGCACTTCAAGATTGACCTCATCCCACCAGTTGTTAAGAGGTAATGAGGTCCTAGCCACAAGGGTGACAAGTACATCATAATAAATCTGTTACTGGACTTGTCGCTCTTACCTTGAAGGCTTGACCCCTGCTACTAATGTAGCACCCCCCCCCAGGAGCTCTGGAAACCTTACTCACACGCAGAAACACAACAACACAGAAGTGATTGTTATTTGGCTGCGGTCTACTGTAAGGTATTTCACCAGTCAGGCTGCTCCAGTTCGAGCGATAAATCGCTATGCCCTACCTCTCTTAAAATTACCTCTTTTAGAATTCTTCGAGTCGACAGTCCTTCAATCCAAATTACTTTGGACAAAGAAGTTTGACCAGTGGCGTGTGCCCAGCGGTGGGCTATTACCTGATCGAGGTTCGATTCCTCCGATCACGGGAGGCTGCCCTACCTGCCCGCCGTGTTTGTTTAGCCTTTGTTTTTGTTTCGTAACGCCGGTGATTAGTGGAGGGAATTTAAAGTGCCCCTTTATGGTCATTTTTGGAACTGGTCGTGTCGGTTCACGGATGAGGGAGCGCGTCGGACCTGAGACTTGATTCGTATTATTTATAGCTGTCTGTTCCTCAAAAAATATGCAGATTGAAGTGCTTTTGTGAGAATGCAAAAGTTAGCGGTTACAGATAAAGGTTTAAAACACGATGCATAGTTTGTATGTTTTTTGAAGGTGCTAATCCCTGTAACTATGTATATAGAATTAAAAGATATTTTTGTGTTTAATAGTCTATTTATCGAGGTAGGCTTTACGTTTCCATATAAGCAAGAATGTAAGCACTACACTTAATTCAATAAACACTATTTACAATTTTGGCTGTCTTTTTGTTCCGGCTTATCTCTAAAACGGCTTGATAGATTTGATTGGCAGATAGCTAATGAGTAGCCTACTTTTATTTGATAAGTGCTTTTTAATGGTATTAAAAGATCCACGCAAATGAATTCGCAAGGACAGCCAAATTCATGCAATGTTTTTCAAACATATAGGGATTAAAACTTTCCCTATTTTAATAATAGTAGGATTTAAAGTTCTAACATTTTTTTTTCTTTTTGTTACAGAAACCCCCCCTCCCCCTTATAGTCGCTTCGCAATGGACGACGTTAAACCTAAAGGTATGTGTTTTTGCATTTAACGATAAACTTCTTAGCACTACTTGCTACTTCTTCACTTGCTTGCTTGATTCTACTGTTGAGGATTTTTTAAATTTATTTATGAACTTTATTGCACAAAAAAGTACAAAAGGTGAACTTGGTGGTAGGAGAATTATCTACCAGCCAACCCTTGGGTCATGCAGATAGTTAGTTTGTAGGTGCGGTAGCTGTAAAAATGTGTGTATAGATTACAACAAAATAATAATCATAAATAGCAATAAACTAAACACTAAAATAGAAAATCATACATGATAAATTAATATAATATTATATATATAAGAAACAAGTGAAGAGAATGAAGAAATGACCAATGATATATCACTTTTAGACTTTTGACATCAAAACCATTGATATCAAATTTTCATGCCCTAAAGGGTAAACCCTTGTATTTAACACTTGTAAATAAAGATCTATTCTATTCTATCATATTACCATGCCTATTTTAGATCATTTTTTTTATTAGATACAGTCACTTGTTCACACATCATCTTATCTATGTGGATGACATCATGCCTGTTCAGGCACTTCAAAATATTCGCTTCATCACATCTGTTGCCATGATATTTATTATTTTCAATGATCTACAACGAGTCTCTGTATTAGCGACTATTGGTCTTCATTGTCGGGCTGTGACCTCGAAAATAGATCTTAAATTGAGTATAGAAATGGCTGAAGAAGACGGCATCAATCTACACGAAGAACTAACAAGTGTATTACACTTTAATGTTAAAAATCTAAGCGTAATTTCATTGTCTATGATATATTTATCACGTAACCGCATTATTCATAAATACACTATTGCTCAATTAACTTATATTTTCAATAGTGAGATGACTTAACGCATATAGAAGCATACATACAAAACATGGTTTCAATTACACATTACGAAGGATTCGAATAAAAAAAAAACATTTTTATTTCTATAGATTACGACAGTAAAACTTATGAATCGTCGCTATATAAACCAAGTGATTCTACCTCCGTTTCGGAACCTATAACTACGGAGATGATACCTGCAAGAAACTCTGTAGTTTTTTTTACATAAAGAGACAAATTTACTACTTATTTTGCACCAAGAAGTACTGTTTAGTTTGACACTTGTAGAAAAATCATAAAGTATGAACAATATTGTAAATGAAATCAACGGTAGCACATTTCATACGTTTTGTCCACATGCATCAATGTGACCATATTAAAACACTGAGAAAACGAAATAGTACTTAAGTAGTAGAATAATATCAAGCGTAAGTACAGGCAAGCAGACTAGTTATGGGTGAAATAACTACATCTATAACACTAACAGTAATAAGTGTAGCTTTCATTTGTAAAAAAACTACTGAGTTCCTTGCCGGCATCTTCTCTTTAGTTATAGGTTCCGAACCGGAGGTAGCTTCATTTGCTTTATATAGAGACTATTCATAAGTATTACTAATGTAATCTATGTGAATAAAAAAGATTGACTTTGACTTTAACTTTGACTAATTTCAGTTTAATAAATGATCCGGTCTTTAAAGAATATCTATCTATAGTGAACTAAACAGCAGCAGAAAATGTTTATGCTAATCCTATAAATGGCAAAGTAAATAATACAAACGCTAAAGCAGTTAGAGCAGAATTGTTAACTGTTCTCGAACACTCGAATATAGATCATAGATCCTCAAATCGGGTTCGGAAAGCGAAGGAATCCGACCGCGGCGCCCGCGCTCTTCCTGGAAATTAGGGATGCTTAGTGACGCACAACATATCGATAGATTCATTCGATGAACCAAATAACTGGGATGCATCGACGTCTTTAGATGTTTTCAATAATTTAACGGGTCAAAACGCGACACCATTTTTATTTAGTAGTTAATACGAACTACTTAAATAAAAAAATAAAATAACTTACTGCCCGACGATTCGGTTAGCTTGCACCAACCGTGGTCACGAGTTGACTGAATAAAAATGGTGTTGCGTTTGAACCCGTTAAATTATTTTAAATGTTTAAAATGGAACGCGAAAGTCTTAAAATGTAGGTATGTCGTTAGATGTTATTTAGAACTAGCTGTTACCTGTAACTTCGTTTTCGTGTTCTATACTAATTCATAAAGCTGAAGAGTTTGTTTGTTTGAACGCGCTCATCTGAGAAACTACTGGTTCGATTCGAAAAAATCTTTTTGTATTGAATAGTCCATTTATTGAGGAAGGCTATAACATCACGCTATGACTAACGGAAACAGCGAATCAATGGAAATGTGGAAATAACGGTGATAGCACGTGTGCAGCAAACTAGCAGTTTTAAGATAAAAACTGTGCTATTGTTAATTTAGCATCTCATATATTTCTATCAATTCTCATCCAAATTCATCTATTAGTTTTTTATACTTCCTTACAAATAGGCATCTAGATATTTTTACAAACTTTCGCCTTTATAATGTTGGTAGGACTTCTAGTATACTTCTTCTGCTAGATAAATACAATTGCATGTTATAGCTATTGCATACAGCTTTAAAAATACAATCCATGCGTTGAAAGCTAAAAAAGATACTCAAAAAACTAAATTCAGTAATACTGATTGTTTAATTAACAATCATAATTTAAATTAATCAAACAACTAAAATAACGATTCATTATTAAATTGCAGTTCATTTCAACACTTTCTATGCCAAATTTTAAATTGACCTGCCTTATAAATATTGGATATTAATGAAGACAAACACGCATTAAATTAAACGTTATTTATGTGTGAAATATTACTTTCACACCGCTTTATCGTCGAAGAGACAGGCTATATTTCAAAATAACATATTCTAGCGCTCATGGTACTTGTTTTTTTGTGTTGAAATAAACCGTTTATATCCATAGCTTCATGAAAATACAAAACAGACTTTAGATTATATAAAAGTTCAATTACTTAACCAAAACTGTAATTCAAAGTGTATTCCCAAGTTAGGGAATTTAATGAGCTAATGAAGAAATAAAGTTTAATAGCTCATTAAAAAATATTTTAATCTGTTTCTTCTTCTATACTGTATTATTCTAAAAATTCACACCACAAAATACGATGTGTTGTGACTAAAGACGAATTAGTGCAAACTCGTACATCCGCAACCTTATCGGTCGAATGATAAATAAAAGACAACAAACTGCTTTAATTAATAATCATCATATATCGTGATTTCAGTTGCAACTAAGGAAATTTATGATGTAATAGGTCGTTTTATTTTTGTCTTTCTGCTTCGTGATTGATTAATTAAAAGCAGTGCCAATTAAGAATAAGCATTTAATTTTCATTAGTTTCATAAAGGCTTGTAGAGTTTTCAAAATATATTACCTATTTTTATATAGACATATCATTATTAGTAATTTTTTTTATTAAAACATTGCATTACTTATTGTCTAACGTTTTCTTAATCATTGACCGATCGGGAGCAAAACATAAAAACCGTAACTGTTACTACAAAACAAACTGGTGACGTCACAAACACACCGCGCGAAGATAAACGATCGTTGCATTACCGACTCCTGCGCAGCCCTACGAGCCGGCTGCATTCCGCGGCGGCCATCTTAAACTACATTATTAATGCTTACGGCACGGCAAACATCAGACCGGGCTTTTTTCTCGGCACCATACTGAGCCAGGATATATTTGTTTTTAATAAAGACCCTCGCGGTGAAATTCGGCATTAGGGGATACGGACGTATCCATTAGTTTCGACAAATATGACAAGCTTCAAATAGATGTTTGGACGTAATCGGCGTGCGTTCTTTGTGCCATAAGCTGTCCTGTCAAGTGGAACTTAATTTATTCATCATCGTGAAGTTAGGCACGTTTTACTCTGTTCCGCTTTTAGTTGGGGATTGCTTTGTCTATATTGCTGCAATCAGCATATTTGTTAATGACAAAAGCCGAAAGATATCCCTCTTCTGATTTTACAGCCGTTTAATTAAATTGAAAGTATCTTATACTATTCTTTAAACTAAATGGACACGTATGCTTGTTTTTTTTATTCTATTGCTGTTGTTATATTCATTGTAGTTAATCAGATAAAAACGTTGTTAGGACAGAACTGTAATTTGCTACCACGTGCTTCACGGACTTAACTTGCAATTTGGTCGGTGCTATTTCAAACCGTTCACTTATCCTGATGAGGGCGCTACAGGAAATCCCATAGCCACAATCAATGCTCCGGCCGCCGGTATTCCCTCCTCATCATAGGGTTTCCCGAGGGTTTGTGGCCCCCAGGCGCCTGTCTGCTTTCGCGATATTGCTTTATTGGCTGGCCCTCCCACCTTCTAAAACTTACTTGTGTCTAATGAGCGATTAAGGGCTTGTTTGCAAATGTTCCCCCAACCCTTTTGTAACGCCTGTGTTGATGCGTAAAGCTTATGCCCATTTCCTGCATTACATTGCCGTGAAAGTAATACCCGTAAGTAATACGTAGGGGGAAATTAGTTGACAAGTGGAGTCCTTATTTAGGAGCTCTGTTTATGGTTTGCTTAATGTTTTTGACTCACCCTCGGAATACAAACATGACTTGTCTTTTTTCACATTTGAATCATTTCTTAAATGTAAGAATTATTATATATGATTTCTGCTGTAAAAATTGCACAATTTATATTAAAGTTTTGCTTTTCACGATAATCTTAACCATATTTACCTATTGTTTTTGCAAGAAGTTCTAAGATTAATAGCAATCTTACAGAAAGGTTATTAATAAAAAACAAGTCCAAACGCTGGAATGGGGGTATTATAGGACCTAAATAACCCTTCATATCAAAGTAATACTTAATTCTTAATCACTCCAATATCCTGTGTCTTCGGCGATCCTGAATGGACGGACGCAGTTCTGGTCCTTTTTTTCGATATGGTTGACATTGACATTCCGTTCGGCTCCATTACCTTTCTCACGAGCTTCCCCGAACCCATTCATTCCATTTGGGCCCCCACAAACTTACGCGTACGTTTCTGGGTGTTGTGTTTTGTTCAAATTTGGACTTTATTTAGTAGTTGGAAGGTCGAGGGGTGTTTAGTTTGTGTTCCGATCGCGTGTTCGGCGCGTTCGTCCCTTCTCTCAGCGTTGGCGCGCGATAAGCGAGTCTCCATTAACGTTATCGTCACGTTATCGTGGCGCCGGCGCCGCTCGCTGACACAAATATAGCTGGCCAGTGTTTGTCTTTGTCCAATCTGGTTAGGTTCCGCACCCCGCAAACTTGCAGCGCCGATCAGCACGACAGCCCATAATTTTACTAGTTACATTATTCGTAATTAAGCTGTAAGCAAACTTAGTACGAACAAGACAAGGAGTTGTTCAAGGTAGAATAATGTCGCCTTCATTACACTATGTTAAAAGAAGCTTACTTTTATTACTTATTACTTTATTCATTATATTCAAAATTAATTTCTAAACGTAAAAATTTTACAAAATGATTAAAAAAAATGTTGGACAACTAATGATAACACTTTTTGACTGTTATCTTTTGTTGACTTGATACACAGTTGATTAATTCATATCGTAAAACTTTTTTTTTGTAACCAGTACGGCAAATTTGATTTAAAATGCATCATCATTCGTGGTTAGTATTTCAAATTCGTCTCTGAATATTTTACGTGACTTCGGTTATTTGTCTTGCCAATTCTTACGCCGACTTTATCGGAAGCGTTACATAATTCATCGAAATTCGCCTCGCTAATAATCGCGTCACCACGCAATAGATAGGCTTGTTTTTACGCGTTCACCAATTGAAGCGTCGCCTGCGAGGCGCCTACCTCCATTGATTTGAATTTAATCTCCACATTTGACTCGACTCGGCGATAACGCCGAAAAATGCGTCGGTGTTTTATCGAGACAACCTCCAAAGTGCTTTTAAAGTTCTAAAAACGTACTTTTCTCTCGAGATGGTTAATTGTAAACTTATAAACGTAAGAACGGTCATTCCATTTAGAGTAGGTAGTTGGTCTGATAACAGTTCTTCATGTTTTATTGCTTGCTTTCCGATTTAAACGCTTTTAATATGTGTTCATGTTTGTCAGGAGTTCGGATTGCATTTAAAATTTGAGAGAGGCTCTTTTGTAAGTCAAACTTCATTATCGTTCTTTTGATCAATCATTTTTGGGATCTGACATGTCTGAACTGTTATTATTGCCATTTTTGGCATTCACTAATTTGGTATATGCGAGTATATCTTTGTAATGATCATACACGAAATGGTAAAAAAATAAGTGTATCGTTACATCTATTTAAAAATTGTAACTGTTACTCCTTTAGTGTATAATGGGGAATCCTAGCCGGTACACTGTCTTAATTAGTTTTTGTGTCGGCAAAGAGTTATTTTGACCAATATTTGACCAATAATCTTCAGCCAATCAATCAAATTATTTTTTTTTTATTGGACAACATCACATACATTGCTCTGATCCTGTGGTAAGTAGCTAAAGCACTTGTGTTACAGAAATCAGAAACAACGAAGGTACCACAACACCCAGACCCGAGACAATATAGAAAAGTTCGTTTCCCACATTGACCCGACCGGGGATCGAACCCGGAACCTCAGAGATAGCGCGACGCCAAAGTCCGGCCCGCTCGCCTCTCGGCTACGGAGGTCGTCAAAGAGTCGATAAGTAACGTATGTATGTATATAGCACGAGTTATTAATTTAAAAAAAATATTGTAAAACTCATAATTCAAAAATGGAATATATTTTTCCTATCGAACATTTCATTTCTATCTGTATTTATCGGGAACAATTCTCTTAACTAAAAGCATTCGGTACAAAACACGATGTGTCGAATAAATACCGGCGTTAGTGTGTCAGAGGGCCTTTTATACCGCAAGATCTCGTGAAATGATCACACAAATATTCTGATATTCCTCCGTTTGTTTTACAGAATACTTTGCTAATGGATTTTGATAAAAGTGTAGTTATTTGCTTCTTGCATGTTCTGTTTGATGTGATTTTTAAAGCGGTCGTATCGTTGATCGACGAATTGTTTGCAGTTTTTTTTCTTTATTTTAGAAATCATTTGATTAACAACCAGCATCATTAACTATATACTCGTGTAATTAAAACCTAAGACAAATAAAAGTGTTCTGTGAAATATTCGTATTCAAAATGGAGCTCGAGTGCAAGTAATACACTTGCAATACTAGGAAAACATAGACGGCTGAAAGTAACAACTCTTATCCTTTAGTCGTATCCGTTCGGATCTGTCGTTGCAAAAAACATTTACAGGACGTCGGAGCTTGCTCCCTCTTGGCACCTCCTTTCAGTGTCCATAAAGTGGAAATATATGATGAATATAAATTATATTAAGTTCAACAGTTACACTGCCAAAACTTATAACTGACACATTGTTACTTTTATCACGTTAACAAAAATTTTCTAAGATACATTTCGCTTAAATTTAGCGCAATAGTTTTTACGAATTCGTGCCGTAAACACTTCCCTTCATTGCGCTTTCATGCGCTGTATTATCATCCCCGATTATTAGTTCTTTGTAGGAGCAAAAATATTTTTTTTTGTATTTTGAAAATCTGGCAGACTAAAAAGAATCATTGTTTTTTGCCTAAGCCATCATACCTGTTTTACATGAAATATTCGGCTCTCGAACATCTGACTTCATCCTTGGCGGGAAGTGAGAACTAGCACTAATGCCCGCTTCCAATATTTTACGATTCGTAATGTGTCAATAATTACTATCCATGTTTCTCCAACCGACTACAAGTTAATACCGTTCCATAGCTTACTTTCCATGTCAGCTGTCATCAGTCGTTTCTAGCTTAAGCCTCGTATAGTTTATTACTATCCGTAACAAAAACGGATTGTTTTTCAAATATTGGAACCGGGCATTATTCTGTTAGTCGTAGATCGTCGCGCGTCGTCGTGTCGTGCCCTGCTCGCGCCCTATGAAGGGCCCGGTGTCATTGAGCTTCCAACTATTCGGGCGGCCACGCGAGCGGCCCCCGCCCGCGGTACTCCGATGCACACGCTATGCACCTACTTTGTTTTCAACCGCGATATCGAATACAACGGTATGTTGTATGTGTTTGAGCGTTGATTTGCCTCGTTCTAATGTAATATTGCCTTTTATAGCTACGTATCTTTGGCCGAAATTTCTAACCTTTCAGTGAACCAATGAAAATGGAAAAATGTATAAGTAAATGTCTCATTTTGCTTCTAACCGAAATAGGTATTTGTGTTGGATGCTGGTTGAAATTGTGGTTTTGAAAAGTAAATTAAAGAAACGAAGGATATCTTTATTGTATAGTAACAGGATATTTACGAAAGTTAGAAAAAGCTAAACTATTACAAATTCGGTGTTGCTTCGTATGTTTAAATAATAATATTAGCAAACCATCAATAAGTATAATTTCTAACGATTTGTGTTATCTTGAAAAGCTCCAGAAACGGAATCACGAGGAAGTTTGTGCGTGATTTTATACAAATGCAAAATACTCGTCCAACAAAGACCAATTGTTTTACTTCGAGATTTTCTATAAATCTGGAATGTTGAAGAGTAGTTCAATAACAAATAACATAGTTTGAATATTCCTCATTTCTCTCGCAATAACTGTTCAATAATATGGTCAGAGAATGTTTGTTATAATCTGTTGTTATTACTTCATAGTGTAAACCGTTCTACACGTGTAACTAAGACATGTATACTTATTTGAGCTCAGACCAGTTTGTGGTATTTTAAAAATAAAATATTGGTTTGTTCACTTTCTGTGGAAGTAATAAAAATATGTGTAAAACATTGTCATCATCTAACCACGTGAAGATATTGTAATCCATTGATGTTTTGTTTATAGTTTAAGGTTTCGAAGGCGTTGGCAAATTCTATCACATTTCGTATCAGACCGGAGGATGCAAAAAAGATACATGATTATAAGACTGTTGGAACTTTTTAAGTTGTCGGTGCTATCATGAGGATCTTAAAAAACTTTGTTTTCTTTTTGGTGTTCCATGGTGTTGGTCTTGGTCCACACACGTCGAATGGCCATAGCCTTCCAAATGTCTCTGGACCTTTATTTCTAAAATACTGTGAAACATGCAAACTGTAGTTCTCAGTGAAATTCCGATGTTTTTCAATCTTATCCCCGTTATCACAGATTAACTGGCTGAAGATAACGACATTGGGCTACCGGCGCGCGCTGCTCGTAACTTGACTAATGTTGAGGCATATTTTACTCAAAGTATTCTTGAAGAATAAAAGAACGCGCGGCGTGGGTTCAAAGTCTGAATGACAAGTGAGAAAATCGTTGAAATTTCTCTCGATGTTACTTACTGTCAATAAAATATAAATTAAACATCACGAACTATTTTCTCAATCAATGTAAACCTTAAGCTTTTGCGATTTGCACTTTATGCGTTTAAAAACTAGATTAGTACTGCTGTCAATATTTCCCTAATTGGAAATCATCAATTTCTAAACACAATGAAGTTAGCATTCTATTTGTGTGTATATTTTAAACGTTAACTGCTTTTTTAAGTTATCTTGTAGTCACGTCATTGTTATTCCAACTAATTTTGTTATCATCTACCTTCTCGACTGGTGTGGTCTAAATTCTGCTCATACACACATTAATGGGCCTGCGTGTGTATGTAGTCGCGATATTGACCTTGGTCTGATCACTAGTATGCTAATACATTTAATACATTACTATTTTATGGATAAATACCCACCTCTACATACACGGCGTATACTAAAGACTACATGGGATTATTACCAAATGGTTGTAAATGTTTAAATTATTTTATGGCGTTTTTTCATTCAGCAGGATCCGAATTAGCATTATTAAATTTCTTGGAATCTGTTTTGTCTCGAAGGTCAAGTGATTAACGTCGGGGACTCAATCATTAGACAAGTTTATTTTATGTGTTTGTTTTATTTTAATTACCTTTGATATTGGGGCCTCTTCACTGAGGATCACGTCGTAATCGGTTTGTGTGTTTATGTCTGGTGTAAAACGCTTATGTTTGTTAATGCAATGTGGTTATTCGTATAGATTGCTACCCTTTTATGATAGGGATTCATTCGGTTTGTTAAGTTGGAATGCTTATTATGATTATTTCACCAATATAATTGATACCACTCTTGATGAAAATTATGTGCTCTTTAAGTTATGTTGTGTGTAGTAATTTAATTTTCCTATTATTGTGCTGATATTCAACATGAATTATAGTTTAAATTCGTTATCCCCAACTGCTGAACTATGATTGTTTCTTTTGATAGTTTTAGAGGCTCTTTTTTATATCTTTTTGAAATTTCATGTAGAAATTAACAGTGTGTATTTTATCAACTAGAATTGTAACAAATCCGGTTACCGAATGTAGCAGTGAATGAAGAGGTACCTACGGCAAAAGTTGGGGCCGATCATTCATTAATCCGCGGTGTCTTTGCTGATGTTTCCTGGCTCGGACGCCTAATAAATCGCACACACGCGCAGGCTGCGTCTACGCAGGTGTCCGAGGTGTGATGTCATACTCAAACTTGACATACTGGTCCCCCGCCGATCGCTCCTACTGGCGGCTAGTTTTTTCTGCGCGTGCGTGTCTAGATTGGTTTTTGGAGAATTGTTCTTGTTCAATCTGGAGTTCTTCTACCGTGCCTTCTTCTATATTTTTAGATTGCTCCTTTTTAGATTTCAACCTTTATTTTTCCCCATTTTATTGTTTGTTTTTATCGAAAAAACAGCGTTTTATTCAGTGCTAGTTAAGTAATTAATGCAATATTTAACTTCTTACCACGTCAATATGAAGAACTGTTGAGTTTATGAGCAAAAATGTATCATTAGCGTTAAATATAAAATGTAACTTAGTGGTCTTTGTTAAATGATTTATGAATACTTAAATATACTTAAACAAAAAGTCTACACCATGAAAAGCTTTGACTAGCATGAGCCGTCTCGGACATCTATGACCATCTTACGGCTGTCCATAGCACTGGTAAAAATGATTTGTTCGCGCAGAAACGTAACAAATGTAGTCTATTTTATTATTTTTATAGTACTATACGCCGTACTAGCGAACTTTAAATATTAGAAAAAAAAATTCTGTTTCTAATATTTAAAGTTCGCTAGTACGGCGAATAGTACTATAAAAATAATAAAATCGATTAAGAAGCCAGGTGTCTTCGATTCCGTGGTTTTCAAACATTTCTGCAACGAATGTACCACGGGCCGATAAGTATGTAGTTCTAAACATATTCGGCAGAGGGCACTTACCGAAAGGCTAACGGTTGATACAGCAGAAAAATTTCATCGCCTACAATAACTTGCGGTTAGCTCAGTTGGTAAGAGCAGCACGCGCGATACGTGAAGGTCGTGGGTTCAATTCCCGCACCGCAGGGGGAGATACAATTTTTCTGTTTCTAATAAATGTAGACTATCTAAATTACTTAACATGTTAACCCTTTTTGGACTGTTATTTGTAAATACCCCTTTTATTTTCCAGAGCATGGCGAAAGTACTGAGGACGCCAGGAGGACGGATCACGAGCGGCTAGTAAGCGGCTCCCTCGCCACTGATGGCGAAGGTAAGAGCACTGTTCCTTGCCTAACTGAAGTTCCTTTGCCTTTTGCCCCTTTGACAATAGGTTAGGGCCGCGACTGACGGACGGTAAGGGAGTCGTACATCCTCATACTCTCAGACCGAAAGTGCCAAATGACAGACAGTTATTGATAGCAGGTTCTAGTTGCCAGGCTAAACCTCTAGTGATTCTAGGGTCATTCAAATTTCCAATACAAATGATTTAGCCATGCTCGTCATAATAATTTCCTATTCAAAGATCCAATTGAGGATGCATAATTTAATATCGGAAATTCTCGAATTGTTCTCGAAATGTCCAATCTAAGGTGAAATTAATACACAAAGATGCCACGACCCTAAAGATAACGACAAGCTACATCATAGAGCTAGTTTCATATATCATACCAGATGCTAACAGGATAAGGGGAAACAGCATTAATAATTTAGTTTGCGTACAGTCACGCGGAACTTTTTCTTCAATCAATTTCTCCATACCTCCTAAGCTGGTAGGCTGACCATTTACACGGGCGCGGTCATTGACCCCGCAGCATTGACATGGATTTCACGGTGAAGTGTCACCTTTGCGCCATGTTACCTCTGATCGATATGTTATGTAAGTTTCAGAAACGGATTTGACACTGCTCAAACGACCACTTCCAAATTTTGAACGCCTCGAGCTTCGATTGTGATTTGTTTAAATTGGTACATCACTTGTAAAAAGTATAAGCTCAATATTATGTAGATGCGTGCAAAATTTGTGTTGGTATGACAGACTCACCTCACTTCATAAATAAAGGTAGCTGTTCCTAGTTATATTCGATTTCGTGTGTAGGATACCTACAGTAATTAATGATATGATGGTTACGAAACAACTTACTTATGGCTTAATACCTAGTGGTACGTTTGATGTAGTGACAAGATTAAATGTTCCTTTCACATGAATCATGAAATAATTCACATTATAATACCTAAGTTACGGCTAATTGGAACTTTAAACAATTGTGGACTGACGTTTTTGAAATAATTAGAAGAATTAGAATTAAAATATCTTCATGTCGTAAGAGAGAAAATTGATGATGTAATGGATGTAACAGATGTAAAAGCAAAAGTCCACGACAAAAAACATTACCAAAATGCTGAAGCTTTTGAGTTTCATGAAGTTCCAACTAAATAATTAGGTGATTACATTTTTATATCTTAGTTATCAAAAGATACCAAAAGTAAATATGGGCCACCATTTAGAGTGCAACAAACAATTTAATTTTAGACCTTGCCAATGTAAATGGATGGGAGGCCCCATCAGACATCGTGCCCAATACCTAATTATAAACTTTATGGAAGGTGGAAGTGGCGTCAAACGTCCTCCAGACGAGTCATTAGACAAAGACCTAACCCAGTCCCACCAGGTCGGCTAACCTTGACGATCGATTCGGCCCGCCGCCGCGGCGCCAGCCCCACACCACGCTCGGCCGACACACCATTTTTCATGGGTACCTGACTGGTGGTAATACCACCACTTAGCGGATTGAGGATTTAGAGGCGGAGAATAAATAATGTGCACGCACATAAATGGGAGACTAAGTTGTTTTTTGGGAAAATATACAGAACCAAGATTTGGCTTTGAATGATAGTATACCAAACAAGTTAGATGGAGCTTATGGATTATGGATGGTGCTTAGGGCAGAGACCTTTAGTAATGAATCAGATTTTAAATAAATGAATATCAGATCATATGTAAAGTTTTTATTATGGAAACAATAATAATTGTTTTATTGGTGAAGTCAATCTTCGTTCATTTAATTTAAGAATTTTAAAACATGTCTTGGTAAGGCAGTTATAGTTACAGAACTCAATTTTGCCTGTAACGTAATAGAAATTATTCGAGGGTCCAATGGCTAACAATTTCAAGTCAAGGAATAATATCATTTCTGTGTCTGGGTGTCTATGGTACCGTAACTGTTTCTGATTTCTATAAGTCAAGTGCATTAGGTACTTACCATAGAATTAGAACAATGAATGTGATGGTGTCCAATGTTTATTTATTATTGCAAAATAATTACTAAATTTACAGTACCAATTCTTCTTCTTTTAAGTGCTGTAAGAGAAGATCATATGGTCATGAAATGAACAAATTGAAAACGCAAGTATGAAATTCTTTATTAGCAACTATAGGCAATATTCTTATAAGTATTTTTAAAGATATATTACTAAAGAACTTGAAAGCAGATACGTTTTATCAACAGTAACTAGAAAGCTATAAATAACATTTTGGACGTTCCGACTGGTCAGTGTGGTTACAAACAAGACAAAGGAATTGTTGAAATAATTCATGAACTTTCTCGTTATACTCGCTGCCTGGTATTTGGCATCTACAGTGATGTTGATTGTCTGATGGGTCGGACGCCAAATTCTGGAACTGATGTAATCCGTTAAAATATCGATTCAGATATGAGTTACAGCAGGAATATATGAATACACCTATAAAAGAGCTTCCAACGGCCTTTTATAGCTATCAAAGTCAAAGTCAAAGACAATTTATTTATTCATGTTGGTTACAAGTAACACTTATGCATCGTCAAAATGAACACAAGCTAAAATTGAAGCTATAGCCGGTTCGTAACCTAATTCTACAGAGAAGAATCCAGCAAGAAAGGTGTATTACCTTTAAGAAACGTTGAGTAAATATGATTTGTTGATACCTATTCTCTATTAGGTAACAAAGCAATTAGGAGATATGGGATATGTTATTCGTAGATATTCTCCTAAATTCGAAAATAAACTAAAACGTCAGATATATAATTTGCAGATATTCTCCCTAATTCACATTGATACTAAAAGCCAGAAATGTTATTAATAGATATTCCCCCTAATTCACATTGCTACTAAGAGTCTTCCTAAGGCCACAAGATTACTGAAGTTCGGATATTTAATTTCCTGATTCTATGTACTGTATATTAAATACACTGATCTTGAATTTGTATTGGTCTAATCGTAAAACGTGGTCTCATCTACAGGAAGATACGTCTCTTAAATTTTATTTGACTGTAGGTTCAAGGGTACCTTTTCTGGGATCTGTACTCAATACACTTGCAGTTGACAAAACATAGATCAAAGATTCCAGAGGATGACCAACTATGTAAAGAAATCTCGGATCTATGAAATGTTATGGAAACCTATCCATGTATAAGATTATATATGAAAGACATCTAAATCATCCAGTCTAGTTGCCATGCGCCCTGGAATGCACGTTCTAGTCCGACCACATAACGTCTTTCCCGGAATGTAAGCATTCCAAGATGCATCGACACCACCCAAAATGCGCTTGCGTTTCGTTTTGTTCCAGATTTCGCTTTTGTAGTCTAGAAATTTTGATATTATTTCCAATTCCGTTACTGCTTAGTATTGTACTGTTAAGCGAGTAATTAAGATATACACACTAAGTTTCACTGTGCATCTGCATCAAAGAGCTCATCTATTTATTTAATACTTCATTGCATAAGACATAAAATAGGAAAACTTCATGCGAAGAGCCTTCTCTACTAGGTGTGCTTTGGGTCATAGTAAGTTTGTCTATTGTAAAGTAACGATTGATTTAATCTGTAAAAAATATAAATGTTATTTGATAGGCTCAGCCATAATGCCATGTCAACGCCATGATAATTTGTCGATAAATTTAGTCACCTGTACAATACATATCTATTTAACGGAATTGGATTCGAATATGGAAACTATATTTTATCTCTTTTTTTACCTTAAACGATTGGGCAGATACCAAACATAGAATTTCTGATTCAGAAGCCCCCAGCTCAAATTCGTATACCTATGTGGCATGAACCACTTAATATTTTTTAAGAACAATACGACTGTGTTACTCAGGGATATATCAGGTTAGTGTGGCAGTATAAGATGCAAAGCTGATAGCTGCATTTAAGCATATTCTTCGGAGGAAATGATAGTTCCATTATCTACCAGATGTAGGGCCTGAAAGTCGTAGTTGAGGCTATGATCTCTGCAGGATGGCCTACGGAAATTGAAGAAGCCGTGATTACGAAGCTCAGAGATATGCTATGGACCAGGATAGTGACTGCCATAAACAGAATTAAATACCCTCAACTTTCCAGAGAGCAATTCGTCAGAACCACAAATTTAAAAGAACCTTCTCCTTCTTTTCCAGAAAAGCAAACGTGGGAAACGGAGTGGTGTCGGCTGGCCTACTGGGAGCTGACGCAGAGGGTGGGGAGGCAGTTCGGGGTGCGAATGAGGGCGGTGGACGTGTTTGGGGGTGGTGCCTGCGGGAGTGGCCGCAACGGCTTCTGCCTGGACGCTCTGGACCAGCGGGGCGACTCGCCGCAAGCTGAACAGGTTGGTAGCTGACAGATATAAACTAGATATGTAATGAATCAGCCTGAGTAATGTTGACGTCGTCCGTCTTTTGACGACCTCCGTAGCCGAGAGACGTGCGGGCCCGAGTTTAGCGTCGCGCAATCTCTGAGGTCCCCGGATCGATCTCTGGTCGGGTCAATATGGGAAATAAACTTTTCCATATTGTTTCGTGTCTGGTGTTGTGGCAACGGTGTTGATTCTGATTTCTGTAACATAAGTGCTTAATCTACTTACCACATAATCGGATGTGATGTTGTCCAATATCTTTGGTCCTTTGGCCTTTATCTTCTTCTAATATATGAAATTCCCGGATCACAGTGTTAGTTAAGCCCTTAACTGCTTCTTAGAGTAATTTGTTAGAACCACAAATTTCAACGAACCTTCTTCTTTTTTTATTCCCCGGCGACTTTTATGTATATTCAGTAGGTCTGGGAATTCGCAACTATCTATTTTTAATACCCTTAAGTGATAACCTAATTTTAAAATATTGAGGATTTTTTAATGGGGCATTAAAAAAATCATACAACTCAAAACTTTCACCTTTCTATCTATAATAGTTGTTTTAGTAATTTATTCATATTTCATCCCGCTCCCTAGAAATAATTTATACGCAAAACAACGTTTGCCGGGTCAGCTACTTGTAAAATATAATTATAACCTTTGAGTTCACCGCTTCCTAGAAAACTAGTGATCCTTTATTGGTTTCTGCAAATGCGATAATTACCAATTAGCTGTAATAATCGTGATACTATTTACGGCTATTACCAATTTTAGATAAATAGACGTCGTAAATTGTTTGGATACTAACTGACCTAGCTAATTAAACATAGGAACTTTAAATTATAACCGTCGTAAATGTAGCATTGGTAGGCTCCAAGTTTCGTAAAATCGGTTTGCACATAGAAATTGGATAACTCACTGATATTAGTCACTTCTGAAAGATTCGAAAATCAATTACGTAACAGTTTGAAATCAAGAAAATTAAATCAACTTAGTATATACAGTATAGACGAATGGGCAATAACATTCTTAAATACCTAGTATTGTATATTATGATACAAAACTTAGTTCACAACAAAAATGAGTTCGTGCTGACTTAGTCAGCTCGTGACCACCGAAACCGAACGTCCGGGCAGTAAGTAGTTCGTATTAACTACTAAATAAAAATGGTGTCGCGTTTTGACTCGTTCAATTATTTTAAATGTTTAAAATGGAACGCGAAAGTCTTAATGTTTATAAAACTTAGTTCCTCAGTTAAATTTCTGAAATTGACAAATAATAAGTGTTTAGTGATAATTAAGAAATAAACCTGGACCTGGACCGTTTTTCTCAAGGTTGGCAAGACTTGGCATCTGATAGAGAGCGTTGGAAGTGTATGGGGGAGACTTTTGCCCAGCAGTAGGACAGTTTATAGGCTAAGTAAAAAGTAAAAAAACAATATTTTTCATTCATAATTTCAAAGTAAAGAGGCAAGCGGTACGGATTTAGGCGTCGCGCGCATTTCTGAGGTCCCTGGTTCGATTCCCGGCCGGATTAATACGGAAAACTATTTTTTCTATGTCGTCTTGGGTCTGGGTGTTGTGGTGCCGTCATTGATTCTGATTTCTACTACTGAATCTGCCACAGAATAAGCTGCTACTTACCACAGAATCAGAGCAATCTGTGTGATGTTTTCCAAATTTTTATTACTATTTAATTTAACTGTTCGATGGTTTAATAGTTTAGTTTGTATTAAGAAATAGACAAATTATAGTTGCATTTGTGAACACAGAATAACACATGGATTCGAATAATTTCAATTAAAAAATGGTAACTTTTGACCTAAAAACGGCAGGCTGTTATAAGAGGTGACTGTCTATCTGCGTGTGTGTCTGTCTCTATACCATCGAAGCTCCCGAACCGATGAACTTTTGATTTTGTTTGAAAGGAGAATTAGGAGTTTTCTTTACTTGTATGACGGCAATCGATCCAAGATCCGGCCGTCCGCCACAAAATGTCAAATAATATATTTTGACACATTTCGAATCTAAGATGCGATAAGATCGATCTGTAGGCGGTTTTAGAGTATATAATATATGTATATTTGCATGGAAATTCATTCCGTCTTTATATACAAATACGCCTATGTTATTATGGTCTCTAGTGAACATGTTTGGTTCTCTTATCGGTTTTCTAAGGTTATCGGTGTTCGCTAAATCAATACGCTATCACAATCAAGCTACTGCTTAGTCATTACTGCCTTGACTCGCTTCTCATTAGTAAGCTTATCAGTAATTACTACAATATACTATGTTGTGTGTGAGCCGGTTTACTCGAATGTTGGGTTGTGCAGGATAATTCTAATTGTATCCCATTCGGGGAATAAGTCAAACTAACACTAAATATACTAGCGGTATACCGCGACTTTATACGCGTACCTTATATTCCCATTTTGTCCAATTTTTCCACTGATCCTTCGATCCTCTCCGTCTTGCTCGATAAATGGATTATCAAGCACAAACAGGTTATCGCTCGAAATTAGAGGTAGGGCATAGCGATTTATCGCTCGAACTGGAGCTGCCCGACTGGTGAAATTCCGCCACCTTACTGAAGACCGCAGCCAAATAACAACCACTTCTGTGTTGTTGTGTTCCTATCTGTGAGTAAGGTTTCCAGAGCTCTTGGGGGGTGTTACATTAGTAACAGGGGTCTAGTAACAGATTCACTATGCTGTACTTGTCGCCCTTAAGCTAGGACCTAGTTACCTCTGATGAGGGATGAGGTCAATCTTGAATTGAATAATAAAAAAAAGAAATTTTCAATTCGAGACAGTAGTACCTACCTGAGATAAATCCATCCCTATATATTATGTGTACTTATATGGCTGTGTTGTGATATCTTTAAGTAATAAATGTTTATTTATTTTTATGTACCCACTTCTTTGTATCTGACTGTCAATTTATCTTCTTTGCAGGTGCGAAAAACGAAATCCAAAATCGGTCTAGGCGTCACCCTCTCACTTGAGTCAGACGGCGTTTGGCTGTACAACAGGAGCCAGGAGCCGGTCTTTGTCAGCTCCCCGGCCCTGGATGCAGCAGCGGCTAAGGCACTCCTGGTCTGGCGCGTGGCCCCCGGCCACTGCCTCTGCGTGTTCGACCCAGCGTGCCCACCACCGGCCGTCTCGCTCCCCCACATCGGCCCAGTAGACCCCCGCTCCGTCAGGATCTCCTTCGCCAAGGGCTGGGGCCCTAAATACTCGCGGCGGGACGTCACCGCCTGTCCTTGCTGGTTGGAGGTCCTCTTGGCCCCCCCCAGCTGACGCAAACATTAAGGAACGACTGGTTAAACTGAACTCGTACTTAATAGTTCGTCATTACCAGTCAAAGTCGTGTGTGAACAAACTGTGCAGTGCAAAGACAATTTAATATTGACCTCAATGTGAAATGTTTTCGTTTATTGTTGGACTTTTATTTAACTGTGTACTTTAGGACACAGAAAATGGCTCACATAAATCTTTTATAAAAGTTTACCGTTTTAATTATTTTATTTATTTTGATTTTCTTATTCCGGATTAGGTGAGCTATTTTTTGTGTGTTCAAGTGTTTTATGATATTTAAGTGCATTACACGCGTTGCACTAAAATCTGACGGTTGCCCTTATTAGGGTCATGTTTTATTCATCATCAATTTGCGTGTCGTATTTATTCGTTTACAAGCAACACGTTATGTTTACCACAAATGTAAATAAAACCACGCGTACACAAGAAGAGGCCTTATAAATATATATTTCCTACGCGAATTTATAAAAATGTTAATAGGCACTAAAATTTGATTTGTGAGAAAAATACGGGAATCCTTTCATTTCTTTCATTTTATGTTCCTTCTTAATTTTAATCTGACTTATAACTTTCCTTTCTAATGAAATCTGTGGTTACTCTCTGAGATTGGAAAATCCAATTTTGCTGTGGAGTCCTTTCATTTAATCCCGACTTCTCACTTATTGCCATGGTAATTATGAGGCCTTACTCAGTGTAACATGTACCATATAGTCAACTATACAATTTTCAAAAGTTGTATAATATTGTATAGAACTCGGCTTTAAGACAACGCGAGACTGTATATATAAAAGTTATATGTACTATAATATTTGTAATAAACTATTTATAATTATGAAATATGCCTTACATTAGATTGTAAATTATTTAAGATTAGTGTATAGTCATACTTCTTTTTTGTACAAAAATAATATTATTTGACACAATTTTGTATTGCGAGTTGATAACAGTTTATATGTGAAGAAGGCTGTGTGAAAAGCATTTCTAACCGTTGAGATGAAGGGTCGATGAAATGTATCTCAGTTCGAGAAACGTCACGGGAGCAACGACACATAGTTTCATTAGGCATAATCACACAAAGTTTGATCTTTTAGTTTTTATAATCAAAAAAGATCTGCCAACGTTAAATTAAATTTAATTAAAATAGTGCAATCTAATTGATTTTAAAGAACATAGATAGGTGAATTGTCTAAAACAGATTTTGAACATTGTGCCTTGCGTTGTATTCAGATATAATATATAAAGTTATAATCCAAATTTATACATTATAATAAAATAATAGGGTAAATACAGTCAATTTCACTGGCCTATAATTAAGTCTATAATTATATACGTATATTGAAGCTCGAATTTATGAGTGTACTGCTTAGAGACAAAGTGAGTTGGTTTGACAATAAGATTTCATTCTAGTCTTTATAAAAATCTTGCTTTGTCGTAAACACATAAGTATGCTGGTAAAGTACGTACTGCCGCGGGCCAGTTTAAAGGTTAATAAGAGATATTTGATTATAAAGTAAAGCAATATTAGTCTCAGTGACATGGCTTGTTTGCGAATATTATGCTATAATAACTTTCACAAATGCGTATTATGCAAAAAGTCGTTCACAAGCAACTACACCAATATAAATCTGTCCAATATTACCGATGGAATGGTGCTGCTATAAGGACTAATCAAACATCGTACTTTTGGTATTAGAAAGGTACTAGTAATATTTTTTTCTTTATTTTCTTAAATGTTCTCGCAATTTGGAATAGGCAAATGTGTTTTGTAAACTTACTAAATCTTTTTGTTATCAACTAAAACAATTGAGTATCTTGTTGACGATTTAACTTTTGCTAGTTGTGTAACGATGGTAAAAAATCCCTTTTGTCTAAGTCTTGTAGTATATAATTAAAATGTATTTGATTATATACTGCAAATTTAAATTAAAGTGTATGAAATGTAAACTCTTAAATAGTCACAAACACGGTCAGCACGATTCCGTCGAAAAAATGTTAAATTTGTATGTTTTGGGAAATTCTACATTCGCTGTTTACTTAGTCATTGCATTAGACTGATGTAGCGCCTTAATAAATGAAAACATATTTTACAATGTGTACTCCGTTATATCAAAAAATATATTTAAAAAAGGTTAACTTCAAAACTTAAAAAAAATTAGAAATTTACAATTTCAACCGAAATATTTTTTATTTGCTAATAATTCTGTGCCCAATATATTTGGCCTCAAGTGTAATTTTTTTTCCTGCTGCACATTGATAAAATATGTTTGCTGGTATAATAAATACTTAATGAGAAATAATTAAGGTCTCCCTGATTAGCCGATCTTCGTTGCTATCGCGACGATGATGAGATTAGGTTACGATAATAAATTATAAATAAAGAAAGAGAATATTTTTAAAAATTCACGCAGTTTTATTCATCCCTCCGTATTACCCGAAACACATATAAATACATAATTAAAATACGAAACAACAATACAAAATCAATATCTATTACGACGTCTGTAGCCGAGTGGTGAGTGGGCCGGACTTTGGCGTTCTCTGAAATCATGGGTTCGATTTCCCAATCAGGGAATCAATTGGGAAACTGACTTATTTGTATTTTTTCGGGTTTCGGTGTTGTGGTACCGCCGTTATTTCTGATTTATATGGTAGCGTCATTTGCATTAAATAGACGTTTCATAAATATTACTGGTGTAATTTACATGAATAAAAGAATATTGAATATTGAATTTCTCTAAGACAAGTACTTTGCTACTTAATACAGGATGTATCATTAAGTTTGTTTGATATAATTATTAATTAAAAACAAACAATGCTTCTTAGAGTTGTTCATTTTTATACGACTACCAACATATAGATTCATTTGTACATTTTTGTATTATTTACACTATTTACACTACCTTTTTCAAGATATATTAATTTTAGTCAATTCTAAAAGTTATCATGAAGGACAACAAAACAGACACATTTATTCCTATCGTCTTTAATTACTAGACCAGCTAATGAACGTTCTCACCTTTTCTTACAAAGTAATTTACCTACACAACATCCTATTTTGTGCAACATTAAAATAGGCAGCTTTTAAAATATGTAAATAAACATATTCCAAATCAAATTAATTGTTGCTTTAATTAATTTAACTTCCACAATAAGTAACCCAAGAAAGGTATTTATAATTTAAATATTTCATAAGGCATTTTTTTTAGTCAAGATACAATTGAACCTAGCGATGAAAGAGACTAAGTCTTTTAAGGCTTTTGAAACAGACAAGACTAGTTTTTAAAGCCTTGCGACTAAATTAGTTTTGTAAACCTTTAGTCTTTAGTCATAAGACTGCAAACTGACGACTTATTTTATCGACTATTAGCCTCTTTCATCACTAATTGAACCAGCCGATACGTTCTTAGTACCCTAATGGATTTCCAGCATTTCCACGTCTACTGCATCTTCTTCAACGTAGTGTTAGGCAGAAGACTGCTTGCTAAGCCACAAACTGCAAAAACAGTAAAATTTAAATGTAAATTGGCTACTTGACAGTGTTAACAATAAAATATGAAAAGTGTTAGATATGTTAACTTATTAGTTAAGTAATCATTTTACATTTTTGCTTTTTAATTAAAAGCATAGTTAGTATTTTATTTTTGCAAAATAAATTTTAGTTTTTTTATCTGTGGAACAAAAGAACCGAAACGGAAACCACCATTGCAATTCGGAAATGACAGCTGTCGGCGAAAATTATTTATTTTAATGTGGCGAAACAATGATTATTTTACCGATTAAATTGAATTATTGTGTCTCTAATCGTATGAAGAATTTATTGAAACATTTTCCGTTTATCTTAATTAAGTCGTTCCTATGCGTATCGGTTCGTTGTCTAGGATGTTGACGTCATAATTGCAACAATGACGCGACTAGGCGTTTTCGCGCGCTTTTTAAATGTGTTACACAAAATCTTATTTTTCTCGGGTTATTTAGATTATTTCCAGATAAATCGAATTGCTTGGGATATAAAATGAACGGGCGCACATTTTACAATACTTTTTCAAAAACTGTCAAGTAGCCAATTGTGCGTCTTACCAAGCATTCTTGAACAGCGCCATCTATTATGACATTCAAGAACTATGGTTTTAAAAAGCATGCCTTAACTAAATAAAGTACCGCAAGAAGGTGATAGATGGCTTTGTCGGCTTAGGGCTATTATTAAGAGTGGCCTAGGTAGCTACTTGGCGGTGCAGTGCCCCAGTGCCCTCAAGAGTGCCTCCAAAATCTTGATTAGCAAAATGTATAACTCGACCGAATGGTCTGTAGCGTGTAAATCTTTGGAATGGCAGCAGATTGCTTCGACGCTTCCTTCAAAGCCATGGTACTGGACATTGAGGGGGGGGGAGAACTTACTGGCCATGACAGCTGCGATGATGATGAAGGGCGGCAGGCAGCCGTAGCTCATGAGCGCCGGGAAGGCGACCGTCCCCGTGATGGTGCCCAGCCGGCCGCTCATCAGGAACGTCGCCATTGCCATTACTCTGTAATGTATATTTTTATTTTTGTTTGTAGACACACCAACTGTATACATATCATCATAAAGTTATTTAATATGTGTGTAATGAATGGAATTCATACCGCGTAACTGTAAAATGCACGGCATTGAAATATCGCGCCCTCTAAACTAGTTATAGATCAATTTACGTTACATTCTTATAAAGCCTATAAAATATAGACAAATAACTATATATTTAATTATTATTATATTATAATATATCATATATATTGGTAATCTACCTACAGGGTTTTTTCGCTTCCTAATCGGATTCGTACAAAAGCCGATACGCGGTATTTATAAACTTCTTCTTCTTGGTTTTGCACGCGCAGCGACGGTATACAAAATTGTATACCTTAAGGAGGTCGGGAACAAGTCGACGGTGATGCTGTCCAGGGCGCCTCCGAAGAGAGCGGTTAAGGCGAGCGTGGCGGTCACCATCCCGGCTACCGACGTCGCGTCACGACCCAGGTAAGGCAGCAACACCACCAGTGTCGCCGCAGACACCGCGCACACGCTCACCACGAATTTCTTGCCGCATCTAATGAATATAATGTAACAGATTAAACTCAAATTCAAACTCAAACTCAAATATTTCTTTATTCAAGTAGGTTACATATAACACTTCTGAATCGTCGTTGAATACAATGCAAAGTGATTCTACTGCTGGTTCGAAACCTATATCTACCGAGGAGACATTGGTAATGCCTCCTCCACATCACTCGCGAAATTGAACGAAGTTAGACGAATACAATAATGTAGAGAGGCACTTCGGCTCGCCTCGTCAAACTTCGCCTCGTCTCGGGCGACTTCCGTTTGTTGTCGGTTTTTGCAGCCGAGTCAAAGGGCCCGAGGTTATTGGCGTAGAGTTAAACAAGTGTGTAGAGTCATACTTCTGACTTCGACGGCGTTTACCAAGGAACTTCGCCGAGGAACTTCGCGAGTAGTGTGGAGGAGGCATAAGAAACACAGTGAATCAGAAGTGAATAGTTAAGTACCTACCTATTGATGATGACTCCACCGATTCCGTAAGTTATAATAGACCCGGCGCCCACAATGGCGCTTTGAAGATACGTCAGCATGTCGGTCTCGATGGGGACACAGGCCACGTCTGCTACAGGTGAGGGGCTCACTGCGATGGCGGAGCATAGGCTGCTGTTGCCGGAACCAATCATGGCCGCCAGTTGGGGGTACCAGAGGCGGACTGTGTTGGACCTGAGGTGCAGAAACCATGATATGATAGAGCGAGGAAACGGAAGTAACTGATTTTAGAATGGTGATGTTTGTTATGTAATCTATGACACCCATTTTGCTTCTACAACTACATGATATCAAGCCTTGAGATGATCCCCAAACAAATAACTGAATCCACTGAGATAATTAACATGCCTTCCATAACAGGAAGGTGCTTTTGGTCTGAATTGTACAATCACATTAAATAATTCTTTATATGAAGGGAGAAATGCTTTGACGCATCGTATTCCGTGAGTTGGACTCCTACACTTACCCGGAAACTACGGACTAAAGTCCCCCTCTCATCCAGCTTTTGCTGTCGTTTGCTTAAGAGTTTGGGGACCGCTGTATCTATGATCTGATTGGTTTGATGACGAAGCTGGTACTACGATGGAACCATTGTCATCTGGTCATAACAAAGCCTGTTTGAATCTCAGTAGAGAACAAAGGCTTAAGCGCTTAAAACGATCTGTTCATTAGTAACCACCATAATTTACACCTTACTTCCTTGAGCTCCAAAGCCAATTAACGATAATATGCTGTCCCGTATAAACAAGGGTACAAGGTATCTTCCAAAGATAAGAATGGAATCATCATTTTATCATACTTCAAGGCTCCAATGTCTTAACTAAACTGAGGAAACCTTACACAGCGAAAGTGTTCCTCGTGTATTGGAAGCCAACGCTCTTATCAGTCTACCACGGAGACATGTCCCTTTGATGTTTTATACGTGGAATGTTTACCCGAACATACAACCCATGCTGGTCAAGCAGATGAGGACCAGCCATTTGAGGTGGGGCGGTTTGAAGAGTGGCAACAGCTGCGTCATCCCCCCTCGAAGCGCTGCGAAACCTTGGGCTTGCTCTTCACTTTTCTCTTCTACGAGCTGCGTGATCTGTAATGAAGTTAGATAAGGGTCAGGGCACTTGCGTATTTTCCTGTGTTTAGTCATTTCGGCTTATGAAAGAGCAAGTGGATATTTCATGTTTCAAAAACCAAAAGCGCGTACCTTTGCCATGATTAATCATGGAATCTTTTATGGTATGCCTAGTAAAGAGGAAATTACAAACTCAAACTCAAATATTTCTTTATTCAAGTAGGTTACATATAACACTTTT
Organism: Glyphodes pyloalis; assembly: GCA_037074685.1. Classification (NCBI taxonomy): domain Eukaryota; kingdom Metazoa; phylum Arthropoda; class Insecta; order Lepidoptera; family Crambidae; genus Glyphodes; species Glyphodes pyloalis. Next base: position 902,712 of record JAYKKO010000012.1, on the reverse strand, counting down.
GAATCGTCATTGAATACAATGCAAAGTGATTGTACTTCCGGTTCGGAACCTATATATACCGAGAAGACACCGGTAAGAAACTCAGCAGATCATTTACAGTATCAGTATCTAACTTATTGCTACGTGTAGCTCACTTTGGACCAGCATAGCTAGACTTTGAATTGAAGAGTGAGTATAAATAAATAAATATTTGACAGCATAACGTACATTATTATGATTCTATGGTTAATACCCAAAACAATGGTAGGTATCATTAGAAACAACGGTGGTAACACAACACAGTCGTCAAATTATGCATTCTTGAGAGTTAATACCCTCTACGACAGGGACGTTACTTAAAATAATTGAGCTAGACACAAAGGAACTCACTGGATATTCCTCTTCTGGCCTTCCCGTGTTCATGCTGTACAGCTTCCTGAAGATCTTCATGGCCTCCTCGTTTCGGCCGCGAGACATCAGGAACTTGGGACTCTCCGGCATGCAGAGGAAGGCTACTCCGGTCAGGAGCGGCACCATCGCCGTAGCCAGGAGGTACAGGTTCCAGCTATGGATAACTGAAAAAAGGGTAACGGTAAATCAAATAGACAGTTATACTTTGTTGCACAGAACATTCAAAGAAATTGGTTTTTCAGAGAAAATATTGTAGCGTGAATCCCTACTAATATTAAAAATGCGAAAGTAACTCTGTCTGTCTGTCTGTCTGTTACGCTTTCCCGCTTAAACCTCTCAACCGATTTTGATGAACTTTGGCATAGGTATACGTTGAACCTCAAGAACGGACATAGGCTACTTTTTGTTAGAAAGCAAGGGGGGGGGGGTAGTGCCATCTTTAAAAGTTATATGGTAAAATGTTTATTTTTTAAGTTAGAGATATGAAATTTGGCACAAATATAGCTCGAAACTTGGATTAAAATATATACTACTTTTTGTTTCGAATATTAGGGGATATAGGGGTAAAACCGATCATGAAAGGATGTAGTCCACGCGAACGAAGTCGCAGGCACAGCTAGTAGCACATAAAGGTTCTTCTTTGCTGTTCGATTTTGAGTTCTGACGTTCTCTTTTGTACTTTTATGCACTTACACCAATCGCGTAGTAAAATTTAAATACCAATCCGAACGAAGTTACACTCGGCCACGACCGAGAATCTCGGCTTTAATAAAAAACCGAGACAAATTTCTCGGTTGGATTTGTAGCCGAAAATGCCGATACCGAGAACGAGACTGAACTCTCGGTCGGGCCTTAATAGTTATTATTGGTTATTTACAGCACCATAAAAACCGGCTAAGTGCGAGTCGGACTCGCCCATGAAGGGTTCCGTAGCAGCAAGTAACATGACAAAAGTTTATATTGGAGTTGATTAAATTAAAGGTAAATTATGGTTTATGAGTTTTGTTAGTTATTTTCGGTGGAAGTTTGCATGATAATGTACATCAATTGTTTTTTTTTAGTTTTATCACTCTCTTATTTAAAAAGTTACATGGGGACACACACATTTTACGACTTTGGAAGTATCTCTCGCGCAAACTTTTCAACTTAAAAAAGAAAACCTCAATATCATTTTTGAAGACTAATCCATAGATAACTCACAAATCAATATTTGTATACAATTATTGAAGATAAAAAACTTTGGTTTTCAGTTTTAAGTATGGGGAGCCCATAAATTTCTATTTTTGTAAAAGAATCTTAATGCGGTTCACGGAATACATCTATACACCAAGTTTCAAAGGTCTTACTAAGCTAATTAAATATGTATAAGTGATTGTAATATAAAATTTGTATTCAATTCAATTCAATTCAATATTCTTTTATTCATGTAAATTACACCAGTAATATTTATGAATGTATGGAATCATTGCAACGCCCTCTCTACAGCGCGTCACATGTACTTAGCCTTCAGAATGTCAACTCTCATCCCATGTGACATGCAATAAAGAATTTGAATTTGTCTTATAGTTTCGGAGAAAAGTGGCTTTGACATATGGATAGACAGAAGGACAGACATACATGACGAATCCACAAGGGTTACGTTTTTCGCCATAAGCTACGGTACCCTAAAAAGTCCGTGAATACGCCCTTAGTCTCACCGAACCCGTGGAGCTGAAACTGCCAGTCGCGCGTGAGCAGCGCCCAGGCCAGCAGCGGCAGCGTCGTGTTCGCGACCGTGTAGAACAGGCTCGCCAGCAGCATGATGCGCGCGCGCAACTCCGTGCGGTGCATCTCCGCGAGGTACGAGAGCAGCACCGCGAACGGACCGTTGAAGCTGGCAACAGTTTCAACATGTATCACCACTGCTAAAGTTGTATTATCCCTACTAATATTATAAATGCGAAAGTAACTCTGTCTGTCTGTTACGCTTTCCCGCTTAAACCTCTTAACCGATTTTGATGGAATTTGGCATAGGTATACGTTGAACCTCTCGAACGGACATAGGCTACTTTTTGTTTTGAAAACATGCAGTCCACGTAAAAAGTCGTGGGCACGGCTATTTATCACTACATAGTATAAAACAAAGTCCATATCCGCCGTCTGTCTGTCCCTATATATGCTTATATCTTTAAAACTACGCAACGGATTTTGCGGTTTTTTTTAAAGATAGAGTGATTCTTAATGAAGGTGTATACATGCATAATATCGTAGAGGAAAACTGATAAATTTAGAGGTTTCTAATGTGATGTCGTAAATAAGCACGTTTTTTGCGCTTATATTGATAACACTGGCTGAACCCTACAAGCAAAGCATTGATCCTTATCCAATTAAGTACCTTAAATAAATTGTGCATTTATTAAAGATAATTATGCTTTTTACAGCATGTAATTTAAGTGATATTTTTCGAAGATATTACAAAGGACAATGCCCAAATTACTATGGACGAATGTACTGACCTAAAGATTTATGTGTCATGATCAAAATAGCTTATTTAAAGTAAGTTATTTATGTATGACTTTCCTACGAAATTATACCTATTCTCGTTTCCGGAGTTTGAAGATATTAAAGAAAACATATTGTATCGTAGGTTATAAAAATGACACCTATAGGAACCTCTTCTTTAGACAAAGAGATATAGAACCGTCGTCAAATAGTCACTGTCATGAGGTGATGTGACATTAACCAGACGTTAATCGATTTTATGATTGTGATTGTCTAAAATCGTTATTATCTTTTTTTATTTGATGACAGTTTAATATATTATGTAAATATGTCTTGCACGATTAAAAACTTTTAAATTAAAATGGGTACCTAATCATAATGATAGGCATGCATTCTTATCGTTACTGCACATTATTGAAAAATTAGAATCAATTCGATTACTTTAGTTATACTTCAAGATGTACACCTCCCTACTTTCCCTCATGGCTGAAATTGTCAAATGTATCGGAAACCATAAAATTACTTATATTTTTTTAAAAATTACCCCCAAAAGGAATTTTAGTGAAAAACACCGAAATGGTGTAAAATTTTTTAAGTTTTTTTTTCCCAAGAAAAAGATTGTGACACTACAAACTTTATTTAGAGTACTGGCTACGGGCAATCTCCTTTAAAATGAAGGGACGTAGTGGTTGCGGCGCCGCGGCGGTACCGACCCGCGGCCTTACATAAGCATTGCACCCGTGCGAAGCCGAGGCGGGACGCTAGTTTATTATAATAATAAATTATAAATGCGCCAGACAATCACACCAATCACCTGGTCTCAAACTAAGGTTTTCCCTTGTACTATGAGCACCAGACGACGGATGGACTGGGAGCGTCATCCCAGCACACACAGAACCAAGTCAATTAAGAAAAGTTCGTTTTCCAAATTGACTTGACCAGGAATCGAACCCCTTTCGCGCTTTGGCCATCTTCCTTAGCCACTGAGCTACCAAGGTCGTCAGAGGTAGGGCATAGCGATTTATCGCTCGAACTGGAGCAGCCCGACTGGTGAAATACCTCCACCTTACAGAAGATCGCAGCCAAATAATAATCACTTCTGTGTTGTTATGTTCCTGCGTGTGAGTAAGGTTTCCAGAGCTCCTGGGAGGTGCTACATTAGTAGCAGGGGTCAAGCCTTCAAGGTAAGGGCGACAAGTCCAGTAACATATTTATTATGCTGTACTTGTCACCCTTAAGCTAGGACCTCATTACCACTTAACATCGGGTGGGATGAGGTCAATCTTGAAGTGCAATATAAAAAAAAAATGTATGTTGTTATCCATTAATTAAAATTGTCAGCGCGTTACTTATAACTAGGTATCTTTTAGTTATTATCATCGTTTATAAATTATTCTTGTTTACTTATGCATGACTGATCGTGAAGAGTTGATGCTCATTTGCACTCTTATCAGATATCAGAAACGCCTCAAAATGGTATATAGAGGTGTCCTTAAATGAACCATAGAATATAAATAGTTAATTTGTGCTATAGTATATTTATGTAGTAAACTTAGTACCAAACCGTTTTCTCTGTCCCTCATTAGCATACAAATGATAATGACATAAAATTACAGAAGCGCTTGCGACTAGTTTGAAATCACACGATGATATCCCATTCAGTTTTTGACGTACGGGAAAATTATTTACGTACCGTACCACTACCCCTGGAGATGGACAGCGGAGTATGTGAAACTTTTCCACTTTGGGAAGAACGAAGACCACCCATTAAACATTTTCGTCGACTATTGTTTGTGACGTGGAAAACATGCCTACTATCACTGCTATGATGCCACGGCGATCACATCTACCTATTTGTCTAAGTATCGCATCTCAACCGTTGGAACGCGGAATATTCTAGAGCTTGCTTCACTCTTTCCTCTTTTCACTGTGCGACAGTTTTATTCATACCACAGATATAATAAAAATCTGTGATTCATACTCACAGGAACCCGCAGGTGAATCTTGTCAGCAGCAGCATAAGGAAGTTTTGGCTCATGGCGGAGGCGATTTCCACGAGGCCGGAACAGAAGAAGCCCCAGGCCATGATCTGCCGACGGCCCAGCGTGTCTGACAAGAAGCCCCAGATCAGGGCCGAGGAAGTCATTCCTGGAACATATATAAAGAAACAATGTATCACTGACTATTTTTTTCTTCTGGGAGAAATGCCCATCACTCTCTGCCATGGGGAGACAGAGAGTGGTGTGTCTGGCTCAAAATTACTAAAAGTCCCGGGGTGGTCATTCTCCGCCCCAGTGGTGGGATCCAGTATCCCGCGATGCGGACGAACGCAGACCCCCATCGACGATATATCTCTGGCTAGATCAACTTCTGCCTCAGCTTCGTCGGAGAAGAAAGATTATTGCTATGGAGCTTTTACTTAAAAAAATAATTATACGACAGTTAAATTCATTTCTTTCTCCTGAATGTATATGGATATATTAAAATAAGAACTATCGTCTTTTTATTTAAACTACATTGAACCAAAAATGGTGAAAGGAATTAGTACCATCATTTGATAAGTAGCGAAAGCCTTTATTTTCTTGTGTGCCTGTTCATTTGTGTGTAATGTTACGAATATTATCTTATTATTTAGACCTTTGTGAGTTCTCCTAACTTTACCTGACTAACGCTTTTTTCAGCTTGATATATAGTCTGAGGTGCTTTTGTTCGTTTGTATTCCATCCAGTCTTTGATAGTATTGCCCCAAATTATATCCAGAATCAAGGCATCCTTGCAAAACTAATAGGGATCTTAAGTAGATGTATACTTATGTAGGTATAGTAAAAAATGTTAATATTACGTAGGTATACTTAAATTCGAAGCAAATAATTACTATTGTTGACTCCAGTATCACGCCACAATTATTTTCGCAAGGTGAACAAACAGGTTCGTTTGATTTCAAGAATACATACGAAAGCAAATTTACATTTATAGCGATTGTTGCTGTTATCAGTAAACGTACTATGATATGTGGTCTCCACAGAGGTGTGCGATCATGTAATCCGTCTGTTAGTGATATGACGTCGATTACGAGTACTCTTTACTTTTTTTTCCATTGATATCAAATCGGTATAGCAATAAAAGTATGATACTTCATAGTAGGCAATTTACATTTATGGTCCCAAGTACGCTATTGAAGTCAGCTTTAGACGAATTCGAGAAAATACAAAGAGTAAGTCAATGGTTTGGTAGAGGTTCAGAGATTTAGGCAAATGATTATTTAATTTGTACATTTCCTTCTTACATTTGTAACATGCTTTCTCTTAAATGTCCAAGTAATGTCTTTTCCGTTACAATACTCTATAGCATGTTCTATCATCGTTTTATCTAGTTTTGCAGCGCAGCGAAAACGCTACACATTAATTCACACTTGCTTATGTTAAATGTAATAAAAATTTAAGAGAGGTAGGGCATAGCGATTTATCGCTGGAACTGGAGCAGCCCGACTGGTGAAATACCTCCGCCTTACAGAAGATCGCAGCCAAATAACAATCACTTCTGTGTTGTTGTGTTCCTGCGTGTGAGTAAGGTTTCCAGAGCTCCTTGGGGGTGTTACATCAGTAGCAGGGGTCAAGCCTTCAAGGTAAGGGCGACAAGTCCAGTAACAGATTTATTATGCTATACTTGTCACCCTTAAGCTAGGACCTCATTACCACTTAACACCAGGTGGGATGAGGTCAATCTTGAAGTGCAATATAAAAAAAAATGGCAACTATAAGTGGAAGGTCTACTTATTCTGCCAACGTCACGTCATAATTTCAGGATAGACCACAGGTACACAGGTGTTAAATGATACACTTCATGGTATAGGTATATAAACTGAAGTAAGTTTTGAACTGTAGTCATAATTCACACCCCTGTTAGTTCAAATACGATCCAAAACTTACTTTAGTTTCTAGAAGAATTCTTACCCGCATAGGTGATGGCGTTGATGGTGCCCATGTCGAGTAAGCTGAGGTTCATGTCACACTGGGCCCTCGTGAAGATGTAAGACACGGAGCTGGTGACGGAGACGGCGCTCCAGAAGGCCGGCAGCACGCACAGCATCAGCACCAGGTTAAAGCGGCCGTAGCCTGTCGCCGCAATTGCTGTTTCGAAGTCCGATGGTCCAGATTCTAGACAAGTTTTTGTTTACACTGTTCACTGTCCTTATAATCAGATTATGAAATAGGTAGACTGGGGTCACTAACATAACTCTTAAGGATCTGTAGTTCAAGAGGCAAACAGGGCACTTATGTTGAAGAACTAACCGAGGAAAACAGGTTATAATAATTAACGAAAAATACAGAAATCTTTTAACACATGTATTTTACTTCATTAGATAATATTCATCAATCGACAGTATAAACAAAATGAAGCTACCTCTGGATCGGAACTTATAACTGCAGAGAAGATACCTGCAGAAACTGCAGTTTTTATTATGAATAAAGTTGAACTTATTACTAATTTGCATCAATGGAGAAATGGAAATTAAAAGCAAGTATAGGATTAAACGAACTGTAGGTCTAAATGCGCAATTAACTTAAAAATGTAATATGAATAATTTGCTTGTCTACTTGCATGTCTGTCTATGTAAATAAAATAAATAGCAGTACGTGATTAAGATGCCCATTCGTACTTGGTCGTTGCCCTTTTCTGGTTGTGTGGTTTTAAGGGAAAAGTCTATTTCCCATAACATGAAAGACATTTCTAATGAAAATGATTAAGTTTTGAAGTTACATGTTAAACTTATGGTACTGTTTTAATTACAAGTGGACGCAAATATTACCTTGTGCCAACTTTTCCAAATTGCTCGACGACAGTCCCGTAACTTTGAACAAATGGTCGTGAGGAATCTCCTCCTTCGCAGCCGGAGCCTCAGCGTCAGTCCTTGCCGTTACCATTTCGGATTCTATGTCCAAAAACTAAAAATATCCACAACACCCTCTGACTCCAGCAATACACAGTAGCGCGTTGCAATAACCTTTCAGCATTCTTACGTGATCTCGAAGATAGCATCAGATATTCTTTGTTATATACTTCGCTGTAGGAAGCCATATCTGCGAAGTTTGACTTGGGATCAGTGTTGTGTGCCGTGCAAATACATTTTTAAGTATTCCTTCTATCCTTTCGTTATTATTGTTTGTCTGTGTAAATAACACAGGATGTTCAGGGCAAATACTGTTTGCTGAGTGAGTTGTAACGTATTCATTTATCGGCTGCTTCCATAATGTGGTTATAAAATATTACTGAACTTTCACATGCGTTTAATACTAGTAGGAGTGTTAATTATATTTTTGCTATTGCTCTTCTGTCTTGCAATAATTGAAGGGTTCCGCTAAAACTGGGATCGGCGCAAGATTGTTTATACTGCGATTGTTATATTATCACCACATGGACCTGTTCTATAAGTAAAACCTCATAAGATCCAAGAGTGGTTTTTCCTTTCTTTTCCTTTCCTTTTTGTTTTTCTTTTGTGGTGTTTTCCTTGTATGTAATCTTGACCGGCTTCAAATAAAGTGTACCTACTCGTTTTTCTTCGTCTGTTATTTCTTTTCTTCTGTGTTTCCTCTTCAAGTCTGTGATGTCCTAACTAGACTGGGAATGCCTTAGGCGTTTTAAGGGAAAAAAGTACTGATTGATTTCTATCATTTCCTGTTTTAACGTCAAACAGCGGTTGATTTCTAAAGATAAATTAGTTGTACACCTCAAAAAAAAAAGACTATCATATGAACTTCCAACTTATTTTGTCCCCCAAAGGACAAAGTTTTGTAAACTCCTAAATAACGAATCTACCTCTTAAATGTCAGGTTCTAGGTGTTTTGTTTCTGAGACTTCGTGATTAATCATTCAGTTAGTGCCGCAACCGCATTGTGACGGCACCTTTGACTTGATTTTGTGAGAGTAAACTAGATAGCAATCGGAGTAGAGTAATAAATATATCATTAATTAAAATCGTGTTATAAATTATTTCACAAACTTATCTTGATTTAACGTTTAATTAGTAATACAAAATAAAAAATATTTTTATTTATTTATCGAACAACTAAAAATACACACGTGTTCATAACATAATGGGTTAATAATGATAGTTAGTATTAATTACTAGGAATGATTTGGTGGTGCGACAGATGTCGAAGAACAGAACAGAACAGCTCCCATTGTCGGCTATCGTCTTCAGGACATTGTTCTTGCGGCTGCCGCGCGCGTCTTAAAAGATAGCCGGCTTTTTTGCGTTTGACGCTAATTCTGTGAATTAGCGTTTACAAGGCATTGTTGTATTTCAAGGGTAGGGTGTTAGGCGTTTTTAGGTATAGCTGACCACAGATTGCTCGTGTAGAGTGAGGTACAGGCAATAAAAAGCTTGTTTTTAACAAGGATCGAACTAAGAGGAAATCTGCAAGCTACTGTTCGCTATTCTTTCCAACGGTTTGCGCTCTCACTCTACGGCAGCACCATCCTTGAGGTCTTCGGTGACAAAATGACCCATGAACAGTCACGAGCAATGAAATGTAAACAAACAAACAAACGGGCCGATAAGTATGTAGATCTAAACATATTCGGCAGAGGGCACTTACCGGAGGCTAACGGTTGATACAGCAGAAAAATTTCATCGCCTACGATAACTTGCGGTTAGCTCAGTTGGTAAGAGCAGCACGCGCGATACGTGAAGGTCGTGGGTTCAAATAAAAATTTTCTGTTTCTAATATTTGAAATGTAAACACTTGAGCTATGACGTTACCATAAGGTTCGCTTTGGAATGAGTTTGTATACAGATCAGTGCACATGACTGCATTAATTGCGTACAGGGTGGCCGGAGTTACAAATTCCAGTAATCTATTACCAGTCTCAAGAAACAGATATTCACTCTTCTTGTTTTGTAATAAGTTTAGTTGCGTTTGTAAATGAAAGTACTGAGTTTCTTCCAGATTTCTGTGAATTAAGGTTCCGAACCGTTTTTGCCCGGTACCAATATTTAAAAAACGATCCATTTTACTTACGGATATTAATATATTATACGAGGCGTAAGCTAAAACAACAAGCTGTTTGTTTTTGTCGTTTTTTTGTGTAGTTTTAAGCATAAAATTATAAGCGCCACTCGATTGCGTGGGGAACTAGCAAGAGCCGGGGCGCTTGCTAATTCTCCAAGCAAGGGGTTCCACCAGAATACCAGCGCTGCTGGGACGTTAAAATGTCGCAGCGGCATTCGCTGAGGTGGAACCCAAATTGGCCTCACAAAGTATTTATACTATATCTGTTTCATTTGTCTTGCGTTGTTTGTAAATTTTGTGATGTCAATAAATGTTTTTTATTTATTTATTTAAAAACTTTATTGCACAAATAGGTACAACAGGTGGACTTAATGCTAGGGGCATTCTCTACCAGTCAACCCTTGGGTCATGCAGATATTTGTATATGGGTGCAACAACAAATTAAGCATTAAAAATAACATTACGGTGTCTTTTAAATATACGATAATAATACACATACTATATAAATTAATTAGAATATAATATATAAAATATGAAGGTATACTTAGATTTACATAATATTGATAATTTATATTTTTTTTTTCTTTCTTTCTTTCAAAAAACCGTTCCAGACTTGTAGTCAGTTGGAGAAAAACGCATTGTCATATTGAATACAATACGAATCGTAAAATATTGGAACCGGGAATTAGTAAAATCAAATTTGGTTTGTAAAGACTATTCGTAAGTGTTACTGATGGTATTTACATTAATAAAAAGATTTTGATTATTAAATATGGAACAATCTGAATTATTTAGTGATACTTATTTATTTATAAGGTGCACCAACAGCAATACACATACTCACTGATATATAAGGGAGAGGTTCAATATGTATGCCAATTACAGTATACACAGCGTTCGCCATAAGATTCATCTTTTATATCGAAAAAAAAAAAACATTCCAATTTACATTACTTAATTAATTAAAAACTGAAATAATGAAGAACTAATAAACTAAATTTGTGTGTCCGGAGGTTGAGCATAATATTCAAACAGATATATTTTTTCTGTAATAAAATAATAGGTATTATGTATTTCATATGTATATTCCTCTTGTACTTTTTGTATATTTTAGGTAGGTAGGTTTAAAGATCTAAGCATACATAAGAGTAGAGACCGGAAGACGACTTTGAAAATGAAAAGTAAAATAAAAAAAATAGTACATACTTACATAATACTTTAACATTTTACTGGTAAACTATTGGTACTTTTCATGAAATTAGGGTTTGGTGGTGAAATAAAAAACTGATACGAATTGTTTGCTTATTATTCACACGTTCATATTACCCCAAATACACATACTTATAATAATATTATCTAATAATTAACTAAACCCTTTTTGCGTCACGCAATCGGGTAAATAGTAGTAGCTAAGAATACAGATCAAGTGTAATATATCTAGACTACTATTATTATAATAACACTTGGTAGGGAGCCCTACCCAGCACTCATTATTAGTAAGTACATTTATCTACCTATTAACATCATTGAATTATATACTTAATCACTATATGTTTTTATATCAAAAGCAAGTGGCCCGCCACGGCTTTGAATGCGCACTATCTGCGTTTTTCCACAAATTCTTCCTAATAAATCCTATAGCCTTCCTCGATAGATGGAAAACAAAAAAAATAACCAGAAGTTCACAAGCGCGTTGAAACAAACTCTTCAGCTTTTTAATATTAGTATAACTATCAAAGATGAGCTGACATAAAGAGAAACAATACAATTTAATTATTAAGATCATGAGACTTTCCTGTTAAATTTTTAAATACTTATTCAATAAGCTTATCCTACATACGATAAATATCGTAATAATTATGACGCCTCGGTAAAAAATCATGCGTTTCAAAGCATTATGATAACATTTTAAATGAGCCGTATCACACTCCTATGACTGTTGCTTGTATGATAATTGAAAATCGGACCTTTAACTTATAAACTAAATATTAAATATACGAAAGGGGTGTGAAGGGGTATACAATTTGAGTTGACTCCGGGCATCGAAAGCCCACAATATATTTTTGTCAAAACTAAATAATTTTTTATTCGCTATCATTTTCTGCTACGTTTAAAAATGATCATTTTTTAAACTTGCATTATGGAAATACACCAACGCGCAACGGTACGAAAAATCCTATTGAGAGGCGGATAAATTAAAGGTGTCTCAAAATGGCCAATGGTCTAGTTTACTACATTTTATAGCCAATATTTACGCTTTCAAATGTATTGGTTTAGGTTCATACTCGTATTTTGTATTTTATATTAGGTAGCTACAGGGGGATAAGCTTATTGATATTTTATAAATAAAAGTCAATTTATCCTGGGGGTCTAGTCAAATGGCAGTTGTCGAACATTGTTAACGTTTTGACAAGTATAAAATGTATGGAATTGACATTACTTTCCCCTATTGACCCCCAGGATAAATTGACTTTTATTTATAAAATATCAATAAGCTTATCCCCCTACCTTTACCTTGCTGAATTTTACCTTCAGCTCTTTTACACTACATGCTACAGATATCACATATAAATCAAAATCATCTATCATCAATTTACTTTATAAATTTTAAAGTCAAGTAGATTACTGTAGCTTTTTCAACGTGGTATTGGGGAGAAGGCAGCTCGCCACGCCACATACTGAAAAATAAAAAGATAATTTAATTTGCACATAACATAAAACTAAATAAGTAGCAAAAAATATTAACTTTGTATTATCAAAACAACGATTTTGCAGTTATCCGGTTTTTTACATTTGGGTAGTTTTGAACACATTCAGTAAGATATAGTGTTAGGACACATGAAGTTTTTTTAAATTATTAAATTATTTTCTAAATTATAGGACAACATCATATACATTGCTCTGATTCTGTGGTAAGTAGCTAAAGCTCTTGTGTTACAGAAATCAGAAACAACGACGGTATCACAACACCCAGACCAAAGACAATACAGAAAAGTTCGTTTCCCATATTGACCTGACCGGGGATCGAACCCGGAACCTCAGAGATGGCGCGACGCCAAAGTATGGTACGCTCGCCTCTCGGCTACGAAGGTCGTCAAAGAGATTCGTCGTCGAGACGTCGAAGAGATAAGGAGGTTTCCAGTGTTTAACCGACCGTTGAGTCCCTTCATATTGTATATACCAGGGAAGTTTCTTAATCGACACACGCCGTCACCCTCCCTCAGGGTGGCGGTATGGTGCATCAAGCATATCCCCCCGTTAAAAAAAAAGACCTCATTACCACTTAACATCAGGTGGGATGAGGTCAATCTTGAAGTGCAATATAAAAAAAAATCTATTTCTTATTATGAAAATGAGATATTTTGCCGGTGATACCTTAATGAGGAAACCAGGCTTCGATGGTGGCATCCCAGAGATATGCAAAAGGGTCTATAAACTTCTTCAAATTGGACCAGAAGACTCTGGCAGATATGACAATGAAGAAGGCTCAGGAAGAAAAAGAGGAACAAGAGAGGAAGGATGCTGAGAAGATAGCTAGGGAAGAAGCAAAAAGGCAGAAGATGATTGCAGATGGACCGTTGCCACCTGATGAGACGAAATTGGTGGCAATTGAAATAGGTTTATTAGAAAAACTGGAGGGGCAGTCGGTTTCTTTTTTGCTAAAATGTATTTATTTCCAATGCTCACTGCTCCAAATTCCGACATTGTTCATATACCCCGCAGAATTGAAATCAAAGCGAGTATTAGATACTTACTGCACATCACGGCTGCGATGGTAAGAAAAGGTGGGAGGCAGCCATATGTCATGAGAGCCGGGAAGATTACAGTCCCAGTGATGGTGCCCAGTCTACCACACATTAGGAATGTTGCCATAGCCAGCACTCTGTAATGAAAAAATAATAATATATCGTTATTAGAACGAGTGGTTATTGGGCGAATTCCGTCCCAAATGGATCACGTTTTGGCAATAATCAACTTAGCATCTAATGTATTTAGTATAATAATATTAAGCTAGGGATAAAAAGTGAATAATCTAACTTATGAGCTATTTCCATGCTGCCACCAGGTAGAAAGATCCTTGAATAAATTTGTTATTCAATCGATTAATAACTAATTTTCATGAAAACAATTTACACTCACATGAATTATTATTATAATAAAATTCATTGATGATCTCTGTAGATGAGCCGCGAGGTCTCGCGAGGTCCCGGGTTCGATTACCGATCGGGTCAATATGGCACCACTAACTTATCTATGTTGTTTCGAGTCTGGATGTTGTGGTAACGTCTTTGTATCTGATTTCTATAACACGAGTGCTTTAGTTACTTAACATGATGCTACATTTATATTTATTATCTTTGGCGTCGCGCTATCTCTTGAGGTCCCGGGTACGATCCCCGGTCGGGTCAATATGGAAAACTAATTTTTCTATATTGTCTCGGGTCTGGGTGTTGTGGTACCGTCGTTGTTTCTGATTTCTGTAACACAAGTGCTAAGTCTGATTCTGTGGTAAGTAGCTTAAGCACTTATATGTGATATTGTCCAATTACAAACGCCCTAAAAATGTTACTGACCTAAGCGAGGTTGGAAACAAATCAACAGTGACGCTGGACAATGCTCCTGCGAACAGCGCAGTGAAGGCGAGCGTGGCGGTCACCATCCCGGCGACCGACAGAGCGTCGCACCCCAGGAACGGCAGTAGCACCACCAGGAACCCGGCAGATATAGCGCACACACTCACAACTACCTTCTTACCGCATCTGAGGCAAAAAACCAGGGGTATAATATTTTATAGTGCTTGATACCGCACTAGCGAAGTCTAATTTTTCTAATTGGAGTGCCCTTACAGGGCCTTTAGTGATCTAATTTTAAGTTACCACCTTGTAAACACTAAAGATGCAATAAAAATATTGAGTATTGAAATATTTTAAAGAAAAAATCACCTCCCCATTCGGTGTGGGACCACGACCTTTAAGTAGGTACTTTAATGTACTGTTTCATGTTACTAAATAAACTGTTCTTTCTATCTTTCTTTCAAGTATCGCGTGCTGCTCTTCCAACTAGGTTATTCACGTGTTATTGTAGGCTGAATAATTCATCTCTTATCGAATGGGATATCACAGTTTTACAGACAAATTATAGTACAATTTAGGCGGTCTTATCGCCAGTAAGCGGTATTTTCCACACAACCTTTAGGCAGAGGAAATAGTAGATGACAAGCAATGGGCTCGGCCATGCAACTCATAGCTTGAGATTTGTTTAAAATGTATATATATCAAATACATAAATATATATATATATCGTCAAAGTAACTTCTATATAGCTATCCGATCCAATTTTGTTGCGTTTCATAAGTATATAAAAGTCAAAAAAGTCACATTCATCACCTGTTGATGACCATTCCACCAATACTGTAGGTGATGATGGATCCTGCGCCCACCACCGCGCTTTGAAGGTACGTCAGCATGTCAGTCTCGATGGGGACACAAGCCGCGTCTGGGACCGGTACAGCATCAACAGCGATGGCGGAGCACAGGCTGCTGTTGTCCGACCCAATCATAGCCGCCAGCTGGGGGTACCAGAGGCGGACTGTGTTGGCTCTGTAAAAATGTGTTATGTTCATTCAAACACCTGGCCCCCTTCTTTTTATTTTTTAATGGGGGTAAATCCATAGATGGACCATACCACTGCCCAAGGGAAGGTGGCGGCGTGTGTGGGATTCCCAGGGGCAGATCGTGTCCTGGCTCCGACATTAAAAAGACTGGGACTTCCCACTAAATACCCCCAGTTGATCTCATCGTTGTGGTGATGTGAATGATGAATGATGATGATGAGTGAAATTGGCGATGAAGTGATGAGTAAAATGGGCGATGAAGTGATGAGTGTCATGGGTATTCGGGGTCAACCCTTGACTACCACAACATTACTGGCGAAATTGCTGCTTTAAGCGGCCCCGACAATATATTCGAAAGATCTACAGATAGTTTTACCCATTTTAGGTCGCAACTTTAAGGTGCTATTAATACAAAAATCAGTAGTCTTTGTTGCCATTGGATCTTCTTTTATCCTAACCTCTAAAGGAATTGAAATCCACTAAAATAATTAAAAATATTATGGTGTGATGAGTAATCAATCGCTTGGAAAGATATTTTCCCAGTAAAAAAGGCTTAGTCTAGTGTTGACTCCTCCAATCAGAATGTTTACCCGAACATACAGCCCATATTAATCAGGCAAATGAGCACGAGCCACTTGAGGTGGGGCGGTTTAAAGAGTGGCAGCAGCTGCGCCACCCCCCCTCGAAGCGCTGCGAAGCCACGGGCTTGCTCTTCACTCTTCTCTTCTACAAGATTAGTGATCTGAAAGAAATGTATGAGTATGTTCTTGTAGGGCATGTTATTGAAAACATTCTGGTTTATGTTTCTAGTCATCTAAAATTGGAGGTGAAGCTAAGTGGAGCCCATTTATGGAGCCGCTTATGGCGGAAGTCCAGTATTTCGAGTATGGTGGTCTAGCAACCGCCTTGACTGAGACCAGAGCCTACAGTTGACGAGTCAAAATGTATTTTAAGTCTCACTGGATCCGTTATAAAAGTTTACATTTTTAGATCTTTTGATGTGTACTCACTCGGTATTCTAGAAAATTTGAGACTGAAATTTGAATTGTAGAATGAAGTGTGGGCGCTAATTTCATAACTTATTGGAGATGGATTTCTATGCATCTATATGGTTTCAATAATTTCTATAAAATGTCATAACACTTACTGGATAAGTCTCTTCAGGTTTTCTGGTATTTGTACTATATATCTTCCTGAATATTTGCATTGCTTCTTCGTTTCTGCCCCGCGACATAAGGAATTTGGGACTCTCCGGCATGCAGAGAAACACCACGCCTGTCAAGAGTGGCACCAGCGCTGTTGCTAGAAGGAACAGGTTCCAGCTGTGAATCACTGTAATCGGAAAAAAAATCAACTCACATTACAAAACAAGTTGCTCCTGCCAGCAGTTCTTCCAAGGTCATCCGCCCAACCTAACAGGATTGCTCGGCGTCATACAGTACGTTAACTTACAGACGCACAATAAAGTATAAATCATAAAGGGTAAGTTTTCCGCGCGTCCCCTAAAGTTTCGGTCAAGATGATAATGCTTCGCAGCCATGTTCGAAATCAGAAAGAAAAAAATATGAAACAGTTTTACAATAACAGTTTTAAAATTACTTTGAGAAGCGAGAGCTACAAATGTCGGCAATTTCAGTCTTGATTGGAACATCATGACCAGATGAAGAAATATTGTAGTAAATACCGTCGTCGTTTCTGATTTCTATGACACAAATGCTTCATCTGCTTACCACACAATCAGAGCAATGTTATTTAAAAATTCAGTAGGTATAAGAGAGTATAAGAGAGGTAGGGCAAAGCGATTTATCGCTCGAACTGGAGCAGCCCGACTGGTGAAATACCTCCACCTTACAAAAGACCGCAGCCAAATAACAATCACTCCGGTGTTGTTGTGTTCCTGTTTCCAGAGCTCTTGGGGGGTGCTAAATTAGTAACAGGGGTCAAGCCTTCAAGGTAGGGGCGACGAGTATAGTAAAAGTTAAGCTAGGAACTCTTTACCACTTAACTTCAGGTGGGATGAGGTCAATTTTGAAGTGCGTTATATAAAAAAATGTTTGAAGACCAAGTATAGTATACTGACCGAACCCATGGACTTGGAACTGCATGTCCTGCGTTAACAGCGCCCACGCCAGGAGGGGCAGCGTGGTGTTGGCGATCGTGTAGAACAGGTTGGAGAGCAATATGACGCGCGCGCGCAACTCCGTTCGGTGCATCTCCGCAATGTATGAGATCAGTACTGCGAAAGGGCCGTTGAATCTGGAAGAAGAAATTTTTTTAGATAACATTCAATTGCGACCTCGGTGGCGAAGGGAACCACTGGAGATGGGAAACGCCCGAAACGTGAAAGAGCCTGGGTTTGTCGGTCAGGTCAATGTGGGAAATTAACTTTTCTACCTACTCAAACGTCTTCTGCAAACTGTAAATAAATCATAAAAAAAATATTTTATTTTATATTGTTTTAGTACTATGAACTTTAAGTATTGTTTAAGTTCATTTGTTTGTTCACTTTATTGTTTAAATCATCATTCAAACAAGTTCATGCACCGCCACTATATTGTTCGTTTAAATCTGTGGGGTTGACTTATAGAGAATACCACTAAGCTGAATAATGTCCTTAAACTACAACTAAATTCAGTAGTTGTGAAGACTGAAACTACTAGTAATATTTATAATAAACTAGCGGCCGCTCGCGACTTCGTCCGCGTGGATTTCGGTTTCCATACAAACTTTCACCCCCCTTTTCACATTTTCCATTATTTCTTCGCTCCTAATAGTTGCAGCGTGATGTTATATAGCCTAAAGCCTTTCTCGATAAATGGTCTATTCAACACAAAAATATTTTTTCAATTCGAACCAGTCGTTCCTGAGATTAGCGCGTTCAAACAAACAAACAAACTCTTCAGCTTTATAATATTAGTATAGATGCACCAATAACACCAATAAAGTTTTTCCTTGAACTATACATACCAAATGACATATAATAACTGGAGGCGTCATCCAGACCCAAGTTAGTTTAGAAAACTTCGTTTCCAAGATTGACCTGATCGGGAATTGAGCCTGTGACCTTTTGGGCTTTACCCACTGACGCAGTAAATAAGTCTTACTTCTCCAAGTTACTCACAAGAAACCGCAGGCATATCTCGTGAGTAGCAGCATGAGGAAGCTCTGACTCATGGCTGAGGCGATCTCAACGAGACCTGAACAGAAGAAGCCCCACGCCATGATGCGGCGCCGGCCCAGGGTGTCTGACAAGAAACCCCACACCATGGCCGAGGATATCGCTCCTGGAATAGGAAACAAGCGGCATTGACGCCGCATTGAAATAATATTTGGAACATTGGTTAGCGTTGTGGGCTGAGTTAGGTAGTCGAAGTTCAGAAAACTTCGACCGGCCACCGCAGCAGGGTGGAAATGACTTCGCAGTTCGCACGCATGTTCCTACCGTCCAAAATAAAGGCGATGAGAGCGTGGGGGGAGTTTTTTAGTCCGTGTGTGGTCCCCACTCCTGAGCGGCGGAGTCCCACTTTGTTTAATTTGAAAAGGAAACTTTGTTCTATTTGAAAAGGGTAAGTGTCGAGTTTCTTACCGGGACATTATCAATATTCCGAACACGGCGGTAGAATACTATATATATATTTGTACTAATGATTCAAGTGTGCTTTTGTAAACATTAAGATATATTTTTAAAGATATTCACTATTCTACTCTATTCTGAGTTCACTCCAGACACGACATGGCATTAACACCTCATTTCTATAATTGCATAATCAAAGCAAATAGTACCTTTGTTGACTCCAGGATCGCACCACAAGTATTTTCGTTACATAAACAAACAAATGCGTTTACTTTTCAAGAATACTTCGAATACAGAACAAATTTGCACTAGAGCGCCGGAGCTGCTCTGTGTAAACAGCATTTGTTACTCTTATCAGCAAACACACTTCTGATTTGCTGTGTTGTCTCGTGGCTTGTGTCACCGTTGAATCAGACACATGCATTGTTGGAGCTGTGACGTCAATAACTTGTAAATTGTGAAGTAACAGTGAAAAGAGCAAACGGTGACGTAATTTACGCAGATGCCATCTTTTCTCGTTAGTGTATTCCATTGCCGTGCTTTAGCCTTTATATAACTTAACTAGCGGTCGCCCGCGACTTCGTCGCGTCTTCTATTGACGTTCTACAGTGATCAGCACGTAAACGTTGCAGTTCGATTTTAGTTCTTATGTCCGCGATATAAAAGCGATTTTTTGTGTAAATATTTTCTCAATTGATATTTTGCAGGACCGTATTCTTGTTAGCATTTATTTCCTCAACCCGAAGGTTGTCGAAAAATATTGCTTTCTGCTGCAAAAATTAAAGTTGTACCTGTAAGTTTAACATTACAAGTGCGACTTTAACCATTATATTACAATAAATAAATACTATCTCCCTAGACGAGCGGTTGCGGGTAATGTACCTAACGTTGCAGACTCAAGCATTACAACAGTAAAAGAGAATGAGCGTTACAATGAGCACTTTGTAATAGAGATGCAACGGATATCCGGTTGATATCCGGTATCCGGCCATCCGGCCATTAATTTACTATCCGGCCGGATACCGGATAGTGATTCTGATTGGTAATTAACTATGAATAATAGTTAGTATACAAGAAAATAACAACAAATTATTAATATACACCACAGTAAACACAAAAAAACTTATCTATTCAGCAAAATAGGCGGGCACTGTATACGAAATAGTTCCGGACAGTGACGTAATGGGTGAATCTTTAAATTGGGCGTATTTGATTGATTCCGTGGAAAATTTTAAATGATAATAATATACTAAAATCATGATGTAATATAAAATTTAGATAGTTTTTTAACATATTGATCTAATAGGCACTCATTTTGCACAGTTAGTTTCGAAAATATAAGCAACTGAAATTTTGTCTAACACGGGAATCAAAATGGGAATCAATAAAACAATCTTTAGTATAGTTCAAATCAATTTTTTGTTCAAATTCTTTTATTTAATACAATTCTTTCATTTCAAAATTTCAGATCTTCATCAGTTCTTTGATAAATGTTATAAAAAGTTTCTATCAATTCCTTTCAAATTATAACAAAAATAAGTAACGAAGAGAGGAAACAAGTCTTCACACTATCATTTCATGGCTAATCACGCTGTGTGCTTCAGTATCACTACCGCCAGAATAAATATGTTCTTCTAGTTTTAGCTCTTCTATTTCTTGCAGTTTTTTCTTTTGATTATGTCTATTTTCTTTTGGCGTGGACTCATTTCACACACTGGTACAATTTTTCCTGACATTTTCTTCTTTAAATATCTTTGCCGTTATTTTTCTTGAGATTGAGCACGAAGTATGGGGTAATTTTTGATTATTTCCCTTCGACGACGTTCAGCACGGTGTTTTTTTCTAATATTGCTTGCTTTGACTGTTTGGGAGGCATTTTTAAATCTGAAATATGTAAAAGTTTCTATGAATATAAATCTAACTATTTTAGTGTTGATAAACAAATTACAAAGTATTGACACAAATTAAGAATATCTATGAATCACACATACATTGGCACAGCATGCTTAATTCTCATGGCATTAAAACCACGGGAATCAATAACACGGGAATCAAAATTTGTTATTTTTTATCGATTACTCTTTAAGTACTAAACATATATTTAAAATACAAACTTGAATAAACAATGCTCTATCAATAGTTTTTATTTGTTATAAGAAGCGAACCTAAAAACTTATAAAAATATTTTTTATGGCTATCACGGGAATCAACGATGTATAGAAACAATGCCAAGGAAATCAAATATTTACCTTCGTAACTAGGCGTGGGTACAAGCTGCGACGTGACCGCCTTCCATTACACTTAACTTACGACTTATTCTAGCGCGGCAACGCAGTCTTGTATCCCTACCTTTTATTACTAGAGCTGCAAGTGAAGATTCGTGACGTACCACGGGTATCAACTCTCAATCCTGGACAAACCTTTGATTCTAAATTAAAGTATAACTTAATACTTTAGTGAAGATTCTTATTGACCAACCTATTCACAGACTAATCTATATTTATAAAAATGGCATTTTAACATCTGCTTTTAGCCCTAAGTTGCAGTTTTTTCTACAGATTGATCAAAATTTATTAAATGGACACGCCATGGGGATCAATTTTCCGCCGCATCTGTAATGTTACATTACACGCAGACGCTCGTCAGTCAAGGAGCTAGTATTATTATACAAAGCCGCATCTGTAATGTTACATTACACGCAAACGCTCGTCAGTCAAGGAGCTAATATTTTAATACAAAGCTACATCTGTAATGTTACATTACACGCAAACGCTCGTCAGTCAAGGAGCTACTAGTATTTTAATACAAAGCCGCATCTGTAATGTTACATTACACGCAAACGCTCGTCAGTCAAGGAGCTAGTATTTTAATACAAAGCCGCATCTGTAATGTTACATTACACGCAAACGCTCGTCAGTCAAGGAGCTAGTATTTTAATACAAAGCCGCATCTGTAATGTTACATTACACGCAAACGCTCGTCAGTCAAGGAGCTAGTATTTTAATACAAAGCCGCATCTGTAATGTTACATTACACGCAAACGCTCGTCAGTCAAGGAGCTAGTATTTTAATACAAAGCCGCATCTGTAATGTTACATTACACGCAAACGCTCGTCAGTAAAGGAGCTAGTATTTTAATACAAAGCCGCATCTGTAATGTTACATTACACGCGAATGCTCGCATTGAGGGAGCACCTTAAGGGCCGTTTTGATCGAGCTTATCGTACTCTAAGTCATACAGAAATAACAACATTGAACATGATAAGGATTGTCTTTTCGTTTGTTCTAGGATTAATGAAAAACGCGTAATGACATCTTTTGTTTACAATTGTCATCGAGTTACCCCGGTATGCTGGTAAACATTTGTAAGATTAAATATTTTGCGAGATAAATAATTTGAAGTGGCTAGACAGACTTTAAACAGGTTTAAAACTATTTTAGTAGTTTATGAGCAGTTAAATTCAACTCAAAATGACGGATCCCTTCTCCAGAAAACCGGTCAAATTTTTGGACACAATCAATTACATACCTGGTCTGTCACAAAAATCAAACACATGATATTTGATTATATTTATTTTAGTTCTGCAATTTGATTAATTACTGTTTTGTTTATCATTTCGCTGTATGTTTTTAGGACCACCCAGCATGCCTCAACTCCTTCAGCGACGCCAGAAGGCTCTGTTTTGACGTCTTTCGAACTCACAGCCCCTCTCGTCATATTGCTGACGTCTGAGGTTGACCGAGCTGGCTGTGACAGCGGCTGCTTAGTCGCACCAGCGGCTTGCCTCCCAGTCTTCGGGACCTTTCAGGCTCATCCGCCTGAGCTGTGGTCTTTATACAGCCGCGATGCATAGCGAGCAGTGCGGCTTCTGACCATAGTCGCGGGCAAGATGGCCGTCCTCTCCCCAGTACATTGGCTTTTTGTTGAGAAGCGATTTATAAAGATCGACTTAAACGCTAGTATATTCTACCTGCATAAGTGATGGCGTTGATGGTGCCCATGTCGAGTAAGCTGAGGTTCATGTCACACTGGGCCCTCGTGAAGATGTAGGAGACGGAGCTGGTGACGGAGACGGCGCTCCAGAAGGCCGGCAGCACGCACAGCATCAGGCCGATGTTGAACCTGCCGTAGCCGGTAGCTGCTATCGCTGCTTCGAAGTCTGACGGTTCTGAAACTGATAATGGAAAAATGCTATCACTCTTGGCTGAACCAAAAAGAACCAAGGCTCAAATTAACTAAAGATTTGACGACCTTGGTGGCGCAGTGGCTAAGGTAGGCGCCCACATCGAAAGGGTCCTGGATTCGATTACCAATTAGGTCAAATTGGAAAAATAACTTTTCTTATTGACATAGGCCTGGGTGTGCTGGGATGTCGCCCCCAGTTAGTATCCAACGTCTAGTGCTCATATTACAAGGGAAAACCTAAGTTTGAGACTAGCTGCTTGGTGTGATTGTCCGGCGCATAAATTTTTAAGGGTCTTTGGTTTGAGTCTCATTCAGAACAAACTTTCATAAGATGAACATTTGTGATTTTTCTGTGTCTGGGCGTTTATAGTTGTACTAACGATCGCCCGCTGTCTTTGTACATTTGATCTTACTTTTTAATTCTAAACTGCTATTCCCCTTTTGTTTTTTGAGGGGAAATGCTTACCGCACAGTAATGAGGGTTTTCGCGTTTGAAAAATCCACTAGATGGCGATACGTAGGCGTGAGGTCCTACTGTTTTGTGATTGGTCATGGTTTACATGACATTGACAGGCATGTTGCCATGACATTTAAATCACCAATCAATCAACAGTTGGACCTCACGCCTACGTATTGCCATCTGGTGGATTTTTCGAACGCGAAAACCCTCATTGTTTATGAACCTGTTCGAGCAAGATTTCAAAAAAACGGGCTATTGTGTAAGCGGCAAAAGGTTTTTCAACAATATCTTTTGGGAAATTTGTAGGAGCATTTCATTGCGATGTTCGTTTAATCAGTCCCTTGGGGTATTAATGGCTTAAATACGTAAAACGCAAATACGAGTTTATAAGCTTATTAGATTTATCTCTAGTTTTGTTTTGTTTGAGCTTTAGACTGAATCCTCAAGATAATATCATAAAGAGAGATATTGCGAAATCCAACTTCCTACTAGTAGTAAAAACTTGAAGGTTTATATAAATATATAGTTGTATTTTTCTTGCTATTTCGCGTAAAAGCTATTGAGTGAAATAAGATAAAATTCGCAATAAAGATTGATGAGGTACTAGATTAACAACTAGGATACCTTAAATATTAGAAACAGATTTTTATTATCTCCCCTTGCGGTGCGGGAATTGAACCCACGACCTTCACGTATCGCGCGTGCTGCTCTTACCAACTGAGCTAACCGCAAGTTATGGTAGGCGATGAAATTTTTCTGCTGTGTCAACCCGTTGTTAGCCTTCGGTAAATGCCCTCTGCCGAATATGTTTAGAACTATTTACATGATTATGAAGTACGGCGTAAAGTACTATAAAAATAAAAAAATTTATCCTAATCGAAAAATATTTCATAACGCGAAAGTAAAAATATAACATAAGCTGTCCCTGTGACTTCGTTCGCGTGGACTACATACTTTCATGGTCAGTTTTACCCTTTTCTTCCCTTAAAATCGAAACCAAAAGTAGTTCATATTTTAATTAAAGTTTCGAGCAATATTGGTGCCAAATTTTATATCACTAACTTAAAAAATAAATTTGTGTTCTGCATCATCATCTATATTTATTGAATGACGAGCTGTGCCCGCGACCTCGTTCGCGTGGATTTTGATTTAAATTATTTTTCTAAAATAAAAGTAACCTAAGTTACTCCTTATTATATCAGCTACCTACCAGTAAAAGTCCCGTCAAAATCGGTCCAGCCGTTTCAGAGATTAGCCGGAACAAACAAACGAAAATTGAAAAGCATGTTATTTTGGTATTTATGTTCATATGCATGCAGTAAAAAGCGTTGAAAATAACAGTAAAATTAAAAAGCGTATTACAAACAGACACCCCAATTTCATTTGTATGTATAGATTAAAGGAAAATATACGTTTTCACTATATTTTATAAATCTAACTCACAGACAAAACCAAATCATTGGTTTTGTTTACCAATACTTTTAGTTTTAGTAAAGTGACATCTCATAAATGCAACCAGTTTTGATATACAATTTTTCAACCTATTCAATATGGACGTCTAAATTTAAATAAAAACCTGTAAAATGGCTACATTTTAACGGGTAAATCTCATTTTGTCTATGACCAGATTTTCTTTACTCATTGATACTTTTAAAACATTTTTGCGATTTTTTTATTGCACTTCAAGATTGACCTCATCCCACCTGATGTAAGGTGGCAATGAGGTCCTAGCTTAAGGACGACAAGTACAAGATTTGCGATGTTTCACGTTTCATTTGCCAAGCAGATAAATCCGAAGCGAATTTTACAGTTCTACGAATCTGCTAAGCCGCTGAAACGTTTCCTGTTCGCCATTGGCACTTTATTAAGGAATTATTTGGGCCGCCATCTTGTTAACATTTCGTCGGATTCTTGAACAAGCGAGCTCGTATCTCGCACTCACTGGACCGGTGTCAACCAAACTGGATGTACGAATAGAAAGATGTACGAAAGTCACTCACACATGCCGATGTTTCTGGGAGCTTAAACTCAAACCAGTACGAGTGGCCGGGGACGAGACTGGATGCGACTGACTATGCCGTTCATGCTTTATGACTCTTATTGACATGAACACAAGGAGTCACACCACTGTTCTTGCATTTCAATTAAACTGAATTGATATTTTATTGGTCATGATCATGAATGTGTACTATTATGTAAGTTGTGCTGGAAAATCTCCGCTATCGTAAGTTCTCGCCGATAACATATATAAGTAATGATTGATTAAGACAAATGGACTAGTGTACTCCATCTCACTCTAATGTGAGTGAATGTTTTATTTAATTTAGACATATTTCAGTTTTTTTTATTACGAGTACATTTGATTTGTATTTGAATCTCATAATATATAACGAGTATTTTATTGAAGCTTGAAACATTCATATGACTTGTATGACTTATTAAAAGAACAGAATCTGATTCAGTGGTAATTATCTGGAGCACTTGTGTTACAGATATCAGATACCACGACGAAACCACAACACCCAGGCCCGAGACAATACTGATCCGATCCGACGCTAAAGTCCGGCCCGCTTGCCTCTCAGCTGCGGAGGTCTAAGTAGTATTAGCGGAGGAATAAGTTGTATTAAACTATGGCGGATATAATTGCACAGTCAAAACAGGTATAATGGGTAATATAATAATTAATGGGCGAGTCACCGTCTGGACTCCGTCTGTCGCAGACGCATATTGATTTATTGCCACCGAAATAGCACCTTTACGTAGATTATTTATTAGTCACGATACAGTACCTAGCTCTTGAAATAGGTCAAGTGCGAGTGGAACTTGTTCTTTAAGAAGGTTTTGTATTGAAGTCATCTTTAACGATCTCATGGCAACGACCTCGAGGTAAGGTAGGCACCAGGCCCATCTTCCCCACTGGGTACACTGTGCACGTGCCCCCTGAAGTATTGAGGCTCCCTTATTTGAGGGAGGGAAAATGCGTTTGCACGCTATACCGTTGTTGTGGGAACGACAACGGCGTGTGTGTGACTCCCCCGCCCAGGATCAGGGACTACCGGAACTAAAAACCCTCCCCACCTCCTCATCGCCTATTGACGGCGTCATGGGATACTGGGTAGCCACCCATGAATGCCACAGCGCCGTCGGCAGGCCCGATTGTCCCAACTCGGTTATTAAGCCATAAACCACACCTACTATGCGCTCGCTTGATAATTTTTATTTTATATACATTCATAAAATTATCTACATTTAAATGTAAATATGTAAGTGAAATATTTTATTTTGTTATCTATTAGGTTCTAGTAGACATGCGCTGGATGTTTCGGACTCGCTGGAGCACCAAACGGAGAGGATCATACGCAATGACTCACTCGTGGAGGCAAATTTTCAGGCCATCAAAAAACGGCAACGAGTTACCTGTCTCTTGGTGCAGTATATTTTTGTATAAGCCCTTCTTCTTTCCATCATCAAACGACAAGGCGCGGTACAGTTTTACCCTTATATTGTAGACATTACTCCACTATCCACGAAGCTTTCTCCTCTTTTATTATGCGAAGGCTAAGGAGTGGAACTCTCTAACGCCAGTTTGACCAAAACTTTATACACTTTAAAATAAAAAAATCTAAGGCCAAAGTGAATAGACTCCTTCGTTGACGTATAGCATCTTACACCATTGTTGCCTAAAGCGAGATTAAGTTCAATTGTAAAACTATTTTTATAAGAATGATGGGTCTATGTTTTGGAAAGCACTTTAAGCCGTTGTAAAGGTGGCGAAGCTCAGATAGCAATTACTTTAATATATATAAAATAATATAATGGCTAAGCTCGTCAAATCAGAATCATGGTAGCAACGTTTCCTTGGCTTTCGTTACTGGGCTCTTAAAAAAATCTGCTCAAAACTTTTTAAATTCCCTTTGTACGTTCGTCAGACTAAGTTCATCAGTCACACCAGTATTGTTTGCTGTCTACGTTATTATAAATAGTTTACGGGCGCAGAGGCAATAAAACTCATACTTTATGTCGCAGCCTCTGCCAAACTTTCGCGAATCATTGCTACACCTGGTAAATGTGGACTTACGTATTTGTTTGTTTCGGCTCGATCTGACAGTAGAATGAATTTTGATGGTAACTACTGTCTAGACGCGGTTTTGAATTTATAAAATGCGGTTACGAGTTTCTTTCTTTTATTTCTTCCTAGAATTTATTTCGGTTGTGCATCATCAATAAATTCATGTTGGTTACAAGTAACACTTACATATCGTCAAAGGGAATATAAACTGAAGCTACAACCTGACAAAATTGAAGGTTCGGAACCTAATCCTGCCGACAATAATCCGGCAAGAGACTCAGTAGTTATCCTAATGTTTACAACATTTAGTGCTAGAGAGAAGCAATATGGTGCACGAGCTTGCAAAAAATCATGTCCATATATGTTTATCGTTTAAATATGCTTCATATATTATATATTATTCGTTTATAGTATCCGTTTTCATAAAACATGATTGAATATGGACCTTAAATCTATGCACGAGTATGTCATACTTTTCAGTAGCTTGTTATTGTATTGTGTTTATTTCTTGTTATCCATTATGACGCCTAGGGTCTGTTAGATTATATGATTTTGATTTGACACGCTTCGCTATTACATTGGAGCGATTGTATTCTGACCTTCGCGTTCCTAATAAGGGAAACCGGCCTAATTCGAATTATACTCAGGACCAATGGCTTACCGCAATACGATATCATGACTAACGGACAATCAAGTGATTCGAGTCCTAACCAACAGAAAAATCTTCACAATATGCGAATGTTCCTTCATTCGAACTTCCACTCTTTAAATGTAAACGTTCTGAAATCTTTTAGTTATCCTCATCACTAAAAAATAACAATAAAAATCACTAGTTGGACCAGACAAGTCGTCAAAACTGAAATATTTAGGTCAAAATTACGAATATCAAAGCTCATTCGACCATAGCTCATCGTTGAAGGTCATCATGCGAAAATTCCTCAAGTTCGTCGTATTCAATACGGCGACGCGAAAAACGTGCCAATACTTAAGAGGGATGTGCACCAAATTATCGATAACTTTCTCATATGGTATAAAATTATATAAGACTTTTTAACTGATAAGCTGATTATGGCTGCAGATAGATTTTTCATCTTCACCTTACTTTCGGGAAACTGAAGGGCTCACACCCCTAACCATTTAAACAACTAGGTTGGTAGTAGACGATGCCCAACAGTGAAATATTTACAAGGAATTACTTATACTTGGTATTGTATATTGGTTTCCAAGTCGTCCAATATACACACTTAGAGGTTCCTCAATCCAGCTGGTATGATATGATGAGGAAGTAATGAAAGACTTTTTAATCTTATTATTCAAATGAACACAAAGTCGATACGTTTTCCATCAAGCAGTCAGTAGGTACGCTTATTGATTTCCATTATTTTATACTATAGGCAAAGGCATACTTATTAATAATCAACATCGTAACTTATGCATTTGTGTAAAGATACTTGTGTGAATTGATACTGTGCCGACCTACGACATGACCTACAAGTCGACACAAATACAGCGTCAGCAGAATTGGCGTAGTAAACAACGCTCCATACGTAATGCGTGACATCGATATCCTACATCGCGATATCAGAGTTTTCGTCACCACTAAGTATATATACAACAAACCAAGAATGGTAGTAGGGCCTTGGTCCCCGAGCAGATAACACCTAGCTCGGCGGGAGTACTTCCACTTTTAGTAAAGAACATACGTTCCTTACAATACCAATGTACAAAAAAAATATTACTAGACACAATCTAAAAAAAAACCTGCAAGTTTTTACCAATCGAATAAAAGTATCTTTCTGAATAATCGATTCAGAAAGTATCTTTCTGAATAATCGATTCAGAAAGATACTTCAAAGTTATTATTTTTTCTAATCAAAAAGTTAAATGAATTGCATCGATCCATATTTCAGTAGATGAAGTAATTGTGTTTTGACGGATGTTTGAATGCACCTCAGCTGTCCAGCCAGTCAACAAAGAATGTTGACCGGCTAGACGGCTGCGGTGCATTCACAAACTATAAAATCGATTCCCATACGGAAAGTCTACGTTTCATAACTGTCAAATCGTAGTAGTTTAAAAAAAGAAGAAGCATTGTTACGGAATACGATTTCATTTCCGTTTTGCAATAATAAGGGCTTTAAAACAGCAATGCTAAAAGATTAATCGACAACTCGTGACCGTAGTTACATCACTAGCCATTCAGTTGTGATCAAAACAAGCTCGGTGGCCGCTGGCGCACCGCCAGGTGTCTCCGGCTCCGATACCTCGTGTAAATATCAACAGGCTGCCTCAATCCGGCGTCGACTTTTCACTTGGAGATAAACGTATGGAAAAAGTCAGCTTTTTTTCTTTTGTGGTGGGTAAAATACCTTTCGTACCGTACCGCAGCCGTGGGGACGACAGCGACGATTGTGGGACATTTTTTTTTATATTACACTTCAAGATTGACCTCATCCCACCTGATGTTAAGTGGTAATGACCTCATTATCACTTAACATCAACCTAGCTTAACCCCTTAACACCCAAGCGGCCCCAAGCGCCGTGTGTGACGTCATCGCGCCATTCCGTTGAACACTAAGCGGTAGCCGGCTACCTTGGGTGTTGTGGTACCGTCGTTGTTTCTGATTCCTGTAACACAAGTGTTTACGCTACTTACCACAGAATCAGAGCAATGTATGTGATGTTGTCCAATATTTATTTATTATAATTCTTACCACCTCCTAAAAGTTGCCTGTCCATTTATGTTTTTGATTTGTTTTGTGAACAACAAAAAAGCGAATGTGGAGGGAATATGTTTTTTGCAAACAGGGTGACGCTTCTCCCAACATGCCCGACTTCTGTTTATTCGAGTGACAGAATCAGTTTTAATATTTATTTGAAAATATTTCAAACTAGCTGATGCCCCCGATGTCGCCTGCGTTATTTCTGGATGAAAAGTATCTTTAAGTTTATCTTGTATGTCATCTCTCTTTCTACCAAATTTCATTCAAATCTGGTACTTTTTCATGAAAGAGGAACTAATATACACAGAGACATCCATTTAATTTTATGAATTATGCATTTTACAATTAAGAGGATTGTTCCTCCATTTAAGTTTTGGATGAATTTTCAGTGAGCTTTTGAGACTCTTGCAAATAGGTATTAAATTCTGGATGAAGTTATGTAAACTACTTACTATGTGAGTACGTTTGGTAACTGTTTGGCAGAAAATGTTCTTGCCATTTGGCCAAAAAGATTTTCCTCTTCAACAACGGATAGATGGAATGAGAACGATAAGCGTCAAACTCCTTGTAAATGTTTTTGTTAAAAGCGATTGGAAAAACCTTTTCGCAAATTTTAGTGAAAAGTTGCGTGGGAACATTATCATCAGGAAAATTTACTCATATTCGAAGTCTTGACATTCCGGCTTAGTGAAATGTCCTAGTCTCAAACCAGCTGGTATCATAGTCGTTACATGCAAACAGAGATCATCAGTTTAATACACCACCCGGGTTCATGATAAACTTGAACTAGTTACATCTCTAATGTTTGGAAAGTAACCAAAACAATGTGTCACTATTCAGCTGAAAATAATGACGTTATACTAATTAAACAAGGAAAAAAACATGTATGTATTCATAGTTTACTGCAACTAAATAAAATATAAAAGACAGACTTAATGCCTGTTAGGATTCTCCTTCTAACATTCAATCAGATTTGAGCAAAATTATGACTATGTATAAAATGTATGACAGAACAAGCAAGATTTAATAAGTATTAAATAACCCAAAAAAATCAGGCACCATCATATAGGTCCAGCTATAGTTCGGTCAGTCAACATTTTGATAAACCTGTACCAAAATTATATAATTAAGGTAATTTTTTCTATAGCTCATTGAATTCATAACTAAAAATGGTGTATGGGTATAATTTTGACCCAAGGCGGATCATAAAACGTAATACATATTATACACATTGTTAATTTCCAACATACCTTGTGCCAACTTCTCCAAATTGCTCGACGACAATCCCGTAACTTTGAACAAATGGTCGTGAGGAATCTCCTCCTTCGCAGCCGGAGCCTCGGCGTCAGTCCTTGCCGTCACCATTTTAAAAAAACTAGTATAAATTCAAAAATATCCACACCACTTCATTCCCATAATAACAAGCATTCGCGACAAGTGGCGACCACACAAAATTCTCGCATGATCTCCGAGATAAAAACCGATTTCTTTGTTATATACATCGCTGTAGGAAGCCATATCTGCGAAGTTTGACTTGGGATCAGTGTTGTGTGCCTTGTAAACAGTTTTTCAGTATTCCTCCAGCCTCTGTATCTTGTGTCAACAAGTTCTCATAATAGTGAGCGTAAAACAAGTATGGGTTGATGAAAACTGCAAATATTGTGCATGCGGTTTGTAGAGCGGGACGTTACTTTTTGGTGGTTTAGGCAATATTTTGAGTTTATCACGCTTGTTTTAATCGATATTTTCTAGCAGTTGTCTATGACCTTGTTGCGTTATTTTGGAATAAAAAGTATTCATTATGCCAATCAGTGTAGCTACTTAATTTAATGTAAATCCTTTCAATAGTCTTATTTATAAAAAGTTAAAGAGAGGTAGGGCATAGGGATTTATCGCTCGAACTGGAGCAGCCCGACTGGTGAAATACCTCCAACTTACAGAAGACCACAGCCAAATAACAATCACTTCTGTTTTGTTGTGTTCCTGCGTGTGAGTAAGGTTTCCAGAGCTCCTGGGGGGTGCTACATTAGTAGCAGGGGTCAAGCCTTCACGGTAAGGGCGACAAGTCCAGGAACAGATTTATTATGCTGTACTTGTCATCCTTAAACTAGGATCTCATTACCACTTAACATCAGGTGGGATGAGGTTAACAAACGTTTTCTATCCAAACATTTAACCTTTTATGTATAAAGTACTGGATACTCGATAGCTTTTTTTCTTCTTTAAAATACAGTACAGGCGAAAATCTTGTCTCATCATTACACGTTAAGACACTGCCACTTGCAGAATATTACTTTTTTCCAAGCGTCATAAATAACCGATGCATGCAATGCATAAATGCATGCAATCTTAAATTTTCCATCGCCTTTGTATGCAATGTTCAGTTGTGTAGTACTCGTAGATTGATATTAACTTGATATATCAGTTCATACATACATATTATCAGGTCTTTCTCTCGAAGGAGTAGGCAGAGCACCCCTTCATTTGCTTCATAACTTTGACTTCTTCTGCATTTGTTATTTAAGTCAAAATTCGTTTGATACCTGAGCTACCTTTAAATGTAAAAAAAAAATTCTTTTAGTATTTGTTGTTATAGCAACAATAAAAGTATATCATTTGTAAGTATTTCAACTGGCTAGCTATCGTAGTTCGTGAGGTACAACCTGGTGATACACATAGGCCTAGCATGCGCAATACGTCAAATTTATCGCATGAGACGACAAAAGTTTCGATACTGCTGATTGGCTAATAGCTATCTGCATTCGTATTTTCAGCCTATCAGCAGATGGTGTGACTTCAATCGATTTTGACGTTTGTTAAGAGCGCGATAAAATTTAGTCGCGTGGCGCATGCTAGCAGGCACAGAGAGCCGAGTCCTAGTAAAAGGTTCTGCAATAGAAATTGTCTTTTTGCATGTAAGCTTTAACAAAAGCATTCATGAATCATCAGATTAAGGTAAGAAGAACCGGCCAAAATCTCTAGTATTTTTTAGTATATGGAATCCTAAAAAAGACACACTTGTAGTACTTGGCAGCAACTTTGTTACTACTGTTACGGGAAAGGAATATCATGTTGAGTATAGATTTATTAAATGTAGCCAATGCCATATTATGTTTATCTACAAATTTTTATCGAAATCCATTCAGTTGTATGTTTTTTGTTCTAGAAAAAGTATTAGAACTCCATCCACATCCAAGAATATTTTAAAGAAACCTGTGTGACGTAAAGCACTATAAAAATCATTAAAAGCAATTGGGCAGGAATAGTTTTAAAATAAGATTAAGATTTAAACTCAAATTCAGACTCAAACTCAAATATTTCTTTAGTCAAGTAGGTTACATGTAACACTTTTGAATCGTCATTGAATACAATGCAAAGTGATTCTACTTCCGGTTCGGAACCTATATCTACCGAGAAGACGCCAGTAAGAAACTCAGTAGATTAGTTACAGTAGCAGTATCTAAGTCAAAGTCAATATTTTTTATTCACATAGATTACATTAGTAATACTTATGAATAGTCTCTATATAAAGCAAATGAAGCTACCTCCGGTTCGGAACCTATAACTAAAGAGAAGATACCGGCAAGAAACTCAGTAGTTTTTTTTACAAATGGAAGCTAAACTTATTGGTACTAATTTTGCACTAAGACACACAGTTAGTTTGTCAATTGTAAAATAAAAATTAAAAATTAATTTTTGAAAAAAAAAAATAATAATAATAAAATCAAAGTATCTATTTGTAAAATAAATGAAATTAACTGTAGGACTTACATGCGTCATCGTGGCCCAATACTGACATTGATTGAGAAAATGTGTCATATTATATTTTTAAAATAATATAAAACACGCAAGTACAGGCGAGCAGACTAGGTAGTGATCCACACGTCCTTATCATTCAAATAATCTTCTACTTTGTAGTAGCCTTTATTCAAAAGACAACGTTTGACAAATGACTTAAATTTGTATAAAGGTAACTCAACAATAACTTGAGGGAGTTTATTAAACATTTTTATGCTTAAAGCAACAAATGAATTACCTATTTTATGTAGTCTACGCTTAGGAACAGCAAGCTTGTTTTTATTTCTGGTGTTAATGCTATGATTGTCTGATTTTTTAGGAAATGTATGCAAGTTTTTGTATACATGCATTAAACAGTCGAGAATGTATTGAGATGCGACTGTTAAGATGTTAATTTCCTTAAATAATTCTTTCAGCGAGTCACGCGGTCCTAGCTTGTAAATGGCTCGGATGGCCCTCTTTTGTAATACAAAGATAGTTTGAATATCGGCCGCAGATCCCCATAACAGCAGACCATATGACATAACGCTATGAAAATAGCTAAAATAAACCAATCTCGCTGTTTCCACATCTGTTAAATACCTTATCTTTCTGACCGCATAAGCAACCGAACTCAGTCTTCCAGCCAGGGTCGATATGTGGGGTGACCACTGTAATTTTGAGTCTAAAGTTATGCCAAGAAATATTGTGGAGTTAATAAGTTCAATGTGTTCATCAATTAATTTTATTATGGTATTGATCTGCCTTACATTAGGCATTGTAAACTTTATACATCTAAGTTATTGCTGTGTGTAGTTCACTTTGGACCAAGTCATATAGTTTTGTTTTGATGATGATGAAATGAAACAATTAAGTACTCAAGTAAGTTTTTACTTTCGAGAGGTAAGCTGGAGCAGACCAGTCCCCAAAGTTGGCACCTGTTCACAAGCATGACGTATGTGCCAGCCATCGCTTCACTCAACCATATTGTAGGGAATGTAACGACCCGCCACATAGCGCCACCACCCCAGTGACATTTTAGTGAGCATGACTACTCCATCTCCCGATAATTTGTATTTATTATCTAAATTAAATTCATCAAACAACTATAGGACCTGGAACACGAATTAATGCTGGACAACTCATCTATTAAATTAAATTAATTTAAAAAAAATACACGAGGTATTTTAGGGCTGCTAAACATAAAAATAGAAATTCAATACTCAATACTCAATTATTTATTGCTCTATAATGTAGTACAAAGGTGTTATATATGTCGCAGTCATCTGGTCGAATCAGCTATTTGATTGGATCACTAGCGCGTTTATTAAATGACGACGTTTAATTGAATGACTAGGCTGAACGTTGAATGAACAAGCCTCACTCAACGTCCAACAAGTTAGCGAATTGTAACATAGCCCTTTGAACATAGCGTACGTAAAATAAGTCAGGTGATTGTAATTTAGTTCATTTTTTTTCCACTGCGGCGTTAGTGCTCATCAAAACAAAGATGGCGTCGAACAGCTGGTACAGATGTAATCGAATAGCACTGTGTTGATATATTTTTGAGTGAAATTGATATTCCAACCCTTTCCTCTTCCCCCAATTTTTAATACAGTACTTTTGAAAAAATATAATATTGTTTTAGCCTAAGTGTCTTAAGACTTAAAATTGTTAAAATATAATAAAATTCTTATTATGGTGTGTTATGTCATGTCCTCATTTTTTTTTATTTGAAGTTAGTTATCTTTTAAGTTGCGTTCTTATGGTCATCCTAATCAAATAATACAAAGTCAGCTATATCCCATTCAACGACTATGCTAAATGACGTTCAGTCAAGAAGTTGAACGTTATATTCAACTAAGTATTTGACGAGTTGTCCTTTAGTCATTCAATTAAACGTCGTCATTCAATGAACGCGCTAGTGATCCAATCAAATAGCTGATTAAACCAGATGACTGCGACATATGTATAGATGTTTTGATCATTATAGACCCTGTTAGGGCACTGCAATCGAAGAGAGGCGATTTGATGTACATAATATCAATGCCCGGATATAAATACGCTTACAAGCTAAAAACCAAATATTATTCTTAAAACATTTTATAATCTATCTTCTAAATATTCTTTTAAGTTGTAGTAGCATTTATTAATTAATATTTTTTTTATTTCTTTTATATATAAAACTAAATTAAAACTAAGTTGTAATGTTTGAAATGCTCACGATCAACGCATCACCTTACATCGTCATGAATAATCTAGATCCATTATTGTAACACAATATAACTTTCCAATGTATCATAATTACAAGATATTAGCAGTTCCAACATCGCATTCAATTGAAAAACAATACTCCACTGCAGTGATAAGGTAGCGTTATGCAAGCAAGTGATAGCCGGGCATCGAACCTGCGGCCTACGGCCGTGCGCGGGTGACCTTGCCCGTCAACAACCCAGCTCTCGAGTCTCGACTTTGGCAGGTCGCGGGATTAAGGAACTAATAAATGAAGTCACTAATGAAAGAGATAACTTGTTTACTTAATTAAGTACGAATGGCGGAGTTCTGTGGCTTACCGAATCGTTAATTCTTTTTCTCCCACCATTTGATGGGTATATTTCAAGCAAGCATGCAGTATGCATAGGTTTTTACGGTGCTTGGGAAGTCTTTTGGCCCGAGATTTTAATCCAGAAGTACAAAATCTACGAATGCATATTTCTCTAAAACTATTGTTTTCTTGGATGTAGTGAAAAGTTATTTGAAAGGTAGAAATAACAGGCTCTTTGAATACTTATTAATTTAGTCCGTAAACTTTTTTTTTATCATTAATTTGCAAGGTAGAATTAATTTAATTTGTACATAAATTAATACACCATCTCGAATATTTTTATACACCAAACACGCCTTACAGCATTTTGGAAAAGAGCCGACACCCTTATATACACTGGATCGATATTAACTAAATGTGACGAAGAACGAAGAACCATCCCGAGTAACAGGTTACTAAGGTTAAGTCCAGGGACTTCTATCTAATAAAAATTTCATCCAAATTGGTCAACTCTTGTGAGAGCTACGATGCCGCAGATAGATATACACACACAGAGACAGACATACTCTTCTGTCGGGTTTTAAAAAAGTATCAGTATTAGTCACTTTGTATTGAACTCATAATTCACAAGTGCCATAAGTAATCTACTTGAACAATTAAATATTTGATTTGATTGATTTACTGCTAATCATATGTATAATCCATGTTAAAGACACTGCTGAGTTCAGCTATTGTTGTCTTGTTTAAAGAATTTCTTAATTTAAAGAAACAGAAAATAATCATCTCCTCTTGCGGATCCGAACACACGAGCTTCACGTATCGCGCGTGCTGCTCTTCCAACTGAGCTAACCGCAAGTTATCGAAGGCGTTTAATTTTTTTGTTGTAATTAATTACCTCTAAGCATTGGGCCAGTGCCTTTTGCCGTATGAGTTTTGAACTATGATATAATTGCTCCTTGGTAAATTAAATGTTTGAAAATCACAGAATAAAAGACACCTTGGCATTAGAATATATTTCAATAATATTTTATGCTGCTTCACGCAAACATTTAAAAGGAACAGAAAAATTTCGTCTTCATTTGCAGAGAGCGACTCGAATTCATATTTTAAATATATTTTAATTTTTTATCATGTTTATTTATGCGCATTTAATA
Source organism: Glyphodes pyloalis (assembly GCA_037074685.1). Classification (NCBI taxonomy): domain Eukaryota; kingdom Metazoa; phylum Arthropoda; class Insecta; order Lepidoptera; family Crambidae; genus Glyphodes; species Glyphodes pyloalis. The sequence goes on along the minus strand of JAYKKO010000012.1, from coordinate 864,726 downwards.
ATTAGTATTAACTAATTATTAAAAAAAACAATAGTACTATGGTATTTGTTAAACATTTTTTGGTTACTTATGCACTTTTTCACTATTACCGCACCCAGATAAAAAACCCAGTTTAAAAGTATGTACTAACGCCACTCGCTTGCGTGGGGAACTAGCAAGAGCTACTAGGGCTCTTGCTATTTTTCCAAGCAGTGGGTTCCACCAGAATACCAGCGCTGCTGCGGTGCTTAAAATGCCGTAGCGGCATTTGCTGAGGTGAACCCATATTGGCCTCACAAGGTACTTAAATCTGTGTAATTATTGTCTTGCGTTGTGTTTGTTCCTTTTTTGTGATGGTCAATAAATGTATTTTCTTTCTTTCTTTCTTTCAGATACAAACTCTCTGCGTGAACTAAGGGTTGAATCCTTCTAGCATTAAGTGCACTTGTCGTACTTTTTTGTATATAAAGTTGTAAATAAATTAACCCAAGATATAATTATTATACATTTAAAAGTGAATCCATATTTCCCACGTCACGCCATCGGCTGGACCAATTTAACTTTTTTTTGTGTTTGTTATTGTCAGGATAAGGTTCTTATGAAAGAAAAAAATAATAAAAAATTAAATACTCCTCGTTTAGACAGAAAAACATCAGTTGGGTCAGCTGGTAACTCAATAAAAAAAGTAAAAAACAACACATCTTCTAATATTGTTTGTTAAGAGAGTTCTTCAATGGCTCAGGGCACGCGCAGTCCGCGTGGACGCCACCACAATCACGTCTATGGGGCTTCCCTTCGACCCTCCACCCTCGTGCCAGGGCTGCCCACCTAAATATTCAACATCACAATTAATATTTAGATCAAAGGCGAAGGCGATTGAAAGTCGCAGTTAATTGAAGTTTCAAACGGAATTCGCCAACCTAACCAAAAAATTCGACGGCGAATGAATTCTAAAAATTGCACATACATACATCCGTTAACAATTCAATGACGATTTAAAACATATGGACATGATTGTGTGCTCACTCACACTCCATATTTTTACGTTTTCTAGTCCTAAATATAGGAATGATTACGATAACTACTGAGTTTTTGCCGGATTCTCTTGATAGGATTAGGTTCCGAACCGGCTATAGCTTCAATTTGGGTTATATTCATTTTGACCATGCACAAATGTTACTTGCTGTAGTAACATGAATAAATTAATTGATTATTATTGGTGTTATGTGTGACCAAATTAACTAAACCAAATATTAAATTCAAATATTTGAATTTGAACACACGATTAAGAGGTGTGGGGTGGTTTTATTGGGTAGTTCCCCCTTTTAAGAGGAGGAGTCTAACACGCGAATATATTTGTAAGTATATATGGTGCTAATATAAAAGGTGCGAGGGGGGGGGGGGATAAGATGTAAAAACAACGTCAGTGCTTGAAACCAAAAACAAACAGTCTAGCTGGGCTAGATTTCCCGCTAACTCAGGTTTCCGAGCCAAGTCCGTGACGCACAGACGTAAACACTCACCAGACATAACATACCACAATAACATCGCTCGATGACACGAATTCGTACATCGATTAATGAGTGGTGTCGATAATTGCATCGATAGGATTATAAGTGGACTGACTTTTGGCAAATGTTCGGTAATGTAAAAGTTTGATAAGTGGTTCGAAACGTCTGCAGCTGTAGTCTATTTTATTAAAATAATACACTTATATTTTTAGAGGAAAATAAAAGAAAGAAATATTACTTAGTAATATACATTTAATTTATAAAAAAATAACTTAATTTTATCAATTACAACTGCAATTATTTAGCATTTTGGAGGTATCGGAGTGACACCCCGACGCTGGTCTTCCGTATATGCCTTTCGTAAGTAATTATTCGAAAGGCATATATAAAATAATACTATAATTACTTACGTGTAAGTGTGGTCAACAAGATACTGCCTCAGAATTTGCTACGTCAGCCGCTTTAGTCGCTTTTATATGTTACCCATGTAAAAGGGCAGAGACTTTTATAAAACATGCAATCCATAATTTTGTGACGGCGGCCATCTTTGATCGATTTTTATCAAACATAGTTAAGAACACTTCCGACTTATTCATCTTTCAAAGAAAGAAATACAAATCAAAATCGGTTCATTTATTCGGGAACTGCGATGCCATAGACAGACACATACATACAGATACGTCAAACTTATCCCATCAAAAACAATACTTGTCAAAAAAACCAAGTCTCGCAACTCAGTTGTTCTGCAGTAAAAAGTTGTGAGATCCATGTAATACCAAGTCGGATATTAATTTATTCAGTCTCTACTTAAGTGACTTTCTGTCTTAATACGTCCAGTCTCCAGCCTGAAAACACATGTAAATTCAATTATTTAGTGCGATGGCCAAGTCTAGATATATTTATATAAAACATTCAAGAATTTTAATATTGATATACGTCATTAAATGATGCTGTTAATTATTACGTAACAACTTAATGCTTCGAGTACGGAGATTCCAGACACAATAAAATTGATTTTCAATTGTTATGGACCACGATCGTGGTCTTAGAGACTGGACGTATTAAGACAGAAAGTCACTTAAGTAGAGACTGAATAAATTAATATCCGACTTGGTATTACATGGATCTCACAACTTTTTACTGCAGAACAACTGAGTTGCGAGACTTGGTTTTATTGACAAGTATTGTTTTTGATGGGATCTCATTTCTTTTTGTATTTTGTAGACAGTTCTACTTTTTTCCTTTTCGGTACCTTCTACTTATTGTATATATGTATATTTCCAGCAACGAATTTTCTTAAAGCCCTCTCTCTCTGACTTATGAACTTAACTTATTTTTGTAGGTAGCCTTCCGTTTTCTCTTTTCCGGTACTACTTCTTGAGCTTCAGCTACAGTTTTTCTAAGAGCCCACTCCCTGTCTCTATGCGTTTTTCTGGGAGGCTTTGATGTTACAATTTTTGACAAATCTGGACAGTAAATGCTTCTTAGTCTGTTGTATTCACAAATTGAGGATTCCTGCGCTTTAATACTTCCAAAGTCGACATTAATTAGATGTAAACCGCCCAGTCTTGTAACTCTCGAAAGTGCCACGTAAGCTTGACCGGATGTGAATACTGTACAAGTGCACACATATCATTACAAGACCAGACTAAACTATGACCATGTTTCTTTACATTTCCAAAGACCGCTTTTCCTGTATTGTCAATTTTGATGGATTTGTCCTTGTTTTTAAGTAAATTGTAAGTTTTTCCTGCGTAATATGGCTCCTGGTTACTTCTGTGCTCTGATTTTCCAAGAAAACATTCTAGTTTGTCATTTAAAGAACTATCTGGATGACACGAACTTAGTTTTTCTAACGATACCGTAAATTTATTTTTCAATGAATCAATAGTTTTATTAAGGCTTGCTAATGTTTGCTGCAATTGTCCCTAAATTTTTTAACCGAAGTTGTAATTTTTGATTTGATCTTTTCCTCTGGAAAGAGTGAAGATTTAGCTCAGGATGTAAATCTTTATAACGTGCGACAGCTTTTTGGTTAACTTCGGGATGAGAGGCAGTATAACGTGATACTGCTTCTCGGTGAACTTCGGGATGAGAAGCAGTATAACGTGATACTGCTTCTCGGTGAATTTCGGGATGAGAAGCAGTATAACGTGATACTGCTTGTCGGTTAACTTCGCGATGAGACGTAGTATAACGCGCTAAGGTCTCCTTACGTTTTCCGGGATCGTTGTGGCGATAACGTGTTGCTGCTTCTTTGATTTGTTGAGAACGGGATAGCGTCGAAGTTTTAGGTCTTCCTTTACTAACCTTTTTAGGTCTTCCACCCTTCTTAGTTAAGTTTTTATTATTTTTAATCAAATTATCATGTTTCGAAGTCACTTCTGGAAGGATCGCATCATAATTATTTTTATTATTTAAATTATTACCATTTGGAGGCACGTCTGAAAGGATCGCATTATTATTATTTTTATTATTTAAATTATTATCATTTGGAGACACGTCTGGAAGGAGCGCTTGATAATGACCGCCTAAGTAACTTCCAGAAAATTGTAAACGTTTCACCGGTTTACCAGAATCACCACCGAATGATGCTCTCAAAAGGCCGTTATCGTAAACCTCAAAAGCATACGGATACAAAGCGGCGGCCGCCATAAGTTCAGACGCGGAACCATAAGTACTGGTTTTTACCATTGCCGTCGAATACAAATTAGCGTTAATGTAGGTGTCTCCATGCTCGTCACAAGTATACACTTGTAACTCATCCCAATGCGCTACCACATACTCGATTATAGCAAGTCTAATGTCATACGACGACTCAATATTCCCATACATAGAGAATGACAAAAAATGAAATAAACACGAACCATCACCAGGTATAGGAACAACCCAGTGTGGACAAGGCTGATCATTCACATACAGTATTACTGAATCCATTGCGACTACCTACAAGTTAGATTGCAAAGTTTTTTTATGCAGAAATACGATTAGGTAATAAGAAATATTTAAATACTTTAAGTACTAAAGTATCAATATTTTATTTATATTATTTATCCGAACAACGTCAATATTGTAAGAAAATAATATCAGTAAATTGTAATAAGCAAATAATATCAGTAAACTGATGAGAGTAGCCTTTAGTCGTCAAACTAATATAGCAATCGAAATTATCAATTAAAAACGCAAACTTATAGGTAAGAATTCTGGGCACATCCGAACAGCATTGGGTCGCTCGCGCGTATGAGCGTGGCTGCTGATCTCTCGGTGACATTCACCTTTCCGCGCGCCCCGCCACTGTCCCCACCCCGCGGCCTCGCGCTAGCACCGCGCAGCGCGTAGTAACGCCTAGCACTCACTCGCTATAATTATAGCATAGCACGGCAGCGCGTGGTATATAATAATACACCCTTACGCACTCGTAATAAGTACGAATATGCACGTAGGTACGTTTTTAGCTTTAATAAATAATTTAATACACGTGTTTTCATGACGGGAATGCCCATTTTTTGCTCGATTTGGCTGGGGCACTACCGTGCGCCTATATTTATATGGGACTAGCTTAAACCCACGGATTTGCACGCAATAATAATAATAATAATAACTGCCGTAAATAAAATACCGTAAATAAAACATCGTTACGAATAAAGCCAATATTGGCTGTATGGTCTTAGTCTTTGCGGTCTTTTCTAGATTTTTTAGTTTTTCCTTGATTCATACACCAAACACTACTTATATTCCAAATTTGAAGCTTCTAGGTTTGCTACAAGTGCCTTAGACTTTTGATGATCGGTGAGTCAGTCAGTGAGTGACAAAATTAGGAAATTTGACCCATTATAATTCTTAAAATACTGGTTCAAATTGAATGAAATTTGAAATATACGTGTCTTTACAATGCCTGCATGGTTACTGAAAATTTCAGTCTTCTAGTTTTATCCACAACGAAGTTATAGGGGGTCGAAAATGGTCTGAATTGCTTCGAGAAAAGGATGGTACGGCCGTGACGCTTTTTTGCTCGACTTGGTGGGGGCACGGCCGTGCCCCCAGATAACGTCCCATCGTTTTTGCGTCAGGGTTAAAAATAGCACTTTGGGTAAAATTTTGAATTGTAAAGGCTACATTAAAAAAAAATAGAAACATACATAAATAGGCTATAAATGTTTATAGTATTTCACTGCAAACAGCTATATAAAATGCAAGGAAATAAGGGATAAAATAATTCAGCCCTTTGGCAGCCCTTATTGGACTTTGCACCCAAGTCCAAAGTTTCACTACGTCAAAGAGTAAAGTACAAGGTTCGATTCCTACGCGCAAATTAGTTAGATCAGCTATGGTTTCCGTTTGAACAAGAATAGTTCTGCTAGAATATAATTCATTAGTGGGCTACCTTGGATTAATTGAATCAATAAGTAATACTTGTTGGGTCTTGAAACCTATTTTTAAAACGAAACTTCTTCATAATATCATGACTACCTCCATAGCCGAGGAGCGAGCGAGCCGGATTTTGATGTCACAACGCCATCTCAGAGGTTCCAGATTCGATCGCCGGTCGGGTCAATATCGGAAAAGAACTTTTCTACATTGTCTCAGGTGTGGGTGTTGGGGTACCGTCGTTGTTTCTGATTTCTGTAACACAAGTGCTTAAGCTACTTACCATAGAATTAGAGCAATGTCTGTGATTTTGTTCAATATTTATTTATCCATACCTACTATTATTATAAATGCGAAACTCTGTCTGTTTGTCTGTTCGGCTTTCACGCCTTAACCACAGAACCGATTTTAATGAAATTTGGTGCAGGTTTATGTTGAACCTCTAGAACAGACATAGGCTACTTTCTTGTTTTGAAAATAAAGGGGATAGGGGCAATACCGCCATTGAAAGTTTATACGGACATATGTTTATTTTTTTTTAAATTTAAGATAGAAATATAGCTCGAAGCTTGGATTAAATTATGGGATGTTAGGGGCGATAGAGGTAAAACCGACCATAAACTCTAATGTGAAAAAAAAACAGCAACACAACTATATGTCGTTATGTTTTTTATTTTTATTTTATTTGGTTTACTTACAGTTTATATACTAAAATCTAGCTTAAATTAACAACTATACTTACTTGCTAAATATGTAAACTGGTTACAAGCAAACTCCACTTGCACTAACAATGTAAATGAACATAAAACTTATTAATTAATTACTTCTTTTAAAGTGTAAACAATCTAATAGGTTAGAGATATCTAATCTTTCCCACACATTGATTTGCGTACACTGCTTACTGAGTCATGAAAGATATCAATCTGGCTACTGTTGAGATTGAGGAGTCTTGACAGGCGTGGGATGGCAGAGTTGGGGCCTTGGACTGTGCGGCGGAGAGGAGGGCAGAGCGGAGTTATAGCTTTTCGGGGGACTCTACGGGGAACTCTTAGTGTAAATAAAGACAGCAGGGGGGGGACAGTCAATTCTGCTATTAAGGACTTTATAGAGGAACGTCATATCTAAAAGATCTCTTCTTTTCTCTAGTGATATCATATTAAAATGTTCAAGTCTATACTCGTAGGATTTTTTTTTTGGCTAGTCCTTCAGAAAAAGCCAAGTGCCATAAGAACCGCTTTTGTACCCTTCAAGCCTAAGGATATGGGTTGCATAGTGAGGCCGCCACACTACACTGCCGTATTCTAGAATACTCCTTACATACGTATTATATAACATTATTTTTTGTGTTTTTAAACATATTTCCATTTCGTAATACAAATCCTAGCGCCTTAGATGCTTTATTTACTATTTTTTCTATGTGGGGTACAAATGAGAGCTTTTGGTCGAAGTATATGCCGAGGTCTTTGACTGTATTAGTGCTTTGCAATGCTATTTTCTGAACATGATATTGTGTCTGAAAAATTTTTAGCCTGCGTGTGAAATGAACTTGATGACACTTAGAGGTATTGAGGCACATTGAGTTGCTTTTGCACCAATCAACTAGCTTATCTAAGTACTCCTGTAATTTCAAAGCGTCACACCGCGATTCCACAACACGACCTAGTTTCAAATCATCAGCATACAAAAAAAACTTTGAGTGGCTAAAACAGTTAAGCAGGTCATTTATAAACAAGTTAAAAAGGATTGGTCCCATATGGGCCCCTTGTGGAACCCCCGAAGATATGTGATGTTTACTAGAGTTGTACCCATTAATAACCGCATAAAATTTTCTATTAGCTAGATAAGACTTTATTCAGTCCAGCAAAGACCCATCGAAACCATAGTGTTTCAGTTTACAAATAAGCACATTGTGGCTAACTCTGTCTTTGTTGAAGTCTGTATATACTATATCTACCTGTTTCTCTGTTTCTGTGCGTCAATGGCTTGTGATAAAAAGTTTTCAAAGCATACCAAGTTGGTACTAGTTGATCTAGCTTCTAGAAATCCGTGCTGGTGGTCATTTTAAAAACTGTTTACAGTGATTCTGTATCTTAGGACTGACCTAGGATTCAAAAGTTTTAGTAAACACGCCCAACAGAGAGATGGGCCGGTATTCCTCAACATCAACAAGATTACCGCCTTTATGAATAGGGACAACTTTTGCTATTTTCCATTCATTGGGGAAAATACCAGAACTTAAAGAAGCGTTGTATATAATATGCAGTGGAAGAACTAAGCTTCCTGCGCATTGCTTGACATAAAGTACTGGAATTTCATCGGCACCGTGACTCTTGTTGGGGTTCAGCGCCTTTAGCTTTTGAAAGATTTCATCACATGTAATACTTGTGGAGTAAACTGACGTTCTGGCTTTGAGGCTCACTAGACTGACCAGTATTATTATCATTAGTGTTCACTGATGAGAAAAAGTAAGTAAACAGTTCACAAATATTATTACCCTCGGATGCAGTTTGTGTGCCGTATTTCATGGTTGCCGGATAGGATCTAACCCCTTTGCGTTTTCCTTTAACAACTAACAAGAAGTGCTTAGGATTTTTTTTAAATAATCCTCCGTCTTATCCATGTATTCCTTGTAACATTTGGATGCCAGTTTTTTACAACGTGACCTTAGAATTCGAAATGATATTTCGTCGAGAGGGTTTTTGTATTTTTTGTACCTTCGCCTGAGCCAGTTTTTTTCGCGTATGTTATGGCTAATAGGAGCGAATAATTCATAAAAATGTGGAAAAAACGGTGATAGTATGCGTGCTATGCCGCGACATACCTACCGCTTGTGGATATCATTATTATGTTGCTGCATCTTCAGATTATGAAACATAAAGCAAGTCGCCCGTAGACTTCAAATCATACAACATACTATGATGACGTAATTCTCGAGTATCACTGGCATTGTTTCACACGACCCGTAATGGTGTACATGTGACGTCAGAGTGTAGCGACCGACACCCGGCGGGCGTCTATTACACCCCGTCTCTAAATTGGACAAGGTTTTATTGCGTCATGTGGCGACACTAAAAATACAACAATTGAAAACAGACTTCAGTTGGTTGGTGAATCCTGGACCACGTTAAAGGAAAAAGGAAGAATTATTAATCAAACACAATGCAGGACAGTAGATACTAAATAAAAGGTAATTTAACGTTTTTCCCATATAAATACTTTCATGGTCGGTTTTACCCATATCTCCCCTAATATTCGTAAGATAAAGTAGTCCATATTTCAAATCAAGTAACGAGCTATATTTATGCCAAAGTTTTCGGCATATAGTTCATTAAATAAATGCCAAATTTCATATCTCTTACTTAAAAAATAAAAATCCAAATAAACTTTCAAGGGCGGTGTTACCCCCTCCCCCTTATTTTCAAAACAAAGAGTAGGCTATGTCCGTTCTAGAGGTTCAACGTTTACCTTTACCAAATTCCATTAAAATCGGTTCAGTGGTTTAGGTGTGAAAGCCGGACAGACAAACAGACAGACAGAGTTACTTTCGCATATATAATATTAGCATGGATAATACTAACATAGTTTGCAAGCACTTCTAACAACAATGACTCATAATGTTTCTTGATCAATACATATACATATGTATACAATGGACAACATCATATGCATTGCTCTGATTTTGTGATAAGTAGCTTAAGCACATGTGTTACAGAAATCTGAAACAACGATGGTACCACAACACCCAGACCCGAGACGATATACAAAAGTTCGTTTCCCATATTGGCCCAACCGGGGTTCGAACCCGGGACCTTACAAATGGCGCGACGCGAAAGTCCAGCCCGTTTGCCTCTCAGCTATGGAGGTCGTCTTTAATAAACGGATTTAATGGTATTGGATAAGGTTTGGCGTTGGGTTTTGAATTTCGGGTTCCACCTAAGCAAATGCTGCTACGGCATTTTCAACACAGCAGCAGCGCTGGTAATCTGGTGGTCTTCAGTCTTCTGGCGAATCTTGGTTGTGCATCCAGTACGAAACCTCTAGGTCTACTCTCAAAAACGAAATATGTCGGATCCGACAACGGATAGCAATTTTTAATTCTCATCGTCGCAACCAATTCACTTTGAATGCGACTAAAGCGTTTAAAAAAAATACAATATTATTTATGCAAATCATTAAACACGCTTTAACTCCCGAACTTTTGATAAATCTTCAAAAACGAATCCTTTCGTTTTCGTTTTGACGACCTCCGTAGCCGAGAGGCGAGCGGGCCTGACTTTGGCGAGCGCCATCTCTGAGGTTCCGGGTTCGATCCCCGGTCGGGTCAATATGGGATACGAACTTTTCTATATTGTCTCGGGTCTGGGTGTTGTGGTACCGTCGTTGTTTCTGATTTCTGTAACACAAGTGCTTAAGCTACTTACCACAGAATCAGAGCCATGTATGTGATGTTGTCCAATATTTATTTATTTATTTATTTCGTATGTTCGTTTCGTTTTTGAGTTTAGACCCCCTGGTCCGATACGACTAGTTGCTGGGTCTGTTTTCTTTTAAATTGGTACATAAGGTCGAAAAAAATCTGGATTTATGGTTACAGATCGGGTAAGAAATAAAAAACATGGGCTTTTTGAGTCTAGGTTTAATTTATTGCGTTTTACACTTTTAGTTCATATTAATTACCCAAATTATATTATGTATTTAACCTTACATAACAAGTAATGAGTCTTGCTGGATTAGTAGAAATTATAAAATAACACAGGACATTTTTCAGGGGTCTGGGTATACGTCTCGATCAGATACAAATGGGGCGCGTCTCCAGACCCCTGAAATTCGGGATTTCCCGCGTAAATCGGGACACTTGGCACTACCTTTGTAGCTACGACTATGATTCTGGTGAACTACCCTGTTAATTCCATTGGAGCGTTGGCCGTTTCACGTTTGCAACCCTTAATAAAAAATCACTAGTTGGTAATACATAGGCATTAAAATCCAACTGCTATGTGATTGGTCATATAAATAATGACATGTCTGTCTAAGCATGCGCGATACGTTAAATTTATCGCATGGGACGACAAAAGTTTTGATACGGTTGATTGGCTAATAGCACACCGCACTCGTATTTTTAGCCAATCAGCAGCTGATGTACTGACTTCAATCGATTTTGACGTTTGTTAAGAGCGTGATAAAATTTGTTCGCGTGTCGCATGCTAAGCCTCAATATCGTATAAAGTATATCCAATCAAATGACACTTGGACCCGACGCCTATGTATCGCCATCTAGTGGATTTTTCATGGGCAAACACCCTCATTGGGGTCCGAATATAAGTAAAAATTCTTACTGTTACAAGTCTATGCATACTTGAGCTATGTACGTTTATTGAGAAAAACCCATCATATTTTGAAAAATCCGTAAGAAATGCAAGAACAACCCTAAAAGGAAAATTGGCTTTACCGTCCATCAGAAATGAAATGTTACATAGAAAAAGTCAATACATAAGTAGGTACAATAAGAATATATAACCAACTGCCACCTAGTATTAGAAATGAAGAAAACCTTAAAATATTTATTAAACAATCATATATTAAAGAATATTTTGAAGATAAATTTAACATAAAATAATTCAGTACACACTTATGAGCTGATACACATTCGATCTACTCAACTATACCCAAGTGGGTATAATCATAATCATAAACAAAATGAATTCATTTATTCATGTTGGTTACAAGTAACACTTATGCATCGTCAAAATAAATATAAACCAAAATTGAAGCTACAGCCGATTCGGCACCTAATCCTATCGAGAAGAACCCGGCAAGAAACTCAGTTGTTATCCTAATCTTTAGAATATTTGGGGCTTGAGAACTTAAAATCATGAAGTACTTATTCTAGTGATGCAATAAATGATTTCTTTGTTTGTTAATCAGGATTTCGTTTTTCTTCCCTAGCTATGGAACCCTTAAAGGCTAAAGGTGGGACATAACGACGGATGTAGCCTTCGCCGAGTCAAGGGCGCGCAGAGTCAACAGTGTACACCTCTCATTAGGGCGCGCCTGTGTTTGTCTTCCTCCCCATCCCCTGCAAAGCAATTATCGATACACATCTGGACTATTTAGGTGGGCACGTGCTACCACCTACCACGTCAGCCAGTGCTCTAGTGTGATAAAGGCTTAATGCAGGTGAAATACAAAAAAATACGGCCTTATCAGAAAACATCACATCTGAAATAAAATAACGGGTCAAAACGCGACACCATTTTTTAGTAGTTAATACGAGCTAGGTACTTACTGCCCGACGTTTCGGTTAGGTCAGTCAGCTCGTGACCACGTTTGGTGCAGCCTAACCGAAACGTCGGGCAGTATGTAGTTCGTAGTGACTACTAAAAAATAGTGTCGCGTTTTGACCCGTTAACTTATTTTAAATGTTTGAAATTGAACGCGAATATCTTAAAGTTTATAACATTACATCTATTGACTTGACTTTAAAGCTTAGCTTAAGCACTTGTGTTATGGAAACCAGGTTCAATTGTGGTACAAATTCAAATTCAATATTATTTTACACCAGTGATACTTATGAAACGTCTATATAATGCAAATGACGCTACATTCGGTTCGAAACCTAGAACTTACAAACAAACTATCATCAAACAGAGCACATGACTATTTTATTTTACCCAATGCCTTCCGAAACTTTCCTAGATATATTTAGAAGTGCTAAAAAGCTAGAGCAAGCAGTATGTGTTGTTAGAAATATCCGGTCGAGGCACGCGCTAATCTGTGGAAACTGGTTGGTAAATAACATTATCACTTATTTGTGTGTCGAGCTGTGACTGGTTTGTATCTTTGTCTGTGGGTACTTATTGTTTTTAAACAACTTAAAAAAAGTAGGCAATTTCGTACGCGTAGACTTGTATTTTAATATAGTCTATAACAATTAATATAGCCTTTTTTTTTAATTACACTTCAAGATTGACATGAATATGTATATATTGTTGTATGTTTATATATGTTTATCATGTTTTACTATGAATACAATTCTAATTTTTTTTTTATATTGCACTTCAAGATTGATCTCATGTCACCTGATGTTAAGTGGTAATGAGGTCCTAGCTTAAGGGTGACAAGTACAGTATAATAAATCTGTTACTGGACTTGTCGCCCTTACCTTGAAGGCTTGACCCCTGCTATTAATGTAGCACCCCCCCAGGAGCTCTGGAAACCTTACTCACACGCAGGAACACAACAACACAGAAGTGATTGTTATTTGGCTGCGGTCTTCTGTAAGGTGGAGGTATTTCACCAGTCGGGCTGCTCCAGTTCGAGCGATAAATCGCTATGCCCTACCTCACTAAAAACTCGTTTAATGTTGCACGGTCCTACCCATTTCTCGCTATCAACTATTTACTCTACCTTAAGGTTATCTGGAAGAGGTCGCTTTCTAGCGATAAGACCGCCTAAATTGTACTATAATCAATCTGTAAAACCTATTTCTGTAAATATTTTGTGCAATAAAGTATATCTATCTATCTATTGACCTCATTCCACCTAATGTTGAGTGGTAATGAAGTCCTAGCTTAAGGGCGACATACAGCATAATAATAGCTTTTACTCGACTTGTCGCCCTTACCTTGAAGGCTTGAACCCTGCTACTAATGTAGCAATCCCCAAGAGCTCTGGAAACCTTACTCACACGCAGGAACACAACAACACCGAAGTAATTGTGATGCTGCGGTCTTCTGCGGTCCTATGTTACTCAGGGTGTATGTAAATTTCCAACTGTGAAAGCATTTTTGAAATCGACGCGGTAATTTTTAAGTTAGTTCATTATAAACATACAAAAATACAAATCTTTCCTCTTTAAAATGTTAGTTTAGATAGACTTGTGACCCGTCGCCGCTTTGCACGCGTCCTATCCACGTTTTTTCCACTTTTTCCATCGAATCTTCCAACCTATTAGTCGCAGCCGGATATTATAGAGCCTAAAGCCTTTTCGATAAATGTATTATACAACACAATAATATTTTTTCAATTCGAACCAATAGTTCCGGAGATGAGCGCATTCAAACAAACAAACTCTTCAGATTTAAAATATTAGTATAAATAAATAAATAAATAAATGCGCCAGACAATCACACCAATCACATAAAAATAAATAAATAATAATAAATAAATATTGGACAACATCACATACATTACTCTGATTCTGTGGTAAGTAGCTTAAGCACTTGTGTTACAGAAATCAGAAACAACGACGGTACCACAACACCCAGACCCGAGACAATATGGAAAAGTTCGTTTCCCATATTGACCCGACCGGGGATCGAACCCGGAACCTCAGAGATGGCGGCTTGCAAAGTCAGGCCCGCTCGCCTCTCGCCCGCTGGTCTCAAACTAAGGTTTTCCCTTGTACTATGAGTACCAGACGACGGATACCAACTGGGGGCGTCATCCCAGCACACCCAGACTGAAGTCAATTCAGAAAAGTTCGTTTTCCAAATTGACCCGACCGGGAATCGAACCCGGGACCTTTCGCGCTTCGTATAGTATAGATGTGTTTTCGCCGATAACTATGACATTTATGCAACGATTTTGATATTTTATTGTTAAAAAGGAGTTATCTAGACGGAGGAGTGAGGTAGCACAATGTGGAGACCAGGATCTGATAATAAAATTATCATTATCGTCGGTAAGATTCAAATATTCAAACGTGCAGATTTAGAAAACTGTGAAGGAATTAAATAAATACAATGGTAGGTAATTGTATGACGGTTTTTCTATATTTTGCTTTAATACGGGTGATTTACATATTTTCGAATGGGAACAAACGTGACTTGTCACCTGAGAAGTTATTACTGCAAGTACTTACATAGTTTCTTAACATAATATATATTTCTCGTAAATATGGTTAAAACCAATATTGGTCCGTTTATTGTATCGAATCACTCGTGCGTTATGAAAAATACACATATTTTAGTTGTGTAGGAACCGCTAAAGGTATAAATGTATTTAAAACACATTTAACCTAAGTGAAAGCTAATTTCAATTTTGAGGATCCTGTTCCAGCTTATTCTACTAACTAAAAAAATAAGTAGAATAAAATAGAAAATAAATTATCTTTATTCATGTAAGCTTTACACAATCACTTAATCGTCAGTACAAATTCAGTATTCTATCACTATAATTGAAATGCTTTTGCCCGTTCAGAGTAAAAAAGTAAAGATACAATTTTCGTTTCAAATTTGCTTATAGAAGCTAATCTCAGAACTGGCATTTGTACAAATTATACGTACAGTTCTACGAAATTGGCGTGACCACTTCTCCAATTTTCCAATAAGTAAAACGTAGTTACAAAAACAGCAAAGATATTCTGCGCGGTTCAGCGGCGCATTTACAAAGCGCTCGTATCAGCTGTATCACTAGATCAGTCTACCCCAAGCTCATATTTACAGTCCACCCCGCTGCCAGTCGCTTGCGCGCCGTCACTCTAACCGGCCCTCTGCCCTCAGTCACTCTCTAAAATCACTCGCGGAGCCACACCGCCACAAATGCCGACATACCGCGCACGCGTTAAATTAAAATAAAATATATACAAATGGGATAAAAAGTCACAAACACAGACAATATTGAAACGGTGATCTTTCTCGTAAAGACATTTCTGATTTTCGTGTGATACTAGTTAATAAGTTAGTTGATATTGTTTAATTAGATTTAAGTAGTGTTCACAAGTGTGTGTGCATGTGCTCCAAAATGGAAGAGAACGGAGGTAACTATTTGTTTTATTCTATTTGTTTTACGTACTTTTTTCATAATATTTTTTTTGTATTGTAAAAAGCAAACGGGTTTTTTTTTCTTCTAATTCGAATTAATTTAGAAACCAAATTTGAAATACTTTTTTTGTGACAAACAACTTTAATGACTATTTTTTTTAATCAACAAAATTTTCTTTGTTTTCGATAAAACTCCAAGTAAAAGCCGATTCATAAACATTTTATCTAAATGCAAACAAATTAGCTGTCAATATTAACATATTCAACAATTTGTTTTTGTAAAGGGAAAGCGTAACACAATTACGAATCATTCGTTTTTTAATAAATAATGTTTCGACTCCATTGAAATATTTTTAAATGAAAACATTGATTTGATCATTGTTTTCATTTAAAAATACCTGAAATGTAAATAAAGTAAACTTTCACAAACCAATAAAGTAAAAAACAAAGGAAACCTATGGAAGAAAACATTTAAGAACCCAAAAAAAATAATTGGAAAAATATTTTTAAAATGCTTTAAAACAAAAAAAATGTGTAAAATCAATAAAAATCTCCGACTGAAAATGTTTTCCTTTTGAATAAGCCAATTAACCAATTTGCATTTTATCAGTTCGGAAGCGAAAACCAACCGAGCATAATTTGTTCATTCGTTTATTTACATTTTTCCTACATGGACAATATTCAGCATTATTAACACGAAATTTAGCTTCTACATACAAAGAATTTAAGCGTTAAAATTTAAGGAGATCGGAAAATAATAAAAAAATCTTGAGTTGCAATTTTACGAAGATTGAAACGTCAACG
Source organism: Glyphodes pyloalis (assembly GCA_037074685.1). Taxonomy (NCBI): domain Eukaryota; kingdom Metazoa; phylum Arthropoda; class Insecta; order Lepidoptera; family Crambidae; genus Glyphodes; species Glyphodes pyloalis. Next base: position 848,300 of record JAYKKO010000012.1, on the reverse strand, counting down.
TCTTGTGATTTTGACGACCTCTGTAGCCGAAAGGCGAGCGGGCCGGACTTTGGCGTCGCGCCATCTCTGAGGTGCCGGGTTCGATCCCCGGTCGGATCAATATGGGAAACGAACTTTTCTATATTGTCTCGGGTCTGGGTGTAGTGGTACCGTCGTTGTTTCTTATTTCTGTAACACAAGTGCTTAAGCTACTTACCGCAGAATCAGAGCAATGTATGTGATGTTGTTCAATATTTATTTATTTTATTTATTTAACCGAGTCATAATCGTAGGGTCCGGGGTTCGATTGCGAAAAAGGGTTTTTAAATATTTCGAACATGGGTCACCAATCTGGTTTGGGCTAGCGTCGTTATTAGAGACATGTTGTGATGTTTTGATTTCAATGATCTCCCTGGTACATTATAAATATTGTAGGTTTATTAATTACTAGCTGTGCCCGCGACTTCGTTCGCGTGGACTACATCCTTTCATGGTCGGTTTTACCCCTTTCTCCCCTAATATTCGAAACAAAAAGTAGTCTATATTTTAATCGAGCTATATTTGTGCCAAATTTCATATCTTTGACTTCAAAAATAAACATTTTTCCATATAAACTTTCAAAGGTTGTATTATCCCCCCCCCCTTATTTTCTAATAAAAAGTAGCCTATGTCCGTTCTTGAAATTCAAAGTATACCTATGCCAAGTTTCATCTACATCGGTTGAGAGGTTTAAGCAGGAAAGCGTAACAGACAGACAGACAGACAGAGTTACTTTCGCATTTATAATATTAGTAGGGATAATTTTCCGTTTATTTATGGATTACCAACACAAGATACAGTAAAAATCAAAGCAAAATTTTACACATATTTGAATATACTGACTGCACTTATAAGAATAAATAATCTTAACATATTACATATGCTATATAATATGTTATACTTCTTATACAAAGTTTCGTATACTTATATGTTTAATTACGTATTAATTAATATATAAGTAACAAAATATCCACCATTAACGTGATAGGTACATACGCAGAAGTAAATGCAATATTTAGATATGGTACATTTAATATCTGACTGTAACTTTAGTTTAGGTAGGAACTTACTTTTGTTGACATTTCTTTGCAATAACATATTTAGCTGACCCCATATCAGTGAATATTAATAAAAATTGCAATTAAGTAGAACGGGAAGCAATAATTCTTGCGATAGCAGAAATTTATCATTACTTACCAAAGAATATTAAAAATGCAACAGTAGGCTCGCTTTGAATAAAAAAAATTGTGCGTACCAAATTAGTAAGAGATTGTTTGATAGTTTGTCTGACTACAAGACTAATTGCTACTGAAGTTATTAGAACCATCCATAGCTTCATGATTACACCAGCCTAATAGTATATTTAAGTCAAAAAAATGATAAACTTTTTATGATACCGTAGCTAATAGGCCAAAAAATGGAACCCATATTTATTCGTCATGTCTATCTATATGGAAGTCCGTACGCAGATCACAGCCATTTTTCCCGAAATTCTAAAAACTATTCTGTTAAGTATTTTTATATATATTAAGTGACCCCATTAAAATTTTGACACACAATAGAAAAAAAAGTTGGTTTGAACGAGACCTAATAAGTCGTTTTATTAATACATTATAAACCGTAAACGACAATTTACCTTTCATTTTATGTTACGGACCCTAAAGGGCTAAAACGCGCGATTTGAGCTGGACTAGTTTAAGCATACATATGTTTCAATAGAAACCAAGAAACAGCAGCACATTTTTTGAAAGTACCTAAACGTCACAATTCTATAAATTTTATGTTTTCTGATATAATAAAACAAAATCGCATATCTAAAAGGTCTTATATTAAAGTGAACTGAATTTTTTCACACACACTCACAAACCTGATTTTGAGATCAGTTAATTAACTGGTGCATTATTTATGTCACCGTAAGATTGTAAAAATCGTTAGATTACAATCTACCTCGCGAGATTGTAAACTGTCGACAGATTGTAAAGCGAAAAGTAATGCGTTAAATTGCAATCCTAAGTTACGGTTTACAATCTGTCGACAGTTTACAATCTCGCGAGATAGATTGTAATCTAACGATTTTCACAATCTTACGGTGACATTTATATTTATTGCAGTTTTATCAGAGTGTTTTAAATTGATCTTCGGCGGAATTGTGTCTGAATATTCTTTGACTAAGAGAAAATATTATCTTGTATGACAGGTTGACTTATAACAAACGAATGGATAAAAATACTACGACGAAAGTATTTACATTAAAAAGTATGCCATTTTTTTAGAAAGATAAAAAACCAAGCGAAAATCTCATGATTCAGTCAAGTTTTTTAATTGAGATTAAAAAGTAAACAAGTAAGTAAGTCGTTAGGTAAGGGGGCGTCCATAAATTACGTGAGACGTTTAAGAGGGGGGGGGGAGGGGAGGGGGTTGAGTCAAATCTCATCTTATCTTCCACTAGAGAGCTGGAGAGTCTCGGCAAATATCACGCAATTCTTCCGATTGTAATAAAAATAATCATACTATTTTGGTCCATTTCATGATTGTAATAGAACTTCAGAAAATTAAAAAACACCTCACGTAATTTATGTACGCCCCCTAAACAGGTTTTGGTATTTTTTTTTAACTTTATTAAGATTAAACACAAGTTGGGTGCGGATTTTGTACAAACTTTTTTGTACTAGAAAAAAATTGTATAATTTTCTTTTTTAATTGCTAAGATCTTCCTTCTTGCTTAATTTCAAAAACAAAACGATACGTCCCAGTGGATTTAGTTTACCTAAAGAACGTAGATAGTTCAAATGGCTATGTTTAAATTTCGTTGACCTTGTTATTAAACGTCGTTTTATCAAAGAAGATTCTTTACTGACATGTCGAGACAAACAATATCTGGGTGTTGGAATACCGTTGTTGTTTCTGATTTCTGTAACATAATTGCTTAGGTACTTTCTACATAGACAGAGCAATGTGACAACATGTGACGTTGTGCAATATTATTTTTATTGCTGAACAGAATGTGATCATGGTTCCGTTTTTCCTTTTAATGCGGAACGCTAGAAATGAGTCAACGTCATATTGCAACATAATTACTGCTGGGAGTTGTTTTCGAAAACTGATTTAGAGGAAATTGTCAAATATATAATCCAAGTTATCTTAAAGTAGCGATTATACAGGTATTTGCAAGGACGTGATTTTGAGATAGTAATAGCTTGTATGAACTTAATCGTATTAAGCAGTGATATAGTTTTGCTATATCATTATGACACATACGGTTTAAAAGATAAAAAGGGAAAAATAAATGGATATGAGTAATTTTCGTTTCATACAAAGTCAAAGTCAATATTTTTTATTCACATAGATTACATTAGTAATACTTATGAATAGTCTATATAAAGCAAATGAAGCTACCTCCGGTTCGGCCTAGCATGCGCAAAACATCAAATTTATCGCATGAGACGACAAAAGTTTCGATACTGTTGATTGGCTAATAGCATACCGCACTCGTATTTTCAGCCAATCAGCAGCTGACGCACTGACTTTGACGTTTGTTAAGAGCGCGATAAAATTTTGTCGCGTGGCGCATGCTAGGCCTGATAGTGTGCATTGAGAAACGTATATACTTTCTATCTCAATCTTTGAGTAAAGCAAAAGCTGGCACATACGTCATGCTTGTGAACAGTTGCCAACTTTGGGGACTGGTCTGCTCCAGCTTACCTCTCGAAAGTAAATACTTACTTGAGTACTTAATTGTTTCATCACTCATCAAAACGAAACTATATGACTTGGTCCAAAGTGAGCTACACACAGCAATAAGTTAGATACTGCTACTGTAACTAATCTACTGAGTTTCTTACTGGCGTCTTCTCGGTAGATCAGAACCGAACAGTAGAATCTCTGTACATAATATTCAAAATAGTTATATCATATAACCTACTTGAAGAAAGTAGTGTTCAAATTTGATATTAGTCGCTAAGCTAGTCAACTATTTGTAGACTTAAGAGCAATAATAATTGATAATAAAGTTGCCTACTTGACAAAATGGCCCCATCAAACCGCACTGGGCCCGCCTGGTAGAGTGGAAATTGACACACCACACTATATCTTGGTAGCAAATTATTCATAAGTTCAGTTTTATACGTAATGAAAACTACAGAGTTTTGCTGGTATCTCATCTGTAAGGTATAGGTTCAGAACGGGAGGTAGCTTCACCTGGATTATATAGACGATTCATACATTCCGATGTAGTTTATATAAATAAATAATTTTAAGAACTTTCAGGCCCGTTCCATCTCATGGTTCTGATGAGGCCTGTGCCAGTAGTGGGACATAAAAGTTAATATAATTACTTCTATTTCTATACCTTGAATTTTGTGTAGTTATGGGTTCGGTGTAAACCGGTGTGGCTTAATTTTACTTGAAGTCCAAAAAGTCTCATGTCTCTCTGTCCGGAGTTCAAGTTCGCTACGGCGTAGCAGGGCGGCTACGCTGTCGTCACCGCTACGACGTAGCACGCTGCGAGTGATTATCGTAAAACAAATGGCCTTCAGTTTGAAGGCCAGTGTCAATTAGAAGTTTTAGGATGGATGGGGCCATTTTTTATGACGGGATAAATGAGTGTTCGTCTTACTCAGTGCTGGGTTACAAAGAGACGTTTTGTTTGAAAGTGATATTGGTTGCAATAAATTGTAAGTATTTATGTACTTTACAAATATAATTGAGTTTATTTAATACTAGCGGCGTACAGCGGCTCACTTTTAAAAAATGCAAAACCTAAATTATCTGAATAATTATAAAAACATACTTTCTACTCATTATCAATGTGTGTAATTATTTATTCTAATGAAACCTGCTTGAGTTTAAAATTATTAGGTGGGTTATTAAGGGCATTGTGAAAATTACCGGTTCATGGCAAAACAATGATTAGGAAACACTGGTCTAGCATATAGGGGTCAGCAAAAAAAAAGTAAGTTAGTTATTTAATTCGCTGGCAGTAAGTATAACAATAATACAAGTAAGTGAGATAGCCTGCGCCGGCGCATGTGTTATTTGGCACTCGACCGCACCGATCGGATAATTTTAGAATAATGACTCCATTCAGCCAGCAATGTCACATGCACATGTAAACATGACGATTAAACGGCTTGTTTTGTTAGTTTGTTGCAAATTGCTCTTGTTAAGGACATAATAGTTGATCCTACCAATATCGTACTAATTATAAGCGAGAAAGTAAGTAAATGTGCCTGGGTAGGCAATCGTGTAGATTTATATTTTACTCTTTCACGCAAAAACTGCTGAGCCAATTTTGATTAAATTTGGTAGAAAGATCACACCTTGCATTTGGAATTTATTATTATGTGTGAAAAAAAAATGGAAAAAGAAGAAATGCTAAATTTACATAAGTAAACATACTTCTTTTCTTGAATCGGGTCAAAGCGCCAATTCTGATTTATTAAAAATTACAATATGTATAATTGGGTACTTGACGGTGTTAACAATAAAATATGAAAAGTATTGGATATGTTAGATTTTAGTTAATTAATAATTTTGCATTATTATTTTTTAATTAAAATTGTTGATAGTGTTTTATTTTTGCAAATCAAATTTAATCTGTATTCGAAACCGAAACCACCATTTGTGTGATTTCACAAACACTGAAATTCGCAAACGACAGCTGATGGTAAATTTTGTTTATTTCAAAATGGCGAAACGATGATGATTTTACCGATTAAATTGATTTATTGTGTCGCTAGCAATATAAAGGATTTATTTAAACATTTTCCATTAGTTTAAAAACTCGATATTTTCATAAAATTAAGTCGTTCCGACCCGTGTCGGTTTGATATCTACAAAGTTGACGTCACAATTTCTACAGTCACCTGACTTGGCGTTCGCGCGCTTTTTAAATGTATTACACAAAATCTTATTTTCCTCTGGTGCACATTTATGAGAGGTAGGGCACAGCGATTTATCGCTCGAACTGGAGCAGCCCGACTGGTGAAATACCTCCACCTTACAGAAGACCGCAGCCAAATAACAATCACTTCTGTGTTGTTGTGTTCCTGCGTGTGAGTAAGGTCTCCAGAGCTCCTGGGGGGTGCTACGTTATTAGCAGGGGTCAAGCCTTCAAGGTAAGGGCGACAAGTCCAGTAACAGATTTATTATGCTGTACTTGTCACCCTTAAGCTAGGACCTCATTACCACTTAACACCAGGTGGGATGAGGTCAATCTTGAAGTGCAATATAAAAAAAAAATTACAACTTTTTCAATAACTGTCAAGAAGCTAATTGATTCTTAATTTCTCATATTTGTTTAAACTACGACTCTACTGTATTAAAACATACAACAAAATACCTAATTACTTAATTAAATGAAAAATGAGCTAAAGCACAAACAATAATGTGAAAAGAAAAAACTGTCTTTAAGTAAATATGTTTACATTAATTAGGTAAAGCAGGTCACAACATTCTCCAGGCAGACCTCAATCAGCATTAACTACTCAAAAGATATCACAATATAAATGAAAATAAAGTCTGGAAGCTGCGAAATGTTCAAAGTGCTCTTTGTGGCGCGCCATTAGAGACAGAAATAATATTGTACTGATATATTGGAATACAATTTAGAAAGGCAAAAAGGCCGTAAATTCACAAATATCTTTGATTTATTTAAAAATAATGTGCAAAATAGTTTGGTCATGCAGAAAAGTTGGTGTATGTGTGATTCAATTGTAATAAAGCGTATAAGTTAAAAAAAATCGTAATAAAAACCAAAAAAATTGCAAAAAGGTAACTTTTAAAAATGACAATAATATACAATAGATTCAACTAAATATGTATTTAAAATATCAAAGTATATTTATATTGACAAAATCTACAAAAATACATACATATTTATTTTAAAAAATCGTGAATAAATAAAGTAATTGGATTGCGATTTACTATTTTATTCATTCGGTTAGTGGATTAACGAGAGAAAAATACTTTATTCACGAAATTTCATTAAAAAAATCCCTTAGTCAAAGATGGTCAAAGCCAGAACGATCGAAGAGTTAAAGGATTAAGTGTGTATGCTAGACTTATTCTTCCTGACTGTAGTTTTATTTAGTTTCTTGCTTATTTATTCATCTGGACGTCTTGTAGCTCAATTGCTCAGTTATCGAGAGCTGTGAGTCAATCACCTGCATATCTCAGTCACAAAATGTCAGCAGGACAAAGTCTCGAAGCAATGTGTAATTTTTTGTTTACATAACTATTACTGAGTTTATTAACTTTCTTTGTTACGACTATAGACGTAGGTATCTTATACTGATAATAATAGAATTCAATAATATCACACATGAATTGCATGAGCACTTTACAAAGACAAAGATTTGTAAGGTTGAATGTATTGCGATGAAAGATGTAATGAAAACGCGCATCAAGAAATTATCCTTTGTTAAAAAAATTACAAAATGATTGTTAGATCTGACGTAATGTAAACATACTATTGTCTAATAAACTTCATCTAACATTTGTATTACTTTTATGTCTAATAGAATTAAAGCAAACTTATTTTTTAAAAAAGAAAACTGATGGAATTCCTTTATGGTTGTTAGTTTTTTTATCAGAGGCTTCATGGTTTGACATGTTTTTTTTATATTTAATTTTGGATGTTTTTTTTTCTTTTTCTATTCTATTGTAACACTTTAAGAATGCTGTGTATGCCTTCATTCGTTCTTATTTTTTTTTCTATTCTTGCAGAACCTTTTTTTTATATTACACTTCAAGATTGACTTCATCCCACCTGTTATTATTATGTTGTGTATACCTGTAATTAGAATAAGTCTAAGATAATCTTGGAATTTGAAGTTTTATTAAATATACGATTCTTTATATACTGTGGGTGTACCCCTTTATATAACTACAACTTCGAAAAGATAGTGACAAAAATTATAAATAAAATAAATAAATAAATAAATATTGGACAACATCACATACATTGCTCTGATTCTGTGGTAAGTAGCTTAAGCACTTGTGTTACAGAAATCAGAAACAACGACGGTGCCACAACACCCAGACCCGAGACAATATGAAAAAGTTCGTTTCCCATATTGACCTGACCGGATCGAACCCGGAACCTCAGAGATAGTGTTCACCAAAATCAGGCCCGCTCACCTCTCGGCTACGGAGGTCGTCGTAATAATGTATATTAAAATTTGCGCATAAAATATTTAGTCTAAATCTACTTTGTCCTAATTAAATTTGCTCTCTATCTAAAGATTGTCTGTATGATAACACTTAGGGTGATAAAGATTCAGACAATGATTTTGTACTTCATTTAATTATACTAATTAATATTTTTTGCAGTAGGCTTATCTTATACCAATTGTATTATTACCTGCAACTAAGAATAATATTATCAATATATAAATCTAACAGCTGGGTTATTAATAAAACAGACAGCCTTAAGGTAGAGGGAATAGTAGATGGCGTACATACGTTGATGAGGTTATATGTACGGTGTATTCACAGGGAGATCAAAATGTTTATTACATACGTATTATATTAGAAAAATGTATATACATTACATAAATTGCAACCGTGCAAAAATAAGGCTGGCTCCTAGTAGGAAATAAATGTACTTTCATGATACAGGGTATCTGAAAATTACGGTACATACTTGAAGCCCGATAATAGCTCTTATGCCAATAACATAAGGGTGATACAAAGTTTAAATTGTTATCGAGAGCCCAAATCAAAAGTTGTGTAAATTAGTATTTTTTATGTGAAGGGAAATTCTTATGGGATATAACTTTCTAAAATTTTATTGTAAAAAAGTACAAGTAAGTAAGAAGTACGCTATGGTACATAATGATACAAATATTATCTACTAGTTCAACCCTTGGGTCATACAAGAAGTTAGTTTATGGGTGCGGTAATAGTGAAAAACTGCGTTTGTAATATAAAAAATCCTTATAACACAACAATAAATTAATCACTATAAAAACATTACAGTAGCTATGAAATACACATAAACATATATTATGATTAAACTAAATACATTTTTAAAATTTGAATGTTTATTTACATATTATTTATAAAAGTGTACTATAAGAATCAGAAATAAAATTAAAATAAAATCACATATTAAAGTTCTTTTTATACAAATCTGACTCGCACTTGACGGCTTCCTTATTTATTTATATTTTCCTATTTGACTATCGTTACAAATACTTATAGGTAATCATAGATCTATCAATATTTGACACTTATCGCATAGACCACATATAATCCAAAAATAATAGACATTGCATAGATACCTTTAAGTCTAAAGATTTAAATCTACGTCGTTAAGTCGGCTCTAAGACTATAATCCTTAGTTAATCAGCTACTTAAATCGTTCATTTATAGAAACATGACTAGGACGAAAACAAAATTAAAATATGGTTCCATCATTGACTAGTGAGAAATTATTTTTCAAAAATAGTAATAAAATTAATTTAAGAGAGGTATAGCGATTTATCGCTCAAACTGGGGCAGCCCGACTGGTGTAACAAATAACAATCACTTGGGTGTTATTGTGTTCCTGCGTGTGAGTAAGGTGTCCAAAGCTTCTGGGGGTTCTTCAAGGTAAAGGCGACAAGTCCAGTAACAGCTATTAGCATGCTGTACTTGTCGCCCTTAAGCTAGGACCTCATTACCAATCTAGCAATAGCGGGCCGATCTGGCCGCTATTGTTGGGACCGATCTCTCGCTCCCAAGCATTGTTACAGCCATGCTTGGGAGCGAGGAGGCCTGGACGGCAGTTGCCGCCTTCAGCGAGACAACAATCTCGCGCAAGGAGGCGTCGGAGAGGGAGCGAGAGGACGACCCCCTTGCCCCCCCACATCGGAGACGCCGAAGATTACGCGCGAGGCGTCATTTTGACGCCCTTGCGCTTGCTAGCGGGGACCAGCCGGCCGCGGGTGTGGGGACACCCCGGCCGGCCTTGCACGGTTTTCCGCAGATGCGCGGGAACGGTTTAGCACCTTCGGCCGTTCCCGCCAATCCCCCGACCATCCTGGGGGGAGCTGGTGACGCCGCCCCGTAGGGGCAGAAATCCCGCCGACGGCGCTGTGGTAGTCATGGATCGCCCGGTATCCCATGGCGCCGTCAATAGGCGATGAGAAGGTGGGGGGAGTTTTTAGTTCGGGTAGTCCCCGCCCCTAGTTCTATTTCTGGGCGGGGGAGTCCCAGTGGTATGGTGCGAAAAGATGGCATTCTCTCTCCCTTAAAAAAAAAAAAAAAAAAGGACCTCATTACCACTTAACGTCAGGTGGGATGAGGTCAATCTTGAAGTGTAATATAATCTCTTTTTTTCTTACAACGACGCCCTCTGTAGGCGAAGAGTGCACGACTCGAAGTTTGGGATAATATTATGGAATCCAATATTTATTTATTATAACATCGTACAGATTGGTCTGATCTCAAAGTATGTAGCTTCAGCATTATGGAAACCAAAACCAACATTTATAAACACTTAGGCACACACAAATATATGTCCTGGGTGGGGATGAAAAAACATTTTTTTTAAGTTATTAAATCTTAAAAATAATCCATACAGACGCCTTTTACCAAAAACGAAATATGTCTCATCCTATGATATAATATAATTGCAATTTTCAATTCTCATAATGGTAGCTTACTTACTTTGAATGCGTATGAAGCACTTTCTAGAAATAAAAGATTTATTAAATAATTACCTTGTATTAATGACCAAACTTTCGATTAATCTTCAAAAACGATACCTCTCGTTTGTTCCTTTTGATTTTGGTAGTTGACTTACTGGTATTTAGTCAGTTTGCCTATGTTGTTCTTGAAATCCGTTTCTAAATTTAATTTAACGCTAAGGAACTCTGAAACAAAACACTCATAATTAAGGATACAAATAAATAAATCCGATAAAGACAAATCAAATCAATCATACTCATTCTCAGATAAGATTAATTAATTCCATTCGGTGATAGGACGCGAAAAATATGCCAAGTTCCTTCCACTTTGTATCGGCCGGCTCAGCTGTCGAAAAAGGCCAGATTATATCTAATTGCAGTAAGGCCATTGTTTAAAATGTCAGGTCAGGTTGAAACGATTTCCCATCACACCACCACTCAAGGCGTTGTGGTCCAATCGGGGGGTTTTAGTGGGAAGTCCTGCTTTTTGCGGAGTAGGGAGTCCCACACACGCCGTCATCTCACTCAGATGACGGTACGGTACGTTAAAAGTATTTCCCCCCGTCAACAAAAAAAAAGACGTTATTTAATGCTCGGTTCCAATATTTAACGTATTGTAATGTTTCAAAAATGATTATAGGTTTTTCTACAACCGACTACGAGTCGTTAATACTGTTCCATAATTAACTTTCAATACCAGGTGTAATCAGACTTCTGTCGGTCTTTTTTAGCTTACGCCTCGTATAGTTTATTACTATCCGTTACTATACCGGATAGTTTTTTATAAATTGGAACCAGGCATAAGAGATCCGGTCGTGTCTACCATCCCATCCAATAATGAGAGTGAAGGTCCTGAGTTCTATGTTAAATCATGTTTAATAAAAAAAAGGGTACTACAAACTTGATGAATATTTTAATGATAAACATATATGGACATGATTATTTGCTCGCTCACACACCAAATTTTTAAGTTCTCTAGCCCCAAATATTGTAAAGATTAAGATAACTACCGAGTTTCTTGCCGGGTTCTTCTCGGTAGGATTACGTTCCGAACCGGCTGTAGCTTCAATTTTGGTATATATTCATTTTGATTTTGTGCTACTTGTAACCAACATGAATAAATGAACTGATTATGATTATGAAGGAAGAGGGAGCGCACTTGTGTGTTCAACCAAGTCCTGCATAATTGGTTGATCTGAATGATATGGACCTGGCCGAAAAATATACAATGCGGAACGATTTATACCTATACAATATAACTTTTCTAATCACGGCCAGTGTAACTCGACCTCTCCTAACAAAGCCTACATCACATTAATTGGTATCAACACATGTGTTTACCAAGCGAAATATCACTGATTTATAGGATTTTTAGGCAATAAAAAGTAATGATTATCGATTGCTCACCAAATCTGCAATTAATGACAATCATTCAGATATTGCGATAGACGTCAAGTCGCCGTGGCTGGGCTCATTGTTCTTCTATCTTCACGTGTTCAATGATTTGAAGAAAATATCATCATAATCATTGAGGAATTGGTTGGGCCTATAGGCCTTTAACCGGTGGTGCCATATTTGTATAGTTAACACATTGCTACCATATTTTGAATCATATTTATTAAAGATAAACGCACTTTTCTCTGCCGGTTGAAGGGCTAGCTTTTCTTGCTGATAAGTACGTAGTTCTAAACATATTTGGCAGAGGGCACGGAGGCTAAGAGGTCAACAGAAAAATTGCAGTTGACTCAGTTTGAAGAGCAGCACGCGCGATACGTGAAAATCGTATCTCACAAGACAAGGGGAGATAGACATTTTCTGTTTCTTTGAATTGCTTATTTCGTAGATTTTGAAGTAGTCAAACCGATATTGATATAAGTTCCATGCCACACTAAGCTAGGCTACCCAGTTCATCGGTGTAAAAGTCTAACGTAAAAAAACCAGTTCTGAGTTCTCCTTTCTTCAAGCTTGTGCAACAAAATTAAAAATGTATGCGTCACGAAAAATAAGAGGATTACCTTGTTTATCACACGTGAAATAATTAGCCCAATCTAATCTGAAACTAATTAGTAGAGGTAATCGCGATGTACCTACGAAGCTGATAGTGTAAGCCTACGTGTTAATTAGTTAAATATTGTAATGCGACTAGCTACCTATCAAAGATTTAATAATAATGAATAAATAGATATTGGACAACATCACATACATTGCTCTGATTCTGTGCTAAGTAGCTTAAGTACTTGTGTTACAGAAATCTGTAACAACGATAGTACCACAACACCCAGACCAGGACCACAGACATTTTGGAGCTCTATTTAGTCTCGTCTCATTACATAAATGAGTAAATAACGATCTACCCGAGAGGTGAACGGATCGAACTTTGGCAACTTTTAAGTCCCGGGTTCGATTCCCGGTCGGGTCCATATTTTCTATATTGCCTCGGATCTGGGTGTTGTGGTACTGTCGTTGTTTCTGATATCACCAATAAATGCGTTAGCTATTTCCATTCATTTCTATTTGTATATTATCAAAAACAAACTACTGAGTTTCTTGCCGGTATCTTCTCTTTAGTTATAGGTTCCGAACCGGAGGTAGCTTTATTTGCTTTATATAGAGACTATTCATAAGTATTACTATTCATAAGTAAGTCTATGTGAATAAAAAAGATTGACTTTGACTTTGAAAAATACTAGTTTGTATCCAAAGATACAATCGCGAATGAATAAATTGCTGTAATAAGTCATACCAGCAATGTAACTGCTTTTTCCTCAGTTTCACCTAAAGACTGCTCTGTAGACTTATTTCATTATTACCTAATAAATGTTTACACTAAACATGTATATCGAGGGTTCCCTGGTCAAACCCGATAAGTGCCAAAAACATACTTCTGAGATAATCGATGTTAAAGGTTTGTAAACAGTAAAAGTGCATTTTAATAAGTAAATGTCCACAATTTTGGGTTTTATTAGTAATGATATTTCATAAAGATTTAGTTTTCATATTTGTTTTACTTCTAATGCTTTCAGTTTTGCTGTAAAATTTTTTTTTTGGTAAAGGGTGCCGACTTATTGGGTTTTACCTGAGAGAAAAAAACGATTTAATCACTTAAGTTTTTATTAATTCCAAGCAAAAAACAATTTTAATTATGTTTGCATTAGGTTATTACTTACTTTTATACTATTTTTATATACTTATTTATTGTTTAAATTTTGAGGATAATTTTCATTTAATGTTCTATCCAGCTATGATTTTCTTCGGGAATGATTTGTTTCGTGTACATAGTTTTCGACCAATTAGACCCATCAAACTACCGCCTTATTGATCTTCTAGCGTATATGACGCATCTTAGGGGAGAGACAATTGCCGAGGCATTTGATCGGGTCTGGCACAAAGCTCTTTTTTCCAAGCTTACGGCATATGGACTACCCACACGGCTTTGTGACTGGATTTCCGGCTTTCTACGTGACGTAGAATTCACATCGTGTCTGACGGATGCCTATCGCAGTTTATGCGTATTTATCGCCCGCCCTCTTCCTTCTTCGTATAAATGATATGCCACTGCTTGGAAACATACATTGCTATGCTGATCGCAGTACGGTTAATGGAAGAAACCTTGGTTGGCCTTCAGCTGGTAACGCAGTAATGGAGGAGGTACGGGAGAATTTTGTCGTTGAACTGGATTGGGTGTTGAGCCTCATGAGCCAATGGGGTTCAAATAACCAGGTCCAGTTCAATGCTGAGAAAACCCCCATTCATCAGGGCGCTCCCCTCTGCCTGCAAACAGCCTAATAAGTAAGTTAGCCTGCTTGGCATGGATATCCGCTGCAACCTTAATCAAGATCAGTACATCGAGAGTTTCATCTCATTAGCATCCAAAAAACAGAATGGAGTGCGTTGTTTTCTCACGCCGGACCGGCTTTGTCTTTTATACAAGACTCAAATCAAGTCCTGTCTGGACTACTGCTTGTATCTCTGGGACGGTTCCGCCAAATACCTTATGGATGGTCTTAATTGGTTACAGCAAAGGGCTCTGCGCATTATCAATGTTCAAGAGGTTACTGAGAACCTTGATCCTCTTCAACTTCGTAGAGACATTGGTTTATTGACTGTCTTTTATCGTTTTTATCTCGGTGAGTGTTTCGAGGAACTGTTTTCTCTTATCCCACCTTCCCTTTTCCTTTACAAAACAAGAGCCGGCCAACGATGTTATCGCTTCACCGTGGAAAATATTCCATCACGAACCAAAAAGTATGATAACTCTAATGACGACGTACCATTAAAAAATGGGCCTCGTTGCCGGCTCATGTGTTTCTTCCGTCTAATGAATTCCTTCAAAAGGTGCGTGAAGAACCATCATGCAGGCCAGTATGGCGATGCTAACGGATTGGATATTACGAAATCAAATCCGTTGTCATCGTGATGTGGGTTCCTCTCTTGCTTACCATTAGGTTGGAAGGAGACAATATACCACGTTTTTATATAAAAAAATATTGACATCTCAATCTTGGAAACAAAGGTAAAGTTACCAATAAACATCATATTATATATATACAACGTGTAACGGAAAGGGTATAACAATATCAAAAATACCAAAGCAGTTAACGGTTACAAACTGTATGGGACCATTTGTAGCTGTGTACACGCATTTATTGATTCAATTTTTTTTTTTGAAATATCAGTCAAATACAAGTCAAAATTTTGACTAAGTCACGCTTGCACAACACTATCACAGTATTGTTGGAATCGTCGAAAGACTTGGATGTACCTACCTATTATGCTATTAATTTAAATATCACAATGGTGGTTCATCTTTTAGTGTTTACTGAATCACATCTGAAATTTGTTGGTTTAGCGTTTCTCATTTTGACAATTCAGTTAAGTCATTGAGTTGTCGTCGCCGTGACAACATCTTGTGTTTTTGCCTTTCTGGATTACCTACTTACTACGGATAGCCTAGTGATATTTCGTGATGTCTTTGAGCAATCAAGAATATTCGAGATGATTCTTTGTGTCGGAGCAACCGACGGCAGCGTGATGGCCGACCGAAAGCTAGAGAAAGAGATTTACGAAACCATCAAAACGCTCGTTTCCATCTGTGGATTGGGCGAGGAGGTCGTATCACATGGCCAGCTCGGTCACCAGACCTCACTCCGTTGGACTTCTTCTTGTGGGACTAATTTAAAAGGAAGGTGTACGCTGTAGCATGCTCGTCAAGGGAAGATATGATAGAAAGCATCAAGGCCGCGTTCTGTACAGTGACACCACAAATGTTGCATAATGTTCGCGCATCTTCTAAGAAAGTACTAGGCGCGCATGTCGAGGAAGGAGGTGGAGAAATTCAGGATCGCAGTGATTGTCGTGAAGTGATAACGTGATTTGGGGTCGCTGACCTCAATAGTGTTGTGATGCGTTTGTTTACGTTTTAGTCAGTCATTATAGTTAATCATTTTTTATTTTATAAAAACAATAAAGTGTTTATTTCAACTCGGGATTTCGTATATAGAATCTATACAAGGTATAGTATCCACCTACTTTACATTGTTACCCCCTTTCCGTTACAGGTTGTATATAACATGATTTAAAAAATTACATGTGTCTTGTCACCAAAAAAAATATGTTTGACGATACTATGCATCTCCGTGGCAATATCTTTTGTGACTTTTCAAGTTCTCACGAGTAATTTGTATTTGCTCCAAAGATAATCTTGCGAGGAAAAAGCAGAACAATATTCAACGAATATAGGTACAGTAAAATTTACCAAATTCTGATTAAAAACGTATTTAGAGCTCTGTAATAGATCACGCCCCCAAAAAGCACAAGGTCATGGCACGTGAAAAAAATAACCCTCTGATCTTGCTGAATAAATAAAAAAAATTGCATAATGGTGTCAATAAAAACTTTCAAAAAATATTAGATTTAAATTTTAACCATGCAAACAATAGTACCATTGATATGAATCTGCACATAAATGCTGCTATTTTTATTTTCTAAGCATAGGGTAGGAAAACCGGAAATAGCATCCTCTTATCCAGACGTAAAAAGTGTAAAATTATTTCAAAACCTTGTAATCATAAGTACGTAAAATAAAAATAAAAAGTAGGACGTGAAACCCAATAACTATCCTTCCATTAAAAATATTTCTATGTGCGTAAATATTGTAACCTAAATTGGTTAGAGGTAAAACCCAATAAGTTCCCTATTCCGGAGTCTAGATGATGCTATTACGTTTAAATAAACTGAAAGTATAATTATTTTGTCAAAATTACGTGCAATGCAATCAAACGAAGGTCGACGCTCGCGATCCTGTCGCCATCTGTCTAATGTTATGTCTACTGTCATATCTACTTATTGGGTTCTTCCCCAAATAAAATTACAGTCCAATGTTGATATCTGCTCGTGCGAGTATCCGATAAGTATGCTTTTCATATGTCATTTCTAATATTTGCTTGAAGTAAAACACTATAAGTAGTAGTTAATGGGTTTTAGCTTAATGATAAATTTTTTTTGCATACTTAATATTATAATAGTAAAACCCAACAAAAAGTGTTGATGGATTTTAATTTTAAGTAAAACCTCGTTAATTCAAAATTTCCCTGGTTTGAAAACCCAATAAGTGCAAATAACTTGTCTTACCTTAAGTCACTTAGTTTAATTTCCTGAAATATATTTGTCTTAAAACCCAATAAATATACATTATTGGGTTCTTCATCTAATTAAATTTAAAAAAGTTTCCTTTAAATATACTTATATTGTTTATGTATTGGTCAAAAAGAAAAAAATAGCACTTATTGGGTTCTTAGTGAAGCGTATCTTTGTGATAAATTGAAACTCGCCTTATTGGAATATACCATTAGAAAGAGCAAAAAAAGGGCATCTTAACTGCATTTATAACTTAAATTCTCAATTTTTGTCACTTATCGGGTTTGACCAGGGAACCCTCGATATGACTGTTATAACAGGTTCGATTCCGGAGGAAAATTTAGCACTTCCCTTAACGGGCAAGGCCGAACAGACGGACAAACAAACTCAACATTTAGTTATGTTTATGATGTTAGCTTGTTTAAGGCGGATTTTTGCTTTGATTGCATGTTAGGACGGTCAATTGTTAAAGCAAACTGAAATATTTTGGCTTTAGTCAGTGAAGTAAGATATGAAATATTTATGTAAAGATTTTGTGAAGTCTACCTATCTATCTAAATATTTAAAAACCAGGTAAAATTTGAAGAGTTATAATTTTGGTGGTATTTAGTATGTAGTATAGTTTCATTTATCTCGGAAGCGTCTTGATTTTCTAAATAAATGTAAAAATGTAAAAATTAAAAATGGTGTCGCGTTTTGACCCGTTAAATTGTTTTAAATGTTTAAAATGGAACGCGAAAGTCTTAAAAATTTAAATGTAAATATTTATATTTTTTGTTATAATATTTTTATTTAATTTCATAATGAACATTCCGAAGGTACAGTTAGTAACAGTTAAAAAAAAATCTAAACAAAAAACATAAAAAACCTACAAATAAAAAAATTGTCCCAAGTCACTGCCAAGGGGCATGGCACCAAGAAGGCTGGCTGCGTTCTCTCTTTGTATGGCCAGACTTATTTTCTGGCCAAGGAAAAAGCCATATTATTATTTATAAATATAAATATATAAGGAGTTATGTGACGTCCCTAAAAATAAAATACCTATGTTATCATATTATTATATTTTTTGGTTTCCTTTTATACAGAAGTCGGCTTTTTTAACCTATACACTAATTTTAAAATAAATAACAAAATTTTAAGTGATGTTGGTAAATGTGGTGCACAGCTAGCTGATCTCCATACGCGGTGGCATTTATGGGTCTTCTGTTTTCCTATGGCGCCGTCACTAAGTCTGAAAAAGCGGGAGGTTTTAGTTTTAGTTAGGGCTGTCATCGCTGCTAGGGAGAGTCCCACACACGCAAACGTATTTTTCCCCATTAAAATATAATTTTCTCCGTGCAGAAGACTGGCGCCTATATAGGATCCTACGCTGCATGGGCATATGTAGCGCCAGCTTCCTCTGAAGACTAGCCGGCACAAATGTACCCAACTGCAAATACGCAGCACTTATCAAACGAAACTTTAAGATGATAATAGCTGACGTCAGCAATATAATAGCGATCCAATAACCATGGATATTGCTCTGATAAGCCGATAAGGTTCTCCGCAGTTCCATGGCCAGATAAAAATGCCTATAGCGGCCATACTTGCCATAATTGATGCCTGGTGTTTGCATATAAATTATCGCTATCTGGCTGCAAGTCAAGTGTGCGTTATGGCGATTTCGCTGTAGTCTCTCCAAGAGCGAAAAATGTGATATTAATTTAAAAGCTTTGTCTAAAATAGTTAGAAACCTCGATATAGTTCACACCAATTTTATGATTAATTAATTAACACAATTGAAAAGCAATTCTAGAATACAGATGTAATCAGGGAAATTAAATCAGCCCATAAATATGAATTAAAATTTCTTTGTTCTATCAGTATTGAAATTATTTTATCTCCCAAAGGCGATCCGGCGGAAAAAAAATTTATCACAGTTTAAACTGTTTTTTCGTTTGATACTTTCCTGCTCCAAATGTGTTCCAAACATCTGTCAAAAACGTCCCAAAGAACTGTCCCTTATCGTCTTTTGTTTTGGGACATTCCGCGCCAATAATATCTCGTTAATCTGATCGTGACCTTCCCCAACTGAATCCGACCGCGAGGGTAACCTCAGCCGCATTTAGATCAGGAAGTAGCCCTCATTGACACTCGTTAGTTCACACGTCACGATCAATTGACAGTACTATACGTTAATAACAACGACAGCACCAGATTACAACTATTTTGCGATCGATGAATTGATGGTGCTTCCACTAGTAAGATCTGGCTTGAGGCGGTTAGGACCGGAGAATTCTAGTTCCGCCGATGAAATATTGAAGGAATGTGTTCTTGAAGATACAATGTGTTTTACAAGTTGATGAATTACATTGCAATATAATGATACTTTTAGTGTCGTGATCAGCTTTCAGCCGAGTTGGATCCGTCTACTGACCTCTCTCTCAAAATTGGACTTACCTAAACCTAGACTATAAATTATTTCGACTTCGACCATAATTTATAGTCAGTTAAAAAAAAAAGTTAATTTGAACGGCTACTGTACGGCGTGACTGTGGTGTCAATCTAGTCAACCCGCTCAAATCTAGTCAATTCTAAATAACAATAAGTCAGGCAATAATACTAGCGAGGCCAACCTGAACTTCAGGTTAAACAAAGAATACTTGTCCCCTGTTGCTGAAATGTTGCATATGCAACTCATAAATCCGAAGCATCCTCTCCCAAATACACCCAGATAGAAAAATGCGCTATCGGGATGTGACTTTCTTTGACAGCTGACATTTATTTGAGCGTCAAATACAGTGTAAATGGTGTCACTCACTCAATTACTTTAATCAAATATTGTAATAATTGGTTCTGCGTCTAACATTAATTTTGTTACAATGATAAAAAGCCTCAGGGGTCGTTTCATACGGAGATGTGAGTTTGACATACCACTCTCTATTCCCCGCAGAGAGTGGCAAACACTTCCCCCTCGAAAAAAAGTGATCGTTTATTGAAATGAGGTTTATTTAAGCTTTTCTCACTATATCTCTCTTAATTGGCATAAGGCTTTTGAATAGATTCAAGGATAAGTTTGCTAGAATAATACTCTTGGAATAATATTATGTTCCAAAGAGTTCATTCTTTCCCATATTTTGTCAAATACATAGCAATGAGATTTGACAGGAGCCATGCATAATTATTTACATAATTTACGAATGCTGGGCGCATAAATTATGGACTGGATGATAAAAAAGGTGTTTGAAATGTTTTGTAAGACACTAAACAAAAGTAGCACACAGTCTATATGTTCCCAGTCATTCCATCTTCACCAGCCAATACTTCATTGGCCACCAATTCGACCAATACATGACCGTGTCCAAACAGAAAAAAAAACAATCGTAAACCATTCAATCAAACTTGCCATTCTAAATCGTTGTGCATCGTTCAAGGACACCCAGATTGTACCAGTTGGAACTGCCCGCAGCTGGCTGGCTGATACTCAGCGCGGCTCCCGCGGGTATCAGCTGCAATTAAGATCATTGGTGTGTCCCAGGATTAATTGGAGATTAAAGAAGCCGGCGGGTTGTTGTGGCGTGTTACAAATGGTAACGCGAAGATTGGAATGTCAGTGTGGAGATTAAGGAGCTAATTGTTCTGAGCGTCTTGGTCTTCAATTTGTGTCTAGTGTAAAGTACAAAATTATTTTAATAGTGTAAATTACATCAATATCATTTATGAAACGTAAATATACCAACTGCACATGACCTACGGTTCGGAACCTCTAACTTACAGCTAAGATCCCTGCAAGAAACTCTGTAGTTCACTTTACAAATAAAGCTGAACTTAAATATAACTCATTTTGTTATAAGACATGGTGTTGTGTGAAAAAGACACTGGGTTCTGGTAGATAATGTGGGTTTCGTAACGTTACTGGAGATAATTTTATCGGTGCAGAGTCGCATTTTTGGCAAAGTAATAAGTAGGCTTTTACTACAAGAATTAAATATAACATTATGTAACTATGTTTTCTTGGCTCTGTAATAATTTTACACGTAAAACTTACTTTTGTAAAGCTAATCTATAATCATTTCTAAAATATAAATACATTGTCATTGAAATGTTTCCTTGCAACAAACCAAAATTAGTGGCCAATGAATCATGAAACAGTACTTTTACACTTCAGTTTAAAGTCAGCAAAATTAGAAGGTGCACCCATACGTACCAAAATATGGAATTTTTTTTCATATTTTGAACCTTGATAGGAGACAAAAATATTCTTTTAGCAAACGATGAAAAATACGGGGCGTAACGAAGGGATATCTCTAATTATACCTACACTAGCGGCCGCCCGCGACTTCGTCCGCGTGGATTTCGGTTTCCATACAAACTTTCATAATAGTTGCAGCGTGATGTTTTATAGCCTAAAGCCTTCCTCGATAAATGTTCTATTCAACACAAAAATAATTTTTCAATTACAACCAGTCATTCTTGAGATAAGCGCGTTCAAACAAACAAACAAACAAACTCTTCAGCTTTATAATATTAGTATAGATTTTTCAATACTAGTGTACTACATCTTCCTTCATACTAGCTTCCATACTGTGAATACTCATATTGTGGCATAGTTTAGGTTCTCTATTTTGGACTCGTCATTGACAGTCTCTAGGTCAGGACCGTCGTACGCTGAACTCGAGCAGAAGTGGTTCACTCTTATCTCCCTCCGATTGGCCGGTGAAGAGGTCGCATTCGTACTTGTAAACTGTTGATTAGGATATTAATTACGTGGTATTATAGGTCGGTTAACGAAAGCTAGCGCGATTAATGTGGTCATCGATCTGCTTAAATAAATAAATGGTGGACAACATGATATATGTACATGGATTTTAATCTGAAGTAAATAGCTAAAGCACATAAATCAGAAACAACGACGCTACCACAACACCCAGGCTCGAGGCGAAAAGTTTGTTTCCATATTGACTTGTCCGAGAATCGAAAAGGCGCGACTCCAAAGTACGCCCCCCTCGCCTCTCGGCTTCAGGGGTTGTCATATACATTTGTAGCTGTATCATGTATACAAGTATCATGAAAAGGAATTGTTTGTTTGTTTGTGTGTGTTGGAGAGAATAGGCTCCAAAACTAATGAACCAATTTTAAAAACTCCTTCACTTAATGGTAGATTAACTTCACTAGATGGTAGGTAATTTACAATATTGCTGGGAAAGAGGGCTATAATATATTTTAAAATCTTTACACTCACTACATTCTCTCTACACAAACAGAGAAATTTTTTTTTTGTGTTGGGAAATATTTTATTCAAATCAAACTGTCGCCTAACCTTTGGAACTCTAGAAAAAAATATAACACACAGTTATCTCAAATTGTAGATTTCCTTGCGACGTTTTTTTGTCATCAAGTTGTTTAAAACGTGGGTAAGTAGGCATTAGATTGAATAGCTGATACAACCTTTTTTTGCAAGATGGATGTAATTCACAGTTTTTGATACAAAGATCGTAAAAACAAAATTGTGTCTTTTGAGTAACTTATAAGGAAGCAATTACCTACTTTTTACAACAATTACAGTTATAGGTACTACTCGCTATTACCTACGACTTCTTTAGCGTTATTTTGGGATAAAAAGTATCCCATATTATACCAAATTGTATTCAAATGAATTCAGTAGTATTTGGATAAAACCCATCATCATTTTTCCGTAGAAACTTTAGCTTTTATATGGTAGGAAGAAGGCAAATATATTTTTATATTAAGTATTCTAACTTAGATAATTAGTAATAGCTGAAATAAATCAAAATATCATACAAATGTTGTTATAGTTACATAAATAAGTATTTATTGGTGTGTTAATAAATATACATAATAGTTGTTTTATAATACTCAGAAGTATTTAAATAAATCGTAATGGTCACAAAGTTATGTAATGGTCACAAAGTTATTCCATGGAATAACTTATTATTAATCCATGGAAAGATTATGAACTGAAATTATTTTTTAGCGGTATTCGTTAAAAAAAAAACATTTCAGCAAAGGAAACTTTTGAGAACTAACCTTATAGTTTTTAATTCCTCGAATAGTAATAATCTTATTATATATGTCGCAGGCATTTTGAATAAATCCACCGTTTACATACGGCGTCGTCAGTTTGAAAACGAAAAACTGGTTTGTAAAATGCCGAAAGCAAAATGTCATTATGCATACATAATGACATTTTGTTTGGTTTGGCATCATAATGCCAAGGCAAATTGAAGTATAGCTTGCAAAAGCTAGGGTGACTATAACATTTGACTTGCAAAGGACAGTAGGTATTATTGAAATTTATAAAACTAACGAACTATCCGATTAATAATGTTAAAAAATATGAAATGTTTCAAATATATATTATACTAAATCCCATAAACAGTGTTTTGTTCATGATCACCCCAAGACTACAACCAATTGTTATCATTTTGCCTGATTTTGCATTCGGCATATTACATAACAGCGAGCGTTTTTAAACAGACGACGCCATTTGTAAACGGCGGATTTACTCAAATTGCCTGCGACATATACACGGCGCCACGCCAACCTACCTAAATTTGTCGAATTACCTATTAAATTACTTACTTAAAATACAGCCAGTTTTCAACTTAATACTATAAGCAAACAAAGCAAATTTCCAAAAATTTCGACAAGTTTGGTTCCGTAGTGCACATTTGTACAATCAACGGCACATCACTGTAAATATTTACACGACACATGTATATCATATAGCAACGATGAAGGGTGGTACAGTCGCCGTCAGATATATCGGAGCAGACAAAGTGACCAAATACTTCTGAACAGTTAAAATGTCAAAAAGTTCTATACAACACAAGTTACCATTAATATCTGAACATTCATAATAAACGTACTATCTGCATGACCCAACGGTTGACTGGTAGAGAATGCTCCTAGCATTAAGTCCACCTTTTGTACTTTTTTTGTGCAATAAAGTTTTTAAATAAAAATAAATACATTCATTACTTCAATAATATCTGAGCAGATGTCAATAACATCTGAACATTCCTAACGTCAATATGTGTCACGCACGTCATGTGTCTCATTTAGCTACCTGTGTAGATTAGTGTTCAGATATTATTGGTAAGTTATGTGTATAGATATTATTGAAGTAATGAATGTTCAGATATTAATGGTAACTTGTGGTGTATGGAACTTTTTGACATTTTAACTGTTCAGAAGTATTTGGTCACTTTGTCTGCTCCGATATATCTGCCGGCGACTGTACAAAGTCCAAAGTGTATGCAGCATCTGATGCGCCTTTGATTCTACAATTTCCGCCGTTTCCCGACCGATATCAGCCGATAGTTGTTTGTCGCGACTTGGCACCAGTTCTGATCTAATTCTGTGTTGGCAGACAACAAGGACCGCCTGCAGCGTGCGCCCTTCGAGACCGCTCTGCACCACGCTGGTGAGTAAACCGCATTCCACAGGCTTGCCCATATATGGACACATTTACTTTGTCCCAGATATGGGGTTCGGTCGCTAAGTTTGACCCATATGAGCAAGACCCTGCTCATCTGCACCCTCAGGATTATGTACTGGGGACAGGAACGGAAACCACAAATGTTCGATCGCATTTAATTAACGGCAGTCTACCTTATTGTACATATAGCGGACATCTGCTATCACAAAACATAATTAAACTGACGTCAAGTATAAAATACGCATATATGAAAGGGCTCTACACCATATATGGGACATCAACACATTTTCAAAATAAAATTCCCGTGGTACATCCACGGTTTGAAAATCGCATATGTAGGTACGCGTACTTATTAGATCTATTTTTTATTATATAACTTTAAAATAATTGCTCTAATTCTGTGGTAAGTAGCTAAAGCACTTGTGTAATACAACACACAGACCCGAGACAATATAGAAAAGTTCGTTTTCCATTTAGACGCAACGGGAATCGAATCCGATCTAATTCAGTAGGTATGTAGTTTTGAGGTAAGCTGGAGTAGACCAGTCAACACTAAACCCTACCTATAAGCTTGGTTCATCTTTTCTAATGTTATTTATGACGTTAAAATGACAATCATACCTTTCTACCAAGATTCGCAGTGCCTAAACTTATTCGCTACACATGACATTAGTTGTAGGATTACAAAGTAAAGAGACCGCTATAGCGCTGTCTTATTGGTAAAAGACTTCATTCACGCCGGGAATAACAAATGAGCTGTAAGTTGTCTATGAACGTTTTGTTATTTAAATAGTTATTCTGAGTTCAGACGTGCTGGGACTTTTGGGAAAGTGAGTCAGAAAATTACGAGTTTTTGTGAATTTTTAAAGTCAAAAAATTTAAGATGTCTGCCTTTAGATAGCTGCCTCCAGTCCTGTCATTGTAGGTATTCAAACCACCCTGGGGGTGGTCCGTATTTTACCCCCTAACGTGGTAAGATACACACGATGGGGGATTTAGTAATTGATTGACATTCGTCACCCTTTATTTCAAGAACATGTACCTAAACAAACATTTTTCTCACAAAAGTTATAGGGAATTGTTCTTTTCGATAAAATAGTACCTACACGTAAATGTCATGAAAGCTAGAAGATAAATTATATGGCCTTGAATAAATTAGGACGCTGACAACATAGTTATATAGTATATACTAAAATTGGGTTTATTGCATTTATTTATTTACAACTTTATTGAACAAGAAGTAAAACAGGTGGACTTAATGCTACGATTATCTAGTTTTTAGTTTATAGAGTTTATTTAGTACTGTAAATAACTTTACGGGAACTTTTTTATCGACTTAATTTAATTGACTAGTCCAATAGTAGTTAGACCGGTCGGCTCCAAAAATCCTAAGATCGTTGGTTCAAATCCCGCTGAAAATACTTTCACTAGTCCTAAGAGGCCGTCCGACGATTAATGTGGACAGTAAAAGCTCTCTGTCCCTGACCAACTCCAGGGGTGTGGCGACCTTCCCCTCACGATTGACCTTCCTCGCCGCCCTCCGATGAGTTTACCTCAGGAAGACACGACATGATCTCGTTAGTGCCAATCAACCCTGAATGGTCGTAGGATCTGAAGAAAAAATTTGGTAAATAAATGGGTGCTATTGCGTAAGAAAAATCCGCTAGGTGGTAAATAAAAATAAAAAGGCGTAAGATCCAACTATTTTTTTTATTGTAGCGCGATATGTTTGCTCTCCCCAGCCTGATGGTAAGCAAGAGAGGAACCCACATCGCGATGACAACGAATTTGATACCGAAATATTCTATCCGTTAGCATCGCCATACTGGCTCGCAAGATGTTTCTTCACGCTCCTTTTGAAGGAATCTATATCAAAGGAAGGAGGAAACACATGAGGCGGCAACGAGTTCCACTTCTTTATGGCCCGGCAAAGATAGGAGTTACCAAATTTTTTTGTTCGTGATGGAATATTTCCCACGGTGAAGCGATGCCATCATTGGCCGGCTCTTGCGGTTCTGTGGAGGAAAGGAGAGGGTGATGGTTAAAATCAATCCGAAACTGAACCGATATGTTTAGAATCAACGCAGTGATTTCGCCAATTTCAAGTATTCAGAGAGACACGTCAAAAATAAGACTGCGCGGTGAAATGAGGTATCTCTTTCTATATTGAGATCCTCATTTAGTACCTAAAACCATGGACTTAATATAAAATTAATATAAAATTAAGTCCATGTATTAAACAAACACGAATGACCCATTAACATTGAAGACAAAGACGATTTAAAAGTAAAAAATAAAGAAACATTTGAATTTGAAAATACCGGCTAGAAAAATCTGCATAAACTTTTAAACCAACTGCTAGCAATTCGAACTGTTATCACTAGGTAGCTAGAAATATTTCTAAAACAACTAATAAATCTCTGTTCGCGCAACAAAGCGCACACGCATATTTGCTCGTGGTACAGTGTTTGTCTAATTTCCACCGGTTCTAATTGCGTTTTCGCGGATGACTCAGAGCCGAATGCGAATAACAAGACAACGTTTTCACTTTCAATGTCAGAGGTGCGGTTGAGAACGTCCTCCAGGGCAGTGGAAGCGATACAATTTGTAAGATTTATGGAGGGTCAGAATTTGGCAATGATAAATAAGACGGCTTCTATAAATTAGGTCACACGGTTTGGAAAGGCGAGGGCATTAATGATGTATAGTTTTTGTGAGGTCACTTCGGAACTGAATGAGAAAAAGACATAAATAAGGTACAAAGGAAAGTTTAAAATAAAATAAGAATGCTTTTCATAAGCATTTCATATGAAATACGTATATAGCTGGTACCCACGCAATATAAAAAAAAGGCAGAGCAATATTCCAAAGGTCTTAAATTAAAAAGTAACACTATCCAATTCAATTTCAACCACTTTCGCTGCACCACCACCAACCACTTCTAAGACAGGTTTTTTAAGGCGGCCAAGGTATTTCACTTTCTATTCTAAAAAAAAGACTTATTATAGCATTCCTAACTGATTGGTTTAATATGAAACATCGAATAAGAACTTGGCGAGGAAAAGAAACAAATAATAGGGTAACACTAAATTATTGGTTAATGATTGTAACCTAATTCAAAGGGTAAGCAAAATATGAAGTTAACCATTCAATAAGGTATGTAATAATTACCCTGTGGTAACTCTATTACTTAAGAGGTTACCATATTGATTTGAGGATTACCCTGTTGACAGCAATAGGCTTCACTTTTAAAAGGGATTTTTTAATACTGCCTCTAACGAATTTATAGTTTAGCCTCTCCTCGCTTGCAATACAACACGTGCACGTTGTAACACGTGTTGCACGTGCATCACAGATTGTAGCATCTCCGCTGATGGATGTGAACCTAAAATCCACTCGTAAACAGATATCGGACGTAAACGGATCGTTAACACGACAGAATGTCGCCAGCGGAAATTTCCGTTAATGGCTAACTTGACGCTATGTGAAGGTATGACTAGCCTTCACTGGCGATGTACTTAATAGTATAGAGCACGGAAGTTTTCACGTTACGTTAGTTAAACATCCACAAGAAGTGCGAAGAGTATTATACTTGGTGAGTTCAGTTTCAGCAGCTGATACACTCATTAATTTGCAAATGTTTAACAGAAAGAAAGAAAATTTGGAACAGCTACAGATCAGATAATGATTGAACTATCCTTTAAATATGATAAACAAAATAGTTTCCAATAAAGTATTGATGTCTGCATGTATGTTTGTTATTTTTTCATACAAAAACTACTGAATGGATTGAGATAAAATTTGGTACAATATAGATTAAATATAAGATATTTTTTATCACGGAATAGCGTGAATAAAGACTTTTCCTCGATTTCATTACGTCTACCATAATCAGAAACTGATTTCTTTGAATCATGGTATCACCATGCTTAGAATATTTCTATTCCAACAAAAAAAAGAAACATGAAAATCGGTCCACAAACGTTGAAGTTATCCGCAAGCAAACAGTTCTGTCGAATTGAGAAACTTTTTTTTTGAGTCGGTTAAAAAGTAAAAAATATTTTTTGAGCATATAACCATATGATAAACAAAAAATGCTACATTTTTTTTCGTCAGGAAAAAACGTGTGATATATCACTCGAATCATTTTAAACTCTGATATTATAAGCACTTTAGATTTATTCTTCAGTGTTTTTAAAATAAATATTATGAACTATAATGGTGCAATAAATTTTGTGCCTGTAAATCCCAAATACATAGACAATGTAACCAATCCACTTAGTCCATTGAAGCCTCGTAATTTTTCATTTCTTATTCATAATGGGTCTACTCAGGTCCAATTATGATAATAAAACTGTAATGGGGGGACATCAGAAATAAACGTCTTCATAGAATGTGATGGCACTATCTGTCATTATTTGACAGGCAATTTACATGTCAATGTCAAATTTACACGTTACAAATATAACTCGGTTTTACACGTTACAAAAATAAATATATTGTCCTTCAAAATAGTTTTCGCTGCTTTTCGGTAACATTAAATCGTTATGCACTTATCGTCTTTATAGCATCAATTTTAAAAATGTTTAAGAGACGATCTTGATACAATGATAAGTAAATTTTTGTCTCTGCCCGACCGTTTATGATAGAAAGAGACAAATCATAGTATTCGAATCCGTTACCAACGTTTTATTTCTATTCATAATTCTAAACATATAGAAATTCTTACAGAATTTTAATTTTCATACAAAAAAAACTTTGAATGCTCAAAATAACATATTCTCAAAAAGCGCGTTGTTGATTACTTATAAATTCGAACTATGTCCGAAATAGTAGCATGCTTGGGAATCGATGCTCAGGCCTCGATGTCATAACCAATTTAGAGGAAACTTCTATTTTTGCAAAATAAATACATCAAGTTTTCCAATAGTCCAATCTATTGCCGGTATCTTCTCTTTAGTTATAGGTTCCGAACCGGAGGTAACTTCGTTTGCTTTATATAGAGACTATTCATAAGTATTACTAATGTAATCTATGTGAATAAAAAAGATTGACTTTGACTTTGACTCTTTGTACAGATAGGTACCTACTAATCTAAACAATAAATGTTTCTCAGTAATGTGACATATTTATAAACAGTTCGAGACGACACACCCACTAGACAGAGATGGCTGTGACGTCATAATCGACTGCTATAGTGACGTCACAAGTGATATTTGTAACCGAAGCTTTGCTAAGATTTACGATGGTGATTCAGTTTATTGAGTTTTGTGAGTAAAGAGGTTAGTAAAAATCCAATTACCGCCATTAGATCTCTAATGGTGCAAATTGGCTACTTGACAGTGTTAACAATAAAATATGAAAAGTGTTAGATATGTTAGCTTATTAATTAAGTAAGAATTTTACATTTTTATTTTTTAATTAAAAGCATAGTTAGTATTTTATTTTTGCAAAATCAATTTTACTTTTTTTGTCTGTGGAACAAAAGAACCGAAACGGAAACCACCATTGCAACTAGGAAATGACAGCTGTCGCCGAAAATTATTTATTTTATTGTGTCGAAACAAAGATTATTTTACCGATTAAATTGAATTATTGTGTCTCTAACCGTATTAAGAATTTGTTCAAACATTTTTCGTTCATCTAAATTAAGTGGTTCCTATGCGTATCGGTTCGAGGTCTAAAACATTGACGTCATAATTGCAACAGTGACATGACTTGGCGTTTTCGCGCGCTTTTTAAATGTGTGACACAAAATCTTATTTTTCTCTGGTTATTTACAATTTTTCCAGATAAATCGAATTGCTTGGGATATGAAATAAACGTCCGCACGTTTTACAATACTTTTTCAAAAACTGTCAAGTAGCCAATTACAAATACTGCAAACTAAAAAGACATCAATTACACATGAAGCTGAGTGACTTTGATGTATGCAAATTCTGCAAGGAGGAAAAGGAAACACACCTTCACCTAATATGTGACTGTGAATCATTGTAATATAAATTTTAAGACTTTCGCGTTCCATTTTAAAACATTTAAAATAAGTGAACGGCTCAAAACGCGACACCATTTTTATTTAGTAGTTAATACGAACTTCTTACTGCCCGACGTTTCGGTTAGGTAGCACCAACTGTGCTCACGAGCTGACTCAAGTTTTGACCCGTCAACTTATTTCAAATGTGAATCTTATCCAAGGGTTGACTGGTAGAGAATGCCCCTAGCATTAAGTCCACCTGTTGTACCTATTTGTGCAATAAAGTTTTTAAATAAAAATAAATAAATCTTTGGTCCACAAACGAAGCATCCACTTCGAACAACCAAACCGGAGGATATTTTCTCTAAAAGCCAAAAAGATACCAGACTTTCTAGAATCGACCCGGTTAAATGAGTTACTTGAAATTGGTGGCGAGTCACAATATATCGGATAGGTCGCAGTGACCCCAGTTCACTAGAGCTGCACAGCCCCAAGTACCTTAATAAGAATAATACATGACTTACCCATATCAAAGTATCTCTGGTATTTGTACATATTGTCATAAATAAACTCACTTTGATTAGTAATAAAAGTCCAAGATTTTGGTAGATATGAGCGGCACGACAGTTTTCTTTTAAATTGGCACTTATCAGCTAAAATTATATCCCACGTCTTGCCAAAACTTAAAATATTTTTTGTCATTTCGTTTTGAACAACGTCTGACTTCTTCATTTATAAAACTCATCAAATGTTTTTGTTTCTATCTTTATTTCGTATTTTCGTCCTCAAATGTAAGATAATGTTGATAGAAAATTTGTTTATCAACAGTTAATGAAGTAATAAGATAAAAGAAAAATACTTGAACAGTCAGTATAGTTCTTCAGTAGTCTTATACTCAATAAGAAGTATTATCATAAAAGACTTGAATGGCACAGCTAGACGCCAATAACATCTGTGAATAAGACGTCAAATATAATGTTTAACTGATTTTGAAAGTCATGACGACTGCTCCCAGAGCGCTTCAAAAGAAACCGTAAAATTTACTGTTTTCTTAGATTGCCTTTGAGGCCAAGGTTTGTTTTGGCGCGAAATGCGTTTCACGTGTCAGACGGCGGCCATTTTGCGACCACACGATAAGAAACAATTTTTTTAAAGCAGGAGAGGAAAATTATCGAATTGCAAGTTTTTAGGGTTCCGTAGCCAAATGGCGAAACACAGAACCATTATGGACTCGTCATGCCTGTCTATCCGTCCGTATTTCACAGCTATTTTTTTCTGAAACTGTAAGACTCATACTGATTAAACTTGGTATGTAGATGTATTCTGTGAATCGCATTAAGTAAAAAAATAACAATGAATTTTAGGGGCTCCATATACTTAAAACTGCAACACAAACTTTATTTTCGTCAAACCAATACTCGGAGGTTATCTATGGATAGGTCTTCAAAAGTGATTTTAATAAGTCTATTTTTTTTTGTAAATTCAATAGTTTGCGTGAGAGATACTAGCAAAGTGGACAAATATGTGTTCTCCTGTAATTTTTAAAATAAAAGAATAATAAAAGTAAAAAAATATGTAAATTACATTACCATGCAAACTTCCACCGATAATCTAGTAAGTATTTTTTTTTCTTCATAACTCGTAAACCACAATTTACCTTTAATTCAATCAACTCCAATGTAAACTTTTGTATTATGTTACTTGCTGCTACGGAACCCTTTATGGGTGAGTCCAAATCGCACTTGGCCGATTATTTTCCCTAAAAATATCTGTCTTCAAGGGCGTGCACGTTGGTAATAACTCTAATTGACACAGACTTCCTTCCGCGTCTTATCTGTGAAAAAATACTTTTTTGTGTATTTTTTGTTGGCAGTATTAACGTAATGACGTTTAAATTGATACGTGATTGGTGCTCTTTGATACGTATCAGATACTTAGATCTGCGCTCACATAATTTAGGCCCGGTTTTTTTTAATATTACACTTCAAGACCTCATCCCACCTGCTGTTAAGTGGAAATGAGGTCCTAGCTTAAGGGCGACAAGTAGAGCATAATAAAGCTGTTACTGGACTTGACGCCCTTACCTTGAGGGCTTGAACCCTGCTACTAATGTAGCACCTCCCAGGAGCTCTGGAAACCTTACTCACATGCAGGACACAACAACACAGAAGTGATAGTTATTTGGCTACAGTCTTCTGTAAGGTGGAGGTATTTCACCAGTCGGGCTGCTCCAGTTCGAGCGATCAATTGCTAAGCCCTACCTCTCTTGGTTTCCACCAAAGCAGAGAGGAGAGGAGACGGGAGGAGATGTATTTGATTGAATAATTTCGTTATTTTCACATCTCTTCTCCGCTTAGCTTCGATGGAAATGGATTAAGCGGAGAGGAGAGGAGATGTCTTATTTTTCTATATAATTTTGTGCGGCGAGCCGGCCAGCGGCGTGGCAGAGCGGAGAAGTGTCTAGTTTAGCGGCCGGGCGGCGTACGACGTGACGTCTTCCTTTCGTCAAGCTCTGGTTTCGGTCTCTCACAGCTCACATCTCCTCTCCACTTTGGTGGATATAACCTGCCAGTTCTGCACATCTCTCTGTTTGGTCGAAACCGGGCCTTAGTCTAGCAGTATTTGTGTGTGATGAACTTCATTTCATGGTAAACACTTCCACTTCGATATTAGTTCTTATGAGGACTACATAAGGGCTACGTATACATGTCTTACTTGCTTTCGACCGTAAATAAACTATTTTTAACAAACGAGGAAGAAGTACCAAAATGTTTCCCAACTATGTATTAAAAGGAAACTCAACTTCATTCTTTTCGTTAACAAAACCCTACATTTCACCGTGGAAAATATTCCATCACGAACAAAAAAGTTCGGTAACTCTTATCTTTGCCGGACCATAAAGAAGTGGAACTCGTTGCCGGCTCATGTGTTTCCTCCTTCCTTTGACATGGATTCCTTCAAAAGGAGCGTGAAGAAACATCTTGCGGGCCAGTATGGCGATGCTAACGGATAGGATATTTTGATATCAAATCCGTTGTCATCGCGATGTGGGTTCCTCTCTTGCTTACCATCAGGCTGGGAGGAGCCAATATACTGCGCAACAATAAAAAAAACAAAATGAAAAACTCTATTGCACAAAAAAGTACAACACAAGAAAACCCAAGTGTGCGCGTTTTCGACAAAATTGTCCCAATTCCTTCCTCTCCCCATTCTTCGGGGCAACCCACTTTGCCTGCGTAACAGCCTAAGCATGTAGGATATTTTGATATCAAATCCGTTGTCATCGCGATGTGGGTTCCTCTCTTGCTTACCATCAGGCTGGGAGGAGCCAATATACTGCGCTACAATAAAAAAAAAACAAAAAAAAAACAGGTGGACTTAATACTAGGGGCATTCTCTACCAGTCAACCTTTGTCAACATCATGAAAAGTAAATACATAATATATCTTTTATAGAGCTACAATTTAGAAACTACTCTAACAGATGCGTTTATACGTCATTTCTATAATTTTGATATTGTTATAAAAATACAAATAATAAACATTGGACGACCTCTGTAGCTGAGAACCGGGTCGGGTCTGAGTTTGGCGTCGTGCAATCTACGAGGTCCCGGGTTCCATTTCCGGTCGCGTCAGTATAGGATTTCTATATATGTATATTGTCTTGGGTCTAGGTGTTGTGGTACCATCGTTGTTTCTGATATCTGTAACACACACTTGTGTTACAGAAATACTTAAGCTACTTACCACAAAATCAGAGCAATTATGTGATGTTGTCTAATATTTATTAATTTTATATTTTGTTTTTAAGAGTACATCCCCTAATGCCAGTGCCCTTAGGAAGATCAGTCCCTTTCCTCGTCATTGGAAGCACTCGGTCGAGTGTATATTTCCGCGCCCTTGCCAGACCTTGGCCCCACCCTTCGTTAGCTAAAAGCCCACCGGGATTAGCTAATGGCATTGACAACACTCATAATGCCTCGCAATCGCCGACTTTCCCCGCTATTAACAGAATTTGTAGTTATCAGTTATTTTAATTCCACTAAGAATAGATTTTTATAGAAATGTTTGTTTGTCTGAGAATCAAACCTGAGACCTTTCACACGTTGGGCAGATGGTACAATGATATCTTTTAATTTGTAAGGCATTCAATGACATGCTTGACTTAGTTGTCTTATGGTTTTTTTTATCAGACTTATAAAAAAACTTTTATGAATCACATTCATGAAACATTTCATGTAGTTTGTGAGTACGAATACCTAATTATCATGCATAAGTACATGCATGATAATAAGGGTTCCGTAGCCAAATGGCGCAAAACGGAACCCTTATGGATTCGTTATGTCTGTCAGTCTGTCTGTGTAGTAACGTTAGCCAAATATAATGAGCATACGAACTGACTAAAGTATGTCTGTGATTACCCAGATGTAAAATCTCCAAGAAAACACATGTCTATGTGTGGGTTTCAGTGATAAATATAGGTAAAGAAAACATAAAATCTGAATGCTGGTGCAAGCATATTTAGGCTTTGCGTTCTAAGCGTCAGCTCAATGTTTTTTCATCAAAAAATTCAAACTCAAACTCAAAAATTTCTTTATTCCAGTAGGTCACATAAACACTTTTGAATTGTCATTGAATACAATGCAAAGTGATTCTACTGCCGGTTCGGAACCTATATCTACCGAGAAGACACTGGTAAGAAACTCAGCAGATTAGTTACAGTGGCAGTATCTAACTTATTGCTATGTGTGGCATACTTTGGACACTTCAATCAAAACCAAGTTCAAGCTAATAAAATTAGTGAGTTATTGTACAGAAAAAAGCACATCATACGACTATGCACTTTGGACCTTGCACCGCCCTTATGTCGTTCTAATAAGAACTGAAATCGAACTGCAAGTGTGTACAGTCAATAGCTACCGTTCGTGAACAACTCTGTACCTTGTCCTATTAAGTCACTGTCAATCTGATTTGTTTAGTTACGCGGAGATTTGGTATGACAAGGTACTGAGGTGTATACGAAGTAATGATGCTGGATGTACCTTGACGTGCTGATTACCGTACGTTTGCATATTTAGGATGCATTAGGAGTGAGAAAAGAAAAGAACGCCGGTCAGTGTAAGTCGGCTTGAAGCACCAAGAGTGTCATTAAAACTTGTCAGATATTTTTGTTTTTCTTTTCTTGTTCTGTGTAAAGTTATTTGTCATAAAAAAAATGTTAAGAATCCTAGGTAATGTAATGACCAGCCACATGGCGCCACCACCCCCCACTTTACGGGTAACCTATCGCAAGTAATTAGCGGCTGTATGCAGTATCGAGCCGCTGGCGGGTTTTTCACGTTCCGCCGGTGCGGGCGGGAAATCCCGGCGCCGCGTTACCGCGACG
This sequence comes from Glyphodes pyloalis, assembly GCA_037074685.1. Classification (NCBI taxonomy): domain Eukaryota; kingdom Metazoa; phylum Arthropoda; class Insecta; order Lepidoptera; family Crambidae; genus Glyphodes; species Glyphodes pyloalis. The sequence continues at coordinate 812,173 of JAYKKO010000012.1, read as the reverse complement.
GTGCGATCTATAAAAAGCGGCCGACTGTCGGCTGGTTTAACATTTTTGATACTGCACTGGAGAGGAGCTATGGTAAATAGGGTAGATAACAAAATTGTCTCTTTAATTTATGTATTTGGTCAAAAAATATGCAGTTTGGCGGCGCGAGCGTTCAAATACGAGGAGGCAAAATGGAGATTCGAATAGAAAATATCTTTATTAATGTAAACTTTTAGAAAAGCATTTATGAATCGTCAGATTAAGGTTAACTACCGCCGTGTTCGGAATTTTGATCACTTGATGTTATCGAGAAGAACCGGCGAGAAACTCGATAGTTATTCTTTTCAAAAATTACTAATATGGTAACATGCACTAAAGAGACAATATTTAACCAATAAATTCGTTCTATCTAGTGTATATAAATAATGCTAAATGTAATTAAAGACTTCATGAGAGAAAAAAAAACGATTTATTTATTACTAGCTGTGCCCGCGACTTCGTTCGCGTGGACTACATCCTTTTATGGTCGGTTTTACCCCTTTCTCCCCTAATATTCGAAACAAAAAGTAGTCTATATTTTAATCCAAGTTTCGAGATATATTTGTGCCAAATTTCATATCTTTAACTACAAAAATAATTATTTTTCCATATAAACTTCCAAATGTGGTATTACCCCCCTCCCCCCCTTTATTTTATAATAAAAATAAAAAATACCTATACCAAATTTCATCAAAATCGGTTGTTAGGTTTAAGCAGGAAAGCGTAACAGACACACAGACAGACAGACAACAAACAGAGTTACTTTCGCATTTATAATATTAGTAGGGGTTATATTTAAAACTCTCGGAAAGCTTTCCAGATAAAAATTCCAAATGACTGGAAAATTTAACTTTCTTCCAAAACCATTCCGTAGTTACTGCGTGAAACATTAAAAAACATATATACATGCAAACTGTGAAAGTACATAACACAGTAAATAATACATTAGGAAATCTTAATGGATCCAAAGCAACCTACGCCATTTTGTATTGTGTTCGAGCAAAGTATAAAAGTTGTATCGTTATTTACTGTTGACACTTAACGAGACCATAATACAGGACGGACGGACAGATCACCTGATCTCTGCTTATTATCTGCCCACAATGTACACATTAACACGCACGGAATTAGAGTTCCGTAAAGAATTAAAATAAAAGATCTGCATTGAACAGATTTTTACAGTTTACTAAATAGTATAAAACCAAGTAGGTACATTACTACATTTTATAAACAGGCTTTTTTGCATGTCCCTATATATCCTATCCCATCCTCGTCGCCATTTGAAGTAGAATAAAATCATAAATTAAAAGATAGTCGCATTGTAAATAAGCGTTATATTTTGACAAGCTTAAAATCAACAACAACCTGTTGCCGTGGCAACTGTTCTATTGTATCGTTTGCAATCCCTTTGATTGTAAAGAGTTTATACTACAATGGTTGGATATTTTTAACTACGCAACACATTGTAATGTAATTTTTTTGTTAGATAGAGCGATGTTTGAGAAAGGTTTTTAAACATATATAATCCATACTTATTAATGTATATTTATTAAATATATAAAGTTATTATGTACAGATGTTGAAAAGTTTATTTGTATTTATTATTTATTTATTTATTTAAAAACTTTATTGCACAAAAAAGTACACAAGGTGGACTTAATGCTAGGAGCATTCTCTACCAGTCAACCGTTGGGTCATGCAGATAGTACGTTTATGGGTGCGGTAACAGTAAAAATGTGAGTATGGATAACAACAAAAATTAATAATCATAAATAGCAGAAAATTAGATATTTACTAGCACCCGTGCAAAGCCAGAGCAGGTACATAGCTACTACTAAATAAATTACATATATTTTTTACAATTGACGGACTAACTGTATGTCTTGATGCAAAATCAGTAGAATGTGCCTCCAGTTTGAAGCGGTTTTAATTACATCCAGTTCAAATATATTCAGTAGTTTTTTTTTTTATATTGCACTCCAAGATTGACCTCATCCCACCTGATGTTAAGCGGTAATGAGGTCCTAGCTTAAGGGTGACAAGTACAGCATAATAAATCTGTTACTAGACTTGTCGCCCTTACCTTGAAGGCTTGACCCCTGCTACTAATGTAGCACCCCCCAGGAGCTATGGAAACCTTACTCACACGCAGGAACACAACAACACAGAAGTGATTGTTATTTGGCTGCGGTCTTCTGTAAGGTGGAGGTATTTCACCAGTCCGGCTGCTCCAGTTCGAGCGACAAATCGCTATGCCCTACCTCTTTTAAACCAAACTCTTTTAAAAGTAGTAAAGTGGAAGTCTGCGGAACCCTCAGCACACGAATCTGTTTCGCACTTGACCTCTAACGGCAGCAACAATGCGTGGCGCCGAAGCCAGTAAACAGCAGACTGAAGGCTTGTTTATGCGGCTGAGAAGAAACAGGAGTCGCTGGTAATTAGCCGACGAGAAGTTTTATGGTGTTACGAGTTAAAAGAAACGGTCAAGTGCGAGACGAACTCACGCGCAAGTTCCGTTATCTGTAATAGGCAAACAAATCACGTTTGTTTCATCGGAGCCTCCACTTAAATAAATTGGTTTCATTTAGTTCATTAACAGCGGCCCACCGCGGCTTTGCATGCACTTTCCCCGTTCATTCCCCATTTTCCACTGATTCTTCGCTGCTATTGGTCGTAGCATGATTTTATATACACTAAAACCTTCCTCGATAAATGGACTGTCCAGCAAAAACATATATTTTCTATTCGAGCCGGTATGTTTGAGATAAGGGCGTTCAAACAAACAAACAAACTCTTTAGCTTTATGATATTTAGTTTACATTTTTCTTTAAAGAAACTAGATATTAATGATCGGTTCCAATATTTGAAAAACGATCAGGTTTAGTTACGGATAGTAATAAATTATACGAGGCGTAAGCTAAAACCTATCCAGACTCGTTAGTCAGTTGGAGGAAAAAGGATTGTCATTTTACGAATCGACATAATACGAATCGTAAAATGTTGGAACAGGGTATTAGATAACTAAAGATAAATCAGTTGGTCCAGTTATCAATATAGAGTAAAAAACTTGAGAGATAACCTTACTCCCACACTAGGCGAAGCCTGTCACGTGAAAGTTCCATGGATTGATAAAAATTACAACTATACCAGTAAAATAAATTAATGTACGTATATGTATTGCATACTGTAATATTGGGTGCATTTTTTGTGTGTGTGTTTGTACTTGCGCAAACACATATCGTCGACGCGCTTGCAATACCACGTAAGTAAATTTTTCCGTAAGTTCTAATTTGGATTGAAAAAATTATATGAAAAAACAGACAAAATTCGACGATAGTCTTGTTGTTAGTAGGTTTGTGAGTGCGTTAGAGTGTGTATATGCATAAAAAAAGATCATACATGACTCTTTCAAACGGGCCCATCCAAAATGAAATTAAGTGATTAATTATATTAGTTAGGTGTAATCATTCGCAAAAACAACAAAGAACAAGCGAGCCTTTATTCTTGCAGTAAATGTTATAAGGTAGTAGGTATTTACATTGTGTCTCAATTTCAAGGCAAGCTTTGTTTCCTTTGGAAATGCTTCGTTTATACATCCAATCTTATGGTACTTACCTAAACATTTAAAAACAAAATCCTCATTACAGTTCAATGAACCCGCTCTCAAAATAATTTACGCGCATTTTCATGCAAATCTGTTTCCCCGATTTTCGAAATGGCACTCTTTCCGTATATCTTTCAGCGGCCGTCTACGTAGATACGCGGTATCTGTCAGTGAGGTCGACGACCCCGCCCACGCATGAGGACTGGATGAGTGACGGATGGGCCACTTAAGTGGGGTTGTATCAAACCTATGAAGTGGATTAGCTGTTATTAATAACAGACATCAATATTGTCTATAGATACTTGTATGTTTGAGTGCATGAGATAGGTAGGTAATTCATTTGTTGGTTTGTAGCAAACCTCTAGTACCTTCTTTTTTTTAATTTCTCATTATGAGCCACTTAAATCATATCAGAAATTTTACGAGTTTTCCCTACAATAATTAAAGTACGAAAGGTAGGGCATAGCGATTCACCGCTCGATCTAGAGCAGCCCGACTGGTGAAATGCCTCCACCTTACAGAAGACTGCAGCCAAAAAACAACCATAAAAATGGCAGTACTTCAATTTGACAATTCATACAAACTGTAAGGTCAATCAATAAAGATAATTTCTATTTCCATCATCCAATAACAACGTGATCCTGCATCATGTTCCAATGTTCCATTTTCCGGAGACTTCTAACCTCAAACTATAGCATCAATCAGCAGTTGTATTAAACATTATCATATCTCCATCAATCACAATGCAGCTAAACGTTGCAATACTGAAAGGGAACATCTTGTGTGCGCGCGCGCAGCCGGGCTGCCTCTCAAGCGCACATGAAAGGGATACGAGGATGGTCGCCGCGCATGCGTCAGAACTTATAAATAAACGTAATAACAACTTTCAATTTAGGCCTGCAATATTTAGTGTGGAAATTGTTGGGAAGAGTTGGGATACGCTAAATTAAAGCGCAGTCTTTTTGCCTTTGTTGGGGTACAAAGACAGCACTTTAATTTAGCGTATCTGATATAAATACATGATAAATACGTCAATACTGATGATAAATACAAGTTCATGCGTTTAAATTTAGTGCACATTTAAATATAAATTACATCAGTAAAACTTATGAAACGCTTTTTGTCTTACCTGTTGAAGCTATCTCCGGTTTGGCATCTATATATAATGAGAAGGTACTGGCAAGAAACTCAGTACTTTTTTAAACATAACGAGAGAAACCTATTTATAAATATTTACCAAGACAAACAGTTTAATTTGTAAATTTTAAATGAAGTCCATATATATTTATTTATATTGCACTTCAAGATTGACCCCATCCCACCTTATGATAAGTGTTAATGAGGTCCTAGCTTAAGGGCGACAAGTACAGCGTTATATTGCTGTTACTGGACTTGTCGCACTTACCCTGCAAGCTTGACCCTTACTTCTAATGTAGCTCCCAAGAACTTTAGAAACTTTACTCACACGGAGGAACATAACAACACTGAAGTGATTATTATTTGGCTACGGTCTTCTGTATGGTGTAGGTATTTTACCAGTCAGTCTGTTTCAGTTCAAGCGATAAATCGCTATGCCCTACCTCTCTTATATAACCTCTTTTATACAATATTGTAAATAAATCAATTGCAGGATGGTGTGCAATGTTTGAATATACCATTTCATACATTTTTGCCCTCATACATCAGTATGTCCTGATATGACACTGATATTCTGACATGAAAAAACGAAATAAAACATTTCAAAAAATACGAAACTAACAGTCGAACATACTAGTTTGTAGTAGAAGACTTTAACTTTAACCCGCGAGAAACACTCACAAAATTAATCCTACTCCATTAAAAATACAAACACAAGCGTATGATTAATTACCATCAAGGAAATTTATTTTATTTATTTAAAAACTTTATTGCACAAAAAAAGTACAAAAGGTGGACTTAATGCTAGGAGCATTCTCTACCAGTCAACCGTTGGGTCATGCAGATAGTACGTTTATGGGTGCGGTAACAGTAAAAATGTGAGTATGGATAACAACAAAATTAATAATCATAAATAGCAGAAAATTACACACGAGAATAGAATATTCATGCATTATCTACTATTTTCCTCCTCTGTGACCGCAAACATAATTGCATCCGCAAGACTACTGTATTTAATATAACCTTGGCATTGACAACTTCTAAACATAGCTGTCAGTGACTGGCCTCTGTATTACTGAACTAGACAAAGCCTAATGAACCCACGACCTTCAGTTAAAGCGAAAGCAGTTGTTGAACTTACTGGTATATAACCTGCACTTGGATATAAAGTTCTTGTCACAGGTTTTTATATAAATAACTCTCTTCCCTTGTTGCTTGAAGGTTGTAGCCAAATCCAATCCCAACCAAAAAACCAAAGGTAACCAAAGAAATATTTGAGTTTGAGTTTGAGTTTACCAAAGGTAACCCAGTGTTGGGCAAGTTTTAATTGCAAGAACAATTAAAGATTACCAATCAATTAATTGGTAAATGTGACTACAACAACTAACAATTAAACAATTTTAATTGTGAAAAATATTACAATTAATTAATTTTTAATTGTTTTGTTAAATAAATATGTAAATAAATAAATAAATAAATGCGCCAGACAATCACACCTATCACCTGGTCTCAAACTAAGGTTTTCCCTTGTACTATGAGTACCAGACGACGGATACTAACTGGGGGCGTCATCCCAGCACACCCAGACTCAAGTCAATAAATATGTAGTTAAATAAATATGTTGGCAAGAAGTAAAAGACCGATCTAAATAATAATCAATACCTTTTTTTGTATATTTTGAATTATTAATAAGAAATTTTCGTTAACATATTTTCTAAAGTATTATTTAAATTGTTAGGCTATACTCTGAAGATATACTTGTCTCACTTAAGCTTAATTTTCCTAAATCTTTACTTATTTCATTTTGATACGGAAAGTTAATTGTTAGTTTTAATTGTTTTATAAAACAACTAAAAAAGTTAATTGCAATTATTTTAATTGTGAGTTGCAATTGTCACACGTTAATCAAATTAATTAAATTGCAAGGTGCTATTAAATTAATTTGATTTAATTGCAATAACTTTTTTAGTTAATTAACAAGGTAATTGACAAATTAATTGATTAAAGCCCAACACTGAGTAACCTAAGGTCCCAACTGTCGGTTCACTCGACCAAATTAAAAAGTAAAGACTGTTTGAGGCCCATTCACGAATCCACCCCCAAAAACACAGTCTAATGCGAGTCGGGCCCATGAATTGTCCTGTAGCAGCAAGTCATATAATATAATAGTGTAAAGTGGAGTTGAGCTAAGGTAAATTGTGGTTTACGATTTATGACGTAAAAAACAACTCACTCGTTCAAACTAATTTGCGGTGGAAATTGCACGGTAATGTACGTCATATTATATTCTATTTTGAAAGTGACAGAGGGGGGCACATTTTACCACTTTGGAAGAGTCTTTCGCGCAAACTATTCAACTGTGAAAAAAGAAGATATTAGAAACCTGTATATCATCTTTAAATACTATATGAAACTTCACACGTATTGGTAAGAAAAAAAAAGAGTTTTAAGGATGGGGAGCCCTTAAATGTATTGGTATTTTTTTCTATTGTTGTTAAAAATCTTAATGCGGTTCACAGAAGTGGCACTGACATATGGACGGACAAACGGGCATGCCTGTTTCAAAAAATCCAATCAACAAACATCACAAATCATGATTTGTCATTTGGCTACGCTTAAAAAAGTTATTGAAAAGCGGCCAACTTCAAGTAAAATTAAAGAAAGAAAGACGTTTATTCAGCGACAAAAATCAATTTTATAACACTTTACCGACCAAAGCTATTCGAACTTCAGCTTTGAGAGCACTGTTAGTTAGGTGATCGATTCCTGTTGTCATGACATAGACATTTACTTTTACGTTTTGATAGATAGATAGACACAATATTGCACAGGAAAAATACAGAAATTGGTTTTCCAGACATAATTAAGTAAAATTTAGGCGGACTTATTGCTAGAAAGCAATCTCTTCCAGACAACCTTTAGGTAGAGGAAATATATAGAGAAACGGGTGCGGCCGTGCAAAATATTTATTGAGAAAATATTATCAGGAAATACAAATACCATAACATGATAAATACAAAAATAATTTTGACGTTCCATGTCAACATATCACTTGGCGGCTGGACCCAAAACCTATTATTATACCACTCCCATTAAATCACACCATCACTTATTTTTAATCCAAATCACTGTAATTGCGTCGTGTATCTATTTTGTGGTGAGAGTGGAGTGATGATGGCGTTGATCCGGGTAAAAATGGATTCCAGCGGAAATGGGGTCAGAGCGAATAACTAGTTTATATTTAGTCCGGGATTGAGGTACAGCCGGTAGGTGCTTAATGAGGTCGTTTGCGGGAACAGACAGACAGACAGCTTAGAGGCAATATGGTCTAACTAGCACCAATAATACAAGTTTGTACAAGATATTTTCTTTTTACATCAAAATGAGGTTTTCCCCAAAACAAGTACTCGGAAGTTTTTACATTTATTTAATAAAAAATATTCGCAAAATGTGTTGGTAAACGCGTAACTCGACAACGCATGCACCAATTTTGACAATTCTTTTTTTTTAATGTTTTTCAAGTTCAAGGATGGTTTTTACGGCGAGAAAATAATAATTGCCGGGAAAACTGTAAAGATTTGTTTTTGCAATTCCAACGTTTTCTAACTAAAATTTAGAGTCAAGCCACATTCCAAATCTTTTTGACAGGACGAAGTCCGTCGGGTCCGCTAGTACACAATTAAAAATAAATATGTATTAAAATCTTACACCTAGCGTGTATCCTAGCTTATATCAATTCATTAAGAAGCCCAAGGTTCATTATGACGATGACCCTGCTGGGAAACAAGAGCTTACTTGCATTATGTACAGTAAGCTGGGATTTATAATTCTTCTCATCGTACCGCATTCTGGAGAAAAGGAAGCGGCGTGTGTAGGACTCCCGCTCAGAGTTGAGCAGAAACTACCCACTAAAACGGGTTTTAAAATAATAAATGCTTTATGAATACTGGATTACTGGTTCTCAAACTTTTTTTATATCCAGGGAAATGTAGAAAATTAGCGGTTTAACACAAATTAAAAATAAGTTTTTAAGCAATAAAAATATTGATTTAGTTACCATCATTTATTACAAAGTCCTAAAGGAATGCTCTTGGAGAATAAATGAATTATGTGATAACCTTATTATTTCGTGGCACACCAATGAACGCTCACAGAGCCCATGGTACACGTGGCACAATAAATAACGAGAGATATATTTTCTTACTTAGATTAGTAACGATGATTGATGGGATTTTTTAGATTTGAATCCTAATTGCTTTTGACGGTTGATAAATCTGTCTGCATAATATTTACATCGGCAAATAATGCAGATTTTTATGAAAGAGGCTATTCAACTTGGATTATCGTGTTAAAAGGTTGATGAAACTTGAAGATTATTATCATATTACGAGTGAAGTGGAGCAACATTAACGCATGTTTATAATCAGTTTATATGCTGTTTAAATCTTACTGCCAAACATTTTACACATGTAGTCTTTGGGTAAATTATGGCCAGCGAGCATACAGCGATCTGTGGCTTCAGTACAACAATGCCTTGAGGATATTGTTGGGGTTGCCTTGGCGGTGTAGTGCGTCCGGAATGTTCGTCGAAGCGCAAACCGTTGGTTTTGGTGCTATAATAAGAAAAAGGTGTGCTTCAGCATTGACGCGTTTACGAAGCAGCACCAGCACTATCCTTAGGGTTTTTGTTGACCCATGGGACTCATCGCTCCTTGGCAGATGGGTGAGGACCCATATATAATATATAAATAAATAAACTGTATTTTACCAACATTAGTTCTTAAGAAAAAATGTTACTAACTATATATGGGCCAAGTAGGCATGAAATAAATTATTTGAATTGAATTGATTTTTTTTTTGTCGGGATCAAGTATACATTATTTGCTTGACACTAGATGTGTGTGTAAACGTACTGTATGAATTATTTTCCTTATCACTCACTTTATATTTACTGTACAAACAGACAACACATTTACACATTAAAGATCACGAAATCGATGACCAACGAATCGAATCGCCCGTGCTTTTCCCTTCATTCCTCTACACACTTTCCTAATAATCTGTTATAATTTCCGAATTGACGCCAGAGAGAGAGAATAAGAGAGGCAGGGCAAAGCGATTTATCGGTCGAGCTGGAGCAGCACGACTGGTTAAATACCTCCTTACAGAGGAACGTAGCCAAATAACAATCACTCCGGTGTTGTTGTGCTCCTCCTGGTAGCTTCATTTGCATTGTATAGAGACGATTCATAAGTATTACAAATGTAATCTACATGAATAAAAAAAAATTGACTTTGACTTTGACTTTGACCTGCATGTGAGTAAGGTTTCAAGAGCTCTTGGGGATGCTACATTAGTACCGAGGTCAAGCCTTCAAGGTAAGGGCGATAAGTCCAGTAACAGATGTATAATATATCAGGAGGGATGAGGTCAATCTTGAAGTGTTATTTAAAAAAAAGAGTAACAAATTGAATCGCGAATGCTTTTCCGTTTATTACCCTACACAGTATCCTAATAATCTGTTTTTACTTCCGAATAAACGCCAGATTCCCAAACTTTCCATCAATGTGGCTCAAACATTACGCGTTACGATCTTCCAGTTAGATGCGTGATTAACTGCGCGGGTCTATAAAATAGCAATTAACAGCTGTATATACGTTTCTGTTTGGATATAATTATGAGATTCTAGGACTCATAAAACGGTGGTTTGGCCAACAATTTCCCCGTTCAAGCTTCCAGTCTCGAGTCGACTATTTAGGGTAGGTAATTTTTTTGACTTTGGGTGCATTATAAGAGTTTTGGTATTTTTTTTTAAATGTCATTTGGACAATATCACCCGAGGATAGTTTAGTTTTCCATCAGAAAAATAACTTTTCATGTTCAATAGTTTCGGAGCCTATACGGTGCAGACAAACGTACAAACATACAAACCTCTTTATAATAATATAATGGATACGTACTAAATTTTGACATTCATAAAGAAATTCGAAACTCTTTCTCACTAATTATAATTGTATAATAATTCCAGATTCCCAACAATTCTGTAAATACAAAGTCTTCGGTAATTTTCCTTAACGATCACGTTTATTTATTTCCGAGAATCTTATCCACGGTTTACTTTATTTCAATAAAAATAACACCCTTTTGTACCAGAAAGAATACAATCCTACCAATAAGTTATTTAACAATGGATTCAGTATCATCAGTACCTCTAAAAGAAGAAGCTATTAAAAGCAAACATACGAAATAAATAGAAATCGAATCAATAAAGTTTTTCATTATACTATTTTTCTTGGATGAGGATCGAAGCCACAATCTTGGCATAGCAGGCTGGGTTCCTACCGGCCCAACCTGCCAAACCTCCGCTCCCCCCAGTCGGCGGCAGTGATACTCACACTGCTGCCAGAGGCCGTCGAGCGGGGGATGACGCTGTTGGCGGCGCTGACAAAGGCCAGGGCCCAAATAAATGTGGGGGAATTGGGCATCACAAAGGTCCAATGCCGCCGGGCAATTACCGGCGGCCTCATCGTGATGGTGTCCGGCGGCTCGGAGGGGGAGAATCGGGAGAGGGCCGAAGTATTTGCGGGGAGGCTGAGAGAGGTTCTCGCGGCGGACGGAGTCCTGGTCTCCCGCCCGGAAAAGTGCGCGGAGCTGCGCCTGTCCGGGCTGGACGACTCCGTCACAGTCACAGAGGTCGTCGCCGCGATCGCGGCAATTGGAGAATGTCCAGCGTCGGCAATCAAGATCGGCGAGATCCGGCGAGCAGGACGCGGACTGGGGTCCTGCTGGGTGCGCTGCCCCACCGCAGTCGCGAAGAAGCTGGTGGTTGGCCAAACACTGAGAGTTGGCTGGTCTTCAGCGCAAGTCAAACTGCTGGAGACCAGAGACCTGCGCTGCTTCCGGTGCCTCGAGAAGGGGCACGTCAGGATGCAGTGCGGGTCGGAGACGGATAGGAGCACCACGTGCTACAGATGTGGTGCTCCTGGCCACCTTGCCCGTGCGTGCGAGGCAGCGCCGCACTGCACGGTCTGTGCCGCGGCCGGCAAGAAGGCCAACCATATAGGTGGGGGTCCAGCGTGCAAGGCCCCCAAGAGAGCCCAGAGGCGGGCCGCTGGAGCGACTCAGCAGTCGCAGCCGACCCGTCCCGCCCCTGACGTCGGAATGACGGGGGAATGAGGCCTTAGAGGCCCAAAAGGCCCAAGCGGCCGTGTATTCCGAAGGCGCCAGAACGGGGAATTCTGGCGTCGCTCGAGGAGACGGGGCATGCTGGGTGGTCCGGCATGCCCCGTGGTGCGGCAATTCCACCTGCCGCACCGAGACGCGCTGCGCCATGCGCGGCAATTTGCGCTTAGGGGGGGGATTGCGTAATGCTTTAATGGCGCTTCCCGGCCCCCCCCGCCACTGCGCTGAGTAGGACCACCCCAGGGGTTTTAGTCGGTTCGAGTCCGACACACCACTCTCTGTCTCCCCGTGGCAGAGAGTGACGGTGCGTGGGCATTTCCCCTGGGAAAGAAAAAAAAAAAAGGCTGGGTTCCTACCACATGCGTTAAACTATTATCCAAAAGCACAAACAATTAATGATTTCCCTTCGTAATATGACATACAATAAAACTGCTACAGACAGCGCTATTAAGTATGTTAAATTCTCTGAATCCCTTCATAGGTCGCGCTCACCGGCCCGGTGCCAACTGGTTTACGTCATAGCCACCAGTTAGACAAAGAGCCTAGGCCATTCAGATAAACATTATTGGACGACCTTGGTGCCGTAGTGGCTGCGGTAGTCACCGGAAACGTAAAAGGTCCGGGTTTTATTTTTCCCCGCAGACAAAGTCGGGAGCACAGCTAGTGTACATAAACACACTCGGTGCTCTAATTTTGTGTGTGACATAGTCAAAGTCAAATATTTTTTGCTCATATAGATTACATTAGTAACACTTATTAATATTTATCTATTATATAAAAAAGCACGCGCTTCGCACGTGTCTGCTAAAAGCTAGCCTAATATATAAAAATTAATCGCAAAATGCGTTGGTAAGCGCATAACTCAACATCGCTTGGACCAATTTTGATCATTATTTTTTTAATATGTTCGTTGCAGTCTAAGGACGGTTTTTACGGCGGTAGCGGTTTTAGAAAAATTCGAATAATTGCCGGGAAAACTCTAAAGATAGCCCTTTTCTTTTTCCAGTACAAACGTTTTCTAACTAAAATGTAGAGTCAAGCCACATTCCAAATCTTTTTGACAGGACGAAGTCTGTCGGGTTGGCTGGTATCTCTATATAAACCAAATTATGCTACCTTCGGTCAGAACCTAAAACTACCGACAAGATACCGGCAAGAAACTCGGTAGTTTGTTTTACAAAAACAGCTTAACTTATTACTAATTTTGCACCAAGACGTTCCGTTATTTTGTTGTAAAAAATATATATATTAAATTAATTAAAAACGTATGTCTGGCAGATCTAAGCTCTCTGCCTAAGTGGACATTGGACCAGGCCGCGCGTCTTCCTCGATGACCGTTATATCATAACGCGGAAGATTTACATGTATTCATAGTAGGTATGTAGTTTGATTGTGTTGTAAACAAGACCTCGTACTGAAATTAGAAGTTAGGTCAAAGTCTGATTTGATTGCCTGAGCCAGGTGTCCCAACTGTCACGATGAACGAGGGTAGCTAGAAACTAGAAACGAGTTGGCGAGAATCGAGAACCGAGTATGTTACCAGTGATCGAAAAAAAACATAGAAGCATATCTAACTTTTGAAAATGGCACCACGAAAAGTAAGGCACGGTGGGCGTGGCTTAAAAAGGGGGCTAGCGACCGTACACATACCAATCACAGCGATTGTGTGTTTTGGTGCCTATATTCGAAAGAAGTTAGTAAGACAGAAATTCTTCCATGTTTTTTTCATTCACTGGTAATAATATCTATATTATATAAAGCTAAATTACCACTGACTCACTCACTGACTCATCGGGGGTTTTTTTGGGGGTGTTCCCGTTTTTCTACCTCTTTGGAATGTTCTAAGGGGGTGAGTTATTTTTCAATCAAAGCAGGTTTTTCTATTTTTTTTTCCCAAAATCCAAGATGGCGGCCGATTTTGCTGAATTGAAATAAAAAAAATGTATAGAGTGCCCAGGCGGTTTTTACTTTTTTAGAGAATTGTAGTGAAGAAAAGTACATTAAAAAAGTAAAATGTCAAAAAAACAAGATGTCCGCGCCGCCATCTTGGATCGAAAATTCGATTTAGAGCTGTTTTTGCGGGGTCGTGGTGGAGAGGTTTCCAAAGATAATTGAAAAATTTTTTTTGAACTCTGCCGGCAGTATAGTCAAATTGACAACCTCATCCATAGATTATAGAGTTTGGCCATAGAGACGGCGCTGGCGGCAGTTTTGTAGGGAGCAAAACTTTCGTCATTTACAAAGTCGATTTTGAGGGGGATGGCAACACCGGGTCGAATCGGTTTGTATAGGGCAGTGGTAGGTTAAATATCTGTCTATTGTTTTGAGAAATAAATTCTACCAAATTCATGGTAGTTTTTGCCCCATGGCCCTGAATGGTAGAAAAAAAATTTACTCTTGTAGAAAAAAAATAAATATGCAGTGGGGTGGCCATAGAGACCCGAAGTGACAAAATAGTAGTTTTTCAAAAAAATCCTGGCAACCCTGAAAATGGCGGGGAAAAACATTTTTTCGACATGGTTTTTTCCAAAAGTTCTTTTGAAGACTGGGTGGGAGTGAGAAAAAAAATAAAAATAAGGTTCAGTGCAGTATATAACCTAGAATATGGGAAAACTATAGACTTTTCGATTTACAAGATGGCGGACCCCCTTTCGGCCATTTTGAATTTTTCACGATTTTCAAAACCGTTTTTCGGGTACATGGCAACATTTTAGCGAGTCGCAATGTATGGAGCGGTTGCATGTTTAGTTTATATGTGTTGTTAGGTGAAATAAAATTTCTACCATTTTTGGTAGTTTTTGACTTTTGCCCAAAAAACGAAAAAAAAATTTTTTGACATTTGGTCTAAATGTTTACCCCGTTATTATGGCAACCTTATGGCCGAATGATATTTTACTAATTTTAGCCCAATCACCTGGCCACACTGGGTGCCAGAGCGAAATATATATTTTGTGACTTAGTCATTTTCCAAAAATTCTGACGGCAACTGGGTAAGAGCGAGAAAAAAAATTAAAATGAGGTTCGATGTCAAATATAGTCCAGAATACAGGAAAAATACGAACGTTCAAAAATACAAGATGGCCGACCCGCTGGCGGCCATTTTGTAAAAATTATGTGTTTTTGAAAACGTTAAATCCTAATTTTCATATATTTGGCAACATCTGAGCGAGTCGCAATGTACTATGCGGTTATGTATTTTGTCATTGTGTGTTGCCAGGTGAAATAAAAATTCTACTATTTTTGGTAGTTTTTGACTCAGGGCCCGGCGAAAGTCGAAAATAGAAATAATGACATTTCGCGCAAACCACTCCCATGTGCCTATGAAACATCCTCATTGAAATGACATTTGACTATTTTTATCTCTGGCAACTGGCAACACCGGGAGCTGTTGGGACAAATGTGCAAAAAACATGGTCACCTTCCAGAAGTCCTGTAGGCCGCAGGATATAAAATTTGAAAAATGTAAAAATGAGGTTTGATGCAGTATATAACCTAGATGAGATGTTACATAATAGACTTTTCGATAAACAAAATGGCGGATGCGCTGGCGGCCATTATGTAAAAATCTGCAGAATTCAAAATGTATTCATCAACTTTCGGGGTAGAAGAAGGGGCTGTAGGGAAAATATGCTCGGAGCTTTACTGGAGGTCTACATGATGCCCCAGTGATGGTTGAAAAATTTACCCGATTTTTGGGGTAATTTCGGAGATTTTGGGCCCGACAGAAATTGCTCGAATTAAAAAAAAATAAGTATGAGGTCCTGTCAAAAATGTCTATCCGAAGCCGATTGACCCAAAAAAAAGCGAGTAAGTACGAAATTTTAAGAAAAATTGGAAAATCAAATTTCTATGGAGTACTTGGTTCCCCATACATTTTGTACTGAAATTGACCTTAGTAAGAAAATGTATGGGGAAATTGTTGCATACTAATGTAATGCTGTTAATACTTGGAAATGGTAACTTTGCGAGGCCGGAGGCCGAGCTGCGTTGCGAGACCATAGGTCGAGCGCCGCGTAGGGCGAAGCCCGAAGCGGCTATATTCTGTGTAACTTTCGCGAGGCCGAAGGCCGAGCTTCGAATGCGAGGCCAAAGGCCGAGCGCCCGCGTAGAGCGAAGCTCGAAGCGGCTTCCGTCGAACACTTTGGCCATTTTATTAAAGTGCAATCCAAGTCACCCTAGGCGCGAGGCCGCAGGCCGAGCTGCGCCGCGCAGGGCGGAGCCCGGAGCGGAAAGGCTCCTTAGGCCACAGTTGCAAAACTCTAGCGCCGTACATAAAAAGCACTAGGATCCCATTGCGGACGGTTCAACACCCCCGTGTCACACCCGCGAGGCCGCAGGCCGAGCTGCGTATGCGAGGCCGAAGGCCGAGCGCCGCGGGAGGGCGAAGCCCGGGAGCGGCCAGCGCCGCAGGCCTAGCTTTCAGCAGACTCGCGCGAAGCGCGTGCTGCAAAAGCTATTAGAATCTATATATATAAAAGAAAGTCGTGTTAGTTACACCATTTATAACTCAAGAATGGCTGAACGATTTGGCTTAAAATTAGTGGGGAGGTAGTTTAGAACTAGGCGAAGGACATAGGATACTTTATTATTATAATTTTCTTTTTTTTTTTTAGTCTGCTAATTTATTGCCTCTAAGGAGAAACGAAGTTCACCGGGACCGCTAGTATTATATAATAGTGAGTGTTCGAGTATGGGCGATGTAAACAGATAGCGTTTCTTACAATTTAATAATAAGCATAATAATCATAATTGGACAACATCACATACATTGCTCTGATTCTATAGAAGTAACTATATAGTAAAAGTGTTACAAAGATCAGAAAATGACGACACCACAAAACACCCGGAATAATATAGAAAAGTTCGTTCACATTGACCCGACTGGGAATCGAACCTGGGATTTCAGAGACGGAACAAAACGGTTCACTCGCCTATTCGATCGGTATTTAATCTTTCCATCACCCTTGGAGGACGTTGGGAAACATTACCGAATTATTTTTACTCTTTTCAAAATTGCAATGTTTCACTGCACTACTTAAATAACATATACAAATTTAGATTAGCGTCAGAATTTAATTGAGATATCCTAGCTCTATATACACATTTTTGTCATTAAAGCACCTTATCATCATTAATTTTTGGTAGTAGCCCTTCGGTAATGTCAAGTCACGAGGTGGCTTGACCGAAATGGGTGTGAGTATTTGAAGAACTAATCAACTTGAACTAACTGAGTAAGTATGGTAAATGCTCATGATAATAATATCTGAATATGGCGTTTTCATCTCAATATGGTTAGCATGTTTATCTTCAACATAATATGTTTATCCAATAAGCCAAGCTTCTTGTAGGTGTGTAACTAATACCTACTGCCCCACAAATGTTTTCCTTTTGTACTAAAAAAAAATCTGACTTCCCCCTAGATCTGCTCTAAGATACCATCTACTAATTACTCATCAGATCCTAGTTTCCCTATCACAAAGCCAAAGTTAAAGTCAATATTTTTTTAATCATATAGATTACATTAGGAAAACTCATGTAATAGTCTCTATTTAAAACAAATGAAGCTACCTCCGGTTCGGAACCTATAACTGCCGAGAAGATACCGGCAAGAAACTCAGTAGTTTGTTTTACAAAAAAAAAAGCTAATCTTATTACTAATTTTGCACCAAGACATACAGTTAGTTTGTCAAAAGTAGAATAAATATATAATCAATTAATTGAAAAAATAATAATACTGTAGGACTTAATGTGTAATATTTTTTATGTATCATTGTATACATTTTGGCTCACGTGACACTGATCGAGGAAAGGAACCACGGTACCACAGTCGGGATATCTCTTTTCTAAAATAGGTTACTGTGCTTTATAACCGACTTCAAAAAAAGGGGCTTCCTAATTCGACAATTAATTAAAAAATAGGTTTTAGTTTTTATTTTTGTCCACCAATTTCGCTGTCATTGTACGGTAGACAAAAACTAGCCGGACTACGCACTTTGAACTTTGTGCCGTCCTTATGTCGGGCCCATATGAATTCATATCGAAGTTAAGTGTACTTTAAGGTACCGTCGACTGTACGTTGAAGGAATTAAATCAGATGACGGACACAAACTGTATGACGTCAACTCAGCTTACTCAGACTCCAAGCCAATGTAGAAAAGTTACATTTCAAATTAACCTGACTGTGAACCGAATTCAAATTCAAACTCACATATTTCTTTATTCAAGTATCGTCATTGAATACAATGCAAAGTGATTTTACTTCCGGTTCGGAACCTATATCTACCGAGAAGACGCCGGTAAGAAACTCAGCAGATAAGTTACAGTAGCAGTATCTAACTTATAGCTATGTGTAGAACACTTGGACCAAGTCACATAGTTTTATTTTGATGAGTGAAAAATCTGGGACTTTTTGAGCTTGAGTGCCCACCTAAGGCCACTGCGACAACGAGGTCGTCGTAAAGATCTCAACTTCGGAATCATTTCAAAACAAGAACTGATCTCGCTATGGCGAGACCACATACACCGATCGTTTAGCCAAAGAATTCACGAACCAATTGATATCAATCAGTCGTAACGGAATAAAACAAAACATGTGTAGCGTCGGCGCAACATAAATAAACAGCGCGAAGTGCGCAGGCGCACGTGGGCCGCCGAAATAGTCTCGCCGCTGTCCAAGCGACGGACTTTGACTTTGACATTGTTGTGAGAAAATGAATGGTGCAGATATTTTTAAATGCGTATACGTTATTCTGTCAACCTGGGTTATCGTTAGATATTCTTTAGCAGCAGAAACTGAGTCTCCTATTTTAAACCCCAACGCAAAAACGACAGGGTGTTAGATAGTTTGTCATCTTTGTCTGTCTATTCGTTTGTATGTCTAAGGTACTTTAACTCCTAAATGGAACGCGAGTTAAAAAAAGGTTTTTTTTACTACGATCATACAGACAATGGAGGACTTTGAACGCTGGACAATAAAAAGCTATAGGCCTACTATTTACCCAAAACTGATGTGTGCTACTTATTTGTTTAGTTTGTCTATTTTAATAAAAAAATATAGTTTGTGAAAACACGTGACTGTAAAATGAACAGAACACAGACAGAGAAAAAATACAGTGCTGCCAACCTACCTTATTTTTACTGCTACCAACCTGACATATCAAATGTTGAGTTCACTTTTTAACAGAAACAAAAGGTTTTATTTTTAAAGACTTATAAGAAGTTTCGGAACACAAACGTGGTATTTGATTTGCATAAATAATATTCTGTTTATTGAAAACGTTTAATTCGCATTCAAAGAGTTATGAGGATTAAAAATTGCGAATCAACGGATCCGATATATTTCGATTTCGGGAGTAGGCCTCAAGATACTTTATTTTTAACATCAATGCCTATTATATATACATTCTACCTCGTTTGGAGTAGGTACACGCACAAAATCAATCACAATATTATACAACACCCGCATCACCGTGTACTCTGCAAGCTCGAATCAAAATAAGTACTTGTACCGCGGACAGTAAGCCGCTAATTAGATTTACTTACGAAACCAGCCGATCCAATTAATCCTGTCAACTACAAGTGACCTTGGGCCGGTGATAGACTGTTTATATGATGAGTTTAGCCATCATGGCGGATATACCAGTAGCCTGAGTATGTGAGGTGCCGGCAGTGGCGTGCGTTTCATAAAGACAGAAAGACACTGCCTACCCTAGGTCTGATAATAGATCCAATATTATTTTATCAATAAACAAAATAACATAAAAACTTAAATCATAAATTAGCTCCACCTATCGATTGCCTGTGGTATCATTAAGATAAGATCGACATGTAATTTGATAATTTAACATCACAGATTCGCGCTGCACTAGCGCCGCCTCGCCCTTGCGTACAAGTGCCACGGCAAAGACACAAACTATAAATCTCTAAAATTTTGTATGTGTGCTCTCGTGGTAAGTCGTGGTCATGCGGATTTAATGTGTGTGCGTTCCTGTAGCTACGTGGGCTTTGCTGACACACAATGACAAAAATCACGCACACAACTGCATGAGAAGCCAGTGTCTTTTTGTAGTTTTTTTTTATAGGTAACACGAAAAATTACGACTCGTACCGAACATTTCCGAAAGAAATTTTGTTAAGCAATGCAAATATTTTAGGAAGTAACATTGTTTCATTGAATTTTATACATTTTGATGGCCATATTTTTTTTGTCGTATTATATTTCTCTTCTTTTACTACTAAGTAATTTCAATAGTCATATTGTTTGATGTGTGTTGTGTTTGTGATTATGCTATCAGATATTTATGATTTATCGTTGTTAATAGAGTGAAAAATGGATAATATTGTCTGTAAAGGTGGTTAGATGGTGTGTGTATTGAGAAAATAAGATGGTGGTATGAGTATCCACCATCTTTTCACTGCTTTCATTTTGCAAATCACACAAACATTACAAAACATCGAACAAACGCCCCGAAAGGCCACTTCGAATATCCGTAAATTGATATGTCTATAAAATCAGTCAATCTATGGATATTGAGCTAGCATTCGGCAATTACCTACATTATCAATCGACAAGACGACGAACCAAAACCAAAGTGTTTTGGTGAGTAATATTTTCTGCCTACCCTGTCTTAAAACTGTGTGCACGCCACTGGGTGCCGGTAAAGCTGGTTGCATTTTATAGTGCATCAAGCAAATTAAAATATCGTTAGCGCTTCTGGCGACTAAGTCGTGTTACAAACATTCATGTTATGGACATTTGTGAATATTTTACTCTTGTAACGAGTGTGTCCCCACAGTACCATTAGCCCATACGCGATAAGTAATTTTAAAATTTCCGGCACTCTCGGCCCATCGACTGCCCATCGACTGCCCATGACCACGACGCGCGAACAAAGTAGGACTTGGTGTTCCGATAATATTGTTTTTTGTTAGTTATTCCGATTGTTACTGTAATTAATTGCGTGTTATTACAAAATATCTAGTTCAGTTTCACCCGTGAAAACGTCAAAATCGCACCAATCATATTGTTATAATATAAGTTTATTAGCAATCCGCCCCGGCTTCTCACGGATACAATGTTAATTCTTATAAATGTTGTTTTTTCTATTCTATATTGCAAAAAAACCTGTCTATTGAGTCACACATATAAAAAATAAAACCGCATCAAAATTCGTTGCGTAGTTTTAAATATCTAAGCATACATAGGGACTATGTAATAATTGCACAAATATTTACAACAGATGGATGTTCATGTAAAGGGTTTGTTTATGGGTGCAGTAGTAACAGTAAATGATAACAATGGCTAGTTAAGTAGTTGTGTCTGTCTGTTTATAAATTTATTTCAATCTTCATTTCATTAAAAAATATACTCTTCCTGACATTTTTTAGTGCAAGAGACAGAAAATGGCAACGCATTGCGTTTGGAATTTCTATTTATCGCTCGTGAACTTAAGTGATATATTATATTTAAAGTATTTTTAAATAATTTATTGTAATACGCATTTTCAATTTTTTTTAAATTGCACTTCAAGATTGACTTCATCCCACCAGTATAATGTTAAGTGGTAATGAAGTCCTAGTCCTTAAGGGAAACAAGTAGGTACAGCACAAGTTGTTACTGGACTTGTCACCCTTACCTTGAAGTCTTGACCCCTGCTACTAATGTAGCACCCCCTAAGGAGCTCTGGAAACCTGACTAGCACGCAGGAACACAACAACACTAAAGTGTTAGTTATTTGGCTGCGGTCTTCTGTAAGGTGGAGGTATTTCACCAGTCGGGCTGCTCCGGTTCGAGCGTTAAATCGCTATGCTCTCTTAAGCGTCCTTTAAAATAAACAAAAATCACAAATTCTTATTCAAATATTTTTTCATAAATTATCATAATTCATGTTGAACAAAGTGTTTACTATCATTAGTTAGTTCACCCAAAAGGAGAAAAGTAGGTAAGTAAGTAAATAACTAGTAAGTAGTTCTGATATTTATCTGCGATGGAACATTTAGAGGCTGTTACTTTAATTTAAGTCTAAAGAGGTAAAATATGTCAACTTAGTAGTTGTATAGAATCCACGCTCAGTACCACATACTTAGTTTCATGTGCCGTCCCATTCCCATCGCTGAAAAATAAAGTAATTACCGAAGAGACGGCGATGCACTTCAATCTATTCAGTAAGTGCTCTCAATATCGACCGGCGATCGACGCAATCGCGCCAAATAGATCATTAATTACCGTGACATTGAACCGTCGAGTGCCACTTTTATTGAATGAGATATGATTCTGAGAAAACGATTAGAGATGTCCCGATAGATACCATAAAACTTGGTATACTCACTAGGGTAAGACGGTACTTTATCTACCTCAGAGCAGAAGACCCATTCCCGAAAAACAAAATAAGTATGTCAGATCCATTGACGGATAGCAATTTCAAACTCTCATTATAATAAATAAATATTGGACATCTAAATATATAAAAAGAGAAACTGACTGACTGACTGACATATCAACGCACAGCCTAAACGGCTAAACGTGGCATTTGGAAGGGATGGCGCGACGCCAAAGTCCAATAATCCTTATCAACTCTTCCGTTCTAGAAGAACGCAGACTGGGTAATCTGCGTTTAGAGGGTACTAAAGAGTAAATTTTATCGCGCTCTTAACTAATGTGCATGTCGATGCATCAGCTGCTAATTGGCTGAGACTGCGACCACGGTGTGCGTTCAGCCAATCAGCAGCATCGAAACTTTTATCATCCCATCCGAGAAATTTATCATATTACGAATGCTAGTAGGGTATGTTTGCCAATTAAGGTTTTCTTTCTTTCTTTCTTTTATTGTTGGCACCGTGGGAGGCGTATACATACTAATATTATAAACGCGCAAATAACTCTGTCTGCCTGTTTGTCTATCCGGCACGCCTAAACTATTGAACCGATTTGATGAAGTATGGTATACGATGCACCTCTAAAACGGACATAGGCTACTTTTTGTTTTAAAACTAAGGGGGGATATGGGTAATACCGCTCTTGAAAGTGTATATGGAAAAATGATTATTTTTTACGTTAAATATATAAAAGTTAGCACAAATGTAGCTTGAAACCTGGAGTAAAATCTGTACTCCTGCTTCTTGTTTTGAATATAAGGGATGACAGGGATAAAACCGACCATGGAAGTATGTAGTCCACGCGAACGAAATCGCGGGCAGAGCTAGTAGGTAAACTCTAAATCTTTAACTACTACGGCAAAATCTGGATCATTTGGCATATCATACTTTATAAGAAGTAGTTCGAGAAATTATAAATTAGAGCTGAATGTGTCACGCTCATTTTATTACTTGCGTCAGTGGACCCGGCCATGTTCATAAAATTTAATCACTCACTGAATAGAACAATAAAAGATCTTGAAATAGAATCATCATAGGTGCTAGCCGTTGACGTCGAAGCACTTTATGATTTTTTCAATGCTATTAATCTTTGTTTGTGGGCATCACAGCTGTCTCTAGTGCACACTTTTTTATAAGCAATCCTTAAAATACTTTATCGTAGTCAACCATGCGAACTTTCTTAAAACTCTCAAACTGCAATATTTTTTTACGTTAAGTTTTTAAATTTTCATTGCAAAGGGATTCTACTCGTTACACTGCCACACGTTTGAAGCCTATATTTTTTTTCAGATATTAAACTTTAAGATTAACCTCATCCCACCTGATGTTAAGTGGTAATGAGGTCCTAGCTTATGTACCTACAGGATAAAAAATCTGTGACTGGACTTGTCGTCCTTACCTTGAAGGCTTGACCCCTGCTACTAATGTAGCACCCAGGAGCACTGGAAACCTTGCTCACACGCAGGAACACAACAACACCGAAGTGATTTTTATTGTTGACTGCGGTCTTCTGTAAGGTGGAGGTATTTCACCAGTCGGGCTGCTCCAGTTCGAGCGATAAATCGCTATGCCCTACCTCTCATATAACCGAGAAGACACCGGTAAACAAACCAATCCTAATGCCTAAACGTAATAATTGTGAACCTGTTAGTTTTATTATAAACTAGCGTTTGCGACATCGTTCGCGTTATTTTGGGATAAAAAAACATCCTAAATCTAGCATCTCTTTTATATTTCTACAAAATTTTTTCATCTAAGTCTAAATTCATCTAAATTCATCAATTTTTTTTTCATCAGTTTTTTCTTGACAGGGTAACATACATACATGCAGACATTCTTTGGCATCTTGCGTTTATAATAGATATTAGGACTAGGTGTTGCCGCGACTTTGATATTTTAGGATAAAAATTATACTACTACAAGTTATTCTAAGTGGTATCTAATCTGTCTAGCTCCTGAATTTCGTCTAACACGATTTAATATTTTTTGTGTAAAATGTTATCTCCCTATATTACAACCCACCTGTTGTACTTTTTTGTGCAAAAAAAAAAAAAATATAACGTAACGCTTAAATAAAAGAAAATGCGTTTTTCCTAAAGAAAATGTCATAGCAAAGTCACACGGAGACGCAGATAGGCGTTTGCATCAGACATATTATTTAGTTTTTGGGAGTAAAACCCTTATGAAGCCTGTGTCTAACAGTTAGATGTAAATATACCTACTTTATTAGATTGACTAGCGGCCCACCGCGGCTTTGCACGCTTACTTTCCCCGTTTTTCCCATATCTTCTATTGATTATTCGCTTCTTTTAGTCGCAGCGTGATTTCATACCTAAAGCCTTCCTCTATAAATTGACTATCAAATACAAATTATTTTTTCAGTTTAAATCAGTTGATTTTCGCTTTCAAATGAACTTTTCAGTTTTATAATATTACTATGGTTAAGCACATACATACATACATAGAACAGACATACCTAACGTTGGACTAGATCGATGCATTTGTGGAAAGTAGCTCAAGAAAGTGTGTTACAAAAATCAAAAAAGTAAGTTTAAAAACTAAAACCCGACTACTAAAACACCGCGATCTAAAAAGTATGAAACAAGAAAATATTCTGGTCAAAAATGGTTATGTGGGTACCTACTTACTTACAAACTATATTTTATCTTTCGTCAATTAAAACTAATTTTGCACGTACATTTTTGGTGTGATTAATACATCCAGAATTCTCAGGAAAGCCGTGGTCATATGCTGTAAGTAATACATTGTAAGTAAGTAGGTACCCACATAACCATTTTTGACCAGAATATTTTCTTGTTTCATACTTTTTAGATCGCGGTGTTTTAGTAGTCGGGTTTTAGTTTTTAAACTTACTTTTTATTTCGGTTATTTTGGAGTTAGGTACCTAGGTGGTATCCTACTAATATTATAAATACGAAAGTTTGTGAGTGTGTGTATATATATATGTGTGTTTATTACTTCTTTGAGCTCCAACCACTGGACCGATTGTGATGAAATTTGGTACGTAGGAAGCTGACATCCTAGATTAACATATAAGCTCTAGACGCTTATAACGATACCACATTTATCAAATTATGTTAAGGTTTAGAAGTTCCGGTGGATCATTTTTGAAATTGTGACTAATATTTTTTGGTAAATGTAAACAAAACTGCAAGCAAAAGCTAAAATTATATATTATATATTGAAACCAGCTAATTAAGCCCTTTCTATTGATACCAAACACAATATCATTAAAAAATATTTATTTTTGACGTCATGACTTTTAGTCCTCTAGAGGGCGCCACATTTAGTTTATCGTGACGTCACATAATCTATAACCAGCGGATGATTGAGATGTTTCTAATGATATATCATTTGTCAATTTCTGTCGAGTGGTTTTGAAGCTACGATGGATCATCTGAACATACATACATACATACATACCGGTCAAAATCATAACCCTCCTTTTCGCTTCGCCGCAGTCGGGTAAAAAACAAGGACGGTACCACAACAGCCACACCCGAGAAAATATAAAAAAGTTTCCATATTGACCCGACCGGTAACTGAACCCGAGAGCTCAGAGATGGCGTGACGCCAAAGCCAAGCCATCTCGCCCCTCGGCTGAGGAGGTCGTGAAATGTTAACACACACACACATTAATATGTTTGTACTAAATAGAAGCTGAATTCACAATTTCTGGTAAACCAGGAGTCGAACTGAAACTAACGAAAGTCCCAAAAGACTAAACAAGAGTTCTATCAACATATTCAGTGTTCATCTTCTTTTTCAGGATACGGCGTGTTCCAATGGCTGCTGCTTATGTCATGCGGCGCAGTGTATGCGGTCTGCGCCATCAGCACCACGACCCTCAGCTTCGTGCTGCCTGCAGCTGAGTCAGACTTCAACCTGAGCTCCAGTGACAAAGGCAGACTCACAGCTACACCGCTTATTGGTGAGTGATGACGTAAGCTGGTCCCTGATACTGCTTGACCATAAAGTTTGTGATGCCAGTCGATAGGGAATTTTTTACTACGGCTGAGTTTCTTGCTGGGATCTTCTCATTAAGTTATAGGTCCCCAACCGGAGGTAGCGACGTTATATAGACATTTCATAAATATTACTGAAGTAATTTACATGGATAAAAGAATATTGAAATACGTAAAAGCGAGTTCAGATCCTCAAACAGGAAAATAATAGGATAGCTTTAATATTCTCTGCGTAACTGTCTAGATCCAATTGCTCATGAAAATCGTAAATTATTGTACTCGAATCAACGCGTATTAAAAAATCCATTTCAACGCTACATAGAAGTCATGTTTTTTGCTTCATTTTTCTCCTGACGTGTATTAGTGATGCAACAATTACAGAGCCCACTACGACTATAATCTTTAAGGAATTTAGAAATTACTTTGCAAATTCCATATTACCTCCACAGCCTTACAAGAAACGATTTAGTTGGAAACGGATAACAAGCATTGGTTGTTAATCATCAAAATCTATATGGACATAGATTTACAAAATTCGTAGATTAGACAAGTAGACGAAGATTATTTGTACTTAAGATATTGACAATTAGATTAGTTTTAATTAAAATATTAAAAATGTTATTACTGACTTGTTTATTTTAAAATAATTATAATTATCTTACTTGTGATATTAATTACTAATGCAATCGATGATAGTTTTAATAATTTGATACTGACATATTACATATTCCCATTTTAATTTATGATTATTGTTATAACTTTTTTGATAATTGTCAAATTAATTTAAATTCATATGCCGTTATGACAGATTACAATGATACCGACAATACTTAATAGATACAATGTTACCTGTTATTCATTAGTGAAGCAGCAGAAAGGGAATAATGTGATGGAAAGCAATAAAAGTAACAGTCAGGTTTGATTCCCAATCTTTATTTTCCAGGCATGTGTGTGGGCTCGTACTTCTGGGGAAACCTCGCAGACGGACGGGGCCGCAAGAAAGCCATCATCGGGGCCCTACTGCTGGATGCTGGGGCCGCCTTCCTCTCCAGTGTGGTGCAGTCCTTCCCTGCTTTCTTGGCTTGCAGGTATCTTGATTAACACACTTATCACAATTACAAGCCCATATATAGAGTGTCTAATACTAGGCAACGGCCTCACGTAATACCAGGGGGCGCCAATAACATTTTTAAGAAACATCATTAATTGTATTGCTTTTTCTGTTGTGTTTCCTGAATTACAAACGGTAGGTTAGTAGTCGTCTTATGTATGATGAATACCATCAGAATATTAGAATTCCCCAGTTCATAAAACAAAGCCACATCACCGACATTACTCGTGTCATTTCGAGCTAAAAAGTATGTTATATCTTGATCTCATATCTGATTTAACACCTATGCTCTTTCTTTAATTGTACTCATATGAGCCTTCCAAATTTAAGCCCTCTTACTGAAAACTTTAAGTGCAAAATCAATGATTTGTTCATTCCATATCTGTTATTATGTGTAGTGAAAAGCACGTCAGATTATTCACTTCGGACTTTATATGTTACTTATTTCGTCAGCATATGAACTAAATCAATTCGCGAGTGCTTACTGTGATGTGCTTTTTACTGTATTCAAACTAGTCACTTGCCATTTAGTTCCGTGCTATCCCGACGTAACTATTCGTTGTAGACTGTTGCCCTTTCCAGGTTCTTCTCTGGGTTCGGCATCATCGGCGCCACTGGCCTCATTTTCCCGTACTTTGGGGACTTCCTCTCGCTGAGACATCGGGACGTGATGTTGTGCCGGCTTGAGGTCTTCTGGACTATTGGAACTATTCTTCTGCCAGGTAAGAAAGATATAGTTCACATTCGCAACAGATCTAGATCTGTGATTTCAAAAGGAAACAAAATTCGCGTAAAGAAAGTTGAGGCGCTTAACACACCAAACATTTTTTATCTTGCCATCCTTGCCTCACCGACGTTATGCTTAGAAAAAGGTATTAAATTTGATATTTGAACTGTATTGATTGTTAGTTGACTATATCACTTCGTCTGGAGATGTCGGGTATCTTCTAATAACCTTAAATAATAAATTTTACCGCTGCCTGGGGACTCTACACTCGCTGCGAAATCTTTACCTATACTTAAGGAATATTTTATTTATTTATTTATTTAAAAACTTTATTACACAAAAAAAAGAACAAAAGGTGGACTTAATGCTAGGAGCATTCTCTACCAGTCAACCAAACAATATTATAAAACAGTCACTTTGACAGAAGCTCTAAATAATTAGCCTAAATGGCTAGTAACTATAAGTCCCTTCAGTACAATTAATAATAAAGGTGCATACCTAGGTTACCACCCAGTAAATAGGTTTCAGGCGGCATAGCCATATAATTTTTAATGATCTAGCTTTTCAGATTCCATAACTATTTCTGGATCACCACTATACAACAAACCCAATGCACTGTTTCATATTTTTATGACTTTATCCTCATTCACCTGTGTCTTTATCCAGGCATCGCGTACGCTATAATCCCCGGGAGTACGTTCGACCTTACGTCACCAGACTCCTCCTTCACATACAACTCCTGGCGAGTGTTT
The DNA here is from genome assembly GCA_037074685.1 of Glyphodes pyloalis. Lineage (NCBI taxonomy): Eukaryota > Metazoa > Arthropoda > Insecta > Lepidoptera > Crambidae > Glyphodes > Glyphodes pyloalis. The sequence continues at coordinate 783,282 of JAYKKO010000012.1, read as the reverse complement.
GTGGCGGCTTGCGGAATCCCCAGTCTGCTAGTGGTGCTGCTGCTCATCCCATTCCCGGAGAGTCCCAGGTTCCTGTTGCACGTGAACAAGGGCGAGCAGGCCCTGGAGGTGCTGAAGAGGATCTTCGTAGTCAACTCCAAGCTGGGCAAGGAGGACTTCCCCGTAAGTGTTATTGATAATTATTTTCACCATCAAAATACTTATAAATTCACCACACAATCAGACCGACGGGGTGGGCTGACAAAGTATGTAATCTATATGAAATCGATATAAAAAGGATGTAATTTATTTATTTATTTATTTATTTATTTAATGAATTGAATATTAAGTAGGTGTTAACCCACATTCAATCGCATGCTTATTTCCCAAGTTTTATAAGCTGAAATTACCCTGAGGTGGGAGGCCCTTACTCATCCTACTTGTATTCATACAAGCAAGTGGCAAGCCAAGCAAGAAAGTGAAGACTTTACGAAGGTAAAGTTCTATGTTTAATAAGGGAAACTATGTTGAGAAGTTCGAAACATTAATAATTTTTTTGTCAAAACAACACCCACTTTAATTTAAAACGACTCTAGAGGTTATAAAACAAAAATTTGTATAAGCAATTCTACTGAAGTCCTTTTAATCAATTAAAATTAAAATAGGACCTTAGTTGTTCGCATAATAGGGTAAATTCTAATTATGTTTGGTCTATCAGTTAGATGACCCAAAATGTAAGACATTTATTTCAAGGTACATTCTTCGTACAGGTTTTACAAAACAGTGACGTTGGTAAAGACTACTATACCACAAACTCTCTACTGAACTGTGAGGCACTGTAACATATATTTTTTTTTATATTGCACTTCAAGATTGACCTCATCCCACCTGATGTTAAGTGGTAATGAGGGCCTAGCTTAAGGGTGACAAGTACAGCATAATAAATCTTTTACTGGACTTATCACTCTTACCTTGAAGGCTTGACCCTTGCTACTAATGTAGCACCCCCCAGGAGCTCTGTAAACCTTACTCACACGCAGGAACACAACAACACAGAAGTGATTGTTATTTGGCTGCGGTCTTCTGTAAGGTGGAGGTATTTCACCAGTCGGGCTGCTCCAGTTCGAGCGATAAATCGCTACGCCCTACCTCTCTTAAATTTTTTTTATTTATTTGTTGAAACAAAAACAACCTTTTGAAATACTATAAAAATGTAACTGACAGACGACTTTTATTGTTGTTCACCGAGGCACCATCCCTATTTTGTCTGCCAATCGTCTCATAATTATACAGATTCAAGGCTCACTTAAACTCTCGTCCTTTATTTAGATTTTCCTTAGTTACCAATATATCCTTCCTATTGAATGCTTAATAAAGAATTTAATTCTTCTTGACAATGACTTTAATAAGAGGTGAATTACTTGACAACAATAGGTGGAGTCTATGATGGGCGGGGGAGATGGCGAAGAGGAGGAGATAGTTTCAGCTGATAACAACGGCAACGAGACCAAGAAGCCGCTGACGTGGAACCAGCGTTGGGAGGCTTTCTGGAGTCGCAAGAAGATGCTCGTCACGCCTCCCTACATCGGGCTACTCGTGCTGTGCTGCTTCGTCGACTTTGGACTTATGTTCAGGTGCACAGCCAAATACTTCTTCTCCTTTTTTTATCTATCTTTATAATCTTTTTGGATCGAGATACAGTACTCTAAGTGAACTCTTGGGATGCCTGTGAAAATATTGGGCAACATACTATTTATCAACTTGATCACAGAGGTATTCGAAACCTGAATCAACGGGGCTTCAGTCAAAATCAATTGGAATTAAACACTCTGGACTCTGTAACGACTTTAAGTCGTGGTAAGAAGTAATGTAGAACTGCCACTGTTTACCGTGATGTGATTGCTGTCTGGACCACAATATTTATTCAAATATGTAAATTCAACTCGCAGATAACCTACACATAAATACATCACATGAAAGTTTCTCCTAGGTGGGAAATTAAAGCACGACTATTGGCTCAATAGCCAAGAATACTAAACACTAACTATGTGCCATTGTGATAGCAGACAAGCAACCAATTTTGATATCAAATGTTACAAAGACACTTAGTGATCTGCTATCCCCGTTTTATTCCACATTTTCCACTGATTCTTCGCTTCTATTAAATAAATCAATCGATTTTGGACAACATCATATAAGTTGCTCTGATTCTGTGGTAAGTAGCTAAAGCACTTGTGTTACAGAAATCAGAAACAACGACGGTACCACAACACCCAGACCCGAGACAATATAGAAAAGTTCGTTTCCCATCTCTGAGGGACCGGGGATCGAACCCAGAACCTCAGAGATGGCGTGACGCCAAAGTCCGGCACGCTTGCCTCTCGGCTACGGAGGATCTATTGGTCGCAGCATGATATTATGAAGCCTAAACCCTTCCTCGATAAATGGGCTATCGAGCAAAAAAAGATTATTTCAATTTGAGCTAGCAGTTCCTGAGATTAGCGCGTTCAAACACACAAACAAATTCTTTAGATAAAGCTGAAGAAATTTAGTACAGATAGATAGAATAGACCTTAGAAATAAAGTTGATTCTGCAGGCAGTCGGGATAGGGATACCCAAAGTACTTGAAAAAATTATTCACTAACGTACCTTTTACATCTGATTCCAGCTACTACACACTGATGATGTGGTTCCCGGACCTGTTTGAGAGGTTCAGCCAGTTCTCTTCTCTCTTCCCTGATGGAGAAGTTCCGTCGGCCAGCGTTTGTGAGGTCTCTCTCATGGTCGCCAACAAGAGTAGCATCATTAATGACGAGGCACAGGTGGTGAGTAGATTTCTAAAATCTTCTTAGTGCAGCTCCAGTGTGAAATAGTCTCACTGAGAAGACTGGAACAAGTTCTTCAGGTAACAGATCAGGACATAAGTTCACCCTTAACTTTTCAACAAATGGGTATAAATCTATAAATTGGTCATGTTCATAGGACAAATCAACCCACATTTTACCAAATGCATGCTAATCGTCACAACGGCAAAAGACAATCTGATTTATGTATTAAAATCCCATCTCCCGTTTCAAGAGAATGGCAATGAGACTATTTTTATTTATATAAATGAAATCAGTAATATTCATGTAACGTCTACATTCAACAAATGAAACTACCTCCGGTTCGAAACCTACGAGCACAGAGAAGATACTGGCAAGAAACTCTTCAGTTTATTTTACAAAAGCAAAAATTTAAGAATTCACTCTTTAACTCTTATTTATTGCGTTATTGCTCGTATTATGCTAATTCATTATGTTTTATATCTACAGCATACTGCAGAAATAGACCCCAGAGTATACGTCCACACATTGCTGGTGGCGCTGAGTTGTCTGCCCACATCGCTCTCTGTGGGGATCACCATTAACATGGTGGGCAAGAAACTCATGTTAGGTAAGCTATCAATACTGCATACGATGCCTCACTTACCATTGCTGACCGTTCCACCATTCCCCATTATATGAGTTGATCGTAAGTAACAGTACGTAGTAGGTTCTTAGAAAAAAGGCAGATCAAACTAATTTAATCATAGTGACATCCAGATGGAGCGAAGTCTTCAAGTTTACTCTTATACTTTTGCTCGCTAAATTAGTAGTAAATTTATCAGAAGATGTTTTATTATCAAGACTACCCTACGAGATGAAGCTAAGCTGAAACACTCTAATCCCAAGTTGTTGATTGAAGTTGCTTGAAGGATCAAAACGACTACAATAAGATAAGATAATAAAAAGCAATAGCACTCATTAACCTTCTAGATATAATTATGTCTTTGCACGCTCACTATGGGCATCGCCTTTGAATAGACTCCAAGGGTCACTGCTCTCAATGGCTATTAATCTTTTTTTTCTTCACAAGTTATATTCTAGCACACAAATAATTACATAATATAGAAAAAATATTAGATGATGAGCAATCGCAACAAACTCCAGTTTGTGAGCACGTACAAAATGTTTGACCATTCCTCATTCAAATACTAATGTACGTTTATTTTGTGGGCAGTGATAATGTTGATCAGCTCCGGCCTGGCAGCGCTGGGGCTGAACCTGGTGCGCTCCTCGCTGGAGAACCTCATCTTGTCGTGCGTGTTTGAAGCCATCGTCAGTTGCACGGAGGCGGTGCTCTTCTGCGTCATCTGTGAGATCTTCCCCACCAAAGTCGCGTAAGTACTTCCTTGGGATAACAAGTGGTAACGCGCCTTCTTAAGTCATTATTTTGTTTATAAGGTCCGTGGTTCCGACGAAAGCATTACAGGAGAGTTTTTCAACTGCTGATTTTTTCATGAAACATGCTTGGAAATGCCTTGATGCTCGAGAGAGATGGCGGCGAGTGGGACCCTGCTCTGAGTAGAACTGGACTGTTCACTAAAACGCCCGCGTACCCTCATCCTTTTATTGATAATGCTGTGGTAAACTCAGCTACTACCACCGCTGCCATAGTACCAGACCATCCGTGTAGATGTCGGGGGAAAGCGAAGATGGTCTATCCCCTGGGCCTACACCACCTTGATCCGATCAAAAACCACACAAAATTCCCATTTATATGTCACTACGTAACTGTACACCAAGTTTAAGAGGTTTACTTCAATGCAGTGGGGTAACCGATGCTTTCTGTTGTTTTCAGGGCCACAGCCATGGCGGTGACGGTGATGTGCGGGCGCGTAGGCGCCATCGTGGGAAACGTGGTGTTTGGGGCGCTCGTCGACCAGCACTGCGTCGTGCCCATATACATGTTCGGCACCTTCCTCATAAGTAAGTATTGGAACTACTTGGCCGTTGTAATATGCCACTTCAACTATGAGGTGACGTCTACAAGCTTAAGATTTATTTTCAATAAGATCTTAAGAGTGGTAGGGCATAGCGATTTATCGCTCGAATTGGAGCAGCCCGACTGTTGAAATACCTCCACCTTAAAGAAGACCGCAGCCAAATAACACTCACTTCTGTGTTGTTGTGTAAGGAACACACACGTGTGAGTAAGGTTTCCAGAGCTCCTGGGGGTGCTACATTAGTAGCAGTGGTAAGCCTTCAAGGAAAGGGCGACAAGTCCAGTAACAGATTTATTATGCTGTACTTGTCATCCTTAAGCTAGGACCTCATTACCACTTAGCATCAGGAGGGATGAGGTCAATCTTGAAGTGCAATATAAAAAAAAAGATCTTCCAAAATCAATCAGGTGGCAGATCTTTCGGAAATGTGATCAGCTGCTCCTTATATGTCCCTTACTGCAAACAGCAATTAAAATTATTATTTTGATGTCAATGTCTGTCTGTTTGTATCTGTTTGTGATATCGTAGGTTTCAAACGAATAGACCGATATCGATGCAACACAAAACGAGCTCCATTACGGTGTTTTAAGCTTTGCTTGGATACAAATACAAGACCGTTAAGGTCTAGCAATTAACTTTTCATCAGCGTTTTTTATTATATTGGTGTCTGATTATAGGTATTTTCTTTCGTAAGGGGTTTTTCAATTTTTAATGGCCATTGGTAAAATTAAATGAAAAGAAGAAACACTTTTATTAACCACGCACACAACGCAACAAACTTTAAAACCACCTAATTCGTGAATCTTGGTGCACGTGACTGTTCATCCTAACAGATCAACATATCAAAGAGCATTGTGTACTTAGACAAGGAGGGGTCTTCACGAAAAAATAGTGCAATGTTTGGCAGCACGTACTAAAGTAATTTGCAAGAATGTACGAGTGTTTAAGAACCGTAAAATTGTTTTGTTTGCATAGAAAATTTTATGCAAGGCATGACGGAAAATTATTTGAACGTCAGTCAAACTTTAGTTTGGCACTTTAGTTTGGCAGTTCGACACGCCTGTTTTATGTAGAAACGACAAAGCGCGAGTCGGACTCCCATACGAAAGGTTCCGTACAAATAAAAATACAAGAAACGAACGGCAAAATGACATGTCAATTGCATACAACAATTTTCTGTTGTTGATATAACAAAAAGTAAAAGTAAATTATTTTGTAACTCTTTTCAGTATCTACATAAATTATATTACATATTAGGTTTCCCATTTCATAAGGGGCAGGTTTTTAAAAGGTTATTTCATGCTTTAAATTCTGCTGACGCTGTATTTGTGTTGACTCGTGGGTAATGTCATAGGTAATAAAATAAATAAATAAAAATTGTTTATTGTCTTTTTCCTTAAACTACTACATCATTTCTACTTAAACTATCTTACGCTACTACACAGGAAGACAAAAGGAAGTGGTTCAGCTAATGCAGACACGGAGCCGGACTCCCTGTCTGCGCTGGTTTTCAACCCTTCCAGGAGCTCTGAGATGTAGTTTGAGAGCATTGGGTAGTGCTGGCTGGCTAACTTTAGGTCGGCACACTCTCTTACTTCTTAATTGATATGACTAATAAACTTCTGTCTGTCTGTGTTCCAGCGAGCGGGTTGCTGTGTACAATACTCCCAAAGAGCACCCGGCCGGAGCGGCCGGTGCTGTGACCTACTGTGAAGCTGTATTTTTATAATGACTATTAAATTAATTATATTCTATTATAACAAAGTTTTATTTACAACCCTCCACTCAAAAATGACGGGGGTGTATGTGGCAGTCAACTGGTTAAAATAGCCGTTGGCTAAGCTTCGTTTAGCTATAGTGTTGAACGTTGCAGTCAACAAGTCGGCTAAACGACGTAATAGCCGTGTAATTGAATGGCGTTGTTCAGTCAACGGGCTAGCTATTTGATTGAACGGCTAATTTAACCAGTTGGCTGCGACATATACATTTTATGTGTCTGTCTGTTTGAAGGTCTGTACCCCGATATAAAAACGGGGTTTTATGAATTTAATTTTACAGTTCATTAAGTGTTGCCCGCGACATCTTCTGCGGTATTCCGGGATAAAAAGTATCCTATATGTTGTATTATCTCATCTCTCTTTCTAAAATTTATTTCAAATCCATTCAGTAGTTGTAGTAACAAACTTACTCACCGATGTCCATACATTTATACATTCTTACAAATTCGACGTTTATGATATTAGGAATACCTACTAATTGTTGCAGTTGTATATATTGTATCAAATTTGATAGCGCTATTTTTATAATCTAAAAAAATGATCTGTTAATGAAGCCCTCCGTACCCGAGAGGCGAGCAGGTCGGACTTTGGCGTCGCGCCATTTCTGGGGTCCCGGGTTCGATTCCAGGTCGGGTTAGTATGGAAAGTTATTTTTTTTTATATTATCTCGGGTCTGGGTGTTTTGGTAGCGTCATAGCTTTCTGAACTAGAAACACTTTTGTTACAGATTTCTGTAACAAAAGTGTATACCACAGAATCAGCGCAAAGTGTGTGATTTTGTCCAATATTTATTTATTTATTAGGTAAACCACAATCTATCAAAGCTTAATACCAATCGTTTTCTGATACATTAAACCTGGTGACATTTTTATGCAAAAATAAGTGTACTAACTTACCGTCATATCTATTTAACACTTTGTCACTAGTCTCAAGTAGGTGATAAAAGGCGCAGCCTACTTACAAATAAGGAGATAAGAATTTACAACAAAAACGACTGATCGAAGGAAGGAGATGTAGGTTTGTGGCTCACGTAACATGTAAGTACTAATGTACGAATATGTAGGTAAATACCTACACTAAGATATATGGGTCGTTCTTCTTTTTTACCGACAATAAGTTGTCCCCATTAACACGAATGTATAATTATAAAAACAAATATATGAGTAATTCAAACTATTGAAATATTCCTAATGTATGATAGATTAGGAATTATGTTATCATGTCGTAGGTACTTCTCTTAATTATTTAACTTAAGAAAAAAGTTACATCGCGTGACGGAGGTGTAAGTGGTACTATTTTTGAAGACCGTGACGGAGTTGTACATTTTGATCGATATTGTTTGCTTATAAATTAATTTGACATCATAAGATAGACCATCTGAAAAATGATTCCTCACACAACAATTTAGGCAGTATTACCAATGATTACTAATATGATATGTACATATTAAATATTGATTTATCAGTCATGTCCATTGTCGGTAAAAAAGAAGAACGACCCATATTACTTAGTGTAGGTATAAGAAATAAACACCCTTTTTTGAGGGGGAAATGTTTACCGCACCGTCACTCTCAGCAAGTAACAGAGAGTGGTGTGTTGGACTCGCACCGACTAAAACTCTTTCGGTGGCCAACGCTGCGCAGTTGTGGGGGAGTTCCCTTGCGGACTCTGGACAGGCTTCTCCACCGCGCCTTCAGCCAAGCAGCTAACCTCACCGCAAAGGGGGTATCAGGTTTGGCAAAACCTCCGCACACTTACAAATGTAACCATGTACCCCCAAATAAAGCTTACAATTCAAAGTCTCTATGTATAAGATTTTTTGATTAACGAAATCATTAGCACATTTATTGACACTCTTATTTTATGGGAGGAAAATACATTTTCGCCTCGTACCGCTGCGTTTGGGACGGCAGCGGGGTGTGTGGGATTTCCCCGGCTAGAAGGGGCGAAGATTACATGAACTAAAAACTCCCCGCACGCTCTCATCGCCTTTGGTGGGCGCCATTGGAAAACTGTATCAACCATCACAGCCACAGCGCCAGGCGGAATGGTTTTTAGACCCCAATTCGCGCCCCTGAATTGGGAGAATACATTTATTGACACCGAGTTCTCTTCGTCAAGTCAAATAAATATAAACTTTTTGCTAAACATTGTTATTTATAGCAAACGCGACAGATTAATGGACAAAAGGCACGCGTGGCTTAGCTATTGTGCTCGGTCCTCGGTTCGGTTTCCCGTTCAATTGTTCTTTGTGACTTCGCACGCAGTAGTTTCAGAATATTCATGAGCCAATTTAGGCTTGAAATCATATTTAGGGTTCAGCTAAAGCAGAAAAAGATAAGTCTTACGAATATCGCACTTATCTGCTATTGGTCACAGTGTAATGATATATGACCTAAAATCTTCCTCAATAAATGGACAACACAAAAATATTGTTTTAATTCCAAGCAGTAGTTTCTGAGATTGGCACGTTCAAACAAACAAACAAAAAGCTATATAATATCAGAATAGATTCATTTGCCCGGGTGTCTGTAGACATCCTAAGGTTTTTCTGTAGTATCTATAAATACCAAAAAAACAGCCACTGGAAGCGTCCACCCAGTACACCCAGGCCCTAGAACGCATCAAGTCCTGGGTCAGGTAGGGCTAGTCAGATTAAATATAAACTTTAAGAATTCGCATTCCATTTAAAACATTTAAAATAAGTTAACGGTTTAGAACGCGACACCATTTTTATGTAGCAGTTACTACAAACTAGTCAGATTAAAGTCAGTCAGAATTAAGTCCGCTTGCCTAGTAATTACGTCAGTTCTGGTTACCATAACATAAATCTGTAGTCCTTGGCAATTTCGTTGAAAGTGATTACATTAAATATGAAAAAAATATATTTTATATTTGCAAGTCCATGTGAATTAGAATGCTTAAGATTTAGTTATTAATATTACAAGAAATTCTTATTTCCTTTTTTAATTTAACTATTTGTAACTGACATCTTATCTGTTTTTTCAGATGTACATATTCGAATATTTTTTGCGAATGTAAATACGGATTTCAAGAAATATGCGAATATTTGCGAATGTGAATATTCGTTACATCACTAATAAAGATACGGCCGCTACAAAGCGTAGTTTACTAAGTGATTATACAGAACCATACATCACCGGCAAGTCTAAGTATCCTCTCTTACTCAAGATCATAACATCTCATGCGCTCTTTAATACTGAACTGTGATAACGACGACCTCCGCCAATCAGTCTCGGCCTAACAGACGTCGCGAGCAGACCACAAACCCGTAGCAATGTGATAAAAACAACAAATAAAAAACGTCTCTGTGATAACTGTCAATAAAGACTTTAAACGCGTGACAAATTACAAATTTATTCCTAATTATAAGAACTATTAAAATAGTGATGTATTAGTTTTCGTAGGTGTAAAGATAGACAATTAATTAGCAATGGCGGCTGTTAATGAAGGCTTTGTGAAATCGTCTGGGGACCTAGAAATGAATAGTATTGCTTTAAGGAAGAATACGCCAGGTGTCACCAAGGCTTATGGATATGAAGAGGCGTTAGATATAGCGGGTATGTATGTTAGAACAAGTTTTAATATATACACGTGTGAGTTACTTTGTATACTAAACAATAAGGACTGGATTCTACGAAAACAGCTATTGGGATATACGTCAAATCACCATTATTAGTTTGTTACACCTTAGTACCTTGTCACGTTATATATTTGCGTAACTTAGTACGAAATGCTAGATATATTAATATGACAAGGTACTGAGTTGTTTAGTAACTTAAGATGCTGACTGTACATAGAACAAGTCATATACATGGCTGAGTTTGTGGAAAGCATTAACTTTTGTAAGAGAAATCAGAATCAACGATGTCACCACAACACCCAGACCCGAGACAATATAGTTCGTTTCCGATATTATCCAGACCGGGAATCGAACCTGGGCCCTCAGAAAAAACGCGACGCCAAAGTCGCTCGCCTCTCGGCTACGGTGGTCGACAGCAAGCTATTGTTTATCCCCATTAGCTCAGTAGAGCACGTATAGGTCCGAGGTTCGATGTTCGTGTTGATATAAGTGTATGTTGAACCTGGACCAAGAGTCCTAGGTTCATTGCCGTCCCAGGACAAACATGCGTGTGATAAACATTTGTTACTACGTACTGATTTTTTTAAATTTTATGAAATATATAATGTGTTACCGTCTTTGATTTTGGTTTTCATAACACAGGCAGCTAACGAACTGTTTAAAAACTGATTAAAACCAATGATTTTATATATAAATGACTACCAGTCAGCTCGTGACCACTGTTGGTGCAAACTAACCGAAACATCGAGCAGTAAGTAGTTCGTATTAACTACTAAAAAAGCCGGCCAAGTGGAAGTCAGACTCACCCATGAAGGGTTCCGAGCAAGTAACATAATATAAAATAATCATTATATTTGAGTTGATTGAATTAAAAACAAAGTGCGGTTTACACCGTATGTCGTATTAAAAAAACTGCTAACTCGTTCAAGCCAATTTTCAGTGGACGTTCACATAGTAATGTACAATATATATATATTTTTTTAACAATTTTTGAAATATCTTATTTAGTTTGCCAGTTATTTAATCAAAATATGTTTTGCTGCAAATATTATTTGGTGAACAAATAATGTTACAAAAAATGTTGTTGTATAAATGATGTTACAGCTCATCAAGGTTCAGTAGGGCTAATGGAGTGGTATGTATACGTCATTATACCGTAAAAACTGTACCAAGAAGTGACGTTAAACTAAAAGAAAATATCATTTTGAATAATTTCCTCTATTGGAGGAAGTGTTTCGTTTAAGTATGGTAACGAATATAAATATTATATGACAAGACGTTTAGGGTCTTACATCATCGGTCTGTCTGTCACACTTTTTTCGAAGTGTGTCCTGTGACCTTTGGTTTTAAATAGACACGTTAAACACATTAGCATATAAGTATATACTATAATTGCATAAACGACTTTTAAACGTCTTTAGTTTTTGCGCTCTAGTAATACCTAACGGTAGACTCTAACTAAGCCAATTCAATTTTATTCAAATTCAAATTCAATTCAATATTCTTTTATTCATGTAAATTACACCAGTAATATTTATGAAACGTCTATATAATGCAAATGACGGTTCGGAACCTACAACTTACAGAGAAGATCCCGGCAAGAAACTCTGTCGTTCATATTACAAATATAGCTGAACTTGTAACTAGTTTTGCACTAAGACATACAGTGTAGTAATTAGATAAAATAATGTAGTAAATTGTAAAAAATAATTAATTGATTCAAAGTAATAAGAAAAATAAAACATATATATTTAAATTAAACAAACTGTAGGTCCTAATGCACATTGTACTTAATAAGAATTTTGCCAACTGGCGAGTATTTGTCCACGTAAAGAAATAGTATAATAATTGCTGAGTTTGTATTTATAGAAACAACTAAGTAAATATAATTAGTGAAATGTTCATGTGAAGGCGAACAGACTAGTTAGTGGTCCACACTTCTTTGTCAATAATACAGTCTTCTACTCTGTAGTACCCTTTTTTCAAAAGACAACCTTTAACAAGTAGCTTAAATTGGTTCAAAGGTAAATCAACAATAACTTGAGGTAATTTATTAAATAAAGTTATACTTAGACCAACAAATGAATTAATGAATTTATGAATCTTATGAAGTCTACGTTTAGGGACAGCAAGCTTGTGTTTATTTCTAGTATTATTATTAGTAAGCGATGATTGAAAGGTTTTTATTATAACTAGTGGCCCGGATTGGTCTTGCTCACGGACTGTTCCCGTTTTTATTATAACTAGTGGCCCGGATTGGTCTTGCTCACGGACTGTTCCTGTTTTTATTATAACTAGTGGCCCGGATTGGTCTTGCTCACGGACTGTTCCCGTTTTTATTATAACTAGTGGCCCGGATTGGTCTTGCTCACGGACTGTTCCCGTTTTTATTATAACTAGTGGCCCGGATTGGTCTTGCTCACGGACTGTTCCCGTTTTTATTATAACTAGTGGCCCGGATTGGTCTTGCTCACGGACTGTTCCCGTTTTTATTATAACTAGTGGCCCGGATTGGTCTTGCTCACGGACTGTTCCCGTTTTTATTATAACTAGTGGCCCGGATTGGTCTTGCTCACGGACTGTTCCCGTTTTTATTATAACTAGTGGCCCGGATTGGTCTTGCTCACGGACTGTTCCCGTTTTTATTATAACTAGTGGCCCGGATTGGTCTTGCTCACGGACTGTTCCCGTTTTTATTATAACTAGTGGCCCGGATTGGTCTTGCTCACGGACTGTTCCCGTTTTTATTATAACTAGTGGCCCGGATTGGTCTTGCTCACGGACTGTTCCCGTTTTTATTATAACTAGTGGCCCGGATTGGTCTTGCTCACGGACTGTTCCCGTTTTTATTATAACTAGTGGCCCGGATTGGTCTTGCTCACGGACTGTTCCCGTTTTTATTATAACTAGTGGCCCGGATTGGTCTTGCTCACGGACTGTTCCCGTTTTTATTATAACTAGTGGCCCGGATTGGTCTTGCTCACGGACTGTTCCCGTTTTTATTATAACTAGTGGCCCGGATTGGTCTTGCTCACGGACTGTTCCCGTTTTTTTTCACATTTTCCGCTGATTCTTATCTCCTATTTGTCCCAGCGTACTTTACTAGCTTTCCGCCCGCGACTTCGCCCGCGTGGCATTCGGTTATATTGTGGTATAAAGCACAATTATAACAACATTTCTCATTTCCACGGAAAAATCTAAGAAGCGCGACGTAACGCTGGATACGATTAGTTGTTAAACAAAAACTGAATGGTACACTATCTATACATATATAAGAAGATGTAATAAAAAACAGTTTAGACGATAAAACAAATTGTACGTCTTCCCTCGGGAATTCCCTATTTTAGGGAATTCATTATCGTATTATTTAGCTTCTTAATTTACATGTTTTTATTCGTTTTCAATATTTTACCTTGTTTTAAACGACACACAGCGCCATCTCCAATCCATCCATGAAGCAAACTATATTTTTGTTTTCCTTCGGAAAAATCAAATTTTTTCGGGATAAAAAGTACCCTATTATTTAATCGGAACGTCTAACTTTGCGTCTGCAAAATTTCAAAGCAATCGGTTTAGTAGTTACGGCGTGAAAGCAGAACCAACAAACAGACTCACTTTTCGATTTAAAATATTGATAAGGATAGTTTTCCTTGATAAATGAACTATTAAATACAAAATTAATTTTTCATTTCGATCCATTAGTTCTTGAGATTAGCGCGTTTAAACAAACAAACTATTCAGCTTTATAATATTATGTTATTTATTACTTTGTTTTATCAAATAAGTTGTGACGTGAAACTTTTGATACTGAATGGACGTTTATGTACAGATATTCATACAATATCCACATTTTCACATATACTATATTAGTACAATATAATCTACTATATAAAAATAAGTCGGATTTTCCTTCCTGACGCTATAACTTTAAAACGCACGAACCGATTTCCACGGTTTTGCATTTGTTGGAAAGTTCTGGGGCTCCGTGAGGTTTATAGCCAAGAAAATTCAAGAAAATTTTCAACAGAAAAGCGGGAAAATCCTCTAAGGCGAAACGAAGTTCGCCGGGACCGCTAGTTAGATTCATATAAAAAGTATAATCTTAGAAATATTAAAAACGTGAAAGTTTGTAAGAATACCTATCAGAGTTATATGTATAATAATTTATCTTCCACGCTAAAACTACTAAATGGATTTAGATCAAATTTGGTGGCAAACCGATGACATACTAGATAAATATATTGGATATTTTTTACCCCGAAATAACTCAAGGAAAGGCGCGCCAGCACCTAGTCTACACTAATACAATAAATAAGAAACTACAAGAAGTTTGTATTTTTGTATGTTTGTGACCAATAAACTAAAAAACTATTATGCCGATTTCAAATATTTTTTCACCATTGGAGAGCAACATTCACCCTGAGTAACGTAGGCTATTTTTAATGCTAGAAAGGACTAACTCCACGCGTGCGAAGTCGCGGGCGCTGCTTGTAGTGAATATAGGATCAGCCTGTTAATGGCGCACTGAGCAAAGGCTTACAAGGAAATCAAGTCATTGCTGTTTACCGCGCTTGTCAGATTCGGGTATAGAATCACAAACTCCAGTTCTACTCTAAAAATGTTTATATTATTATTTTGGTCGACCCGGAAGTCCAACCCAGGACTACGAGACCATGAACCATTACCTAAACCACTAGACAATAGATGCTATCTATTTCCGATTTACCTTAATTCTTTTTGCCATGATACTGTTTATTCTTGGGGGCTCTGAAAAACTATTATTTTTAATCGATTTTATTATTTTTATAGTACTATACGTCGTACTAGCGAACTTTAAATTAATTTTTAAAGAGCAGCACGCGCGATACGTGAAGGTCGTGGGTTCAATTCCTGCACCGAAAGGGGAGATAAAAAATTTCTGTTTCTAATATTATTTTCAAGAAGATTAAAGAATTTGTCTGATACGATTGTATGCTCATATGTACCTCAACATCCATATACTTTATCTTATGTATAAAAATGAATCGCAGTTCGTCTCGTCTCGCTAAAACTTGACAACGGCTAGACCGATTTGGCAAAATGTTGTTTTCAAATAATTGTAGAGACAGGCATAAAATATTACAACATTTGGTAAGAAATAACCGTTGGAGTTACGTTGTTCGCCGGGACAGCTAGTAGGTACATAATATAAATTTGAGTGATGCTACAGAATAGATAAATTGGTGATGCCTAAAGGAATGTCGGGCCCTCAGTAGTTAATTAATACCAATCTTCTGACACGGCATTTTAATTAGTAACAAACTACAAATACATTAAGACTCAATCGTGAACATGATTAGTAAGTATTTGCTTGTAGCATTTGAATGAATTTAAAAACGAAGACGATATTTTTTTCCTTCATCTTAGAAATACGTAATGTATTATATAAAAATGAATCGCAAAATGTGTTGGTAAGCGCATAACTCAACAACGCCTGAACCAATTTTGACAATTCTTTTTTTAAATTGTTCGTTGAAGTCCAAGGATGGTTTTTACGGCGAGAAAAATCCGAATAATTGCCGGGAAAACTTTAAAGATAGCCCTCTTTTTCCCAGTACAAATGTTTTCTAACTAAAATTTAGAGTCAGGCCACATTCCAAATCTCTTTGACAGGACGAAGTCTGTCGGGTTCGCTAGTTTTGAATAAAAAAAACCCAGCAAAATTTTATTCTTCTTCTAGCGGCCTCGTTCGTACTTGTGCCATCCTCTTTTTCCCAAATTTTCCCTTAGAATATATTTCTAAATTCGAATAACAGCATTTTTTATTTTAAATAACCAACATTTTTAAAGTAATTACAAATGGCCAGTGCCTTTATAGGTACATGAAAACTTTTTTTTGCCAAACCTGCTCAGGCCTGGTTCTTACCTCAAGGCATTACAAAGAAGTAAAATAATGCTTTGAGATTCTTTCGCGTGAGTTCATTATACATATATGTGCTTATAATATAGTATTTAACGAGTTAGGATATACATATACACACTTATTTTGTCTATGCCTATAAAAGCAAAAGGTCACTAGACGAAAATATCTAAATCTACATAACATGTGCAATAGTATTTTTAAAACTTTCTCATTCTAATTTAATAATTTGTAACCTTGATGATTAAATGTATTGAGTCTAGAGTTCAAACAACAAGTTCAAATTAAAATAACTGTGCCTAAATGCTACTTCATTGTTGACCTCCTTAGGGTGGTAATCATGCCGGACTCAGGCATCGCTCCATCTGTGAGGTCCAGGTTTCGATTCCCGGTCGGGTCAATATGGGAAACGAACTTTTGT
Organism: Glyphodes pyloalis; assembly: GCA_037074685.1. Classification (NCBI taxonomy): domain Eukaryota; kingdom Metazoa; phylum Arthropoda; class Insecta; order Lepidoptera; family Crambidae; genus Glyphodes; species Glyphodes pyloalis. The sequence continues at coordinate 766,793 of JAYKKO010000012.1, read as the reverse complement.
ATACGGTACCACCGTCGTTATTTTTGATAACTGTAACTCAAGAACTTTAGCTACTTACCACAAAATCTGTGCTATGTACAGTCAGCATCATTAGTACGTATACACCTCAGTACCTTGTCAGATTAAATGTCCATGTGACTGAGTAAGTCAAATAGACAATTAGATTAATGTGACAAGGTACCCAGGTGTATATGTACTAATGATGCTGACTGTATCTGATGTTGTTTAAAATGTAAAGACGTGACGTTATATGAAATAAATATTAAAAAAGTTTAAGGTTGTATGTTATGGTGTTAAGAACTTTTTCAGGCGAAAATACTATATGTATTAGAACAAATTTGGACTTGTCTTACTGTGTGTCTGTGTATCCGACTATACTATAACTGGTAAGTGTAGCTCCGAAACGATTTTGTTTTTTATTGAAAGACTAGCTGTCCCGGCGAACTTCGTAACGCCTATTTTTTTAGTTTCTAACCTTTTAAACCTTCCCTGGACCTCCACAATTATTTCAGAACCAAGATTAGCCAAATCGGTCAAGCTGTTCTCGAGTTTTAGGGAGACTAACGAACAGCGATTCATTTTTATACATAAGATGAATATGTCGGGAAGGTATGTCTTTTATCGTCTGTACCATGGGGAGTGTTCCGAGGAACTGTTTTCCCTTATCCCACCCTCTCCTTTCCTTCACAGAACCACAAGAGCCGGCCAACAATGTCATTGCTTAAAAATAATATAAAAATAAACATTTTACACTGCCGTACCCGTTTCTCGATATCTACTATTTCCTCTACCTAAAGGTTGTCTGGAAGAGATTGCTCTCTAGCAATAAGACCGCCTAAATTGTACTTGAATATGTCTGTAAAACCAATTCCATCATGAACAAAAAATTTGGTAGCTAATATCTTTGCCGGACCATAAAGAAGTGGAACTCGTTGCCGGCTCATGTGTTTCCTCCTTCCTTTGACATGGATTCCTTCAAAAGGAGCGTGATGAAACATCTTGCGGGCCAGTATGGCGATGCTAACGGATAGGATATCAAATCCGTTGTCATCGCGATGTGGGTTCCTCTCTTGCTTACCATCAGGCTGGGAGGAGCCAATATACTGCGGTACTATAAAAAAAAAGAACGATAGAGCTGCTTTTGATGGAAATCGGTCCAAGATAGTGGTCGCCACAAAATGTCGGATTTTATACTTTAACACAACTCCCTTAATATATAGGTTTATCAAATTCAAATTCAATATTCTTTTATTCATGTAAATTACACCAGTAATATTTATGAAACGTCTATATAATGCAAATGACGCTACCTCCGGTTCGGAAACTATAACTTACAGAGAAGATCCCGGCAAGAAACTCTGTCGTTCATATTACAAATAAAGCTGAACTTACTTATAACTAGTTTTGCACTAAGACATACAGTGTAGTAATTAGATAAAATAGTGTAGTAAATTGTAAAAAGTAGTAAAATAATTAATAATTAATAAATTAGATAACAGGGCAAAAATAGAAATAAAAGGGCTTGCGTAGTATTAAACATTTTATCAAATTTCAAATCCAAAATACACTAGTAATGAACTGTCAGGGTTGTTGTTATTTACATTTAATCTTTATTTGCGAAACCTTCTTGGACGCTTTAATGCCAATATTTTACAATTCGTAGTGTGTCAAAAATCACTATTACGTCTACGAGCCGTTTCATACCATTTGTCATCAGTCGTTAGTTGGTACTTTATAGCTTACGCCTCGTATAATTTATTACTATCCGTAACTTCAACGGATAGTTTTTCAAATATTGGAGCTGGGCGTTTTATTTATGCATATGTCACCGTAAGTAAAAAGTCGTTAGATTACAATCTATCTCGCGAGATTGTAAACTATCGACAGATTGTGAACCGTAACTTAGGATTGCAATTTAACGCATTACTTTTCCCTTTATTGTAATCTATCGAAGTGAAACCGTTAAATTACAATCTGTCCCGCGTCAAACTGTCAACTGTCCGAAAGCTCTTCCTGATTGGTCGGTTTATTGTATGAGCGACCAATCACGACCAGCCTTTCTATGTCCCCGTAAAGTTAGGAATGAAGTTCAATTCAAATCATTTATTTTATTTAAAGAAATAGAGATGTCGTTTAAGATCAAATAAATGCACTTCAAAACATCTTCAAGTATTTATTTACTATTTAGTAGGTTATCAATAATCCTGACATACGTTGAGAAAAAATTGTAACGAAATATTTATTCTTCAAACACTAAAAATTTTTAATTGAAAATTACAATAAAATGAAACAATTATTTTGTCTTTAAAACAAATTAAAATTTAAACACTTATACAAATAATATTGTGTCCTTTAAACATACCATAAATTAATAATATTAAGACAACAAACGAAATAACAAACAAATATGGCGAATGCCGGGGTAGCGGGGGGCACATAATTCTCAACCAATCAGCGCGCGAGATGCATTCCGTTCTACATCAGTTCACAATTTGACCGATTCCCATCGATAGATTACAATATAGCGAAAAATAATGCGTTAAATTGCAATCAAATGTTACGGTTCACAATCTGCCGACAGTTTACCATCGCGCGAGGTAGATTGTAATCTAACGATTTTTATAATCTTACGGTGACACATATACCTAAGGTCAGTTGTAGGTATCTAAGCTGAAGCAGATAACTGACGAGTTCAAAAAACTGGCACTTGTTCACAGTGTCAATAATATAGGTATCAAGTGTGATATTTGATCAAAATCACACTCTTTAGTCGTGTTGATATTCAAGGTCGTTATCACATAGTTTGGTACATAATTAAAACTGACAGAGACTTTCAATCGGACGTTTTTGCGAATATTTTATAATTAATAAATATAATAATAATAAATATTGGACAACATCACATACATTGCTCTAATCTGTGGTAAGTAGGTAAAGCACTTGTGTTACAGAAATCAGAAACAACGACGGTACCACAACACCCAGACCAGAGAAAATATAGAAAAGTTCGTTTCCCATATTGACCCGACCGGGGGTCGAACCCGGAACCTCAGAGATGGCACGACGCCATATTAATTGATTGCATTGAAATCCTTACTATTTAACTTGGGCCCGGTTCCAATATTTTTCAATTCGTAATGTGTCAAAAATTACTATTCGTTTTTCTACGAGTCGTTAATTCTGATTTCTAATTTACTCTCCTTAACAGGAGGGGTACTCTCAAAAACGAAACGAACAAACGAAAGGTTTCGTTTTTGAAGATTATTCAAAAGTTTGGGAATGAAGACGTGGTTTTTGATTTGCATAAATAATATTTTGTTTTTTGAAAACGCTTAATTTGCATTCGAAGTGATTTCTTTATGATTATGAGGATTAAAAATTGCCATCCGTTGTCGGATCCGACATATTTCGTTTATGAGAGTAGACCCCCTGTCGTCTATCGGTCGTATTAAGATTACGTCTCGTATAATTTATTTTTATCCGTGACTGGAATGGATTGTTTTTCAAATATTGGAATCAGGTTTTAGTAATTTAAAAAAAATACTCAGAAAAAATTAAAAACAAAACGAAAAGAAATACTTAAATGATGCAAACAAATTATGTAGTTATGTAATTATTCTATTTAAAAAGTTATTAAATTGTAAATGAATTAAAGGTTTCACAAATAACGACATTGATGATGATTGGTTAATAAAAAATAGAAATAGAGAATTTGTTTAGCTTTTAGTAAATTGGAAAAATTGCACGAAAAATATCTGATACACTTTTAGTAAAAGAAAAATTCACATGATATCAAAGTAACTTATTTTACAGAAAAATTATCCTAGAATAAAAATAAATATATAAAATAAATGCGCCAGACAACCACACCAATCACCTGGCCTCAAACTAAGGTTTCCCTTTGTACTATGAGTACCAGACGACGGATACTAACTGGGGGTGTCATCCCAGCACACCCAGATCCAAGTCAATTTAGAAAAGTTCGTTTTCCAAATTGACCTGAACGGGAATCGAACCCGGAACCTATTGCTTTAGCCGCCTACCTTAGCCACTGCGCCACCGAGGTCGTAAAAATAATCTTTATTCTTTATCTAGATACCATCGTAGAAATATCTCCTTTCCTACAAAAAATCATTTGAATTGGTTCATAAACTACGAAGTTATTCGCAAACATAAAAAGAAGAATATATAATTAAGCCTCCATGTTAAAGTCAGTTAAAAAAAGTTGACACAGTAGGTTTACTGTATTGTAAAGACATCAAAACAAGCCATTTCTACATCTACATTGTATAGCTGATTAGCTCTGCGTTACAATACTGCTCAGATAAAAAGTTTTCTTCGTGTTAGAGCGAATTTGCGTCGAGCGAGCAATTATACGACTTATGGCATTGACTCGTCTGTCACGCTCTGGTATGTTGATCTAGCAAAAAAAAACTGTAAAAAATGTATGAAGACTTACCTATTTAGTTGACAATGAATGAAACAGTTACGAGAAGGCTTTAGTAGTAGGTATTGTTCGTGACTACGCAGTTACTTATGATCGTTATTTCAATACATTTGCATTTTTATTCCTCACTAGCTTTCCCGGCGAACTTCGTAACGCCTATTTTTTTAGTTTCTAACCTTTTAAACCTTCCCTGGACCTCCACAATTATTTCAGAATCAAGATTAGCCAAATCGGTCTAGCTGTTCTTGAGTTTTAGCGAGACTAACGAACAGCGATTCATTTTTATATATAAGGTGCCCATCATCTTCTAATCGGTTTGTTTGGGTTCCACTTCACTGTAACTTTATTACGTAGGTAACTAGTGAAATGCTTCGCAAGAGTATATATTTTTTTACAATATAAGCCCATGTCTCCTGGTGTCCCCGGGTAAAAAGTGAGAGAAATTTCATATCTGTTCAGTAGTTTTGGAGCCTCTGCAATGCAAACATACAAACCTCTTTACAATATTAGTATAGAGAATGTTGTGTTGCACGATAACAGATATAATACTTTTCTTACTTTGTATTTTTATTAAATTTAGGTAATTAAATAATATTTTCTTGCAATACATTACAATTTCTAAGACTAGACCTCACAATAGATTTACTAATACTATAAGCTTATCTATATTCTCATGGCACTACGCTGCACTTCAGTGTGAGTGGTTTATATTAGAAACAGAAAATTTTTATCTCCCCTTGCGGTGCGGGAATTGAACCCACGACCTTCACGTATCGCGCGTGCTGCTCTTACCAACTGAGCTAACCGCAAGTTATCGTAGGCGATGAAATTTTTTCTGCTGTATCAACCTAGCCTTTCGGTAAGTGCCCTCTGCCGAATATGTTTAGAACTACATACTTATCGGCCCGTGGTACATTCGTTGCAGAAATGTTTGAAAACCACGGAATCGAAGACACCTTGGCATCTTAATCGATTTTATTATTTTTATAGTACTATACGCCGTACTAGCGAACTTTAAATATTAGAAACAGAAAAATTAATCGTGGGTTCAATTCCCGCACCGCAAGGGGAGATAACATTTTTTTGTCTCTACTAATTAAAGTTCGCTAGTACGGCGTATAGTACTATAAAAATAATAAAATCGATTGAGGGATTTATGTTAGAATTTACCACTGTTTTAAAAAGGGGGTTCCTACACATGCCTTTGTACTGCCCCGCTTCGGTACAGCAACGTAGTTTTCCTTTAAAGGAAAAAAATCATATCATTACTTTGTCGCCCGTGTTGAACTCAGGGCCAGGAAAATCCACTCTTCCTTATTTTAGCAATCTTTTGTTTTGTTAGGAAATTCTGCATCGCTCATGCTATTTGTAAACATCAATAGTATTTGATTTATACTCTTAATTTCCTTGATTGAATAGTTTTTAACATAGTAACAAAAGACGTAGCATTAGCGTCTTTAGATTTTATAATATACACCTCAGTAAAATAAAAATAAAGTACGTGTTAATGTACTACTGGTACTGGGGCTTCTGTCATTGAAATTTGGTTACAATTATGGTTAGTGGCTTAATCACCGCGCTAAGACGAAATATGTATGAAGGTATAATAAACAGTCATATTACTTTTGAACACACAATTACTGTTCTAATGGTACATTAATAGAGATTTGGCAGCAAAGGTCTCTTAGTTTCGGAAAATAGTACCGACAGACATGACGAAGCTTATTCGCCATTTGGCTATGGAACCCTAGAAATTTAAGGGCTCGTTAAAGGTAAAGTCAAACAGTCGGTATGGCGTGACGGGGCGGGGCGGCGCGGCGACGCGACGTTGAGCAACAGAAATGTACAAGTCAAGTACGATCTGCTGCTCAACGTCGCGTCGCCGGACCGCCCCGCCACGCCACGCCGGCGGTTTGACTCAACCTTTAAGGCACAGGCGCACATTACCAACTTTTGGATCGGCCGTATATTCTTATGCAGTCTGAGTATATCAACAACACCAAAAACAACGCAAAAATATGCTTAAAATTTGCATATCTTTGCAATTATGCAAATTTCAAATCAGAAGGTCGCAAATTTCAAAATTAACTTTTGTTTTCGTAATATAAATTAAATCTGACCCGATTGCCATGAAAGACAAGGTTTGAGGTGGGGCATGTTTGCCTTTAAACTTTCATAAATATAAATTTTAAGACTTTCGCGTTCCATTTTAAACATTTAAAATAATTTAACGAGTCAAAACGCGACACCATTTTTATTAGAAGTTAATACGAACTACTCACTGCCCGACGTTTCGGTTAGGTTGCACCAACCGTGCTCACGAGCTGACTGGTCTTGCTCGCCTTCGTCTGTTCGGGGGAGCTTGCAAATCTTCATCCACCCGCACATTGTCACATAACAAAATATTATTGAAGTCACTTCGACACACTACACTGACAGTATCCGGAATTGTTTTTGATCGTTCTAATCGCGGTAAACATTTATTGATCACTGGATGGTGTCGCGTTTTGACCCGTTAAATTATTTTATACTTTTATAAATGTTCGTAGCAGTGCTGAATTGAGTTCTTATTTCTTTATTAGTGGTCCCAGTCGACCCCGCCAGACTTTGGACTTTGCACCTTATGTAGTGCGAATAAAATCTTATATCAAACTGCTACTGTTTCTTTGACGTGCTGCTGACCGTACATTCAGAAATTTTAAACGAATATAGTTAAACTACTTGTACTTTGATATCTTTTTTCATATTTTATTTTACCTACAGCAATTTGCGCAAACATGTTTCAGTTTCACACAGTTCCTCAATACTCAACACTCAATATTTTTATTGCGTCTTAAGTTTACAAGGTGGTAACTTAAAATTAGATCACTAAAGACCGTGTAAGAGCACTGCTATTAGAGAGAGGACGCTCATTTTTTAACAAAGCTAACACAAGGATATAAATAAAATAGACAGAAAACGAAAAGAACATATACATCGGAATTAAAGTTATTATAACTTCTTTTTTTAATTATTCTTGCTTCCGTTTAATAATAATAATATGTTTTATTAACGAAATTCAGTTAACAATTTCCATATGACTATAGATAATGCACTAGGCTCACAGGCCTGTATCGCATTATCTAACTAGTGACTATACATGTTTACAAATCTGAACTTTTATAACACGGTATGGACTTTAGTAGACGAGAAAAAAAAAAAAAACTATTAAACTACTATTAAACATTTAAGATTATAAATACAATTGGATAATAATATTGAGTGTGAGTTTGTGTGTGTGTGTGAGTGTGTGTGGGTAGGTGTAGGGTAGGTTGAGCATGTGTGTTTGTTTAAGCTATCCCGTTTTTTCCACATTTTCCGCTGATTCTTTGCACATATTGGTTGCAGCGTGATGTTCTATAGCCTAAAGCTTTTCTTGATAAATGTACAATCCAACACAAAAATATTTTTTCAATTCGAACTATTAGTTCCTGAGATTAGAGCTTTCAAACATACAAACAAAGTCTTAAACTTAATATATTGGTGTTTATTTAGTTTATGACTTTAAGTGACTGACAGGGCTATTATTTTGTACCTTTAAAGAATTGTTACTTAAACTATAGAAAAGTATTTTTTTAGTACAAATCAGTAATCCTGACATTGGCGCGATCAAACTAACAAACAAACTCTACAGTTTTATAAATCAGTGTAGATTTGGTTTATGACTTTTAATAACTGACAGGACATTTTTTTTAAGGATTGTTACTTAAACTGTAGAACAGTATTGTTTGCAAAAGTTGTCCATTTGCACGTAGATAATCTTCATTGTTAATTCAAAAATGTTAAAACTATATTGTAATGTTTATAATTTATTTTAAAAGAGGATATCTGTTGAGTTTGTTGCGGCGCTTCTTCTCAACAGAACCAACGTCGTGGCGCTGGTAGGAAAAAATAATTGACGTGCAAAATAATTGATTGTAAATCCACTTGCAGAAATAAATCATTTCATTTCATTTCAAAGATTTTTTTTTATTTTAATGTTATATGGTCTGGTGTTTCAGGGCATGGCAGGTACAACGTGGGTCTCCTACTAGCCTGCTTCATGGTGATCACCGCCATGGGCATCGACATCTTCGGCCTGGGCATCATCGTGACAGCCGCCACCTGCGACCTTGGAATGAACCTGCAACAGATCGGGATACTCTCATCCATGCCCTTTGCTGGTAAGATCAAAAGCATTATAACCTAGCACCACCCTTTTGCCATGCTCATAAGGTGTTTTTTTATTTTCTACAATTTACATCCATACCTTTAAAAATATTGCAACAATTACTTTTAAACAATATCTAATACAAATAATAACGGTCTAACTGTTACTATATCCCGCGATTTTTACATCAATATGGTGAGACCAGATAATTTTGCTTATTACTTTACAAATATCAAGGTGATAATTATTTTACTGAAGGAAGCAAATTGTAGAAATTGGGTACTAAATTAAAATTTCAAAATTTTCTGGATTCCAGGTTTGATCCTGCCATTTTGACGGACACAGTTATTTAGGAATATTGTAAATATATTTTCGCCTAAATTGAACTACGTATAATAAATCTGTAAAACCTATTTCTGTAAAGTTTTTGTGCAATGTATATGTATTTGTTTATATGGCACTTTAAGATTAACCTCATTCCACCTGATGTTAAATAGTAATGATGACCTAGAAAAAGGGCGACAAGTACAGCATAAAGCTGTTACTGCACTTGTCGCCCTTACCTTGAAGGCCTGACCCCTGCTACTAATGTAGCATCTCTCAGGAGCTCTGGAAACCTTACTCACACGCAGGAACACAACAACACGAAATGTATATCTTTAAAAAAATACCTAACATATTCGAATCGCGTTTCAGGTATAATAGTGATGTCGTACCCCTGGGGCTACCTCTCGGACACCCGGGGCCGCAAGCTGGTCCTGATGTGGGCGATGGGCGGCAGTTTCATCAGCGCCCTCCTCAGCAGCCTCGCGCCCAACTGGCAGACCCTGGCTGCGTTGCGGTTCGTCAGCTCTGCTTTGTAAGTCATCCTGATGTTTTTCCTAATTGAAGTAATATTGGTCAACATCACATATACCTATTGCTCTGATTCTGCGGTAAAAAGCTTAAGCACACATTTTTCGAGATAAGAGGCATTTCAACCGAATTCGGAAATGAATTATTACATGTAAATGTAAAAATATAAGTATAATAGGTACGCTAACGTGTACATTTTACCTCATGCAATGAATGAAATGTTTCACTTGAGCAAACAAGTTTTAATTAACAACTAATCGGACGATTACTAGTCTTTAGTCATACTTTTAGTGTTAAGACCTTGCCACGACGGAATAAATTATACGTACTATCAATACAATGTATAAAAATACGAAAATCATGATTAAATATACCAAAAAGTTTGCGATGACCGTTCTGGCCTGGTTTTGTACGATTGACTGGATCTTTCATTAATGCTCATTGCTGTATACAAAGGGTCGTGGGTTCCAGCCCCCAGGACAAACATTGTGTGATGAATATTTGTGTTTGTACTGTGTCTGGGTGTTTATAAAGGTATAGCGGCCGCCCGCGACTTGGTCCGCGTGGATTTCGGTTTCCATACAAACTTTCATAATAGTTGCAGCGTGATGTTATATAGCCTAAAGCCTTCCTCGATAAATGTTCTATTCAACACAAAAATAATTTTTCAATTCTTACCAGTCGTTCCTGAGATTAGCGCGCTCAAACAAACAAACAAACAAACTCTTCAGCTTTATAATATTAGTATAGATTATGTGACTTCACTCTTAGTTATGGTTTCCATAACACAAGTACTTAAATTACTTAGTTTAAGGGCATTTCAATGTTTTTTTTAATACCTTTAGTGCATCACGCCGTACTAGCAGGCGCGTGCGCGATACGTGAAGGTCTTAGGGTCGATATTATACACATATACACATATTTACGTTTACATAATATATAATGCTTGAATTAATAATATATTTTTTTAACATTAATTTTGAAATCACTAGATTGTTTGTAACACCTACACTACCTGCTTTTAAATTAAACATAAAAGTATTAATTCAACACTTACTAAACTATGTAAATTTATTTCAGTTGTAAGGAACGTATGTTCTTTACTAAAAGTGGAAGTACTTCCGCCGAGCTAGGTGTTATCTGCTCGGGGACCAAGGCCCAACTACCATTCTTGGTTTGTTGTATATATACTTAGTGAGAAATTTAGCCTAAAAAGATCAAATCAGAAAGAATATTTTAGAATAGGCTATTTTGATACAATTTCAGAACTCAAAGGTAAGTATCCTGAACATTACTAAACTTCACTAACACAATAGTACTGTTGTCGTTGACTTCGAAAGGTCAAAGATCCATATTTCCTGATTGCTAATTTTTACCTTGCAGCTTGAATAGAGTTTTTCAAGGCATCGAAGATTATTAGAAATGTTTTCCCCATCAAAACCATACTAAAGTAAAATAAGATAAATCAACTAAATACGCCCGTGACACCTTTTTGCTGCGCTCATGACATGTTGCAGTTTGTATAACATTGTTTATAGGTGGAAACTTATTGGTTTAAGATATTGTTTGTCTGTATTACCTATACTGTGATAAGAACTGTATGTTTCCTTACAATAAATAAAAAAAAACTTCCTATGTTTTTTTTTAAATAACGGACTACCTACTGATTTTTGATAAAACATAGATTGGGTACGTGCAAAGAAACTTTGGATTGGATCCCAATCCACAAGGGGGGATGATTTTTTTCTTTTTCTTTAAAATAGTTTTTAAGAGAGGTAGGTCATAGCGATTTATCGTTCGAACTGGAGCAGCCCGACTGGTGAAATACCTCCACCTTACAGAACACAGCATATAGCTTTAACAGTTTTATTATCTTGTTCTTGTCGCCCTTAAGCTAGGAGTTCATTACCAATTAACATCAGGTGGGATGAGGTCAATCTTGAAGTGTTATATAAAAAAATATATATGTATTTAAAGTTCGCTAGTGCGGCCTGAAGCACTAATGAAATTATAAAAATCTAATATATTGTGATATTACAAAAAATATCTCTCATACAATTAAAAAAACATAGGTATATATTCATAATGTAAGTAGCATCAACGTCAGGCCTGTTGTATGCGAAACTCTTTTATAATTTTTATTCTTTTATTTATATATTTATTTATTTATTTACTTATTTATTTATTTATTTATTTATTAGGATATCCAACAGCAATACCATGAATTTACATAAAAAAACCAAACATGATACATAAATCTAAGCCAATAACAGGATACCACAACATGGCTTACGTAAATTAGACATTTTGTTAAGAAAACAAACTTGTGTTCCAATAAACCGATGTTCATTTTTTTCCGTACTCGCTGTCTGTGTGACGTGTTTTTATATTTTTCATAGATTTTACAAAATATTTATTGTGTTTTGTTTTTTTTTTCTATAAAAAAGCCTGAATTTTATTTCTACAGGTGATACCAACTTTTTATTCAATCTGAACATTGGACTATGAGTTAACAATCTCGGCATTCTAAATTTTATCTCTCTCAAGATAATCTGTCATGATTCTCTCAACAAAACGTTTGTATTGTGTGGTGCGCCGAGATCTATCTCGTTTATCTATCTATTTCAATATTTGTTGATAAGTAAGTAAGTGCTGAATAATACAAAAGTCTGCACTTATCTCCAGACATTCAATCCTCGTTCTACATGTTTTCGTATGATCTCGTGATATGAGATTAAGAGTACATTGCCTTTTAAAACACATTCGAATCAAAGAAATAGAAAATGAAATTACTACTTTAAATATAATTATTCTAAGTATATAGTTCAAAATTAATACGGCAAAGAGCACTTTAAGATTTTTAAAACTACTTGTGAATAAGATAACGTTAACTAATTGTAAAAACTACAATTCCACACTATTCAAAATGAGCAAAATTCTACCGGTCCGAATAAAATTTAAACATTCACTTGCTATTGGTACCTAAAAACATAAGCAAGATTTGAGGGTAAATATGAAGTAACAAGAATTCACAACTATTTTGGCGATAAGACTTTTAAAAAATCCAATAATTAACCCTTCCACATTCGACAAAATATATAAAATTCATACTAATATTATAAATGCGAAAGTAACTCTGTCTGTCTGTCTGTCTGTCTGTCCGTCTGTTACTCTTTCACGCCTAAACGGCTGAACGGATTTTGGTGAAATTTGGTATAGGTATACGTTGAATCTCAAGAACGGACATAGGCTAATTTTTATTAGAAAATAAGGGGGGATGGGGGTAATACCACATTTGAAAGGTTATATGGAAAAATGTTTATTTTTGAAGTTAGAGATATGAAATTTGGCACAGATATAGCTCGAAACTTGGATTAAAATATAGACTAACTTCTATTTGTTTCGAATATTAGGGAAGAAAGGGGTAAAACCGACCATGAAAGGATGTAGTCTCCGCGAACGAAGTCGCGGGCACAGCTAGTAATTTATAAAAAGAAATTGCATTGGTACCTCTTAGCACAATTATGTTAAACCCTGATACCGCAGTCAAATTGTGTGAACAGTTTTGTAGGGCTCTGCCTAATTTATTACACATACTTGTTTTGTATATTAAATAAATAAAATATAATATGAAAATTATTTTTTGTACAATTTGACGACGTGCACTTTGAACATTCTGATTACGATTTAAGTGTTTCTGTAAAGTGCCCGTAAGATCTCAAGCTATTGACAATTCCTCAATCTTCTGTGTGCAGGTCAAGCGCGGCGGAGTCGGCGACGTACGCGCTGCTCGGGGAGTGCTGCACGTCGCGCGTGCGCGCGCGCTACATGCTGCTGATGACCAGCGCGCTCATGCTGACGCCCACCATATACTACAGTACGTAAATATACATCAGACGAAATGGTTTTGTATTTTTTTGTATATGTATGTGTAGATAATGCAATCAGTATCATGTTTTTAAAGCAGAAACTCGTACGAACGTCTCGATCGTCTAATAGGATCGTTATCTCGATAAAATATGTGATGTCGTCTGATGTACATTTTTTTTTATTTTTATAATACACTTCAAGATTGACCTCATTCCACCTGATGTTAAGTGGTAATGAGGTCCTAGGGCGACAAGTACAGCATAATCTGGACGTGTCGTCCTTACTTTGAAGGCTTGACCCCTGCCACTAATGTAGCACCCCCCAAGAGCTCTGGAAATCTTACTAACACGCAGGAACACAACAACACAGAAGTAAACTTCCGTAAGGTGGAGGTTTTCACCAGTCGGGCTGCTCCAGTTCGAGAGATAAATCACTATGCCCTACCTCTCTTAAATAAAAATAAATATATATTAGACAACATCACATAAATTACTGTAATTATGTGGTAAGTAACTTAAGCACTTGTGTTACAGAAATCACAACGGCGGCACCACAACACTAGAAAAGTTTCCCATATACCCGACCGGGGATCGAACCGGGGACCTCTTAGGTGGCGCAACGCCAAAGTGCGGCCTGCTGGTCCTTTGCTACAGATATATTGTTTGTTTCTTTAAAATACCAAACTTTTGGACTGAAAATAAATGTTTAGGTAACATAAAGGTTGATATAAACCTTGTTCCAGTCCTAGGCTACTTTATCACCAAGCTGAACTTTGCGAGCTCGTTCCTGGGCATCGTGTACCGTCCCTGGCGGCTGCTGACCATGGTCATGGCGCTGCCTCTTGGCGTCAGCGCCGTGCTGTTGCGCTTTTACCACGAGAGCCCCAAGTTCCTTGCCAACGTGGGCAGGGATGACGAGGCGCTGGCTGTGCTGGGGGCGATGTATAAGAAAAATGGAGGCAAAGGCGAATACCCTGTAAGTAGAATTCGACAATAATGTTAGAAGTTTTCTTTATAAGCACTGTTTTTCTTCAAGCTGTTAGACATTTTGTGCTAGATGGGGAATCAGTTATCGTCTAATTTGATAGATCAATGTATGGGTTATTTTCGGAATTTAACTTCTCCTTACAAATGAAATATTTTACAATTCGTAACGTGTCAAAAATTACTATCCGTTTTTCTTTAACCGACTACGTGTCGTTAAAACAGATCCGTAATTTACTTTCCATATCAGTCATCAGTCGTCTGCTGTCGGTCGTTTTTAGCTTAAGCCTCGTATACATTTTTAACTATCCGTAACTAAAACGGATCGTTTTTCAAATATTGGGACAGTCAAAAATCAGAGTCAAGGAAGCAACTATGTACTATACTCGAACTGCTCTATACAGGAAGATTTTTTGATCACTATCCAAATTTATTTTGGGTATTAAGTATCGTTAATAGAACCCATTTCTGAAAAAAAATACATAGGTCCAACTTACTCAATAAATTCACTACCCCGAACCAGTTTTAAGAATCGCATGGTTAACCTGACTATCGTAAATATTATTACTACTATTAAAGCGAAAACATCAATGGGCAATGCGCGGGTGCGTGTTGAGGCGCGTGGTGGATGAGGGACGGCGGAGGCGGCGAGCGACAAACAGTGGTCACGCAGTCGCCCGCGCATCGCGCCGGGGATCGTACTCTTTTCGGGTCGCGTACGTTTTGCCGCGCAGCCCCTGCGGCGCGCCCGCGATGTGTTCAAACCGCAAGTTTTACGAAAAAATGGTGTTATTTGTTAAGTTTGGTGTTAGTTGTAGGGCGTGGCAGGCAAAGACTGCCAGTATAAATCGAAGACGACATCTTCAACTATTTTGAAAGATACCCTCGTGCGAGTAGGTACTCGAGATGCATTGAGACGCTTTGGGTCAGTTTACACGCTCAGTTACACTCTTATCATTACTAAAAAGTACAGGTGTTAGGTGAAGCAGACGTTCTACTCCGCCGAGTCTTCTGCGAGTGGCTAATTGTGAAACGTGTGGGTTGCGATTGTTGCTAACAAACAAACGATATGTTATCGAGAAGAAGTGCCGATCGCGAATTTTCGCGATTTTTATATCCAACAAGACAGCACCGCCGCACTAAGCTGCCGCGTTCGCAAGTACCTACCTCACAGCTGAGCACGGCGACCGCTGGAACCGACTCCGTGTAACTTTTTTTGTGGTGCGAAATAAAAAGACGTTTTATGTGGAACAGGCCCAAAGCCTGGACGAGTTACAACTGTAAATTATCCAAGCATTTGATGAAGTGAAAAGTGACACTTAGTGCTTAACAAATTAAAGGACAATGTGCAGAAACGTTCGACACTCGGAGAGAAATGGTATGCATTTTAAACACTTATTAAAATAGACGTAACTAATTACTTAGAATTAATAAGTTGATTTTAATTAATTGGTACATAAATTGTTTATTTTTTTATGCCTTATAGCCAAAGATACCTACTTAGTGTCGTTTAGTTTCATGTTAAAAACAATTTAGAAAAATTTCTTTTTTAAATTAAACTGTTAGGGCACCTAATAAGTATCTACCTAATTTAAATATCAAGTAGTACCTTAACACGATGGAAATTAGGTATGTTAAACATTTGCAATTTGCCGGTCCTAAGCCCGTAAAAGAATAAAGGTAACATTTGCTTATGGATGTTATCAATGAAATAGTGCGGCACGCGGCGCACGTGATGCGCGGTCGGTGACTGTTGCGGCGGCTTTTTTATGGATAACTTTGTAAAGCTATTTCTCAATATTTTAGTACTGACTTATACTAAAAGAAACAATACATATTTACTCATTTTCGCTACAGATTAATATATCAAAATTTGGATCGTGATTAAAAATTCAACCTGTATATTCACCACCCCCAAGAAGAGGGTAAATTGAGGGACTTGATCATCATATACACGACTTCTCGTTTAGTTGCATTGGGCACTGTATTGCGATGAGTGATGATGTTACCGTGGGGTGAATATATGTGGATATATTCACCACCCCAAAGAAGTGGGTAAATTGAGGGGCTTGATCATCATATACACGACATCTCGTATAAGTGCATTGGGCATTGTATTGCTATGAGTGATGATGTTACCCCACCTATTCAAACTAACAGCAAACAAGAGAGGTACGTAGGGAATAGTGATTTATCGCTCAAACTGGAGCAGCCCGACTGGTGAAATACCTCCACTTTACAGAAGACCGCAGCCAAATAACAATCACATAAGTGTTGTTGTGTCCCTGCGTGTGAGGAAGGTTTCCAGTGCTCCTGGGGGGTGCTGCATTAGTAACAGCTTTATTATGCTGTACTTCTCGTCCTTAAGCTAGGAGCTCATTACCGCTTAACGTCTGGTGAGATGGGGTCAATCTAGAAGTAAATATTTTGCCATGTTCCAGGTTATCCACATGTACCTGGAGGACGGCAGCAAGGAGGAGGTCGGAGTATTCTCCCTCCGGTCACTGTGGACGCAGATCGCGCCGCTCTTCAAACCGCCTCTCCTCTTCCGCACAATGCTCCTCTACTACCTTACCTTCGTCATCTATATCGCGTGAGTAAGATGAACGTTTGTATTAAAAACATTTTTTTTATAAAAGCACAGTATATTGAACCCTCCCAGCCTGATGGTAAGCAGCAGAGGAACCCACATCGCGATGTAATACCGTAATATCCTGTCCGTTATCATCGCCATACTGGCCCGCAAGATGTTTCTTCACGCTCCTTTTGAAGGAATCCACTGCAATATGTAACGCCAGGTAAACCGCCTGACTTTGTGACTCAAAGAAACTAATGGAAGCTGCCGCACTGACGGTTGTATGCCGCGACTGATTTGAAAACTGCGTTTTGTTATAGAATGTTTAGCGGTAAAAAACCGCGCCAAAATTTGTAGTCCATAGAACTTATTGGCGTCGCGGTTTATAACCGTAGTGCGTGCGATTCCTAGTGGGGTCAGTGTGGAAAACGGAATGGAAAAATTAAAAAACCTACTTTTATTACATACTAGCTGTGCCCGCGACTTCGTTCGCGTGGACTACATCTTTTCATGGTCGGTTTTACCCCTTTCTCCCCTAATATTCGAAACAAAAAGTAGTCTATATGTTTATCCAAGATTCGAGCTATATTTGTGCCAAATTTCATATCTCTAACCTCAAAAATAAACATTTTGCCATATAAACTTTCAAAGGTTTTATTACCCCCATCCCCCCCTTATTTTCTTGTAAAAAGTAGCCTATGTCCGTTCTTGAGATTCAACGTATACCTATACCAAATTTCATCAAAATCGGTTGAGAGGTTTAAGCAGGAAAGCGTAACAGACAGACAGACAGACAGACAGACAGAGTTAATTTCGCATTTATAATATAGTAGGGATAATTAATATTAATTTTGTTTATATAGATCCCATTTGTACCTTTAAATGCTTATAACAGTACTAGTTCGAGAATTCTTGGGTAATACTTTGTAGAGTAAAAAAACATAACTGCAGATTAATTGCCTGCTATTGTGTCGTGTCAACCATGACCATTAAGGTGATGTGATGACCGCTAATTCTATAATACCAATTATAAAAACCAACAGTTTGTCCGGCTTATAATTTACAATGATCATTAAATTGTCTGATTAAATATTGCTTACACTGTGTTAAGTGTCAAGGAAGTTGTTAGAACTAGACTCCATGCTCTTCCGAGCTAGTTACAGTTTCTTGGTTCTGATTTTTCAAAGTTGAGTACAAGTCTATTGAAAGTATGAAATCTATTCTATAAAAATGAATCTCAAAATGTGTTGGCAAGCGCATAACTCGACAACGCTAGGACCAATTTGGACAATTTTTTTTTAAATGTTCGTTGAAGTCCAATGATGGTTTTTACGGCGAGAAAAAATCGAATAAGTAATTGCCGGGAAAGCTCGAAAGACTGCCCTTTTCTTTTTCCAGTACAAACAGTCGAGCCACATTCCAAATCTTTTTGACAGGACGAAGTTTGTCGGGTCCGCTAGTAACAAATAAATACAACTTGATTTAGAAGATAAGTACATACCTATGCAATTTTGGGCAACAAAAATCAAATTAATATGTCATTTTCTTGAAAATATGCTTATTTTTTTATAAGGTACGGCAACAAAACACAAATCATACAATTCAAATTACAATACGTCAAAGACATCATTGAATTTAAGTTTCAATAACAAGTGCACACAACATTCACATGCTTACATATAAATTTTGAAAAATTCTGGTGAATTATATCTATGTATGTCCATAGATTAAAAATTGTAAACGTTACACATACCAATTTAACGGTTTTTTTAAGAGTATATTCTTTTATATAAAACAAATCCTGTCTACGGTCTGACTTCGATGACAATCAGTCATAAAAAACATGGCACAATAAATCGGAATCCAAATTAGAATTAAAGATTTTATATTAGTAACTAATAATGCGAATTTCCGTCTCATAAGGAGGGCATCCAGATTAAAACTGTAGGCTACTCCATTACTACACACACACCTTTCATGCACATAATTATTTACAACATAATTATTTATCTATTATACACTTAACCAATATTAATAACACTTAACACTAAATATTTATCTACAACAATAATAATATTTACACTTACATCTATTTAATTAGTATACACGTACCACTTTATTCAGATGTGTACCAGTACCAGCTTGTCGATATTGATATCGACATTCCGAACTCCCTAACGCAGCGAACGCACATAACCGCTATGTACGGTACGGCGTCCCTGGCCCGCGCATGCGCGGCATGCGCGCGCCGGCCCGCCAGTCGAGATTTAGCTACGACGCGGAGCGCACGCTGCTTCTCTCGCGCTTGTATACTTACACAACGCTTACGCATATCTGTTCTTGCTTGCTTATAAACTATATTATTTCTTCCTTCCTTTTACTGACTGTATCTTGTGCTGTGCATACTATCTGGCTGTGTTTATCGTGCTTACTTCCTTCTGTGCCTTCTTTCATTGTACATATTAAACTGGTGTGTGGAGTAAACAACCTTTAACCGTGAGTTGGAGTATTTATTTCTACATCATATCCCATACACACTAAACTGGTGACCCCGAAATAGAACCATGGAAAAGGAATTTGAGGACGCACGTGGAGCCGCCAAGCCAACCATGCGGTCGGCTACTAGTGATGGAAAAGAGTCGACATCGAATATCGATGTTTTCAAAGTCACGCCGAGACTTCCACCATTTTGGCCTGAAGAACCCGAGATCTGGTTTGCGCAAGTGGAGGGGCAGTTCGCCATATCAGGAATAACCAGTGACTCCACCAAGTTCAACCATGTGATAAGCCAGTTGGATAACCAGTTCTCCAGAGAAGTTAAGGACCTGATTGTGAGTCCACCAACTACTGACAAGTACCTCAAGCTGAAGACAGAACTGATCAGGCGGTTAACGGCGTCGAGGGATAAGAAGATTAAGCAGCTTTTGATGCATGAGGAGCTTGGTGACCGAAAGCCGTCTCAATTTTTGCGTCACCTGAAGAGCCTAGCTGGTGCTAATGTTCCCGACGATTTCTTAAGGACCATTTGGGTTAGTCGACTCTCACACGGGATCCAGACAGTGCTAGCAGGACAGCCAACGTCATCTTCCATCGACGACCTGGCAGACTTGGCTGACCGTATCCACGAGCTGGCCATCCATCCACCTGCAGTTTCGTCTACCAGCCAGCATCAAGCCAGTCCTGGCTCATCGTTGGACGCGTTAACCAGGGAGGTGGCAGAGCTCCGACGACAGTTTGAGAAACTTGCGACAGAGAGGAGCAGTCGTCCTCAATCAAGAACCTCGCGATTACCGCGCAACAGGTCTACATCAAGGTCGCAACGCTCCCTGTCCAACTATAAGAAGTTCCCGTACTGTTGGTATCATGGAAAATTTGGAGACAAAGCCAGCAAATGTGTAAAACCCTGTGACTTCCAGGCGGGAAACGTAGGGGGCGGTCGATAATGGCGACTGCTGACTGCCCTACTTCTCCTTCTACCGGTCGCCTGTTCGTGACAGATCGAGCTTCGAAGGTGCAGTTTTTGATCGATACCGGAAGCGACCTCTGCGTCTACCCTCGGTCACTCCTTCGAGATCGGCGTGCAAAGACGGACTACAGTTTATGCGCTGCGAATGGATCGAATATTGCTACTTATGGTTATGTACATTTTAATTTAGACTTCGGTTTACGCAGAGTGTTTAGTTGGCGTTTTGTGGTAGCTGAGGTTACTAAACCTATTATTGGCGTAGATTTTTTAAATTATTATTACCTCATTGTTGACTGTCGTAACAAACGTCTGTTAGACAGTACAACTTCAATGTCATCCATAGCCGAAGTAGTTAGTTGTAGTAATGTAGCTTCTGTAAAAATCTTGACAGGTGAGACTCGTTATCACAAAATTCTAAACGAATTCCCCGAGATCACCCGACCAGCTGGTACACACCGCAACATTACACATAACACTATCCACCATATACGCACAATCCCAGGCCCTCCGGTTTCCTGCACCCCACGTCGGTTAGCTCCCGACAAACTTAAAATTGCTCAACAGGAGTTCCAGGCAATGATTGCAAATGGCACAGCTCGACCCTCGCAGAGCCCCTGGGCATCACCTCTTCATCTAGCCCCGAAGAAAGACAACGGCTGGCGCCCCTGCGGTGACTACCGCATGCTCAACGCTCGTACAGTACCTGACAGATACCCGGTTAGACACATTCATGACTTTGCGCATAATCTTGTTGGTTGCAAAGTCTTTAGCACCCTCGATTTATTGAAGGCGTATAACCAGATACCTGTCAGTCCTGCTGATATTCCGAAGACCGCGATCACCACCCCATTCGGACTCTTCGAGTTTCCGTTTATGACCTTCGGGCTTCGAAATGCGGGTCAAACCTTCCAAAGGTTTATGGACGAGGTCTTAAGAGGAATGGATTTCGTCTACTGCTACCTGGACGATATCCTGGTCTACTCCAGGGATCAGCAACAACATGAGCAGCACCTCCACCAAGTCTTCACCAAGCTGAAGGAGTACGGCATGTTGGTGAATACTTCGAAGTGCGTTTTCGGAGTGCCAGAGGTAACTTTTTTAGGCTATTCCATCTCTGCGAGCGGTTCCCGACCATTGGATGCAAAGGTGCAGGCCATAAAGGAGTTCCCGACCCCCACAACTGTGCGCCAGCTCAAAGCATTCCTGGGTATGTTGAACTTTTACAGAAGGTTTCTTGCCAGAGCAGCTGAAGTTCAGGCTCCCCTACATGCTCTATTAACAGGCGCTGTTAAAGGTTCTCAGCCAGTTAGCATCGTAGGCGATGCCTTCACAGCTTTTCAAGCATGCAAGGAAAGCCTTGCTAACGCTGCCTTGCTAGCGCACCCTGACTGTGCCGCCAAACTCGCCTTGGTGACAGATGCCTCCGATAAGGCAATCGGTGCAGTCCTCCAGCAACACAAGGATGGCGCGTGGCAGCCATTAGCGTTCTTTTCGCGGAAGCTGAGTCCATCCCAGGCGAAGTATTCGCCTTATGATCGGGAACTACTCGCCATATACGAAGGCATAAAATATCATAGGCATATGCTCGAAGCTAGGCACTTTATAGTGTACACAGATCACAAGCCGATCAGTTTCGCTTTCCACGAACGGAAAAAGAACTGTTCGCCTAGGCAGTACCGACACCTGGACTATATCTCTCAATTCACGACGGATATCCGACACATATCTGGCAAGGATAACGTGGTTGCCGATACGCTGTCGAGGATCGAAGAATTGGGAGCGCCGGTTAGTCTCGAGAATATTGCCAAAGGTCAATCAGCCGACCCAGATCTCCATAAGCTGTTGGCTGAAGGATCATCTCTGCGGTTGGAGAAGCTTACAATACCTGGAAGTCGCATTCCTTTGTACTGCGATATCAGTACTCCGACATCCAGGCCGTTTGTGCCAAAGTTTTACCGCAGACAAGTCTTTGAAAGCCTACATTCACTCAGCCACCCCGGTACTAGTGCATCCGCAAAATTAGTGGCAGATCGTTTTGTCTGGCCTGGTATAAGGAAGGATTGCAGAGAGTGGGCTCGAGGATGTATCGCTTGTCAAAAGGCCAAAGTCAACCGGCACGTTACTGCGCCTTTAGGTAATTTTACTTTACCACGTTTGCGGTTTAAAAATATCCACATTGACCTGGTAGGCCCCTTGCCTATCTCGGAAGGCTATCGGTATTGCCTGACGGCGGTAGACCGATTCACTCGGTGGCCGGAAGCAATACCGATCGTGGACATAACCGCCGAAACCGTGGCAAAGGCACTACTATCATCGTGGATTGCTCGCTTCGGTTGCCCAACTCATATTACAACCGATCGCGGCCGGCAGTTTGAATCAGCATTATTCCAGTGCCTTTCAAAAACTGCTGGTTTTGAGCATAAGCGGACTACTGCATATCATCCAGCGTGTAATGGCTTGGTGGAACGCTTCCACCGACAACTTAAAGCCGCTATAGTCTGCCACGCAAATGATAGATGGACAGAGTCTTTGCCATGGGTCCTACTAGGCATACGTAGTGCGTTCAAAGAAGACCTCCAAAGCTCTTCAGCTGAGCTTGTGTATGGTGAGCCGCTAAGATTGCCAGGTGAGTTCTTCCAAACAGCTGATGGTGGCACGACGGACGTATCGGAGTTTTCTGCTCGTCTCAAACAAATTGCCACAAAGTTGCAGCCATCACCAGCATCACGACACGGCATCCCGAAGGTATTTGTATACAAAGAATTAAGTACCTCTGATTTTGTGTTCCTTCGCGAAGACGCATTACGAGGTTCTCTCCAACCTGCCTATTCGGGTCCGCATAAAGTTTTGTCAAGAAACGACAAAATCTTTAAAATACTCCTAAAAGGAAAAGAGGCCACTGTATCCATAGACCGCATTAAGCCGGCCTTCATATTGTCTGACCAAACTAAACCCGACCCTGTACCCGATCCTGTCCCAGATGTTCCCAGTAGTCATACCACTCGTTCTGGACGGCATGTTAAATTTACAAATTTTTATCGCCCTTGACGGTCTCTGGAGGGGGGTGGTGTAGGCTACTCCATTACTACACACACACCTTTCATGCACATAATTATTTACAACATAATTATTTATCTATTATACACTTAACCAATATTAATAAAACTTAACACTAAATATTTATCTACAACAATAATAATATTTACACTTACATCTATTTAATTAGTATACACGTACCACTTTATTCAGATGTGTACCAGTACCAGCTTGTCGATATTGATATCGACATTCCGAACTCCCTAACGCAGCGAACGCACATAACCGCTATGTACGGTACGGCGTCCCTGGCCCGCGCATGCGCGGCATGCGCGCGCCGGCCCGCCAGTCGAGATTTAGCTACGACGCGGAGCGCACGCTGCTTCTCTCGCGCTTGTATACTTACACAACGCTTACGCATATCTGTTCTTGCTTGCTTATAAACTATTTTTATAGAACGGAAGGGTATTTGAATTTTTTTAAAATAACCGTCACTTCATACTTCTAATATTTAATTCAATAAGAATATTCAAGTACAATAATCAAGACCTAGGAAACCTAATATACAATCTGATTCGACTAATACGTCCGTCACATCCAACCGCAGCGCAGCAAATGAGACCCGCTACAGCAAATCGCTCGTATTTATGTAACGTTGTTCGGCCCGGGCTCAGGCGCAAGGACAGGAGTAGGGGGATCCGGTAAAACGGCCGATCCTGACCGCGGGGCGTCCACGACCGCTTCTTCTTTATCAGGAGGATCCCTTTCGTCACTTTCGCCGTCAGACGAATGATTCTCTGCAACACATAAACACTTTGTTAGAGTTGATAAAGGAGTCTGATAATGAGACTCCATCTAGGATTTTAAGAAACATTTTTCTACAAAAATCTTCACTCTCAGACACAAGCGTGCACTCAAGCGTCCGAAGGCAAGGATCTCTACGTTAAAACTTTATGAAATCTCTTTTAAGTCTTGTGATAGGTTTACTTGTTGATAAAGTTATAAGCAATACTTAAATGGAGATTAAACTAAAAATAGAATGAAAAGAAACATGCCTAGTTATCGGCAATAGAACTCCGGATTTCCATTACCAGTAACAGACAAAGAAATAACAGAACCGTCCCAGTATATAAGCTATCTTTGCTATGTACTGGCACAGAAAGTACGACAGAGGCCCCACGTTTGCTTGTCACCTTCACGAATGCATATAGAGGCCCCACGTTTGCATTTATGAATTCGTGAAGCAATACTTAACGACCAAGCCACCAAGTGAACTTGTCGTGCAGTGTCAGAGGCCCAAAGTTAGCATGACCACCACCACTCACCACACTCAAAGAAAGCAGAGCAAGAGTCCGGTGTCCACTCGCCGCGCCACAGTGCCATATGCTCCGCAGCCGCCTGGGTCTTCTTGCCATACGACCCGGCGAGTAACACCAGCTCGTAGCGGTGATGTGGTAGCGCACGCACTATCTTGTAAGGGCCGCGCATACCGGAATCCAGCTTGCCAGTTGATTGCGATGCTTTATTCACGAATACGTAGTCTCCGACTGCAAAGTTGCGTGGCTGTCGTCGACCCTCGTTGACGTACTCGTCCTGGCGGCGCTGGTTGGCCCCAAGTAGCTCATGAACTCGCTGTCTCCTAAGAGCTAGCAAAGCTTCCCGATTGGGATTATTGTCCAAGGCGACATCTCTTACCAAGGACCTTATTACTGGTGTTGCCGCTTCTATGCCAATAAGCAACTGCAGGGGTGATATCTGCGTGGTGGTTTGTCTAGTAATGTTTAGGGTGAGCTGAACTTTCCATAGCACATCAGACCATTTGGAGCCCTTATTACCGACTTCAATACGCAACATGTTGAGTATCGTTCGACAATACCTTTCTACTTGACCGTTCTCATGATGCATACCAGGCGTTATGAAGTGTAATGAGCTACCTAGTCCATTAACCCAAGTTTGAAAGCTAGAGCTTTCGAACATTCTACCACGATCGCATATGATGGTAATTGGAGTGCCAAATAGAGAAACAGCGTTAGAAAATACTCGCATGAGTTCATCAGCATCTTGTCGATATAACGGATATAGTAACGAAAATTTTGAAAATGAGTCAATTACTATCAAAATGTATTTAAACCCATTGGATTCGGGTAATGGACCCAAGACATCAGTGTGCACCATTGAAAATGGGATATCCGGCTTTGACCAAGATTCAATGGGTTGGTGAGGAGCCCTTGGTACCTTTTTATATGAAAGGCATACGAGACAGTGACTGATGTATTTTCTAATGAATTGTCTCATACTCGGAAACCAAAAATGCCGTAAAATTAAATCGGTGGTTCTGTCAACTCCAACGTGGGCATGTTCATCGTGAAAAATTCTTAATAAACTAAGCCTATGTCCCTTGGGTATGAAACATAAAAATCGCGGTTCCTCCCCTTTAGTGGTATATTTATGATACAAAAGGTCATTTTTAATCATATACCTAGTTGAATCTAACTCCCCGTCTCTTAATTTAGCCATCAAATCTTGTGTCTCTGAATCTGCCGTTTGAGCGATCTTAGCCCAATTATTGGGATTACGTATATGGGACACATTAACAGGGGGGTGCCTACTTAAATAATCAGCGTGCTGCATTAATGACCCTTTTCTATAATCTAAGGTGAATCTGAAGTCCTGAAAATAAACCCACCAGCGCGCCACCCGCGGCAATAAGTCCTTCTTACGCTCCGTCAGCTTCAAAGAGTTACAATCCGTCACTACTTTAAAGTCAATGCCAATCAAATAGTGGCGGAAATGTTGTAACGCTCGAACAATAGCCAATGTCTCTAACTCGTAACTATGATACCTCGATTCAGCGCCCTGAGTGGATTTACTGAAGTACCCAACTACCCTTTTCTTTTTGCCCGGATGCTCCTGAAGCAGGATAGCCCCATAACCGACAGCACTGGCATCGGTATGTAGCTCTGTGGGTAATTTAGGGTCAAAAATCGCTAAAACTGGCTCATCAGTCAGACAACGAATTATATAGTCGCGTGCATTATCCTGTTCTACACCCCACAAAAATGTTTCGCCTTTTCTTAATAATTTTGCTATAGGAGCAGTCTTAGAAGCATACCCAGCTATATATCGCCTAAAGTACCCTGCGAGGCCGAGAAATTGTCGTATCTCTTTCACATTATTCGGCTTAGGAGATTTAACAAGAGCTGCTACCTTTCCTGGGCTCGGCCGTACCTGACCATTGCCGATCAGTCGTCCCAAATACTCTACCTCAGAGTCTAGGAAGGTGCACTTTTTCAAGTTAACTGAAAACCCCGCGTCTCGCAATGTCCGTAAAACGTCACGTAATGTGTCAATACCCTCATTTACCGTATCCGAAAGTATTAGAACATCATCAATGTACGTGAGGACCTTACCAGTGTCTATAAGGGGTTTAAGAGTCTTTGTGATGACTCTTTGATAGACTATAGGAGCGTTGGCCAACCCGTAAGGCATTTTTAAGTATTCAAAATGCCCCTCGGGCGTCACAAACGCTGTTTTGCTGATGGAGTCTTCATCTTTTAACGGTAACTGATGGAACCCTGTAGCCATGTCAAGGCTTGTAAAGAACTTGGAACCGCCAAGCTTATCAATGTGGTCATCTATTAGCGGTAGGGGAAACCTTTCTTTAACCGTAATGGCGTTGAGGGCGCGGTAGTCTACGCACATCCTATCACTGCCGTCTTTCTTCTTAACGAGAATGATAGGACTCGCATAATCAGACTGTGATTCACGTATGATACCCTTACTCAACAGATCGTTAACAATGTCGCGCACCCTACCTTTTTCATCGACGGATAGCTTATAAGGACGATGACTAATGGGGGTAGATGAGGTTAATTTAATTTCCATTGCCCCTGTGTTCACTGTAGAGGTTGCTGTACCCGTAATGAAGATATCCGAAAATTCTCTTATTATTCTCATGAGACACTCTCTCTCGTCACCTAAAAGGGGGGTCTTTATATTTTCAATCTCTACAGTGTTCACATGCAGAACAGCGTCTGAAATAGTTGAGCGGATTAGACGTTGTGTTCCATTAGTTCGAATATACGTAATGCCTTGACGATTTAAAATATCTGTTCCAATTAATATCGGCGCGTTAATACAACTACTTGGAACAACGTACAAGTCTACCTCTAATGATACATCCGGAAATTCTATAACAGTCGTCACGTAAGAAGTCGATTCAACCTCCTGGCTCCCTATACCTCGCATTAAACGATAAGAAGGGATTTTATTAAAATTAAAATGTTTCAAAACAGACTCTGAAATCAACGAAATATCGGAACCACTATCAATCAGTATATCAACGGGTACCTTTTGAATTAAAGCCGGTATTACGTTGTTGAGTTGGGATTCGACTCTGAACAAAAATTTACACTAGGTCGGTCTTTGCCATTTGATACTTCAGAGCGCTGTTTTAGGAAACACGAATCAACAGAATGTCCGTTACGCTTACAAAATGAGCAATATTTCAGAGACCGCTTATCCTTCAATGCAAGAGAGTTTGGTAGAGAATTAGGTTCGCTTTGCGAAACTTCCGTCTCAGTTTTAGACTTTTTTGGACAATGCCATTTCTTGTGACCGATTTTCCCGCAAATCAAGCACTTAATATTGTTATCACCACGGGGTGCCTCCCTCTTACGCGGGTAAAGCGACCCTGAATTATTAGACGTACGGAGAGCACTGCTGGAGCCCTTAACTTCGTTTACCGGTTTAACAAATGCCGATAAAAATCCTACTAAATCGGTTGGTTGCAATTTAGCGTTGGTCGCGGCGGCCTTAACTTGGGGATCAGAAATGCCCCGCACAACAATTGCGACTTTTAAATCATCTGAAAGTCCCTTAACAATGTTAAGACGCAAAAGAGATCTACGCGCATAATCAGCATAGGTTGCATACTTGCTAGAATTAGAGCACATAACTTCATATAGTATATTGGCAACATCTAATTGACGTGGACACAATGAGCGAAATTCTGTTTTAAAATTTGACCACGTGCGCTCGTTAGTGACCCACTCATTGAGCCACTGTTTCGCGTCACCCCTCAAACACCCACCGACACGTCCGAGGCACTCACGATCATCCCAATTATTTATCTGACGCGCGCGGTCAACTTCTGTACACCATGTATCAAATTCATGTATGTTAGGATCAAATGGAGAGATATAAAAATGTTGCGATCTTACTTGAACAAACGAAGATAGTGCTCCAACAATCCTGTCCGCAGTCTCCTGCTGAGACTCTGGGGCGCGCGAGTAACGGTCGGTCGTAGGCTCTGTTGACACCGTAGCTCGATCGCCTGCCAGGGTCGGCTGGCGCTGCTCGCTAGGTGGATGTGACGGAAAAATATTGGATTGCGATTCTAATGGCTGTAGTTTAGTTTCAAGTGTGTTAAGTCTCGTCAAAATTAAGTCTAAAGCTTTGTCACGTGAACTCTCACGGCGACAACGAGAAGCACTGCGAGAATTGTCACGCTGCGAACGCACAATATCACGGCTCCGACGTACACTAAGCCGCCGATTAGGAGAGCGATCCCTACTACACCTTAACGTTGGCGTATAACGGCTAGCGTTTGACCTATTACGGTGTATACGCGACCTACTCCTCTGCCGCAAACGCTTACGCGAATAATCACGTTCCTTGGATTTAGATGTACGCCCGGTCATTATTTTTAGCGAAAAAATAAACTTACACACCGTTAAAATTTAAATTTAAACAAATAAGATGGCAAGAACGGATAAGGAATCACGTAGAACAATCCCACTTCTGATTTTATAGAACGGAAGGGTATTTGAATTTTTTTAAAATAACCGTCACTTCATACTTCTAATATTTAATTCAATAAGAATATTCAAGTACAATAATCAAGACCTAGGAAACCTAATATACAATCTGATTCGACTAATACGTCCGTCACATCCAACCGCAGCGCAGCAAATGAGACCCGCTACAGCAAATCGCTCGTATTTATGTAACGTTGTTCGGCCCGGGCTCAGGCGCAAGGACAGGAGTAGGGGGATCCGGTAAAACTATATTATTTCTTCCTTCCTTTTACTGACTGTATCTTGTGCTGTGCATACTATCTGGCTGTGTTTATCGTGCTTACTTCCTTCTGTGCCTTCTTTCATTGTACATATTAAACTGGTGTGTGGAGTAAACAACCTTTAACCGTGAGTTGGAGTATTTATTTCTACATC
Source organism: Glyphodes pyloalis (assembly GCA_037074685.1). NCBI lineage: Eukaryota > Metazoa > Arthropoda > Insecta > Lepidoptera > Crambidae > Glyphodes > Glyphodes pyloalis. The sequence continues at coordinate 737,139 of JAYKKO010000012.1, read as the reverse complement.
ATATCCCATACACACTAAAAAACTATTTAATTTGTCACTGTACGTCGTCAATGTTCCTACCAAACACATACATTGTTCATGGTAAAAAATATATTTATATTTAGTAATGGCCTGTATTTAACTCCTGTAGCGCGACCGCGACAAAAATTTGCTTATGTCCACTATTAAGGTATAGTCTACATGGAAGCATAACACACAGACAGACTAGGATTACTTTCGAATATTACAAAATGAAAGACATAGGGATTGCGCATAGCTCCAGTGGTTAAATTTGCCTTACCACAGTCCCCTAACGCTTAACAAATGTAGGTAATTATAAGTTACTTATCATCGCTTCTCTCATAATTTTTTAATGGGATAATTGCATCTGAAATATTAGCACTCAACAATTGTGGTTTATTTATAAGCATGTCGATTAGTACAGGTTACAAGACAATACAAATTAATAGCGGTGAAGTAAATAGACAGGGTAAAAAATTTACCACTGCAATTAAGCTTTCTTTGTCTAGTATTCAGTGACTACAATGAACCGGAGTTGACATTGACTCACCTTATAGGTTGTTTCGTATTAGGACTTCCACATTACTTTAAAGGGCGCCTGAAATAGCAATGATGATGAAACATTATTGTAGAAAAAAGATGTGAGGAGCACGCAGGAACACGACAATATTTTTTAATTTGGCAAATATACTTAGCTTTGAGAATGCCAACTTTTACCCCATGGGACATGCAACAAAGATTTGAATTGAATTAAATAAAATTAAAAAATACGTGTTTAATATTTTTTTAACAACTATCTATAAACTAAAAACAATCTCTTATTTTTGACCCAGTCCGCTTCCGTATGAATGAAATTAAAATTTCATGAGCTTTTTTCATATATTGCACTTCAAGATTGAAGATTCATCCCACCTGATGTTAAGTGGTAATGTGGTCCTAACTAACTTAAGGGCAACAAGTATGGCATAATAAAGCGGTTACTGGACTTGTCGCCCTTACCTTAAAGGTTCGACTCCTGCTACTAACGTTGCACCCCTCACCCCCGCCAGAAGGTCTGGAAACCTTACTCACACGCAGGAAGACAACACCGAAGTGATTGTTGTTTGGCTACGGTCTATTGAAGTACAGCATAATAAAGCTGTTACTCAACTGGACTTGTTGCCCTTACCTTGACGGCTTGACCCCTGCTACTAAAGTAGCACCTCCCCAGAAGCTCTGGAAACATTATTCACACAACAACACCGAAGTGATTGTTATTTGAGGCGGAGGTATTTCAGCAGTCGGCTCGAGTTCAAGCGATAAATCGCTATGCCCTACCTCTCGTTATATTCGCTATAACTAATACCCTGAATGTGTTACAGTAACAACAGCTTCGCCATCATCCTGCCGACTATCTTCAACGTGTTTTTCACGTCGTACGCAGCAGGAGGTGCAGAGGCCACCGGCTTCTGCGCACTCTTCGCCACAGCCTCCACCAACGGCACCGATGTTGATGTTGTTCAGGTAAGGAGAAGGGAGACAACTACATTTTTGGCCCTCTCGTCTTACAAACTCTCAGCATGGCAAGCGGACAAACATTGGTTAATAGCCGACGAGCTAAATGTAAGTGATCAAACGTTTGGGAATTAAAACGCAAGTTATCGTAGGCAATATTTTTTTTCTTTTGTATGTACCTTTTAGCCTCCGGTAAGTTCGCTAGTACGGCGTAACTCGAATGACACTATGTATTGCTTGCACGCTTGCTTGCAGGTCATATACAATTCAAAATACCACTTTGTAACATCTTCATGTATCACACTGTATTTTATGCAAATAAATAAATGTTACTGTTATTGTTACCTATATAATTTTAAACAATTAAAACATGGTTTTTGATTTGGATAAATAAAATTTTGTTTTTTGAAAATGCTATATCGCATTAATTTGAATTGTGTTATTTACGATTATAACTATTCGACATCGAATCCGACATATTTTGTATGCTTCTAGTCTGTTTGTTGCAGGAGTCGACGGAGTGCGTGAACACAATAAATGACAACACGATCTGGGCGGGTTGCGCTCACGGCTTCTCTTTCTTCCTGCTCAACGCACTTATTTCCCAGTGTGCTGGAAAGAGAAAGGTAATTAGAAAGCTGTACTTATTATTTACTAGAATTTATACTTGAAGACATCAGAACATACCCAACTTAAAAAGAAAACAGAAACAGTGAACGCTCTTCTATGTGGGAAGCAGATAACGGAAAGTCGTGTCTAAAATAAAAGGTCATCACTGAGTTGATATATGTATAAGTTATGACTTATATATCAACTCAGTGATGACGCTGTTTACGCTGTATATGTCCTTGTCCTAACATGACGCTAATATCAAACAAAAAGGGCTTTAGTAAAACAAAATTACTAATTTCAAATTAAGATAAATAGCCGCCATCTCAAAATGGCGAAATAAAAAAATGTACGGTCCAATTGTGAGTCTCGTCCTTTTTTTTGAAGTCGATTAATTAAATACGAAATAGTTTGTACTTTGAACGCTCTTTTATGTCGTAATTATGTACTCTAGCACTATTTCAAACTTACGGGAGTTTTTGAAATGTGTAGGTAATTTATGTAAAAAAACTTGGATGCCATTTATTTTTTTCCCTAAGTTGTAGTTGAAATTACCTGTTTTTGTCATAAAATATATCTACCTATATCTATCTCGGTTATGAGATTGACTACTTTAATGTGAAGAAAAATGGTTTAATTTAATTAAATTTAAATTGGTTTAATCGTCTACATAAAATATTGCTTAAGGCCTGCCAATTATCTAGATAAAGCTAATTTAAGCTTCTTTTTAAAAATTGTAACCGATTCGAACATCAATATTTAAAGTTCGATATTTCTTTATTTAAGTAGGTTACATGTAACACTTTTGAATTTTTTTAAACACTGTAATATTTATTAGTAGGCTCTTATTAATAAAAAAAGAAAATGTACAGAATATTTACAAAAGGTTGTCCGCTCCGGTGTCAAGGGTGCCCAGAATGCTGGCAACGTTACCTCTTTGGATAGCCAGACTAATGTGTTGGCCGAGGTAATTGCCAGTTTTCCGGTCACCAGAAACCTCAATAAGCCGAGCGGACAATTCTCGAAATAATGTTCGGGCTTTCGGACCCCAAGGCCCCACACCAAACGGGGCGAAACGGTAGCAAGCGTCGAGTGCAGAGTATTTATTGCGTTTCCGCGTTTTAAATGTCCCCAAACTTCCAGATCCTGTCAATAGTGATCCTGGTGGTGGCGGCGGCAGCGGCCGTCGGCGTGGACAACACCGGCGAGCCCATCTCCGGTCTGGTGCTGTTCTACGTGTTCCTCACGACAGCCATGGTCTTCGGCGTGGTCTCCTCCTACTTCGTCGACCTGTACCCCACCTCCTACAGGTAAGCGTACACTGGTTTGTGTGTTGAAGTATCTGTCTTTCTGTTTCTAGCGTAATAATAGGACCAATATCAAGCTGTCGCAGATACACCAGAAAAATTTCATCGCCTACGATAACTTGCGGTTAGCTCAGTCGGTAAGAGCAGCACGCGCGAAACGTGAAAGTCGTGGGTTCGATTCCCGCACCGCAAGGGGAGATAATTATTATTCTGTTTCTAATATCTAATATGTCGCAGTTTTTTCTAAATCCTAATTGTTAGTCATAATAAAAACAATTATCAATAAATAACTTCACATTGATCTATCAATAATATTAATATGAAACCTCAGGTGTTTTACATAAATTTGTTTACTGTATTGGGACAACATCACATAAGCGACCTCCGTAGCCGATAGGCGAGAGGGCCGGTCTTCGGTGTTGCCCCATCTCTGAGGTCCCGGGTTCAATCCTCGGTCGGGTCAATATGAAAAACAAACTTTTCTGTATTGCCTCGGGTCATACATTGCGCTCAATTTCTGGTCGAAAGCTAATGCAATCGATAGAATTATTATATCTGTGGCACTGGTGTTACAGAAGTCAGAAACAATGACGATACCACAACAACCAGAAACGATAATATCTACACATATACATATAATATATATAGTAAAGTTCGGTTTCTATATTGATCCGACCCCAAATCTAACCCGGGACCTCAGAGATGAGGCCATAGTCCGGCCCGCTCGCCACGGAGGTCGTCGAATTAATGAATCAGATCGAACCTGCTCATCCTTCGAGTACCCTCCTCCTCTTGTAGTTATTATTGCAATGTCAAAGCCGATGTGTTTACAGAGGGATGGTGGCGTGTGTGGGCATGATGGTTGCGCGGCTCAGCGCCTTCGCTGGAACCAACCTGGTCAGCCGCGCGATGACCAATGATTGCTCCACCGCCCTCTACGGCGCTGCTGGACTCCTCCTAAGTGAGTATCTAAAGACTGTACACTCCTGGATCTGGGGGGGACGGTGGCCCACGGCTCAGGTGCCAATTAGACCGATTGACATATAGCGTAGGTATTCGCCGGAAGACCATGTCCATCTATGATTGTCTGAGGCTTCAAATGTTGATGATGAAAAGTTCAAACCGCAAGGCCCCTCCCTTTCCTTTATGTAGGGTAGTTTATTTGCCGCTGTAGCTGTCATGAGTCTCCAGTTTCCCATGACGCTGTCACTAGACGACGAGAAGGTGGGTGGGGTTTTTAGTCAGGGTTGTCCTCGCTCCTATGAGTGGGGGAGTCTCACACACGCCGCTGTCGTCACCACGGCAGCGGTACGGTACGAAAAGTATTTTTCACCTCAAAAAAGAGTGGTTTTAATTCAGTTTTTGCCTCGCCTCCATAAACATCCAGACACATGGCTGACACGGTATACCGACGTTATCAAGGGTAATAGATTCAAGCGACATTTTTGGAGATTTTCAGTTATAGTTAAAGCACCTACGTATTTGGTATCAACGATTATCGCTCTATTGAGCTGGGTTTAAATGATTTCGAATTTCGATTTTTGGCGCCTAACCTTTGCAGGTCTTTTGTCTTTCTTCTTTTGTCAGTTTTTTGGTTTTGTTGGTCAAGAACCCAAGTGACAGAAAATTTGTAGTTTTTTCAAAATTTTAATCCAGGGTCTGTTGGATCATATTCACCCGGATGACCACAACAGATTATTTACTAGTTTACCCACTGTTTCATTCATATAATTAAAGGACTAAAGGTAAATGTCCCATATTTCAGCATTTAGGGTCTTCGGGATTCTTTATTTATCATTTATACTTTTAAACATAGGAATACTTTAAAAGATCTTCAAGAAAGGTATATTGATATTTAGGCTGTTATACATATATTGCTCTTGACCTGATTAGTATGTGGTGTAAACAAATGTTGAACCTTTTAAGTATGTACAATCCCGAAAAACATTTCATAGAAACTCCTACGTTATTCCGTACGCAAAACTACAACTATCAATGTTGCTATGAACTTTAGCTAGGCGTTTTGGTAAAGTTTTCATTAATTTGGTTATATACAATATTTGAATGATGGATATTTTGTTGAGAAAAATCGATTTAAGTTGATGGTTATGATGACTAAAATATGTACAAAATTTATTCTAGCCTTCTGGCGAAGCCCTCTTGTTCGTTCAATGCGAACTAATAATCTAGTCTATGAAACAGTGGGCATATTATTATTTTCGTGTGCAAATTCACTCATTGAATTAATGAAAGTGTCACTAAGGGTCATTAATATCGCTAAGCTATCGCATTAGGTTAAGTTAACTGTAAGTTGTAAGTTGTTATAAATAAATAAATAAATTATTTCCAGGTGGTGCTTTGGCGACTGCTATACTGCCGACACAAGCCTTACAGACTACCTGATTAGCTTAGATGTAATATTTTATAATACATAATTATACAAATAAAAGTTAACTTGTTTCTTAGATTTATTAAGTGATTAATTAATTCATAAATAAAGACAGTTCTTTTTAACTCATAGTAATATTTTAACACGATATCCCTTTTAAAGTAGATATCCAAACCACTAATGTGATGGGGCTCCAAGACCTGAACTAACGCATACCCACAAACACATATACGAACGCACACACATAAACACACTCAAAACACACACATACCTACACCTACCGGTTAAATTTATTGTATAACATGGAATAATATTATGTAACCAGTTAATCTCTTAGTATCAAAAATACTTACTTATTTTTATTTTATTTAAAAACTTTATTGCACAAATAGGTATAACAGGTGGACTTAATGCTAGGGGCATTCTCTACCAGTCAACCCTTGGGTCATGCAGATAGTTTGTATATGGGTTATGGTTTGTACTTACTTCAGGACCCATAAACACTCATCCTTGGGTCGACGCAACCTTCAATAGCATATCAGGGTATACAGTTCATCAGTAGGTAGATCGATTCTAGTTCTTATTCCCACAGTGTAAGAAGGATACAGACGATACTTTAAACTGTACTGTCTGGTTAACGAAAAAACTACTATGCTTTCCATGTACCTATATTTAAATGCCTCCTCCACACTACTCGCGAAGTTGAACGAAGTTAGAAGAATACGATAGTGTAGAGAGGCACTTCGGCTCGCCTCGTGCTCGCCGCGTCAAACTTTGCCTCGCCTCGGGCGAACTTCGCCGAGTAACTTCGCGAGTAGTGTGGAGCAGGCATTATATTTGTTGTTTTTTTCTTTATGTCCCCTCGTCCTTGCAGTTAATTGTTGTCAAAAGTTTTGATGTTAAAAACTTTCTTTCTTTTTCTTAGTACATACTAACTACTTACTGAATACCGCAAAGGGCCCAGAAAAAGAGAAAGTAGATACACATGTTAACTGTTTCGTCTCGCTTATGTATGTCATTTTTTTCAAAATTAATTCATTTATTTTTATTGTTTTTTGAACCGGATGTTAAAAACAAAGCCAAAACCAGAAACTAGTTAAAAATCGTTTATTAAAAAAACCTTTTGGGGTTAGATAAATAGCAACGTTGATTAACCGTGGGAATGTTAATGTAATTAATAGTCAAAACAATACAGTTAATTAAAAACAAAGTTTTTTCTCATTGTTTGGGGAATGGTGCTAAGGTTGGCGAACGAGTTGACTTAGCCGAGGTCGGGATTCGAATTTCCAACTTAAAACATGTTTTTGTGTTCAATTATTTTATCTGGATAGCAGTATTTCATTTTAAACAGAGTTAGGGCATAGCGATTTACCTATCGCTCGAACTGGAGCTGCCCGACTGGTGAATACCTTCAGACCGCAGCCAATTATCAATCACTTCGGTGTTGTTGTGCTCCAGCGTGTAAGGTTTCCAGAGCTCCTGGTATATTAGTAGCAGGGGTCAAGCCTTCAAGGTAAGGGCGACAAGTCCAGTAACAACCTTATTATGCTGTACTTGTCACCCTTAAGCTAGGACCTCATTCCCACTTAACATCTGTTGGGATGAGGTTAATCTTGAAGTGTAGTATTAAACCAAAAAAAATCAAAATGTATCTTAAACACCCAGACACAGAAATAGAATAGAAAATATCTTTATTCATGTAAGCTTTACAAAAGCACTTATGAATAGTCAGTACAAATAAAGTATTCTACCGCCGTGTTCGGAATGTTGATCATGTCGAGAAGAACCGGCAAGAAACTCGACAAAACAAACACATTTGTTTATCACATGAATAGTTTTTCTGGGTGGGAGCTGAATGGTTCGGCCAAAGGTAGGTACTGGATTTGGTTCCCACCCAGGCCCGAAGGTTTCGGATTTTGAAGAAAAATAATAAAAATTCGAATACTAACAAACGCCTTTTTGTTTAATTATATTATCTCATTACTATTTTATTAACATTTGCCCGCGACTTCGCTTGCATTAAATTCGGGAAAATATGGTTCTCCTTTCTTGATTTGAAACACAGAAGTTTTCTTTGGTTTAATTTAAATTTTTTTTTTTTTCACACTTCGGGAAGTCTTCACACTAATTTCCACCCCCTATTTTAGGGGCTGGGGAAAGATTTCTTAGCAAAAATAACAACGCTCCTTAATTTCTTAGTAGAAGAAAACTAAGAATATTTTTTTCGTCTGTATTCAATTTTATTACTTGTATGACTTTAAGCACGAAACATTTCCTTTAGGGTGATGATGTGGAAAACTCGACTCAACATTAACCACCACAGCAGAACTGGTTTGGGAAATAGGAACATATAAGCGACGTAGGCGATCTATCAATCAGCGATTGCTTATACGTTACATAAACCCACGCGAACCAACTTAAACTCACTATAGTGATTAAAAGCTAAAATCATACACCATGAAGAGTTCCGGAATTTTAAACTTATTCAACCTGTTTACTCCATTAAGTCAAAACGTAAAAAAATAAAAAATTAAATATGTTTTATCCGGCAATTCATTCATAATCACCAACCAATTCATGGCTGAGATACATGTTTTGAAATAATACTTTTTTGTTGAATTATTTATATCATGCTTCCGTTTACATTGATGCTAGTGTAGGTAGCAACTTGTATTAAAATGTAAACGAAAAAGAAATACCTCAACTAAAATCATTCTTATGCGAAATGTAACAATTTTTACAATCTAGTTCCGAAGGTCATAAAAAATATGCAAATATAGCACTACAGTACAAAAATAGACATAATGAACGGTGGCTATCCTAAACATAAAAACGCGAAAGTTTCTAATAATGTAAGAATATCAGAATGGCAGGAGGTTGCTCTATTACACAAATATTTAATAAGTAGAATGGATTCGTATAAAATTTGGAAGGAAAGATGATGACATAGATTAACTTGAGAATACGATACTTTTTTTCCCAAAAGAACTCAGGCGAAGTCGTCGGCTATAGTTAATCTGTTAGTCGTGACTTTAATATATATAGGTATAGGTATACTAGCGACCCGCCCCGGCTTCGCACTGATATAAAATATAATAGTCTATGTCACTCACTGAAAAAAATGATTAAAATCGATCCAATGGTTTTGAATACATTATATAATTACAACCTCATAAATAACAGTATTTCTATACTATCAAATGGATGTCATACACATATAAACCTTCCTCTTTAATCACTATATCTTTTGAAAAAAACAGCATCGAAATCCGTTGCGTAGTTTTAAAGATTTAAGCATACATAGGGACAGAGAAAGCGACTTTGTTTTATACTATGTAGTGAAAACACCCAGACACAAAACAAATAAAAATGCTAATCGCATAAATATGTCCTGGGTGAATCAAATCCTGTACCTTTCATTCGACAGCCACGACCGATAAACTGAACTAAGGCGCCTGTCCTAGCCATTAACAAAAATATTTAAGCTCGATTTTTAATTGCTACCGACTGCAACAGTCACTATATACCCGATCACAATTAATTTAAACTCAACTATCTTGTAAGAACGAATTGTTGTTTAATTTATTTATGTAACCAATAACATAGATACCAGCACAGTGAGAAAAAATAGAACATATTTTAATTAACATAATGACGATCTGTGATTATCACCAGCGAAATCATCATTCATGTGTCAAGCCTCGGGTTGACGTGTCGCGTGGTCCGAAGTACTTAATCCTTGAAGTTAGTTCCTAGTGTATTTAAGTGAGCTTTTGAACTAGTACTAATTTGATATCCGTAAAGTTACTTTCAATCGTTGATAAAAATATATAGTATGTAGATACAAAAATTTGGCTTAATTACATCCTATATTTATCAACTTACTTCAATGTTTTTTCTGTGTGGGAAAGAATTTAACCCACAGTCTTTGGTGAAGTGTGCAGAGTTCCTTAACTGTCATTAAGCCAGAAAAATCAATGACAAAAGAAATATAGAAAAATACATTAAAACCTCTAAAAGTCTTGTAAAAATTATAAACGATACTGTCACTTTTAAACAGAACATAAACGGATTAAAAAAAGAAGAAAAAAATTTAAATCCTCTGCGTGCTTTAGTTTTAAAAAGTAATAAATAACACTTTTTCCGTAAATAAAAAAAGAGTTTGATGATATCAAGTGCTTTTTCAATGTTGTTCTTAGTAAACTTACATTATTCTATTAACAAAACAGGTTTAATAATATAAGGCCCATTGATATATGTATTTAACAGTTCGTACAAATCAAACTTAAAATGGAGTCCAACAGACCAACTACATGTAAGTATATATATTTAAATCATTCTGATATATAAATACCTAAATCAGATAAAACTCGCTTTACTAAAAGTAAACTCTATGGTAGGTATCAAATTCAGTTTGAAGAAGTTACGAAATATTTATTTGACTAGCTATGCCGGCGACTTCATTAGCCTGGGCTACAGGTTTTTTATATATTATATAAACTTTCATTGTCCTTCCATAACATTTGAAATAAAAAGTACCTAGTCCATATTTGAACCCAGGTTATGAGCTATTTTTGTGCCAAATTCCATAGATCAAACTTAAAAAATTAAAAATTTCCCTTTAAATGGCTATATTATCCCATGCATCCTTATTTTCAAAACAAAAAGTAGCCTATGCCCGTACTAATATTATAATATTAGTATGACGAATACAAAGCACAGATATTAAAAGCCCAATAAGACATTCTTAAGAGTAACGTTTTCGTCAGCTTTTTAAATTAGCTTATTAGTGTGTTAATCTAAATGTACAGTCCGCAATATTAGCATCATACTCCTTAGTATTTTGTCACATTAAACCTCCGTGTAACTAAGTACGTTAATAAGACGGTTAACGTAATGTGACAAGGTACTGATTTGTTTACAAACTAAACCAGCTGCCTGTTCCTAAGTATTTGAAATAATTTTTTTTATTATTTTTTTTGGAAAACATCACATACATTGCTCTGATCCTGTGGTAAGTCGCTAAAGCACTTGTGTTACAGAAATCAGAAACAACGACGGTACCACAACACCCAGACCCGAGACAGTACAGAAAAGTTAGTTTCTCATAATGACCCGACCGGGGATCGAACCCGGAACCTCAGAGAAGGCGACGCCAAAGTCCGGCACGCTCGCCTCTCGGCTACGGAGAATCATTTAAAAGGCAAACTTTTATTTTTTTAAAGTTTTCATCTAGAGATGCGTTTTCGTCGCTGCTCATGAACGGTTAAATTTTTAAAGATTTGAGGCTAAAAAATAAAAAGATCTTATTAATTAGTCTTTATTTCACGGCCCGTACTACGTAGTAACTTTTTTGTGACTTACTTTATAAAACGTAACGTAAGTTGATTCGTAACCTGTTTAGATAGCGTGATATTTCTATTTTGCACCTTCTGCAGTTAGGTACGCGGTATTGCACGTGCGTTGAAGATTATGTTCTTACGCCCCGATGGTTTAGTGGTTTAAGTACTGGGTTTTAGGGGTCATGGGTTGGATTCCCAGGTATTGTAAAGTAGGTTTAGGAATTTACGAACATAGCTTGGGTTTGTGGTCACCAATTGCGTTTGGCAAGTGTGGTCATTATACTGGTAGGTTGATGCCCAAATTGAAACGATGACTTGATTTCATATTGGAGGCCTTTGCGCTTTTTTTTAACTCATCGCCGTTAATGGTGATACTATGGGAAACTCGGCTCAGTATAACTACCACAGCACCACTGGAATAGGACTTTGCACAATTTTTTATTGATTTAAATGAAATAGTACGTTTATTTAGTTCTGTAAAATCCAATGATTGACAAGATAGGAGAGAATAAAAAATACCTTAATTTTCCGAGCAAGGAATAATGTTTGCTTTTTGTTTAAACAATGCCTGACAATGTAGTTTGTTCACACGACAATGAAAGTAAGTAAACTGGTTAATCGATTTCAATAGAATAGGCAATTATATTAAGACTTTTTGCTATTGATGTATGACGACAAGTGGTAAAAACCAACTGAGTGTTACGTTTACAGGTTAATGTCAATCTTACGTTTTTTCAAACCTTTATAGGGCTTTGTCGATATAGTCGATCACCATAATTTGAACCTTACTCAGTTGAATTAAAGTCCAAAACCAATGAAAAATTGAAACATGCTCTGCCGTATAGAGGGTTAAGGGGGGAAATGCATTGAAGCATCCTTACGCTGTCCCGGGCAAGGCAGCGGCTTGTTTGGCGATGGCTGGCACATACATCATGCTTGTGAACAGGTTCCATCTTTGGGGACTGGTCTGCTCCAGCTTACCCCTTAAAATAAAGTAATGCTTAATACTTTTTTCTCCCATCAAAATAAAGCTATATGACTTGGTCCAAAGTGTTCTACACATAGCTATAAGTTAGATACTGCTACTGTAACTAATCTGCTGAGTTTCTTACCGGTGTCTTCTCGGTAGATATGGGTTCCGTACCGGAAGTAGAATCACTTTGCATTGTATTCAATGACGATTCAAAAGTGTTCCATGTAACCTACTTGAATAAAGAAATATTTAAGTTTGAGTTTGGGACGTGCTATCTATGAGGTCCCGGATTAGAGTCCTGTTCGGTTCAAAACGGAAAACGAACTTTTCTATATTGTCTCGGGTCTGGGTGTTGTTTTACCGTCGTTATATCTGATTTCTGTAGCACAATGAGCAATGTATGTGATGCTCTTCAATACTTATTAATTTACTAGCGACCCGGCTTCGTACGGATGCAATGTAAATACTTAGAAATGTTGGCTTTTCTATTTTATTTTGCAAATAAAAATCTTCCTCTTGAATCACACTTTATAATAAGTAAACCCGCATCAATATCCGTTGCGTTGTTATAAAGATCTAGCCTAGTAGCATGCGCAACGCGAGTAAATTTTATCGCGCCTTAACAAACGTCAAAATCGATTGAAGGCAGTGCGTCAGCTGTTGATTCGCTGAAAATACGAGTGCGGTGTGCTATTAGCCAATCAACAGTATCGAAACTTTTGTCGTCTCGCGCGATAAATTTGACGTATTGCGCATGCTAGGCCTGCTAGGCGTACATAGGGACATACAGAAGCGACTTTGTTTTAAATACTATGTAGTGATGTTTAGGTGTCAAGTCGTATATGTTTTTGTTATTGCAGGTAGAATCATCACGCTGCTACCATGCGGAGTCATCTGCATATTCCTCGCGGCACTACTGCCAAATATCGACATCATACAAATTATCGTGAATTATGTGAGTACTAAAGGTTGCCCGCGACTTCGTTCGCGTAAAAAGTATCCTCTATGTCTACCATTCATCGTAATACATTATGTAGATAGCAATACAAAATTCTAATTCAAAATTAGAAACAGAAAAAAAAAATCTCCCCTTGCGATGCAGGAATCGAACCCACGACCTTCACGTATCACGCGTGCTGCTCTTCCAACTGAGCTATTGTAGGCTATGAAATTTTTCTGCTGTATCATTCGTTAGCCTCCGGTAAGTGCCGTCTGTCGAATATGTATAGAACTACATACTTATCGGTAAAGTACTATAAAATAAAAAATCGAGCTATTGCGAGAATTAGTAACATACAACCTGACATACACATCCAGACATTTACACATTCTTACAAACGTCTTAATTAATTCTGTATTAACTTGTACCCGTGCGAAACGGGGGCGGATAGCTAGTATGTTTATAATATACTAATTAGTCGCCCTGGCTTCGCATGGGTGCTAGTTAATACAAATGAAGTTTTCGGCTTTTCTGTACATTAAAATGTATGGATTATACATGTAAACCTTCCTCATACATCACTCTATCTATCAAAAAAATCGCATAAAAATACGTTGCGTAGTTTTAAAGATCTAAACATACATAGGGTTATACAGAAAATGCGACTTTATATTATATTACATATACCTTATTGCTCAAAAATTTACAGAAATAGGTTTTACAGATTGATTATAGTACAATTTAGGCGGTCTTATCGCTAGAAAGCGAACCTTAAGGTAGAGGAAATAGTAGATGGCGAGAAATGGGTACAACTTTGTTTTCTGTTATGCAGTGGTTACGTAGGTAGATAGTACTTGCCCCTCAAATAAGATAGGTAAGTGATTAGTGCACCTCTCTGTTGAACTAAGTGTCGTGGATTCAGTCCCCACGAAAGGCGAAAAATATGCTATGAACAATGGTTCCTGGTGCTTTTAAGTATATTTTGTGTACACGTATGCAACAAACTCTAAGTAATCCTTCAAAAAATGATCCTGGATTGCATGAGGTTTGACCAGTTGATCCCAGTTATGCCTTTACCTTTACCTTTGCTTTATTATTATTATTATTTTTTAATAATTGATTTTTAATTTTTATTTTACAATTGACAAACTAACTGTGTGTCTTAGTGCAAAATTAGTAATAAGTGTAGCTTTCATTTGTAAAAAAACTACTGAGTTTCTTGCCGGTATCTTCTCTTTAGTTATAGGTTCCGAACCGGAGGTAGCTTCATTTGCTTTATATAGAGACTATTCATAAGTATTACTAATGTAATCTATGTGGATAAAAAAATGTTGACTTTGACTTTGACTATGCCACTTCTCTAGCTCCACTGGATAGGGGCGAGAGCCTTATGTTAAGGCTGTTAGGGTTCAGAGCTTCCCGAAATATTGGTAAAGGTGATATGGCCTCGCATCTATCATCGAGAGTTGGATAGGAACAAAAGCTTTACTGGCACGGATTCTCATAAACCTCTAGGAGTTTCGATACCTGATAGAGTAATTAGCCTTTTCTGAACATGTACTTTTTTGGACCAGAATTGTCAGATCACGAATGGCTCCGGGATATCGTACCTGCTGCAGCAGAAATCTCCAGCGATCCACATATCAGCCTACCTGTTCAATGTTACCAATGCCGAGCAGTTTCTTATGGGGGAGGACAATAAGCTCAGGGTGGAAGAAGTTGGCCCTTTCACGTACAGGTAAGGTTTATAATAATAATCTGGATCATACAAAGCTATTGACACGTAAGTTATTCGTAGGTAAATACTCGTAACAAACCATATGGCCTTCTGAGGGAAGGAGACGATGTTGATGAAGGAACTGCTCTGTCCCAAAAAGGGTAGAGACTACCCACTATAATACCCCGCTAGGATCTCATCATCTTTAATGCGGTGCTGTAGGCAGAACACACAAAGCAGGCAATGTCCCTGGAATGGTAAGCTTTAAAACCATTAAACATTTCAATAAGTATTTTATTACGGTTAAGAAACGTGACATACATTGCTCCAATTCAGCGGTATGTAGCTAAAGGACCTGTGTTACAGAAATCACAATCATGGACAGTACCTAGTAGTAGTAGTTTAAAAGAGGTAGGGCATAGCGATTAATCGCTCGAACTGGAGAAGCCCGACTGGTGAAATACCTCCACCTTACAGAAGATCGCAGCCAAATAACAATAACTTTTGGTTCCTGCGTGTAAGCAAGGTTTCCAGAGCTCTGGGGGGTGCTATATTAGTGGCAGGGGTCAAGCCTTTAGGTAAGGGTGACAAGTCCAGCAACAGATTTATTCTCCTGTACCTACTTGTCGCTCTTAAGCTAGAACCACATTACCATTTAACATCAGGTGGGATGAGATCAACCTTGAAGTGTAATATAAAAAAATAAAATAAACCACAACACCTAGACCCGAGACCATATAGAAACGATCGTTTTCAATATTAACCCAACTGGTAATCGAATCCTCAACCTCAGATATGGTGCGACGCCAAAGTCTGGCCCGGTCCGTTTTCGGCTACAGAAGTCATCAAAAAGATAATAACGATGTTTTCAAACAGGTAGTGTTTTACAAGATCGCATACTTTAGGAATTACTTACTTGTTTCAAAAGTATGGCGACTATGCGGTAGGTAATTAGTAGATACAACTTGGGACTAGATTTGCTCTGTGCAATTTACAAGTTATACATAGTTACTGGAATTAATCAGACTAAGTTTCCCAATCTTACAGACTTAAAGAGATGAATTGACATATCATGCCCAAATAGATAGATATACTTTCATTTTGTATTTCGTTTAAATAAACTTTTCTATTGGTTGTATATTATGGTGAAACGAGAATAATCCCTTAAATAAATTGTACTTAAACAAGATAAATTGAGAATATTTTAATGGTATTTATTTAATTCAAATTCAAATTCAATATTCTTTTATTCATGTAAATTACACCAGTAATATTTATGAAACGTCTATATAATGCAAATGACGCTACCTCCGGTTCGGAACCTATAACTTACAGAGAAGATCCCGGCAAGAAACTCTGTCGTTCATATTACAAATATAGCTGAACTTATAACTAGTTTTGCACTAAGACATACAGTGTAGTAATTAGATAAAATAATGTAGTAAATTGTAAAAAATAATTCAGTGATTCAAAGTAATAAGAAAAATTAAAAAATATATATATTTAAATTAAACAAACTGTAGGTCCTAATGCACATTCGTGCTTAATAAGAATTTTGCCAACTTGCGAGTTGACAAATACGTAAAGAAATAGGTACCTCTTGCTGAGTTTGTATAAATAGAAATACAATTAGTAAATATAATTAGTGAAATTTTTCATGTGAGGGCGAACAGACTAGTTAGTGGTCCACACTTCTTTGTCATTAATATAGTCTTCTACTCTGTAGTACCCTTTTTTCAAAAGACAACCTTTAACAATTAGCTTAAATTTATTCAATGGTAAATCAACAATAACTTGAGGTAATTTATTAAAAAAAGTTATACTTAAACCAACAAATGAATTACCAATCTTATGAAGTCCACGTTTAGGGACAGCAAGCTTGTGTTTATTTCTAGTGTTGATGCTATGAGTGTCAGATTTTTTAGGAAAAGTATGCAAGTTTTTGTATACATACATTAGACAGTCAAAAATGTATTGAGATGCGACTGTTAGGATGTTGATTTCCTTGAATAATTCTCGCAGCGAGTCACGTGGTGTTAGCTTGTAAATGGCTCGGATGGCCCTCTTTTGTAACACGAAAATAGTCTGTAGGTCGGCCGCAGATCCCCATAAGAGCAGACCATACGACATGACGCTGTGAAAATAGCTAAAATAAACCAATCTTGCCGTCTCCACATCAGTCAGTTGCCTTATCTTCCTAACAGCATATGCCGCCGAACTCAGTCTTCCAGCCAGAGAAGTTATGTGAGGAGACCATTGTAATTTAGAATCTAAGTTTATGCCAAGAAATATAGTAGAGTTAATGAGTTCAATTTGTTCCTCATTAATTTTTATTATAGTGTTGACCTGCTTTACATTCGGCATTGAAAACTTTACGCATTTTGTTTTATTGGCATTAAGTAAAAGGTTGTTAGTTTTAAACCAATTGAGTACCTGGCTGAGAGCTAAATTAATGTCATCAACATTTTCATTTTGTCTATTAATTTTGAACATTAGAGAAGTATCATCGGCAAATAATACTATCTCACATAAATCATTGGTAAAGAATGGCAGGTCATTAATATATATTAAAAATAGCAAAGGTCCCAATATTGAGCCCTGGGGCACTCCCATTAATAATGGAGTACCGGACGAATTAACTCCATTCACACTGACTTTTTGAGTTCGGTCAGACAGATATGACTTAATTAGATCAAGTGAATTGTTAGATACACCATAATGCCGCAATTTCAAAATCAAGGTTTGGTGATTTACGCAATCAAACGCTTTTGATAAATCGCAAAAAACACCCACGATATCTTGCTTATTATCCCATGCATCAAACACATGCTTGATGAGTGCTACTCCTGCATCTGTTGTAGATTTCCCTTTAGTAAAACCATATTGGTTTTTATGTAATAGCTTATTTACAGTGAAATGGCTTAGTATCTGATCAGAAATTATTTTTTCAAAAATTTTACTAAATGTAGGTAAAATTGAAATGGGTCTGAAATTTGACGGGTCATTTTTTTCTCCGCTTTTAAATAAAGGTATGACTTTACTAAGTTTCATTAAATTTGGAAAACAACCTTCATCAATACATTTATTAAATATAATTGCCAAGTGAGGAGCTATAATATGTATTATATTTTTTAATACATCTGTAGAGAGACCCCATAAATCTTCAGTTCTTTTAATATTAAGTTCCTTGAAGGCATTCAAAACTGTCTTAAAGTTAATGTACTCAAATATAAAGGGAGTTTTGCATTCATCGACATGCGATTTGAGCAGGGAATTAGCTTGATCAGGGTTAGATAATAATCCATTAGTTATTGTGACCGGGATATTTGTAAAGTAGGTCTCAAAAGCGTTGGCAATTTCCCCATCTTTCTCGATAATAGTGTTATCAATTTTGAGGGAGAGCTTGTTTGTTTGTGTTTTGTTTTTACAAGTCTCTTTATTGATAATTTGCCATGTGATTTTGTTTTTATTAGTTGCTTTAACTATTTTTTCTTTAAGAAAGTTAGATTTAGCAACCGCGCAAATCTTTTTAAATATTTTCGAATAATTTCTGACATATTCCACTATTGAGGGATCGTTCGAATTAGCTTTTATATCATATAATTCAAATAATCTACGTCTACTTTTATATATACCTAACGTAGCCCAGTCACTAAATTTTATTTTTGAATTGTCTACTTTTATTATTTTTTTAGTAAATATATTATTAAATTCTGTTTCAACGCTATGGAATAATTTCTTAAACATACTATCGACATTATTGTCTGGCTTAAAGGATATTAACGACATCTTTTCGCAGACATTCGATTTAAATTTTTCAACACGTTTTGTGGTAATAGGCCTGCAAGTAATAGCAGACATTTGAGCGACAAAATGATTTGATTTTGTAAGCAATGGTTAGTCAATTCATTAAGGTATTACTTTAAAATTAGGAGTTCGAATTTGTAGTAATACTCTCGATAAATTTTTAGGCACCAACTCATTTTAGAAAAAATAAACTTTTGTCTGTAACTGGGTTTGGCTTCTAATTCTGTAACACAAGTGCTTAAGCTAATTATCATACCAATCAGAGCCATGTATGTGACGTCGTCAAATATTAATTTTAATTTATTTATTTAACATCCACATCATCAAGGCATTAAAGTTATTTATTGGTTTTCATAGCTGACACGAGAACATAAGGTTCAATTTGATGTAGGATCTACCTCAGTCTGGTCAGGCCATTAGTAAGGGTTAATGTAGACCACTTTGAGAAGCTCTGACTGCACTTATAAGACTTTGATACCAGAGCTTAATACCCACCAATTATGATCTATGTCTTGGTAAACAAGTTTCAACACATAGAAAAGTAAACTTTGAAAGTATTTACTTCTGGTTTTCTGCATGTTCATTATATTATCGGTCTTTAACAGTCGGCTGGCACGCTAATCCATACTAATGTTATAAATGCGAAAGTAACTCTGTCTGTCTGTCTGTCCGTCTGTTACTCTTTCACGCCTAAACGGCTGAACGGATTTTGATGAAATTTGGTATAGGTATACGTTGAATCTAAAGAACGGACATAGGCTACTTTTTATTAGAAAATAAGGGGGGGATGGGGGTAATACCACCTTTGAAAGTTTATATGGAAAAATGTTTATTTTTGAAATTAGAGATATGAAATTTGGCACAAATATAGCTCAAAACTTGGATTAAAATATCTTTTTGTTTCGAATATTAGGGGAGAAAGGGGTAAAACCGACCATGAAAGGATGTAGTCCAAACGAACGAAGTCGCGGGCACAGCTAGTGCATAAATAACGTTTGAGAGGGAAATGCCTACCGGACCGCCACTCTTTGCGAGAAACAGAAAGTGGTGTGCCGGCCTCGCACTGACTAACTAACTCCCTTCGGTAATCAATTCTGCGCAGTTGTGGGGGAGACTGAATCCATAGCGGATTCTACGAAGGCTTCCTCGGCGAGGGAGCCTGTCGCTGAGCGACCTCTGCCCTTTCGGGCTTGCTAGAGAGTTAATGATCTGACAATGACGATTCTCATGACGTCATTATTAGGCGATGATGAAAGTTGCTACCCACGCAACAAGTCAAGCCCACTTCAGTCACCAGTCATATTGTAAGAACGGGGGACACCTTCGTTTAGGCTGCGGTACAGTGGGCCAATGCATTTTCCCCTTCAAAAAAACCTTTGATGCTACTAACTCCCCGTCATTTCATTTGTAACTTAATAATTAATTTGTCTGTGACATATTATATCTTTTGAACAATTAATTCGTCTTCTTATTCCTCATTCCAGTATCTCCGTTTATGAATAATGTTAATGATCCTTGGTCTCCTAAAGTTCTGACGTCTTCCATGTTCGACTCGTAATTTACAATAAACCTTGATCTTCTTTATACAGGGAAATCCGGTCCAACCAGGACCTGGAAATCGATGAGGAAGCGGAAGTGATGCGCTACTCCCCAAAGTCAGTTCTCGAATTCCTGCCGGAAGAGTCTGTGGCTGACCCAAAGGATGTCAACGTTACTTTGCCTAACTTGGCTGTGTTGGTAAGTATTTTTAAGTATATCCTTAACCTTATTACGGATAAAAATATTCAACAAGTTACCGCAAGGTATTATTGACTTACCCATGCATAAATTTAAGGTCTATGTTAAATCATGTTTAATGAAAAAAGGGTACTACAAACTTGATGAATATTTTAATGATAAACATATATGGACATGATTATTTGCTCGCTCGCACACCATATTTTTAAGTTCTCTAGCCCAAAATATTGTAAAGATTAGGATAACTACTGAGTTTCTTGCCGGGTTCTCGGTAGGGTTTGGTTCCGAACCGGCTGTAGCTTCAATTTTGGTTTATATTCATTTTGACGATGCATAAGTGTTACTTGTAACCAACATGAATAAATGAATTGATTATGATTATGATGTGGCGAACCTTATAAGGGAGGCAGGCCTCCCATTGCTGTTGAGGGCGTTATAGTCTGCAATAATTTAGGGTTTCTTGTCATGATCCGTGAGGATTGCCTTTTTTCAAAGAAATTTACAAACTGTACTCATAAGCTGTCATAAAGTCAGACACAATTGATATTCTATTTTGTCTAGTTTTCTGGGCCTTTCAACCATAA
Organism: Glyphodes pyloalis; assembly: GCA_037074685.1. Taxonomy (NCBI): domain Eukaryota; kingdom Metazoa; phylum Arthropoda; class Insecta; order Lepidoptera; family Crambidae; genus Glyphodes; species Glyphodes pyloalis. The sequence continues at coordinate 716,240 of JAYKKO010000012.1, read as the reverse complement.
GTTAGTAAGACAGATAGTCAGATACCTACTACCAAAAACCAAACTTGTCGGAACCGTAGACGAAAAGAAATTTTGAATCCTCATAATCGTTCTCAATTAACTACGAATCCGCATAAAACGTTTAAAAAAACAATTATGCAAATGAAAAACCACGTATAAATTCTTGAATTTTCGCATTTTCATTCGCAAACCGAAATCTTCCGTAGCTTCATTTCATTTTTGGTAGATGTCTACTGATACATTTTTTATTTGAAGGGTATGTCGTCAATGATGAGCTCCCAGGGCTACCTCACGAAGTTGGCGTTCGGTGTGCTGCTCCAGCAACTCCGCTCCAAAATGATCGTGAACCAGACCGCAGAGAAGTTCCTCTGGGGATACGACGAGCCGCTTATACGGCTGGGGAACACTATTCTGCCAGGATGGATCAACTTCGAGAAGATAGGACTCCTGGACCGGGTAAAATTTTATTTATTTGTAATATAGAAGAAGCTCGTGCTTGTTCGCGTTATTTCGGTTAAAAAAAATACACTATGTGTTATCAATATTACATTATATGGTATGCTTTCTGTGTGATTTAGCCAACTCTAATTTCTTGTAGATTTTTTACATTTTTTAAAGTGCTTCACGTCGCACTAGCGATATTTAAGTAATTTAAAGAAAACAGAAAAAAAACCATCTCCCCTTGCGGTGTAGGAAAACCAGCATGCGCAATACGTGAAGGTCGTATCCTACACTACAAGGGAGATGAAATTTCTATTTCTTAAAAATATCTGATATCCAGTCTCCACACTTGCATCTTGCAAATGTATTTGTCCATAACTTATGTCCAATCACTCACTACCTCTCCCATCTTTTACCCTCCTTTTAGATTTAAATTAAATTCTACACAACGTTTATAGATTTTCGACCCCAAACGTCCTTACCGCCTGGAGCTACATACATCACTGCACAAAAAATTTAAAATAAAAGCCATGAATGGTCTAGGCGGCTTAAAAGATTGGGACTACGAAGATTCTAACAAACGGTAAGTGGGTAACTTCATACATAATGTATCTGTCGCATTTTCAGTAAATTCGCCATTTACATACGGCGTCGTCAGTTTAAAAACGAATGCTGGTTTGTAAAATACCGAAGACAAAATGTCATTATGTATAATGCCGCAGCAAATTGAAGTATAGCTTTAAAAAGCTAGGGTGAGCATAGCATTCGGTTAGCAAAGGACAGTATTATTGAAGTTTAATAACACTAACAAATTGTCAATTTAATAGTATTAAAAGATATTAATGTTTAAAATATATATGAAATCCCTAGTACGTGACTCACCTACGGATTTTTTTTTTACTGAGTCTGAATAATATTATTACAAATGAGCTAGACGTGGCGCTTCGCCGGCCGCTTCCGCGGCACGCTTTTGAACCTAACCTAACCAATGGAATCGTTAATTACTTCAATTAACTTTGGGTTAAGTAATTGGTGTTGAATAAAAGTCCTTTTTGTTACATACTTGGATATTTTAATGAAGTTTCAAAAGAGAACCGAAACCTAAAAAGTCTAATTTGTCCAAACAGAGTTTTATTCATGGTCACCCCAAAACTATAACCAACTGTTGTCATTTTGCCTGATTTTGCATTCGACATATTACATAACAGCGAAGGTTTTAAAACAGACGCCATTTGTAAACGTGTTCACTCAAAATGCTTGCGTCATATCTAAGCACCGAAATATTTAATCAGAAACGAGACAATTAATTTATCATAAAATTACCCATAAATTAGATGTTAAAGGTCAAAAAAGTTATTTTCATTATGTTTGCAGACGAGCAAATGTGTGTTAAAAATGTATATTATCAACTATTTAAGGGGATAGGTGCAAAACTTTGCATATTTCAAAAACTGGTTCATCAACAATGCATACTAGAAATAAACAAGCTACTAACGTAATATGTATTCATAAAATTTTATATTTTAGTTTTGAAAATAATATATTTTATATTTCCACCGCAAAATTATATGCCCGTTATAATCTAATATGACTTATTTTAATTGGAAGGAGACTGGAGCCTAAGGCACGATTCTGCTGTTTTTCGAGTCTCGAGGAACTCCCGCCCGTATTATAAAATGCTTTTTTTATTTAAATTTATCTAATGACTGACTTACTACTATGAATAAAAAAAAAATGACATAAATATATTTGTGTGAGGCTAAGTTTGGTTGTTTGTGCATGTTACTGTGATAGTGTGTGGGTGTTTGTGTATGTGCGTGCGTTTGGGGAACGACCAGAGCCCCTTCGGGAGTCCCTCCTGGACCTCTGCTCGGACTGGTACCGGGACTTCATAATCAACCGTGCGTAGTTACCTAGCGTACCTACGTCTCTCCAATGTATGTGTCTAAAATACCTATTTAATTCAATTTTCATATAAATATAACTGTGTTAGTTCGAAAAGAGTTAGTGTCGAGTTTCTTGCCGGTTCTTCTCGACATGATCAACATTCCGAACACGGCGGTAGAATACTAAACATGCACTGACGATTAAAAAGTGCTTTTGTAAAGCTTACATGAATAAAGATATGTTCTATTCTTTTCTATTCTCTTTTATTCCAGCACGAAATGCAACACGTTCACAGATGCATACGAAGGCATCGGCTACCCAAGCAACATGCCCCCCGGAGCCCCCGTCCGTATCTTCAGGAACCTGCTCTGCCGCTTCCTCGACCTAGAATACCAGGGACAAGTCACAGCCCTTGGAGCTAAAGCCTTCCACTACAAGATCAGCCCCGACAACTTCAACATCAGCAACGATACAGAGTGCCTTTGCGGGAGAGGGACCTGCATAAGTGGAATTTCTGACATATCGCCCTGTTATTACAGTGAGTTTTGGGATTTAACACTAATGACGACATGCCACAACTCAATTTCAATGTCGCAATCGCTGTTATTAGGTATTTGATTAGGTGAGGAATTAATTAATACGTATCTCAAAGTATAAGATAATCTAACAGATGGATTTAAAACCAATTTATCGGCCCTCTTTCCTATTGACTTGTTCTTGCCTGACATCAACGTAAAATGGACCGCGAGAATCTAATTCTGTATAATTTACTTCCGATTGTCGATATGTAATTTTGTTGATATCACTCTGCAAACTGAATCAAGTTCCAATGTTCTTAATTTACTAAACCAGCTCAATAATCTTTGAATTTGCTTTAAGATCTCCCACTAGCGTTATCCAATGCGCATTTCTTGGATGGAGACCCCAAACTGCTGGAGCGTATAGACGGACTCGCCCCAAGCGAAGAAAAACACGGCAGTGAAATACTCATAGAGCCGGTATGATATTTATATTATCTTTTTATGTATATAATAACACAGAGTGTAGATCCTACTTAAACTTGACTGTATGCTTGTTACACTTTCACGGAAAAACTACTGAATGTAATTGAAAGAAAGAAAGAAAGAAATAAACATTAATTACTTAAAAACATCACAACATTGTCACATATATAAGTACACATATACAGAGAGGAGACAAACATTGATTAAAAGATTGAGTATTGAGTATTGAGTATTGAGTATTAACAAGAAAACAACAAAAAAAAATAAAAAAAATAATAATAATTATATACATACAAAAAAAAAGCGTGAAATTGATCTCCTCGCAATCTCCTCGTCAACCGGGCGGGTTTCAAATTGAATGAAATTTGACAACTGTGATGCCATATCACGAACTAGCGACTGGCTACGACTTCGCACGCGTAATATCCCCGCTTTTTCCATTGATAACTCGCTCCTATAGGTTGTGATGTAATATATCCTATAGCCTTCCTCGATAAATGGACAATCCAACTCAAAAATATTTTTTCAATTCGTACCAGTATTTCCTGAGATTAGCGCGTTCAAACATACTGTAAGGAACGTATGTTCTTTACTAAAAGTGGAAGTACTTCCGCCGAGCTAGGTGTTATCTGCTCGGGGACCAAGGCCCAACTACCAATCTTGGTTTGTTGTATATGTCACCGTAAGATTGTAAAAATCGTTAGATTACAATCTATCTCGCGAGATTGTAAACTGTCGACAGATTGTGAACCGTAACATTATGATTGCAATTTAACGCGTTATTTTTCGCTATATTGTAATCTATCGATGGGAATCGGTCAAATTGTGAACTGACGTAGAACGAAATGCATCTCGCGCGCTGATTGGTTGCGAGTTATATGCCCCCCGCCGCCCCGTCATTCGCCATATTTGTTTGTAATTTCGTTTGTTGTTTTTATACTATTAATTTATGGTATGTTTAAAGGACTAAATATTTGTTTATAAGTTTCTTAAAATTTTCCAATTTTAATTTGTGGTAAAAGACAAAATAATTGTTTCATTTTGTTGTAATTTTCAATTTAAATTTTGAGTGTTTGAAGAATAAATATTTCGGTACAATTATTTCTCAAAGTAATGTCAGGATTATTGATTACCTAGTAAATAAATACTTGAAGATTTTTTGAAGTGCATTTAATTTATTAAAACGACATCTCTATTTTTTTAATTAAAAGAAATGATTTGATTTGAATTTCATTCCTAACTTTACGGGGACATAAAAAGGTTGGTCGTGATTGGTCGCTCATACAATAAACCGACCAATCAGGAAGAGCTTTCGGACAGTTGACAGTTTGACGCCGGACAGATTGCAATTTAACGGTTTCACTTCGATAGATTACAATACAGCGAAAGATTATCCGTTAAATTGCAATCTCAAGTTACGGTTCACAATCTGTCGACAGTTTACAATCTCGCGAGATAGATTGTAATCTAACGGTTTTTACAATCTTACGGTGACATATATATACTTAGTGGCGACGAAACTTTTTTTTTTATAACCCACTTCAAGATTGACCTCATCCCACCTGATGTTAAGTGGTAATGAATTCCTAGCTTAAGGGCAAAAAGTATATTATAGTAAAACTGTTACTACAAACTCTGACATCGCGATGTAGGATCGATGTATTGATTGGCTAATCGTGCATTACTTATGGAGCGTCGTTTACTACGCCAATTCTGCTGACGCTGTATTTGTGTCGACTTGTAGGTCATGTCGTAGGTCGGCACAATACAAACTTCTAAAATCTTCAGCTTTATATTAGTATCGATAAAACTTTACAAGTGTACTAGCTAAGTTTTTATACATTTTCCACTGATCCAAATCCGTTCCGTAGTTTTTGCGTGTAAGAGTAATGGACATACATTCATCCATACACGTCCAAACATACATCCATACATCAATTTATTTTCACTAACTTTCGTGTTAATAATATTAATAGGATTTACATGTACCGAGTTTAATCCCCTCTTTGTAAGCTTTATCTTAAGGGGGCGCTACTGATTGGTAGTTTTCGAACCATTAAGGTTATTACATTTAAATAGTCTCATTACATATAAATAAACAGCAAAGTAATTTGATGCAAGTTTTTAGTCATTCTCATGAGCTTCTTGCCGGTATTATCTCGGTAGTTATTTATTTATTTATTTAAAAACTTTATTGCACAAAAAAAAGTACAACAGGTGGACTTAATGCTATGGGCATTCTCTACCAGTCGATCTTTGACAGTTATTATAGGTTCAGAACAGGGGGTTGCTGCATCATTTGATAGATTACCTACCTACTATTCATAAGTTTTACTAATGAAATCTATATGAATATAAATATTTGACTATTGATTTATTGATTGTTCCTTATAAACAATTTGTCAATTCCTATAGTATGCATATTTAAAGTGAGCATCGTATATAATGGCTGTATGAATTGAATGTAATTTTAAATGTATTAGGTATATATCATTAAATAATTTTGTTTGATAGCTTCTTTAAATATAAACGTTGGCTGTTATTTAAATTATAAGTTAAACCAGTCTTCCATCATTTAGTTGTGAGATTCGGAAAACGAGTTTTGAATCACAATTTGTACCAGAATTATTTTATAGCGCCTATTATATCCGGATCTTAGGATCTTTTCTGCAAAGATTAGCATTTTAAACAGGTTCAGTACTTAAAAGGCTATTATTCAACGAATAATGGGCGTTTCTATTTAAATGTATATGTCACCGTAAGATTGTAAAAATCGTTAGATTACAATCTATCTCGCGAGATTGTAAACTGTCGACAGATTGTGAACCGTAACATTATGATTGCAATTTAACGCATTATTTTTCACTATATTGTAATCTATCGATGGGAATCGGTCAAATTGTGAACTGACGTAGAACGAAATGCATTTCGCGCGCTGATTGGTTGAGAGTTATGTGCCCCCCGCCGCCCCGTCATTCGCCATATTTGTTTGTTATTTCGTTTGTTGTTTTTATACTATTAATTTATGGTATGTTTAAAGGACTAAATATTTTTTTATAAAAGTTTCTTAATATTTTCCAATTTTAATTTGTGGTAAAAGACAAAATAATTGTTTCATTTTATTGTAATTTTCAATTATAATTTTGAGTGTTTGAAGAATAAATATTTCGGTACAATTATTTCTTAACGTATGTCAGGATTATTGATTACCTAGTAAATAGTAAATAAATACTTGAAGATTTTTTGAAGTGCATTTATTTTATTTTAACAACATCTCTATTTCTTTAAATAAAAGAAATGATTTGAATTGAATTACATTCGTAACTTTACGCGCATAGAAAGGCTGGTCGTGATTGGTCGCACATACAATAAACCTACCAATCAGGAAGAGCTTTCGGACAGTTGACAGTTTGACGCCTAACAGATTGTAATTTAACGGTTTCACTTCGATAGATTACAATAAAGCGAAAAATAATCCGTTAAATTGCAATCCCCAGTTACGGTTCACAATCTGTCGACAGTTTACAATCTCGCGAGGTAGATTGTAATCTAACGATTTTTACAATCTTACGGTGACATATATATCTCCATAAGATGACATCTCTTTGACCTGACCCCTTAGTAAGTAAGTAGGTCCTTAGTTCAAGCAATTATTTTATGGAAACTAGAATGAAAGGTGATACCATAATATTAACAAAAATATGCAAACAGAATTATAAACACTCAAACACACAACTAAAACCAGCATCACATTAATATTTGCCCTAGGTGAGATTGAACCCAGGATCCGATTTATTTATTTATTTATTTATTTTCACGACTAGTTCTTGTCATATAAATTATAATTGATAATATGGTAGTACTTATTTGTCATTAAGGATTGCAACCCGGGTCCGGAAAAACGGGTCCAATAATAAGACATTTAGTTACGTCGACTGGATCCTGTACTATAACACCGGATCCGAAGACAGGTATGCAATTTCCAGTCCAAATCAAGCTGGATTGAGAATGATGCCGGATTGCAGTAGCTTCTTGTCATGTTGAGAACCTTATGAGTTTGTTTTGTAACAGAAAATCGGGATGGCTCTTACAACAAATTTTGCCGTGCAAGTCAACATAGTCATGAACACAGTCGACTTCAGCGCTGAAGCGAGCCGTTTCTCCGACATGGTGGTTCCTCTTTGCTATTTAAAACTGGTAAGACATGACATCAAAAATTTTTTTTTGACTTAATAACATCAGTATTTAATCCTGGAAATGTTTATATATTTTTTGTAATAGCTCAGTATATTGGCTCCTCACAGCCTGATGGTAAGCAAGAGAGAAACCCATCCATTAGCATCACCATACTGGCCCGCAAGGTGTTTCTTTACGCGACTTTTGCAGGAATAGTATAGTAATGTTTGGTAAAATTTGAGGAGTTCCCTTAAGACACAATTATTTTCATTGATTCTTTCTATGCATGCATGCGTAGTTTTAACAGTTGTTCGTTTTACCTTTTTAAATTTCCTTTCTTTCATTTGAAAACAGGACTTTGTAGAGTTAGAGTGTCTATTATTAGCCAACTAACCGCTATCCGCTCGCGCAGTACATAACAGTAGGTAAGATCGTGTTTCACTTGAGCGGTATATTAATTTCATAAAGTAATATAAATCATCTAACATTCTTTTTTTTTGACGTTTTTCAGGTACAACCTGAGCTCAACGAGTACAGTACCAGAAACCTAAGACTAACGTATGTCATTGCACCAAAAATCATTTTAACAGTTGTAATAGTCTTCTACTTAGCTGGAATCGTCATGGTGGCCTACGCTCTACATCTTATAATACCAAGGCTTGGCTATTCCAAACGTAAAGGCATAATCTTTAGGAGATCCAGCGAAAAACCGGCACCAAATGCGGCACCTCTGTTAAGTGGTCATTATTTAATGGAGAACAAGGAAATATGAACGTTTTTGACCGCCAGATGGCGTGACATTACGTCATGGCCGAACACGAGAAGAGATGGCAAGACTCAGTGAAAGAGTAGGTAGAATAAGAGCATGGTAATACGATTGACGAGAATTTTAACCCTGGACGTAAAAACGATATAAGTCTAACGTCTATGTGAGCCTGGGTTTGTGGGTCACCGTAGCTCTCGAACGGATGAACTAATTTTGTTTTTTTTTTTATGTTATATTGGTTAAGTAGGTAGTTTGTAGTGTTGAACTATTAAAAATGTAAGTTAGACCAAAATGGCCGCTGCCACGGTGTACCGGATTATATATTTTAACACAACTCCCTTAATTTTTTGTATCAGATAACAGGCCTTGAGTAATACTATATAATAATCTAACAGCTGTCAAAATTTACTCAGATATCGCATTAAACTATATTGCGACGTCACTTTTTCGTACAATTTTTACGAAACAGTGACGTTAAACAGCCCTCTGAACTTTGAACATCATCAATGTTTATTTTTTGTTGAATCAATCACAATGTTTTCATTTAATATTGAAAGTATTACTGACGGGCTAAATAGAATTACTTATTGTTTTTTGTCATCGAGCTTCGAAACCACACAACTTAAAAGGAAGGCATTCCGAATAAGGAAACGTTTTACTAAGGTGCGGAACATGCCATTTTGCTAAAAATACCAACATGTTTAAAGTGTAACTATGCTGGTTTTAACTGAAAACAGCATATTGACATTTCCTTTGAACAGAGAAGATTCTTGTGCTCGCTCTTCTTTACCATACAGTGCAATATTGAAAAATAAAAAATACTAAGATACCAATTTTATATTATTACAGTTAAAGCAAAACAGAATTAGTGTGTATGTGTATGTTTGTGTTAGTGTGTGCGTTGTTCAATAATTTTAGTAATCTCTTCGTTTCATGGTAGTCTTTATGCTTAAGACGTTTTGTAATAAACTTGATACTCTGTTATTATTACAATCGTGATTATTAATATTATGACAATGATATTTAAAAAAATACCCATTTTACGAAACGGTTGGTGCTTCAGGCTGTGGGACGAAGTGTCGTAGGTTAGTACCCCACTCATAAAAAATATCTGCCCTGTGTCCGGATGTTTATTAATATTTTATAGTATTAATTGTGGTACCACTGTTGATTGATGTTTCCTTAACACAAATGCTTAAGCTACTTTCTTTCAGATGTGCTCAATGTATGTGATATTATCTTATATTTAATTTGTATATTATTATTTTGTTCAGCGTCTCTAACACCTTCATTGGAGTTGAATAGATTTGAACTAGGTGTAAATAAAAACACTGTGAACTGTACGTATTTCCTTTCTTTCTCATTTTAATCAATGCAACCAGATGTCTTATATAAATCGAAAAACACAATGATAGTGCGATCTAAAATACAGGCAACGCCATCTATTGAATTTCTTATGAACTAAACATGTAAACAAACCCTAACCTGTCAAACTGACTTGAACATTCCGCCCACCAAGGACAAAATGTCCTTCTCAACCGCCCACCATTACGTCATTAGTACGACAAAACTTAAATAGTGATCTAACAAAACAAACAAATAACAAGTAAACAAACAAATAACCATTACTTCTGGACTGGCAAAACACAAATTTTAGAAGTAGGACGTTTTATAACAGAATTTTTACATTTTAACGACACTACTCTAGTAATTCCATCATTACCAGGATATTTCTCTAGAACTTTGCCAAACAGCCACCTACTAGGAGGCAGATCGTCTTCTCTTACCAAAACAATATCCCCAACTGCTGGCTCAGGAGTTTTATGCGCCCACTTATATCTATGCATAAGATTTGTTAGATATTCCCTGGACCACCGTCGCCAAAAACTCTGAAGCATCGCTTGTGTTACCTGCCATCTCCTCAATGTACTCAATTGCGAATTCTCATAATTTACTTCAGGTACTGTTAGCAGAGGTTCTCCTACTAAGAAATGACCAGGTGTAATAGGTGTAGACTCTTCCGGATGATTGTTGATTATTGTTAATGGCCGTGAATTTAAGCAAGCTTCTATTTGCGCCAAAAGTGTTGACATTTCTTCGTATGTCAAAGTAGACTCTCCAATTACACGTTTTATATGGTACTTTGTTGATTTTATACCTCCCTCCCATAAACCGCCAAAATTCGGTGCTCTAGGTGGTATAAAATGCCAATTTGTTCCTTGCACAGCCAAAGCATCAACTACTTCTTTGACCAAACTTGATCTTTCAGCATTAAAAAGATCTTGCAATTCTCTTGAAGCGCCTATAAAATTAGTGCCATTGTCACTGTATAAATTAACACAACGACCGCGTCTTGCAACAAAACGTTTAAAAGCTTCTAAAAAACCTCTTGACGTAAGATCGCTTACAACTTCTATGTGTACAGCCTTTGTGACCATGCACACAAACAAGCAAATATATCCTTTATAGGCTTTGTGTCCTCTACCCTTTGACGTCCTCAGCATTATTGGACCTGCATAGTCTACACCGCTGTTAATGAAAGCCCTAGCTGGTGTGATTCTAACTGAAGGCAGCGATCCCATAAGCTGAGTTTGTACTTTAGCCTTGTGACGAATACACGTAACACATTTGCGGATGTGTTGTTTGACCAAGTTCTTACATGCAGTAATCCAATACCCTGACCGTATGAAATTGACTACTAGCTGTATATCTCCATGTAATGTCTTCAGGTGAGCATCAGCAATTATCAGCCTTGACAAAGCTGATTGATGTGGCAGTATAACTGGATTGTGCCGACCGGCACCTGTAAACTGGGATTGTCGAGGGATGCGACAGTCGCTTGATGCAGTTGGGCCACCGTAAATGAAACCAGCTATTTTTGTGCAAAGCTTCCTGTGAGTTCCAGTGTTCCTGTTCCAGTGTTCCTGTTCCAGTGTTCCTGTTCCAGTGTTCCTGTTCTTGTGGTGAGCTTGTGGAGCCGAGCATGCTACTGCCCGGTCCCACCGTGTTATAAACAAGTTTCGCCCGCGCAACTAGCGACTATTGGGGGGAGCTGAGTGCGCGGGCGAGGCGTGGGTGTGTGAGCGAGATAGTTGTGTGGTGTGTGAGTGAGATAGATGAAGCATCTTTATTTCTTATTGGAATAGTACAAGTCATTTTACATTATTTACAACATTTTATATACATAAGCCGTCCTGCACATCTCTCCCGCCGTGCGTCGTCTCTGGAGTCGTCGCAGTCTTCTGTTCTGTTGCAGGCGGCTCCGTAGGCAGGATGACTAGCTTCTTCGTAGCCCTCCGTAGGATCCCTCCTCGGGTATGCACGTCGACTGCTCGTACAACGCCGTCGGGCCCCGGGAACACAGCGGTAACGCGCCCTCGCGGCCATGCGTTGCGAGGGAGTGTGCCGTCCGCTATGAGCACGACGTCACCGACTTTGATGGCTGGTCCGCTCCCGTGGGGCTCCCGCCGCTGTTGTAGCTCGGGCAGGTACTCGCGCAGCCATCTGGCCCAGAAAAGGTCGGCCAGACGTTGCGAGGCGCGCCAGTGGGCGTGCTTGACGAGCTCGGCGTCGTTGAACGTGCCCGGCGCTGACGTGTGCGCGGAGCCTCCCATGAGGAAGTGGTTGGGAGTGATGGCTTCGGGGTCCTCGGGGTCCACGGAGACGTGAGTGAGGGGGCGGCTGTTCACTGTGCATTCCGCCTCGGCCAGGAGTGTTGCGAGCACCTCTTCTGTGGGCGCGCGCTCGTGGAGTACGGTGGTTAGCGCTTCCTTTATGCTGCGCACGAGTCGCTCCCAGGCCCCACCCATGAAAGGGGCCCCGGGAGGGATGAAGCGCCAGCTGATTTTCTTTTTGCTGGCCTCTTCTTGCGTCGCGGTGTCTATCTGTTGTCGTAGCTCCTTCGCTGCGCCGCGGAGGTTAGTTCCGTTGTCCGACCAGATCTCGTTCGGTTGTCCCCGCCTCGCAATCATTCTTCGGAGCGCCATGACCGCCGAGCTTGTGCTTAAGGAGGCCGCCACCTCCAAGTGTACTGCGCGCGTAGTGAGACACGTAAATAAAGCCACGTATCTTTTCTGTGTGGCCCGGCCGACGGTGACTGACAGGGGACCGAAGTAGTCGACCCCCGTGTATGTAAAGGGTCGTTGATGGTGCGCCAGTCTAGACGGCGGATGGTTTCCTGTTGGTGGTGTCGGCGGCAGGCTCCTCTTGATGCGGCACGGCAGACATCTGTTGACTATCGTCCTTGTAGTGGGGCGAAGTCGCAGGACCCAGTACTGTTGGCGGCACTCGTTGATGGTGGATTCCACACCGGCGTGGTGCAGCTGTCGGTGTATGTAGTCTATGAAGAGACGAGTTGTATGATGGTCGCCGTCGATGATGGGTGGCCGCTTCTTGCTCTCTTCTATGTCCGCCGCGTCGATCCGTGTTTTCAGTATAAGCGTGCCGTTGACGAGTTCTACCGCCAGGTGGCGTAGGCGGCTGTTGTTAGTTATCGGCCTGCCCTGCTTTAACTTGCGTAGTTCGTCGGGAAACGCTTCTTGTTGACTCGCCCTTATCAGCAGAGTTTCGGCGTGGCGGAGTGTAGGCGCGTCGATCGGCTCGTAGTTGGTCGCCACCGGCGTAGATACCCTTTTCTGTGACTGTTGTGCGGTTTTCGGGTACCGCTGCCAGGTGGGATCTTTGTCTTCGTTTCTTCTCTGCCTTTTGTAGTTAACTGTGTCCGCTTTTCTCGCAGGTTTCTCAATTCTTTTCTTGCAGGTTTCCACGAACTGTAGCACCCGCGCTGTGGCTCGGACGGCCTTTTCCCACTTTGAGAACCGGCGGCTGTCTGGGATGCAATCTTTCAAAGTCGGCGCTGTTTTCTCTGTTATTGTGTGTGTTCTCTCCTCGCCTGTTTTCTGTACCGGCGTCGATCGCTCCTCGGGCCATGACGCGGGGTTTTCGAGTAGGAAGTCTGGGCCGTGGTACCAGCGCCGTAGGTCCTGCGGTACGTCTCTCGTGGCGTCGTCGGCGACGTTGAGTTTTGTGGGTACCCACCGCCATTCGCTTACTGTTGAGTGCTCTTCGATCGCCGCTATTCTGTGTGCGACGTATGGTCGGTAGCTACGCGCGCCGGTTCTCAGCCACGTGAGGACGGTCTTGCTGTCCGTCCAGAATATCTTCTCATCTGGCTTCTGACTGTGTTCACTTATGACCGCGCTAGCCATTCTGCTCCCCATCACTGCGGCCTGTAGCTCGAGGCGCGGTATTGATGTCAGCTTGAGGGGGGCCACTCGTGCCTTGCCCAGCACGAGTGATAACTTCACTGTACCCTCAGCTGTTGTGATGCGCCAGTAGAGGACGGCGGCGTAGGCGGCTTCACTCGCGTCGACGAACACATGCAGTTCTCTTCTCACCGCGTCGCTGTACCCGACGAGACATCGTGGTATGGTGACGTCTCTGAGGGCTTGTAGGTGCTTCATCCACTGTTGCCATTCCAGAGCTTGATCTTCTTGGATCGGTTCGTCCCATCCTGTGCCGCGGCGCCACGTCTCTTGTAATATCTGTTTCGCCCTCGTGGTCGTAGGCGCTGCGAAGCCCAGAGGATCGAAGAGTGACATGATGACTTTAAGTACTTCCCTTTTGGTGGGTCGGCTCTTGCTGATTACGTCGGGAGGTAGCCGAGCCAGGTCCAGGTTGAAGGTGAGTTCGTCGGTGGTGGGCTTCCATATGAGCCCTAGGACGCGTTCCATCTTTGTTTCTTCGTGGAGGTCGATGACCGCTTCGTGCGTTGTTTCCGTCTCGCCGAGGGCTTTCAATACGTCTGTTGAGTTGGACGCCCATTGTCGTAACTCGTAGTGCGCCTCGCGATGAATTCTCCGCACGTCGTTCGCTGTTTGTACCGCCTCTTCTGTTGTCTTGAAACTCTGTAGGTAATCGTCTACGTAGTGGTGCTTCTCTATTGCTTCGCACGCCGCTGGGTGAGTCTGTTGATGTCGTTGGGCGTTGATGTTCTTGACAAATATCGCCGTCGCCGGGGACGAAGTCGCGCCGAATATCAGTGACGTCATCCGATACTGTTTAGGTTCTTGATCGCCTCTGTCACTTCCCCGCCATAGGTATCGGAGCGCGTCGCGATCTTCTTCCTTTATTTTCACTTGCATGAACATTTCTTTGATGTCAGCGGTGACTGCGACTGGGTGTTGTCGGAACTTCATAAGGACCCCCGGTAGAGATTGCAGAAGGTCGGGACCGGTGAGGAGGTGGTCGTTCAGCGAGACCCCCGCTGTCTTGGCTGCGGCGTCGTGGACGATTCTGATTTTTCCTGGTTTCATGGCGTTGATGACTGGGAAGTGAGGTAGGTACCAAGTTCTGTTCTGTGTTATCTGTGGCGGTGCGGGTTCGGCGTACCCCTTTTCTATTAGCGCGTTCATGTGAGCTTCGTATTTTTCTTTGAGGGCGGGGCTCTTGTCTATTTTCTTCTCTGTGTTTAATAGCCTGTTGTATGCGTTTCTGTAGTTGTCTGGCATCTTGACATCTTCAGACTTCCAGAGGAGTGCGGCTTCGTAGCGACCGTCGGCCCGGCGAGTCGTGTGGCGTTCAAGAAGTTGGAGCGCCCGTTGTTCCGGGTCGTCGCGAGGCTTCTGTGGCGTGATGGTGAGTGACTCGATGGCGAAGTGACGTCTCAGCTGTTCATCCATGTTCTCGTCTATGTCCGTCGCGTGATGGACGTACTGTACGCGCTGTCCGAGTGTGCGCGTGTGTGCGCCGTGGAGTACCCACCCCAGGGGCGTGAGGGAGGCGACGGGTTGATGACGTCGCCCTTTTCTTGTCTTCGACGCTAACAGCAGATGCCAGTTGTCCTGGCCTATGAGCAGCCTAGGTACCGCCTTCTCATAGGTCAGCTTGTCCGCGATGTCTTCCACATGACTGCATCGGGCTAAGTCTTCCCTGGTGATCCGTTGCGCCGACAGTTTCAGGTGGTCTAGGGTGCGCGCCTTGATGTCTTGTTTGCCGTTTTCCCCGTGCAGCGTTAGGGTGACTCTTCGTGACTGTTTCGCTTGAACACCGGCGTCGGTTATCGCTTCGATGTAAAGCGGGTCGACAGGCCCGCTTGCGCCTGTCAGCTGCGCTATCTCTTCGTCGACGAGCGTGACTGTTGAACCGTCGTCAAGTAGCGCGAAGGTGTCCACTTGTCCGTCAGGCCCGGAGACTGTGACTGGGATTATCTTCAAGTAGGCCTGAGTCTTCACTGACCACGTTGAGGTTACTTTTTCTGTTTGGTTCTGTTCTGTTTGCTTCTTTACGTGGTGCAGCATGCTGTGGTGAAGTCTGTTGCAGTCGTCAGTTCCGCACGGCTTGCCTCGGCAGTTGTGGTTTCTTGTTCTTCTTTTCAGACAGCGAAAGCATAAGCCTTTGGCCTTTGCTAAGTCCCATCGTGAGTCGGAGTCTGCTTCGATGAACTGACTGCACTTGATTATGGCGTGCCCCCGCTTTTCACACACGGGGCACTCTGTTTGTTCTTTCCTTTCTTCTGTGTTGTAGGTTTTCTGTATGATTCTTCTGTTCGGTGCGACGAGGGCGCGCTTCGTAGTTTCTTCGAAAATTGTTTCTGGTTTCGCATAAGGCCCGCACCGGTCCGCTTCTCTTCGTAGAAAACGCGCGAGTTTTAGGAGATCAGCCTCTTCTGTTGTGTCTTCCGCTGCGAAGTCGAACCAACGATACCTCATCGCTGGGGTGAGCTTGTCCACTACCGCTGTCGTGATCTTCGGGTTGTACAGGTAGTAAACCTTCCCCAGGGCTCGGAGTGACGCTATGATGTTGCCGAATTTCGTAGCGAAGATGCAGATATCTCTAGGAGAGTCGGACAGACGTGGTAGTGCTTCGAGTCTGTCTAATTCGGCGCTGGCGATGGTGTCCGGCCGACCGAAGCTTGTTTGTAGAACTTGCATGACGTCATCGGCCTTGGCGCCGTGGATGAGGAGGTTTTCGACGGCTTCCCTCGCTCTCCCTCGCAGGCTACGGCGTAGGCGTGCTAAGTTTTCTTGCTCGGAGTAGGCGTTCGCAGCTTCGATGTATGCGGCGCGGAATGAGAGCCACTCTTGATGTGACCCGGCGTATGGCGGCAGCTCGATGGAGTGGCGGGGCGGTATGTTGTGTCCCGCTCTCGCTGCCGTGGCGATGGCTGACGCTAACTCGGAAAGGTCGACGAGTTGCGGATGGGTGATCCCGGTTGGCTTCTCTCCCGCCGGTGCTGAGGCGGGATACTGTTGCTGTTGCTTGTCTTGCGGTGTCTGCGCTGTAATGTGACGAGGCGCGGCTGTTATGCGTTCTCCCGCCGGTATGCGGGCGGTATCTTGCTGTGTTTCTGTTGTCTGTTGCTGTTCTGTTTCGCCGCCGATGCCGGGTTCCAGTTGAGGCGGGCCGGCGCTGTTGGTGGGCGGCGGGTTGTGCAGCTGATTTGTGATAGCCAGCACGGAGAAGTGGCTTTCGTTAAGCCAATCTGTGACGCGATGTACTGTTTCTTCCTGCGTCGTGAGAGAGTCTTCATCTTCGGAGTCCTCTTCAGCTGCTATTTCCGCGACACGTGCGGCGGCGAGTTCTACTTGCAGACGTAGTAACTCTTGCTTTGCTTCGGCGAGGCGTCGGGATTTCCCAGACTTCCTTGAACGGCGAGATGCGACTTCTGTTTGAGCGGTGGTTGCGGGCTGCCTGCAACCTTCCCCTGTTGCTGTAGTATCGGTGGGGCGGGGGAGAGGTTGCCCTGTAGTTTTCCCGTCGGCGAGGCGGGGGGTCGTGCCCCCGCTGGTTTGTGCGTGCTGCTCCGTCGATGCGGTTTCAGTCGTTGTGTACGAGATGTGCGTAGTCCCGGTGCTGTCTGTAGGAGTGCCCTGCGTCGAGGCGGTCACCTCCGTCGACGTGGTTTCGGTCGCGGAGGTCCCTCTGGCGGAGGACGTCGGGCTACGCTTGCCCGTTCTTGATCTTGTGACTGGCATCCCTCGAAGAATCCGGCTCGAATGGACCAAAATGTGCCGACCGGCACCTGTAAACTGGGATTGTCGAGGGATGCGACAGTCGCTTGATGCAGTTGGGCCACCGTAAATGAAACCAGCTATTTTTGTGCAAAGCTTCCTGTGAGTTCCAGTGTTCCTGTTCCAGTGTTCCTGTTCCAGTGTTCCTGTTCCAGTGTTCCTGTTCTTGTGGTGAGCTTGTGGAGCCGAGCATGCTACTGCCCGGTCCCACCGTGTTATAAACAAGTTTCGCCCGCGCAACTAGCGACTATTGGGGGGAGCTGAGTGCGCGGGCGAGGCGTGGGTGTGTGAGCGAGATAGTTGTGTGGTGTGTGAGTGAGATAGATGAAGCATCTTTATTTCTTATTGGAATAGTACAAGTCATTTTACATTATTTACAACATTTTATATACATAAGCCGTCCTGCACATGGATGTTTGATCGATTCGGTTTCTTGCGATTGTGAAATCCTTCCACCTACTCTAAGCAATCCCTTATCATCTAAAATGGGCGTTAGCGACAGAATTTTACTCTGCTTTGATCTGATTTGTCCAAACATCTTCAGTTCTTCGATTTCTCGTGCGTATTCTGCAACTTGAGCTAATTTTATACAAGTATTTAAAGCTTCCTCTAATTCGAATACGCTTAGACCATTGTTGTTTTGTGTAATTTGGTTTCTTTGCGTTAAAAACCGTCTGCAACGTGCGACAACTCGAACCAACCTTGAGAGCGAAGAATATTTTTCCAAAATGGATTGGTCCGCTGTACCTAAATGAACCTTTAAAGATTGTTCTTCTTGAGTATCATTGTTCTTCAACTTTGTGTACGTGAGATATGGTTGTCGTAAAAATCCTGGACCAAATTTCCACATATCTAGTTTAACTAAATCTGCAGGGTTAACACCCCGAGATGCACAATCTGCCGGATTCTCCTTAGTCAACACATGAGACCACTGAGAAGATTCTAAAGTTGTTTGAATCTCCGCTACTCTATTGGCCACAAACGTTTTCCAAGTACTAGCATGCTTACTCAACCAGGCGAGTACTATTGTAGAATCCGTCCAAGCTCTTATACAATCCTTTGGAACGTTTAATACCCTCGCAGTCTCCATCAACAACTTAGCTGCCAAAACAGCCCCACATAACTCCAAACGCGGTATACTCACTTGCTTTACCGGAGCAACCCGTGTTTTGGCACTAACAAGTGTGACGTGAATTTTACCTGATGCATCGATTACCCGTAAATAAACGACAGCAGCGTAAGCAACATTGGAAGCATCCGAAAAACCATGTAACTCTACAACAGCATCATCTTTGCGAGTGAATAACCATCTTGGGGTACGGAATTCAACCAAGTGTGCTAACTCGTTGCGGTAAGTAATCCAGTCATCTATTATATCTTTTGGAGGCTCCTCGTCCCATTCCGTTCCTGCTATCCACAATCTTTGTATAAATACCTTTGCTTTTATTATACAAGGTGCTATCCATCCTAGAGGATCGAAGAGACGTGATACATCCGATATAATTTTTCTTTTTGTTACAGGTGCGGACAGCGGCGGCAACATCACCGAGTACTGAAACTCATCGCTAATCCTGTTCCAGGTAAGTCCTAATATTTTTATTACATCATTTAATTTAGGCTCCAAATTCCGTTTTTCAATGTGTTCTTTGTCTTCTTTGTCCTTTTCCATTTGTTCTACTTTTTCTTTTCCCTTTTGCTCTAACACCCTTAGTAACTCATCCTTGTTACTTGACCATTTTTGAAGTATAAATCCCCCGTCCTTTAACATTTCATTCATTTCTTTGATAAATTCAATTCCTTCTTCTACAGTTTCGCATCCACTCATAAGATCATCTACGTAAAATTCCCTTGATACTTTTTCTGCAGTCTTTGGATATTTATCCTTGTAATCAATTGCAATTTGATTGAGAACCTTTACTGCTAAATACGGCGCCGAAGCTGTACCGAAAGTGACTGTCATTAATTTATAATCACGTAAATCGTCTTCAGGGTTGTTTCTCCAAACTATACGTTGATAGTTACAATCTTCTTCAGTTACTCTCACCATACGATACATCTTAACGATATCCGCTATGATACAGATAGGATATCTTCTCCAATTCATGATTACATGTCGTAAGTCTGGCTGCAAAGTAGGCCCAACCAATAAATTATCATTTAATGAAACTCCATTTTTGTTTTTGCAGGATGCGTCAAACACTACTCGCACTTTCGTAGTTGTTTTGTCCTCCCTTATCACTGCATGGTGTGGTAAGTACACTGCTTCTTCTTTGGACTTATCAGGTTCCTGTACTAACCTCATGTGATCAAGCTGTAAGTATTCATTAATTACCTCTGTATATCTTTCTTTAAGAGTTACATCTGCAGCAAATCTTCTTTCTAAACTCTTAAATCTTCTGACCGCTATTTCACGTGATTCCCCATGTTTGCAGGAAGGCTCCTCTTCGCGAAATGGCAATTTGACAACATATCTTCCTTCTGCATCGCGACGAGTTGTTGCTGCGAATATGTCTTCACATCTTTGTTCTTCGGCTGTCAACATTTTTGAAGATAATAAAGTTTCTGATTCCAACTCCCAAAAGCGTTTTAAATCAAAATCCTCTACACAAGTATGCAGTACTTTAATTACCTTTTCGTCTGTAGCTGTATTTACTGGTCCAGATATTATCCAACCAAGTGTGGTACACTGTGCCACAGGTGAACTCATAGGTCCCCGTAACAAACCTTCTCTTAATATCTGACTATATACTTCTGCTCCAAGCAAAATGTCAATTTTGTTCGGAACATCAAATTGTGGATCCGCTAAATAAACTTCCGATAATTCAGTCCAAATATCTAAAGACACCTTTTGTCCTGGTAAGTTCGAAGTGATTTTATTAAGAACAAATGCCTTTACCTCGATTTCAAAATTCGGATCAGCCCTTGACTTTAGTGTTAGTAAAACCATAGATCTTGATGTCATAGGTGTTTTCTCCCCACCCAGACCTGATATTACATTTGTCACATTAATCTTCTTTAATCCCAAACCTTGAATAGTAGCTTCAGTCACGAACGATGCTTGAGAGCCCTGGTCGATTAAAGCCCTGATTAATTGATATCGACCTGTTTTAGCTTTAGCTTCAACTAGTGCTGTTGCCAATAACACATGACTGTTCTTACTTTTAGAATTACAAGCCATATGGTTTGCAGTCTCGATTGGCCGCAAATCCTGTTGTTGACCTTTGATCTTGTTGACCTTCCCCGATACTTCTTCAACTGCTTGACCTGCAACACCTGAACCAACAGTCGAAGATGGGACATCCCTTGGATGAAGCAAAGAATGATGACGCCTTTTACAAACTCTACAGTTGATGGGTGTTCGGCAAAATTGTACACCATGATTGCTGCCTAAGCAATTAAAACAGATTCTGTTTTTCATTACAAAGTCACGTCTAGCTTCATATTCTAAATTAGCAAACTTTTTACAAAAACATAGTTTATGTTCTTCACCACAAAATTCACAAGTCATTTTTTGAACATTAATCGTATGTAAAGCCTTAGGGTGACTAATATTCTGACTGGTGCGAATATTGGACGAAAACTGTTTACCAACATGTTTAGTTTCAATACATTCCAAAGCACGAAATCTATCATACAAAAAATCTTTCAGTTGACTGTAAGTAGGTAGACAATCAGCAGCCACAGTTTTTGCAATATGTAGCTCCCATTCCTTACGTGTCTCCTGGTCTAGTTTTAAACTTAACAAATGTATAATCATAATATCCCAAGTAGATACGTCTATTCCTAAATTAATTAATGCACTTAGACAATCTGAGGTGGTATCAATAAATTCCTTTAAGATGTTTGCTGATACAGTGATAGCATTTTTTTGACTTAAAAACCTTTTCAAAATGTTATGAGCAAGATATTTCTTATTACTGTATCTTTGCTCTAGAAGTTGCCAACAATGCTCATAATTGGCATCGGATACAGGTGTGTATCTGATAAGTTGTTCGGCCTCTCCTGTCAGATAACCCTTTAAATATTGTAACCGTTGAACATTATCAAGAGATTGATTTTTGTGAATCATAGAAACAAAAAGATCCCTGAACGTAATCCACTCTGTATAATTACCTCCAAATTTTGGAATATGGATTTCGGGTAGCTTAAGTTGAGGTTGAGGCGAATAACTTGACTTAACTACTTGATCTACTGAATCCCTTGGCAAAGTAGATAGACATTTATTTAATTCACCTTTGTATTCTAGAAACACTTCTTCCGTTGCATAGTAGACATCCTGAACCACATAACTTTCAACATTTAACAATTTTGGATCTGAACTTTGCAATAAATCTTTATGCCCTTTTTTAAATTCTGCCCACATCTCGTTAAGTGCCTCTAATCTACCATCTATGTAATCTTTAGTTAAGCGTTCTTTAGGTGACTTCTTGAAATTGCGCTCCTAGCTCTAGATATTCTAGATGATAAATCATCTTGATAATTAATCAAAGATTCCATGGCTAATTAATTCATAAATGTTCAGTTGACTCAAAATAACTTTCCAAAATTTTACAAGTCTTTACGAATTCTGGAGAAAATTAAGCATGGATTCCCCGTACCTTCGTTTTTTCCCTAAAAATTCTAAGTCTCTAAATAACTAACTAAAATTATTCTAAGTGTTAAAATCTTCTATTAAAATTTTGAAGTTCCAAAGTTCCTTGAAATAAGGTTGAAATTTGCCTGTCGTATGAATATCAAAGTACTCACGGTTGCACTTCACTCACACACTCACAGATCGCACATATATCCTCTTGATCTGCACTCCGCAGTGAGGTCACGCATGGAGATCCCTCTGTCCTCCTCCTGGCTCCAGCCACCAGTCTGCTTGGCTCCGGAAAAATCAGCTCGTCTCTCACCCACGAGACTCCAAGCTGCTCCTGCTCCTCCTTCCTCCCACGTACTCGGTTTGGGGCAGCAATCCACTGCGAGTACGGGTTCAGTGGTATCCTTCCACTGTGTTCTTCAAAACTAGCACTTATATCCGCTCGATTAGGACCATGAATAGATTTGAACTAGGTGTAAATAAAAACACTGTGAACTGTACGTATTTCCTTTCTTTCTCATTTTAATCAATGCAACCAGATGTCTTATATAAATCGAAAAACACAATGATAGTGCGATCTAAAATACAGGCAACGCCATCTATTGAATTTCTTATGAACTAAACATGTAAACAAACCCTAACCTGTCAAACTGACTTGAACAGGAGTTTAAGAATTATTTTTAATTTGTTTAATAACAGTGATACACAGACTGATCTTGTACCTTGTATCATAGTTTTTATTAGGTGCTTAATTGGTTTGTGTTGATTTTAAATTCCTTACGAAAACATGACGTGATAGTTAAATAAACGATTACTTAACATTTTTTAGTAATATTTTTTTTTAATTATTTTGTGTATGTGTGAAAACATGTAAGGGTTGTTTTAAAATCACGCTATTGTACAAACGCCATATTTTATAAATATAGTATAATATAATATTTAAGGACAATAATCATAAGAGGAACTGTTTTGTACCTAAGTTAATAAAGCAGGTTTATAAGTATTTAAATTAAGCTTTTAATTAAAATTGTATTTATTTCTCATAAAAAAATAATAAACAATAAAACTCATCAAATAACTTAACTCACTAAAAAACACGTGTCATTGACTTCTAATTTATAAATTAAACATGAGCCTTAATCGTTCATAATAATTTTAACTACTTCCTAGTTTATAAACAAATCTGAGAGTGACATAAATCTTTAACGCATGTCAATGAACTTGAGGTTTTTAAATATTAAATACTTGTTACAGCTATGCTTTTTATATTCTCAAAAGCAAACATCAACCAGCGAATTGAATAAATTTCTCATAAATATCAGAGGAGGCTTCATTGGAATCACTCGTGTCGCTTTCACTGTAGTCTTTCTTCCACCTCTTCGATTCTCTGCGTATGAGATCTCGCATTTTGTGAAGGGGAGGATGATCGTGCCTCACTGGTTCGAAGACTGTTCTCATGGGGATCAAAATGGGTGGTTGAGCGATGGGGTATACTGGCATCGGTACGGGGTAAGGGCACGGTCCACACAAGACGTTTGAGCAGCACATTTTGTCCTTTTCTTTCGGCAGATGCACAGTTTTCGTTAGTGGACTCACAGGCATTCGGAGACTTTCTCCAATCCTTATCGTAGCTATATTGTTTGCATTTACCATTGAATTTGAAGATGTCCTCAGAATATTAGTGAGTCTTGTTTGTCCGGACAGCGGTGACGCATTTCGGAAATCTAAAGTATTCCCCAACCACGTCAGTAAGAATATACACACTTTCATGGTTGATTTAGAACTAATGCCTCCAGTTGGTGCATTGTAAAGCATTGTGTTGTCGTAACTACTTAAGAATAGTGCTATTGTTTTCGCAAAGTAATTACATAAATGCAAGAGGTGGGCACAAACAATTTGCTAATTATTGATGGAAAACTGAAATTACTGTACGAATAAAATTTGCAATAACAGCAATTTACATGAAGCAGGTAATTTAACTGTCGGAACTATTTGTCTTCTTTTTTAACAGCACTAACTGCTAATATTTTCTGTTTTTTTTAATGACTTCATTCAGTTCCGCAATAGAATGTACGATACCTAGGATGGGTGGCTATCTTACCTTCTAAAGCACGGTTTCTAAAGGTGGAAAACCTCCCGTCTCCTCTCCTCTGTTCTTTAGTGGAAACCGGCCTAAGCGCGTTCACGAGGCTTGCCGTAAGCTCATAAAGCGTTGTCCAATTTCGATATTGTTTCGGCAAACTTTAAAGGTACGGTATCGAAATTTTCTTAATAAACCTATAGATTTAAAGTTTCTTGAAACGTTAACAAAGTTCGACAGCCACTTGGACAAGCTCCCTGGACGTATTTCTTCGAGGAGGCAAGATGTCGCTATTTGAAATGTACTCCGGCGTCTCACTTTTTCTTTTCAGATTACCCATTATGGATTATTTTGACCACTCGTGGTAAGCTTTCAGATCATTCTCAATATATTGAAGATCTATAAAGTCAAGGGTAGGTATAAGTTTCTTAGTATACACATGCAGACATGAGAGTACCATCATAGGAACTTTATCAAATTAGACAAGGATTGAATCTCTAACACGTCTTCTGTTGACCCTGAAGAATCGTAAGATGCCACAAAGGCTGCAGGTGGCATCATAGGAGCAGGCATGATAAACGATGGCCCTGCTACCGGCACTGGTGGGTACAAAGGTAGCGGAGTCGGCACATCATTTTTATCCCGACACCTGCATTTTTGGTGGCACGCAGAGCAGTAGGAGAAGAATGCAGGTGTGCAGGAGGGCTTGCACAGGCAAGGAGGACAGGGGGGGCAGGGTACTTTGCTTCGTTGACAAAACAGTGGAGGCGCTGGCGCTGGTATAGCCATTTGAACTGGATTTGGAACCGGTACTGGTACGGCTAAAGCTACCGGTCCCTCTGGTACAGTCGTGCGGGCTGTCGTGGTGTCTGGTATTGCTATCTGCACAGCCGGTAAGGCCATTGGAGGCAAGGGGATCATCTGATGTGGAGGAAACATTGGAGACGGATACATTGGAGGTGGATGCATTTGCATAACAAATTGAGATTTTGTTACTTCGATTAAAATCAGGACGAAAAATATCGACATCTGCTTCTGTTGTTTTACCTGAAATAAAATACAATTTCTTCCTTACTAATAAACTAGAATAACAAGATTAATTTTAATCAGTTTACAGGTCAGCTTACGTGAATCATAGTGTAGCAGTCAGCAAAATTTCTTTGAATTCATGGGCCCTTTGACTGAAAATCAGTTATATAGGTTTGCAATGGTTACATCACCTCCAGTATTGTGAAAAAAACTAATAGAACTGTAGAGGTTAACTAACTTTCAGTAAACTAAGACACACTAATCGAACCTCATGACAATAACAACGAAGGTTCTTCAATTTGCATTTGTGTTCTAGAAAGCTTACGATCCTACTTGTTAAGTATCAAATGGTTTTTTTTCTTTCACCAATATAGATATCTACTTCTCCCAAATACCCAAAGCCAAGAGAGGTAGGGCATAGTGATTTATCGCTCGAACTGGAGCAGCCCGACTGGTGAAATACCTCCACCTTACAGAAGACCGCAGCCAAATTATATTCACTTCTGTGTTGTTGTGTTCCTGCGTGTGAGTAAGGTTTCCAGAGCTCCTGGGGGGTGCTACATTAGTAGCAGGGGTCAAGCATTCAAGGTAAGAGCGACAAGTCCAGTTACAGATTTATTATGCTGTACTTCCTGTGTCACCCTTAAGCTAGGACCTCATTACCACTTAACATCAGGTGGGATGAGGTCAATCTTGAAGTGCAATATAAAAAGAATAAATAAATAAGCCAGTAGGTATAACACGGTGATTAGAGTCTGATCATACTTTAACTATGGAAATTAGTGAATAACTAGATTAAGACTTAGAAGTTGCCGTTAGACTCGAATATAGAAATAAAACCATCGCATCAGTTGTTTTAATATGAGTCGTAGAAATTATGTTTTGGTGCAATACTTTATAAGAACAGCTAGGTGACCTACCTTCATAAACTTGACGTAATAGCTTGATACAAGAGCCAGGCGTTCAAAATCAAAACGAATACAATATCGATTTTTTTCATTACTATATTTTAATGCCTAAACATACGTAACCCAAAAGTTAATCTGACAAAGTTCATTATGGCTCTACTGGGACGAAATTTAATAATTAGGATATAAGAATTTGGAGGTGGAATTCGGAGGAAGAAACCTATTTTATAATATTTTTCTATAATTGTACTAGTATTGTGTTATCAATATAATCAATCAACTTAAAATAGTTAAGCACATAAACACAAAAATGCAATATGTACTGAATTAAGTCTTTATTTAATTACAAAAGTATTACAAAACTTACAGCTAGCGGCAAACTTCTAGTTTGCTCTGGAGTTAAAATGTAATTCACAATACATACATTGGTATGACTTATGTTACTCAGTTGGTTTCAAAATAAAAATGTGTCGATTGATAATTCCGTCATCACCGTCACAAACATAATTGAGGGCAAAGTAATCAAGATCAGCGCGTATAACAGTCCGATTTACATAATTCAACTAATCAACTTGAAACGAAACAGATAAGTTAGTTATCTTCTTATCAGGTGGTGATCTAAACACGAGTTCTTTCTTCCCTTCATTCAGCACTTGAGTCGCTGCACCGTCTCTCAAAACGACCCTATTCCTTCTCCGGTTTGCCGCTATCACATCCGCATCAGCTTTAGGCCTTTGACGCACCAGTCCATGGTGGCCACTGATAACATCGTCCTTCCCTTCGTTATCATGCAACAGTTCCTCGGCCTCGTTGTGAGAGATTCGCGTCTTAAGCTTCACATCGCCATTTCTGTTCAAATAGGTAAGTTCTGGCTTAACAAGTTCATTGTCACTTGAGCCTAAGTCACGCCTTAAATTACGCCGTCCCAAGATGCGTATGCGTCTTTTTCTTTGTTTTCTTCTGCGTCGACGTTTTCGTTTAGTATCCCTCTCGCTGCAGCTGTCGCTGGTAGTGCTTTCGCTAGAGCATGATGACGAAGGACGAGGTCTGATTCGGACTTTTCGTCGTATAGGCGGGAAGGGGACCATGAGTATTGGTGGAGGAGGTGGCGCCGGTACTGCGAAAGCCGGCATCGGCCTGGGGATTGCAGGTGCGGCTGGTATGGGTACTGAAATCGGCACGGGCATAGGTAGAGGCACAGGCACTATTGCCATAGTTCTCTCTGTCGTCGTCGTGGTCCGTTTTGTCACTTCGATAGGTATGGCGATCGCCACTTGTATTGGCGGTGCAGGCATCATCATTGGAGGGTACATCGGAACTGGCATAGGAAATTGCGACTGCGTAATCCTGGTCATAAATAAGACTAATGCTATCACCATCCATTCTTGCTCAATCATCTGAAACTAATTCGAGTGTATCAATTGCGGTTGCAAATACTTCTGAATTGTTTAGATTTATTTAAGAATGTTTCTCACAATCATGTGTAAGTCAATAAAATTTGTTTGTAAAAATCGTGGTTCTCATGACTGTAAATCAGTTTTATACGGCTGGTTTATTTGTTACATAACACTGGGTATTGTGAAGTTGGCAAAAGGAAAAGCTATTCAAAGTGGAAAGGTAATTTCGTAACTTTACGGCTGCCATAAAACTGTTTATAAACGTTTCCTATTAGATTGTTTCTTTGGATCCGTCATGTACCTAATAAAATTTAATGCATAAGAATTGTATTACCAGGGCTTACAACAGTAGAACAATACTAAATAGTACTATCTGCATGACCCAACGGTTGACTGGTAGAGAATGCTCCTATCATTAAGTCCACCTTTTGTACTTTTTTGTGCAATAAAGTTTTTAAATAAATAAATAAAACAACCACAAAGACATAATATAACAGTCTTAAATATAGTTATAGTGTCATTGTGACAACTTTGAGGTGAGTGAAATAGGACTGGATAGGGCCTTGTCTTATCCAGTCCTATTCTACGTCAATGGAACATAATATGCTTGTTACTGTATGGGTAATCGATCACCGTTTTAGGTTGCTGTACATCTTAGAATATATTAGCGTTCTCCGTAGCTAAGGCAGAACTGGCAGGACTTCTGCGACGCGCTGTCTCTGGAACTCAGAGAAAATCTGAATCTGTCAAATTAACCGCTATACAATACAACGCAAAAATGGTAAAAAACTATGATTGAATTCTAGGATTACTTTGAACCGGGACAGAACATACTGTTACACCCCAAGAATTGAATTTAGGAGGCTCAAAACAATTTGACGACCTCCGTGGCTAAGAGGCGAATAGGCTAGACTTAAGCGCCGGTGTCTCTGAGATTTTTGGTTCGATGCCTGCTGGGGTCAATACAGAAAACAATTTTTTCTATATTGTCTCGGGTCTGGGTATTGTGGTACCGTCATTGTTTCTAATTTTTGTAACACCAATGCTTTAGCACCTTACCAAAGAATCAGAGCAATGTTTGTCATGTTGTCCAATATTTATTTATATTGGTTACGTTTGCCTGAAAACATTGTGAGTATTTTTCGGCGTAAAATACCTACTCTTAAAATTGGTATTTTTCGAAACTCAATCGTTTGAAAACTTAAATCCAATCAGATCACTTCACTATCCGTACCTAGCTAGTATGAAACAAAGTCGCTCCCCGCTGCCTTAAACTATGTATGCTTAGATGTTGGAAACTACGAAAATGATATTATTGCGATTTGTGCAATAAATAACGTGATTCAAGCGGAAGGTAAGGTAAGATAATTAAACATATAATTAGAATTGTAGTGTCTGTAATATTGAAATAACCGAATTCGTCGAAAATTAATAAATAATAATCGCGCCAGACAACCACACCAATCACCTGTCTCAAACTAAGGTTTCCCCTTGTACTATGAGCACCACACGATGGATACTAACTGGGGGCGTCATCCCAACACACCCAGACCCAAGTAAATTGAGTAAAGTTCGTTTTCCAAATTGACCTGACCGGGAATCGAACCCGGAACCTTTCAAGCTTTGGCCACCAACCTTAGCTACTGCGCCACCGAGATAGATAGATAGATAGATATACTTTATTGCACAAAAACTTTACAGAAATAGGTTTTACAGATTGATTATAGTACAATTTAGGCGGTCTTATCGCTAGAAAGCGATCTCTTCCAGACAACCTTAAGGTAGAGGAAATAGTAGATTGTCAAAGATTAGATAATAAAAAGTAGCTTTATACACAGTACAACTACAAGGTCAAAACGTTTGCCAAAAATCTGTGAGTAGGTGTAGGGTAGAGAGTGATGTAGGTGATAATGAATTATAATCACAAATAATGTACAAGAGTTTATTTACATATCACCACACACCTAACAACAATAGAATATAAATAATATTTACAAAGAAGGAGAGAAAGAGAAAATGAGGAAATATATAACTGTACACACAAAAATCTAAATAAACTTATACGTAAAATATGTAACAAAATAATTTTCACACAGTGACATATGTACAAGAATGACAGTAAAACATATTTCTTTTTAAAAGTGAAAAGAATAAAATATTTGTACAAGAAGGTTGGTATCAAAAAACTATTTACATAAATTTTGGTGGTGAGACGCCACATCACCCCCTTCCAGAGACCGTGCTACGGGCGATAATAGTCCGGAAAATGAACTCTCCGTCCTGATCGCGTTACCCTTGGTGTCTCGTCAGGAGTACTGTTGACCTGAACGGGATGAGGTGAATGAGTGCGATGAGTGGAATGAGTGATGTGTGGCAAAGGAGTGACCTCAGAGTCTGTTAATAAGTATGCTGGTTTGATTCGGTCAATGGAAACCGTTACTTCCTTGCCCTTGAGAATGATTGTGAAAGTCTTGTCACCTCGATTAACTACCTTATGGGGACCAGTGTAGGCAGGTTTGAATGAGCCATGTGAGCTATCGTCCCTTAAGAACACATGAGATGATGTACCTAAGTCTTTGAAAATGAAGGTTGAGCGATGTCGATGATGATGAGATCCGGGTGATGGAAGAATGGATTGAGGGATATTCCTCAGACGTGTCGCACATTGCGTCACGTCTTCGGGCACTGTAGGTTCAGGGTCGAAGAAATCCCCTGGCAATCTAAGTGTCTCCCCGTATACCAGCTCAGCAGGTGAAGCTCCGATGTCATCTTTGAATGTTGCCCTGATCCCGAGTAGGACTAGTGGAAGGGCCTCAAGCCAGTTGGAATTTGCATGGCAAGTGATAGCGGCTTTGAGTTGCCGATGGAACCTTTCCACAAGACCGTTACAGGCAGGGTGATATGCCGTTGTTCGGCGGTGATGGAAACCGGCAATTTCAGACAATCGCCTGAAGAGTGCCGACTCGAATTGTCTACCGCGATCTGTAACAATGTCCGTTGGACATCCATACCGTGATATCCACCCATGCAGAAGTGCCTTCGCTACTGTCTCAGCTGTGATGTCCCGAAGTGGTATTGCCTCAGGCCATCGAGTAAAGCGATCAACAGCTGTGAGACAATAACGATACTCCTGCGATGGCGGCAGCGGTCCAATGATATCGATATGGACGAACATGAATCTGGATCGCGGCAGCTTGAACTGGCCAAGAGGTGACGACACGTGTCGCGTCACTTTTGCGCCTTGGCATGCCAGACAAGATCGTGCCCACTCTCTGCAGTCTTTCCTCATACTCGGCCAAACGTACCTCTCCGCGACCAACTTGATGGTCGCGTTTGCGCCAGGATGACTGAGAGAGTGTAAACTGTCGAACACTTGTCTTCGCATTGCTTTCGTTATGTAAGGTCTCGGAGTGCTGCTACTATAATCGCAGTACAGTTCGGCATGGGATCCCGGCAGTTTCACCTTTCTGAGGCTCAACGAGGTATCGCTGTGCAGCAGTTCTCGGAGCTCAGGGTCGGAGTGCTGTGACGTGGCGAGAGCAGTCAGGTTGATTGGTTGAACGATCTCTTCAACTCGAGACAAAGTATCAGCCACCACGTTGTTCTTCCCTGATATATGCCGTATGTCAGTGGTGAACTGGGCGATGAAATCCAGATGCCGAAACTGTCTGGGTGAGCAATTATCCTTACGAGAGTGGAATGCGAAGACAATTGGTTTATGGTCTGTGTAAATAATGAAATTTCGCGCCTCGACCATATGGCGAAAGTATTTAATGGCCTCGTATATGGCAAGAAGTTCGCGGTCGTAGGGCGAATATTTTTGTTGTGAAGGCATAAGCTTGCGGGAATAGAATGCAAGTGGTTGCCACTCACCATCCTTCAGCTGCTGTAATGCTGCGCCTATCGCCGTGTCGGATGCATCGGTGACCAAGGCGAGCTTTGAGCTGCAGTCTGGATGCGCCAGGAGTGCCGCTTGGCAAAGACTGTCTTTGCAAGCGGTGAAGGCGTCGTGTTCCTGTTTCCCAAAGTGGATGGGATGTGAACCTTTAACGGAGTCGGTTAACAGTGCATTAAGTGGTGCTTGGAACTGCGCGGCACAAGGGATGAACCTCCGATAAAAGTTCAACATCCCAAGGAAACGACGCAACTCCCGGACGGTCTTGGGCACTGGGAATTCTCGTATGGCTTCTACCTTCGCTGGCAAAGGCTTAGTACCATCTGCTGAGATGCTGTACCCCAAGAATTTCACTGTGGATATCCCGAAAACACATTTTGAAGTGTTAATCACCACACCGTAATCCCTCAGTCGTGTGAATAGCTGACGAAGGTGGTCGGCATGGCTAGAGTGGTCTTTTGAAAATATTAAAATGTCGTCCAAATAAGGGAAGCAGAAATCCAGTCCTCTAACCATCTCGTCCACGAAACGCTGAAAGGTTTGTGCTGCGTTACGAAGTCCGAACGTCATGAACGGGAATTCGTATAAGCCAAACGGTGTTGTGATGGCGGTTTTCGGAATATCCTCAGGAAACACAGGAATTTGGTTGTAAGCCTTTACCAGATCGATGGTAGAGAAGACCTGGCAACCAGCAATGCTGTGTGAGAAGTCCTGGATATGGCGGATGGGATACCTGTCAGGTACAGTTCGCGCGTTGAGCATCCGATAGTCACCACAGGGACGCCATCCATTGTCGCCTTTGGGCGCGAGATGGAGTGGTGATGACCAGGGTGACTGCGAAGGCCTGGCGGTGCCACACTTCAACATTTCCGCAAACTCATCCTTCGCAACTTTTAACTTGTCCGGTGCTAGACGACGTGGAGTGCTGGATACGGGAGGACCTGGAGTGGTTTTAATGAAATGTTCAGTGTTATGCTTGACAATTTTGGGTACACCTGACGGACGGGTAATTTCTGGAAAGTCCTGTAAGATGTCATGATAGGACGACTCACCAACTATGACTTTGACAGATGAAATATTTTGCTGTGACTTTGCGGGCGATGCCGGGGACGTGAGACTAGTTAAGTTGTCTATAAGACGTTGGTTGCGACAATCTACTATTAGGTTGTAGTACGACAAAAAATCAACGCCAATAATGGCTCTAGTCACGTCCGCCACAATAAATCGCCAAACAAAGTCACGGCGCAACCCTAAATTTAAATTAAAATTAATATAGCCATATGTACAAATTTTGCTACCGTTCGCTGCACACAATTCGTATGAGGTCTTCTGACGTCGACCTCCGAGTGCCGACCGTGGGAAGACACAGACGTCGCTGCCTGTATCGACGAGAAATTGCGTCTTCGAAACACGATCGGTGACGAATAAGCGACCGGAACATGGGCAATCGGCTGTCGCTACTACCGACCGCCTGTCGCATTTCCCGACGTCTAGCCGCACTGCTTGACGCACCTCCTCGCCCGGCCACCAAACTTCGAATGGTACCAGCAGATGCGGGACCGTGATGAGCCGGAACGGCTGGATTTGCCTCTTCTAATCCGCTCGTCAGGGAGGGACTGCTGCTGGTCGACCTCCGTAGCAAGAGCCTGGATCTGCTGTGTTAGTGCCGCAATTTGTTGCACCAACGTCTCCATGGCAGTTGATGGTGCGCCGGACGCTGGCGCCGCTTGTGGTGTCGCCGGCAACACGCCGTGTATGCGGTCGGCTAAGTTAGCCATTTGCGTGGTTGACTGTACATGTGTTTATATACATTCTGTGTATCCTCTTTTTATACAAATTGTGTTCTCCGGGGTCACCAATGTAGGGTAGAGAGTGATGTAGGTGATAATGAATTATAATCACAAATAATGTACAAGAGTTTATTTACATATCACCACACACCTAACAACAATAGAATATAAATAATATTTACAAAGAAGGAGAGAAAGAGAAAATGAGGAAATATATAACTGTACACACAAAAATCTAAATAAACTTATACGTAAAATATGTAACAGAATAATTTTCACACAGTGACATATGTACAAGAATGACAGTAAAACATATTTCTTTTTAAAAGTGAAAAGAATAAAATATTTGTACAAGAAGGTTGGTATCAAAAAACTATTTACATAAATTTTGGTGGTGAGACGCCACATCGGTATAGATTGGAAGTAAGTGTTCTAAACATATCCAATAATGCCCGGTCCAATATTTCAAAAACGATCCGTTGTTGTAATAAATCATACGAGGCGTAAGCTTAAAACAACCGACAGACGACCAATGACAGCTGATATGGAAAGTAAATTTGAAATTAGAATTAACCACTCGTAGAAAAAGGTTGGTAATTTTTGCGACATTACGAATCGTAAAATATTGAAACCGGGCATCAGGCTGGTGACAGCCTACACATAACTAGAGGTAACGCATAGGTACACGTTGTCAATTGTAGATAAACCTATATCCACATCTTTTTATCTTTACTGTGAATTTATAGCTAAAAAATACTATTCTGATGATTTTTAAATATCAGAACTAGGTCAAACTAATAGGTAGTAACTACCTTAGTCTACGGACTTTATTTGGGTTCAGAATATGCTTTCAAATAATATCTACGACGGAGATTAGCCGGAACAATCAGACAACAGACAAAAATTGTAAAAAAAAATATTTTGGTGTATGTACTATATATATATCACAGCAGCGTTGCCAGACGTCCCGATTTTAGCGGGGCATCCCGATTTTTTTTATTAAAATTAAATGCCCCGCGCGGGACAGGCTGAATAACT
The DNA here is from genome assembly GCA_037074685.1 of Glyphodes pyloalis. Taxonomy (NCBI): domain Eukaryota; kingdom Metazoa; phylum Arthropoda; class Insecta; order Lepidoptera; family Crambidae; genus Glyphodes; species Glyphodes pyloalis. Next base: position 682,236 of record JAYKKO010000012.1, on the reverse strand, counting down.
CATCCAGTCTAATCTTCTATCTGTGAAGAGTTCTTCATTTTTATTAAAGAGAAAAAGGAAAATGATTTCTAAGATTTACTTGTTTAATTATAATTATTATTCTCTTATTCTAAGTTGCAATTTGTAACACTCGCTCCTCAGTCACTGTTTGAAACGCCATATTTTTCTAATTAATAGTAAACGAATCGAACCCGGGAACTCTTGCGTGGAGGTCTGGCATGATAACCGTACGCCGACGGAGGCAGTTATATAAGATTCAACTATTTAACGATAAGGTACCTAAATATCTTTTAAGATAACATATTTTTATTAAAATACATTTTCTATGTATTTTAATAAAAATATGATATTGTCATGTCAACGTAATTTGAACTAAAATACAAAGATAAATATTTTAAACCTTCTGATTATATACGTTTTTAAGGTTCCGTACCTCAAAAGGAAAAAACGGAACCTGTCGCGTGTCTGTCTGTCCGTCCGTCTGTCACAGCCGATTACTCTGAAACCACTGGACCAATTGAGATGAAATTTGGTACACATATGTAAGTTAAAGACCCAAAGGTGCATGTAAAACGTAAATAAATAAATTATGAATTTGGGGGTCACTTTTGCAGGGTAAATCACAACATTAAAAAAAATATTCGCTAACCATATCGTGTGACATATCAAATGAAAGATCTTGCTGTATGGATTGCAAATATGTATCATTTATAATCTTGAAGTAAATAGGTTTTAAGTTATTTAAGAAAATAGGCGAAAATTGACCATTCCCCCCCCCCCCCCTTATCTCCGAAACAACTAGGCTAAAAATTTTAAAATTAATGCGGAATATAGCTCTTTACCTATAGATTACAGAAAAACCTTTGAGAAGTACATGGATTAAAAAAAAAGGGTTGTTTTATTAAATTTACGTTTTTTTTATTGTTACCTGCCTGTGCCATGTGATTATCTTCAGCCATATATAGTCTTTTCATGCGAGTACTTACCAGGTTCCAGAAGTATTTAATTATCTAATAACCCTTTACCATGTACACGTTTCAAAGCAAAGTAAATTAGCTAAAGAATAAGAAGAATGAATTACTTTAAAAATCGACGTCAACAACTTATTTACCTACATTTGATAAATAATTGTTTAGTTTATTGTGACCTATGAGCCCAACGTACGGAACCCTCTCCACGCGAGTCCTACTCGCACTTGACCGGTTTTATACTATGTCCCGTTTTCAACGAAAGAATCCCGCTTTTTTCACTCAAATAGTTCCAAAATCCCAACTTGGTAACAAAAAATTCTGGCAACGCTGTGTCACAGTTAACTGGTTAAAATAGCCGTTCAATCAAACAGCTAGCCTTTTGACTGAACAACGCCATTCAATCACACGGCAAAACATCGCTTAGCCAACTTGGCAACGTTCAACACTATAACTAAACGACGCATAGTTCTAAACTAACTAAGCTTTACTTCTAGGTTTAAAATTAGATTGGATTGGATTAACCTGAATTTCATAAATAAATCTGCTCAGTTTTTTGTCGGCAAAATGTCGGTAGAAAATTATAAGACTCTAAATAGTACAGTGTTGTAGCTTTATATTATTTTATTTATTATTTATGTAGTCATGCTATTGTATTTTGAATGATTTACATGGGGTTAGGAGGTCTGTCAGGGCATCAAAACTACTAACTTGCCACCTGGCGGATTTTTTATACACGATAGCCCCCATTTTTTTTTCATTTGTCCAACCACGTCTTAGAACAATTGAAAAACATTAAATTAGGGTAATAAAACACAAATTCCATGTATTGTAATAATTTAATAATATCTATTATCTGTAAGTATAAAAATAACTAAATCTGACATTACATACATTAAATGACTACATTATTTACTTAGTACACAATGCCTACTCAATGTTTATATTATTTACGTCTGGTACTCGCCCATCAACATCTTTACATCTATGTATCTTTTATGCCGTGGTCTCTTTACTCTTGTCATCCTCCTTAGCACGGTGAATCTTGCTAGGTTTACTTTTATGTGCGTGGTGCTTTTTAGGACTTTTATGGACTTCGACTGGCTCCTTATTTTTCCCTCCATCCAGTATTTCCACATCTCCATTAACATCATGTTCCGCCATTTCTGAATTTTCATTTGCTGCCTCAGCCTCAGGTGTTTCTGGTTCATTATCTTCAACATTATTAGCTTCGGTATTTGGACTCTGACCTTTCATACTGAGCCAATCCTTAGCTTCATTTTTGGAAATCTTCTTTTCGAAAATCACGTATCCATCTTTAGTGACGTATTGCAGCACGGGAGTCAGAAGATCTTTCTTGCTGTGACCGTGTCTGTGTCTTCGTCTGTGTTTTTTGTTGACTTTTTTTCCGCTTCTTCGGAATCCTCTGGTTCCTTTCCACCAACCCTTGCCTTCAGAGGACGTTAATGCAGACGTGTCGGAAGAAAGGTCTGTGTCGCTGCAACTGTCATCGGTGGAACTATCAAAGCGTGGTCGTGGATTAGGCTTTATATATCTCTGTCGGCCCCTGTATTTTTTTTGGCCTATTGCTTTTTTATAGGCTGGATCGGGTGAGTAAAAGGGCATGACTATTACTGGTAGTTTGTGGCCCGGTCCTGGTGGAGGCATTGGCATTGGAAACGCGCCTGGGCCTGGTAGTGGCATGCCAGGCACTCCTGGAATGCCAGGTGGTGGGAATGGTAGTGGTTGGGGCAGTGTATCTGTTGGTGGGCTTTGGAATATGCCTGGTGGGAACGGAGTGGGTGGTACGGGACCAGACATGGGAACGAATTTGGCGTCGGCAGGCATGCGACAATGCATCGGCAGGTTCTGCGGGAAGAACTGGACGTTGGTCGGGCATAGTGGTAGCTCCGGCTCTTTGCTCCTCACTTTCGCAATTATTATTGCTATGAAAACGCTTTGAAGATGACTGTTCATGTTTTTCATCTGCAACATGAAATAACATTAAGATTTTGTTTTAATCTAAAAGGATATAAGTTTTGTGAATAAAATTTTAAGTGACCTTGGCAAATAAATTTCGAAGTTAATATTATATTTGAACCATAAGCTTATACCAGGAAACAAAAAAAAATCTGAAGGAAGGTAAAACATTTTCTCACCTAAATCGCCTCATCAGATCCTTCAAATACAATTTCTGAAAAATTACTGCTAAGTGAGCGGTTCTACTGCCCATTTTGTACGTAACTGATGAAGAAAAAACAATAGCACTTGCGGATCGGCGATACAATGCAAAATTTTATGTAATCCCTGTACAATGCAAGGTATTCATAAAAGGCAAGTGGGAACTTACGTGATATCTGACAATTTTTTCCAATATTATTATGAAACTTAGACCAAAAATGTAATTACAGAAATATTAACAATATAATGAACTGTGTTATGATGCCTTCTTTGGAGATAATGGACTTTGGATACATGGTAACCGATGTTGATAAACAAGTTTACGTCACAATAAACCAACACATAACATGTTTTTGAAAAGCATTGTGCGATTCCTATTTATTGGCCAAGGAAATCTACTTTCAATCAATCTTTTCGATTTCGCCGGCAAAGCGCGTCTTAGCAGGAGATTTTCAAGAAACATGAAGATTCAATAATTCAAGGTAAGGAAAATCTAAATATATTGGAGATCCTTAGATGAAATAGTTAATTGTTTTTAAGTAGATATTATGTTTATTAGGTACCTAGGCACTATCTTCATTGATGTTCCTATGCCGGTTTTTTAGTCCCATCTTTTTCTATTCTATATAAGAACACGATGAAAAATTAATAATTTCAGAGATATTACTCTACTGATAGCATAGCGTAGGGGTTGCTGAGGCGGGAGGCATAGTCCGGCGACACGGCACATCAAAAGATGCGGCAACACTGAACCCAAACCATAACTACGTGCTGCGAGAGTAAAAAAAAATAATTTTCACCCTATATTACATTTTGGTGCCTTTTTACTTTCTGATACATGAAGGCGCTCGTGTTAGGTATCACTGTCACATGGTTACCCATCCAATACTGGACATAGCTTAATATTTAATGTTTTCCGATCAGTTGCCGTAAAGACGCCACCAACACTTCATTGTTTCAGATGCACGTCGTTCTCCAATCCACGATCGTACTCCAAATCATTCACCATGGGATGTCTCAAATTATGCCGGGAATGCAGTTTCCACCAATGCCATTTGGCATGCCTGCACCGCCAGAAGCTGGAGCCATGCCCCCAATGCCTATGCCCATGATGCCGGGGCCCATGCCTCTGCCAATGGGGATGCCCCAGCCAAAACTGCCGATCGTGGTTATGCCGTATTACTCGAAGAGGGATAAGAAACAGCGCAGAAGAAGAATCAAGAAGCGTCCGAGGAAGAAGTATAGTTCAGAGAGTTCTTGTGACAGCAACTCGTTCGAATCTTCTTCAGATGTAGAGTTTAGGGCCAGTTCTAAAGCTAGAGGGCGGAGGAGACAGGTCTTGACGCCTGTTGTTTCTTACGTAACGAAGGAGGGGTACGTGGTGTATCAGAAGAAGATCAGGAAGGACAAAGCAAAGGACTGGCTGAGGATGGGTAAGGATAAGAGTATGGAGGTGGTGGACGATGGAGATGACGACGGCATAGATGTCCAGAGGAGGTTTTCGAAGAAGCATCGGCATTGATTGATATAATCTTGTAGTAAGATTTTTATTTGTACTGTATGATTTTTAATAAAAATTGTAATTAAAATGTTGTTTTTTTCATTCCCTGATAAAAGTATCTTACGTCCTTGATGAGGAATTTAGTATTGTAATAGTGAAATAACTTTATTAATCGTGTGCTCCTTTCTAATATGTGTATGAGGAAGTTAAATGATCCTATATTTTTTACTATATATAACAACGTCCTAAGAAACACGACAATAGACGTGTAAAATGTAGATTATAATAGCTATTCCTACCCTACCAATGTTATAAGGCTAGATGAGCCTTCATTTTGCAGAAGTGCAAAAAATAGGAGTAGATGGAGGCAACTAGCACAAGCTACACTAAAAGGCGATGCATCATGACCACGACGGCTCTGTCTAGAGTGCACGGCTAAGAAGAAGAGAACCTAAAATTTAACTACATATGCCTAAAGATTCAAATAAATTTGAAAAAAAAATCAGTAATTTCGCACGACTGGTCGAGTCTAGTCTAGTCTAGCTATAATATCAACAATGACAGTTGAAATTAGTTCGTGATTTAACGCTTCCTTATTCTAAGAATAGGAACACACTTTGCTACCTGTCCTAATATTAAGCTAAGACAATTTTATGCAAGCAATTTTTTAAAGTAAAAAAATTACGTAACCAACATGGAAACTTCTAAATTCTAAACCACTAACTACACGATTCGTGTAGCTAGCTTAGTAGCTATATTTGTTTAATAGAGACTGACTATCCATAAGTATTACTAATGTAATCTATATGAATAAAAAAAATATTGACTTGACGTGTAGTTCGATTCCTAAGTTTTGATGGACCCTAAAAAATTACTAATCTTTACCGCAAAAAAGACTAGAAACATTGAAATCATTTTGTTATTTGTTCGTAAGTATATTTTATCTGTATGCACATCTGTCAAGATCGTTTAATTCAAGACCGGGTGGAAATCTCAACTTGAAACTCGTGGACCTTTAACCCTTTATCCGTATCCGTATAAAGAGCATATTTCAATTTTTCATTAGTTTTGGACCTTAATTCTAGAAAGTAAGGTCCAAATTATGGTGGTAATTTATGATTGACAGAGCCTTATAAATATGAAGCTTCTATGTAGGGACAGCAATCTGCGCCTCATGGACCAATTATTTCAGTAGATACTGTTCTGAAATCTTTAGGTCCTGGGTTTGATTCCTGGGTCGAGAGATTTGATATCTATAATCAAATTTCTCGACCCAGGTTGGTTCCATTTGTAAACGTGGTTTTTGAACACACGATGTTCAAAAACGGTTAAGCTGTGCTGCGTCTTCAGATCAGAAAAAAAAAATAAAAAAACCTGTTCTGTTCAGAGCTGCAATCCGTTTCCGCGTCCCACTGAAAGTTTTTAATTTAATATCACGAAAGCTAGTGTTTTTTCTTGAACAGAACACATTGAATCGTTTTTGATTGAAAGGTGAAATACCTAGTTGGGAGTGTTCTTACCTAAGTTAGAAAACACAGTTTTGACACAACTTCCTCAATATAGGTATTAAATAAATGGGGTTTTTTCCTAATTGACTATTTTGAGAGAGGTAGGGCATAGCGATTTATCGCTCGAACTGAAGCAGCACGACTGGTGAAATACCTCCACCTTACAGAAGACCGCAGCCAAATAACAATCACATAAGTGTTGTTGTGTTCCTGATTGTGAGTAAGGTTTCCAGAGCTCCTGGGGGGTGCTACATTAGCAGGGGTCAAGCCTTCAAGGTAAGGGCGACAAGTCCAGTAACAGTTTTATTATGCTGTACTTGTCACCCTTAAGCTAGGACCTCATTATCACTTAACATCAGGTCAATCTTGAAGTGCAATAAAAAAAAAATTAAAGATGATGGCCTATTCAACTTCACCGAACTTGTGGGAGCCTTTAAAGGCTCTTAGCCTCTAAAAATTTAAAGAACTGCCGGAGGGCGCCCCATAGCGAGGCTCGGACCCCGGCTCGGGCTGTTGTTGGGAGAGGGCTATCTAACATATTTTATTTGGTGAGAAAATCGCCCCGGCACGTGCCGGTATCTTAAAAAGCAGCCCACCAGTGGAAATCGCAGCGTGCGTCCTCGCCGGCGAGGACAGAATAGCCGTCAGTTTGAAGTGTGCTGTTTCGCGAGATGATAGCGTCGGCAATGGCGATAGCGTTGACGCCATCGGGATCTAAAACAACATTCCATGATTAGTATTAGGCACTATGATACATTTTCTACCAAATATGCCGGTTGTTCTCGACATCATCAGCATTCCGAAGTGCTTTTGTCAATCTTACTTGGATATAGGTAGATAATTTTCTATTCCGTTTTAACTATGAAATGAAATGAAATGAAATGAAATGATTTATTTCTGCAAGTGGATTTACAATAAATTCTTTTGCACGTCAATTATTTTTTCCTACCAGCGCCTCGACGTTGGATCTGTTGAGAAGAAGCGCCGCAACAAACTCAACAGATATCCTCTTTTAAAATAAATTACAAACATCACAATTGGGCATTAAAATATTTGAATTAATAATATAAATTATCTAGGTGCAGATGGCCATTTTAACAATTCCACATATTTTTATCATTAAAAAATCTTGTACAGTGTAATAAGCCTTTTTGATAAGCCATGTTTTAATGTTACCAGGTGATGGAAAGCACCTTTGCTTCTGGTTCGGGATCAGTCGGCTTACTATGATTTAAAAACGGTGATTGAATAGTATTACGTATATAGTACTCTGTGGTACTGTGTGGTACCTAAGTGGAGATAGTTTTGTACATATAGCAATACAGAATATGTACGTAGAGCTATCATTTGGTCTTTCTCTTCGTTTGCTACTTTTTTGTGTTTGCGGCGCTAATGTTACATGGCTATGCATTTTTGGACTTTTTCTGCCGAGTTCTCGAAATCATCTAATCAAGGTGTTTCATAACAAACAATGGAAGTACTATACTTATAAACCAACCAATGTCGATTCCATAATTAGTAAGTGTTTTGCCACTACCTACGTGATACTACTTAATTAACATTTTGGAATTAACGTAAAATTGCAGAGATAATCATCCAACTTTTTACTCAATATAGCCATAGTCTTCACTGTCTTACAGTTTTACTGTGTATTTTTTGTAGACGTATTTACTACTTTGTGGTACTACTGTGCGATTTTTGTGACCTACCTTCACTGTATCTAGTTTTTTAAGTACCGATATTTTGTAAATTTTGGCTATGGTGAGAATAAATGATTATTATTATTATTATTATTATTAATATTAAAATTTAATTTGATTTGTCAAAAGTAATGTTAGAGTCACACACATTTTAAACTTCATAAGAACGAAGCAGTGAACTCAAAAATGTAAGTAAATAGGTACACATTATTTGGATTAAACTTGTTAAAGCAATGCTTATTATCGTCTATTTAACTACTAGTAGCGCCATCTATTGATACTAATTAGGAGGTTAGGTATATCACTAGCAACAGATGGCGCTGATAGATAAGAAAACTTTTTTGTAATCTTTTACATCATTACCATCAATGTAAAAGATTTAATTTGCTGTTATATTTAACTATTATTCCTACTTAAATCTCTGTGGCCAACCAGCACATCTCAAAAATCGTTTATTGTTTTCGTTTTGTTTCAGATGCATTATCTAAAAATGATTCTTGTCCTGCTAGCCGCAACCCACGGCTTTGGACTCCGCATCTACAGGAATTGTAGGAATTGCAACGATTTGACGCATAGAAGGCCAAAATTCGACTCTGTTAAGCATTTCTGGCCATTTCAACCTGGATTTAAGTCTGAAGCGCCTAATTATGTGTGGCCCTTGTATTTCACGGGATAGAACCAGCGGCCTAGTAAGCTATTTCATTCGTTTATTTGTTGTGGTTGATCTGGCGAAGCTGAGCTGAGATTCACACTAAACCATCACTAAGGGCACAGAGTACTATATACTAGCGTAACTAAGGGCTATGAAGTCCAATCGGGGTATTTCAATGGGTACCTAGTCTCTGTACTTTTCGGGGCAGAGGACACAAACGCCGTCGCCATCCCTCCATACAATGACATGTACAATAATTTTCGGATGGAGTTTGTAAACACAAACCTACCTACCTATTGTATTTCCGATGTGTGACCAGTGATGACTGGTGAATGACAATGAAATGAATGCAATCAAATGAATGACGTTTTGCCGCCAAATTTTCTGAACTGGCGTGTCAGACACTCATTCAATGCAAATGTCATTTAGTGCTGTTCATTGCTAGTTTGGAATCGATTGCATATGCGATTAAAGTGTATTTCTCTTGTGTATTAATATTTTTTACTTTTAGAAATAAGTTTCGTATAAGTTTTGTACTTCACCTTGATAATGTTAAAATTGAATTATATTCATACTTTTATGTGGTTCTATTTGTAAAAATTAAAAGTTGTATAAAACATAATGCTCTTCATTGTTATAGATGTAAATATGATAAAATGTAAATATGGCTTCAAATTAAAACAAATAATCAAACAAAGTTTTCTTTTCTTAGTCATTCTTAATTTACTGACAAGTAAAAATCGCCACAATGTTATTTTATAAAAGATAATACTACGTTTAAGATTTTATACGAACTTTAAAATCTTAAATTCATGTTTACACGAGTTTCTGCGCCTACGAAACTCAATAGTTTTCAGCAATTTTTAATCCGATCAGGAATCTCGCTCTTTTGTTGAATGAAATCGTAAATATTTTTTGTGATATCCGTCCGAAAAATAATATGTTTCTGTTACTTAAGATAATAAAATTTTTTATTTGGTCTCCGTGTCTTTAATTTATAAAAGTAAAAGGTTTTTAAAGCTAACATTAATGAAGCGTATTTAGCACTTCTTATTTTTTTAATAAATCATAAAATTGTGAAAATAGAGTTAACCAATATATTTCGATTCGATAAACTATTCCTATGAAAACCTAAGATCCACGCCTATCAACACTACACTTACCGTAGCGCAAGTTGAAATGTTCAATCATCGTCTCAGAATTCATTCGAATTCATTCACTCATTCATGTCAGATCACCGGTGTCTTCAAAGTAGTGCGCACGTTAGTCAAATAGTGGTTTCGTAAATGTGAAATGTATACCCCAATATTTAGAGGTTGATAATTCTTAACATGCTGAACAAATCATTGAATCGTATGTGTGTTCCTATTTCACGGGTGCAGTGAAAACAGTGTTGTGTGTATGAATATTTCGTATCACTCGTATGTCATGTGATTGTCTGAACCGGGAAATCACTTTTGGTTTCCTTGATAATGGATCCGATTGCGGATTCAAACAAACGGAACATTAGATTTGCGACCAACTACGCCTCTGGCCACAGCTCGGACGACGACTTGTAAGTATTTCTGTTGAAGTTTCAGGCGCCCGCCAATGTTTACTCTAGCTCGTAACTACGTCACAAAAATGTTTGTAGTTCGGTGTTATCTTGGTAAATGATGGTCGTTTAAAGGAGGTTTTGATGCATCGCACGTAATTTGTCTTTAACGTGATTTGCGTACAAAAAAAAATGCGTACCTCCATCCAATTAGAATCTGTTTTAGGTACCCTGGATTTTTTTGTTTAGATGTTTTTCTTACACACAGATAGTGTAACTCTGCTCACTATAATTGGACATCGACCACGCTAGTAGTCATGAGAAAGCATTGGAAATAGATGCTAAGCTGAATAGCTGAAAAGTGAATACTTTTTCTTGATGACTCACAGCTTGTTCTAAGTTCAAACCTCGGCTATGGTTCCAAATAACTCAAGTTAAATTGTTATTAGAAACTTTTTTCTTAAATTTATGCATGATTTTCTTTTAAATTTTCATATGTTATATTATGTGTAGGTAGATAGAATTTGCATTGTTTTATTTATTTTTGTTTGAATATTTTGCTGATGATACACCAAAGTTCAGTGGTGGAGTCACTAATTTCATTCATTCATTACTAATTTGATAAAAATGTGTCTTAGTATATTTTAGTTTATATGATAAAGAGAGAATATGTGTCTTATGTTGCTTGATAATCTAAGTATGGAACAAACATATTTTTTAAGTCTATTTGTATTCTTCTATGTCCCAATGTAAGGGATGGCAAACATTTTTGAAATGGTCAGGCAATGTGTCTGCAATTAAATTGTAGTGTCGGACTGTCAAGTATAATAATTTAGAGCTCAGGATTACCATTTTAATTGTTCTCCATTGCTGATTCATGGATAAGGTTTATTTTACAAATAGTTTAGTATTAACATTGGAATGAAAAATTTCTAGCAATCAGCTAAAATGTATCAGTTTGTATTGTCATTGTCACTTCGGAATGATATTTCAAATGATGAAATTTTTGCTTTCATTGTTCAAATCGCCATGGCTTACAGCCCATGCTGCCTCATATAAATCTCTGAAACATTTGTATACTCTCCGTTGATAGCCAAGGCTTACCTGCCTGATAGGTTGGCAGTTTGTATGAGCAGTTTTAACGTGACCTCCTAAAGGGGATATTTGATAGCATCGTTAGTTCCCAACAGTCAGTTGCATTTGAATCAAGATGCAAATACAACAGAACCAATGAAGAATGCTAAATATTGGCACCAAGATTATGGTTGTTATATTTTATTGCTAGTTAATTTGTTGTTAAGTAGTTAATCAAGCACACCATAAAGTGTTCTGGTCTGTATCCGTGATAAGCTATCTGACACTAATCTCAGTTATCTAGTCATTATGCATGCACTCTCCACAAGTGGTGATAGCAACAAATGTCAATGTTTTGTGATGGCATTCACAGCGAGCACTCCGATTGCCATGCTTTAATAACAAATTTGATTCAAATGCCTCCAATTCCAAATCAACTTCTTTCCTTTTTCTTATTTGTACATATTTTTTTTAATTACTGTCTAAAAAGTTTAGTCCAGTTCTTATTGCGATGTCTCACAAAAAAACGAAAAATGCTATTATTTTTAATCCTGATGTCTGTAAAGGAAACCAGATGGTCTACTTGTTCTTTTATGTTAAATGGCAACTAAGCTTCTTTAACAAAGTTTACCTCTGCAAGTGTCATAAAATTGATAAACACTTCACAAAATAGAATAGGGGTGTTCTGCACATTATAGTGGCCCGACACTAAATGTGTGTTTGAATGCAGTCTGCTTTGAGGTTATTTTATTCATCATTCACAATTGTATGTTGCTGTACAAATCAACACTTAAAATATATTGAAGCTAACAAAACCATAAATAAATCTATTACTTACGTACATTAAGAGCAACAAGCTTTTCTCTCCAATACCTGCAAACAAATCTATGAGATGGACTTGCATGGGACATCAGTTTTATATCTCTCTAGTATGGTTTAATCCTTAACTTGTGAATATTCACAGTGGTTTTAATCTTAAGTTTAAAATAGTGTTCCTTCCTGAAAACTGCATGAAGTTTTTGAGGAAAAAATAAGTTTTGCCCTTAATTGTTATGTTAGTTTAAATTTTATGTTTTATTTTAAAGTTTAAAGTAATAATAAGTATAAAAATTTTGCTGCTTTTAAGTGATTGTGTATGTAATGATTACAAAAAATTGTAAAGTCATGTGAATAAAAAGTTTATTTTTTCTAGTTGGGCAATGTTTAAGTTTTTCTACAATATTTTCACCTGTAAATTATGAAAAGCTGGGAAAGCGGGGCGGAAAGTCTGTCCGGCTTTCATAGCTAAACTGCTGAACTGATTTTGATGAAATTTGGTATAGTTAGGTTTACGTTTAACCTCTAGAACGGACTTTTTCTTTTGAAAATAAGGGGAAAGGAGGTTATTAATACTGCTCTTACCGAAAGTTTATATGTATGTAAGAAAAAATTTCATTTTTTAAGTTACAGTTATGAAAGTTGGCACATATGCTCGAAACTTGGATTAAAATGGATGTATTGGATTATGGACTACTTTTTGTTTCGAATATTAGGGGAGAGAAGGGTAAAACCGACCATGACAGTATGAGTTCCACACGAAGGAAGTCTTGGGCACAGCTAGTTTCCCATATTCGAGGTTCGCTTCAACTGTATGGTATGGTGTGCTTTGTGGTGAATGCCTACATTTCTATTCGCCATAGACCGCAAATATGCTGATATTGTGACCTCTTGTATTATAGCAACACATCTTATCATGTTTCTTAATAACGAAGTAAATAAAGAAGATCATAAGCAAAATGCAGTCTTTGATTTGTAAATAGTACCTAGTTGTGACATAGCTAATTTCGTTAAAGGCGCGCTGTAGTGTCGGAGTTACGATATATCACTTCTAAAGTGGACTGTTTCATTAACGGGGTTTCAAGAAGTTTTTAATATCCTATGTTCTCCACTTTGACACGGCATCAAAGTGAAAGCTCGAGATATCGCTACCACTCGACAAAATTGCATATTATACAATTAAGATTGAATAAGGTCAACACCTCATCATCGCAAACATTTGCAGTAGGATATTATTATTAGTTCTTATGTCTACGATATATTTGACGGCTTCCGTAGCCGAGAGGTGAGAGGACCAGACTTTGGCGATGAGCCATTTCTGAGGTCCTGGGTTCGATTTCCGGTCGGATCAATATGGAAAATGTACTTTTCCACCATAAAACACAGATTCGAGATACCGTACCGTAATTGTTTATGATTTCTGTTATACTTTTTATTCCGTGGTAATTAGCTACAGCCCTTAGCTAATTACCACAGAATCTGAGCAATGTTTGTGATGTTGTTCAATATTTATTTATTAATATACCTACAGGCTGAAGTCCAGAGTGGATAATCAGATGTGATTCTGACTGGACATTACGTATGAAGTTACGTTTTAACACAAATAGCTGTATTTGTGAGACATGGGTATGTAGAAGTGTTAATATAAGCCAATCACGTAAGCCAATAGACAACCAATCGCGTAAAAAATCTCTGTCACCATCACAGATGTATGATCAACCAAATCTCAAATTATGTAGCTTAAGCTAGCCCTTAATCAGGCAAGAGGACTCAAATTGAATCTTATGGCCTTGACTTACGGAGAAAACAATGAAACATTTCAATACCATTTTGGGTTTTTGCCAGTTTCAGATTTAGTGCCCCTCTGAGCCATGTTCCTACCGCCAGACTCCCATACTACATTAACAGGTACTGTTACTATGACACAGTTATTATGTAAGCAGACCAGTACAGTGTAATGTCAAGGTCGTCGTGACGAACGGCGTGACGTCATACTACAAGAGGTTCTGGCGTGGGATGTTCGTGGGAATATTCAGATCGATTTTTTTTCATTTTAGTCATTCCAACAGGCCTAGCATGCGCCGCGCGAGTAAATTTTATCGTACTCTTAAGAAATGTCATCATCCAAGCAACGGTATAAAAAAAATTGTCGTCTCATGCGACAAATTTGACGTAATGTGCATGCTAAGCCTAATAGGAACCTTTTCAAAGCAGCTACCTAGGTAGTAGGTAGATAGGTAAAATAACCTATACATGTTACATGTTCGGTATGGCCTAAAACGTATCAGAGTGCTGGGTAATTGTAAAAATAATGCGGCTGCCGCGGCTTCGCACTCGCAATAGTCCCGTTTCTTCCACATTTTCCACTGATTCTTCGCTCCTATTGGCCCTAGTGTGATGTCATATAGCCTAAAGCCTTCCTCGATAAATGAACTATCCAATACAAACATATTTTTTCAATTCAAACCTATAACTCCTGAGGTCAGCGCGTTCAAACAAACTCGTTAGCTTTGTGATATTAGTATCCTTATTAATCTTTTAATAAGTTGTTCCGCTTTAACTACTAAACCGATTGCTTTGAAATTTTGCAGACGTAAAGTTAGAAGTCCGGATTGAATAATAGGGTACTTTTTATCCCGGAAAAAAATGATATTCCCGAGGGAAAACAAAAATATAGTTTGCTTGATGGATGGATTAGAGATCCGAAGACCGAATTCCACGCGGGCGAAGCCGCGGGCGGAAAGCTAGTAGAATATAATTTTATTATAAACGTTAGCTATGTAACACACTTGTCAGTCCATATCTTCGATTGCCACGTCACGAAGCCATTGTTTGTAAAGCTAAATACGCTACGCACGATATGACCAACCCAAAAGGCTTCTTGTATGGCAACGAAGTTTCAATTCGTTGACGCCATAGAAGAGTATGTAGCATGCGTTAAATTATTAATTATAATTAGTTTATATTAAAATATCGTTTGAAGATTTCTGGCCGAGAGGCGAGCGTTCCTCCTCTGAGACCTCTGAGGTTCCATGTTCGATCCCCGGTCAGGTCAACATGGGAAACTAACTTTTCTATATTGTCTCGGGCCTGGGTGTTGTGGTACCGTCGTTGTTTCTGATTTCTGTAACATACGTGCTTAATATACTTACCACAGATTCAGAGAAATGTGATGTTGTCCATCATTTATTTATTTTTATGCTTTTCATATTTTAATAGTGGACGCCGCATCGGTGGAATACGCAAAAAGGAAAGGTTTATGTTTTATTAAAAACAACACGTTGTGCACATTTGTTACAAAATGATGTGAATCATCATTTTGTAACAAATGTGCACAACGTGCGAATGCAATGTCGAGTTTCTTGCCGGTTCTTCTCGACATGATCAACATTCCGAACACGGCGGAAGAATACTTTATTTGTACTGACTATTCATAAGTGCTTTTGTAAAGCTTACATGAATAAAGATATTTTCTATTTTTCTATTTTCTATTCTGCATTTATTGGCAGGCTCTTGAATAAGGACGAGCTTGCTTGATCATTGACAGAAGGTCAATTGCAATCAGTAATTAGTGCAATTAAGTAGTATAAGTGCAATTTTTTTAGGAGATTCCTTTGGAAAATAATAAAAACATTTCTGTTTTACCTTCATCTAAAGAGACATAAATGGTTGGTAAATAAGTTGGGTTGAAGACTGTTTAACCGATGAAGCGAAACTATTATCACCACATTTGGAAGCAAAAGTTCAACCGTCATAATTTTTGTTTTGTAAAACCCTTGGGATTTTTTAACACCATTTAGATTTGTGCAAAACACTGTACTTACCTCTATGAATTCTGTCGTAATTATCATTTTGACGACACACCGCATATTGTATTCAATTACCTCCAGGACAAAGTTGATTTTGTTTGTTTCACCTTTTGGGTTTTTTTTGTGTCAAACGAAGATAAAGTAAGCGATTTGCGGAAGCGTAAAGGCATTTGTATGTGGGTATTTTATTATGTAAACATTAACAGCTTGTGTGAGATAATGTTTAAATAGTCACACTGAATAGCTTAACTTGACGACCTCGGTGGCGCAGTGGCTAAGGTAGGTGGCCAAAGCGCGAAAGGTCTCGGGTTCGATTCGGTCGGGTCAATTAGGAAAACAAACTTTTCTAAATTGATTTGAGTCTGGGTGTGCTGGGATGACGCCCCCAGTAAGTATCCGTCTGGTGCTCATAGTACAAGGGAAAATCTTAGTTTGAGACCAGGTGATTGGTGTGATTGTCTGGCGCATTTATTATTGTTTATTTTATTTAACTAATGATCAAAACTAGCGACCCGCCGCGGCTTCGCTCGCATACTATCCCCAACTATCCAAGAAATCGTCAAATTTTTAATTATAGTAAAGATACAACAATAATATACAAAAATATTAGACAACATCAACATTGCTCAGATCCTGTGATGGGTAGGTAAAGCACATGTGTTACAGAAATCAGCAACAACGACTGTACCACAACACCCAGACACGAGACAGTATAGAAAAGTTCGTTTCCCATATTGACCCGACTGGGAATCGAACTCGGAACCTAAGACACGGCAACGCCAAAGTCTGGCCCGCTCGCCTCTCGGCTACGGAGGTCGTTAGGATTCCTTTCTTTCTTTTAGCGTGTTTAATCCCGGTAGAGCATTCCTTTTGGAGCTTTTGGGCCGCTTAAGACTTTAATCCCGAATTGGCGAGACTGTTTATTACATTGAAGCGATTGCCGGCTGACACCCGCCACCCTGATAAGGGGAACTGACCTATTTGTATGATAGCCAGGACTAACGACTTATGCCCGGTTTCAATATTTTACGATTCGCAATATGTCAAAAATGACTTTCCTGAATGAATCCGTTTCACTACGCGTCGGTTTATTCTAATTTCAAATTTACTTTCCATATCAGCTGTCATCAGTCGTCTGTCGTTCTTTTTTAGCTTACGCCTCGTGTAATCAGGCCCACCGCTAGCTGTTTTCGCGCCCGCGTGCAATCCCGATTATGCCACCCTACGACTACATACTCTACGTTTTGTCAAAAAAAATATGTTTAATGTTTTCTCATTGCGGTGGGGCAAAATAAAAACAACTTTACTTGAAAAGGATCTTTCACTAGATGTGACTGAAACTGGTAATGTAAATAATATTCTTAGTGCTATTATTGCTGTGTTCGGAAATTTTGAAATTACATAAGTCATTGGTAAAAATATATTGGAATAGGGGTTGTGGATCATTGGACTGGTTTTATTTATACCCAGGGGTAGGTATTATGACAATTACTTCAATTAGATACGTGATGAGTCGCTCAATTTGCCGCCCCCCCCAGCGTGCCGCCCGTGTGCGGTGCACGCTTTGCACGCCCGCTTACGGCGGCCCTGCGTGTAATGTATTACTATCCGTAACTAACTAGTACTTTTTCAATTAAATAAAGGGGAAGGGAGACGCGACGAAAAATGAAAACAAAAACTTTACTAGACTACAGCTTAAACTAATTGAAATTTGAGCATTCCTGAAAGTGCAATTCCTGAATAACAGGCACTCGTATCCAGCCTAAGAGAACCATAACATAAGGTATAGGTATTCCCTGTATGTAATTACTTACTTAACACAGATCTTAAACGTAAAAAGTTAACTTGGTAAATAAATATGAAATGATGTTTGGACTTAATAGCATAAGCTATATTGTTAATACATACCAGCGCTGCCCGGGATCCATTCTCGAGACAGCTTTAGCTGAGCTTTTTTACTTTTGTCTCATAAACAATCCATTTATGTTTGGAACAGATTATGTTTTTTGTTTTGTTTGTAAGTTGAGTCAATAAATGTTTTTTTCTTTCTTCTTTAATACATTTTTTTTGCATGATTTGTACCATGTGTCAGTTTGAAAAGAGTAACTATCGAGTTTCTTGCCGGTTCTTTTCGATAAAATCAACAATCTGAACACGCGGTAGTTTACTTAATTTGACAATTGGCTACTTGACAGTTTTTGAAAAAGTATTGTAAAATATGCGCCCGTTCATTTTATATCCCAAGCAATTCGATTTATCTGGAAATAATTTAAATAACCAGAGAAAAATAACATTTTGTGTAACACATTTAAAAAGCGCGCGAAAACGCCTAGTCGCGTCACTGTTGCAATTATGACGTCAACGTCCTAGACAACGAACCGACACGCATAGGAACGACTTAATTAAGATAAACGGAAAATGTTTCAATAAATTCTTTATACGATTAGAGACACAATAATTCAATTTAATCGGTAAAATAATCATTGTTTCGCCACATTAAAATAAATAAATTTCGCCGACAGCTGTCATTTCCGAATTGCAATAGTGGTTTCCGTTTCGGTTCTTTTGTTCAACAGATAAAAAAACTAAAATTTATTTTGCAAAAATAAAATACTAACTATGCTTTTAATTAAAAAGTAAAAATGTAAAATGATTACTTAACTAATAAGCTAACATATCTAACACTTCATATTTTATTGTTAACACTGTCAAGTAGCCAATTCATAAATGCTTTCTTAAAAGTTTACATGAATAAAGACATTTTTTATTTCTGTTTCTAATGAAATTACCTAAAATTTTTCATTAAATTTTGATGTTCGGTAGGGTGGTGTGATGCACAAATTTAAATTTAGTCAAATCTAATTTGAAAAGTAACTCAAGGCTGTTTAAGTTAGCGAACTATCGAACTTCGCCGAAGTAAACGATGCTGTAATATTCAGCAATAGTTTCTTGGAAATTATTAGGCGTTTTGTGCTCTTGAACTCGGTTTAGGAGCTAGTAAGTAATGTACAAATGTAAATTTCAACGTTTAGCTTTGCGAACTCTACTCCGAACCGGAGGTTGTTTAACCCGAAACTAAGTATTACTAATGTAATGTATATGAATAAAAAAAGATTGACTTTGACTATAGGGTATTTATTGCGAGGGTTCGTCAGTTACCCGATCAGTTTAGCAAGTTTTTTGAGGTTTTATGCCACCCACCTGCGTACCCGAGAACACGTGTATTTTATGTACTAATATCATTCCTACATATTAGAAACAGAAATTTTTTGAGTGTATCCCAGTTGTCCCCTCTGGCGTTTGTCCCCTTGAGGGACAGCTGGGATTTTTTTATAAAGATCTCCCAGTTGTCCCCCGTCTAACCGATGGAGGGGACAATTAGGACTTAAATTTTTAAATATCCCAGTCTCCCCGACATGAGACCGCCATGCAAAAATGACATTTACGTTCCATGGCATTATGAGCGATCGTGGTAAAATCACGTTGCACCGACAAACTGAGTTGTTTACTTTTAAGTTTACATGTGCGAAAGGGATACAAACAATACTTTTATAATGGCGGGAGGCGTCATCTTGAACTAAGCTACTTTATGTTTCTATTTTATTTACCGAAATATTTGTTGTTAACTTCTGAGTGAAGTCGGGGGTGTAAAATATAGTTCTTTAATTAAGAGATTAAGAGCCCAGTTTAAAGGTAAGGTAGTTGTTAATTTTACCTATACTTAAAAGTTTATTTTACCCGAGTATAGTTAAATGAAAACATTGTTGTACTCGTTATATTTTACATAAAATAATAAACTATACCTAAATCATGATTTTTCCCTTAATTGACTTTTCCTGTTCCTCATTAGGCACTCTTCGTCATAATCCGAGCCAGTGGTATATGATATCTAACAAGTGCTATATTATTTGTCACTTCTAGCAAAATTATACGGCGACATCTCAAGTGAGGGAGACTGGGACGTCTAAAAATTAAAGTTCCAGTTGTCCCCCTTGTCGCAGGGTAGAGGGGACAACTGGGAGACATTTATAAAAAAATCCCAGTTGTCCCTCAAGGGGACAACGCCAGAGGGGACAACGCCAGAGGGGACAACTGGGATACACCCAAATTTTTATCTCCCCTTGCGGTGCAGGAATCGAACCCACGACCTTCACGTATCGCGCGTGCTGCTCTTACCAACTGAGCTAACCGCAAGTTATCGTAGGCGATGAAATTTTTCTGCTATCAACTGTTAGCCTCCGGTAAGATAAAAGGGGAGATAACATTTTTCTGTTTCTAAAATTTAAAGTTCGCTAGTACGGCGTTTAGTACTATAAAAATAATAAAATCGATCATTCCTACATGTTTGAATTAACCCTTATCTTGAAAAACAGTTTTATCGAATTGATTTCTGGAAAAACAAGCAACCGTCGTAAGGATCTATTCAAAATATATTATAAAGCTGAATAGTTTGACTGCGTTAATCTCTGTAAATACTGGTTCGAATTGAATATGTTTGTGTTTTATGGTCCATATATCAATGAAGACGTTAGGTACTTGCGGTTAGCTCAGTTGGAAGAGCAGCATGCGCGATACGTGAAGGTCGTGGATTCGATTCCCGAACCGCAAGGGGAGATAAAAAAATTATGTTTCTTCAAAATATTTAAATTTCGCTAGTGCGGCGTAAAGCACTATAAAAAAAATCGATTAAGACTGTAGGCTATATATGACATTTCCCATGGCGCCGTCATTAGGCGATGAGAGGCGCGGGGGGGGTTTTAGTGGGTAGTCTCACAGGAGGTAGGTAGGAGTCCCACACACGCCGCTGCCTCCCCCAACGCAGCGGTACGGTGCGCCAATGCATTTCATATCGCTGTAGCCAATTGGAGGGAAGAATCATTGGAAAATCTGGAACAATCAGGGATAGCACGCGTGCAAGGCCGCGACGGGCAATTAGCTGCCCGTTGCTGTTTAGATAAACCCTTATCTTAGAAAACGGTTTAATCTATTTCAATTATGGAGTAACAAGCAACCGCCTTACGAAAAACAAAAAAGGTAGTTGGGTCGTTCTTCTTTTTTACCGACAATAAGTTGTCCCCATTAACACGAATGTATAATTATAAAAACAAATATATGAGTACTTCAAACTATTGAAATATTCCTAATGTATGATAGATTAGGAATTATGTTATCATGTCGTAGGTACTTCTCTTAATTATTTAACTTAAGAAAAAAGTTACATCGCGTGACGGAGGTGTAAGTGGTACTATTTTTGAAGACCGTGACGGAGTTGTACATTTTGATCGATATTGTTTGCTTATAAATTAATTTGACATCATAAGATAGACCATCTGAAAAATGATTCCTCACACAACAATTTAGGCAGTATTACCAATGATTACTAATATGATATGTACATATTAAATATTGATTTATCAGTCATGTCCATTGTCGGTAAAAAAGAAGAACGACCCAGTTACGAAAATACTAGGATAAATTAGGTATTGAAATTTTGAGGTTGTAGATATGTGGTTTCATATCGGATTAGCATTATCAGTTTAATGTAATTTTGCATGATTGTAAAAACATTTGCCTGATTCGAAAATAGATACACGTGATATCTCCTTAAATCGGCGCCATGAGTAGGTAACTATTTATTAATCTCGAACGTTTCTGACAATCGACGACCTCCGTAGCCGAGAGAGACGAATCGCGCCTTCTCTGAGGTCCCGGGTTCAATTCCTAGTTGGGTTACGGAAAACACACTTTTACCTATATCGCAGGTCTGGACAACATCACATACATTGCTCTGATTCTGTGGTAAGTACCTAAAGCACTTGTGTTACAGAAATCAGAAACGACGACGGTGCCACAACACCCAGACCTGAGACAAAATAGAAAAGTTAGTTTTCCCATATTGACCCGACCGGGGATCGAGCCCGGAACCTCAGAGATGGCGCGAGACCAAAGTCCGGCATGCTTGCCTCTCGGCTACGGAGGTCGTCTGAGTGTTGTTGTTTCTTATTTCTGTAACACGAGTGCTTTAGTTGCTTATCGTAGAATCGGTGCAATACGATGTTGACCTACCTATATGTATAGACTATACTTTCTATACTAATATTATAAAACTGAAGAGTTTGTTTGAACGCACTAATACTCAGGCACTGCTTGTTGGAATTGAAAAAATATTTTCGTGTTAAAAAGTGTATACCTACTTACCTATATGCCCGGTTCCAATATTTAATTTAAAATACGATTCGTAATGTTTCATTTATGACTATCCGTTTTTCTACGAGTCGTTAATTCTAATTTAAAATTTACTTTCCATATAATCTGTCATTAGTCGTCCGTTTTTAGCTTACGCGTCGTATAATTTATTAATATACGTAACTAGAATTATTCGTTTTTCAAATATTGGAACCAAGTATTATCGAAGAAGGCTTTTATCATCACGCTGTGACCAAAAGGAAAGAATAATCATTAAAAAAATGTGGAAAACGAGGATAGTGCGCTTTCACCAGGCAGCGACATGTCAAAGGGGCTGAAACAAGATTTAAGTCTTGGAAAGATTGGTGAAAGAGTTCCGGTCGTTTACTAATCAGATAATAGTGATTATTTTTAGTTGTTGATACATGTGTTGGCTGATGTAAATGATTAACTGTATAGAATTCATTTTTAAAGTGCCAGCCTTTTATGTGTCAACAGATGTACAGTAAAGAACACCTCAAGGTATACATCTGGAGTTCGAAATTCGTTCTTATATCCGCGACATAACGCGGTGCTAACTCCGAAATGTAGTGTGTCGTGCTTTCGATTGTACATTATACCATAAAGAAGTGGAACTCGTTGCCGGCTCATGTGTTTCCTCTTTTCTTTGATATGGAATCCTTCAAAAGGAGCGTGAAGAAACATCTTGCGGGCCAGTACGGCGATGCTAACGGATAGGATATTACGGTATCAAATCCGTTGTCATACCGGTGTGGGTTCCTCTCTTGCTTCCCAGAAGGCTGGGAGGAGCCAATGTACTGCGATACTATAAAAAATATATATTTGTTGAATATCTGTTTGGTAGTGAGTCACCAGATGTTTGTACGAATACAAATGTCCCATATCCTCTAAGTTTATCAGATCCGGTAGGTTATCTTATTCTATTAATAATTTCCGACTTTGAATTGAAAGTAAGTGAGTAGGTATGTTGTTTGTGGTCGGTGGTCAGAGGTGATAAGAAGGCTGATAGGAGAGAAATTGATGATAAAGAATTAGGTGAGCTTGAGTCACTTATTTGTAGATGTGTAATGAGATGTACATCACATTAATTGGTCTAATTCTATGGTAAGTAGCTAAAACACTTGTTATAGGAATCAAAAACAGTGAATGTTATAGGAATGAAAAACAGTGTCGTGCTAACACAAAATTATTACCTAATTATTGAATTATTACTCTGTTTTAGTACAAAATTTTAGTTTAGGTTTTTTTATAATGAAAGCTGCAGAGTTTCTTACCGGTATCTTCACAGTGATTATGGGTTCCGAATAGGAGGTAGCTTCATTTGTTTTGTATATACGATTCATAATTAATAAATTTAGGTATACCTATGAATTTCAACCCAAATCATAAATTCTATACTTTTCTATAAATTCATAAATTATATTTTTTTTATTATGCTATACTTTTCGCCCTTAAGCTAGGAACTCATTACCATTTAACATCAGGTGGGATGAGGTCAATCTTGAAGTGCGTTATAAAAAAAATTCGGCCATAGCAGCGTCTGTTCTGTATGCGAATATAAGTAGGTCGCATATTACGAAGTCTATTAAAATATTTGCCAGCCACCGCAAGCCGAAAAAAAAACAAAAACTTATCGGCGGAAAGTCCGAAACCGGTCGTTGAAACCCGACCGTGATCACAGTGTAGAGAAATGATGAGTTGTTGTGTGAGTTTGGCCGTAGCTTACTTTAGCATCTTTAATTAAATACAACCAGGTTATAAAACCTTTTTTTT
This sequence comes from Glyphodes pyloalis, assembly GCA_037074685.1. NCBI lineage: Eukaryota > Metazoa > Arthropoda > Insecta > Lepidoptera > Crambidae > Glyphodes > Glyphodes pyloalis. The sequence continues at coordinate 658,513 of JAYKKO010000012.1, read as the reverse complement.
GAGGAGGGGAAAGTTTTGACGCACTTTCTCGCCTGAATCTTCCGCTCTGAAAATAGTAAAGTTTACCTTTGAAACGCCCGGTCGACTAACACCGCCTAATCCCGGTTCCAATATTTGAAAAACGATCCGTTCTAGTTACGTATAGTAATAAATTATACGAGGCGTAAGCTAAAAACGACTGACGGACGACTGATGACAGGTGATCTGGAAAGGAAACTATGAAACGGTACAAGATAATTAACGAGTCGTAGTCGGTCGGAGAAAAATCGATAGTCATTTTTGAGACATTACGATACGTAAAATATTAAAACCGGGCATAAATGAAGACGCCCGGCAGGATATGGATAACTAATAAAGCTCGCTCACGTACTGCATTTTGTAGCTTACAAAATCGTAGCTACTGTTTCGGCAGCTATATTATGGAGCGAGTTTTTGTATTACATACATATATGCTCCATATTCTACTACTAAATAAATGCTCAGCGGCTATCGTTCGCGGGCGAGAGCCCTGACGGCTCGGTAGGTTACTTACTTAATAAATTTTAAAACGAATATAAGTCAGTCAACGTTTTACAATAAGGTAAATGATTTCGTTTTCTTTGTTTTTATTGTGATTTAAAAAATACAACCGTGATCTAAGCTGAACTATAAAATCTATTCCAGCTCAATTATTACAGTTGAAATTAGATTGAGGTGCATTTCAATCTCTAACACCTACCTGCTCATTTTATATATCGTTTCTACTTCTATTCACAAATAAGTAAAAGTTGATTAATATACTTTCTACTTCTGTTATTATTTCAAGGTTAAAGAAGAGTGTAAAGGAGTTACTTTACTGTTAATTGTTTGCTTCACTATAACCAAATCGTATAAGGTAACATCCTATCTGGTCACGCAAAAATTTGCAGTTGATTAAAACCAGGCATGCATCCAGTTTTTAAGACACCAAGTGCAGTTTGCAATACTCACTTCGGTCGGACTAGAAAATTTCTCCAAATGGGTTGAAGCTTTTTAATGTGATTGCATTTGTATCCTCTTTTACCACGTCAATCATCTAGTTATATTTATATCGCCGGTTTCCAGAAGATATCACTTTCACTTAGCGCGTATCCTGGTTGCATCTATTATAAACCTATATATTTTTTATTTGATGTTTGATGAAACGATAACATCTGACCTCTGCAACTTTACAAGATAATAAAAATAAAACCTGTATAATAAGATGTTTAGAAAAGCTCTAATCAAATTGGCAAATCCCCACCATTATGAAAGAGCTCCCGTGTGAGACAACCTAGTTTTGGACCCATGTTTTGTTTTTTTTGTGGTGAGGAAAATACTTTTCGTACCGTATCGCTGTCCTGGAGACGACATTAGGAGCGAGGACTCCCTGACTAAAAACCCCACCCACCTTCTTATCGCCTAGTGACAGCACCCTGGGAACCACTGCATTAACGAGCCAGTTTATAGACAGTTAATTATCATTTGTTAAAATTACCGACTAAATGTTGGATGGATTTTCTGGCTCTGTAAACTACAGTCCAGCAGTTAAACTGATAGCAGGCATACTTGCTGCTCAAGATAACATGAAATTGTTTGTCGTTCTAACAACCTCAATGACACGATTAAGGACCAGTATTTAGTGTCATTAGTCCATACTCCTCGATTATAGTATTTTCACTATCTGGTATGTAGTTATCATTAGCTGCTGCGTCATTCGCTATGAGATTCCTGGTATGTTCTAGCAGATTCTAGCAAGCTGAACGATATGATTAGGTACTCCCGACATTACTTCTTACTCCTCTCAAATTCAAAGATAGCTCCGAAGCTGTTTATATTTTTCTTTCTATCAATTCCTCCATTTTTTACCATAATATCCGCTGATTGGCACTTGCACCCTAGACATGTGGATCAGAACTCCGCGTACTCGTCTATATTCCTTGCGGATGAGGAGAGAGCAGTCTTCATGAGCTCGCGTCATTCAACATCTGACACGCTCTAATGTAACAAGAAACCGTTTGTTGTTCCAGCGACCTGAACGATGTGGTGATCAGGAATCCACGGCACTCGTCCGTACTCCTCGCGGATGAGGGGGACGGCTCCGAGGCTGATCTCCTGGGGACTACCCCTCCACGGTCCCGGATCAGAGACAAGGAGAGGCGAAGGTAGATTCTTTATCTGTCACCTGGTTATTGTTTGTGAATGTTCTGTATTTTTCTTCTTTCTTCTATATCTCCTTTTGTGCTTATGCTTTCTACTTGAATAAATCTCTAAATGAATGGTTTCCTTTTTTTCTCTTCTCCTTATTTTCCTCTGTTTTTATAGTCTTTGTTTTCATTACACTTGTGGTTTTGCCTTTCGATCCTTATTCCTCTTGTATGTTTGCAACCTAAAACATCAAATTAACTTTTTTTGATAATCGGATTTCTTTGTATTAATCGGATATATTTGCAACTACGTACCACATTCATCAACTTCTTGATGATTGAAAGTCCTACAAAATAGGATACTGCAAAAAAACATATTTTTGGTAACACTTCCAACGCTTTGTTTGAACAAACAAAATTGATACATGTTTTGTACAATTTGAAAATGTTATTGCTCTCGCACGTATTTGGGGAATTACTATTCGTAAATTATGCGAGCCTACCGCCCGCTTGTTGTTGTATAAATATTAAAATGCTTTGTGCATTGTCAAGAATACTCACATACGACCTTGTAATAACAATTGTGCAGTTTACAAAAAAAATGTTTACGCAACGTATACCGTATGTGTGATAATGATAACTGATAAAGGTTTTATATTCTGCCTCTGATCCTGTGGTAATTGTTAGAGCGTTTAGCTTCGGATCCTCATATCGTGAGGTTTTTCTGTTCTTTATAAGAATTCAACGAATTGCAGAGCGATCGGGCTAGTTAGCGGTTTACATATCCTTGTCGTCGATAAAATCTTTCTTTAAAAAAATCCTATTTCAAGTTTCTACTAATTTAAAAAACACAAAATTTAACATACCTTAGTCTTAAATTTGTACAAAGGTAACTCACCAATAACTTGAGGCAATTAATTGAACATACTTTAACCAACAAATTAATTACCAATTTTTTTAAGTGCACGTTTTGTTGGGACAGCCAACTCGTTTTATTTGGCGTTAATGCTATGAATGTCTTATGTTTTATGAAAAATATTCAAGTTATTGTATACACACAATAAACATTTGAGAATGAATGTACTGTGACGCGAGTGTTAGTCCTGTGCTCCTAGCTTGTAAATGGCTCGGATGGGCCCTCTTTTGTAACATAGTTACAAACATAGTTTTAATATCGGCCGCAGGCCCCCATAATAGCAGACAATATCTCAGGATGCTACTTTCATAGCTAGAATAAACGAATCTTCTTGTTTCCATATCTGTCAGATACCTCATCATTCTGACCTCATAACCAGCCTAACTCAGTCTCAGAAAGGACTTTAGCACCGGTTAGGAACCTGTTTCTACCGAGAGGATACTTATTGATCTAATGACGACGTCCGTAGCCGAGAGGCGAGCGTTGCGGACTTCGACGTCGCGCTATCTCTGAGGTCCCGAGTTCGATCCCCGGTCGGGTGAATATGGGAAACGAACTTTTCTGCATTGTCTCGTGGCTGGGTGTTGTGTTACCATCGTTGTTTCTGATTTCTGTAACACAAGTGCTTTTATCTTCTTACCTCAGAGCAATGTATGTTATGTTGTCCAATATTTATTTATTATTTATATTTAAATTGTAAAAATCGTATGGTAGCAATATCTAAATTGTAAATTATTGATGTGCATAAATACTTTGTTATGTACAGTCAACTGCACGTCCAGGTAAACAAACACTTACAGTTCCAAATTAGATCATATGCTCACGACATAAAGCGGTACATAGTCCTTAGTGTGTTCTCTGATGTGCGTTTGTCTGTATATAGTTTTGTTTTCATGAGCGAAAAGAAAAGATAAAAACTCGCGCTAACTATACAGAATATTTAGAAAAAAAAATATAGTAGAAACCTCAATATCATTTTTGAAGACCTATCCATAGATAACCCACACGTATGGGTCTAATGAAAAAAAAAGAGTTTCAGTTCTAAGTATGAGGAACCCCAAAAATTTATTGTTTTTTTTCTATTTTTGTATGAAAATCTTAATGCGGTTCACCGAATACATCTACTTACCAAGTTGCGACAGTATAGCTCTTATAGGTAGTTACGGAAATAACAAAAAATTGAACCGACGAAAAAGGAAAGGCACTGAAAAGCCAAAAATAAAATAATCTTTTTTTCTAATGTTTGAGTCGGCGCCAAACAAACAAATTAATTATTACGTACGGTGAAATAAAGCATGGCAGCTAAATGCGCGGGGAGTGGGGGGCGGGCGACGCATCTGTGCTACCCGAACGGGCACACACGTGAAGGCACACGTCGTTGCGAGTGGTCGTGCGCAGAACGAATTTTTTGGAATGTTAATATATCATTATATTTTAATTACTTCTAATTAGTTACATTGTTTTTCTTTTTCAAATTATTATTTTTTTCTATTATTTGTCATAATTTCTTACTTAATGATAATAATTTTCATTAATAGGTAGTATTAAGTTGTAAGTATATTGTTTTATCTTTTTCCAATATTATTATTTTCTCATTGATCGTTTATTTGTCAACATTTCTTACTTAATAATTTGCTTATTTGTTTGTTTGGCGCCGACTCAAACATTAGAAAAAAATATTATTTTTGGCTTTTTCGTCGGTTCAATTTTTTGTTAAAAAGTGGTTTATTTAAAAATTTTTTGTGGCTCATTAAATAATTCGTTCTTTATAATTAATTATAATACATAGTAGGCATATTTATATAAAACATGGGTAAGGCTACAAAAAATGCTTGTGGTTGCAACTTTTCAATGTACGAAGAGTTATGTTTATGGTGACATAGAGCGCAGAATGTTGCCGTTATTGCGACCCGTCATCGTCGTCCGGCTAGGAAGAGTTAGCAGTGATAATTTGACACCTGCATATTTGGACTAGTGAACATGTGAACTAAGCCTTGGGCGTCTGCCACTGAATGAATAAGCCCATACACCAAATAGCTGCTGTAAACCGTTGAGGAGTTCCCTCGACTGTCTTTCGTCGTCACTATCATATCAACCTTGCGTCTCCGTCATACTAAAGAATCTTAAGAACTACATATGTGTGCCAAATTTCAAAAGAATCGGTTCACAATTTAAAAATCTGTAGACGAACGATTATTCATCCCCTATTTTTCTACCCTCAGGGGTGATATTTTTGTATTCCAACTTCAAAAGGACCCAAGTTGAGGTATACCCTTTCAAACAAAAAAAAAATTATCGAAATCGGACTACTCTGTAAAAAGTTATGCGTGGTCATACATAAAACATAAAAAAAAAAATATATACGTGTTGACTTGAGAACCTCCTCCGTTTTTCGTCGGTTAAAAAGTGGCTGTGACATAGGATCGGACAGACGGACAGAAATGACGAATCCATGTGCATTTTTAGGGTTCCGTAGCTGAATGACAAAAAACGGAAGCCTAAAAATGCTTGTAGTTTTAAATTTAATGTAAACCACTAATTACTGTTCAGTTACTTCACAGTGTTTTCCTCTTAGTTGATTTGTTTTTGAGCCCTTAAGGTGTTGTGATCTTAGGTAGACGAAACGACCTCAAGATGTCGTTTCAAGGTTTACGTTTGCATATTCCGACACTTTTAAAATAAATTACTGACTGGAATTTTCTTGTCATTTCATTATATAATTGTTTTGAGTAAATCAAATTCGTACTATATTTTAAATGCGAAAGTAACTCTGTCTGTCTGTCTGTTGGTTTGTCCGCCTAAACCACTGAACAGATTTTGATGAAATTTGGTATAAGTGTACGTTAAACCTCTAAAACAGATATAGGCTACTTTTTTTTACTTACAGGGGAGGGGGTAATACCGCCCTTGAAAGTTTATATGGGAAAATGATTATTTTTTAAGTAAGAGATATGAAAGTGGGCACAAATATATCTCGAAACTTGCATTAAAATATGGACTACTTTTTGTTTCAAATATTAGGGGAAATTAATTCCACGCGTACGAAGCCGCTAGTATAAAAATGTTTATTTATCGGAAAACAAAGTTCCAAACGCAATGGCTTAACAACTATAGTTAGAACTAAATTAATAGGAATGTCTTGATGATGCGACATAAAACAAGGCCTAGCGAGAAATCGCTGGAACTGGAGTAGCCCGACTGGTGGAATACCTCCACCTTACAGAAGACCGTAGCCAAATAACAATTACTTCTGTGTTGTTGTGTTCCTGCGTGTGAGTAAGGTTACCAGAGCTCTACATATAGTAGCAGGGGTCATGCCTTCAAGGTAAGGGCGACAAGTCCAATAACAGATTTGTTATACTGTCCTTGTCGCTCTTAAGCTAGGACCTCTTTACCACTTAACATCAGGTCGGATGAGGTCAATCTTGAATACATAAAAAAAAACATAGGTGCTCGACAGATGGACAGTCCCCATTGTCAGCTATCTTCTTCAGAATATTGTTGCAGCTGTGCGAAATTTGTAAAAACTTAAATGAAACTTTATACATGTAACTTAAGACTGTTTGTGAATAGGTAGGTACGTATTTAATAGCTATTACATACTTGCGAGATTATAAATGCTAGTTAGTGTAGGTGTTTGAACTCTGGCTTCATAATTTTCCTCTTATTTTTCTAACGACAGGTTTGTTTATTAACTTGAAACTTGTTTTCAACATTTTATGCTTTACAAAATGCAAATATTAATTGTGATAGAAGATAAATGATGATGCGTTTAGTGTAAGTGAAATAAATTGATTAGTCAATTAGCTTAGGTATTAATCTAATAAAAATCAGCTGAGTGCGAGTCAAACTCATGATTGTACCATTATTTATAAAAAAAAAGACGTGTATTTGTATGGGATACGGAATATTTGAGAAGCATCATTTAATACAAAAGTCAAATATTAAGTACATGAATAATTTCATTTTTAAAGTGAATAGATAACAAAATATTTTGTTAACGTATCAAGCGACTACATACCTGTTGCCAATTTAAATATTGAACAAAAACAACGCAAAAAACTTTGTGATTTCCTTAAATATTTATTTTATTGTAATGCCCGGTTCCAATATATGAAAAATTATCCGTTCTAGTAACGGATAGTAATATATTATACGAGGCGTAAGAATAATAACGACCGATAAACGGTAAAGTGCTATTCTTGGTTCTGGTTTCCATAACATAAGATCGGGTAACGTATGTATGTGATGTTGTCTGATACATTGATACTTATAATTTTAAGAAATGTTTGTTAGAGATTACATTGCTCAGTAAGATTTGTTATTGACAAGTTTTGATGAAAGCGACCAAGCTTCTTCTGCGTAGTCAAATTCAAATTCAAATCTTTATTGCATGTCACATAGGGTGAAAGTTGACATTCTTAAGACTAATTTTACATGTGACGCCCTGTAACTGACAAAGTCACGTGAGGGGAGAAATGATACTTACGATTGAACAAGGGTGTACGTATTTAAATGGATACGATTTATAGTTATATGATGGTTTCATTTTTATCTGTCATTTTGGAAAAAAAATAATAAAATGGCGCATCGATACGGAACCATGGAAGCAAGAGAAGAGTCTAATATGTAAATTTCTGCATATTAATCGTATTCCTGTGTATGTGTGCGTATAATCCTTTTACTCATTGTTTACCTATATATCAACATATCATTGGCTGTCATTTTGAAAAAAAAAACAAAATGGCAGACCGAGAGCAAACCATTTAAGCAAGAGTAGAGTAGAGTAGAGCCCAAGTTGCTATCGCAACGGACAGTTCACCCAAGTTTCCTGCGTACAATAGTTTAGCTCAGTACCTACATATCAGCATCGCATTACTGTTTTATCATTAAACGGCTAGACAATTGTTTGCTATGTCGCACACTGGTCCGGATTTTTAATATGGAAGACTTAGGACCCAATGTCAATATTTCGGGCTGAAAAAAATCATGTGGATAGATAAATGAACGTTCATCAACGTTTGTTCTAGCAGTTTTTATGAAATTGGTTATTTTTGCGAAAAAAAAAAACATTGAAAAAAAATTTGTATGGAGAAAAAGTGAAATTTTTTTTTTTTTCGAAAAGTTCAAAACTGTTAGCAGTGAAACCTTTTGTGTGTTATTGTATTACACTTATTCGTTAATTCCATATTTTTTTTATTTGCATATACTTGCAGCCTTGGCCAAAATATGCATCGGAACTTTCATTGTATTTATTTCAACTATTTGTGACAATTTAATTTTTTTATTGATTTATAGTCACATAATTTACGCATATTTTCAATATAATAAATTTTAAAATCCATTAATGATTTTGAAAAATAGATTACAATTAAATTTTAAAAATCAAAATAATATTTTACTTCTTAGTGGTTAGCTGTTGCTCAAAGCGCAGTTAGTGATCGAATGAGGCATTGCCTGCTAATATTCCCCTCCCATTCCCTAATATTGCTATCTCTTTCATTTCCTACTATCGCTATCTCTTTCATTCCATACTTCTCTCTCTTTCGCTCCTTGAAACCCTTGCTAGTTGAGCGCTTATGAATCAAATAAAACAGACGGGAGCTCATGTTGGAGCGTCATTAGACATTCAACCCTTGAAGAGTCAACATACCTGGAAATTTTAACGTGAATAATCTAGCAACTTGATCATGGCTGGATTTGGCACTAACCTGGACATTTACGTGTTTCTGCGACAAGAGGACCTCAAGGATTACAAACGACTGCATCAAGCAATTTTGGATTGCGTTTTGCTTGAAATTTCGCAAGAAGATTCAGAAAAATTATTGAATTTTGCAAGATCTTTTACTGTGAACTTAAATCGTCGATGGACCGAGGCACACAGGGTGCAAAAAACATTCATGAAGAAGCATATGAACTGGTTGGAAACAAGAATTAAGTGGCCTGAATGTGAATCAGTAAATCTCACCGAAATTTTTGAAGGGACCGAAAATTTGGATCCTCGTTCTACAGAAGAAGAAGCAGCTGTTCAACCCATTCCATCTACTTCGAAGGCGACTAGTGACATTGGAACATCTACAGACATTGCATCAAGGAAGCCATTTGAAGACTTGGGGAATAAGCAGAAGAAAAGGCGATCGGGTACATTACTCGACTATCCGGAAGAGGAACTGACTTTTGCTTTTGTCACGAAGCTAAAGTCTAATGGGAAAGAAGGTCTTGCTCGCATCATCGATCACCTTGTGAAGAATCCTGAAAAGGTTGAAGCTGTCGAATCACTTTTATCAACAAACGAGAAGACGGACACTATGCAGGAAGATCAAGCGTTGGCCCTTACTGCATCATTGGATCTGTCAAAGTGGAAGTATCTTACTTTACGGTCAGCATTGTCACAGCAATTGAAGCTTCCGTCTTACTACAAGTTGTTGGAAGCTAAGCAGAGGTGTTATCCAGATACCAGAGATATTGAAGTATCAGAACATTTAGTGAAGGTGAAACTACAAGCACTGTTAGACGTGACAACTCGAAGAATACTGCAAGTCGTTGGTGATGATTTAAATATGTGCAGTGAAAACTTGAAGCTTACCTCCAAGTGGGGATTCGATGGATCTTCAGCACAGAGCAACTACAAGCAAAGAAGTGAACTGGCAGAATTCGACGACTCCTCTGTGTTCATGACGAGCCTCGTTCCTTTGAAGCTCGAGAGCGGCAATGTTGTTATTTGGAATAATCCAAACCCATCTTCAACATCTTATTGCAGACCTATTAAATTTCAGTTTGCGAAGGAAACGACCGAATTTGTTAAGCAAGAACAAGCGGCAATGGAGGAAGAAATACGAAATTTGACTATTTCAAGTTGCGGAAACTTGGAAGTTACTCATGAGTTGCACATGACAATGATTGATGGGAAAGTGGCTACAATTATTACAGATACTCCATCTGCAGCTACGTGCAATGTTTGTCTTGCAAAACCTAGTGAGATGAATAATCTTTCAGAAATGTTTTCAAGACCTGTACGGGACGATGTGTATCAATATGGACTATCAACACTCCATATGTGGATTCGAAGCATGGAGTGTCTTTTACATATTTCATATAATTTAGATTTCAAAATGTGGAGTGCACGAGGTGACAACAAAAACCTTAAGAAGTTAAGGAAGGATATGGTGCAATCGGAGTTCAAACAACAAATGGGACTTTTGATTGATGTTGTAAAGCAGGGCTTTGGAACTACTAATGACGGAAACACGGCCAGAAGATTTTTTCGGGAATACAAAAAAAGTGCTCAAATAACGAAGATTGATGCTGATTTGATAAAGCACTTCGCAGTTATATTGCAAGTGTTATCTTGTGGAAAGGCTGTCAATATCGATAGTTTCTGTGAATACTGCAAGGAGACTGCTGAGATCTTTGTACATCACTACCCCTGGTACAATATGCCTTCCAGCATACACAAAATGTTGATACATGGCGCTGACATATGCAAACATTTCTCTTGCCTTCCTATCGGAATTTTGTCAGAAGAAGCAGGAGAAGCAAGAAATAAGGACTTTCGAAATACCAGAGAGCGACACACGAGGAAAACAGGAAGACTGCAAAATAATGAAGACATTATACACAATTTTTTGATATCATCAGATCCATATATATCTCATCTGAAACCTAAATACACCAATTTTAAGTCATCAAGGATGTTTCCAGAAGCTACGCAGTTGATATTATCAGATGAATTAATAGAAGTTGAAGAAGAAATTGAAGTTGATGAAGAAGCTCCAGAAAATGTGCCAGATCCTTTAGAATAAGTTTTAAGTTATTTATAACTATTATTTTGCGTGTTATATATAGATAGTTTTAGTCAATAACTTTAGTTTTAATTTCATTTTAGTTATTTTATTATTATTTCCTATTTACTAAATTAATGAAAAATGTATTAAATTTAATGTAATGTAAACAACCTTCAATTATTTTCTATTGTAGTTTTAAGTTATTTATATTAATTTGTATGTTATGTATAGATAGTTTTAGTTAATTACTTTATTTTTAATTTAATTACTTATTTTATTATTATTTATTATGTACTAAATTGATAAAAAATGTATTAAATTTTATGTAATGAAAACGACCTTCAATTTATTTTTTATTGTACTGCAAGAATTATGCAATAAACAATTTTTAGTTATTTTGTAATACATTTACATACATACCCTATGCTACTTAAAACTTCGTCCGCGTGAATAGCGTCGCGATAACCGACATTAATGCGGACGAAGTCGCGGATGGCCACTAGTTATTCATAAATCAACTTCAAAATGTATAACAAAATAACCAGAAATAGTTTATTGCACAATTCTCGCAGTACAATAAAAAATAATTGAAGGTCGTTTACATTACATTAAATTTACCGCTGCACCACTGAACCGATATAGATGAAATTTGGTATAGATATTCTTTGGGACACTAGATTTATTTAGTAGTTTAGGCGTGATTGAGCGACAGAGAGACAGACAGACAGAGTCACTTTCACATTAATAATATTAGTATGGATTTTATCTTAGTACCGAATTTACTTTCCCGAAACCACTTAAAGAAGCAAAAGTACTGATTTTAAATAAATATATATTAGGATAAACGAAATAAACGCCAAAGCTGCAAGTAAATATTTTGTATTACCAGTAGAGCTCTTGTCTATTTTATCTGATTTATAAGCGTGGAACACCACTTGTCTTAAGAAGAAAAAGAGTGAGCAAAAGAGAATGAAAGAGACAGCAATAGTAGAAAATAAAAGTGATAGCTATATTAGGGAATAGGAGAATATTAGCAGGCAGGCAATGCCTCATTCGATCACTAGCTGTGCTTTAAGCAACAGCTAACCATGAGAAGTAAAATATTATTTTGATTTTTTAAATTAAATTGTAATCTATTTTTCAAAATCATTCATAGTCAACAAATAATGGATTTTAAAATTTATTATATTGAAAATATGCGTAAATTATGTGACTATAAATCAATAAAAAAATTAAATTGTCACAAATAGTTGAAATAAATACAATGAAAGTTCCGATGCATATTTTGGCCAAGGCTGCAAGTATATGCAAATAAAAAAAATATGGAATTAACGAATAAGTGTAATACAATAACACACAAAAGGTTTCACTGCTAACAGTTTTGAACTTTTCGAAAAAAAAAAAAATTTCACTTTTTCTCCATACAAATTTTTTTTCAATGTTTTTTTTTTCGCAAAAATAACCAATTTCATAAAAACTGCTAGAACAAACGTTGATGAACGTTCATTTATCTATCCACATGATTTTTTTCAGCCCGAAATATTGACATTGGGTCCTAAGTCTTCCATATTAAAAATCCGGACCAGTGTGTGTCGCGCCATGACCGCTGTGATATTTGAATGGGCGACTTTTATCAACCCATTTACCGATAACACTCGATTGTATCGGTACGCAGTTTTTATTTGCAAATATTATTCGATGCATCGTTTAGTTTTTGCTAGGTCAGTGCTCGAGTCGAATGATGCATCAGTTTTATTGCGTTGTTTGCGTTAATTGGTGGGTGACCTCGAGTCTCATGTTTCTAGGGGTTCGTAGTTACGAAACCTTATAGTTTCGCTATGTGCGTCTGTCTGTCCGCTGTCTGATCGAAATAATCTGTTGGTTACGAAGCCAATCGTTGATCACTTTTCTTTCTCTCTTACTAATGAACCCATGGGCGCTTGGAGCACTTAGTAGCAGACACACACACACAGACAGACACGTCAAACTTCGTTTTTGCTCTGGGGGTTAAAAAACGGGTTTGCTGTATTCCGGAGAAGTAACAGTTTTAAAAATATGTTGTTCCTAACACATAAGTTATCTGGCTTTCAATGTTGACAATGAATACAAAGTGCGATTACGTATCACTTGAGTTGGTTTCCTCCTTGTCAAGGTCCAGCCTCGCTGGGGTTTTCCCTTGTAATTGAAAATTAAATAATGACGTCACGCCTACGGCATTCCCGTTAATTTTATATCTTCAAAAAATAAGCTTATGAAGTTTAAACTCCATGCAAAATATGAATATTGATCAACATCGAAGACTGACTTGCTCTGATACAATTAGACGACGTTCGTAGCCGAAAGGCGAGCGTGCCCAACTTACGGCTAGCGTGCCCAACTTTAAATTCGCGCCATCTCTGAGGGTCCGGGTTCGATCCCCGGTCGGATCAATATGGGAAAAAACGAACGAATTGCGAATTTCTGTCCAAAAAACGTCAGGAATTAATATTCCCATAGCATTCATCATTACAAATGCGCAAATGGTTAAAGCGTTAGAAGCAATGAGATGACAATACGCATTTGCAAAAAAAAACCTATATTAAAAACCCGTCAGTAAGAGTCGGACTCGTGTACGAATGGGTTCCGTACAATGTTTCTGTAAAATTTAATGCAAATTTGACGATTCCCTTAAAAAATATATGTTTTGTCATAATGTTACTTATTTATTTTTAAAGTAAAACAACTTAATATTCTGTGAATATTTCAAGCGTTGTTATCAATATTGAGCAAAATCGAGTAAAAATACGTTTATTGTAGTAACGCCCTCTTAAATACATGTTTCATTTGGTTTTTCGACTGTATTAATAAAGTGTTTATTGTTATAGTGGCGATTGAAATATATTCATTACCTGTGAAAAATGTATCCTCCGACTTTTACGGCTCATTAGATTAAGTATTTTTCTTTTTTCGGGGGGAAATTCTTCGGCGAACCGTACCGCCACTCGCGTGTGTGGATTTTGCTTGATTTTAGACGAAAAGACAGGCAGCGCCGTCCTATTAATAGTTTGCCGTTTTCCCCTTTGGATGCGGATCTCTAAAACCATATCGCATAGTCGGTGACGGTGCAAATTTGGTTTTGTAGCTGAAATCACATTATTTGCGTAAACAATTGTTATATTCGCCGGGGCATGCTCGCTAATTTCTCTCTTATTTGCGGATCATTTGAGTTCAAGTGCCCCTTGTAAAATCCTACCAATAGTATATATGTCACCGTAAGATTGTAAAAATCGTTAGATTACAATCTACCTCGCGAGATTGTAAACTGTCGACAGATTGTGAACCGTAACTAGGGATTGCAATTTAACGGATTATTTTTCGCTTTATTGTAATCTATCGAAGTGAAACCGTTAAATTACAATCTGTTAGGCGTCAAACTGTCTACTGTCCGAAAGCTCTTCCTGATTGGTCGGTTTATTGTATGAGCGACCAATCACGACCAGCCTTTCTATTTCTTTTATTTAAAGAAATAGAGATGTCGTTTAAATAAAATAAATGCACTTCAAAAAATCTTCAAGTATTTATTTACTATTTACTAGGTAATCAATAATCCTGACATACGTTGAGAAATAATTGTACCGAAATATTTATTCTTCAAACACTCAAAATTATAATTGAAAATTACAATAAAATGAAACAATTATTTTGTCTTTTACCACAAATTAAAATTGGAAAATATTAAGAAACTTTTATAAAAAAATATTTAGTCCTTTAAACATACCATAAATTAATAGTATAAAAACAACAAACGAAATAACAAACAAATATGGCGAATGACAGGGCGGCGGGGGGCACATAACTCTCAACCAATCAGCGCGCGAAATGCATTTCGTTCTACGTCAGTTCACAATTTGACCGATTCCCATCGATAGATTACAATATAGCGAAAAATAATGCGTTAAATTGCAATCATAATGTTACGGTTCACAATCTGTCGACAGTTTACAATCTCGCGAGATAGATTGTAATCTAACGATTTTTACAATCTTAGGGTGACATATATACTTACTAGAATAACTGAAGGGCCAAGTCACTGACGACAGCTAGTATTGACATAGTTAAACTGTAAGTAGGAATCACCATCAACTTGACTTGATAGGCTTTAATCTAGTAATTACTGCTTTCCGCGCGCGGTCTGCTGATGGTGTGAGGGCACCTCAGTCGGCATTCCACCTACTGTCTCCGCAGCGAGGTGGGGGTGGTCCAGTTGGATCGGCCGTCCCCAGTGTCCCCCCAACCACTATGAGGGGAGCAGACGGGGCCGCGTAAGCGGTGTTGTGGTAGGTTAGGCTTAGCCGATTTCCCACAATGCCGCTATTAAGCCGATGAGGTCCAATCGGGGAGTTTTAGTTATAGGCCTGCCCTTCCGAGGGCAGGAGAGTCCCACTCACTCCGCCACTCTCCCTCGGGTAGCGGTACGGTGAGTGCATATTTCTCCCCGTAAAAAAAAAAAATTACTGCTTGCCGACGGTACTGAGGCAGTCATGGGGATGGTTTTTAGTTCGGGTACTCCCACACACAATTTGACGTATTGCGCATGCTAAGCCTACATGAAACGAAGGCTCAGATATTCAAATCCTTGTCCGATATATTCTATTAAGGTGGATATTTATATCAAGTCCTTCTGTGAAAGCTACTGCTGGCTACAGGGCTTACGTCCATTGCGAGAAGTTCAAATATTACCTAGGTGTTACTAAGAACCGCCTAAATTGCTTTGCAATGATTCACGTAATTAAGTCCTATGTATTTGTACGGTATATAATAAAGTACATTATTTAAGTATCTGTATGTTTGTCCACAGAGCCAACCTAGATTCAGACATCTTCACGCAGAAGGTGCGTCTTGCGAAGCGAAACAGCGACAGTGTGCTGAAGGCTGACACTAGTCCTACAAGTAAGTTCCATCATATGCGTACCAGTATTAAGACGACCTCCGTGGCTGAGAGGCGAACGGGCCGGGCTCGGCATCACGCCATCTCTGAGGGCTCCGGTTCGATTCTCGGGTCTGGTGGTTGTGGTTCCATCATTGTTTCTGATATCTGTAATACAAGTGTTTAACCTACCTACCACAGAGTCAAAGCAATCCATGTATGTGTTGTGCAATGCAATGTCGTATCGCAGTTTCCATTGGCTTGAATCACCTGTTCGTTATTCGGATAAGAATGATAGTTCCGTGCGTTGCATTAGGCAGTTGGGCGCGGCTGATCCAAAAAGACGATCTTCTAATGCAAGAATTTCACAATTAAGATTGCAATTTATATATGTTTATATTGTAGCTTTCTTACATTTGTATTCAGGATCTTCACATAAATATGCTTTAACCAAGTCTTCTAAAAATATATACGTTAGAAATAGTTGTCTGATTAAGAACGTTAGAAAGACGTGCCATTAATTATCCGTTTTGCAGCTGGAGACCGGTTCAGGAAGCGAGCCAGTCTGAAGCTGGTCCGGTCCAGGGAGAGAGACTTCAAGCAAGACATGAGCCAACGCGAGCACAGGGCGGAGTCCCTGCCTTCCCCGGTGGGCGGGGCGACGCCTGCGGTGCCCACCCTGGTAAGTACTGGCTCAAACAAAACCTGACATAACAAAAAACAAGATATGGTATTAATGCTTGGAGCATCTCTTGCGGATTCTACACAGGCTTCCCCACAGCGTTTGCCGCTAAGCGTTCCCGTTGGGACGTGCCAGGCCTACTGACACGCCCTACCCCCTCAGACAGAGGTAATGGTCTCTGGGCCCATAGGAGTATTCTTTAACTCAACCATTGAGGATAGTTAGTGTATGGGTGCGGACACAGTAAAAGTAGTGTATGGATAACATGTAAATAAATAGCAATAAAGTAAACACTATAGATATTTTAAGAGAATGTAATATTCATAGAATACAAAAGTATGGTAAGTATATCTTGAAAGTATATATTTAAAGAAATAACAATATAGCTAACAAGTATATAAATAAAGTCAATTATTTTTTTAGCAAATATAATTTTATGAAATAGGGGAAGAACCGAAGAATTCACGAACCTCTCGTTTTAAAAATTATTTTAGTCTGAGATTGTAGACTTTGATTATCACTTCAGTCGTTGGTGTTGTTAACACCATTATTGTGCAGAAAATGCTTTGACGTGGATTCAGAAATCTTTCACCTAAACTTACTTTCCTTATGTCTTTTTATTGTACTTAGTTTACTGTAATCCCATGATAAAACCTTGTACCCACTGTGAGATACCACTTTCAGCTCAATTTCAAATCCAGATTTCAGTAGTTTATAAGAAAAGGTTCTACGATAAAAAAAAATATAAAATTTAAGTAGGCCTTTGTCGTCATGGGTAAAAACCAATTTGAATTAAAAAGTTGTCCTTAAGACAGGGTCAGCTAGTAAAATATATATTTGAAACTAGCTGTGCCCGCGGCTTCGTTCGTGTGGACTACATCCTTTCATGGTCGGTTTCACCCCTATCTCCCCTTATATTCGAAAAAAAAGTAGTCTATATTTTGATCCAAGTTTCGAGCTACATTTGTGCCAAATTTCATATCTCTAACATAAACATTTTTCCATATAAACTTTCAAAGGTGGTATTACCCCCATCCCCTTATTTGATAAAAAAGGTAGCCTTTTTGAGAGAGGTAGGGCATAGCGATTTATCGCTCGAACTAGAGCAGCCCGACTGGTGCAATACCTCCACCTTACAGAAGACCGCAGCCAAATAACAATCACTTCTGTGCTGTTGTGTTCCTGCGTGTGAGTAAGGTTTCCAGAGCTCCTGGGGGGGTGCTACATTAGTAGCAGGGGTCAAGCCTTCAAGGTAAGGGCGACAAGTTCAGTAACAGATTTATTATGCTGTACTTGTCACCCTTAAGCTAGGACCTCATTACCACTTAACATCAGGTGGAATGAGGTCTATCTTGAAGTGCAATATAAAAAAAAAGCGGGAAAGCGAGATACAGACAGAGCTACTTTCGCATTTGAAGAATACAGGGGAAAAACAAGGAATGTCACAAATTTGAAAATCGAAAAATGAGCATTTAAAAATACAACTTGCTCTGTTACACTAAGGCATTCCCCAGTGGCATTTATAATATTATTAGGGATACGAGTTTATACTATTTACCTTTAAGGTGGAGTCGTGCAGCCGCTTTATGTCGCTGACCTCGAAGCTGAAGTGCCGCAACGCCGCCGAGCCGAGCGCCGAGGAGGCGGGGGTGGACGAGCGCCGCTGGGCGCCCGAGGTGGAGCTGCCCGCCAACAGGGTCAGCTTCCACAACACCTTCAGCATGCTCATCAACATGGGCAACATAGACAAGGGCTGCCGGAGGACGGTCAGTATCAAGGTGAAAGAGACAGGGACATACTAGCGGAATCTGGACTTTCTTCTTCTAAATCGATTTTTATTTTTATAGTACTTTACGCCATACTAGCGAACTTTAAATATTAGAAACAGAAACATTTTATCTCCCCTTGCGGTGCGATAAGTAGGTATGTAGTTCTAAACATATTCGGCAGAGGGCACTTACCGGAGGCTAACGGTTGATACAGCAGAAAAATTTCGTTGCATACGATAACTTGCGGTTAGCTCAGTTGAAAGAGGGAAATTAAAATTTTCTGTTTCCAATATTTCTTCTTCTAGCTGTTCCTCTTTTTCTTTCTGGTGTTCTTCTTGGTGTGAACGTTTCTATCTCTTTTAGAGTTGATCCATATAAAGTGCATAAGCAAAATTATTATCATTATTTTGTTATTATGTTTGTCTTATCAAGAAATATTGGGTAAAAAAAGATAAGTATATTAAGTCCGTCTGTTAAATTTTCTTCTTCTAACTGTTCCTCAGGAACTACTGAACCAGTAGTTCCTGATTAATTAGAGTAATTGAAAAATATATGTATGTGTTGTACAATCCATTTAGGAAGGCTGTAAGCAATATACCATCACGTTGCGAACAATAGGAGCGATTAATTAATGGAAACCGCGTACGAAGCAGCTAGCTAATAATATAGAGGATGAGCGGGGCGTGTCTTCGTAGATTAAGCGATTGTATTATAGAAACCGATTTTTTTGTGTACTTTGATGTGATTCTTGGCAGCAAAATACCTTTCCCCTTCCTCAGATAAGTAGAGAGGAGCAGGTTTGGCAGAACGAGCTGAAGGACCTGATCTGGCTGGAGCTGCAGGCGAAGATAGCCGGGCGCAGCCTCGCGCACCAGGACGCGTATCTGTGCGCCCAGAGGAACATTGTCCCCACAGTTGTTCAGAACATCATCGACTACCGGTGAGTGCAAGGACTTAATAGCAGAGGTTTATGAATTTTTGGCTCCCGAGCGGGGAGACGATAATGACGATAAATGAAACAGCCAGTAGGTAGTCTAGTAATCAAGAGCATGTTTATTTATTATATTACTGCTTATATACTAATGTGAATGTGCGTCAGCCGTGACCTAGTGATCAAAGTCTATGCTGACGCTACAAATTTTTCTGCAGATAAAAAAAAAGAATTAAAAAAACTCCTGGCCGATAAAGAACTCCTTTCGTTTGTGCTGCAGGCTGGCTGACCGCAGCCTCGCGCACCAGGATACGTATCTGTGCTAGGATCTAAGACTTTATCCATACTAGTATTGTAAAGCTGAAGCGTTCGTTTATTTGAACGCGCTTTTCTCAGAACCTACCGTTTCGAATGATAAATATTTTTTGTGTTGGATAGTCGAGGAAGACTTTAGGCTATATAAAATCACGCGGCGTCCAATTGGAGCGAAGAATCAGTGGAAATTGGGAAAAAAACGGCGAAAGTATGTAAACGCTGTTATAAAAAACATCATATATTGTCGTAGAGTGTAATATCCGTGCCATATAACATAAGTCATGGACCTTATGGCTTTAGTTTTATAGTTTGAGGTGCACGCAAAGGCAGCCGGCCGCAGCTTGCGTCGAAGGGTATATCAAACATGTCTCCAGAAAATTAGCTCAAGTTTCATCATTAACAAAAAACTTTTTAAAGTCATTGTTGGAAACAATCAACCGTTGCACAGTTAAGTAATCCGGTCATTTTATACCTCAATTGTGCAATGCGACATGTCGGTGGCGCTGCGGCTAAGGTAGGCGCTGGGTCTCTGAAAGGTTCAATTATCGGTCCGGTTAATTGGAGAACGATCTTTCGTAATTCGCTTGGATCTGGCTGTGTTGGGTCGATGCCCCCAGTTGGTAATGTTCGTGTGATTAAAATTACGGTTCAATGACAAATTGAACGATAAACCCCAAGAGTTTGAATACAAAGTCGGTATTTTGCCAACAGGTTCGTGAACCCCAACCCGTGCAGGTTGCGAGTTAAGCGACTGTGCACCGTAGAGGGTTCGCGGGAGGACCTCACCTCCGACCACGACACGAGAGACGACTCGGGCAGGGAGAGCGAGCAGGACGACGGTATGTTGTTTGTATACACTTTTTGATAGGGTATTTTAGATTCGAATAGATGTAGTCAACAGCCCAAAGTAGTGCGAATGGAGCACGAATAATGTAAAAATTGATTGGACTATCGATAACATCGATTAAATCGATTTGTATCTTTTTGCAATATAATCTATTTTAATCAATTTGTCGATCATGATCCATAGTTATATACAATATAATCAATAGTATCGACTATCGATTTCATGTTTTGAAATAATTATCGATGTAATAGATTATATCGATCTAATCGATTTAATTGGCATATCAGCTAAGATAGTATCGATGGTATGTTACAGTACCCAATTGCCTACCTATACTATGTTGTTTATACAAATAAGGAAAGAAATAAATTTTCTGTTATTTTGTGTCTCCCGCTATAAATATGTAGCGTCAGCATAGACTTTGATCACTAGGTCACAGCTGACGCACATTCACATTAGTATATAAGCAATAATATAATTAATAAATACGCTCTTGATCACTAGACTACCTACTGGCTGTTTCATTTATCGTCTCCCCGCTCAGGAGCCAAATTGGTGACCCCGACGTGATTCTCGTGATTGCACATTTCAATCGGCCTTCCAGAAGCGGATCTCACTGATTGAAATTTCAAGAGGCATATAGTCACGGGAATTCTTTATATTTTTTTTCGGGAGACCAAAATAGCCAGTTTCATCACCAAATAGAACGTACAAGAGACAACATGGACCACCAACAACGAGTCGCTTCCTCTCCGTCCCTGCCGGGACGTTCCACACCCCTCGAGGCATCTACCATCAGCGGATTTCCGTGCATACCTGACTTCTGGCGTGATCAGTCCCGACGAGATTTAATGAATAGGATATATAAACGTCTCGACCAAATGACTTCAGAACTCCATGAATTACGGAACTCACGCAGTCAACGGGCATCTAATTCCAACCGAAGAGGCTATCAAAACAGAACTCCTTTCCGATTAAGGAAACAGTCTATTCCTCGTGGCCATTCAGAGTGGAAATGTTACTACCACAAGAAGTCTGGACAAAAGGCATTTAGATGCGACGACTTGGTTCATTGTCGCGCCCGGAACGTGAACTCGGAAAACTAGATCCGACACCGACCGCGGCGGGAGTGGGTGTTGACGGATTATCTTACCGTCTATGTGTCACCGACCGTAAAAGTGGGACACAATTTTTAGTTGATACTGGAGCGGACGTATCAGTACTTGCCGCTAGCAAGACAACAAAACCCAGCACCGCCGATTACGCTATCTACGCTGCAAACGGAACAAAAATACGAACTTACGGATTGAAGAATGTTACGTTAGACCTTGGCCTAAGAAGACCATTTACCTGGACCTTCGTCATCGCAGATGTGCGTCGATCAATATTGGGAGCAGATTTCCTCGCTAAGAATCAATTAAACATCGATCTTAGTGCAAAGAAATTGATCGACAAAGTCACTAACCTGTCAGTAACAACGAGCTCAAGTAGGTCACCTGAGTCATCAATTCGTACAATAGATGTAACCGGACCCTACGCTGAGCTATTACGCGAATTCCCTGACGTAACAAGGCCGTCGACACTTAAAAATGCACCTAAGCATAATGTGGTGCATTACCTACATACGACGGGGCCGCCGATCTATGCAAAAGTTCGTCCGTTGAACCCAGCGAAGTACAAAGCAGCCAGAGAGGAATTCCAGAGGATGGTGGACATGGGCATCTGCCGCCCCTCCGACAGTCTCTGGGCAACCCCGCTGCATATTGTAAACAAGAAGAATGGCGAGTTGCGACCTTGCGGCGATTACCGACGATTGAACGCCGTAACACTACCGGATCGCTACCCAATACCTCGACTCCAGGACTTTACATACTTGCTGCACGACAAAACGACCTTCACGAAATTGGATATCCGGAAATCTTTCTACCACATTCCCATTTTTGAAGAGCATATCCCGAAAACGGCTATAACAACGCCCTTTGGCCTTTTCGAATTCACCAGAATGACGTTTGGCCTTCGTAACGCCAGCCAAACGTTTCAAAGATTTATGGATATGGTCCTAAAAGGGTTAGATGTCTTTGTTTTCGTGGACGACATTTTAATACCAACGTGCAGCGAAGATTCAAACAAGATCCTGTTGAGACAGGTATTGGAGAGATTAGACCGCTACGGAATAACACTTAACGTTGATAAGTGTGAATTCGGTAAAACCGAGATCGAATTCCTGGGGTATCACATATCTAAAGATGGAATACGACCCCTGGAGGAGAAAACCAAAGCAATAACGAGTTTTCCGTTACCCACGACCGTTCAGGAATTGCGGCGCTTTCTTGGAATGATGAACTTTTATCGTACATCTATGCCGCACGCCGCTCAGGTTCAAGCTGAACTCAACCAGTACCTGCACAACTCAAAGAAAAATGACAAGAGCAAAATCCAGTGGACATCGAAGTCAAAAGAAGCGTTCGGGAAATGCAAGGAAAGCATCAAAAGCGCCGTTGCATTATCTCACCCCTCTGCTTCTGCTCATCTCGCTTTGATGACCGACTGCTCAGCAACGTGTGCAGGCGCTGTCCTTCAGCAACGAGTAAAAGGACAATGGGAACCTTTGTCTTTCTTCTCCAAGACATTGAGTGCTACACAGCAGCGGTACAGCACATACGATCGGGAACTTCTTGCTATCTACATGGCGATCAAACACTTTCGTCACATGATCGAAGGAAGAGAATTCACGGTTTATACAGATCACAAACCGCTAACGTTAACAGAAAGGAGACTACGCCAACTTGACTTCATTTCTCAATTCTGCTCCGACATACAACACATTTCTGGAAAAGATAATGTTGTCGCTGATTGTTTATCCAGAGTGGAGGAAATCACCGTACCTTCACCCATCGACTACGTACAGCTTTCGACGGAGCAGGCAGAAGACATGGAGCTAAGGGAACTGCGCAACAATCCACGATTACAGTTCAAGAAATATCCCGTACCGAACTACGACAAATTCATCGTATGTGAAACGTCGACACAAAATATTCGACCTTACCTACCGCTGTCATACAGACGAAAAGCGTTCGACATCGTGCACAACCTCAGTCACCCTGGTGTCAGAGGCTCGAGACGCATGCTGGCGGAGAGATATTTTTGGCCATCAATGAACAAAGACATCGGAACATGGGCGAAAACATGCATTATGTGTCAACAGTCCAAAGTGCAACGACACACCGTTTCGCCGCTTAAGCAATTTCCACCGGCTGATCGTTTTGCACACTTGCATATTGATATCGTCGGCCCACTACCTACGTCAGAAGAATGCAAGTATTGTGTCACTATGATAGACCGATGTACTAAATGGCCAGAAGCATATCCCGTCAAGGACATTAGCGCAGACACAGTCTGTCAAGTTCTGCTCCGGGGATGGATCGCCCGATTTGGAGTACCGACAACAGTGACCTCAGACCAGGGACGTCAATTTGAGTCAGAACTTTTCCGGTCACTGACCAAAAGGCTCGGTATCCATCACATCCACACCACGGCATATCACCCGCAAGCCAATGGCCAAGTAGAACGATGGCATAGGACTCTGAAGGCCGCGCTAATGACCAAGTGCAACCGAGAGAATTGGGTCAAGGAACTACCCATGATCCTTCTCGGACTACGCGCTGCGGTACAAGACGACACCAAGATAAGCGCAGCACAACTCACTTACGGCACCACCATCAAGCTACCAGGAGATTTCTTCGCTCCGACAACGTCACGGCAGGACGAACACGGAATTCTACGGCAGCTGCAGCAGACGATGTCATCACTCACATCGACACCAAGAAGAAGGAATTCTCAGAATCAACGGAACATCTTCGTGCACGATGAGCTTTACACTTGCTCACATGTCTTTGTGCGCAATGATGCTGCGAAAAGCGCTCTTACGCCACCATACAATGGTCCGTACAGAGTACTGGAACGCAATGAGAAATTTTTCACTGTCCAGTTGCCCAGCAGAACAGCCGTCATCTCAATTGACCGCTTAAAACCAGCCTTCTTACTTCAAGGCGAAGAACGTAACGAAGACATTTATAAGCGGCCATCAACCACGACGTGTGCGAAATCAACGCAGAACGACACTCTAGCGGACAAGGCTTACCATGAGATACCTCAGCGCCAGAAGCAGACACGTTTTGGACGCATATCGAAGCCTGTCGTTCGCTTTAATTTATAAAAATTAACGATTAGTTAGGTACATAAGTAATTATAATAAGTATAATAATACACTGGTATTTAGCTTATACGGCAAATACCAATCAGTTAGGTCTCATATTAACAATATTTACGTTTTTGCATCTTAGAACCGATTATATGTTTATTTATTGTGTTTTATTTTTACACCCCTTATTATAATTTTTTTTTGAGGGGAGTGATGTAGCGTCAGCATAGACTTTGATCACTAGGTCACAGCTGACGCACATTCACATTAGTATATAATCAATAATATAATTAATAAATACGCTCTTGATCACTAGACTACCTACTGGCTGTTTCATTTATCGTCTCCCCGCAAATATATAAATATGTATAAATCAATAAATAAATATGTATAAAAAGACATAAATAAATCGATAGTATTCGGCAATCTAAACAATTATAATCTATTTTCATTGATCTATTGCAAGATAGGAATAGACATAATCGAATATATCAATATATTATCGATACTCCTATCGATTTTTTATTATTTATGGTGGAAACAATCGATTAATCGATAATCGATTATCCGGCAACACTACCGGACGGACTTCTTGATATAGAACAAGAAATCATGAAATTAAAATTCTTTATTTGTTTATCTACGATAAAGAGTGTTATCGCATATTTGCACGGTTCTCAAATAAACAATATTAGGATGTGTACTTATCGTGTGTAAGTAGTATCGCCTCATAATACTATACTTATAATGGCACTTACGACTCCTTAGTGATACAATTATTCATATTCTTAGTCATATATGCTTGCATGGATACCATTTCTAGCCTTGTTTAAACCCGAGGCAGTCTAATATTGACATTGGTTCGTGTATTCAATAATATTTACTGAGGAAAAGTTTGGATATTTGTATGTGATTAATACATTTTAATGTTTCAAAAACTATTATTTAAAAGCTACATTATATTATTTAAAAGTCCAAATTAAATTTAAAATAAGTTAACGGGTCAAAACGCGACAACGTATTTATTTAAATGAAGAAAGCACATTATAAAATAGAAGATTATATTAATTACAAAAATGTTTGGACTTGATAGCATTATTACGTAAACTAGTCATACGCTATGTTGTTTATATGTATTTTTTTTTTGCATGTTACCATTTTTGTAAGTTTTTGAAAAGACTAACTATCGAGTTTCTTGCCGGTTCTTCTCGATAGAAGCAACATTCCGAACACGGTGGTAGTATTATCTGACGATTCATAAATGCTTTTGTAAAAGTTTATCTACATAAATAAAGACATTTTCTATTTCTATTTATATTTAGTAGTTAATACGAACTACTTACTGCCCGAGCGACGTTTCGGTTAGGTTGCACCAACTGTGCTCATGACCCGTTAACTTATTTTAAACGTATAAAATTGGACGCGAAAGTCTTAAAGTTAAATTGATTTATTACTATCTTTTTTTCAACGTCAACAAAGATAAATAAATAATAATAGAGGGCACTTACCGTAGGCTAACTGGTCAATACAACAGAAGAATTTCGTCGCGTACGATATCTTGCGGTTAGCTCAGTTGGAAGAGCATCACGCGCGATACTTGAAGGTCGTGGGTTCGATTCCCGCACCGCAAGGGGAGATGACATTTTTCTGTTTCTTTGAAATATTTAAAGTTCGCTAGTGCGGCGTAAAGCTCTGTTTTACAGCATGCTAAAGGTGATCGTCTGCGATTGCAGAAGAGGGCGTGGGCTGCCTGTCGTTCAGCTGCCGCGCGTGCTCGGACGCCGTGGGCAAGGCGATGCGCGAAGTGAACACGCTGCTGGACTCGTACTACAACGCCGTCGCGCTCTACCCCTCCTGCAAGGCCATGACCGTCGACCATCCGCTGGTGGCGACGCAGCTCTTCAAGAACAGGATAAAGGTGGGACAACATACGCCGCACTCGCAGGGTACCGTGCTCAGACCGTTCAAACGGGACCCTGTCTAACGATTCGTAAATGCTTTTGTTGACGACCTCCGTAACCGAAGGGCGAGCGTGCTAGAATTTGACGTCACGCCATCTCAGGGTTCGATCACCAGTCGGGTCAATAAATGGGAAACGTGGTCCAACTGCTACGTGATGATGAAGCCATAAGGCCATAAGACATTGACGGACATGTCACCACTACATTTCATTACGAATCAACAAACAGTTGGACCCCACGTCTACGTAACGACATCTAGTGGATTTTTTATTAAGTAACACTTTCATTGCATTGTTTCAGGCGATGTGCCTCTGGTACAACACGGCGCTGCACATGCGCCTGAAGATGTTGTCTGTGCGACGCATGATGCGCACGATGCGACTCAAACGGCGACGGACCAGCCACACGCCCTCGCTAGACTCAGATCTGAGCAGGTATGTATCGTATGTTAATCGTAATACGGACTAATTTACCATATGACGTCTGTGTGCCTATAGTTTGTAGGATATCTGGAGATTCGAACTATACTAGCCAAATGAAAAAGTCAAGCAGAGGACCTATTAAGACATTTAAAATAAGTTAACGGCTCAAAACGCGACACAATTTTTATTTAGTACTTTAATACGAACTACTTACTGTCTGACGTTTCGGTTAGGTTGCATCAACCGTGGTCACAAGCTGACTGGTCTCGCTCGTCTTCGTCTCATAGGGAGCAAATCTTCATCCACCCTCACATTCTCGCATGCAAAATGTTAACGACACACTACACTGACAGTATCCGGAATTGCTTTTTATCGTCCTAACCACGGTAAACATTTGTTAATCACTGGATTCCATGGATGATAGTTAGTTTTGCCCCTTTAACTTATTTTAAATGCTTAAAATAGAACGCGAAAGTCTTAAAGGACCTAATAAGAAACTGTTGCTGCAATGACGTCACTCTTGTCACCCTGTTTGTATAGAGCATTTTTGGGCAAGTTTAAAAGGGTGATGATATTTATCAAAGTTTTATGTTAAAACTAAATAGTTCTTCCAATGTAGCGTCATGTCATGTATTATTCGTTCTCAAACTGTCAACAAATAAAAACAGCGTGACGTAATTTCTAAAAACAAGATTTTTTATTGCACGCTGTGACGTCACAATTTTACTTTACTTTAAATTTGTGCTTTTTTATTTCAATAGCTTCACGTACGATCATAGTTGGCTGAAAATCACCAAGGTTGCGAATTTCAAGATTGATTTTATGCCAAAAAAAATTTCAAGCTATAATGATGACTCTTAGTGTATACTGTTGCAAAATTTGTACGTTAATAAACTTTGAAAGGGCAGCGCACAGAATTCTATACTTTTTTTGTAATATTGCTTTTTTTGAGTTCTTTTTTTATTTTTTTGTTTATCAGGAGTCTTCATTACGCTGTAATTAAAAAACAACGAATTTGTCAAATAATTTAATGAAAAAATGTAAGTGAATCGTAATTGGGAACGTACCATCATGTCCGGGAACGTTTCCAAAATGACTGTTCTCGAAATGACGATTTCAAATAAGCGCGCGCTTTGATAATTCAGCAGCCATCTTAAATGCGACCTGACTTTGTCAATAGTATTATAATTGAGGTAACTTTGTTAATCTGGGTTGTAAAAAAGAATCACATCAATAATTAAATGTAAAAAACACGTTCACGAATTGACGGACTATTGATGTACGCTCTTCGAATAATGAATTGAAAGGTACTTACCACTTAGATATTAATTTATTTGCCGATAAATATACTGACAGCCGGCTTTGTTGTTGTTTGCTTCTTCACTCACGGTTGACACAGAATATCTGCGTAAAACTTAAAACTATTTTTGTTCGGTTATCGATACGTTCACTGAAATGACTTATGCGCTATCGGACAAACTATTTTTGCATTTTTGCAATAAAAAAAAATATATCTTTCAGTACCCTTTTCGAAACTAGATTTTGTATAAAAAATACGGTATACCAAGTAATGACAGAAGTTGAATTCCTTAAATTTTGTATTAATATTTTGGACTAAAGAATAAAGATCCTGCATTAGGACGCGTTCCCGGAATCGTCCAATTCTCAATTGGAAGAGCAACATGCGCGATACGTAAAGGTCGTGGGTTCGTTACCCACACCGCAAAGGAAAATGAAATTTTTCTGTTTCTTTAAAATGTAATTCGAAAATCTTTTTTCTGTACTGGCTAAGGTTTACTTTAACTCGACAGACAATCATCAGAGTGCAGCCGGCCGTGCCAAGTGCGCTTCAACATGAGCAACAACCCCTCGGACTCCAGCAACAGCGAGTCCAGCCTCTCCGACCAGAGCAAGGAGCCGGAGGGTAGCAAGGACTCGGGGCGCAGCAGCGAGGGCGCTGACCCCGCCAAGGACGGCCAGAGGGCGTGTGAGGGCGGCGACGGGAAGGAAGAGGATGTCGTGGACTGTGCGCTTGCTAGATATGAGGTGCCTCCGGGTAAGTTGATTCGTTTATTACTAAGATTTGAATAGAACATTTACTAATGCTATAAATAAGGAAGTTATTCTGTCCAGCTTTCACGCCTAAACCACTGAACCGATTTTGATAAAATTTGGTACAGGTATACGTTGAACGTCTAGAACGGACATAGGCTACTTTTTGTTTTGAAAATAATGGGGGATGAGAGTAATACCGCCCTTGAAAGTTTAATATTGAACAATGTTTATTTTTTTTTAAGTGAAACGAAACTTGGGTTAAAATATGGACTACATTCTGTTACGAATATTAGGTAAGTCAACGCGAACGAAATAGCTAGTTATAATTATATAAAACATATTTTATATGTTAACTGTTTCTAAAGTTTAACACAAAGAACATTGATTCTGTAGATTCTTATTGTTATTTTAAAACGAGCAGGCAATAAAACCGAAACGCAATGTCAGGCAGTAAGTAGTATCTACGCATAAATTATTTCAAATTTAAATGTTAAATGTGGAACGCGAAAGTGTCAACTAGTATTATCGTCACCAGATGGGGGCGGGCAAGTGACGCCCGAGATCGTGATATCGGACAGCAAGTACGGGTCGAGCGACACGCGCGCGTCCAGCGACAGCGGGTACACGAGCGCCGACGAGCACGGCGACGCCTACGCGCTCGGCTCGCTCGACGACCTCACGCGCCTGCGCCTGCTCGGCAAGTGCCACGTCTCGCCCTACAGGTCACTGCACACGCTATACAAATAGAAACATAGGGGGCGGGGGCGTTCATGCGTCATACCTCGTACCTAAACTGAACCTGTTCACCTCCCTTCCATGGCGATTCAGTCGAGGGGAAACAGGGTTGGAGAGGAGAGAAATGTGTTGATGCATCGTACCGCTATCTCAGGGAATGATCAACGGCGATCATGACTATGTTAAAACTTTTTAAAAAAAAAAAAAAAAAATTTCAATCATTGAAAATTTTAAAAGTGGAAAGAGAATTTTAAAAAAGGCTTTCAACACTACACGCACAAACACACACACACACACAAACACACACCTACATGCCCGCACACACATACACACCCACATGCCCGCGCGCACGCACACACGTACACACACACACTCAGAGAGACCCCACACTAGCGTACTGCGAGCGTCAGCGTCTTGCCGGCGTCCTCCGCCCACTAGCGTTGGTTGGGCGTTGCGTCGACGCGACGCCCGCTCAGCGTCGACGCGGCGCCCGCCCAGCGTCGGCGCGACGTTTGAGCGGCGCTTGCGCTGGCCGTCCTCCGCACATCGCGTTCGAGCCGAGCGCCGCGCTGACGTCATGTACAGTTGTTTCGAAAATGGAAATGTAAGATTTGAATAACGCACAATATAATGTTTTATATTGCAGCGATAAATTAATGCTTTCAACTTGTGAAGGAAAAAATATATTTTACCTATTTGACACATGGCCCGAATAGGCAACTTTAGCATTTATTTTCTCGAAAATTAAAAGAACTTAATTGACAAGGGGTTTCTTCGGCAATATGAGTTAGTATTTTAAGCTACATCCATATTTGCTATCAGCTAAAAAGTCTTCTACCTACTGATTCTAAAACACGGGCGGGCCGAAACAATTGAGTTGATCATTTATTGTTGACAAAATAATCGCTGCTGCGGCGTCGAACCAGCGCGGCGTCAGTGTAGCGCAGTCCTGGAGTTCGTCATTTCAACCGCGCCGCTGCGCAAGCGTTGCGTCGGCGCCGCGTCGACGTCGCGTCGGCGTCGCGTGGGCGTCGACGCTCAAAGAACGCTAGTGTGGGGTTACGCTCACACGCACAGCATTTACAACATTCCTTCTTTTGTGTCGAAGGTTAAAAAAGTGTCGCAATGCATTATATGTTGTGCAGGGAGTTCCACGCGGAGGTGCTCAAGACGCAGGGCGTGCGCCGCTCCATGATGTTCATCTACAAGCTGCGCAAGGTGCTGCTGCACAAGGTGCACCAGACGCTGGAGAAACCTGATGTAAGCAAACGTTTACCCATTGTTAAAACAAATAAAAAAACTACTGCGAACTGTCGTCCGGCCATTCACCGTGTTGTCGCGCCCCCGCCACATCGAGAGCGTCAAAAATGGAAAAAAGCGCGCCATCGCCGCCGTCATCAGTAGTAAAAGCGCAAGTAGAAGTCTGACGTGATTTTGAATTTTTTCAGGCATATGTATCTTCACGTAGACAAACTTGTTTTGCAGATGGCATCGCTAATCAAATCACCTCTACACGTCGGCGGTCGACGTGTAGCCCTCTACACGTCTGTGATTTGCTCGTCTGCTGATATCAACCTACCACAGGCGAGCAAATCACACCCTCTACAAGTCGCCAGACGCGCAGACGAATCTGTCCACGTGTAGAGGAGGCATCATCCATACTAATATTATAAATGCGAAAGCAACTCTGTTCGGCTTTCACGCTTAAATCACTGAACCGATTTTGATGAAATTTGGTATATATTAAATATTTTTGGTAAATATGTTGAACCTATAAAATGGTCATATTTTTTGTTTTGAAAATTAGGGAGTGGGGGTGGTGATACCGCCCTTGAAAGTTCAAATACACAAGAGCTTAAGCTACTTACCACGGATTCAGAGCAATGTATGCTATGTTGTGAAAATCAAAAATATTATTAAATTTAAAATGTATATAGGTAATTTATTTACAGTTATCCATGTCAACTATCGATATTTCGTATATGCATCTAAAAAAATACGTTGATGAATTTATAAGAACGCGCCAGCTTACTGATTCTCCACATCCCATTTATAATCAAACACAGCATTTCATTTGCAAAACCCTCTTTTGTATTTCAGAGTGATAATCCGGAAGACTACCAAGAGAACGAAGCCGCGGAGGTGTTCGACGATACCAAAGACGACGAGGACAAGACTGACCCTGACGAGGAGGATGATCTCCGCAACTCGGATGAGCGGAAAAAGTAATAACGACACTACCTTTTAACGCCTCTTAATGTCTAGTAGTTTCAGGACCGAGTCAGATTGTAGAGGTCGTGGATTCAAATAGCGGGTCGAGAAATTTTAGTTCTATCGAAAATAGTTTGATAAAAATGGCGTCGCACTATTTTTAAGGATGCGGGTTAGATTCCCCGTCGGGATGTGGAAAACGATATTTTCTATATTGTCTTGGGTGTAGGTGTATTGTTACCGTCGTTGTTTCTTATTTCTGTAAGACAAGTGCCTTAGCTACTAACTACAGAATGAAAGGACCCAGACCCTAAAGGTCTGCATGTTGACCAGACCATCAATAGATCCCAATAGAATAGAAATTGGGTTCCAATGCCCTCAGTGATGTCGGGACGTCAATGTTTGACGACCTCCGTAGCCGAGAGGCGAGCGGGCCTGACTTTGGCGAGTGCCATCTCTGAAGTTCCGGGTTCGATCCCCGGTCGGGTCAATATGGGAAACGAACATTTCCATATTGTCTCGGGTCTGGATGTTGTGGTACCGTCGTTGTTTCTGATTTCTGTAACACAAGTGCTTAAGCTACTTACCACAGAATCAGAGCTACGTATGTGATGTTGTCCAATATTTATTTATTTATTTATTTTATAATGTTTGGCCCTCTCCACATAAGTTCAGGAAATCATGTAATTGTTAATCGCATACACTATTCTATCTACTAGTACTTAGATAAGTGACTTCAGACAAACAAACATACTAGATTTAAAAAAAAATCATAGTGCTGCACGCCGCACTAGCGAACTTGAAATATTTTTAGATACTCTTTAGAATTTGTTTTTTTTGCGATGTAAGCTGAAGAGTATGTTTGTTTGAAGAGCAGCACGCGCGGTACGTGAAGGTCGTGGGTTTGATTTTTTCTGTTTCTTTAGTTATTTAAATTTAGTAATTCTTTAGATTAGCGCATTCAAATAAACTCTTTAGCTTCATAATATTAGTATAGATGGACGCAATGGGGACTACCGCGCGTGAAAAATTTGCTAGATGGCACTACGGGGGCGTGAGGTCCAACTGCTCCGTGATTGGTGATTAACATGTCATGGTGACACATCTGTCAATGTCATGTCAAAAGTAACGAATCGTGTAGCAGTATGACCTCACACACACGTAGTGACATCTAGCGGATTTTTCACGCGCGGTAGTCCCCATTAGCCCTTCACTTTGGTGACCCCCGTAACCGAAAGGCGAGCGGTCGGACTTTGTATGAGATGAGCGTATGGTTCCAGGTTCGGTTGCTGGTCGCAGGAGTGCATATCGATGCGCCTGCCGTCGTACCGCGCGCACTTCCTCACGCTGAGCAGCATCTGCATGGAGGCCGTGCACGACTACCTGTCGCTGCGCCTGGAGGCGCGCCCCGACCGGCCCTCCTGCCTCACCGTCAAGCAGGTCACTCACAAGATACAAATGTTACCTCACCAAATCACTTGGACCCATATCATTTTACCGACGCGTAAACGATGTTCGGTGAAGCTTAGCGTCGGTCGAAAAATGATATGAGCCTAAAATAAAAATATTTTACACTAAAAATCCTTTTGGAGGTAATTTTTAAAAACGTATTAGTAATTTTATTGTTTTCGATACATTTGACAATTTTAGCCATGAGGGAAAGTAGGGAGGTGTATGTCTTGAAGTATAACGAAAGCAATCGAATTGATTCTGATTCTTTCAATAATCTGCAGTAACGATGTAAATGCTTTCCAATCATTATGATTAAGTACCGTTTTTAATTAAAAATGTTTTAATCGTGCAAGAAATATTTACATAATATCTTAAACTGTTCGAATAAAAAAAGATAATTACGATTTTAGACAGTCACAATTATAAAATCGATTAACATCTGTCTGTTAATGTCACATCACCTAATGACAGTGACAATTTGACGATATATTTCTCTTTGTCTAGAGATTAGGTTCCTTTATGTGTTATTTTTATAACTTACAATACAATATGTTTTCTTTAATATCTTCAAACTCCGGAAACGAGAATAGGTATAATTTCGTAGGAAAGATAAATAACTTACTTTCGATAAGCTATTTTGATCACGACACATAAATTTGATGACCTCGGTGGCGCAGTGGCTAAGGTAGGCCAAAGCGCAAAAGGTCCCGGGTTGGATTCCCGGTCGGGTCAATTTGGAAAACGAACGTTTCTAAATTGACTTGGGTCTGGGTGTGCTGGGATGACGCCCCCAGTAAGTATCCGTCGTCTGG
This sequence comes from Glyphodes pyloalis, assembly GCA_037074685.1. Taxonomy (NCBI): domain Eukaryota; kingdom Metazoa; phylum Arthropoda; class Insecta; order Lepidoptera; family Crambidae; genus Glyphodes; species Glyphodes pyloalis. The sequence goes on along the minus strand of JAYKKO010000012.1, from coordinate 624,370 downwards.
TACTCATAGTACAAGGGAAAACCTTAGTTTGAGACCAGGTGATTGGTGTGATTGTCTAGCGCATTTATTTATTATTGAAATCTTTAGGTCAGAACATTAGTTCATAGTTGTTTACTCGCGTATCTGTTCCAGCTGATAACCGAGCTGAAGGAAGGGCTGGACATCTCGACGGAGATGCGTCGCGACTTCGTGCGCAACGTGGAGGTCGCGCTGAGGGACCGGCCGCCGCCCGCCGCCGCCAGGGAGGACCTCCGGCTGCTGCTCACCACCTACGACGCCACCGTCGAGACTGTGCTCAAGGTAACTGCTACTCATGATGTGGGCTCATTTAAACTCCCAAGATATGTTACTTTACTTGAGTTAATGAATAACTGTACAATTGGCTACTTGACAGTGTTAACAATAAAATATGAAAAGTGTTAGATATGATAGATAGATACACTTTATTGCACAGAAAATTTACAGAAATTGGTTTTACAGACATATTAAAGTACAATATAGGCGGTCTTATTGCTAGAGAGCAATCTCTTCCAGACAACCTTTAGGTAGAGGAAATAGTAGACATCGAGAAACGGGATATGTTAGCTTATTAGTAAAGTAATAATTTTACATTTTTATTTTTTCATTAAAAGCATATTTAGTATTTTATTTTTGCAAAATAAATTTTAGTTTTTTTATCTGTGGAACAAAAGAACCGAAACGGAAACCGCCATTGCAATTCGGAAATGACAGCTGTCGGTGAAAATTATTTATTTTAATATGGCGAAACAATGATTATTTTACCAATTAAATTGAATCATTGTGTCTCTAACCGTATTAAGAATTTATTTAAAAATTTTCCGTTTATCTTAATTAAGTCGTTCCTATACGTATCGGTTCGATGTCTAGAACGTTGACGTCATAATTGACGTGACGTGATTTGGCGTTTACGCGCGCTTTATAAATGTGTTACACAAAATCTTATTTTTCTCTGGTTATTTACATTTTTTTCCAGATAAATCGAATTGCGTGGGATATAAAATGAACGGACGCACATTTTACAATACTTTTTCAAAAACTGTCAAGTAGCCAATTGATGGGAGACGGTGGTCGCTACGGAGCGGAGCGGGCTGATGCTTGGCTTGTTGCGATTAATGACTGACTATGGCGCGCTTTTTCGTTCGTGTTTGGACGCTGTTGGTGTTGGGACGCGCGGGGTACGCGGGGCGGCGGGAAGGCGGTTGGCGGGAGAATATTTGATTTTGTATCAACATATATGTATATGTGCAGTGGTGTTATTACACCACTGCACATATACAGGGGTACAATAAACAACACAGCATTAAAGTTTAGTCGTCGAGTTATCCATATGTCAAATTGGTAATAACATAACCTAGTTACTTTGACATTGCCATTAGACATTATTATTATGACATTGGTTGCGTTCCACTAAGCGCTCAAAACGCTTAAAATACTCCTTTAGCCGTTCCACAAGGCGACCGCGATCGTTGTGGTCGCGGCGAAAACGTCACTCATGACGTCATTACTTTCGCTCACGCTAAGCTCAAAACGAGCTATCTAAAGAGGTGGGTCGAAGTGGACGTTGAGAAAAAATCAGTGCCATATTTAAAATTGCTTAGACATATGACCTTTAAAACTCGGAAAATGGCGGCGATTAAATTCACTAAAATTGTTGTATATGATTCTGAAAAAGATTGTATTAAATCATGTAAATAATTAAATGTGTTCCTTGACAGTCTCAAAGAGAAAATCAAGAAGTATGTCTTTTTTATATATAGTATATCGCTAACTGTAATTTAATATTCATGCTAAATCTTATCACTACTTACTCCATTATTTAATCATAAAAATGTTTAAACGGTATAATTATTTTCATTAAATAAAGTCAATTAAAATATAATGTATATTTATAATGCAATTTAGGACTAAAATTAAATTAAAAAAATTCAGAATTCAGTGTAATGTGTGACAAAAAACCTTACACCTGAAATGACTTTTGAATTCTTTTTCGGAATAAAGATTAATTACATTCTCATAATCATTAATTTGTGGCATAAATTTTTGCTTTTCACGATTATAATTTTGTAAGATTGCATTTCACTCTTCATCTGAACTAGATGAAGTAGTTTCTGGAGCATTGCGATGCACCAACAAATATCCAACTGCCGTAAAAGACATTTCGATTATATTGAAACTCTAATTGTTTAAAAATTAAAAACTAATGTAAAATAAAAAAATAATTATTGAATAGTATATTTTTTTAAATATAAATCAAGTTAGCCTACAACAATTAAAGTTCATTGTTAATAATTACCATATTTTAACCTAACCTCTTTAAGCTCTTACTTTTTAGGGTTCCGTACCTCAAAAGGAAAAAACGGAACCCTTATAGGATCACTCGCGTGTCTGTCTGTCCGTCCGTCTGTCACAGCCGATTACTCTGAAACCACTGGACCAATTGAGATAAAATTTGGTACACATATGTAAGTTAAAGACTTAAAGGTGCATGTGTAACGTAAATAAATAAATTATGAATTTGGGAGTCACGTTTGGAGGGTAAATCACAACATTAAAAAAAAAATTCGCTAATCATATCGTGTGACATATCAAATGAAAGATCTTGCTGTAAGGATTGCAAATATGTATCATTTATAATCTTGAAATAAATAGTTTTTAAAGTTATTTAAGAAAATAGGCGCAAATTGACCATCCCCCCCCTTGTCTTTGAAACCACTAGGCTAAAAATTTTGAAATTAATGCGGAATATAACTCTTTACCTATAGATCACAGGAAAACCTTTGAGAAGTACATGGATTAAAAAAAAAGGGTTGTTTTGTTAAATTTACGTTTTCTTTATTGATACCTGCCTGTCTTGTATCTAATAACCTTTTACCATGAACACGTTTCAAAGCAAAGTAAATTAGCTAAAGAATAAGAAGAATTAATTACTTTAAAAATGGACGTCAACAACTTTAACTTATTTACCTACATTTGATAAATAATTGTTTAGTTTATTATGACCTATGAGCCCAACGTACGGAACCCTCACCACGCGAGTCCTACTCGCACTTGACCGGTTTTTTTTCCAAAACTCGCCATTGATGTTTACATGAACGCTTGAAACGCTCCAATAGCCATTCCACTTGAGTTTATGACACAAGCAAAAGGAACGGAAAAAACTGTGGTCGTGAGCGGTATCGTTCTAAACGCTTAGTGGGACGCACCCGTGATGTACTATATTATAACAGTACATACTATATGATGACAGTAATTACTCAACGGTTTGACTATAGTCAATAGTCAAATCCAAATGAAAAAAACATTTGGCTATTGACGAATGCCATATAATTATTTGTATCACTGTTAATGTGTAGTGTGGGTATTTTTAACGGTAAAACGAGTGTATTGGCTTATGTCTGATGAAGATTGTTTGTTTCTCAGATAGTTGCAATTTTATCATAACATATGATCAATAAATTCATCGATTCATGTAAGTACATAGAAATAACTCATATGTATCGTGGAAATTATAATTATTCTTAATAATATTTAACTAACTTACATAGTGTGCGAGCGGACAGTCATGTCCATATATTTTGGAGAGGATCATATTTTTTTTACTAGACTATTTAGGTGATCAATCTTAAAATGTCTGACTGGCGAATACCAATGAAAATTCTTGCTTACGACACTTCACGTTCGAATATTTAATTAAATTATTAAATATATTTTATTTAATTATTATATTTATTTATCATGAACCTATGTATGAATATCCTATTCTCGTGTTTAATTTTTGTTCTATTTATCATTATACATTTTTGTTGTAATCCATACTCACATTTTTACTGTTACCGCACCCATAAACGAACTATCTGCATAAATCTACGGTTGACTGGTAGAGAATGCTCCTAGCATTAAGTCCACCTTTTGTACTTTTTTTGTGCAATAAAGTATTAAATAAATAAATACTGACCAGCGCACCACTCCACCTGGTCGTCAACCAGCTGCTGGTCGCTTGCTAACTCACTTACGGTTGGTTGACTCTTGCTTGGCGGGGAAGCTATACAGTGACGATCCCTTTCCAAATTAAATTAAATAAGTGTGCTGCGACCATAAAGATAAGCTGGTGCAACTGACCCTCAGTGATTGTTCCAGCAATACCTGTCGTATTTGACGACGATGTCGGAGACGGAGATCATGGGCCGCAGCTGCCTCCAGCAGGAGTGGGCGTTCACGGCGCGGCTGGCGAGGCGTGTGCAGTGCGCCGCCATACTAGCGCCGCTTACCTTCTCGTTAGTATATCAGTATTGTTCAAATATAATAGAATAGAAAACATCTTTAATCATGTAAGCTTTATAAAAGCACTTGTGCATCGTCAGTACCAGTTCAGTATTCTACCGCCGTGTTCGGAATGTTGATGATGTCGAGAAGAACCGGCAGGAAACTCGATACTTACTCATTTCAATATGACAGTGATTCACTATGCTAGGTACTTAAATAAAATGTGCAATGTTAAATTTGTTTAAGAATAAATTTAAAAATTCAATAATTATCCAAATATTTTGAATAATGTATATGGTCGGTCATTTATCATAAAGTCCCCTTTTACGGCATTGGTATTTTAAAATTATTAGCGGATGGTGTCAACATCCCAATGTTTCCCGCGGGATTTGAACCCACGACCTCAATTTTTTTGAGCTTAAAATAAGAAATGTTAATGTTCATCAATATATGTATGTAGATATTAAGTAAATAAGTGTTATTAATATGTTTATTAAATTGATTTGTTATTCTATTTTACAGGGACATCGCGTGCAATCAAATAAAAATATTGTTGGCCGAGTTCAGGAGCGAATTTGACGTATATTTCGAGAAACAGAACTACGATCCACTAGATAGGTAAAGTAGTTTAGTTTTCAGTATGAAGTTACCTAAAATTTATCATAGTCCCAAAATTTCCATAGGTACATGTTTGTACCTATGTAAATTCTGTGATGTAAGTGACTAGCGACCGCCCTGGCTTTGTATAGGTGCAATGTATAAAATAATTAATTTTACGGCTTGTTTGTATTACAAATGTATGTATTACACGCATAAATATTTCTCTTAAATCACTATCTATAAAAAACTGCATCATAATCCTTCCTCATTCTTTCTTCATCAGATCTTTAACACTACGCAATAGTGTTAAAGATCCAAGAAAAAAAAACAGACGGCGGGAAGCCTGTGTATACTATGTATTGATACATTTAGGATAAATTGTTAGTTCCTTAGTTATTTAGCGACCATTTAGGAAGACGCTTTCCTTGTAAGTTTCAACTGTTGGATATCTGTATTGTTTATAAAGTATTATTTTTATAACAAATTGCGATCGTTACTTGTTCATTGTAGTAACGTACTAGCGCCACCCTAAGAGGAAAATATAATATAGTAGTTGAGGAGCAATTACAGAAGAAGGTAAGATAACTCAACTTTTGTGTTTTGTTTGAGAAGCTCAATTCTTGAAAATTATTATAATAGTAAGTGATACGAAACTTTGCAGCTTCAGGAAGGGCATAAATTAGAAATTGATATTCTAGTTTTGCTGCTATCTCATCGTATGTGGGTTCATTCATTATAATATGTAGAAGTATCGTTTACGTAACTTATAGTATCTGCATGTTCAAGAAAAGGTTTTGGTTACTGGTAATTTTAATTAGAAAAGCAGGAGGTTAAGGATACTTCCTTGTGGGACTCCAAACTTTATTGACTGCGTAGTACTTTCCTCACCAAGGACTATTGACTCGTTGATGACCTAGTAAATATATTTTAACCAATCGTATGCTATTTCATGAATACCCATTAATTCAAATTTGTTAAATAAAATCGGGACGGAGACCGTGTCGAATGCGTTGGCGAATATTATTTAAAAATTAAATGAAACACTTTAATATTTATCACTCGCCTAATATTTACGGGGAGGAAGGAAGTAAAACTGACTAACGCAAAAGATGACGAATCCTAGAGTGGAGACCACGTTTGGGTAAACGTTAATATAGGGCGTACAGCGGGCCGTCGGGTGAATAACCTTGGCAGAACAGGTGGCAGGAGTTTCATGAGGGAATGAAAAATAAAATTTGTGATCGGTGTGGTCTTTCTCAGGTACGAGGCGTACGACATGTGCCGCACGGTGCAGGACATCTACGCGCGCTGGCGCGAGCCGCTGCTGCACACGGCGCAGTGGGCGCGCGCTCTCGCGGCCAAGCTGGCTCGCTGCTGCACCGCCTTCACGCCGCAGAGGGAGGCCATACTGGTGAGTGAGCGGCCCTGCAGGCCCTGCCGCCTGCACCGTGCACGCGACCCGCTGCTGCACCGCCTTCACGCCGCAGAGGGAGGCCATACTGGTGAGTGAGCGGCCCTGCAGGCCCTGCCGCCTGCACCGTGCACGCGACCCGCTGCTGCACCGCCTTCACGCCGCAGAGGGAGGCCATACTGGTGAGTGAGCGGCCCTGCAGGCCCTGCCGCCTGCACCGTGCACGCGACCCGCTGCTGCACCGCCTTCACGCCGCAGAGGGAGGCCATACTGGTGAGTGAGCGGCCCTGCAGGCCCTGCCGCCTGCACCGTGCACGCGACCCGCTGCTGCACCGCCTTCACGCCGCAGAGGGAGGCCATACTGGTGAGTGAGCGGCCCTGCAGGCCCTGCCGCCTGCACCGTGCACGCGACCCGCTGCTGCACCGCCTTCACGCCGCAGAGGGAGGCCATACTGGTGAGTGAGCGGCCCTGCAGGCCCTGCCGCCTGCACCGTGCACGCGACCCGCTGCTGCACCGCCTTCACGCCGCAGAGGGAGGCCATACTGGTGAGTGAGCGGCCCTGCAGGCCCTGCCGCCTGCACCGTGCACGCGACCCGCTGCTGCACCGCCTTCACGCCGCAGAGGGAGGCCATACTGGTGAGTGAGCGGCCCTGCAGGCCCTGCCGCCTGCACCGTGCACGCGACCCGCTGCTGCACCGCCTTCACGCCGCAGAGGGAGGCCATACTGGTGAGTGAGCGGCCCTGCAGGCCCTGCCGCCTGCACCGTGCACGCGACCCGCTGCTGCACCGCCTTCACGCCGCAGAGGGAGGCCATACTGGTGAGTGAGCGGCCCTGCAGGCCCTGCCGCCTGCACCGTGCACGCGACCCGCTGCTGCACCGCCTTCACGCCGCAGAGGGAGGCCATACTGGTGAGTGAGCGGCCCTGCAGGCCCTGCCGCCTGCACCGTGCACGCGACCCGCTGCTGCACCGCCTTCACGCCGCAGAGGGAGGCCATACTGGTGAGTGAGCGGCCCTGCAGGCCCTGCCGCCTGCACCGTGCACGCGACCCGCTGCTGCACCGCCTTCACGCCGCAGAGGGAGGCCATACTGGTGAGTGAGCGGCCCTGCAGGCCCTGCCGCCTGCACCGTGCACGCGACCCGCTGCTGCACCGCCTTCACGCCGCAGAGGGAGGCCATACTGGTGAGTGAGCGGCCCTGCAGGCCCTGCCGCCTGCACCGTGCACGCGACCCGCTGCTGCACCGCCTTCACGCCGCAGAGGGAGGCCATACTGGTGAGTGAGCGGCCCTGCAGGCCCTGCCGCCTGCACCGTGCACGCGACCCGCTGCTGCACCGCCTTCACGCCGCAGAGGGAGGCCATACTGGTGAGTGAGCGGCCCTGCAGGCCCTGCCGCCTGCACCGTGCACGCGACCCGCTGCTGCACCGCCTTCACGCCGCAGAGGGAGGCCATACTGGTGAGTGAGCGGCCCTGCAGGCCCTGCCGCCTGCACCGTGCACGCGACCCGCTGCTGCACCGCCTTCACGCCGCAGAGGGAGGCCATACTGGTGAGTGAGCGGCCCTGCAGGCCCTGCCGCCTGCACCGTGCACGCGACCCGCTGCTGCACCGCCTTCACGCCGCAGAGGGAGGCCATACTGGTGAGTGAGCGGCCCTGCAGGCCCTGCCGCCTGCACCGTGCACGCGACCCGCTGCTGCACCGCCTTCACGCCGCAGAGGGAGGCCATACTGGTGAGTGAGCGGCCCTGCAGGCCCTGCCGCCTGCACCGTGCACGCGACCCGCTGCTGCACCGCCTTCACGCCGCAGAGGGAGGCCATACTGGTGAGTGAGCGGCCCTGCAGGCCCTGCCGCCTGCACCGTGCACGCGACCCGCTGCTGCACCGCCTTCACGCCGCAGAGGGAGGCCATACTGGTGAGTGAGCGGCCCTGCAGGCCCTGCCGCCTGCACCGTGCACGCGACCCGCTGCTGCACCGCCTTCACGCCGCAGAGGGAGGCCATACTGGTGAGTGAGCGGCCCTGCAGGCCCTGCCGCCTGCACCGTGCACGCGACCCGCTGCTGCACCGCCTTCACGCCGCAGAGGGAGGCCATACTGGTGAGTGAGCGGCCCTGCAGGCCCTGCCGCCTGCACCGTGCACGCGACCCGCTGCTGCACCGCCTTCACGCCGCAGAGGGAGGCCATACTGGTGAGTGAGCGGCCCTGCAGGCCCTGCCGCCTGCACCGTGCACGCGACCCGCTGCTGCACCGCCTTCACGCCGCAGAGGGAGGCCATAATGGCCACACTTTGAGTGTGATATTAGTTCAGCCCATGATATAACGGCGGTAGTCTATCGTGCTATTGACACAATTTAATGCAAAAATTTTTCATTCATATAGATAACTATCTATATGAATGAAAAATTAGAATTATCTATACAAACTGATTTTGCCAACTGTTTCTAACCTAAAACGTCCGATAAAATACAGGGCCATGCCATCGAAAGCTTCGCAGCTGTCTTATTCGATCGATTGTTACAGAAAAAGTTGATGTCGATGCGAGATTTCATCGCGCACCAGACGGACATAACGATGGAGCGCACGCAGATCCCGCCCGAGGAGCTGGAGCGGACCGAGGGGCTGGTCACGAGGCTGCGGCTGCTGCTGCTGCAGATGTTCAAGCTCGGCTTCGAGGTGACTGACAGACACACGGTCTACCCGACAAACATGACGATGGATTATTTTGTAGATTATACACCTTGCAGAAGACCGGAGCCAAATAACATTCACTTCGGTGTGTGTTCCTGCGCGTGAGTAAGGTTTCCAGAGATCCCATGGGACGGGGGACGGGGGGGCAAGCCGGGTCTAATCATAGGCCAACTTTAATTTTCACAAGTTGGTACCTTTCATTCTGGTGTTGGCAACAGTTATAACAGGTATTTGTTTCTATAACTATTACATTTTTTAAATGAATGAATAATGTAGTATTATTTAAAAGCGTGGTCACTTTTATGTGTTAAATGCACCACAATAGCCTGACAAAATGGTAGAAAGTAGTGAAAGTTTTCGCCACCAAATTCTGTGCTCATCAATGTTGCCAAATATAGAAAAACATAACAAAATAAAGTAAAGAATCGGCTATTAATGTCCCACTACAGGAGAGAGAGAGACCTTAATCCTTATTTATTAAGTCATTATTACAATAACGAATACTGGATGGGTCACTATTGAAGTAAATAAGTCAGACATTTTCCAGACAGTAATAGTCGTCATATACATACCTACAGTTCTCCTTAAGTGGTAATCAGGGATCCCGTCCTCTCGTTTGATATGATATTCAAGGTATTCAACCGGCTTTCATCGGGCCATTTCCCCGGAAAATGCGTCGTTACAGATTACGAGGCAATAGCTGTCATTGAGATTTAGAGGGATACATTTACCCTTGTGATGGAGCTCGCATGATGGAAGAAGGTTAACCTTTTTCTGGGGTCACCTGTCCCAGGGCGATGTGGCAAGATTAAGGCTAGGCTTTACCCTAATCACGCATCCATTGGCACGTCAGATCTTGGATTGGAAGGAGAGGGGAGAAATAGGTGAACGTTGAAGGACTTCTTCCTACATTCCCCTTCGGGAATAAAGTTACTTCCGTCTCGGAAGACTTGTGTTGAGTCTGTAATAGCTCGAGAAGCTTGGGTCGCATATCCGTATACCGTTCATATACTACCAGACAGGGAATTTCTATCAGTATTTTTTTGTAATCAATCAGTAATCTGCAACTGGGAACTCTACATCAGTTTTATGTAAATATGGATCGTACTACTTACTATATAATGCACGATTTGCTACTGCTCTTTTTTGTCTCGCTCATCAATCCTAGCTGCACGCTCACGCTGCATGTCTCAAGCGCACTTCCATTCACAGCTGAACAAGGAAATGTTCAAGCTAGTGGCGTCCCCGCGGAACGAAGACCGCGGCTCGAGGCGATCCCGCCCCGCCTCCATGCAGCCCTTGAGGTCCCAAGAGAGGGTCCCCGGACGCCCGCGACGGCCGGAGACTATGATAGTCACTGAGATTATCAACCCTGTGGTAGGGGCAGAGGGAAATGTTGAGTGTTTCGTGTGCTCATTCTGTTTGTTTGTCCTTTCTTTTGCTAATAGGTAGTGGTAACAGGCTTTTGTGTGTGTGATTTTTCAAGTGATATAAACAATAGGTAGGTTGACTCGGCTGGTTAACTAAGATTCTTTTAATACCTGTCAAATCATCTTTCCGTCATAAATTTTATATGAAGATAGCATACTGTGACATCACAATTTTACTTATCAAGAGATTGACTATTTAATAGTTTTGGAGCATTTAAAAAATATATATATATATATATATATATATATATATATATATATATGCAGTCGAATTGAGAACCTCCTCCTTTCTTTAAAGTCGGTTTAAAATATCATATCCATACTATACATATTCCATAAAATAATATTATAAATGGGAAAGTTTATGTGTGTATGTGATTGTTTGCCCGTCTTTTACGGCAAAGTTGAGCAACGAATTGATATGATTTTTTATGTAAAGATAAGTAAAAATTATTTAATTCCCCTACTTTCCTAAAATGGGGAATGGAAGTTTGTAAGGAGAGTTTCGTATTTATCCAGGTAGAAAGCTATAAATTGATATGCGGACTATTTGTAACTAACAAAAAACCGTAATCATTTATTTTTGGGAAATACGTTCCCAAATATTCCCCAGGGATTGAGTATCAGCGGTCAGAGCGTCCCAAACCCGAATGACTTCTACAGTAAAAGACTTGGAGACGAATTTATGATGTCGAGGAATGTTTAAGCTTAACTTGTCTGCGGAGGGTCATGAGATTGACAAAGTTACATATTGAAATAGTTTATTTGATATTATAATCCCCTGGTAGGCGTATTCTTAAAGGAAGTAGTGGCTTTTGTTTTAGAGTGTGAACTTGTTCAGCTATTCTCGGCAGTCTTGTGCCGAGTTCATGCAGCCTACGAAGACTTAGCAAAGAGTCCTGAAACGTTACAGTTTTGCGAGCAATCGTTTCATATCATCGTCTTTTTGTTGCTAATACTGAATCAGGTATCGGAAAGGCTTCTGTGTTTTTGTGTGAATTCAAGGTTCAATTGTTTTGCTTTACAAATAACTGCAATGTAGATCTTTAGTCGACGTTCTTGCCACCAGGGCGGCGCCACATTCTATTTTTTGACAACTGACAGTTACATCAATTTCGGATTGGTTAATTTGGCTGTGTATTGTAATGTTCAGTAGTGACTGATAAGTGGAATTGTCCTTTGGACCCATTCAAACGCACGTCGAGTCAAGCTACTTGTCCACGTAGACAAGGCTTTAGCTTTTAAATTCTGTGGAATCATTGATCTCCACAGAATTTAAAAGCTATAGAAAGAACATCGAACATCCTTGTAGAAATTGTGTCATTTCTCTCGCGACAGTAGCAGAAATATACTTTAAAAAATAAACTAATGAATATTCAACAATATCACATTCATTGCTCTGATTCTGTGGAAAGTGCATGTGTTACGGAAATCAAAAATAACGACGGTACAACAAGTACCCCGATCCGAGACAGTACAAGAAATTTTGTGATCCATATTGACTTGACCAAGATCTCCTAGATGGCGCCAAAGTCCGGCCTGTTTGCCTCTCTGCTGTGGCGGTCGTCAAAAGCTGGCTGGAGAAATTAACCTGCCATTCAATATTTAAAATGCCATAGGTGTTTTGTAAGTTTGTAACGGTAAAATTGTGTGACTTAACTACGTTTAAATTTAAAATTTGTATATCATGTGTGAGTGGTAATTAGTGGTGTGTACTGTGTGCAAATTAAATTATTACTATGTGCTTTATTACCCTCTGCTTATTATTGGCATTTTTCTTTTAACTTTTGAGTGTTTAAAAGATGAAAATATATTTTTCTTATATTATTTATATTTCCTCGATTTTAATTATAACTCTTCCAGTGAATGAACATAAGTTATTTTATGATCTAGAACAGTGGTTCTTGTCCGGTACCACTAGTAGTCCGCCGACCGACTACTAGTGGTCCCTAATAGCATCACAGGAGGTGGTTATCCAAATAAATAAAATAGGCCGGTTTGTTCAATCACAAGAGTCGCTTAAAGTCGAATTAAAGTATAATAATTTACCGTAATCTACTCGCGACCTCACGGCCTGGCCACGGGGATCGGCGGTGCGAATGGCGAAGCGTGGACCGTTTGCAGGCCACGGGCTGTCACGTTCGCCGCCGCGAGCAGTAAGGAAGTCCGACAGCAAAATGTCTTTATCGAAATTATCTCGATATTGCTTAGAAAGTAATAGTTTTTTGGTTCAGGACCTAATATTTGGAAGAGATTGTGGAATACATGATTTGAATAAGAATCGGGGTATAGATGGAAAATTCCACAAGAAGTACGGGAAATACAGAATATATCCAGAAAAAAATTATGAGTATACCAGAATATACTTATGAATATTCAACCAAAATTGGGTCTAGCTAGTATTTTACCAATAAAAGTCTCTGGTGTTCACTTTTTGCGGCGGAAACAACTAAACTCGATTGATCGATGCCCTATTCGCCGCGACTACCGCTCGAGTCCGTGGCTCGGTCCTTCTGATTCATGCCTTTGTTTTGTTCGCCCGCCACGTCGCAAGTCGCCGTTGCGCGTAGCTTGATAAGTACTTTGTTATGCGTTTATTTCAGTCGCTAGACGCTTCGCCGTTCGCTTCGCGCGAAAATTCGCATAAGCGAATGTCCCGTGGCCAGCCTGTTACATGATTGGCGTATGCGGAAATTGAAATAAGCCTTAATTTATTTACATTTATATTAACTGCAAACGAATTCAACAACTTGGTGGTCAATGGTATGCCAAAAAAAATATCAAATGGGCCCATTTGCCTATAAGGTTAAGAACTACAGATCTAGAACGTCGATACGTTATTGAATGTTCATTCGAAATAATATTGTCGATGATCGCAGGCACTTCAACAACCTTAGGAGGTTTATTTAAAAACCTAGTTAAGTATAAATTTCACATTCAGATCAACAAAGAGATCCACCGCGTGGTGCACGACGCGGCGCGCCACAACATGATGGGTGCGCGCCGCTCCGTCGTCAGCTCGCCGCCGAAGCAGCGGCACAAGCTCATGCGGTCTGAGAGCATCGGCGAAGACGCTGTGGTCGACGAGAAGCTCTTCGAGGCCATCAACAATTATGGAGAGAATAACGTAAATGAATGGTCCTTTATTTGCATTAGTAATGACGTTATGACAGAGTGCTATCAATGATAAGCAAAGACAGAAATAGTAGATTGACACAAGACCCTTAAGTGAAACCATTGTTATCGTATTCTAATGGTTCCATACAATCAGTCATCTAGTTCTGTATTGGTATTTGAAAGAAATAATTTTGGTACAGTGGTACATGGTACAATGTGCGGGAAGATATTGTATTTTTCATGATATCCACAACTAATCTAAATGAGATTAGTTGTGTTCATTTCTCTCGTAAAAAGTGGAAGTTTCCTCGAATTAAGAAATATAAACATGATAAAATGTCACGGCAGCAAATTACGACGTAACGTGTGACATCACTACGCCACCATAAAAGTCAGATAAGATAATAAGATTGTTATATTTTTTAGAGTGCATCACGCCGTGTTATAAAATTTTCAGTATTTAAAGAAGCAGAATAAATTTTCCAATTGCGGTGTGGAATTCGAACCTACGACCCTCACGTATCACGCGTGTTGATCTTCCTGCTGCGATGCCACAGATACCGACAGATACGTGTAACTTATAACAACACAAATGAAGTTTGTGTCGGACCTGTAGGCGGAGGCGTGCATCGAGCGCCTGCTGTCCGGGTCGGAGCGCCCCCCGGAGCCCCGGGCGCGCGGCCGGGCGCCGGCGCAGGCCGCGGCGGGCCCGGAGCGCCCCCCGGAGCCCCGGGCGCGCGGCCGGGCGCCGGCGCAGGCCGCGGCGGGCCCGGAGCGCGAGTGGGCGCGGCGCGTGGCGCGGGCCGTCATACAGTTCGCGCGCTGCTGGATGCGGTTTGTGGTCGAGAGGTGCGACCGGGGCCGGGGACTCAGGCCTAGGTGAGTTGCGGGGTTGTTTGACAGTTTCGTAGGAATTCATCTGTGCCGACCTACGACATGACCTACAAGACGACACAAATACAGCGTTAGCAGAATTGGCGTAGTAAACAACGCTCCATACGTAATGCATGACATCGATATCCTACATCGCAATATCAGAGTTTTCGTCGCCACTAAGTATATATACAACGAACCAAGATTGGTAGTTGGGCCTTGGTCCCCGAGCAGATAACACCTAGCTCGGCGGAAGTACCTACTTCCACTTTTAGTAAAGAACACACGTTTCTTACAAAGCCGTATCCGTAATTTTTTTTGGACTAGAAAAACCAAAATTTCAGTTTTGTTAAACAAGCCAAAACATATAACATAAAACCCCATAGTATAATTTGTTTATTTTATGTATTTTTAATAAAAAATGCTATTACTTAATTTTTTACAATAATACATTACTGTATTAGACACTACATAAAATAAAACAAAGTCGCTTTTTCTGCATGTCCCTTACCTATGCCGAGATCTTTAAAACTATGCATCGACTTTTTTTGATAGATAGTGTATATAGTATATAGTATAGTGATAGTGATACATCAGTATGAGGAGATTTATATGTATAACCCATACATATTAATATCCCGAAAAGCCGAAAACTTCATTTGAACTTGCTTGCACCCGTGCGAAACCGGGCGGGTATCTAGTAAACTTTTAATCATGAAAAGTTTGCTCTATAAAATACTTTAAGAAGCAAACGTTAGAATCATAAAATGTAACGTTTATTAGTTCGCTATAATGACACCAAACGGAAGCGCCACTCATCAAGTGTGTGTAAGAAGTACAAATTAAAAATAATAGTAAAATATATATAACTCGGCTCTGTTCCCCTTTTGATCTATTAGTTCGAACAGTTTAAGTTGCTTTTGTTTCATTCCTGGTGTTTTTTCTGTGTCTGGGTGAATATAAACGTATCCTGGTACCACTGTTGGTTCTGGTTTCCATAACACAAGTGTGTAGGCTAACTTTGGGATCAGTTAAGGGGAATTTAATTAATTTTCTCCGGCGTTAAAAATTCTGTGTTTTCTCAGATGGGCAAGTCAGGGTCTGGAGTTCCTAATGCTGGCGTGCGATCCTTGCAATACAAAACATCTCACTGAAGAAGAATTCGAGGTAAAGCACTATTTTCTACTGGATTCTTTCATGATATCATTAAACATACTTTGTTTATAATACGGAGTGTCCTAAAATTAGCACGTCACACTTGTACCGAAGAGAGAGAGGGCCACAAACGCATCGGAAAAACCTAATATGCCCATAGAAAACTTTCACGACTTTGGGTTATAATAACCCACTAGCTGTGCCCGCGACTTCGTTAGCGTGGACTACATCCTTTCATGGTCGGTTTTACCCCTGTCTGGGATCATGAATATGAATAACCGAACCTGTAGCTTTCATGAATTATCACGTTGATTCGATCAAAAGGTGTGTTAGTATTTGTTATAAAGCAAGTGTCTGCTTGTATGTCCAGGAGCTGAAGCAGCTGATGGACGGCTGCATCTCGCACGTGGTGGGGTCGCGCCCGGCGCCGCGCGCCAGCGACGCGCTCGTGCACGCGCCGCACACGCCACGCGCGCGGCCGCGGCTGCATGTGAGTCACTACACTAATAGATACTGGCGTACGAAGCAGCTGATGGACGGCTGCATCTCGCACGTGGTGGGGTCGCGCCCGGCGCCGCGCGCCAGCGACGCGCTCGTGCACGCGCCGCACACGCCACGCGCGCGGCCGCGGCTGCATGTGAGTCACTACACTAATAGATACTGGCGTACGAAGCAGCTGATGGACGGCTGCATCTCGCACGTGGTGGGGTCGCGCCCGGCGCCGCGCGCCAGCGACGCGCTCGTGCACGCGCCGCACACGCCACGCGCGCGGCCGCGGCTGCATGTGAGTCACTACACTAATAGATACTGGCGTACGAAGCAGCTGATGGACGGCTGCATCTCGCACGTGGTGGGGTCGCGCCCGGCGCCGCGCGCCAGCGACGCGCTCGTGCACGCGCCGCACACGCCACGCGCGCGGCCGCGGCTGCATGTGAGTCACTACACTAATAGATACTGGCGTACGAAGCAGCTGATGACGGCTGCATCTCGCACGTGGTGGGGTCGCGCCCGGCGCCGCGCGCCAGCGACGCGCTCGTGCACGCGCCGCACACGCCACGCGCGCGGCCGCGGCTGCATGTGAGTCACTACACTAATAGATACTGGCGTACAAAGCAGCTGATGGACGGCTGCATTTCGCACGTGGTGGGGTCGCGCCCGGCGCCGCGCGCCAGCGACGCGCTCGTGCACGCGCCGCACACGCCACGCGCGCGGCCGCGGCTGCATGTGAGTCACTACACTAATAGATACTGGCGTACGAAGCAGCTGATGGACGGCTGCATCTCTAGATATTAGAATTAGAGTTCCTAATTTTAAATTTAATTAAAAATAAATAAAATAATAAAAATGTAAACTAAATTAACCGATAGCAAGCTCACATACCTTCAGTGATCATTGATGGCAATCGGAAAGAGAATCGGTCCTAATATAGAGCCCTTAGGCACTCCCACGACTATTGATGCGCCAGAAGCATTGGCTCCGGTAAAATTTCTTTTTGATTTTGCCAGTTACATAAGATTGTAAGAAACATATTGCAGTACCTAAGCCAACATTGTGTTGCAATTTCTAAAGGACGGTTACTTGATTGACACAATCAAAAGCCGTTATTAAATTTTAATAGCAGATAATTTATCGAGGTTCTCATTGGTGAAGTCGCGCGCAAATGAATGAAACGATGAAACGCATTTATTTCTCAGAGTCCGTCGCCGGGGAGTCCGCAGGGCTCGGTGCCGGCGCCACCCACGCCGCCTAATGAGCCTGACCCGCTGCTAAACTTCAACGCGCAAGATATGCAAGGTAACTTATAATATTTTGGACATTTTAGAACGTAAGTTCCTTCATAAATCACAATAACACGATTGAGTGAAATTATCTTTATTCGGGTAAGCTTTCCAAAAGCACTTATGAAACGATACAAATTCAGAATCAGAATCAGAAATTATTTTATTAGCAAGTAACACGAACAAAAGATAAACAGTAAAATTAACAAACAAAAAAAAAGAAAGAACATATTGATTGCGCAGCTAACGGTGTCCCAGTCTCGGCATGAGCTGCTACAACATTGGATCCAATGCTGCAGCAGCGCTCGTATTCTGGCGGAACCTTAAATTCAGTATAGTTAGCTCGGTATGTTAATATTCTCGAAAGAAGAAACTCCATACCCCATTTGAAAATAATCAGTTCCACTATAACTAAGTATTCTGATAAGTTAACTGAAACCAGTCCAAAGTCTGTTTCGCTAGACTTTAAATAGACTTTTGATAAGTCGCCTGTGAGACACTAGTTTTTACCTGCGGCTTCGCCCGCATTTGTTTCGGAATGAACAGTTTCCTATGCCCTTTTTCGACTGCTGAAAAATCTACCAAATTTGTAACCAGAACCAATCAGTTCTCGTGTGAATTGGCTACTTGACAGTTTTTGAAAAAGTATTTTAAAATGTGCGCCCGTTCATTTTATATCCCAAGCAATTCGATTTATCTGGAAAAAATGTAAAAAACCAGAGAAAAATAAGATTTTGTGTAACACATTTAAAAAGCGCGCGCAAACGCCAAGTCACGTCACTGTTGCAATTATGACGACTTAATTTAGATAAACGGAAAATGTTTCAATAAATTCTTTATACAATTAGAGACACAATAATTCAATTTAATCGGTAAAATAATCATTGTTTCGCCACATTAAAATAAATAATTTTCGCCGACAGCTGTCATTTCCGAATTGCAATGGTGGTTTCCGTTTCGGTTCTTTTGTTCCACAGATAAAAAAAGTA
Source organism: Glyphodes pyloalis (assembly GCA_037074685.1). Taxonomy (NCBI): domain Eukaryota; kingdom Metazoa; phylum Arthropoda; class Insecta; order Lepidoptera; family Crambidae; genus Glyphodes; species Glyphodes pyloalis. The sequence continues at coordinate 606,049 of JAYKKO010000012.1, read as the reverse complement.
AAATTTATTTTGAATAAATAAAATACTAACTATGCTTTTAATTAAAAAATAAAAATGTAAAATTATTACTTTACTAATAAGCTAACATATCTAACACTTTTCATATTTTATTGTTTACACTTGTAATCAAAATCCACAATTCCGATTAAATTCTAATTTATTATAAAACAGGTAATCAATTAAATTACAACTTATTAGCAACTGACTACGACACTACATCTGTTAAGACACGACTGAACACTTCGACAGACGACCGACGACTGGCCCGCATCGACCCAAAAAAGGCAGCCAGTTTTTCAAGCGACGATAGCGCCCTCTATATTTCTTTTATTCCGGAAGTTAACCAAAACTGCACCAATAGGTGGCACTGTGCTACTAGATGGCGCTGACTCGTAGATTGCCAACACGGCCATTCTGCATGGTGTATGTCCCAGACACCTCTAAGATAAAGCGCTGAAACAATTGTTTGATTGTAAGTTCACGAGTAATAAAGTTAATATTCGAATACTACAGGTTTACACAGTCATATTATTCTTGCACCTTTATCTTTATATGGATATTGTTTGCAGGTTTTATTAAATAGCTTGTATTTAAAGGGACACTGCCACACTTAAATCAAGTTTGTACTGAAATTTAAGAGTCACTTGCACTCAAAGGGTATTTCACCACACTTGAGCGTACCAAGTTCACCCTTGGACACACGATCAATGCATTCAAAGAGCACTTTACCACACTTGACTGCATCAACCTATTTTCACACGGAACCTACACCACAATATCCATCATTTCATTTACATAGATGTACTTTGACCTGTGGAAACCTCTTAGCATTTTAATTTAGCTCTATAATTCGTATTAAATTATAAAATATGTTTATGCATATAGTTTCACTTTACCTTGCCAACACGGTTTATGCAGTTGGATATGTATCATGATGTGGATTTAGTCAGACTCCCAATCGTCAATGTGAATCCAGGGTTTAATGTTTTCAGCCGCTGCTACACCCGTGTACTTTTTATTGCTTCTTTCACTGCCTTTAACATCCGTTATCTCATATCTATCGTTGCCCAGTACTGATTTTACCCTAAAAGGGCCTTTGAAGGATGGTAATAGCTTTCGACTATTTCCATTATTAGTTTGACTTTGAATTTTGATCAAAACTAAGTCTCCTTCCTTATATTTTCGGGCCTTGATTCGTCCTTGATCAAATCTTTTCTTTTGTGACTCTGCATTGGACCTGATATTTTCGTCAACTCGCTTACGCAACCTGGTTACGTCCGTGGTATGATCGTCATCAGGTTGGGGTGCCAAAATATCACTATCAGTGCGAAGTCTATAACCGAGGAATACTTCGCTAGGGACAGCTTTAATAGTTTTATGAACAGTGCTATTAATACCTTGTTGCAATAATTTGATACAATCGTCCCAATTATCTTCACTTATGTTAGCTCCCATGGTTTTTAATGATTCCAAAATAGTTTTATTAAAACGCTCTACTTGCCCATTAGAACGTGGCATACCTGTAGCAACCGTATGCAAACGTATATTTTTGTTAATACAGTACTGAACGAATTCGATAGATGTGAATGCTGTACCGGCATCGGCAATGATTCTCCTGGGATTACCAAATATTTTCGAGATATTTTCTAATTCTTTAATTGTACACACCGATTTTGTTGATTTAATTGCAGAGATAAAAACAAATTTTGTGAAAGCGTCAACTGTCACCAATAGATATTTGTTGTTGTGTCTAGACTTTACAAATGGCCCTAAATGATCTAGGTGAAGTGTGTGGAATGGTTGTGCATACTTCGGTAACGGATATAATTCTCCTTCTTTGCGACCACTCTTGTTTTTATAGTAAATACAATTAAGACAGTTCTTTATATATTTTTTTACGATATGTCGCATTCTACGAAACCAGTATTGCGAACTTATGCGCTCAACGGTTTTGTCTACAGAAAAATGCCCCAAGTCATCATGATTGCTTTTTATTATTTGCCAGACACACTTTTTTGGCACAACCCAGCGTCGACCCTGGGATGTTGTTCTGTAGATCTTTCCGCCCAATAATTCATATTTATTAAATATATCTTTATTATCCTTTGCCTCACCAGTTTCTAAGATAGCTTTTATACTTTGTATAACCGGGTCTTGTAATTGCACCGAAAGTAACCAATCTGCTTCAGTTATGGACATAATCAATTCAGTTTCAGATTTTTCACCAGACAGCACGGGATTTCGACTTAGAGCATCAACGTGTAACATTTTATTACCTTCGCGATGAATTATTTCGTATACAAATTCTTGAGTTGATAAAACCCAACGTGCAATTCGGGGAATAATCTCTTTTTTCGTTAACGCGTAACGTACGGCATTGCAGTCCGTTACAATTTTGAAACTTGAGCCTAACAGATACAACCGGAACTTTCGTAAAGAACAAACTACGGCTAACAGCTCCAACTCGAAAGAGTGGTACCTTTTCTCATCATCAGTGGTTTGTCTGCTATAATAGTGTATGGGTTTTTCCCCTTGATCAGTCACTTGCATGAGAATACCTGCAACGCCCTCCCTACTTGCATCCGTATACAGAATACATTCCTTTTTTGGGTCATAAATCGTTAAAATACTATTTGATGTTAATTTATTTTTCAAATAATTAAATGTTTGCTCATGTGTTGAGTTCCAAGTCCAAACAGCGTCCTTCCTTAGCAATTTTGTTAATGGAGCGGATAACATAGCACAGTTCTTTATAAATTTACGGAAATAGCTAATGAGCCCCAAAAACTGCCTAAGCTGGTGAACGGTTTTTGAAATAGGGAAGTTTTGAACCGCTTCCAATTTTGATTCATTTGGCATCACTCCGTTGGAATTTACTTTGTAACCTAAAAACTGAATCTCAGTTTTAAAAAATTGACATTTCTTTAAATTTAATGTTAAGCCATTCTCTCTCAAAATTTGCAAAACCTGTTTTAGTAGCCTTAAGTTTTCATCTACCGTCTCTGTGACTAAGTAAATATCATCTAAATAGACAATAACATTGTTAAATCGCAAATTCCCGAGTACTTTATTCATCATTTGTTGGAAGCAAGATGGTGCGTTGGCTAGCCCAAAAGGGAGTCTAAGAAATTCGTAATGCCCATCTTCTGTTATAAATGCAGTCTTTTCTACCGATTCTGTATCCATCATTATTTGGTAATACCCACTTTTTAAATCTAGACTTGTAAAGCATTTACGCCCCTGTAATCTATCTATAAGATCTTCAATGCGTGGCATTGGGTACTTGTCCTTAACTGTAACTTTATTTAACTGCCGATAATCTATGCAAAGTCGTTTTTCGCCATTCTTTTTATTTACGAGTAAAGCTGGGCTAGCATAGGGTGATTTACTTTCCTGTATTATTTTGTTTTGTAATAAATCCCCGACTATACCGCGAATAGTTTCCCTATCCGAATTAGAGGCCCTAAACGGTCGACACTGTATAGGTTGAGATTGTGTGAGTCTTATTGTCATTTTATGATTATTTACCTTGCCCAATTCATCAACACCCAATGCCACACAGTCTCTATATTCTCTGAAAAGAGAAACAAGTTCGCTTTGATGTGTATCAGTATTCAATTCAAGATCACTCAATTTATTACAAAACTCTTTGAATGTCCCAACATAATCAAACTGAAGTACATTACCTACTCGTGAATACATTATATCAGACCGTTCGGTTACATTCCTCCCAATTAAAATATTGCAATCTACTAGATCATCGATCACATAAAACTCTACATCCTTCAAAAGCACGGAATCAACTTTTAAATCAGCTACAATCTTTTGTTTAACGGTTTTTGAATTTTGTTTGGAAAATCCTTGCAGTAACACTGGAGAGGCCAGCGTAAAAGTGGTTAAGCCTAACTTCTTCTGAGCAGATTCCGAAATCAATGAACAACTACTACCCGTATCGATAAATGCTTCCTGCTGATAATTATTTAATAAAATATTTTTAACAAATTTATTCCGCGGATTGACGGTAGAAATAAATTTCGTTTCCTGTTTTTCAGATTTTGAGGCATTGTTTTTATGAAAGCACACTGCATCCGTGTGACCTCGTTTACCACAGAAGTTACACTTATTCAAATCACATTGATTTTTCTTATGATTGCCGTTACAAAGATAACACCTGATTTGTTTTCGAGGTTGTGATGGATTTAAATCCTGATTGTTCTTTGGAACTGAAATCTGACTCTCTATAGTCATGGATGTGGAACTGTTAGATGTACTTGCCTGCCCTGCTAAAGACTGACCACCTGATTTAGATTGGTTATTTTCTCGTGGATTTGTACTATGTTTTAGAGTCTTCGATTTGTATATACGGCTGTGTAAGAAACTTGCTAGACTGTCACATGTTACAAAATGATTCGCTTCTATCGACACTCCTATACTAGAATCTCCTATATTTCCGACAATAATAGATATAATATCTTGTTCTGAAAAATTTAACGATAGTCGATCAATCTTACATTTCTGTTCAAAATAAAATTCATACAAAGATTGGTTTTCAATGGGTTTACGCTCAATTATTTCTTTTAAAAGTTCAAACATATTTCGACGGATTTGAAAACTAGAAGATAACCTCCGACCCCAATCGCGCCAAGTCCAGGACGGCCAATGACTGTCTGTACGTAGTAGCGAGTCGTACCAAATTTTTGCAGAACCTTTCAGCTTATTTAAACCCTGATAGCGTATCATCTCATCAGACCAATCGAACGTTTGCGAATACGAGTTAATAATATCAAGCCAAGCATTAATGTTGTCTTTTAACGGGTCAAACTCTGGTATGATGTTGTTCAAAGTAAAGGCATTATTGTGACTCACTTTTAAGGTATCAGCTTTTTGTGATACCTTTCTCCTTTGACGGGGTGGTGGTGACGGCGTCCTTGCACTTGAAGTACTTGAACTTGAAGTACTTGAACTTGAAGTAGACGTGTCTCGTCTTCTTTTACCACGTGTACTGCGTTTTTTACTTTTCCGCATAGTTACGAGGGTACTTATTCACTTCTGATGTAATCAAAATCCACAATTCCGATTAAATTCTAATTTATTATAAAACAGGTAATCAATTAAATTACAACTTATTAGCAACTGACTACGACACTACATCTGTTAAGACACGACTGAACACTTCGACAGACGACCGACGACTGGCCCGCATCGACCCAAAAAAGGCAGCCAGTTTTTCAAGCGACGATAGCGCCCTCTATATTTCTTTTATTCCGGAAGTTAACCAAAACTGCACCAATAGGTGGCACTGTGCTACTAGATGGCGCTGACTCGTAGATTGCCAACACACTGTCAAGTAGCCAATTAGTAATAATTTTGTATATATCCAAACATCTGCGTTTGTAGTATTACTTACTGACCTTTAAACGGTTTTCTTCTTTCGAAACTCCAGGTCACAAGAAGCGCGTGTTAAAAGCGATCGAGCAACTGGAAGAGCAGCGAGACGAGAAGCTGCGCGAGCTGAAGATGCTGGGGCGAGTGGCGGAGCGAGCCGTCACCAGCTACGAGCCCAAGCTGCGCCAGCTCACCTTCAAGTGGCAGCGCGGCCTGAAGATAGGCGCCGGCACCTTCGGCAAGGTGACACACGATATAATTCAGACTCGATGCTCTTGGCGAGAGCTGGAGAATCTTATTTACTTTCTTTTTTATATTGCACTTCAGGATTGACCTCATTCCACTTGATGTTAAGTGGTAATGAGGTCCTTTTTTATTTCGAGGGGGAAATGCCTACCGCACCGTCATTCTTTGTGGAACAGGAAGTGGTGTGTCGGGCTCGCACCGACTTAAACCCCCTCGGTAGCCAACGCTGCGCAGTTGTGGGGGAGTGGGATCCCTTTCGGACTCTACACAGGCTCCCCACAGCTCCTACGGCAAGCGGCCCTCCTTACGGCTGGAACATACCAGGGCACCTGACACACCCCACTCCCTCGGGACAGAGGTAGGACGCTAGGCTAACCCCACGCTTGGCAATTCTGGTCCCAGCAGCGGATCTGCTGCGCAGCCTTTACACGCAGGAACACGACAACACCGAAGTTATTGTTATTTGACTGCGGTCTCGTACTTACGTACAAAAATAACCTTACGTATTATTTCTGTACGTAAGTATTTCACCAGTCTGATCCAGTTCGCAGTCCGTTTGTTCTTTTTTTAAAGTAACTTGTTTGCGTGCAGGTGTACACAGTAGTGAACACGGAGAGCGGTCAGCTGCTGGCCATGAAGGAGATCAGCATCGGCGCCGGCGACCGGCGCGCGCTGCAGCGGGCCGCCAACGAGCTGCGCGTGCTCGAGGGCGTCGCGCACCCGCACCTCGTGCGCTACTACGGCATAGAGCTGCACAGGGTCGGTGCCTTGAACTAGTGCATTACTTGTTACGAGACACCCACTACTGAGTATGAGGATTGATCCTTATGTACATATTCAGTGTCCCACCAAAAGTTGGTGCAACTTTTTGACGTGTAAAATATTGTATTAGTTGATACATTTTGGCAATTTATCTAGGAAATTTATTGGACCTGTCAAGTTTCGTTAATAAAACATTTTTTAATTTTTAAATGAAGTAATTTTAAACTATCTCATCTTATTATTATAATCTGGGTTTTTTTGACTTCATATTGATAGACTCGAACCGTGACATGTAAGTCACCAATCGCGTGACAATTACACGTCACAGTATTGCCATCTAGCGAAATTTCCATACGCGATATTACCCATTGAAAGGAAGATGCATTAATTTAATTTTGATTTTCCTATTGCAGGAGGAAATGCTGCTGTTCATGGAGCTCTGCGTGGAAGGGTCTCTGGAGGCCCTGGTAGCGACGTCGGGCGCCCTCGAGGAGGCCACGACACGCCGCTACGCGCGACAGCTCGTCAGCGCCGTGCATGAGCTGCACGCGCGCAACATCGTGCACAGGGACATTAAGAGTAAGCACTCGCTCGAGGAGACCGCCACGTGCACGAGCTGCACGCGCGCAACATCGTGCACAGGGACATTAAGAGTAAGCACTCGCTCGAGGAGACCGCCACGTGCACGAGCTGCACGCGCGCAACATCGTGCACAGGGACATTAAGAGTAAGCACTCGCTCGAGGAGACCGCCACGTGCACGAGCTGCACGCGCGCAACATCGTGCACAGGGACATTAAGAGTAAGCACTCGCTCGAGGAGACCGCCACGTGCACGAGCTGCACGCGCGCAACATCGTGCACAGGGACATTAAGAGTAAGCACTCGCTCGAGGAGGGCGCCACGTGCACGAGCTGCACGCGCGCAACATCGTGCACAGGGACATTAAGAGTAAGCACTCGCTCGAGGAGACCGCCACGTGCACGAGCTGCACGCGCGCAACATCGTGCACAGGGACATTAAGAGTAAGCACTCGCTCGAGGAGACCGCCACGTGCACGAGCTGCACGCGCGCAACATCGTGCACAGGGACATTAAGAGTAAGCACTCGCTCGAGGAGGGCGCCACGTGCACGAGCTGCACGCGCGCAACATCGTGCACAGGGACATTAAGAGTAAGCACTCGCTCGAGGAGACCGCCACGTGCACGAGCTGCACGCGCGCAACATCGTGCACAGGGACATTAAGAGTAAGCACTCGCTCGAGGAGGCCGCCACGTGCACGAGCTGCACGCGCGCAACATCGTGCACAGGGACATTAAGAGTAAGCACTCGCTCGAGGAGACCGCCACGTGCACGAGCTGCACGCGCGCAACATCGTGCACAGGGACATTAAGAGTAAGCACTCGCTCGAGGAGACCGCCACGTGCACGAGCTGCACGCGCGCAACATCGTGCACAGGGACATTAAGAGTAAGCACTCGCTCGAGGAGACCGCCACGTGCACGAGCTGCACGCGCGCAACATCGTGCACAGGGACATTAAGAGTAAGCACTCGCTCGAGGAGACCGCCACGTGCACGAGCTGCACGCGCGCAACATCGTGCACAGGGACATTAAGAGTAAGCACTCGCTCGAGGAGGGCGCCACGTGCACGAGCTGCACGCGCGCAACATCGTGCACAGGGACATTAAGAGTAAGCACTCGCTCGAGGAGACCGCCACGTGCACGAGCTGCACGCGCGCAACATCGTGCACAGGGACATTAAGAGTAAGCACTCGCTCGAGGAGACCGCCACGTGCACGAGCTGCACGCGCGCAACATCGTGCACAGGGACATTAAGAGTAAGCACTCGCTCGAGGAGACCGCCACGTGCACGAGCTGCACGCGCGCAACATCGTGCACAGGGACATTAAGAGTAAGCACTCGCTCGAGGAGACCGCCACGTGCACGAGCTGCACGCGCGCAACATCGTGCACAGGGACATTAAGAGTAAGCACTCGCTCGAGGAGACCGCCACGTGCACGAGCTGCACGCGCGCAACATCGTGCACAGGGACATTAAGAGTAAGCACTCGCTCGAGGAGACCGCCACGTGCACGAGCTGCACGCGCGCAACATCGTGCACAGGGACATTAAGAGTAAGCACTCGCTCGAGGAGGCCGCCACGTGCACGAGCTGCACGCGCGCAACATCGTGCACAGGGACATTAAGAGTAAGCACTCGCTCGAGGAGGGCGCCACGTGCACGAGCTGCACGCGCGCAACATCGTGCACAGGGACATTAAGAGTAAGCACTCGCTCGAGGAGACCGCCACGTGCACGAGCTGCACGCGCGCAACATCGTGCACAGAGACATTAAGAGTAAGCACTCGCTCGAGGAGGGCGCCACGTGCACGAGCTGCACGCGCGCAACATCGTGCACAGGGACATTAAGAGTAAGCGATCAGGATGAGAGGAAATCTGGCTTAGGAGTATCCGTGTATATCCGAGGCAAAACCCTCCACCATTAAAACCAAGTCATCGTTAAATGACGTCACTTCTTTTACTGTGTTACATTTGACACTAACTTCTTCAGATTACAAAACCATCTTTTAAATTGGCCCTGTTGTCAACAGGCGGCAACATCTTCCTCACGAATGAAGGGCACTGTCTGAAGCTGGGTGACTTCGGATGCGCAGTCAAGATCAGAGCCAACACCACCGCGCCTGGGGAACTGCAGGGCTTCGTCGGCACACAAGGTAACACAGACAGACCTCCGTAACTAAATGCCACAAGTGAGATTAAATCGGCACTTAAATTTTGCTGCTGTAGTAGTGGATTTACTAATAAGCTGAAAATGCTTGAGACTGACTGGAGAATTTGGCAAACAACAACACCACTCATTATAACACGGCTAAAATATAAAATCAATGCGGAAATGAGTTTTTCTATATTGTCGCTGATCTGGGTATTTATGTTTCTAGTTACCTACTGGCCGTCCTACTACTCCCCAGGGACTTCCCTGCACTTGACTCACTTTTACTCACTTTAACTCTAGTGCTACTTAAATGAAATAACTTCTTGAGGTGAATTGGTTTTTAATGAACGAAATTCTTAGGGTCTTATATATGGCCGTGGAAAAATCTTGTCACCGCGATTTACAAAATTCCAAAGAGCGCTATGTCACAACCCCATCTATTGACATTTAAAGGAAACTATTATGACATAGAACAAGAATTTAAAAGTTGTCATGTCATACCAAAAAGGATTGTACAGTTTCTGATTTTTGTAGCTGGCGTGGTTTAGTTACTTACCCCAGAATCATGTATAATGTTGCCCAATAGTTATTTATTTAATAATTAAAGTCTATTTCTGCAATTATATAACTATTCTGTCAATTGAACACGATTTTCTCTAACTTGCCAAGGATTCTGTCAATAACCAGTTGTTTCTTTGGTATGTAACTTACATTATCTTCAGCGTACATGGCCCCGGAGGTGTTCATGAAGTCGGAGGGTCACGGGCGCGCCGCAGACATCTGGTCGCTGGGCTGCGTCGTCACGGAAATGGCCTCCGGGAAGGTAACGAGAATACTTATCGATTTAACAATGCATTCGGCTGTGGTACAAAAGTAAACACCTAAGATTTAACCATATGTCGTTTACATTGCGACGAAAATCACTTAAATTTTTGAAATGTCATATCTTATAGGTATATTGACTGGCTAGTCAACTGAGATACTTTAAAATAGCTGTCGAAACACGAATTATTCATAGATTTTGAAGGAAGATAGCAAATCTGGTATGTCAAAATTTTATTTATCAATACATTGACCATTAAAACTATTTTTTAATTGCATTTCCAAGATAAACTATATCCTTGGTATTATTCTATTTGGTATTAACGAAAATATTAATTTGATATGTGTGATAATCTGTTGGTTAAAGGTATGGATATGTTACCCGTTTACGTAGAAACCACTGATAAGCGAGACAGATTACATACTAAAGTATATATATGATACTCTTTTTTTTTTAAAAAAAACGTGAATGCAGTCGCGGGCAATGTATAAGAATACATATATCGATTCGTAACTCACGCGATCCACCTTCTCCTCAGCGGCCGTTCTCGGAATACGACAGCAACTACCAGATAATGTTCGTTGTGGGCATGGGAGGGCGGCCCGAGGTGCCGGGCGAGCTGTCCGCGGAGGGACGCGACTTCTGCCTCGGCTGCCTCACGCACGACCCCGACCAGAGGCCCAAGGCCGACCAGCTCAGCCTGCACCACTTCCTGATGGTGAGTAAGGGCTGCCTCGGCTGCCTCACGCACGACCCCGACCAGAGGCCCAAGGCCGACCAGCTCAGCCTGCACCACTTCCTGATGGTGAGTAAGGGCTGCCTCGGCTGCCTCACGCACGACCCCGACCAGAGGCCCAAGGCCGACCAGCTCAGCCTGCACCACTTCCTGATGGTGAGTAAGGGCTGCCTCGGCTGCCTCACGCACGACCCCGACCAGAGGCCCAAGGCCGACCAGCTCAGCCTGCACCACTTCCTGATGGTGAGTAAGGGCTGCCTCGGCTGCCTCACGCACGACCCCGACCAGAGGCCCAAGGCCGACCAGCTCAGCCTGCACCACTTCCTGATGGTGAGTAAGGGCTGCCTCGGCTGCCTCACGCACGACCCCGACCAGAGGCCCAAGGCCGACCAGCTCAGCCTGCACCACTTCCTGATGGTGAGTAAGGGCTGCCTCGGCTGCCTCACGCACGACCCCGACCAGAGGCCCAAGGCCGACCAGCTCAGCCTGCACCACTTCCTGATGGTGAGTAAGGGCTGCCTCGGCTGCCTCACGCACGACCCCGACCAGAGGCCCAAGGCCGACCAGCTCAGCCTGCACCACTTCCTGATGGTGAGTAAGGGCTGCCTCGGCTGCCTCACGCACGACCCCGACCAGAGGCCCAAGGCCGACCAGCTCAGCCTGCACCACTTCCTGATGGTGAGTAAGGGCTGCCTCGGCTGCCTCACGCACGACCCCGACCAGAGGCCCAAGGCCGACCAGCTCAGCCTGCACCACTTCCTGATGGTGAGTAAGGGCTGCCTCGGCTGCCTCACGCACGACCCCGACCAGAGGCCCAAGGCCGACCAGCTCAGCCTGCACCACTTCCTGATGGTGAGTAAGGGCTGCCTCGGCTGCCTCACGCACGACCCCGACCAGAGGCCCAAGGCCGACCAGCTCAGCCTGCACCACTTCCTGATGGTGAGTAAGGGCTGCCTCGGCTGCCTCACGCACGACCCCGACCAGAGGCCCAAGGCCGACCAGCTCAGCCTGCACCACTTCCTGATGGTGAGTAAGGGCTGCCTCGGCTGCCTCACGCACGACCCCGACCAGAGGCCCAAGGCCGACCAGCTCAGCCTGCACCACTTCCTGATGGTGAGTAAGGGGGAACTGACCAAGTAACAGCAGTCAAACTTCGATATCGTTATCTTAATATTTAAAAGGTTTATTGCAATAATGATGAATGTATTTTATTTGTTTTGAGACATTTTTTAAGTTAATAAACGTTTAACAAAGCCCTGTCTCATTGCCGTAAATACCTGGGACATTTTAAGCGCAAGTTATCGTCGGCGATTATTTTTTCTGTTGTATTAACCTCTGAGCCTTCGATGCCCACTGCCGTATGAGTTTAAAATTACATAGGTACTTATCAGCTTTTTTAGAAAAAAACATCGCATACGAAAACTTGTGTTTACCTTAGTTGGAAGCGCAGCTCACGTAATACGTAAAGGTTCGAGCCCCACCCCGCAAGGGGATTTTACTGTTCTTTAAAATATGTATAAAATATCTATTTGCATCGTCAATATTATTTATAACGTATTTTTTTACTTTCAGTTACGAGACGACGACGACGACGATTGCAAATGTGAAGCGGCACAGTTTTTCAAGACTTAAACGTAGTAATCGATTTTTATGATTTTCATAACGCTTTACGCTGCACTAGCGAACTTTAAATAGTTTAAAGAAACAGGAAAAAATCATCTGCCCTTGGGATGCGGTAAGTATGTAGTTCTACACATATTCGGCAGAGGGCTCTTACCGTAGGCTAATAATGGGTTGATACAGCAGAAAAATGTCATCGCCTACGATAACTTGCGGCTAGCTCAGTTGGAACAGCAGTATGTGCGACATGTAAAGGTCGTAGGTTCGATTCAAGGGGAGATGAATTTTTCTGTTTCTTTAAAATCTGTAAATGTAGTTAATTATACGTCATGTTATATTTTTGGTACAATAGCATTAGAAAAATATTGATAGTTTCATGTCGGATACAAGGATAGGATAACCACTGGGTGTAAAAAGTCGGTATTTTCATTTACATAACATCAAACAACATCAAATACATTGACCTGATCAAGTCTCAACACAATTCAAATATCTCTTTATTCAAGTAAGTTACATATAACACCTTTGTATCGTCATTGAATACAATGCAAAGTGATTTTACTGCTGGTCGGAACCTATATGTAAGAAACTCAGCAGATTAGTTACAGTAGTAGTATCTAACTTATTGCTATGTGTAGCTCTCTTTGGACCAAACAAAACTAATACAGTTTAGTTTTGATAAGTGATGAAACAATTAAGTACTCAAGTAAGTATTTACTTTCGGAAGGTAAGCTGGAGCAGACCAGTCCCAAAGGTCCTCTGTTCACAAGCATGACGTATGTGCTAGCCATAGCATAGCTTTATTCACCAAAGCCATCGTTTACTCAAAGTAACTAGCTTAATCACTTGTGTTATGGAATTCAGAACCATCAGTCGTACCGCAAACGTACTTAAACACCCAGACACTGTACATACACAAATTTTCATAAAACGAATGTTTGTCCTTGCTGGGTATCAAACCCACGACCCTTCGTTCAGCTTCGTTCAGCCAAGAGGGCTCAGTCATCTACAAGTGTATAGGGCGAATGTGTTTCACTAACCCTTGATCGTAAGTTTGCCCAAGTCATCATACGGTTGATCTAGTATGTCATCTCTTTTCCAACGAAATTTTAAATACCAATAGTTTTTACGCGAAAAATTAAAAAACATACATCAAGACATCCACACGTCTTTACAAACATGCGTTGAAAGTATTAGTATTAGTAGAATTTTACAATTTACGTTTTACATCCAGTGATTATAAGATCTTGAGGCAAACCAATGAGTAGTTGATTAAATTGGTTAAAAGTACAATTAGTGCCTCATTTAAAGATATTTATCTCAAGATGTCAGTTTGGTTTTGTTTATACTAGTAACGCACACTGAAAGGCGCGCTTGTGTGTGTAAACATTGGTTTTGTTCGTTAAATATACTTTCAAAATATTTGCATCAGCTAATAAATATGAATTGATGATGACCCAGCGCTTCAAAGTCTATTGGAGGGGGTCTTTACATCACTATTGCGTACTAACTGTACGAAGAAGTGACGTCGCTCTCAATCTTAAAGTAATGTGTCTAAGTATTTTTTGTTTACGTAGTAAAAGAAAATATATGTCTTATATTGTTTAATAATCGTACCGTTGGACCAAACAGATTTAAATCATCCACTCCATTATAAAGCTGTTATAACGCCCATGCATCTTAGAGTATTTATTAATATTTAACATAATAGTAATAATACGTTGACCACGCGGGGTTCTTTGAGCGTGTGCGAGACGTGAAGAGGACGCTCAGCGCAAGCGCAGCGTCGTCGCACCGTAACATTTTTCTGTCCCCCGTCCAAAAACGTAACCATCAAGTGATTTTCAGGGATTCATCATGAAATATTTCCCCATGAAAAGGGTTGTCAATTTGGGAGCTTTAATTTCCTGATGTTTTATTTAGAATAAGTAAAAATTTTACGTTACCTGTTTTAAAACAGACCCCCTCCCGCCCCTGTAACGCATCGTAACGAGAGCAATTTTATTTTTTGTTGTGTTTGTTATTGCCAGAAGAAGGTTTTTATGTAAGAAAAAATAACAATTAAACCAATAGATATGTGCAAGCCTCACAATATTCGTAGCCAAACTGATTAAGTGAGATATACCTACTGTATATTTTATAATTAACGTATTTTAACTCTAAAAAATGTATTTCATAGTATAAAGTATTTGAATGATTGTGTGCCATCCATACCGCTACAGCTATTTGAAGTTTGTCAATTATTCTTGAACCTTAAACTCGAGAGTTACAATTTGATGATAAGTTTTGTGATTTTTGAACTTTTTACCCCAGAAACTAGTCAAATGCGAAACTGAAAGCAAAGAACAGTTTTTTTTTTACTTACTTTCGAATCGGGACTGTTAACTTTGCTAACGCTTGTTTCTGCAGGCGTGTTTTGATGTTCTTATAATCCAGGTAAGAGAAAGCTGGTATCCAAAATGATGTAAGTTTTTTTGGTGTATAATTACTCTATTAAATACTTCACGGGTTCAAGGGGGTTTAATTAAATCATAAAAACGAATAATTGTTTTTTTTCAGCATTACGTGTGATTGACATCAGTATTTAAATGAAATTTTACACACACCAACCTTTTTGTCAACCTCAATTTAACCATATGGTGTTGTCAAAAATACTGAATGATATAGAAATTCTACTTTCGAAATTAACTTGAAACCATGTTTGAATATAACAGAATCAGGGAAGGTTTTGCACTGTAGTATGTGCAAATGTTGATGAACCAAATTAGAAATTAAAGTATGTTAACCTTTTCCCAGCCCAGCTATCTTTAACGTAGTGGCCCGCTGTACGCCAACGTATAAATGTATAACAGTTTCTATAGTACGAAAGCAAGGATGTGGCATAACGTCATATCGATAAAAAAAATTGATGTCTAAATCAAGATTTTTTATTAAATTTTGCAAATATAAATAAACCCTGATACATTATAATAGTAATTTGTTTTATTTTATGAACATTTTTAGTAAGAAAAACGAGTATCTATTATCATAGACAAAAATACATGCATAATCTTGCAACACATTTATTATAAAAGGCACTTCACTATTCATTTTATAACGTAGTCCGTTGACTTCATATCAAGTCGTTGGCGCTCGTGGCAAGATAAATATCTCAAATAGAAGTGTTGTCTATGCGTTTCTTTCTTCACCTTGAGTGAATCTCTCTCTATCTCTATAGACGATTTGAATAAAGAAAAGACGACTCTTGTACGGTATTCATAAATCATAACAAGTATGTTACGGTGAAAAGTAAGACAAAAAAATGAATGGTCAGTTATTATTCGTATATTTAATAACTTTTTATAGTTTGTGTAAGTTTACCTTTCGATATTTTACTTTTTATATTTTCGATAATTATATTTAATGATTATTGTACGAAAAAAAAAACAGACGAGCGCACGTTTGTAATGGCCGGCACTATGACACAATGACCTTGACACCTGTACGCTTACGACGTCACAGGTTTACTTGCATTGAAGTTGGTGGCGCTCGTAGCACTGAAATCTTGTCATTGCGTAGAGATGGGTGTTGCAATATCGAAAATTCTAAATAAATTATAAATATACTAGCTTCCGCCCGCGGCTTCGCCCGCGTGTAATTCGGTTATATTGCGGTATAAATCACAACTATAAGAAAACTTCTCATTTCCACGGAAAAATCTAAGAAGCGCGATGTAACGCTGGATACGATTAGTTGTTAAACAAAAACTGAATGGTACACTATATTATATAGCTAAGTAGATGTAAAAATCAGTTTAGACGATAAAACAAATTGTACGTCATCCCTCGGGAATTCCACATTTTCGGGGATTCATTATCGTATCATTTAGCTTCTACATTTACATGTTTATATTCGTTTACAATATTTTACCTTCCAATCCATCAATCCATCCATCAAGCAAACTATATTTTTGTTTTCCCTCGGGAATATCAGTTTTTTCGGGATAAAAAGTAACCTATTATTTAATCCGGACTTCTAACTATACGTCTGCAAAAAAAAGCAATCGGTTCAGTAGTTATGTCGTGAAAGCGGAACAAATAAACAAACTCACTTTCTGATTTATAATATTAGTAAGGATCTTCGTGAAATAAATTAATTTCAATATTTATTATGTAATGCGTTATTTTCAGACCGGAATTAATTGTCAATCATAAAATCTATGAATATTTATATGGAACAAAACAAAGTAAACATGTAGGATTGTAATGAATGCAACTATCGCGTCACATCACTAGCCTACTTGATATGAAGTCGTTGGCGTATGGGACATCAAAATATTTCAGGCGTTTTTGTTTTTATCTGTTTTAAAACACTATAAAGCCTGTTTCTTTTGGCGAAATAACAAAAATGGGCTGCAATCCTGTCCATCTTACAAAATTACAAGAGAAACAAATGTTTAATGCACCGTAAAGGTATTTAATTAAAGTAGGTACAATGAATAACTTCTATAGAAGTAGTGGCGTTGACGGCACGAAAATCCTGAACTTCTATAGAAGTAGTTGGCGGTTATTAGGTTAAACGGATACATTTAGGTACTATATTGGTATTCTTGTTTAAATCATTTAAAATATATCGTGTAGTTCATATTGAATTAATGTTTGCATAGTTTACAAGTATATTTTTATGTGCATTTAATTATATTGTCTATGTTTGAAGGGAATATTTTACGTACATACTGTATATACAATTCTAGATTTAGTTTTTATAAAAAATCGACGTGAAAATTACGAACGAAAAAAGGGGATTTTAACTGTAACTGATTTTGTAAATATAATTAGTTCCAAATTGTTAAACAATTGTTGTATAAAATATATTTTATTAAATTGGTATGAATTGCTAGTGAATGAAGTAAATAATTTGAAATTACATATTGTATTTTATTCTTAGTAAAAACCTCCCTATTCATTAAAAGACACTCAGCTTGTTCCCGTTTTTGTATGCATTATTTTGGGAAAAAAATATCCTTATTGTTATTCAATTCAATTCTTTATTGCATGTCACATGGGTGAAAGTTGTAGAGAGAAATATTATTTTAGTATCTTATCCGTCTTGCTAGCAAATTTCGCCTTAATCCATTCAGTAGTTGCATGAAAGACATAAACATCACATCCGCACATCCAAACGTTCTCGTTTACACTATTAGTAGGATATATTATGTGTATGACCTGTATATCGTTAGTAATTTTTAGCCTTAGCTACTCGTATATACGTTATGTAAAAAAAAAACAGCAGTATGTTCCACAAAACTTTATTGATAGCAACATTGAATTGACATAGATACAATACACATATCTACTGATATGTCTGCGTCAGACCATCTAGTATGCGTACGAGCCGTGTAGCACTATCCTTACTAATATCGTAAGTTCAATCCATGGACACGCGCCCCAAACTTTGATCTATGGTCCCCGCGGTGCATGAGGGGTGGGCGGGAGGCGCGGGGAGTTCTTGCCGAACCTCAGTTACCTCGTGACGTTATGTCATTGTAACTAGTGTGAATGTGCAACCATTGCTAATTACTATATGATATAGAGATAATAGCGTAACTACAATGTGGCAAGACTGCAAAATTCCAAGAGCCCCTTGCCAGAAGGGGTAATCCTAACCGAGGAGAATCTTAACTTTTAACAATAATTCATCATCAAGTATTCATTGTGCACTGTATTTCTGTTATTTATCAGTGCATAAACAAGTTTTTATTTCATAGAAGCACAGTATATTGGCTCCTTCCGGCTTGATGGTAAGCAAGAGAGGAACCCACAACGCGATGACAACGGATTTGATACCGTAATATCCTATCCGTTAGATCCGCCATACTGGCCCGCAAGATGTTTCTTTAAAATAAACTTCAATTTTTGGTTTGTTTTTCAAGAAATTTCTACAGAAGATAAATGATAAAGGGAGGGCACGTCTTCGTAGATTGAACCTTATACTTGTTCGGATCCCTTCACTATGCCACATATATATTTGTTGTGTAATAGTAGTAAACATTAAAAATATACATGTGAAAATGAAATCAGTGACCTCACGCTTTCAGCACTCTATGACAAATATCTTAGCTCGAATTACGTGTGTGTCTAATTGCAAGTGAATATTAATGTTTATTCAGAAACTATAACCACTGTCTTCATTGTAGTAAGTTCGATGCTTCTAATGAAATACAATAATGGTTATGTTATACGTTTTGGAATTTATAGAGATCCGAACAGAACAACCCTATTCTATCCGTGCAGGTACAATGGACATTTAGTTTATTAATCCTTATTAACGATATCTTACTAATGTATAACTCCACTTACACTCTAATTCACAAACGAAAATCGGCAGCAAATAACATAATGTAATTAAATAAGGAAATTTTAGCAAATTTAGACATAACTATGGTTATATATTTATCAATAGATATTGAAACGGTGATGTAGGTAGGTATATCAGTAATTTCAGAATGGTTCCTTGGTATGGAGATATGATTATAAAAAAATATTAAAAAGTAGATACACAATATTTCGTTTGGCTTAGTTTTTAAAATAAATATAGAACATTTTAACAGCATAAATATCTTAATAAAATAAAATAATTCAACAATAACATCAAATACGTATCGATTACAAGCAAACTACATTTTGTATAATCACACTTACTTACATTTCTATTGGCATTAAGTATGTTCTAATAAAATATAGGATTCGAACGACATATCGACATAAAACAAACTACAGAACATATAATAATATTGAAGCCCTGGGTCTCGCATAAGTGTACCTACTGGCTACGTCAAAAGACATTTGATAATTTCGATTAAACGTTCAATTGGAGAATGTCTTAGATTTTTCAATGAAGCCCCTTTGCACATTGTGTTGCCTAGGTAATTGTGTCTGAATGTGTCCCAAGACAAGATAGCCTTACCGACGTGACGAAACGGTGGATCAAGGCAGTTTCCCCCATAAAAAAGGCATTGATAACTCGAACCTTAAATATACTTATGTATATTGAAAAACATTGCTCTGAATCTGTGTTAAGTAGTTAAATTACTTGTCACATAATAAATCAGAAAAAAAGAAGGTTCAACATCCAGACTCGAGATAATATAAAAAAGTTCGTTTTCCATATTGACCTAACCGTGAATCGAACCCGGAAACTCAGATATGACGCTACGCCAACTTCCGGCTCGCTTACCTCTCGATTAGTAGGTAGTAAATGTTCTATCTTTGTGAATAATATGTATGTATATGTTTGAAAGAGACAAAGTGTTGTCTCGGAATTGGTTTCTGATGTTTAGTAAATCTTTATTCTTCGGGACTGAAATAGTTCACTATACTTAGCTTGCCAGCATGCATACCTAATTGTAATCAATGTCGAAAGACCAGTAGTACCTATATTGATTACCTATGTTAATAAAATTTAACTTAAAGTTTAATTTTAAAATTATGTTCATTCTGTGAGGATTTTATAACTATGCGTTTGCGTTACGATGACATGTGCAATGGGCTTCATTTCTACATATTTGTGAACAGTTTATAATATTTTTCTTGTAATGTAGCCATTTAATTCTTATACGAATTCAAAACATCTAAGTTCACGATACAACGGCTAGGTGCATACAACATCGTGCAAGGTTCTACTACTCACATGAGACAATTAGTATAATTAACATTTAATTGTTTTTTAAACATTTAAAATAATTTAACGGGTCAAAACGCGACACCATTTTTATTTAGTAGTTAATACGAACTACTTATTGCACCAACCGAAACGTCGGGCAGTAAGTAGTTCTTATTAACTACTAAATAAAAATGGTGTCGCGTTTTGACCCGTTAAATTATTTTAAATGTTTAAAATGGAACACGAAAGTCTTAAAATTTATAATTGTTTTTTGTTTCATTTAAAATAATTTCAAGCTTAGGAATGGTGTCCTAATAATGGTAAATATAGTTATTTCTTTTGATGTATAGTTTTAAAAAGTAAACCGCGTCAAGAAATTCCTGGAGATAATAACAATAAAAAAAATATCATTAATTTATCATGAATGCATTTTTTTCATCTGTTGTCCATTCGTAGTAACCAAGAAACAATCTTCTGTTAATTTTGTTTATGTGGCATTAATGAGAACATTAAAATGTAAAAGCAAAAAGTATAAAAAACTAACTTCTCGTAGCAACACGTATGAACAAAATTATTATGTAATACTCAAAAGATAACGGATAAAGTCTTAATCTACTTTCTATACCTACAAATTCATAAATACTATGAATACTTAATAAAATTATTATTAAATAAACACTTACTATATAAAATGTTGTTTTAAACAGCAACATGTCGTGGATTGGCTTGCTTGAAGCAATATTTCTTCTAACAATTCATTTTGGCTAAATAAAGTTCTTTTATTATTTTCACAGTTTAAATTGTTTCATTCAGATTTTCAAAAACACTAGTTATTTAGGTAGCTTAAGCGTAATTTCCTTATGTAACGAAATACTCATAAAGAAATTACATACTCTTAAACATATGACTTTTGGGTGAAATTTAAATTATCAGTTCTAAATGTATTAAGTTATCGACTGCATTTATATATTTAAGTTTAAGCGACAATTACGTTACCTACTTATTCAAGGCTACTTAGTCTAAACTTTGAAAATACACGTAACATTTAAGTTAAACTAAGTCCCTACCACATTTAGCATCACTATATTTTGATATGTTTGGTTAGTCGTGCATAATAATATATCCTTACTTAGCAGTTGTATAATAAATACTAACAGACAATGAGATTGAGATCATTTCTTATGTTGTCACATAAATATTAATTTACATCTACTTCCCTTAATATTAAATTGATATGTTTTCGATATTATTGGTCATGTTTGCCATGACACAAAATCTTGATATGTATAAGTTTCTTATATCTAATCCAATATTTGGCAGCAGATATAAAAGTATGGATAGTCACACATCAAAAATGTCTATTGTAACATGTATAAATATATATATGTATAAAATACTGACTTTTCAAACATCGATTAAGAGTCATTGAATGAGAAAAATACCTTTAATTAAAATGGAACCAATCTGTTCCATGAAACCATCATTTAGTATTTTAATCATGTATTCTAGACACTTTTGTTGTAGACTCTGTCCACACTTTTTCCACTGCCAAGTACCTAATAATATCCCTACTTAATAATTTGGTTAAAGCAAGGGTTTTAAACAAGGGACAAATACCTTTCGTGGCATGTTCTTTAGAACACAATTTAACGTTGTAAGGTGGTCTCCTGATAGAAGATTTTTCATTTTCAAAGTGTTTCTGCCACTGTCTAACATCACTAACGAAAATGGACAATACATTTGTATATTAACACTTATCTAAAGTAAGAGCATTTTTAAGACAAAAGAGATATGCAATATATTTTACAAGTCTAAATATTATGATATCACCACAGCATTGACGTCCCACCTTAATATTAACTACTCTAAATGTGATTTTTATTTAATTTACTTTATGACTACAAAATGTAGTATTTTCGACGTGCGTGCCATGATTTTATTAATTTATTTAATAAATTGTATATTTTACATTAATTGGGTAGTTACTCTTTTCAAATACAGTTAGGTACATGGACCCTTTAGGGTATGTGAATAAAATACATGGCACTATTTATGCTAATTCCGCCATGTTCTTTTTGTTTCTTTTTGAAATAGTCATTAAATTAATATAAATAACATTTTAAACTAAACATATTGGTGATAGAGAGTTATAGCCAAATATTGAGTTAACTTTCTAAACTCTACTTATTTTCATTAGACTTACTATAAACATGTAATATTTGATCATTCAATATTTGACTGCAGTCATATAACACAACAATTTTTTGTCAAGCAATCTACTTAGAAGTAGTTTATTTTAGACTAGCAGTTCATAAATAACTCACGAAAGAGTTGTCAATATTCAAACTAGCATTACATTTGTTTTTAAATCGGTCAAAATGCTTTCTTCTCTTATAATTTACTACACTTTGTGCAGGTTTAAATATATTTTATAGATACAAACACAGAATATAATTTCAAACCACAGGTACCAACCAATAGGTACAACAATTTATACCTTAATATAATAACAAGTAAAATTTGGATCGATAATTAAGATGTATGCCTTAAAGGGAGTCAATTTATAACTTGATAAATACATACTTAAATGGATTCTTAACTATCAACATATGTATATAGAAACATCTGAAAGGTGTATAAAGCTCTAATAATGTTTTGATAATAGCTTCTAAGGCCGTATATAAAAAACAATATTACTACAATTTGGAATGCTGCTAAAGCGGTCAGGTATACAAACTTATTTTACCTACAATTGTAACTGTTTCCTGTTAGACAGTCTGCAGTGATTGACATATTTAATTTATTTAATTCATATCAAGTGAATTTTATATGCCAACGTTATTTCGTGTATTCAAACTGTACGTTAATTTCTAAATACAGCTTTTCACTTAAGGTACTACATGATATTCACAGATAGGGATTACACAATCAAAGTACCGTAACACATGTCTTAATTAAATTTTAAAAGCTAAAATGTACATCAATAAATACCCGTTTTATTTAAATAATTGTAAAATTACAAGTATGATTTGCAAAATAAATATTTAAAAATTAACTACTTGGCGATAAGATCGCGCGTCAACTAATTGGCATAAGACTTGTGGATCACGGCAACGTTTAACAAATACGTATCTTTGTTAAGTATAAGTATAATTTATGTTTTAAGTATAAGTACAATTTTATAAATAAGAATATTTCAACTAACAATTGGCGACTAAAATACTTTCCTCTACCAAGCATTTAAAACACTGGTTCATTGAATTGATATGTATTTTCACCTTACATGCTAAATTGACATTTTGTCATAATTTTAATATTTTTTCAAATTAAATTTAGTCAATTCATGATATGTATTCATTACCTTAATACTAAAATATAATGTGCGTCCAAGTTTTAGCCAAGGGAATTAATATACCTTTAAATATATATAATATATATATATGTATAAGATCACTTTAAATTTGAATTTAAATATATTTCCGATACAAACTTCCCAAAACTTTAATACTTAATACGTTTCGTATAATTGCAATTCTCTTATGATAGTTTCATTTAAATATGTAACATCATGATTTCAAAATTGTATATGAAGATAATATTTTTGCGTAATATGACAAAGAAAGTAAGTCATTATCAATTAACTGGGCACAAATAATTTTTTTTAAATGCATGTTTGTATAAATTGCTTTGTGTTTTTCATTACTTTCTTCATATATATTTAGAAGTTTAATAAAAAATTGCAAAGAAAATTACTTTTAAGAAAGGCATTTCCACAAATATCGCTTACTTATATTCACTCCTTGCAACAAACTATAAGTGAAAACCATCAGGTAATTCGGTTTCACCCTTTTCCCTTTAAGTATCTTTAAGACTTAGTTATCAGGCTTTTTGTTCTGGAACATAAGCTTCATGGAATCCAGAGCTTCCTCGAGAGACTGCTTGAAGGCTTCCGTGTTGGTGATGCTGGACGATGTGAAAGAAGAGATGCAGAAGATGACACAGTCCTTCTTAGGGTTATAGCTGCAGCCGTAGCCGTCGGGGACCACGGCTCCGTAGCCCATGAAGGTTCCGTCTGTGGTGGTTGCCACCTGATCAAGGAAAAGAAATAGTAATGCTTGCTTTAAGAATAAAACAAAATATGAGAATCTGCTTTTTTATACCTGATAAGACAACCCAAGTTTTACCACAATAGTGCTGTAAATATTTTTTTAAAAAATATCGAATTTGATTAAAAAAAATTGTATCTAAAGTTTATTAATTATCTCTTTGCAGGCACAGATAAATAGGTATACATTATTGTATTAATAGAATTTGGTTTTACAGACAAATAGGTGCTATCACTAGAAAGTGATCTTGCAGACAACCTTCATGGTAGAGGAGTAGATGACAAGAAATTGGTGGGGCCATATTCACTGCTGCCTTTACCTTAACTATGTGTGCTTTTCTTTTGCCTATTACCCAAAAGAGACTCGTCTGTCGTGAGAAGACCTTATCTATTCTTTAATATTATAAAGCTGAAGAGTTTGTTTGTTTG
The DNA here is from genome assembly GCA_037074685.1 of Glyphodes pyloalis. NCBI lineage: Eukaryota > Metazoa > Arthropoda > Insecta > Lepidoptera > Crambidae > Glyphodes > Glyphodes pyloalis. The sequence goes on along the minus strand of JAYKKO010000012.1, from coordinate 581,571 downwards.
TTTGAACGCGATAATCTTAAGAACTATTGGTTCGAATTGAAAAACGTTTTTTTTGTTGGATAGTCAATTTATTGAGGAAGGATTTAGGCATCATATTTACATCCGATCACGCTATGACCAAAAGCAGCAAGAAAACGGAGCAAGTACGCGTGCGCAGAGGCTAATTGTAGCATAATATGTGGTACAAACCTGGCTAGTGCTAAGCTTGAACTCGATCATTTGCTTGTAAGTGGCGTCGTTGAACAGCGGTGGCAGCTCGCCCTGCGACTCACGCGCCGCCTCCCGGAGTCCCAGCAGGTGATTGTCTATGCCTCGCCCGAGGATGTTGGCTTCCATGAGCGTCGTCTGCTTGCGTGCTGCTTCTTCGAAGAGTTCCAGCTTCTTTTGTTCCTGTGGGATACATACGTAATTTTTGTACACACTGGAATTATTTAGGCTAATGCGCAGATCTACTGCTGTTATTGGACTTATTGAAGAGCATTCTTAACTTGACAACCCATAAACAGGAGTTCCTTTGAAATAATATCCACAGAATATGGAAAATTTGCGTTTTGCTTTATGTGATCAATAATGATGGTCTTAATGTAGGAGCTGTAAGTCTTTAGATTTACTTTTAATTAAGATGTCTTTGTAAAATTTGGCCTTTTAAAATTTGGTCTAATTATTTTAAATACAAGCAACTTAAACACACACACAGATAAACACGACGAAAAAAGTCGCAAAAATTAAGACTATGGGTTCCCCTTCCTTTCACTACTAACCTATTGATATAAGTACTTACAATTTCGGAAACGCGACTGATTAGGTACAGTATTTGCCAAATCTATAGGTACCTATATACTTTCGATTGAAAATGATGACGGTGACCATGTTACACAAATACCTACAACACACACAGTCACGCCTTTTTTCCAGAGGGAGGCAGAGATCACATCCTTCCGTTTACCACAATATAGGTACAGCGCCTCAAACTGGATCTCAACGTTCCACTTTTGGTTTTAAATAAATAAGAAATATTGGACAACATCACATACATTGCTCTGATTCTATGGTAAGTAGCTAAAGCACTTGTGTTACAGAAATCAGAAACAACGACGGTACCACAACGGTTTTCGCGGGAAACGTAACGTAACGGTTTACGTGACACATCCCCGCCATTTTGTTTTGTTGCTTGTTTAAACAAATCCATTGCGTTCCCACAAGTAGCGAGGGAAAGAATTGTCCCTTGCAAGAGAGTCTCGCTAACCGGAAGAAGGTTAGCCTTTTTCTGGTGCCACCCAGTCCCAGGGCAGTGTCGCATGTTTACTACCATGGATTAATTCGCCCAAAACTTCAGTAAAACGTCTTCTTCTTTCAAAGCCATAGCGAGGCGTCCACGAGGCATCATAAATAAATTGAGCAATTGATCCTCACCCCATACAAATTGAAGGAGACCTTCTTGTGTCCCTCGTCGGAGGCGTCGTTGAGGGGCGGCGTCTCCGCGGTGCACATGGCGGCGGCCCAGGCCAGCGCGGCGCCGTGGGCCGACCTGATGTTGTCCACGCGCCCGTTGCGGAAGCGCCGCAGCGAGGCCGACTCGTACGTCGTCACTAGGTACCCGTACATTCTGGGAATTGGAACGTTCATACCATTCACTAATCATTTTAAACGTCCACAATGCCCTTAGAAACATTTCCTTACATAAAAACATTTACAAAGCACCGGAGCGAAGCAGACTCGTCACAAGGTATCCGTACATTCTGCGAATCGGGATGTCCACAACATTCACTAATCATTTAAAGCTCCCATACTGCCATTAGAAACATTTCCTCACATAAAACTATTAACTAACAAATATTGTCAATTGTTAGGAACTGTTACATGTTATACCTAAGTACACCACTAGGTTTTAATGTCGTGTAAAAGGACTTTGTGTTACATGTGCTAGTTCCCTAATAGAAAAGATACACTGCTCTCTGACAACTTCACATACACTGCTCTCTTTCTATGTTAAGTAGCAAAACGAATTGTGTTCCAGAAAGCAGCTCATGCTGAGGCTGGGAGCTTATTGGCACCTCAATAGACCTCACTCATTTACCTGCTTTAGGTATCTACTGTTTTTTTAACGGGGAAAATGCATTGGCGTACCGTATAGCTGCTTTGGAGAAGGCAGCGGCGTGTGTGGGAATTCCCCGCTCTAAGAAGAGCGGAGGCTACCCACTAAAACCCCCTCACCTGTCATCGCCCAGTGACGACGCCAAGGGAATATTGATTATGTATAACAGCCACAGCGTCGTCGGCAGATAGCCGCATCTACTGTATCTAGGTGTGAAAGTTTGTTCGAGTCTATATGTGCGAACAGATGCTGTCCTTTGTTTCTATTTTATACAAGTCTCTTTAGAAGGCAAATCAGAAATAAGTAATGAACATGAAAACTCTCATACTCACTTGTAGTAAGCATACTGGAGTGCGAGCTGGATGTAGACGTCGGGGCTGGTGCGGCAGGCTTTCATGAACTCGCGCCCGTAGCCTTTGTACGTGTACACTTTGTGGTCCAGGTCGCAGATGGCTCTGCACCAAATTTGAAGATTAGGTATAGCTAATGCCTAGACTTTAGTTAGAAATAAGATCATAAAAATAAGGCTAGAACGATGGCGGTATACAGTATGTTTTAGTACGGTGCAGGACTGTAAATATGTTACTGTTGCCATCCTGCAAAGCGTTTAAGGAATTAGAAGTAAATTGGTAGATGATTGATCAATATTGAGGCATAACAGCAAAGTGGTAGTACTAAGTAACTCTAGTAACGGCTAGTCTCTAAGGGTTAGTTGAACGAACTTAACTACAGTGGTAGCCAAGGAGTTGACGGTTGTCAAGTGGCACAAAACGAATGACTTCATTTATCACTTAAGTGGAATGTGGTCAATCTCGCAAGTGAAATATAAAAAATAAATAAAAGGGAAAATCGCACGTTCTTTAGCATAATTTGGTTATAAAGGAATACAAATATCATGATTTCGTACTGGTTAAATTAACGCTATATTTGAATATGTTATTATTCCTAGTTAGTGACGTGACCCTCACCGATCTAGATCTCTCGCAGCGGCCTCAATAGTCCTCTGGACGTCAGGCGTGACGGTCCAGCGCATGGCCAGGGGCGCCGGCAGCAGCGCTGGCGGAGGAGCAGGCCTCGCTGCCACCTCAGCCCGAGCCAAGGCGCGTTCTGCTAGTCTGACGACGGCCACGCCCTCTGCCGCGCTGTGCTCGTAACACATGCCGGTAGTTCCGTCAGATGATATGATCAGCTGGGAAATTGACGATCTTTATTTTATGTGCCTTACCTACTATGTCTAATGATTGATAAATTATAAGGTATATTTAATTAATAAATTGTCTTCACGTCTCAGGGAATCCTAGTTTAAAGTCCAGCGCTACGAGTAAATGTAATAGTTTAGTCGTTTTGTTCTTTAAAAAGCTTGTAATGTATAAATAATCCTTTTATTACCTATTAACTTGTACTTGGTAACTAATAAACTTAATTTTAATTCTTATAAATAAAAATAAATATTGAGCAACTTCTCATACCTACATACCTACATTCTCGGTCGGGTCAATATGGGACACGTAATTTCTATAAATTCTTAACGATAATTGTGAATAACAAGCCAATCCAAATATCCCCTTGATGGATTGTCTCTATAAGATATACTGCTAAGCTAGTATTAAAGCCATTGCTTTCTTTAATATAAAATATGTTGTCGTGTTTTAACCCGTTAACTTCCTGGATAATTTTACGAGTAGGTAGTATTGTTGCTCGATGGTCGGAAGTGACGACAAAAACATTTTGTTCAGTCAGAGTATAAATTCACGAGCTTTTATTTGTTAAATGTTGTATTGTCGCATTTCAAATATTTTAGACTTTTGCCATTGATTAACCCGACTGACGAGTTAAACGTCCTTCATATAGAAAAATACATATTTAAACATTTAAAATAATTGAACGGTTTATCGCGGTTAGAACGATCAAAAACAATTCTGGTTACTGTCAGTGTAGTGTGTCGAAGTGAATTCAATAACATTTTGTTATGTGAGAATGTGAGGGTGGATGAAGATTTGCAAGCTCCCCCCGAACAGACGAAGGCGAGCAAGACTAGTCAGCTCGTGACCACGGTTGGTGCAACCTAACAGAAACGTCGGGCAGTATGTAGTTCGTATTTACTACTAAATAAAAATGGTGTCGCGTTTTGACTCGTTAAATTATTTTAAATGTTTAAAATGGAACGCGAAAGTCTTAAAATTTATAAATACATCTTTGTCGTCAAATTTGTTAATGAAAAGTACCAATTACAAGGTTAAGATTCCACGACACGAATAATAGGTTACCTGGACGGTCTTATCGAACCAGCGGTTGGCGGAGTGGAACCTGGTGCCGGCTCCGTGCATGGCCCTCAGCATGGCGTTGGTGTCTTCATCCAGGTCCGGCCGGTCGCCGCCGCCCTCGTCCAGGCAGATGATGCAGAGGGCACGGGAGATCAGCTCCATGTTTGTGCGGTTGTTCTCGTCTGAAGGAAGAGGTAAGTTGTAGGTACAGATAAAAAAGAGGGTCCGCGAATAACATTTGATTTCTGGCGGTTTGCTGACTGCCACCGAGACACACTCGAGCCTCTCGGTCGTGTTTTAACATAAACTAACCCAGAATAATAAGATGGAAGCAAATAATTAAAACATATATAAGTATACAGTGCCTAAATTATGCAAGTACCTACAACAGTAACAAATGTAGGTACACAGTTTAAAGCAATATATGATCTTATTCTTATTTAAAACACGATCGATAAATCTGCCGTCTGTTGCCCTCTTAGCTATATTAGCCAAGTCGATTTAGCCATTATTAAAGATTCGAAAATTTAGTATGGCTGCATGAGCCTGTTTTAAAATGTTTCCTGCTTGAGAAGGTACTTGTTTCTTATGGATTACGAGAAAATTTGCACCCTATTATTTAAATACTCTTCAATCTACGTTCTTACAACCTTTGCATTTATAATATTAGTAGGATGACAACAATCTCCCGTAGGCCGAACCTTTGATGAGCTGTTCCCTCGCCCTAGCCCACTGGTCCCTGTTCATAGAGGTGAGGAGGCCGACCCTGGGCGCTGGCGGGGCCCCGGCTGCATCCACCATGCAGTGCAGCAGCTGCGCCTGTATCTCGCCAGGAGTGAGTCTCCCACGGTCCACTGCTTTCACTGGGATCGGATAGAACTGAAAGAGAAAAGGTTATTTATATAATATAAAAAAAATTGCACAAAAAAAGTGGAGGACACAAATGGTGGAGGTAACGCTAGGAGCATTAATTACCAGTCAACCCTAGAGTCATGCAAATTGTTCTTTAATGTGTGCAGTAACGGAAAGAATATAATAATAAATAGCAAAAACTGAACACTATAGATTACCAAAAAAAAAATTTCATAAACATACTTATCTGTGCTGTTACTTATAAATAATAAATAAAAAACTTTATTGGGCATGAAAGTGCGTATCCAAAATTACAAAAGTTTTTAAGACTAGGTATGAACTGTGACAAATTCACAGTCTCACTGTCCTCTAAACTAGGACGTAAATCCTGTATCTTAGTTGACATTGACGTCTATGACTTTGTAGTCTAACCTAAATGTGAGTCAACTTTGGTACAATTCAACTATACATTCATCCCTTATCAAAACAAGTAACAAGATATAAAAAGATGAAAAAGTAAAACAAGAATAAAAGTAAAATAAATTAAGTGTGATGTGCGTGTGTGTGTGAATTAGTGATTCAGTAGTATACAAATAAAACAAATGCGTTGAATAAAATAAAATAAATTCAGCAATTTAAATTCTATGTAAGTAAAAGGGAAAGGACAAAAGAGTTCATGAGCTCGCATTTAAACTAGCTTAGTCAGGGATAACCGAATTTATTTATTTTTTAGTTAGCGATATCTGGATCTAGCTAAGTAATTGAGAAGCTTTAGATTTTTCTTTACGTTCATTAAGAGTACCACAATTTATGTTACCCAAAATATTTTTTTTTATCTCCCAAACTTTCGCATAATCTTCGAAAACAAAACCTTTCGTTCGTTGATTTGGTAAGCCTACAGAATTGTTTCTGACGTTTGTGTATCGACTCTCTTGTCTCTTATCTTATTATTTCCTCTAATAACCGTTCAATCCCGCTCCCAACAGCTCTAAACGCATTTATAGCCAGACCCGCCACAACGGAGCGACTTGGTAACTCGATTTTAACTCGTTGACGCTCTGACGGAGTCGGCGTGCACTTTATCACTTAATCACTTACGTAAAGTGATCCGTGGTTCGTGTAAAACTACGCCAACTTACCATAAATGCGAATAAGGAATCTTTCATAGGTTTAAATTTGTTTTATGGTGCTTACACTGCGGTAGCGGACTTTGAATATTATATTTCTCATTTGGAACATTACATTTTTCTATTTCTTTCACAGAAATCTTTGAACTCAAATAAATTACATAATATTTATGAAACGTTTATACAGACCAAATTAAGTTACTTCGTGTTCGGAAACTATAACTACAGATAAGATACCGGCAAGCAAAAAATACTAAACGTTTAACTAATTTTGCACCTGGACATCCAGCATAGTTCGTCAATTGTTAAAATATAATTAATCCAAGGGAATAATGAAAATTATAAGCAAATATAGGATTCAATAACCAAATGTAGGCCCTAATGCGCTTAAAAATAAAATTATCAATGTTGCCTACTTGTGTGGATGTCAATGTAAAATAATAAATAGTAGGTACACAAAAGCACTTTAGACTACACAATTTAGACTTAGTAGCGGTTTTATGTCGTGCGCATAAAAACTAGTATTAAAGTACAAGTATTTACCTTGACGTGCTCGAACTTAGAAAAAGTTGGCGAAAAAAAATTAAACAAAATGTGAAAGCGCCCAGAAAAAAGTAGTCCACATAACTTGGTAATATTGGCTTGGCTTGATAATTTATCTTTTGAGTCGTAAGTACGTATCCTTTAGAGGGAGGCAATGATAGAAATTCATGTAGCAGATGAGCTGAAGTCATTTACCATAGCCTTCGCTCTTCGCTCTTAAACCAAGAATCCGGCAAGAAACTCAGTTCAACTATCGGCATAGTCAGGTCGTATATCGGCATAGAGTGCTTTTACACTTAAGAATCCCCTATTTCAGGGATTAAAGCTATGCGGCGCACGTCTAGGTTTAGCATTTCTTTGCGACGCACATTGCATTGGGGGCCTAAACAACCTAATGAACTAGGCTTTAAGGTAAAGAACCCAATTTGTGCCATTTTACAACAATGGATCACAGTTTTATATATTTTAGGTGAAGGGTGACGGGGCATTGAGGGCACACCTTGCGGCGCCCCTGTCTTCCCTCCATGACGCACAGTTTGGGAACACCTGCCCTATTTTATTTACTTACGTAGTTCCTACAAGCTGCCACCACCAGCTCCTCATGTTCTGCCCCGTCGCTCCTCTCTGGCAGTTCCAGTCTGTCTTTCCCGACCTCAGGGATCCGGCACACCCCCAGCAGGCGGTAGAACTGCTCCATGCACAGCGGTTGCCCTTTCTCCCTGCTGGTAGCGCGTTCTAGTGGGAGTTCGCCTCTGCCGAATAATAGAAATTTCTTTCACTCATAGGGATATATATTTTTTTCATTAAATTTGGCAACAAAGAGCTATGTTACAATGTAATACAGAAAGTAGGCTTATATAAGACATACTCAAAAATATCTAACAGTGCCAAACATATTTATTGAATTGAATTATAAAAAAATAGTTTTGTGGAATTACGAGAATAGGGTAGAATGTAATGTAGTATAATTTTATAAAGTATATTAATAATTTTTCGTTTCATTAAAAATAAATATTTATAATATATACAAAAAGGTTGCTTTTACAATATGTTTGGCATTTAAATAAAATAAATGCCTGTGCCGCTGTTATAAGTTAAACTAAAATTTTACTAAATAACTAAATACAATTAAATTTGGCTAGAAGATAATACAATGGGCCAATTTCACGTGTCACAGCCATTCCAGTTATTAGTACATTCATAAAATGCGCTAAACTTTTTGTTAGGATAGCAAGACAATTTAAAATATTTTTTAACGAAACTTTACAAATATGTACATAAATAATTAACCGCTTCTTAAGTTCCAAATTAAGTTACGGCTTGCACGGCATGGCCGCAGTGTGGTTATTTTTACGTACGAAGTTAATTACAAATTGTCACGAAACATGGTTATTAAATGCAATGACGTAAGCAAAACAAAACGGCATGCGAACGCTAAGAGAAACTATTGCTGGATATTATTTTATATAAATTTAAGGACAGTTAAAAAATGGGCTAAAAAGCAGTAGCTAGGCTATTAAACATCTTAAGAAGTAAACCGAATCTGAAGATCTTTTAATTAAACGGTGACAAACCAAAATTTCGATTATAAATCTGACAATCGTGTTCCATGTAACTCTACATAGGTAAGTAGGTATGTCTAGGCAGGAATCCTGTATGATTCCAGTGTTTCGTACCGGCTGACACCGCGACAACCTTCACAATTATAACTATACACTCGTCTTTCACGGCTTTTGCAAAAGCCTTCATTTATTACATTTTCAGCCTATGAAAATTTTAACGCCTGAACTAAAATGTTTGAAATTCTTATCTGAACTCATTGATAGTAACTACGGCTTAATCCGTATGCATTTACGGATATTTATGGTGTAAAACGTATAATATGTACATAAAGACGTGGTCTCTGAATGTTGGCCTCATAACGAAGCTCGAAGTTGCGCAGCGTGCTATGGAGAGGGCTATGCTCGGCGTTTCCCTACGTGATCGGATCCGTAATACGGAGATCCGTAGAAGGACCGGTGTATTCGACATAGCCCGAAGAGTTAGCACGCTGAAGTGGCAATGGGCAGGCCACATCGCTCGTAGGACCGACGACCGTTGGGTAAAGAAGGTCCTCGAGTGGCGACCACGTACCGGACGACGCAGCGTGGGGCGGCCCCCAACACGATGGACTGACGACATCGTCAGATGTGCGGGGAGCCGCTGGATGCAGAAAGCGCAGGACCGCGCGTTGTGGCGTTCTGTAGGGGAGGCCTATGTCCAGCAGTGGACGAAAAGAGGCTGATGGATGGATGGATGGATGAAAACGTATAATTATGTATTAGTCAAGTTCCAAACTCCCTCTACAACTTTCGAAAAATACGTATGTCAGTCATGTGCACGCAATTCGTATGTTCCCTTTCTGTCCTCCAAAAATTTCAAAACTTAGTTCGCTTTGGTCGTCCAAACCAATACTAATTTTAATGGTGCGCGCAGAAGCGCTAGTCACCTTACCTCGGCAAATGATACATATTTATAAGATTTATCCATTACGACATTTTGTCCCGCTAATGATACGCTGTCAAATGTCTCATGTACGGTTTTTCAAGCGTCCATCCCAATCCCTTCATCTCCCGATTCACCGCAGCATGAATCACGGTCGGTGACTGGCGCCTTCACGCGCACTAAAAACAAAAAGACAAGCGAACTCCAGACCTATCCAGCATCTCTTTGTAATCCAGCAGGTCATCGATGAACAAGGCGCCGAGGTCAGCGACCTCGTCCATCTTGGCGAAGTGCCGGCGAGGGAACACCATGCCAGGGTTCGAGTTGATGGGCAGCGGCAGCCGAATCTTCAGATACATGTCGTCCAGCCACCACTCCGTCACCTGGGGACACGGAACAGGTTAGTAGAACATACTTTTTGGTTTCTACGTCCCCCTTCAAAGTTAAATATTTGTGTAAGTTAAGTTACTTACAACACTTAAGAGTCTTCATTGAATACAATTCAGAGTGACTGTACTGCCAGTTCGGAACCCATATCTACCGAGAAAACATCAGTGAGAAACTCAGTAGACTAGTTACAGTAGCAGTATTTAACTAATTGCAATCTATACTGTGGATCAAGTCAATATTTAGGTTATTTTTCGAATACCAACAATTTTGATTCATTGCGAAAACCGGTTTATTGGGAAGAATTTCCGAAGATGTCTTCGGCATAACACATTTCAAGTATTGCGTATGTAACTATAGTATTTCACACGTTCACACTGCTCTTGTTTTTAATAAGTATTATAAGTTTGACCTGTCTGTCTGTTTGTCTCTCTCTCTCTCTCTGTGTGTGTGTGGCTCTCAAATAATTAATCATAATAAGGAGTAATCTTGTAATTCTGTGTTGTTGTGTTCCTGCGTGTGAGAAAGGTTTCCAGAGCTCCTGGGGGGCAGGGGCTACGTTAGTAGCAGGGGTCAAGCCTTCAAGGTAAGAGCGACAAGTCCAGTAACAGATTTATTATGCTGTACTTGTCACCCTTAAGCTAGGACCTCATTACCACTTAACACCAGGTGGGATGAGGTCAATCTTGAAGTGCAATATAAAAAAAAATCTATATCAATTTTGTTTTTCTCAAAGGTGAATTAGTCGAGAGTATTCTTAGATACCTAAGATAGAAATCAGTCCATGACCGCCGCCACGAAACACCCGATTGCATATTTTGACACCACTCCCTTAAATAGATATTAAATAATAGGGCTTGAGTAGTACTATACATAACGACAAATTTCAAATCCAATGTGTGCTAATTTCGTACTGTCTGGGGTTTTATTTTATTTTTTAATTAATAAAATAAATACAGAGGATAACACAAGCACATAGCTCATTATTACTTGCGTCTTTTGAATTATGGTAAGGCTTCTTTAAGTACCTCGTATGGAGATTATTCATCGCCGTTTGAAGTAGTTCTATTTTCATAATGATTCAAGGATATAATTGTGGGTAACAGAAGTCGTTCTAAGAAGACCAGCGTAGCTGAGGTGTAACTAGACAGCCTTAGGGAATAAAGCCACGTCTAGTGGCAGTTGCATTGATTCAGATCAAGACACAGTCATACAAACCCAGAAATCTGTGGACTTTCAGGAAAGACCACACCTCAGTTATCAAATAGGAATTAATACTGTCTCAGAAATTATAAATAGACTCATTTATTACAAACCAAAATTTATCACAAAAATTAAATTAACTAAAACTTAAAAATAACGATTATATGGAACTGTGGGACTGAAAAAAAATATCGTTCTTCTGGGCCTAGTCCTTTTAGATCGTTTTGACGTAGTCGGTTTCGGCGTTGTGAGCTCAGGGAGCCAGAACCATCTATAGTAAGTACTTGATGTAACTGGAAGAATTTGATGAATTGATTCCTCACTATCATCTTCGTCTATATCGTAAGAATTTTCTATGGGAGGATCCAAAAAGTAATCATTTTTTGTTGTAGCCCTAACGCGTTCAGTGTATCGTATGTAACTTCTAATGGAGTCGACTCGATCTCTCAAAAATTGCGGTTTTGTTGATTGTGCTAACAAAACTGGTCTAACTATACTATTTCTCTCCCGGATTTGTTTACTTGGAGTCTTTTTGAAAGCATCTTGGAAGTAATTCACTTTGTCCCTCCATGAGAATGCTCGACGATACGGTTGGTCTTTAAAGAATTTGTCGTTTCTTTCAATTTTCAAAGGCCCTGCTCCAAAATAAGTTCTGCCACGATCAATTTTATCAAACTTTGGTCGTAAGACCATTTCTCGTCTGGAAGTACCTTTTGGATTATACACATTTAAGGGTACAGGGCGAATTTTGAAAATGTCGCTCATTATATTGCTCTGAGTCATGAAACGTCTGTTTGCGAAGAAGTCTTTGGTGTTCATGGTTATGACTTCTTTATTTTTACCAGCAATATGGATCTTTCTTAAAATTTTTCGTGGTGGTTTCGGTGAAACAATTTTCAACTTGTTAATACGCGTATTTGTGAATGGTTCTAAATATATGCTGTCTCTGTTTGTCAATGGTGCATAGGTTTTTGATACGATTTTGGACTGACGATTTCGATTCACCAAAGTTTTAGGAGTTTGAGTAATAACAGGCACATTGTCATCGGAACAATTTGAAACCTTTACTAGTTCAATAAAACTTTTTAGGCTTTGATCTACGTGATAGCTTAAATTCCGAAGTAAAGCACATGCTGCGGTCTTTTTTATTTTTATTGGAGTTTTGTACATAAAATTCGATTTATAATTCCATGGCTTCAATTCTTTTTCGAACAATGCAATCTGTGCTTGTAGGTTTGGAATTTCCATATCTTCTTCTACTGTTGGCCTGTAAGTATTATATTTTATTTTTTTTATGTCTTTGGTAGTTATTTTATTATAATTTACAGAATTTATTCTGTTTATTTGTTTTTTCTTATCAATATGATTTTTATGCTGTTTTATACCTTCAGTATTTGTTTTTATGAGGTCAAGATATAGATCTATAGACGTTGATGGTTTCTTAGTGAAAAAGCCAATAACTTTTTCCAGATTAGATACATTTTTTAATCGTGGCCGGCTAGTTGCTAAATGAATAGGCCTCTTTGGATTTGTAATAAAAATGTGATGAAAATAAGGTTTTATAGTTGTAGATAGTTCGAAGTTTTCTTTTATATATTTTAGGGTATTATTTTTCTCGAGGAATTTTCTAGAATCTATCTTTTCACCCAGCCAGGCGACCTGACCAGTAAAGATTTTATTGTTATTTTTGAACACATATCTTTTACTCGTAGTTACATTATAAGTTTTAGTTTCTCCAATACTCTGCGATTTATTCGCATTTGTTTGACCATAGTGTATTTTTTTATTGTGTTTTGTATTGTTGAGTATATTGGAGAGTAAAAATGCGTAGTTGGTGACATTGTGATTCATAAATTTAGTTACAAATTCATTCGTTTCAGCTTTTTTATCTTTATCAGTAGACAAAAAACTAAACTTGTTTATATTTTCCGATGTGTATGTTTGTGGTGTTGTATGTTTTTCTGGATTTGCTGTCATTGCATTTACTGTGTAAGCTTTTTTATCTTTAACAGCATTCGTGTTATCTAGTTTATTTTTTTCTCCTTCAATATGGGAAATATTCATTTGACGCGCAATATCACCATTATTTACATACTTATTGTCATTGGAAAAATAGGTATAATTATTTATTTTATTTGTTATTGTTGATTGTTTATATTGAGAAGAAATTAGACTATACTTCTCAGTTGTATTCATTTCATTATTTTTAATAAACAAATTTTCAAATTCGGATGGCTGGTCCGTAAAAAACTTGTTTGATTTATTTTCTTTATTATAATTATATTTTCCCGTCGTACTTATGTTGTTGTTTTTAAAGTAAAGACTGTCATAGTGCACGATGGGATGGTGCACGAATAAATTATCTGTTTGATCACCTATGTTAATTTTGTCCTTTTCTGTTGTAATAAAGTGATGATTATCTTTATCTAAATGTGAAAATTCTATAAGCCCGTCCGTAAATGATTTGTTTATTTTAGTTTTTTTTAAGAAATTTCCTTTTTCCGTGCTTGTAGAGAAGGTGTTGTTATTGAGGGGTTGAAGTCCAATTTGTTTCTCATTAAAGAATTTGTTGCTATTTAAAAAACTATTGGTCGTGGTTATATCATTTGTTTTTGTAAACAAATTTAATATTTTACTTGTAGTATCTTGAGTATACTTAATGCTCGTGAGAAAGTTTTCTTTCTTGTTTGGTTTGAGGTCTTGTCCAATTTGGTTTTCATTTTTTGAAGATTTTTTATTATTATTATCCTTATTTTTAGAGATTTCTACTGTATTTGAAATCATTTGAGGGCTTTTCAATAAAATTTTAGAAATATTGGTTCCTAAGTACTTTTCTTTATCATCGTTAATTATTTGATCTGACATTACTATTGGTGACACTGTGAGAGTGCTTGCATTTTTGTACAGATTGTTTTCCACAATATTGTCTATTGAGACATTTAATGGAACCTTAGGTGCGTTAATATCTTTGACAGGTGAAACTGTTGAAGTAAAACTTGATATAGGTTTCCAAATAAACCCGTCCGTTGTTGTATTTGAAGTCATTTTATTATAATGTACCGGCCCGGCTGGAAAATATATGAAAGAACCATTTTCTCTTGAAGAAGTTTTCGTTATGTTTATGCGTTCACTATCTGTAACTTCAGGACTACGGCTGGTGATATAATTTCCGGTGAGCCCATCTTCTTCTATAATCGTTTTTAAACGAGACATATTATCGTTACGATTTGATGTTACAGACATTAATTCAGTATTACCACTTCTTACTGTAGATACAAATCTATTCTTATTCTCAAGACTTGGCTTGTTTGGAATAGATTCCGTGGTGTAATTACTAATTTTGATTGCAATATTATCATTTTGAGGATTATCTTTTGGTGTCTCAGGGTTTTCAGTATTTGCCCACAATGTTGTACGAGTGATTTCTTTCCTAGTGCTTTTTTTGGTAGAGTTCGGAACATTATCAGGACTTAAACTATGTGATAAAATATCAGTAAAGTTTCGGTTTTGTTCAAATAAATGTTTTCTGTAGGACTTAGATGTAAATTGTGCTTTAAAATCTGCATTTTTTGTACTGGCCATAGGTTTCTCTTTTGACCACATATTATCGTTAGAATATTTATTTTGTCCTTTTACCTCGGATGTATTCTTTAGATAATTTTGATTTATTTTTTCATGTGTTACTGTATCTTTTATTTTTATTGTACTGTATCTTTTATCATCTTTATAATCGTGTATTTCAGGATGTGTTCTTCCTTGCTGAATCAAGTGTATTATTTTATCTTCATTATCTTTATCTTTAAAATGATTGAAAATGTTTATATCAAATAAAGTAGTAGGTTTGATTTTAAAGGTGCTGGAATGAATAAGTTTAACTGTACTGTACAAATTTTTACTTTGTTTATTTTCCATATTTTCAATTGCGACTTTAGGTCCCGGATATATATTGTTTCGGATTACAGGCGTTCTAGACAACATTTTTAATGGTTCAATAATAGTAGTTGTTGCTTTGAACGTTGCCATATTGTCAGTTACTGACTCAGTTAATATATTCAACTTAGACGCTGTAGACAATTTAGTAGATAATGTTGAAATACTTTTTGGTAAAATTTCATTTTGTGTGATGCTATGAAACATTTCTGACATGTTTGAAAATATTTTAGTTGGTGCCATTTTTTCTGTTTCGTTTTGTTCCAAGTTCGTTTGCTGTTCATTCGATTTTAAAGCCATTCCTTTTTTATCAATATTAGGTAGAGTCAAGGTATTTAAAACTGGTGTTTCTGTTATTTCATGATATTTAAAGCGTATTTTTTCTTCAAATTGTGAAGATTTACTACCGAACATCGGTTCAATGTTTAAATTGGGGCTAGTCTCTGGAAACGTCTTAGTAATTAAGAGATTGTCATCCATTGTTTTAACATTTTCTAATGCATATTTTTTTGTGAATGATTCGTGTAATAATTTTACTATTGATGAAGTATCCATTTCCGTACTTAATATCCTAGTATGATGTGAAGGTTTATGTTGAGAGTTAATTGGTTCTGTAATTACATTTTTATTTGTCGTAACTACTGTTCCTAATATATTTGATTCTGTAGTAACAGTTGCGCTCAGTGGGATCATCTTATTGCGGTTTGAGGAAATATCATGAAGAATGTTTAAATTATGATACCGTTCATTATTTTGCACATCGTCTTTATTTTTCTGAACTTTTGTTTGTTTAGTATCTGAAATTGTAATTTGTTCTATATTTTTTAATACGTCTTCGTAAATCGCAGGGCTAGTAACTTGAGTTTCAATGGCAGAACTTTTCATTGTGTTCCTGTTATGATATTTGATCGGATCTTTAGTATAAGGAGTAAGTATTGACATTTCACTAGCTTTATCAGTTCTCCAAGGCCAAATTGTTCTTATACTTGTAACAGTGGTGAAGTTGTTTAGTTTAATCTTTTGGTCGCTGGGTATGAGAGTTAAATTTTCTTCCTTAAAAACAGTATGTGCTGGAAGTGTAGTTGATGCCAAAGTTGAAGGCATTAAAACTGGAAGATAATTATTATTGACTTGTTCAGTTAAAAACTTTTTATTATCAGTAGCCTCTGTCAGTTTTGTGAAATCTATCTGACCTTGACCTGATGGATGCATTGGTGTTGTTGTCATTTTGGATATTTCGATTTTAAATATTGTATCATCAATGAGAAATGACTTAGGACTTGTAATTTTATTAATGGTTTTGGTACCTGAAACCGTTGAATTAATTGCACTCGGTTCAGTTTGAGACCTGATCTCACTTGAATTAATTTTAAAGGTATTCACAGCAAACAAATTGGTGTACCCCTTGTGATTCTGTGAATATGTGTCAACGTTTGTTTTTGTATTTGTTTCATTTGATTTTGTTCTTGCTAGAGGTGCGTCATGAATACCAGAAGTTGCATTATTATCAGGAGGAAGTGTGATTTTTGTATTTTTATTGATTGTCTGTATTTGAAACGGAGTTGGACTTTCCCATTGTTTATTCTTTATTACTGTAAAATTTTCAGTAACATATTTTGAAATATGGAAACCTTTTGTGGACTGGCTTATTCTTGAATAATCATTTGATGATTGGTTAAAAGGAACGTTTGTAGGTTTCTTGTATTTATTTATTAACTTTTCGAAACTTTCTGCCTTTGGTTCATTGGGTGTTGTTATGGTAAAATATCGATCAGTTTTTGTTTTATAGGACTTTAGACTTTTTAGTGTCATTGGCAGTTTTATAGTTGTATCAAAATTTACAGTTTTATGAATCTTGATTTTATTAGTGTTTTCATTGTACACATCAGTAGTATATTTTTTTGGGACAGAAGAGGGTAACAAGAAAGTGCGTAAAGATTGATTTGATTTTTGAAGGAAATCTTTTGTATAGTCGACTAATTCATTTAAATTACTTAAAAGATTTATATCTTTGGTTGTACCAGGATTAAAAGTATTACTGTTTGTTGATTCAAATGTTTCGTATTTATTTGACGTGTTTTTGTCTGTTTTTTGCGCCACGTGATCTGGTTTAGTATTTGAAATATTCAAAGGAACATTTACCTCAGACGTTCTTTTAAAATCAAATATTTGTCTCTCTGGGAAGTCTATCTCAATACTCAACGAGTCTATAGCTGATTCTGTCGTTTTGTTTCCCCATTTCATATCAAAGTTTGTAGCAAAAACATTTTCGTTTGAAGAACTTGTTCCGAATGTAAATGTTTTAAAAAATGTTGTAAAGTTATCTATTGTATGATTTTTGCTTTGCTCCTGATTCAATTGATTGTTTGTTTTTTGTGCCATTTTCTTAATAGCTTTAGAAGTTTTCTGTGGTTTTTTTGTTAGATGATTTTTTTCTGATAAATTGATTGGCTGTGGGGTTTCTTCAATTCTTTTGAGTTTTAAAGGTGTGTGAGTTTGATATTTTTTTTTCATAACTTGGTTATTGTCAGTCGGCGCTGTTTGAGTGACTATCGGTGACTGTTTTGTATGATTTAATTTATCAGTCGTCTGATCAGTTTTTTCCAAAACTATACTTAACGCAATTTTCTCAACATCTGTATCTGGTAAAACAGTAGGAGTGTTCTTTGCTTTTTCTGTTGTCTGATATTTTTCCAATATATTTACAGCCTGTAGGATTTCAGTGTGATTCTTTAAATTATCGGTTGCTTGATCCATTTCAAAAACTGTTATATTTGACTGGTTTTCCTTAACTTTCTTAAGTGGTGTTTCGTCTGTTGTCTTATACTTTTTTGCAAAACTTAAAGGTTGTGGAATTTTTGTGATTCGTTTGGGTATTTCGGTTTGAATAACAAAGTCTTGCGACACAACATTTGTTGTATTTATGGCAGATATTTTAAGACTCTGTTGGCCATTAAATTTTTTTTCATCTAATAGTTTAGTTGTATGATTTCCATCTAAAGTATAATTTTTACTTGGTAATGCCAAAACAAAATTAATTTTAGGCCTTTTAGGTACTTTAGTATTTACAATATCAGTGATTCTACTATATTGTAAAGGTTCAGTGAATGCATTTAATACTTGTAACTCAGTACTTTCGTTGCCGATTTTCTCATCATAGTGATCTGTTTTTGAAGTTTTCTTTCTTAATAGCAGAGGATCTTGAGTCAAAGACAGCCAAAGTAAATTGTTGTCGATTTCTGTGTTCATGTATTCGCCACTTACAAATCGCTTTGTTTTTTGCTTAGTAGGGGAGACCATACTTGGGTATATTAAATTCATATTCTTGGTTGATATATTTGGTAATATATTTTTGTAATCAGCAGCAAATGCAGGTGTCCAAAAAATGTTTTCAGTCAAACTTGTTGCCTTCGATGTTGGATAGATACTAAAAGGAGAGGAATTTTCATTTTCATAGCTATTCATGAAGTTTATATTATTTTTAAAAAAGTTGTTTTTTACTGTATTTAATATTGTTGTCGTTGTATCATATTTTTTTAGAGTATACTCTTTTGGATACAAGTAATTTAAACTTGGAAGTTCAATTTGAGAGTTATCTGTTATTTCTTCTTCTTTATTGTTTCTGAGAGTATTATAACGATTTAAAATTGATTTTTCTGTTATTGAATTATCGATTTGTATTTCAAAATCTTTTTCCAAACCCATAATTGGTTTATATAAAATACTATCTGTAGTTTTCTCATAATTTGTAACGGATTTGGTTGCGTCAATTGAAAAAAAATTCTGCAAAGTAATATCTGGTTGCACTAAAACAAATTTGCTGGAAATGCTAGAATCAAATGTAGATGTTAATTTTGGTGGGATATCTGTAATGATCGGTTTTCTTAATTTTGATAATATATCTTCGTTCATTTCAGTATCATTTTCAGAAACATTAACATAAAAACTTTTACCAAAATCTGAAACATTACTTTGATATTTCTCTTGATTCTTTTTTGGTTTGTTTACATGTTGATCTGCCAAGTTCATTATTTTACTCTTATTAACTTTTCTATTTGTTGAAGTTACAGGTGTTGTTACTTTTTGTATTAATCTATTTACTGAACTATCAAAGCTTAGGTAATCTTTGTTTTTTATACCTTTATTCGTGCTATATTTTACGTTATCTGGAAAAGTAACAATTTCCTCGGGATTTTTTGTAATTTTTGGATAAACTGTACTTGATGATTGGTTGACAGTAGATATTTTATTTTCCATGAATTCTGTTTTTAATGTGAGACTTGTATTCATCGTTTTATTATCATATTCATGGTAATTGACAGTGACATTATTCATCGTATTAACCAAATGAGATAAAGATAAGGGGTTAGATTGGCTGTATTTCTTTAAATTAGACGAATCAATTGTAAAATCCGAAAGATTAGCCAATTCCATATTTTTCTGAATTTGGTCTGTTACATGGCTTTTTTCATTGCGTAGTAAAAAAAAATTAATTAGATTTTCTGTACTATGGACGAAATTATTCTTTCGCGGTTCTTCTAAACTGATTGTCACACGATCAATTTTATTATAAGAATTAGACGTTATATGATTTTTTGATATTTCTGTTCTGTTTTTGGATTGATTTTGAGGTCTCTTGTCTTTTGACAGTATCTGTGATTTAAAAACAGAAGTGTTAAATGTTGTTGTTTTAATTTCCAAATTTTCCACTGACTTTGTTGTCTGATCAATAAAATATTTATTTATACTTTGTACTTTATTATCGATTTCTGTAGTTTTGTTATTTATTACTCGAAAATCAGTCAAATTATAGTCCGCATTTGGTGGATTATTCACAATGACATGATCTGTAAAATTAGCAACCTTGATATCTGTTGTGGGTTCAATTAAACTTCTAGTATCGTTAATTTTAGAATTGAAAGTATTATGTAATATTCGGGGTACAAGTACTGCCTCTGTTTTAAAAACGTAATCGGAACTCAACGGTTCTGTAGTGTTATATTGCAGTTGAAATATTTTACTAGTACTTTGTTTTTCATCGAAACTTTTGTTCATTGTCTGATTAAAAGTATGATTTTCTGCAGGTAATCTGGATGAATTAAGTATGTTGTCCCCGACGACTACATATGATCCATTGTGAGGCAGTTTAAGATTATTCGTATAATCTTGAGTACTTTTAGTAGTTACCGTAGTCAATAAATCAGTTTTGTAATGATTTATTTCTTCACCATTGGAAGTTGAATTAGTGTTAGTAAAATCTGTGCTGTCGGCTTCTTTGGCTGCTGATTCACTTCTATAAATTATTTTCTCTTCTATATATTTCGTCGTCTGAGTTGGTAAAGTATAAAAAAATAATTTGGTTGGATTGAAACGTAATTTCTTATTTTCGGAATTACTTTCATTATGGTCTTTTACAATATCAACAGATTTTGTATTTTTTCCTGTCAAGGTTTTTAAACTTTCATTTAAATGTACATCTGATTTCGATTTTTTGTTCGTGTCAGGAGGAAAATATTTATTTTTAGTAATTGTACCTAGTTTTGTTGTGAATGGTTCTGTTATACTTACATCTTTACTTTTAATGCTTTTAATTTTAGGTTGTGATATTTTCTTTATAAAATCACTTCTAGGTTTCTTTTTTGTTGTCACGGTGACTTTGGTATCGATGTTTAAAAATTTACTGTTATTTCCAGTTGGTCGAAATGCTTCGGAAAGTCTTCCTTTGTTATGAAGAGAAAGTTCTGTGGTGGGATATTGTTTTTTCGTTATAAAATTTTCGTTGAAATCGTTTTTCGTGGGCTCAGTATTCATTTCTGTTGTGATCTCCTTTATTGATGAACTAAAAATGTTTTCATTCGATTTCAGATTCACTGCTGCTAAGTTTTTTTCAGTACCTATATCTTTTAAATATTTTGCATTGCTGAATACTCTTGACTTAGTAAGAAATACAAATATACTGGGTATTTCGGTGGTTTCTTCCAAAACCTTGTTTTCATTGTTAGTTGCTTTTTGTCGTTTAAACTGTGTTGTTATTTCTGATTTAATTATTTCATTTCTTTTGATATTTGTATCCCTAAATAGTTTAACGGTTGTTGTAATTTCGTTTTCTCTTGGCGACAAGTTCACTTTACTGAAATGTTGAGTACTTGCTGATGGATGGCTGTCCATTGAATGTTCAGAATCTTTTGTTGGAGTCAAAATATTTAAGTTGATATTAGAAACAAGATCTGTTTTATTTTTTGGATTATGTATGTTTAATTTAAAACTAGTATCGATATCAGTCCTGAATTCATATTTTGGCGTTATAATTAATAAATCATTATTTTCTACCTTGCTTTTGTTATAAATTAAAAAGTATCTTGATATCATTTCCAAATTTTCATTTTTATGTGAGGTGGTGGTTTTTGTCTCTTCAATTAAATTGTTTTCTATAATATTTGTTTGCTTTTCCATGTCAGGTTTTCCAAGAATATTTTTCATGTTTTTCATGAATGTAACATTTGTTATATTTTCTGCCGTATCAAAAATATTAGTATGTGTAATGTTCTCGGCGTGAGATGGCACTTTATCACTTACACCTTTATTAATATTTGATAATGGATCTTTATTCTCTGAATTAATGTTGTTCCTCATAGTACTGGACGAAGTTAAAATTAATGTATTATTATTTTGCAGTAACTTGTTTGATATTGCTGATTTATTCAAAATTCTATCGAATATCGAACTTAAGTACTTAAATTCATCAGGAGCCTGATTTTTGAGATTGCCGTTATCATTTAGTTTATCATAAAATTCTGCGTTATTGTTTTTAGCTGAAAGTAAGTCACTCCAGGGGCGGTAGTAGTGCCGTAATTTATAATCCTGTTTTTTGTCCAACTTCGAGCTTATGTCAGAAATATTATCTTTTGTTCGGGAATATATGGTTTTTAATTCACTATTTATTTTATTTTGTACCTGGCTGTCATGGTACAGTTTTACTAAAGACTTGATTTTTGAAACAGTGTTTCTGTACGCTTCAGTATTGTTGTAATTCTCATCTGTGATACTCTCCTTGCTTTCGATATCAACTTTAATTAAATCGATCCTACATATTGTTTTGCCGTGCTCACCGCAACAAATATTACTGTAATCTGTATGATTATTTATTGTCACCACGTCAACGTATATTTTAATAGTGCCTTTTCTTTTTAATAATTTAAAAACTTTAATAGACTTGTTTCTTTCAGTTTTAACTAAAAATGTATAAATTGATTGTAGATGGCACTTTTTAGCAACAAAAGATTTCAATTTCTCTTCGCTCTCTTTACCTTGAGCTCCATATCTTGTATCAATGATATCTATATCTACAGAGCTTTTGGCGTTAATTGTTCTATTCAATTCTAATTCTGTTACTGTTTTAGAATCATTATAAAGCAATTTGTCGCTTTTATTTTGAACAGGAAACAGTGTTATAATAATAATGACACTGTGTTTCAAATTTTCCGTGGGAACCGATGATTTAGTTTCCTTGAATAAATTGTACCGATTTATTTTGTACTTGTGGCGGTAACTATTGAATATAAGAGTTTTAAATAAAAGTTGTTTTAATTTTGTTTCTTTGTCATGTTGCGTAATAGATGTCGTTTCAGTTGTAGCTGTTACCTCATTGTGACAGTTTGACGTTGTCGTTGCACTAATATGTTTAGTATGGGTGCTATTATGTATTTTATTCAATTTTGTAGCAATTTCTTTTCGCAACTCAAAACACGTGTTATTGTAAATTCTCGTATATAAATCAAAAACTTTCTCATCGGTTTCTCTTGATGCATCTTTGATTCGTGTATGGTTATTATCACTAATTTCCAAGTCATTGTTGTTTCCTTTATCGTGTAAGGTATCTCGCATGCACGCACATAAACTTTTCAACAGTCTTAAAGTAACATCAATTAAATGTTCATCACTAGTGGCCGCGTCTACTGATTGTAAAATTTTCATCAACAATGGGCTATCACTAACACTTGTCACTGCTCTTATATTTGAATCCAACAAAGAACCACTTTCAACAATAGTCAAGTAAAGCAATAAGACGTACAGTTTGGCGGTGATCATTGTAAACTAGTTTCGTGTTAATTTCTGAGACTCATGTTGGTTCGTTATATCAGCGACTAACAATAGTCCTAACATGGTTTTGTTTAGAGTTTTAGCGGTGTGAGTGAAAACGTTCGCCGTTTAGAGCGATAAGGTGTTAGAAATTTTGTTTAGGATTGATGTTGTTGATTGTACTCTGTGACGTAAACGACTCCAATCCCATTTGTACTAGTTTCTAATTTGATAATTAATTTGCAAGTTTAAAAAAAAACAGTTTCAAACTGAATTCCTCATACTTTAAACAAATTCGGAAATAAAAACATTTGTATAAAAATCCAATAGCTCAGTCAGTAGGCAGATCAGATTATTTTTTATTTTTTTTGGGTTATTAATATAGATATTTAATAACCCCAAAATAACTTTATTTTTTTTATTTTTTTTTATATTGCACTTCAAGATTGACCTCATCCCACCTGATGTTAAGTGGTAATGAGGTCCTAGCTTAAGGGCGACATGTACAGCATAATACATCTGTTACTGGACTTGTCGCCCCTACCTTGAAGGCTACCTCTAATACTAATGAAGCACCCCCCAGGAGCTCTGGAAACCTTACTCACACGCAGGAACACAACAACACAGAAGTGATTGGTATTTGGCTGCGGTCTTCTGTAAGGTGGAGGTATTTCACCAGTCGGGCTGCTCCAGTTCGAGCGATAAATCGCTATGCCCTACCTCTCTTAACTTAAATAAGTCGCGCTTTTTTGTGTGTAATCCACTAGTCGTTATTGCAATAACATACTTACAACCTTTATGAACCTTGCTTGCGTCATATGCTATGTAATTTTTCTCTCTTCTGTCGCGCACCTCAATTCCTTAAATGACTGGCAGCAAGACAGCAAGAAGCCATTCCCATACCACTGCGGTCAGATTGATCGCGCCATCCCGAACAGCTGTGGTGCTGCTTACCCAGTTATCGGTATCCCTCTGCCTATCCATGAGTGCCTCCTGCAGGCGCGGGCCCTGCTCCTCCATAAATCCTCGCACCAGGCCCCTGGTGTGGTCCACCTGCTGGGCGCTCGCCACCACTCCAGCCAGCTCTATGTACATGTCCATGGTCTCCTGCAAGTCCGGGACTGGCAGCTTTGGCAGCTGAACATTCTGCAAAAGATTATATCCCTCATAGACAACATACCCAACGAGTGCTAGTTAACCTCGATTGAAATAGATAAACGTACATAACGTTGAATTATTTTTATTTATTATTAACTTGACCTCCTAATTTGTTTGTAAGGAGACCAAGTAACGGTCATAGTTTGAGAAAACTATAATATTTTTTTCAATCATAGACTTCTGTCCTGTGAGCCAATGAATTATAATAACCAAATCTACAAAAGTAGCTTTAGCAAAATTTCAGCTAAATTGGTTGAAAATTCTGCTTATGAAAAAAAACCCTACCAAAATAAAAAGGGCTAAGTTAAGTTAATTTGGTAAATAATATGTGACCAACTTTTTTATTTGGTAAATAAGGTTACAATAATTAATCTAGCCGGTCGAAACCTAATTCTACCGAGAAGAATCCTGAAAGAAACTAGATTCACTCGATTTAAAGTAAATTAGATGGAACAAACAAACGGTTAGGGCGCAAGTATCCCTTGTATTTAAGATGTGGCATTCTAAAAAGACAATGAAGAATGCCTCACAAAATTCAATAAT
Source organism: Glyphodes pyloalis (assembly GCA_037074685.1). Lineage (NCBI taxonomy): Eukaryota > Metazoa > Arthropoda > Insecta > Lepidoptera > Crambidae > Glyphodes > Glyphodes pyloalis. Next base: position 556,906 of record JAYKKO010000012.1, on the reverse strand, counting down.
ATCAATTGTAAGTTTATTTGATGGACGAATCGCAAGATTGGGCTACCCAGCTTAGGCATAACGACCGCGCTGTCCCATACATTTATGGCAAAAATTAATGCTATTTCTTACCTAAGCTATAGTTCGACCACTGTTTTTTCTGGAATTTAAAAATATACCTGGAAGTCTTCGTCCTCTGTACCGTAGCCCTGGGTGCTCAGCCATCGTTTAGGCAGCGACAACAGCGATTCCGCTGCAACAAACAAACAAACTTTACAACAGCTGGATAGTAAATAATGTATGAGGAATTTACATGTTAATAATATAGTTGGCTTTATGTAATATACCTTAGTATTATATATAAACAAATTGACACTTAAAGATTATTTGACGAGCCTTTTAGACTAGTTAGATTATTTGGGGCTGATGATGGAGCAAGAAAATGGCTAAAGAACCTCTGAAATAAAATGACGCAACTGGATCAAGGTTGGGTTCGTTTGATTCATCTTGATTTTCATTGGATACCTAATGGTTTTTATTTTATTTTTATTAGGCCAACAAAAATCTGTTTACAATAAAACTATCACTTAGGTTTAAAGATCTTTATTCTCATAAGAAATTTACACTTCACTTAAAATGAGATACAAGATTTATTATTAACATAATAAATAATATCTATAAATCATGCACTGGTACTAGCTGTTCCTATGTATGATTTTAGCTTGTTTTTAAAGGTGAGTAAGCATTCACAAAGTCAATAACTTCTATACAACTAACCAATAATATCTTAACTCTCATCTACAAAGGCAGCTAAATGAATGCACATGACGTGCGTGACACATATTGACGTTATGAGTGTTCAGATAATATTGGCGTCTGCTCAGATATTACTGAAGTAATGAATGTTCAGATATTAATGGTAACTTGTGGTGTATGGAAGTTTTTAAAAATTTTAACTGTTTCGATGTATTTGGTCACTTTGTCTGCTCCGATATATCTGACGGCGACTGTAAATGATAAAAGGCTTAATACAATTACATCAGTATCGTCTACCCTATTTATTAACAGGATTATAGTCTTACTCACAACAAACAAAAGAGAAAGAAAGATAGCTTCAAAATGGACAAACGATTTATCACAAAGTCTTTGAAACAGAATCCGTTCGCAGCACATATTGCAAAATAGTCAGGTGTCGTTTAATATAAAGTTTATCACGAGCCTGCAAGTTTAAATCGGTGCAATTTTAGTTCGGGTGCAACGTGAGCGCTGTGCACCTGGGGCACATCCCTCGGGCGAGCGCAAATTAGTTTTGCGAACTACGGCAGACATTTTTGGCGGAAAACTCAATTTCCCGAGTTCCCGATTATTGCGTATGGAACTGGTTAAATATGAAATGTGATGTGCATCTGGATAGAGAGTCCATATTTAAAATCCTTGTAAAACGAAATTACAACTTTAGGGAAATTAGTAAAAAATAGCAAAAATTCAAGGTAGGCAAGTAAGTAGAAAAGGTTTAAGATAGGCAGGTCTCTTTAGTTAGTTAGATTATATTAAAGTGAAGCCCGTGGGTTCAAATCCTGCTGGGATCACTTTGTGATATCATGGGAGCACAGTAAATTGGCCTCCTCCCAGCCTGGTGGTAAGCAAAAGAAAAACATCGCAATGTCAACGGATTACGGTTTAAGATATTTATTATTCAAAAGAATTTACAATTCATTTGTTTCAGAAATACAAGAATATTTGTTAGTATCGTTGGTGCCGGAACGGCGCGCGGAGCCGCGGCGTATTTTAGTTAATAATTATGTTTTTATTCAATACAATCATTTAAAACAGAAACCAATGTTGAACTATTGTATACTACAAAAACTTCGAGACAAACACAATTAACATAATAAAACATGAAATTATAGTGGGTAGGCTTACAATGAATGTCTTAAGAGGTTCCATGCTAGGTGTCACCCATTACGTATCGAATGACCAGGAGCCTTATCCTATCTATAATATCATAATAATCATAATCAATTCATTTATTCATGTTGGTTACAAGTAACACTTATGTGTGCATCGTCAAAATGAATATAAACCAAATTTGAAGCTACAGCCGGTTTGAATCGGTATCGGATTTGACACCGTTATATCCTATCAGTTACCATCGCCATACTGGCCCGCAAGATATTTCTTCGTAGTTCTGTGACCCTCCTGTTTAAGGTTTTTCACCATTTTTCCGAACATCGTCCTTTCTATAGATATTATAGTAATATTCCGCACCAGCCTTATCGCACGCTCCGCCCCTGGACGCAGGCGGAATTAATAAGAGCCTGTTATTATTAATGTCTTTTGTCCCAAACTCAGTTTCAGGGCAGCTTAATGATGCCCCTGAGAGCTCCTGGGAAGCGTTTATTGCGGCAAGACGGAAGATCAAATAGAGATAGTTTGTAGGGTACTAATATTATAAATGCGAAAGTAACTCTGTCTGTCTGTTACGCTTTCCTACTTAAACCTCTCAACCGATTTTAATGAAATTTGGTATAGGTATTCGTTGAACCTCAAAAACGGACATAGGCTACTTTTTATTAGAAAATAAGGGATGGGGGTAATACCACCTTTGAAAGTTTATATGGATTTTTTTTTATTTTTGAAGTTAAAGATATGAAATTTGGCACAAATATAGCTCGAAACTTGGATTAAAATATAGACTACTTTTTCGAATATCAGGGGAGAAAGGGGTAAAACCGACCATAAAAGGGTGTAGTCCACGCGAACGAAGTCGCGGGCACAGCTAGTGTACTATATTACCCTGGCTCACTGGCAAAAGTCACCAACGGGGGTACACCAGTATTAACCCCCTCTTAGCGCATCTTTGACTATTCAAAATTTGCGATACATGTTTCAATTCTCTTAACGCCTCGTCTCGTCTCGCGCCTCTGGTGGAATATCTAAATATATAAAAGGAGAAACCGACTGATGGACATATCAAAGCACAGCCACACACACACTTGACATTTGGAAGGGACGTAGCTTAGGTACCTTAGAGGTGCACTAAGAAAGGAATTCTCGAATATCCCACGGGAACGGGAATTAGCGGGAAAATCCTTTTGTATTTTAGCATAGACTATATTCTTTTCATATACTTTTCATCGGTGGCTGTCTGTTAATTAGCTGTGCTAAATGCAGATTTTTTTGTGTTTTTAAAAACGTCAAAGCATATCATTACTCTGTGCAACACTTGGGTGCCTGAATACAGACAAAAATAAACCTCATGGAACTCAAACTAATTTGTATGTTTAAATTTTTTTAATGTTTAGGTAACGGGTCAAAATGCGATAACAACGAAGAAAAAGAAGAACACGTGAATACGAACAATACTAAAATGTTAAAAATAAACCTTGTTTGTCAATTCACATGATTCCTGGAAATATTGAAAGGTATGCTTTATTGCGGAGTTCTACGTGTTCACATAATATTTTGTGGCAATAACTCAGGTAAAGTCGCGGGCAATAGCAGGTGTGAACATTCCTTTTTTATTATATTAAGTAATTCGTAACACGTGGCCGGGCTTAGCTGTAAAACAATCAACGCCTTAGTCGGTGTCAGGTGACGGTTCCCACAGGGTCTTATTGCTTTTCATTTTATTATCTATTTTACTTTTGTTTGCTATGTTTCAAGATTTACTTTTCACTTAGCTACCGGTGAACAAAATGTAATAACATATTATTTGTTTTGTATACGGTCCAAAAATACACGCCTAAGTGCGATGTGTGTGGGTGCGTTAATCTACTTTCAATGTGTTCGTAAAGAGTCCTCTTCGATGATGTGGGTGTTCCCCGACCGATCTTGCACGGACCTCTGGTCATCCGGAGACAAGTGGGAACAGCCTAGTACCTTCGGTAGTTCCTACCAGTCCCCCGACTATCTGATCCTGGGGGACAAGACGGAGCCAAACCGTAAGGGTAAGCAAGACGGCAACATTTCCACTACTGTCCCACGGTGCCTTCGCAAGGCGATGAGAGGGTGCGAGAGGTGGGTTTAGTGGGTACTCCCGCTCTACGGAGGTAGAAGTCCAACACACGCCATTGCCTTACCCTAGAAAGCGGCACAGTGCCCCCCTTAAAAAATCAAGAATACAAATAGGTAAACACTTTACGATGAGATTTACTAAATAGAGAACAGGTTACTAGTCAAACTAAATTATAACAAGACAAAATATTGCGCGACGTCACTTCTTCATACAGGTTTTACGAACTGGTGATGTAAACACGCCAATTTTAATTTCAATCAAATCGACTGAAGTTTTAAAAGGCAAGGGCGACGTACAGTAACAAGTTCATTATGCTGAACTTGTCGCTCTTTAGCTCTCATTACCACTTACCATCAGGTGGGATGAGGTAAGTCTTGAAGTGCAAAATAAAAAACAACAAGTTATTCGTACAGTCGACGGCACATCAAGGTACACACATGCAGTTCGATATTAGTTCTTATGCTCAGGACATAAGCGCGTTCAAAGTCCAAAGTGTATCCATTTTAGCTTCAAACAATGCCATTCAAAGGGTCCGTATGGCGTTTCCCACGGGGCCCCGTTCACCTCAGCGTCACGCCGTAACGTGCCCTCGATATGAGCGAGAAAATCAATAGTTTGTAGGAACACTCTCCTTGTTAGTGAAGTTTGTCATTAATATTTAAGTAAGTAAGCAAGGGGCATTTTACATAGTCTTTTTTGTTTGTTAGACCTTGAACTTTATCGAACATTATGATAATGATACGATTCGAATAAATAAAAAGACAGATAAATATAATCGAAAATAAGGGCTACGCTAGTATAATTTTCACAGAAATTATTTAGTAGGTAATTTTAATTCTGAAAACATGTACAGTCGTGAGCAATAAAATGTAAATGCTTGAGCTCTTGTAATATTGGCATAAGGCCCATTTGAATTTGTAAATGCAGGTAGTCCTCCGCGACCCGGCAGTGGCGCGCTGCCGCGCGGGGCGCGAATTACGTCGTGGTGGGGTCGCGGAGGAAGAGGAGGATACGGTATTACGTTTGCCGGTCTCCCTATCCTTCGCGGCCGGTGGGTCTCGGGACTTCATCTGGCTCTCGGAGGGAGAGCTGGATTGAGAGTCTCGGGTGTCCGTAGAGGCGGTAGGCAGCGGAGCCGCACAGCAGATCCGCTGCTGGGACTGGAGATGCCAGGCGTGGGGTAAGCCTGGCGTCCGTTACCTCGGTCCCGAGGGGGTGGAGCTGGAGCGTGTCAGGTGGCCTGACTGCAGGGGAGCCTGTGTAGAATCGCAAGGAATCCCGACTCCCCCACAATTGCGCAGCGTTGGCCACCGAGGGGGTTTTAGTCGGTGCGAGCACGACACACCACTCTCTGTTGCCCGCAGAGAGCGACGGTGCGGTAGGCATTTCCCCCTCGACAAAAAAAAAATAAGTTTCCTAAGGTGGCAGGGCACCTGTTCACAAGCGTGACGTCTGTGTCAGCGATTTAACATAATCTATGTATCTACCAATTTACGAAATTTTTTGCGGGTAAGAGTAACAAACATCTAACCTTTAACATTTATGACATCAGTACGATTTTCAGCTATAATCTAAATATATAAAAGGAGAAACTGACTGACTGACATATCAACGCACAGCCTAAACAGCCGTACCGTAGAGGTGCACTAAGAAAGGAATTCCTGAAATTCCCACGGGAACGGGAATTAGCGGGAAAATCCTATGTATAAAAAATCTAAACCGCTTAAGTTAGACCCTTGAAATTTGGTATGCAGGTACCTTAGTAAACTCAAAGCTTAGTTGTTACAGGATATTGCAAAATTCCCACGGGAACGGGAGTTAGCGGGAAAAAACTGAAAAAACCCTGTGGTCCACGCGAACGAAGTCGTGGTCACAACTAGTTGTTCATAGATAGATAGATAGATAGATATACTTTATTGCACAAAAACTTTACAGAAATAGGTTTTACAGATTGATTATAGTACAATTCAGGCGGTCTTATCGCTAGAAAGCGATCTCTTCCAGACATAAATAATAATCTTCTCATAACATTGCAAATGTTTGTCTGTTACGAGGGGAGAGATCAAAGTGACGCTGACGCAAATCATTAGGGTAATAGGGTGGAAAACCGAAACCGAACTAACAGTACTGAAATAATTGTGAAATTGGTTGAACGCAATAACATTAAGTATCCATCTGTACTTCATTTCCTCGTTGGACCATTGCGGAATCACCGATACCAGTGGCCCGAGTTGGGCTTCTTTATTGAAAACTAGCTGTGCCCGCGACTTTGCTTGGAATAGCTAATTTGAACAGCAATTTTATTTATAACTAGCGGACCCGACAGACTTCGTCCTGTCAAAAAGATTTGGAATGTGGCTTGACTCCAATTTTTTGTTAGAAAACTGTTGTACTGAAAAAAGAAAAGGGCTTATGTGATTTTTTCTAAAAACCGTAAAAACCATCCTTGAACTTCAACGAACATCTAAAAAAAAGAATTGTCAAAATTGGTCGAAGCGTTGTCGAGTTATGCGCTTACCAACACATTTGGCGATTCATTTTTATATAATAGATTAAAAGCCAAGAAAATTTGTTTCATTGTTTTAAATTCTTATCACATTTTTTATTTTAACAATTTTACAACCACCACAACATCACCGGCGGGAGGCCTGCTGTTCAGGCAGCCCCGACTCTACCCCCCGGAATAGTCAAGGGGGAACGTGGGGACGGCCGATCCCCGAGACCATCCCCTCCTCGCATTGAAGACCGTGGGTGCAACGCTGACTGTAGTGCCCTCACACGCACAGCCAGCTGGTCCCCGTGTGGAAGATCGGCGCGTGCGCGTTGACTTCTGCGTCTTCGTAGCGCAGGGGCCGAAGGGTCGTTCTCCCGTAAGCGCTCAGCCGCCTCCTTCCGCGATAAAACGTCTTCGCAGAAGGAGATGGCTGTTCTCCAGGCATCCTCGCTTCCGAGCATGGCTACTACTACACTCGGGAGCGAGAGATCTGACCCCACCACTTAAGTTAAAGCGGCCCGCTGGACTTCCCATGCCGGGCAGGCTGACAGAGTGTGTTGGGCCGTATCTTCACCGCCAATTCGGTGCAGGAACTTCCGATCCATGGAACCCTAATAAGTGCATCACTTTATGTAAAAGTTGCAATTAGAGTTCCCGCCGCGTCGCACACCTCTTGTTTCAGCGAGTTGTGCGAGCTTCAATTTATTTTAAACGACTTATTGCAGCTCCTGTTTTATAGTTTATTTATTAATTCATCTCGTTAAAGTAGGTACATTTACGTATGAGTTATTGAATTCAAAAGCGCCTTAGATAACATAATTTCATTTTACATAAAATTGTTCATCTTCTTAAAAAGCAAGCCGAACTCGCTCACAAAGGGTTCCGTACCGTTTTACTAATATTATAAACGCGAAAGTCGATAAGAATGTGGATGCATGAAAGTCTGGATGTATGATTGTTACAATTTCATTCTAAAGTATTGAATCGATTTGGGGAAAAATCGTTAAAAGATAGATGAAGTACTTAGTAACATAATAGGATACATTTTATCCCAAATTAACGGGAATGAAGTCGCGAGCAACAGCTAGTCCATACTAATGTTATGAATGCGAAAGTAATTCTGTCTGTCTGTTTGCCTGTCCGGCTTTCACGCCTAAAACACTGAACGTATACGTTAAACCTCTAGAACGGACATAGCCTACTTTTTCATTTAAAAAATAAGGGGGATGAGGGTAGACCGCCCTTGAAAAGTTTATATGGGAAAATGTTTATTCATTAAGTGAACTTATGAACTTGGATTAAAATATAGACTACTTTTTGTGCAAATATTAGGGGAGATAGGGATAAAACCGACCATAAAAGTATATATATATATATATATATATATACATGGAAACAACCTGTAGTCCACGCAAACGCAGTCGCGGACACAGCTAGTTATTTATAAAAACAGCAACAAAATCTTGTCTATTCTATGGGAGCCGCTTAAATACTTTGTTTTAATTTAAGTTAACTCATTTTTAATTCGACGAAGACGTAACAAACCAAAAAAATAAATATCGTAGGCATCTCGTTAAGTTACCGTTTTAAAAACGCATTCACAACCTTATGAAAGCAAGCCTCTAGTGCCCGCTTTTCAGGGCAGCGTTCGTAACTCGTTATTTATCTATCTGCTCCGGTTACCCACAAAACCATTTACTAGACTGTTTTATGGCGCTCTAATTTCGCTGTCGGTTTTCGAGCGAACCATATTTTTGTAGTACCCTCATATTTTAAAGCTGGGACAAATAATTTTCGCTTATTTCTTTTATCCAGTCTGCAAATGTTTAGTCTGTGTCTTGCTGGTCTAGTGGTTGAAATGCCAGGTTACCTTGCAAGTCCTGCGTTCGATTCTCCAGTCAAGCAAAGTATAGTATAAGGAGTTTGTAGATTCACAATGCCATACAAAATAAAAAAATATTGGACAACATCACTTACATTGCTCTGATTCTGTGGTAAGCAGCTTAAGTACTGGTGTTACAGAAATCAGAAACGACGACGGTACCACAACACCCAGACCCGCGACAATATGGAAATGTTTTCTCATATTGACTCGACCGGAAATCGAACCCGGGAGCTCGGATATGGCGTAACGCCAAAGGCCAGTTCGCTCACCTCTCGGCTACGGAGGTCGTCAAATACAAATAAATTATTGTCCCCTATAACATGACGTACGTGTGTATATTACACAAGTATTGCAAAAACAAGTATGTACGGCCAATTTAAAACACCTCTTTTTTTTTATTCGGTTAAAAAAGCCTTAAGTGACATAATATTCTAAACTATTTGAAATCTTTTGTTCCTGAGATAACTATTGAAATAAATCATTTTTAGAATGAGAGTGTAAGAAGACTTAAGACTGTTAGAAGCTTTGTTTTACCGGTGCCATATTTTAGGTCACAACTGTACAAAATCTTTGACCGTAGCTTGTACCGCTTATACTTGTATTGTGTCGCTTCCGCTCATGGCGTGGGCCTGTGCGGGAGGCGCGGGGGGCGGGGGCGGTTGCCATGGCGACGCAGGTGTGCGCGATCGATCGCAGGTGTGAGCCCAAACATCGCTCTCACACCCCGCTCATACTGTACGGGGTGGCAGAGAGGCAACTCACTGTTAAACACACGAGTACAAATTTTTGTATGCTTCTGGTTATGTGTTTATGTATTAGGTTTCAGTTTCTGTAAGTGTGTTGTAGCGAGGGTAACCCTTGGTGGGAATACAGGACATTTAAATTGTTTAAACAACAATAACAATGTTTTTAATGTAAAATACCAATTTAGGTATTTTTACTACTACTCGTAAGAGTTTAATAATAAAGAACTACGTGAATAAATTTTTATGATTATAATTACTTAATTTTTTTAGCAGCTTACTGTAAACAAAAGCTTATTTAAATAACATATTAAATTAAAATCACAATTTTACGTTAATAATACAATTTTAATTATTGCAATTTATATCTTGGGGCAGTTTATTCAACTAAAATGTTAATGCCATCGTCAAAATTAAGAATTTATGACAACAGAATTATCGATAGATATAATAGCGTGCTTTAACCATTTGTGAAATCCTACTAATATTAAAAACGAGAAAATAAGTTGTAACAATGTATGAGCCATACATTGTTACAACTTATTTTCTCGTTTGTACCTCTAAATGTATGTTAGATACTCTTTCATGCAAAAACAGCTAACATATTTGGATGAAATTTGGTAAGATTTTTTTGTTGAAATACATGACCTTGAGACTTTTCAAATTATACCAATCAAAAACAACATTTTCACTATGAAATAACGTCAACGAAGTCGCAGGCATCAGCTATTGTTTCATTGCATACAAGTAGCTGCTTGATGCAAAATGGCTTAAGATAGAACTAACAGCAATGGTTTCGATTTTGAAACTCATTGTTTCGAATAAAGTAATTTAAAATACGAGTTCACTGGTCCACTCACTCACTGTGTTGTATGTCACGCAGGCCATCACCAACGAACCGAGAGATACGCTACACGTTAAACTAAGTTTGTTTAAACTCATTCGGGCCGCATGCAATGTGGCCATCTAGTTGTAACTAGAATCACTTGTGTAGAAGTTCGAGTGATCCAAGGATCGCATGTGCATTGCGGAATAAATAAAAGATCTTAATCTTATGCCATTTTTGAACAGAATAACATTTAAAAATTACAATAATTAATTGGTCTCAAACTAAGATTTTTTACTTTAAAATCAAACTTTGTGTTTTGAGTGAGGCATTATCATTAATATAATTCAGCCTAACCAAAGCCAATTTAAAAAAGTTCATTTCTCCAATTGACCTGACCAAAATCGAACCCGAGTTTTTTCGACTACCTTAGTCACTGAGCCACCGCAGTCCTTTTATTTGATTACACCCTTTCTGCTTTGAAGGTAAAATTGGTCAAGCTGCACTAATATATTGAGATGATGAACACACTTTGATTAGCCGTAAAGCAAATTACATATGAAAGTAGGTACTATGGCATATATTGTTATGGCAAATCGAAAGATAATCGTTATTGTATTCGGGCCGTCGCGCATGAAGTGTCCTCTAGATAGTTATACATGGGAGGGAGGTCCAATTGCTGCGGGATTGGTAATTTATTTGTCACGATGACATCTGTCAATGTCAAAAATAACAAATCACATAACAGTGGACCTTACGCCTACGTGTGGTCATCTAGCCCCGGTTTTTTAATTTAATATAAGATGGCAACCATTACATCCCACGGTAGATAGTGAGTTGTCCGGAATTTGTAGAGATGTGCCACAAAATCGATTTGCAGTTGCGGTTTGTGTCCGTTTCTCGTCCACACATGCAAGAATAGATTGAAACTGGTGCAAATTAGTTTCTTCGCAACCTCAAAAGGCTAAATGTCGCTTGAAAAGTTAGATAAGATAAATTTTCTTTGGTGTCTGGTTTTCTAGGTAGTATCAGCTTATCAAGTTGATTCCTGTGACGCTTCATGAGAATATTTGATTGACGTTTAAAGAATGAAATTTAATGAATATTTTTTTGTTCATCTATGAGTCTCTATTCTTGGAAGAAATCTAAATTTTGTTTTTATATTAATTTAAAGATTTAACAAACAGCAGTTATGTTAGACACGGATGATATTGCGTTAATTTCAAATTGTTTTCAAAACGTAATTTCAAAATTTTGGATGGTGCATTTCGAATGTACGTCAATACTTTTACTGACAACCATACACATTCCCTTCATTAAAACGGTATCAAAGTTTGTTTTGCTTTAAAATTTACAAACTTTTGAATTTGTTTTTACTTTGTGTAGATAACGTCAGTTAGTTACTAGTACAATTCATTAATATTGAAAAACCCACAACAGCAACAGTTCATTGACATTATTTGTGTAGTAACTATCATGCATTTTATCTGAGGATTGAAATAGCAGCCCTTTGCCTAAAATACCGCAGTACCTATTTGTAACGTCCTTCACATTGCTACGACTACATAATTATTACTACGTAGCAGTCGATCGATACAGCTACGTATCAGTCTCGTAGCATACTCGTAGTTCATAAACGTGATTGTTTACCACATTTAAATTTATTTACTTCTCTTATTATACCTTATAAATTAATTCCATTTTATTTACCTTTTGTTCTCAGGGACATGTGATAACATAACAACAATTAATAACACTGCACACAGGCATAAAAATGTCACAGTAAGAATTAAATGAAAATGAATTAGATGAAATAAAATTCATATAAAATGAGAAAAATACCGGGATAATACGCGTGTAAAGCGAATATTTTTAATATATTATACATATATTTAAAACAGTCTACCTTTCTAAATCTTTCAAGCAAAATAACTGAATGTTTTTATTGTATGAATACCATTATAATATTTTTGGATCATTAAAAAAATAACGCGATCACAGTATAAAAGCGAAGAGACAGCTGGTAGAAAATATACCGCACCCTCTCACAATATAACAGTCTTTAATAGCACGAGCAGGTTCATAATAGTTTTATTGCGGTTCATTTTCCCTGCGATTGGGTCGGGGCGAAGGTTCGACTCCCGGCCGTGAAAATTTAACAAGCTCGCCCCGCCGCTCGCCCTACCGCTCGCCCCGCGCCCGGCGATGGGAGACCACTTTGATTTATTCACCAGAACGTTATTGACTAGTCAAGTAGGCATTTTTTTAGCTAATGATCAGTGAAAAAGAAATGTATTTTAATCATTAGAGCTTTCTCGTTTATATTATTTGAAGAGCTTTTTGTAAACCGTGTCAAAATGTGTGTAGATGAAATTATGTTTACCAGGTCTTTCACAGAACTGTAGTTAGTATCTTATATGTTTATTTAGTAAGTTATCTGACTTTTTACTAATGTTCTTTCAAATCCATTCATTAGTTTTTGGGTGAAAGAGTAACAAACACACATCAAGACATCCTTATTACTTTCGCGTTTGTAAAATTACAAGGAGAAATAAAGCTGTGTCGTTTACATGACTGTGTGTCTTAGTGCAAAATTAGTAATAAGTTTAGCTTCCATTTGTAAAAAAAACTACTGAGTTTCTTGCCGGTATCTTCTTTTTAGTTATAGGTTCCGAACCGGAGGTAGCTTCATTTGCTTTATATAGAGACTATTCATAAGTATTACTAATGTAATCTATGTGAATAAAAAAGATTGACTTTGACTTTGACATTATTTATAAAACTTTTATACAAACTTTTTATTTATCACAATTTATTGTAGATTTAATATTTTTTCAATGAAATTATATTCCACTAGTTATTTCACGCGTCATCGTTCACATTCCTCTAATGATGAACGTATCCCCTAGGTTAAACTAATCTGAGTACCAAATTTCATTCATGAATGATTGATTAATGATTCAGTATTTTTTGCACAAAAGACTAGAAATATCCAGTTATCCACATATATACAAAATATATAGGTACATTTTAAAAAAACTTCACGTTAATAATATTACTAGGATTCCACATAAATGTTCCTTGGATCCCACGCAACGAGAGTTATCTAATACAATATTGTCAAGCATTGAATACTTAAACGCATTCATGTGTTCAGTTCGTTCTCCATAAATGCAAATTAGTCAATTAGCGCATAGATCGATCGGAGAATACGCAATCCAAAATGTATCTTATTTGCCAACACATACGAACGCTTTTACCCAAACAAGATTACTCACGCCACAAAGAGCAATATTTAGAGAAATCATAACAATATTCATGGCGATAAAATGGGATAATATTTTTGTGATTCCGTTTCAGTGTATTTAAAACTCTATGCACGTGACTTAGGGTTGACATTCTAATGTGTTACTTCCATGAGGGTGGTGTAAGCTTATACAGAGTGTGGTGAAGTTGTTTCCAATAGTAATTAGTTAAATTAGTGGGGGAGGTGTTCTGTGTTTTGATTAAGCAAGGAGGGTGGCAAGGGCTCGTTGGACAAGTCACGTACTATAGGACTCTTCTTATTTTTAGTTTTATTGCCAACTAAGCTTACTAAACAAAGTAAATACTAGTATCGCGTAAAAATTCATAAAATAACATTTATTGTATACAGAACTTCACGACAGACCACGGGTGCTAACCTTTCGAAAATAAACACTTACTTGAGTACTTAATTGTTTCATCACTCATCAAAACAAAGCTATACGACTTGGTCCAAAGTGAGCTATACACAGCAATAAGTAAGATACTGCTACTGTAACTAATCTACTGATCCTTCTCGGTGTCTTCTCGGTATATATAGGTTCCGAACTGGCAGAAGAAACACTTTACATTGTATTGAATGACGATTCAAAAGTGCTATAACTTACTTGCATAAAGAAGTATTTGAGTCTGAGTTTGAAAATACCAATGAAGAGACTTCTGTATTCTCAAATAGTCAATATAATTTAATACGTTCATAACCCACAGTTATTTTAAAAGTATAAGTGTGTAAAAGAAACCAATGAATAAATAAAAATCCGAAACATAATTTGCTCGACCCTTGAATTGAACCCATGGCTCGGTACTTAAACCACTAGACCATCAGGGATAACAATATCATCCACTTTCGTTTTCAATTGTGGCAAATAAAGAACTGCTAAGTAGTCACATCCACACCCTCTCATCACAAACATTGGAGCTAGTAAACAAAGCAGCCAAACATGATCCCTCTCGAGGCCCTCCACTCGAGTGAGGATCGGAGCTCCTCTCCGATTAATTGCCACTCCTCAAGTGGACAAAAAGCTGACATGATTATTTGGGCTGGTGGTTCAAAGAGAGTGAAGTCCTATAGTCCAAGACGAAACATTAACAAGGTTGGAGTATAAGCATGTATCCTTGAATAGGTAATTATCTAGTCTGAAATAAAAACAATTGTATTTTTGGTGTAACAATTTTATTCGATCACTGATTAATTCTGACCACTTTACGTACAACTAGATAGAATATATTCGGTTATAAGATTTATAATTTGATATTTTCGTTACCGCTTACTAAGTAGATTACATGATATTTTTAGTTGTGGAGAAATATCTTGGAGTTCGTATTTATTTAAGTAACTGTTAGCGTTTTTGTGCAGTTGGCTACACATTTCAACAGTTATCAAACGGTGCTTGAAGTTTTGAATTACATTTGTACCAACTAAAAGTGTCAACAAAAATATGTCTCAGACAATTTATAGTACTCCTTCTTTTTGAATGAGTTAAATGATTTTTAAAACGCGGTGTTTTGAAAATTATTATCTCATCTAATTTCATCATAATTTTCATCTCAAAAAATTTAAATATATCTGTAGTGCTATGATAAGGAGCCAAGGCTTTGATAATTATATCCCAGAGAAGAGGGAGGGTTATTTTTTTTTGCCATAAACAATTATAATATGCCAAGCCATATCTTAGCGTGTTGATATATTAATTCTACAGATAGGTAAATTACCTTTTCGGAAGTTTATTTGTAGATTACATACATAATTTAGCATTTACAATTCCTCCAAGATATTTTTCCACGTACACTTCTAAACTTTCAACCATTAATTTACATAGCTATTCAAAAGCCATAACGTATTTTATTACAAATAAAATTATGATTAATGAACAAACAATAATGGAACAAAATGCGATGAAACAACAGTCGTAATTACGTACAATGTGATTATTTAGTTAATTATTAAATATGTTACACTATACTGTTACATTAATTGAAATACTTACATCTTATTTCATCATGAGATCCATCATCGACAACAAATCTACATGCATGTGTTTCAAAATCTAAACAAACTCGCTTTTAATTTTTTTTATATTTATTATGTTCGTTTATTTAATATTTGAATCCGAGTACGCAATTATATTGAATTTTTATTTCGAGTTTCTGAATCCCATGATAACGTAAGATCATAATATTTTCCTAATAATAACCTTTTAATTAGAGTAATTTTTAACTACGAGTACACATTCCTAATTAACATGAGTATATATAGTGATTTATGTAAGAAGTGATTTATTTAAATTCAAATTTAATTTATTTAACTCCTTACTCACCAAGCTTAATAATAACCGATTTCCAATATTTATTAACCTAGTTCGATAAAATTTATCAAATATTTCGAACAATGCGTTTGGGTTTAGTAACGTTTTAACTTTCTATTATTTTGTTCTTATGGCATTATCGTTATTTAAGTTCTTAAATTTCCTAAAATAAAAAATCACGTAATCACTTTTTTAATTATCTTTTCAAATATTCTATACAATCTCAGTTCGCGTTCTTTATTGCAATTGAAAAATGTTGAATAGCTTGTAGTTCAACAATATCTTGATTTTACTGAATTACTTATTAACTAATTTAAGGTTTTAATTGCGTCAAATAAAACAATGCGAATTCAATGATACAGTATGACAATACATTGATACACGGTCGTTCATCGTGCAACAATTAAGCGACGCAGATTTATCTATAAATCTCTACAAAGCTATCAAAGCCTCCAATAATCCTAATAAATGGTGATGTAGACCACTGAATACGTTCTATAGTACTAATTTACATTAAACTACTATATATCATGAGTGTCGTGTAATTTAGGAGTATTGTTATAATTTCAAATCAAACTATATGAATCTTTACCAGATACTTTTTAAACCGTTATGTAATGTTTTTTTTTTAATAAAAAAGGTTATGATACAAATCTGTTATACAGTGATTGATAAATATATTATTTAATATCTCTTAAATGGATTAATGGGGATGCAGATAAGAATATATAGTTACAAATACAATATATACACTAGTCTCTACTGACTCCATCTATCACTCGTATTTGTGTGGGCGTCTCCTCGCTATATTTACAAGTTTAAATTGATTAATTTAAGTTATTACAATTAATTATAATATAATTATATGTCTAACATATTAAGATAAATTTGCAAAGCAAATCTTTCTAAAACAAGACTAATCTACATTCTAAAAACTAAATCAAATTTAAAAGAACAGATTTTCAAAGATGTTTTACAGATATTTATATAACAATCAATAATATTTGTTACTTGTCACTTATTTGCAAAATTATTCGATTTGTCATAATAAAATAATAAAGAGTAGAAGTCTTTTTTTCTTTCTTTTACCATTTCATAAAATTAGATTTCAATTATAATAAATATAAACTCTGACCAAAACTTTTCTCTTCTCTTCAAGTAAGAAACGACATTTTACTAAAAAATAATTAAGCTAAATATAAACCTTTTTTCCTGATCCTAAAATATTGTTGTATAAGCTGATATAAAAATGGTAAGTCAACAAAAAATACGAGCATTTGGATAAGAGGTTTACAGTTTAAAAAATCAGACTTAAAAACAAAGCCTACATACTAATATGTTTCGAAATAAATCATTAAGTACTAATGAGATCTAATTATGACTAAAATTTCAATGGATGTGATGTGGCTGACAAAAAATATTAATGAGATGACATTAAATATGAATAAATAGTAGAAATAGATCTAACGGACGGGTATCGATCTAAAAGGGAAATCTAACTGCATACAAGGATCATTTTATTTTAAACTATATTATGCTGTACTTGTCGCCCTTAAGCTAGGACTTCATTACCACTTAACATCAGGTGGGATGAGGTCAATCTTGAAGTGTAATATAAACTCTATACAAAACGAAATCCTGTTGTTCGTTCTAAATATTTAAGTGAATGTCGAATTTGAAGTCAATGGTACTACTAAATGTTTGCAGTTAGATTTCAAAGTGAAACTCGAAGAATACTAGAGTGATTACAATTAATTGGCGAATAATTCACCGATACATTCACACGAAAATCACATTCATTCTAAAGAAATAATTTTAAGCAATATAACCTTAATTCTTTCAAATAATAATAAAAGGGAATATTGTTGTTAGTAAAATAATATAAAAATGAGATATATTCGTTTTATTCAAGAGAAACAAAAGTCATATTTTATTATATTTTTGCAAATTTGCAAGCCTTTTATAAAAAATTGCATTGTAAAATGATTCCATTCTCCCAATAATGTATAAAAATATGTCAATATTTAGTAAAATGATGATCGGAATCAATAATAATTCTGTATAATTTAGTGTTGATCTATACTATAATTATGTCAATATGCCTCTCGTTCTCTAAATCTATAATAAAAGGCGTATGTATAATATTTATAAGTATCCAAAAGTGTATATTCTTAAGCCTAATGATATGTATGTGATATCGGTTCATGTTATTGCTGATAAGAGTAATTATCATACAATATTTTTAATTAAAATATAAACGCACGCACATCAATCGATACTTTAAATAATTCTAAAATTTCGTGTATTTTGACTTATAAACACTTTAGAAATAGGCTTGTACTGATCACAAATCAGAAAATACAAATGTTATCCTATTAATTGTGAATGCAAACATTTTATTTCTAATTTTAACATCTGACAAAGTATTAACAATTGCGTTTAGTTACGAAAATAGATTAGTCAAAATACACGAAGCAAATGCTACTTAAATATAAGTTTATATAAACTCTTTGTGCTGACTACTAATTAATTGAATTTCGGGAGAATTTGACACGAAAATTGACTCTAAACTTACATTAAATATTCAAGAGAGATTGCTTGATAACAATTTTGTTTTCGAATTTAGTGTAGAAGATAGTTATTGTTATCCAGGCGTTAATATTAGATAGGAATCAATAACCTCTCTATTTTAGTCCATGGTTTTGAGTAATGTACTTAAATTATTTGTGCAAGATAACGCAATTTTGTGCAATGGAGGATCGACTACAAATGCTATTGTACTTTGCAGGCTAGGTTCTAAGTTTTCAACATGTCAACTTAAAAACAACACATTAATTATTTTTACTTAATCATCAAAAAGTATGGGAGTATTTAATGATTGTGCCACCATATTTCTAATTATTGACTCTTCGTAAACCAATTCAAAATCATTGTTTTTTTACGTACCAATTAATTATTAGGATTTAAAAGATTAATGCTCCTTACCTTAATTGTTTTTCGTTTCATTTATGTTCAAGTTTTGCTTTGCTTTTGCTTTCTACCTTCTAATTAATATCGTTTTTTTTATTTCTTTACAGGTAAGTAGATGTCCACAACAATGACGTTTGATGAGGCAAGTTTAAGGGTGCTATTTCATCTTGTTCAACAGTAAACAACTTCATTTTCTTTAAGTCATCACAAATCAGTAGTCTAGACACAATGAAATAACTATCAATGACTCGATATCGAGTCATTGGTATATGTAATTTCGTTTTATTTGCGAACATTATTTTTTATTGCCATCTTTAAAACATCATGATCAACAAACGTTTGTAAGGACTCAACGTTGATAATTCGGAAGAGATTGCTGTCTGCCAATATTTTGGTAGCTTTAATACTCGTATCGAAATTTTGGATTTGATTTGAACTCAGAATTGGCTTTTTCCAAGATTTTATTTTCTCAATGCTTCATTCGCATTCTTGAAATTAACAACGTTATTTAGCGATGTGACAGGAATTATATTAGTCGACGTCGTAATCTAAAATCCAATTTCAATCTAATAAATATTATGTCAGATTAGTTATGTGCGTCTGTTCGAGTCGAAAGATTGGGTATTTTCTGGCTGCTAGGTGTTCCATAATCTGGTGGCACAAACTCAAATATTTTTCTCGTCTATAATTTAGTCAGTATTACAGAAGCTTCTCAAAATATAATTTGTTTCCGCGGACAATGCAACCGAACCGTATCATAGCACTCTCATTAATATAATACCTTTAAAGAACAATTATTCACAATAATCATCACTTTTTACTTTATACATTCTTTCAATTGACATATTGGGCTCGTCACATTTTCTTGTACAATTACTTTAGATACTTTTTTTTTAATTTCGACTCTGTTGTAATGTCATCTGCAAATCAAATCGATGTAGTACGTTTAGTGGGTGATATAGCTATTTACAAACTATTTTGTTTTGCTGTTTCTTCAAGCAGTTTTTCCATAGCTCCAAATGTTTGCTCATTCCTCCTCAACTTTTTTTATACTCAACAATTATAAGTCTTTTCAATATGATATGTATTTGTATGACTTCTTATTTCAAATTTGACGTGTTAATTCAAATATATAAGTATATATGCATATTTTCATGTAAACATAGTTTGTTAAATAGCTATAATTCCACCAAAAGGCTTCAATTGCATTTCTGTTGGCATAACCGCTAAACAATTACAGTAAACACTACAAGTACTCGATAGTTAATGACAGAAACACCGACTAACTAGCTACAAATGTACCACACTATACATAATATTAGCTTAGCCTAAGTGAATCAAAAGATTCTGATATGTTTCGTTACCTTGGTTGCAACTTTATCACAAGTTGGTTAAGCCTAGTCTAAACCTACATAATTGATATATTAATTGATATTATGTCAAATACGAATTGATTTAAAAGCGACATATATGAACTTACACTAATATTGCTGACATAGCAGGAAGAAAATCTTAAGTAGATTTACCGTATTTATACCGTGGTGTCTCTAGAATACAATAGAGAATTGATATGTGACTGATAATTACAAACGTATAGTTACAGTAAATTCCGAGCCAAATGTCTCGGAGCCATATTTGACTAGAATTATAAGATTATTTACAAAAATACTTGAATTGTAGGATGCCTTTTACGACGATAATGTTAAACCTACAAACGGCTTCCACATTTAGATTTAAAGTTAACTTTATAGTAGATCCTTACACTCGTTACACTTGATGATTCAGCTTAATATACTCATGTATATTAAAAAAACAATGATTAAATTAATAAGTAAGAGCCAAAAGATCCCATTAATAAATATAAAGTCTTAGGCCTTACAAAGAGATTTGTGCTGTTGTAGCGTACTTGTCGACTTCTACATACAAGTGCGATGTTACTTTGCATTTGCTTATTAGCAAAATATTACCTACCTTAAATTATTTTTAATTTCATTTTTAATATGGATAATTTTGTACTATGTAAAATTAGAGCAATTTTGTACATTACCAACGGTAATTTTTAACTATTTTTATGATCACAAACTTCGCTCTAATTTCACATGTTTCACGTCGATTATAATAATAACACTACGTCCGATAAATCTTTTGGTCTTACAACATTTTGGTTCTTATTTGTTCGGAACAAGTTCTATACACTAGGAGAAGGCATAATCAACAGTTGTATTTAGTTACATCTGAACAATAATCAACAAGGAAACAGCATGGCCGGATTCAAAATAGCGTCTAAGTACTTCTCCAGTTTTCTTGATTAGCTCTTTGCTTAATCGATTGCTAGCTATGTTTTACACACGCTGAATTATATTCGATTCAAATAGGCACTATCCTGAAAACGGCTATCGAAATATTCTACAATATCATTAATTACAAGCACAGCTAGTTAATAGACATCTAATCAGACACTAAATAACCCGCCGCCGATGTGGTGCGGCTCAGTGATCGAAGTAGTACCCAAATATAAGACATTTATAATTACACAACAAGTAAATTCAAAAATATAGACAACAACACTGAATAAGGATCGCTCTAGAAGCCTTGCCGGAAGGGGTTCTTGATGGCGGGGCCGGGGCCTGGGGCGGGGGCGGCGGGAACTTGCGCGGCTGCGGGCGGGCCCTGCGCCTGCGCAGTCCTAAACGGGTTGCTCGCCGTCGGCTGTGGCTGCGCAGGCAACTGCCGCTGCTGGCTGTACCCCTGACTCTGCTGCTGATAGTCCTGCTGGTACCCCTGCTGTTGCTGCTGCTGATCATACCCTTGCCCATAGTTCTGATAGCCGCCTTGGTATGACTGGTCATAGTTGTACCCGGTTCCAGCGTCAACGTTCGACTCCTCAGTACCCGTCGCCACCTGACCTGACACGTTGGAGTATTCTAAGTGATTCTTGTACTCCCCATTCACAGGTCTCTGGTCTTGCAAACTGTACGTCTGATACTCTTTGTCCGGTGGGTCGGCCATTAAGATGTTGGCCTCGTTCTCGAAAGGCTTGAAGTCGTAAATATGCCTGAGGTACATGAGAACAGGTGCGTAGAGTAGATTGCTGAAAGCAATGAAGAGATTCAGGGCTGTGAAACCAATTGCTTCAACTACCTCACCAGCTATGATGGGACCGACGGCATACGCGAAAGAGTACGATATGTCAGCTATAGCGTAGATGCTTCCATAAACCGACACGTATCTCACATCTACAAGATATCCAAGAGTTGGTAACAGAGCAGTATCGATGAGGGCAATACCAAAACAAATCCCGCAAATTGGTATCATCAACATTTTGTATGAATTCGCAAACGGTATAATGAAGCAACACAGGCCTTCCAATGCCAAACCGCCAGCTGCCATCAACCACTGGTGTTGCGGATACTTTCTTGCCATCTTTACTGTGATTATCACTCCGAGTACGTGAGGGAAGAATGCTGGTAGCCATATCATGCCTATTTTCCAGTTATCTTTAGTAAGGTTGTCCTCCATCCATAAAGATATTGTCGGCTCAAGGAATGCCAATGCGACATTAGACATCATCAGAGCTCCGGCGCAAACCGCAATGTACGGATCCATTAGAAGCTTCCAGATAGGAGTGCCAGGTGGTTTTGGTTGAGCTGCCTCCTTCATCTGAACTTTCAAAGGTTTCATTACAAGTAGCAACATGAAACCGTCGAGCAACGATATCAAAGCAAGAATTAAAAACGGCACTTCCTTGCCAGCGAATTGGTATAACGCTCCGCCAAATGGTGGCGCAACCAGACAGCCAAAACTGATAAATGCAAGAGCAATCCCTAGCGCCTTGGATCTTTCAGCTTCTTCAGTGAATCTGTCCGCAATCATTGCCAGTCCGGATGTATCAGCAAAAGCTGAACCGACGCCTTGCAGACTCCTCGCGAAGAACAGCATGCTGTAGCTCCTGCCGCAAGCGAAAACCGATGTTGAAAGAAACATTATAACAAGTCCGATCATCATGGGTATGTCATACCCGATACGGTCGATTAAGGCACCAGAAAATGGGTTGATCATGAGCTGCACTATCGCTTTCGACGCGAAGAGGACACCCGTTGCCGACTCCTGTCCCTCGTGTGAAGCTGGAATGATTTTCGTTGGAATGATGGTCTTGTTACCCTCCTTGATGGGGGGTAAGGTGATGACATGGTCATAGCCGGCTTCTCCCCACGCTCCTATATACCGCAAGTAGTCAGGGATGATGGGCACGATCACCATGTACAGCATGTTGTCCAGGAGTAAGGCTATGGACACTATGACCAGAATGATCTTCCTCTGCGAGCTCGGCTCCTGTATCTTCTCCCAAAGGACCTCGCGGACCTCCCGTACTTCCAAGTTGACCATGGGGATGACGTAGTTGTCTATTTTCTGCCATATTGTTTGGGGACCTTCTTCTGCCATCTTGACTTATTACTTTATCTGAGCAGTTGAATTTCTATCTCACGCGGGAGAGTGTGATCATGTTCGTAGGTAGTCTCCTTCTCTGGTGTGTGTCTTCAGTGATCATTGAGGAGTGCCAGCGCCTCATAGGACTTCGGAACCTGACAACAAACAGAAATGATCATTAGTATCATTTCCTTGACGCGAGAGGGTAAAGTAAGTTGTATCAAAAGGAGTTTGAGTCGATCTTTGTTTCTGTTAGTTGGCATGGTTCCTCCGTCCGTGATTGTACGAGGTCTGGGTTTCCAAAGACGATTCAGAGTCCTTTTGAACAAAGCACAATGTTAAGGCTAACAACACGATGGCACAACAGGTAGGTTCATTATTTTTAGGTTAATCAACCAATAAATAGTTATGACCTTTGGCAAAAACACCGGGTCGAGGAGATTTGAAGGCATTGCGCTATGAAATTTAGGTTGAGTTATGATGTTGGATGTCAAGCTTATTTATTTATTTTATTTATTTAAAAACTTTATTGCACAAAAAAAGTACAAAAGGTGGACTTAATGCTAGGAGCATTCTCTACCAGTCAACCGTTGGGTTATGCAGATAGTACGTTTATGGGTGCGGTAACAGTAAAAATGTGAGTATGCTATATATTATGTTTTTTGTTCGTGGAACTTATGTGAGACTAATGAGCTATTTGAATTGGATTTTTGGTTATGTTAAGTAAACTTTAATGTGTCAATTTGTTGGCGACGAATTAAGTAATGTATTTAATAATGTAATCTTTATAGTTGATCACATATTTGGCGACCCCTGTAGCCGAGAAGTGAGCAAGCAGATTTTTGGCGTCTCACCATGTCTGAAGTCCCGGGTTTGATAACTAGTCAGGTCAATATGGAAAATTAACTTTTCCTTATTGTTTTAGGTCAGGATTTTGTGGTATTCGATTTATTTCGAATTTTTGTGACACAAGGTTATCACATAATCATGGCAATTAATTTTATGTTGTCCAACATTTTAGTATTCATTTACTTTCAAAAGCGCAATTGTGTCATGAAACAAGTTTAAACTGGATCATTGGCCCCCACAAAATCCCCGGTTCCATGTTTTTAGCACAATATATTGACAAGAATAAATGCTGAAGAAGTCCATTTTTCATTTAACTTACATGAAGAAGTTAATTCAATACGGATTATGTTTAGGATATTGATGAAGGTGTATTGCTTATTTTATCTTAAATGATTTGTTTGTCTTTAGACAAGCAGGCAGATTTCCAACACTCGTTGCGCCGCTCGGCCGGGGCCGCGGTAATTGTAACGACTTGTTTAGCCCAAATCCAATTTGTCCGCCGCTAGGGGACTTTCTTACGTCGCTTTTTCGCATCGAGAATGCTTTTCATCCAATAAGTAATTCGATCTGCGCCTCGGCGCGTGTTTTTTGCAAGATTTCTTTAGATTAATGCCGTGGTTTTTGTACGGCTGTAAGAGCGAGGATTACGAGATGAATAAATATCTTGTTTGTATTTTTACCGAGGCAGCGTTTCCCTTCCTTAAAAATAGGCATTTTGTTTGGTTTCTAGATATTAACTGTTATATACAATGTGTGATTTATATTGTGCATTAATATGTTAAAGAGAAAAGTTTTATATTATTGTTTGTAGCGAATATACTTATAAAGTACTGGACCGATGTTAAAAAACGTTTTGTCGTAAGAAAACTACATTATCAGTGAGTAATAAAAGCCTTTCATTTAATACAAAAAAGTAAGCCTTACAAAAAGTGTAATGAAATATGTTCAGTATTCTTTACTTCGCGCACGCAGCGGAATCTTTTGGTGATGGAGAAAAATAATGTTTTACGACTTTGTAGAACACAATATCATTGAAACCGACGGATGGTACGCAGTGAATAAAAGCCCGAAGTATCGTCAAAAACGTTATATTAAAAAGCACACAAATTACATCGCGAGTTATGGAGAGACAACAACTAACACTTTGTGTCATCTAAACATAAAACCATTGACAAACTAAAAATAGGTTTTATTTAAATTATAAAAGTATTGAGCGCGTCGCCAACACTCCCCACCCTAGTGCTGCTTCAGCACTAAACTTCCAAGGAAATAGGAGCGACGCGTGCCGCAGACCGCCGCCAAATTCCAGAATTGGTTTTGACGTCAACCATCCTAACTCTCCCGTCCTTACCTGGATAAATCTGTTGGATCACTCCTTTAGGCCACATGTTTCTGGGTAAGACAGGATCAACAACCAACACAAGATTTCCTACCTGCAGCGGCACCTGTTCTTTATTCCATTTCTTACGCGGCAGCATGTCTGGTAATATTTCTTTAACCCATCTGTTCCAGAACATATCCGCCAGCCGTTGAGCTTTACGCCACTGCTTCCTTAAAAACAAATCAGAGTCATTGAACTCTCCAACAGTAGGTAAAATTGAAGAACTGCCTAAAAGGAAATGGTTGGGAGTTAGAGATTCTATTGTCGAAGGGTCTACGGATACGTGTGACAAGGGGCGACTATTGACCATATGTTCTACCTCGGCCAAAAATGTGATCAAAGTCTCCTCTTTGGGTACCCTTTGTGTAAGAACGACTTTAAGGGAACTCTTAACTGACCTAATAAGACGTTCCCATGCCCCACCCCAATGGGGACTAGCCGGAGGAATAAAATGCCAATCCACATTATTATTTACACCTTCTTGGATTAAGATATCTTTGTCCAAGTTCTTCATGGATTGCAAAAGTTCCTTTTCCGCACCTCGTAAGTTGGTTCCATTATCGGAATAAAGTTGGCGTGGCCAACCTCGTCGAGCTGCCATTCTACGTAAGGCCATTATAAGAGCGTCTGTAGTAAGGGAGTTTACTACTTCAATATGTACTGCTCGTACTGTCAAGCATGTAAACAAAACGCAGTACCTTTTCTCTCGGCGCCTGCCTACTGCAACTTCAATCGGGCCAAACAAATCTAACCCACAGTGCGTGAATGGACGCTGGTGGTGAGCTACGCGTGCGCCAGGTAAGTCACCCATTCGTGGAACTTGCGGCTGACACTTCCTTATTCTGCACAGCATACACTGGGACACAACAGACTTCACGGTAGGTCTCAACCTAATAAGCCAATACTTCTGCCTCAGTTGATTTACGACGGTTTCCTGATTTGCATGAGCAGCCTTCACGTGATAGTGTCGTACTATGAGTCGTGCGACTGGATGCCTTCCGTCCAAAATCACAGGTCTTTTTGTCTCCAAATCAACGTCCAGTGCAGCATCAATGCGGCCTCCAACACGTAATATACCATATTCGTCCAAAAAAGGTGTAAGATTTGATAACTTACTGCCATGTGGTAAACACTTTCCTTTTTGAATTGCAGCTATTTCTTCAGCAAAATATTCTGCTTGCGCGTGTTTAAGTAACAACCGTTCTGATTGTTCCATAGCTTTACAGTCTATTTCCTTACTAAGCCCTCTGCAAGAATCAATAAATTTTAAAAACATTGCGGTAGATCGCAGTAAACGAAGCCACGACGAAAAACGTCGAGCCTCGGGGACCGGCAAAGAGGTGGATGTAGGCGGCTCAGCAACAATCGTACAGGTGTTTATTATTTCCATATCTGGCTGACAAACATCAGTAGGCCAGTATTCGCGACTACTACGTAAGAAATTAGGACCTTTCATCCATTCATCATTGAATTTCCTCTCATCAAAATCTTCTCGAGTAGCAAAATCAGCGATATTCAGGTGTGTGGGGACGTATCTCCACTCGTCTGCCTTCGTAAGGTCATCAATTTCCCCAAGACGGTTTGCTTCAAACACTTTGTAAGACCGTGTGTTGTTCCTTACCCAATGCAAAACTGTAGACGAGTCACACCAGAAATATCTACGAACTGGCTTCAGTTTATGCTCCTGCATAATTGTATTTGCGAGCCTAGCAGCTAGCACTGCGGCCTGTAGCTCAGCGCGTGGCATTGTGAGCGCTTTAACAGGCATGACTCTACATTTACTTGTGATAAATGCAGTGTACGATTTACCATAATAATCCCAACGCCAATATCCTACTGCACACATGGCTTTAGCACTTGCATCACTAAATAAATGTAGTTCTAAATTATTATAATACTTGCGACCAGTCGCACAGGGGGCAGCCGTAGACTCTTTGTCGCGCATCGTAGCTGCAGCCTGTGGCGTAGTAGGCTCACTGGTCACAGTCGTCGTACAAGGAGCGTAGGAAAGGTCCGCGGACGGTGGCGTGCCCAAAGAGCATACCACATCGTAGCTCTCGTTCTCCCCCATAGAAGAATGTTCGCCGCTTTCGCTCACTCCCGCACCGTGTACATAGCACCTAGAAATTCGAACATTTTTGATAACTTTAAGTAGATCCAGCCACTTAAACCATTTATCGTAAATACCATCAGGTACTGGATCATCCCATCCAATGTTTAAGCGCCATGCGTCCTGTAACATTATACGGCCCTGAATAGCAAAGGGTGATAAAAATCCAAGCACATCAAAAATAGACATTATGACGCGTAACATTATTCGTTTTGTAGGCCTCTGTTTTCCTTTGATAATGTCATCAGAAATACGTTTCAAACTGACATCAAATCCTAATTTATCCTCTTTAGGATACCATTTCATACCCAGAATGCGCTCACCATCGTACTGTTGTTCGATTTTAAAATTCACGGCTGCATCGCTGATAGTATCTTTTGGCAAACTATTCAGTACATTTTGACTATTACTAGACCAATTACGCATCTCAAAACCGCCCTCCTTGTGAATTTTCAAAACATTATTTATCATTTCGGTGGCCGAAGCTTCATCCTCGAAACTATCGATGTAGTCGTCCATGTAGTGAGAGTTTCGTATAGCGGCCACAGCGTCGGGCAGCGATGACTCGTACCGCTCTGCGTTCTTATTTTTAACAAACTGTGCAATAAAAGGTGAGCAGTTAGCGCCAAAGATAAGCGATGTCATTACGAACGTTTTAACCGACTCAGTCGTACTATTCCTCCATAAGAAGCGTAAGGCATGCTGATCCTCTGGGTGAATTTTTACTCTTAAAAACATATCTTTAATGTCACCCGTCACAGCAAAGCTGTGTTCCCTAAACCGTAGCATGATACCAAATAATGAAGCCAATAAGTCAGGACCTGAAAGTAAGTAATCATTCAAACACATACCTTGTACCTTCCCAGCAGCATCGAAAACCAACCTCAATTTTTTCTTATTTGGATTGTCAACTCCAAAATGTGGCAGGTACCAAGTTTTCGGCGTAGCTTGTGTCTCCGTCAGTTCCTGTGCGAAATCGTTAGTTAACAAATGTTCAATTCGTTCAGCATATCTCTCAGAAAAACCTTTATCTTTAGCCATTTTACGTTCGATCCCCAACAACCTCTTAAAAGCTCCGTCATACGAATCAGGCATTTTACAATTCGCGTCCTTCCATGGCAAGCCCACGTACCACCGACCATCTGCCTTAAGCTCAGCAGTCCTCTCCAGACAAGCAACAGCACGAACGTCATCTGCGTTCTGTCTTACCTTAGTAGAGACGCCAAGAGCGTCTATGGAAAACAAACGTTTCACTTGGTCGTGAAGACTTTTTAGTGTAAGTTCTTCCTCCAAGAGAGTGTCCTGGTTATCTGTAACGCAAAAATTAACCTGCCTAGGAATAGAAGCGGACTGCGGCACACGTACGTGTCCATGTATGCACCAACCCAAAGGTGTGAGTGTAGCGAACGGCTCAGATTTACTACCTGGTATAATTCGTAACGGACACAATAAATGGTAATTATCCTGGCCAATCAAAATTTCAGGTTTACTATTACATAAACGTATTTGATCTCTAATTTCACATAGGTTACTAAATTCATTCAATTTAACAGACGACAATTTTTGCACAGGTAAGTTAAGCTCAGTTACACTACGCGCTCTCATTGAGAAAACCTTATCGTCCATACCTGACAATTGGACGCTTGTCACAATTGCGTCACAAACCATTTCACTGTCGCTCCAGGCGCTGCACACGCGCAAAGTCTCGCGGCGGCCGCTCAGGCCCGCGCGCTCTGCCAGCGAGCTCGTTAGCATAGTGACAGTAGCCCCGTCGTCGAGCAATGCAGACGCACTAATTACACCGTTAGGTCCGCGAATACGCACAGGCACTACTTTCAACAGCACTTGAGACTCATTAGCTGCAACATGCGTGACAGTTTCTGCCGAAGGTTGCTCAGGCTCACTCTGCTGCCTCTGCGGTTCAATGGCGCCATCATCTCGGTCGCGTCTGATACTATAGTGCAATAATCTATGATGCGCCGCTCCGCAGTTGTCCTTGTCACACACAGGTGCTGGGCAGGTATCTCGAGCATGACGTGATACTAGACACTTGAAGCAAATTCCTTTGCGTTTGACATATTGCCACCTGACTCTACGAAGTGCCTTCTTAAACTGCTTGCAATCAGTAAGTAAGTGTTGACGACTAGTACGGCAAAAATCACACTTATTGTTAAGGCCAGAAGATGCATCTTGCAATAACATCGGTTGTACCTTGTTCTGATCGTAGTATCTATTTTGGTGTTTGTACGTATTCTCATTTCGTACACCAGTACAATAAATATTCGCCGTAGTCGATACTTTGACAGCTTCAACGTGTAAAAAGTCAGACAATATCAGCAATCGCGACTTCTTGCTTTCAGTTATAATTGGGAAACTATAATCTGTCCATTTCGAAAGTAGTACGGTCGGTAGTTTAGACAGTATGATCGATACTATACTCATGCCTTCTAAACATTCCTCTCTTTTCACGGCTCGTACTGCTTCTATGAAGTTTCTTACTTTGCACGAAAACGTCACGATATCCTTTTGATATTCGTTTGACACAGTCGGTAATCGCTTAATATCTTGAAGTATGCGCGATACAATTCCATCCGGGTTACCAAAACGTAGCTGTAGCGTAGATATAATAATGTCAGGAGACGTCGCACTAATAAGCATAGCTGACACTGTATCCTTAGCAGCTCCTCGGAGGCATTTCCTCAATCGCCATAGATTTTCTTTCGCGCTATAGCCACATACTTCAGTCGATTCGTCGTACGCTAATTTGAAATGTAGCCATTCCATCGGGTCTCCACTAAACTCAGGTAAATCCCGCGGCGTACTTAGGCGGCTAAGCAAATTAGCATTGTTCCTACTGTTAGCAACGGCGTTTGCCATATCTTTAATTGTGCTGGCTAGCATATGAACCGTGTCATCGGGGTTACCTCCACGTTGAGCGAACAGGGGCGGCGGCGACGACGGCAGCGCGGCCAGTTGTGGCGCGGCTGTGGCGGCCGCGGGCTGCTCGGAGGCTGCCGCGGGGGCAGCCCGTGGTGGCGCTTGTGCTCCATTTAGCCCGACATCGTTCATCTCTAAACTAGACTGTAGCCATGTGTCGACATTGTACTTACTCGCTTTTTCCAAATGTGGACTGTATATTTCTTCGTCAAGTTCAGCGAGGTCGACTTCCAATTGTTTGTCTATAAGCTCCATACGAATTTTAGCTTTTTGTTCCGCTGCTTGCATCTCGAGTCGCTTTCTTCTTGCCTCGATAGAGGCGAGAGATGATTTGCAGGACATCACGCTTTGACATGTACTTCGGGGAGCGGGAGGCAGCTGGGGCGCGTGTGGTTCCGAGCAAATGCTTCTCGGCAAGGTTGTGTCGCAAGATACCATAATCGCGGCGTCCGAAGAGGCACCCAATTCCTCAGCACGGCGGACGCCATTTTCTTCTGCACAACGTTCACCACGCGTTTTACTCCGTGTGCGTACCATTTTCGCGCGCGCGGATCTACAAGATCCGGCTCGAAGACCACTTGAAACCGACGGATGGTACGCAGTGAATAAAAGCCCGAAGTATCGTCAAAAACGTTATATTAAAAAGCACACAAATTACATCGCGAGTTATGGAGAGACAACAACTAACACTTTGTGTCATCTAAACATAAAACCATTGACAAACTAAAAATAGGTTTTATTTAAATTATAAAAGTATTGAGCGCGTCGCCAACAATCATTTACATAAAATGTCACCGCAGCAAATGTATAAATAATAATAATAAGTGTTATTTTATTTTAAAAGAAGACTATACTTTTTTCGTTAAAAATTACTCACAAAAACTGATAAATTCTCATCTTTTAAATAATAGATGTGCTTGTGTTTGTTTTTGTATGTACGACTAATACATTGTTTTTTCTTTTAATTCAGAATGTAATATATGGTGTAGAGGTTGAGGGTACTTAACTTAACAACTTTGAATGAACTGAACCCAACTTCAACGTCATTACAAGATTGCTACTAAAGGATTAATCACTTTAACGAAACATAAACACGTTCATTAGAACCCCAAATCCATTATATTATCTATTCTACAGTAACGAACCTTAATGCTATACAAACAGATAGTATAATCGATTGCTTCTACCATTACAGTAATTGCTTTTACAGTAATAATTCCGGAGCGGTCTTACGTTGGATATGTTTTCCCTGCGCACAATCTTTTGAAACCTTAGAAAAGTTAATTAATCTTAGAGCTTAAATCCAGTCAGATACAGCCGAAGTCGTATTGAAAGGGAAAGAATATATATAAAAGCATAACCAAACGTATACAGCTTATATCTTTTGTAGTATGATGGAGTATGATTTTACTGGAGATTTACAAAAAAAAATGTTATTTAAAACAAAATTGATGAGTTTGTCTCATCTAATTTTTTATTCAAAATCAGGTAAATTTATGACGGCGCTTTTAGAAGTATACGTATTCATTTCAAATTAATTCAAAGTGTTATTATATGCAACCCAAGTAGGTTGAGTAGTAGAAAAGAGTGTATAATTTCATCCTAAGCGAAGACCGGGAAGTAGGTCAAATTAAAATTTCAAGATTTTCTTACATACACAGTTACAAGTAAAGCTTATAAAAGAAGGTGTTAATAAAACTAATTCTTGAACCTATTTCGTAGCATCTTCTTTTATTCTAAGGAAATTACCTCCGATTTATTTCACCATAACCTTTATTTAATTGTACATCCCAGGCTTACATTACAAGGAACCTGCCGTCCAAGTTCTCTATAACTCGTCCTTTCCCTAAGCTTAGAATAAACTCTGTCCTGTCTCGTTAGGGAAGGAAAATCCTTATTAGTGGAGGTGTACAATGAATCCCAAGTACCCAGCCACGTGACAGGGCCGGACTTAACGAGCTTGAAAAAAGATGCTAAACTTGACGGAGACGTGCCTGGATCTCATTAACGGGGATTTGGGAACTCAAATATTGCTTGGGTAGAATGGTAAGCTATTTCTCGATTAGAAATATTTTTTTACAATATTTTATATAATACTTATCACTGACTTTTCGGCCTAACTTGAGAATATTTGATGACATATTAAAGAAATAAATAGACAAAAAAAAAGAAAAGCATGGTCGATCCGGTGAATAGGGTTTAATCGTTTAGTGAATTTTATATATTATGTTTTTTAATTACGTATCATCAATAACAATTCTTTAGTTCCTATTACAATATCCAAGCTCAGAACACACGTAATACAATTCAGTTTAAAATCGATTTTATTATTTTTATAGTACTATACGCCGTACTAGCGAACTTTAAATATTAGAAACAGAAAAATCGTATCTCCCCTTGCGGTGCGGGAATTGAACCCACGACCTTCACGTATCGCGCGTGCTGCTCTTACCAACTGAGCTAACCGCAAGTTATTGTAGGCGATAAAATTTTTCTGCTGTATCAACTGTTAGCCTTTCGGTAAGTGCCCTCTGCCGAATATGTTTAGAACTACATACTTATCAGTTGGTAAGAGCAGCACGCGTGATACGTGAAGGTCGTGGGTTCAGTTTAAAATGTCTTTATTTATTTAGATTACATCAGTAACATTTATGGTTATGAATTAGCTCTACCAATCAAAAGTGACTCTACCACCGGTTCGGAACTTATAACTGCCAAGAAGATCTTGACAAGAAACTTAGTAGGTAAGCAATTTTCAAGGTGCTCAACTCAAAATGGCGTCATTCAGTTTAAGTCAATTAATCATCTTACGAATGTTTGATTAAGTGTGGCTCCCACGACCCTAACTCCAAGAGCCAGCCAACCCTCGTTCCTACTGGCCAGTTTTACATAGTTACGTAAGGCCTGTGGCCGGTACTGCAGAAGTTAGATAAGCTTATATAATCTAAAACAACTTCTGCCATGCTCGATTTACAGTCCAGTTCAGCTTGCACGTATCTTATTGGCCCGGAGCCACTTCCTGGCCCACTTCGGACACGAGGACCAGGCCAAGGTCATGTCGCGTATCCAGGTCAAAGTAAACACTAACGACTGATCTACTGATAACTTTGATGGATGGGTGTTCATATGGATTGGAGTTATTAACGACCCTTGTGTTAACAGCTCTTTCTTGTCTTTTTTCACTATTTTAAAATAAATATCTAATACTTTTTCTATAGATGCAACCTTCATATTTATCCTAGCTGGATTTTTTTTTATATTGCACTTCAAGATTGACCTCATCCCACCTGATGTTAAGTGGTAATGAGGTCCTTGCTTAAGGGCGACAAGTTCAGCATAATAAAGCTGAATTCATATATTTAGAGACAGTGTCACAGTCAGATGTTCCAAACCACAGCAGGACTAACTAAGCTGAATGAATAACTAAATATATGGGGCACGAACTGCCCCATATTAACCCAACCGGGGATCGAACCCGGAACCTAAGAGATGACGCGACGCCAAAGTCCGGCACGCTCGCCTCTCGGCTAGAGAGGTCGTCAAATATAGTCCTTTTCAGAATTCAAAATTGTTTTAGTCAAGTAATTGACATCAATAATACTCGTTAATCATCCATGTTACCAAAATGTGAATTCTTACTGCACGACAATCAATCAAATAATATTTTATTAAAGTAGGTCACATGTAACATTTTTGAATCGTCATTGAATACAATGCAAAGTAATTCTACTGCCGGTTCGGAACCTAGGGGCCTACTCCCATAAACGAAATATGTCGGATCCGACAACGGATGGCAATTTATAAACCTCATAATCATACCTAAAGAAATCACTTCGAATGCAAATTAAGCGTATTCAAAAAACAAAATATTATTTATGCAAATCAAAAACCACGTCTTCATTCCCAAACTTTTGAATAATCTTCAAAAACGAAACCTTTCGTTTGTTCGTTTCGTTTTTGAGAGTACCCCCCCCCCCCCCCCCTCTATATCTATCGAAAAGACACCGGTAAGAAACTCAGCAGATTAGTTAAAGTAGCAGTATCTTACTTATAGCTATGTGTACTAATGTGTAGACCACTTTGAACCAAGTCACATAGTGAAATTTTTATTTTAAAACATTAAGTATTTTTATTTGAGAAGTAAGCTGGAGCAGACCAGTCTCCAAAACCTAAAACTACCAATATTTGCAAGAAACTCGGTAATTCTCTCTGCAAAAGCCAAAGTAATTACAAACTTTACACCGTTATTACAGTTTAATTTATAAAGTTGAGAGTTTAGTTTATAGATTTCAAATGTCGATCACTTAGGTTTTCCTCGAATAACGGTAAACCAATAATTTGTGGCCCATTCGTGGAAAAGCAATTTGTCGTGAACGCGAAATAAGTTGGATTTCCAATATGTTGCCTAATGAGTTTCTGTGAACCAGAGTAGCTTAGGAGAAACACATACAGCAGTATTATTATTTAGGTACAATTACATCAATATGCCGGTTTTTTAACTGTAAGGTAGGCAAAAAGAGTTAAAGGAGTATGAGATTTAGAAAGTTTTTTGAACTTCCCAAGAAAGTGCGCATTTCATTCCAACATGTGATTTTTCTTTTTTACATAGACGATGTGATATACTTAACATAAAAATGAATTATTGAATGGATGATAATCGAAAAAAATTCTGATGGTTGATTAGTTCAAATAGAAATTAATTGATTTTATATTTCCTTTCCCCGCTCTTTATAGTTTCTTTGGGTGCTGATATTGACATATCAAATAAGTATGTTTAAACTAAATCGCTTTACATATCTCATAGTTGAGGCAAGGCTTGTATGTGTACCACATACTTCATGTTACAACGATTTTTTTTTTGATATTTCTTACAGATAATGCAATTTTAAAACTATTTAATAATCAGTTTCTTGGTAAGTAAAATGTTGATATTACAATATGCTATATTAATAGAAAATGTGTTTTGGCAAGTATTTAAAACTATCTCAATTGACTCGACATCCCTAGTCTGCCTTACTGGCATTATTAAGAAACAAACCCATTCGTATTTCGTTTCAAACTCTTGTCTTTTAAATTAGACGACGATTAACGAATAAAAGAATAACCAACCAATGTGAACCATTTCCAATGTTCTTTCATAGTCAACGTAGTCTAGCAGTCAGCTCGGTGGAAAATGCTATTATACCGTGGATTTATTATTCGTGCACTAGTACAAAAACACTCGACCCGACATCGAACCCTCGGTCGCTAAGTGGTCCCCTAATTACTGCTCCACTCCACTGGATGCGCACTTGGGGCACCGGTCAAGAGGAGTTTCTTCAGTGTTTAATTAATTACTGAATATTCCAAGCAAGATGTAGAAATACTATAATTACTAATGTTTCGTGGGTATTCACAACCGAAAGTCATTCAAGTAGCAAACACTCAATCCTTTAGAATCTTTGTATTTGTATTTAAATCAATCTGCTTAATACGTATGTCAAATTTATGCCACGCCATGCTTGTAAACAGGAATCAGTTTTTGCAAATTATTTCTACTTCTTATGAAGTAGCGAACTAAAAAATAGACAGAAGTTAAATTTTGTAAAATATATAAATGGACATAATAAGATGAGACTTTTTAAAATGAATAATTTGATCCATTCAGACGAAATTTGGAAAAAATAATTATTAATTACTCAAGCTCACTACAACATCACTGGTAGTTTCGCTATGTGTTTGGTCGTTAAATTTTTTTATTTATTAATCCATTCCAATATTTGAAAAACGATCCGTTCTAGTTACGGCAGTAATAAATTATACTAGGCGTAAGCTAAAAACAACCGACTGATGACTGACGACAGCTGTATTCAACGGTACCTATTATTTAACGACTCGTAATCTGTTGGTGAAAACGGATAGTATTTATTGACACATTTCAAATTGTAAAATATTGGATCTGGGCATTACTGTATCGCTTATAGTAATGATTATATTTACAGTTCTATATAACTGTATGTTGTCTTTTATAAATTCAACTTATTTATGTATCTTATCTATGAAATCATTAAAAAGATTTTCATCGTTTCCACTCAGACCTGCAATGAGTCGGCTAAACGGAATTATCCACACTTTAATAATCAAAGGCACTTCTATATAATCAATCAATCAGGGGGTTGATGGCACAAAGAAAATCCACAAAGGAAGTTCCTCCCTCCCCTGCACCCCACCCTGCAACCCTTCTATTAAACAGTTCCAGGTAATGCCGGCAGCGGAAACGGTTATCGTGAATAAAAAAAGTGATTTCAGCTACAAAGAAAAAGAGAAAAGAAAAGACTACGCACCTAAATTTGTGTTTTGTTGATAATGATTTAAAAAAGTATTTGTTTTAATCGACCTTTTTTGGGTCGTTTCATTCCCTTCAATATGATTGAGTGAAGCGATGGCTGGCACATACGTCATGCTTGTGAACAGGTGCCACCTTTGGGGACTGGTCTGCTCCAGCTTACCTCTTAAAATAAAATAATACTTAATGCTCTTTTCACTCATCAAAATAAAACTATATGACTTGGTCCAAAGTGTTCTACACATAGCTATAAGTTGGTTACTGCTACTGTAACATATCTGCTGAGTTTCTTACCGGTGTCTTCTCGGTAGATATAGGTTCCGAACCGGAAGTAGAATCACTTTGCATTGTATTCAATGACGATTCAAAAGTGTTACATGTAACCTACTTGAATAAAGAAAGATTTGAGAATTTGAGTAATTAGCAACAAATTAGGGTGTGATATTCATTTAATTCGGCCAATTTTATCTGCTAGCATGATAAATCTGAAAAACTTCACGTTCGACATTCGTTTGTATGCACAGTCAAGTCGGGCCATAAGGCTAGCGGTTAAATGTCGTGGGTTCTGCAGTGCGCCATCGCTTGCGTCATCAGATTTAATGGCGGACAAGTTTGAGGGTTGTGACGTGTTTTGAAAATGGTACCACTATAATAAAACTCGACATAATAAAATAATAGTACTTAGTGAAACTGCAAAGCAGGTAAATATCAACGCAATGTGATCAATGCCGCAGTACCTAACATTTTATGATGATTTCTAACGATTGATTATTATTTATTTGTATATGAACATATATTGCACACCAAAGTACAAAAAGTGGACTAAACGCTACAAGCATTCAACTCTTTGATTTTTAAACCCATCAGAGTTCACAGTACTGAGGGTCTACTCCCAAAAACAAAATATGTCAGATCCGAAAACGGATAGCAATTTTTAATCCTCATAGTCACATCTAATTCACTTAAATTGCAAATCAAGCGTTTTCATGAAATATAATACTATTTATGCAAACCAAAAACCACGTTTTTCCTTTCGAACTTTTGATAAATCTTCAAAAACGAATCCTTTCGTTTGTTCGTTTCGTTGTTGAGGGTAGACCCCCTGATCCCGTACTATCGATAGTTTAACAAATAATTTATATTGCTTGTTATGTGCCAGTGCTAAACATTAATAATTTAAATTAATCTTCATTTAATTGTTTTCTTTTGATAACACACGCTTGTGTTGTGGAAACTAAAATCAACGGCGGAACAGTTACATCATTAGTGCTGCAGACCACAATACCTCGTGGTTTCAAATTATCTGTCTATTTGGCTTGCTTAGTTAGTATAGCGAAGATAGTATGTAGCATATACCATAACACCCAGACACAGTACAAAAAAAATATAACACAAATGTGTGTCCGGGCTTGGCATCGCTCCCTTGAACCCCGGCAGAGAGGAGAGGCAGGGCGTTTTTATATTTCAATATTACAATAAACCTGGTGTTCGTCTCAGTCTAGAAGGAATAATTACATAGCGAGGAAAATCTTCTCCATAGTGAAGACACAATTATCTGCTACGTTCGTAGCATCTACAGCTTTTCGTAGCTTGTAACTGCACGCAAGGTTAGCGCTTATTTGAAAACTGTAAATCGTAATATTTACATTATTTATTAATCACTACCAACCCGCCCCGGTATCACACGAATATTAATTTGAATTTCAATCCAAAAATGTACCATGCTTAATGAATTTATACCCACCCTGCTTGGGTGGACTGCTTTGTGGTTTTAGTCTGAAAGTTATAATCTTTTTACGTACATAAACTATATCTGATGCACTTATGAATCGCCTATCTATACCAAATATGATGTTACTTTCACTTCGGAACCAATAATATACAAACAAAAAACTCACTAGTTTCTCTTACAAAGACGGCAAAACTATTCAATCCAGTAATTAGTAGAGAATTTTGCAAAAAATCAAACAGTTAGCTTATCAATCGCAAAATATACTACAATTTTCTTTACTTGAAGATTCAAACTTTTATACATATATTTATTACCACAAAAGTCCTAGAATAGAGGGATATTAGCAAATATACAATTGCAAACTCTCAATTGGCTGCATTTATTATATATGTATGTATGTATGTATATGTGCAATGTTCAAATAAACTCGTTCACACATATTTGCTTACACGCATCAATAAGTCCAAAGTCGTGACAAGAATTGAGAAAACGCAACTAAAATTTTCAAAATTAGATAACATAAAACAAAACGTATGAACAAATAGCCTAGTTAGTTGTGTTAAACTTAGGTACCGGCATGTGCTCGCGTGAATTTAAGCTCAGACCGTTGTTTATAGCTTTAAGCACGACAGCTGCGACCTTGCAGCTTTAGTGGCGACACCAGGAGCTTTGCACGTGTACGAATAAAGCTTGCTCGGGTAGCAGAGCTTTTGACATTTAGATTACAACACGCGTGGAACTTGCAACTAAATACAGAATTTCAGAGATGTATGTAAAAAATATCGTTAGTTAAAGTTTGTCACACGCCACATAAACTAACTATCTGCATGACAAAAACGTTGACAGGTAGAAAATACTTTTAGAGTTAAGTCCACTTTATTTTACTTTTTTTGTGCAATGATGTTTATTAGTAAGTGAATGTTAATAAATCATTGATTTGTGTTTTTAACCTTCCTCTTTTATTTTGTTAATAAAAATATTATGTGTTAAACATACGTTAACAATCGCAATTATTGTTATCATTTTTTTGTTACTCTTCATTAATAAATATTATTTCAGCCCAAAGGCTGAAATAAAATTCAAAAAGTTAGTAAATAAAATTATTTAAGGAATACAGATGTATTTTATACCTGATGCCAAAGTCAGTATCTTAAGAACTTGTGTTATAGAAACCTGAACCGAGAATAGAGGTACCATAATACATACTTGAATCAAACAAACACACGTTAAACTACACCCATTGGACTTTGTGCAGCCCTTAAATAAGAACTGATATCGAACTGCAAGGGTTTACCTTCATGTGCTGTCGATCGTCCATTTATAAAACACAGACATATAATAAATACAAAGGTTCATCAGGCAAATATTTATCCTAGATTAGGATTTTCACAGAACCACAAGAGCCTGCTACCGATGTCATCGCTTCACCGTGGAAAATATTCCATTACGAACAAAAAAAATTGGTAATCATTGCCGGACCATAAAAAAGTGGAACTCGCTTTGTACCGGCTCGTGTATTTCCTCCTTCCTTTGACATAGATTCCTTCAAAAGGGGCGTGAAGAAACATCTTACGGGCCAGTATGGCAATGCTAACGATAGGATATTTTGTTATCAAATCCGTTGTCATCGTAATATGGGTTCCTCTCTTGCTTACAATCAGGTTGGGAGAAGCCAATATATTGCGCTACTATAAAAAAAAAATCCACAACCAAGCCCTTGGTTCAACTTGGTTCAGCCAGGAGTGCTATTGTTCTACACTATACGAGCGAATATGGAGCGAAGATCTAATTTATTAAATGGTTTACTCATCTGTCAGTTGTTACGTCTTGCCTCGGTCCCTAAATTGGACTTGTATTATGGTAGAATATTTGTATAGTCGCAGTTTTTAAGGGGAGCCTCCCCTCGCTTCGGGACTAGACAGGGTTGCCTTGCAGGTAAACACGTATTAAAAGCAAATGAAATTGCTATTTCTGAATGCACACACGCTGGTAGTTGCATTCACAGACGTTATCATGATATAAATGCCGTGAAAATCCTAGTAATTTTATAAACGTGGAAGTATTTAGGATTCTAAGGATATTTTCGCTACTCTTTCACGCAAAATCGAATGAATGGACTTGGATGAAAAACGGTAAAAATGCTAGATTAGCACATACGATGTGTCTAGTGGAGAAAGGTATGTTGCTGATCCAAAAACTCCACCTAAATAGTCTTTCACTCTTTTCCAGATTAGTTAAATTATGGAATTCAGTAACTCAGTGATTTGAGTGTGAATATTATGGATGGCGTGGATATTAAGTATTGAAGAAAATCAGTTTTCTGTGTAATATTTCATATTATGTTATAATTCGTGGGAATTACATCAGTAGAAGATAGATAGATAGATAGAAGAAACAATTCATAAGTATGTATCACCTATTTCAACCAAATGAAGCTACCTCTAGTTCAGAACCTTTAACTACAGATACGATACAGGCAAGAAAATGCAGTTTTCATTACAAAAAGCCGATCTTATAACTAATTTCGTACCAAGACATATAAAGGGTAGTTTATCAATTGTGGAACTATAATTATTCCAACGGAATGATGCACATTTGAAGCAAATATTGGATTAATAAACGAACTGTAGGTCCCAATGTCCCAAAAACGTTCTAAAAAATATAATAATAATAATTTATCCCACTTGTGTGATGTATTAGTTCAAGTCAGACGGCTATTATATAAGATGTCCACTAGACACGTCCCAGTACTAATATAAAACTATTCGCACCAAAATGCCCTGCGGGTGTACAGTCGGCATCTTCAAAGCCAGGTAAGGGCGAGGTAATTTCACTGAGGGTGTACTCTCTAGGGACGGGGGCGACTGACCTGCCGACCGACACGCCATCTACGAACTTAATTCTTTGATAATATGCCTCAAAATCCTTAGGCACGAAGCCAGACGTGACCTATCCAATACTGGATCCTATTTTTAACTTTGAGTTAGTAGGAGTAAGGTTGGTTTTGGTGCGGCAGACAGGTAGACAGGGTTACGCAGGGGACAAGGTACGCCGGGCTGTGAATTTTTCACGAACTTTCCAAAAGCTTTTTGCGAGCTTTGTCTGTACAGCGTCGCTTGTATTTGTGTAGTGTAATCGTTTTTGGATCGCGAGCTTTTTGTTGCTACATTGAAATTAAGCTTTTGTGGAGCTTTCGGTAACGTGCACGGATGTTTAAACAATTACACGCTGTGGATTTTTGCTTATTTTGTTTAGTTTTCTGTTCAAACGTTTAACTTTTTTTTAGGGCCCGATCTCTATGAAATGTTACTGATTTTTACAACAACTCCTTGAAAAGTCGATAGTTAAAAAATCAGACAGGAAAAATGGACTGAAAATAGATATGTAGCCCAGTTTAGCCAAACATCAATAAAAATAATATAGTGTTCATTGCATTCCTCATATTAAATAGTTTGTTAGCGTTATATGTATATACATGTACAGTTTTGATTACACTATTATCGTGAAATCTAATTACAACCAGTCAGGTGGCAGGTGGGGGCTGTCATGTGCAGCCGGCAGCGCCCTAGACGTGTCGCCCTTTACCCCGGCAGCGCCCCGCAGCGCCCTGCGGCGCCTTTGAAGTCGCGTGACCAATCAACCGCTCGCCCTTTGATTGTTACGCCAAATTATAAACTTATTTAATTGGGACCGTATGTTTTATGCCAATACCAAAACAATGTTTATTATTCCTCTTTGTCTTTTATAAGTTTTTGTTTATATAAATAATGTTTGGCAGTTCATCTATTTTATAAAAATGAATCGTAAAATGTGTTAGTAAGCGCATAACTCGACAACGCTTGGACCAATTTTGATAATTATTTTTTTAAAATGTATATTGACATATAATAATGGTTTTTACGGCAAGAAAAATTGGAATAGTTGCCGGGATGCCTCGTAAGACTGCCCTTTTTTTCCAGTACAAACAGTCAAGTCACATTCCAAATCTTTTTGACAAGACGAAGTCTGTTGGGTCCGCCAGTTAAAAATAAAAATGACTTCCATTTGTTTTTAAAATAGCCCAGGTCTAAGAAGTATACTAAAAAGGTGTGCACTTTATTGCCCTAAATGTATCTCTATAGACAAATCAAATTGGTAGTGTAATAATTCTTAAAATCGTTTTCATTTCGTATTTTGCCGCAAAACAGTTTTTGAGTCATTTTTTTATATAGCCTATAAGCTGTCCCACTGCCGGACAAAGGCCTCCCCTATATAGTTTCAGCGTTCTTCATCAGGAGCCAGATTTTACCAAACTTGTGAAAAACGGTCCGCGTCGTCACGCCAACGCATTTTCGACTTTTCTCTTCTTCTTTTTAAGTCAAGATTATCTTACAATTAACTTGCATGTTGGTGTTTGTGTAATGAAAATGAAGACACTAAAAAACTGTGT
Source organism: Glyphodes pyloalis (assembly GCA_037074685.1). Classification (NCBI taxonomy): domain Eukaryota; kingdom Metazoa; phylum Arthropoda; class Insecta; order Lepidoptera; family Crambidae; genus Glyphodes; species Glyphodes pyloalis. The sequence continues at coordinate 514,191 of JAYKKO010000012.1, read as the reverse complement.
GGCAAGTTAATTATATCAGAGTACGAGAAATGTTTTGTAAATTAGGAGAGTGTGAATCTCTTAAGTCTTGTAAAACCTTATTCATATTTCATTGTCAAATAAAAAGTGGGTACTTACTTGGATTCCCAGAAGCTCAAAAAACTTTCATAATCCTCAATAAGTATTTATGGATAAAGCTCTTATACAAACATACTAAAATTTCATGATCTCGTTCCATTCTGCTTTTAGCTTTTCATCGTAAGTTGTAATCTACATATTTGGCCTGATATTTCGAACATTCAAAATTTCTCTACATAACACAGCGAAATTACTATTTACTCTACGTTCGAGCACGTTGTATAAGCATTTTCCGAAACTAAATAACTCTCGTTAGTCCCTTGGGAACTCCAAAATATTTGCGTAAGGTACGAGCAAGCACAAAATATACAGAGCCCTAATAGAATTACACATTCGCTAGCCCAAGGGAAGGGTTGCCAGGAGAGTGGGGTCGGGCGCTGGTCCGCAAATTTAATAAATACCACTTTTAATGTCGACGGATAAAAATGCTTTTGGTGACGCATTGCGGAATATTTTAAGTGCCCGCACTTTTGAGGTCTTTTTACCCGTAATTTTATGTTACTTTGCTTTTTGGGTATTTTTGATGATTTTAAGATCGACTGGCCCGCTCAAAGGTTTGATGAGGCCCAGGACGAGCATTTGTTAGATAAAGTTTTATGTGTTTCTCTGTCTGAGTATATATACATTTATTTACGTATTTCTGTTACTATTTTTGAAGATGATTTTTATAACACAAGTGATTATGCTACTTATTTTTGGACCAAGTCAACATCATGTTACATCTGACTGAAAACGATCCAAATGCTGGTCACGCCTAAATTCTTAGCTTTAAAATGTACAGTTGATTCAAGAGTGGGCGCAATTTTTCCTTCATTTTGTGTTACTCCCTCAGCCAAAGCATTTTATCTCAAAATATCGTACTAACCGTATCGTATCGACCGTCTCAACTAGCCGAAGGCGTGACACTAACCCACAACCAAATGAGATTACTCTCGAGTTGTGTCAACCGACCCCATGGACGAGCTAAGCTGGCCACGAGGGGAAGAGACACTTGTGATATCGATATCACCGTTCTTTTAAAAGAAAGAGATTAGCAGATTTAATGATTTTCCCATGTGGCGAGATGAGGTACCAAAAAACTCGATCAACATGTCGATTTTATTATTTTTATAGTACTATACGCCGTACTAGCGAACTTTAAATATTAGAAACAGAAAAATTTTATCTCCCCCTGCGGTGCGGGAAATGAACCCACGACCTTCACGTATCGCGCGTGCTGCTCTTACCAACTGAGCTAACCGCAAGCTATTGTAGGCGATGAAATTTTTCTGCTGTATCAACCGTTAGCCTTTCGGTAAGTGCCCTCTGCCGAATATGTTTATATCTGCATACCTATCGGCCCGTGGTACATTCATTGCAGAAATGTTTGAAAACCACGGAATCGAAGACACCTGGCATCTTAATCGATTTTATTATTTTTATAGTACTATACGCCGTACTAGCGAACTTTAAATATTAGAAACAGAAAAATTTATCTCCCCCTGCGGTGCGGGAATCAATCAACATGTTATGGAGAGAGCTGTAGGAGGAGTTGATCTATGTGAAAGATTCAAATGTGACTATCCGTAGTATAACTAAAGTAAACGCATATCTCTTACGATCACAGATTAATGGCCATTTCCATTCACATTCTTATCTTTTAAGAGTAGTGGATTTCTTTTGAGTAAAAACTTATATCATTTATTGGTTAATCAAATCACGTTCTAGGTTCTACTTTGGCAACCCCAAAAATGAACATGATTTTGTCACCATGACAGGAAGGTGATTCTTGCAAGAGGCTTAAAGCCAAGATTTGAGGAAGCCTTGATGAGAGGTCTAAGTTCAGCACTGAAATGGTGACGAAAAATTTGTTTAACCTAAGGAGCATATAAGCTAAAACATAATAAATAAATATTGGCCAACATAATATATTCTATAATAAGTAGCTAAAGCACTTGTGTTACAGAAATCAGAAACAATGACGATAGCAAAACAGCCAGACCCGAAAAAATACCTATATTAAAAAAGTTTTCAATATTGAACCTAGAACCTAAGAGATAGCACGACGCCAAAATTCGGTCCACTCGCCTCTTGGCTACGGAGGTCGTCAAATTCATTCTTTTACCACAAAGGTCACCAAAGTCGGAATATAATATAAGTAAATCGATATCGATATTTTCAGAAACTGACCTTCCCGCGGATACCTGCTGCGAGCCTTAGGCTCCGCCAGGTTCCCCGGGGACACTCGCGATATAATGCTGTTTTGCCCTCTCTACCCTCCCGTTGGAAACCAGACAGAAATCCAATACTTTCAACTCAAACGAAATTCAATCCTCACTCAACAACTTTAAAGTTTACATTTCCATTCTATGAAGAGTTTCTCTGATCGCCGGATGATAGCATGTTGTTTTCTTTTCTCATTTCAAAGGGAAAATTATGAAATTAGATTTGTTTCCGCGGCGTTTGACGGAGGCAAAGTAATAAAAGTTGATTTCAAAGTTTAATTTCGCAGTCTCATTTGCTGCCTGGAGATTATTCTTCTGTTACTGTACATGAAACATGAATCAACGTTAATGTACGCTATTCAAAAGAAAGTGACACTAATTTCTTTTGGTAATGGCAGAAGACTTTGTAATGTTGCGAGGAAAAAAATATAACAGGAAATTGTAAAGCTTTATTGTAAATTACTACAGTTTTTTTTTCTAGCTTAAAAGTGTATATTCGTTTTTTAAATACTTTTTAGGAGCTCCCAAACTAGCCTAAGCATGTTTCTTTAGAAATAAAATAAAAAAGAGGTTTGTATTTTTGATAGATAGATAGATAGATATACTTTATTGCACAAAATCTTTACAGAAATAGGTTTTACAGAAAAATTATAGTACAATTTAGGCGGTCTTATCGCTAGAAAGCGATCTCTTCCAGACAACCTTAAGGTAGAGGAAATAGTAGATGGCGAGAAATGGGTACGGCCGTGCAACATAAATACAGTTTTTATTTTAGAATTATTTCGTAGTTTAACATGATAAACATACATAAACTCATAAATATATAACATTATAAATATATACAAATTTATATATATACAAATAAACATATTTAACATATATAAAATAAAGTAAAGAGTTTTGACTCAAAAAAAAATAACAATAATAATGTTAATAAGTAGGATAAGTGTATGAAAATTACTGACAACCAACATGCCCAGCTGGAATTATAGATAGAGGACATAAATTAACATTCCTTAAGTGAGAGGAAGTACGATTTAACCCTGAGTTTAAAAATGGGAAGGGTCTCAGATAATCTGATAGATAAAGGTAAAGAATTCCATAAGCGAATTGATTGGATAGTGAAGGATTGGGAATAATATTCAGATTTGTTTAGTTGTAATGAACAAACTCAAAAACTAACGTGCCGATTTCAAAAATTAGTTCACCATTAAAAAGCTTAATTTACCCTGAGTAACATAGGCCATATGCTAGGAAAGATGCCCAGTTACAATATTTTACAAGTCGTTATGTAAAAAATTACAATTCGGTTTTAGCTTACGCCTCGTATAATTTATTACTATCCGTAACTAACACAGATCGTTTATCAAATATTGGAAACTGGCACTGGCATCCCTATTAAATATAATGTTTGATGGTGTATAACACAATTCCTTAAGTCCTTTACTTAAGGATGAGATCCATGTATTGCCTCTATCTCATATTTATAGAACCGTCATCAACGATCGATATTTGCGTTTTGGGCTACATCGGGTGTCCCATCTCTTTATAGCGTCAAGCTCCATTCGCCCTGAAGCTGCAGGCTTCGTGGAGCGCCCTTGAGGGCTCTTGACTGCACTTTAAAGGGCGCGATAGGGCACGCGGCCCTCATCGACCTCCGCTGAGGGACTGCAGCGGTACTCTGACACTCGCTGGAACGGTACGTGGATAGGTTAGATGAATATAAAGAATATTGTTGGCCGTGCAACGCACAGATTTGTGGACGTTGTAGTACTTTAAATATTAGAAACAGAAAAATTTTACCTTCCCTTGCGGTGCGGGAATCGAACCCACGACCTTCCAGTATTCTTCCGTATTGCGCGTGGTGCTCTTACCAACTGAACTGAGCTAACCGCAAGTTATCGTAGGCGATGAAATTTTTCTGCTGTATCAATCGTTAGCCTCCGGTCAGTGCCCTCTGCCAAATATTAAGTCAAGTTAAGTTGTACTACTTTTTATTTATTTCTTGATTTCTTGCATCATGTTGTGAGTAATACAGATGGTTAAAAATTAATTTTGTGTTCAACATGAACCCTGATACTACTTAAATGTGTATAGGTTTGTAAGCCTCTAAACAATTATAGTTCTACAGAAGAACTTTTACTTAGAAGTTTAAGGAAATTAATAAGTAGTTGAAGTGCTATTTCGTGCGGATTCAGGAACGATATGGTATTCAAGGGTAGACCTTGAATACCATATCGTTCCTGAATCCTACCGAGAAATAAGCGAGGAACTCAGTAGTTATCGACATTTTTTCAATATTTAGGACTAGAGAACTAGCGAGCGAGCGCGAAGACAATCATGTCTTAATTTACATTTTAAGACTTTCGCGTTCCATTTTAAACATTTAAAATAATTAAACGCGACACCATTTTTATTTAGTAGTTAATACGAACTACTTACTGCCCACTGGGCAAACTACTAAATAAGAATGGTATGGCATGTCTTAATTGTCTTAATTAAGCCATGTATTCATCAAGTTTGTAGTAGTCTTTTTTTATTAAAGGTATTTTAATATGGATCTTAAATCTATGCGTTGGTAAGTCACTAATACATATTATATATCTATCAATTTCATTCAAATTTGTTTTCGCATTACCACTGACAAACATGTATCAAATAACAACCTTGAAACATTATTTTTCATCTGTAATTTAAACTTGAACTTTAGTCGTCACCCCAATTAGCGTCGTATTGTAGACACAAGTGTAGGCGCCTCTCGTTAAATTCGCGCGCCTCGCAGAACAGGACGCCCTGTAATTGCTTCTCCCTACCTGAGTGGGGGTACTGTATTGTTCAACAACAGAAACGGGATAGGTTTTTAACCCTTTTCTTTTAATTCTTGACGATCTCCAGTGGAGAGGCGAGCGTCGCACCATCTTTAAGATCCTGGATTCGCGGTCGTGTCACGAATGGAATTTGAAAAATGAACTTTTCTGTATTGTCTCGGGTCTGGGTGTTGTGTTACCGTGTGTACCGTCGTTTTTGCTGATTTGTTTAACACAAGTAAGTAATCTACTTACCACAGAGTTGGATCAATGTATATGATGGTGTTATAATTTTTTTTTGTTTGGATACTAACGCACATATTTTATGAAGAAACCTTTTGTGCATTAGTTCGATGTCGTATAACATTAAGCACACAAATCGCAAGATCAAATATACGACCAAGGACGCCAGACAAAAGAAGCAGCATTCTGTTATGAAATATATATATTTTTATAAATTAATTACCTGATATAATATTCAATAAACTCTAACCAGCTAGAAAACACATACACCTATGTGTGTGATGTTTTACCTATGTAAAATGTCTACTCTTTGGGATCAGATAATGTACATGGTGAAAGTGAAAAAGCCCTCTCTTCTTTCGAGTCCCAAAAACCCTAAAACAAATGGAAATCCTAGTCTCCAGGGCCCTCTGACAATAAAGCCATCAGTTTCACAGTGTCGGTTCCGGAAAAATTTTCACTGCAGTCCACGCCAGAAACACTAGGGATTTTAAACTTTACCTCTTTGAGCAAAGGCTCAATGTTCGAAGCACGTTTTGGCGAAACGGTATTTGCAAATTCAGACTTTCTGCGGTTGGATTAAAGGCCATGTAGCCTGTAAAGGTAGATTGTGTTTTTGCAGACTATGTTTCCAAAGATAATGAATCGTCTCTGCAAGCGAGTTAGAATTTTCCGCTGTTAGTGATAAGGGTGAAGTGAGCGGGGTGTGGTGTTGGTTGGGCAAATGAGATATTCCCACATGGGGTGCTTCGGAGCGTGTAGTTTTCCGCAAATAATGATATCGTATGTTGTAAGACAATACGCGGTTCCGCAAAGTTTTATCTTCGTATAAATATTGTTTATGTTTGTGTTGGGATTTAGTTTCTCTGCTTTTCTTTGGTAAAATAAATAAGATTATTTTAGACGGCTTGTTTTGATATCATTTTCCAGCTCAAAACCCGTTTATGAAGTTTTGACCAAAGTATTTTTAAGCTGGGTTGGGTTTCATAGACCTCCAATTACATTTATACCTCGATATAATATAATCTCGATGGCTGCCTTATATTATTTATTAAGGTTTTGGGGGAGCGTAATATTCTCCCCTTTAAAATATTATTATTTGGAATAGATTACCTACTATTGTACAGTATCATACACACTGCTCTGGTTCTGTGGTAAGCAGCTAAAGCACTTGTGCTGTAGAAATCAGTAACAACACACTAGACAATTTAGAAATAATCGTATTGACCCGACCAGGAATAGAACCTGGGACCTCAGACATAAAGCGATGCAAATGTCTGGCTCCCCGTCGCATCTCGCTATGTGGCGGGTCGTTCCCTTCCCTTCAATATGGTTGAGTGAAGCGATGGCTGGCACATACGTCATGCTTGTGAACAGGTGCCACCTTTGGGTACTGGTCTGCTCCAGCTTACCTCTTAAAATAAAATTATACTTAATGCTTTTTTCACTCATCAACATAAAACTTTATGACTTGGTATCTAACGTATAATAACACAAAGTCTTCTACACATAGCTATAAGTTAGATACTGCTACTGTAACTAATTTGCTGAGTTCTTACCGGTGTCTTCTCGGCAGATATAGGGTCCGAACTGGAAGAAGAATCACTTTGCATTGTATTCAATGATGATTCAAAAGTATTACATGTAACCTACTTGAATAAAGAAATATTTGAGTTTGAGTTTAAGAATACGGAGGTCGTCAATTACTAACATAGTTGAAATCCAGTCCAACTTCAAATACATTTAACACGTGTAGTTATTTCTTTCTATTCTAACGTGTTTAGTGAGAAAACAAAATATATAAAACGTAACTTTTCCAATATACAAACAGTTGTGTTGCAAATCAGGTCAGGTCAGGGCGTAGCCAGCAACCAGCCTGCAGGGTCATAAACTGGTGGATTCCATCGCGTGGGCTGCCCTCGTAAAATAAAATGCAACCACGATTAGGGTCGTAAGGCTCTTAGATAGGGTAGCTTGGGAAAAAGTAGATCAATTTTTATTCTAGGTGTGAAAATCAATACCAAGCGCTTCTCAGACTGCGACAGAATAGTAAATTCAGTTCGTCCAGGGTAAAATCTGAAAATATCTCTGAGGTCAATATGAAATGGGTAACAGACTTTTCTATATTGTATCGGGTCTGGGTGTTGTGGTATTGTCGTAGTTTCTGATTTCTGTAACACAAGCTACTTACTGCAGAATCAGAGCATTGTATGTACCTACTCGTAATGTTGGTCAATTGATATTTGTGTGTATTTACATATCTGTAGTGGTTTTCATTCAGTAAATTTTTTATGTAAATCTGGTGTTAATTTATTCAGATTTATAAATGAACAGTACTGAATAAAATTAAAACCAGTGATAAATATTGTCATCTAAGAAGTAGACCGCATTCAAGGAACTTGTCCACACGGAAACCATTCCTAGATCCAGTAGAGCTTGAATCTTTATTTTTAGGGACGCAAATGCATTGCCGCACCCTATCGCTATGTGGAAAAATGGCAGCAGCGTATGTGGGACTCCCCACGCTCCAAAAAGAGCGGGGACTACCCACTAAAACCGCCTCAGATCGCCTATTGACGGAGCCATGGAATTACATCTATACTATAACGACCACAATAGTATCTTTAACGTAGCTTAAACTGGATCATTGATCTCCAAGGATAGCTCCGAACCCACGTTCTAATGTAAAATTATGTAAACTTTTAGGCAACATCGGCACAAATTTACCTACTACACCAAAGATTTCTAGTTGTTATTAACCAAATTGACAAAAAAGGAGCAACGTTTCGCGAAATGGAAACACTTTTTCCGCCATCATTTTCTCGTTCGTTAGTTTAAGGAAAACTCTTTTCGTCTACAAAGCGATGACGTCATCTCGTGTAAGAGCCGCGAGGGGGCGTTGCGATCGTCGGCCATTTGTGAGCGAGGTCACGACTCGTACATTTTGTAAAGCTTGGAATGCTTTGGTTGAGTTTATTTTTGCTTTTTACGGCTTTTTTTCTGGGGTTTTAATATTTTCGCCTTTCATGAAATATATGAATAAATTTTACTTACTTGAACTTATAATTTCGGCTATAGATAAAAGTTGAGTTGTTTGCTGATTCGTTAATAGGTAAAATAAACGATGTCTCTTTAATTTAGGAATGACTTATTTGCGAATAGACTCCATTTTTTATCTTTATGATCAGAAAGTAATTACTTTTACGAATACGGTAAATAAAATGCAATGCTGTGATTTTTAGTAGCCCATTCGCCATTGGGTTCGATTCCCGGATGGGTCAATATGGAAATAAAACTTATCACTATTGTCTCGAGGCTAGGGGGTTGTAGTTGCCGGTGATGCTGTGGTAAGTCTTCTGTTCCCATGGCATCCCCATCAAGGCGATGAGGTCCACCGGGGGCTTTTAGGGGGTATTCTTGCCCGTATAGGGGCAGGGAGTCCCACACACGCCGACGGTACGGTACGTCAATGCATTTCCCCCCGCTCAAAAAAAAGGGGGTTGAAGTGCTGATTCAATTTTTTTTTATTATATTGAATCACACGAGCAAACATCCTTCTATCCTTCCAAACTTATACATTAATTTGTCGGGCAACTTAGCAGCGCTACAATTACGTAAGGTAAAACGATCTTACACTCGCCAGATGTTCTCCGTCGTAATATATGCCACTATTACCTACGTCAAGCCACCATTTGGGGGAAGAAAGTCGTTCCCGCCGATGGGGATGAATGTAAAACGTGATTGCACACGATATCTGGAAGTATGGCCGGAGGCAGAGGGCTCGCCACTCTTTGTTAGGAGCGAAATGGCAATTGGCGACGTTTTCAAACTGTCGTAGGTTTTTATGTACCAAAGGGTGCCCTGGGGTGAGATAAATGTTATATGGTAAAGTTAAAAACCTGATGGGCAATGGCTTGATGTTTTGAAATTCTATTTTTCGCTATTTTATGATAATACTTTGGGGATCTGGTAAGTGTTTGCGATATTTAAAATACTTATATAATTTATTTAAATTTGTAATATTAGGAAATTGTTTCATTGCTTTCTACGAATTGATATCCAAAAATGTAAAGTAAACTTTTACCTAAAGAAGCACAAATTTTTGATGAACCATGTGTGAAGGTATCGTAAAAACTCTGAGGATATTCCAAATTAGCAAAGACACAAATAAATAGACAATTGAGTAATACGTAATGCGTAAATTTATTTACTCTTAATAAAAACAGAGGTAAATTATTCAATTTTATTCAAGCAACTCGTATTTTTTTAACGCCAATCAAACCAATGGCCATACAATTTCCATGATTTTGGTGTGTGAAATATTACCTACTAGATATTTTAAATTGCACTAATGTGAACAGGTCGTCGTCGCTTAAATAATTAAAAGAAGTCCTATACATACCCGATTACCAATCACTACAAACATCTAAAAAAAGTTAATGTTTAGCATATTAATTTTTGTCACCATTTCACCAACAATGCTTAATTTGAATAAATAGATAGCCTGCCTAATGAACGATTCCCCTTCATAAACCAGCCAGTCTAATGATGGCAGTGTCCAGTCTCCTCTGTATAGCAACAAAGAGGCACGTCCGCACTAAAATTAATTTGTATTCCGTCGGTGCCCTTTCTCCCCGCCGTAACTAACCGTTTCCGACGCGGCTCATTTTGCCCCACACTCCCCTATTGAAGGTGCGTGTAAATTTAAAATACAACAGTGTGACATCTCTGAATGATTTTGCACTCAAATTTTTGGGATATATGTAATGTGTACGTAATATTCTGTTTACTGAAAAAGTTATAATATGATTATCACATTAACTTTTAAATTTCAACTTTTATTATAATTACAGGTGATATCTGGTCAAAAATACTCTTAAGAAACCGTCGAGCGTGTATGAGAATATTGATGAAAGTAAAAACTACAAGTGTATGTAAAAACCGTAAAAATGGTCTCGTAAAAGTGGTCTCAAATGGAAAAAATGGTCTCGCCTTACTATTTAAGAAGAAGCCATGTAAATATGTTTAAAATAATGTCATTTATATTTACAATTGTTTTTTGTAGAATCAACTTCGCCTGATAAATTATTGGGACGTTTCATAAGGAAGGAAAGGTATGGAAATTGTATTAGCAACACAGTGGTGAGTAGTTTTGTTGAAGCGGTAAGACCACTGACCACCACCAATACCTAACTAAGACCACTTTCTTTGGAAGGTAACCTTTTTTGGTGTTGACAATTAACACATAACATTTCTTTGCCGTCGTCTCGTCTACCGTGTGGCTCCCCTCCGACGAGGTGCGGGATCTCCGTGATTACGTCGTGGAGGGCGGGGGAGCTTAGTATGTTTTCATTTTGCTCGGTTTTGTTAATGAAGCTTTGGTACATCCAATTTCGGAGACCCCAGTAATCGTTGTGCACCAAATTAACTTATTTTACTATCAATGTTGTAGCCGTTTGAAACTTGTTTACAAATCAGTGATATTTTATGTAATGGCATGTTTATTTGCGTTTAAAAATCTTTCTTTGTTTAGTTTTTAGTATCGTACTTGCCGGTTTTACCCGTACCCAAAAAAAATAAACAATTCTCATAAATTTTTTCTCAATAACATTTGTTTTGAGTTTTTACTTGTTAAATTCCATTATAAAGGCCACAACATCTTCTAAATGGTTTCAGCATTAAACGTATCTTATCATAGTATGTATATCTAGTACCTCATCAATAAAGTTGCCAAATTGTATTGAGTATCTAGTTTTTGCGTGAAAGAGTAACAACATCTATTCCTCCATTCATACATACTTTAGCGTTTATGATTTTGCTAGCGACCTCCGGCTTCCCATAGGTGTGCATCGTAGATATTAATAAATAATTAGAATTTTCTTTGTTTTAATGTAATGTTTATTATACTTGTGAACCTTCCTCTTAAAACCATTGATCTATGAGGAACACCATCAAAATCCATTGCGTACTTCTATACATCTAAAGTATACATAAGGACAGGGACAGAAGGAGAAAAATTACTGTGATTTAAGCTATCTACTAAATACTATTACTTATACTTATTGGTACCGTTCAGGAATCGATACAGTTATATTTTAAGAATTAAAACAAGTAAATGATATCCAACTAGCTGTGCCCGCGACTTCGTTCGCGTGGACTACATCCTTTCATGGTCGGTTTTACCCCTTTCTCCCCTAATATTCGAAACAAAAAGTAGTCTATATTTTAATCCCAGTTTCAAGCTATATTTGTGCCAAATTTCATATCTCTAACTTCAAAAATAAACATTTTTCCATATAAACTTTCAAAGGTGGTATTACCCCCATCCCTCCCTTATTTTCTAATAAAAAGCCTAGCCTATGTCCGTTCTACAGATTCAACGTATACCTATACCAAATTTCATCAAAATCGGTTGAGAGGTTTAAGCAGGAAAGCGTAACAGACAGACAGACAGACAGACAGACAGAGTTACTTTCGCATTTATAATATTAGTAGGGATTAGTAGGGATTACAAAATCGGCAGTTGATTTTCCATTTTGACCAGTTCTTTGGGACGTACGACCATATATTTAATCACGTGGTGTTGCCTATGAGTTAAGTGCGTGACCTATATTCCTTTTGTTCATATTTTTAAAAACTTTCAGTCAACTTTTAAACAGGTTTCAGTTTTATTTAAATATTCCAGTTCCATCATATCAGTGATCTGTGTTTCGCTTCCTGCATTCCAATAAGGACTAGGCTTAAGTGTAATGTCATTGTGCGGAGGGCGGCCGCGGGATGGGGTGCCGCCATTGTGCGGCACGCACCTCGGGAAGGAAACTTAAATAATTTTGATTCATTGCTTATACTAGTGTTGTTATTGTTACGAAATTGCACGGGGCGTGTCGGACATGACGTCATCAAAGAGTTGTTAACGAATTGTCGAAGGCAGGCCGGTTTTAATGCAACCTCATTTAGTCACTATTTTAGTTTAAGAAAAATGTATGTTCAAAATGAAGCGATGATCTTTTGTTTTTGCGCTGGCTTTTGTCTTCGCGCTCCGAGTTACAAGCTTTTTAATTTTCTGGGTTTTATTTGGTTTTTATTTTGGTATCTTTTAACGTTTTAGTATTTTAATAAACATTTTACATTCTAAAACCAGCTTTTTATTACTTCCAGTCCATATAAATATTGAACAACATTACAAACATACATAGATCTGATTCTGTGGTAAGTAGCTTCAGCACTTGTGTTACAGAAATCAGAAACAACGACGGCACCACAACACCTGGATTCACAAAAGTATAGGTAGGATATTGCTTTCTGTTAAATAAATTACATGTAATGGCTATATAATATAGTCCCGACTCATTACATTGAATTTATTTATTTATTTAAAAACTTTATTGCACAAAAAAAGCACAAAACGCGGACTGAATGCTAGGAGCTTTCTCTACCAGTCAACCGTTCGAATATAGCCTATCTCATAGAATAAACAATCACGCAGGACTTGTTTTGTGTCTGTTCGTTTGCAACACACAAGTGCACTTTCTCTTCCTTCACTGTATTTTTTATCACGAAATAATGCGAGCAAAGTCGCAGGCAGCTAGTAGTTCTACATATTTTGCATTGTTTCAGTGACACTACATTGTGTTACCGTTTGTCACCCTCGCCGCAAACACGCCGGGTGACCGGGGACAAGTGTAATCCGGGTGTTAATCACCCTCCCGCCTTAGCCTGGGATTAGCGCTGCTGCTGCGGTTCGCGCTTTACCTGCTGATAGTCAAGGCTTACACCATAGTTCTCTTAAGCAAACAGGTTTTTAAATAGATGTTCTGTCTGATGTACATAAGGTCAGACCTTCAAATCAGATTTTTGGGTCATCTCATCCATGGCTGTTTTATAATAGACACCAACATGCAACATTAGGTTCACAGTGCGAGTTTTGGAAAAGTTAAGTTAAGCGCATAAGGCTCTGTTTCTACGTTGGCTAGTTTTAAAAGTAGAGTTTAATTTTCTGCGAGATTTCAAGGAGGAGGTTGCCACAGAGGACCACAGAGGCAGTTTTATCAGACATATACAACGTGTAACGGAAAGGGTATAACAATATCAAAAATACCAAAGCAGTTAACGGTTACAAACTGTATGGGACCATTTGTAGCTGTGTACACGCATTTATTGCTTCAATATTTTTTTTTGAAATATCAGTCAAACACGAGTCAAAATTTTGACTAAGTCAGCTTGCACAACACTATCACAGTATTCAGGGTGTATCAGCTGTGGGGTCAAAAACAACAATCAGCTGACACTGCACTCCTGGTATTCAATTAAATAATCTTAAATGGGTTCCAGATATTTATTTTCATACATTGTTCAATTTCTTATGATTGGGGTTTATTATCTGTATTATTATTTCCCTACATTTTAACAAACAAAAAAAACGAACAGTAGCTAAGCTAAGCTAGTTTCTCCTAACTTTATAATTTTTTGTAAACATGTGCAAATGTAAGATGACAAACAGTGATCAATGTAGTTTCAACATATTTTGTCATGAGGGCGTACAAAAAGAAAAGTTATTTGAATATCGAATGCCGTACAGATCGTAAAAGTGAGTAAAGGAAAAGTAGATATTGATTTTAATTCTGAATCGAAAACTAGGCGTTTTCGGTTTCACATTTCCAACTTGTTATAACAACACCTTTCTCGTAAGTAATAAAGAGGTTATGAGCGAGCTAGTTGACATTAAGGATTGTGAAATGTAACTTCTTCAGTTCTAACAGTTACAAAATGATATCAACAAATCTGTCGTATCAAGAACTATCTTATCCCAGTGATTCCGGCTAAAGAGTTTTTTTTTAATATTTATCAAAAATATTTAAATCAAAAAAATAAGCGGTGAAATATTTAATAAACAAAACTATTCCACTAAATGAGTTAACTTATTTTTTAAATGAACCCTAAAAATGGGCGGGTCTCGTGGCTATGATATTTTACTATGGTCCTGGTACAAAAATAGTGCTAATTTAAAAAATGGGTTCTGCATTTTAATTTATTTCGTTCCTACAATTTTAGCAATAATAAAATTATGTTATTAATGATGCGATTCTAATACCTACATTGAAATTATGTTCATAACCCTTCAGTGTTAAGATTTTTCGCAAATTGTATTAAATAGGTACTTGGTAAGATTATGTTACAACTGTTTGCCCCATACTGTAAAACTATCAGGCGTTTTCTTTTTTTATTTAGAACAGTTCGTAATTTCATTAAAGGCTTTTCAAGCAAAAATATGATAAATCTTATCGTATACGTTATGTCCAATAAATTAGGAATAAAGAGGTTATGAGCGAGCTAGTTGACATTAAGGATTGTGAAATGTAACTTCTTCAGTTCTAACAGTTACAAAATGATATCAACAAATCTGTCGTATCAAGAACTATCTTATCCCAGTGATTCCGGCTAAAGAGTTTTTTTTTAATATTTATCAAAAATATTTAAATCAAAAAAATAAGCGGTGAAATATTTAATAAACAAAACTATTCCACTAAATGAGTTAACTTATTTTTTAAATGAACCCTAAAAATGGGCGGGTCTCGTGGCTATGATACTTTACTATGGCCCTGGTACAAAAATAGTGCTAATTTAAAAAATGGGTTCTGCATTTTAATTTATTTCGTTCTTACAATTTTAGAAATAATACAATTATGTTATTAATGTTGCGATTCTAATACCTACATTGAAATTATGTTCATGACCCTTCAGTGTTAAATTTTTTCGCAAATTGTATTAAATTGGTACTTGGTAAGATTATGTTATAACTGTGTGCCCCATACTGTAAAACTATCAGGCGTATTCTTTTTTTATTTAGAACAGTTCGTAATTGCATTAAAGGTTTTTCAAGCAAAAATACGATAAATCTTATCGTATACGTTATGTCCAAAAAATTGGCTGTCTGTAAAATCGGTTTACAGACGATAATTTTACGTAAGAACGCCGAAAACATAATAAAGAAAAAGTATTAATTGAATTACATTTTAAATCCTCAAACTTGACCATGCAAAGTAACGGAGCTACAAGGAATCCATGAGTATGAAAGATTTTTTTTGTTGCTAGTTTTAGTAAAATAATCTTGAACCCTAATTTATTGTCACAACTTTGTAGTTGGAATCTCAGAGTAAGGATTAGAATAGAGAGACTGCTAAAAATGTGATTCAGAAATGACTACTTGTACTGTTTTCTCAAGCATGGAATAGTCATAAGAGAAAAAGAGACAGATGACGTTCAGTACGTACACTCTTTCGCTGCCGTACACACTTTTAAAACGTCAGTGTATCT
This sequence comes from Glyphodes pyloalis, assembly GCA_037074685.1. Taxonomy (NCBI): domain Eukaryota; kingdom Metazoa; phylum Arthropoda; class Insecta; order Lepidoptera; family Crambidae; genus Glyphodes; species Glyphodes pyloalis. Next base: position 498,506 of record JAYKKO010000012.1, on the reverse strand, counting down.
ATTTTAATGCTACAAAATTCAATAGTCAATATTTAGACGCAAGTTCATACCAATTCTGAAACCTATTAAATTTTGTCTATTAATATTTTCCTTATAAGGTTGAAATCGTCGAAAGAGTTGGATGTACCTATTATGCTATTAATTTAAATATCACAATGGTGGTTATCTTTTAGTGCTTACTAAATCACATCTGAAATTTGTTGGTTTAGCGTTTCTCATTTTGACACTTAAGTTACGTCGTTGTGTTGTCGTCGCCGTGACAACATCTCGTGTTTTTGCTTCTGGATTACCTACTTCCTACGGATAGCCTAGTGATCAATGATATTTAAAAAATAATAGATATGCTACCCATGCGCGAAATATGAAGACGCTAAAACGTCCTAATTGGGACGTCTTACCCCCAGTCTGCGAAAAGCGATACGACAAATGTGACGTCTCTGTCAGTGACTGTGAATCCGATAAAATGACATCGTGTGTGTTTCAAAAGTGTACAAACTATGATAAGAAAGTAAATAACGCTAAGGGGATCTCGTATCACATATAAGTAAACAAGAATTATGCATAAATCATAAAATTTTAAATATTTTTACTTAAAATTAATGTCACAAAGGTAAAAGAGAAAGTGCATTGTTGTTTTTACAAGTGTGAAAAGGACAAAATGTGTTCGGTCATAGATTACACGAATAGAAAACACAAAAGCGATGTCTGGTTTAATACCTACGGCATGCTTGTGTTTATTTTTATTATTACAGCCTCTTTGTATTGTTTATTTATTATTGTGTACCGAATGCAAATTTGTTACTTCTGGTAGTTAATTAAAAAAAATCCTTACCTTATATATTGCGCTGCGAATACTATTAATGATAGAACTAAATCGTGTAGGTACTACGACTTTGCAGAACTCATCATTATCTACAAAAAGTGTCGCGACAGCATATTATTATGTCTAAATATTATAGTTATGTCACAGTAACTTGGTTTTAATTCTTAAAAAATAATGAATATGCCGCCGCTTGAAAAGGCTCTTTATTTGTACTTTGGTATTAATCCTTATCAAAATAAATTACTTTATATTCTAGACGGCTTCAATACTTTCATATAACTTTTTGAATTATTCAATTCGGACATTTCATTGGGAAGATAGGTACCACGAGTTTAAAAATGGAAGTATTAGAAAAAAGTCGCGTGGTTGCCGTTCACCGCGTTTAGCTAGCCAGCATGTGATGTAGGCTCCATGTAAGCGTCATTGGGGTACAGGGGAAGTGAAAGTTATAAAATAAGTGCGAGGATTATATGTATAATACATACATATTTTAGTACCTATAGTACCCGTGCGAAGCCGGGGCGGGTCGCTAGTTGTATATATTTTCTCAAATGTTTTAATTTTTTTGTAATAAAAGTTGTTTTTCCTTTATAGTTATGTTTTATTTTTAAAACCGAACGTTCGCATTAAACCGAATCCCGAATAAATAATTAATGTAATTCTTAAGTAATGTCAATCAATAAGTAACATTATTTTTGAATTACCTAAAATATTTGAAATAAAAAGACATGAAATAAGAGACAAAGAGTACACGTATAGTTTGTACCTTCTGTTTCGTTGTTTTTATTAGTCTTTGTTCAAGTGTCCAGTGCAGAGCAGTGATTGATCAACAAGTGACATTTAGTTGACTCATGTGCCTAACAGAGAATTACTACTTATCTCTTTTGTTCTTATGGTTTAAATTAAGCCATCCCTTTCACATCATCTAAGAATGTGGTTAATAAGAATTGCGCATGTGTGCAGTCGCACTCGACCAGCACAGATTTTTCGTTAGTTTTATGAACGTATAACATATCTATGGTTTTAAATATCATTGCTAGTGATATTTCGTGATGTCTTTGAGCAATAAAGAATATTCGAGATGATTCTCTGTGTCGGAGCAACCGACGGCAGCCTGATGGCCGACCGAGAGCTAGAGAAAGAGATTTATGAAACCATCTAAACGCTCGTTTCCATCTGTGGATTGGGCGAGGAAGTCGTATCACATGGCCAGCTCGGTCACCAGACCTCAATCCGTTGGACTTCTTCTTGTGGGACTACGTTAAAAGGAAGGTGTACGCTGTAGCATGCTCGTCAAGGGAAGAGATGATAGAAAGCATCAAGGCCGCGTTCTGTACAGTGACACCACAAATGTTGCATAATGTTCGCGCATCTTCATATCGGCGAGCTGGTTTATGCATCCAGCTTCAAGGACAATACCTATTTCGAACCGTTCTTCTGAAAAGTAAGTAGATAACTTTGTTCTAAATCCTCAATTTATCAATTAGAATTTGGTTTTTAAGAGATAAAATAAACTATGTAAAAAATTGTACTTACGTAATTAATAATAACAAATTGGTCTTTATGACACGTTAATAAGTCCTCATTTCGTTTGTTCCAGGTGTTTCCATAAACGTTCGCTACAATGTACCTAGTGACAACGCCGATTCCTTTGTGCTGCTAAGCCGCCAAAGCAAGCCGAGGTCGCACGCGCTCACGCCGAAAAGTACTAGGCGCGCATGTCGAGGAAGGAGGTGGAGAAATTCAGGATCGCAGTGATTGTAGTGAAGTGATAACGTGATTTGGGGTCGCTGACCTCAATAGTGTTGTGATGCGTTTGTTTACGTTTTAGTCAGTCATTATAGTTAATCATTTTTTATTTCATAAAAACAATAAAGTGTTTATTTTAACTCGGGATTTCGTATATAGAATCTATACAAGGTATAGTATCCACCTACTTTACATTGTTACCCCCTTTCCGTTACAGGTTGTATAGCATTACTATATTTTAAAGAAACAGAAAGATTACAGTGCGGGTTTCGAACCCACGACCTTCACGTATCGCGCGTGCTGCTCTTCCAACTGAGCTAACTGCACGTTATCGTAGGCGATGAAATGTATAGCATTGCTAAAAAAGAGACAAGTTGATTCCATAAGTTTAGTCTGACCTTGCAGTAAGCAGTCTTAATCTTTCTATACAAACATATCCTACATTATCATACTCATCTCAAGGAAGGTAACCATCAGATGATGACAAAATTTGTGCTATCTATCCACGACCCCGACACTGCTATAAATAGGTACAAAGGCCCCTAGGATTAATTTTTCTGGGCACTTACATCACCATAACCGTTTACAAGCACACTAAACACGGTTCAAGATCATAAATTTCACCGCAGAACCAATGAGGCGTGTCGCTATAAACGGGACGGTTCGGCCGCCATTATGATACAATAATATTTGCAAGATGGCCCCTGACGACTGAGCTAAGGGCTGTTGAAAACGTATGGTAAGTAAATTGGACTTTATCGTAAAGGTTTTATTATTTTAAGAGAGGTAAGGCATAGCAATTTATCGCTCGAACTGGAGCAGCCCGACTGGTGAAATACCTCTACCTTACAGAACACCGCAGCCAAATAACAATCACTTCTGTGTTGTTGTGTTCCTGCGTGTGAGTAAGGTTTTCAGAGCTCTTGGGGGGTGCTACATTAGTAGCAGGGGTCAAGTCTTAAAGGTAAGGGCGACAAGTCCAGTAACAGATTTATTATAATGTACTTGTCGCCTTTAAGCTAGGACCTCATTACCACTTAACATCGGGTAGGATGACATCAATCATGAAGTATATTATAAAAAAAAATAGCTGTTACCCATGACTTCGTTCGCGTTATTGCGAGATCAAAAGTATTAATCTAATAAATATATTTCTTTTATTAATATCTTTTGAACTAGTCTGTAAAAATCGTTAATGTGTCACAAAAAGTTCCACCAAAAAATCAGTCTCTCTTTGAAACGATTTTTATAGTTATGAGCTATTGTACATAAAATATTATGTTAGCCATAAAGTGTAACGAAAAAAATAATTCAAGCCAAAGTACCCGCTAACACCAATGCTAAATTAGGAACGCGACGCAATCCTTTGCAAGTATATATTTTGATGCGATTTCATTTATAACTGCTAGCGTGTATCCGGCCTAAAGATCCCCTAATGCCAATGCTAAATTATCCGGCAGTAACGCGCCGCGCGACCTGCCTCGGCTACCAGCTACCGGCCGCAAGAAGCGAAGATCGCGATAACGCACCCCAGCGATTTGTCGCAGCTCGCCGGGAAAATTACTGATGTTTGTCGGGGAACAATGATGGCCTAATTTGGAAACATTAGATCGGATATTTAGGGAAACGATTCAGCTGTTACCCGTTTAGGAATAATTTAAGAAATTCTTTGATCTATTCTGGCGAATATCGCAATTTCAGATAAATCGAAATCAATACTTATTCAATCAACCACTCAGTCTTATGCAGCCCTATTAATACTTGATACTTAATAGCTGATTTGACTTTAAATTTTATGTGTTTTGATCCACGTCCATCAATTTATACCTTTTTTGGTATAAAGACATATGCGTAACCAATTAATGTATTTCTTTCTTTATCTCAATGCAATTTTAAATTTAGTTTTTCAGAAAAGAACTGGACTTATTTGAACTTTTTATAATCTTTGTACCTACCTACCTACAGTATGTTATCTACCTAACTACCTAGTTAATAAAATAATAAGTTATATAATCCAAATCCGTTTAGTTAATTAGATTTTGCTTGAAAGACTTTTAAACATATATACGTCCAAACTGTTGTTTATATTATAAAGTAGTATAAATATTATTTTATTTATATTTCTCTCCATCTCTGTACATTTCTCTAGAAAACTCTATTGTTTCCATGTTACCTTGGCATTGTATAAAACAATGAACTTTTGAAAATAATATTCAACCTTACTTATCTACTTAAAATGAATGCCCTTTGTCAGGAGCAAGTACAAAATAAGGTCCTGGAAGTAATTTAACACAGCCAGCAATAGCCGCTACCTACCATTATATGTAGCAATTAACTCCGTCTAATTTAGCCCCATCCGCGGGGGCCCGATGAAAGAAATATAAAACAAAAGTGGCGTGAAGGGCAAATGGCTAATCAGGGGTCGCGGTGTAGTCGGGCTACACTTTATGTGAGACCAGAGACTTCGTTTTTGGGTTTTAAATATATGTTACGCTAGCAGCACGCCAAGGCTTTGTACGCGTACTATTACGGTTTATTTTTTTAACTGTCCACTGATTTGTCACTTATATTGGTCGCAGTATGATGTTATGTAACCTATAGCTTACTGAATTAATGGCCTGTCCAATATAAAAATATTATAACAATTCGAACTAGGGGGTCTACTCCCAAAAACGAAACGAACAAACGAAACGTTTCGTTTTTGAAGATTGATCAAAAGTTAGGGAATTAACGTGGTTTTGGATTTGTATAAATAATATTTTGTTTTTTGATAACGCGTTATTCGCATTCGAAGTGAGTTGGTTGCGATTATGAGCAATAAAAATTGCTAAACGTCATCGGATCCGACATATTTCGTTTTTGGGAGTAGACGCCCAGTAGTTCTCGAGATATTTCAAAAACTAACGACGTTACAGGCTTGCTCAGTATAGTAAGGTTACTGTAGTCAGTATAAAAGAAAAACAGTATATATGAGTTTATTGCACGTATGAAAAAGTACTATTACGTTTTCTACTAGTCAACCGTACAGAGATTGGGACGGAAATATCGTGGCGATGCATATAAAATGTATACAAAATATATTAAAATAAACAGTACTAATTGATTAAACTAAATATTTTATAGTGTCATTTTAAAAACGGTCAGCAAGTTTACCAAACCGTACGTTTTCAATATTTACTTTATTGGATTTATCATCTATATAGATAGCTCTTCTTTAATGCATTTCACGTCTGAATTGAATAATCCTCATTCGTTTCTGTTGCCGATGCAAACCTTTTTATATATTTTGTTAGTATTTATTTTTAATTCTTTTAGATATTCTTTTTGATTTTGAAATATTTTTACTTGTCATTAAAAAAGTCACAGTGTCAGCAAATATACGGATTTTAATTGTATTTGATTTTTATTTTATTCCTGTGATTTACAAGTTGGTGTCAGAAGAATCCAGTAAGTACCTACGTGCTGTAACAGTGAGTATTCCAACTTATTAAAATGATAACACGCTCAATGGCAAAAGTCGGTACTGAGGGAGGATCAACAACTTCATCTAGCCGTGCCGCCCAGCGGCTGGCGATAGAAGCAGAACATGCTAGACGGCTGGCAGAAATTGAGCATAAAGTTGCCGCCGCGGAGCGCGCAGCTTCAGAAAAAGAACGGGAAGCACAGTTAGCCGCTCTCTCCAGCCATGGTTCCCAATCCAGCCGTCGTCGCTCGTCGATTGATAAATGGCTAGATGCGACAATAGTTACCCGTAATCAAGGGGACACCACCATAGCTGATCCTCTCCTCCCTCATACCGGCTGTACTACTGAAGAATACTCAAATTTACCTATTTTACAGGTTGGTGACGCGACACCATTCTCGGTGGCCACAGAGGCACACGAGGTGCCCCCCGTTTTCCCCCCTCCAGTAATATCCAACTCATCTAGGCTTGAACAAACCCAGGCTGACTTACGTTCGATAGAACAAACTATTGGATCTCCTTCAGTGCAGGTTTTATTACCACCCTTGCCTCCAAAAACGGGGCACAAAGGTACTCTTTACGCTGCACCGAATTTCAGCCAGGTCGTTTCAACAGCGCGAAACTGTCCAGTCGAAACGCATGCCTACCTTGGATCTGAGGGCAACCAACCATCTAGGCAAATTCACAATATGGAACGCAAAACCTTTACAAATTTTAACGATGAGCCTAATTTATCGATGTTTTTGTGCAGAACCACGCAAGACATCACTTCTTCGGGAGAGGGCGTTTATAGTCATCGCCATTTAGCTGCCACAGCTACGCAACCGGCTTTGCACACTTCGCATCTCCCTGAACCCAGTGGCGTTACTAATGAATCTGCACAACGGACGGTCGTCGATAGCTGCGCACACCATACAGCTGCCGCTACTATTCAGCCGGTGCCCTCAGCGATGGCCCCATCCTGCATTACACATCACACATTAGGCACTCACCACACAAATTTCTGTAACAAAGATAATAAAGTTAACTCAAAAACTGATACTCTTCTCTTGGCGGAGGCCGTCGCTGAAATCGCTGCGACTGCGGCAACCAAGGCCGCCAAAAACCCAAAAGTAAGTCCATTACCATTTTTTGACGGCCATCCTACTGACTGGCTTATTTTTAAGAGAATGTATGACGAGACAAGTCCGTCATTCCAGCCGTCAGAAAATCTATCGCGTCTGAACGCAGCTCTGCGAGGAGCTGCACGTGATGCGGTCGTGGTCATACTCGCGGCCACCAGAGACCCCCAGGACGTTATTCGTAATTTGGAGACCGCGTTTGCTCGACCGGAGCAGATTATCTGGGCCGAACTGTCAAAACTACGCACATTACCAAAGCTGTCTAACTCTGAGAGCGCTAATGAGTTAAATTCTTTCGCGTTGAAGGTTTCAAACTGTTTACAGGTCGTCAGATTGTTGAACTGTCCAGAGTATTTAGCCTCACCCGAGCTCTGCAATGAAATTTTGCTTAAGATGACTCCGTTGCTTCGAACTTTCTGGGGATATTTTGCAGAACAGCAGAGCCATCTAGGCAAGTACAAGTTGGAGAAGTTAGCTGACTTTCTTCTGCGTGCAGCTAATCAACGAGTTAAGTACGGAGTAATAGGATTCGAGTCTCCAAAGGCGGTACCGAAGGTATCATGCCATACTGCGATAGCCACTGCCACTGTCCCTTCGATTTCCCGTTCAACTTTTCAAGGAAAGGTAACCATTCCCCACTGTCTTTTCTGCTCGAAGGGACACTACGTAAGAGAGTGTAGTGCATTTCGGGCTCTTTCAGTAAATGAGAGAAGCGATTGGGTTTATCAGAATAAAGTATGTCACAAGTGCTTAGAAAAGGGTTCTCACTTATACAAAAAGTGTAGAAAGTTCTCGTGCAAAGAAAAGCCTTGTCAATATCCGTACTCCCACCACACTCTTTTGCATAGGGTCCCTCGAGTAGAAGTGGCCCACGTTATGGAGAATGAAGCACTTCCTGATACATCACCAACACCGCGTGCAACAGCCGATACGCCTATTGTAGTCGCTCATAACTGGTCACCTTGTGCTAGAAGACCACTTTTGAAGGTAGTTCCGGTAACGCTCTCTGGACCCAATGGTGATTTTGACACGTATGCTCTGCTTGATGACGGGTCTACAGCTACCCTTTTAGATGCATCCGTCGCCAAGACTCTAGGTTTGGAGGGTCATAGAAGTAAAATAAAGGTAGAAGGTGTAGGAGGGATGACAACGGAGGTGGAAGTAAGCTTTGTGGACATCAAGGTCAAGGGTCAACATGTCTCCGACTCTTATAATCTTAAAGGTGTGAGGACGATTCCTAATCTTGGTTTGAAGACTCAGTCCATCACGCGATTCGAAATCCAACAGCTAGATTACCTGAATGATATATGTGATGTTGTTTGCTACGAGGATGCGCGTCCTACAATACTGATTGGCGTAGATAATTGGGAGTTAACAGTACCGTTCACTATTAGACGAGGAGCGCGCACTCAGCCCATAGCGGCATTAACATCTTTAGGCTGGGTTCTCTATGGCTCCCTGAAAGGTAAATCGTCTCCAACAGCATTTGTAAATCATTGTTTAGTCGAAGAAAGTTCTTTGGACGCCCAGCTTCGCGAATATTTTCAGGTGGACTCAATTGGCATTTCTAAAAAAACATATTTTTCTCCTTTGGAAGAATTGGCGATACGAACTTTAGAAAATACGACTCGACGACTTCCCTCTGGCAGATTCGAAACCGGCCTAATTTGGAAACCCAATGTAAGTTTTGTTCCCGACAGCTATGGTCTAGCTTACTTTAGATTTTCTAGTCTCGAAAAGAAGATGAGCAGAGACCAGGCATATGCCGAGGCTTACCGGAACAATATAACTGCCATGATTGATAAGGGTTACGCAGAAATCTGCACTGAAAAGCCGGTGTGCACCGGTTTAGTCTGGTACCTGCCCCACTTTGGTGTACTTCATCCGCAAAAGAAAAAGCTCAGGGTTGTTCATGACGCAGCTGCAAAATCATCAGGTGTGAGTCTTAACTCATTGCTTTTACCTGGTCCGGACCTACTCCAACCTCTGTTGGCGATTCTAATGAGGTTCAGAGAAGGACGAATCGCTTTAAACGCGGACATCCGAGAGATGTTCCCTCAAACGAAAATTCGTTTACAGGATCGTGACGCTCAACGATTTCTTTGGCGGTGCGATCCTTCCGAACGTATTCGGGAATACCGAATGAGTTCAATGATGTTCGGTGCTACCTCTAGCCCTTTTACAGCTATTTACTTAAAAAACCTTAACGCTGAGGAACATCGAGCATCATTCCCGAAAGCGGCTGACGCCATAATTAGAAACCACTATATGGACGATTACTTGGGGAGTCTTGATTCTCCCGAAGAGGCAGCACGTCTAGCAGCCGACATTATACACGTCCAGGCGCAAGCCTCTTTGGAGATACGGTCCTGGATCTCTAACTCCAAGGAGGTCCTTTCTAGTATTCCAGCAGAATTGCGCGCCCCTATCAACTCGTCAGTTCTCGTCCGTATACTGGGAGTCGTTTGGAATGTCAACACTGATTCACTCCAATTTTCCCGTGAAAATATATTGGAGCTTCCAAAAAAATTGACAAAACGATCAGTTTTGGCATACCTCATGAAGATTTATGACCCTCTCGGTTTGTTAACCCCGGTTGTAGTTAAAGGTAGAGTAATTTTCCAGCGAACTTGGAAGTTGGGGATTGACTGGGACGAGGAGCTTCCGCCCCGTTTCAACTCTGAGTGGGAGAGCTGGTCCCGGGAACTATTAGATGTGATCAATATTACAGTCCCACGTCACTATTTACGCTTAAACCCAGCTCACCATGCTCATCATGCACAGCTTCACGTCTTCGCTGACGCAAGTGAATTGTCATATGCATGTGTCGCATACTGGCGGTTTGAATGCGAAGGTGGGGACGTGATACTAAGTCTCATAGGTGGAAAGGCCCGGCTCGCTCCTCTGAAGCCCCTATCAATTCCTAGGCTCGAGTTACAAGCCGCATTGATAGCGGCTCGTTTTGCATCATACATCGTTGAAGCACATGTCCGAAAGCCTGATAAAATATATTTTTGGTCTGACAGCCTTACGGTGTTAAAATGGCTTCGGAGCGACGCACGCTCGTACAAAACATTTGTTGCGCATCGTTTAGGTGAGATTTCGGAAATCACAAACGTTACGGACTGGAGGTATGTGCCCTCCGCGCTAAATGTCGCTGACGACGCGACACGGGTTACAAATATAATTACAGGTGCCTCTCGATGGTTCTCGGGTCCAACTTTCTTAGAATTGTCCTCAGCTAACTGGCCTCGAGAACCATCGACCACAGTTTTTTGCGTTCCAGACGAGATAAAGCGCGTGAAACCTACCTCTCACCTGGAATCCGTGGCGTGTACCAGTTTGCTATCTCGGGATCTACCTACTCCACTAGTCGCCGATGTGACTCGTTTTAGCAGCTGGTTACGCCTTTTACGAGCTACAGCACGTACACAACTGTGCGCTCAAATTTTTATATCGAGTTTTAGAGATTTATCTCCAAGCCGTGGTCCTCGTTTCCTGTCTCCTTTCGATCCTTTGGCCCTCCCGCAACTGTCTCCGGAAAACCTGGAAAAAGCCGAACGACTTCTACTTCTCCGCTCCCAACTTAACTCCTTCAGTAAGGAATATTCCTATATCGCACACGGAGAACCTCTTCCGCGCGGAAACCGCCTCGGAAAGCTATCACTACAATTAAACCAAGACGGTCTTATGTGTCTTTCCGGAAGAATAGCAGCCGCTGAAAATAGGAGCGTATCCAATAAGCCTATCGTGTTAGATGGAAAAGAGAGAATCATCCAACTCTTAATAGCGTACCACCACATCCGAGCAGCACACGGGTTCAACGAGACGGTCGTAAACGAGCTTAAGCAGCAGTACTATATAGTTGGACTCCGCCCAGCCGTAAGAAACGTAGCTAGTAAATGCTTGACATGTAGAATCACTAAAGGAAAATCGCATACTCCACCGGTAGGCGACCTCCCAGCCGAGAGACTTGGCTCCCACTGCAGACCCTTCACATTCACCGGGCTTGATTATTTTGGACCATTTACCATCACAGTAGCTCGCCACACGGAAAAGCGATATGTGGCGCTATTTACGTGTCTGACTGTGCGCGCAGTGCACTTAGAAGTTGTCGCCGATTTATCCGCAGATCACGCCATAATGGCTCTGAGGCGATTCATTGCCCGCAGAGGGGTTCCAAGCACAATCTTTAGCGACAACGGGACGGCCTTCGTGGGAGCCAATCGACTTCTGACGGCTGCCTTAACAGAATTCACCACGGAGCGCGGCATACGATGGAAATTCATAACCCCAGCATCTCCCTTTATGGGTGGAGCGTGGGAGCGCCTAGTCCGAACTATTAAAACTGCTCTTGCAGCCACACTTAAGCAGCGTGCCCCCAAAGAAGAAGTCCTTACCACGTTGTTGGCGGAAGCGGAGGGTCTCGTAAATTCTCGCCCGCTGACTCACGTCGCTGTCGACCCGGAGGCACCTGCAGCAATAACGCCGTTCCATTTTTTATTAGGTGCCTCCTCTCCTTATTCTCGGGTTGCTGACGTAACCGATGACGATTTGATTCGGCGGGCGAGTTGGAAAAAAGGACTCCGGCTTGCAGACCACTTCTGGTCACGTTGGGTCAAGGAATATCTGCCGACTCTCGTTCCTAGGGCGAATGTTGGCCCAGCGCGTCCAGTTAGCGAAGGCGATCTGGTACTCGTAGCGGATGGGAACTTACCTCGTGGAACCTGGCCCAGGGGACGCGTACTCAGAACGTTTCCGGGTAAAGATGGAGTTGTCCGTTCAGTGGAGATTCGTACGAGTACCGGAACGCTGAAGCGCCCAGTACGGCGATTAGTTTTTTTAACTTAGCCTAGGCAACAAAGCTGCCCTTTTGTACAGTCGGCCTAAAATTATTTTGTGTCTTCGACACCGGGGGCGGCTGTGTTGCCGATGCAAACCTTTTTATATATTTTGTTAGTATTTATTTTTAATTCTTTTAGATATTCTTTTTGATTTTGAAATATTTTTACTTGTCATTAAAAAAGTCACAGTGTCAGCAAATATACGGATTTTAATTGTATTTGATTTTTATTTTATTCCTGTGATTTACAGTTTCCTTTTTCCAGCTCGTATTTTAGTACCGAAAGTGCGGAAATCTCTTCACGAAGTTTGGCGAGCCTAGTCGGAGGGCTGACGATTTATGTAGACTCGGGTTGACGCGAGGTGAGCCCGGTTTTGTAGCGAGGGTCTGTTGTCATGATGGGAAGTGAATGTTCCCGTAGAGGATAGATTGGGACTTGAATTATGGGAACTATGTGATTGGGGTATACCGGTTTAAATTTTTATATAACAAAAAAAAATAAAGTTAGGTTAGGTTAGGTTGGGCGCTTATCTAGCTAAAATCTTGAGCTTAACAACGATTCCCACTGTTTCAAATAAATATTATTTACGAGAAATGTGTCATTTTTGGATCTATTCAATCACGTTTTATTTTCTTTTCTTTAACCAAATGTAATAAGAAAAGAATAATAAGGAATCATTATGGTAAGGTCGTGTTTTCATATTTTGTAATTTTGAGAAAGAGTAACAATCGAGTTTCTAGCAGGCTCCTCTCGATAGTAAACATGCCTTGCAGCAGTAGTTTAACTTTGATTTGACAATCCATAAATTCTGTTGTAAAATTAACATGAATAAGCACACTTCCTTTTCTATTAAAGCAGAACTCAGGCCTCAGCGATCATAAGCATTCTCTGAAAAATTGCAATAACTGACACATCCAATGTCGTCATATACACTTACATAATATTGAAAATGAACAGTTTTCACAAGTATTCGATTATATGCTTCTATTGTGATCAGATCAACGATGATGTCAGTCTTCTACTATATATTAAAATAAGATTCTGTTATTTCTCCTTTCAAATTTTAACTACCCTGACGCAACTTATAAACGATGTATCTTGTAGACCAGTTTCTTCAGCCTTATCAGAGGGCGAGGAGGGAAACCGCTCGCTAGAGGCGATATTGCGGGGTGCTCTGGCAGGTACCGCCCGGAGCGGGTGGGGGCCTTCAAAGTGCCATTGTTTTTATCATCCTTGCTTATTGCGCCAGTTACCAAACTTGGTAGGATTTATGTGTTTTGTGTTTTTATTTGACGCGAGAATCAAGCTCTGTTTGTTTGTTTTTTCAAAGGAAAAGCTTTGTAGGATCTTTTTAATGTCTGTCTATTATAACTTTCTCAGAAATACGGAGGTATCAAGTTGCCATTTAATATTAAATACTTAAGTTTGCGGTCCCTTAAATCTGTAAAAATAAAGATTCTAGGTGAAAATATTTGTATCATTGTTTCGCAAATTTAATCATTATGCTGGTGAATCAAGACCTCTGTGAATATGGTACTTTCTTAACCATGTTACACTCGCGAAATTAAACATTTTGAAGAAACAGAAACAAATGCCTTCTCCATGAGCCAATCGCACATTATTCTACGACACTTTTTTAAATAGAACACTTGAGCTCTAACCAAAATCCTTAAGTAAGTAGCTTAAGCATATGTGCACTTTCCACCTAATAAATTTAGGTGGAAAGTGCAAAAATAGGAGTTTCATATTTTTGGATAACCTAAAAGACGGGCTGAAACCAATTTGAACCGCCGAGCCAGTTTTCCACTATGCTAACAAAACTACTTTCAATTATTCTAACTCGGCCTATTTAATATTCATGGCTGCCCAATTTCAGGTCAAATTTAATAATGTGGCTCTCAACATAAGCTGGACGTCGAGCGATATCAAAGGCCCTACAATATCAGTCGGATATGATCAGTTCTAAGTGAAAACCTTTTTACAACCGAATGAACCGCATCACACGACATTTTTTTATTTCATTTCACTTTCCCAGTATTAATGTTTTTAGTACATTCATGTTTTATTGATTTCGTCTTTGCTTCTTTTATAACCAAAATGTCTTAAATAATGTTTTTAAATGTTTAAATGTTTCAATATGAAAACCTTTGAACGGAATTACTTGGGCACCAGTCTCCCCCATACATGGTACAACTATGATCATAATGTGACGAAAGTAATAACTGTTCTAGTCGTCATTAGATGTGAGAAATAAACAATTATCATAAGTATTATAGAACACATATTTCTAACTTAATATATTTCAATAAACTATATTTAAAATAATAAAATTTCCTAACAAGCACGTGTAATAATGAAACAGCAGTCAACATTGAACACGCGCGGCGCGCGGAGGGCGATTCGAATCTCGACTATTAGCGATTCGGCGCACGCCACGAGTGACCCCAATCATAACTTTACTACCCCTCTGGCATAACGAAAGGGGTGAGCCAGTGAACCAATGTCACGTTTGCGTTCACTTAAATATTTCGAACTCTGCACCTGTTAAAGCTAGTAATGCATTAACAAACCATTTTGAATGTTTATCAGGCCTAGCAAGCGCCACGCGAGTAAACTCTTAAGAATTGTCAAAATCAATGCATCAACTACTGGTTGGCTGAAAACATGAGTACGGTGTACTATGACCCAATCGACGTTAGAGAAACTTTTGTCGTCTCATGCGAAACATTCGACGTATTGCGCATGCTAGAGGCCTATTGGCGATTGGATAAGTTCTCGTAAATTTATTGTTGGTACGGGCGAAAGCACGTCAGATATACTTTGGATTTTGTGTAGTCCTTAAAGTACAAGCATAAGAACTAAAATTGCACTTATGTTTTTTTTTTTTTTATAGTAGCGCAGTATATTGGCTCCTCCCAGCCTGATGGTAAGCAAGAGAGGAACCCACATCGCGATGACAACGGATTTGATATCAAAATATCCTATCCGTTAGCATCGCCATACTGGCCCGCAAGATGTTTCTTCACGCTCCTTTTGAAGGAATCCATGTCAAAAAACGTTGTTTCTTTGAACGTGCTGATCTGATGGAGTCCTATTCGAAATTAAAAAATATTTTGTGTTAGATAGTCCATTTACTAAGGACGGATTTACATTAGGTATATAACATTACGCAGTGACCATAGAACCAAAGAAAAAGTGGGAAATATAGAAAAAAGGGAAGCAGTGCGCATACGAATGTCAAAAGTTCTATTATATATATACTTTTTAATAGTCATTTATTTTGATAAGGATTATTTTTTATATTACACTTCAAGATTGACCTTATCCCACCTGATGTTAAGTGGAAATGGGCTTAAGCTTAAGGGCGACAAGTACAGCATGTTACTGGACTTGTTTCCCTTACCTTGAAGGCTTGACCCCTGCTACTAATGTAGCCCCCTCAGGAGCTCTGGAAACCTTACTCACACGCAGGAACACAACAACACCGTAGCGATTGTTATTTGGCTGCGGTCTTCTGTAAGGTGGATGTATTTCACCAGTTCGAGGGATAAATAGCTATGCCCTACCTCTCTAAAAATAAAACCAAGACTCACCACCACCGTTGGTTGTACGATTTTATTATTTTTATAGTACTAAACACCGTACTAGCGAACTTTAAATATTGGTAAGAGCAGCACGCGCGATACGTGAAGGTCGTGGGTTCGATTCCCGCATCGCAAGGGGAGATAAAAAAAATCTGTTTCTAATACCGTTGGTTGTAGTATTTATAAATGAGTAATAATTTAACAGGCACCCTGTTATTAAGTTGGACGACAGAACTGACTAAGCCACGAGTCGTCCAACCAATTGGGCACTTAAATTAGATTATGTAAGTATTTTTTGACGCTCGCCCTTTAAAAATGTCTTGTTGAAGTTTTTTTACTGTGCCCCTTGCTAGGTACTCGGCATTTGTCACGCAATGTCAAAGTACGTCACGCGCGTGCAATCGATACACAATCGAGTCCTTACGAGTCAAGCTCGAGTGCCCGTAATCGATTAACAGTTTATCAGATCCGATCTTTGTTATTACAATTGTTCGGAATAAGTGGAATGGACGAGTTTGATTTATCGCCATTGGATTGTGGAGCTTATACTGGTTTGTTAGCGATTACATCTTAATGATCCGGGTAATTGTAGCTTAGAAAGCTTAGATTGTATTAACGCTGTCATTTGAAGTGTCCGTGATATTAGTTAGAAGTAAATGAAAACAAAAAATCTACTATTATTATCAATCGAATTGCCAGAATGGATGTGAGACGAAAAAGTGCTGACTAGATTTGAATCTAATTTGGTAGTACCTAATAAATATTTTTTACTTTCCCCATGACGAGACAATCTACATTGCACCACCCTCCTGAATCGCACTAGAAGTCATAAAAGCGTGCGTTATATCCCAATACAATTGCGCAGTACCCGTCACTCTTAATATTAGCATGTAGCGAGGTGCATCAAATATTCATGGGAGGGAGTGAGCTCTCGCCCTCCGGCCTCCCTCCGCGAAGCCGCGCAGTTTGCTAACATCGATTCTAATAATGTAACAGCTTGTTGTTCCCACGATGGGAATTAATGTGGAGCCTGTTTGCGATACCTAACGTTATTAAAATAATCAATCAGGATGGGCACGCATTTTGCATTTATTTCAATATATTTCATTTTAAATAAATATGTATGATATAGTAATCTTTGATGCATGTATCGTTATCTATTTTTGTTTATTTGATGAAACAAAAGTATACTGTTTTTATTTTATTTAGAGAATATAACTGACGTAGTAATTTGAATAGTTTTTAGTGAAAAATTAAAAATTAGAGATTAAATTTTTCCTTTCCCTTACAGTTGGAAGAGCAGCACCGCGAGATGGGAAATTTATTTTTACTGTTTCTTTAAAAATATTTAAACTACGCTAATGCAGCGTGATGTACTGTAAGAAATAGTAAATAGAATCATTGTTTTTAAATTAAATTAATATTATTTATTTCAGACTAGTGTCCATAAGGGTTAATAACAAATTACTTAGAGACTATGGTTAGTATTCATAACAATTTTGACCGACCCATCATATCTATTATGTAAACACACACATCCACGAGTTATCTTAAGATAACGGCCCCGCGGACTCTCACTCCTTTTCTTCCACACTTCCCACTGATTCCTAGCTGCTAGTCGATGCTCGATAAATAAACTATCCGACAAAAAAATATTGTTTTATTCAAATCAAAAGTTCTTGACATTAGCTCGTTTAAACAAACTCTTCGGCTTTATAATATCAGTATAGACATAACATGGGCAAGTAATCTCCATGTCTCGAAAATTGCACGTCACCTCACAAGACACGCGCACTCTATCTTACCGTACCGTGATCGACATCACGTGGTGCGAGCAATTTACATTCAATCACGTCTATTTCCCAGAGGAATAGGCAAAAGAGTATTGCCCTCGTTCTGACGTTAAAGTTTTACCTGATCTCTGGTTAAAAAGTTTCTTGACTTGAGGTAGCCAGTTGCGAACGTGTTGAGGATTAAAGGAATTGTCAAGTTAGTTAGCACATGTTTAAGTAGCTGTAAATAGTGTCTTTTCATAGATTTTGTATGACATTACTTACTTTTGACCTCAACACTCAATTCTAATAGTGCTTTACGCCTTACTAGCGAACTTTTAATATTTAAAAAAAACACTGATTTAAGAACAAGAACGAATTGGTTTTTATATTGAAGAGCATAATACCGCATCGGTTAAATGGGCGAGAGGTCTTAGGTTCGTACCTCTGTCTTTCTTAATATCGTAAATATTTATTCCTCGGGGTTGATAAACAAATTTCAAAAAGTTTACGTTTTGTCTCTCCTAATCGTTTACGCCTAAAGAAGAGATAAAACATAGTGTCTAAATTCGAACCCATTCTGACATTTTCTGATGGTAAGCAGAACAGAACGTTTATGTTTTCTGACTGTGCAATGGTTTAAGATAAGGAAGATGTAGAGGTAATTGTCCAATTATCGTTAAAATACTCTGAAAGTATTATATAGTGTTATCCAGTGTGTTGGTTAGTGACGTCACAGATTTCCATAGATTTTTTTCTTCTTCACGTTACTCTAGCAACTGACTAGCGAATAGAAAATCTGTGAAGGATAGATTTGTCTTTTTGATAGACCAGTCAATAGACTAACAATCACTTCTGTGTTGTTGTGTTCCTGCGTGTGAGTAAGGTTTCCAGAGCTGCTGGGGGGTGCTACATTAGTTGCTACTACCTACCTGACCTGCTAGGTCAGGTAGGGCGACAAGTCCAGTAACATATTTATTATGCTGTACTTATCGCCCTTAAGCTAGGACCTCATTACTAGGTGGAATTATCAGATTATCAAGTGGGATGAGGTCAATCTTGAAGTGTTTTAAAAAAAAAGACTTTTTGGATTAGAAAGGATCATGTTGGTGTTTGAGCTTCAAGTAATTTAATCTGGAAAGTCATCACCCGCCTAAAGTCTTGTAGTCCTATCACATCGGCGTGTAAGCGCCTCGCCCGATACAAATTGGATTCTCGCAGTGGCGCGTGTTCCATCTCCCGCGTGATTCGTACCCGCGCGTGACTGCCTTCTCGCAACGGGATCGGTTAATTAAATCGGCTCTGATGCCTCGTTCGCTCTTTGTGATCGTTTACGTAATATCGGTGACGTTATTGACAATTAGTTTAGACGAATTCGATTATTCTCTGTTTTTGGTGGGTGGAAGTTAAAAGAAAGAAAAGAAAGAGCGTGTTTAAGTTGTTTTTTTTTATTTGTCACTGGCCATACACGCGCGTCGCGTTAATTTAAAAAACAATGTTTTACGGTTTTGCTGATAAGGTTAATATCAAAAACAAAAATGTTAATTTACAGTGTGTGTGACTGTTATGTTCTAATCCTATTTTAGTTCTACGTTACGTACGTCTACGTCAGCTTTCCGCCAGTGAAAGCTCCATCAAAATTGGTACAGCTTTCGGAGATTAGCCGAATGATTATGTACTTTGTATGCTTAGTAAATATCCTTGTATGTGATGTATAACGGTAAATTTTTTTTTGTACAATTTTGCCTGTTTTTCTTTCTGTCTGTTTGAAACGGTTGGACGGATTTTAGTAGGGCTTTGACTGGTAACTAGCTGGGGTAAAAAGGTGTTACTTAGGCTACTTTTGTTTCAAAAATGTAATTTGTCTTATAATCATTTTTTTCTTAGATTAAATTAGTAACACCTACGAATAGTGTCTTTATAAATCAAATTATGCTACATTGCTTGCTTACATACTACTCAAAAAGCGCTTTTGTTTAAATAGTTAGTACACCGCTTAATTATGGACTATCCACCCGCCATCAAAGGGCAGTAATTAAGGTAACTGTACTCTAATAACGCCAAATTATCTTTCGCCGCAACGACTGAAAACCGTTTACAAAGTAACATCTCGAACCACTTAACACAATTATAGGCCGGTCGGGTTGCACGAAGTTAGAGGTAAAAGCCTCATCAGACTATACACTTTCGATTTTCCCCCGCCCTTACGGCGTGGGCATAAGAACTAATATTGGACTGCAACCTTGACGTGCTCTCGACTGTACATACAATACCAGCGGCGAACGTGACGCCGGGAATCGAACCCGGGACTGAAGCAACCGGAGTAACGATCTAATTAGCGAACTGCGCAGGGCTGCCTATCGAGTTTATTGCCGGTTCTTTTCGATAGCATCAACTTTTCTAACACGGTGGTAGTTTTACCTACTTTATTTGACAATTCGAATTTGACGACCTCCGTAGCCGAGAGGCGAGCGTGCCGAACTTTGGCGTCGCGCCATCTCTGAGGTTCCGGGTTCGATCCCCGGTCGGGTCAATATGGGAAACGAACTTTTCTATATTGTCTCGGGTCTGGGTGTTGTGGTACCTTCGTTGTTTCTGATTTCTGTAACACAAGTGCTTTAGCTACTTACCACAGAATTAGAGCAATGTATGTGATGTTGTCCAATATTTATTTATTTATTCATTAATGCTTTTATAAAAGTTTTTATGAATCAATACAATATGTTTATTATATTCAATGTTTTCTGTCTTTATCTTGGTAAAGTATTTGCTTTAAAAGATTCAATGTTGAACTGGATGATAGTATTTTTGGTTATTCTTAGGAATGATGTCTGGGTAAAAAGAATGCGTCAGAAAGATTTTAAAAATACAATGAAATCTGAGGAACGATGGTACCTCCACCAAGTTGAGTAAAAAGCCCCGGCCATACTGTTCTTGATGTTGATATGTTTACTTGACTATCGCACTTAACGATCTTATTTATGTATTACTCGAGAGATGTATTGTATTTTCATGCAATGGCCGAATTATTACTATATTTATTTAAAACTTTAAATATTTTTCATCTTGATATAATCACTATAAGATTTTGTTAGGTTAGATAATTACGTAGATTAGATTTTTTATAAGTATTGTTCAAATGGCGTATTTTTATAAAGGTCGGTCTTTTTTCTCTCAAAAGTAACTGAGAGTCAGCATAAATGAGTTTTAACACTTCACGGTGTTGTTCAGCCCTGTGCCACACGACATTAGCAAATTATTGGCTCGTTCCGCATCCCGGGCTCCCCCAGGAACTATTCCGGATAATTGAGTTGCTGCCGCAGCAAGCCTTCGAAGACGTTTCATTAATCTTGCGGCCGCTAATTTTTCTACGTCCATCGGTAGTACTTTAAGAGGAAAGACCACGCGAAACACTATCATTCAGGACTTGATACTTCCTAAAGTTTTTAGTTAATTTTTTTTTATATTGCACTTCAAGATTGACCTCATCCCACCTGATGTTAAGTAATGAGGTTCTAGCTTAAGGGTGACAAGTACAGCATAATAAATCTGTTACTGGACTTGTCGCCCTTACCTTGAAGGCTTGACCCCTGCTACTAATGTAGCACCCTCTAGGAACTCTGGAAACCTTACTCACACGTAGGAACACAACAACACAGAAGAAATTGTTATTTAGCGGTGGTCTAAAAAAAATAAAATTGTTAAAATAAAGTATTATCTTATAATGGTAAAATCAAAGAAACATGCTACGCCTTCTATACCTAGTAAGAAATATATAACTTATATTGTCTGTGGCATAGCCTGTATAAATAAAATAAAGTTTTTACTTTTTTTTTATATATTGCACTTCAAGATTGACCTCATCCCACCTGATGTTAAATGGTAATGAGTTCCTAGCTTAATAGTTCGCTATTAAGTTTATGAGCGAGTAAGCGAGCGTTATTATTAAGAGCGAGTAGTTTTATTTATTTTATTAAATTAGGACACTGTATTGGTTCTACCAATATCTGGAAGAGAAACAAAGTAGAGTTTCTACAATTATTGTAGTCCTTCACGCCTAGCGAACATCAATTATTAAAAAAAAAATAGAACAAAATTCTCCCTTACGGTGAGGGATTCGATCCGACAAGAGTAGTTTCAGCTAGAAGAGCAGCATACGCGATACGCGAAGTCGTGGTTACACGAATAAAGACATTTCCTACTCTGTTCTCCTTGGCATAAGTAATATATTGTAAGGCATATTTTCATATATATAAGTACGTTAAACTTTACACTTTTTTTTTTTTATAGTATCGCAGTATATTGTCTCCTCCCAGCCTGATGGTAAGCACGAGAGGAACCCACA
Source organism: Glyphodes pyloalis (assembly GCA_037074685.1). Taxonomy (NCBI): domain Eukaryota; kingdom Metazoa; phylum Arthropoda; class Insecta; order Lepidoptera; family Crambidae; genus Glyphodes; species Glyphodes pyloalis. Next base: position 476,805 of record JAYKKO010000012.1, on the reverse strand, counting down.
TTGCGATGACAACGGATTTGATATCAAAATATCCTATCCGTTAGCATCGCCATACTGGCCCGTAAGATGTTTCTTCACGCTCCTTTTGAAGGAATCCATGTCAAAGGAAGGAGGAAATACTTCGGACTTAGCACTGTATCCCTTATATCGTAGGCATAAGAATGAATATCGAACTGCACGTGCTGTTGTGTACATCAAAATTTCCCAACATCTTGTTACGCATTGAACCAACAAATTTACCGGGTGGGCCAGAGCTGTGCCCTAAGCGAGTTACCCCGATGCGGTTAACGCCGGTCCGCAACGTTGCAACGACTAACAGGATTTAGCGCCCAACCTTTATTTAATTTTTGCCTAGTCTTTTATGATAAGCATCAATTACTTATTTTGTAGTCTTGCAGATGCAAGTTTTCCACCAAATAATGATATATTTATTAATCGCATATTTTTGTGCGATAAAGTTGATAAATAAACTAGCGGCCCCTAGCGGCTTCGCAAATGTATTATCCCCGCTTTATTCTCAGTATCAGGTTTTGGTTGCAGCAAAATGTTATATAGTCCAAAGCTTTTATCGATAACTGGACTATAATACACAAAAATAATTTTCCAATTTGGATTAGTAGTTCTAAAGATGAGCGCGTTCAAACAATTGATTAAAAAAATATAGTTTTCCCGTTGGAGAGCTATCGACAGTATCTATACTATCAATAGGACCATCATTATTTAAAATGTATAAATAATTGAACGGGTCAAAACGCGACACCATTTTTATTTAGTAGTTAAAACGAACTACTTACTGTCCGACGTTTCGGTTAGGTTGCACCAACCGTGCTTCCAACCAACAATCTGACTGAGTCAGCTGAGTTAAATTATTTTAAATGTTTAAAATGGTACGCGGAAGTTTTAAAGTTTATATTATTTAAAATGTAATGTCGGTAGTTCGCCAACACTACTAAACAGTCCCACAATGTTTCTACAACCCTCCGAGTAGAACCGAGGGGTAGAGAAAACATCACGCGATAGAGCCATACGGCTTGTGCCAGCTTGTCAGACGATAGTTTCGCAACTAGTTTAAAAAATAACGTAAAAAAACTCCATATTTCTGCCGTTGGACGACAAGCAACCATTACCTCGAAGTTTTTGTTGCAGTTACAAAATAACAACAGTCAAGAGTATTTGAAATAAGTTGTCGGTTGCTTTAACATTAAATATTTGCGACTGGTTTTTGCATAAAGTGAAAAAATGTTAATTCTTGTTTAATCGAATTCAAAATGGATTTCGATCAATTTCTTTGTGCTGTCAAATTCATAAACGTCCTTAACTTATTCATTTCACAATTTATTTATGGGATGCGCATTAAATACTGGACAACATCAAATACGAGTACATTGCTCTGATTCTGTAGTAAGTAAGTAGCAGCACTTGTGTTACGGAAATCAAAAACAACGATGGTGCCACAACACTCAAATCCGAGACAATATAGAAAAGTTCGTTTCCTATACTGACCCGGCCGGGGATCGAACCCGGTACCTTAGAGATGTTTCGACGCCAACGTCCAGCCCGCTCGCTTCTCGGCTACGGAGATCGTCAAAAAAGCGGGTTTAATCACTACATAGTATGAAAAAAGTAGCCTTTTCTATCCCTATATGGGGATATAGGGATATAGTGATTTTAGACGTACATAGGGATGTATGTCTAAAATCTTTAAAACTACGCAACGGACTTTGATGCGGTTTTTTTTTAATAGATAGAGTGATTCAAAAGAAAGGATTTTATTTGTAATAAAGAATAGAAAAGCCAATATTAATATGTATTTACATTACATCCGTGCGATACCGAGGCGGGTCGCTAGTAATTAATAATTTTACCTATTTTATATATATTTAAGGAAAAACATAGTTTTGATTGGCATGGAACTGATTGGAAATTGGGTCATCCAATATGATTTTCTAATCCAATCACTACTCAATAAATGAAACAGGATATATTTTATGCCAATATATTAATTAATATAGCTTCCATCGTAGAGATAATAATCATTTCGGTAATTAATTGCGTACGTAAGTTCAGGTAATATATTATGAACTACGTCGTATCAATCATATCCTATAAAACAGCAGTCAGGAGCCAATACCTCAGCCAATTAATTGTTTAAATAATGTCGGAAAGCGAGATATATCTCCTGCCCCTCTTATTGACTCAACCGTGTAGGTATTACATCACAGCCCTTGTTTGCTTGATGACGTCATTGTTTCGCAAATATTTGCTCCTCGTTAGCTGTCTACCCTAAGTAAACATGTCGACCGTACCTACAATACAAACTCTAAACACAGGGGGCTAGGTTGTACTTTTAACAATTCCTTTGCCAACTTTTGGCAAAAAGCTCGCTGTGACTTGCGGATGTTATTTCTATTTGTTATTGCGACGGTTTTCGTTGGATATACAACGTCTTTTTGCGTAGCGCAAAGTTTAGCGAATTAGCAGCTGTTGGTCCTTCGAGCTGGAGAACAGTTCGAATTGACATTTCGGAGAGAAAATGTAATTCCTTTACTGCTTAGTTGAATCCAATGCAATTTTTAGTTTATTAAGCCAGACATAAACGTTTTATTTGATGTAAAAGAATATTTACTTCGTAAAAATAATTTACTTAGGTGTACTTAAGAAAAATATGAATCGTAATATTAAAACTGTCCTCGAAAACTATATCTTGAAAGATCTTAAAGGCTCAGGCAAAAAAAATCCCACGTAACACTTAAATTAATCCCTTTTTACATAATATTTAAGTTTAAATTTACATTCTGATGCAACATTATGACGCAACATCTAAAAATTACCAATCCGTAGAAATCCGTTGTAGGCATTTTTTTTTTGCATGTAAGGAACGAGAACAGCTGACCTTAAATATACAGAAAAAAAATATTTGATAGTTATAATACGAATATCGAAAAAACATATTTATCAGACGATAGCAATGTTTTCTGGTATCGACTAGTTACCGGTGATGAAAGTCAAGAAGATGGCCACGGGTCAAAAGGAACGTGCCTTCCTCGGCATAACACGTTCTAGAAAAACCTTTTCGCGAGTAACATGTGCCAAAGAAGTGTCTCACTCACCTGTGTCTCTCAGCTGCAGGGAGCCTACTTTATTGCTAAGGTAGCCCTTGATGGAGCTGGCGACCCTCGAGGGCGAGGCGGCGGCTGCGCGCCCCCGCAGCGCGCCCTGCAGCCGCCCGAGCAGCGCGCCTCCCTGCTCCTCCACCTTCGGGCCCCAGGGGGCAACTGCCCCGCCCGCGCACAAATACTAACACGCGGGCTCTTTACTTTGAATTTCGAACTTCGATACTCACTTTTTAATTCTTTATTTTTAAGACTAAAATATATTTGACGAGTAAAAAGGTTTGTATAAGAATTTTATAATTAGTGGCGTAAAGTGATCAGTGCATTTTTTGATATGTATTCGTTTTGGCGTTAGTGTGCTACCATGGTGCGCTTGGTTTGTTGATCTGAAACAAAGTAGAAGACCGTTTAGAAATTATTTTTCTACACAATAAATATTTCTTTAGATTGGCATCGAACCTATTGCCTCCTCCATACTACTCGCGAAGTTGAACGAAGTTAGCCGAATACGATAGTGTAGAGAGGCACTTCGGCTCGCCTCGTGCTCGCCGCGTCAAACTTTGCCTCGCCTCGGGCGAACTTCGCCGAGTAACATCGCGAGTAGTGTGGAGCAGGCATATTTTTTTATTCATGTAAACTTTTACAAAAGCATTTATGAATCGTCAAGTCAAGTAAACTACCACCGTGTTCGGAATGTTGATTCTATCGAGAAGAACTGGCAAGAAACTCGATAGTTACTCTTTTCAAAAACTGACACATATGGTAGGTATAAATCATGCAAAAAAAAATATATTAACAACATAGCTTATGTCTAATGTACATATTTAATGCTATCAAGTCCAAACATCTTTGTCGTTAATATAGTCCTCTATTTTATAATAGCCTTTATTCACTAAACGAATTTTTATCAGAGACTTAAATCTATGCAATACAAAAATAGTCTGCCCATCAGCTGCAGAACCCCATTGTAAAATCCCATACGACATAACACTATTAAAGTAACTAAAATAAACTAATCTTGCCGTTTCAACATCAGTCAAGCTAAGTATTTTTCTTACTGCATATGCAGCTGAACTAAGTCTCCCTGCCAGGGTAGCAATATGAGAACCACACTGTAGTTTACAATCAATAGTGATGCCAAGAAATACTGTAGAATTAATCATTTCTAGAGATTCACCACTTATATATAGATTTGATTTCACATGTCTTACCTTTGGCATCGAAAATTTTACACATTTTGATTTCTAAGTATTCAGTAACAGGTTGTTAATTGTGAATCATTGTAGTATTTGAGATAGACTATTATTCACATCGTCAAATGTTTCTTTTTGTCTGTCAACTTTAAAAATAAGTGAAGTATCATCAGCAAATAATACTATCTCACAGAGATCTTCTGAAATGTACGGAAGATCATTTATATAAATTAGAAAAAGTAAAGGTCACAATATTGAACCCTGGGGCACGCCCATAGATAGGGGTGCACCGGAAGAGGTAGTTCCGTTTACGCTTACTTTTTGAATTCTGTCATGTATGACTGTAGTAAATTAAGCGAATTGTTCGTAACACCATAATGTATATATGATAGTACGTCTACTTCAGTGGCGCGGTGGCTGAGGCATTATTTGTTATTAATTTCAACATGAGGGTGGTACAATTCCCAACGTGTATAGTCTGCCGTGCTTTGAACAGTACAAAGGAAAACCTTAGTCAATTTATACCCCATTTATTTTATAGCTAGCGGCACCAAGTTTTGGTTTTGTTCCGGAAATTACAATGATATAACTTTGACCTTATCACCAAGAAAAATAATTGAAAAACCGCTTGACATACCCAAAGCCATTTAGAAATAAACAGATTCCAAGCTCCGCATACAAATAAGTAATGCCTGAGAGGCATTTTGTGTTCGCGAGTTAACTGTATCTACTTGACATTCCCCTCCTGCCCCCTCGCAGGCATGCCCTGTGTTATTATCCGTCTGTCAAACGGTAGGCACTGTAATTTTTCGCCCTTTTCATTTCGTTTCTCTTTGAATGTAACTCTTTTAATATTAAAAGCTCCCTAAACTGTGTTCTTGGCATCGTTTAACGAGTTCCTTTTCATGCGGCAACATTAAACTTTTGTATTTGTTCATCTTAAGGCCCAATACGAAGCAATTGACATTACCCGTTTCGCGGCGAACCGCGCGCCATCTATTGAACGCATTTGGCATTAGCTCGTGCTAGCGCAGCACGAGTGTGCGGTGCTAGTACGAGCGAATGCCATGTAGTACTAATACAATAGAGACAGCATTGCGTACGTATTAATTTATTAGATCTTACTACTTTGTAATATTAGTAAGTACCAATAGATTATCAATTATGTACTTTATTCGTTACATACATACAAACATATCGATGGCTCCAACGAATAAACGTGCAAACGAAAAACTACAACTTTTCAGGAAACCATAAAAACGTTTGAAATCACATTACTTTAATGACGTAATGAATAGATATATTTAATGTATAAATTATATTAAAGGTTAAACATATTTCAGCTCATATATTTTTTAAGAAAATAAATCTATCGATTTTCTCAGTATTCAAGAAAAAACATATAATTTTATTATTCTAGTGAAAAATTTGTGACTTGTTAACAGAAATGTATCACTGCACGTTTATTCGTGTCATAAATGAAGCATAAACGGTTATTCTACAGATTAGTAAAAGATAATAATTCTATATTAGGATAGCTGTATTAAAATTTTTGCGGTTTGCAATGAAGCATAACTAATAAAAGTAGCTTCCATTTTTACACGAATAATCGTGTCTTTTTTTTTAAAGGAGTTATTACCCAGAGGAAAGGTTAGACACAAGCGGCAGATTGATTTAACACGTTTATTTTGGTGTACTCAAAGAAACAAATATATTCAATAGTATAGCTGGGCATTAACTCGTTAATCCGTTAATCGTTAATTAACGAAGTTACAATTTGAGTAACGGATTAACTTTTAAGTTAACTTTAAAAACCGTTAACGGACTCATTAACTTCCGTTAATAATCAGGAAGTCCGTTAATCGTTCATCCAATGCCTACTATTCACTGCATGGCAGCGAGTGCGAGTGAGAAAGCTGCGAATAGATTCATTTTGTTAATTTGATTTCAACATGTCGGATCGGGAAGGGTTCTCCGGAAACCGTACGGTTTGGCTTAAGTTTTTATTGGACCGCTTCGTAACGTTTTACATAGTCCCCCCTCCCCCCCCCCCCCAAATTACGTTACGTAATACTCGAACGCTCCATAAATTACTGACAGTGATCATTTGCGTGTGGATAATCTAGACTAATATTATAAAGATGAAAACTTTGTTTGTTTGTAATGAATAGGCTCAAAAACTACTGGACCGTTTTTAAAAATTCTTTCACCATTCAAAAGCGACATTATTCAAGAGTAATATAGGCTAAATTTTATTTTGGAAAAAAATTGGTTTCATAAAGTATTTGGATTTTTCGGAGACAAGGTGGAAAAAATCAACCAGAAAAGTTACTTATTTCGCTGCCTAAACTATAAAAGAACCATAAAATGTTCTAATTAATTGTAGATTTATGGAAAAGTGTATGGAAAAGAAGGAAAAAGTATGTAATAACATTTAAAGTAAAGAAAAAGAGATGAAATAGGAAGTAATGCATTTTCAAAGTTTTATTATATTAATGCAGAATGTTTATGAGATAAACAACAAATCCTTTAATTAAAAATCACTATACTTACCAAGTTAAAATCTAGACTAATATTATAAATGAGAAAGTAACTCAGTCTGTCTGTTTGTCTGTCCGGCTTTGACGCCTAAACCACTGAACAGATTTTGATGATTTTTGGTATGGGTAGGTAACCGTTGAACCTCTAGAACGGATATAGGCTACTTTTTGTTTTGAAAATGAGGGGGAAAGAGGTAATACCGCCCGTAAAAGTTAATATGGAAAAATAATTACTTTTTAATTAGGGATATGAAATTTGGCACAAAACTCAACATTCAAAACATAGCTCAAAACTTGGCTTAAATATGGACTACTTTGGTTTTGAATATTAGGGGAGACGGGGAGGGCTAACAGCGAACATGAAAATAGATATATATATGTCGCAATCATCTGGTTTAATCAGCTATTTGATTGGATCACTAGCGCGTTCATTGAATCACGACGTTTAATTGAATGACTAAAGGACAACTCGTCAAATTGTTTAATATAACGTTCAACTTCTTGACTGAACGTCATTTAGCATAGTCGTTGAATGGGACATAGCTGACTTTTTAATGTTTGATTAAGGTGACCATAAGTTCACCACTTAAAAGATAACTAAATTTAGATAAAAAAAAATGAAGACATGACATAACACACCCTAATAAGATTTTTAATGTTTTAACAATTTTAAGTCTTAAGACAATTAGGCTAAAAAAATATTTTTTTACGAATAAATCACTTTATATCTCAATTTCACTCTAAAAATTATCAACACAGTGCTATTCGATTATATCTGTACCAGCTGTTTGACGCCATCTTTGTTTTGATGAGCACTAACGCCGCAGTGGAAAAAAAATAAACTAAATTACAATCACCTGACTGATTACGTCCGCTATGTTCAAAGGGCTATGTTACAATCCGCTAACTTGTTAGACGTTCAGTGAGTCTTATTCATTCAACGTTCGGCCTAGTCATTCAATTAAATGTCGTCATTTAATAAACACGCTAGTGATTCAATCAAATAGCTGTTTCAACCAGATGACTGCGACATATATATGGAAAACCCTGTAGTCCACGCGAACGTAGTCGTAACAGCTAGTACCTATTAGGTAAATTGAAAAAATGTACTGAGCAGTGCAGTGATCAAACCCCATGGACTCGGATAATCAAAGACATGGAATCGGATTCCAGGTCCTGGTGAGAATCGATAACCATTCATTCATCTATTTGGATTATATTTTAACAGATTAACGATTAACGTTAACTTGCGTTAATTCTTCAGAAATGTAACGTTTTAACGATTAACGAAGCTAACTTTTTTATTAACGGATTAACGATTAACGAAGTTAACTATTTGATTAACGGTGCCCAGCTATGTTCAATAGACGCGTGTTTTGTTATTCATGTGATATGAAGGTATTTAATTTACCTACAATAAACGAATTTTGTGCTATAAAAGTCTTATTTTAAGTCTAAAATTTCCAAAAAAAAATGTGTAGGCGTATCATAGGCCATTAAAACGAAAAAAACGAAAAAAAAATTTTTGGTCAAGAGCTCTTACGTACGAAAAATAACTTTACGTACTTTGAAATTATTGTTCTTGTGAGTCTTACAAAATGTCGTTGTAAAAATTGCAAAAATAAAAAATTTAAAACTTCATTCTGTTTTCTCCACAGTGGGGGTTAGGTCCTGAGTGTGTTAATTCTTACTAGACAATTCCAAGCAGTCAATCATACCCCTATGACAATATATGACATTATTTGCCGTCTCTGTGTTTGCACTTCCTCTGTTCATTATTTTCCGATATGTGAATTTCGTCGACTCGCGTGCAATACCGTGTAATGACATTTACCCGTAAGTTCTAATTTGGATTGAAATAATATGAAATAACAGACAAATTTAATCTTTATGGCAAATGCTACATACGCGGTATTGCACGCGCGTCGACGATTTGCATTTTTGAGTTTCTCACTTGCCTAGAAACGTATAAATGATCAGTTTGGCTATTGTAAATAAGTAAAACCGGCCAAAAGTGTGTCGGTCCACGCTCAGTGTAGGGTTCCGTAGTTTTTAAAGCATCACAATACTTAAGTATCCTTAAATTACAACTTTAGTTAAAAAAATATATTTTCAAAAATTTCAAAAACGATTAAACCCTATCTTGAACCTGATGTTCAAAATAATTTTCCTAGAAAACCTTTATGCAGTTCTATATTCCAGATTTTTTTCATACTTTTTGACTTATGGTTCAAAAGTTAGAGGGGGGGGGGGACACAATTTTATTTTCTTTTGCAGCGATTATTTCCCAAAATATTAAAAATATTAAAAAATTATCTTAGTAAACCCCTGTTCATTTTTAAATACCTATCCAACGATACATCACATGTTGGGATTGAAATAAAAAAAAAATCACACCCCCATTTACGTGTAGAGGGGGTACCTTTTTTTTTGTGCGGGGGGAAATGCTTGGCGCACCGTACCGTCACCCGAGGGAGGTGACGGCGTGTGTGGGACTATCCTGCCCTAAAAAGGACAGGCCTACCCACTAAAACCCCCCGGGGTACCTCATCGCCTTAATGGTAATGCTGTGGGAAAATTTTTAAGAACCACCACAACATCACCGGCAGAGCGGGTACCCTAAAAAAAATTTTTTTTATTTTTGCACTTTGTTGACGTAATTAATATACATATTTGTACCAAATTTCATCTTTCTAGTGCAAACGGTTTCTGAGATTATCCTCGGACGGACAGTCAGATAGACAGAAATGGCGAAACTATAAGGGTTCCTAGTCGACTACGGAACCCTAAAAATGCAGCCTAAGCAGCCTCCCAACAAAAAAGTATTTTACAAAAAATATAATCTCAAAATGGAATTTTCGCAATTCGAGCTGCGTTGTTGTAATAAACTCTTTTTATTTTAGCCCTTAGGTAATATTTATTTCTTTTCCTAACATTATTTCACCGTTATAGTAAAGACTACGCATGTAAACCAATTTATTAACTATTTTCAAAACAGACAACTAACTGCCGTCACCTGTCAACACTACACATCGAAGCACCTGAACGGCAAACTTTCATATCTAAGAATTATGCAATTCAGTGCAATTTAATCAGGCGTTTGTGTTTAAAATGAATTATTTTAATAACTAATAGATTATATAAAAAATGAAGAAGGCGGCGACCTTTGGAATCACAATCCTAACATTTTTTAGTAAAAATATTTTTTTCTAAGTATATATTTACAGAGTTTTGGAAGAAAAATAATTTTAAGAAATCATTTTTTAACATTTTTTAAAAACGGTATAATTTTTATTTAATCATTTATTTTAAAATTTCAAGAAGGCGGCGACCTTGTAAAATATCTGAATAAACGTACAAAAAGTGATTTAATGCTTAGAATTACTTGAGGTCATCGTTGTAGTGAACAGAAATACATGAAGTTTCGCTAATTCTCTTCGTATTGGGCCTTAAGTTTGTTTGTCACTTATCTTGTAATCTACTCACTAAGCAGCATATATGCATTTTAATTATTCGAATATTTAATTAAAACATTGTCAAATATGAAATTTACATTTAAAAAATAATTGGAACTCGTGAAATATTTTACAGGAACAGAACAATTTATAAAAATGAAAATTGAACTCCAATGTGAAAAATATTTTATATATTTTAATAAAATACACTCCTGAGAAAAAATCGTCTCAAATGACATTTTTAAAATTTTTTCATCACTTAATTAAGTGACAAATTTTATATTTTTTTACTGTGACGGAATTACTGCATTTTTCTTAAAATGAGACATGAAGAATACACAAATTGTGTATTACCAGTTTTTATTTGGAACATATACCTAACAAATCTAGCAATAATTTGTTTACTAGATTTTTGACCCCTTTAAAATATATTTAGAAGATTGGCAAAAATTTAATTTATCTTAATAACCTTTTAAAAGATGCAATTATAACTTTATATCTTTTACAACATTTTGAGCTTAATAAAAATCTCCGCAGAAACCGCACTTGTCCCATGTCTCAAGTTCGCCGGATGTGTAGGCCCGGAAGGCGGCACTCGCGCAGCTTCCGTCGGCCATCTTGTGCCGGAAGCGCTGACAGTTTATTACTTCCCGCCCTTTTGAGAGCGTGTTGTAACTCATGAACTCACTTTACATTTCTTTTGTGGCTTAGTTGCTTTGTATTTAGCGTCCCAACGGGCAACTGTATAATTTAATATGGAATATAATATCGCAATCCACTATTTTCCATTTATTTCCAATTCATACATTTTCTTGGCTTATCTACCTACACATGCTTCTTTATTTTTAAATTATTCGTTATTATTAATTTCACTCGTATTGCTTTACCTATTTATTTATATCATATATCTAAAATGGACACATAAGCTGAAAGCTCTGAAAATAGTAAATTTAGTGTAACACCTATTGTACACAGTTATGCATTCAATGTATATCTTATTTTATCCTTTAGGACTATTCTAGATAAAAAATTCGATCCCGGTGAACGTGAAAAAATGTTGACCGTTAACGCACCAATTAGCTCTAAACTCTCTGTATGACCTTTTATTCTTTTGTGCAAATAAAATATTTCATGTAATCGAATTTTGAATAAAAAAAAGTTGCGTAAGCTATTAATTATATTAAAATACGAGAAATAATGAAATATCTGCCATTCTCACGGTTGTGCACCCATTACGGAGTTCGAGGAACTTAAATTAAACTATTCATTTCTGTAAGAAGATTTACGTTAAATTTTTTAGCAACTTTTTTTCTACTATGCCTCGATGCGCCTGAGATTTATTTTCTACTATGATTCGATCCTATCGAAAACAAAGCGCTGGAATAAACTCAACATATATCTTCTAATAAAATAAATTATGTATATGACAAAATGGCACGAATATTGTTCTTCATTTTCGTGCCATTTTGTCATATATAAATCTATGATTTAGATCGTTATTACATTTAACTGATCGCCATGAAGGAGATCAGACCTATTTCGATCATAGCCAGATGACATACAATTGCTTTTAAAAAGTTTCTTAATGTATGAAGCCGCACGTTGGGCGCCACTTTAGTTCTTAATAATTCCGTTATCCGTTTAAAATAAATAATTTCATGCGGGCATTGGTGTCCAAACTTCTAAAGAGATGAATTTGCTTATTTTATTTCACTTCTTTAATTCCCTGTATATGAAAACAAACCTTTCTAAAATATTGTCTCCGTTTTGTCTACTTGCGAATGGATTATAACAATGTATATGATGTTATCAATTTTTTTTTTACTATTTCTAATCAATATTTAAGGTATTATTTGGTATTTTAAAAGTTTAAAAAGAATTTTAAAACTTTTAAAATAATTTTTAATTCAAATTAGAAGCGACAAACTATTCAAAAGTTCAATGAATATCTTTTGAAAAAAATATGATTACATAATACTAGCAAACCCGACGACCGGATGTTTCTTATAACAACTTTTATGTTATATTATTAATGTATTTCTTGAATTTTACAATGCAATATAGTATTGACTTAAGGGTTTTGTAAACGCCTGTCTAATATCTAGAAAAAACGATACTTATGATATTATTAATATAACACACATTGGGTTCTAAGCATTATAAAACTGAAATTTTAATTAATTGTCCCAACATACTGTCCCGGTATTTTCGAGATAATTACCATTTTTCTCTAAATTCATAAATCCTAAAATCTATATGAATAAAATTGAGTTACCGCAATTTATACCTAACTTTTGAACGGTTAAACAAGTTTAAATTATTTTAGTACGCTTGTCATAAGAGGTTTTGTATGAAAGTAATTAAAAAAAACGTGATAACACGAGCGCTAAACTCAGGCTAACTACAAAATTGATGATTATTTAAATGACAAAAATGTATGGGTCTAGAATAACTTAATTCTTTGAAATCTTACTATAGCTTTGTATACTTTATTTAAGTACCTAGTTTAAGGACACATTGTTATATTTGAAAAGAGTAAGTGTCGAGTTTCTTGCCGGTTCTTCTCGACATGATCAACATTCCGAACACGGCGGTAGAATACTTTATTTGTACTGACTATTCATAAGTGCTTTTGTGAAGCTTACATGAATAAAGATATTTTCTATTCTATTCAGGTTGGCCGTTTGTTAGGGAGAGATACCTATCCATCTTTTCTCGTATTTCAATGCTGACATTTTCAAATAATAAACATTAGTTAATATGTGACCTGTTATCTTGTATATCAGGAAAAAATAATTAAAAGTAGATATTTTATGAATGAAAAAATATATATGAAAATATTTGACGAAATATAGAATTTAAGACTTTTGCGTTTTGTTTTAAACGTTTTAAATAAGTTAACGGGTCAAAACGGGACACCTTTTTAGTAGTTAATGCGAACTGAATACCTTGACGAAATGTTACGACACTTGATTAATCATTAATTCATGTGAATTTACTGTTATGATCATTTCATGCTTAAACCATATACAAAAATCAGTTATACTCATGATTTTGACTATTTATCGTTTAAATGGGGAATCTTAACATCGAATACTGGACTACGTAAATTAGAAATTTACATTTTTCAATTTAAATGACAAGTGATCGCAAAATATGTATTACGTAAATATTATATAACATTTATAGTTATGGTGTTGTATTTCCTCAGGCGACCTTCGGCGAAAAATCACTACTGAATCTTCTCTCTCTTTCACACGTACACCCATCAATAGTACATACACACTTATAGATACTCCATACTCCTCTCCATACAATGTGTTACATAACCACTACTGAAGTTATGTAAGAGCACGATTTTAAAACAATTAGGCTTTTTCGCTGCAAATAATTAAAAAAGCACATTTAAATAAGAACACTAACACACACCATATAACTATTACAAGAACTAGAAGTAATTAACGTCAAGGCACAAAAAGAACATAAATTCAAACGCAACGGTTATGCGTTTCGAATTTAAAAATATCAAAAATGGCCGACAAGAATGGTTTGATATTGACCTTAGTTAAGGTTGCCGCGAGCTCGGCGCACCTGGCGTCACCTCGCCTAGACTGGCCTGCCCTGCTAAGCCGCCTGAAAAGGCTGCGTTGCCATGCGCGGACCCCGCCGTCCCTATTGGCTGGCTGAGCCCCGTGACGTCATAAACGGGTAGCCAATGGGCTTGCTCTGAAATTTTCATGTAGGTACGAATGGCAGATGGGTCGATGACTAAAAATAGGCCTTAAGGACCGCTGGGCGGGTCGATACGCGACCACGGCTCATCCGATATTCGGCTTTCTTTATGGTCTGATTTGAGTTTCATGTAAATGCGGCTTGGGATATTATTTCGATGTTTTTGTAATAGTTGTCGTTTACCTAATGGTTTTTATTTATGAGCCACTTCAGGCTAATTACGCTTAGGAGGTTTTATCTCTGTTATATTTCGGGTCCAAATGTTATTTTTGTCAAAGGCTTAACTTTATAATTTTATTAGCGGTCGTTCGCGACTTCGTACGTAAGGGCTTGGTATTTTTTAATAATATTTACAGCCTATGTTCACTCTAGTAAGCTGCATATACACACACATATACATATTCGCTACGTTATTCGTTAATTTCATGACCGAATGTTTCTGTTGCTCAAACCAGTAGAACATTCGTGGGATTAAGTATAAAAATATTCAACAAGTTACCGCAATGTATTGTTGATTTACCTATGCATAGATTTAAGATCCATATTAAATCATGTTTAATGCGAAAAGGATACTATAAACTTGATGAATATTTAAACGATAAACATATATGGACATGATTGTCTGTTCGCTCGCACACCATAGTTTTTAAGTTCTCTAGCTCTAAACATTGTTAAGATTAGGATAACTACTGAGTTTCTTGCCGGATTCTTCTCGGTAGGATTAGGTTCCGAACCGGCTATAGCTTCAATTTTGGTTTGTATTCATTCTGACGATGCATAAGTGTTACTTGTAACCTACATGAATAAATGAATTGACTTTGACTTTGACTTCAAAAAAAAATTTGGTCAAATTATATGTAACTTAAGTATGTATTCAGTGACTGTTATCTTTTTTACTAAGATACTAGATTGTGTTCTCATGTAATTAGATTTATGTAATATTTTATGAGAATAAATTCTTTAAACCTATGTTTCTCTCGTACCCGATTCTAATATTTTACAATTCGAAAAGTGTCAAAAATGACAATCCGTTTTTCTACGATTTGTTTATTCTAATTTCTAATTTCTTTCCATATCAGCTGTCATCAGTCGTCTGTCGGTCGTTCTTAGCTTACGCCACGTATAATTTATTACTATTTATTTATTATTTATTTAAAAACTTTATTGCACAAATAGGTACAACAGGTGGACTTAATGCTAGGGGCATTCTCTACCAGTCAACCCTTGGGTCATGCAGATAGTTTGTATATGGGTGCGGTAACATGGGAGAAAAAAAAAAAAGAAATCATTTTAAACAACAATAAATTAAGCATTAAAAATAACATTACGGTATCTTTTAAATATACGATAATAATGCACATACTATATAAATTAATTAGAATATCATATATAAAATATGAAGGTATACTTAGATTTACTTAATATTGATAATTTATATAAATATAATAATAATAAATAAATATTGGACAACATCACATACATTGCTCTGATTCTGTGGTAAGTAGCTTAAGCACTTGTGTTACAGAAATCAGAAACAACGACGGTACCACAACACCCAGACTCGAGACAATATGAAAAAGTTCGTTTCCCATATTGACCCGACCGGGGATCGAACCCGGAACCTCAGAGATGGCGCTCGCCTAAGTCAGGCCCGCTCGCCTCTCGGCTACGGAGGTCGTCGCAATATAAAAACAAATATCTACATAACTATAAACTCAGAAGATAAATAAATTGGTTCCATCCATCCATCCATCAGCCTCTTTTTGTCCACTGCTGGACATAGGCCTCCCCTACAGAACGCCACAACGCGCGGTCCTGCGCTATCTGCATCCAGCGGCTCCCCGCACATCTGACGATGTCGTCAGTCCATCGTGTTGGGGGCCGCCCCACGCTGCGTCGTCCGGTACGTGGTCGCCACTCGAGGACCCTCTTCACCCAACGGTCGTCGGTTCTACGAGCGATGTGGCCTGCCCACTGCCACTTCAGCGTGCTAACTCTTCGGGCTATGTCGGATACACCGGTCCTTCTACGGATCTCCGTATTACGGATCCGATCATGTAGGGAAACGCCGAGCATAGCCCTCTCCATAGCACGCTGCGCAACTTCGAGCTTCGTTGTGAGGCCAACATTCAGAGAGAATTGGTTCAGCAATTGACAAATTCATGACTATCATTACTTGTTAGCGAGAGAGAAGAAGTATTCACAAACTTTATTTTTAAAAATTCCCTTAGTCAGGGATTGTCGGATATCAGCGGGCAGAGCGTTCCAAAGCCGAGCGGCTTGCACAGTGAAAGACTTAGAGAAGAAGTCACTTTGATGTCGAGGATGTTTAAGCTTAGGTTGTCTGAGGAGCGAAGAGATCGGTCATGAGATTGACAGAGATATTGAAATTGTTTTGTTAGATAGGATGGGGACAATGGATTGTGAAGAATATTGAAGAGCAGGCAGAGTATCCTGGTATTTCTACGTTGACTATACTATCCGTAACCAGAACGGACCGTTCGTTCAAATATTGGAACCGGACATAGGTAAATGTCGCTGTCCAGTGGCATAAGATTTTTTTTAAATCGGCGCAGTAGTTTTCCAGTTTATTCATTACAAGTACAAAAAAAACAAATATTTCCTCTTTATAATATTAGTGTACATGTAGATTACTTATTATACATATATTTTGGACTTGTCGCAGCCCTGAGTTTTCAATTTAAAATTACATGTCTTATTACATTGTTATCTATTGAAAGTAATTTCATTCATAGACATTATATTGACATTAACGATACACGTTAACCGTATTTCAAGACTTAATCTAAAGATATTTTTCCTGTTGCACAAATACTCCAAAACTAGTATTTGTTAGTCTAATTAAAACTGTTAAATTTGTATTAGAGCGGAAAACTTAAACTGGTAATTTAAAAAAATACTTTATTCATTTTAATGATTTTCAAGAAATAATGAAGCGCTTCTCATAAAGATTGATTTCGAAATATATTGTGATGAAAAAAATGCTTTAGTAGCACTCAATCTTTTAAGAGAACATAAAAGCATAACTTCTTTCAATGTTACACACTCCACAATGGATATCTGGACGTATATTTGTTACTCGTTCACGCGTAGACTACTTAACTAATTTGGATAAACTTAATAAGCAAGTGAGGTGTCATACCTACTAGATAACGTATAAAATACTTTTTATTTATTTTTTAAGCAAAGGGGATATTATTAAATTTCCGGCTGTTGTTAAATACGTGTGAGTAAGGCTTCCAGAGCTTCTGGGGGCGCTACATTCTCATAAAATATTACATAAATCTAATGACATGAGAACACAATCTAGTATCTTAGTAAAAAAGAGAACAGTCGCTGTATACATACATAAATGTTATATATAATTTGACCAAATTATTTTTTTGAGCAACAGAAACATTCGGTCAAGAAATTAATGAATAACGTAGCGAATATGTATATTATGTGTGTGTATATGCAGCTTACTAGAGTGAACATAGGCTATATTTATTATTAAAAAACACCAAGCCCTTGCGTACGAAGTCGCGAACGACCCTTTAAGGTAAGAACGACAAGTCCAGTAACAGCTATATTACTCCAAGATTGACCTTATGCCACCTGATGTTAAGTGGTAATGAGGTCCTAGCTTATGGGTGACAAGTACAGCGTAATGAAACTGTTACTGGACTTGTCGCACTTACCTTGAAAGCTTGACCCCTGTTACTAATGTAGCACGAGCACTCCTCAGGAGTTCTGGTAACCTTGCTCACGCGCAGGAACACAACAACACCGAAGTAACAATTATTTGGCTGCGGTCTTCTGTAGACATTTCACCAGTCGGGCTGCTCCTGTTAATTCGCTATGCTACACAGATTTTGGCACACCGCACTCGTATTTTCAACTAATCAGCTACTCACTTACTGAATTTTATCGATTTTGACATATGATAAGACCGCGATAACATTTCTCGCATTAAGCGGGAAGGCTGTGTCTTATAAACCGTGATAGACAGCTGAACTTTTCACTTATGAAGTGTTTCCCCTGTAACAACAAATACAAAAAATAAAATAAAATAAATATTAGAGGGGGTTTCCAGACTGATTTTTGATGTGAATATACATATACTTCGAAATACACTTTATAACAGTTGTTTTTTCTAATATCATTTAAGTAAGTCAGTAAGTTTTCAATCATAACAGTATATACCCCAACATCATACAAGAACATCACATATTACACATACAAACCTCCAAACACACACACACACATACACACACACACACACACACACACATACACAGACACACACCAAAACGTCACACAACACTTAAATTCCTATTTGTCTCCTATAGTATTACTGTATGTTTTTCCTACATATAATATTAGTTTGTATAATATTTATTTAACTTTTTGTTTTTAATATTTCTTTATTAGTCTATTCTAAATAAAAATTGTACTTAAGGTCTGAAGAGGGGGGCCGGAAGCCTGTAGCACAGGATATCCTAGTATAGGATCCGCTCCTTCACTTTGGCTTGGTAACATTGCATTATACGTACTAAAAACTTACAATGTATAAAACTGTCATAGAACTCTGTAATGTTAAGTCATTGTGAATGGAAATAAAGGATTATTATTATTATTATTATTATTATTTTAATGTAAATGAAATACTTTATCCAGCTCTAATTTGTTATTTCTAGAAACACTTTCCAGTTCGTCTACTTTGTTACGACTTATTTCAATTTATTTACGAAAGCGACGGGCAATTTGTACATATTTAAATTTTTTATCATTTTAATAAATTAAATAAAATTACATTTGAATCCACCCTTAATTAATTTTTACAAATTAATATCAGTATTTAAGTGAAGGGGGGGGGGGGGGGAGGCGCAGGGACATGCAACAAATGCGGGCGTGGGTCACTAGTATCGTTAAGTACTTATTCACACATTACTTGTGTTACCCACTAAACATTAAATAATCTCTTACTTAATACTAAGAAAACTAAATGTATACAATTTTCAATGCCAAATGTCAAACAAGAGAAAACAAATCTAGTTATTAGCGGTGTGCCCCTAGAAATTACAAATTCTACAGTATTTCACACGAGAAATAAAATTAGCAATTCTTTTGTGGGGTTAAGTCTGAAGATCTTTAATAAGCTGCCAGAAAAGATCACTGCATTACCTATGCATAGATTTAAGTCTCTGATCAAAAATTGTCTAATGAAGAAAGGATATTATAAAATAGAAGATTATATTAACGACAAAAATGTTTGTAATTGATAGCATTAATTATGTTAACTAGTCATACGCTATGTTGTTTATATGTTTTTTTTTTGCATGTTACCATTTTTGTAAGTTTTTGAAAAGAGTAACTATCGAGTTTCTTGCCGGTTCTTCTCGATAGAAGCAACATTCCGAGCACGGTGGTAGTATAATCTGACGATTCATAAATGCTTTTGTAAAAGTTTACATGAACAAAGACATTTTCTATTTCTATTTCTATTGGTACAATGGAAAACTTCGTAGCGACCCGTACGCGCACTACGCCGGCTCTTGTATAATTGTCAGTCACAATATACCACGAACATCAAACATAACCAGGTTCCAAACTTTCCCGCCGAGAAGGAAACATTATATCCAATATGTAAAGTGCTGGGTGACAAATCCGATACATCATCTCTGGTAATGTACCCGACATTTGTACCGAACGCAGGATATCCCTGCGTCCCGGCCCGTCCCGGGATTGTCGACTCCAATATAATCTGGGATTCGAGAAATCTTTGCGATATTTTGTCGGATTATTGTGAGCTCGAATGGTTTGTTTCGGTACGAGAGTTGTGACGTCATACTGTATTTTGTGATTCTTCTACGTCGTCTGCAGACTAACTTACTTACTTTACCTATTTAAAGAAACAGAAAAATGTTATATCGTTTGGAAGAACATTTTTATCATATTGTTGAAATCAGTACACGCGATACGTGAAGGTCGTGGATTCGAATCCCACAGCACAAGAGGACCTTATTTATTTCTATTTCTTTAAAACGCGGCATGAAGTACTAACAAAAACAAAATTGGAAAAAATTACTTTTTTGTTTATTTGTGTGACACGACCTGATCTTTTAGAACTCGTGTGCTTGTCTTATAAAAATGTAGAAATCGTCTTGGCCATCATCCACATACACCTGTTTTTCTTTAAGTGGTAGCGGAGGTCAAATAGATATCGCTGCAATGTACGACTGTGAAAATTAAAAATTGCTATTATATTGAGTCCACGTATATGTAATATCTGTGAACTGTTATAATTTGTTTCGATAAGTCTAATGTATAATATAACCTAATGTTTCTCTCTCTCCTTTTTCTCTTTATAGTGTCATTCTTACACTACTCTCTTCCGTTGTTTCTGTTTGTTTCTTATTGTCACCGCGCCACTCTCGTAAGGTTCCGCCAGAATACCAGCGCAGCTGCGGCATTGGATCCAATGTCGTGGCAGCTCATGCTGAGGCTGGGGTCTAATTAGCCGCGCAATCTTAATATTTTCTGTTTATTATTATATTTTTTTGGTTATTTTACTTTATCTTTTGTTCGTGTCGTTTTAATAGCCGTGTACTGTAGGTATATATTGATTGTGTGTGCTAATAAATAACTTCTAATTCTTATTCTTATCTGTCATATTTCATTCTTGGTAACAATTTAAGGCTCCTGGGTTAAGAGAAGCATATTTCGAATTTTTGGCACAAGTATAGGTATGTGATCACCAACCCGCCTTTGCTTAACGTCAAACTTGTAATTTTTATGACCTCAAAAGTAGGCAGGCGATCGAAGCTTGGCGTTGGGGCATCTATATGGTCGCGGGTTCGATTCCCGCTGGGTTAATAAGGAAAATGAACATTCGTATATTATTTTGAATTAGCGTATACGTTGCTTCTAGAATCAGAGCAATTTATGTGATGTCATTATGTTTATTCATTATTATCGAGCACAAAAATAAAGAAAATAATTAAAATGGAAGATATGTATATTTTAATACCATATCTGTGGCAATTACAAGACATTAATTATTAAAGACAAATATAATTAAAATGAAGTAATGATAAAACCTATCAAAATGGTTTCCATCGGCAGCAATAATTATTAAACAATTTTATTTACTATTGTTTGTAAGTGTTACTAGCAGCCTGCGGACCTTTTTCTAACACTTACGAACGTAACTTAATAACAATTTGGTCTTGTATTTGTGGATTGTTGCAACAATTACTATGTGTTCAGTAATGGAAGCCATAGCCCTGCAGCTGGGCATTAAATACGCTGAAACCTTCCTTTTTTATGTCAGCAAACTAACAAAATACTAGTTCCGTTACTCGCTACATTTCCATCCCCCTACAAACTTGCCCCTTTGAAACTCGCCTCCGCCGGCGAATTTTCAACTCAATTTCCCCGAACTTGGACTTTCAGAAAGACAGTTCGACGTTGAGAAATAAAAGGGTACCTAAATTTCTTCAAAATGCGATTTACCAATACCGCCCTCTCCCCTAAATAGAAGTTGGGAATAAGTGGGGGTGAGTAAACGACTATTCGTGATTTGCATTTGGATAACAACTTTTTAGATGGCAGACTTTACGCACCGTTTATATGAAAGTAACTTTGGGCAAAAATCCTACATTTTGTGTGAATAATCTCCTAAATAACAATAAAAAAAAAAACATATATCTACGTATAGGAGACAACAAGGAGATAACATAGCTTCTGTTACACATAATGTTTTAAAGAGGTAGGGCATAGCTTAAAAGAGGTAGGGCAAAGCGATTTATCGCTCGAACTAGAGTAGCCCGACTGGTAAAATACCTCCACCTTATAGAAGACTGCAGCCAAATAACAATAACTTTGGTGTAGTTGTGTTCCTGCGTGTGAATAAGGTTTCCAGAGCTCCTGGGAGTGCTACATTAGTAGCAGAGGTCAAGCAGAGATAGGACCTCATTACCACTTAACATCAGCTGGGATGAGGTCAAACTAGAAGTACAATATAAAAAAACATACATAGTTATGTATGTTCATAGCTTCAAGTTTCCTTAATTATTTAATTAAATATCCAATGCTATGTAGTTTTAAAAAAATCTTATGTCAACGAAAGTTCTTAAACCTCAAAATATTTAAGAAATAGCAAAAACTAAGACACAGCTTCTGTTACAAATCTGCTAAAGTTTCCCCTCCTCTCGGTAGAAAAAGGTTCCGAACAGATTGTAATCAATGGTGTTATAATGCAACTTGTTTGAATAAAACACCTATATTGAATGGAACTGAATTATCATATTTAATCCCAAGCAAGTTAGTGAAACTCATTCCGAGTGGGCGCGCCGGCTTCGCGCTTGCAATGCTAATCTTGACTCGTGCATTGATTTTAACCCGCATCGCGTCCGCGGCGCCATCGAAACTTTTCGATTTCTATTCTGCAAGTGGTTGTTGAGATTCGACCGAGCGAACGCGAGTTTTTCATCTATTTTTGCTTTATGGTTAACTAAATTTTGTACGTGACTATATTTGCATTACTTTGTGATAAAAAATCGTCTAATCTGACTGATGAATCACAAAATGTCAGAAACTTTTTAAAATTTGGCAGGAAAGCTCCTTATACCGTGTAGACATCAGTTAACGGTCGGATTTTACGAAAAGAACGCGGTTGAAAGTTTGTATTAAAGTCGGTATTATTGACTTAGGAGACTTGAAATTTAAAATCTATGCTCTATAAAAAGCGTGGATGTGCATGTACTAGTAAAGTAACTTTAGAAACCAACCCATTTTCAGAGTTAAAACTAAGCATAGTAGTTTCCATGCGTGTGAAGTTATTTACGCTTTATGCTTTCTACAATTAGGTACCTATAAATTCTGTAGCCATATCTTTGATTCCTAATGAGTTAAAAAAATCACATCCACTCTGTACTATGTGTATTTTTATCAATTCATGTGTGTGTATGAAGCATTTTTATAATAATAATAATAATAATAAACTTTATTTCAGGTTTGTAACCCATATTTTGTTAGTAACATTTTAAACTTACAACTAGTGTTAGTAGCACACAAAATACAATAAATTAAATAACTAAATAAGGGAATTTTATGCCATATTTTCATCTTTAAATCTGATGCTCAACTAAATAAATACTAACGGCCAAATACTGTGGATTCGCGATCTGAAAAGTAAAATATGTCATTTTTAATATTAAATATGTAATAAAAAATGATTATCCAACTTTTCCCGTGTCGTAATAGACTGCAGTAAATTTCTTTTTTAATCTAGCAAGCACCTTGTAACCCCAGGACGAAAGATGAAATCTTTTAGCCGACTGCAGCGAAGCGAAAAAAATAGGGTTATTAGATAAGCCCCGCGATGTAAATGTATAAGAGCTAGATACATACGTTTTATTATTAATCAATTTGGCAACACTGGTGACAGTTGTCAAATATTTTCGCTGTATAATTTTAATTAGTTTTAAATTGTTATTATTTGTTCAATAAGTGTTATTTTAAGTGTAATTGCTTGCATTAGTGATAATTCTAAAGTGAAAGTGTAGGCAAAAAGATCGGACAAAGTTTACAAGTTGCCGAGACGGATTCAAAGCGCAACGGCTGGTGCCAAAACGAAATCTGCGGAATTATTCACCAATAAACCGGGGGAGTACTAGTTTTACTACTATTATAAACAAAAGACATCACATCACACTCCACATACCTCGCTAAAGCGAGATACGTCCAAAATCACGACACTGGCCCTGTTGTGCCTCTCTTTACTTGACGTACAGTGGAAGTAAAGTTGATGATAAGCAACGCTTTGCCACACACAAGCTACACACATACTTTACCTGTCCAATTTAGCTAGTTTCCAATTGTTTTGTTATAGTTAATTTCTTTGCAGTAATGATCTTCATCAACTAATTCACTTTTACAGTCATAGTGGTTGGTAACACATAATTATCTACCCTCCCAAGTTATTAAAAAAAAAATTTTTTTTTAGCTTTTATTTAATTCAATTTAATCAAAACTCCCCATTGCATTGCATAACATTCAAAACCATTTTATGTCACTTTTTTTGTTAGCTTAACAAACAAAGCGAAAATCATTAGTAACTTTCTCCACATATATCTCTTGTTCACACTCTTGTTTTACTAAATTACAGAATGAGCCAGCAGTCTACAAAGATGATGACACGAAAAGCTACTGCTCAGGACCTAGAGCTTAAATTGAAACGAGCACTAGAAGAAATTAAATATCTGAAGGATGAAAATAGCCAACTCCTTAAGGAACGGGATGAAAACGAAGAAGAATCAATTCAAATAATTCAACACAATAATAAATTGAAGTGTGAACTAACAGAATTGCATGCTCAACTCCTGGATGTGATTGGACAACGGGATCAGTTTCTTGCTACCATCAACAATTTTGACCAATGCTGCATCACCTACGAGAGGGCCCTAGTGCGCATTCAGGAGCTGGAAGTGGAGCTGCAGGATGCCAACAAACTCTTACAACAGTATGAAGAAGAGAAACGGTGTCAAGAGGCCACTCACGTAAACAGCTTATACGAACAGCTGATTGATTCACCGGGGGGGCATGTGGAGTCTTTAGGTCGCATTTCTTGTATTGATAGGACTAGGAAACATTTTAATAGTAATAATAAAATTAGAAAGTATGTTAAAATAACAAAGTTTATAAATAGGACAGAAAAATTAATTAAAAAACAAAAATGTTTTCACACAAATGTATCTTTAAGAAAACAACGACTAGATTTATTTGACACTGTAGAATTATATAGCAAAAAGTTAGATGAAAGTAGGCTTAGGCATGAAAAAGATATTCAGGGACTGCAGGCTGACATCTTACGGTTGCATGAGTCCTTAAAAACCATGACTGGCAACTACAACTCTGCCCAGGCACAACTAAATGAGCACATTCTTGCTACAAATAAACTCATAGACTCTTGTAGCTGTAACCAACACTTGAGTGATATGGACCAGCTCCAAACTGATGACAGCCAGCACCATCTGTCACACTTCTCAAAAGATATATCTAGCACTAAATTAGATAGTAATAATGTGATTCTATTCTCTGATAAAATTGGAGTTGGCTATGGGTCTTTACTTAAAGAAAAATTGAAATGTAATGTAATTAATTATTGCTTACCGGAGACACCTTTTTTGGAAATGTGTATAAAAATAAAAAAATGTAGTTATAATAAGGACTCAATAATTATTATTATGATGGCAGACGGCTTAAATACTTGTAAAAGAGACATTTTAAGAGGCTTTTCAATACTTTTAGGACTTGATGTAAAAAAAGTATTTTTGTGTGCCTTTCCTTTTTGTAAATATTACAATTCTAATCAGAACACATATTCACATATTATTCACATATTATTCACTCATGTATTCACATATTGAATACTCAATTATACAATTTAACATGTAGTCATAGCGACAATTTTGTGTTTTTTGACACAAATAAATTTATTAATAATAGATTAATGACTGGCAAAAGTTTTTATTTGCCTTATAAATTTAAAAAACAATTGGCTAGCTTATTAGTCTACAATATAAACATTATATTTAATCAGACATTGGAACTCGTTCCAAATAATTTAAATGCCTGTTTAAGACAATAGAGGATCACTCTAGCAAACTTGTGACTAAGGAAAAGTCCAATTACCTAAATATTATTCATCAAAATATACAGGGCTTTTCTGGTAAAGAATTAGAAATAGAGATATTTTTAGAGGCAGAGAATATTCATATCTTATGTATTACAGAGCACTGGTTGAAACAGTACGAATTAATGATTAGTATTCACAATTATAAAGTTAGTAGTTTTTTTACCAGAAAATCCGCAATAAGAGGCGGATCACTCATATTAGTACGTAAGGCCCTTAAGTCTAAAGAACGGAAAGATGTCGTTTCTCTTTCGATAGAACGAACAATTGAATTAGCATGTACAGAGACAGAGCAACATATTATTTTATGTGTATACAGACCCCCTTCATCTAATTACATGATCTTTGAGTCTGTCATGGAAGATGTTTTAAAAAAACTTTCTGAATCAAATAAAAAAATCATAGTGTGCGGAGATTTCAATGTCAACATATTAGATGCGACTCAAAACTCAACAAGGTTTCTGAATCTATTTAATTCATTTAATTTGCAACATCTTTTTAACGAACCTACCAGAGTTACTCCCACAACAGCAACTTGTTTAGACAATATTTTTTGCAATTGTGTTGTGTTGGAAAAATCAATCATTAACTTTATAAATTCAGATCATTGTGGTCAATTAGCTGTTTTGGAACACCGACATGCCCCCTCTTCGTCAAGTATTGTTTGTAGACCAGTCACCGCATCGCGTGTAGACAGATTTAGAGAAAAAGTTTCTAATAAAGTATCTTTTCTGAGTTTCCATGGTAACAATGTTGATCAACTATATGGAAACCTATTTAATATAATTGAAAACGAAGTTCGTGAGATTTTTACGAAAAAAACAATTAAAATCAGTAGCACTAGTTCAAAATTTTGTGAATGGGCTACAACAGGTATATATAAAAGTAGAAGAAAATTGTTTGAATTGTATGAAATAAAGGCGAATTCAACTGATCCTTCATTAATAGATTATGTTAGGAAATACTCAAAAATATTTAAGCAGGTATGTTTAATTGCGAAATGTAACTATTTGAAAGGAAAAATAATATCTGCTCCTAACAAAAGTAAAGCAACATGGAACGTTATAAATAAAGAGACTTGTAAAAACAAAACACAAATCAACAAGTTCTCTCTCAAATTAGACAATAGGAGTTTTGATTCCGATTCAGATGTTGCAAATGTATTCGAATCTTTCTTCACAAATATACCTGTCACTACGACGAGTAGCTTAAACTCCAGCCCCCGTCTTGCTGAGTCTCTCCTGAAATCTCATGTAGATAAGTGTCAAGCTGATTTTAACTTTACTCATATTTGTCCTGCGGAAATTATAAAGAGTTTTAAGAGTTTAAGTATGAAAAAAACTGAGGATTTATGGGGCATTTCCATTGATATACTCAAAAACATAATTCATGGAATTGCACCTTATTTATCCTTCATATTTAATAAATGTATTGAGGCTGGTGAATTTCCTAATTTAATGAAATCAAGTAAAATTATTCCACTTTATAAATCAGGCGATAAAAGTGATCCGTCTAACTTTAGACCAATTTCCATATTACCAGCACTTAGCAAAATTTTTGAAAAAATTATTTTCAATCAATTATTAGCTCATCTTACAGTTAATGCTCTGTTACATAGTAAGCAATTTGGATTCACTAAAGGTAGATCTACTACGGACGCAGGTGTGGCACTTATCAAACATGTTTTCGATGCTTGGGAGAGAAAACAGGACGCCATTGGAGTTTTTTGTGATCTGTCAAAGGCATTTGATTGCGTTGATCACCAAACGTTGCTGATGAAGTTGAGGCATTATGGTGTTGTAAGCAATTCATTGAGTCTTCTACAGTCTTACCTTTCTGACAGAACTCAAAGGGTCAATCTGAATGGAACTAACTCTTCTGGTGCACCTCTAGCGATGGGAGTGCCCCAGGGCTCAATATTGGGGCCTCTGTTGTTCCTTATTTATATTAACGACCTTCCTTACTTTGCGAAGGATCTCTGTGAGATTGTGTTATTTGCTGATGACACTTCTCTCATCTTTAAAGTTGATAGATGTAAAGAATCATTTGAAGATGTAAATAGTTCTCTCTCACAAGTGCTACATTGGTTCACGAATAATAATCTCCTGCTTAACACTAAGAAAACGAAATGTGTCAAATTTACAATGCCGAATGTTAAAAAAGTCAACATCAAATTGTCTATGAATGGTGAACCTTTGGAAATAATTAATTCTACAGTATTTCTCGGCATCACATTAGACTCTAAATTGCAATGGGGACCCCATATTGTTGCCCTGGCAGGAAGGCTTAGTTCAGCTGCATACGCTGTAAGGAAAATTCGAAATTTGACTGATATTGAAACGGCAAGGCTGGTTTATTTCAGTTACTTTCATAGTGTTATGTCATATGGTCTCCTTTTGTGGGGAACAGCTGCTGACATTCAAAATATTTTTGTTTTACAGAAGAGGGCTATCCGCGCCATATATGGTCTTAAATCACGGGATTCTCTCAGAGACTTATTTAAAGAAATTAACATACTTACCGTAACATCTCAATACATTTTTGATTGTATTATGTATGTACGCAAAAATTATAATCTACTTTTTAAAAAATCTGACTTCCACAACTTTAACACTAGAAATAAACACAAACTTGCTGTTCCATATCTAAGACTACATAAGATAAGTAATTCCTTTGTGGGTTTAAGCGTTAAATTATTTAACAAGTTACCTGAAAATGTTATCCAGTTGCCCATGCATAGATTTAAGTCTCATGTTAAAAATTGTTTAATAAAAAAGGGCTACTACAAAATTGATGATTATTTAAATGACAAAAATGTATGGGTCTAGAATAACTTTAATTCTCGGAAATGTTTTATATAAGCTTTGTATATTTTATTTAAGTACCTAGCGTAAGGGAACATTGTTACATTGAAAAGAGTAAGTGTCGAGTTTCTTGCCGGTTCTTCTCGACATGATCAACATTCCGAACACGGCGGTAGAATACTTTATTTGTACTGACTATTCATAAGTGCTTTTGTAAAGTTTACATGAATAAAGATGATTTCTATTCTATTCTATTCTAATTTTAGTGTTCAAAATCCGTCAAAAGGCTGGAAGCCATTGGAGAAAAATGTGTGTATGGGTAACGACAATAATTAATAACAAACTTAACACTATATAAATGTATTTATAAACATACGTACTTCAATAGACAACACCATCAGATTTGGTATTGGATTCTGTGTAACCTTAAGCACTTGGGTTACAGAAATCAAAAACAAGGACGGTATCAACGTATGGCTGGACGCCAAAGTTCAATCCGCTCATGCCTCGACGATGAGGGTCGTCAAATATAACTAAACTAAACTAGCCGCCAGCCGCGGCTTCGCACGCATTTGTTACAAAAAGTGTGATAAATGAAGAACCGCTCAACCGTTAAAACTTCACATAAATCATTTACTAAATAGTCCGAACAACGCCTCAACATTTTGTTTGAATTGGTGAGCCCGTTCTTGAGTTATAAAATTACAAGGAAAAGTGGCATTGATACATAAACAGATATTAAACGTATAGGAAAACAAGTGTATAAAGGAAGTACGTTCATTCAGCAATTGACTTGTTATTTTTTGTTGATTCTCGATTATTTGATTTTACTAGTATTGTTGTTTGTATTCAGCTTAATATTGCTTCCAACGGACACAAGATCTCTGAGGCCTAGTTACTGCACGCTAGGCGCAGGCCTACACCGGTGCCAGGCGTGAAGCGATGCCAAGCACGGCCAATCGACACAGCCTAATCTATAGACAGTGCGCGTTCTGGCATGGCAGCCTTGACCTTGGATCGTAGTTTTAGTTGGAGAAAACGGGGCATTTACATGTTGGACGACTCAAAAAGTGAAATCCGACACACTTGTGTACGACAAGACTTAACTCAGGCTAAATGAAACATCGACGTATCTCAACTTCGACAATTCATTAGATCGGCATGTCTTAATTTCGATACTATTCTACTCCGACAAAATATTTATCCGACATGGCTTAACTAGGAAACGACGCAAGTACGGTAACAATTCTACTGCGACAGTGATTCTACGCCGACATAAGCTAACTTCGACTCACGCTACTCATAAACGCTTTGCGTCGACACGGTGTTAAATCGACATTATGTTATTTCGAAAAGAGGTAGGTAGGTAGGTAGGTATGTATGTACGAAAACAATCAAAGTTATTTAAGTTAGTTAAGATGAAAGATTAAAAATGCATTTGCAAATGAAGGATGAAATGGAAATGATTGATTTCTTAGAGGGAATTGCCTACATTATGTACATAAAAAAGAAATAATAATCTACAGAAAAAATCGTCGAAAAATAACTAATTTGTTTGTAAAATATTAAGTGATTGCTGTTTTGTCATTATTAAAACACTTTAGAAAAGTTTATGAGTTGATTGAAATGACGCAAATTAGATGATGTTTCATTATTTTTATTTTTGAATTTGTACAATGTCGTCAGAAAACTTATCATTTTTTTCTTTTTGTGGGATTTATTTGGGTTGCTATATTTTTTATTTCTGAAATCATTTTAACAAATTTGTATTTTTTACGTTTTATTGCTAACTTAAATTTACCTATGTAATAATACTATGATCTTGTCTAGTAAACATATGGAACTAAACATACTTTTGTATTATAGTATCTCATCTGTCTAACTACCAAATTTTACACACATCTATTCTATAGTCATTTTTTTGACAAAAACAAAGATAGGTCATCCAGACCATACATTCGTACAAACTTTCGCAGTATGAATAACCTTATTGGGATTAAATTGATTATTTAGAGAACATTGCCTACATTACGTACGTAAAAATAAAAAATATCCCAAAAAAATATGTTTTGTTATCATATTCTAGAAATTTACGTAAATTAGATGAAGTTTCATATATTTTTTTGTGAATGTTATTGTAAAATTTGTTCACTTTTTATTTTTGTGAATTTATTAGATTTATGTATTCACGGACTTAATTTTCTTTCCGAAATAATGTTCTCTATATACTGTATACATATTTTTATGTATTGTTGCTTACTAAAGTATACATTTGCAGTAAAACTATTTTCATAATTTGCAATTTTATTTAATTTATTTAAAAATCACATACATTATTCAGTTTTCCGTCTATCATTACATTAAGTCTTTCTTTTTTAAAAAAAGATTATCTTATAACATTAACGTCTAGAATACGTAGTGTCGATTTAACACCGTGTCGACGCAAAGCGTTTATGAGTAGCGTGAGTCGAAGTTAGCTTATGTCGGCGTAGAATCACTGTCGCAGTAGAATTGTTACCGTACTTGCGTCGTTTCCTAGTTAAGCCATGTCGGATAAATATTTTGTCGGAGTAGAATAGTATCGAAATTAAGACATGCCGATCTAATGAATTGTCGAAGTTGAGATACGTCGATGTTTCATTTAGCCTGAGTTAAGTCTTGTCGTACACAAGTGTGTCGGATTTCACTTTTTGAGTCATGTTGGACAATTGGACAATTTCTTTTGAAAATAACAGGCAAAGCACGTACTATGGGCAGATTCGAAACTCAGTCGCTGAGTTCAAATTCCACATTGCGAGAGGTAATCAAACGTGTTTATTTATATGTTTAGAACTAACTTTTGTTAATAATGTTTTTATTTTTTTTATAGTAGCGCAGTATATTGGCTCCTCCCAGGCTGGGAGTCCCAGCCTGATGGTTAGCAAGAGAGAAACCCACATCGCGATGACAACAGATTTGATATCGAAATATCTTACCCGCTAACATCGCCATACTGGCCCGCAAGATGTTGCTTCACGCTTCTTTTGAAGGAATCCATGTCAAAGGAAGGAGGAAACACATGAGCCGGCAACGAGTTCCACTTATTTATGGTCCGGCAAAGATAGGAGTTACCAAACTTTTTTGTTCGTGATGGAATATCTTCCACGGTGAAACGATGACATCGTTGGCCGGCTCTTGTGGTTCTGTGAAGGAAAGGAGAGGGTGGGATAAGGGAAAACAGTTCCTCGGAACACTCACCATGATAAAGCCGATAAAAGACGCTTAATGAACCAATGTCTCTACGTAGTTGAATAGGTTCAAGGTTCCCTGTAATCTCTTCATCGTTAATTATGCGCACAACCCGTCGCTGCAACCTACCAAGGGCATCCATGAGGTAATTGGCGGCACCGTCTCAGAGATGCGAGCAGTATTCCAGACAAGACCGGACTTGAGTCTTATATAAAAGACAAAGTGTCCTTCAGTCTACTCGCAGACCAGTATGTTCTAAAATAGAAACCAGACCCGAGATAAAACAGAAAAGATCGTTTTCCATGTCGACATTCAGTAGGCTTCTAACATAGAGGCTGGGTGTGACAAGCAAGTGCTACAGTGCCCACTGTCCCTAGGTATGATCAAGCTAAATATTTCATATTTTTAAATATAGGCTTCACGGAGCGACATAGTCAAACTGCTGATTAAGTTTCTGAAAAAAAAATTTGACGTTCGGGAATCGAACCCAAAACTAGATTTGGCAACGTCACAGTCCGGCGAACCGCCTTTCAGCTACGGAGGTCAAGTTATTATTATCACACCATTAATATGATGCATGTCATCAAGCTAGCCGCTTGAACATGTCCGGCGAGTATGGACGAGGCGCGGAATATAAATAAAGATGGCGGTCGATGGCGGCGCGCGTGCGCAGTGCGCGCGGCCTCCGCGGGCTAAAGTTAGATCTCCCGAGTGAACCAACTACTAACTTAAAACTAAAGTCACACTGTAATTTGAATATTATGTACGGCCATCGGGGTAAACAGTTCGATATCAGTACTTATGCTGACGACACAAGAGAGGTATTGAGTCCTGTGCTTTATGACACACCTCACCTTACGTGGGTAGTTGTAAGTTAGGTAGTAGTTAGGTTGGGCGTAAAACAAAAAAAAATCGTGTCTTAAGATTCTTTACTGAAAAAAAAGGGTTAAACAAGTAGCCTATACTGTGCTTTTTACAAAAAAATATCAGACATTTTCTTTTTAACGAATCTTAGATTTAATATTTATCATAATGTATAAAATAAACATAGCTAAGAACACTACCGATTAATTCGCGTTTCAACCAAGAAAAAAGAAATTCGATATAAATTACCTATATAATACGTTTGGAACAATATATACGATGCCATAGATAGACACAGACAGAGACAGAAAGACAGATAGACAAAAGACACGTCATACTTATAACACCTCGTCATTTTTGCTTCAGGGGCTACTAATACTTTTGTTATATTTCTTATAACAAAGTTCACTCTATACTCCGATGTCAAAATAAAAGCATAATCTTAATACAAAGCTTTCGAAATTCTTTTAAATGTAATTATCTCTGCGAAGCACTCCGCAAGTTAGAGACACGCTGATTAATCCGCAAAAATCCTGTTTCCAGACCCGAAGGTTTGTCAAATCCCTCAGTAATCCCTATACTTGAAGCGAAATTTAACTACAAGCCTTTATCAACTTGGTACACTTCAATACGGACCTTAAAACGAAATACTTGAACTCATATTTCAACGGCTCTGGGTGTCGGGTAAAGCCTTCAAAGAAACGCGAACTCTCCGTTAACTAGACAAAATTGAATTTTGAAGAACTTCTGGAGCTCCCGTAGGCGTGTTCTGGAAGATTAGTTTAAGGTCGTGTAATTTAACTTCGTTATTATGATTTATAGTACTTACAAAGAAATTTCTTGGGAGAAACCTTGACTATCTGCCACTCTAGTCACTATAAATATATTTAAACTTTATTGCACGAATTAAAAAGTAAGAAGTAAAAGTAAAAAGTAAGTTTAAGAGTGGTAGGGCATAGCGATTTGTCGCTCGAACTGGAGCCGCCCGACTGGTGAAATACCTGCACCTTAAACCGCAGAACGAAGACCTCAGCCAAATAACAATCACTTCTGTATAGTTGTGTTCCTGCGTGTGAGTAAATTTTCCAGAGCTCCCGAAGAGTGCTACATTAGTAGCAGGGGTCAAGCCTTCAAGGTAAGGGCGACACGTCCAGTAACAGCTTTATTTTGCTGCACTTGTCGCCCTTAAGCTAGGACCTCATTACCAGTTAACGTCAGGTAGGATGAGGTCAATTTTGAAGTGCAATATAATGGCACATGGCATTCTCTGTTTGTCTAAGCAGCAGATTTCAGCCGATAATATCATGGCAGTGCATGAAATATACACAAAACTAGCGAAGCGCTGCGGCTTCGCACGCAGATTCATTTGTTACAAAAATGCTATTAGAAGAACCACTCGACTGATTTTGTTCGGACTTCACGTAAACCATCATCTAAATAGTCCAAACATTTGTATGAAGAGGTGAGCCCGTTCTTGAATTATAAAATTACAACGAAAAATGACATTGATTTTATATATATCTATATAATATATAAACAGTATCTACTAAGAGTAACAAAACCTATAAAAAGAAACAATGTAAAAAAAGTTTTTAGTTTTTTTATAACATCTTTTGTACGATATTTTATGCAAATAAATATATTACTAGATATTTCTAATAATCATCATCAACGAGGTTCCAGATAAGTTACTATTAAGGCTCTAACTAACATTGCAATCGTTTCTATTTTAATTTCATCCTTACAGAGCGAATACAAATAGACTTAGTTGGCCAACAAAGCCAATCCCAGTTGTATTAAAGGATAGCAGGGCATTTCATTAGCTGCAGCAGACCAGCTCCAGCGAACACATGCGGGCGCCTTTATTGAGATGAACGCTGCGGTAAGCTACTGGGAGGCAGGGGCTGCAAACCGATGCAGCTACATTAATATGCTTGCTGTGCACTATGAAACTGATCTATTGACCGATGGATCATGACGTTTTTGTTATAAATTATAGAATTTGAGACTTTCGCGTTCCATTTTAATCATTTAAAAAAGTTCACGGGTTAAAACGCGATAATATTTTTAGTACCTAATTAATTCGAACTCGTTACCTCGTTTCGGTTGGGTTGCTTAACAATTATACATTGTGTGTCAAATTGTTTTGTCAACATAATTATCCATTCAAAAAATATTACATTACAAAAATACAAATTGAGGAAAAAATATAATCTTGGTTGATGCCAACCTATACTCATAGACATCTTTGTTCCGACCAGTGTCTAACAAATGATTCCTTTCCGCAAGCCAAAAGTTTATCACCCCTCGAATCTTAGGAATTAATTCCTGGGGTGTGATTTTGCTAAGAAAATGAATCTTAAGTTAATACCGCAACGCTCTATTTCGTATAATACAATGCGCGGAGTTGTGACATTATGGTATCAACATTTCTACTGGTTAATTATGGTGTAATTAGATATTGTCTGTTATAGTTTCGTATTATAATAGTATACATGTGTAGGTAGGGATGAAAATCACATGGATATAGTATGTTGAGTAGAAAATGCTTTGCCAGTATTATGTAGAAGGTACATGGTCATTGTGTTTTAATCTTTCTCTTTACCTAATATAAAACAAAGTTGCATCAGCTGTTTGTTCGCTAAGATGTTTAAAAATGCTCAAAGAATATCAGTTGGTAGATATAGTTTACAGCAATATTACTATCCGATTTTATTTTGTTTATAGTACTAAACGCCGTACTAGCGAACTTTAAATATTAGAAACAGAAAAAATTTATCTCCCCTTGCGGTGCGGGAATTGAACCCACGACCTTCACGTATCGCGCGTGCTGCTCTTACCAACTGAGCTAACCGCAAGTTATCGTAGGCGACGAAATTTTTCTGCTGTATCAACCGTTAGCCTTTCGGTAAGTGCCCTCTGCCGAATATGTTTAGAACTACATACTTATCAGTTGGTAAGAGCAGCACGCGCGATACGTGAAGGTCGTGGCTTCAATTCCCGCACCGCAAGGGGAGATAAAAAATTTCTGTTTCTAATATTACTATCACCGTTTTTAAAGTTTCCACTGATTAATGATTGCGGCGTAATGTTGTATAGCTTAAAGCCTTTCTTGATAAATGGTCGACCCAACAAAAAAATACTGTTCGATTCAAAGTCGTACTTCATGAGATAAGTGCATTTAAACAAACAACTTTTATGACATTAGTATAGATTAAAGAGAAAGGTTTATAACTAAAATTCATAGTATGTACATATTATCCTACGGGATACACGCGTATTAGCTTAAGGGAAAGGTATGCTGTTTCGGAACCTATGTCTACCAAGAATACATCGGTAAGAGACTCGGCAGACTTATTGATGTGTGTACCACATTAAAAAATCATTTCCGTCCACAATTGATGGAGAAATCAGTTAACGTACATATATAAAAGGAAAAAATTCATAACGTTAGCACATTATCTTTTCCTTTTTGACGTCGGATAAAAACTAATTTCAAATGGTAAGCCTTAGAGTGCCATGTGTTGCGGCTATGTCAAATGTAACTTGTTTTACAAAACTAAAGCCAACATAATAGTTTCGATTCAATCTACAAACGAATGAGTTTTCAATCTAAACAAAACAATTCGCGAATAAGCTCGCTTACATTAAAATGGAAAGTCGGACGAAATGAGTTACGTTAATAGAAAAACTCACAAATGCAGTTGTAATAACTTTCAGTTTAACAAATTTCAAACGCAAGTCAAAACGAATTTGATACGCGAGGTAGGTTCCACATAAGATTTAAATTTCTAATTATATATTTTTCTTGGTAAGGAGACCAGTAAAGTGTTGGTTTTTAATTTTATCATGAATGTTTACTTGATTTAGATATATATACTTGGGATAGATCGATGTATCACATGAGGCATATAAGACCATAATCTAATAGAATGATGAAAATTAAAAGCAAATATAGGACTTATATAATAAAAAACTTACTTTCCAGTCATCCATTCTACATAATATAACAGATGATATCAACTTTTGGAAACAATGGCAAATTTAATTTAGTAGATGTTCATAGCAGTACTTACCTATTTGATTGCAATCGTCCATTGGAGTTAAATGATTGACAATAGTCAGATATACATTTTATTTATTGTATCAAACTGGGTAATTAT
Source organism: Glyphodes pyloalis (assembly GCA_037074685.1). Taxonomy (NCBI): domain Eukaryota; kingdom Metazoa; phylum Arthropoda; class Insecta; order Lepidoptera; family Crambidae; genus Glyphodes; species Glyphodes pyloalis. The sequence goes on along the minus strand of JAYKKO010000012.1, from coordinate 440,012 downwards.
CTAACTGTATTTTATATATTTACACTTACTGAAAGCTTAAGATCTTTGCTTTCATTCTTTCTCTTATAACATATTTATGATAGAAGGATAGCTCACAAATGAGCTTATCGGTGGAATAAATATCGTAAAGGGATAAACGGAACGTTTCTACTTAGCTCCCGACGCGGCGTGAGGAGCATACTGATTAACTTAGCTGATAACTAAGTACCTTTAAGCTATAAAACCTGTACCTGGTATCTAACCAAATCTATACCCAATTTTTTTTTTTGAGATGGGGAAAATAATTTTCGTACCATGTATGCGGGATTCCCCCGCTAGGAGCGAGGACTACCCTAAGTAAAAACCCATCCACCTTCTCATCGCCCAGTGACAGCGCTATGGGAAACTGAAGACCCATAACGGCCATAGCGCCGTCGGTAACCAAATGTATACCTGGTAAACCATTGCGGATAAACCATGAATAGACAAATGTGATAAAAACAATCTAACAGTAGCTTCTCAATACATTTTAGACCGTATTGTGTGTCGCCCTTACCTTGAAGGCTTAACCCCTACTACTAATGTAGCAACCCCCAGGAGCTCTGGAAACCTTACTCACACGCAGGAACACAACAACACAGAAGCGATTGTTGTTTGGCTGCGGTCTTCTGTAAGGTGGAGGTATTTCACCAGTCGGGCTGCTCCAGTTCGAGCGATAAATCGCTATGCCCCACCTCTCTTACACATTACAAAATTAGTTATTCTTCGTGATGGTTAGTCTGAAGATATTTAATAAGCTGCCAGTAACGCAGCCCTTGCGACATGTAATGAGAGTTGTTTCGAATCCTTGTTTAATGTCAAACATTGTTGTCCCATGATATTATCCATTCCCTGCCGCTTTTCCATCTGTTTGCATGAAAATGCTCGTTTGGCCCAAACTGTGGCTATCGAAGTTAATATACCTACTTAGTTTATTTACACCATTACTAGAACTATAATTAAATGCAACTTAAGTATAATGTAGGTGTAACAAATACTTAAAGGCGAATACATCATCCGAGATATTTTGTTTTTCGAAAGTAAGCCTCCCGACGTTTCTTATTTAGCTACTTTTATATATAACTAGCTGTGCCCGTGACTTGGTTCGCGTGGACTACATCCTTTCACGGTCGGTTTTACCCCTATCTCCCCTAGTATTCGAAACAAAAAGTAGTCTATATTTTAATAGAGCTATATTTGTGCCAACTTTCATATCTCTAACTTAAAAAATAAACATTTTCCCATATAAACTTTCAAAGGTGGCATTACCCCCTTTCCCTACTTTCTAACAAAAAGTAGCCTATGTCCGTTCTTGAGGTTCAACGTATACCTATGCCAAATTTTATCAAAATCGGTTGAGAGATTTAAGCGGGAAAGCGTAACAGACAGACAGACAGACAGAGTTACTTTCGCAGTTATAATATGACTTTTACGAATTTCAACGTGTCATATCACAATTCGCTTCATGGAATCCAACTAAGCACAAGAAAGCGCCTTTTATAAACTATGGGCAGTAAACGCAGCACGTAGAGTTGGCTCGCGAAGCTTATGCGCCTCGAGGCATGCGCCATCATGAAAGCGCCCCTTTCTGAATGAGAGGACTGTCTTCAAAGAATATAAACCACGCGGATGATATCTAGATAGATAATCCGCCCAGCGAGAGTGAAACTAGCACACTCTAGTACGTACCTACATCTCATCGGACATAAGATCGGCAAAATAAAAAGAAATATATAAATGCGCCATATAACCACACCAATCACCTGGTCTCAAACTAAGGCTTTCCATTGTACTATGAGCACCAGACGGTGGATACTAACTGGGGGCGTCATCCCAGCACACCCAGATCCAAGTCAATTTAGAAAAGTTCGTTTCCAAATTGACCCGACCGGGAATCGAACCCGGGACCTTTTTGCGCTTTGGCCGCCTACCTGAGCCACTGCGCCACCAAGGTATTGGACAACATCACATACATTGCTCTGATCCTGTGAACTCTAGAAACAACGCCTGAACCACAGACTCGAGACATTATAGAAAAGTTCATTTTCCACATTGACCTGGCCGAGAATCGAATCTGTGTCTTCATAGAAGGCACGACGCAAAATCTCGGCTCACTTGCCTCTTGGCTACGGAGATCGTAAGAAATTATCTTGTATCTCGTATCTCATACCTAATCAAAAAGGGACCTCATAATTCTGAAAAAAAACCATTTTAGTTTCAAGTGACTATTATTTTAACTAACATTCTGTAAGCAGTCGAACTCGATGAACCCTTTAAGACTACTTTTTTTAGTGCTAGGTTTTCCCGCGACGCACGCGTACGCTAGAATTTAAGATTCAGCATTTTCTCATTGATCGTTTATTTGTCAACATTTCTTATTTAATAATTTGCTTATTTGTTTGTTTGGCGCCGACTCAAACCTTAGAAAAAAAGATTATTTTATTTTTGGCTTTTCAGTGCCTTTCCTTTTTCGTCGGTTCAATTTTTTGTTAAAAAGTGGTTTATTTAATTTTTTTTTGTGGCTCATTAAATAATTCGTTCTTTATAATTAATTATAATACATAGTAGGCATATTTATATAAAACATGGGTAAGGCTACAAAAAATGCTTGTGGTTGCAACTTTTCAATGTACGAAGGGTTATGTTATGGTGACATAGAGCGCAGAATGTTGCCGTTATTGCGACCCGTCGTCGTCGTCCGGCTAGGAAAAGTTAGCAGTGACAATTTGACACCTGCATATTTGGACTAGTGAACATGTGAACCAAGCCTTGGGCGTCTACCAGTGAATGAATAAGCCCATACAACAAATAGCTGCTGTAAACCGTTGAGGAGTTCCCTCGACTGTCTTTCGTCGTCACCATCATATCAACCTTGCGTCTCCGTCATACTAAAGAATCTTAAGAACTACATATGTGTGCCAAATTTCAAAAGAATCGGTTCACAATTTAAAAATCTGTAGACGAACGATTATTCATCCCCTATTTTTCTACCCTCAGGGGTGATATTTTTGTATTCCAACTTCAAAAGGACCCAAGTTGAGGTATACCCTTTCAAACAAAAAAAAAATATCGAAATCGGACTACTCTGTAAAAAGTTATGCGTGGTCATACATAAAACATAAAAAAAAAAAATATACGTGTTGACTTGAGAACCTCCTCCGTTTTTCGTCGGTTAAAAAGGGACATAATGTCCCTATGTTTTTGTTAAACTGTTCGTCATTCTGTCCAATACATGTTTTACAATTAAAACTCCAATCATGCGTGAAATTACCCTCGCCGCAAATTACAGTCGGATTCAATTCCACGCCGATACTTTTCATTACAACGATTACTGTAATTTGTCGACGTCCCAAGATATTGTTTAACATAACGACATGTTTAAAAAAATAAGAACTTAATGTTTATTATCTTGACCTTTGCCTCTGGACCAGTCTTGTCACGTTTGTATTTCGGATCCAGGAGCGAATTTAGGTAGGTGCCCTAAGGCCAAAGGCGCCATAGCCAGAGATGGGCACCGAATTGCCATCGCGGTCTTTTCTGGACGCCTTAAACGATAATTAACAATTGTATTCGCTTTGCTGTACATTTACTAAGTTTAAATGTGCATTGTGGGTTAGATTATTTTATTTGCCGATGATATTATGGTGGGACAAATTGTATTGGAATATCCCACAATATAACTCTTCAAGCGATGAGTCATCCACCCTCACATTTCAATTGAAGATTTGCAAGCTCCCCCGAATAGACTAAGACCAACTAGCTCGTGATCAAGGTTGGTGCAACCTAACCGAAACGTAGGGCAGTAGGTAGTTTGTATTAATTACTAAATAAAAATGGTGTCGCGTTTTGACTCGTTAAATTATTTTAAATGTTTAAAATGGAACGCGAGAGTCTTAAAGTTTATAAAAGCTTGCAACCGAAAACTCAAACTTCAGACAAGTAGTAATTCCTTCATAGGTATATGATCAAACTATTTAATAAATTACCGCAAAGTATTATTGACTTGCTCATGCATGAATTCAAAAATCAGAAAAAAAGAAAAACATTTGTTGATAACCACTTGCAGAAAAAAATAATTTCATTTAATTTCGCATATGCCCGGGGCGCCAAATCTTTGAATACGCCTCTGGTCGGCTCGGACGCCCCTTGATGAGGAGATGACGTGCTGACAGCGTTGCATTTGCAACTTCCTAGAGTTTTGAGACGAACAGAAATGCCGTCCGACCTTGCTACTGTGTGCTTATACTACGCTTGAAATACAGTAACTTGAGTTTTGAAACAAAATTCAAAACGCCCTTCTGGATATCAGTAAAGAGTAATACGATAAATGATGTTTTGCTATATTGTCTAACACCAAGATTACCAAAAATTGCAAGACACATATTTTTTCTTTTATCACCATCATGTCAACAATTACTTAATATTTTTTTTAATTTTGATAGTGCTTCACGCCACACTATTGAACTATAAATATTTTAAAGAAACAGAAAATATCATCTCTTTTGAAAATCTAAGTGACGGACAGAATAGTTTTTTGAAACGAATCATCGTCCCGATCCTTGAATTTGGTGTTGTGGTACCGTCGTTGTTTCTGATTTCTGTAAAACAAGTGCTTAAAAGCTACTTACCATAGAATCGGAACAATGTGTCTGATGCTGTCCAGTATTTATTTATTTAAGTATTTATTTATTGATTATTGTTTTCTTATTTTAAATACATACTTTCAAGACAATGACATAAAATAAGGTTTTAGTTAAGATCCAGTCTGGCAGTGCTGTTACTGAAATGTATATTTGTACTGTGTAATGATGCATTTTAAGTTCATATCGATCGTGTAATTTGCATCCAGAGAACTCTTTAAACATTTTCTGCGGCATTTTATTGTTCCAACACTCGACTTTAATTGCCTGACTCTCTCCCAAGTTCATGTTTAATTGTACTGTTAATTGTATCGAGTTTAATGTTATTGTTTTCTTCCGCAAAATACCGCTTACAAACTTTATATTGACGTGACATTTTACAGTAACTTTAAAGGTCAACATCATTGTTAGTATTACGTAGAACAATGAACTTTTTAACTATTTCACTTGCAAACAAGAGGGTTGTCATTGAATAATTTGAATAAATGAAAATATTAGAATTTTGTTTGGCACACTGACAGCCGTCTGTCATTTGTCTGTAGATAAATAATTTACTGCGCTTACTATACGAGTATTGTACATGCCTGTATAGTTATTATTATGACTCGAGCTTCAATAGCTTAAAAGCGACGGGATACAAAATCATAGCAATTTCAAACAGGTATAAACCAAGCTTTTAGATCGCAAATATGCCCTTGTAAATTCTCATGTAAATTATGTTCAATAATAATCGTCGTGTTATGTCAATAAAATTAAATCGTAGTCGTCTAAAAGACGCCAATATTTCGACGATATTAATTTGGATTACCAGAAAACTGCATAACTAAAGTTTGCATGCAGATTTTATGCACTTATGGAGTGTAGTGAGAGAGTTGAACAACAAGTCGTCGGCTCAAATTCCGAGGGAAATATTTTGACGCTGTGATGTTTTTTTAGTTAAATTACGAAATTAAAGGCTCAAAACAGATTATTCGATATGGGTGATCATTTGGGGGAATGGATTTTTTTAAGGTGCAACTGTAGCTTGTATTAACAACTGCGGATTATTTTGTATCTTTAAAACACACGACTATTGAATAGCAATTAAGCTAGAAACGCTAAAAATGTCTCATGTGAGGTACATGTTAACACGAAGGTACAAGCCTAACTTGAAGCCGGTGCCATTACAACGAGTCGATAATTATTTGCTGGAATCCTGTTATTTACCACTTACGCAGTTATGCATGTTAAACTGTTCCTGTGCGATAATTTAAAACCTTTTTTAAACCACTTTAGGTAGTCTTGCTTCCCTATTTGGTTGCTTCAATGAAACTCCGATGAGAGTAGAGAAGAGAATGTGTATATTGGTAAAACGAATCAAATTATGTACAATAAAATGGAGTATAACTAGTGGGTAGTAAAACAATATAAACTTATAACTAAAAGAAACACCAGAGGGCGTTGACGCGTCGATCAGCCGGTCGGCGCGCGCGACGCGAACTCGCACACGCATAAATAAATAGGCGCGGCCGGTAGGTCCGCGCTTAGTTGACCGGCGGACGGCGAGGCGCGTGGATGTCGACGGAGCGGCGAGCGGCGCGCGACGTAAATACGTTGCTTTATGATTTGTGTGTAGATGATACTGTATGTAGCTACAGTACTCCCCCTCAAGCGAAGCGTACAGGCCTGATGATTTTCCTGCCGAATTTTGACGTCGTTGGCTGCGATGCATCAGGTTTCACAGATGGTGTAGGCAACTGCGGCGCGCTTGAGACTGGATCAGCTGTTGTGACGTCAGGGGCGTTGACCGCAAATGCCGGTTTAAGTCGGTCGATTGACACCACAGCTTCTCTTCCTGGGAGTTGCAGCTTGTAGTACTTGTCGTTGCGCTCCAGCACGGGGTACGGGCCTTCGTATGGAGGTTGGAGAGGCCTTTGTACAGCGTCGACTCGTACAAACACGGAGTGGCACGTAGGTAGGGCGTTGTGCACAAACATACTTCGCTTGTTGCTATGCGGTAGGTATGTCGGCGTGAGCGATGTTATTGACGTGCGCAGTTGATCCACGAAGTCTTGATCCATGTTGCTTGATGATGATGATGTTGATGCGATGAAGTCACCAGGCAGGCGCAAAGCTTGACCGTAGATTAATTGCGCTGCACTGGTATTGGTGTCGGTGCGGATTGCGGCGCGAAGTCCCATGAGCACAGTAGGTAGCTCATGGATCCATTTGGTGTTTGACTCCAGACGAGACATCAAAGCGGCTTTTAAGGATCTGTGCCAGCGTTCGATGATCCCGTTGCTTTGCGGGTGGTAGGCAGTCGTTCGAGTTTTTTCCGCGCCCAGTAGGTGTGTAAGGGCGCGAAACAGTCGACTCTCAAACTGGCGGCCTTGGTCGGTTGTTATTGACTTCGGACAACCGAATCTTGAAATCCAGGTATTGTAGACTTGTTCTGCGACCACTTCCGCGGAGATTTCTTGCAATGGTACAGCTTCGGGCCAGCGGGTAGTGCGATCGATCATTGTAAGTAGGTACCGGTGTCCGCGTTCGCTAGTTGCGAGCGGTCCAACGATATCAATGTGTAGGTGATCGAATCGGTCGCAGGCGGCGAATGTACCTACGCCTGTGTGCGTATGTCTTTGAATCTTCGCGCGTTGACAGGGCAAGCAGGTCTTTGCCCAGGTACCGACGTCGGTGTTCATCGATGGCCAGAAGAAGCGATGTTGGATCAATTTTCGTGTCGTCCGCGTTCCAGGGTGACTGACCTTATGCACGGCGTCAAATGCAGTGCGACGAAAGTCAGTAGGTAGATATGGACGGATGTGCGGAGTTGAAGTTTCGCAGTAGATTTCGTAGTCTGTGTTCGGCAGTTGAATTTTCTTAATTTTCAGGTTGGCTTGCTGTAGTAATGTGGGTAACTCGGGATCTTGATGTTGTGCTACGGCTAGTTGTTCGTAGTTGATGGGCGTCGGACACGTAATCGACTCGACACGTGATAGTGCGTCGGCGACTACGTTGTCCTTCCCGCTGATGTGACGGATGTCGGAAGTAAATTCGGCGATAAATAGTAATTGTCTTGACCGACGCGGTGTTTCGCTGTCCGATGTTGCTTTGTGAAGCGCGTAGATCAATGGCTTGTGGTCGGTGAATATTATTAGTTCTCTTCCTTCGAACATTTTTCTAAAGTGCTTCATTGCCATGTATATTGAAAGTAGTTCCCTGTCGTAGGTACTATACTTTTGTTGCGCAGTTGAAAACTTCTTCGAGTAATAGCCAAGAGGTTGCCACGACTTGTTAATGTACTGTTGTAGTACGGCTCCAGCGCAGGTGTTGGACGCGTCGCAAAATAGTGCGAGCGGAGCGGAGCTGTGCGGGTGTGCGAGTAGCGCGGCGTCTTGAAGGCATATTTTCGCTTGTTCGAATGCTTGAATGGACTCGGTCGACCACTTGATTTCGGTCTTATCGCGTTTCTTCGAGTTGTGTAAGTATACGTTGAGCGGAGCTTGAAGTGATGCGGCGTTCGGTATGTGTTCACGGTAGTAGTTTATCATACCGAGAAAAGTTCTCAGTTGTTGAACTGTAGTCGGTCTTGGGAATTCGGTAATCGATGATATTTTCCCTTTTGGTGGGATGATGCCAGCTGACGAAACTTCATAACCAAGGAAGTTGACTGAAGTCTTGCCAAATACGCATTTTGACGGGTTGATCGTTATACCGGCGTCGTCTAGTCGTTGTAGAACGGTGCGTAGATGTTGTTGATGTTGCTCTTCTGATTCGGATGCTAACAACAGATCGTCGACGAACGGGAATACGAAGTCGAGTCCTCGAAGTACTTCATGGATAAACCGTTGAAAGGTTTGACCGGCGTTTCTAAGTCCCGGGCACATTCGAGGGAACTCGAATAACCCGAATGGAGTCACGATTGCAGTTTTTTCGATATCGGCTTCTTTGTTCGGTATTTGTTGGTAAGCTCTGTTCAGGTCTATTGTGGAGAATATGGTCTTTCCGGCGAGTTGATAGGTAAAATCTTTGATTCTTGGTATTGGATATCGATCTGGCTTCGTTATGGCGTTAAGACGGCGGTAGTCCCCACAGACTCTGAGATCGCCATTTTTCTTCGGCACGACGTGTAGCGGACTGGACCATGGGCTTTTGCTCGGTCGGCAGAGGCCCTGCTGCATCATCGACTCGAATTCTTTCTTCACGGCTTCGTATCGGTGTGGCGGAATAGGTCGAGCGCGACAGTGCAGCGGTGGTCCGGAGGTCTCGATGTGGTGTTCCACACGGTGATTCGGCGTGAGACTCATAGAGTTAAGTCTGGTGGTACCGGGAAATTCGCTCAGTATTCGGTGGTACGACTCTTCGAGATCGATGCTACGGACAGTAGGTACGTCCGTGTAGCGGCCAGGAGTGTGGATTGATAACTTGGTCACGTCATCAATCAGTCGTTGACTCTTCATGTCAACCAGTAGGTCGTGGTGGCACAAGAAGTCGGCACCGATGATGGGCTTGCTGACGTCGGCGATGATGAACTTCCATTTGTACGGTCTCCGTAGGTTGAGGTTTAACTCAAGGGTTTGTTCGCCGTAGGTGTTGATCGTAGTGTTGTTCGCAGCGTACAGGGTGAATGGCATCTTCTTCATTCTTGCTCCTCTCTTGCGTGGGATGACTGAGACGTTAGCACCGGTGTCGATGAGAAACGTCAGTCTTGAGTTCTTGTCATTCACGAAGAGACGGTAGGATTTGTTGCGAACGTCGGACCCCGCCTCGTCTAACGTTCGGTCGAGTTTACCGATGACGACGAGACATCTTTGTTCTTGTGTTGCGAGTCGGTAAATGCACATGGTGATTGGCATTTACGTGCGTTTCGCCCAAAACGCTCGTGGTAGTAGCAGTAGGCGCGAGGCGAGCTCTCCGCGCCATGATAAGCGCGCGAGCGTGAGGCAGAGCGCGCGTTAGAGCGAGAGCGCTGCGCGGTGCGCCCGTAGGGTGAGCGCCCGCGGTGATAACGCGACTGATACGCGTTGCTTCGCAATTCGGCGACTTCGAGAGATAATTTGCGTATCTCATCGAGTAGATGCTGTGTGTTGATGGTATCTTGTGCTGATGATGCAAGTGCTGGATGCGACGAACGTGGTGTTGCTCGCGGCGACAGCGAAATGGCGCTGATTTCTTGCGTTTGTTCTAGCATCTTGTCTGCTAGAAGTGCGAGTTCGTCGAGTGCGGCGGTCTTGCTGATGCTGTCGCTGACCACGAGTACCGACCTCACGTGGGCAGGTAGGTGGTTCATCCACATGAGTCGGAGTGTGGACTCGGGGACTTTGTCGCGAGCGAGGTCTCGCATGCGACGTAACAGCTGCGACGGTCGTTGATCTCCGAGCTCCATTTCGGAAAGCAACTTTTGGAATTGCCTTCCTTCGGATTCCTCGTAGACGGAGATTAGTCTTTGCTTCAGCGCGTCATAGTAGTTCTCTGCCGGCGGGTTATACAGCAGATCGCTGATTTGCTCTATGTCGGTCTTCTCCAGCTGGGCGATGACGCGTTGGGCGAGTTGGGTTTGGCCTTTCTTCAATTCGCAGGTTGCAGCTTCGAACGTAATAAACCACAATCGCGGTCTATCACGCCAGAACGGCGGTACGCGCATTGATAGCGCAATACCGGCGACTTCGGAAGCCTTTGGAGTGGAGCCTGTGTCTTCAGCTTGAGCCATGTTGATGTTTGAAGTTGGTCTTCGAAGGTTGATTTTCTTCCAGAGAGGGTCACCACTTTAGGTCGTCTTGCTTCCCTATTTGGTTGCTTCAATGAAACTCCGATGAGAGTAGAGAAGAGAATGTGTATATTGGTAAAACGAATCAAATTATGTACAATAAAATGGAGTATAACTAGTGGGTAGTAAAACAATATAAACTTATAACTAAAAGAAACACCAGAGGGCGTTGACGCGTCGATCAGCCGGTCGGCGCGCGCGACGCGAACTCGCACACGCATAAATAAATAGGCGCGGCCGGTAGGTCCGCGCTTAGTTGACCGGCGGACGGCGAGGCGCGTGGATGTCGACGGAGCGGCGAGCGGCGCGCGACGTAAATACGTTGCTTTATGATTTGTGTGTAGATGATACTGTATGTAGCTACACCACTATAAAAAACGACGAAAGATGTTATGAGTTTCACGTGTCTGTTTGTCTATCTGTCTATCTGCCTGTGTGTCTGTCTAGGGCTCCAGACGCAAAAACCCAATAGTGTTACAAGTTTGACTGTCTGTCTGTTCGTGTGTGTGATTGTCTGTGGCATCGTAGCTCCTATGCGGATAACCTAATCTTGTTTTTGCTTTATTAGTTTGATAAGTGAATTAGTCGAAAGTGTTTACAGCTACGTTTAATGGAAATCGGTCTAAGATGGCCGACGTAATAAAATGTTTACACTAGTCCGTTAATATATGGATCAAATAAAAAGGGCTTGAGTAGTACCTACTATATAGATAGATTTTACGTTTAGCACTTTTGTTAAAAACACGACAGCACCCAGTCCCTAAAAATATTCGTTCATCACATTGAACCGTTCAAAAATCGATGCCATGACCTCAAAAATGCTATCAACACCATTGAATCGCTAAATGTCTACGTACTTAATAGGTTCAAAATTGTTGGTTTCACAATCTCGACCGCATTAGTAACGGGTTAAAACCCGTTAAATACGATTCGATTCGATTATTGGAGCGACGAGGGGTGTTGTCTAGCAAGGGTAGGGGGTGGGCGGGGCCGGTCGATTCTCGGATGTCGCCAAGAAACACTCAAGAGTACTTATGTAACATTGCTAATGGTCAGCGGTATTAAAATAGGACGACATTTTTAGTCTGACCTCTTTAAACTACGAGCATGCCTAGTACTTATTTTCACTAGCTTTACTAAGTACTCGGGTGTATTTTAACGTGTCTGTTCGTCTGTCAGTCTCTGGCTTAGTAATAGGAATGGTTACATATAAACCTATTTTGATTTTGTTTTTTTTTATTTGATAGCTAAATTAGTCAAACCTTCAGGAGTGTTCATAACTATGTTTGATGGGAATCAGTCCAAGATGGCCGACGGCATGTCGGATCCATGGACTTAGTGTTTATTATATTAGGTCCATGGTCGGATCACATATTTTGACGCAGCTCCCTCAATATAGGTATAAAATAATTGTGCTATACATTATGTCGAATTTCAAATTCAAGATATCCACCACCACAAAACGACGAATTTATACGTCAGGTATAGTCAACCTAATAGATTGAACTTTTATCATTCCTACATCGTAAATATGAGCGCTAAAATTCAAACTGTTGGATGTTTTTAAAATACGTATCAAAATGAATAAATGGAAATAATTCCATCTTTAGATTTATATGTAACTCACTATGAAAACCGATTTCAGTTTTATCAAATAAATACATCCGATTTATATTTAATTTATATAGTTCTTCACGCCGCACTATCAAACATCTCCCCTAGCGGTCTGGGGTACGAACCCACGTCCTTTACGTATGACGCGTGCTGCTCTTCCAACAGAGCTAACAAGTTATCGTAGGCAATCATTTTTCTGTCACCGTAAGGCGAGAAATTTGATAAAAAGTTAATTTCAATTCCTCCCATTCAAAAATGAACACTATGTGATTAATTTGAAGTGTAGCATAGTTATCTGTAGGTCTCAAGACCCACCCACATTTCGCTCGGCCATTACTTTTCTCCTTAAGTACTTCGAATTGTAGTTTTTTCTATCAATTAACGCGACGACATTTAAATTGATTGGCCATTTTTCATTTTTCAACATTCCATGCTGCTATCCGGTTGTTTTAAAGTCAAGGCGAAAGCATCCATCTTTAAAATCATCGATTAATGTTTTTGTCGACGCCATAAGTAGGTGCTTAATAATTAATGTGTTCAGATATGCTGTTCTTCGGTAAATGATTTCGGAGAAGGAATATCCCGCTGACCACTTAACGTACTATTCAATATAAAGTAACTGTAAAACTATTTAACTTTACTTAAATAAAACTTTAGAACAGAAAGATAATACCTTTACAATTATACGCGAACCACCAGAGAGAATGACATTTCTTTTCAAACTAGGGAGGGTTTGATTGTGTAGGAACTAGTGTTGCTCTGCCTTCCTGAAGGGACATTATTATCTTTTTATCAGTACATACAAAAATTCGTCAGACTACAGACTTTGGAGTTTACACCGCTGTTTTTTTTTATGTATTGCACTTCAATATTGACCTCATCCCACCTGATGTTATCCCACTGATTGTCGCCCTTACCTTGAATGCTTAACCCCTGCTTTTTAATGTTGCACCCCCCCCCCCCCCAGGATCTCTGGAAACCTTACTCACACGCAGGAACACAACAACACAGGAGTGATTGTTATTTGGCTACGGTCTTCTGTAAGGTGGAGGTATTTCACCAGTCGGGCTGCTCCATTTGGAGCGATAAATCGCAATACCCTATCTCTCTTAAGTAAGTAAGTTAAGCCTTGTGCGTAAGATCCAATACCGGACTGCAAGTGCTTACCTTGACGTGCTGTCGACTATATATTTATACATCATCCATGGAAAAACCAGGACATCCGTGTAAACTTTGCCAATAGAGGCTTTTAACCTATTGTAGCGTCAGCATAGACTTTAGACTTTGATCACTAGGTCACAGCTGACGCACATTTACATTAGTATAATAATAATAATAATAATAACTTTATTTAGTATATAAGCAATAATATAATTAATAAATACGCTCTTGATTACTAGACTACCTACTGGCTGTTTCATTTATCGTCTCCCCGCTCAGGAGCCAAACTATATTCAAGGTACTAAGCTAATGCAAATCTGACCATAAGCATCCCCCAAAAAAAAACAGTCTTTAAAACCATTGCAAATAAAAAACAAAGGTCTTATCTTGAGTGACAAAAATTTTACATAATATAATTTTAGTGAACGGCACTTTGAGAAGAATCGTTTGATGTCTACTTCAAATAACGCTTTTCAGTTCAATAAATGGAATGGAAATGAGGAATTCTTTATCAGATACATCTCGAATAATGCCTAAATAAATAAGAATTATTTTGTTGGTATCTTTTTCTTAAATATTTTTATTTTTATTATCCTTTATACGGTCTTCGGGTCAATTTTGACCCATTTTGATATAAATGTCAAACTTTTTCAGTAAATAAACGGTTTAAGAGTTTGATATTGTATGACTTTTAATTAATTACTGTTATACACGTATTTCTGAAATAAAATTAATAGAAATGTTTTTATTATTCGAGTTATAACTTTATTTACACTAATGGTCTTCGGGTCAGAATTGACCTCGAGTAAAAGCATCAAGTGTTTCTGTTATCGTTTCAATTGTTAATGTATCCTGTGACTACTTGAGACTTTTTTTTGTTCTACCCGAACTATTCTCAGTCATAAATAGTAAACCCCAGTTGAACAACGTCGGGTACGCGTAATTTATCAATTTATAATTGTGTGACAAACTTACATAATAATCATGTTAGACAGTGAAATAGAATCGGAGTTGGACGCCCTATCTGATAGTAATGAATCTTGTTCTGAAACAGAAGATTTCATCGAAGAAGCTGAACCATCTGATAGTTCGGACAGTGAAAGTCAAAGTGAAGTGCTTGTTCCTACAATGACGTCAAAAAATGGGCAAATAAAATACTCTAAAGAACCTGTCACACAGGCTTGTGGAAGAGCTTCGAGAGAAAACATCATCAACTTGATCCCAGGTTTGACACGTTATTCTCGCTCAAGGATTACCTCCAAAGAAAAATCAAGCTTTTGCTTATTTTTTCCTCCTACATTGACACACACTATTTTGAAATACACTAATTTGGAGGGGAAACGTGTATTTGCTGATGATTGGAATGATATTTGTGAAACTGTTCTGTTTGCATACATTGGGCTACTACTGCTAGCTGGTGTGTTTCGATCAAATAATGAGAGTACTGAAAGTCTGTGGAATAGTGAGAAAGGAAGACCTATTTTTGCAGCAGTTATGTCACTAAACAATTTCAAAAAATTAACAAGAGTGATAAGGTTTGATAACAGACAAACTCGATCTGAACGACGATTGTTGGACAAGTTTACTCCTATTCGAGATCTGTGGAATCATTGGGTGGACCTTTTACCAAAATTTTACAATCCTTCTGAAAACGTAACAGTAGATGAGCAGCTTGTGGCATTTAGAGGCAGATGTCCATTTCGGCAGTACATGCCATCGAAACCAAACCATCAAATTTTGGGTTTTATGTGATTCTGCTACAAGCTATGTTTGGAATATTCAACCGTACACTGGCAAAAAAATAGGAGGTCTACCTGAAAAAAACCAAGGCATGCGTGTAGTCCTAGATTTGATAAAGGGGCTGAAAGGCCATAATCTTACTGTTGACAATTATTTTTCGTCACATCAACTTGCTTTTGTATTATTCAACGCTGCCAACAGTAGCTGGAAGGACGGATGCCTAGCGAAACGGCGATATTATTTGGAAAGTCTGGGAATGCAATTTGTTACACCTTTTATAAAAAACAGGAAAACATTACCAAGGGCACCTTTTTCAATCGAGATCGCAAAAAAGATTCGAGAATACGGTGCCGATCGAAGTAATACGGTGCCGACTCCATCTACTTCTACCCAACAAGAGGAAAGTAATACTAGTTCGGCTAAAAAAGGTATGAAAAGAAGTCGGTGCCAACTATGTGCTAAAACTGACAATAAAACACCCTTGATCTGCGTGAATTGTAAGAAATTCGTTTGTAAATACCATTCTAATACAATTGTATTATGTACCCAATGTAATAAGGACTAATTTCATGTATTTTACTTTTATATTATTGTTTCAAAATATAACTAAAAATTTAACTATAAATATTCTAATATCGTTTTGTTGTTATGTAATATGTAATGAATACTCAGTTAATTTACTTAAAAATAAATAAATACAATGTATATAATATAAAATTATGTTCATCAAAAAGCTTTTGGTTATTTAACGACTTGTTTTTATTTTGTTTCTAATAGTGGGTCAAATCTGACCCAATGGATGGCAACGTCAGTAATATTGAAGACCGTATGAAGGTTATATACAGGGTTTTTTTCAAACCATCAGCACACTCGCAATATTATATTCCTAACTTCATTAAAAACAACTTTTGTTTTAGAACTTTTTCGCTATCATCAAATAACACCGGTTCTCCCTTTTTTTTGAGCGGGGGGAAATGCATTGACGCACCGTACCGTCACCTGAGGGAGGTGAAGCGAGGATGGTCAATCCACTAGACCATCCACGCCTCGCAGTGAAGACTGTGAGTGCAATGCCAGCTGAGGTGCCCTCACACCATCAGCTGGCCGGTCTCCAGAACACCGGTTCTCCCTACAAAATAATATTTTATGTTGTCATTTAGTTAGTAGCCGCGGCGCGTGAGCCGCAAATTATTTGCATAATTAAGAAAAGTAGCAGGACAAAAGCCATTCTTTATTAATGATGTAAATTATTGAATCAACCGAAGTCATAAATGTTCTAAAAATAAACCTGAAAATTTTGCTATTTACATATATATTTTTACCCTACATGCACATATTTCATTGTCCTCTGTAGCCGAGAGGCGAGCGGACTGAGTTTGGCATCACGCCGTATCAGAGGTCCCGGGTTCGATTCCCGTTCGGGTTTCTGCAACACAAGTGGTTTCGATAGTTACCATAGAATAAGGGCAATGTGTGTGATGTTGCCTAATATTTGTTTATTTATTTCGTTCGTTTAATTTTTGGTGGTAGACTGGTTTTTACAACACAAGTACTTAAGCTACTTACTTTGGGATCAAGTCAATGTATACAATGCCATTTAAATATAAGTGAGATGAGTTGATCTAAGCTACAAATCTATCGAATTGCGAAATAACTACTCAGCCATGGCGTATATGTCCTACTTACTATGATTGGAGTGAACTGCAAAGTCAGGATTTGCATGTATATTGGTCAATACTCATTACGGCAACGATCTCCGAGGACACGGATTGGGTTCCGTGCAATCTGAATGAATGGGAATGGCTTTAAGTTAGGCATTTAAATTGTCTGCGTCTTTACCATCATTATTGGATGGTCATTTCAAAATGTTAAACGCATGTGGCGGTAATAAGTTATCGGATTAAAAAAATATTTAATGCCTATAGTATATATCTAGATTAGGTCCACCGTATTATTAACAAATATAAGGTATAGTGTTTTAACCTTTTTAAAGTTCATTATCGGCTCTATTTTGGGTCTCAATAAAGTACACGATTATGATATGGGGGTCCGAGATTCCATCCCTAGGAATAAAATAGGTTACCAGGCGATGCAGCTACTAAAAGAAAAATTATAAAATGAGTCGATAAATACTGGATAAATCATCCAGGCTTAAGATGCTAAAAACTACTTGTATCTGGATGGAAGAACTGCTACAGATTAGCAGCTGGCACTAATTGTTACGAGCCATTGAGTGCTTTTCGTTCTTTTTACAGACTAGCAAGAAAATTAAAAGAAAAAATACATAAATGCTTTTCTGCCCATCGCGACGTTAGACTACCTTTGAATAAAAAAACCGCTAAAAGTGTTAATGAACTCGAACGTTAAAACAAAACGGACAAATGTTTTGCGACAAAGATGAAAGACGGAAAATAAATTTCTTAGAACGAAATTAATGTGCAGAGGTTGAGGAACTGCCATCTTAAGAGGTTTTGGGAAACGGAACCTGTTCTGGACAATAGCAAGTTGCCGCGGTCGCCGACCGCCGCGGTGATGCCGTGTTTTGACCTCAGAGGTCCTAGAATGACAAGTTTAGATGAATCGCAAATAAAAAAGTACAAGGGAAATGGTCTTGTAGCTTTTTTAAGCCCCGACGAAAAATGATGGGATGTTATAAGTTATTTCATTTATGTATTTAGGTAAGTAAACTTAAGTAAACTTTGTACTTAATGATAGAAGCATTTATCTACCAGTTAACCTTTGGGTACTGCAGATAGTTTGTTTATGGGTGCGGTAACAGCAAAAATGTGTGTATAGATAACAACAAAATAAATAATAATAAATAGAAATAAATTAAACACAAACACAAACAGGATAGAATGTTTATAATATTTGTTATAATGTCACGGTGACATGTCAGGACATGTCATGTCAACAATAACATAAAACCTGAAAATCTACACAATTACTTAAATAAGAATTCATAAATTTATTGCCTTCCTTCAGTGTTTTATTTCATTGTAACGTAACCCACCAAATAATTTTAAAACAGCGGTGCCTACATTTATCAATACTTATATGATAAAGATGATTAGTTTGTTTATCTGTTTGAACGCGCTAATCTCAAGAACTACTAGTTCGAATTGAAAAGTTCTCTCTATGTTCGATTGTCTATTTATTAAGGAAGGCTTTATTTAGGCTTTAAAACATTACGCGCAACCTTTAGGAGCGAAGTATTAGAATTAGAAGAATTAGAATTAGAATATACGGAACAGAACAGCTAACGGTATCATTTTAGGCCTCACCCCCGTGGACAGTGATTCGACAATACGAGTTTGTTTTGTATAAATGTCTCGCGAGGCCATGACAAATGGCGCCTGCCACTTAAGAGACGACTTCGCTTCATAATGCCAGCTGGTCGAAATAAAATCGCGCCTTACTGCCTGTGATACTATTTTTCTCAACCTTAGTTTTTGTAGTCACCATTAGGCTAACATACGCATTTCGTCAAATTTATCGCATAAGACAAAAGTTTCGATACTGTTGATTGGCTAAAAGCACACCGCACTCGTATTTCAGCCAATCAGCAGCTGACGCATTGACTTCAATCGTTTTTGACGTTTGTTTAAATAAACATACGTAATTATATACAACATTTACAGAAATTAATTTTTCGTACAAATCATAGTAAAATTTAGGCGGTCTTTTATCGCTAAAAAGTGATCTCGTTACGACAACCTTTAGGCAGAGGAAATTGTAAATATCGAAAATGGCCGTACAAACATATAAATTGAGATTTTATTTTTAAATACTTTAGTCAAAATACTAATAATACGTGACAGTTATAATTTAGATGTCTGGTTGTTTGTTTTTACAGTACTGACTACGGTTTTTTTTTATAGTATCGCAGTATATTGGCTCCTACGAGCCTGATGGTATGTCCATTATTATTATGGAATATTATGGAATATTTTAGGTTTTATTAGAATATTTTAGGCTAATTAAAGCGAAGCCGCGGCGGATCGCTAGTTTATAATATGCAAGCATGCTTTCCATGTTTTTTACATATTTATGTTTCTAATAATTCTTCGCCCTTATTAGCCGTAGCGCAATTTTTATAGCGTAAAACTTCTCTTAATAAATGGAATGAGCAATAATTGCAGTTCCTGCTATTAGCGCAACAAACAAACGCTTTACCTTTATAATATTAGTATAGACTAAAATGTTAACCAATCACATATATGATGAATATTTCTTCATCACCACACCCTTTTCGGTGCGTCATAATTCACAACACCTAGATCTCTTTAAACGCTAGTTGCCCAATCAGATACAAATGAACTCATAACCATAAAACGATCATCAACCATATAAGGCAGGTGCAACGATTGTCCCAGATACTTATACTTGCGGTTGAAGCAATGGTGAGCCTAGTAGTAACACTAGTATCGCGTCCTTGTTTCGACACCATAATATATTCAAGACCACTGTACGCATACATTTAACATTTTAATGAGATTGTTGACTTTTCTTAACAAATGTTATGTTACAAAGATTTTATCTATTAGCACGTCTTCGCTTTGTAATTGGATAAATGAGTAAAAATGTACGTTTGAACCAGAGCAGTTACATTAGCAAAGAATATAAGATAATTATATCTTTTGGTATTCAAACAAATTTTACTAAGATACATTTTGTTACACATCAGTGCGTCGTCACTTCATTGCACTGTTTTAATAGTGACTTAATAACTTTGATGAATGATCATTACCAATTATTATTTTATTGCTGAAGCAAAAAATATGTTTGTATTTTGGTTATCCACGGATAAATAGTCTAATAAAATATATCAAATAATAATAATATCATTTATTCTCACCATAGCCAAAATTTACAAAAGATCGGTACTTAAAAAACTAGATACAGTGAAGGTAGGTCACAAAAATCGCACAGTTGTACCACAAAGTAAATACGTCTATACAAAAAATACCCAGTAAAACTGTAAGACAGTGAAGACTATAATAAATTTTTACTGAATCGTAAATCCTAGTGTCACAAAATTTATGTTTAATTAGTTCACTGCTAGACCGGCCTCCCCTTGTGGGCATCCATCACGAATTGTACTAAGCTTGACGAATCCAGCTTCTGCTTGTAATACAAATCCGTCACCTACTTTTCTCGAGACGGTAATCAAACTCAGGACCTCGAGACCATGCCGCTTGAGATGCACCCCGCAAGTAAATTATACCGTGCTCTTAAAGAACGTGAAAATTGATAATATCGCTGTTGATTGGCTGACAATACAAGTGCGGTGTGCTATAAGCCAATCAACAGTATCGAAACTTTTGTCGTCTTGCGACAAATTTGACACATTCCGCATGCTAGTCTTAGCCCAGCACTTAAACCAACAAGAAGGCATTTTTCTTCTAATATTTCAAAGGTAAAAGTGTTGAAGTGAAAATGACTTTTACTCTTGGAAGGAAAAACTACTAAAACTACAGTACATTTGGTTGTTAGGCAAGTTAAAATAAATAAATGCGCCGGACAATCACACCAATCACCTGGTCTCAAACTAAGGTTTTCCCTTGTACTGTGAGTACCAGACGACGGATACTAACTGGGGGCGTCATCCCAGCACACCCAGACCCAAGTCAATTTAGAAAAGTTAGTTTTCTTACTTAACCCGACCGGGAAACGAACCCGGGACCTTTCGCGCTTTGGCTGCCTTAGCCACTGCACCACAGAGGACGTCAAAAATGACATGCAAGAACTACATATAGAGTAGTTTAAATCCCGAAATATCACAAAGAATGTCGCCTAAGTCTATTAAAACTACACATGTTTGGCGTGTGTGTGGTAACTGTGTCAGATTTCTTTGCTTACTCTTAGGTCAATTGCGTTCGACAAGACGAGCTTGCCTTTTGAATTGCCCTGTGTTTAATTTGTTTGCTTGTCTATAAAGATTTGATGAAATTGACCAATCAGTATGTGAAAACTTCCTGTGTCAGGTTTTGGAGGTAATGACTGGGTCAGGTGAAGGTCAGAAGCTGATGCTAGGGTTGCCGATTTGTGGAAAATTTTCTAAAATGCGGGGAATTTCAAACCGAATTGGGAATTGGGAGATGTGCCGCAAATACGGGGAATACGAGGATTTCACAATTACTTGATAAAATGGAAATGGGTCTTATAGGATAACTCCAATTTTTTGTGATGTGTTCGTATATTAAAAAAAATCATTTGCCTTTATTAATGTGGCGTGATATATAAAATTATAACAGCCTATTTTAGTTTCAATGAAATTTATAAATATTTGAGTCTGGCGTGATCATTGGGTAAATTAATTCCGACTGCAGTAGTATATTTAGACAAATTACTTTTATTTATAACGATAATCTGGGGAACTTATACCCCATATCCACATCTTATTTGTACTCATCTTCTCCAAATTTAAATGTTTACCTCTACTTCGGTGGCGCAGTTGCTAAGGTAGGCGGCCAAAGCGCGAAAGGTCCCGGGTTCGATTCCCGGTCGGGTCAATTTGGAAAACGAGCTTTTCTAAATTGACTTGAGTCTGGGTGTGCTGGGATGACGCCCCCAGTTAGTATCCGTCGTCTGGTACTCATAGTACAAGGGAAAACCTTAGTTTGAGACCAGGTGATAGGTGTGATTATCTGGCGCATTTATTTATTTATTTATTTATTTACCATACTGTGAGAAATTCGCGATTCTTATTCGAGTCATATTTTGGAGGATTCACTAAATTTTAATCGGCAACCCTGCTGAATACTCTCATTGCAGTGTCCCAATAACACAGGTAGGTTAGTTTTACGATGTGTCAGTAATCACGCGCTGACGTTATTCAATGCGTGTAACAGCGAGTAACGGTTTGCTGGGAGTCGGAGGTGATGATTCGAGACTTTTGTCGTTATGTAAATGCAGTTCCCATTTTTGTTGTCACTTGTAATGTTTTGTTGCGTTGCGACAGTTGAGTTTGAAGTAACATCTTGTCATAATATTACGAGTATGATTTAGATACTTATAATGTTCTTAATGTAATGAGAAGACCCCCGTAGCCAGGAAGGGAGTGGGCTGGACTTTGGCGCCGAGCCTCTGATGTCCCGGGTACGATTCGCGGTCTGGTCAATATGGAAATGAGCTTTCCTATATTGTCTCGGGTCTGGATGTTGTGGTACCGTCTTTATATCTGATTTCTGTAACCCATGTGATTAAAATAATTCACAGAATCAGCAAAACGTATGTGATGTTTTCCGAAATTAATTCCGCTTTTTTATTATGTTTATAACAGCAAGAGAAAATCTGCATTAAGAATGACACCAATCCAGGACTGTAATTGAGTTTCCTCATATTTTAGCGAGTCGTCTTAATAAATATACATGTCACAACAGTTTAATTACGTACAAATTAAATAGAAGAGTGCAAAGTAATCTTTGACTTTCAAAATTTATCAGCTGACCTGAGCAAGCGCAACCCGCCGAATAACAAACAGTGGCGGTCAACATGACCTCTCTTTCCGTGGTCGGTAGCTGTGACAACTTGGCTCGGCCATACATTGGTAATACGAAACTAGCTTGGTTACATACAGCTTGTATTTTAAATTTTATTTGATTAGTTATGGTGCTGGATGGTCTAATGGTTTAAGTACTGCGAAATGATAAGGGTCTAGAAAACTATGTGTCAGATTTTTCCTACTTTCGATTAAGAAATCTCGTTTAGCAAGTGTAAGAAATAATTGAGTACACATTGTTCTACCGAGGACTGATGGACGTCTTAGGCATGCAGTGATGCATTAAATAAATAAAAAAAACAACTGTAGTAACTTATGTTATGTGTTACAGACATCATAAACAGCGACGATACCACAATACGCAAAACCGAGACAGAATAAAAAAGGTCGTTTTATAACCAGACCAGGAATCGTTGAGAATAGGGACCTAAAAGATTGCTCAAAGTTAAAAAAAAACTATCTGTTTTTCGCTGTATTCGAATTAGCAGCTCACAAATTTTATTGGGTACAAGTCTTACTAACACACTAGTACAATATTGGAAATAACAATTTCCCGGCCAGAGCATTACCACAAAAAGTGGCAAAAAAAGTTTAATCTAACCCTAATTATTTTTAGTAGTTTTATCATAAAAGTTTAAGTTAGCTATAACTGGGCCCTAAAGGTCACTCATTACGCAACTAAAGAGCTTTCGAGCTTTGCCAAGCACGTTGTACTAAAAGTTAGCGGACCTAAATAGTTATTAGCTTTTAGAGAGTTCCCATTAAAACCAACTCAAACTACGTTTAAAGGCGCTCGGGGTTGAAACTTTGGCAAGAACCTTGTAAAAACTGGACGTGAAATCCGCAATCGTAATGCGAGTGGTACTATATAGAAACCATATTATTTACATACAAACAAGCGTTATAACGCAACAAAATTCAAACAAACTCATTGTTTTCCCAAACAACGCGTTTATTAACTGATCACTTCGGAACAATACAATAACTTGACAACATAATGTACGCTACCATTCACTGGCGACGACGTGTCGTAACGAACGCATCCATCTTGCAACTTTGACATTAACACGTTTTAGACTTGCGAACTTTTAGGGCTGCTTACCAATTTCTTTTCTATTTCGACTCACGGAAAAATAGATATGTGAAAATAGAAAGGTATTGGTTGAAACAGAGTAATATTGATTGATTAGCTGCGAAAAGAAACAGTCGTGCTAATTAAACAGGTTTATAAATATAAATGTTCACTGTATTGCGTCAAACGCTCAGACAACCGGGTTCATTATTTCTAAATAACACTAATTTTAAACTCGCTTATTTTAAACTCTAGAAATAATAAAAATAAAAACCACTAAAAATATCTAATTTTAATTCACCCATGGCAGTGTGATGTAAAATAAATTATTTCACAATAAATGCTCAAATCTCTATGATCACTTTTAACGAATATCAGTAGCCATTAAAATCTTTTGTATTTTTAAATTGTACAGTTTTCTACAAAAGTTTATCATCTCTGTAAGTAAAGACAAAACGTCAGACTACCCACACTTTGAATTTTACTCCGCCCTTATGTTGTGACGTGGTATGTGGGATCCACCTTCCCGAAAAATTCATCCAAGACAAGCCACCACAGCATCTGCTACGATTGTCAGCCCTAATCAATAGCCATAGAATCAATAAAGACTTTAAAACAAATAGAGTCAGTGACGTAACGTAGTTGAGTGCGCGCGCGCCGGAATGCGGTCACTGGGCTCCTGCTCCTCGGTGCTTTCTCGTGTACAGTCGGCCCAGTATCTTGTAGGTACGATCAAAAGTTCGAATTATACATTTTGAACTTTGCACCACCCTTATGTAACATCATTACTTATGTTAGAGATATAAAATGATAGACGGTTTTGTGACAAGTAAAAATATATTGACAGATCGACAAATGAAGAAATATTTACAGTAAAATTCTATATAAAAAGGTAATAAAAGAAGGAGGCTTTGCTGGTCGCCAACAACTTACTTATCGAGTGCAATAAATAATATGAATATGAATATGAATATGTCATCGACATGAGAACTAAAATCGAACTGCAAGTATTTACCGTCACGTGCTGTTGCCCACGCGTGGTAAGTTAAGTCTTGTTCAGGTTTGATGCGACCACAATCGGACGGAGGCCGAGTATTGATAGGTTGATGCAAGTTCAATACTAAGAAGCGTAATGTATATCTTAGCGAAGGCTTTAATCTATACTAATATAAACAAGCTGAAAAGTTTGTTTGTTTGTTTGTATGCGCTAATCTCAGGAACTAGTAATCTGTTTACTAGTTAAAATTGAAAAATGTCTGTGTTGGACAGTCTATTTATCAAGAAAGGCTACATAACATCATGCCGCAACCAATAGAATTAATATTAGTTAAAATTTTTCAGCCTTTTTGAGATTTTAACGAATTTAGTTTAACTTTTTAATGAAGTCTCAGTTGTTGTAACTCGTTCGCGTAATTTGTGGATGACTGTACCAGATTCAGCGTGTCACTCATACTGGCACATGGCGTGACTCTCCAACGAAGATGGATGGCGTCGCAGACTCTATGGCTACATCCTGAGACAGGTCTTTATTACGTCGAAACTATTACCATTCGCTAGCTGACTTTATCACGCATAGGTGAATGTAAGTTGTTCTGATTTTTGTGAAAAGTTTGCTATGTAAAGAAAGATACATTATATTTTTATAGTGATTTACGCTGCACTAGCGAACTTTCAATATTTTAAAGGAAAAGAAAAAATTCATCTCCCTTTGCGGTGCAGGAATCGAACCCACGACCTTCACGAGCTAACCGCAAGTTAACGTAAGCGATGAAATTGCTCTGCTATCAATCCGTTAGCCTACGGTAAATGCACTCTGCCGAATATGTTTAACTACATACTTATCAGTTGGAATAGCAGCAAGTGCGATACGTAAAGGTCGTGGATTCGATTCCCGCACTGCAAGTAAAGATGAAATTTTTCTGTTTCTTTAAAATTTTAAAACATTATAATTGACACCCAGTATTTTTTAAAAAACATCAGTAACCTATTTTTTCCGCACACCTTGGGATCCATCTTAGCTTCACCCTGTGCGGTATCGGAGGCTGGGTGTCATGGCCAGCCTCAACGCACCAGACCACAGGGTTACTGAGCCCCCCCCCCCCCCATCGCTAAAAGATGAGGAACCCAGGATGGGACTTACTTATTATCTTAGTTCAGCAAATTAATTTGTAAAAAAATGTTTACTAGAATTGTACTAATATATTTTTTCTAGTTACACATTATAGTTTTACAGCATTGAAACACGAGGTAATTAGCGCGGGTGTTTTAATAGATCTGAGTAAATTTGATCGCTATGTCTTCTTATTTCTTTTTAATCTCACGTGAATGATCTAATATCATTGACATATGTTTTAATTATCATGAATAAATTGTGATGAACCCCAAGTAAACAAATTTTGTTTTCAAAACTCACAAGATTAATTTTTAATTAGTTTTTTGATAAATCGCGTAGTTTAACATTGACTTAAAATATTTTAAACCAGTGTACTTTGACCTCAGGGCCTCGTGCTCATTTACTCAATAATTAATCCCATTAATAAAATCACACTCAAACTTGACCCTATGGGTTGTGTTATTTGCCTCTAAGACTTATATTGAACTCCGATAAAATAAGCTATTAATAAGATTAATCGCTAATTTATTTAAAGGCTGTCGAATAACATTTTATAGTTTTAAATAATTGATAACAACAGCATTTATGGCTGATTTGATTCCGCTCCTAAAGCCTGCTTACATGTCTCATTAAAAATACATACTGATGCGGTTTGCAGACCAAGAGCTTTAGACAAGTGAGTTTAATTTTCTAAGCTCTTGGTCTAAGACTGGATTTAAACTAAGAATAGTTTAGCTAGCTTAATGTAAGCTAAGTTTAGTTTAGTACGCATAGCTAACTCAGATTTTCATACTTGTGCACATTCCAAGCTAAACTATGTGTGTGTGCGTATAGTTAAATTCTTACGCAATTATGCATAAAGTATAGAATAGAATAGAAAATATCTTTATTCATATAAACAAAAGCATTTATGAATCGTCAGATTATACTACCGATTATAAATTATACACAATTCGAAAAATTCTTTATTTATGTAAGCTTTACAAAAGCACTTATGAATCGTCAGTGCCAGTTCCATATTCTATCGCTATGTTCAGCATGTTGATTCTATTGAGAAGAACCGGCAAGAAACTCCATAGTTACTCTTTTCAAAACTTTCAAATATGGTTACATGCACAAAAAAACATATAAACAATATACTCGTACCTTATGTCTTTTGTTCGTAATTAATGCTATCAAGTTCAAACATTTTTGTCATTAATATAGTCATTTGGTAGTTGGTATGTTTGTTACTCTTTCACGCAAAAAAGTACTCAACGGATTTAGATAAAATATGATAAATAAGAGATAAGTTACTACATTAATTTATAGGAATACTTTTTATCCCGAAATAAGCAAGCAGCTGGTTCAATCAATCAATCGAATATTTATTCAAGTAGGTTACATGTAACACTTTTGAATCATCATTGAATACAATGCACAGTGATTCTACTTCCGGTTCGGAACCTATATCTACCGAAAAAACACCGGTAAGAAACTCAGCAGATTAGTTACAGTAGCAGAATCTAACTTATTGCTATTTATAGACCACTTTGAACCAAGTCATATAGTTTTGTTTTGATGAATGAATAAAGCATTAAGTATTTATTTTAAGCAGCAAATTAGTCCCCAAAGGTGGAAGCTGTTCACAAGCATGACGTATGTGCCAGCCAACGCTGCACTCATCCATATTGAAGGGGATGTAACGACTCGCCACATAGCGTATAGTTAAACATGAAATCTGATGAATGTTTAGATATTATTACTGTTTCACCAAGACCAGTAGCTGGGTCATCGTCTCCTCTGTTGGGTAACTCCAAGCTGCCGAACCGAGGTCTTCATTAACAGTCGTGATTACAGGTAATTGAATATGTATTCTTGAGACGAGTAAATCTCTTAGTTGCGTCATCTTGTTATATCATACGCGAAATTGTTTTGCGAAATGTTGCCGGGTTAGAACGCTATGTATCTTTCCGGATAGTTTACGGAATTCTGGTATTACAGAGATTACGAGCAGATAATTACAGGTTCGTCATTCAATTTCGACTATGTGTGAAAAAGAAACCAAAATATCCTATTTTTCTATCTTCTTAATATTTTTATTGCAAATAAATACATTTTTGACAACATCACGTAAATTGCTTTGATACTGTAATAAACAGCTACAGCACTTTTGTTACAGCAAACAGAAACAACGACAGTACCACAACACCCAGAGACAATATAGAAAAGTTCGTTTCCCACATTAACCCGACCGGGTATCGAATCCGAAAAATCAGAGATGGCGCGACACCAAAGTCCGGCCGGTTTTTCAATATTATGAATATGACAAGATTTTTCGTAGTGATTTAAAGCTTCAAATCGCTATATAACAAACAACTTATTTTAAGGGCGGCAGGGCATAGCGATTTATCGCTCGAACTGGAGCAGCACGACTGGTGAAATACCTCCACCTTACAGATGACCGCAGCCAAATAACAATCACTTCTGTGTTGTTGTGTTCTTGCGTGTGAGTAAGGTTTACAGAGCTCCTGGGGGGTGCTACATTAGTAGCAGGGGTCAAGCCTTCAAGGTAAGGGCGACAAGTCCAGTAACAGATTTATTATGCTGTACTTGTCACCCTTAAGCTAGGACCTCATTACCACTTAACATCAGGTGATAAGGTCAATCTTGAAGTGCAATAAAAAAAAAATGCACTGTCCATCACAAAAAAAAATCCCGATTCGGGCCAGAAGTTCTTGAAATTAGCGCGTTCGAATAAAACAAACAAACTCTTGTGCTTCAAAATATTAGTATCGATTTAAGTGTGTTCCTAGTATAGTGAAACATTGTTGTATTGTGTACAGTCAGCGGCTTTAGTTTGTGGACAACTCAACATTTAGTTCGCTGTCTATCTGACTTGCTTAATTACGTGACAAGGTACTGCGGTGTATACTTATTAATGATACTGACTGTACAACCCTTTTTGGTATGGCATAATAGTTTTTAAATTCGTTTATTTTGTCATTGAAGTTCCCTTAAAATTTCACTAGATGGGGTTGTGTTATAGCGCATCTTGAAAGTTGTGTATCGCGGTAACGAGATTTAAGAATATGGATCATCAAAAAACAATTCAGCTGAAGACAAAGTGACTTTCATTTAAGTTACATTAGAGTAAGAGTTAAAGTGAGTCAAGTGAAGTGGAAGTCGCAGAGGACAAGTAGGACGGCCATTAGGTATCTACATTGAAAAAAGTAGAGTCGAGTTTCTTGCCGGTTAATCAACATTTCAAACACGGATGTAGAATACTGAACTTTCACTGACGATTTATAAGGCCTTTTGTAAAGCTTACATAAATTAATATATTTTCTATTATCTTCTATTATAATCTGTGCTGATCCCGTCACGACTCCGTCCGTAGAGTCGCATGGAGGTAATGGGTGTTTCGCAATCGGCACTCTTCGCCCAAGAGAGGCTTCGGCCGTAATGCACGTTCGTGATAATAATTACTCCACATTTTATTATTTCGGACTACCCAGGGCTGGCAGCTGTTAACAATCACCACTGTGTCGGTCACCAAACAATAATAAACAGACTGCAACTACAGCATAAGGAATACCAGGAAACAAATAAAAATTTTAAGTAGCTTTTATTAATTAAAAAAATATTCTGAATTATTTTAAAAGGTAATTAACTATGTTTCCTCAGAAAATGCAACCCATTTAATATTTAGTTCTTGCATTGATATATTTGCCTCCCTTTCTAAATACAATAATGGCTACATATATAGTTATATTATAACAAACTTAATTATTTCAAGTGTGTATATACATTATATATTTGTAGTTTGTATATTTTTTTAGTGTAATGTTTGTTAGTTGTCCTATATAAACTTATAAATAAACAGTACCAAAGGTAATCCTAATTTAAGACCTGTTTTCAGTGGGATATCTATCTTGTTCCTACTTAATGTAGTTTATCAGAAATTCCGACATGGTAATAAAAAATCGTAGTATGTTTGTTGTCTGTATGTGCCAGCCCTAGCCGGCCTTGACCCAGTGTTGAATGCGCACGCGCATCTCCCCGAGCGCGGACTGCTCCGATTTGACCTTCAGTGTACGGTGAACAGAACATCAAGGTAGGTTCTTATGCGTACGACATAAGGTTGGTACAAAGTAAAAAATAGTCTGATGTGCTTTTCTTGTACTTCGCCCGAAGCTGCGGTCTATTAGTCTTGTTCAACCATGGATTTACAGCGGCGTATGCCAAAAACGTTTATCCGGCTAATTTGTTACTTAATAAATATATTTTCTATTTATTAGCAAATTATTATTTTATTTGTTTATTTATTTAAACTTTACTGGACTAAAACAAGCTCCCTCCCCAACCAAGTACCTTCAAAAGACGGACTTAATGGCATTATCTACCAATAAGGGAATGTGTCAACCGGACACATTATCAAACACATGGCGCGGCTGTGTCATCCGTGTATTTTTAATAATTAATGTACATTTTATACATTTACAATATATAAATAAAATTCCTAAAGCCTTAGTTAGGCTGCGGTCTCCTGTAGGTTGGAGGTATTTCACCAGTCGGGCTGCTCCAATTCGAGCGGTAAATCGCCATGCCCTACCACTCTTAAAGCCCTGCCTATCTATACCTGAGATCTACGTTTTACAATCAAAACAGAGCCTTGCTCAACTAACCTCATGTCGAACAAGCATCACTGCGCAATCTACACCAAAGCAGTATATTTTTCGCTCTGAATGCCCTTCTGGCCTGCGCGTAATGTCTCGTACCTTATAATTAGCAGTTACACAAAATTAAGCGCACTTTATAGCTCGTAGGGGTGTATCACTATGTAAGACGTTGTTGCCACAGTGTAGTGGAACTACGCGCCTCTCTAATAAAGTGAATTTGAATAAATCGTCACGGTCTAAGTCAGAAATTTCTTCGTAAATTTATATGACTGTGGTGTGATCGGTTGTAACTTAATTTTTAAGGATCACAGATATTTCCAGAAACAAGGTTTGAAATCTTGCCAATTTTTAAATAAATTAATTTATTTTTATGCATCAGTCAGGGGGAAAAAGAAGTAAAATATTGCAAGTTTCTTCACACTTGTTTGATTAGAAATATATGCATTGAAAATGGATGTGTTCCAGGTGAAGATAATTCGTTTGATACATTAAAATATATCCAAATTTGAAATCCAAAAATGAACTAATAGATTTACTGTGCATCATTACATCATATACTTTGTAAGAATGAGATTACCGGAAGTTTTTATTTTTACTTACTTACTCTATCAACTGCTGCTGAAAAACAAGTTAATTCATTGTACCAACAGTCGATCGCGAGCCGAGCGAGCGAGCGAAGCGAGTGAGTCGCAGTATCTTCCAGCGAAATACCGGAAATAAACTTTCTAATACATTTTGATGCTCAATACATACAAACCTGTATTTGTTTTTATCCTAGGCAAGGTAAACATCTTAGGCAGAATACTTTGAAAGACTAATGATGTTAAAAAGCTTTTTACAACTGTTTGCAAACTAAACAATTGTAAAAAGCTTCTTAAACAAATGTTTTAGGATGTGTTTCTTTGGGAAACGTTTTTAAACCAAACATAATTAATTCCTCCCCCACAGTTAATGTGCCGAACGCACGTGTAATATAACCTTTTTTACTAGTTTGTCTTTGATACTTTTACTTTTACAATTGAATATGTCACTATCTTCTTCTGCTCAATAAATGTCGCACTATTTTCCACCGGCTTTTAATACCTTATAAATTAATATTCTAAATTCTAAAAATCATTGCTTACGCATCTCTTTCGGTCGCTAACAGTTAATATGACATCACATGTTGAGCGAGCATTTCCTGGTCTGCTATTTTCTCTGCTTAAATATTAATGTAAACTTTTCTCACTGTACAATACGATACAGTTACGCCCTTCTATACTAAAACAATACTGCATGTTTGTTATTTTCCGTTACCCAACCATTGTGTTAATTACACCATTTAACGCCGTTTGAACACAAACCAAAATTTAACGTGTGTACTTTTTAATTAACTTTCAGCAATAAATACCTCTACGGCAATAATTTTATCATTATTTACTTTTTATTCCACAACACCCCTAAAGTTGAGAAATAGATATAATGAAATATACATACATAATTTATGCAATAGTCAAGTTTTTAAAAACTTATAACTCTTATGAAAAAACATGAGTGAATCTTTATTTTTAGGGTTCCGTAGCGAAATGGTGAAAAACAGAACCCTTATGGATTCGTCATGTATGTGTTGTAGTGTTATAACTTGGCAGGTATTCTATGAACCGCATTAAGATTTAAATAGAAAAACTAGATAACAGACTTCTAAAGTGGTAGGTACAATGTGCGTCTTCAAAAATTTCAGCACCTCGCACTAGCGAACTTAAAATATTTTAAAGAAAATTTTGAACGCTCTTCCAACTGAGCTAAGCAAGTAAGACACAACATCACATTCACGTACATTGCTCTGATTCTGTGGAAGTGACTGAAGAACTTATATTACAGAAATAAGAGCCAACAACGGTACCACATCACTCAAATCCTAGAAAATATAGAAAATTCGTTTTTAATATTAACGCGGCCCGGAATAGAACCCGGGACTCAAAAAAGGCGCGACACCAATCCGGCCCGGTCCCTCTTCGCCCGAGAGGTCGTCACTCTAACTAAATATTACGTCTGACATCATATTCGCGAATTTCAATTGTACAAATGCGTTAGCCTAGGACCGGTCTCCGAATCAATCAAATCAGTCCATTAAAGTAATGGCTCGTTTTGATTTGATGGATTAGATTATCCTTTTTTGAAGGTGAACGTTTGTATTTATCATCCTCTCGATTGATTTTGTTCAACTCTAAATGGATGCTTTCATAATCGCAATTGCTTTGGCAACAGTTGGCCAAATCTGTTGGACACAGAAATGTGATTTAATTTACATAACAGTCGAAATGTGTTCCCTCCTTCCTTTGACATGGAGTCCTTCAAAAGGAACGTGAAGAAACATCTTGCGGGCCAGTATGGCGATGATAACGTATAGGATATATCAGTATCAAATCCGTTGTCATCGCAATGTGGGTTCCTCTCTTGCTTACCATCAGGCTGGGAGGAGCTAACATACTGCGCTTCTTTTAAAAAAAGATATACGTAGTAAATCGATACCAATCACTCACTTTACAGTACATACGCCTGTAATGAACTTCGTTATGAGTTATGACAGAACGACAATTTTGTTTACATTGACCCTACAATGTGATTATTTTGTGGAGATATTGTATGTTATTCATTAAGCTCCGAATATAGTTATAATTGTAACTGTGTACGAGTGTTTTTTATGAACGTACAGATTGGGGTGCAATTCGATACATCCCAGCCAGAGGCCTAGCATGAATAAATTTATTAATATTAAATTTCTTATATGAGATAACAAACGTTGGGGTTTGGATATTCATTTTTGAATTATATAGAGTTATTTATGTATCATATTGATTACATATTTTATTATTATATTTGTCCGAGTTATTTGTTCGTTTGAACGCGCTAATCTCAGCAACTACTGGTTCTAAAATTTTGTACCTACAGTACTACCCAATGGTAGTCCATTTATCGGGGAAAGCTTTAGGCTATATAGGCTGCGTGATGGTCTGCGATAAATAGGAGCGAAGAATCAGTAGTAAAGTGGGAAAAAAACGAGGATTGAACGAAGCCGCAAAAAGCTGCTAATCTTTCGCGCCTATATGTATATGTATTGAAGAAAGTCGTGTTAGTTAGTATTTATAACTCAAAAATGGCTGAACCGAGAGAAGAACCAGGAGAAGGACATAGGATACTCTTATTATATTTTTTTCTTTTTTTGAAGTCTGCTCATTTATTGCCTCTGAGGGGAAACGGAGTTCGCCAGGACCGCTAGTAGAATATAAAAATGTCGCATTGGATTTAGAAAGTGTCTTTCAAAAGTCCCAAGATCCTTAGACACAACATTCAACATTAAATGCTATTTCCAAGCACCATTGGCATCGCATTAGTTGATTGGTGGAGAGTGACGAATGAGCGAGTCAACGCATTGCACAGACAAAGGCACACAGTTTGTGCTTTATACTGCTCTAAAGTCGTCGGCATAAGTGCTAATATAGAACTGCATGCATTTACAGTGATATATACACTGTACCTTCCGTAAGGAGTGTGAAGCGCATCAGATTCGCGGACAATTGCGCTCGCACAGTCAGGCGGGTTGGGGTTTATGTACTGAAAGGGCTTTGATCAAGTTTTATATTGTTGTAGCTTTTCAACGTACTTTGGTGCTCTACTAAAGGATAACAGTTATAATAAATATTGGACAACATCACATACATTACTCGGTTTATGTAGTAAGTTGGTTAAAGCACTAGAGTTACAGAAATTGGAAATAACCGTACTACAACACCCAACGTACCCAAGACAATATAGAAAAGCTCGATTTCCATATCACTCGTTTCGGCTACGGAGGTTGTCAAGCCTTAAGCCATGCCTTAAGTTTTACTATTGATAGTTTTCATCTAAAAAAAACGGCCCGTCGAAAGCGCAGAATACCTAAAATACTAATCATTATATTCAAAACCATAAGCAATAAATTTATTCATGTAGGTTACGCGTAAAATTTTTGCCTCATCAAAATTAATATAAAACAAAATTAAAGATACCACACCGGTTTAAAACCTAATCCTATCTAGAAGAATCTGGCAAGAAACACAGTAGTGAACAATTCTTTACAATAGTAGGACTACAGAGAACTTAAAAATATGAAAGAGAATACATCGAACATGCAAGCGAGCAGACAATCATGTCTCACACACTGTATAATAACAGTTTAAGGTAATATAGGGTCCAACATTTTAGCAAATGCTGCTTCGGCATTTCTAACGCCGCCGCAGCGCTAGTATTCTACCTTTTTTTTTTTTGCGGTGGGAAATGCTTGGCGCACCGTACCGTCACCCGAGGGAGGTGACGGCGTGTGTGGGACTCTCCTGCCCTAAAAAGGACAGGCCTACCCACTAAAACCCCCCGGGGGACCTCATCGCCTTAATGGTAATGCTGTGGGAAAATTTTTAAGAACCACCACAACATCACCGGCTGAATGGCTGCTGTTCAAGCAGCCCCGACTATTCCCCCCGGAATGGTTTAGGGGGAGCTAGTATTCTACCTAATTCCTTTTTATTAAAAAAAGTTTAAAACTAACCGGGATTAACATTACATTTTGCAATGTTCAAATAAGAACAGTCTAAACGATCGATATAAAGAATAAACTTCCGTGATTAAATTTCATTGTGTCTTTAATAAATATATTCCCCTCCTACGCAAACACAATCAATTTACGACATTGTTCTGCGTTTACGCGCATGACATAACAGTCAAAGCGCGATACTCGGATAGACTTTACACATCTTATGCGATTGTGTGATCACATATTTGTCTTATGTCACCGGTTGGGCAACGCGGTCCGACTATGGGAATTAGTATGCGTAGGGCTTTCCTCTCGCGGTCATTCGGTCCAAACATGTCAAGTGCTACATCGCGGGGAACACCTGCAATTAGATAATTTAGACCTTATGTGGTTTGGATAAGGACTTATACAAAGTCTAATGGTATAAGCTGACGTGCTTTTGACTACAATAAGTAGGAAATGTTAAAAGGCGGTTTATATTTAAAACGATGTACCTACTCCTAAGAATAAATGCTTGTATTTTCTGAATGCTGGAAAGTAAGCAGTTTGTGTAGGTATATCCTACTTTTACATACAGACGATATAAACGAACTATGTTTTAGCGGAAAGCAGGCCAGACTTTAGCGTCACGCCTTTCCTGAGGTCCCGGTCAGGTCAATATAGAAAACTATCTTTTCTTTAATGTCTCGGGACTGGGACCCGTTAATTAAGTTAAGTTAGTTTTTATTTTGGTGTGGTACCATCGTTGTTTCAGGTTTCTGTAACACGAGGGCTTTAGCAAAAACGATCCGGAAAATTGACCTCAGCAGATAGTTTAACTCCTTTGCCGTTCGCATATTAAAAGAAGAGGCAAACCGCTTTTTTATAGAAGCGCAGTATATTGGCTCCTCCCAGCCTGATGGTAAGCAAGAGTGGAACTCACGACGATGACAACGGATTTGATACTGTAATATCCTATCCGGTAGCATCGCCATACAGGCCCGCAAGATGTTTCTTCGCGCTTCGTCAATAATAGAAGAAAGTCTACAACATTTAAATTTGTAGTTGCGTTAATTTATATCCTTGAAATGTAGAAAACTTATTTATATTGTTTGTTAATGTTGTTGTTTGTAAATTACACACACGCTTTTACGATTCTTATATTGAACGTTTTGTTAAAACTACACATACTCTAAACTATGTTTCTATGTTATCCCAATCCTAAGTTAAATACAATTAACTAGTATGTAACTGAATAAAATAAACCTTTGGCGGTAAACATAAAGTTCAAAGCGTCAAGGCAACAATGGCTTTAATTTTGTCTAATTTAGTAATCAATATTAATATTCTATACTTCAACCGATGCACGAATATCGACTTATAAGAAAAATATATTTGTGCAACTAATTCTTATCCCTCAACCAAGTTAATGTTAATTTGTCTGCACATATGCGCAAGCGCACGTCACTGTGTTTTGTATTGCGCGTGCGCCGCCACGTGCTGATCTCGATCGCCCGTTGGCTAATTGTTTGATTGGCGTGGGAAATAAATTTACTTACAGGTCATGTATTGAACAATGACCAATTTACAAGCTTTACTCAAACCATTTGCGTGGGTAAAGCTTTCGGCTTTCTATCTTTGGATCCAGTAATCGCGGGTTCGATTCCCGCGGAATAAATGTTTTGTGTGCATCAACAAGTATGTTTTAGTCTGGTTATAATCTTTACGTATATTACCTGTTGATCAACAACAACTTACTCTATTTTATTTTATTTGTTTTCAAGTATTTAAAGGAAAGAGTAGCAAACATCAAATTATACAGACAAGTCGTAGTATAAGTAGGATTTATATGTTATATCTCAGTATGTCTATTAACTCTCCACTTAATACTTCTGATAGTACGGCCATAGACGCGTCAATTTCATCGCAATTTATTTAAAACACTTGCTAGCCGTATAAGTAAAATAAGTACTTTGTAAAACTTGTTTAACTTTTACTTAGCACTTTTCCTTCTTTTCTATATTGTCTCGGGTCTGGGTGTTGTGGTACCATCGTTGTTTCTGATTTCTGTAACACAAGTGCTTAAACTACTTATCACAGAATCATAGCAATGGATGTGATGTTGTCCAATACTTATTTATTATGTTTTTATTTATTTACTTCTTCAGCTCTAGAAAGGCACAATTAAACTGAAAAAAAAATATCACCAACACGTGTTGATAACACAAATTTTTAAATTTTTATTCAGTGAAGTCTAAGCTTAATAAACCTTGCATCTGCTAATTTAATGTGTTTTAATTTTCAGCGTGTAAATATATGTACAAACTCGATTCACACTACTATTATATGTACGAGTATGCATAACTTAAGTCCGCTATAAACAATAAATAATTTCACGTTTCGACCCGTTAACTTATTAAAAACGTTTTAAATGGATAGCAAAAGTGTCAAATTATATTCTAGTACTGTCAGCATCGAATGCATCGCCGAGCTTCAAACGTCAATGCTTCTCGTCGCATTTCAAGTAAAATATAATACCGACTGAATGCAAAAGAGAGTCTTACAATCTCTATACATGCAATGCCCTACCCAACACTTAAAGCAAATAAATGAAACCAACAGTAAAAGTACGAATCATTTCATAAACGAAATTCAAACGTTGCACAATTAAACATGACATTTCCTAGACATGCTCAACACGAAATTGTATTTACAGATTACATATTTCATAGGAGGTCTAAGTACACATTTCAAAATCTGAAACAGACATACTTACGATCATACGAATGAGGTCAATAGGTCAAAAGGGGGCGTGGCTTCTGAAGGTTCCGTATTACGTTGCGGCACTCTAATTATCTAAAATTATCTAAAACGCGTCTTGGACACTAAGAGCTAGCGACTCTTGGAACGTGCTGATAGTATTTTGGCTGGATATAATGTATATTTATTCTTAATAATATTATGAATGTGAAAATGACTCTGTCTATTTGTCTAGCTGTACAGCTTAACTACTGAACCGATTGTAATTCTCCTTGAAAATTTGGTACACAGATACTCTTAATATTATTATTTTAAAAATTGGTATCTTCTTGGTAGTTATAAGATCCGAACCGGAGGGAGCATCATTTGGTTTATACAGAGAAGATTTATAAATATACGTTTTTAATCTTCAATGCGAAAACAGGGTCGCAAAGAGTTGAACGGAAAGGTAAAAGTGTTGGAAGTATCGTCAAAATATTACTAATGTAATACTATATGAATAAAAATATTTACGAAGAAATTATAAACAACATGGTACCGATCCAAACTGACCGTCACTCCATTTTTTTATACAACTGTTTTTTAGAACTTTGCAAAACTCTGACCACTTACGACAAATAAATCGTTTTAGAACATTCTTCATGCTTAATAGATTTTAGCCTTCTTGGATATACAGGAATATTTTTATGTAACAGAATTTTTTTAACCACAGTATCAGTATCAGTTACTTATTACATTTATGTATTTATAAATTAAAAAACGGACTAAATAATTTATCTCTTTAAAACAAGTAAATAGCAGGTAATCTATCATTTTACTACGACTAGCGCGCATCAATACTACGTTTTCATTGAATAATCGCATCGTTTCCCTGTTTACGCACACACACTCAAAACTTTTTGTTAATTTCAGTAAAAAACAAAACGTAATAACTCTGTAATTTTTAATCGAAAAAAAATCGGTTTGCACATTTACAATTAAGACCTTTGTCTACATTCGTTATTAAATTTTCTATGGTAAATAAAAAATAATGGTGTATATGCTACCTAACACTGAAACATTTTTCCTAATTGGACATGTTTGGTATATTATATAGTTTGGGAGATTAGCACAGCTAATCAATTAAACAAACTCTTTAGTTTTAGATATTATACTTGTATATTATGTGTATTCTTATAGTCTAGCACGCTTGTGGCGTGACATTAGCCCTTAGCCTATGTCACGTAGTAGGTACGCGTGGTGCGTGTGGGGTCGCTTCCTTTTTTGCGTCGGTCATTAGAGCGGCGGTGTAAAGGTTACCGTCATTTTTTGTTGACACCGCCGCGGCTTTGGCAACTCATAGTAAAAACACCCATTAAAGCCCACATGGAAGCTCAAACAAAAATCAAAATGCGTTCACGTTACAACACGTCAACCTGCCCTGTGTCATAGAACTAAATAGATATTGAACTATATTTGCTTATAATTGAATTATATAAATAGATAGGCTATAAAAAGTAAAGGTATAGATTTGAGTAAGTTATTTTGTTGCCGGGTGTATCCGTAGCTCCGGATCTGAATTTTGTTCGAGGCGGGGCAACAACAAAAAATACGCACTGCATGTGATATTGTCCCACATTTATTATTTTCAATTAAATGGACTAACTAATCAACACATAAATATTTTTTAATTTGAACCGTCCGTCTATTTGATTGTCCAAAAATATGGGATACGTATTTTCCTTTTTTTTAACTAAAAATAACGGCTGCACATGTAATCGAATTGTCTGATCACGTCATTAGCGGGTACATTTTTACCCACCAGTGACGTAACAAGCCCCAAACCCACAACGTTTTACCGCAGTATTTTTTTATTTATTTGACATATTAAAAAATAGGTATCTACAGTTTTTTTTATTGCACTTCAAGATTGACCTCATCCCACCTGATGTTAAGTGGTAATGAGGTCCTAGCTTAAGGGTGACATGTACAGCAAAATAAATATGTTACTGGACTTGTCGCCCTTACCTTGAAGGCTTGAGGCCTGCTACTAACGTAGCACCCCCCAGGAACTCTGAAAACCTTACTTACACGCAGGAACACAACAACACAGAAGTGATTGTTATTTGGCTGCGGTCTTCTATAAGGTGCAGGTATTTAACTAGTCGGGCTGCTTCAGTTCGAGCGATAAACCGCTATGCCCTACTTCTCGTAATTCGTTTTTCAAATATTGGAACCGAGCATTAACTGTATCCAGCTACATTACCGTAGCATCTCGTCCTAGGCAAGCGTTGACACACAAATTAGCACTACCCACGCGTACCTTGACGCTGCCTGCTGAGTCAGCGATGCTCGCTATCAGCCGAGGTCAGCTGATTGTGCGGAGGTCACGTCCTCAGCCCGGTTCCCAGGGAGGTCGGCTGGTGCCGGATCTGACCCGAGCGGAGTCGAGGCGACGAGGACGCGTGTCAAAGTCAATGAGAGGAAACATCTCAAACGAATGACGTCAAAGTGCTAGGAAGTGGAGCATCTTTATGGTCACCTTTATTTGAATAAAAATATTATTTTTATATGAAACTAGCTGACCCGCAAAAGTTGTTTTGCTATATAAATTACTAGCTGTACCCGCGACTTTGTTCGCGTGGACTACATTCTTACATGGTCGGTTTTACCCCTATCATCCCTAATATTCGAAAGAAAAAGTTGTCTATATTTTAATCCAAGTTTCGAGCTATATTTGTGCCAAATTTCATAACTCTAACTTAAAAAATAAACATTTTCCCATATACAATTTCAAAGGTGGTTTTAACCCCAATCCCCCCCCCCCTTATTTTCTAACAAAAAGTAGCCTATGTCTGTTCTTGAGGTTCAACGTATATCTATACCAAATTTAATCAAAATCGATTGAGAGGTTTAAGCGGGAAAGCGTAACAGACAGACATAGTTACTTTCGCATTTATAATATTAGTAGGGGTTTCTAGTGTACTACTTTAATGAACCTTTTTATTGGAAGCATAACTGCATTTTTTTTACTTAAATCGCTCGCTGACTTTAAAGCCTTTGAAAGTTCGTGGAAACATCTGTCGCAAACATACATTTCTAACCAACAAATTGTTACTTAAAATCACTTACACAATCATTAGATGTCGGAACAATAACGATCCCGCCGCGCCCCGCGCCGGACCGGAGGAAATAATAAGACTACGAAGACAAAGGTAAGTTAATGATAAAAAGCTATCACTTTGCAGCCAGTGGGTCCCAAACAGTGACATAGTGACCACTGGTAGGGCGCAAGCTCAAAAATAATACTCCTCGTCACTCTGTCATACCTAAGAATAGGTGCCACCTTTGGGGACAGGTCTGCTTCAGCTTACCACTCGAAAATAAATACTTAATTGAGTACTTAATTGTTTTAAGCAAAACTATATGATTTGGTACAAAGTGAGCTACACATAGCAATAACATAATATTTATTTATTTACATAAAATACAGTGTGGAAAATAATAAGATAGATACTGATACTGTAACTAATCCAGAGGCAGTAGAATCTCTTTACATTGTATGGTATGACCATAAAAAGTGCTATATGTAACCTATTTGAAAAAAAAAGTATTTGCGTTGAGTTATGATAGACACTGGAGAAGTAAAGCCGCTGATCCAAGCATAGCTTCGCAGGATACGCATGACTTGCCGGTGGAGGGTATTTGACGACCTTCATGGAGTGGTGTTGAGTGGGTTGGACTTTTGCGTCGCGCTATCTCTGAAGGCTCAAATTCGATTCCCGTTCATGTTATTGTAAACGATATTTTCTCTATTGCAATACTTTAATTAAACACTTTAATTACCGACGCTTTTTCTGAAATGTGAAACACAAGCGCTGTAACTACTTACCACATAATCAGAGCTATATGTATGCTTGATATTTTTTTCTTCAATATTATAATATCTATATCGATATAGCGTGGCGGGAAACATCTGTAGTATGTGAATGTAAACAGTCGTAGGGTTCAAAAAACTAGACCCACCTGTGTCTGTGATTTGCTTTTAAATGGGCATATGGTCTTACGAGGATGTATACATGAATTTCTCGTGTAACTGAATATGATTACAAGAAAAGTTGAGAAGCGCTGGTCTAGACTACACAGGCGAACGAAAAAGCCCCTATATTAAGAGTTCGAATGTCATGACGCAACACCTCCATGTATGCAGAGATGAAGACTAATGGAGGATGTGCGTAATGCACCGATAGTTTATTGCAGTGAATTTGCAAAAATAATTATATTGAGACTACATAATATATAACTGATGGTGTCGACTTTAATAGCGAAATATCTCATGCCCCTTGTGTATATGAACGAGTGTAATGGTATCTCACGGACCTAAAACCTCCGAAATTATTAATTCTCATAATCGTCACTTCAAATGCGAATAAAGCATTACGTTAAGCCTTTTTTCTTATTTAGAACTTCATCAAAACCAAACTAGATAATTCTTGAGTTTTAGCGGGACTAACGAACTACTAATCAGTTTGCATTAATATAGATAGATGCAAATTAGAAACTATGTACCTATTAACTAAAAAAAGTGTATTATAAAACGAATCATTCCGTTAATTCGATTCGTTTCAGGTAGTAGGCAACTAACCATTCGGCTCTAGTTTATAACTTTAAACAGCGTTTATCTATAAAAGTGAGTTCATGCAACTATTTCATTCTAATAGAGTAAATAATATATAACACAGAACGTGTTGTTCAAATAATTTCGATTATGAAAAATATAATAAAACTTTTAGTTACTTTATAACCATGTTATGTGAACATTTTGATTATTTTTAACTTTCTAGTTAGTTTCATAAATACGCAATAATAAAATGTTTTCAAATAAGTATTATTTTGACGACCCCCGTAGCCGAGAGGCGAGCGTGCAGGACTTTGGCGTCGCGTCATCTCTGAGGTTCCGGGTTCGATCCCCGGTCGGGTCAATATAGGAAACGAACTTTTCTGTATTGTCTCAGGTCTGGGTGTTGTGGTACCGTCGTTGTTTCTGATTTCTGTAACACAAGTGCTTTAGCTACTTACCACAGAATCAGAGCAATGTATGTGATGTTGTCCAATATCATATCATATCATATCTAAGTATTTTGTTTACAAAGTACATTAAGAGAGGCTTTAAGTATTGGCTGCTACATGCTGCTGTACTGCTTAAAAGGGGGGAAGGTATTCGCTTTTAATTTTTGAAGCTATGTACTGCTTATAATATGTTTGCCCTGCAATGACTTCAGTCATTTGAAATGAAATGGGAATTGGGAATAGGAAATTTAAACATTTCCGCAATGCTCTTGAACCAATTGAAGACGTTGCACGGAATCTTTCGCTTCTCTCGTGTTGGTATCACTATCGTGATAAGCATATGATAGAGGGAACTATACAATTAAGATAGGTTTAAAGACATTTATTTCTCATAAGAACTTTTTAAACAGTTCACTTATAATGAGATGAAGCATAATAAACTAAGATATAGGTACTAACGTTTCTTGTAGCTTCTAAATGGCGTTAATACTTGTTTTAACTATGCAAACAGTTTCCTTTCATCTTTTCAGCGTTGGTGAGGCAAACGCAACCATATTTATTTTATGATTTCTAATAATGATTTTTGTCTTACACTTGCAAGTGATAGTCCAGTGTACAGGTCAGGTCGTAGGCTAGCCTTTCTAAATGTAAATATCAATTCAATCTCTCACACCGCAATGTATTTAGGCTCTGCGATAATTATTATTATGAAAGCACACCGCATGCCAGCTTAGTCGTGATTGAGGATAATTATTTGCTAAATATGTTAAAATTAATTTTGGAATTCCGGCTCCAAAAGGTCACTGGTTACTATCATACCGTAACATAGTAGTAATATTTCATTCCAGGCATTTCATTAAAAATAATAATAATAAATGCGCCAGGCAATCACACCAATCACCTGGTCTCAAACTAAGGTTTTCCCTTGTACTATGAGCACCAGACGACGCATA
This sequence comes from Glyphodes pyloalis, assembly GCA_037074685.1. NCBI lineage: Eukaryota > Metazoa > Arthropoda > Insecta > Lepidoptera > Crambidae > Glyphodes > Glyphodes pyloalis. The sequence goes on along the minus strand of JAYKKO010000012.1, from coordinate 396,453 downwards.
CTAGCTGGGGGCGTCATCCCAGCACACCCAGACTCAAGTTAATTTAGAAAAGTTCGTTTTCCAAACTGACCCGACCGGGAATTGAACCCGGGACCTTTCGCGCTTTGGCCGCCTACCTTAATCACTGCGCCAACGAGGTCGTCGTTCAGACTTCAATAATTGAAATTAAGTTATGTACTGCGCCCATTACGGGACGATACGAATGGTATCGGATGGCCTAACGTACCTTATGGTAACCTTATGTTAACACTAAGGTTGTTATTACAATGTGAATTGTTGTAAAACAAGCGCGATGCACTAAAGTCATTAATATTGCAATTTCAGTCTTAGTATAGTAACGTAGATTACGTTACTGTTTCCCATCTCAAAATGATGTCCGTCAATTAATATAAAAACTGGGACCCACGACATTTAGGTCGTTACTTCGGTACTTGAACTATCTAGAAACTTAAAGACGAGAGGATAATGCTATCCTGGAAAAATATTTATCAATGTCAAAAGACTTACGGCTCTGAGACGTGGTGCTTCACAAAATAACTTTTTAGAAGGCTTAAAGTCGCTCAGCGAGCTATGGAGAGGTCTATGCTTGGCATTTCTCTACGTGACCGAACCAGGAATGAGGAAATCCGTAGACGAAGTATAGTTGCTGACATAGCCCGTAGGATTAGTAAGCTGAAGTGGCAATGGGCTAGCCACATTGCACGAAGATCGGACGGTCGATGGGGCAAAAAGGTTCTTGAGTGGAGACCACGTACCACCAAGCGCAGTGTGGGACGGCCACCTACCAGATGGACCGACGACCTAGTAAAAATTGCTGGGTCTCGTTGGATGCAGGTGGCAATGGACCGGTCGCGCTGGAAATCGGTTGGAGAGGCCTATGTTCAGCAGTGGACAGTAACAGGCTGAAACGATGATGATGATGATGATGAATGTCAAAAGAAACCTTTAGTTTAGTTTCCTTAAATGTGCATCCCGGATTCCCGACGCCCCGAGGCGGCACGGCCTCATCCCAGGGGCGTCGTAAAGTGATCCACATTATCAAGGCTTTCTGTGTCGACTATTTGAAACTTTACTGGAATATAATTATACTAGAGTTAGATATTTATACATTAAAAAAAATATGTTTATATTATTAGCCAAACGGCTTAAAGATGCGTCGGGAGACCAAAGGGCTGGCTTTTCCTCGGCCAGAAAATAAGTCTGGCTATACAAGGAGTACACGCAGCCAACCTCTTTGGCACCATGCCTCTTGGGAGTGACCTAGGACAATTTTTTTATTGAAAGGTTTATAATGATAATTTTATTTTATTTTTTTATGTTCATAATTCCTTTTATGTATTTAACAGAGTGCCCTTAATAAATAAATTGTATTTAAAAAAAGAAAAAAAAAGAATATGTGGAATTTAAATATTTTATTGAAATATGAGAATTTTTATACTAACTTTAAGCTCCCAGCCTTTTAGAGGGTAAAACCTCCTCAAAAGATGATATTCGATAAAATATTTTACATATCCTTAATAACTTGCAATAAAAAAACCAGCATGCATGCATTTATAGAATAACTATATTAAAACTTTCATACAAAACTTCCAACCGCCGTTTTACTCCCTTAGGGGGTGAATTTACGAAACTCCTTTCTAGGTGCACTAGCTCCCCTGCGCTCTAAAAGAAACCTGTGGAAAATGTGAAACGCTTACTGTTTAGGCCCTGCATCAGTTAATCAGCTTACGCCTAAATAGATTGGATTCCTGTTTTAAAATAGAAAAACTGAATTGATCCCCTTGCTGTGTGGAATTTTTAACCCACAACCTTCACGTATCGCGCGTGCAGCTATGACAACTGCGAAAGTAGTTCAAAACTCATCCAGCAGAGGGCACCAGCCAAAGACTTATGCCCGGTTACAATATTTTACGATTCGTAATGTGTCAGAAATGACTATCCATTTTAAATATTAGACACATAAATTTTTATCTCCCCTTGCGGTGCGGGAATCGAACCCACGACCTTCACGTATCGCGCGTGCTGCTCTTCCATCTGAGCTAACCGCACGTTATCGTAGGCGATGAAATTTTTCTGCTGTATCAACCCGTTAGCCTTCGGTAAGTGCCCTCTGCCGAATATGTTTAGAACTACATACTTATATATAAAACTGTATTTATGTTGCACGACCGTACCCATTTCTCGCCATCTACTATTTCCTCTACCTTAAGGTTGTCTGGAAGAGATCGCTTTCTAGCGATAAGACCGCCTAAATTGTACTATAATCAATCTGTAAAACCTATTTCTGTAAAGTTTTTGTGCAATAAAGTATATCTATCTATCTATCTATCTACTTATCGATAAAAAAATTATGTTTCAAATATTTAATGTTCGCTAGTACGGCGTAAAGTATGTACTATAAAAATAAAAAAATCGAATATCTATTTTTCTCCAACCGTCTACGAGTCGTTAATACCGTTCCTTAATTTACTTTCCATACCAGCTGTCATCAATCATCCGACAGTCATTTTTTACTAACGACTCGTATAATTTATTACTATCCGTAACTAGAACGGATCGTTTTTTAAATATTGGAACCGGGCTTTAAAGAACCAGAAAAATTAAATCATTTTTCTGTTTCCTTATCTATTTCTCGCAGCGTGGGATTGGAACCCACGACCTTCACGTACCGCGCGTGCTGCAATGACAACTGATTATGTTGTTCAAAACTCATACGGCAGAGGGCACCAGCCAAAGACATAATAAATCCAAAAAGGCCTCATTCCCTTGGAAGGGATAAAAACAATGTTAGTAGGTATTTGCATAAGTTATTCGCGCTCTGAGCGGTCACCCTTCTCTTAGACGCGCTGTACCGAAATTCACATTCCAACTTGTAACTTATCAGGTCACACAAGTTAAGGGCGAGTCATTACGAATCTAAACCTTCACGCAAAGATCATAAGTTTTGTTTTACAAATTGTTTTTTTATTACTTAGTGGCAGAAACATAGATTTACAAGATCCTGTCCATAACTTATATGTATTTTAATTTTACACTTATTATAATGTTTCTGAAATGTAACAAATAAGGGAGCTTCCTAAATATAATATTTAAAGAACATATACTCGTATATGTATAAAATATCGCCCAGAGTAAATCTAATCCAATTACAAATAACTACAGAAAGCGTATCGTGTAAACGGGACGCTGGAGTTACCTATCTACCTACTAATTGTTTTATATGTTGCGAATAAATAATTTTATCCTTAAGAATATTTGGACAGTTTGCCGTTAACAAAAACCTGAAGTAAATTTTGGTTGTCTTTCTAATATTTAAGTACAATTTTATAAAATTTTAACATTTAATGAAAAACCTTTATTTAATGACCTATAAAACTCTTTACTTCATTCTATCTTTACCATTAATCGTCAAAAGACTCTCTATTTTCGTGTACAAATAAATTTTCTATTTTGCTAATCGACCTACTCACAAAATGCTGGAATCAATTTCCTCATTCCTAATATAAACTACTAGCTGTGCCCGCGAGTTCGTTCGCGTGGACTACAGGGTTTTTCCAGTTTTTTCCCGCTAACTCCCGTCCCCGTAAGAATTTTGCAATATCCTGTTGCAACTAAGCTTTAAGTTTACTAAGGTACCTGCGTGCCAAATTTCAAGCGTCTAACTTAAGTGGTTTAGATTTTTCATACAAAAGGATTTTCCCGCTAATTCTCGTTCCCATGGGAATTTCGGGAATTCTTTTTTTAGTGCACCCTAAGCGGTACCTAAGCTACGTCCCTTCCAAATTTAAAGTGCCTACGTTTAGCCGTTTAGGCTGTGCGTTGATATGACAGTCAGTTTCTCCATTTATATATTTAGATTAGACAGAGTCAGAACATTGACTTCAAATCGAACTTGTTCTGATGTTCGTGAATAGGTATGACCAGGTATGACGATCGCGACGCTAGAAAAGTTTAGGTGATTCTTCGGGTCATTTTCCCTGGGGCCATTCACTCACAACCATTATCTCACTAAATTTTATAATTTTTTTTTTCACTTATTTTTTATTGTTCATTTGTGTTACTAGAACTTTGCCTTAAGGCACATTCACTAAACCTCGTAACGGATACGGATATCACCGCGCTCCCGACTCAGCCGACCAATCAGATGACTGCTTACTGCGACCATAAACTAATTAACAGATTACCGACAACCTCTATTAATGCTTTAATTATTGCACTTAGAGCGAATCCTGCATCGATGCGTTTAGTCCTTTATGGCAATTTATGAGTTTGCGTACTATAAGATAATTCTCAGCTGTGTAGTAAAATCTAATATTTTAATGCAATCCATTCATCTAATTTTTTATTTAGATATTGATGAGAAAAATAAGATGGTAAATACAGTTTAAATATGCTTCGTACCTTCATAAAATTTCTAAAACATTAAAGTGCTTCGTATCGTTAATCATTCTCTAAAATTTACCTGTACAAATGAAAACACAACTTAACTGTTCATTATAGAAATAGAGCAGAGAGAAAATTATAACAGCGGAATAAAGTAATACACATAACTATGTGCATTATTTCAACTTAAAATCAAATAAGATTTTCGTATGTGTAACGTTTCTTTGCCATTCTTAGTATTGAAGCAAAGATATCTTTTTAAAATTGTACACATGTAATTTTACTCTGCTTATGCCTGAGGCTGATCCTGAGCTGACTGGCCGCCAAAATTGTATGACTGTTGAAGGTTCTCCATTCGTAGTGCCATCATAAAAAAGCGAGTGGTCGACTGATACTATTAATAATAATAACAATCACTGTTGCCCGCAACTTTGACCTTGTTTTTTCGGAATAAAAAATATCCTAACTGTTAACCTTGTATATTATCTGTCTTCCTACCAAATTTCATCCTTATTCGTTTAATAATGTTTGCATGAAAGAGTAACAGGGGGCTAAGAGGTGAATACAACAGAAAAATTCGTCGTCTTCAATAACATGCGGTTAGCTTTTTTAGCAGTTGGAAGAGCAGCACGCGCGATACGTGAAGGTCGTGGAGTCGAGCCCCGCACCGCAAGGGAAGATACTGGACCCCCCCAACACGATGGGGGGAGTAGACGGAGCCGCGTAAGCGGCTGTTCCGCCGGCGGCGTTGTGGAAGTAAAGGCTTAGCCGATCTCCTATAGCGCCGCCACTAAGGCGATGAAGGTTCAACCGGGGGTTTTAGTGGGTAGTCCTGCCCTTTTCAGGGCACACCACCACCCACACACGCCGTCACCCTCCCTCGGGGTGACAGTACCGTGCATCAAAGCATTTCCCCCCGTCAAAAAAAAAAAGGGGGAGATACTAGACAAATAAATACTGGACAACATCACATACATTGCTCTGATTCTGTGGTAAATACCTTAAGCACTTGTATTGCAGAAATCAGAAGCAACGACGGCACCACAACACCCAGACCCCAGACAATATAGAAAAGTTTGTTTCCCACGTTGACCCGACTGGCTCGGGACCTCAGTTATAGCGCGACCCTTAAGTCTACTAACTACGGGACGCTAAGTAGCTACTGAGGTCGTCATAATGATGTAAGTTTTTTGTTTCTTTCAAATAAGAAGCATACATCCAGACACGGCTGTGTATCTAAACTTTCACGCTTATAATTATAATTAGGATAGTATTATGGACTTAACCATTTTTTTTCAAAGTACAGTAAATTTATAGCCCTATAAAATCTCTCACAGGAATAATTAGAGTATCTACCAAAGAAACCAAGATAGGAAACTAGATACGTAATCGCTAGATCAGTAATTTGTTCGACTTAATACCTAAAGAGCCATGGGAGAATTATGAAGTGTTACACAGAAGCGATATCTGAGCAGAATGGCCGAATCGCGAGCGCATTCATGCACAGGTAGCGGGCTTGGGAGTCTGATGGCTGATTGTAATTGCTTCATTTGCGGTTTTCTCAATCTTCTGTTCGTAGTTATTCATTAAAGAGGGATATGAGAACCGCGGCCATCGTTAAGCGGTTAAACCAAAAAGTTATTGAATTTTGTTTACACGCTTATTTAGATGACCATGCATGGTTAGCTATTTGCTGTCATTCTAAATCCAATATGGCGAATTTTCCAAGATGGCAGACTAGATTTTTATGCACTACCACATTATAAGCATATTTGCTTGTCGCGAGATGTGCCTGTACATAACTATTAACATGCTATCTTCGAAAGTGGGGAAGTAAATATCGTGACAAGCTTTTATGCAATTTTTATTTTGTTATAGGTAGTACGTGATACTAAATTGATAAGTTGGTTTAATTAATTGTATATTTTCATCTTTTCATGTCACTTAGTTAAAAGATTATTTTATTAAGGTTATTTACAATTAAATTATTTCATATTTATTATAACTGAAAGCATCAACCCTGCACACTCAAAGCGAAGTCGTATTAAAAAAATCCTAAATTATTCGATCGAGGATCAAATCCGAAGCCTTTCACTCTTGGGACCTATGGCACAACCTTAACCAATGCATCAACAGTCACGGTAGGTTTTAAAATAATACAAACCTAAAAAAATATCAATCAATCAAACATTTCTTTATTCAAGTAGGTCACATGTAACACTTTTGAATCGTCATTGAATACAATGCAAAGTGATTCTACTGCCGGTTCGGAACTCATGTCTACCGAGAAGACACCAGTAAGAAATTCAGTATATTAGTTACAATAGCAGTATCTAACTATTGCTATGTGTAGCTCACTTTGGACCAAGTCATATACTTTGTTTTGATGAGTGAAGTAATTTTAAGAGGTAAGCTAAAAGAGACCAGTCCTTGAAAACGAAAAAGTTTTTAAAAAGTGGCTGAGAATGTAGAAATCTGCTCCTACCCTTAGCTACTTAGACACAAATCTTAACTCTGATAAAAAGGACGCAACTTTTTCTGTTGGCTTCTTCGGCGAACGGGAAAATGCTTCTCCCCGCAAGACCGTGTAAATCTGCCCTCTACGAATTTATTGCAGCAAGGAATTTATATTAATGAAGCCTAACAACTTTACTTTTCGATCCGAACACATTTTTGTAGAACTAAGGACAACTTCCTTAGTTCTACAAAAATGTGTTCGTCATAGTGTGAACCTATTGCTTGCTCTATTTCTACCCACATTCACAATTTCCATCAAAGGATTCACGATGATATACGCTGACTGGATTTATCAGCGTATTTGGTAGTGACCCTGTGTCAGGGCAAACCCATATCGGAGATAAAATATGTAAAATATATTAAAAAAATATAGGTCATTAATTATTTTGCATAGTGAATGTTTTTTTTTATATTCAGCTAAGTATGACTAGTGAAAAAAGTACTTACATCTTACTTTACATTACATTTGAACAAAATTTAATAAAATCCATTTTAATTTTTAGAGTATTGAAAATATTTGGTTAATAATAATCATTTTTAGACCCCGATACCTAAATAATGTTATACTCTAATTTTCAATTACGTTCATTCCATCAGATTAAAGCAATATTAGACGACGATTATTTAATCTTTCACTTATATTTATCACACAAGACTTTAGTAGTTCAGACACTGAATGTAATTAGCCAAAGGATACCTATTTTTTTCCAATTTGTGAAAAAAAAACATTTCGTATTCAGACGAAGTCTATATGGAGTACATATCGATTTCAATTTATATCCTATCTCAATTAGAGCACAATCATTATTAAAATGGGTAACAAAAAAAGAGCGCGGCGCGCGGGAGAGGGGCCGAACGTATAAAGAGAGGCAGCGCGCGCGCAAGCGACTGCAGTACGCGAAACGCACGCACCACTTTTCATTAATTTCACCTCCGACCCGCATACGACCTCGTGAACTAACCCTTAACCACCGCGAATCGCATTTCTAAAACTAGCCTTAGGTGAGTATTCATCATCTGTGGATGTGATTCTATTTTTAAAAAATATGTGAAGGATCGATGTTAAATTAAATTGTGTTGTTTTCCGTAGTAATTTAGGATGAGTTGTAATTACTTTAATTCAGTTTTTCTATGTAAAACTATTCTGTACAATGTAATTCGAAGTCGTGATATAATTATAAGGAAACCGAGCGCGTATTTCGACCGCAAATTGCGGGAGTGTACCACGGACGGACCCGCGCGTCCGACCACTGTCTGTATATATGCGGTGTAACGGAATATCCGCTTGTTCACAGGCTAACGCCGCTACCCGATAAGATGGTTCACTTCAAGTCTATGGTAAGTACTATTTTCATTTACTATATTAAATAATTTACAAACATCAGATCCATATATCTACAATTTTTTGTAAAACCATTGAAAATCCAAAGACTACCTTAAGAATAGCGTCAGGCTATGGTACAATTTAGAAGGTAACGGGCATAACTTTTGTTAGAAGTCCTTTAAAAAGGTTTTATCGTTGTTCCTATTTCTACACATTTATAGTTTTAGGCATGAAGTTTAGTGATAATTACCTCACTTTATATTATTTGCACCACATATTTGATTTGCATTTTTTTTTTTTGATAAACACCTGCGAAAGAAATTCTTGTAATCTATTACTTAAACAAAAAGTTGTTCAATATTCTTAACTTAAACATATACCAACAATTTAGACAAAATATGGAAAACACGCTCATTATTTTTAAATCATTTCAATAAAATTATTCATATAATTATCAACTTTTATGATTTCCATAAACTAATTCAGTCAACGTATAATAAATATCAAACAATGATTTTTGTTAAATTGTGCTTCCCGCGTATAGTTAGTATTTAAAATGTAAAACTTTTTTACATAAAAATGTAAATAAACAAAATACAATTTTCGGGATAAAGTTTTAATATTCAATCAGCTGAGCAGCGCGGAGCATATCGAATTACTGCAGCGTTAACACAATTTTAACAGAATTTCATCCAGTCCGCCGCTTCGTAGACTTGGAACTGAAAACGTATGAATTATGAGATAACTTTAATTAATTGTGTGACAGACATCACCCTATGTTTACCCACGTCATAACCAGACATGACTTTTAAATTACAATTACATTTGTGACCCTAACCAATTGTGAGTAAAAACCAGGGCAAAATATTAAGATCGTTCTTTTTGTAAGCCTACGGTACAATTTAAAAACAAATCAGTTAAAAAGCCGTAAAGCAAAAGTACGTTAGTAGTAAAGATACGCCATGCAAGTACCTAAGTCTTATCACGCTCGTTACAGATGATAAAATCGATAAAATTCAGTGCGTTAGCTGTACATTTGTTGCAAATATTGAGTGCGGTGTGCTAGCCAATCAACCGTATCGAATCTTTTGTCATCTCATGTGAAAAGTTATTGAGTATCTAAGTGAAAGTCAATTTTATTATTCTTTAGTTCGTTTTCTTCCTTAGGTACTTGACTGGTTCACAATGCGACCTCCAAAAGTGGTATTATGATTGTTGTATGTTACACAAATATGTAGTAGCGATCGGTCGGTTTACATTCATGAGGGAAACGCCGTATGAGAACGGATGTAAGGCATACAAACACCGAATGTAATATTGTCGCTTGCACATGTCCGAACACTTTAGGAATCATAACACAACTCTTATAGTGGTATTATTTACTGTTAACACTGGGGCAAGAAGGGTTTTAAGTTAAACCGTGGATCATCTTTCGAGAATGAGAAAACAAAGTATAATCGATTGTTCATTAATTATTAATCGATAGTGTAAATGGGGTTCAAATAATCTACATCTATATAATCGATTATATTTTCTTCCCCGTAATGGAGACAAAAATATATTTGTAAACGGGCTCATTCTTAGCCATACTATTTCTGGCAGTTTTAAGTTAATTTAGATTACTGATTTATCTCTACAGGCTTTCTTGTAATATTTTTGTCGTATTGATCGAAATTATACGACATAAAAAAAATATCGAGATTCGCACGCTTGACTAAGTTTGTGCGAAATACTAGTTATTGTTATAATTAAAATTAAAGCCAGGCAACTACACCAACTACTGCAATTTTCTCTCATAATATAAGTGCGACGGATACTAACTATATAACACCAAGATATGTAAGAAAAGTTAGTTGCCCAAATTGGTACCATTGAGAGTCGAACCTGGGAGCTTTCACTATAAGCCACAGCATCACCGAGATATTCCTCTTAAAAAAGTTTATGTGTTTAAAGTTCGTCATACCAAAAAAACTTAAAGCATTGATGAACAGTACAGGTTATCATGAAACATTCAAAAATACCACTTCTATTATATAATCGCAAAATGTGTTGGTAAGCGCATAACTCGACAACGCTTGGACCGATTTTGAAAATTATTTTCGTAATATGTTCGTTGAAGTCCAAGGATGGTTTTAATGGCGAGAAAAATTCGAAAAATTCCAGTACAAACGTTTTCTACCTAAAATTTAAATTCAAGCCACACTGCAAGTCTTCTTGACAGGACGAAGTCTGTCGGGTCCGCTAGTTTAATAATAATTATAAAATTACGAAGAATTGAATTAAATTTTTACATTAAAAAATCAAATTCATTAGCATTGCTTTTGTAGTAATAACTGCTTTCATTCGTAAAAACGTAGCTCTCACGGAAAAGCGAGTGTCGCGTTAAATCAAACGCTAGCAAAATCAAATCAGCAACAACAATAACAAATAAACTTCTTGTCCACAATTTCACACTCCGAATCGCGCTCCCACAAAACTGATGTACCGATACAAAGGCCCATTATCCGAGCAAATGCACAAAAAGTAATTATTCAAGAGTCAAGATGTGTATCGAACGTTTTTGCATAACTGCAGTGCATCCGCGGGCGATGCGATTCGGCAGCCTAACGTATACGTAACTTAACGTTTTTTAATGTCCGAACGCGAGTGATTTATGAGACGGTTAGCGTTAGGATTACATAGGAAAAAATGAAGGCTATTTGCAAAAACTAGTATGAATTGTGGAGTCTTAATCATATAGTGAAAACAGAACTTACGTGTTTTTTTATCTAAAAGTGCTTATGAACGAATGAACCGTTTAAATCTGAGCTAACGTCGTTTAATGAATAAATGCCAACTTTCTTCCACGTTTCATTTTCTTAGCAAGACTGAATATTTTCTTCTACTGCCTGACGTAAAAATATTACATTTGCAAGATTTCCATGCTAAAGTAGTTATCCAAATAAATAAAATGAAAAATACTTTTTTTAATATGGTCTTAAGACCCATTAAACCAAACCCAATAAAAAAAATTAAGTGTGTCTGGATTTTAAAATGACGTTCGGACTTATTTATAAGTCCTTACAAAATTTAAGGGATGATTTTTATGAGATCAGATCATATAACCCTTTTAAATTAAAAAGTATTGCCAAAATAGGTTCAACGGTTTTGGAATACCTATATAAAAATAAATTATCGCAACGCATTGTGAACCTCCTCCTTTCCTGAAGTCGATTAAAAATGTAAAGTCCATTACATGATGTTAATGTGAACGTGTGCACCACTCACATTCAGTCCGGTCGTTTTTCCATGGTGAGTACTTGCGGCTTTCAAGTTTTGGTTTTATTTTCCTCATTTCTAATATCTCACGTAACGGAAGTCAGAGCATAGTGCGCGATTATATTTGAATCATCAATATACATCACATGATAATACATCGATGCAACTCCCCAAAATCATGCATCTTTTCAAAACAAGTCACTTTTATTATATCGTTGTTAACGTACCATTATCATGCCAATTTGCTTTGCCTATATTGTCTATTATTATTAAGTATGTAAATAATTTGAATGATCGTCCCAATAGATTATGAGGCAACAATGAATCCAGAAAATATTTATTACAAAAGTAGAGTACAAAACCACACAAGAAATTAACAACTAGAATAAATTATAATAGAACTTGCTAGAATATCTTCTATGAAGTGAACAAGTGAAATGAAAATAAAGTAGTGAATGTAAATTGTTAGCTAGTAGAACGGTGCTTCTTGTAGCGGTCACGTCGCTCGGCCCAGATTTACGAGGCTCCGACTGCTTCTAGGAGCTATGTAAAAAGTTACGGCTGGCTAGCTTTCGCATACAACTTTGCCTAAATTTTACCAAGTGTAGTACTAAGTAGTACACAAGACCAGTTAAATTGATTGTCAAAAACATAGAAACAATGAAATTTTGCAGTCAGAACTGCTCTAGTTTGATGGTCTTCTTTTGTGACTGGGGGGAATCTTTGACACACCGTACCGTACCCGAGAGAGGTGACGGCGTGTGTGGGACACCCTGCCCTAACAAGAGCAGAACTACCCACTGAAACCCCCCTTATCGCCTTTTATTGCTGTTATGGAAAATTGGGTCAAACTGACCAACCACAAAAACACTAGTAGGAATGCTTTTTGACTAAGAGTACTAAATGATATTTCTCATAACACGATGCCTTCAAGCCTTTATGAGTTAATGGTCAAAGAACTAGATTATGACATTTTTGTTCTTGATTCTATTCCCGGGTCGAGCAAAGGATGTTACGGGTTTTCCGAGCCTTGGGTTTGGCACCTTAGTTTCGGTTTCATTTGGCAGCCCAAAACCCATTATAGTAACCATCACTTAATTTCATTGAGAACCCTTTGCCCTTAATTGGACATTAATCAGCTTATTACCATATTTCCACCAAGGTGGTGCCCAATATTAGCAATCTCCATCCGTCATGAAATAGTCATCTCTTAAAACGAAAACCTTAAACTGTTTTTATGTGCTTGACATCTTTGAACTAATAGTGATCGATCAGCATGCTATACACACAGCCAGACGTGTTCTTCCCAGTATTAGTAATCCGTGAAGGTCGAGCGGTCACCGCGTACGGTCTGCCTAGATGTTTTATTCAGAGCAGTCTGGCAAAGCGATGTAGCCTAAGTAGTGCAGACGCCGTTTATATGCGCCGCGGAGTAAACAGGCTGAAGGATAGATGTGAAAGAAGTGGATTGCTTTGCTTTGAGCTGGCTCCTTACTTTAATATTAAGGGTTTTTTTCTAGCTTACGAAATGTATACCTACTTCTTTTTGGGCCACAAACTGGGAATATGAAAAACTCTATTTCATAAATAGTTGAGATGTTTGAAAATCAAAAGCTTGTTTTTAGCTTCAAAATGTATATAACTTACCTGAAATAAATAGTTAAATTGCTTTAGTCCTCTTGTTTACTCATGACAATCAAATGTATCAAATGAAAAAAATATATAACAGTTTCGTATCGTCGTCAAAGTGAATTTACAACCGCATATTTTAAGGAGGAAACACTAACAACAAACTCAGAACACATGTTACAGTTACATTATCTAATTCAATGATATACTTCTAAGGAATATTATAAACGTGAAAGTTTGTAAGAATGTATGGATGTTTGTTTGATGAACTAAGTACTGAATGGATTTGGATGATACATTTTAGAATGATAAATAAGATATACTAGATTAACATATAGAATACATTTTATCCCGAAATGACGCGAAAGAAATCGCGGGCGAGAGCCATTGTTAATAAATACATAAATTATTTGAACCAAATCACACAGCTTAAGTATGAATGAAGTTACAGATTAAGCATGTTTTTTCGAGTTAGCCTCTATAAATCCGTGAAAACTTTGAACACAAAAACATCATCGTTGATATAAAATTCGTCATAATTTAGGTTGAACTAAGTAGTGACTCAGCAGTTCACATAAATCTAAATTTTAAAATAAATTTATACGTATGTACCTCTGTTATCATTCATTCTCACGCTTCGCGCAACTTGATTAATGAAACAACGAGATAACTTTACTCCAGTGATATCGTGACGTTCTTCACTTTACAATTTATTTAATGTCTTATCGGCGACTGTACAAGCTCGGTTTGTCTGAAGTAGGAAAAAGTGTAATTTTTCACGTCACCTGCAAGCTAACTTAACTCACCAAGCAACTTGATGTAGTGTTGTCCAGTTCACTGTCGATAGACTATAGCACATAGGAATAATTTTGCCATACTGAAATGTCGTGAATGACTATTGCTTTTGATTGTGACTAGTTAATTTTGTGCATTTATATAAATATAGAACATATTTTATTTCTCACTCGCCAAAGTGTCTCTACCAGTTCTGAGTATATTATAAAAAGGAGAGACCGACTAGAATCTCTTTAGAGGTGTTAGAGAAGCATGAGTAACGAGAGGTGTTATCTATTTCCAAGCATAACGTATGGATGCTTCTTCATTGTGCTAACTTCGTCATCGTTTCAACTGATTCAAATATATTAATGATTTCGGTTCCGATGATCATAGAAACTAGCAGTTCGATAACAGTTCTTCTGCTCACGAGATAAAAGCGGTAGAGAGCCCAAAGAGCTTTGAACGTACGCGGCCAGACTTTAAAGGGCACTATCGATATCCTAAAAAAATATTTACATATCGAGAGTTGTCAGCACTAACTTTGTTCTTTGGCGTCCCAGCAGCCTTGCCGCTTCAACTCTTTGTCTAGCTTGTGCTCTTCAGATCTTTTGTAGTTTCCTCGATCTAAGAGCCATCGTTAAATTTCAGTCCAAGGAATGTTCCAGAGTTTTATAAACTATTTTTTTATACAATTAATTGCTCTGATGAAATATTAGGATTGAGGGGTCCTGAGTCCGATTTATGAGTTAACTGAGGTTTGTAATCTACAAGTTTTTGGCACAGTGGTCGTGTAGTGGTCAATCAGTAGGTGCATGAGGACCATTATTGTACCGATGATTTGATAATTGATAGAGGCATTTACATTAGCACATAAATTACACTTTATTTTTTTTTTAATAATAAGACATAAACAAATCTGACAACCAAATAGGCCTTAACACGATCATTAGTTTTTTGAACTAATTACCTAATTGTTTTCTTATCAAAAGAACTATTTCGTTCAATCCACAAATATGGTATAGTAGTAAAGTATCCTTATATTCTTGTCGTATCTATGTCAAATATGAGATGCTTTTGGTAGTGCCTAATAAGAGGAGTAATTCGGAGGAGGTCAGAGGGCGACGCGAGTGCGTGCGGTCGCTCCGCGGTAATAGCGCCGTTTGCGTTGCGTCATACACCGCAACCAATTGCGTCACGCAGGGTTGCCAGCCAACTGTTAGACGGAGATTTTATAATACCCTGTGGTAGTTGTCGGCTTTGCACGACTATATAGTTTTTTTACACAGCCCTTGAACTACATTATTGTAGTTTTAGGACGGACCTCTTTTTTAAATGTAGGATAGTAGTAGCTTCCCAAAAGTGAAATAATTTTCCAAATCAGATCATAAGTTACGGAGCCTATTCGTTGTCAAAAACAAACAATCTCTTCATACTATTAGTATAGATAATAATAAATGCAATATGATTAACATATCAATTCATTAATAAATCGACTGTTTAGCACTCCAAAGTAGACCTAGGGTCAATTTAACCAAGGGTTGTGAGTTAGACTCACAGGACGAACATTCGTGTGATGAACAGCTGTGTTTATTCTGTATCTAGGGCTTGATAAAAGCCATTTGCGTAGTTATTGTAGTACCACTGTTGGTTCTGAGTTCTACAATACAAGTGCTTAAGCTTTACTTTGGAACCAGGTACATACTCGTATACGATGTTGTCTGATATTTATTTAAACCAGACATCCGTGATCGCATCCCTAAAGCGACGCATGCGCGACAATACCTCTCGTCGATCAGCTCGGAGAAAGCGAACTGTCATTCAGAGCTGCGCAGCCGCAGATCTGTCGCCGCTTCCTTGCTAGCCTTGCTTTGGCGCACGCGTCATGTAATGATACAAGTGCATTATGGGTACTTGATGCACATATAAAGGATGTGTGTTTAAGAGAGGTAGGACATAGCGATTTATCGCTCGAACTGGAGCATCCCGACTAGTGAAATATCTCCAGCTTACAGAAGACCCCAGCCAAATAACAATCACTTCGTGTTGTTGGGTTCCTGCGTGTGAGTAAGGTTTCCAGAGCTCCTGGAGGTGCTACATTAGTAGCAGGGGTCAAGCCTTCAAGGTTAGGGCGACAAGTATTGTAACAGCTTTATTATGCTGTACTTGTCGCGCTTAAGCTAGGACCTCATTACCGCTTAACATCAGGTGGGATGAGGTCAATCTTGAAGTGCAATAAGTATAAAAAAGAACTAATAAACTAAGGTCTCCCTTTGTACTATGAGCACCTTATACTAAATGGGGGCGTCATCCCAGCACACCCAGACCCAAATCAATTCAGAAAAGTCCGCTTTCCAAATTGACCTAACCAGGAATCGAACTCGGGACATTTCGCGCTTTGCCCGCCTTAGTTATTTAAAGCTCGATAATACATTCCAATCTTACAAACAAACAAGTCGGCGTGTCAGTCCGGCAATCGATCGCGTGCAGTGTGACGTAACGTCCGCCGATGCAGCGTAGAAAGCGGTAAGAAGGTCAATGTCACTTCCGCGGGAGGTGTGCGCGCGCGCAGGTCGCGGTACACACACAGCGACGCACCGGAGATTGTCGGGCGATCAATATTTATAATTCTAAAAAAAACTAGAACTATTAAGGATATTATTTATTTCTTTTAGGGATAAACTTTATTGCACAAAAAAGTACAAAACTTAGGCTTAACGCTAGGCGCATTCTCTACCAGTCACTTCTAGGGTCATGCAGATTATTTGTTCATAATCATAGGTACGTACAATAACAGTACATAATAACTAAAACTAAAACATAAGATATAGTAAAATATATACTAATTATATTTAAAATATATATATAACGAAATATATAAATAAATACAAATTACGATTATAAATGAGAAGTAGTATTAATTTATAACGAACGAAAAAAAAGACATTAGAAACAAAAAAATGTACATCATTATTTAATACACAATCTCATCTATAAGCGATCGTTCTAAGGATGTTACATACGCACGACTACGGACTACCGACGCATTGATGCAAAAAAGAACCCTACGCTTGTATCAGCGACAAAAAACTGGATACGCATTGAAGCTCTAACACTGAATCGCTCTTAGCCTTAACTATCGCTGCTCGCGCACAATGGAGTAACGCCTAACGCTCCCATTGTCTACAGCTTGACCTTTCGGCTCCATTTCCACCAGAGCACGTGTTGCCAAACATCTGCCATCCTGACCCACTCCACTAATTGCCACCACATAGAAGACCCGAAGACTCTGCAATGTTTACACTCACCGCTTTACGTAACGCCGATGAATGCGTCTCGTGTAAATAAATAGTTGTTTTTTGGTAGGCTACGTTTGGATAATGGCTTTACGTTAACCTTTTTAAAACTGTTCCGTTTACGACATCGTTGGTTTGAGGAAACATATCTATTTGTTTATGTCTCTATTATCGTAATGGGTGGTTGCTACCAGTTAGCTGCGGTTGCGTTAAGATATTCGCTGTATAATTTTTCTTAATACATTTGTTGTTTTTGCCAAATCCTAGTTTTGCTGATTACTTTCCTTTTGCAGCGGGAGAGGGATCGGAAAGAAATATGCCAAAAACAAAAAAATCAAATAATACGAATGTATTGTAGTAAGTAGTGAAGTGAATGGATGAAAAGATAAAAAACGAAAGGAATTATAAAGACGTCAAAATAGAAACCAATTAGATTCAGTTTCCCATGTTAAGTCAAAATAATTACAAGGAATAGGAGTACACAGTAAAAATTCGCACAGTTTCCAGGAGCATCTATTTACCCAGACAAGGTTGCGAAAATTCGCCTTTTTTTTAATAAAACGTTCGATGTTCCGTGCCAATAACTAAATTTTGTAGTGCAACGTTTAGAAACAGAATAGTTTTTAAATATAATCGATAAACCATAATTTATACCGTTAATGAATATGACTACTTAACTCAACAGTATAAATTCTATACAATATGATGACTACTTATTGACGGTAAAAAGCTCATGACTGTAAAACTGTAAACTGTTACAATTTACAAATTCAGATGTACGAGTACATTTGCAGTCAAAATTAGTACAATTGTTAGTTGTTATAACTTTCGTCGTAAATCAAAAACTTGTAACGCATATCCCATATGCAATATTCCTAGAAGAAACATTAAACAATGTGAATCAAAGTGTATAAAGTTGAAAGGCATCCCATACTTAGTTGCATGGGATCCTTATACCCTTAGGATGCCGTGTCGATAATGAGCGAGCTCAATTAATAACTATGTCGCGGTGACGTGTGAATGCGCCGTACTCACATTTGCATACGCTAATGCACTTCTGCAGTCGCACGACACGCGCGTCTACCCACCAGAGGTACCAGCTATCTACTTACCTTTCCACGTTCTTATAAACTACTGCTAAAACTCAAACTCAAATACTTCTTTAATCAAGTGGTTTACATATAACACTTTTGAATAATCGTTTCGATTCGAAACCTATATCAACCAAGAAGAACTCATTAGATTAGTTACAGTATCAGAGTAGCACTATCTAATTTATTGGTCTGTGTAGCTCACTTTGAACCAAGTCACATAATATCCAAAAAAAAAATTAGTTTTAGGTTTAAAAAATCATGACCATTACCATATATAAAAGCGTGTGCGAAGGGCCCAAACCTTAAAAAGACTGTGTTGAGACCACGACTTTAACTCTGTCCTAAAAACGCTACGTCTTATCTAGATGGACGCTTTACTTTATTTAAATTCACCTTCAAACTTTACGTAAGAGGTCAGCTCAATGAGGCACGTTTGCAGATGCGATCTGGCTCAGACCTCTTACTGTGCCCTAGGAAAGTAATTAGACTGTAGTGATGTACTCATACAAAGCGCGAGCCCTCCCAATCCTTTGGGCTCCAAAGGGCTCGCTTACCTCGATAAAAGAGTCGATAGTTGTAAAAGACACCGAGCCCTAAGTAATAGTTCTCTTACCAAAAAATAACGATTTTTCTTGATTGTGATGCTATTTCCAGATCCGGTAGCTCTAATACCACAAATAAAATATGCCCGATTATCAATGTTTAATTCTTTAAACAACACACTTTAATTTCGATAAACCGTTTTCAAATGAAATGCTATTTATGGTTATCATATAATATATTCATAAACAACTTTTTAATTCCCGAACTTTCTATTAATCTTCGAAAATGAAACCTTTCATTTGTTTCGTTCTTGGTAACAGGCCTACTGGTTTTCTTATCATGGTACCACAGTCGAATTGTCTCTTTTCCAACATAAAAACCATCGTCACAAGACATTACTCAGAGGATTCGCGTCCCAATTAGATTTGGGACCAGGAAGGCTCCCAGTCCCAAACCTAACACGTACCAATCTCACTCAGTTCTCCCAATAAGCTTCGATGCTCCATAGTAGAACTCGACCCCACAAAGTTAGTACATCACTTAATGAGAGCGAGTCGCGGAGATATCATCAAAGCTCTTTGATGGTCGTTCATACGCACGCGGCGTCTGTCGACCGCTACCATTGTTTGGTATCTGTTACGGCCATTAGGTAATTAGTGTTTCAGGTACAAAGAGATACCAGTTCATGTAATAAATGCTTTCAAAGCGAATGGCTTTATGACAAGATGATTTGATTTGGAAGGCTAAATTTGAGTAAGCAATAAATATATTATTTCAAAAAAGAAATGTGATATTAAAATATTTCAAAAGGATGCAATAATAGAAGGTATAATAAATATAATTCAAGGATAAAAAAATGACGCAGTTTATTTATTAATATCCTGTATAAGATAGTCACCTAAAGCCTTTTATTGTAACTATGTCTTTGAATAACAAAAAAAATGTAACGTGACTTAACGTTCCACAAGTAAAATTTTAATTACATGTTCAAAATTAATAAGAAAATATTGTGTGTCATTTTAACTTCGTACTTTTGTTCATTGCTTATTTTACATAATTTACTTTTAATTTACAGAATCCATTTTGCCTGAATTTTCTTTTTTATAAACCTCACGGAGCCCAAGACCTTTCCAACGAATGCAAAACCGTGGAAATCGGTTCGTGCGTTCTGGAGTTGTGACTGGCGTCAGGAAGGAAAACCCGACTTATTTTTAGATAGAAGATAATGTATTCATTTTATTTTAAAAAACGAATGTGCCAATTTAAAAGAAACCCCAGGGCTTTTTTATTAACAGATGACCTTAATTTCATTACAAAGGTTTCTAAAAATGTTTTAAATAATGCTTAGATTTAAAAACCAATTACAGCGCGGCCATTGACTTCAGATGACAAATATACTATTTCAATACCTACGTTTACAAATGTCATTAACTTCAAAATTTTGCCCTAGCGCGGTTCCAGGTTGTGACGAAGCCTAATCTATCATACCCAAGGCACATTTTGAGACCAACAAGCCTGTCAAATATATTTTTCCCGTAGTCATAAAGTTGCCTGTTTATTAGATAATTCAAACAGACTTACAAGTCGACGAGAGCCCGGTAACACATGTACAATAACCACATGGCCCGTGTTACGACAAATGCCAAGTGAAAACGGCAATTAGTCAAAACTCATCTCCCGCGGAGCTTCGAGTAATTTGCGAACGTGTTAACACGATGTTTCTTTGGCAATCGCGACAATGCTCGCTTTATGAATGGCTAATCGCTAGTAGCGTTGCCGGGCGTCCGGATAGAGGCTGACATAGTTGGGCTTTTTGATTGCGTGTCCGGCCAAAATGATATTTGTCCGGCTAATGTTAGATTTTTTAAATATCGCAAACTAGCGAGCGCTGAACGTGAACAAGTGCCGCGCTTAGAAAAATTTTACATTTATGGTAATATTACGAAAATTTGTATCCTTTAAATAATATTATGAATGCACAAATTTGTAAGAATAA
The DNA here is from genome assembly GCA_037074685.1 of Glyphodes pyloalis. NCBI lineage: Eukaryota > Metazoa > Arthropoda > Insecta > Lepidoptera > Crambidae > Glyphodes > Glyphodes pyloalis. The sequence goes on along the minus strand of JAYKKO010000012.1, from coordinate 375,639 downwards.
ACGGATGTCCGTATATGTTCGTTACTCTTTACACAAACATTTAAATGATTATAATTATAACTTAAGTAACGATACAGATGCCTTAGTGCCATTAATGTCATTAGTTCTTAACTGTCTAATAGTATCGGGGATAGTCAAGTCTTTGCGTATATGCACAAGATTTTTTTATGTATGACCACGCTTAACTTTTGACAGGCTAGACTACTTTTAAATACTTAAAAAGTATATTTTATCACAAATTAGCTAATTTCAGGCTTGGTACCTCAAGACGTGATTTTCAATATTTCAATGTCAATCCCATACATTTTAACTACGTGAAAACGAAATCGAAGTTCGACAATGCTTGCCCCTGGTATGTCCGGCTACTTTGTTCGGCGCCCTGGCAACCCTGATCGCGAGCCGAACACGTTGGCCGCACAAAAAGCCCGGGTCACAGTTAAAGAGTCGATTGTTCGTTACGTAAGCTGGTACACTTTGTACGTTACCGACTGCGATGTAGCGTAATGTTGCCATATTTATGTCATGACGATTGAACGTAAATATTGCTATTTAGCTCGGATTACGGTTTGTACCGAAATAGTGAGAAAGTTGGTGGCAACGTTTGTGTTTGTATAGTCAAAAGCGCGTCATACTATGGTTTGACCAATATATACCAATAATTATCATATAGCTTGATATATTTCTATCCTAAATTGTCGAAATATTGTTATGCAATCTATTTAAAAAAGTATATAATATTGGATAACATCACATATATCGTTCTGATCCTATGATAAGTAGCTAGAGCACTTGTTACAGAAATCAGAAAAAACGACGGTATCACAATACTCAGACCCTATAAAATACAGAAATGCTCATTTTCCATGCTGACCCGACCGGGAATGGAATCCGGTACCTCAGAGATGGGGCGACACCAAAGTCTCGCCTCTGGGTAATGGAGGTCGTCATCTAATCAACCATCATTTGTACAGCAAACCCAAGATGGTGGGTGCATAGGGTCACGATAATATATCTATGGGGTTACGAGTCACGACTTGTCACGTGTGCGAATTCAAGCAGTATGTCGCGAAGCAGAAAAGGCTACATTATCCGCGAGTTTTACTTTCGCTGTGAGAACCGTCAGCGGCGGTCACTGTTATGTCAGAGCATTATTCAAATGTATGCACCATTTATATTGTGTCGATACATCTGGAACGGAACGCGTAGTGTTGGTCATTATTTCCTTGAAAAGTGCTTTTTTTAATCGACTTGCCAGAATGTGCTATTTATTTTTCAGTATTTCGTAAGATCTTGTTTAACTCAGGAGAATCGGCATGTAATGTTGTTTTTTTAAGGGGCCAAGACAACCTCGGTAGCCGAGAAGTAAGCGGGCCGTACTGACCGATTTCGTTTTGACATCGCGCTATCCCTGAGGTCCCGGGTTCGATTTTGCAGTCTGGTTTATATGAAAACGAACTTTTTGATATTGTCTCGGGTCTGGGTGATGTGGTACCATCATTCTGGATTTTGTTACACGAGTGGTTCAGTTTCTTTTAACGTGAAATTAGAGTGTAATGGGAAATTGATTTTTTTTTGGCTGAAACACAGATTAGATGCTAGAAATTTGTAATAAAACCTTACATCCCGTTATAATATGAACAAAGTCATAAACAACAGGTCGTTCGAACAAATAGTAGCGAAAGTTTCATTTTATTCAAGTTTTAAATTCAATTACTAAAGAAAGTAACAATTTTAAAAATGTAAGTGTACCTATGCGCATTCTCGTAAACAATTTCGACATGTGCTATTTGCCTTTTCAGTGACATAATTTTATTATTAAGTTGCTGTTCTATAAATGCTGTCATGTCACTAAATATAAATTTATTTCTTTAATTTTATTTCAATTTGTATTTCGAAATATAATTACACACAGCCCTAATAACGCATTCGGAAGTAGACGCACTTTGTTAAACTCACATGGCGGTGTAACGAACGCATTTGAATTGGAAATGGGCAGCGTTCACGCTCTCGTTGCAAGCCGACCGAAATATTCGCCAGTTTATTGTTAAAACATGCATTAAACAGATAAATTAAATGTTAGCTCATCCGTTATTGCGTCATCATTCATAACAGACCTCGCGAACATCGGAGATAATGATCTACAGAGAAAGGCGACATGGCGTCTTTGATAGATAATGCGACATAGCTGGAAATGTTGAAACAATTATATCATCAAACCATGAAAGTACTAGTAATTATAGAATAAAATGAGCAGGCCTCATGAATTGCGAATTTTTCAACATGTAACTGATCGCACAAAACTGCAATTTGGAAACCTGAAACATTTTGCTGAAACCGACAATAAAAATGTTAGTGCCGGATTCAGCCAAAAAACTGCTTTAGTTTTGGGAGTATCTAATTGTTCATGGTATTTCCTCAACATTATTTTCGTCTATTATTAAATCTTTATTAAACATTGTATACATAAAAGAGTCGAAACAATACATAAACTTATATTGGAGCTTATAATCAAATAGAATCAAAACAACCACCTAATTTAATAGTAGGTTTTGTATTTATTTGCAAACTTAGCAACAAAGAGTATTGAACAAGTACGAGCTAATCTGCATAGGTTATAATCACTCCACACAATGACATAATTAACGCGAAGAGAGGTCGTAGTATCAAGATCAGGCTTTTCCTCATGGCAACTTAATCAATTTCATTGCAATATTATACATGTACACGCTAGAAGAGTAATAACTATTACCACTATGCATCTACGCCTAAGTTACTTTATTACTAATGCGACGTCCAGATTGTACAGTGTAGTTTGATGTTTCAAAAAAGAAAGCTTTTATTTCTCTAAAACTATAAATAGGTACAAGTATGGAGACGCCCCAGGAAGTAATAAATACTTGTGCTGAGAATGCCTCGCTCATACCCATTACATTTCTTATTCTATTAACAGTTTTAATAACAGTATGAAAGTTCTACCTCATTCAGAACGATTAGCAATTTTTAAATATAATCGTAGCTAACTAATTAAGATCGAACGCGAATGAAGTGTATTTGAAAAAAAAAAAATACTATTTGATACACAAACTCGCCAAAGTCTTTAAAAATGAAAATATCGTTTGTTCTTTTCGTTTCGTACAGCGGTTTTAAGATCTCTGAAGTTTAAACGTCACAACTATTACCAAACTGAGTCCGTGAGGTATATTATATTAGCAAACAACGCTGTGTCACAGTAATAAATCGATAAATCCATTACGTGTACACACAAAAGCACTAAACTACGCACTTTGGAGTTTTCAAAGCTCTTATGACGTGCGTTTATGATATAATAATTATCTCACTGCTAGTTTGTTCCTTGACGTGCAGTTGTACGTAGATCATAGTATCTATGTATTTAATCATCATCACTCCACACAAACGTTTTCCACATATGCTATGTTATGTCATGTCGGACGTCCATCTACGTGCTGGTTAGTGTTGCCAAAATATCGATAGTTGACCTCGGAAATCAAATAATACTTAATGCTTTTTTCACTCATCATAATAAAACTATATGACTTGGTCCAAAGTGTTCTACACATAGCTATAAGTTAGATACTGCTACTGTAACTTATCTGCTGAGTTTCTTACCGGTGTCTTCTCGGTAGATATAGGTTCCGAACCGGAAGTAGTAGAATCACTTTGCATTGTATTCAATGACGACATGTAACTTACTTGAATAAAGAAATATTTGAGTTTGAGTTTGGTAGTATCGATACTGTTTATAGTATTGATGTGTGTCGATAGTATTGACACTCACGGGGCTATCGATACTATAGATAGTGTCCATACTATCAATTTCATCGATAGGGAAATCGATACTATTACTTTTGCCCAACTATCGATAAACTAACGGCAACTAGCTGGTAACCCGATTCGATTACAGAGACCTTCGCCCGGTGCCACATTACAGAGCTTTTACTCATTACTCCGGGTGTAACACTCTCGAGCAATTTCTTTATGTCATATTTAAAGTTGTATGAGACAGTTACGAAGCGTGTGGTAACATGCCAACAGATCTTCTTAGCTGAAGAAGAATCGATGCTTAGAAAGTGTCAACGGATGATGATAAATTTAACAAAGAAAAAATATTTTATATTGCACTTCAAGATTGACCTCATACCACCTGATGTTAAGTGGTAATGAAGTCCTAGCTTATGGGTGACAAGTACAACATAATAAAGCTGTTACTGGACTTGTCGCTCTTACCGTGAAGGCTTGACCCCTGCTAAGAAACTCGGATTTTAAAAAACTTTACCCCTCAGGGGGTAAAATGGGGGTTGAAATTTTTTAAGAAAATCGTTTTTTTTAAGTAAGAGACTTGTAATTTAAAATTTATACGCTTTTCAAATACAACTCCATTAACGCCTACAAGGTACAAGACGGCCTAGAGTGTTCACATTCACGGCACTTGTCGAAAGCTCGTCAGATAACACAGTTTGGCCTTTGTACGGGCCTAATGTCGCAGATTCCAACTACAAGTGTATACCTTCATGTGTTGTTCACTGTACCTTTAACAATTGGTATGGTCAGCATATTGAGAGAATTCAGTACCTTGTCACATTAAGTTATCTTTCTAACTGACAAGATATTTAATTTGACAAGATACTGTTGTATATTGTACGAGCAAGCAACGTACATTTCGGTGTAATTGGCATTTTTGCACTCTGACCTCGTTTAGAAGTCATCACGGCCAGTTCGCATTTAGCCATCAAGAGCGCCGCGCGTACTCATTTAGTATTATAAGTTTTATATCAAGTTTTATAACCAAATATACGTCAGTTTTATCATAATCAAGTTTTATCATTTAGCTTCGGCATACCCCGAACATTGGTCCTTCGAGCCTACCGTAAAGGGCGGGACCTTACACGTGGTTCAGTGAACTGTATTCGTGTCATCGTTTCCGCTTCGAACCCTATCGGACAAATTACACGTCAGCGAAAGTGTTGCTGAACAATCAAGGGACTTCAAGACGTTCCAGCATCACCAAGGCAACAAGGTCTTGGGTTATCACGAGTAACCAGGTCAGGTGCGGAGACTACGGTGTTCCCGCAGATCTACACAATCAGAAGTTTTATCAAGTAAGACCAGCCCATTTTATTTAAATCAACATGTCTACTATGGATGATGTTTTGGCTACTCAGCAGCAAGTTGCAACAGCCATTGAACAAGTCTGGACTAACTTTAAAAAAGATGGTTCAGAGAGAAAGACGCTGGAATATTTACAGCGTCGTGTAGACTTGCTAGATAAATATTGGGTCGAATTTGAACATAATCACAGCAGGTTATCAGAGTTCGGTGAACAATCGTCGTACTTTGAAAATAATGAGTTTGAAAGAGTAGGGGAGAGATACAGGGTGATTAGAGCTAACATCCTAGGTTATCAGCAATCTTCATCCATGGATAGGCCTACCACTCCTTTGTTGAAAGCTGCAACTTTCAACTTCTCTTCTGTCGGTAAGACGGCCGACCAGCATCAACTGCCGGCGGCATCAAGGTCGACCGACGTCTATCTGCCGTCACCAGCATCCAGAGCAACGACAAGCAAAACTGACGATATGCTGAAGAAACAGCAAAGCAACTTCAAGGCTTTTCATCACTCTGTGGCAAGTCTAGACATAGAATCTATAACAGAAAAATGGGAATTTGACGACATATTACGTACACTCCAGGCACGTTGGGCGACCATTGATGCCCTTCACTGGGAATTGGATAGCGAGTTAGACGAATCCAACAAGAAATATGAAGAAGCTTTCGCAAATTATGAAAGAGAGTATAACAGAATCAAAAAAGATATTAACAAGAAAATGTGGTCTCTGGCGCACAGAGAAAAATCGACGCCGCAGATGGAAATCCCAACTTTCAGTGGTAATTACAACAATTGGGTGTCATTCAAGGATCTTTTTACGGAAATTATACATAACAACCCGACTATGTCTCATGCTCAAAAAATGCAATACCTCAAAACCAAAGTCAGAGGCGAAGCTGAAAGACTGATTCATCATCTATCTGTGAGCTCAGATAACTATATGACGTGTTGGGATATATTAAATCAGAGGTTCAACAATAAGAAGCTTTTATTTACGTCACAAATTAATATATTATTAAATCTCCCAACAGTACAACAACAATCAGTGAATCACATCAAACGAATGCACGACTCTACTGTAGAATGTCTCAACGCTATCAAAAACTTAGGGGTCGATGTTAGTACGTGGGACCCTTTGATTGTGCATATCCTATCGCAAAAGTTAGATTCAGATACATTTACCGACTACATTGAATCACTTAAGCAGCCTAGAGAATTACCCGTATTAAATGATTTTTTAGACTTTTTAGAGGCAAAGTTTACTACTCTCGAGTCATCGCGCAGAAAGAATGACTACCCCAATTCAAAAAAACAAGGTATAACGCATCAAGGCAACACGAAATACCCTAGCAACAACCAGTTTCATAAATCTTCATTTAACAAGAGCGCATTCTCTTCAAGTTTGACTGCGCCAGCAGTGCCAGCGTCTAATAGCAAGATAGGTGCGGCAACAGGCAGATATAGATGTTGGAATTGTAAAAGCAACGATCATGGCATATACTTTTGTCAAAAATTCTTGGATTTGTCTTCTTACAATAAACGCAACCTTGTTACCAAACTAAATCTTTGTCAAAATTGTCTTCATAGTCACCCGGGAAAAACATGTCAATCAAATAACCGTTGTCGTGAGTGCAATAAAGATCATAATAGTTTGTTGCACGAATCATTTACGCAATCGGGTAATGCAACGGAAACGGTCAGCGCGGACGTGATGAGTACGTCCAACGTCAATGCTTACTCAGGAAAACATGTAAAAAGTAGTTCACATGTGTCAATACCGCATGAGCTAATAGAAATATTGTTACCAACCGCGATTATCAAGATAAAATCAGCGGATGGATCATATCATACAATGCGTGCTCTTCTCGATCAGGGCTCACAAATCTCATTGATTACGGAGCACGCAGCTCAGTTATTAAGATTACCAAGGACGAAATGCAAGGGAGTCATATCAGGTGTCGGAGATAAAGAAAGCAGCTGCAAAGGGATGCTTAACATCAAGTGCAAGTCGGCTGCTAATGACTTTACATTCGAAACTAATGTATTAATCATGAAAAACTTAATTAAGGACTTACCAAGTTGTACCTTTCAAAATCCAAATTGGTCATACTTAGACAACATCAGGTTAGCAGATCCAGAATTTTATATTAGACGTCCCGTAGATGTACTGTTAGGCGCTGACGTATATTCCACTATCTTATTAGACGGCATTTGTAGGGCGGATTCCACCTTACCGACTGCCCAGCAAACACGATTGGGTTGGATATTGAGTGGCAACGTAAGAAAATTTCAATGTAATATCGTACTGCATGATCTTGAGGATATTCAAAATTTCTGGGAGATGGAAGATATTTTAGAGCCTTCTGATATATCTTCCGAAGACCAACGATGCATTGAATATTATCAAGACACTACAAGTAGACAGGAAGATGGTCGGTACCAAGTCAGATTGCCGCTAAAACAGAATTATCAACAGAATCTGGGTTCATCTAAACACAAAGCCATAGGGCAATTTTATACATTAGAACAAAAATTTATGAAACAAACGGATATTGCACAAGATTACAAATTATTTATTATTGATTATTTAGCTCTTGGACATATGAAACCCGCAAGCGAAAATAGCAATTCGACACTACAATGCTATTTACCTCACCATTGCGTCATGCGACAAGACTCCTCGACGACCAGACTGCGAGTTGTTTTTAATGCGTCAGCTAAGACATCAAGTGGCCAAAGTTTGAATGACGTAATGTGCCGAGGTCCCAACCTACAGCAGGATCTCCAAAGTCTCATTATCAAGTGGAGACAGTACAAATTTGCATTTACAGCCGACATTGAAAAAATGTTCAGGCAAATTTGGCTACATGAGGAAGATCAACAATTCCATAAAGTAATATGGAGAGATCACCAGTCCCAAGAACTACAAGCTTATCAGTTGACTACAGTTACTTATGGCACTAAGGCGGCTCCTTTTTTGGCCATGATGACTCTCAAGCAATTGGCTTACGATGAAAAGGAGAACTATCAAGACAGTTCGGCGCCACGTGTCCTTCAAGAGTGTTTTTACATGGATGACCTCATTCACGGAGAGCATTCGCTACAGCAAGCTAAAAAATTACAAGTAGATATGATCAATCTTTTAAAATCAGGCGGATTTAACCTCAGGAAATGGAAATCCAATGTACCCGAGCTGCTTGAAACCGTTGAAGAAAATAACCAAGATATTTTCGATTTCAAACAAATGGAGTCAACGAAAACATTAGGCCTCGGGTGGAATTCTAAATCTGATAATTTTACATTTCAATCAAAATTAGGCAACAAAACAGAATGGCCCACCAAAAGATCGCTCCTATCGGACATTTCTAAACTATACGATCCGTTAGGTTGGCTCGCTCCTGTGACTTCAAAATTAAAAATCCTATTCCAAGATATATGGAAGTCAAAAATTCAGTGGGACGAAGAAGTACCAAAGACCATATACGAGGAATGGACCAAGACCAAGGCAGATTTAGGTGCCATCAGTGAATATCAAGTACCTCGATGGCTTGGAACAGCAGAAAATGATTGTATTGAGCTTCATGGGTTTAGTGACGCAAGTATGAAAGCCTATGGATGTGTCATATACTGTCGAATAAACAAAAATAACAGACAATCAATTACTTTAGTCGCAGGAAAAACCAAGCTCGTTCCTTTAAACAAAAAGGTGTCCCTACCCCGTCTTGAATTGAGCGGGGCAGCACTATTATCAAAATTGATGACCAAGGTTATCTCATGTCTAAACAGCCATGATATCAAGATCTACGGCTGGGTAGACTCAATGGCGGTCTTAGGATGGCTCCATGGTGATGCTGACCGCTGGAAACCTTTCGTAGCGAATCGAGTAAAACAAGTTACAGCCACAATACCATCAGAATGCTGGCGCTATGTTAAGTCAAAGGATAATCCAGCTGATTGCGCCAGTAGAGGTCAAACTGCATCTCAACTAAAGGATCATTCGCTATGGTGGAAGGGACCTGAGTGGCTATCAACATATCAACATGAAAAACCGGCGCATTACACTACAGATCAAGAAATTAAAAAGATAAAAGCAGTAAATGTTGTGCAAGCAAGCAATAATCAAGTAGTAAAGGATCTAATTACAAGAAATAGTTTGTTATCAAAAGCTGCCAGAACATTAGGGTGGGTCATAAGATTTATCAAAAGAAGTAACAAACAAAATTATTTATCATGTGAAGAGCTGCAGAAATCAAAGGAAATTATAATAAAAGCAATTCAGCAAGAAGAATTCTACGACGAAATAAACTCTCTGAAAGCAAACAGGAGTATTAACAGTAAGAGCAAGCTGCTTCAGTTCAATCCAAAACTCGATGAAAATGGAGTTCTCAGAGTCGGTGGTAGACTGAAACACGCCAATATAGACCATGAAACGAAATATCCTGCCATCATCCCTGGCAATACGAGATTGGCAGATCTGTTAATCGACGAAGCCCATGAGCTCTGTTTCCATGGCGGAGCACGATTAACTACGTCATTTTTGAGACGAAAATATTGGCTCATAGGTGGTATTAGAGCCACGAAAAAACGTATTCGGTTTTGTGTTAAATGCAAGAAACACAATCCAGACCAACCAAATCAATTAATGGGAGACTTGCCGCCGTCCCGATCGAATCTATCACGTCCCTTTTATCACACGGGAGTAGATTACACAGGGCATGTCCTAATAAAAGCCAACAAGGGCCGTGGCATTAAAACCACTAAGGGTTATGTAGCTGTGTTCATATGCATGGCCACTAAAGCAGTCCATTTAGAGTTAGTCTCGGACCTAACAGCTTCCGCATTTTTATCAGCTTTGCGACGAATGACCGCAAGAAGAGGAATGCCAGGCCACATGTATAGCGACCAAGGCCGAAACTTTATAGGAGCTAATAAAACACTACAACAGGAATATGAAACATTATTACACAGTACATTTAGTCAACAGTTTTTATCAGAAATAAACAGTATGGGAATCAAGTGGCATTTCAACGCTCCTTCTTGGCCGTCAGCAGGAGGGCTGTGGGAAGCTGCCGTCAAAAGCCTAAAATACCATCTCAAGAGAGTGATTGGCGACCAAACACTAACTTTTGAAGAGTATAGCACCATCCTAAGCCAACTAGAGGGATGTTTAAATTCAAGACCGCTCTGCTCTTTATCCGAGGATCCCAATGACTTAGACGTCATTACGCCAGCCCACTTTTTAGCAAGTGGCCCAATGCTCACCATATATGAAACAGAAACTGATTTAAGAACTAGGTGGCACCTAACGCAAAAAATATATAAAGACATCTGGGATCGATGGTCTAACGAGTACCTTACCCAACTAGCAGCACGGAGTAAGTGGAGAAAAGCACAACGAAATATCAAGGAAAATGACGTTGTGGTTATCCGAGACGACAATCTGCCGCCGGGGAAATGGCCCCTAGGACGCGTCGTACAGCTGCACCCTGGGCGCGACGGCTATGTCAGGGTCGTCACGCTCAAGACCAAGAACGGATTTATGCAGCGTCCTATTGTAAAACTCTCAGTGCTACCAGTTTATGAAAATCAAGAGGATAAGAAAAATCACACAGTATTTAATCAAAAATCAAATGACCAAGAAAATGAATCATCAGAACCGAAATTAAGATCAGCATCTTGTAGGAAGAAAACATATAGTTTCGCGTCTATAGCAATGGGACTATCACTGTTTTTGTTAACAGTTATAAGTTCAGCACATTGTTCATATAATGTAAAACCGCTACAGAATAATAGCCTTTACTTTGATAGCATTATGAGCATGCATTTAATACGGGACGACTGGCGCCTAGTTGTCTATTACGACACTCATCCTTATCGAGAAGGTAACGAGACACTTAGTAAATATATACGCTATCTCAATGGCTTGTGCTCAAACATAAAAGAACAATCTCACTGCGGCGAGATCATGTTACAAATGCAGCACGAGTTCGCGGAACTACAATATTATAATAATATTTTAATGAATCAGAAATCAGATACTCGCTCACGCCGCCGCCGCGGCCTGATAGACGGCGTCGGATATGTAGCAAATAGTCTCTTTGGGGTTTTAGATCATCGCTTTGCCGAAAAATATGAACAGGATATTAATATAATCAAAGATAACCAGAAGCACCTTGCGTCCTTGTGGAAGAATCAAACTTCGGTGGTAGAGGCTGAATTTAATCTGCTGAAGCGCACTGAAAATATCATGAATAAACACCACAAGATTATCAACAAGAAGCTTACTCAGTTTGAAAATACGTTTAATGAAGTAAACCTTGCTTTAAAAAATGTATCTCTTATAAATGAATTTTTAAGCACAGCCATGATGGCAAACAATCTATTACACAGCCTCTCCAATACCCAACAGACGTTATTAGATATGATCACGAATATCTACAATGGCAATTTTAATGTTCACCTGTTGACGCCAGACCAAATACGTCAGGAGTTGAACGTGATAGCAGGTCAACTTCCTAAGGATTTAGCATTACCAGTTGAAAATAATATATTTTCTATTATTTACAAGTTGTTACAAGTGCGAACTCGAATTACATCAACCTACATTATATTCGAGATCAAAATCCCACTCATAAACAGAGAAACATATGAGATCCTAAAACCTATACCAATTCCGCACTTATTAGATAATGGAAAACTGCTATCAGTAATACCTATTGCTGAATTTGTCGCGATAAATATAAGAAAAGATTCTTTTGTGTCATTTTCCCATACAGACTTCCAAACATGTGTGAACAGAGATACAGAACTGAGTCTATGTCGTCTTAGAAAGCCCATTTATCATATAGAAGATGATCAGAGCTTATGTAAAAGATTGCCCAACTCCAGAAATTGCAAATCAATTAGTGAATCATGCGTTAATAAATGGACAGAGTTGTATAAAGTAAACACATATTTTTATTATTGTTGCAAACGGTGTCAATTGAAGTTGCTATGCGAAGATCAGGTTACCGTAGTGCAATTGACCGCCGCTGGCTTGTTTGTTGTAGACCAAGGTTGCATAATAAAGTCAGCTGATTTTGTAGTATATTCACACAAAGAAAATACAAGCAAGTTGAGTATCAGCTCTACAATCCTAGCACCTGAGATTTCGCCCATCAACTATATTTTCAACGTATCTCTCCCGGAACAATCAAGAGAACCGAACGTCGAAACTGACAACATGGCCCATATACTTAAATTACAAAAGATTCAACATCAGCTGGACATCATGAAAAGCAGCGAACCAATCGTCGAAAGTATCTCATACCACGATGTCCACCATTACGTGGCGATATATGTATTATTCGCGATCGCGGCGGGGGGAGCGGCGGCGTACGTGTGGTGGCGCTGTCGGCGAGCCGCGGCACCAGCTGCCGCTGCCAGCAGCGCGAAGCCAGGGCGGTCCAACGACAGTGCAGTGCAGTGTAATGAATACAATACGGGCAATCAGTGCAGTGTTACAGAGTTAAGTGAGCTTCCCAAGCAAAGTGCGCGAGTGATAAAGCAAAGTAAAAGCACTTCGCCTGTGCTACGTTCAGTTTTTTCTATTCCTGACTCAAGTGATTAGAGTTAAGATCAAATATTGACATCACCTTGTTAACTCATGGGGATACTAATAAAACTAATCATAAGTGTTAGCCCTGAATTAATATTGTTATATCACCTTGTATTATTTTAAGATCATGCTTAATCTTCATCTCTAACAGCCTCACTTTTCTCGCCCGGGAATATGTACGAGCAAGCAACGTACATTTCGGTGTAATTGGCATTTTTGCACTCTGACCTCGTTTAGAAGTCATCACGGCCAGTTCGCATTTAGCCATCAAGAGCGCCGCGCGTACTCATTTAGTATTATAAGTTTTATATCAAGTTTTATAACCAAATATACGTCAGTTTTATCATAATCAAGTTTTATCATTTAGCTTCGGCATACCCCGAACATATATAAACTAATATTGCTGACTGCACAAATGAACCTACATATATTAAAAACGCGATACATCTAACATGGTAAATAATGTGTTTGTAAATATGGATGTTTGTTTAATTTAGATGAAAGGGTCTATATACCATGTCACTGAAGTATAATAGTAATGAGTTGATAAAATTAGAATAGGCGAAATTATTTCTGTGACTTTATGCGACCTCAATAAATTATTCTAAGCATTTCCTGAAAAGGAGAATAATTAAATGAACAAAGAAAAAAAATCAAAGGTGCTTTCCTTCCCTCGTTAAATATTATGATTCATTATTCGAAAGACAAACGAGGTTCGTCAGAGCAACAACGTTTGAACAACTTTGAAGGAACCTTTCTTGTACTATGTTATTTTCCTACTGCAGTAAATTTTCAAGCGAACCACTTCGAATAATTATTTAGCATACCGTTCAACTCTTTTTGTGTACTGGTAAAGTTTTTATCATTATTTAACGGTTGTTTGTTATCATAATCGCTTGCAATTGCATAAAACGACCCGTATGTCTGGAATTTACTCGTAAATATTCACAAAATAGAAAAAACCCGTGCATAGTGCAACAGCATTGATCTTGTTAAATTATGTTACTACTAGCTTTTACCTGTGACTTCGCCCGCACTATTGCGGGATAAATAGTATCCTATATGTTAATTAAGTATGTCATATCTCTTCCTACCAAATTTTATCTAAATCCTTTCAGTAGTTTTTGCGTGAAAGAGTAACAAACGACCAAACATCCGTACTAACAAACTTTCACATTTATAATATTTGTAAGATAAAAAATCATCAAAGATTAAGATATAAATCATTAAAGAACAAATGAACGGTTCAGACGCATGAGGGCTAATTCTCATTTTGGCAACCGACTTGATAATGGACTACTTCTCATTTTGGCTACTTCTCATTTTGGCTACTTCTCATTTTGGCTTCTTCTCATTTGGGCTACTTTTCGTTAGGCCTACTTCTCGTTAGGGCTATTTCTTATTAGGGCTACTTCTCAAAAATTTGGGAACATCTTTGGGAATTTACAACATCAACATCTTTGCTAGTATTGCACATCATATACATATATCTTATGTCTTCTCGTAGAGAATAGCACGTAGGGAATAGCAACTCATTTAGTTTGTGTAGAAATGATAATTGACTGATGTAATTTAATGATCAAAAAGATTTTGACATTTGACATAAAGCTGTGTTCCGTAATCATATGAATGACAAATGATGAACAAAACCAGCTGATCATGTTCATGACCACTTATTCGCATTACCACTCGCCTACATATTTCCCCGTCATGTGGCGAAGCCTTATGCGACCTTTGTCATAATGACAGCGCTTGCGCAACCCAAGAAAATGGGCGGGAAAAACGCTTTGGCGCCATTTGGTATTGGAAAGTGTCATGGCGGCATTGTGCATTGAACCGGGTTCCGTGTGCTAACTACTCGGTATTGAAACGCTTCCTCTCTTAGAAAAAGGTCATTATATTTCACTTTTGTCGCCGAACAATGGCTGCGTGTGAGCGAGAGAACGCGAAAAAGTTATTCATGCTCGAATTATGCCAGACTCATCTCGTTTCGATCGCGCAGATTAAAGATGACTCGGTGATGTCATTTTTTACAGTCTTACAAAAAGTTTAAATGCCGCTACTTGAGTAGTAACTACTCCTTCCGTTTAATTAAATTACCACATTCATTCACTTATTGTTTTCTTAAAGTTTTTTCACGTAAGGTCAAATATATAACAATAGATTTTCTATAATGTCAACCATTTTAAAACTAGGTCACTTATTTCTGTTTCCGTTTCTTGCAGCCCAACCAGGATCGTGATATGCGGTCCTCACGTAAACTTCTCCTTACTTTTCCTACTCATTCTTCTGAATTCTATTCCCAATCCTTCACTGTCCAATCTATACGCTTATGGAATTCTTTACCTTTATCTATCAGATTATCTGAGACTCTTCCTATTTTCAAAGCCAGGGTTAAATCGTACTTCCTCTCACTTGCTTAATGTTAATTTATGTCTTTTATCTATAATTTTAGCTGGGCATGTTGGTTGTTAGTAAGTTTCATACACTTATCCATATTAACTTATTATTTTTTTTTTTTTTTGAGTCAAAATACTTTACTTAATTTTATATTTGATAAGCATGTTTATTTTTATATATATATATATATATATATATATATATATATATATATATATATATATATTATGTTATATATCTATGAGTTTATGTATGTTTATAATGCTATACTATGAATATAATTCAAGAAATAAAACTTTATTAATGTTGCACGGCCGTACCCATTTCTTGCCATCTACTATTTCCTCTACCTTAAGGTTGTCTGGAAGAGATCGCTTTCTAGCGATAAGACCGCCTAAATTGTACTATAATCAATCTGTAAAACCTATTTCTGTAAAGTTTTTGTGCAATAAAGTATATCTATCTATCTATCTTCTGTTTTCTCTAAAATTGAAATTAAAAATTTGTTCATCTGGTCAAATTAGGGCGCAAATATTCAATTAAAGATTTTTACATACAACAGTATTCCTCATAAACGTCTGGTGTTAATAAAACAGAGTAAATACGTAAAAAAGTCTGCTTTAAAAAATCAAACAAATTCCATAGTTCAGAACATTTTCTCAGATCGCACAATATGTAAATCGCTATTTCCATATTGTACGCAACGGCCGTAATTGTTTCCGATCTAAGATCTCCTGCGCCTTGAGAGCAGACTGAGTGCGGTTGCGAGATGCGCGCGCGCAACAATGCTTGCAAACGATCGTACGCCAGTTCCCAGGCCGGCTTCCCGTGAGATATCTGACGTCCGCCGACGAGTATCCTGAGATACATCGGAATGTGAATCGAACTTGTGTGATTCAAAAAGAATAAACGTTTGTTATAGTGAATCCTACGCAAGAATTCAAAATGGATACCGATTGTGTGCGGTATCTCGTTCATTGTAAAGTTGGCCGGATTATTTGGTACATTGGCTGTGGTAGGCATATGTACTACGCACATTTCACATTGTAAAGTTAAAGAATTTCAATTAAATAATTGTGTTGGAAGTAGGCGAAAAATGAGTCTCAAAGATTGTCAAAACTTGGTAAAATTATCATAATAGTAAAACATTTTATTTTAAATATTTCCCAAAGAAAATATTGCCAAACTTTTCTGATACTTTCTATATTTCTCAATTCTGAAGTCATCTAAGTCTATGCGTCTGAACGGGGATCTTAATAATGCACAACAGTAGATCACCTTCGAAGTGGCGTTGCCAAAAGATTTAGCTCAGTTGAGTGTCAAAATTGCACACATTAACACATTTGTTGCTCACCAAAAAAAAAGTAAGATATCCTCGACAAGGTGTCTGCAACAATGGGAGCAAAGTGAATCGGCGCAGGCGCAGTGGCGACATCGGCAACGAGCGTGGCGCGCGCGCACGCGCCCCTGTAGGGCTTTCGCGCAGGATCTTTTCGCCCAGGTCTTTAAAATTTCACATTAAAGATCAATTTCTTGAAATGATCCCCAATCTAAATAAACGATATTCTCTAAATTTAACTATGAAGTAGATTTCTTTAGCGGTGTTCACTTCTGTTTATAGTAGGAAGAAAACAAAACGAACATCACAACACAATATCTGACTCATATTATAACCGCGAAAGTAACTCAAAACTCATGTACACTCTTCCATGAAAAATACTACTGAACAAATTTGGATGACATTTGGTAGGTATATAGATAAGATACTAAAATAACATTAAAAAAAAATCTTTTTCTAAAATAATACGAACTAATTCGCGGGAAACAGCTATTTAAAGTAAACGTTGACATAAAAGAGGTGATTTATGCTCCGTAAGTTTACAACGACTCTGTAGAAGCCTATAATTCAAAATAACACATACTTTTTCAAGATGCCTGAGTGAGGCAAACTATAAACTTAAAGACTTTCGCGTTCCATTTTAAACATTTAAAATAAAATAACGGGTCAAAACGCGACACCATTTTTATTTAGTAGTCGGGCAGTAAGTAGTTCGTTTCAACTACTAAATAAAAATGGTGTCGCGTTTTGACCCGTTAATTTATTTAAAGTGAGGTAAAGTAGTCTAGGTGGCAATGCACTTTACAATCGAATCGATCCACGTTTGATTCAATAATGACTTACCTTTGTACGTTTGTAAATTTCTCTGGGCAACAAATTGGGTATTTGTAACGTTAATTGTTGTCTCTTGTAGTTAGTGTGTATATGCGATTCCAGTTTAAAGGCTAGTCAAAACAACGTCAGCGGGCAGCCCTAGGCCTGGCTCGAGACGGCGCGGGCGCATCGACTCATTATATAATTTACTCCGAAACGCAACTAATGATATAATGACACGTTGGGCCACTTGCACTCGCATTATGTTTTTTTCTCTGCATCAACCTGTCCTTTGGCACCGACATGAGGAATTCTATTATATGGTGAAACTATGATGTGGAAGGTGTGCTAAGCCGGTAAACAGTAATTGTTTTATGCCCGGTTCCAATATTTTACGATTCGTAATGTGTCAAAAATTACTATACGTTTTTCTACGAATCCTTAATTCTAATTTTAAATTTTCCATATCAGCTGTCATCGGTCGCCTTCGGTCGTTTAGAGCTTACGCCTCGTATAATTTATTACTATCCGTAATTAGAACGGATTGTATTGAACCAGTAGTTTTTAGTCACACATTAAGTACAATATTTCATTAGAGTTTTTACCTACATCTTAAGCCACCAATGAATATAACTAGCCAATTGCAAAAATAACATCAGAAGGCTACCAACAAGAAAGTTCTGGATTATATTTCGGCGCATTATAAAACAGCGAAATTATATGCTTGATAAACCAAATAATGTTCAAGAAACTAACTAACTTCTTTTCTAATAACAAAAGGCTAGTAATACACCGCTGTCCTTAATAGCATTAGATGTGGCGATAGTAATCACTTAAGATCAGTTGACAGTCATCTAGTTTGTATCTCTAGAATATGTACATAAAAGAAACATTTAAATTTATAAGGCTAAACTGCTATTGACTACACAATAAAGTAATTAACGACTAAGGTTGACATTTTAATAAATCCAACGTTGTAAACCTCTTCTTGATTTTCATGTTCCAAGTAAAAATATATTTTTTTATATAAATAATTATAATTGACTATTTCTTACGCATGCAAGTTAGCGTTTTGCGATCATATGTTAAAACAAAAACAGCTAATTTTAACTGGGTCTGATGGTATTATCCTACTTACACAATCCGCTCGACATAATACAATGAGACGGTGAAAGTCATAAGAGCTAATTACACCTAATTAATCCAAAGCATTCATAAATATGAGTAGTAACACAATCATAATGACGTGTTTAACGAATACGAAACGCACCAGATACACGTACCTTTAACAAAACATGAAAGTGTAAAATAAACGATTCTTTTTTCTTCTATTTTTTAACCATTTTACATAAGGTTCGAAAACAATACCAAACTTAAGTTGCGCGCACATACCTACTAAATTTCGTGTCTTTTTCTCTCGAGCTACTATGAGCTTCCGGAAGCTTTTCTTGCCGGCTGATATCTCCATGACAATCGTTGATCTTAGTTAGACTGTTTGGCAGTTTAAAGATTTTCCAATAACATTGGTAATCTTAAATACCCCATCAGTCTGCGCAGTATACTATAAACCGTGCACCCTTATTTACAAACGTCATAATCGACGTGAATACAAACAATTTATGTTTTCTTTCTTTCCAATTTTTTTTATCATGTAACCAAAGTAACACTAATGCATCGTCAGATTAGAAGCTACAGCCGGATCGAAACTTAATGCTACCGAGAAGAATCCGGCAAAGAAACTCAGTAGTTATCCTAATCTTAACAATATTAGGACTGCAAACTTAAAATATGGTGTGCGAGCGAGCAGACAATCATGTCTATATATGTCTCATTAATCATTTAAGGTAAGAAAGTGACAAATCTATAATTCCAAATTCAAATTTGTATCCAACGTTTCATCAAAATGGTACAAAAGCGGAACGCGTCCAAGTTGAAACGAAATTACATTATCTGTGCCTACTAGAAAGGGATTTAGGGCATAATATACTCTACAGAGCTCAAAGTAAACTAATCTAATTTACTTAGAAATCGTAACATGGATAGTTTACAGTACTAATAAATATTATGTGAGCAATAATTTTCTTAATTCCGTTTGGAGAAAGGAAACATTGTAGCTCATTAGGCACTTTTCTTAGAATAAACGTTTCATGAACAGGAAAATTATATTCCTTATGGACCAAGAGCAAAAAATTTAGGTATGGGTCTAATAAATTTCCCACACACAGATTTGATTTCGCCATTGAATGCCTAAATAAGGTCAAATCAAATCGTCTAAATAAGGGGTGACCAAAATAAAACCGATATAACCAAAACATACGCTGTTAGTAGATTGGACTTTTTGATAATAAGTATTTCATGTCACTCAGGATTAGTTTTTTAATCGATTTAATGTTAATGAGTTATTCGTTACAAATAAAAAATGCAAATCTTTCTTCTTTATAATAAAAATATACAAACACAGATACAGATAAGTGTTTCTTTTATTCTCAAAAAAGACTCTGATATTGCATTTTCAGAATTTATTTGTAATAATCCCACTTCTTAACTGTGTCTCCTGGTGTAGACCAGACCATCTTAGTAGTAAGATGGTTCTCTAGAAAAACATATTATTCTTGAATGGAATAAATTACTAATTGAGAGGAAAGTGCCCTGCTCCTCTGATAAATCTTAATTAAGTTTTAGCTGAGCACGTTCCTCTTTCCGCATTTCTTCTAAATTATTGTTACTTTATGCTCTTAAACGTATTCTATTTTGTATTGGAGTTCTAATAATGAGAACTAAGAAAAAGGAAAATGATTTATAAAATCATTTTACTAAGTAATAATTAAGTTCGTCTTTTTTATTTAATTTGTTGGAGTGTTAATTTGAAACCATAGATACTGGTTTGATTTTGCAAACCAATATTAGTAGATGAAATTTGTAACGTAAATCGTTTTTTTTAACTTTACACCAGCTTGTAGGTACAAACTTTAGTCATTAATTTCATTTAGTTAAAAATAATGTAACAATAGAACGTAACAATTAATTAACAGCACGAGACAATAGTGTATTAAATAGTTAACACCTAATAATTACATAATTAGAAACAATAGTGTTAAGAAGAAACTCGAGCACAATGGCGTCGGTAACAATAAAATTACAGTATGTCAACAGCAGACTTGTAATATCAAGTTCAACGACTCTGAAAAGTGAGTTATTAAACAATTGTAACAATACTATTCAGTATTTCACGTGAAACTAAACTTAAAGTACATTAAGTAGATTATCTTCTCTACGAATCTCATTACTTGGAGTGGAAACTTCTAAGTTTTATAAAATGGAAGTGTCATCTTAATGTTGTCTGTTTCAATTTTGTATATGATATTCCCATCCACTACAATTATTTGAATCTACAATTCTTTCTTGATTTAACTCTCCTTTTTTGAGACTAGTTATCATAATGTATTGTACAAATTCATAAAGAGACAGAATAATACATATATATCTTAAATATATCTAACTCTAAAGGACTATGAGTACCAGATAACATACAATACAAACTGAAGGCAATCAATCAAGTAAACACAGGTTAATTTGGTAATTTTCGTTTCCAAAATTGACCTTACTGAGTATCGAACACGGGACCAGTTCTCGGTTTAGGACCGAACCACTACGCCACCGAGGTCGGTACTTTAGTTTTCATCTGTTTCATCATGAAATTTTTAAAATTATTCATGAATCTCAACCTTTATGTTATTCGTACATTGGCCAAATTGTTTTTTGAAAATTATCATTAAAGTACTGTTTTAAAATACTCTTAACAATTTTATAGTCAGTGATAAGCAAAATTGTGACGTCATTGCTTGCTTCGACAGGTATCTCAGTTACTAGCCAATCATCATCCGTCAACCTACCTAATTAAAACAGGCTTCACCTATGAATTTCCAATAAGGGCAATCAAAGGTGACTTGGACCTGATTGGTGACCTATTCTTTTAATTTTGATTTTTTTTTAGTTTACAAGCCAGACTTCGTCTGAATCATGTATCGCCTTACCTAGAACCTCGCCCCTCGCTTCGGAATCTCGAACAAAGTAGATACGTAAACTGCGTATAATAGGTACGTGCAAAGCGCTAAGGAGGGTCAAACAAAAGCGACGTAGTCAGCAGATAAACATCAGCTTAGATCCGGGAAAGCGCGGAGATTTATGAGCGAAACGCGAGCGGTTTGCGCAAGCGCCGCAGACAGAGATCCTTACTACCCTACTAAACGTAAGATTGTACAATTGTTAATCGTCCTTTATACCGCACTAACGAACTTTAAAGAGTTTAGAGAAAAAAATAATGTGTGTTAGTGGGATTCTTATCGATCGGCAGAAGGCACTTACTGAAGCCTTAAATGTTAATTTAACAAAATGTCGCCTACGATAACTTGCGGTTAGCTGTGTTGGAAGAGCAGCATGCACGATAAATGTGTTGGGTTCAAATCCCGCACGCAAGCAAGGATTGATGGAATTTTTAACAGATTCAACATAATCTAAAGCCTATTAAACCTAATGAGAACTTAAGGTGGTTATGTGTTAATATGTGCTTTGATGAAACGCTTTTCTCGTAAGGTTTTCAATAGTATACGCACACATGTTGTCCTTTAATCTTACAACAAAAGTAAATGCGTAAAAGACGACTGTTTAGGTTTTGTTTGCTGCTTTGTCTTGTCACTTGAAGTAATTGGCTACTTGACAGTGTTAACAATAAAATATGAAAAGTGTTAGATATGTTAGCTTATTAGTTAGATAGATATAGGTTCCGAACCGGAAGTAGAATCACTTTGCATTGTATTCAATGACGATTCAAAAGTGTTACATGTAACCTACTTGAATAAAGAAATATTTGAGTTTGAGTTAAATAATCATTTTTCATTTTTATTTTTTAATTAAAAGCATAGTTAGTATTTTATTTTTGCAAAATAAATTTTACTTTTTTTATCTGTGGAACAAAAGAACCGAAACGGAAACCACCATTGCAATTCGGAAATGACAGCTGTCGGCGAAAATAATTTATTTTAATATGGCGAAACAATGATTATTTTACCGATTAAATTGAATTATTGTGTCTCTAACCGTATTAAGAATTTATTGAAAAATTTTCCGTTTATCTAAATTAGGAACGACTTCTAGAACGTTGACGTCATAATTGCAACAGTGACGTGACTTGGTGTTTTTGCGCGCTTTACAATACTTTTTCAAAAACTGTCAAGTAACCAATTACCAAAAACGAATACAATGTAGCTGTATTAGTTGTCATAATTATCTTGAGTACTAAAAGACCGAAAATATCGGTAAAACTCATCACAATGACATGGTAGTGTTAGATATCCCGAGGGAAACACTCCCACTGTGTGAGGAACCCTCAGTTTGGTAAGGACATGCCATCCTATGAGCAACTAGGACACTCGCTAAGAAAAAGAAGCCAAGGCTCACGCAATAATCTTGAGTACAACTTTTACTTTACTTTTATAATCCTGCTGCTATAGTCTTATAAAAGTAGTTGCTACCGTCCTGCGTCTTGAACATACAAAGCAGCGATTTACCTAAAAACTCTGATCGCACATACAAACGGAGGTTTTTATTTTGTCGCAACAGTTTTAACAACATTTGTAGTCAGATCACTTTGGCTTTGCGAGTTACATGTCATTGAAACAAATCGTCGATAATGAAGCTCATTCAAGTACACTTTTACTTTTACTTAAATGAGTGATCCGTTGAAATCGCAGCAACCTATACGCTTTACACACTGAAAAGCTTCTCTGTTAAAATTTTCATCTTATTAGGGATACTTCGTTATATAATTATGATATACTTAGCAGGTATGAATATTACCTACATAGGAAACCTTGATAAAAATATATAAAACAATATCTCATTGCTCGTGTTTCTGTGGGGTACACATACTTAACTAAAGCACTTCTGTTGAAGAAATCATAAATAAAAACGATACCACAATAGTCTGTTTTTCATATTGACCAAACGGCAATCGAAGCCGTGACCTCTGAAATGGGGCCGCTCGCCTCTCGGCTATGGAGGTTGATTTGCTTTCTTCAAACTATAAATAGGTAGGTATATACGTTCCTATATACTCCAGTCTGAATCCTTTGGAAGGTAGTAGCTCTTATTTAGGTACCTACCTACTATGCAAACAATGTCAACTAGAGCAAACATTATTTGCATAACCGAAGATTTACATGTTCAGGACCTTGAGTTTGCTTTGAGTCACCTGTAAGGTAAATACGAATATATACGGTCGAAACTACGTTAGACTACACCCTCTGGACTTTGTACAATCCTTATTTCGTCGGCTTAAGAACTAAAATCCAACAGCAAGTGCTCATATTGATATGTTTACCGTACTTTGCGGTCATGTAACAATTTATTTGGGTAATCGCTTTCCAGCGGTGTGAATTGGTGTCGGATTCACACCTTCGTAACATTTGTTAATGTTATGAAAACGTCAACCATCCCAAGGTTCATTGGACCTTCTATTTTGCAATAATAAAACTGTCAAGTCCTACTTTTCTTTTAACGTTTAGTCACAGGGATGCATTCAAGCAAGCAAGATGTCATTCGAATCACTCTTTTATTACCTGTCTTGTAAGATCACTAATAGATATGTGCTTGCTTATTTTGATTTTAAATACTCATCAGTAATGAAATGAAAACAGAAATATTGTTTCAGTATATGTGGTAGTAATAGCTTAGTAATATTTTATTGAACCGAGTCATTATTTAGAAGCTCTACATTTTTCAAAGTGCTACCAAGTAAGTCACAGAAAAAATAAAGAAATAAATGCCAATAACAAAACATTTTACCGATGAACCAGTCTCAAACTTAGGTTTTTTATTTAACTACACCAGACTCAGGGAGTCAACCTAACATATACGTCCAGATTCTTAGCGTGCTGTCCATCATAAATGGACAAGTTTTTTTTCCCAATTTGAACCAAGGATCGTTAGTTTGGTCACCACCTGGGACAATCATTGATTTGGTGAAACATAGAGCAACACGCGTGCCGTGCTGGTCGTTGATTCAAATCCACGCTGCAAGGCCAAATTATTCTTTCTATTTCTTTAAATACTGTCTTAAACTGACCAGCTAGTGAGAGGGTCGAAGACGCATGTGTTGCTACTATTTTTGTAATGAGCCACCCATTCGGAACCCTCTGAAAACTCATGTCGCAAGTTGGGTGTCTCCGCGAGGCCTTGGCGGGCCACCTGTCGCAACGCTGTCACAATCCGTCAAGCGCTCATCCGCGATGCGCAGGCGCCGCCACTCCTGACGGCTTTCGATGGCGGACGAAGACGTTGTACCAACTACCCTTATTACCATAAGATATTGTCTAACTTCACTTCAATTCAATTCAATTATTTAATTCATGTAAATTACATCAGTAATATTTATGAAACGTCTAAATAATGCAAATGACGCTACCTCCGGTTCGGAACCTATAACTTACAGAGAAGATCCCGTAAAGAAACTCTGTCGTATTAGGAATAGTGTTTGTACACGTGCTAATTTAATTTAATTCCTTGGATCAACACTGTGATTCAAGGATGCTGACGAAATGTTTGGTCCAGCTGCAATATTGAATCAAAGTGGTTTAATTTGGAGATTTAATTAATTTTGACGAAAATATACCTTTCCTTTTCTTACTTCGAATTTGATTTTATTTGTTCTAATTCTACATGTTATCAATTTTTAACGGAACTATTTTAGACCTGTCATATAATAAGTAGGTACCTTGAGTCTAACTTCAAGCTATTTAAACATACTTTTAAATGATCATATTATCTTGTATGTTTTTTTAATGTTATATGTTGTAGCATATGTTTCATTATTCCAAATTTCAAAAAACAGAACCTACTTACGTCCAATTCGAATTTAGATCTGAATCAATGTTAATTCTGTCCAGGGTCAATGACTCATGAATGCTATAATTCGGCAGTATCTGAAAGGCTTAGCAGTCCAGGCATGCGCGGGCGCAGCCTCGGCCGTGCATGCTAATCACGCCGTCTACTTTGTGGCTGAATCTTAACCGCGACATTTGCATGCAACCCTGGTCTTCCCTAAATGCACTATTGACAAAGCCGTCTTCTGTTAAGAATGCAATACATTGCACACTGTTCACTTGTTTCTGCAGAGATTTGTAACTAAGTAGGTACTTACTGGGGTTACTGAGTCACTATCTTGCTATAATGCCCACCTTCATAAAACGCCGATCCCAAATAACATGGTAGGAGAATGAAACATGCCATTTACATAGACACCAGCTGCAACTTCTAGATGATAGAGGCAATTTAGCGGGCACACGCTAAATTAAAATATTTTTATGCGGTCAAAGTACTTTTATTATCCTGAACAGAACCAAATGAACAAAAGTAAGCTAAATTTTCATAATAATTAAACAGTTGAAGTCTGTTAACTTGGTTCTGTAACGAATGAAATACGCAATGGCAGCAAAAAAAATTATGCCAACTGAATCGGTGACTAACTAACTGATTTCAAGTTTTACTATGGAACCAACTGAAATGACTGTGATAAAAATTTTCCGTTTCTATAAAATACTCCTAATGTAGCCAAGGGGGTGCTATTAGATGGTTTATTGGTGATGGCTTTCTCTCACGCTGGTGTGGATCCCCACATTGATTTGATTTTTGGAACGCTAAACGACACCGTATACTTTTAATTTGCAACGTGTATGGCCGGATTGACGTCAGTATAACAGAGAACAAAATAGAATCGACCAAAAGTGATGCTAGTATTTACTTGCTGTCATACAAACCCATTTGCTAACAAGTTTTTCTCATTGTTTCAGTTCTTCCTGACCCTCGCGGTCCTGGGACTGGCCGCGGCGACGCCCCGCAAACACTACAAGCGTGACGGTAAAAGACAAGAGTTCTAACGAAATGATTAAGATCATCCAATAAATAAAATAGTATTCATTTACATGATAAGCGAGTCCACTCTTCAACTATATACTCTTGGTATAGGCATATCTGGTGTAGGCATACACATCTCAACAGGACTGACTTTTATTTAATCTTTTAATCAAGGCTTTTATTCTAATTACCAAATTTTATGTAAATAATACTGCAAAAGTGTTACCAACCTACTCTATAATTATTATGTATTACCTTTTTAATGGAATATCTCTGGCTTAAAAAAAATAATCGTACCACTTACCATAGAGACAGCATACAGCAGACATAGAGATTGTCTCTTACTGAAGAACTTAATGTTCGATGTGTCGATTTCAGCTGCTGACTGTTAAAGTTCCACTACAATAACACATACTCTGTCACTTTGAGCTCTCGATTACAAAATTCGAACGCTTATAAAGCTATGCCCACTGATATCCTGATGACGTCAACTAAAGATACAATTTCCTGTTCACAGCCCCGGTGAGCTCATACCTGCCCCCGTCCAGCGGTGGAGGCTTCGGAGGCGGTCGCCCATCCTCGTCCTACGGTGCGCCCAGCCGCCCTTCATCCAGCTATGGAGCCCCCAGCCGCCCATCCTCAAGCTACGGAGCACCCAGCCGCCCGTCCTCCAGCTACGGCGCCCCCGCCCCCTCTAGCTCCTATGGTGCCCCTGCCCCATCCTCTAGCTACGGCGCCCCTTCACGACCCTCATCCAGCTACGGCGCTCCCTCTCGTCCATCATCCAGCTACGGCGCTCCCTCCCGCCCATCCTCCAGCTACGGCGCCCCCGCTAGGCCCCCAGCGACTAGCTATGGCGTCCCAACTGGACCTTCCACCACCTACGGCGCACCCAAACCATCCAGCTCCTACGGTGCTCCTGCTCCTTCCAGCTCCTACGGTGCCCCTGCTCCTTCAAGCTCTTATGGTGCGCCCGCTCCTTCAAGCTCCTACGGTGCTCCTGCTCCTTCAAGCTCCTACGGCGCCCCCGCTCCCTCTAGCTCCTACGGCGCCCCAGCCCCATCCAGCTCCTACGGAGCTCCAGCACCCTCATCCTCCTATGGTGCTCCTTCTTCCGGACACGGAGGTAGCGGGCACGGCAGCAGCGGACATGGAAGCAGCGGACACGGCAGCGGCTTCGGCTCAAGCGGTTTCGGCTCCAGCGGCTTCGGCGGCAGCGCTCCCTCCTCCAGCTACGGTGCTCCTTCCGCGCCTTCGAGCTCCTACGGCGCCCCAGCGGCTCCTTCTAGCAGTTACGGCGCACCTTCAGCTCCTTCCAGCAGCTATGGTGCCCCTGCCGCTCCTTCCAGCAGCTATGGTGCCCCTGCCGCTCCTTCCAGCAGCTATGGCGCCCCTAGCTCTGGTGGCTTCTCTTCTGGTGGACACGGCTCGTCTGGCTTCTCCAGCGGTTCAAGCGGCTTCTCCTCTGGAGGCTACTCTTCAGGAGGATCCGGCGGATACTCTTCCGGAGGCTCCGGGGGCTACTCCGGCGGCCACGGGTCCGGCGGCGGCGTGCCTGCCACCATCAACCAGACCTACGATTCCAACGGTGGATACGTTTACTAGGCTAGCCCTGGTCATGTGAATTGGAAGTATCAATCTCAAAGTGAACAGATCCAGAAGTTGTAAGAAGCAAAATCCTGTCCAATTATTTAGTGATTTAATGTATTGTCTTTGGATATCCAAATAAGATTGTCTAGCTCGGCCTTTCCCACCTTGCTTCTTAGAGGCTAACGTACTTTTAGTCTACTAAAAGTCCAGACCAGATCTTGGAATTCATATCTGTGTTTTTCTTCATTAAATCATGTGTGTGCGTCCAAATCTTCTACATTTTACACCACACTTCTGGATCTATTCATTTTGCGGCTCAATAGTCAATCTGTAAGTTACCTATAGGGTGCAATATTTAGTTTTAATCGTCTCAAGGCCCAGGTCGGAATTGTGGTTTGAAATTCTAAATGTGCGGATATGTACTTCTGGCGAAGTCAGAGTTAAAATAAGCGTATTCTAAAACCTTTGCCAGTGAAAGGTTACTCAGCTGGCATTATGAAATTAGGCTGCACAAACGTTTGAAATCACTTTTCTATTTCCACTCTTCTTAAAGACTTATTAACTCTTCAAATAAACATGTTTGAATGCAAAATTTTATAGCCTATATATATTTAGTTCCAAAAATGTAGCTTGCAGTTAAAATATCTTGATGGGCACGAAAATATGTCTTAACTGAAGAGTAAGTCTTAAGAGTGTATGAAATAGCTTTATGTTGTGATGTGTAGAACTGTGTGACGTTTTCACTGGTAGAGGCGAGTCTCTCTACAGATTCGTGACGTCATCGCGACATCGTCGAACACAAGTATTAAATTTATTTAATTATAACGAACTGTACAAAAATTAGATTAAGTAAGTACGGAAATTTTGTATAAATTAAAACTTTTGTAAATAAGTAACTGAATGTGTCTTTATTTATAGCTCCTTTCCCAAAATTCTCCTTCGCAATATTTTTGAGTAAGTCCTGAATAATCATTTGCATAAATTCATAGAAAAGTGATAGTTAACAGAATTGGCTACTTGACTGTTTTTAAAAAAGTGTTGTAAAATGTTCGCCCGTTTATTTTATATCCCAAGCAATTCGATTTATCTGGATAAAAAATGAATTACCGGAGAGAAATAAGATTTTGTGTAACACATTTAAAAAGCGCGTGAAATCGCCAAGTCAGGTGATTGTTGCAATTGTGACGTCAGCGTTCTATACACCAAACCAATACGGGTCGGAACGACTTAATTTTATGAAAATATTGAATTTTGAAATAAATGGAAAATGTTTAAATAAATCCTTAATATCGATAGCGACACAATAATGAATTTAATTAGTAAAATCATCATCGTTTCGCCACATTAAAATAAATAAATTCACCAACAGCTGTCATTTTGCGAATTGCAGTATTTAGTGACGTCACGCAAATAGTGCTTTCCGTTTCGGTTTTTTTGTTCCACAGATAAAAAAGTAAAATTTTATTTTCAAAAATAAAATAGGTACTGATAAACTATTACTTAAATAATGAGCAAACATATTCCAAATTGTTCATATTTTATTGTTAACACTGTCAAGTAGCCAATTGCAAATTTTTATTGAAACCCAATTAGTATAAAGTAAAATACATTTAAAGGAATGTTGGGGCCTGTCACAGAGATCATATTTTAAAATATTGACGACCTCTTTTTCAAAATGGTTGAATTATTAATGGTTTAATTCATAGAGTGAATAAGAACTACTTACTTCATAAAACGCAGTTTACCGTTTCCGTTGAACGATTCTTGTAATTAAAAAATTAAAGATAAAAGCGCAAACGGGGGATGGAGAGACGGGGGTTTGAAATGAAGAGAAACACGTCAACATACTATATGTTTATTGATGTCGCAGAGCGGCGCATAGTTCACAACATTACACATTTTTTTCACATTTTCAAAATATTCAACAAGGACTAGGAATAAGTCAATAAATAGTAGGTTTATCTACTACCTAACAGTGGACCCATGCGTTTACTAATATACGAGCGCATAATGAAAGGACGTCAACAAAATAAAGGGCATTTCTTATTCACACTTGACTTTAAGCAGATAGTATATAAATATACAGTACAAGGAATGAATTCCAATTTGAACGTAATTTTTTTTAATCTGAAAAATCTTCAATGTCACTAAAGCTGCCAAGCTTACTGCATTTTTACAAATTTCATCACAAAATATTTCGACTCTCAATTATATATAAAATATTTAGCCCTAACATTTTTCTCATTCTATTCCTCTAAAAGAGAGTTTGAGAGTTTGGCTTCCGTTCGCAGTTTCAGATCAGATTAAATTAATTGGTATTTTATTAGAGAGTTTTCGCGATATTTCTAGTACGTATGTACCATTGCAATCTGTAAGTTAATTAAAGGCAGGGGACAACAATAAAGAAAGTATTCATTAAATATTGACCACTTGAGAAATTGACGTTTAAAATTTTTAAGCTCCCAGTGAAATGAGTTGTCAGATAAGTACCTATGGTGAGTAGTATGCTTAAATTAACAATATAATCATTCGTCGTTCGTTGCCGTACGGAGTAGACGTGTACAAAGTTTTTCTAAAAAAATTCAATATCGTTGTTATTCTAATTGCATCCTTAACTTATAATTTTAAAACTTTAAATTGTGTGACCGCTGTCCTGCTTATGCCGCCTTTCACTACTGCGCACTGCGACTGAAGAGGGCCCACCTTCACCCCCGCTAGACACGTATGATTGCTATTTTTTAACTCGCTCACTCAACACTCTCAACGCACCATCAACATGAGTGTCCAGCGGTCGCCAACTGGAGGGTCGCAGCCTGATTTATCCAAGATGAATGCAGAACCATCCATCACATTTCGGAAACGCAAAGTTGTTTGTGATATTGAGTGTTCCTGTTCTACTGATCTGAAAGAAATGCGATTAGAAATATCTCGTATTGGTTCTCTGTTGGAAAAATATGTTGAATCTAATGAACAAATTATGAAGAATATGCAAGAGAATATTATCGACATAAAAAATCAAATCACTGAAATGAAGTCATCAAGCGAGCGTTCATTGAGTGCAATGCAATTAAAAGTAGAATCTCTTGAATCTGATGTGAGCCAACTCAAAGAATTCACAAAAACTACACATTCCCTGGATAACAGTCCAATCATAGGTGAACAAATCATTCAGGAGATGCATAATCGCAATAAAAGAGAGAAAAACGTCGTGCTTGTCGGGCTGTCTGAGCAGACTGCATCCACCGCTGACGAAAGAATGATGCAAGACGAAACCGATGTACTAAAAATTATCTCAGAGGTAAGCACAGGCATTCCAAAGCCGTGCAAGATCTTCAGAATCGGTAAATTTCACGTAGGAAAGAATCGTAGCCTCAAGATATGTTTTCAAACTCAAGAGCCAGTCAAGCAGTTACTTTACAACAGAAGTAAGTTGCCGGATAATCTAAAAATTTTTTCTGATCAGACTCCTACACAACAAAACTACATGAAAAACTTAAGAGAAGAGCTGAAGCAACGCCAGATAAAAGGTGAGAATGACCTTACAATTAAATATGTCAACGGAACACCAACCATAATACAAATAACAAAAAACTACAAACTGTCAACACAGTGATTAACGATAGTCATGCAAATACAAACACATATGGAGTACTGGACGACTACAATTGCATTCCGACTACTAAATCACGATTTACCTTTTTTTACCTTAATGCCCGAAGTATAAGAAAGAAAGGAAAGTTTGATGAACTTAAATGTATTTTACAAGCTATACCAAACCCTGTTCACATTATCCTCCTAACCGAGACATGGATCCGCAATGAAGAACAAGCATTACAATATCAATTACCAAATTACTATCACTACTTTAACTGTAGAACAGATACCACTGGAGGCGGAGTATCAGCTTATGTCCACAATAACCTGAAACATAATCTTTCAGAGTCAGTGTATATAGGGGGCACTAACTACCTGTGGATACAACTTCAGAAATATGCTCTTGAAGTGGGCGTTGTATACAATCCAGGACACACGAATTTCAAGCAATTTCTCGAGGTGTATGAATCACAACTACTACAAAGAAGAAGAGCAATCGTTTTTGGAGATTTCAACATAGACCTTCTTACAAAAGATCAAAAAACTAAACAGTACAACCAACTCCTAAAACAAACAGGGCACAAGATTGTCAACAAGATTTCAAAAAAATATAGCACTAGAGATGGAGCGCTTAAGAAATCGCTCTTAGATCATATTAGCACCAACTTGAACAATGATAACTTCCATGTCATTACCATGAATTCTTCTCTTTCTGATCATAAACAGCTGTATGTTGAAATTAAGAAAGTCAAACCACCACGAAGACAATACTACCAATACAAAGCTATAAATTATGAAAAACTCTTTAGATCGATGGAGCAATCTGGAATACAGGAATCATGCAACGATTTCACGATATTGGAGAAACAGACCAAAACATTGACGGATGAAAATAGGGTTACAAAGATAAAAATAACAAATGAGCCACAGAAAGAATGGATACATAAAAACGTTATAAAAGAAATAAATGACAGAAATATTTTATGGTCCCAGCTACAAAAGAATCCAAATGATGAACATCTAAAAAAAAAGTTTGGCAGTAAAAGAGAACATGTAAATGGCCTTATTCAAGAGACAAAGAAAAAATATTACGCAAAAGAATTTAAAAAGTACACCCTGAAACCCAAAAAACTTTGGAACCTACTGAATACCCTAACTTACAACAAAGTCAAACAAAACAGCCTACCCTCAAAACTTTCTGTCAATACCAGAGATGTAACAGATCCTAAGGAAATATGTGAAATATTTAACAACTTTTTTGCTACCATAGGAGTACGTTTAGCTGATGAAATCCCAATCTCATTTCATAATAATTACAGCAACGGTCTACCAAAAGGTATTTTACCTCTTTTTCAACCGCACAGCTGGGAACCATGCAACGAAATTGAAATTCTAAACATAATTAACAATCTCGACTCTAATAGTAGCACAGGGTTAGACGGAATTAGTACAAAAGTAGTGAAATGTGTAAAACATTTAATAACACCCCCATTAACAAAAAGTTTGAACAAACTGTTGAGTGAAGGAACATTTCCAGATTCGCTTAAAGTTGCCAAAATTACTCCTATCCATAAATCAGGTCCAAAAACTGAACCAGGTAACTATAGGCCAATATCTGTCTTGCCTGTTTTATCCAAAATCTTCGAAAAAATTTTGCATTCCCGATTACTGAACTATTTAAATTCTATAAACTTCTTCTTTGAGCGGCAATACGGGTTTAGACCAAAAAGCAGTACCCTTTCAGCAACAATTGATCTCGTAACCAAAATAAAGCTTAATATCGATAAAAAAAATATTGTTTTAGGAGTATTCATTGATCTGAAGAAAGCCTTTGATACTGTTAGTCATAAAATCCTTTTAAAAAAACTAGAACTCACAGGTATAACTGACAAAGCCTTAAACATTTTTGAATCTTACCTGACCAACAGATCACAGATAGTAAAAATAGACAGCGATACTCAAAGTGATCCGATGCCTATCACCTGTGGAGTGCCACAGGGTTCCATATTAGGCCCACTGCTATTCTTAGTGTATATTAATAATATACATGAAATAGGTTTGAATGGGCACCTCACCCTATACGCCGATGACACATGTCTTTTTTACTTCGGCCCTTCCATTCAAGATCTTGTGTCTCAAGCTCAGGATGACCTAAATGTGCTACATGACTGGTTTCAATATAACTTATTAACTGTTAATGTTACGAAAACTTGTTATATTCTTTTCAAGGCTAAAAATAAACAAATACCAAACTATCCACCTCTTACAATAAATAATGTCCCGTTGCAAGAAAAAACCTATGAAAAATATCTTGGCCTGCGATTGGATACAAATTTAACATGGAAACCTCACATTCAACACATAAAATCAAAATTATTATCGGTCTTTACCTCTCTTAGAAATACCATCCGATGCATACCACGTAAACTACGCCTCACAATTTATAACGCACTAGTTAAGCCACATCTACAATACCTGATCGAAATATGGGGAAGCGCTGCCAAAACCAATTTAGACAATATACAAGTCTTGCAAAATAAAATAATAAAACTACTTTTTAATTATAATTTCCGAACATCAACCGAAAAAATATATCGCGAAACAAAACTTATGAATGTGAAAATACTGCATATTTACAACACCTGCATTTTTATCCGAAAGGCAATGAAAAAAAATATCCACTCCACTACACAATTTACCAAGCGAAATAATGTTGGGCGCCCCTGCACTCGACGCGCGAGCTACATTGTTGTACCGAAGACGCGAACGAGGTACGGCAATACCACAGTAACATGCGAGGGCGCGCGGTTTTTTAACAAAATACCCTCAGAAATAAAACATATTGATTCGTTCAATGTATTCAAAAAAAGACTAGCCCAGCATTTAATGGAAACAAAGGTGCTATAAAATAATATCATAATCGAATCATGCAAATTTAAACGTAATTACCTATAAACTGTTCGTAAATGTTAGTGTTCACAAAATAATTATGTTTTGTTTTATTTTTATGCAGTATTGTTTACAGCTGTGTTTTGTTGTATGTATGTCAACGAACGTGTATTTAATATTACTTAAAGTTTAAGTTCTCATGTAAGTGACGTTTGTCTTTATGGGAATAAATGTCTTTAAACCTTATATAATGCGTAGGACGGACGTCATATACAGCTAATACAAGCACTGACGGAAGAATGAAGACTCTACAATGATAATGAATTATGAATAGGTATAGTTTACTTTCCCTTAGAAGTAAGTCGGCTAATCTGAATACTAGTAGGCACAAGGATTGGTACGAGACTCTAACGTCAATGACAATGATTAATCCTTGTTAATTATAATTCCGGCTATTATAACCTTGTGTTTAGCAATAAAAACAATCATTAGTTAGTTTTCATCGCCTACGATAACTAGCAGTTAGCTCAGTTGGAAGATCAGCACGCGCGCGATACGTGAAAGTCGTGGGTTCAATTCCCATACCGCAAAGGGAGATAATTTTTTTCTGTTTCTAATATTTAATCACTAGTTAGAACAGATAAGCACTTGTTACTTTTAAAACAATTCACATTTTAAGTATGTTAAACGATTTTTAAATTAAGAAGCGTATTTATAGATACTTTTGAATAAGTTGTGGATATGACACAATGTTAGTATGGGCCACACAATGTTAGTATGGGCCACACAATGTTAGTATGGGCCACACAAATTTAAGTCAGTAATATGCGCTCTTATTAGAAAACGGGGTCGAAGAACAACAACGATACCTATATCTACACTTACACCTATTGATATGTTTCGTTTCACACTAAGTATCTATGATATGTATATAATTTATATATTTATATGTATATTTAATCACGCAGACATGATATGTATCGTATTTGTAGTCTTAGCCAAATATTATATAGTTAATAGTTACACAGATTTACCTCTGGGTAGAAAGGTCGTCATATAATTTGGTATCACATCGAAGGTACGCAATTTCACATATCTGATATGTTACGCTACAGTTGCGTCTAGTAAATATCTCGTAAACAATTTAAAAGCACATTTACAATAGTTCCAATAAGGTTAATTTACACCAAAGTGATCACATAGGTAATACATTCAAAAAGGTTCAAATGGTGACAACATCGATTACAAACAGTATAGACGAGGTCTATGACAAACTCGGCCAGAGCCGGACCAGGTGAGGCGAGATAGGTTAAGTTAGTTTAACTTGAACACCAATAGATCAATACACATTAGTTGACGAGGATACAGACGCATGACCGTTAGTGCGGGCAACTTGCCGAGGTGGTTTAATTTGTTCTAAAATCAGGATGCGCGTCTTTTGACGTCGAATTTAGGCCGCCTCGAGTGGAGTGAGCTGATCGGTCTGAAGCCTGTTGTCTGAATCTATTACAAATCGAAATATCTCGGTACAAATATCTAAAGACTTCTCAATTATATAACACTTAATCAGAGATCATTTGTTGCCTTGCAAAGTCCTTAGACATTCATAATGTTTGTAAAAAGCTTGATGTGCATTTTCTGACTAAATCGCGTGCACTGACGGTTAGGCGCCTTTCGAAACATCCATCAATCCTATCATTAGTTAAACGAAGCTGATAACTTACAGCTAAAATGTAATAAAGATATAAAAAATGAATTCTAATTCTCATAAACTATATCGATAAAGCTTCGCTTATAAAAAGAATTACAGCCACTAAGTTGTACTGCCTACTACAGGACGCTGCGCTATGAGGCAAAAACCTATGTTTATACGTAGCGTGTAAAATGTAAACAAATCAGTCACGCAGTCGCTATCGGTAGGCGACAGTCGCCATGTCGCCATCATTACCCGCTAATGTTGCTTTTCAAGCGATATGTTTCAATTAGATATCTCCAATCACTCAACGATTACTTTGGTCACATGAAGTAAGTATATTATATTACTGCGATTGTTCTACGACGCGTATTATATTCCATATAATTAATTTATAACATGATCTATAAGCACGTAACATATTGTGTGCTCTCAATTCTATACTTTAATTGACTTAAATAAGGAATCTTCTTCAATATAAACAATATATATATAAAATATCTTCTAACAACGAACTAAGACTCCGTCTTGATATGTATCAGTTGCGTCATCACTTTTACAATATAATTTGCTACAAAATAACATCGCTTAAAGTCATTACACATATACTAGAACGTACTCTATTGCTTTAATGTTTTCGTATTTTACTTTCTACGTACATACATACAACACCTTGCGCTAAGTGCGGTCCTTGGGTTGTGTGAGTCGCGATGCAGCTCCTATTGTACATAAAACTTACAAAACTGTGTTCGGAAGATACGGCGATATGTCATAACTTTGAGCATAACATTCTAATTCGAAAAATACTGAAGATAAAACGGTTCACCATTTCGATGTAGGTTACCAAATATGAAATCAACGGTTAATTGTATCTGTAAGGACAGTAAAATCGTCACAAAATATACCATCCCGTGTGTGGCCGTGCGCTGGCGCGGACGACGCAAGGCAGGCTCGAGGCAGACTGAGGGCTTCCTTCAAGTTACTCTCACGTTTGCCATCTTCTACGTAATGTCCGTACCTCAATGTCAAGTCTCCAAATGAAAGCAAACAAACCACGAACGTTCTCCAAAGGGTTTTCACTCCACATCCCATCAGAAGAGTCCTATTTCTTCCCTTTTAAGACAATGAACACTCTTTGCTTGATGCTACCTTACCAGTGAAACTACTTTTGCAACATAACAACCATTACTTTCAAATATACAACCATCACAGTTCGTGCACAAACAGAATTGAATTTTACTTTTACTGAATCACTCCACCCCAAAATCTGATCGAGCCTTAACCTACACAAATCTAATGGTTATACTTATCTCAGAAAGCCGTCTGCTTGCCAAACGGCTGGACAGGTGGGGGGGCGTTGCTGTTCCCGAAGAGGGGGGTAGGCCCGTCGTTGGGGTCGTCCAGGTCGTCGTCGTCCGGCTCCAGGGCCGGGTTGATGCGGCCCGACTTCTCGTCGGGGCCCACGAGGGTGGTGGCGGCGCCGTACAAGCGGCCCGGTACTCCTCCGAGAACTGACATCTGCTCGCCAGCCTCCGATGGCTCGTCTACACGCCGGATGTCCTCAGGAATGTTGACCACGCAGTTGAAGTAGTCAGACTCGGGGCTGAGGTAGCCGGAGTTGAAGAGGTACCTGTTGGTTTGAGCTCTAGTAAACCTGGAGTAAAGGTTTCATCTTAAGAGAGAGGCGCCGCGCGCTATATAAGCGTAAAGGAAACCTACGTCCCGTAAAAGACTAGGGTTGTCAATCGTACTTTAAAATATATTATTATACTATACTAACTGTTGCCCGTGACTTTATTCGCATTATTTCTGAAAATTATCCTATATGTTAATCTCATCAACCTTTCTACCAAATCTCAGCTAAATCCATTTAGCTTTATGTTGTCGGCTATATTATCTATTTTGTAAATATTCTTTAAAATATTCAGAAACTATTTAATAGACATTATGTAGATAAGTAAATGTTTGACGTTGCAATGTGTTATGATCATATAAAATCTATGACGAAATCGTGTTTTGACAGGAATTTAAATGTATCTCACTTGACTAACTAATTAACATCACTATTGTGTAGCGTTTGAATTTTTAGCGGAATAAAAGAAATACTCATTCGAAATGGCCAGTAATTTTACATTGATTATTGTATCTCTTTTAAACCTTGTACCTGTTTATTTGGAAAGAGTTCAAGAAAAAATCATAATTCACATATATTGAAATTGAGACGTAATATTGTTAAATCTGTATCAAGCTAGGTGTAGGTGTTAATAAAAGTAGTTTTGGCATCTCCCAAAGAACTTAAGTAATTTAATATTATAGCATTTTTGTAAACCCACATTTGTAATTTCTAGCTAGGGATAATTCTACTTCAAACCGTGAAAAGCTCGTGTGTATTTCCGCTTAAAGAAAACTTAAGTGACATAACGGTTGTGACGTAACAAATTGAATAGGTAACTCTAGCATCTCTAGCAACAGTTTGGTCATTAAACATCACTAGGAACCAATCAATACAAATAATTTAAAGAACAATCTTAAGTAAAATGTCGTATGTTGAGTTCTGAACGACTTCCTAGTAATTTAAAGTCATTGACGGTAACAAGCAGACAGTTTATTGATTCCTGAAGATTAAAGCCAGCGGTGAAGTCCCTTCTCTGGCTAGTTTATTAGGTGAATGGTTGTGAACGTCCCGCTATACGTCACGACGCCATCACTCACCCGCGCCCAGGGCCGGCTTTCACTCAAAAGAGTCCCTGGGCACATTAGAATAATACATAAGCATAGAGCCCCTGTGATAGTAAAGTTCCAATTCACGTGTTTTTTCGCTTTATTTGAATACAATTTTGAAAGAAAGAAAGTATATTTAATGACACACACAATATTTGGTACGAGAAACATTGAAAAGTGCAGCTAATAAGGTCATATCCTCAGCATGAACTGCTGCGGCAATGGAATCAATGTGGCAGCTTTTTGGTACAGTAAATTTTGATAATAAAAGAAAATCACTTATGATTTCTTTATAGACTACTTAATTAAATAAATATATTTTTCTGAACGTATTAAACTAAAAATGATCAAGCGAGCGTACAGCAGGTATCAGTTATGGCTTAGTAACCGAGTTGGGATAAGGGGCCTCAAGACTTCAGGGGGCCCTA
The DNA here is from genome assembly GCA_037074685.1 of Glyphodes pyloalis. Classification (NCBI taxonomy): domain Eukaryota; kingdom Metazoa; phylum Arthropoda; class Insecta; order Lepidoptera; family Crambidae; genus Glyphodes; species Glyphodes pyloalis. The sequence continues at coordinate 336,540 of JAYKKO010000012.1, read as the reverse complement.
GGCGAGTGCCCAGTTTGCCCAGCGGATAATATGTGCCTGCCTGCGCCTGCGACGATACACACGACGCTCAAATTACTCTAATGTTTACGGCGCAGATCGATATCGGTACATTACTTTGTTGCTAATATTAGGTACAGTCACTAAGTATTATTATATGCACGAATTTACGAGACGTGGCGAAGGTAACCGAGATGTACTTGCCGAAGGATGTTGTAAAATGATCTCACGTGCTGTGCAATCACCAGCATGATGGTAATCTACTCCACATTCTCACGCGCTTATGATACCGATAGCTGTATTTAAGAACCCTACCTAACACATGTTTGGTAATTTTGCCCAAAACACTCTTCGTCGATGATCTATGTATATGACAATTTTCGTTTAAAGTTCAAACCCAGCGCCACATAAATAGAGCGCTTTTGACATTATCATACTTTCCTGGCCATTTACACGCACAAATTTGACATCGTCTTTAATTCAAAGCAAATATAGAAGCCATTAAAAATTTACATTTAATTACACTCTATTGATAATGCAGAATCTAAAACAGTTTGAAGACAAGTCAAAAAACCAAACCAAGATGACTTGAACCTATATTATACATATATTTATACAATTATTTATAATTATTAAATAATAATACATATTAATAATGTCACATTATCTAATGACAAAAAAGTTGTGTATAAGGACATTCTGTAGTAAGTATATTTACATAAGCATAGCACCCGTGCGAAGCCGGGGCGGGTCGCTAGTAACATATATAATGATATATAAAAAAACAAATATGTGTGCATTTTTAGTTCTAATTACATATTTCGAATGTCAAAGTGGTAATTAACTTAAACAGTTTCCGTTCCGCACTATTTTTTTAATTGAATGATCTGTTTTCAAATATAAAATTTCATATTATTTTTTAAAAAATCTTTCACTCAACAAACATTTTAGATATACACAATTATAAAATAATTCCGACTCAAGTTGTTCTTTAATAACTTCTATGATTTGTCACAATATGTAACAAAAAATAGCAGGGATTATGACCCAAACCTTTTCTGTTACTTAAATCTTTTTCAATAATGTATACCTACACAGCAATAAATGTTTCTCAGTGAGGCTTTTGTACGGACGCTAATAAGCCCCTCAAAATGAAGAGGGTTTGGGTTCGATTCTTTTTAACAAGCTGCCATTACTTGGACGACTTCGTAAATAAGTAATGAGCAAGATTTTTCAATTCCTTTTACGAAACCTTCTTACGAATTCATACCCACGTTTTTAAAACATTGATTGGCAGAGTTATATTGCGGCCATATTTTTTACGGGAAGGGTCGTTCCGATCGCTACAATCTATGCTTTGTCTCTGTCTTATTGTGTGAGCTAATTACCGTTCTTCGGTACTTAGTTTCAAAATAGGGATGATGACTAGTTAGTCATCTAAGAAGACAGGTATCTACCTGTCAAAACGCGATATGTTCATTGATTTTCAATGAAAATACGAGACAATGACGTTACGAATTCAACTTATTAACAAACCTCATATTAAACAGTTGAAATCACTTTTTAAAGATAAATTTGCAAAAAAACATAAAAAATATCTTCCCGACCGATTCGGCATAGGCGATCAATATCATTAAAATCAACCAATTACTCATGACTGGGTTTATAGTTCCTGAATGTTTGCGCAACACACAAGTGCACTCTCTCTTCCTTCACTCTCATATCTAATGAGACAGCAGACCAACATGACCGAAGACAGGTCAGCTCCTTACGATGACAGCAAGCTACAATTTTCCTTATCAGATTTAAGGTGATCAGTCTAAAAATATCCTAACCAAACAGGAAACAACACACAAAAATCTTGCCCCCGCAGTACCAAACCCACGACCTCTGAATCACGAGCCTTAGCTCGCTACCACTTGACCATAGAACCAGTTAAGAAACATTAATACTCACACTGAGAGCCAGGAGATGAACGCCAGCGTGAACAGCGACATCACCATCGCCATAGTCCGGAAGGGGAACAGCTGAACCTCGTTGACGGGATCCCAGCCAGGGTAGTGGATCAGGGGAGGCAGGCCGAGCAGCTTCTCGCCCCCCGACAGGCGCACCAGCAGCGCCACTATGTACGCCGCCAGGGACCCGTACGTGTTGCAGTACTTCTTGAAGTGGACCACCATCAGCAGTTGGGGGAACAGGATCACGTACACCAGGTCGGAGCACATCGACCTGTGAACGGAGCTGGTTAGTAGTGCAGTAGGGTAATGCAGTATACTATACTGTTGACCCTAGTTCGTCTCTTAGATTATCCAAATATATGGAACACGGAATATTGATGAAACAGAAAAAAACGTCTACCCGTGCAGCGTAGGATTCGAACCCACGCCTTCGAGAAGCGCCCGTGCTGCTCTTCCAACTGAACTAACCGCAAGTTATCGTAGGCGATGAAATTTTCTGTTGTATTAACCTCTTAACCTTTGGTAAGTGTCCGCTGCCGTAAGCGTTTCATTGCAGAAATGTTTAAAAACCACGGAATCGAAGACACACTGGCATCTTAATAGATTTTACAATGTTTATTGTGCTTCGCGTCGCACTAATAATTTTCAGTTTCTTGTAAATTATTTAAAGTTCACTAGTGGAGCGTAAAGCAATTGAATTAAATGGGATCGTCCAAGTGTTTTTCCTTCATTACCCTTCATCCAATCTCGACCTTTTCGTTTTAAAAGTTAATAACTTGGCAACATTTAATAATCATTACCCATTACATTTAGACGACCTCGGTGGCGCAGTGGCTAAGGTAGACGCCGAAAGCGCGTAAGGTCCCGGGTTCGATTCCCGGTCAGGTCACTTTGGAAAACGAACTTTTCTCAATTGACTTGTGTCTGGGTGTGCTGGGATGACGCCCCCAGTTAGTATCCGTCGTCTGGTACTCACAGTACAAGGGAAAACCTTAGTTTGAGACCAGGTGATTGGTATGATTGTCTGGCGCATTTATTTACTACCCATAATCTAGTTACAACATACAAGGTTGAATGTTAGTCAATATAGTTATATAGACCCATTCTCCTTTCGGGGTTACCGTCGGCCAGGATGAGTACCAACACTTTATATTCCCACCTAATATCGCGCGCATAAAATTAGCAATAAATGTTATATGTTTGTATGCCTGTGTGTACCCCTTCACGACTCATTGCCATCAAAGTGTCGTAAACTTATCGGCCCATAATCCGACACGTATTGAAGGATCCTAATGTATCATAAGGAATCTTTTGTCAGTCTGTTCATCTTGGCGATTGAACGAAGTTATCACGACAACAATTCGAAGGTTCGATCGTTCTATTATTACGTAAGACGATATATGTATGTATATATTGACGACCTCCGTAGCCGAGAGGCGAGCGGGCCGGACTTTGGTGCGCTATCTCTGAGGTTCCGGGTTCGATCCCCGGTCGGGTCAATATGGGAAACGAACTTTTCTATATTGTCTCGGGTCTGAGTGTTGTGGTACCTTCGTTGTTTCTGATTTCTGTAATACAAGTGCTTTAGTTACTTACCACAGGATTAGAGCAATGTATGTGATGTTGTCCAATATTTATATATGAAAGTGCTTCCATCAGAAAGACACTCGTGGACACCTTAATTTATAAGCAAACATTTGCAAAAATTGACGACCTCCGTGGCGCAGTGACTAAGGTAGGCGGCCAAAGCGCGTAAGGTCCCGGGTTTGATTCCCAGTCAGGTTAATTTGGAAAACGAACTTTTCTCAATTGACTTGAGTCTGGGTGTGCTGGGATGACGCCCCCATTAAGTATCCGTCGTCTGGTGCTCATAGTACAAGGCGCAACCTTAGTTTGAGACCAGGTGATTGGTGTGATTGTCTAAATCACACCAATCACCTGGCGCTTTTATTTATTTTATTTATTTACATTGGTTTTACACCAAATTCTGCAAAATGTAGATAGATAGATACACTTTATTGCACAGAAAATTTTACAGAAATTGGTTTTACAGACATAATCAAGTACAATTTAGGCGGTCTTATTGCTAGAAAGCAATCTCTTCCAGACAACCTTTAGGTAGAGGAAATAGTAGATATCGAGAAAATTCGGAATTCGGTCGTGCAAAAGTTTTATTGAGAGAATATTAACAGGAAACATAAATACCATAACATGATTAATACAAAAATAATCATAATATGGCGTAGGGAAGTGACGAGCCCATCGCCCGCTGGTGAGAGTTGGTGATCTTCGCACCATGAAGAGCGACAACTCTCTATCAGTGCAGTCAGTCTCCCCAGGGCAGCTTGTGGCGGGCTGAATGGGATTGACACCCCTTGGGACCCGTGCCCCTGAGAGTCGACCAGGCCCCTGCCTCTGCTTGCCTTAGTTGGCCGGTGGGAGTGGACCCCACAGGGGCCGCATGACTCTCACCTCTGGCTTGCCTTAGCTGGCCGTCCAGAGTGGGGCGTCAGAGCTATATGCTCTCAGGGTGGAAGTGAAAGATGCCTAAGTCGCGAGTTGGCACAGTGGCGTAAATCAGTGGGTAGAAAGCGGTGCACACCTCTCCACACCCTGAGCCGCTCACACAATGTTGCTCCCCGTCGCTCCTGCTTCGTGCCTTGAGTGGGCGACCAATGGGGGCCCATGACAGTGAGATGGCGAGTCACCACCTGCCCATTTTAATCGTGTTTTTAAACATAGATCGGGCAGGTGCCATAGTCCTTCCATAGTCCCGGTTACCCCGTCCATTAGCACCTCAACCCAATAGCCCAGATTCCTTGTTCTTCCACTCCATACCATAGTCCTGCACTGACCGGGGGTTGTCCTTGGCTGCATTTCATAGTGTATACAGGGATAATCGTCGGTCGGTGTCACATTACATTTAGATTATACTTGTTTTTTTAAAGGGCCTCTACGTGTTGGCTTCGGCCCCATGCACGCCTCCCAAAAGTCCGGGACTCTGTAGTCCCGAGATATTGGAAAAAAAACAGATAATAATAATAGTACATACAAATAATAACATAATAAATAAATATATATATATGTATATATATATATATAGAGAGAGAGAGAGAGAAAAAATAATAATATATGAAATCAGATTAAATACCAACAAATGCTTTATTTAAAATACCTTGATAAAGGATACAAGTTTACGTTTAGTTAAGAGAAAAAAAGAAAGATATTACTCTTGATTTAAAAATGGGAAGGGACTCAGATTCCCTTTATGAATTTTATTTTTAATTTATTTACAATGTTTTAGGCAATAAATAATATACATATTATATCTATATCGATCGACGTTATAGCGTAGTCGGTTAGTACTAACTGCTAAAAGCATAAAGAACGAATCGCGCCTAGATGTGTCACTTACCGGCTGACACCCATTTCACCTGCGCCACCCGACATTATTTAGAACACATAAGAAATCCACAAAAACCAAAAGTTCGATAATTTGAGATATTCAATGTTATAACAAGTGAATCCGCGGTTTTAAACGAGCCACGTAACCACAGGTAATTCGGCACGCACGAAACCCGAGGCCGGCCGAGGAATCCACTTTATAGAGCCAAAGTGTAGCGAGGACGCCGCGGGCGGGCCAGGGTGACGAGGTTTACGAATCTTCTTTTAAGCCCGGTTCCAATAACTGAAAAACGATCCGTTCTAGGTACGTGTGTAATAAATTAAACAAGGCGTAAGCCAGACGACCGACGGACGACTGATGACAGCTGATGTGGAAAGTAAATTTGAAATTTGAATTAACGACTCGTAGTCGGTTGGTGAAAAATGGACTGTCGTTTTTGACAGAATACGAATCGTTAAATATTAGAAACGGTCAATAGACCGCTCTTATGTCGTAAATAAGCGCTATATTATCAGAGGTTTTAAATTTTAATTACACAAAATGGCATTTTGTATATGAGCGCGACTAGCAATTGACCTGATTTTTAAAACATCAAAGTCATAGACCAAATGTATATTCTCTCTTGAGTTATCCCTGCGTCCGCATGGGCTGCACTCATGGTGCATCGCTGCATTGCACAATGTACGCCGCCTCTCCAACGTGAGCCGTCATAAACGCAGCGAGCTCACGACGCGAGATCTAAAGCACCGGGTTGTTTATGGCCAATCATAGACCACACACAAATTAATGAGCCCAAAATACAGTCACTCAGTTGGATGGTACATTGAAAGTTGCGGGTTTGGGTTTTTGGTTTAGATTTGATATATGTTATTTTTATTGCAACGCGAAAGGCATAACTTGAAAAGCAAAAGCTATGCATTTTTAATCTCATTTTACTATAGGATTTTTTGTCTTATGACATGCCAAGACAAAGATCCCTTAAAAGCTTATTATAATTACTGACTGTAATAATTGGTACATTGGATAATTTATTCTTACGTTTATCCGTAAGAATACATACATATATACAATAGTAAATCTTTACGCAAAATCTTCTGAAAGGGTGTGGATGAAATTTGGTACCTAGATATATAGGAACACATAGGACCCATTTTATCCTAAAATAACGCAAACAAATAAAAAATAACGTTTCAGACAAATGGAAGAGCTTGTTTCAGCAATTTAGATCTAGCTAATGACGACTGAGCATGACCTTTAAAAATATGACAACAAAAGTTCTAAAATAAGAGGAGCGGAGCCTTGATTCGAAGCTGGCAGATAAACCGGTTCCACCTAGCTTGATATTCAATTAACTTGCTCAAACAGTCACAGAAATGGAATCACTACAGAACCTATTGATCCCGCTCTCGATTCCGGAGGGTTGCCTCTAAAACCTTTCGAATTTCCTTAAATATAATACAAGCCGTTTTACTCGACTGATCTAAAAGAAACATAATGTTTTTAACACTTACTTAATATAGCGTCGCGCAGTATTTACCAATCGAAAGAAGAAAGAAAAGAAATATTTGGCACAAAACATTTAACAGTAATTACATAGATATATAGTTTTAAGTCTACAATGTGCCAAAAAGGTTCACTCAGCATTATACCGTACATTTGGATAGCATGTAACGACTGGTTTTCAGTGGTCACCCTATATCGAAAAACTATAGGGCGAGTAGGATGTGGCTCTATTAACAAAATATGAGAAGATTAAAACACATGCTCTGCAATAACTTAATTGGGTAGCATTTGATTTGTGGTATATAAAAATCTTAATAAAACAGGAAAGAACAATCCCTACTTATATTATAAATGCGAAAGTAACTCTGTCTGTCTGTCTGTCTGTTACTCTTTCACGCCTAAACGGCTGAACGGATTTTGATGAAATTTGATATAGGTATACGTTGAATCTCAAAAACGGACATAGGCTACTTTTTATTAGAAAATAAAGGGGGGTGGGGGTAATACCACCTTTGAAAGTTTATATGATTTGAAGTTAGAGATATGAAATTTGGCACAAATATAGCTCGAAACTTGGATTAAAATATAGACTACTTTTTGATTCAAATATTAGGGGAGAAAGGGGTAAAACCGACCATGAAAGGATGTAGTCCACGCGAACGAAGTCACGGGCACAGCTGGTAACATATAAATAATTTTATAGTATGCTAGTCGTCCAGATTATTATCATTTTCAAGTTATGACTACAACTAGCATTTACAAAACACTTATTTATAAATTTAGACAGGCATTTCTTTGAATATCCAGGAGATAAGTCTTAAATTTAGTCTTGAACGCATATTTTGACACGGAGTTCCTGATTGGCGGGGGTAGGTATATAATTCCAGCATTTTTTTTAATAAAAAAAGTCTCGCTTAAACTCGAGAATGCCTAAACCGATTTGGCTGATGTTGGTTTTGAAATAACTGTGGAGGCCCATGGAATAGGCGTTACAACGTTCACCGGGAGAGCTAAAATAATCTAAAATGTGGACCATATTCAAACGAGGCTTCGAGGTCAAGGACACTTTTTATCCCGAAATATTTATCCGGTAAAGTCGCAGACAACGTCTACAACTTTTAATACTTTTTACATTTCTTTTTGTATGGTATTTTTTTTCAAAATATTTATTTATTGTAACCATTGCTTACTGAGCTGGCAGCCCTAGCCCGCGGCGGATTATGTTTCAATTACCAGAATTACCTTCACCCTTTGCTGATCCGATTCGCGTTTCATTAACATACAACTCCACATATACGAGTTTATATACTGGTATAAGTATATTTTCAGCCTTGATGGTTAATGTGATTATATGGTTACATTCCTCGCACATAATTACGAACTGAAATTACATAATAGTTTTCATATAGGTTTATTCCATTTTCCTTGAATATAATCATAGCATGTCTTTACCGGATGCGGGAAAAATAGATACCAAATTAATACGAGTATAAATTATTTACATTTTTACGCTTGTTCGTTAACTCATGCTAAAGATACATAATATGGGCCTTGCGAAGTTTGGGATAAAAAATCATACCTAATAGTTTTAAGATCATTTTCGATTAAGTGGGATATATGACTACGCCTGATAACTGAGTGGCTATAGAAGGATTCAACACTCTATTCTATACTTATTATTTCGCTCAACTTTCTTATTACTCTAGTTTTTTTTTATAACAACCTCTGTAGAACATAAATTTTAAACATCACTACATAGTTTAAAACAAAGTCGCTTTTTCTGTCCCTATATCCTTTTGTACGCTTAAATCTTTAAAACTACGCAACGGATTTTGATGCGGTTTTTTTTTGATAGATAGAGTGATTCCAGAGGAAGGTTTTTATGTGTAATAAAGAATAGAAAAGCCAATATTTCTAAGTATTTACATTACATCCGTGCGAAACCGGGGCGGGTCGCTAGTTTAAAATAATTTAACGGGTCAAAACGCGACACCATTTTTATTTAATAGTTAATACGAACTACTCACTGCCCGACGTTTCGGTTAGGTTGCACCAACCGTGGTCAGCTTGTAACGTTAAATTATTTTAAACTCCGTAGAACATCCTCGTATGACCAAATGTCCTTTTAAATGCCAGACACAACTGACTGCCACAAAAGAACATATTAAATTTTGACACAGCTGGTTTTAAAAGTAAATTATGGAACGGTATTAACGACTCGCAGTCGGTTGAAGCAAAACGGATTGTCATTTTTGACACATACGAATCAAATTACAAATACAAATGTATAAAGGTATTGACTAATGTCTGGTTCCAATATTTTACGTTTCGTAATGTACCACAAATTACTATCCGTTTTCCTCCAACCGACCACGCGTCGTTAAATAATACCGTTCCATACAGCTGTCATCAGTCGTCGGTCGGCCGTTTTTAGCTTACGCTTCGTATAATTTATTACTAAACGTAACTCCTCCTCCGACCTCCGTAGCCGAGAGGCGAGCGGGCCTGACTTTGGCGAGCGCCATCTCTGAGGTTCCGGGTTCGATCCCCGGTCGGGTCAATATGGGAAATGAACTTTTCCATATTGTCTCGGGTCTGGGTGTTGTGGTACCGTCGTTGTTTCTGATTTCCATAACACAAGTGCTTAAGCTCCTTACCACAGAATCAGAGCAATGTATGTGATGTTGTCCGATATTTATTTATTTATTTATTTTAACTAGATCGGATCGTTTTTCCAATATTGGAACCGGACATAAAATGATTTGATTAGTACTGTACTGTTTGAAGTGTGACCGATCTTATGTCGTAAATATAAGCGCTAATATGACACAGAGGCGGGTTTTCAAATGTTTAATTCATGTTGTGAAATGAATTGTACACAAACAAATGCATTTTCTAACGCCAAAAAGTTATTAATTGTTTTAGGTTCCGATGAGCTTGATCGATGGTCCAGGTGCGTTTCAGTTCATCAGCCGAATCGAATATTCCCACAACACGTTATTGATTACACGACAGGGGCTACCATGTTCATTATAAAACGAAAAACTCAGTGAAGTGACTAACATAATAACACCTTTATTTATTCTGACTTTTACAATGTATAAGTTCTGTGCACAAAATTGTCTTATGGCATTGCTGTAAGTTGTATGACTCCTTTTCCTCACCATTTTTGAAACCGTTCTTACAAAGTGAATCAATACAATTTCTTTTAGCGATTTTATTCTTCAGACACAGACGAGATTGCCTCCAACTCAATTACTATTCTAGATTTAGGTACTATTGATATGTGTATAAGACTATATATTTTTTATCTTCTGTTGTTATGTAATTAAATAAATTCTGCCTAAGGCACAAAAAAAGCAGAAATTGTTTTAAAAGTCTTACATACGAGTAATAGGCAACACACTAAACTTACATTCATAAATTATGTGCTGCTTATTAATCTATTATATAAAAATGAATCGCAAAAAGTGTTGGTAAGCGCATAACTGGACAACGCTTGGACCAATTTTGACAATCCTTTTTTTTTTAATTATCGTTGAAGTCCAAGGATGGTTTTACCATGTTTTTACGGCATAAAAAATTCGAATAGTTGGCGGGAAAACTGTAAAGAAAGCCTTTTTCTTTTTTTTAGTACAAACGTTTTCTAACCAAAATGAGTCCAGCCAGTTTCCAAATCTTTTTGACAGGACGAAGTCTGTCGGGTTCGCTAGTATATCATATATACGGCCGACTTAAAAACCCTCCTTTTTTTAAAGTCGTTTAAATATAGAATCATCTAGAAAGTAGTAGTATAGTAGGTAGAAAGACTCTCTTAATCAACAGCTTAATCCATCCAATGCGGAACGGCTGCTCCATAACCATCCCTGCTTGAAGTTTTTCCAAGGTCATCTGCCCAAAGGCCTGCTGGGCGTCCTACAGGCGGCTAAGGATCTCTCAAAATGTAAAATATTTTTGAAACTCACTCCTCCATCAACAAATAGCCTCGCAACACCATAACGCTATCTCCTACATTACTTCTATACTGGGTCGGACGGAACAGTCTCCAGGATCCTGGCCTTATTAACAGGTACAATAAGAGCGCGAATTGCTTGCGCCGCGTCGAACTGTGTCAATGGTGCTCCCCACGGGTAATGGCGCGATGTGCCAACTGCCATTAAAATAATATGGAATCTGTGGCCGCGGCGGAGCGATTACGGTTGCGACACGCCGCTAATGGGATATAGATGCTCATTGAAATGTGCCCATTGTCGGACGTGTAAACGATGCTTATTAATTGTTAACTCGACATCTAAGGCAGTGCAAAACTGACGGCTTTTTCATGTGATAATGGTTTTTCAGTTAAATTTACTTGACTATTTTTTCCGCTTTGTAGCAAGGGTAAAACACCGCAGTCGTTGATGTAAAAACTATTCATCAATTATCTAACATGCTGCATCCGTAATCAAGCATATTCCATGTGGAATACGAGCATTTGTGTTCCATAAATCAGTAACAATGACGGTACCACATCACCCAGACCTGAGACTTTATATAAGTTCGTTTCCCATATTGAACCCGTGACTTACGGTGTTTGTCAGGCGCATATGGAACCAAACACCTTCCTACATTTACATCCTACTGTTACCGCACTTACACTTGTGCAATAAAGTTTTTAAACCTATAAATAAGTCCTTACAAAAAAATCTGCATACGAGTAGCTTAACTTAGTCATAATTTACAAATGGCGTCCCGAGCACACCTATCTACGCAGGTATCTTTAACCCAAGAGTACGGAGGGGACTCACCAAAGCCCGTAGATGGAGGGGATGGTGAGCGCCATGACGGTGGCCAGGAAGCCCACCACGAGGATGGACACGCGCATCACCCAGATAATCTCCATCTCGGACGCGTTCTGTCGGAAGATCAGCTTGTACACGTTCCTGGGAACAAATAAGTACGATGTAGTGAGAGCCTTAACATTTTTGGCCTAACCTGCAAAGACGACTTCAGGAAACAGTTGTAAACATGTACCACCGCATGGAAAAGTCCATAACGCGGGTGCTGTCAAGCATGACGTACAGATCTTATGAAATCTGTGACAAGCTGAATAAACGAGAACTGACATTACTCCAACCAAAGAACTGCATGGCATCGCATTACGAGAGAAGCGGTGTCGGACGATTTGACCTAGACATGAACAGATACCACTCTAAACATTTAAAATAAAATGGAACGCGAAAGTCTTCAAATTTATAGATACCACTCAGACAAAAGTGCACGACTAAGAAGAGAGAGCGCTTTGAAGTTAATAATAACGAAATATATTCCAAGTTATGCTAAAACTATTGTCCTTCGTATCTTTGCTTCAACGCATTTTATTAATGCTCTATTAAAAATCTCAAAGATAAGAGCGATTTAATTTAGATTTTCAAACTACATTCCATTCAGATGCTAACTTTAATTTAATAAAATAATATTAGTGTTTTATATACTTCTTGTAATTTGTGTAATAGGTTTCGATTAGTGTTTTTTTTAAATTGCTAGTAAAAAACAATTTTCTAGATTCCACCCATATAAACATACATTGCAATTTAAATAAAAGCTTGTAACAAGTATTTAAGTAATTATTTAACTTAGTTAACGCTCCTACGTCACCATGCATACAAGGTGCCCTATGTATACCTTCTAAAAGACCTTTCAAATATATTGTGATAAGTAAATTAAAGAATTTGAATTGAATTAGCTGTTCATATGATTATGTGTATAATTGAATCATACATACCTGGCAAACATGGAAGATGCACTAAGTACACTGGAGTCAGCTGAGGACATGACAGCGGCTGAGACGGCCCCGAGGCCGAAGAAGGAGACGAAGTCCGGGGTGAGGTGCTGCAGCACCAGCGGCAGGATCATCGAGGTCTGGTCCGACGTCAGCTCGCCGTTGATCAGGTCGCCTTTGTACTCCGTCTCGTTCCAGGCTACGGGAAACACAACGAACTTACCATCCACGCTAACTCACACTTCTTTTTTACGAAATATCTTTGAATGTTTACACCTTTTTTTCTTAACGAAGGGAAATACATCGATGTAGAGTAATTTAGGAAATCTTAGTTTATACAGCAAATGAATCAAAACTTACCTCATCTATCAAGTTCACTACACTACTACCACACGCGTGACATATACTGGAATAGAGGTCGACTCCGCCAAACAAATTAAGCCACATGGGACAGCACAAATGGAAAATTAAACTTTTGCTGGCTGATGGACGAGCCAATTACGCTCAATGGCATTAGTTCACTAAATTCACACAAATCCGAGCGCGTGGATTAGGTACGTAATAATATTTATTAAATTGCTGAATTGATTAACGCCCCTTCTTTAATATCAATAATGGGACGGTGTAAAAATATTCACACACCCTGACTTTAAGTGTCGGCAAAGTTCGCTGGCCTAGTGGTTTAATTACAGAGTCATGATCTCTAGATTCAGGGAACGATGCCCTGGTCGCAACAAGTATAATTCTGATTTTTTTAATATAGCTCTAAGGCTTACTGCCAGAAACCAAGCGAACTAAGGATAAGGTAAGCTTTCGTTTTTTAATGTTAATTATAATTCGGGAATTAAAGTGTGGTTTTCGATTTGCACAAATAAGATTTTGTTTTTTGACGCTTTATTCGCATTCGAAGTAAGTTTGTATTTACGAGAATTATAAATTGCTATTCGTTTTTTGTTGTAGGCCTCCAGCTATGTATCACTAACCGGCATTTGACTAGTGACTAGTGACTAAGCCAGAAGCCATAGTTGTTAGGATAACTTGATTTCAACGATGGCGCCCTATTCAGTAGGCTTTTTTATTTAAGCCAGTAGAAATGCCCAGGCACAGACATTCTCTGCCACGAGACACCACAGTGTCGGACTTGAACTGACTAAACCGTAAAGGTGGCCTTCTTCTGCGCCAGTTGTAGGGGTCAGTTTGGATGAACGTAGGCCCAATATTAAAAAGGCTAGTAGAACAACTATACGTATCTATAATAATAATAATATTATAATCTTTATTTAGTTCTATATTGCAATAAAATGATGGGAGACAGTTTATCTAATTACTGAAGTTTTGACATTAATAGATTAGGGTAAATATGATAAGTGTGTCATTACCAGTGCCCTTCGCGATGGCGCCTATGAGCACGGGGGGGATAGCCATGAAGATGCAGCCCACAGCGGCCACGTAGGAGAGTACCTGCGCGCGCCCCGCCGTCTTGCTGCTCAGCACCCGTTGGAAGTACACCTGGACCGACCACCGACACGTCATTTAACAGCAAGGAGTCAAGCAAGAAGTTCAGACACTAAAGTGTACGGTCTGTACTGGTTACCCTCTTTTTTGAGAGCAAAAAGCGTTGATACACTATACCGCTGTCCGGGGGGTTGGAGAGCGGTGTATTTAGAACTTGTTACTACCCACTATACCCCTTACTATTCCCATTGGTGGCGTCGTTGGAAAGAATACCAATTTAACTGTTTCAGAGAGCAGGTCATACAATATCAACTTAATATAAACATATTCTTTAACATTAAACTTTTCAACCAAATCCTGCCCTGGCGAAAGAAAATTTTTTGTAGTATTGGAAAAAGTAACCAACCTTAGGACATTTCTAATATTGATAAGAACATTAGTCAACTATTTATCTAACAATTATATAAATAAAACTTCCAATGCCCTCTGTTCTGTGTTAAATCTTTCATCATCCAACAATCTTAATAAGTAGTGTCCATTGATGCCGAAACAACCCCTAACACAGATATAACCGAGGGAACATTTTATATTCCGAATTTTGGGAAATTCGCACAATAGCAACTCGAGCTTTTATAAAAGAAATTCGCAAATGTTACGACGAAGGGAACAATGTCATCAGGATAATTTAGTCGTGTTACTCTCCTTAATATTATTGCGCCTTATATCAGATTTTTAGGAGCAAAAGTATTATTTGTGTACGTACTTGATTTTTTTACCGATTATATGTTTTCGTTTTGGTTTCAAATAATTTACGTTTAAATTACTAACGCAACTCGCTTGCATGGGGAACTAGCAAGAGCCAGGGCTTTTGCTATTTTTCTAAGCAGTTGGTGTTCACCAGAATACCAGCGCTGCTGAGGTGTTCAACACGCCCTAGCAGCATTTGCTGAAGTGGAACCCAATTTGACCTCTCGACGTACTTTTAGTTTTGTTTGATGTTTGTCTTGTGTTGGGTTTGTTTGATTATAACGTGATGGTCAATAAATGTATTTCTTTCTTTACAAGTACAGTAAGCATCCTTTGACGGTATTGTTCGCACGTCGCTTGTGGCCGTTCACGCTCGTAAGTGTGAGGCTATGGTGACCGCGGGAGCGATAATGAATCAAATTAAATTATAATTTCAGATAAGTTTTTATATAGGATTTTGTCGCTATCTTTGGTCGTTCATTTGCAAGTTTTATTACATATGAATATATGTAGCTTAAAATTTAAGATGGTACCAAAACTCAGTAAATAATTTTAGTGCAGTATCATTTTGCTTTTGAAAACTTCAAAACAGTAACAGAACGTTTTTCACATTCTTAATTAAGGTTACCTACCTTTAAGTAATTCGTGTAATCAACATTTTCTCTAGCTTCAGCTAGAGATTGGTCTTTTAGATTCAGTATTACATTTTTTGCACATTATCTAAGCTTGACTTAGTTGTATATCAGTAACGTATATTTACAAATATGTAATAGCAAGCGCCTTATTCCCGCGCTCGCTACCGCTTGTCACTCTGCACGGCCGTAGACTAAAATCGTGGAATCCCTCTTTGTGTAAAGTGCTGTTGAAATCACTTTGTTTGCGAGTTTAAAACGCACACAGTTGTAATGACCGTTGTTTCGTTTAACTGTTCCATTTCCTAGAAATACGTATCTATGTACGTGTTAAAATAACATTGCCACCTAAAACTGTTCATTAACTCAAAATAAAAAACTAGTTTTATAAATTACACTGTATAATGTAAAACATGTTCCATCACAAACACAGTTTTCATTATATGAGGAATTAAAAAAAGCCATTTGCTAAGAGATTAGGTACAATCAAAAGCAAGTCATACTTAAGAATTCATGTAGATTTTATATGAGACGTAATTTCTCAGGCACCTTTATGATCTCTCTGAAACCCTAATGAAAAAACTTGATCGTCTTCAAAACAACTGCATCAGATTTGGCTTTGGGCTCCGTAAGTATGATCACATTTCCAATTTTCGCAACCAACTTAAATGGCTTCCGATACGTCAACGTAGAAATACCAGGATACTCTGCCTGCTCTTCAATATTCTTCACAATCCATTGTCCCCATCCTATCTAACAAAACAATTTCAATATCTCTGTCAATCTCATGACCGATCTCTTCGCTCCTCAGACAACCTAAGCTTAAACATTCCTCGACATCAAAGTGACTTCTTCTCTAAGTATTTCACTGTGCAAGCCGCTCGGCTTTGGAACGCTCTGCCCGCTGATATCCGACAATCCCTGACTAAGGGAATTTTTAAAAATAAAGTTCGTGAATACTTCTTCTCTCTCGCTAACAAGTAGGTAATGATAGTCATGAATTTGTCAATTGCTGAACCAATTTATTTATCTGCTGAATTTATAGTTATGTAGATATTTGTTTTTATATATAAATTATTAATATTATGTAAATCTAAGTATACATTCATATCTTATATATTATATTCTAATTAATTTATATAGTATGTGTATTATTATCTTATATTTAAAAGATACCGTAATGTTATTTTTAATGCTTAATTTATTGTTGTTTAAAATGATTTCTTTTTTTTTCTCCCATGTTACCGCACCCATATACAAACTATCTGCATGACCCAAGGGTTGACGGGTAGAGAATGCCCCTAGCATTAAGTCCACCTGTTGTACCTATTTGTGCCATAAAGTTTTTAAATAAATAAATAAATAAAGTTAGGTTAGTATTTTTTTGATGCTCAATTAAATATTACCCATTTTTATCATCAAACATTTGAATTAGAACTAAAATAGCTTAATGCAAATGTTTACCTTGACGTGAGGTTTAGTATTCATGATAAACTAACTATCAGTGTGTATGAAGTGTTTACTGTGGATAATGCTACTAGCATTAAGTCCACCTTTTGTACTTTTTTTTTTTTTATATTGCACTTCAAGATTGACCTTACAACTTTTTACTTTTTTGTACTAATAAAGTTTTTAAAGAAACAATTAATAAAAGTCCTACAAAAAATACACCATGTAAAAAACAAAGATTATTTGTTCACACTTTTTTTTCAAAGTCAATCTACTACTAAGCTATTTTAAAGAAATTAAAAAAAATCTCTGTTTTTGTTTCTTTCAAGTAGTTTTAGTTTGCTAGTGTGGCTTGGTACACTATTAAGCTACTACTAACCTGCCAAGGAATCCCCCCAAAAATGAGCAGCAGCCCGTAATCCAGATAGAACCAGTACTGGTCCGAGTCGACGTGCCCGATCCAGTCCACGTCCATCGAGCTGAGCGGCTTCACGTGCGGGTTGGCCCACGCGAACGGGATGCACATCCAGAGGCCGATGAAGATGCAGAACAGCTGGATGACGTCGGTGTACGCCACCGAGTACAGCCCGCCGAAGAGCGTATAGAACACTGCGACGCACGCGCTGAAGATTACCGAGGTGCGCTGGTCCATGTCGATGATCACGGCCAGGGTGGCTCCTGCCGAACGAACAGGCGGTTAACAAACTACCTCACATATCATTTTATCTACTAAGTTTCTTGATGATATCTACTCCGATATATATAGTCTCCGAACCTGTCAGTATCAGTGTGCATTGTGTTCAGTGACGATTCAAAAGTGTTATGTGTAACCTTCAATAAAGGAATATAAATTTGATTGATTAGCCTGGTACTTAGTACGAACTTATTTTGTGACATAGATTGTATGAATCGCAAAATCTTAACTGTAGACTCTTTATAAATACGACTATCAAATTTGAATAAAATACGTACTGAAACCAAGGGTATCCAGGGGCAAGCACCGTGACTAAAAACTACACTTAAATGTTAAGGTTTGGACACCCCTGATGTAAACTATTCAGTTTTTACTTAGTAACACTTTCAACCCATATTTGTTCCCGCCCTAATAAAAACAGATCAACAAATGAAAACAACCAGAAATAACGACTTTTCGTAATGAATAGTTGACCTCCGTCACAACCCCTTGGCAACTGGTCTTACGTAAAAGGACCTGTTACAAACAAATTCTTGCTAAATGGCGGAACTTTTGTAACGTCTCTCGTCAAAAATAAACTCGCGATCGATCGAAAAAGTCCGCACCGAGCTTCGTTTGCATAATCAAATGACAGCGACTGAAACGGCAGCCGAAAAATCGTATCAATTACACGATAAGACAAATTAATTAAGGCCTCTTAGTTACATCTTTTTGAGGTGGTAAAATGCGTTGTTGCTTACCGCTTTCTCTGAGGACCTGCATGGGTTTCTTTCACTCCGAAAAGAGTGCTAACCTCCCACTAAATTATATCTATCAAAAACATACACCTATTCACCTTAGGTTGCCAGAATTAAATAATTGCCTTTGGTAATACTACAACCGAAGCTAAAGAATAACCACATTTTGTTGTCTTTATTTTCTTAGATACACGGTTTTTAAATTATTAGACATTCATTATTCAGTAATTACTAACTTTATTGTTGTAAGTCTTAGAATTAATGATATACATAGATAATTTACTGAAAATTGATAGCTAAAGCATCAAATCTACATAACTGGGTAGTGCACGCGTTTTATATTAAGGTTATATTTTAGGGAGTGGAAACTTGGCGCCCAACCTGGTGTATACTGTTTATGTGTATTTGGGTGTATTAAGCCGATCAAACGACGATATAATGGATTAAATGATAGGTCAAACCTGCGATTCCTGGGTCGGGCAAAGCATGTTAGAGATTTTCCGAACAAAACTTGGTGATTAAACAGTAACCATTGTTCTAGCGATCAGTTGTCTTCAATGATGGAAGCTATAGCTCTGTGCCAGGGCATTTAAATGTTGATAATTACTTTAAGGCCGCCAATTGTCCTATTTTTGTGCTGTAAAGGTTTAATATATGGATAAATATTATACATAATAGGTTAGGGGTAAAAGCTAAAAAGAAGGTCTGTGTTTCATTAACACTTGACCCATACGCTACACGTGTCGATCCCCGCGAGCCGGCACAAACGGATCCCATTTTGTATTTTGTTTGAGCGCCAACTTTGATGAGGGTTGAAGGGTTGTTTGAGGTAGTTAGAAAGGCGATTTAAAACAATATTTAAACATTGGATACATATCAAAATAAAAGGTATATTGTATCTATCTTACAAAGTCAGCCACGGCTGCACGTCATTACAGAAATAAAACAAATTCTTAGGTATTATTTAATTTCACAATATAAGTATTGGTTACTTCGCATCTAAGGCACAATTATTTTGTAAAGTCGGCAAGTTTACTAACGACTGAAGTTAGCAGGTAATGTCGCGTTTGTTAGAGGGTGGGCCGCGGGCGATGCGAACTTTGAGCTTAAAGCTTATTTGCGGTGTTCGCTAATTACTTGGTGTGTTCTGAACTATGCGTGCTTTCAGCAGGCAGCCGCGCGTGTTCCTGACAGCTTCCTGATATCTTAGAACTTTGAAACAATGTGTTGTGTGTGAACGTTAATTAAATACTCAATTGTATGGCGTAGAGAATTCTTACTACGATAATTACTAAAGATGTGTTACCTATTCCGCAGTATTATTATTTTTAGTAACTGAAAGCTATGGGTACTCTCACAATATATATGATGCATAGACGATTAGTTATAATGTAGCCTGATGGAAAAAAGACAGCTGATTTGCTTTTACACTAGATTTGCTTAGGTCTGTTTTTACAATAGGCCTGTATCTGTACAGAAATAACTTTGCTTACTACAGTACTATATAATTTTGCAGCGTACTTAGCTTAATTATAGCAGGAAAGAAGCAAAACATATTCTGTACATTAAGTATGTAGCTTTAGCTGAGTATATAAGCTTCGGTTTATAATTCGAGTATTGAAGAATATACAACGGCCCTTTTACAAATGACTTAATCGTTCTATTCAGTTAGAGTACATAGTGAATCTTAGACTTGAAAAGGCAAACATTGATTTCCTCAATACTTACCCGATGTTTTACAAAAACGAGTCTGGAGATACCAGAAGGTTCAGCTCATTTCTATTCCAGTTTTCTGTTAGACGCGACCAGCAGTCGTCCGTACAAAATCACGTTCGGCGGCTTACGACCGCGGTAAGAGCCGCATTCAAATGGGCTCCGAACCCTTCCCTTCAGTTCTCGCTAACAACCTTGTGCCAGTCCTGAAGTACATGCACTTTGATCGGAAAATTGGGCTTGAAAAATGATGTCCTTGGTTGCGACGGAGTACCATCTCATTTGTGTCCTTCAAATTGAAGCCATTCGTTTAATGCATTAGACTATTTATGGCAAATTTGACCTTATCTACATTATCTATATAGATACACTTAATAGCACAAAAAAAATTACAAAAATTGGTTAAACAGACATATTCAAGTACAATTCAGGCTGTCCTATGGCAAAATGGCATTTTGCTTTGCTAGAAAGCAACATCTTCCTCTCCCTCGTATTATGAAATGGTTTCAAATTACTCGTATCTCAAACCTATAAACATACTCGTATTTCTATGAGGATCTCAGTAGCCAAGAGGTGTGCGGAACAAACTTTGGCGTCGCGCCATGTCTGAGGGTTCAATCCCCGGTCGGGTCAATTTGTAAAAATTAACTTTTCTGTATTTTCTCGGTACCACCAGGCACAGACGAGTGTAGTGGTACCATCGTTGTCAGAATCAGAGCAATGTGTATGATGTTGTCCAATAATTTATATATTTATGTACCTGCCAGCACTACAACGAGAGATAATACGATGTTATAATACATTTTTAAACAAAAGTACGAATTGGCGAGTCTAAACTTAACTCTTTATTAAAAAAAGATATGAGAGACCTATCCCTTTTCTGAATCGTCTTACATAATAAATGAGTCAGCGGCAATGTAATAGGCCGTAAGTGATCGTGCTCGCGGCGTTCCGTTGAATTGCTAGTTTATGAATAAACCTTGCAGTAGCAGGCGATGCGGCAGCCCCTTTTACTACATAATAACAAAAATAAAAACATAATATTAAAGCACGTCCGTAGTTAAATTTAGAGTCATAAGGACTGAAAATAAACTCGTAACCTACAACGTACCTAATATATTACTTTTGTTAATGTATATAGTATTATTTATTAAACATTTATTATAGATATTTTTGGACTATTAGGTTAAACCTTTGAAAATAAGTTGAGCAATGTTGAGCTTTTTTTCTCTCTATTATAAAAAAAATCTGATCTAAATTGTAAAAAAAGTTATTTGAATGTGTTATTTTGACACGAAGTAACTTATTTTACAATTTATTTTTCTTGCTTTAGTCATAGATTTGTAGGATTGTAATTGTCTATTGTAATCTAATCTACAAACACGTAATGGCCAAGACTTTTACAATGTAACATTTATAAATAATGACATGACATTAGTAAGACGCTCAAATACCTCTGTTTATATATATTTTTTATATTACACTTCAAGATTGACCTCATCCCACCTGATGTTAAGTGGTAATGAGGTCCTAACTTAAGAGCGACAAGTACAGCATAATAAATCTATTACTGTACTTGTCGCCCTTACCTTGAAGGCTTGATCCCTGCTACTAGTGTAGCACCTCCCAAGAGATCTGGAAACCTTGCTCACACGCAGGAACACAACAACACATAAGTGATTGTTATTTGGCAGCGGTCTTCTGTAAAGTGGAGGTATTTTACCAGTCGGGCTGCTCCAATTCGAGCGATAAAACCCTATGCCCTACCTCTCTTTTATCTGTCAATGCAGGCCAATGAGTATTTGCCTTTTCAATATCATAATTTTATTGCTATGTCAAATCAAGTCACTATATTAAACATTTCTATCTTTTGGTTAAATTAAATAATTCTACGGTCAAACGAAATTTGTTTCATGATTTAATACTTACATGAAATTTATTTGGAACCATTTTTCATTCCATTCAGACTACAATAGGGTTGGCACCAGGGATTCTGGGTGAAACCTAGAAGTGTCTGCCCTAGCGGGGTCGCCGAGGCGCCCTTAATAAGCTGCTTAGGGCGCTTTGTGGCGCGACCGTTAAACGGTTTACTGTTACGAAACAAGAGCTCAAGTCTTACGTTTAAAATACCACTTTATAAAAGGAAACCATTCAACAAGACTAAAACATTGTTTCAACCTGAACAAACGATTACGGTACACTGAACATTATAATATGAATGGCCGAGTATAGGTACTATAAACTACTTACCCCAAAATCAGAGAAATGTGATGTTGTGAAATATTTATTTATTTAATGATATAAATGGGATTACTTGTCTGAAAAAAAAACATTAGTTCAATTTCGAATGTTCCCGGCGCGTGTACTGAATAAAAGAACAAAAAACAAAAGGCGGCCTTTTCGCTTTTGTGAGAGGAAACACCATTCCGCCTCCGGCCCCCTTGAGTTGCGCGTGTGTGCGTGTCTCCAAACAAAGCCGCGCGGCGCTATATGTGACGGCCCGAAGACTTCTGACCTACATCCCTCGCCTCGTCTGACACTACCATTGTATTTTGTCCATCTCGCAAGTCCTAGGACATTATTTCCTTGTCAAGTCATGGTTTTTATTAATGAGGCTACATGTAGCACTTTGACTGGCGTAATTTAACGACTGACTCGTAATTACTCCTGAAATCATGAACAAGAAAATCGTTTATCTTTTGCGCTCCACTTAACCGGTCGCGGCCGAGGTTCTCAAATAGGTAACTATCGAATTAATTACTCGTAAAACTATATCTTATTAGGTTTTGCCCGTGTCTTTTTTCGCTTTATTTGGGAAAAATACGTTTTTTTTAGTATCTTTTATGTTAATCTAGCATGTAATCTCTCTTCCTACCAAATTTCATTCAAACGCGTGGAAGAGTTACAAACATACAGTATAATCACTTTGCATTGTATTCAATGACGATTCAAAAGTGTTCCGTGTAACATACTTGAATAAAGAAATATTCGACTTTAACGTTACATCCAGCCATCTTAATATCCAAACATTCTTACAATCTTTCTTTTATAATATTATTATAATTTACAGTAGAACAGCAACGGTGGCAAATGTTGTAAATCCATCTTATAGCCGCTCAAAGTTCTACGGTTAGATTTATCTCGACAGCGATAACCGAATCTGGACTTGTTATAGATTCCCCACAGAACTTCGGTATTTCCGACAATCGTAAACGTGACTCGACACGATGACTGATAGATGGTGCCTGGTGGAGGTCTGTGGCCGGAGGACGGGCCGCAGCCCTCGGCCGCCCGCCGCCCATCATGTACCCACCTTTTAAGCCTTTGTGCGAAAAAAGTTTTACATTTGTAGAACTATTTCTAATTTCAGAGTGCCACTTTCACGCGGATCCTAAAAAAATCATGCCATCGGAAAATGTTATCCAACATCGGACGAAATTTCGCATAGTTATTGTTAGTGATCAGAACTAAATTTTTGTTGTGTTTTTTATGCAAAACTCAAGTACACAAATAATAACAGAGAGGGTTCATTAAAAGAATTGTGCATAAAATTCAAAAACGAATATCGGAAGCCTGTGTTGCTCGAAAGCTTAGGTACGCCCAGTCGTAAGTCTTACCTACGAGTACATAGATTAAACTAAAACCTTTGTATATTAGGACCTAATGATTGCCGCATAATATGTTCCCAAACACATTAGCTCGCAATAAAAAGAAACTAACCAGCAGAAACCGGGCTGAGCGGTAATGTGATAATGAAATAAAAGATAAAAGGAAACTGCCGCCTGACGTAGCGTAATGGAGTCTACTCGGATTTATTTGCGAAGGGAAACCATGTGTATCACACGGAAAAAGGACTATAAGTATCCAAGTGTCCTTGAAAATGCCGACGAAAATTCAAGAAAAACCACGTTCGTAGAAATAAGAGTTGCTGTGAAAAAACTATTAACATGATTGAATGTAATGATATACTTACTAATGCACATTCCACTATTGCTTTAAAGATATGTGTATTATTTTGTACTTAATTAAGACACTCCCTTTAAAGGACTGTAATGATTTGCGAGTTCACCACAGCTGTTCATGGGTAAGTAGTATTTTGGCGCCTAGGGCTACAATATTAGAGTTTTTGTAAGAATACGTAATTTTTTTTAAATTTAATTTAGCCTATGTAACTCAGGGATAATCTAGCTGTCTTACAGCGAAAACATTTTCCAATTAGTTTTTGGAGTCTATTCAATGCAAGCTAACAAAAAATCAAATCTTTTCTCTTTATGAATTTAGTATGTGATGAATAAGACATAACATACGATTTATTTATTCAAAATAAGCAAAAGCTTGTTCCTAATAACGTCGGCTGGCCTGTCATCAGACCCCGTACATTTATAAAAGCAAAAGTGGACCTAACCGTATTTATAATTTTCTATAAAAGTACAAATAAACAATTTTTAAGGTAAATTTTTGTGTGCACGCTCCTTAGCTGGACGTGAAGTCACCCCACCAAAGATAAACTAATCGTAGGGCGTGAGTATCGTCTGGTGATTCCAGGATAACCTACTTTATTTTTTCTTGTCGAGCTAAAAATATATTAATAACCTCTTTCTGTTGTTAAAAGCTAAACTGGTTTGTGTTGTTCACGTCTGTTTTACTAAATTAACATAATATTTATAAGACTATTTCTTTTAAAATCACGAATTGTCGATTAAATAAACAATGACGTTGCTCTGAAAACAAAGATTATTATTTTTGTACCATACATTCGTACACATGAGTAATAAATAGAACAATAACATTATCAACTTAAATAGGAATCTCACCTGAAAACAAAGAAACGACATTTAAAGTCTATTACTCTGAATTCCTGATTAAAATTACTTTTAATAACATTTTAATTTATTTAGCAACAATAATGCACGATCATGACACATGCCATTATATTTTAACATACGTCTCTCTTTACCGGCCATGGAGCACTACAAAAAGTATTATTAAAGAAATATAGTTTCTTTATATATTTTATAGAACAACATCACATACATTGCTCTGATTCGGTAATAAGTAGCTAAAGCACTTGTGTAACGGAAATCAAAAACAATTACGGTACCTCAATATCGAGACCCGAAACAATATATATACTTAAGTTAATTTTCCATAATGTCCTAACCATGAATCGAACCCGGGAATTCACGCCAAAGTCCGGTTCGCTCGGCTACGAAGAAATATACATGCTGAATTGAATGAATGTATATTTCTATGTATAATATATATTATGATTCGTTGTTCGAATTGCTCCATTGAATGTTCGTACAAGTTCTTCACTGGCAGCTCCATTAAACCTCAATGAATCAGAATTAAACCCCATCCGTTATCCTAACCCGAGCCACACACACCGTCACGCCGACCCTTTTAATATTGCAATGCCCCGACGAGCCCGTACTTGTTACAATTTCACCGAGTAATGGAACATTCTCTCCACATTAAATTTCAACAAACGCCACACGGACCCCGCCAACACTTTGGAAATTATCCAAATGCCGAAATACGTAATTTGTTAAATTCTGCTTTCTTGGTAACAAAATTAATTATAGGAGAGATTACCTACTAATGACCGAAGTATACACTCCGTGTGCGGTTTAAAACCGAAGATTTGCGCTTACAAAATTGTGTGAACGCCAGACAAGGTAAGAACAGTTTTACATTTAAATGAGTATCTCCAGTTTATCATCGATTTTATAACATACAGCAAATTGACAAGGCCGAAATAGGCTTATTAATTTGTGAGTTTTGCGTTTCATTATTGAACTCTGTTAAGGTATTTGTGAAACTGTATTTGTTTTGGATGATCAATTTTAAATTATAAAGTTTTTAGGCGAAAGAAAACGTATTTTGGTATAATTATATGACTAATATTAATTTTCGATGCCAAAAATAAACATTATCATTCATAGTGCTGAGGGTAATGCACGTTAATACTCACAAAGTAATAATAATTAACATAATATTGAAATCAATTTTTCAACCACTTATTTAAGAATCAGTGTAGAATCGTTAACTACAAAAAGGTCTGATGTAAAAATGGCGAGACAATTATTTTATTTCTGCATTTAGCATACTTAAATGTCTTGCAGTCTACTGCAGTGTTGCTCAGCTTCTGATAATTATTAAAATACTAGCGGCCTGCCGCGGCTTCGCACGCCTGTTGTATAAATTTGCTGTCATTTCTATTAATTTACTTTTAATCGTCAATATATGGCGTTAGGCTAGTGAAAAGATTTTATGTTATTAGTATTTTTATGTATCAAAAGATGGCGTTAGTCAAAAACGACAAGATTTTTCTGCGGAGATAGACCCTCCGGCCATATGTTTTGATGTGTTTTCAGGAAACCAACGGGGATTCAACTAAGTGCTGAAATTTTATAACTTTGTCCCGTTTAACTCGTGCGTGAACAAGTGAAAGTTGTACACGTGTTAAAACCATTCTTTTCAAATTTTCCACTGATAATTTGTTCTTAATCGTCGCAGCATGATGTTACATACCCTACCTAAACCCTTTGTCGACAAATGGACTTTACATACAAAAATATTTTTTGAATTTGAACCAGTAGGTACTTCTTGAGATTCTAGTAAAGTGGATTTTGCCATACTCACTAATTGCTAGCCGAAACAGCATCCTGACTATGTGGCTACTGAATAAACACTGCCGAAGTAATCAGCAGACCAACTATTCTGCACCATCTTCAGAAGGTATTATGACTCATAAAAAACGGTGAGGACGGTGATGGCATAGACACCTTGCCACAAAGTGCTAGTAGGAAGGAACAAGAGCATTTCATGTGGCTACGGAACGAATCCTGCTGAATTCCAGTATCGTGATGTAATCACAGTGGGTTCAGACTAGGGCATAGCGATTTATCGCTCGAACTGGAGCAGCCTGACTGGTAAAATACCTCCAGCTTACAGAAGACCGCAGCAAAATAACAATCACGTCTGTGTTATTGTGTTCCTGCGTGTGAGTAAGGTTTCCAGAGCTCCTGGGGGGTGCTATATTAGTAGCAGGGGTCAAGCCTTGAAGGTAAGGGTGACAAGTCCAGTAACAGCTTTATTATGCTGTACTTGCCGCCCTTAAGCTACGGAATCATTACCACTAAACATCAGGTGGCATAAGGTCAATCTTGAAGTGTGATATAAAAAAAAAATGTTGTAGTAGTAGTGCAAGGTAGTGTGACTCACCAAGCGCGGCCAGGATGCCGGCGGCCCAGAAGACCTCCCCACAGAGCGCCGGCAGGAACAGCAGCCCGCCCATGCGGCTGCCGAACGAGTCCTGGAGCGGGTCCAGCATCGTGATGTAGCCCTGCCGCCGCATCGGGTTCGCGAAGAATATACCACCTGCACAAAAATGTATATGTCAATCATTTGCTCTTAAAGAGAGACTTTACTCTATGAGCGAGTCTCCCAACTAAAGGTGTAACTATGCCGCTTGAAGCCCGTGCCAAATTCTTAGAATCCCCTCAATTTAATTCACTTACACTAGAAGTATCTTATTTAAAGTACAAATGAACTGAAATCTGAATTGTGCTCAAGTACACAATAGTAAATATTAAAATTTATTTTTTCGTACTTTATGTTCTGCACTAGTGTTAATCAAATTTCAAATTTAGGTGGAAATAATTTTCTACGGATAAGAACGCTAGAACCTTGATGACATTCCGCTAACTACGAGACTTTGTCCAACAATGGCCTAATATAGTTTGTTAGACGCAAGAGGTAACCCAAGTAGTTGCGGATTGCTGTACCTTTCATCAGTTTATTGAACCACGAGTATAATTTGGCTATTTCAGTTGTAGGGTTTTCCAGAATCTGCCTCCAGTGTATGCTCTATAGCATGACTTCGGAAGTAGCTGAAATTAATCTAAGTGTTGTTGGACCGTATGTTGCCCTTCAGCGGATATGCCAACATCACTCAGCTTTGATTTGGGAGATAGTAGATTTACGTTTTATTTGAAGTATTACCGTTATTTTCAATTCAGTGCAGTATCAGTTCAAGACTCATTAAATAATAAATAATAAATCTTTATTTCTTCTCTCACATAGTTGGTTGGTACAAAAATTATGCTTAGTCTATTGTTATTCAAACTATGTGAGAGACTGGTGTCTGTACTAGGACACCTGTATGACAGATTACCAGCCTCTCCTACACCGGACCGGTGAAGATAAAATAGATAAGCTTACAACTGTAGGTGTGAACGTAAGTGTGAGTGCGTAATAGTTGGAGGTACGTTTCTGTGTGTGTGTGTGTCTGTGCGTGTGTGTACGTCCTACAATTTTAAGAAACCACATTTAAAATACTCTCAGTCTTGTCGTAATCAAGAGATTTCAGCCATGTCGTGACTGATTTTTTACAATTGAATCTCGTCGTCGGATATATGTTGATTATTTTATTTATTTTATTGTAAAGATAAACCCCCAGAAACATATAAAACCGTTTAGCAAACCGTGTTGAAGGAGTGCTTTCAAGACTACATACTTTGTGTTTAAGACGCTTATTGCTTATGTTTTCAGGGTTATATGGAAGGGAGGAGTGTTTTTTTAATATGGTATTCAGAATAAAAAGTTGCCTTACATGAAGAACATCAAACATTGCAAAAAGGTCTTTAGTCGGAAATAAATATGGTAAAATTTTAAATGAAACTAGTAGCCATTTTACTTAAATGGAATAGCACAACCTGGAGCAAAGAGTAGAATACTCACCGAAGACCAGGGACAGAGCATAGCCGAAGGGTGCTTGACACCAGACCAGGCCCGAAGTATAGATCGCCTCCGCCGTGCCGTTTATGTACCCTCCGCCCACCCACGTCGCTGCAACAAACACAACCCGTCACTAATTGGAACTATGACCCCATTCACATAATATTTAAAGCTATACAATAGCAAAAAAACGACTTAACGAAAAGTCGACCATATTGTTTTAAGTAAAAAAAAAATTCGTATTTAAAACAACCCAAAACTAATTTATAGGCGAAAAAGGTAAAAATGAAATTCCTGACATCATCGTGTCTACAGAAATTGTGTTTTTGACATGTATTAAGACGTAGGTACCTCAACTGCTTAGCCAGCCATCATTACTATTACAATGAACAAGATACTCAACAGTTTAATAATTACTCTCTCTTGTTGTTTGTTGCTGTTGTATTAACTGATTCCCGCGCCTAACAAAGTGATAACAAATTTTTAAACTAAAAAAAAGGCGGTTTCTCAATTGAACAAGCGGCCGTTACCATTATTAGTAATGTATACACGTAACCATCTTTAAAACCTAAGTAGGTACGTTTTAAATTTCAAATCTTCAGAAACACGACTTTCAAACAAGCTCCCAATCCCCGTTAAACCCCTCAGGAGTGGAACTACGTAAACTGCGTTTTTAGCGGATGTCTACATCCTATAAGGATGTCAAACCCGCCTGCCTGATGTCAAGTTTGTTGATGTTTTTTAGTTAGAAAGGAGATATTTTTAAGGTGGTACCATGAAACGGAGACCTGGTGAAATAGCATTTCAGACGATTCAAGCTGAATAAATTATTTAGGTAAAAGATGATGAATGTTTTTAGTTTTCGAGCTCAAATATGCGGAATTTCCGAGAAAGCTAAATTTTTATATGATGTAAAAGCTTAAGTTCAAATTGTCGATCAAGATTTCCTTTATTCATTTTCTACTATCTTGAAAGAGGGTTTAATTCTTTTATCAGCAGTTTATATGTTTAGCCATTTAAACTGAAACAAATTATTAGAGCTGCACTCAAAAATCGCCTTCTGATCGCTTTCTTTGTATCCATTCACAACAACCTAGGCCAATGATAATCACTGACCTCATTGCGTGCGTCATTGAGCTTCATTACCACGGCCTTCGACACAAGTGCGTCAAAGGTGCTAGTACTTAGCTATCCGTTCTGAACAACTAAGCACACGTCATGAAAGATGAATACGGCCTTTAATTTGACCACACCTTTCCACCACCCACTGATACGTCACAGACCAGGCAGTGCCTTAAGTTTAATGAGTAACTTAAGTTTACTCGCATAAATTGCGTAATTTTGAATCTAAAGGGAATGTTTTTACTTCAATTGAATGTTTAATTATTACTAGTTTTGTAAAATTGGATGGATATCTGGAAGTTTATTTGTTACGTTTTCACGCAAATCTACTAAATGGATTTGGATGAATTTTGGTATTTTCACACATATTTAACATATAGGATGCTTTTTATTCTGCAATGACGCGGACGAAGTCGCAAGCAACAGCTAGTTCGATTATAAAAGGAAGTCTTTTTTTCAATTGAACTCTTAACAGTTTACAAAATAATGTCCAATGCTCGTTTTCGTCCAGAGTCTAGAAAGTTCAGAAATCTTTGATTGATTAACTTCAGAGAACTTGATAATAAACAATAAATATTTCCTTACAAGTTTAATAAGATTATTGCCAATATTTGGCATGCATAATACACAATAGAGATAGTACCTCATTTCAAATTTCCTCAAAGTTGTTGAAGTAAGCAATTAGAATGTTGTTATTGAACATTCTAAGCTATCAACATTTGACAATGTACATAATTCAATATACTCTGTGATTGCTTCCTCACTCTACAAGAGTAAACAACAAACTTTGCTAATACTAATGACAAAAATATACGATATCATTTTCAACCTTGGGCCCCCGTAATGTGTCACCTCGTTTTAATATTCAAAGAAAATTCAGCTTCAAATTAGTCATTGCTTACCAATAAATAGCACCGTAGTTCTCGGAATCGTTACTGTTTTAAAATGCATGCTAAAACTTCTACGAATTTATATAAAAAAAGTTCCAATTATGACAACGAAGAACGCCTTTCTGTATGTTATGTACAAAGAGCCCCCATCTCATGACTTAGACATAACTCGTTCTTGGAAGCAATCACTCTTGAAAGTTGACAAAGGCTTCGGGACACAAACTCGATTCACAATAGATTAACCGTCCTACAGAAATGGTAGTTAATAATAAATCAACGAATTTCACGACCTAATCAAACAACCAGAAACAATATTTGTACTCAAATGTTAAATTTATTCAAGTGGTTCCCCAGTGCCGGATTGAGCCAGCGCGGGGCCTGTAGCAAATTCTGTCAAGGGGTCCTTGGTATGGTATGCTTTAGGTTCTAATGTGTAGAGTATTTAATAAAACAAAACTGTATATAACGAAACCCTTACAATATCGACTTCTTTAATTCAATCATGCTATATATTCTACAAATTGCCATGAAAAAGAACGTTGGTGATGAGAGACAAGTAAATGCGCAAAGCAGTTTCTGTGTTAGGAAAAGACGATTCTAAAGAATTATTTATAAAATTTGTGCCCAAAAGCTCCTGTTTCTAGCTGCCAATAATAGCAGCCACATTTTTGTTTCAGCGGCTCAGTGAACTGCACTAATTCGCCACTTAGGCTGTTCTTTAAATTATCCTCGTAGGCTCTGGCCTATCTTGAAGATTTTTCTAAAATCTCTTCAATTGTAAGATACCTTAGCAATAGCGATATGTTTCGGAAACACTAAGTTATAATCAGATTTTCTTCAATAGTAGGAACGTAATCAATGATGACAATAAAATTTACATTATTGACAACGTATCAATAAAATAATAATTATAATTATATTATCATTATTGATAACGTAGGCTCATCAACTAGTACGTTATCAATAAATATGAAAATAAACAAATACGTTTTCATTGTTATTTGAAAATGTAATTGACGGACAGAACAGAAATATTCTTATTTTACCTAATACAACGACACGCTTACGATTCAAGCTAAAGACGCTTTTATTCCATATTCCGTACAAAATAGTTTTCAAAAGAGCCGCTGAGAATAAATCGTCAGAGTGCTGCTGCTTGTGCATGTAAAGTGTAGGCTAGAACAAAGGTCAAGGGTCACTGCATCCCGGGATCGATCATTTAATAAAAGCGACCCAACCTCGTCTGATTTTCGACGACCTCCGTGGCCGAGAGGCGAGCGTGCCGGACTTTGGCGTCGCGCCATCTCAGAGGTTCCGGGTTCGATCCCCGGTCGGGTCAATATGGGAAACGAACTTTTCTATATTGTCTCGGGTCTGGGTGTTGTGGTAACGTCGTTGTTTCTGATTTCTGTAACACAAGTTCTTTAGCTACTTACCACAGAATCAGAGCAATGTATGTGTCCAATATTTATTATTATTATTATTTATTATTATTTTAAAGCCTACACACGACGGATGCTCCGCTACTCCCAGCGATGAGGTCGTTACAAACGGCACTAATCTCACCCTAAGATCTAAAATAGATATGCCATCACACCTTTACAGCAGGCACATCAGATATTACATTTTGGACATAGTACCGCCCGGCTTATTGTGTAGGCAATAAAATTGGTAATCAATAGCAAGTATTTAATCAAGTAGTGCTTTGTACAGCAAATTGTGCACACATAGGAATTAAGTGATTGCAAATCCGTCACACCATGCTACAAAGAAATATATGGCGTTAAAGATTAAATGGTTCGTGGTTTGGGTGAATTAAATATTTCCTTCAAAAACTTATATGAAACTGTCTATCATTGTAGGCGCATGTAATTAAGCTGGAACTTAAACTCAGTCCCTATAACCGTGATCAATGCTTCTACTTCAGCCGCGACCTTATGACGTAAGTTGCAATATCCGCACTATGTTTACATCTATTCTGGATGTTAATATATTAGTGTTCATATGATAACAGCTATTACGATATGAACCTCTGTGAACTAGGTTCATGCAATAAACATTCATTTTTTTTTATATTTTTTTTATATTACACTTCAAGATTGACCTCATTCCACCTGATGTTAAGTGGTAATGAGGTCCTAGCTTAAGGGCGACAAGTACAGTATAATAAATCTGTTGCTGGACTTGTCGCCCTTACCTTGAAGGCTTGACCCCTGCTACTAATGTAGCACCCCCCAGGAGCTCTGGAAACCTTACTCACACGCAGGAACACAACAACACCGGAGTGATTGTTATTTGGCTGCGGTCTTCTGTAAGGTGGAGGTATTTCACCAGTCGGGCTGCTCCAGTTCAAGCGATAAATCGCTATGCCCTCTCTTAAATTCATAAATACATGCAATAATAACATCCAGATTTAAACATTTGAAATAATAAAACGGGTCAAAACGCGACACCATTTTCATTAAGTAGTTAATACGAACGACTTACTGTCCGACGTTTCGGTTAAATTGTTTTAAATGTAAAAATGGGACGCGAAAGTCCCTGATTTGTTCTGTACAAACACAAGTGTTCATCACACAAATGTTTTTCCTTGTTCCAAGCCAACTACACTTGGTTCATTCAATGACCATTGTTCCAAAGCGCCAGTAAGAAATTATATTTTAACAATATTTGAATTCCTGGAGATTTCATCTAGGGGTGCGATATTTAAAGATCGCTGGTTGGTCGTGAGGTACAAATTAAAATCTAAGAAAGAGAATGTAGTGGATGTCTCACCAGTCATAGTGAATATTCCAACGAAGAGGCCGATGGAGCGGCCCGCGAGCATCACCTCCTCCTCGGAGTCGTTCCCGGGCGGCTTCTTGCGCCCGGCCCAGATGCCCACCGCCAGGATCAGCACGTAGAACAGCACGATGGACACCACGCCCGCCCAGTTTATGCTCGCACCCATCTTTAGCTGATTTTCTTGTACCTGCCAATTAAAAGAACCAGTCAAGCTAGGGGCCGGCCATTCATCATGCAAGCTTCGAAAGGGTGAGAGCATAAAAAATCACAAAATATCACAAAGGGGAGGGGAGTGTAGTAACATCTCAGGAGTATTTATTTATTGATTTTTTTATGCTACCTGGCAGAGGCGTGTTCAATTGTGTCGAGAGAAGAATGGCGCCCTAAAACCGGGAACTATCTTAATAAAATTATATAATAGGGTTTGATGATACTTAAACCTGTATTTTATAATAATTATTTAAAAAAATCAGTTCCTTTATTGGTACCAAAAATACACGTGATACAGGGCGGGGTGGGGGGGTAGTCTTGAACCTTCACCATAAGTCATCAGGGAGGGGGATTAAAATGACAAAAAAAATATCACAAGATTAATGGACGGCCCCATAGGTGGCCTATTATTTTGAATTTATACACTCATTCTTGCTGTTCCGCGCCCATAAACTAACTGTCTGCAAATTTGAAGAAACAGAAATATTTCATCTCCCCTTGCGATAACTATTTATTAGTTTACTGGTAATGTACCTATAGTTAAGTGCACCTGTTGCACTTTTTGGGTAACAATGTTTATAAATAAATAAATAATAAATAGCTACCCCTTTATTCACAAAAAGTCGGCAACGAATTCGAATTCGCAAACAATGTTCTTTCTTTTCTTGTTCAATACGATAAGACAGTGCCAAAGCATGGACTTTCCATATGAGAAACTTTTGTAACTTATGAATAAGGGGACTGGCAATGGTCACAATTGTGGTTGGTGACCGCTGACTTGACCTTTGATTATCCGTGGTTGAACTGGTAATCAATTGACTATTTAAGAAAAACCACTATTAATATGAAATGTTAAGTTATTCTAATAGGTTTAAGTTTCATAAAAAGGGGATTTTTTATGTTATTTCAAGTTAAAAATGTGTTTAGTGAAATTATACTGCAATTAGTAGAGTATGTATATATTTCTAAAATATACTGGAACTTGAAATATTTTCAATTTAAAGGAATGAATTTAAACCATCCCAAATAATTGCGGCCGTTAAAAATAACGATTTTTAGTTTCTTTTAGTGTTTTCACCTTACATCGACAGTTGATTAAAGAAATTAATATCTTCAAAGCCCAAATTCAACACATTCATTTTTAAATAACTTTGCAATAGCTTAGTTGTCGCTTGTTTAGAACGATTTGTGCTGTAGTATATTAAATAATCGACAGCAATATTCGTTAATTAAACAATTATGACAATAACAGTGCGACTCACCCTTTGTTTAATATTAACAAATCCCTCGACGAAAAATTATCGAAATAAGCTCCTGAATTTCACACACTGCCAACAGTCACGTCCATTTTGTTACAGCATACAGCGAACCACTATAACTTTCAAAAATAGAATTCTACAAATATTAGATCGGTGCAGGATCAGTGCGCGAGTGCCGGGGCCGGGGGAGGCGCGGGCAGCAGTCGCCCCATCGGAGCGAGGTTTTCTGCGACGGACTGTTCCTGGTCCTAAAGCTTAGCCCGCACATGAGCTCGCCGCCTCGGCATCGGGCCCGTTACGTAAGCCGCATCTTCACGTGCTCGCGCGGTGACAGGAGCCCGTAATGCCGGGACGAGGGCGGAGCGGCGCGGCCCGCGATCGATCCGCTGACGTCATTGGTCGCCGCCGCCGCCGCTACCGCCGCCGCGCATGCCCGCCGCCCACGCACGCACCCGCCGACACCCACCTACCATCAACTGCTTCTACATACATCTCTCCTTATCATTCTTCAGTCATCAGTACTGCCCTTGTCTAAAACGCAATGTACGTATTGACAAAATCTCGGCCAGGTCTGTTATCAGGCGCACCACGCTTCACGCCAGAGCGCAGAGTCGCTTTTCCATTGACTAATTGATTGACGTGTAGAATTTGTAATTACGTGTTGTAATAGTTAGTGTCATCGTAAATTTCAACAAACTTGTAATCGTAGCTATTGCTTAGAACGAATTGATACTCCCAATTAAATTGCGACATGTAGGACTGATTTCTCTCGAACCTAACATTATTCTACCAATTTCGTTTATATTTTCAAATGGAAGCACAGTACATAAATTAAACTGAAGTATATAATTTAGGGTTAAAGCTGTGGTATAGGTTAAAAACACGTAAATATTAATCAATTGGTACAATTAAAATGCTGGCCAATAACTACAGCCTTAAAAGCAACAAATTAAATCCTCTTTCGAAAAAAAAGCTAAAAGCCACCATCTTGATTATTTGACAATCTGTGACTTTTATAGCAATTTAGACAAATTCATGTGTTATTTTACATTTTTCTAAATTTCATGCGTTTTAAGTCAAAATATAATCAAATTAAACATAGTCCTATCTTTTGGAAGTCTTCAAAACTAAACATTCAACATGCATGATACAGTAAGTGTATTCTTAATGAAAATACGCTTTTGCTAGCTTCGCATGAATGTAATGTGTGTTGGTACTGTAACCGACTACTTTGGATCTCATTTTTATACACTTTACAAAGAGAAAATTATTTTAATTAAGTCATTTTATCACTTATCAAGAAGCGATCACATTACGAAAAAAAAATAGTATTATTATTTTGATACCCTAATCAGGATCGCTCTAAAAATAAAAAATAATGTAGTTGAAGCTTAGATTTTAACTAGTATTAATAAGTAATAAAAAAGATAATGAATAAGGTGCCATACGGAAAGTTCCAATTTCTCATCTACGAGTATGACACAATATTATTTTTTCTACATTTTAAGATAGTTCAGTGTGGTATATTACTTATTGTAGGTACTTACACAAACATCTACGTCACAGATTGATAAAGTTCTTTAGTGTTGACGACTGTGTAAGACAGTACTAGGGTAACATAAATTAACGTAGGTCAGTTGTATTCCCGGCCTACGTAAGTTTGCGTAGTCGGCCATCTGTAGCTACGGCGTAGTTTGTAGCTCCCGCGTAGACGTCTACGGAAAAAGCATTCTAACAGAATGTAATTTGTGCCGCGGCAATTATATTTTATCAATTTTTTCCACGACGTTAGTAATAGGCGATGGATTTTCTGAGAACTTTTTAGTGGGTACTCTCCATTCTCCTCAGAAAAGAGGAGACCCACACAGGCCCCATTCTTAGAGACAGCGGTACAGTGAATTAAGGCATTCTCCCCCTCCAAAAATGAGTTTAAGTAGTTATTTAAGTTGCAAAATTACTTATATTTTGAACTTTTGGAAATTAGATGCAATAAATAATAAGCAGTATGCGGTAGGCTTACTACTAGACATCAGCAAGGCCTATAACAGAGTAAGATATAATATCCTTTTAAAAACACTGTTTCACTCAGGAATTAGAGGGAACCCACTAAACTGGTTTAAATCATATCTGGAAAATCGTTCGCAATTTACAGAAATTGAGTACATTAAGTCCAAAACAGGACAAATAGAACAAATACGATCGGAGCAAGTAAACATAAAAGGTTCAATCCCACAAGGGAGTGTACTAGGATGTATCCTCTTTATCGTTTATATAAATAGTATATCATCAATATCAATGGGAGACAGCATATTATTTGCAGACGATATCTCGATAATTATACCATGTTCATATGCAGATGAGTTAGAAAACCGGCTCAACACAATACTAGATTAAATCGTAAACTACCTGAATTCCCATAATCTAACCCTTAACTTTAAAAAAAAACAAAGCTTATTCAATTCAAACCTTGTCAGAAATCTCTACTACAGATAGACTTTAATTATAATAACGTCCCTTTAGACTGTACAGAATCTGCCACAATGCTAGGAATAGACCTAAATACATCCTTGAGTTGGAAATCACACGTCCAAATGCTTTCAAAAAAATTGTCCTCATTTATATCTGCCCTGAATAACCTAAAAAAAGTCTCAGATTTCAAGGCAGCCCTGTCAGCATATTATGCTTACGGCCAATCTAGACTTTCTTATGGTATAGTCCTCTTGGGAAATTGTACTGACATCCAGGATATATTTGGCTTACAAAAAAAATGCATACGCATACTTACTAACATCAACCAAAGGGAGTCATGTAAGCCTTACTTTATCAAACATTCCATACTAACTCTAACATGCCTGCATATTATGAATCTTGTAAATTTATTAGAAAGCACCCAGAACTATTCACCCCGATAAAAGAAACAAATTTAAAAAGAAATAACCGCGACGGAAACACATTTAAGGTGCCGTTTTCCAAGTTAATATTGATTACTTCCGGTCCACACTCAATGGTGATATAAATATATAATAAAATACCAAACTACATAAAAATTGAAAAATCAACCGACACTTTTTTAGAATCACTACGTAAATTATTGATTTCAAAAAGCTTCTACGATATAACTGAATTTTTTAATGACAAAGGATAGACACTACTATATTGAAGGTTTTCGTAAAGGAAAACCCGATTTTTGGAAACTGACATCAAGACTCTTAAATTTAGATAAGAGTACAATACTTAAATACAAACTTATGTTAAACCATTTAACTATTGCGACGCCCTAACAGGGCACATGTATACTAACTTTTATTACTACTAAACATCATATGTAATTAATTTATTGTATATACATAAATGCAAATAAATAAATAACAAATATATGTTGGTGTGTTCAGATAGTCCGGTTGGCCGACGTATGGAAGACGTGCAACAAGATCCGCGCCGCGGCGTTCCGCGTCGGGCTCAACCTCTGGGACTGGTACCGGCCGCTCGACCCAGAGGGGAACTCGCTCATCTCCGGTAAGACCTCACCAGTCAAGACTACGACGAGCTCGAAGTTGTTCAGCTTACAATAACCTGACTTCACACCGCAGTTTTTTTTATAAGTCTGTTATGACGAGCTCGAAGATCTTCTGCTTACAAGAACCTGCCTTCACACCGCAGTCTTACTGAACAAGTATATTATGACGAGGTCAAAAATGTTCAGCTTTTAAGAACGTACTCAGCTGCAGTCTTTTGAATTAGCAAAGAATGATAAAAGATGTTAACAGGCTCGATGGAAATTGTTCTTTTGAATTACTGCTGAACCAAATGGTTACGAGTTTAGTACCTGTCCAGGACAAACATTTGTGTGGTTTCTGAGACTGGGTGTTTTAAGTTTAAAATGATGCAGCTTGGGTTCTGGGTGCCATAACATATCTTTAATATGAAAGCAGTCTTGTTTATAAAGGCCAACAACACATAATTTTGGGGAACGTTACATGACGCAAATTACACGTTCCATTACTTTTACCTCGTACTTGCTTAAGTGTGATTAATGATTATAAGATTGATGGTTTATTAGATCATTGGTTCTGTGAAGGTCGCTTCGTTAACGATGTGTAAACAAAACTATTCGTGTTCCTGTAAAGTGGTAACTTACGCCATTAACAACTTTAGTATTGTTTTATCATAAACATTTCCGTAGTTCAGAAAGCACTTTATACCATACATCGGTAGACCACTGTACTTACAAGCTACAGCTGGTTTAGCTTCGAAAATGTGTGTTGAGTGATTGTTACCTAATGTTGTAGCCTTTACTTCTTTTACTTCACACTAGACCTAAGAGGAAATCACCGAATTTCCAAAATCTGACGGTTATTCCCACTGCGTCACAAATGTCTATTTTCCCTTCCATACAGTTTTCCTTCATGATAACACAAGCAAGCCGACAAAACCTCGAATACACATTCCTGACACACTATAATGTGCCTAATTGTCTCGTGTCCAGAGTCGAAGTTCGTGTCGGTGCTAGCGGGCCCCCTGCGGTCGGTGGTGGGGCTGTCTGACGCTGAGATCGCTCAGGTGGCAGATTACTTCCGCGCCCAAGATGGCCGCGTACTATACCACCAGCTCTGCCAAATCATACATGGGGAGGGTGAGTGGACCTGATCATTTTTTGAGTGTAAAGCTCACACAAGAGTTTGGTCACTTCTTGTAAGTTAGCTTGGTTAAAAACATTTTGGTAAAAATTTTCCCCCAATAATTATAACGGTTAGCTTGAATGATGTTGCAAACTGTTTACATATATTATTACATTAGAAATAAAGTTTGTCCGATTCACATGTCGAGAAGGTTGTCTAGTTTTCTAAGTAAAAAGGGATATTTTATTTAATTTTAATACAAACGTTTCAACTTATTTAGATTTGGTAAATTAGATTTGTATCTTTGACATTTACTAATAAGTTCCCCTTATGAACAATAACAATTACAATATGTTCGTAAGTTCGACAAAATTATCTATGAGCAGTCACATTTCTGTAAAATGCAATGCCGGGCAAGGTCAAAAAGGTGTATTTTACGTACTATTATTTTAATAACTCTTTTTTCAGACAAAGGATGCAATCAAAGCACTTAGAACTGGAATGAAATAGGAATCACTGAAAGATAAATACAGATTTAGATGACAACATTGTACTAAAACAATTAAAGAATATAATATACCTAGTGATTTTCAATGGTTTATTATTTAATGGTAATGGGTCATTTAGAGCAAAGCAAATATTTATAGTGTCGCTAACAAAATTAGATTTAGTCTAAGGAAAATTTCGGGTGTTGGTTTCGTTGGATCTCTCTGTCTAATTTAAAACTTTGAGGCATAACTCTGGCAATAATTAAGACATTAAAAAATATAATTAAAAGATCTTGCATATTCCATATTTATTAAGGTCGGCTAGAAGAACATTGCCCTCAAGTCAAACCATTGCAAAAAAATAAATATGAGGAAAAAGTTGCTAAACATATTTCTATTAATATTATTTATTACACTCGAAAAGTAAGTAATGGTGTTACAAGTAGTTTCTTAAAAACGAAAAGAACACGTTATGGACCCCGGTGTGCACGGCAAAGATGAGAGAGGGGAGGATTTTTTTATGTTAGTGAGCAATTTGTGAAACATATAATGTATAGCCTGTCTAATAAATGAAAAAAAAAGATTTTTATAAGTAATTTTGCAGATACTTAATTGATAACTATAAATATTCCGTACTTGGTCGTATTCCTATTCGTTGTAAAGCGAACGCGCCTGCCCTAGAACTACTGCTATTAGCAAAGAATCTATTCTTAGAATGTATCGGTGATGAAGCTCCGGGCACTGGGTCACCGGTCGATACCAGCTGAGCGACTGAGCATCCACCGGGCA
This sequence comes from Glyphodes pyloalis, assembly GCA_037074685.1. Classification (NCBI taxonomy): domain Eukaryota; kingdom Metazoa; phylum Arthropoda; class Insecta; order Lepidoptera; family Crambidae; genus Glyphodes; species Glyphodes pyloalis. Next base: position 295,585 of record JAYKKO010000012.1, on the reverse strand, counting down.
CGCGCTGCATAATACATTCGCGGGCTTCGTTTGCATCACGCTGGAAGTAAACTAGTCGATACTACAGCTCTTACTACTCTCATTCATAGTATAAGTATAGCGTAAAAGGACACGTTTCTCGTCCAACTCTTTATTTAATACTAGCGGTCCCGGCGAACTTCGTTTCGCCTTAGAGGATTTTTCCGCGCATTCGACGAAAGACATTTTAAGACTCATTTTTCTACACCTTCGGTTACATTGTTCAAATTTTACCAAGGATCCCTAATTTTGTAGCCTATGTCAAATTGGAAGAATGTAGCATTATATTGGTGAAAGAATTTTTTAAATCGGCCCAGTACTTTTTGAGCCTATTCATTACAAACATACAAAAATGGGTACAAATCGTTCCTCTTTATAATATTAGTATGATTACTAGCGGCGGCATACGTGTGACCTTAGTCTTTTCCAGCAATAAATATAGCCTATGTTACTCGGGGTGAATGTAGCTCTCCAATGATGAAAAAAGATTTGAAATCAGCTTAGTAGTTTTTGAGTTTATTCATTACTAACATACAAATCTTTTCATTTTAAAATATTACCTAGTGTGGATATATGCGTACATTATGTGAATATAAGTATACCTTCATATTTTAAATATATATTTTTAGCCTAATTAGTTTAACTAAATTATATAGTTTAAGTAGCGGTAGCTAGCGACTTCGTACGCATCGAGTTAATTATTCACACATGAAAAAGATAAAAATTATCAATATCCAGACACATTCTTAGAATTATTGAAGTTAAATTTGACCATTTGATTGAAATCAGAGATCTTTAAGGTAACCAAAATAGTGGAGGGCCCATTACGTCGCCTGCTCATAGTTCAGGACTTTGGCCAGCTTATAGACGAACTTGTAGTTTTAGTTGATGCTTTTCTCGAGCGTAACTACAATAACAATAACGTGGGTTCCTCTCTTGCTTACCATTAGGCTGGAAGGAGCCAATATACTGCGCTACTATTAAAAAAAACAAAAATAACAGTCCTCTCCTATTCTTACACACTTCAATTATATAAAAATGGTGATATAGCCGTTCAGTTACGTATCGGTGTATCGGCAACGCTCGCTGCGCTGTAAATAAGTAATGGGAATACTGGCGAGTATATTGTCTGGGTACCTGTCTACTGAAAAAATACATTGTTCATGAATAAAGTAATAACTAGGTATGGACTTATTAATTTTTTTTTTAATTGGACACTTGCCTCTGTTTTGAAAAGTGGTAAAGAAGTCTGGCTAATGTATTTCCGGAAATGCCGTTCTAACTACAACTAGGATAAAGTCGTATAAGTATGAATATAACTATTAGACAGCATTACAATTACATTTCTATATTTTTGCGGTAAGAAGCTGAAGCAATTATGTTACAAAATAAAAAAACAACGATGGTATCGCAATATCTAGACTCGTGTCTGGTTTAGTAAAGCTATTTTTCCATTTTGACCCGACCAGAAATCGAATTCGGGACAATATCTCTGTAAGTTATAGGTTCCGAACCGGAGATAGCGTCATTTGCGTTATATAGACGTTTCATAAATATTACTGGTGTAATTTACATCAATAATATAATATTGAATTGAACTTGTCACGTCGTCAAGTGAATGTAGACACGTCTTTATAGCTTTTTATATGAAAGCATTTTAATAGATATTGTATATATGCATTTGGATGCTCCATTCCTCAGTCAGAACAGTTAATCATCGAGCGAATGCTAGGTTCAGAAATCCATTTGTACTGTCTACATTAATTATTTAAGAGGCTGTACAAACTGAACGGCAGATGCGGGCGGGCGTGACAAGACGTCAGCCGACTGCCTGCTGGAGGCGTGCCCGCCGCCGCCGGAGCCGGAGTGCCACAAGCTGGACCAGTGGCAGCTGCGGCGGCTGTGCTGCCTGCTCGCCACCATCGCCGCCAGGGAGCTGCCCCTCAAGCCCTACTTCCAGGACTATGAGCTGGTGATTCTTCTCATTTTCAATATTAAGCACCAATGGGAATCGTCAACCGAGCTTTTCATATCAACCAATTGTTTAAAAAAAGGTTCCAATTCCCGTTTTAAATTACGGTACCCTAAACATATAATCTTACACCGAGTATTCAGCTATACATGCCTATTCAAAGCAACGCGACAGGGTCTTCAATTCAATTTTGAGTTCGTATTTTGAATGGTGAGTTCACATTCTGTCCACGTAATTCAAAGAATGTTCGGATAAAAGAATTAGCGAAATGGGTCCGATGAAACTCTGTACAATATGGCAGCCGCTATAAAATGTCGGATTACAAATTGTGACACAAATCCCTCAATATAGGTATCAAACAAAAGTGTTAGAGTAGCACTATGGAAAATTTCAAAGCCAAGGTGACCGCAATCACTAAATGGCGACATTATATAATAGGTACTGTCAACGAAACAGTTTGGACCTTAACCTTTCTTACGTCGTAGATGTAACGGCTAATATGAAATTTGCCGAGGTTCTTCAAACCTATAATTATATTCATTTTATTTCTGAAACCTTCATGATCTCTGAAATGCTATCCTGTGGTCAAAGGTGGCGAAGAACGACGGTCGCATCACGTTCGCGCACTTCGCGCGGATCCTGGACGCCATCGGCGTGATCGTGACGCCGGAGGACTTCAACCTGCTCGTGCGCCGGTTCATCAAGGACTCGTACACGCTGGACTACGTAGACTTCCTCAAGGCTGTCGAGGCGGTCAAGAAGGAGGGCATACAAGGCCTGGGCGCGGTGAGATTATGATGAAAGTCAAAGTCAATCTTTTTTTATTCACATAGATTACATTAGTAATACTTATGAATAGTCTCTATATAAAGCAAATGAAGCTACCTCCGGTTCGGAACCTATAGCTAAAGAGAAGATACCGGCAAGAAACTCAGTAGTTTCTTTTACAAATGAAAGCTAAACTTATTAGTAATTTTGCACTTAGACACACAGTTAGTTTGTCAATTCATCGATGAGATGTTGTCTTTGGTCTGTTGTAAGCAGAGTCATATCAAACCTTAAGAGGGGCTTTATGCTAATTATTATGTTAGAGCTCTTCGAAGCTAATTTCGATACCTGCTCGAGGTAATGCTGATTGAACTTGTATCATGAGCCTTTGGGTTTGGTTGGGTATATTAGCAATTGCTTGCTTTAGCTTATTTATAGTAGGTTCTGTGAACAAGAAGTTTATCTCAGATTTTTATTGAGACTTATCAGACTATTTAAAACTATCGAATAGCTAAAGGAACGTAACCGCCGAGTCCACTGCATCGTGATTAATTTGAGGCAAATGATTTTAAATCTTTATGTCAAAAATTGAAATTTATACTGGACGCTGAAATGTTTATATGTTTTGTAAAATATTTCTTTATTCAAGTAGGTTACATATATTACTTTTGAATCGTCATTGAATACAATGCAAAGTGATAGTACTTCCGATTTGGCTCTGTATCTGTATCTACCGATAAAAGATAGGCGAATCCTTGCATGCAAACATTTAGAGACTTAAAGTCGTGATTCAAGTGAATCTCGGTATCAAAGACTGTATCCTATATTTTTTTTTATTTGTATTTGTTTCTAGGAGTACACGAATCCAAAGGCGGTTATTGACACGACTTTGCCGAAGCTGTCCCGTCCGGAGGTGGAGGCGGGCCTGTCCACCGCTCCGCTGGGAGAGGGAGACGTGTTCCACCCGGCCCTCGCCCCGCCCCGCCCCTCGCGGCAACTCATCGAGCTGATGCTGAGGGTGCAGGAATTTGTCATGCAGCGACGTATCAGAGTTTCCGAATTCTTCAGAGTGAGTATTAAGATTAATTTAGTTAATTTTTTCTCTTCTAAGATCTCCTCATTTACTTTAAATCTGATTAGCTTTAAGTCAGAAGAAAGAAAAACAATCAATTATTATTTTATTTGCATGCATGCTCATTGTACAAGTTTGATGAAGAATGTTTAAGTAAGACGTTAGTATTCTACCTGCAACGCGTTTGGTAAAATTGAGTAAGCTTTAATTCAAATTTAAATAGTGATAACACGATTAAATCTTCCAATTATCTTTTATGGTAGGCTCAGGTCTGCCCTGAGATAGGCAGAGTAGAAATAGGACAGGGCTTAGCGAGTTAATTTTATCGAGCAAAATGTCTGTAATGTCAAAATCTATAAATTTCAATTTGACAAACTCTGATAAACTGAAAATACTCAGGTGGTACTTTCAAACTCAATCAATTAATATACTTTGTCATTATATTAGGGAAATTTGACAAATTGTAAAGCTACATAACGATTATTAATGCTTTGAGAATGGATAAGACAGCCTTAAGATGAATGGGTAAGGGACTCAATTATTATTTTAGCTTTGGTTAATTTTTCTCACAGTTGTTTTACCTTCGTGTTTTAAACATATTGCTAGCCTGAAACCAAATGACCTTCGAAAAATAAAATTTTATGGGATAGGACTAAAAATCTATTTCAAAATTGGAATTGTATCCAAATCGGGATAAAATAGATATATGATTTGATGTGTGTGTTCGGATATTATATTTGCATACTGCCAGTCTCTTCAGTTATTTGCCCTGGTACCAGGACTACGACCCGCTCAACTGCGGCCGTATCGCGCCTCAGCAGTTCCGGCGCGCCATGGACGCGATGGGGCTGGGCACGGTGCTGTCACCGGCCGAGGTGGTCTGCGTCATCCGACACTACCTGGACCCCAACGACACTGAGCGCGTCTGCTGGCGCACCTTTGAGGATGACTGCGACCAGGGTAAGCGAAATTGTACTATAATGAGAGCTTACTTGGGTGTTCTACCACAGACAAAGTAGACGCAATATACCACTACAAACCAAATTTCTTTAACAATGTTTTACTTTCTGAACATGTTTTTGAAAAGTCCACAATGCGCCTATTATGATGATATCAGACGGGCTGTTTTTTTCCACAATTATAGAAGACGGCATTGGAGAACATCACATACATTGCTCTAATTCTGTTATAAATAGCTAAACCAACTGTGTTACATAAATCAGAAACATCGACGATTCCACAACACACAGACTCGAGACAATACAGGATAATTCGTTTCCTATACTGACCCGGTCATGAATCGAACCCGGGACCTCGGACATGGCGCGACGCGAAAGCACGACCCTCTCTCCTTTCTACTAGAGATGTCATCACTAACAAGAACATTTGTTTACTATACTAACCCCTGTCATGCCAGCAATCTGCAGATATGATGGATCCGCTAGTTGAGATGTTTGTCCCTACTATGATTAAAATAGTCTGGTTCCATTTGTAAGGGTGGCAGAAGTCTACTGTAGACGGTCCAATGTAGTAACCGGTTCGTCAAATCAGACTCATAGTCACAGCGGACTCCTTCAATGAAATAGATACAACCGCGGTACATAAGTAAGCGTTTAGAATAAATATATATCTGTCCAGTGTTCACGACAAAGGAGCTGGAGAAGCACCCGACGGCGTCCGCGGGCGCGTGCGCGGCGGCGGTGCAGCAGCTGCCGCCGCTGGGCGCGGACGAGGAGGCGGGCGGCGCGCGCACGCTCGACCTCGCGCAGGACGCGCTGCTGCGCGTGCGCGCCGCCTGCCACGAGCGCGCCATCGACCTGCGCCCCGCCTTCGGGGAACACGATGAGTCTGATAACGTTTATTGGCATCACCCCATTTTCCCCATCTCCCTATTTTCTTATCTTTCCAACTCCCCATCTCCCTAACTCTTCATCTCCCCATTTCTGCAATCACAAATTTCCCCGTTGTTCCAACTCCTATTTCAATTTTTGATTTGGGTCAAATCTGTAGTTCCAGACATCCACTGCATTTCTGTGGAACTCAAATACGAAGCAACAGTAATCTGAAATATTATTCTTAGATTGAGCATCTAGTTACCTAACCCGTACGAAAACAATCTGTGATCCATAACAATATGTATTTCAGAATGTCCATCCAGCATTAAAATCACATTTTTCTATTAACTTGCAAGTTAGACCCTATTTCCAAAGGTAAGTAAAGATTTGAGCTGTGAAGTTCCGCAGTTCAAATCTATTCAAGAGATCTTCCTCTGCGGTGATACGGTGTTCTACATTGTGCTTCTTTTCCCATACGTTATGTGTGTTACTTCAACAAAAGACTTGCATCATCCTGCAAGTGTATTGTTGAAGAGGTTGCGGTGTGTGTTGCGTGTCAGGCACAACAACGGGCACGTGTCGCGGTCGGCGGTGCGCCGCGTGCTGGCGCGGCTGGGCGTGCTGCCGACGGCGACGCAGCTGCGCGCGCTCGAGGCGCGCTACCTCGACGACTGCGGCTTCAGCTACGTGCGCCTGCTCGACGAGGTGACACCAACAACACACACACGCGCTCTTCTTACAACTAGCTATCCCTGTCGTCCAGCAACCTATACTTTTTCTATGTCAACTTATTTTTGGCTTCCCAATCAAATACATGAGCAGAGCATGAGCATAAAAAAAGCATTCAAGAAAGTTTCCGATCCTGAAAAAGGATAAGAAACTCAGTTAAAAAGGTGGCTAAGCTCAATCATAGATGAAATAAGGAGTGTAGGACATACAATAAGAGAAGAAGATAAGAATTTATTTCTTAGCACACACACTTAACACACAGTAGGTAGGTACACAGTCATTAAAGTGATACGAACAATAGATAAACAATAAAATGAATTAACAAAAAAACAAAGTATACATTGATTGCGCACAAGGTCCCAGCCTCAGCATGAGCTGCTTCAACATTGGATGCAACGCTGCAGCAGCGCTGGTACAATAATGTGTTTTTGTTAGATGGAGGAGCGCGAGCCGGAGAGCGCAACTATCGCCGGTCCGTCGGGCCCCGCGCCGCGCACCAAGCACCACCAGCACGACCCGCTGCAGACGGACATCGTGCAGATACTCGCCAAGATCAAGGGAAAGGTACATACACTGACATTCATGACACATACGACACACTACCGGGTTGGAAAGGGCTTAGAACAAGCTGAAATAGACAGAACAAATTGACACATGTGCCCTTAAATATGCTATTATAAATCATGTGTGCTTTGCTTAAAGGTCATACACAGTAGGAGCAGTACCTATATACTCTCTTTAATACACCTTACCTTTTCGTTTTAATATTCCTACACTAATACTTACGTAAATTCCGAAACGTTGTGAAACCGCTCTGAGTATTCCTATTTCCTACAAATTCACAATATGTCGGAATTGGATTCGAATTCGGAATCTGTTCTTGATCTCTCTCTTAACCCATACGATTGGGCAGAGAAAACATAAACTCTCTGTTTCGGAACTATTTCTGATGTTTGTCAATCTCTCGCCGTGGCATCATTGCTAGCTACCAAGATCACATATAACACTTTTAGCGAGACCAGGTGTAGTTACGCGCTAATAGATAGTCGGATTGGAGACGTTTTTGCGAATCCAGTTTAGAGATTGCATTGTCGCGCAGATGGTGCGCGAAGGCGTGCGTCCGCGAGATTTCCTGCGGCAGTTCGACAAGAACAACGAGCTGGTGATCGCACGGCCGGACTTCTACCGCGGCCTCGCCGCCTCCGGGCTCTCGCTCACGCCGCTCGAGATGGACACGCTCATGGAAGTGTGAGTAGCCGCGCAGTTACGTAATGCTGGACCTTGCCTGAATAATGTCCTGCAGCAGCTTTACGTATGCAATAAGTTAGTCACTGAACGGCCGGGCTTCACCGTGGACTTAACCACATTGTGGAATCACGGCAGCAGTCTTAGATGCTTCTGTTATTAATATACGTAGGTAAGTCTACTAAGTAAAATCTATCTGATTTAATCTATCTTTCACTACTATATACCTACTTAAATAAAATCAAAAAGAAGTAGACTTATATGTGTATCTATCAAGCAAATTTAATTATAATGGGCAATCAGAATTAGATCGCCTGGTGACCGGTAGGGTCAGAATGGGGAATATGCATGAAATGTCCCAAATTTAATTTTTAAAAGTAGATATACGACATACCAATATTGTGAAAGCAATTAATTGATAAATACTAACGTCGCTATTGGGCCTAGAATTGGCACCTTTAATATGAAATTTATTGTTTGCTATTTTATTAGGACTGGTCGGTCAATGTGTACGGAATCGTTCCATGTTTTTTTAGAAGTTAGGAGACTGCTTCCCCTCTTCTTCTAGCAAAGACTGTGATTAAAGTACTTATTGCGAATGTGCTTCGTATACATGGATTAGTAGGGTATAATGGTAGTGTATCCAATCTGGTGCAGGTTCTGCGCGCCGGGGCGGCGGCGGTTCGTGGAGTACGAGCGGTTCTGCGAGACGATCGGCGCGGCGCAGACGCAGGGCGGGCTGGAGCGCGCGCCGCTGCTGGAGCCGGTGCCGCACGTGCCCACGCTCGACACGCCGCTCAACTTCCTCTCCTTCGAGGAGCGGAACATCGTCTCGGGCGCGCTCACCAAGCTCGCCAAGTTCCCCGACCAGCTCTCCAACATACTCGAGGTGTTCAAGGTACTGACCGTTTATTTTCCATCATAACTTCGTTCATCAATTACCGTTAACTGATTTGACAGATATCAAAACTGTCATGCTACTTTCTTACAAATAATTATAAACGCGAATGTTTGTAATAATGTATGGATTTATGGATGTCTGGATGTAAGTTTGTTATCTTTTTCACAAAAACTATGTACTGAACGAAATTAAATGCAATATGGTAGGAAGAAAGATATCATGCTAAATTAACACATACCTACACTACTTTTTATTCCAAAATTACGAAGGCGAAGTCGCGGGCAACAGCTAGTGTTCCGTATTTTTTAAATTTGACATCTGTCACTTCGTCAGTTATCGTGAACGTGAGGTATATGCAGCTAACCCTTAGGGCAGCAATAATAATAACGTATTTGGACGAGTGAGGAAGCTGGTGGGAGAAAAACGTTGCCTCGGCAATTTCAGTTTATCATTACAACTGAGGTCACATGAGGTAGGGCGTGCGTGCCGCTCTGATGCGTGAAGTGCTCGGCAGGACATGGACACGGCGCGGTGCGGCACCATCCCGCGCGTGTCGGTGGAGCGCGCGCTGTGCCAGCGGAACCTGCTGCAGCTAGTGTCGGCGCGCGAGCGGGACCTCGTCTACAAGTGCTTCGGCTACCGGCGCGGCTGCGGCGACGAGGTCAGGACGAACACTCATTACTCACTAAGCGAACACGCTTCTACAGCATTGTTACTCGTGGATGCAGCCCAATGCGTTGGACTGATCAGATCCGCACTACTCTCGACTCTACAGTTCACAACCCCCTTCACACCGCCGGAGACAGAATTAGTTGGAGAGAAATCATACGGATGAAAGAGATGCAAAAGGGAGGTCACGACCCTCAGCAATGAGAAATACGACGCAAGGAGGACAGCATTGTTCCATGACCCGACGCTTAGGCAAACACATACACTACGCCCGTTATAGTTCAACTATTTCTAATAGGGCCATCTAGGGGCGAGAGGTGCGGGGTTTTAGTGCGTAGTCTCCGCCTTTCTCAAAGCGGGGTTCCACACACGCCGTTGGCTTTTTCCCCAAGCAGCGGTGTTCCAAAATTCATTTTCCGCAGATACAAGCCCACTTTTTTTAATTAAAGCGCAATTGACCTGAGCGCAATTGTCAATGTATATATTAATGTGAGACGCGTAGAGCGTTTTGCTTGATTCTGTCTACGAATAAGTACGTTAAGTGTTGGCCAACGCAACCTAATCAGTTCTCAACCAAATATGCATATTGGTAGCAATATATAAACTATTTGCTGATATTGCATCCTCACTGTCAGCATTACTTAACCATTCTCAATGTGGTTCATAAAGTGTTTTACCAGTTTAAACCTAATCTTACTTTATGGTGTTTCATCGTAGCTTGTATCAATGAATGGCTGGTCAACTGAGATACTTACTTTTGAATATCTGTTGAAACACAAATACTTCATAGATTTTCTATCAAAACAGCAACTTTTTATGTCACGTCACAATTTTTCTCATCAACACACTGACTGTTCAATTGGCTACTTGACAAAATTTTGAAATCTTGTTAATTGTAAACCTTGATACTCATTTCATCGCATGAAAAGTATATTTCACAAAAAAATATATATTTACTACATGTATTTTTCATTTTAAAAAATCTCTTTAAATTTCCCACGAAAACGCTCTAAGCTGTCATGGCGCCTAAAATGACGTCAATGCACCCTAGCAAGATTAGGGCTGTCATTGATCATAGATTGTTATATCGAGTTTGTTCGATGGATGCCTTATGATGTTTTTTCTCGATATTCTTAATTTTATTAGACAATTATTTTTTGATGTATTAAAAATCGTTAATATTCAGAGCGTCCTGTCGATTGGCTGAAAACTTGAAATTACGAGCGTAAATTACGAATTATGCGTTAAATATAATATCATACGAAACAATCAACAATTTGGATTTTTTGTCATCTCATGCGACAAATTTGACGATACATACGCTAAACGTTACTATTAATATCTGATCATTCAATAATACTTCATCTTTTTATGAGTATATGCTAGTCAATAACCTAAAAAGTACACACAAATAATCGATAATATCCGAAACTCATTTTGAAAAGAAATAGGGTTCCGTAAAATATTTGGGTTTTTCGAATAGTTGAAATTAAAATATTACGATTTCGGCTGCACAGCTCGTTGCGAACTGGGCGTCTCGATGGAAATATAAAATTATGAATACTCAAAAATATCGATTTTTTTTAGACGATGTTTCAAAAATAATCGACTTCGCGTTCCGATTTTTCAAATCGAAAACATCCATAGTACGTTCATTATTAATCTGTGTTACAGAGTGGACACCCCTAAAATATGACATATCGGGTGCTGTGACGTTGTGACTTTCTGCTCGGCGTTTTCAGTCACGTGACGTTATGCCTATGTTATTGGATTTTCTTTTCTAAAAATATTAATAATCTTTGATATTTATGTTCTTGAAATTCGTATTTCCTTATCTAAATATCTTAATTTATCATTAGAAACTATTATCCTTCCGATTTGTTCTTAGTGGAAAGTAGCCAAATATAAAGATACTTTGAAAAAAATCTATTTGGTCGTTGTCACTTAAGTAAAGTTCTCTTTTTTTTTTTTTATCAATCAATCCATTTATTTGCAGAATATGGTTACAAAGGATCTTATAATATAAATTTTCCAGCATATTCTAATCGTTTTTTACGTTGTGCAAATATTTAATCTAACAAATTTCAAGTATAATGTATTTCTGAAATGTCAAAATAAGATTAAACATCCATAAATATCAGTCATATTAATATAAATTATTAAGTAACATGTCATTAAAATTATACCATTAAATAATTGGATCTACAAGATAATCATTTATATTATAATAACATTTATCCATTAGCATAGTCTTCAAATTTGTCTTAAATTTATGGAATGTACAGCTTGTTATTGATTCTGGAAGTTTATTATACAATTTTGGTGCCATTTCAGTAACATTTTTCTTCATCAGAGCAGTTTTGCATGAATCAGAACGAATTTTAGGTTTCCTCGGGCGAAGGTTTCTATCGGGGGCTACTTTAACTTGAAATAGATCAGGATTACATTTTACAAAGACACAACATTCCAGTATGTAAAGACATGGCAATGTTAGCAATTGTAAGGATTTAAAGTGTGGCTGGCAGCTATCTGTCGGCTTAAGGCCACAAATAGCTCTTACACATTGTTTTTGAGCACGGAAGAGCGTTTCCCTATATGTAGAATTCCCCCAGAATATGATGCCATAGCGCAAGGTAGATGACACATATCCGTGATATGCTGTTTTTACTGCCTCACGTTATGCATCATTGATGCCTATATATATTTATGAATAGTGTTAGCATCCCAATTGCCACTATATCTGACTTTAAAACTGATATGCAGCGCTATTAAATATTGTTGATTGTTGAGATATAGAAATGAAAGATAACATGATGCTATGTGTGAATGTCTGCTGCAGGTGAACTACCGCGCGCTGTGCACCGCCCTGGACATCCTGTACGCCACCACCAGCGGCTCTCCTTGCTGACGAGTCCCGAGTCCCGTGTCCCGAGTCCCATGTACCGAGTCCCAAGTCATGTGTTCAGTTTCCCGTTAATTGAAATAAAATATTTAAATAAAAATCGAATCTTTTTAATTGACTTTAATTAAGTTTATCATTTATTCGGGATCAGGTAATTCAGATGAACAAGAAGCTTAAGTAACATGTTTACCTAAACATTTTTGAAAATAAGTCACATGAGTCTCAGACGCTGGAGGAAAGAGTCAAAGAAAAAATTACTAAATATCACAGCGGGAGTATAATAATTTTAATTGTGTCCCCCTTACTATGTGTGTGCTCCTTAATCGCTTCTTGTGCTAGTAAGGCCTTCCATTATTCCGAGGTGGCTGGAGGGACGATGCAGCCGGCTTGGTCGGGGTGGTCGCAGACGTGCAGCAGGCTGTTGAAGTGCAGGCCGGCGCTGCAGGCGCGGCAGACGGGCGCGCCGCTCGCGCAGTAGTAGAACAGGCCGCAGTCGTCGGGGTGCGCCACCAGCGCGTCGCTGCCCGCGCCCGAGCACGACACCGCCGTCACGCTGTTGTCGATGCAGCGCTGCGGGGTGTCGGCCGCGGCGGGCTCGGCGCCGGCCACCTCGGGAGACGCCTCACCGTCCTGTCAGTAAGGGTGAATACATATTATGCAAAGTTCGACTCCGGTTACCAGCAAGTTTAACTCCGTTCCGTGTTGTCACACACTAGGTCTAATTTATACACATCGTTTTTATACGTTCTTAATAGTCCTAAATAGGTATGTTCTGTAAAGAATACGACAATCTCGGTTCTGTTTTTAATTAACAAACGAAATATGTGTTGGTGCAAAATTTTTAACAAGTAGGTCACCTTTGCGACGAAAAGTTTCATGCTTGTATCCTATTCTCAGTAGTTGTAGGTTCCGTTCGAAGCGGTGGTAGCATCATTTGGTTTGTAAAGACGATTTCTAAGAATTAACACGATTAAAAATATTTAGTCTTTAACATTGGAATGATGGAAGCCGTCCTCTACCTTGCACCCGGCGTGGTCAGGGTGGTCGCAGACGTGCAGGCGCGGGTTGAAGTGCAGGCCAGCGGGGCACTGCCGGCAGACGGCGGGCTCGTCCGCGTGCACGCACTGCAGGAACAGGCGGCAGTCGTCGCGGTGCGCCACCAGCCCGTCCGCGCTGCTCACGTCGCCGCACGACACGCTCGCGCTGCTGTCCGCGCACAAGTCCTCCAGGTCGCGCTTGTTGCTCCTGAGAACACGAAGGTTGGTGACCTCGTGTTCGTGCCCGCGAGTCAACGTGACCAAGCACTAGGAGGGGCTTCCAATTGCCCCTGTGGTCTAGGTTGGCGGTTTATGCACAGCACAGCGACAGTGGTAGGTTACCGTCGTTTTTTCTGATTTCCGTAACACAGGTGCTTTAGCCACTTACCACAGGATCAGAGCAATGTATGTGATCCAAATTCTATTTATAATTCCAAACTAACGGACCCGGCAGACTTCGTCCTGTCAAAAAAAATTGGAATGTGGCTTGACTCTACATTTTTGTTAGAATACGTTTGTACTGTAAAATCGCTGTCTTTACAGTTTTCCCGGCAATTATTCGTTTTTTTCTCGCCGTAAAAACCATCCTTGGACTTTAACGAACATTTTAAAAAAATAATTGTATTGGTCGAAGCGTTGTCGAGTTATGCGCTTACCAACACATTTTGCGATTCATTTTTATATAGAATAGATTTAATAACTTTTAGTGGATATCTACCTACTAAGCTTCGTTTATTTTGTCTCAACTGAACATAGACTTGTGCCAGATATTTCACTTTGGCAAACTTTTTATAATTCATTGGAATTTGTCTAGTCCATGTCTTAAGGTAACAAACATTGGGCGATACTGAATCCAGAAGACCGAAAAAGTTAGAAAAATTCAAATCGAATCAGACCTGTCTATTCTGATTTTCTTCAAAACTTGTACCTACCTAAGTACAGCGTTAATTTTTAACGCGTTAACTAATAAACATATAGGTAAGTCAACTAATCTAAATCTAAAAATGTTCTACTAGCACAATGCCGGCGTCACTGTTATTCAAACCACTGCTGCCATAGTAAATTTGCAGAAGTTCAGTGAGAATATAATTTTAGTCTAATAAATCAAAGGCTATTAAACTAAAAGGTAGGTACCGAACTTACAAATGAGAAGCTCTGAATGTGCCCCCCTGGACAGCCAGGCTGAAGGCTGCTAGGAACGTAAGCCGCAGTGCAGACTTCATGGTGCGGAGCGCGGGCGCAGGGCTGACGAGTGCGCCCCGGAGTTGTGCGTTCGCTTTTATAAACCGGGAAAAACAAACATAAGTGCACACTCGGCTTCGAAGTGGCCCCATTGTACCTACTTCGTGAACTACAATCTAATCATAAGTGAATAGAGACACAATCTGTACCTATCTGGGTATTTATTAGTTAATCAAGTATTTAGGTAAATAAAATACAAAATAAGTGAGGTCGTTTGGGTGTCCCGGTAGACATATTATTATTGTTTATAAATGGATTTAGTAGGTGGGTTAAGTAGTATCTATCTAAGTAGGTTTTCATAATGAGTAGGTAGGACGCTGGAAGATAACCAGTTTTAACTGATGTTAGGTTAGTACCTAGGTCTAAAATATTTCTTTGATAGATACTAAGCAGTGTACCTTTCGTTTTTTGTTTTGAATTTTTTTTATTAGGTACCGACACCTTATCTACACTAATATTATAAAGAGGAAAGGTTTGATTTTTTGTTTGTTTGTTTGTATGAATTGAATAGGCTCCGAAACTACTTGGCAGATTTGAAAAATTCTTTCACTGTTGGAAAGCTACATCATTCCTGAGTGACATAGGCTATATTTCATTTTCAAAAAAAATAGTCATCCTTACTAAAATTACGATAACGTAATCCAAGGTGTGAAAAAAATATCAAAAAACTACCTTACATCGCGTGCGCTGCGAAAACTATTGATGATAGAACAAAATGATATACTACATTTTTTTAGAACACACCATTATCTACAAAAAATCAGCGGCAGCATATCTCTAACTATTACAGTCATGTCACAATAAGCGTTTTTTTATTGAAAAAAAGAAATTAAAATACCACCGCTACAAAAAGATCTCTATTTGTACCTTGGTATTAACCCTTATCAAAATAAATGATGTATTATTTAAGACTGCTTCAATATCTTTATATTACTTTTTGAATTATTCGATTCTGACAATCCATTCAAAAGATATCACGAGTTAAAAAAAAATTAAAAAATAAACTGTATTCGGCTAGCTATGCGTTGTAGGCGTCACTCGGGCAGGGGTACGGGAGGGGGGTTAAGATCACGAAATAAACTTGCCGCGCGGCTCACTCGCGCGGTCGGCCCGACATTTCCCCCCTGGGTGGCCGGGGGGGAAAGCGGGAATGGCCGATCCACTGAACCATCCCCGCCTCGCACTGGAGACCGTGGGTGCAATGCCGACTGGGGTGCCCTCACACTCCCAGTCAGCCGGTCTCCATGCGGAAGAACAGCGCGGTCGTAGAGCCGCCGCGCCCTGCCTCTTCTGCGCCTTCTAAGGTAATGAGGTCCTAGCTTAAGGACGACAAGTACAGGATAAGAAATCTGTTACTAGACTGGTCGCCCTTACCTTGAAGGCTTGACCCCTGCTACTAATGTAGCACCCCCCAAGAGTTCTGGAAACCTTACTCGCACGCAGAAACACAACAACACAGAAGTGATTGTTATTAGGCTGCGGTCTTCTGTAAGGCGGAGGTGTTTCACCAGTCGAGATGCTCATCTACACTAATATTATAAAGAGGAAATATTTGTACCTATTTTTGTATGTTTGTAATGAATAGGCTCAAAAAGTACTGGGCCGATTTAAAAAATTCTTTCAAAAATAGAAATACATTCTTCCAATTTGACATAGGCTACAAAATTAGGGATCTTTGGTAAAATTTGAAAAATTTCAACAGAAAAGCGGGAAAAATTCTCTAAGGCGAAACGAAGTTCGCCGGGACCGCTAGTTTTATATAATGGATTTTAAACTTTCTTAGGTGTCATATAGGTACGATCTTTTGAGGGTGTATCAAGGTGTAGTCAATTTGTCTCTATATGTGCCCTAGAAATTTTTTTGACGACCTCCGTAGCCGAGAGGCGAGAGGGCCTGACTTTGGCGAGCGCCATCTCTGAGGTTCCGGGTTCGATCCCCGGTCGGGTCAATATGGGAAATGAACTTTTCCATATTGTCTTGGGTCTGGGTGTTGTGGTACCGTCGTTGTTTCTGATTTCCGTAACACAAGTGCTTAAGCTACTTACCACAGAATCAGAGCAATGTGTGTGATGTTGTCCAATTAAAAAATTTAAAAAAAAAATGATTCCAAAATAAGGTTGAGTGTATGATTAAGAAAAGTTTTTCTGAATATCGAAAACAGCCTCTAGCTCTTAAACTTCTAACGATAGACACAGGGTAATTCCAGTAGCGGATGCCTATTGGGTATACGTATCGTCTGACAAAATAGTTAAACCCTACATCTAATTTTGTGTGCTTCAACCTGGAATCCTCATATTTGAAATCTTAATGAAAACGAATTTTGACAACGCTAAAAAATATTCCTGAAATAGTCATAAATAGTCGTCTAAGTAAAAAAAATAGTCGCATTTTAGTTTCGGCGTTATAGCTAAAGGTTAGTGAGGATTATAGGTTGAACGTCAAGCTGTAATCCTCATCTCTGGTGCAAGCAAACCGTAGAGTCTTTCGAATTGATTTAGGTTCCAAAAAATAGTCTTGAAATAGTCTCAACGACATGCCAAATTTCAGAAATAGTCCTTAAGATATTCCAGAGATATAAATGTACCCTGGTGAGGATTACAGCTTGAACATTTGAAAACTTCAAATTTCTCCAAAACGACTAAGATTTTCGGTTTCAAATTTGTACCAAAAAATAGTTCTGAAATAGTCGTCTGAAGCGAATGTAAATTTGAGCTGATTTAAGTTGGAAATAAAATGTTTTGATTTTCCCTACATTTCTATGGAGGTACAGTCGTGTAAAAAATGTTTTACTTCGTTTGACGTTATTGTGAAATATTCCGCGTAACCCTTAATCAGGAAATGGGAAAATATTTAGATACCACTTAGATTTAAGCGTATGAGTCATGGTCATAACTTATGACCTTGACTTACCGGCGAAAACCAATGATCATTTTCGAAAAGTTAATGTACCTACTTGAATAAAGAAATATTTAAGAATATTTGAGTTTGAGCTTCACATCGTGTATTTTTACTTAACTTACAACTAACAGGATTTGTTATAAATCTGAGCCCATATTCAAATAAACACAACACACAATATATATTTTTAGGGCTCATTTATAGGATGTAGGGCTCTAATTTTTCTATATATTTTCATTGCTATACGGGTCAACATGCCGCCCTAGTAACGCTCACACAGTAAGATAAGCAAGTTTGGCAGCGACGGTCATTTATCGCAGAGCTAACAACTGCTAAGGTGGACGTGAAGTTCTTCAGTGAAGACCATGCATTGACAGAAGAAATGATGAAAAAGTATGGCACCCTCCTACTAGGTAGAGGATGACATAATTTATGCCGTATAAGAAGGTATATACGCAAAGTGACTAATTAATGAAACCTTTTTGAGTGATAAATTTCAGTCAGAGCAGGAATTTCAGTAAATTTTACACAATCCCGCCTTGACAAAGAAAATCTGTAGCAGCCTTGGTGTCAGAGATCCGCTCGGTTTTTGGATACGCAAACGTACGTATGTATGTAGGTATGTATGTTTAATTCCGCTGCGCGCACGAAACGTTTTTCTTCAGCTTTTCTCATCCGCACTGCTAACGAGTGGAATTATCTCCCTTTTAAAACAAGAGTGAAAATACTATACTTACTATGGAAAACTGGGCCCTGATTGTTTTATCAATTATCCGGCAACTCTACTAGGAATAGACGCTTGACCTCTGCTACTTATGTAGCCCACAACCCACAGTAAAACATGTGTTGGATTTATTTGTATACCTAACCGCTTCGCTAATAATGAATGAATTGATCAGCGCAGACTAGATAGTACGTACCTGCTGTTGTATCTTTCAGGATAAATATACTTACATTGCAACGAAGTTCTCCAATCTCTTGTTATTTAAACAGGAAACCACAGATTTTACGATTGGTGGAGTTAAAAATAAAACACCTTTTCATTTCCCACGTCCAACAGTGGATGGAAGTCGGGAATGATCTATTTTCCCCTGTTATTGTTCCCAACGCGTGTTAAGAAGACTTATGATACAATTGTGTCACGTGCACTTGTAACGTATGTGGTGGACGTTGGGAATAATGCGTTTCAAATGAAAACTAATGAATAGTTTCGGCAACCTACCATGTAGTGTACGGTCGTCGATAGGTATATTGGAGCAGACAAAGTGACCATATACTTCTGAACAGTTAAAATGTCAATAAGTTCCATACACACAACTTACCAATATCTGAACACTCCTCTACACACAGGTAGCTAAATGAAACACATGACGAGCGTGACACATATTGACGTTACGAGTGTTCAGATATTATTGGTTAGTTGTGTGTATAGAAATTATGGATCACTATGATTAGGTCCATGTTTATTGACTAGCATCTGCTCAGATATTACTGAAGTAATGAACTAACCATATCTGAACACTTGCATCTCACACTAGTATGTATTATTAATTTTGATCACATAAATATTATTATTATTGGTTTGTTGCGTGTTTAGATTAGGAAATGCATTCCCGATCCCGCGGGATTCCGTGTAAATTTTCGGTATCAATCCCGAAGCCTATGACGAGTCCCGTTCGGGATAGAGGGGATTGGGCGGTGATGGTCAGCGACGCTATACACAAGGATTCGTATAGGACGCAAGCTGCGGTGCGCGCAGACTGGCCGGGCGGTGGAGCAGTTACAGAACAGCGCGTTAGAAATTTCATCCATTTAGAAAATACATTTCAACTAGTATATAAAATTAGCGGTTGAGGTAAAGTGCCGTAGAGATACTAATTGAGTTAGTGCAGCACATACGTTGCGTTTCATGATTCGAAAACTAAAAGACCTGAAAACTCTCTCCTCTCAGAAAAGTTAAGTCACTACGACAATCGTATTTTCAAAATCATCCCTAATACTTCGAGCTATACTTTGCTTTAGATTGCCTATGTTGAATGTTAGTAAAACTTTAATATTTCGTTAAAGAATAAAGACCAAAATTTCTTAGAAAATATTTTGTTTCAATCCGTTTTTTTTACCTATGTACAAGTTAGAATATTCTTCAGCGTAGAGAATATTTAGAACCTAAGCCATACCTACCTACCTACCTATTATGTATTTGGAAACAATTTTAGCCAGCTCCCAATGGCCATACCTTTGCCAAGTACCCCACCTACCGATCACTTGTCGAGGTAGAATCAAATAGTGATAAACACAAGACAAAAAGTCAATATTTTATTTACACATTTGTTTATTGCGACATACACACTTGTATATCTCCAGAAGTTTTGTTCATGTCCAAATCACTTATTCTAAGAATTTAATTTCATCCCTATTCAATGGAAGAAACTAGTTTGTATAAAATACATGATTCCGATTCTTGTTCAATAACCAATTTAAAAATACAAAACTACAACATTTCTGCAATGAGATCCAGAACATTAAGTCTGTAGTGGAGGGCGGCCTGAGGCAGCCCGCCCGCGCCCGGCGAGCCCGCTATCAGGACACTAATCGTTATAAGCTCTGTATAATTAATAACATTAACTCTGTTCAGTTCAAAGGTCAAATTGAATCTAATCAGCAATAATACTCAGTGAATCTATAATCCATACTATATTATTAATAAATTTATGCAGCGCGGCCATCCGGTTGCGACCGAGTTACATACGACAGTATTTTATCCTTAAAAAATTTCTTAAACAGATTACTTTCTTAAATTAATTATGTGGAATGAAATGACGTGCTCCCAGCGCGGCTAGGCGAGAAGCGCAAGGAACACTCATGACCGATGACTTAACCTGTAACAAATGAAAAAAAAGACATTCTTAAAAGAAAAATACGCGACAACACAATGGAAACATGCTCCACTTGAAGGTAGTAATGTAATTTATTAATAACAAATCTATCAATTTTTATTCCGTATATTTATTTCCTATTATGTATAATAAAAAATTAAGGGAATAGGGGCTGAAAGAGTTATTTAAGGAAATTAACATCCTAACAGTCGCATCGCAATATATTCTCGACTGTTTAATGCATGTTTACAAAAACTTGCATACTTTTCCTAAAAAATCAGACACTCATAGCATTAACACCAGAAATAAAAACAAGCTTGCTGTTCCTAAACGTAGACTTCATAAAATAGGTAATTCATTTGTTGCTTTAAGCATAAAAATGTTCAATAAACTTCCTGAAGTAATTACTGAGTTACCTTTGTATAAATTTAAGACATATGTTAAAAGTTGTCTCTTGAAAAAAGGCTATTACAAAGTAGAAGAGTATATTAATGATAAGAACGCGTGGATCACTAACTAGTCTGCTCGCCTGTACTTACGCGTTGTATATTATTTTAATAAGTTTTCTCAATCAATGTCAGATTAAGACCACACAGAAGCATGTAGGTCAAAATGTATAAAAATGATGTATTTGAATATCACACATGAAGCCCTACAGTTATTTTTATTTAAATGTTTTTATTTTATTTATTTCAATAACTATACTTTTTTTGTTTTTTTTTTTCGAACTGACAAACTAACTGTATGTCTTGGTGCAAAATTAGTAATAAGCATAGCTTTTTAATTGTAAAAAAAACTACTGAGTTTCTTGCCGGTATCTTTTCGGTAGTTATAGGTTCCGAACCGGAGGTAGCTTCATTTGCATTGTATAGAGACGATTCATAAGTATTACAAATGTAATCTACATGAATAAAAAATATTGACTTTGACTTTGAATAAAGGGTGTTATTTACCTTACTATTGGACTGAGATGACTATCGGCAGGTACGTGATTAGTTTAGTAGGGTTGGTGCCTCTGGTTGGCACGGCCGCCGCCGCCGCCGCCGCCGCGCTGCTTGCCACCTTGGTATCCAGCTGTAACACCGCCACTCATCAAGCCTCCACATTACATCCGTCAATCTCACATGTTAGTTGTGTACCTAGATGTATTAAGTGAATGTGTACGTGCCGCATGCAGGAGCAGTGAGTTTACCGTTCACAGAGAACCACTGCAGCTGTGTGGATGCCGTCATTATATACATATCGCATGCTATAATTTACACAGAAGAGAAATCCGAGCGTTTGGACATAAGATATTGTAGAAGTTTTGTTTTTTTTTTTGTTTGGTCCTGAATTACCAATACGGTCCGTTTTGTACTTGGTATAAATATAATAAACCGTTCTCGAACTTTGAAGTTGATGGGAACCTAGCAAGTGATTAGTGAACCTAAGTAAAATAAAACAAGCTACAAAAATAAAACTATTCATGAGGGTGATGGTGGAATGGATTAACTTTGCCATTATCGCCTGATAACTCAAAATTCAATGGTTAATTTCCAAATTCGGTATTAACATAATAATACGTCTTTATAGGTTAACATGCATTCATATGAGACATCAACATGATGTAATCACAACTGAATAACTAAAAGATAAAACTAAGATTAACATTTCACCGAACAGATCACCGTATTTGTATAATGTACTAGTAACAGAAATCGAACTAT
The DNA here is from genome assembly GCA_037074685.1 of Glyphodes pyloalis. Classification (NCBI taxonomy): domain Eukaryota; kingdom Metazoa; phylum Arthropoda; class Insecta; order Lepidoptera; family Crambidae; genus Glyphodes; species Glyphodes pyloalis. Next base: position 273,715 of record JAYKKO010000012.1, on the reverse strand, counting down.
CAGTTATGATTACACGATAAAAGATGTCAGGCCTCGCTTGCCAGTTTCCATTTTTCAGTATGCAGAATTTAGAAATTATTATTTATATTAATTCGAACAATGCCAAATGTGTTGCAACTACGTAAGCGGGGCAAACATGATTTCTACAGTACTACACAAATATCACACTATTTATTTACAAGACCTCTTCAAACGATTCGCATCGAATTCGTTTAAAATACTTTTTCTTTTGAGATAGACTGGGCTCGCTCTCGCGCCTAAGTCTATTTCAAAGGCGGCGCGAGGATGCCGTTTGCAAGGGTCTCGTGCACTAGTCATAAGTATGTAGTGGGATGAGGGCAGTACCTTTCCCACGAGGAGCCGCACGCGCGCCGTACCCGCCCTCGTACCCTCCGTACCCGCCGTAGTCTGCCCGCAACACAACATCATTAGTGCCGAGCATGGCTATCGCGTGCCTACTCGACCTAGCTAATTCCTCTAGCGGACTGTTACACTACCGCACCTGACCAAACCTATCACTTGCTCAACTGCTCATTCCTAGTGCAACCATGTACCTTCTTGCAGAAATATACGGATGATGGTACCTAATACCTTCAAATGTAAAAGTTATGCGTGAGTTTATTATAATTGTAACCTTTTTTCAAAGAATATCTCAATCCCAATCTATGAATATGCGTAAGTCATGCAATGTGTTAGTAATAACTGAATGCTGAACCCGACAGGTGTCGTCGTGAAGCGAAGTGGCGGCGTCTAAGGTAGGAAGGAGGACTGGGGTGATATGGAAACACATTGAGAATTTTTGTAACAGTGCTTTATTCAAAAGCTTTCATCATAGTATCTTTATCACTTTCACAATGTCTCTCCATATTTACCCCATTTCCCAGATGTAGCATGTGGCGGAGTGTCAAAAGGTAAAACAAAAAATACCAAACAAAACTCAGGCAACATTGCTACATATGTCAAAAGTGGTATTACAAATAAAACATACTTAAAACATAAGGCAGGTAACATATGTACAGAATATAGTACCCAGTGAAATAATGATAAAGAGAAATAGCCCGCGGCGCTCTATCAAAGAGCGCCGCGGCTCGTTCACATCGAGCGACGGTGGCGATAGCAATATCGAGCAATCTATTAGTATGAGAATAAACAGAATATGCAACTAAATGATACTTTTAATCAATTTAAATGAAGTATAATACTATTTAATGAAAACGTTTAGGACTGATCACGGTTATATTCAAATATACATTGTCGCCTCCACAACATTCACTACACATTATCTCGATAGAATATTAAATATTTAGAAAAATAAATATTTTCTACACACTAAGTTAAATATCTAAGCTTCGCGTGATGTCGATCTCTTCGAATTAAATGTAAGATAATATACGTTATACACATAATGTAAATAGGCATCATCGAGGACGGAGGGTGCCCCGCTACCATTATAATATAACCTAGCACGGGGGCGGGTAGCGGCGAAGGTCGCTCCGCCCCCTAACTTAATCTACATTTACATCCTAGGGATCAGGTAACATCAGTCGAGGTAATGTGTCGGTGAGCGGGCCGGCGCGGGCTCGCCGATATACTAGTACTGCTTGCCGCGTTTACCGTAATTGGGGTAGCCGGAGTAATCGTAACCGCCGTAGCCCCCGTAGCCGTCGTAGCCATAGCCCCCGTATCCGTAGCCGTCGTACCCGCCGCCGTAGCCGCCCTGGCCGTAGCCGTAGCCACCGTAGCCTTGACCGCCCCAGGCGCCCTGCCCTCCGTAGCCACCGCGGCCCCCGCGCCCTCCACGGCCCCCGCGGCCTCCGCGTCCACCTCGTCCGCCCATGCCTCCGGGAGCGTCGGGCTTAGGTGTTGCTCTCTTCACATCAACCTGATCAAACAAATACAACTCTTTTATTTAAGCAAAATTAGTATGCAAGTAACATTTGATACTATTCTCAAACTGATCTAAAAATATTTTTAGTTAAAATAGATACTGACCTCCTTGCCACCAATGGTCTGTTTAGGAGTCTTGAGTAGTTCATTGACAACCTGCTCAGACTCAAATGTGATGAAACAGAATCCTTTTCTTTGGTTCTTTGTCTTGTCGAAAGGCATTTCAACTTCAATGATCTGAAAAAGTGAAAATATGTAATTAATAGTTTATTTTAAAAAACTATAGTAATATGAAGAACTAAAAAGTTCAGTGGCCCGGATGTATCTTCACCAGAAATCTAGAAATTTATCATCTCACCAAAACCGGATTTCTCATCATAGCAAACCCATTTATTTATAATCAAAACAAGTCTTGGTATATGTATAAACAAATACTTACTGTTCCAAAATTGCTGAAGAAGTTCTTGATTTCATCATCGGAAATGTCACTGCTGAGACCCCCAACAAATATTTTCCCATGTCGAGCTTTGGCTTTTTTAGGATCTACTTTCTTATTGTTGATAGTGTGTTCTCCTGCTGCCATTACTTTGTCAATGGAGTCTGGTGCCTTAAATACAATGAATGCAAATCCCCTGGATCTGCCTGTGTTGGGGTCAGTCTTCACATTGATGCTCTCAATCTCTCCATATGCACTGAAGTGATCACGCAATTCCTCTGCAAAAATAAAACAATAGTTAAAGTAACCAGCTTCTCATCATTATCCATTGATCAGAGAATGGGTGGAAGCATCAGAAATGTGGGTAAAGTTGTCTTCAATCGAATTCAGAAGCAGAACTGAAGTAAGTCATCATAACAAAATGTATTTAAAAATTCAAATGTTTATTAAAAGTGATAACTTACTGTCTGTAGTTTCCCAGCTTAAGCCTCCCACAAAGAGTTTTCTGCAAATTAAAGTACAATAATGTTAAAACAATGCTGAAAGTACCAAAAGACTTGTGTCTTGATTTAGAAACTGACTTAAATTACAATTTAACATTAACACTATGCAGTACTTGTTTACAGTACTTTACAGCTACTTTTTTGTTCAAAACAAACTCCAAGCACTGCAGCAAATCAAATTGACAACCTGTAAGTTACAAAGGTAAACTGGAAAATTTTACATTATCAGAAAGGACAACCAAAAAAATGAAACAATATTACAATGAAATCGCAAGATTTGAAATTGGCAAGTGAACGAGGCCCAAAGTTAAGTGGCCGAGGCAAACTAGTCAGTTTGGTCGTTGTTTACTTTAGTGTGAGCCCAGCAGATATATACCATGGCGTCCTCCGGCGGCGGGTGCGGCGGCGCAGCAGGCTCACACCTGCAGAGAGACACAGCGTTAGTAGCGCCCCAAACTGACCCGCGCCGAACGACGACGCACAATTCGATACCACCGATTTAAAATCTTGCAAACGCCTAAAAGCTATACCTACACAAAAATGCTACCGCTAAAGTAGTTCTCTCATCGCTGACATCGTACGACACTGCCAAAGTACACTAAAAAAATCAATAACGGGACTGGACCGGTGCCGGGTGCAAAAGAGACGCGCGAATATGACGCCATTTTACTTCATGCGGCTCCGAGATTATTGAATTATAGCAAAAAAGTAGCCTGAAAGTCTTCTGAAACTAAAACTATGACATCTAAGACTATATTTAGACCGCGAGAAACACACTGCAATGGTGTAAAAATACAATTTTGAATAGATCTCCATGATTACAATAGATTTACATGCCGATAATGGTAATGCCGGACAGCCGCCATTGTGGCGGGCAAAGATTAGAACTGTGAACTGTGAAGGAATTATAGCAAACTAATGATCTTTAATATTAAAAATCGACTTAAATACAAAATAAAACATAGCTACAAATTTAATACCACGGAAATCTTAAACAAATCCATACCTGTCGTCATCGCGTCCTGGAGCATCGGCACCGTTACTGTCCTGTTGACCGTCGCCACCACCGTTCTCCATATTTCCGTTTAGCTGGTTATCCGTAACGTCTTGTGCAAAATTATCGTTGGACATGTCTTAGAGAAATATGAATACTAAATAACTATAATATCAATTATAAACTAAAGGTAAGGTCTACACACGACCTTCAACACCGAATGCCAAATGAAGAAGAATGAAAGGAAATGCGCGATGAGTCGGCGCGAAATATTTTGTTATGTTGGCTGCTCCGATAGGGACGCTTGTTTTTTTGTAACGCCGTCTCCTCCCCTCCAGCTATTTGACCAATCAGGCTAGCGTAATGCAAAGAGGTCATTGGCATCTATCAAGGTGACAAAGAGCGAAATAGACTATTGACGTTAGTGCAAAAGAGATAGAGCGTACTACAAACAGTGACAAAAAATCAATACTTTTACCAACATGAAGACTATTTTACCGCGTCTTTCGGATCTTAATCGTTCTGAAATTGACGAAATCAATTCATCGACGACGCTATGCTTTTCGGATTAAAAATTTATATTTATGCAATTTTTCTTACTTTAAATAAACATTAGAAATCATTTCAATTTACACTATGAATGACGTGCTTATGTATTTACAATTTGTATTAAAATCACTACTTACGCGAAACAACACAACATCAGAGATACGAATAAATGGTGAAAATGCATGTAATTCATTAATGATATTAACAAGCAGTTACACATAATAAATAAATACAACATATTATGTAATCTTTCAAAATTATTAATCAACAATCACTAATAAGACATACGTTTTTTAAAGCGTGATAATAAATTGTACGTGGTACATAATACGATATTAGCTGTTGTACATAAGTAGTCCGTTATTTCGGAATAAAAGATAATAATATTATAATAATAATATTATTTTGAATAATGTTTTTATTGAACTGTTAATATCTAAAAGATATTAATAATCTAATCAATTTCATTTAAAATCTTTTCAATAATTAATGAGAGACAATCTTTACAGGTTTAAAATATTAAATAGTAAGAAGTGGACTATTTTCTAATGTGGATAATAATATATGCTTTAAGGAGGAATCAAAAGAAATCTACATAAGTATTAAAAATCTGTACAAAATAGATCGAAGCTGTAGCCGCGACAACAAAACAACACAAAATCTTTTTATCAATGGGCTGAAGTAATTAATACAGAAAATTCTAAAACTGTGTGTATAGTATCGTGCTATATGCTTGAAGAATATTTTCAAGTAATATCCAGCATAGATCCTTATCTTTAAGTAACAGCATCGTATCGATCAACATTACGTATTCTGCTAAAATAATATTTTTATGGCGTAAAAACTGGTAACACTAATATTTTTTCTTTAGAAGAACATGCAAATGGCAATAGTGTTAAAAAAAAAACTTGACATCCGAACGGTGAGGTAGGCTCTTTTTCTGTTTTCAGTTCATATTTATTGTGAAAATTACGCGAATTTCGTGTTAGTTAGTAGCAGATTACACCACTTTGATGCCTAAAATTTACTGAGGTAAGTTATTGTTTGAAAAATCACATTCTAAACTGCAACCTCGAAATACTATTTTGATTGTCGGCAGACGTATTTCTGAAAGGTTAATCTACTTATTTGTTGTTAAAACAGATTATTTTATGCTATATCAGCCAAAAAAATGTTATGGTTTTGATATTTTTTAGTTAAAATTTATGCTACTATCATCAAAACCGCTGTAATGATATAGATATTTTATAGGATCAAATGGAAGTCGCCATGCGTGCTTTGACAATACGAGCCTGATGTAGGTAGTGCATTGTAATTCTTGCTTGACTACCTTCGTTTGTCATCCGTGTAAGCATTCCAATGCTCTTCGAAAACTGAACTAAGACACTTAAAACTAGCCATTGTAATATAATATTTGTTTACCAGTGTGCTTACATATGTATCCTTCTAATGGGATTAGGTCCTAATTTTTTTGATTAATAACTAGGATTATAAAACCAAGTAATTCTTTTTATAAGTTCACTCAAATCTATGGTACATTTTTAATAAATTGATGTATACGGAAAAAGATAGTATATCAGTGAAACTAAGACCAGCTGGACTGCATGCATCGGCAGCATATTGTACTCTTGCTAGGTAATGAAAATTACCACCAGCATGACCTACCAGTCCAATGACAATTTGAAATACAAATTTGATTCATGTAGATGTGTATGCTGTAAAATTAAAATAGTATTATAAGTTATGTATGTGCAATGAATATCAAACTATTTATAATAGCATGGTTGTATAAAATCATACAAGTATTAATATGATTACTGCACACTGTTAAATGGAAATTTCTTGAAATTTTATTAAGCTGATAGATGCATTTCATTTCTGTGAGTTGTTGAACAAAAAATAAAAATGTATTTACTGTAGGACTTTAATGTTACTGCCCTTTGGTAAAAACATTACACTTTACTAATAACTAAATGAATGAAATGAAAATGACCACTGAATACAGAACTAGAATAACTTAGTTAAACAGCAAATAAAATTAACTAATGGGTATATACAATATTAAAAATGAATTAGTAAAGATTTTTTTTCTATAAGTAATTATACAAATAACAATTTCTTAAGTATTAGGCACTTTGCAAATTAATTTTACTGAAAAGAAATGTCGTTCTAATTAAGTAAGTATCTTTAGGACTATTAGTATTTTTGAAGGTAAAGGTTATTTTGCGGGTGAATGGTATTTTTTTTTTCACATTGAAGTGTGTCGAATTTGAAACTAATTCTAACAATATCTTGTTAGCATGATGATTTTATTGACATATAGAAGATAAAAGTATCTTATAAACTCTGTAATGGTTCTGAACTTAATAATAATTGTGTCAATCACTTACATCAGTGTACAACCATTGGTGAGTCTGGGTAAATGGATTCTCTCACTCCTTATAGCCTGCCCATGTGAATCTAGATTAGTACACCCATAAATGAGTTCTTATTGTACTCAATTGTACTGTACTTGCCAGGTGCCAGGTATACTTGCATTTAAAGGTCTAATACTACAAGTACAGAAAAGTACTTAATGGATTTGGCTGAAATGTATAGTTTAGATACTAGAACAACATTATAGTATATTTTATACTAAAATAATGCTAATGAAGTAGCAGGCAGCAAATAACATTGCATACATGGACCTAACCCCAAAGTTAGTAGCTCAAGTACTTGTGTTATGGATATGGTAATCAACAGTGCTACCATATTGCATAGTTATGTGTAAACATACATTCACCCAGGCATAGAACTAATACAAATGTTTGTCCTGGGTAAAGAGCAAATGTGTCATCAAACAGATATCTTAAATTTTTAGATTACCTATAAATTTAAAGAATACATAAATTTAAATTGTATTACAAATTTCAAATGGCTTTCTCTCTAAGAATGCATTTGAGAATAAATTTTATGTCAATTCTACTTCCTACAAATTTTGTAAGAATATATGGATGTCTGGGTGTATGTTTGTTACTCTGTCATGCAAACACTATTGAACAGATTGGAATGAAATCTGGTAGGAAGATAGATAGAAGATACTAGATTAATATATACCTAGGTAGGAAATTTGTTAATCCGAAATAACGCGGGCGAAGGGGCGGGCAAGCTTGTTGATAATGGTAATAGAGCAGCCAGCATCTTTAGTATGTGGCCTCCATGGATGACTGGCTGATAATGCTCAGGTCATAAAAGGCTGTGAAGAGAGTTGTATTCTTATTAAGGTACTTGGGGCTGCGCAGCTCTAGTGAACTGTGGTCACTGCAACCGATCCAATATATTGTGACTCTCCACCAATTTAAAGTAACTCCTTTAGCCGGGATCGATTCTAGAAAGTCTAGTATTTTCCTGGCTTTCAGAGTTTTTATTTCATACGGTTGGGCTAAATGTCGTCTCAAGTGGATGCTTCGTTTGTGGATCAGAGATTCACAGTCACACAGGAGGTGTACTAGGCATTGAGTGTAATGCGTATGTTTGTTATTTTGCAGGGCAGCGTATAGCAGAGGGCTGTATTGGCGCATTGTTAACAACAGCGATGGTAATGGAGGCGTCCCCGTCCCCGCAGAGCGTCGGTCGCGAATTTGTTCGCCAATACTACACGCTGCTCAACAAGGCGCCCGCCCATCTGCACAGGTCGGACGCACAAACATACCTCACAGACACATACATGACGATTGAACGCCGCTGAAGTCAGCCCGTTTATTGTCGTATCTATAAACAGAAACAACAATTAAATTAAATTAAATATACATCAAATTAAAACTAAAATCATATATATAGTATACATAGATTACTGAAAAGGAGAAGAGTTTCAAATTAAGCTCAATCAACAAATTCAAGGTTCTACCACGGAACAATAGCACAGACAATCCGTTCGGCACCTTTTTTTTTCTGTTTAATCAAATTGTCCGAAAAGGGGTGACATAATCAGCTTGTGTAACTAAAAAATTGTCTGTATTTACCTAATAATAGGAAGAGCACGAAGTCTTAAGATGATCTATTGTATGTATTGGGTTTGACATGCTTTAGCTTATTTACATTTTAAACTATTATTCAAATCTAGTTGTACTCGTAAAATTGTGAAAAAAGGAATGTTTAAAATTGGGGACAAAGAAGTCAATATAATAGACACATAACAAGGATATCCCAGGGTTTCCCAGTCGCCTGGCAACCTACTTGTTGCAAAGGTTATGCATTTCCAGTTTATCATGATTCTGTCCTACTTATTATTAAAAAGTAAGAGGAAGAGCCTTTTTTATTGAAATAAATATAATTAAAATAAATCGCTGGAACATAGGTACGCATAGGTCCGCATAATTTTAGAATGTAGGGTTCAAATTGTAATCGTCATGAAAAGATTTAAAAGAAAATCACACACGCGGAAAAGTAGTGGCGGCCTGATAGAATAGTTATAAATATGGTTTGGTCCACAAATATTTACAACTATATATTTTAATCCAAATCTATTCAATATTTTTTGAATGAATGAATATAGGTATTTACTTTCTTACAACTTTCGCATTGTAAATAGGTGTTAGTAATACGAGTGACGCACTGTAAAAATGAAAATCTTGGGCAAGTCTTTGTCATTTTAAAGTTTGGTGCTTGCTAGTCACCATTATACAAATGTGTATTGTAAGGAGTTATGTTTCGTGATTATGGGCCTTGTGTACCATGCACACAGGCTCCACCAGGTTACGCGTAGAGATTGTTTCTTTATTAGAGGTTAATGTAATAAACTACCTACCTACACTTTAAGACTGTTATTATTGCGAACGTATTTGACAATTTATCCGCTAATTTCCTCCTGATTACAAGGATAGGTATGTATGAGCACAGTTTTCAAATGCGCACAATAAATAACTTGTCGAGGGGATTCCCTATGAATCATATTTTTTTCAGACTAGATTAAAAATTGTATTATTTATTGTATGCTTGTTTCTGTAATATAACGAAATGATGCTATGCTACTACCGTTTTGGTACCTTTAAAAACCGCCGAGAAGGTAATTATAAAAAAAACAGTAGTTTTGATCAGTAAATGTTAATACCTATCTGCTCCTTTTATTTAAATACCACGTTACTGTCCAGTTATTATTGTCTGCTGAACTGCTGTTTCTAAGAATCATAAGGAATGCGCTTTGTTGTTGTGACTTTTGTGTTGACAGATTAGAACGCCCATTTTTTCAGAACTAGGGTATGTACATAAACAATACAATGCAGATTACCTGAGCAAGGTAACGATTACAAACAAAAGCGCTTCCCGGCGGGCACCGGCCGCTCGGCGTCATCAGCGATAACACGTAATCTTTGCCGACGTATCTTGATAAACACCACGTGATCATTGCTAACTTATATCTCACCAGTTTGTGAATGAAATCATTAAGCATTGTATCTTAAGTTTTTTGCGCGAGCAAAATGGTTGCGCGCACTGTTGCTTTAAGGGGTCCGGCCGTTATGCCCCCATTCCGCGTTGCCCCCGGCCGGTATGCCCCCACATTGAAAAATTTGTTTAACAAACAACGGCCGGACCCGCTTTAAGTTTATCCATTAATTTAAATAAATAATAATAAAAACATCTTAGACTTTCACATCAATTAACTATTGCCAAACTAGAGTACAAGTTCTAGATTTGTGGTTTCGATATTAGGAGAACGGATAGAATATTCATTTAATAAATATGTTTTTAAATTCTCGATAAACGGACCGTAGGCGGGTGCTTAAATTCATTACAAAACCACTCTCCCTTGGCGGGATTCGAACCCTGAGAGGTTCTCTGACCATTCGACTAGGAGCCAGTCAATTAGTAGTAGACCCTTTATATCGTAGATAAACACAAACACACAATAGATATGGAATGAGCAAAATTCTTTGTTCTATATATAATTTGTCCATTATACCAATATAAATATACTTTACGAATATAATGTTTAGTACAAAAAATAATATGACCCACTAATGTTACAAAAGACATGGCTCATGTGGTATTTTCGTGAAGTCGTTGATATTTTCAAAGATAAAAAGTATTATTCTTATAAATGAAAGATAGATAACAATTCGTTGTTGTGTGTGTATGTGGTATGTTCGGATACTTGCTTGCTGCTCGTTAATTTCATTATTATATTAATCTTTCTGTTTAACAAAAGGCATATCAAAACACTGTTCAAATCACTGAAGGGAGTGCACTAAAATGGTTATTATGTTATAATACAATAGAACTCCAATTATCCGAACTCCGACTATCCGAATCGCCGATTATCCGAATCACAAAAAAATGTCCAAAAAAAGTCTAAGTGCGCTATTATTCTTCCCCCCGCGAAGCCGCAAAACTGCTTACATTAACGGAGATGTTTAAAAAACAATTATTTTTATTTCTAAACTTCATGTTTCTTTCATTTAATTCAATAAAAAAATAGTGCAATATCAAAACGTAGCTTTTATTCTCTCCAATGGCAATTTTTAAAAAAAAATCCGATTATCCGAATATTTGATTATCCGAATGGGTCCCGGTCCCCATTAATTCGGATAATTGGAGTTCTACTGTAGTTGTTATGGCGCAGGCATCCGCTTAAAATGTCATTTAATATTCAACCCCTAAAAGGGTGAGGCAAAAGTCGCAGGCGACCCCTAGTTAAGAAAATAAAAAATACACATAGCTTTACTGCGAAAATAAATGAATCATATCTAATTTTATTAACCACTATTGAACTCTATAGGTCATTCACACTTAGTTCAAGATAGTTTTCATAATAAATAATTTTTGGTTCAAAACCTCACACCAATAAACTGTTTTTAAAAAGTTCCTTTATACTATACATACATAGACAGCTGTGCCTTCGAAAAGCTTTCTGATGGTGCAACGCTTTATAACCGGCGACCATCAGAAGGGCTGCACTGGCTTGTGTACCGTAGTTGTATGACAAAAAATTGTCTCCATACCTGCCGTAGAACAATGTGCAGCGGTATTTTAGAAATAATACCGAAAGTTAAGTACACAGACAAACTGTGTGAACAAATTTGAAAAGCTCTGTTTATTTTTATGCATCTACTACCTACTTCCTACTAATATTATAAATGTGAAAGTTATATGAGTATGGTGGTTTGGGTGTTTGTTACTCTTTCACGCAAGACTAATGAATGGATTTGGATAAAATTTGGTAGGAAGAGAGATGACATCCTAGATTAACATATATGATACTTTTTGTCCCGAAATAAAGCGAGCGAAGTCGCGGGCAACAGCTAGTAAATAATAATATGAGTATGTGCTTGTGTGTTGGTTCATGAGTATCGTGTCTGTTTGCTTGCAGGTTCTACAACAACTACTCGTCGTTCGTGCACGGCGGGCTCGACGCGCCCAACCGCGAGACGCTGCCGGTGGTCGGCCAGAAGCAGATCCACAACCGCATCCAGCAGCTCAACTTCCGCGACTGCCATGCTAAGATCAGCCAGGTAAGCTCAAAAGAACAAAATTATGAGCCCGTTACTTTATTCACATGGCGCTCTTAATATGCGATGAGAGTTGCAGGATAAGTAATCCTTGCTATCCTCAGAGCGGGTGAGTGACACAGATGCCGTTGTCGCGTCAAAGCATCCTTCCACTTTTTTATAAGTATTTAAATATATATAGTCAAAGTCAATATTTTTTTATTCACATAGATTACATTAGTAATACTTATGAATAGTCTCTATATAAAGCAAATGAAGCTACCTCCGGTTCGGAACCTACAACTAAAGAGAAGATACCGGCAAGAAACTCAGTAGTTTTTTTTACAAATGAAAGCTACACTTATTACTAATTTTGCACTAAGACACACAGTTAGTTTGTCAATTGTAAAATAAAAATTTTTAATCAATTATTAAAAAAAAAAAATAATAATAATAAAGCAAAGGTATTTGTAAATTAAATTAACTGTATGACTCACATGCGTCATCGAGGCCCAATTCTGACATTGATTGACAAAATGCGTTACATATATATTTGTAAAATAATATAAAACACGTAGGTACAGGCGAGCACACTAGTCACTGATCCACACGTTCCTGTCATTCAAATACTCTTTCACTTTGTAGTAGCCTTTTTTCAAAAGACAACGTTTGACAAATGTCTTAAATTTGTACAAAGGTAACTCAACAATAACTTGAGGGAGTTTATTAAACATTTTTATGCTTAAAGCAACAAATGAATTACCTATTTTATGTAGTCTACGCTTAGGAACAGCAAGCTTATTTTTATTTCTGGTGTTAATGCTATGATTGTCTGATTTTTTAGGAAATGTATGCAAGTTTTTGTATACATGCATTAAACAGTCGAGAATGTATTGAGATGCGACTGTTATATGTGGGGAGACCACTGTAATTTTGAGTCTAAAGTTATGCCAAGAAATACTGTCGAGTTAATAACTTCGATATGTTCATCATTCATTTTTATTATAGTATTGACCTGCTTTACGTTAGGCATTGAAAACCTAACACATTTTGTTTTCTTGGCATTTAGTAAAAGATTATTGGATGTAAACCAATGAAGTATTTGATTCAGGGCATCATTAATCTTATATATAGTTTTTATACATCATTTCTTGTTTCAAATCAGGCCCGTGCTACAGTGACGCCTTTGCCTCATGAGGTGCCTAGCTCGCTGAGCGAAATGGATGGCAACCACGCATCTTTTTTCTAAAACATTTTTAAACTCATGAAATCTTTATTTATTTATTTATCTTTCGAGTGGAATGCCCGAATTGAATAATGCAAAAGTTATATGAAGGTGGTGATACAGTCTTGTAAATGAAATCATTTAGTTTGATAGTAATTACTACCAAGATACAAAGAAGCCTTTTCCGGAGGTTATTTTTTGTAAATAAAAGAACACTTATTATGGATAAATAGTAAGACATTGTTTGTAAAAAATGTTTTCTACAAAGTCGCAGTACTTTATTTTATTCTATCGTCAATGTTGAACTACGAGTGTTTACTTTGATGTACAGTCAGCATCATTAGTTCGTATCCACCTCAGTACCTTGTCACATTTAAAGCTCGTAAGCAAATTGTACGTCATAGCGTCGGTTAACTTAATGTGACAACGTACTGAGTTGTATACAAACTAATGATGCTTACTGTACGTACTGTTGATTTACATAAATTAATATGCATGCCCGTCATTTACTATAGTTAAAGCGTGTTTCACAAGTATCAATGGTCCAATGTTTTACTTTTTACATTTAAATTACATATAGGTACATGGGTAGCTAAATACTCTCCTTTCCATATTACAGCCGACCGCTGGTATTCCGTGGAGGCCAAATTGGAGGCAACGATAGTCTTCATCATAATTAGCAATACGTTTTGTGATTTGGCTGTCACTTTACTTTTTTTGACAAGTGAAGCTTTTCAAAAATAAATATGCTGCATTTATTTACGTGGAATTAAATCATTCAATTTCAATTTCTAAGGTAGGGGCGGGATGACGAGTGGCGGGTTTGCATATATGTATGAAATATATCAAGAACTCACCCATGTGAGAACGTAAATGTACCGTGCGCGTTTCCGAACATACCAAACAGAAAAAAGAGAAAAAAGGAGAGCAGATGTGTTGTGGGCGGGTAATAAATAATTACAAAAATGCTGTGTGTTTGTATTGTACGCTGTTGACCCAAACAAGACTTATCAGTGTAGCGTTAGCATTTAATATGTACAGGGTCACAGTGTACACACGTTTTCAATTCGTAATGATTAGCATGAGTGGTATTTTGAGGGACTAAATAGAAATTAGCCCCGGGTGCCAACCTATGCTACGCCGCCAGTGGCGTTAGGTTACAAAGTCCCAGTAGTAGCCCGAGCCGAGGTTTGAACCCCGTTAGAGAGCGCTCTCCGGTTGTTGCTTAAATTAAAGGGGTGAGAGCCACCTGCGCTCTCCCGAAAGCTCGGTGAAGATGATAAGGCTTCGCAGCCATCATCGATAGTCAGGTAAGAAAAAAAAGCTGCCAGTGGATGCCCCGATAGAGAGCGATGCAATAGTGTTGCAATAGTTGATAATGTGCGTCTGTATGCGAGGTGTCCGTGTGCGCAGGTGGACGCGCAAGCGACGCTCGGCAACGGCGTGGTGGTGCAGGTGACGGGCGAGCTGTCCAACGGCGGCGCGCCCATGCGCCGGTTCACGCAGACGTTCGTGCTGGCCGCGCAGTCGCCCAAGAAGTACTACGTGCACAACGACATCTTCCGCTACCAGGTGAGCACCGACCTACTCCTGGGCTCTCTGCATGACCCAAGGGTTGACTTGTAGAGAAAGCCCCTAGCGTTAAGCCCACCTGTTGTACCCTTTTTGTGCATTAAAGTTTTTAAATAAATAATTAAAACATGTGTTCAGTGTCATGATGCTAACAAATGTATTAAGTACTAGCTGTGCCGGCAAACGTCATAACGCCTTTTTTTTTCATTTTCTTACCTTTTAAACCATCCCTGGACTCCCATAATTATTTCACAATTAACATTAGCTAAATCAGGCTAGTGTTGTTTCAGCGAGACTAAAGAACAGAGATTAATTTTTATATACAGTGTGTAACAAAAAGGTGAAATAAAATTTTAAGGGCGTGTAGGGTAGGTAGTGTGTAGTTCCAATCCGAAACCACAACCTCGTACAGCTATTAATTAGGGAGTAAATCGATGTCAAAGTTTTTACTAAAACTTATCGTTGATAACCCTATTAGATGTAAACAAATCATAAATCAAAATGAAGCAAGAGATTAAGTAGAATACAGATGTGCAACTTTGACAAATTTCAGTTGAGTGTGCAGTGATCGTGATCGTTAAGTACTTATTTAACACTACTTTTTAGGGTTCCTACGTGTGGTGTTTAAAGTAGAAAAATGTATGCAAACTTCTACAGAATGTAGTAGTTTGAACAAGATCTAGTAAGTAATTTTTTAATACGTCATAAATCGTAAACCACAATTTACCTTTAGTAATACAAATATTATCACACTTGCTTCTATGGAACCCTTCATGGGCGAGTCCGACTCCCACTTGGCCGGTTTTTAAATATGAGATGTTTGATACATAACATAACCTAACAGAAATAGTCAATATCAGCAAGCACAGTTTTGTAATCGAAAACATGATATTTACATTTATTATTTGTACTATCCATTCATACTTTTAAATATTACCTAAGGAATATTATTAGATCACAAAAACAGTAAATTTATTAAATACTCCTACCTACCAATCATTTCAACTTGGTGACCTTCTGCGCTTATTTTATCAATGACTAATCACGCACACAAAAATCACGACAACGGGAGTCCACGTGGACTGCGGCACCTTTACGTCAAAAGTCTAAGCGCCCGCACCAATCAGCGATCATTTCGCAAACATTGCAACAATGCGCTTAGCCAATAATATTATCCTGTCGCCTGTGTGACTGTCACCTTCGGACCGCTTTCCGGGTAGAGATCTAGGGATGCTAATCGATTGTGAAATAATCGATATTTTGGTAATTGATTATTTGCGTAGCACCTATATTAATTAATCGATTAATCTTAGAAATGCCGTTACATTAGAACGGTTTCTTCTAAACTTTTTCGTTGAGATCCTGCTAAACATGTTAAAAATGAAACACAGAATTCTCGGTAAAATGAAAAAATCTACAAATAAAAATATTTATTAAGTATAAAAAAGTGAAAGTTTGAGATTACTAAAACTTTAAATATGTTAGCTTATTAGTTAAGTAATATCTTTACATTTTTATTTTTTTATTTTAAAGTATTTTATTTCTAAAAATTAAATTTTACTTTTTTTGTCTGTGGAACAAAAGAACCGAAGCAGAAAGCACCTTTTGTGTGACGTCATTAAACACTACAATTCGCAAATGACAGCTGTCGACGGATTTTATTTATTTTAATGTGACGAAACGATGATTTTACCGAGTAAATTGAATTATTGTGTTGCTAACCATATTAAGGATTTATTTTAACAATTTCGATTCATTTAAAATTTGATATTTGCATAGAATTAAGGCGTTCCGACCAGTATCGTTTTGGTGTAAAGTGACGTGACTTGACGTTTACGCGCGCTTTTATAATCTGTTACACAAAATCTTACTATCACTGGTAATTTTTTTTTTGGGATATAAAACACACATTTTACAATACTTTTTCAAAGACTGTCATTATCCAATTGTTGTTATCAGAAACAAAACCTCAACATTTTTTTTATCACTGCGTGTGACTGTCGGGCCAACATTTTAAATTGTTGTAAATATTGACTTTAAACATAAACTTAAAATAATTGACTTTCTCGATTTTTTCCATTTTCGATTAATCGATTAAGTTACAAAAATCTCAATTGCGATCGATCGATTAATCAAATCGAAATCGAGCATCCCTACGTACCTACGAGAATAGTGTTTTTACTTTTTAGTTGCTCGTATTCGTTCTCGTTGGGCAGTCGCTATCTAAACTTTCAAAATCTCATTCTTCGTCACTATGTCTCGCGAAGATCATTCTTTGTATTCAATTAGTGAATAGTATGAAACGATTTTATGTCGGGGTGCTTCATCCGGGAGCATCAATGGTGCTCGTGATCTGTATCGCCAGCGATTCATCGATGGCAGACCCTTTGCGGAGCAGCGGCTTTTAAGGTCGTACACCTGCTTCAGGAACCTGTGTCTCCGACTGCAGAGCACTGGCTCTTTTCGACCGCCCACAAGTGAAGGTCGTCCTAGCACACGGGAGCATCCAGAGCTCGAGACCCCGATCCAGATCAGTTTACGCGAGTTCAAGTACGCGAGTTCAAGAATTGATTCCTACGGACTTTGGTCCAAGGGTCACCTTTTGTGAGTGGTATCGAAGCCGAATGAAAGAAGAAAACAGTGTCAGTGAAAATGTTCTTTGGTTTTTAGTGTATCCTTGTGCGCATAAGTGTTGGTGATAAGAAACTTAACAGGTAGCACATACATAAATTAACATTTTCCAAGAAAGTAATTTGTTTATTACACAAAAAATAGTAATTGGCAAATCGCGTCAGTTAAGCATATCAAAAAAATAAGGTTAGTAAATGACTGCCATTTCCGATAATTATTTGATACCTACATGTTGATTACATTGTAAGTTGTCCCGATTATGTCTTAATTATTTACTGACTCAAATTACGGGGTGCTGACAATTAATGAGAGATTTTTTCAATTGTAAAGTCATGTAGTTCAGTGGGTAAAGTCATATTTGGGGTATTGTCCTAAAAACTAGACATTAACTTTTACGTGTATCTACATATGTAGTTATAAAAAGAAATGTACCTAACAGATTATTTCTATGTACTGTTTCTAAATAGTATTTTAATAAATGCATTTCGGTAATTATGGTTTGATTATTCAGTCCTATTCCAAGTAAAATTAAGTAATAGTAGTTTCTAGTAGGCGGGTGGGCTGCGCGGGCACGTAGCGGGGCGGCCGCGCATCAGCTGATCGCGCGGCGCGTCTGTGGTTGAGCGCGAATGACCTCAATCAGGGTTGTCAACATTTTCAGTAAAAAAACAATTTATTTAGTTAGTATGGAAGAAAAAACTTGTTTGTAATTAGCTGATATTAATACAACTGAATGTACACCTGCTATAGATACATACCCTAAAATATTATTTCGCCTTTTTGTTACACCCTGTATATATGTCATGCTATGATTTTACTCAGAGTCTATCCAATTTCGAAATGCAATCAGTAGAATGAATTGCCATAACATATAGAATAATGAACAAATGTTTGTCTACAAAACGAATTGCGACACAGAATTTAAAGAAATCCTAATGATTTATAATTTATTTATTTTTACATTACATACAAAGTTTTGTGCAATAGATTTTATTAAGATGAATATAATAGTAATGTTATTGACGTACGCCGCAGGACATAGTGTTCTCCGACGAGGAGGGGTCGGGGTCGGGTCGGTCGGAGGGCGAGGAGGAGGAGAGCGGCGCGGGCGCGGGGTACTTCCCGCCGCCGCCGCTGCCGGCCGCCTTCCCGCCCGCCGCCTTCCCGCAGCCGCCGCAGCCGCCGCAGCCGCAGCCGCAGCCGCAGCCGCCCGCTGACCCGCCCGTGCAGGTGAATGCGTCGCTCACTGTATGTACTACCGACAGATTAACATGCCTCGATTTAGAACTGCTATTTCATTCGAATGTTTCAAGTTTCATTTATTACTTTACGCATAGTTATGTGCCCGCGACTTCGTTCGCGTGAACTACATACTTTCATGGTTGGTCCTACCTCCCATAATGTTCGAAACAAAAAGCCATATTTATAGCCAAGTTTCGAACTATATTTGTGCCAAATTTCATATATTTAACTTAAAAAATAGATATTCTCCTATATAAACTTTCAAGGGCGGCATTACCCCCATCCCCCCTTATTTTTAAAACAAAAAGTAGCCTATATCCTTTTTAGAGTTTCAACTTATATTTATACCAAATTAAATCAAAATCGATTCATGCATTCTAATGAATAAATGAATGCCATGTTGACTGATATGTATTTCCTTATTTAATATTATTGTATGTAAAACTTGAATTGTTAGTATTAAAATGTGACTGCGTCCAGACGGCGCCGGGCGGGGCCGCGTCGCCGGGCGCGCACGTGAACGGGCTGCCGCCGCACGACGAGCCGCCGCGAGCCCTCGCCGCGCCGCTGCACCGTGAGGACGCCAATACTATATACATACATATACAGTCATGCAAGAAATCTTTCATTTTAAAACAAAAAAAACACGTATCGGTATCACGAAATGATCGATTAAAATTGTTTTTTTTTTAAATAAAATTTGGGACAATTTTGTCAATACATATTTTTAGTAATAAATTTATTAAATACAATTGCCTTTAATTGGAGCATTAAGAGTTTTTATGTTTAGCAGCGAGCAACCTGGCTGTGAGCGCGGAGCCGGAGCCCGAACCCGTGGCGGAGCCCGCGCCCGAGCCCGAGCCGGCGCGGGACCCGACGCCGCCGCCGCCGCAGCCCGGTCAGTACTCACGCTGCTTTCACGATCTCGGGGTCCTTGATTAGCTACTGGGATCGAACAAAAATGTTACGTATTTTTCCAAAGTAGCTCGGATTCGCCTCGTCGATCCCAATTTGACAAACTTGGTCGACGAAACTGCTACCTGCTGCTGAAACAATGACTCGAAACTAATTAATAAGTGATGGTGACTCACAGCTACGCCGGCGGCGCCGCCGGAGCCGAAGACGTACGCGAACCTGCTGAAGTCGGGGTCAGGCGCGCACGCCGTGCGGGTGTCGCCGCCCACCGGGCCCGCCGCGCCGCCGCCGACCCACGCGACCCACGCGGCCCACGCGACCCACGCCACGCACGTGACACACGCACCGCGGGACGCGCACGCGGCACACGCTGCACACGCCGCACACGCCGCGCAGCCGCTCGACCAGCGCCCGCGCCCGCCGCGCACGCACCAGTCCGCAGGTACCACTATACTGAAATATTTTTTAATTACCAGAAAAATTTTAACCACAGTATCAGTATCAGTTACTTATTACATTTATGTATTTATAAATAAAAAAACGGACTAAGTAATTGGCTACTTGACAGTTTTTGAAAAAGTATTGTAAAATGTGCACCCGTTCATTTTATATCCCAAGCAATTCGATTTATCTGGAACTCGTCACTGTTGCAATTATGACGTCAACGTCCTAGACAACGAACCGATACGCATAGGAACGACTTAATTTAGATAAACGGCAAATGTTTCTATAAATTCTTAATACGATTAGAGACACAATAATTCAATTTAATCGGTAAAATAATCATTGTTTCGCCAATAAAACAAATAATTTTCGCCGACAACTGTCATTTCCGAATTGCAATGGTGGTTTCCGTTTCGGTTCTTTTGTTCCACAGATAAAAAAAGTAAAATTTATTTTGCAAAAATAAAATACTAACTATGCTTTTAATTCAAAAGTAAAAATGTAAAATGATTACTTAACTAATAAGCTAACATATCTAACACTTTTCATATTTTATTGTTAACACTGTCAAGTAGCCAATTTACCTCTTTAAAAAAAGTAAATAGCAGGCAATCTATCATTTTACTACGACTAGCGCGCATCAATACTACGTTTTCATTGAATAATCGCATCGTTTCCCTGTTTACGCACACACACTCATAACGCGGGTGTGTGGCGGGGGAGGCGCGGCGGGCGGCGAGGCACGGCTCGGGCGCAACCCCTCAACCCCGCGCCCGCGCAACCTACTAGTTTCGTCTTGACCGTTGACCGTGACCTACTTAACGTCACATGACACGCGCGCGCGAAATTAATCACTGGACTGAGAATTATTTCTTGTGGACCAGGCCACACGGTTCGTTTTACGTGAGTAGACATGCTCAAGGACGAGGAAGACCGGCGCTCTCACAACACAACACTTGTACGACGACGTGGTTGCGTACTTCGAAGAAGACCCGCGAGGAAGCACTAATGATGCCGCTCGTCAGTTTGGAATATGCTCATTACTCCGCCTGGAAAATAATTCATTCGGACGGCTTGCATCCATACTATTACCAAAAATTACAACAGCTGACGTCCGTGGACCGAGCGCCAAGGATTGCTTTGTGTAATTGATTGTTAAACAATCCTAACGCCAATGTATCGTTTTCGAATGAATGCCTGTTTACGCGGATTGGAGTCAATTTTTTTATTGAGATTAAGTGAAGTGTTTATGTTAGTGAACCAAACACAGTTGAAGTGTTAAAGCAGTGAATTTTAGACGCTTTTAACCAAGTGCGACAACAACAAAATGTCCTTATTTCTGTAAAAGGAAACTGACATAAAAGGGCGCGCCTGTGCATTGATAATGAAGGTAAACATTTTGAACAATTATTAAAATCCGTGTAGGTAGATGTTGTGTAGATTTTAGGACAATACAAAAGTAATGCACACAATAAATGGCTCTTTAAATACGCCAAAATTCGTTTCAATTGTAGGTTAGTAGCTACCTAGTTATGAAAACGTGATATTTTCGACGAATAAGTAGATAACTAAAACGTAACGTAACGTGTTGGAAAACATAACGTGTCTTTCCTAAGCAAGAAAAAGTATTAAGGGAGAGTTAGATTACAAAATGAAAGTGTTTTGACTAATTTGATTATTATTACGCTTACGCGCGGAAGCGCCCTTTTGGGGAACTCAGCTGAGTGGGCGTTGTCAGTGCACTCTCAACCTTATTCCGATTTTATGTTAATTTGTTTGTCTTTGAGAAAGGTAGTAAGGTAGTAGGAAGTAACCTGCGATAGTGAAACAAGATGTCGTGCGTATTTCATTGTTATGTTGCGTGCCAATAGTTTCATTGAGTAAAAAGATGGATGTCCACACATTTTTTGTCAATTTCAGTAAAAAACAAAGCGTAATAACTCTGTCATTTTTAATCGAAAAAAAAATCGGTTTGCACTTTTACAATTAAGACCTTTGTCTACATACGTGATTAAATTTTTTATGGTCAATAAAAAATAACGGTGTATACCACTATTATTTAATAGCTATTTTAAGAAAAGACCATTACAAAATTTTACAAATTTATGAAAATGTAAGTTTGATAATCTATGAATTCAGTATATCATATGGAGTAATTTTATGGAGAGTTTGCGGTGACAAAATTTTCGTCTGCCGGTTTAGTAAATGTATTGTAAAAGTGAGACGTATCGCATTGCAGCGGAAGGCAGCCGGCGGTACTCCGACTCGCAGCAGCTGTTCCTGGGCAACCTGCCGCACTCGGCGACGGAGGAGGAGCTGCGCGCGCTGTTCGCCCGCTTCGGGCCCGTGGCGGAGCTGCGCGTGCACAGCAAGCCGGCCGCGCCCGGAGCCCCCCGGCACCCCAACTACGGCTTCATCACCTACGAGACCGCGCAGGCCGCCAGCGACTGCCTCTCCGCCGCGGTGACCACCCACACGCTTAACACACGCCCTGCTAATCACACCATGCTCAAGCCCATAGATCGCGCTTACATATACATACACCATACACAAGATGGAGACAGAAGACCCGAGGCCAGCATACATATTCACTTAACATTGGATTACCAACTATCCACTTTCTTAATATAAACGATATTCCTCTAGTACATCTACAAAGTCAAGTCAATCTTTTTTTTTATTTTTTATTCACATAGATACATTAGTAATACTTATGAATAGTCTTTATATAAAGCAAATGAAGCTACCTACCTACATACACACCACACGCAAGAAAATTATAGGTGCGTACCTATAATTTTCTTGCGTGAAAACGCAGAACGTAGAACGCATTCTAACGTTAACCCGCCATTTTATTCCAGCCGCTGTACTTCCCCGCGGAGAGCGGCGAGGGCGTGAAGCTGAACGTGGAGGAGAAGAAGACGCGGGGACGCGAGCCGCCGCGACGCCGCCCGCTGTCCTCGCACCGCGCCGCCTTCCAGCCGCGCCCCACCTACCGCCGCTAGCCGCCGCCCCACCGCCCCCACCTCGGCCAGGTACTGACGCTCACTGTACACAGCCGCGCCCCACCTACCGCCGCTAGCCGCCGCCCCACCGCCCCCACCTCGGCCAGGTACTGACGCTCACTGTACACAGCCGCGCCCCACCTACCGCCGCTAGCCGCCGCCCCACCGCCCCCACCTCGGCCAGGTACTGACGCTCACTGTACACAGCCGCGCCCCACCTACCGCCGCTAGCCGCCGCCCCACCGCCCCCACCTCGGCCAGGTACTGACGCTCACTGTACACAGCCGCGCCCCACCTACCGCCGCTAGCCGCCGCCCCACCGCCCCCACCTCGGCCAGGTACTGACGCTCACTGTACACAGCCGCGCCCCACCTACCGCCGCTAGCCGCCGCCCCACCGCCCCCACCTCGGCCAGGTACTGACGCTCACTGTACACAGCCGCGCCCCACCTACCGCCGCTAGCCGCCGCCCCACCGCCCCCACCTCGGCCAGGTACTGACGCTCACTGTACACAGCCGCGCCCCACCTACCGCCGCTAGCCGCCGCCCCACCGCCCCCACCTCGGCCAGGTACTGACGCTCACTGTACACAGCCGCGCCCCACCTACCGCCGCTAGCCGCCGCCCCACCGCCCCCACCTCGGCCAGGTACTGACGCTCACTGTACACAGCCGCGCCCCACCTACCGCCGCTAGCCGCCGCCCCACCGCCCCCACCTCGGCCAGGTACTGACGCTCACTGTACACAGCCGCGCCCCACCTACCGCCGCTAGCCGCCGCCCCACCGCCCCCCCCTCGGCCAGGTACTGACGCTCACTGTACACAGCCGCGCCCCACCTACCGCCGCTAGGTCGATATTTCAATCGTCAGATAAAAATTGAGAAGTCGATAATGTGTAAGGTGTTGGAATAATGCACGTCATTAAGTGTTTTAATTCCATTAGAAATCATAATTCGCACTCTTGTGTTCCAGTTGTGCGTGTGTCGCCCGCTGCCGACGCTCGCCGCGCCCACCTAGCTGCGACCTCCCGCCACCCGCCACGTTGTATGTCCCTCCGTTGATCCCCCGAGGCGAGACCTCACCTGCAGGTGCGCTTACAAGCTAAATTCAAACCGACCGACAGCATTCAAACAACATTT
The DNA here is from genome assembly GCA_037074685.1 of Glyphodes pyloalis. Taxonomy (NCBI): domain Eukaryota; kingdom Metazoa; phylum Arthropoda; class Insecta; order Lepidoptera; family Crambidae; genus Glyphodes; species Glyphodes pyloalis. The sequence continues at coordinate 249,713 of JAYKKO010000012.1, read as the reverse complement.
TTGGTCACTTCCATTTCGGAAATATTTCCGTATAAATTGCTTTATTATCCCAGCGATTGTTACCAAACAATTAATGCTGAACAGTTTATCTTGCAAGCGCATCACGGAAATTGGATAGTTCATATTTAACGACGAGTGAGGAAAAAGAACCTCCCCTTGCTATAATTATAAATCGTGTAAATTTTACTATTTTGAGTAACGTTTCAGTATATTATCATCATTTCACTGTACTAATACAATGAGGGTGTTGTAATTAATAAAACTAGTAGAGGGCATGGTTTAGGCGTCGGTTCCTTCTGCTACGCGATTGATTAACAATTTGACATGTCGCGTCAAAACGTCAACGAAAACGTCAATGTCATGTCAGAATAAATTAATCGCGTAGCAGTTGAATCGGACAGTTACGAATTTAGTTACCTCTATCATCGGGCAGTAAGTAGTTCGCAATTAACTACTAATATTCTCGCGTAGCATTTTAACCCGTTCTTATTTTAAATATTTGCAAATACCCTCATTGACAGTAGCAAGTCATTCGTGACTCGTGATCAAGAAACCTCTCGCTTGCGAAATCATGTAAAATTTTTATCGTGAACCTAGTCCGTGCGAAGTATTAGTACTACCATTTATTTGATGATAGAGCAAGTTAAAAGTTACTTCAGAATATTATCTAACGTGGAAAATATATCGCAACCAAACACTATTAAAATGTCATTGACAACATTATGTCAAGTGCGAGCGCCATTATACGAACGCACACGTTAGTCTTAATACGAGTAATAAAAGAATGGTTTGGAGTCCCAACTTGATACGAGCGGTCGTAACCAACGTTTGAAGAATGTGAGGTCGTATTGTGTATTTATCGCTTAAAATATAAGGTCCTTTGACAGCGCGATTGTACGCGTTGCTCAGTACTTGTAGAACTCCTTACAGCTTTTATAAATGTGGCGAGATGTCTGTCTTAGTGCGGTCTAGCTGTTATCGTACAACATGATTCTGGTTCATGACTGGCTGTTCATTTGACGCGAAGCCGCGCCAGAGTCCAATACGTGTATGTTCAGTCTCGTCCCAAGTTGTACGTACTCCGGCTCCGGCGCAAACCTTTGTATTTATATTTCCTTTTATACTTAAGTTACCGCAACGTTACATTTGTTCGCGCGCTTACAGGTTATCGGCATCGGCATAGGGTACTTGACTGTGATAACTGATATTATTTTTGATAAAATTGGTCGTAAAGTGGGTAGCGGTGGACGTCTGAGGCGTGTATGTAAAGACTGGCGGCGAGGAGGACGCGCATTTTTGTATCGCTTGACACGTTCTAGCCCAAACTGCCACATATAATTAGGCTTCCTTAACCTCTTTCGAAGGGAGACATGTAATATTGTATTTTAGTTTTTAAGTGACTAACCTGTCGATAAATTTAAATTAATCCCTTCAGGTACCCTATAGCTAACGTGAGGAGTGTACGCGTTCGGCGTACACGGCCCACCAATACGAACACGCTTTCGCATACAGCTTTTCTTATTTGATTTAAGTAGTTAGATAGTAAATGAATATTATGTTGTGTCGGGCGCGTGCACCCGCTGCCGGCCGCTCCTGCAGGAACAATGTTTAGTTCAATGTTTATTACTGTGCAGACAGGCTCAAGACTAAGAGCACTAAATGAACAACAACTTGCACACGAATTTACAGTTCACACTTTAATATCATCTAATGGGTGTTTAACGTTCTGCCATTTCCTAGCATTTCCTTCCTATGTCTCGATGTTGGGTACTGTACTTAACGAGGTTAGGGTTGTTACCGTAGAGCATCATCGTGTATTCGGATCTCTTTTCCGCTAACTAGCTGACGATATATCAAATTAAAAAGCGGTTTCTCTAGAAATACACGTTTAGTGGGTAACGTCCACTAGACGCGGTCGGTAGCCGGCGCAGCGTGTGTTACTGCAATGAAGGCGGCGCGGGGGGAGCGGGGCGGCTGTCCTGGGTACCTATTCATAAAACGTGGGAATCGGATTCGAATTCGAAGACAATGTTTTGTCTCTTTTTATTTTAATGATGGGAAAGAGACAAAACTAAGTGTCCGGATCGGGTTTCTTTGTGACGTTTGTGAATGAGCCCGCGGCCCTCGCCACCCGCTTGGCGTCTCGGGCCATCGTGGATATGTTACACTCATTATGACCGAACGGACGAATTTCAGGTACGAATAACATTATCGGCGGTCGAAATCGATATTTAGTCGACATTTCAATTCAGAACAATTTAAAATATATTGAAAAAATATTATCACAAACAACTATTATAAATGGTTATAAAAATAATCATAAAAATAAAACCTATATACGACATTTAAAAATAATCAGACGTAATCGTCATTTCTCGATAGTTGATCGAAATAATCGATAGCTTTATTCCTGCCTTAGAATCGGTAGATCCGATCGTGCAGTATGTCGCAGATAATGTACTTATGATGCCCTAGATGTTGCTACGTTAAGCCTCTACGATGGCCTTCTTCCCGAATTGGTTGACATCTGCGTTAAATATATAACTATTTTTCCTTCAATGCGTAAAAATCTAATATAATATATTTAGACGTATGATACTGAGTCATGCCTTTAAGTATTATCGCATAGTTGTGCCGACTTCGAGGAAGAAATAATAATTTGACTTATTTATGTAACATGTAGAGGACAGGGCGTGTTTGGCAAATTAGGTTGTATGTGCCTCCCCTTGTGTATATACGCGGCGTCAGCGTAAATACACACACCGTTCTATTTAAACAGTTCAGATAATATTTAATTTTTACGTAGGCAATTATTTGTTTCAATTATCATTGTTCTTTCCCAAGTGAAATATTAATTCAAAATAATTAAAGGTGCGTGTGTTTGAGCCGACTGCCCTAATATATTTGGCTGCGGGCTGCGATCGGCGCATTATCAATTACCTACTCTTGTATCTATAAATTTAAAGTCCACTATTGTATACTTCGTTATGCGCGCATTGTACCCGTAGACGTCGCCAAGTAACACCGGTCAGTGAAAATTTGCATTTGTTGACACTTTTGAAAAGTGTTTTGATCTGAGAGCAAACTACATTGAGGTATTGTGTCAAGTTAATCCTAAAACCGCTGCCGTTGCTGGTTGACGTCACAGCAAAGCGCAGTCCGCGGCCAACTACGTGTCGTTTGACGTGTCGCCCCGCGTGCACCGAGGCCCGCCGCTCCTGCGTCAGTGCTACACATACTTACACCGACCTTACTCGGACAACTATCATATTGTTTGAATCATGCTTCAGTACAATAAACATGTATGCTATTAATATATATATATATGTCGCAGTCATCTGGTTTAATCAGCTATTTGATTGGATCACTAGCGCGTTCATTGAATGACGACGTTTAATTGAATGACTAAAGGACAACTCGTCAATTTCTTTAATATAACGTTCAACTTCTTGACTGAACGTCACTTAGCATAGTCGTTCTATGTAATGTTCGATTAGGGTGACCATAAGTTCGCCACTTAAAAGATAACTAAATTTAGATAAAAAAAAATGAAGACATGACATAACACACCTTAATAAGATTTTTTAAGATGTTTTAACAATTTTAAGTCTTAAGACAATTAGGCTAAAAAAATATTTTTTTACGAATAAGTCACTTTATATCTCAATTGCACTCTAAAAATTTATCAACACAGTGCTATTCGATTATATCTGTACCAGCTGTTTGACGCCATCTTTGTTTTGATGAGCACTAACGCCGCAGTGGAAAAAAAATGAACTAAATTACAATCACCTGACTGATTACGTCCGCTCTGTTCAAAGGGCTATGTTACAATCCGCTAACTTGTTGTATGTTCAGTGAGTCTTATTCATTCAACGTTCGGCCTAGTCATTCAATTAAACGTCGTCATTTAATAAACACGCTAGTGATCCAATCAAATAGCTGTTTCAACCAGATGACTGCGACATATATATATTCTTAAATCAAAGATACACTGTCAATGAAATTAAATGCAATTCAATCTTGCACTATTGTAAATCCCAAAATGAAAATTTACTTTCATAAATTTAAAGTTGAGCTCGATTTATTCTAGAGCATTGTTGTAGAATACGGGTGTGTTGGCGGTGGTCAGCTTCGATGTGAAGCCGTGTCCACCACAGACGGGCCTCGGGTGCGCTACCCTTCTCTGATCATGGAGTTTTGTGATTTTACATCTATTTTGTATTTTTTACTTTATAGTATACATAACATACATTATGTACGTGTCCCGGATTGTGTTTCCGCGCCGACGGGGCGGGCTCGCCTCTCCTTTAATTGTAACGCTGTCGTTACTCGCATGATACGGTCCTGCAAAATACATTCCGTATTACGAAGTACTACATTGTAGTACAGTGTGGTATAATGTATGTTGCACGCCCAGTGCGCAGGGGCGGCGTCAGGCACGCGGCCGCGAGCGCCCCGTCGCGCGGCGCGACGACAGCTGTCGTCGCTAGTTCTCTCGCCACTTGCGCTGCATCTAAACTAACTATTTCGAGCCTCATTTCTGCCATCCTGCGGTATGCTGTTTCTTATAATGTGAGAAGAAATCATTGAAAAGTGATGTCATTGCCAGTTCCATTCAAATAGCTCCCGCAATTTACTTCTATAATGCAATATGACCTTGCACAAATACAACTAGATAAACGGAGCAACTAAGATATCATTTAAAGAAACACTTTGAAAGAAATCAGCAATACGACTTTCAATTTATCTCGCTTGCATAGTCTTACATTGTAAAGAGTTGAAATAATTAAATTTCCAAACACATAATAAGAAGCCGCGTGCAGATTCACCGTGACGTGACAGCGAATGGCACAAGTCGGGCCCGGACCCGTGCGCAAGTCGCCCGTGCGTCTGCATCGGACTCTGTGAAATTGTAGTGTAGTCTCGGCTAGAGGCGGCGTCCGCCCGCGCGCCCTGCGCCGGCCCTGCCCCACCCCGACCATCGGTCTCACCTGTTTACATCACAGCCACATATTCGTATAAATCAACCGCCCAAAGTCACTGGACGACGAAAATTCAGTGGCTTTCATGAATTTTAAAGTAATAGTTTTGCATCGACGTCGGGCGAGGGCGGCAGGGGCCGGCCGGGCGAGCGGGCGCGCCGCAGTTTAGGCTTACGTCTAAAGTACTTGTATGTCACTCGTTATTTTTTATTGTCAATAAAATTATCGGAATTTCCATGTGATATGTTTCATTTCACCTTAATTTATTTACTATATTTTCAAGTTGTGCTTGATTATTTATTATTTATCATAGATAACGGTTTCCTTATCGCGGCATCGGTGTCACCGGGAGCCCTAGTAATAGATAGGTATAATAACGATTGAATATAACTGCGTATAATTCTTCTAAGCTATGAATAAAATTGGTGGCCATACATTAGCTCTCGAGATGACGTCTCACATTTAACTTTAGTTTACATTTGATCAATTTTGTGACGGTTCGAAATATTAATGCATATGTTCTTTTATTTCTTAAATACTTAGGATATATGTATGGAATCTGTTGCGAATACGGATCCGAAATAAACATATTTAAAATATTCTTGTGACCAACTACATATGGTTTTGGTGCTATGATCCCGTAACAACCCAACCCGCAATAAGCGTGATGAATGCACCGAGCAACAAGGATCAACAACAATCCCTTGGTGCCCGATGGATATATGCCACACACATATAAACAAACATGCAGGCTAACCAATTTTAAAACTTTACGTATGTATGTATTAAGAATACATACGTAAACATTGAGATTGAGCCAATCACAGGATTAATGTAAGATTCTAATGAAACCTACAGGCGGTATTAATAGTACAGTAGAATTGCACACTACAATTACATTTTTTTATGTGCGAAGCCGGGGCGGGTCGCTAGTTAAGTATAAAAAAAAGTCCGTGCCTACGAGAGGACGTACAACAAAGTGCCGCTTATAAAACAAGAATCTGATCAATTTGTTATCTAGTTCGTGGAACGACGCCCACGGGAGGCGGCGGTGACGCAAGCCCGCTGCTGCTGTTGCGCTGCGTTGTTGTTAATAAATGGAGGCTAGTTAGCGCGCGGTCCAGTTAGTGCCCGTGAATAAATGATGCGGGTTAAGAATGCGAACGATGACGCCTTCATTAGAACAGATTTTAATTACAACCTCATTACATCTATATATATAAAAGGAGAAACTGACTGACTGACTGACTGACATATCAACGCACAGCCCAAACGGCTAAACGTAGGCACTTGAAATTTGGAAGGGACGTAGCTTAGGTACCGTAGGGGTGCACTAAGAAAGGAATTCCCGAAATTCCCACGGGAACGGGAATTAGCGGGAAAATCCTTTTGTATGAAAAATCTAAACCGCTTAAGTTAGACGCTTGAAATTTGGCATGCAGGTACCTTAGTAAATATAAAGTTTAGTTATGGCTGTATTTTGAGAAATTCCCACGGGAACGGGAGTTAGCGGGAAAAAACTTTTGTATGAAAAAATCTAAACCGCGTAAGTTAGATGATTGAAATTTGACATGCATATACCTTAGTGAATGCAAAGTTAAGTCATGATTGGATTTTCCAAAATTCCCATGGGAACGGGAATAGCGGGAAAAACTTTTGTACCGCGAGTTAGAGGCTTGAAATTTTTTAGTATATGGGTATCTTAGCAAATGTACAGCTTCATGGGAATGGGAAACATCTTTTTCATGAAAAAATACTGCACTAGCGCCAGATTCAGAATAATTGTTATGTTGTTTTTTAATGTATTTTCTCAAAAAAAAAAAAAAACTTTTTAAAATTTTTGAATGCAACATTCATTATTATTTACATTCGACACACACCGAGAAAAATACTGAAATGACACAATAACACGCCACGCGGACGAAGTCGCGGGCAAAAGCTAGTCTACTATATGCAAACTGTTCTTAAAATACATAAAAAAATAGTTCTTTATAACAGAAACAATGACAATAATGTAAACAGAAGAAGAAAAATCAAAGCCATTCAAGCATACAGAGTAAAAACTCAATTCGCTAAAGCTCAATACGACAGGCGATCAATTGATTTATACAATACTGTCGATAAAGAGTTGAATATATGTAACATGAATATCTTCGAATGTAAGAAAGTGCTCAGAACGTGGCTACAGTCAAAAACGTACGATCATATGGAAGCACTTTTAATTTAACATACACACACCCGACGGCAACTGCATGAATACAAACGCTCACTCACGAACACACACACACGCACATACACTTAATATAATTTTGTTAACCTAGTGTAATTTATGATAAGTAAAATTAATATTTAGCCACTAATAGAATATAATTGAAGGAAGAGCGGTATATACCTGACACAGGTCTATATAGACTTAAAAGGGCATACTGATGTAACTAGTTTAAGACTTAATATTTATTTTGTGAAAGCCAATAAACTTATTTTATTTTTTTATTTTATTTATTACAATTACTTATGGAATGCGATAGAAACATTGTAATGTTATTTGCCTATTTAACGATACCTTATCGGGACACTCCGTCACACGTAGGTAGGTACATCTGCCTACCCGCAACAAGGTGGCAGCACTCAGGTTAGCTTCTGTGGCGAGAGGATACGGGTCTTCATGTTAGGCACTTAAAAAGGCTGATGTAAGACTGGGCAGCCCAGCTTGAAGTCCCTTTAAGTTTTTCTTTACGATGGATATTGGATGGTTAAACCATATTTATTTGTATAACGCATCGAGCCGTTAGTAGACACAGCGGTTTTAGTAAATACATCCGGACCTATTGTTATAATATTTTAGACAATATCACATTTTTTTATCTCCCCTTGCTATTCGGGAATCGAACCCACGACTTTCACATATCGAGCCATCATCAACACAGGTAGCCAAATAAGACATGACGTGCGTGACACATATTGACGTTATGAGTGTTCAGATATTATTGGTTAGTTGTGTATATTAAAATTATTGACTAGCATCTGCTCAGATATTACTGAAGTAATGAATGTTCAGATATTAATGGTAACTTGTAGTGTATGGAACTTATTGACATTTTAAACTGTTCAGAAGTATTTGGTCACTTTGTCTGCTCCGATATATCTGACGGCGACTGTACACCGGAGACAATATAACATACATACATACATACATTCCACAGTGACAGGAATCGAACCCGGGTCCTAATGTGGGACCCACTGTAATGCAATCGCTACTCCCTACTAATCCCTACTAATATTATAAATGCGAAAGTAACTCTGTCTGTCTGTTACGCTTTCCTGCTTAAACCTCTCAACCGATTTTGATGAAATTTGGTATAGGTATACGTTGAATCTCAAGAACGGACGTAGGCTACTTTTTATTAGAAAATAAGGGTGGGGGGATGGGCGTAATATCACCTTTGAAAGTTTATATGGAAAAATGTTTATTTTTGAAGTTATAGATATGAAATTTGGCACAAATATAGCTCGAAACTTGGATTAAAATATAGACTACTTTTTGTTTCGAATATTAGGGGAGAAAGGGGTAAAACCGACCATGAAAGGATGTAGTCCACGCGAACGAAGTCGCGGGCTCAGCTAGTTATTTATAACTATGTTTTTTGGTAATTAAACTATTTGTATTTGTCTTCCGCGACACCAACTTCGTGTGCTACGGAGGTCGCCGTTCCGATTCGTTTCAATTCCAGTTCGTCTCGAGTTCAGCAATCCGCATTTGGCTAGAGTGGTGACAGAAGCCTTAACCCTGCAGTGGGACATTACATAGGCTGATGCATTGTACATTTGCTAAGTGTAGATTTAGTTACAGGCTGTTACGACCTGCGAATGCGGGTTTCCCTACTGAAAAAGGGAGAAAAAATTAACACTGGAGCTAAACAGAATCTGACGTAGGCGACCAAGAAACAACCAAAGGTAAGGTTCATCTTACGTCGCGTTAGCTACATAAATGCCAGGTTCGAATATTTTACGTTATTCGTTATAGCTATGTCTAAAATGACAATCCGTTTTTCTCCAACTGACAACGAGTCTGGAACGGTTTTAGCTCACGCCTCGTATAAGTCATTACTAGCCGTAACTTAAACTGATTGTTTTTCAAATATTTTAACCGGGCATTAACGGATGCAAGTTACGTCCATTGCTGAATATTGAACATTCGAGCTTTCACTATGTTATCCGTTTGCCAAGTAGGTATGTTAATATTGAATGTTCTGAGATTCATGCGAAATTATAATTTTTAAGGACATTCTATCAGAAAATACCCTAAAGAAGCATGACTAAGTAATCTCTCAGTTTATCTAACCCGCTACTTCTGAGTTTTGAACCCAAAAATAATATCCACTGGGCTATCTACAGACGCAGAGGTAGAGTCTACCACTTTAAGGCATTTTTGTGTTTTTTCGAAATACTATTTTTGACTTCTACCTTTTGAATATTTCCGACCATGTATCATACTGTTCACCAGACAATATCGCTAATTGACTGCTCCCAAATTAAGGTTTTTCCCTGTATCAGGCGTCACTAATAGGGATTAGCAACCCAGCTCAACCAGACCCGAGTCAATTTAGAAAAGTTCGTATCCCTAATTGACCTGACCGACAATCGAACCCGGAAGCTTCCGCGCTTTCGGTGATTACCTTATCCACTGGCCCCCGAATTCTTCTGGGGTTGTCAAAGCCCACTTGTATCCATATTACATATACATATACCTACCTACTCGTAGGAATAGTTGAATTCGTTTGCGTAGTTCTGACGTCGACCATTAGTTCTCAGGTCTTCAGCAGCTTAAGCTGAAGAGATCAAGTTGCCCGCATATAAATTACTACCTTTCGTTATAGTGACCTGCAGTGCTACAGTTGTTTAATGTTTTCCAATCACGGTTTGTGTGTAGGGCGGGTCATTAATAGATGTTGTGCTTTATGAGAGTGGTCACAATATAATTATGTGAGTGTGTTATATCACCGTTTGTCCCTTTTTCGTGTCATTGGTGACCGGAGAATAACAAAAGTTTGTTCCTGTGTTCCGCGGCGTGTGCGATGTCCAGAGCGCGGTGGAGTGCGCTCAGTCGGACGAGCGCCGCCGCGGGACGACCGCGCACTGCCGAGCCGGCTGGACAAGCGAACACGTAAGTTCAATATTACTATTTATTTACAAGATTAAATAAACTTAATAAAATTTCAACTTTTATACATGTGTGAGGTTTTCAGCGGTCCAAAACACCAAGCACAGTAAACAAAATATCCGCCATAAATAACATAGATTTTAAAACATTTAAACGTAGCTTTAATTACTAATTTAATGACAAATCTTTTTTTGAGAAATCGTAATTGTTTAGACCTTGAAGGTAAGGTATTGATATAAAAATGAATTATATTTTTAGAGTCGTGAGAAGTAATTAAAAAGAAATGCCTTTTCTTATTTTTTGTCATGAATCCAAGATCCCATTGAGAAACAATTTAATTGTTAAAGATTTTTTATTCATAAGTGACATGTTAACATTGAGGTGGTTTTATTTACTTGATTAAACATTTTTTTTTTCATAAATGTATTTATTCAAGTATTAATTTTAACTTGGTACGTAACTCAATTATTTTTATATAAGTTGTATAAAACTTTAAAGCAGCGTGTTCATTAAGCTTGATAGTCCCGCGACAACCAGAATACGAACAGTTTTGTAATATTCAGGGGAGAGCGCGTGGAGCCGCCGCCGCAGAGTTTTTGCGAGCAAACTGGTTTGGGCTTGGAATATTGATGACCCGGCGCGGGCCCTGGGGCACTAGGGCCCTGCGACGGGGCTTCATTAGCCGCCAGTTTTTTCAACATGTTGCATTTCTGTTACAAACGTACTTGATAAACATATCAATTTAATTTATCATCGTTACTGAAACCTAAAATATTTATAGCCAATTCAATTAAACCGTGTCAGCAGATTTTATTTGAAAGTAGGTTAAACAGGCAATTGTGTAACGGACGATCGAATTTCCTAATTCTATGTTTTTACGAACACATTTTCGGATTTTGCTTTAGTTCTAAATACAATGTATTGTATGCAACATTAAATACCTACTTAATATTTTGATGATAAGATTGGAATATTAGCGTCCGAAAGCAAGCTAGAGAAAAAAAAAATCTAATTAATTGGGTTGGTGACTCCATTCAAATATAATTTTAAGGCATCGATGCCGTTTGAAATCGGTTACATAGAGGACTCCGAGTTACACCGACCATAATGATTTTTGTTCAGGGACTGTTCCTTCAGTTTGTTGATAGGTAAAATTGTGACGGCACTAATGAGAATTGTGTTTTAATAGGTATTTCAATTCAAAGTATCTCAGTAGACTTGGTAGTCAAACAACATCCCTATTGTGTCTGATCCACAAATCATTGTAAGTAATTGTACCTAGACCACGAATTTTAAAGGACAAGTTAGGTTTACAAGCAGATATTTACATCTTTTTAAGCTGAATGCCGCGACGCGAGCGGTTCCTTTTCAGCGGTGAATATAACTTATTCACTCAGTTGTGTTTTATTTACCGCGTCCCGGCAGTTTGTTTGTGTAACCGAACTCGGCTCCTCTGCCATGTGCCACCGGGCGCATTCGATGCGCTCCACACCAACCCTTAAAAAAAATAAATCAGGTCTCATAAACCACGTTTACTTTATATATGATCTCACAATGGCCTAGTTCCAACGTCATGCGCAGAATGATGTCGGCCCAAACATAAAATTCATGAGTTCGGCCGACGAACACTCGTTTCCTGTAGCCATTGTTCTACTTTTTCGTTTCAATGTGACGACAAAAATGAATAATGTAAGTTGAAAGCTCATGTTCTTAAATAAAGGAGAGGAAGGGTGCCGTCGTCCTAAAAAAATAACGTATCTAAGCGCCAGATAATATAATCACACCAACCAACAGGTCTTTAACTAAGGGTTTTCCGTGTATTATAAGCACCAGGTGAGGGACACTAAATGGAGGGGTTAACCCAGCACAGCTAATTCAGTTTTCTGAAGCGCGTTTACCAAATTTAACTGACCGAGAATTGAACCCGAAAACTTTCGCGCTTTGGGCGACTACCTCAACCAATAACTGCCTGACTTTTTTTGCTAAAAGCATTGCTCGATAAATGGTCCAACACAAAAAGAACGGATCGAACCAGTAGGCGCCGATATGAAACAAACACACTATTCAGCTTTAAATTTCAAGAGGAGTAAACTATATATATATATATATTGGACAACATCACATACATTGCTCTGATTCTGTGGTAAGTAGCTTAAGCACTTGTGTTACAGAAATCAGAAACAACGACGGTACCACAACACCCAGACCCGAGACAATATGGAAAAGTTCGTTTCCCATATTGACCCGACCGGGGATCGAACCCGGAACCTCAGAGATGGCGCTCGCCAAAGTCAGGCCCGCTCGCCTCTCGGCTACGGAGGTCGTCTAAACTATGTGCATTGTTTTATTTTATTACACACTAGCGGCCTCCCGTGACTCCGTACGCGTGAACTTAGTATTGTCTAGCAATAACTGTAGCATGTGTAACACAGGGTGAATGTAGCTTTCCAATGGTGAAAAAATATTTGAAATCGGCACGGTAGTTTTTTTTTAGTTTATTCATTACAAAAATACAAATGGTTATCTTTATAAAAGTAGTGTAGATTTAACTTACCTAATTCTAAATGGTATTATTTCAAAAGAAGGTTTGTGTCATCATATAACGTGAATACGTGTGGAATCTGTAAACCCTGATCCTATTCATAAAAACTGTCGAACTTGTCGAGTGTTTGTCCCGTATAGCCCGCGGCCAATCATCTGCGCGCAGCATCGTTGGCGACCCGTTACCGACTTACCGAGAACATTGAGCGCATATTTATGGCTGCATATAAATGTTCTACTTTGTGCCGATTTGCGACTGGACAGTCGCAAATGGCTCAAACATTATGGCATAGCTGACTATGAGTACTTACCTATATTTACCTAGTCCGATCATAAAGGAGCTTTTGACCTGGTTTGGATATATGTGAAAAAAAATGGAAACTATGTAAAAAAATCTTTCCATCATTATTATCATTATAAAATCAACATTTAATGGGTACCTACTTTTTAAAAAGTGTGCATTAAATGCTTAAGTTTCTAATATAAAATGGTACCAAAGGATAGTACCTATAGTTTAATTTAGAGAAACAGAAAGAAAATCTGGTATAGGGGATAACTTTTTTTTTTCTGTTTCTTTATAATATTTACAGTTCGCTAGTGCGGCGTTAAGCACTGCGAAATTTTTAAATATCTGTGATAGTATACATAGTTTACTGGTTATAGCTATGAAAATATTGCATATATGCAATTAAGAACCGATACCACTTAACTATCAGTATGCAAGTTCATGAAAATAGTATTCTATATTCGTTCTGAAAAATAAAGTCGTAAATCATTTTCTCAGTATAATGCAGTTAGGTTATATTGGTTCTAAACCGATAATCTATTGAGACGAGTAGGGGGAGGTCCCCCGGTTTCGGACACTTAAGGAATAGTTGAAATAAATCGAAGACATTTTATTATGTAATATGTTTATTTATGTTATTCTTACTCTCAACTATATACTTAATCATCACAGGTATATAATCAGTTTGAAATGTAATTTGAAATGTACTTGTCAGTAATTAGAAACTAACACTATGAAAATAACACTCTGGAAAAGGTCCCCTTTATCCGGACGGTATTATTTTCGTTAATTATTTAACTTCAAACCTAATTTTGATCATTAGATAATATAACAAATGAAAGTTTAACAAAAAATATAGAAAATTTTAATCAACTTTGGCAATGACCAGTAACATTTTTTTTAAATCATAAAGTTTTAATCGTACCTCCTACAAAAATCACAAATGTAGGTATCTGAGCCTTCTTCAACATCAGCACACGCCTCATGAACCCATTCATTGCAAGCTTGACAGCGGATCCAATCTTCTTCATTAACATCTTGGCAAATTAGACAAACTGTTGCATTTTCGGTCTCTAATGTTGATGACTTTGGTTTTGCAAGAACTGTTTTCTTTGGTGTTGCTGTCGGTTTCCTACTTTTTTTTATTTTTGTCTGGTCGTTAGTTGTCTTACCTTGAAACTGTTTTATTTTAACCACAGTAGGCTCAATCTTTAAAGCTTTATTTTCAACAAGCGCATTTTTGTAAGGGGAGGATGTTAAGACCTCACTTTTTTCAGCCTTGCATCGACGATATATCCGGCTCGTTTTGCTGCAGCGTTTGGAATAGGAGACAACTGATGGATTGTGACAATGGCTTTGCTTGTCGACGGTTGTGTATCATAATTCTCCTTTTCATTGGAGTTGAAAGACTCTTGTATTCTCACATCTTGAAGTGAATCTTTATCTGAGTCAATACAAACATTCGCTTCAGTAACAGGTTGTTTGGTATTGTCAGTCCCTGTAGGGGGTATTTCTATATCTTCGATTAGGGTTATTCATGTTGAATCTAAAACAATAAAACACTAAAATAAACTTACTGAAACAAAAAATCTATTGTTAAAACTGTCCGGTTTAGGGGACATTTGACGTGTCCGATCTTAGGGACTCTTAAATATGTCCAAGAAAAAATCTCACTACCATAATATGTTATTAGTTACAAAAATAAACACAAATAACGAGAGATTAGTAACATAACATTAATAATCAAGCGTAATAAGAATGAATTCGTACTAAGATTACTGTTTATGTACTCCTAAAAATTACTTAATACCAAAACATTACTTACCTTAAAATGTAAACCACGCTCCACGTTGAACGAGTCGGCACTGGTCGTTGGTCGAAAACCCCCGCTCTCCACTTGCGTGTGGCTTACCAATCGTCACATAAGTAACAAATTGGCGCGCTTTTTTGAACCGGTATAGACTTTGTCCGGCTTTAGGACCTGTCCGTGGTTACGGGACTTCCCCCTACTAAATAAATAGATGCGTTTTAATTATAATACGGAGTGACACAAAAGCTTGTAATATTTTTCTCATTTTATCTCGGGGTCAGGCTATCGGCGGACACGATAGCGGCTTCCGTCACGGAGCCGGAGCGGCCGAGGTACTCGCTGACCCACATACGAGTTTTAACTGAAATATTCGCGAACACACTGTGCCCAATTATTTTGACTGACGCAACAGCTTCTCGATAACTTTGATGATCTCTGCACAAAATTAAATCTTCTACTCACCAAGTACCTACATCCGGAATACAAATGAAGAATGTACGCAATATTTATAGAATTTATTATAGTAATTTTATTTTATCTTCAGTTGTGCTTTTATAACAAACAATTAAAAGCAATAAAGTCGTAAGACCCAGGCAATAGAAAATTAATTATGTCTGGTTTTTAAAAGGACTTTCGGTCTTACGAGGAAAAATAATTAAATAAATGAAAAAATTCAACCTTATTTAGATTCTTCTTTAAAGCAACTACAATTTGTATCGATGAGAAGTTCAGTGTAAGGTAAAACAAACACTCCGGTAGTTAACAGTGTCTGAAGAACTTCCAACGACTAATTAAGCCCATGGGGAATCGGGCACGGCACCGAATACATTTGAGAGCACTGAATCTGGGTCACTTAAAACATTCTAAAAATTTCGCAAACTAATAATGCTAATTAAATACCTTGTGTTAAAAGTTAACACACACACACATTTAACTCTTCTATTAAAAGTAATACAATTTTTAAATCACTAAATTTTATTTACAAAAAAATACACTAAACAACTGCTGATGGCGCGCGCCCTAAAATAAAAATTAATAAAATCGCAATTTCTTAAATTTTAATACTTGGTATTGCCTCGTCGTGCCTCCGTTACTGTGTGTACGTGGTACCTACAGACAGACAGACAGTCCCGAGCGCTGACGCTAGCATTGGAAGAATTCAGAGGCATTCTTTAGGTGTAACATAATTTCAGCTTGACTAATATGCCTTTATAGCTACCTACATGGCCTGTAATGATGATTAATGACAGATTAGAAATAAAAAGAAAACAAATGCACGAGTTACGTGCTTCCATTTTTGAATGTCTCCTTTTTTCAAATTTGACATAGCTTTACTATAACTAAGAATTTTGGTGAGTATGCTAACATTGCCAAGTGATCCCAATTCTTTGCTCCCGAGTGCATTACTTAAATTGTGTAGGTACGAGTATGTTTGCGCTCGTGTTCGTGTCGGTAAAGTAAGTTACCCAGGTCACAGCCCAGGTGATGGGCCCAAAATATCTGTTGGTCGTCGTCGCGAGTAGTTCGGCGTAGTCGTAAAACGAACCATGCGCCCGGCACAGTTCGCTCTTTGTGGGAACGAGGCCGCTGCGGGGTTATCGCAACTCAGATACAGCCCGAAAATACTGTTGACAACCAATTTTATTATTATTTTACACAACAAAAATTAAGACCTGTTATTAATGTATTGATTGTTAAATAATACCTACTGCTAGCTATCTGAGTCGCTCGCAAAATGAGGAATCTTAGCCACGCCGAGAGCTTCTCGGTATTGCAGTGCCTAAGGTAGGCGCCTTAAGCGTGAAGAGCCTGGCTCGAGTCTGGGTGTGCTGAATTGATGGTTCTTAAATTACAAAGGGATATCTTAGTCTGAGTCCAGGTTATTGATTTGATTGTCTCTACGCATTTGTTTATTAAGTGTATTACTTTTAAGAAACTTAACTTAAATTTAGCATAAAGTCGGCATCATTAGATAACATGCGCCTCAGTAACTAGTCACACTAATGGTTCACGCAACTAAGTTAATCAGATATTAAGTCAACTTAAAGTGTCAAAAGTGAGTAAGTATATCTTGTTTAACAAAGTTTTATGATGATGCACTAGATGGCAATACAGTGTTTGTGTTAAAACCTAACAATATTAAAAAATTACAGGAACTCCAACGAAAGCTCTCGACCAAAACTAAAACCTCAAAAGATTGCGCAAACAGTTTACTGTCATCGCTAGTGCTATTGTTTATTATCTCACAGCGTAGTAGGTACGGCAGAGAATGTACGTAATATAGCAGTAAGTATATATGTGTTTATTGAGCAATATTGAATGTCACCAACAGGAGCGAGCATCTGCGCTCGCAATCTCATCGGCACATTTAAATGCAGCCCGCGCTGATTCACCGCCTCGCCAATATAAAACGCATTTGTTTGTGTAGTTGACGGGCTACTGGAGAAAATTGTTATGAACTCTTTCAATAAAGCTTTCGTTGTTGCCTGGGAAACTAATAGTTTGGTGCTGAATTGATATTGACGGGCTCAAGGGAGTAATGGTTAGCGCCCCTGGCCGAACGAAGTGTTGTAGGTTCAATCCCCACACGAGACAAACCTTCTTGTGATAAAAGTTTGTGTTTTTCTGTGTCCGGGTGTTTATACGTGTATATTTTAGTATGTACGGTACGGTGGTACCACTGGCTAGTTTCTAAAACACATGTTAAGCTACTTAATACCTAAAGGCCAGGTCAATGTGTTATATTGTCAGATATATCTACAAGGCGTACTTAATGATAAAATAAATATTTAGGTAAGAAGACCGATTAGAGTTGCTGACTGGTTAGTCAACTGAGATGCTTTTAAATACCTGCTAAAACATGATTCCTTTATAGATTTTCAATAAAGCTAGCAATCTATGACGTCTCAATTTTACTTATCAACACTCTGACTATTATAAAATATGTATAGTGTCGTAGTATTTTTAAATCGCATTTTAGAAGATAGATATTTTAAAAGATAATTTGCAAAAAATCAATAAGGCCAATTTAATCGGAAGATCTCTTTTACGACCTTAATACCATACATCAGTGTTTCCCATTTGCCGGGTCGCGGCCCGGTACCGGGCCATGAAAATAAAATACAGGGTCGCAACATTTCCACCTTTTTTTTAATATGGTGCCTACTATCGGTCGACGCAACGTAAATTATTGCATTGAGAAATACCCTAGCAGCTAGGGTGACTTTAGTGACTAAAATGCGATATCAAAATAATTGTGTATTATTTAATTTCATGGAACCAACTTGAGTTTCAAATTATTAGGTGGGTCACGAAATGGAAGTGTGAAAATTACCGGGTTGTGGCAAAATAATGATTGGGAAACACTGCCATACATTATTTGTAAATGGTGTCAATATCCCAACTGATTGATTACTCCTAAAAAGTCGTAGCATCCTTCAAATACCCATTCACTAGTTAGTTATCTTAACCGCGTCACTAGGCGTGTATTCAATTTGATACACATTTCATATGTCTGTTCTAATGGTCGCGCAATGAATCGATGAACTTGCCCCGAGATGGCAGTCTTCGCATATTTGGGTCAATGGAAACAAATAGAGGCTGTGCGGGATTGCGTAGCGTCTTGCGTAGTTTGATTCCGGCTCATTGGCAATTAGGATGGCCCGCTCGGCTGCATCAGGAGACGAAACTAGGCAAGCAGGCCGCGCTGCACATCCAGGGGTGCCCTGCCAATTGACTGCGCGCATCAGGCCGTACGCCGCAGCAATACCAATTAGGTCAACTATCACTTAAATCACGGACTGAAATCCATTTCTTAAATAGTCAACCAAACTTGATTTCAGCATTTAGGTGTAGCAATATCGGGAAGATTCCCCAATTTAGATATTTCGATATAGAAGGTTTGCTCATACTGGAATATTCGATATTTTCTAAATTATCTCCATTTAAATTTATTTAAATCTTTTATTTGAACTTTATAAAAATAAAAACAAACTTTTGTATTTCACAGCTCACAGATTGTTAAGGTGGCAATTTTGTTCTTTATATAGGTAACTACAAGTAATTATGTCTGTGACTTTGTCTGCGTGAAATAGTGACTGTAGCATTTTTATTATTTATGCTAGTTACTGTACAAATAAAACACATGTATATACCTACCTTGATTAGTTATTAGGGAAATTGCACTGCAAACAGCGAAAATTACGATACTTCCATACCAACTTTCACCCTCCGTTTCATCCCCTAACCATTTTTTCACTTTAAAATTAGCCTCACTACGCGCAGAATGTCAATTATTTTCATGAGACTACATAGCTTTCGAAACTTATAATTGGCTGATAGCACACTGGATTACATTTTTTAGCCAAACAGCAGCAAAGTCGAATAAACAAAGTTATATTCGCAGTTATAATACTAGTAAGGATAGTTCAATCAAATGATGATCTAGCTAGTACTTACACGGGGCGGTTACTGACATAAGCTAGTGGACGCATTCTTCATTGGAAACAGGTTCTACGAATGTTTGTCGGTCGTGATCTCACGAGGGTCGCCGCGGTGATGTAAGCGACGCCTTGCAATTCATTTGCGTCCTGAAAAATAATCGCGTTGCGCATTCATGGAACTGCGCGCGACGTGGAGACTATAAAATATACATTAGGCAACAAACGACCGCCCATCTGTATGAACAGAGCTTGAGTCATATGAGTGAGATTGTTAGATTTTGTTCTTACCATGTCTGCGAAACAATTGAAGCATGAGCGTTTTTTAATCTTCAGTTCTCCATGTGCCTTTTCAGTAGAAATGTGTACCTATAATGATTTTCACGACTCTAGGTAGATACTGTCATTTTTTAATTCGTCCCAAAAAATAAAAAAGCGAAGCCAGGGTTTCATCTTTATCATTCACCGACTTTAATAATTATTTATTTACTTTTTAGTTGCCTGCGACTTCGCCCGCGTTATTAATAAGCGCGTTGTTATTAAGGAATAAAAAAGTTCAGTAGTTTTTGCGTGAAAAGAATAACAAAGATAGGTTCATCTCAATATAAGAAACTTTCTCGTTTATAATATTTAATATTAGTAGGATGTAGGTTAGGTACGTAGCATAATGAGCTTTCAAATATAATGCATTTAATACTGATTTTGATCTGAGCTCCAGGAAGCATATTTATTAATAACGACATATACAATACATTTTTTATTGTGTTGATTGCGATCACAGCCGGTCGTGACTCGGATGCATGCATGGGATTAGCAGACGTGGTAGTGAGATCATCGGCGAGTCGTTGCGCTTGCGCACCGCATAGGGTATACCTAGTTATGTTACCACTGAAAACCAGCGTCGTTACATTTGGGCCTCCTATTCAAATGTACGGCATAATGCTGAGTGGATAACCTTTTTGGCACATTGTAGGTACGCTTAAAACTATGTAATTACTGTTAAATGTTTTGTGCTAAATAAATTTTTCTTTCCTTCAAATATGATTTCATGTATTTTTAATCAATAACAATCGTCTATCTATACAAAATAAATACGAATCTATCACTGGTCATTAAGTTGCAATTGTTGCCTAAATTGTATGGTCTACCACCTTAACCTTGGACAATAAGGCTCTAATAAACGATTATTGTGATTACTAAGCCAGTTTTGTTAGCCGACCGTACTGTATGAGTATCTACATGAAATCTCTCCTAAAGGTAAAGCCCAACCGTGTGTCTTAACCATTACAGTTTAAATATTGTCTTATTTAGAAAACAAGTTTTCATACTCGGCTCCTTTCAAACCTACCGACACATATTTTCCTCAATTTAATCGCCTCCTGAAGAAACTTCATATGTCCAATGTTTGTTTGCTTAATCTAGACCTAGATAGGTACGTACCGACGTACTCTCATATTCGTTAAAAATTTGCAAAAAAATATGTGAAATAAAAATCATAATATTGAACCCGGTGATAATAAAATAGTTAGGTCTCGTTAGGTAGAGCGCGTGTCATACGGGGTCATTCATCATTTGCATTCGCATATTTAGTCACGTCTAGAACTCAATGCATGACGTATCAAATTGCAATAGTTTCATAAGCACAACTGCTAAGTGCATCCTTAGAACTATGAGTGTTACAAAACAGGGTAAGTAAGTAGGAACGAATGAGTATACACCAAGGTATACGGTATAACACATATTTACCTATCCCAAAGTGGAAACCAGAACCAACGGTGGTTACCACAATACACACTTAAATACCTTCAAATGTATTTTGCAAATATGAACATCCAGGTACAGAACAAACACAGTGTACATCTGACGAATGTTTGTCCTGTGATCCTCGGTGCAGCTTGGTTCAGCAAGGAGCGCTAACCACTTTCACCGGGCCGGTCAATATCTTGTGTTGAATACATTTCACATAAGTCGAGAGTCATCATTATAGTTTCGTCTGAAGATGTCAAACGCAACTTGCCGATGAGCTGGTACTACTCAGCTCGCCGGCCGTTGAACCACAAAACATCTCACGTTCAGTTCAATATCGTGTTCGTCGCTGTATTTGGGATCGCCTTCCATATGCATTCTATGATTCATAACAATCGTACCTACTACTACTGAAATAGGTACAATTGTGAAATTGTCAAATTATTAAAGACGGCTTGTCTTTAGTTAAACTAAGTCTTAGTCTAGTCTAGGGATAAAAAGTATGTAGGTATTCTGTATTAGTATCTTATCTCTCTGTCTACCAATGTTCATCGGGCAGTACCTAGTTTTTGCGTGAAAGAACAAACAAAATAAACACACATCCATACATTCGTACAAACTTTCGCGTTTATAATATTAGTGGGATTGGCTAATAATCAATGCGGACACCCCAGGCTCCCACATCCTCCGAGTGAATGAGTCTCACGCCAAGATTAGGATGGAGTTAAGGTCATACTCCCGCCCCCGCGCGTCACTACCGAATAGCGGAGGATAGAGAGTCAAAGTCAAAGTCAAAAGGCCGGGAAGTCCGGGAATGACACACGAACTCCTCCACGAACATAATCGGAAATCGAGTTGTTTTACGTAGTGGGTTTTGTATACCGCTGCTTACGCTACCACCAGACCACCATTATCTTACTATGTAATTCGATCACCGTTTTTATTCCTGCTAACTGATAATTTGGTCAATGTACATATGTACATGCAAAGTTCAAGTGATCTACATCGTAAGGAATAAATACCTAATCACCCGTGGGTGTCTGGATTGCCGTTGAGCCAGTGATGTGTATGGGACTGTTGCTAAGTAAGCTCCAGGCTGCACAAGCGGGAACCCTGAACAGAGTCATTGACCGCGACTGCACCCCGTGACGTCATTCGCTGTGCGAGGATTCGCGCGTTATCGCCGACCAAGTGCAACGTGTTATCTTTCAATAGGTCAGCTAATTCATACCTTTCATATGGAAGTCCTATTCAGAACTTTCTATAATCATTATTAGATTTTTAAGGAGTACATGTTATTCTGGTTGTGCAAATAATTTATTATTGGAATGCCTTTTATGCTCACCCTTAGTAATCAAAGATGTTGATTAAAGAATGCGTTAGGGGCTGCTGTCCAATTATCAAATTTAAACTTCATTGAACCATGTGTAAGTAGATACTTATTCAGAAAGTTAATATTCTCTGAAAAGTAATTTTCTGTAATTGACGGCAATACAAAGTTTATCCCTAATTATCTACGCCTTGGCTACTTATTACACAGTAAGCCATCAACTAAGTTAAGCTTGAACCAGTCCAAATCAACAATTTAAGACTCAAATTATCTCTAAAGGAATTTTAACATAAGTAGGTATACTGTGTTGAAGAAATAGCAAAAAAATGTGTTTTCATAAATTGAACATTTTTGGGCTATCTTTTTAACTGTTAATATAGTTTATAATATTTATTAACGATATCCATCTATGTTTTATAATTACGTATACGGGTACTGGGCCGTGCAGGATGCAGCTAATCACTGTACGAAGCCGCGCCGAAGGGTTCCATAAATAACCTTTTAGGTACCTGTAAATACTCCTTGCCCATGTTCACGCAGACTAAAGGCGTGCGCGGTTACCCCCCAACCACACGTTAATCACTTCCACCAATCGAAAAGAAGTAGTATCTTACACTGATCTGGTCGTTTTGTCATCAGAGTAACACATGCAGTAGAATATTGATTTTTATTCCTACCACATAAAGAGCAGTAAAAAGTACAAAATGTAAAACCTGACCAGCGATGGTTCTCGTTACACTCACCAGAATATTGAAAATGTTTGGGAATATCTTGCGAATCATCTTTTTGTTTGTTACAGAAAACTCACATAATGAAGGGTCGCCTTCTTCTCCTGGCGCTGCTGGTCGCAGTCATATGCACTGCTGACGCTGAGGTATGTCACCAGTAAAGAGACCCAAGAATTAGTATAACTTAAAAAGAAAATAACTTATGCCTTTCAGAAGTGTAAGTATGTATGTACATTTAAAAATGAAGTATTTGCCTGCATTTCCAAAAGTTACAGTCATTTCATCAACATCATCTCTGGCTTGATGAGGTCTGTCCAACGTGTTGGAATGTCAACTCGTTTTATGGAGTTACGGTTGATGGTTTCGACGAAGTTGATAATCTAATAAACCTTGCGCACATAAAAAATCTGCAAATCACCATTTTGATGTACATTTCTTGCTGCATTTTCCTAGATCGAATATGTTCTTAATCGTGCAAATTAAAGGATGTTTTATAGAATTTAAGACTTGCGATCCAGTTTAAACATTTAAAATAGGTTAACGGGACAAAATGTAGTTGTAACTACTAAAAATAGTACCTGGTCGCGTTTTGACCCGTTAACCAATTCAAATGTAAACATGAGGTATTTTCGCAACAGCAAAAGCACCGCAGACGGCACCGGCGGCTGCGCACGACGACGACGGAGGCGCCGGGCGCGGCGCGCGGCGACGTGCACGAGCCCGCCGACCGCGAGGAGACCGAGGCCGAGCTGCTGGAGCTGGGCATGGCCGAGCGGCTCGACGAGCAGCGCTTCCAGGTTCAGCTTCTATACTCGACACTATATGCTACTTCCCTTTCTAAGGCCTTCTGCTCCCCCGAAAGCTCGTAGAGATGATTAGGCTCCGCACCCATCATACGTTAACTACGTAACTTAATACTTTATCGTACCAACACACCTCCGTGGTGAAGTGGTTAAAGCGTTAGGCTTAAAAAACCTAAAGGTTTTGGGTTTTAATGTCTTTTTAGGGTTCCATACCTCAAAAACGGAACCCTTATAGGATCACTTTGTTGTCCGTCTGTCCGTCCGTCCGTCCGTCTGTCAAGACCCTTTTTCTCAGGAACGCGTGGAGGTATGAAGCTGAAATTTATATCAATTACTCAGGTCTACTGTCCCTTGAAGCTGTGAAAAAATCAAACTTCTAAGCCAACGCAATCAAAAGATACAGCCGTTTATGCCGCAAATTTTCGACACTTGCAAGGGAATCAAAACCTACAGGGTGCTTCCCGTGAACTCAGAATCTTGAAATTTGGTACGAAGCAACGTCTTATAGCATAGATAAAGGAAAAATTACGAAAACCATAAATTTTTAGTTACATCACATAATATATATTTTTTTAATAATTTTAAACTTACTACCCATTTCCTCATAAACGCGTAGAGGTATTAAATTGAAATTCATACCAAATACTCAGGTCTATAATACCTTTAAGCTGTAACAAAATCAAACTTCTATGTCAACGCAATCAAAAGAAACAGCAATTTAAGCTGCATATTTTGAAACTCGCAAGTACTCGCAAGGGAATCAAAACCTAAAGGGTACTTCCAGTCGACCTAGAATCTAGAAATTTGGCATGAAGCAACGTTTTATAGCACACATAAAGGGAAAATTCCGAAAACCTTAAATTTTTAGTTACATTACAAAATATATATTTTTTAATAAATATAAAGTTATTACTTTTTTCGTCATGAACGCGTAGAGCTATCAAGTTGAAATTCATATCAAATACTTAGATCTAATTGCCTTTAACCCGTGAAAAAAAAAAATTCTAAGTCAACGCAAAAACGCAAAACGCAAAAGTACAACCATTGATACCGCATATTTTGAAACTCGCAACTACACGCAAGGGAATTAAAACCTAAAGACCACTTCCCGTTGACATAGAATCTCGAAATTTGGTAAGAAGCAATAGCTTACAGCACAGGTAACAGAAAAATTCCGTTTGTACGGAACCCTCGGTGCGCGAGTCCGACTCGCACTTGGCCGGTTTTTTGTAATAGCACACACATAATATAAACTCCTCCCTGCCCGAGGGTTAGCAGGAGAGGAACCCTAAATGCGATGATAACGGATTTATACCGTATACTATCCGATAGCATCCCCATACTGGCCCGCAAAACATTACGTGTGGTACTTCACTTTAGGATTTCCCCAGTTTGGTTAGACCGTTGCAGACTTGATTCACCTGATGGTCTGATGAGAATGATGATTCCATGCTTCGGAAGACGCGTTAAACCGTTGGTCCTAGACTATCATCTTTAAGTAGGTATAGGTCAAACACTCAGATCATAAAAATAATTATATAATTTTAATGTTCTGTGGTCAAACAGCTCCATTGTAATAACCAAATTCGTCAATACCAAATCATAGTCGAGGCGGACCCCGGGCTCCGTAAAGGATGCGCAATACTCGCAATACCGGGATACACGCTAGACACATACCCTTTTTGGGACATTTCAAATAGCGTTAGCGTCCAGGATCGATTATATACGCCAGAAGAAT
This sequence comes from Glyphodes pyloalis, assembly GCA_037074685.1. Classification (NCBI taxonomy): domain Eukaryota; kingdom Metazoa; phylum Arthropoda; class Insecta; order Lepidoptera; family Crambidae; genus Glyphodes; species Glyphodes pyloalis. The sequence goes on along the minus strand of JAYKKO010000012.1, from coordinate 224,146 downwards.
CTGAAAAAAACATGTTCATTGATCGGCAAAACTTAAATGTTCGATTAGGTACAACTATTAGAACAAACAGGCCAGGTTCCTACGACTCATAGGATCATTATTTTGCAGGAGGCGGAGCGGGCTCGCGTCAACGAGATCATGAATGAAGCCGAAGGTGCTGCCCAAAACGACATCCTTGATGGTAAGCATAGTTAAAAAAAGGAACGCGTACCCACATAGATTCAATATGTATGGTATCTTCATTGACTGTTGTGTAATTGTGCAGACCCGTGCCTGAAGGTGCACTGCAGCGCCGGGCGCGTGTGCGAGATCGACGAGCACGGCGACGCCGTCTGCAACTGCATCAAGGAGTGCCCCTACGAGACCGACTCGCGCCGCAAGGTACGCGCGCACGCTTGACCCTTCCACTTGGAACCGTTATTAGTGTTATTAGCTAACATTTGGAGGTGCGAAAAAAATTAGCAGACTGTCAGCCAATTGGTCTTCGGGAATACTCACAGCCGGTACAGCCCAGGGTAGGAGCACAAAACCGGGGCTCCTGTCCTGAGCTGTATCGTCTTTACCGTCTAAGGGGACCGCAAGTGAAAATTTTTGTCTCAAGCCTGAGAAGGTACCTATAACTAGTTACGCCGCTGCCCAAAACTAATGGAAGAAAGAATGAACCGATTTAGACAAATAGCTTAGTCAACCAAATAATATCTCAAAAACCTCAAATAAATAAATAAATATTGGACAACATCACATACATTGCTCTGATCCTGCGGTAAGTAGCTTAAGCACTTGTGTTACAGAAATCAGAAACAACGACGGTACCGCTACACCCAGACCCAAGACAATATAGAAAAGTTCGTTTCTCATATTGACCCGACCGGGGATCGGGGGAAAATAAGTATAAAAGAAGTAAAAACTTTTTTTAAATAGTACCTATTACAAATTAAATAAAGATAAAAAAAATTATGAAGGTAGGTACGAGCATCTATCGACATTATGAACCCACTGAACAATGGTTAGCGGTCCTGGCTGATGTACCGAGTAGGTCCTGGGTGGGGATTGAACCCACGCAGGGTTCATTAACTAACATGCGTGTAATGGGCATGGGTTTGTTCTGACTGTGTGTTTAAAAATGTATGTAATTATGAATAGTGGTATGTACCACCGTTGGTTCTGGTTTCCATAGTAAAAGAGCTGAGGTAAGCTGCTTACGTTTGGGATCAGGCAAATGTGTGTCATCACTCTGATATTTAGTTTACCTATAATCTACACTAATATTATAAAGAGGAAAGATTTGTATTTATGTAATGAATAAACGCAAAAACAAAAACTACTGTACCGATTTCAACAATTATTTCACCATTAGAATGCTAATTACCTTAAGTAACATAGGCTATATTTAAATGTGACCAATAACATGACTGTGTTGTGTAGGTGTGCACGAGCGGCAACGAGACGTGGACGTCTGACTGCGAGGTGTACCGCGAGCGCTGCCTGTGCCTCGACGGCAGCGACCTCTGCCGCGGGCCCGAGTACCACCACGTGCAGATCAACTACTACGGCGCCTGCAGGGAGATGCCGGTAACGCATTACTTGCGTTTTTACTTTGAATAGTGTTACCGTCCCACACGCCAAACGGTTCTTTAGTTTTTCTTCAGTGGAATTTCACAATCGAACACGGTGTTCGATGATCTACTGCTTTTCTAGTAGAGACTGAGCCTGGAGGTCGCTGGGTCAGTAGTAGTCTATTGGCCTACTTAGACTGTAGATAGTTACCTACCTACGTAGAGCATACTTGTCCAGTGTCCATCCAAATACAGACGCAGGGAGTGAATTCCATTTCTTATGATAAAAGGCAAAGTCAACCACTACTGTATTCAGTAAGAAGCAGTCAGGCATACAATTTTTCGTCTTATGTTCGAGACTTTGTAATTACTAAGCTTCCACTAGCTCATCATCGCCAATGAGTTTATTAGCTAACCCTATGGATGTCAATAATACAGTATAACGGGCAAAATCGTGTCCACCTGAACAAACATTTTTATAGTAGTGATTACACTTAAGTGTTACTTACACTTAAGTGTAATTTTAAATAAAATTGAGAAATGTGATCCCCTCCCCCTGCGACGCTTCGTGGGCCCTCTCCCGCAGTAGGTCCTATATCTGAATGTGCGGTGTGTTGTTGTCCACTGGTCCAGCAATGCACGGAGAGCGAGATGCAGGACTTCCCGCGGCGCATGCGCGACTGGCTGTTCAACATAATGCGCGACATGGCGGACCGCAGCGAGCTGACGCCGCACTACATGCGCATGGAGCGCGAGGCCGAGTCCAACCTCACGCGCCGCTGGACCAACGCCGCCATCTGGAAGTGGTGCGACCTCGACGCGCACGACAACAACAGGTGCGCACACACACGCGTTGCTTATTATAACGTAACGCGATTACATTTTTGGTTGTTGCATAGGTAGGTAGGTGCTCATTTCAGATATTAAGTGGGAGATTTATTCGAACCATCCTAGTTTACCGATGAAAGCAAGCTGTTTCTTAATGCCGCTTGCAGACTCAGCGAGTCTGCAAGTGTACCCGGTGTTCCGTTTCGTACCTATGTATTTTGTGCAACCGGTATTATGCCAGTCTTACGTGTGCAGCAGTTTCTTTCACCTCCAAGCATATAAATACAGGACTTTTCGTTACACTTAATCTGACCAAATGTCTGTATAGGGGCTATGCTAAATGAGCACGCCCAGACCAACCAAAGATTCTTAGTCGTGCCTTATTAATATTACTTAAAAAGCGACAGTTCTAAATTGTATAACAGATCTAAACCTTAGGTACTTAAAATACATATAATACCTACCTACTTAAAAATACGGACACAATATACAGTTATATTACTACTCTTAAAACTTTGTGCCGCTCTTATTTCATGGGCATAGCGTTATACTAAATAAATATTGGGCATCATGAGGAACAACTCGTAGGGTCAGTTGCAACAACTTAATGGTAACGGACGATTTAACGGTTATCAAATTGTACAAAACGTATGGGATGTGGCAGTTTTGACAGCTGTGTAATCGTCCGTTACTGTTAAAGTTTAGTTGGCGCAACTGACCCTTAGATTTTAAATGATAAGTACTACGCAAAAGTACATACAGCTTTAAAATAAATAGTCGACAAATGGACGATAAGATTCAAGGTGAGGCGCTTGCCAGTCGAACTTCGGTAATTTTTATTCACAAATGTTGTCCTGACATTTACAAACATTAAAAAATACCAAATTATCCCCGTACTTCTGATAGTATGCGTGTTGATTTTTATTATATATAGGTTGCAATAAATCTGTATGTTGTGTGTCAGGTTCGTGTCCCGTCACGAGCTGTTCCCGATCCGCGCGCCGCTGATGGCGCTGGAGCACTGCATCGCGCCGTTCCTGGACTCGTGCGACAAGGACGGCGACCACAGCATCACGCTCGCCGAGTGGGGCAAGTGCCTGCAGCTCGACGAGGTAACGTCGCTCACCTCCACGCCTCCACGCCTCCACGCCTCCACGCCTCCACGCCTCCACACCACCACACACCCACCGCGCTAGTCCGCCGGTTCCGCGACTCAAAGTCGTCTATCATATAAATAAAATTGGAATGGCTGTTTGTAGTTACCTAATTAATTATCTGCTCCACTTTAACTCTTAAAATAAGTAGGTGCTTTATTCACTCATCAAAACAAAACTATATGACTTGGCCCAAAGTGCTTTACACATAAGTTAGATAGGTACTACTACTGTAACTGATCTGCTGAGTTTCCTCCCGGTGTCTTCTCGGTAGATATAGGTTCCGAACCGGCAGTAGAATCACTTTGCATCGTATTCAAGGAAAATTCAAAAGAGTTACATTTAACCTACTTGAATAAAGAAATGTTTGATTGATTGAGTATTGAAATAACCGCGTATTACTACATGCATATGAATATGTATACGGTAAATACGCCAAAACAAAATATTTACAATTTGTATCTGTCTATCTGTTTGTTCTGGCTAATCTCTGAAATGGTTGGACCGATTTTGACGGAGCTGTAGCTGATTTGATAAGAAGTAACTAACTGGCAAGTGAATTACTACCTGTCGGTTGGGAATCTTGGGAACATAAAACTAGGTTGATGTGTTACAGTATAGCAGTATCAAACGTATTGCTATGCATAAATTACATTGAAATTACGAATATTTGGAATTACTTTAAAATAAAGCGATTAATTAAGTACCTAGGTAAAAAGGTATGTAGTTTTGAGAGGTAAGCTGGAGTAGACTAATGGGGGACACTATTTTTAAATGTCATGTATGCACGTCCGGTCATCATGTAACGGTCTAGTGGAGGTGGTGGTAATTATTAGGTATTTGATATAGTATACATCTACTTACGTACATCTATCCTTAATTTTTTTCTTTGGTTTACCCCTTTAAATATTTTTTATACTTTTATGAGGTTAATCTGGAATTGTAAAACTTTGCTTGACATTAAAAGGTCTTAGGTACCTTAAAAAAAAATCTTCAAAATATTGTAAAAAGCTTACTACAAACGTGACTGCTACTGTTTTATTTTTATCTTGTCGCTGGCGACGTTATTATGATAAACCTTGATTATTATTGAAACAGTTTGGACAAGTTTTGTACCTACCGCATTATCTCGCGCGAGAGCAGAGGTCATGAATCACGGCTTGGTAAGAGACATTTGGTCTGAAATATCAAGTAGTGTACTGAATTACCTTCTAAATAGAGAGCAGTACCTACGTTTACGTGTATATTTTTCATTTTTAGATTTATTTTGTTAGGAAGCAGATATCCGGGCGGTGGCAACATTATAAGCAAACTAGCATGTAATGATAGCATGCCTGAGACATCGAGGGGAAGTCTTTTTTTTTTGCTAAAATAATTATATTTTGTTAATTATTGGTTCTCTATCGGATGACTTATCTACCGTAATAATTTCTTTAAAATAAGTTATGCAGTCCGACTCTCTACCACCTATTTCCATCCAGTGGAAGTCACTTTGTACAGAACACAATGGATCAAAAGTGTCATTTGTAACTTACTTTAATCCAAATATTTTTGATAGATATAGTTTCCTTATTATATAAGTACCTACAAATAGGTGTCCTTAATCTGAGTGATGATAAGTTACAACATTATGTTGACATTTTGTTACAGTACGAGCTAGAGGACCGCTGCGACGAGTTCACCGAGAACAGTGACTTACGATAAGCTGCCTCACACAAGCCGCGTGCGACCAGCCGCGACCAGCCGCGACCAGCCGCGACCAGCCGCGACCAGCCGCCAGCGGGCGCCAGCGAGCGGCTCCACTTTTATTATTACGTTTACATATTGCTTAGAGCTGGATGGAGACTGTTTAATAACATTTTATACATAGTTTCACATTACAAATGAAATTAAAACATAGTAAGAATCGTTACTACTTTTTAATGTAAAGAAATAAAACAATGAAATTGTAAATTTTTAGCAATACTGTGATGATGCTACCAAATATTTTGAAACATTGTAAGTAACTACAATTACTAATTATTACGAGTTCGAATAAAATGGTTTATAAACATTGATGTTTTAATAGCACTCCTGGAAGGTTGATAATGAAACAGCCAGATGTAGAATAAACAACGAGTATTTTATCGTAGTTATTAGGTAGGTTTTTATTATTTACTAACGTAACATGTGCGTCTACTTTACCTACTGTACAAAGCAAATTCAAATTCAATATTATTTTATTCATGTAAATTACACCAGTAATATTTATGAAACGTCTATATAATGCAAATGACGGTTCGGAACCTATAACTTACAGAGAAGATCCCGGCAAGAAACTCTGTCGTTCATATTACAAATATAGCTGAACTTATAACTAGTTTTGCACTAAGACATACAGTGTAGTCTATATATATAAAAGAAAGTCGTGTTAGTTACACTATTTATAACTCAAGAACGGCGGAACAGATTTGGCTGAAAATTGGTGGGGAGGTAGTTTAGAACCAGGAGAAGGACATAGGATACTTTTTGATTAATTTCTTTTTGCTTTTTTTAAAGTCATTTATTGCCTCTAAGGCGGAACAAAGTTCGCCGGGTCACCTAGTAATTAGATAAAATAATGTAGCAAATTGTAAAAAATAATTCATTGATTCAAAGTAATAAGAAAAATTAAAAAATATATATATTTCAATTAAACAAACTGTAGGTCCTAATGCACATTCGTGCTTAATAAGAATTTTGCCAACTTGCGAGTTGACAAATACGTAAAGAAATAGGTACCTCTTGCTGAGTTTGTATAAATAGAAATACAATTAGTATATAAGTATAATTAGTGAAATTTTCATGTGAGGGCGAACAGACATTAGAACTAGCATATGCTGAATGCTGACGCTACACACTTCATTCAACTTATAACCCACCAAGCCTTTTCACCACCACTTTTATAGTCAATATGTAGGTAGTTCTATGAAAATAGGTAATATGTATTATTAGAACGCATCAAAGCGTTTAACGTAGACACCGATTCTTGTTCCTTTTGGAAAGTTTTGGGAAAAAGCAAAAATAAATATGAAGCACTCATAAATATAATATTCAAATAATGGGGAACAGTAGTAAACAATATTGACTACCTATATATGTACATATTATGTATTATTTTTATAGAACTGAAATTGCAAAAATATAATCAAGAAACCAAACTGGTGAGTCGCCCCAGTTTCCCATTCCTACGAGAGAGATGCTTAAAACACTTACTACTAGGCTGGCTTAGGTAGGTTTGAAACAAGATAATAAAAATTAAGAAAAATAGGGATTTTTTACACTGTTGAGTGAACCTTAGAAAGAAATTACATACGGTACATTTAAAACTTAAATAAAAAACAAAAAAAGGCTTAAATGTAGGTAAACACTTGCCGCGACAAAAATTGCGATCTTTATCCTAGATCAGGTCTAACTCCGGCAAAATGTTTGTCTAAGACTCGTAGAAATATACCTTCCTCGTTATTTTAGACATTGAGTCCCAAAGGTCACATGTTAGACTTTGCGTCCACTCACCTGATGAATGTGGCTCTACCTAGTAGCTGAATAATTTCCACGGCTTATTTTAAATGTTGTTTTTGTTTTGTGCTGGTGGACAAGAAAGGTAAAAACCAAATTAATAAACCAAATAGTGGTAAATATCGCAAACAAACAAAATAGCCGCCAAGTTAACGTTCCCGTCACGTTTTTAAAGACTTAAATAACCATTACATTCTATTTCGTTACATTGAAAAACATGCAATTGTTCTACTTTAACGTTACAAGCTAAAAATTTTAGATTCAGGGAAAACAAAACGCAGTGAAAAAAAAAATTAGTTCTTAAAAGGACCGCAAATAGCTTGGCAGCACTGCGCAAGCCCGCCATTTTAATAAATTGTGATTGGTTGAATGTTACTGAACTGCCTCTTTTCGTACACTTCCGGTCGCTTGCGGTTGGCTAGCTTGCGACTTGTTGTGGGTATCGCGGCGGCGCTGCTATCTTTTGTCTAGTTGATTTGGCTTGGCGCCTTTCCTGTGTTGGTGTGTTCAGTGTAGTAGTGATTGTGAGTTACACGTTTCAAAATGGTGAGTTTTGCAAGATTTTAGGAAAAACAGTGAATTTTGTTGTGATGTTATTGTTTATTTCGGTGGATATCAATGTGATCCATAACCTGGCGAAGTTTCAGCCTCGTACGACGAAAATTAATGGGATTTTTCGACATTTTTAGGCTGGAGGTAAAGCGGGCAAAGATTCTGGCAAAGCCAAGGCAAAAGCAGTATCCAGATCAGCTAGGGCTGGCTTACAGGTATTGTAAAAGTTAATTATAAATAATTTCATGAATTATGCGCCAAAAATCCGTGATGAAATTTGCATGTAAAATTATTTCATAAAATTGAATAATACTCATGACCTTTTTAGTATGGCGGCGGCCAACTTAGTCTCAGAGAATAATCAATGAGTTATTTCTGTAAAGTGACTTGTTTTCTTTTAGTTCCCGGTGGGAAGAATTCACAGGCATCTCAAAAACAGAACGACAAGCCATGGACGGGTTGGTGCTACGGCGGCTGTTTATTCGGCGGCTATTCTGGAATATCTCACTGCCGAGGTAAGCTATGCGACGCCCTGTCAAATATGGCGGCTGTTGCTTCGCGCCGCAACTATACTGTAAAATAGCTTGGCTTTTTCCAAACGTGTGAGAAATTCCGTTTTGTTTTATTAATATGGCCCATAGACGAACTGTTGTGTTTTGAAAAATAACATATGAGGTCTCCACAAAATTTGGAGGTAAAAATTTGGCGGGAGATTATTTTTGATAATTAGGTACGAAGTATTAATGCAGGTACATGCATGCCTTTAAATGTTTTTATTAATTACACACAATAATCATAATATGATTTAGAAGTAATAGACTACTTTGGATTTGAAAGAAGTGTTTTAAACATACTGAATTAATTTACATGAAATATTTCATATATTTTATATATACAACATTTTATCTGTTTATGCATTTGCCGATCAGTTTTTTAGCAGTCAAAATATTAATAATAATAGATGTGCCTACCTCTTTTTTAAAAAAAGGAAACTAGTTTGTGTTTTATGTTTAGGTTTTGGAGTTGGCTGGCAATGCATCTAAGGATCTCAAGGTGAAGCGTATCACCCCCCGGCATCTGCAGCTTGCTATCAGAGGAGATGAGGAGCTGGACAGTCTCATTAAAGCAACCATTGCTGGTGGTGGTGTCATACCTCACATCCACAAATCTCTCATCGGAAAGAAAGGCGGTCCAGGCGCACCAGTTTAATCTAAGTATGTACACTTCATATTTTTTACTTGAGTTCTCAATTTGATTAAACTATTCGTTGTACCCTGCGACAAAATCTATATAGTAAATTTTCCATGAGTGTTAAAAAGAAAAGTTCTAGACATTGTAAAGGTTAATCCAATCCAGAATATCAGTAAAATAATACAATCTGTCACATTTACATAATATGTAAATATATTATATTCAAATCAATTATATACTTCACTGCATATTCTGTATATACATAATGGATTTCCATGTACATTTAATCTTAAATAAATCAGTTCAACATTTTGTCCACAGGATTATTGAAGACTTCTATTAATATTGCATTTTACTCCGGGCTCTATATCAGCATTCTTACACTCATCACCCAATCAGTAAACATAGTTTTCTATAGTGATGTAATAAAGCAGTGAGTGACTTGGGAGAACTTTGTCCGGACTGTAGGTCTTAAGTATTAGTTATACTTTAGTCTTAAGGAGATTTATGATTGTATTAGAATTAAGTTGAATTCCTTGGTTCATTTATGTGACAGTTTTATTTGCTGAGAATGTTTGTAAAGTCTCTGTCAAAATTGCCTTGCTGACAGCTTCACAATGTGCAGTAGCCATTAAGTGGAAGCTGATGCAATACAATTTTTACTTTCAATTGACTGCATCTTTGTAATTTGTAGGCTCTAAGCTGTTGTAATAATTATTATCTGCAGCATTTTTGTATTTTTTTTTTGACAAATTGTAATAATAACAATGGTAAAATACATAATGTATGTTGTTCTAAATTGTAATTTGGTATGATTGAACTTGTTGCAAGTTGTAAGAAATGTATTTTGATCTTAAAATATAATGAAGAAGAACAGAACAGGATTTGTTTAATTTATCCTTAAAAATAGTATGGTTGACAGCACTTCAAGGTAAACTCTTGCAGTTTGCCTAACTCAAAATGTAATATACTTATGTGCTGTTCAACATTCTTAAGCATAGTTTTTCAAAGAATATGTATTGCGTTCGAATCGTAATTCAACAGTTATTTCTTATGAAACTGTGAACTTAACATGGAATTTGAATATCAATAGCTGTATCAAGTTTTTCTTGTGTGACTTTTGTTACAATGAGATTCTAGAAATCAATAAATTTTAATGAAAATCAGATTGATCAGAGACTAGATTATTTAATATTTTTACATCGACTTATTTAACGTGAATTGTTTATTGGTTAGCAATTTAAATAGCGCGCTTAGGCTAAACATAGTCGCGGGTTCGACCCCGACACAACCCCCTTAATCAGTAAAAAGTCGACTGAGAAAATCTATCATGTCAATTTTCTCGCATGAGACGACAAAGTTTCGAAATCGTTGATTGGCTGATAGCGAACCGCACTCGCACAATCGGCCTATCCTAGCCGCTTGTTGCGCAACGTAAACTTAACAAAATCGATTGAATTCGTTGCGCCAGCTGCTAATTCCGAATCAATTGACGATACAATCAAAACTTTTGATGTAATGAAGTATGTAGGTAGGCTACATTTTGTCACCAGCTCTCTCGATTCTATAAAGAAAGAGATAAGTATTATAATATTAATAGTGTCCGAGTGTTTGTGAATTTGCAGGCTGTACCAATACTCATGTGATAAAGATTATTTTTTGTATACCCACAGGCCTAGCATGAGCCACGCGACTAAATTTTATCGCGCTCTTAACAAACGTCAAAATCGATTGAAATTCGTGCTTCAGCAGCTGATTGACAGAAAATACGAGTGCGGTGTGCTATTAGCTAATCAACAGTATTGAAACTTTTGTCGTCTCGTGCGAGAAATTTGAAGTTCTTGCGCATGCTAGGCCATTGGCTAGGCCTGCTGGAAAGCCTACTATCTAATCAAACGCTGACAGAGCTTGGGTTTTGGTCACGCGGAATTAACTTGAAAAATAACGTACATATGCCTAGATTGTAATATAATCAATCTGTAAAACCTATTTCTGTAAAGATTTTGTGCAATAAAGTATATCTATCTATCTATAGTATAAGTATATATGCCGAATCAAATAGAGGGCTTATTTTATGTTCTCATCATTATTGATGATAAATCAAAATATACTTAGTAGGTGTATCCAACAGCAGGTTAAGTGATGTTTTGTAAACTCCACTTGTCACTCTTTCTTTTCTGAGTTAGGTTATCTTAGGAGATAAGACTCCACAAGTTATTTCTCGGCCCAACCCAACTTTTGACCGTTCGCTTTGCATACCTTACTTACATGAATAACTTTTACGAAACCAATATTTTTGATCTGTTTATCCTCGCCTCGATGTCTTTGACTGAGGTTTTAGAACATTTTTTTTATTAATAACGGCCATCTTGTTCTCGTTGTCAAACAATTGTCAAAAAATAATGTGAGTGAATTGACGTGTGTCTTGGTGTTAAAGAACGCCTTTTTATCTTGTTGTAGTTAAACATCTAAGAATACTTATAAAATAGGTATTATTCATATTGTTAAAAATATTTGAGCTAATTTTAACACCTTGTTGACCTTTTGGGTAACATTAACATAAACCAGAGACGTAGCCATGAGTTCTCGTCATAGAGATCGTAGTCGTTCGCGTTCGAGAGATCGCGATCGCCACAAGGAGCGCGAGAAGACCAGGGACCGCGATCGAGACAAGGAGCGGGACCGCGACCGCGACAGGGACCGCGAACGCGACAGGGACCGCGAACGCGACAGGGACCGGGACCGGGACCGGGACCGTGACAGGGACAGGGAGCGTCATCGGTCCAAAAGGTACACACACAATATTGTTAGTCTAATATAAAGATTGTGTAACGTCACTAGTCAAACTACATTAGTATTTGCTACCTCAACTTTGTGTATGTACTCTTCTTATAATTGTATGTAGGGACAAGGATAGGGATCGCAGTCGGAGCCGCGAAAGGCATAAGGAGAAGCGTCGCAGCCGCTCGCGTAGCAGGAGTCGCAGTCGGGGCAGGAAGTCGAAGGACAGGTCAGATTATATCTCTAATTCATCACCTTGATACCATAGATATGGTTGTGTCAACAGAAACACTTAAAGCAGTATCTTAATATTGCTACAGGGATGGAACCATTGCTCTACTAGACCAGATGGTGGGCACAACGACGAAGGCCACTGCTCGAGCAGTTACTAGCACAGCTTCCATCAACCCGGCGACACAGGCTGCCATCTTGGCTGCTGCGGCTGTAGCTCAGGTTAATGGACATAATAAATTTGGGAACATTATTTTACTTAAACAAATTGTAGGCATCCTCTTACCTGATGACTTGAGCTGATAATCTTTGTAGCTGAAAGGCGAGCCATCTCTGAGGACTTGGGTTCGTCTCCCAGTCAGACTACTATGGAAAACAAACTTTTTTTAACTAAAATAGTTTATAATGTAATAGGGTATGTGGTGCCATTGTACCTAATTTCTGAAATAAAAGTGCTTTATCTACTTACTACAGAATCTATTTGAATATATTTATTTATTTCCAATAATAATAATAGATTCGGCCTTTATATATATGTTCAGCTTACTGTTGTGTATACTAGGAAGTATTCTACCCTAAATATAAATTTGTTAATAAAGTAGATGTGTGATGGATAAAAGGTGAAGTTTAGGAAGGATGATACAGGAGAATACTATCAAAAGTTAAAAAGATTAAATGATAAATTTAAAATAATATTTTAGCCTGTACCATGCTTTCTAAGCCAAGTATGCTAAGCTTATTATGTGGCAAAACTTTATTTTGGGCTTGAAACCTATTTTGTTTCATTATTTATGTCTTTATACTTCCGTGTTAGATCCCACAATAAAATAAAAAACAATTTCACATGCTAAATGGTTGTGAAAACCCTGTAAAGAAACATTTTTAAATTATATTTCAGCATAATGCTAGAGAAAGAGAGGTATTGTCACCATTACTATCTAGTCTTATTTATACTAAATTTTGTTTTATTGGGAAGTGACTGCCTTCACCTATTCATAATTTACGTTAATTTTATACCTTTGAAATGTGATGCATTAACATTCTTCATTAAAGACACCTGTTAATATTTTTATAGAAGTATATCACCTACATGGTATGTACAAAATTTAAGATATTATGTGTTTTTTTTCTCACAGGAGACAATCTGTATTGATAAATATTGTGTAAACCTGAATTTTCATCTTAGCCTAAATTGCCCAAGTCCTAATGCGTCCACCACAATATGCACTAAAGGAATGTATCCCAAACACATTCCATATTTAAGTTTTTTGAATTTCCGACATCGACTTTCTTTGAAAGAGGAGCTCGATTTTGGGACCAATGTGCGGCGGCGCGTGGGGATGCACCGTATTGCCAATGTGTATATTTAAGTTTATACCGATTGTCCATGAAATGAACGTTAATCAATTTTTTTTGGCCCATTTAATTTATTTTATGTTGTTAGATGTCTGTTTTGGTTGCTAACGTTGTGGTGTTGTCGGTGGTGTGTGTGTGTGGCGTGACAGACGTTTGTGGCGCAGCGACGCATCGCGGCACCCGTGCAGCCGGCGGCGGCGGCGGCCGCGGCGTTGTCGGCCGCCACCGCCATCCCGCCGCCCACCTCCGTGCAGCAGAAGCTGGAGCTGCTGCAGGCGCGCACCGAGTCGCGCTACCGGGACAAGCCGCCGCCGCCGCACCACCACGACTACCACCCCGACGATGACAACGACGACGGACAGGGTATGCTGTTTGGCATTTATTACTTTACTAGCTGCTACCCGCGGGTTCAGCTTTACATAAATGTATTCTTGTGTAATAATATAAGTTGAATTAGCAGAAAGTTGTCAGGGCCGAAATGTCAAACATGTAAATTAGTTGGTTTACTTAACCTACATGCATGTCCGTGGTGCGGCAGGCCCCGTGGGCGAGACGGCGGCCGAGCGTCGCGCCCGGCGCCGGCGCACGCGCTGGATGGGCTCCGAGCACGACAAGACCTTCATCCCCGGCCTGCCCACCGTGCTGCCCTCCACGCTCACCAAGGACCAGGAGGAGCAGTACCTGCGTGAGTACACACACCCGCTTGTCATACCTCGATGTTCCTCAGGCTTGCCCAGACGTTTTATCGCTTTGGCTGGGCGTAGGTAGCGTTTGAACGTGCTTACATAGGATAGGTTGAATTTGGGTATAGCCGGTGACAACTTTGTTTGCATGATAAAGGAATAAAAATGACAATAATCAAACATATTTTCTCTTTGATCACTCTAGTTACAAGTTTCTCGATAACTATCAAGCTTGACACGGTTATTCAGATCATGTTATTGTTTGATGTAAACAAAAACCGCCATTTATGTTCATATGATATGCCTTGCCTATAAAGTTATTTCGAAATTCATTCATCAATTAATTTAAATACAACTTTATAGACAACCATTACATTGACATCGTAACGTCTATTTATTTAATCTACACTTCAAAATTCTAGAACATCAGAGAGCAGTGAATAGAAATTTGAAAATAAAAGAAAAATAAATAATAAAGCAGGTAAAGTGTGTGATATCTTAGAACGGGATGGAAAATGTCTTTGCTTTTTGAAAATGATTAGATCATTAGAGGCAACTCCTTTTCTGATTCCGTTCTAATGGAATAATAAACAAAGTAATGTATTATCTCTATTTTTCAATGAATATTTGTTAAATTTTAATAGGTGAATAACTTTCACTAGAAATCAAAGAAAGAAATTAATTATTTATACCTGGTGATGACCATCGATTTGTATTGTATTTTAATATCGTCACTCATTTGTAATGGATATCGTTTGTGCACTTACATAACCCTAATTAGTACTTAAAAATTGAATTTCAGCTACGAAATAATTAAGTTCTTTCAGGAGCACACTCGGTGCAGAGTGCGATCACTCGCAGGCCTTGTCGGTACAGAGTAGGCGGTAGTGGTAGGCAGAGTGCGGCGGATTCTAATGAGCACTATTGGCCGCGGTGGCTAACCCGTTCCCTTGCAGTTCAGCTGCAGATCGAGGAGGTGAGCCGCAAGCTGCGCTCGGGCGACCTCGGCATCCCCGCCAACATCGAGGAGAGGTTTGACGCTTCACTACTACCACCACACCCTCCACCCTCCAACATGAGTATACGACTTGACCTTTCTTATTCACATTATTATTATTTACACCGCCGAATTACGCGAACACTGGTCGAACTTCAATAATGTGCCTATTATATGTTCACAGGTCTTTAGTATCTGACTGTGTCGGGAATACTCAGTTACAATCGGATTGTTGATATTACGAGCATTTTATTTTTAGGTTTCGATTATTTAATAGAGGATTCATTGACATTTGAAAATGTAGCTCTAATTATTAATAATTTTTCAATTTACAGTTATATCAAATAATAGTTTTCCACTAATCAACTGTAAAAGTAAAATGTATGATGGGGCTTATTAAATGGCTAAGTCATTTTCAGTTGATCTCTCTAATAAAAATCTGTTAAAACGAATTCAAATCGAGTCGCTTGATTTAGCAGCATTGAACAATAAGTGTAAACTAGCGTAGCTATGGCAGGCCGGTGTTGAGGCCGTAGCGAGCCCGGCCCGCAGCGGACGACTACTAATGCGCCTTTTCACTTTGCAGGTCGATATCACTTGTAAAGACCTAATCAATAATTATGATCTTTTCAGCGACAGCTACTGATGTAATATAATTATTTTCAGGGCTAATGATATTAAATTTCAGGTCAAATTAATCTCGATTCCTTCCCCAGAGCGCTAGGGCACTTAATGACAGTCGCAATGAACACGGCACTTACTGCTCGGTCTCGTCTCTTTAATATCATTCACCTTTATGTACAATTATAACAGCCATGTATTCTGTAGACTCGATTACCTACACCTAGTCGTAATTACAAATAGAGAGCAAATCATTATTATTTGATAATTAATTCAAATACATGGGTGTGTTCCAGTTTATTTTATTATTACTGTTAAGCTGAGATATTTACAGAAAGAGTCTGAGTTTTTATGATTGTGATCAATTTAATCAGTGATTGAGAATATCAAATAAAATGATTGTGTCCCAGTAATGATGCACATCTTTCTGTCAATATCTTCTAGCCGGGAGGTGGTAAATACTTCGCTTTATGTAGCCTGTCTCACGGTAACAAAAACATACTAGAGAATATTTCATAACAGTATTTATGAAGTTTGAATGAAACATTTAAATGATTTTATATATCACAAGCGAACCCGACAGACTTCGTCCTGTCAAAAAGATTTGGAATCTGGCTTGACTCTAAATTTTAGTTATAAAACGTTGGTACTGGAAAAGGAAAAGTTCTATCTTTAGAGTTTTCCCGCCAATTATTAGAATTTTTCTCGCCGTAAAAACCATCCTTGGACGTCAACGAACATTTTAAAATAATGATTGTTAAAATTGGTCCTAGCGTTGTCGAGTTATGCGCTTACCAACACATTTGGCGATTCATTTTTATATAATAGATTTTGAGATCATATAATGTCATATTATGAGATGTTAAAATTTGCATGTACTTATATGTATACTAACAATTATTTATATGCAAAAATCTAATTCTAAAAACATATTGCTATTTTATTGATTGAATGGTACTATTGTTCATGAACTCGATTAAACAATTTATTTAAGATTAATAAGTAGATAATGTGTGATTGCTATTTAGGTTACGTTGAATAGTCACCCGACTTTTCAGGACAAAGTCCGGTGCAGATGAAAAGGCTGTCTACAGTGATTATCACTCAGTGAGGAAAAAAAGTACAATACATAGCCTCGAAGGACCGTTTTGAAATGTTCTCTTATGCCCAGCTCTAATACTTTACGTTTCGTAATGTGTCAATAATTACTATCCGTTTTTCTCCAATCAACCACGAGTCTATATACATATAACTTACTTTCCATATCAGCTGTCAGCAGTCATCCGTCAGTCGATTGTAGCTTACGCCTCGTATAAATCATTACTCTCCGTAACCAGAAGGGATCGTTTTTCAAATATTGGAACTGGGCATAAGTATTTTTACAATGAGAAGACGGCATATAGCAAGTATCGCGGCGCGTTAGAGGCGCGTCGTGTGTCGCGTGTGTCGCGTGTGCAGTGAGCGAGGTCGCGTGTGTGTTGCAGGTCGCCGTCGCCGGAGCCGATCTACTCGACGGACGGCAAGCGGCTGAACACGCGCGAGTACCGCACGCGCCGCAAGCTCGAGGAGGAGCGGCACCGGCTCGTGCAGCGCATGCACCAGATCAACCCGGAGTTCAAGCCGCCGCCCGACTACAAGTACTACTACACCCTCTACTACCTACGTCACTACTACTACCGCACTAGAGATAGCGACGATCATCCGTTACGGAGCCTGGAGTCCGCTTCGACTGAATCCTCCCTAGCCAGTAAACGAAAAAAAAACATAGAAGCATTACTGACGCCTGAAAATGGCACCACGAAAAGTAAGGCACGGTGGGCGGGGTTTAAAAAAGTGAGCTAGCGACAGTTTACATACCGTCTCCAAGGACGCAGCGATATCTGCTTTACATTTGTGTTTGTTCTGGTGACGATATTCGAATGAAGTTAGTATGGCCGGGAATTCTTTCATGTTTTTTTTCGTTCACTGTCCCTAATGTATCAAGATTGTTTAACATAAAAAGTCCAATCGTCGTAACCGAGAGACTTCCTTTGGTTGCGTCACAGCCGGGAAGAAAGTTATCGTGAACTGTTTTCGCTTTTCCATCATCATGTATTTAACGAGCCTGTTTATTACGAGTACAATGAAGCTATTGTCGACTGATTTCCGCTACTCTAACGACGGATACAAATCGATATATAAATCATAGCCAGGGCCAGGCTTAACGTGCTTTCCAAAGCACGGAATTATCAATCTTATATTGTGATTATCAGGTGATTCAATCCGCACTCACGGTCTTCACTGCGAGGCGCGGATAGTCTAGTGGATCGATTAACCTCGCTCCTCCCCCAAAACATTCCAGGGGGAGATGAGGGGGCTGCTTAATTAGCAGCCATTCCGCCGGTGATGCTGTGGTAGGTCTTCTGTTCCCATGGCATCACCATAAAGGCGATGAGGTCCACCGGGGGGTTTTAGTGGGTATTCTTGCCCGTTTAGGGGCAGGGAGTCCCACACACGCCGTCACCTCCCTCAGGTGACGGTACGGTGCGTCAATGCATTTCCCCCCGCTCAGAAAAAAAAAAAAAAAAAATAGGTGATTCAATCCGGCAATGCCCCAACCAAATTGGAAAATTCTCACAAAATGAAAGTGTTCCTCGCGGAATTTGAATCCGCGGCCTTTGGGTTTTGGCCCTAACGCTCTAACAGTCTAACCGCTGCTACACGGATGTAGTTAGTAGCGAACTTTATTATTTAAAAAAGAGAAAAACACAACTCATCCACGTTCTTCACGCGTGATGCTTGCGTGATGAAATTATCTAAGAGATGAAGCATTTTCTGTTTCTGACATTTACACGAGATTGGTTGCAGACACAAATAAGGACACATTTTAATTCATTTTAAACCAGCCACAAAACGGCATAATTTGTTTTTCATCATTTGTATGTAAATGTGACAAAGTACTGGTTTGTTCTTTTTTTTTGTTTTAGAAATTTACCCTTTGAGATGCTTACCTAATGAAACGTCGTAATTGCTAAATGAGTTCTTTTGATAGAATAAAGTTAACGTTTACTTTCCAATGAGTTGGAATTCAGGCCAAACTAAGTTGAACTGAATGTATGTAAATATCAAAATGTTGTTAACTGCGTC
Organism: Glyphodes pyloalis; assembly: GCA_037074685.1. Lineage (NCBI taxonomy): Eukaryota > Metazoa > Arthropoda > Insecta > Lepidoptera > Crambidae > Glyphodes > Glyphodes pyloalis. The sequence goes on along the minus strand of JAYKKO010000012.1, from coordinate 205,533 downwards.
CGTTGCTCCAGGCCCCCCATCATCCGCGTGCATGACAAGGTGATGATCCCGCAGGAGGAGCACCCTGACATCAACTTCGTGGGCCTTCTTATCGGCCCGCGTGGAAACACGCTCAAAGGTAAACTATTTGTTGCTTCACGAACTTTAGATAAGTGAATAAAATAAACTAGCTATTGCAATTTGTTCACATTTCGGGATAAAAAGTATCTTATAATATCTAGCATCATCTATCTTTTTTCCAAATTTCATTTCATCCTGTAGTTTTAGCAAGAAACAGTGTCTTACATACATTCTAACATAATTTAACGTTTTTAATATTAGTTGGACAAATAAATATCTGACATCAACTTGATCACTGAAACTAGCTCTATACGCTACGGGAATAGTTCAATACTGCTGATTACGCTACGTAATGTAATAAAACAATATTGTTATATGTGGCCAGCGATGGAGAAGGAGACGGGCGCGAAGATCATAATCCGCGGCAAGGGGTCGGTGAAGGAGGGCAAGGTGGGCCGCAAGGACGGGCAGCCGCTGCCGGGCGAGGACGAGCCGCTGCACGCCTACATCACCGCCACCAACGCCGACTGCGTCAAGAAGGCCGTCGAGAAGGTACCAAGCTCTGTTAACATTGGAACCAACTTTCTTATCGCGCGTTGCACAGTGTTTTAGAATCACTAGGTAGAAGACATTTTTACATTAACTCATATTGCAGAAGAAATCCCTTGTTAACTACTTTTAGTTTTCGAGAAATGAAATGCTAAAGTTGGCTATTTGGGCCACTTGTCAAATAGGTAAAATATATATTTTTCCTTATTAGTTCAAGTTGAAAGCATCAATTTATCACCGCATTATAGAACACTATATTCAAATCATATATTGGCTATGAGTTGTAAATAGGTACAATGATATCGGCAAAAAACGTTATTTTAGATATTATGTTGTATCTCTTTAATGACATCGTATATGCAGCTTATTTTATATAGGTATCATTGTTAACATTATATGCCATATTTGTAAAAATAATTCGCTGCCAAATTGGTGGAATCTCGGAGTTATACTTAAATAATTAAAATCCTTAACTCCTGTAAATTTACTTACAGCAAAGTAACATTGCTGTTAATAAATTCCTGCAATATGAGTTAGTATTTTAAGCTACATCCATATTGGATAACAAGCTAAACATTTCTTCTACCTACTGATTCCAAAATACTATGCGTTGCGAAAAGGGGGTAGACGGATAAAATTAAAACCAAAGCTTGTATCGACACCTTTTTTTATAGTTGTAAGCCGTGAGGCATGCGCGTGTTTCTCTCTCTCTCTCTCGCATAAAGCAAGTCAATTATTTTCGTACAGATGCTAAAGTTTCAGAAAGATCCACTAGATGGCTGTAAATGAGAAAACTCATTGTCGATTAATTATTATTTTTATTACAATTCCTTCACTAATTAATCGAAAGGAATTTCGATACATCCCGTTGTACCTTGTACCTTTTTTTGTAGTAGCTCAGTATAATGGCTCATGGTAAGCAAGAGAGGAATCCACACCGTGATTACAACGGATTTGATACTGTAATATCCTATCCATTAGCATCCCCATACTGACCTTCAAAATGATTATTCACGCTCCTTTTGAAGCAATCCATATCAAAGGAAGGAGGAAATACACGAGCCGGCAACGAGTTCCACTTTTTAAAGGTGTGGCAAAGATAAAGAGCTACCAAACTTTTTGGTTTGCTATGGCATATTTTCCACGGTGAAACGAGGACCTGTTTGGTTGGCTCTTGTGGTTCTGTGAAAGGAAAGGGGAGGGAAAACAGTTCCTCAGAACACTCACCATGATAGAGACGATAAAAGACATTAAATCCAGTCTCTACGAAGTTGAAGAGGTTCAAGGCTCCTAGTTACTTCTCTATTGTCAATTAACGTATAGCCCTTTGCTGCAACCTATCAAGGACATCCATAAGGTATTTGTAATGCGTCGTATGCGCTATGTCTGAGCGTGAGGGTGGTTCCGTGTCGCAGATCAAGGAGGTGATCCGTCAGGGCGTGGAGGTGCCGGAGGGACAGAACGACCTGCGGCGCATGCAGCTGCGCGAGCTGGCGCAGCTCAACGGGACCCTGAGGGAGCACGACGCGCAGAGGTGCGCCAACTGCACCGCCACCGACCACAAGACCTGGCTCGTGAGTACCCGCCCACTACACACGCTCACATCACACTACAGCCTAGACCTGGCTCGTGAGTACCGTGCCCGCCCACTACACACGCTCACATCACACTACAGCCTAGACCTGGCTCGTGAGTACCGTGCCCGCCCACTACACACGCTCACATCACACTACAGCCTAGACCTGGCTCGTGAGTACCGTGCCCGCCCACTACACACGCTCACATCACACTACAGCCTAGACCTGGCTCGTGAGTACCGTGCCCGCCCACTACACACGCTCACATCACACTACAGCCTAGACCTGGCTCGTGAGTACCGTGCCCGCCCACTACACACGCTCACATCACACTACAGCCTAGACCTGGCTCGTGAGTACCGTGCCCGCCCACTACACACGCTCACATCACACTACAGCCTAGACCTGGCTCGTGAGTACCGTGCCCGCCCACTACACACGCTCACATCACACTACAGCCTAGACAAAGAACAATATAATACTTCACGTTATGAAGTCTTCTTATGTTGTATGATGTTTTAACGTTGAATTGAAATTTAATAAAATCCATATCCATAGTAATGTTATAAATGCGACAGTAACTCTGTCCGTCTTTCTAGCTTTACGCTTAAACTATTTACCGATTTTGATGATATTTGATATAGCTATAGGTTGAACCTCTAGAACGGGCATAGGCAACTTTTTGTTTTGAATATCAGGATGGATAGGGTAATACCGCCCTTGAAAATGTATATGATATTTTTTTTTTTTTTAAGTTAGAGATATGAAATTTGGCTCAAATACAGTCCGATACTTGGATTAAAATATGGACTACTTTTTGTTTTGAAAATGAGGGGACATAGGGGTAAAACCGTCTATGAAAGTATGTAGTCTACGCATGAAGTCACGTGGTCTAGCTAGTTAAAATACAGAACAAAAAATAATAAAATGTGTTTAAATGAGTGTATTAAATTGGTTGCTGTTTTAATATCGAATTGCGATTAAACAAAATGTGTATATGTTTGTGGAGAGGATGGAGGGTAGTACCTGATGCAGCGGTGTTATGTCCGCAGTGCCCGGACAAGCCGAACGTGACCAACAGCATCGTGTGCTCGTCGTGCGGCGGCGCGGGTCACATCGCCCGCGACTGCCGCGCGCGCCGCCCCGGCCAGCAGCCGCCCAGCGCCAACAAGGTCGCCCCGCTCGCTCTATGCTCACTAATCTTCTACGACCCTTTATTATTGACCGCGACTGCCGCGCGCGCCGCCCCGGCCAGCAGCCGCCCAGCGCCAACAAGGTCGCCCCGCTCGCTCTATGCTCACTAATCTTCTACGACCCTTTATTATTGACCGCGACTGCCGCGCGCGCCGCCCCGGCCAGCAGCCGCCCAGCGCCAACAAGGTCGCCCCGCTCGCTCTATGCTCACTAATCTTCTACGACCCTTTATTATTGACCGCGACTGCCGCGCGCGCCGCCCCGGCCAGCAGCCGCCCAGCGCCAACAAGGTCGCCCCGCTCGCTCTATGCTCACTAATCTTCTACGACCCTTTATTATTGACCGCGACTGCCGCGCGCGCCGCCCCGGCCAGCAGCCGCCCAGCGCCAACAAGGTCGCCCCGCTCGCTCTATGCTCACTAATCTTCTACGACCCTTTATTATTGACCGCGACTGCCGCGCGCGCCGCCCCGGCCAGCAGCCGCCCAGCGCCAACAAGGTCGCCCCGCTCGCTCTATGCTCACTAATCTTCTACGACCCTTTATTATTGACCGCGACTGCCGCGCGCGCCGCCCCGGCCAGCAGCCGCCCAGCGCCAACAAGGTCGCCCCGCTCGCTCTATGCTCACTAATCTTCTACGACCCTTTATTATTGACCGCGACTGCCGCGCGCGCCGCCCCGGCCAGCAGCCGCCCAGCGCCAACAAGGTCGCCCCGCTCGCTCTATGCTCACTAATCTTCTACGACCCTTTATTATTGACCGCGACTGCCGCGCGCGCCGCCCCGGCCAGCAGCCGCCCAGCGCCAACAAGGTCGCCCCGCTCGCTCTATGCTCACTAATCTTCTACGACCCTTTATTATTGACCGCGACTGCCGCGCGCGCCGCCCCGGCCAGCAGCCGCCCAGCGCCAACAAGGTCGCCCCGCTCGCTCTATGCTCACTAATCTTCTACGACCCTTTATTATTGACCGCGACTGCCGCGCGCGCCGCCCCGGCCAGCAGCCGCCCAGCGCCAACAAGGTCGCCCCGCTCGCTCTATGCTCACTAATCTTCTACGACCCTTTATTATTGACCGCGACTGCCGCGCGCGCCGCCCCGGCCAGCAGCCGCCCAGCGCCAACAAGGTCGCCCCGCTCGCTCTATGCTCACTAATCTTCTACGACCCTTTATTATTGACCGCGACTGCCGCGCGCGCCGCCCCGGCCAGCAGCCGCCCAGCGCCAACAAGGTCGCCCCGCTCGCTCTATGCTCACTAATCTTCTACGACCCTTTATTATTGACCGCGACTGCCGCGCGCGCCGCCCCGGCCAGCAGCCGCCCAGCGCCAACAAGGTCGCCCCGCTCGCTCTATGCTCACTAATCTTCTACGACCCTTTATTATTGACCGCGACTGCCGCGCGCGCCGCCCCGGCCAGCAGCCGCCCAGCGCCAACAAGGTCGCCCCGCTCGCTCTATGCTCACTAATCTTCTACGACCCTTTATTATTGACCGCGACTGCCGCGCGCGCCGCCCCGGCCAGCAGCCGCCCAGCGCCAACAAGGTCGCCCCGCTCGCTCTATGCTCACTAATCTTCTACGACCCTTTATTATTGACCGCGACTGCCGCGCGCGCCGCCCCGGCCAGCAGCCGCCCAGCGCCAACAAGGTCGCCCCGCTCGCTCTATGCTCACTAATCTTCTACGACCCTTTATTATTGACCGCGACTGCCGCGCGCGCCGCCCCGGCCAGCAGCCGCCCAGCGCCAACAAGGTCGCCCCGCTCGCTCTATGCTCACTAATCTTCTACGACCCTTTATTATTGACCGCGACTGCCGCGCGCGCCGCCCCGGCCAGCAGCCGCCCAGCGCCAACAAGGTCGCCCCGCTCGCTCTATGCTCACTAATCTTCTACGACCCTTTATTATTGACCGCGACTGCCGCGCGCGCCGCCCCGGCCAGCAGCCGCCCAGCGCCAACAAGGTCGCCCCGCTCGCTCTATGCTCACTAATCTTCTACGACCCTTTATTATTGACCGCGACTGCCGCGCGCGCCGCCCCGGCCAGCAGCCGCCCAGCGCCAACAAGGTCGCCCCGCTCGCTCTATGCTCACTAATCTTCTACGACCCTTTATTATTGACCGCGACTGCCGCGCGCGCCGCCCCGGCCAGCAGCCGCCCAGCGCCAACAAGGTCGCCCCGCTCGCTCTATGCTCACTAATCTTCTACGACCCTTTATTATTGACCGCGACTGCCGCGCGCGCCGCCCCGGCCAGCAGCCGCCCAGCGCCAACAAGGTCGCCCCGCTCGCTCTATGCTCACTAATCTTCTACGACCCTTTATTATTGACCGCGACTGCCGCGCGCGCCGCCCCGGCCAGCAGCCGCCCAGCGCCAACAAGGTCGCCCCGCTCGCTCTATGCTCACTAATCTTCTACGACCCTTTATTATTGACCGCGACTGCCGCGCGCGCCGCCCCGGCCAGCAGCCGCCCAGCGCCAACAAGGTCGCCCCGCTCGCTCTATGCTCACTAATCTTCTACGACCCTTTATTATTGACCGCGACTGCCGCGCGCGCCGCCCCGGCCAGCAGCCGCCCAGCGCCAACAAGGTCGCCCCGCTCGCTCTATGCTCACTAATCTTCTACGACCCTTTATTATTGACCGCGACTGCCGCGCGCGCCGCCCCGGCCAGCAGCCGCCCAGCGCCAACAAGGTCGCCCCGCTCGCTCTATGCTCACTAATCTTCTACGACCATTTATTATTGACCGAGTAATAAACGAGTTATGTTTTGCAGGCGAAGATCGACGAAGAGTACATGTCGCTGATGGCGGAGCTGGGCGAGGCGCCGCCGCCGGGCGGGGGCGGGGGCGGAGGCGGAGGCGGAGGCGGAGGCGGAGGCGGGGGCGGAGGCGGTCGCCGCTACCCGCCCGCGTTGTTCTCGGCCGCGCACGTGCCGCGCTCCATCATGCCGCCGCCGCCCGGTGAGACGAGACCTTTATTATAACTAACAGGGATACATGAGTGCACGTCGCCCCTGCCCGAAATATCTGTAAATGGCGTATGTAGGACTGCCCTGCTCTGCATTATGAATCTGCATGATGACTATGAAACTTTTTGACCTTTTCCATCGCTGTAGTTCTGCCGTAATTGTTGGTCCTGATGTCGAATACGACCGAACCTAACCGTAACGAGCGACAGAAGTAGCCGCAATAAAACCTACAAAATTCCATACCTCCTCCTGCGTGTGGCCGTTGATACATTTTACAATGTTATATTTCTTAATTTAAATTTAGTTATTTCCACAAAAAGTTATAATGTGCGTTATATAATGTGTGTTCTACGTCCGCAAGCCCCGGGCCCCGGCATGCTGCCGCCGCCGCCGGGACCGTTCCCGCCGCCGCACCATCACCCACCGCCGGCGCCCTGGCTAGGTATGCGTCGACACAATACTTATTCTATCATATACATCGTGTGTACAACACGAGTCAATAGTATTCATATTACGATAGCTTTTTAAGGACTGTATTGTATCACTCAGTCAAAATCCTCATTTTATGATTATTGAATAGATTTGGACTGAATTAACGGTAGATAAAATAACAATACAAATACATATTCAATAAGAGCGGTTCCATGTATGATCCTGACAGTACACCCGATATGACGGGCATGGAAGAAGATGAAAAGCCTTTCCATTAAAATCTGAATGTTGGTAATTAGATAGGATATTGTTTAATTCAATAGACACCCATTTATACCGTTTTACGCAAATTTGTGACAGAGTAATTAGTGATCTAGTTTATCAAATGCTTTACCAAAATCGAAATGTATGTCATTTACTTGCTCTGGCGGAGTAAAAACACATTCTTTAACTTGTAACATCGGTACACAAAAAAGCTCCCCGATGAGAATTTTACTACTTGATTACACTGCTTGCCATTAATTACTTTTATTTTTTGCATACGACGATATTGTTTACTAAACCAAAAATAAAAAGTTGTTTCATTTAATACTATTAAACTGGCACTTAAATCATCACAATCCCTCTTCTGCCTCTGGTTCCGGTTGTGTAATGCGATGTGTGTGTGTGTGTCTGTGTGGTCAGGCGTGGGGTCGCAGCCGCCGCCGCCGGGTGCGCAGCCGCCGCCGCCGCCGCACCTGCCGCACATGCTGCCGCCGCACCCGCCGCACCCGCCGCACCCGCCGCACCCGCCGCACCCGCCGCACCCCATGCACCAGGTGACCTCCGCCGTCTGCTCGTCCCAAGAGTTACATATCTCAGACCGTTAAACCGAACCCTAAACCTCTGGCTCGATTCAGCGAAGCGCGGTGTGTCATCGCCCGCTGTTGTATTTGATTCCACGAACAGTCCTGACGCGCCCGCGCGCCGGCCCGCTGTCCGGCAAATTCGAGGAAGAGCCTTATAGAATCACTATGTTTGAGCTTTGGATCTAAAGTAAATGTAACATGTAGGACTTTAAGTCTTCGCAATAAAGAGTTATGATCTTTTGATGTAATGTTTTCGACTATTTGAATGACATGAAAATTTCTTGCTCTTTTTCGGGAGACTAAGGAGATCGTAACTTTCCGGTGACCAAAAACATAATTAGGAAAAAGTTGGTTAAGAAAATGTATATTTTGTGGTAGGTATTTTCTAATTTTATAAGTACATATATAAAATTAAAGAAAATAAAATCATCTCACCTTGCGGTTTTTGTTTCTTTCAAATATTTAGAGTTTCCAATGTATCTTGATCGAATTTAACTTGCTTTTTCTTTTAAAGGGAAAACTAGAATTGAAATTTTAGCCGTACGTACCTTTTAATTTGTTAATTTGTAAAATGGTTGAATTGGCAGGGTTTTTGATAGATTTTGCAGTATAATAATCGAGACATTTACAATGGTAATAAAGTAATCATAATTATTTCCTCAGGGCGACAAGATGGGTCCTCCCGGTATGCCGGGCGGGCCGCCGCCTTTGCCAGGTTAGTACATCAAACATGTATTACGCTATTGCTGTGATCAAGGAGGAGTTGAGGAAGAAGCATGGGCGAGACTTTCTCTAACAGTTAGAGACTAATCTATTGTTTTAATTGCTCCAATACAAAATCAGCTACTAGACTAGAAAATACAAAATTTTGTATGGTACACAATTGTAACTAACTTCGCTTGAAATCTGAAATAAACAATATTTCCAGGTGGCGGCCCCCCCGGCGTAGGGCCGCCGGGCGCAGGCGGCGCCAACGTTGGTGGGCCGGGCGGGCCGGGCGGGCCGGGGGGGCCGGGGGGGCCGGGCCCGTGGCGCGGCTTCCCGTGGGGCGCGCCTCCCTTCCTCGCGCCGCCGCCGCCGCCGCCGCCCGTGTCCTCCGCCTAGCGCCGCGCCCCGCGCCCCGTCCGCGCACGCCCCGACCGCGCCCACGCGCCGTAGCCGCCGTAGCGCACACACCGCCGTAGTGCACGCGCCGCCGTAGCGCACGCACCGCCGTAGTGCACGCGCCGCCGTAGCGCACGCGCCGCCCTAGCCGCCGTAACGCACGCGCTGCCGTAGCCGCCGTAGCGCACGCACCGCCGTAGTGCACGCGCCGCCGTAGCGCACGCGCCGCCCTAGCCGCCGTAGCGCACGCGCCGCCGTAGCCGCCGTAGCGCACGCACCGCCGTAGTGCACGCGCCGCCGTAGCGCACGCGCCGCCCTAGCCGCCGTAGCGCACGCGCCGCCGTAGCGCACGCACCGCCGTAGTGCACGCGCCGCCGTAGCGCACGCGCCGCCCTAGCCGCCGTAGCGCACGCGCTGCCGTAGCCGCCGTAGCGCACGCTCCGACTCCTCCGTGTGCTACACGTTGCCGGTTGCCGGACTTGATTCATGCATGACTGATCTATGTTAAGATGACGTGTCGTTCCCGACCGGTCGGGTGTGTGCTGGCGCGAGGGGAGCGAGCTCGCGCCCGGGGCTCGCTGCCGCCGTCTAGTGTTAGGTTTTAACGTTCTGAACAGAATTATCCATATTCAGTACATCGTACAAATTTGTATTCTATTTACAATTTTTTATCGCCCTGCGATAGCCCGAATGTAGATTACTTGACTTACAATATATTCTAACATAAATTTTGGGATGCACGATTGGATTATTTTAAATTATAATAATTAATTAGGTAGGTGCTAAAGCAATTGTAATGCAACAAAAATAATCCCAAGCAAAAAATTTTATCACCCTCCTTGACCTTAACCATGATATATCCTGAATAAATGGAAGAAGTGCGGGTGCGATTAAAATGAATACAGTAAATATCAATTTAAAGTTTATTCAGACAAAGATAAAAGACACGAAATCCTTGACGTGACATGTAGTTATAGGAATCCAAATTGTCATATTACACTATTAGCATCTTTAGTAAACAATTTAAAATAATACATTGTGTACTATTGCAACATAATTTTTAGACCTATTACCGGAAGACAGACAAACCAATGTGAAATTACGAATTTTTCTTTGATACGCGACCGCGTAGATACCTAGATAAAGTATATTTGAAAAAGTTTTATTCTAAAGGATTTGAAAAAAACATAACACTTTAGTTTGGTCTGAAACGCAGTAACCATTTTTACAAAATTCTATGCGAGTCTATGTGTCTATAACACGTCCCTGCCTAAGGTACTCTTATTGCACTTACTTACACCCGCAACCATACAGTAGGTAGGTACCTACTACGCTGCGGTAATCACTATTGTATATAGCTATAAAGTAACTGTTTCATTAACTGTTATATAACATTTTAATAATATATGAATTAACTACAGATAAAATGTCCGTCGTAATTATGAATTTTATTAAATGGGGATGTATTTTTAGCGGAAATCTATTTTTAATGACGTTACAGAATCCAGTCTAGAATGTATATGTACTAGAAGATTACAATTAGGTTACACTGAAATAAATAAAGATATGCGTATGTACCAATTCTTTTATTCGACATCACAACATAGTGTAAAACAGTCGCTTTTTCTGCATGTACTTTTGTATACTACGCAACTGATTTTTATGAGATTTTTTATAGATAAAGTTGAGCGATGTATGAGGAAGGTTTATAATATGTATACCTAATCCAAGCATATGAATGTACAGAAAAGCGGAAACTTCATTTGTATTAAATTGCACCCTTGCGAAGCCGGCGCAGGTAGCTAGTCTCCTATAAACAAATATTAAAGCACATCACATACGTTGCGCTAATTGGTTACAGCTAAAGCATTTTGTGTTACATAAACGGCGACTGTACCACAATACCAAGAGCCTAGACAGTATGAAAAGTTAGTTTTCCTTATCGACTGGGACTCGAACCCGGGACCTCGGACATGGCGCGTCGCAAAAGTCCTGCCCGCTCGCTTCTCGGATACTACGGAGAACGTCTTACATACTTAGTAAATGCGTTGAGTATCTGGTAGGAATTGCAGTTGAAATTGTAATCAATTGACGTCCAGCCTACTTTAGAAATAGAAATAGAAATAGAAAATGTCTTTATTCATGTAAACTTTTACAAAAGCATTTATGAATCGTCAGATTATACTACCACCGTGTTCGGAATGTTGCTTCTATCGAGAAGAACCGGCAAGAAACTCGATAGTTACTCTTTTCAAAAACTTACAAAAATGGTAACATGCAAAAAAAAATAAAAATACATATAAACAACATAGCGTATGACTATCAATTCCAAACATTTTTGTCGTTAATATAATCTTCTATTTTATAATATCCTTTCTTCATTAGACAATTTTTGATCAGAGACTTAAATCTATGCATAGGTAATGCAGTGATCTTTTCTGGCAGCTTATTAAAGATCTTCAGACTTAACCCCACAAAAGAATTGCTAATTTTGTGAAGTCTTAGATGTGGAACAGCAAGTTTGTGTTTATTTCTCGTGTTAAATTTATGACATTCTGACTTCTTAATGAAGGAATGTAAGTTTTTGCGTACATATACAATACAATCAAAAATGTATTGTGAAGCTACTGTTAAAATGTTATATTTTTTAAATAATTCTTTGAGAGAGTCCCTTGTTTTAAGACCGTATATAGCGCGTATGGCTCTCTTTTGCAAAACGAATATAGTCTGCACATCGGCTGCAGACCCCCATAGTAAAATACCATACGACATGACGCTATGAAAGTAACTAAAATAAACCAATCTTGCCGTTTCAACATCAGTCAAACTACGTATTTTCCTGACCGCATATGCAGCTGAACTAAGTCTCCCTGCCAGGGTAGCAATATGAGAACCCCACTGTAATTTTGAATCAATAGTAATGCCCAGAAATACTGTAGAATTTGTAATTTCTAGGGGCACACCGCTAATAACTACATTTGTTTTCTCTTGTTTGACATTTGGCATTGAAAATTTTACACATTTAGTTTTCTTAGTATTAAGTAAGAGATTATTTATTGTGAACCATTCTAGTATTTGAGATAGGCTATTATTTACATTGTCAAATGTTTTTTTTTTGTCTGTCAACTTTGAAAATGAGTGAGGTGTCATCAGCAAATAATACTATCTCACAGAGGTCTTCCGAAAAGTACGGAAGATCATTTATATAAATAAGAAAAAGTAAAGGTCCCAATATTGAACCCTGGGGTACTCCCATAGATAAAGGGGCACCAGAAGAGTTAGTTCCATTAACGCTTACTTTTTTAATTCTGTCATGCAAGTATGAATGTAGTAAACTAAGTGAATTGTTCGTAACACCATAATGTCGCAACTTCATCAGCAATGTTTCATGATTAACGCAATCAAATGCTTTAGATAAGTCACAAAAAACTCCTATTGCATCCTGTTTGTTTTTCCACGCGTCAAAAATATGCTTGACTAGTGCGACTCCCGCATCGGTAGTAGACTTGCCTTTAATGCAAAAAGTCTGAATTGAAATCGGAAACTATGTTTTGTCTCTTTCTTTACCTTATGTATTGGACAGAGATAGAAGACAGACTTTTCGAATCGCATTCGTTTCTTACGGACGATTGTGAATCAGCACCCAATCAGCAGGACGGCGGAAGGGGTTCGATGAGTGGTGTATTGTGGCGCGCGTAGCCGCATTTCGTTCGATAGGTTTGCTCTGAGACTTTAGCCAAGGACAGAAAATTCTCAACTGTATTCATCATCATCATCATTTCAGCCTGTTACTGTCCACTGCTGAACATAGGCCTCTCCAACCGATTTCCAGCGCGACAGGTCCATTGCCACCTGCATCCAACCGATGGACCGACGATCTAGTATTCATAGCCAAATATTAATTGGAAAACGGATATCCGGTCGGTCAAGCTTTAGGGGTAGGTATACATATACCCCTAAAGCTTTATAAATGAGTAAAATAACATTAATAAAACGACAATATAGGTAGTTTTATCACGTATTTTATTAATATTTACTTGTACGACTTTGCAGACATTTCAAACGAAAAAGTCGTCGTACTTCGGAACATTCAATTCGAATCCAATCAAATTTAAACGTTGTTAAATGCACAAAATATATCTACAATTACTTAAATATGCTATTTGAGATAAATTCAGAATATAAACACAATGCGTTAAATAATTTCATTAAATTAATACTAATCATCGCTAAGAGAATAAGTCGTAAACTCGCGATTAATAAATAATCTTACATTAGCACACCAAATAAAGGCTTAGGCTTATAATAAGTAATATACTAATCCAAACGAGATATCATCTGTAAAGGTGACAGCCCAAACCGACCGAGGCTCGGTCACCGCTCGTTACCGGCCCCCGTAGTCACAAACGCCAGGAACTATTACGATTCGGAAAGTTTTTGTTCTTGTCTCTGCTAATAGTTTATTATAAGAAAGAGACAAAGCATAGCTTTCGAATCGAATCCGTTTAGATGTTTTGTGAATATGGAGGCTGGTCCACTATCGGGCCACAATGAAGCTTCGTTTCAATATTCGATCGGTATCGCGAGTGAATTAGCACAATATAAAATGAATAGCTTATCCTTCATACACTCACGTACAAAAACAAACTATGGTCCCTGAACGTTAAATGTTAATCCGAAATAATGACTTTGTACCAACACGATTTCCGATACCTACTTATTTCAATAACGGATAGATAACTTCATTGTAAGCCCTCTGATGTCTACGAACCGCTCCGGTCGCGCAGCGGACCTCGGCCCGTGTTCCAACTGAAGCTAATGTCAGACAGCGGCCACGAGTGCAGCCGCTGCGGCCGACTGCGGCTGCGGCCTGAGCCGGGCCTGCACCTTTACACTACATTTGTTAACATTGCACAAACCCACACCGAACGCAGGATCCATATTCAAAGGCCACTTACAACTTAGGCCGGTTTAAGAACAATAAATACCAATAGGTACCTATTGCCCTTTTTAGATTATTTTTTAAAATTTTTAGTAAAAAAATCATTGATATAGATGACACTGCCTTTATTGGTAAGCGCGTTGTGTGTGTAATATCAAAAAAAAATTAAATCACCCAAATACAAAAGTTAACTTTACAATGTTTAATTTAGAACCTGACTAGGATTGTGCAGCGTTAAATAAGAAGTAGTAGAGTACATTAAACGAGTACGGCGGATCCACAGGCGCGCTGGCCTCGCCGCGCGTGTGCCGCCGCTACCGTGCACCTCGCGGCGCCACTACCGTGCACCTCGCGGCGCCACTACCGTGCACCTCGCGGCGCCACTACCGTGCACCTCGCGGCGCCACTACCGTGCACCTCGCGGCGCCAGTAAAGTGTATTCGTGCCTTTTAAACTAAGTTTAACTCTTAGTTGCTCCACGATCTCGTCACTATACACTTCTCGAGTTCCAAACCGAGAATCCGTCAGAACGCTAAGTCCTTATGTACTACTTAGAAGTCGACCCTTGTGCAAACTACACCAAAAGCAATTCGTCCTCCTAATTATCAGTCTAACTTGGAGTCACAGTTCACACATGAATACAATTATACAGCATTGAGTATTTGAACAATATTCAGATGTTCTCTCCTGTGCGAACTTTATGTGTCTTAAATGATATGTGGTTTTAGCGTAACCCCACACTAGCGTTCTTTGAGCGTCGACGCGACGCCGACGCGACGCTAGCGCAGCGGCGTTTATTTTGTCAACAGTACAATGATCAACTCAATTGGCTACTTGACAGTATAAACAATAAAATATGAAAAGTGTTAGATATGTTAGCTTATTAGTAAAGTAATAATTTTACATTTTTATTTTTTAATTAAAAGCATAGTTAGTATTTTAGTTTTGCAAAATAAAATTTACTTTTTTATCTGTGGAACAAAAGAACCGAAACGGAAACCACCATTGCAATTCGGAAATGACAGCTGTCGGCGAAAATTATTTATTTTAATGTGGCGAAACAATGATTATTTTACCGATTAAATTGAATGATTGTCTCTCTAATCGTATTAAGAATTTATTGAAACATTTTCCGTTTATCTAAATTAAGTCGTTCCTATGCTTATCGGTTCGTTGTCTAGGACGTTGACGTCATAATTGCAACAGTGACGTGATTGGCGTTTGCGCGCGCTTTTTAAATGTGTTACACAAAATCTTATTTTTCTTTGGTTATTTACATTTTTTTCAGATTAATCGAATTGCTTGGGATATAAAATGAACGGGCGCATATTTTTACAAAAACTGTCAAGTAGCCAATTGTTTTGGCCCGCCCGTGTTTTAGAATCAATAGGTAGAAGACTTTTTAGCTGATAGCAAAAATGGATGTAGCTTAAAATACTAGCTCATATTGCCGAAGAAACCCCTTGTCAATTAAGTACTTTTCGTTTTCGGGAAAATAAATGCTAAAGTTGCCTATTCGGGCCATGTGTCAAATAGTTTAAATATATTTTTCCCTTTATTAGTACAGGTTGGAAAGCATTAATTTATCACAGCATTATAAAACATTATATTTCCATTTTCTCATGTCTGTACATGTCTAGTGCGCGGCGACGCTCGTACGCGACGTGCAGAGGACGCCAGCGCAGGCGCCGCTCAAACACTGCACGCAACGCCCAACCAACGCTACGCTCGACAGACGCTAGTGTGGGGTCCCTCTTATACTATCAATATTAATAGTGAATCTTTGAGTTTCAATAACCGAAGAACACTTAAAGTTCGCTTATTCCAATAAATGAACAAATATTCTAAAGTACCTTACTTAGGTCGTTCATGTAAGGTACATGTGGTTTTGACTTTAGCTAAGTATCACTTTATTTCCCTTAACTAGAACTTTTCTAAAGATAATTTTGATAAAGGAAGGAGAACTTTCAGTAGCTACGTAGATCAAGTTTTATAGAAGTACTTACATGTAATACATCTGTATCAAATTTATTTATCTGTATGTAATCGCGTCTATATTATTATCAATAGGAAGGCATCACCCGCAAGCCGGGCTCGGTTTCGCTCCTCGCAAAACAACTTCATTAAAATATGGCAATCCTACACCTACAATGTACACATTTCGTTCGTCGATCAATATCAAAAATATGATCATATCACAATCTTTATCAAGTATTACTTTAGAAAAAGGTACCTTAGTCTAAATCGTTAGGCGCCGGTCGCGGAACAAAAAATGCAGCGACAGCTGACCAAGTGTAAGTATAATAAAGTTAACCGAAAGATATCTAACACTTTCTAAATACAATCCCGCGAATTTTGTAGTTAGCACCAGGCACCATGACCAAGCGCTGGACCGCTCGACCACTCAACGACTTATTTACTCTGCTGATTGTTTTCGTGCGTATTTCGTGATCTATATCGTCACAAGTCGAGCAAGCACACTCGCTATCGGCATACAAACAACAGGAGAGGGAGTGATCTGATCTGTCATGGCACCTGCCGGGGGGGGGGGGGGGGGCAGGGGGGCGGCGGCCGCGGCCTCATCGCGCCTCCTTGGCCGTGAGCTTCTCGATGAGTTCCTGCAGCGGCGCCAGCTCGCGCCGCTCGATCAGGTTGAACTCCTGCGGGACAGACGTGTCGCGTTATACGGTGCTTTATAAAATACTAGTATTAACAATTATATAGAAGACCAGCTCACAAATTCGGTCCACCTTCTTCGGTATAAAAAGTATGTTTATCTAGTATTTTATCTGTCAAATAAAAACCTAATTTAAACACTTTTTGCGCGAAAGCGTGACAAACATTCTTACAAACTTTCTCTATTAAAACCATTAACGGTGTTTCGATCATGAACACGTTTTTATCAGAAACGATTACTGTGTCTATTAAAATGTAAACAGCCCAGCCCTAAATATCAAATGTCTAAATACATCTTAACTAATTTGAGTTGTAAATATTAAAAGAGTCGAGCTGACCTGGACGAAGAATATGAAATGCTTGAAGGAAGTGTTGAGGTGCGCCTCCTCGCCGAGCTGCACCACCTCGGGGAAGTGCTGGTGGTAGATGTGCGCGTACACGCGGAACAGCCGCTTCAGGATCGTCTTCGCCATCGATAGGAAATTCTTAGGAAACGGGACACCTGACCATCACACATTCACAATTAAATTGTTTGTTTAATATTTTTAAACTCAAACAACTATTTAACAAGAATGAGGGCGTTTGTGCATGAAAAATCTCCAACTGTTATTTGATTGGTGATTTAAATGCCACACCACAGCCAATCACGTAGCAGTTGGACGTCACGCGTACTAGTGGATTTTTCGTACGTAAATACTCTAATTAGATAATTAAGGTTTAAAAATTATGTCAAGTATAATAACTAAAACAATTAAGCTATTAATAATCCACACCCCCACTACACTACACTACACTACACTACTCTCATAAACAATTAACATCATTACCAAACGTGATTATTATCATTTAATCATCTTTAGAATTTTTAAAGTGCATACTCTCGTTACTGCCTAATTAAGGTCTATTGATTGTGATGCTTGATGCTAGCACTACGCTAAAGACATTTTATGAAACCCTGTGCAGGGAGATTTTGCGACAAGTATAGTCTTGTAGCATATGACTATATTTGTAGTTGTACCGCGACTTAACGTTACGCGCTGCTACATTGGCGAACGGTGTTGAGTAAGCAATAATGTTTACATAAATAGTCTGTAATTAGGTATAAGCACTCTCTTTAATTATATACTTCAACTTGTACTTGTGTGTTCAATACACCATGTCCAACATTTCGTCTTTCACTTAACCACGTCAACCTACCTAACCTGCAACACACCTCATGGCGACCCTGCCACTTCGAACAACTGGAACCTACAAGATGACCTGCCCATAGCCGACAATGATGAAGAAAAGATCGCACAACCAAGAAGATTCCTTACTGAAGAAAGAAGATACATTATAGAAGAGAGAAGATTCATTATAGAAGACAGAAGATTCATTATAGAAGAAAGAAGAACCATTATAGAAGAATGAAGCTTATTATAGAAGACGGAAGTGAAGAAAGAAGCGTACGGGTCAAGGATGGTGTCCAGGGTATAGCCCGGCCCAGTCGGAGCGGTGTCCAGGGATATCCCGGCCCACGGAGTCCAGGGAATAAACCCGGCCCAATCGTCGAGCGCGCCGTGCCTCATGCAGCCCTCGCGCCCCATGCCGCCCTCGTGCCCCATGCAGCCTTCGCGACCCATGCAGCCTACGTGCCCTAGAAGCCGTCGTGCCCCAGGCCGCCACCGTGTCACTTCCGCCGCGCGTCATCGCCAGCGTATCGTCGTCAGCATGACCTACATACGGTACTGACTCGATCGACAGTACAAAGGTACATAATTATGTAATTTATAGAGGTTTGATTTTTTTAATTTTTTATAAATATGTAACATTTTTTTTATACAAATAGTAATTTGATTAATTTAATATTGTGGTATGTCTCAAGAGTTGAAAGCGTTACTCGATAATTTAATTTATATTAAGGAATATTTAGTAAAATTGGGTCCAGAGAGACGACAGAAGGAACTCGGAATTAGAAAATTAAAGGACGCTAAAGAGTTATATGAAAAAGTGCATTATATTGTGTCGAAACTAAATGAGGAAACAAGTCAATTGAGTTCTAAAGATATTGATTTAATTAAAAATTTTATTAGACGAAATTAAGTTAGTTTATGACAGGATTAAGATTTTAGGTTCTATTGATTCGGATTATCAGATAGATAATAAAATGGCTAAATCGAATTTTGATATTAAAACGGCTATTGCCTTGTTGCCTAACATGACAGGACAAGAGAATAACACTAAGCAGTTGATTGATGGTATCATGATGTACAGCTCCATCATCACTGACGAACCTCAGAAATTACTGATCGATTTTGTAATGAAAACTAGGCTTTCCTCCAGCGCGAAATTACGACTTCGATCGTCGTACGCGAGTGTCAGTGACCTTATTACTGACATGCGCAAATTTTTATTACCGAAAAAATCCGCTGAAGCCATTCAGTCACAGCTTTATAGAGCCAAACAGGGACGCAGGTCCATCGAATCCTTCGGTTCAGAGATTGAGGATCTTTTTGTCAATCTCACCATAGCACAGGCTGATGATGATGATAGCGCATATAAAGTGTTGCGACCGATTAACGAAAAGGCCGCTATCAAGCGTTTTGCCGACGGGTTATCTAACTCTAGGCTGAGCACCGTAATTGCTTCGAGGCAATTCACATCTTTGCCAGAGGCCATAAGAACAGCTCTTGACGAACAGAGCTCATCATCAAGCGATGATCAGGTAGCACATTTTTCGAGAGGACCTCGACCTACACGTCATTATCGGGATTCTAAATTACCAAGTAGAGCTTATAATTTTGACAATCGTTATAGGCAAGCTAGGACATTTGTTCGCAATAATTATAACAATTATAATCGCAATGAAAATATTTCGCAGCAAACGCATACAGGTCAAAGAGGTAAACGCCCTGACCAGCATTTTGCACGGTCAGCACGCGGCTCGCGCCAGCCAGCGCGCGGCCCGCGCGTTCATAATGTGTCATCACTCAATGACACAGATTACACTGCGATAAGTAGCGAAAATAATACAGAAGGGAAACAGTTTTTCGTTCCTAACTTAAACCATGGTATTTTCAATTATAATAATACCAGCATAGTTAAGAGTAGTATTGATAACAACTCGATTAATTTATTAGTCGATAGTGGCGCTAGTCTTTGCGTCATAAAGTTTGAGTGGTTAAAAAATAAAAGTAATTTACTTAGACAGATATGTCAGGCAGAATTAACGATTAGAGGAGTTAGTGGTAATTTGATATCTGAAGGATACATTTATCTAACTTTGACTTTTGAAGGAACAGAAGTTAAACAAAAGTTTTATGTTTTTAAAAATTTATCTTGTTCTGCCGATGGTATTTTAGGACAGAACTTTTTTCAGCGTTATCAAGCTGTAATCAATTACAAAGACAGCACGCTGACTTTAACTAACAATGATTTTAGCGTATTCATACCGATAGAAGGAATTTTATATACTTATGAACATAGCATTCCACCACGATGTGAAGTAATTAAGTACATTCCATATACTTTATCTAATGACTGTGTCGTTTTAGCTAAAGAAATTCGAGAAGGAGTTTTTGTTGCGGGTTTGATTTCAAAACCAGAGAAAGGTAGGATTCCTGTTAGAATTTTAAATACAACTGATAACGAGGTTCACATAGACTTATCGAACTTAGAAACGTATAGTTTGAGTTGTTTTGATGTTTGTAACTTCAACAAAGAGAAAATAAGTACAGATAGGGTAAAAACCTTACTGAACTTATTAAACTTAGAAGCATATTTGAACGAAGATGAACAGTTGAGTATACAAAAGATTTGTGCAAAATACGCTGACGTATTCCACTTACCAGGTGATAAACTTAGCACTACTAACTTGTTACAACATTCGATTCAATTAAAAGAAAATACAAGCCCAGTATACGTTAAGCCTTACAGAATCCCTAATGCCTTACGCAAGGAAGTCCATAAACAAATTAAAGAAATGTTAGAAAATGACATCATAGAAGAGACTACGTCTGAGTGGTCAAGTCCTGTGTTACTCGTTCCTAAGAAGAGTGACAAAAATGGAGAAAAGAAGTGGAGATTAGTTGTCGATTATCGTCAATTAAATAATAAAATACAAGACGTTAAATTTCCTTTGCCGAATATAGTCGAGATTTTAGATTCATTATCAGGAAGTATTTATTTTTCTAAATTAGATCTTTCACAAAGCTACTATCAATTAATATTAGAGAAAAATTCTAGAAAATACACCGCATTCACAACTGATAGAATGTATCAGATGAAGCGATGTCCAATGGGTCTTAAGACGAGTCCAAGTGTTTTTTCACGTTTAATGACCATTGCAATGTCAGGTTTAAATTATAATCAGTGTTTTATTTACTTAGATGATTGCATTGTCATCGGAAATTCCATGCTTTCCCATAATAAAAATCTGATTAGAGTTTTAGAAAGGTTTAGGAGCACAAATTTAAAATTAAATCCATTAAAGTGTGAATTTCTAAGAAAGGAAATTATGTACTTAGGTCACAAGATTACTTCTCAGGGAGTAGAACCAGATCCAGATAAGATTAAAGTATTACAAAACTATCCAAGACCAACAAGTTCAGACGATGTTAAAAGGTTCGTTGCTTTTGCTAACTACTATAGACGTTTCATTCCTAATTTTGCAAATACAGCTTATCCATTGAATAACTTATCGAAGAAAAGTGTAACTTTTCATTGGTCGTCAGAATGTGAAACAGCATTCCAAGCTCTTAAGCAAGCCTTAATGAGCCCACAAGTGTTAGACTACCCAGATTTCTCACAAAACAATACTTTTATCTTGCATACAGTTGCATCTAAAATAGGTCTAGGCGCCGTACTGTCTAATAGTAACGGAAAGGTTGTCGCATACGCAAGTCGCAATTTGAAACCAGCCGAAACGCGATACCCAGTGATAGAGCTTGAGTTGTTAGCGATTGTTTGGGCTACTAAGCATTTTAGGCCTTATCTCTATGGTAAAAAGTTTAAAATCGTTACCGACCACAAGCCATTGATTTATCTTTTCGGAATGACTAATCCATCGAGTAGATTAACTAAATTTCGATTATATCTTGAGGAATATGATTTTGACATTGAATATATTCCGGGACGACAAAACGCAGCTGCAGACGCGTTGAGCCGTCTTCCTTTAACTAGTAAAGATTTAAAATTAATGAGAGAACACGTTGTATCAGTCACGACGAGAGCACAAGCTCGGAAATTAGTTTCCACACCATCAGGAGACATTGACAAAACTGACTTGACACCCGAGAATCCCATGAACGTTGGGCCTGATCAACCTAATTTAGTGGAAATTCTCAAACGACCAGATAATTCTATAGAATTAATTCTAGATTCTAAATATTATAAAAGTGAGAAAGAGGAATTCATTAGTAATGAAGGTAACTTTGTATATGTGCCTTCTGAGTCTTGCATTTATCTGATATCTCGATCGTTATCTACCGTAGGAGTGTTAGCGAGAGAATTAGAAATTTTTTGCAGAGAATTAAAAATATATGAAGTAATCGTAGTAAAGGATAAGGTAAATGAAGGAAAAATAAGAAGTTTTCTCGAGAAATTTAAGAGTGATTTTCCTCGTATCCTAGTGACGAAAAATGTAAAGAAAATCTCAGATAAAGATGATATACGAGTTATATTAAATGATTTTCATATGTTGCCTACCAGCGGTCACGCGGGGGTAAACAGAATGTTGAATAACATTAAAAAATATTATTTCTGGCCAGGTATGAGCCGAGATGTTTACGATTATGTTAAAAAGTGCAAAGATTGCCAAATACAGAAGCATACGAATAGGAACACAAGAGCACCAATGGTTATAACTACGACTCCGAATACATCATTCGAGCGTATTAGTTTAGATATAGTTGGGCCCTTAGATTTAGATAATTTGAATTATAGGTATATTTTAACTATTCAGTGTAATTTAACTAAGTACGTAGAGGCCTATCCTTTAGAAAGGAAAGATGCTGAATCAATTAGTCGATTATTTGTAAATAATTTTATATTGAGATATGGAGTCCCTAAGGAGATAATTACAGATCAGGGAACTGAGTTCATGAGTAATATCTTTACAGAGGTTTGTAGTTTATTAAATATAGAAAAACTGAACTCGACAGCGTATCATCACGAAACGCTAGGTGCATTAGAAAATACACACAAACATTTAGGTGCGTATTTACGAATCCAGTGTAGTAATAATAAAACTGACTGGAGTAGTTGGTTGAGTTACTGGTGTTTCTCATTCAACACAACTGTACACACGGAGACACAATATACTCCACATGAGTTAGTTTTCGGTAAACTGTGTAATTTGCCAAATAATCTAAAATCTTCTGTCGACCCTCTGTACAATTATGATAGTTATCCAAAAGAATTTAAGTTTAGATTACAAAAAGCTCAATTAGATGCTAAAAATAATTTATTATTGTGTAAAATAACTAGGAAATCGACTTATGATAAGAAGGTAAAATCAATGACATATAAATCAGGTGATTTTGTACTATTAAAAAACCAAGTAGGAAATAAGTTAGATCCAGTGTGGAATGGACCTTATGAGGTCATTGAGGATAATTCCCCAAATGTAAAAATTAGTAAAAATAATGAGACATACATAACTCATAAGAATAATACGAAATTATTTTATCCAAAATAAGAATATTGTGTTTTTAATTTCCAATTGTTTTATATACAAATGTTTAGTATTTCATAATATTTTTGTTGTTTATTTACATGTATGATTAAAAAAAAAATGTGTTTTATTAATTTGTATTTGATTGTAATCAACAGCGTTCGTCACACATTTTTTTTTTCTCGCCTTCCGGGGGTAAAGAGAACCTTTTCGGGGGAGGTGTAGCATATGACTATATTTGTAGTTGTACCGCGACTTAACGTTACGCGCTGCTACATTGGCGAACGGTGTTGAGTAAGCAATAATGTTTACATAAATAGTCTGTAATTAGGTATAAGCACTCTCTTTAATTATATACTTCAACTTGTACTTGTGTGTTCAATACACCATGTCCAACATTTCGTCTTTCACTTAACCACGTCAACCTACCTAACCTGCAACACACCTCAGTCTTAATGTTTACTACTTAACAAATTAGTTGAAAAGTAAATTAAGTAGGGCGACAATTACACACTTTTATAGCAACACAATTCTTCAATCTTTTAAAAAATACAAATACTGATAAATCTAGTTACATATTATGTAAATGCTAAATAATGAAATAACTACTACTTCTGCACCTATTTTAAAATTATAAAAGGCTTTTAAAGTAGAGCAAAATTAAAAGGTGTTTACCTATTTTACTAGGAAAGAGTGTCTCATCATCAAGCTGATCCTGTGCCCATGTCATGAGGTAGTCAATGTACTTGGGTGCAGAGCACTTAATGGGCTTCTTAACAGTGTGCCCGTCGGCCCAGTGGTACTCATACTTCGGCCCAGCTGACATCACTGCACATGACTCCTCACTGCAGAACTCCGTGATTGTACCATACAGCATGTTAATCTGGTTAAAGAAGTCTACCGCTGGAATAATAATGTTTACACACATGTAAAAAATATAATTAACATTAAATTGAGATGCTAGCACAGTTGATAATATTATCTAAATTCTTGTAAGGACCATTTGGTTACAAAAATACAAACCATGTCTAGAGTTTGTTTAATTTAAAGAAATAACATAATTTTTTTATGAAATAATGGTTTTGTATTAAGGTAAATATTATCTTTCATCAACATGTACATATTTTAAACATGATTTTTGTGATGGCATCATTACTGAATTACTATCACCTATTAAAGCAATGCTTTGTCAACATTGCAAGTACTACATACATCTCAACTAGTATTCTTATTATACTGTGTTTTCCTCATCATGACATCAATACCAAATGAATAATAACCTTCAAATGATTTCAGTTTAAAATAAAAAAGTAATGGGCAGGATGTAGCCTCATAAATGAAACAAAAGAGATAATGCTATCTACCAGTGGCCAATTAACTGGCCACTGGGTGAGAACATATAGCAGTACATGAATTGATGGTAAAGTACCAAAACTGCCTACTTTATTGTAAGAAAATGATTTTCAACCTTATTTTAAAATTGATGTTCACTCTTTTTATTCATTTTGACCATGGTGGTTGGTATTGGTACTTATCTGTGGTAATGTTAGCTCTGCTACCATAGTTGCATTGCATTGTTCTGTTGAGTAATATGGTAGCTGAACTCTAAATAGGAAACAGTGACATTTGCATTGAATACAACATTACCCTATAGGGTAAAGGAAGGTATATTGGTGATATAGGTAACTTGATGATAACATTTTAAACTAAAAAAATTTAACCCTGCAAAACACACATAAAAAGTATTTGAATAAAATGTATGTTAGTGAAACAAATGAATACATACTGTTGACAGCAACCCACTCGTTGAGATCCTCGCCCTCGGGGAGCATGACGGCCAGCCGCAGGTTGCCGGAGCCGAGCGTGGCCGCTGCGTGCCGCATCAGGTCGTACTGGTGCGTGCCTTCAGGAATATTCTTCTTCGGTTTGAAAGTCTTGTTGGACCGGCTCCCGCTGCAAAAACCCAACGCAATGTTCAAATAATCCTCTGATCAAACAAATATCACAAAAGGAAATAAGATATTCAAAAACGTTCCTAGGAATTGTACTAAAGAGTTATACATAAAGGGCGTGTGTCTAATTTCCGTTGCCGCGCCTACGAAAGCCATTGATGGGGCCCTGGCAGGGCGACGGGTTAGCTCGATTTTACATATTTGTTTAAACTATGCCGAAACTTGCCCACGGACGTAAACAAGACGTCAGAGAGACGGAAAATGGTCAGATAAAAATAGACTCGACGTCGATCCTATTCACAATACTTACAATAGAAAACTCATTATGAATTTTCACGAAATTCCAGGTCTTAACTGGTATATTGATAATTTCACTAAAACAGCACCGAATCATTAAAAATAGGTTATTAAATAAAAACCACAATCCTTTTGATGCAAAATGCAATTGTCAATCTGTCAAAAAGTAAATCATTTGTGCCTGTTCCTTGCACAAGCAACATTTAAAAATAAATATAAAACTATAGGCAGGGTTGTATTCCCAATACGAAGATACTACTATTCCAGTTACTTTGTAGACCCAATATAAATATTTTTGCTTAAGAACATGATTTCTCACTGTGTCACCATAGATTATAATAATAAAATGTGAGAAAGAAAAACTGTGATGGCCACACAGCTATCTGGGCCATTAAATAATTAACACTTTTGCAATAAAATAAACAAGGTGATCACTTTGGGGATATTTTTATTTTCAGCAAATGTATGATAGATCTTCTTTAAAAATGCGACAGAAAGAAAATCGTAAATGGCAAGACAGTGCTTTAATTTGACAAGTGGTCTAAGTGATGTCGAAAGCAGTCTTGATTAAGTTTTATGTTAATCGGCTCCAAAACTTATTTAAACCAACGAACCCTTTTATATCGTACGGATAATTTAAAATTTATATATTTAGAAATTGGCTCTCAATATTTAGTCATAATTGCCTAATCATTGTAAAAGATAAAATGTGAATGATAAATAAATACCCAAAATTGAGGCATAGCATGTGAGTGTTACATCCAGGACCTAACATATAATATATATAGAAAATATATTCTCCCCCCCCCCCCATGATATTTAGCTAAAACTTCAAATATTTAATTCTAATGAATTACTATTATACATAAGTGAACTTTAAAGTAGAGCAAGCAAAACGATCGCGTTAGCCTTTGATCACTAGTACCTACTGCAAAAATGCTATTGAATTAAAGGCGATTTTTATTACTATTCTTCCATCTTTTCAAGGTTTAGCCACCACCCTTCATTTGCTGCCCGGGGACAAGCAAAGAGTCCCCCCGGACCCACTATTGTAACTCTTAACTCTAGTATCTTAATTATGTATGGGTGTGGTACATTTTAATAATATCTACTCAGTTTGGCCTTAAAGTGTAATAAACTTTCATATTTATTCATATAGACTTTATAACATTAGTAGATAGTAGATATGGTAATGGATGATGAAAAATTAAAATTAAATTTTAAAAAGGGCATATATCATCGATGTCAGAGTTTTAAGGGTATATCGTCCATCCATGAAAAGAAAAAAAACCAAAAAGGAATTCCGGCCATATTCATTGTAGGTACCTATAAATGCCTTGATAAATATTTACTACATAAATAATAATGCTATGTTAACCAAATCGTTAATCAAATTTTGTTTAAATGAATCGATTTACTAAATCTGTCACTTCCCTGGTTTATCTGACAACTTCCATTTTTTAGCTCTATTGATCGTCATAGCAGAATTTTATATTCATTGAAAAACCTCTAAGCAAAACGCTAAAATGCAGGGTCTCACCATCCAAAGCTTGAAAAAGCACAAGGCTGTAAGTAGACATTGCTGGATATTTTATTTCTTGCATTTCATCCGTATAGTTCTTACATAATTAACCTATAAAGGCAATCAATCCTCGTATTGATAAGAAGGGCTTCATGAAGGGTTTGATATCGACAGTTAATTCCGCTGTACGTGTGCACGGCGTTGGGCTGCGGCGGCGCTATCGCGTACCTGGCGCGCCTAGCGCTGCGCTCGCCCGACGTGTCGTGGAGCAAGAAAGGTAACCCCGAGCCCTGGCAGGAGTATAGGACCAAGCAATACAAGGTAAACATTCATTTTTCAGATGGACAAGCCTATGATGAGCCACTAATGTGTAAAGTTTTCAATGTTGACAGAGTTTTGTTGGCAACCTATTGTTTTATAACAACAGTACATAAATAAGTGGTCTTCAATATGTTGATTTATCATTGATATTGATATTAAATGCTACATATTTAGAAGTGAGTCGGAGAGAAAAACTTACAAGTATAAAAAAAACTTCTAATAAGCCCCTTTATATGATAAAACACTAACATTTGAAGTATAAGAAGTTTTATATTATTGAAAAACATTATAAGTCCCAAATGCCTTGCACACCCTTTACTACACTCCATCAGGTATACCTATTCCAATCAAATTCATTCATTAAATCATTAAAAAAAAATAGCAGAACTACTACTTATGAATTAAGTAGTAGTAGACGAAATTTTACAATAAAATTAAAATGTAAAGAGATATTATATTATAATTTATTTACATTAACACCAACAGTGAAATTAAACTAAATGCAGTGACAACAGTAGAGCCTTGGACGTATCTTCTATAGTGTAATTGATGGAGGACTTATTTGAAATGTTTGGCTGGTTGTGAGGTACTATGTTCAAACAAAATCATGACAACTAATATTTTTTTCACAGTTCTACTCACCAAACCGGGACTACTCCAAGGAAGAATCGCCTGCACCTAAGTTTTAAGACATATTTACTAATAGTTCTTCAACCAACAGTGCTACAGCCTTAGATGTTTATTGTTTAATAAATAGTTAATATGTGATAATTACCTATGTGTTTTTAATCAATTTATCCATAACTGCATTATTCAATTTTCAATTGGGGACATTACAAACCATTCACGTAAAAAGTCTACAAGCAAAGTCCTGTAAATATACTAACTAGTTGGACACTATTTGAGGATTAAAGTAAGACAAATTATTTATAATATTTTGACTCACTTTCTAATAGAGCAAGAGCCAGCGGCCCACAGACCTTCGGTAAAGTATAAAAGCTGTAAGTTTTCCAATGTATGTCCCCAACACAGGTAAGAACGGTCCCCGACTATGAAACTTGAGTCGCTGTAGCTTGCGCAGATATCAGCTAATAAAGGTGCGTAAAATTGTGACTTAAATTCGGAAAAGTATAAAACTCAGTTTTTACATGTTTTACTTGTAATAATCCTAAAAGTCACCTTGCCGAAAGCCAGACGATTCGTACGGTTGCAATCCTCTGCCAGACACCCTTAAAGTATATTTAATTGTTACGGTATACTATAAAAGCTGCAATTTATATATCTTATTTGGAGAACTATACAATGATGGTTTCTCAATAGCCAGACAGTTTAACTAGTTCCTTTATGTTGCAAGGCACATCAATGTAGAGAACTGTAGTTCTCTAAGGCGAAACGAAGTTCGCCGGGACCGCTAGTATTTTATATTTTAAGTCTCTTTAAAAACAAGACTTGCAACATACAAACTTTCAACCCCTGTTTTACCCCCTTAAGTCTACTCCAAATAGGACAAACTTACGAAATTTGTAAATATATCATAATATCAAATATGCAATACCGTCTTCACCATAAGGGCACACGGGGCCCGTGCCCAGGGCCCCCATTACCTGAGGCCCCGAATGACCGACATTTATCTAAATGGTTGGTACTTTAATACCAGCAGCATTCTAATATCATATTTAATAAAAAAAAATATATGTTTCTTATGTTATTTTTTAAATTCTTGTGTGCCCAGGGGTTCCATATTTTTGTGTCGTTTATTTCCCACTCGTTCCGCTATAGACCGAGAGTCAAATTGAAAGGGGGTTTAATAAGAGATTTCACGGTTTTTCAAAATGCTTTGATTACTCTTTTCATACCAAGACTGATCAATGGGTTTGATTGTAAGTAACAAAAAACTGAGGTAATTAGTACAGTATTAACGAATTTACAATAATTATTACAGTTTTATAGTGTGTTTCACAAACAATCAACTTATTTACAATAATTCTTACAGTTTTAAACTGCGTATCACAGATAATCAAATTATTTATAAAGTAATAATCCTCACAGATCTTTGGAGCGTATAACAGAAAATCAACAAATTATAAATATTTAACTACCTTAATTATTATTGGAAAATTATGTATCACAGATAATCAACCTATCTACAATTATTATTATTAAAGGTAATGTTCCTATAACAGTTTTGTGAAAATGTAATAAGTTCTGTATAAAAAATGAGGACTAATCACAAAATTATAAGTTTGAATGATTTAAAAAAAAAACATTTTAAAAGTAAACTGCATATCTAATCATTGTCAACTCCGTACCATTTCAAGAAAATGCCCGATTCCTATTTCACCTTGTGTTAATTCAATTTGTGAATCTTGTATAAATTCGTCTCTTTGCTTTGATTTTTCGTTTCTCTTTTAGCGGGTTTCTTATCATTTTCTGTTTGACGAAACCGAACTAAGTAAAAAGATGCATCTTCTTGGGGTGTGGTATCTGCTCTAGGCATGTCGATTTAAAATCGATAAATCGAAAAATCGATTATTTAGAGTAATAAAATCGATTTTTCAGATCGATTTTGAACCCTACGTCGATTCAATTAATCGATTCATAAACCTCCCGAATCGGACCGATCCATTCAAAGAACTAGCGATAATCTTACTCAATGGGGAATACCGCGCGTGAAAAATTAGTTTTATTAGTTTTTTAACCCCATTCAGAGCAGATTCTGCTCTGAATGGGGTAAAACCCCATTCAGAGCAGATACCTAGGTACGTACCAAACCTTGGTCCATAATATTTAACAAAAATGTGACAACCCTTGTCATTTTTCCCGATTCACCCCGGTCTTGTTCCAGTTCACCCCGAGACAGGTATAAATAGGGACGATGTACATTTTAGACAATATTTTTTGATATATAACCTATATTGTTCTACAGGATATGTTTTCGGAAAGAACTAGCATTCGGAAATATTTAAATTATAACTCCAAACTTCGCTTTAGCTGCATCACAGAATAATTTAAACGTAAACTTCAACTTCGTACCTATTCACCCCGTTTTACGGTATTTGCTACATTACCAAAGAATAAATAGATATTAATACTCATTTTTAAGTTGTTAAACGTCAAAACGATGTTGAAAAAAAATTATTTTGGGGTGGACGGTCACATTGTTGCTGTCATGACGCGGTTTCTATACTTTCCTTATTCTAAGGTATGGGTAGATGGGTACTATCAAAGATATATTAAGGGTACTATTATGTATAATCTATGGATGGGTAGTTTAACATGACAAATGCATTACACACAATAAAGTAAATCTTAAGTACTTGTACCTAAACATTTGAGGAACGAGTGGGAACGAGTTTAACCTGGGCTACTAGAAAATGTTAAAGTCTGAACATTTTGCATTTTTCTTTCTGTTTCTGAGTATTAATTAGTAATGTTATTAGTCTGTGGTAGGAAGGATATATTAAAAAAATATAGTTGTAGTTCATTATTGGTTTGTGGTCGTCATGTTATGGCGGCTTTTTCAAGTCATTTCATTTGGTATTTAACCGTGTAGCATCCTTGAATTGAAATTATCTTTTACTTATTTAAGGGACTACTCACTAAGTTATGGAAACATACTTACATAACGCAAAGCGTAAAAAAAGAAAAACGCGTAAGTGTCTTGATGAACTAAGGAAAAGGTCTCGAAGTAATTCGGTCAAGAATATTTACAATTCATCATCTCAAAATGAATTGAAATTGAATGGCCCAACAACAACTAGTATTAAGAAAATCAACAACAATTGCATTACATCCAAACGTTTAACTTTAACCATGTTTGCAAAAGCTGTAAGATCTGAAACGATTACTAGGCCTTTACTTTGCAATGGCAGCAAGCAAGATTACAATTACGAGTTAAACACTAGATATCCAGTCAATTCGGCACTAAATTTATTAGTTCCATCTAAAGACTGTGATGTTCCCTCTAAACTTGAAAATGAAACTGATGTTTTTGCTAGACAAAGTGATTATGCACAGCCTACAATTCCAAATGAAAGTTCTTCCGATAGTATTACTTGGTTTAGTCCGATAAAACAAAGTAATAGATTCCTTGAGTCTGATATTGATGATACTATTTCTACAGAGATATCAACTAGATCGTATGAAGAATTTGGCTATCACTTATATGAGGAACTTCTTGGAGATATACCATTATACACAAAAAGAACTCTTTCTAGTTTTATAAAATATGATGTAATGAAAAAAACTAAAACGTGTCTACAAAGTCTGTACTTGGAAAATTTTCGTCAGAATCATGAAGATAATCCTAGTCATGATTTACCAACTATGCAGCTCACTAGTATTCTCACTAGTGACAGATCATATACTACACCCACAAATACAATTGTACAGAACCCTATGGACTATATTAAAATAGGATGGGGCCACAGCTTCCACCGCAGTGACAGCTGCTCCACACCGACAGACGCTGGCGTGTCACCCTTGCAGTCTCCCCTTGCTCAGACTCAAATACCTTCCATTATATCCTATACACCAGACTATGACTTCTTCCCTCACAGACTTAATGAATAAGCTGTTTAAATGGTTTTGTTTATATTTTGTAATATATGTCATACTTGATTTATTATATTAAACTTGGCTAAAAAATGTATATGTATTTTTAAACTTAAAACTAAAATCACATTTCTGCAACAGATAAAATGGTTTAATAAACAGCTTATAGTAACTATTGGTATGTATAAATGGCTATTTCGGCTTGCATATTTAGATTAGAGTAATGCTTTCTAACTCTGATATTAAATCCATGTGTTTGAATGTATCAGGACTTTTGGCAAATGTTTCCAGCATTTTGAGCTTCCTTTTGTCTTTGCCGCAATAATACATTTGGAATTGATTGGCTATACACTGCGCTTCTTGCCCATTCAGCACATTCTAAAATAGATTTTCAAATATTATAAGTTATTATTAAACATAACACACATTTAATATTTTTTTATTATTATGAGTAACTTGATATTGGAAGATAATTCTTAGTTTTGATACATGCCTTGTCATACTCTCCCCTCATGAGAATGAGACCTTTGTCCTGTAGTTCAGTGTAGTGCACAGCAGTGAGGCACTCAGGTGCATTCTCCTTGTGAACCTGTACACGAAGATCCATCCTCATGTTAATAAGGCAAATAATTAAAAGTAGGTCATAAAGTTTTAGCATTCAATAATGAGATATCAAGAATAAACATATACTAATAACTACTACCTGATATGCAAGAAGTGGCGTAAAATGGACACCATGCCCCAAGCTTTGACACATAATGAACTCATAGCCTTGCTCCCGTGGCAGTGGAAATAAGAATGTGGGATATTGCCTCATATTTTCCCGCAATACTGCATACAAGTCTTTTGGTATGGTGGCAGATATAACTTCTTTATTCTTGTGGTATTCTTCCCAAATGGCCTGTATCTCAGAAGCATCTTTATCTTTAATCAGATCAATTTTTAAGATGTCATCAAGCTTTTTATCCTGAATCTCTGTGCTGTCATTTTTAGCGCTTTTAGGATTTAACACAGAAGAATATTGACTGAAAGCATAAATGTGTTTGCATAAAGTACATAATAAAATATACACGTAAAATGTGTATAGTTTCAATGACTAAATATTTGGGTGTATTTCTAACCTGGTATTTATTGAGCCGAACTTAGTTTTTTTCTGTTTTTCCTTAGCAGTTTGTTGTTGTTCGACTCTCTGTAAGAATTCTTCAGGTGAGGTTTTCTGAAGCGCAGCTATTCGTGCCGCGTACTTATCATAATATGGATTTTTTTCTAAGTCTTCCAGTAACTTTTCCATGTTAGGGGCAGTCATTGTTATACCCCTGAAAGTGGTATGATTTATTCGTCTCAGTGGCTGTAGAATGTTACGAAAACTTATAGCCATAACCGTAATGTTTAACGAGAAATAAAGTTTCTCATTTAAAACTCACTCTCGTGCACCTCCTGTGCCCGGTTAAGTGGTTACATAAAATGCAAGTAGGTATGTGATAAAAAAGAAACAATGAAACACAGTATGACATCTATACGTGTGACACTTGACAGCGGTCGTGACAGTATTTTTTTTCTATATTAAATTTCCACGGAACTCACAACACAGATTTCTCGGATCGCCAATAGACGATGATTTAACACACGAAAAATATGCAGAGCCATCATAGATATATTATTTCCTAGATGTAACGCTAAAAACCGCAATTGGGACGTAGCTGTCTTATTCACATCTAGTCATACAGCGCCACCTAGTGTGACTGAAACAAAAACCACTCAGAGCTTGTATTGGAGTCCGCATCTGCAGATAGAAAATCTATGGACTGGACTCCGGAGTTGGAGTCCAGGCCATAGACTGCCAATAGAACGTTACCAAATTGAAAATACATTCAATTTTAAATACGACTAATTTTAATGGCCGTATTTTAATCAGTGATGGGCCATAATTGAAAAATCACTTTCTAGTATTTAACAGTATTTGTTATATTCGTAACTATTTACTAAACGCTTTATTTTATTCCTATGTATATAATTATGTTACTAATTTATTAGTATTGCATATTTTCCAGAATAGTGCTACTAATCGATACCAACTTTATCATAAACCATGTTTTAACATGTTTTGATATCTATTTTGCATCTGCGCATCCATTACGCAAGTCAACAATATTTCCATACACCTAATAAATTAAATATTTAATATTAAATGTTTAAAACACCCCTTTGTCTATTTCAAAATACCGTGCCACTATTAAATAGAACTATAAAGTATAAACGAAAACTGTTTTTGGTTTCTAGCTTATGTACTCTTATATTTTAAATGGGAATAAGAATCACTAATAGTCACACTTATGTATATTAGTATTATCAAATACTAGCGCATACTTGTGACAGGATCCATGGTATCCCTATCTCGTATTTTGACAAACTGACATTGAATTGTCAAACTGAATTTCACTAAAACAGATTTTCTTATAATGTAGCAAAATTATGTATGAAAACTCAATAAAAACAAATAATTATTATAATTGCGGACGTGGATAACTGTATATCAAAGACGATGGTGGTTTCTAAGTGTGATAATATTCTCATTACATCTAATGCAACCTCTGTGGTCTGAAAACATAGAGGTGTTTCATCCTTGACGTTACCATCAGATCGACAGTGTCACGTCAGTGTATTATTGATAACTATTGTTCCCTTAGAATGTCGCTTTGTTTTTATGTTTATTAAAGCCTATATAAGCAAGGTTCATGCTATAACTATTTCAATTTAATAAACATAAATATGGATAAGTATCTAAGACCGGAAAGGTTTGATGTCGACTCGACATCGAACTCCAGTTCAAAGGAATGGCAGCACTGGAAGATGACATTCGAAAACTTCTTAACTGCACAGCAACATAGTCTGAGTGCTACAGAATCACCGGAAGCCGCAGCTCAGAAGGAAGCTATGTGGAACTCAATCAAGCTACAACTCCTTATTAACCACATCACTCCGAGGGTGTACGCAACTGTAAGTGAGTGCACAACTTATACCACAATGTTGGCCGCGCTGGACAAACTCTACGTGAAAGCAAAGAATGTCATTCATGCTCGACATTTGCTCACAACAAGACGCCAGCAAGCAGACGAATCGATCG
Source organism: Glyphodes pyloalis (assembly GCA_037074685.1). Lineage (NCBI taxonomy): Eukaryota > Metazoa > Arthropoda > Insecta > Lepidoptera > Crambidae > Glyphodes > Glyphodes pyloalis. The sequence goes on along the minus strand of JAYKKO010000012.1, from coordinate 170,771 downwards.
ATGCGTACCTCCAGGCCTTAAAGCAACTAGCCAAGGACTGCGAGTTTACCGCTGTCGACGCTGAAACAAATCAGAATGATAGCATCCGAGGTGCATTCATAGCGGGCATTACATCAAACAAAATCCGTGAGCGCCTTCTAGAGAATCTGACACTTACATTAGAACAATCTTACAATAAAGCCCAATCGATGGAGATGGCAGAGCGAAATAGTCATCATTTTACCATGGCAGAAGTCTATTCGGTTTCAAGTGTTGATAATGCTGGGAACGGAGATCATAACGCTTCTGCTGCTACTGCCGCTACTGCACCCAAACGGAAATGTTTTTTTTGTGGAGTGTCAGCTATACACTCTCGCAAGGACTGTCTTGCTCGAGATGCTACATGCGTAAAGTGTAATAGAAAGGGCCACTATGGAAAAGTCTGTCGTAGCAGGAATCCGACAGCTGCTTCAACAACGGCAACAGACAACTGCAGCCACTGTAGTTGTATAATATCTGCTGCGGCACTTACTTCGTTGCGAAAGGCAATGGTGACAGCTTTCATCAAGGGTGTTCGAGCAGAAGCCTTGATTGACACCGGGAGCTCCGTGAGCTTCGTCAATGAGGACTTCGCCGATCTGTGTCAACTCAAGAAGAGACGTTGCGACCAAACTATTTCTATGGCTTCCTTATCTCACAAGTCACAGGTTAATGGCATGACTCTCCAGAATGTTAGGATCGGAGACAACATCTATAACAACGTCAATCTCTTGATTGTGAAAAACTTATGTGCTGACGTTATAATTGGCCACGACGTTTTAGAATCACACTCGACTCTAGAATTCAAATTTGGTGGACCTAAAGATACGTTAAAAGTATGCAGTGTAGCTGCAGCCTCTGTCCCTGCTGTACCCCTATTTGCTAATATCACGGCGAACTGCAAGCCTATCGCTGTGAAGTCAAGGAAATACAGCATAGAGAATAAAGCTTTTATAAAAGCAGAAGTGGAGAAACTTTTAAAAGAAGGAATCATAGAAGAAAGTTTATCGCCTTGGCGAGCGCAGGTTTTAATCACGAAAAATGTGAATCACAAGAAGCGGATGGTAATAGATTACTCGCAAACCATCAACAAATACTCAGAACTGGATGCCTACCCGTTACCCAACATTGAAGAGTTGATAACAAAGGTAGCTAAATACGCTATTTTTAGCGCTATAGACTTACAGAGCGCCTATCACCAAGTGCCCATCCTGCCTCATGAGAAAACCTTCACAGCTTTCGAGGCATGTGGTAACCTGTACCAGTTTCGTAGAATTCCGTTTGGTGTAACCAACGGTGTGTCTAGTTTTCAAAGAACTGTCGACTGGCTAATCAGAACCGAGAACCTAAGCGGAACTTTTGCCTATCTTGATGACATAACTGTGTGCGGCCAGACACAGGAAGAGCACGACAAAAATCTAAGACTATTTCTCAAAGCTGCGGAGAAGTACAACCTTACCCTAAACAAAGAAAAGAGCAAGTTTGCACAGTCAACTATAAACATTCTTGGCTATACAATTGAAAATCATGTTATCAAGCCGGATAGTGAGCGTCTGAAACCGCTTCAAAATATGCCTCCACCTAATAACGAAGCCTCTCTTCGAAGGATTCTTGGTATGTTTGCACACTATTCGAAGTGGATTCCTTGTTTTTCACAGAAAATCCATCCTTTGGCGCATTCTAAAAGTTTCCCTTTAAGCTCAGAAGCAGTGAAATGTTTCGAGGACCTGAAATCTGTTATAGCGAAGTCATCAGTACACGCTATAGACGATAAGGTACCTTTTACTGTCGAGACTGACGCTTCTGAACATTCCATCGCCGCTACATTATCGCAAGATTCTAGGCCCGTTGCCTTTTACTCAAGGACCCTCAATCAGAGCGAGCGAAATCACTCAGCGGTAGAGAAAGAAGCCTATGCCATCGTAGAAGCTCTGAAGAAATGGCGCCATTTTCTTATAGGTAGACCGTTCAAGCTCATCACGGACCAACGATCGGTTACCTTCATGTTTGATGCAAAACATACAAGTAAAATTAAAAATGAGAAGATACAGAGGTGGCGACTGGAACTTGCACCATACAGATATGATATTGTGTATAGACCTGGAAAAGAGAACCATGTTGCCGATACCCTTTCCAGGGTTTGTGCCTCCATCGAATCTCGAAAAAGCAGACTTTTATCTCTACATGAAACAATGTGTCACCCTGGCGTTACTCGCATGTACCACTGGTTAAAGATAAAGAACCTACCCTATACTGTCGACGAAGTAAGGGCGATGACTGCAAACTGCCGTATATGTGCTGAGATCAAGCCAAGATATTTCAAGAATGCTGACCCACTTCCTAAGTTGATAAAGGCTACCTCACCCATGGAACGCCTTAGCATTGACTTTAAGGGTCCTATTCCATCAAAAACTAATAACCGCTACATACTCACTGTAATAGACGAGTACTCAAGATTTCCTTTCGCATATCCGTGTTCGGATATTAGTGCCAAGACAGTGACAAAACACCTGAATAGCATTTTTATGATATTTGGATTTCCGTCATACATCCACTCAGATCGGGGGACATCGTTCTTGTCATCAGAAGTGAGAGAGTTTCTACATTCACGTGGCATCGCGACAAGCAGAACTACGGCCTACAATCCTCAAGGTAACGGACAAGTCGAGAAATTGAATTCCACTCTATGGAAAACAGTACAGCTCTCTCTGCGTTCACACAACATGCCTATAGAAAATTGGGAGCATGTACTTAATGTGTCTCTCCATTCGATTAGATCGCTCTTATGCACAGCTACTAACTGCACGCCGCATGAGCGTATGTTCACACATCCGCGAAGATCGATGAATGGACACAGTATTCCAACATGGCTAACCAATTCGGAGCAAGTACTCATGCGGCGTTTTGACCGTGTGAATAAGTACCAACCAAAGGTGGAGGAAGTGGAGCAGCTTCAGGCGAATCCAAATTACTCCTATATCAGATTCAAAGATGGAAGAGAAACCACCGTCTCGAATCGACACCTTGCGCCTGTCGAAGGGCAAGGAGAAATTATTTTGGATCGACCGGATGACCCGATACAGACTGTTATTAACGCGGACTCCGAAAGTCAAGATGATAGCAGTAAATCAGCCACATCTCCACAATCAGAAGCTACAACTAGCTACGAGCCACAACCTCCTAATGATGGTCTTGAACAAATTCCTCCACGAATGGAACTTAGAAGATCTACCCGGAGCAGAAGGCCGCCGCTACATCTGGAGGACTATGAGACTACTAAGTAATATATAAATATAGTGAGGGAGAATGTGATAATATTCTCATTACATCTAATGCAACCTCTGTGGTCTGAAAACATAGAGGTGTTTCATCCTTGACGTTACCATCAGATCGACAGTGTCACGTCAGTGTATTATTGATAACTATTGTTCCCTTAGAATGTCGCTTTGTTTTTATGTTTATTAAAGCCTATATAAACAAGGTTCATGCTATAACTATTTCACTAAGTTTGTGATTTAAAAAATAACGAGAGTTATTCAATATCGTCTTCATCGGTAAGTTTTGCAAAAACATTTTCGTACCGCTTCCTTCCTTAAGTGGAAAAAACACGTTGACGTAGTAGAAATCGGAACCACATGCAGAGCCGCGTGAAATCACCCGCGCGCGCCGGGTAGGGTCCTAAAAACTAATTGTTTACGAGCGTTTCTAAGAAATATAAATTATGAAAGTCAGCACTTGCTGCAGAAATGGACATACTAATGTTAAATTATGTTTTATTTTGGTTATTGTATCGGTAACCTACTTATTGTATTAATTCAATTGGTCAATTGTATCATACTTTGTAAGATAAAAGTAATAAAACAATGTGTTTATGTAAAAAAAATGTATTTACATCCCTCCAAAATTTCAAATAAAATCCGTCTGATGGCGGATTTTTTCTCGCAACTTATTTTATTTATTATTGTTATATTTTTATACATAGCTCAAAAATATTAACAAAATCGAAAAGATAAAGTTGTTTTGTTTAATATGTATAAATATCACGTCTCTATTATGTACCAATGTTCAACAATAGCTATTTGAAATCAGAGAGTCGTATTACAAAAGTACGTAGTGAAAAAACGGCCGTAAGGTAGGGTACATACTGAGAACGTAACCGGTACTACCGATTAAGATTCGGCTTCCGCCTCCAAACACATGTTAGAAAAGTAAGGTATTTTGAAGATGATGATTCCTCCCCCCCCCCCCTCCCCCCTTATACACTTAGTACCAAAATATTTAGAATTGCAAGTACACACACAAATACTTATTATCGCATATTGTCAAAATTCAACATAACGGTGACATTTATTATACAAGTTAGGCAACCTTATCGCTAAAAGTATAATATAATGAAATGTTTTCCAGTCAACGCAAAGTCAAAGTCAATCTTTTTATATACATAGATTACATTAGTAGTACTCATGAATAGCCTCTATATAAAGCAAATGAAGCTACCTCCGGTTCGGAACCTATAACTAAAGAGAATATACCGGCAAGAAACTCAGGAGTTTTTTTTGTACATATGAAAGCTAAACTTATTACTAATTTTGCACTAAAACACACAGTTAGTTTGTCAATTGTAAAATAAAAATTTAAAATCAATCATTGAAAAAGGTATTTGTAAATTAAATTAAATTAACTGTAGGACTTACATGCATCATCGAGGCCCAATTCTGACATTGATTGAGAAAATGCATCATATATTTTGAAAATAATATAAAACACGTAAGTACAGGCGAGCAGACTAGTAAGTGATCCACACGTTCTTGTCATTCATATATTCTTCTACTTTGTAGTAGCCTTTTTTCAGAAGACAACGTTTTACAAATGTCTTAAATTTGTACAAAGGTAACTTGAGGGAGTTTATGAAACATTTTTATGCTTAAAGCAACAATTGAATTACCTATTTTATGTAGTCTACGCTTAGGAACAGCAAGCTTGTTTTTATTTCGGGTGTAAATGCTATGTGTCTGACTTTTAAGGAAACATATGCAAGTTTTTGTATGTATGCATTAAACAGTCGAGAATGTATTGAGATGCGACTGTTAAGATGTTAACTTCCTTCAACAATTCTCTCAGCGAGTCACATGGTCCTAGCTTGTAAATGGCTCGGATGGCCCTCTTTTGTAAAACTGGTACGCAGAGGACAGATATAACATTAGAATAGAATAGAATAGAAAACATCTCTATTCATGTAAGCTTTACAAAAGCACTTATAAAGTACGTTGACCTATTTTGGTAAAAAAAACTGTCTTGATATATTGGTAAATAGATATATGGCTAGATATATAAATGAATGAATGTTAAACAAATAAACATATTTTATTTTCAATGTGAAAATTTTTAAAGCAGTCTGGTAAACACAAAAACATGTCGCAAGCTTCGCACTTCCAGACTGTGCGAGTATCTATACCTTTGGAACTGCAAAGCTTGCAACGGGCTCTTGATTTGCTGTTTTTCGATGGGAAATGTGTTGTCGGTTGCACGATTGCGGACGTGGACGGATCTACTGGCTTGAACCTTTTAAGGATTTCGTCTGCCAATCGAGTCCGAAACTCCCTCGACGACAACTTTGTGTTCCCAGGGCTATAAATAATGTGGGCGTTCAAAATAGAAACGTTCAAGAGTCGGCGAAACAGTTTTTTGTACCAAATTGGGTTACGAATTCTTTCAACTGGAAAGGCCTGTAACAGTTGGTCCTTTTTGTCAACACCCCCCATTGAGATATTGTAATCAAGGACCACCTGCGGCTTATATTTATATTTGCCGTATTTTTCTTTCCCCCCAACTTTTACGGGATGAAAAGTTGAAATAAGGGACACGACGTTCGAGTCTTTCCAGACTACGATAGTCATGTCCCTTGTTTGGCTAAAAGCCACCTCCCCGGTAGCCATATTGGCTTTTGATTTAGTTTTAATTGAACTGGGCACGAACTCTCGGTTCAGACGCAATGTGCCCATCGTGTCTGTTTTTCGAGCTTTTAAGGTTCGGGATAACAGTGGGCTATTATAAAAATTATCCATCACCAGGGTATGGCCCTGGTTCAGAAGTGGACGAACCAACTCGAACACGATTTTGGACGTGGCACCCTCAGGCTCCTCCGTCTCTGCGTCTTTTGCATCCCTCCCCATGGTTTCCCCAATGTTTTCTTGACCTTTGCCGGCATACAACAACATTTTCCACAAATAGCCGGTTCTGGATTCGCATATTTCGTAGCTCTTTAAACCCACCCGAGCCGCTTTTGTGTTTATGAGCTGCGCAAACGACAATCTCCCTTTCCATAGCATCAATGATTCGTCAATAGCGATATTTTGCTCGGGTAGATATAAAGAGCTAAACTTTTGATTCAAATGGTCTAAGATAGGCTGGATTCTGAATAACTTATTTCGGCTATTTGTGGGAAATGTTCTGTTGTCAACAAAGTGGAGACATCGTTTAATAAGTCTAAATCTGTTTAATGACATTATTTGATCAAAATTTCCAATTTTCAAACAGTCTAGGCGTGGTCGCCAGTATTCACTTTCTACAGGGATAGGTATGAGGCTTTGTAGCATAATGATGCCGAAAAAAATCATTAGTTCGGCAACCGTAACAGGATCCCATTTTTTGACGGCAGCGTGGTCTTTTAATTGGGGATTATTTTTTAAGTCCTCTGCGTACCTATTAGTTTCGTGCACAATAAGACCTAGAATTTCTGCGTCCCATATTTTTTGAAATACATCAAATGGCGACAAACCCTCAGTAACAAATGTTGGGCCAGCACTCCCCGTAAATACTTCGCGCTGGCCAGTGAAGACATGTGGGTCACTAGACCAATCAAAGTCAAGCATGTCTTCACTGGCTAAATCGCGTAACGCGGAGTTATCTGCTTTGTCATTGGCTTCAATGACGTTGCAAAGATCTGGTAGCATTTCGTCCAACGGTGGAAGTTCTAGTCTTGGCAACGGGATGGGGAGGTCATTATCATCTTCGCCGTCACCATTTAGACCATACTCCTCCTCCATTTGATCGTCTTCGAATAGTAAGTCTGAAGTAACACACAATTTAGAATTAAATAAATTATGGATCTTATCATGTTTTAACTTTTCATAATTATTATTTAGTTAGAAACGAAATTAAACTAACATACATTAAGGGTGATACATTTATCTTTTTTTTATTATCTTTACAATCTTTAAATTGGTGATCAGTCATCTAATCAACTTTTAATTTTCATAAATTATCAGCTTAACAAAAATATTACAAGTGCACCTCAAAAAACTCATGTATTGCTGACTATAATTTTGAAATTAGCCAGTCTAGTAATTAAAATAGAACAATTGCTATCTGAGATTACTAAAATTTTGTGATCAGGCCTAAAGTTAGTAATTTAAGTAAGCTTACTTGGCAATGGAGAAACTGGCAACGGAGTGGGAGACTCTGATAGCGATGATTGTGTTGCCTGGTCTGGAGACACTAGTAGAGAAATGAGAGCATTTAATAATTAATTATTATTATCAGATTATTGTTGATTTCTTTGTGGTGTCCCTATACTCCCTAGTCTTCCCTAGAATCGAGAGATCCCTACTTGTACAGAGTGGTTCACATTGTAAATGGAATATGCGTATAGCACTAGACAGATCCCATGCTAATATTTAGGTGATAATTATAACCCACAGGCATACCGAAGTTCTCTGTACAACAATGCGCTGAGAGAACCTCCGATACAGTCCCATATTTTAAAGTGTCTTTGAGAAATAAAAATTAGCAAGCTCACCCGAAAATCCTACCAGCTCAACTTGGCTGTTTACTATCTGGCAATTTGTGGGAACATCTTCCATCCTCACAATTCCTGTGGATGGCGTAAACATCACACCTGTTCCTGACCTAAAAAAACATTTATTAAAATATATTTTTAAGGGTAGGTCGAAAGTTATCTCACACTATTTGAAATCTGAAACTCACGAAGTGGGTAGAGTTTTGGGCGGCGTTTGACACTCCAAGTTTGCATCAACTGGTACAGTATCTACGAGTAATATTTAATCGATTAGTTTATTATTTGCAAATCAAAATATAAGAGTTATCAATTCACATACCATTGTGAGGTTCTACGTAACTGTCATCGTTTTAAAATTTGGAATAAAAAAGACCTTCAACTAATATGTACATATAAATATTACATACTTCTTTTCTTCAGTTCCCAAGGCTGAAGTTTGCGGGCATGTGCAACTTTTGGTATACCAGGCATTAATGGGCAAGAAGTTCGCTCAGGTGAACCTTTTTTCCTGAAAAAGACGTTTTTGTTCTAGAAAAGAATAAATTTATAACTCAAACATATAAAAAAATTCAAAATTTAAAGAGTTACCTAATTTTTTTAGGAGGAGCGTCAGGCATTAAAAACCTTGCAACTTGCTTCTTCTCCCGGAGCGCAACCAGTCTATCTCTTTGCTCCGAGGACAGACGTTTTAAAGCAGTCTTCTCCAGTGCCTTGTTTTTCCTTATTTTTCTTAGTTCTTCTGACCTAAAATAATATTATAATTTTAAAACTATGCCTCTTATACAAAATAAAAATATATGGAATTAGTTTTATCGAAAAATTACATACATAGATGGCACTGGTTTAGGAGCAGGAGCGCTGGTCCCCGTCACGTCTAAACAATTTGGTGTTGTAATTCTACAACAAAACATTTATTTATTTAACTAAATGACACTTAGTACTAAATTTATTACACTATAGAATTTTCTCAAAATTTTATTATGACAAACGTAAACGTAGGATTCTTATTGTCAATTTCATACAATATAATAAAAATTGGCATACCTTGATACGACTGGCTCAGCCCCAGAGGTACTTGGACCTGGCCTTGGAGGTCTAAAATAAATTCATTTTATAATTAGTATCCTACACATGAATTCAAATTGAATAATGCGACTTAATTAAAATTTTACTAATGCAAAATTTCAATCCCACAAAAAAATATAAAATAAAACGCAAAGCTACCGACATTCCAAAATCAAGGTATCGAGGGCTGACACCACGACCACGTGCTCTGGTCCTTCCACCGGAACATCCACGTCCACGCCTTCGACCCCTTTGAGTTATTTTAGGCTGCTCCATAACCACCTTAAGCATATATTAAATACTAGCTTTTGCCCGCGACTTCGTCCGCGTGGCGTGTTATTGTGTCATTTCAGTATTTTTCTCGGTGTGTGTCGAATGTAAATAATAATGAATGTTGCATTCAAAAATTTTAAAAAGTTTTTTTTTTTTTTGAGAAAATACATTAAAAAACAACATAACAATTATTCTGAATCTGGCGCTAGTGCAGTATTTTTTCATGAAAAAGATGTTTCCCATTCCCATGAAGCTGTACATTTGCTAAGATACCCATATACTAAAAAATTTCAAGCCTCTAACTCACGGTACAAAAGTTTTTCCCGCTATTCCCGTTCCCATGGGAATTTTGGAAAATCCAATCATGACTTAACTTTGCATTCACTTAGGTATATGCATGTCAAATTTCAATCATCTAACTTACGCGGTTTAGATTTTTTCATACAAAAGTTTTTTCCCGCTAACTCCCGTTCCCGTGGGAATTTCTCAAAATACAGCCATAACTAAACTTTATATTTACTAAGGTACCTGCATGCCAAATTTCAAGCGTCTAACTTAAGCGGTTTAGATTTTTCATACAAAAGGATTTTCCCGCTAATTCCCGTTCCCGTGGGAATTTCGGGAATTCCTTTCTTAGTGCACCCCTACGGTACCTAAGCTACGTCCCTTCCAAATTTCAAGTGCCTACGTTTAGCCGTTTGGGCTGTGCGTTGATATGTCAGTCAGTCAGTCAGTCAGTCAGTCAGTTTCTCCTTTTATATATATAGAAATAGATATATCTATATTTTAATTTAAAGAAAATAAAAAGGGGATGCATAAATCAAACTCGAATACCGCAGAATAATTAGACAGAAGAAACGTGGACAGATAGGGAGTTAGTCTTATCAATACCACCATAAATGTATTATAAAACAACAAAGAAATAGCGAACATATTAATAGGCGTTTTATGTACACCCTACATATCAATTTTTTTAATTTAATTTATTTATTTAATTATATTTAATTCGTTTTAAGTCATGTTTTAAATAGTAAGAAAAATTTCGAAATCAGATAATAACAACTATATAAAACATTATTTGTGAATACGTCTACATGTATTAATGTACTACATAATAAAATCAATCAATAAACGCAGTATAAAATCCTACCGGTTACCGGTACCTATGTTCTTCATGTGCCCCAAGCCTTACTATTGTTACACACGACGGCAGCCATTTTGTAATTCAATCCCGCGCTCAATTTTGTAAACAAATCGCATCGTACTCTATTCTTACAGTAAATAGTACTGGCATTGTTTAAAATGATTTACAATAACTAATGCATCAACAAAAAACTTACCATTAACGTCATTAAATCGCCTAATTAATAAAATGTTCGATTAAATTCAGATGAATTTAAAGTACTACCCGACACGACTAGAAAACTTTTAATAGTAAAAAACAGAAAACACCAACACCAAAACCCGTCTTGTACATTTTTAATATAGTAAATAATCTTTAAAAAAAGCATAACATACCTTGGACAATCCCTTTATTTATTTATATTTAGCCTTTTTGCTTCCGCAACGTGACACACAATTTCACACTAATGTCAAACTCACCGTGTTCCTTTTAAACTTTTTTTTTTGACAAGCACAAAACGTTTACAGCATTGGAATTTACCTCAAAAGACGCGGAATTTTCCACAGATTATGTGACAAAATTGACAAATCATACAATGAAAAGGAACACGCCCAAAAAAATCACGGACTTGGACCGATGCCTTTTGGGAAGTTAACTTCCCGCTAAGTAAACGACGGCAAAAATTTTGCGGGAAGTTTACTGCCCACTAAAAACTTAGCGGGTAGTAAAAATGAGCCATTTGAGATTTGAGATTTACAAAAATCTTGTTAACCTTTAAGATTTTTAATTTTCCCAAAATAAAGGCGCATTTATAACCAAATTTTCAAATTTAAATAATGCAAATTTGTTGTTGTAGTGATGTGCCAATAAAAAAAATTTCATCGTACTTGTCGATAAAATTTTGGAACACATTCACTTTAGATCGCTTTTAGCACACACTTTTAGATCTGTTCAAAATATTTTCAGTTATTTTATGATACCACGTAAATAAGAATTAATCAAGACTGGTAAAAATGGTGTCATTACTCTTAAAATATCGGCAATAGCATAATGTACCTATTGCATCGTATGAAATTTTTGATTTAGTTCGACATAAATTGAACAAGTATGATTCACGAGATATATAAATATAAACATGTCTAACTAAATTCACTTTATTTAATTTGTATTTTGTTACAGGAAATGTGAAAACAGAATCCCATTGCAGGGCGAAAATCAATAAAGTAAACTGCAAAGTAATATGAGATTGAGATCCTCTGATCTATGGTTGGACTAAACTACATGTCATTTGTTTGCAAAAAGTTTTAATTTTACACAAATCGCTAATTTGTAAAATTATATATTTTTTATAATAAATATTGGTAGCACTGTAATTTTATTTTTTCGTATACTTATGCAAACATCATAAACGAAATCAAGTATGTACTGGATTGTCGATATGCTGATACATTTTGGTATTCATAGCATACAGTCGTACAAAAGTTAAATTATTCAACTGCTTTCTTGTAGTCTTCTTCATCCTAGCATGTTAGTACTACTCTGGTGGAAATTATGAAGGAAAGCAGGGCTAGTTCCACCGTTGGTTTTGGTTTCCATAATACAAGTGCTTAAATTGTTTACTTTGGACTCAGGTCAATGTGATATAGCCTGATACTTATTTATTTATGTATTCATTATTTTTATATCGACAGAAGAAAAAGATCCCTATTTCTTCACTACCCATATTGTTATCACATTTTATCGATATTAAAATCGACATTAGCTACATTACCAAAGAATAAATAGATAGTAATACTCATTTTTAAATTGTTAAACGTCAAAACAATGTTGAAAAAAAATATTTTGGGGTGGACGGTAACATTGTTGCTGTCATGATGCGGTTTCTATACTTTCCTTATTCTAAGAGAGCCATAAGCTTAGCACCAAACAGAGACAGCCCTAATGCGTACTAATCAGGATACTAACTAAGCTAGTGACTAAATTTTATCGTACGTCAAAATCGATTGAAATTAGTGCGTCAGCTGGTGATTGGCTGAAAATACGAGTGCGGTATGCTATTTTAGCCAATCAATTGTATCGAAACTTTAGTCATCTCATGCGAAAAAATTGATGTATTGTGCATGCTAGGCCAAGAAGTGTATTTCTGATTTCTGCCAGTGTCTCGTTTTTTTTTTACTTTTTAGGCTCGCACGTCTAGTGCATCATCCAAACAAGAATAAAAACAGAAACACTGACTCGGGTAGAGGGATATTCAGGGTAATTCCTTGGACGCCAATAACCAATTTAAGGTAATTTCAGGGAACAATCGTAGATTTGTAATGTCCGATTTGTTCTTTAGCAGTTGATTTTCGTTGTCTGTGGTAGCTCCTTTTCATTTTCATTCGTCTGTGGATCTCTGTAATCAGTACCAAATGTCAAATGAAATTAGAACGTTCCTCCTGCAATTTAGTATTCTTAAATTCTCGAATTATGTATTATTTTAATAATGATTTTCTGTTTACTCTAACAATCTTAGAATAATTTCTCAAAGGACTATTTAAAAGTTGTCGTAAGTAAGTCATAGAAAATAAGCCCTTGTTAAAAATAATCATTTAATTAGTAATTTTACACTACGGTTCCTTAAAAATGTTTTCTTAGTTCACTTAGATTTTTATGATTTTATCTTTAAGTTTTCGTATTTCTATTTACAGTTTGTACGGTCCTATACATAAGCACAATTTGAAACATTACGAAAAAAGCTCAAGTTTGTGTTATTATTCTAATTTTGTAGATGTAATTAGGTCAAACTAAAACAACCACTAATAAAGTGGTAATAAACATAAAACAATAACAATCAAATTTGATGTTTTGAAATTTTATTAGATTACTTTCCTTGAAGATATTTGAGGAATGTTTGAAAATAATAATATTAGCACCTAAATATACCTACATACATACAACTTTCAAGCAATGCTGTAACAAAAACTGCACTTTAAAGATTTGTCAGAACTTCAGACAATAGTAAATATTAACTCTGAACAGTTTAATATAATGTTCAATAGGGCAGTATAAATTGGCTCAAAAATAATAAAACTTGCCAAATGTCCAAAGTCTAGTGTAATGTGTAACTATTAAAAAGTTTTTAATTGTCACATAAATATTTATGATTAAGCCTGATAAGATTTGGTGTAGCAAAAGTGCTTAAGCTACTTTTTTCTGATTAGGTGTATGTATGTGATGTTGTGTAATATTTATTTTGTTCATCAGGTTAGAAGTGAGCATGGTGCACAGCGGGAGTGCGGGCGCGCGGCGGACGGCTACGAGCGCAGCGCGGTGATGGCGGAGGCGCGCGAGGACCCGGCGGGGCTGCACGATGCCGCGCTGCTGGCGCCGCTCACCGAGGACACCTTCCTGCACAACCTGCATGTGCGCTACAAGCGGGACCTCATCTATGTGAGTTGCATCTTATGTTCATTACAGTATAAATGTTTCGGTCATTTCAAAACCTTTTATGTTACTGAATTAGAATTTTTCAGAAATCAATAAAAACTGTGTCATACACAAATAATTAAGATAAGGTTTGCTATGTAAAATTTTGCATTTGAGTGGTAAAAACTACCTAATTCAACCTCAGATTACCTAGAGATTTTTATGAATAAACCTGGCAACAGTTCTGGATTTATCTTGCTTAAGCAAGAAATAGGGTTATAGTTAATGTTGTGTGACTTGGCTGTTGAACATTATTTATTTATTTAAAAACTTTATTGCACAAAAAAAGTACAAAAGGTGGACTTAATGCTAGGAGCATTCTCTACCAGTCAACCGTTGGGTCATGCAGATAGTACGTTTATGGGTGCGGTAACAGTAAAAATGTGAGTATTCAACATTCTTGATACGTTAGTAGGTACAAGTTCATTGGTAATTTGACGCTTGTGTCTCAATTTAGGTTGTTATTGATTGTGCAACACATGCCTTCAGCAATAACAATACAACTTCTACTCTCTTCTTTTTGGAACTTCAAATCCACCACCAATCTTACATAAAATAGACGTACAGGCGGACTTCTATCAATGATTAGAAGTCCATCTGTACTGGAAATATTTTTATACTGTTTTTTTAAGGCTCGACTATACAAAGGTATTATTAATACAATAAGTCAATTATGAATTATTTATTGAATCATTTTTTTCCAAGTAGCAATTTTCCATCGTCAATGGGTAGCGGTTCTGGCAACAGATTGGTACAATGGTGTCATGGAGCACCTGGTTTTGTTTACCTTCAATGGCCAAGTCACACAACTAATAATAATAAAGAAATCGCAGTAAGAAACCTTAGACTTGGCAGTACTTTGTCTAGATTTCATTACTTTTTAGAGATAAACAAGCTGCTCCATCGAGACTTGGCTATTTTTTACAGAATATTTTTGGTGGGATTCCACTTCTTTTTGTAGAAACGGGGGTACATTGACTTATTTTATTAGATAATCTCATTTGACAATGAAATCAAACACAATATAGCGCTCCGCAGCAAAGTCGCATTACTTGTTCTTCAGTAGCGGATTCAATTTTGTCACTAAACACTAAAATATGAATAAGTTCCGGTGAATAAATATATGACGGATCATTTAGTAACCGAACGATACTAACGCAGTTTCTAACTTTGCGATAATGATATAGATAATGCGCTCAAATCCTTGCCAATTTTCCAAGTAAGGCGAGTTCAGTTAGAATAATCTGTTTAGGCCGCGCAAACCTATATCTATCAATAGCAAATGCCGATGTAGGCATCTTTGCTATTGAGTAAGTAAAAGTTCCTAGTCAAGAGCTCTTTTTTTCTTTTTTGTTTCCTTTCTGACTATGATATTACTTTTGGAATTTTCTTTGGCACAGTATTCACTCCACTTTCATCCATATTATATATTCGGCTGGGTAAAAATTTGTATTTGTTGTAGAGGCTTTGCAAGTTATTATAAAATGTTGTAACTTGAGTTTTATTGAATCCCATGGCTCTGGCAATACTAGTTGGGACCGGCTGTCGCAATTTCAATTGAGGGAACCTTTTGAGAAATCCATATACCCAGTCTCGCCCAGCTAATTTAGAGGATGTGTTGAATCTATGAGTTACTTTATTTACTTCAGCATATTCATAAATCAACTTCTGGAGGTTCTGTATAGTGAGACCATAATAAAGATCATCACTTTGTTTAATATAATTGTATATATCAGTCTCTTGCTCTTTGGTGAATGTCAAAGAAAATCTTCCCATGCTGGTTGCTGTCTTCCCAGCTTTTAAACGTTTTCGCAGAGTACTTTCCTTAAGTCCAACTTGAGATGCAGCTTTTCTTTTACTGGCACCCTTTGAAATTAATAATTTGGCGGCTTCCAGTTGCTCATCTGTTACGTTGCATCTTTCCGGAGCTTTCCTCAGATAATTTCGAGGCATTTTGATTTATATTTGTTCGCTGAAACAAAACAAAGCAACACATCATGCACTAAAAATGCTAGCGGGGTAAGTGTGCGTATGCGCACACTTACACGACAGGCTTCTGCGCACACTTAACCCAAACTATCGAAGTAGGATTGTATGAATATCGTTGATTATTGCGTCATCATAACAATTTAAACACCGGCAATTAAAAAACTTGATATTATATTGGACTCGATGGCAAAAAGCATATTTTCAAAAAAAATACATGACTACAAAAGATTATAGGTTAAATGTGACAAAAAATCGTAAATATTTTAACAAAAATCTTAATTTACCTCTCAATCCAAAATGGCACGGGAACAGCCGTTGTAATACGAGCGCTTCGCAAGACGTCTTGCGGGGTACTGAAGAGGGGAGTTGCCGTTCCTTAGCGATATATATTTTTCAAGATATTTAGAATGCGCACACTTATACGCTGCGCACACTTGACCCACATGACTCTATTATGGACATAAAATGTATATTTGTGAATTATGTATAATTATGAACTAGGTATAATAGATTTATTTCTTTTTTTTTTAAATCTAAATCAAAATGTAGGTTACTACTTCGTGCACCAGGTCCTATAGTTGTTTGATGAATTTAATTTAGATAATAAATACTTAAAAATTATGGGGAGATGGAATAGTCATGCTCACTAAAATGTCACTGGGGTGGTGGCGCTATGTGGCGGGTCGTTACATTCCCTACAATATGGTTGAGTGAAGCGATGGCTGGCACATACGTCATGCTTGTGAACAGGTGCCACCTTTGGGGACTGGTCTGCTCCAGCTTACCTCTCGAAAGTAAAAACTTACTTGAGTACTTATTTGTTTCATCACTCATCAAAACCAATACTATATGACTTGGTCCAAAGTGAGCTACACATAGCAATAAGTTAGATACTGATACTGTAAATGATCTGCTGAGTTTCTTACCGGTGTCTTCTCGGTAGATATAGGTTCCGAACCGGAAGTAGAATCACTTTGCATTGTATTCAATGACGATTCAAAAGTGTTATATGTAACCTACTTGAATAAAGAAATATTTGAGTTTGAGTTTGAGTTTGAGTTTATTGCTTCTTCAATGAAATGAAGCGGCCTACCAAGATGAATATTTTTTGTAAAGGCAGTATGTCGATCGCTAATAGTTTGGTTGGGCTTTTGTGTTTTCTTCTCAGGGTCACCAGGGACACCAGATCTCGATAATCCTAGCTTTTATAGTTTTCCCTTTATGTGGCCATTAAAACCTAACTCTGTACCAAATTTCAGCTCTCAGAGTTTATGGGAAGTACTAGTTCTATTTTGAAGATCATGAGTGGGTGAGTGTGTGTCGAAAATGCGAAACTTTGCTTTCCTTCAACTTCGAAACTAAATGACCTACAGACTTGAAATTTTGGATTTCAAGTAAGGGTCTATAGCTTATTGGATGACGAAAATTTCAGTGTTCTGGTTTTATCCAGAGGTTCTCAAATAGGGGCCTGAAAATGCAGCGAAATGGTTCCTGTAAAGGATGGTACGGCAGTGTTTGCTTTGCTTCGCGCTCGACTTGGCGGGGGCACTGCCGTGCCCCCTGATTAACATTTAACATTTATGAATTAGTCATGTTTTAATATCTTTGTGGTACAATGTTATATTCTCCATCATTCTTATTTAGATTACTTTTAACATGTGGCAAACAGTTGGCCAGCTAAAATTTTTATTTTAAAAATGTTTTTTTACCCAGAATATAAATCTCCCTTAATGCAACCATTTTCAAAATTCAAAAATAGTAAATGTGTAGAAAATATATGAATTAAGAGGTATTTGAAATTACTGATTCCAATCTAATTGCCTTAAACTTTTCTTTCATTAATATATTGAAAGCATCTAACAACCTGGGCTTGTTGTATATTTATTTTCAACAAGCAGTGTCTGTGACTTCGTTCACATACACTAAAGGAATTCTAATTATTTTTTTTTATATTTTTTTATGAATAAAGTAGACTAAGTTCTCCTTATTACATCAGCTACCTGCCAATAAAAGTCCCTTCAAAGTAGGGCCAGTCATTTCATAGATTAGCCGGAACAAACCAGACAGACAGACAAACAAACAAAAAAACAATTTTGTTATATGTACCGTATATATATTAATGTGCACGTAGTTAAAGGCGGTTATTAAAATATTACAATCAGACACTCCAATTTTATTTATATTTTTAGATTCGATTTTTTATTAAAAGTTTATTTTAGAGTAAAATATATAGATTATTATCATTAATTTGTGTGATTGACTTTCAGTTTTTGTTCTGCTTCTTGACAGTTGTAGGTGTGATAGGTGTCAAGAAACCAAAAGTTGTTAAGGTGGTGTTGTTGTTAGTGGTGTAACAGACGAAATGCATTTGTGTTGCAGACGTACGTGGGCAACGCGCTGGTGTCGGTGAACCCGTGCCGGCCGCTGCCGCTGTACTCGGCCGAGCTCGTGCGCGCCTACCTCGCGCGCCCGCCGCACCAGCTGCCGCCGCACCTGTCAGTACACCTGCCTCTCAACCTTTACATTTACAAAGTACTATTATGAATTGAGCTTCTTATCTTAGAGATAAGTTAGTTGTCCTTTCTTTCTCATTGCGAGTACCTGTGTTGTGCATCCATTAAGGAGCCTGGGGTCCAACAACTATAATCCTGTTTTTCAGAGACTGGCTGTTGTATTATCTTCTCTCTTTTTGTCTTTGAGACTGGCTATTGTATTCTTTGCTCTGCAATTGTCTCCACAAACCTTAGAAAAGGAGCCAGATATATTTGGTGATTCAAATATATTATTATATTGAGGGTCATTAACTTAGTGTCTTCCAAAGCAGGGACTTATTCGTATCGGAAGTGCCTAAAGCACATATTTTCATAATCAGGCGATTCCAACCTGCAATGTTCTAGTCAAACAGAAAAAAGCAAGGAAAAGTGTTCTTCGTGAGATAACTTAAGAAAGATTTATTTATTTATTTATTTATTTAAGATTTACCAACGTTTAATAACAATATTACTTACAAACTATACATACAATAATACCAGTAGTGATGTTACCAACAATTACAGGTAAATACAACTTTTTAAGTTTTCGAGTAGGCAGTTATTAATTAATTAATCTATATTATATAAAGCTAAATTACCACTGACTGACTGACTGACTCATCGGGGGTGTTTTTGGGGGTGTTCGAGTTGTTTTACCTCTTTGGGGTGTTCTAAGGGGGTGGGTTATTTTTCAATCAAAGCAGGTTTTTCTATTTTTTTTCCCGAAAATCCAAGATGGCGGCCGATTTTGCTGGATTGAAATAAAAAAAATGTATAGAGTGGCCAGGCGGTTTTTACTTTTTTAGAGAATGGTGTTAAAGTGAAGTACACTGAAAAAGTAAAATGTCAAAAAAACAAGATGTCCGCGCCGCCATCTTGGATCGAAAATTCGGTTTAGAGGTGTTTTTGCGGGCTCGTGGTGGAGAGGTTTCCACAGATAATTGAAAAATTTTTTTTGGACTTTGCTGGCAGTTTAGTCAAGTTGACAACCTTATCCATAGATTATAGAGTTTGGCCATAGAGACGGCGCTGGCGGCAGTTTTGTAGGGAGCAAAAAATTTGTCATTTTTAAAGTCGATTTTGAGGGGGATGGCAACACCATGTCGAATCGGTTTGTATAGAGCGATTGTAGGTTAGTTATCCGTCTATTGATTTGAGAAATAAATTCTACCAAATTCATGGTAGTTTTTACCCCATGGCCCCAAATGGTAGGAAAAAAAATTACCTTGTAGAAAAAAAATAAATACGCTGTGGGGTGGCCATGGAGGTCCGAAGTGACAAAATCGTAGTTTTTTGGAAAAATCCTGGCAACCCTAGAAATGGCGGGGAAAAACATTTTTTCGACATGGTCATTTTCCAAAAGCTCTAGGGGCGACTGGGTGGGAGCGAGAAAAAAAATAACAATTAGGTCTGATGCAATATATAACCTAGAATACAGGAAAAATATGGCCGTTTGAAAATCCAAGATGGCGGACCCCCTTTCAGCCATTTTGAATTTTTCACGATTTTCAAAACGGTTTTTTTGGCACTTGGCAACATTTGAGCGAGTCGCAATGTATAGAGCGGTTGCATGTCTGAATGATGTGTGTTGCCAGGTGAAATAAAATTTCTACCATTTTTGGTAGTTTTTGACACGTGCCCAAAAAACGAAAAAAAATTTTTTTGACATTTGGTTGAAACGTCTACCACTTAATTGTGTATAGCCTATAGCCGAATGATATTTTGTGGCTTTTGGTCAGATCACCTGGCAACACTGGGAGCTACGGTGAAAAATATTTTTTCGACATGGTCATTTTCCAAAAGTTCTGAGGACGACTGGGTGGGAGCAAGAAAAAAAATGAAAATGAGGTTCGCTGTCAAATATAATCTAGATTATGGGAAAACTATAGACTTTTTGATTTACAAGATGGCCGACGCGCTGGTGGCCATTTTGTAATTTTTTCGTGTTTTTGAAAACTTAAAATTCAAATTTCGGTTATTTTTTTTAATTTGAGCGACTCGCAATGTACTAGGCGGTTATGTGTTTTGTCATCGTGTGTTGCCAGGTGAAAAAATATTTCTACCATTTTTGGTAGTTTTTGGCTCAGGTCCCGAAAAGGTCGAGAATAGAAATAATGACATTTCGCGCAAATCATTCCCATGTGCCTATGAGGCATCTTAGTAGTAATGACATTTGACTATTTTTATTTCCTTAATTGGGCAACACCGAGAGCTGGTGAGGAAAAAGTGCAAAAAACATGGTCACCTACCGGAGGCTCTGTGGGCCACAGGATATAAAATTTGAAAAAAGTAAAAATGAGGTTTGATGCCGTATATAACCTAAATTACAGGAAAACTATAGGCTTTTCGATAAACAAAATGGCGGATGCGCTGGCGGCCATGATGTAAAAATCTGCAGGATTCAAAATGTATTCATCAACTTTCGGGGTAGAAGGTGGGGCTGTAGGGAAAAAATGCTCGGAGCTTTATTGGAGGTCTACATGATGCCCCTGTGATGGTTCAAAAATTTACCCGATTTTTGGGGTAATTTCGGAGATTTTGGGCCCGACAGAAATTGCTCGAATTTAAAAAAAATAAGTATGAGGTCCTGTCAAAAATGTCCATCCGTGGTCGATTGACCCAAAAAAAAGCGAGTAAGTACGAAATTTTAGAAAAAATTGGAAAATCAAATTTCTATGGAGTACTTGGTTCCCCATACATTTTGTACTGAAATTGACCTTAGTAAGAAAATGTATGGAGAAATTGTTGCATATTAATGTAGTACCGTATTGAGTGCTATTAAAACTTGGAAATGGTAACATTGCGAGGCCGGAGGCCGAGCTGCGTTGCGAGACCATAGGTCGAGCGCCGCGTAGGGCGAAGCCCGAAGCGGCTATATTCTGTGTAACTTTCGCGAGGCCGAAGGCCGAGCTTCGAATGCGAGGCCAAAGGCCGAGCGCCCGCGTAGAGCGAAGCTCGAAGCGGCTGCCATCAAACACTTTGGGCCGATATAGACGAGACAATTGATCGAGTAACCTACGCGAGGCCGTAGGCCGAGCTGCGATGCGAGACCATAGGTCGAGCGCCGCGTAGGGCGAAGCCCGAAGCGGCTATGTTCTGTGTAACTTTCGCGAGGCCGAAGGCCGAGCTTCGAATGCGAGGCCGTAGGCCGAGCGCCCGCGTAGAGCGAAGCTCGAAGCGGCTTCCGTCGAACACTTTGGCCATTTTATTAAAGTGCAATCCAAGTCACCCTAGGCGCGAGGCCGCAGGCCGAGCTGCGCCGCGCAGGGCGGAGCCCGGAGCGGAAAGGCTCCTTAGGCCACAGTTGATAAACTCTAGCGCCGTATAAAAAAAGCACTAGCCCCCCATTGCGGACGGTTCAACACCCCCGTGTCACACCCGCGAGGCCGCAGGCCGAGCTGCGTATGCGAGGCCGAAGGCCGAGCGCCGCGGGAGGGCGAAGCCCGGGAGCGGCCAGCGCCGCAGGCCTAGCTTTTAGCAGACTCGCGCGAAGCGCGTGCTGCAAAAGCTAGTTAAGATAATATAAGACTAAATGAATATATATTGCATAGTGTTAACTGCACGAAACCTCCTTGAGGATTGTACCGAGTGGGTCAAAGTTAAAGTCAAGAACGTCACTATAGTTATTTATAATATTTTTTAGACAGTTAACGTGGCCGCCCTAGATGCTTATGGCCTCTTTTGTTTGTTTGTTTTAATACTCTGTGTCATACCATGTGCAGGTACGCCATCACTGCCGCAGCGTACCGCTGGGTGCGCGATCGGAATGAGAGTCAATGCATTGTTATTACTGGTAAGATTGTTTTCAATATAATGTTTATATTGATCTGAATGTAACTTCAACACGTTTTACATAGAAACACTTACATTTTATTTTAGTTGCTACAACTTAACTTTTATCGTGCGCTTTGGTCGTATGAGAAATAAATGTCTTTAAACGGAAGTAAAACGTATGTACATATATGTAGAGACTTGTGCTACTGGCTGGTGTGAGGTGAAGATTGTGGTGTACTGTTTAAGGCGAGAGCGGCGCGGGCAAGACGGAGGCGGCGCGCGTGTGCCTGCAGTGCGCGGTCGTGGCGGGCGGGGGCGGGGGCGGGGGCGGGGGCGGGGGCGAGGGTGCCGGGGGCGGGGGCGGGGGCGGGGGCGCGGGGGGTGCCGGGGGCGCGGGGGGCGCGCTCACGGCCGCGGGCACGCTGCTCGAGGCGTTCGGTAACGCCGCCACCGCGCGGAACCACAATGCCAGTAGATTTGTGAGTAATATTAATAAAAAGTTTCACTAATCTTCCTTTTTAATTTGACTGTAAAATTAAACACCTGTAATTCCTTTTTAGGGAAAATTGTTAGAAATAGAATTCGATTTCAAAGGCCAGCCTGTGGGTGGACACATAACGCATTGTAAGTTTTGTTTTTAATTTGAATTTTTGAAGTATTACATATTCAGTGAAACCTATTGTTTATATGGATTTCTTATTTTCCAACACGCAGACCTTTTGGAGAAGGTGATTTATTTATATTAATATATCAGTTTGTTTTTACCAAATTTTTAAAGCCTCCGCTCAGATCACGCGTATTTTTAACATACTTAGCATGAATTCTTAACAACCCTTATCATTGAAAAGAATAAAAAGAAAATGTGTGCTCTAGAAGTAAAGTATATGTATCTGAAGTGGTACATGGCAAGCGTCACCGCGTGCAGGTGTGTAGTGAGCGTGTTGTTGCGTGCGCAGGAGCGGGCGTGCGGCGCGGCGGAGGGCGAGCGCAACTTCCACGTGTTCTACCAGCTGCTCGCCGGCGCCGACCCGCACCTGCTCAGTCAGTACCTCGCCCTGTGCCCTGTATACTACACTTGTTCTACCTACTATCCGCTTGATTGATGCCCTCTGCATTGCTAAGGACTCCAATATTGGAAGCAAGTCATTGTCGTAATAAGGGGTAATAGTGGTTCACCGTGCTGACCAAATATGGGGTGATCACAAATGTTATGTTCGTCGGGAAATCGAACCTAGGTCCCTGAGGTCATGACCTAGTAATTGCTTACACAACTAGACCATCGAGGTTTTCCATACATAACCACATTTTGCCCTGTTGACGATTTTTTGAGTGGCAAAATAAAAAATCCCGAGCGCGAGTTTCGGTCAGGCCAATTAGGGAAACTAATTTTTTGACATGCAATCAACTAGTCTCGAAAACAATTATTTGTTTGTTACATTTATATATTTTTTTATTGAATATACCGAGATATTATACCTGGCGTCTTATATCACGCACCTCTGTGTATTAACGTTGTTATTATGTTTTGTGGTTTAAAACTCGCATTCGATACATATAACCCAAGCTTATGAAAACGTGTTAAAAAAGCACACATATTATAATACAGGAAAACCGAACACTGAAAATGTCTCAAGACTGTCTCAAGTTACATGTGTGAGGCGGCGTGCAAGTAATGAACGAAAGTGTTGTGGTGTCGTAGAGCGTCTGCGCCTGCAGCGGTCGTGGGAGGCCTACCGCATCCTGCGCGGCAGCGGCGCAGGCGCAGGCGCGGAGGAGGCTCTGGCCGCCTCCGCCTCCGCCTCCGCCTCCCCCCGCCGCCCGCCGCCGCTCCCGCCCGCGCCTGTGCAGCACCCGCCCGGGCCCAGCCGTCCGCGCGCTGACACCGAACACTTCGCCTTCACCAAGGTCGGCCTACGGCGCCCGAGCCCGAGCCCGCCATCTACGATCGTTTCATCTCGTACCTATTGGATGGTCGTTGGTTCGATCCCCACCCAGCCAACTATGACCAACATTCAATTATTAATGTTGTAAATTGCAACGAGGAATAATCAATGGACTCATAAGTCACCTGTGGTTACGACCACGACTGTTAAATATGTTGCAACTTGTTTGCTATGGATTTCTTCTTGTTCATTTTAACGGGAGTTATTACGAATGAAAAATCCGGTAGGTTGCGTGAGATCCAACTACTAAGTTTTTGCTTATATTCGACATGGTAATAATACGTCAAATGTATCGCATGAGATGACAAAAGTTTCAATACTGTTAATTGGCTACTTGACAGTTTTTGAAACAGTATTGTCAAATGTGCGCCCGTTTATTTTATATCCCAAGCAATGCGATTTATCTGGAAAAAATGTAAATATGACGTCAACGTTCCAGACAACGAACCGATACGCATAGGAACTACTTAATTTAGATAAACAGAAAATGTTTAAATAATGCCATAAAATTAATTCTCCTGGCGTGCATAACGTATAAATTCCTACTAATTACGTAGCAATAGCACCTGACGCTCACGCACTGGCATCTAGTGTGTTTGTGTGTGCGATGTCGCCGTCGCCGGGGATGTCGTGTGTCGTGGATAGGTGTCGCGGTGCGTGATGAGGTGGTGCGTGCGCAGGCGGCGATGGCGACGCTGGGCTTCGGCGGCGGCTGGGGCGGCGGCCTCCTGCGCGTGCTCGCCTTCGTGCTGAAGCTCGGCAACGTGCAGTTCGAGCCGCAGCACAACATCGACGGCTCCATCGGCGTGCGCCTGCACCACGACTACGGTCAGACACAGTTGTAATGTGATAAAGTGCAATAAAGATTATTTGAATTTCACACCACCGCATCTACTCGTACTGTTGCCATGCTTCACGACCGATCTAAGCTGTGCTCTGGTCAGTAAGCGCCACCGTACTGTTGTCAGCTCATCTTACGCTTATTTTAAACATAATTAAAAATTTCTGCTCCTAAATATTGTGCTGATAATAACTATATTTCTAAAACTTTCTATGTTCGTATTAAGTTATTCGTGAACGTTTCGGTTTTATCAACGATGCATTATTTATTTTATTAAAAACACATTAAAGATCACATTCAAATCACTATGTCCGTCTTTGAGCGTCATAAATGCACTCCAAACAAATAAACAGACAAGAGTCATATGCGACTCAAGCAAGTAGAGTATATGCAATGTTTGTGTGCCGGTAGAGCTGCGCGAGGCGTGCGCGCTGGTGGGCGTGAGCGAGGCGGAGCTGGCGGCCGCCCTCGCCGCCGCGCCTCGCCCCGTCGCGCTGCTCGACCCGCGCGCCGACGGTACGTAATACTTAACAGTCCTCTATACAAACTAGTATGTGCCGGCAGAGCTGCGCGAGGCGTGAGCGAGGCGGAGCTGGCGGCCGCCCTCGCCGCCGCGCCTCGCCCCGTCGCGCTGCTCGACCCGCGCGCCGACGGTACGTAATACTTAACAGTCCTCTATACAAACTAGTATGTGCCGGCAGAGCTGCGCGAGGCGTGAGCGAGGCGGAGCTGGCGGCCGCCCTCGCCGCCGCGCCTCGCCCCGTCGCGCTGCTCGACCCGCGCGCCGACGGTACGTAATACTTAACAGTCCTCTATACAAACTAGTATGTGCCGGCAGAGCTGCGCGAGGCGTGAGCGAGGCGGAGCTGGCGGCCGCCCTCGCCGCCGCGCCTCGCCCCGTCGCGCTGCTCGACCCGCGCGCCGACGGTACGTAATACTTAACAGTCCTCTATACAAACTAGTATGTGCCGGCAGAGCTGCGCGAGGCGTGAGCGAGGCGGAGCTGGCGGCCGCCCTCGCCGCCGCGCCTCGCCCCGTCGCGCTGCTCGACCCGCGCGCCGACGGTACGTAATACTTAACAGTCCTCTATACAAACTAGTATGTGCCGGCAGAGCTGCGCGAGGCGTGAGCGAGGCGGAGCTGGCGGCCGCCCTCGCCGCCGCGCCTCGCCCCGTCGCGCTGCTCGACCCGCGCGCCGACGGTACGTAATACTTAACAGTCCTCTATACAAACTAGTATGTGCCGGCAGAGCTGCGCGAGGCGTGAGCGAGGCGGAGCTGGCGGCCGCCCTCGCCGCCGCGCCTCGCCCCGTCGCGCTGCTCGACCCGCGCGCCGACGGTACGTAATACTTAACAGTCCTCTATACAAACTAGTATGTGCCGGCAGAGCTGCGCGAGGCGTGAGCGAGGCGGAGCTGGCGGCCGCCCTCGCCGCCGCGCCTCGCCCCGTCGCGCTGCTCGACCCGCGCGCCGACGGTACGTAATACTTAACAGTCCTCTATACAAACTAGTATGTGCCGGCAGAGCTGCGCGAGGCGTGAGCGAGGCGGAGCTGGCGGCCGCCCTCGCCGCCGCGCCTCGCCCCGTCGCGCTGCTCGACCCGCGCGCCGACGGTACGTAATACTTAACAGTCCTCTATACAAACTAGTATGTGCCGGCAGAGCTGCGCGAGGCGTGAGCGAGGCGGAGCTGGCGGCCGCCCTCGCCGCCGCGCCTCGCCCCGTCGCGCTGCTCGACCCGCGCGCCGACGGTACGTAATACTTAACAGTCCTCTATACAAACTAGTATGTGCCGGCAGAGCTGCGCGAGGCGTGAGCGAGGCGGAGCTGGCGGCCGCCCTCGCCGCCGCGCCTCGCCCCGTCGCGCTGCTCGACCCGCGCGCCGACGGTACGTAATACTTAACAGTCCTCTATACAAACTAGTATGTGCCGGCAGAGCTGCGCGAGGCGTGAGCGAGGCGGAGCTGGCGGCCGCCCTCGCCGCCGCGCCTCGCCCCGTCGCGCTGCTCGACCCGCGCGCCGACGGTACGTAATACTTAACAGTCCTCTATACAAACTAGTATGTGCCGGCAGAGCTGCGCGAGGCGTGAGCGAGGCGGAGCTGGCGGCCGCCCTCGCCGCCGCGCCTCGCCCCGTCGCGCTGCTCGACCCGCGCGCCGACGGTACGTAATACTTAACAGTCCTCTATACAAACTAGTATGTGCCGGCAGAGCTGCGCGAGGCGTGAGCGAGGCGGAGCTGGCGGCCGCCCTCGCCGCCGCGCCTCGCCCCGTCGCGCTGCTCGACCCGCGCGCCGACGGTACGTAATACTTAACAGTCCTCTATACAAACTAGTATGTGCCGGCAGAGCTGCGCGAGGCGTGAGCGAGGCGGAGCTGGCGGCCGCCCTCGCCGCCGCGCCTCGCCCCGTCGCGCTGCTCGACCCGCGCGCCGACGGTACGTAATACTTAACAGTCCTCTATACAAACTAGTATGTGCCGGCAGAGCTGCGCGAGGCGTGAGCGAGGCGGATACCTCTAGTTCATAATATGATGGTTGTGTGCAGAGGAGAGCTCGGCGGAGGAGTCTCTGGGCGGCGCGGAGTGCGGCTGGGAGGGCGCGGAGTGGGCGGGCGCCCTGCGCGACCGGCTGCTGGCCGCCACCTACGCGCGCCTCTTCACCTGGCTCATCAACGCCGTCAACATGGCCATCGAGGTGACCTTCTATACACACCTCGCATAACAACATTCGCTCTAACAACAAACGCCGTCCTGCCCCAGTTATCGATCTAGACTTCTGTCACCTACCGAATTAGTAATTTCCAACAATTTAAGGATATTAGGTATAGTGTGCGCGTTAGTTACCTTACTTCGGAATTTTGTTTATTTTTTAAGCTTTATGCATTTCATCAGATTCTTACATTTAGTCCTGAAATTAATCTGCCATTTAATGTCTCATGTGCGTTTTCTCAAGCGTTTACATAATCCCCCTCCCCCAATCCGCCACACGCGTACCGCAGGCAGCGACTAGCGCGCACGTGCGCACTATGATATTCGTGGTATTGGTTCGACGGTAATCTCCTTTGCATTCGATTTCCTTTGCATGTGCAGTTATGTATTGAATAGATCTTTAAATTTTAACACAATTTGTGACCAGATCGATGTATGCATGTATATGTTATTGGGTAGTGTTTATTATTTACGAAACTTAAGAGCAGCCTAACATTATATTCGTGTGTGGGAAGGATCATTAGTAACGTCTCGTGTGTGCGCCAGGCCGGGGCGGGCGGCGCGCGGCGGTCGCTGGGCATCCTGGACGTGTACGGGTTCGAGTGCCTGGCGCACAACGGGCTGGAGCGGCTGCTGATCAACTACGCGGCGGAGCGCGTGCAGGCGGCGGTCACGGCCGCCACGCTGCGCCGCGAGCAGGAGGAGTACGCGCGCGAGGGGCTCGCCTGGCAGCCGCTGCCCTACACCGACCACGAGCTGCACGCCGACCTGCTCGACGTGGGCCCCGAGAGCGTGCTGGGCGCACTGCGCGAGACGACGGTGCGCGGCGGCGGCGACGCGGCCTTCCTGCAGCGGCTGCAGCGCCGCCGGCACCCGCGCCTGCTCGTCGTGCCGCCGGACCACTTCCAGTTTGTGATATTTGATACAAATTAACATGCAACCACGCCACGGACCTTATTTCATGACCTCAACTGTTATGGTCTAAAGAGTGTCCTAAACATATCAAGTGGTTTTGTTTACCGACTTTAGTCGGTACGGTTAGTGGATCGCTTTGCAATAGAGTAGATGACTAAAAATCCTGTTTTGTGCTAAAGTTAGATTAGCAAAACAAGTAACGTGTGCGCTTGTGTCAGGGTGGTGCACTTCGGCGGGCCGGTGTCGTACTGCGCGCGCGGCGTGGTGGAGCGCAACCGCGACGGCGTGTGCAGACGCGCGGCCGCCGCGCTCGCCGCCGCCTCCGAGCCGCTGCTGGCCGCGCTCTTCACGCACCCGCACGCGCACGCGTGAGTGCTCCACGGTGCTGCACACCCGGCCCGTCACCGACCGACAACAGACTCACACTTCGACGGCTCTTGAACCAACTTGGATTTTCTTCTACTTTCAATTAAGGGGGAAATAATTGTGTTTTGTTTTTGTTAATTAATTTTTTATTTGTTTCAAATACAAATTCCATTACTAGCGAGCAAACATCATTGTTGACCCAGTAATTTAGCAACTGGTAACCTCAAAAATTTTGGGAACAAAATTTGGATAGAAAAGAATTTACATTATACACAAAAAAGGATCGGAATATTATTTAAAGCATTAATTCCGAGCAATAATAGGATTTTTTTGAACTTTGATTTAGGGGTGAACACTTAGCAATGTATTAGATCGCCGAGTCAGCCGCTTGTAGGTATTGTGTAGCAGCGTGCCTGTGCGCAGGGGCTCGCCGCGGCGGCCGGCGGCGCTGGGGTGCCGGCAGCGGGCGCTGGTGGGCGCGCTGGTGCGCCGCCTGCCGCCCGCGCCGCGCCTCGTGCGCTGCCTGCGCCCCGACCCGCAGCTGCGCCCGCACCGCCTCGACGCGCAGCTGCTGCGCCACCAGATACGCTCGCAAGGGTAACTGCTTCTGCCGACACAACACTGTTAACAATTATGTACAATTTATTATGAAATCGAAAGAAGCTTTAACAACTAATAAATACTTTGAACTGGCATAAGGTTTCTATCAAGTATTCGTCAATAAACATAGTAAGCCAAAGTAGTTATTTAACGAGTGATATTTAGTGACTTTTTATTCAAAGTTTTCCTAAACATATAGTTGTTAATTTTATGCATCGTCCAACGTTCTGTAGTGACCGACGCCGTTACTCTAAATTATGATTTATAATGTTTGTCTTTATTGACGACGATATTGTTTTTGATACATATGTCAAATTGAAAAATGTTTATCCATTCATTTTTGGGATGATGACCAATAAATGTCTATTCTTTCTTTCTTTACTTAATTCGACGAAAGGTTCGTTATTTAAATGAATTAACTAATTAGTAAAGATTTGGAGTTAAATATCATATTTAATATTTACCGTTGTCGCAGAATCGTAGAGATGGCGATGCTCCGCCGCAACGGGTGGTGCGAGTCGATGTGCGCGCGCGCACTGCTGGCGCGCTACGGCGTGCTGGCGACGCGCGACACGCGCGACACGCGCGACACGCGGGACGCGCGCGACTCGCCCGGCGTGCCGACGCGCGACGACCCCGTGAGGAACGCGCGCGCCCTGCTGCGCACGCTGCCCATACCTAGCGCAGAGTTCGCCTACGGGCGCACCAAAGTGTTCATTCGTAGTCCTCGCACGGTAAGTATCTGATAATAAGCAAAGGGACTATTTGACATGTCATGAATATTTGACACGATGACATAGAACTCGTACTGAACATGTTAAGTAAAAACCGAATATTTACTAGTCACCAAAAGTTTCGATCTCGGTTTAGAGATAATAAGTTGGTGTGTAATTTTAAAATCTTCATAGATTTTACTATGTTTTTTATTCTGTGCACGACAGTTTTCGAGACAGAGGGTGGAAATAATTGATTTTATGATCACCTGTCCTATCCATAAAAATAGTATAGTAAAGATCATGTTTCATGTCAGGTGTGGGAGCTGGAGGCCCTGCGGGCGGAGCGCGTGGACGCGCTGGTGGCGTGCGTGCAGCGGGCGTGGCGCCGGCACCGCGCGAGGCTGGCGAGCCGCCGCCGGCACCGCGCGCAGGCCGTCATCGCGCGCGCCTGGCGGAACTACCGGGTGACCATGCGCACAATATATATTCACGTTTCATATTTCTTTTATATTTCAACTAAACTAATGATACAAGGAAAGAGAAGAGTGGAGACGTATCCAGCTTTCACAAATATTGTCGTTGGGCTGAAATTCTTAATCGGAGTATATCGAGACGCGTCGCGTGTGTCGCAGGCGTCGTGGTCGCTGCCGCGGCGGCTGGGGGCGGCCCGTGGCGAGGTGTGCGCGTGGGCGGCGGGCGTGGCGTGGCGGGCCTGGACCACGTCCGTGCGCCGCCGCTACCTGCTGAGCCTGTGGCGCCGGCTGCCGGCGCGGCACCTGTCGCCGGCATGTGCCGCGTGGCCGCCGTGCCCGCAGCCGCGCCTGCTCGGCCGCGTCGACGCCCTGCTGCGCCGCCTGCACCACAGGTGGCGCTGCCGCCTCTACCGCGCCGCCTTCGACCAGACGCAGCGGAACCGCATGAGGGAGAAAGTCACTGCCAGTGTGCTTTTTAAGGTCAGTTTTATAAAAGCTCTGCTGGGTTATTATGAAACAATCATCCGTTTCTCTATAACATTCTTTGCATGGCGCACTAGCCTACGAGTATAAAAAACCTTGTAATAATAATAGTGTATGTGTGTCGGCAGGACCGCAAGATGAACTACGCGCGCAGCGTGGCGCACCCGTTCGTGGGCGACTACGTGCGGCTGCGAGCCTCCGCCGCCTGGCGTCGCGGGCCCGGCGCCGCCACCGGCGACAAGTACGTCGTCTTCGCCGACCTCGTGGGCAAGGTATGCTGATGATCGATTGTATTCGCAACTGCATACTGCAATAGCTTATGATGTCATTTTGGCTCGACTATAATAGTTTATATCGATTCTGTCAAAATACTCTCCTCCATAGCTACAATTTCGCGATTCTAGGATAGCGTTCATTTGAACTACAAATAATTTCCAAAAAATGTAAAACATTTATTTGACTTAGTATGCATGTTATGTGGTAAGTCGACTGTGGTCGTGAACCGTGTCGAGTGTGCGCTCTGTTAAGTCGGTCGCGGCGTGCAGGTGGCGCGGTCGAGCGGGCGCGTGTCGCGCTGCCTGGGCGTCGTGTCGACGGGCGCGCTGCTGCTGCTGGAGGCGCGCTCGCTGCGCGTCAAGCGGCGCGTGCCCGCGCACACCGTCTACCGGCTCTCGCTGTCGCCCTACGCCGACGACCTGCTCGTCGTGCACGTGCGCGCGGTAACACTACGATACACTACACATACTTACTAACCGCTGCCTGGGCGTCGTGTCGACGGGCGCGCTGCTGCTGCTGGAGGCGCGCTCGCTGCGCGTCAAGCGGCGCGTGCCCGCGCACACCGTCTACCGGCTCTCGCTGTCGCCCTACGCCGACGACCTGCTCGTCGTGCACGTGCGCGCGGTAACACTACGATACACTACACATACTTACTAACCGCTGCCTGGGCGTCGTGTCGACGGGCGCGCTGCTGCTGCTGGAGGCGCGCTCGCTGCGCGTCAAGCGGCGCGTGCCCGCGCACACCGTCTACCGGCTCTCGCTGTCGCCCTACGCCGACGACCTGCTCGTCGTGCACGTGCGCGCGGTAACACTACGATACACTACACATACTTACTAACCGCTGCCTGGGCGTCGTGTCGACGGGCGCGCTGCTGCTGCTGGAGGCGCGCTCGCTGCGCGTCAAGCGGCGCGTGCCCGCGCACACCGTCTACCGGCTCTCGCTGTCGCCCTACGCCGACGACCTGCTCGTCGTGCACGTGCGCGCGGTAACACTACGATACACTACACATACTTACTAACCGCTGCCTGGGCGTCGTGTCGACGGGCGCGCTGCTGCTGCTGGAGGCGCGCTCGCTGCGCGTCAAGCGGCGCGTGCCCGCGCACACCGTCTACCGGCTCTCGCTGTCGCCCTACGCCGACGACCTGCTCGTCGTGCACGTGCGCGCGGTAACACTACGATACACTACACATACTTACTAACCGCTGCCTGGGCGTCGTGTCGACGGGCGCGCTGCTGCTGCTGGAGGCGCGCTCGCTGCGCGTCAAGCGGCGCGTGCCCGCGCACACCGTCTACCGGCTCTCGCTGTCGCCCTACGCCGACGACCTGCTCGTCGTGCACGTGCGCGCGGTAACACTACGATACACTACACATACTTACTAACCGCTGCCTGGGCGTCGTGTCGACGGGCGCGCTGCTGCTGCTGGAGGCGCGCTCGCTGCGCGTCAAGCGGCGCGTGCCCGCGCACACCGTCTACCGGCTCTCGCTGTCGCCCTACGCCGACGACCTGCTCGTCGTGCACGTGCGCGCGGTAACACTACGATACACTACACATACTTACTAACCGCTGCCTGGGCGTCGTGTCGACGGGCGCGCTGCTGCTGCTGGAGGCGCGCTCGCTGCGCGTCAAGCGGCGCGTGCCCGCGCACACCGTCTACCGGCTCTCGCTGTCGCCCTACGCCGACGACCTGCTCGTCGTGCACGTGCGCGCGGTAACACTACGATACACTACACATACTTACTAACCGCTGCCTGGGCGTCGTGTCGACGGGCGCGCTGCTGCTGCTGGAGGCGCGCTCGCTGCGCGTCAAGCGGCGCGTGCCCGCGCACACCGTCTACCGGCTCTCGCTGTCGCCCTACGCCGACGACCTGCTCGTCGTGCACGTGCGCGCGGTAACACTACGATACACTACACATACTTACTAACCGCTGCCTGGGCGTCGTGTCGACGGGCGCGCTGCTGCTGCTGGAGGCGCGCTCGCTGCGCGTCAAGCGGCGCGTGCCCGCGCACACCGTCTACCGGCTCTCGCTGTCGCCCTACGCCGACGACCTGCTCGTCGTGCACGTGCGCGCGGTAACACTACGATACACTACACATACTTACTAACCGCTGCCTGGGCGTCGTGTCGACGGGCGCGCTGCTGCTGCTGGAGGCGCGCTCGCTGCGCGTCAAGCGGCGCGTGCCCGCGCACACCGTCTACCGGCTCTCGCTGTCGCCCTACGCCGACGACCTGCTCGTCGTGCACGTGCGCGCGGTAACACTACGATACACTACACATACTTACTAACCGCTGCCTGGGCGTCGTGTCGACGGGCGCGCTGCTGCTGCTGGAGGCGCGCTCGCTGCGCGTCAAGCGGCGCGTGCCCGCGCACACCGTCTACCGGCTCTCGCTGTCGCCCTACGCCGACGACCTGCTCGTCGTGCACGTGCGCGCGGTAACACTACGATACACTACACATACTTACTAACCGCTGCCTGGGCGTCGTGTCGACGGGCGCGCTGCTGCTGCTGGAGGCGCGCTCGCTGCGCGTCAAGCGGCGCGTGCCCGCGCACACCGTCTACCGGCTCTCGCTGTCGCCCTACGCCGACGACCTGCTCGTCGTGCACGTGCGCGCGGTAACACTACGATACACTACACATACTTACTAACCGCTGCCTGGGCGTCGTGTCGACGGGCGCGCTGCTGCTGCTGGAGGCGCGCTCGCTGCGCGTCAAGCGGCGCGTGCCCGCGCACACCGTCTACCGGCTCTCGCTGTCGCCCTACGCCGACGACCTGCTCGTCGTGCACGTGCGCGCGGTAACACTACGATACACTACACATACTTACTAACATCTAATGCACTAGATGAAATAATCAGTAATCTAAATACGGTAGTTTTTTTTATATTAAAGAAACATCTTTTGATTGGATCGCTGCTAGCAAATAGGTGGAATGAAAGCAGAATTGTATACTGAATTGCAAATGTCACTTTTATCGATAAAAATAAATGTTTTTTAATTTTATCGATAAAAGTGTTTTTATAAGTAAGGAGATAAAATAATTAATATTCACTATTTCCTTAGATTCTTTATTGAATTAATATTTTTAAAACACATTTAAATTGTATGTCAAAAGTATCATTTGACAAAATATGAAAAGTTTTAAAATCCAATGTAAGACGGTGCATGGACGGTGATGTCGTTCCAGATGGGCGGCGCGGAGAGCTCGCTGGAGGAGCTGTCGCAGTGCTCCTCCCGCGACGCGCCCGACGCGCCCGGCTGCCTCTTCGGGGTGAGTCCGCGCGTCTCATGTGCGCCTCTGGATCAATTGTTTCAAATAGATAGATAAGATAAAGATAAAGATAAAAATCATTTATTTCTTCTCCACAATCTTAGGTTTACAAAGTGAGATTATAACTATTATAACTATATAATATAAATTTATAAGATTGTAAGAGACTGGTGCCTGAAAAAGGCATGCGCCTGTACCACAGTACACCAGTACTCTCCTCTCTGTGACGGGGCCAGGAATGTACATTATAATTATTGTTTTAAGGTTATTATAAATTGGAGAAAGAAGCTATAATTATGCTATTAGCGTAGGGTGATTGGGAAGGGTAGGAGGGAAGGAATATGGAAAATGGAAAAGACATCTACCGGGGAGTCACAAGCAGTTTTTCCGTTTCATCATAACTGAGGTTTAGAAGATGGTTTGTTACGATAATTTTGCAGGCGAACTTAGTAAGGGAGATATTGTTAAGTTTTTTGTGGAGGGTGTTGTAAAGGTGGGCTCCTAAATAGCAGAAAAAGCGGTGGGAGAACGTTGTTTGGAACGACGTCTTTTTTACAACCAAATGATTTCGGCGGGGGATAGAATGTGGAGTCGGTTGAATTGTGACCCCGTGCTGCTTGAGAATAGTATGCAATATGAAAAGTTGGCGTACGGTAAGTAATTGACAGTGTTGAAAGAGATCAAAGGTAGGGAAGCGGTGGGGTTTAAAAGTGCAAACTTTTAGTAGGGCTCTTTGAGCCCTTTCAAGTTTTAAGATGTGTGTCTTAGAAGCTCCACCCCAAGAAGTAACACAATATATTAGCAGAGATTGACAGAGCGAAAGGTACACTGATTTTACGAGTGACGGGTCTGCTACTTTGCGAAGGCTTCTAAAAACAAACATTAGTTTGCGGATTCTGGTTAAAGTTACATTAAGATATTTTTGAAAACTGAGCTTGTTGTCTAGAGTGGTACCAAGATATTTGATCGCGTCAGTCTTAGTAAGTGTGGGACAGGAGCACGTATGGTCAGAGGAAAATGTGTGGATTTGTGAGTGAGCGAAAATTGAATAATTAAGAGATTTTACAAGAGAAGTATGTGTTATAGAAAAGTTTATCACGACGGTTTTTTGTACGTTGAGAGTAAGGAGATTCAGACGTAGCCAGTGAGACACCGTGTCAAACCCAGCCTGAGCTTGCTTGTATGTCTCTTCCCATGTATGAGCCGTAAATATAAGGGCGGTATCGTCAGCATACGATATGATCTTGCAGAAAGGGATATCAAGAGAACATAGGTTATTGATATAAGCTAAGAAGAGTGTCGGGCCGAGGATGCTGCCCTGTGGAACGCCGTTTTCAATTGGTAAGTCAGTGCTGACGACATTGCCAATTACAGTCCTTTGTGTCCGGCCAGACAAGTAGCTGTGAAAAAGGTTGAGTTGGTTTCCTCTTACACCCAGCTGGTCGAGTTTGTATAATAGGATTGGGATTGAGACTGTGTCAAACGCCTTAGCGAGGTCTATGAAAATGCCTAGACACTTTTTGCCACTGTCCAGACTCCTAACAATGTGGTTTGTTAGATTATGGACAGCGTCAGCCGTGCTCCTACCAGTTCGAAAGCCATATTGGGCAGAAGACAGAACTGAAATTTGTTCAAGATATTTCATCAGGCGAGAGTTAATTATGCGCTCTAAAATTTTTGACATAGCTGGTAGAACCGAAATTGGGCGGTAGTTATTTACACAGCTTCGCTCCCCTTTTTTATAGATGGGGTGGACTAGTGCCCTCTTGAAGGCGTTAGGGAAAATGCTGGTGGAAAGGCTAGTATCGCATATATGGGCTATTGCAGGAATCAGAAGGTGTTTATATTGTTTTAAAAATGAGGTTAAGATACCGTACCAGCCCATTGCGCAGTCCTGCCTGAGAGAAGATATGATGGAGTCAATCTCGTTATAATCTGTGCTTAAGAGTACAAAGGAACTAGAGGGCTTATGATAAGAAGGAAAATAATGCGTGAGATTTTGAGGACTACGGGAAATTTGCTCAGGGTCATTGTTGGTGATTTTTTCAGCAAGGGTTTTACCGACACTGACAAAGTGAGCATTAACATTGTTTACAGCTTCCACAGGCTCAGTTTTAGCGTTAAGAAGAGCATTTGATGTTGACAGAGATTTGTTAAGGTTCGTAATTTTTCTTATTGCGCTCCAAATTGCCTTGCTATTACTGCCAGCCTTTTTAATAAGCTCACGCTCATATTCGAGTTTAACCCGTTTTAACATAGAATTGCAAAAGCTGCGATATCGGACATAGGTAGTCTTAAGGACATCATTGTTAGGGTTCTTTTTAGATTTTTTGTGCAATTTATCTCTGTTCCTGATGCATCTGAGGAGGCCTGGCGTCATCCACGGTTTCAATGTCCTTTAACGGCGAGGTAACGAAAGTATGAGAGAATGGGTGGTTATTGCTGTTTGCAAAGAGTTAATGAAAATATTTGTAGCCTCATCTGGATCCGTACACTTTAATACTGGGGTAAAGTCCATATTTTCTAGTGTTTTAGTTAGTTCATGATAATTAATTTTATGTACAGTTTTTGGAGAAGAACTTAATCTTGATAGACCGATATTCAGAGGCACAGCGTCATGATCACTAACAGAACATTGGATGACTAAGCATTGAGCCGGATAGCAGCACCTTAGGATAACATGATCAAGACAAGAGGGGCCGCGAGTGGGCAGGGTGTGTGCCGGTAAAGAACATTGTTAAGGCGATATTGGGCCCGAAAGGCCGTGGTGTTACACCGTATTCGTAGAGTGAATACTACGGTTTTTTTTTTCTCTTTATTATTAAGGACTTTTGTCTTAACATAGACATGTCAGTCCTATTGTAACTTAAACAAAATATACACAAAATTAATTTTACAATAACCTAATAATAATTAAGACAATAAGCGAGTCCACACAACATCCTCGCCATATCAGATGTAGGATAACCCAAAATGCTTTGAATGAATCCGACATCTAACCGGTTCAAATGCATTGAGGCTACCATTGCCTGCCGCTGAACATCATTCTTGACACATTCCATCAACAAATGTTGGACGTCATCTATGGTTCCACATATGTCACAGTTTTGAGAACTCAATTTTTTCATAAGAAACCCAAACTTGTTTGATGGAAAGTGTCCAGATCTTAGTCTATGTAATGTAACAACAAGTTGTCTA
Source organism: Glyphodes pyloalis (assembly GCA_037074685.1). Classification (NCBI taxonomy): domain Eukaryota; kingdom Metazoa; phylum Arthropoda; class Insecta; order Lepidoptera; family Crambidae; genus Glyphodes; species Glyphodes pyloalis. Next base: position 132,945 of record JAYKKO010000012.1, on the reverse strand, counting down.
CTAAATTTACATTTACAAAACCAAGGGATACGAGGAGGCTCACATTGGATAGTTTTGTACCAAATTCCCTTACTTTTAGCTTGCTCATTAAAATATTCTTTCCAATCATTAAAACACCTGTCTCTAATTTTTTGCAAAATTTCTGTACAGAATGGCAGGATATTGTAGGGCTGTCCTTCCGTAGCTGCTTTTTTTGCCAAACGGTCCGCCTCCTCATTCCCACTGAGTCCGATATGTGGTGGAATCCACTGAAGTCTAAAGCATACACCACTATTTTGAAGCTCATACATCTTTGCGAGTATTTTGTATGCTACCGATGTGCCTCTGTGTCCAGAGGTGCACTGAGCTATGTGTTGCAAAGCACTTTTGCTATCCGACATTATTACAAATTTTTTAGCATTTATGTCTATTGCATAAACAATTGCCTCATATATTGCGATTAATTCCAGAGTCATTATGGATACATTTGCGTCAATTCTGAAACATGCCTTGTGGAGCTTATGTGGGACAAAGAATGCCGCGCCTTTATCAATTTTTAATTTAGAGCCATCTGTGTAAATTATAAGCCAGTCACCGTACATTTAGCTCACCTATTAGATCATTTTTTAGTTTGTTGTATTCTAGTGAGGTTTTAGGTCCTTGGACACAATCTAACTTGGTCCGGACACTTTTTACGGTATCAATATATGACACCCATATACCCAACTGAAACATGAAAAGAGGAGAACATGAACAAATTGTGCTTTCATTAGTTACGTTGAATGCCGTGAGAAGCAGGGGTTTTTTTTATTACCCCAATATCTGTTTGAACTAAATTCATCTTGTTTCTGTAATAATTCAGTTGTTACATTATTATCCCATGAATGAGCTTTAAGACAGTATTTCAGGGCAAGAAATTGCCGTCGTAATCTCAAAGGTGGAATGCAAAGCTCGCTTTCCATTACGTAAATGGGTGTACTCTTTATGAATCCTCCTATAATTCTTAGTGCCTGGTTCTGGAGCTTATCAAGTTTAGCTAAATGAGTCTTAGCACTATTGTCATAAAGAAATGACCCATAGTCTAACCTGCTTCTTATAAGAGCGATATATAAAACTCTTAAATGTTTAGGGTGTACGCCCCATCCACTACCCGTTAAAACTTTTAGAATATTTAAAAATCGTTGAGCTTTTTCATTAACTTCATTTATTTGTTTTCTCCATAAAAGAGACCGATCTAACCAAATGCCTAAATATTTAATACAATCCGTTTCCAAAATATGTCCGCTCTGGATGCTCAATTTTATACATTGTCTTTTACGTCCCCTACTAAATAAACAAAATTTCGACTTATCCAGTGACAAGTTCAATCCCATGTCTTCTAATAAAACTACCATAGAGTTAATACTGTCTTGTATCCTTCTCTCGCATTCAGACAAGTCATTGAATCTCCAATAAAGCACAAAATCATCTGCATACTGGCATGCTATCGCGCCTCTAATATCATGGCATATCTTAAATGTAACAATGTTGAAAATCAGAGGGGAAATTGGATCTCCTTGAGCTAAACCTTTACTCGTACATCTAACAAACTCTTTTTTTCCTTCGATTTTAAGACGTCTGTCGCTTAAAAATGACCAAAAATATTTGCAATAAAGAGTACCTATTTTTAGTTCATCAAGTGTTTTGACAATTTTACTTATGAACACGTTATTGTAAGCGTTTTCTATGTCCAAAAAACAAGCTAATGTCGGCATATTTTCGGAAAAACCAACTTGGATGTATGTAACGAGACGTACCAAGGAATCCATACAAGACTGCGCTTTTCGGAAACCCGTAGAGTAATTAGAAATAATTTATACTACGGTAATTTTGAGATTTTGCAATCATAGTATGTACTTGTATATAGACGCTGTGACACGTCCACAAAATCACACTGAAAGTTATTATTTAGTAATTGAACTCCAACCACTCTCTTGAAATGATATGTTTTGTTGCTTGAACTAATTACATAATCGTTTTATTTTAAAACGAAATGTAATATTATTATTGTCATCGGTTTCTTTGCACAGAGAAGGCGCGTTGCTTGGTCCTCTCCGCAAATGTACGGTATGGTGTAGAGTGTGTGGTGACGTAATGTGTGGGTGTGCGTCCGCAGGGCGAGGGTGCGTGGCGGCGACGGGGCGACGTGGTGGTGCGCACGTGCCACGTGCTGGAGCTGGCCACGAAGCTGTTCCTGGTCGTGCAGAACGCCGTCGGCGCGCCGCCCGTCGTCAACATCGCCACCGAGTCAGTATCACCGCCCTACTGCTCTCTTCATTATAACCCCCACCCTAAAACGACGAACTGTTACAAGTTTTACGTGTCCGTCTGTGGCAACATCACTCCCAAATGGAAGAACCGATATTGATACGTTGTTTTAAATTTGAAAAACGTTGTAGTTGGAAATGTATTTAGCTATGTTTGATGGAAATCAATCCCATGTGACAGAGCTGGCGCCGCCATTAATTGTCAGATTACGTTATTTGGCGTAATTCCCTTTATATAGGTATCAAATAAAAAGACTCGAGTAGTACTAACACATCCACCCTTGGAACCATGATGGCCGCCATCACAAAATGGCGAAATGACTGGTCTTTGTCATAAATATAAGCGCTAATATCAAGCTCTCGGGTTTTTTTAATGTCGAATTTATAGTAATTACATGGTGCACAAGTGCATGGCATATCCAAAGTCAGATCCAGTTAAACTTTAATTGCACTAATTCAAATCTTATTTCTGCGTATAAATTAGCTATTTTGTTGAGGGAGGAAGTTAGTGAGTCATAGAAAATACATAATAACGTAGTGGTGAGGGTCCCCATCTTCCGCATCTGAAAGGAGTGTGTCGTAGTAGTGTGTCGTAGTAATGTGTGTGAGGCTGATGTCGATTGGTGGGCGGTGCGCGGCAGGTTCGAGGCGAACTTCGGTCAGCAGACGGTGACGGTGTCGTTCCACGCGCTGGGCGCCGGCGAGCCGGGCCAGGCACGCCTGCTGCGCCGCGGCAGCCGCATGGACGTGCTGCTCTGATGCCGCCGGGCCAGGCGCGCCTGCTGCGCCGCGGCAGCCGCATGGACGTGCTGCTCTGATGCCGCCGGGCCAGGCGCGCCTGCTGCGCCGCGGCAGCCGCATGGACGTGCTGCTCTGATGCCGCCGGGCCAGGCGCGCCTGCTGCGCCGCGGCAGCCGCATGGACGTGCTGCTCTGATGCCGCCGGGCCAGGCGCGCCTGCTGCGCCGCGGCAGCCGCATGGACGTGCTGCTCTGATGCCGCCGGGCCAGGCGCGCCTGCTGCGCCGCGGCAGCCGCATGGACGTGCTGCTCTGATGCCGCCGGGCCAGGCGCGCCTGCTGCGCCGCGGCAGCCGCATGGACGTGCTGCTCTGATGCCGCCGGGCCAGGCGCGCCTGCTGCGCCGCGGCAGCCGCATGGACGTGCTGCTCTGATGCCGCCGGGCCAGGCGCGCCTGCTGCGCCGCGGCAGCCGCATGGACGTGCTGCTCTGATGCCGCCGGGCCAGGCGCGCCTGCTGCGCCGCGGCAGCCGCATGGACGTGCTGCTCTGATGCCGCCGGGCCAGGCGCGCCTGCTGCGCCGCGGCAGCCGCATGGACGTGCTGCTCTGATGCCGCCGGGCCAGGCGCGCCTGCTGCGCCGCGGCAGCCGCATGGACGTGCTGCTCTGATGCCGCCGGGCCAGGCGCGCCTGCTGCGCCGCGGCAGCCGCATGGACGTGCTGCTCTGATGCCGCCGCACACGCCGCACACGATACAGTTGACTAGTGAGTACTGGTGCCGAGATATGATCTTTTTTATTCCGCCTTCGAATGGGAGCTATTATTCGTAATTTCACCGGGCTGCCCGTACGCTGACGCAGGCTCTGCTCTCGGGCCGCGTGCACCTGATGTGACACGTCATGTCGTCAAAATGACGCAACTAGACAGTGCCCCTGGTGGACTGACTAGCTCCTACTGCGCGTCATGAGCGCCATCGAAGTCTCGACAGCGCCGCAGCGGTGCCGCCTGCGCAGTAGCATCTGTAATATTTTCGAACGATCATAAAGCTGACGTGGAACGCGCGCAAGGTGTAACGACGTGCACGAAGTAGCAGTGACGGTGGCGTCGTTGCAGCGCTTCTTCGACGAATTGACGAGAAATCGGATTGTTTGTAATTAATTTACGTAGGCAGGCATATTGAAATTGTATCGGTTATGTACCGTTTACATTTCAGTTGACGTTATGTAATTTTATATAACTAGGTATACAAAGAGATTTATTAAGTAGATAAATAAATAATAATGTATGAGTCGTCGGATTATATCGCAGCGATGGGCTCGGCGTGCAGAGCTCGGGGCCGCGGGCGGCTCCCCCCTAAAATTTTTCACACTTTTATTGGCGGACATCGAACAGCATCGTGCCGATGCGCCCCTCCCTTATATAGTTGCTAACACGATTGTGGCCTAATCATTCTAGTCCGCAATAGGTAAATATCCTCAATATCATGATGATGAGTGTACGTACACCAAAAAACAGTGATTCTATGCATTTCATGTGTCAATGTGAGTAATGCGCGTAAATTGGTTAGGTATAATATTAAAATGTTAATAACTGCGCCGCCAGCTAGATATCATGATGATGACTGTATTTGCACTTTTGCCATTCTGATATCAGGCCGCCCCGGCTCACAAACTTTTTGACATAACTTTAGTCTAGTTTTATAAAAGCACATAGCTTGAAATTTTCCTCATATTGCTGTAACATTGCTTTCATTTTGTGACGTGCACTCGTCATACTGATGTTCATGTCTATAGTTAGAGCGCAGCGAGGGGAGGCGCCTGCGATGCTTTAAACGGTTTCAGATTACATTGTTTGCGTGAGTTGAGTTTTTGCAAGTGACTACGTTAAAGTTTCCCTTTAAAAATGGTGTATTTTGGAAAAAACATATTAAAATAAAAAAAATCGAATAAACATAAAGGATGACCATACAGAGATCCATATATACCTCACAGAGATCTTTTTTAACGCTTTGCAAATAATTGATATAAGAAATAATATAAAGGTCCCAGTATTGAACCCTGAGGAAATCCCATAGGTTAATAGTCACCAGAAGAGTAAGTTCCATTAAAATTTACTTTTTGAATCCAATCAGATTAGTAACTCTGTAGCCGACTTAATGATTTGTTCGAGACAGTGTTGCCAACCCCAACATAGAGCAAAACAGTAGATATGCTTGAAAAAAACAGTAGAAAACTGTAAACATGAAATTAAAAACAGCGAATCTACATATTTATTCTTATGTTACCTTTAAATGATGGTAAAAAATATGATTCATTATATAGAAGGCATTTAAAACGAAAAAAATCAAAGTTTCAATAAAATTAAATGCCCAAGTCAAGTATCATATACATCAAGTTGTAACTTTCAAGTGCCTACATGTTAGTTAATCTCACTAGCTACTCTTAGTACATGTTACTGAAACGGACTCGAATATTTAAAAATTAATGTTACTTTTTGTTGTTATTTTATAACTAAATAACGGGCTCACAAGCTTTGTTCGGACTTTTAGTATATGGTTTATGTGAAGTTTAAACAAAATCGGTCGACCGGTTCTTCATTTATCACATTGTTTTGTAACATATGAATATGCTTAAAAAAATTTGTAGATCTACAGTTAAAACTGTAGGGTTGGCTACACGGTCGGTGTAGCTGTTATTCATAAATAGGGATTTCCCCGTGCATAAAAATATAAAGAAGATACTGCCTTAAATGTAGTGTCAATGCGTTTTATTACGTAGTGGTTTGTCATTGCGTTTTATTGCGTAGTGGTTATCAAAACATGTTTGCTTAGTAGTGTATTAGGTGTCGCTGAACGCGAAAAACAGTAGAAAATAGGAATGAAACAGAAAACATGGTCATCAATGTGAAAACAGCAAATCTACTGTTAAAACAGTAGGGTTGGTAACGCTGGTTCGAGACACCGTTATGCAGCAGCATCATTTATGATATTTGGTGATTAACGTATTGTCAAAAGATTTAAAAAAGTCACAGAAAACCCCAGTATTTTTTTGCTTTTTATTTCTAATTATGTAAGCTAGTGTTATCTTAAGTTTATTTGTTTTGTTTATGTAATAAATTAATCACATGTAAAATTTAATATAAGCGGCTCCCGAATATGCAATGTGTTTTTTAAGTTAAAATTACGAAGAAACCGGTAGTCTGAAACCGTCGTTATTAAAGCACCTCTCGTGGACGAGCAGCCCAGGCCGCGGCCGCGTGTCAACCGTTCTGAGTCGGGGAAGGGCCTGCCCATGTGGAAACTTTCTTCATAATTAATTAGATTTACCTTAGCGCAATGTTTTTCTAGCATTATTAATAATCGCGGTGCACTTAAATCCATCGTGGTAAAGTATATGAACTGTCTTCTCAACGACTATCTCTGTCTGAAGTGCCTGTAGTCTTCGAGTCCATCCCACCACAATGGACGAATGACGCTTTAAAACGATTGTTGTAAAGCGTCCTATTTATGTAGGTTAGACTTAGTATAAAGGAATTGTCATGATGAAAGTAAGGTGTCGGCGCCCTCACCTCGGCTCGCCGGCGTCGCTCCGCGGGGACTCGCGCCGCGTCTCGTGCCAAATGACTAGTTTTATCGTTGCCAAATATTGTAGTTAAAATAATGTGTATGATAATAGTGTACGCGAGTAGAGCGATCATCTGTTGCGTTTGGAGTGTACCTATGTAAGTCTGTTAGTTGTTGTCTCGCTGCGCCGAGACCGCGCAGCCACACGTCGTGAAGGAGCCGCCGCCAGTGAGCTCACTCGCGCTGTGCGAGCCGCGGCCGCGGGGCCTCACGGGCCGGAGCGGCACTTCTGCTCTGTGTGTAGCCTTAATTGAGAAAAGTGTGGTTGCGCTTTTTAATTGATAATTAAAAATTATATTATTAGCTATTAAACTGCCAATATCGTTATAATTTCGGACAGCACCCAATGTCTTCACTTCGCTGCATTTATTCTCAAAAATACATTAGAGTTATAATATTCGCCACCTCTGGCTAAGGGATCTAGGCAAGTGTAGCGTCTGCGATTACAATGACAAAGAGAGCCATCTGTGACGAACTATAGGAATGTGTCCTCCCTCTCCTTTATTTTAGACATATGTACCTACCGGACGTAACATTCTGAGCAGTAGTTACTTACTTGCTTGCCTGGTACCTACACCTTGACATTCTCACCTTATTTCTGTATCGTATATCATTTATTACAAATGATAGATTAACTCAAAGTTTATAAAATCGGGTAATGTTTTGGGAGGCGATCATGATCCGAAGTAAATTAATGTCGATCGCTCTCGAGATACCCGTCGTTATGAACTTAATAGTACTTTGTCGGGTCGCCGAGATAAAGCTACAGTGACGTTTTTGAGTCTGCCGTATGCTGGTGAACAACATGTCGTAGTATCGTCGGTCGCCGCGGCGTTGTCTCGCGCGGCCCGCGGTCGCGTCCTAGTTAAGGAGTTAGTCGCTGCAGATGTCTAATACTGTTACAGCGAGGATGCGCCGCGCCGCCCGACCGCCCCGCTTACCCACCACCACCGAATGATCATAACTCTTAAATAATAAATGATGGCACCTTTAGCATAAGTCCTGCGCAAGCTTTACGACTCTTTATCAAACAGCACGAAAAATAAAAGTAATGGTGCGTAAATGTACTGCTGGGTGCGAACTGCGGGGCGGGGCGGGGTGGGGGGCGCGGAGACGCAAACGACTTGCGTTACACAAACATTGTAAAGATACGTTACGTTTTCACGATAATTATCATGATATGACGAAAATGTTTTATCGTTTTTAATAAAAAAGATTTTAAAGATAATTTGTTTCTGTTAATTGAATACCTTTGCTCTGTTGATGATTGTGATTGCTGCTGGTGATCGACCAATGAACCGAGACATATTTTATCGGAATGTAAAAACGTATTCTGTGATAAGAGCGTTAACTACAAGTCGACCAGCAACATGTTATGGGTGGGTGGGTAACAGTAGGTAAGAATTGCGGATAGCTACATTTGCCGTCAGATATATCGGAGCAGACAAAGTGACCAAATACTTCTGAACAGTTAAAATGTCGAAAAGTTCCATACACCACAAGTTACCATTAATATCTGAACATTCACTACTTCAATAATATCTGAGCAGATGTCAATAACATCTGAACACTCATAACGTTAATATGTGTCACGCACGTCATGTGTCTCATTTAGCTACCTGTATAGATGAGTGTTCAGATATTAAGTTGTGTGTATAGAAATTGTACAATTGAAGACTCGCTAAATCTTGTTAATCATATCTTCCCTCGACAGTAAAAATCTTCTCTTTGTTAAAATTTGTGTAATTCATTGAGAACATAACATTAAACATAAATTCCACTAAAAAACTACAATAGAATAAAATTTTCCATTACAATATTTTTCTATGACATGTGACAGACTTATTCTTTTAGACTTTATTCTTAAAAACCAAAAAGAGCGTAATCTTGAAAGAAGTTTTAACTTCAAAAATAAAAGAGTTTCTAATCTAAACATGCCGCCCACTATGGACAGCATGTCCATCAACTGAATACTAACACTTCCTTAAATATTAAGCTATAGTTAACAACTTATCTCAGGTTAAAAAAATAAGTGACATCTATTACTAAACATACACAACATATGTATAAATAACAAACCAAGTCAACTCAACACACTGGGACCAAAAGAAATAAAAATAAAACAATAAGGAATTCTTAAACATTCGAAAGATTAAATCAATTAGTTGGCAACAGGCAGCACGCATAGCTTCGAAACAGGTCTTTTAATTATGGATCCCTTACATCTCAAACTCACTACGCGTGTGATCTGATCCAAACCAGGGTGTTTATCAGTTACTATACCGTACAACCACCTGGCAGGTGGAAGATCATCCTCTTTGACAAGGACAATGTCACCAATCTTTGGTTCGGGCATCTGGTTGCACCACTTGTAACGTTGAAAAAACTGTGTCAAGTATTCACGCGACCACCTACGCCAAAAATCTTGTAACATTTTTTGAGTATATTGCCATCTTCTAAGACTACTAACATTTGAGGATTCGTAATTCAAATCGGGGGGAAGTACCAAAGGACTTCCTACAAGAAAGTGACCAGGTGTTAGAGGAAATGTGTTATCAGCACTATCAATAACTTGTGAAATAGGTCTAGAGTTGAGACATGCCTCTATTTGTGATAAAACAGTAGTAAGTTCCTCAAAGGTAAGTGTAGAAGTACCTATTACTCGCCTTAAATGATGTTTTGTAGATTTAACACCCGCCTCCCAAAGTCCTCCAAAATTTGGTGCACGTGGTGGGATAAAGTGCCATTGTGTACCATTTGTCGAGAGCCAATCAACTATATCTTTATTTACAATACGTTTTTCCTTAGAAAGTAAAGCAGCAAGCTCACATGACGCACCAACAAAATTAGTACCGTTGTCGCTCCACAAATCTGAACAATGTCCTCGTCTAGCGACAAATCTTTTAAAAGCAGCAAGGAAGCTATCAGAAGTTAAATCGCTCACGGCTTCTAAATGTATGGCTCTTGTCGACATACATACAAACAAACAAATGTAACCTTTAGTAGAACGATGCCCTCTCCCTTTGCTAGTCCTTATGGAAATAGGTCCAGCATAATCGACCCCAGACTGTTGAAACGGTCTGTTTGGTGTTACCCGTGCTGTTGGAAGTTGTCCCATAAGTTGGTTACTGGACTGAGAGGAATAACGAATGCAAGAAACACATCCATGAACATATGCTTTGACAGCCCTTTTAGCGTTTATAATCCAGTACTTTGATCTGAGGTAATTCAGCATCAGTTGAGGACCACCATGTAAAGTTCGTTGATGAGCTTCCTTTATTATGAGATCAGTCAGGTGTGACTTGTATGGTATCAATATAGGATTCTTCATGTCACAAGGTAACGGTGCTCTTTGTAACCTTCCACCCACTCTGAGAACTCCATCCTTATCGACAAACGGGTTGAGAGTACGGATTGAACTTTTTCTTTTAATTGGAGAATTTGAAGATAGACACCGCAGTTCTTCTTTAAAAAAATCTTCTTGATTTTGTTTTATAAATAATACTGCTGTTTGATGAATTTCATGGGTGGTTAGCCAATCGGGATATTTTTCTTTTGGCTGATTCCTTACTTTTGCTAAAACTGCATTAATAAATCTACGACAAAAAGAAATTACTCTCAAAAGCTTTTGCAAAGAAGAAAATCTATTAACTAACCCAACTTCCTCAATGTTAGGGACTATGCATACGTCTTTTATAACTCTCTCTTCCAAATCGGTATCTTGGTTGCAGCAAAGTGGACTGTATTTTAAAGATTTTTCTGACAGCCAAGATGGACCTTTCTTCCACATTTGCATCTCATCAGGATTAGAAGGTTGAATTCCTCGCGATGCACAATCTGCAGGATTATCTTTGGAACTGACATGTAACCACTGATTTCTATCAATTAAAGTAAGTATTTCTGAGACTCTGTTAGCAACAAAGGTTTTCCATCTATTGGGATGGCTACTTAACCATGCCAAAACAATTTCAGAATCCGTCCAAGCATGTATGTTTTTTTTCTGAATTTCCAACACCTCAGCAACCTCACACAATAACTTTGTTAATAATGTTGCACCGCATAGTTCTAAGCGAGGTATTGATACAACCTTTATTGGGGAGACCTTGGTTTTTGCTGTAACTAAATTAACATGAACCTGACCCGTTTCGTCTACTACTCGGATATATACAACAGCAGCGTAAGCCACCTTTGACGCATCACAAAACCCGTGTAACTCTACGTTCACGTCACTCTGTGTAGTACACATCCATCTTGGAATAGTAAAATCAGTAAGTAAAGAAAGTTTTTCTCGAAATGCTATCCATTCTTGCAATAAATGTTTCGGTAATTCTTGATCCCAATCTAATCCCGCTATCCATAATTTTTGAATAAAGATTTTGCCTTGTATAATAGATGGTGCTATCCATCCCAACGGATCAAATAATTTGGCAATATCTGACAAAACCTTCCTTTTCGTTACAGTTTCACTTAGTTTTGGGAGCTGCACAGTGTACACAAATTCGTCCTTGACTTTATTCCATCTTAAACCTAAAACTTTCCCGATTTCATTTTCTACTTTTTCTGCTTTTACTTCTACTGACTCTTGAATCAAATTACTTTTGCTCTCGTCTAAATCCTCTATTAATTCTTTACAGTTTGATGCCCACTTTTGTAACTCAAAACATCCTTTCTTCATTATGTTATTCATCTCTTCATATATTTTTCGACCCTCCTTCAGTGTTTGACAACCAGTCATCAAGTCATCCATGTAAAAATCTTTAGTAATAATTTCAAAAACAGTTGGAAATAAATTTTGTTCATCATGCGCAAGCTGGTGTAAAGTTTTTACAGCAAGGTAAGGGGCACTAGCTGTGCCAAAAGTCACACGTAACATCCTGTAATGTTTAATATCATCACCATCAGACCACAAAATTCTCTGGTAGTCCGTATCCTGAGTTGCAACTTTGATTTGCCTGTACATCTTCACAATATCCGCTATAAGAACGATGGGATGACGACGCCAGCGCATAACAATGTGTCTTAAATCCATTTGTAAAGAAGGTCCTACTATTAAATCATTATTTAATGAAACGCCGTTTGTGCCGGGGCAAGATGCATCAAAGACTATTCTGACTTTGGAAGTAGTTCTATCATCCCGAACAACCGCATGATGAGGGAGGTAAACTGCGTTAGGATTATGCCTTTCTCCCTCCGGCACTTCTTCCATGTGATCAAGTGTAAGATATTCTGTCATTACTTTAGAATATTGAACCTTCAAATCTGTATTTTTACATAGTCTTTTAGTAAGAGACTGAAGTCGTCTTTCAGCAATACTTTTTAAATTACCAAACTTGCATTGAGGTTCATCGGAGTGAAAAGGAAGTTTAACGATATAACGACCTTCTTCGTCTCTTGTTGTAGTCTTTGCATATAGATCTTCACAATCTTGTTCTTCCTGCGTTAAGGGTTTACTATTAAACTTTATTAAAGGTTCTGTTTCTAATTCCCAGAAACGTTTTAGCAAATCATCTTCTACACAAGTATGTAAACTAATTACTGTATTATTGAGACACAATTTAGATTCATCTCCAAATTCCGAACAAATTGGACCTGACAGGACCCATCCCAGTTTAGTATTCTGGGCAATTGGTGAATTTGGTGAACCTTTAAGTACTCCATCAACTAAAATCTCACTAAAAACGTCGGCTCCTAAAAGCAGGTCAACCTTGTTGGGAGTGTGAAAGTTTGGATCGGCTAACTTCAGACGTACTAAATTTGGATACAGGTTTGTCTTTACTTTCATAGATGGAATAACTGGTGTCAATTTCTTCAGCACGTGAGCTTTAACCAAGATCGTAAAATTTTTGTCATGAATAGATTGTAGCTTAAAACGAACTATTGACTTGGAGATTAATTTATCATCTTGGTCTCCAACGCCAGAGATTAAAGTTTTATTTTGTACTTTATGCAAGCCTAGAGCCTGCACTGCCGACTCAGTTATAAAAGACGCTTGTGACCCCTGATCTAACAAAGACCTCAATGTCAGGAGTTCACCAGATCGTGACTCAACCTTTACCAAGGCGGTAGTTAAGAGGACTTGTTTACATGTTGATAAATGAAATGCTGTGACATTATTTACTTCGTCGTTGGATAATGAAGGGATAGCTTCATTCAAATTACTCTCATCAGCCGTTGGATTTTCAACATTACAGTCGGCTGACTTAAGAGTTGTAAAATGCAATAAGGAGTGGTGTTTTTTGTGACAAATACGACACCTCGACGATTGTCGACAAGCAAAAACTGAGTGACCTGGGACCAAACAATTGTAACATAGGCCCTTTGTTTGAGCAAAGTTTCTGCGCGAATCAATATTTTCGCTAGCAAAAGAATTACAGCTGAAGAGCCTATGATTCTCGGCGCAAAAGGGACATGAAACCGTCGTAGCATTATGAACGTTCACATTATTTCTAATTGTATTCATATTTCTAGTTAATTGAGGTGTAAGAAATTCCAAAGATCGAAATCTGTGCTCTAAAAAGTCTTTGAACTGTTGCATGGTAGGGTATTCGTCTATTGAACTGGTCTGAGCTTCCCATAACTTTCGAGATTCAGAGTCTAACTTTAAGCTTATTAAGAAAATAATGATTACGTCCCAAAAATCTACATTTAGGTCTAGATTTTTTAAGCCATTTAAACAGTCACTGGTAGTGTCCAGTAAATCTTTTATTGCTTTAGATGATTCACCTGTAATACAAGATTGATTAATCATTCGCTTAAGCAAGCAATTAGATAGATATTTTTTGTTACTAAACCGTCGAGTTAGTAAAGTCCACGATTCAGTGTAATTGACATCTGTGATAGGGACATGTCTCAACAGTTGTTCAGCTTCTCCTTCTAGATGAGCCTTAAGGTAATGCAGCTTTTGTACATTACCGAGATTAGGGTTGTCATGCACTAACGATACGAATAAGTCTTTGAAGGTTGGCCACTCAGTGTATTTACCACTGAACATAGGAATTGTGATTTTGGGTAACTTAACCTGCGGTGCGGCAGTATTGTAATTGGATTGATTCGAAACCTGTATGCATTGACTACCATTGCCAACTAATGATTTTTTGTCAAAAATAGTACATAAACTCTCTTTTAATTCTGTTTTGTACTCAAAGTATAGTTCCTGGGTCGCTTCATACACAGCGTCTTTATAGTAACTCGACTGTTTATACTCTGCAATATCTATGTCTGTTATTATTGTCCTATGGGTCTCACTAAACGATTTCCATTGATCTTCCAAAAAATCAAGTCGAGTCTCTACATAGGCCTGTGTAATCCGCTCCTTTGGTGATTTTTTAAAATTAGTTCTAGCATTGGATATAAATTGTTTCACTTCTAGTTGCAAATTAGACAACGGATCCATACTAACTTCCATATCGCTGATAGTGTGAAACGAACTCGGCATGAATCTTAACGTCAGCAAAATTAATAATAAAATATCAAATCAAAAACATTAAAAATACTACAGACCATAAAATCCAAAATCGATACAATTGAAATGAAATCAGCAGATTAAATTCAGACAAAACAACTTATCACTTGTTCATCGAGCACATTTTCTTGAGGTCGTATTGAAGCGAACGCCGCTGCAGGTCGATCGGACGCTGCTCTCACTGCTGCCACAACTCAGTTGCAGTTTTATTTGTGCATTACTTAGTGGGTGCACACTTCCAGATTATGCACGCAAACAATGAATTTTACTGATTTCATCCTATGTTTTGCTTCAACTGAATGTTAACGGCTAGTTTCCAACTTCATTGTAGCCGTAATCCGGCTAATCGTAAGGACCATTTTGTACAATTGAAGACTCGCTAAATCTTGTTAATCATATCTTCCCTCGACAGTAAAAATCTTCTCTTTGTTAAAATTTGTGTAATTCATTGAGAACATAACATTAAACATAAATTCCACTAAAAAACCACAATAGAATAAAATTTTCCATTACAATATTTTTCTATGACATGTGACAGACTTATTCTTTTAGACTTTATTCTTAAAAACCAAAAAGAGCGTAATCTTGAAAGAAGTTTTAACTTCAAAAATAAAAGAGTTTCTAATCTAAACAGAAATTATTGACTAGCATCTGCTCAGATATTATTGAAGTAATGTATCAGATATTAACGGTAACTTGTGGTGGATGGAACTTTTTGACATTTTAACTGTTAAGAAATATTTGGTCACTTTGTCTGCTCTGATATATCTGATGCGACTGTACCTACTGTCGTAAGGTAAACCAAATAAAACGATCCCGTATTCACACAAACTTTTATTATCTAATTCAATAACAAAATACTGTTTATATCCATAGATAGGTAGGTACATGAACAATGAGACGATGTGATAGACGTACACGGGACTGGGCAGGGGACTCGGGCCGAGGCCCAGCTTAGGCCTACAGTTACTAAGTTATTAGTAAGTACGTAACTTGGGACAAGATAAAACATGAAAGTGATCATACATCCTTATAAATGCTTACATGTCGACACTTCATTCAGTCTTCTCGTTACACTCAGCTCGTACAAAACGTTACGTTCTAATCTAACTACCTGTGGGGGGTGGGGTTGTGCCTTAGGCCGGTGCCGGTGCTGCGCTGCTCATTGTCGGAAACCGAAGATAGCAGACATTTACTGTCGAAAATTCTTTTCGTCTTTTATAACTCATATATAATATTGCGCGAAAGTAAGTAAAAATCCAACAATATCACACAGGGAGTAGGTACTTGGGGTGGCACGGAACACTACGAGGGTGAGGGGATATGCGCACGCGCCGGTCCCGCGGGCCCGGGCCGCGGCCGCGTCCGCGACGTTACTTACGCACTAATAAACCCGATCGAAACGGTAACCACGATAAATGCCCTCTTTAGATATATAACGACGTAAACAACAATAGATATGTCTCTACGCGCGGCTCACTTGATCGAGCACGCGAACTGCGCGCGCAGCCGCCGCAGCGACGCCGACGACTCGCTCTGCAACAGACACACGCGCCAACTGACAGCGGGCACACACAGCAGGCGACACGACACGCCACCTCGCCACTCCCGTCGAACCAGCGGATTGCGCACCGATTTTATGTAGCCCACCCGCTCAAAATTTTGGTAATGAAGGTTGCAATTACGTAGTCTATTTAGGGGACTTTCAAGTGTGCTTCAGTGGTAGATATTAACAAAGACCACTCTATGGGGATTACCGCGCATGAAAAATCCGCTAGATGGCACTCCCCATTGCGAGCGTTTTGTAATATGAAGTCGACGTCAAATTGTTGCAAAAATCTTAATGAAGTTTAAGTTATCTTTGTTAATGTAATAAAACTAACCCCAAGAAGAGTTCGAAATACTTAAATGCAAATTACCTTGATATGCGAAACGTCGTTGTCGTTTTCTACGTCATCTGCAACAAAAATATCTCGTTTTTGGAGGTATTTTTTTAAATCTGAACCTTACTCATTAGCGTATGTAGCAATTTTTTCACGGAGGCAATAACATATTAACACATGTCAAAATCCATCAACCCGTTGAGGCTGTAGGGCGTGTCAAAGAATTTGTTTCAACATTTTGTTGTAGTATAGGTAGGTACCGCACTCGTTTTCTCGGCCAATCAATAGCTGATGCACTGAATTTTATAGATTTGGAGTTTTGGTAAGAACGGGTTAAAATTTGCTCGTGCGGCACATCCTAAGCGGTCCGGCATCCTAATCTGGTGTCACTCACGCGAAATTATCCTGATCAGACCCTCATTTGACGGTCATCTTATACTTATAAGTGCAGAAAATAGTCGGTCGGTAACCTGAGCGCGGGAGGTTGGAGGCGGGCAGGTTCCCGTTGTCGTCGCGCGCGTCCGACGAGTCGGGCTCGCTGCGGCTGCGCGTGCCGGAGCACGAGTCGCTGGCGGCGGCGCTGCCGCTTGACGAGTCCAGCTCCAGCGAGGACTGCGACGCCACCGACCCGCCAGACTCCGAGCCCGACCGCGACCGCGACCCACCCTCCGCGCCTACGCCGCCGCCGCCCGACCCCTCCTGCAAAGTGTATACACGATCAGAGGTCTTGGGAAGGAGGATCTGTTGTCGAGATGGGACCAACAAGTTCCGTAACCAAAGGGTAAAACTTTTATTCAGACTCAGTTGTCCGTCTATCAGGTTGTATGTCAGGAATTGTGAGAGTTTTCAGAAATGATTTATTCTATTGCTGCTATTACAAGAAACACTTAAAAACAGAATTTAATAAGAATTTAAAAGCCATAAAATAAACGTAATTATTTTGCTCGATAATAATTATAACGCACGCCTTGAAGTAGAGGCAGGACATATTTACAAAATATTTAGTTAGGTACAGTCGCCGTCAGATATATCGGAGCAGACAAAGTGACCAAATACTTCTGAACAGTTAAAATGTCAAAGTTCCATACACAACAAGTTACCATTAATATCTGAACATTCATCTATACAAATAAGACACATGACATGCGTGACACATATTGACGTTAGGAGTGTTCAGATGTTATTGGCATCTGCTCAGATATTATTGAAGTAATGAATTGAAGATATTAATGGTAACTTGTCGTGTATGGAACTTTGACATTTTAACTGTTCAGAAGTATTTGGTCACTTTGTCTGCTCCGATATATCTGACGGCAACTGTACATACCTACCTATTCATTTAAAAAATAAAAATTCATTAAAATGCAATTTTTAAACAACAAAGTCCGACTCGAACTTAACTGGTTTGTTGTAACATATTTCAATATGTAGGTAGGTAGGTAGTTTGTTCTGTTTTGGGCATTGTCAGGCGTATCGATGAGGTGTATGGATGTGATGTCTAGGCGTGGTAGGTAGGTCGAGGTGGTGTGTACTCACGTGTGCAGAAGGCGAGTCGTCTGCAGAGAGCGCGCTGGGTGGGGAGCGGCGCGCGGGCGAGTAGCCGCCGCTGGCGCCGCTGCTGCCGCTCGAGCTGCCGCCGCCCGCGCCCGCGCCCTCTGCACAGAAAACGCACTTCGCCATGACTATACCTACATGCGGCCGTGCCATCATGACAAGCGAACCAATCGCGCTGTCAAATTTTTTTAGGGAATTGCAATTTAAAGAATGAATTTAGTATTGTAGTGACCTGCGACACTAGCTGTATTATACTCGATTTAATTTTGATAATATCAAAATTAACTGTGGGATCATGCAGGTAGCTGCCTATCGTGATAATACTACTGGGTATTCACACAATGGAAAAACAAGGGTCACAGTCGCATTTATCTCAATTTTAATGCGGTTTTTTCTGAAACGTTATGGAAGTAGGTAGGTATATCAATTCTATTACCCTAGCCAGCAGCAAACCAATTAGTTAGTTTGCCAAACGTTAGGCATTCTCGAAGTGAGGGCGAAGCGGGCCGACTACGGCGCTGGTAGTGTCGCGGCGGCGGCGGTACCTGCAGCAGGCGCACGCCCCCGCCGAGGTCGTGAGCGGCGCAGCGTGGGACACGCACCGTTCTGCTTGAGCGCCTGCACCTTGTGCTGCAGCAGCGGGTAGAAGCCGCGCGCGGTGGCGTTGTGCGGCTCGTACTGCAGGATCAGCCGGCAGTACTTGAGCGCCTCCGCGTGCTGCCGCCGCATGATCGCCGACAGGAACTGCCCCCAACCAACGACCAACGTGAACCTCCGCCCGCCACACAACATGCACGCATCACGCGAACTACTTATTTATTCGTTCACTAAGTAAAAAGCGATCTACTCCCAAATACCTAGTTACGAGAAAACTTGAAATAATTGTGATCTGCTTACGGTAGAAACCATTGCTATCTAACCTTTATATTTTTTTATTACCTCTATAAATGCTGTCCTACAGCTGCACATACTACGCACGGCGTAAATCATGACATAGTCAAAGTCAAAGTTTTATTCACATAGAAGATTACATTAGTAATACTTATGAATAGTCACTGTATAAAGCAAATGAAGCTACCTCCGGTTCGGAACCTATAGCTAAAGAGAAGATACCGGCAAACATATTACTAATTTTGCACTTAGACACACAGTTAGTTTGTCAATTAATATTTAGAATCAATATTGAAAAAAAAAAGCATTTTTAAAATAAATTAAATTAACTTACATGAGTCATCGTGGCCCAATACTGACATTGATCGAGAAAATGTGTCATATTATATTTTTAAAATAATATTTAACACGCAAGTACAGGCGAGCAGACTAGGTAGTGATCCACACGTTCTTGTCATTCAAATACTCTTCTACTTTGTAGTAGCCTTTTTTCAAAAGACAACGTTTGACAAATGTTTTAAATTTGTATAAAGGTAACTCAATAATATCTTGAGGGAGTTTATTAAAAATGTTTATGCTTAAAGCAACAAATGAATTACCTATTTTATGTAGTCCACGTTTCACGCATCAGTTGTGGATTTGCCTTTAGTAAATCCATATTGGAAACAGCAAGCTTGTTTTTATTTCTGGTGTTAATGCTATGATTGTCAGATTTTTTAGGAAAAGTAAGAAAGTGTAAACATGCATTAAAAAGTGGAGAATATATTGAGATGCGACTGTTAAGATGAAATTTCCTTAAATAATTCTTTCAGCGAATCACGCGGTCCTAGCTTGTAAATGGCTCGGATGGCCCTCTTTTGTAATACAAAGATAGTTTGAATATCGGCCGCAGATCCCCATAACAGCAGACCATATGACATAACACTGTGAAAATAGCTAAAATAAACCAATCTCGCTGTTTCCACATCTGTTAAATACCTTATCTTTCTGACCGCATAAGCAGCCGGACTCAGTCTTCCAGCCAGGTTCGATATGTGGGGTGACCACTGTAATTTTGAGTCTAAAGTTATGCCAAGAAATATTGTGGAATTAATAAGTTCAATGTGTTCATCATTCATTTTTATTATGGTATTGATATGCCTCACATTAGGCATTGTAAACTTTATACATTTTGTTTTCTTGGCGTTAAGCACAAGGTTATTAGATGTCAACTAATGAAGTATTTTATTAAGGGCATGATTAATTACATCAACATTGTCACTCTGTCTATCCGTTTTGAAAATAAGAGATGTATCATCAGCAAATAATACTATCTCACATAAGTATTTTGTAAAAAAGGGCAGGTCATTGATATAAATTGAAAATAGTAATGGTCCCAATATCGAACCCTGGGGCACTCCCATGAATAAAGGAGCGCCAGAAAAGTTTGATCCGTTCACGCTGTCTTTTTGAGTTCGGTCAGACAGATAGGATTGAATAAGACTAAGTGATTTGTTCAAATCACCATAATGCCGCAGCTTCAATTCCATTGTTTTATTTTCCACACAATCAAACGCTTTTGATAAATCACAAAAAACACCTACGACATCCTGCTTATATTCCATGCATCAAACACATGCTTGATGAGAGCTACTACCGCATCAGTTGTGGATTTGCCTTTAGTAAATCCATATTGATTTTTATGGAATAACCTGTTAACTGAAAAATGAGAGAGTATCTAATTAAATATATTTTTTTCAAATATTTTACTAAATACAGGTAAAATGGATATGGGTCTAAAATTCGATGGGTCATTTTTATCACCGCTTTTAAATAAAGGTATAATTTTACTGATCTTCATTAAATTTGAAAACTGACCTTTATCGATGCTTTTATTAAATATAAAAGCCAATTGAGGTGCAATAAAATGTATGATGTTTTTCAGTACTTCTACTGAAAGACCCCAGAATGCTTTCAAAATTGTCCTATAATTAATATAATCAAAGTTGAAGGGAGTTATGCACTCATCCACATGTGATTTGAGTAGTGACTCGGCAATATATGGACTTGAGGATAAAACACTAGTTGTTGTGACCAGGACATTAGAAAAAAAAAGATTCAAAAGTGTTTGCTATTTCAGCATCTTTTTCAAGAATACTGTCATTTATTCTAAGAGAGAGCTTGTTAGTATGTATCTTGTTTTTACAAATCTCTTTGTTAATTATTTGCCAAGTTACTTTTCTTTTATTTGTAGCCTTCATTATTTTGTCCCTGAGAAAATTAGATTTTGCTATCGCACAAACCTTCTTAAACAATTTCGAATATTTTCTAACATATTCTACTATTGAAGCGTCATTCGAATAAGCTTTTAAATCATACAGTTCAAATAATCTACGTCTACTTTTGTGTATACCTGACGTAGCCCAGTCACTGAATTTCGTTTTTGAACTATTTATTTTTATAGTTTTTTTAGTGAAAACGCTTTGAAATTATTTTTCAACGGTGTGAAACAATTTTCCATAACAGTGATCAATGCTGTTATTTGATTTGAAGTTTGGCAGAGACACTTTATCGCATACTTTTGATTTAAATTTTTCTACGCGATTTGTGGTTATAGGCCTACAAGTAACATATGAAAATTGAGGGGCACGATGATGTTCGAACACAGCTAATTGACCGCTGTGGTCAGAGTTAATTAAATTTATAATAGATTTTGAGATTGTACAACAATTGCAGAATATATTGTCGAGACAAGTAAGCAGTGGCAGTGGTACGAAGTGGCAGTGACTCGTGTGGGTTCGTTATACAGTTGACTTAAGTTGTATGATTTAAAACAGATTTAGGAACCGAGTGGAATTCTGTGAATTATCAAGAATGTTAACATTAAAATCGCCACATACAACTACTTTTTTATTAGAAGAGCAAACTTTTCCAAGGGCTTCTTCTATAATATTCTCTAAATGATTTGAATTGAAATCATTCCTAACTTTACGGGGACATAAAAAGGCTGGTCGTAATTGGTCGCTCATACAAAAAACCGACCAATCAGGAAGAGCTTTCGGATAGTTGACAGTTTGACGCCGGACAGATTGTAATTTAACGGTTTCACTTCGATAGATTACAACGAAAAATAATGCGTTAAATTACAATCCTTAGTTACGGATCACAATCTGTCGACAGTTTACAATCTCGCGAGACAGATTGTAATCTAACGATTTTTACAATCTTACGGTGACATATACATATCTGAGCAGGGCACAGTATATGTGTGTGTGTACGCCTAAATCTATGTCAACGTATGACGTGACGCACACTGAGCGTAGCAGTCAGCTGTGGGATACCATTTTGACAAGCCCCTTTATATTGGTTGGTATCTAATACTATTTATAAATACTAAGGTTATTAATAACTTTCTACCTAGGTAAATACGTTACAACATTTGGTGGCGTAACATGATAATGACCTTTAAATATTAGAAACATAATTTTTTTTATCTCCCCTTGCGGTGCGGGAATCGAACCCACGACCTTCACGTATCGCGCGTGCTCCTCTTCCAACTGAGCTAACTGCAAGTTATCGTAGACGATGAAATGTTTCTGCTGTATCAACCCGTTAGCCTTCGGTACCGCCCTAGCCGGCACCGCAAGAGGAGATAAACATTTTCTGTTTCTAATATTTAAAGTTCGCTAGTACGGCGTAAAGTATTATAAAAATAAAAAAATCGATGATAAAGACCGTCTCCATTAAAAATTAGTTACTGGAACCGGTGGGTCCGGTGCAGTGCAATGGCATGCAGTGCGGGCTCACCTCTGCCAGGAACTCGCTGGGCGCGGAGAGCGCGTCGGTGTCGGAGCAGTCGTCGGGGCTGGAGCGGCGCGCGGCGTCCATGCCGGCGCCGCGCGAGGAGGCCGGCAGCGTCACGACGAGCCGGCGCGCGGGCGGCGCGAGCGGCGACGGGGGCCGCGCCGGCGCCTCGCCCGACGACAACCTGCTACATATCACCGCAATTAAATTAATGAAACTCATAAGAATTTGTGAGGTAAAAATAGTTGATCTGGTCAAACTTTTGCATACCTAAACGCGGAGTGTGGATGGCCCGTGTATGAAGGTTTGGGCGCGTATATGGGCCGGTGTGCAGAGAGGCGCAGCGCCGCGCGCGAGGCGGTGTCGAGGGCTGCGACGGGCGGCGCGGGCGGCGGCCAGGGCCCGCGCGGCGGCTCGGCGGGCGGCGGCAGACGGCGCGGCGCGGGTCGGTACAGGCGCGCGTTGGGCACGGGCCGGTGGAACAGGCGCCGGCGCGGGCGCCCCGCGTGACTGGCCGACCGAGGCCTTCGCTTCGGCTTCGGACCCGGGTATCTGCAGAAACCACCGCTCAACCATATAATAAATTATCAATTGTTTCTGCCATATAAATATTACTCCCACTACAATATCCAAACAATCCATTGGGAGGGGTAAGTAAGTACCTACGAGTTCCAGTGGAATTCTCTTTTTTCATTAAATTTAAGGAGAAAGCCATGTTAAGTACCTACAGATATTCAAAGTAGCAGCGGTTGCTTATGAAATCTAGTGCAGTAATACCCACAGCCGCGGGTTGGGCGTGTAGTGGCGAGGGGGGTGTCGCGCGCGGGCGGGCCCGGCGCCGGGCAGCGGGTCGGGCGCCGCCGAGCGCAGCCTGCGCGGCGCGCCGAGGTCGATCACGTCGA
This sequence comes from Glyphodes pyloalis, assembly GCA_037074685.1. NCBI lineage: Eukaryota > Metazoa > Arthropoda > Insecta > Lepidoptera > Crambidae > Glyphodes > Glyphodes pyloalis. Next base: position 109,825 of record JAYKKO010000012.1, on the reverse strand, counting down.
CGCCCTCCTCCGCCTCGTCCACGTCTACCTGCACCCTGCGCGCAACACAACAACATCTTGTCAAGACTACTCAACAACAACATACCTAACTAGGTGGAAAATCAATTTACGTCTCGCTGACGAGCTCCGACCAGGAACCCGAAATTCGCCCAAAAGCTTCTAAAGTGACGTTTGATGTAAGTATGATGAAATTTACCAATCAATCAATCAATAATTTATTTGCTAGAATACAATTTTACAATTACCTACATTAGGTCTTGAAATTAATGTAGTAAGTAGGTTGTTAGTATTCTGTCTGCAAGCAGGCAGATGTAAGTGGTTCTTTAGAAACGTGGTTCCTATATTGCTTGATGTCCGATATAAAACGGCAAATAAAAGGTATGTACCTACATAAGTTAGGAATGGTTCCAAATAATAAAAGGTTTAGGTGCCTACAATGACGATAATGATGTTTTTTGACTTGCAATATCATTGTTCAATAAATCCACATTGAAAAGTGGAAAAATTGTGAAATATAATATCGTGTGTCGCGCCGCGCGTCGAGCACGCGGCCCCGCGCCCATTACGCGCCGGCACGTCTGCAGCCCATTAGCGCGCCTTCTGCCTTCTTAGCTTACGGCCTCATTATAACCGTCCGTCACGTAGGTACTATCTTTGGAATAAACGGAGTTACCCTTGTACGGCACTTACGTGCTTTACCCGGTTGGTAGTCGTAGGCAGAGCTTGCAAGATTTTTCTCATTGGTATTACCTTTACCATTTTGCATAATCGTCTATGTGGTATAGTTTGTTCCATAAGGTTAACGCTAACTATAATAACCCATGACTTTTGATACAGAATGTGAAAATAATTTAAATAACACGCGAGGTAAACCTACGAGGTGTTATAGTTTTGACGTATCCGTCTGTCTGACTCTGAGTTTGTCTGTGTGGCTGGATGTCGTCGTATTTGCCAAATGGATGAACCAATTTTGATTGTTTTCTTCTCCTTAAGTATTTATTTATTGTAATCGAATGAAATAAAGGGCAATTTTGCATGGAATACAAAACTAGTATTTGAAAGCACTACAAGAGTAACTTTCACTCACCTGTCACTGATAGGCGCGGGCTTGGTCGACACACAGCTTCTGACGGTGAGGTCTCTGCGCGCGAACGAGTCCCTCTTGGGAGCGAGCTCCTTCCTGGCGCGGCCGGGCCCGAAGAGCGCCGCGCTCTCGCTGGAACAACACCTATACACTCACTACCTTTTTTTTTTTGAGGGGGGGAGAATGCATTTGCGCACCGTACTGGTGCCGTGGGGACGACAGCCGCGTGTGTGGGACTCCCCCGCCCAGAATGGGCAGGGACTACCCGAACTAAAACCCCCTCCACGCTCTCATCGCCTTTGGTTGGCGCCATGGGAAAAACGGTGGAAACCACAACAGCCACGGATACACTCACTGCCTACGGAAGGCGGTCAACAAAGCAATACTCGTATTTGTTTATATTTCAGGGACAAGTATACTCTCGCATTCTCTGTATTTTTGAATATAGTCATTATAAAACGACGGGACTCCGCCATATCCAGAGATAACCTAACCTAACCTAACCTTACCTTACTTTCAGAAAAGTTTCATGGCTATGTTAACACGAACTGTTTTCCTTATCGGATATTCAGGAGGTAATCATTCTAAATATGTATAATTATAAAAAACTAGCGGACCCGATAGACTTCGTCCTTTCAAAAAGATTTGGAATGTGGCTTAACTGTTTGTACTGGAAAAAGAAAAGGGCAGTTTTTCGAGCTTTCCCGGCAACTATTAAAATTTTTCTTGCCGTTAAAACCATCCTTGGACTTCACCGAACATTTAAAAAAAATAATTGTCAAAATTGGTCCACGCGTTGTCGAGTTATGTTATGCGCTTACCAACACATTTTGCGATTCATTTTCATATAATGGAAGATGCGCTAGGTAGTAGGTAACACACACCAATGGAGTGCCTTGGAAAAAAGGTTTTCTTCGTTTTTATGTTGGGGATATAAAGACAATATATCGAACTGCTACCTGACGTGCTCTTGACCGTGCGACAACATTTATGTGTATTCTAGTACATCGCGTAACTTGTCCACTATTTTTCTGTATTGGCCATTAAAACTCGTGCTTTAAATCGATTATGTGGTGGCAGTGGGTCAGTGGGGGCGGAAGTGATTGGGGCAGACCTTCGCAGCTCGCCGCACGCCACTCGCCCCCTAACTGCTGCCGACACGCCATATCGGACTGGAGCCCTCAGTGCAGACTAAACCTGGCACTCGCGGGTTACACAAACGATTAATGGCTAACCTTGCAAAGTTAAGATTTTGTGGTGTCGCACAGCACCGCTGCCGTTTAATTTAATCGCTTCATGTACATGTCGGAGTCAACTTAATCAGGTATTTAGTTAATATAAATTTCAGCATCAAATTGAATGATAGGTAGGTACGTAGCTTAAAAGAAGCAGCCTATTTATTGAGTGCAAGTCGCAACCTTTAACTAGATGCCTTAATTTTAATTCTAAACTGCCCTGCGGACGGAAAATAATATCCGAACTTTGCTGCGCTGTGGCCGCCATACTTACTTGGGCCATTACTTTTTTTTTTTTGTAGATTTTATCATGCAATCGGCTCAGCAAGCCCTTATCAGATATTTTGTGTGATTTATTGACAGGAGAGAGCCGTTCCTCCAGTAAGGAAACTGTCTCATATTGGATTGGTATTTTGTTTTAATGAACAAAGTCCCATGTAGGTATGTGATCTTTTGAGCCTTCTGTAACTTCTGGGCCATTACTTAAGTTTTTTTTCTTCGTCGTATCAAACAGGCTAAATCGAGACAAATTTTTGAACGTTAAATGATTCAAGCTTATGCTCACTATCTAACTTATCTAATTGGATCCCTGCGTCTAAGTGGCTGGCTAATGTAACGATGTATCTAGACGGCTCAGATATAGTCACATGTTAACGCAAAATGCAAATAGGTAAATCTATGAAAAACTTAATTAAGTGTACCTAATATAAGAACCTTGGGTACCTACAGCCGTAAGAGATCACGAAAAAGACCTGCAGTTCAATTCGTTCTTATTCTGACGACATAAAGGCTGTACAAAGTCTAAAAAATATAGTCAGAACTGTTTGGAGTGTAGGTAATGTAACCTACGGATGTCCTTACGGATTTTCATCATACAAGAAAGTGAAATTTAACAGATGATCGCTAAATATGAATAAAAGAATTATGTACTAATGTGGTGTATAGTAGTTCGTTGTCGTCGGTAGACAGCTTTTTAACTGTAAGCTTTTAGAATGTTGATTTACTGTCTGTTAACAATAAACAATAAAAGTGGTCGGCGGATGCGGTCCGCGCGGGCGGCGCAGTGTCTGGTTGCATGCACCGCACGCGATTTAACCATTAAGTAGCGTCGCGACGCTCTGAGTAGATTTGTGGAATACAGTTAGTGCCAAGTCTTTCGCGAGCTAAACATATCGTTTTTGGATGAACTATGTCAGAATGGACATAAACCATTTTAGTTGCGATTCCTTAACTTAAGTAAGGAATTATAAAAATATGTTAAAAGTGGGTAACTACTTTATATGGTTGGCCACATTTCCGTTTATAACATACCTATCCATTAGGTACTAAAAAAGTTAACATCATTAATCGTATATATATGGAAACCGAAAAGACCCAAATACCAGAAAATATACCTAAAGTCTAAATATAGGCTTAGTTTCAGGGTCAAGCCTCCCACAAAACTACGATTTATGTAAAAATCAGCACATTTGTAAACCTTTAAGTTTTTTGAAAGAAAATAAACATTATTACATATTAGTGGTCGATCACCACATAAAATTAGGAATTGTTCGGTACCGATTTAATCGTCGTGGATGGCATTCCTGCCGGCCCAATAGGTTACAAAGCAATAATTATTTATAACTTTAATAATTATTGCTAATTAAGTCATACAATTTTACTTTTTTATGTAACTTTAAGGAAAAAATGTCAGTTAGGTACATGATATATTTGTACCACATCTATAAAACCAATAGCTTTATTTCGTAGCTACGTATCCGTGGATTTTTTTTGCAAGTTGATATGTCATACATACACACACACACAGTCTACAGTATGTAGTTCTAACAGGTACCTACTTAACTGATTTTATAGGGTAGCGGATGTAAATGAGTAAAGGGTGCATAAGCTGTAATTCGAGTCAGTTATGTGCCGTGAACCTGCCTAAATAGGAACTTCCTGTTTTGTTGTGTAGATGTCATATTAAAAGTCGTAAAAAAAGATAAAGATTGTTGAACTCTAGAGGGAATTGTTATGTTCCTGGTGTTACTCATCAGAATTATCGACCTAACTGTCCCGCCTACAGAAATTATAGCGACGCCACTGCCGACGGCTGCATTCTTTCCCATTGTTCAATGCAGGGTGGCCCCGAGAGTGCCTCGCAATGCTTTGGCGCATTTTAACTGAACTATACACGAGTAATCGTCTCGCATATTAAATGAAGGATAACAAAACAAAGATTAGGTACACTGATATGGTAAAAAATAAATATTACAGTCGACGTGGAAGCTGGCGTTGTTCACTTGTGCATGAAAAGGGCACGCGTTTGTGTCGTGTCGACAGCTCGTGACCAAAACAAAAGCACTCGAGCTGTATTGATTATGGAGCAACAGTTGCTTCGTACCGAGCGCAGCGAGAATAATCAGCTTATGAGCGGCCACCTCGGTCCTTCAGCGATGCCGACCAGAGCTACGAAGTTTTGCGACGTTTAGGGTACGTACTGCGTAAGCATAACTTACTTGTGAGGGTGACAGTGGTCGCTGAAGCTGAGGAGCGCGAGGAGTGGGCGAGGTGCCGCGGCGGCACCGACCGGCGTACTCCGGCCGCTACGCGCTGCTCGAGCAGGGTGCCTGCCCTACCCACCGCGCATGCTCACCATCTATCTTAAACTACCTACCTACACTGGGTATATCAAATTTCGTTTACGTATGTAAACATAAACTCAAATATTACTTTTGGCATCTTATTTTTAAACAATGTCGGATGTTTCTGATTTTAAATAAAGGAATTGTGAAAATTTATATAGGTAGGTAAATATATCTATCTACCTCCAGACCATTTATGAATGTCTTTGCGAACCTACCTACGGGTGTTAATTTCTACCTGCCCTTAACTGTTAATAATTATAACATGAATGCCTGTAGGTAGGTAGGTACATCGGTGTGCTATTACTTAAATAGTTTTTTTAAATAGAAACATGCGAAAGTAAGAAACCATTTGACTATATAGAACTAAAATTAGCTTACAGTTTGCCTGGAAGTTTCGCTTTTATTACCATCTTGTTAAATTTCTTATATTTCACAATAAATTTATCATTTTTTAAACATTACTAAACTATATCTACAAAACTTGAAAAAAATCAGTCAAACTAGATACGTCATTTTCACAAACAAAAAAACAATCGTAAATATCTCAAACATGTCATTTTGAAAAAAACCTTTTTATCTTTGCATACTTTGCAAGTAGATAATAATACTTAGTACCTATGTGTGTGGGTAGTAGCAGAGGTACTAGGTAGGTAACGCAGACATCCCTACTAATATTATAAATGCGAAAGTAACTCTGTCTGTTACGCTTTCCCGTTTAAACCTCTCAACCGATTTTGATGAAAATTGGCACAGACAATCTTTAGACCCCGAGAAAGGACATAGGCTACCTTTTATTCATTTATTTATTTTTATTTATTTATTTATTTCTTGCATTACATTGTAACAAAATCATAAAACAAACAAGTTTTAAGACTATTAATACAAGAACCCTGTAAGGGTATAGCAAGATACATTGTTACATCATACATGACAATTAAGTAATGAACAATAGGTACTATTTATTTACATAGCATATACTAATTTGCTATACAATCTATAATCTCGACACTAAATTCTAAATTAAACTTATGGTATCTGGATGATGGGACACTAGGTGGAGATGTTTATACTGTACACAAAGATTTAGAAAAAATAATTCAAGAATTTAAAACAATTGGTCTGGAACTAAATTTTGCAAAATGTGAACTCTATATTTCGGAAAATACCCAAAATAAACAAGAAATTATCAATCAATTTTCTGATTTAGCACCCAACATAATTATTTTGAATAAAGAATCTCTTCACCTCCTAGGCGCTCCCATTTTTGACGAATCTGTTCCTAACTTTTTTTCGGACAAAATATCAAAATTTGAGCAGTATTCTCAAAATCTTTTAAATATAAACTCCCTATACTAACTATAATAATATGGCTTTAACGTTAATTCGGTTTTGTACATTTGTCCCTAATTTACATATGTTTTGCGGTGCTCTCCACTTTGGAAATTTGAAAATTTGCTGTCATCTTTGGACAATATTTTAAAAGAAAAACTTTGTGAAATCTTAAATTGCCCCCTAGACGAAAGGTCATGGACTCAAGCGTCCCTGCCCATTCGTTTTGGAGGCCTAGGTACTCGCAAAACATCCAGCATAGCATTACCAGCATTCCTCTCATCTGCTTACAGCACGCTAAACCTCGTCAAAACGATTATTAATCCGTCGCTTGGCGATGCTGAGGTTGCCTGCCTAGCAGAAGCGAGGAATGCTTGGTCCATCGTTTGCCCTAACAATACTCCCAATTTAAACTGTTCACAGCGGCAATGGGACGAGCTTTACTATTATAAGATGCAAGATTACTTTTGACGGCCTACTTTCCTCGTCTTGCAGTGATTTAGAGCGAGCTCGTCTCCTTGCTGTCGCAGAGAGGGAATCTGGATTTTGGCTACATGCTTTGCCCTCGGCTAACGTGGGAACCGTTATGGACAATGTCACCTTGTCCATTTCGCCTTGCCTTTGCCTCTTCCAGAGTTCCGGCAGTCCTAGAGCCTCTGGGTATCTGTCGAAATGATGGAAAGAGGCCTGATGGGATGACGCTCATTCCATGGAGTAAAGGCAAAGCTTTGGTTTGGGATGCGACTTGTGCTGATACTTTTGCTCCAAGCCATATCCACTCCACCTCTCGGAGCGCGGGGGCAGCCGCTGCCGCGGCGGAGGCCCGTAAACGTTTGAAGTACTCGGGCCTCGACAGCTGCTATCGTTTCGCCCCATTTGGAGTGGAGACTTTGGGGCCGTGGGGTCCAGAGGCCCGAACTTTATACAAAGAATTGTCCGCTCGCCTCATAGAGGTTTCTGGTGACCAGAATGCTGGTAAATGCCTCGGCCAACGTTTAAGTCTGGCCATTCAAAAAGGAAATGTTGCTAGCATTCTGGGCACCCTTTTCTTTTTTTAAATATATTCATTGTACTTAATTATGTCTGTAAAACCAATTTCTGTAAATTTTTCTATTAATAAATATCTAATAACAATTCTAAAATTATATATATATATACTACCTACCTAGGAAGTAATGTAAAGTTCATTTCGGTATATTATTGATATGTTAAATACACAGTCAAGCAAGTGAAGATTATCCTTGGCCTAGGATACGGGTGCCAATCACGTCATGGTGGGGCCGCGGAGGAAGAGGAGGTTGCTGTACCTACTGCGTTGGCCTCCCTATCCCCCGCGGCCAGTGGGTCCCGTGAATACATTCAGTTCTCAGAGGGAGAGCTGTAGAGGAAATGTCGGGTGTCCGCAGTAACAGTAAGCCGGAGCAGCATAGCAGATCTGTTTTTCTGTGGCCGTGTGTGTGTGTCTTCTGTTGTTTTGAGTCAGTCGTGGTGGGGTAAGACTGGCGTCAGTTCTTCGTCCCGAGGGAATGGGGCGTGTTAGGTGGCCTGGCACGCAGAACCCTACTAATAGCCTATAATTTGCAGGGATGTTAACTGTATATCACAACTGCGCAGAGTTACCCTCTAAGGGGGTTAGTCGGTAAAAGCCCGACGCTCCACTCGCTCAGGCCGAGCATGCGCAATATGTCAAATTAATCGCATGAGACTACATAACTTCTACACCGTTGATTGGGTGATAGTACACCGTACTCTTAATTTCAGCCAATCAACATTTGACGCATCGATTTTGACATCAGGCCTAGCATACGCAACGCGACTAAATTTTATCGCGCTCTTAACAAACGTCAAAATCGATTGAAGTCAGTGCGTCAGCTGTTGATTGGATGAAAATACGAGTGAGGTGTGCTATTAGCCAATCAACAGTTTCGAAACTTTTGTCATCTCATGCGATAAATTTGACATATTCAGGCCTAGCATACGCAATATGTCAAATTTATCGCATGAAACGACAAATGTTTCGATACTGTTGATTGGGTAATAGCACACAGCACTCGTATTTTCAGCCAATCAGCAGCTGACGCACTGACTTTAATCGATTTTGAGGTTTGTTAAGAGTGCGATATAATTTACTCGCGGTGCGCATACTAGGCCTGTCATTAAGCGTTCCTCCGTGAATAAAATTTGATGCGCAATACCTTCATGAAATTTAAGACGACAAAAGTGTCATTTCGATTGATTGGCTAATACTTATCGCACTCCATGGACTTCGTATAATAATTAATTAATTAAGTCCATGTCGCACTCACACACATCCATGGATGCTCCATACCAAAATGGGTGTGCTTTTATTGAAAATCATAATTTATCTTCAAGAGACTTTTCAACTTTGACAACAAGAGATTTGATTTTAACCCTAATAACTTCCTTGTCTCAATCTCAGATTATACATTTACCGTCCAACGTTGCTCAACCGACTATGACTTTGCTGAAAAATCAAAACAACAATAATGAACAGAGCAATTCAATGGAATTGCCGCAGCATAAGTAACAAAAAGAGTGATTTAATACATTTATTAAATAAATATACTCCTTTTATTGTTTCCCTTCAGGAAACCTGGCTCCGGCCAGATACTTATTTTAGAATATCGGGCTTCTCTTGTGTTAGGGAAGACCGATCAGATGGTTATGGAGGCGTTGCTTTACTTATTCATTCTTCTTTAAATTTCCTTCATATTCCAATACCTACACATAATAATGATTTTTCAATAATTGCAGTAAAAATATACAACATATGCTATGTGTCTATTTACATACCACACCCTTCTTCTTCAATTTTTGATGAGTTACAAGTTATAATAGCTAATCTTCCTAAACCATTGGTTTTAATGGGCGACTTTAATGCTCAGCATCAGGGTTGGGGTAGTTCTAATTCAAGTTACTATGGGGCTAGAATCCTGGATATTCTAGATAATTATAACTTGTGTTTGTTGAATACAGGCGCTTCAACCCGTCGAACTAATCCTCATGAAGGTATAAGTGCCCCTGACCACCATACCATTTGCTCACCTTCTCTGACTTCCTCATCAACATGGAATGTACTTACATCTTCATTTGGTAGTGACCATTTTCCTCTTCTTGTTACTTTTGAATCTAGACTTGGAAAAATTTCTTGCAGAAGGAAGAGATTAAAATATAAATTAGATGATGCTGATTGGGAAAAATTCAGGGAATGCGTTGATCAAAAAATTTCATCACTTCCTGATATGAGTGAAAGCAATAATTCATTGGGTGCGACAAGACTGACATCATTATTGATAAAAGCAGCGGATGAAATTTTCCCTCATAAAAAAGATAGTGCTCCCAAAATCCCTTCTCCTCCCTGGTGGGACAAAGAATGCTTGGCAGCGGTTCAGAAAAGAAAGGAAGCCGAGAAAAAGTATCTTTTAAATTCTACAAGTGAAAATTTTGAATCCCTTTCTGAACTGATCTCAAGCACTCGCAAGTTATTTAAAAAGAAAAAATGGGAGGGATGGAGATCTTTTTGTTCCTCTATATCTCCTGACACTTCACCGTCCATTGTTTGGAATAATATCCGCAAGTATAGATCTATCTTCAAAGAACCAACGCCTTCATATCTTCCGGATCATATTATTGAAAATTTTTTAGACATTTTAGCTCCTCCATCTACCCCAGAAAAACTTTTTACTCCTTTTTCTTTTGCGTTAACTGAAGATAATGATTTAGTCCTTAATGCTCCGTTTTCTATGATCGAACTTAAAGGTGTTCTATCTTATGTCAAAGATTCTGCACCTGGTATGGACGGTATTCCCTATTCATTTTTCTCCCATTTAAATGATTCTGCCCTTTCTTATTATTTGTCTCTTATAAATAACATAATGACTAGTGGAAAAATACCACTTGCCTGGAAATCTCAAGAGGTTATTCCCATTTTAAAACCGAATAAACCACGTACAGAAGCTACCTCGTTTCGCCCTATTGTCCTTTCAACTGTCTTGGTTAAAATTGCTGAGCATTTAGTAAAAAATCGTTTAGAATGGTTTGTAGAAAGTAATGGCTTACTAGCAGAAAGTCAATTTGGTTTTCGAAAAGGAAAAAGTACCATGGATAGCCTCGGCATTTTTACGACTGATATACGGTTAGCATTCTCGTGTAATCATTCGGTTCTTGCAGCATTTTTAGATATGTCTGCTGCATATGATAACGTTATTATATCTATCCTTATGGAAAAGTTAAAAAAATTAAATGTCCCGTCAATGTTGGCAAATTTTATTAATAACTTATTAACAGAAAGGTCTATCAACGTAATTCAGGAAGATTCTCCAATTATAACAAGGTTAGTTTGGAAGGGGCTCCCCCAAGGCTCCGTTTTAAGCCCTATTTTATATAATATTTACACTTTTGATCTTCATTCATCCATATCAGACATAGATGGTTTTCATATTCTCCAATATGCTGACGATCTACTCTTTTACTTTGAAGGCAGGGATATAGATTCTTTATGCATTTCCTTAACCTCTGCGTTAAATAGTTTTAAAACATGGTTAGATCTTAACGGATTAAGTCTTTCGGTTTCTAAATGTGCAGTGGTTTTATTTTCTCGAATGCGCCTTCCTCCTCCAATTTCTGTTAATTATGAAAATGTTACTATTCCTAACCTGAAAGAAGCAAAATTTTTGGGAGTCGTTTTAGACCATAAATTATCAGGTCTCTCTCACTGTCAATATGTCTCTGCTAAATGTGAAAAGTTCTTGAACATCCTAAGATGTTTATCCGGGGTATGGTGGGGAGCCCACCCATTTTCTCTAAAACTTATATACAATGCTTTGATTAGAAGTAGGTTAGACTACGGTACTTATTTTTTAGAACCAGGAAGTGCACTAGGATTAGGTAAATTAGATACCATTCAAGCTAAAGCTCTCAGATTAGTTACTGGTGCTATGAAGTCCAGCCCTTTAATAGCTTTACAAGTGGAATGTGGAGATCCACCATTAAAATTAAGAAGGCAATATCTTTGTGACAAATTCTTATTTCGGGCACTACAGTTTAATAACCATCCGCTATATCACAAATTAAAATATTTGTCTGAACTTATTCAAACTTCACCTTACTGGTCCAATAAAAATTTACCATGTCTAGTTGTAAGTTTTCTGAAATTTATAGCTCTGCAAGCTCCTACACATAGGTCTCAGTGCTTACCAATATTTGAAATTAATTTTGAATCACTAATTACGTGTCCTATCATACACTTAAACTTAAATCTTTCTAAAAAGGATCCAAATGTTCATTTTAATTTTAACTTTATTGTAGATAGGGACTGGCCAAATTGGCATCATGTTTACAGTGATGCCTCTAAGCATTCTGACAATAATCCAGTAGGTGTAGGTATTTACCATCAGCAATACGGAATTGTTCAGAAAATTAAATTACCACCAGAATCTTCAATATTTACAGGAGAATGCTTTGGCATCTTTAAATCTATAGAATATGTTTTGCTCATGAAGCTTACTCAAACAGTAATCTTTTCAGACTCCAAAAGTGCGCTGCAAGCCCTTAACAGGTTTTTATTCAAACAAAATTCCAACAGTAGTGTACTTATTTTCGAATGTAGGAAATTACTACAAAAAGCAGCTCTTAGAGGTTATAACGTTCACTTTGCTTGGATCCCTGGACATTGTCATATTCCTGGAAATGAGAAAGCTGATCGATTAGCAAATGATGCCATTGAGTGTGGAGACGTATATGCTTATAAAAACTTTTGCTCAGATCTGGTTGCTCTTCCTAAAGCCTTCCTCCGAAGTTCCTGGCAGAAGGATTGGGACAAGAGCAGTAAAATCAAAGCAAAACATTATAGAGCAATTCAATCTGTTATTCCCATCAAACCATGGTTCCACACACTGAGGCTTGGTAAAATTGCCACGACTAGCATTATTCGTATGCGACTTGGTCATGTTTGTACGGCCGCCCATCTTGCAAAGATTCACGTCATAGATGATGATTGGTGTGAATGTGGTACTGGCATTGGAGACCTAAATCATATATTATTTTCCTGCCTGTCATATGATCACTCCTCCTTATACCATTCCCTTATCACCCTTCGTATCCCTCTTCCAACCTATATAAATATTCTATTGCATTTAAATATTCCTGATATTTATAATATTTTATCAATATTTTTAACCCAAAATACGATTAAACTCTAATTATTTTATGTTTATTATTCCATACTTTCCTGATCCGAATTAAGATTCCTTTCTTTCCTTAATCGTTTCCTAAACTTTTTATCCACCGTAATCCAAAATTGTAAAATATCCCTTCACACAAGTCAGTGGCTGATGCACAAGTCGTGCGAGCCAATATATAAAAAAAAAAAGAAAAAAAAAAGAGATCAATAAAATTTACTCGCGTGGCGCATCCTTCAAGTAATAACGAAATTCTAAAGCCCGTGTTGAGGTTGTCCGAAGGCCGCATCGCAGCCTGATTCTATGTTAGTTGCACAGATGGACTTAGTATAATAAATATTAAGTCCATGGATTATTAACACCATTTAAACTTTAACAGTAACGGAGGATTAGACGATTGCCAAATTTAAAAATAAGTAAGTTTTTACAGCTGATAAATCCATGATAGGTAAATCTAACTTTTCCTTTTTTCTGACAGCTGTCAGAATTGTGGAATGTACGTCATCTGTTGTGGAATGAAATGTCATGTCATTGCACAACAAATTAATCGCAGAAATGGCTGAGTTGTTGTCTGTTCCGTTAAAAAAGTCTTCGGACGTAGATATTGTAAAACCGTTGAAAAATTTAATTCAGTCCACATACAATTCTGGAAAAGGTAACGAGAACTATACCGATTCCCTAAACGAGCTCAGCCGGTTGCGAACCAACGCTATATGGAAGGTTTTTGAGAAATCTTCGCTGGAGGTTATTTACAGGTAAGCAGCGTATTATTTGTAATGAATGAGTCATTGCCGATCATTGAATCATTCTGGTTAATCCGTACTAAATGCCTGTCCAAGTGCTTTAGCCTGTTCATCTAATTTTTAAGTTGTTTAACTATGATGTCATTGTATATAATGGGATATTCATTGTAGGTAGCTAAATTAATATTGAAACTTATTCCACCCAGTTACTATGATCAGCTCGTGGCTCTGGAGAAGAAGATCCCCCCTCAGGAGGTCCAGATCCCGTTCAAGTGGAAGGATGCTTTTGACAAAGGCTCTATATTTGGAGGCCGGATGAGCCTCAGTAAGTATTAAGAAACACTCATCTGAAATTATGCTAACAACAGAATATGGATTCAATCCATTCATTAAAAGTTAGACCTATATATGAACATTCAGAATCTATTATTTGGATTAATATTAAATGAAAGAAGCAAATAAATAATATAATAACATTTTAAGGCTGCCAGCCTAAATTTAGATTTTATCATTAATTTAATAAAATTATACTCATATAAAATTATTATAAACATTAGTAAGAGTAAGCACATACAGGTCTCGCATGCGCCATGCAATTAAATTTTATTGCACTCTTAAGAAGATGTTAAAATCAATGTGTCAACTGCTGATTAGCTGTAAATACGAGTATGGTGTGGTATCACCCAATCAATGGTATAGAAACTTTTGTTGTCTTGTGCAAGAAATTTTAGTATTACGCATGCTAGGCCTGATAGACAATAGTAGAATTATACTTTGAGTATTACGCATGCTAGGCCTGATAGACAATAGTAGAATTATACTTTGAGTATTACGCATGCTAGGCCTGATAGACAATAGTAGAATTATACTTTGAGTATTACGCATGCTAGGCCTGATAGACAATAGTAGAATTATACTTTGAGTATTACGCATGCTAGGCCTGATAGACAATAGTAGAATTATACTTTGAGTATTACGCATGCTAGGCCTGATAGACAATAGTAGAATTATACTTTGAGTATTACGCATGCTAGGCCTGATAGACAATAGTAGAATTATACTTTGAGTATTACGCATGCTAGGCCTGATAGACAATAGTAGAATTATACTTTGAGTATTACGCATGCTAGGCCTGATAGACAATAGTAGAATTATACTTTGAGTATTACGCATGCTAGGCCTGATAGACAATAGTAGAATTATACTTTGAGTATTACGCATGCTAGGCCTGATAGACAATAGTAGAATTATACTTTGAGTATTACGCATGCTAGGCCTGATAGACAATAGTAGAATTATTCTTTGAGTATTACGCATGCTAGGCCTGATAGACAATAGTAGAATTTGTAATATGAGTGGTTGCTCTAAGAAATTGAGCTTTTTGATGTAAAAGCATGAGTAGTAAATTAAGTACTCTGAAATGACAAATTTACATACAAACTAGCATCTCCTTTTTTATTTAACTCCTTTTGGGATTTTTTTTTACAATCTTTGAATATCATTTGTTTTGTATCTGGATTTATCAACCTTAAAAAAATCCAAGCTTATTTCCCTGTCGTTTTGGCGTGAAATCCAGACAGATAGACAATATAATAAATAGCTACTTTCCCATAATATTAGTAAGGATAACCAAAATGGTATTTTGACTAGTACTATATTGAATATTGGTGATTTCTTCAATTAATTGAGTGAAATGGTTGAATGCAGCGATCAGCTCCCTGGCGTACGAGCGCATGTGCGTGCTGTTCAACATGGCGGCGATGCAGAGCGGCGTCGCGGCGCAGCAGACGCTCGACACCGAGGACTCGCTCAAGCTTGCCGCCAAGCTATTCCAGGTACTCACATTATGTCGACTTTTATTTTTGCAGCATCTATATCCCTTTTGTAAGGTAATGGTTAAATGGAACATTGAACTTTTTAGCTTTGACTTGAGAGTTCATTTAAAGCAGAGCCGGGGCAAAGCGACCGCAACTCTTTCGTCTAACGTTACCCACTTAAGTACTTTGTGAAGTAACTGAAACATTGTGCAAACATGTCATATGCTCTGAGTGTAGCTATATTATAAAATGTTGTTGTACAGCAAGCGGCCGGCATATTCAATTACCTAAAGGCGAACGTGATGATGGCGGTGCATCAAGAGACCACGCCGGACCTCAACCCCGACACGCTGGGCGCGCTCGCGCAGCTCATGCTCGCGCAGGCGCAGGAGGTTATCGCCTACAAGTGCATCAAAGGTTGGTCCATGCGAATTCTACTGTGAACTGAATTTAAATATGTTTTCATCAAATTTTTTAGTTTGCATTATTCAAAAGTTAACCAATTTCTATAAATCCTTTTTGAACACTTTGGCTTGTGAGATCTCTGTTTCATTCAATCATGTAAGATATAAAATCTCTCAAAAAATGTGTAATAAAAATTAGTTTTAGATTAAGTAAAAGTCAAAGTGTAGTTCACATCAACACACCACTAAATTAACATATGGTTTTGAGGAATATAGTTTGAGATTATTCGAGAGGGGCTTGGCAATGTGGGAGTGCCCATTGTGCCTATTCCCGGGCTGGCTTCATGTTTTTGCTCCATCATTGTGGTATAACAAATGTACCTTTTTGTTTGCAGATGAGATGAAGGAGAGCATGGTGGCCAAGGTGTGCGCGCAGTGCGAGGAGCTGTACACGGACGCGCTGCGGGCGCTGCAGAAGGAGCAGCTCAAGCCGCTGTGGGACCGCGACTGGCTGCCCACGGTGCGGCCCTACCTCTTTGTGCGTGTTGACTCGATACCACCGACAGAACAATTAAACAACCTTGATTCCTCAATTCTAGGTTACGGCAAAACAAATGGCGTTCCGAGGTCTGACGCACTTCTACCAGAGCCTGGTGTGCCGCGCCAACAAGAGCGTGGGCGAGGAGATCTCGCGGTTGCAGGTATCGGGTCGCTTTCGTTACTAAGAGTGTTAACGTGTGAGCGAGTGTCACGGGCGCAAGGCTTGGTGTGTTGCAGGTCGCGACGGAGCAGCTGAAGGGTGCGCAGGCGCAGGCGCGGGCGGGGGCAGGCTCCTTCGTGCAGGAGCACTCCTCGCGGGCCGCGCGCCACCTGGCGGAGGCGACCAAGGACAACGACTTCATCTACCACGAGCGCGTGCCCGACGTGCGCCAGCTGGAGCCCGTCGCACGCGCGCCTGTCGCCAAGCCGCTGCCGCTGCAGGACAAGTGGGCCGCCGCGCAGAAGGGTGAGTGACGCTACGTCCGATTTATGTGTGCGACGCTGCATATAAATAAGTACGCAGATACATCTAAACGTTCTCGTAGAATTTTTATATAACTGTTGTCTTCTAGGCAGGTTATAAAAGTTGCATTTCTATACTCAATCATTTATTGCGGCTTTACTGCAGAGATGGTGTTATTGTAATTAGAGCATTATAGAGCCATAATTTAGCAAAAGTTCTAATTTTCTTCGCATATTGGTGACAATAAAAATATATTTCGTGAGTAAAAAGTAACAGGAGGCGGGTGATGTGGTGTCAGATCTGTTCGAGGCTCTGGTGCCGCTGGTGGTGCACCAGGCGCAGCAGGCGAGCGCGGCCAGGTGCAGCGAGCAGGTGTCGGGCGAGGTGGCGCGGCTGCGTGAGGCCACGGAGCTGCTCAACAGCGTGCTGGCCTCGCTGAGCCTGCCCGCCTGCGTGGAGGCGGCCTGCGACGACGGCCTGCCCGACAGCATCCGCGCCAAGGCGGCCGACGTGCGCGACGCCGGCGGCCTGCCCGAGCTGCAGCGGCTCATGCAAGGTGCTAATGATGCTCCCTCCTTGAGCCACGCCCCTGATCTCGTCCCATTATGTGTTTCCCAGGGACCGGTCCCTGATCAATTTAAAATGCTAGAGTTAGAAACCATCTTCTATAGCACTGTATGGTAAGGCAAGATAAAGCAGAGGATGAAATTCGTTGGGCCAGGTCTGGCTGGCCTAATCACAATACCAATTCGAATTATGCTTATCCGTAAGATTTACATCTCTAGTCCAAGCCAAAAGTGCACTTGTGTACAAATTAGAGCTCTAAAAATGTATTAGGAGGAAGGAGCTGTTCTCAGTGGTAGGCGCCTGACTGACTTCTTACAAGTGGATCTCAATGGTCACCATTCCTACACCTGTTCGGGCTGGGCCCTCGAGTGCTATATATTTGGTCTGATATGACTTGACATGTAGTTTCAAGTAGGTGTTGTTAGTAAGGTAAGGCTGAGTTAGTTGGTCGCATCCGGCAGAGCTGCCGGAGCTGCTGCAGCGCAACCGCGACATCCTGGACGAGGCGGAGCGGATGCTGCGGGAGGAGGAGGAGGCGGACGCGGCCCTGCGGAGGCAGTTCGGCGCGCGGTGGACGCGCACGCCCTCCTCCAGCCTCACCGAGGCCTTCCGCGCCAACGCCGCCAAGTACCGCCAGATCATCGACAACGCCGTGCGCGCCGACAACATCGTGCAGCAGAAGTTCCAGCAGCACAAGGACGTGAGCGCTACTTCATTGCTTGTATATGTCGCAGTCATCTGGTTTAATCAGCTATTTGATTGGATCACTAGCGCGTTCATTGAATGACGACGTTTAATTGAATGACTAAAGGACAACTCGTCAATTTCTTTAATATAACGTTCAACTTCTTGACTGAACGTCACTTAGCATAGTCGTTGAATGGGATATAGCTGACTTTGTAATGTTGACCATAAGTTCGCAACTTAAAAGATAACTAACTTTAGATAAAAAAAATGAGGACATGACATAACACACCTTAATAAGAATTTTTATTATATTTTAACAATTTTAAGTCTTAAGACACTTAGGCCAAAAAATATTTTTTTACGAATGAGTCACTTTAAATCACAATTTCACTCAAAAAAATATCAACACAGTGCTATTCGATTAGATCTGTACCAGCTGTTTGACGCCATCTTTGTTTAGATGAGAACTAACGCCGCAGTGGAAAAAAAATGAACTAAATTACAATCACCTGACTGATTTTACGTCCGCTATGTTCAAAGGGCTATGTTACAACACGCTAACTTGTTGGACGTTGAGTGAGGCTTGTTCATTCAACGTTCGGCCTAGTCATTCAATTTAACGTCGTCATTTAGTAAACGCGCTAGTGATCCAATTAAATAGCTGATTCAACCACATGACTGCGACATATACATATCATGTGATCACTCTGCGGTACAATGTTAAGTACTCTATAACTGCGAAGCCAAGTTACAAAATTTCTGTAATAGGCATTCATCTACCTACACACACACTGTCATTGTAGTCATTTTTGAACCTATTTTTTATTATTTTCGGAATTCACCGGTGGCTGTTGTGGTCAGTGTCTACTATTAGTGATTATGATGTCTGGCTGACTTACTTCACAATGACAACATGATCAGTAAGAATATTTTATGAATATATTTAGGGCTCTGGACATGATCCACACAATCACGAAATTGACTATTTCTTCAAATTTTGTGATGATTCGTTTTTATTCCTGCAGCGTATGTTTATGAAAACATGTGACATATTCGTCTGTTTTTCTTCAGGTAATTTATTAGCTAACGTTTTTGGTGCGCGAGAATAATATGTATTTTGGTACGGTTGCGTGCGCAGAACATCTCGCTGCTGAGCGGCAGCGAGGCGGGCATCACGGCGGGCGTGCCGGCGGGCCCCGCGGCCGGCGGCAGCGACGGCGCCGCCCTGGGCACGCTGCGCACGCTGCGCACGCTCATGCGCGAGGTGGACGCGCTCAAGGCCGAGCGGGACGCGCTCGAGGCCGACCTCAAGGTACACTATTTCAAAAATAACTAAATAAAAACATCTTGGACTACATCTGGGAAGTGGCTTACGCACTTGTATTATAACACCGTGGTACCGTCGTTGTTTCTGATTTCTGTAACACAAGTGCTTAAGCTACCTACCACAGAATCAGAGTAATGTATGTGATGTTGTCCAATATTTAAAAAAAAAAAAACCCCCATGACTCGAGACTATATAGAAAAATTCGTTTTCCATATTGACCCAATCGGACTTCAGAGATGACAAAGTCGGCGCCGCCAAAGTTCGGCCCGCTCACCACTCTGCTACGGAGGTTGTTAAAAAAATATTTAAGCACTAGCTGTGCCTGCGACATCGTTCGGCCACCTGGCTAATATTCGAAACAAAAAGTAGTCTATATTTTAATCCATGTACATGTCGCGCGTGGTGCAGGACGCGACGGTGGACCTGCGCAGCGTGTTCCTGGAGGCGCTGAGCGCGTCGGGCGCCGTGGACGAGCCTGCGCTGTCGGCCTCCGCCCTGGGGGCTGCGCTGGCGCCGCTGCAGCGTCGGGCGCAGGTGAGCCACCTGGCGGGTGTTGACAGACTACTCGCCACCGTAGTTGGCCCTCGTTCCTGGCGCCGCTGCAGCGTCGGGCGCAGGTGAGCCACCTGGCGGGTGTTGACAGACTACTCGCCACCGTAGTTGGCCCTCGTTCCTGGCGCCGCTGCAGCGTCGGGCGCAGGTGAGCCACCTGGCGGGTGTTGACAGACTACTCGCCACCGTAGTTGGCCCTCGTTCCTGGCGCCGCTGCAGCGTCGGGCGCAGGTGAGCCACCTGGCGGGTGTTGACAGACTACTCGCCACCGTAGTTGGCCCTCGTTCCTGGCGCCGCTGCAGCGTCGGGCGCAGGTGAGCCACCTGGCGGGTGTTGACAGACTACTCGCCACCGTAGTTGGCCCTCGTTCCTGGCGCCGCTGCAGCGTCGGGCGCAGGTGAGCCACCTGGCGGGTGTTGACAGACTACTCGCCACCGTAGTTGGCCCTCGTTCCTGGCGCCGCTGCAGCGTCGGGCGCAGGTGAGCCGCCTACTACTCGCCATCGTTCATCAACCAGTTAACACCGTGAACCGTTAATCCGCTACCAAATGCGTTAATTCGCCCGAAAAGATTGAATAAAAGTTAGCTTATTCAATCTTTTCGAGCGAAGTAACGCAAGTTAACGTTAATTCGTTAAATGTTTTCGTTTAGAACGTTCACGGGTTAGGAACAAAAAATTCTTGTACTAGTAATTAAAATGCGTAATTTCATTGTCTAGCATAGGTGCATATTCCCCTTCATACATACTAACATATAAAAGATTTCTTATCCATGTTAAAAAGATTTAATTCATGGAAAAATGTCGTTCAACTGCAACGGTTGACGGTATAGCACTATTGTATTTAAGAAGAAATATATATGATTTCTGAATATCCGTTCTCCAAGGAATGCAGCAGCGGTTAATGAGTCTTTTTAAACACTCGTCGCAACAAAACGCCGTCTATAAATGTAATGATGAAATCGAAACGAATCTCTTCGCAGTTTCCTCACTCGCACGCGCTCTCAAAATATATCTAGCTGTTTCTGTTTCACTCGCAACATTTTCATTTCGTACCTATCTGAACCTGTTATTCTCGCTACGCTGTGACGTAGGTATCCGATTAACGAACCTCTGAATAAAATTGGAAGTTAACGAGTCTGTTAATGTTATTAAAGGTGAACCCGTTAGTCAAATTGTTAACTTCGTTAATTAACGCGTTAATGCCCAGCTGAGCCTCCAACAGACCATGGTTTGTCGTCATAACGTCGGCCTTTCCAATCTTCATTTAGGTCTACCGACGTTATCTCACCAATATATTTACTTAAAATAAATAATGTCAAAAAAAAAAAACAACATTATTAACCACAAATACATAGAGTAAACTTATTTTCGGTTCGTGTAACAATAAAATCTTCTCATTTAGTATTCAATGTTTTAATTATAAAATTATGATTTTCAGTATAGAACAAAGCATGTATTCTAAAACTTTTTCAAAGTATTCTAAATTGAATTTCCCTGACGAGTATATTGTAAGTGTTCGGTGTGTGTGTGTGCGTGTGTCGCTAACCGACGTGTCTCCCGGCAGGAGTCGGTGTCGCGGCAGGAGGCGTGCATCGCGCGCGTGCAGGAGGCGCACGAGGCACTGATGCGTGCACGCGGCGGCGCCTCGGGCCGCGACGAGGCTCTCGGCCGCCTCGCCGCCGCCTACGACGCCTTCCGCGACCTCACCGGGAACCTCAAGGAGGGCGTCAAGTTCTACAACGACCTCACGCAGCTGCTCGTCGCCTTCCAGAACAAGGTACCTACCAGTCGTTATTACACTACAAAGTACACTTTGCGACGTAATGTAATCTATTCGTTTGCAGATGGTTTGCTCTGTGATTATATTATCCCGAATACTTTATTGGATTTCCTACGCTTCAAATTAAAAAGCAGACTTGTGATTCAACCGATTGAAAACGAGTGTTAAAGTAGAATGTTTTGATGCGCTTCAGGTATCTGACTTCTGCTTCGCGCGCAAGACGGAGAAGGAGGAGCTGATGAAGGACCTGACGCAGGAGGCCGCGCGAGGGTCGCCCGCGCCGCCGCCCGCCGTCGAGGAGGTGACTACACTACACGTTTAATATGTCTCAATAAACTTTAGTGCTCATGGCGCGGTACCGACCATGGTTTGGATGCGATACCGAGAGTTTCGTATGACGGCTACGGTTTGGGTAAGTGGCACGTTCGGCTGTCGACCCCGGCTGGTATCGCAATGTTGGACGTTTACTTTAATCGGGGGCCCTTCAAGTTAAATCTCTCGTCTTCTATTTAACCTTCTTTTGACTATGAACGCGTTATTACTAAAATGTACTTTGGTAAAGTTAAATGTTGTTGATGTGGTTAATCTCTCTTGCGTGTTAATTTCCTATGTATATTGTGAGTGCGGTGTTGTGGTTGCAGCCGGCCGCCGTGCGCAAGGAGGCCCCGCCGCGGCCGCCGCCCCCCGCCGTCGCCGCCCCCTCCGCCGCCGCGCTGCCCTACCCTACGCAGGCGCAAGGTACGCCATTCGATACGCATTGCTTGGAATTGCTACCAGATAATAATAATGAAAATCATGTAATGCAAAAGGGTTAACAGCGATTTTGTCTCCCTCAACATATAGTTATTTGGTTTAATTTAATCTAGTTTTTTTTTTTGCTTGAGATATCTGGTTGTGTAGAACTGGTACCGAGTACAATCAGCAGAGCGCCCGCCGTGGTAAGGTTGTGGTCGTGTTGCAGGCATGCCGCTGCCGTACGGCGCGCCGGGCGCGGCCCCGTACCCGTACTACGCGGCGCCGATGCCGGCCCTGTACAACCCGTACGCGACGCTGCCGTACCCGCACCACGCGCCTCGCATGCCGCCCGCGCAGCCGTACCAGCCGTACCAGTACCAGCCGCCGCCCGCCGGCTACCCGCAGCCGCCGCCCGCCGGGTACAACCCCTACGCGCCGCACCAGTAGCCGTCTCCGACCGACACATACTTTACTCTTACGATTTGCTGTATCTAAATCAGTTGTCTAGACGCTTAGTTTTAACGACTTCTGACGTAATGATCCTAGACGCAAGTGTCTCCCGACGGCCCGATAGGAATTTAGTACATCTCCACTGGAAGCCCTCGGTAAACGATCTCGCCACAAGATACAAAGTGTATAAATACTTGATTTCAATACTTAGTTGCAGAATAAATCCTCATTATAATCCGGGTTGGTAATCGCAATTGAATTTGTTCATCTAAATATTATGTAGATGTGAATAAAAATCTCTGAACAGTTATTCCAATATCGTTAAAGTTATTGGTTTATATTTACATCAGAAATAAATAATATTCACCATTAAAATTTAAAAAATGTGAAATCAATTCATAAGAAAAGAAGAGACAAATACATTTACTTTCGGCCTAAATGAGTTTCATTTAAAGTATCTTTACGGAGGAGGATATTAGGAGAACTCTTGATGCAAAATGGCTGAAGGACGTTTTCCGAATTTCTAGTCTGCGCTAGAGTGCAGATACCATTGTGTTAGTGCTAATTGTATGCATTTTATGATAAGGCTCACAAAATATATTAAAATTTTGTTAACGAAAGTAAGATTTTTTTAATATTTTTATTGTAATAATTGGTGATAAATTCATTATAATTATTTCCTCGGTGCATTTCGTTTGATCAATTATTGTATGTAAAAGTGTGTGAGAGCGAACTGTGATTTTCTGCCTTGAATCTTTATATTTCATAATTTTATATTCCCCTTTGACGAATGTGGTTTGTGAAAGGAAATAAGATAATTGCTTTTAGTTACGCCAAATTCACATTTATAGGATAAATAATATTAAATAGTTAACTTATGTAAACCATTTATCAAATAGCATCCAATGAAATTATACATTTAGGAAATAAAAGTATTTTTTTTATTAATATGGTATTTTATTTCAAAATATATGAACATCTGAAAGGGGATTCCCTTACGACGCGCACGTCACGCACGGACACGTCGCGCGTCGCCTGTACCTCGCACGTTAACGCACTGGCTGCAGCACAATTATATACTCATAGTTTTAATCAAACCACTTTTGCGTCACAAGATCTCTGAGTAACATTAAAATTTTAATGATCCAAATAACTGATAAAAACATAGTATGCATAAAATAATAAGTGTTTTTATTAAAAATAATATTTTATTTAAATCATTTTTGCGTTACACAGTCTCGGGATATAGAGGAATAAGTAGAAAAATCAGTTTTATTCCACATAACACATTATTGAAAACATTCCATTGATTTTTTTTTTACCCTCGTTGTTCTTAAATGAGTTTACAGCTTATCCTTTTTACGAAATTAATCCCATTCTCACGCATATAATTATCTACAAGGCCAAACTGATAATAGACAAAATAGTATTTAGTTTGTAACAACACAGGAAAAAAAAAACACCTTATTTTGCATAATTTTACAGCAAGGGTTTAGTTTAGAATTTGCAATTTGGATTAATATTGCACCTCTAATGGGACTTACGAAATAAATAAATGGGGTTGGTTTGCAAAATCCAAAATATAATAAGAGAGATCCATCATACACATCGTCGGTAGCGTCGGCGGGCGTCAGTCGGGCGTGGCTGGGGCGGGGGCGGGGGCGGGGGCGGGGGCGGGCGTCAGGCGAGGAGGCACGAGGCGCGCGTCGCGCAGGTAGGCGTGCTGGCGGGCGGCGCGGGCCGACACGCGCTCGCTGGGCTCGTAGCGCAGCATGGCGTCGAACAGCTGCGCCGCGTGCACGTCGGCCCGGAGCGCGGCCGGCAGCAGCACGCGCGGGGCCCGCGGCGGCCAGCGAGGGAAGGCGGCGCGGTAGTCGGGCAGCCGCCGCGCCCCCGCCCACACCGACCCGCCCGGCGTGCCCAGCGCGCGGAACACGCGGAACAGCTGGTCGATCTCGCTGTCGCCCGGGAACAGCGTGCGCCCGCTCGCCTGCACGACACGCACCACTCTTACACGCTGGATACTTGTATTTTCAAAGTTTAAGGGGTTCTATTCGGTTCATCAGATTCAAAATAATAAAAAAATCGGTTTTAGGGGATTCCCCAGAGCTGTTTTGTACATAATGTTAGCCAGTATATTCCATTTATTGTGCTGAGAGACATTAAAATTTTAACAATCTAAATAATTTATAAAAAAACTTACTATGCATAATATGATAAGTGTTATATATTCAAAATATATTTTCCCCATAAACCCTTGTCTGACTCATCTACCTGTACCACTGAGCTCAAAGACTAACCATTAGATAACAATTTATAAGAGAACAACACTATTGCTGATACATATCAACCTAGTATGATGTATATTTCACCTTAGAATAGCATGTATCTGCTTCAGTAACCGCTTACCATTTCTGCATAGATACAGGCGAGGCTCCAGACATCAACGGATGTGGAGTAGAACTTTGTTCCGAGCAGTATCTCAGGCGCCCGATACCACAGCGTGATGACTTCGTGCGTGTAGGCACGCACAGGGATGCCGAAAGCGCGCGCCAGCCCGAAGTCTGCCAGCTTGATGTGTCCCTCTGTGTCCACCAGCAGGTTCTGTGGCTTCAGGTCTCGGTGCAGCACACGTTGTGCGTGGCAGTATGCAATTCCTTCTAGGAGTTGCCCCAGGTAACTCTGCAAAGATTTATTGTTTACAGATATTTATTCTCATTGAAGACAAAATAGAAATAAACCAAAACCTAAAGTTTTGATAAAATTGTAGTCTAATCAAAATTACAAATTGTGTTACCTTCACAAGATCCAGTGGTAAGGGCCCTTTGTGAATATCCATGAGACGTTTGAGATCCATGTGCAAAAACTCGAAGACTAGGAAAAGTTTATTGTCAGTGAGCACCACATCCAACAGTTGCACCACAGCATGATGCCTCAGCTCTCGTAGAACAGATATCTCGCGGAGCGCCGTGGACGGCACGCCCTCTGGCTCACTGAGGAACAAAATTCATTAGGACCCTATACTGGCAGCTTACTTCTCAAACTGTATAAAAGAAACTAACACATCTATGTCAGCTGCAGGTTACTTTTGTTAGCATATACTTTAGATGAAGTATTGGAAATTACTTTCATCAGATGTACCTACTGTTGTCACAGTTGTCTTGAGCATGTTGAGTTTGATAACTCTAATTTATACTTCTCTTCATTTGTACCAACTTGTTAATTCATTGTTATGTTATAGAATTATCTTGAAATTAAATATAAGGCAGTTGTGATTGATAAATGCGCATAATCTGATTTATCTTGCTGTTCAGATATTTATTTATCTTTATGGTTCATAAATTGTTTAACGTTTGTGAAATGAAACTGCACCTTTCGGAAAGTTATTTCACTTTCGAACTATTGTGTAGCTGATAAATTACTTATTAATATTAAAACTTAAGATATGTTTAATCATTAATTAGATAACCTTACAAATAAAAGTATTTTATTTTCATAAGAATACTATGGTTGTGATAGTTTAATAAGTAGTAAATTTTAGGATACATTTTTACTCTCCAGCTTGTCACCAGTAAATGCAATTATTAACCAAATTAAAGAGATTTCATTTTAAATTCTGGCGATAAATGAAAATCTCAGACCTCACAGAAATTATCAAGCAAATTGTATCTCAGAGACAGATGTCATTATTTCGCGCCAAAACTTACTTCTCAAGTTTTATTTTCTTCAGTGCTATCTCCATCCCCGTACTACAATCCTTTGCTTTATACACAACGCCATATGTCCCTTCTCCGATTTTTTCTTCTGTTAAATAGTTATCCATCGATTTAGTTTACTTTTGCCGTAAAATGTAATAAAATTAACTTTTCTAAAATCATTGCCCTCGTTTGCCCAACAAGCACAGACCACAGACCAATAATGAACCACAGACAAATCCAACAAGCAAGTATCACCATACCACAGATAGGCAATCACCATACATCACGCAAGTTCTACGCCACAGACTATAATACTACAAGACTGCTTCACTGCCAGTTTATTATTTATAGCAGGGCTGTCCAATCTAGATGGGACCCAGGGCCAAAACACAGGCTTAATAAATTGGAGGGCCGCAAAATATTTATAAAAGTACAGGTAAAATGGATATCATTATTTTATTATCTACTTTTTCATTAATTAGTCTTTTACAATTCTGTCAGCATTAAAAAACGCAAGATCAGCCAGAAACTGAGAATCTTGCATTTTCTTTTTTAGTTCGGAAGTGTCAGATGGTATTTAAATTTTTAGAAATAAAGGTATTTCTTTTCATATAGCGTAAAAGCGTTGCAAACACTGTTCAGCACTTAGCCATCTGATTTTTGAATGTCGAATTTTCGAGTGAATAGTGATGTTGGTGGCATTTTTTTCTAGAACTAAAACGTCTTTTTCAGAAAAAAAAATTCGCCTGAACGAATACCTTGCCCATTAGTTCCTGGAACGCCGGAAGTAACACCTCCCCGCAAACTTCAGCCTTGGGAACTGAAGAAAAGAAGTATGTAATCTATCTATCTATCTATATTATATATTATATAAAATATATAAAGCTAAATTTATATTATTAGTATTAGTCGACGGTCTTTTTTATTCCAAATTTTAAATTGATGACTTTATTTTCAGAAATCGCTGAAGAGGCAAGCGGTCCATTCCGGTACTCAGAACCTCACAATGGTATGTGAATTGATAACACTTATATTTTGATTTGCAAATAATAAACTAACCGATTAAATATTACTTGTAGATACTGTACCAGCCGATTTAGACATGGCATCATCACTGGAGTGTCAAACGCCGGTAAAAACTCCACCCACCTCGTGAGTTTCTGATTCCAAATCAGCGTGAGATAAGTTTCGACCTATCCTTCAAAATATATTTTAATAAATGTTTTTTTAGGTCAGAAACTGTGATGTTCACGCCTTCTACCGGGATTTTGAGGGTGGAAGACAATGCCATACCTACTAACTACGAGCTAGTAAATAGCCAAGTAGAGCTAGTAGGATTTACGGGTGAGTTTGCAAATTTTTATATCTCAAAGATACTATATGGGACTGTATCGGATTTTCTGTCAGCTCATTGTTGTACAGAGTTCTTCGGTGCGTCAGTGAGTTATAATTATTACCTTAATATTAGCATGGGATCGGTCTAGTCCGAATATTCAATGTGTAACGTCAGTTCTCATGTGTAACCACAGCATTTACAATGTGAACCCCTCTGTTCAAATAGGGATCTCTCAACTCTAGGGCAGACTAGGGAGTGTAGGATCACCACACAGAAATCAACAATTTAATAAATGCTCTCATTTCTTTACTAGTTTCTCCGGACAAGGCACCACACCCTTCGTTGTCACAGCCATCTACTCCGTTGGCGGTTTCTCCAGTGCCAAGTAAGCTTAAGAAATTAATAACTTTAGGCCTGATCACAAAATGATAGTAACCTCAGATAACAATTGTTTTGTTGTAATTAGACTAGACTGGTTAATTTCAGAATAAGTGTCAGCAATTCCTGAGCTTTTTGAGGTGCACTTTTAATGTTTCTTGTTAAGTTGGTAATTTGTATTATGATTGCTGATCCTCAATTTATAGCAAATTGTAAAGAAGAAAAAAAAATATAAAAATAAATATGTATTACGTTAGTTGAACTTCGTTTCTAACTAAATAATAGTTATGAAAATTAAAATATTACAAGATTTCTAATTTATTCAATTCTAAATTATGTATTACTTCAGATTCACTGTTTGAAAATGAAAATGAAATGGAGGAGAGCCATAATCGCGATAGTGAAGTGGAAGACGACGGCAACCTCCCACCTCTCCAAAGATCAGAACTGCCACCGTTCGATGAAATGGTGCCAGAACTCGTCAGCGCTATCGAAGCCAGTGACAAAGCTGACGACAGCGCTTTGCGCGATTTGGCCAGTGAAGACATGCTGCATTTTGATTGGCATAGTGACCCACGTGTCTTTACTGGCAAGCGCGAAATATTTACGGGGAGGGCTGGCCCAACATTTCTTACCGATGGTTTGTCGCCATTTAATATTTTTCAAAAAATATGGGACACGTCAATTATAGATATTATCGTGCGGGAAACGAATAGGTACGCAGATGATTTAAAAAATAATCCCAATTTAAAAGACAGCGGCGTTATTAAAAAATGGGTACCTGTGACGGCCTCCGAACTAATGACATTTTTCGGGATTATCATGTTACAAAGTTTAATGCCTATTCCAGTAGAGGCTGAATACTGGCGACCACGTCTGGATTATGTAAAAATTACAGGATTTGACAAATTGATGAGTTTTAGCCGGTTTAAATTAATAAAAAGGTGTCTTCATTTTGTCGACAATTTGACATATGCCACAAATAGACCGAACAAACTTTATAAAATTCAACCCATCATTGATCACCTAAACCGACAGTTTAGCTCTTTATATTTACCCGAGCAAAACATCGCAATCGACGAGTCCCTGATGCTGTGGAAGGGCAGGTTGTCCTTTGCACAGCTTATTAACAACAAAGCTGCTCGGGTGGGTATAAAGAGCTACGAAATCTGCGAATCCAGCACGGGCTATTTGTGGAATATGATTTTATATGCCGGCAAAGGGAGCGGAGAGGTAGAAGTCCCTGCAGAAACTGTAGTTAGGAATACAGAAGACGCAAAAATGGAAGAGCCTGAGGGTGCTACGTCCAAAGTAGTGTTTGACTTGGTTCGTCCATTGTTAAATAAGGGACACACCTTAGTGATGGACAATTTTTATAATAGTCCTCTGTTATCGCGAGCTTTAAAAGCTCGCAAAACAGATACTATGGGCACATTGCGTCTGAACCGAGAGTTCGTGCCCTGTACATTAAAATCAAAATCAAAAGCCAATATGGCGACTGGAGAGGTGGCTTTTAGCCAGACAAGGGACATGACTATTGTAGTCTGGAAAGACTCCAATGTCGTGTCCCTTATCTCCACTTTCCATGCAGTAGAAGTGAGTGGAAAGGAAAAATATGGAAAGTATAAATACAAGCCCCAAGTGGTGCTTGATTATAATCTTTCGATGGGGGGAATCGACAGAAAAGACCAGCTGTTGCAGGCCTTCCCTGTTGAGAGGGTACGGAACCTAGTTTGGTACAAGAAATTGTTCCGCCGGCTTTTAAACGTATCTATTTTAAATGCCCACATCATGTTCAATACAAGCGGCACCAAACTATCTTCCAGAGACTTCCGGACACAACTTGCAGACGAAATTATAAAACGTTTTAAACCAATTGCTCCGGCAACAGTCATGCCAGCGACGTCACATTTCCCTATCAAAAATGGCAAACAAAGGGCCCGTTGCAAACTTTGCACTTCCAAGGGATTGAATACTCGCACAGTTTGGAAGTGCGAAGTTTGTGACTACAACTTGTGTTTGCCAGACTGTTTTAAAGAATACCACTTAGAAAACAATGTTTAATGTATATATTAAAACTATTAATTTATTTATTTATTTTATATATATCGAAACAATTTCTTGTACCAAACTAGGATAGGTCAACAGACTTAAATTTGTAATGTTAAGCTAAATTAACTTATTTTGTCAATTTTTTGTTCCCTTTGTAAAAGGGTCATTTTCGTGTTACCGGTTCGTACCAATTTAGTTAAAAGATATCAGTTGCATTATATAGACGTTTCATAAATATTACTGGTGTAATTTACATACGGAATGCACGATTAGCCAATCAATACATCGATCCTTCATCGCTTTAGACACAACAAACCAAGATTGATAGACGGACTTTTGTCCCCGAGCAATAACACCTAGCTCGGCTCGCTCCTAAGCGTAGACTACATAAAATAGGTAATTCATTTGTTGCTTTAAGCATAAAAATGCTTGATAAACTCCCTCAAGTTATTGTTGAGTTACCTTTATACAAATTTAAGACATTTGTGAAACGTTGTCTTTTGAAAAAAGGCTACTACAAAGTAGAAGAGCATTTGAATGACAAGAACGTGTGGATCACTACCTAGTCTGCTCGCCTGTACTTGCGTGTTTTATATTATTTGAAAAATTACTTTGTTTTCGAATAACTTGTTGTAAAGTGGTACATCTTAATCCCTGGCGTGGTCGCCAATTTAGTTTAAAAATGTTACTTTGTATGTATACATAAACATGTATACAAAAACTTGCATACATTTTCCTAAAAATCAGACAATCATAGCATTAACACCAGAAATAAAAACAAGCTTGCTGTTCCTAAGCGTAGACTACATAAAATAGGTAATTCATTTGTTGCTTTAAGCATAAAAATTCCTGATAAACTCCCTCAAGTTATTGTTGAGTTACCTTTATACAAATTTAAGACATTTGTGAAACGTTGTCTTTTGAAAAAAGGCTACTACAAAGTAGAATAGCATTTGAATGACAAGAACGTGGGGATCACTACCTAGTCTGCTCGCCTGTACTTGCGTGTTTTATATTATTTGAAAAATATATTATGACACATTTTCTCAATCAATGTCAGTATTGGGCCACGATATCGCATGTAAGTCCTACAGTTAATTTAATTTACAAATACTTTTGTTTTATTTATGATTTTTTTCATTAATTGATTTTTAATTTTTATTTTACAATTGACAAACTAACTGTGTGTCTTAGTGCAAAATTAGTAATAAGTTTAGCTTTCATTTGTAAAAAAAAAGCTACTAAGTTTCTTGCCGGTATCTTCTTTTTACCGGAGGTAGCTTCATTTGCTTTATATAGAGACTATTCATAAGTATTACTAATGTAATCTATGTGAATAAAAAAGATTGACTTTAACTTTGAAATTGTATGAAATTTGATTTAAATACTTCCAGATTTTGGAGCTGGCCGGCTAATAAGCCGGTAAGATTGGGGGGGGGGGGGGGGTAAATCATCTTCCCGCAAAAGACCTCACTTTTGTATCATGTAACAATAAAGCGAACAAGGCGGAAGCATAATCTTAATCGGTAGTACCGGTTACGTTCTCAGTATGTACCCTACCTTACGGCCGTTTTTTCACTACGTAGTTTTGTAATAAGACTCTCTCATTTCAAATAGCTATAGTTTAACATTGGTACAGGATAGAGATGTGATATTTTTACATGTTAAACGAAAAGAACCTATCTTTTCGATTATGTTAATATTTTTGAGCTATGTTTAAGAATATAACAGTTATAAATTAACTAACTTGCGAGAAAAAACCCGCCATCAGAAAAAAAATATTTTAACTTTGGAAGGGTGTAAATAAAAATATTTTTACATTAACACATTGTTTTATTACTTTTATCTTACAAAGCATGAAACAGTTGACCAATTGAATCCATAAAATTAGTGGGTTACCGATACAATAACGAAAATAAAACATAATTTAGCATGAATATTACCATTTCGTCAACAAGTGCTGACTTTCATAATTTATATTACTAAATTGTATACACAAAGAGCGACGACGCTAACACATTTTGAATGCTCCATTCATCGGCTATCATAAAAACAGCACTTCATGCATACCCATTCTAAGAAACGCTCGTAAACAATTAGTTTTTATGACCCAAGCCCGGCGCGCTCGGGTGACGTGACGCCGCGAATCCTCAAGTGGAATGTTTGTTTACGTAGCAGAACTTTAACCGGATAGGTACCCAAAACAATTTAATTGCGTCGCGTGAAAAATAATTTACTCATTAGTGTATATAAACAAAGAAGAATGCGGGCCGCCTTAATTCAAGCCGCGGCCATGATTTGGACAGCCCTGATTTATAGTTTAACTAGCGGTCCCGGCGAACTTCGTTTCGCCTTAGAGAATGTTTCCCGCTTTTCTGTTGAAATTTTTCAAATTTTACCAAGGATCCCTAATTTTGTAGCCTATGTCAAATTGGAAGAATGTAGCATTCTATTGGTGGAAGAATTATTTAAATCGGCTCAGTACTTTTTGAGCCTATTCATTAGAATAAAAAATAGGTACAAATCTTTCCTCTTTATAATATTAGTATAGATAAGTTTACTGCAAATGTACTGAATATGCGGTCTCGTTCGCCGGAATGGCGGACTCGTTCTTAAAATTAACATTTAAGGATCGAGCAACAAGGATTTAAGCCAAATTTTGTCCTGTGAATTTTTTTAGGTAAAAAAGCATTGTACATCTGTAACAGAGCATCGGTCATACAGCCACGGATTGTCCATTGTCAATGCCTTTGAGAAGCTTAGAGATAATGTCAATATTAGTGAGCGTAAGAACTACTTTCCTTATTCTAAGGTAAGAACCATCACCGAGCATTACATATTTTTAACCTAAGTTGGTTAAATCAATGTTCCTTAAAGATTAGAAAAGATGGTAACATCGTTTTCAATTTGACAGCTGACAAAAACAAAAAGTCTTCGGGAGTATGTAAAGCTGTGTGTGTTTGTTTTCGTTGGATTTTAGTATTGTAAATTTTGATGTAATCTAATGAGTTAGGTAGTATTTATTGTATAACATTTGTGTTAATCAATAAATAAACTGAAAATAATTATATTACAAGGAACACACGATGTCTATTGAAATAGAATCCGCCGAGTAAGTAGCTTGGAAACTAACCTAGTTATTGTTGTAAATATTGTAATTAGAGTAGAAAAATGCTTTTTAAAATCTCGTGGATATCTTGTTTTACTTTGAGTTCAATTGTATTTCCAGCGTCATCCGTCTCATTCAGCAGTACTTGAAGGAGTCCAACCTCACCAAAACATTGCAGACATTGCAGGTGGGTGACCAGCTCAGGGGCTGTAGATACAAATATTAACATATTTTATTTCAGAGATAACCATACTGTATTAACATTTATTACTAAAAAGTTCATATGTACATTCAGTTAGCATTCAGTATATTATATCAGCGAAGTGGTAAAATATGTGTTATGCTGACTGGCCTTTCAAGGGAACAGGAACCTCTTTAAGCACAAAAGTATGAGTACTAGGTATTGATAAGTTCCAATTGTTACTCCATTTTTAAGTCTTGTTTACTGGATATCAAAGTCGATCTTTTTTATTCACATAGATTATATTATTAATACTTATGAATTATAAGTTGCCATAACGGCTCATTTTAAACTTAATCAACTTCAAACTAAGGATGACATTTTAAGTAGGGTACAGCTTTCAAGGTTAAATATTCCCGTTTGGAATATATGTCTTGATGAGGTTCGACTCAAGGATCTAGCAGGGCGGAGAGAAATAACGTAGCCACGAATTGGTAAAATACTAGTTATAATTACGAGACTTTGTATGTACATGAAAAAATATAAATCTATCACTATAAGTATTTGCTATGCTAGCGAGTGGCTCGCACGGAGCCTGGAGACCGAAAGAGGGAGCACGCGCAGGCCGCGGCGTTTTTATTGGTCGCTGCTGCATTTGTGTGTGTGCGCCGTATCCACCGCTTACGCATGCGTTCACGCGTTAACAGTCTTGTTGTAACTTCTTAGTTCTTTTCTAGGTGTTTGGTTAGTAGTTCTTAAAATGTAGTTGGTGCAATGAATGCTAAGAAAATTCTGACTGATTAATTATGATCATTACAGGAAGAAACTGGTGTGTCTTTGAACACAGTGGACAGTGTAGATGGGTTCTGTGCTGACATAAACAACGGGCACTGGGATACAGTGCTGAAGGCCACCGCGTCATTGAAGCTGCCGGACAAGAAGCTGATGGAGCTGTACGAGCAGGTGGTGCTGGAGCTGATCGAGCTGCGAGAGCTCGGCGCCGCGCGCTCGCTGCTGCGCCAGACGCACCCGTGCCTGCTCATGAAGCAGCAAGAACCCGACCGCTACATACACCTCGGTGCGTACATAACACGTACATGCATGTCACATTTTCTCAAGATATACTCCAG
Source organism: Glyphodes pyloalis (assembly GCA_037074685.1). Lineage (NCBI taxonomy): Eukaryota > Metazoa > Arthropoda > Insecta > Lepidoptera > Crambidae > Glyphodes > Glyphodes pyloalis. Next base: position 75,400 of record JAYKKO010000012.1, on the reverse strand, counting down.
GTGTAGAAATGTGGGTTTGTTAATATAGAACTACAATTTAACCCAAGATACACTAAAATTGTTGGTGTAATTGTTTCATGTCATTGTATATCACTAGTAGCTATCCATGTCTGTATTAGTATTAGTTTGGAATAATAAGTATCCTATCTTAGTGTAAAATAGTAACAAACATGGAGGCATATATTCTTAGGAACTTTTGCGTTTATGATATTCGTAGGATCATGAATGTAATGTGTATGTTTGAAGTGCAGAAAACCTAGTGGCGCGGTCGTACTTCGACCCGCGCGAGGCGTACGGCAGCGGCGGCGGCAAGGAGCGGCGGCGAGCAGCCATCGCGGCGGCGCTGGCGGGCGAGGTCTCCGTCGTGCCCAGCTCGCGCCTGCTGGCGCTGCTGGGGCAGGCGCTCAAGTGGCAGCAGCACCAGGGACTCTTGCCGCCCGGTAAATAAAAAATTAAATTGTAATTGCCTGGTTAAAACAAAACCATTATAGAATAATTTATCCGCTGTTCTGTCAAGAACCTCGTTCTCAGGAAGGGGGGTAGGTATAAAGCTGAAATACATATCAAGTACTCAGGTCTAATGTTTAAACTTTCAAGGCAATCAATAGATGCAGCAGTTTATGTTGGAAATGGTAGACTCTGTCAAGGGAATCAATAAAAGGTCTTTCCTATGAATTCAGAATCTTGAAATTTGGTAACAACCAAAATCTTACATCATGGATAAAGGAAATATTGCAAACCATAAATTTTTATTTACACCATATATTTTTAATAATATTAAACTTACTGCCTCCTTCCTCATCAATATCTAGATGTTATTAAACATTTTGCTTACATTCCTAGAGGTTTGTTTGTTTGGAATGGTCGGCGCGCGAGTCCGACTCGCACTCGACCGGTTGTTTATGACAGTGTTGACATCGCGCAGGCACCACAATCGACTTGTTCCGCGGTAAGGCGGCCATCAGGGACGAGGAGGACGACCAGTGCCCCACTCAGCTGTCTAAGATGATTAAGTTCGGCCAGAAGTCTCATGTGGAGTGTGCTAGGTGAGTCCCACACAATCATATTTTAAAGAAATTGCGATTTATATTTCACCGTTCTATGAGTATAACTAGGTATACAGCAGAGAGTCAAGTGTATTGGTCTGAAGCTTATTCAGTCACACTTAATAGGGTGTACAATTGACAGAGTAGTTAGATCTAGTGCTTCGCACTCTCTGTCACCTCAAGGGGTTTCCAAATTGTAAATTAAATTAAAATTAAATTAAATTAAAATATTTTTATTCAGATAACTCGGATCCATATGTTAGTAACAATGTTCTTATATCTACTGTTAGTAATTTTAAAAATTGTTTAATTGATGTAATAAATTTGTTCCGCCTGCGGGTTTATTAGGGACGTGATCCAGTACCGCCTTAGTGCACTATCCCACCTCCCCGCCAACACCTTTAGGATACTGTTGGAACTGCCAAGCATTCTGTTTTGGATGGATAATATTTTTTTCCTAATTAAGGCATAAAAACCGTCTACGTGAGCTTCGGCGAACATGCCAGACGCACTGCAGAATTTCGGCAGTCCCACCAGCGCCCGGAACATATTATTATATAAGACGCGCAGAGCATTGTAGGTCTTTTGCGTGTAGTCAACCCACAGGCCGCTTGTGTAAAAAGATTGACAGTAGGACTTAAATAGTGTCACTTTTACCTCACACGTACAATGTGCAAACCTGCGGGCCAGCATATTCCCTCGTACTGACAACGCTCTGCGCTCCCTTCCTATGTCGCAGTCGTCCTTCAAGTCAGCCGTCAGCATGTGACCCAAGTATTTAAATGAAGGTACCAGGCGTAACTGCTCTCCATTCAGCCGAATAGGAGGGACATGTTTACAGTAAACACCACGACTTCGCTTTTCTTGCAATTGTATTTAAGGCTGTGTTTATAAGCGTACTGTTCACAAAAGCGCAGCATCTGCCTCAAAGCACCCATCGACGGGCTCAGCAGCGCCATATCGTCCGCGTAACTGATGTTATTGATTATTTGACCATCTATGGAACAACCCACTTGCATGCTACTGAGCCCAGCGATAAGCTCATTGATGTACAGGCAAAATAGCCTAGGATACGTTAATCCCCCCTGCCTGACACCGCATTCCAATCTATACATGTCAGATGTTTTTTCAGCAAATTGCTTGCTAATTTAGATAATCCAAAAAACATTCCCAGAAAATAGCATTTTTTTTATTATTGGGGACTGGAGGACCGCCCCTCCTCGTGGGGTCACAGTGACGTGTAAGTGTTCATATAATAGTTTGTTTGCAGATTTTCACCGGACGGTCAGTACCTGGTGACGGGCTCGGTGGACGGGCTGGTGGAGGTGTGGAACTTCACGACGGGAAAGATCCGCAAGGACCTGCGCTACCAGGCGCACGAGGAGTACATGAGCATGGAGGAGGCCGTGCTCAGCCTCGCGTTCGGCCGCGACAGCGACACGCTCGCCGCCGGCTCCAACGACGGCAAGATCAAGGTCTGGAAGGTCTCCACCGGACAGGTCAGTCGCATGCTGCTTTTGTTTATTAAGCTTTGGTTATATTATCATAGTGTTTATTTTTATTTATTTATTTATTTGGTACACCAACAGGTTACATACAAGCATTGAATAATTGAAATAGGATTGAAAGTTGCATCTAGTATGCAACCCAATTACAGTGTTATGTCATATGGCCTATTGTTCTGTGGCTCTGCACCGGATATCCAGAATAAGAATGCGACGAATAAAGTATTATCGTAAACGTTTAGGTGCAGCGCAAGCTGGACCGCGCGCACTCGAAGGGCGTCACGTGTCTGCAGTTCACGCGCGACAACACGCAGCTGCTCTCCGCCTCCTTCGACCGCACCATCAGGTACCGGACCACACCTGTACTTATCAGCTGATAGTATTTATATGATTGATTAAACGTTATGTTATTCATTTCATTATGACATCCACTCTCTTATCGATTAAAACAACATATGTAACCCCATTGTATTTAACATTACTCGTGAATCAAGTCGCCGCGTCGAACGGTTCTGTGTTGAACGGTTCTGCTCGCAGCGAGTGAGTGAGCGAGTGCGATGGTGCGTGTCGCAGGATCCACGGGCTGAAGTCGGGCAAGATCCTGAAGGAGTTCCGCGGGCACGCGTCGTTCGTGAACGAGGCGGTGTTCACGCTGGACGGGCACTACGTGCTGAGCGGGTCGTCGGACGGGTCGGTGAAGCTGTGGACGCTGCGCACGGGCGAGTGCGTCGCCACGCACAAGCCGCTCGGCGGCGGCGAGCCCCCCGTCAACAGCCTGCTGCTCACGCCCAAGAACCCCGACCACTTCGTCGTCTGCAACCGCACCAACACGGTCGTCGTCATGAACATGCAGGTACACATTCGTACGCGTCTAATGACCCGCGGCACATTTATTTACTTTTTTAAGTCATGCTCAAAAATGAAGTTCAATAAATTTCTATATTTTCATGAAGTCTTAACACATTCATTACCAAGTATACGTAATTTACGATGAAAAATTCATTATTAGAAGTAGGAACGTACTTGCCCGGTTCTGAACGAAATTAAATTAATTCCATACGTCTGGATATTTTCTTTCCACAAAAATGGTATGTGTCCTGACACGCCTTGCGTCCGCCGCCCGGCCGTGCCTGTGCCAGTACTGAGGCGCGGCCGTGCCTGTGCCAGTACTGAGGCGCGGCCGTGCCTGTGCCAGTACTGAGGCGCGGCCGTGCCTGTGCTGTACTGAGGCCCGGCCGTGCCTGTGCCAGTACTGAGGCGCGGCCGTGCCCGTGCTGTACTGAGGCGCGGCCGTGCCTGTGCTGTACTGAGGCGCGGCCGTGCCTGTGCTGTACTGAGGCGCGGCCGTGCCTGTGCTGTACTGAGGCGCGGCCGTGCCCGTGCCAGTACTGAGGCGCGGCCGTGCCCGTGCTGTACTGAGGCGCGGCCGTGCCTGTGCCAGTACTGAGGCGCGGCCGTGCCTGTGCTGTACTGAGGCGCGGCCGTGCCTGTGCTGTACTGAGGCGCGGCCGTGCCTGTGCTGTACTGAGGCGCGGCCGTGCCCGTGCCAGTACTGAGGCGAGGCCGTGCCCGTGCTGTACTGAGGCGCGGCCGTGCCTGTGCTGTACTGAGGCGCGGCCGTGCCTGTGCTGTACTGAGGTGCGTGGTGTCGCAGGGTCAGATCGTGCGCTCGTTCTCGAGCGGGCGGCGCGAGCAGGAGGGAGGCGCGCTGGTGGCCGCGGCCCTGAGTGCACGCGGCCGGCTGCTGTACGCCGCCGCCGAGGACCTCGTGCTGTACGCCTTCGCCACCGCCACCGGCAAGCTCGAGCGGACCATCAACGTAAGTCACAATTCACATTTAGACATTTTTGTTAAGTGGCTTTTATAAAGGAAATGTATATCATTCTTACATTTTAATGATGACTGCCACTCGGCTAACCTTAACGCGGCCTGAACCCTGGTCTAATGACTCATCCCGATCCATTCATTACAAGTTATGATGCCTGCAGAAGCGTTTCGTCACCGCTGCTACTCTCCCGCCCCGTGGCTTGTCTCATCTTGTGTCGCTTGTGTTGCCAGATCCACGAGAAGGCGGTGATCGGCCTGACGCACCACCCGCACCAGAACCTGCTCGCCACCTACAGCGAGGACGGCCTGCTCAAGCTGTGGAAGCCGTGAGCCGCCGCCGCCGCCGCCGCCGCTACGTCGCTACTTCGCTACGTTGCTACGTCGCTACGTCGCTACGCTGCTACGTCGCTACGTCGCTACGCTGCTACGTCGCTACGTTGCTACGTCACGCTCTCCGCCGGGGCCTGACTCGTGTGCTCGCGCGCCTGTATGACGTATGCGCATACAAACGTTACTGTAGTGTTGATGCAGGAGCCATAGACCAAATACTACACCTAAATTAATTTTTATTTCAAATGAGATATTTTATTCAGTGGTATGTAGGCACCTTAAAAATAGGTCAAAACGCGACACCATTTTTATTTAGTAGTTAATGCGAACTACTTACAGCTCGACGTTACGGTTAGGTTGCATCAACCGTGGTCACAAGCTGACTAGTCTTGCTCGCCTTCGTCTGTTCGGTGGAGCTTGCAAATCTTCATCCACCCTCACATTCTCACATAACAAAATGTTATTGAATTCACTTCGACGCACTACACTGACAGTATCCGGAATTGTTTTTGATCGTTCTAACCGCAGTAAACATTTGTTAATCACTGGATTCCATGCTGACGATAACTTAAATCCGTCTTCTCTATTTAAATTTTTGTACTTTTTGATTTCAATAGCTTCGCGTTATGACCCGTTAAATTATTTTAAACGTTTAAAATGGAACGCGAAAGTCTTAAAATTTACTTTAAAAATAGACTTACCTACCCCGACTTTGAAAGGAATATTGTACAAAAATTATAATTACATTTTAAAAGTTTATTTGCAAATAATTGCAATTTTAAACATATAACAATACGCATGATCAGACATCGGCAACAACGTATTGTTTGTGTCATGGCGCGAGCCCGCAGTCAGCCAGCAGTGTCGCACACGCGGCGCAAGGCTGGTGCATGAGTATGTACGCTTATTGATGCGTCTTACTGATGCGCGGTGAATACAATCACTAATGTGCGGCGTACAGTAATGTACATATTATTTTTATTTCATAGGAAAAGCTAATATTACTTTCTTATCAAATAATATTACTTGGTTAAAATGTTAATTTTATTTGAAAAAGTAAAAATATCTTGTATTACTTTAAAAATGTATTTTTGACTAGTAACGTGTGTGAGCGCGCAGACCCGCCCTGTTGAGAGTGACCTGTAGAGTCGTTATAACTTTGGACCTGTATAAGTGATGTGAGAAATGGTGATTTTGTTTCTTTAGTGTGTGTATGTATGATATGTAAGAAGACAATAAAATGTAAAACTAAATTGCGTTTTTTATTCTTTTAAATAATTCAAGTACGCAACTTTAAAAGTAGTTAAAAATATTTTAATTCAAGCCATTAGAGCCATCTAGTTTATGTAACTTCTTGAATTAATTATGTTATTAATAATTTCATTATAACTGCTGCAAACCTGATTAATACTCGTGATGGTATCAAAGGTATGTCCGAAATGTGGTCCAGTGTTGATTGATTGGTGATTTAAATGTCACCCTCATTGAACAGCTGAAAACTATTTTGATACGACTTACATATTTCAACATGAGTTCAGTGATACTTTTGTTTTTTACGAGGAAGGAAATACTTTCACTATGGGATAGCAAATCTTATAAATTATTAACTTTACAATTACATTTCCAACCTAACATAACACAGTCGCATTCTAACTGAATGTAATGACATGACTCATTAATGTATACGCAGGTAGGTAGGTACAGTCGCCGTCAGGTATATCGGAGCAGACAAAGCGACCAAATACTTCTGAACAGTTAAAATGTCAAATTTTTGTTTATGCGTTTCTGGATTTATAGGCAGGTATGGGTCGTCGAGCAAGTTTGATTTCCTTTTCCTTGTTGCTGACCAGTCGTCGAGGAGTGCTGACGGTCGGCGACGCGCCGGAGCGGCCAGCGGCTGCCTTCTGTCCGGTGTGGGTCACGACACATACAGGACGATAATACCTTTTAGGAATTAATCATTGTTGGCTGCGATTACCATTTCTTACTGTATTATCAATTTCATGAAAAAATGACACATAGTTTACAAGTGATATCACAGAATTATAAAACTTACTTCTCTATTATGTGACGAGTTCAATATCTCTGAGGTCCCAGGTTCGTTTCCTAGTCGGGTTAATTTGGAAAATAAACTTGACCAAAGGTCTTCATACTTATATAAAAAGTATCTGCTGATGTGCTGTCATGTCATAACCCGTTGATTTAAATAACTTCAAATGTGTATATTAAATGAATGGATCACTATCAGAGGAACACCCTCGTCGTAATTTAAACATCAAAGTTCGTGTTTGCGATGACAGTAAATATTAATTTTAATAATAATGTATGTAAGCTGAATCATTCAAGTAAAACAATCGTGCATTTGTAGAATTTTGTTGGCTACCAAAACCGTAAGTTGCAATTATATCTGTAGGTATATATACTACCTTAATGTTGCTTTGTTATTTCTGAGAATATAATGTTGTTCGTATGAAACGTCTTACATTACAGCAATAGTGTCTGTAGTGCCTAGGTACTGTACCTACCCACCTATACTTACCTATTTGTAAACGTGTGTTAATAATGTTTGAAGGTTGATTGTCCCCCTCTCCGAGACAGCCGCTGAAGTTATACAAGCTGGTAATGAAATGTATTTCCATCCATCCATCCATCCATCAGCCTCTTTTTGTCCACTGCTGGACATAGGCCTCCCCTACAGAACGCCACAACGCGCGGTCCTGCGCTATCTGCATCCAGCGGCTCCCCGCACATCTGACGATGTCGTCAGTCCATCGTGTTGGGGGCCGCCCCACGCTGCGTCGTCCGGTACGTGGTCGCCACTCGAGGACCCTCTTCACCCAACGGTCGTCGGTTCTACGAGCGATGTGGCCTGCCCACTGCCACTTCAGCGTGCTAACTCTTCGGGCTATGTCGGATACACCGGTCCTTCTACGGATCTCCGTATTACGGATCCGATCATGTAGGGAAACGCCGAGCATAGCCCTCTCCATAGCACGCTGCGCAACTTCGAGCTTCGTTATGAGGCCAACATTCAGAGACCACGTCTCAGTTCCGTAAGTCATCACTGGTAACACACATTGGTCATAGACCTTTCTCTTCAGGCACTGGGGAATTTTGGACGTGAGGATATGCCTAAGCTTCCCGAACGCTGCCCAGCCGAGTTGGATTCGTCGGTTGACCTCTTTCTCGAAGTTGGATTTGCCTAACTGGATAGTTTGTCCCAGATAGACGTAATGATCGACAACTTCGAGAATCGCATTCCCAACAGATACTGGTGCCGGAGTCACATGGACATTGAACATTACCTTGGTTTTATCCATGTTCATCCGTAAACCAACCCGTTGGGAAACACTGCTGAGGTCATTGAGCATTGTGCCAAGGTCCTCCAGGGATTCTGCCATGACCACGATATCGTCTGCGAATCGAAGGTGAGTGATGTATTCGCCATTGATGTTGATGCCGAGTCCGGTCCAATCGAGAAGCTTGAAGACGTCCTCCAATGCAGCGGTGAACAGTTTCGGGGAAATTACGTCCCCCTGTCTGACACCTTTCTGCAGTAATAAAAATAAATATGGCTGGAATAAAAATGTATTTAGTGTCTCTCTATCTGCTTATTACCATTTTATGTTCCTACACACTTGTGGTACGATGGCCTCTGTGTTTCAATAAATAGTTAATTAATGAACTTTGATATAAATTAGTTTTTAAAGAAACAGAAAAAAAAATATCTCTAGCGGCGTGGGATACGAACCCACGACCTTCACATATCGCGCGTGCTGCTGTTCCAACTGAGCTAACCGCAATTATTCGTGTGCGCTGATTTCTTCTGTTGTAGGTACATACTTATCAAAGTCAAATCATTTATTGCATTTCATTTATCTTTTAGCCTTCGGTATACATATTCTCTGCCGTATGAGTTTAGGAATACATACCAATCTGCTAGTGCGCCGTTAAAACAGTTGTATCAATATTTACATATGAGTTGGTTTTGATACGTGGTGAAATGTCCGGCCGCGCGACGTCGGAGGGAGCTCTGCGTTGTTGGACGGTATGTTAGCAGCTCAATTATTCGAAGCACTATCTGGTGAAGGGGAGCTGTGCCTTAGTGTGGAATTCATTAACGAACAGCTGAAATAATTGAGCGGATTGTGTTAAAGGCACAAAGCTACGTAGTTAATTTGATGGTTCTCAGGCATACACCAAGATTGGATTTTAGAAAATTCTACCACCTAATATAATATACCTATGGTAATTTGGCTATAAGAGTTAACAATTGTGATCATGATTACAGGAGGAGCGACTCGGACCGCGCGGCTGTACGCGGCGAGGACCTCCTACGAGTACTTGTTGATGCTAGTGACAGCTAAAGGTTAGACAAGCTGCCCGAGCCGGGCCTGCTGCGCACCGAGCCGAGCGTCAACACACCGAGCTGAGCGTGCAGCACGTGGAACAGGCCGCACAACACACCGAGCCGACCCAACAGCGTACCGAGCCGACCCAACAGCGTACCGAGCCGACCGAAGACAAGACAAGATACTGAATATTATATAGGTTTTAAAAATACTAAATTGTTTTATTTTATTATTTTTTTAAAGTCACACCAATATGACCAGTGTTACTGTACGACTCGGGATGGTCTTCGGATCACAAGTACAATCTGAATATAACAATAAGTATATTACAATATCAAACATCGATCTGATCCCAAACTAAGTAAGTAGCTCAAGCACTTGTCCTGTGATAACCAGAACCATACTTATATTATAATCACCTGGACGCAGAACATTCTCCAAACATGTTTGTCAAACAAACGTTCGTACTTTAAATTAATAATTATGTAAGAAATCGAGGTGTGCCATTCAGGTGAAGCTTCTACCTCTACTTCATAAGTCGCATTAAAACGAAAACCTATACAGAATTAGGGGGGTATTATTAATGGTCACGAACAGTCAGGTGACTCCGCAATAATACAAAAAAATCGCCATTTTTCTCAACCAGAACTTTGACCAAAGTCGGTTAAAACGGCAATTCAACAAAACCCCGGCGAGCATAGCTGCCTCGCACTTGTTGATGTTGATGGTGATGGTGATGGTTTTTATATAATACGCGGACTAGTTATAGCAATTGAGGAAACGCAATGATACCGCGATGTAAAGACGTACACCGCCATCTGTTAGCGAACTAAAGAACTCCAGCGAAAATCAATATTTAATAGATCAGCAACACAATAGGGACGGATTTGATGTCCAACAATTTACGCGCTTTTACCGCAATAATTATTATAACTCCTTTTTGATTAAAACATGCAAAATTCAATTCTCGTCTGATGTATCAGGCATAAAAAGCTTTGTAGCGCTCAGGAGTAAACAAAATAACTAAAAGTATGATCCGATGCCCGCGGTGCTCGGCCTTCGGCCTCGCACCGCTAGAAACTCCGTCGAATTTAATGAACTTTTTGACACTTGCCTGTACACAACCTCACCTTTTACAACCTGAGTTTTTGGAACGTAATCTTTTACAACCTAACTTTTTTTAACCTGACCTTTTTGAAATAAGCTATATTGAACCTGACTTTTTTGAACCTAACTATTTAGAACCTAACTTTTTAGAACCTTACTATTTAGAACCTAACTTTTTTGAACCTAACCTTATGGAACCTAACTTTTTTGAACCTAACTTTTTTGAACCTAACTATTTTGAACCTAACTATTTTGAACCTAACTTTTTTGAACCTCACTATTTTAAACCTAACTTGTTTGAACCTAACTATTTTGGACCTAACTTTTTTGACCCTAACTATTTTGAACCTAACTTTTTTGAACCTAACTATTTTGAACCTAACTTTTTTGACCTAACTATTTTGAACCTAACTTTTTTGAACCTAACTTTTTTGAACCTAACTTTTTTGAACCTAACTTTTTTGACCCTAACTATTTTGAACCTAACTTTTTTGACCCTAACTATTTTGAACCTAACTTTTTTGAACCTAACTATTTTGAACCTAACTATTTTGACCTAACCTTATGGAACCTAACTTTTTTGAACCTAACTTTTTTGAACCTAACTATTTTGGACCTAACTTTTTTGACCCTACCTATTTTGAACCTAACTTTTTTGAACCTAACTATTTTGAACCTAACTATTTTGACCTAACCTTATGGAACCTAACTTTTTTGAACCTAACTTTTTTGAACCTAACTTTTTTGAACCTAACTATTTTGGACCTAACTTTTTTGACCCTACCTATTTTGAACCTAACTTTTTTGAACCTAACTATTTTGAACCTAACTATTTTGACCTAACCTTATGGAACCTAACTTTTTTGAACCTAACTTTTTTGAACCTAACTTTTTTGAACCTAACTATTTAGAACCTAACTTTTTTGACCTAACCTTATGGAACCTAACTTTTTTGACCCTAACTGTTTTGAACCTAACTTTTTTGAACCTAACTATTTTGAACCTAACTATTTTGAACCTAACTTTTTTGACCTAACCTTATGGAACCTAACTTTTTTGAACCTAACTATTTTGAACCTAACTTTTTTGGACCTAACTATTTTGAACCTAACTATTTTGAACCTAACTTTTTTGAACCTAACTATTTTGAACCTAACTTTTTTGACCTAACCTTATGGAACCTAACTTTTTTGAACCTAACTATTTTGAACCTAACTTTTTTGAACCTCACTATTTTAAACCTAACTTTTTTGAACCTAACTATTTTGAACCTAACTTTTTTGAACCTAACTATTTTGGACCTAACTTTTTTGACCCTAACTATTTTGAACCTAACTTTTTTGAACCTAACTATTTTGAACCTAACTTTTTTGAACCTAACTTTTTTGAACCTAACTTTTTTGAACCTAACTTTTTTGAACCTAACTATTTTGAACCTAACTATTTTGACCTAACCTTATGGAACCTAACTTTTTTGAACCTAACTTTTTTGAACCTAACTATTTAGAACCTAACTTTTTTGACCTAACCTTATGGAACCTAACTTTTTTGACCCTAACTGTTTTGAACCTAACTTTTTTGAACCTAACTATTTTGAACCTAACTATTTTGAACCTAACTTTTTTGACCTAACCTTATGGAACCTAACTTTTTTGAACCTAACTATTTTGAACCTAACTTTTTTGGACCTAACTTTATTGAACCTAACTATTTTGAACCTAACTTTTTTGAACCTAACTATTTTGAACCTAACTTTTTTGACCTAACCTTATGGAACCTAACTTTTTTGAACCTAACTATTTTGAACCTAACTTTTTTGAACCTAACTATTTTGGACCTAACTTTTTTGACCCTAACTATTTTGAACCTAACTTTTTTGAACCTAACTATTTTGAACCTAACTTTTTTGACCTAACTATTTTGAACCTAACTTTTTTGAACCTAACTTTTTTGAACCTAACTTTTTTGAACCTAACTTTTTTGACCCTAACTATTTTGAACCTAACTTTTTTGACCCTAACTATTTTGAACCTAACTTTTTTGAACCTAACTATTTTGAACCTAACTATTTTGACCTAACCTTATGGAACCTAACTTTTTTGAACCTAACTTTTTTGAACCTAACTTTTTTGAACCTAACTATTTTGGACCTAACTTTTTTGACCCTACCTATTTTGAACCTAACTTTTTTGAACCTAACTATTTTGAACCTAACTATTTTGACCTAACCTTATGGAACCTAACTTTTTTGAACCTAACTTTTTTGAACCTAACTTTTTTGAACCTAACTATTTTGGACCTAACTTTTTTGACCCTACCTATTTTGAACCTAACTTTTTTGAACCTAACTATTTTGAACCTAACTATTTTGACCTAACCTTATGGAACCTAACTTTTTTGAACCTAACTTTTTTGAACCTAACTTTTTTGAACCTAACTATTTTGGACCTAACTTTTTTGACCTAACCTTATGGAACCTAACTTTTTTGACCCTAACTGTTTTGAACCTAACTTTTTTGAACCTAACTATTTTGAACCTAACTATTTTGAACCTAACTTTTTTGACCTAACCTTATGGAACCTAACTTTTTTGAACCTAACTATTTTGAACCTAACTTTTTTGGACCTAACTATTTTGAACCTAACTATTTTGAACCTAACTTTTTTGAACCTAACTATTTTGAACCTAACTTTTTTGACCTAACCTTATGGAACCTAACTTTTTTGAACCTAACTATTTTGAACCTAACTTTTTTGAACCTCACTATTTTAAACCTAACTTTTTTGAACCTAACTATTTTGAACCTAACTTTTTTGAACCTAACTATTTTGGACCTAACTTTTTTGACCCTAACTATTTTGAACCTAACTTTTTTTAAACCTAACTATTTTGAACCTAACTTTTTTGAACCTAACTTTTTTGAACCTAACTTTTTTGAACCTAACTTTTTTGAACCAGCAACACAATAGGGACGGATTTGATGTCCAACAATTTACGCGCTTTTACCGCAATAATTATTATAACTCCTTTTTGATTAAAACATGCAAAATTCAATTCTCGTCTGATGTATCAGGCATAAAAAGCTTTGTAGCGCTCAGGAGTAAACAAAATAACTAAAAGTATGATCCGATGCCCGCGGTGCTCGGCCTTCGGCCTCGCACCGCTAGAAACTCCGTCGAATTTAATGAACTTTTTGACACTTGCCTGTACACAACCTCACCTTTTACAACCTGAGTTTTTGGAACGTAATCTTTTACAACCTAACTTTTTTTAACCTGACCTTTTTGAAATAAGCTATATTGAACCTGACTTTTTTGAACCTAACTATTTAGAACCTAACTTTTTAGAACCTTACTATTTAGAACCTAACTTTTTTGAACCTAACCTTATGGAACCTAACTTTTTTGAACCTAACTTTTTTGAACCTAACTATTTTGAACCTAACTATTTTGAACCTAACTTTTTTGAACCTCACTATTTTAAACCTAACTTGTTTGAACCTAACTATTTTGGACCTAACTTTTTTGACCCTAACTATTTTGAACCTAACTTTTTTGAACCTAACTATTTTGAACCTAACTTTTTTGACCTAACTATTTTGAACCTAACTTTTTTGAACCTAACTTTTTTGAACCTAACTTTTTTGAACCTAACTTTTTTGACCCTAACTATTTTGAACCTAACTTTTTTGACCCTAACTATTTTGAACCTAACTTTTTTGAACCTAACTATTTTGAACCTAACTATTTTGACCTAACCTTATGGAACCTAACTTTTTTGAACCTAACTTTTTTGAACCTAACTATTTTGGACCTAACTTTTTTGACCCTACCTATTTTGAACCTAACTTTTTTGAACCTAACTATTTTGAACCTAACTATTTTGACCTAACCTTATGGAACCTAACTTTTTTGAACCTAACTTTTTTGAACCTAACTTTTTTGAACCTAACTATTTTGGACCTAACTTTTTTGACCCTACCTATTTTGAACCTAACTTTTTTGAACCTAACTATTTTGAACCTAACTATTTTGACCTAACCTTATGGAACCTAACTTTTTTGAACCTAACTTTTTTGAACCTAACTTTTTTGAACCTAACTATTTAGAACCTAACTTTTTTGACCTAACCTTATGGAACCTAACTTTTTTGACCCTAACTGTTTTGAACCTAACTTTTTTGAACCTAACTATTTTGAACCTAACTATTTTGAACCTAACTTTTTTGACCTAACCTTATGGAACCTAACTTTTTTGAACCTAACTATTTTGAACCTAACTTTTTTGGACCTAACTATTTTGAACCTAACTATTTTGAACCTAACTTTTTTGAACCTAACTATTTTGAACCTAACTTTTTTGACCTAACCTTATGGAACCTAACTTTTTTGAACCTAACTATTTTGAACCTAACTTTTTTGAACCTCACTATTTTAAACCTAACTTTTTTGAACCTAACTATTTTGAACCTAACTTTTTTGAACCTAACTATTTTGGACCTAACTTTTTTGACCCTAACTATTTTGAACCTAACTTTTTTGAACCTAACTATTTTGAACCTAACTTTTTTGAACCTAACTTTTTTGAACCTAACTTTTTTGAACCTAACTTTTTTGAACCTAACTATTTTGAACCTAACTATTTTGACCTAACCTTATGGAACCTAACTTTTTTGAACCTAACTTTTTTGAACCTAACTATTTAGAACCTAACTTTTTTGACCTAACCTTATGGAACCTAACTTTTTTGACCCTAACTGTTTTGAACCTAACTTTTTTGAACCTAACTATTTTGAACCTAACTATTTTGAACCTAACTTTTTTGACCTAACCTTATGGAACCTAACTTTTTTGAACCTAACTATTTTGAACCTAACTTTTTTGGACCTAACTTTATTGAACCTAACTATTTTGAACCTAACTTTTTTGAACCTAACTATTTTGAACCTAACTTTTTTGACCTAACCTTATGGAACCTAACTTTTTTGAACCTAACTATTTTGAACCTAACTTTTTTGAACCTAACTATTTTGGACCTAACTTTTTTGACCCTAACTATTTTGAACCTAACTTTTTTGAACCTAACTATTTTGAACCTAACTTTTTTGACCTAACTATTTTGAACCTAACTTTTTTGAACCTAACTTTTTTGAACCTAACTTTTTTGAACCTAACTTTTTTGACCCTAACTATTTTGAACCTAACTTTTTTGACCCTAACTATTTTGAACCTAACTTTTTTGAACCTAACTATTTTGAACCTAACTATTTTGACCTAACCTTATGGAACCTAACTTTTTTGAACCTAACTTTTTTGAACCTAACTTTTTTGAACCTAACTATTTTGGACCTAACTTTTTTGACCCTACCTATTTTGAACCTAACTTTTTTGAACCTAACTATTTTGAACCTAACTATTTTGACCTAACCTTATGGAACCTAACTTTTTTGAACCTAACTTTTTTGAACCTAACTTTTTTGAACCTAACTATTTTGGACCTAACTTTTTTGACCCTACCTATTTTGAACCTAACTTTTTTGAACCTAACTATTTTGAACCTAACTATTTTGACCTAACCTTATGGAACCTAACTTTTTTGAACCTAACTTTTTTGAACCTAACTTTTTTGAACCTAACTATTTTGGACCTAACTTTTTTGACCTAACCTTATGGAACCTAACTTTTTTGACCCTAACTGTTTTGAACCTAACTTTTTTGAACCTAACTATTTTGAACCTAACTATTTTGAACCTAACTTTTTTGACCTAACCTTATGGAACCTAACTTTTTTGAACCTAACTATTTTGAACCTAACTTTTTTGGACCTAACTATTTTGAACCTAACTATTTTGAACCTAACTTTTTTGAACCTAACTATTTTGAACCTAACTTTTTTGACCTAACCTTATGGAACCTAACTTTTTTGAACCTAACTATTTTGAACCTAACTTTTTTGAACCTCACTATTTTAAACCTAACTTTTTTGAACCTAACTATTTTGAACCTAACTTTTTTGAACCTAACTATTTTGGACCTAACTTTTTTGACCCTAACTATTTTGAACCTAACTTTTTTGAACCTAACTATTTTGAACCTAACTTTTTTGAACCTAACTTTTTTGAACCTAACTTTTTTGAACCTAACTTTTTTGAACCTAACTATTTTGAACCTAACTATTTTGACCTAACCTTATGGAACCTAACTTTTTTGAACCTAACTTTTTTGAACCTAACTATTTAGAACCTAACTTTTTTGACCTAACCTTATGGAACCTAACTTTTTTGACCCTAACTGTTTTGAACCTAACTTTTTTGAACCTAACTATTTTGAACCTAACTATTTTGAACCTAACTTTTTTGACCTAACCTTATGGAACCTAACTTTTTTGAACCTAACTATTTTGAACCTAACTTTTTTGGACCTAACTTTATTGAACCTAACTATTTTGAACCTAACTTTTTTGAACCTAACTATTTTGAACCTAACTTTTTTGACCTAACCTTATGGAACCTAACTTTTTTGAACCTAACTATTTTGAACCTAACTTTTTTGAACCTAACTATTTTGGACCTAACTTTTTTGACCCTAACTATTTTGAACCTAACTTTTTTGAACCTAACTATTTTGAACCTAACTTTTTTGACCTAACTATTTTGAACCTAACTTTTTTGAACCTAACTTTTTTGAACCTAACTTTTTTGAACCTAACTTTTTTGACCCTAACTATTTTGAACCTAACTTTTTTGACCCTAACTATTTTGAACCTAACTTTTTTGAACCTAACTATTTTGAACCTAACTATTTTGACCTAACCTTATGGAACCTAACTTTTTTGAACCTAACTTTTTTGAACCTAACTTTTTTGAACCTAACTATTTTGGACCTAACTTTTTTGACCCTACCTATTTTGAACCTAACTTTTTTGAACCTAACTATTTTGAACCTAACTATTTTGACCTAACCTTATGGAACCTAACTTTTTTGAACCTAACTTTTTTGAACCTAACTTTTTTGAACCTAACTATTTTGGACCTAACTTTTTTGACCCTACCTATTTTGAACCTAACTTTTTTGAACCTAACTATTTTGAACCTAACTATTTTGACCTAACCTTATGGAACCTAACTTTTTTGAACCTAACTTTTTTGAACCTAACTTTTTTGAACCTAACTATTTTGGACCTAACTTTTTTGACCTAACCTTATGGAACCTAACTTTTTTGACCCTAACTGTTTTGAACCTAACTTTTTTGAACCTAACTATTTTGAACCTAACTATTTTGAACCTAACTTTTTTGACCTAACCTTATGGAACCTAACTTTTTTGAACCTAACTATTTTGAACCTAACTTTTTTGGACCTAACTATTTTGAACCTAACTATTTTGAACCTAACTTTTTTGAACCTAACTATTTTGAACCTAACTTTTTTGACCTAACCTTATGGAACCTAACTTTTTTGAACCTAACTATTTTGAACCTAACTTTTTTGAACCTCACTATTTTAAACCTAACTTTTTTGAACCTAACTATTTTGAACCTAACTTTTTTGAACCTAACTATTTTGGACCTAACTTTTTTGACCCTAACTATTTTGAACCTAACTTTTTTTAAACCTAACTATTTTGAACCTAACTTTTTTGAACCTAACTTTTTTGAACCTAACTTTTTTGAACCTAACTTTTTTGAACCAGCAACACAATAGGGACGGATTTGATGTCCAACAATTTACGCGCTTTTACCGCAATAATTATTATAACTCCTTTTTGATTAAAACATGCAAAATTCAATTCTCGTCTGATGTATCAGGCATAAAAAGCTTTGTAGCGCTCAGGAGTAAACAAAATAACTAAAAGTATGATCCGATGCCCGCGGTGCTCGGCCTTCGGCCTCGCACCGCTAGAAACTCCGTCGAATTTAATGAACTTTTTGACACTTGCCTGTACACAACCTCACCTTTTACAACCTGAGTTTTTGGAACGTAATCTTTTACAACCTAACTTTTTTTAACCTGACCTTTTTGAAATAAGCTATATTGAACCTGACTTTTTTGAACCTAACTATTTAGAACCTAACTTTTTAGAACCTTACTATTTAGAACCTAACTTTTTTGAACCTAACCTTATGGAACCTAACTTTTTTGAACCTAACTTTTTTGAACCTAACTATTTTGAACCTAACTATTTTGAACCTAACTTTTTTGAACCTCACTATTTTAAACCTAACTTGTTTGAACCTAACTATTTTGGACCTAACTTTTTTGACCCTAACTATTTTGAACCTAACTTTTTTGAACCTAACTATTTTGAACCTAACTTTTTTGACCTAACTATTTTGAACCTAACTTTTTTGAACCTAACTTTTTTGAACCTAACTTTTTTGAACCTAACTTTTTTGACCCTAACTATTTTGAACCTAACTTTTTTGACCCTAACTATTTTGAACCTAACTTTTTTGAACCTAACTATTTTGAACCTAACTATTTTGACCTAACCTTATGGAACCTAACTTTTTTGAACCTAACTTTTTTGAACCTAACTATTTTGGACCTAACTTTTTTGACCCTACCTATTTTGAACCTAACTTTTTTGAACCTAACTATTTTGAACCTAACTATTTTGACCTAACCTTATGGAACCTAACTTTTTTGAACCTAACTTTTTTGAACCTAACTTTTTTGAACCTAACTATTTTGGACCTAACTTTTTTGACCCTACCTATTTTGAACCTAACTTTTTTGAACCTAACTATTTTGAACCTAACTATTTTGACCTAACCTTATGGAACCTAACTTTTTTGAACCTAACTTTTTTGAACCTAACTTTTTTGAACCTAACTATTTAGAACCTAACTTTTTTGACCTAACCTTATGGAACCTAACTTTTTTGACCCTAACTGTTTTGAACCTAACTTTTTTGAACCTAACTATTTTGAACCTAACTATTTTGAACCTAACTTTTTTGACCTAACCTTATGGAACCTAACTTTTTTGAACCTAACTATTTTGAACCTAACTTTTTTGGACCTAACTATTTTGAACCTAACTATTTTGAACCTAACTTTTTTGAACCTAACTATTTTGAACCTAACTTTTTTGACCTAACCTTATGGAACCTAACTTTTTTGAACCTAACTATTTTGAACCTAACTTTTTTGAACCTCACTATTTTAAACCTAACTTTTTTGAACCTAACTATTTTGAACCTAACTTTTTTGAACCTAACTATTTTGGACCTAACTTTTTTGACCCTAACTATTTTGAACCTAACTTTTTTGAACCTAACTATTTTGAACCTAACTTTTTTGAACCTAACTTTTTTGAACCTAACTTTTTTGAACCTAACTTTTTTGAACCTAACTATTTTGAACCTAACTATTTTGACCTAACCTTATGGAACCTAACTTTTTTGAACCTAACTTTTTTGAACCTAACTATTTAGAACCTAACTTTTTTGACCTAACCTTATGGAACCTAACTTTTTTGACCCTAACTGTTTTGAACCTAACTTTTTTGAACCTAACTATTTTGAACCTAACTATTTTGAACCTAACTTTTTTGACCTAACCTTATGGAACCTAACTTTTTTGAACCTAACTATTTTGAACCTAACTTTTTTGGACCTAACTTTATTGAACCTAACTATTTTGAACCTAACTTTTTTGAACCTAACTATTTTGAACCTAACTTTTTTGACCTAACCTTATGGAACCTAACTTTTTTGAACCTAACTATTTTGAACCTAACTTTTTTGAACCTAACTATTTTGGACCTAACTTTTTTGACCCTAACTATTTTGAACCTAACTTTTTTGAACCTAACTATTTTGAACCTAACTTTTTTGACCTAACTATTTTGAACCTAACTTTTTTGAACCTAACTTTTTTGAACCTAACTTTTTTGAACCTAACTTTTTTGACCCTAACTATTTTGAACCTAACTTTTTTGACCCTAACTATTTTGAACCTAACTTTTTTGAACCTAACTATTTTGAACCTAACTATTTTGACCTAACCTTATGGAACCTAACTTTTTTGAACCTAACTTTTTTGAACCTAACTTTTTTGAACCTAACTATTTTGGACCTAACTTTTTTGACCCTACCTATTTTGAACCTAACTTTTTTGAACCTAACTATTTTGAACCTAACTATTTTGACCTAACCTTATGGAACCTAACTTTTTTGAACCTAACTTTTTTGAACCTAACTTTTTTGAACCTAACTATTTTGGACCTAACTTTTTTGACCCTACCTATTTTGAACCTAACTTTTTTGAACCTAACTATTTTGAACCTAACTATTTTGACCTAACCTTATGGAACCTAACTTTTTTGAACCTAACTTTTTTGAACCTAACTTTTTTGAACCTAACTATTTTGGACCTAACTTTTTTGACCTAACCTTATGGAACCTAACTTTTTTGACCCTAACTGTTTTGAACCTAACTTTTTTGAACCTAACTATTTTGAACCTAACTATTTTGAACCTAACTTTTTTGACCTAACCTTATGGAACCTAACTTTTTTGAACCTAACTATTTTGAACCTAACTTTTTTGGACCTAACTATTTTGAACCTAACTATTTTGAACCTAACTTTTTTGAACCTAACTATTTTGAACCTAACTTTTTTGACCTAACCTTATGGAACCTAACTTTTTTGAACCTAACTATTTTGAACCTAACTTTTTTGAACCTCACTATTTTAAACCTAACTTTTTTGAACCTAACTATTTTGAACCTAACTTTTTTGAACCTAACTATTTTGGACCTAACTTTTTTGACCCTAACTATTTTGAACCTAACTTTTTTTAAACCTAACTATTTTGAACCTAACTTTTTTGAACCTAACTTTTTTGAACCTAACTTTTTTGAACCTAACTTTTTTGAACCAGCAACACAATAGGGACGGATTTGATGTCCAACAATTTACGCGCTTTTACCGCAATAATTATTATAACTCCTTTTTGATTAAAACATGCAAAATTCAATTCTCGTCTGATGTATCAGGCATAAAAAGCTTTGTAGCGCTCAGGAGTAAACAAAATAACTAAAAGTATGATCCGATGCCCGCGGTGCTCGGCCTTCGGCCTCGCACCGCTAGAAACTCCGTCGAATTTAATGAACTTTTTGACACTTGCCTGTACACAACCTCACCTTTTACAACCTGAGTTTTTGGAACGTAATCTTTTACAACCTAACTTTTTTTAACCTGACCTTTTTGAAATAAGCTATATTGAACCTGACTTTTTTGAACCTAACTATTTAGAACCTAACTTTTTAGAACCTTACTATTTAGAACCTAACTTTTTTGAACCTAACCTTATGGAACCTAACTTTTTTGAACCTAACTTTTTTGAACCTAACTATTTTGAACCTAACTATTTTGAACCTAACTTTTTTGAACCTCACTATTTTAAACCTAACTTGTTTGAACCTAACTATTTTGGACCTAACTTTTTTGACCCTAACTATTTTGAACCTAACTTTTTTGAACCTAACTATTTTGAACCTAACTTTTTTGACCTAACTATTTTGAACCTAACTTTTTTGAACCTAACTTTTTTGAACCTAACTTTTTTGAACCTAACTTTTTTGACCCTAACTATTTTGAACCTAACTTTTTTGACCCTAACTATTTTGAACCTAACTTTTTTGAACCTAACTATTTTGAACCTAACTATTTTGACCTAACCTTATGGAACCTAACTTTTTTGAACCTAACTTTTTTGAACCTAACTATTTTGGACCTAACTTTTTTGACCCTACCTATTTTGAACCTAACTTTTTTGAACCTAACTATTTTGAACCTAACTATTTTGACCTAACCTTATGGAACCTAACTTTTTTGAACCTAACTTTTTTGAACCTAACTTTTTTGAACCTAACTATTTTGGACCTAACTTTTTTGACCCTACCTATTTTGAACCTAACTTTTTTGAACCTAACTATTTTGAACCTAACTATTTTGACCTAACCTTATGGAACCTAACTTTTTTGAACCTAACTTTTTTGAACCTAACTTTTTTGAACCTAACTATTTAGAACCTAACTTTTTTGACCTAACCTTATGGAACCTAACTTTTTTGACCCTAACTGTTTTGAACCTAACTTTTTTGAACCTAACTATTTTGAACCTAACTATTTTGAACCTAACTTTTTTGACCTAACCTTATGGAACCTAACTTTTTTGAACCTAACTATTTTGAACCTAACTTTTTTGGACCTAACTATTTTGAACCTAACTATTTTGAACCTAACTTTTTTGAACCTAACTATTTTGAACCTAACTTTTTTGACCTAACCTTATGGAACCTAACTTTTTTGAACCTAACTATTTTGAACCTAACTTTTTTGAACCTCACTATTTTAAACCTAACTTTTTTGAACCTAACTATTTTGAACCTAACTTTTTTGAACCTAACTATTTTGGACCTAACTTTTTTGACCCTAACTATTTTGAACCTAACTTTTTTGAACCTAACTATTTTGAACCTAACTTTTTTGAACCTAACTTTTTTGAACCTAACTTTTTTGAACCTAACTTTTTTGAACCTAACTATTTTGAACCTAACTATTTTGACCTAACCTTATGGAACCTAACTTTTTTGAACCTAACTTTTTTGAACCTAACTATTTAGAACCTAACTTTTTTGACCTAACCTTATGGAACCTAACTTTTTTGACCCTAACTGTTTTGAACCTAACTTTTTTGAACCTAACTATTTTGAACCTAACTATTTTGAACCTAACTTTTTTGACCTAACCTTATGGAACCTAACTTTTTTGAACCTAACTATTTTGAACCTAACTTTTTTGGACCTAACTTTATTGAACCTAACTATTTTGAACCTAACTTTTTTGAACCTAACTATTTTGAACCTAACTTTTTTGACCTAACCTTATGGAACCTAACTTTTTTGAACCTAACTATTTTGAACCTAACTTTTTTGAACCTAACTATTTTGGACCTAACTTTTTTGACCCTAACTATTTTGAACCTAACTTTTTTGAACCTAACTATTTTGAACCTAACTTTTTTGACCTAACTATTTTGAACCTAACTTTTTTGAACCTAACTTTTTTGAACCTAACTTTTTTGAACCTAACTTTTTTGACCCTAACTATTTTGAACCTAACTTTTTTGACCCTAACTATTTTGAACCTAACTTTTTTGAACCTAACTATTTTGAACCTAACTATTTTGACCTAACCTTATGGAACCTAACTTTTTTGAACCTAACTTTTTTGAACCTAACTTTTTTGAACCTAACTATTTTGGACCTAACTTTTTTGACCCTACCTATTTTGAACCTAACTTTTTTGAACCTAACTATTTTGAACCTAACTATTTTGACCTAACCTTATGGAACCTAACTTTTTTGAACCTAACTTTTTTGAACCTAACTTTTTTGAACCTAACTATTTTGGACCTAACTTTTTTGACCCTACCTATTTTGAACCTAACTTTTTTGAACCTAACTATTTTGAACCTAACTATTTTGACCTAACCTTATGGAACCTAACTTTTTTGAACCTAACTTTTTTGAACCTAACTTTTTTGAACCTAACTATTTTGGACCTAACTTTTTTGACCTAACCTTATGGAACCTAACTTTTTTGACCCTAACTGTTTTGAACCTAACTTTTTTGAACCTAACTATTTTGAACCTAACTATTTTGAACCTAACTTTTTTGACCTAACCTTATGGAACCTAACTTTTTTGAACCTAACTATTTTGAACCTAACTTTTTTGGACCTAACTATTTTGAACCTAACTATTTTGAACCTAACTTTTTTGAACCTAACTATTTTGAACCTAACTTTTTTGACCTAACCTTATGGAACCTAACTTTTTTGAACCTAACTATTTTGAACCTAACTTTTTTGAACCTCACTATTTTAAACCTAACTTTTTTGAACCTAACTATTTTGAACCTAACTTTTTTGAACCTAACTATTTTGGACCTAACTTTTTTGACCCTAACTATTTTGAACCTAACTTTTTTGAACCTAACTATTTTGAACCTAACTTTTTTGAACCTAACTTTTTTGAACCTAACTTTTTTGAACCTAACTTTTTTGAACCTAACTATTTTGAACCTAACTATTTTGACCTAACCTTATGGAACCTAACTTTTTTGAACCTAACTTTTTTGAACCTAACTATTTAGAACCTAACTTTTTTGACCTAACCTTATGGAACCTAACTTTTTTGACCCTAACTGTTTTGAACCTAACTTTTTTGAACCTAACTATTTTGAACCTAACTATTTTGAACCTAACTTTTTTGACCTAACCTTATGGAACCTAACTTTTTTGAACCTAACTATTTTGAACCTAACTTTTTTGGACCTAACTTTATTGAACCTAACTATTTTGAACCTAACTTTTTTGAACCTAACTATTTTGAACCTAACTTTTTTGACCTAACCTTATGGAACCTAACTTTTTTGAACCTAACTATTTTGAACCTAACTTTTTTGAACCTAACTATTTTGGACCTAACTTTTTTGACCCTAACTATTTTGAACCTAACTTTTTTGAACCTAACTATTTTGAACCTAACTTTTTTGACCTAACTATTTTGAACCTAACTTTTTTGAACCTAACTTTTTTGAACCTAACTTTTTTGAACCTAACTTTTTTGACCCTAACTATTTTGAACCTAACTTTTTTGACCCTAACTATTTTGAACCTAACTTTTTTGAACCTAACTATTTTGAACCTAACTATTTTGACCTAACCTTATGGAACCTAACTTTTTTGAACCTAACTTTTTTGAACCTAACTTTTTTGAACCTAACTATTTTGGACCTAACTTTTTTGACCCTACCTATTTTGAACCTAACTTTTTTGAACCTAACTATTTTGAACCTAACTATTTTGACCTAACCTTATGGAACCTAACTTTTTTGAACCTAACTTTTTTGAACCTAACTTTTTTGAACCTAACTATTTTGGACCTAACTTTTTTGACCCTACCTATTTTGAACCTAACTTTTTTGAACCTAACTATTTTGAACCTAACTATTTTGACCTAACCTTATGGAACCTAACTTTTTTGAACCTAACTTTTTTGAACCTAACTTTTTTGAACCTAACTATTTTGGACCTAACTTTTTTGACCTAACCTTATGGAACCTAACTTTTTTGACCCTAACTGTTTTGAACCTAACTTTTTTGAACCTAACTATTTTGAACCTAACTATTTTGAACCTAACTTTTTTGACCTAACCTTATGGAACCTAACTTTTTTGAACCTAACTATTTTGAACCTAACTTTTTTGGACCTAACTATTTTGAACCTAACTATTTTGAACCTAACTTTTTTGAACCTAACTATTTTGAACCTAACTTTTTTGACCTAACCTTATGGAACCTAACTTTTTTGAACCTAACTATTTTGAACCTAACTTTTTTGAACCTCACTATTTTAAACCTAACTTTTTTGAACCTAACTATTTTGAACCTAACTTTTTTGAACCTAACTATTTTGGACCTAACTTTTTTGACCCTAACTATTTTGAACCTAACTTTTTTTAAACCTAACTATTTTGAACCTAACTTTTTTGAACCTAACTTTTTTGAACCTAACTTTTTTGAACCTAACTTTTTTGAACCAGCAACACAATAGGGACGGATTTGATGTCCAACAATTTACGCGCTTTTACCGCAATAATTATTATAACTCCTTTTTGATTAAAACATGCAAAATTCAATTCTCGTCTGATGTATCAGGCATAAAAAGCTTTGTAGCGCTCAGGAGTAAACAAAATAACTAAAAGTATGATCCGATGCCCGCGGTGCTCGGCCTTCGGCCTCGCACCGCTAGAAACTCCGTCGAATTTAATGAACTTTTTGACACTTGCCTGTACACAACCTCACCTTTTACAACCTGAGTTTTTGGAACGTAATCTTTTACAACCTAACTTTTTTTAACCTGACCTTTTTGAAATAAGCTATATTGAACCTGACTTTTTTGAACCTAACTATTTAGAACCTAACTTTTTAGAACCTTACTATTTAGAACCTAACTTTTTTGAACCTAACCTTATGGAACCTAACTTTTTTGAACCTAACTTTTTTGAACCTAACTATTTTGAACCTAACTATTTTGAACCTAACTTTTTTGAACCTCACTATTTTAAACCTAACTTGTTTGAACCTAACTATTTTGGACCTAACTTTTTTGACCCTAACTATTTTGAACCTAACTTTTTTGAACCTAACTATTTTGAACCTAACTTTTTTGACCTAACTATTTTGAACCTAACTTTTTTGAACCTAACTTTTTTGAACCTAACTTTTTTGAACCTAACTTTTTTGACCCTAACTATTTTGAACCTAACTTTTTTGACCCTAACTATTTTGAACCTAACTTTTTTGAACCTAACTATTTTGAACCTAACTATTTTGACCTAACCTTATGGAACCTAACTTTTTTGAACCTAACTTTTTTGAACCTAACTATTTTGGACCTAACTTTTTTGACCCTACCTATTTTGAACCTAACTTTTTTGAACCTAACTATTTTGAACCTAACTATTTTGACCTAACCTTATGGAACCTAACTTTTTTGAACCTAACTTTTTTGAACCTAACTTTTTTGAACCTAACTATTTTGGACCTAACTTTTTTGACCCTACCTATTTTGAACCTAACTTTTTTGAACCTAACTATTTTGAACCTAACTATTTTGACCTAACCTTATGGAACCTAACTTTTTTGAACCTAACTTTTTTGAACCTAACTTTTTTGAACCTAACTATTTAGAACCTAACTTTTTTGACCTAACCTTATGGAACCTAACTTTTTTGACCCTAACTGTTTTGAACCTAACTTTTTTGAACCTAACTATTTTGAACCTAACTATTTTGAACCTAACTTTTTTGACCTAACCTTATGGAACCTAACTTTTTTGAACCTAACTATTTTGAACCTAACTTTTTTGGACCTAACTATTTTGAACCTAACTATTTTGAACCTAACTTTTTTGAACCTAACTATTTTGAACCTAACTTTTTTGACCTAACCTTATGGAACCTAACTTTTTTGAACCTAACTATTTTGAACCTAACTTTTTTGAACCTCACTATTTTAAACCTAACTTTTTTGAACCTAACTATTTTGAACCTAACTTTTTTGAACCTAACTATTTTGGACCTAACTTTTTTGACCCTAACTATTTTGAACCTAACTTTTTTGAACCTAACTATTTTGAACCTAACTTTTTTGAACCTAACTTTTTTGAACCTAACTTTTTTGAACCTAACTTTTTTGAACCTAACTATTTTGAACCTAACTATTTTGACCTAACCTTATGGAACCTAACTTTTTTGAACCTAACTTTTTTGAACCTAACTATTTAGAACCTAACTTTTTTGACCTAACCTTATGGAACCTAACTTTTTTGACCCTAACTGTTTTGAACCTAACTTTTTTGAACCTAACTATTTTGAACCTAACTATTTTGAACCTAACTTTTTTGACCTAACCTTATGGAACCTAACTTTTTTGAACCTAACTATTTTGAACCTAACTTTTTTGGACCTAACTTTATTGAACCTAACTATTTTGAACCTAACTTTTTTGAACCTAACTATTTTGAACCTAACTTTTTTGACCTAACCTTATGGAACCTAACTTTTTTGAACCTAACTATTTTGAACCTAACTTTTTTGAACCTAACTATTTTGGACCTAACTTTTTTGACCCTAACTATTTTGAACCTAACTTTTTTGAACCTAACTATTTTGAACCTAACTTTTTTGACCTAACTATTTTGAACCTAACTTTTTTGAACCTAACTTTTTTGAACCTAACTTTTTTGAACCTAACTTTTTTGACGCTAACTATTTTGAACCTAACTTTTTTGACCCTAACTATTTTGAACCTAACTTTTTTGAACCTAACTATTTTGAACCTAACTATTTTGACCTAACCTTATGGAACCTAACTTTTTTGAACCTAACTTTTTTGAACCTAACTTTTTTGAACCTAACTATTTTGGACCTAACTTTTTTGACCCTACCTATTTTGAACCTAACTTTTTTGAACCTAACTATTTTGAACCTAACTATTTTGACCTAACCTTATGGAACCTAACTTTTTTGAACCTAACTTTTTTGAACCTAACTTTTTTGAACCTAACTATTTTGGACCTAACTTTTTTGACCCTACCTATTTTGAACCTAACTTTTTTGAACCTAACTATTTTGAACCTAACTATTTTGACCTAACCTTATGGAACCTAACTTTTTTGAACCTAACTTTTTTGAACCTAACTTTTTTGAACCTAACTATTTTGGACCTAACTTTTTTGACCTAACCTTATGGAACCTAACTTTTTTGACCCTAACTGTTTTGAACCTAACTTTTTTGAACCTAACTATTTTGAACCTAACTATTTTGAACCTAACTTTTTTGACCTAACCTTATGGAACCTAACTTTTTTGAACCTAACTATTTTGAACCTAACTTTTTTGGACCTAACTATTTTGAACCTAACTATTTTGAACCTAACTTTTTTGAACCTAACTATTTTGAACCTAACTTTTTTGACCTAACCTTATGGAACCTAACTTTTTTGAACCTAACTATTTTGAACCTAACTTTTTTGAACCTCACTATTTTAAACCTAACTTTTTTGAACCTAACTATTTTGAACCTAACTTTTTTGAACCTAACTATTTTGGACCTAACTTTTTTGACCCTAACTATTTTGAACCTAACTTTTTTTAAACCTAACTATTTTGAACCTAACTTTTTTGAACCTAACTTTTTTGAACCTAACTTTTTTGAACCTAACTTTTTTGAACCAGCAACACAATAGGGACGGATTTGATGTCCAACAATTTACGCGCTTTTACCGCAATAATTATTATAACTCCTTTTTGATTAAAACATGCAAAATTCAATTCTCGTCTGATGTATCAGGCATAAAAAGCTTTGTAGCGCTCAGGAGTAAACAAAATAACTAAAAGTATGATCCGATGCCCGCGGTGCTCGGCCTTCGGCCTCGCACCGCTAGAAACTCCGTCGAATTTAATGAACTTTTTGACACTTGCCTGTACACAACCTCACCTTTTACAACCTGAGTTTTTGGAACGTAATCTTTTACAACCTAACTTTTTTTAACCTGACCTTTTTGAAATAAGCTATATTGAACCTGACTTTTTTGAACCTAACTATTTAGAACCTAACTTTTTAGAACCTTACTATTTAGAACCTAACTTTTTTGAACCTAACCTTATGGAACCTAACTTTTTTGAACCTAACTTTTTTGAACCTAACTATTTTGAACCTAACTATTTTGAACCTAACTTTTTTGAACCTCACTATTTTAAACCTAACTTGTTTGAACCTAACTATTTTGGACCTAACTTTTTTGACCCTAACTATTTTGAACCTAACTTTTTTGAACCTAACTATTTTGAACCTAACTTTTTTGACCTAACTATTTTGAACCTAACTTTTTTGAACCTAACTTTTTTGAACCTAACTTTTTTGAACCTAACTTTTTTGACCCTAACTATTTTGAACCTAACTTTTTTGACCCTAACTATTTTGAACCTAACTTTTTTGAACCTAACTATTTTGAACCTAACTATTTTGACCTAACCTTATGGAACCTAACTTTTTTGAACCTAACTTTTTTGAACCTAACTATTTTGGACCTAACTTTTTTGACCCTACCTATTTTGAACCTAACTTTTTTGAACCTAACTATTTTGAACCTAACTATTTTGACCTAACCTTATGGAACCTAACTTTTTTGAACCTAACTTTTTTGAACCTAACTTTTTTGAACCTAACTATTTTGGACCTAACTTTTTTGACCCTACCTATTTTGAACCTAACTTTTTTGAACCTAACTATTTTGAACCTAACTATTTTGACCTAACCTTATGGAACCTAACTTTTTTGAACCTAACTTTTTTGAACCTAACTTTTTTGAACCTAACTATTTAGAACCTAACTTTTTTGACCTAACCTTATGGAACCTAACTTTTTTGACCCTAACTGTTTTGAACCTAACTTTTTTGAACCTAACTATTTTGAACCTAACTATTTTGAACCTAACTTTTTTGACCTAACCTTATGGAACCTAACTTTTTTGAACCTAACTATTTTGAACCTAACTTTTTTGGACCTAACTATTTTGAACCTAACTATTTTGAACCTAACTTTTTTGAACCTAACTATTTTGAACCTAACTTTTTTGACCTAACCTTATGGAACCTAACTTTTTTGAACCTAACTATTTTGAACCTAACTTTTTTGAACCTCACTATTTTAAACCTAACTTTTTTGAACCTAACTATTTTGAACCTAACTTTTTTGAACCTAACTATTTTGGACCTAACTTTTTTGACCCTAACTATTTTGAACCTAACTTTTTTGAACCTAACTATTTTGAACCTAACTTTTTTGAACCTAACTTTTTTGAACCTAACTTTTTTGAACCTAACTTTTTTGAACCTAACTATTTTGAACCTAACTATTTTGACCTAACCTTATGGAACCTAACTTTTTTGACCCTAACTGTTTTGAACCTAACTTTTTTGAACCTAACTATTTTGAACCTAACTATTTTGAACCTAACTTTTTTGACCTAACCTTATGGAACCTAACTTTTTTGAACCTAACTATTTTGAACCTAACTTTTTTGGACCTAACTTTATTGAACCTAACTATTTTGAACCTAACTTTTTTGAACCTAACTATTTTGAACCTAACTTTTTTGACCTAACCTTATGGAACCTAACTTTTTTGAACCTAACTATTTTGAACCTAACTTTTTTGAACCTAACTATTTTGGACCTAACTTTTTTGACCCTAACTATTTTGAACCTAACTTTTTTGAACCTAACTATTTTGAACCTAACTTTTTTGACCTAACTATTTTGAACCTAACTTTTTTGAACCTAACTTTTTTGAACCTAACTTTTTTGAACCTAACTTTTTTGACCCTAACTATTTTGAACCTAACTTTTTTGACCCTAACTATTTTGAACCTAACTTTTTTGAACCTAACTATTTTGAACCTAACTATTTTGACCTAACCTTATGGAACCTAACTTTTTTGAACCTAACTTTTTTGAACCTAACTTTTTTGAACCTAACTATTTTGGACCTAACTTTTTTGACCCTACCTATTTTGAACCTAACTTTTTTGAACCTAACTATTTTGAACCTAACTATTTTGACCTAACCTTATGGAACCTAACTTTTTTGAACCTAACTTTTTTGAACCTAACTTTTTTGAACCTAACTATTTTGGACCTAACTTTTTTGACCCTACCTATTTTGAACCTAACTTTTTTGAACCTAACTATTTTGAACCTAACTATTTTGACCTAACCTTATGGAACCTAACTTTTTTGAACCTAACTTTTTTGAACCTAACTTTTTTGAACCTAACTATTTAGAACCTAACTTTTTTGACCTAACCTTATGGAACCTAACTTTTTTGACCCTAACTGTTTTGAACCTAACTTTTTTGAACCTAACTATTTTGAACCTAACTATTTTGAACCTAACTTTTTTGACCTAACCTTATGGAACCTAACTTTTTTGAACCTAACTATTTTGAACCTAACTTTTTTGGACCTAACTATTTTGAACCTAACTATTTTGAACCTAACTTTTTTGAACCTAACTATTTTGAACCTAACTTTTTTGACCTAACCTTATGGAACCTAACTTTTTTGAACCTAACTATTTTGAACCTAACTTTTTTGAACCTCACTATTTTAAACCTAACTTTTTTGAACCTAACTATTTTGAACCTAACTTTTTTGAACCTAACTATTTTGGACCTAACTTTTTTGACCCTAACTATTTTGAACCTAACTTTTTTGAACCTAACTATTTTGAACCTAACTTTTTTGAACCTAACTTTTTTGAACCTAACTTTTTTGAACCTAACTTTTTTGAACCTAACTATTTTGAACCTAACTATTTTGACCTAACCTTATGGAACCTAACTTTTTTGAACCTAACTTTTTTGAACCTAACTATTTAGAACCTAACTTTTTTGACCTAACCTTATGGAACCTAACTTTTTTGACCCTAACTGTTTTGAACCTAACTTTTTTGAACCTAACTATTTTGAACCTAACTATTTTGAACCTAACTTTTTTGACCTAACCTTATGGAACCTAACTTTTTTGAACCTAACTATTTTGAACCTAACTTTTTTGGACCTAACTTTATTGAACCTAACTATTTTGAACCTAACTTTTTTGAACCTAACTATTTTGAACCTAACTTTTTTGACCTAACCTTATGGAACCTAACTTTTTTGAACCTAACTATTTTGAACCTAACTTTTTTGAACCTAACTATTTTGGACCTAACTTTTTTGACCCTAACTATTTTGAACCTAACTTTTTTGAACCTAACTATTTTGAACCTAACTTTTTTGACCTAACTATTTTGAACCTAACTTTTTTGAACCTAACTTTTTTGAACCTAACTATTTTGAACCTAACTATTTTGAACCTAACTTTTTTGAACCTCACTATTTTAAACCTAACTTGTTTGAACCTAACTATTTTGGACCTAACTTTTTTGACCCTAACTATTTTGAACCTAACTTTTTTGAACCTAACTATTTTGAACCTAACTTTTTTGACCTAACTATTTTGAACCTAACTTTTTTGAACCTAACTTTTTTGAACCTAACTTTTTTGAACCTAACTTTTTTGACCCTAACTATTTTGAACCTAACTTTTTTGACCCTAACTATTTTGAACCTAACTTTTTTGAACCTAACTATTTTGAACCTAACTATTTTGACCTAACCTTATGGAACCTAACTTTTTTGAACCTAACTTTTTTGAACCTAACTATTTTGGACCTAACTTTTTTGACCCTACCTATTTTGAACCTAACTTTTTTGAACCTAACTATTTTGAACCTAACTATTTTGACCTAACCTTATGGAACCTAACTTTTTTGAACCTAACTTTTTTGAACCTAACTTTTTTGAACCTAACTATTTTGGACCTAACTTTTTTGACCCTACCTATTTTGAACCTAACTTTTTTGAACCTAACTATTTTGAACCTAACTATTTTGACCTAACCTTATGGAACCTAACTTTTTTGAACCTAACTTTTTTGAACCTAACTTTTTTGAACCTAACTATTTAGAACCTAACTTTTTTGACCTAACCTTATGGAACCTAACTTTTTTGACCCTAACTGTTTTGAACCTAACTTTTTTGAACCTAACTATTTTGAACCTAACTATTTTGAACCTAACTTTTTTGACCTAACCTTATGGAACCTAACTTTTTTGAACCTAACTATTTTGAACCTAACTTTTTTGGACCTAACTATTTTGAACCTAACTATTTTGAACCTAACTTTTTTGAACCTAACTATTTTGAACCTAACTTTTTTGACCTAACCTTATGGAACCTAACTTTTTTGAACCTAACTATTTTGAACCTAACTTTTTTGAACCTCACTATTTTAAACCTAACTTTTTTGAACCTAACTATTTTGAACCTAACTTTTTTGAACCTAACTATTTTGGACCTAACTTTTTTGACCCTAACTATTTTGAACCTAACTTTTTTGAACCTAACTATTTTGAACCTAACTTTTTTGAACCTAACTTTTTTGAACCTAACTTTTTTGAACCTAACTTTTTTGAACCTAACTATTTTGAACCTAACTATTTTGACCTAACCTTATGGAACCTAACTTTTTTGAACCTAACTTTTTTGAACCTAACTATTTAGAACCTAACTTTTTTGACCTAACCTTATGGAACCTAACTTTTTTGACCCTAACTGTTTTGAACCTAACTTTTTTGAACCTAACTATTTTGAACCTAACTATTTTGAACCTAACTTTTTTGACCTAACCTTATGGAACCTAACTTTTTTGAACCTAACTATTTTGAACCTAACTTTTTTGGACCTAACTTTATTGAACCTAACTATTTTGAACCTAACTTTTTTGAACCTAACTATTTTGAACCTAACTTTTTTGACCTAACCTTATGGAACCTAACTTTTTTGAACCTAACTATTTTGAACCTAACTTTTTTGAACCTAACTATTTTGGACCTAACTTTTTTGACCCTAACTATTTTGAACCTAACTTTTTTGAACCTAACTATTTTGAACCTAACTTTTTTGACCTAACTATTTTGAACCTAACTTTTTTGAACCTAACTTTTTTGAACCTAACTTTTTTGAACCTAACTTTTTTGACCCTAACTATTTTGAACCTAACTTTTTTGACCCTAACTATTTTGAACCTAACTTTTTTGAACCTAACTATTTTGAACCTAACTATTTTGACCTAACCTTATGGAACCTAACTTTTTTGAACCTAACTTTTTTGAACCTAACTTTTTTGAACCTAACTATTTTGGACCTAACTTTTTTGACCCTACCTATTTTGAACCTAACTTTTTTGAACCTAACTATTTTGAACCTAACTATTTTGACCTAACCTTATGGAACCTAACTTTTTTGAACCTAACTTTTTTGAACCTAACTTTTTTGAACCTAACTATTTTGGACCTAACTTTTTTGACCCTACCTATTTTGAACCTAACTTTTTTGAACCTAACTATTTTGAACCTAACTATTTTGACCTAACCTTATGGAACCTAACTTTTTTGAACCTAACTTTTTTGAACCTAACTTTTTTGAACCTAACTATTTTGGACCTAACTTTTTTGACCTAACCTTATGGAACCTAACTTTTTTGACCCTAACTGTTTTGAACCTAACTTTTTTGAACCTAACTATTTTGAACCTAACTATTTTGAACCTAACTTTTTTGACCTAACCTTATGGAACCTAACTTTTTTGAACCTAACTATTTTGAACCTAACTTTTTTGGACCTAACTATTTTGAACCTAACTATTTTGAACCTAACTTTTTTGAACCTAACTATTTTGAACCTAACTTTTTTGACCTAACCTTATGGAACCTAACTTTTTTGAACCTAACTATTTTGAACCTAACTTTTTTGAACCTCACTATTTTAAACCTAACTTTTTTGAACCTAACTATTTTGAACCTAACTTTTTTGAACCTAACTATTTTGGACCTAACTTTTTTGACCCTAACTATTTTGAACCTAACTTTTTTTAAACCTAACTATTTTGAACCTAACTTTTTTGAACCTAACTTTTTTGAACCTAACTTTTTTGAACCTAACTTTTTTGAACCAGCAACACAATAGGGACGGATTTGATGTCCAACAATTTACGCGCTTTTACCGCAATAATTATTATAACTCCTTTTTGATTAAAACATGCAAAATTCAATTCTCGTCTGATGTATCAGGCATAAAAAGCTTTGTAGCGCTCAGGAGTAAACAAAATAACTAAAAGTATGATCCGATGCCCGCGGTGCTCGGCCTTCGGCCTCGCACCGCTAGAAACTCCGTCGAATTTAATGAACTTTTTGACACTTGCCTGTACACAACCTCACCTTTTACAACCTGAGTTTTTGGAACGTAATCTTTTACAACCTAACTTTTTTTAACCTGACCTTTTTGAAATAAGCTATATTGAACCTGACTTTTTTGAACCTAACTATTTAGAACCTAACTTTTTAGAACCTTACTATTTAGAACCTAACTTTTTTGAACCTAACCTTATGGAACCTAACTTTTTTGAACCTAACTTTTTTGAACCTAACTATTTTGAACCTAACTATTTTGAACCTAACTTTTTTGAACCTCACTATTTTAAACCTAACTTGTTTGAACCTAACTATTTTGGACCTAACTTTTTTGACCCTAACTATTTTGAACCTAACTTTTTTGAACCTAACTATTTTGAACCTAACTTTTTTGACCTAACTATTTTGAACCTAACTTTTTTGAACCTAACTTTTTTGAACCTAACTTTTTTGAACCTAACTTTTTTGACCCTAACTATTTTGAACCTAACTTTTTTGACCCTAACTATTTTGAACCTAACTTTTTTGAACCTAACTATTTTGAACCTAACTATTTTGACCTAACCTTATGGAACCTAACTTTTTTGAACCTAACTTTTTTGAACCTAACTATTTTGGACCTAACTTTTTTGACCCTACCTATTTTGAACCTAACTTTTTTGAACCTAACTATTTTGAACCTAACTATTTTGACCTAACCTTATGGAACCTAACTTTTTTGAACCTAACTTTTTTGAACCTAACTTTTTTGAACCTAACTATTTTGGACCTAACTTTTTTGACCCTACCTATTTTGAACCTAACTTTTTTGAACCTAACTATTTTGAACCTAACTATTTTGACCTAACCTTATGGAACCTAACTTTTTTGAACCTAACTTTTTTGAACCTAACTTTTTTGAACCTAACTATTTAGAACCTAACTTTTTTGACCTAACCTTATGGAACCTAACTTTTTTGACCCTAACTGTTTTGAACCTAACTTTTTTGAACCTAACTATTTTGAACCTAACTATTTTGAACCTAACTTTTTTGACCTAACCTTATGGAACCTAACTTTTTTGAACCTAACTATTTTGAACCTAACTTTTTTGGACCTAACTATTTTGAACCTAACTATTTTGAACCTAACTTTTTTGAACCTAACTATTTTGAACCTAACTTTTTTGACCTAACCTTATGGAACCTAACTTTTTTGAACCTAACTATTTTGAACCTAACTTTTTTGAACCTCACTATTTTAAACCTAACTTTTTTGAACCTAACTATTTTGAACCTAACTTTTTTGAACCTAACTATTTTGGACCTAACTTTTTTGACCCTAACTATTTTGAACCTAACTTTTTTGAACCTAACTATTTTGAACCTAACTTTTTTGAACCTAACTTTTTTGAACCTAACTTTTTTGAACCTAACTTTTTTGAACCTAACTATTTTGAACCTAACTATTTTGACCTAACCTTATGGAACCTAACTTTTTTGAACCTAACTTTTTTGAACCTAACTATTTAGAACCTAACTTTTTTGACCTAACCTTATGGAACCTAACTTTTTTGACCCTAACTGTTTTGAACCTAACTTTTTTGAACCTAACTATTTTGAACCTAACTATTTTGAACCTAACTTTTTTGACCTAACCTTATGGAACCTAACTTTTTTGAACCTAACTATTTTGAACCTAACTTTTTTGGACCTAACTTTATTGAACCTAACTATTTTGAACCTAACTTTTTTGAACCTAACTATTTTGAACCTAACTTTTTTGACCTAACCTTATGGAACCTAACTTTTTTGAACCTAACTATTTTGAACCTAACTTTTTTGAACCTAACTATTTTGGACCTAACTTTTTTGACCCTAACTATTTTGAACCTAACTTTTTTGAACCTAACTATTTTGAACCTAACTTTTTTGACCTAACTATTTTGAACCTAACTTTTTTGAACCTAACTTTTTTGAACCTAACTTTTTTGAACCTAACTTTTTTGACCCTAACTATTTTGAACCTAACTTTTTTGACCCTAACTATTTTGAACCTAACTTTTTTGAACCTAACTATTTTGAACCTAACTATTTTGACCTAACCTTATGGAACCTAACTTTTTTGAACCTAACTTTTTTGAACCTAACTTTTTTGAACCTAACTATTTTGGACCTAACTTTTTTGACCCTACCTATTTTGAACCTAACTTTTTTGAACCTAACTATTTTGAACCTAACTATTTTGACCTAACCTTATGGAACCTAACTTTTTTGAACCTAACTTTTTTGAACCTAACTTTTTTGAACCTAACTATTTTGGACCTAACTTTTTTGACCCTACCTATTTTGAACCTAACTTTTTTGAACCTAACTATTTTGAACCTAACTATTTTGACCTAACCTTATGGAACCTAACTTTTTTGAACCTAACTTTTTTGAACCTAACTTTTTTGAACCTAACTATTTTGGACCTAACTTTTTTGACCTAACCTTATGGAACCTAACTTTTTTGACCCTAACTGTTTTGAACCTAACTTTTTTGAACCTAACTATTTTGAACCTAACTATTTTGAACCTAACTTTTTTGACCTAACCTTATGGAACCTAACTTTTTTGAACCTAACTATTTTGAACCTAACTTTTTTGGACCTAACTATTTTGAACCTAACTATTTTGAACCTAACTTTTTTGAACCTAACTATTTTGAACCTAACTTTTTTGACCTAACCTTATGGAACCTAACTTTTTTGAACCTAACTATTTTGAACCTAACTTTTTTGAACCTCACTATTTTAAACCTAACTTTTTTGAACCTAACTATTTTGAACCTAACTTTTTTGAACCTAACTATTTTGGACCTAACTTTTTTGACCCTAACTATTTTGAACCTAACTTTTTTGAACCTAACTATTTTGAACCTAACTTTTTTGAACCTAACTTTTTTGAACCTAACTTTTTTGAACCTAACTTTTTTGAACCTAACTATTTTGAACCTAACTATTTTGACCTAACCTTATGGAACCTAACTTTTTTGAACCTAACTTTTTTGAACCTAACTATTTAGAACCTAACTTTTTTGACCTAACCTTATGGAACCTAACTTTTTTGACCCTAACTGTTTTGAACCTAACTTTTTTGAACCTAACTATTTTGAACCTAACTATTTTGAACCTAACTTTTTTGACCTAACCTTATGGAACCTAACTTTTTTGAACCTAACTATTTTGAACCTAACTTTTTTGGACCTAACTTTATTGAACCTAACTATTTTGAACCTAACTTTTTTGAACCTAACTATTTTGAACCTAACTTTTTTGACCTAACCTTATGGAACCTAACTTTTTTGAACCTAACTATTTTGAACCTAACTTTTTTGAACCTAACTATTTTGGACCTAACTTTTTTGACCCTAACTATTTTGAACCTAACTTTTTTGAACCTAACTATTTTGAACCTAACTTTTTTGACCTAACTATTTTGAACCTAACTTTTTTGAACCTAACTTTTTTGAACCTAACTTTTTTGAACCTAACTTTTTTGACCCTAACTATTTTGAACCTAACTTTTTTGACCCTAACTATTTTGAACCTAACTTTTTTGAACCTAACTATTTTGAACCTAACTATTTTGACCTAACCTTATGGAACCTAACTTTTTTGAACCTAACTTTTTTGAACCTAACTTTTTTGAACCTAACTATTTTGGACCTAACTTTTTTGACCCTACCTATTTTGAACCTAACTTTTTTGAACCTAACTATTTTGAACCTAACTATTTTGACCTAACCTTATGGAACCTAACTTTTTTGAACCTAACTTTTTTGAACCTAACTTTTTTGAACCTAACTATTTTGGACCTAACTTTTTTGACCCTACCTATTTTGACCCTAACTATTTTGAACCTAACTTTTTTGAACCTAACTATTTTGAACCTAACTTTTTTGAACCTAACTTTTTTGAACCTAACTTTTTTGAACCTAACTTTTTTGAACCTAACTATTTTGAACCTAACTATTTTGACCTAACCTTATGGAACCTAACTTTTTTGAACCTAACTTTTTTGAACCTAACTATTTAGAACCTAACTTTTTTGACCTAACCTTATGGAACCTAACTTTTTTGACCCTAACTGTTTTGAACCTAACTTTTTTGAACCTAACTATTTTGAACCTAACTATTTTGAACCTAACTTTTTTGACCTAACCTTATGGAACCTAACTTTTTTGAACCTAACTATTTTGAACCTAACTTTTTTGGACCTAACTTTATTGAACCTAACTATTTTGAACCTAACTTTTTTGAACCTAACTATTTTGAACCTAACTTTTTTGACCTAACCTTATGGAACCTAACTTTTTTGAACCTAACTATTTTGAACCTAACTTTTTTGAACCTAACTATTTTGGACCTAACTTTTTTGACCCTAACTATTTTGAACCTAACTTTTTTGAACCTAACTATTTTGAACCTAACTTTTTTGACCTAACTATTTTGAACCTAACTTTTTTGAACCTAACTTTTTTGAACCTAACTTTTTTGAACCTAACTTTTTTGACCCTAACTATTTTGAACCTAACTTTTTTGACCCTAACTATTTTGAACCTAACTTTTTTGAACCTAACTATTTTGAACCTAACTATTTTGACCTAACCTTATGGAACCTAACTTTTTTGAACCTAACTTTTTTGAACCTAACTTTTTTGAACCTAACTATTTTGGACCTAACTTTTTTGACCCTACCTATTTTGAACCTAACTTTTTTGAACCTAACTATTTTGAACCTAACTATTTTGACCTAACCTTATGGAACCTAACTTTTTTGAACCTAACTTTTTTGAACCTAACTTTTTTGAACCTAACTATTTTGGACCTAACTTTTTTGACCCTACCTATTTTGAACCTAACTTTTTTGAACCTAACTATTTTGAACCTAACTATTTTGACCTAACCTTATGGAACCTAACTTTTTTGAACCTAACTTTTTTGAACCTAACTTTTTTGAACCTAACTATTTTGGACCTAACTTTTTTGACCTAACCTTATGGAACCTAACTTTTTTGACCCTAACTGTTTTGAACCTAACTTTTTTGAACCTAACTATTTTGAACCTAACTATTTTGAACCTAACTTTTTTGACCTAACCTTATGGAACCTAACTTTTTTGAACCTAACTATTTTGAACCTAACTTTTTTGGACCTAACTATTTTGAACCTAACTATTTTGAACCTAACTTTTTTGAACCTAACTATTTTGAACCTAACTTTTTTGACCTAACCTTATGGAACCTAACTTTTTTGAACCTAACTATTTTGAACCTAACTTTTTTGAACCTCACTATTTTAAACCTAACTTTTTTGAACCTAACTATTTTGAACCTAACTTTTTTGAACCTAACTATTTTGGACCTAACTTTTTTGACCCTAACTATTTTGAACCTAACTTTTTTTAAACCTAACTATTTTGAACCTAACTTTTTTGAACCTAACTTTTTTGAACCTAACTTTTTTGAACCTAACTTTTTTGAACCAGCAACACAATAGGGACGGATTTGATGTCCAACAATTTACGCGCTTTTACCGCAATAATTATTATAACTCCTTTTTGATTAAAACATGCAAAATTCAATTCTCGTCTGATGTATCAGGCATAAAAAGCTTTGTAGCGCTCAGGAGTAAACAAAATAACTAAAAGTATGATCCGATGCCCGCGGTGCTCGGCCTTCGGCCTCGCACCGCTAGAAACTCCGTCGAATTTAATGAACTTTTTGACACTTGCCTGTACACAACCTCACCTTTTACAACCTGAGTTTTTGGAACGTAATCTTTTACAACCTAACTTTTTTTAACCTGACCTTTTTGAAATAAGCTATATTGAACCTGACTTTTTTGAACCTAACTATTTAGAACCTAACTTTTTAGAACCTTACTATTTAGAACCTAACTTTTTTGAACCTAACCTTATGGAACCTAACTTTTTTGAACCTAACTTTTTTGAACCTAACTATTTTGAACCTAACTATTTTGAACCTAACTTTTTTGAACCTCACTATTTTAAACCTAACTTGTTTGAACCTAACTATTTTGGACCTAACTTTTTTGACCCTAACTATTTTGAACCTAACTTTTTTGAACCTAACTATTTTGAACCTAACTTTTTTGACCTAACTATTTTGAACCTAACTTTTTTGAACCTAACTTTTTTGAACCTAACTTTTTTGAACCTAACTTTTTTGACCCTAACTATTTTGAACCTAACTTTTTTGACCCTAACTATTTTGAACCTAACTTTTTTGAACCTAACTATTTTGAACCTAACTATTTTGACCTAACCTTATGGAACCTAACTTTTTTGAACCTAACTTTTTTGAACCTAACTATTTTGGACCTAACTTTTTTGACCCTACCTATTTTGAACCTAACTTTTTTGAACCTAACTATTTTGAACCTAACTATTTTGACCTAACCTTATGGAACCTAACTTTTTTGAACCTAACTTTTTTGAACCTAACTTTTTTGAACCTAACTATTTTGGACCTAACTTTTTTGACCCTACCTATTTTGAACCTAACTTTTTTGAACCTAACTATTTTGAACCTAACTATTTTGACCTAACCTTATGGAACCTAACTTTTTTGAACCTAACTTTTTTGAACCTAACTTTTTTGAACCTAACTATTTAGAACCTAACTTTTTTGACCTAACCTTATGGAACCTAACTTTTTTGACCCTAACTGTTTTGAACCTAACTTTTTTGAACCTAACTATTTTGAACCTAACTATTTTGAACC
The DNA here is from genome assembly GCA_037074685.1 of Glyphodes pyloalis. Lineage (NCBI taxonomy): Eukaryota > Metazoa > Arthropoda > Insecta > Lepidoptera > Crambidae > Glyphodes > Glyphodes pyloalis. Next base: position 33,025 of record JAYKKO010000012.1, on the reverse strand, counting down.
TAACTTTTTTGACCTAACCTTATGGAACCTAACTTTTTTGAACCTAACTATTTTGAACCTAACTTTTTTGGACCTAACTATTTTGAACCTAACTATTTTGAACCTAACTTTTTTGAACCTAACTATTTTGAACCTAACTTTTTTGACCTAACCTTATGGAACCTAACTTTTTTGAACCTAACTATTTTGAACCTAACTTTTTTGAACCTCACTATTTTAAACCTAACTTTTTTGAACCTAACTATTTTGAACCTAACTTTTTTGAACCTAACTATTTTGGACCTAACTTTTTTGACCCTAACTATTTTGAACCTAACTTTTTTGAACCTAACTATTTTGAACCTAACTTTTTTGAACCTAACTTTTTTGAACCTAACTTTTTTGAACCTAACTTTTTTGAACCTAACTATTTTGAACCTAACTATTTTGACCTAACCTTATGGAACCTAACTTTTTTGAACCTAACTTTTTTGAACCTAACTATTTAGAACCTAACTTTTTTGACCTAACCTTATGGAACCTAACTTTTTTGACCCTAACTGTTTTGAACCTAACTTTTTTGAACCTAACTATTTTGAACCTAACTATTTTGAACCTAACTTTTTTGACCTAACCTTATGGAACCTAACTTTTTTGAACCTAACTATTTTGAACCTAACTTTTTTGGACCTAACTTTATTGAACCTAACTATTTTGAACCTAACTTTTTTGAACCTAACTATTTTGAACCTAACTTTTTTGACCTAACCTTATGGAACCTAACTTTTTTGAACCTAACTATTTTGAACCTAACTTTTTTGAACCTAACTATTTTGGACCTAACTTTTTTGACCCTAACTATTTTGAACCTAACTTTTTTGAACCTAACTATTTTGAACCTAACTTTTTTGACCTAACTATTTTGAACCTAACTTTTTTGAACCTAACTTTTTTGAACCTAACTTTTTTGAACCTAACTTTTTTGACCCTAACTATTTTGAACCTAACTTTTTTGACCCTAACTATTTTGAACCTAACTTTTTTGAACCTAACTATTTTGAACCTAACTATTTTGACCTAACCTTATGGAACCTAACTTTTTTGAACCTAACTTTTTTGAACCTAACTTTTTTGAACCTAACTATTTTGGACCTAACTTTTTTGACCCTACCTATTTTGAACCTAACTTTTTTGAACCTAACTATTTTGAACCTAACTATTTTGACCTAACCTTATGGAACCTAACTTTTTTGAACCTAACTTTTTTGAACCTAACTTTTTTGAACCTAACTATTTTGGACCTAACTTTTTTGACCCTACCTATTTTGAACCTAACTTTTTTGAACCTAACTATTTTGAACCTAACTATTTTGACCTAACCTTATGGAACCTAACTTTTTTGAACCTAACTTTTTTGAACCTAACTTTTTTGAACCTAACTATTTTGGACCTAACTTTTTTGACCTAACCTTATGGAACCTAACTTTTTTGACCCTAACTGTTTTGAACCTAACTTTTTTGAACCTAACTATTTTGAACCTAACTATTTTGAACCTAACTTTTTTGACCTAACCTTATGGAACCTAACTTTTTTGAACCTAACTATTTTGAACCTAACTTTTTTGGACCTAACTATTTTGAACCTAACTATTTTGAACCTAACTTTTTTGAACCTAACTATTTTGAACCTAACTTTTTTGACCTAACCTTATGGAACCTAACTTTTTTGAACCTAACTATTTTGAACCTAACTTTTTTGAACCTCACTATTTTAAACCTAACTTTTTTGAACCTAACTATTTTGAACCTAACTTTTTTGAACCTAACTATTTTGGACCTAACTTTTTTGACCCTAACTATTTTGAACCTAACTTTTTTTAAACCTAACTATTTTGAACCTAACTTTTTTGAACCTAACTTTTTTGAACCTAACTTTTTTGAACCTAACTTTTTTGAACCAGCAACACAATAGGGACGGATTTGATGTCCAACAATTTACGCGCTTTTACCGCAATAATTATTATAACTCCTTTTTGATTAAAACATGCAAAATTCAATTCTCGTCTGATGTATCAGGCATAAAAAGCTTTGTAGCGCTCAGGAGTAAACAAAATAACTAAAAGTATGATCCGATGCCCGCGGTGCTCGGCCTTCGGCCTCGCACCGCTAGAAACTCCGTCGAATTTAATGAACTTTTTGACACTTGCCTGTACACAACCTCACCTTTTACAACCTGAGTTTTTGGAACGTAATCTTTTACAACCTAACTTTTTTTAACCTGACCTTTTTGAAATAAGCTATATTGAACCTGACTTTTTTGAACCTAACTATTTAGAACCTAACTTTTTAGAACCTTACTATTTAGAACCTAACTTTTTTGAACCTAACCTTATGGAACCTAACTTTTTTGAACCTAACTTTTTTGAACCTAACTATTTTGAACCTAACTATTTTGAACCTAACTTTTTTGAACCTCACTATTTTAAACCTAACTTGTTTGAACCTAACTATTTTGGACCTAACTTTTTTGACCCTAACTATTTTGAACCTAACTTTTTTGAACCTAACTATTTTGAACCTAACTTTTTTGACCTAACTATTTTGAACCTAACTTTTTTGAACCTAACTTTTTTGAACCTAACTTTTTTGAACCTAACTTTTTTGACCCTAACTATTTTGAACCTAACTTTTTTGACCCTAACTATTTTGAACCTAACTTTTTTGAACCTAACTATTTTGAACCTAACTATTTTGACCTAACCTTATGGAACCTAACTTTTTTGAACCTAACTTTTTTGAACCTAACTATTTTGGACCTAACTTTTTTGACCCTACCTATTTTGAACCTAACTTTTTTGAACCTAACTATTTTGAACCTAACTATTTTGACCTAACCTTATGGAACCTAACTTTTTTGAACCTAACTTTTTTGAACCTAACTTTTTTGAACCTAACTATTTTGGACCTAACTTTTTTGACCCTACCTATTTTGAACCTAACTTTTTTGAACCTAACTATTTTGAACCTAACTATTTTGACCTAACCTTATGGAACCTAACTTTTTTGAACCTAACTTTTTTGAACCTAACTTTTTTGAACCTAACTATTTAGAACCTAACTTTTTTGACCTAACCTTATGGAACCTAACTTTTTTGACCCTAACTGTTTTGAACCTAACTTTTTTGAACCTAACTATTTTGAACCTAACTATTTTGAACCTAACTTTTTTGACCTAACCTTATGGAACCTAACTTTTTTGAACCTAACTATTTTGAACCTAACTTTTTTGGACCTAACTATTTTGAACCTAACTATTTTGAACCTAACTTTTTTGAACCTAACTATTTTGAACCTAACTTTTTTGACCTAACCTTATGGAACCTAACTTTTTTGAACCTAACTATTTTGAACCTAACTTTTTTGAACCTCACTATTTTAAACCTAACTTTTTTGAACCTAACTATTTTGAACCTAACTTTTTTGAACCTAACTATTTTGGACCTAACTTTTTTGACCCTAACTATTTTGAACCTAACTTTTTTGAACCTAACTATTTTGAACCTAACTTTTTTGAACCTAACTTTTTTGAACCTAACTTTTTTGAACCTAACTTTTTTGAACCTAACTATTTTGAACCTAACTATTTTGACCTAACCTTATGGAACCTAACTTTTTTGAACCTAACTTTTTTGAACCTAACTATTTAGAACCTAACTTTTTTGACCTAACCTTATGGAACCTAACTTTTTTGACCCTAACTGTTTTGAACCTAACTTTTTTGAACCTAACTATTTTGAACCTAACTATTTTGAACCTAACTTTTTTGACCTAACCTTATGGAACCTAACTTTTTTGAACCTAACTATTTTGAACCTAACTTTTTTGGACCTAACTTTATTGAACCTAACTATTTTGAACCTAACTTTTTTGAACCTAACTATTTTGAACCTAACTTTTTTGACCTAACCTTATGGAACCTAACTTTTTTGAACCTAACTATTTTGAACCTAACTTTTTTGAACCTAACTATTTTGGACCTAACTTTTTTGACCCTAACTATTTTGAACCTAACTTTTTTGAACCTAACTATTTTGAACCTAACTTTTTTGACCTAACTATTTTGAACCTAACTTTTTTGAACCTAACTTTTTTGAACCTAACTTTTTTGAACCTAACTTTTTTGACCCTAACTATTTTGAACCTAACTTTTTTGACCCTAACTATTTTGAACCTAACTTTTTTGAACCTAACTATTTTGAACCTAACTATTTTGACCTAACCTTATGGAACCTAACTTTTTTGAACCTAACTTTTTTGAACCTAACTTTTTTGAACCTAACTATTTTGGACCTAACTTTTTTGACCCTACCTATTTTGAACCTAACTTTTTTGAACCTAACTATTTTGAACCTAACTATTTTGACCTAACCTTATGGAACCTAACTTTTTTGAACCTAACTTTTTTGAACCTAACTTTTTTGAACCTAACTATTTTGGACCTAACTTTTTTGACCCTACCTATTTTGAACCTAACTTTTTTGAACCTAACTATTTTGAACCTAACTATTTTGACCTAACCTTATGGAACCTAACTTTTTTGAACCTAACTTTTTTGAACCTAACTTTTTTGAACCTAACTATTTTGGACCTAACTTTTTTGACCTAACCTTATGGAACCTAACTTTTTTGACCCTAACTGTTTTGAACCTAACTTTTTTGAACCTAACTATTTTGAACCTAACTATTTTGAACCTAACTTTTTTGACCTAACCTTATGGAACCTAACTTTTTTGAACCTAACTATTTTGAACCTAACTTTTTTGGACCTAACTATTTTGAACCTAACTATTTTGAACCTAACTTTTTTGAACCTAACTATTTTGAACCTAACTTTTTTGACCTAACCTTATGGAACCTAACTTTTTTGAACCTAACTATTTTGAACCTAACTTTTTTGAACCTCACTATTTTAAACCTAACTTTTTTGAACCTAACTATTTTGAACCTAACTTTTTTGAACCTAACTATTTTGGACCTAACTTTTTTGACCCTAACTATTTTGAACCTAACTTTTTTGAACCTAACTATTTTGAACCTAACTTTTTTGAACCTAACTTTTTTGAACCTAACTTTTTTGAACCTAACTTTTTTGAACCTAACTATTTTGAACCTAACTATTTTGACCTAACCTTATGGAACCTAACTTTTTTGAACCTAACTTTTTTGAACCTAACTATTTAGAACCTAACTTTTTTGACCTAACCTTATGGAACCTAACTTTTTTGACCCTAACTGTTTTGAACCTAACTTTTTTGAACCTAACTATTTTGAACCTAACTATTTTGAACCTAACTTTTTTGACCTAACCTTATGGAACCTAACTTTTTTGAACCTAACTATTTTGAACCTAACTTTTTTGGACCTAACTTTATTGAACCTAACTATTTTGAACCTAACTTTTTTGAACCTAACTATTTTGAACCTAACTTTTTTGACCTAACCTTATGGAACCTAACTTTTTTGAACCTAACTATTTTGAACCTAACTTTTTTGAACCTAACTATTTTGGACCTAACTTTTTTGACCCTAACTATTTTGAACCTAACTTTTTTGAACCTAACTATTTTGAACCTAACTTTTTTGACCTAACTATTTTGAACCTAACTTTTTTGAACCTAACTTTTTTGAACCTAACTTTTTTGAACCTAACTTTTTTGACCCTAACTATTTTGAACCTAACTTTTTTGACCCTAACTATTTTGAACCTAACTTTTTTGAACCTAACTATTTTGAACCTAACTATTTTGACCTAACCTTATGGAACCTAACTTTTTTGAACCTAACTTTTTTGAACCTAACTTTTTTGAACCTAACTATTTTGGACCTAACTTTTTTGACCCTACCTATTTTGAACCTAACTTTTTTGAACCTAACTATTTTGAACCTAACTATTTTGACCTAACCTTATGGAACCTAACTTTTTTGAACCTAACTTTTTTGAACCTAACTTTTTTGAACCTAACTATTTTGGACCTAACTTTTTTGACCCTACCTATTTTGAACCTAACTTTTTTGAACCTAACTATTTTGAACCTAACTATTTTGACCTAACCTTATGGAACCTAACTTTTTTGAACCTAACTTTTTTGAACCTAACTTTTTTGAACCTAACTATTTTGGACCTAACTTTTTTGACCTAACCTTATGGAACCTAACTTTTTTGACCCTAACTGTTTTGAACCTAACTTTTTTGAACCTAACTATTTTGAACCTAACTATTTTGAACCTAACTTTTTTGACCTAACCTTATGGAACCTAACTTTTTTGAACCTAACTATTTTGAACCTAACTTTTTTGGACCTAACTATTTTGAACCTAACTATTTTGAACCTAACTTTTTTGAACCTAACTATTTTGAACCTAACTTTTTTGACCTAACCTTATGGAACCTAACTTTTTTGAACCTAACTATTTTGAACCTAACTTTTTTGAACCTCACTATTTTAAACCTAACTTTTTTGAACCTAACTATTTTGAACCTAACTTTTTTGAACCTAACTATTTTGGACCTAACTTTTTTGACCCTAACTATTTTGAACCTAACTTTTTTTAAACCTAACTATTTTGAACCTAACTTTTTTGAACCTAACTTTTTTGAACCTAACTTTTTTGAACCTAACTTTTTTGAACCAGCAACACAATAGGGACGGATTTGATGTCCAACAATTTACGCGCTTTTACCGCAATAATTATTATAACTCCTTTTTGATTAAAACATGCAAAATTCAATTCTCGTCTGATGTATCAGGCATAAAAAGCTTTGTAGCGCTCAGGAGTAAACAAAATAACTAAAAGTATGATCCGATGCCCGCGGTGCTCGGCCTTCGGCCTCGCACCGCTAGAAACTCCGTCGAATTTAATGAACTTTTTGACACTTGCCTGTACACAACCTCACCTTTTACAACCTGAGTTTTTGGAACGTAATCTTTTACAACCTAACTTTTTTTAACCTGACCTTTTTGAAATAAGCTATATTGAACCTGACTTTTTTGAACCTAACTATTTAGAACCTAACTTTTTAGAACCTTACTATTTAGAACCTAACTTTTTTGAACCTAACCTTATGGAACCTAACTTTTTTGAACCTAACTTTTTTGAACCTAACTATTTTGAACCTAACTATTTTGAACCTAACTTTTTTGAACCTCACTATTTTAAACCTAACTTGTTTGAACCTAACTATTTTGGACCTAACTTTTTTGACCCTAACTATTTTGAACCTAACTTTTTTGAACCTAACTATTTTGAACCTAACTTTTTTGACCTAACTATTTTGAACCTAACTTTTTTGAACCTAACTTTTTTGAACCTAACTTTTTTGAACCTAACTTTTTTGACCCTAACTATTTTGAACCTAACTTTTTTGACCCTAACTATTTTGAACCTAACTTTTTTGAACCTAACTATTTTGAACCTAACTATTTTGACCTAACCTTATGGAACCTAACTTTTTTGAACCTAACTTTTTTGAACCTAACTATTTTGGACCTAACTTTTTTGACCCTACCTATTTTGAACCTAACTTTTTTGAACCTAACTATTTTGAACCTAACTATTTTGACCTAACCTTATGGAACCTAACTTTTTTGAACCTAACTTTTTTGAACCTAACTTTTTTGAACCTAACTATTTTGGACCTAACTTTTTTGACCCTACCTATTTTGAACCTAACTTTTTTGAACCTAACTATTTTGAACCTAACTATTTTGACCTAACCTTATGGAACCTAACTTTTTTGAACCTAACTTTTTTGAACCTAACTTTTTTGAACCTAACTATTTAGAACCTAACTTTTTTGACCTAACCTTATGGAACCTAACTTTTTTGACCCTAACTGTTTTGAACCTAACTTTTTTGAACCTAACTATTTTGAACCTAACTATTTTGAACCTAACTTTTTTGACCTAACCTTATGGAACCTAACTTTTTTGAACCTAACTATTTTGAACCTAACTTTTTTGGACCTAACTATTTTGAACCTAACTATTTTGAACCTAACTTTTTTGAACCTAACTATTTTGAACCTAACTTTTTTGACCTAACCTTATGGAACCTAACTTTTTTGAACCTAACTATTTTGAACCTAACTTTTTTGAACCTCACTATTTTAAACCTAACTTTTTTGAACCTAACTATTTTGAACCTAACTTTTTTGAACCTAACTATTTTGGACCTAACTTTTTTGACCCTAACTATTTTGAACCTAACTTTTTTGAACCTAACTATTTTGAACCTAACTTTTTTGAACCTAACTTTTTTGAACCTAACTTTTTTGAACCTAACTTTTTTGAACCTAACTATTTTGAACCTAACTATTTTGACCTAACCTTATGGAACCTAACTTTTTTGAACCTAACTTTTTTGAACCTAACTATTTAGAACCTAACTTTTTTGACCTAACCTTATGGAACCTAACTTTTTTGACCCTAACTGTTTTGAACCTAACTTTTTTGAACCTAACTATTTTGAACCTAACTATTTTGAACCTAACTTTTTTGAACCTAACTATTTTGAACCTAACTTTTTTGGACCTAACTATTTTGAACCTAACTTTTTTGGACCTAACTATTTTGAACCTAACTATTTTGAACCTAACTTTTTTGAACCTAACTATTTTGAACCTAACTTTTTTGACCTAACCTTATGGAACCTAACTTTTTTGAACCTAACTATTTTGAACCTAACTTTTTTGAACCTCACTATTTTAAACCTAACTTTTTTGAACCTAACTATTTTGAACCTAACTTTTTTGAACCTAACTATTTTGGACCTAACTTTTTTGACCCTAACTATTTTGAACCTAACTTTTTTTAAACCTAACTATTTTGAACCTAACTTTTTTGAAAAAAAGTTAGGTTCAAAAAAGTTAGGTTCAAAAAAGTTAGGTTCAAAATAGTTAGGTCAAAAAAGTTAGGTTCAAAATAGTTAGGTTCAAAAAAGTTAGGTTCAAAATAGTTAGGGTCAAAAAAGTTAGGTCCAAAATAGTTAGGTTCAAAAAAGTTAGGTTCAAAATAGTTAGGTTCAAAAAAGTTAGGTTCCATAAGGTTAGGTCAAAAAAGTTAGGTTCAAAATAGTTAGGTTCAAAAAAGTTAGGTTCAAAATAGTTAGGTTCAATAAAGTTAGGTCCAAAAAAGTTAGGTTCAAAATAGTTAGGTTCAAAAAAGTTAGGTTCCATAAGGTTAGGTCAAAAAAGTTAGGTTCAAAATAGTTAGGTTCAAAATAGTTAGGTTCAAAAAAGTTAGGTTCAAAACAGTTAGGGTCAAAAAAGTTAGGTTCCATAAGGTTAGGTCAAAAAAGTTAGGTTCTAAATAGTTAGGTTCAAAAAAGTTAGGTTCAAAAAAGTTAGGTTCCATAAGGTTAGGTCAAAATAGTTAGGTTCAAAATAGTTAGGTTCAAAAAAGTTAGGTTCAAAAAAGTTAGGTTCAAAAAAGTTAGGTTCAAAAAAGTTAGGTTCAAAATAGTTAGGTTCAAAAAAGTTAGGTTCAAAATAGTTAGGGTCAAAAAAGTTAGGTCCAAAATAGTTAGGTTCAAAAAAGTTAGGTTCAAAATAGTTAGGTTCAAAAAAGTTAGGTTTAAAATAGTTAGGTTCAAAAAAGTTAGGTTCAAAAAAGTTAGGTTCAAAATAGTTAGGTTCAAAAAAGTTAGGTTCAAAATAGTTAGGGTCAAAAAAGTTAGGTCCAAAATAGTTAGGTTCAAAAAAGTTAGGTTCAAAATAGTTAGGTTCAAAAAAGTTAGGTTTAAAATAGTGAGGTTCAAAAAAGTTAGGTTCAAAATAGTTAGGTTCAAAAAAGTTAGGTTCCATAAGGTTAGGTCAAAAAAGTTAGGTTCAAAATAGTTAGGTTCAAAAAAGTTAGGTTCAAAATAGTTAGGTTCAAAATAGTTAGGTCCAAAAAAGTTAGGTTCAAAATAGTTAGGTTCAAAAAAGTTAGGTTCCATAAGGTTAGGTCAAAAAAGTTAGGTTCAAAATAGTTAGGTTCAAAATAGTTAGGTTCAAAAAAGTTAGGTTCAAAACAGTTAGGGTCAAAAAAGTTAGGTTCCATAAGGTTAGGTCAAAAAAGTTAGGTTCTAAATAGTTAGGTTCAAAAAAGTTAGGTTCAAAAAAGTTAGGTTCAAAAAAGTTAGGTTCCATAAGGTTAGGTCAAAATAGTTAGGTTCAAAATAGTTAGGTTCAAAAAAGTTAGGTTCAAAATAGGTAGGGTCAAAAAAGTTAGGTCCAAAATAGTTAGGTTCAAAAAAGTTAGGTTCAAAAAAGTTAGGTTCAAAAAAGTTAGGTTCCATAAGGTTAGGTCAGGTTAGGTTAGGTTAGGTTAGGTTAGGTTAGGTTAGGTTAGGTTAGGTTAGGTTAGGTTAGGTTAGGTTAGGTTAGGTTAGGTTAGGTTAGGTTAGGTTAGGTTAGGTTAGGTTAGGTTAGGTTAGGTTAGGTTAGGTTAGGTTAGGTTAGGTTAGGTTAGGTTAGGTTAGGTTAGGTTAGGTTAGGTTAGGTTAGGTTAGGTTAGGTTAGGTTAGGTTAGGTTAGGTTAGGTTAGGTTAGGTTAGGTTAGGTTAGGTTAGGTTTTTTTTTTTTTTTTTTTTTTTTTTTTTTTGTGTAAGTTATGCTAATTACCTCTTCATGTGTGAAAAGAGACTTTAGTTTGCTATTAATTTTAAATTATTGCTATTATTTTATGTTATCTACTTTAAACAAAAGAAAATATCTAAGTTATTTTATGCCTATTTAACGAAATTACTAATGTTGCTAATGTTATCGAAACTTATTCGATACACTATCTGATATTTTAATACTTTAAGATTTAATAAATTTGGTACATGCATTTTTACGAGAGACTGTAGTCAGTCTGCTCGTTGATGCGAGATATTGCTGCTTTGATGCGTGTACACATTTTGTGATTTGTCGCAGAGTGTTTAGTGTCCAATTTGCTACCGGTTTTCTTGTTAAACACGGTGCAGTTGAAGCATTCGGTTTTCTCCGGACATGTTTTGTGGGGGCACTTTTCCAATTGGTGACTTTCTGACGCACAATGGGAACAAGGCTTTACTGTAGCTTGGCACTTGGTTTTTGTGTGCCCATATTGGAGGCACACAAAACACTGGACAAATCTGGAGAAGTCTTCAACGTGGACTCTTGAGTGTTCCACGTTGAGTCTCCCCTCCAGTATGATTCGAGCGCGGACGGGTGCAGAAACCTCGAACACTGCGTTGTAGAGCTCTTTATTGCGATTTGACACAAAGAAGCACAGTCGTATGTCGTCGTTATTTATATCATTCTGCTCCTGGATGATTTCTAAGAGATCTTTTTGGGGGACCTCTTTTGGTATTCCCTTTAAAATTACCAACGGTGGTCTGCGCCTAGCTTGCTCTGCGTCAAAGCCTGGCAGTTTTTTGGTGCGCTCGATGGTGTCGTTACATTGCTCATGGTTATCGAATTCGATGCACACTTTGCCATTTGTCATTGGCGTGACTTTGTTCGGGGCATATTTTACTGAACGGAAGGAGATTTTATTTTTCCAGTCACTTAGAACTTCCTTGGAAGTTTTGTTAGAGTCTTCGGTTTTAATGACTATTGCGGGTTTTGTAACTGCGGGGGGACGAATAGACTTTTTAGGGGCTAACACTGATGCATAAGAAGGTGGGATCGGGTTTGATGGTACTATTTGGGGGTTAGAAACAGGGGGGGGTTGGGATTTGATCTCCTTACAGGTGTCCACTAGAAGTTTTTCTAGTCTCAGAGTCTCAGAGGCAAAACTCTCCATTTTCTTGTCGACAATCTCAGCCACACTTTTTAATAGCTCTTCTTTAAATCCGTATTTTAGATCGAACACAGATGATTCGGCACGAGTTGTGATCTCCGATAGGCTCTCAATGCGGGTATCGATCAGAAATGAAGTCTCGTTGAGTAGGAAGTTGGCATCATCCGACTCCGTCTTACGTATGTCGGGGAACGTTTCAATGCAACATCTAAGTTCCTCACAACAGTCAATTATTACTGCTTTGTTTTCTCGGGTAAGGGATTGTCTCTGAGTCACAGCAGCCAAAATCGTTTCGCCAAGACCTTTGACGATCCGATAGAAGGAAAAGTGGTCAACACATTCACCAGACTTAAACTCGTTCACAATGGGGGGAGGCGGGGGCTCTTTAGCCGCCATATTGACTCAAAAAACCTGTTACAATACTAACTAATACAACAGTATACAAAAAAACTTATGAATTTACGAAGAATTAATGACAATTAATGACAATTAATGGGAATTAATGACTTTATTTATGAAAATTTAACGACTACTATTGAATCTATTGAAAGGATGACGAAATAAACTGAAAACTAAATTAAATTCGAACAAAAGACTACGAAGATACGCTAACACAATGAATTACTAATTAAGGGGGGGGAGGGGGAGGGGCGACAAATTTTTGGGGGGTGAAGCTAATTATTCTATAACTATTGGTGAAAGAATGAAGAAGATCGGTTAATACCAGACAAAGTTATGGACGAAAAACTATTTATTAATTGCTAGCTAACTCAGGGAAAAAGTGCACCTAAGGTCCGACTTTTTCCCCATACAAATTTTCGAAATTCGACTAAGTCCAAAAATTATTTTCGAAACTATAAGAGATAGAAGAATGGGGGTGGTACCACCAGAAGGGTGGACCCAAATGCTATTAAACCTAAGAGGGGAGTATTACTATTCGACCAGAAACTACAGAACTAGAAGTTTTTAAAGTACCTATGAAATTAATTTATCTAGACGATAAATTTCGAAGTTGTGTTTTCTTCTAAGTTCAAAAACTTAAAAAATTCGCGAAAATGCCAAAATGCGTCTTACGAGCGTCGGGACAATTGGGAACCGTAGAGATAATTAGGAGGGAACTTCGGATCACAATGGGAGCCACAGAGGTCTTCCCCATTGGACCCGAAAGTCCGGTGGTTAGGTTAGGTTAGGTTAGGTTAGGTTAGGTTAGGTTAGGTTAGGTTAGGTTAGGTTAGGTTAGGTTAGGTTAGGTTAGGTTAGGTTAGGTTAGGTTAGGTTAGGTTAGGTTAGGTTAGGTTAGGTTAGGTTAGGTTAGGTTAGGTTAGGTTAGGTTAGGTTAGGTTAGGTTAGGTTAGGTTAGGTTAGGTTAGGTTAGGTTAGGTTAGGTTAGGTTAGGTTAGGTTAGGTTAGGTTAGGTTAGGTTAGGTTAGGTTAGGTTAGGTTAGGTTAGGTTAGGTTAGGTTAGGTTAGGTTAGGTTAGGTTAGGTTAGGTTAGGTTAGGTTAGGTTAGGTTAGGTTAGGTTAGGTTAGGTTAGGTTAGGTTAGGTTAGGTTAGGTTAGGTTAGGTTAGGTTAGGTTAGGTTAGGTTAGGTTAGGTTAGGTTAGGTTAGGTTAGGTTAGGTTAGGTTAGGTTAGGTTAGGTTAGGTTAGGTTAGGTTAGGTTAGGTTAGGTTAGGTTAGGTTAGGTTAGGTTAGGTTAGGTTAGGTTAGGTTAGGTTAGGTTAGGTTAGGTTAGGTTAGGTTAGGTTAGGTTAGGTTAGGTTAGGTTAGGTTAGGTTAGGTTAGGTTAGGTTAGGTTAGGTTAGGTTAGGTTAGGTTAGGTTAGGTTAGGTTAGGTTAGGTTAGGTTAGGTTAGGTTAGGTTAGGTTAGGTTAGGTTAGGTTAGGTTAGGTTAGGTTAGGTTAGGTTAGGTTAGGTTAGGTTAGGTTAGGTTAGGTTAGGTTAGGTTAGGTTAGGTTAGGTTAGGTTAGGTTAGGTTAGGTTAGGTTAGGTTAGGTTAGGTTAGGTTAGGTTAGGTTAGGTTAGGTTAGGTTAGGTTAGGTTAGGTTAGGTTAGGTTAGGTTAGGTTAGGTTAGGTTAGGTTAGGTTAGGTTAGGTTAGGTTAGGTTAGGTTAGGTTAGGTTAGGTTAGGTTAGGTTAGGTTAGGTTAGGTTAGGTTAGGTTAGGTTAGGTTAGGTTAGGTTAGGTTAGGTTAGGTTAGGTTAGGTTAGGTTAGGTTAGGTTAGGTTAGGTTAGGTTAGGTTAGGTTAGGTTAGGTTAGGTTAGGTTAGGTTAGGTTAGGTTAGGTTAGGTTAGGTTAGGTTAGGTTAGGTTAGGTTAGGTTAGGTTAGGTTAGGTTAGGTTAGGTTAGGTTAGGTTAGGTTAGGTTAGGTTAGGTTAGGTTAGGTTAGGTTAGGTTAGGTTAGGTTAGGTTAGGTTAGGTTAGGTTAGGTTAGGTTAGGTTAGGTTAGGTTAGGTTAGGTTAGGTTAGGTTAGGTTAGGTTAGGTTAGGTTAGGTTAGGTTAGGTTAGGTTAGGTTAGGTTAGGTTAGGTTAGGTTAGGTTAGGTTAGGTTAGGTTAGGTTAGGTTAGGTTAGGTTAGGTTAGGTTAGGTTAGGTTAGGTTAGGTTAGGTTAGGTTAGGTTAGGTTAGGTTAGGTTAGGTTAGGTTAGGTTAGGTTAGGTTAGGTTAGGTTAGGTTAGGTTAGGTTAGGTTTTTTTTTTTTTTTTTTTTTTCAGAAGATGTTTTACATTTTATGAGATTTATATCAAGATTTTCTATCAACTATGGACTATTTCGACCGAAAAGAGTAACAATCCCGCGAAAGGATACGGGAAAAGGAGAGTTGGGGGAGTGTAGGATTCCCGCTATTAGATACGGGAGATAGGAAAATAGAGAGGTAATTCAATGAAGGGACAAAGTTGGAGAAAGGAGATGTGGAAGTCAAATTAAGGAAAAGATGATGTGTTACAGGAAAATGGGAGAGGAGTTCTGAAAGGAATTAAGACGAAGAAGAAGATATTTTTAAAGACACAAAGGCGTGTGTGGGTAATTACTCACACGCCGTAATCAGTCTGGTCGCCAATTCTGACCATCATGGCCTTGATTCGCGGGCAGTGTTTGGCGCTAGTGGCACTGTGAGTCACATCACCATGACTCCCGGTTTTGGTGTTATATTTGCTACAGTTGTAGCATTTGCGCATATCTGGGAGGGCTTTGTGTGGGCACGCAGCGAACTGGTGACCCTCACTTGCGCAGTGGGAGCACGGCTTGATGTCGTTGGTGCATTTGACCTTTGTGTGGCCATATTGCAGGCATTGGAAGCACTGCACGAAACGATGGAAGTCTTCTACATGGACGCGGCTGTAGTCTACATTAAGTTTTCCGAGTTGGATGACTTTTCGGCGAGTTTCGGGTGATACTTCCAACACAGCGTTGTAGAGGCGCTCACTACGATTGTTAGTGAGGAAGCAAAGACGGACGCTATCTAGGTCATTCTGACTCTGGAGGACATCTACCAATTCGTCGCGTGTGACCTCCTTGGAGATGCCCTTCAGTATGATGAGCGGTGGTCGACGTTTCGCCTCCTCGGCGTTGAATCCAGGGGCCTCTTTGGTGCGAGAGATGGTCTCGGTGCATTGTTCGGGCTTCTCGAATTCGATGCGAATTTTCCCATTTGAAATGGGCTGTATTTTGGTCGGCGCATATTTCTTGGAGCGAAAAGACACAACTTTCTTCCATTCCGAGACCACCTCTTGAGGCTTCTTGTTGGTGTCCTCGGCCTGGACGATGATGGCCGGTTTGGAGATAGGCGCGGCAGAGCGCGCAGATTTTGAGGCGACAGAGGCGTACGATACGGGCCCCACCTGGGTCCCAGAGACGGGAGGAGAAGATTTTAGTTCCTCCTTGAAAGAGGCGAGTTCGGCTTTGACAGCCTCTATGATCTCGTCTTTGAGACCTTCGGTGGTGTCCTTCACTTGGACCATACTTGTATGGAGGGAGTTCTCACGGCTCTCGGCGACAAATTTTTTTCTTCCACGCATTTGAAGATGGTACCTTTGTTTTCGCGAGTAAGACTATTACCAGCATTGAGGGCGTCGCCTATAGTCAGGAGTATTTCTTTGTTTATCTTGTAAAACGAATCGAAATCCGTCATATCGGTATGCGACACATAGAGTTTTATAAAGTTGCCCTTTGACGACATGATGCGAGTTACTTTTCGTTTTTCACAAGCATTAAGTCGACAAAAGCCAAATTACGTTGAAGAGTATGTTAAAAGACAAGTGAAGACTAAAAAGCAAAGTTATAAGACAAAACAAACTAAAAGAACAACAAATAAAATTTTTGGCAGTCGAGAGGTTAACAGACTGAATCTAAATTTACTACAAATAAACTATTACAGATACTTAAGTATCAAAAACTTAGAAGAATCTGGGCGAATTACGTCAAGTGAAATGACGTTTGGCAGAAAAGAGGTTAAATGACTAATTAAGTATGCAGAAAGATGAGGTTAATTATTTGATGAACAATGACACTTAAATTATTAAAATCGGATAAGAAACGGCTGAGATATGAATTATTTACTGAATTACTATAATGGCTAACTTGGAGAAAAAGTCCACGTAAGGTCCGACTTTTTCCCCATACAAATTTGCAAATTTCAAAATTCGAAGTTTCTAACTCCGAGGCTATTGATGATGGAGGGATGGGGGTGGTACCACCAGATAGGTAAGACCAAATACTATTAAACCTAAGAAGACACTAAGATGAAGAAACTAATAACTGAAGAACTATGAATTTTATGGGGTTCCACCCTAGGCGGTGAAACCCAGTGTTTTAGACGACGAAATTTGCGATTGAAAATTCTCTAAGTCCGAAAAACTTGAAAAATTAATTAAAAATAAAGTTCTCGATGGATGACCCTCGAGTTTTGGGCTATCGATAGGGATAAATTTTAGGCTCCTTGATGCAAAGTTGCAGCAGGGTAGCTCCCTTATTGGTGCTTTTAAAAGCGGTTGGTTAGGTTAGGTTAGGTTAGGTTAGGTTAGGTTAGGTTCCAGGGGGGGAGGTGATACCCCTACCTGGCGCGTCCCCCGGCCGGCGGATAGGGGAAGCCGTCGGCCGCCGCCCGGAGGGTACTCCCGCTTACAGGGATGCCCTGCGGACGGCGGTCGGCGGTCGGAGATTAGCTCCCGCGGACCAAACACACTGGGGGGGGTGGGGTAGGCGGGTTGGGGATGGGGAATGGGGGGGTGGGGAATTTGGGGGGGTGGGGAATACCGTCCTCTCTGCTATTCTCGGTTTGAGAAGAGCAGTTGAGGGCGAGGCGTGTAGGCGTTAGGGCTCGGTGGGTCGAACTGGCCAAGTGGCTGGGGAAACGCGGTCCTTTTCAGGACCACTACCGGCAAACCTGTTCCTTCCCTCTGTAGCCCAGGTAGGCCTGGGGAGGGGGGAGGGGTAGGGGGCTTGCCTTCATTGGCCGGCCCAAGAGGAGACAACCTCAATAAAAAACCCCTAATCCCGACGTCGTGAGTGCTCGAGGCGTCGGGGCCATCTCTCTTCGGAGGGATGGTGACCGGGTGGGATAAACCCGGTCGTGGTCGGTGGTATCGGCCTCCCTGCACGGGACCGCCCGCCCCCGTGCAGTATGAGGGTAGCCGGGGGTACTCGGCTCTGCCCCCGGCCGTCCGTTCTTTCCGTTGTAATCGTGGGAACTAATATGAGTACACCTAATTCAAACAAAACAAAAAATGATGTTCGTGAGGAGAATGTTGCTGTGGCACCTTCGGGTGCGGAGTCTGGCGCCGTCTGTGCTGTTGCGCCGAAATTCGTGGGAGCGTCCTTCGACGCTGAAAATAGCGATGCCGTTTGTGCATCTGCATCGCTGGGGGGGAAAAATGACCGTCTTAGTCGGTCGTCTTCGGTGACGTCGGTCGCCAGCAGCGGTCGTGGCCATTTCGTCAGGCCAAGTCAAATGTCTGATAACGAGTCTGGATCGGACACCTTGACGAATATGTCCGACTCATCGATCGCCTCTGGACGATCAAAGTTTCTTAAAGCGCGAAAGCGCCCAATCGAGGACGTAGAGAAGGGGTCCTCTTCGGACGCCCCTGAGGGCAAAGGTCCTAAACTAAGGACAAAAACTAAGAAGGGACGAGGTCGCCCGGCAACCACGGGCGACTACATTGGGAAAGCCGAGGCCCAGCGTGAATTGAATGCCCAAAGAAAGGCCGCCATTGAGCTGGAGCTGGAGGCGCAAATGGTGGCTAGGGAGAGGCAGCTCCGGAAAGCACGAAACGCTGCCGGATATGGTGTTCCCCTCAGTACCAACTTAGAGGGGAAGTCAGCTGCGGAGCTCCAGCGTCTCATGGATGAGGAGATAAACGGGTCCTCCTCAATGGTTTCGAGGTCCTCCAATTTAAAGGGGACCTTCCAGAAGGCCCTCAAAGAAAGCCTGGGAAACATGAGGGCCATATGTGAGGAGTCCCTCAAGCGCACGTGCTCTGAGGAGACAGTTAGACTGCAGGCGACGGTTGATCGCCTGTTGGTCGAGCTGGATGGGCAGCGAAAGAGGGTGGCAGAACTTGAGGCAGCCGTGGCCGAACTTTCAAGGTCCGGCCGAACTTCCTCAGCCTCGTCCCAGCAAGTTCCGTCCCAGGCGGACCATATAATCATGGACTGCGACAAGCCAGCTCCGGTCTCTGTGCCAAAGTCCAACAAACCGGAGGAAAAAATGGAGGAGTTAATTAAGAAACTCCTGCGTGAGGAGCGAGCTATTTTCTGTGCTCGCATGGATGCCCGTTTTGAGGGCATCCAAGACCGGCTCCTTCCGGCTCCAAAATTGAGGCCACCGTTGGCGGCTGACAAGAAGAGGGAGCCCATTGTTGTCTTGGAGCGACTCCCAGGAGAATTTAAAATACCGGAGCCACCAAAACCCCAGAGGGCCAAGAGGTCTAGTGCCAGCACCTCAAGCGCAAAGGAGCCGGCAAAGTCGCCTGTCGCGGTCGCTCAGGTTGCTCAGGCCCCAGTGGAGGACCTTTTGCTGCCATCTACGACACCCAGTAATAGCTGGGTGGAAGTAGTTAAGAAGGGAAAAGGGAAGGGGAAGAAATCTGCCGCCCCCCTCCCACCACAGAAGTCACCGCCGTCCAGGAAGAAGACGGCAAATCCTGCGGGCCCGTCGAGAGTTGTTGCAGCGTCCACCAAGAAACAGTCGTTGGAACCGAAGAAGCCCAAATTGTCTCCCCCGAAAACCGCCGCGGTGGTCGTTACTCTCACCGCGGAGGCTGCGGAAAAGGGGGAGACTTATGAGTCAGTCCTCACCAAGGCCCGAGGGGGTATGGACCTGAACGGGATGGGCATCACCTCCGCATCTTCCATCCGCATGCGCCCCACCCAAGCAGGGGCTCGTCTGTTTGAATTCCCGGGTGCGGACTCAGCAAAAAAGGCAGACTTGTTTGCAGAGAAGATGCGGGAGGTGGTGGACGACGGCCTCGCTAAGATAGCGAGGCCAATTAAGTACGTCGGGTTGGCGATTTCGGACTTGGACGACTCGGTCTCCAAGTCCGAAATAATTGCAAAGGTCGCCGGGATCGGGAAATGCCCGGCTGACCAAATAAAGGCCGGGGAAATACGCCCCGGCCGTATGGGAATGGGCACCATCCGCCTGCAGTGCCCAATAGCTGCAGCTAAGGCGGTTTTGGACGGGGGCCGTTTCCTAGTTGGTTTCAGCTCGGCCTCCGTCCGTGCACTGGAGGAACAGCCCCTCCGGTGCTTCAAGTGCCTGGGCACCGGGCATACCCGCCCCACGTGTCCCTCCGCGGTGACACGGAGTGATTTATGTTTCCGCTGCGGGCAGGCCGGCCACAAGTCTCCTGCCTGCAGTGAAAAGAAGGTGCACTGCAGGGTGTGCGCCGAGAGTGGGCGTCCGGCGGGGCATGTCATGGGGGGAAGGAGCTGCAGGCCTCCCCCCAAAAAAGGGAAAATGGCGATGGCTCGGACCCAGCCGACCGCCGTAGCAGCCGATAATGCGGCTGTGGAGGAAGTTGAGATGACCGAAAAATAATGGGTCATCTTAGCTTCCTCCAGACGAATGCCAATCATTGCCGCTCCGCCCAGGACATGTTATCCCAGTCCATGGCGGAGTGGCTGGTTGATGTGGCAGTGGTAGCCGAACCATATTCGGTTGCCGGCTCCTGGATAGGGGACAGAGACGGATCTGTGGCAATACTCAGGCGTCCATCTTCGTCGTCTCCCCCTCTCGCACACCTTGAGAGGGGTCCGGGTTTTGTTGGGGCCTCTTGGGGGGACATTGCCATCCTTGGAGTGTACTTTTCTCCGAATCGTACACTCCAAGAATTTGAGGTTTTCCTGGGGGATCTGCAGGGGGCCGTTGCCCGCTCCATCACTTCCGGACGGCAGGTCGTGGTCCTTGGCGACTTTAATGCCAAGGCCACGACATGGGGTAATCCGGCTGCCTCCTGCAACCGACGGGGGCAGTTGGTCGAACTGTGGGCAGCGGCTTCTGGGCTGTCCCTGCTTAATCGGGGTTTTGCACACACGTGCGTGCGGCAGCAGGGGGGGTCCGTGGTGGACATTTCGTTCGCCACCCCTGCTCTCGCCGCACGTGTCCGCAATTGGCGGGTCGATCCGGCCGAGACTCTCTCCGATCACATGTACATACGGTTTGAGGTCTCGGCCGTCTCTCCGGGGCAATCCAACCGTCCGGCGTCTTCGTCCTTTCCCAGGTGGGCTTTGTCCCGCCTGGACCGGGCTGTGGCCAGGGAGGCAGTCCTACTACAGGACTGGTTCTCGCCTCCCTTGGCCGGTCCTGATGTTGACACAGCGGCGTCATACCTCCGCGACTCCTTGACCGAGGTGTGCAACTCCTGCATGCCTCGGTCCCGTCGTCCGCCCCCCCGTCGCGCCTGTTTTTGGTGGTCGGGGGAGCTCGCTACACTTCGGGCCAACACCATCGCGGCCCGGAGGGCCTTCGCTCGGAGCAGACGCCGGGCCAACCGTGACCTCGTCAATGAGGCGCGGTTGTACGACTCATATTTGGAGGCCAAGCGAGTCTTTAAGGCCGAAATTGGTGCGGCCAAGGATCGCGCTAGGGCAGAAATGTTAGAGGGTCTCGATCGCGATCCGTGGGGGAGACCGTACCGGGCTGCACGGAATCAGCTGCGCCCAATTGGTCCCCCACTGACCGAGACCCTCGAGCCGGGGCTGCTCAACAGCATTGTTCGGGTCTTATTCCCGAGCGGTGACCCCGGCTTCGTCCCGCCGCCCATGGCCCCGTCCGGCAGTCTTGACCCCGCCGCTGAGGTCTGCCCTCCGATAACAGAGGAGGAGTTTGGCACGGCGGCGTTAGGCCTCCGTGCAAAAAAGACCGCGCCCGGACCGGACGGAGTTCCGGCCAAGATCGTGGCCCTGGCTGCCACGATGATGGAGCCAAAATTTAGGGAACTTCTCGACTCATGTTTTCGAGTCGGGAAGTTCCCAAGAATATGGAAGGAGGGGTTCCTTTGCCTCCTTCAAAAGGAGGGGCGACCTCAGGACTCCCCTTCGGCTTACCGGCCCATCGTTCTTCTTGATGAGGCCGGTAAGCTATTTGAGAAGGTCATAGCTTCGAGAGTCATCGAACACCTCCGGGAGGTCGGTCCGGACCTCTCGGACGTTCAGTTTGGTTTCCGGGCAGGGCGGTCAACCATCGACGCCCTGTCCGGACTGAAGTCCTGCGTTGCAGAGTCGCGGGGACGGGGGGAGGGTGTTCTGGCGGTGTCATTTGACATCGCCAACGCATTCAACACCATCCCCCATGCGACCATCCTGAAGGCGCTCAAACGCCATCGCATTCCCCCCTATCTTGTGAATCTGATAGGGGATTACCTTGAATGCCGAACGGTGTCCTGCGTTGATAGGGGGGGAAATCTCCAATGTTTCAATGTCCAGGCCGGTGTTCCGCAGGGGTCGGTGTTGGGCCCGCTCCTGTGGAACCTGGGCTACGACTGGGTCCTTCGGGGCGCCCTCCTCACTGGTACGGGTGTCATCTGTTATGCTGATGACACCCTACTGACTGCCCGGGGGAGGGACTTTGGGTCGGCGGCTCGTCTCGCGGCCGCAGGGGGGACTCTTCTCGTGCAACGAATCCAGCGTCTTGGGCTTCGGGTGGCGCTGGAGAAGACCGAGGCCATCTTTTTTCCGGGGCCTCGGCAGCGCTGCCCCCCCGACGCCCACATTTTTGTTGGGGGCGTGCGGGTTTCGGTTGGGGCCCAGATCAAATATCTGGGCCTCATCCTTGATGCGAAGTGGCAGTTTGGCCCACATTTCCGGGCCCTGTCACTTCGCTTATTGAGATCGGCAGACTCTCTGTCCTGGCTGATGCCCAATGTGGGGGGACCAAGGTCCAAATGCCGGCGACTTTACGCCGGCATTCTTCGGAGTATGGCCCTATATGGTTCCCCCATCTGGGCTGACGCTCTCGCCAGGGCAGAGAACCTACGGTGCCTGCGTCGTCCCCAAAGGGCGATAGCCCAACGGGTTGCGCGGGCTTATCGCTCCGTCAGCTTCGCGGCGGCGTGTGCGATGGCTGCGATGCCGCCCTGGGAGATGGAGGCCCAGGAGCTGGCGGTGGCCTACGAATGGAAGGCCACCAGAAGGGCCTCTGGGGTTCATTACTACCCAGAGGACCTGACGCGCGTCCGACGCGCCGCCAGGGACCATATGCTTCAAACATGGTCCCGAAGCTTGCAGGAGTGTCCGGCGAGTCGCTGGACCCTGGATGCGCTCGGGCCAGCAATAATTCGCTGGCTCGAGCGTAAGTCGGGGTTCCTATCGTTTCGTTTGGTGCAGGTACTCTCTGGTCATGGTTGCTTCAGGAAGTACCTGCACCAGATAGGTCGTGAGGGGTCTCCGTCGTGCCTCGATTGTGGCGCGGCGGAGGATACGGCGGGGCACACGCTGCTAGTGTGCCCTGCCTGGGACGCGCAGCGCGCAACTCTGCGTGCGCTGGTGGGGCCAAATTTCTCACTCCCCAGCATAGTCGAGGCTATGCTCGGGAGTGAGACGACATGGGTCGGGATGGCCTCCTTCTGCGAAGATGTTATGTCGCAGAAGGAGGCCGCAGAGCGGGAGCGGGAGGACGACCCATCCGCTCCCGCCTGCCGCCGAAGAAGGCGGCTGAGGGCGCGGCGGCAATACGACCGCGCCCAGCTACCGCGTGGGGACCGGCCGGCTGATGGTGTGAGGGCACCTCAGCTGGCATTGCACCGGTCTCCACTGCGAGGTGGGGATGGTCCCGTTGGACCGGCCATCCCCAGTCTCCCCCCGAACACCGTGGGGGGAGCAGACGGAGCCGCTTAAGCGGCTTTTCCGCCGGCGGCGCTGTGGAAGCAAAGGCTGAGCCGATTTCCCACAGCGCCGCCATTTAGGCGATGAGGGTCCAACCGGGGGGTTTAGTGGGTAGTCCTGCCCTTTTCAGGGCAGGGAGTCCCACACACGCCGTCACCCTCCCTCGGGGTGACGGTACGGTGCATCAACGCATTCCCCCCGTCAAAAAAAAAAAAAAAAAAAAAAAAAAAAAAGGTTAGGTTAGGTTAGGTTAGGTTAGGTTAGGTTAGGTTAGGTTAGGTTAGGTTAGGTTAGGTTAGGTTAGGTTTTTTTTTTTTTTTTTTTTTTTTCTTCATAAGTTGTTTTTCAGTTTAAAGTTTTTAGCGACGCTGGTTTTGAAAACTATGGTGGTTGATGTGCAAAATTTGTTTATCACATCACTTGACCCTTTGCAGAGTATGTAGCGGTGCTACTCCATCTGTGTCAAGCGAGACAACAATTATTTGGGAATCTTCTCTGCATGGGATAACAGAGTTACAACGACTATAACGGAATTTAGAAGGCAATGTTGTTCAAAAGAGGGCATTGGGTAACATCTTTCTGTTCTAAGTAGAACAGAATTAAGAGACGGCAAGACAGTTAAAAGGAAAGGAAAAAGGAAGGGGGGAAAAGAAAAAATACAAGTGGAAGAATTAAATTACAAGACAAAGAATTTTTACGAGTTGGGATGCACAGAGTGCACTACATCCCATAATCTACTTGGCCATCAATTCGAGCTATCATGCTCTTTATGCGAGGGCAGAGTTTTGCGTTGGTCGCATTGTGAGCAAGGTCTGCTCCGGTTTGGCCAGTTTTGGTCGCGTGCTTGTTACAGTTGTAACAGCACCTCTTGGTGAGGTCATTTTTGTTCGGACAATCGGCAATTTGGTGCCCGACACTTGCGCAGTAAGCGCACGGTTTGGTGTCGTTTTCGCACTTTGCCTTGGTGTGCCCGAACTGCAGACAGGTGAAACACTGTACGAAGCGGCTGAAATCTTCGATGTGGACCTTGTTGTGGTCCACATTGAGCTTCTGTTTCTGGATGATGATGAGGCGCTCTTGGGGGGTTACTTCTATAACTGCATTGTACAGTTTCTCGTTTCTGTTTGACGTGAGGAAGCAAAGGCGGGGCGACTCTAAGTCATTTTGATACTTCAGGAGACCAATAAGTTCATCCCGAGAGATGTCCTTAGAGACCCCCTTCAATATCATCATGGGCCTACGCCGCTTTGCCTCCTCCGCCATCATGCCGTACACTGTGCTCGTACGTAATAGGGTTTCGTCGCATTGTTCGCGGGTTTCGAATTCAACCCTTATCTTACTGTTAGACAAGGGCTGAATTTTTATCGGCGCATACTTCTGCTCACGGAAGCTGACGTTTTTCTTCCAAGCATCTATGACTTGTTGGTGGGTTTTCTTGCTGTCAAGTGGGGTGATCACAATAGCCGGATTGGTGACCGGAACGGGTTTCGGTGGTGTTTTGGCTGCAGCAGATGCATAAGACAAAGGTGCCATCACCGGCACGACGGGGACTGGGGGAGCGGTCTTGAGCTCTCTCTTCATAGCGGCGAACTCGGTCTTAACAGCCGCTATGACCTCATCTTTGATGCTGGAGGTGGCATCCTTTGTCTCAGTCATTGAGGTGTACAAGGAAGACTCCTTTGCTTCCTCCACGAACTTATCTTTTAGTTCACCAACGAGGTACTCCAGGGCGTAACTAAGTAAATCAGTGCAACTGAGGATGGTAGACTTGTTTTCACGCGTGAGACTCTGTCTCTGGTTCACTGCTAAGTTGATTGTCTTAGTCACATCTTTACACACCCGGTAGTAATCCTCCAAGGTCTTAATATCGGTGATTTGGTGTTTAAGTTCGATGGGGGGGGGCGGGGGTTCTTTTGGTTCCTTACTAGCCATTGCAGATCGATTCCTACAACAACTAGCGAAAACAAAATATTTTTATAAGTTTTTGGCAGACAAGGGGTTAACAAAATTTTATGAACAACTATTTAAAACTACTAATACAACTGAAACTAATTTAAAACTGACGATTTTCTAACAAAAAGAACGTTATAGTACTAACGTTTTGGCAACAAATGGGTTAACAACAATGTGGGGTAGGACAAAAGAAGGGGTAATTTATTTAAGGAATACTAGTGAAAGAATCTTGAAAATCGGTTAAGAAACAACGGAGATATTAATTAATTACTGAAAATTTAAATTGACTAACTTTGGGAAAAAGTCCACCTAAGGTCCGACTTTTTCCCCATACAAATTTTGCAAAATTGAAACACCAGAAATATTATCTCTGAGACTATAAGTGATGGAGGGATGGGGGTGGTACCACCAGAAGGGTGGACCCAAACGCTATTAAACCTAAGAAGGAAGTATTACTAT